>CM064418.1:34857470-39826936 GCA_032690845.1 Eleusine coracana subsp. coracana
GAGAGAGAGACTGAGAGAGTTTCTTTTGCTTGGTTGGATCTTACTCTAGAGAGAGAGACAGAGAGAGACTGAGAGGAGAGAGAGAGAGTATCATTTGCTTGTTTCAATCTTACTCTAGAGAGAGAGAGAGAGTACCTTTTGCTTGTTTCGATCTTACTCTAGACAGAGAGAGAGAGAGTTTGTTTTGCTTGTTTGGATCTTACTCTAGAGAGAGAGACAGAGACAGAGAGAGAGAGAGAGAGAGAGAGAAAGAGAGAGAGAGAGTTTCTTTTGCTTGTTTGGATCTTACTCTAGAGAGAGAGATAGAGAGAGAGAGTATCATTTGCTTGTTTCAATCTTACTCTAGAGAGAGAGAGAGTACCTTTTGCTTGTTTTGATCATACTCTAGACAGAGAGAGAGAGAGAGAGAGTATCTTTTGGTTGTTTCGATCTTACACTAGAGAGAGAGAGAGAGAGAGAGAGATAGAGAGAGAGAGAGAGAGTTTCTTTTGGTTGTTTCGATCTTACACTAGAGAGAGAGAGAGAGAGAGAGAGACTGTTTCTTTTGCTTGTTTGGATCTTACTCTAGAGAGAGGGACAGAGAGAGAGAGAGAGAGACAATATCTTTTGCTTGTTTTGATCTTACTCTATAGAGAGAGAGAGAGAGAGTACCTTTTGCTTGTTTCAATCCTACTCTAGAGAGAGAGAGAGAGAGAGTACCTTTTGCTTGTTTTAATCTTAATCTAGAGAGAGAGAGAGTATCTTTTGGTTGTTTTGATCTTACACTAGAGAGAGAAAGAGAGAGAGAGAGTTTCTTTTGCTTATTTGGATCTTACTCTAGAGAGAGAGACAGAGACATAGAGAGAGAGAGAGAGAGAGAGAGAGAGTTTCTTTTGCTTGTTTGGATCTTACTCTAGAGAGAGAGACAGAGATAGAGAGAGAGAGATAGAGAGAAAGAGAGAGAGAGAGAGAGTTTCTTTTGCTTGTTTGGATCTTACTCTAGAGAGAGAGACAGAGAGAGAGAGAGAGAGAGTATCATTTGCTCGTTTCAATCTTACGATAGAGAGAGAGAGAGAGAGTACCTTTTGCTTGTCTCGATCTTACTCTAGACAAAGAGAGAGAGAGTATCTTTTGGTTGTTTCGATCTTACGCTAGAGAGAGAGAGAGAGTTTCTTTTGCTTGTTTGGATCTTACTCTAGAGAGAGAGAGAGAGTATCATTTGCTTGTTTCAATCATACTCTAGAGAGAGAGAGGGAGAGAGAGAGTACCTTTTGCCTGTTTTTATCTTACTCTAGAGAGAGAGAGAGTTTCTTTTGCTTGTTTGGATCTTACTCTAGAGAGAGAGAGAGAGTGCGAGACAGTGTCTTTTGCTTGTTTTGATCTTACCCTAGAGAAAGATAGTGCGAGACAGTATCTTTTGCTTGTTACGGTGTTACTCTAGAGAGAGAGAGAGAGAGTTTCTTTTGCTTGTTTGGATCTTACTCTAGAGAGAGAGAAAGAGAGAGAGAGAGAGAGTATCATTTGCTTGTTTCAATCTTACACTAGAGAGAGAGAGAGAGAGAGAGTTTCTTTTGCTTGTTTGGATCTTACTCTAGAGAGAGAGACATAGAGAGAGAGAGACAGAGAGACAGAGCGAGACAATATCTTTTGCTTGTTTTGTTCTTACTCTAGAGAGAGAGAGAGAGAGTACCTTTTGCTTGTTTCAATCTTACTCTAGAGTACCTTTTGCTTGTTTCGATCTTACACTAGAGAGAGAGAGAGAGAGAGAGAGAGAGAGAGAGAGTTTCTTTTGCTTGTTTGGATCTTACTCTAGAGAGGGAGACAGAGAGAGAGAGAGAGAGTGTGAGACAGTATCTTTTGCTTGTTTCTATCTTACTCTAGAGAGAGAGAGTGTGAGACAGTATCTTTTGCTTGTTGCGTTGTTACTCTAGAGAGAGAGAGAGAGAGAGTACCTTTTGCTTGTTTCAATCTTACTCTAGAGATAGAGAGAGAGAGTACCTTTTGCTTGTTTCAATCTTACTCTAGAGAGATAGAGAGTATCTTTTGGTTGTTTTGATCTTACTCTAGAGAGAGAGAGAGAGATTGAGATGAGAGAGAGAGTATCTTTTGCTTGTTTGGACCTTAATCTAGAGAGGGAGAGAGAGTATCTTTTGCTTGTTTCGATCTTACTATATATACAGAGAGAGAGCGAGTATCTTTTGCTTGTTCTAATGTTACTCTAGAGAGAGAGAGAGTATCATTTGCTTATTTTAAACTTACACTAGAGAGAGAGAGAGAGAGTTTCTTTTGCTTGTTTGGATCTTACTCTTGAGAGAGAGACAGAGATAGAGAGAGAGAGAGAGAGGGAGAGAGAGAGAGAGCGAGACAATATCTTTTGCTTGTTTCGATCTTACTCTAGAGAGAGAGAGAGAGAGAGTTTCTTTTGCTTGTTTGGATCTTACTCTAGAGAGAGAGACAGAGAGAGAGAGAGAGTATCATTTGCTTGTTTCAATCTCACTCTAGAGAGAGAGAGTACCTTTTGCTTGTTTCGATCTTACTCTAGATAGAGAGAGAGAGTTTATTTTGCTTGTTTGGATCTTACTCTAGAGAGAGAGACAGAGACAGAGAGAGAGAGAGAGAGAGAAAGAGAGAGAGAGAGAGAGAGTTTCTTTTGCTTGTTTGGATCTTACTCTAGAGAGAGAGACAGAGAGAGAGAGAGTATCATTTGCTTGTTTCAATCTTACTCTAGAGAGAGAGAGAGTACATTTTGCTTGTTTTGATCTTAGTCTAGACAGAGAGAGAGAGAGTATCTTTTGGTTGTTTCGATCTTAAGATCCAAACAAACAAAAGAAACTCTCTCTCTCTCTCTTTCTCTCTCTAGTGTAAGATCGAAACAACCAAAAGATACTCTCTCTCTCTCTCTAGAGTAAGATCAAAACAAGCAAAAGGTACTCTCTCTCTCTCTCTAGAGTTAGATTGAAACAAGCAAAAGATACTCTCTCTCCCTCTCTTTAGAGTAAGATCAATACAAGCAAAAGATACGCTCTCTCTCCCTCTCTATAGTAAGATCGAAACAAGCAAATGATACTCCCTCTCTCTCTCTCTAGAGTAAGATCAAAACAAGTAAAAGATACTCTCTCTCTCTCTCTAGAGTAAGATCGAAACAAGCAAAAGATACTCTCTCTCTCTCTCTCTAGAGTAAGATCAAAACATACAAAAGATACTCTCTCTCTCTCTCTCTAGAGTAAGATCAACACAAGCAAAAGATACTCTCTCTCTCTCTCTAGAGTAAGATCAAAACAAGTAAAAGATACTCTCTCTCTCTCTCTCTGTCTCTAGAGTAAGATCGAAACAAGCAAAAGATACTCTCTCTCTCTCTAGAGTAAGATTGAAACAAGCAAAAGATACTCTCTAGAGTAAGATCGAAAGAAGCAAAAGATACTCTCTCTATATATATATGGTAAGATTGAAACAAGCAAAAGATACTTTCTCTCTCACTCTCTAGAGTAAGATCGAAACAAGCAAAAGATACTCTCTCTCCTTCTCTCTCTAGAGTAAGATCAAAACATACAAAAGATCCTCTCTCTCTCTCTCTCTCTCTCTCTCTAGTGTAAGATCGAAACAACCAAAAGATACTCTCTCTCTCTCTAGAGTAAGATCAAAACAAGCAAAAGGTACTCTCTCTCTCTCTCTAGAGTTAGATTGAAACAAGCAAAAGGTACTCTCTCTCTCTCTCTAGAGTAAGATCAAAACAAGCAAAAGATATTGTCTCGCTCTCTCTCTCTCCCTCCCTCTCTCTCTCTCTCTCTCTCTCTCTCTATCCCTCTCTCTAGAGTAAGATCCAAACAAGCAAAAGAAACACACTCTCTCTCCCTCTCTCTCTCTAGTGCAAGATCAAAACAACCAAAAGAAACTCTCTCTCTCTCTCTGTCTCTCTCTCTCTCTTTGTCTCTACATTACTAGATACTCGAATAATCCGTATCTAGTAGAAAAGGCGGTCTTCGGAATATCTTCTGCTCTGATTTTGATTTGATGATAACCCGAACGGAGGTCAATTTTTGAAAATACCCTAGCACCAACTAATTGATCAAAAAGGATATCAATTCGTGGTAACGGGTATTTATCCTAGATGGTAACTTCGTTTAGAGGTCGATAATCAACAACGAGACGTAGAGATTTGTCCTTCTTCTTAACAAAAATAGCAGGGCAGCCCCAAGGGGAAGTGCTTGGGCGAATGAATCCCTTTTTCAATAACTCATTCAATTGCTTTTTCAATTCGGCCAACTCATTCGGGGCCATCTTATAAGGTCGATGAGATATTAGAGAAGTTCCTAGCTATAGCTCTATCTTGAATTCCACTTCACGGTCAGGTGGTAGGCCAAAGATATCTTCGGAAAATACGTCCAGATACTCACAAACAACGGCGATGTTCTCGAGCGATTGCCCTTCCAAGTGATGGACAATCAAGGCTTTCGTTGAATTGATGTTTAGAGAAAATGTCTCTTTTCCATGCACAGGGGAGTTGATGTGAACGATATGGGGCTCGATGTCTAGCATGGCTCTATGGGTTTTCATCCATAACATGCCCAAAATCAAATCAATTCCTTGGTGGCTAAGCATGATAAAATCCGTGGGGTAGATTTTCTTGTTTATTTCCAGAGGAGCTTTGCATACTATTTGATTGACACTAATTTGCCCAGCGGGGGAATGAATTGTGTAGCATCTTTCTATAGTCTGGGGTTGAAGATTAAGTTTTTGCACACATGCTTGGCTAATGAAATTATGCATAGCACCAGAATCAAAAAGTGCAAGGACAGGATGGTGATAGAGTGAGAGCGTACCGGTCAGCACGGGTTCTTCCGCATTGGTGTAGTTCACTTGGGCACCACGTGATGGTACATTCACATTCCTGCTCTGGTTCTAACGCTGGTTGTTGTTGCTATTGTTGTTGCGCCTTGGTGCAGTGCAGTTCTTTGCAAAGTGGCTAATACGACCACAATTGTAGCAAGGGTAGTTGCCTCTACGATCAGCAGTCAGTGGGACATGAGCACTCGGGTTCACTTGTTACTGATATGGTGCACGATACTGAGTGTTCTGCTATTGGTACGGGGCACGAGGTGGGAAGTTCTGCTGTTGTGATGATCTCGAGTAGTTCGGGCCAAACCGTCATTGAAGTTGTTGCTGCGGTGCTGGTTCTCCTGAGCTAGGGTCTCTAAATCCTCTCCCATAAGCTCCATCTCATGTTGTGCAGCCATCAACTGATGCTGCAGGTGCTCGTTGTGGTTGGTGCGCTGCAGCATAATCACGCCATGTCTGTCAACCTCCTGCGCGAGGGTGTCGCGCTGTCCAGTCACCTCAGTAACGCGAGTCTCACTCGCCTCAAGAGCAGCGGTCAGTCGCTGAATCTCTCTCTGTTATGCGTCAACCTATGTCTGCAGGTCATTCCTCTGAACCTAGACCTGCTCGGCCTCAGCTAGTATGATCTTGTTGTGGCTGCTAGCCTCCTCATCCAAGTTGAGGAGGTACTCGGAGTAGTAGGACACACGGTGGTATCCCGCGTGGTACGTCGGGTAGTCGTCACGGCCGATGCGCCTCACGCGCCTCTGCCAGACCGGGTTGGCCTGGTGCCAGATGGGGATCATCTCAAACGGAGTCCCGGAGAGCTGTCGTGTGGCGCCCGCAGAAGTGGGTGAGAGCCCTGTGGGCGACTCTCTCCAAGCCCTCACGAAGGCTCCCACAAGTCGCCGTGCTCTCCATACCCGCCATGTCGAGGTTGCGCGGGTGTCTGGGCACGCTGATGTGCACCTCAGCAAGAGTCATGCCGTGACGACGGACCTCACGGCCCTTGTAGGAGGGCGGCTCATCGTAGTCCAGCAAGCATAGGAGATCCCACAAAAGTGTAGGAAAGCCACGGTGGTGGAGACCGGTGGTGTAGCGCCACCCGTCGTGTGAAAGCTCCTCAAAACCGTGGTCTCCCATCTGGAACATAAACCCAATGATGAGTATAGTGTTTCATGAGTAATAATGCATTTCATATAAGTGCTATAGAATACAGAAACAAAGTTTTAGTTCACATTTTCCTGCCTCAAGGGTCAATAATACGGCAACGGGTTTTAAAACAAATTCTGTCTTGGCTGTACAATAGTCAGGAAAGTGGGTATTTCGAACAGAAAACAAGGTCTCAAAAATTTGGTCTTGGATCCATGTTATAGTACACTTTCATAGCTTTCTAGAATGTACTTACATTCTCAAAAATTCCAAGTAAATCTAGAGTTATTAATTTTGCAATTTCAGGTTGGCAGATTTTGTTTCAGGATGACAGAGGCTTAACGTTTTAGCTCTACTAGACAGAGGAAAAGTGGCAAAATGGTGAAACCTATTGGGGATAAAAATAGACTTCAAGAGCTTTCCAGATTGGGTTTAAGCACCTAAAAGTCAGAAGTATAACTTTAGTTTTGAATTTTTGAAGTTGGCAGCTAAAAACAGGACAGATTCTTGTTAACCTTGTTGTTCAGAATTTTATACTTATCATGTTTAGAAAATTTTTATTCAGAGGTTGGTGAGCAAAGAGAGAACCAAATTTTAGTTTAGTTATAATGGGATGCATGATGCAAAACCTTCATTTTATTAACCTATTGTTCCTCACAACACAACGCCTATCATTGCCGATACTTAGCAGCACAAATATGTGGTGATGACCCACACTCAACACGTAAGTCATTCTAAATGTTATACTAACTGCATTAGCGTACTTGCAGAAGATCCATTGCAGAAACAATACATCAAATTCAAAAGAAACTACGAAAAGAAGCACAGTTCTACTAGTAACACTCCATGGAAAAGGATCGCCCCGTGATAAGTCACGAGCCAACAGTGTCTCATATCCACCAGCGAGCACAGACACCGATATCACGCGTGTCGGTTAAGCACGCACGTACCTTCGTTTGAAGAAGGCGTAGATGCAAGTAATATAAACAATCATAACCTAGGTTAGCTTTGTCACCACCCTATTATCTACTAGGGGCAATAACGTATCCTCACTCATAACATCGTAGTTTTCGAAAATATGATTTATTTGTTGTATTATCATGGACCACGACTCTGATACCAGTTGTAGCACCCCTTCCTAGAGGATCGAGGTCCCGACGGTGCTGATAATGCAGACACTTGATAATACAATATTAGTTGGAATTTAAGTTAAATATTACATCAATAAGTCATCAGAATAACACAGCGGAAGCGAATAACAATAAGGAGCTACGAGCTCGACGATACAGCATAGTAATGATTCCTGCCCGAAGAACCATCACTCTAGCAACACACATCAATACTGCGGCGGCGAGTCAGACTCCCAGCGGGCAGTCCAACCATCAGGGACTTGCATGTCCCAGGGCAGTACATTCTCAGACAACTCTACCTCTTCATTACCTGAAAACAATAGTGGCACAAAGCCTGAGTACTAATTACTCAGCAGGACTTACCCGTCGGACTTCTAGGTATGCAATGGCTCTAAAAGGTGGCTTATTTGAAAAAGACTCGCACTAAGCAACCTATTAGTTCTATCAAGTTTTATTCATCAAGTTAATTGGGTAGAGCAGAATGTAACTTTAGTTGCAACAATAAGATAATAAAGCAATACATAAAGTAAGTACAACATAAGAGCCACAAGAGTATCGTCAACAATAAGCATCATGATCAATTCCCAAGTACCATGTGCAACTACGTGACGACTCAGTGACCAAGTGGTACTCATTACTGCGAGGGACAGCAATCGCAATTGATTTACCCTAGCTGGGAAAACCCGAGGTACACGACACATACGCACCAATTAAGGTCATATATGGTAACCTTTTGCAAGGATGAAAAACAACTTGGTCCGGGTCCAGTCTCAGCGAGTGGGCATGCCGTTCTACCGACAGTACTTCGCGGTATGAACCGCCCACTCCTGCAGCAGAAGGGTCAACGACCACTGTACTAGGTACCGTCCTCATTGCCACGCCAATGCTACATCAGTTTACTAGTGCCCATAGACTAGCATGCATTCAGTACTGTTCAATACTTGACCAAGGGGCCGACCACGGACGGGTCCTAGGTTTGACAAGGCAGGGCTAACGCAGTCAGCACCCATGTATTGCTGCAAACATAAACATGCATTTTCCCTGCCGGGTCATAACATTAAAATAAACTTCTTTTATAGGTTCCCGTTCTAGTGGTCAAGTTCATTCCTTAGTATTAATATCTACCGAGCCTAGTAGTTACTAAGCATAGCGACACAGTACCGATACTACCATGGTTCTAATGACAGTGGCATGGGTCATTTGGGTATCATGCAAGGTGGGTTTCAATCAACTCCTATGACCTAATGCAATAATCACAGACACTAGTAATATTGAAAACTAGCAACTTTATAAAATGGCGAATGAACTAGGGCTTGCCTGGATCGACACTAGTGTTAGCGACTTCAATCTCTTGTTCCTGAGACTCAGTCTCCTTCTGATGATCCTCTTTGGGCTCCTGGTTGTCGTTAACTATATGATGACAAAGGTGTTAACGGTATTATCGTAACACCGTTATATGCAATGATATGATATATGTAAGCACATCGTGTTTTGATGTCGATAAATTATTATTATGTTCTCGAAGCCATATGCTTCAATGTTCTCGAAGCCATATGCTTCAAAGAAACAAATTAGAGTTTTATCATTTTATGTGTGTTAATCATTTATTTAGGGTTGTTATAGTTTTTCAGAACAATTAAGCAATTAAAATAGTAACCAATCAATTCTGGACTTGAGTGATTTATCATAAATAGGGACATAGATGAATTGAATTTCACCAAGTTACAGCCTCTAGATATTATTATTCTATTTACTAGCATTTATTCAAGTTAAACCATTACATAATTAATAGAGTATTAAATACTACAGAATCAACTTAACAAAAAATTAGAGTGGTGTATTACCATGAAATAACAGTGCATGCAAAATATTAGAATTAAATTCCATTCCTAGAATTATTAAGGAATTAATTAGTGTTTACACAAGTTATTTAATTAATTAAAATACATTGACAGAGACAGTTGGTTATCATTTTACTAAAATACAGCACATTATTATAAAGCTAACAAAATTGGTTTGGGGTCATTTGGACATAAATTAATTTACTATGCATTTTAGAAGTTTCAGCAGTTTTCTGTAATTTCGAGAGAATTTCAGGTTTAGTCTTTAACATGTCAGTGCCATGTGGCAACCACGTCAGCGCCACGTGGGTTCCAGCTCAGCTGCCAGGAGGATGCCAGTGGGCTCGGCAGAGCGGGGTCGCGCTCGCCGGAGGGCTCGCCGTCGGGCACTACGCGGGTCGGAAACTCACCGCAGAAGCAGTAAAACAAGGCACGCACTAAGGCGGAGAGATTGGTGGAGGTCGTGGGATCGGGATCTCAACGGAAGGTGGTTGTTGGCGAGAGGCGGTGGGAGTGGGAGATCCGGCGGGGTCGCGGGAACGGCTCAGAGCAGAAAAATGGACGAGGTCTACTCCTACAGCTTCACGGCGACTCGGGGAGGCTCGACATCACGTCGGTTCGCGTCAGAGGAGGCCAGAAGTAGGAGCTTGTCGTGGAGGCGACTTCGGTGATCAGCGGCGATGGGTCGGGACTGGGGAAAAGCAGAATGCCGGCGTCCTGGTGTACGAAATCAAAGGAGAAATGAGTCGGGGGGTTGCGTTGAGATTTTACGCTTATGAGCGAAAAGGGACGGGATGAGGAGGCTCACCGACTACTGCTAATTCCGGTTAACGGCAGAGGATGTCGCCGGGGAATTCACTTCTGGTCTTCCTTCGATTCACTCTAGTTGTGCACGAACTTGGCTAGGCAGGGCCAGAGGAGGGTAGAGGTGGAGTACGCGAGTGCGTTGAAGCTCTCAGCTCGAGTTGGAAGGCAAGGAAGCAGTGGCTGCGAGAGGCCGACACAGGTTCAGTAATGGCGAGTGGTGGGGGAGAGAAGAAATGGAAGAATAGAGGGTTGAAGTGAGAGAGCAGCTCGGTTCCGCGTGGCTCACGGGTGTGCCTTAGATGCCGCGGGTAGGTCAGCGAGGTGGTTGAAGCCAGAAGTGGCAAAGGGGGGGGGGGGGGGGGGGAGAATTGAAAGGTTGTCGGCCGGGTCGGGTTGTCGTGCAGAGAGAGAGAAGAGGGGAAAAATGGCCGTTGGTTCGCGCGCTCGATAGAGGCAGAAGGGCAGAGCAGAGACCGCTGTAGCGCGCGCGTTTCAGAGGCGGGGAGTGAAGACGGGCCAAGTCACGCGCTGGTGTTGCCGTGCGGTAGAGCGAAGCTGGCAGGTCCTGCGCCAGTGGGAGGGAAGAAGAAAAAGATTTTGCGCTGCAGCCCTCCAGGATTTTGATTTCTTACACCTAGGTCCCTAGTCAACACTAATTTTTAATAAATCAAAATAAAATAGCTAGGTTTTTCCTAAAATGGTGAAATTTGGTGTACTGACTATTTAAATGGTGGAGAACACTCTAGTGAAGTTTATTTATAAGTTTCCTAAAAATATTTTTAGAATTTAATAAATGCATTATTTAGTTACTTGAGAATGAATTAATTAATTATGGGTCTTGCCAATCAGATAAAATGCCCAATAAATTCATAATATTCTATTTTATTATTACCAAACTGATTATGAATTTATTTGACATGAGTTGTATTGAAATTTTTAAATTGCTTCAATAACTTGGTTGCAGGGTATTTATTTGTCTAAAATTAAATCATATAGATAGGCTCTATCATTTCATGCTATATTTTCCATGGTTAGTGCTCCTCATGTTTGTTCAATTAAAATGAGACACCTGGGGTGTCACAATGTTTCCCTTTTCCCTCATGGAGAATGCAAAACAATGGTACACTCATTACATTGAGAGTATGCATGGTGATTGGAAAGTGCTCCGAGATAAATTTTGTCTCGCATTCTATCCTACATCACGTATCGTCTGTCTACAAAGTGAGATTCTTGACTTTTATTAAAACAAGAAGGAATCCATAGGTGCAGCCCGGGCTAGGTTTTCCTTGTTAACCGATTCCGGCGCTGACTTGTTTTTGCCCGACCACGTGTTGTAGCAACAGTTCTATCTGGGCTAAAACAAGGAGTCTACCCTATATCTCGACGTCACCGCCAGAGGTTCGTTCGTCCATAAGACACTTGTAGAAGGAAGAGTTATCCTTAACCTTATTTAAGAAAACTCTTCTTTCCTAGCTTGACTGTAGAGAGCCCCCTCAGGAGGAAGCTTCATCGAGCATTGAGGCTACCCCACTCGTTGAGCATATGACAACTCCTTGCCTATCCATTGATTCATCTAGTGAGACCTCTACCGGACTACAAGCAATGGAGGATGAAGAAATTCAAATTTCAAAGCTCCTTTTCCAATTTGAGGAAAATCTTGTAAAAGATCATGGGAAATCCTCAAGTTGTCGATATCAAAAGAAATCACCAACTCTTGTCTCTTCTCCCAATCCTCTTAAGGAGCCTTTACTCCAAGAGACAATGAAGAAGACAACTTCAAGCATGAGCAATAGGTGGTTGATAGAGGCTGAGTCTTCTTCGAACCTTTGGATTAGCTCCCCTTCCTCTTCCATTCATGCTTCATAAGAGGAGAAAAGGTGAATCTTCTTTATAATTCCACCGTCAGTGCCAACATCATTTTTGATGCTTGCACTTTTGCCACTTTGGGTGAACATTCACCTCCTCCAAACCCATCACACGCTCACCTCCCCGTAAACCCGTCGACCCCCCCCCCCCCGCCTCCAACCCTAATTTCGTCCACCTCCTGTTGCTGCTCGTCCTCCTCCTCTCTCCCCAACCCAAGTAGCAGTCACTGCCGTCGCTGGGCCATGCCCTCCTCCTCCTCCTCCTCCTCCCTGTCCTCCTCCTCTCTCCCTGACCCCAAGTAGGAGTCACCGTCGTCGCCATGCCATGCCCTCCTCCTCCTCCCTCACCAGCAATAGTCATGACGCCATGCCCTCCTTCTCCCTCTTTGAGACTGGAGGTCACACCCTCGGACTGGCCCACCTCCTCTCCTCTCCTCAACCCTAACAGAGGCGGCGACTTCATCATGATGCATATCGAGAAGGTAGTGGTGTGGAGGACGACTTCCACGGCAGCGCAGATTGAGAGGGCAACAGCACCGCTCATCTTTTTGCTCCACGGCCTATTGGCAGCAGTAACTTCAAATGTAAACACCGGTCAATAACCAATTGCTTCTCTCCTTCTTTTGTTCTCTCGATTTAATGGTTGTCTCTATAGAGATTTTGAACCTTCACTGCCATTACTGATGAGTTCAGGTCAGAGATTCATGCTTTGACTGTGAATCTGAGCAGCGGTGCTTCAACTACGAATCCGAGCTCTCTGGCATGAACCGTGTCCGCTCCTTCCAGATTATTGTAACTTTTGTTCGTTTGTTAAAAAAGGGAGTAAGAGAAGCAGTATTGTACTCTTGTGTCATTCTATTCCACTGCTAGATTCTGAACTTGTTTTATCATTTACGTGGCTCTATGGATCTTTTGTTCGTTTGTTAAAAAAGGGAGTAAGAGAAGCAGTATTGTACTCTTGTGTCATTCTATTCCACTGCTAGATTCTGAACTTGTTTTATCATTTACATGGCTCTATGGATCTATTCTCATGCAGTTTAGCTTTAGCACTGGAGAACCATGGGTCCGTATTCTACTTTGCAGATAAATCAATTGTTGCTTCTAAGTGCTTTTCGTGCTATATAACAAGGAACCAGAGCTAAGTCATGTAGAACTTCAAAAAATTCCATATATTTTCAAAATTGGGTTGGAATAAATTCCAACATGTAGTGAAAAATTTAAATATGCAAATTGAAATCAAATATTTTTAGAAAGAGAAATATGTATAAATACCGTTTAACCTGTCGGCGAGGGTTCACCAATTTTGAGTCTGGCAAACGGGACTTTCTTTCCTTTGTCGTTTTTGCTTGCTGTCGGCGCTTCCTTGCTCGGAGATGAGGACATGGATGTCTTCTTTGGCCAACACACCTTTTCACCTTCTTGGGTGTTGTGGATGAAGGATTCTTCTTGACCAGCTGCTTCTTTGTCCAGAGCTTAGGCGTGGTTGTTGCCTTGTTCTTCTCAGCGACAAGAGTGGGATTCTCTTGTGCCAGAAAGTTTAGCATAGAATCTTCTAGGCTGACCCTTCTTGGCTTTACCTCCAGTTTTGTAATGTCCTGTAGGTTCGGCCAGCTTTTGACTCTACCCATAAGGCAGGGCTGAAACTCAAACTCTTCTTCCTTTCCATTGAGGTCGAGACGGATTACTTCAGCCCCAATATCAATTTGCAAATGTGGTGCTTAAGAATGACCGTCCTAGGATGAGCGGCATACTCATATCGACCTATATGTTGAGCACCACAAAATCCACAGGCAGAAGGCATCCGTGGATCTCAACCAAAACTTCCTCAACAACTCTTGCATGGTACCGCATTGTTGACTCAGCAAGTTGATTCCTCATTTGAGTAGGGACTAGGCCTGTGAGGTTCAGCTTGCTAAAGATAGCTCTTGGCATGATGCTGACATTGGCTCCGAGGTCGCACAATGCTTGCTCGAAGAATTCTGTCCCAATTGAACATGAGATCATCGGGCTCCCTGGATCACCTTGGATTACTGGGATGATGTTCAACTCATTCTCTTCATCAATTCCCGCATGGTTAGTATATGGTGGGTTACGAGTAGGACTACTGACAAGCATCACTGCTGATGGTCAATATCAATTCTGACCATCAATATACCTATAAAAGTAGGAAGACATAACATTTGATACTTGCATGTTAGTTAGGAATAATAAGATTCCACTTCTCCTTGGAGAAATATGTGAATGCAGAGATTTGCTACAATATATGTGGAGAAATGGAGCACAATCCGGGGAAACATAGTTCTAGCCAATAAGACGGTGCCAACTGGACCTCCATCGGATCACATACGTGGCCACATGAGATTCCTCTAGGAAACACCAAGTCAAAAAAGAAGAGGACCCACTTACCAGCCACCCCGACGAAGCACACTGCGAGGGGACCTAGTCCAAGGTCGGTCGCCCTAGGGGCTTGGTTAGCCGACCAGGTCTTGAACCCATTTCAGGCGGGCTTCCACATGTCGACTCCTAAGTGTTGGCGGCCGATAAAACCCAAAATCGGCCACCAATTGGTTAGGAAATGCAAGGTAAAGACCAAAGTTTAATAAATATTTATTTAAACTAATAAAGTTCCACGAGTTTTGGTGAAATATGTGTTTGGAGGCACAAGAGAGCCAAAATATGCAAAAACATGAAGAAACATCCCGTCGACCGATCACGACTGTGAAACAGCCGTTTTCAGGCTAAAATCAGGAACCGGCTGGCAGGGTCATATATGGCTGAAATCAATCACCCAGCTGATTAACCGGAGTCGTTGTTCAGGCTGAACATCTGATCCGGTCGGTTTTGCAAAAACAGTTCACCGTGATGTTGTTTTCCCCTCCCAGATTAAAAATGATGAAATATGGCTAAGGAAAAGAAGGCCAAACAAGTGGCCTAACCAGGAGAAGTCAAGGGGCGACCAATTTTGGCCAATAGACCTTCCTTCACCTACAAATACCCCTCCCCCCTGGACCATTGCCAACTATAGATAGAGGGGCAATTCGGCAGAAAAGAAGAATCAAGGAAGAAACCCATCAAGCACTCCATTTCCCACTACTTGTGCTACTTAGTAGAGTAGGTTAGTTAGTCAGGAGTTAGAGTCTAGTCAAGAGCATCACTCGGGATTCTGGAATTGTCTTGGAGTCTTGGTGTGAGCTCTCTTGTATCTTTTCTCTTAATGTCAGACTTATCCTTTATCAATATAAATATATTTTCTTTTTATATCTTGTCAAATATTTATCTTAACTTAGTCATTTTATTTAGTTACAATTATCGGGAAGAAACTTTGTTGCATAGTTCACGGGTTTCCCGGCCAGGATTTAATTGAGTTTAGTTCTTTCGAAGCTTAGACTTGGTTATTTCTCAGCTATTCTTCTGCTAGGCCAATGGAAGAATATCTAGTGAAGGCAAAGGAGCAGTGCCTAAGTTAACACTAGTTGGGTTGCATTCGTCCTCACAGGCTATGTGGTAGGCGGAAGGTGGCGACAGCCCTATCCGTCCCTTTAGTAATCCACCACATTCCAGAAGTCACAAGCAGGGTTGTCTAGTGATAGCGTAATCACTAGTACAGAGGTTAGTTACCGACCCATAATACTAGAATGTTTTCATGCCCCGAAGTAAGCTAACATGTGAAAGACTCGAGGTTGTGCCAAGAAATTGGTGTAAGCACTCAACCTGAGTAACTAGGATTCGACGCTTGACTTAGATATATTAGGAAGATATATTCTTAGGAATCTTAGACTTAGACTCGTTGTCCTCCTCGCTAGCTTAACTGATCTCTTTATTTATCTTAGTGTGGATTTCTCCTGTGTTGCTACCCCCACTTTAATTATTGAACATCCTTACCCCCGTCTTTGGTCAGTTGGTACAACTCTTGTTATATATTTGTTAAACCAAGATAATCTTACACCTAGCTTCCCTAAGGAAAATAAATACGACACCTTGGAATACTCCCGGGTGAAATGCTACAATGGTGTTCCATGTGCTTGCGGATTAATTCATTTTATTATTAAAGCATAACAAACACCAACAATCATTTATGGCGCCATACTAGGAATAGTGATATTCTTGATGTGACGTTAAGAGGTGTCAACACCAAGCTCGTTAGTCATCTATGCTAGTTTCGTGGCGGTTAGTCCTCAGTACTGACTTATTCCCCCTATAAATAGTAGGGGAGAGCTCCACTCCAACACCCACACCCACACTCAAGAGCTAGTCATTTCCCTCTTTCACTTAGTAGTTTCCTAGTCCTAGTGGAGTATAGTTTAGGAGGAGCCTTGCTCAAGTCTCCAAGTGATAGGAGTGTTGGTATGGCTCTTGTATCTTTACCTTTATTCTTTTAAATTAATATTATGACTTTATTCTATTCAAGTAATATAGTTCTTCTGTATAGTTATGCATATGATATGTGTTCCTTGTTTGGTTATATATCATATTCATGTCATAGGACTTTATGCTTTCGTGATGATATAGACTTGCTACCTTATTGTCATGATTGTCACATACCTGGACTATAGTCTAAATATTATACTGCTAGTTGTACTTTAGTCTAGTTGTGATGATTCAACATGGGTTTGATAACCAATTAGGATTGCAATTGCTTAGCTCATGACTTGTTAATCCATAGGGTTAGTGTTATGAATGCTTTAGTACTTGTTTATCCAAATGGTGATCCTAGTGTTTGATCGATGCTTGAATTCTACTTAAATGTGTAAGCACGGTCCTTAGACGGATAGGTAGTATTGATCACTCCATAATCCACGATTTGTAGAGGTAGGCAGTAGGTGGTGACAGCCATATCTGTCCATTGTACTCCTCCATGTTCGGTTACGCCGTGTGTCCAAGACGGAGTTGCCATGTGTATGTCGGGCATGAATCCGTACAAGAAGTGTTGAATGCATTAGACTATGAATAGTATAACCATGCATATAATTATTTGACTATGTAACTATATATGTAGACTAACATTAGAGATACAGCTTTGCTTACCTAACTAAACTCCCTAGTGGCTTAGGACTTTATTTATCTTAGAAATGAGTGCTGTGTGTGTCACACTACCCCTATCCTTATTATATACTTACCCCTGTATGAACTTTGAATACACATACCAATCTTTATGACTACATTATCATTAACAATCATATATTTAAGCTATAGCCTTCCTTTGGAGAACTATAAATGACTATCTATTGGAGCAATCCAATAGTGAAATGCTACAACGGTATTATCCGTGCGCTTGGAGGTCTTACTATATTGACACTAAAGTGCATCTTTATAATTATGTCTGGTGCGACATGAAGAAATGTCATAAGCATTTATGGCACGGTTTCTAGGGATGATTATATTGATGTAACTTAGCATGAGTTAACAAGTGTCAACAAGCATTTCTGGCACCGTTGCCAGGATGGTTATATTGATGTAACTTAGTAAACGTTAGCATGTGTCAACAAACATTTCTGGCACCGTTGATGGGGAAGGCATTGACAAATATATAATGTGAATAATGATGTAAGCATATTGATTGTATGGCAGTCATTGTTTATGCAGGCTAACCTTGTATCTTCTCTGCCTTTTGGTATGAGAACAGGGTAGTGCATGACCGGATTCAATCTGCCTGGGAACTTCATCAAGAATCCGGAAAGAGTTCTAAGGAAAAGTAGAATTAATGTATCTTCTCCTCGACACTCTAAGCCAGAAAATCAACCAGTCAGCACCACACCACCAAGATCTAAGCCAATGGCTGAGAAGCATCTCAAGGACTACTCCGCTGCCTCTGCTAGTAACGTGCTCACTAGGCCCGAGATTGACATCGGGGATGGGAACTTTGAGATCAAGACCAGTCTAATCACGATGGTGCAGGCTAGCCCATTTTGTGGGAAAGCAAATGAGGAGACCAGCGCTCACTTGCAGCAATTCTTGGAGTTGTGCAGCACCTTTACCGTAAGGAACATGACTCTGGATGCCATCAGGCTCCGTTTGTTCCCGTTCTCACTGCTAGGCAAGGCCATGTAGTAGTTCTACACCAACAAGGAGGCTATCAACACCTAGGAGAAATGCTCCATTGCGTTTCTCACGAAGTTCTTCCTGTTAGGTAAAACCAACTCTACGGGGAAGAATTTTAAGTTTCTAGCAGGTGGTTGGAAAAACAATACCAGAAGCATGGGAAAGGCTTCAGGAATACGTCCTGGCCTGTCCCCATCATGGAATGAATAAATGGCTTATTATCCAAAACTTCTACAATGGACTGACGGCCTCAAGCCGTCAGCACATTGATGCCACCGCTGGAGAAGTCTTCTTCTCACTCGTCGTCAATCTGGCAACTAAGTTAATTGAGAAGATGGTCTCCAATCAAGGCTAGATTGATGATTGACTCCAGCTATGTGCATGAGGCATGCACACCATCAAGGAGACGGACATGCTCGCCACGAAAATGGACCTTATCTTGAAGCGGCTCGACCTCCACGATGACCCCAGCCTAAAAGGCACAGTACAAGCTTTGGACCATCGCATGATGTGCGAGGTCTGTGGCAACTCGGGACATCCGGGCAATGACTCCTGGAGACTCGTGAGGAGGTTGCGTTTGTGAACAACGGGTATCGCCCTCAAGGAGGTCAGGAGTGGCAACTTCACCCCTATCAATGAGGTAACTATGGTAATTCTTTCAATTCTAACCAACCTTCCTTGAATGATCTTGTCTTAGGCCAAACTAAAATCAATGAAAATTACACTAAAAAGTTTGCCTCAATTGACAAGAACTTAGAAATCACTAATGATAAGTTAAAAGGACTTTCTTCTTCACTTAAGAACCAACTTAGTTTTAAAATGTTTGAAACTCAGCTAGCTCAAATAGCTGCTGCTCTGCCTGCTTTGAACTATAGGGAAAATTCCATGGCAACCCAAATCTACCACAAAAAATGTTAATGTGGTGACAACGCATGGGGGTAAGTCCACTCCCGACCTGCCAAATCCTAACAATGCATGGACAGCTAGTGAGAAGAAGGGTGGACCCTCTAATGACATTGAAGATGAAGTGGTGCATGACGGAAAGATGGCTCCGCACAAGTTCTATGACCCAAGCACTCTGCTATTTCCACGTAGAAACAGGAAGCCAACTATGGATGAGCAATTTGCCCGCTTTGTTGAAGTTATCAAGAAAATACACATCAACATGCCTTTGGTGGACGCGATGCAAGTTCCAACGTATGCTCACTACCTGAAGGACATGTTGAGCAACAAGCGTCCAATGCCCACCATAGAGGTCATCAAGCCTACAGAAGAGTCTAGTGCCGCTATACTCAACCTACTTCCTAAGAAGAAGAAGGATCTCGATTGTCCCACAATCTCAAGCTCAATTGGGATAGAATTCTTTGATCAAGCACTCTGTGATCTTGGAGCTAGTGTCAGTATTATGCCAAAGGCTATCTTCGATAAGCTGAACTCCACAGACATAGCCCCCACGACTATGCAGCTACAGCTAGCAGACTCGTCAGTGCGGTATCATGCAGGAACTGCAAAAGATATCCCGGTAAAGGTTTCTAGGTCTTTTGTCCATGTGGATTTTGTGGTGCTAGATATGGACGTCGACAAGAAGACGCCACACATCCTTGGGCAGCCATTCTTCAGCACCGCAGGCGCACAAATTGATGTCGGGGCCAGAGTAATCTGCCTCAACATCAATGACAAGGAGGAAAATTTTGACTTCTGACCAAGAGTGGAACAATGCTCCATGGTCAGAGTTGAGTTTAGGCCAAACCCGTAGAACATTAAGAAACTAGAAGAGGGTCCAAGAAGGTGCTGCCTAGAGGATGCTATGCTAAACTTCTGGACACAAGAGAAACCCACTCTTGTCGCCCGAAAGAAGAAGACAACAAGCACGGCTGAACTCTGGACAAAGAAGCAGCCAGTGAATAAGAATCATTCATCCACTCCACCCAAGAAGGTAAAAAAGGTGTGGCGGCCAAAGAAGACATCCACGTCCTCATCTCCTGACATGGATGCGCCGATGCAAACGTCAAAAGAGAGAAAGTCCCATCCGTTAGATTCAAAATTGGTGAACCCTCACCAGCAAGTTAAATAGTATTTATCCATATTTCCCTTTTCAAACTTTTTTCTTTCAATTTGCATATTTGAATTTTTCACTACATGTTGGAATTTATTCCAAACCAATTTTAAAAAATGGAATTTTTCAATGTTTATCTTTCTGAGATTTTGGATTTGTAGAAAGTCTGAAAATGTTTTTCCTCGAAACATATTTTCATTCTTGTGGGCCTCTAGTAGTGCAGCCCACTGGCCAGAGCAGTGGACCAGAGGAGCCAACCTCTGGTCAGCCAACCCAACCCCTTGGTCGGCCAAGCAGAGAGCAACAACTCTCTGGCCCCACTTGTCCCAACGGCTGGTAGGCAATGGCCACTCTTCAAAATGATAGGTATTCTGCTCTTCTATTCTCATTCTCCACCTCTCCACTTTGCTCCACTACTTGCTTCCATTTTCTCCAAGCCTTTGCATTGACAAACACTCTGAAAATTCCACCAAAAATATTTTCTTTGCTTCGCATTTGCATTTATGAGTTGGTTTCACATTTGCAAGAGTTTCCAATGGAGCTTTTGTTTGGTGTTTTTTCACTAACTTTAACCCCCGTTCGAGTTGGTCTTGAGTTGGTTTTGTTGTAGTGTGCAGTGATGAACAAAATGAAGTGAACCTTAAGTAAGATGAAGAACAAGGTGACGGGAAGCTCAAGCAATGCAAGTCCTACACCTTCAATGGTGTATAGCACTCGCTCCCGTTGCCAACATTTTGAGGAAGAGCCAGAAGAAGATGCATCGTTCAAGGAACCGATGGAAGTAGAGCCGGAACCATTGTCGGATTTCAGCAATGTTCAATTCCAACTCAACACCGACCGCGACCTTGACTTGGTTGGAAAGGGAGGATGTGACATCTATCAGATGATCACCAACTGGTCTTACGTTCCTACATGAACATATGATCCAAACTTTCTTTTTCAAGATTGGTATGGATATTGAATTTGCTTCTATCTTCCATGCTATGGGATGTGATGGTTTTGTTCTAGTAGTTGAGCCTTGCTCTCGCCTGCTTACCATTTTGTTCTTATGCACCCTTCAGTGGGAAGGTGATAGGATTTCTTTCCAATCCAATGGAATGAAAACCTCACTCACCTGGAGGCAGTTTAGTGATTTGCTAGGTTTTTCTCCTATTGCTATTTTATATTTTCACACCAAAAATTTTGGTTCTGACAAAAGCAATTATTGGGAAGAAATAACAGGGCGTACCCTCACCCTGTCACCTAGGAATATGGATATCCATAATCCTACCTTGCGTGACTTTGTTCCCTAGACAACATGTTAGAACTGTCCGCGTGGGGGGGGGGGGTGAAATGTTTCTTCTTTATTGCATGGTTAATAAAATCAAAGTCTCATTTGTTATAGCCATGGTTAAGCAATGGATCGAAGTTATCAAACAAGTAGGAGATTTGAATTCACGTCCCTGATTTATCGCCTTGTGCACAATCTTGGTTTACTTAGGAACACCCATATCAATGACTTAAACTTTGCATGAGCTGTCCTAGGAGAACAATTATTTAGATCATGACATTCTCTATAACATGGATTCAATGGCTCTTTGGCTTATTTCTTTCCTAGTTATGCAAATGAAATCAAGTTACCTAATCCGGATTTTCATTTGTATAACTGTGTTGAACTAACCATTCCTCTAGAGACATGCTTTGCAGCCCGTAGGAATAGTGTTTTCGGTCCTATGACTAGAAACAAATCACGGAGGAACACCAAGGCATCCCTCTCGAGGGAGGAGCCAAGCACAGGTTCTTGGGATGACGCCATTCATCACGGAAGTGGTAGTGCATCTTGGGACACCGGTGAATGGCCCGGGGGAGCTTACAACAGCTCAAGTTCCAACAGCTTACCACCACCATTCAGCACACATCACTCTCGAAGCGGTTCAAGGAGGGCCACATACGACCTCACAAGACAAATTGATAGTATGTCCCTGCACATCGACCAATTGGACCACACTATCCACACTCATATCCAGCAGGAAAATGAGTGGCGGGATGACGTCCAATGATAGCTCTCAAGAATTAAGAATAAGGTGACTTGGGGTAACACCCAAATGAGCTCTTATTTTCATTCTCAAGGCTACTTCGGTCAGGGACCGCCACCGTTCAACTGAGCATAAGCCAGCTTGTGGGGAGTTCCTACCCCTAATGTGAACGTAACTTGTATCATTTCCCTTTTGAATCAACACATGCATGATAAACTAAAAACAACAAAAAGATTTGTTTCCCTTTTCACATGCATGATAAATAGAAAAACTAAAAATACTACTAGTATTGATAATAGTGAATAAATCCATGTGCGGTATGAATGCATAAAGTTTCCTCTGTTGAGATGATGAATAGTTGCTCTATCCTTTTTTTCCTTTCATATGCTCAGTTTACAACTTAGCACTATCTAGTTTTGGTTTGTTGGCATGATTTAAATTTCACCTCAAACATACTAGTGGGTAGCATAAGCATTATCCTTCTATGTTGTTGGGAGATATGATATGGTTAGTTAGGGCTTCTATGATCTTGCTCAATTTGTGAAACTTCACACCCGGAGAATTAATTTGATAAAAATGACAAGTTCCTCAATGATATAATTTCCTACAACAGCCATATGTTGTTCTGCATTGCAAAACTTTATACATATTGTACTTGTATTTTCATTGAGCCTTATCAAGATTGTGTGACCCTAGTGAGAAATATTTTCTCCATTCATGTTCAAGTCCACGCACATCACGCTAAGTTTCCACACTAAAAATTAGCAATCATACATGTCACACCATCCATCCAGAAAATAAAGACTTTGTCTTCATGATTGATCTCTCCCCAAGGCAATCAAAGTTATGGCTATCAAAAAAAAGAAGAATAGACTCTTGCTCCATGAAGAGCTTGAAAGAAAAAGATAGTAAATACTGTCAAGGAAAGGGAGAGACAAATAAATGAGTCTCCATTCCACTCCACCAAATCCACCACACATGCACATCTTGATCATGCTTGTTGGAATTGTTTTCTCCATGGATCAGCTCTTTTGACTCGGTGACATATGAAATATAGGTATGTCACATTTATCCTTACCCTGAGCTACACATATCATCCTTTAGAGGTAGGATTTTTGAGGCATCATAAGCCTTGGTGAGGAATTTATACACTTTGAGCGATCTGAGTGAATCAATAGAGGAACTTAAATTTGTCATAAAAGATTAACCTCGAGGCTAAGGTCGATCAAAAAGAGTAGATGTAATGGTAGTCCTACGAACTGTTCTATCTTTGAACTGCTCAAGATTTGGAGAAGCTACAATGCCCCATAGGTAATAAAAGGTGAAATACTCATGCCAACTTATTCAATTCTTTATAGAGTGTCTTAGTTGTGCATTTGGGTATAAGTCAAGAATAAAGACATTATAGCAACTCCGGATCAATGCAAACCTAAGTTTTGCCTTCACTCAGGACGATCAAAGGTTCAACATGGGGGTTTGTTGACGGCCATTAAATACCACTTTTGACCATCAATATACCTATAAAAGTAGGAAGACTTAGAATTTCATACTTGCATGTTAGTTAGGAATAATAAGATTCAACTTGTCCTTGGAGAAATATGTGGATCCATGGATTTGATACTATATATGAGGAGAAATGGGGCACAATCCGCGGAAACACAGTTCCAGCCAATAAGACGGTAGGAACTGGACCTCCCTCGGATTGCATATGTGGCTACATGGGATTCCTCCGGGAAACACCATGTCAAAATAGAAGAGGACCCACTTACCAGCCACCCTAAGGAAGCACACCCCAAGGGGACCCAGTCCCAGGTCGACCGACCTAGGGGCTTGGTCGGCCGACTAGGTCTTGAGCCCATTTCGGGTGGGTTTCCATGTGTCGACTCCCAAGCTCCTTTGAAAGGTCGGTGCATGGCAGTTCCATGGCGGTTACTCCTCATTACTAACTTGTCTCCCCTATAAATAGAAGGGGAGAGCACACATGCACACACACTAAAGAGCTAGTCATTTCCCTCTTTCACTTAGTAGTTTCCTAGTCCTAGTGGAGTATAGTTTACGAGAAGCCTTGCTCAAGTCTCCAAGTGATAGGAGTATAGGTATGGCTCTTGTATCTTTACCTTTATTCTTTTATATTATTATTATGACGTTATTCAATTCAAGTAATATAGTTCTTCCCTACAGTTATGCCTATGATATGTGTTCCTTATTTGGTTATATATCATATTCATGTCATAGGACTTTATGCTTTCATGATGATATAGACTTGCTACCTTATTGTCATGATTGTCATATACCTTGACTATAGTCTAAATATTATAATGCTAGCTATACTTTATTCTAGTTGTGATGATTCAACATGGGTTTGATATCCAATTAGGATTGCAATTGCTTAGCTCATGGCTTGTTAATCTGTAGGGTTAGAGTTATGAGTGCTTTAGTACTTGTTTATCCTAATGGTGATTCTAATGTTTGATCGATGCTAGAATTCTACTTAAATATGTAAGCGCAGTGCTTAGACGACTAGGTAGTATTGATCACCTCATAATCCACGGTTTGAAGAGGTAGGGAGTAGGTGGTGACAGCCGTATCTGTCCATTGTACTCCTCCACATTTGGTTACAACGTGTGTCCAAAACGGAGTTGCCGTGTGTATGCCGGGCATGAATCCGTACATGAAGTGTTTAATGCATTAGACTATGACTAGTACAACTATACATATAATTATTTGACTATGTAACTATATAGGTAGGCTAACATTAGAGATACAACTTAGCTTACCTCACTAAAACTCCCTAGTGGCTTAGGACTTTATTTATCTTAGGAATGAGTGCTCTGTGTGTCACACTACCCCTATCCTTATTATATACTTACCCATGTATGAACTCTGAATACTCATACCAATCTTTATGACTACATTATCATTAACAATCATATATTTATTCTATAGCCTTCCTTTTGTAGAACTATAAATGACAATATATTGGAGCAATTCAATAGTGAAATGCTACAATGGTATTATCTGTGCACTTGCGGATCTTACTGTATTGACACTGAAGTGCATCCTTATAATTATGTCTGGTGCAACGTTAAGAAATGTCACAAGCATTTCTGGCACTGTTGCTAGGGATGATTATATCGATGTAAATTAGCATGAGTTCACAAGTGTCAACAATCACCGCATTCACATTTATGTGGTAGATTCGGGTTGCCCTGGAATTTTCCCATAGTCCAAAGTAGGCAAAGCAGCGGCTATTTGAGCTAGTTGAGTTTCAAACATTTTATTGAAACTTAGTTGTCTCTTATAAGATGAAGAAAGACCTTCTATCTTAGCATTAATGCTTTCTAAGGTCTTGTCAGTGGAGGCAAACTTTTTACTATAGTTTTCACTGATTTTAGTTTAGCCTAAGACAAGATCATTCAGGGAAGGTTGGTTAGGATTGAAAGAATTATTGAAATAACCATTGTTACCTACTTGATAGGGGCATGGTTTCCACCTCTGACCTCCTTGAGGGCAATACCCGTTGTTCACGAACACAACCTCCTCACGAGTCTCCGGGCAATCATTGCATGAATGTCCCGTGTTTCCACAGACTTTGCATGTCATGCAATGGTCTGGAGCCTGTACTGTGCTCTTCAGGTTAGGGTCGTCATGGATGTCGAAGAACTTCAAGATATGGTCCACTTTTGGGACGAGCATGTCCGCCTCCTTGATAGTGTGCATGCCTTGCGCACGTGGCTGGAGTCGCTCATTGTTGGATATTTTAACGATAACAGAATAAATCTACAAGCGTACAGATACAAAAGTAGCTTTCACCCAGGAGTATTCTAAGGTATCAAATCCATAGGGAACATGTGTGCCTAGTCTTCTGTTCTAGTTCATCCAAGGAATCATGAAGACTTACTAAATATGGCAAGCATCCATCACGGTACAAGCGTGGAGAAGAGGTGGACAAGCCCACTCCTCCTCCGAAGTTCCCCTCACTCTCTCCATATTTTCTAAGCACTTTGGCAGTGCTAAAGCCTTATGGAAATGAAGTTGTAAACTAATCTTGATGTGAGTGGAGAGTGAAGGCACTCCCCTCCTTATATAGCACCCAAAGGTGGTTCCTGGAGTTTGTAACACCCACCAAACGTGCACAAACCTTGGGGAGGCACCAGGAGACTCCACGTGGCAGCCATGCACCAGGGGGAGACTCCCACCTTCGACCGAACACCCATGTTCAGCCGAGCATGGGTGGTGGGCCCAGATGACCCTCTGATCTGGGTCCCTGAGTGGTGGTCCCTTTCCTGTCACATCCCTATATCGAAATATAGAGTGTGCCATACAGGATCGCCTCGGGAGATGATTACCAAGATAACCATACACAGCATTCACACATGAGCATCCATCATTTAAAATGATACATCATTAAATGCATAATATTACATATTACAAGTTTGAGAGTCACAGCAGAAGTAAATTAAGTTGCATTACAATACATATGTTCTTGGTTCGGTACACAAATAGACGGAAGTGAAGAAAAGGTAACTCGACGATAGATAGCCTAAGTAAACCATGCCGGCCCTATGGCAATTGCTCACTCATCGTGGGTAGGCGAGCTAGGAACCCACTCAATGGTCCAACCCTGTGGTTCCTCACCATCCCACACAATCTTGTTACAACAATCACAGTAGTTAGGCTGAGGGATACCTGAAAGTAACATAAATCACAAAGCCTGAGTATCTAGCATACTCTGCAAAACTTACCCAACAAAAGGTTTTCTAAAACCGACTCCTAATATGCAGGCGCTGACCTGATTTATTTGACAATGCATAAAAGGCACCTATCAGCTGTATGCTGCCAATTGATTCCTTAGCCACAATTTTAATAGTTGCTGCAGTAAGTAACTTTAGTTGAACCTAGCTAACTGCTAAGATTGTACAAATATAACGAACAATACAACATAGAAATATGTAGCCATGGAGTAAATAAAATCCAGAATCATAACCAATCTTCTCTACTTAAATATCATTGCCAACTGCTCGAAACAAGAGGTACACATAACCGCGAGGGACGGCAATTCGAATCGATTTATATCCTGCGGGAGAAAAACCCAAGCACACGACATATGCATCATTTAAGAACACATACGGCCATCATTCACGAGATTGCTATAAAGTCAGTCCAGGGCCATCGATCCTGAGTACACGTCCTTCCACGCGATACAGTACTTCGTATCCGAGGCTTAACCCATGCACTCTCTAGCGGTCCTCGAACCCATGCATCCACCATGCCATTCACATCACCTGTGGATCGATGAGTATATCCACTCAATAATACGACGCACAAGTTACTAGGTTTACCAATTTCCATATAAAGGTATGCACTTGGTACTGTTCAAAACTTGTTCGTGGAGTTGCAATGATAGGTTCTCAATTTTATCCAAATTCATCTTTTCATGTGAATAATAAGTGTATCAAGTGATCTTATAACCTATCGTTGACTCCACTAGATTAAGCATAGCATTTCTATCGAGAGGCTTACCAACCTAGATTAACATAGGTCATTGTTTGTTTATGCAGGTGGGTTTTCATCCAACCCCTATACTTAATGCATAGTACAAATATCCTTATGTTACGATTAAACCAGAAAAGGACTCGCAAATAAATAGGTATGCACAGGGGCTTTCCTTGGGAGTGATTGTAGTTAGGGTCTTCGGTGAAGTGCACGTCAGCGCCGGTCTTCTCCGGTGTGCTCTCCTTGAGCTCGCGTCCTATATGAAATGGAAATGGATAATAAGAGATGAATGCTCGGGGATATGTGGAATTTTGAATAAAATATGACATGCATGGTGATGAGCATAAGATGATGAACACATGAACCCACAGTTATGCCTAATCTAAATACGTTGGATGAACAATATTAAAGAGTAATAACAGTAATTAACCTATTTAGGCTTATAAGTCAATATTGGTATAATTAATTCCTAGTCCAATTATTAAATAAGCAAATTGACGGTAAAAATCATACTTCTGGTGCTAGAGATTTAACATGGGCCTTTTACATGAATGTATTAAGGCGTAACTAACAACCATGCAAAGTTTCATAATTAAATTCCTAACAAAGAATTTATAAAAAATTCATTTACTAGAAATAAAGATTATGCAATAACCCTAACAATATGCAAGAAATGGAGATGTGCTTTTGTAGACTGTTTAAGGATGGCATGAGATGCTTACTGACCAAATTTTATGATTTTACCAGTTATAAAGATTTAATTATGGATTTAATACTCTTAGAAAGGTTCCAACTTTGGTGAATTATTTTAATTAACACACTTGATAACTTTAAAGCTCATCTTACTTTTTGGATAGAGGGGAATTTTCTGAGGTAGACAAAATTGGTTTCATATTTTTCCCTCCTTTAGTTTTCGAGTAATGGATTTTTGAATAATTATCAAAGTTCAAACTTATTTTCAGAATTGCCATCGGTGATTTTTAAATCGGCAGAGCGCGCGCGTGGCAGCCAGTCTCGCCGCTGGCCTCTGCAGAGGGAGATGGGGGACGGGAGTAGCACTGGGGCGACCCTTGTGCGACGGCGAATCCTCCCTAGGGGTCACCGACCGACGTCGATGGCCGGAGCTACTGTGGCGACGGTGGCAGAAGCAGGGGAGAATTCGGCGGTGTCGCGTGCCACGCACAGAGGACGAGAGGGGAAGGGAGTGGGTCGAGAAGCTTCACCATGGTGCGGGGATGGCCGGCGTGGAAGAGAATGTCGACGGTGATGGCCGGAAGGTAGGTCTCATTGTGGGGGGTGGGACAATGCGGTGGGGCTCTTTTCTTCCTAAATTCCAGCGAGATCACTACATGTGGGAGGGGCAGCATCATAGGGATGCTAGAGAAAGGTCTCGAGCATGTATTTGAAGAGTAAACAGGGGAGGGGGCACTGCCTAGTCAGAGGTCGATGCGGTGGCATTCATGGCGCTATGGATCAGGGGAACGGCTGGATTTTTGCTTCTGTGCTCACCGGCAAAGGAAGAGGAGTGGAGCTGGGGGCTTGGCATGCTGAGAGAGGTCACAGGGAGAGTGAGGGCGTGCACTGGAGTGTGCGGACATAGAAGAATGAGGCAGAGCAGTTTCCGCTGCTGCTGCTGCTTTTTCGGGCACCGATCGGGGAAGAGAGTAGAGAGAGGACAGAGGGTTGCTCGGAGGGTGAGGTCGCCTACAATGTCGCGTCGATCGCCCATTCTGTTAGGAGGAGTAGTGGACAGCATGGGGGAGAGCAGGTGGGGGTTTTGGCCGGCGGTTCCAAGGAGGAGGCGACGGTTTTCGCCGGTTGCCCACTGGGTAAGAACCAGTGTTGACCCCAGCTTGATTAGAAGAGGCTTTCTAAAATTCGACAAAAACTCCAAGTTTCCTTGCTCAGACCCTTATGCCAATTTGTTTGCATGACCACCAAAATATCTTCTCCAACTTTGCTTTTGGGGTCAGGTTGTGATTTCTGCTGGACCAATTATGAAAATTTCTGGAAGAGAGAAA
This sequence comes from Eleusine coracana subsp. coracana, assembly GCA_032690845.1. Taxonomy (NCBI): domain Eukaryota; kingdom Viridiplantae; phylum Streptophyta; class Magnoliopsida; order Poales; family Poaceae; genus Eleusine; species Eleusine coracana. The sequence goes on from CM064418.1 coordinate 34,886,687, forward strand.
CCTTTTTCTACATTTAGGGAATTTTTAGGGGTATTTAACCTTTACCAAAAATTCTGATAAATTCCCCGAAATTCAGTCTTGATATGACATACTGAAATATGCAAAAACATTAGCACACTTTCATTGAGTTTTGTGATGTTGGTGCAAAAGCTAGTATTGGGGCAATTTGGGTTTAATTATTTAAATTCCCCCTTTTTCATTGGCAATTTAATTAATTATATTTTTAATTAGCTAGCAATTAGCATTAGGATTAGTTTAATTGCCTTTTTTGAGACATGGGATGTCACATCTCCCCTCCTGACACCATAAGGCGGTGGGTTACATAGGTTTCCTACTGAATGTGGGCCAGTGGATCCTTGTGTTACGTTATTTTTGTGCTCAACATCTCCTTCTCTCCTTAAATCCTGAATTTCTCTTTTTCTCTATTTTTGGAGCTATTTTCATGGAGATTTTTGATCTTATTTTTGAGTGGATTTTGGTATGAATTCCCTGAGGGATCTTGGTGCTAGGACATGCCTAAACATTTCCCTATGGATCCTTGATAGAATCCTAAGCAAGAGCACCTTCGATTTGGTGGATTTCCTCAAGAACATTAAAACCCTAGAGCTTTCGGTAAATCCTCATATTCACGATGAATTCTTGATCTTTTTGTGTGAATCCACTTGGAGAATGAACGTCCTACCATGAGACATCAGTTGTCCAAGTTTCGTGATTTTTGGAGTTTTTTGGATAGGTTTTGATAATTTCCTTGCCAAGTTTCGAGTATAATTTTGGTTCTAGAAAGTGTCGATCGGCACTGTCGGTAGCCTGAGTTTGAACTCACAGCGACACTCTAGAGACTCGAGTCTGAACCCCACACCAGCACTGCCGATGCGCTCTGACTGCTGCGTTCCTGAGTTCTGAGAATCCCGCATCGGCACTGCTGATGGGTGTTAGTGGCACTGCCAATGGTGTCAACCGGTACTGCCAATGGCTGTGATCAGCACTGGCGATGGTAGTCCAGAAAGGTCTCACTTGTGTGCCTTTCTTGACTATTTCGAGTTTTTTCAATTCTCTTTTGTTTCTGCTGTGTTCCGCTGCTGTTGTTGATCAGTCCTGGGGTTAGCACATCACAAGTTGGTGTGTGTGTGGCCTTGGTGATCGTTTTAAAGGTTGGCCTGGGTTGTAATTGGGACATAGGCCAATTTTTTGGAAGAGTCTGAATTGGCTCCCATTCACCCCCCTCTGGTCGCCTTCTCAGTCCTTCAATCATATTTATTTCCACAGAGAAGCTAGGCATAAGATTATATCGGCTTAACAAAGATATGACTAAAGAATAATTCCAATTATCCAAAGACGGGAGTAAGGATAATCAATGATAGAGTGGGGTAGTAACGCAAAAGAAATCCACACAAAGATAAATAAAGAGATAGGTAAAGCTAGCTAGGAGGATAGTGAGTCTAAGTCTAAGATATCTAAAAATATATCTTCCTAATATATCTAAGTCAAGCGTCAAATCCTAGTTACTCGGGTTGAGCGCTTACACCAATTTCTTGGTACATCCTCGAGTCTTTCACCTGTTAGCTCACTTCGAGGCACAAAAACATTCCACTAATATGGGTCGGTAACTAACTTCTATACTAGTGGGTACGCTATCACTAGACAAACCTACTTGAGACTTCCCGAATGTGGTGGATTACTAAAGCGACGGATAGGTCTATCACCACCTGTCGTCTACCACACAGCCCGTGGGGATGAATGCAAATCCAGCTACCATAAACTTAGGCACCGCGCCTACGCCTTCACTAGATATTCTTCTGTTGATCAAGCAGAAGAATAGCCAAGAAATAATCAAGTCTATGTCCTAGAAAGAACTAAACTTAATTAAATCCTAGCCGGGAAACCCATGAACTATGCAACAAAGTTTCTTCCCGATAATTGCAACTTAAGGAAATAACTAAGTTAAGATAAATACTTGACAAGATATAAAGGGTAAGATAATTATATTGATAAAGGATAAGTCTTACAAAGGAGAAAAGATACAGGAAAGCACATACCAAGACTCCGTGATGATTTCGGAATCCCGAGCGATGCTCTCAACAAGACTCTAACTCCCGACTAACTACCCTATTCTACAATAGGCCATCCTGAGTGATGCGGCAGCCCAAGCTGGCCAACATGCTAGGTCGGGCGGCGGCCTTGGCTGGTTGCCGGCCCCCTTCCGGGTCTTCCCTTGACTTCTCCTAGCTAGGCCACTTGTTTGCCTTCTTTCCTTAGCCATATTTCATCACTTTTGGTCTGGGAGGAGAAAACGGCATCACGGTGAAGTGTTTTGCAAAAATCGGCCAGGTCGGATGATCAGCCAAAAAAACGACTCTGGTTGATAAGCCGAGTGGCTGATTTCAGCCGTAATTGACCCTGTTGGTCGGTTCTTGATTTTAGCTTGAAAACGACCCTATCGGCTAGTGAAAGTTGCTATTTTATAGTCATGATCAGCCGACGCGGTGTTTCTTCATGTTTTTGCATATTTTGACTCTTTTACACCTGCAAATACATATTTCACCAAAACTCATGGAATCTTAGTAGTTTAAATAAATATTTATTAAACTTAGGTCTTTACCTTGCATTTGTTGACCGGTTGGTGACCGATATTGGGTTTTATTTGCCGCCAACAACAAGTCACATGGTGTATCCTCAACAATAGCATCAACCGGATACTTAGAAGGCTAAGAAGCTGCACTACTTGGAGGAGGGGGAAAGTTCACTGAAGGGATTGTTGCTGGTGGTGGCGGACAAGTCGCATCTTCCCCGCTGCTGATGATGTTGATATTTGGGACAAATCCTTGCTACTGCATATGGAACTGCGGGTTAGCTGCCATGAATTTGTAGAAATTGCTCCATAATTCAACCATCTAATTCATATCTGGTTGAGGAGGTTGCTGCCTTGGAGCCCTCTTATACGGTTTGTCCTGTGCAAATGGAACACCTCAGGTCGTCTTCCATGAAACAGCTCGGGTGCGCCCTTGATGCTCTTTGTTGCCAAGAGCATTGGTGAGCTGGTCATTTTGTTGATATGACTTGAACTCACCAGACTTCTGTTGCTATGCAACTTCTTCCACCTTATGGATCACATCAGTTGTCTCTGCCTTTGCCACTATGCGACCCTCATCCGTTATTTGGCTTCTAGCATATATCCAATTCCGAGTCCTTTCCTCATACTCAAATACCGGATTAGGTTGTCCTTGCAACCGGTCCACCTCCTCTTTCTTCCTCCATTCTGCAATCTTCCTCTTATATCCACCAGGCCCTAAATGGTGTTTGTATTTGTTTTTGGCATTCAACTCTGCCAATGCTGCACTTAAGGACACAAACTTGTCAGTGTTCTTCTGCTTAACAAATTCTGCCCATGCCTCCTTAGATATGTTGCCAAACTTCTTGAAAGGGGTCCGTTTTTTCCTCACATAATTCACTACAAACCTGGCCTTGAAATTGTGAAGTGCCCTTCCAATAGCCTGTATAGATGCCTTCTTTGCTCTCTCAAGATTGCAGTCGAGCGGAAACCGGATGTGTTGTTGCAGCATTTCCCACAACAAATCTTTGTAATCTGCTGAAACATTCCTGCAATCCTCCCAACTGATCTGGCACTTCTCCCTTGCTAGCCGTCCACACCGATTTGGACACTTGGCATGTATTCCCTTGGGCTTTACTGGCTCTCCATCTTTGTCAATGGCACGGACGTCATAAATACCATCAGCTTTGTTTGCTGCCTGGTCCCCCCTTGCTTTTCTCTTGCGGCCACGTTGCCTATCGCTTCCGGCATCACGTTCTGCATCGCTGCCTTGTCGCTTCGGGCATCGTGTATCCCTCTACAAAATGAATTAGTAAAATGTTAGCAACGGCAAATTAAAGTGCTATATTAATGTAATGATGGCCGCAATTTTGAACATAGTACCTCTGGGGATGGATTGTAATCAGGATCCTGACTACCTAACCGCTCTCTAGTCTGAGGCGGAGAAGGATGGGGGTCCGATGGAGAGGAGTATGAGGAGGGTCCATCAGAACTGCTTGCGGAACTACTTTCGTTGCCGCAGCCGGCGTGACCTGCACCTCCTCCTTCTTGCTCAGATTCATACTCCAGCCGCTCATACATCATATAATCTGAATTGCAAAGACGGTACATGATGAGTAAGAACTAGCAGCAACAAGCAACAGCAAAAACTAGCAACAAGCAGCAGCAATAAGTACCGACAAACAGCAGGAACAAGCAGCAACAAGAATTCAGTAATCCATTTCCAATTAATTGCAGGAACTCATTAATCCATTTCCAGGCTTAGGGGAAAAACACATGTCCAGTTGAAGTGGAGAAATAAGAATGCTGGGAAAGAATCAAGATATCTACGTAATCAAAACTTAAGTTTACATAAATCTGGATTAACACAACTTTTATGCTGAGTTATACATATATGATACAGAGAATGAAATTGCAATATGAAATGCCCAATCCAAATTGAAATATTTCATCATGATGGTATAGATATAAGCATCTGGATCATTGGGGCAGAAAAAGGTGATCCAATACAATATAAAATGCCCAATCCCAATGAACTAGCAATGTTAATAGTCAGAGATCTAACATTATTAGAACACTATAAATGAGACATCATAGTAACCAAACCTTATCAAGGCCTACGAGAAATATCTTTTTACATCCTGCATGTTTCGCATTGCAATATTCATTGTTATATCCATATGCTGACAGGGTATCAACTATGAATTTACTATAATAATATCAACTATGAATTTACTATCATGGATAGCAAGAAATCAAGATATATGGAATCCATATATGGTCGTCAGTATGGTCCTTACCTTGATGCAGTCCAGCGGGGAGGACGCGCGCAAGGATTGCAGAGAGGTCGAGGGGGCCAGGCCAGCGGGGGCAAGGGCGCGATTAGAGTCGCCATTCACAGGCGCCGGTGGGGGGGTCACGCACGATGTCGGTGGATGCGGTGGGGGTGGGTGCTGCTCGTGCGTGACGGCGGCATGGCGGTTGAGACGCGCTGGTGGGGGGTCGCGCACGACGCTGGCGGATGCGGTCGGCGCGGGTGGTTGCGCGGGACGGCGGCGGATTGGGTGGTGGTGCGGTGGGCGCATGCGATATGCGGTGGGTGCGCGAGGGTGGTGGCGCCACACCGCGGGGATGTGGGTGGTGGTGGCGCGGGGATGCGGTGGGCACGGGTTGGTGGCACGGCCGGGGGTGGGCGCGGTTGGTGGTGGCGCAACGTGATACGGTGGGCGTGGGTTGTGGCGCAGCCGGGGGTGGGCGTGGGTGGTGGTGGCGTGGCGGGATGCGGTGTGCGGTGACGGGATGCGGTGGGCAGGGCATGGCGGCGGGATGCAGTGGGCGGGGCGGCGGTGTGCGTTGTGCATGGGAGAGGGGGCGCGGATGGGTCATAGAGCACAGCCGGGGCGTAGGGATAGGGTTTGTATGACCCAGATGAGGCCATGGACCCCCAGTTCGTTTAGGCAAACACTAGCGGGCATGCTGATGTCAGCAGCCCGCTAAAACCTTTCAACGGGCCAGATGACATCAGCATGCCCTCTACTATTTACACAACCCGCATTTTACCTAAACGAAGCAAACCGACAGGTCACATGACAGAAATCACAGAAATTATATGAACCACAAACATATAAGCAGCAAAATAATATATGACATGATATATATCCACAAAGCAATATATGCAGCACAAAAATATAGTTCAAAGTTAAAAGATAGCTTCAAATAATGAATAACATCCCATACTTTCATACATAATAAATAAGTTCTTGAACATGAAAATATATTACATGACATGCCATAATTTGAGGCATGTGATTTGGTACAGCTATGCATGAACAACAATTTTTCCCTCAATATGGGTGCGCAAGTAAGGCATAACTCTAGAATACGTCAACCTTGTGTAAATTGCATCCAAAGAAGATATGTTGGAGAGGAAAGGGACATGTTCATATGGGTTATATTCTTCATCATATTTGGTACCGTAACCTCCCACGACTCGTTGTTTCCCTGGAACATATATATGTTTCTTCATTGTCAAAGGGTCCAACACATAAAACACTTGTTGCACCCTAGAAGCGAGAATCCAAGAATCATCTTTGTGGCCCATTTTTGTTAAATAGGAGTGTGAATCCCCACTCGTCTTGTTCTACATCATTCGGGTACCCATTTGCACCTAAGAATAGGAATTTGCAAAGAGGGTCCATAATCAAGTTCCCATATATCCTCAATGTAACCGAAGTAGGTTGTTTTCATATCTCCCTCATTCACAGCTTCAACACGAATTCCACTATTTTGACACTTACTCTTATCATCTTTATTCTTGGTATAAAAGGTGAAACCATATATACTGACCATGTCTTAACCAAACTTGATGGCCCCATAGAAAAAAGTTTAAGTACTCTACTTTCGTCAGAGTCACCACAATTTATTTCTTATGCCCTGAACCAATAAAGGAAGGTGTCCTTATCAATGTCCGATATCACTGACTCATCTGCATGGCCATTGCATTCTCAAATTTGTTCTAGGTGTTGCTCGATATAAGGTGCCACTATTGCTAATTGTTGTAAAACACTAAAATGTGCCTATCTCACATTCGTGTGTTGTATGTCTAGCCTCGTTTTCCTCCCTGTTGTGCCTTTTCCTAAAACTCTACCTTGGTATCTTGACACAGGAACACCAATCGGGTCTTCACGTTCTATGAAATCAAGACAACATTCAATGGCCTCCTCGGTAGTGTAGGCTTCAATAATCAAACCTTCTGGATGAGCTCAATTACGGATATATCCTCTCCACACAGACATGGCACACTCGAAAGGAAACATGTGATGGAATTGCATAGGACCAGAGCCATGATCTGATCAACCAGATGGATCATCCATATTGTTGAAAAATGAAGGATATAAAACCATCTCAAGTTGGCACATTGTCACTTTAATGTGAGTTCAGAGAGCATTTAATTCATCAAGGGTTTCACCAAGAGAGGAATCACAAAGACTTACTAAATATGGCAAGCATCCGTCGAGGTACAAGCGTGAAGAAGAGGTGGACAGGCCCACTCCTCCCTCGAACTTCCTCTCACTCTCTCCCTATTTTCTAAGCACTTTGGCCGTGCTAAAGCCTTATGGAAATGAAGCTCTAAACTAGTCTTGAATTGTGTAGAGAGTGGAGGAATTCCCCTCCTTATATAGCACCCAAAGACGGTTCCTGGAGTCGGTAACTTCCACCAAACGTGCACAACCGACCTTGGAAAGGCACCAGGAGACTCCACGTGGCAGCCACTTACCAGAGGGAGACTCCCACCTTTGGCCGAATACCCATGTTCAGCCGAACATGGGTGGTGGGCTTAGGTGGCCCCCCTCCTCTAGGTCCCTGAGTGGTGGTCCCTCTCCCCTCCTAACACTGTAAGGCGGTGGGTTATGTTGGTTTCCTTCTGAAAGTGGGCCAGTGGATCCTGGTGCTGCGCTCTGATTGGCAAGAAGTGTGATTCCTCCCTTGGTGACATGGATTTTCCATTAATTTTGTGGAATAATCACCTGCAACAAATATTTATCAATACTTGTGTAGTAATAAACTCCTACCACTATGTTTATTGCTCATTTAATTGATTTTATGCAGGTATTTGATGGTCGGATTTGGTACTTAGTGACCATCAACACTCATCATTCCGGCCTTGATTGGAGACCATCTTCTCAATTAACTCGGTTGTCCGAGTGACGGTGAGTGAGAAGAAGGCTCCTCCTGTCGTGGCATCATTGTGCCAACGGTTTGAGGCCATCAGTCTGTTGTAGAAGTTCTAAATAATAAGCCATTTATACATTCCATGATAGGGACAGGCCAAGATGTACTCCTGATGCCTTTCCCATGCTTCTGGTATTGTTTCTCCAGCCGCCTGCTGGAAACTCAAAATTCTTCCCCGTAGGGAGTTGGTTGTACCCAACGGGAAGAACTTCACGAGGAACACAATATAGCATTTGTCCTAGGTGTTGACAGTCTCCTTGTTGGCGTAGAACCACTGCATGGCTTTGCCTCCAGTGAGAACAAGAACAGATGGAGCCTAATGGTGTTTGGCATCACGCTCCTTATGGTAAAGGTGTTGCATAACTCCAAGAATTGCTGCAGGGAAGCGCTGGCACCCTCATTGGCTTTCCCACAAAATGGGCTAGCATGCACCATTGTGATCAGGCTGGTCCTGATCTCAAAGTTTCCATCCCCAATGTCAATCTCGGGCCTAGTGAGCATGTTATTGGTAGAGGGAGCAGAATAGTCCTTGACAACCTTCTGAGCCATTGCCTTAGATCTTGGTGGTGCAGTGATGACTGGTTGATCTACTGGCCTAGAGCTTCGAGAAGAAGAGACGTCAGACAACTTTTCCTTAAAACTCTTCCTGGACTCTCGATGAAGTTTTCAAGCAAATCAAAACCGGTCATGCACTACCCTTTTTCACACCAAAGGTAGAAAACATAGACGGTTAACTTGCACAAACAATGACTACCATACAATCATACTATCCCCGGCATGGCACCAGAAATGTCTGTTCATACTTGCTAACAATTGCTAAGTTACATCAATATAATCATCCCCGGCAATAGTGCCAGACTTAATTATAAAGATGAACCTTAGTGTCATAATAGTAAAATCCACAAGCGCACGGATAATACCATTGTAGCATGTCACTATTAGATTATTAATAGTATCATAGTCATAAAGATTGGTATGAGTATTCAGAGTTTATACAAGGGTAGGTGTAATAATGGATACGGGCAGTGCAACACACAGAGCAATCATTCCTAAAGATAAATAAATGTCCTAAGTCACTAGGGAGTTTTAGTTAGGCAAGCAAAGCTATATCTCTAATGTTTGGCTACCTATATAGTCACATAGTTTAACAATTACAAGCAAGGTTATACTAGTCATAGTCTACTACATTCAACATTTCATGTACGGATTCATGCCCGGCATACACAAGGCAACTTCATCTTGGACACACGTCGTAACCGAACGTGGAGGAGTACAATGGACAGATAGGGTTGTCACCATCTACTGCCTACCTCTACAAGCCATGGATTACATGGTGATTAATACCACCTAGCCATCTAAGCACCGCACTTACACATTTAAGTAGAATCACCAATGGGATTAACAAGTACTAAAGCATATATAACTCTAACCCTACGGATTAATAGGTCATGAGCTAAGCAATTGTAATCCTAATTGGATATCGAACCCATGTTGAAGCATAACAACTAGACTTAAGTATAACTAGCATTATAACACTTACACTATAGTCAAGGTATATGACAATCATGACAATAAGGTAGAAAGTCTATATCATCATGAAAGCATAAAGTCCTATGACATGATAATGATATATAACCAAACAAGGAACACATATTATAAGCATAACTATATGGAAGAACAGTATTAATTGAATAGAACAAGGTCATAATAAAATAGAATAAAGGTAAAGATACAAGAGCCATACCAATATTCATATAACTTGGAGACTTGAGTAAGGCTCCTCCTACACTAAACTCCACTAGGACTAGGAAACTACTAAATAAAAGAGGGAAATGCATAACTCTTGAGTCTATGTGTTGGAGTGGAGCTCTCCCCTTCTATTTATAGGGGCCATAGGTTGGTGTTGGGGAGTAACCTCTATGGAACCGCCATGCACCGATGTCAGGAATTCACTAAGGAAACAGCACGTGGAAGCCCGACCGAATGGGCTCAAGACTAGGTCGTGCGACCGGGGGGGGGGGGGGGGGGGGGGGTCGGCCGAGCGGCTAGTGGGCCCGTTTGTTTTGTGATTTCTCTGGGTGGCTGGTAGGTGGGTCCTCTTCTATTTTGAGTCGGTGTTCTCTAGATGAATCCCATGTAGCCACATATGCAATCCGAGGGAAGTCTAGTTGGCACTGTCTCATTGGTTGGGACAGTGTTTCCCCGGATTATGCTCCATTTCTCCACTTCTTTTGTATCGAATCCCAGCATGCACATGAATCTCTAAGGACAAGTGGAACCTTATTATTACTACTAACATGCAAGTATGAAATGCTAAATCTTCCTACTTTTATAGGTATATTGATGCTAAATCTTCTTTCCCTTGCTCTGCACTGGCATCTTGCCCTTGCCCTTGCCCTTATCCTGGTTTCCTGATTCCACCATCACTGCTGCTAACAATTCTCACTTCACGCAGATAGGAAGGGATAGGATAAGTGTAGAACCTAATATGATCTATAAGAAAAGCACCGCTAGGTAAGAATGCGCAATAGAAATTCTAGCATTGAATCAAAGACATGATCACTAGCAAATAAGCAAAAGTAACAACAGTGATCATTGACTATAAGTGGCTAGAGCGAAACATCTAGTGTACAGTCCAATAATGGGCAATTAATCTAACTGTAGATTAGATGAGAGACAAAACCTTAGAATTGCAATTATCAGAAAATTATGGAATTAATTGCAACCAAGGTTGAGCTAATCACCTAATTAATGCAACTAAAGCAAGGACATTTAATCTAATTGCATTAATTAAGACAATTGCTCACAAAATAGGGCATAAAACAATGAATGTCAAGAAAGTCTCAATACCATGGACATCACCGAAGAAGAACATGCAACCGAACATCGGGGAACAGACTCCAATCGTCGAGGAACAAGAAAAAAAAGAGGACAACTTGCCCTAAGCTTTGGTCTAGCTCGATGATTGGAGATGTATGGTGCACGCGCAAGAAGGAGAGGGCAGTGGTGTCTCTGGTGTGCGTGCGGCAAAGGTGCATGGTTGTGGCAGCGGCAAAGACGGTGCACAAAGGTGGGAGGGCGGCGGCGGCTAGGTCCTGGAGGCGTAGGCGGTGCCAGGGAACGCAACAGCGGGAACACGTGTGAGTGCGAGGTGGTGCATGAGTGGTTTTGGCAGGGCCACAAGTGAGTAGGTTGGAACGCGAGCGCGATAGCACCTTGGTGCGAGGCGGTGACGATGGAAGCAACGGTGGGTGTGTGTTCTCGACATCGGGGTCAATTGAGCAAGAAACCAATTGGTCCTTATGCGATTTTATTTTGACCTAAAGTGAAATGACGATGAACGGCCGAGATCTTATCAAGGAAAGACCTGCGATCATGATTGAAAGGAATACTCACATTTCAACTATAGTGACCAGACAGTACGGTCTCTATACTGGACTGTCCGGTCTGGTCCCGAGTCTACAGGCGACACACATAGACCTGAAGGTCGGGTCTATAGGATCATTCTGTCCAATCTCTAGGACCAGACTAACTCGAAAAACTCTGCATAAGTGCACTGACCGAATTGTACGGTCTGAAGATTAGACTGTATGGTCACTACCAGAAATTTGCTGAATCAAGAAATTGCTCCAATTTCCAAATGCCAAATGAAGAATCGAGAAAATAAGAACCAAGGTAATTAAGAACGAAATGGGTATGTATGAGCCTTAGTCCATGAATCACGCAAGTAGGTTTAACCTCCGAGTTCATAAGAGCCTTCTCAATGGGCATGATGCACAATCCTTTCCTTTGGTCATACTTATGGAGATGTATTCTCATATAGATTATGAGACACAAATTTCTCCAAATATGACTGTTGGCACTGGAATTTGGACTAGTCCCATTGGTCAGAGGCGGAGAGTTGGAGTCGGCCAAGATCAACACAGCGCAATGGCCGAAAGGAATAAAGTGGGCCTAACAGGGGTATTTTATCTCTTTCTATTTTTAGTTTAGAGTTTGTTTAGAAATAAATCAAGTCGGTTCATGACCTGTGGAACTTAATCATTTGTTTTTTTTTGTCAATTTGTAGGAAAAATCGACTGGCACGCCTCAATTTCTTTGTGTTGAGCTTGCACTAGAGTTAAGCAAATCTCTCAGGTCACGCATGTGATTTTCATGTCAACAATGACAAGCCTCCTTTGTGTTTCCTATATGATGCATGCAACAAGTATTTTATATATCCAATGAAAGTAAACATGCCATCTTCCTCTCTTCCTTGAGCAAATGATATTCCTTCAAAATAGATTGCTCAATAGAAGAAACCTCAACCGAGGTAGTTTGGTCATCACACATAGTAGAAATGATGCTCTTTGATGAACTAGAGGAGGGAGATGCATGGTTATCAATGTTGATGGCCTCAAAAGTAAGTTCAAGGGCCTTGTACTTCTCATGTAGCTCTATATGATCACCCTTGAGTTTGTCAAAACTCTTATTTAGGGCCTCGTGAGATGTGACAATGTCCATAAGCTGACTCTTAAGTTCACCAACACGGTCCTTAGCCAACTTACACTCTTTTCTTACCACTTCCAACATTTTGGATTTCTTGATAGCGATGTCGTGGGCTTGCTCAAGCATACACCAAAGATCGGTGCAGGAGAGCTCCTCATCATCGCTGTCGTCGCTGCTCTCATCCTCACTCTCTCCAAGTTGGCTCGTGGCCATGAGGCGTGTGGGAGGTGGAGGAAGAGCTCAAGGTAGAGTGGTCTTGATCATGGCTAGGTCGACTACTTCTTCATCATTGCTTTGAGGAAGAGGATGCTTCACTTGAGTTGTCACTTGTTCACTCTCCAACAAGAGCCTTGCGTGAGAACTTCTTCTTGTACTTTTGACTTTGCCTTTGCCTTTGCCCTTGTCCTTGTTGAAGTACCTCTTCTTCTTTTGCTTGACTTTGGGGTCTTCTCTTCTTCATCATCACTTGAGTTTTGGGGCTTGAATGCTTCACTTGAGTTGTCACTTGTCCACTCTCCAACAAGAGCCTTGCGTGAGAACTTCTTCTTGTACTCTTTGACATTGCCTTTGCCTTTGCCCTTGTCCTTGTTGAAGTACCTCTTCTTCTTTTGCTTGACTTTGGGGTCTTCTCTTCTTCATCATCACTTGAGTTTTGGGGCTTGAATGCTTCTTTCTTTGGCTTGGGGTAGTCCTAAACAAATTGATTATTGGAGCCATAGTTGAAGCATTTTATCTTGGACTTGGAGGAAAACTTGTTCTTGAAGATCTTCATGTTCTTCATGAGAAGAGCCAAGTTCTCACTCAAGTCATCATCATCATCATCTTCTTCTTCACTTCTTCTTGTACTCTTTGACATTGCCTTTGCCTTTGCCCTTGTCCTTGTTGAAGTACCTCTTCTTCTTTTGCTTGACTTTGGGGTCTTCTCTTCTTCATCATCACTTGAGTTTTGGGGCTTGAATGCTTCTTTCTTTGGCTTGGGGTAGTCCTAAACAAATTGATTATTGGAGCCATAGTTGAAGCATTTTATCTTGGACTTGGAGGAAAACTTGTTCTTGAAGATCTTCATGTTCTTCATGAGAAGAGCCAAGTTCTCACTCAAGTCATCATCATCATCATCTTCTTCTTCACTTCTTCTTGTACTCTTTGACATTGCCTTTGCCTTTGCCCTTGTCCTTGTTGAAGTACCTCTTCTTCTTTTGCTTGACTTTGGGGTCTTCTCTTCTTCATCATCACTTGAGTTTTGGGGCTTGAATGCTTCTTTCTTTGGCTTGGGGTAGTCCTAAACAAATTGATTATTGGAGCCATAGTTGAAGCATTTTATCTTGGACTTGGAGGAAAACTTGTTCTTGAAGATCTTCATGTTCTTCATGAGAAGAGCCAAGTTCTCACTCAAGTCATCATCATCATCATCTTCTTCTTCTCTTCTTCTTCTTCTTCTTCTTCTTCTTCTTCTTCTTCTTCTTCTTCTTCTTCTTCTTCTTCTTCTTCTTCTTCTTCTTCTTCTTCTTCTTCTTCTTCTTCTTCTTCTTCTTCTTCTTCTTCTTCTTCTTCTTCTTCTTCTTCTTCTTCTCTTCTTCTTCTTCTTCTTCTTCTTCTTCTTCTTCTTCTTCTTCTTCTTCTTCTTCTTCTTCTTCTTCTTCTTCTTCTTCTTCTTCTTCTTCTTCTTCTTCTTCTTCTCTTCTTCTTCTTCTTCTTCTTCTTCTTCTTCTTCTTCTTCTTCTTCTTCTTCTTCTTCTTCTTCTTCTTCTTCTTCTTCTTCTTCTTCTTCTTCTTCTTCTCTTCTTCTTCTTCTTCTTCTTCTTCTTCTTCTTCTTCTTCTTCTTCTTCTTCTTCTTCTTCTTCTTCTTCTTCTTCTTCTTCTTCTTCTTCTTCTTCTTCTTCTTCTTCTTCTTCTTCTTCTTCTTCTTCTTCTTCTCTTCTTCTTCTTCTTCTTCTTCTTCTTCTTCTTCTTCTTCTTCTTCTTCTTCTTCTTTCTTCTTCTTCTTCTTCTTCTTCTCTCTTCTTCTTCTTCTTCTTCTTCTTCTTCTTCTTCTTCTTCTTCTTCTTCTTCTTCTTCTTCTTCTTCTTCTTCTTCTTCTTCTTCTTCTTCTTCTTCTTCTTCTTCTTCTTTCTCTTCTTCTTCTTCTTCTTCAAGGTGGTGAATCCTCTAGGTTGAGAAACCTGGCTCTGATACCAATTGTAAGGACCGAAGGCGTACCAAGAGGATGGGTGAATCGTTAAGCCAACCATGATTATCGAATACTTCAATTGCACACCACTAGATCCCGACCATTGTTGCAACCTAACAATTCTAGTAGGCCAAGACCCTACACATGCTAGTGTTCATGATGATTGCAAATGCGGAAGCTAAACACACTAGCCTACGCAAGCCACAAGTCAACCTATCCCCTAGAGCACACAATCACGGAATAGTAAAGAGAGGGGTCAAGGAATACTCATAATTGTTTTCCGAGGTCTTTGGAAGGATCGTGCCTTCTCCTAATCCTTGTTGGACCACTTAATTTAGAGGTGAGCTTGTTCCTATATTCTTTGTTATATGTCAGTTTTGAGAATGGTTTGCTACCTATAGATTATATTATGATTAGTAACCATGGAGAGGATTAGGAGATAATGAGAGAAGGACTTGAAGACTAGGAGGACCAGCAAGGACATAAAAGCCAATGTGGAGGCCCAATTAAAACCGACTTCGAGTCTGTTTCGGGGCCGGGACCAGTCCGGACTAAAACAGACACCCAGGACGCAGACAGACTCGATTTTGGACATTCTACATATGCACTGTAAGCTAAGGAGAAGACCTTTCCAATGCCACTAGTCACATGTCAACATTCGTCTGGAGTCATCGGGAATTGTCGAAACAAGAGAGGGTCCAAAATGTGTCCCGGTGCTACGTTGCCTGTTTTGACCTTTGGGCTTTGTATCCAGTTGAGCCCAATTAGGGGCACATCTAGAGGGTCTTGCACAACCCTAGACTCTTCATAAACAGCATCGCTCTATTAGGTTTTAGGTTTTACTTTGATTATTCTATTGAGAAAAGTTTCGCCATTACATCAGTTTCTGACACACCAACTTTGTGAGATTCATAATACATCTGCAATTGTGTTGCTTTTCTCGTTGTTCTTGTTTGTGTTCTTGATTCATAGGTAGAGGTTAGCCTTCTCAGTGAGGTCAATCATTTTTTAACGGTTGATAATCAGAGGAGACATTGGGCTGCGATTACGGGGTTCTAAACCTGTTGTTTAGAAGCCAGATCAATTTGTGTTTCGCCTCCGCCCAAACCAAGATTACTAGAACCATTTGGAAGATTGGAAACCCTTGTCCACATCACCAGGCATAAGCAGTGATACATGCAAATCTGATTCATACAAGATCCGAAGTACTACCCTAATCACCATAATTAAGATAGCATCTAGGTACTTAGCCTATGTACTAAGTAAGGATTAAGCTAATGTAAGATCATCAAATCCATATGATCAAGTAACCAAAACCATTCATCAAAATACTAGATATTACTTCAACATGATACATAGTACAAGATTCATCACCATGTAGTAGGCCTACCTTCATGGATCACCTCAAGCACCAGTGGTTCTAGAACTCCAAGCCTGCAACCTTGGTAGGGGTCATGTGGTGTCAGATGGTTTCAAATTTCCTATCCTAGGAAAGTCTTTTGGTTGTATCTAACATCTAGAGGTGTCCTATTCTGATCATGTTGATTGGCACTTTGCCGATGTCGGTTGTTGAGTATTTTAACAATGACGGAATAAATCCGCAAGCGTACGAATACCAAAGTAACTTTCACCCACGAGTATTCCAAGGTATCAAATCCATAGGGAATGTTTTTGTTCAATCTATAGTTCTAGTTAGTCCAAGGACACCAAGATAAATGTGGCATTGGGTAGAGAGGATTCCTAATGGTTATAAGGTCATAATCAAGGTAAGAGTACTACTAGGTTGCTTACATTGAGCATCCGGTTTTCCCCTGCATCCACAGTGCAATTCAAGCCAAGAACCTACTGCATAGCCGAACATGGAGGATTTCAAATGATAGATAGGATTGTCACCCCCTACTGCCTACCTCTAGCAATTCGTGGACTACGCAATAAACAAAGGTAACCTACAGCCTAGACACCACATCTTTGCTTTCAGTGCCTCTCTTAATCCCCAATTGCAATGATATAAGACTAAGGTGTCTAACTAAATAGAGCATTGATGATGAGGACATCAACGACATACGAACAACGATGACGGAAGACGGCGCGCCAAACCAAGTTGTCACGCCTCCACCTCTCGTCGTCGCGCCTTCTCAAGTTATGGACCCATCTTCCGACGAGACGACAACGTACAAGGGCCCAATCACTAGAGCTCGAACCCAGGAATTGAAGATGGTTTTGATGCTAAGGAACGACGGCCCAGGATGACGCTCGCGAAGGCCCAAGTAGCCCAAGTCGCGCGACTACCTCTCCACCGCACGCCTCTCTACTTCAGCCGGCCCTAGATGCCGCGCTCCCCCTATTTAGTCAAGGGTTGCGCCCCTTGTAATCTTTGAGTTTTGTTTTAAGATTAGCTTAGCTATTCATCCGTCTCTCGATGTGAATTCAGAACTCCACCTGCATGCAATACATCAGATTGCTCGCCTCTAATTCTTGCTCGTTCTTCGATTGCGCGTAAGAATTGATCCTCGTGATCAGGTTGATCTTGTTTACCGCAAGGTTAATATCCTCCGGAAGTTGGTTCAGCGATTGCATTGGCGCTTCAGGCTTGCTCGTCGTAGTCGGATCGTGAGGGTTGACATCCACCGAATCGAAGTTATCTACACTTGCCGAAAGATCGGGCACTCTACACCTATCAAGTGGTATCAGATTCCAGTGTTTCTCGGTGAGTTTATCCAATTCCACATAAACCAAAAACTACAAAAATAATTTTACCCCAGTACGGTTTTGAGCCTCGCACTTTCGTTCAATAATTTGTGTTGTTGAGTTTTTGTGCTATCGCTTTTGATCGTTGCTGGTACACGGTGTTTCATCGTTTTCTCCTCATCATTGTCATATCCTTCCACCACATCGTGGGTTTTAGCCACCACAATTTTCTTTCCGCCGCATCTGTTGTCTCCGCCTCGCTCTCCTACTTGGCCGCGCGTAACGAGTCTTGCTGAGTTGCGTTTGGTCAGCCGATCACTTGCCAAGTTTTGCCGCCGCACTGTGAGTCCGGGTCAATCACGTGACTCGTTGCATCCAACTCGGTTACGTGGTAAACTGCCCCGCCTCGCCTTGTGTTGTGTTCTGCTCAATCTCCGTTTATCCCTGCTCTAGAGAGAGAGAGAGAGAGAGAGAGAGAGAGCTTCATGTCGACTCTAGTGCCACTAATCATGCAGATAATACGGAGCTTCATGTCGACTCTAGTGCCACCGACAGGTATGCAACTCTTGTTGTGCAACGTGTTCTTAGTACACAGGTCATGCCAGACGAAAAGAATCAGCGCCACAACATTTTTCATATTAAAGGCGTTGTGCAAGTACGAGCGGTCCGTATAATCATCGATGGTGGCAGTTGTAACAATTTGGCTAGTACGACCTTGGTGGAGCAGTTATCATTGCCAACAAGGAAGCATCCACATCCTTATCACGTTCAATGGCTTAATGATGGCGGCAAAATAAAGGTAACGCGCTCGGTACGTGTTCCTTTCTCTCCTGGTGCATATTCTGATTTTGTGGATTGTGATATTGTTCCAATGGAAGCATGCTCTTTGTTGCTTGGACGTCCTTGGCAATATGATGTTGACAGTGTTCATCATGGTCGCTCCAATTATTATTCCTTCATGTTTAAGGGTCAAAAAATTGTTATTCATCCTATGACACCTGAACAAGTTCTAAAAGATGATATTGCTAGAGCGGCAAAAGCTGCAAAATTGATTAAATCACCACCTGTTGCACCTGTTCAACCTGAGATCAAATTGCATAACCCTATATTCCTTGCTACATGTACTGATTTTGATGAGTTACATGATGCTAATCTGCCCTGCTATGCGCTAGTTTGCTCTCGTATGCTTGTTTCATTAGATGAGGCACCTATGTTGCATATTCCTCCTGCTATTGCTAACCTTCTGCAGGACTATAAAGATGTTTTTCCCGCTGAATTGCCACCAGGTCTTCCTCCTATTTGTGGCATAGAACATCAGATTGATTTAATTCCAGGCGCACAGCTTCCTAATCGCGCCCCGTACCGTACAAATCCTGAGGAGACAAAAGAAATTCAGCGTCAAGTGCAAGCATTGCTGGATAAAGGTTACATTCGTGAGTCTCTCAGTCCTTGTTCGGTTCCTGTTTTGCTTGTTCCTAAGAAAGATGGTTCTTGGCGTATGTGTGTAGATTGTCGTGCAATTAACAATATTACAATTCGTTATCGATATCTTATACCACGCCTTGATGATATGCTTGATGAACTTAGTGGTGCCACAATTTTCTCTAAGGTTGATTTGCGTAGTGGTTACCATCAGATAAGAATAAAATTAGGAGATGAATGGAAAACGGCTTTTAAAACTAAATTTGGCTTGTATGAATGGTTGGTTATGCCGTTTGGATTGTCTAATGCTCCTAGCACTTTTATGCGCTTAATGAATGAAGTTCTTCGGCCTTTCATTGGAATATTTGTTGTTGTCTATTTTGACGATATCCTTATATACAGCAAATCCATGAATGAGCATTTAGATCATTTGCATGCTGTTTTTGATGCTTTACGTGCTGCTCGCTTATTTGGGAACATGGAAAAATGCACTTTTTGCACGCAACGTGTTTTGTTTCTTGGCTATGTTGTTACTCCGCAGGGCATTGAGGTGGATAGCAGCAAGGTGGACGCCATTCAGAGTTGGCCACAACCGACGACGATCACACAGGTTCGCAGTTTTCTTGGTCTTGCAGGCTTCTATCGTCGTTTTGTGCGGGATTTCAGTTCTATTGCTGCACCATTACATGAGCTGACCAAGAAGGGTGCGCCATTTGAGTGGGGTGCACCACAGGACGATGCATTCAACACTTTAAAGGAACGGTTAACTCACGCTCCTCTCTTACAATTGCCTAATTTTGATAAAGTGTTTGAATTGGAATGTGATGCTAGTGGAATTGGTTTGGGTGCTGTTTTGTTACAAGATCATAAACCCATTGCTTATTTTAGTGAGAAGTTAAGTGGTGCTGCTCTTAAATATTCCACTTATGATAAAGAACTTTATGCTTTAGTAAGAACTTTGCAAACATGGCAGCATTATTTATGGCCTCGCGAATTTATTATTCATTCTGATCATGAGGCTTTGAAACATATTAGAACCCAGACTAATCTGAACCGTCGGCATGTTAAATGGGTTGAATTTATTGAATCTTTTCTGTACATCATTAAACATAAAAACGGGAAGGAAAATGTGATTGCCGATGCTTTGTCTTGTCGTTATACAATGCTGTCCTAATTAGACTTTAAAATCTTTGGTTTGAAAGCTTTGAAAGATCAGTATGTGAATGATGCTGATTTTCATGATATTATGATGCATTGTAAGGATGGCAAACCTTGGGTGAAATTTCATATGCAGGATGGGTTCCTGTTTCGTGCTAACAAGCTGTGTATTCCAGCTAGCTCGGTTCGTCTTTTGTTGTTACAGGAGGCGCATGGAGGTGGTCTTATGGGTCATTTTGGCGTTTTCAAGACACATGGGGTGTTGGTCGATCACTTCTTTTGGTCACGGATGCGCCGTGATGTTGAGCGCCTTGTTGCCCGCTGTACTACATGTCAAAAAGCTAAATCCCGTTTGGGTAATCATGGTTTGTATATGCCCTTACCTGTTCCCTCTTCTCCTTGGCATGATATTTCGATGGATTTTGTTTTGGGATTGCCTCGTACTAAGAAGGGAAGGGACAGTATTTTTGTGGTGGTTGATCATTTCTCTAAAATGGCTCAATTTATACCTTGTCATAAAACTGATGATGCCTCCAATGTTGCTGAATTGTTCTTTAGAGAGATTGTTAGACTGCATGGAATTCCTAAAACAATTGTCTCTGATCGTGATGCTAAGTTTCTTAGTCACTTTTGGCGTTCTCTTTGGAATAAATTAGGAACTAAGCTGCTGTTTAGTACTACTTGTCATCCTCAAACTGATGGGCAAACAGAGGTAGTAAATAGAACTTTGTCTGCTATGCTTAGAGCTGTTCTAGATAAAAATTTGAGACGTTGGGAAGATTGTTTACCTCATGTTGAATTTGCTTATAATCGTGCTACACATTCTGCCACTAAAATGTGTCCTTTTGAGGTTGTTTATGGCTATGTTCCTAGGGCGCCTATTGATTTGTTTGCTATTGATGCTGAAGATGAACCAAATGTTGATGTTATTGCTCATATTGATCACATGAAACAATTGCATGAAGAAACACAACACAACATTGCCGTTGCTAATAAGAAGTATCAAGTTGCTGGTAGTAAAGGTAGAAAACATGTTTCTTTTGAACCTGGTGATTTAGTTTGGTTGCACTTGCGTAAAGATAGATTTCCTACTTTGCGTCGTTCTAAATTGATGCCTCGTGCTGCTGGTCCTTTCAAAGTGCTAATCAAGATTAACAATAATGCTTATGTTCTTGACTTGCCCATGGAGTTTGGTGTTTCCACTAGTTTTAATGTTGCAGATTTGAGACCATATTTGGGTGAGGATGATGCGTTGCCGTCGAGGACGACTTCGCTTCAAGAAGGGGAGAATGATGAGGACATCAACGACATACGAACAACGACGACGGAAGACGGCGCGCCAAACCAAGTTGTCACGCCTCCACCTCTCGTCGTCGCGCCTTCTCAAGTTATGGACCCATCTTCCGACGAGACGACGACGTACAAGGGCCCAATCACTAGAGCTCGAGCCCAGGAATTGAAGATGGTTTTGATGTCAAGGAACGACGGCCCAGGATGACGCTCGCGAAGGCCCAAGTAGCCCAAGTCGCGCGACTACCTCTCCACCGCACGCCTCTCTACTTCAGCCGGCCCTAGATGCCGCGCTCCCCCTATTTAGTCAAGGGTTGCGCCCCTTGTAATCTTTGAGTTTTGTTTTAAGATTAGCTTAGCTATTCATCCGTCTCTCGACGTGAATTCAGAACTCCACCTTCGTGCAATACATCAGATTGCTCGCCTCTAATTCTTGCTCGTTCTTCGATTGCGCGTAAGAATTGATCCTCGTGATCAGGTTGATCTTGTTTACCGCAAGGTTAATATCCTCCGAAAGTTGGTTCAGCAATTGCATTGGCGCTTCGGGCTTGCTCGTCGTAGTCGGATCGTGAGGGTCGACATCCACCGAATCGAAGTTATCTACACTCGCCGAAAGATCGGGCACTCTACACCTATCAATTGAGCAAGCAAAGAAACTATGTATAAAACTTATTTAAAAAGGAAACTTAAATACCAAGAAAGGAATCACAAAGACTTACTAATTATGGCAAACATCCATTGAGGTACAAGCGTGGAGAAGAGGTGGACAGGCCCACTTTTCCTTTGAATTTCCCATCACTCTCTCCCTATTTTCTAAGCACTTTGGCAGTGCTAAAGCCTTATGAAAATGAAGTTCTAAACTATTCTTGAAGTGTGTGGACAGTGGAGGCACTCCCCTCCTTATTTAGGGGCCCAAAGTCGGTAACTAAGGCGGTAACTCCCGCCCTAATAGCGGGAACCGACCTTGGAAAGGCGGTGGGAGGCTCCCCAAGCTGGCCTGGGCTGAGTGGGCCCAATCTTTGTTCGGCTGAACAAGGGTGTTCGGTCGAACATGGGCTGGCCCCTTTCGGCCACAACCTTCCCCAGGACTCTGCCTTACTGCCCTAATTCGTTGCTCCACTTGTTAGGCCTTTTGGTATGTCAGTTTGCTTTGTTTATGGGCCCGTGGATCCTTGTGTTGCGCGCTGATTAGCCAGATGTGTGCCATAGATTTTACCTCAATTATGTGCATAAATCACCTACAAGCAAACAATACTTGTCGAATTCATTAGTAATAAACTCCTACCACTATGTTGGTTGTTTATTTTTATCAATTTATGCAGGTATTTGATGATCGAATTTGGTATTTAGTGACCGTCAACACCGATCGGCATTATACCTCCTCTCCTCGATTCCTTCCTAAGATTCCTTATCCTGTAGTGATGCGGGAAGCAAATACCAAAAATATCTCTAGATAATTAATTTCTCTTACCTTATATGATTTCCTTCCTCGAAACTCTAGGTTGCTCAAATAATTGGTCCCTTTCCATATTTTCCATTAGTTAAGGGTTACCAACTATGATGTCCACATGGGTGGAAATTGGTGTCGATCGGTGCATAGGGCGTGTTGATTGGCACTGATAGTGTTTCTTCCTTTTTGTTCTTTTCTTTCTTTTCCCTGCACTGTTAATCATAACAAAAACACAAGGAAAAACTAACAGACAATGCAAGGAGCACATAAATTAAAACAAACACTTATGCTAATCAAATTTTATTCTAGGAGCATTATTATTATTACAAGCAAACAAATTAAACACTTGGTTGCCCTCCCGGCTAGTGCTATTTTACTAAAAATGGGTTTCCCTCACGAAAGCACCAAGCACTTCAAAAAGACTCACACTAATTACTTGACTCCCGGACTTTGGGTTGCCTCCCAAAAAGAAATCTTAGTTAAAAAGGTCATAGAGCTTGACCTCCCCATTCAATCACTCCTTAGCATCATTGTATGGGGAACACGTCTGTGACACTATGAAAGTTTTTTATTCCTTCTTCCTTCATCTTATGGAGCTTTTCTTTGTTGTCTCTCCAACTACCATCTACTCCTCTGTGGTATGCTGATTTATATCTCTCCATGGCAGAAATCTTATAGCATTCTTCTCCCTTCTCATAGGGGGAAACCCGTGGGTTGACCTGATCGTCATGTCAATAGGTATGCTAAGGGGATAACAAGCTTGAAACAGTCAAAGGTTGGGGGTGCGGCCAAGTAATGTGAGAGAGACACTGAATACTTGGACTCAACTCGATCTCATGAACTCAGGAGAAAAATCCAGGTGGCTTTAGACCTGACCAAGGTTGGTTGCGACCAAGCAATAGGAAGAGAGGCACCAAAACTTTGAAGAACTTCGACTCGATCTTTGAACAACTACAGAACCACAAATCGGGACTAATCCACACAAAATGGTGCAGCCGAGCTAGAAAATGTAGAGCACAAACTAGGGGGGCCAAAGGAACCTTTGCGTATACTGACAAATCGGTCTGTCACAAGTCCATGTAGAACTCGCAAGAAAATTGGGGTAAGTCACTCAGCTCTTGTCTGGAACAACATATGGTGGATTTCTTGATTGATAATTGCTTGAGTTTGGCTTAGATACAACAATACTAGGAACACCCCTCCTAGCTATGTGTAGATGAGAAGTAAAATATTTATGAAGTAAAGAGGTTGAAAGGTGTGACAACTGCCAATCCTGAGAGGTCTCGTGTGGCCTTCAACCTTCCTGGCAGTCTTCAGTTAAATGGTCATTACTCCTTAATGGGAAGTCAAAGTGATGAGCCGTTGTTGGAGGTGAAACTAGACTTCAATATATTCCCAACCATGTGCATTATGTAAGGTAAAACTAACACATTTTATGCAAGTTTCTTCTAGAATTTGAGGCTTGTGTCAGCAATGTTGGTGTTGGTTCAGCTTTGGTGGAACCCATCTCCTTGTTGGTGTAACTCATCTCCTCTAGCCCAGTAGCACGTCCTTCATGTGTCAACCTTAGCAAGACAAATGTAGAACATTTAGGTAGTATAAAATTCTCATTTATATTTGATGTAAATCCAATAAGGAGAGAGTTCACCTCTTGTTGTAGGTCCTTTGCACGACTTCGTGTAATTGGTCCTTGTAGTGGTGTTATTTTCATCAGTGGTTGCAAGCTCTTGGTATATGTGTAAGGACCGGAGACATACCGAGAAGGGGGGGGGGATGAATTGGTAAGTCGCTCATGAATCCAATTACTTTCAATTTCCACTACTTGAGTCTAACAAGAGAAGAAACCTAAAAAATTCTAGTAGGCCAAGACCCTACACATGCTAGTGTTCATGATAAGAGAAAGTGCGGAAGCCAAACACACTAGCCTATGCAAGCCACAAATGACCCTAGTCACTAGAGCACACAATTGCAGAATAGTAAAGTGAGGGTCAAGGAATGCTCATGATTTTTTTCCTGAGATCTCGGAAGGATGGCGCCTTCTCCTAATCCTCGTTGGACCACTCCCGTCGGAGTCCCGATCCCTCCCGCCACCAAGTGGAGTTCTTGTCCATGGGCCTGCAATCACTCCTTCAGTGAAGACATGGTGTGCGTCACCGCTGCACAAAGCACAAGCTCACTTCCCTCAAGAACTTGCCGGACTCCCCGAGCTGACACGGGCGCTCACTAGCGATGCCCCTTTCAATGGCAGGCTCAAACCGTGTACAAACATGTGACGGCCTTCACAACCGATCACGATAGGCTCGATCACCAACACCTAACCAGTCTAGGTCTCACCATAGACCAAGAGTAACAAACTAGATCACACCCTCAAGGACACCCTAGCCTTAGATGTGCAAGATCTTCAAGTTAATCTCCACTAGCACTCTCAAGATATGCAATATCTCCTCCTAGTGCTCTCCTCTATTCCTCTTAAACCTTACCAAATGCTCTCAGGTATTCCACTGGCCAAGAGAGGTCCCAAAGACCCCAGTAATGATGTTATATAGGCTTCCAACCTCAAACTAGCCGTTGCCTCATGAAATTAGCTTTCTGGGCCTACTGACCGGACAGTTCGGTCACTGCCTGACCGGACGGTCCGGTCACTGCAGCACAGTGCACCAACAGCTAATTCTACTACAGACCGGACCGTACGGTCACCTGACTGGACTGTCCGGTCCATTTCTCTCTCCAGTCCAGAAACATTTCGTGCTGAAGCTTCCTCTCTGCCCTGTGCAATCCCTACTGACCAGACCGTCCGGTCAGCAGACTGGACCATCCGGTCTGTACAGAATCTGCCACGAACAGACTCCTTGCTCCTTGCTGTAAGTCCCAGACAACTCCCCATAGTGACCGTACAGTCTGGTCCCTACATCTAGAAGCCGAAACTTGTCGTCCTCGCTTGACTTCATTTCCCGACTTCTCCGAACAACTCCTTGGCTTCTCCACTGTCACCTAGTGCCTGTGATTTCACCGAGCAACCTTGCACATCACCAACTAGTCATGACCTATAAGAATGACCTAGACCACCTTGATAGTCCGGTTTTTCCTATGGACTCAAAGCCCTAACAACTAGGCAAGTGTACCAAACACTTGCACCATAGCATGTTCTCCACTTTGATCCATCTTCATCAACCCTTGGACTCCATCAAGATCACAAGCCTCCAATCACCAAGGCAACCATCACCCATATGATTTATAATAGAGTTTAGAGATGATTCCTACATAGACAACACTCATGTAGATATTAGCCCACAATTTCATAGTTGTCATCTATCACCAAAACATTCATACCTTGGGGATCCAATCATCAATGGTTATGAAGCTTACAATCTCCCCCTTTTTGGTGATTGATGACAACCACTACTTATTCAAAAAACTTGATCAATAAACAATCGGGCTAAAAGAGCTATACAAAGATTGAGAGGAACCATAACAACATATGAGAGAAATGCATAAGGTACTACTCAATCGAACATCATCTAGAGATACAAGGAAAAGAGTCAAAAGCATACTCTAGATGAAAATGCATGCATGTCATGGCAATATATTAAAGGAAAGCATAGAGACATGCAATGCAAGACATGAATGATGAGATGCAACAAGTTAGCATGACGATGCATATGGATTAAGAACACGCAATCATCATCATGATATCATACACAGGCATACAAGATAATTAATGAATATAATGCACTGCATATGAGAAATAAACCTAGTGAGATTAAAATGAGTCAAACACAAGCAAAAGAAAACCATGACTCATCAAAATCCATGAACATCGAATAACTCTATCAAAATAGGATCCAAATGTATCTAAATCCCAAAAACCTCGTATGCTCCCCCTAGATACAAGATACTCTCGATCACGCAGGATCACACTCCACTCCCCAAGACCTAGGACCCTTCTCCCCCTTTGGCAACAAGCACCAAAAAGTGGAAAAGATGAACATCTAAGCGCTCGTGGTCGAAGGAAGCGGTGCAGCAATGTCCTCTGAAGGCTCTTCTTCGAGCTGCTCCAATGCTGAATCCTACTGTGCTCCCTGAGCCTGTGTCGCCTGAGCATCCATCTGCTCGAAGAAGTCAAGGTCCACAGGCCACTCAGACCCTCTATCTTGTGCTGCTAGTGTGGCTGCGACAATCTCCTGAGCTATAGTATGGAGAAGAATGAGATCTGCCACATCCTGCTGTGAGAAGCCTCCATGGACAAGATCCTCTACTGCCTGAGGAGTAAGACTGGTAACTCTGGCAGTAATAGGTGGAGCTGTAGCTATAACTAACTTTGGAGCTGGCTGGGAGTCTGCACGGGTAGTGCGAACAATCTCTGAGAACAAGCTCCTGATAGGTAAGTGCTGAGTAGTGGAGGGTCCTGCCATCTATGATGTCGAAGAGTGTGAAGGAGAGACAAACAACACAGACACTGAGAAAGCTGACACGGGGGAGAGCTGAGTTGAAGTGAAGGTTTGTCCTACTCCCCCTGTTGGTAAGACCCCTGAAAGTGACAGTCTACTAGACTGAGCTATCATCATGGCAGTGCAGGGTCCTGGCTGAGTCTGCAGCTACTGGTACCGTGGAAGCACTGAAGGTCCTAGCTGCTGACCGGCTTGCCTCTGAGTCAACTCCGTCATCTGTGTCATCAGGGCGGTAAGAAGTGCAGTCTGCTGCCTCTGAATCTCTGCCTGGTTCCTGATGACATTCATCATCTGACGTCTATCCTCAACTACACTCTAGATGAACTCACCCAGGCATCCTGCAGGCACTGTCACAGTGACAGGGTCCTCTGACTATGAACCTATCAGCAAGGGAGGTGCTCCTATACTGGCTAACAAAGGAACCACCGTCTCTGGCTGAGCTGCCTGCTCGTGAGGTAATGGTGGTGACTCTTACTCCTCCTCCCCTGTCTGCTGGCTGGAGGCTGTCTGTGATCCTCTGGGGACACGAGGTGCATAGCTGGTGGTTGCCTCAAGGAAAGCCTTGTACTACTCCTCGGTCACTAGTCCCATCCTCCTCAAAAGATAGCAAATATAAGAGTCGTAGACCAAGTGACGTCCTGCAACTCTCGTAGAAATGACCTCCTCCATCTCTCCAATCAGAAGATCTGCCAAGTCGAAGTGCTGCCTCCTCAAAATCGCTGCGACTGCCCACTGGTGCAGAATTGTAAACTCCACTCTGTAGCCCGACCTAGGGATGATAGTCCTAGTGATCTGAAGGTAGCTTCCCTCCCTGAGGTCTGCGGGGTGGTGCTAGTGTACCATAGGCACTCCTGTAAAGCTGGAAGTCTGAAGCCAGGAGTCCTATGTTAGCTATCAAATCTTGTCTCGTGACACATTGTGGCTGCCCTTTGAACAGAAACCAGAACTCTAAGCGATCCCTGGCAACCCACAGTGTGGCATAGAACTCTAGCACCACGTCCTCTCTAAACCTGTGTGGAGCAATAACTAGCTCTACTAGCCCTGTCAAGTACATGAAGTAATGCTCCATCTTTGTCTCGGTGGCCCTCATGGCCTCATAGGTCCTGTATTGCTGCGGCACGAAGAATCTGTCCTTGCCCCTCAGGCTAAGGTAATGTCTCAGACCCTCTCCAATCCTCCTCTAAAGAACTGTCCAGTACCTCTCTCCACCAGCGGGGTCTCGGGGAACTGGAACCCACTGCTCGAAGGTAACCAGACGTAGCACCTTAAGGTCCTTTCTAGGAACCTTAAATATGTCCAGCTCTCCAGCTGCCCGTACCTGTCTCTGCAACCTCTTGGTGCACACTACACAGGTGCACTGCAAGTCTCCTTCCCGGTGAGCTATCCTCTGGGGAATAGTCTGTTCGGTCTCCTCAAGCTCCTGCTCCTCTGACTTAGACTCTGAGGTCTCCTCCTCTAACTCCTCCTCCTGCTGCCTAGAGGATCCCTGCTCCGCAGTCCTCGACAACCTCTCCTGATGAGAAGTCGGAGTATGCTGTGGCCACGGCGGTGGTACAACTCCAACAGCTAGAGGTGCAGTTCTCTGCCTGGTGCTTCTCCTGAGACCCTAGTCCTTAGCTGGCTGGCTGATCCTCAGACATGAGCCAGGTTTCCTGTGTGACTGCTCCATGGCATCCAAGTGCTGAGCCAACCTCCTGGCCCTCTCTGACTCTGGGTCCAGTCTCAATCTCTTCTTGGTCTTTGGCTTCTCAAGCATCACTGCTGCTGCAAACTGCTGTCACTGCACGCACATAGGTAAAGATAGGATGATCATAGAGCCTAATACATCTACAAGCAAAGCCTAGCTAGGAAAGAATGCGCAATCAAAATCCTAGCACTGAATGAAGGACATGATCACTAGGCAAATATGCAAAGTAACAACAGTGATCATCGACTATGTGTGGCTCGTGCGAGTCATCTAGTGTGCAGTCAAATAATAGGCAATTAATCTAACTACAGACTAAACAGGAGACAAACCCTAGACATGCAATTAACAAATAATCAGTGAATTTAATTGCATCTAGGTTAAGCCAATTAACTAATTAATGCAACTAAAGACTAGGCATTTATCCAAATTGCATCAATTAAAGCTAATTGCTCAAGAATTAGGGCATATGACGATGAATTGGGAGAAGATTCAATACCTTGAGAGGAACATCGACGTGCCGAGAACAACTAGTACCGCGGAACACGCTCTGATTGCTAAAAAAGATCAAGACTTGAACTTTGACGACAATGAAAAACGAGGAGTAAAGCCTCTGTTCTTAGCGCGCACGAAGAGGGGGAACTGGTGGCGGCGTTGGAGTCAGTAGACGACGGCGGTGAGGCGGCTCTGGTGTGCTTGGCGGCAGAGTTGCTGGTAGCACGACGGCGAGGCGGCGTGTGGCGCGGGGCGAGTGGTGGTGCGCGACGGCTTGCAGGCGAAGGCAGCCGCGGCTGGCGGCGACGCGAGGTCACAAGCGAGCACAGGCACATGGTGGCTCGTTGGTGGCTTCGGTGAGGAGAGGCAAGGGTGGCGACATCGGTGACGGGAGAGAGGGCGTCGGGGGCGAGAACATGCTCTCGGCGACGAGTCGAACGAGGATACGACCAAGAGATCGGTCTAACTCTTTTGACCTAGGTCAAAACAAATAATAACGGCCAAGATCAAACAAGGACGCGATCAACGGTCAAGATCTGAAGGCGCATCGTGCAATCAAACGAACTGTGGTCTGCTCTCTACACCGGACTATCTGGTCAGATTGGGGTCTACTGACCATTGTGCAGACCGGACGGTACGGTCTCTAGGACCGTTCTGTTTAGTCTCTGCGACCAGACTCGCCTAGGCACTATGCACAGTGCCACTAACTGGACTGTACGGTCTAACGACCGGACCGTACGGTCACTTCCAGAATTTTGCTAAAACAAGGAATTTCTCCATTTTCCAAGTGCCCTCACTAAACACACAAATAAGCACTACACTTGGAATATAGAGGGAACTCTCAAACACTCATTTTCAAATAGTGGCACTCTATGGCCTTATAATTTTCACAAAATCCAAATGAAGAATCGAGGAAATAAGAACCAAATGGATATGTATGAGCCTTAGTCCATGAACCACGCGAGTAGATTTAACCTCAGAGTTCATAAGAGCTTGCTCAATGGGCATGAAGCACAATCCTTTCCTTTGGTCACACTTATGGAGATGTAATCTCATATAGAGCATGAGGCACAAATATCTCCAAGTGGGACAAGCCTCCTTTGTGTTTCCTATGTGATGCATGCAACAAGCATTTTACATATGCAATAAAAGTAAACATGCCATGTGAATGCAAGCAATGTTAAAAACAAGACACAAAGGAAACCTAACAATGTCAAGTTTGAACCCCTCCCAAGCTTACTCACTATAAGCCATACCCTTGCCTTAAGAGAAGTCAAACCACCACCTCAAGCACTCCCCCTTGCTTATAGCTATCTTGGATGGGTTAGACATTGACTAATTTTTATGTGTTTTGCTTTTAGTTATTTACACATGCATGGATCCAAAGCATACTAGTCACAAAGGAGTCCTAATTACCATGCAATGCAAGAGAAAGAAAGACACACTACAACTACCAAGAACATACATAGTTACCTCCCTCATGAGTAGATAGGTCGCTGAGGTCCATGTCACTTGTGGTGGACTTCACATGATATTCATGAAAGCGCTCGGTACACCACCACCACCATCTAGGTCTTGTTCTGGGGCACCCACTTGTACGTAGCCGATTTCTCAAGATCAACAATGCACTTAGGCACCCAGATGCTCTTGACCTTCCTCTTCTTGCTTGGTGGTCCCAAGGCCTTAGCTTTCAATTTGCCATCCTTGTTCTTAAAAAGCTTAAAATGTGTGTTCTCATGGAACAAGTTAGCATTAGGCAAATCAATGGAACTTCTCACCATGGGACAATCCATGGTGGTGTGGACATCCTTGCAACACCTCTCACAATAGTAGTCGTCGGCGAGAAGGGGTTAGATCCTTGCGGGGATGGAATGACTCGTCCCTATGATGTCGATGGCGACGGGATATGAGCCAAGTCCCCGGTGGGAGACATTGTTCACAAGGTTCCTCCCAAGAATCTCCTTATGAATGGCTCTACCACGTGTGAGCCTCTCGAAGCCATCCATCACCATCTTCCTCTCTTCCTTGAGCTTGTGATATTCCTCCAAAACAAATGGCTCAAGAGAAAAAACCTCGACTGAGGTGGTTAGTTCATCACACATAGTAGAAGCATCACTATCCGATGAACTAGAGGAGGGAGAGGCAAGGTTTTCAACATTGATGGCCTCATAAGCAATCTCAAGGGCCTTGTACTTCTCATGAAGCTCTACATGATCACCCTTGAGTTTGTCATAACTCTTGTTTAGGGCCTCATGAGATATGACAAGGTCCTTGAGCTCACTCTCAAGGTCAACAACATGGTCCTTAGTCTACTTACACTCATTTCTTACCACATCCAACATTTTGGATTTCTTGATGGCGATGTTGCGGGCTTGCTCAAGCATACTCCACAACTCGGCACATATGTGCTCCTCATCATCGCTATCATCACTACTCTCATCCTCACTCTCCCCAAGTTGGCTCACGGCCATGAAGCACATGGGATGTGGAGGAAGAGCTCGTGGAAGTGTGGTCTTGACCATGGCTAGGCCAGCCACTTCTTCATCACTTGAGGAAAAGGACTCATCACTTGAGTTATCACTTGTCCACTCTCCAACAAGAGCCTTACAAGAGAACCTCTTCTTGTAGTCTTGAGCTCTGCCTTTGCCCTTGCTCTTGTCCTTGTTGAAGTGTCTCTTCTTCTTGTGCTTGGCCTTGGGGTCTTCTTCTTCTTTATCACTTGAATCTTATGATTTGAATGCTTCTTTCTTGGGCTTTGGGCACTCTCGGACAAAGTGATTCTTTGAGCCACAATTGAAGCACTTGCCCCTTGACTTGGAAGCAAACTTGTTCTTGAAAGTTTTCATCTTCTTCATGAGAAGATCCAAGTCTTCGGTCAAGTCACATTCATCATCATCTTCTTCATCATCATCCTCAATGATCACCTTCTTCTTGTTCTTCTTGCTCTTGCTAGATTCTTGCTTGTCAGCCGGTAGAGCAAGGTTGGATGGTTGAGGATCATCCATCCCTAATTGGTAGCTCTCGAAGGCGGTGATCTTGCCAAGTACATCCTTCATGGTCTTGGTCTTGAGGTCACCTTGCAATATGAAGGTGATGATGGACTCATACTTGGGGTCTTTGAACAGCCTCAAGAATCTTCTTATCACCTCAATGGGCTTCATCTTGAAATCATCCCCAAGTGCATGATCTCCTCCACTAGTACATGAAAACAAGAATAGACAATGTTAGCTCTCTTATGTGGCAATCTAGTAAAGTTATCATACTTGTTCTACAGCACATAGTATCTTTCCTCTTTGACATCATTGGTGCCCTCATGGAGCCCCTGAATCTCAGTCTAGATACCATGTGTTGTAGAACTAGCATCCAAATGAGCAAAAACATCCTTAGATATGCAAGCAAACA
The DNA here is from genome assembly GCA_032690845.1 of Eleusine coracana subsp. coracana. Taxonomy (NCBI): domain Eukaryota; kingdom Viridiplantae; phylum Streptophyta; class Magnoliopsida; order Poales; family Poaceae; genus Eleusine; species Eleusine coracana. The sequence continues at coordinate 34,919,160 of CM064418.1, forward strand.
AAGCATTCTTGGCCTTAGCATTGCACTTAATAAAATCAGGCTCAAGTAGGTTCACATCCACATCGGACTCATGAGTGACCATCCATATCTCTGGATCAAGGGACTATAGGTAGACTTGCATGCGAGCCTTCCAGTAAGCATAGTCCTCCCCATTGAATATGGGAACATTCCCCGCCTGTCCCGGCAACCTTACTCAAGGTGGTGAAGCCTCAAAGATGAGCACTTGGCTCTGATACCAGTTGTAAGAACCGAAGGTGTACCGAGAGGAGGGTGAATCGATAAGTCGCTCATGAATCCAATTACTTCAATTTCCACTACTTGAGTCTAACAAGAGAAGCAACCTAAACAATTCTAGTAGGCCAAGACCCTACACATGCTAGTGTTCAAGATAAGAGGAAGTGCGGAAGCCAAACACACTAGCCTATGCAAGCCACAAGTCACCCAAGTCACTAGAGCACACAATTGTGGAAGAGTAAAGTGAGGGTCAAGGAATGCTCATGATTTTTTTCCCGAGGTCTCGGAAGAAAGGCGCCTTCCCCTAATCCTCGTTGGACCACTCCCGTCGGAGTCCCGGTCCCTACCGCCACCAAGTGGAGTTCTTGCCCACGAGCCCGCAATCACTCCTTGAGTGAAGATATGGTGTGTATCACTGCTACACAAAGCACAAGCTCGCCTTTCTCGAGAAGTTGCCGGACTCCCCGAGCCAACATGGGCGCTCACTAACGATGCCACTTTCAACGGCGGGCTCAAATTGTGTAAAAACATGTGACGGCCTTCACAACTGATCATGATAGGCTCGATCACCGACACCTAACCGGTCTAGGTCTCACCATAGACCAAGAGTAACAATCTAGATCACACCCTCAAGGACACCCTAGCCTTAGATGTGCAAGATGCTCAAGTTACTCTCCACTAGCACTCTAAAGATATGCAATATCTCCTCCTCTTTTCCTCTTGGACTTTACCAAATGCTCTCAGGTATTCCACTGGCCAAGAGAGGTCCCGAAGACCCCAGCAAGAAACTTATATAGGCTTCCAACCTCAAACTAGTTGTTGCCTCATGAAATCAGCTTTCTGGGCCTACTGACCAGACAGTCCGGTCACTGCCTGACCGGACAGTCCGATCACTGCAGCACAGTGCTCCAATGGCTCTGACCCCTACTGATTCTCCTTTAGATCAGACCGTACGATCACCTAATCGGACCGTCCGGTTTGTTTCTCTCTCCAGTCCAAAAACATTTCATGCTGAAGCTTCCTCTCTGCATTGTGCAATCCCTACTGACCGGACCGTCTGGTCAGCAGATCAGACTGTCTTGTCTATACAGGATCTACCACAGACAGATTCCTTGCTCCTCGATGTAAGTCCCAGACAACTCGCTATAGTGACCGTACAGTCCGGTCTCCACTGATCCCACTATCTGGTCTCTATGTCCAGAAGCCGAAACTTGTCGTCCTCGCTTGACTTCATTTTCTAGCTTCTCCGAACAGCTCCTTGGCTTCTCTACTGTCACCTAGTGCCTGTGATTTCACCGAGCAACCTTGCACATCACTAACTAGTCATGACCTAAGAGAATGACCTAGACCCCCTTGATAGTCTGGTTTTTCCTATGGACTCAAAGCCCTAACAACTAGGCAAGTGTACCAAACACTTGCACCATAGCATGTTCTCGACTTTGATCCATCTTCATCAACCCTTGGAATCAAGATCACAAGCCTCCATGCTTGTGGTCATCATCATCAATCGCCAAGACATCCATCATCCATATGATTTATAATAGAGTTTAGAGATGATTCCTACATAGACAACACTCATGTAGATATTAGCCCACAATTTAATAGTTGTTATCTATCACCAAAACATTCATACCTTAGGGATCCAATCATCAATGGTCATGAAGCTTACAATATGTTATGTTGGGCAACATTTACGTGCGTAGCTGGGTTGTCCTCATCATACTCTCCCTCTTGAAAAGGAGTTGTGCTCAACTCTACACCTTGAGAGGGTGGGTAAACTGCTGCTGTTGTGATGTGCAAATCATCCTCCCCACCTTGAAAAGGAGTCGACCTCGACTCTTTCTAAGGTACAGTTTGTTTCTTCCATTTTCTTACAATAATGCCTTGAGCTTTCCCTTCTCTTGTCACGGATACGTGTTTCCATGGTCTTTTATCTTTAGAAATTGCTATCTTCAACCAATAATCGTATAGACCAAGTAAAAGTTTTGCCTTATGTAAACAATAACTAATAATGTTATATATAGCATTCACCTTCCGTTGATTCTTAAAGTGAACAGTTTGTGTTGATATGTATGTTTGGCGTGCATCATCCTTCGATACATGAAAACCTATCATCAACTTTTGTCCACCTAAAAATAATATATACAAAGGAAAAACCATAGTTGTTCATGTAGTACATATGCATGTATGGACATGTCGAGACTTAATCTTGGCAATAGACATATTGTGGTTCACCTATGAGGACTTATATGTAGGATAGGGGTATGCGTGAGATCGAGAGATGATGGTAACACAAGACACCAATTTATATAGGTTTGGGCCTCCCGGAGGATAATAACAGACGTTATATGTTTTGTGATATTTGTTTTGATATGTCTAGATCATAGATCTAGACGAGGAGAGTAGACCTAGACGACAATGTCTAGTTGTGTCTAATTGTGGGATGCCCTATTGCTTCTCTACTTGAGGACTTGTCTACTTGGCTACTTGTCTCTTGAGGAGGACCCTTGCCCCTCCTTATATATCCGGGGGGGGGGGGGGGGGGGGACATGGTTACATGGTGGAGTCCTAGTCGGTCTATTGTTCTTATCCTAGTAGAAGTCTACTTTGCTTTCCTTATCTATGAGGTACCCTGATGGTATGTATCATCGACAAGCCCCTAAGAGTCTTGCAAGCTGGATGATAATCTTCAGTAGCTTCCTGACTGGTTTGTGTCATATATAATGCTTCAACTTTATATCAGTGAGCTTGTAAGAATCTTAAAGATCTGAAAATGTTCTCGAGAATCAACAGGTGCGCCGAATAGGTGCACCTAATTAGGTGTAGCCCCCGACTCTTGTATCGTTTGGAAACTGCAAATAATGCAAGAGTCCAAATCAAAAATAGTCATGTTGGCTCTCTTTAAAGAAAAAACTCTCAAATCATCAAATCCGAGTGATAAATAACTCAATAGTGACATCAATCACTACCGAGTGATAAATGATTCAAACGAGTGACTTCAATCACCGCTGACTAGTAGATGACTCAAACCAATGACCGAGTGGCAGCCACGCTCAACTCAGAATATCATGTCTGAGAGGCAACGGCGCTCAGCTCAAGACGAGAAGGTCGAGTAAAGAAGGCAGCTGAGGTTGTTGTAGCCATCGACCGCTGATACAGTAGAAATCACCGTGATGACCAAATGACACTGATGGTCTAATATGTGGCTGACCGATGGCGGTGACGAGATGTGATATAGCAGACCGATGGTGACAGTTGGAGCTGGTATAGTCGACCGATGGTGGCAGTCGGAGCTGTAAACCGACCAATGAATATAGTTGACGCTAGCATGGCCGACCGATGGAAACGGTCGAAGCTGTAAGCTAACCGATGGAGGCAGTCGGAACTGGCACGGTCGACCGATGAAAGTGGTCGGAGCTATAAGTCAACCATTGAAGGCAGTCGGAACTATCGTGGCCGATCGATGAGAGCGAGGAAATCACTCTGTGTTGAGTGGTGTATCTGCCTATCCATCATCGATGTTCCTGACAATAAAGGAAATTAGAATGATTAGTTATAATTAACATTGATTGCTTGAAAACTTACTTTTTTATAAGTCAAACAAATCAGTCAACTAAAAAGTCAAGTGTATCCATTTTTCTCCTTTAAGTAGACCGACCGGTGCATAGCAACGTATTCGTGCGTTAGCAACCAGACTAACCCACCATAGGATACTTAAGACAAAATATAAAAGAGCTCAAAAGTCGGTCTGCTACAACAATATCGGTCATAATTACTCTTGCGTAGCAATTAGAACCAATCGACACATAACCTCTCACAACTTTGGCTCTAGGTTTAGTGTAGTGGCATTCTGTCACGTAGCTATTGGCACTTCCTAGGTGCCCCTTTTATATGTAAATATAACCCCAATTAGAGCATAATTGATGTCAATTTAGGCCATTTACCTTTGATTTTGCCTATATATTTGTATATGCGTTGTTTTGGAGCTTTATTGCAGAAACAGGTAAAATTGGTGATTAAAGTGATATTAGAAGAGGACACGAGTCCAGAAGCAACTAAAAACACTGAAGAAGCCCAGTGCGCCGATCGGCGTAACCCATGAGCCGATCGGCGCAAGGATGTTTTCGCCAACAGAAGTGACTGAGGCCATTCCACGTGTTTTATGGAAGCTTATTTGCGCAAGACACTTGAAGATATTTGCCTAAGAAGGTTTATGGAACTTAAAGATCTCGATGTCCAGTACAAGACTTTATCTCGAAGGAAAAGGCCCACATGGCAGCTATGGAAGACAGAGGAACCAACTCGAAAGAGAAACCAGAGAAGACACGGCTCGCGCCGATCAGCACAATCCTGCATTGATCGGTGCAACCATCATATTTTCTAGAAACCGAGTCCTTTATGAGTAGAACCCTTATATATACTTGTAAGCCCTGGCCGCGAGAGACAGGAGGCATCGGAGGGACAACAGATCCGTGAGTTAGAGCCACCGGGGTTCGCCCCGATAGAATAGATCTCTAGTTGAGTTTCAAGAACCATTGGTGTAAGAGTTGATCCATCAAGGTAGGCCATCTCAGCGGTGATGAATCTTACTCTATGTATCTCAATGATGATCGAATATATTGATGATGGTTTTGGTGATCTGTCTATCTTGATTTTGTAATCCTGCATGTGCTTATTCTAATTGCTTAGTTCTAGGCTAAGTAGGTTGATATTATCTTGATTGTGGTGATCAGGATAGTATTCGGACATTGTATTGATTATGGTTGCTTGATGATGCTAGTAGTGTGGTTTAGTGGTGACAGCACTAAACCTGCGTAGCACTATTGGATAGTCGAGTAGGGTAAGATACTCACGAGATTAACGGTTTCCTCTCAGCAGCGATAAATCAGGAGTCGCTCGGAAAGGTGGGTGGTCTTATCCATTATAGGTTTTCATTGATCCATGTAATTAGCATTATGATGCTATTTGATTAGACTTTCTGTTTACGATCTCACTAGTAGATATTTGGCTACTCACTTAACAGCTTAGACTTACAAGGTATCTGGCGCACTTTGGCTTAGATTCGTTCATGTGCCGATCGGCTCAACTCCAGCACTGATAGGCGCAATCACAGATTCGGTAATGTGTCGATCGGCTCAACCCTGCGCTGATCGGCGCAACGACAGATTTGCTGCCTGGCGTATCTTTGCGCTGGCCAGTCTCCCCTCATGCAACTCGAACTCAATAGTAGCCTTGACTAGATCTTTTACTGTCAACTTTATTTAATAATCCCTAAGGTCCCAGTGGATATGATAAACCTTGGAATACTCAATTCAAGGGAAAATTGCTACAATCATACACCATCCTCTTGCGGTATATAAGTGGGTGTGTAGTTACGACCAACAAGCTATTTTTCTAACACCGTTGCCGGGGACCATAGCAGGTTTTTAAACATTATTTGATGTATTAGTGTTTAGTCATTATGCTTTACTTATCTCTTTAGTACATATATTCTGTTAAGTATAACTAACAGGTATGGGCGGTCCTAAGTCAAACAAACCCTCTAATTACGCTGATGATCCAGAAAGGCTCTTTCGCAAGAAGAGAACAACGGAGAAGAAAAGCAAGTCACTTGGAGATTTAGCTGGAGAAGTAGTCTATGCCAACGCTCGAGTATTATTCACAATTGCAGATCCAAAAGGAGAGGAGATGGCAGAGTTACCATTGGTTAATCGCTTCAAGCCACAATTAACTAATGTTGTCACGACAGATTTCCAAGAAGCTCAAGATCAGAATCCATATCAACTAGAGAGATATGTTGGATTAGTGGCGCAACAACCGTTCATAGGTTTGAAAGATCCCAATCACCATTTGCAGCACTTCCTTGAAGTTTGCAGTACATTCAAGATAACAGGATTGATCGGAGATCAAGCACGTGTGCGGCTGTTCCCCTTCTCTCTAGTTGGACGCCCCAAGCAATGGTACAATGGATTGGAAAACACAGTAAAAATTGTGTGGGACACTTTAGCAGCTGCATTCTTAGCCAAATACTTCCCTCCTGGTAAGACTCAAGCTCTGAAGAATAAGATTCTTGGATTTACGTAGAATGTTGATGAGAGCATTGGAGAAGCATGGGAAAGATATAGTGAATATACTAATGCATGCCCTTATCATGGTCTAACGGTTGGAGAAGTTGTTGAGAGATTCTACATGGGATTGAATATTTAATCTCATCAACATTTAGATGCTTCAGCTGCGGGTTCATTCATGTCGAAGACTCCCACCCAAGCTAGGGAATTGATCAAGTTGCTAGTTGAAAATCAATCATGGGATAGTGAGAGAAGTTCAAGAAATTTACAACCTTCAAAAGGAGTGGAAAAGAGTGTGATTGAGAGGACTCATGAAGACTTGGTTATGGATCGCCTTGATGCTATTCAAAGAAGGTTGGACAATAATCATCATATCCCTAAGGAAGAGCCGCTCAAGCTAGCAGAATCACGCTCCACTTGTAGTGAGTGTGGAGAATTTGGACATGTGCAGAAAGATTGCCCTGAAGAGTTAAAGATGCTAGAATATATGAAGAATAGTGGATGGAAGCCCCAATTTCAATAGCAAAGGAGTTCTTTCTCTCCTAGTTCGTCCATGCAAAATTTGATCCCACTTCGTCTCCAATGTCATGAGTTCTTCCAAGCTCAAGATAAGATCAACAAGGACAACCAAGCTAAATTCAATGAGATTAATCGTATCCTTGGGGAATTAATGACAAGATGATAGAGATTGGGAGCTCCAATGAGCAGATTTTGAAGCATACCAAGATTATGGAGCAGCAGATGGGACAGTTATCACAAGCCATTCAAGGTAACAAGGGGGCCATTCCTGGCAATATGATGTCTGCAGAACAGTTGAAGGCAATAGCTATGCAGTCAGGAAAGCAAACAGAAGATCTAGAGCACTCTACGGGAGTAAGGAAGACCCGCGCCGATCGGCTCACACCTTGCGCCGATCGGTGCAACGATACTATAGGCACCGATCGGCTCAATGAGAGTGCCGATCGGCGCGAGGAGGATATTGACCTCTCTGGTCTGAAAAAGGTCATGGAAATAGAGGATCATGGCCCTACCACATTCTTGGATACTCAACTACTGACCAAGGCAGAAAGAGCGCGGCAACATGATGGGCAATTCGCAAGGTTCGTTGATATTATGAAGAAGCTTTACATCAATGTCCCTTTTTTTATGCTATTCAAGTACCTATCTACGCCAAGTACATCAAGGACATGATGCAAAACAAGAAATCCCTGGTTTCTAAGGAGGTTGTGAAGGCTACTAAGGAACTTACGGTGGCGATCAATGATGTTGCACTTGAGAAGAAACCCGACCCTGGATCACCAAGCATCAAATGCATGATTAGAACAAGGATATTTGATAGGTGTTTGTGCGATCTTGGAGCAAGTGTAAGTGTTATGCCTCGTCATATATTCACAAGTCTCAATTTGCCTGAATTGGAGCCTACGGGTATGTGTTTGGAGTTAGCTGATCAATCGGTACGCTTTCCTAATGGAGTTGCTAAGGATGTGCCTGTTCAAATTGGAGATCACATCGTCCCCGTTGATTTTATTGTGCTTGATATGGATAAGAGGATGAGGACCCCATTGATCTTAGGCGAACCCTTCTTAAGGACAGCAAAGGCAAGTATTGATGTTGGAAGTGGTGAGATAAGCTTTGATATAAGTGGGACTCCCTACTCTTTCAAATTCCGCCCAAAAGGAGAAGAGTGTCGTGCTGTTGATGAAGTGAAGAGATACAAGACACCATGAAAACGTGGCATTGAGAGTAATTAGAGGGAATGTGTGGATAGGTCGTCCAAGGTATATGAGCCATAGAGATGAGAAAACCTTGTAGTGTCACGGCCTCACATCCCGCACCGCGACAGTAAGGATTGATTGTTTGTGGGGAGGTCAAGCTCTTTGACCTCAAAATAACTAGAACGCTCTTGGGAGGCATCCCAATGGTTAGGGATGGTAATTCGGGTCCCGAGTGCGGGGCCCCGCCGGGTTTGGCACCCGTCGGGTGCGGGTGCGGTGCACTTTCTCACCCGCGGGGCTCACCCGCACCCGCCCCGCACAGTCGCGGGGCGGGTGCGGGTTTTTTCTCCCACCCGCGGGTGCCCCGCGGGGCCCAAAAAATAAGATCCATCAAGAGTTTTAGTTAAATATTTCTTTGTGAGACTGAGAATTATATGTGTAATAATTCTTGTATATACTTATGTGTTGTCATATTATGTTAACTATGAAATTATGAATGAATTAGTATTATTTTAATTATATAAAATATGCTAAAATAATGATATATTGAACTAAAAACGTATTTTTTTATGCATCTAGAAAACCCGCGGGGGACCCGTCACCCGCCCGAAACCGGCGGGTGCGGGCGCGGGTGTAGATTTTCACCCACGGGTGCGGTGGGAATTTCCACCCGCAACATCTATCATCGCGGGTGGGCTTTTGCTCCACCCGCCCCGAACCCGCCCCGTTGCCATCCCTACCAATGGTTGGAGGATTTAGAAGTTGTTTAGTGCTTATGGGAGGGCAACCCATTTTATTTAGTTAATGTTGACCGGGAGGGTAACCTGGTATTTTTAATTTGCTTGCTTGTAATAAAAACATTCTCCTGAATAAAAGAATTAGAAAAAGTGTGTGCTTAATTTTTGTGTGCTCTTTCATTGTCTGTTTATTGGTGCAAAATTACGTATATACATACTGTTGACTAACAACGCAGGAGTATGAAAAGAAAAAGACCAAAAACAGGAAGGAACAGAGCTCACATCGATCGGCGCACCCAGGAGCCGATCGCTGCACTATTGCCCAGGTCAGGACAGAAGGCTGACGACACCCAGAAAGGGGTACTAAAAGGCAACCAGCATAGTAGTTTTCAGAGATGGAGCTATTTTCAAGATAATCAAAAATCTTTTTTAATAAATTATTGTGTGCAAAATGGTTGCTAAATACGTAGGAAAGAAGGGCAACATCTAGCGAAGAAGCGAGGGGCCAGGAGCAGAAAAGGAAGTCGCGCCGATCGGCGTGCACCAGCATCGATTGGTAAGGCTACCAGATGGGCCCCTCTACGTGTGTCAATGCTACAGGAACATTGGGAAAGTGGAAATTAGGTGAAGGAGATAAACACGAGGCATTAGGATTGGCGTCGGACCCCAAGAGGAGGTGCAGGGGACTTGCGCCGTTTGGCGCAATGCTGAGCCGACCGGCGCAGGTACCCGTACGGTTCCCAAACGAGCGACAAAAGCATAAGGCATTGATTTCAAGAAACAAGAATGATTTCTATGTAGGTGTTCAGTGCAGAGGAGACATGGAATTGACCAAAAGCTAAAAAGAGATGGTGCACTGATCAGCGCGGGCCCGCGTTGATCGGTGCAGTCAATCAAGACGTCAGGATTCTGTATTGTTCCCCTGCCAACCAACATGATGTACCACAAAATGACATAAAGGAGGGGAATCAAAGGCCACAATTTCAGAGGATTCAAAATTTGAATTGTGCCGATCGACGCAACCCTGAGCCGATTGGCGTGCTCTCAAATTTTGAAAATTCAAGGTGGGTCCTTCTCCTGGAAGTTTCCCATGCTATAAAAGGGAGGCCAGGCACCCCAGTTCGACACACCATCCCGGTAATCTCTCCACCTTCCCCACTACCCACGATCTCGCACACGTTCCGCATTCCTCGCGGATGGATCATCTCCGCTCCTCCGTCGGCAAGTTGGGCAAGAGGCTACGCCAGGGAAGCAGTTCCGGTAGTAGCAGCGATTCAAGCGGTGGCTCCTCAGCAAGTGGAGGCTCCGGTGCTCGCGATGACATGTCGGTGGGAGGTGCATCCACCGTCTCGGCGGCGGCAACCTACGAGATCCGTGCCCGTCACTCCGTCTCCGGCACGCCCCTTCCAACCGGGCGTGCTACGAGGAGCCATACGGCGGCAAGCCGTGGGGTTCCCAGATCACCACCGCCGGCATTCATGCTGCGCTCGGAGGAGGAGGGCTTCACCCTCCTGAGCACGGAGGAACAATAGCACTACCTCGCGGTGAGGGGAAGGTTTGTCCCCAACTTCGACTTGGACGAGACCTTCCTTACCTCGATTGGCATGTGGGAGGACATAAGGAAGATGCTCAGCAACCTCGGCTGGCTGGACTTCCACCAGCTTCCCATGGACTACAACCTCGGCATCATCACCGAGGTTGCTTCTATAATGAGGCTCAGCACCAACAAAGTCGGTCATGAGGTTGTCAACTTCCGCGTCCGTGACATCAGCCACACGGTGACCATGGAGACGACGGCCCTGGCCTTCGGCTTCGACGCCGACGCCAATGTCGTCGGCATCTTGGGACGTGAGGTGTTAGAATCCTTTTGGAGGCAGCTCTCATATGTGAAGGAGATGAAGCGCGGCAACATCCACAACCCGACCATTCAAGTCTTCCATCGGTGGTTGGCGGCGCACACAGGCGACAAGATCGACTCCAGCAACGTCACTGATGCGGACTTGCGATGGCTCTTCAATGCCATCGTGAGTCCATCTCATTGCAACCCCATGATGGTGATGGTGCGGGATTGGATCGACAAGAGGAGCAAGAAGAGCAAGAAGTTGGCCTTCGGGGCCTATCCTCAGCGACTAGCAGCCCTCGTCTGCGACAGCGATGGACCGGGAGGGCGCGACGACAAGTGGGAGTACGTGATGGAGATCGGCGAGAATATGACTTGTGGCAATATTGTCACGAGAAGTGTTCACGTCGGCTTCCATGTTGGCGGCACCAATGTAAGGCTCCCGTGTGTGGAGCTAGGAGTTTTTCTCCCTCGCAAGCTAGAGGGGGGCCGAATTTCCAAGGACCGCCATGGGCGGGTTCAACAACCGGCAACTTTTGCAGCAGCCGGCAGCGAGTGGGACTCCTAGAGGTCACGCCAAGAGCCTCAACAGTACCAGTCAGGGTGGAGCAACGCAGCGGGCGATTCATAGCCCTCTGCACCGGTCGGTGCAGGCAACACGCCAGTCGGCGCCACCTACTTCAGTGCAGGTGTCGACTACAGGTACCAAGGACGGGTACCTATGGTGCCTCTGGTGACTGGTTCAGACTTCTTCGTGCCCATGCAGGGGTACCTCGACAACAACATGCATCACATCAAGCACGTGGAGGACGCCACGTCCCAATGGGGGAACAACCACGATGCGATGGTGGAGGAGTTCGAGCGACTCAAGGCACGGTGCTATGGCTTCAATCAGCCACCGTCTCCACCTCCGTTTGACTAGAAGTGCCTAGGAGTTGGCACATGTATCGGTTTCCTGGTTTATGTTTTCTTTTATCTTTTGTAATCTTTTTCTTTATTTGCTTATGTGTGTGTGAGCGGGTTGGGAAACCATGTTTCGGGTGTGTTTATTTTCATGCAAGTGTGTTAGTAGTAGTTAATAGTGTGCTTACTTTTATGCAAGTGTGTTAGTAGTAGTTTTATTTTCATGCAAGTGTGTGCAAAAATCATCACCATGTATTCGAGTTTTGATCTTAATATAATGGTGGTGGTTATGCTCTTTAGGAGAATTAAAGTACTTATGCTTTCTTGAAAAATATCGATGAAGACCAAATAATGTTGAGCATTGAATAAAATTCGAACTTACACTTAACAATCATTCGGCAAATATATCTTATGTGGAGCAATTCTGAGTACCCATGTGCTTCATTTGCATTGTCCAATTCGTGATGATAACTTAGTACCAATCTTTATTATAAATAAATTTTCATGTTGTGAACTATGGAATTTATTGTTTTCAAGATCCTTACCTATCAATGCCATAATTTGAGCAATACTCTTAAGCCTTTGATATGTAGATAAACATTAAACTGATGGTTGAGTTCGGTTAGGATTTAATTCTTGTTGGTATGAAATTTACTAAGATGGCCAAATCTTTGTGTATCTTTTTGTAGCCTTGAATTACTCATGTAAAAATTCAATTCCGCTGAGTATTCCACCATAAACCCAAAATGTCTGTTGAGTATCATTCCTTGACAACATCCTATATTTCTGGCTTTATTTTAAGCTAGGATAATCAAATACCAACAAATGCTGGTGAGTTCAAGTTAAGAGCCAATCGACACACTCTGAGCCGATCGGTGTAGCAGAGAAAAAAAAGAGAAAAAAAGAAGAATAGAAAAAGAAAAAAAAAAGAAAAAAAAGAGAAAAGCTCTGCTGTTTGCTAAGGGACTAGCAAAATTTGAAGTGTGAGGGGGATAGTATATGACATGCTTATTCTCGAAATTCATTCTAATATAGCCATGAATCATTCCAACCATGTGCAATCTAATAATGGGAGTTCCTTTTTCTTCCAAGATCAAATTTTTGCTATGCACATGTCCACATATCCAAAGTTTGAGTCCCTTCGTAAATTTTTCTTTCTGAAATGGCCATCTTGTTAAGCTTCTATAATTCCAATAAAGAATAATCTCCTAGCTTTACAATATATGGTTGATTTATGTTTGCAATCCTTGAATTACCTCACCAAGCTACTCATATAAGCTTTACACAAATATTATTTGATCATTATGATGTAGATATAGGTTCAGTGATTTGAAAGATGAGTTGTTGCTTTGGATTATTTGGAAGATAGATTCTTTATGTTCACAATAATCTTTTAAGTGATTTTCATATGTGGAAAAGTTATAATTTATGAGTTGGACATGATCCTTTGCTTTGGGGAGAAACTTTAAAGCCTAATGCCCATATTCGAATTATTTTGCTGAATACCAATATGAAATACACCACAATAGAATAATGCTCAATATTTGCTGATTTGAGATATCTTTTATGATAGAGAAAGTATGTCCTTTAATTTTTCTTTCTTTTACTTTACTCAGGACGAGCAAAGGTTTAAGTGTGGGGGAACTGTTGGCACTTCCTAGGTGCCCCTTTTATATGTGAATATAACCCCAATTAGAGCATAATTGATGCCAATTTAGGTCATTTACCTATGATTTTGCCTATATATTTGTATATGTGTTGTTTTGGAGCTTTATTGCAAAAACAGGTAAAATTGGTGATTAAAGTGATGCTAGAAGAGGACAAGAGTCTACAAGGAATGAAAAGCACTAAAGAAGCCTAGTGCGCCGATAAGCGCAACCCATGAGCCGATCGACCCAAGGATGTTTTGGCCCACAGAAGTGACCGAGGCCCATTCCACGTGTTTTATGGAAGCTTATCTGCGCAAGACACTTGAAGATATTTGCCTAAGAAGATTTATGAAACTTCAAGATCTCGACGTGCAGTACAAGACTTTATCTCGAAAGAAAAGGCCCACATGGCAGCTGTGGAAGACAGAGCAACCGACTCGGATGAGAAACCAGAGAAGACACGGCTTGCGCCGATTGGCGCAACCGCCTTATTTGCTAGAAACCGAGTCCTTTACAAGTAGAACCCTTATATATACTTGTAAGCCCTGGTCGTGAGAGATAGGAGGCATCAGAGGGACAACAGATCCGTGAGTTAGAGCCACCGGGGTTCGCCCCGTTAGAATAGATCTCTAGTTGAGTTTCAAGAACCATTAGTGTAAGAGTTGATCCATCAAGGTAGGCCATCTCGGCGGTGATGAATCTTACTCTATGTATCTCAAGGATGATCGAATATGTTGATAATGGTTTTGATGATTTGTCTATCTTGATTCTGTAATCATGCATGTGCTTATTCCAATTGCTTAGTTTTAGGCTAAGTAGGTTGATATTATCTTGATCGTGGTGATAAGGATAGTATTCGAACATTGTATTGATTATGGTTGCTTGATGATGTTAGTAGTGTGGTTTAGCGGTGACAGCACTAAACTTGCGCAGCACTATTGTATAGTCGAGTAGGGTAAGATACTCACGCGATTAAGGGTTTCCTCTCGGCAGCGATAAATCAGGAGCCGCTCAAAAAGGTGGGTGGTCTTATCCATTATAGGTTTTCATTGATCCATGTAATTACCATTATGATGATATTTGATTAGACTTTCTGCTTAGGCTTACAAGGTATCTGGCGCACTTTGGCTTAGATTCGTTCATGTGTCGATCGGCTCAACTCTAGCTCCGATCGGCGCAATCACAGATTCGGTAGTGTGCCGATCGGCTCAACCCTGCGCCAATCGGCACAATGGCAGATTTGTTGTCTGGCACATCTTTGCGCTGGCCAGTCTCCCCTCATGCAACTCGAACTCAATAGTAGCCTTGACTAGATCCTTTACTGTTAACTTTGTTAATAATCCCTAAGGTCCCAGTGGATACGATAAACCTTGTAATACTCAATTCAAGGGAAAATTGCTACAATCGTTCACCGTCCTCTTAAGGTATATAAGTGGATGCGTAGTTGCGACCAACAGTAGCAAAGAAGTTTTATGCCTTACTTGCTAGTCGGCGTAAGACCAAAAAATAAAACCAAATCACGAGTAAAATGCAATGTATCGGTCAAAGGCAAAAGCCAAAAAAAGATGAAACTAGAACAGATGACATGGGTCATACAATGTCAGAACTGAAGCACTTCGAAAAGGTCACCGACCAACATGTATACTTCTAGATTCACAAAAAAGTGAGAGAACACGTGTATAGATACACAAATATTCCCCTGGCTTGACTGTTTAATGCAAAGGATTAAAGAACCGAGGCAATAAAAAGATGAATAAATTCACAAATAAGAGCACTAATTTTAAAGCCCAACTTACTCATAAAAAATATCTATGACCTTCTACTTAGAAACAGAAATAAGCGGTCGTGGGAAAAAAGTATGAAGGACATAGCCCAAAACCTCAAAAGTAAATCGAGAAAGTATAAAGATACTTAGCTTAGTTATTCGGCAAGTTGAAGAAGAGCCCTTGAGCATGCTGATGTTGTTGGTGAGTGGTCGAATGTCGAAGTCGTGCCATCATGTCGCCGGATCATCGAAGCTTAGAGTGGTTAACCGAGACATCAAATCATTGAAGGTGTGGCCGAGTGGTCACCGAAGCACCATGTCATTGCAGGCGTCGTTAAGTAATTGAGTGGCCTCGTGAATGGCGGAGTAGCCCCCGGGCATGTACATGTGGCCGTGAGTGGTCGAACCATCGAGTCACGGCGATGTCGCCGAGTCATCGGAATTCACCAAAGCATCAAGTTGTCGGAAGCATTGTCGTAATGGACAATGTCGCTGAATAACGGTCGTCCTCGTTGAAGGTGTCGTCGTAGTGCGACAATATCATCGGAGGTGTAATGAACGGTGTTGCCGAGTGACCGGAGTCGTTAGGTTGATGATATCGCCGAGTTGTTGGAGGCGTCATGTCACGATGATGTTATTGTTGGAGAGATGCCCAAGAGACATTACGGATTTGATCCGTATATAAGGGTCATACGGATATTGATCCATGAGGGATTAGTCCACTAATGAGCCAACTTATCGAGGCCCATTAGAAGGGTCTATATAAGTGGAGGCGGGGCAAGGGGTACGAGTACCCACCAGTCCATACCCCTAGCCGCTGTGATCCTCTCTCTCGCCCACAACCCTAACCATGTTGCCAGTGCTAGCACGCCATGCACAGTGCTCCAACCCCGTACGTGTGGATACCGCGAGGAGGCGCTGCTGTTGCTGCGGTGCCAGACGGCTAGACTAGGAGGAGACGATTGACGTGATCGACTACTTCCTCTACACCGACGCGCGACTTCATTGGATGAGCTGCTCCAACATTCTCTTCCGCTCCGCCTGCACGTCTAGTGGTAACGATCCATGATCCCTTCCTTACAATGTTTCCTGGTTGAACGGTATAAATTATTATATGCTATCGTAGCCTACCCATTCCCTAACAGTTGCCTGAGTGGGATGCTGCCTTGACAAAGACGTGATGACTCGTGCGCTTCAACGCCGGTCAGATCATGATCAAATATTGAAGTAGATTGAGGTCATCAAACTCAACATGCCGACCGTCGCGCTGCCCCTTCCTGGTGCGCCAACTGTCGAGACTTAATCTCGGCAATAGACATAGGATGGTTCACCTATGAGGACTTATATGTAGGACAGGGGTATGCGCAAGATCGAGAGACGATGGTAACACAAGACGCCGATTTATACAAGTTCGGGCTTCATAGAGGATAATAACCCTATGTCCTGTGTTCTGTGATATTTGTATTGATATGTCTAGATCATAGATCTAGATGAGGAGAGTAGACCTAGACGACAATGTCTAGTTATGTCTAATTGCGGGATGCCCTATTGCATCTCTACTTGAGGACTTGTCTACTTGGCTACTTGTCTCTTGAGGAGGACCCCTGCCCCTTCTTATATATCCGGGGGGACAGGGTTACATGGAGGAGTTCTAGTCGATCTACTGTTCTTATCCTAGTAGAAGTCTACTTTGCTAGGACATTTATATAAGTCTCCCTTCCTTTGTGAACCTATAAATAATTTAGTAGTTGGGAGAAAAAAAAAATTCTTTGAGACCACACAATTGATTTAAGTTATCAAATTTAATTTTATCAATATCAATGACTCCAAATATTGGAGAAAAGATAAACACCACATTATTGAATGCTTAATTCAAACGACCAAATGGGAGGTATTCTAGATCAGCTA
Organism: Eleusine coracana subsp. coracana; assembly: GCA_032690845.1. NCBI lineage: Eukaryota > Viridiplantae > Streptophyta > Magnoliopsida > Poales > Poaceae > Eleusine > Eleusine coracana. The sequence continues at coordinate 34,935,979 of CM064418.1, forward strand.
TTAGCAAAGTTTGGGACAAAGATTCAAAAAACCAATCTGCATTATCAAGTAAGGCATTGTGGGAAACACATGGTCTAGTTTCCCACAACCCATCAAGAAAGAAACATCATTTATTTAAGACAAATCATGTGTATACAGGTCTTTCTCAAAATGTCTCTTGTCCAACTTCCAATCAATAAGATTATCACAACACTACTAGAATTTGGCACTATAGTGGCAGGCCAAAAGGGGCCTCAGTGGCGGAACGCTAAAACGCCATTGAGTCCCTATCACTATTTTTTTACAAACTTAGTAGCGGGCTAGTGCCTGCTACAGACAAATGTGGCAGTATAATAAAAAAAGGGTGTCAGTGGCGGTCTATGTACCGCCGCCGATGCCATACCTAAACGCTACTAATTACAAACTAAGCTAGGGTTTAATTATACTAATCCCTAGTCATGCCTCCGCTAATTGTCTTTGCCCGCTGCTATGTTGTCCACGCCCGCCTGGCGCTAATTAAGTGCCCACCGGAGCCGGCGGTGGAGCCACCGCGAGCTCCACCGGAGCCGGCGGTGGATGAGGTGGTGCTGGGACCTCCACTGGAGCCGGTGGTGGAGGAGGGGGTGGCGCGAGCTCCACGGTGGCCTCCACCGAGCCGTCCGCATCCACCAGCCCCGACGCACTAGTTCGCGAAGGGCTGAGCACCACCGGGCCTGGAGGTGGAGAGGGGAGGCAGCGGCCGGTGTTGGTGTAGACAACCACCACCTGGCCCCATGAGCGCCATCCGTGGTGCTCACGGCCCCAACGGCGCCTGCTACCAATGGTAGTGCGGCGGCCGGAGGTGAGGGAGGAAGGGAGGGAGGAGAGGGAGGTGGATGTGGAGGCGGGAGGCCGAAGGGAGGGAGGAGAGGGAGGCGGATCTAGAGGCAACTGGAGGGAGGAGGGGGTGAGAGGCCGGAGGGAGGAGGAGGAGCCGATCGGAGGGAGGTGGTAGCGGATGCGGCTCCGGCGGCAAAGGACGAAGAGGCGGTGCGGCTCGCACACGGGGCGGCGGTGCGGCTAACCCTAACCCTAGGCACGTGGAGTGTGGAGGTGGTGTGGTGCGCGGAGGCCGCACCACCTCCTTATTTATATACTTTGCGTGCCTGCAGTGGCGGGCCTTTTCAGATGAGCCCACCACTACTGGGCCTTTAGGCCATAGCGATGGTCCCAAATGTGCCCGCCACTGCGGTGCTAAGCATAGTAGCGGGCACCGTAAAATTAGTAGCGAGTGAGATGTTCCTGCTACTAATTTTATGACCGCACTTGCGGTCGAGCTATTTTCCTACAATTTGTTGTGGTCACCTCAGGTGTCCGCTACTAAGGGAAAAATGACTCCCGCCACTATAGTGGGTTTTTGTAGTACTGCGAGTAACATAAATTTAGAGTTTAAATATCACTATTATAGGCTATCAACCCTTGAAAATGGTAGAATATTTGTACGATTGTCGTTCTGTAGATTTATTGCAAAAACAAGTGAAAAGTCGACAATTTGGGACATTTCTAGTGGACTTGGACCTTGAAGAGGTGAATTGTAGCATAAAAGGCTAAGGTGCCGACTGGCACGTCCACCGTGCTGATCGGCACAAGGATAATCCGGGCTGATCAAAGCTGTCCCACTCCTTAGATAATTCTAGAAAAAAGTTATTCACACAAATCTTGGAAATATGCTTTGTGAAGAGACAAAAGGAAACTTTAAGATCTTAAACACGCATTAAAAGACTTTGCTTCGAAGAACCTGGTGAGAGGACCCAAATGGAAGCTACAAAAGACTTGGGAACCGACTTAGAAGAGAGATCGGGCCAAACAGGGAGTGTGCAGATTGGCACATCCGCTGTGTCGATCAGCATGTGGCCCTTTTTCTCAAGAAACTGACTCTATCTCGAGTTATGCCATATAAATACTTGTAAACCCTAAGTCCAGGGAAGACACCATTGAGGGACAACAGATCTTGTGGGTTTAGAGCCACCGAGGCTTTGCCTCGTTCTTCACATCTCTAGTTGCTAGGTTGAGCTTGGCTAACCTAGCCAAGTTGATGATCGTAAGGTCGTAGTCTTGGAGTTAAAGAACCACTAGTGCTTGAGGTGATCCAACAAGGTAGGCCTCCTACATGATGATGAATCTTGTACTATGTATCGTATTGAAGTAATATCTAGTATGTTGATGAATGGTTTTGGTTACTTGATCACCTAGATTTGATGATCTTACATGAGCTTAATCCATACATAGTACATAGGCTAAGTACCTAGATGCTATCTTAATTGTCGTGATTAGGATAGTTCTCCGAATCTTGTATGAATCAGGTTTGCACGTATCACTGCTTATGCATGGTAGGGGGTATGTGTAGAGTAGAAGGTGTAGACCGATTAAGGTGACTGCTCATGACAGGAGATCGTCAAGAAAGTCTCTCCATCACCCATCTTCGGCTTCTTGTACCAAGTAATTCCGTTTATGATGCTACTAGATTATGCTTCATGGTTACAATCTCAGCTAGTAGATTATCTGGTTAAACTCACTAAACAGTTTTCTTTAAGCCACTCTACGAATTAAAACAACCTTCAAATAAAAAGCCTGCGTGCCGATCGACATAATTATGTGCCGATTGGCACAACCTCAGCCCACCGACAAGAAAACCCCATCTTTGGATGCTTAATTAGATCTTTCATCAATTACTTTGCTTGATTCCCACTGGTCTCTATGGTTTCAATTAAACCTTAGAATAATCTAAGGGTAAATATGCTACAACTGTGCACCATCCTCTTGCGATATATAATTGGGTGCGTATATGACCAACAAGTCTATTTTCTGGCGCCGTTAACAGGGACTAGTGTTTGAATTGAGCATTGTTTGATATTTAAGTATCTAATTTTGTTTTTCTTCCATTCTCTATTTCCTTCTAGTGCGTATATACTGTTGAGTTAATACGAAACAGGTATGGACGGCGCTAACTCAAATAAATCTCACAATTACATGGACAATCCAGAATCTCTCCTTCGGAAAATGCGAATAGAGAAGAAGAGCAAGTCAATGGAAGACATTGGAAGCAATAGCAGCAGCAGATCGCTCAACCCCAATGCTTTGTTCAGAAGTGTAGAAGAAGAACTAGTGGCGGATACTTCAATTGTGAATTGCCTTAAGCAATCTCTCGACAAAGTCATAAAGACGAAATATGCAGCACAATAAAATCCTTTTTAGTTGGAGCGTTATATGGGAGTAGTGCAACAGTAGCCATTTACAGGTTCTAAAGATCCCAACACACATTTGTAGAATTTTCTTGAGATATGTAGCACCTTTCAGTTACAACACATGCAAGCAAATGAAGTCAAGATGTGACTATTCTCTCTCTCTCTCTCTCATTGGGCGTCCTAAGTAGTGGTACTATTCATTGCCACCAGCATCAAAGACTATATGGGATACCCTCGCCGCGGAATTTTTGGCAAAGTACTTCCCTCCTAGCAAGACTCAAGCTTTGAAGAATAGGATCCTATGATTCATCCAAAACATCGATGAGAGCATCAGAGAAGCTTGGAAAAGGTTGGAGAATACAAAGATGCTTGTCCACATCATGGTCTTGATAGATGGGAGCTAGTTGAGAGGTTCTATATTGAACTGAGTCAAGCATCTCGTCAGCATATAAACGCCTCAGCTGGAGGATCGATAATGGAATCAACCCCAACAGAAGCTGAAAATTTGATTAAGTAGATTGGGTAGAACCAGGCATGGAGCAGCGAAAGGAACACCGATAGAAAGAATCTCCAATCTTCCTTTGGGAATATGAAGAGCATTGTGGAAAGGACGTATGATGAATTGACAAGCTTGATGCCATGCAAAGAAGGTTGGATAAAAGCAATCATATCTCCGACAATGACACTGTCAAGCTAGTCAAGTCTCGTTCCACGTGCGAGGAATATGGAGAATTCGGCCATGTGAGCAAGGATTGCCCCAAAGATGCCAAAATGCTTAGTTATGTGAAGATCCAAGGTTAGAAGCCTCCATATCAGCAGCAAAAGAGTAGCCCCTGGATCATCTATGCAAAATGCAATCCCTCTTCTCATTCAATGCCAGAAGTTCTTTCAGAATCAAGAGAAGATCAATAGGGGCACTTTAGCTAAATTTAAGAAGGTTGACCGGGTTCTTGAGGGGATCAATGACAAGGTGATCGAGGTTGGAAATCTAACCAACAAATCCTCCAACTCATGACAATGATGGAAAAGCAAATGAGGCAGTTGTTGGTAGCCATACAAGGTGATAAAGGAACTATTCCAAACAACATTTGTTTTTCCGAATAGTTGAAAGCAGTGGCAACAAGATCTAGAAACCAAATGGAAAATCCAACAGCCGCCACTAGAGCGTGGAAGGGGCATGTTGATCGGCACGACGAGGGTGCGGATTGGCACAGAGATGATGCCAATTAGCGCAATCCTGGTGTCGATCGACACATAAAGGACATTGATCTAACAGGTTTGATGATGGGTACTAGTGGCAAGGAACACGGTCCCGCTACCTTCTTGAACACGCAACTACTAACCACAACTAAAAGAACTCGACCTTATGACAACAAATTCTCTCAGTTCATAGACATCATGAAGAAGCTGTACATCAGCGTACCATTCCTTGATGCCCTTCAGGTACCCACCTATGCTAAATATTTCAAGGATTATCTAAAGTAAGAATCCATTTCCATCTGAGGGAATAGTGAAGATGACAAAAGAGATGACAACAACTACCGATGATGTTGCTCCAAAAAAGAAGGCCGACCCAAGGTCCCCTTGCATCCATTGTTTGATTGGGTCATATAATTTTGAGAGGGCTCTATGTGATTTGGGCGGGAGTGTAAGTGTCATGCCTCGCTATGTTTTCTTGAATCTGAACTTTCCTGAGTTGGAGCCTACGGCTATGTGCTTAGAGTTAGCCAATCAATTGGTTCGCTATCCTGACTGTATTGCAAGAGATGTGCCAGTCCAAATTTGAGATCATATTGTCCCTATGGATTTTGTTGTGCTGCATATGGATAGGAGGATGAAGATACCATTGATTTTGGGTAGGCCATTCTTAAGCACAGCCAAAACAAACATTAATGTTGGAAGCAGAGAAATCAGCTTTAATATAAGTGGAGCTTCTGCTGGACCAAGAGAAGAATCAATAACGCCACTACAAGGACCAATTACATGAAGTCATGCAAAGGACCTACAACAAGAGGTGAACTCTCTCCTTACTGGATTTACATCAAATATAAATGAGAATTTTATACTGCCTAAGTATTCTACATTTGTCTTGCTAAGGTTGACACATGAAGGATGTACTACTGAACTAGAGGAGATGAGTTACACCAACAAGGAGATGGGTTACACCGAAGCTGAACCAACACCAAGTCTGCTAACAAAAGCCTCAACTTCTAGAAGAAATGTGCATGAAATTTTTCAGTTTCACTTTACATAATGCATGTGGTTGGAAAAATATTGAAGTCTACTTTCACCTCCAATAAACGACTCATCATTTTGACTTCCCATTAAGGAGTAATGACCATTTTACTGAAGACTGCCAGGAAGGGTGAAGGCCACGCATGACCTCTCGGGATTGGCAGTTGTCACTCCTTTCAACTTCTTTACATCGTAAATAAGTTACTTCTTGTCGACACACAGCTAGGAGGAATGTTCCTAGTATTGTTGTATCTAAGCTAAACTCAGAAAATTATGAATCAAGAAAACCACCATATGTATTCCAGCTAAGAGCTAGGTGACTTACCCCAATTTTCTTGCGAGTTCTACATAGACTTGTGAGAGACCGATTTGCCGATATACGCAAAGGTTCCTCTGGAGTCCCCTAGTTTGTGCTCTATAGTTTCCAGCTCAACTGCACTATTTTGTGTGGATTAGTCTCGGTTTGTGGTTCTACGGTTGTTCGGAGATCTAGTCGAACTCCTTCAAGGTTTTGGTGCCTCTCTCCCCGTTGCTTGGTCGCAACCAACCTTGGTCAGGTCTAAAGCCACCTAGATTGTGCTCCTGAGTTCATGAGGTCAAGTCGAGTCCAAGGATTCGGTGCCTCTTTCACGTTACTTGGCCACATCCCCAACCTTTGACAGATATAAAGCTAGTTATCCTAGCTGTTTTTAGCTAGTAATCCCCTTAGCATATCTACTGCCGTGAAGATCGGGCCAACCCACGGGTTTCCCCCTGTCATTTGGTATCAGATTTCAGGTTGTCATAGTAGGTACCATCACCATACCATCTCATATCTTATCACTATTTTATTGTTCCTCACCTACAGTCCACAAAGTAGCCATAAAAATAACAAAAACCTTTGTGTAGTACTATTTTTTGTGTTGTTTTCACCTTTGTGTTGATGATCACCATCTTCATTTAGCGTTTTAGTTCTTCCCCGCCCTTGTGTTTCATTATAAAAGAAAGTGAGAGAAAAAACAGTGTGACAAGAAAAGAGCTACAAAAGAAAAGAAAGAAAAAAAAAGAGAGAATGAACAAGGGTCATGTGGTTGCTATCATTGCTGCAATTTTCATAATATATTTTTGGTGGTCAAGATAGAAACATTTACACAACATTGTGTGGGTTTACAACACTTATTTTTCAGTACTACAAGCCATCCTTGTTCAGCCATTCAAGCTCCACATAATACTGAAGCCAGACCTCTCGACTTGTAAACCGTTCAACCGCTTAATCACAGTTGTGGTACTGCTAGATGAGCATACTCATAGTCTTCGAGAGCACGTAAGAAATTTGGTGAGTAAGAGGTGAGATTGTGAGTTTCCACAAATAAATTTGTTCCACATATTTCTGTCCAATGCTCTAACATGGCAGGATCAAAACCACAAGTTTGTGGGAGAGAACAAGACAAGGATGCAACAACACCCATTTTGCAAGCTGAACTACAACAATTTAGAGATACCTTTATTCTTTCTATGGAGAGGATGTTGAATGAACGTCTCTCAATTGTGAAAAGGTGTACTCCAAGACACCACAATATAACCACCTCTCATGGCATAAATGGTTCTATTTCTTTTGTTGAAAGCGCTGATCCTTATCACACTTGGAGTCATCATGGCCATCGTAGTAGAATTAGCCATGGTGGACAACAAGGAGAAGGTGTTTTCCGTCCTGTTTTCAGAACCCACCCACACTTTGATGAAGAAGAATTTCAGCAAGATGTTGATCGTGGAATAGATCGTTATGATACATATCTTGATTGGGAATCCATGGGTGATCCAATATATGATATATATATAGCCAAAAGAAGTTTCAAGTGATGCTGAAATTAGCCTCAAATTATTGCTTCAAGGCCAACAGAGTTTCTTGTGCATACTAAAAATTGTGAGCATGGAATTCCACAAGCTGACCATGTGGATGTGCAACAAAACCCAAGTGAACTGAGTGTCACATGGCCATATTGAGTGAGAGTGAAAGTAAAAGTAAGATGTGTGATTCCACAAATTGTGAAGATGAGTGCTACTTCATTGAGAGCATGAGAGATACATGAGACAAAAAAAAAAGAGAGAAAATGACAACATGCCATACGAGGATTATTGTGAGACTAACATTTCTAATGCTATCTCTAGTGTTGTGTCATGCGAGGATTATTGTGAGACTAACTTTTTTTCTCTCGAATATGAAGGAGAGCTTCGTATCTTTGTATTAAAGAGAGAAAGAGCCGGCCCCTTACAAATCTGCACCACCTCACTCCGGGCCGAGCCGTGAGGGGTTGGGGTACAATAGATAGAGGTTTGACCCTATGCAAACACACTGATGGATGAGACCTGACCGAAATCGTACTCCACTAGTGAGGCAGTAACGCCAACCCGCCCTCCTGCACCTGGCCAAGAGATCGCAGTCCCTTAGCCCCAGCAAGACACCATAGGCGTCACTCGTCCTTAAATACTCGAAGGACTTCAATCATGTTAGGCTGCGCTCTGTCAAAGACACACGAGTTGTGGTGCTTCCATAAGACCCAACCACCCAAGATGATGGCCAAGTTGAGGCCTTTCCTTATGTTCTTTGGTACTCTGTTGACAGCTTTTCACCACCAATCGGTGAAGGATATCTCATTCGGGCTTGGTGCACGGTCTGGAAACCCAGAGCTGTTAATATGCTGAACCAAAACTCCCAAGAGAAGACGCAAGAGGTGAGTAAGTGCTGCACATCCTCATCTTCCTGATCACATAGTGGACACTTAGACGGGTGTGGGAGGCCTCGCCTTGCGAGTCTGTCCGCTGTCCAGCATCGGTTTCTGATGGCCAGCCACAAGAAGACCTTACATTTCAGTGGTGCCCATGACTTCCATAGCCGCCGCCAATGCTCAAATGTGATGGCGCCATTAAAGAAGGCCCGGTAGAAATTTTTGGAGGAGAATTGACCTGATGCGTCAAGCCACCATGTATGCACATCTTCAGATTGGGAGAGATTCATTTCAAGGAGCACATCCCACAACTGAAAGTACTGGAACAACCCGATCATCGATAATCCTCCTTGTATGTCTATGGGCCATGATTGATCCATCAATCCTTGTGCTACCGTACGCTGTTTGCGTGATTTCAGAGGCATGGCATGATCCACTTATCTGTCCAAAAGATAGTGTTACAGCCGTCACCCACATGTGATTCCATGGCAATTGCAAACAAGGCACGTGCATTAGGGTGCACGTGTATGTCCAATCTTCTCCAAGCTCGGTTCTTATCAGTTTTTTTAAACCACAGCCATCTAATCTGAAGTGCCCAACTCATAATTTCAAGGTTGAGGATACCTAGGCCACCCAAATCCAATGGTTGCTGCACCTTATTCCACGCGACCAAACATGATCCACCATTGACCTCTTTTCTCCCCTTCCAAGTGAAAGCACAGCGAGTCTTGTTAATAGCATTGATAAACCACTTAGGAACATTCATGGCAATGAGGACATAAATTGGTACTGTTGTCAAAACAAACCTCACTCATGCTACATGACCTGCCATGTTCATAAGGGACGCTTTCCAACCGGGCAACCTATCCCCAATCTTGTCAATCCAAAGCAGCAGATCAGCCTTCTTTAATTTGGTATTGGAGATAGGTAGTCCCAGGTACATGCACGGAAAGCTCGATGTTGGACACAGCAAAGTGTTGGTGACAATATTTAGTTCGGCCTCTTCACATCTGATCGGCATTACACAGCTTTTTTGCAAGTTAGTCCGTAACCCCGAGGCCTCTCCAAAGCTAGCAAGCAGGTCCATGGTTAGGTACATTTCTTGTTCTACAGGACAGATAAAAAGTGACACATCATCCACATACAAAGAAATCCTTTGCAGTGGGTTACGTCGAGTCAACGGTGCAAGCAATCCCAATTCACCGGCCTTGGTGAATAAGCTGTTCAGGACATCCATAACAAGAATGAAGAGCATTGGTGAGAGTGGATCACCTTGGCGGAGGCCCCGCTGATGTCGAATCTCCCTGCCTGTCTCACCATTCACATTACCTTTGTTGAGGAAGTTTTCAAAAGGTTCCTGATCAGGTTACACCAAACTGGACCAAATCCCAAGTTTTCCAATACCCTGGTTCGGTGGAGAAGCTTAATATTCTTCTGCACTAATAACAAAGTATCATGAATACATCTCCCACGGATGAAAGCACTTTAATTCGTTGCAACTAATGTATTGAGAAAAGGAGCCAATCTGTTTGCCATTATTATCGTCAGCAGTTTAGCAAAACTGTGAATCAGGCTTATGGGACGAAAATCCTTGGGTAAGAAAGCTTCTGCCGATTTTGGTATAAGAGTGAGGTAAGCAGAATTTAATAACCACAATTTCCTTGCATCTCCTTGTTGCAATGTGATGATTGCAGCCATGAATTCTGCTTTGATTAGTTGCCAGCAAGACTTGTCGAATCGCCCTGTATATCCGTCGGCAAGCCTTTGATTGTGTCCCATACCTCATCCTCCGTGATGGGCTCGTCAAGAACTGAAAGATCAATGCCCGACCGATGAAAAAAAGATAAGTCAAGAGTTGTTGTTCAAGACAACGCTGTGCCCAATAACCCGTCAAAGTAGTTAAACATGACCTCCTGTTTTTCCTCCTTTCCCGTGACCACTTGATCTTCCTGCAGCAGTTTTGCAATGAAGTTTTTCTTCTTTCTAAAGCCAGCTGTTTTATGAAAGAGTGAGGTATTCGCGTCTCCATCTTTTAGAAATCTAATACGTGACCGCAGCCGGGCAATCATCCTCTCAAGTGATGCAAGAACAAGGCAATGTTTCTTCAGCTCCCCACGGAGCCAACCTTCTTCTCTTGTTAGTTGTCGCTGATCCTGTGCAATTTCCAGCCTATGAAGGATCTCACGAGCCAAAGCGTGCTCATTTTTGATGTGGCCAACCTGACATTGACTCCATGATTGAAGAGCACAAGTGAGGCGCTTGAGCTTGAGGGAGACACGTTCAATGGGGCAGGAGCTAGAAATTGGTTCGTTCCAGGAAGCCTGAACCGTGTCATGAAATCCTGGGAGTTTTGTAAAAAAGCTCTCAAAGTAGAATCTACGCTTGCCATGTATATCTTCGGTGAGACCAAGCACCAGAGGGCAATGATCGGAGATTTCCATTGCTTGACTTTATAAGATGCAATCCGGAAAGAGGCCTTCCCAGTCGTTAGTGCACATTACACGGTCAAGCTTCACAAGCGTCGGAGCATCCCTCTCATTCGACCATGTATACCGCCTGCCCAAAAGCGGTATCTCCTTGAGCTCAAAGTCATTCACAAATCTCCTGAACCTCCCCATCATGGCCCTGTTAAGATTGTCATTATTTTTGTCCTCCGCACAATAAATCATGTTGAAGTCCCCTCCTAAGCACCATGGTCCTGTACAAAAGGATCGCACTTCTCAAAGCTCCTCAAGGAAAGCGATCTTTTCACTATCTTGATATGGGCCGTAGACACCCGTGAACCACCATGATTGATTGTCTGCAATTGCAAATTCAACCGAGACCGAGCGCTGATGCAATTACAGCACATCTCGGTCTGAAATCACAACCAATTTCATTTCTTGCAGACAGACCAAGGTTGGGCGGCAAGCATAGACAACTTTACAAACAGTGTCACGCCCGCGCATGGTCACTCAGCCCTCGCACGTTCCAGATTTAAAATTTTGAAGCATCCATTTAGAAAACAGCAAAAAAAAATGACTCAAATACACATGACAATGAGGAGGATTTTAGCAAACGGTTGCCTCATCCTCTCCTGCTCGAAACTGCTCCTCTGTTGGCACATCCTTGCCTAGCAGCTTGGCCAAGGCCACCACATGCTCCCTACTGAGTGGCTTCTTGAAAAACTCGGTGTATTTTTCCATTGCGTCCGCCGGCATCCTGTCTTCCTGCTCCGTGAAGCCCAAACGACGGCACATTATGGCAGCAGCCTTGTGATCAACTTCAAGGGGGAGCTTAGCGATTGGTCGGCTTCGGCGTGGCGGCTCTGTGGTGACCGCTCAACGCTGAATGCGTTGACGGGGTTTTGGAATCGACAATACTTTTTGCAGTGGCTTGGTAACTTTCTCAATGTATGAAGGAGTTGATGGGAGTTGTTGCTCTTCTGGTTCCAGTGTTGGTGGTTGTGGAGCCGGGATCCTAGACCGACGTGAGTACACAAACAACGGATTCTGCCCACTTTGTGTGTCAGTTTCAGACACCGGTTCTGTAGGGAGCACTTCCTCTGCCGGTAACCAAGTGAGTGGTTCGTTAGCAGAGGCAATTGAAGCCGTCGCCGGCTCCTGTGTAGTGTGGGCAGGAGCGGTAGTCTCGACCAGAATGGGAGATGCCAGCTCAACCGGTCCCACAGTGGCGTCCAAGGTCCCACTCGTCGGAGTGAGTGCTTCGTCCAGACCGTCATGATGTACCGTGTCTTCCATCCTAATAGGCTCATCAATCCCTGCCGGTAGAGTTGAGTTGGTGTTGTCTACTGCTGCTAGCGTAACAACAGCCAGTGTGACATCATGTGCTGGAGTCTCTGGTACTTCAAAACGCACGAGCGTTGGTGACACCATGGATGGTACTTCATCTCTGTTTACTGGGCCCTCCTGGGAAATTTGAAAAGCATGCACATATTGGTACTCGGGGGTCTCTTCGGTTGCTGCTTCATCACTGGCTTCTTGGGACACTACCTCAACAATGGCCGATGCATGGCAACTCCTCGGTTCTGCTGAGGTGCTGCACACCTTTATTACCTTCTCGTGGTCTGCGTCGGATGAAGCTGGCCCCATCTGCTGATGACCGTTGTCCGACACCGATGGTGCTTGGTCGCCATGATGGTGGTCCACCGGCGCCGGCAACTGGAACGATGGCGGCGTCGCCATCGCCGCCCACCTTCCGAACTGTCAGTAGGCTCGTCAGGGGAAGCAGAATCCCCATCGGCTGCCTCCTCAGTCCCTTGCTGTACCCCATTGGGACACGTCGGTTCTACAACATGAAGATCACGAGTGGAAGGCAATTGCCCAGGATGGAAGCACCATGCTGAACAGCGAAAAGCTGAGTAGTCATCCCTAGTTCTCGTTGCAGCATCGATCTTTTCAATCCAGCCATATGGGTTCAGGAGGTTCTCTGCTGTGGAGACCTCCCATGCATGAGCAGGTACACCCCTGAGTTCCACTTCCACCAGGGACGGGAGAGTGGCCGCAGAGGCATGAGCCTGCCTAGACCAACGGCGGCAATGTATGCGGAGGGGGTTAGCGCTCAATGGCGTGCCGCCATTGTTGATTAGACGTGTCACCACTCCCTCCTCAGCACCAAGTCTAGGAAAAAAAATTCAGTGAAATTTCACCGAAATATCCGATATATCGTATTTATCAGTGAGGTCCGATATATTTTTTATCGCCGAAATTTTATCATTGACTATATTTATTTAACGAAAACTACTTCTATTATATATGTAACTATGATAGTTTAGAGATTTAAGACTATTTCTTCTTAAATCATACAAAATTTTTTGAAAAATAATTTATTTTGTTCACTGAAATTACCGATATTTCTGAAATATCGTGTTTATCGGTGACCACCGATATTTTTTTTTTACCGAATTTTTTTTCCTAGGCGCCAAGTAGGATGAACTCGGCCACCCCAGAGCAACATAGAGAGAGATTGGTGGTGGTGACGTTGAATTGAGTGGCGATGGCATCTATCACTTCATCTGTGTCATAGTAGCCCCGGTCATCGATGACACTGACGATCACTGCTTGCCGCAGTGCGATTTCCGTCACTGTCGATACACTCTGACCAGTCGATGACGCAAGGTGGTGCCGGGGACCAGGGTGCGCCGTCATCCTGAATCTGAGGTTCCGGAGAGGCAGCACCACATTTCCACTAGCCCCCCCCCCCAGTTTGGCCCTACCACTAGCCCCCCCCCCCCCCAGTTTGGCCCGTAGGCTCCCCCTGATTTGACCTCCGTCGAACGTGGCCGGCGTCGGCGCCGCCTGCGCTTCTCACCGGGCGCCTCAATCGCCCCGGCTGGTGCCGCTGCTCCAGAAGTGGTGGTGTCCACCGGCGCTTCACATGTCGCTGTATCCTGGCATGGTACTAGAGTAATCCTCCTCCAAACAGAGATGCAACGCCCATGGCCGACGGCGACGACCTGGCCCCCACCCCTGCTAGAGCACGTGTAGGATCGATGCCCCACAGCAAGGCAGAAGAAGCAGCGAGGAGGGGACCGGCAGAACATCGCACGATGGTTTGCTGAGAAGCAGTTGAAACACTTGCCACCGAGGTCCGCCGGAACCGGCCGTCGCAGACCTCGAACATTGCGAGCGTTGCTGCGCCTGGTGGAGCGAGATTCAACCTTCATCCATCCCTCCGCATCCGGTTTCTGTTGTGCCGGCTTGGGCACGTGAAAATTCGAGCGAAGGAGGATGCGAACCGGTGGTTTCTCACTCGCCGGCGGTGGGGGTGGCGTCTGCACCGGCGAGGCGGCAGCGGCCACGATATCACGGTAGGAGTGCCGATCTGAGGGACCACGCACGGAGTCGCCGGAGATACTCGACAACGGTTGGAGTCAGTCCAGCGGTGCTCTTTGATGCGACCTGCTGGCTTGAAAGGCTGCGAATGGAGAGACAAAGAGGAGGTGGAACCGAGCGCCGAGGGGACAGAAACTGCCGCGGCAGCAGCGCACCTGGAGGTGGCCACCGGCTCCGCAGTGGATGCCGGTGCTAGGTTGGGTGGGGGAGGCGGAGCGACGCTCGGGAGCGGGGAGAGGAAAGGAGCCATCTCCGTTGTTCTGATTGTAGTTTCAGGACATAAAACCATGGATGATGTGAACTCATGAATTGTGAGACTAACATTTCTAATGCTATCTCTACTGTAGAATTAGCCACGCAGGATTGCGACTTGGATCCTCTTCCAAAACAAATAGAGTTGGGGATGATGCTTCTTCAAGAGGGAGAGGATGATGAAGCGTTGTTTCAAACTTTCACCTTTAAACTTGATGAATGCTGAGACGGTAGTACTTATAAATGAACATCTCTTTTCAAAAACCTGCACCTACCACAACGACAATGGAGGTAAGAATTCAGATGTTTCATCCATGAGTTTGACACCTTCAGTGGACTTCAAAGGTACTTTGGACAATACTTACTTGAAAGATAAGGCTGATTATTCTTTTGATGATTTTATCAAATGATTATGCTGCTGAACTGGATCGAACTTGTATATATATGACCACTGAAAATATCAAGCTGAATATCAATGCTTTACGATTGATACTCATGATGTTACATATCCTTTTGAGAACTAAAATGCTCATCAATTTGACCACGTGAAACTAATTACACATTCTGAACTACTCGCTAAGATATCCCATACGAATTGTTTGTGTTTTATCATGCTTGGTAAATATGTTGAACTAGATCAAATGCTTGAGAAAGTTTCTGAAATACCATCTATGTTTTTTAAGAGCATTCCACATCATTGCATGTTTACATTCCATTTGGATGGAGATCATGTTAACAACAGTTTCAAAGTTTATGCAATAGGAGCTTTTGACGCATAAAATAGCACACTAACTAGCATCAACACCTGGTTAATACACACCCTGATCTAACTTTTGTTGTCGGGTTTGTTAGCTGGAGGATCCGTGGGAGGATCACCTTGTCACGGTGAAGCGCATTCTGCGCTATGTGGTCAGGACCCAGAATTGGGGACTCTGGTTTAAGCCGGAAGGAGGAGGGTGAAACCAAGCTCACAGGCTTTAGCGATAGCGATTACTTCGGCGATGTCAATGCTAGGAAGAGCATGACAGGCGTGATCTTCTTCCTCAACATCAGCCCGATCACCTGGTAGTCCATGAAGCAAAAGGTGGTGGCACAATCAAGCTATGAGGAAGAGTATAAAGAAGCTGCAAATGCTGCTTGTTAGGCATTATGGTTGGCTTGGGTGCTTGCAGAAGTGCAAGGGTCAGCACCGAGCGCGCCAATGCTAAGGGTGGACAATAAACCTGCCACTTCACTTATCAAGAATCCAGTACTCCACGGATAGAGCAAGCACATCCAAGTGAAGTACCATTTTGTCCGGGAGTCTGCTGAAGAGGGGCTGATCAGTGTGAAGTTCATCAGGAGCAAAGAACACCTGGGCGACATTCTTACGAAGCCGCTTGGAAAGACTAAGTTCCATGAGCTAAGATCAAAGATCGGCCTGATAAATGTTGAATAAGGCAAGGCTTAGAAGGAGGTTGTAGGAAATAAATCCTTGCCTTCCTACATTAGTAGTATGCTTTCGTTAGTTAGCTTGCCACATTTAGACAACTAATTTTATATGGTAGGGCTGAATGAGGCCATATTTTTTTTCCATGTAATAGTCTATAAAAGCAAGGCAATAGCAAGGTGAAAGACTGTCAATTGCAGCACCAAAAATCTACGTGTTCCTCTCTTCTTGCGTGAGTTTGTGTTCATGTGTGTTTGCGTGTGTTGGTCGTGATCTCGCCGGCAACCAAGGAGTAGTTTCTCCGGCGAGGTTCTAACAATTTCATTTAACTCGATAGACATATATGGTGGTTCTACTTGTGATGGCTCTAACCACTTGGATAAATATGGTAGGATATGACCAATGAAGACTATAATTTGTTTGTTGGTATACTCAGAGTGTTATGAAGGACTAAACAAGAACAGTTAGCCAATGTGCTAAGTATGATATAAACATGATGTCATGCATGCTAATTGGCCAGAAGAAGCTTCTTAATCTTAGATCAACCGACATGTACGGGGACATAGCTTGGTTTGCTTATTCATCTTAAAAAATCAGAGACCTATCATAGTAATTTACTGCAATTCAGTATGTTAACTTAGCAGCCTAGTACTTTACATGTGCGCACGTGCTATACTCACTGCATGAATATTTAATAATAATACAATTTGTTATCTGTACTGGTTTTTTCGTAGGGTCAGGTATAGTAGTAGATCTTAATGGTTTTATCTTCAAGCTAGATCGTCTACAATCCATCGTCTAGTGACAGTAGAAAATAATATATAGACTTGTTGAACAACAAAACAAATATATATGTTTGATGCTGAACATTGTCCGATCCGATCCGATTCGCTTTCGTCCCAATGAACAAGATGTGTACAGGGCACTGACCTCAACTACCCAAAGAAATCACTGTGGTAACCAGCTGCATGCGATCTATCCCTCGATAGAGGTCTGTGTGGCAATAGATCCTCCAGACGACTCTACACACGCAGCAGCACAGGGACCATCGGTAGATTATGCACACGAGGCGAACGGCGGTAATGTAGCTTTCCAACGTCCTCGACAGATGCGACAATCTCCTACGGCAAGGCAAAATGAGCATGAAGATATGAACGGGCAAAAACCTCAGTCCCCACAGGAAAAGCAGACAACCACATATCCTCATGAAAGATAACAAGAAGCCATTAACTACAACATGCCTAAAGCAATATAGCAAGACCGGTATATAAGAGTGAAATACAGTGTAGATATAGTCCTAGAACTTTCAAAAACGGCGACACATGGTTGCGTTAAAAAACTGCTGGCATTAACCCAAAAATACTACTTTGCATATGTGGCACAAGGAAATAATGAATCATATCGAGTGAACATGACAGAAAAAAAAAACATGGTTTGCGTTCATCATTTTCCTAGACGATCTCAAGCACTAATCAAGTTGTGTACATC
Organism: Eleusine coracana subsp. coracana; assembly: GCA_032690845.1. Taxonomy (NCBI): domain Eukaryota; kingdom Viridiplantae; phylum Streptophyta; class Magnoliopsida; order Poales; family Poaceae; genus Eleusine; species Eleusine coracana. The sequence goes on from CM064418.1 coordinate 34,953,125, forward strand.
AACCGAGACTCCGAGACATGCCACAAAGCACACGGCTTGCAGCAAAACAAACAATTTATCCCTGATTTCTGGCCAATCCAAAAGCACTTCAATCTCGCTGTGCTCGAGCAAAAATAGAACACGAGCGGTTTGCAAGTTAAAACCTGATCAGAACCAATCAACCCGCACGAATCGACCAGAATCTAACAAAGCGAAACAACCATCACTGAGACAGGCCATCCTGTAACATTCTCACCGGATTCCTCTTCTCCGGAAAATACTCAGTCTTGGCCTTGGGCTCGGTCAACGACTTGGTGCGCTTGGGCGCCCCCGCGCTGCCGGCTTCTTCACCGCCACCTCCTGCTTGCTCGACTCATCAGCTGCCGCCTGGGCTGCCGTGCGTTTCTTTCCCCAATGAATTGTTGGAAACTATCTGCGTAAAGATTGAGCTGGAACCATGTTGTTGACCCAGGTTGGAAACTATCTGCACAAAGAGGAAACCTGGGCGCAAATTAAGGGCGGGATTGGATCGACTACGTGCTGGTGGGTATGCATAACGGTAGGTGAAAAAAGTTGGTGATTTCTGGGTAGATTACAGTCATTTTCGTGTAACCATGGGGTGTGTAACACTCTATTTATGAATCCAAACTTAATCTAATGGTTAAATTTTTTTTTTGAAAGAGGAGCTTTATTTAATCAAAGCACAAGTTCTTACAAAGCTCAGTCTCCCAATTGGTGGCCTCACACTCGCCACAGCTAGCTTCTAGCATAACCTGGGGTCTAATACAAGGAGGAGGGCGCAGCCTCCAAATAGCAAACCAATCCTCCCTTTGGGCGACCTTAGCTAAGGCATGTGCTACACTATTATTCTGCCTCCTTACCTTGCTAAAGCTATAATCAGGCAATAACTGACATACCGCCCTGATCTCAGCCAGACCATGTAGCGCGGGATTGGTCACTGCTTTGGAGATAGCGAACTAGCTCCCAGCAATCAGTTTCAATAATGATCGGCTCACACACCCAATCTGCAGCCAGCCGAATGCCTACCAGGCAAGCCTCTGCTTCTGCTTCCAAGGTTGTACCACACTTCCTCACAGGTTGCCAAGATGATAGAATTGTATGCCCCTGACTGTCCCTAATCACGACGCCGGTGCTTGCCCCACCTGTTTCCAACTGGAATGCGGCATCAAAATTGAGTTTCACCCAATCTTGAGCTGGGGCCTTCCATCCCCCGCTGGCTTCCTCCGACTGGTTCGACGTCTTTTCTTTGGCCAAGGCCCCTGCCTCTACTTTCCTTTTTCCTTTCATGTCCGGCGTCCCTGTTGTGGCCTGTTGTCGGGAAATAGACAGCGATTCCCCGTAGCTCTGCAGGAAGCGCACAGATCCATTGATTGTTGCCGTTCCCTTGCCATGGATGGTGTCATTCCTCAGATGCCACGCTCTCCAGAGTAGCAATAGGATATGTGCGCCCATCACATTGTCTACTGATTCAAGGAGGAGGAGCAACCAGTCTAGCCCAGTATATTGGAATCTCGTTTCATCCGGTAGCTCCCAGCAGTGGCGCATCTCCGAGCGTAGTGCTCGTGGTTTGGTGCATACTACGACCACATGGTGGACGTCTTCCTTAGCCAGACCGCAGATCTGGCAAGTAGCCTGCTTTGCCAGCGTACGATTGCACCTCTTCTCCTGTGTTGCCAGTCCATCGCGCTAGACGCCATGCAAATACACGCACTTTCTGAGGTACAGGGGACTTCCATATGTGTAGCCATAGTAATCTACTGCCATCAGCCGCTGAACTGCTTCCCTCTTGGCGTTCCCCAGCCTTTAGTAACTTGAACTGTACGCCTAGTTTATATGCACTCCGGACTGAGAACATCCCCGATCGTTCATAGTGCCACGCTAGCCGATCCTCGCAGATCCGCTCTGAGAGGTGCAATTTCAGAACTTCCTGAATGTCGTGGTCATCAAAACACTCACAGAGTACCTCCTTGTCCCATTCCCTGCGTCCCCGTTTCATCAGCTGGTGCACCCACCGAAGCCTGCAGCGTCCTTTCTTCCGGCTTATCTGCAGTGATGGTTCACGAGGTATCCAGTTATCCCGCCATATCTGCACTTTATGTCCTGAACCGACTGCCAGATTAGACCCTTCTTTAATAGCTCGAGCCCGTGTTCTATGGCATGCCATGTTGGAGATGCTTCACCCCTAAATACCGTGTCCACCAGCTCACCGTTGGGGTAGTATCTTGCCTTCAACAGCCTCGCACATAAGCTGTCCGGTGTATCGATCAGGCGCCATGCTTGTTTGGCCAGCAGAGCCTGGTTAAACACTCGCATATCACGGAAGCCCATGCCTCCATGGCATTTTGGTTGAATAATCTTCTCCCACGCTAGCCAATGAACCTTCCGCTGTCCATGCTCATCACCCCACCAGAAATAGCGGATCATCTGCTCTATCTCATCACAGAGGGTGTCCGGCAGTTTAAAAACTCCCATGATATAGGTCGGGATTGCCTGGGCAACCGACTTTATCAGGATTTCTTTCCCACCTGCTGACATAAACTTTTCTGCCCAGCTATCAAAACATTTTGCCAGCCTTTCTGTAGTTGACTTGAACTTGTTCTTTCTCATTTGACCTTCCGGAGTGGGAAGGCCCAAGTACTTCTCTTCCATGGACGTTTTCTGTACCTCTAGGATACTTGCAACTTCCTGTTGATTGTCCACAGGACATGCTGCACCGAACATGATAGAACATTTGGTCGGGTTGACCAGCTCCCCCGTGCATCTCTCATACATGCTCAGGGCAGTCTTAATCACTCTTGCTTGCTCTCCATTAGCCTTGAAAAACAAAAGCGTGTCATCGGCAAATAAGAGATTGTTTATGCCCGGCGCCCGCCGACATATCTATAGCTCCCTTAGCTTTCCGGTTTGTACATCACTCTGCAGTATTGTGGATAGACCATCAGCAACAAACAAGAATAAATACGGAGATAGTGGATCACCTTGGCATAAACCGCAGATGGTTTGAAGGACTCTAGTAGAGAACCATTAAAGCGGACCGAGTATTGTACAGTGGTGACACACTCCATAATCCATTGTATCCATATGCAATGAAATCCCAGCCGCACTAGAGAACCTTCTAAGAAACCCCAATCCACGTGATCATAAGCTTTGGATATCCAATTTGTAAGCACAAAAATTCTTGCAATCAGCATTTCCTTGTTGAATAGCATGCAAACACTCAAACGCAATCAATGCATTATCTGTGATCAATCTGCCCGGGATGAACGCACTTTGTGTGGTTACAATAATGTCATGCAAAATAGGCCTTAACCGATTAACTAGGCATTTTGGAACTACTTTGTAAATCACATTACAAAGGCTAATTGGTCTAAAGTCTTTAACGGATTCTGGGTTATTTAATTTAGGAATCAAAATAATGGAAGTGTCATTTACCCCTGCAGGCATAACTCCCGAATCAAAAAACCTATGAACAGCAGTGAGGACATCTTTTTTTATTACCTCCCAATTCTTCTGGAAAAATCGTGCTGGGAAACCGTCTGGGCCCGACGCTTTGAGTGGGCCAATTTGGAAGAGGGCATCCGATATTTCCTCATCTGAAAAACTCTTACACAGTTGTTCATTGACTTCCAGGGAGATCTTTGGATGTAAGCAACTCACTAGGCTCCACATTGCCATCTGGTCTGTATAGCTCTTTGAAAAAGCTAGTAGCCATCGTCTCCATTTCTTTGATATCCTCCGTCTCACTCCCATCTTCATGTCTTAGCTTCCTAATTTTATTCTTCTTAGATCACCATGCAGCTTTCTGATGGAAGAACTTTGTGTTTCGATCTCCTTCTCTTAGCCAGTCAATCCGCGATCTTTGGAGCCACATCATCTCCTCTCTATATAATAGCTCATCCATACGATTCATGACTCTCCGAATCTCTGCCTCATTGGCTCCTGTCCCTAGCATATTGAGCTCCTCAAGTTTGCATCGGAGTTCTCCCAGCTCCTTGTTCACTGATCCGAACTTCTCTCTACTCCATTATTGCAAGGCGGCCATGACTTTGCGGAGCCTATGCGAGACATCAGCCAATGTTGATATGCTAGCGCCCTCTTCCCAGGCTTTCTTTATCTCTGCTGGTAGTGACCCTTCCCTCTCCCACATAATCTCGTAGCGTCGAGGCCGCGATCCTCGTTGGCTGGTGTTACCCCGTGCCATTACCTCCAGGAGTATTGGGCAATGGTCAGATCGCGGCGATGTTAGGTGTCGCACCCGATTCTCTCCAAAATGGTCCGTCCAAGATGGGGAGGCCACTGCCCTATCTAGCCTGACTTTCACATTCCTATCCCCCTTCTTCATGTTATCATAGGTCCATGGAACACCAGAGAAACCGAGGTCATGCACATCACAGTGTGCCAGGACCTCCCAAAAATCAAGCATTTGGCGGGGAGGTCTACGCCACAATGAGAAGTGTTCGAAAGACCACATAGCTTTATTAAAGTCACATATTAGCATCCATGGCGCCTTAGATCTGTTTTTGATGCGTCGTAGCAATTCCCACATCAGATGCCGATCTTGTGTTCTCGGTTCACCATAGACAAAGGTGCCTCTCCAACTCTGGAGATCATCAAAACCCTTGATTAAAGTGTCAATATGATGTTGACCATATGATAATATCTCCACGTCTATGCTCTCATCCCAAAATAAAGCCAAACCTCCTCCCTTTCCTTCACCACGCACAACATAGCAATTCTCCATCTCAAATTTTCTACCCGATCCTTCTACTGTCTCGTCTCTGAGATGAAAACAATTTTGGGGTCGTTTTCACGCACCAGACGCACAAGCTCTTGAACTGTCCGGGGACGCCCCAGGCCCCGGTAGTTCCAGCTGAGTAAACTCATTTCTCCTGATGGGCAGCGCCCGTCAGGTTTGTGGGATCTGATTCTGGAGTCGTAGCTCTGAGTTTCTTCGCAGGTCACTCCTCTATCATCTCCTCAGGTTCCGGTTTAACTTCCTTGATATTTGCCACCTCTTCCATGCCTTGCTCCATCAAGGACTGTATTGCATCATGAATAGGCTTCTTCACTATTGACTTAACCTTTCTGGATTTGTCAATCTCCCGGCCCGATCCTGCAATCTTCAGGGCTGGTTTGGTTGCTCCCAGTGTTTTACCCCCAAACTTCCTCGCAAGAAAGCGATCAACTGCACTAGTCTTTCCATCCTCATTATTCATCACCGAAATACTCTCGCCTGGTTCCTCTTCTGTAATCATATTTGTCCCAAACAAAACCCATTCTCTACTCCGGGTTCCCATTGCCCGTAGACTTTCATCATTCGGCCATCCATCCGGAGAATCCTTGATGTCCAGCGGGTGCAGATCGTTTTTCCTTTGTGGTGCATGGGGCCCCTTAGTATCCATCTGATCCTCAACTTCAGTATTCATCGCTTGCCTTGGGACTGCCTCAGGTCTAGCCGATGAGCTGGATACTCTGTCCGTATTCTCTTTCCGCTTCTCCGTGAAGTTCAGGTTCCGCGCCACCCTGGTCCCTGTAGCTCTAACAGTGATTTCTCGCATACGTTTAGGTGGCGACGCTTGCAGTTCTTCCCCAAACGTTACTCCCAGTTCCTCACCTCCTCCTTCCCTGCATTCCCGGGCTGCATGGCCGATTCTGCCACAAGTGAAATAGAAGTGGGGCACATTCTCATACCTCGTAGCTATATCCATCAGTCCTCTTCCCTTTAGCCAGATTGTTGTTGTCGGGGCGAGCGGTTTATCTATTGGGTACATCACCCGTACACGTAGATATCCCGGGAATCTCAGGTCTGTTTTGATGAATTTGCCGATCTTGTTTCCTATTATGGTCGCAAGTTCCACCGATCTCAGCACTAGTGGGAGATCATAGAGCCAGATCCACATCGGCAGTGAGTCGAAGACGACCTCAGACGGTCGCGTCAACCCGTCATAATTTACAACAAACAACACGTCTCCTTTATGCCTCCATGGTCCTCCATCGACCACCCTAGATCTTTCTTCTTTTGTCTTGAATGTAATCATGAACATGTGTGTGTCTACTCTCTCCACTGGCGCCAGGTCCACGACCCCCCAAACAGCATTCAACTCCTCAAACAAACCTATGGGGCTGAACTTCTTCTCGGAGCAGTAGTAAGCCATGGCCAGAAAAACTTCCGGTCCATCGATGTTCAGTGCATCAAGATCTATTTCCAACAGATCCTCTGCGTCACCTACATCCACAGGATCTGATCCCGTTCCAGCATGGATCTCCATTGCCCATTCGTCTCCCTCACAGCCAGGACCAGATGTGCCCGCCATGTCCTTTGCCTTACCAGCCTTACACAATAAGGCATCATTGCTCAATCCCTTATCTCCACTAGGTTCCATCATGAATCTCAGGTGCACAAACACACATGAACCAGCGGCGCGAGTCCTGATCGCTTGTCAATGTTAGAAGCTTCGGGTGGGCGGCTCTCTCACCGAGAACCCCAAGATCACCCCCACCTCCAACACCAACTTGCAGATCGAGGAACCCAGCACACGATGGCAGCCTTGTGTGGGTCTAGATCTCACGTTGCCGCGAAAACTGCTAAAGCCGTCAACCAAGGTCACGGTGAAATCAATGGAAATAACCCTCTCCGCAAGAACCCAGGCGTCCTACGATAGCCAGGAGTCCTGGTCGTAGACATGAATCCGGGGAACGGGGAACGCCAGATCAATCTTGTTTCATGGTCGGATCTTGGAGTCGCCCCATGGTCGTCTCCAGGTCTTTGTGGCGGCGGCTAGGTTAACCTCATGCTATGATAAAAGGACTAATGGTTGGCCGTATCTTGACAGTTAATGGTTAAATTTGAATCAACAGATGGATTCAAGAGAAGGATGTTTAGTCTTTATAGTATACTAGTTACAATGCCCATGCGGCCCCCATGTGCTTTTACTTTCAAATGTGATATGATGATTATGATAGTTTCCATATTGTGTATGCCCATATCGTTTCAAAAATATGCATAACAAATTTATGAAAGTTATATATTATGAATTCAAAGTATAAATTTATATATGATTTAATATACCATTTAAAAAATTATGTAATGTATATATTGTTACAATGAAACATTCATTGATACACTATTCAAACAAAAAAAATTGTGATACAATATTTTTTAATAAAAAACTTAAACAAAAACATTTATTTCCAATACACGCATATGCCATCAATATTTTTTCTAACAGGTTCCAATATGTTGTCATCACATTATTATTTTTAAGTTTAAACAAGTTTACTAAAACAGGTGTCCTACATATGTGGCTACTTAGAGTACAAATTATGTGAAATGTTCTATCGCATAAATATTATATATTAACAACACAAATGTTACGTAAGTTCGATGACATGAGTCTTGTAATATTATATATACACAACATAATTGTTTGACCTGTCCCAGTCTACCATCATCTACAAAAAATCAAAATCACAAAGCCTGATCAATCGTTGGCAACGGCTATGCCGTATCGTCTGATTTGCAATCAGATGGAGGCAAGAGTGTCGCCACAACATTTGTTGGCTCTTATCGACAATCTTCTACTTGTAATTTTCCTTTGGATCATCTTCGTTCTGATCTCACCAGCCCGTCCATCGTGTGCGCTGCTTTCCTCTACGGCTGCCTCATCACCGACACAACCTTGCTCCATCGGTACCGCTTCTATCACCTGCCACTTCTCCTTCGCTTCCTCAACTTGGATCTCTCCTCCAAGGGCCTCCATCCCATCAAAGCTTCACACCAAAACATGTTTCTAAATAAGAACTTACTCTATATTATTGAGGGTCATTGAGGCTCTGGAGTCTGGACTATTAGCAAATCCTTTGGCTAGGAAAACTGAAAAACAACAGATAAGCATGTTTTTTTTTAAATTAGAACTTACTCTAAACAATCAATCGTGTATTATCACATGAATTAAAGAATAAACAAACCTGAAGCTTTTCTATGAACAACTAACAAAGATAATAACTTTGTTTATCTCACAGCACACAAGCATGTAATAATTTAATTACAATAATTAAATTACACCAATACCAATAATATGACCAAAAAAATTTAATGAATAATGTGTTGTTAGATACATCATACAAATACATTCTAAATATCTAGCAAATTCCCTTTATTAAAAACAACTTGAACTCTATTTTTATTATGCATAAAAGTTTCTTATACGCCGTCGTATTCATAGTGAGAGCACATCAACAAAAAAAAAATCATCAGCCTTGTCATCTTCCTGAGGCACATTCACACTCTAGAAAATGCTTAATACTAGAGAAAATAAGCAAAACAAATTATAGCTTACATTGTCTTGCTCCTGAGATCCCAAAGGTTCTGTTGTCCCAGGTCAAACTACATTGAGACACAAGCCATGCTCCGAAATCATACATGGGTGCTTTGTGTAATAAACAAGTTGAATGGAATGTATTAACAAAAAAAATAATGCAATGTTGTTCCATGTTTCTCTGAATGGAGTTGCACATGAAACATAGCAAATAAATGTACAAAAACTTAAAACATGGTTTCATGCATTAATCATCAACTCCGGGGGAGCATGCCCCAAACACATTTCGCCACAACACCCTACATGCACACGCTTTAAATTAGAGTAGCAAATAACTAGATTAAATGTTAAGTTCTCTCTTCTTTACACTGTCTAATGTAATTTTTGCACATGCTTATTGCATAGAGCTAATGTAGAATCACACAAAAAAACTTATTTGAACAAGGAACTGAATCAAGAGAGATCAGAATTTATATGGAACAAGTCAACCTAGTCTATTTTATTTTCGGTCAAGCTCTGTAGCTAATGGTCAAGAGCCTCTTCTTACCTCCTCTTCATTGATTTTTTTTCTTCTGAAAAGGTAAGAAAAATATCTGATCAATAAGCCCTATAAAACTGCTGTCACATAATCAAAGACGAATAAATCAAAGGCACACCCAACCGACCTGTAACATTAATGGAGTGTGCCCTGCCACATAGCAGTACCCAATTTTCTCATAATATGGGTAACAAAGCAAGACCTGTTTTCTTTGTTATAAATAAAGAAAAGTCAAATCCTAGACAACATTAATAAAGTTTCATGCTAGCAGGAAAAGAGCTGAATTAGTATGACACCCATGGCATATAACCTGAGCACTAAATGAAGTAGTAATTATCACAGAGAAAAATGGAGCTCAATTAGCTAATCATTGGTACACGACAACAAAAAATGTGACAGCAGGCAGACAGGCAACGAGGAGCATTGCTAGCGTTGAAGATTAAAAAAAGATTGGAAAGAAGTTTAGCAACTGAGATATGAGAAAGACACCAAAAAATAATTATTCTGAATGTTTCCATTTTGTGACAGTGAGTAGCTATTATTCTGAATGTTTTTATTCTGTGGCAGTGAGTAGCTAGATTGTATGGATTTTGTAATATGCTTCCAGTCTTCACTTGCATTTTAAAGTATATCCATCAAGAATTTAAGCTATCAATATTCAGCTCCTTGTTGTTAGTGTTGCATTCTAAACTATTCAGAAGAACATGTTTGAATACAAAAGCCGTATTTCTGAATATACCTCATTGGGAGACGAATTCTCTTGCTTAGTTTGCTGCAGCACTTCACCCCAGTACTCCAAAAGGATGCCATGCCCTTGAATGCTTTTGGAATTTTTCCACTTGTATATTATTGGCATAAGAATTTTCCAACGCTACATATGCACCAAAAAAAATCAACATAGTTAAGAAACACCATAGTTAGGATCACGACTTACCGATGGACACCATAGTTAGGATCACGACTTACCGATGGATGGCAACAGTTCATGTATCAGGCCTTGGTGAGGTAAAATGCCAGTGAGCGGCAAAGGCGATGACCTGACCACAATGTTAAAACTTAGACCGGTAGTCTATGGAAACATATCCATGTTAGGCCTAACTCACGTAGGTGGAAAAAAGAAACTTATCGCCTGATTGAATCAATCGAAGATTGAGGAGAATTGGATCATCTTTCAAGAACAACAGAGTCATCAGGAATCAGGATTGCAAGTTCACAGTGGATCGAACGCGGCATCGCTCGATTCAGTGCCGCAATTGGTGGCAACGATCTCCCCTTGACACATTGGCGAGGTGTGTCCCGAACTCCCGATGGTGGTGCAATGCTTGTGGGCATCGAAGGCGGTGACCCGATCGCCAGGAATATACTCGTGTCTGGGAAAGATTTCTTGTTGTCCTTCTAGTTAGGAAACTCTGAACGTAAATAAGGCAGATTCTCCATGTCATCGCCGGATTTTTTTTGTTTATTAGCGTTGTTCTTCCCGCTAAACAATCCTGCACACATTGGTAGAAGTTCAAGCACAAATCAAAATTCATTGAGGCCCTAACGATTAGACAATCTTCCACCAAAAAAGTATACATAGATTCCTACTACCTGGGTCTGCCATTTTCATCTGATCGCCAATGGGGCTGTCACTTTTGATGAGGACATCACCATTCTGGATACGCGCATATCATGGCCTTCCCCAAGTTACAAGTCGTCACCAACACGGTCCCGCGTTCGTCTCGGATTCAGATGACACCCCTTCACGGTTTTGATGATATCTCCCACATCCGACGTCCAAACGAGGCGTTCTTTCATGCGTTGGAAAGGGGACGATGACGCCGTCATTTTGTTTCTGGTCCTAGCTCCAGAAGGGTCGTGAGTCATAATATGTGACCATGACAAGGTGCTGCGCCACCTATTTTGGGCCAACTTGGCCATGTATCATGTCGGGCCTTAAGCCCATGTTGTGGGTGCCCCCCCCTGGTCGCCCCCAACCCTAGGACGTCCCTGGTTCCTACATAAACTCAGTAGCTGCCGTCTTTTAGTTTCGGGTTTTGTTTAGTTCAGTTTTCTAGAGAGAAACTTGATTGAATTATTATAACTGTGGCGACAAGTCCTTTTACAGTAATCCAGGGCCCATGTTCTTGTTCTACACCACTATGGCGATTAGTCCTTTTGTGTTCAGAGCTTGAACCTTTTCTTGTGATTCGCTTCATCCATATTTGCAATTTCAGATTGCGTGTTTATCCTCTCTTGCTTGTGTTCTTGATTTCGCTTGCAGGAACAATCAAGTTATGGTTGGTGTAATGGTTGCGGGGTTGGATCATGTCTGATTCATGCCGGGTCGTCGACGCCGAGTTCCCCAAATTTGAGTTTATCCCTTTACCTGTCGGAAGATCGGGCCATATTCACATCAACTTTCCTGCCGCTTAACAGAGCACCGAACAACGGAGGGTTCGTCTCACCAATGGATGGGAGTTTAACCCTCTATCCCGCTTGACAAAGTCCGCGAGAAATTTTCGTGATGCATGATCTCTCACCTTAGGGATGTCCAAAGCAGGAAATACGTGATGCGTAATCCCTCATCTTAGCGAAGTCCAAAGCAGGAAAAAAGGAAACAATTATTACTCATGTTCTCTCATCTTAGGAAAGACCAAGGCATAAAAAAAGGAAATTACCAAATCCTGCATGTTGGGACGACGGGTACATGTGTGTGGTAGACTCGACGTGAGTGTAAAAAGAATAAATTTGACCGACGACACACAACTAATTAGGTGTCATTGAGGTGAAGGATTTCCTTCAACCAAACATCCTACCGTTGGATGTTGTGGGCCTAATTTAATCCGAGCGTGGAGATTGCTGGGTATAGAAATTATTTGTTGAGTAGATTGATCGCAGGGATTCGTTCTTTATTAGTTTAAATATATATAGAAGATTGGTTGTAGCATAAAGATATGGTACTAATTGAGATAACCGTATGCAAGGGAATTTTTTCTTATTTCTTAGCCATATTACTCATTTAGCCCAGTGCCTGAAATTTTGGATGCCTTACAAGCAAGATCCTTGTTGTCCTCAACCCAAATACATGCACTCCTCATCAACATCCACATGTTTATTCTCTGGTAACGGATTTGCCACATAATTGTCATCATCTAAATCTGGTTGCATTGTGCTGCTAGGTTGGCTCTGGGAAGGCTGGTTTCATTTATTGTTAAATGGATCAGCCATGGAAGGTGTGTTGGGAACATCAACATGCATCTCCTTAGCTAGTGTGATAGGCCATTCAGTGACAAGGGGTTGTGGTTCAATTGGATCAGAATACGAGATAAACATAGCAATAATCACTTTAGTTTCAAAATGTTTATCTAGTCATGAGTTGTTTGTCAGTTTCAACTTGTGGGAAGCATTTCGATCTCTCATCATGGTACTAAATAGTGACAAGCTCATTATAGCTAGGTGGGAACTCATCAATAATCGACTCAACAAGGTCCTTCAATTTTGTGGTGTTAGAATTTACAATCTTTGTGAATGAATAATAATTGTCATCCTTTCTACCTGTGGGATACTTGCTTTACGGGTATCCTCATACAAGGCTAAGTCGGTGGCCGACCGGGTACTTCGTCAACAAGGAAGCCGACCGACTCGGCTTGGAGTGCAAGACAAGAAAAATTAGACTTTCTATATAGAATTCTTGTAGAGTACGACTTGGACTCTGCATGTACCCCCCTGCCGACCGGATATATAAGGCGGCAGGGTACCCCCCATTGGAGGGGGACAGAGAGATAGTTAGAGGCAATTTAGGCTCAACATCTCATGACAATCAATTCAATACAGAACACAGGACGTAGGGTTTTTACTCTCATTGAGAGGGACTGAACCTAGATAATTCGGCGTCTTGTGTAACCATCGTAGTTCTTGGTCTCGACGTAGCCCTATATATTTACTGCCGGTCTTGAGCATCGACAGTTGACGCGCCAGGAAGGGGACAAGGCTCATCGGGATTCTCCGTCGACTACGATGGCCGAACTTCCCATCATCCAATACTCGCCAGACTTCAAGATCTCCTTTGGATCGCTCGACTTCACGGTCGACGACAATGGAGCCCTAGGTCCGAACGACTACAGATCAGACTCAACCGCAGCCAGCCCCATGGCACGATCACCGAGTCCATCTGACATTATTGCTACATTGATCCCACTCGGATCCGAGCAGGAAGATTCTTCCTTCGGATATGACTCGATGTCAGATCGGTCTTTTGATGAGAACATGGTCGGATCGACCTACTCATATCCCCATACAGTCAACATGGTGGATATAGTAGATCCTGCTGCTGGAAACCAGGATGAGGATCTAGATGCCGAAGAAAAAGGGAATCCAGCCGGTGGTCTCCAAAACCAGCCGGTCAAAGGAGGCTGACAGGATGATAACCCGCCAGCTGATGAATTATCGGTTGGTCATCGCCGTCGACCAAGAGGGTCGCGCGGATCGCATAACGCACGCCGACTGGATCTTGGCCCTGACCTTGAAGTAGATGGTGTTAAGGTCTACCACACCCCACAGAATAACATCACCGGGGCCAAGACATTGCTTGACACCTTAATGGTTGATGCCCACAATCAAACTCCTACTATGCAGAAGGCGGTGGCTATGCTCAAAGCCGAAGTGGCACAAGATGCTGCAAAGTCTCAGTCGATCACAAGTTCCAGCCATGTATCTCCTCAGGGTCGGCGAAGGCGCGAAGTCCTGAGAAATTCTCTCAGCCTCCATGATGGACGAGACACCATCAACTCTCACCACGAGGAGCGCACTCAGGACAACCGATGCTATGAGGAAGAGCGACGTGAACGAAGAATGGACGCCCGACGGGAAGACCGGTGGGATGACCGACGGGACAACCAACGGGATGATCGTCAGAACCCTCCTCCAAGAGACAACCGCGATGACCGACGTCCACATGATGATCGGGATCAACGCGATAATGATGGCAATCGACGACGTCATCATGACGAGGATGTTGGCCCATGCCACCGTCGTAGCCCAACCACGTCCCCACACCGACAAAGGCGGTCACCAACGCTGACTGATGATGAGATCGATGGCATCAAGGCTTACGTCCCTCGACTTCGCATTGCTTGATGGCTGAAAGGATTCAAGCCAATTCCCATCGAAAAATATGATGGACAAACCAATCCCCGAGAGTGGTTACAACTCTATAGCACGGCAATCCGGTCGGTTGGAGGTAATTCCTACATAATGGCTAATTACCTTCCGGTTTGCTTAGATCCTACCGTTCGGATATGGCTCACATCTCTACCTGAGGAGTCAGTCACATCCTGGGGAGACCTCAACCGGAAACTCATAGAAAGTTTCCAAGCAACTTGCAACCGACCGGGCAATCACTTCAACCTCACTTGGATCAAGCAGAAAGGAGACGAGCCTCTTCGTGACTACATTAAGCGGTTTTGTGCTAAGAAGACTGATATCCCCAACATCCCCGATCAGCAAATCATTACTGCCTTCCTGGGTGGAATTCGCAGTGATGATCTGATCCGGGAAATTGGTCGGAGGAACCATGATCTCAAGCTCACCGCTCAAGAGTGCTTCGAGATTGCTGATAAGTATGCATCAGGGGAGTCTGCGCTTGATGATATTCGAGGAATGGGCAAGGAGAAGCGGTCGGACAAGCCTGAGTCCTCCAAGAAGGACAAGAAGAGAAAACCTGACAATGCTGTCAACACAGTGGATCGGTTTCAGAAGAATCCTCGGACGAACCAGCCGTCTACTGATGAGTTGTTGAGTGGCATTTGCCCTTGGCATCCCAAGGGAAACCACAAAGCAAAGGATTGCTATTATCTGAAGGGTTTTGCAACAGCTGCGCTCAAGGTGGCCAAAGATCCCTCGAGGCGCAACAACAGCAACAAGGACAAGCCTAAGGATGATGATGACAAGGATGATTCAGGAGAGTTCTAGGAGCCCCGCAAAGAAGTAAACTTCATCTTCGGATGCCCGGATGCCTATACATCCAAGCGCAAGAAAAAGTTAACGCTTCGAGAGATTAACTCTAATGTAGATATGGCCCGATCTTCCGAGAGGTAAGTAGATAAACTCGAATTTGGGGAACTCGGCGTCAACGACCCAGCTTGAATCAGACACGATCCAACCCCGCAACCGTTACACCAAGCACAACTTGATTGTTCCTACAAGCGAAATCGAGAACACAAGCAAGAGAGGATAAACACGCAATCTAAAATTGCAAATATGGATGAAACGAATCACAAGAAAAGGTTCAATCTCTGAACACAAAAGGACTAATCACCACAGTGGTGTAGAACAAGAACAGGGGCCCTGGATTACTGTAAAAGGACTTGTCGCCACAGTTACAATAATTCAATCAAGTTTCTCTCTAGAAAACTGAACTAAACAAAACCCAAAACTAAAAGATGGTGGGTACTGAGTTTATGTAGGAACCAGGGACGTCCTAGGGTTGGGGGCGACCAGGGGGGCGCCCACAACATGGGCTTAAGGCCCAACATGATACATGGCCAAGTTGGCCCAAAATAGGTGGCGCAACACCTTGTCATGGTCACATATTATGACTCACGACCCTTCTGGAGCTAGGACCAGAAACAAAATGACGACATCGTTGTCCCCTTTCCAACGCATCAAAGAACGCCTCGTTTGGACGTCGGATGTGGGAGATATCATCAATACCGTGAAGGGGTGTCGGCTGAATCCGAGACGAACACGGCGATCGAGTTGGTGACGACTTGTAACTTGGAGAAGGCCATGATATGCGCGTATCCAGCATGGTGATGTCCTCATCAAACTCGGCACCTTAGTACATGAGGTGGTCTGAGATGCCAATCACCTTTGATTGGTCGGACCATCCAAAACATCTACCAAAACCAGGTCGCTACCCATTGGTGCTTGCTGCGACTATAAAGGAGGTGAAGTTCAACAGAGTACTCATCGATGGAGGAAGGAGTTTGGATCTAATCTTCACTAGGACCCTTCAAGAGCTCGGTCTGATAATCAATGACCTCCAACCGAGTTCTTCACCCTTCCATGGGATTGTGCCTGGCAAGACTTCAGTCCCAATTGGACAAATCACTCTGCCAGTCACCTTTGGCACCCGTGATAATTTTAGGACAGAGCATATCCTCTTTCAGGTGGCAGACTTCGAGTCAGCATACCATGTTATCATCGGTCGACCGGCGATGGCCAGGTTTATGGCTATTCCGCACTATCCGTATCTCACCCTCAAGATGCCAGTCCCGAACAGAATAATCTCCCTCCACTCTGATCTTCGGAATTCTTTTGATTGCAATGTACAGAGTTGTGAGATGGCTACCAAACAGTTGATGCTGTCAGACCAAAAAGAGATCCAGAAGGCGGTCGGTATAGAGGAGCAGACTGGAACGGAGGTTCCTACAAAGGAACCTACCAAAGACAAGATCCAGACCGATGACATCCAAACGAAGGAGATTTTGCTCGATCCTGAGGACCCCGATAAGGTGACTTATGCTGGGGTCAACCTTGATGAAAAATAGGAACTCGCGCTCACTCTTTTTCTCCAGGAAAATAGGGATATCTTTGCATGGAAACCATCTGACATGCTAGGAGTTCCTAGGGAAAAGATTGAGCACGTGTTAAGGGTACCTCTAGGGGCTACCCCCGTTCGCCAAAGGCTTAGAAGATTTGCGCAAGATCGTAAGGACGCTATAAAAAAAGGAGATAGTTAGATTGTTAGAAGCTAAGTTTATAAAGGAGGTGTATCATCCCGACTGGTTAGCAAATCCAGTCCTTGTACCTAAAAAGAATAAAGAGTGGAGGATGTGTGTTGATTATACCGATCTCAACAAGGTCTGCCCAAAAGACCCCTTCGCTCTTCCTCGTATTGATCAGATTGTAGATTCGATAGCTGGGTGTGAGCTTTTAAGCTTTCTGGATGCCTATTCCGGCTATCACCAGATCCCACTAAGAGTTGAAGATCAGATCAAGGCTTCCTTTATAACACCCTTCGGCGCCTATTGCTATATCACTATGCCGTTCGGTCTGAAAAATGCTGGTGTGACTTACCAACGAGGTATTCAACGCTGCCTTGCCACTCAGATCGGTCAGAACGCTGAAGCGTATGTTGATGACATTGTTATCAAGACTCAGAAAGTTGAAGAACTTCTCTTTGACCTGGCAGAAACCTTTGATAATCTGAGACATTATTCAATGAAGCTGAATCCTAAAAAGTGTGTTTTTGGGGTTCCATCGGGAAAGTTACTTGGTTACATCATTTCAAAATGAGGTATAGAGGCTAACCTAGATAAAATCAAGGCAATCCTTGATATGAAGCCGCCTAATTCTCAAAGGGACGTTCAGAAGCTGACCGGATGCATGGCATCTTTGAGTCGCTTTATTTCCCGATTGGGGGTTAGGGGGTTACCACTCTTCCGGTTGCTTAAAAAGTAGGACGGCTTTGTTTGGACTGAGGAGGCGCAGTCGGCACTGGACAAATTAAAGATTCATCTCAGTAATATTCCAGTGTTGGTGCCTTCGGAGCCTGGAGAAAAACTTCAGCTTTACATCTCGGCCACAACCCAGGTTGTGAGTATTGTTTTGATAGTCGACCGAGAAGAGGAGGGACATGTGCAAAAAGTACAGCATCCGGTCTACTTTGTGAGCGAGGTTCTTAGCGCCTCTAAGACAAGGTACCAGCAAATCTTGAAGTTGTTATATGCATTATTGATCACCTCGAGGAAGTTGAAGCACTATTTCCAAGCTCATCCAATTGAAGTTCAAACTTCTTTTGCACTTGGGATGGTATTACATAACCGAGAAGCTGAAGGAAAAATAGCCAAGTGGGCAGTCGAGCTTGGTCAGTATACTATTATGTTCGTGCCTCGGTCGGCTATAAAGGGACAAGCATTAGCTAAATTCGTTGCCGAGTGGACAGAGATTCAAAATCCTCCTGCTACCCAAGATATCGAGTACTAGAAAATGTATTTTGATGGTTCCCTTCAATTACAAGGGGCAGGTGCGGGAGTTGTATTTATCTCACCTACTGGAGAAAGGCTTTGATACGTCCTTCAAATCATGTTTCGCGCGTCTAATAACGCTGTGGAATATCAAGCTCTCCTACACGGTCTGCGCATTGCTATGTCACTCGGCATTAAGCGCATCGACATATTTGGAGATTCGGCCTTGGTCATTAATCAGGTCACCAAGGATTGGAATTGTGTAGATAACAACATGAGTGCTTATTGCCAAGAAGTGCAAAAACTCAAAGACAAGTTTGATGGATTGAAGTTCACACATGTTCTCCGAGATAATAACCAGGCGGTGATGAGTTAGCCAAGATAGGATCATCTCGGTCTGTAGTACCGCCGGGTGTTTTCCTACATGTTCTGGATTCCCCAACAGTTTCTCCCCGGTCGGACGTGTTGATGAGTATTGTTGCTGATCTTGTTGACGATGACGTCTCCAAGACCGACTGTCATGACCCACTCATTCAGTATTTGGATAAGGGAACGCTGCCCTCGAATCCTGATGAGCAGCAAAGATTGGAGATCCGATCTCGAGGATACTTGTTGGTGGGGGACCAACTTTACAAAAGGGGTGGTTCCAACATTTTGATACGATGCATCTCAATTCCTGAAGGACAGAAGTTGGTAGAAGAGATTCATTCGGGAATGTGCGGCAATCATGCAGCTTCCAGGACTTTGGTCGGCAAAGCTTTCCGGCAAGGGTTTTATTGGCCCACGGCGGTCGAACATGCACACTAAGTTGCCTTCACAACAACTTCATATGATACCATTGACTTGGCCTTTTATTGTTTGGGGGCTTGATATTGTCGGTCCTTTCAAGAAAGTGCCAGGCGGGTTCACTCATTTGTTTGTTGCTATCGACAAATTCACCAAGTTGATTGAAGCAAAGCCGGTCGGCAAGATCACATCCAAGAAGGCGATCGAGTTTGTCAAAGATATATTCACTCGGTTTGGAGTTCCTCATGATATCATTACCGATAATGGCACTCAATTCATTTCAGTGGAGTTCCGGGGCTTTGCCGATGAGATGGAAATAAAGATCCACTTTGTATCAGTGGCTCATCCGAAAAGCAATGGGTAGGTCGAACAGGCCAATAGTATGATTCTTCAAGGATTAAAGCCGCGGATATTTGACAAACTCAAACCTTATGCCGGTCGGTGGGTCAAAGAGTTGCCTTCAGTCCTTTGGGAGCTTCGGACAAACACCAGTCGGGCTACTGGACAATCACTTTTTCATTGGTCTATGGCTCAGAAGCTATGTTGCCGACTGAGGTCAGTCTTGTCTCAGCACGAGTTCAAGCGTACGATGAAAAGCTTTCTGAGGAGAACCGAGAGATTGATTTGATTGCGGCAGAGGAGTTGCGTGATCGCGCTCTATTTCGGTCGGCACTCTACCAACAAGGCTTGCATCGTTATTATGAGAATAATGTCCGTAGTCGCCACTTTCAAATTGGAGACCTAGTGCTTCGCCGAGTGCAATCGACAAAGAATCAACATAAGCTCTCTCCGAAGTGGGAAGGACCGTACATAATGAAGGAAGTCACTCGCCCGGGGGCTTACCGACTGATGTATGAAGACGGCGATGATATTCCAAACTCCTGGAACATAAATCAGCTACGTCGTTTCTATACTTAGTTATTATCTTGTGTATTTATACATTATTTATGAATGAAACTTTGGTCTTTTTTAATGAAAGATTTTCTGATGATTTTCATTCTATATCTGTCTTGATTCCTTAATTTATACTATTAAACAATCGAGTCAAGGGGCTAGCAATAGTGTCCCATCTCGGTCTAACCATATTTTGGTTTTGGCCTATTTTTTGACCGACTTATTATCATAAGATCTTGAGATCTTGAGTTTTGGTCTTTATTATTTTGGTCTTATGCTTATACATCATGGTTAAATACTTTGTGTTGCACATCAGACTATCACTACACTAAACCCAGAGCCAAAAGTGTGAGAGGTCATGTGTCGATTGGTCGATTCTGTTTGTTACGCGGTTACGGGTTATAACCTAATATGTTATGGCAGACCGATGCAATCTTTGTTTCTATTGATAGAAACATGTCAATGATATCTTTGTCAAACTTCTAAAGCTATAAAAGCATAAGATTAGTTTATACACAAGTATCATTACAAAAATACTACTAATATTTTACAATATTACAAGATTATATCTCCTTTGAAGGAGAAGAAGAGTCAGCCCGAAGTTCGACCTCTGGAGTTGCTGGGGGAGTCGGCACGGTCGGATTGATTTCTATATTTTCGACCAAGGCCTGGGAAGTCTCTAGCATGGAATCCAGGAGCAGTTGACATTGGTCGTCGGTCAGGTCGGGGTTAAATCCCTCTTTGATCTTGTCCAATGGCAGAGCAGGAGACCAGGATTGGCAAATCACCAGCACTTGACTCCCGGCTTCGGTCGCCACTCGCCGAGTGTTATGAGCAATGGCTTCCGAAGCATGCTCCAACAAGTAGTCCAGAGAGTGACTGGTCTGCTCTACTCGGTTAGCATGAACATAGTTCATTGCTTTCCGAGCGGCGTAAGATAGAGCTACAAATAATAATTATTGGTCAGTATGATCAACAGAAGAATCAAGCAGAAGGAAGAAGTCGAAGACTTACTGGCAAGTTTATATTTGAAAGATTTGGAGACAGCCTTAGCCTCCTCTATCTTCGCGTCAGAGCCCTTCAGCTCCTCCTGCAGCCGAGTGATCTCGGTCTTCTGGTCTTCAGCCAATTTGGAGAGGCTTTCCTTCTCAACCTTCAAGGCATCAATGAACCTCTGTTGGTTGGAAGTTAACTTCTCCAGATCGGTGATTTTTTACCACGAGCTAAAAGTAAAGCTTTTAGCGTTAGAGTGGTCAGCAGATTGCTTAAATATGGATGGAAGGAAAACTTACCAGCCAGATCTGCACGAACTTGGTCTAAGACCTTGTTTATCTCTTGTTGGTAGGCCAACAGCTTCTTGTTTTCCTGTAGGGCCTTGGAGAGCTACTGACCGGTGACTAGCAAGACAAATAAGAAGTTAGTCTAAAACATAAAGACAAGAAGATTAGGCGACCAAGGACATACCGAAAGTTTCGGCTTCAAGATATTCCACTCTAGCCTGCTTTCGCTCCACAAGAGCATACATTTTCTGATATGCAGAAGATAAATGAGCTAAAAGATGAGAGTGAAGCAAGGTAAAAGCATAATGTTGAGTTACCTTGCTGGACTCCCGGTGTTGGTGCAAAATCTCCGCATCCTCTACCTCAGGCCGACTAAGCATATCTGCAGGAGGAGTTCTTTTACCTTTGTCAAGAGGCAAAGAGATATTAGTCGGAGTGGTCTGAGACAGAGGCTCGGGAGTGGAGGCAGGAACCGTCTGTTCAAACAGTTTATTCACTTCGGTCGGCGTGTCTGAAGACTTGCCAACCGAATGGGACACACCAGTTGGACGAAGTGGGAGCGCAAACCGAGTATCCTCAGATCCCTGAGCACTCTGAGAATCACTTGTCCAACTGCCAAGAATAAATAAATAAATAAAAGAAAGAGATCAGGAGATGTTGAGATCAACAATAAGAGACAAGGAGTATAGGATTTAAAGATTAAACCTGGGAGCCTTCTTGAGCTTGATCTGGCATAGCCTCTTCTTTGAAGAAGTTGACTGAAAATCAGTCTCCTTCCTCTTTTGAGAGGGCTGGTCAGACTTGCCAGTCTGCACTACCTCTTCCATTGACCTCTGAGTTTGGCTCAGGGGCTCCGGTCGGTCTGAAGGTTGACCAGCATCTGCGGCAGTTATTTCTTCATCGTCGTCCTGGTCCCCCACATATTGGCGACGGCGCGCGATGGTCCGCTTCTGGAGCTTGTCAGGGGAGGCCAGAGTAACAATGGGAGTAACGCCGACTGGCCGAGCGCCTGCGGAGGAACTCGAATCCCCAGCGCCGGTCAGTGGTGTCTTCTTGACATAATCAGGTCCCTCAGTATCGGTCTGAGGGAGCGGGGGATGAGATACATAAGTATCCAACACCTACATAAAGATCAAAACAATGAGTACAATCTCAAGATAGGATAACAAGGGCTAGTTAAAGGCAGACTGAGGCTTACTCGGGCTCGCATTGTGCCCTTGTTATACGCCTTTGAGACCAAAGAATGGTCCTGAAGGATTTCCCCTTCAAACATCTTCACCAAGCGTCTTCGGCGGAGTTTGCCATTTGGTGGATTTGGCACTTCCCTAGTCTCATCCTCATTAACATAGACCCATGCCGGGTGATATTGAAGCTTCAAGGGCTGAACTCGTCGGATGATAAAGCTTTTTGCCACTGTGATGCCATCGACGCCTTCAGCCTTCAGATCGGTAATTTTCTTGAGCAGGGCGACCACTTGAGGATCGGTCGGATCGGGCCTCTCTGTCCAATGCGCTTGGGGAATAGCCTTTGCACCAGTGAAGTCAGCAAGAACAGGGGGAGGGTTGTCACAATAGAACCACTCGTCCTTCCAATTCTTGTTTCCGGTCTTCAATGGGACATTGATGTAGACCTCCTTCTTGCGTAACTGGATGCCAATGCCACCTATGGCCACTTGGTTTTCCTTGGTGGGCAGTGGTCGGAGGATAAACAGATGGCGAAAGAGATCGAAATGGGGGAGAACGCCAAGAAAAGCTTCGCACAAATGTATGAAGATGGCAATATGAAGGATGGAGTTGGGATTGAGGTTGACAAGCTCAATCCCAAAGAAAAAAAGGAGCCCACGCAAAAAACTGCAGTAGGGAACTCCAAAGCCATGCTCAAAGAATAAGCGAAGCACTACGATCTGCTGGTGAATGGGAATGGGGCAGGATTCGCGAGGTACCTTCTAGTCGATCCAAGCCTACTCTGGAAGGACGCCATCCAACACCATCTTGTTCATGTCAGCCTATGAAAGGCTGCTCTTTGAGAACTCCCGAAGTTGCTCCGGGATGTCGACCTCCGACGAGGATGACGCGGCGGCGGCGGCGGAAGAAGCTAGGATTGAAATGGAAGTCCTCTTGCGACCCATCGCGAGCAGGATTGAGCGCGGTGAAGGAGTTCAAAAAACTTTGCCAAAGCTCAGGGGCTAAACACGGCGGGATCTGTGGCGGCCGGAAGCGAGAAAGCTAACCCTAGCCAGAAAAACAGAGGAGTCGCGAGAGCAGAGAAGGCGCAAGGAAGACAAAGAGTTCGCGGGCAAATGCGGCATGGACTGAAGGTCAACCTGGTGTAGCCTTTTATACCCTTGCCTTTTTGACCTAAGGGTCCTATGGGCCGGGGTGGGCCGTACTGTAGTGTGACCCTAATATTAACTTAGAGGTTAATTAAGGGCTTAAGCCCATTAGGGTTACAAACCCAGAAAAATGAGACTCGGGGACTTCTTTGATGAGAAGTACCCGAGAATTATTTAGCCATATCTATATGATTTGATGATCATGTGGCAAATGACTTGATGGTCATATGGTGCAAGTTCAAAGGTTATGGTATTGACTAAAGTCAAATAACTAGAATTACCAAATTTGGACTTGAACAGGTGATTAGGATTAGGGAAGAGCTATTTTGACAAAAGTCATTTAGCTAAATATTAAATATGACTAGAGTCATAAAATTCCGACCGACCTATCACTCAGGAATAATATGTGCCACTCGGTCGGTCTAATGATCGGTCGACAAAGTGGTCACTTAGCAATAGGACCCAAGGATTTGTTAACCAGAGGTTTAAAAAATTCAAACTTGATGGTTTGAATATCTATAAACAAATTAATAAGAGCTAATACAATTAGACTCTTACATTATTTGTTAGTCTCCAAATTATACAAGAGTTGGGGGCTACACCTGATCAGGTGCACTAGATCTATCAGAAACTTCGATAACGAGGTCTTCCTAATTTATGATCTTTAGATCATTCGGAGAATTAAAGCTCAAAATCAGAAAGCACTCGGAGTCTGCTGTGGGATACTTGCTTTACGGGTATCCTCATACAAGGCTAAGTCGATGGCCGACCGGGTACTTCATTAACAAGGAAGCCAACCGACTCGGCTTGGAGTGCAAGACAAGAAAAATTAGACTTTCCATATAGAATTCTTGTAGAGTACGACTAGGACTCTGCATGTACCCCCTGCCGACCAGATATATAAGGCGGCAGGGTACTCCCCATTGGAGGGAGACAGAGAGATAGTTAGAGGCAATTTAGGCTCAACATCTCGTGACAATCAATTCAATACAGAAACAGGGCGTAGGGGTTTTACTCTCATTGAGAGGGTCCGAACCTGGATAATTCGGCGTCTTGTGTAACCATCGTAGTTCTTAGTCTCGACGTAGCCCTATATATTTACTGCCAGTCTTGAGCATCGACACTACCAGTTTTAGGATTGCCAATAAGTGTAAATTTCTGATAATAGCTTGATCTTGGATACGTCCTATAAATTAAACTGCAGGAATAATGAATATTTTCACTCCCCTTCTTCTGTTATCACAAGCTAAACAATCAAAAGAGGAACTATAGCTTACCCTTTGGGAAGCCATGTTGGTGGAGCCATGACTCTGCTCCTCTCCTTGATGTTGCACCATCCTGCTCTTCTCCTCTCCTACTAACTATGATTGCCTCCTTTCCCCTTCGTTGGAGACACGCGACGAGGCCGCCCAAGCCCGCCTCCTCTGTCCTTGCTGGCCACGCTCGCCTCCAATCACCTTCCTGCACGTGTGGTCCGATGAGCCCCACCCGCCTCATCTCTCCCTACAAGTCATGACCGCCTATTTCTCCGTCTGCCCGCCCGCCAAGATCTGCATACCCGCTAGCCCACCGAGATCCTGCAGCTATGTGGCCGTGCCGAGGTCCGCCCGCCGAGATCCTACAGGTGCTGGGTTGGCCAAAGTTCGCCCGCCCATGCTAGGGTTTGCCAGCTGCACCGCAGGTCGAGGAATAAGAGAAGGAATCGATGGACCTCGGTTCTGAGGGAAGATTGACAAATGACACTCGAGACCCACGAGTCAGTCTATGCAAGGGATAGGGGTATTATGGGGATTGTGAACGAATAGATCGGGTAAGCTACCATGGGTGGCGAAAAATTGATGACAATGGCATGTAAGGCATCCAAATTTTCATCAAGGGCATAGAAGGAACTTCGGCAAATTTCGTGTACAGAAGGAACCATGTTAATTTTTAATGGTACATAGAGAATTCGTTCAAAATGGATTGGAGAAAAACATGATGGTACGGAACTACTTGGTGACAAATCACATGAAGAAAAAATCTCAAGTGAGGCTGAAAGAGAATGGGAGGCAAGCTCAAAATAAACAACAAATAGTGGTGTTTCCATTACCCACCACTGAGTTCAAATTTTGCTTTGGACTTTGGATTTTGAATGCTCCAAATTTATCATAGTTAAGAAAGCAAATATAGTATCAGAACAGTTATGACATAAATTATCATAGTTAATTAACGCACAGCACCATTAGGTGCAGATATGTGAACGAACTGCAAAAGAGATTGTAAGGATACTGTGCGGCATCTCACTTGTTCTTAAAATTCTTTCACTTTTGCATTTAACATGTTCCTAAAACTGGCACAGGTTAGCTCAAATCCAACTAGTCCTATGCCTAAACTCAAACTATTATCTTTCGAAGCAAAAATGCCCATGAACAAACCAAACTATGTGGATTTGAGATAATCCACTGTCACTATGATGTTATTACTGATATAGGCTACCTACGACAATATTTACAGGATTCTCAAATCAAATTTTCACACTACAAAATCCCACAAATGAACACCCCAGACTCTTTAACTAGTCCTATGCCTAAACTCAAACTATTATCTTTCGAAGCAAAAATGCCCATGAACAAACCAAACTATGTGGAATTGAGATAATCCACTGTCACTATGATGTTATTACTGATATAGGCTACCTACGACAATATTTACAGGATTCTCAAATCAAATTTTCACACTACAAAATCCCACAAATGAACACCCCAGACTCTTTAACATCCCCCCCCCCCCCCCCCCCCCCAAGTCTCTTGAATCCATTTGCCCTTAAAATTACAGCAAAGAATCAAGAATCCCAAGCTTTTAACAGACCAGTCAGATCATTTCTCTTCATGATCCTGCACCTTCTATCTAGAACAATTATCATCGATTGATGATTCAGATGCCGAGTCATCTGAAGTTGAGGTGGAGCTTGTCTCACATAAACTCCCGTTGTCCGAGTCCAATGAATATGATGTTGGCCTTTTCAAATACCAGTACATAATGCTTGCTGCCAGAGTTAGCATCATCTTCTGGTTCACCTGTGACAGATAGAAAGCAAATGATATGGCAGATGTTATTGTGCCCGATTGGGTTGAGTATAAGGTCCATTACTGAACAGCTCTGGATATATAGGAGTAAGTAAATTGAGCTAAATTGAGATTACTTCTCAAATTTTCTTTAAGTGAGTCTGGAGGCAGGCTGCCGTACTAGACAGAAGAGAATTAGAACAGAAAGGGAAAAAATGGAACAGACCTACAACTGCCAAGGTTCAATCCATAACTGTATCGAATCTATGTGCAATAACATAACTCTACAAAAGAAGATGGCTGATAAACTTTAGTTTGTTAAGTTTCTTACCTCCAATATATCTTCTGGTAGCAAGAAGATGGAGCAACCAAGCTTTCTAGCCACAGAAATAATGTAAGAAGCATTCATTTGTTTCTCTTCATCTGTACAGACGCAATGTAAAATTTTCAGGAAACATGATTCGACAAACATGTATTGCAAATAATATCTATGGCATACGCTCCGAACTAGTGGATCTAGTGATTTGACATAAGATCGTGGCTACAAAAAATAGCAAACAATGAATACAAAAGGTTGTTTCATATAGGAGAAGAACAGAATATTAGTAGCATGATAATAAAATGTAATTCAACGGAGGCCTCCGGAGGCGCCGGTGCGTAGTGGGGTTCTAAAGAGAGATGCTAATGTTAAGAGAGGTAGAGGCCGATCTAACTTGACTTGGGACGAGTCAGTTAAGAGAGACTTGAAGGCGTGGGATATCCCTAAGGAGCTAGCTATGGATAGGAGCGCTTGGAGACTAGCAATAGACGTGCCGGAACCGTGATTTTTTTCTTCCTTCTTGCTTACTCGTTTTTTCTTTCTTTTGGCTTTTGTTCCTTTTGCTTTTGTCTCTCTTTTCTTTTTTGTCCCTTTTTCTTCTCTTTCTTTTGGCTTTTGTTCCTTTGTCTCTTCTTTTTTGAGTTCTCATGGGTTTCATCTCTAGCCTACCCCAACTTGCTTGGGATAAAAAGGCTTTGTTGTTGTTGTTGTTGTTGTTGATAATAAAATGTAATTCAGATAAGAAGGCTTAAGTAACTTTAGTAATTAGCTTTTCATTCTTTGAGTATGAGATTGAAATTCAGAATTCTATACCAAAATAACTAGGAAATGAATTGAGGAGGATAAGATATTTAATAGAATAAGAGATTGAACCTTTTTCCCCTTTGGTTACAAGGCTCCAGTTCACGACTCGAGGCTCCACAGCACTGAGTAAATTAAGGAAAAATGTACCACTTGACAAGCTTCTATCCTGTAATTGGTGAATCATTAGCCCAGTTACTAATATTTAAGCAAAATCCATAGAACTTTAGTGAAACTTTCAAGAAAAACAGTGTGTATTTTTTTGTGTCTTATTGGATTTAGATTAGAAATGTTAGAAGTGATACTACACAATATGTACAATTGTGTCATTATAATATAACAATGGTAATCATAATTCAGGACAGCAGTTAACTTCAACTGAAGTGTTCAAAACTGTTATACAATAAAAAAAATTTGATCTTTTCAAATTAGTTCACATAATCTAGTGTAGAATATGTTCCAAAATATGGCTAGCATATTTACTATCTATAAGTTAGTATATGATATGAAATATTGATGCAAACAATTAAAATAATAAATATCTAAAGCATTAATAAAATGATAATGAGTGTGTGATGCAATTAAAGATGGCAACGGGTAGCATGCCCATGGATAGCTGCAACTCATGCCCATTCTCGCAATCATAATCAAGTGCTCATGCCCATGTCCGTCATCAACCACTGTAGACAGAGAACGCTGCTCGTGCCCGTGCCCATGGGCAAGTCCGATGCCTGTGGACGCCGAGAAGATGGGGTAGCTGAGCGTCGATACGCGATGAGAGAGCAACGTGGAGGCCACGACGGGTAGAGCTCATGACTTGGCTCGGCATCGTCAGGCTTGACAGCATTGCACAAAGGCGGAGGGCGGCAACGGTTGCCGTGGCAACGTGAATGTAGACGGTGGTGCACAAGTGGAGATGGAGCGGCAAGATCCATCTGTTGGCGGCGGCTAGCTTTAGAGCTTTGGTGGCGCATGGACCAAAGGCTTAGGTCCACTTGTCAAGCAGATTGAAGTTGGAAATCGAGCAAGCGAGCACAGACAAAAAATTTTCATGCCCGTTATGGAATGCCCACTGGGTTTCATGTGATGCCCGTGCCCATGCCCATGGGCACAAACTCATGCTCGTATCCGCGCTTATCGGGTCAGGTATCCGTGGGCATGCGGGTAATGGAAAACGGTTGCCATCTTTAGATGCAATGCATAAAATGTTGTTCACACAACAGGAAATATATTGAATGGTACAAACCTTGAAACTTTCCATACAAGAGTTGTGCTTTCCAGAGTCTTTAACCTTTCTATTGGCCCATGCCAATATATCGTTATATGTGATCTCTTTTCCATTTGAATGAAATCTAAGGTTCTTCAAAAGTTGAAGAATATTGTACCGCATCAGTTGCCACAGAAAAGCTGTGGTAAATAAGCAATGTCATAATACAGTTCAGTTAAAGGTTGCAAGAAAGACTTTGCATTGTATAAATCTACTAAAAAGCGTTCTACCACATCAGTTGCCACAGAAAAGCTGGGCTAAATACACAATGTCATCATACAGTTCAGTTAAAGGTTGCAAGAAAGACTATTTGCATTGTATAAATCTACTAAAAAGCATTGGATATATAAGAATGCGTGAATAAAAGGTCAGTTACATTCACATCTCAATGACTGGAGTCGAAGAGTCTAAAGGTGTCAATCACATGGTTAAATGGTATATTAGGTTAATGAAAATTGACATCTGAACAAACTGCTTAGTCCTAAGTCCTATCTCTATGCAACATCCTTGCATAAAAAAGGACCTGATTAGTGGAAACAAGTAAGACGATCATAAGCCTCGATGTGAGCACAAGTGCCCCCATGTATGTATCTGTGCATGTGTAAAGTGACATGGTATCCTAGGCATTAACACTTGTATAAGCCTGTGTAAATAGTTCTATTCATCTTATTAGCATTTTCTTTGAACACCAAAATATTATTGAAGTCAAAGGCATGGAATTCTATAAAAAAATACAAAGTGGTCGAAATATAAATATGTATAATTTGTTGAAATACCTAAAATCAGTTTCTTGTTTCCTTGCACAATATCATTTCCAGCAATATTCACCAATGAAAATTTTAGTTCTTTTCCAATCTTCAAAACTTGATTGCAGTTTTCCACTTTTCTGAATGGTAATTTTATTGGAGGACGAGTTGCCATCTTCCAATTAACTGATCCAGGAGCAATCTTGTCAATCACCTCAAGAAGAACCCATCTATCATTCACAAAGATGAACTATCAGATACAGAATCAGGTTGATTCTCATCATATAAGATGGAGTAGTAGAAATATTATATGGCCTACCCATTTCTAAGGTCTTCAAACACATTGTTGATATAACTAGAGATACCAAGGCTGTTAATCCACAGCCGGAATGACCTTTCTTCTCTGGAAACTTGAGCATCATCTGAGAGTCCATCCACAAAGGAAACTTGTTTCATTTGTTTTGACAATCCATTCCTGCAATAAAATGTCCACAAATTCAATACACCTAGAAAACAAAAATAGCATACAACTGATACCAGCTCCTCACATAGGCTAGTGTCAGCACTAGTCATTTTCAATCAAGTTGCCCCTTCAAAGCAAACATGCAACATTGATAAACATAGTAAGTAAAAATAGTATGAATTTATTTTTCTTTAAAACTCACGTTGTTCAAGTAATGAGAAACATAAAAACAAAAAGTTGCATTTTGATTTTTACCATAAGTTCAGACAGTTCACATATAACTCCTGTTAAGGCCCATACTGTCTAGGCCCATATATTGGCCCATATACTCTACTCATGGTTATATATTTCTGTACAGTCTAATGACTGATTATTGAGGCTAATCCTAAGGTTAGTGTAACATGGTACAGAGCATGGTTTAGTGTTAGGGTTAAACTAATCCCTAACCCACGATCCTTACATTTTTTTCCCCTCACCTTAGAGGCTGCCGCCTCAGGCCGTCATCGCAGCCTCTGCCAGCCGCCGTCGCGGCTGCATCTCAGGCCGCCACCGCGGCTACATCTCAGGCCGCCGTCGCGGCTCCTCTGCTGGTCGCCGCCGCGACCACGATCCAGCCGCCGCCGCCACCAATCGGGCCGTCGTCGTCACTAATCTCGGCCACCTTCGTGGCCGTCCCTCAATCCGCCGCCGGGTCGCCGTCAGGGCCCTGTTCTGCCACCGTAGCAGCCTCTCTTCTTGCCGTCGATCCAAGTCGCCATAGTGGTCTCCATCAGGCTGCGGTTGCAGATTCGTGGATTGTCTTACATCCGTGGATTCCCTGTCTGATTTGGGTGAAGTTACTAACTGCGTTGCTGCTGGTCACCATTGGAGCTGTCCCTGCTGCTGATCTACTGCCCTGGATCTCTAGTTGCTGCTGCTGGAAGAACACAATTTTGTTTCTGCTCGTCTCACGGTGATAACTGCTCTCCTTATTTATCTCCTGTTGTTGTTGGTTAGTAACACCAACATGTCTCAACTCAATGCCATTGTCATCAACATCACTCTTGATGGTCAGAATTATGGTGAGTGGTCTTTTTGTGTTGAAACTGCTTTAGGAGGATATGGTTTAGGCTTTCATTTGACTGATAATCCACCTGCACCCACTGCTAGTAATGATAATGCTGTTGAAATTAAACAATGGAAAATCAATGATGTCAGCCATTGTCAACAGTGTCAAGCAGTCCATGATTATGAGTCTCCGCCCCTGTAAGACGGCCAAATCCATGTGGGATTATTTACAGCAGCGGTATTTTAAGGATAGTGGTGCACTTCTTCACACTCTCATGCAGAAAATTCATATTATTGAGCAGCATGGTATGTCTATTGATGATTATAACTCTGCATTTGAGCGTTTGTCTGGACCTTTGCTATCTATGGTAGTGAGTGTACAGCATACAAATTTATTGACCAGTTCCTCACATATCGCTTTCTCATGGGAGTACGGCCTGAATTTGATTCTATTCGCACAAGTTTGCTGCATGAGTCTTCCTCCCTCACCATGGCAAAAGCATTGTCAGATTTGATTGCTGAAGAGACTCACATTGAAGCTTTGACAGCGAATCACTCCCCTCATAATGTGCTGGCTGCTAGTCGTAAGGGTGGTTCATCCAGAGGTGCTTCTTCTCCTCAGCAATGTCAGCATTGCCAGAAATACACTCATCGATCTGATCAGTGCTTTACCAAGTTTCCGGAGAAGCTAGCTGAATTCCGTGCTCGTCGTGATGCTGCTCAAGGTCGTGGTACCCCTTCTAGAGCATCTGTTTCTGCCGCCAGTGCTGCTGCACCTATTGGAGCCTGTACATCTTCATGGGCTCTTGATTCAGGAGCCTCTTTTCATGTCACATCAGATCAGTCCCAGCTGGTTGATTGCAAACCAATCAATGATGGATCTTCTATACAGACAGCTGATGGTACTTCTTGTTACATATCACATATGGGTGCCCTTCACACTTCTCAATTTTCTGTTCCTGATGTATCATTTGTACCTCAGTTATCTATGAATCTTCTTTCAGTTGGTCAAATCACAGACCACAATTGTTTTGTCGGATTTGATGACTCATCTTGTTTTGTTCAGGATCGTCAAACAGGGGCTGTGATTGAGACTGGCCATCGCCGTAGCGGTTCTTCAAGCCTCTATGTCTTGGACACCTTGCGACTTCCTTCACCTGCTCGTGTGTCTTCCGTTGCTTCGTCGACCACCTCGTCCTTCGCCAAGTGGCATCATCGTCTGGGTCATCTTTGTGGGTCTCGTTTGTCCACCTTAATAAATAGCGGTTGTTTAGGTCCTACATCTATCGAGTCTAGTTTTCATTGTAAGGGTTGCAAACTTGAAGAACAAATACAACTTCCATATTATTCTAGTGATTCTCATTCTGCTACATCTTTTGATCTTGTTCATTCAGATGTATGGGGTCCAGCACCTTTTGCTACCAAATCTGGTCATAAATATTATGTCATTTTTATTGATGATTATTCTCGATATACTTTGGATCTATTTCATGAAACACCGTTCTGAATTATGCTTTATTTATCAATCTTTTGTTCGCATGGTTCATACTCAGTTTTCCACCCCTATTAAAGTCTTCCGCTTTGACTCTGGTGGCGAGTATTTATCTCAAAGGTTTCACGAGTTCCTGACTTCTGAGGGTACTCTTGCTCAACTTTCATGTCCGGGTGCTCATGCTCAAAATGGTGTTGCTGAGCGAAAGCATCGACATCTTATAGAAACAAGACGGACACTTTTGATTGCTTCTTTTGTTCCCTCTCACTTCTGGGGGGAAGCTATTTCCACAGCTGTCTATCTTATCAACCGACAACCATTATCCAAATTATTTGGTAAATGCCCAAGTGAAGTCCTTTTTGGTACTCCTCCTAACTATGACCATCTTCAGGTTTTTGGATGTACATGCTATGTTCTGCTTGTACCTCGTGAGCGAACTAAGCTGACAGCTCAGTCGGTTGAGTGTGTCTTTCTAGGGTACAGTTCTGAACATAAAGGTTATAGATGTTATGATCCTTCCACTCGTCGTATACGTATCTCTCGAGATGTCACTTTTCTTGAGAATCGCCCTTTTTTCTACAACTCTTCAACTCATTCCTCCTATTCCCCCATTGAATCCACATCCTTCTTGGGTCTTCCTACTATCCCATCTGATGATACTTGCTTACCACCACCATCTTCATCACTTCCTCCCATTACCATATCACCTCCTGACCCACCACCGCCACCACAATCCTATTCATCCAAACCACCTGTCATACACACTTACACCCGTCGTCCTCCACCACACACAGAGCTTATGCCTCATCCTACATCTCCGGCCAGTTCCCCTGCTCCCGTTTTTTATGCTTCTGCTAACACTAATGAGTCACATGCTCTTTGTGATGAGACACAGGTTCATGCTGGATATAATCTTCGTGATCGCTATTATGGTGCCTCCTGATAGATGGGGTTATCCATGTGCAAAAAGACACCGTGTCAGTGCTGCCCTTCATGAACCGAGAAACTATCATGAGGCTTCTAACATTTTGGAGTGGCAGCTTGCTATGTCTGAGGAGCTTGCTGCTCTTGATCATATAGGTACTTGGGATCTTGTTCCATTACCACACATACAGTTCCTATTTCAAGTAAATGGGTGTTCAAAATTAAAACCAAGTCAGATGGTTCTATTGAAAGATATAAAGCACGTCTTGTTGCTAGAGGCTTTGAGCAGATTCAGGGACTAGATTATGATGAGACTTTTGCTCCAGTTGCTCACATGACTATTATTCGTACTATGATTGCAGTGGCTGCCATTCGTTCATCGACTATCTCTCAGATGGATGTCAAGAACGCTTTTCTTCATGGAGATTTACATGAAGAAGTTTATATGCGGCCACCTCCGGGAGTTGATGCTCCCTCAGGACATGTTTGTCGGTTACGTCGTGCCTTATACGGCCTCAAACAAGCTCCGCGCGCATGGTTTGAGCGTTTTGTATCTGTCATAAAAGCTGTTGGTTTCTCACCAAGCGACCATGACCCTACCATATTTATTCATATTTCTTCACGTGATCGTACCTTGCTCCTTCTATATTTTGATGATATGCTAATTACGGGTGATGATCCAGAACACATCTCTCTACTTAAGACACAACTAGGTGCACAATTACACATGTCTGATTTGGGGCCTCTTAGTTATTTCTTGGGCCTTGAGGTTACCCATTCAACAAAGGGTTATCATATTTCTCAATCGAAATATATTGATCTTATTGATCGTTCTGGTCTTAGTGATAGTCGGAAAGCTGCAACTCCTATGGACCTTCACCTACAGCTTCGACCTGACGATAGTGCATCTCTTGAGGATCCTTCTCGATATCGCCATATTGTGGGAAGTCTTGTCTATCTCACTGCCACACGACCTGATATTGCTCATGCTGTTCATATTTTGAGTCAGTTTGTGAGCACTCCTACCTCAGTTCACTACGGACATCTCCTTCATGTGCTGACATATCTGAGGGGGTACACCTTCTCGAGGACTGTTTTATGCTCAAAATAGTTCCCCTCAACTTCTTGCTTATTCATATGCCACTTGGGCAAGTGACCCAATGGAACGTCGTTCTGTCACTGGTTATTGTATTCTTCTTGGTTCCTCTCCCCTTACATGGAAGACCAAGAAGCAAACAGCTATATCCAGATCT
This sequence comes from Eleusine coracana subsp. coracana, assembly GCA_032690845.1. Classification (NCBI taxonomy): domain Eukaryota; kingdom Viridiplantae; phylum Streptophyta; class Magnoliopsida; order Poales; family Poaceae; genus Eleusine; species Eleusine coracana. Next base: position 34,987,580 of record CM064418.1, read on the forward strand.
TCGAGCACTTGCCTCTACCACAGCTGATATCATATGGCTTCAATGGTTATTGGCTGATTTTGGAATTACTTGTGACTCCCCCACACCCCTTCTATGTGATAACACTGGAGCCATACAAATTGCCAATGACCCCGTGAAGCAAGGTCTTTCAAAGCATATTGGTGTTGATGTCTCATTTACTCGTTCTCACTGCCATCAGAAAACAATTGCTCTTCAGTATGTGCCATCAGAATTGCAAGTTGCAGATTTCTTCACTAAAGCACAAACTCGAGAGCAGCATCGACTTCATTTGCTTCAGATCTAGTTGTTTGATGGGGGGTGTTAAGGTCCATACTGTCTAGGCCCATATATTGGCCCATATACTCTACTCATGGTTATATATTATCTCTATATCAGAAATTCATCAAGACACATATCTAGTTGTTGGGATCTGAACAGCATCTATTTGACTTTTTGTAGATATAGTGAGTCTAAAGAATGATGAGGCACAGAGTCATGAATGTTTTACATCAAGTCAGTTACGAAAATGGAATTGCTTTTAATCAAAACTAAAAAATATTATAGTTCAAAACCAGGTTCACTATGATATTAGTTTGCAAGTGATTGAATTTTCCTAACCAAACAACCAATTAGTTCATATCAGTTGGTGATGACTGATGACGTGGAACAAATGCAGCATTATTACAAAATTAGTTTCAATAATCAATAATGTATTAATTCTCCAGTTTTTATTGCAGTATTAGTCAGGTCAGCAGTAATTGGCAAGTGCAACACAAAAGTAAAATGTAATGACTATAATTATCACATGTTAAGTACAGCTTTTAAGCATTTTTTCAGATATGTGTTGTCCCTAAGTAATAAAAACATCAAAGGGCAACATGACTATCTTACAAGTTATAACTTCAGTGCATACCTTTTCTGGAAAATATGAGCCACAAAGGCAAGATTTAGATTTTGTAAACCGTCAACTATGTCTTTCGGGGTCAAATATCTTTTGCATCCCATCCTGTCTGCATGCTCAAGGACTAATCTTGCTCTATGAAGGAGGTCCTTTACTGACATTGCTGACGGTTTGGCACTGCATTCAGTTGCCAAGACATTCAATAGACAAGCATACGCCTCACTGTCCTGCATTTTTCATTTTATCAAGGTGAATAATAGATTAACTATTCATAGGGGACTGAAACTGAAAATAAGAAAAATAATGGTTCATGATAAAGTGGGAACATGTTCACGAAATCATGATGATTACAGAGCCAGTAATCTTACTTTGCAAGGATAAAATGTTCTAAATATATCATTACTGAGCACAATATCTAATACGACTAGGAAATGTTGCAGCATTGTAGAACCTCATTTTGAACTTTCCTAGTTACAGTACTATCATGTTAACAAGCCCAATGTAATTCTGATATTAACTAATGATACAGGATTGGACTGAAGTCAAATGTGCATACTTTGATATCTGACGAGAAGTTTGTTACTGTTCTCTGGAAACCTCCTTTCTTCAGTTGAAAATTCATCCACCTTAGTAGAATCTTTTCAGGAGACAAGCTCATAAGCTCCTCCATCTCCTGCCATAATCAATCAAAGCTTAGGCAGTGAGCTTTTTTCCCATATGAGATGCTGTTACATAGATAAAAGAAGGGTCTGAACAGAGAAATAACAAACAACCTTGCTGTCCTCAACCAATTCAACCAACTGAGGTGTACTTTTCAGGTTAACATCCGCCAACAGTTGTATCTGGTCATTGTTGTGACATTAGCACAATCCAATTTTTGCATGAAGCAAACACAAAACTACTTGCAGAAGTAGACAAATGTCACTTATCTATCAAGAAAACAGTAACAGAAGATAGAAACTTGCCTTGATTATTTGAGAAATCAAGCCCAGCACCAGATGAGGCTGCAAGAAAATGGAAAAGAAGTTTAAGAATATAACCATGAAACTTGTATAAATGCTTGAACTTATAAAAATAATTTATGTGATCAATACAGTGCATTCTGGAAACCAGGGTTTATGTAGTAAGAATCTAAAATGAAGAGTCAGTGAACAAACAGACATAAGTCAAAGAGAACAGAAAGTTAAGCCAATGTTAGTAAACTAAAACATGCAGCATAATATAATGATGGGCACTAAATCATTCATGGCACCCAGATTGTATCAATGTGCCGTCAATACAGCTTGACTGATTTCTTTATGGTACGCTAGAAGCAAGTTTTGACTACCTCGAATTCATAAGCAGTGAAATGGCAAAAGGCACCGGAATATCAAACCATATGTTACCACTCGAACTTTAATAGAGATGATTGCTCCATGGTGGTCAAGTGGCAACTACCAGCAAGCCTGAAGTACGGGCTGAAGTACGGCATGAAATGAAACTAAAAAAAAACGTAAAGACAGGCGACAGGTAATGCTTTATGGTCCAGCACATCACATGGACTTCACACTAGCATGTCCTTGCAGTCGCAGCAACCTCTGAATCTGAAAGAGACTACGTACACAACTAAAAAGGAAGGAAACGAAATATTCACGACAGCTTTATCCTGAATCTGATGCCGTAACTCATATGTACTCAATCAGTGATCACAGAGGAAACAGGGGAGATTCTTACCCTCCCCTCGGCGAGGTCCTGTGTGCCAATGTTGACGACGGTGCAGCCGATCGCCTTGGCAGAGTTGAGGCAGAGCGTGTGATTCTCATTCTTCTCCCACAGATTAAGCACCTTTTTGGTGTTGATGGCGCGCTCGTCGATGGTGCCCGGCACGGCCAAGTTAATGAGCTTGCTGGGTGAACAATTGAAAATACAATCAGATCTGGCCGTAGTAGTAATACAGCTGGATCCGGACGAAAGCACAAACGCAACCCACCATAACAGCACGCCGTCCTTGGTGAGCTGGAAGAGATGATTGGTGGCCGGATCGATGGGGAGCGCGTCCTTGAGGAAGGGGTCCTCGGCGAGGTAGGCGTTGATGTGGCCGACGTAGGACGCCTTCTCGGACTCGCTGATGGTGTGCAGCAGCGTGGTGGTGGCCGCCGTGAGGAAGGCGGCGGCGGAGGAGGACGAGGAGCGCGTGATGCCGCCGCTGGCCTTCTTCCCCAGCGCGGCGGCGCCGCCCGCGGCCTTGAGGCGCAGCTGTATCTCGGCGTACACGCGGAGGAAGAGCTCGAAGCTGGCGTCCTGGTGCGGCCTCTCGTCGGCGCGAGCGACGGCCTTGAGCACGGACGCCCACTCCTCGTCGGTGAGTCCGGGGGAGGGGGACGGCAAGCTGTTCTCCTTCTCGGCGTCCCCCTTGGCTGCGCCGGGTCCGGCGCCGCGGAGGCTGGATATCGCAGCGGGGAGGTCCTGCAGCCGCAACCTCCCCGTGGGCGACGCGTCCCGCAGCGCCGCGTACTGCGTGCCAGACACCGAGAATTTTTTTTTTTACATCAGCACCGAGATCACTCAAACTCGATCACGACGCGGCGGCGAGCGCGATCGGAGAGATCAGGAGGAGAATGTACCTGGCCCTGGAGCGCGCGGAGGTCCTGCTGCGTGAAGCGGCGCTGGAGGTAGGGATCGGACACGACCACCAGCCCGTGGAACCCCATCGCTGCGGCGGCCGATCGATTGGCGACGTTAGGTGGGCGGGCGGGTGAGGCGGAGGTGGCCTCTCTCTCTCTCTTCTAGCCCTCGAGTTGGGAAGGAGCTGGGTGTTGGTATGGGCGGTGTGGCCTGTGGGGCTTTGGGGCAGCTCAGAGAGAGAGAGAGAGATGGACGGGTCGGGGGAGCGTCCGTTCAAAATAAAGCAAGAGAAGGAGGGGTGGAGGATGATGATAAGGCAGGGTGGGCTGTAACGGAAAGCTTGCCTTTCGCGTTCCCCAGTTGCTGATTCAAATCTCGTGCTGCTTCACTGGGTCACTGGCTAAATGGGGCCCACCTTGGGGTGGGTTGGCACTGAGTAGTCAGAACGAAGGCCAGGCTGGGCCGGAGGCACTGACAGCTGGTCCCGACCGTTGCTGTTCGGGAAAAGGGGGGGGAGGGGGACGTATCGTACGGTCCCAGGGGTGGCGGTGACGAGACTGAAGACTTGCGGCTTCATCCATCTTCCTTTCCTCTGTTCCAGCTGGTGCATAATCAAGTTGATGATCAGCAGGTTATCAATGAACTCAGATTGATTAACCTCTGGCCTGTTGTGGCTTCAATACACAGCGGGCGTGTTTGGTTGCCTGCCTAGTCGGGCCTGGCTCGCATATGCTATGCAGGCTCTGCTGGGGGTTGGCTGCATAGATGAGAAAATTGCATCAGCTCATACAAGAGTGCATGTTTAGTTGGCTGCATGGACTATAGTTTAAATACTCTCTATGGCAGCTATGGTGAGGTTACCACCTCAGTTTGATGTGTTCTCACATAAGCCTACAATTTAAATATTACATGACCATAATTATTATATAATCTTACAAATTAGGATAACAATAATGATGAACTGAACAACAATAATTACATCTTTCCATGTCCTAACTACTCTCTTCTCTTCGACTGCTTTGACATCTTCGTGGTGGTGATCAAGTTCAGCAGTGTCTTGGTAGAATGCTGCAAAAGCTTCAGCCTTGGACTTGTATCCTTGGAAACAAGCTCCAGGAAATGCATTGACCTGTGTATGGTAATCTTTCCAGCTAGAGAAAACTCCTGTTTTTCTCCCACAGTAAACAACATACCAAGTCATACTTGCTATCCTAAAATTTATGAAATCACAGGCAAATAAGATGTGCTCAGATCATGTCGAAATGATAAATGATATGAAATCATTGGCAAACAAGATGTGCTCAAATCAGCAAGCATCATAACATCATCATCAAATAAGAGGTGCTCAATATATGTTCAAATGAAACAAAATACCAGTCTAACAAGTTGTGCTCAGGTCAGCAAACATCATAACATCATCATCAAATAAGTTGTGCTCAATCTATGGTCATATGAAAGAAAACATCACAGTCCAAATAAGTTATGCTCATATCAGCATGGTATGCATGGAATGAGAAGGAAATAATGCAGCCATGTGAAGAGGGTGTACACATTTAACATCTCAAGCATTGCATAACTGCATCATGATCCAATGTTCACATCATTGGCAACCTAGCTGACTGATCAAATAGTTATATCATAGCAAATGCATGTGCCATTGGCACTTAGATCAAGTCTCAAGTCTCTAATTAGCAAAATATAACTTAGTGTGCATAGCAAAATATATGTGTGCACCCAAAAGAATGGAGCCCTTTGTTCCCAGCTCCAGTCAGGAGTACCATGCACAAAAGGATGAAGCTACCAGCTACAAGCTTCACTCCACAAAAGAATGACCAGTCCGAAAGCAAGCAAGGGAGGCCCTCTACATGTAGTATGCTTCGAAAGCCATGTCCTAAGCCAGAGGACACGGTGGGATTCAGTCATAGTGACAAATGCATCTCCTTGAGCCCTGTTGTCAACCAAATGGGAGAAGGCACAGATCAAAGCCTCCTCAGTGAAGCCAGGCTGGTACATCACTGCACCATAGAGGTCAGGGTTTAATAGCTCCACCTTGGTCTCCCTAATAGCAGCAGCCACATCCTTCACTGCATCTGTCATGTTGTTAAGGGCAACTATGTCATCATCAGTGAAGGCAGCCCTCTTCCTCTTCCTATCAACACCAGCACTGGGCACCTCCCTCCCCTCTCTACTGGTCATGGAGTCTCCCATTGCCTTTGCCATCTCATCAATGGCCCTAGCAGCCTTATCCCCCTCATCAAAAGTTTCAGACTTCATCACAGAGCTAGCATCAGAAAATGTTGTGCCCAGTGCCTCATTAGAACCCATGGCCCACTTCCCAGTTGCCAAACCAGTGCCAAAGATGGTCATCATCTCCTTGTAGTTCTCTATTGGCCTATTCAGGTACTCAGCATCCTTGGGGTGTGCCTGAAAATGAAGACAAACACATTAGCCTGAAACATAATGAAACAACAACAAATGCATATGAATAAATCAATTAATCAAAACACATCAATCTCACCTTGATGTGGCCCTTGTAGTGATCATCCTCAAGTGAGATCATGCACACATCCTCATCCCAGTTGGCACCACTCAACTCCCTTAGCTTTGACACCTTCAACCATCTCTGCCTCCACTTGCGCAAATGGTTGTACACCTGAGTACCTGTGACCTCAATGCCACTGAACTCTTGCAGTGCCTTGGCCACTTGGTTCAGGTGGACTTCCTTGAACCCCTTATCAGTTCTAACACCTGTGGAGATTAGCTGGCACATACGGCGAAGTACAAAGCTAGACATTGCAGTAGTCCAGTGCATTGCACCTCTACCACGCTCCTCAACAGCAGGAGGAGCAGGAACAACCTCAACCTCAACCTCAACTGGTGCCTCCATCTCAACATGAACACTCTCAGCAGCCATCCCCTAATTATGTTCGTCAGCCGGTGCCTCAGTCACAAGACCAGTGCAAGGAAACATCAAGACAGAATGCAATGCAGAGATGAAATAGCACAACTTATTTGACTCATCTCAAGACCAAAGGATAGATTTCATAGCACAACTTATTTGATTCAGATTAAGGGAAAGGGACATATATCATTGCACAATCTTATTTGACTCAAGTAGGAGAATAAACAATCATCATTGCACAATCTTATTTGCCTCAAGTAGGAGAATAAACAATCATCATTGCACATGACAAATGCCTCAAGTTTATAATAGGAAACAAGAAAAAAAACTCATCATTGAACATGTCCCTTGCCTCAGCACAAATTATTACATCATTACTCATGTCCCTATGCATCAATAATGTACTACACTCTAGAGTTGCGCCTATTGTTCCATATACTGATTGCAATACCATCCCTCAAACTGCCCCATGCAGCATTGTCAGTTACAAGAGCATTTTCATTAGGCAAACTGTCACTAGTAGAAGGTTCCCAGGTGGCCTCATCAGAAATAACTTCATCATGCCCAAACCCAATGATCCAATTATGCAGAATGCAACATGCAAGAACTAATTTCACTTGGGTCTTGTAGGGGTGGAAGGGCTTGTTGTCTAAAATGCGAAATCTACCCTTTAAAGCAGCAAATGCTCTCTCAACCGAGACTCTCAAAGAAGAATGCCTTAGGTTGAATAGCTCCTTAGAAGTGGTAGGATAGTTCCTTCCACCATACTCTTGCAAGTGATATCTAGTGGCACGATAAGGTGGAAGGAATCCAGGCCGACATGCATACCCAGCATCAACTAGGTAGTATTTACCTAATGTGTGCATACCAATTAGAGTTGATCCTAACTACAAACTGTTATTGATGCAAACTATAAACTGATGTTTAAGTACCTAGTGGAACCCTTAACCCATCTTCCCTCTCTATTGCATCAGCTAGGATGAGAGCATCATGTGCAGAACCCTCCCAACCAGCTAGAACATATGTAAACTTGAGGTCAAAGTCGACAGCAGCAAGCACATTTTGTGTTGTGTAGTACTTTCTGCCCCTAAATGCAGCAGCAATCTTTGCTGGGACCCTAGCATGCACATGAGTTCCATCTATGGCACCAATGCAATCCTACATGATGTAAAAAAATGTTCGTTACACATGAGTTCACTGCACCTTTCAATTATGAATGACTTTTAGCCCCTTTTTTACCTTAAAATATGGATAGAACCTTGGAGATGTTCTAACCTTAAGTGGGATTTCATTGGCTGTTGGTGGCTTGATCATCTCATCCCTTAGCTCACCAATAGCATAAAGCACCTCCCTAAAGTACCTACTGATTGTTTCTATGGACCTCCTCCAGGTTTGATGGATCACTCTAAATCGTTGGTTGTGGCCAACAACATGTAAAAACATGGCAACTTGCTCCTCTATACTGCTATGGATACTGTCCCGTAGCAAGTTTCTATCCCTTAGGAGGTTGCACAAGGTAAAAAAGGGAGTACGACGCATGCGCAGCATGCTGACACATTCAATATCATTGCAATTGTATATGTTGTTTAGGTTTCGTTGACGCTCTTCATCCATGACACTCATAGGGGCATATGTGATCCTAGCAAACTCACTCTCACCTCGACTCTTTCTAATCCTAGCCATCACCCAAACATAAATGGCAGTGACAAAAGCAGCAGCCTTAACAACAGTCATGCGCTTGTGCTCAGCAGGATCCATCTATACAACAATTACAATGAATGCACTTGCTTAGAAGGCCAACAATACAAGAAACAAGATAGAAGCACCATTGTATAGTACAAAGATCACTTGCAGGGGCATGAGTTCAGTACAAGCCTTTTACTAAATAACATAAGCATCACCAGCAAGGGACATATCCTCAGTTTGTTCATGTTACACAGATTACATATGAAAATCATCGGCATTTTTATGTGCTCAGACAAAGTGTAATCAGTTTAACATCAACAGATCTCTATGCAGACAACCAACTAGCAACAAGATATCATCAAATCACATAGCAAAGAGGAAGAGAAAGGCAAAGGAAAGGGACGGCCATGGTTACTGCAAGGACGAGGGGGGGGGGGAAACACTAGATCTGGCGGGGAATCGACCTCACCGGCCCCTAAATCGACTCCAATCCTACAAAATCATAAACACAGAAATATTAGTTAGGGTTTAAGAAAGGGGATCCACAGAGCAAATGAGGAGAGAGTGGAGAAGGAGTCGGACTCAGGCGAGACCGGAGGCCGACGAGCGGAGGAGTAGCCTGAGTGAGGACGAAAGGGCAGAGATGGACAAGTGGGAGCGTAAGAGCAAGGGCACAACAGTGGCAACTGCGCCGCAGATGGGGAGGGGGTGAGCTTATAACGCGAGCGAAATAGCGTGACATGGCGCAAAAGGGAGGGTGGTAACCCTAGCTTTCCCACGCGCGCCCTCCATCTCCCGCCTTGCACCGCCAGGGCCAAGTTTTCGCCCCTCGTGCGCGCTGTCGCGTCCCGTGCGAGCCAGGCCACGGAGGAACGAAAATGGGATTCGTTTCTCGGGAGCCAGGCGGGCGGGGGCGTTTTGCACGATGGGAGCCTGGCTCCAACCCTAATGCAAGCAACCAATCACCCCGCCCCTGCATCTCATCAGCCAGGCCGGCCCATATGCGGCAACCAAACACGCCCAGCATGAATACCCTACCACCGCTGACAGCTAGTGTTCCGCAACATGATCTTTTAGTGATGCCTCTCAAAATAAATTTTCAGACTTTTTTTTTTAAAAAATAAATGCCTCCGGAAAACGTTGTCAATATAGTATTGACTAGTACCTCTTCCTTTTTAAATTATATTCATTTGAACAAAAATTGTAGTTCAAAAATGAACTGAAGTTCCTATCCTAACGATAGCAATTTGAGAACAAAAGAAGTATCTAGCTATTACGCGCAAAAAACTTCCCATAGAATTGTACTCCTTCCGTTCCAAAATTATTGTCGCAATTGAATTTTTTTATTACCTTTGACTATTTATTTATTCAAAATATTTATTGAAATAAAAAAGTTATAAGTTATATTTAAATTTTATCTAGTGATAAAACAAATTATTATAAAATACATGATATTTTATAAATTTTTTTGAATAAGACGAATGATCAAAGTTAACAAAAAAAATCAATAACGACAATAATTTTAGAACAAAGGGAGTACTATACTACTTTTAACGCCAACTGAGTCTGATTGCTTACATGGTCATGATAAAAAGTATGGCACAATGTTGTGGTAAGCTTTTCTAAAACAGTCAAATGTTTTTTATCATCTCCAAATAAAATTTTTGAAACAAAAATAGATCACCCTGTTGTATCTTCGTTACTACTTCGCATGAGTTGGAGGTTCGGATAGGCTTTTGGAAGCACATGAAAGTACGAAACCATTACTTAACCATTTTTGGGATGGGTTTGAGCCTCCGTGTTAATTTTGAAATGCTGCGCCGGACTAGTCCGGCCCCCGATACCGGACTAAGCCGGGTCTCTAACACCCCAATGGCTCTTTTTCCTCTCCCGACTATAAATATACCCCTTCATCCCCAATCTTCAGTTGGCCACTCCATTGAGCTGAAAAATAGATCTGAGCACTCAAGAGCTTCTCCAACTCTCCCCCAAGCTTGCTACTTCAATTCTTGAGGGATTAAGAGGAGATTTGTGAGGATTTGAGTGAGCCATCTCATATTGCATTGGAGCACTTTGGTTTCTCTTCACCATTGGTATTGTTTGTATTTGTTACTCTTGGAGATTCATCCCCTAGACGGTTAGGCGTCGTCCGGGGCTCCCAAGCTTATGGTTGAAGACCCAGGAAGTTTGTATTGCGCTCCTTGCAAAGGATTGATAGTGGAAAACCGAGCTTGACCTTTTGTAGTTGCTTGGAAGAGGTTCTAGGGTTGAGAGCAACCCGGTCCTTTGTGGACTCCTCAACGGAGACGTTGGTTCCTTTATGGGACTGAACTTCGGTAAACAAATCATTGTGTCTTGTGTGCTTGTTCTTATTCTTGTTATTCATATTCACTATTTATACTATATTATTGTGTCTTGCTTTAATTACTTGTGTAGCTTGTTCACTAGCTTTCTTGTAGTGTTTTAAGCTTCCTAGTACTTGATATTACTTGTCTCTTGCTCCTGGTTCATTTGTTGTTCCATTAATTTCGATCTAGAGCTTGTTCTACAATCTGTCGTGTGCAGAACCCGGACTTAAACGCTAACCCTAGCGGACTAAGACACCAACACTAGCGGCTTAGTCCAGCCTCTGTCAGAACTAATTGTTTTAATTAGCAGTTTTCAGGAGTATTTGCCTATTCACCTCCCTCTAGGCAACTTTCAATTGGTATTAGAGCAGGTATCTCCTACAAGGCCTCACCGCTTGGAGATCAAAGATGATGAACTCGGGGGAAAATCCGGAAACAATTCCGGAAACCGTTGGATATGACAACAATGGCAAGAATTCGAAGGTTCAAAAGAACGGCAGCAAGAGCAAGAGCAACAAGAGTGGTAAGAGCTCAAAGCCAAAAGAAAGCACAACAAATGTTGATGACGACTCAAGTGATGGATGTGCTTCCTCCACCAACACCAAGAAGAAGAAAAAGGGAGATAAGAAATTTCATGCTATTCATTTCAATTACAACCGTTTAAATCCTAACTCCAACTTCATGACCATCCACATGGGTAAGCCACCCTATTTTGATGGGACGCACTATACCAAGTGGAGGCAAAACATGAAGTTGCATTTGATATCGGTGCATCCGAGTCTTTGGAAAATTGTGACCACAGGTATTGAGCTACTGGATAGTGATGATGATGAGGAACTCTCAACGGAGCAACAACATGACATTCATCGCAATGCTCAAGCAACCGCCATCATTCTCTCATCTTTGAATCAAGAGTAATTTTACAAGGTTGATGGTTTAGAGGTTGCTAAGGAAATTTGGGATACACTCAAGATGGCCCATGAAGGTAACAAGACCATAAGAGCGGCCAAGATTGAGTTGATTGAAGGAGAGTTGGGACGGTTTGTAATTGAGGGCAATGAAAGTCCTCAAGCTATGTACAACCGCCTCAAGGTCATGGTGAACAAAGTTAGATCCTATGGAAGCAAAGCTTGGACCGATCATGAAGTGTGCAAAAGGATGCTTGGAGCTTTTACAGTGAGGAATCCTACAATTTGCACTTTGATACATGAGCATCCATTGTTTGACAAGATGACTCCCGATGAAGTTCTTGGAAGATTCATCAATCAAGAAATGATGGAGAGAGAAGCCGAATATGTGAAGAATCTTGCTAGAAGTGCGGCCATGTTGAAGTACAATGAGATAGCGCTCAAAGCAAGCAAAGAGAAGAAACTTGAAGAAAGCTCAAGTGAAGAAGAAAATAAAAGCTCAAGTTCCGAAAGTGATGATGAAGACATAGCTCTCTTCATGAAAAGATTCAAGAAGTTCATGAGGAAAGAACGTCATGGAGATAAGAAAGGAAAGTCAAAATCAAGAACCAAGAGGAATTGCTACAAGTGTGGCAAGCCCGGACATTTTATTGCAAATTGTCCAAATGAGAGAAAAAGGAGAAAGGAGTGATAATAAAGATAGAAGAAACAACAAAAAGAAATATTCTGGTGAAGCACACATTGGAAAAACATGGGACTCCAATGATGAGGATTCCGATGATGACAATGGTCATGTAGCAACCATGTCTGTTCACAAGACCTCATCAAGCAAGACTCTCTTCTCAAACCTCAACGAAGAGAAAGAAGTCAACCACAAGTCCTTCATGGCAAAGGAGGGCAAATGCAAGGTATCATCACAATCTTCCTCCTCTCCCAAATATACCTCTAGTGATGATGAAAGTGATGATGATGATGATAATGAATTTGAACCCTTACTCAAAGGGTTAAGTAAAAGTGCTCTCTACAAAATTAAAAAGCTTGTGGAGGAATTGGAAGAAAGAGATGAGATTCTTGAGAAATAAGAAGACTTGCTCATCTTTGAAAAGGAGAGAAACCTTGAGCTTGAGAATCTCTTAAAACTTGAGCAAAATAAGAATGAGGAGTTGGACCAAGAACTTGCCAAAGGCAAGGAGATTATTACTAGTCTCAAGGACTCAAATGTTGCTCTTCAAGGCGAACATGTTCTCTTGAAAAGGGAACATGAAGAACTTAAAGTGTAATTTGATGTCCTTTGGTCTACTAAACCCTATTCTTCCTCAAGTGAACCTCATTCCTCCGAAGCCTCCACAAGCCAAGGATGTGCTAGGTGCTATAATGTTGATGTTGATGCTTGTGCCACTAATGTCAAATTGGTTAAAGATTTGAAAAAGAAAGTTGAAGGTCTAACAAGCCAAGCACAACCAAAGAAGAAATCAAGTGATGAGGAAAAAGTTGAGTATGCTAGAGGTGTATACACAAACACAAGGCGCCCACACATCATGGATGGCATTGGTTTCAAGTGTGCTGTCAAACACAATGCTAGAGGGGTGAAAATGGAAAGGAGTTCCTAAAGTTCACCAAAGGAGGCACATACTCAAAGAATCAAGAAGATCCCAAAGCAACTAATGATTTTTCTTATCATTACAATGCTAATGCTTCTAGAGTGAATTCTGTACTTTTTCATGATTTTGATGCCTCTTATATGCTAATGAGAAACAAGTATGGAAATGTTTTTGCCAAGTATGTTGGGCCATGCAACACGTGTCCTAAAGCTAGTGTGTGGGTGCCCAAGGCACTTGTTACTAATGTAAAAGGACCCAAGAAAATTTGGGTACCTAAAACCAAGGCTTAATTCGTGTTGTAGGACTACTCCTTCAATGGATCAAGTTGGGTGATTGATAGTGGATGCACAAATCATATGACCAGAGACAAGAGTATGTTCAACACATTGCAAGAAAGTGACTCAAATTTGTGGATCACTTTCGGTGACAATAGCAAAGGAAAAGTCTTGGGAAGTGGTAACATTTCTATCTCTCTCGAGCATTCTAAAGGTTTTGCTTGTTAACAATGTTGACTTCAATTTGTTGTCTATATCACAACTTTGTGGGATGGGTTACAATTGTTTATTCAACGATGAGGGTGTGACCGTCTCTAAGAGAAGTGATGGCTCACTCGCTTTTAAAGGTGTATTAAAAGGGAAGCTTTATGTTGTGGATTTCTCCTCAAATGAAGCAGAACTTGATACATGGTTGATAGCGAAAGCTAACATGGGTTGGCTATGGCACCGAAGGCTTGCCCATGTTGGTATGAGAAATCTTCACACCAAAAAGGGGGTCACATCCTAGGACTAACCAATGTTGTATTTGAGAAAGAAAGACCTTGTGGAGCATGTCAAGCCGGAAAGCAAGTTGGAGCTCCACATCCCGCCAAAAGTGTGATGACTACAAAAAGGCCATTGGAATTACTTCACATGGATTTATTTGGTCTAATTGCCTACATAAGTATTGGCGGTAACAAATTTGGTTTAGTAATTGTTGATGATTTTACTCGTTTCACTTGGGTATTCTTTTTGCATGACAAAAGTGAAACACAAGGAGTACTAAAGAAATTCTTGAGAAGGGCTCAAAATGAATTTGAGTTGAAAGTCAAGAGGATAAGAAAAGACAACGGGTTCAAGAACACTCAAGTAGAAGAGTTTCTTGAAGAAGAAGGAATCAAGCATGAATTTTTGGCACCCTACACTCCATAATCAAATGGGATAGCCGAAAGAAAGAACCACACACTTATTGAGATGGCGAGAACAATGCTTGATGAATACAAGACCTCCGACCGCTTTTGGGTCGAGGCCATCAACACGGCCGTTCATGCCACCAACCGACTCTATCTTCATCGAATCTTGAAGAAAACATCTTATGAGCTCCTCACCAGTAACAAACCCAATGCCTCTTATTTTCGTGTCTTTGGGAGCAAATGCTTTGCACTTAACAAAAGGGCAAGGTCATCAAAGTTTGCCCCTAAAGCTTATGAATGCATCTTTCTTGGTTATGATTCAAATTTGCGTGCTTACCGTGTTGTCAACAAGGACTCCGGTTGTGTTGAAGTCACAAGTGATGTGCAATTTGATGAAACTAATGGCTCTCAAGTGGAGCAAGTTGATCTTGATGTGCTAGATGATAATGAGGCTCTATGTGATGCATTAAGAAGAATGGCCATAAGTGATGTTCGACAACGTGATCCAAATGATGATCAAGTTGATCCATCTTCAAATGAAGCTTCTCTACCCACACATGATGATGATCAAGATCATGATGATAGCAATGATCAAGGGGGAGTAGATGGAGAAGATGGAGATGATACAAGACCACAAGTTGCACATCCAAGAGTACATCAAAGTGTCCAACGAGATCACCCCGTAGACAACATTCTTGGTGACATTGAAAAGGGGGTAACAACTAAATCACGCATTGCTACTTTTTGTGAACATTACTCTTTTGTGTCTTCTTTTGAGCCATTTAAGGTAGAAGATGCATTACTTGATCCGGATTGGGTATTGGCCATGCAAGAGGAGTTGAACAATTTTGAAAGAAATGAAGTATGGACTTCTGTAGAAAGACCAAAGCAAAATGTTGTGGGCACCAAGTGGGTGTTCCGTAATAAACAAGATGAGCATGGTCTGGTGACAAGGAACAAGGCGAGGCTAGTGGCAAAAGGTTATTCACAAGTTGAAGGTTTGGATTTCGATGAAACTTATGCTCCCGTAGCTAGGCTTGAATCAATTCAAATATTACTTGCCTATGCTACTCACCATGATTTCAAGCTATATCAAATGGATGTGAAAGTGCCTTCCTCAACGGGCCAATTATGGAGGAAGTGTATATAGAGCAACCACCCGGCTTTGAAGATGAAAAATATCCTAACCATGTATTTAAACTCAAAAAGGTGCTCTATGGGCTTAAGCAAGCTCCTAGAGCATGGTATGAGTGCCTTAGAGATTTTCTCATTAATCATGGTTTTAAGATTGGCAAAGCCGACTCCACACTCTTCACAAGAAGAGTTGATGATGATATATTTGTGTGCCAAATTTATGTCGATGACATAATATTTGGTTCTACTAACAAAGCTTTTTGTGATGAGTTTAGTTCTATAATGACCAAAAGGTTTGAGATGTCTATGATGGGTGAATTATCATTCTTCCTCGGTTTTCAAATGAAGCAACTCAAGGAAGGAACGTTCATAAGTCAAACCAAGTATACTCAAGATATTCTCAAGAAGTTTGACATGAAGAACACCAAGCCCATCAAGATGCCCATGGCCACAAATGGGCACCTCGACCTTGACATGGAAGGCAAAGCGGTGGACCAAAAGGTATATTGCTCCATGATTGGATCTTTGCTTTACCTTTGTGCATCTAGGTCCGATATCATGCTTAGTGTGTGTATGTGTGCAAGGTTCAAGCTGCTCCTAAAGAATGCCATTTAAGAGTTGTTAAAAGAATTATGTGATATTTGGTTCGTACTCCCAACCTAGGGCTTTGGTATCCAAAGGGCTCTGCATTTAAGCTTACTGGTTATTCTGATGCCGATTATGCGGGGTGTAAGGTTGATAGGAAGAGCACGTCTGGGACATGCCAATTCTTGGGTAGGTCCCTTGTATCATGGTCATCCAAGAAACAAAATTCCGTTGCTCTTTCTACAGCCGAAGTGGAGTATGTTGCAGCCGGTAGTTGTTGTGCACAACTTCTATGGATGCGACAAACTCTAAAGGACTTTGGTTACACTCTGAACAAAGTTCCCCTCCTATGTGACAATGAGAGTGCCATAAAAATAGCTAATAACCCCATTGATCACAACCGCACAAAGCACATAGACATTAGACACCATTTCTTGAGAGATCATACTATCAAAGGGGATATCTTGATTAGTCATGTGCGCACCGATAAACAATTAGCCGATATTTTTACCAAGCCACTAGATGAGAAAAGATTTTGTGAGCTTAGGAATAAGCTAAATATCATTGATTCTAGGAATGTGGCTTGAAAGGTTGCACATCTATTGTGGCATAGGTTAGAAGTTTGCAAAAGAAAACGATTGCAAAATGTTGTTTGTCTTTTCTTATTTTTGAAAACTCTTTGGGTTTGATCCTTGCCTAATGTTGATTTGAATGAGACCATTATGGAATGATTTGATTGATTGCTGGTCTCATTTGATGAAACAATATTTGAAAAACCTATGTCCAGTATGATCAACAAGATCTCCTATCTAAAGGATTCATTCTACACATAAATGTGCTCTCTGTTTCAACAGTGTCCGGACTTAGACGGCCTTGTCGGCGTCTTAGTCCAGCCTTGTTATTTCCTGCAGGCTTTAGTCAGAATCCGGACTAGGACACCAACCCTAGCATTTTAGTCCGGTATCGGGATTTCAATTATAACCGTTTGGGACTCTCTCTCTCTTCAGCCAACTCTCCGTTCTTTTCTTCCCCATCCCGAACATTCTCTCTCCATTGGTGACCAAGGCGACCAAGAAACTCCCTCCGGTGATCTCCTTCTCCCTCCTTCAAGTGGATCAAGTCTTTGGGGAATCTCACCTAGGGGTGTGGCCAAGTCCGTGGTCCCATTGCTTTGGAGCTCTCTTCCTCCTCCCCAAGGCATCTAGGGTCTCCTCCTTGTTCTTCCCTTCAACTCTTAGATGCCCTAGGATTTGTTGCAATGTAGGTGGTGTAGATATGTCCTATGATGTCATTCATGTACCTTGCCTCATTGTATGACTAGGATCCATTATTTGGTTGAATTTTTGACATGGCTAGGTTTCGGGTTTGTTAGGACCCGGACTAGGCTTTCACCATCTAAGTCCGGGTGTTACCAGTTCAAATCCTCTCTATTGTTCAAAAATCGACACACCATCTATTCCCTAATTGTTGTGATACTCTTACAAACAAACTGTGTAGTTCATTCTATCAGAACCCGGACTAGTCCGGCCCTGGAGGCGTCGTAGTCCGCCTCCTGACAGAATGCACTACACTATTTGTTTTGTTAAGTATCATTTGATATCTCCTATCCATTGTGTCTTATCCTCTGTGTTCATACACTTCAGGAGCCATGGCTGGTGATGGAGATAAGGGCAAGGGAAAGAAGCGTGCGGACATGGCCGGCTATCAACGCCGCCCTAGAGCCAAGTCCGCCCGTGGAGGTAGCAGCAGCAGTGCAACAACTGGAGATGTTCTTTCGCAGCCCATAAGTGACAATGTGATTGAAGAGGAGCCCGTAGTGGATGTCCCACAATAGCAGCAGTAGTAGCCACCCCCTCAGGGGGAGATTGGTCCTCTTGTCATGGCTCCACCGCTTGAGGACCCCAACCATCCTAGGAGAATCAAGGACTATACAAAGGACATCCCTGCAGCAACAACAATGAGAAATGATGATCTGTATGCTCAACCTCGAGAATCTATTGATCCTTGGTTTTGGAGTCACTTTCATGCGGACTTCTATTCTTTCGCCTATCTTCACAAGGTAACTCCTATGATCGAGGCTCAAGGGGTTGACTGGACCTATATGGAGAACCGGGGCATCCTAGAGTTTATAGAAGTGGTAGAAGCTTGCAAGCACCATGGTGTGTATGACTTGATGGCTCTTTTATACCCATGAAACAAGGAAGTAATCACTCGATTCTTCTCCACTGTCTACTTCAACACTCAAGGCTCCAACCCAAAGATGTATGGATGACCAATGGAGAGAGATACACAGTCACCTGCAAGAGGTTTGCTAGCATTCTTGGCCTTCAACAAAGTCTCAAGTCATCCAAGCACATTCATGAGGAGACAGTGATGAGCTCGGATGACATGTTTTCCATGTATGAGAGAGGAGTTGCAGCGGCTCCTCCAAATGTTCATGTCTTTCTTCCCTTCTTCACGGTTCTTAACCGTTGTGTGAGGAAGACACTTGGGCCAAGGGATGGAGATGCATCATTTGTTTCCACCAACTTGAGAAACTTGCTTGCTCGGCTCCGTGGGAAAGCAAAGTTCAATGCTTTTGACTTCATTTGGGAGGAAATCTATAACATATCCATTACTCCCGTTCGGTCTTTCTGCCATGGACCTTATATTATGAAGATGATCGAGGAAGTGAGCGGGCTCACCTTTGTCAAGGACGTGCCTCACAAGCCATTGAGGCCTCAAAAGCCCGTTTCCTTGATCTCTTCCCGGTCCACTCGAGGTGAGAGTTCTAGTTCAGCTGCTCCGTCTTCTTCCCATGGAAGCAAGACTCTCTTCAAGTTCCTCTCTAGCTTGTTTTGTCTTGGACGTGATACTAGCTTGAAGATAGACCAAGAAAGGAGAGAAAGGAAGAAGAATACAAGGACTCTCAAGTAAATTTCAGTCCACCATAATTTCACTCCAGCTCGCTCTCCACATGATAGCGATGACAATGACTCTCCTCCTCG
Organism: Eleusine coracana subsp. coracana; assembly: GCA_032690845.1. Lineage (NCBI taxonomy): Eukaryota > Viridiplantae > Streptophyta > Magnoliopsida > Poales > Poaceae > Eleusine > Eleusine coracana. Next base: position 35,006,404 of record CM064418.1, read on the forward strand.
CCATTATCCTCATCCCGCTCTTTCCTTCACTAGGGAAGACCGCGAGTACTTTGGTATCACCGAGAGGGACATTGAGGAGACCACCGGTGCTATTGGTGAGAGTGAAGGTGAGAGTGATGGGGATGACAATGGACATGAAGATGATGAGGGTGAGCCTAGTGGGAGTGAGTATAATGGGAGCGAGTGATTGTGCTCTTCCATTATTTTTTTTCCTTTTTGGTGTCTTGATACCAAAGGGGGAGAATAAAGCTATCTAGTTGATCAAGGACGTTTTATTTTTCAAAAATTTGTATTATGTAAGACTATGCGTTATGTGGTGTGCCTTCCTATCTTATTGTCATTTGGCTATGTAAGATCTTGTAAGACCTATTTGTGATAGATGATATGTTGGTGAATAATATTTGTTGGCTATGTGTTTGCATTTGTCATTTATTCACTCTTGTATTACACTTGATCACATTTTTTTAGGCACCCCACAGTTATAATGAATATATGAATGAACTCTCAAAATTGATGTCTTAAAATGCATATGGATTATTGTTGTATGATTTATTGATGCATAAATTTAGGGGGAGCTCTACATATATTGATTGAAAGATTTTTTTTATCTCATTTGTAAGATTTAATTGGTTGTCATCAATCACCAAGAAGGGGAAAATTGAAAGTGTATCTAAGCCCCGTGTGGGTTTTAGTTGATTAATAATGAACAATTAAAGAACTAATCATATTTTCTAAGTGTATGAGCAGGACGAATACTTCATGCATCAAAGATGACCCCCTAAAATGAAAAGAAAAAAAAAAGAAGGCAACCGGTGACTCTTAGTTTTAATTCTTATCTTTTTAAGTCATATGTATGCCATACTATCAAGAGGGACACAAGAAAGAAAAATGATAAAATTGATCAAGTGCTCAAAACTTTTAATATCATATTGCATTCCCAAAATCAAATATCCTTAACTTCCTTCTGTGACACGAACTAGGCCAGTTATGGCCGAACTAGGCCGGCAAGAGCTCAAACAGAACCAATTTAGTTCTAGAGTCGCTCAGGCTTGGTGTATACTAGAGGTTTTAAGTAGGTTGGGCCTTATAAGATTGATGACAAAAGAATTGGTGGAACTGGAGGCCGGATGATGAAGATATGATGTTAAAAGAAACAAGGTGGACATCATAGTCGAAACAGAAATATGGTGTGTGACAAAAGATTCCTCGTATCGGGACAATCGCATGAGCGTGAGAATCTCCTGAAACGGAGCTACGGTTGAGAAGATATGATTTTTGGTATTTTCTGAAATTATTTTTGTACTGGAAAATCTGTGGACCGGGTCTACTATTCTGTGGACTAGGTTCATGGACCAGGTCTATGGATTGTGGTGAACCAGGGGGCTAAAATGAAAATATGCATAACTAATAGGAGGTGGGTTGATTTGGAATGAGAATAGAGGGGCTCGGTTATTCTTTCTTCGTTGGAACAGAGGGAGCGCAGCATCTCTGGAGCTCGGCTCGCGGGGAGGGGGATGAGGGAGAGAGCCGGGGAGTTGGGGGAAACAGGGAGCGGGGTCGCCTCGCGCTCGCCGGTGGTGGTGGATGAGGGCGAGGGCATGGGAGCGGATTTGGGAATCGCTGGCCATGGCCGGGAGCTCGAGAATGGGGAGCTGAGTTCCGGAGCCGTTTGCTTGGCCGGGCAGACGCGACGCGTCGAGCGACATCAATGGCTAGGCGACGGCTGCAGCGTGCGGTCTCGTCTGACTGCTCCGGCGCTGTGCTCGTCGGGGTGTGCGTGAAGGCGGCGGACAGGTGGCTAGGGTGAGGTGAGGTGGCAAGCTCGGCTGCCATCAATGGTGGCCACTGTGCATGAGCAGGGCGCGTTGCTGGTGGCGGGGCCAGTGGCTCAGTGCGGGGTCGCGAGGCACTCGACCGGGAGCGGGGAATAAATACGAGCAGGTGGTGGCGGTGTGCTTTGTCAGCGGCGGCAGCAGCGAAGCGACGACTCGGGCAGGCCGTGTGCGGCGCGTTGCGCTTGAAGGGGGGTGGCGATGAGCTGCGCAGGGTGGAGCAGGGGACGTGTCCAGCTGCTGGTCGGGTGGAGGCGACGTGTCGGACGACTACAACGGTGGCCGTGTAGCATGTCGTCGGAGAGCGATTGGCCGACACGTTTATGGCGCCCGTGTGGTTGGAGATTTGAGGATACGACGATGGGACGATGTATTATGAAGGGATGGGTCGGGCAGGTATAGCTCCGATCAGTGAAAGTTGATGTGACTGTTCTCTGCATTTATGGTGGTGCGGTTGCTTGATGGGAGGTGTCGGTGGCGAGCTACTCCTTGACGTGGAGCGGGACGATTGGTAGGTGGAGTGAAGGTGGTGGGGCTCTTTGGTTAGGCTAGGTCGAGGCAGGCTATTGGTGACGGCAGAGACGCTAGAGTCAAATAGGAACGATAGCGCGTCCGTTCTGGAGGAAGAAGACGATAGGGGCAGGCGTTGCGCTTGGCTGGGCCGTGTATCGCGCACATGGGCTACGGCATAGGCCGTGCTAGGGGGAGTGACGGGTGGACCGTGCTGGGCTAGAAGAGAGGATAGAGCGAGACAGGCTAAGTCGGAGTCGCGGGGCTAGGCCGGGGGCGCGCGACCCAGACAGGAGAAGGGGAGGCAGGCTGGCTCGGGCTGAGAAGAAAGGAAGGGAATGGGGAAAAATATTTAATCTTTTCTCCAGGTTTTGGGGTTTGGAGTTTTAAAAGAAGTAGCACACAAAATAAATAAATACATAAGCAAAACAAACAACCATGTTGGTAAGATTATTTTTAAATTACTTAAAATATCTTTTATCCTATTTCTCTTGTTTGATTATTTAATGAGATTTTGTTTTTGAAAAATCATGAGACCATATTAACTTTGAAAAATTAAATTTTGCCACGATTTTATCTAATTAATTTGGTATTAAAATTTTTAGTGTATTACAGATCTACCATACTTAAAAGAATCTCGTCCTCGAGATTGGAGGGTGCTAGGAGTAGGAAATAATTTTAGACTGGGTGTGGGATTTAATCGATGGGAGGGGGGGGGGGGGGGGATTCCCGAACGAGATCGAGAGGGAACTTGAAGCACACAAGATAGTCTAATTATTCAACTGCCCGATACAGACTTGACACCGAGAATACATTCACACTCCGATGAGAAATCACGGAGCGGGCTTCGTCAGGGGCTGAGAGAAGAGCTTTCGCACGAGATAGGCCATCAGCAGCAGGTAGGCGGCGACAACCCAAACCAGCACATCCAGACTGAAGGTCATGGTGGTTGTAGCTCGATGCAAGCCGCAATCCGACGGTGGCTTGGAATGACGAGATGAAGTCAGAACAGGGAAAAGTGGTTGGTGTTTCTGTCTGGTGGTGAAGGTCCGGCAATGGTGGTGCTCTTTTATGGTCGCTCACGATGTGCGGTGTGGTGGCAGGGGAAGTGGTGATTCCAACAAGGACGGCACGTGCGAGCATAGAGGAGTGGAGCGAGAGGTTGCGGCTGTGCGAGATAGAAATTTGTCCCTTGATGAGGTGATGGATGCGATGGGATTACTGGTGATGGTGGATGGCAGGGAATCTAGGTGGTAGCTTGGCAGACTAGGTGTAGCAGAGGTGGCGCGAATGGGGGAGGCACACCGATGCCAGGAAAGGCAGGGTTTGCGGGACGTGAGGAAGACGAGCGAGTGGGCCTATGAGAGGTAAATGGGCTAGGGAGAGCCATGGGCTCAACAGTAGGTGGGCTGGAGAATGGAAATAGGTTGTGTTTAGACGGGGGAGAGTTCTTCTTTTTTTTTTGGCTTGGATAAAATATTTGGTAAGTAGGGAGGGATCTACCCTACTTAAAAGAGTTTTGCTGGGGGTCAAGGAATTTAGTAGGGTACTACCCTACTTAAGAATCTTGTCAAGGGTGGTAGGCTGACGAATCTCGAGGTTCGGCTACATTTGCATGGCTAGTTTCTTGGTAGAATATTTGGTACAGGGTCTGGTAGGGGTCAAGGGTGTTAGCCAGGCGGTGGAGAATATGCTTGGCAAGCTTTACTAACTGGTATAGTGATTTGCCAGCGGTGAGATTTCCCAATCTCGTCAAGATGGTGACTGCGGCAGCTAAGTTACTTTCTACTTTAGCGGCACGGAGTTCGACTTCTTCAAGTTTGAGACACAGGGCTAGGCAGTGTGCATCAGTTTCTTTTTCATGCTGGATGCACGTTTCAAGGTGTTGGGTTTGCTGGTCGCAAAGGTCGTCCAGTACGTGGAGATATTTGGTGGTGTTGACAAGGGTAGGGTCATGCCCAATAGAATTTGATTGTATCAGGGATTCTATACGGGATTTCCACTGGGGTAGGTCTTTGTTGGTGATGGGGAGGTACCTCATGCTTGAGTACGTAAGAGGGGGCTCGTATAGCTGGCACAAAAGTTTCAAGGCTTTACGGGCAGCAAGTTGGTAGGTGTCTCGGAGACGTGATCCAACAACGGTTACACTGAAGGTGTCGGGGGTAAATATTGGGGTGCCACATGACGCTCCCTAACAACAACTAATAGGGACCAAAACGGGCCCCACGTGAAAAATACCCGTGTGATGGAACCCCACTTCAAATCACGCGGGGCATACCATGCCCCCGGCTCGTTCTAGCCTCAAGTGGACGACGAGCAACCCGCCACGCTCGACCCCCTCCGTGGGGGTCGGGAGCTCCGATACGCCTCGACCCCGTGGCAGGAGTTGGGAAAGCCTCTCGCGGGTCCCATACGGCCATTGAGCAGGTGCCGCCCCCTCCGACCCTTGAAACAGAAGCTTGAGCTCTGACAACACAAAACCGGGGAAGGCGGAATGGAGGAACTTGATCACTCTGACAGACATAACCAATCGTAACCCCAGGTGGGCCCGGGGGAGTCTGACGCCGTGTCGTCCCCCCTCCCCCCCAGCCGAGGGCGGACGACCGAGTCACCTGCCCTCAACGGCCAATCAATTAGCCTTAAATGTCGTACCCGCCACGCTCCCACAGTATCAAAGGGTCAAAGCCCCCCATACAGCCCATCATCACCATCGCCGCCCACGCCCGCTGACGCCAGGGAGCGCGGCATCATTGTACTCACCCCCAGAGCACCCCCTCCTCTGTCGCCACCATTGTACTCACCCCCGGAGCAAGTAACACGAGCAGACAATGAACTGGACGTAGGGGTTCACCCTGAACCAGTATAATCCCCGTGTCCTCTTACTAAGCCATTACCGAATCTAGAGCGCGCATCCCCAGAACAAATTCTACTAGCCGGTGATAAAAACACCAACAGTTGGCGCGCCAAGTAGGGGCTTTGCGCGCTTTACCTCTCTTCTTCGGTTCGGATGGCTACTCTCCCTCCTTTCTGGGCTTCTAGTGGCAGCATCTTCTTTGGGAGCCTTGAGTTCATCACCACTGCTGACCGGAAATTGCTGTGCTTTAGTACTCTGACGCCCTCGCCGTCCCTGGCTGCAGCGCTCGCCGATGAGGCGCCGCTCCCCTGGTGGCTGGGTGACTCGAATGACGCGTTCAACCTCAAGAGCGCGAGAGGTGGGATGCCGAGACTCGGCGAGGAGCCGATCTCGAACCCCATTGCGACGGCCGTCACCATTGGCACCGAGGTGATGCGCGTGGTTCAGCTCGACCGTGCCGGGCCGCGCGTCGTGAATCACCGTGCGGCGTCGCCGGGTCACACCGACCGGCTGTGGCTCCACTTGAAGCACTACTTGGGCCCTACACCCAGCCATGACGACCTTCGTCATTTCGTGTTTGCCCTGGCGAACATACACGGGAAACTCCTCGGTGGACAGCCGCTTCACCCATGCCAACTCGCTGAAAGCTCCTCCGGAGGCCGTCCGTACGGTCTACGGAATGCCACGGGGCATTTTCAGGGCTTATTGGCTGGGCCCAACAACCATGACCTCGATGACCCAGGATTCGTTGGCGCGATTGATCACCCCGATGAATCTTTCTTCGTCCTCCTCGGGGAAGGGGCTTTGGAAGACTGTGACACGGAGTCCAAGAGCTCCGAGGGGAGTTGCAGCCCGCGTGGGTGCAACATAGTGCAACTCCCACCCATACCCGAGGCAGGGAACCCCAGCACCTCCGCCACTGGGGCCATGACCAACCCTGCTACATAGAATCCGGTGAATCCGGCGGCCGGTGCGAAGGAAGGGGTGGCGCTCGTTGATGTCCCAGTCACCAACGGCGTGGGACACTAGCCAGCACCTCGCCCTGATAGCATACAGGACCGGCTAAAAGCCCGATGTGCAGAGCTTGTGGAGACTCGGCGACAGCTAGAGCACGAAAAGGAACAAATCGACCGCGAGCTGGCCCGCCCCGTAGGTGGCGGATGCGCCCGTGCAATGGCCCGCGACGTCCAACAGTGCGTCGTCACCGACGACCAAGGGCCTCCACAGTTCACCCACGTGGGACAGAACATAGCGGCGGCAACCGCGCTACTCAAAACCCTCCCAGAGCCTGCTACGCCTAAGGCTCAGCGGGCGCAGCGCGAGGTGGCCGCGCTCCTCGTCAAGGCTGCCCAACTTCAGGCCAAAAGCTCGTTCCGACGAGTTGCTCCACTTCCAAGCGCACGGGAGGAGACGGCGCCGCCGATTCACAACAGAACTCGGTCCGGCGGCCGACCCTCGTGGGGGGGCACGCCCAAGAAAGCCTCGGTCCATGACCGGATCGGGGCGAAGCGTGACACGCGCCACACCCTTAGGGCGCACGAGCGGGAAAAGGAACGGATCCACAGAGAAAGAGGTCGTCATCTACGCCGCGGCGGCCGGTACGACGACACCGATGAGGAGCGGAGCCGAAGTCCTAGCCCTCCCGGGCCACGGGTCTTCAGTTAGCGCATCCGAACCACCGAGTTTCCCCAACGGTTCCGTGCCCCCGCAACCGGAAGGAAATACGCGGGGGAAACAGACCTGGGCCTTTGGCTAGAAGACTACCGGCTCACGTGCCAGGCGGGAGGGGCCACCGACGACCTAGCCATCATCCGCAACCTCCCCCTGTACCTCGCAGACTCGGCCCATGCCTGGCTCGAGCATCTCCCTGAGGGCCAGATCTACAACTAGGGCGACCTGAGGGATGTCTTTGTCGGCAACTTCCATGGGACGTACGTCCGCCCAGGCAACCCCTGGGACCTCAAGAACTGTCGGCAGAGAGTCGGCGAGTCCTCCCGGGATTACATCCGGCACATCAGCAAGTAGTGCAACGAGCTTCCCAATGTGGGAGATACGGACATCGTCGAAGCCTTCATCTCCGGCACCACTTCAGAACAGCTCATTCACGAGTTGGGACGGAAGGGCCCATGCACGGCGCATGAACTCCTGGACATCGCCACGAGCTTTGCGTCCGATGAAGAGTGCGTTGGGATGGTCCTCCAGCGAGTGCTGGAAAGCAAAGGCAAGGGCAAGCGGGAGGAAGAGGCCGGCGATGGTGTCTCCGACCACCCCAAGAAAAAGAAGAACAAGTCGCGGGGTGCATGCGGCCACGTTGTGGCCGCCACCGACCGCAAACCGCCGAGGCCCGCGACCGGGGAAGCTCCGAACCACTTCGAGAAGAAGTGGAACGGCCCATGCCCCAATCACGGTTTTCCCGTCAAACACCACCTCAAGGATTGCTCTACCATGAAGAAGTTCCTCCAAGAGGAGATCAAGAAAGGAGACACGGGGAAGGAGTCGGGCCCCAAGGTGCAGGACCCCGCGAGCGACTACGATGATGATGAGCAAGCAGGACAGGTCTTCCCTGATCCAAAGGCCTGCCACATGATCTTCACGGGACCCAAGTCCCGGGGAAGCCGTCTGAAGGCTAGGCACTACTAGCAAGTAAAGGAGCCTATTCATGCAAGTCTACAAGGTAGTCAACTAGAGTAGGTAAGCACACAAGCATGAATAGCACGGTATGTAAATGCGGAAAGTAAAGCATCATAGTAAGGAGTAGAGTAAGAGATGGCTCATGATTTTTTTCCCGAGGTCTCGGAAGGATGGCGCCTTTCCCTACTCCTTGTTGGACCACTCCCACCGGAGTCCCGGTCCCTCCCGCCACCAAGTGGAGTTCTCACCCACGAGCCCGCAATCACTCCTAGAGTGAAGACACAGTGTGCATCACCGCTTCACAAAGTACAAGCTCGCCTCCCTCGAGAACTTGCCGCACTTCCCGAGCTGGTACGGGCGCTCACTATTGATGCCCCTTTCACCGGCGGGCTCAAACCGTGTACAAACGTGTGACGACCTTCACAACCAATCACAATAGGTTCAATCACCGACACCTAACCGGTCTAGGTCTCACCATAGACCAAGAGTAACAACCTAAATCACACCCTCAAGTACACCCTAGCCTTAGATGTGCATCAATGCTCATGTTACTCTCACTAGCACTCTCAAGATATCCAATATCCTCTCCTAGTGCTCTCCTCTTGGCCCTTTGGCTCCCCATAGATGCTCCCAGTAATTCCCATGGCCAAAGGCAGTCTCTAAGACCCCAGCAACGAGTTTATATAGGCCTTCAACCTCAAACTTGCCGTTGCTCCTTGAAACAGCCTCTCTGGATGTACTGATCGGACAGTCTGGTCACTGTCCAGACCGGATAGTCCGGTCTTCATTGAACAGCTCCTCTAGAGCCGTTGTTCTCTGTCCGCTGTTTCCTTCATACTGACCGGACAGTCCGATCTTCATAGCTCCAGAGCCGTTGCAGCCACTTCCTCGTCTATCCAGAATTTCTTTCTACAGACCATACAGTCTGGTCTACAGACCGTACAATCAGACCGTACAGTCCTGTCTTTACAATTCTGCTCCAACAGATTTCCTCACAGCCAACTTCTCCTCTGTTCTGTCGCCTCCTGTAATGACCGTACGTCCAATCTTCACACCGGACTGTCCAGTCTCTTCTCTCCTTTCTCCAAACAAAGACATTGTCAATGCTTCCTCTTCTGTCCGAACCTTCTCCATACAGACCAGACTGTCCGGTCTGCACACCGGACTGTCCGATCTCTATCACTTCTCTGCCAACAGAATTCCTCGCGACCAACATCTTCTCTATAGAGAATTTCCCTCAGATCACCGGACCGTCTGGTCTCCAAGACCTCTTTGTCCGGTCTTTACCTGCAGAAGCTGAAACTCCTCGTCTCCTCTTGACTTTGTTTCCCGGCTTCTTCCAACAACTCCTTGGCTTCTCCACTGTCACCTAGTGCCTGTGATTTCACCGAGCATCCATGCACATCATCGACTAGACATGACCTAAGAGAATGACCTAGACCCCCTTGATAGTCCGGTTTTTCCTATGGACTCAAAGCCCTAACAACTAGACAAGTGTTCCCAATACTTGCTCTATAGCTTGTCCTCAGCTTTGATCCATCTGCATTAACCCTTGAACTCCGTCAAGCTCACAAGCCTCCATACTTGCTATCATTGTCATCAATCGCAAAGGCAACCATCAATGATCATCATAAGATAGATAAGGTTTCCTACACACACAACACTTGTGTAGACATTAGTCATATTTCATGTTTGTCATTCATCACCAAAACTAACATAGCTTGGGGTGACCTCAATGGTCATGAACCTTACAATCTCCCCCTTTTTGGTGATGGATGACAACCACTACTTATGATGATCCAAAACGAACGAGTCTCGAAAGAATAAGAAGGAAGTGACAAAAGACTCGTACGAAAACAAGGAACCAAGAGAAAAGATAGGTTTGAATGGATTACCTTGATCCTTACCTTAGAAGTAGTCTCCCCCCTTGGAATGTGCTTGGTGTGGAGGGAGAACTACCAAAATATGTAGCGCACTAGATATTGAGCTTGAGTTGAATTTTGCGCCCGTCATGGTGTCGTGGAAGTCGATCTTGTTGATATAGACACGCACCATGGACATAGATGTTCATGTCGGTGTAGATGTTCATTGTTCTTGTATAATGCATCATTGTTGTTCTTCTCCATGTTGGTGTAGATGTTTATCTTGTCATGATCTTCATATGTACTCCAAGTGAACATGCACCATTGTCTTGATCATCTTCATGTTCTCCATATTCATCTTCTTTTGTTCATCTTATTTTGATCTTCATGTTCTTCCTTCATGTTCTCCATATTCATCTTCTTTTGTTCATCTTCTTTTGATCTTCATGTTCTTCTCGACTTGGCTTTCGGATCTTCATGTTCTTCTCACCCTTTGTGTTATCAATCTAGACTTGGCTTTTGGATCTTCATATTCCTTCTCACCCTTTGTCACCTATCACCAAAAACCACAAGCCAAAGACAAAACACAAGAGAACTAAGCAGCAAATAATAAATGGCAAGAGTTAGGAAACTCCCCCTTTCATGGTGCTCCACCTTGGTCACGATGGTGTTTCACCATAGCTCCCCCTACACACATGACTCAACAAAATATTTCTTTAAGAAGCAATGATTAGTCATTAGTGTGATGGGAATGTACGAGTCACTTGTCTTTGAGCTGTGCGAGTAGATTTAACCTTGGAGCTCGTTTGAACATGATTCAATGGGCATGAAGCACAATCCTTTCCTTTGGTCACACTTATGGAGATGTAATCTCATATAGATCATGAGGCACAAATATCTCCAAATGTGACAAGCCTCCTTTGTGTTTCCTATATGATGCATGCAACAAGCGTTTTACATACGCAACGAAAGTAAACATGCCATGTGGATGCAAGCAATATTAAACAAGACACAAAGGAAACCTAACAATGTCAAGTTTAAGCCCCTCCCAAGCTTACTCACAATAAGCCATACCCTTGCCTTGAGAGAAGCCAAACCACCATCTCAAGCACTCTCCCTTGCTTATAGCTATCTTGGATGGGTTAGACATTGACTAATTTTTTATGTGGTTTTTTTACACATGCATGGATGCAAAACATTCTAGTCACAAAGTAGTCTTAATTACCATGCATTTCAAAAAGAAAGAACACACTACAACTACCAAGAACAAACACGAATACCTTCCTCATGAGTAGATATGTCATTGAGGTCCGTGTCACTTGTGGTGGACTTCACTTGATCTTCAAGTAAACTCCTAGTCCACCACCACCACCATCATCTAGGTCTTGTTCTTGGGCACCCACTTGTACTTTATTGACCTCTCAAGATCAACAATGCACTAAGGCATCTATATGCTTTTGACCTTTCTCTTCTTGTTTGGTGGTCCCAAAGCCTTTGCTTTCACCTTGCCATCCTTGTCCCTAAAAATCTTGAAATGCGTGTTCTCATGGAACAAGTTAGCATTAGGTAAAATAATGGAACTTCTCACCATAGGGCAATCCTTGATGGTGTGGCCATCCTTGCAACACCTCTTGCAATAGTAGTCATCGGCGAGTAGGGGTTTGATCCATTCGTTGATGGAATCACTCATCCCGATGATATCGATGGCGGCGGGATACGAGCCAAGTCCCCGGTGGGAGACATTGTTCATAAGATTTCTCCCAAGAGTCTCCTTGTGGATGGCTCTACCATGTATGAGCCTCTCGAAACTGTCCATCAGCATCTTCCTCTCTTCCTTGAGCTTATGATATTCCTTCAAAACTGTGGGATACTTGCCTTACGGGTATCCTCATACAAGACTAAGTCGGTAGCCGACCGGGTACTTCATCAACAAGGAAACCGACCGACTCAACTTGGAGCATAAGGCATGTAGAGATAGACTTTCTATGTAAATCCTAAGGGGTTACGACTAGGACTCTTCATGTACCCCCCTGTCGACCAGATATATAAGGCAGCAGGGTACCCCCTCATCGAGGGACAAGTTCACAAGTTTTGTAACATCAATACAATACCCAGAATATAGGACGTAGGATTTTTACTCTCATCGGGAGGGCCCGAACCTGTTGTGGGACATATATACCTGGGATACTAACCACTCGGCTAACTGGCCGAGTGGGCCGGGGGCTCGGCTATGGTGTATTCGGCCCAGAAGATATTTACTTAAATACTTGTTTGAGTAAGCAACAAGTTAGGTTAGCAGATATGTTGGATAGATATGATCTGTTGTAACCGACTAAAAGATTACCATGTAAACCCCTACCCTTCAGATATATAAGGGGGGCAGGGGGCCTTCGACAAGACAGCGACTCGTATTGGAACCCTAATTCCAGTGCGAACCCTAGCAATACAGAAACACCAAACATGACATAGGGTTATTATCCTTCGGCAGGTCTGAACCTGTATAAACCTTGTGTCCTGTGTCCATCGATCTTTCATACTCATACGCATATCTAGAACTACTATCGAGAATATCTCTCGATAATTGGCACGCTAGGAAGGGGACACGTTGAGTTTAGCTTCGCCGAAATTGATGGCTTTCGTAGACATCAAGTTTCACCTGGGAAACAAGATCCGCTTTGGTACCGTCAGCCTCGTCGCCAATCAGTACGGGAACCTCGTAGAGCAAGATCACGTGGCCCGTTCGGCGGCCACCTTGCCTTCAAACTCAGGCACCAGCAAAGCTTCAATGGCCGAACGGATCATTCTGATCGGCCGGTTCTCACTCGGCCTCGACAACACGGCGATAGCGTTCCAAGCGGAAACCCTCTCGGGCTCCTACTCAACGTCACCTGCAAAGCCCTGATCGGCAACCTTGGTCGGCTCAGACCTTACTGCGGTTGATCTCCCGACTCCTCACATGGATCAGTCGGATGAAGATCCCATTTTTTTTGATGAATCAAGATTCATTGCAACAATCCCAATTTTTTTGATGAATCAAGATTCATCGCAACAATCGGCCTTGAAAACGAGTTACTCCTGGACTTGATTGAAGGGCCGAGCGATTAAGAAAGTTGCTCCTCGGATTACCACGAGGTATTCATGGTGGCACCTGCAGCCCAAGGAGGGACTAACGGAGAAACGCCGGTGGTGGATGCCGCACACGGCGCCATACCAGATGGACATATAACCGATCTTGAAGACGACAATCCCGATGCCGCCACTCCCCCGCTTCGTAGACCGAATGCTCAGCAGAGACCCGAGTCGTGCAAAACCTAGATATAGGAGACCTCACCTTAAAACTTTATGGTGAAGACGTCTTCAAAACCCCACAGCACAACATCACGGCTGCAGCGGCCCTCTTGCGCACCATAGAGCCCTTGCTCCAAGTCTCCCCGGAGTTGACACCTCAGTCAACCAGTTAAAAGCACACATCAGGGCCGCTGGGGATGCATGCGGCACAATCAACACCGAGTCAAGCAACGTCTGGGGTCGCCAGTTCGGTACCTAGCCAGGAGAGAAGAGACCGGCAACGCTCCAACCGGCAAGCAACCCCTCCTACCGCCCCAAGGCGCAGGCCCATTGCAGAGTACCATGATCGGCATCCGAACGCCGACTTATGCAATGGCATACCATCACGTGATGCGCGGGTCCAATTGGACAGCAGATACCAGGAGCGCGACGATGCGGCCCGCCGATAGTATGAAGATGAACGACGCCGGCGTGGTTATGTCGACTACGAACGTGACAACAGACGGCAGCCACCCAAAGATGATCATTACCGTGATCGACGGGACGAGGGCCGCCGCGAGGACAGATCCCGCTGGGGACCTAGATGCGAGTGAGAACGGACCCCGATCACCAACGACTATGACGAGAAGGCTAGCATTCGAGCCTTCACTCGGGAGCTTTGAACCGTCAGCTGGCCAGTCGGCTTTAAGCCAGTAGGTATCGAGAAGTATGACGGCAAGACGGATCCACGTGACTGGCTTCACGTCTATTCAACAGCCATACGAGCACTCGGCGGTGATAGTTTTGTCATGGCCAACTAGTTGCACGTCTGCCTGGCCCCTGTGGCACGAACCTGGCTCACCAGTCTGCCTGACAATTCCATCAGTTCCTGGGCGGATCTCTGTTGGCAGTTCATTGCCAACTTTCAAGCCACCTTCGACAGGCCAGGGAACCACTGGGAGCTCGGCCGGATCAAGCAGCGGGACCAGAAGCCACTTCGAGAGTACATCCAACGCTTTTGCCGAGTGAAAAATACCACCCTTAATATCTCGGATGCTCAGGTCATCGCCGCCTTCCAAGGTGGCCTTCGTGATGACGATCTGATAAAGAAGATTAGGAGGTTAGACGCTACCGGCGGATTGTCAGCCAAAGAACTGTTCACCATGGCCGACAAATACGCTGCGGACAATTCGACTCTCTTCCATGTTCGCCGGTACAAGGAAGCGAACCCAAGGAACCAGTCGGGCCCATCCAATTACAACAAAGACGGTGACAGGAAGCGCAAGCAAGACCGAACGGTGGCCAACACCGAGCGTCCCACCAGGAGGAAACCGGTCACTCAGGACAACTTTGACAAAATGCTTGATGGCCCTTGCCTGCTCCACGATAGAGCTCACAAAGCCAGAGAATGCTTTAAGTTGAAGAATTTCGCCCATCATGCCTTGAAGGTCTGCAAGGAACGCCCCTAGGTCCCGAAGGGCGACAGGAAGGACTCGGATAAGGATAACCAAGACGAGGATAAGGAGGACTTCCAAGACCCCGAACGCAAGGTCAACTACATCTATGGTAGGTCCACGACAGACTCGAAGCACCAGTAGAAGATCCTCTACAGAGAGGTCCACTCGGTCTCACCAGCGGTACCTCAATATCTACGATGGTCAGAGGTCTCGTTTTTTTTTTATCGGTCCGACCATCTGGATCATATCCCTAGGCCCGGGAAATATCCCTTAGTACTAACACCGACTGTTAACCGAGTTCGGCTAAATTGGGTACTGGTAGATGGCGGTAGCAGTTTGGACATCCTCTTTGTGAAAACCTTCAAGGAGCTCGGCATACCCTTGACCGACCTCAAGCCAAGTCGATCGCCGTTTCACGGTGTGATCCCGGGCATGCAAACAGTCCCTCTGGGGCAAATCACTCTGCCTGTGACTTTTGGCACTCGGGAGAACTACAGGATGCAGCGTATTACCTTCGAGGTCGCCGACCTCGATTCTACCTACCACGCCATCATAGGGAGGCCAGCCATCACCAAATTCATGACCGTACCTCACTATCCGTATATGATGACGAAGCTACCAGGACCAAACGGAGTCATCTCACTTCACTCGGATGTGCGAACATCATACGACGGTGACAACGGCAGTTGCGAGTTGACGAAGAAGATGGTGGCGGCATCAGAGTTGGCCAAGTCGAAGGCAGCGATCGCAATGACTGAGGAGGCCATGCTTGACCCTACTCTCAAGAAGGCATTGAAGGCCACAGTACAGGCAGACGCCGTGGAGTCCAAGAAGATTAACCTAGATGATAGTGATGTATCTAAGACCACCAATATCGGGGTCAATCTAGGTGACAAATAGGAAAGCGCACTCATCCTTTTTCTTAGAAATAATAAAGACATATTTGCATGGAAACCTTCTGATATGCCAGGCGTTCCAAGGGAAAAGGCTGAGCATAAACTTCACGTTCGCGAAAATGCCAGGCCGGTAAGGCAATGGCTTAGACGATTCTCGCAGGACCAAAAGGATGCGATTAGAAAAGAGATCGGCCGACTGCTGGCAGCCGGTTTTATTAAGGAAGTCCTCCACCCTAACTGGTTGGCCAACCCAGTCCTGGTGCGGAAAAAGAATAAGGAGTGACGGATGTGCGTGTATTACACCGGCCTTAATCAAGCCTGTTCGAAAGATCCGTTCACCCTCCCACGTAATGATCAAGTGGTCGATTCGACGGCTGGATGCGCCTTGTTGTGCTTCTTAGATGCCTATTCAGGGTACCATCAGATTCCCTTAAACCAATCCAACCAGCTTAAAACCTCGTTCATCATACCATTCAGAGCATTTTGTTACACAACAATGCCCTTTGGTCTGAAAAACGCTAGCGCCACATACCAACGGACTATGCAGCGATGCTTGGATAACCAGATAGGGCGGAATGTCGAAGCTTACATAGATGACGTGGTAGTCAAGACTCGGCTCTCCACTGACTTAATATCTGACCTAGATGAAATATTCGGCAACCTCCGGAAATACAATATGGAGCTGAATCCAGAAAAATGTGTTTTTGGCGTCCTATCAGGAAAATTACTCGGCTTTCTAGTATCACATAGAGGGATTGAAGCTAATCCAGAAAAGGTAAATACCATATTGCGGATGCCCCCCCCCCCCCCCCCCACATTCGCAAAAGGACATTCAAAAGCTCACTGGTTGCATGGCAACACTTAGTCAGTTTGTATCACGAATCGGTGTTCGAGGGCTACCTTTTTTTCGGCTACTCAAGAAGCAAGAGTCATTCATCTGGAATGATGACGCACAGAAAGCCTTGGATGATGTCAAGGCTTACATTAGTGGTCCTCTAGTCTTAACTCCCCTAGAGCGAAAGGAACCTTTGGAGCTGTACATTTCTGTAACCAAACACGTTGTTAGTACTGTGGTGGCGGTGGAACGGGCGGAAGATGGCAAGGCTCAAAAGGTGCAATGACCAGTTTATTTCGTTAGTGAGGTCTTATCAGAATCCAAGGTACGATATTTCCAGCTTCAGAAATTAATTTATGCATTACTGGTGACATCTCGGAAGTTGAAGCATTACTTTGAGGATCATCCAATTGAGGTCCACACGTCGTTCGGTCTAGGCGAATTGCTGCACAATAGAGAGGCCACTGGGAAAATTGCCATATGGGTTGTCGAGCTCGAATCATATGATATCACCTTTAAGTCATGCGACTTGATTAAAGGTCAAGCTTTGTCGGACTTCGTCACCGAGTGGACAGAATGTGAGTTACCGCCCAACCCGCAAGAATTAAGCTATTGGAAAATGACGTTTGACGGTTCCTTACAACTGGAAGGTGCCGGAGCAGGGGTCATATTGACATCTCCTAATGGAGCCAAGTTGCGGTACGTTCTTCGAATGCACTTCCACGCGTCTAACAACGCCGTAGAGTATGAGGTGCTATTACATGGACTTCGGATAGCTATCTCACTCGGTGTCCAAAGAATAAGCGTTTTTGGTGACTCGGCGCTAGTAATAAATCAAGTAATGAAGGAGTGGTGTTGTTCCCACGAAAGCATGACAACCTACTGCACTGAAGTTCGGAAGCTCGAAGACAAGTTTGATGGCATAGAGTATAAACATGTCCTATGCAAGTATAATGAAGAGGCGGACGAACTGGCCAAACTTGGGTCTAGTAGATCTAAAATACCTGATGGAGTATTCCTCGATGATCTGCATAAGCCATCTGTACTAACCTAGCAAACTATGGAGCAGTCGGCACTGAAGGAGGGAGCAGCACCACAGGTAGCTGTCATTGAGGTAGATTGGTGCACTTCCTTCATTTGAGTATTTGGATCGTGGCACACTACCGCACGACAAAGACGAAGCCCTCCGAATCATTCGCAAGTCTTGATCTTATTGTATAGTCGATCATCTCTTGTACAAGCAAAGCCCACATGGGGTACTGATGAAATGCTTGTCACAAGATGAGGGCAGAGTTATATTAGGAAATATCCATGCTGGCATATGTGGGAATCACGCTGGCCCATCAACAATTGCGGCCAAAGCAATGAGGCAGGGGTTTTACTGGCCGACTGCGGGTGCTGATGCCAAGAAAATCGTCCGAAAGTGTGAAGGCTGTCAGTTCTTTGCACGCCAAATGCACGTACCCGCCATAGAGCTTCAAAATATCCCAATAACTTGGCCGTTTTCAGTATGGGGCTTGGATATTGTTGGACCCTTCATGAAGGCTCAAGGGGATTTTACTCACCTTTTCGTAGCAGTGGACAAGTTCTCTAAATGAATTGAAGCAAAGCCAGTCGGTAAGATTTCGGCCAAAAAGGCCATCGAGTTCATGACCGAAATAGTCACTCGGTTCGGTGCCCCACACAAGATCATCACTGACAACGATACTCAATTCACAGCAGAGGAGGTCAAAGAGTTTGCAGGCCGAGTCGGCTTTAAGATTGGCTATGCCTCGGCCGCCCATCCACAGAGCAATGGCCAAGTTGAGAGGGCAAACGACCTCCTGCTTTCTGGAATTAAGCCTCGTATATTTGATCGGCTGGAAAAGTACGCTCGACGGTGGGTTCGAGTATTGCCATCTGTGTTGTGGGGTCTTAGAACCAACATAAGTCATGCCACCAGGCACTCCTCTTTTTCTTTGGTTTATGGCTCGGAAGCCATGTTACCAACCGAGATTCTGTTCGCCTCCCCACGTGTGGTAGCGTATGAAGAAA
Organism: Eleusine coracana subsp. coracana; assembly: GCA_032690845.1. Lineage (NCBI taxonomy): Eukaryota > Viridiplantae > Streptophyta > Magnoliopsida > Poales > Poaceae > Eleusine > Eleusine coracana. The sequence goes on from CM064418.1 coordinate 35,024,582, forward strand.
AAACCTCCAATGACCATAGGTGTGACGACTTGTTACTATTAGAGGAGCAGCAACATGCCACCTTAATTCGGTTGGCAAAGTACCAGCAAAGCTTGCGACGTTATCACGACAAAAACGTTCGAGCACGAGGTTTTTCCATCGGCGACTTGGTTTTGAAGCAAGTTCAGTCTAAGGTCGGTAAGCACCAGCTGTCGGCTCCATGGGAAGGACCTTTTATTGTAAAGGAAATCACTCGGCCAGGCGCCTATCGATTGATGCATGAGGACGGGTCGGACCTTCAAAGTTCCTGGAACATTTCACAGCTACATCATTTTTATGCCTAATATTTATAGTTTATTGTAACTCTATTTTATTTTATTACTGAACATATATATAGTATGGTCATGATATCTGGTTTTGCAATTTATGATTTTTGTAAATTATTGTTGTTATTGTTTAAGTCATGGCTCAAATTCTGATACTTGGTATCACCCTAACTCACGCATGTCAACCAAGCAGGTTACTTAGTCCCCAGGGTTCTTGCCGTCTGTTAGGGACCAAGGCAATTCTCCCAATTCGCATATGCTTGACCGAGTAAGTTCTTAGTCTCCATGGTTCATATCGGTTATTGGGAGCGTTGTTTAGAGGGCTGACATGAGTTGTGTATTGGTTGTGAGTGTTTAACACGAGTTCATACAATACATATACAAAGCAGCGCGACCTAAGAATTCATTACAATACTGGTAATGAATCTACCTTAGCGGTCTATCGAACCTTAGATATATTACAGCAACAAAGATGTAATACAATATTTTAAGCTTTACAACTCCTTACACTTTGGGTAAGGGATCTAGCTCTATTTGGTCAGTTAATACATGCGCCATTTTTTGCGCCTCAGCCACAAGGGCTTCACATTGCTCGTCAGAGAGATCTTTGTAGAAACCTTCTGCAACCACATCTAGCTCTATGCTGGGGATGTGAGATTTTGCTATTGCTAGGACTTGTGCACCGGCTAGCTCTGCAACATGTCGAGCATGTTCTTTTAATCGGCCGGGTGCCCCTCGTAGCCTAGTCATCAGATCTCGGCACTGAGGTGGCTTTTCTTCAGGGTACACGTACTGGGCGACCACCTCTGCATCTTTCTGAAGAGCTACAAGAGACCATCGAAGGTTTTCATCACCGTCTATAAATTTCTTCTACAAAAGCTCATAGGACCTTTTTGACCCTACAAAAGTACAATAATTACATATACCTAGGTACATATAAACTTGGGAATAAAGGTATTATGCTAACAACACTTACCTCTTAGGCGTTTCTCAGCATCTAATTTTTCAGCTTTGAGGGTGGCAACCATTTCATTGTATTCTTCCTTAAGCTTTTCAACTTCTTTGAAGGCTTTTTGGAATTGTTTTAGCTCATCTACAACATTTTTGAAGATCTTTTCGGCTTTGGATAGTTCGGTTTCCAGCTTTGTGTTTCTCTCCCTATGGCTTTTTATTGTTCCTTCAATATCTGTTAGTTATAAACATTTTAGTTTACAGCTGTATTTCCATATGTATAGGTATAGTTATTTTTACCTTCCGCCCTTTTCTTCCAAGAAGTTAGGGATTCTTGCATTATCTTGTAGTCGTCTTTTAGCTTTTCAAAATTATTTTTGATCTCTTCCGAGTCTTGGAGCTACCTTTTTAACCCTGGTTCTCGGTTTTCAAAGCTTCAATAGCTTGGGCAGATGACTCCAATTCTTTTATACGGCCTTCCAGACTTGCAATTTGAGCGACCGACTAGGCATCTTGTTTTTGCTTCACTTCCAGCATTCGTGATACCTCTGTATGGAAGAGTTCAGATATTCATATTCCAGAGATAGAATGCGAGGTATAGGCTTTGTGGATCTCATACCTTGTAGCTCAAACTAAAGTTCATCAACTTGAGATGAACGGGCTTTTAGATTGACTGATAAGCGCCCGACTTCCAGTCTCTCTTTGGCAAGCTGATCTTCTAAATCTACGGCTTTGGCACAATGCCTCTCAACAAGTTGCAGAAGCTTACTCTTGTTGGCCATATGAGTTTTCAGAGCCAGCAATGATGACAAGTTATATGGTTGAAACTTCACAGCCAGGTTTGGTGATTACTATTATCGATATTATTTTTCAAGAAGGGAGGAATACCTAGAAGGAATGGTAGGCTTTTTCAGTATGTTCTTCAAAAATTTTCAACTCCGCTTGTTCTGCCGACTCATCAAATCCGGTGATGGCGAATCGGCCAATATGATATACTGACCTAGTCGGCGTGGGCTGTTCCGGAGCACCCTCTTTTACCACTCGGTGAATGGGAGTAGGCGTGACATTTTCCTCCGGACCGATTGGATACTCATATGTTGGTTCTGGCATTGTTTCAAATACCAATGATGGCTCTTCGGGTTCGGTGGAGGCAGGAGTATTAGCACCTGCTGCCATCTCAGACATATTCAGGTCTGGGACATTAGGTGACTCAGCCTGGCTATCTTCTGGCCGAGTGGATTTGGGTGCATTCTTTAAATCACTCAGCTTCTCTGCCCAGTGGCTTGGGACATCATCTCTGGATGACCTGACAGGCGGTGTATCCTAATTTTTCTCAGGAACTAAACTTTGCACCATGATTTCCTCAAATGACGTTCCCCCGGTCGACCTGTCAAGATAATAGAGATTACACAATTGTTCATTGAAAAGCTGCGCATCAAGCTACATTGTTTTGTTTACCTTGCGCGACACTTAAATTTTAACCCTAACACCTTCGGGGGGGGGGGGGGGGCTAGTTGGCCTTGGGATGTCCGTTGTGTCTGATGCCTCCCTAACGTGGTTGGTCTTGCTTGACTCACTCGGACGAGCTTGCTCTTTTTTGCTTGCATTCATGGTCTGCCGAGTGGTGGAGGTCTTCTCTGAAGTCTTCTTCTTCGCTTCTCCTTGGAGTCTAGCTATTCTTTCAGCTAGAGATTCTTCTTCATTAGAGTCTTCAATGTGCGCCTTGCGGCGCTTGGAGGATGGTGGTTGAGTGGGAGATTTCTTTCATGGTGTCGGTGGTAGTGGTGGATTGGACATATATACATCAAGGTTCTACAACATATGTGATGTATAATTCGTTACTAAACATAATGAAACAGGTGTTAATTTTTCAAGCAGCGAGGTGGATAACTTACTGTACTCCTATCAGTCTCGGAATGATGTCCAGATTTTGCATTCCCTGGAGTCCAACCAAGAAGTGATGCAAATATGTTCTCCAGACACAATGTCAACTCCCTCTCTAACAATATTTCTGACATTTCCATTGTGGGGTCTGAGCCTAATTGAAATTTCCATCCTGGAACATGGCATATCTTGATAGGCTGCACGCGGCGATATATGAAGCTTGCGGCAACGTGTACGCCAGTATATCCTTTAGACTTGAGATAAGCAATATGCTTTAATATAGCATGAACCTGAGACTTCTTGTTTGGATGAGCCTTTGCTGACCACTTGGGTCGTGGCTTGGGGGTATCGGCTGTCGTTTCTGACAAAGATGGAGCATGGTTTCCATGGTAAAACCAGTCCGCGTGCCACCCCTTGTTGGTTGATGGAAGTGGCACATCAATATACTTGGATTTATTCCTTAATTGGAATCCAGCACCTCCTATGACATTATTGTTGTTTGACTTCAATACAAACAGTTCCTTGAAGGTATCGAAATGGGGATAGATACCCAAGAACACTTCACATAGATGAATAAATATGGCGATATGTAATATGGAATTTGGATTTAGATTGACAAGGTTGATGCCATAAAAGAAAAGAAGTCCCCAAAAGAAGTCGCAACATGGGATCCCAAATCCATGATAGAAAATGGAGGAGAAAACCATGATTTGGTCGACCGGAGGTTGCGGAAATCTCTGACCTATGGCCTCGATCCATCCTCCAGTTTGTTGATCCTACAACACGCCATCAATCACCAATCTGTTGATCTTCTCAGAATCCATGGCTGACGCGGGGAACTCCTTGATGCCGTCAGGGATATCAAAGATTGTATCTTCTTCTTCGCCCTTTCCAGGAGAAGATTGCCTCTCGGATTGAGACTTAGCGCTTTGATGGTTGCGCTTTGGGGCTATCGCTCTTGTTTTAGTACAATGTACAACGGTTGCGTGGAGTTTCTAGATGGAAATGGAGGCCCAGGATCTAGGGTTTGTAGGCGCAAGATGGAGGCGGCGACGAAATGGAGGCCCGAGATCTAGGGTTTGTGTGCGCAAGATGGCGGCGGTGGCGAAATGAAGACGAAGGGATGCGACTGTTCGGCGGCACTTTTATAATGGATAGATAACCTAGTGGGCCGAGGCTTCTCGTAGCCTGTTAAGTCCAGTTATGTTAATCGGTACGTGCATTTATTATGCTATCAAGATTATTTTCAAGCGATAACCTCAGATGTTGCCAATATTCATGTTAGTGATAAATCACTCGGACTGTTACTGTTTCAATCTTGGAAATTGTACTTTTCCAAATTTTGTGAAAAATCACTCGGATTGTTGCAATTTCAACCATGGAAATTGTGCCGTTTGATATTTTGTGATAAAATCACTCGGATTATCTTGGCACCAATCTTGGGGGCTGTATTTTTGTACTATATTACAACAATTGATACATCACCAATCTTGGGGGCTATGTCAATTGAATTTTATGATAAATCATTCGGATTAAGGATGATTCGGCATTGTGGATGTCGTTATTAATTTGGTGATGCATCACTCGGCGGATGGGAGAAATTTAGCAAAATAAGGAGCTTGTTTAGTTTAGTTTGATAAATCGGAAGATTCAGATGTCATTATGCCCTTTTGTGAGGGACAAGATTAATTTTGATTATTGGATATTTTTCAATAACTCAAAAGTTGCTTCGGTATAGACTCAACAACCTTCTGAGTTGGGGGCTATATTCATAGGCTATGTCTTTTTCAGGCGCTTAGGAAGAAGAGTTATCAGAAGTAATAGAAAAAGCACTTCCCAATTTCATAAGATATCAAGGCAAATCAAGGCGATGATTCAAAACGGAAAGTGCTTGGAGGCTACTGGGGGATATATGTACCCGGGATACTTAACCACTCGGCTAACTGGCCGAGTGGGCCGGGGGCTCGGCTATGGTGTATTCACCCTAGAAGATATTTACTTAAATACTTATTTGAGTAAGCAGCAAGTTAGGTTAGCAGTTATGTTGGATAGATAGGATCTGTTATAACCGACTAAAAGATTACCATGTAAACCCCTACCCTTCAGATATATAAGGAGGGCAGGGGGCCTTCGACATGACAGAGACTCGTATTGGAACCCTAATTCCAGTGCGAATCCTAGCAATACAGAAACACCAAACAGGACGTAGGGTTATTATCCTTCGGGAGGCCCGAACCTGTATTAACCTTGTGTCTTGTGTCCATCGATCTTTCATAGTCATACGCATATCTAGAACTACTATCGAGAATATCTCTCACCTATATAACTTGGCGTCTTGTGTTACCATTGTAGTTCTTAGTCTCGACGTAGCCCTATACATTTTACTGCCGATCTCAAGCTTCGACAGTTGGCGCGCCAGGTAGGGGACAAGGCTCGCCGGGATTCTCCGTTGACTACGATGGCCAAAATTCCCATCATCCAGTATTCACCGGACTTCAAGATCTCCTTTGGATCACTCGACTTCACAATCGGTGACAACAGAGCCCTAGGTTTGGAAAACCATAGATCCGACTCGGTCGCAACCGTCTCCATGGCGCGATCACCAAGTTCGTCTGGCATGATCCTCGCGTTGGTTCCACTCGGATCTGAGGAAGAAGATCCTTCCTTCGAGAATGATTCAAAATCGGATCGGTCTTTTGATGAGGACTCGGTTGGATCCGCCTATCCATATCCCCATACTGTCAACATGGTGGATATAGCAGATCCCGTGGATGGAGACCAAGATGGTGACCAAAACGGTGAACATGAAGGTAACCTCGTTGATGGCCACCTGAATGAACTAGCCGAAGGAGGTCAACAGGAGGAGGACCCTCCAGCTGATGACTTATCGGTCGGACACCGCTATCGACCAAGAGGGTCGCGTGGTTCACGCAACGCACGCCAACTGAATCTCGGTCTAGAACTCGAAGTGGATGGCATCAAGGTCTACCACATTCCTCAGAATAACATCACAGGGGCCAAAACTTTGCTCGACACTCTAATGGTCGACGCAAATTATCAGACCCCTACGATGTAGAAGGCGGTGGCTATGCTTAAGGCCGCTGCAGCTCAAGAGGCCACAAAATCTCAGTCGGTCACAAGCTCTAGTCACGTATCTTCGCAAGGTCGACAAAGGCGTGAAGATCTGAGAAATTCTCTCAGCCTCCATGATGGACGAGATACCATCAACTCTCACTATGAAGAACGTGCTCGGGACAACCAACACTTTGAGGAAGAACGCCGTGATTGGAGAACGGACGATCGACGGGACGACCGACGAGAGGACCGTCAAGATCCTCCTCCAAGGCACAACCGCGATGACCGACATCGACGTGACGATCGGGATTGGTGCAATAATGATGATAATGACCATCAGCGTCGTCATCATGATGACGATGTTGGTCCGCGACATGGCCGCCATGCAACTCAGTCCCCAGAATGGTATAGGTGGTCGATGACGCCGATCGATGATGAGATCGATGGAATCAAAGCTTACATCCCTAGGCTTCACATAGCTCGATGGCCAAAAGGATTCAAGCCGGTCCCTATCAAAAAATACGATGGTCAGACCAATCCCTGAGAGTGGCTGCAGCTTTACAGCATGGCGATTCGGTCGACTGGAGGTGACTCCTATGTAATGGCTAATTACCTCCCGGTCTGCCTGGATCCAGCTGTTTGGATATGACTCACATCTCTTCCAGAGGAGTCAATCACATCTTGGGGAGACCTCAATAGGAAGCTTATAGAAAGTTTCCAAGCTACCTGCAATCGACCGGGCAACCACTTTGACCTCACTCGGATCAAGCAGAAGACCGACGAACCTCTTCATGACTACATCAAGCAATTTTGCGCTAAGAAGACTGAGATCCCCAATGTCCTGGACCAAAAAATCATTGCCACCTTCTAAGGAGGGGTCCGTAGCAGTGATTTGGTTCGTGAGATCGGTCGGAGGAATCATGACCTCAAGCTGACCGCTCAAGAGTGCTTCAAGATTGCTGACAAGTTCACGTCTGGTGAGTCGGCATTGGATGACATCCGGGGAAAAGGCAAAGAGAAGCGATCGGACAAGCCCGAGTCCTCCAAGAAGGACAAGAAAAGGAAGCCTGATAACATGGTTCACACGGTGGACCGACTTCAGAAGAACCCTCAAACAAGCCAACCGTCCACGGACGAGCTGCTGAGTGGCCCATGCCTTTGCCACCCAAAGGGAAACCACAAAGCAAAGGATTGCTATCGATTGAAGGGTTTTGCAATGGCTGCGCTCAAGGTGGCCACAGATCCCCCGAGGCATAATAGCAAAGACAAGTCCAATGAAGATGGGGACAAGGATGACTCAGGAGAGTTCCAGGAGCTCCGCAAGGAAGTCAACTTCATCTTCGATGGCCCGGATGCCTATGTGTCCAAGCGCAAGTAGAAGCTAGAACTTCGGGAGATCAACTCGGTGGAACCGGCTGCACCTCAATTCATGAGATGGTCTGAGATGCCAATCTCCTTTGATCGGTCAGATCACCCCAAGCACATCCCGAAGCCGGGTCAATACCCGCTGGTGTTTGCTGCTACAATGAAGGAGGTGAAGTTCAACAAAGTACTAATTGATGGAGGAAGCAGTTTGGACTTAATCTTCACCAAGACTCTCAAAGAGCTCGGTCTATGAATCAATGATCTTCAGCCAAGTTCTTCACATTTCCACGGGATTGTACCTGGCAAGACTACAGTTCCAATTAGACATATCAGTCTGCTGGTCATCTTCGGGACCTGTGAGAATTTCACGACCGAGCGCATTCTCTTTCAGGTGATGGATTTCGACTCAGCATATCATGCTATCATTGGTCGACCGGCTATGGCTAAATTCATGGCTATCCCGCATTATCCATATCTCACCCTCAAGATGCCAGGCCTGAATGGAAAAATCTCCCTCCACTCTGTTCTTCGGAATTCTTTCGACTGTGATGTACAGAGTTGTGAGATGGCCAATAAACAATTGATGGTGTCCGACCAGAAGGAGATCCACCAGGCAGTCGACATGGAGGAGCAGACCGGAGCGGCGGTTCCAACAAAGAAGCCTACCAAGGACAAGATTCAGACCAATGACATCCAAACCAAGGAAATCATGCTTGATCCAGAGGACCCCGATAAGGTAACTTATGCTGGGGTCCACCTCGATGATAAATAGGAACTCACGCTCACTCTTTTCCTCCAGGAAAATAGGGACATCTTTGCATCAAAACCATCTGACATGCCGGGAGTTCATAGGGAAAAGATTGAGCACAAGTTAAGGGTACCTCCTGGAGCTACCCCCGTTCGGCAGAGGCTTAGAAGATTTGCGCAAGATCGCAAGGACGCCATGAAGAAGGACATAGTTAGACTATTAGATGCTAAGTTTATAAGGGAGGTGTATCATCCTGGTTAGCAAATCCAGTCCTTGTACCCAAGAAGAATAAAGAATGGAGGATGTGTGTTGATAATACTGATCTCAACAAGGTCTATCCTAAAGACCCCTTCGCTCTTCCTCGTATTGATCAGATTATAGACTCGATAGCCGGGTGTGAGCTCTTGAGCTTTCTGGATGCCTATTCAGGCTATCACCAAATCCCACTGAAGGTCGAAGATCAGATTAAAACTTCCTTTATAACACCCTTTGGCGCCTATTGCCATATCATGATGCCTTTCGGTCTGAAGAACGCTGGCGCGACTTACCAATGAGGTATTCAATGCTGCCTTGCTGCTCAGATCGGTCGGAATGCAGAAGCGTATGTTGATGACATCTTTGTCAAGACTCGGGACGTCGAAGAGCTTATTTCTGACCTGGCAGAAACCTTTGACAATCTGAGGCATTATTCAATAAGTACAACACCCGGTCTATTTTGTGAGTGAGGTCCTTGGCGCCTCTAAGGTAAAATACCAACAAATCTTGAAGTTGTTGTATGCATTGTTGGTCACCTCCAGGAAGTTGAAGCATTATTTTTAAGCTCATCCGATCGAAGTCCAGACCTCCTTCACACTCAGCATAGTGCTACACAACCGAGAAGCCGAAGGCAAAATCGCCAAGGGGGCAGTTGAACTTGGTCAATATACCATCACGTTCACGCCTCAGTCGGCTATAAGGGGACAAACGCTAGCTGATTTTGTTCTCATCCGATCGAAGTCCAGACCTCCTTCGCACTCGGCACAATGCTACACAACCGAGAAGACGAAGGCAAAATCGCCAAGTGGGCAGTCGAACTTGGTCAATATACCATCACGTTCACGCCTCAGTCGGCTATAAGGGGACAAGCGCTAGCTGATTTCGTTGCTGAGTGGACAGAGATTCAAAACCCACCTACTGCACAAGACATCGAGTATTGGAAAATGTACTTCGATGGGTCGCTTCAATTACACGGAGTTGGTGCGGGAGTCGTGTTTATCTCACCCACTGGATAGAAGCTTCGATATCTTCTTCAGGTGATGTTTCACGCGTCCAACAACGCTACGGAATCTGAAGCCCTTCTACACGGTCTGCGCATTGCCGCGTCACTCGGCATCAAGCGCCTTGACGTTTTTGGTGACTCGGCTTTGGTTATTAATCATGTCACTAAGGATTGGAACTGTGTGGATGCCAATATGAGTGCTTACTGCCAAGAAGTAAGGAAGCTCAAAGACAAATTCGATGGATTGAAGTTCACGCATGTTCTTCGAGACAATAACCAAGTGGCTGATGAATTGGCCAAAATGGGATCATCCCGGTCCGTGGTCCCGCCAGGTGTTTTCTTACACACTCTGGATTCTCCCATGATTTCTCCTTGGTCGGATGTATCAATGAGTGATGTTACTGATCTCATTGGTGATGACAACATGGAGACCGATTGGCGTGACCCGCTCATCCAATATTTGGATAAGGGAACGCTGCCTTCGGATCCTAATGAGCAACGGAGGTTGGAGACCCGATGCCGAGGGTATTTGTTAGTGGGAGACCAACTCTATAAAAGAGGAGGTTCAAACATCTGGATGAGATGCATCTTGATACCAGAAGGCCAGAAGTTGGTAGAAGAAATTCATTCCGGGATATGTGGCAATCATGCAACTTCCAAGACTTTGGTCAGCAAAGCTTTCCGGCAAGGGTTTTATTGGCCCACGGCGGTTGATGATGCACACCGGGTCGTTCGGACATGTGAAGGTTGCCAATTCTTCGCTCAACAAATGCATGTGCCTTCACAGCAACTTCAGATGATACCTTTGACTTGGCCCTTTGCTGTTTGGGGGCTCGATATTGTCGGTCCTTTCAAAAAGGCGCCAGGCAGGTTCACTTATCTGTTTGTTGCTATTGACAAATTCACCAAGTGGATTGAAGCAAAGCCGGTCGGCAAGATTACATCAAGGAAGGCAATCGAGTTTGTCAATGATGTCTTCACTCGGTTCGAGGTTCCTCATGATATCATTACCGATAATGGCACTCAATTCACTTCAGTAGAGTTCCATGACTTTGCCGATGAGATGGGAATAAAAATCCACTTTGCATCAGTGGCTCATCCTCAAAGCAATGGGCAGGTCGAACGAACCAATGGTACGATTCTTCAAGGATTGAAACCGCGGATATTCGACAGGCTTAAGCCTTATGCCGGTCGGTGGGTCGAAGAATTGCCTTCAGTTCTTTGGGGGCTTCGCACAAACACCAGTCGGGCAACTGGTCAGTCACCTTTCTTATTGGTCTACGACTCAGAGGCTATGATGCCGACCAAAGTCAGCCTTGTTTCAGCATGGGTTCAGGCGTATGATGAACAGCTTTCTGAGGAGAATCGAGAGATTGATTTGATTGCAGCAGAGGAGTTGCGTGATCACGCTTTGTTTCGGTCGACACTTTACCAACAAGGCTTACGTCGTTATTATGATAAAAATGTATGTATTCACCACTTCCAAGATGGAGATTTAGTGCTTCACCAAGTGCAGTCAACGAAGAACCAGCATAAGCTTTCTCCAGAGTGGGAAGGACCATAAGTTGTGAAGGAAGTCACTCGCCCGGGGCTTACCGACTGATGTATGAAGACGACGATGATATACCAAATTCTTGGAACATAAATCATCTACGTCGTTTCTATACTTAATTATTCCCTTGTATACTTATACATTATTCATGAATGAAACTTCGGTCTTTTTTATGAAAGATTTTTTGATGATTTTCATTCTATATTGTCTTGATTCCTTAATTTATTTTATTAAACAATCAAGCCAGGGGGCTAGTAATAATGTCCCACCTCAGTCTAACCGTATTTTGGTTTTGGACTACTTTTTGACCGATTTCTTCTCTTTGAATACAGTCTTCATTTTCTTGGTCTAACGTCTTTCCATTATGGTTATATACTTTATACTGCACATCAGACTACCACTACACTAAACCCAGAGCCAAAGTGCGAGAGGTCATGTGTCGATTGGTTGACTCTGCTTGTTACGCGGTTATGAATCACAACCTAAAATGTTAAGGCAGACCGATACAATTTGAGTTTCTCCATGACAGAAACATACTTATGACATTTTTATCAATCTTTTAAAGATGATAAGCATGAAACTAGATTACATACAGGTAACATTGTTTCATTACATAGATATTGCTAATGATCTCTAATATTATAGGATTTATAGCTCCTTTGAAGGAGAGGAAGATTCAGCTCGTAGCTCAACCTTAGGAGTTGCTGGAGGACTAGGCACGGTCGGATTGATCTCTATATTGTCGACCAAAGCTCGGGAAGTCTCCAGCATGGAATCCAAGAGCAACTGACATTGGTCATCAGTCAAGTCTGGGTTGAAGCCCTCCTTGATCTTGTGCAATGGCAGAGCAAGAGACCAAGATTAGCAAATAGCCAGAACCTGGCTCCCGGCTTCGATCGCCACTCGTCAAGTGTTATGAGCAATATCTTCTGACGCATGCTCCAGCAAGTATTCCAAGGAATGGCCAGACTGCTCCACTCGGTCGGCATGAACATAGTCCATTGCCTTTCGAGCGGCGTAAGATAGAGCTGCGAGTGATTATTTCTGGTCAGTATGATCAAAAGAGGAATCAAGCAGACGTGAGAAATAATGAAGGGCTTATTGGCAAGTTTACATTTGAAGGATTTGGAGGTGCTCTTAGCTTCTTCTATCTTGGCGTCAGCCTCCTTCAGCTCCTTCTGCAGCCGAGTGATCTCGGCCTTCTAGTCCTCGACCGACTTGGAGATGTTTTCCTTCTCAGTGTTCAAGGCATTGACAAACCTTTGCTGATTGGATGTCAACTTCTCCAGGTCGGCAACTTTCTGGTCATGAGCTAAAAGACAAATATTTGAATCTTTAGCACTAGAGTGATTGGTTGGTTATTTAAACACAGGTGGTGAGTGATCTTACCAGCTAAATCTTCTTGGCCTTGGTTTAAGGCCTTGGTCATTGCTCTTTGGTCGGTCTGCATCTTTTCAATCTCCTTCTGTGCTTTGGCAAGCTGCTGACCGGTGACTATCAAAACACCAGCAAAGTGTTAGTCTTATTTAAAGAGTTGAATACCAAAGAGTTTAGGATATACCAAAAGTCTCGGCTTCAAGGTATTCCACCCTAGCCTGTTTTCTCTCTATGAGAGCATACATTTTCTATATACAAAAAGCGGTTAAGCTTAAAGGCAAGATTAAGACAAAGCAAAAGCAGAGTATTGAAGTACCTTGCTAGCTTCTCAATGTTGATGCATGATTTCCACGTCCTCCACCTCGGGCCGACCTAGTAAATCTGCAGATAATGGCGCCTTACCTTTGTCAAGAGGTGAAGGGACGACGGTAGGAGCAAGTTGGGGTACAGGGGCCGGAATGGGGGTAGGAATTGCCTTGTCAACTGGCTTATCCACCTCGGTCGGCGTGTTTGATGACTTGTTGACCGACTTGGGTAGATCAGTCGGGCGAGGAGGAGGTCCAGACCGAGTGTCTCCGGACTCTTGGGCACTCCGAGAATCACTCATTTGACTACTGTCAAAATGAATATGGAAGAGATTAAGATGTGTTACGGATGGCAATAAGAGACAAGGAACATAAGGTTAAAGAATTAACCTAGGAGCCTTCTTGAGCTTGATTTGGCACAACCTCTTCTTTGAAGAAGTCGACTGAGAATCAGTCTCCTTCCTCTTCTGGGCAGATTTTTCTGCCTTGTCGGTCTGATCCACCCTCCCATCATCACTCTGAATTTGGCTCGGGGGCTCTGACTGGCTTGAAGGTCGGTCGGAGGGAGTGGGAGTGAGATGACCAACGTCGGTAGACGGCAACTCTTCACCATCATCCTGATCTCCTATATATTGCCGTCGGCATCCAAAGGTCTGCTTTATTCGCCAACTGGGGGGAGGCAGGGTGGAGACTGGGTTAGGACGAGCGCCTGCAGAAGAGCTCGAGCCTCCAGTTCCGGTCTACTGTGTCTTCTCAACATAGTCCGGTCCCTCGGAATCGGTCGGAGGGAGCGGAGGATGAGAAATATAAGTATCCAAAACCTGCATAGAATCAAAATATCAAGTAGGGCATCAAGACAAGAACATAAAGGATTTCTCAAAGCAGACTGAGGCTTACTCGGGCCTGCATAGTGCCCTTGTTATATGCCTTCTTGATCAGCGAGTCATCCTGAAGGATATCTCTTTCAAACATTTTTGACAGACGTTTTTTCTGGAGTTCACCATTCGGCGGGTCAGGCACCTCCCTGGTTTCGTCATTATTGACGTAGTTCCACGTCGGGTGACTCTGTAGCTTCAGGGGCTGCACTCTGCGTACTATGAAGCTCTTGGCGACGGTAATTCCGTCAATACCTTCAGCCTTCAAGTCGGCTATCTTTTTTAGCAGAGTGACCACCTGAGGATCGGTCGAAACGGGCTTCTCTTTCCATTGCGCCAGAGGAATCGCCTTGGCACCGGTGAAATCGACAAGAACAGGGGGAGGGTTGTGACAGTAAAACCACTCATCCTTCCAGTTCTTGTTCCCAGTCTTAAATGGCACGTTGATGTAGGCCTCCTTCTTGCGCAACTGGAAGCCAACGCCGCCTATAGCTACTTGATTGTCCTTGGTCGGCAGCGGACGAAGGACAAACAAATGGCGGAATAAATTGAAATGGGGGAGGATTCCTAGAAATGCTTCGCACATGTGCACGAAGATGGTGATGTGAAGGATGGAATTGGGATTGAGGTTGATAAGCTCAATCCCATGAAAGAAAAGGACCCCGCGCAAGAAGTTGCAGCAGGGGACCCTAAAGCCATGCTCGAAGAACGAGCGGAATACAACTATCTGTTTATGAATAGGGATGGGGCAAGATTCACGGGTACCTTCTAGTCGATCCGCACTTGCTCTGGAAGGATACCGTCGACAACCATCTGATTCATATCGACCTGGGAGAGGTTGCTCTTCGAGAACTCCCGAAGCTGCTCTGGGATGTCGATCTCCAATGAGGAGGATGTGGTGACGGCAGTGAGAGTGGCAGGAATCGAGGTGGAAACCTTCATGCAACCCATGGTGATGATTGTTTTGGGCATGGTGGATCAAATGATGAACCCTAGCAAAGGCTCGGGGGCTAAGCGCGGCGGATCTACGGCGGCCGGAAGTGACGATGCTAACTCTAGCTGGAAAGTTGAGGAGTCGAGAACAGAGGAGGCGCGAGGAAGACGATGGGTTTGTGCGCCAATACGACGTGGGCTGAGAGTCAACTCGACACTACCTTTTATACTCCCGCTTTTTGACCTAAGGGTCCCATGGGCCGGGGTGGGCCGTACAGTGATGACAATTTTTTGCTTAAGCACAGATTAATTAAGGGCCTTAAAATATGATTAGGGTCTAAAGACCTTGAGAAATAAAGCTCAGGGGCTTCTTTGATGAGAAGCATTTGAAAAATATTTAATCATATCTATATGATTTGATGATCATGTAGCAAAGGACTTGATGGTCATATGGATATAAGTTCAAAGGTTATGGTATTGATTGAAGTCAATAACTAAATTGTCAAAATTGGACTTATGGATAATTAGAGTGACTAATTATTAGGGAAAGGCTGTATTATGATTGATGTCATTTAGCTTAGTACCATTATATGATTGATGTCATATTGGTCCACATGAATTGAATATGATTGATATCATAAAATTCAGACCGACGAGTCACTCGGACATGGTGAATGCCACTCGGCCTATTTAATAATCGGTCAGCAAGGCTGAAGCTTTGCAAGTTAACTTGCTGGTTTGATGACCAGAGGTCTGTTAGACTCAAGCTTGATGGTTTGAGTAAAATACACACAAAATAATAAGAGCTAATATAATTAGACTCTTGCATTATTTGTTAAGTCTCCAAATTATACAAGAGTCGGGGGCTACACCTGATCAGGTGCACCTAACCGGTGCACCAGATATATTAGGAACTTCGATAAAGAGGTCTTCCTAATTTATGATCTACATTGAAGATCATTTTTGAAAGTTGAAGCTCAAAATCAGGAAGCACTCAGGGGCTGCTGTGAGATACTTGCCTTACGGGTATCCTCATACAAGACTAAGTCGGTAGCCGACCGGGTACTTCATCAACAAGGAAACTGACCAACTCAACTTGGAGCACAAGGCATGTAGAGATAGACTTTCTATGTCAATCCTAAGGGGTTACGACTAGGACTCTTCATGTACCCCCCTGCCGACCGGATATATAAGGTAGCAGGGTACTCCCTCATCGAGGGACAAGTTCACAAGTTTTGCAACATCAATACCATACACAGAACACCGGACATAGGGTTTTTACTCTCATCGAGAGGGCTCGAATCTGTATAACTCAGCGTCTGGTGTTACCATCGTAGTTCTTAGTCTCGACGTAGCCCTATACATTTTACTGCCGATCTCAAGCTTCGACAAAAACAAATGACTCAAAGGAAGAAACCTCGACCGAGGTGGTTAGTTCATCACACATAGTAGAAGCATCACTCTTGGATGAACTAGAGGAGGGAGAGGCAAGATTCTCAACATTGATGGCCTCGTTAGTAATCTCAAGGGCCTTGTACTTCTCATGAAGCTCTACATGATCACCCTTGAGTTTGTCATAACTCTTGTTTAGGGCTTTATGAGATGTGACAAGGTCCTTGAGCTCACTCTCAAGATCACCAACCCGGTCCATAGCCAACTTACATTCTTTTATTACCACTTCCAATATTTTGGATTTCTTAACGGCGATGTCACGAGCTTGCTCAAGCATACTCCAAAGCTCGGCGCAGGCGAGCTCCTCACCATCACTACCGTAGCTGCTCTCATCCTCACTCTCCCCAAGTTGGCTCGTGGCCCTGAGGCACATGGGAGGTGGAGGAAGAGCTCGTGGCAAGTGTGGTCTTGATCATGGCTAGGCTGGCGACTTCATCATCATCACTTGAAGAGGAGGATGCTTCACTTGAGTTATCGCTTGTCCACTCCCCAACAAGAGCCTTGTGTGAGAACTTCTTCTTGAGCTCATTTTCTTTGCCCTTGTCTTTGTTGAAGTACCTCGTTTTCTTGTACTTGGCTTTGGGTCTAGGATGGTATTCTTCTTGAGTGGGAGGAGTTTTAGGTGAAGTATTTTGTGCATCATGGATTGCTCGCTCTCTTGAGATATGAGTGTCTTGAATTTGCAATAAGGTGGGGGAATCACTCATATGGTTTCTTGTCTTGGAGCTAGAGCTTGGAGTGGATGTGGGGGTGTTATATGAAAAGCTTTGAGAGGTAGCTTGAGGTAAAGTATGTGAAGAGGGTTGTGGCTCACTTCTCTCTTCATTTTCCTCATGGCTAGGTGGATGCACTCTCATAGAATCTTGGAAGGATGTGGAAGGTGTATCACTAGCATCTTGGGTTGGTTCTTGTACCTGGAGGGATGGGGTTGATTGAGGTAGTAGAGTAGAGGGCTCATCAATATCACCATCATGGAGTAAGACCTCACCCACGGGCATGTTCCTCAAAGGTTTGCTCGTTGGTTCATCTCCAATGTTCACTTCATGAAATACTAGCCCTTTCTTCGCATTCTCAAACATTGCACCATCCTCATCAAATGTGCATTTGAGTCCCATGTTACAAAGTTGACCATTGGTGAACATGGTTGGCTTCCCAGTCATATGTTGGGTGCACCCACTGTCAAGAGACCAATGAGTCCCTCCACTCTTGTAGTTGACCCTGATGGTAACCATAAGACAAACACTAGAGGAAGAAGGGTTAGTATCCAAAGTATTGCTCAATTGACTTGCACTAACCTCATCATGATGAACCATGAGACCATCCTCATAATTAGGGATTCTTGCAATCCCTTCATGAAGTCTTCTCCTTATAGGATGGTGGGCAGCACGATACCTCCATTGTTCATGACCATCCCCTATGTGCACATTGTTGAGGTCGATGAAGTAATGGGGAGGATCATAGAGTTTGGTAACATGCTCAAGCACGTGTCCCACTTGTGAGTGGAGCACAAGTATCATCTCCATTGCTCTCTCAATTGAGATCTCATACCTTCTATTGATTACCTCCTCAACCAAGAAACCCATCTCATGAGTTGTGATTTGCATGAGGCACTTGTCAATCACTTCATGTGGTGCAATCCTCTGTAGCCCCCTAAAAGAGTTTATCCTACATACAAGATCATAAATGCATAAGAGAGTCTCACAAAGGTCATCATTTGGATTTCTCACAAATTCATCAAATTGAAAGAAGTAATCCTGTTGGTGAGCTCGACGAAGATGCCAATGTCGATCTTGTGGTGGAGGAGGTGGAGACGCCGGAGCCGTAGTGGTGAGATTGATCATCTCAAATGATCGTGTGAACATTGTGGTCGGCACTCCCCCTACACCAATGCGTGGTCCACCCAAAGTGCTTGGAGTAGAACATGGAATTGCACTTGAGGTAGAGTTTGATGATGCGCTTGATGAAGAGCTTGGTGTAGGTCTTGATCCGAAGCGGTTGTAGAAGTTGTTGCAAGATAATCTTGTGGAGGGATCAAAGAAGTTTGAGCTTAAAGCTACTTCTTTCCCTTTGATTGAAGATGCTTCATTGTTTATCTTGAACGTCTTCTTCCCCGTTAAGCTTGGGGTGATCTCCTCATCCTTGAAGTATAGCCCGATCACATCATCAATAGAAAGATTCTTGTCCATGATGAGATCAAGGGTGATGTAGAGGAGCGTGCTGCTAGGGAGCGAGGTGAGGATCTTCTCGATAATCAATATTTTCGGAAGCTTGGAAGGTTCTTCAGTTGCCTCAATTCGGTCCACAATACCTCGAAAGCGAATGAGAGAGTCAAGTAAGTCCTCATCATGAAAAGCAAAGAACTCCTCAACAAGTGAGTCACTAGCATGATCAATAAAAAGCTCACAATCATCATCAATCCTAGTCATGCTAGTGGAGCAAGCAAGATCAAGAGACACATCATCAATCATCACATTAGTCACACTAGTAGAGCAACCTATCAAGTCATTGCTAGAAGAATCTAGGTACTCACTAGAACAAGGCACATCCACACCATCATCACAATCATCATACACATGATCATCGGCAAAGGTATTGGCAAAGTCCACAAGAGTATCCATCAACTCATCCGGGATCATGGCATTTAGATAGCTTTTAAAGTGATCCTTCTATGAGCCATGACCCGGCCCCAAATGGGATGACATCCCAACTCAATACGGTCACTACTCAAGGCAGTTAAGCCTTATAATGAGCACTTGGCTCTGATTCCACCTGAAAGGACCGAGTGACCGAGAGGGGGGGGGGCTGAATCGGGAACTCGCACTATGTACCAAATTTGCCAAATCCTAAAACCGATCACTCAAAACAACTCCTACACAATCCTAGTGGTGATCACACTAGCAAGATAATGATCCTATGGAAGGAACAACAAGCTAAGCATACTAGTGGATCTCACAAAGACAATACAACGCCTATGCAATTCTAGTGGTGATCACACTAGCAAGACAATAGTCCTATGGAAGGAACAACAAGCTAAGCATACTAGTGGATCACACAAAGGCAATACAACTCCTATGCAATTCTAGTGGTGATCACACTAGCAAGATAATAGTCCTATGTAAAGAACAACAAGCTAAGCATACTAGTGGATCACACAAAGGCAATACAACTCCTATGCAATTCTAGTGGTGATCACACTAGCAAGATAATAGTCCTATGGAATGAATAACAAGCTAAGCATGCTAGTGGATCACACAAAGGCAATACAACTCCTATGCAAGCTAGTTACCAAAGATACGTGGAAGCAAACAACTAGCTAGCAAGGAGTTCTACTCAAGTAAAGCTACTAGATCAACAAGCATATAGAAAGCATACAAAGCAAGAGTAGCACAATACATACTAGGGTGATCAATCAAGCTAAAGAACCTCCTATTCATGCCAGTGATCAAGTATGAAGGCTAAGCACTACTAGCAAGTAAATGAGCCTATTCATGCAAGTCTACAAGGTAGTCAACTAGAGCAAGGTAAGCACACAAGCATGAATAGCACGGTATGTATATGCGGAAAGTAAAGCATCATAGTAAGGAGTAGAGTAAGAGATGGCTCGTGATTTTTGCCCGAGGTCTCGGAAGGATGGCGCCTTCCCCTACTCCTCGTTGGACCACTCCTACCAGAGTCCCGGTCCCTCCCGCCACCAAGTGGAGTTCTCGCCCATGAGCCCGCAATCACTCCTCGAGTGAAGACATGGTGTGCGTCACCGCTGCACAAAGTACAAGCTCGCCTCCCTCGAGAAGTTGCCGGACTCCCCGAGCCGGCACGGGCGCTCACTATTGATGCCCCTTTCACCGGCGGGATCAAACCGTGTATAAACATGTGATAGCCTTCACAACCAATCACAATAGGCTTGATCACCGACACCTAACTAGTCTAGGTCTCACCATAGACCAAGAGTGACAACCTAAATCACACCCTCAATGACACCCTAGCCTTAGATGTGCATGAATGCTCATGTTACTCTCACTAGCACTCCCAAGATATCCAATATCCTCTTCTAGTGCTCTCCTCTTGGCCCTTTGGCTCCCCATAGATGCTCCCAGCAATTCCCATGGCCAAAGGCAGTCTCCAAGACCCCAGCAACGAGTTTATATAGGCCTCCAACCTCAAACTAGTTGTTGCTCCTTGAAGCAACCTCTCTGGACGTACTGACCAGACAGTCTGGTCACTGTCCAGACCGAACAGTCCGGTCTCCACCGGGCGGCTCCTCCAGAGCTGTTGCTCTCTGTCTGCTGTTTCCTTCATACTGACCGGACAGTCCGGTCTACAGAACGTACAGTCCGATCTTCATAGCTCCAGAGCCATTGCAGCCACTTCCCCGTCTGTCTAGAATTTCTTCCTGCAGACCGTATAGTCCAGTCTATGGACCATACAATCAGACCGTACAGTCCTGTCTTTACAATTCTGCTCCAACAGATTTCCTCGTAGCCAACTTCTCCTCTGTGTTCTCGCCTCCTGTAATGACCGTAGAGTCCGGTCTTCACACCGGACTGTCCGGTCTCTTCTCTCCTTTCTCCAAACAGAGACATTGTCAATGCTTCCTCTTCTGTCCGAACCTTCTCCATACAGACCGGACCGTCCGGTCTGCACACCGGACTGTCCGGTCTCTATGGTTCCTCTGCCAACAGAATTCCTCACGTCCAACATCTTCTCAATAGAGAGTTTCCCTCTGATCACCGGACCGTCCGGTCTCCAAGACCTCTTTGTCTGGTCTTTACCTGTAGAAGCTGAAACTCCTCGTCTCCTCTTGACTTTGTTTCCCGGCTTCTTCCAATAGCTTCTTGGCTTCTTCACTGTCACCTAGTGCCTGTGATTTCACCGAGCATCCATGCACATCACCGACTAGACATAACCTAAGAGAATGACCTAAACCCTCTTGATAGTCCGGTTTTTCCTATGGACTCAAAGCCCGAACAACTAGACAAGTGTTCCCAACACTTGCTCCATAGCTTGTCCTCAACTTTGATCCATCTCCATCAACCCTTGGACTCCATCAAGCTCACAATCCTCCATGCTTGTTGTAATTGTCATCAATCACCAAGGCAACCATCAATGATCATCATAAGATAGATAAGATTTCCTACACGCACAATACTCATGTAGACATCAGTCATATTTCATGTTTGTCATTCATCACCAAAACAATCATACCTTGGGGTGACCTCAATGGTCATGTACCTTACACCCGTTTCTACGGATGTCGCGAAGAACAAACACGATGGGACCTAATAAGCCATGGAAACCTACCATATAGGCCCCCCTTTAATTCCTCCACTCCCGAACAAGGGGAGGATGTGACCGAAATGAAGCCAACCTCCTCACGGCCAGTGAGGTGGCCTTAAAGGGTCAATAGGGGGCTTGACACCGGTGAATCTCCATCCCCGTCCTCACCGTCGGAGGCATCACCACACTCGGAAGCCATAAAAATAACTGTTAGCTAAGCAAAGGATGCTCTCATCTCGAGAATCCCGGAACGTTCATTGCGAGTCTTTGGCGTAAGAGTGAAGCAATGCGAAACCCAGCCGCATACTTAAATAGCTGAGCTAGGCCGTGTCCTCGAATACCCTACCCAGGCAACAGGCCCGAGGCAACTCGTAGCAGGGCGCTAGTGCGCCACTTGAAAGACAGGAAGTCGGACCCCACTAGTGGCAGCGCGTGCGGCGAGCTGCACGAGACAGAGCCTGCCTTGGACCAGGGCGGCAAAAAAAGGATCCCTGAGTGACTCGTGCATCCAATCAGGGACCCACCAAAAGATACCTCTATGTGACGCACGCCGAGAGAAAACAAGGGGCCTGTCCCCTGGGCAGCGTCAGGCCACACCTTTTTAGGCATGCGCAGCACGACACGACGCCTCACAGCAGCCTTGCAGGCCGGGGTCACCCCTTTCTGCCGATGCGTCACGCCCCCCCCTCTCCCTCTCCCTCTCTCTCTCTCTCTACACTAGACGGGTCAGATACTACTGGTTTGGCGTGACTAAGGGTACATGGTTCGCTGTGCTAGTACTTCGGACCAAGACGGCTTTGTTCCCATGGTGGTGCTATCGATCACTGTTGAGCTTCACTCGATGGTGTCCGCAAGCTTCTCTGTCGGTGAGTGATACGGAGTGGATGTTCCTTCTTCCTTGGTGATGAGGACATCACTCCTATGGATACACACAACACTCCTCCAAATCTGGACTTGCAAGGTCCAATGACTAGAGCTCGTGCACGACAACTAAATTTAGAGGTGAGCTCGTTCCTACGTTCTTCGCTATATGTTACTTTTGAGAATGGTTTGCTACCTAATGATTATTTTATGATTAGAAACCATGGAGAGGACCAGGAGATGATGGGAGAAGGATTTGGAAACGTGGAGGGCCAGCAAGGGCTTGGAAGCCAAAGTGGAGGCCCAATCAAAACCGACTTCGAGTCTGTTTCGGGGCCCAGGACCAGTCTGTACTAAAACGGTCGCCCAGGACGCATACGGACTCGGATTTGGACGTTCTACATATGCACGGAAAGATAAGGAGAAGACCTTTCCAATGCCGCCGGCCTCATGTCAAAATTCATCCGGAGTCATCAGGAATCGTCAAAACAAGAGAGAGTCCAGAATCTGTGTCGGTGCTGCGTCGCTTATTTTTTGTCTTTGGGCCTTGTATCTAGTTGAGCCCAATTCGGGGCGCGTCCAGAGGGTCTTGCACGACCCTAGGGTCTTTATATACAGCCGCCGCCGCACTATTAGGGTTCGGGTTTTGCTTAGATCAATTCTGTTCATAAATAGTTTCGCCGTTCATCGGTTTGTGAGACCCCAACTTCGAGAGTTTAATCATACATCTGCAATTGTGTTGCATTCTTCGTTGTTCTTGCTTGTGTTCTTGATTCGCAGGCAGGGATTAGCCTTCTCGGCGAGGTCAATCGTCTTTTGGACGGTTGATAACCAAAGGAGACGTCGTGCTGCGATTGCGGGGTTTAGAACATGCTGTTCTGAAGCCGGATCGATTTGTGTTTCGCCTCCAACCAAATCAACTTACCAAGAACCTTTCGGAAGATCGGGAACCCTTGTCCACATCAAGTGGTAATCAGAGCTTCAGGTGCACCATCAGGTTCATACTACCCTTTAGTTTTGTTTTCGTGTTCTTCCTATCGTCCACTGAAAATACCAAAAAAAATTTTTCCCCGCCCATAACCACGTGTTTAGCCTTTGCATATTTCAATTTCAGAGTCCGTAGTGTTGAGTTTGTGCCCTAGTTCTTGTTTAGTCGCTGGTTTAGTTTGTGTTTTTGTCGTCAGTAGTGTTTCCCTTGCAACCCTAGCCGCCATCCCCCTCACCATCCTCGGTTTTGTCGGCTTTGTGTGCTAGGGTTGATTGATCAACACGCCCACCCTAGTCCCACCCTAAACCTACCCTCACCACCTCGGACCAATTTTCATAAATCCCACTTTCCGCTGCATCCACCTCGCCAAAAAAAAAAAACTTCCTACCCGACCCCAAGCCCGACTCGGATTTCACTGAAACCACCGGGTTCTTCAAAACCGATTCCGACACCCCTTCGGTAAAACAGCCATAACTTTTCGCTCGGTTGTCCGTTTTGGCTGAAATTTTTACAGGAGATTCGAGACGAAAAGTTGAGCATACCCACCCTGTGTGCCCTCGTCAAAAAATTCAAAAAAAATCGGGAAGATAAAGAAAAAATTCATTCAAGTTGAAACCCGACGTTTTCTGAAACTTCAAGATTTTCTGTAGGCCACGTCCTAGCTCGGTTTGAGCTGAAATTTTTTGTGGTTTCTCCCTGTTTGCTAGTCAGTTGGAAAAAAATATCAAAAAAATAAAATCAAAAAAAAAAGAAATTTGGGATTCCTACTAGTGCTCTATCTAGCCCCCTGAAATTTCTGAGTTTGGCTGTTTTACACTAAGCCCCCTGTTATCGGCTGTGTCCCTTTGTCTCCTTGTTTCTTCTTTGCTATCACTACTGTTCTAGGACATAGTTAGACCAGCAACTAGGGACAAGTTACTTGGGCACTTATTCAGCTTTACTATCTGTTTTTGATTTGTGTGCCACTCATATATACATATTTGGCCTTCCTAGCTCTACATACTTCTTCTGGACAGCACATAGGTTATTTGGTAACCCTTGCAATCGTGGAACACTTCTCCCTGGTATCCTTCGCTTTGTTGTTTTCAGAACTTTGTAAGAGCTTTGCAAGAAGCTTACTTTTGCTGTGTTGAGAGGCACCACTGCTTAGTAGTTTTGTAGGGATAACCTTCACTTTTTTGTTTCCTGTTTTGGTGTTTCTGATGTTAGGAAGCGACGGGGAGGGCGCTTCACCCTCAAAATTGGATGAGTGCGTGAGCCAAAATCAGTTACAGAAGGCTTTGCAGGCGGTTCAGAGTGATTTGGCAGAAACGATCACCAGGGCCGTCACCGACGCCGTCACCAAGCTTCACCTGGGAGAAAGCATTGAGCGGTTGGATAAGAGAGTCTCTAAGTTAACCGATCAGGTTGTCGAATTGGAGACCGCTCACAACACCACCACCACCACCAACAACAACAACAACACCAACACCAACAACAACACCAACAACGACGTTGAAGGCGATCATGATGAAGCAACGGTGTATAAGGCTGATGGCACCGTCGATAGGTCAGCTACAAGGACCGCAAGGTTACGACGCCGTTTGCAATGTAACCCTCAAGGTATGGGTGGTTTCCACAACCACACCCGTCGCACACAAGGTAACTATGCTCCAGATGATCCGTATGCTAAAATTAAGTTTTCAATTCCTTCGTTTTCGGGTCAATACGATGGTGATGCTTACCTTGATTGGGAAATGACGGTAGAACAAAAATTTAATGCCCACCTTGTTCCTGAACA
Source organism: Eleusine coracana subsp. coracana (assembly GCA_032690845.1). Classification (NCBI taxonomy): domain Eukaryota; kingdom Viridiplantae; phylum Streptophyta; class Magnoliopsida; order Poales; family Poaceae; genus Eleusine; species Eleusine coracana. Next base: position 35,049,565 of record CM064418.1, read on the forward strand.
ACATAGAGTTAGACAAGCCACTAGTGAGTTTAAGGACTTTGCTATTGTTTGGTGGAGTGGTCTAGCTGCTGAAACCGATTTGCCTACTACTTGGGAAGAACTTAAGGTAGAAATGCGTGATCGTTTTGTTCCTCCTTCTTTTTATAGAGAAATTCGTAATAAACTGCAGCGTTTAGATCAAGGAGATAAAACTGTTCAGGAGTATTTTAGTGAGCTTCAGAAGGGTTTGATTCGTTGTGCTGTGGTTGAAAAAGTAGAGGATCAAATTTGCCGCTTTTATTCTGGTTTGAGAAAAGAAATTCAGGACATCCTTGATTATAAAGAATTTTATACCCTCAACCAGTGTTTCCAGTATGCTATGCTTGCAGAGAAAGAATCACAGGGACTTTTCCAGGCTTTTGAGGAGTACAACAAGTCCAGGAATTTCTACCCACCACGGCCGACAGGGACTTCGGGGCTGCCCAAGCCATCTTTCCGGCCGCCCCCACCAGCTAGTGTTGTTTCTGCAGCACCAAGATCAGCCCCTGCCCCTTCTACGCGCTCAGGTAAAAATTCTGTGCAGGTACCGGCTAGTAGTGCCTCCTCTGTTGCTTCGACGGGACGCACTACAGGGATTCAGTGCCACCGCTGCCATGGTCTTGGCCATGTGCAGAAAGATTGCCCAAGTAGGCGGGCATATGTGGCGACAGATGATGGCGGTTACATGAGCGCCTCCGATGTGGAGGATGAGGAGGAGGATGTCGCTGCCACCAGCGGTGACCTCGTCCTTGGAGGCGGAGATACCATGGGCTATATGAATATTATTGTGCAGCGTGTGCTTAGCACACAAGTCCAGCAGCCCGAGATGATGCAGCGACATAACTTGTTCCAGATTTTCTTCGTCATCAAGAACCGTCGGGCACGTGTCATCATTGATGGAGGAAGCTGCAACAATTTGGTGAGTTCTGATGTGGTTAAGAAGCTTGATTTGACCACACGCCCACATCCACATCCATACTACATTCAGTGGTTAAATGACTCTGGAAAAGCTAAGGTAACACAAACTTGTAGAGTTCCTTTTTCCATTGGTTCCTATGTGGATTCTGTTGATTGTGATGTTGTACCCATGCAAGCTTGTTCACTTTTATTGGGTAGACCTTGGGAATTTGATAATGATGCTGTACACCATGGTAAAAGTAATAAGTACACTTTTATGCATAAAGGAACTAAAATTACTTTGTTACCAATGACCCCTGCTGAAATTATACAAGCTGATTTAGAACGAGCTGCTAGTTTGAAAAATAAACGCCCTGAAATTCAGCAACCTGTTAATTCTGCTTCTACACCAAGTAATGTTAATGATTCTTCATGTTCTAAGGGTGCTGCAATTAAATTACAAGGCCGTTCATGTCTTGCCACAAAATCTGAGCTTGCTGAAATTTCTACTGATGATATTTGCTATGCTTTGATATGCAAACAAGCCTTGTTTTTGCTTGGTGATATTGCTTCTAGTGCTTTGCCTCCTGCTGTCAGTAACCTTTTGCAGGAGTATGAGGATGTTTTTCCAGCTGAGATACCCCCGGGATTGCCACCTTTGAGAGGGATTGAGCATCAAATTGATTTGATTCCTGGTGCTACTTTACCAAACCGTGCTGCTTATAGGACCAACCCTGAGGAGACTAAGGAGATACAACGACAAGTCCAAGACCTTTTGGATCGTGGGTATGTTCGTCAATCACTTAGTCCTTGTGTTGTTCCTGTACTTTTGGTTCCTAAGAAAGATGGTTCTTGGCGTATGTGTGTAGATTGTAGAGCCATTAATAACATTACTATTAGGTATCGTCATCCTATTCCTAGGCTAGACGACATGCTTGATGAGTTATGTGGTGCTATGATTTTCACTAAAATTGATTTGCGTAGTGGCTACCATCAAATTAGAATGAAACTTGGAGATGAATGGAAAACAGCTTTCAAAACTAAATTCGGGTTGTATGAGTGGTTAGTAATGCCTTTTGGGTTAACTAATGCACCCAGTACTTTCATGCGTTTGATGAATGAGGTTTTAAGACCTTTTATTGGCAAATTTGTGGTTGTTTACTTTGATGATATCTTGATTTATAGCAAATCCACGGATGATCATATGATTCATTTGCGTGCTGTTTTTGATGCTTTGCGAGTTGCACGTTTATTTGGTAACCTTGAGAAGTGCACCTTTTGCACGGATCGAGTCTCTTTTCTTGGCTATGTTGTGACTCCACAGGGAATTGAGGTGGATGAGGCGAAGATTGAAGCCATAAAGAGCTGGCCTGTACCAAAAACTATCACACAGGTGAGGAGTTTTCTTGGTCTTGCAGGTTTCTACCGCCGCTTTGTCAAAGATTTCAGCACCATTGCTGCACCATTGCATGAGTTGACAAAGAAGGGCGTTGACTTCCATTTTGGTAAGGTACATCATGAGTCTTTTGATGCTTTGAAGGACAAACTTACACATGCACCATTGCTGCAATTACCCAATTTTGATAAGACTTTTGAGCTTGAATGTGATGCTAGTGGTATAGACATTGGTGGTGTTCTGATGCAAGATGGTAAACCTGTTGCATACTTTAGTGAGAAAATTACTGGGCCTGTTTTGAATTATTCCACGTATGATAAGGAACTATATGCACTTGTACGTTCTTTAGAAACGTGGCGTCATTATTTGTTGCCCAAAGAATTTGTTATTCATTCTGATCATGAATCACTTAAGTATATTCGTTCTCAAGGCAATTTGAACCGTAGACATGCTAAATGGGTTGAGTTTATTGAGTCTTTTCCTTATATTATTAAACATAAGAAAGGGAAGGATAATGTGATTGCTGATGCTTTATCGAGGCGATATACTTTGTTGTCTCAACTTGATTGTAGAATTTTTGGACTTGAGGCAATTAAAGAACAATATGTTGCTGATGTCGATTTTAAAGATGTATTGCTGCACTGTAAAGAAGATCGTGCTTGGCACAAATTTGTGTTGAATGATGGATTCTTGTTTAGAGCTAACCGCCTATGCATTCCAGTTGGTTCCGTTCGTCTTTTGTTGTTGCAGGAGGCGCATGGAGGTGGATTGATGGGTCATTTTGGTGCTAAGAAGACAGAGGATATTTTGGCCACACACTTCTTTTGGCCAAGGATGAGGAAAGATGTTGAGCGTTTTGTTGCTCGCTGCACTACATGTCAAAAAGCTAAGTCTCGATTGAATCCACATGGTTTATACATGCCACTTCCTTTTCCTTCTATTCCTTGGGCGGATATTTCTATGGACTTTATTTTAGTACTGCCTAGGACTAAGAGGGGGAGCGATAGCATTTTTGTTGTCGTGGATCGTTTTTCCAAGATGGCACACTTTATATCATGTCATAAAACTGATGATGCTAGTTATATTGCTGATCTTTTTTTCAAAGAAATTGTACGTTTGCATGGTATGCCTTCTACTATTGTTTCAGATCGTGATGCAAAATTCTTGAGTCATTTTTGGCGCACGCTTTGGAATAAGTTGGGTACAAAGTTGTTATTTTCTACAACTTGTCATCCACAAACTGATGGACAAACTGAGGTTGTGAACCGCACTTTGGGTACTATGTTGCGAGCTGTTTTGAAGAAAAATTTGAAGCAATGGGAAGAATGCTTACCTCATGTTGAGTTTGCTTATAATCGGGCAACACATTCTACTACCAAGGTAAGTCCATTCAAGGTAGTGTATGGTTTTGATCCCCGTACTCCACTTGATATACTTCCTCTACCTATTAATGAGAGAGTTCATATTGATGCTAAGGAGCGTGCTGAATTTATTTTGCAAATACATGAGACCACTAGACTTAGCATTGAAAAGATGAATGAAAAGTATAAAATTGCTGGTAGTAAGGGAAGAAAGGAAGTAAAGCTTGATGTAGGAGATTTAGTGTGGTTACACTTAAGGAAGGATAGATTTCCAGAATTGAGAAAGTCTAAACTAATGCCTAGAGCTGATGGTCCATTCAAAATAATAGAGAAGATTAATGATAATGCATACAAACTTGAGTTGCCTCCCGAGTTCGGGGTTAGTCCTATTTTTAACATTTCAGATTTGAAACCATACTTGGGAGAAGAGGATGAGCTTGAGTCGAGGACGACTCCACTTCAAGAGGGGGAGGATGATGAGGACATCACTCCTATGGATACACACAACACTCCTCCAAATCTGGACTTGCAAGGTCCAATGGCTAGAGCTCGTGCACGACAACTAAATTTAGAGGTGAGCTCGTTCCTACGTTCTTCGCTATATGTTACTTTTGAGAATGGTTTGCTACCTAATGATTATTTTATGATTAGAAACTATGGAGAGGATCAGGAGATGATGGGAGAAGGATTTGGAAACGTGGAGGGCCAGCAAGGGCTTGGAAGCCAAAGTGGAGGCCCAATCAAAACCGACTTCGAGTCTGTTTCGGGGCCCAGGACCAGTCTGTACTAAAACGGTCGCCCAGGACGCATACGGACTCGGATTTGGACGTTCTACATATGCACGGAAAGATAAGGAGAAGACCTTTCCAATGCCGCCGGCCTCATGTCAAAATTCATCCGGAGTCATTAGGAATCGTCAAAACAAGAGAGAGTCCAGAATCTGTGTCGGTGCTGCGTCGCTTATTTTTTGTCTTTGGGCCTTGTATCTAGTTGAGCCCAATTCGGGGCGCGTCCAGAGGGTCTTGCACGACCCTAGGGTCTTTATATACAGCCGCCGCCGCACTATTAGGGTTCGGGTTTTGCTTAGATCAATTCTGTTCATAAACAGTTTCGCCGTTCATCGGTTTGTGAGACCCCAACTTCGAGAGTTTAATCATACATCTGCAATTGTGTTGCATTCTTCGTTGTTCTTGCTTGTGTTCTTGATTCGCAGGCAGGGATTAGCCTTCTCGGCGAGGTCAATCGTCTTTTGGACGGTTGATAACCAGAGGAGACGTCGTGCTGCGATTGCGGGGTTTAGAACGTGCTGTTCTGAAGCCGGATCGATTTGTGTTTCGCCTCCGACCAAATCAACTTACCAAGAACCTTTCGGAAGATCGGGAACCCTTGTCCACATCACTTGGGGACTGTCTAAGTCCGGGGAATCGACTCGAAAGGTTCTTCATTGAGAGGGCCTTGAAAGGGTTCCTCTCTTTTGGCTTCAATTGACAAAGGGCTGACTGGGAATCTTCGCTTCGTGGAGAGGAAGGAGCTGATGGGGATTCCTTCAAGGATCGTGTCTCTCACTTTTCTAGTAAAGTGCAGAGTTCTACAGGCTTCACGTTCGGTGAGATAGGCGTTGAGGGCACGAGTGTGGCGGTTCTCCATGCTTCTAAGGGCTGCTTCAGCTGTGGTAGCATGATGGTGAGCTTCTGCTTCTGTGAGGTCGACTTATTGTCTTCCGTACTACTCTTCAATTTCTTCGGCTCGTGTGATGCAGGCTCGCAGTTGTTCTGCTTGCTGGTCAAATAGCTCGTAGCGACAACAGTGGAGTCTTCGTCCTGTCTTTCCAGGCTATTGATGTAGGCTTTCCAAGTGGGCGGTCTCTGTCCAAAGGCGGAAAGTATAGTATGCTGGTGCGGCCGATGGGTTTCTTAAGGAACTGGCATAGGTATCGCAGTGCTTTACGAGCGACTAACTGGTAGGTGTCCGAAAAGTGGAACCCAATAGTTGTCACTCTCCATGGCTTCATGCTGGGAGCTTCTGGACTGGCGGTGATCTGGACTGTGACGTTGCAATGCTCAGTGCCAGATTCTTCATACTCTGTTCCGACATACTCGGGGTGATCTAGGATGCCTAGCTTGGTTGTAGTGGCGAGTAGGATTCTGGGGAAACCAGACTCTTCTAGGCAGTAGCAAGTGGTCTAGGAGATGTCTTCCATGGAAGGTGGGGATAGGTTTAGTCTGGCCAAATGGGATTGGGTTGCGACTTTGTTGGTATAGGATGATTGAGAGGGATGAGGAAAGGCTGGGTGAGGCTAGGGTCCTTTTATAGGCTATAATTGGATTGATCTAGGCTTGCCGAGAGGGCTCGCGATAGGGTGTACTTCGTAAGTTAGCTTCTTGGGGAAGCTTTCCGGGTATGCTGGCTCGCCATAACCATGCGCGGGTCATAGGTTCAATCTGACTAGTCAGAGATGCAGTAACATGCACAGGTATAGGCGGCAAATGGAGGGCGGTGCCATTAAGGTGTCGGTGGATTTTGCACGCTTTGATCGATCAAGGGACATCAGTCGGCGCTTGAGAGTCGACACACGAAGGGCAGTGTGTGTGCTAGGGGCGACACATGGGGCAACATGATCAGGGCATCAGAGATCCTTTGAATGGGTCAAAGGATTTCGGGCTATGATGATGTCCGATCTCCAGGACTGCTTGCGCGCTTTGAGGAGCACGCTTCAGGAAAAGGTTTTTGAGACGCAGATGGGCGTGTTTCAACGCAAGGCTGATGAGGTTAGGAAGGCTTCTAGGTAGGGCAGGTAAAGTTTTGGGTTGCAGTTCGGTTTCGGTTTGAGTGGTAAAGGAAATACGGGCAGGGGTCTCTATATACGGTCTACGTATGGCTCTGGGTTTCGTCCTACAGTCAACCTGGCTCTGATACCATCTGTGACACCCCACTCTCCGGGACATCCTGTGCATCCTGTACCAATCCCTGGATCAGTAGTTGGTACGCACAATCAGATTATTTCAAATCCATACTGTATTAAAATATGAGGAAATTACGGTTGACTTACCAAACATGGCTAAGTTACAATCCAGACATGGCAGCAGAAATTGGGCGCGGAAGACTAGTTCACTTCAATCAGCACATCACATCTCATCCACAGGCAAACTTGAGCATACGATGAAACCCTACTGCATTTACTCTTTCGATGGCCGTTCACTAAAAACCACAAATTAGCAAACTGTGAGTACATAAGGTACTCAGCAAGCCCTAATGCTACTCAAGGGTAATGTCATGCATTTAGGCTGTAGCAAGGATGTAGGCAAGAGGTTTAATAATTGCACTAGCTGTTAAGCTTGCGGGGCTCGCTAAGAATAGATATCAATGAAAGACAGGGACCTGCTAAAATTATAGTAGGTTGGCCCTGGAGTGAGTATTTACCATTCCCATCAGTTCCCATAGTTTTAAAAGAGATGGATCTCCATATCCAAACCTTGCACTTCCAAAACACGGCATCACATCACCCACTCACACATCAAGGAGGAAATTTCTAAGAGCCCAATGATTGGTTTGCCATGACCAGTGACAACGGGCATCCGAATAATTTAGGGTTAACTCTGTAGAGCTTAGTACGTTGTACCCACAGGCTATGTGCTCTTAGCTACGGATCACATAATACTCCCACTTCACCTAGGCACGCCTACAAGTCCACCACGAAGCTCAGGGATTCCATCACAACAAAGGCACACAACCAACAATTTTGCCAAGTACTGGACTTATCATCACATCACATCACCGCTCCAATCCCTGAGTCCGTTTCTACTTCACCGGGTGATACTTCCTTGCTGCGTTACCCAGGATCCGTGTTAGTCCTGCCTATACAGGTTCTGTGGTCGTACTGAAAAACAACCAAGTTGAGGTCTTAGCTAGTCGTTCCTGAGCGCTCGGGCAAGCACTCATCCACGACAGGTGGATCTACACCGAAGACACGAAGTACTCTGCACCAGTACTAAGGAGTCTCGCCCTCGACCAAGTCTCTCCCACCCAACTTCACCTTCTGAAGGACCGAGAAGGTGACCAGAGGGGGAGGGGGTGAATGGGAGCCAATCAAAATTCTCCAAGAGAACTTGGCCTATATCCAAAAAACAACCCGAGCCAACCTCCGAACCGATCACCAAGACTACACGCACCAACTCGTGGTGTACTAGCCCTAGGAATAATCAACCACAGCAAGGAAACACAGCGGAAACAAAAAGGGAAGATGAAATGCTCAACAGTCTAGAACTGAACACTAATCGGCAGTGCGGATCCCTGCCATTGGTAGTGCCAGTCGGCATCGGCAGTGCCGGTGCGCGTCATCGGTAGTGCCGGTCCCACCTATCGGCAGTGCCGATGCGGGATGCAGTCTCACCGGACCCTATAGACTAGACCAATCGGCAGTGCCGGTCAATCCCCGACAGAACAGAAAAACTCTCGGGATCTTCTCAAATCTTCTCCAAAACTCAATCAAACAAACTCCAAATGATGCGATTTTTGGACCAGTGAATCCTCATCACATCACAACCCTAATCCTAGGAGATCATCTCAATTGGATCAAGAAATCATCACGAATTTCAGATCTTGTGCCAAGAACACCAAAAAGGGGAAACTTGAGAAATCCTTCAAATCGAAGGTGCTAGAGCCAATAATTCCATCAAGGATCCATAGAGGATTATCCTAGCACATCCTAGCAACAAGTTTCTCAAGAAATCCGGGCCAAAAATTTGTCCAAAAGTGAGATCAAAAATTATCATGAAAATAGCTCCGAAAATAGAAAAAAGGGAATTTCGGGATTCAAGTGAAGAGGGAAATCTTGAGCACAAAAATACTTCTCATATCATAGAAAGGTGCATACAAGATCCATAGGTACAAGGCTAGGAAGCCACCCTCTTCCTCCCACTATTTGGAAGAGCAAGAGATGTCTCTCACACACCCACTACTCTCCTCTAAAACATGAAGTCCTCTCCTAGCACTTTGAATAGAGTCCTAACACAAGGCTAATAGGAAGAGAGGCACCTCTCCCACTAGCCACACCTCTCCTTATATAGGCCTAGGGTCTATTGTCTACATGACCACTCTACCCTTGACCTACATAAAACACCCACCTACCACTGGGGGCATAACCGTCTATCTTTCACCTTATCGCCCGAATGCCATCGGATGCTTCCCATCTTTGCTTCATCTTGAAGCAAGTTCCATGATGGTGCCACGTGCACCACCAACAACCGCCACCGGTTTTGAGGCCCAAACCAGGAAACTGCGTTGCACGCTTCTCAAAGTGCAACTTCTTGATGTCGACGCGTGTCACCTTGTCCCGCGATCCTGACCACCGGCAAGTCTCTCCCAGTCCCTATCCATCGGGCCCCCTTGTCACTTGCACCGGCATCCCACTCGCCTTGACTTGGTCAACAAGCCGTCTTCATCACCACCACGGTTTCGAGGCTCAACCATGAAACCGTCCGTGCTTCTTGCCTCTCCACGTGTACGGTATGGATCATTCTTGACTTCACCCGGCATCCGGATCGTCTGGCCCCAAGTCCCCTACTTGTGCCCGATCCTCTCGCCGTTGACTACCAAGTCGACTCCAGTGACCTACACATCATGAGACAAGCAAACACATTTCCCATTTCCTGCAGTATCACCAATATCTCCACCAACTCCGGTTAGTCATAACCATGATATACAAACCCATGCAATCCCTGGATTCCCATATTTCAACTCAAACACCAAATCCGCTCAAGTCAATTACTCATCACAAATATAGCAAACCATGGCACATATCTACATGGTTTCTCAATCTCTCCCTCTCCCTTGATGAGTACATTGATAACACCAAATGCACAAAGATTAGAGATTGAAATGCGAAGCCGAATAAGCACATCCAAATGGCCAAACCAAAAGAAAAGGTGAAAACAAGCCATCTAGCAAGTAGGGATCACAAAACCAAGAGTTGGCAAAGAAAGCGACTTGAGACACAACGAATGTGAAAAACGTAAGAAAACGCTCAAGATCATGATATGCTCCCCCTCAAGTTGTGGTAGGTCTCATATAGTGCAAAATGGATCATATGAGTTTCTTAGCATTATTTGTGCATGACCCCAAAAGTTTCTCCCCCTTTGGTAATGAACTCATCAAAGAGGCAAAAGAACAAGCAAACATGCAATGCATGAAAATGCAAACCTAAGGAGCTTCAACAATTATGCAAACAAGCATTTAACTTTGCTAACCATAACCATAGTGCCATGAAGTGTAAAAGCAATAGCTCCCAATCATGCAAAGATAAAAAATAGATAGCAAGGCATAAACACCATAAGCTATACAGGCTAAGCAGAAAGATTGACTAGCTTAGATAGAATCAAATTTTGCTTATCATGAGAAAATCTATCACCACATGTGTAAGTACTCTCATCCAAGGCAAAACAAGCACCAAGTGAATCATAAGAATCTAGCCAGTTTCAATCTCAACAAGGGCAACAAGCACCCGTAGAAAATAAGCTCTACAAACACTCACATATGCAACAGAGACTCAGTTGATCAAGTGATTATTGTTTATCCTCATGTGTCCTCTTATCCATGTGGAGGGTCGCACAACTGGGTACGGCAAACACCCCGAGGCTTCAAGTCACAATGTTTGGATTTAGCATTATTGAGTAATACTTGATCAAAGCACTTAGCAGATTTTTCAGGATTATGCACAAGACAAAAGAGCATGCCTTTGCGGCAAAAGGAACACATGTTCCCACAATGTTACATCATGAGCTAAACATTTGCAAAGCCTTCCATTTCGCAAACACAAGGTGCCAAAGCCAAGACATCCTCTAGACTAGCCTCAAAGCAAGTTTCAATAAGGATAAAAGTAATTATACACATGGTGAGCAAGTTTTAGCAAGATTAGATCATAAGGTTCACAAGAAGCTCAGTTTACCTTTAAGATTGGTAAGTTGCTCACATGAGTTTATAACAGGCCATCTAGAAAATCTAAGCATGAGAGATTACCATCACATCCACACAACTTAGCTCAAGCTCAATCATAGCAAGGAGAAATGCAAGAAAGCATAAGAATCAAAGCTCATCTACCAATGCATATATTACATATGAGATGCAAAGCAAAAATGGTAAGATACAAATATACAAGTGAACACCAACTCCCCCTCAAATGATGCCATAAGGATGACAAACACCAAGTCCCCCCCCCCCCCCCCCCCCAAAAAAAAGCATGTCTCGAAGCATCTAGGGGCTTGGTAAGGATATTAGCTAGTTGGTTTTTAGTATCAATGTATATGAGCTCAACATCCCCCATCTCAACATTGTCTCTCAGGAAGTGGAATCGCATATTGATGTGTTTGACCTTACCATATTGGACTGGGTTTTTGGCTAGGCATATGACACTGGAGTTATCACAGATGAGTGGAACACCCTTAAAAGTCAACCCATAGTCTCTCATGGTGGACATAATCCATAGGATTTGCGAGCAGCAGCTATATACTCAGCCTCTATGGTGGATTGGGCAACACTTGACTGCTTACGAGAAGACCAACAGATCAAAGAAGTACCCAAGAAATGGCAAGTACCAGAAGTGCTCTTCCTATTAATTCTACACCCAGCAAAGTCCGCATCCGAATACCCAATGAGATCAAGAGATGAAGATGCAGAGTACCAAAGACCGAACTCAAGGGTGTATTTGAGATACCTGAAGATGCGCTTGATAGCCTTGCGATGAGTCACCCTTGGGGAAGCTTGAAAGCGAGCACAAAGACACACCGCAAAGTGTATGCCGGGTCTTGTCGCTGTCAGGTACAAGAGGGAGCCAATCATGCTCCTGTACTCCCTTTGATCCACCGCTTCACAGTCTTCATCAGGGTTAAGAGCCGTTGTAGTGGACATTGGTATAGACAACGGCTTCACATTGACCATGTCGAACTTCTTCAGGAGATCCTTTGTGTATTTGGCTTGATGTATGAAAGTGCCTTGCTTGCACTGCTTGATTTGAAGCCCAAGAAAGAAGGTGAGCTCTCCCATCATCGACATCTGAAATTCACTTTCCATAGCTTCCTGAAATTTGGACACAAGAGCATGAGAGGAACCACCAAAGATGATATCATCCACGTAAATCTGAACCATTAGAAAGTCATTGCCATGCTTTAGAGTGAACAAGGTTTTATAAACACACCCCATGACATACCCACGCTCTAGCAAGAAGGTCTTAAGTCTAGCATACCATGCCCTAGGTTCTTGCTTTAGCCCGTACAAAGCCTTCTGAAGTTTGTACACACGGTTTGGGTATTTGTGGTGCTCAAAGCCAGGGGGTTGCCTCACATACACTTCTTTCTCTATGAAACCATTTAGGAAGGCACTCTTGACATTCATTTGATAAAGTCTAATGCCCTTGGAGGTAGCAAATGCAAGCAAGATCCTAATGGCTTCTATGCGAGCAACAGGAGCAAAGGTCTCACCATAATCTAAGCCCTCCACTTGGCTAAAACCTTGAGCAACTAGCCTAGCCTTGTTCCTCACCACCTCACCATCCTCCCCATGTTTGTTTTTGAACACCCACTTGGTTCCTATGACATTGACATTTTTGGGAGACTCTACAAGGGTCCAGACTCTGTTTCTCTCAAAGTTTTTCAACTCCTCATGTATGGCATTAACCTAATGTTTATCAGATAGTGCGTATCCAACATCTCGGGGTTCAAAGGTTGCAACAAAGAGAGAGTTGGTAAAGTAAGCAAGATGTGCAGACCTTGACCTTGTTGTCCTCTCATAGAGATTACCGATCATCTGTTGGGGTGGATTTCGACACTGAATGTGGTGAGGAGCCTCTCTCCCAGAGTGTACCTCCCCCTCAACCACAACTGAAGCTTGCTCAACAACCGCTGAAGTCGATATAGAAGCTTCTGGACCCTCTGCTGGAGTAGTGGTAGCAGCAGGAATAAGCTCAGATGAGAGATGAAGTGAATCATCATCATCATCATCAAAGCCCTGTAGGTCCTCTTCTTCAAAGATGCTCTCCTTCATCTCTTGTCACCTGCAGACTCAATCACATTTCTTGCACAAGAATTTGATTCATCAAAGGTTACATCGCAGGATTCTATGATAATGTTAGTCTCCAAATTCAAAACTCTGTAGGAATGACCATGAAGAGAGTAACCAAGAAAGATTTCATCGGAAGACCTTGACTCAAACTTATCAAGATTGTCACGCTTGAGAATAAAGCACTTGCAACCAAAGGCACGCAAATGAGAAACCGAGGGCTTTCTCCCAAAACGCAGCTCATAGGAAGTCACATTAAGAATTGAGCGCAGGAAAATTTGATTGGAAACATAGCAAGCAGTGCTAATGGCCTCAGCCCAGAACCACCTCGGAGCCCTATGCTCATCGAGCATCGTCCGGGCCATCTCTACTAAAGTTCTGTTCTTTCTTTCAACCACACCGTTCTGCTAGGGAACACGAGGTGCTGAAAACTGATGCTCAATACCATGCTCAAGACAGAAGGCATCAAAGGAGTTCTTGAACTCGGTGCCATTATCACTATGAATTGCTCGTAATGCATCAGGGAGTTCCTTGAACAACCTCAAAGCTAAGCTCCGAAAGTGATGAAACACTTCATCCTTGATCTCAAGAAAGTAAACCCAAGAGTAGCGAGAATAGTCATCAACAATCACAAGAACTTACCACTTCCCACCCGCCGAATGAACCCGAGAAGGACCAACAGTGTCCATATGAAGCAACTCTCCAGGGCGTTCAGCATCACCAAATTAATTGGTGGATGAGAAGCAACAATCATTTTCCCATGACGACACGGAGCACAAACCAAATCCTTTTCAAATTTGAGCTTAGGCAATTCTCGGATCAAACCTAGGCCACTCAAGCGACATAGCAAGTCAAAACTCATGTGACCCAGTCTCCTATGCCATTTCTAGAGCTCAGAAGAAGATTGAGCAAACAATCACTTGTGAGAACCAGGAGAACCAACAAAATTAGCCTGAAAAACTCTGCCAATACAAGAAATCCCACAAACCAAGGAACCACTCGAAACAAGAACACAAGAAGCATTCGACTTAAAGCGCACTTCCAAATAACATCAAGAAGCTGAGAGAAAGAGAGGAGATTGTACTTGAGATACTCAACCAAACCAACATCCTTGAGAGTGAATTTTTCATTTACCTTTACCGTGCCTCTTGCCTTCACTCTCCCTCTCTTGTCATCTCCAAAGGTCACATACTCCCGCCGTTTCAGGGGAGTGAGGCTGGAGAACCACTTTGGATCTCCGGTCATATGGCGCGAACATCCGGAGTCCATCAACCATTTGGTCTCCAAGCCTCCACTTGCTGCCTACAAAGAACGAGAAGGAAAAGTCGATGGCTCAGTGCTGGGGTTAGTCAAAAGAGATTTAGGAATCCAGCACTTAACCATACGACCGGTAGTAGTCATCACAGTTCTTTGCACATTGTTATTTGAACGCATAGGACGAGAACCATGATGGGAAAAATGTGGCCTATCAAAACGTCTCGACTCAAACCCTAGATTGTGGGAATAGAAATCATCAATGTGAAAGCCAAATCCACGCAAATGACGCTCACCATGATGGGGAAAATGTGGGGCGCTAAAACGCTACTGCGCAAAGCCTCTGTTTCGTGAATCAAAGCCATATGAGGAATGACCCTGTCCATGATAGGCACGAGAAAAAGAGCGAGGCTGAAAGTCAACAAAATCATCATAAAAAGCATCCTTAGTCAACTCAACTTGCTTTCTCTCAATCCTCTTACGCCTATAACAGAATTCATCCAAATGGCCCTTGTGACCACAAAACATACAAATGTAGACACCCTTAGGATTAGGCTTGGTTTGCATTGCAGGTTTGGGTTTTGGCTTCTCTGTTTGCTTTGGGTTGAAGGAAGGTTTTGGATTGGTTGGATAGTATGTGTCAGTGGGTTTGATGGTGTTTTCCTCATCCTTGTAGCTGGAGCTAGGTACAAACTTACCCACATTCTCACTCTCCTTGTCACACCTCTCAAATCCCAAGTCCAAGTTATAGGTTGACCTAGAAGCACTCTCCTTCACTCTTACCAAATCACTCTCAATCTTTTCCTCACTCACTAGGGTTCTCTCAAGCTTAGAAACAAGATAGTCATTTTCCTGAACTAGGACTTTGTTTTCCTCCCTAGTGATTACTAGCTTGTCCTTGAGGGTGACAGACACTTCACACGGATGTGGAAGAACTTTCGAGCGAGTCTCATGAAGCAACTTGGACTCAAGCTCTTTGACTTTGAGGGACTGAGCTTCCAACTCATTTGTAAGCTTGGGGCACTTCTGACATGCACCCAAAAGAGTTGGTCTAGCTTTGAACTCATCAAGCTCCTTGAGGGCACTCTCAAGCTGACTGACAACTTAAGCATGCACACTCTCCCTCTGTGCAAGATCACTCATCACAACTTGACAAGACTCACACTCTACAACCATGTCATTCTTAGCAAGCTTAGACCTAAGCGAAGCAATTTCAAAATCAGCACTCTCCAACTTAGACTTAAGCTCTCTGCTCTCACGAATAGCACTGCGAAGCTTATCATCTTGCAAAAGAAGAACATCGCACAAATGATCAAGTTCAGAAGAGAGCTCATCAAGAGTGGGAGGTACCTCGCTTGTGTCGGAGTCGGATCTAGAGTCGGTGTCGTGGTCGTTCTTTGCCATGAAGCAAAGCCCGGTGAAGTCATCTTTCTTCTTGACTCGTGGCTTTTCAACCTCCTCCTCCGAGCTTGTAAGGCCTTCGCTTGATGTGAGGTCGACATCGCTCAAGGCGGCAACGCAGGCGCGTGCAATGGCCTTGGCGAACTTTTTGGAGTTCTTGCCCTTCTTGTAGAAGCGGTTCTTCTTCTGCTTGAAGTCTTCAGTTTTGTTGTCGCGGTACCCGACCTTCTTCTTCTTCTTCTTCTTAGGACAATCAGCGATGAAGTGTCCCGGGTCACCGCACTCGAAGCAGGTTCTTGAACCACCTCCTCTTCTCTCCTTTCGGTTGTTGTAGAACTTCCTGAACTTCCTTGTGAGCAAGGACAGCTCCTTATCAGGAATGCACTCCATCTGTTCATCGGAAGCTGTAACAAGAGAAGACAAAGCAAACTCCAAGGAAGACTTGTTAAGTGAGGGGGTTAGTTCCATAAGAAGCACAACTGTGATCACCCTTCTGAGAACTAGAAAGCAAAGCCATGCTAGAAGCTGGAATAACAAGATTAGGATAAGATTTCCTAGACAGTTCATGAGATTTCAGCTTGCTATACAATTGCTCATAGTTCAGGGTATTGAATTCAGTAGTTTCTTCTAGAGCAGCAATTTTAACCCTCCAAACATTTTCATCAAGTGAGTACAGCAGTTGCTTAGCTCTATCATTGATATTGTACACAAGGGTACCACAAGCCCGCAAGTTGCACACAATTGCCTCAAACCTACGAAAAATGTCATCTAGTGATTCGTCCGGTTTTTTAGCAAAGGTTTGGTACTATCTATTGTAAGAATCCTTACGCATAGACTTGACCTGGTTGGTACCCTCATGGTAAGTGCAGAGCTTAACCCAAATAGCATGAGCAGTGTCAAGGTGTGCAACCCTATCATGTTCACTCCTACCAAGTGCAGAGAGCAGAATATTGACAGCTTTGGAGTTGTTCTCATACCTGACTAACTCACTTGCAGAAGCAGTATTCAGGTCTTGTGGTATAGCATACTCTTGATCAACAATCTCCTAAATTGCACGTCCTTGACTCAGTAGATACACCTTGGTCCGTGACTTCCAGTAGGGGAAGTCCTCTCCATCGAACATATACAGCTTGATAGCACGCTTCTCCATGTCACCTTCGGATCACAAAGCCGATGAAGGTCAACTAGTGATCAAACCGGCTTTGATACCAATTGAAGGACCAAAAAGGCGACCAGAGGGGGGGGGGGTGAATGGGAGCCAATCAAAATTCTCCAAGAGAACTTGGCCTATATCCAAAAACAACCCGAGCCAACCTCCGAACCGATCACCAAGACTACACACACCAACTCGTGGCGTACTAGCCCTAGGAATAATCAACCACAACAAGGAAACATAGCGGAAACAAAAAGTAAGACGAAATACTCAACAGTCTAGAACTGAACACTCATCGGTAGTGCCGATCCCTGCCATCGGCAGTGCCGGTTGGCATCGGCAATGCCGGTCGGCATCGGTAGTGCCGGTCACGCCTATCGGCAGTGCCGGTGCATGTCATCGGCAGTGCCGGTCCCATCTATCGGTAGTACCGATATGGGATGCAGTCTCACTGGACCCTACAGACTACACCAATCGGCAGTGCCGGTCGACCCAAGACAGAACAGAAAAACTCTCGGGATCTTCTCAAATCTTCTCCAAAACTCAATCAAACGAACTCCAGATAATGCGATTTTTTGACTAGTGAATCCTCATCACATCATGACCCTAATCCTAGGAGATCATCTCAATTGGCTCAAGAAATCATCACGAATTTCAGATCTTGTGCCAAAAACACCAAAAAGGGAAAACTTGATAAATCCTTCAAATCGAAGGTGCTAGAGCCAATAATTCCATCAAGGATCCATAGAGGATTATCTTAGCTCATCCTAGCAACAAGTTTCTCAAGAAATTTGGGCCGAAAATCTGTCCAAAAGTGAGATCGAAAATCACCACGAAAATAGCTCCGAAAATAGGAAAAGGAGAATTTCGGGATTCAAGTGAAGAGAAAAATCTTGAGCACAAAAATACTTCTCATATCATAGAAAGGTGCATACAAGATCCATAGGTACAAGGCTAGGAAGTCACCCTCTTCCTCCCACTATTTGGAAGAGCAAGAGATGTCTCTCACACACCCACTACTCTCCTCTAAAACATGAAGTTCTCTCCTAGCACTTTGAATAGAGTCCTAACACAAGGCTAATGGGAAGAGAGGCACCTCTCCCACTAGCCACACCTCTGCTTATATAGGCATAGGGTCTATTGTCCAATGGACCACTCTACCCTTGACCTACATAACAGACCTACCTACCACCGGGGGCATAACCGTCCATCTTTTTCCTCATCGTCCGAATGTTATTGGACGCTTCACGTCTTTATTTCATCTTGAAGCAAGTTTCATGATGGTGCCACGTGCACCACCAACAACCGCCACCGGTTTTGAGGCCAAAACTAGGAAACCCCCTTGCACGCTTCTTAAAGCGCGACTTCTCGATGTCGACGTGTGTCACCTTGTCCCGCGATCCTGACCACCGGCAAGTCTCTCCCAATCCCTGTCCATCAGGGCTCCTTGTCACTTGCACGGACATCTCGTTCACCTTGACTTGGTCAACATGCCATCTTTATCACCACCACGGTTTTGAGACTCAACCGCGAAACCGTCCATGCTTCTTGTCTCTCCACGTGTACGATGTGGATTATCCTTGACTTCACCTAGCATCTCGATCGTCTGACCCCAAGTCCTCTACTTGTGCCCTCACCATTGACCGCCAAGTCGACTCCAGTGACCTGTATATCATGAGACAAGCAAACACATTTCCCATCTCCTGCAGTATCACCAATATCTCCACCAAATCCGGTTAGTCATAACCATGATATGCAAACCCATGCAATTCCTAGATTCCCGTATTTCAACTCAAACATCAAATCCGCTCAAGTCAATTACTCATCACAAATATTGCAAACCATGGCACATATCTACATGGTTTCTCACCTTCACACAATTGATTTATCACCTACCCATATTGTACTTACATGCACACCACCAAACATATTTTTACCCATTTTTAAAAAATAAGTATGTAATATGGTGCTGCGATGAACCTCATCGCGGGGGTTCCTAAGCGCTTCTAAGCATAGCAGCATCTCAGACATTAGGCATCTAATGTCGGGGTCTTTGGAGTTTATGGGGTTGTAGGGTAGGGCATACAAGGAGGGGTTGAGTTAACAACAACGGAGTTACCAGTACTCAAGTAGGTAGCAAGCATGCAAGCAAGTCATATAATAACACTCAAGAGAGCATGCAATATAGAGTAGGCTCTAAATAGGTTTCTAGACTACTATGATAGGATCAATATGATCAAGGGGATATTAGAGCTTGCCTGGTAATGCTATCCTTAAACGTCGCTCCATGTAACGGTGTCAGAGTTCGTCTTGAGACTTGGGCCTTCGGGCTTCATCTCTAGTATCGGGCTCCTCAGATTCTTCGCATGCTATGGTACATGGCACTAGCGCAAAAAAATAAAATAAATAAGAAATAATCAATACTCCAGTTAAAACTCTAGATAAGATATTTGAGGTGGCTCGGTGTATACCAAAGATTTTAGGTAAGTTGGGCCTTAGAAGATTGATGGCGAAAGAATCGGTGGGACCAAAGACCAGGCGATGAAGGTATGGTGTTAAAGGGAACAAGGTGGACATCATGGCCAAAATGGAAATATGGTGTGTGGCAAAAGGTTTCTCGTATCGGGACGATCGCGTGGGCGCGAGAATCGCCTGAAACGGAGCTACGGTTGAGAAGATATGATTTTTGGGATTTTCTGAAATTATTTTTGTACTGGAAAATCTGTGGACCGGGTCTACTATTCTGTGGACTAGGTTCATGGGCCGGGTCTATGGATTGTGGTGAACCAGGGGGCTAAAATGGAAATATGCCTAACTAATAGAAGGTGGTTGATTTGGAATGAGAACGGGGACCTATGTGCAAAATGGCCTTCTTCTCACGTGGAACAGAGGGGCTCGGTTATTCTTTCTTTGTTGGAACTGAGGGAGCGTAGCATCTCTGGAACTCGGCTCACGGGGAGGAGGATGGGGGAGAGAGCCGGGGACTTGGGTGAAACGTGGAGCGGGGTCGCCGCGCGCTCGACGGTGGTGGTGGATGAGGGCGAGGGCATGGGAGCGGCGGCGGATTTGGGAATCGCTGGCTATGGCCGGGAATTCGAGAGGAAGGGGAAAAATGGAAATTGGAGCCGCTCGGATCATGGGAGGAGGCGGAGCTGGTGTTGTTGCAAAGAATAGGTGCAGGCGCGGAGCTGGTGTTGTTGCAAAGAATAGGTGCGGGCGCGTCTATTTGTTGGCGGAGGTGGGTGGAAGGCGATGGAGCAATGTGTAATGTGTGCGTGGGAGCAGGGGCACCATTAATGGAGTTGTTGTGCTTGGGCAGTGGCGTGGAGTGGGGAGCCGAGTTCCGGAGCCGTTTGCTTGGCCGGGCAGACGCGACGCGTCGAGCGACATCAATGGCTAGGCGACGGCTGCAGCGTGCGAGCTGCACAAGGTGGAGCAGGGGACGTGTCCAGCTGCTGGTCGGGTGGAGGCGACGTGTCGGACGACTACAATGGTGGCCGTGTAGCATGTCGTCGGGGAGCGATTGGCCAACACATTTATGGTGCCCGTGTGGTTGGAAATTTGAGGATACGACAACGGGTGCGATATATTATGAAGGGATGGGTCGGACAGTATAGCTCCAAAGCGACATCAGTGAAGGTCGATGTGACCGTTCGCTGAATTCATAGTGGTGTAGTTGCTTGGTCGGGGGTGCGATGTAACCGTTTCCTGCATTCATGGTGGTGTAGTTGCTTGATCGGGGGTATCGGTGACGAGCTATCCCTTGGTGTGGAGTGGGGTAATTGGTAAGTGGAGCAAAGTGGTGGGACTTTTTGACTAGGCTAGGCCGAGACAGGCTGTTGGTGATGGCAGAGGTGCTAGAGTCGAACAGGAGCGACAGCGCGTCCGTTCTAGAGGAAGAAGATGATGGTGGCAGGTGTTACACTTGGCTGGGCCTCGTTTTGCACACATGGGCCATGGCAGGCCACTATAAGGATCATGACCATTGAGGTCATCCCAAGGTATGATATTTTGGTGATGAATGACAAGCATAAAATGTGATTAATATCTACATGTGTATTGCCCGTGTAGGAAACCTTTTCTACTCTATTATGATTGTTCACGGCGGCCTTGGTAATTTGATGACAAGACCACAAGCATGGAGACTTGATGAGCTTGATAGAGTCCAAGGGTTGATGAAGATGGATCAAAGCGGAGAACAAGCTATGGAGCAACTGTTTGGTACACTTGTCTAGTTGTTAGGCTTTGAGTCCATAGGAAAAATCGGACTATCAAGGGGGTCTAGGTCATTTCTTAGGTCATGTCTAGTCGGTGATGTGCAAGGTTGCTCGGTAAAATCACAGGCACTAGGTGACAGTGGAGAAGCCAAGGAGCTGTTCGGAGAATCCGAGAAACGAAGTCATGTGAGGACGACAAGTTTCAACTTCTGTACATAGAGACCAGACAAAGGGGTCAGTGGAGACCGGACTGTATGGTTACTATGGAGAGTTTGTCTGGGACTTAGCCGCAGCGAGTAAACTGTCTGTGCCTGAGAGCCGTAGAGACCGGACGGTCCGATCTATAGACAGGACGGTCCAATCTGTATGGCTCGACACAGAGCAACGAGAAAGTGTTTTGCGGAGGCTCCTGGACTGGAGAGAGAATGTGAACCGGACGGTTCGATCTGCTGACCGGAGAGTCTGGTCAGTATAAGAAATTGCCTGGACACTGTTGAGCCAACGGTTTGGAGAGCCGTTACCAGAGTGACCGAATGGTCCGGTCTAGGAGATACCGGACTGTACGGTCAGTTCGTCCAGAAAGGCAACTTTGTGAGGCAACGGCTAGTTTGAGGTTGGGAGCCTATATAACTTCGTTGCTAGGGTCTTGGAGACCTCTTTTGGCCAATGGAATACCTGAGAGCATTTGGTAAGGTCCAAGAGGAAAAGAGGAGAGCACTAGGAGGAGATATTGTATATCTTGAGAGTGCTAGAGAAGAGTAGTTTGAGCATCGTGCATATCTAAGGGTAGGGTGTCCTTGAGGGTGGGATCTAGATTGTTACTCTTGGTCTATGGTGCGACCTAAACCGGTTAGGTGTCGGTGATCGAGCCTATCGTTATCGGTTGTGAAGGCCGTCACACGTTTGTACACAGTTTGAGCCCGCCGTTGAAAGGGGTATCGCTAGTGAGCGCCCGTGTCGGCTCGGGGCGTTCAGCAAGTTTTCGAGGGAGGCGAGCTTGTGCTTTGTACAGCGGTGATGCATACCGTGTCTTCACTCTAGGAGTGATTGCGGGCTCGTGGGCGAGAACTCCACTTGGTGGTGGGAGGGACCGGGACTCCGACGGGAGTGGTCCAACGAGGATTAGGGGAAGGCACCATCCTTCCGAGACCTCGAGAAAAAATCATGAGCCACCCCTTACTCTACTCCTCACTATGATGCTTTACTTTCAGCATTTATATATCGTGCTATTCATGCTTGTGTGCTTACCTTGTTCTAGTTGACTACTTCGTAGACTCGCATGAATAGGCTTCTTTACTTGCTAGTATTACTTTATCTTCATACTTGATCACTAGCATGTATAGGAGGTGCTCTGGCTAGATTGATCATCCTAGTATGTATTGTGCTACTCATGCTTGTGTGCGCTAGTTCATTATCTTATTACATTGCTTGAGTAGGTTCCTTTGCTAACTTGTTGTTTGCTTCCACGTATCTTTGATAACTAGCTTGCATAGGATTTGTATTGTCTTTGCGTGATCCACTAGTATGTATAGGTTGCCCTTCCTTTCATAAGATTATATCGTCAGTGTGATCACCACTAGAATTGTGTAGGAGTTGCCTTGAGTGCCTTTGGTCGGTTTTTAGTGATTGGCAAAATTGGTACATAGTGGTAGTTCCCGATACACCCCCCCCCCCTCTCAGTCACTATGATCCTTTCAACAGGTATCAGAGCCAAGTGCTCATTATAAGGCTTAACCGCCTTGAATAGTAATCGTATTGAGTTGGAATGTCATCCCATTCGGGCTGGGTCATGGCTCATGGAAGGATCGCTTTAAAAGCTACATAAATGCCATGATTCCGGATGAGTTGATGGATACTCTTGTGGACTTTGCCCATACCTTTACTGATGATCATGTGTATGATGATTGTGATGATGCTGTGGATGAGCCTTGTACTAGTGAGTGTCTAGATCTTTCTAGCAATGACTTGATAGGTTGCTCTACTAGTGTGTCTAATATGATGATTAGTAATGATGTTTTTCTTGATCTTGCTTGCACTACTACCATGGCTAGCATTGATGATATTCGTGAGCCTCCTATTGATCATGCTATTAGTTCTCTTGTTAAGGAGTTCTTTGCTTTTCATATTAATGACAATGAGGACTTACTTGACTCTCTTATTCGCTTGTGAGGTATTATGGACAGGATTGGGACAACTTCTTTCGAGCTTCCCAAGATAGTGATAGTGGAAAAGATCCTCTCTTTGCTTTCGAGTAGCAAGCTCTTCTACATCACCCTTGACCTTCTCATGAAGAAGAGTCTCTCCGTCGAGGACATGATTAAGCTACTCTTCAAGGATGAGGAGATCACCACGAACATGTCGTGGAAGAAGACTTACAAGACAAATCAAAAAGCATCTTCAAGCACAAGGAAAGAAGTAGTTTTGAGCTCAAACTTCTTTGATCCCTCCATAAGATTGTCTTGCAACAACCTCTACAACCCATTCGGGTCAAGACATTCTTCAGGCGATTGGTCAAGCTCTACTTCGAGTGCCATCCCAAGATCTACTCCAAGCACCTTGAGTGGACCGAGCATGGGCGTAGGGGGAGCACCAACAATAATGCTCGCTCGATCATTTGAGATGATTAATCTTGCGGCTTCAGCTCCGGTGCCTCCACCTCCTCAACTCCCTCCACCACAAGATCACTTTTGCATCTTCGTCGAGGTCAGCAACAGGATCTCTTCTTTGAACTTGGTGAATTTGTGAGAAATTTGAATATTGACCTTTGTGAAAATCTATTAAGCATCTATGATCTTGTGTATAGGATAAACTCTTTTAGGGGACTTCGGAGGATTGCACCACATGAAGTGATTGACATGCTCCTCCAACAAATCACAACTCTTGAGAGGGGTTTCTTACGTGAGGAGGTAGTCAACAGGAGACATGAGCTCTCAATTGAGAGAGCAATGAAGATGATACTTGTGCTCCATACACAAGTGGGGCATGTACTTGAGCACATCACTGGACTCTATGACCCTCCCTATTACTACATCAACCTTGACAATGTGCACCTGGGGAATGGTCATGGACATTGGAGCTACCGTGCTCCTCATTACCCTATTAGGAGGAGACTACTGGATGATATTGCAAGAGTCCCTATCTATGAGGATGGTCTTATTGCTCGACACGATGAGGTTAGTGCTAGTCAATCAAGTAATGCTTTGGATACTAACCCCTCTTCCTCTAGTGCTTGTCTTATGGCTACCACTAGGGTCAACTACAAGAGTGGAGGCACTCATTGGATTCTTGATAGTGGGTGCACTCAACATATGACCGGGAAGCCAACCATGTTCACCACCATTAATGAAGACGAAGATAGTGAGAAGGTGACTTTTGGGGATAACTCAAAGGGGGGAGTTAGAGGATCGGGCAAGATGGCCATCACAAATGACCTCCATCTGTCCAAGGTCTTTCTTGTGGAAACCCTCAACTTCAACCTTCTATCTATTGGTCAACTATGTGACATAGGTTTCAAGTGCACATTTGATGAGAACGGTGCAAAGATTGAGAATGACAAGAGAGGGCTAGTATTTCATGGAGTAAGGCATAAGAACTTGTATGTCATGGACTTCAAGTCAAGCAACATGCCGCCAAGCACTTTCCTATTCACTAAGGCATCCAAGGGATGGATGTGACATAGAAGACTGGCACATGTTGGAATAATCAGCTCAAGAAGATTGTCAAGAGGAATCTAGTTGAAGGAATCAAGGATGTGGCCTTTGAGAAGGATAGACTGCGTAGTGCTTGTCAGACAGGAAAATAAGTTGCATCCTCACATCCCACCAAGTCATTCATGTCTACATCTCGTCCTCTAGAGCTCTTGCACATGGATTTGTTTGGTCCAACACACTACAAGAGTCTAGGAGGCAATCTATATTGCTTGGTGATTCTTGATTATTTCACGAGATACTCTTGGACCTTCTTTCTTGTGGACAAATCTCAAGCCAGTGGTATCTTCAGAAAGTTTGCCAAGAGAGCCAAGAATGAGTTCAATGCTAGTATTGTGAAGATAAGGAGTGACAATGGGACGGAGTTCAAGAATACCATAGTGGAGGAATACTGTGACAAGAAAGGGATCAAATATGAATTCTCTGCTACATATACTCCTGAGCAAAATGGAGTAGTGGAGAGGAAGAACAAGACGATCATCACTCTTGCTCGTGCCATGTTGGATGAGTATGGAACTCATGAGAGGTTTTGGGCGAAGGCAATCAACACGGCATGCTACGTACACTTCCAACCATGTCTATGTCCATCGATTGTTGAAGAAGACACCATATGAGCTATTGGTGAGACGAAAACCCAAAGTTTCCTATTTTTGATTCTTTGGATGCAGGTGTTATATTTTCAAGAAGAGGAGAAAACCCGGGAAGTATGAGAGCAGAACTTATGAAGGCATTCTTGTTGGGTACTCTAGGACTTCTAAAGCATATAGGGTCTACAACTCAACCATAGGTTATGTGGAAGAATCCTATGATATGCAATTTGATGAGTCAAATGGGTCTCAAAAGGAGGATAAATTTCATGAAGTGAACATTGGAGATGAGCCTATGAGGGAAGCTTTGAGGAATATGCCCGTGGACGAGGTTTTACCCCACGAGGTCGATGATGGTGAAATTGATGAGCCCTCTACTCCACCACCTCAACCTACCTCCTCCTCCGAGGTACAACAAACAACCCAAGATGCCATAAATACTCCCACTAGCTCCTCCCAAGACTCATTGAGAGTACACTCACCAAATGATGAGGGATCCCAAGTGAGAAGTGAGCCACAAACCTCCTCACATAATTCACCACAAGCCACTTCTCCTAGCTCTTCACAAGATACTCTCCCATCGACCTCAAGCTCAAAGTCCAAAACAAGAAAGCATAAGAGTTACTCTTCCACCTCTCTTAGGATCCAAGACACTCATATATCAAGAGAGCAAACAATCCATGATGCACAATACACTTCACCTAGAGCTTCTCCCACTCAAAGAAAACACCACCCTAGACCCAAGGCCATCAACAAAGATCATTCACAAGACTTGATCATTAGGAGCCCATCTCAAGGGATAAAAACAAGAAGGAATAAATATAAACCCAATTATGTGAGTGAAGATGATTATGATGATGATGAGGAAAATGTTGAGATTGAGAACTTCTGATGTGGACAAGGGTTCCCGATCTTCCGAAAGGTTCTTGGTAAGTTGATTTGGTCGGAGGCGACACACAAATCGATCCGGCTTCAGAACAGCACGTTCTAAACCCCGCAATCGCAGCACGACGTCTCCTCTGGTTATCAACCGTCCAAAAGACGATTGACCTCGCCGAGAAGGCTAATCCCTGCCTGCGAATCAAGAACACAAGCAAGAACAACGAATAATGCAACACAATTGCAGATGTATGATTAAACTCTC
This sequence comes from Eleusine coracana subsp. coracana, assembly GCA_032690845.1. Taxonomy (NCBI): domain Eukaryota; kingdom Viridiplantae; phylum Streptophyta; class Magnoliopsida; order Poales; family Poaceae; genus Eleusine; species Eleusine coracana. Next base: position 35,075,748 of record CM064418.1, read on the forward strand.
GAAGTTGGGGTCTCACAAACCGATGAACGGCGAAACTGTTTATGAACAGAATTGATCTAAGCAAAACCCGAACCCTAATGGTGCGGCGGTGGCTGTATATAAAGACCCTAGGGTCGTGCAAGACCCTCTGGACGTGCCCTGAATTGGGCTCAACTAGATACAAGGCCCAAAGACAAAAAATAAGCAACGCAGCACCGACACAGATTCTGGACTCTCTCTTGTTTTGACGATTCCCGATGACTCCGGATGAATTTTGACATGAGGCCGGCGGCATTGGAAAGGTCTTCTCCTTATCTTTCCGTGCATATGTAGAACGTCCAAATCCGAGTCCGTATGCGTCCTGGGCGACCGTTTTAGTACAGACTGGTCCTGGGCCCCGAAACAGACTCGAAGTCGGTTTTGATTGGGCCTCCACTTTGGCTTCCAAGCCCTTGCTGGCCCTCCACGTTTCCAAATCCTTCTCCCATCATCTCCTGGTCCTCTCCATGGTTTCTAATCATAAAATAATCATTAGGTAGCAAACCATTCTCAAAAGTAACATATAGCGAAGAACGTAGGAACGAGCTCACCTCTAAATTTAGTTGTCGTGTACGAGCTCTAGTCATTGGACCTTGCAAGTCCAGATTTGGAGGAGTGTTGTGTGTATCCATAGGAGTGATGTCCTCATCAACTTCTCTTTCATCTCTATGATTAAGCCCACTACCATTGATGAGGCTATGGATGATCACAAGTAGGTTATTGCCATGCAAGAAGAGTTGAACAACTTCAAGAGGTGCAAAGTATGGAAATTGGTTGAGAGGCCCAAGCATCATAATGTGGTTAGCACCAAGTGGATCTTCAAGAACAAGCAAGATGAGAAAGGAGAAATTGTCAAGAACAAGGCTCGCCTAGTGGCTAAGGGATATTCTCAAGTGACGGGAATTGACTTTGAAAAGACCTTTGCTCCCGTGGCCTGCCTTGAAGCTATTCGGATCTTACTTGCCTATGCATCACAGAATGGCTTCAAGCTCTTTCAAATGGATGTCAAGAGTGCCTTCTTGAATGAAGAGATCAATGATAAACTCTATGTGGAACAACCTCCGGGGTTTGAGGACCCAAAACATCCAAGACATGTGTACAAATTGAAGAAAGCTCTCTATGGCCTCAAACAAGCACCAAGGGCATGGTATGAACACTTGAGGAACTTTCTACTCAAAAATGGATTTACCATTGGAGGCATTGATAGCACCTTGTTCACGAGGCATGTTGGAAAGGATCTCTTTGTGTGCCAAATCTATGTGGATGATATCATCTATGGGTCAACCAATGAGAAATTCAATGAAGAGTTTTGAGAGATGATGGCTAGGGAATTCCAAATGTCAATTATTGGAGAGTTGCATATGTTCCTTGGCTTCCAAGTCAAGCAATTGAGAGAGGAAAACTTCATCCATCGAGAGAAATATACTAAGGACCTTCTCAAAAGATTCAACATGGAGAATTGTAAGCCTTTGCGCACACCTATGGCTACTAGCAAACCCTTGGATGATGATGTGAAAGGAAAACCGGTGAACCCCAAGCTATATAGGTTGATCATTGGGTCTTTGCTCTATCTCACCGCTTCGAGACCGGACATCATGTTTAGTGTGTGCTTGTGTGCACGCTATCAAGCAAATCCAAAGGAGTCACACTTGAAGGCCGTGAAGAGAATTATGAGATATCTCAAGTACACACCTACAATGGGCTTATGGTATCCTAGAGGAACAAACTTTGAGTTGCTTGGGTATTCTGATTCGGACTTCCCGGGGTGCAAAGTGAATAGAAAGATTACATCAGGAGGTTGCCAATTTCTTGGAAGATCTCTAGTATCTTGGAGCTCAAAGAAGCAAAACACGGTGGCTCTATCTACCGCTGAAGCAGAATATATGGCGGCAGGAGAATGTTGTGCACAACTTCTATACATGAGGTAAACACTCTCGGACTATGGCCTCAACTATACTCTAATGCCACTATATTGTGATAGTGAGGTGGCAATCAAGATGGCCCTCAAGACGGGAGATCATGGTCATGCAAAGCACATTCAAGTGAGGCATCACTTCATAAGAGACCATGTTGAGAAGAAGGACATCGAGTTGGTGAGCGTGCGAACTCATGAACAATTGGCGGATATCTTCACCAAGCCACTCGATGAGAAGACCTTCAACAAGCTAAGGGGAGAACTCATTGCTCTCAACCTCTCCAACATCACATGAGTAACCCTTGAGCTTGTCCTTTGTATACATGTATAGTGTTTTGGTTGTTCTTGTTTGTGTTTTTTTTGTTTGTGCTTGTTTCTTTTCTTTTGTAGGTTGAGTTCGGACCTTCTTGAGATAGCAATGGACATGGGTTAAGCTTGGATAGGTGGTTCATGGTGTACCCAAGGCTTTGAAGAATGGTCCATTGTGAGTAAGCTTGAGAAGGGAACAACTCGTTGTTGACCGTTTTGGTTTGTAGTGGTTCTCTCTCTTTTCTTTAGCATCATATCATGCATTGTATACTTGTTGCATTTGCACTCTTTGCATTCTTGCATTGTGATACCTTACATGCTTCCAAACATGTTTATAGGGGGAGTTTCTTATTTATAATGTACGTACAGGACCCTCTAGATGATCACATAGTGATCTTTGTGCTTCATGCCCATTGAGTCACGTTCGACCGAGCTCCGAGGTTAACATTACTCGCGCGGCTCAAAGACTAGTGGCTCATACATTCCCATCACACTAATGACTAACCCTTGCATTCTTGAGGAATTTGTTGTTGAGTCATGTGTGTAAGGGGAGCTATGGTGAAACACCATCATTACCGAGGAGGAGCATCAAGAAAAGGGGAGTTTCTTAACTCTTGCCACTTATTATTTGCTCCTTGGTTCTGTTGTGTTTTGTCCTTGGTTTTTGGTGATAGGTGACAAAGGGGGAGAAGGAACATGAAGATCCAAAAGCCAAGCATATGTTGACAACACAAAGGGAAGATCAAAAAGCCAAGCATAGGTTGACAACACAAAGGGGGAGACGAACATGAAGATCCTAAAGTCAAGTCAAAGATGAAGAAAGAGGGGAGAAGAACATGAAGATCATGAAGAAGATGAACAAGAAAAACATCTATCATCCTAAAGAAGATCACTTGGAGTACACATGAAGACCATGTCAAGATGAACATCTACACCAACATGAAGAAAAACAACGACGACGCATATCTACGACAACAAAGTACATCTACACCGACATGAATGTCTACGTCCTTGGTGCATGTCTACTTCAACAAGAACATCAACCACGACACCAAAACAGGCGTTTAAAATTCATTTCAAGATCGACATCATTTACGCCACGTGATAAGGTAGTTCTCCCACAACTTCTAGCATACTTCAATGGGGAGACTAGTTCCAAGGTAAGGACCAAGGTATGTTTTCCAATCTTTTCTTTTCCTTTGGTTTTTTCATGCTCGTCAATTTTGGATCATCATAAGTAGTGGTTGTCATCCATCACCAAAAAGGCGGAGATTGTAAGGATCATGGCCATTAAGGTCACCCCAAGGTATGATGTTTTGGTGATGAATGACAAGCATGAAATGTGACTAATGTCTACATGAGTGTTGCCCGTGTAGGAAACCTTTTCTACTCTATGATGATTGCTCACGGCGGCCTTGGCAATTGATGACAAGACCACAAGCATAGAGGCTTGATGAGCTTGATGGAGTCCAAGGGTTGATGAAGATGGATCAAAGCGGAGAACAAGCTATAGAGCAAGTGTTTGGTACACTTGTTTAGTTGTTAGGGCTTTGAATCCATAGGAAAAACTAGACTATCAAGGGGGTCTAGGTCATTCTCTTAGGTCATGTCTAGTCGGTGATGTGCAAGGTTGCTCGGTGAAATCACAGGCACTATGTGATAGTGGAGAAGCCAAGGAGCTGTTCGGAGAAGCCGGGAAATGAAGTCAAGCAAGAACGACAAGTTTGAGCTTCTGGACAGAGAGACCGGACAGATGGGTCAGTGGAGACTGGACTGTACGGTCACTATGGAGAGTTTGTGTGGGACTTAGCCACAGCAAGGAAACTGTCTGTGCCTGGGAGCCGTAGAGACCGGACGGTCCGGTCTATAGACGAATGGTCCGATCTGTATGGCTCGACACAGAGCAGTGAGGAAGCATTTTGCGGAGGGTCCTGGACTGGAGAGAGAATGTGGACCGGACGGTCCAGTCTGTTGACCGAACAGTCCGGTCAGTACAGGAAATTGCCTGGACACTTTTGAGCTAATGGTTTGGAGAGCCGTTACCAGAGTGACCGGACGGTCCGGTCTAGGAGAGATCGGACTGTACGGTCAGTTTGTCCAGAAAGGCAACTTTGTGAGACAACGACTAGTTTGAGGTTGGGAGCCTATATAACTTCGTTGCTGGGGTCTTGGAGACCTCTCCTAGCCAGTGGAATACCTGAGAGCATTTGGTAAGGTCCAAGAGGAAAAGAGGAGAGCACTAGGAGGAGATATTGCATACCTTGAGAGTGCTAGAGAAGAGTAGCTTGAGCATCTTGCATATCTAAGGATAGGGTGTCCTTGAGGGTGTGATCTAGATTGTTACTCTTGGTCTATGGTGAGACCTAGACCGGTTAGGTGTCGGTGATCGAGCCTATCGTGATCGGTTGTGAAGGCGGTCACACGTTTATACACGGTTTGAGCACGCTGTTGAAAGGGGCATCGCTAGTGAGCGCCCGTGTCGGCTCGGGAAGTCTGGAAAGTTCTTGAGGGAGGCGAGCTTGTGCTTTGTGCAGCGGTGACGCACACCATGTCTTCACTCTAGGAGTGAATGCGGGCTCATGGGCGAGAACTCCACTTGGTGGTGGGAGGAACCGGGATTCCAACGGGAGTGGTCCAACGAGGATTAGGGGAAGGCGCCATCCTTCCGAGACCTCAGGAAAAAATCATGAGCCATCCCTTTCTCTACTCCTCACTATGATGCTTTACTTTCAGCATTTACATACCGTGCTATTCATGCTCGTGTGCTTACCTTGTTCTAGTTGACTACTTCGTAGAGTCGCATGAATAGGTGTGGGATACTTGCTCTACGGGTATCCTCAGACAAGACTAAGTCGATAGCCGACCGGGTACTTCATCAACAAGGAAGCCGACCGACTCGGCTTGGAGCATAAGGCATGTAGAGATAGACTTTCTATGTAAATCCTAAGGGGTTACGACTAGGACTCTTCATGTACCCCCTTGCTGACCGGATATATAAGGCGGCAGGGTACCCCCTATCGAGGGAGAGAACAGAAGGCACACCACACGACAACAGACACAACATCAATACAATCTATAGAACACATGACGTAGGGTTTTTACTCTCACATCGAGAGGGCCCGAACCTGTATAACTCGGCGTCTTATGTTACCATCGTAGTTCTTAGTCTCGACGTAGCCCTATATATTTAGTGCTGATCTCAAGCTTCGACAGTTGGCGCGCCAGGAAGGGGGGAAGGCTCGCCGAGATTCTCCATCGACTATGATGGCCGAAATTCCCATCATTCAGTACTCACCGGACTTCAAGATCTCCTTTGGATCGCTCGACTTCACGGTTAGCGACAACAGAGCCCTAGGTCTGGAAAACCACAGATCTGACTTGGCCGCAGCCATCTCCATGGCATGATCATCGAGTTCGTCTGGGATGATCCCCGCATTGGTTCCACTCGGATCTGAGGAAGAAGGTCCTTCTTTCAGGAACAATGCAGGATCGGATCGGTCCTTTGATGAGGACTCGGTCGGATCCACTTACCCATATCCCCATACTGTCAACATGGTGGATATAGCAGATCCTGCGAATGGAGACCAAGACGGTGAACAAGAAGGTAACCCCGTCGACGGCCACCCGAATCAACTAGCCGAAGGAGGTCAACATGAGGAGAACAATCCAATTGATGATTTATCAGTCGGTCACCACCGTCGACCAAGAGGGTCACGCAGTTCACGTAGCGCACACCGACTAGATCTCGGTCCAGACCTCGAAGTGGATGGTGTCAAGGTCTACCACACTCCTCAGAATAACATCACCGGGGCCAAAACTTTGCTCGACACTCTAATGGTCGATGCGAATTATCAGACCCCTGCGATGCAGAAGGCGGTGGCTATGCTTAAGACTGCTGCGGCTCAAGAGGCCGCAAAATCTCAGTCAGTCACAAGTTCTAGTCATGCATCTTCACGAGGTCGGCATAGGCGTGAAGATCTAAGAAATTCTCTTAGTGTCCGTGATGGACGAGATACCATCAACTCTCACTATGAAGAATGCACTCGCGACAACCGATGCTATGAGGAAGAACACCGTGATTGGAGAATGGATGACCGACGGGACGACCGACAGGACAACCGATGAGAGGACCGTCAAGATCCTCCTCCAAGAGACAACCACAACGACCGTTGTCGACATGACCATCGGCGACATCATCATGACGATGATGTTGGTCCGCGACACGATCGCCATCCAACTCCGTCTCCAGACTGGCATAGGCGGTCGTCGATGCCTACCGACGATGAGATCGATGGCATCAAAGCTTACATCCCTCGGCTGCACATAGCTCGATGGCCAAAAGGATTCAAGCCGATCCCCATCGAAAAATACGATGGTCAGACCAACCCCCGAGAGTGGCTACAGCTCTATAGCACGGCAATTCGGTCGGCTGGAGGTAATTCCTACGTAATGGCTAATTACCTTTCGGTCTGCCTAGATCTAGCCGTTCGGATATGGCTCACATCTCTTCCAGAGGAGTCAATCACGTCTTGGGGAGACCTCAACAAGAAGCTCATAGAAAGCTTCCAAGCTACCTACAATCGACCGGGCAACCACTTTGACCTCACTCGGATCAAGCAGAAGACAGATGAACCTCTTCGTGACTACATCAAGCAATTTTGCGCTAAGAAGACTGAGATCCCCAATGTCCCGGACCAACAAATTATTGCTGCCTTCCAAGGAGGGATCCGCAGTGATGATTTAGTTCGAGAGATCGGTAGGAGGAATCATGACCTCAAGCTGACCGCTCAAGAGTGCTTTGAGATCGCTGACAAGTTCGCATCTGGTGAGTCGGCATTAGATGACATCTGGGGAAAAGTCAAGGAGAAGCGGTCGGACAAGCCCGAGTCCTCCAAGAAGGACAAGAAAAGGAAGTCTGGCAACACGGTTCACACGGTGGACCAACTTTAGAAGAACCCTCGAACAAACCAACCGTCCATGGATGAGCTGCTGAGTGGCCCGTGCCTTTGGCACCCAAAGGGAAACCACAAAGCGAAGGATTGCTATCGACTGAACGGTTTTGCAACAGTTGCGCTCAAGGTGGCTAAAGATCCCCCGAGGTGTAATAGCAAAGACAAGACCAAGGACGATGGCGACAAGGATGATTCAGGAGAGTTCTAGGAGCCCCGTAAGGAAGTCAACTTCATCTTTGGTGGCCCGGATGCCTATATGTCCAAGCGCAAGCAGAAGCTGGAACTTCAAGAGATCAACTCGGTGGAACCAACTGCGCCTCAATTCATGAGGTGGTCTGAGATGCCAATCACCTTTGATCGGTCAGATCATCCCAAGCATATACCAAAGCCGGGTCGATACCACTTGCTGCCACAATGAAGGAGGTAAAGTTCAACAAAGTACTCATTGATGGAGGAAGTAGTTTGGACTTAATCTTCATCAAGACTCTTAAAGAGCTCGGTCTCTCAGTCAATGACCTTCAACCGAGTTCTTCACCTTTCCATGGGATTGTGCCTGGCAAGACTTCAGTTCCTATTGGACAGGTCAGTCTGCCGGTCACCTTTGGTACCTGTGAAAACTTCAGGACCGAGCGCATTATCTTCCATGTGGCAGATTTTGACTTGGCATATCATGCTATCATCGATCGATCGGCGATGGCTAAATTCATGGCTGTCCTGCATTATTAATATCTCACCCTCAAGATGCCAGGCCCAAACGGAATAATCTCCCTCCACTCTGATCTTCGGAATTCTTTCAATTGTGATGTACAGAGTTGTGAGATGGCCAATAAATAGTTGATGCTATCCGACCAGAAGGAGATCTAGAAGGCAGTCAGCATGGAGGAGCTGACTGGAGCGACGGTTCCAGCAAAAAAGCCTACCAAAGACAAGATTCAGACCGATGACATCCAAACCAAGGAAATCATGCTCGATCCTGAGGACCCCGATAAGGTAACTTATGCTGGGGCCAACCTCGATGAGAAATAGGAACTCGCGCTCACTCGTTTCCTCTAGGAAAATAGGGACATATTTGCATGGAAACCATCAGACATACCAGGAGTTCCTAGGGAAAAGATTGAGCATGAGTTAAGGGTACCCCCTAGGGCTACCCCCGTTCGGCAGAGGCTTAGAAGATTCACACAAGAGCGCAAGGACGCCATGAAGAAGGAGATAGTTAGACTATTAGATGCTAAGTTTATAAAGGAGGTGTATTATCCTGACTAGTTAGCAAATCCAGTCCTTGTACCCAAGAAGAATAAAGAATGGAGGATGTGTGTTGATTATATCGATCTCAACAAGGTATGTCCTAAAGACCCCTTCGCTCTTCCTCTTATTGATCAGATTGTAGACTCAACAGCCAGGTGTGAGCTGTTAAGTTTTCTAGATGCCTATTCAGGCTATCATCAGATCCCACTGAAGGTAGAAGATCAGATTAAAACTTCCTTTATAACACCCTTCAATGCCTATTGCTATATCACAATGCCTTTCGGTATGAAGAACGCTGGCGTGACTTACCAACGGGGTATTCAACACTGCTTTGTTACTCAGATCGGTCAGAACGTAGAAGCGTATGTTGATGACATCGTTGTCAAAACTCGGAACATCGAGGAACTTATTTCTTACCTGGCAGAAACCTTTGACAATCTGAGGCATTATTCGATGAAGCTGAATTCTAAGAAGTGTGTTTTTGGGGTTCCTTCAGGAAAGCTACTCGGTTACATTGTTTCGAAATGAGGTATAGAGGCTAACCCAGATAAAATCAAGGTGATCCTCTATACGGGGCCACCTAATTCTCAAAGGGACGCTCAGAAGCTGACCGGATGCATGGCGTCCCTGAGTCGCTTTATTTCCCGACTGGGGGTTAGAGGGTTACCACTTTTCTGACTGCTTAAAAAGTAGGAGGACTTCGTTTGGACCGAAGAGGCGCAGTCGACATTGGACGAGTTGAAGGTTTACCTCAGCAGCATTCCATTATTGGTGCGTCCAGAGCCAGGAGAAAAACTTCAACTTTACATATCGGCCACAACTCAGGTTGTGAGTACTGTTTTAACAGTCGACTGAGAAGAAGAGGGACATATATAAAAAGTACAACACCCGGTCTATTTTGTGAGTGAGGTGCTTCGTGCCTCTAAGGCAAGGTATCAATAGATCTTAAAGTAGTTGTATGCATTGTTGATCACCTCGAGGAAGTTGAAGCATTATTTTCAAGCTCATCCAATCGAAGTCTAGACCTCCTTCGCACTCGGCACAGTGCTGCACAATTGAGAAGCTAAAGGAAAAATTACCAAGTAGGCAGTCAAACTTGGTCAATATACCATTATGTTCGTGCCTTGGTCGGCTATAAAGGGACAAGCGTTAGCTGATTTTGTTATCGAGTGGACAGAGATTCAAAATCCACCTACTGCACAAGATGTCGAGTATTGGAAAATGTACTTTGATGGATCTCTTCAATTACAAGGAGCTAGTGCGGGAGTCGTGTTTGTCTCACCCACTGGAGAGAAGCTTTGATATGTCCTTCAGGTGATGTTTCACGTGTCCAATAATGCTGCGGAGTATGAAGCCCTTCTACATGGTCTGCGCATTGCCGCGTCACTCGGCATCAAGCGCCTTGACGTCTTTGGTGACTCGGTTTTGGTCATTAATTAGGTCACTAAGGATTGGAACTGTGTGGATGATAATATGAGTGCTTATTGTCAAGAAGTAAGGAAGCTCAAAGACAAATTTGATGGATTGAAGTTCACACATGTTCTTTGAGACAATAACCAAGCGGCCAATGAATTGGCCAAGATGGGATCATCCCGGTCTGCGGTCCCGCCAGGTGTTTTCTTACACACTCTTGATTCCTCCATGATTTCTCCTCGGTCGGATGTACTAATGAGTGTTGTCACTGATCTTGTTGGTGATGACAACATGGAGACAAATTGGCGTGACCCACTCATCCAATATTTGGACAAGGGAACGCTGCCTTTGGATCCTAATGAGCAACAGAGGTTAGAGACTCGATGTCGAGGATATCTGTTGGTGGGAGACCAACTCTATAAAAGAGGAGGCTCAAACATCTTGATGAGATGCATCTCGATACCAGAAGGACAAAAGTTGGTAAAAGAAATTCATTTTGGGATATGTGGCAATCATGTGGCTTCCAAGACTTTGGTCAGCAAAGCTTTCTGGCAAGGGTTTTATTGGCCCACGGCGGTCGAAGACGCACACCATGTCGTTCAGAAGTGAAGGTTGTCAATTCTTCGCTCAATAGACTCATCTGCCTTCACAGCAACTTTAGATGTTACCTTTGACTTGGCCCTTTGCTGTCTGGGGGCTTGATATTATCAGTCCTTTCAAGAAAGCGCCAGGCGGGTTCACTTATCTGTTCGTTGCTATTGATAAATTCACCAAGTGGATCAAAGCAAAGCCGGTCGGCAAGATAACATCAAAGAAGGCAATCGAGTTTGTCAATGATATCTTCACTTGGTTTGGGGTTCCTCATGATATCATCACCGATAATGGCACTCAATTCACGTCAGTGGAGTTCCGTGACTTTGCCAATGAGATGGGAATAAAAATCCACTTTGCGTCAGTGGCTCATCCTCAAAGCAATGGGCAGGTCGAACGGGCCAATGGTATGATTCTACAAGGAATGAAACCACGGATATTCAACAGACTTAAGCCTTATGCTGGTCGGTGGGTCAAAGAATTGCCTTCAGTTCTTTGGGGGCTTTGCACAAACACCAGTCGGACAACTGGTCAGTCACCTTTCTCATTGGTCTATGGCTCAGAGGCTATGTTGCCAACCGAGGTCAGTCTTGTTTCGGCACGGGTTCAGGTGTATGATGAACAACTTTCTAAGGAGAATCGAGAGATTGATTTGATTGTAGCAGAGGAGTTGCGTGATCGCGCTCTGTTTTGGTCGGCACTTTACCAACAAGGCTTACGTCGATATTATGATAAAAACGTACATAATCACCACTTCCAAGTTGGAGATTTAGTGCTTTGTCGAGTGCAGTCAACGAAAAACTAGCATAAGCTTTCTCCAAAGTGGGAAGGACCATATGTGGTGAAGGAAGTCACTCGCCCGGGGGCATACCGACTGATGTACGAAGATGGCGATGATATACCAAATTCCTGGTACATAAATCAGCTACATCATTTCTATACTTAGTTATTCTTTTGTATACTTATACATTATTTATGAATGAAACTTCGGTCTTTTTGATAAAAGATTTTTTGATGATTTTAATTCTATATTGTCTTGATTCCTTAATTCATCTTATTAAACAATCAAGCCAGGGGGCTAGTCATAATGTCCCACCTTAGTCTAACCTTATTTTGGTTTTGGACTATTTTCCGACCTATTTCTTCTCTTTGAAAACAGTCTTCACTTTCTTGGTCTAACGTCTATACATTATGGTTATACACTTTATACTGCACATCAGACTACCACTATACTAAACCCAGAGACAAAGTGCGAGAGGTCATGTGTTGATTGGTCGACTCTGTTTGTTATGCGGTTACGAGTCATAACCTAATATGTTAAGGCAGACTGATGCAATTTGAGTTTCTCAGTGACAGAAACATGCTTATGATATTTTTATCAATCTTTTAAAGCTATTAAGCATGAAACTAATTTACATACAGATAACATTGTTTCAGTACATAGATATTACTAATATTCTCTAGCATTATAGGATTTACAGCTCCTTTGAATGAGAGGAAGATTTAGCTCATAGCTCAACTTCCGGAGTTGCTGGAGGAGTGGGCACGGTCGGATTGATCTCTATGTTGTCGACCAAGGCTCGGGAAGTCTCCAGCGTGGAATCCAAGAGCAGCTGGCATTGGTCATCGGTCAAGTCTGGGTTGAAGCCCTCCTTGATCTTGTCCAATGGCAGAGTAGGAGACCAAGATTGGCAAATCGCCAGAACCTGACTCCCAGCCTCGATCACCACTCGTCGAATGTTATAAGCGATAGCTTCCGATGCATGCTCCAGCAAGTATTCCAAGGAGTGGCCAGTCTGCTCCACTCGGTTGGCATGAACATAATTCATTGCCTTTCAAGCGGCATAAGATAGAGCTACGAGTGATGATTTTTGGTCTGTATGATCAAAAGATGATTCAAGTAGATGTGAGAAATAATGAAGGGCTTACTGGCAAGTTTATATTTGAAGGATTTGGAGACGCTCTTGGCATCCTCTATCTTGGCGTCAGCCTCCTTCAACTCCTTCTGCAGCCGAGTGATCTTGGCCTTCTGGTCCTCGACCGACTTGGAGAGGTTTTCCTTCTCAGCATTCAAGGCATCAACAAACCTTTGCTGATTGGAGGTCAACTTCTCCAGGTCGGCAATCTTCTGATCATGAGCTAAAAACAGATATTTGAACTTTAACGCTAGAGTGATTAGTTGATTATTTGAACACAGATGGTAAGTGATCTTACCAGCTATATCTGCACGGCCTAAGTCTAAGGCCTTGGTCATCTCTCTTTGGTCGGTCTGTAGCTTATCAATCTCCTTCTGTGCTTTGGAGAGCTGCTGACCGGTGACTAGCATGACACCAGCAATATGTCAGTCTTAAACTTAAAGACATGAAGACCGAAGAGTTTTAGGGCATACCAAAAGTTTCGGCTTCAAGGTATTCCACCCTAGCCTGTTTCCTCTCTACAAGAGCATATATTTTCTATATACAAAAAGGGGTTAAGCTTAAGGATGAGATTGAGACAAAGCTAAAGCAGGGTATTGAAGTACCTTGCTGGCTTCTCGATGTTGTTACATAATTTTCACATCCTCCACTTCGGGCCGACCGAGTGTATTTGCAGACAATGTCGCCTTACCTTTGTCAAGAGGTGAAGGGACGACGACTGGAGCAGGTTGGGGTGCAGGCGCCGAAATGGAGGTAGGAATTGTCTTATCAGATGGCTTATCCACCTTGGTCGGCGTGTTTGATGACTTTCCGACTGGTTTGGGTAGATCAGCCGGACGAACAGGCTTCAGACTCTTGGGCATTTTGCGAATCACTCGTCTGACTACTGTCAAAAAATAGATGGAGGAGATTAAAATGTGTTATGGATGGCAATAAGAGACAAGGAGTATATGGTTAAAGAATTAACCTGGGGGCCTTCTTAAGCTTGATTCGGCACATCCTTTTCTTCAAAGAAGTCGACTGAGAATTAGTCTCCTTCCTCTTCTGGGAAGATTTGCCTACCTTGTCGTCGTGTCGGTTTCCACCACCCCAGCATTACTCTGAGTTTGGCCTGGGGGCTCCGACTGGCTTGAAGGTCGGTCGGAGGGAGTAGGGGTGGGTTGACTGGCATCAGCAGACAATATTTCTTCATCATCACCTTGATCCCCAACATATTGCCGTCGGTGCCCAACAGTCTGCTTTACTAGTTGACTGGGGGGAGGCAGGGTGACAACTAGTTCGACACGCATGGGTAGAGCGCCGGCAGAAGAGCTTGAGCCTCCAGGGCCGGTCTGCTACGACTTCTCAACATAATCCGGTCCCTCGGTATCAGTCGGAGGGAGCGGAGCATGGGATATATAAGTATACAGAACCTGCGCAAGAATCAAGATATTAAGCAGGACATCAAGACAAGAAAAAAAGGGATTGCTCAAAGTAGACTGAGGCTTCCTCGGGCTCGTATAGTGCCCTTGTTTTATGCCTTTTTTACTAACGAGTGATCCGAAAGGAGATCCCCTTCAAACATCTTCGATAGGAGTTTTTGATGAAGTTCACTATTCGGCGGGTCAGGCACCTCCCTGGTTTTGTCATCATAAACATAGTTCCACGCCGGGTGACTTTGAAGCTTCAGGGACTGCACTCTTGTCACACCCTATATTTTTCAAATTCGGGTTGTGAGCCTTTCTAACACTCAGAAGGCATAATTCTCATAATATTCTCACTTGAATCCTTCCACACATCCTTTTTTTCCCTTAACCTTATGATTATCAAAACACCGAGTGTCATTATTATTTTTTCTCACATCCTTGCTTTTCTAGCTTTGCTTAATATCTCTCCCCACCAAGCATAAACTTATGTAATGCGGTCAATAGCCAAATCAAAACCTTGTCTAACACTTTGTCCCACTGTAATTGCACACCATGAAAACTAGTTCATTCATCCATCCTTGTGAGCCTACGAGTGTTCTCTTCTTGGTCTTGCTCATACCAGGTCCGACAAAATCTAGACTATGCTAGTATTCCAACTACACAACATGTCCAACTCAACAACATCATGTTCATTCACTTCCTCTCGATGCTTTCATTTGCTCCCATGGGCCAAGCAGTGAACTAGGCTCATGCTAGTGCTCAACAAACATCAACCACAAGCCACTTAATGAGAGATTTTTGTTGCCCCTAGCTCATCTATCAATACCCACAAAAGAGGAGATGAAACTAATAGTGAAATGGGCATTACTCAACCACACCTCACAAGAAAGTGCGCCTGGTCTTTATCAGTATCATATCCAAATCTTGCCATCATTGAAGCCCTAAAGTGACCAGGACCTGACTTGCCATGTCCGTCGTTCCGTACTTGTTTGCGTTCACCACAGGCCATGGTAATGACCTCCTTGTTCTTTTCAATCTATACGTCTCCTTGATGAACTCCTTGTATCGTACCCTGTCCCATGAAGCGCTCTTGCTACTCGCAGAAGAACTCCTCGAGATCTTCTTTGACACTCGTAGGAACGCTGATGGCGTTTGATCTGCTATGGCATGACCTTGCTATCTTTCAACCCTGTTATCTCCAAATCAGTTGAACTTTTGTCCAAATTACCATGATGTTCTCATACTCCACATCATCATGAATATTCTTGTTCATGTCGTTCCTTAATCACTAACAAGCAGCCACACTACAAGAGATGACAACAATTCGCATGCAAGCTAGTGACCAGACTCTTTATTTCTTGTCCTAGTATTGGCACAAATCAGCAGCACACGTGACCTAATTAATCATTGAACTTGCCGGCAAACTAAGCTTCAGTTTGTTCTCAATAAAACCAGCACCCACGTTGGTCTTTGATCAAAGCCAGTTGCTAACTATGTCTCCCATCAATTTCCACTTTCAGGAGAAGAAACATCAACCATAGTGCTCATAACTCGAACCATTCATGGCTGGACAGTTTTGCTTGCCTCTTGGCCTCTCTCCTCCCTTCCCTACCCTTTCCTCTCCCCTCCCTAGGCCTCTTAAGTCACACCAGGACGCCCCTTGGCCTGTCTCACGAGCTCCCTTGCCCCCTCACCTTCATTTCCATCCCTTCAAGTCGAGTTCATCTCTGTTCGTCTGCCTTGACCACTCTTGATGCCCCATGTTTCAATCCACATTACTGATGATCTACCCAACAAAATGCGCCCAAATATGTACAGAGAGTCCTCCACTATGTCCTCTACAACATATCCAAAATTTAATCCCATAGGAGAAGTGATGCAAGCAGGATCACGTTTTGAATTGACACTGGTCTCTGTTCTGGGTACATCCAGCGCGCGCATTGGTAATTCCTCTCCTATTTCTCCTTATTCTAATGGTTCCATGATACAACACCATATCCACAATGTGTTCCAAGAAACCAAGCACGTGTACACCGAATGGTTTGCCAAAATCTAGCCCGATGCCTCCAGGAACGCCTTTGGCACTCGAACTACCGCTGCATGACCTCATCACAATCGAGTCATTCGATCTCTCATTCAGGTGAATTATATATACAATAACCTTGTCTCAGCAATGTTCCCGACACCTACAAATGTTCATGTTCAATTATTTCCTTTAGACCAGTATCCTAACGCCGGGAAAACGCACGCCTTTGTCGTGATATCTGCAGTGGGATGCTGAAAAGTGTTCTGGTCGTGTTCAGTGCGCGTGACTAGAATTCCCCAATGATTCTAAGCTATTCCTTGATTTTTTTAGATGCACGCATCATACCAGAGCATGTTCCTTTCCATCTCTACTTGACGGTTCATCAAGATCATGTCCTATTCTCCCAAGGACGCGAATGGCGTGTCAACTACCGCTGCGCAGGTCCATCATGATTCAGCTCCTTGATCTGATTTCCCGCTTGCGTTCCATCCAATTTATCATGTTGAGATCATGTTCCTGATATATTTTCATATGATTGTTAAACTACTTCTTTGATTACTGCAGCCAAGCTACGGGAACATGTTTGTCTTTGCATGAATATCTGTTCTGCCATGCCTGAAATCTCTTCACCAATTGTAAGCATTTTGCTATTGTTTCCTTTGACTCGGGTTATAACAAACAACACCACTAAACTTACTATTCCATGCTCTATAGGATGCCATCATCATATCATTTAGACATCGTCGATGTCGACGTCGCCACTGCTTGCTATGTTTTTATCCACCTTGCACCATCACCCGTGGCAGCGAGGCTTTCCGCCATTGCATAAACCTTGGTGAGCTCCTTGTGCCCCGCTTCATATCTCGTGATTAGTCCCTATTGTTTCATATTATCCTTAGCATGTATGTCTATTATTGATGTGTGTGAATAGGTGTGCGCTTGAAAATGTGAGAAGGAATCATGAAGATAAAGTCAGACAATCGGTAGTCATAGAACAGCAACATCATTTATGGCAAGTGTCCTTGATGCATCTTGTACCTATTATAACATTTATTGTAGAAATGCATGCTTGTGTCAATTTAATGGGTACCTATTGTTAGAGTTTTCCCTAGTATTGCTTTATCCTTTTCCTTGTCGTCTTGAACTAGTTGGTTGGTTGATTGTGGGTAGATAATGCTTAGGTTGCTTGTGGGATATTGGGTTAATATTAATCTTAATTAATGAACAATATCATGTGAGAAAATGATTGGTAATTTTGTTAGCAACATGGACTTAGGGATCTATGCAAGCTAGATGGAATGGATGTGGTGCCGTGGGCACATGGTTGGTGGTGGTAGGCTTGTTGTAGATCCTAGGACCCGGTTCTTGGAGCGGTAACCCAGGACAATAGTGCCATCACAAGGCTACTATGGAATAACTTGGCTGATTAATTAGGAGTTCTCCCAGTGTCGGTGCAGCATTTTGGTGGAGCGGGGAATGGAAGTCAAGAGGACTGTCCTTGTATCTGAATGGCTCAAGAGGGGGCTCCTGGGGTGATGAGCTGCTTGTTGATGGGCTATCACTTATGGATGGGAGTGGAACCTTAGTGGCTAGCATGTACTGGGAGACCCTTTGTAAAAGCCTCGTAGTGATCTCCTAGCCACACACCTAAGGAAGTGTGCTAGTGCTTGGCCGACATGGCAACATGGAGACTCTAGTCCACCTAGCAACAGGGGACGGAATCACGACTTGTGGGTAAAGTGGTACAAACTCTACAGAGTATCAAACTATTATGATAGCCGTGCTCACGGTCAAGAGCAGCCTAGAATCCTCACAAGATTAGTTGATTATGGGTTGGTTATGGATTGGAATGGTTGGATGGTTTGGACATGCTTGGGTAGTACCCTGTGGATTGAGGGTTGGGATGACCCCACCTAGTAATTAGGATGCTTAGGGAATTAAAAGCTCATGCAAATAACCCCATTAAGCCTTCCTTGTCTATAGCCCCATGTCATCTTTTCCCCCACTTGCTGTGTACGACACGTACTCACCCTTGCTATATCCCTCATTGCTGCTCAGCTACAGGAGAAGGAAGGTACAACTATGAAGACGATGAAGGATTCTAGACATGCGGTCTTCCGGTCGACTTCCTGTGGGAGCTAAAGGACGCCAACGCATAGTTATTCCACTGCAATGTAGTCTTTTACTTTTGACCTATGAGACACCTTTGTAATAATGTTATCGATTTAATAAAGATATTGTTCTTTTATCACAATAATTGTCCTATGTGCGTGAAAGCTTGATCCTGGGCACGCATATAGATGCATTCGGTTTCGGTCGTTGGAACCGGGTGTGACAACTCTGCGTACTATGAAGCTTTTAGCGATGGTGATTCTGTCAACACCTTCAGCCTTCAAGTCAGCTATCTTCTTCAACAGAGCGACCACCTAAGGGTCGGTCGGATCTGGCTTCTCAGTCCATTGCGCCAGGGGAATTGCCTTGGCACCTGTGAAGTCGGCAAGAATAGGGGGTGGGTTGTCACAGTAGAACCACTCGTCCTTCCAGTTCTTGCTTCTAGTCTTCAACGACACATTGATGTAGGCTTCCTTCTTGCATAACTGGATGCCGATGCCGCCTATAGCTACTTGATTGTCCTTGGTTGGCTGCAGTCGGAGGATGAACAAATGGAAAAATAGATTGAAGTGGGGGGAGAGTGCCCAAAAATGCTTCACACATATGCACGAAGATGGTGATGTGAAGAATAGAGTTGGGATTGAGGTTGATAACCTCAATCCCATAAAAGAATAGGAGCCCGCGCAAGAAGCTGCAGCAGGTGACTCCAAAACCGTGCTCGAAGAACGAGTGGAACATGACGATCTGTTCATGAATAGGGATGGGGCAAGATTCACGGGGTACCTTCCAGTCGATCCGAACTTGACCACCATCTGGTTCATATTAGCTTGGGAGAGGCTGCTCTTTGAGAACTCCCGAAGCTGCTCCGTAATGTCGATCTCTGATGAAGAGGATGTGGCGACGGCAGTGGAAGTTGCTGGAATCGAGGTGGAAACCTTCTTGCGACCCATGGCGATGGTTGTTTTGGGCACGGCAGATCAAGTGCTGAACCCTAGCGGAAGCTTGGGGGCTAAGTGCGGTGAGATCTACGACGGTCGGAAGCGAAGCGCTAACCCTAGCCGGAGAAGCAGAGGCATTGCTGAGAGCAGAGGACGCGTGAGGAAGACGAGGAGTTCGTACGCAAATACGGCGTGGACTGAGAGTCAACTTGATGCTGCCCTTTTATACTCTCGCTTTTTAACCTTAGGGTCCCATGGGCCGGGATGGCCCGTACAGTGACGCAATTTTTTGATTAAGCAGTGAATTAATTAAGGGCCTTAAACATGTTTAAGGTCTAAGACCTTGAGAAGTAAAACTCGGGGGCTTCTTTGATGAGAAGCATTTAAAAATGTTTAACCATATCTATATGATTTGATGATCATGTAGCAAAGGACTTGATGGTCATATGGATATAAGTTCAAAGGTTATGGTATTGATTGAAGTCAATAACTAAATTGCCAAAATTGGACTTATTAAAAGATAGAGTGACTAATTATTAGGGAAAGGCTATATTATGATTGATGTCATTTAGCTTAATACCATTATATGATTGATGTCATATTGGTTCACATGAATTGAATATGATTGATATCATAAAATTCAGACCGACCAGTCACTCGGACATAGTGTATATCACTCGGCCTTTTTGATAATCGGTCGGCAAGGTTGAAGCCTTGCAAACTGACTTACTGCTTTGATGACCAGAGGTCTGTTAGACTCAGATTTGATGGTTTGAGTAAAATACCTATAAAATAATAAGAGCTAATATAATTAGACTCTTGCATTATTTGATAGTCTCCAAATGATACAAGAGTCGGGGGCTACACCTGATCAGGTGCACCTGACCGGTGCACCAGATCTATCAGGAACTTCAATAAAGAGGTCTTCCTAATTTATGATCAACATTGAAGATCACTCTAAGAATCAAAGCTCAAAATCAGGAAGCACACGGGGGCTGCTGTGGGATACTTGCTCTATGGGTATCCTCAGACAAGACTAAGTCGGTAGCCGACCGGGTACTTCATCAACAAGGAAGCCGACCGACTCGGCTTGGAGCATAAGGCATGTAGAGATAGACTTTCTATGTAAATCGTTAGGGGTTACGACTAGGACTCTTCATGTACCCTCCTGCCGACTTGATATATAAGGTGGCAGGGTACCCCCTATCGAGGGAGAGAACAGAAGGCACACCACACGACAACAGACACATCATCAATACAATCTATAGAACACAGGACGTAGGATTTTTACTCTCACATTGAGAGGGCCCGAACCTGTATAACTCGGCGTCTTGTGTTACCATCGTAGTTCTTAGTCTCAACATAGCCCTATATATTTACTACCGATCTCAAGCTTCGACAATAGGCTTCTTTACTTGCTAGTAGTACTTTGTCTTCATACTTGATCACTAGCATGTATAGGAGGTGCTCTGGCTAGATTGATCACCCTAGTATGTATTGTGCTACTCATGCTTGTGTGCGCTAGTTCATTATCTTGTTGCATTGCTTGAGTAGGTTCCTTTGCTAGCTTGTTGTTTGCTTCCGCGTATCTTTGGTAACTAGCTTGCATAGGAGTTGTATTATCTTTGTATGATCCACTAGTATGCATAGGTTGCCCTTCCTTTCATAGGATTATATCGTTAGTGTGATCACCACTAGAATTGTGTAGGAGTTGCCTTGAGTGCCTTTGGTCGATTTTTAGTGATTGGCAAAATTGGTACATAGTGGTAGTTCCCGAATCACCCCCCCCCCCTCTCGGTCACTACGATCCTTTCAAGTGGTATTAGAGCCAAGTGCTCATTATAAGGCTTAACCGCCTTGAGTAGTGATCGTATTAAGTAGGAATGTCATCCCGGGGCCGGGTCATGGCTCATGGAAGGATCGCTTTAAAAGCTACCTAAATGCCATGATTCTGGATGAGTTGATGGATACTCTTGTGGACTTTGCCAATACCTTTACCGATGATCATGCTATTAGTTCTCTTGTTAAGGAGTTCTTTTCTTTTCATACTAATGACAATGAGGACTTACTTGACTCTCTTGTTCGCTTGCGAGGTATTGTGGACAGGATTGGGACAACTTCTTTCGAGCTTCCCAAGATCGTGATAGTGGAGAAGATCCTCTCTTTGCTTCCGAGTAGCAAGCTCTTCTACATCACCCTTGACCTTCTCATGGAGAAAAGTATCTCCGTCGAGGACGTGATTGAGCTACTCTTCAAGGATGAGGAGATCACCGCGAGCATGGCGTGGAAGAAGACTTACAAGAAAAATCATGAAGCATCTTCAAGCAAAGGGAAAGAAGTAGTTTTGAGCTCAAACTTCTTTGATCCCTCTACAAGATTGTCTTGCAATAACCTCTACAACCCATTCGGGTCAAGACATTCTTCGGGCGCTTCGTCAAGCTCTACTTCGAGTGCCATCCCAAGATCTACTCTAAGCACCTTGAGTGGACCGAGCATGGGCGTAGGGGGAGCACCAACAACAATGCTCGCTCGATCATTTGAGATGATCAATCTTGCGGCTTCGGCTTCGGCGCCTCCACCTCCTCCACTCCCTCCACCACAAGATCATTTTTGCATCTTTGTCAAGCTCACCAACAGGATCTCTTCTTTGAACTCAGTGAATTTGTGAGAAATCTGAATATTGACCTTTGTGAAAATCTATTGAGCATCTATGATCTTGTGTGTAGGATAAACTCTTTCAGGGGACTTCGGAGGATTGCACCACATAAAGTGATTGACATGCTCCTCCAACAAATCACAACTCCTGAGAGGGGTTTCTTACTTGAGGAGGTAGTCAACAAGAGACATAAGCTCTCAATTGAGAGAGCAATGGAGATGATACTTGT
Source organism: Eleusine coracana subsp. coracana (assembly GCA_032690845.1). NCBI lineage: Eukaryota > Viridiplantae > Streptophyta > Magnoliopsida > Poales > Poaceae > Eleusine > Eleusine coracana. The sequence goes on from CM064418.1 coordinate 35,097,474, forward strand.
GCTCCATACACAAGTGGGGCATGTACTTGAGCACATCACTGGATTCTATGGCCCTCCCCATTACTACATCAACCTTGACAATGTGCACATGGGGGATGGTCATTCACATTAAAGGTACCATGCTCCTCACTACCCCATTAGGAGGAGACTACTGGATGGGATTGCAAGAATCCCTATCTATGAGGATGGTTTTATTGCTCGACACAATGAGGTTAGTTCTAGTCAATCAAGTAATGCTTTGGATACTAACCCCTCTTCCTCTAGTGCTTGTCTTATGGCTACCACTAGGGTCAACTACAAGAGTGGATGCACTCATTGGATTCTTGATAGTGGGTGCACTCAACATATAACCGGGAAGCCAACCATGTTCACCTCCATTGATGAAGACGAAGATAGTGAGAAGGTGACTTTTAGGGATAACTCAAAGGGGAGAGTTAGAGGATCGGGTAAGGTGGCCATCATAAATGACCTCCATCTCTCCAAGGTCTTTCTTGTGGAAACCCTCAACTTCAACCTTCTGTCTATTTGTCAACTATGTGACATGGGTTTCAAGTGCACATTTGATGAGGACGGTGCAAAGATTGAGAATGACAAGAGAGGGCTAGTATTTCATGGAGTAAGGCATAGGAACTTGTATGTCACGGACTTCAAGTCAAGCAACTTGCCACCAAGCACTTGTCTATTCACTGAGGCATCCAAGGGATGGTTGTGGCATAGAAGACTGTCACATGTTAGAATGAATTAGCTCAAGAAGATTGTCAAGAGGAATCTAGTTAAAGGAATCAAGGATGTGGCCTTTGAGAAGGATAGACTGTGTAGTGCTTGTCTGGCAGGAAAATAAGTTGCATCCTCACATCCCTCCAAGTCATTCATGTCTACATCTCGTCCTCTAGATCTCTTGCACATGGATTTGTTTGGGCCAACACACTATAAGAGTCTAGGAGGCAATCTATATTGCTTGGTGATTATTGATGATTTCACGAGATACACTTGGACCTTCTTTCTTGTGGAAAAATCTCAAGCTAGTGGTATCTTTAGAAAGTGTGCCAAGAGAGCAAAGAATGAGTTCAATGCTAGCATTGTGAAGATAAGGAGTGACAATGGGACGGAGTTCAAGAATACCACAGTGGAGGAATACTGTCACAAGAAAGGGATCAAACATGAATTCTCCGCTACATATATTCCTGAGCATAATTGAGTAGTGGAGAGGAAGAACAAGACGCTCATCACTCTTGCTCGTGCCATGTTGGATGAGTATGGAACTCATGAGAGGTTTTGTGCGGAGGCAATCAACACGGCATGCTACACTTCCAACTGTGTCTATCTCCACTGATTGTTGAAGAAGACGCCATACGAGCTATTGGTGGGACAGAAACCCAATGTTTCCTATTTTCGAGTCTTTGGATGCATGTGTTACATTTTCAAGAAGAGAAGAAAACCCGGGAAGTTTGAGAGCAGAACTTATGAAGGCATTCTTGTTGGGTACTCCAGGACTTCTAAAGCATATAGGGTCTACAACTCAGCCACAGGTTGTGTGGAAGAATTCTATGATGTGCAATTTGATGAGTCAAATGGGTCTCAAAAGGAGGATGAATTTCATGAAGTGAGCATTGGATATGAGCCTATGAGGGAAGCTTTGAGGAACATGCCCGTGAGCGAGGTTTTACCCCACAAGGTTGATGATGGTGAAATTGATGAGCCCTCTATTCCACCACCTCAACCTACCTCCTCCTCCGAGGTACAACAAACAATCCAAGATTCCACAAATACTCCCACTAGCTCCTCCCAAGTCTTATTGAGAGTACACTCACCAAATGATGAGGGATCCCAAGTGAGAAGTGAGCCACAAACCTCCCCACATAATTCACCACAAGCCACTTCTCCTAGCTCTTCACAAGATACTCTCCCATCCACCTTAAGCTCAAAGTCCAAAACAAGAAAGCATAAGAGTGACTCTTCCACCTCTCTTAGGATCCAAGACACTCATATATCAAGAGAGCAAACAATCCATGATGCACAAGACACTTCACCTAGAGCTTCTCCCACTCAAAGAAAACACCACCCTAGACCCAAGGCCATCAACAAAGATCGTTCACAAGACTTGATCATTGGGAGCCCATCTCAAGGGATAAAAACAAGGAGGAATCAATATACACCCAACTATGTGAGTGAAGAGGATGATGATGAGGCAAATGTTGAGATTGAGAACTTCTCTTTCGTCTCTATGATTGAGCCCACTACCATTGATGAGGCTATGGATGATCACAAGTGGGTTATTGCCATGCAAGAAGAGTTAAACAACTTCAAGAGGTGCAAAGTATGGAAATTGGTTGAGAGGCCTAAGTATCATAATGTGGTTGGCACCAAGTGGGTCTTCAAGAACAAGCAAGATGAGAAAGGAGCAATTGTCATGAACAAGGCTCGCCTAGTGGCTAAGGGATATTCTCAAGTGGCGGGAATTGACTTTGAAGAGACCTTTGCTCCCGTGGCCCGTCTTGAAGCTATTTGGATCTTACTTGCCTATGCATCACACAATGGCTTCAAGCTCTTTCAAATGGATGTCAAGAGTGCCTTCTTGAATGGAGAGATCAATGATAAAGTCTATGTGGAACAACCTCCGGGGTTTGAGGACTCAAAACATCCAAGAAATGTGTACAAATTGAAGAAAGCTCTTTATGGCCTCAAACAAGCACCAAGGGCATGGTATGAACACTTGAGGAACTTTCTACTCAAAAATGGATTTACCATTGGAGGCATTGATAGCACCTTGTTCACGAGGCATGTTGGAAAGGATCTCTTTGTGTGCCAAATCTATGTGGACAATATCATCTATGGGTCAACCAATGAGAAATTCAATGAAGAGTTTCGGGAGATGATGGCTAGGGAATTCCAAATGTCAATGATTGGAGAGTTGCATATATTCCTTGGATTCCAAGTGAAGCAATTGAGAGAGGGAAAATTCATCTATCAAGAGAAATATACTAAGGACCTTCTCAAAAGATTCAACATGGAGAATTGCAAGCCTTTGCACACACCTATGGCTACTAGCAAACCCTTGGATGATGATGTGAAAGGAAAACCGGTGAACCCCAAGCTATATCATTGGGTCTTTGCTCTATCTCACCGCTTCGAGACCGGACATCATGTTTAGTGTGTGCTTGTGTGCACGCTATCAACCAAATCCAAAGGAGTCACACTTGAAGGCCGTGAAGAGAATTATGAGATATCTCAAGTACACACCTACAATGGGCTTATGGTATCCTAGAGGAACAAACTTTGAGTTGCTTGGGTATTCTGATTCGGACTTCCCGGGGTGCAAAGTGAATAGAAAGAGTACATCGGGAGGTTGCCAATTTCTTGGAAGATCTCTAGTATCTTGGAGCTCAAAGAAGCAAAACACGGTGGCTCTATCTACCGCTGAAGCAGAATATATGGCGGCGGGAGAATGTTGTGCACAACTTCTATACATGAGGTAAACACTCTCGGACTATGGCCTCAACTATACTCTAATGCCACTATATTGTGATAGTGAGGCGGCAATCAAGATGGCCCTCAAGACGGGAGATCATGGTCATGCAAAGCACATTCAAGTGAGGCATCACTTCATAAGAGACCATGTTGAGAAGAAGGACATCGAGTTGGTGAGCGTGCGAACTCATGAACAATTGGCGGATATCTTCACCAAGCCACTCGATGAGAAGACCTTCAACAAGCTAAGGGGAGAACTCATTGCTCTCAACCTCTCCAACATCACATGAGTAACCCTTGAGCTTGTCCTTTGTATACATGTATAGTGTTTTGGTTGTTCTTGTTTGTGTTTTTTTTGTTTGTGCTTGTTTCTTTTCTTTTGTAGGTTGAGTTCGGACCTTCTTGAGATAGCAATGGACATGGGTTAAGCTTGGGAAGGTGGTTCATGGTGTACCCAAGGCTTTGAAGAATGGTCCATTGTGAGTAAGCTTGAGAAGGGAACAACTCGTTGTTGACCGTTTTGGTTTGTAGTGGTTCTCTCTCTTTTCTTTAGCATCATATCATGCATTGTATACTTGTTGCATTTGCACTCTTTGCATTCTTGCATTGTGATACCTTACATGCTTCCAAACATGTTTATAGGGGGAGTTTCTTATTTATAATGTACGTACAGGACCCTCTAGATGATCACATAGTGATCTTTGTGCTTCATGCCCATTGAGTCACGTTCGACCGAGCTCCGAGGTTAACATTACTCGCGCAGCTCAAAGACTAGTGGCTCATACATTCCCATCACACTAATGACTAACCCTTGCATTCTTGAGGAATTTGTTGTTGAGTCATGTGTGTAAGGGGAGCTATGGTGAAATACCATCATTACCGAGGAGGAGCATCAAGAAAAGGGGAGTTTCTTAACTCTTGCCACTTATTATTTGCTCCTTGGTTCTGTTGTGTTTTGTCCTTGGTTTTTGGTGATAGGTGACAAAGGGGGAGAAGGAACATGAAGATCCAAAAGCCAAGCATATGTTGACAACACAAAGGGAAGATCCAAAAGCGAAGCATAGGTTGACAACACAAAGGGGGAGACGAACATGAAGATCCTAAAGTCAAGTCGAAGATGAAGAAAGAGGGGAGAAGAACATGAAGATCATGAAGAAGACGAACAAGAAAAACATCTATCATCCTAAAGAAGATCACTTGGAGTACACATGAAGACCATGTCAAGATGAACAGTACCAAGTGCATACCATTATATGGGAATTGGTAAACCTAGTAACTTGGGCGTCGTACTGTTGGACGACCATACTCATCGATCCAGAGGTGATGTGATTGGCATAGTGGATGCACGGGTTTAAGGACCGCTGGAGAGTGCATGGGTTAAGCCTCGGATACGAAGTACTGTATCACGGGGAGGACGTGTACTCAGGATCGATAGCCCCGGATCAACTTTATAGCAACCTCGTGAACGGTGGCCATACGTGTTCTTAAATGATGTGTATGTCATGTACTTGGGTTTTCTCCTGTAGGATGTAAATCGATTCGAATTACCGTCCCTCATGGTTATGAGTACCTCTTGTTTCGAGTAGTGGCACTGATACTTTAAGTAGAAAAGAGTGGCTATGATTCTGAAATTTGTTGCTCTATGGATACAGATTGCTATGTTGTATTGCTCTTTATCTTTGTACAAGTTTTAGCAGCTAGCTAGGTTCAACTAAAGTTATTTTTCTACAACAAGCAATTAAAATCGTGGTTAAAGAATCAAATTGCAGCATAGAACTAATAGATGTTTTTTATGCAAATATCAAATAAGCCCGGTCAGCCCCCTATATATTAGGAGTCGGTTTTTGTAAACCTTTTGACAAGTAAGTCTTACGGAGTATGTTAGATATTCAGGCTTTACGATTATGTTGTTTTCAGGTATTCCTCAAGCTACCTATTGTGATTGTTGTAACAAAGTTATGTGGGAAGGTGAGGAGCCCCAAAATTGGACCATTGAATGGGTCCCCAGTTCTCCTAACCAAGATGAGTGAGCTATTGCCATAGGGCTGGCATTTACTTAGGCTATCTACATCGTGTTTTGTCGTATTTCCGCTTCTGCATATTTATGTAACCTGAACCAAGAACATTTGTATTGTAATGTAACTAAAGTTGCTTCCGCTATGACTCTCGAACTTGTAATATTATGCACTTATTGATGTATCTTTGTAAATGATGGATGTTCATGTGTGAATGCTATGTATGGTTACTTCGGTAATCATCTCCCGAGGCGATCCTGTACGGCACACTCTATATCTCGGTATAGGGGTGTGACAAAGGGGTCTAGGTCATGTCTCTTAGGTTACACTAGTTAGTGATGTGCATGGAGGCTCAGTGAAATCACAAGCCCTAGGTGACAGTGGAGAGGCCAAGGAGTTGTTCAGAGAAGTCGGGAAACGAAACAAGTGAGGATAAGGAGTTTCAGGTTCTGGACGTAGTGACCGAACATAGGGGTCTATGAAGACCGGACTGTACGGTTACTAGGAGACCAGAGAGAAGTCCGCGAGGAAGTCTGTCAGCACGAAGACCTATAGAGACCGGATGGTATGGTCTACTGACTGGACGGTCCGGTCTGTATGGAGGTTGCTCGGGACAGGGAAGTGCAGAAGATGGTTCGCTCTGGAATCGATAAAGAATGTACAAACCAGACAGTCTGGACTACTGACCGGTCGGTCCGATCAGTATAGGAGGTTATAGGAACAGCGAAGCCAATGACTCTGGGAGCCGTTCTAGGAGTGACCGGATGGTCTGGTCAGGCAGTGACCAGACAGTTCGATCAGTGTGTCCGGAAAGGCAATCTCGTGAAGCAACGTCTAGTTGGAGGTTGGAAGCCTATATAACTTCATTGCTAGGGTCTTGGAGACTACTCTTGGCTAGTGGAATTGCTTGGGGCATTTGATGAGAACCATGAGGAAAAGAAGAGAGCATTAGGAGGAGATATTGCATATCTTGAGAGTTCTAGTGAGAGTTTGATGCACATCTAAGGCTAGGGTGTCCTTGAGGGTGTGATCTAGGTTGTTACTCTTGGTCTATGGTGAGATCTATATCGGTTAGGTGTCGGTGATTGAGCCTATCGTGATTTGTTGTGAAGGCCGTCACACATTTGTACATGGTTTGAACCTGCCGGTGAAAGGGCCATCAATAGTGAGCGCTCGTGTCAGTTCGGGGAGTCCGTCAAGTTCTTGAGGGAGGCGAGCTTGTGCCTTGGTGGTAGCAGTGATGCGCATCGTGTCTTCACTCTGGGAGTGACTGCATGCTCGTGGGCGAGAACTCCACATTGGTGGCAGGAGGGACCGGAACTCCGATAGGAGTGGTCCAACGAGGAGTAGGGGAAGGCGCCATCCTCCGAGACCTCGGGAAAAAATCATGAGACATCTCTTACTCTACTCCTTACTTTGATGCACTACTTTCCACATTTACATACTGTATTACTCATGCTTGTATGCTTACCTTGCTCTAGTTGATTACTTGTAAACTTGCATGAATCTCTACTTGCTAGTTGTGCTTAGCTTTCACTTGATCACTAGCATATGTAGGAGTTGCATTCGCTTGATTACTCACCCTTGTATGTGTTGTGCTACTCATGCTAATGTGTTTATCTTGTACTTGATGATCTAGAAACTTTGCATGAGTAGGCTCCTTTGCTAGCTTGTTGTGTGCTTTTACGTGTTATTTGATTACTAGCTTGCATAGGAGTTACGTGCCTTATGTATGATTCACTAATATGCTTAGGTTGTCTTTCCTTTCATAGGATTATCTTGTTAGTGTGATCACCACTAGAATTGTGAAGGAGTTGTTGGAGTGGTCGGTTTTAGGAATTGGCAAATTTGGTACATAATGCGAGTTCTTCATTCACCCCCCCCCCCCCCCCCCCCCCCGCCCTCTCAGTCCTTACACTCTTGGCTTTTATCCTCCCTCCTTATGGACCTCTAAAAGCATGCCAGGACGCCCCTTAGCCTGTCCCGTGAATTCCCTTGCCCCTTCCTCTTCATTCCCATCAAGGAGCCATGAGTTCAACTCCAGCAATCTGCCTGTCCAGCCATGTCGACCCATCTTTCCATCTCCGTTCCCAATGATCTAGCCAATGAAATGAGCCCAAATTTTACCAACATATGTTCCTTATTTTACTATCAAACATATCCAAAATTCGGGGCCATAGGAGAAGTGATGCCAGCAGGATCGCATGTGCAATTGACACTACTCTCTGTTCTGGGTGCATCCAACACGTGCATCGGTAATTCCACCTTTATTTCTTCCAATCCTTATGCGTTATTGATGGATATTCATATCCATGATGTGTTCCAGGAAGTTGTCATGATCTCTACTGAAAGATGGGCCGAGATCCATTGTGACGCCTCCAGGAATGCCTTTGGCGTTTGAACTGCCCCTGCACGACATCATCACAATCCAGCCCACTGATCTCTTTTTCAGTTGAATTCTTGATGCGATCATCTTGTCCATGTCGTGTTCCCGATACATATAGATATTTCTGATCAACTATTTCCTTGAGACCAGCAGCCTGTCCTCGGGAACGGGCATGTCTTTGTCATGGCGTCTGCACAGAGGACACTACTCTTTGTTCTGCTCGTGTTCAGAGCGCATGACTATCTTTGCCCGATGATTTCTAAGCCATTCGTAGATCTTTTGAATGCAGGAATCACATCACCATGTGTTCCCACAAGTCTTGTACATATCCACCAGAGGATTCATTGAGATCATATCCTATTCTCCCAGGAACGTGGTTTGTGTGTCGACTGCCGCTATTCCAGTCCATCAAGGCCCAACCCTTCGTTCCAGACTCCAGTTTGTATCCAGTCCAATTGATCATATCTACTGTGTGTTCCTGAAACGTGCGCATATAATAAACAAAGTACATCCATGATTCCTCTAGCCAATCTCCGAGAACGCATTTGTATTTGCATGGATGTCTGTTATGCCGCGCCTGAAATCTGTGTAACAATTGTAATTATTTTGCCGTTAATTCATTGGACTCCAGTCATAACAAACCACACCACTAAACTCACCACTACATGTTCTATAGGATTCCACCATCACATCATTGAGAAACCGTCAACGTTGACATCACCACTCGTGGCTATGTTTTTATCCACCTTGCACCAATCACCCATGGCTACTAGGCTTTCCACCATTGCATAAACCTTGGTAAGCTCCTTATTCCCCGCTTCATATCTTATGATGAGTTCCTGCCATTGCATATTATCTTTAGCCCATACGTTTGTTATTTATGTGTGTGAATAGGTGTGTGCTTGAAAATGGAGAAGTAATTGTGAAGACAAAGTCGAACAATCGGTAGTCATAGAGCAACAACATCTTTTATGGCAAGTGTCTTTGACCATATTGCACGTATTAGGGATATTAGTTTACTTTTTCATGCATTCTTGTCTAAATTTGAATCGTATGTTAGGGTTGCCTAGATTTGAATAATCTTGTCCTTGTCAACTGGGTTTGGTTTGGTACATGAGTATGGGTACGTCACGCTTAGCTTGTAGTATTTTAGGGGGTTTAAAATTGAATAATGATAAACTTGACTAATATTCACTGACCTAATCATCACTTGGGTTGGTAATCTTTTAGCAAAATGGATTCTAGGCGACCCAAGTAGGAGGATGTTGATGATGGTGCGGGTATGCACAGGTACGGGTAATGTACTGGTTGGATTGTGGTAGTACCTGCTTGTGGTCATAATGCCCGGTTCATGGAGCGGCCACCCAGGAAAATAGCATAAAGCATAGGGCTGATATGAATAGGCATAGTCCGATAGTAGATGTCTTCCCAGTTGTACGGGCGTTCAAGGAAGGAGGACGAAAGTGTCACTTTCAGCCTTAGGTGATGAAGGGTATGCTTCTAGCCATGGCGCCAGAGGGGGCTTCTGTAGGGATGGTTAATCCCGTAGTGGTGAAACCTTAGCGAGGATGTTTTGCAAGCAAGGGAGCTCTTTGAAAGAACATGTGATGATCTCTTGGCCTCACACCTACAGTAGTGTGTTGGCAACAGGGAGACTTTAGTCACCAACGGGTGATGGAATTATCAACCTGTGGGTAAAGTTGTGCAACCTTTGCAGAGTGCAAAACTGTTATAACAACCGTGCTCATGGTCAAGAGTGGCCTGGATCCTCACACGATTAGAGGGATGGTTGGGTAGATCTGGTGGGTAACCAGGTTTGGTTGGTACTACAGGTGGGTAACCTGCATTGTTCTGTTATGGGTGGCTAACTCATAGATTTGCTATCGGTACTTTTCACCTAGTAAATATGATGCTTGTATAATTAGAGTCATAGGCTAAGGATGTGTAGTGCAGTAAACTTGTGTTAAGACTATTCTTGTTTTAGCCTACTTCCCCCCACTTGCTAAGTACTTTATGTACTCACGCGTTATAGTTTTCCTGCTTTGTTGCTGCTATTATTCTGCTTCTCAGAGGACGATGGCGAGATGGACCACGCCGATGAGGACTACTATGACTAGGAGTGCAACTCCCAGTTGATTGCCTGTGGCGTTATGGAGTCTCCCACTATCTTTTATTTTTTGGATGTAATCCATACCATGTAATAATGATACCTTGATATAATAGTGACATAGGTTTTATTGTTACTTCACTTTTGTCATGTGTGCATGAAAACTTGACATTGGGCACACATACAGATGCATTCAGTTTTGGCCTTAAAATCAGGTGTGACAGAGTGGTATCAGAGCCATGTCAACCATAGGATGCAAGCCTAGTTAGAAATGGACATTTTTCAAGTGTATTTTAGAAAACTCTTATTGCTATCCACTACTTCCTTGATTCTTATCTTATTTTCAAGAGAATTTTTTTTGTGGTTTGCCCCGGCCATTAGGTTGTATTTGGTTTTCTTTTAAAGTATCTATTCTAAGCCAACCATTAAATTATAGTAGGAAGGTGTCCTGAAATAGTGTTAGCACTACATTGTAGTAACGATAGTTTGATTGATTAGGGTGTGCGCATGTGTTTATTTTTGGTGTTTTCAAGCCATTTTTTTTATTGTTGCCCTTAGCCCAATTGATCTTATTTTCGTTGTCAACTCCAAAATTTCCTTTGGGTTTGATCGAATCACCGCCGTGAAGGTCATGATCATGACAACAAGTGTCATAAGACAAGACACTAGAGACTACTTGAACTGGAGATGTGAAGCTCTTCAATCACAGCAAGAAAGTTGCACATGGAGCTCTAGACATCGTCACGTACCATTGTTTGTAGAGTAATGATTGTTTGTGTGTTATGATTGTTCTAGATTGTTTGAGCCTATCTTTCCTTGATCAACACTTCATCCTAAAATCATATTTATTATCTTTGATGCATAGAGTGTGGTCCCATTTCCACCATTATTGTTCTTTCCTTCATCATTGATTGCATCTTCCATTGTTTCCTTTTGATCCTCCCAAATTGTTATCTTCTATGTTCAAACTTTAAAATCCTAGCTTCTTTGAATCTCAGGACGAGATTCTTTTTAAGGGGGGTAGTTTGTCACATCCCGTATTCACCTAATTCGGATTGTGAGCCTTTTTCACACTCAAAACACATAATTCTCCTGACTTTATCATATTGTTGCCAATGATTCCACATCAAATATTATTTTCTTTATAACCTTATCATTGCTCAATCCCGGACTTCATTCTCGATCTCTGTTCTTTGCCCTTCCTTATAATTCATATTGTTTTTCATTCTCTAAATAGTCATGAAGCAAACTCGTATTTTCCTCTTTTCGGCATGCAAATCTTTATGTCAACCCGCAACCATATTCAATTCTCAAAATATACCATTCATCTATACCAATCTAATAACCTAGACTGATCCCACATCCCTTCTCTCCGTCAGGTGGAGCAAGCCTAGCTCGCTAGCACACAATAACTTCCGCCCAACGTGTCCATAATTGATCAAACTTTTCCTTTTCCTTGTCATCTCTCTCTCTCTCTCTCTCTCTCTCTCTCTCTCTCTCTCTCTCTCTCTCTCTCTCTCTTTCTATCTCTCTCTCTCTTTCTTGTTTCATTTGATGGCCGTCCCAAGAACTGAATATAACACCATAAAACAGCACTTGCATGCCCATTAACCATCTAAACTGAGTGGCCACTTGAGTCCCCTTAATTTCCATGAGTTGATGACGAAACTGCCACACCTTGATCACCATAAACTGCCACCCATCAAAGCTGGCCATTCAGCCACCTCTTGGCTTTTCTCCTCCCTCCTTATGGACCTCTAAAAGCATGCCAGGATGCCTCTTAGCCTATCCCACGAATTCCCTTGCCCCTTCCTCTTCATTCCCATCAAGGAGCCACGAGTTCAACTCCAGCCATGTTGACCCATCTTTTCATCTCCGTTCCTAATGATATAGCCAATGAAATGAGCCCAAATTTTACCAAGACGTGTTTCTTGTTCTACTGTCAAACATATCCAAAATTCAGGGCCATAGGAGAAGTGATGCCAGCAGGATCGCATGTGTAATTAACACTACCCTCTGTTCTGGGCGCATCCAGCATGTGCGTCGGTAATTCCACCTTTATTTCTTCCAATCCTCATGAGTTCTTGATAGATAATCATGTCCATAATGTGTTCCAGGAAGATTTTATGATCTCTACTGAAGGATGGGCCAAGATCCATTGTGATGCCTCCAGGAAGGCCTTTGGCGTTTGAACTGCCCCTGCACGACATCATCACAATCCAGCCCACTGATCTCTTTTTCAGATGAATTCTTGATGCGATCATGTTATCCATGTCGTGTTCCCGATACATATAGATGTTTCTGATCAACTATTTCCTTGAGACCAGCAGCCTATCTTCAGGAATAGGCATGTCTTTGTCATGGTGTCTGCACAGAGGACACTGCTCTGTGTTCTGCTCGCGTGCTGAGCGCATGACTGTCTTTGCCCAACAATTTCTAAGCCATTCATTGATCTTTTGAATGCAGGAATCACATCACCATGTGTTTCCACAAGTCCTGTACATATCCACCAGAGGATTCATCGAGATCTTATCCTATTCTCCCAGGAACGTGGTTTGTATGTTGACTGCCGCTATTCCAGTCCATCAAGGTCCAACCTTTCGTTCTAGACTCCAGTTTGTATCCAGCCCTATTGATCATATCTACTGTGTGTTCTTGAAACGTGCACATATAATAAACAAAGTACTTCCATGATTCCTCTAGCCAATCTCCAAGAACGCATTTGTATTTGCATGGATGTCTGTTATGCCACGCCAGAAATCTCTGCAGCAATTGTAATTATTTTGCCGTTACTTCATTTGACTCCAGTCATAACAAACCACACCACTAAACTCACCACTACATGTTCTATAGGATTCCACCATCATATCATTGAGAAACCATCGACGTTGGCATCACCACTTGTGGCTATGTTTTTATCCACCTTGCACCAATCACCCATGGCAACTAGGCTTTCCACCATTGCATAAACCTTGGTAAGCTCCTTGCTCCCTGCTTCAAATCTTATGATGAGCTCCTGCCATTGCATATTATCCTTAGCCCGTACGTTTGTTATTCATGTGTGCAAATAGGTGTGCGCTTGAAAACGGAGAAGTAATGTGAAGACAAACGGAGAAGTAATCGTGAAGACAAAGACCATGTGATGATCTCTTGGCCTCACACCTACGATAGTGTGTTGGCATCAGTTAGATTTTAGTCACCTATGGGTGATGGAATCACCAACCCGTGGGTAAAGTTGTGTAGCCTCAGTAGAGTATAAAACTATTATAACAGTCATGCTCATGATCAAGAGCGGCCTGGATCCTCACACGATTAGAGGGATGGTTGGGTGGATCTGGTGGATAACCAGGTTTGGGTGGTACTGCAAGTGGGTAACCTGTAGTGTTCTGTTATGGGTGGTTAACTCACAGATTTGCTTTCGGTACTTTTCACCTAGTAAATAGGATTCTTGTATAATTAGAGTCATAGACTAAGGATACATAGTGCAGTACACCTATGTTAAGCCTATTCTTGTTTCACTACAAGCAAAAGGTCTTCTAGACATGATTGTGTTGTTACGTTTTTATAAGCGTTACTACATCAAGACCTAAATATGTTTTTTGACATGTTTTTAAAAATGTGTTAGCAAGACATGATATTAGATATGTTTCAATGTTGCTAAAAAAATAAACATGCTTTTGACATGTTTTTTAGCATGCCTCAAATTGACATGATAGTAGACATGTTTTAAACTGTGAATAACCATGGTAGGAATGTTTTTTTGATATGTTTTTGAAAATGTCTCAAAATGATACGATATTAAACACGCTTTGGACCATTACTAGTCACCTCAAACATGATTATTGACATGGTTTGAGAATATCTCAATGTGATACGATATTTAGAAATATTTTGACCATATCTAGCCTCAGCGAAAGACGCTTGTTGACATGTTATTTAGAACATATAAAAATGAAACGCTATTAAACACGCTTTGGTCGTATGTACTCTCATCTAAAGATATTTTTGACATGCTGTTAAGAATCCTTGAGACGTCAAAACACCTAGTAAATATAAGTAGAAAAGAAAAAAATGTCCAAATTACAATCATAATTGTTAATTGCTTCTTAGTTTTCCAAGCAATAAGAGAACCACCAAGAAACACACAAAAAGCGGAAAGAGAGCGACGATCTAAGGAATCACTAACCCAGGTAGCATCACAATATGCCCAGAGCTGTAAAGAGCTGGAGCATGGAAAGAACAAGCGGCGATATATAGTCCCACGAAGATAGTGCAGGACTTGAAGCAAGTGATTATAGTTGAGCTAGGTGGGAGTAGAAACAAACTGACTCAGGATATGCACAGCATGCGAGATATCAGGACGGGTAACACCAAGATAAACAAGACTCCCCACAATATGACGATAGCGAGTAGGGTCAGGGAGAAGCTCACCATCAGTGGCACGAAGGTGAACATTAGGATCCATAGGAGTCTCAATAGTGTGATGATCAGTGAGAGAAGCATGACCAAGGTCACTAATGTACTTTTCTTGAGACAGATAGAACCCCTCAGGTGTAGAGAAAATCTCAATCCTAAGAAAATAACAAAGAGGACCAAGATCAGACATCAAAAACTGCTCACTGAGACACGCCTTCACAAAAGCTATATACTCAGAATCATCTCCAGTAATGATCATATCATCAACATAAAGAAGGAGAAGAGGTAGACCACGAGTAGATGTGTGAACAAAAAGGGCTGGATCATGATTACTGGAAGAAAAATCAGTAGCAATGACCAGAGAAGCAAAATGTTGAAACCAAGCATGAGGAGCTTGCTTTAGGCCATAAAGTGAGTGACGAAGACGACAACCATACCCTCAGGAACAGAATACCCAGGTGGTGGACGCATATACACCTCGTCACGTAACTCACCATTAAGAAAGGAATTCTTGACATCAAGCTGAGAGAAGGACCACTCACGAACAGAGGCCACAAGAAGAAGAGTGCAAACAATAGTCATGTGAGCTACAGGTGCAAGGGTCTCATCATAGTCTTATAGCACTCAAGAGAACCATTAGCGTGGGTCTCCACCTTATAGGCCCACTTACATGTAATAGGTCGAACATGTGCTAGAAGGGGAACAAGATCCCACGTACCAGCACGCTCAAGGGCAGCAATCTCCTCAGCCATAGCATCTTGCCATTCCTGGTTAAGAACAACATCATGATAAGTGGTGGGCTCAGAAAGAACCATAGTAGAATAAGCAGAAGGAGAATAAAAATCAGGACATTGATGAGTACGATCGCCATGTCTGATAAACTGCTTGGGCGAAGAATCATCCAAAGAAGATGTGTCTAGCATAAAAGATGGCTCATCAGGTGACACATCAGGAGAAGAAGGCTCAATAGAGGATGAATGAACCCGCCGAGTATAGACCTGTTGCACTGGTGGCTTCATAGAATAGTCTGGGTCCATAGAAGGACCAGAAGAAGACTCTCTAGAAGAAGACACCGGGAAAGAAGGCACCTCACGAGAAGATGTCGGCACCAATGAGGAAGGTACCATAGGAGAAGGTATAGGCACCAATGAAGAAGGCACCGGGCGTGTATAGACAATAGAGGCATCAGGCAAAATCAAGAATGAAAGTGGGTCAACTAAAGATGCAAGGGAGGTGTCCAAAGATGGACGAGGAAAGTAAGAACGTGACTCATCAAAAACAACATCCTGAGAAACTCGCATCCAACAACTTGCATAATCCCAACAATGATATCCCTTGTGCTCGGCACCATGGCCTAGAAAAACACACTCAATAGACTGGGCAGTCAACTTAGTGCGCTCACGAGGGGCAAGAAGCACATAGCACACACAGCCAAAAAGACGAAGGCAGGGGTAGTCTGGCAACTATTGAAAAAATTGCTCATAAGGAATCCCTCCATGAAGGGCTGATGAAGGTGGAATATTAACCAAATAGTTGGCAGTAGAGACAGCCTCAGCCCAAAAATGAGGAGGGACACAAGAAGTAATCATAAGAGCACGAGCAGTATCAAGAAAATGATGATGCTTGTGGTCGACGACTCCATTCTGGGCATGAGCACCAAGACATGAAAACTGAGCAAGAGTGCCATGTTTAGAATGAAACTGGCAAAGAGCTCCAGAAAGATACTCTCCTGCAAAGTCAGCACAAAAAACACGAATAGACATGTCAAAATAAGTGCGAATCATAGCAGTAAAAGTCTTATAGATGGACAAAACCTCACTACAATGTTTCATAAAATAAATCCATATGTGGTGAGAAAAATCATATATAAAAAGTATATAATATCGATGACCCCTTGTAGAAACAAAGGGAGCTAGACCCCATACATCTGAATGAACAAGATCAAAAGGACGCTGAGACACAGACTTACTCGAATGGTAGGGAAGTTGTATCTGCTTTCCTAACCGACATCCCTGACACTGATCTAAAGACTCATGACCTGAAACAGACCCTAAAATACCATGATGAGTCATAGTGGACAAATGAGAGCCACAAATATGACCTAAATGATGATGCCACTGAGCAAAAGACGAGGTCAACGATGCAGCAAAACTGGAGCAAATCAGACTGGCGGACATAGCAGAAGGAAGATGAAGCCAGTCCAACTCCCAAAGACACTGTGAATCACAGCTTCGGGGGCCAGAACCAACTACCTGACCCATGCAACGATCCTGAACATAGCAAAAATCAGGGTTAAGAATCACACGACAGTCACGATCAGTAAGTTGACCAGCTGATATAAGATGCATGGTTAGATTAGGTACACAAGAAACATTTGGAACAGGGAAAGAATCAGATAAAAGAGTGCCCTTTCCTACAACAGGAAGAGGAGATCCATCGGATGTATCAACAAAACAAGGAGGTGGAGAAACCATGGAAGAAAGGCAAGTGTAGTAAGGAGTCATATGGAAGGAAGCACCAGAGTCAAGAATCCATGGACAAGTACCTGGAGTAGAAGAAGAACGAGGTCCCTCAGTGGAAACTGAGAAGCAGCAGCAGAACCGGTGAGTACAGAAGACTATTGACACTTCTTAACGTCGTATCAAGAATATCACTATTCTTGGTACAGTGTCAGAATTGATTGTTGGCATTTGTTATGCTTTAAGAATAAGATGAACTAATCCGCAAGCGCATGGAACACCGTTGTAGCATTTGACCTGGGAGTATTCCGAGGTATTGTATTTATTTTCCTCAAGGAAGCTTGGTGTAAGATTATCTTGGTTTAACAAAGACATAACTACAAGAATTATACCAACTGACCAAAGACAGGGGTAAGGATGTTCAATAATAAAAGTGGGGGTAGGAACATAGGAAAAATCCACACTAAGATAAATAAAGAGATCAGTTAAGCTAGCCAGGAGGACAGCGAGTCTAAGTCTAAAGTTCCTAAAAATATATCTTTCCAATATATACCTAAGTCAAGCGTCAAAATCCTAGTTACTTGAGTTGAGTACTTACACCAATTTCTTGGTACAGCCTTGAGTCTTTCACCTGTTAGCTCACTTCGGGGCACGAAAATGTTCCACTAATATGGGTCGGTAACTAACCTCTGTACTAGTGATTACGCTATCACTATACAACCCTGCTTGAGACTTCTCGAACGTGGTGGATTACTAAAGGGACGGACTGGGCTGTCACCAACTGCTGCCTACCACACAGCCCATGGGGACGAATGCAAATCCAGCTAGCATTAACTTAGGCACCGCGCCTACGTCTTCACTAGATATTCTTCCATTGGCCTAGCGGAAGAATAGCCGGGAAATAACCAAGTCTAAGTTCAGGAAGAGCTAAACTAAATTAAATCCTAGCCGGGAAACCCGTGAATTACACAACAAAGTTTCTTCCCAATAATTGTAACTTAAGGAAAATGATTAAGTTAAGATAAGTACTTGACAAGATATAAAAGAAAAGATATTTATATCGATAAAGGATAAGTCTTACATAAAGAGAAAAGATACAAGAGAGCTCATACCAAGACTCCAACACAATTCCGGAATCCCGAGCAATGCTTTCGACTAGACTCTAACTCCCGACTAACTAACCTACTCTACTAAGTAGCACAAGTAGTGGGAAATTAACTCCTTGATGTGTTTCTTGCTTTGATGCTTCTTTTCTACCGAATTCCCCCTCTATTTATAGGTCGCGAAGGTCCGAGGGGTATTTGTAGGTGAAGGAGGGTCGGTTGGCCGAAGTCGGTGTGCCGGGCGGCCGGGCATGCCGGGCGGCATGCTCTGCCGGGCGACAGCCTAGGCTGGGCAGCCGCAGGATGGTGTCGGTTCATGACCAACTTGTTTCGGTCGGCTCAGATCTTATCCCGATGGCGGTTATTCAATCAATTCATACTGACTTCTCCTTTTTGGGTCGGTAGGCCTATTGGGCTTCATCGGCTGGCAACCCCGGGTGGCAACACAAGGCCGGGTGCCGACCCCCTCCGGGTTGCCCCTTGTCTTATCCCGATTAGGCCACTTGTTGGTCTTCTCTTCCTTTGCCATATTTCCTCATTCTTAATCTGGGAGGAGAAAACGACATCATGGTGAAGTGTTTTTGCAAAACCGACCGGGTTGGATGATCAGCCTGAAAAACGACTCCGTCTACTCAGCTGGGTGGCTGATTTTAGCTGTATATGACCCTATCGGCTGGTTCGTGATTTCAGCCTAAAAACGACCCTGTCGACCGGTGAAAATGGCTATTTCACAGTCGTGATCGGCCGACGGGGTGTTTCTTCATGTTTTTGCATATTTGGCTCTCTTATACCTGCAAACACATATTTCACCAAAACTCATGGAACTTTATTAGTTTAAACAAATATTTATTAAACTTAGATCTTTACCTTGCATTTCCTGACCGGTTGGTGGTTGATTTTGGGTTTTATCGGCCGCCAACACCTCCCTAAGCTTAACCTTTGTTAGTCCCAAGAAAATTAAACTTAGAAGTGATGGATCAGGAGTTGCTTCAATATTAGCGCCCTGCAAGTATCAAGTGCACAAACACATACTCCAACACAAGTGTAAACCAGCAGAACTGTGTTACTAAGTCATTCTCATTGTACAACGGGGCTTATTGGCATTTTGTAACCTTGTCATAAGCGGTTGAAGTCTAGAACGGTTAGTTTAGACTTTGTCATGCAATCTCATATTCGATCATGAGTCCAAAGTTTCTATAATGCTGCATAATATTGAAAATCTTCCCTCTTGGAGCAATCTCCCACTATGGCTCTCATCTCTCAAAGGGTGTATTTTCTTACCAATGCTTATCCTACTTTCTAAGATTTTGTCTTAAATATGTGGAGCTTGGTAGGATGTCGTATTTAGCATGCATATATTGTTAGGCTAAGAGATGATCCTAGCGAAAGACATTGCACTTCCTCATTCCAATCATTTAGAAATAATGTCTAGGGGAGAGGGAGAGAATGGACTCACGTGAAGGATTGGGCTAGACAATTACAAAGGTCTTGGGTGCAGATCTATCCCAAAGACTAGAATTTTGTGCTAGAGAAAAAAGATGGTCCTTTTATTTTTGCTCAAAGAAATATTTTATTATTGTATGAACCTTGAAGCTTTTTGATATATCACATCCATGAGAACTGATAAATTTTTCCTTTCTTTTCTCCCTTTCTTCTTTTGCTTCTTTCTTTTCCAGCTCTCATAGTGTAAAGAGGCTAATTGTATTTTTGCAAACTTTTTTTTTAGCAGTTGGGAGGACCGTAATCTTTTAATAGGATCGAACACTCACAAAAAGAAAGATTTTTTTGTTGGCATGCTTGGTGAAGTGGATGCATGATTCCGATGTGGAAACCGCAAAACCAAGCATGATTAATTTGAGAACTCAAAGATAACGCGAAGGTAAATGATTGGCTTTTGAAGTGCAAGTCCCTCATAAGGATTAAATCCTAACTAAACTCAATGCATGCATAAATGGCGTAGACATGGTTTTGATACTTAATATTTGGCCATGGTAGGAAATTTTATATTATAGGGAAGATGTGCACCAAGTAGGGGGTTCTTGTTGCAGCATAGCTTTGAAAGAAATTGTTGGACTCTAATCATAAGGAGATCACTGACTCATCTAAACATGCCATATCAAAAACTCCAACAACTAGACTTGGTGTTTATTAGCCATTTTTGCACCCACTAACACATAGAGGGACTAGTGTTATCATCATGTCGGTCTACCATTACCCATGAAAATGAGGAGTAGAGTTGTATACTTGAGACTCAAAGGGAGCTAATAGAGAAACTATTCATCATTTCCATAGGCAAGGCAGAGGTTAAGTTCTCAAATTTTATTTATAAAGGGAAATATTTTTGTTCTTTTTGGCTATGCAATTTTTTACGATTTTCTTTGAAAACTGAAAATCTTTTTGGGTTTTCTTAAATTTTCTAAAAATATGAAAACAACTCAACTAGAGGAAGAGGGAGAGAAGATAGAACAAGTGGCGCACCTTGGTTCGGGTACCTCCCCAAGCTTAGGCCTTTGCAAGAGTTAAGCTTAGATGGCTTTTACTGTTGTGGTTGATACTCGATGTTGAAGTGGCCGAATAGTTGGTCCATCATGGAGATGTTTGTCTGCAGTTGTTTTGACATTTGCTGCTACCATTCTTGTTCTCTCCTTATGGCTGCTTGTATTTCTTGAGTTCGCATGTTAGTTTCATAAGCATTAGCAGCCAGGTATTGCATATCTTCTTGTAACTCTGAAAACTTGTATGATGAGAATCGGGCAGAATGAGAAGTGCCTATGCCCCCATGAGGTTGGTGGTAGCTCCCCATCCCATAGGACTCATAGTTGTCATGGGAGGAAGTAGTGTAGTTGATGAACTCACAAAACTAAGGAACTGTGGCTGTTCCCAATTGTATTGGTGACCTTCCGATTCACCCGTTTGAGGTGTGTTCATTGTTATTTTGTGTTGTTGCTCTTCTTGATAGAGGTGTGCTCTAGTTTTTGTTCTTGGCCTATCCCCTGCAACACTATGTCGTGCACACTGCACGGAAGCTTGCAATTTGTATACAAAGTTTCTTTTACCAATAATAGTGAGCTGGGGGTTAGGCAATTCAATCTCTATGTCATACCCCGGATAAAGAATGAAGTACCTATTATTTTCCTCTCTCAACAAGTGCGCTTGCAAGAAATGATCTTCTCCTAACAAAGGGGTGTTAGGGAGACGATCTATTCTAGCTCGTTGAAGCACACCAAACTTCCTAGCAATTCTAGTGACAAAATGGGTGAAAGTGATGGGTCCTTGCTATCTAAATGCTAAAGTGAGCCAATGGTTGATGAGAAAAAATGTGGGGTTCATTTTAATCTTTTTGATTACAGCATGAAGATAGGATTTATTCAAACTATTCACCGAACGTACATCACCCCGAGGGGTTAAGTAGTGAGTAATAAAACGGTGAATTATACGGAGCGAGGGGTTATGAAGGCCACTAATGCGTTCCTGCCCTGTAATGGGATTTCCTATCTTGGCCCAAAGTCCTTGTGGTGTGAAACCTTTAAGTTTATCAATGTCTAAAGTGGCCTTACGGTCAAAACCAAGATAAGTGCTAATTTTTTTAAAGGATCATTTGTAGGTTTCACAAGAAAGATGAAAATCATAGAGAGTGCCTATTTTGTTTGATTCATGGGCATGAACTTTCAAAGTGCAAAGAACTTCGATAGTAAACCATTTAGAACCATAATCATCGAGGCGATAGAAATCATACCATCCGACCGTCTTGAGTGCGTACTCAAAATCGGCGAGGACGCCGATTCGCTAGAGGAAGTTATGGACGAACTTGTGCATGGTCATGAACTCCCGGTCTCGAATGGCAGTGAACTTGCTTTGCTCGTCGAAGTCGTTGAACACCATGTTTGCTTCACTCTCCATGAACTTCCAAAATTCTTTGTCTTGCATACTTGCCACCGTTGGAGCCTCAGATATGGACATTGGTTCTGAATGGCATCTCCAAGCATGTCCATATGAAGCTCCTGAGTGTTCAGCTTCTGAGCGCTCACTTGGTGTATGCCTCCCACGACTTGAGCTGCTGCTGAACTTGGTGTAGAGGCCCCTTCAAATGTTTGTCATTCCTACAAAAAGGGTTACTTGGACACAATACCCGAAGGACAATATGATAGTAATGGTTAGCGGTTAGTCATTCGGTTAGTGGTCCAAGTGTTAGTCATTCAAACGTGCACGGGTGGCAACAAACTTGCTCTTGTTGATTTTATTGCAGCACACTTTTGTTCCTAAGTTGAAAGTGCACTTACTAAGCAAACTAGTGGAGTGAGAAAGGGAGTGCAAAAGGGAGAGATTTGTATGGGAGAGATGAAGTTTCAGCTAAAGGAATTGTGTTGGAGAAATAAGTGAGAGGGCACCGGGTATTTATAGGCTCGAGGGGAGCCATGGGGTAAAATTTTCATGCTGGACGGCAACCCATGCCGGCCGGCAGGCCTTTTTCCTCCATTTTCTCCATTATTTCTTTGGTGGTGATGGGAGAGGGCTAGGTCCATGCGTCATGCGATTCACTTGCTCACTTTGTCCGGAAATGTGTTGAGAGTGTAGGGAGCAAGGATAGATTGATGGGATGGCCAAAGTTGTATGTTTGCAATGAGTATCTTGCCACTCATGATGCCTAGGGAGTAGGATGGTAGGTGAGTGTGGGTGGTGAAAGAGTGAGGTGATATGTGTGGCCCTTTTTCATTTACTTTATACTCAAGTGGAGGACTTTTTGTGAGCAATTTTCCTAAAGGAAAGGCTGGGTGCACTTCCTCCACTCATGGCCATCATCTCTGCATTAGAGTGGCATGGAATTCGAGAAAACCCTTGGTCGGGCGGCACGGCTTGCCGGGCGGCAGACCTGGCCAGGCGGCACTAAAATCACCTAGCCGGGCGGTCATTTTTCATGAAATATGACCTCCCGGGTGCTAAAATATGACTGGGTTATTTCAGGTTAGGTGGCTCAAAATGTTTCCTTGCCGGGTGGTCATTTCTCACCAAAAATGACCTCCCAGGTACTGAAATTTGACTGGTCAGGTTAGATTCTGGGTAACTTAAAAATTACCAATCGGGTGGTCATTTTTCACGAAAAATGACCTCCTGGGTGCTAAAAACTGACTAGCCGGGTTAGAGCCTCAGATCATCACCCGAAAGGACATTTTTGATGAAATTTGACCTCTCGGCTAGCAAATTTGGCCGAGTCATCACTAAATTGTTTTTTAGCCTAATTTAATGGTTAAAGAAGGAAGTAAAAGCAAATTAATTTTGTGGTATGTACAAAAGAAAGGGGGATAAATATCGGTTACCTTCCGATGAGGGTCCGAATTTTTTGTCTCGAACAAGACATTCTCCGCGTTTAGTTTCTCATGGTACCCTTCGTGGATGGAGAATTTTCCACGATCAGTGCAACTTCTTTCTTCCGCCGTACTTGCTTGATCTTTTTTGTTTTGGCAGGGACCTTTTTCTTCATTTCCTCTGACTCGTTCTACTTCATGGGCAGCAGTGGTGCTCTCTTGACTTTTACCACAGGTGCACCCGATTTTGGTGGGATTGGGTACACCTCTATTTTCTGCATTGTGTTAGGATTCTTGCCATAAAAGATGCATACCTGATTGCATTATTCTGTTTGGGTCTTGACAGCAAACTTTTCTTCGTTCCCATTAACGTTAAGGTGGATTTCTCAAGCCCCAACATCAATGTTGGTGTTTGTGGTGCTAAGGAATGGCCTTCCTAGTATAAGAGGTGTCTTTACATTGGCCTCCATATTCAACACCACAAAGTTGACGGGAACGAGACAGTACCTTATCTTTACGAGTACGTCCTCTACGATATCCGCTAGGTAACGGACTGATTGGTCGGCGAGCTGCAAGCACATTGCTATAGGGGATAATGAATTGACATTAAGTTTGTCATACACCACCTACGGCATGACGCTCACGCTTGCCCCTTGATCACAGAGGGTGTTGTTGAATTGTTGCATCCCGATGAAACATGGGATGGTTGGGCTTCCCGGATCTCGCTTCTTTTCTGGGAGGGAGTTTAAGATGGCGGTGCTGCATTCCTCTGTTAATTTGACAATCTCAGTGGACGGTATTGGGCGTTTGTTATTAAGGATGTCCTTTAGGTACTCGGAGTAGGTGGGAACCTCCATAGCATCAAGTAGAGGTATGTTGACATATAATTTCTTTATTACCTCCACAAACTTCCTGAATTGTTTGTCCACTATTGGCTTCCTCTGGCGAGAGGGAAATAGCAGCACCGTGGTATCATAGAACTCATGTGGTGCCTTCTTGAGAGGCACCTTCATCTCCTCAACTTAAATTTCCTCTGCTCTTTTTGACTCTTCATCATTTTCCCTAATCTACCCTACAGTGTTAGGATTTGGCGGATCCTATGTGCATTTTCGGCCTCTAGTTGTGACAGCATTAACATTTTCTTTAGGGCTAGCTTCCGGCTGACCGGGAAGCTTGCCTGAGTTAGGCTTAACAATAGAAGCGGTCAGCTGAGCAATTTGTGTTTCTAACATTTTATTATGACTAAGCTAGTTTTGCAGGGAGGTATTAAAAGCTTCCATATGAGAATCTATGATTTCTAGGACTTTATCAGTAGCAATAAATTTCCTACTAATACTTTTGTTGATTTTAGATTGTCCTAGAACAAGATAACGAAAAGAAGGTTCATTATGAGTAAAGTTACCAGAGTTACCCATATTCTTGTCAAAGGAGAGGTTTGGCTCGGACTCCCATCTGAAGTTGTTTGTGCAGGGCCTAAACCCATTGTTGTTGTTGTTGTTGTTGAGGTAGTTCACTTCTTCTTCCTGAGTCTCTGGACAGTGGCTTCCCATTTGTCCGACATTGCCACGGACTTCGCAAGTCATGCGAGAGTCTAAGGACTGGGCAGTCTACGGTGAATCCATCTTTTTCAACAGTTGATCCATATTGATTGCTAGCATGTCAATACCGTCAACTTGGTGGACTCCCCTCATCTTGGGCTACGGCTAGCTCTGCCTCTCATCATAGCCACTGTAGTTGGCTCCCATCTTTTCTATGAGAGTTTGAGCTTCTTTGACCTTCAAGGAGAAGAAAGAACCTCTAGCGGCTGCATCTAGCTCACGAGCGGGGTGGTTGAGCCCATGGTAAAAGCTTTGGATTAGCAACCAATCTTGCATTCCATGATGTGGGCATGCCAAAGTGTATTCTTGGAAGCGTTCACATGCCTCAGGGATGCTTTCATCGGTTAGCTATTGAAAGCTTGAAATTTTGTTTTGCAGGGCATTGGTTTTTCCTAGCGGGAAGAATCTGGCAAGGAAGGCATTGGAGCACTTATCCCATGTGGTAAGTTTTTCTTGATTGCTGTAGAACCACTGCTTGGCTTTCCCCAAGAGTGAGAATGGGAAAAGGCGAAGGCAAATGGATTCAGGGGTCACGTCCCTCATGGTGAAAGTGCTGCACACCGCCAAGAACTGTTGGAGGTGAGCGTTTGCATCTTCTGATGCCTTGCCACAGAAAGGACTGGCCAGAACCATGTTGATTAAGGCCGGTTTCAGCTCATAGCTTCCATTCCACATGTTTGGGTTTGGACCGGTGCGGATGTTGTCCGCAAATGGGGTGGAGTAGTCATGGATTATCTTCTCAACCATGGTTAGTTGAGCGGACGTAGACGGATCTTGCTGCTATGCTTGTATGATTGGAGGTGCTTCAAGAGCAAGTCTAGGTCATGGTGGGGTGAATCATTGATGCACTCTCCTCAACAAAGCCTCCAGATCATTGCGGTAGTTGTCTGGTAGGTCGAAATCAGTCATAAAGCATCCTGTTTACACCACAAATAAACAGAACAAAGGTAAGCCTGCAAAGGAAAGCGGTAACTTCTTGGTAGAAATATCAACGTTAAATGTGGCATCCCATATCACAAAAAGATAATTAAGCTAACCCTAATACTAATTGAGGGCTAATTAAAAATATGATTAATTAAGGTGCCAAAAAAAAAGGAGGAAATTAATTAATTAAATCTAGAATTTGCTAAATGATAGCATTTCACAAACATCACAACACTCCATGAAAGTGTGCCAATATTTTTGCACATTCTTGAGGGTCATGCCAAGAGTGAATTTTGGGGAATTTATCAGAATATTTGGTAATGGTTTGACACCCTTAAAAGATCCCTAAAGGCAGACAAATTGTCCTCTGTTCCTGGAATTTACATAATTTTTCTGAGCCGAATCAATACTTAACCCCAAAAGAAAAGTTCGAGAACATAATTCTTTGGACCAGCACAAATATTGGCATGAAGTTTGGAGCACCGAATCTTGGAGAAATTGCTAAAGGAACAATACTATTCTAGTCAAGGGGGGGGGGGGTCAAGTTTCTCTTTTTCCTTGGCCATTCACGGAATGACAGCGCCGTACCCGCCGCCGGTCACCGATTGCCGCTTCTCTCCTGCCCAAGCCGACTCCTGCTCTACCGCTTTTCCCTATGTCACCGGCCTGCATTGAAGATACCCACCGGCAAGCCACTCCCTGACCACCAGCTCGACCTTCCTCTCTCTATCGATCGGCAGCTTAAAGCAGCAGCTACCCGGAGCTACCTTCTGAAGATGCATCTAGGATCCCCTAGTTAGTTTTGGCGTACGATGACAAAAGATTAAAAGTGTGCTAACTTATTTATGAAGTACATGTGCAGATAATCAAAACTAGTCATTTACAATTTGTTGTTTACTCCCAACAAGGAAAGGAAAGGATATAGACTCAAAAGCTCTTCAATATTTAGTTCTTTTATTTATCTTTTTGAGTCATAGGTATGCCGAACTATAAAGGGGGGTAAAACAAACTTGTTAAGAAGGGAATTGTGTGTGCTCAAGACTCCAAATAGTTTTTGTGAGAAGTATAGCCAACAAGCCTTAAAACCAATCCTTTTTTCAGCCAAACAGAGAGTGACGGAACTTCCGTGAGGCCTCTCACGGAAGTTTCGTCAGCGTCGGGTTCCCTCTCCCTGTATACCCGAGGGTAACAGAAGTACCATCACCTCCTGACGGAAGTTCCGTTAGCGTCGAGCTCCTACCCGCTGTCTTCCCGAGAGTGACAGAAGTTCCGTCATCAGAATTTCCGTGGCTCTCATGGAAGTTCTGTGAGCTCAATCCTTGTTAAACCGAGAGTGACGGAAGTTTCGTCACCCCTTGACGGAAGTTCCATCACAACATCTGGCTTCTCTCCCAGGCGCGTGCAACGGCTAAGTTTGAATTGACGGAAGTTCCGTAGGTAACCACGGAAGTTCCGTCAGACCCAAAAAACATATAACGGCTAGTTTTTGAGCTCTCTCTATAAATAGAGTACCCCTTCCCCCGTGGGAAGGGTTGGATTCTTTGCCATTTCACTCACTCTTTAGCTAGAGCTCTCCCCTCTCACTCCTAGGCTTGTTCTTGAGATTCAAATCAAAGTGAGAGAGATCCAACCACAAAAACATTGAAACCATCCACTCAAAAGCTTGAGCACATCTTTCCCTCCCCATCAAGATTTGATTTGCTTGTTACTCTTGGAGATTTGGTCTCCTAGACGGCTAGGAGTTGCCCTTGAGCTCCCAGCTTTGTGTGGTGAGTCGTGGACGTTTGTGAAGGTGTGATTCGCCTCCGGAGGAAAAGAATCAAGTGGAGAAAGAAATCCAAGCACGATCTTTGTGATTGCTTGGCGGGGAAAAGGGTTGAGAGAGACCCGGCCACTTTGTGTGGCTCCTCAACGAGGATGTAAGAACTACTTAGTGTGGTTGCCGAACCTCGGGTTAATTCTTGTGTCTCTCTTTACTTTCCCGCTCTTATATTTGTGCTTGCTTATTTCTTTCATATTATTGTGCTTGTATCATTTGTTGATTGTGTAGCTAGTCTTCATTCAAGAATTCTAGGCTTACATTATATTAGCTTCACTTCTACCAAGCTAGTGTTTCCTTCTCCTTGTTATCCGTGTTGTTCATTGTCTAGAGGAAGGGTAGTAAGAAGTTCTGTCACTTAACAGAACTTCCGTGGCGACGGAAGTTCTATCGATCCTGACAGAAGTTCCATCATTCCTGGTTATTTGATTCTCCTTTAGTGCTTTTTCAGGATTATTTTTAGATTGCCTATTCACCCCCCTCTAGGCAACTTTCAATTGGTATTAGAGCCAGAATCTTCTACAAGGTTGAAAGCTTGAAGATTAAAAGATGTCGAAGCCGGGAGAAGGTGACAAGCCTCAAGATCTTACTTCAACAAGTAAGGGAAATGAGTTCCATGCCTCCATCCCCTTCAACTATGCTGATGTGGCAAATATCCATGGAAGTGGAAGTGGAAGATTGCCTTACTTTGAAGGCAAGGATTTCAGTTGGTACAAGCATCGCATGAAGATGTACCTCATGTCAATTGGTCAACCAATTTGGCAAATTGTGGAGAAAGGATACACCTTGGAAGACAAGGACAATCCTACAACTATGGACCAACTCAACATATATCGCAATGCTCAAGCGGTGATGGCCATTCTCTCTTCCTTGAATCCTAAGGAATATTCATGAGTTGACAGAATTGAGAATGCCCGAAAAATGTGGAAGAAGCTTATATGTGCCCATGAGGGAGTGGATGTTGTTAAGAAGTCAAGACTTCAAGTTCTCAAGAATCAATTCAACTTCTTCGTGATGAATAAGGGAGAAGAGCCTCAACAAACTCATGATAGGCTCATGGACATTGTAAATGAGAGAAGATCCTATGGTGACAACATCAAAGATGAGGAAGTCAACTATAAGCTCCTCATGGCTCTTCGGATGTTCCACACTTCGCACCATCATTGAAGAGAAGGATGGTTTCGAGAGCTTCACAACGGATGAAGTCCTTGGAAGAATAAATGCCCACAAGAGTCGTGATGACGAGGGCAAGAGAGTGAATGTGCTCATAGGAGATGAGAGCACAAGCAAGAAGGACTTGGCGCTCAAAGCCAAGAAGACTCATGATGATGATGATGAAGATGAATAGAATGATGATGAAGAAGAAGATGATGAAGAATTTGCCTTACTTATCAAGAAATTTGGCAAATACATGATCAAGAATGGTTTCACCAAAAGAAGCTTTGATAAGGCAAAAGCTAGAAGAACAAATAGAAGATGCTATGAGTGTCATGAACAAGGACACATGATTGCCGATTGTCCAAGATTGAATGGCAAGGGCAAGAAAAATGAAAAGTACAACAATAAGACAAAGCCCTACAAGAAGCCATACAACAAGGGACATGCTCACATTGGCCAAGAATACATCTCCGATGATGATGATGACGATGATGAAGGTGGTATTGCTAATATCGCCATTGGCCTGCCCCCGGCCAAAAAGTCACTCTTCAACAACCTCACCGATGATGAAGATGATGCCCCTCGTTGCTTCATGGCCAAGGAAAGCAAGGTAGCTCCTCACACCAATTTCAATCCTTCTTATTGTAGCGATGAAGAGGAGGATTTGGTCCCCTCTATGCATGAAATGGTAAAAATGCTAGATAAGCTACAAAGGGAGTTGGACAATCAAGAAAGAATCGTTGATAGACAAGAAGAGTTGCTTGATGAAGAAAGAAGCAAGAACCTTGAGCTCACCAAGCAACTTGAGCAAGAGAAGGAAAAGAACGAGACTCTAACCAAGGACCTTACAAGGGTCAATAAGACAAGTGAATCATGCACCTCAATAACCAAGAAGTATCAAGAAAGGTGCAACTCCTTGCAAGAGGATAATAAGGCCCAAGCAAAGGTCATTGAAGACCTCAAGACAAAATCACAATCATTGTTGAAGAAGCTTGAATCCTCACAAGCTTCAACAAGCAAGGGTTGTGGAAGGTGCCACAACATTGATGTTGATATGATTGCCAAGCAAGATGCAATCATTGAGAAGCTAACCAACCAAGTCAATGAGCTCAAGAAGAAAGCTCAAGTGGAGACTACAACAAGAATAATTGGTGAGCCAAGAGCCTCTCATGATAAGAGAGGATTGGGGTACAACAAGAATGCAGCCAAAAGAAGGCACAACAAGAGAATCAACTTTGTGCATGAGAGCAAGAGAAAGCAAGTGGCACAACAAAGCATCATCAAGTCCAAGAATGCTTCCCAAGTCAACAAGAACATCAAGAACTCTACCATATCCTTTGATGATTTTGATGCCTCTTATGTGCTAACCCGTAATCACTATGGTAGAGTAGTTGCCAAGTTTGTTGAGCCACATGATGCAAGGTGGAAACCTTGTGTGTGGGTGCCCAAAGTTCTTGTATCTAGTGTCAAGGGACCCAACCAACTTGGGTGCCTAAAACATGTGCTTGATCTCCCTTATAGGAATACTCCTCCGGTGGTGCAATATGGGTACTCGATAGTGGATGCTCAAATCATATGACTGGAGAGAGATCAATGTTTTCCACACTTGATCATGACAATCTACCAAGTGGAGGCATATCAATTGGAAATGATAACAAGAGAAAGGTAATTGGTCGTGGATGGATTGATGTCACCCATGACCTTTCAATTGGTAATGCTTATCTTGTAAATGGTCTAGGATACAACTTAATGTCCGTATCACAACTTTGTGAAATGGGCTATAGTTGTCTCTTTGACGATGATGGTCTGACCATCTTTAAGAAGAAAGATTCCTCAATAGCTTTCAAAGGGTATCTTGAGGACAAGATCTATCTTGTTGATTTCACCAACAAAGAAGGATCTAACCTAAGTACTTGCTTGGTCGCTAAAACTACCTTGGGTTGGCTATGGCATCGCTGGCTAGCTCATGTTGGGATGAGAAATCTTTCTAAACTCCTTAAAGGCGGCCACGTTGTTAGACTAAAGGATGTTGCTTTTGAGAAGGACAAAATATGTAACGCATGTCAAGCCGGAAAGCAAGTAGGAGCAGCACATCCATCCAAGACAATGATGACAATGACAAGACCATTGGAAATGCTCCACATGGACTTATTTGGACCGGTCACCTATATAAGCCTCGACGGTAACAAATATGGCCTTGTAATTGTTGATGATTATTCTCGTTTCATTTGGGTATTCTTTTTGAAGGACAAAAGTGAAACACAAGGTACCCTAAAGAGGTTCTTGAGGAGAGCCCAAAATGAGTATGAAGTGAAGATCAAGAAAATAAGGAGTGACAATGGAACTGAGTTCAAGAATACACAAGTTGAAGAATATCTTGATGAAGAAGGCATCAAGCATGAATTCTCAGCTCCATACACTCCACAACAAAATGGGGTAGCCGAAAGGAAGAACCATACACTCATAGAGATGGCACGAACAATGCTTGATGACTACAAGACACCAGACACCTTTTGGGCCGAAGCCATCAACACCGCATGCCATGCATCAAACAGATTATATCTTCACAAGATCTTGAAGAAAACACCATATGAGCTTCTCACCGGTAACCTTCCAAATGTTTCATACTTTCGTGTCTTTGGGAGCAAATGTTTTATTCTAAATAAGAAACCTAAATCCTCCAAGTTTGCTCCTAAGACACATGAAGGTTTTCTCCTTGGATATGGAACTAACGTCTATGCATATCGAGTCTTTAACAAAGACACCAGTGTTGTTGAAATCACGCGGGATGTGCAATTTGATAAATCTAATGGCTCTCAAGTAGAGCATGTAAATCCAAGTGAAGTAGGCGATGAAGCTCCTTGTGATGCAATAAGGAACATGGCAATAGGAGAGATAAGACCATAAGACCCAAACTCAAGTCAAAATGAACCATCTTCTTCAAAACAAGATGATCCGTCTCCACAAGAGCCACATGATGAACAAGATCAAGGGAGAGACCAAGATCATGATGACGATCATGGTCAAGGTAACAACCAAGACCAAGCTCAATATGGTGGGGATAGAGACATTCAAGATGATATCACTCAAGAAGAAGAAGATGCATCTAGGCCAATTCATCCACGAGTACGACAA
The DNA here is from genome assembly GCA_032690845.1 of Eleusine coracana subsp. coracana. Taxonomy (NCBI): domain Eukaryota; kingdom Viridiplantae; phylum Streptophyta; class Magnoliopsida; order Poales; family Poaceae; genus Eleusine; species Eleusine coracana. The sequence goes on from CM064418.1 coordinate 35,129,365, forward strand.
AGCATTCAAAAGGATCACCCCATTGACAACATTCTAGGAGACATCCAAAAAGGGGTAACTACTAGATCCCGAATGGCTACATTTTGTCATCATTACTCATTTGTTTCCTCTATGGAACCTCTTAGAGTGGAACAAGCCCTTCAAGACTCGGATTGGGTGATAGCTATGCAAGAAGAGTTGAACAACTTTGAAAGAAACAAGGTGTAGTCGTTAGTGGAGAGACCCAAGCAAAATATTGTAGGTACAAAATGGGTTTTTCGCAACAAGCAAGATGAGTATGGTGTAGTGGTGAGAAACAAGGTAAGACTTGTTGCAAAAGGCTACTCACAAGTAGAAGGTTTGGACTTTGGTGAAACTTATGCACCTGTAGCTAGGCTTGAATCAATTCATATTTTACTTGCCTATGCTACTCACCATGACTTTAAGCTTTTTCAAATGGATGTGAAAAGTGCATTTCTTAATGGCCCTATTCAAGAAGAGGTGTATGTACAACAACCTCCGGGGTTTGAAGACCCAAAGAAACCAAACCATGTGTATAAGCTTCACAAAGCTCTCTACGGCCTCAAGCAAGCTCCTAGAGCTTGGTATGAACACCTCAAGGGGTACTTGATCAACAAAGGCTTCACAATTGGCAAGGCTGGTCCTACTATCTTCACAAGAAAAGTTGATAATAATTTATTTGTGTGCCAAATATATGTCGATGACATTATATTTGGTTCTACTAATCAATCTTTTTGTGATGAGTTTGCCAAGATTATGACTAGGAAATTTGAGATGTTGAAGTTCTTCCTAGGTTTTCAAGTCAAGCAACTTGAAGAAGGAACATTCATAAGTCAAACCAAGTATACTTAAGCCATACTCAAGAAGTTTGACATGGAGAATGCTAAGCCTAACAAGACTCCCATGAAGACAAATGGACACCTTGGGCTAGATGTAAACGGTAAACCCGTGGATCAAAAGGTATATCGCTCCATGATTGGCTCCTTGCTTTATCTTTGTGCATCTAGGCCCGATATCATGCTTAGTGTGTGCATGTGTGCAAGATTCCAAAGTGCTCCAAAGGAAAGTCACCTCGTGTGATGAGGACATCAACGACATACGAACAACGACGACAGAAGACGGCGCGCCAAACCAAGTTGTCACGCCTCCACCTCTCGTCGTCGCGCCTTCTCAAGTTATGGACCCATCTTCCGATGAGACAACGACGTACAAGGGCCCAATCACTAGAGCTCGAGCCCAGGAAATGAAGATGGTTTTGATGCTAAGGAACGATAGCCCAGGATGACGCCCCTCGAAGGCCCAAGTAGCCCAAGTCGCGCGACTACCTCTCCACCGCACGCCTCTCTACTTCAGCCGGCCCTAGATGCCGCGCTCCCCCTATTTAGTCAAGGGTTGCGCTCCTTGTAATCTTTGAGTTTTGTTTTAAGATTAGCTTAGCTATTCATCCGTCTCTCGACGTAAATTCAGAACTCCACCTTCGTGCAATACATCAGATTGCTCGCCTCTAATTCTTGCTCGTTCTTCGATTGCGCGTAAGAATTGATCCTCGTGATCAGGTTGATCTTGATTACCGCAAGGTTAATATCCTCCGGAAGTTGGTTCAGCGATTGCATTGGCGCCTCGGGCTTGCTCGTCGTAGTCGGATCATGAGCGTCGACATCCACCGAATCGAAGTTATCTACACTCGCCGAAAGATCGGGCACTCTACACCTATCAAGTGGTATCAGATTCCAGTGTTTCTCGGTGAGTTTATCCAAGTCCACATAAACCAAAAACTACAAAAAAAAAAATTTACCCCAGTACGGTTTTGAGCCTCGCACTTTCGTTCAATAATTTGCGTTGTTGAGTTTTTGTGCTATCGCTTTTGATCGTTGCTGGTACACGGTGTTTCATCGTTTTCTCCTCATCATTGTCATATCCTTCCACCACATCATGTGTTTTAGCCACCACAATTTGCTTTCCGCCGCATCTGTTTTTCCCGCCTCGCTCTCCTACTTGGCTGCGCGTAACGAGTCTTACTCAGTTGCGTTTTGGTCAGTCGATCACTTGCCAAGTTTTGCCTCCGCACCGTGAGTCCGGGTCAATCACGTGACTCGTTGCATCCGACTCGGTTACATGGTAAACCGCCCCGCCTCGCCTTGTGATTTGTTCTGCTCCATTTCCTTTTAATTACCGTTTTACCCCTGCCTTAAAAAAAAGTGTGTATGCATTGTTTTTTCTTCACACTCCCCTGACATAGGTTAAAAAAAAGAGGGGCAGAAGTAAAAAAAAAAAGAAAAGAAAAAAGAGCGCTTGACCACCATAGGCGACATGTTACTGTTCTTTACCCTTCTTCGGATCCGTTTGTTTCAATTCTTCTTCTTTCCTCTTCCACTTGTGCCGGCAGCAATCTTTTCACGTTTAGCACCTTTATTCAGCTTTGCAGTTATTCTTTGAATTGTGCTAACCCTTGATTGAGTGCAGCCTCCTAGCTCCACAAATTTTCTACTACGAGAAGGTTTTTGTTTCACCACGCAATCGCTCCTCCAATCTTCCACCGGTTTTACCTGTGGTTGCAGTTCACACTTGCGTGCTTGGTAAGGACGGGTAAGGATTTGATAACAGCTTTTGGATTGAGCTTTTCATCCACCACTCACCTCTCATCGTAGGATCTTTTTCTGTGTTGCTTGTGTTTCTATGGCAGAAAACAACTCGAAGTCGAAGGAGCTCACCCTCCAAGAAGTCCAGGCGCAGGTTGAAGGTCTACAAAACGACATGAAGACGATGCACGAGAGACCTGACTCTACGATTACTTCATCGAACGAGCGTTTTGATCAGCTCGACCTTGCCGATACGGCTGCCCACACCACGCTCGCGACGATCATGACTCGTCTTGAGGCCATGTCAATGCAACTTGGGACCATGACGACGCAGCTCAGGGAGTTGCAAACTGCACGCAACTAAGGCGCCGACACTAAGCAGGATGACAACAATCGTCATGGTCATGCTCGTAGGGTACGTGTTCCTACTAATGATTCTTTTGGCAGAATTAAATTTCGTATTCCCACTTTTACTGGCAAATATGATCCAGGTGCTTATCTTGATTGGGAATTAGAGGTTGAACAAAAATTTGCATGCCATGATATCCCTGCTAATTTACAAGTTAAGGTTGCTATTAGTGAATTTACTGAATTTGCTTTACTTTGGTGGCGTGAGTATAGACAAAAATATCCTAATAATGTTCCAGCCACTTGGACGGCATTAAAAGCCGCTATGTGTCATTGTTTTGTGCCGTCATATTATGCTAGAGATTTGCTTAATCAAATGCAGCGCTTTCAACAAGGTTCACAATCTGTAGAGGATTATTATCAAGCTTTGCAAAAGGGTATGATTCGTTGTGGTTTAGTTGAACTAGAGGATGCTTCTATGGCTCGCTTTAGGGGTGGGTTAAATCATGAAATTCAGAACATTCTTGATTATAAGAATTATGATGATATCACCACCTTGTTTGAATATTCTTGTAAAGCTGAACGTGAAGTGTAGGATCGACAATCTTCGTCAAGACCTAACACTTTTGCAGGGTCCAAGACGCCTTCAGCTCCACGATCGGCGCCTCCTTCCACGCCACGCGACCACACCGCGACCTCGTCCAAGTCGAGTGCTCCACCCATGGCCAGATCTGTCTCGACCGCGCCGTCCAACTCGTCGTCTGGACGAGCTCGCGATACTTAGTGTTACCGTTGCAAAGGATTTGGTCATGTGATACGCGATTGTCCAAACAAACGAACTATGTTGATTCGTGATGACGGTGAGTATTCTTCTGCTAGTGATTCTGAGGATAATACGGAGGTTCATGTCGACTCTAGTGCCGCCGACAGGTATGCAACTCTTGTTGTGCAGCGTATTCTTAGTACACAGGTCGTGTTAGACAAAAAGAATCAGCGCCACAACATTTTTCATATTAAAGGCGTTGTGCAAGAACGAGCGGTCCATATAATCATCGATGGTGGCGGTTGTAATAATTTGGCTAGTACGACCTTGGTGGAGCAGTTATCATTGCCAACAAGGAAGCATCCACATCCTTATCACGTTCAATGGCTTAATGATGGCGGCAAAATAAAGGTAATGCGCTCGGTACGTGTTCCTTTCTCTCTTGGTGCATATTCTGATTTTGTGGATTGTGATATTGTTCCAATGGAAGCATGCTCTTTGTTGCTTAGACGTCCTTGGCAATATGATGTTGATAGTGTTCATCATGGTCGCTCTAATAATTATTCCTTCATGTTTAAGGGTCAAAAAATTGTTATTCATCCTATGACACCTGAACAAGTTCTAAAAGATGATATTGCTAGAGCGGCAAAAGCTACAAAATTGATTAAATCACAACCTGTTGCACCTGTTCAACCTGAGATCAAATTGCATAACCCTATATTGCTTGCTACACGAGCTGATTTTGATGAGTTACATGATGCTAATCTGCCCTACTATGCGCTAGTTTGCTCTCGTATGCTTGTTTCATTAGATGAGGCACCTATGTTGCATATTCCTCCTGCTATTGCTAACCTTCTGCAGAACTATAAAGATGTTTTTCCTGCTGAATTGCCACCGGGTCTTCCTCCTATTCGTGGCATAGAACATCAGATTGATTTAATTCCAGGCGCATAGCTTCCTAATCGCACCCCGTACCGTACAAATCCTGAGGAGACAAAAGAAATTCAGCGTCAAGTGCAAGCATTGCTTGATAAAGGTTACATTCGTGAGTCTCTCAGTCCTTGTTCGGTTCCTATTTTGCTTGTTCCTAAGAAAGATGGTTCTTGGCGTATGTGTGTAGATTGTCGTGCCATTAACAATATTACAATTCGTTATCGATATCCTATACCATGCCTTGATGATATGCTTGATGAACTTAGTGGTGCCACAATTTTCTCTAAGGTTGATTTGCGTAGTGGTTACCATCAGATAAGAATGAAATTAGGAGATGAATGGAAAATGGCTTTTAAAACTAAATTTGGCTTGTATGAATGGTTGGTTATGCCGTTTGGATTGTCTAATGCTCCTAGCACTTTTATGCGCTTAATGAATGAAGTTCTTCGGCCTTTCATTGGAATATTTGTTGTTGTCTATTTTGACGATATCCTTATATACAGCAAATCCATGAATGAGCATTTAGATCATTTGCATGTTGTTTTTGATGCTTTGCGTGCTGCTCGCTTATTTGGGAACATGGAAAAATGCACTTTTTGCACGCAACGTGTTTTGTTTCTTGGCTATGTTGTTACTCCGCAGGGCATTGAGGTGGATAGCAGCAAGGTGGACGCCATTCAGAGTTGGCCACAACCAACGACGGTCACACAGGTTCGCAGTTTTCTTGGTCTTGTAGGCTTCTATCGTCGTTTTATGCGGGATTTCAGTTCTATTGCTGCACCATTACATGAGCTGACCAAGAAGGGTGCGCCATTTGAGTGGGGTGCACCACAGGACGATGCATTCAACACTTTAAAGGAACGATTAACTCACGCTCCTCTCTTACAATTGCCTAATTTTGATAAAGTGTTTGAATTGGAATGTGATGCTAGTGGAATTGGTTTGGGTGCTGTTTTGTTACAAGATCATAAACCCATTGCTTATTTTAGTGAGAAGTTAAGTGGTGCTGCTCTTAAATATTCCACTTATGATAAAGAACTTGATGCTTTAGTAAGAACTTTGCAAACATGGTAGCATTATTTATGGCCTCGCGAATTTATTATTCATTCTGATCATGAGGCTTTGAAACATATTAGAACCCAGACTAATCTGAACCGTCGGCATGCTAAATGGGTTAAATTTATTGAATGTTTTCCGTACATCATTAAACATAAAAACGGGAAGGAAAATGTGATTGCCGATGCTTTGTCTCGTCGTTATACAATGCTGTCCCAATTAGACTTTAAAATCTTTGGTTTGCAAGCTTTGAAAGATCAGTATGTGAATGATGCTGATTTTCATGATATTATGATGCATTGTAAGGATGGCAAACCTTGGGGGAAATTTCATATGTAGGATGGGTTCCTGTTTCGTGCTAACAAGCTGTGTATTCCAGCTAGCTCGGTTTGTCTTTTGTTGTTACAGGAGGCGCATGGAGGTGGTCTTATGGGTCATTTTGGCGTTTTCAAGACACATGAGGTGTTGGTCGATCACTTCTTTTAGCCACGGATGCGCCGTGATGTTGAGCGCCTTGTTGCCCGTTGTACTACATGTCAAAAAGCTAAATCCCATTTGGGTAATCATGGTTTGTATACGCCCTTACCTGTTCCCTCTTCTCCTTGGCATGATATTTTGATGGATTTTGTTTTGGGATTGCCTCGTACTAAGAAGGGAAGGGATAGTATTTTTGTGGTGGTTGATCGTTTTTCTAAAATGGCTCACTTTATACCTTTTCATAAAACTGATGATGCCTCCAATGTTGCTGAATTGTTCTTTAGAGAGATTGTTAGACTGCATGGAATTCCTAAAACAATTGTCTCTGATCGTGATGCTAAGTTTCTTAGTCACTTTTGGCGTTCTCTTTGGAATAAATTAGGAACTAAGCTGCTGTTTAGTACTACTTGTCATCCTCAAACTGATGGGCAAATAGAGGTAGTAAATAGAACTTTGTCTGCTATGCTTAGAGCTGTTGTAGATAAAAATTTGAGACATTGGGAAGATTGTTTACCTCATGTTGAATTTGCTTATAATCGTGCTACACATTCTGCCACTAAAATGTGTCCTTTTGAGGTTGTTTATGGCTATGTTCCTAGGGCGCCTATTGATTTGTTTGCTATTGATGCTGAAGATGAACCAAATGTTGATGTTTTTGCTCATATTGATCACATGAAACAATTGCATGAAGAAACACAACACAACATTGCCGTTGCTAATAAGAAGTATCAAGTTGCTGGCAGTAAAGGTAGAAAACATGTTTCTTTTGAACCTGGTGATTTGGTTTGGTTGCACTTGCATAAAGATAGATTTCCTACTTTGCGTCGTTCTAAATTGATGCCTCGTGCTGCTGGTCCTTTTAAAGTGCTAACCAAGATTAACGATAATGCTTATGTTCTTGACTTGCCCATGGAGTTTGGTGTTTCCACTAGTTTTAGTGTTGCAGATTTGAGACCATATTTGGGTGAGGATGATGTGTTGCCGCCGAGGACGACTTCGCTTCAAGAAGGGGAGGATGATGAGGACATCAACGACATACGAACAGCGACGACGGAAGACGGCGCGCCAAACCAAGTTGTCACGCCTCCACCTCTCGTCGTCGCGCCTTCTCAAGTTATGGACCCATCTTCCGACGAGACGATGACGTACAAGGGCCCAATCACTAGAGCTCGAGCCCATGAATTGAAGATGGTTTTGATGCTAAGGAACGACGGCCCAGGATGACGCCCCTCGAAGGCTCAAGTAGCCCAAGTCGCGCGACTACCTCTCCACCGCACGCCTCTCTACTTCAGCCGGCCCTAGATGCCGTGCTCCCCCTATTTAGTCAAGGGTTGCGCTCCTTGTAATCTTTGAGTTTTGTTTTAAGATTAGCTTAGCTATTCATCTGTCTCTCGACGTAAATTCAGAACTCCACCTTCGTGCAATACATCAGATTGCTCGCCTCTAATTCTTGCTTGTTCTTCGATTGTGCGTAAGAATTGATCCTCGTGATCAGGTTGATCTTGTTTACCGCAAGGTTAATATCCTCCGGAAGTTGGTTCAGCGATTGCATTGGCGCTTCGGGCTTGCTCATCGTAGTCGGATCGTGAGGGTCGACATCCACCGAATCGAAGTTATCTACACTCGCCGAAAGATCAGGCACTCTACACCTATCATCGTGGTGGTAAAAAGAATCTTAAGATATTTAGTTCACACCCCAAACTTAGGATTGTGGTATCCCAAGGGCTCCAAGTTCAAGTTAGTCGGTTATTCCGATGCCGACTATGCGGGATGTAAGGTGGATAGGAAAAGTACCTCCAGGATGTGCCAATTCTTGGGTAGGTCCCTTGTGTCATGGTCATCCAAGAAACAAAATTATGTTGCCTTATCCACGGCCGAAGCAGAGTATGTTGCAGCCGGAAGTTGCTGTGCACAATTACTTTGGATGCGACAAACTCTAAAGGATTTTGGGTACACTATGACCAAAGTTCCACTCCTCTATGACAATGAGAGTGCCATCATGATTGCATATAACCCCATTGATCACAATAGAACCAAGCATATAGATATTCGGCACCACTTCTTGAGAGATCATTCTATAAAGGGTGATACTGATATTAGCTATGTTAGAACCGACAAACAACTAGCCGATATTTTTATCAAACCCCTAGATGAGAAGCGGTTTTGTGAACTTAGGAATGAACTAAATATTCTTGACTCATCCAACCTGGAGTAGAATCTTGTGCTTTGATTGGTGTATTGACCTTGTAAAATGTCGTAAAAGCAAAATCCTTTCAAAATTTCATATTGTCCTTGCTTTTTCAAACAAAATACATTGATCACTAGATCATATTGTCGATACTTGTGAATATAGTTTTGACTGTTGATTTGTTACTATTCACAAGTTGAGACAAGCTTTATACTCCTTAGGCAACTTGTCCATAAGTTCAAACTTGTAGCAACTTATGCCCTCTTTCTAGAAACTGACGGAACTTCCGTGACCCATTCACGGAACTTCTGTCACCTTCAAAGTCTTCAAGTTGAAGAGGTGTTCTCTCTAGTTCCAACCTGAGAAGGACGGAACTTCCGTGACCCTTTCATGGAACTTCCGTCGTCCACGGAAGTTCTGTGAGATCTTCCGTGTTCTCTCTGGTTCCAAACCAAGAACAACAGAACTTCCGTGACCCTTTCACGGAACTTCCATCGTCCACGGAAGTTCTATGAGACCTTCCGTGACTCCCTCCTGTGGCGCGTCTCAACCCGAGACTGACGGAACTTCCGTCACCCATCGATGGAACTTCCGTCAGCCCCTGGTTAAGTCGCATGACCCCTCCCTCTTCTTCCTTCAACTGGTCATTCTCTCTATTCTCCTCCCTCTCTTCCTCTCAAACCCTAGGGCGACTTCAAGGGTGATTTGAAGATTGTTGGAGATCCCACCAAAAGAAATCATCAAGTTGGGAGGAACTCCATTCCTCCCCTACGGAACTTCCGGGATCTCCTTCAATCCCCATCACTTTTCCTTCTTCTTGACCAAGGTATGAACTTGTCTCTCGTTCTTGAGTTCTTGGTCAATATGCTCAAATGTCTCGATTTCCCTTGGGTAGATAGGTTCCTTTGTATCTAGAGTATCTTTCTCTCAGTGCATTTGAGTAGTTGTATCGGGATCCAAAAGATGTGTAGGTTTAGATGCAAACTACAAGCGATGGAACTTCCTTGACTTTCTTACGGAACTTCCGTGGATCCTCACGGAACTTCTATCATCTGCAGTTCAGTGCACTTACTTCTACATGTTTGTTGGTCCTTTCTGTTGCCTTTGCCTGACCCATTATCTCCTTTATGGTGCATTATAGGCTTGTGATGATGGTTCTCGTCAAGAATGCGTCCAATGCTCCCTCCATTCATGAGGACTCAAGTGAAGAGGACCATCAAGCTTCACCCAACAAGTCCCCCTCCTCCCACGAGGATATCGTACCCCTGGCCAAGAGAAGAAAAGCCGTGATCAAGAGAAGGATAGGACAGGGAAGCAGTTCAGGGGCTCAAACAGTTTCGGTTGGTCAAGGAGGCGCCCTTCCTCCTTGAAGGGCACTTGATAAAGGGAAGAAGCCAGTCAAGGAAACACACCCCAAACGACGCCCCAAACCATGCAAGAGCAAGTCAAAGAGAGATGAGTCTTTGAACATTATGAGGGACCTTCGAGTTCATGCTCCCGTCTACCCACCTCATTATGTCTTCAAGCACTACAAGAAGGATGCCGAAGGCCTGAGTGCTGCAAGGAGGCAAAATCGATATCTTGTGACTGATAAGGAAGCAAATGACCCCCGGTTCCTCACTTGGTTTCACCAAGACTACTACATATCTATGCTCATTGACATGAACCAGAAGAACCGGTTGGCCACTCATCAATGGATTGACTGGAAGTACATGGAGGACAAGGATGAGTCAACCTTCAATGAGATAGTGGGAGCTTGCAAGGCACGGCATGTGTATGACCTCATGGGGTTCAACTATGATTAGAATGAGGAGGTCATCTATCAGTTCTACTCCACCCTGTATATTGATGGGCGCGGCTTTGTTCATTGGATGACACAAGGTGTGCAGTATGTGGTGTCCCCCTCTCGACTGGCCTTCTTCTTTTTCCAGGATGATGATGATGCTGACAAGGACCAGCTCTCTTGTGAGTCAGTGTTGAAGGGTTCTGAGCTGAGATTCATGTATGAGGACCTTCAACCAAGATATCTGGGAACCACTCATGAAATGCACAACTTCTACTTCACCCTCAACAGGATGCTCCGGGTGACTATTGCTCCTAAGGCTGGGTATGCCACTTCACTTGTCGAGCACTCTCGGAACATTCTTGCTAGGTTCAGAGATGAAGCTGCAACCTTTAGTGTGATGAACTTCATTGTTCAGGAGATCTACTCTGCCTCCTTGGACACAAGGAAGGTGTTACCCTTTGCTCCATATCTTATGAGGATGATCGAGACTGAGACTGGCTTGATTTTTGAGAAGGAGTGCAAGCATCAGCCTTTGAAACCTCGTGTGCCCAGGCTCACTCGCCCTCATCATGAGACTATCCGGAGGGAGTTAGCAGCAGAAAAGGCAGTTAGGGCAGAAGCAGCAGCAGCTCGTGCATCATCCTCCACTCCTCCACCCGAGGCCCCTCGCCGCCGTCCATCATCTCCCATTGCCGCTATACTCAAAAGCATCTTGAATGCTTGTTGCTTCAATGCTAAAGAAAACTGGGAGAACAAGAGGCGCATTAAGAAGCAAGTGCGGTGCTACAAGAAAGACCAAAGAGCTCAAGGCCATGAGGTGTCTCCGGATGGCTCCGAGTGTGAGCCCGATGGTGAGCCACCGGTCTTTGAGGATCCACTTGCCGGCTATGATTGGGATGATCTTGCTCCTCCACCCGCTCCCGCTCCCGAAGAACAAGCTGCACAAGATGAACAAGAAGGTGAGAAAGGCGAGGACGAAGGCCACGAAGAAGAAGAGGGTGACGAAGAGGACGCTGAGGACAATGATGAAAGCACCGATGATGATGAGTAATACCTTTCTCTTATCTCCTCCTCCTTTCATTCTTTTTGGTGCCTTGATGCCAAAGGGGGAGAGATGAGTGAAAAGGATATTTGTTTCAGAGGCTTTGTAATAGGATAGTGATGAACCTATGGACTAGTTCCCCTCTCTATTTGCTTTGTGTGTGAAACATATTTGAACCTTTTATAATAACTCTATTGTTCTTATGATACGTGTGGTGCTTGTTTCTGTTAGTTTTGTAAGTTGTATGTCTCTTGGTTATTGCCTTATCACTTTGCTTCACTCTTGCACACTGTTAGGTACCCCACTCATTGCAAAATATAGGGGGAGCTTTCTCACATGTTTGTGTGATTCATGCATATCTTTAGGGGGAGCTCCACTATATGTTACTCTTTGTCTCTTTTGATTATCCTCTTTGTATCCTTTTTAATCTATTGTCATCAATTACCAAAAAGGGGGCGATTGAAGATGCATCTAGGATCCCCTAGTCAGTTTTGGTGTATGATGACAAAAGATTAAAAGTGTGCTAACTTGTTTATGAAGTACATGTGCAGATAATCAAAACTAGTCACTTATAATTTGTTGTTTACTCCCAAAAAGGAAAGGAAAGGATATGGACTCAAAAGCTCTTCAATAATTAGTTCTTTTATTTATCTTTTTGAGTCATAGGTATGCCGAACTATAAAGGGGGGTAAAACAAACTTGTTAAGAAGGGAATTGTGTGTGCACAAGACTCCAAATAGTTTTGGGGAGAAGTATAGCCAACAAGCCTTAAAACCAGTCCTTTTCTAAGCCAAACAGAGAGTGACAGAAGTTCCGTGAGCCCTCTCACGGAAGTTCCGTCAGCGTCGGGTTCCCTCTCCCTGCATACCCGAGGGTGACGGAAGTTCCGTCACCTCCTGACAGAAATTCCATCATCGTCGGGCTCCTACCTGCTGTCTTCCTGAGAGTGACGGAAGTTCCGTTAGTCTCTAACGGAAGTTCCATCATTAGAATTTCCGTGGCTCTCATGGAAGTTCTGTGAGCTTAATCCTTGTTAAACCGAGAGTGACGGAAGTTCCATCACAATATCTGGCTTCTCTCCCAGGCGCGTGCAACGGCTAAGTTTGAATTGACGGAAGTTCCATGGGTAACCACAGAAGTTCCGTCAGGCCCAGAAAACACTATAACGACTAGTTTTTGAGCTCCCTCTATAAATAGAGTACCCCTTCCCCCGTGGGAAGGGTTGGATTCTTTGCCATTTCACTCACTCTTTAGCTATAGCTCTCCCCTCTCACTCCTAGGCTTGTTCTTGAGATTCAAATCAAAGTGAGAGAGATCCAACCACAAAAACATTGAAACCATCCACTCAAAAGCTTGAGCACATCTTTCTCTCCGCATCAAGATTTGATTTGCTTGTTACTCTTGGAGACTTGGTCTCCTAGATGGCTAGGCGTCGCCCTTGAGCTCCCAACTTTGTGTGGCGAGTCAGGGACATTTGTGAAGGTGTGATTCGCCTCCAGAGGAAAAGAATCAAGTGGAGAAAGAAATCCAAGCACGATCTTTGTGATTGCTTGGCGGGGAAAAAGGTTGAGAGTGACCCGGCCACTTTGTGTTGCTCCTCAACAAGGACGTAGGAACTACTTAGTGTGGTTGCCGAACCTCGGGTTAATTCTTGTGTCTCTCTTTACTTTCCCGCTCTTATATTTGTGCTTGCTAATTTCTTTCATATTATTGTGCTTGTATCATTTGTTGATTGTGTAGCTAGTCTTCAGTCAAGAATTCTAGGCTTACATTATATTAGCTTCACTTCTACCAAGCTAGTGTTTCCTTCTCCTTGTTATCCGCGTTGTTCATTGTTTAGAGGAAGGGTAGTGAGAATTTATGTCACTTGATAGAACTTCCGTGGTGACGGAAGTTCTGTCGACCCCGATGGAAGTTCCGTCATTCCTGGTTATTTGATTATCCTTTAGTGATTTTTCAGGATTATTTTTAGATTGCCTATTCACCCCCCCCCCCTCTAGGCAACTTTCACCTTCTCCTCCTTTTTCTCTCAACTCACACATGTACCACACACTCCCAAGACTCCCCCACAAAGCCTGGCACCCTTGCCCTCGCCTCCTTCCTTCTCTTCTACAAGAACCAGCGACATCCCTCTGTTCCGAGCCGCCATGGACGTCGCCACGCCAAGCTCCATCTAGGTTGCCGCTCCTCCCGTTGTTCTTTCTCAAATCAATGCGCAAGCACCCCCTCCAGCATGCCCCTGACCAGCTCCCTCTAATTCGCAGCAACCTCGCCGGAATTTGAGAAGAAAAGAGCCATCATCATCGGGTTTCTTCCACCCCGCCGACGAGAACCCCCCCTCCGGCCTCCCTCCTCGGATTCTTCCTCAACGCCATCAATCACCGCACCAAGGTGATGCTCTCAGGCCAACCCCCGACCCCTCTCGCCCTCAGCAAGCGCCGCGCGATGCCGCCGTAGTTGCCCCCTGCTCCACCGCTCGTCGCCGGCCACCCTTCGGTGCTTCCCATCGGCCGCCGACCGGTGCCACGAGACCGCCGTGCGACCCTGGGTAGAAAGTCGTCCAAGCCATGCCGCCGATTAGCCCCTGGCCTGAGCTCACCGGTGCCAGCCGTCGCGCGCGCCGCGTGGGCTCGCGCGAGCGCCTAGCAATTTGAATTGTCGGGTGGCAATTTTGTAAATAGGCCTAAACTTTGTTTAAACTTCAAAAATTCATAACTCGAGAAATTAAAGTCCTAAAATGGCAAAACTAATTTTGTTGGGTCCCTGAAATCCCCCTTTACCAGAAAAACAAGTTGAGAGCCAAGGTTATGTAGTACATTAATTAAATTAATTCCCTAAATTTAGAACCCTTGTTAGAGTAATAAATTCATAAGTAAAAATATATAAATGGTAAAGTCATGAACTTTTTTCAGTAAACATATCATAGAATTTCTAAACTTTCTGCAAAAGCACATTTCTATTTTTATGCATATTTTTAGTATCATTGCATAATCTCCATTTTCAGTAAATGAATTTATATAAATTCTTTGTTAGGAATTTATTTATGAAATTTGGTATTCCTGTTCTTTATGCATTTGTGCATCCCTATAAAATTTAATGTAAAATTTTGAGCACCATCAATATGCATTTTTCTATTGAATTGATCACTCGATAATTAACTTAGGAAATTTCAATATGAATATTGCCTCATATATGCATATAATTAGTATTAGGGATAAATTCATCTCTGGTGCTGTTAATACAGAATATTAATCTTGATTTGCAGTAAAGTTTCTTACTCTCCATTATATGCTCAGGTTTCATAATTTACTTATGTGTATCTAGATCGGTTTAATTTTAAAAGTGTGCATGTCGACTTTTAGGAGATTATTTAGGGAAATGCATGTTAGTATTTGATTCTGCAATATAAAGTTTCTATGCTCCTTTCCATAATCAGCATGGCATGCATTTCATAATTGCTTAGGACATTCCATAAGCCCTTGTGTATTCCTTTTATTCATGCATGTTCATTTCCATATAGGGAACGAGACCGAGGAGATCACACCGGAGCAACCCGGAGCTGAAGTGAATTTTGGCGAAGACTCTAATTACGATCACTCCCAAGGCAAGCCCCGGTGCATACCTATCTATTTGCGAGTCATTTTTTGTTTACTCTTAACATAGGGATATTGTATTGCATTAAGTATAGGACTTGGATGGAAACCCACTTGCATAAACAAACAATGACCTATGATTAGTTGGTGTTAGTAAGCCTTATTGTTAGTAAATGCTATGCCTAATCTAGTGGAGTCAATGATAGTCTATGAGATCACTTGATTTAACTATGATTCACTTGAAGCGTGAACTTGGATAAAATTTGCAAACTTATCGTTGCAACTCCACGGACAAGTATTGAACAGTACCAAGTACATACCTTTATATGGGGATTGGTAAACCTAGTAGCTTGGGCGCCATATTGTTGGACGGTATTACTCATCGATCCAGAGGTGATGTGAATGGCATGGTGGATGCACGGGCTTGAGGACCGCTGGGGAGTGCATGGGTTAAGCCTCAGATATGAAGTAATGTAGCATGGGGAGGACGTGTACTCGGGAGCGATGGCCCCGGATCAACTTTATAGCAATCTCGTGAACGGTGGCCATACGTGTTCTTAAATGATGCGTATGTCGTGTACTTGGGTTTTCTCCTGCAGGATGTAAATCAATTCGAATTGCCGTCCCTCGCGGTTATGAGTACCTCTTGTTTCGAGGAGCGGTAATGATATTTTAAGTAGAAAGGTTTGGTTATGATTCTGAAATTTATTTACTCTATGGCTACATATTGCTATGTTGTATTATTCTTTATATTTGTACAAGTCTTAGCAGCTAGCTATGTTCAACTATAGTTACTTCTCTGCAACAAGCAATCAAAATCTTGGTTAAAGAATAAAATTGCAGCATAGAACTAATAGGTGCTTGTTACGCAACTATCAAATAAGCCCGGTCAGCCCCCTGCATATTAGGAGTCGGTTTTAGATAACCACTTTGTCGGGTAAGTCTTGCGGAGTATGTTAGATACTCAGGCTTTGCGATTATGTTGTTTTTCAGGTTTTCCTCAAGCTACCTATTGTGATTGTTGTAACAAAGTTGTATGGGAAGGTGAGGAGCCCCAGAACTGGACCATTGAACGGGTCCCCAGCTCTCCTAACCAAGGCGAGTGAGCCATTGCCATAGGGCCAGCATGGTTTACTTAGGTTATCGACGTCGTGTTTTGTCATCTTTTCGCTTCCGCTTATTTATGTAACCTGAACCAAGAACCTATGTATTGTAATGTAACTAAATTTGCTTCCGCTTTGACTCATGAACTTGTAATATTATGCACTTAATGATGCATCTTTGTAAATGATGGATATTCATGTGTGAATGCTATGTATGGTTACTTTGTTAACCATCTCCCGAGGCGATCCTCTATGACACACTCTATATCTCGGTATATGGTTGTCATAGCTGGTATCAGAGCCGATTCGGGATAAGCTATATACAAATGAACATTTTAAAACTTAAACAATCCACTTTTTACGCCTTACGGTGAGGTACGAACTAGTAGTGCCCATATGAGAGGTTTAGTAGTAGGTGGCAAAGCTAACCCTGGGTTATGTTTGTTTAAATTACTTGTATCTACGGATTCTTCAACAAAGGTATGTAATTATGCGTAGATCGATTGCGTTGTAAATACCGAACGCCTTCCGGGTGGGCAAAGACCTGGGCTTTGTTTGATGCGCGGACCGAATGCATTTAAATGTCAGCTGCCTTCCGGGTGGGCAAATACCTAGGCACAAACTGTCATTGTTGTTTTGGCTTGTTTCTTTTGAATTTGATGTATTGTTTCTGAAATGGATCTGTTGCAGGTACACTAACCACGTGTAGTTCTCTTAGCAATGTGTGAGAGGTTTGTGTGCCACCGAATGGATCGATCCATATATTCGGTCAAGTTTCTTTTTGTGAGGATGTTGGAAATCGTCATATTGAGCATTTGGCATTCATGCATTCATTCTTGCTAATCATATAAAAAGGGTCACAAATATTGTAAACATGTGAAATAATCAAACCCGGGCAATTTTGAGTCCTTAAGGTACCTAAAACGAAAGTTTGAACTTAATCGGGAAGAAACAAAACTCCGCTAGAAAAGTCAGTTCCACTAAAATGAGTATAACTTCCTCAATTTTAATCCAATGAAGGTGAATGAGTACTAGTTGGACAGATAATGATTTTCCCTACAAGTTTTTTATAATGGGTTTGTCCAAGAAAAATCTGAAAATGGGTCGAATTTGGAAAAAACAGTATGCTTTTCTGGAATTTCAGAAGTTGCTTCATTTCTGTCCCCTGTCTTTGGATGATCATAACTCCCAGAGATTTTTTCCAGATGGAGATGTGTGAGTATGTATTGAAAACATAATGAAGTCCTCTACAACTTTTGTAAAATGCCAAATTTTTAATTTCGTCCAGAAGCTAAATGTTTTTGCACATCTCTACGGGTTACTCTGCCAACCGCAGAATTGCATCTGCTTTTCGCCAACAAATCGAGCATTGTGTGTCTTTTATTTTTTGCCACTCAACCTTTATGCTAGTTTGAGCATGTGTACTTAGTGGGATGTTAAGTTTTGACTCACCCTTGCAAAACTTTATTCTGGCAGATGGATGTTGGCAAGATCATGAAGGGCCCCGAGCACCTTTCCGCCCGCGTTCTCGAGTTGGAACGAGAGCGTGAGGCGCTGCAGTCTACACTTACTACCCGTGATGCCCAGCTCGCTGCTCGTGACACTAAGGTCGTGGTACTTGAGGACAAACTGCACGCTAGCGACTAGGAGCGGGCCGATCTTTTAGAGAAACTCCATGATGCTCAACTCATCATCGAGGGCGATGCTAGTGATCAGTTACAGGAGCAGCTGAACCAGTGCAATGCTCAGCTCATCGCTGCCCAGGAGGAGACCTACTCTCTTCATGCACAGATTGACGCTCTCTTGGAAGAACGGAGCAAGCTCCAAGCTCAACGCGAAGAAGCTCAAGATGCGTGGGATGTCATGGAAGGGAACCTCAACGATGCTCATGCCATCATTGCACAGCAAGAGCTAGTCATTGGGCATCTCCAAGCTGCCAATGGCCAGCTGCACGCTATCCTTAATGACCAGCCACCCGTGCCACTTGCAGTGATTCCCGCTGACGACGCCGATTTGAGTGAGAACGGTGATTCCGGTGTTGACTATGAGCACCCCCTAGACCGGGTGATATGGACGTGGAGTCCGATGGTGGTAGCCACACTGAGTAACTAAGGAGTAGTACGTGTGTAGGATGGAAATCTTGTGAGACCTCGCGCTTGTATGTGGATAGTGTTAGAAATGCTAAGTGAAGTTGTAACCTAAGCTCTCCGAGATCATGTTGTTGTCGTGTTCCGAGTGATGTAACCTAAGACTTGTCCTATATCAAAAGTTGCATCACATGTATCCATGGTTTTTATCATAATTATGTTGCCTATGGTGTTGGAATTAATGGAATTTAAGTTACTTCTTATGTCCTATGCCGTTTCCTTGTCAACATTTCAAATTAGGAGCAATCTGAAATTTTATTTCATCTCTATGTCATAGTCTTATTATCATATTGTCTCATCTGATGATCGGGCTAACATGCTTATTCCATGGCAGATGGTGCAAACTCACCGTGGTGGAGAAAACCCCGGTGATACTCCCGGTGCCTCAAACCTCAGTGGAAACCAGCCGCCACCCAATGCTCCGCCCATGACGCCTATGGAGCAGCTCATCCATAACCAGAATGAGATGTTCCGCATGTTCATGGAGAACATGAATTGCCAAGGAGCTCCAGGACCACCACCGCAGCAGCCCCGTGAATCCTCCTACAATGACTTTTGGGCAACTCATCCGCCCACTTTCGGAGAAGCCGGTGATCCGCTGGAGGCGGATAATTTTATTCGCACCTTGGAGTCAAAGTTTGCTCTTCTCCACTGCACCGACCTTCAGAAGCCCCTCTTCGCCGCGCAGCCACTCCGTGGCTCCACAAGTGCTTGGTGGGCAAGCTACACCACCGCTCTTGCCGCTGGTCACCAAGTCAATTGGATAGAATTTTGCGCTGCATTTCGTGCACACCACATTCCAGCTGGCCTTATGAAGTGCAAGCTGCAAGAGTTCCTCAACTTGAAGCAAGGCTCTGGAACCGTGCTAGAGTATGCACGAAAGTTCAATTACTTGACTCAATATGCTTCGTATCACGTTGATACGGATGAGAAGAAGAAGGATTGTTTCCGTTTGGGCCTTACCCCGAAGCTGCAAGATCGCTTGGCACAAGTTACCGCCAGCATGTTCAATGATCTGATGAGTGCTGCCATTGTGCAAGAAGATGCTATCCGGGCTAACCAAGATGATAAGAAGAGGAAACGTGCTATGGGAAGTTCGTCCGGCTCCGCACCACCCAAGTACAAGCTAGCAATCACCTCTCCGACTGGACAAAAATTCTGAGCTGCAGTACCCTCGGGAGGTGGATTTCGCCCGTCCTACTCGCAGCAGCACTCCCGCTCTCATGGGAGTAACCAGCAGCAATCCTCTGGTTCCCGCCCTCTGTAGCAGACTAATCCAGTGGTGAAGTCCAATTCCTTGCAGCCATGCTACAACTGTGGCTGAACTGGTCACTTTGCCAAAGAGTGCCGCTTCCCGAAGCGCAACCATGGCAACAACAACAACTCCAACACTTCCTAGAACAACAACAACAACAACAACAACAACAACAACAACAACCACAGCAGCGGCAACAACAATGGCAACAATAGGAATCGTCCCCAATCTTCTACTCCTACTCATAAGAATGGCCGATTCAATTATACCACGGTCGAAGAGATTCAAGTTGGAGAGCCTGTTGTCGCGGGTACGTTCTCGATCAACCAACACTCTGCTATGGTTCTTTTTTATTCTGGAGCAACGCATGATTTTATTAGTCAAGCATGTCTGAATCAACTGAAAATCACCCCCACCACTACGGGAACACCATACATCATCACATCCCCCGGTGGAAAAATAAGGACATCCCTTGAGTTGAGAAAAGTACCACTAAAGTTAGCAGGCAACGTGTACCCCGCTTCAGTAATCATATTAGATTGTCAAGGGATTGACATAATTCTTGGTATGAGATGGATGACTAAACATAGAGCCAGCTTGCACATTGAATCCCAGGAAGTCCATTTGAACTCACCCCTATATGGCCCGTCTATTCTCCGATTACCATGTCCCAAGTTGTCCACTTCTCAAGTGTGTCATGTTGAAGGGAAAAAGCTTGAGGACATTGCAGTGGTACGTGATTTTCTTGACGTATTTCTAGATGATTTGCTAGGAATGCCTCTAGACAGGGATGTCGAGTTTAAGATTGAACTCCTACCCGGTACAGCGCCTATCTCTCGTAGGCCATACAAAATGGCTCCTAATGAGTTAGCAGAATTAAAAGAGCAATTACAAGAGCTTATGAACAAGGGTTATATACGACCGAGTTCATCTCCCTAGGGCTGTCCCGCCCTCTTTGTGAAGAAGAAAGACAAGACCCTACATCTCTGCGTCGACTACAGGCCTTTAAATGTTGTAACCATCAAGAACAAGTACCCTCTACCTTGAATTGATATTCTCTTAGATCAGATTGTTGGTGCTAAGGTTTTCTCCAAGATTGACCTCTGATCCGATTATCACCAAATAAAGATCCGAGCCGAAGACATTCTGAAAACTACTTTCTCTACGTGATATGGTCTCTTCGAATATCTTGTCATGTCTTTTGGTCTCACCAATGCTCCAGCCCACTTCATGTATTTGATGAATTCCCTGTTCATCCCAGAGTTGGATAAGTTTGTAGTTGTGTTCATTGATGACATCCTTATCTACTCCAAGTCCAAGGAAGAGCACGTCGAACACCTCCGCATTGTTCTACAATGACTCCGGGATCATCAACTTTACGCCAAATTTAGCAAGTGTGAATTTTGGCTAAAGGAAGTTTCATTCATGGGTCATATCATCTCAGCGGAAGGAGTAGCCATTGATCCTAGCAAGGTAGAAGATGTGCTGAATTGGAAAGCTCCGAAATCGGTTAGGAAAATTCGTAGTTTCCTTGGTCTTGCCGATTATTATCGGAAATTTATTCCCAACTTCTCAAGCATTGCCAAGCCTATGACCAAGCTATTGGAAAAAGATGCTAAGTTTAAGTGGAGTAGTACATGTGAAGAAGCCTTTCAGTCGCTCAAGAAGCATTTGACAACTGCTCTAGTTTTGGCTCAACCCGATATTACCAAACCGTTTGATGTTTACTGTGATGCATCCGACACTGGATTGGGTTGTGTGCTTATGCAAGAAGGCCATGTCGTTGACTATGCCTCACGACAACTCTGAAAGCATGAGCAAAATTATCCCACTCACAATTTGGAATTGGCATCCGTTGTCCTAGCCTTAAAAACCTGGCGCCATTACCTGCTCGGTAACCTTGTCAATCTCTACACCGACCACAAAAGTCTCAAGTATATATTCACACAGCAAGAACTAAATATAAGGCAGCATAGATGGTTAGAATTAATCAAGGATTATGAATCAGAAATTCACTATCACCCCGGAAAAGCCAACATGGCTGTCGACAGCTTGAATCGAAGGGATCAATGCAATCACACAATTGTTTGCTCTATGGAAGCTTGCCCAATTTCAGATTCTAGCGAACCAAGTCTTCGTATCATCCCCTATGGATCCTTGTATAACCTAGCTCTTATTCCTACCCTTCGAGAAGAAATCATGGAAGCACAAAAGAAGGACAAGGGAATGGAATATATCCGCCAGAAGATAGGGAAGAAAGAAGCTACATGTTTCCGACAAGATGAAGATGGAGTGCTATGGTTCAACAATCGCCTTGTTATTCCAAAGAATGAGAAATTAAGGAAGAAAATCATGGATGAGGCTCACTTGTTCAAATACTCCATACACCCCGGTAGCAACAAGATGTACCGTGGGTTAAGGGAAAAGTTTTGGTGGACGCGCATGAAACTCGAAGTTGCTCGTTATGTTGCCGAGTGTGATACTTGCCAACGTGTGAAGGCCGATCACTTGAGAACAACTGGTCTTTTGCACCCATTAAAAATCCCTGCTTGGAAATGGGAAGATATTGCTATGGATTTCATCGTTGGGTTACCCCTCACACCCAAGAAGCATGATTCCATATGGGTTATTGTGGATAGGTTGACAAAATCTACTCGTTTTATTCCCGTCCATACAACCTACTCTACCCGGAAGTATGCTGAGCTCGACATCGCAAGAGTCCTATGTTTGCATGGTGTGCCCAAGACTATTATCTCTGATCATGATCCCCAGTTTATTGCTCGATTTTGGGAGCAACTGCATTCTTGTCTTGGCACCACTCTTATCTGAAGTTTTGCTTATCATCCGCAAACCGATGGTCAAACCGAGAGGCTAAATCAATATTTGGAGGACCTATTGAGAGCTTGTGTTCTGGACAATCATGGAAATTGAGAAGATTGTCTTCCATTCGCCAAATTCTCATACAACAATAGCTACCAAGAGAGTTTGGGAATGTCACCGTTTGAGGTCTTGTACGGTCATTCCTGCCGAACACCGCTGAATTGGTCAGAATCGGGAGAAAGAATTACCTTTGGTCCAGATCTTGTCACGCAAGCCGAAGAGAAGGTGCGGCAAATCCAAGCTAACATGAAAGCCGCACAATCCCGCCAAATAAGTAATTCCAACAAAAGAAGACGTCCATTGGAGTTTGATAAGGGAGATCACGTCTATCTTCGAGTTTCTCCCAACAAGGGTGTATCTCGCTTTGGAATCAAGGAAAAATTAGCACCCCGCTACATCGGACCCTTTCCGATCACGGAGAAATGTAGCGTCGTTGCTTATCGGTTGCAATTACCAGAAAATCTTGAGCGGGTGCACAACGTCTTCCACGTCTCCCAACTCAAGAAGTGTTTAAAGCCCCTGATTGACGTGGTTATTTTTGACACCGAGCAATTGGAAGAAGACCTCTCCTACCCCTAATACCCCATCTGGATCATTGATCAAAAAGACCGGGTAACGCGCAATCGCACTATCACCTTCTACAAAGTGCAATGGAGCAATCATATCGAAGACGAAGCCACTTGGGAGCAAGAAGAGTTCCTGAAAACCAACTTTCTAGAATTCTTGGCCTCGCAAATCCGGTAACCACCCACACCCTCTCTCTTGTTTCATCCATTTGCAAATCTCGAGGCGAGATTTCCTTTAAGGGGGGTGTGCTGTGACATCCCATGTCACAAAAAGATAATTAAGCTAACCCTAATACTAATTGAGGGCTAATTCAAAATATGATTAATTACGGTGCCAATGAAAAAGGAGGAAATTAATTAATTAAATCTAGAATTTGCTAAATGATAGCATTTCGCAAACATCACAACAATCCATGAAAGTGTGCCAATATTTTTGCACATTCTTGAGGTCATGCCAAGAGTGAATTTTGGGGAATTTATCAGAAGTTTTGGTAATGGTTTGACACCCTTAAAAATTGTCCTCTGTTCCTGGAATTTACATAATTTTTCTGAGCCGAATCAATACTTAATCCCAAAAGCAGAATTAGAGAACATAATTTTCTGGACCAGCACAAAAATTGGCATGAAGTTTGGAACAGAAACTTGGAGAAATTGCAAAAGGAAGAATACTGTTCTAGTCAAGGGGGGGGGGGTCAAGTTTCTCTTTTTCCTTGGCCATTCACGGAACGACAGCGTCGTACCCGCCATCAGTCACCAATCGCCGCCTCTCTCCTGCCCATGCCAACTCCTGGTCTGCCACTTTTCCCTGCGTCACCGACCTGCATTGAAGAAACCCACCGGCAAGCCACTACCTGGCCGCCAGCTCGACCTTCCTCTCTCTGTTGATCGGCAGCTTAAAGCAGCAGCTACCTAGAGCTCCCTTCTCCTCCTTTTTCTCTTTGCTCGCACGCGTCCCACACACTCTCAAGACTCCCCCATGAAGCCTGGCACCCTTGCCCTCACCTCCTTCCTTCTCTATTGCAAGAACCGGTGGCATCCCTCTGTTCCGAGCCGCCATGGACGCCGCTGCGCCGAGCTCCATCTAGGTAGCCCCTCCTCCCCTGGTTCTTTCTTAAATCGACACGTAAGCACCCCCTCTAGCAATTGCCGCATTTTATGATTATGAGATATGGTAAATGGATGTCAAAACGGTTTTCCTTAATGGAAACCTAAGTGAGGATGTGTACATGACACAGCCTGAAGGTTTTGTCTATCCACAAAATGCTAGGAAGATATGCAAGCTTCAAAAGTCCATTTATGGACTAAAGCAAGCATCTCGGAGTTGGAATCTTCGCTTTGACGAGGTAGTCACAGGGTTTGGCTTCATTAAAAATGAAGAAGAGCCTTGTGTTTACAAAAAGGCTAGTGGGTGCGCGCTTATCTTTCTGGTCCTTTATGTGGATGACATATTGCTGATCGGTAATGATATTCCAATGCTTGAAGCTGTTAAGACTTCTTTGAGAAAGAGTTTCTCTATGAAGGACTTAGGAGAGGAAGCTTATATTTTGGGCATTAAGATCCATAGAGATAGATCAAAAAGGCTAATTGGATTATGCCAAGACACGTACATCGACAAGGTATTCAAACGGTTCAATATGCAAGATTCCAAGAAAGGTTTCTTGCCCATGTCGCATGGCATTATTCTTAGCAAGACTTAGTGTCCTTCGACACCTGATGAGATAGAGAAAGATGAGAGCGATCCCGTATGCTTCGGCTATCGGATCCATCATGTATGCCATGATATGTACGCGCCCAAATGTAGCTTTCACGCTAAGTGCTGCAAGCAGATTCCAATCAAACTCAGGAGAAGCTCACTGGGTGGCTAGTAAGAATATCCTAAAGTACTTGAGAAGAACTATGGGTATGTTCCTAGTCTATGGAGGTGAGGAAGAGCTCGTTGTAAATGGTTACACTGATGCTAGCTTCCAAACCCACAAAGACGATTCGAGATCGTAATCTGGATATGTGTTTTGCCTCAATGGAGGCGCGGTGAGCTGAAAGAGTTCCAAGTAAGATACGGTTGCTGACTCAACAATGGAGGCTGAGTACCTTGCCGCTTCAGAAGCTACAAAGGAAGCTGTTTGGATCAGAAAATTTGTTTCTGAGTTGGGTGTGGTTCCTAGTGCGTCCAATCCAATGGATCTCTATTGTGACAATAGTGGTGCCATTGCGCAAGCCAAGGAGCCTAGAGCGCATCAAAAGAACAAACACATACTACGGCGTTATCACCTCATCCGGGACATCGTCGCTCAAGGTTATGTAAAGATATGCAAGGTGCACACGGATTCAAACATCGCTGATCTGTTGACAGAGCCTCTCTCTCAGCCCAAGCATGAGGCACATATGAGATCCATGGGTATTAGATATCTGCATGATTAATGTATGAGAGATTATGTAATATCTATGTTTATGTGTGATTGAATATAGTGTTATTCTGTTCCATGGATAGTAATTATTACATTGATTGATAAGTACGTGACTTGTTTGTGAAACTCATTGTTTTTCATAATGTTATCCTAAAATGATCCCTAGTTTCTGATCATTATGTGGGACAATAATGATTCATGAACTAGCACATGTATTGATTGATGATCATGTTTCATAGATCATAGATATGGAGATATCGAATCAATAATGTGGACACATGTTAGAGAACATGGTGTTGGATTGACACACTAATAGACTCTGCTAAGATGTTATTATTGTGCCATCAGTTGTTGTCTTGTATGATGTACCTTCAGGATCCTTAGACCTGAGATCGTCATTGATTTCCTGAATGCGTAATAGCACACTTAGGGGTTACCAAACGCTATTCCGTAACTGGGTAGTTATAAAGGTAATTTTTTGGTATGCTATAAAACATGTCGTGGGGTGTGAGCGGTCAAGATGGAATTTGCCCCTCCTGATAGCAGGAGAGATATCTCTGGGCCCCTCAAGTTAGATAGATTTGGAAGTGCATGGCCATGCCAATGTGATTAAAAGTTAATCACGATGACTAAGAGTTAGTCATGATAAATCCACTAGACGTTCGAGTGGATGGTCGAACTAATATAGGGATGACACGTATCTCGCCTTGAGCTTGACTGATATTATGAGGCAAAGAGATCGATGAATGCGTATGTCAAAGGTTCGGTCAGTATGATCTTTATGTGTACATGAGAATCAGTATGTGCTGCTAGGTGCCGCTGTTGATTTATGATTTGAAAAGGGGTTTTCACATCATTGTCATGTACATGTGAACCTAACGGGTCACACACTTAACGGGTTGGAATATCGCTTGTCTATGTGACTGTCTCTAGTGCAAGTGGGAGATTATTAGAAATATGCCCAAGAGACATTACGGATTTGATTCGTATGTGAGGGTCATACGGATGTTGATCTGTGAGGGATTAGTCCATTAATGGGCCAACTTGTCGAGACCCATTAGAAGGGTCTATATAAGTGGAGGCGGGACAAGGGGTACGAACCCTACCAGTCCATAACCCTAGTCGCCGCGCTCCTCTCTCTCGCCTACAACCCTAACCGTGTTGCCGGTGCTAGCACGCCACACACGGTGCTCGAACCCCGTATGTGTGGATACCGCGAGGAGACGCTGTTGTTGCTACGATGCCGGACAGCTGGACTAGGAGGAGAAGATTGACGTGATCGACTACTTGCTCTACACCGACGCGTGACTTCGTTGGACGAGCTGCTCCAACATTCGCTTCCGCTCCGCCTACGCGACTAGTGGTAACGATCCATGATCCCCTTCTTGCAAGGTTTCCTGGTTGAACGATAGAAATTATTATATGCTATCGTAGCCTACCTGTTCCCTATCAGCCACCTCCTCTCCCTTGACCTCACGGCACTGCCGCCGCCTCTTCCCCAACCGAGCGCCGCCGCTGCCGCTCTCCTCGTCCGATCTTGCGACGCCGGGTGACGCTGCCGCCGCTTTCCTCCCCCGACCTCATGACGACGACGCCTCCGCCGCCGCATCTCCTTACAGGGCCGCCTCGCCTCCGGGTTCGGTGTCGGCATCATCGAGGCGCTGCTCATCGTCACCCCCTTTGAGGTAAGATTGTTGCGCATCTCAGTTCCTGAATTTTTCTCCCTTTCCTGTTTCCTTCCTGTGATGTGCATGCTAGAGCTATCCAGATTGCAAATGAATTGCTTGCCGCTCCCACACAAATCGTTTTCTTCTCTAGTATTAGAAATTGTCTATAAGCTGCCATTGCTAGAAAACGAAAAGGAACTAGCTGCCTACATGCACGTGAAAGATGGAATCGATACTGCATATAAAAAGAACCAGCACCGTTGTTTGATCTTAAGTAGGAATGATGTTAGAAGCATCTTTGGCCACTTCAGGGATGGGTATGACAGCTATATACGTTGCACCCAAATTGTACTACTTTGCTAGCCGTGGCCTAAGCAATGATCAAGCAAACAGCGTAGTCTGTTAAAATGCTGAAGCATAAAACGCATGTGACCAAGAATTAGGTACCACACTTATCAGTCAACCTGCTTCTCTGTTAATGTTCAAATTCTGTACCATAATACTACTAATGGTGGTGGTAGACTGCAGTGTGCATTTGTACTAAATCATGTGATCAGTTACACAAATCATTGTCTCAAACTCTGAATGTTTGCAACAGTGATTGTTAATGTCTATTTTCTGAATGATTTGTGCTGATTTGCAACAAGAAATGTAGAGAGAACATGATAAGTTTTGCTATTTTCAGAATTTTTTTAATATATTTGTATTTGCATATATAGTAGACTAGGAATTCTGGTTCATCTTCTAGCTATATTGATATAATAAACTGTAGTAGCTTTAGGTAATTGTTGTGCGTGACCTGCCCATGTTCTTCTACCGTTGAATGTAACCAAAATATGTTTTGATAAACATGTTCTATTGTTGTCTAATATGCCTCTAATATTCTGTTTTTTGCTAACTTTATGTTCACTTTTAGGTGAAGGGAAATTCAAACAGGTATTAAGTCAGCTACCCAGAGTTTCTAGTATGGAATGTATCTCATTTCTTCAGTTCTCGTAGATGTAACTTGTGTGCCAGCTTATTACTGGAGTATGACCCAAGTCAGTTCTGTAGATGTGACTTCAGTTCTGTACCAAGAGTTACTAGAGTAAACCCAAGTCCTAAATACATTATAACTTGACATTAGTGGATATTGCCTATGATGTAATAAAATCTGGACACTTTTTGATTTATTTCAGAATTTTTTATGTAATCAGTGGCAACCTGCTTAGCATATTCACCACCATGTCAATAATTTCTTGTGCAAGTTATTGGAGTATGAATTTTGATTACGGTGTATTAAATTTTCATGTTGGAATATCATTTTGAAATCTGGAAATAATGTATATAATTGATTGTAGTGCCTACAAATCTGGATACCTTTTGATTTATTTTGGAATTTTTGATGTATTTTTATGGATTTCTTGATTCTTCTAGGTGTTTTTTGTTAAATTACTCAAACAAACGTAGGAATTTTTATTTGTTTCTGAATTTTCGAATAATTTTTTTTAATACTGACTCCAGCGTTTTTCTATAGTTTACTCATATGAATCTGAGCATTGTTTTATTTATTTCTGAATTTTTGAAGCATTCTTTTAGATTAATTTTCTTATTTCGGCGTTTAAAACATCCTCTAATCAAATGTTTCCAAACGGCAGTAGACACCCGACCTCTGCGGGGGAGCGCAAAACGCCGGGGGGGGGGGGGGGGGGGGGGGGGGGGGCAGGTGTGTCAGGGAAGATTCCCGCCAGGGGCGCATTTTCTGGGTTGACCGTCCTGGGCTAAGACTGACTCTAATAAGGAGAGCCATTTTTGAGAGGCAAATTAAGGTTTGCCTATCATATACAGTATTTTGCATCTTCTTTAAATAGTAGCATCTCCAACAGTTACATTGCAAATCACATAGGCATTCAGATTGTCACTCAGCCATTTCGTCGAACACATTAGTTGCACCACCTCACCTTGCCTCATAGCCATGCCGAGTCGCCACCATCGTGCGCGCCTGCCTCCCCACGCGCGTGCTCCAGCCGCCGCCATGAGAGGTCGCGCGTCCCCACGCTCGAGCCGTCGCACGAGGTCGTACCGCTGCGTCCGCGCCTCCACGCGTGAGCTCGAGCTGCCGTCGCGCCCACCTCCCCCCACGCACGCTCGAGCCGCCACCTGTGCCGAGCTCGCCTCGCACCGGCCGCCTCCTGTGTTGAGCTTGCCCGTTGCCGCCGAGGTCCGCCCGCCAAGCTCGGCCTCCACGCGTGGTCCATCTCCGTTGCACGCCTCCGCCTCCATGCGTGGTCGCGCCATCGAACTCCACCTATGGAAGTCCGCGCCCGCGTCACCGAGGTCCGCGCCCGCACCATCGAGCTCCGCCTTCCGAGGTCTACGCCTATGTCGCCGAGCTCCACCGTGGTCCACGCCCGCGCCACCGAGCTCCGCCCAGCTCCATATCCCAAGTTTCGCGCTTGCCTCCCGCGCACCACCCTCCCGGGCCTCCGCTCCGCGCTCGCTTCGCCTCCCCATTTCACCTCCCGGGCGGTCGAGCGAATGCATCAGAGGAGAGAGGGATTGCAAATTTGGCTTTCCTCTCTGCTCCTATGCAAAATAACTCACTGGTTGCCTCTCCTTGTTGGAGTTGTTTCCGCTATGCACAGTACCATTCGGTGAGGTAAAAATGTTATTGCCTCTCCTTATTGAAGTTAGCCTAAGGGGGAGAATTAGTCTACAAAGATTGGGGTGGGTGGGTCTTTATAACAAACTGATTTATGAAGAGGAACTAAGATTGATTTATAAGGTGATTTTTGTAATTAAATATACTTAGTTTCTCTCCCATTCCTTCCCATCCAGCCGCCGCCGCCGCAACTTCCAGCGTCCCCCGCCAGGTCCGGCAGTCCCTTCCTTCGGATCTCTCCGCTGGCGGCCCCGGCCATCCCGAGCGCGATGACATCTTGGCAGCTTGCCTCGACGTGTGCCGCCACCTAGCTGGCTCACACGCGACGACGCCACGGTTGCCTGCCCGAACTCCACGCGTGCCGCCCTTGCTCGCTGCTGCAGCGTGTCTGCCATGCGCGCCACGGTTGGGGTGGCCCTCACGCGTCACCGCCGTCGCCCAACCGCCCTCGCGCGCGACTGCGACGCGCCGCCCTCGAGCGCTGCTTCCGCCAGGCTTCGCGACGCTTGCGGGCACACGGTGGTGGGCGCCATGGGATTTTGCTCGCGGGTACGGGCATGCGGAGCCCCTATCCGCGGGCATGTTGCCTGTCACCATTTTTATCTGCAATTTAGTTCATTGCATAGTGTTGGCAATGTCGATAAGTTTCAGGGATTATGCAATTCCAATCCAGTTGAGGAACCAGCATTGGAGTTCACCGGCCATCTATCAGATCAAAGTGATAAGGCCTCCAGTTGCTCACTTCCTAATGATCAACATCAGAAAGAAAAAGAACAACAGGACTACAGTGATGAAGATGTTGAAGAAATATATCGGATTCTTTCATCTTCTAATGATTGGGGCTCATTGCAACAGGCACTAGAGATGAGAGCAGTCCATTTTGGTCCAAGCCTTGTTGACGCCGTTTTGAAGCGTTGCAAAAGAAATAGTCGTGCTGCTTTGCAATTTTTCTCATGGGTTCGGTATTACTGCATACCAACAACAAAAACATACAATACTGCTATGAAGCTTGCTGGCTCTGCTAAGGATTTCAAGCACATGCGGTACCTTTACAAAGAAATGTTGAGGACTGGGTGTTCCCCAACCGTGGACACATGGAATGTCATGGTATGTCAGTACGGTAATGCTGATCTGTCTGAAAAGGCCTTGCAGACATTCTATGACATGAAGCAGGATGGCTTTCTGCCAGACAAGACTACTTACAACCACCTGATAATGTACCTCACCCAGAGTAAAGGGAGGAAAGTAGATGATGCAGTCAAAATATTTCAAGAAATGTGTCGTTCAGGCCATATGATTGATAAAGATATACTTTTCAGGTATCTTTCGGCTCTATGTGAATGCAGAAAAATATCTGATGCAAGAAGATCAGTAGCATGCTTATGTGAACGCGGGTTTTCTGCACCAGTTGCGCATTCAATATTCCTCAGATCATTGTGCAGGGCTGATCGAATAGTGGAAGCTCTTGTTTTGTTCGATTATATTAAGAAACAAGGTTGCTCCAGGGATCAGTATATGTATGGGAGTCTCATCCATGCATTTCTAAGGAGAGGCCGATTTGAAGATGCTATTGCCAAGCTTACAGAAATGAAGAATGCAGGGATACCTCAAAGCACCCATATATATACCTCATTCATGGTTTATTACTTTCGGAAGAGAGATGCGTCCAAAGCATTGAATGTGCTCAGGGAGATGAAAGAAAATGGATGTGAACCCACGGTAGTCACATACTCTGCTCTGATCCGTGGCCACATGGCAATGGGTATGGTTTCAGGGGCGTGGGGTATTTTCCATCAAATGAAGCATAAAGGCCCTGCACCAGACTTCGAAACATATTCCATGTTCATTAAGTGCCTCTGCAAGGCAGGCAGATCAGAGGAGGGGTTGGAACTGATTCATGACATGTCGGATTGTGGCATCAGTCCCAGCACAGTAAACTTCACGACTGTTGTCCATGGTCTGAATATGGAAGGCAAGCATGAGCTTGTTCAGTCTGTCCTCCGGTCAAAGTCGGATTTATGGAGGCAAAGAACTATCTCAAATTAATTTGTGTTTTTTTGTCCTAAAATATCTGTTAGGAGTTTCGCTTTGACATCAGTGTTCCATGTCCATTGTTCTTCCTTAAAACAAGATCATTGTAGGAGTAACAAAATCTGGACTTTCTTTCTTCCCCCCAAGAAATAGTCAAGGAACAACTTACCTTAACATAACATGTTGTACAGAGAAATCTCATAAAAGGATGCTTCCTGCCTGTTTCTGCTCAGATGTGTGGTGTCAAGTTGTGCTGCCCACTGTGCTAGTTGCAGTAACTGATTGCATTGTGCAATAGTAGTTTGCAGGGCTGATTGTATTGCGAGCTAGGGTTTTACACAACCCAGCTTAGGCTGACCAGGTTACCCAAGCATTTGGGCACTAACCACAAGTTAGCCATGCCGTACCTTTTCCTGTCTTGGTCTGTAGTAGACACAATTTGTTGTGGGACGGTTCCTTTTGGCAACCTGTTGTGGCCTCAATTATGCTTGGCACAACATTGGCAAATTTGAAATAATGGCAGTTAAAGATTGACAAACCAAGTCAATGAATATATGAAGAGCCTTTGTGGCCAGGGTGTGTGAGCTACTGTGTATATGTCCGTGTATGTGTTTTCTTTTGTACAATTTTCTTCGTGAAACAAAGACAAGCAGTTCCCATGTCAGTTGGAGAGAAAATAACCTAAGCAATAGATGTTCTCACACTAATACCTTGGCCTTTCTCATTTAATACATTCTGATCTATGATGACTTGGGCATTGTAAAATTACTGTTGTTTTGTGTTATTTCATACATCTGGCATCAGTTTTATTTCCGTGCTAGTAATTTATCTTGATGGCATTGTCGTTGTGTTCAGTAATTACATGCTAGTTTTGTGATAGAAATGTGAGCCATTGCCTGGTTATCTTGCTATGCCAAGCTTGCAATGCTAACCAGCCAGTGGCTTGGAATAGCAAGATAACAGTACTGAGAAATATAATTTTTGGAAACTTCTAGTTATGACTTTTAGAGGATTTTCATGATTCCACCGAATAGATAGTTTTAGAAGATTTGTTAGAGATATGTATAAAATCCTTCTCAACATGTTTGTATTTGTATTATATCTGTACTAGCAATGTGACCGTGCGTTGCCACGGACGTTTGAAACTATAAATATAAAACTATATTTAATATTTGATTAAATTATAATAAAGTTTCATTATTTTGTTTCATTGATGCTATATTGTCGAGAACGTTGATTATCGTCATTGAGTCTTTTATTTCTTTCTCTAAATTTTGTTGAACTGTTTTTTTTGTGTAACAATAAATCAATGAAAAATATAAATAGGAAATATAGACATTGTATGTTTGTTTCATTAATCAAATAATCACTGAATATGGTTATGGCAGTTTTGTTGCTCCGTCCGCACCACAAAAACTCCGGACCGCAAAAACTCAACTCCAAGCGTCCTCTGAGTCACATATGTGAACTTTGACATCAAGTTTCTTCTCAAAAAAAATCATAGACGTTATTACCATGTGCATCGATCTAGAGTGCATGGTGTGTATATGTAGCAGTATATTAGGAGATTGGTGGAGCGAGCTGTTGCCTCAGCCTGGCCTTCCGCATTGCATTTTTTTTTTTCTTTTTGAGAATCCCTGCGACATTGCTATTTGAATGCACCAGTGTCCCATTCTCTCTCATGCATGCCCAGCTCGGCCCAAAGTACCAGCCCAGTTGGCCTGATCAATCGTCAATCATCCCAACAGAATAGTCGTCTTCTTCCTCGCGTTGTGTCTCGTGTCCGCCATGGATAAGACACTTGAGCTCTGGTTTCCCACATCCAAATTACCCGTAAACTCGTTAACAAGCAAAACAGAGGTCCTTCAGCCTCCTCTATTGCCCCCTTATCAAAACTTGAAACTGACATCTCTAATAGATGTTGCTTTAAAACTGGTTGGATGTATAAAGATAGAGGTTGTACATTTTAATAGAAACTCTAGGAGATCGTTTACCAGATTAGATAACTTTTTTCTTCTTAACACGGTTCGTTCTGAACTCTTAAAACGATGCTCGGACTCTGATTCCAAACAATCTTAAGCAAGCCTTGGATTCCAAGCAATCGGACCAGCAACAACAACTGTAGGCCAAACCATGTACGGTCGAAAGGAAACGGCAGAGGCGACTCCAAAATTACGGGTAGAGACGACTGCACCTAAAAATAATAAAGTGTAGAGATAAAATGTAGAGATTCAGAGGAACACAATTTAGAATACTCAAAAGATGCATGCATGTACAGAGCTTCTGGCCATAAGAATTTTGGTGATCAAATATGTGCATCTTTGGATTAGAGATAAAATTTTTTTTACCTGAAGCATATGAAGAAGAAAATTGTATTACCGGTTATCACCGGGAGTAGCTGAAAGCTAATTGTGAGGCAGGCTCAACTTGGACCAGCAATCTTTAAACTTATTATTCTCTAAATCCATTCTCTATTTATCCTAGTCATCAAGATTCTTTCCGTTATATACTTTTTTCCCGCACCCGTCGTACTCTATATTTCATCCTCTATCCTAACTATCACTCTATGGGACCCACCTATCAGCCTCTCCCACTCTCTTTTTCTCTCCCCTCTCTCTCTTTCCTCCCTAATCTTTCTCACCGCCGCCCGTCTCTCCCCTCGGTTCCTCCACGATTCCCTCCTCCGCCACCGCCTGTAGGCCCTGCCGGCCCCCTCCTCCCTCTACGGTGCAGCTCCCCGCTGGCGAGCCCGCGCCCTCCTCCCTTCTCCCGCACCCCTTCCTCTCTCCCACGCCCTCCTCCCTCTCTCCCGCGCCCTCCTCCCTCTCTCCCATGCCGCCACCGCGCCCTCCTCCCTCCTCCCGTGCGCCGTCGTTGGGGCCTGCCTCCGGCCAGATCCGGCGAGGTCCTCCCTCCTTCGGTCGGATCCGGCGACAGCTCCACCCTCCTCGGCCCTCCACCCTCCACCTTCTCCACCCTGCACTCGATCTCCGGCGGTGCGTGGACCTTGTCCCCCCCCCCCCCTCCACCTTGACGTCGAGGCCCGCCACCCCCACCGTACCATCGACCCTCCGCCGCGGCCCTCCACCCCCGCGCGCCTCCGCATCGGCTCCCACGTCGGCTCCTCCTCTCGACGGTGGATCTGGTGGAAGGGGCAGGCGGAGCACCTCGATGGCGCCGGCGGCAGGCTGGGACGGAGCTCCGGCCGGCCATCCCCTTCTCTCTCCCCTTCTGGCTCACGGCGCGGATCAACCGTGGGCATATGTGAAGGTGCATCTAGGCCCCTAATTTGATTTTGGTGATTGGTGCCAATTAAGAATGAACTAATGTTTCAATGAGCATGTGTGTAGAAGATGGTTCAATTATTGATGACAAAATGCATAGAAGCTCAATACTCAAAGAAAAGGAGGAAAACAAAGTGGCTAAGAAATTTCAAGATGATACTCAAAAATATGCTCAAATATGAAGCTCATGGAGTTTTTACTTTATTTTTGAGTATAGGAAAAGCCGTACTATTAAGAGGGACACAAAAGTGTGAAGCAATGATGAACTAAGAGCAAAATCCAAAACTTCCATAGCCAAACCACTTTTCCAGGGCAAAATCATCGGACTTGTCCGACCCATCGGACAAGTCCATCGGACTCCAAAACCTTTGCCACTCTGTGTCGTCGGACTTGTCCGACGGTCATCGGACTTGTCCGCTGACCAGCAAGTCCGACCCATCGGACTTCACTGTCGGACTCCAGTACCTGTATCAAACCCTAGCCATCAGACTTGTCCGATGACCATCGGACGATGGTCAACTTGTCTGAGGCATCGGGCAAGTCCCTCGGACTCTAAAACCTGCGCCAACTTGGTCCATCGGACATGTCTGATGACCATCGGACTTGTCCGATGGAGATCTGA
Organism: Eleusine coracana subsp. coracana; assembly: GCA_032690845.1. Taxonomy (NCBI): domain Eukaryota; kingdom Viridiplantae; phylum Streptophyta; class Magnoliopsida; order Poales; family Poaceae; genus Eleusine; species Eleusine coracana. The sequence goes on from CM064418.1 coordinate 35,164,731, forward strand.
GAAATACCCATCTAAACGACTCTTTTCTTCTTGAGCTACAAATAGAACCCCACTTCGTCCCTTGGCTGGTTGGTCACTCATCCCACTCAAAAACACTCTCAAGCTCACTTTGCTCTCCAAATCTCTCCTCCCTTACTTCCAATCTTGATTTGTGAAGGGATTGAGAGAAGATTCAAGAGCTCCATCGACTTCAAGCTTCCATTCTCTCAAGCTCTTGGTTCATCATCACCGCCGACCACGTTTGTGTTTGTTACTCTTGGGGATTCATCCCCTAGACGGTTAGAGGTACCTGTAGAGCTCCCAACTTGTGTGGTGACGCCTCGGGAAGTTTGTATTGACCCCTCCTTCGTGGAGTTTGCTAGTGGAAAGTCAAGTTTGATCTTTGTGGTCACTTGGAGAGGTTAGGATTGAAAGAAACACGGTCCTTTATGGATCCCTCAACGGAGACGTAGGCTTCTTTGTGGAGCTAAACTTCGATGAACAAATCTTGTGTCTCCCCTTGTCTTATATTGCATACTTGTTATTTACTTGCTCTTGCTTATAACTCGCTAGCTAGGGTTTGCCTCGTTTCTCTTAAATTAACTTGTGTAGGTTGCTTGCTAGTTATTCCTCTTATTTCTACAACTTCCTCTAGCTTATAATTACTAGATCGTAGCTTGCCTTGCACTAGTTGAAAATTTTAATCGGCCGGTCTACTTTTCTAACTCGTGCCATCGGACAAGTCCATTGGACTTTCCTCACTATCGTCGAATAAATCCGACGCTGCGCATTTGACTTTTATTATTAAGTGATTTTCAGGGACAATTACCTATTCAACCCCCCCCCCCACCCTTTAGGCACTTTTAATTGGTATCAGAGCAAGGATCTTCTTAAAAGCTTAACCACTTCAAGATTAAAGATGTCAAATCTGGGAGAAGAACCAACTACCGCTCTCCCAATCAAAGATGGTGCTAGCGGTACTCATGATGGAGATGATGTAGTTGGAAGACATGATGCTCAACCAAGAACCTACAACAATGTCATGTTTGATTATGAAGATCTCAAAGAGGATCGTATTGGGCAAGGGTCCGGTAGGCTTCCGTCTTAATGCCGTGGCGGCTAGCGCAATTGTTTCCGCACTTAGTGCCACCGAATATGACAAAGTAGCCGGAATCAAGAATGCCAACCAATTGTGGAGAAAGCTTGAGGTTATCTATGAGGGTATTGATTCCGTGAAAGATGCAAGGCTTGAAGAATTGCAAAATGAGTTCAACTTGTTCATCATGGGTCCGGGAGAAGGCCCAAAAGAAGTTCATGATAGACTCATGAGAATTGTGAATCAAAGAAGAGCACTTGGAGCTAGAATGTCCGACTTGGATATCAACAAGAGACTATTACAAGCATTGAGACCATGGGATTGTAACATTTGCTCAAACATTAGAGAGAAGGACAATTTCAAAACCTTCTCCACCGATGAGGTACTTGGGAAGCTTCTATCCCAAAAACAACAAAACAATCAAGCCAACAAGATAAATGCGTTGATCAAGCAAATTACGGAAGTCAATGGTGACAAGAGTGATGTGGCACTCAATACCACAAGTGAAAAGAAGAAAGAGAAGAAGAAGAACAAAGTAGTTGATTCTAGTAGTGAAGATAGTGATGATGAGATGGCCTTGCTTGTAAGGAGGTTCAAGTCATTCCTCAAGAAGGATAGTTACAAGAAGAAAAGCTTCAACAAGGGCAAAGCAAGAAGGTCAAAAAGGACTTGCTATGAATGTGGTAATGAAGGACACTTTATTGCGGAATGTCCAAAGAAGAAGAACAAGGATGAAAGAAGAAAAGACAAGCATCACAAGAAAGACAAGACATACAAGAAGCATAGGAAAGGTGAAGCTCATATTGGTCAAGAATGGAACTCCGATGATTCATCCTCCTCCTCATCTTCCTCCTCCGAATCCGACTCGTATGACGGAGGCATTGCTTCACTTGCCATCGGCGTTACTCCCACCAACACCTCACTATTTGGGAGTTTAAGTGATGATGATGACAACACTCACAAGTGTCTAATGGCAAGAGGATCAAAGGTAACAAAATCTAAACACAAGCGTTCCTCTTATGCTAGTAGTAGTGATGATGATGATGATGATGATGTTGAAAATGCTTCACTTCCTAAAATGCTTGAATTCATGCAATTGCTTGAGAAACAAAAGGAAGAAAATGATAGATAAGAGGAGCTTCTTGAAAAACAAGAAGACTTGCTTATTCTTGAAAAGAAAAGAAACCTTGAACTAGAGAAGCTTCTAGAAGTTGAAAGAAATAAAAATGAAGAATTAACCTTGTCTATCACTAAAATTGAGAATACTTGTGAAAATGTTAAAAGTGATAAAGATAAACTTCAAGAGAAATATTAGGATTTGGAAAAGACTCATAAGTCCCTTGAAGAACAATACAAAATTCTTTCAACTTTCACATCCACTTCCACCAACAACTTTCATGCTTCCACTAGCAAAGGATGTGGTAGGTGCTATAACATTGATGTTGATGCTTGTGCTACTAATATGAAACTGATTGATGATTTGAACAAGCAAGTGAGGGCTCTTGAAAGCAATATACAACATGGGAAGAATGTTGTTGACAATGAAAAGGCAAAGTATGCAAGAGGTGCATACGCATACACTAGAATGGCCCATGTCATGGATGGCATTGGCTATGTTGAGGGTGTCAAGCACAATGCACAGGAGAACAAGAATGGGAAAGAATTCCTTAAGTTCACCAAGGAAGGATCTTATCAAAAGAAGCAAGCTAACAACATGAACACTAACCATATTTCTTTTGCCAATGATTCTTATGTTAATGTGCCTAACTCTACATGTGCACTCTTTCATGATTTTGATGCTTCATATGTGCCTATGAGAAACATGCATGGTCGTGTATATGCCAAATATGTTGAGCCACGCAACAAGAGACCAAAGGCTTGTGTGTGGGTGCCCAAAGTACTTGTGACTAATGTGAAAGAACCCAAGCAAATTTGGGTACCTAAAAACAAAGCTTAATTTGTTTTGTAGGACTATGTCTCCGGAGGGTCAAGTTGGGTAATTGATAGTGGATGCACTAATCATATGACCGGAGACAAAAAGATGTTCAAGTCATTTGAGCCAAGTCACAACAACAATGAATATATCATATTTTGTGACAATGGAACGGGACAAGTACTAGGTTATGGTAAAGTCCCTCTCACTCCCTCGTATTCCCTTTCCAAGGTTATGCTCGTTGATCACGTTGACTTCAATCTTTTATCCATCTCACAATTTTGTAAAATGGGCTATGATTGCTTGTTCAACGAATGTGGCGTGACTGTCTATAAGAGAAGTGATGGCTCGGTTGCTTTTAAGGGTGTGCTTAAAGGAAAGCTTTATGTTGTGGATTTCTCCACGGATGAAGCTAGACTTGGTACATGCTTATGAGCAAAGTCCAACATGGGGTGGTTGTGGCATAGAAGGCTTGCCCATGTTGGTATGAGAAATCTTCACAAACTCCAAAAGGACGGCCACATAATAGGACTAACCGATGTTTGTTTTGAGAAAGATAGAATTTGTAGTGCGTGTCAAGCGGGAAAGCAAGTTGGAGCATCACACCCCGCGAAGAATGTGATGACCACCACAAGGCCATTGGAGATGTTGCACATGGACCTCTTCGGACCCATCTCCTACATAAGCAATGGTGGTAACAAATATGGTCTTGTTATTGTTGATGATTTTTCTCGCTTCACGTGGGTGTTCTTTTTGCATGATAAAGGTGAAGTGAAGGATGTGCTCAAGATGTTCATGAGAAGAGCACAAAATGAATATGAAGTGAAGATCAAGAAAATAAGAAGTGACAATGGCACTAAGTTCAAGAACACTCAAGTTGAAGAGTACCTTGATGAAGAAGGCATCAAGCATGAATTTTCAGCACCCTACTCCCCTCAACAAAATGGTGTGGCCGAAAGAAAGAACCGTACACTCATTGAGATGACAAGAACAATGCTTGGTGAATACAAGACGTCCGACCGTTTTTGGGTCGAAGCCGTCAACACAGCAAGCCATGCCTCCAACCTGTTGTATCTCCACCGAATCTTGAAGAAAGCCCCATATGAGCTACTAACCGGTAACAAGCCTAATATTTCATACTTTCGTGTTTTTGGGAGCAAATGTTTTATGCTAAACAAGAAACCCAAGACTTTAAAGTTTGCTCTAAAAGTTGATGAAGGTTTATTGCTTGGTTATGGGTCGAATGTTCATGCCTATCGTGTGTTCAACAAAACCACCGGTTGTGTTGAAATTTCACGTGACGTGACATTTGATGAATCTAATGGCTCTCAAGAGGAGCAAGTTGCTATTGATGATATAGATAATGAAGCTCCTAGAAATGCAATAAAAAGGATGGCCAATGGTGATGTGAGACCACAAGAAACATCAAGTGTTGAAAGTCAACCCTCTCCCTCAAGACAAAATCAACATCACAAAAATAAAGGAATTGATCATGCAAGTGGTCAAGATCAAGATGTTGAGGATCATGAGCAAGCATCAAGTGATGATACTCAAAGACATGATCAAGAGGTTGATAAAGATGGTGGTCAAGAAAGCTTACATCCACCACACCCAAGAGTACATCAAAGTGTACAACGTGATCACCCCGTCGAGCAAATTCTTGGAGATATTGACAAGGGGGTAATCACTAGATCTCGAGTTAGTAATTTTTGTGAACATTACTCTTTTGTCTCTTCTATGGAGCCATTTAGGGTAGAACAAGCACTTGAGGATTCGGATTGGGTGATGGCCATGCAAGAAGAATTGAACAACTTCACAAGAAATGAAGTATGGACATTGGAGGAAAGGCCAAAGAACAAAAATGTTGTAGGCACCAAGTGGGTGTTTTATAACAAACAAAATGAAGATGGTGTTGTGACAAGAAATAAGGCAAGGCTTATGGCAAAGGGGTATTCACAAGTGGAAGGTTTGGATTTTGATGAAACATATGCCCCCGTAGCAAGGCTTGAATCTATTAGAATATTACTTGCTTTTGCTACTCACCATGATTTTAAGTTGTACCAAATTGACGTGAAAAGTGCATTCCTCAATAGGCCAATCAAGGAAGAAGTGTATGTGGAGCAACCACCGTGCTTTGAAGACCCAAAGTATCATAACCATGTTTTCAAGCTCCATAAGGCGCTCTATGGGCTTAAGCAAGCTCCAAGAGCATGGTATGAATGCCTTAGGGATTTTCTTGTTAAAAAGGGTTTTGTCATTGGCAAGGCCGATGCAACCCTCTTCACCAAGCATTTTGGCAATGATATCTTTGTATGCCAAATATATGTCAATGACATTATATTTGGTTCTACTAACCAAAACTTTTGTGATGAGTTTACCAAGATAATGACCAAGAGGTTTGAGATGTCCATGATGGGAGAATTAACATACTTTCTAGGCTTTCAAGTGAAGCAACTCAAGGAGGGCACCTTCATATGTCAAGTCAAGTACACTCAAGACTTATTGAAGAAGTTTGACATGGACAAGGCCAAGCCCATCAAAACACCCATGCCAACAAATGGACATATCAACCTCAACAAAAAGGACAAGCCCGTTGATCAAAAGGTATACCGCTCCGTGATAGTCTCTTTGCTTTATCTTTGTGCATCTAGGCCCGATGTCATGCTTAGTGTGTGTATGTGTGCACATTTTCAAGCCGCTCCTATGGAGTGTCACATGGTGGCCGTTAAAAGAATATTGAGATATTTGGTTCACACACCCAACCTAAGGCTTTGGTACCCCAAGGGTTCAAAGTTCAACCTTTTAGGCTATTCTGATGCGGATTATGCCGGCGATAAGGTAGATAGAAAGAGCACCTCCGGGATATGCCAATTCTTGGGTAGGTCCCTAGTGTCATGGTCATCCAAGAAACAAAATTCCATTGCACTTTCCACCGCCGAAGCGGAGTATGTTGCAGCCGGTAGTTGTTGTGCACAACTACTTTGGATGAGACAAACTCTAAGGGACTACGGTTACAAGTTGAACCGTGTTCCACTCCTATGTGACAATGAGAGTGCCATAAATCTTGCTTATAACCCCGTTGAGCATTCGCGTACAAAGCATATAGATATCCGCCATCACTTTTTGAGAGATCATTCTATCAAGGGGGATATAGAAGTGAGTCATGTGCGAACTGAAGATCAATTAGCCGATATATTCACCAAGCCACTAGATGAGAACAGGTTTTGCCATCTTAGGAGTGAACTAAATATTCTTGACTCTAGCAATGTGATGTAGAGGATGTGCACATCTGATTGTTGATTGTTCAATTGTTGCAAAAACCCTGGTTTTATGTCAAAATTTGTTTGTTTTTGCTTGTTCCTTGATTCTTGATCTCTTGATCAATCTTGTCAAAATATGGTCATAGTTTTGAATGGTTGGTTGATTGACTAACCATATGTTGGCAAGAATCCTTTGTGTCCATCTTCACTTACACTTATTTGCTTCAAATTATCCCTAGCCCTGCCTGCTTCCTCCTGTTGGCACGCTTCATCGGACAAGTTCGATGCCAGTCGGACAAGTCCTACCCTATCGGACAAGTCCGACACCCATCGAACAAGTCCGATGGTCCAGCTTTCACCCCTTTAACCCAACCCGACTTACCCCTTCAGTCAACACCCCCTCATTCACATCTCTCATGTTCTCTCTTCTCAAGAACTCCCCCAAAGGCGTCCCCAAGGTGATCTCCCTCTCCCACCATCCATTGGAGCAAGTTTGGAGGCCAAGAGGTCCTCCTCCATCAGCAAAGTCGGATCCCCCATCAATTTTGCAAGGTTTCCCCTCTTTCCCTCTCTCTCCCTTAGGGTTAGGGTTCTAGGGCAAAGCTAGTTTCCAAACCTTTTTCCCTTGCACTTTTGATCCATGGAGATAGCTTCTAGCATGTTGTAGTAGGAGTAGACAAAGTTTGGTCGCTAGTGGTAGGTGGATTTGTGGAGGATCTAGGTTTTTGGAGAAACTGCGAGTCATCAGACAAGTCTGATGGACATCTGACAAGTCCGACACATCGGACAAGTCCGATGATCATCGGACATGTCCGACGGCTTGCAGTTCCTCCAAAAGTCTAAGTCCTTCACTGATTCTCCTCACCCTTTTTCCTCTCTTTTGTCTATCTTCTGACTTGTGCTACTCTTGTTGTCAGCATGTCGGATGTGGAAGCATCCCCCTTGAGCGAGAAGAGGGCCAAAGCTAGTGATGATCAAGGTCAAAGCCAACCAAAGAGAAAGAAAGTCACAGCCAAGCGCGTTCGACGCACCTATATCCAACAACCAACTGAAAGGGAGGAGCCAGCTGAGTCCGAAGAGCTAAACAGAGTCATGGATCCTCCCTCCAAAATGCTCAACTCAAACTGAGAGAGGGTGGACTTCTTTCACGCGTCCCTTGAGACATGCACTGAAGCAAGGTTGGTCAATTATTATGCTCATAATAAGGAAGCTGTTGATTCTCGCTTTCATGCTCATTTCCATGCGGATTGGTACCGCTCCACCTACCTCCGCATGAAGAACCCTGTTGTTGAGAGCAAGTGGCCAGATTGGGACTATATGAAGTCCAAGATGCATCCTCTGTTCAACCAAGTTCTAGCTGTTTTTGAGTATCATGGTCTTAAGACCTTCTTGACTCTTAACTACTCATGGAACAAGGAAATCATTTCTCAGTTCTTTTCCACCGTGTACTTTGAGGATGACAAGTCTATGGTTTGGATGAAAAATGGCACTAAATACAGCTGCTCCTTGAATCAGTTTGCTTCTATGATAGGACTCAAAAGCTCACGCAAGGCAAAGCACAAGATTCACTCGGGTAGCTACATGAGCGATGAGGACATGAGGCATATGTACATGGATCCGGAGAACAGTGTCCCTCCCAACTCAAATGGCTTGCTACCCTTTTTCTTAGTCTTGTTCAGGATCTGCAGGAGCACTTTGGCTCCAAGGGGTGGCAACTCTGACCGTATTCCTGCTTATCAAAGGGACATCTTGCACTGGGTCATGGGGATCAGAAATTTGATGTCTTTGACTATGTCTATCAGGAGATATGGGACATCTCCATCTCTTCCAAGCATGGTTGTGGATATGCCCCGCACATCATGTATATGATCGAGAAGGTCTCAGGCTTGACTTTCAAAAAGGACATGAAGCATCTGAGTCTCAAACCTCAGATTCCTTCTAATTGGACTCCTAACACCTCCTCTGGTCAGTTCTTTGGTGCAGCTCAGCCACCATCCTCTGCTCCGTCTCCTCAGGTTCCCAGAGCTTCTTCTAGGGCCATCGGTTCTTCTCGTGCTGCCCCACCTTCTCGTGGCAAGAGGAGTGGGATTATGAAGATGTTCAAATCCATGCTTGGCATGTGCAGGAGCATTAACCAAAGGATGGATGTGATTGAGAGGAACCAGAAGATCATCATGGAGAAGATGCAATGTGAAGTTCCTCCTCCTCCATCACCTCCGACAGAAGATTCTTACCCACCTGCTTTTCAGGACCCCACTCCCAACTTCTCTACAGAGGAGTTGAACTATTTTGGGTACTATCCTCCACCTTCTCAGTTTCACACAGGAGTTGGCTCTAGTGGGCAACATGTCCGCTTTGATGAGGAAGAAGAGGAAGTCGAAGAGCAAGAAGAAGATCCCGCCGCCTATGATCTTCGCCAGCGTAAGGGAAAAGCTCCCGCTCAAGATGAGGAAGAAGAAGAAGAAGAAGGCGATGAGGATGATGAAGACTATGAAGACTCTGAGGAGTAGAGATCTCATCACCATCCACCCGCATTTTTCTCCTTTTTGGTGTCTTGATGCCAAAGGGGGAGAAGTGTAATATATCGTTTTATTCATTTGCTTAGTTTGTGAGTTGTGAGTGTGATGAAGTTGGACAATTTGGTTCTTTTTGGCTTGGTTTGTAAAACTACTTATTTGTGTCATTTGTGTTTTGTAAGACTATTTGCTTGTGGTACTTATATCTCTTTATTTGTGTCCTTTGAGCATGCCTCTTTGTGATGATGTATTGTTTTATCTCCTCCTACTAGATGCATTTGTGTGATAATACTTGTCATATGCAATGTCTTATATTCATATGCTTAACTATTGCAAATCATCATGTATGCATAATGTTAGGGGGAGCTCTCATTTTTTTTCTCCAAATATGTGCATTTGTTATTCTATCTCCAATCTTTTATTTATGCACACATTTAGGGGGAGCTCCTCACATATTGTTCCATTTTTACATCTCTTTATGAAAAATTAGTTGTATTGTCATCAATCACCAAAAAGGGGGAGATTGAAGGTGCATCTAGGCCCTTAATTTTATTTTGGTGATTGGCGCCAATACAATTAAGAATGGACTAATGTTTCAATGAGCATGTGTGTAGAAGATGGTTCAATTATTGATGACAAAATGCATAGAAGCTCAAATACTCAAAGAAAAGGAGAAAACAAAGTGGCTAAGAAATTTTAAGATGATACTAAAAAATATGCTCAAATATGAAGCTCATGGAGTTTTTACTTTATTTTTGAGTATAGGAAATGCCGAACTATTAAGAGGGACACAAAAGTGTGAAGCAAAGATGAACTAAGAGCAAAATCCAAAAATTCCACAGCCAAAACACTTTTCTAGGGCAAAATCATCGGACTTGTCCGACCCATCGGACTCCAGAACCTTTGCCACTCTGTGTTGTCGGACTTGTCCGACGGTCATCGGACTTGTCCGATGACCAGCAAGTCCGACCCACCGGACTTCACTGTCAGACTCTAGTACCTGTGTCAAACCCTAGCCATCGGACTTGTCCAATGGTCAACTTGTCCGAGGCATCGGGCAAGTCCCTCCGACTCCAGAACCTGCGCCAACTTGTTCCATCGGACATGTCCGATGACCATCCAAACGGCTCTTTGCTTCTTGAGCTATAAATAGAACCCCACTTCGTCCCTTGGCTGGTTGGTCACTCATTCCACTCAAAAACACTCTCAAGCTCACTTTGCTCTCCAAATCTCTCCTCCCTTACTTCCAATCTTGATTTGTGAAGGGATTGAGAGAAGATTCAAGAGCTCCATCAACTTCAAGCTTCCATTCTCTCAAGCTCTTGGTTCATCCTCACCGCCGACCACATTTGTGTTTGTTACTCTTGGGGATTCATCCCCTAGCTAGTTAGAGGCACCCGTAGAGCTCCCAACTTGTGTGGTGACGCCTCGGGAAGTTTGTATTGACCCCTCCTTCGTGGAGTTTGCTAGTGGAAAGCCAAGTTTGATCTTTGTGGTCACTTGGAGAGGTTAGGGTTGAAAGAAACCCGGTCCTTTGTGGATCCCTCAATGGAGACGTAGGGTTCTTTGTGGAGCTGAACTTCAGTGAACAAATCTTGTGTCTCCCCTTGTCTCCTATTGCATACTTGTTATTTACTTGCTCTTGCTCATAATTCGCTAGCTAGGGTTTGTCGCGTTTCTCTTAAATTAACTTGTGTAGATTGCTTGCTAGTTGTTCCTCTTATTTCTACAACTTCCTCTAGCTTATAATTACTAGATCCTAGCTTGCCTTACACTAGTTTAAAGTTTTAATCGGCCGATCTACTTTTCTAACTCGTGCCATCGGACAAGTCCATCAGACTTTCCTCACTATCGTCGGACAAGTCCGACCCTGTGCATTTGACTTTTATTATTAAGTGATTTTCAGGGACAATTGCCTATTCACCCCCCTCTAGGCACTTTCAATATGGGCCCCACGCCACGGCAGACATAGTGGAGGTACTCTATCCCGCCATATTTGGCGTGCGGCCCCGCGGTGCAGCGCTCCCGTCCGGTAAAGCCGTCCTCCAGGGCGCCATTGCGTACCGCGGTGCGGTCGGTCTTATGAGACATGGAGCATTTACATATATATACCAAAAGACAAATCATTTGGGTGGTGGTCAACATATGCTACGGCACTACAACCAGCAGTCGGTGTGGTGTAATGCAGTGCAAGTCTCCATCTCTACGTCGTTCACAACACATGACGCTTGATTTATCCTAAAAAAAGTTGTAACATCCGCACCTGCACAACCCCCGCACCCTCAACACTACCGCGCTTCTCGTCTGGTGACGGGAGGCCCACGTACTTGTTATGTGAAGTTGTCGGGTGTAAGCTTCATGACCATTGATGATTGGATCCCCGTGGTATGGATGTTTTGGTGATAGATGACAACTATAAAATTATGGGCTAACATCTACACGAGTGTTGTCTTTGTAGTAATCATCTCTTAACTCTATTGCAAATCATATGGATGATGGTGTCCTTGGTGATTAATGACAATGACCGCAAGCATGGAGGCTTGTGAACTTGATGGAGTCCAAGGGTTGATGGAGATGGATCAAAGCGGAAAACAAGCTATGGTGCAAGTGTTTGGAACACTTGAGTAGTTGTGTCGATACTATTATCGGCTGTAGATCATAGGGCTACCCATGATCCTTGTTTATCGATAAAGGCATGCGCAAGACCGAGAGTCGATAGACACACAAGACGCAAGGTTTAGACAGGTTCGGGCCTCCTGAAGGATAACAACCCTACGTCCTATGTTCTGTGGTGTATTATACGGTATATCTGGTTGTCAATGAGAGAGCCCCTGCCCCTCCTTATATATCCGGGGGGCAGGGTTACAACATGATCTCCATGTGGGATTCTGTCTCTAACTTTCTATCTCTAATATTGACTTGCCGTGTACTCCAAGTAATAATCTGAGTAGTTATCTTCATGGGCTTTATCTTTATTGGACCCCGGCCCACTTGGCAATATATCCGAGTGGTGAGGTATCCCTTGTATATATATATCCCACAGTAGCCCCTGAGAGATTTGCAAGTTAGTTGTTGATCTTCAGTTGATTGACTAATGCTTCGCCATGAATATGATTAAGCTTTTTCATGTACAACAACAAACTTGTAAAGGTCTCCAAGAATCTTCAAAAAGGATTATGCGCCAAATAATATCCATATGCGGGAAAAAATCCACCTACTAGGTATAGGTATAGCCCCCGACTCAGAAGGTATTTAGATCACAAAATATCTTGTGAGTCAAAAATAATCATATATAAATCTTGATCTACCACTATCCCCGACTGATTCGATGAGGAATTTTAATATGGTAGCTCCCAAGATTGGTTCTACCACTCCCCCAACTAACAAAAGGAACCATTGGTACTAATGAATCCGAGTGATACTTGATCAGATATATCAAACATAGCAGTCATCAAAATATCCCGGTGATACTTGATCCAATATAACAAGTATAAGAGCGATAAAAAATATCCAAACAATACTTGATTAAATATAACAAGCATAGCAGCCCCGGGCATGATTTCGAGTGAAAAATATCAACTCATGCAGGGTTATCCAATATTGAGTAAAATCATAAGTAATCAATAATGACCGAAAGATCCAATAATATAGCCAAATGATATAAAGATTCGAGACAAGAAGGTCGAGTGATCCAATACTAAAGCTGAATGATCCAATAACTCAGGATAACAAAACCGAGTGATGTCAATAAAGTAGGTCCTGTTTGTATAGCTACTATAATTCATGAAAATAATATATTCAATAAATAATACATTAATAAAATAAACAATATACTCAAAAGATAATACATTGATAAAACAAACAAATGTATTCAACAGGTAATACACTGATAAATCAAACAATGTATTCAATATACAATACATATATAAAATAATAATATTGATCCATTGCCAGAAATTCAAATGATGCTTGGGTTGTTTTGGATGATTAAGTACTGTATGAACTCGAGCCTAACTCTCACAGCCAGTAAATATCAGGTACCAATACTACTAAACAACTTCCTTGACCTCCAACATGAAGCATGGAGACTAAGAACTCACTCGGATGAACATGTGAGTCAAGGTAAAAAGCCACCTCGGTCCTCAACAAACGACATGAACCATGGAGACTAAGAAAGTCACTCGGTCAAGCATATGCGAGGTAAGGTAATACCGAGAGTCTAATGCATCAATATTATGCAACAAGAAATCAACCATAAGTTAAAGAACCTACGACCTTTAATTAGATGAATAAAACTGAAACTATAAAATTACTTAGCTGTTTAATAGCCATTAAGCTAAAGACGAGCCCCCGACATAACAGCTCAAAAGGTCCGAGGGATCAAAATTCTAAAAACCATGAGTAGTTGATCATGACCGAGTGATCCAATGACTCGGCGCTCCGTGACCGAGTGATCCAATGACTCGGTGCTCCATGACTGAGTGATATCGATGAGATAACTGTAATACAAGAACATAAATAATGTAGTTATATCTAAAATTAATATAAAGTATTGATGAAACAAGGTCTTTAATATCTAAATCTGTTGGATTTCTATTATTCGTCTAAGGCTTATGGTTGCTTAGAGTAATGGCAGAAATAATCGATCATTCAATCAACAGACATAAAAAACAAACAATGTTCATTAGAAGAACGATGTGCACGATAATTTTGATAAATGACATGAGCCATAGAGCTAGACTGACCAATTTGGATAATGGGAGTCAGACAGGCAACTAAGCAAAACAGCTGAACTCCCCCTAATACCACTTATGTACTGCTAAAACTCATTCGGCCAAACATGTACGAGTCAAAATCAATCGAGAAAAATTATTGACCAATATTGTCAAGCCTAAAAGAAGAGTTTAAAAGAAACTCAAAACTATCACCCTAAGATGAAGAACCTTCGGCCTTCAAATTGAGTTTATACGAATAAAAAATTATAAAAATAACTTAGCTTTTCAATAGCCGATGATCCGTAGATGAGCCATGTGCAAGCCCCCGAGTGTGTGGCATGATTGTCAATGCGAGTATCCCAATCGCCACATTGCCTTGCCGAGTCATTAATCACATCGTCGAGTGGCTTCGAGTGCCCGAGTGATTTGTGTCGTCGATTTGCTTGTGCCACTAGCCGTGTAGATGAACCATTGTATCGTCAAATTGCCGAGCCATCGGCCTAGTGACGACTTGACTCGCCATCTTTATCATCAACCCTTTCACAGCAACAAGCATACGAGTACAAACACCGTACAATCAACCATAGCATGGATCATCAACTCATTCATACATGATAAAAAAGTATGTCACATAATAAGTATTCTACAAATCATATATTGATTGATTATCATTATATCAGCAGTGAAATAATATAGAGGAAATAAAGAAAAAATGAAGCTTCCCTGTTGTATGATGCGCAGCTATATAAAACTGACGCGTAGCTACTCGGGAACTGATTGCCCAACCGGTCGAGTGTGACATGAAGCCGAGTCGGAGCCAAGTCATATTCGATCCAAACTCGTGATTCTGAATATTGGCAGTATTGCCGAGTCGTCGTGACATCTAGTTGCCGAGTGATCCGACTCCTATTGCCAGCAATTGCACACGCATGCATGCAATCCTTGTTTTATGCAGCACATGAGTGTCTTGCTTCTCAAAGTCAATGCTGTCTTGCGCAACCACTTGAAACCAATTGCTAGTTGGATGTCACAACGAAATCCATTGATTACGATCTAATCCACTCAGCAAGGCATGGTGGCTCGGGGTAGTAGTTCATCCATGCAAAACAAGGAGTACATAAACATTACGTACTGATTAACAATCGGCTAACCAAATTGATTGGCATAAGAAAATAATACATAAAGATTATAGAAAGAATTCTCCCTGTTTAGGGCATGTACGACTCGACTCCTGGTCGGCAAAAATAATCTCGTCGGCACATGATGACCAGCATTGATCCTTGCTCAAGCATGACTCCGACTTATATAACCAAACCGGGGTCATTACTTGCGTTGATTCTTGTGAATATGGCTAATTCGATTCCTCCAGCAACCGAGTCGCCCCGGCTCTTCATACACGACGTGATCTCCCGGCAACCATGTCAGATTTTGTGGCATTGCAAAGTCACGGCAGCAACTTCTAGTCTAAATCTCATACTCGGCAGCCTCGGCACCACCTTGTAACCAGTGAATTTGATGATGTATTCAAGAAACACATCGACTTCTCGCCGCATGAAAGGCAGCCGCCGCTGTACCGAATCACCCACTTCACAATGCGATATCATGGCTGCCTCGGATCCTGAAGCCCGATCAACTCACGTCCATGCAAAAAGACGTGGCGCAAATCATGAGGAGATTCAACTAATCAAATTGATTAGCATATAGAATAATAAGAAAAGAATAAAGAAAGGAAAAAAAACTTCCCTGATTTCAAGAGCCTGAATAACTCGGATGGAATTGATTTCCAAATATGCTAGCACTTTACATCCCGAACTCGACGAGTTTGCTTCAGCAACGCTGCCTTGCTGGATGGATTTCCTGTCTCCTGCAGTTAGCGAAAATAACAGAAGTCTTGCTGCCACAGAGGCCTTGCCGCACCGCCAGCGAACTCGGTGGTGCACTCCATCAGGAGACACCCGTACCATGCATGAGTCCCGACCACGTAAGTATATGTATGTGATTAGTAAAAAGTACTAAGATATGGAAACGTAATCAGGAAAAGAAAAAAACTTCCCCAATTTGATATCGCATCAATCGGATAGATCTACTGCTAGCTTCGTCGTCGACCACGTGCTGCGGTTTCGACATGCAATCTTGAGTACATCGTTGACGCCAACGCCGACCTGGCCTTTGGTCTGATCTGCGCACCGCTACAAGGACTGCCTGGCTGATTTGTGCCCCATGGGGAAAGGCTGTGCGTGAGCAAAAGAACACGCGGCCTCTCCGGATGAAGCTATTGCCCCTGCTCAATCGTTGACAATGGAGATCTGTATTTTCTCAAAAGCTTGGCCATCGAACTCGACAAGCCGATCATCGCGCTGCCCCTTCCTAGCGCGCCAACTGTCGATACTATTATCGACAGTGGATCATAGGGCTGCCCATGATCCTTGTTTATCGGCAAAGGCATGCGCGAGACCGAGAGTCGATGGACACACAAGACGCAAGGTTTAGACAGGTTCAGGCCCCCTGAAGGATAATAACCCTACGTCCTGTGTTCTATGGTGTATTATACGGTATATCTGATTGTCAATGAGAGAACCCCTGCCCCTCCTTATATATCCGGGGGGTAGGGTTACAACATAATCTCCAAGTGGAATTCTATCTCTAACTTTTTATCTCTAGTATTGACTTGTCTTGTACTCCAAGTAATAATCTGAATAGTTATCTTTATGGGTTTTATCTTTGTTGGACCCCGGCCCACTCGGCAATATATTCGAGTGGTGAGGTATCCCTTGTATATATATCCCACAAGTTGTTAAGGGTTTGAGTTCATAGGAAAAACCGGACTATCAAGGGGGTCTAAGTCATTCACTTAGTTCATGTCTAGTTGGTGATGTGCAAGGTTGCTCGATGAAATCACAGGCACTAGGTGACAGTGGAGAAGCCAAGGAGCTGTTCGGAGAAGCCGGGAAACCAAGTCAAGCGAGGATGACAAGTTTCAGCTTCTGGACATAGAGACCGGACAGAGGGGTCAGTGGAGACCGGACTGTATGGTCACTATGGGGAGTTTTCTAGGACTTAGCACGAGGAGCAGAACTCTGTCAGCAGGAGACTCCATACAGACCGGACGGTCTGGTCTGCTGACCGGACAGTCCGATCAGTAGGAGTGCAGGGAGGCAGAAGAGGTGCATTTCACGGTGGCTCTTGGAATGGAGAGAGAAAGTGGACCGAACGGTCAGGTCCAGTGACCGGACTTTCTGGTCAGTTGGAGTTTCAGCAAGGGCAGAGCCAGTTGTGCATTGAGTTGCACTGACCGGACTGTCCGGTCAGGCAGTGACCGGACTGTCCGGTCAGTGTGCCCAGGAAGCTGATTTCATGGAGCAATGACTAGTTTGAGGTTGAGAGCCTATATAACTTCGTTGCTGGGGTCTTAGAGACTTCTCTTGGCCAGTGGAATACCTGAGAGCATTTGGTAAGATCCAAGAGGAAAAGAGGAGAGCACTAGGAGGAGATATTGCATATCTTGGGAGTGCTAGAGAAGAGTAGCTTGAGCATCTTGCATATCTAAGGCTAGGGTGTCCTTGTGGGTGTGATCTAGATTCTTACTCTTGGTCTATGGTGAGACCTAGACCGGTTAGGTGTCGGTGATCGAGCCTATCGTGATCAGTTGTGAAAGCCGTCACACGTTTGTACACGGTTTGAGCCTACCGTTGGAAGGGGCATCGCTACTGAGCGCCCGTGCTGGCTCGGGGAGTCCGGCAAGTTCTCAAGGGAGGCGAGCTTGTGCTTTGTGCAGCGGTGACGCACACCGTATCTTTACTCAAGGAATGATTGCGGGCTCATGGGTGAGAACTCCACTTGGTCGCGGAAGGGACCGGGACTCCGGCGGGAGTGGTCCAACGAGGATTAGGGGAAGGCGCCATCCTTTCGAGACCTTGGGAAAAAATCATGAGCATTCCTTGACCCTCTCTTTACTATTCCGCATTTATGTGCTCTAGTGAATAGGGTGACTTGTGGCTTGCATAGGCTAGTGTGATTGGCTTCCGCATTTTATCTTATTATGAACACTAGC
This sequence comes from Eleusine coracana subsp. coracana, assembly GCA_032690845.1. Taxonomy (NCBI): domain Eukaryota; kingdom Viridiplantae; phylum Streptophyta; class Magnoliopsida; order Poales; family Poaceae; genus Eleusine; species Eleusine coracana. The sequence continues at coordinate 35,182,281 of CM064418.1, forward strand.
ATGTGTAGGGTCTTGGCCTACTAGAATTGTTTAGGTTTCCTTATTTTGTTAGACTTGAGTAGCGATATTGAAGTATTTGGATTCGTGAGCGGCTTACCGATTCACCCCCCTCTTGGTATGCCTTCAGTCCTTTCATCGGGCAAGACAACATCACGAAATAAGAGGAGGCCCAGGAGAACATCAGGGGTGCAGACTTCACCAGCATCATCTTCATTCTTCATGGCTGTCTCGCACGCCTCACCAAGGAATCCCTTGACCACCACGGGATCAAGACACCATGTCACGAGTCACGATGCCTTGTCGCTGCTGTCGTCTGTGGTTACCAGCTTCTGTAAGGACGATGGGACATGCGCTTCTGTCCGCACTTTCTGCAGTGACGCTCGGCACTGTGACACTGTCATCAGAATGTGCTCGACTAGCGACGTGCATCACCGAACTCGATCTGGTGCCCGTCATGGAGGACGAAGGGACGTCTTCATGGCCGTCCTCCTCCATGGCCGTGACAGCCAATTTGTGCATGACTGGGTCAGGGCTTCATCTTCATGGCCAGACGAACTCTGACGCGGCAGGGACGTGAGTCCCGATGAAACAGGACTGGAAACAGGTGTTCGTGTTCGAATATGCACGCTACAGAAACAAAAACAGAAATCAATCAAGAAGAAAGAGATTAGGACACCATGGACATGAAATGGATGACCACACCTAAATTAATAGATTGTATGCATATCTGATCATGAGATAGAGTCCTATTCCATCCTGTTTGTATCTTGTTTGTATCTGTATTCTACATATATAAAGAACGGGTCATGCCTTCCAGGATCGATACCTTCCGCTATCTGATCATCCTTACATGGTACTCAAAGCACCTCTTCTTTTTTTTTCTTGATCTAGCTTCATGGCGAGTTCCTTTTCTTCCCTGGCGATGCCGGCGTCGCTCTCAATTCCGGTCATGGAGAAGCTGACTTGCGAGAATTATTGCCTATGATGTGCGTAAGTCTTGCCGACGCAGCTGGAACGCTACATTCATGGCACAGAGAACACCCCCCCCCCTCCTCCTCCAAGACTATCCTTGCCGAAAAGGATTCTGTGCAATCTGTGTCCAATCCAGATTGGTGATCAGCATGTGCTGGCCTACCTCGCCAACTCTCTCTCTCTCTCTCTCTCTCTCTCTCTCTCTCTGTTCTGGTGGGTGTTGCTAGCCACTCTATGGCTGCTACGCTATGGGGCACGCTCTCTAAATTTCATGCTTCACAATCGCGCTCATGCGTGTTGCATCTGCGTAATCAACTCGTGGTGACAAGGAAGGATGATAAATTTGTGGTTGTCTACTACTCCACTCTTCGTGGATTCGCAGATGAGATGTCAACTGCGGGGAACACTACAAGAAATTTGATATTCTACGATGTTTTAGTTTTGTTACAGAATGTAACAAATATGTCGTAGTATAGATTTTATGACATTCAGGTGATGAAAATCTATTCGTTGCTGAAGGTCCATTATAAAAGATATTCAACGATGTTTTTATACTTTTTCGTCGCAAATTTATCATAACGATTCTTACTTCGTCGCTAACTCATGACATTATATTTTTTCATCACTATCTAGCTTCAGAATGTCATAAAATGTTGTTTGATATAGTTATGGGCTAGACACATTTAGAATTATGGGCTGAATCTTTTTTTGACTTTTTGGGCCAGGTCCAATTTGAGTTCAGCCAGACCCATCTCTGAGTGATGGACCATTTCCAGTTCTAGTTGTGGGTCAGGCTCGTTTATACAATCAGCAAGGCCTATTTATGTGTTATGAGCTAAGACAACTTTGTATTTCACGCCCTATCCAATTTACATTTTTAACAGAATTTTACCAGGCCCATCTCATGTTACTAGCTAGGCCCATTTCATATTGTGGTTGTGAGCCAGGCCCTTTTAATTTCAATCCACGTACAAATAATTTAGATCCAAAATTTTGAAATATACACAATCAAAATCTAACATTCATATCAAAATCACAATAATCATGAGGCCCAAATTACATAATCCAGGTACAAAATATAGCAATCTGTTATCCTCACGTCATCACTATGTGAGATTCATGTTGGGATACAACAAACTTTTCCTATGTATTGTCGGTAAGCATTATTGGGATATGTTAATGTAGTATAATGCCACCATCCAATGGAAGCTTTCGATCTCTAGCCATTTGTTCACTTCAGTAATGTATACTAGAATCTTACTGCTTAAACTGAGTTAGCTTTTTTTATGCAATTATTTGCCCATACTTTGCCCTGCATTGTCCGCTCAAGGAATTTTATCGACCTAGGAATGAACAAATCAATTAGTAAACAAGAAAGTATATATTTTGTTGTACTAATTCAGAAAGAATCTAGAGAAATGAACAAACTTTCTCTAACATTTATGATAGTATGGGATAGACTAATTATTGTGTTACTTTTGGAAAACCTAAAGAGATTAAACCGAAGTTAGAAGCCACATGAACATGCCAAGTTGTGTGACATGGTGAAGTATGCTACATTATTCCATTATTGCAACTCATTACAGATTTAGGTTCTATAGTGTATTCAGCTCCATGTTGAGGGAGCAGATACAAAATATGAACAACTGCACAAGCATCAGAAAATGAAAATTAAATAAGTCAAAGAGAATACCAATCGAATAGTACAGAGATGTGACAAAGTTAGCATTGATTCATACCAAATTTGCAGGCTTTTGTTAGAATGGCTATTATACAGTGGATAGTAAGTAATGTCACATGTATATATAGTTTAACAGGTTAATAGCAAACAGAAATTTCTATGCAAGAACTGCAAAACAAGGCTGTATATATAGTTTAGCAGGTAGATTAGCAGGAATCTGATTCTTTACTAATAACAACAAAGACATTAATAAATGACACTGCCGGTACATGGCTACGAACTGGAAGCTCCGTGATATCAGTGTTTCACAAATGAAAATTAGTTGCAAGTGTACCTCTGTTTCTCAAAAATTTAGCAGGATGAGCTGTATAAGCAAAACAAAAATAGAACTGTACATATAAAATTGAGGAATCTGCAATAGGGATTCACATGCTCATTTTTTAGCATACAACTCAATCGTCATGTCTGCTTCAGTAAGTGATGATTAGCGTTGTCCGAACATTCAAACTCAGTCACTTATATTCCAAACAAACTATCTGTTAACAACTGATGATGAGCTGCTCGACGCAATGGTTTTGTGGAACAAATATAAAAGTTACTTCATTTTTCTACACCAAAGCAATCTTTCAGCAGTAATAAAATTTGCCTGGCCTAGCAGATGCACGGCTGTGCTGCGCCCCCTACGTGCCGAGGCACTCCGATTTGTTTTGCTGAAAGACATATGGTATCTCTACTCCTATTAATTTAGGTAAAAATATTCACACCATCAAAAAATATGTCATACACCCACAAAGTTAGTGATTGAATTCAGATCGGTTTTATATCTTCCATATCAAGCACCGAATTCAAAAAATCATAAATCCCTCGTCCCGTATTTAAATGAGGTAAACTCGTACTCTATCTCGTATCCCTCGAAAAGTTCTATAACTTTTGATATTTAATAGAGGTCAAGATTCTATAGTATTTGTTTCCAAATTTATGATGCAGAATATTTATTCTGATTCGGACTTCTCTGCGTAGGTCTCTGTGCAGTGCCCATATCTCTTACCTTCGAAGTCCAAATAATATGATCCACATATGTTCCAAAAAAAATTCGACGAGATCTACAACTTTTGTGTTTTAACTTTTTTCATTAGAGCATGGTATCAAGTCCAAAATTGTGTTGCGCATGCTGTTTCTATTTTACGTGAATTGAATTTTCCTATCAGATAAAACTTTTAGAAATCTTTAGACATTGGATCACGATCTTGGTCTTGCATGTTGAGCTTCATAGAGGTCTAGTGATGTCTTGTAGAGCTTGTGAGAATCCCTCTTTATATGACAAATTGGGCTTCATATCGGTACTTCTCATATTTGAGTATTTTTTAATGTCATTTCACTCAAGTTTACAACATAGCACTCAAACAACACTACATGTAGAAATTATTAACATTAGAGAGATGAAAAAATATTTATGATAAAAATACGGTAAAAATGATAGAAAAATTGTTACTTATGACATATAAAATATTACACTAAGAAACACCAATAATAATATAAATATAATCTTTTATGTAAAAATATTAACAATTATATTGTATAAATAATTTATGTTTAAATCATAAAGAATATTTTATTTTTTTAAACCTGTAGTAATGTACGAGCACTTTGCTAGTTTTAGTTTAAATAACCTAAACTGGTCAGTGGTTCTTGTTCTTCCGTTTTACCGAGGTGGTCTTCAGCCAGCTTGGGCCTTCATTCTTTTTTCGCGATCGAGCCGGTTTACCTGCTCCGCCAGCTCATCTTGTTTTTTATGTACAACAAGACCGAGGCGGCCGGCCCTTTGTGTCTTTGCCCTTTTTATCGTGATCAGGCTGTGATGGCTTCTTGGGCAGCCCAAGGTTGCTTAGGAGGAAAGAAGGCTCATTTTCACTTTTTTTTTACAGATTTAGAAGGAGATGGATTTGGATCACTACATAGCTTGTCTTTTTTTTTTCTCTCAACACTTTCATCATTTGTTTTTTTAATTTCTCCATACAAAATATGAATCATTAATACAATAAATTTCTTCTTGTATAAAATTTGACATTTTTGAGGAAAAAATATTTTAAGTCTACACCGAAGCAGCATATAAGTATTGAGAACAATAAAATAAAATGTTAGTGACGAAAATACTTAGTTGCGATAATTGACTAGTGTCGGAAACTTGTGACATTTTATATTTGGCCCTTACGACAAACAATGGTTCCTCGTAATATGACATTGACTTAGTTTTTGATAATTTGTACACGGTTTTTACGACACACTTGAAATCATCATCGCTAAATTGAATGAAATATCGTAAAATGAATTACTCTTTGACATTTTTACTAAATGTAACTCTATAATTGTCACATCCGGTTTTAAGGACAAAACCAAGTGCGTAGCATATGTGTGCCCAGGAACAAGTTTCACATATATCGATAGTAAAGTGAATAACAGTATAACCAATATTATTAATAAAGCGTATCCTGCTAATCCAAGGAAACTCCGGATGTCGGTGACGTTCTGGGGCGTATTCCAACTTAACACATCTTCTACTTTGCTAGGATCCACAAACACTCCTCCAGCGGAGATGATGTGGCCAAGAAAAGACACCTCCTTGAGCCAAAACTCACACTTGTTTAGCTTTGCGTATAACTGGTTCTTCCGAAGCTTCTGCAATACCAAACGAAGATTCTCCTCATGCTCTTCTTCATTCTTTGAGAATACCAAGATATCATCGATAAACACCACCACAAACTTGTCCAAGTACTCAATGAATACCTTGTTCATCAGATACATGAAGTAGGCGGGCATTAGTCAATCCAAAGAACATGACAGTATACTCATAAAGTCCATACCGAGTGGTGAAGGCGGTCTTGGGTATATCGGATGCCCGAATCTTCAACTGATGATATCCGGAACGTAAATCAATCTTGGAGAAAACACATGCTCCTCTCAACTGATCAAACAAGTCATCTATCCTAGGCAGTGGATACTTGTTCTTGATGGTGACGGCATTAAGGGCTCGATAATCTACACACATCCTCTAGGTACCATCCTTCTTAGGGACGAAGATAACCGGGTGTGACAATAATCATCACAGAATGTCATATTTCTTGTAGTGGAAGCCCCTTGATGATGATGTTTTCGTGTTGACATCCAGAGTTTCCTTGGATTAGCAGGGTACGCTTTATTAATGATATTGGTTATACTGTTATTCACTTTACTATCTATATATGTGAAATTTGTTCCTGGGCACATATATGCTAAGCACTTGGTTTTGTCCTTAAAACCGGGTGTGACAATAATCATCGCAGAATGTCATAATTCTTGTAGTGGAAGTCCCTTGATGATGATGATTTTGTGTCGACCGTTGAGAATGGACTCGATGTGGATTACAACCCATTGATCGAGCAAATCAATGGCATGGAGAAGACAATTGATCTTGATGACCTCTACTCTCGATTGCTTGATACCAAGGCTCGACTGGCTTTGCAAAAATCTCAGAAAGAGCAAAAGGAGCAGAAGGAACAATTTAAGATCTTAGCTAATTCTGCTGCCCGCGGTCACGGTGGGTTTTCTTGCGGCGGCCGTGGACGTGATGACAGTACCCAGGCACATCTGCTCCAACTGCGTGTGGTAAATCTTCCACGGGTCGTGGCCAGCTGTATAGTGGTCGTGGGGGTAATCCCAAAAATCCCTTCTGCAATCACCAATGCCAACTCTACAAGAAGTATGACCACACTGCTCTACATTGCTGGAATAGTTTCTACAAAGATTTTCATGGTCCAGAAAAGGAAGCAAATGTGGCTACTACTTCCTACACACTTGATCCGGCATGGTATGCGGACAGCGGCTACAAACCACATTATGGATAGTCTCGACAAGCTGACCACTAAGGAGCCCTATGGTGGTCGTGATCAGGTGCATGTCGCCAACGGTGCAGGTATGGCATAGAGCATGTTGGTTCTTTCATTGTTTATACCCCCACTAGAAGTACTCGATTTAGGGATGTTCTTCATGTGCCTCAAGCTACACATAACTTATCCTCTATTCATGGTCTTACTTCAGATAATGATGTTTTTTCTTGAACTTCATCCTAATTTTTTTCTTGTTAAGGATCGTCACACGAGGCACACCCTACTACATGACGAATGTAGGAACGGTCTCTACCCTATTCCGTCTTTGGCACCTCGGTCTCGTAAGGCTGGTTTCACCTCCATCAAACCATCTACTGATCGTTGGCATGCTCGCCTTGGCCATCCATCCTTCAATTTCATTCACCGTGTCTTAAATAGTCAGGATTTACCTTTTGTTTCAAATAAGTCTCCATGTCTGTGATGCGTGTGAGCAGGGTAAGAGTTGTCAGCTTCGTTTCCTAAGTCCGTAAGTGTCTCTACGACGCCTTTAGAGCTGATTTTCTTTGATGTATGAGGTCATACTTCTGTAGGTAGTTATAATTATTATGTTAGTTTTATTGATGATTTTAGTAAGTTCACTTGGGTCTATTTGCTTAAGCATAAATCTGAGGTGTTTCAAAAGTTTCATGACTTCCAAACCCATGTTGAGCGCCCATTCGATAAAAAAAATTCTTGCTATGCAAACCGATTGGGGTGGTGAATATCATATATTAAGTTCCTTTTTTGAGCGTGCTGGCATCACTAACCTTGTCTCTTGTCCCCATACAAATCAGCAAAATGGCTTAGCCGAACAAAAACAGTGCCATATTGTTGAGGTTGGTCTCACACTCCTCGCCATGCTTCCATGCCTTTAAAATTCTAGGATGAGGCTTTTGTCACTGCTATTTTTTTATTAACCATTTGCCTGACTCGATCGTTGATAATATTTCTCCCATTGATAAATTGTTTGCAATGAAGCCTGCCTACTCATTTCTTCCTACTTTTGGGTGTGCCTGTTCGCCTAATCTTTGTCCCTACAACACACATAAACGGTATTTTCGATCCAAAAAGTGTGCTTTCCTTGGTTACAGCAGTCATCATAGAGGTTACAAAGGTCTTGATGTTTCATTAGGATGTGTTTATATATCTCCTGATGTAATTTTCAATGAGAATGCTTTCTCTTTGCCAAATTACATCCCAATGCTGGTGCTAGATTATGCGCGGAAATTTCCCTTCTATCACCTTCGTTAATTTCGTCTACTTCTTTTGGGGGTACTAACTTGGATACCAATTATGCTTCTGTGCCTACCAATCCCTTGCAACAGGGCCCTGATGCGTAGGACATCTCATAGCCGGTGGTCGATTGTTCGATCTTGGTGGCTGGCAACCCTTATTTTTTACTACAGGAACCTGTAAGCTTGGTCACAGATCTAGACACCGCAAGAAATCCTGGTGATCATGTGCTGGCGTAGCCTGCACTTGCATCCACCTCGGATCGCTCACCTGTGGCTTTTAGTGGTTGCATCTCGGTCCCTACTTTCCCCTTGCCTGGGCCATCAGGGTCCTCTATGACATTTGACCCGCCCAGCGCTATTGTGGGCCACTTTGTGCCCATTACCGTCGTGGCGGACGCTACCGATCCCAACTCTCCTCCTACGTCATCACCTTCTGTGGCGGATCTTGTGTATCCTAATGGCTCTGCTGCTTCTACAAGCTCCACTCCGCCTCCTCGTGCCAGGACACGTCTGTAGACCAATATTGTCCAACCAAGTAAGCTATTTTCAGGGATTATTCGCTATGGGAATTTTTGTGCTACTGGTGAGCCTGAAATTTTAAAGAAGCATTGTCTGATTCACGATAGAAGCAGGCGATGGATGATGAGTATGCTGCTCTTATGAAAAACGGTACATGGCATCTTGTTCTAGTTGATCAAGCTACTAATCTTATTGATTGCAAGTGGGTCTACAAGGTCAAACGAAAAGGAGATGGTTCTGTTGATCGCTACAAGGCTCGCTTGATGGCAAAAAGATTTCGACAATGGTATGAAACTGATTATGAAGATATGTCTATTGCCATCGCTCGAAATTGGTGTCTTCGCTAGCTAGATGTTCAGAATGTGTTTCTTCATGGCGTTCTAGAAGAGGAGGTTTATATGAAACAACCACATGGGTATCAAAGTGCTTCTCATCCTTTGTATGTGTGCAAACTTGATAAGGCTCTCTATGGATTGAAACAAGCCCCTCGGACATGGTACTCTCGGTTAAGTTCCAAGCTTCTTCAACTTGGATTTATGGCGTCCAAAGCTGATACTTCACTATTTATCTATCATAACAGGATAGTCACTATATATTTACTACTCTATGTTGATTATATTATTGTGGCAAGTTCTTCTTCTGATGTGGTTCATGCTCTTCTTGCTGATCTTCATTCTGATTTTGCATTGAAAAATTTGGGCGCCTTGAGTTGTTTCTTAGGCATTGAAGTGAAGCCCTATTCTGATGGTCTTCTTCTTACGGAAGAGAAATACACCACAGATATTATTGATCACATCAGTATGCGTAAGTGCAAAACTATGAATACTCCCATGGCATCTGATGAGAAGCTTCCTCTAGATGATGGTGATCCACTTAGTGCTAAGGATGCTACTTCATATCAAAGTATTGTTGGAACTCTACAATATTTGGCGTTGACTCGTCCTGATATTTTTTTTCGGTCAACAAAGTATGCCAATTTCATCATAGGCCCACCACACATCATTGGTCTATGGTCAAGAGAATTACTCGGTACTTACAAGGGACTGTTGGACTTGGTGTTTTACTTCATCAATCTTATTCTTTGTTGCTTAGCGCTTTTTCGGATGCGGATTGGGCCAGTAATTTGGATGACCGACACTCCACGGGAGGTTTTGCTATTTTTCTTGGCCCTAATCTGATCACATGGAGTGCTCATTAGCAATCTACTATTTCTCGATCAAGCATGGAAGCAGAATACAAGGCTTTAGCAAAAGCAACAGCAGAGGTGATTGTCAAACCCAGGTATAAGGACAAACTAGGTGCTTAGTATATGTGTGCCCAGGACAAGTTTCACATATATCGATAGTAAAGTGAATAAGAGTATAACCAATGTCATTATTAAAGCATACCATTATTACATAAATAATTGTCTCTAAAGACTAAGGATGACTCTCTTGTAGAATAACAGCAGAAGACACCATAACACCACAGGTAATCGACCGGGGGCACACACACCTAGTAGTAGTCATCATCAATGTAGTCCATCTCTCCATCTTCTAAGCAGAAGTTTGTAGTATAACAACAAAGAGAAATAGCAAGGGTGAGCACATGCCTTACTCAGCAAGTGGGGGAAAGTATGACATGCAAGCTATATAGAAGAAAGGCTAACATAATGGTTCATTTGCATAAATGAGCATCTATACCTAAGACCTTTTGAAAAGCAATCCTATTTACTAGGTCAGTTGAACTACCAAACCCTGTTAATTTGAAGTAGTTATCACCCACAAAGGACTGTGATTCACATAGAATCTAGAGCCACCAACTCACACAGAGTTGAACTATTCACATAGAACACCCTTCACTAAGAAGCTAGCCAATTCCAACCAAACCAAGCTTGGCTACCTACCAAGTTCACCCAACCATTCCCGCTAATTGTGTGAAAGGTCCATGCCACTCATGACCATGAGCGCGGATGTTATAACAATTTGACACTCTCTAGAGGTTGCATAACTTTACCCACAGGTTAGTGATTTCATCACTATTCAGTGACTAGAGTCTTCATGTTGTCCAACTTACACTACCATAGGTGTGAGACCAGGAGATCACCGTAATGGTCTTTCAAAAGCGCCCTCCAGCTTCCAAACAATCCATGCTAAGGTTTCACCGCTGTGGAAATACTCTTTTCCCATAGAAGCCCCCTCTGGCACCATGGTTAGGAGCTACACTGCTCTGTTCCCTAGGTGTGGAAGTCCATCCTTCATGTACTTTCCTTGAGAGCTCGCAAAGCTGGACGACAACTAGCTACTTGACCAAGCCTACCCATATCTGCCATGTGCTTTGTGTTGTTTTCATGGTTACACGTTCTATGAACCTAACCTTGTGATCCCAAGCAGGTACCACCATAATCCTACAGTATTATACCGAGTACACATGCATACCCGCACCATCATCATCATCCTCCTACTTGGATCACCTAAGTTCCATGTTGCTAAAAAGGATTACCCATCCCTCATGATTATGTCAACTGAGCCATTAGTCAAGATTAACATTAGACACTTCTAAGCCCGACATAGCAAACTAAGCATGACGTACCCATACTAATATACTACACCATACCCCAGGCGACAAGGAATAATATGGAACAAGATATGACACATGGGATTCAATATTAACAAGCATGCATAGAGATAGAGAGGAATGTAAAACATAGGTTCAAAATATATCAAAGACACTTGCCTGGTTCCCTTGGTTGTTGTTCAAAGTCTTCAGGATGGAGATCCTAGAAGTTCTCTAACTGCGATTCGTCTACTCAACGTCACACCAGAAAGACAAGCATACAAACAAACTAAGAAACACACATAACACAGTACCAAGCAGAAAAGGAAACAATACTATAAAATAGTACGCATTGCTACGATCGTGTGAGTGCCAGAATCACTAAAAACGGAGTTATGAGCTAAAAGTTATGAAGGTTTAAAGGTCTAGGATTAAAATAGTAAAATAAAAAAACTGCTATAAACTATTATGAATAGATAGTGTTCATTCCTAGGATCGCATTGGCGCAAGAATTTTTTAAATCGCAGCTACGATTGAGATGTTACAAAGGTTTAAAGTTTTAGGGGCAAAAATGTAAAAATAGACAAGTTCAGGGACCTAAAAGTAATTTTAGAAAAAGATAAGGGCTAAACTATAAATGTAAGTATTAAAATATAATTTATGAAAATTTCAGGGACCCAAACATAATTTATATACTAAATTGTAAAAAGGCAGGACTAAAACATAATTATAGATAACTTTAGAGGCCTAAGTGTAAATTGCCCAGCCTAAATTATAATTTGTAAAAAGTCAGAGGCTAAAATAAAATTACTAGAATGTACAGGGTGGTTTTTATAAAGTTGTAGGGCCTAAAACTAATTACTTAAAAGGTTAGGGGCCTAGTCACAAAGTAGTCATTTACTACTAATTAAACAGAAATAAATAAATGAATATAAACAAATTCAAATCCGTGGACCAAGTCCATGGGGCTTACGGACCGGGGTTGACCCCGTGGTCCATGGTCCACGGTGGACCGGTGGCGGCCATTAGTGCCGCACTAGAGCTCGTCGGGGAGGCGCTTCGGCTCGACGTGGCAGGGGGGGGGGGGGAGGGGCACGAGGAGGCGGCGCAGGGGCGGAGGCTCACCGGGAGAGGGGAGGGGTCGCGAGCGGGCAGGGATGATTTTGGGCCAAGGCCGAGGAGGGAGAATGGAGTGGGCCTCAGGGAAAACAGGTTTCGGCCCACAGAAGGGTTTTCTTCCTTTTCTTTTCTTTTCCTATTCTGTTTCTATTTTCGATTTCCAAAATCAAAATAAAATCAATTTCTAAATGGATTTTCAAACACTATTGCATACGATAAAAACCTAATGCATCTAATAGGCATGAATGGAACAACCAACATAATACTTACCTAAATTAAATTATTTAATTTAGAAAAATAGCTCTTTTGCCTAAAATATATTATAATTCTCTAATTAATTTAAATAAAATTTTAATCTATTATGAATTTTCTTAAAATTTAGTGAAATTTAGGTCACATAACAAAATTTCAAATTTTGGGGTGTGACAATACTACCCCGCTTAATAGGAATCTCGTCCCGAGATTCTTTATGACTAGCAAGAAAAAGGTAAAGGTAATTTTGTTGTTCGTCCTTCATCTTTGATCTCTATTCAGTTGATTGGCTAATGGTGTTCACTACAGCAACTCCTCTAGAGGAAATCTTGATGTCCTATAGCTATATCTTTGTTGGTATTTCTTACGATCACAGATAAATCCACAAGGGCACGGATACCAATGTAGCACTTTATCTTGGTGTATTCTAGGATATCGATTTCATAGGGAACGTTTATGTAATTATCTTCTAAACAGATTCGTCTAAGGACAACAACAATGTGGTAGGCATAGGATAGAGAAGATTCCTATTGTCAAGGATCTTAGAATAAGGTAGGTCCAATCTCTAATGGTTTACTTTGGGCGCCGGCTTACCCCTAGTCTGCCAAGTGCCTCCGGCCAAGAGCCTACGATGTATCAGAACATGGAGGATTACAATGGACGAATAGGGCTGTCACCACCTACTGACTACCTCTACAACCTGTGGGATACAAAGCAAACAAAGGTAACCTCTAACATAGACACCACGTCTATGTTATCGGTTACTACCTTAATATTGAATTCTATAAGACTAAGGCACTCTAAATAAATAGGTGATGAGCAAGCAAACAATTAAATGAAAGAACTTACTTATATAAGAATACTAAAGACCAATATGGAAATCACGAATACTTGCTTAAAATAGAAAGCATTCGCTGAGGTACAAGCATGGAGAAGGCGCCGATAAGACCGAGCCTTCTCTAACTCTCCATCACTCTCTCCCTATTTTTCTAAGCACTAATAAGGAAGCGCTTCGCCTTTGGAGTGGAGCTCTAACTCTTTAATCTTGTCTGTTGTTTTCTGCCAAATCCCCCCCCCCTCTATTTATAGGTGGCAATGGGCAGGGGGGTATTTGTACGTGAAGAGGAGTCAGTAGGCAATAGTCGGTCCGCCGGGTGGCGGGCCATGCCGGGCGGCCACGTGTGCTAGGCGGCCTGGCATACCGGGCGGCATGTGCCGCCGGGTGGCAGCCCAGGCCGGACGACCCTTGGATTGTGTCGGTTCACGAGCGACTTCTCTTGGATGGCTTAGATTTGATCACGAAGTCGGTTGTTCGGTCTATTCCCACCGACTCCTTTATTTCAGGGTCGGTAGGCGTCTTGGGCCTAGTGGGCTAGCAACCCCTGGGTGGCATCCCAGGCCGGGCGGCGGCCTTGGCCGGGTGTCGACCCCCTCCGGGTCCCTCCTTGACTTCTCCCGGTTAGGCCACTTATTGGTCTTCTTTTCCTTAGCCATATTTCATCATTCTTAATCCAAGAAGAGAACGGTATCACGGTGAAGTGTTTTTAAAAAACAGGTCGGGTCGGATGATCGGCCTAAAAAACGCCTCCGGTTAGGCAGTCAAGTGGCTGATTTGAGCCGTATATGACTCTGTCAGCCGAATGCTGATTTCAGCTTGAAAACGACCCTATCGGCCGGTGAAAATGGCTGTTTCACAGTCGTGATTGGCCGACGGGGTGTTTTTTTCATGTTTTTGCATATTGTTAGCTCTTTTATACCTGCAAACACATATCTCACCAAAATTCATGGAAATTGTTAATAATAAGCTGCTACCACTTTGTTGTTTATTCCTTTTATGTTATTTATGCAAGGATTTCACGGTCAAATTTAGCATTTAAGGACCATCAACAAACTCCCCCACACTTAGCCTTTGCTCGTCCTCGAGTAAAGGTTGAAGACTAAAGTGGATCATAACTTCAACTGGTATGATGCTAGCATGCAAATTATTCCATGTCATACCTGTACCTATGAACTTTTAAAGTGTCTATCATGTTACCGTTGGTGGTTGAGGGATGGAACAGTCCTGACTCCAATCATAGTTGTAGCTTGGTTTTTTAAAAGATTTTCAAAACAAATCATAGTTGTACTCCTCAAATGATTCTCTCGAATCGCTCAATGTGTATGGTTCCTCACTAGGGCATTTGACATTGCCTCTTTTAATCCTACTTCTAAAAAAATGGATTTATGTGGAGCTCAAGGTTGGGGTAAAATAGAGGCATATTTGTGTCTCATATATCACTAAGTCAAAAACCGGATCCATGGAGAACAATTCATGAACTTTTGGTCAAGCATGTGCACATGTGGATATGTGGATGGAAAATGACTGAACATGACTACTCCCTTTTCTTTAAGATGCTCCCTCCCTTCTATTGGATAGGCATTTGAGAACATGAGCTAATTCTTTCTCTATCTTTTTTTCACTTTTTTCTTGTATCATGAATAGCCCATGTCTCTTTTACAAGGATATTTGGAGAGGGAGTTCTTCAGAATATGATGGAGTACTTTATTTAATGGATGGATGATGACGTGGAAGTGCTATCTTCCAGTGCAGAAGATTTAGCATATGGATGATGGATATGGTGGTGCTAACTTCCAGTGCAGAAGTATTAGCAAGGTGGTGTGCACATAACCTTGATCAAAAAGTCATAAAAAGTAACTCACAAGGGCCACAACAATTTGACAAAGTTCAACAAAACAACAAGTAGCATATGCATAAGGTTTTGTATGAGTTCATCATATGGCTTTGGTAGGAAGATATAATCATTGAGGAGTCAAGCTATTGGTTTTAATTTTTGTAAGAAAAATTCCCAAGCACATCAAGCATAAAAGGAAGATTCATTTCGTCAAACCATATCTCATGCATCAACTACCTAGGTGACATGCTTTCCTAGAGATATAGCTCATATGCAACAGGTCTATGAACTAGGAATAAAAAGCATGCAAGCAAACAAAATAGAAGCATGAAATAAAATAAGGGTTCCACAAGCTTCATTTTAGTTTTTGAGTTACATGTTTATGATTGATTCATGAGAAAATAATTTTAACTCGCAGGTGAAGGGATTGAGTGCGTAAACCGTCGTAGTGAAGAGGGTGGAAGCTGGGATGTGCCTGGCCTCCACGCTCCCTCTCATGAGGTTGACCTCTTTTGTTTGCACATCAAAAAGCCTGAGAATCCTCCCCCACACTTGTTCTTGTACCTGGCTGCTTTTTATTCAAAACAAACAAAAGATTGTGGAAACAAGAATGACTCTACCAGGTTAAAGACCAGGGAACCTAATTTTATTAAAAAGGAAGATAGGAATGCTAGGGTAGAGCATTATAATTAATTAAATTGATCACATCTACCTCCTTACCTTGGTTGTCATCTGGCTCTAGGAAGACTTTTAAACGTTGACCATTTACCTTAAAGAGGTTCCCTCCATTATCTTGGAGTGTGATTGCTCGATGCGATGCAACATCAATGACGATGAATGGTCCTTCTCATTTACTCCGAAGCTTCCCATGTCCAAATAGCTTGACCCTTGAATTGAAGAGCAACACCTTATCACCTAGTTTGAACTCCTTAAGCTTCATCCTCTTGTCATGCCATGTTTTTGTTCTCTCTTTGTATATCTTGGCACTATGGTATGCCCTGTCTCTCCACTCTTCAAGCTCAGATAGTTGTATTTTTCTCTTGTTTCCAGCCTCTTCAAAGTCCATGTTCCATCTTTTGATGGCCCAGTGTGCCCTATGTTCCAACTTGACCGGTAGATTGGTGTTTTATATGTTGTCATGTATGCCCTACAAGTTTTCCCATAAATGAGATGAAAGGGTGACATTCCGATTGGTGTTTTATATGTTGTCATGTATGCCTAAAGTGCATCGGGTAGTTTGTTCTTCCATGTCTTCCCCATCTCTTATACAGTTTTCTACAGAATATTCTTGATTTGTTTGTTTGATGTTTCTGCTTGTCCGCTCGTCTGGGGGTGATACGGAGTTGCAATATTGTGATGGACTCCAAGGCCCTTAGAAAACTTCGAAAGGTATTATGAATGAAATGAGACCCTTCATCACATAACACCATCCTTGGTGTTCCAAAACGAGGGAAGATGATCTCGTGGAACATTTTTCAGGCTTGCTTGGAGTCGGTTATTCTACATGGTTTTGCTTCTACCCACTTGGACACATAGTCAACTGCCACCAAGATGTACTCACCATCATAGGACTTTGGAAAGGGTCCCATGAAGTCGATGCCCTAGACATCAAATAATTCCACTTGAAGGTTATATGTTAGGGGCATCGCATTGCGAGTGGTGATTCCTCCATGTTTCTGACACTGTGAGCATCTTCGAATGAATTCCTTTGTATCTTCATACATTGTCGGCCAAAAGAATCCACTCTGCCAGATTTTTGCTTGTGTGCAGAATGCACCATAGTGTCCTCCATATGGAGCTGCATGACACTTTTCTATTATCTTTGTTCCTTCAATGGTAGGTGATGTGGACAAGGGTTCCCGATCTTCCGAAAGGTTCTGGATACGTTGATTTGGTCGGAGGCGGCACACAAATCGATCCGGCTTCAGAACAACATGTTCTAAACCCTGCAATCGCAGCACGACGTCTCCTCTGGTTATCAACCGTCCTAAAATGATTGACCTCACTGAGAAGGCTAATCCCTGCCTGCAAATCAAGAACACAAGCAAGAACAAAGAAGAATGCAACACAATTACAGATGTATTATGAATCTCACGAAGTTGGGGTCTCACAAACCATTAATTTAGACTTTCTCAAATCTGGAAATCTATCCTTTCTCAAGTGTAACCATACTAAATATCCTACATCAAGTTTTACTTCTTTTCTACCTTTACTACTAGCAATTTTATACTTGTCATTCATCAGCATGCTCCTTAGCATCAATATGAACTCTCTCATGAATAGGTAGAGGAAGTATATCAAGTGGAGTACATGGATCAAAACCATACACTACCTTGAAGGGACTTACCTTGGTAGTAGAATGTGTTGCCCGATTATATGCAAACTCAACATGACGCAAACATTCTTCACATTGCTTTAAATTTTTCTTCAAAATAGCTCTCAACATAGTACCCAAAGTGCGGCTCACCACCTCAGTTTCTCCATCAGTTTGTGGGTGACAAGTTATAGAAAACAACAACTTTGTACCCAACTTATTTAAAAGTGTGTGCCAAAAGTGACTCAAGAATTTTGCATCACGATCTGAAACAATAGTAGAAGGCATACCATGCAAACGTACAATTTCTTTGAAAAAGAGATCAGCAATATAACTAGCATCATCAGTCTTATGACATGGTATAAAGTGTGCCATCTTAGAAAATCTATCCACAACAACAAAAATAATATCACTCCCCCTCTTAGTCCTAGGTAGTCCTAAAATAAAGTCCATAGAAATATCCGCCCAAGGAATAGAAGGAATAGGAAGTGGCATGTATAAACCATGTGGATTCAAGCGAGACTTAGCTTTTCGATATGTAGTGCAATGAGCAACAAAGCGCTCAACATCATTCCTCATCCTTGGCCAAAAGACGTGTGTGGCCAAAATATCCTCCGTCTTCTTGGCACCAAAATGACCCATCAATCCACCTCCATGCGCCTCCTGTAACAACAAAAGACGAATGGAACCAACTGGAATGCATAGGCGGTTAGCTCTAAACAAGAATCCATCAGTCAACACAAATTTGTTTCATGCACGACCTTCTTTACAATGCAGCAATACATCCTTAAAATCAACATCAGCAGCATATTATTTTTTTAATTGCCTCAAGTCCAAAAATTCTACAATCAAGTTGAGACAATAAAGTATAGCGCCTAGATAAAGCATCAGCGATCACATTATTCTTCCCTTTCTTATGTTTAATAATGTAAGGAAAAGACTTAATAAACTCAATCCATTTAGCATGTCTACGATTTAAATTACATTGAGAACGAATATACTTAAGTGATTCATGATCAGAATGGATAACAAATTCTTTGGGCAACAAATAATGACGCCACATCTCTAAACAATGTACAAGTGCATACAATTCCTTATCATACGTGGAGTAATTCAAATCGGGCCCAGTAATTTTCTTACTAAAGTATGCAACAGGTTTACTATCTTGCATCAAAACACCACCAATGCCTATACCACTAGCATCACATTCAAGCTCAAAAATCTTATCAAAATTAGGTAATTGCAGCAATGGTGCATGTGTAAGTTTATCCTTCAAAGCATCAAAAGACTCATGATGTACCTTACCCCCAATGGAAATCAACGCCCTTCTTTGTCAACTCATACAAATGTGCAGCAATGGTGCTGAAATCTTTGACAAAGCGGCGGTAGAAACCTGCAAGACCAAGAAAACTCCTCACCTATGTCATAGTTTTTGGTACAGGCCAGCTCTTTATGGCTTTAATCTTCGCCTCATCCACCTCAATTCCCTGTGGAGTCACAACATATCCAAGAAAAGAGACTCGATCCGTGCAAAAGGTGCACTTCTCAAGGTTACCAAATAAACGTGCATCTCGTAAAGCATCAAAAACAGCACGTAAATAATTCATATGTTCATCTATGGATTTGCTATAAATCAAGATATCATCAAAGTAAACTACCACAAATTTGCCAATAAAAGCTCTTAAAAGCTCATTCATCAAGCGCATGAAAGTACTAGGTGCATTAGTTAAACCGAAGGGTATTACTAACCACTCATATAATGCAAATTTGGTTTTGAAAGTTGTTTTCCATTTATCTCCAAGTTTTATTCTAATTTGATGGTAGCCACTACGCAAATCAATTTTAGTGAAAATTATAGCACCACATAACTCATAAACCATGTCGTCTAGCCTAGGAATAGGATGATGATACCTAATAGTAATATTATTAATGGCTCTACAATCTACATACATACGCTAAGTACCATCTTTCTTAAGAACCAAAAGTACAGGAACAACACAAGGACTAAGTGATTGATGAACATACCCACGATCCAAAAGGTCTTGAACTTGTCGTTGTATCTCCTTGGTCTCCTCAGGGTTGGTCCTATAAGCAGCACGGTTTGGCAAAGTAGCACCCGAAATCAAATCAATTTGATGCTCAATCCCTCTCAAAGATGGCAATCCCGGGGGTATCTCAGCTGGAAAAACATCCTCATACTCCTGCAAAAGGTTAGTGACAGCAGGAGGCAAAGCACTAGAAGCAATATCATCAAGCGAAAATAAAGCTTGTGTGCATATCAAAGCATAACAAATATCATCAATATCAGAAATTTCAGCAAGCTCGAATTTTGTTGCAAGACATGAACGACCTTATAATTTAATTCCAGCACGCTTAGAACTTGAAGAATCATTAACATTACTAGGTGTAGAATTAGAATTAATAGGTTGTTGAATTTCAGGACCTTTATTTTTCAAACTAGCAGCTCTTTCTAAATCAGCTTGTACAATTTCAGCAGGGGTCATTGGTAACAAAGTAATTTTAGTTCCTTTATGCATAAAAGTGTACTTATTACTTCTACCATGGTGTAAAGCATCATTATCAAATTCCCAAGGTCTACCCAATAAAAGTGAACATGCTTGCATGGGTACGACATCACAATCAAAAGAATCCATATAAGAACCAATGGAAAAAGGAACTCTGCAAGTTTGTATTACCTTAGCTTTTCCCGAGTCGTTTAACCACTGAATGTAGTACGGATGTGGATGTGGGAATGTGGTCAAAGCAAGCTTGTTGACCACATCAGAACTCACCAAGTTATTGCAGCTCCCTCCATCAATGATGACACATGCTCGGTGGTTCTTGATGACGAAGAAAATCTGAAACAAGTTGTGGCGCTGCATCATCTCGGGCTGATGAACTTGTGTGCTAAGGACATGCTGAACAATAATGTTCATGTATCCCGTGGTGTCTCCGCCTCCAAGGACGAGGTCACTGCTGGTCGCAGCGACGTCCTCCTCCTCATCCTCCACATCAGAGGTGCTCATGTAACCGCCATCGTCTGTCGCCACGTATGCCCGCCTACTTGGACAATCTTTCTGCATATGACCACGTCCATGGCAGCGGTGGCACTGAATCCCTGTAGTGCGCCTCGTTGAAGCAACAGAGGAGGAACTACTAGCTGGTACCTGCACAGAAGTTTTACCTGAGCGTGTAGATGGTACAGGGGCTGATCTTGGGGCTGCAGAAACAACACTGGTTCCCTTGGTACCTGCTGGTGGGGGCGGCCGGAAAGATGGCCTGGGTAGCCTCAAAGTCCCCGTCGAGCGTGGGGGGTAGGAGTTCCTCGACTTGTTGTACTCCTCAAAAGCTTAGAAAAGTTCCTATGATTCTTTCTCTGCAAGAATAGCATACTGAAAACACTGGGTGAGGGTATAATATTCTTTATAATCAAGGATGTCCTGAATTTCTTTTCTTAAACTAGAAAAAAAGCGACAAATCTGATCCTCTACTTTTTCAACTACAGCACAACGAATCAAACCCTTCTGAAGCTCACTAAAGTACTCCTGAATAGTTTTATCTCCTTGTTCTAAACGCTGCAGTTTATTACGAATCTCTCTATAAAAAGGAGGAGGAACAATACAGTCACGGATTGCTACCTTAAGTTCTTCCCAAGTAGTAGGCAAATCAGTTTTAGCAGCTAGACCACTCCACCAAATAATAGCAAAGTCCTTAAACTCACTAGTAGCTTGTCTAACTCTATGTTGTTCAGGAACAAGATGGGTATTAAATTTTTGTTCTACAGTCATCTCCCAATCAACATAAACATCACCATCATACTGATCCAAAAACGAAGGAATTGAAAACTTAATTTTAGCATACGGGTCATCTGAAGCATAGTTACCGTGTGGGAGACGATTGTAGTTATGGAAACCACCCATACCTTGAGTATTACGGTGCAAACGACGTCGTAATCTTACGGTCCTTGTAGCTGACCTATCCACGGTGCCATCAGCCTTATACATCGTGTCTTTATCATGGATGTCTTCAACGTCGTTGTTATTGGTGTTCGTATCATTGGTCTTGGGAGCGGTCTCCAACGCGACAACCTGATCGATTAACTTAGAAACCCGCTTCTCCAACTGCTCGATGCTTTCTCCAATGTGAAGCTTGCTGACCGCATCAGTAACGGCTCTGGTGATCGTCTCAGCCAAATCACTCTGAGCAGCCTGCAAAGCCTTCTGGAGCTGCTCTTGGCTCACGCACTCAGCAAATTGTGAGAGTGAAGCCATTTCTCCATCGTCACTTCCTGCCATCACAAACACCAAAACAGGAAACAAACAGTGAAGATTATCCCTATAAAATAGCTAAGTAGTGGTGCCTCTCAACACAGCAAAAGGAAACTCCTTACAAAGCTCTTACAAAGTTCTGAAAAGCAAAACAAAGGATACCAGGGAGATGTGTTCCATGATTGCAAGGGTCACAAAATAACCTATGTGCTGTCCAGAAGAAATATGTAGAGCTAGGAAAGGTCAAATATATATATGTGAGTGGCACACAAATTAAAAACAGATAATAAAGCTGAATAAGTGCCCAAGTAAGTTATTCCTAGTTGCTGGTCTAAGTATGTCCTAGAACAGTAGTGATAGCAAAGTAGAAACAAGGAGACAAAGGCACACAGGCGATAACAGGGGGCTCAGTGCAAAATAGCCAAATATAGAAATTTTAGGGGGCTAGATGTAGCACTAGTAGAAATCTTAAATTTCTTTTTTTTGATTTTATTTTTTTGATATTTTTCTCCAACTCACCTACAATGGGGGAGAATCCACAGAAAATTTCAGCTCAAACAGAGGTAGGATATGGCCTACAGAAAATCTTAAAGTTTCAGAAAACGTTGGTTTCAACTTGAATCAATTTATTCTTTATGTTCCCGATTTTTTTTGAACTTTTTGACAAGGGCACACAGGGTATGCTCAACTTTGGGTCAAGAATCTCCTGTAAAAATTTTAGCCAAAACGGACAACCGAGCAAAAAGTTAAGCCCGTTTTACCGAAGGGGGGTTGGAGTCGGTTTTCCAGAAACCCAAGGCGAAACCCGAGTCGGGTTTGGGGTCAGGTTTGGAATTGGGTAGGATTTTTTTTAGTGGCGTGGAGGCAGCGGAAAGTGGAATTTGTGGAGATTGGTCCGGGGTGTTGACGGTGTGTTTAGGGTGGGATTAGAGTGGGACTAGGCTATGTGTGTCGATCAATCAACCCTAGCACAAAAAGCCAACAAAACAGAGGATGGTGAAGGGGATGGTGGCTAGGGTTGCAAGGGAAACACTACTGATGACAAAAACACAAACTAAACCAGCGACTAAACAAGAACTAGGGAACAAACTCAACACTACAGACTCTGAAATTGAAATATGCAAAGGCTAAACACGTGGTTATGGGCGGAGGGGAAATTTTTTTGGACTTTTCTGTGGATGATAGGATGAACACAAAATGAAATTAACTAAGGATAGTGCGAACCTAACAATGCACCTGAAGCTCTGATTATCACTTGATGTGGATAAGGTTCCCGATCTTTCAAAAGGTTTTGGATACGTTGATTTGGTCGGAGGCGACACATAAATCGATCCGGCTTCAGAACAGCATGTTCTAAACCCCGCAATCGCAGCATGACGTCTCCTCTGGTTATCAACCATCCTAAAACGATTGACCTTGCCGAGAAGACTAATCCCTGCCTGCTAATCAAGAACACAAGCAAGAACAAAGAAGAATGCAACACAATTGCAGATGTATTATGAATCTCACGAAGTTGGGGTCTCACAAATCATGATGATGACAAAACTGTTATAAACAGAATAATCTAAGCAAAACCCAAACCCTAATGGTGTGGCGGCGGCTGTATATGAAGACCTTAGGGTCGTGCAAGACCCTCTGGACGCGCCCGTAATTGGGCTCAACTAGATACAAAGCCCAAAGGCCAAAAACAGGCGACACAGCACCAAAACAGATTCTGGACCCTCTCTTGTTTCGTCTATTCCTGATGACTCCGTATGAATTTTGATATGATACCGGCGGCATTGGAAAGGTCTTCTTCTTATCTTTCCGTGCATATGTAGAACGTCCAAATCCGAGTCTGTATGCGTCCTGGGCATCCATTTTAGTGCAGACTGGTCCTGAGCCCTGAAACAGACTCGAAGTCGGTTTTGGTTGGGCCTCCACCTTGGCTTCCACATTCTTGCTGATCCTCCACGTCTCCAAGTCCTTTTCCCATCATCTCCTTGTCCTCTCCATGGTTCCTAATTACAATATAATCATTAGGTAGCAAACCATTCTCAAATGGGACATATAATGAAGAACGTAGGAATGAGCTCACCTCTAAATTTAGTCGTCGTGCACGAGCTCGAGTCATTGGACCTTGCAAGTCCAGAATTGGAGGAGCGTTGCATGTATCCTTAGGAGTGATGTCCTCATCAGTAGGGACACACCTTCGTAGCAATCCATCTGCACAAACTCTATAGAGGTATGGGTCTTCCCATAGATGACGTCGACTCTCATAAATGAGCTTTTTCTTATTCTCTCCTAGTGGTACATAACCTTTAACAATAAAATTCACAATGTCTCCATACTAGGGGTTGGAGTCTGTAACATTTAACAGCATGTCATTCCGAAGGAAATCATTTATCAGTAGTTCCTGCATGTTACTACATTGTATACGTGACAAATGATCCGCTATAGAATTTTTCTACTCCTTTCTTATCTCTAATTTCAAGATCAAACTCTTGGAGTAGAAGGATCCATCGAATTAGCCTTGGTTTAGCATCTTTCTTAGTGAGTAAGTACTTCAATGCAGCATGATCGGTATAAACAATAACCTTTGCTCCCACTAAGTAAGATCTGAACTTGTCAATTGCAAAAACAATGGCAAGAAGCTCTTTTTTCAGTTGTGGCATAGTTAAGTTGAGCTCCTGAGAGGGTTTTGCTAGCACAGGCTATTGCATGATTCTTCTTATCTTTGGTTTGTCGAAGGACGGCTCCAACAACATAGTCACTAGCATCACACATTATTTCAAAAGGTAGCATCCAGTCAGGTGGTTGTATGACTGGAGCCGAGATGAGTGCCTTCTTAAGGATATTGAAAGAATTTAGGCACTTATCGTCAAAATTAAAAGGAGTATCCTTGCCCAAAAGACTAGTGAGGGGTCTGGCAATTTGAGAAAAGTCCTTAATAAAATGCCGATAGAACCCCGCATGTCCCAGAAAACTACGAATCCCCTTAACATTGATTGGAGGTGGAAGCTTTTCTATAACTTCAATCTTGGCTCTATCCACCTCTATACCCCTTTCAGACACAAGGTGTCCTAAAACAATGCCTTCTCGGACCATAAAGTGGCATTTCTCCCAATTAAGTACCAAGTCCTTTTCTAGGCATCTTTGCAAGACCTTATCTAGGTTCTCAAGACAATGATCGAAAGTTTTCCCATAGACAGAGAAGTCATCCATAAAGACTTCCATGATCTCTTCAATCTCTTCAGAGAATATAGACATCATGCACCTTTGGAATGAAGCGGGGGCATTACATAAACCGAAAGACATTCTACGATAGGCATAGGTTCCATAAGGGCACATGAAGATGGTCTTACTTTGATCATCGGGATGGATGGGAATTTGATGGTAGCTAGAGTACCCATCAAGGAAGCAAAAGAAGGAATATTTGGCAAGACGCTCCAACATTTCATCAATGAAGGGCAGTGGAAAATGATCCTTTTGTGTTGCCTTGTTGAGCCTCCGATAGTCGATGCACATCCTCCATCCCGTGACGGTGCGCTGAGGGATCAACTTATTTCTATCATTTCTAACGACCATCATACCTCCCTTCTTAGGCACTACTTAGACAGGGCTAACCCACTCACTGTGAGGGACAGGATAAATTATCCCGGCATGTAAGAGCTTCAAGACCTCTTTCTTGACAACCTCTCTCATCGCATTGTTTAGCCTCCTTTGAGGCTCCCTACAAGGTGTGCTACCAGGTTCAATGGGGATGTGATGGGTGCAAAGAGCAGGACTAATCCCCTTGAGGTCTTCGAGTATGTAACCTAGGATAGATCAATGCTTTTCTAGAATGGCAATAAGTCTACTGGTTTTTTCCTCTGATAGCTTGTCACTTATGATGACAGTGGCTTCTGTATCACCATTTAAGAAAGCATAATGTATACTTGAGGGCAAAGGTTTAAGCTCAATTGGAGGTTGTGATGGTGGCTCATATTTGGGTAGTTCAAAGGTCTCCTGCATATCATCCCTCTCTTTGGTAAATTGCTTGACATCATGTTCAAGGAGGGATTCAGTGGAGTCAAAATGAAAAAATGGACATCACCTCTTCCGTGGGCTCATCCTTGGGGAGAGATTCTGCTAGAGTGTTCTTTGATCGAGAGATTGGGACAGAAAAGGTGTTCTCCCCAAGTTTTATGTCTAGGCTCCCTAGTGTTGGTGCATCTATGAGCAATTTCTCAATAGGATGACCAATCAAGATATCAAATTCATAGACCTCAAAAACATGGAAATCTAAGAGGGCCTCAACATTTTCATGCCTTATGGACACGTTTTGCAAAATCCCATATCCTTCAACAATTGGCCCTAAGGGTAACTTGAAGGATTTATGGGTTGGTGCCAATGGTTCATCACCTAAAATTGTGAATGCACAGGAATCCGAGATGATGTTGGCACCGACAGTGGGATTGTAAAGAACATCCATCAAGATTCCTCTAATGACACATGAATAATTGAAGACGGGGAGCTTATTTGAATGACATTAGAGGATAGCTCAACCTCTCTTAACCATTCATTGCTCACGATTGAAGTTAACTCCTTCATGGTCTCTTGGAGGAATGGCCCCTCAAGAGGATCAAGAGGAGAAATAGGAACTGATGGTTTCTTTTCATAAAAATAATTCAAGGTATTTCCATAATCTTCAAAAAGATCTGCCTTGAATTCAAAAGGGAACTCCGAAGGTTGAATTTCTTCTTCCTCGGGTGCCCGTGGTTCGGGTGAGAGCTTATGGCTCGAATCGTGGGGTGTGCAAAGTATAGGATTTGATTCAACCATTCAAGAGTCCTCATTGCTTGACTTGCTTCCTCATGGAGGGGCTCATTGTAACCGGTGAAACAAGAAGAGTTTTCAAGGATATGAATCTAAGATTTCTCTTTCTTCCATTGTGGTCTTGTGCATGAATGAACCTCCGGCAGTAATATTGAGGAAAAGGGTAGATTCCTTGCTAAGACCCAGACAAAAGTGTTGTAGCAACACATGGTCGGACATAGACAAGTTTGGACCTGATTGAATTAACAATGAAAATCTGGCCCAAGCTGCGCCTATAGTTTCCCTCTCAATCTATTGAAAGCAGACAATTTCTCTTCAAAGGGATGCAATGCGGGATAGTGGAAAGAATGCAAGCCAAAATTTATCTCAAAGTTCTTCACAGTCACTATTTGCACTCCCGACGATATGAGTGTACCATTGTTTCGCCCTCTCTTTGAGAGAAAAGGAAAACAATTTCCACTTTAGAGTCTCTTGTGTCATGCCTCTAATCATCAGGCAGGAGCAAAGTTGCTCAAACTCTCGTAGATGATAGTAGGGATTTTCTAAGTCTAGTCCAGAAAAAGATTGCTCCCGAACCATGGCTATAAAGGCAGGGCGGAGTTCATAGCTGGATGTGCAAATTGGGTCTGCAGACGGTGGTAGCTCAAATAACTCACCCTTTGGAGCAGAGAAATCTTTGATAGGGGGTTGCTCCATGGTAGGAATAGAAAAGAAAGAAAAGAAAAGAAAAGGAAAAAAGACGAAGACGAACAGGGTTCGACGATAATACAGCAACCATGCCCCGGCAACGGCGTCAAAAATGCTTGTTGGTATTTCTTACAATCACAGATAAATCCGCAAGCCTAAAGATACCGATGTAGCACTTCATCTGGGAGTATTCCAGGATATCGAATTCACAGGGAACATTTGTATAATTATCTTCTAAACAGATTCGTCTAAGGATAAGAAGAATGTGGTAGTTGAGGATAGAGAGGATTCCTATTGTCAAGGATCTTAGAATAAGGTAGGTCCAATCTCTAATTGTTTATGTTGGGTGCCAGCTTACCCCTAGTCTGCCAAGTGCCTCCAGCCAAGAGCCTACGATGTATCCGAATGTGGAGGATTACAATGGATGGATAGGGCTGTCACCACCTAGCGACTACCTCTACAACTCATGGGATACAAAGCAAACAAAGGTAACCTCTAACATAGACTCCACGTCTACGTTATCAATTACTACCTTAATCTTGAATTCTATAAGACTAAGGCACTCTAAATAAATAGAGCGATGAGCAAGCAAACAATTAAATGAAAGAACTTACTTGTATAAGAATACTAAAGACCAATATGGAAATCATGAATACTTACTTAAAATAGAAAGCATTCACTGAGGTACAAGCATGGAGAAGGCACCGATCAGACCGGGCCTTCTCCTAACTCTCCCTCACTCTCTCCCTATTTTTCTAAGCACTAACAAGGAAGCGCTTCGCCTTTGGAGTGGAGCTCTAACTCTTCAATCTTTTTTGTTGTTTTCTGACGAATTCCCCCTCTATTTATAGGTGGCAAGGGGCAGGGGGGTATTTGTAGGTGAAGAGGAGTCGGTAGGCAATAGTGGATCCGCCGGGTGGCGGGCCATGCCAAGCGGCCACGTGTGCTAGGCGGCATGCACCACCGGGCGACCCTTGGATTGTGTCGGTTCATGACCGACTTCTCTTGGATGGCTTAGATTTGATCCCGAAGTCGGTTGTTTGGTTGGTTTCCACCAACTCCTTTATTTTGGGGTCGGTAGGCGTCCTAGGCCGAGTGGGCTGGCAACCTTCGGATGGCATCCCAGGCCAATCGGCAGGCCAGGCTGGGCAGCATCCTAGGCCGGGCGGCATGGTTGGCCGGGCGACAGCCTTGGCCAGGTGTCGACCCCCTCCGGGTCGCCCCTTGACTTCTCTCGGTTAGGCCACTTATTGGTCTTCTTTTCCTTAGCCATATTTCATCATTCTTAATTCGGGAAGAGAAAACGGCATCACGGTGAAGTGTTTTTACAAAACCGGCTGGGTCGAATGATTGGCCTGAAAAACGCCTCCGGTTAGGCAACCGGGTGGCCGATTTCAGCCGTATATGACCCTATCAGCCAGATCCTGATTTTAGTTTGAAAACGATCCTGTCGGTCGGTGAAAATGGTTGTTTCACAGTCGTGATCGGCCCACGTGGTGTTTCTTCATGTTTTTGCATATTTTTTCTCTTTTTTTATACCTGCAAACACATATCTTACCAAAATTCGTGGAAATTGTTAATAATAAACTGCTACTACTATGTTGTTTATTCCTTTTATGTTATTTATGCAAGGATTTGACGGTCAGATTTAGCATTTAAGGACCGTCAACAATCTTTCATTCGTATTCTCCCATGTATAACACCTATGTCTTGGTATCCCATGTTCATAAGTTGGGTGGTGATCTCTACCCCCCTTATGTTCTCACTTAGAATTGCTCAAAATTTATGATTGTTGACGGTCACTAAACGTCTGATATAGACTGTTAATTATCTGCATAAAAGCAATAAAAAAGAATAACCAATATAGTGGTAGGAGTTTATTACTAACAAGTTCCACTAGTATTGGTAAATATATGTTGTAGGTAATTATTCCACAAAATTAGTCAAAAATTCACATCATCAAGAGAAAAAGCACACTTTCGGCCAATCACAGCCAAGCACGGGGATCAAATGACCCACTTCCAGAAAACAACCGACATAACCAAAGACCTATGGTGTCATAGGGGAAGAGGGGCCACCCACCAGGGACTCAGAAGAGGCAAGGCCCACTGGGCCCCACCCCTGTTCGGCCGAACAGGGGTGTTCGGCTGAAGGTGGGCAGAGCCCAGTGGGGCCGATCTTCTAAGATCGGTTCTCCACCGCCTTTCCTATGTTGGTTACCCCCTTAGGGCGGAGTTACCGACCCTGGAACCACTATTTAGTGCTATAAAAGGAAAGGAAGGGATTCACTCTCTCAACACTTCAAGATAGAATTAACACTTCATTTCCAAAAGGCTCAACGATGCCAAAGCATTTAGAAAATAGGGAGAAAGTGAGGAGGAGTTTAGGAGAGGAGGTTCAGGCTAGTCCAACCCCTTCTCCACGCCTGTACCTCGACGGATGATTGTCTTATTTAGTAGTCTTCGTGATTCTTCTCTGGTTATTAGTTTTCTTTTTAAGTAAGTTCTAGTACTTAGTTGCTTTGCTTGCTCAACGCTCTATTTAATTAGAGACCTTAGTCTTGGCCCATCGTACATAGCGATTAAGAAATTGATTAGGTTATAAGTGACTAGGAAAGAATGGAGTGATAGAAGTGAGAGAGAAAGAAATAGAGAGAAACGATAACCCCAACTAAACTAAAACTAAGTAAAACTAATGATGAGATAACAAAGCTAAACTCTTTACAAGCACACCAACATTCAATCAAAGATCGAACTCAAATATAGTACACCATAAGCAACACAAGACATACAGTTAACAACGTTATTCTACCTAGTGATTATTCTTCTAAAATGGGAAGGGTCCTAAACCACGATTCTTTGAAAGTCTTGTTAGTCGGTAGGCTTCGTTGCATCCGTTTGATCAGTCTGCTGGACATAAGTAGACACAGCTACTATGATATCCCGTCATTTGAGATCTCACCAGAAACCAGCGAGACAGCGTAACTGCAGTTGATGAAGTCCAAGAAATCATCCCTTCAAAACACATTTTTGTTGGAGTCCTGGAAAGTCATCTGTCGGCCCTTCAAAACATTGTGTGCCTCGTTGTGTACGTGTATTTTTTGGGGGGGTAATTTTGGATACGTGTCTTGAGTTGCTAAACCATTTTTCTTAGGGCGTTAAGCTTTGTGCCTTAGTTCCTGGGGAACGAGATCCTCTGCCGAACGGCAGCGGTGGGGATTGCGAAAATTATTAAACATGATACTAATCAAGATTTATGTTAAAAAAACAAAGATTAAAATTTATATGTATTAATAAAGGATGTTGTATTTTGATTTTAAACAAATGGAAATATTGTTGGAGCTAAGAAGATTAATATTTCTAATTATTTAACTAATACACATTATCTGCAATTAAAGAAATTGTCCGCGGCTTCGCGCGCGGCAGCATTTGCCCATCCAAGAGCAATGTCGCCGTAGACGAATTGGCCGTATAGCTGATCCAAGAGCTTGCCCCGCCGAGCTCGTTCAGCCTGCTGCTGCGGTTGAGGCTTCAGTCTTCAGTTACAACTCACAAGTGAATTGAACAAAAAGATCGTTCGATGAACAACATCACGCCCCTATGATCCGACGACTGGGCCATACTGAACCGCTAGGAGGCAGCTGAGGTAGCGAAAATGAAAGATCGTTCGATTTGGAATCAACGAGCGCACTGCCCGCTGCCGTTTGACAGAGGATCTTGTTCCAGTTCCTGGATACGATGTAGAGCAGTGGCCTTGAACAGCAGTAGGTACTCAAAGAATTTACCGATGTTAAGGGGGAACGGGCGCCCATGGCCCGTGTCGGCCCCTTCCGCCAGTGATCAGGTAACTAAGCCATTTAGAAATCAAAGTAAGATTTGATATACAATACAATCAACTAATATACGAGAAGAGTCCTTCCATTGTAACTTCTGTTGTACATGGTGGATTATTGATCTTTCCAACTAATCTCATTAATCTATTTTATGTGTGTAATGAAGCTCAGAACATATTGTCAAGGTAATTGCATTTACTCCCTCTGGATTTTAATTATTGACGTAGTTGACTTTTTTAACTATGATTGACTATTAGTCTTATTCAAAATATTTATTCAAATATACAAATTTATATAGTAGGCTTCAACTTTCTTTAGTGATAAAATAATTTATAATAAAATATTTGATAAACTTTTAAATTTTTTGAATAAGATAAATAGTCAAACGTAAGTAAAAAAGTCAACTGCATCAATAATTTAAATTCGGAGGGAGTACTTGACAACACCTTGTGCTCCGATTAAAATATCAGGTGTGGTAAAACTAGCAATATGTATCTTTACACTTTATTAAATTGGATAATGTCGTCCGCCCTCTGCTTATTCTGCCATCAAAAGTCAATCCGGTCATCCACACACCAGTCTGAGTCTTAGTATGAGTTTGTTTCTTTTTCCTAAAGTCTGAGTCAAGTAAAGAAAAAAAATCAATCATAACTACCAGTCCATTATGAGTCTGAGTCTATTTCTTCTTTCCAAAGTCCGAATCTAAGTATAAAAAAAAATCAATCATAAATTTCTCATATTGTCGAAGTTTGAGATCAGCAGTAAAATGTATAGGACTACGTCAAGACTAAGAACTACAATGGTAACGCAAGACGTCAAATTATACAGGTTTGGGCCCTCTCGATGAGAGTAAAAACCCTATATCCTGTGTTCTGTGTATTATATTGATGTTACGAGACTTGTCCCCCGATGAGGAGTATCCTGCCGCCTTATATATTCGGTCGGCAGGGGGTACATGAGAGTCCTTGTCATAACCCCTTAGGGTTTACATAGAAAGTCTATCTCTACATGCCTTACGCTCCAAGTTGAGTCGGTCGGTTTCCTTATTGATGAAGTACCCGGTCGGCTACCGACTTAGTCTTGTATAAGGATACCCGTAAGGCAAGTATCCCACAGCAGCCCCCGAGTACTTCCTGATTTTGAGCTTCAACTCTCCAAACGATCTTCAATGCAGATCATAAATTAGAAAGACCCCTTTATCGAAGATCCTAATAGATCTGGTGCACCGGTTAGGTGCACCTGATCAGGTGTAGCCCCCGACTCTTGTATAATTAGGAGACTTAACAAATAATACAAGAGTCTAATTATATTAGCTCTTATTATTTTATATATATTTTACTCAAACCATCAAGCTTGAGTCTAATAAACCTCTGGTCATCAAACCAGTAAGTTAACTTGCAAAGCTTCAGCCTTGCCAACCGATTATTAAATAGGTCGAGTGACATTCACCATTCCGAGTGACTAGTCGGTCTGAATTTTATGATTTCAATCATATTCAATTCATATGGACCAATATGACATCAATCATATAATGGTACTAAGCTAAATGACATCAGTCATAATACAGTCTTTCCCTAATAATTAGTCATTCTAATTATCCATAAGTCCAATTTTGACAATTTAGTTATTGATTTCAATCAATACCATAACCTTTGAACTTATATCCATATGACCCTCAAGTCCTTTGCTACATGATCATCAAATCATATAGATATGACTGAATAATTTTTAAATGCTTCTCATCAAAGAAGTCCCGAGCTTTATTTATCTAGGTCTTTATACCCTAATCATATTTTAAGGTCTTTAATAAATCTTTTCTTAAGAAAAAAATCATCTTCACTGTACGGCCCACCCCGGCCCATGGGACCCTTAGGTCAAAAAGCAGGAGTATAAAAGGCAGCGTCGAGTTGACTCTCAGTCCACGCCGCATTTGCGCATGAACCTTTCGTCTTCCTCGTGCCTCCTCTATGACTCCTCAGCTTTCCAGCTAGGGTTAGAACCTTCACTTCCGGCCACCGCAGATCTCGTCGTGCTTAGGCCCCAAGCCTTTGCTAGGGTTCAGCATCCGATCCGCCACGCCCAAAACCATTATTGCCATGGGTCGCAAGAAGCTTTCCACCTCGATCCCTGCCACTCCCACTGCCGTCGCCGTGTCCTCCTCATCGGAGATCGACATTCTGGAGCAGCTTCGGGAGTTCTCGAAGAGCAACCTCTCTTAGGCCGACATGAATCAGATGGTGGTCGATGGCATCCTTCCAGAGCAAGTGCGAATCGACTGGAAGGTACCCCGTGAATCTTGCCCCATCCCTATTCATAAACAGATAGTTGTATTCCGCTCGTTGTTTGAGCATGGCTTTGGAGTCCCCTGCTGCAGCTTCTTGTGCGAGCTCTGTTTCTTTTATGGGATTGAGCTTGTCAACCTCAATCCCAATTCCATCATTCACATCACCATCTTTGTGCATATGTGCGAAGCATTTCTGGGAATCCTTCCCTATTTCAATTTATTCTGCCATCTGTTTGTCCTCAGTCCACTGCCGACCAAGGACAATCAAGTAGCTATAGGCGGCGTTGGCTTCCAGTTGCGTAAGAAGGAGGCCTACATCAACGTGCCATTGAAGACCGGGAACAAGAAGTGGAAGGATGAGTGGTTTTACTGTGACAACCCTCCCTCTGTTCTTGCTGATTTCACCGGTGCCAAGGCGATTCCTCTAGCGCAATGGGAGAAGCCCGATCCGACCGATCCACAGGCGGTCACTCTACTGAAGAAGATAGCCGACTTGAAGGCTGAGGGTATTGACGGAATTACCGTCGCCAAGAGCTTCATAGTACGCAGAGTGCAGCCCCTGAAGCTACAGAGTCACCCGGCGTGGAACTATGTCAATAATGATGAAACCAGGGAGGTGCCTAACCCGCCGAATGGTGAGCTCCATAAGAAACGCCTGTCAAAAATGTTTGACGGAGATAGCCTTCAGGATGACTCACTGATCAAGAAGGCGTATAATAAGGGAACTATACAGGCCTGAGTAAGCCTCAGTCTGCTTTGAGCAATCCTTTATGTTCTTGTCTTGATGCCCTGCTTGATATTTTGATTCTTGTGCAGGTTTTGGATACTTATATTTCTCATCCTCCGCTCCCTCCGATCGATTCTGAGGTACTGGACTATGTTGAGAAGACGCGGCAGACCGGCCCTGGAGGCTCGAGCTCTTCTACAGGCGCTCGTCCTGACCCAGTCTCCACCCTGCCTCCCCCCGATCGGCGAGTAAAGCAGACCGTTGGGCGTCGACGGTAATATATAGGAGATCAGGATGATGATGAAGAGTTGTCGTCCGCTGACGCTGGTCATCTCACCCCTACTCCCTCCGACCGACCTTCAAGCCAGTCGGAGCCCCCAAGCCAAACTCAAAGTGATGTTGGGAAAGGTGATCAAACCAACAAGGCAGAAAATCTGCCCAAAAGAGGAAGGAGACTGATTTTCAGTCGACTTCTTTGAAGAAGAGGTTATGCTGAATCAAGCTCAAGAAGGCTCCTAGGTTAATTCTTCAACCTTATGCTCCTTGTCTCTTATTGCCATCCGTAACACATCTTAATCTCTTCCATATTCATTTTGACAGTAGTTAGACGAGTGATTCTCAGAGTGCCTAAGAGTCCGGAGACACTCGGTCTGGACCTCCTCCTCGCCCGACTGATTTGCCCAAGTCGGTCAGCAAGTCATCAAACACGCCGACCAAGGTGGATAAGCCAGTCGACAAGGCAATTCATGCCTTATTCCAGTGCTTGTACCCCAACCTGCTCCTGCTGTCGTCCCTTCGCCTCTTGAGAAAGGTAAGACAACATTATCTGCAGATTTACTCGGTCGGCCCGAAGTGGAGGACATGGAAATCATGCATCAACATTGAGAAGTTAGCAAGGTACTTCAATACTCTGCTTTTGCTTTGTCTTAATCTTGCCTTTAAGCTTAACCCCTTTCTGTAAACAGAAAATATATGCTCTCGTAGAGAGAAAATAGGCTAGGGTGGAATACCTTGAAGCCGAGACTTTTGGTATGTCCTAAACTATTTGTTCTTCAAGTCTTTAAATAAGACTAACACTTTGCTGGTGTTTTGCTAGTCATCGGTCAGCAGCTTGCCAAAGCGCAGAAGGAGATTGAAAAGTTGCAGACCGACCAAAGAGAAATGACCAAGGCCTTAAACCAGGGCCGAGAAGATTTAGCTGGTAAGATCACTCACCACCTATTGTTTAAATAACCAACCAATCACTCTAACGCTAAAGATTCAAGTATTTGTCTTTTAGCCCATGACCAGAAAGTTGCCGACCTGGAGAAGTTGACTCGTAATCAGCAAAGGTTTGTCAATGCTTTGAATACTAAGAAGAAAAACCTCTCCAAGTCGGTCGAGGACCAAAAGGCCGAGATCACTTGGCTGCAGAAGGAGCTGAAGGAGGCTGACGCTACAATAAAGGAAGCTAAGAGCACCTCCAAATCCTTTAAATGTAAACTTGCCAGTAAGCCCTTTGTTATTTCTCACATCTGCTTAATTCCTCTTTTGATCATACTGACCAACAAATTATCATTTGCAGCTCTATCTTACGCCGCTCGAAAGGCAATGGACTATGTACATGCCGACCGAGTGGAGCAGTCTGGCCATTCCTTGGAGTACTTGCTGGAGCATGCATCAGAAGGTATTGCTCATAACACTCGACGAGTGGCGACCGAAGCCGGGAGTCAGGTTCTGGCTATTTGCCAATCTTGGTCTCC
The DNA here is from genome assembly GCA_032690845.1 of Eleusine coracana subsp. coracana. Classification (NCBI taxonomy): domain Eukaryota; kingdom Viridiplantae; phylum Streptophyta; class Magnoliopsida; order Poales; family Poaceae; genus Eleusine; species Eleusine coracana. The sequence continues at coordinate 35,217,819 of CM064418.1, forward strand.
CGCTCTGCCATTGGACAAGATCAAGGAGGGCTTCAACCTAGACTTGACTAATGATCAATGCCAGTTGCTTTTGGATTCCATGCTGGAGACTTCCCTAGCTTTGGTCGATAATATAGAGATCAATCCGACCATGCCTACTACTCCAGCAACTCCTGAGGTTGAGCCACGAGCAGAATCTTCCTCTCCTTCAAAGGAGTTGTAAATCCTGTAATATTAGAGATCATTAGCAATATCTATGTAATGAAACAATGTTACCTGTATGTAAGCTAGTTTCATGCTTATCAACTTTAAAAGATTGATAAAAATATCATAAGTATGTTTCTGTCATTGAGAAACTCAAATTGTATTGGTCTGCCTTAACATTTTAGGTTGTGACTCGTAACCGCGTAACAAGCAGAGTCGACCAATCAACACATGATCTCTCGCACTTTGGCTCTGGGTTTAGTGTAGTGGTAGTCTGATGTGCAGTATAAAGTATATAACCATAATGTATAGACGTTAGACCAAGAAAATGAAGACCGTATTCAAAGAGAAGAAATCGGTCAGAAGTAGTCCAAAACCAAAATACGGTTAGACTGAAGTGGGACATTATTACTAGCCCCCTGGCTCGATTGTTTAATAAAATAAATTAAGGAATCGAGACAATATTGAATGAAAATTATCAAAAAATCTTTCATCAAAAAGACCGAAGTTTCATTCATGAATAATGTATAAGTATACAAAGGAATAATTAAGTATAGAAACGACGTAGCTGATTTATATTCCAAGAATTTGGTATATCATCGTCGTCTTCATACATCAGTCGGTAAGCCCCCGGGCGAGTGACTTCCTTCACAACATATGGTCCTTCCCACTTTGGAGAAAGCTTATGCTGGTTATTTTTTGTTGACTGCACTCAGTGAAGCACTAAATCTCCAACTTGGAAGTGGCGATTACATATGTTTTTATCATAATAACGATGTAAGCCTTGTTGGTAAAGTGCCGACCGAAATAGAGCGTGATCACGCAACTCCTCTGCTGCAATCAAATCAATCTCTCGATTCTCCTCAGAATGTTGTTCATCATACGTCTGAACCCGTGCCGAAATAAGGCTGACTTCGGTCGGCAGCATAGCCTCTGAGCCATAGACCAATGAGAAAGGTGACTGACTAGTTGCCCGACTGTTGTTTGTGCGAAGCCCCCAAAGAACTGAAGGCAATTCTTTGACCCACCAATCGGCATAAGGCTTAAGCCTGTCTAATATCCGAGGCTTCAATCCTTGGAGAATCATACCATTGGCCCGTTCGACCTGCCCATTACTTTGAGGATGAGCCACTAATGCAAAGTGGATTTTTATTCCCATCTCATCGGCAAAGTCACGGAACTCCACTGAAGTGAATTGAGTGCCATTATCGGTAATGATATCATGAGAAACCGAGAACCGAGTGAAGACATCCTTTACAAACTCGATAGCCTTCCTTGACGTATTCTTGCCGACCGGCTTTGCTTCAATCCACTTGGTGAATTTGTCAATAACAACAAACAGATAATTGAATCCTCCTAGTGCCTTTTTGAAAGGACCGACAATATCGAGCCCCCAAACAGCAAAGGGCCAAGTCAAAGGTATCATCTGAAGTTGTTGTGAAGGCACATGCGTTTGTTGAGCGAAGAATTGACAACCTTCACACGTCCGAACGACCTGGTGTGCATCTTCAACCGCCGTGGGTCAATAAAACCCTTGTCGGAAAGCTTTGCCGACTAAAGTCTTGGAAGCTGCATGATTGCCACATATCCCGGAATGAATATCTTCTACCAACTTTTGGCCCTCTGGTATCCAGATGCATCTCATCAAGATGTTTGAACCTCCTCTTTTATAGAGTTGGTCTCCCACTAACAAATACCCTCGGCATCGGGTCTCCAACCTTCGTTGCTCATTAGGATCCGAAGGCAGCATTCCCTTATCCAAATATTGGATGAGCGGGTCACGCCAATCAGTCTCCATGTTGTCATCACCAATGAGATCAGTAACATCACTCATTAATACATCCGACTGAGGAGAAATCATAGGGGAATCCAGAGTGTGTAAGAAAACACCTGGTTGGACCACAAAGGAATGATCCCATTTTGGCTAATTCATCAGCCGCTTGATTATTGTCTCGAAGAACACGCGTGAACTTCAATCCATCGAATTTGTCTTCGAGCTTCCTTACTTCTTGACAATAAGCACTCATATTGTCATCCACACAGTTCTAATCCTTAGTGACCTGATTAATAACCAAAGCCGAGTCACCAAAGATGTCAAGGCGCTTGATGCCGAGTGACGAGGCAATGCGCAGACCGCGTAGAAGGGCTTCATACTCTGCAACATTGTTAGACGCGCGAAACATCAACTGATGGACATATCAAAGCCTCTCTCCAGTGGGTGAGATAAAGACGACTCCCGCACCCGCTCCTTGTAATTGAAGAGACCCATCGAAGTACATTTTCCAATACTTGATGTCTTGTGTAGTAGGTGGGTTTTGAATCTCTGTCCACTCAGCAACGAAATCAGCTAGCACTTGTCCCTTTATAGCTGACCGAGACGCGAACGTGATGGTATATTGACCAAGTTTGACTGCCCACTTGGCGATTTTGCCTTCGGCTTCTCGGTTGTGTAGCACTGTGCCGAGTGCGAAGGATGTCTGGACTTCGATCGGATGAGCTTGAAAGTAATGCTTCAACTTCCTAGAGGTGACCAACAATGCATATAACAACTTCAAGATCTGTTGGTATTTTACCTTAGAGGCGCCAATGACCTCACTCACAAAATAGATTAGGTGTTGTACTTTTTGTATATGCCCCTCTTCTTCTCGGTCGACCATTAAAACAGTACTCACAACCTGAGTTGTGGCCGATATGTAAAGCTGAAGTTTTTCTCCTGGCTTCGGAGGCACCAATACTGGAATGCTGCTGAGGTAAACCTTCAACTCGTCCAATGCCGACTGCGCCTCTTTGGTCCAAACGAAGTCTTCCTGCTTTTTAAGCAGTCGGAAAAGTGGTAACCCTCTAACCTCCAGTCAGGAAATAAAGCGACTCAAAGACGCCATGCATCCGGTCAGCTTCTGTACATCCCTTTGAGAATTAGGTGGCCCCATATCAAGGATCGCCTTGATTTTATCCGGGTTGGCTTCTATACCTCGTTTCGAAACGATGTAACCGAGTAGCTTTCCTGAAGGAACCCCAAAAACACACTTCTTAGGATTCAGCTTTATAATAATGCCTCAGATTGTCAAAGATTTCTGCCAGGTCAGAAATAAGATCTTTGACGTTCCAAGTCTTGATGACAATGTCATCAACATACGCTTATGCATTCCGACCGATCTGAGCAACAAGGTAGCGTTGAATACATCTTTGGTAAGTCGCGCCAGTGTTCTTCAGACCGAAAGGCATTGTGATATAGCAATAGGCACCAAAGGGTGTTATAAAGGAAGTTTAAATCTGATCTTCAACCTCCAGAAAGCTCAAGAGCTCACACCCGGCTGTCGAGTCTACAATCTGATCAATACGAGGAAGAGCGAAAGGATCTTTAGGACAGACCTTGTTGAGATCAGTATAATCAACACACATCCTCCATTTTTTATTCTTCTTGGATACAAAGACTGGATTTGCTAACCAGTCGGGATGATACACCTCATTTATAAACTTAGCAGCTAATAGTCTAACTATCTCCTTCTTCAGGGCGTCCTTGCGATCTTGCGCAAATCTTCTAAGCCTCTGCCGAACGGGGGTAGCCCCTGGGGGTACCCTTAACTTGTGCTCAATCTTTTCCCTAGGAACTCCCGGCATGTCAGATGGTTTCCATGCAAAGATGTCCCTATTTTTCAGGAGGAAAAGAGTGAGCGCGAGTTCCTATTTCTTGTCGAGGTTAGCCCTAGCATAAGTTACCTTATCGGGGTCCTCAGGATCGAGCAGGATTTTCTTGGTTTGGATGTCATCAGTCTGAATCTTGTCTTTGGTAGGCTTCTTTGTTGGAACTTTCGCTCTGGTCTGCTCCTCCGTGCCGACTGCCTGCTGGATCTCCTTCTGGTCGGACAGCATCAACTGTTTATTGGCCATCTCACAGCTCTGTACATTGCAATCAAAAGAATTCCAAAGATCAGAGTGAAGGGAGATTATTCCATTCGGGCCTGCCATCTTGAGGGTAAGATATGGATAATACGGGATAGCCATGAATTTAGCCATAGCCGGTCGACCGATGATAGCATGATATGCTAAGTCGAAATCCGCCACCTGGAAGAGAATGCGCTCGGTCCTGAAATTCTCACGGGTCCCGAAGGTGACTAGCAGACTGATCTGTCCAATTGGAACTGAAGTCTTGCTAGGTACAATCCCGTGGAAAGGTGAAGAACTTGGCTAAAGATCATTGATTGACAGACCGAGCTCTTTGAGAGTCTTGGTAAAGATTAAATCCAAACTGCTTCCTCCATCAATGAGTACTTTGTTGAACTTCACCTCCTTCATCATAGCAGCAAGCACCAGCGGGTATCGACCCGGCTTCGGGACGTGCATGGGGTGATCCGACCGATCAAAGGTGATTGGCATCTCAGACCACCTCATAAATTGAGGTGCAGCCGGTTCCACCGAGTTGATCTCCCGAAGTTCCAGCTTTTGCTTGCGCTTGGACACATAGGCCTCCAGGCCACTCTCCTGAGTCATCCTTGTCGCCATTGTCATTGGTCTTGTCTTTGCTATTGCGCCTCGGGGGATCTTTAGCCACCTTGAGCGCACCTCTTGCAAAACCCTTCAGTCAATAGCAATTCTTTGCTTTGTGGTTTCCCTTTGGGTGCCAAAGGCATGGGCCACTCAGCAGCTCGTCCGTGGACGGTTGGCTTGTTCGAGGGTTCTTCTGAAGTTGGTCCACCGTGTGAACCACGTTATCAGGCTTCCTCTTCTTATCCTTCTTGGAGGACTCGGGCTTGTCCGACCGCTTCTCTTTGCCTTTTCCCCAAATGTCATCCAATGCCGACTCACCAGATGCGAACTTGTCAGTGATCTCGAAGCACTCTTGAGCGGTCAGCTTGAGGTCATGATTCCTCCGACCGATCTCATGAACCAAATCAATGCTACGGATCCCTCTTTGGAAGGCGGCAATGATTTGTTGGTCTAGGACATTGGGGATCTCAGTCTTCTTAGCGCAAAATCGCTTGATGTAGCCACAAACAGGTTCGTCGGTATTCTGCTTGATCCGAGTGAGGTCAAAGTGGTTGCCCGGTCGATTGCATGTAGCTTGGAAGCTTTCTATGAGCTTCCTGTTGAGGTCTCCCCAAGATGTGATTGACTCCTCTGGAAGAGATGTGAGCCATATCCAAACAGCTGGATCCAGATAGACAGGGAGGTAATTAGCCATTACATAGGAGTCACCTCTAGCCAACCGAATTGTTGTGCTGTAAAGCTGCAGCCACTCTCGAGGATTGGTCTGACCATCGTATTTTTCGATGGGGACTGACTTGAATCCTTTTGGCTATCGAGCTATGCCAAGCCTAGGGATGTAAGCCTTGATGCCATCGATCTCATCGTTGGTCAGCGTCATCGACCGCCTATGCCAGTCTGAAGACGGAGTTGCACGGCGGCCGTGTCGCGGTCCAACATCGTCATCATGACGATGACGCCGATGATCATTATCATCATTATCGCGCTGATCCCGATCGTCTCATCGATGTCGGTCGTCAAGGTTGTGCCTTGGAGGATCTTGACGGTCCTCTCGTCGGTCGTCCCATCGGTCGTCCCGTCGGCCATCCGTTCTCTAATCACGGCGTTCTTCCTCATAGCGTCAGTTGTCCCGAGCGCGTTCTTCATAGTGAGAGTTGATGGTATCTCATCCATCATGGAGGCTGAGAGAATTTCTCAGATCTTCACGCCTTTGCCGTCCTCGCGAAGATATGTGACTAGAGCTTGTGACCGACTGAGATTTTACGGCCTCTTGAGCCGCAGCGGCCTTAAGCATAGCCACCGCCTTCTGCATCGTGGGGGTCTGATAATTTGCATCGACCATTAGAGTGTCAAGCAAAGTTTTGGGCCCTATGATGTTATTCTAAGGGGTGTGGTAGACCTTGATGCCATCCACTTCGAGTTCTGGATCGAGATCCAGTCGGCGTGCGTTGCGTGAACCGCGCGACCCTCTTGGTCGATGGCGGTGACCGACCGATAAGTCATCCGCTGGGGGGGTCCTCCTCGTGTTGACCTCCTTCGGCTAGTTCATTCGGGTGGCCATCAACGGGGTTATCTTCATGTTCACCATTTTGATCACCATCCTGGTCTCTATCTACGGGATCTGCTATATCTACCATGTTGACAGTATGGGGATATGGGTAAGTGGATCTGACCGAGTCCTCATCAAAAGACCGATCCGATTTTGAATCGTTCCCGAAGGAAGGATCTTCTTCCTTAGAACTGAGTGGGACCAGCGCGGGGATCATGCCAGACGAACTCGGTGATCGCACCATGGAGACGGCTACGGCCAAGTCGGATCTGTGGTTTTCCAGACCTAGGGCTCCGTTGTCGCCGACTGTGAAGTCGAGTGATCCAAAGGAGATCTTGAAGTCCGGTGAGTACTGGATGATGGGAATTTCGGCCATCGCAGTTAATAGAGAATCCCGGCGAGCCTTGTCTCCTACCTGGCGTACCAACTGTTGAAGCTTGAGATCGGCAGTAAAATGTATAGGGCTACGTCGAGACTAAGAACTACGATGGTAATACAAAACGTCGAGTTATATAGGTTCAGGCCCTCTTGATGAGAGTAAAAACCCTACATCCTGTGTTATGTGTATTGTATTGATGTTACGAGACTTGTCCCTCGATGAGGGGTACCCTGCCGCCTTATATATCCGGTCGGTAGGGGGGTACATGAAGAGTACTAGTCGTAACCCCTTAGAGTTTACGTAGAAAGTCTATCTCTACATGTCTTGCGCTCCAAGTTGAGTCGGTCGGCTTCCTTGTTGATGAAGTACCCGGTCGGCTACCGACTTAGTCTTGTATGAGGATACCTGTAATGATGAGGACATCGCTCCTAAGGATATATGCATCACTCCTCCAATTTTGGACTTGCAAGGTCCAATGACTAGAGCTCGTGCACGACGACTAAATTTAGAGGTGAGCTCGTTCCTACATTCTTCATTATATGTCACTTTTGAGAATGGTTTGCTACCTAATGATTATATTATAATTAGGAACCATGGAGAGGACCAGGAGATGATGGGAGAAGGACTTGGAGACGTGGAGGACCAACAAGGACGTGGAAGCCAAGGTGGAGGCCCAACCAAAACCGACTTCGAGTCTGTTTTGGGGCTCAGGACTAGTCTACACTAAAATGGATGCCCAAGACACATACGGACTCGGATTTGGACGTTCTACATATGCACGGAAACATAAGAAGAAGACCTTTCCAATGCCGCCAGTCTCATATCAAAATTCGTCCGGAATCATCGGGAATTGTCGAAACAAGAGAGAGTCCAGAATCTATTTTGGTGCTGTGTCGCCTGTTTTTAGCCTTTGGGCTTTGTATCTAGTTGAGCCCAAGTAGGGGTGCGTCCAGAGGGTCTTGCACGACCCTAGGGTCTTCATATACAGCCGTTGTCGCACCATTAGGGTTTGGGTTTTGCTTAGATTATTCTGTTCATAACAGTTTCGCCGTCATCACGGTTTGTGAGACCCCAACTTCGTGAGATTCATAATACATCTGTAATTATGTTGCTTTCTTCTTTGTTCTTGCTTGTGTTCTTGATTCGTGGGCAGGGATTAGCCTTCTTGGCGAGGTCAATCGTTTTAGGACGGTTGATAACCAGAGGAGACGTCGTGCTGCGATTGCGGGGTTTAGAACGTGTTGTTCTGAAGCCGTATCGATTTGTGTGTCGCCTCCGACCAAATCAACATATCCAGAACCTTTCGGAAGATCGGGAACCCTTGTCCACATCACGTAAGGCAAGTATCCCACACATATTCCATATCCATACGTATATTGTGATAAAGTTCAAAATGTATATTGTGATAAAGTTCAAAGCGGGTCAGTTACATGTTCTAATCCTTCAGACACAATCAACTCCTTAATAATTTAAGTGAGATCATTATTGATGTTGTTTTAGTTTTGTGTAGATTTGGTGTTAGTTTTACGTATTGGCTTAGTTTGATGGCAGCTTGCGTGAGTTCGATTCCTCTACAATCTATTAAGAGAGGTGTGGTCGTCTAGCAGAGAATTTTTGTGTATGCGGAAGCTGTACGCATCGGGAACCCTTGTCCACATCAAGTGGTAATCAGAGATTCAGGTGCACCGTCAGGTTCATACTACCCTTAGTTAATTTCGTTTTGTGTTCATCCTATCGTCCACAGAAAAGCCTAAAAAATTTTTTCCCTCCGCCCATAACCACGTGTTTAGCCTTTGCATATTTCAATTTCAGAGTCCGTAGTGTTGAGTTTGTACCCTAATTCTTATTTAGTCGCTGGTTTAGTTTGTGTTTTTGTCGTCAGTAGTGTTTCCCTTGCAACCCTAGCCGCCATCCCCTTCACCATCCTCTGCTTTGTTGGCTTTTTGTGCTAGGGTTGATTGATCGACACACCTAGCCTAGTCCCACCCTAATCCCACCCTGAACACACCATCAACACCCCGAACCAATCCCCACAATTTCCACTTTTTGCTGCATCCACGCCGCCAAAAAAAATCTTACCCTATTCCAAACTTGACCCCTAACCGACTCGGGTTTCTGGAAAACCGACTCCGACCCCCCTTCGGTAAAACAGGCATAACTTTTTGCTTGGTTGTCCGTTTTGGCTGAAATTTTTACAGAAGATTCTTGACTCAAAGTTGAGGTGACCCACACTGGGCCCTATGTGCCCTCGTCAAAAAATTCAAAAAAAATCGGGAAGATAAAGAAAAAATTGATTTAAGTTTACACCCGACGTTTCCTGCAACTTCAAGATTTTCTGTAGGCCATATCCTACCTCTGTTTGAGCTGAAATTTTTTGTGGATTCTCCTCCATTGTTAGTGAGTTGGAGAAAAATATCAAAAAATAAAATAAAAAAAAAGAAATTTGGGATTTCTACTAGTGCTACATCTAGCCCTCTGAAATTTCTGGATTTGGCTGTTTTGCACTTAGCCCCCTGTTATCGCCTGTTGTGCCTTTGCCTCCTTGTTTCTACTTTGCTATCACTACTGTTCTAGGACATACTTAGACTAGCAACTAGGGACAAGTTACTTGGGCACTTATTCAGCTTTACTATCTGTTTTTGATTTGTGTGCCACTCACATATATATATATTTGGCCTTCCTAGCTCTACATATTTCTTCTGGACAGCACACAGGTTATTTTGTGACCCTTGCAATCGTGGAACATATCTCTCTGGTATCCTTTGCTTTGCTTTTCAGAACTTTGTAAGAGCTTTGTAAGGAGTTTCCTTTTGTTGTGTTGAGAGGCACCACTGCTTAGTTGTTTTATAGGGATAACCTTCACTGTTTGTTTCCTGTTTTGGTGTTTGTGATGGCAGGAAGTGACGATGGAGAGATGGCTTCACCCTCACAATTTGTTGAGTGCATGAGCCAAGAGCAGCTCCAGAAGGCTTTGCAGGCTGCTCAGAGTGATTTGGCAGAGACGATCACCAGAGCCGTTACTGATGCGGTCAGCAAGCTTCACATTGGAGAAAGCATCGAGCGGTTAGAGAAGCGGGTCTCTAAGTTAATCGATCAGGTTGTTGCGTTGGAGACCGCTCCTAAACCCAATAATACGAACAACAATAACAACAACAACGATGTTGAAGACGTCCATGATGAAGACACGATGTATAAGGCTGATGGCACCGTGGATAGGTCAGCTACAAGGACCGCACGATTACGACGTCGTTTGCAACATAATACTCAAGGTATAGGTGGTTTCCATAACTACAACCATCGTCCACACGGTAACTATGCTCCAGATGACCCGTATGCTAAAATTAAGTTTTCAATTCCTTCGTTTTCGGGTCAGTATGATGGTGATGTTTCTCTTGATTGGGAGATGACTGTAGAACAAAAATTTAATGCCCACCTTGTTCCTGAACAACATAGAGTCAGACAAGCTACTAGTGAGTTTAAGGACTTTGCTATTGTTTGGTGGAGTGGTCTAGCTGCTGAAACTGATTTGACTACTACTTGGGAAGAACTTAAGGTAGCAATGCGTGATCGTTTTGTTCCCCCTTCTTTTTATAGAGAGATTCGTAATAAATTGCAACGTTTAGACCAAGGAGATAAAACTGTTCAGGAGTATTTTAGTGAGCTTTAGAAGGGTTTGATTCGTTGTGCTGTAGTTGAAAAAGTAGAGGATCAAATTTGTCGCTTTTATTCTGGTTTAAGAAAAGAACTTCAGGACATCCTTGATTATAAAGAATATTATACCCTCACCCAGTGTTTCCAGTATGCTATGCTTGCAGAGAAAGAATCACAGGGACTTTTCCAGGCTTTTGAGGAGTATAGCAAGTCAAGGAACTCCTACCCCCCACGCTCGACGGGGACTTCGGGACTGCCCAGGCCATCTTTCCGGCCGCCCCCACCAACAGCTACCAAGGGAACCAGTGTTGTTTCTACAGCCCCAAGATCAGCCCCTGCACCTTCTACGCGCTCAGGTAAACTTTCTGTGCAGGTACCAGCTAGTAGTGCCTCCTCTGTTGCTTCGACAGGGCGCACTACAGGGATTCAGTGCCACCGCTGCCATGCACTTGGTCATGTGCAGAAAGATTGTCCAAGTAGGCAGGCATATGTGGCGACGGACGATGGCGGTTACAAGAGCACCTCCGATGTGGAGGATGAGGAGGAGGACATCACTGCCACCGGCAGTGACCTCGTCCTTGGAGGCGGAGACACCACAGGATACATGAACATTATTGTTCAACGTGTCCTTAGCACACAAGTTCATCAGTCCGAGACAATGCAGCGCCACAACTTGTTCCAGATTTTCTTCGTCATCAAGAACCGCCGAGCACGTGTCATCATTGATGGAGGGAGCTGCAATAACTTGGTGAGTTCTGATGTGGTCAACAAGCTTTCTTTGACCACACGTCCACATCCACATCCGTGCTACATTCAGTGGTTAAACGACTCTGGCAAAGCTAAGGTAATACAAACTTATAGAGTTCCTTTTTCCATTGGTTCTTATGTGGATTCTGTTGATTGTGATGTCGTACCCATGCAAGCATGTCCACTTTTATTGGGTAGACCTTGGGAATTTGATAATGATACTGTACACCATGGTAGAAGTAATAAGTATACTTTTATGCATAAAGGAACTAAAATTATTTTGTTACCAATGACCCCTGCTGAAATTGTACAAGCTGATTTAGAAAGAGCTGCTAGTTTGAAAAATAAAGGTCCTGAAATTCAGCAGCCTGTTAATTCTAATTCTACACCTAGTAATGTTAATGATTCTTCAAGTTCTAAGGGTGCTGGAATTAAATTATAAGGTCGTTCATGTCTTGCAACAAAATCTGAGCTTGCTGAAATTTTTGATAATGATGATATTTGCTATGCTTTGATATGCAAAGAAGCTTTGTTTTCGCTTGATGATATTGCTTCTAGTGCTGTGTCTCCTGCTGTCACTAACCTTTTGCAGGAGTATGAGGATGTTTTTCCAGCTGAGATAACCTGGGATTGCCACCTTTGAGAGGGATTGAGCATCAAATTGATTTGATTCCGGGTACTACTTTGCCAAATCGTGGTGCTTATAGGACCAACCCTGAGGAGACTAAGGGATACAATGACAAGTTCAAGACCTTTTGGATCGTTGGTATGTTCGTCAATCACTTAGTCCTTGTGCTGTTCCTGTACTTTTGGTTCCTAAGAAAGATGGTACTTGGCATATGTGTGTAGATTGTAGAGCCATTAATAATATTACTATTAGGTATCGTCATCCTATTCCTAGGCTAGACGACATGCTTGATGAGTTATGTGGTGCTATAATTTTCATTAAAATTGATTTGCGTAGTGGCTACCATCAAATTAGAATGAAACTTGGAGACGAATGGAAAACAGCTTTCAAAACCAAATTTGGATTATATGAGTGGTTAGTAATGCCTTTTGGGTTAACTAATGCACCTAGTACTTTCATGCGCTTGATGAATGAGGTTTTAAGAGCTTTTATTGGAAAATTTGTGGTAGTTTACTTTGATGATATCTTGATTTATAGCAAATCCATAGATGAACACATGAATCATTTGTGTGCTATTTTTGATGCTTTATGAGATGCACGTTTATTTGGTAACCTTGAGAAGTGCACCTTTTGCACGGATCGAGTCTCTTTTCTTGGCTATATTGTGACTCCACAGGGAATTGAGGTGGATGAGGTGAAGATTGAAGTCATAAAGAGCTGGCCTGTACCAAAAACTATCACACAGGTGAGGAGTTTTCTTGATCTTGCAGGTTTCTACCGCCGCTTTGTCAAAGATTTCAGCACTATTGCTCCACCTTTGCATGAGTTGACAAAGAAGGGCGTTGATTTCCATTGGGGTAAGGTACATCATTAGTCTTTTGATGCTTTGAAGGATAAACTTACACATGCACCACTGCTGCAATTACCTAATTTTGATAAGATTTTTGAGCTTGAATGTAATGCTAGTGGTATAGGCATTGGTGGTGTTTTGATGCAAGATAGTAAACCTCTTGCATACTTTAGTGAGAAAATTACTGGGCCTGTTTTGAATTACTCCACGTATGATAAGGAATTGTATGCACTTGTACGTTGTTTAGAGACGTGGCGTCATTATTTGTTGCCCAAAGAATTTGTTATTCATTCTGATCATGAATCACTTAAGTATATTCGTTCTCAATGTAATTTAAACCGTAGACATGCTAAATGGATTGAATTTATTGAGTCTTTTCCTTACATTATTAAACATAAGAAAGGGAAGGATAATGTGATCGCTGATGCTTTATCTAGGCGCTATACTTTATTGTCTCAACTTAATTATAGAATTTTTGAACTTGAGGCAATTAAAGAACAATATGCTGCTGATGTTGATTTTAAGGATGTATTGCTGCATTGTAAAGAAGGTCGTGCATGGAATAAATTTGTGTTGAATGATGGATTCTTGTTTAGAGCTAACCGCCTATGTATTCCAGTTGGTTCCGTTCGTCTTTTGTTGTTACAGGAGGCGCATGGAGGTGGATTGATGGGTCATTTTGGTGCCAAGAAGACGGAGGATATTTTGGCCACACACTTCTTTTGGCCAAGGATGAGGAAAGATGTTGAGCGCTTTGTTGCTCGCTGCACTACATGTCAAAAAGCTAAGTCTCGCTTGAATCCACATGGTTTATACATGCCACTTCCTGTTTCTTCTATTCCTTGGGCGGATATTTCTATGGACTTTGTTTTAGGACTACCTAGGACTAAGAGGGGGAGTGATAGTATTTTTGTTATTGTGGATAGATTTTCTAAGATGGCACATTTTATACCATGTCATAAGACTGATGATGCTAGTTATATTGCTGATCTCTTTTTCAAAGAAATTGTTCGTTTGCATGGTATGCCTTCTACTATTGTTTCAGATCGTGATGCAAAATTCTTGAGTCACTTTTGGCGTACGCTTTGGAATAAGTTGGGTACAAAGTTGTTGTTTTCTACAACTTGTCACCCACAAACTGATGGACAAACTGAGGTGGTGAACCGCACTTTGGGTACTATGTTGAGAGCTATTTTGAAGAAAAATTTGAAGCAATGGGAAGAATGTTTGCCTCATGTTGAGTTTGCATATAATCGGGCAACACATTCTACTACCAAGGTAAGTCCTTTCAAAGTAGTGTGTGGTTTTGATCCCCGTACTCCACTTGATATACTTCCTCTACCTATTCATGAGAGAGTTCATGTTGATGCTAAGGAACGTGCTGAATTTATTTTAAAAATGCATGAGACCACTAGACTTAGCATTGAAAAGATGAATGACAAGTATAAAATTGCTGATAGTAAAGGTAGAAAAGAAGTAAAACTTGATGTAGGAGACTTAGTATGGTTACACTTGAGAAAAGACAGATTTCCAGATTTAAGAAAGTCTAAATTAATGCCTAGAGCTGATGGTCCTTTCAAAATAATTGAGAAGATTAATGATAATGCATACAAACTTGAGTTGCCTCCCGAGTTTGGGGTTAGTCCTACTTTTAATATTTCAGATTTGAAACCATACTTGGGAGAAGAGAATGAGCTTGAGTCGAGGACGACTCCATTTCAAGAGGGGGAGGATGATGAGGACATCGCTCCTAAGGATATATGCAACACTCCTCCAATTTTGGACTTGCAAGGTCCAATGACTAGAGCTCGTGCACGACGACTAAATTTAGAGGTGAGCTCGTTCCTACATTCTTCATTATATGTCACTTTTGAGAATGGTTTGCTACCTAATGATTATATTATAATTAGGAACCATGGAGAGGACCAGGAGATGATGGGAGAAGGACTTGGAGACGTGGAGGACCAACAAGGACGTGGAAGCCAAGGTGGAGGCCCAACCAAAACCGACTTCGAGTCTGTTTTGGGGCTCAGGACTAGTCTACACTAAAACGGATGCCCAAGACACATACGGACTCGGATTTGGACGTTCTACATATGCACGGAAAGATAAGAAGAAGACCTTTCCAATGCCGCCGGTCTCATATCAAAATTCGTCCGGAATCATCGGGAATTGTCGAAACAAGAGAGAGTCCAGAATCTATTTCGGTGCTGTGTCGCCTGTTTTTAGCCTTTGGGCTTTGTATCTAGTTGAGCCCAAGTAGGGGTGCGTCCAGAGGGTCTTGCACGATCCTAGGGTCTTCATATACAGCCGTCGTCGCACCATTAGGGTTTGGGTTTTGCTTAGATTATTCTGTTCATAACAGTTTCGCCGTCATCACGGTTTGTGAGACCCCAACTTCGTGAGATTCATAATACATCTGTAATTATGTTGCTTTCTTCTTTGTTCTTGCTTGTGTTCTTAATTCGCGGGCAGGGATTAGCCTTCTTGACGAGGTCAATCGTTTTAGGACGGTTGATAACCAGAGGAGACGTCGTGCTGCGATTGCGGGGTTTAGAACATGTTGTTCTGAAGCCGTATCGATTTGTGTGTCGCCTCCGACCAAATCAACGTATCCAGAACCTTTCGGAAGATCGGGAACCCTTGTCCACATCACGTAAGGCAAGTATCCCACACATATTCCATATCCATACGTATATTGTGATAAAGTTCAAAATGTATATTGTGATAAAGTTCAAAGCGGGTCAGTTACATGTTCTAATCCTTCAGACACAATCAACTCCTTAATAATTTAAGTGAGATCATTATTGATGTTGTTTTAGTTTTGTGTAGATTTGGTGTTAGTTTTACGTATTGGCTTAGTTTGATGGCAGCTTGCGTGAGTTCGATTCCTCTACAATCTATTAAGAGAGGTGTGGTCGTCTAGCAGAGAATTTTTGTGTATGCGGAAGCTGTACGCATCGCCTGGAGTCTTGCTTTTCTGTTTCCAACTTAGTTTTTCATTTTTTTAACATAACCGAAACTGAATCAAAACGATTGAGCCAACACCGATTCAATTATTCTCTATAAGTACTCTACTACTGCTTAAAGAGATCACCAAATTCTAACCTTGCATTCGGGAAAGCAAAAAAAAAAAAGAGGCAAGAGAGGTATCTGACCACTTACCCTGGTCTCCTTGCTCGTCACTGTGCCATCACCGCTTGTCAGAGTCGGAAAAGAAAGAGCGCTGCCACAAGGCTCACTCTCGGGGGAGCGAGCACACCGGCGAGACGGCTCACAACAGTGCATCGCTCTGCTCCTTCTGCTGGTCATCACGCCGCCATGGTGTGTCGCGCCGTGCTGGCCGCCTCACCGTTCGTCACGCTCACGATCAGGAGGAGAGGAGATAGAGTGAAAGGGAGAAGAGAAGGAGAGAAATGGGGCTAGGGCCGGGGCTGCGTCGCAGAGTGTTTTGTACGTGCGAGATGCACGCTCAGCTGTCCATGGTGAGGCGGGTCGAAGAGCGGCTCGGCATGGCTGGGCTTCCGGTTTCACACGCTGTGGGCTGGACCGAAAGACAGCGCATGAGATGTGTGGACTGAAATTTTTTCGATCATGGGCCAAATTGCAAAGTTGACGGCTCATTTTTTTCCATTTCAAAAGCTTTTCTTTCAATAGAATTTGAATGAATTTGAATATTATGTCTCTGAAAATTATGCACCAATGTAAATAATTTTTCAGATATAGCACAATAAATTTTATTTATATTTTTCGCTGCATAGATAATTAGAGAACAGAAAAGTATAGAAATGCTTATGAGTAGTATTTTTTACATGAATTTTAAAATCCTATGGAAAATGGTTAAAGTTTATAAATATTTTACATAAAAATTCAAATATATCTTTTCAATCCCATAGCAACGTATGTGCACTTTGCTAGTCTATACTATAAAGGCTAAACATCCCTTCCAAAATCACATACCTGAGTTTATACCCATCCAAAACTTATTAGTGATTGATTTATCTATCTATACAACTTATTAATTAAGGTGAGGTCGTCTAGACCACTTTTTTCGTGTCCAGATGTGTCTGTAATGTTATCGTATTCAATTTGTATCCTACAATGATTCACTAATCAGTTTGAGTCGTTGTTGGATTGGACTCTGATTTTAATTCGATATTTCATACTAATAATAATTAATCATCTATTATTTTAACATTATATTTTGGATGAAAATTAATAACAAAAATTCCAATAATAACTTACTCCAAAATAGGTCGTCTAGACCACTTTTTTCGTATCTGTGGTGTCCGTAATCAGCCTATTTGTTTCTGTTTCGTACATAAAGAAATATTCCTACGCCTCCACGGTTTGATTGTCGGGTCGTTCGTTTCGTTTCATTGTTGGTTAGGTTCCATCATTGTTTGACCCAGCTTCGTATTTTCTTGCTTTGTCGTATGCGTCCTTCAAGTTGAGGCTCATGGTGATAGGCATTGAGAAGATCACAGTGCCATATCGTCATCCCATCGCCGTACGCGAACGAGAACAAAGCACACATGCGAGGTGCCGCGAAGGCTTCGAAGCTGTGTCCTGTCCTGCGATGAGCTCGCCACCAAGAAGTGCATCTTTTTCCCTCCTACGATGAGCTCGACCTTGATGATCGACTTTGAGCCATTATTCTCTGGGGCTTCTTTGTCGGCATCTACTCTGCTACTTTAGGCTCCAGGGCCATACTAATGATCTGATCGTGGTTGGTCATTGGGCGCACACATGCTTCTGATTTTGTTGGTGAGAGCCATGTTCAGCGATGAGGGAGCAGCGTGGCACCGCGTGTGATCATCGTATACCCGGCGGCGCGGATCAGATTAGGCACCACCGCCAAAGGGTGTAGGTTAGTGCCTCCAAATACACTTGCGAGGTGATCTGAACTAATTGTTAGAAATTCCCCTTGTGGTCTTGTGCATGTTCTGGGCTTGCCGATAAAAACCGACAAAACTATCAAGTCACCTGGTTTATACCCACAAATGTTATATCTTCACTGCTTCTTCATGTATGTCGTTGTTATTCGATCGGAACTTGTGTTGCACTTCAACACCCCTGATTCTATATGCCGCCGACAATGGTAAACAGCATCTTAACATGTTAAATATAACACGGATGCTACCCATGAACACTAGGCATGAGATCGAAGCCTATCCTGACTTTCTTCTTTATTGTTCATTCCATAGATTCTTCAAGTGTAACCTGCCTCCTCTGTCAGCCAAACCTGATGATACCCTGCTGGACTACACTGGATTTTAGGACAAAACTTTTTTACTAATTCAATTTGGTCTGGTAGATTACAGTGGCGATAGTCCATCTGCCTAACTAGCCAGCCTATAAGTTATAAGACACACAGACGTCAATACCATGTTTTCATGCTTGTCTCTATGGGCATGGAGAACCATCTTCAATATCTCATCACGCGATGTTAAGGTTAAGGGGGTGTTTAATTAGATGGCATCAAGCAAGAGCATGAAGTGACCTGGTTGCTGAACCCTTGATAGATTGTGATCCAAGAAGACGAACCCTTCGCTGACGTACTCCGATGCCATGAGTTGCCTTCCCGCCTTCCGGTCTTCTAAGCTTTCCGATGTCTGGTTTCAGGTGTGAAACCTTAGCTGAATTTGGCACCGTTTAGGTTAGTACACTGAACTCTTGTTTGGCTGAACCACACGTTCTTCATGGCCTTGAGCTGATGCACGATGCTCTTGTCGCTAATCTCATACACCGACATGTGAGAGCTGGAGTCGGAGACAATGTCTTGATCGAGGCTAGGGCGTACATGACGCTGAGAGTACGTAATTGTTTCAGGTATTGCAAGGGAGATTTAGTTAGATAATTCTTATCTTACAAAGAATATAAAATTAAATTGTCTGATTTGTGACTTGAGATCTATGATGTGGTGAAAAAACTACTTAACTTCTATTGTCAACCTAATGTAAGTTTTCTTTATGTATTGATTGATGCAGTAAGTGAAATTAATATATTCTTTCTTTCTAAAAAAAATGTAAGCTTCCTTTAGTTCTATGAAAACCAAGTAGCAATATTATCAGGGGATGTCAACATTTGAGAAATTAGTTAATTTTGGGATTATTCATACACTTTTGCAATATAATAAAAATATCTTGAAATTTATCTACTAAGAAAGTGGATGCCTATAGTTTGTTATATTTAAAAAAAAATACCCATAGCAACGCATGGGCACTTTGCTGGTAACTTATTAATTGAGATGATATCGTTTATTTTTCGTGTCCAGATGTGTCCGTAACATTGTCGTATTCAGTTTATATCATACAATGATTCACCAATCAGTTTTAGTCGTTTTTGAATCATTTTCTAATTATTTGTTGAATTGGACTCCGATTTCAATTTGATATTTCATACTAACAACAACTTATTAATTGAGATGAGTTTGTCTATTTTTCGTGTCTAGATGTGTCCGTAACATTGTCGTATTCAGTTTGTATCCTATAATAAATCACCAATTAGTTTTAGTTATTTTTGAACTATTTTCTAATTCTTTGTTGAATTGGACTCCGATTTTAATTTGATATTTTATACTAACAACAATTAATTATTTATTATTTTAACATCATATTTTAAATAAAAACTAATAATAAGAATTCCAATAATAACTCACTTTGAAATTATTATAATAAATATTATTTTTAAAACTCAAAAAAGTAAGGCAAAATAAAAATAGAGCAAATGCTCAAATCAAAAAAAATTGATTAATTGAAAACCTTTTACAGTACAAAAAAATATTTTAACCATAAATTTTTTTAACAAAAACTCACGGCAACGCACGGGTAGTTTGTTAGTTTATACTTAATTGTGGACCCGGTTATTTGAGTCCTCTCACACTAACAGCAATCTGACTTATGATTAGTGAACCTTGATTTTGGAGAGCGTAACATCTTACGCTTTCCACATTTTGTGTCGCTCAACCTTGAAAATCTTTTCTCACCAGCGATCTGGCATACCCGCTCGCACGTTGCATGATTGACGGAGATCGCTTTTATCGCCATTTAGACTCTCCGCACCGGTGCACAGTAAAGAAAACTGGAGTACGCCTTTACCGTAAAATGTACTGCACCGGGGTACGCTATCTCTCCTGTAAACTAGCGGACAACGAATCCATCCTCCAAATCTAGCGTCTCCCAGTACGTGCGCTATCTCTTCCGCAGCCGCCAGCTCCCAACCAGCACCTCCCTCGCGCGCGTCCGTGGAACCCCCAGCTCCTCGCCGTGGATCTCCGTCACGCTCGCCAGTGGCCCCTCCGTCACGCTCGTCGGTGGCTTCGCTGTGACGGCGGGCGAAACTCCCCTGCATCACGCCCATCGTCATGGGCTGCTGTCAGGAGCAGGTTGCGGCGCCGGTCGGCTTCCACCAGATCCGCTATCGTGGAGGGTCGTCGTCGTGGAGGGAAGAGTGGATCCGCGATCGGGAGGGGCTGGCGCCGTCGGCCCCGAGCTTGTTGGCCGCGGACACCTCACCGTTGTCTCGATCCGCGGCCACCTCGCCGTCGTTTCGATCCCTTTCGGCTGAGCCCGCAGCACCGCGCCAAGCCCCGCCGTGGCGCCCTTCCGGCCCCTCCCACGAGCTCGACCTCCGCCACGAGACTATCCTGGAGAAGGGCACCGTGCGCAGGTGCGGGCGCAAATGGGGGCGGCAGCGACGTTCTTCAGTTGAGGCGGCCACATCCGAGGAGAGCTCCACCGCACGCTCCGGCCGGCGTCCTCCCCAACTCAGGTGAGCACACGACCGGCGGATTTGATTGTTGGATAGTTGATTGTTGTGCCTCTCTCAATTTCATTGTTGAATAGTTGATTGTTGCCTCATCATTGTTGCCTCTCTTGGTTTTGTGTGCCTAGATTGCTTTTCATTTGTTACTACTCACATGCATGTATATGTATTTATGCGCTTGTACTTGTCGTTGATGATCGGTTCATGTAAAGATAGTAGGGACCGATGATTGCAGCAGTTGCCCACTATAGAGTTGTTTCAGGTTGTAACTGACAGTATGCATCTGATTTTAGTTTTGTTAATCCAATTTTGGTTGGATTTAGTTTTTTTTTTGTTTGTAGTTTCTTTGGTTTCTGTCTTTGAATTGACTGGAATCATCCAGTACCAACACTTAGAGTGTTTGTTGGTGACTGCATCAATATTTGATCAACCATCCGAGCAGGAGCCTTTTTTTTACTGGATACACTACAATATTTTGAAATATGCTAGTCTAGCTGTGGTTATGATGTCTTCTGCCACGAAATTGGTGAAGTATTTGAGGTACTGTGTCATTTGAGGGAAGTTATTGCTAGACATGTCCAAAATGTTTTTGGGGGGATATTTTGTTGACGTGTTATGCAGTTGGACAAATTATAGTTTAGTTCAGGGAATACAAGACACAAATCTGTTCCTATTCCCTTTTGTAGTCTTTTCTGTTGCTGTATTTTACGGCAATCATCAAACTTTAAGGACACAGAACATGGAATGTCCCTGGCTGAATGGACTCATGTATTCCGTTCTATGTTTTTTTCATGCACTCTAAGTTTTTTTATTCCCTAGCTGAACATGGAATTGTATGTTGTTGTATTCTATTCCCTCTTAAGTTTTTTTATTCTGAATGGACTCCTGTATTCTGTTCTATATTTTTTTCATGCACTCTAAGTTTTTTTATTCCC
This sequence comes from Eleusine coracana subsp. coracana, assembly GCA_032690845.1. Lineage (NCBI taxonomy): Eukaryota > Viridiplantae > Streptophyta > Magnoliopsida > Poales > Poaceae > Eleusine > Eleusine coracana. Next base: position 35,238,993 of record CM064418.1, read on the forward strand.
TGGCTGAACATGGAATTGTATGTTGCTGTATTCTATTCTGTTCTATGTATTCTGTTCCTACCCTGCTGTATTCTGTTCTATGTTTTTTTCATGCACTCTAAGCTATAATAACCAAGCACTTTAAGGTACCAATAGATTGAGTGTTCTATATTTTACTTTGATTTCAGGATGGACTCTAACCAATCCAATGATGGATCACAAGGAGATTTTCCTGGTGGCAACATGTTTCCCTACCAGGGTGCCTGGAACCCATACATGTATCCTCCATTATGGTTCCAACAAGGATTGCCGCCTCCTGCATCCAATGTCTCAGTGATGCATCCAGTTACAAATGATCCAGAAGTTGTTCAGCTGCCTGGAAACACAGATGTCTCAATGACCGACTCTCCAACGGTTTCTGGAAAAGTAAAGAGGTCAAAGGTGGCTGGTAGGACCAAGTTAGGCAATTTTAACCCAGCTGAAGATACAAACCTTGTGAAGTCATGGCTTGAAATTTGTTGTGACCCAATTACAAGTACCAGACAAAAAAGAGATCGCATGTGGGATCGGATTCTGCAGCGATACAACACGAGGAGGGGATCATACCCGGAAAGGAGTGTGAGGTCGCTACAGAGCTGTTGGAACAATATCAAGGCTGAAATGGGGAAGTTTTCATCCTTCTATGCTGATGTCATTAGAGAGAATCCTAGTGGGATGTCAGATGCCGATAAGGTTTGTGATTTGCTGCCCATTTAATTTGTATGCATTATCGACAGCCATGGTTTTTCATGATTATATACTCTGATTCGTGAAGTATCTCTAGCATTGTTATGCCATAATACTATGATGCCAATGCCATAATACTAGTTGGTGAACTCATGAAGTATCTCTAGCTAATGAACTAAGACTGCAGTTTAAAAGTCATGAATGTATTTTTTTTTCCAGTAAAACAGTCCTGAATGCACATTCAATCTAGTTGCATGAAAGTTGTATGTTATAAATCAGTAACATTCATTCTAGCTGCATGATATAAATCTAGTTGCATGAAAGTTGTATGTTATAAATTAGTAACTTTTATATCATGTCATCCTTGTATGCAGACCACTCATGCAGCTGCTATTTTTGCGGGAGTGCTGAAACACAACTTCGCTTACATGCATTGTTGGGAGATCATGAAGGATGAGCCCAAATGGCAGGATCCAAAGACTAGAGCATCTGCGAAGCAAGCTACGGGGAGGACCCCATCTACCTTGGTGATGACAATTGTAGCCCAACAACAGCGACTGAGAAGAGGCCTATTGGCAGGGATTCAGCTAAAGCAGCCAAGAAGAAAGCAAATTCTACTCCGGGTTCATCATCATCATCAGAGTATGCTTCCATAATGAAAGAGCTATCATTGCAAAAGATATCTATTTTTCAGGAAGAAGCTGTGCGAAAAAATGATCGTTTCCAGCAGCTTGCATGTATAGATGAGAAAAGGTTTGAGGAAATGCGAAGCCACAATCAGTCACTGTTAAGTATTGAGCAGGAGAAGGTGCGGATCATGCGTGAGAAGCATGACATGGAAAGGCAAGAGAAGGAAAAGCAAGAGGATGAAAGGATCCTTGCGATTGATCTTGATGCTTGCACACCAGCGCAACGAGTGTACTACCAAGCTCTTCAGGAAGAAATTTTCGAGAAGATTGCAACTAGGCGCGGAAAGAGACAGGACCCATAACTGAGTGTACAAACTTGTTGTAACCTGTTATTTGTTGAGTATTCTACTCTGAAATTGAGTGTACAAACTTGTAACCTGTTATTTGCTGAGTGCTCTATTCAATAGGAGTGTATAACTTCTTGTAACCTTTTGTAGTGAGCACATTGTAACCTTGTATAGTGGACTGGTACCATTTAAAATGACATTGTTGAGTATAGCATTGTTGTTTGCGTGAATGCATAGTGAACAATACTAGTTTCAGATAGAATACATATTACATGTCCGTAGCAAATTATTACATTACATGACCGAATAAATATTACATGGCCATTCATTCATCTACTGATGACGAGAACCAAAACTCATCCACTAGTGCTCGATGAGATCACGTTATAGCTGGAAATGCGTGTTTTGGTCATGAAGCCTATGGTGTGCAGCAACAAATGCCTCCCTGTCCGGAGTGTTCTGGTAGGGAACAACTAATTCTCCGATGTTCGAGAAATCAGTATTGTGAGCATGTTCTTGTTCATCCTCCACTATCATGTTATGCAAGATAACACAAGTCATCATTATATCATTAATCTGTGCACACGTCCCAACCATATGCGGGTCCTCGGATCACTGCAAATCGATATTGCAGTATACCAAATGCACGCTCGATATCCTTGCGCGCACTTTCCTGTTCGTTGGCAAAATGTTGTGTCTTTTGCTCCATGGGGTGACGAATAGACTTAACAAAACCTGCCCAATTTGGGTAAATCCCATCTGCAAGGTAGTATCCCATGTTATATGTCCTTTCATTGACTACAAAGGACACGGGCGTTGAACGACCCCTGAGGTAAGCTAAGAATATAGGAGATCTATGAAGAACATTAATGTCGTTATTACTTCCAGGCATGCCAAAGTAAGCATGTCATATCCATAGATTATGCGATGCAACCGCCTCCAAGATCATAGAGGCATGCTTTCCTCTCCCTGTGAACTGACCCTTCCAAGATGTCGGGCAGTTCCTCCACTCCCAGTGCATGCAATCAATGCTACCTAGCATGCCCGGGAATCCACGATTCACACTCTCTTGAAGAAGCCTTTGTACATCAGCGATGTTGGGTGCCCGTAGGTAATACTCACCAAAAAATTTAATAACGGCCCGACAAAAATGATGCATAGCTTTTCGAGCAGTTGACTCACCAATACGCACGTACTAGAAATATGGAGTGATCTAAAATAAAAAAAAAATACCAACTTTACCTTCTACGAAATTGCTTATCATTATAAACAGGATTTTCACCAAAGTAGTCGGCTTTGATCCTCTTGTGACCAGAAGGAAGATCCCTTGGTCGAATAACCTTTGGTGGAGCATCAGATCAACAACGCGGGCGGTTGCTCTCTGCTTCCACTAGGTGGTAGTATGTCATGGCCTCTACTTCATCATCATCATCATCAACCAAGAAATGAGTATCATCATCTTCCTTCTCCCTCATCCAATATGTACGCAAGGAGCCGCCTGAGTACCCATCCATGGCTTTAGCGCTTGCCCACTCGAAAACTGAAGCTCACTTTGCTTATTGGCCACTTGATATAGGCAACCACTCCAGCCAATTGATCAAAGATTCTTGTGTCCTGGTTCATCATGAGACACTATCCTATTGCATCGTAGTACAAGCAACTTGTGCAATCCAATCAAACTTTGTTTTTGCAAAAGCACTTCAACGTGGAGATTCTACTCTAAGTGGACAAGCATATATCTCCATTTCATACGGCATCATTTTCTTAATTACAATTTATTAATTAAATATTATTATTAATATTTATTATTTATTATAAATTTATTACTAAGTATTTTTAGTTGCATGATTTTAAAATTATTATTTAAAATTACTATGTTATGAAGAAATATATTTATTATATTGAGATGGTAGTTGAAGATGGTTAAATAAAATATTGGGTAGTTGATATAGAGTATAAATGGGTATATGAAAGTTAGATATAGAGGAGAGAATATTACTAACTAGGATAGAATATTTTTTTAGAGAATGAATATAGAGTATAAAAGTGCAGTAAGTATTATCGTGCCATCTTTCTCCCGAGATTTATCTCCCCTTTCATTCTGTTTTATGATCTACTTCCTTCTTCCCCGCCTGATCCACGGTCGGCTCCTCCCAATCGCACATGCCTGAGGAGGACCGAGGCGACGAAGACCGCGGAGAGGTCGTGCTCGTCGTGCGCGGCCTCAACCTCGTGTGGTTGCCTGCCTCCCATGTTGGCGTAAATCCGAGGCCCCTCAAAACTTTAGCGCCGCGACCGCCGGATCCCCATACATCCTTGAGCTCGTCGCAGTCGCACCACGGTCAACGACAATCGCTTGTTGGTTCAAGCTCGGGTCCGTCGTGGGTCATGGTGATCCCGGACCACACGCTGGCCACGATGGTGGGGGTCTCCTACAGTCCGCTCTAGAGGTCTCGCCTAGGGTTCCGCTTGAGGTGGCCTCGCCGCTCTTCGACCCCATCCTCCCTTACCTCAGGTAGTCCCATGCCGCTTCCCCTCGATCTGCCATCGGGAATTTGATTTTTTTCGTCTCCGCGTGATTTCTTTCCCTCACCGCAAATCGAGATCATACCTTCCCTCTTGCTCGATCTCGATCGCCCATCCCGCCCCTCGCGCCGCCGCGGCACCCCGCGTGCTGGCGTCTCCCCGCGCGGGGCGTGACGGGATGACCCTGTCGCAGGCGCTGTAATGGTGGAGTTGGGCGACGTAGAGCGGGCGGCGGCTGCTGCTGTGTGGGACGAGGTAGGACGACCCGACGAAGGTGAAGCGGGCGAGGGCGCTTGTGGACGCGACGACGACCAGGCGAGGGCGCAGAGGATTTGACCCGCGGGCGATTGCAGATTTGACGGCGAGCAGGCGCAGGCGTAGGGGACTTGGGACGGGCGAGACCATCATCAGCCAGCAGCCATTGATGGAGATGAAGGAGAGCTACAGGGCGAATTGTCCGGGTGACCTCGATTCCTCCATTCCCCTAATTGTAGAATGAATGTGTATAAGAATGTTGTTCTAATTTCTTCATCTAACTAGAAATTTGTCCCTGTTTTCTCTTTTCATAGTTCATACACAGGAATGCCTCTTCTGAGATGCAGTCAATATTAGCCTTAGGACTCGATGTGCGTCTCGCTGCTCACCAGGTGATTTCGGACAGTCCATCGGGGACAGTGGCTTCGTCACTACTTTGCACGACCGGAGTCATACTGCCAGGAGGCAAGTGGATGCACCATACCAACAGGGAACCACCATTGATGCGAAGGCTTTGGAGTCGGATGGCCTCCAGACTCGACGGCAACACACACTGGTGTTACTGCAGCTTTTTGTAGGCATCACCAAATGCTGCTGGCGATACAGTTGGTCCCCTGCACTGCATTGCTAAAGATGATGCTCGCCTGGTGCTAATCTATTTGTGGTATGTCTTCTCCTCCATGTTTCCCTCTACTCTTTGGATTCCCCCACATGCCAATTATGTTGGCAAGTATGTTCTCTCCATTGTAGCTTGCACTTGTTATAGTAGCTTGCAAGTGTGCAGGGAATAAGCTGTAGGCAGAGAAAAAATAATTAGTTATTAGGTAGGTAGTGTCTAACTGGTTGTAGACAGTGAAGAGATTAGTAAATGAACTTCTTTTTTATGTTTTTTTAATATATTACTAACCAAGAACACTGGATCTCTGGCTATGCAAACTTGGACAATAAAATGATACCAAAGTAGAGAAACAGATTGAGGAGCTCACCAGCCAGTGCACTATGAAGTCAAATAAGTGTCACATGGCATGGTCTTCAGTAAACCCTACTAATCTGAAAATTAGCAGACTTAAAATAGAGCTTCACCAAAAGGAAGTTGAAGTGGAAAATCTTGGTATGGATTACTTTGGTGCAGTATATCTTTCCACCTTGATTGTCTGCACCTGCTCACCATTTTAATTTATTTGCCGACAGTGCAAGCCGTAGGTCGAGGAAGTGAGCAACCAAAACATGTTTCTGAGAACTATGAAAATGACAACAAAGTGTGGGTTGCTCTCATATCCAATTTGGAAAGGAAAATCAAGGTAAATCTATTTTTGTGCAGGAAATATCATAATAGCAGCTGGAATTGGTATATGTGACAATGTTCGTTCCTAAATCCTTAGGTCATCAAACAAGAGGATACCCTATTGTCCCTTGAATCACATGACTGCTAGCGCAATTCCCGATTTGAGAAACGTGATCAATGCAGTTCAGACCTTAGGTAATATTTCAAGTTACATTATTTGCTTGTGACTGTTCTGAACTGTATGTTTATCGATGTACTATAGTGTGATAAATTGGTTCTTTGATGTAGTGCCAACAAGCTCATAGGTGAAGTAGCATATGTGCTACTTTTATTTTCATTTCCTTCTGTGGAAAATTTTGCATAGCACAAAGCTGCGATAACTCATTGATTATAATTTACATGAATTGGATATCGAGATAAAGAGCATGGTTGTGGTTTTTTTGCAGAGAAAGCTAACTTATGTATTGTAACCAAGTGTGGCTCTGATTTCTTTTTGTTGGCACATGCATTTATTTTGGACCCTTACGTACGTTATGAACTAGGAGTATAGAATTGGGACACTGCTTTATATTCACATTGTCCCTACATATTATGATATTGATTGCTTCTCACTGGTCTCAATATTAGTTCAGAGTTAGGGTTGATGCCTATTTCTGAGAATTAGCAGTGACATGGCAAGACTTTTCAGAGTTCAAATGGCCTAAAAGATATGCATGTTTATTTTTATTCATTAGCAACTGCGAGTGCAGGTTCTTGTGGATTTCCACCGGGTGACTTGATTGATGTGGTTGTTTATATTTTAGAACTTTTGGTACTTTTGTGTTAGCACTATGGTAGCTCGAGCTGGACACCTTGATGCTTACTAGGTCAAGGTTTCTCTACGCCCTTTCCCCTACCACCATCCATTCTTCACCTTGTTGTTGATGTATTAATAGACATTATACATGACATGTCAATCATTATGCTTATTAGATTCAATACACATTATACCTGACAGACCAATCATTTTGTATGGTTTGGATGCATGTCAAAGATGTTCATATTTATTTAAATAAGCCTGGCCTACTTAAACAAAGAGATAAATATTGTGAGAAAGCTGGTTTTAAGACTGTCATTGACCATGCAGCAACACCTCAGAGATTCAGAGTGCAGACAGTTTAAGAAGGTGAAGACCTGGTGCTATCAAGGTGAAGGCAGAGCACTGGGAGAAAATGAAGAAAACAAGCGGAGGAGCTGGCGCCTGCCCAGGTGGTGATGAGAGTTTTGCTCAGGCGAGTAGCTAAGTCTCACGAGGGAGGCTTGTGTGTATCCTCTAGCAGTGCCATGACATGTAATCTGGATTGGATTTGAGCGTTGTAAATGAATTCTGATGTCCATTGCAGTTCCTGCAGTGAGATTGGGATATTTTCAGTAAAGTCTGAAAACATTCACTGCCTAACCATGGAACTGAGATGAGGATGTGAATAATTGAGAAGCCCTAGAACTGATATAACACTGTGAATAATGAATGAGCCTTGAAATGGTTGCAAATGCTTTATATAAGCAAGAGCTCTTAATTATTAATTTGGAGAGCGAGTTGTGTACGTGGTGCTTAATATTTAAACGATGTGTGTAAATTTGTCCCAAGCATATTTCAGGACTATGTTAAACTGTTCTATGAAAATTAGAAAAAGATAATTATGGTTGTTATACCTCTGCTGTTATAAAAACAAATAGTATATGACACGTGAACTTTATAAGATATTCAATGAGCTAAGACTGCATAATATACTTGAACTTTATAACATATTCAATGAGCTAAGGCTGCATATGATCTAATAAATCAACATTTTACATATATGGCAACAAGTTATGACAAATCTTTATGGGGCCATTGCAAAAAGGTACTGTTTTGGATCCTGATGCTGAAAATGGATTTGTTTTTGAAACTTTGCAAAAACGGTCCTGCTTTTTGGAAACGAAGCTTAAGTGGGCCAAATTTCGTGAGAGAGAGTTAACAGTGTCAAATGACATGAACGGTAGCAGTGTGCAGGGGCATCCTCGCCAATTGCTATTTTTTTTCTTTTTTTTTTTATTTCACAAACGAGCAGTAACTAACAGAGAGTAAAAATTGGACCGAACGGTAGTTTCGTTTCCAAATAACAAGGCTGTTTTTACAAAGTTTTGAAAAGAGATCCATTTTATGTGTACGGTACTATGTAAAGTGGAATAGTCACTTGTTATGTGTTTTGATCAGCTATATGACATGTCCTTTTATTAGATATATTTTTCATGTGAGGACACGCACGTGCAAAGTACTAGTGAGAATTAAAGAGCCATAACATGTGTCATATTACAGTTTCCTGAATGATGAATCAACATGGATTCTTTACCACTCTTTGTGTAGCAGAGAGAGACATACGTCCGTGGTTCTTAAACATTTTATTTCAATACAGAAAATAGTAAGAATATAAAGCCAGCCACATAATAATCATGATCACGCCAACCGTTCAACACTGATTGGTGTAATATAAGTTTCACGAGATGTGGAAACGAACATGAATGTTATAGTGGCATAATTGAATTTAAAGGTAGATGCACCAACAGTGCTAATGTTAAGATTTTTTTTTTGCCTATTATTGCAAGAAAGAAATACACTGTTGCACTACAATTGTCCCTAAAATGCTTTGTACACTAGTAGTGGCATAAATCTAAGGAATCACAATTCCTCAATAATCAGTATTTAGCCGAGAGAGACATGGCTGCTAGCTGCTTTTTTCCTGAGGCCCTTGTCCACTATAACCCTCCGTGATTCATCTGATTCAGACCATTGCCTAATAGCAGCATGGAAATTAGATATCAACACATGAATATTAGGATTTTTGGGGTCAATCTCTAGCATTCGCACTGCTACCTTCTTTCCTCTCACAACATCCATGTTAGCTCTGCTTGCGTCGAACATAGCGATGCAGATGGCAATGGAACGCCCGTAGCGGTTTGCAGCTAGACGACAATATAGATCCCATGCCTCGTCAACCTGGCCAGCACGGCCTAACATGTGAATCAAGCATGTGTAGTGCTCCGGTCCTGGAGCGATTCCGTACTTGGTTTTCATCAGATGTAGCATGGACCTACCTTGATCCACAAGACCAGAGTGTCCACAGGCTGAGAGAAGAGCCAGAAATGTGACGGCGTTCGGCAAGACCATGATGGGTGCAGCATTATTCTCCATCAGCTTAAACAAATCCATTGCCTCCTCACCATGCCCATGGCGACCGTAGGCGTCAATCATACTCGACCAGGAAACCACGTTCCTGCCAGCCATCCGGTCAAACACTATGCGTGCAGCCGTCGTCCTCCCACATTTTGCATACATGTCAATAAGCGCATTGCATATGATGGTGTCAGAATCAAACCCACAACGGAGGACCTTGCAGTGCACCTCCATACCATACGCCGAATTGGCTGTGGCCGAGCAAGAGGTGAGAGCGCACGTCAGTGAGATCCCATTGAGCTCAATACGCCTCAGCATCAAGAAAGCCTCCCTGAACCGGCCGTTCTCCACGCATCCTGAGAGCACAGCGTTGTGCAGCGCGGCGTCCTTGGGGCAGTCCGCGTGCGCAAACACCCCCATCGCGTCCTCGACAAGGCCGCAGCCCATGTAGAGGTCGACGAGCGCCATGGCCATGATGACGTCACCGTGGCACGCGACGACGCTCCGCGCGTGGAGCTGGCGGCCCGGGCGCAGGGCGCGGGACGCGGTGCAGGCCTTGAGCACGGTGCAGACGGTGGCGGCCGTGGGCGGGAACCCCTCGTCGGCCATGCCGCGGAAGGCGGACGCAGCGGCGCCTGGGCGCGCGTGGCGGACGAGGCAGGCCAAGAGCGTGTTCCAGGCGACGGCGTCCCGCTTGGGCATTTCGTCGAACAGGCGGGACGCGGCGCGGGGGAGCCCGACATTGGTGTACGCGGTGAGCAAGGCGGTGGCTGGGATGGGGCTGGAGAGGGCGGAGGACTTGAGCAGGGCAGCGTGGATGGCTGGGGAGAGGGACGGCTGGGAGGGGAGGAGGCGGAGCAGGGTGGGCAGCGCCGGAGGAGACGGGGGCATTGCGCTTGCGCCCGACGAAACAAAGCAGCCAGCCGAGCCGGTCAGTTTGGACTTTTGGACGTGAGACTCGCTCGTGTTGTGGACCCGCGCATTTCTGAGCTTACTAGGCGAGGCGTGTTTGATATGGCTTCAACTCAAAGAAAATTTATAGAGGTTCTAGAGATACTCATATTCAGGTTCAGAGCTATAAACAAATTTGTTGAGTCATCTTATTTAAGTATGTTTAAGAGAGTTGCTAATTTTTAGGCGTCTAAAAGTTTATGGAACTTTCAGACACCATTTTTAAACCATAGATTCTATATCCAACAGTTTCTAATTATTATAAAAAAAATCCTATAAAAAATAAAATAAAACATAAAGAAACAAAACATTGACTCAAAAAATTCGTATGTTTAAAGTTAAGCTACATTTCTAAGCTGTTCCTTCCTCCCTAACAATTGTAGAATGAAACCAAAGCCTTCATGACTCGTGAGTCATATTATCAAGTCAGAGTAAACTAGCGAAACAAAAAAACCGATAACCATTTCCTCCAGCCCTATAATAAATAAATGGCACCAACATTCAATTCCTCCAACCCTATACTGAATTGGCACTCAGCAGCAGTTTAGAAAATTGTACATCCACACCTAATAATTTTTTATAAATTATTATTATTATTATTATTATTATTGCGATGGCGCATCCCTCGTCTCTCCTCCCCTGCTCCCCCTCCCCACGGCACCCCCTCCCCTTCCAGCCCCATGCTGGTGTCCAGCGCGGATCCGGCGGCCACCATCCCCGCCGCTTGCGCGGCACAACCCTCTACCGTGGCGCCTAGGTCCAGCCCATCTTCCCTATCCCCTCTCGCCCGACCGTTTGGCCCGGCCGGCCGTTCGAAGGAGCTCCGCTGGAAAGGCACGAGCCCGGCGTTGACCTCCTCGGGTGAACCAGGCTCTACCGGCGACGGGCGGTCTTTCCGCGATGTCGTCGTGGCATCACTAGACTCGGTCGCTCTTCCCCGCCCTCCCTTGCTGGTGGCCACAAAACCGCCGCCACGGATCGTGCTTCGCTCGGTTACCCCCTCCCAGGCAGTGAATCAAGCGGACGCGGATGCGGAGGAGTGGGTGAGGGTGGAATCCCGCTCCACCTGGCGCCTGAAGGCGGCGTGTTCGCGACCACCTCGTCGCCCTGTGCCGGTTGATCTTCGGGGGCGGTGTTTCAACTGCTTCTCCAGCTCCCACCGCGCCGCCTCCTGCAAATCCCGTCCTAGGTGCTTCCGGTGCCGAGATTTGGGTCATCGCTCTGCTGTGTGCCCAACTCGCGGTGGTGGCGCGCCCAAGCGCATCTTGGTGTCGAGGCGCATCACCCCGCCGGTGATGCCGAACACCCTAAAGCAGGACTCGGTGCAGGGCTCAAACCAGGAGGTGGTGAGCGCAGCTTCCGGTGGGCAGGCCACTATGGAGGAGGGCGAGTTACCGCCGGAATCCGGTCGTGGTCGCAAACGCCGCCGGAGGCCGCGGCGCCGGCGTCGACAGGCCCCCACACCCGGTGAGGTTTCAGAGTCAAGTCATGGCGATGGCGAGTTGGCGACGGCAGGGATGCCTCTCAACCACCCCCGGTGGGAGAGGACGGCGCTTCTCCGGCTCGTGGATCGCCATGTGTGATCGACTGGTCAGAGCGGCTGGCCAGAGCAGAAGCTGAGCTGCGCAAGGCAGTGTTTGTCACAATTCTGTGCTCCGGTGACGCGCCGTTCAACGACGACCTTGAGGTGGCCAAGACCGCAGTGGCGACTGCTTTTGATCTTGATCGTGATACATTGTCACTCCGACGAGCTAGCCAGGCCACGATGTTCATTCTGTTCTTGGATGCGGAAGCTACAGTAACTCGTCTAGTGAGCGCTCGCCCGACGCCAGGGCCGGGCGACATGCGCCTGGTGTGCCGGTGATGGACACGGCAGGCGTTTGCTGAAGGTGTGGCCTTGCCATTGCTGGTGGATGTTGAGCTGCGAGGCATTCCCGCCCATGCTTGGGAAATGTCCACAGCTGAAAGCCTACTGAATCCCTATGGATGGCCCCAATTCCTTCATCCCGATACTAGAAACAGTGAAGACTATTCAGTTTTCCGGCTGTCAGTTTGGTGCTTTGATCCGGCATCATTTCCTGTATGCCGTGCCGAGATCTGCACATTGCGGAGCCGCCTATTGGTGACATTCTCTCACCGCCGGGGAAGCCGACTCTGAAGTATCCTATTTCTTTCAAGGTGTCTACGCCAGAAGCAATTCTCGATGCGCCCTCAACTCCATCCGAGGGGGGCAACGACAGCAACCAGGGAGATCAGAGGCGAAGACGGTGTGCCGCCTCACCACAGCCGGCGACACCTCACGCCGGTGAGCTAGGCGCCGGAGTTACTGCAGCAAGGATACCCACCCAGGGTAGGCTGGGTCCAACCGTCCCCGGCGCATGCCACGTGGTGTGCGCTGTAGAGACGAGCGGATCCTCTTCCCAGGAGGGTGATCTCGAGCCGCATCACATTGAAGAAGCTAATTATGTCGCTACTACAGAGCGCGAAGAGCCAACAGCAAGTTCCGAGGTACCGCTACCGCCTCATGCTCCTCAGACTCCGGTTTCAAATTTGCCGGTTGACTGTGTGGGTTTGGAGGTGGATCAATTACTAGGCCAAGAAGCGGGTCCGGCAGCAGAGACGGCCCATGACGTGGAAGCTGAACCATTGCCATCGATGATCTCCGCGACCTTGATGAGATTTGTTCCGACTTTTACACCTGGGGCCCGTGTCGCAGGTGCTGATCTGTCTACCCCATGCACTCGTGAGCTGGAGCAGGCTAATTCAACGAGCCCAGGCAATGAAGGCGCAGCCTCACCCGTTGCTTGGCGGCCGGCAGAAGAAGTCCTACCAACTGAAGCAGGTGAACACACAGCCCGTAGCTTCAATCATGTTTATGTCAGAAGGCAGAGAGGGCACGATCAGTCAGCTTCCTCGCCTCACGCCGAATTACCCCCTGTGGTGCAACCATTCACCCCACCGGCTGCCACACCACCAGCTCAGGCAGCATTCATCAAGAAGACTACCAAGCCCTTGCGCTCTGCCCTCCCGGCCCCCAATGCCGGAGAGGCGTTGCCGGCATGCTGGGGCGGTGACTGCGCCACTGAGACAGAGTTGGAGAATTGCGAAGCTGCCCCTAGTTTGTAATCCTGCGGCGACAGCAATGTGTAGGAAGTTGGGCTTCTCGGAAGCCAATTCCCAGCCATCAGCCGAAGCCATGAAGAAGTACCAAGAATTTTTTGACAAACCGCTAAGCAGAGACCACATCAAAGCGATGGCGTCAATGCTAGGCAAAGAGGTGCCGGAAGAAGACGCCCTGGGTGTAGCGGAAGCTACTTCCGTTGCCTAGTTCTCTAGCTAGTTGGTCGTGTTCACCCAACTGGTTGTAATGGATCATGCAAACTTTCTAATTTGGAACGTACGGGGTCTCAATGACCGCGCACGTCGAGATGCTGTTCGAAAGGTGGTTGACGCTTGTAAGCCTTCCCTGGTGTGTTTTCAAGAGACTAAGTTGGCAGTTATCTCTGAGAGAGATGTGCTATCCTTGCTGGGACGTGAGTTCCAGGATTTCATATATCTTGGTGCGCAGGGCACTCGCGGTGGAATTTTGGTGGCTTGGAGGCAAGGTACTTTGTCCTTGGATTATCACAGGGTGCATGGTTTCTATACATTTCCATCTCAATGATGAACCGGACTGGTGGTTAACGGAGTTTACGGTCCACACTAGGATTCGGAAAAGGAGGGATTCCTTGAGGAACTGAGGGAAGTTAGGAGTTTCTGTATTGGACCATGGATACTGGGAGGAGATTTCAATATGATCTACTCAGCGGAAGATAAAAACAATGAGAATCTGAACCGCGCGATGATGGGTCGTTTCCTGAGGTTCGTGAATGATTATGAACTGAAAGAAATTCCATTGCTTGGCAGGCGATACACGTGGTCTAATGAGCGGGATGCCCCTACACTCGTCAAATTAGACCGAGTCCTCTGTACCAGCGATTGGGAAGACATGTTTCCGGATTGCATTTTGCAAAGTCAGGCCACTCAAATCTCTGATCATTGTCCGCTGTTGTTGGGTCTCAAGGAGGGAGGTTACGGTAAGAGAAGATTTCATTTTGAGAGCTTCTGGACGAAGCTCCCTGGTTTTCATGAAGTGGTTGAGAACTCTTGGGCCCAGAATATCAATGCAGCCTGTCCGATGGAAAGAATATCACTTAAGCTAAAAAGACTCACGAAGGCGTTGCAATCCTGGAGTCATAAGCAGGTTGGGCACATAAAAACTCAACTTGGGCTGAGCAGGGAGATCTTGCACCGGCTGGAGATAGCTCAGGATACCAGGTTGTTGATGCTGACTGAAATCTGGTTTCGGGGTGAGCTCAAACGCCATTTCTTGGTGCTCTCATCACTGGAGCGCACGGTGGCACGTCTCCGTTCTCGGATCAGAACCTTGAAGGACGGTGATGCGAATACAACATTTTTCCATAGTCAAGCTCGATTTCGAAAGCGGAAGAAGTACATCTCCAAGATCATTCATAACGATGGGGTTGCCACAACACAGGAAGACAAACAAGAAGCCTTCTTCAATTACTTTGAGGGCTTACTTGGGACAGCAATGTCCCGGTCATCTACTCTTGATTTGGAATTCTTCCACCGTGTGGGTCTGGACCTCTCAGCCCTAGACGAGCTGATTTGCGAAGAAGAAGTGTGGTAGACCATCAAAACTTTGCCGGCCGATAGAGCACCAGGGCCGGACGGGTATACGGGACGATTCTATAAAGCATGTTGGCCCCTCATTAAGGCGGATTTCATGGCAGCGGTGATAACATTACAGGCCGATAACATTACAGGGCGACGCAAGGAAACTATAGCTGCTAAACTCGGCCTATCTCATTCTCATACCTAAGAAAGATGAGCCACTTCGAGCAACAGATTATAGGCCGATAAGCTTGGTGCATAGCTTCGCTAAGCTAATTACCAAGGTATTGGCTAACCAGCTTGCACCTCTTCTAAAAGATCTAGTGTCCTCCAATCAGAGCGCGTTTGTCAGAGGGAGATGTATACATGACAACTATATGCTCGTCCAACAAACAATCAAGCTGCTGCACAAGCAAAAGGTACCAAGTGTTTTCCTCAAATTGGATATTTCAAAAGCTTTCGACTCGGTTTCTTGGTCGTTTTTATTGGAGGTTTTATCGCACTTGGGCTTTGGGGCTACATGGTGTAACCTGATCTCTAACCTATTATGCACGACTTCTACTAAAATATTGGTCAATGGAGAACCGGGTGATTGGATTCGGCACAAGAGGGGTCTCCGTCAAGGTGACCCGCTGTCACCCATGCTATTTATTTTGGTGATTGATGTTCTGAACAGCCTCTTCACAAAGGCCGGTGAGATCAATTTGCTGCAGCCCCTTGCTCGTGGTAATACAGGTCAACGGATCTCTCTTTACGCGGATAATGTTGTGCTATTCATCCGGCCGGTGGACGAGGAATTGGACTTAACTATGAAAATTCTTGAAAGCTTTGGCGAAGCCTCGGGACTCCGAACTAATTTTCAGAAAAGTTGTGCAATTCCAATCAGGTGCGACCCCCGGCGATTGAAATTATCTCAACTGCCATGACATTCATGATGGCAGAATTTTCGTGTTGAAAGGATCGTAGTGACCGAGAGGGGGGGGGTGTGAATCGGGAACAACCACTATGAACCAATTTTACCAAACACTTAACACCGATAGCACTCAAAGCAACTCCTACTCAAATCTAGTGGTGATCACACTAACAATATAATCCTATAAAAGGAAAGACATCCTATGCATACTAGTGGATCACACAAGTCAGTACAACTTCTATGCACTCCTAGTGATTAAGCACACCAATGCAACTCCTACTCATACTAGTCATCAATTGCGGAAGCTTAAACACTACTAGAAAGTAAAGAGCCTAAACATGCAAGTCTACAAGATAGTCAAAGGGAACTAATAGAACACACAAGCATGAATAGCACGGTATGTAAATGCGGAAAGTAAAGCATCATAGTGAGGAGTAGAGTAAGGGGTGGCTCATGATTTTTTCTCGAGGTCTCAGAAGGATGGCGCCCTCCCCTAATCCTCGTTGGACCACTCCTGTCGGAGTTCCGGTCCCTCTCGCCACCAAGTGGAGTTCTCGCCCATGAGCCCGCAATCACTCCTCGAGTGAAGACACGGTCTGCGTCACCGCTGCACAAAGCACAAGCTCGCCTCCCTCGAGAACTTGCCAGACTCCCCAAGCCAACACGGGCGCTCACTAGCGATGCCCCTTTCAACGGCGGGCTCAAACCGTGTATAAACGTGTGACGGCCTTCACAACCGATCACGATAGGCTCGATCACCGACACCTAACTGGTCTAGGTCTCACCATAGACCAAGAGTAACAATCTATATCACACCTTCAAGGACACCCTAGCCTTAGATGTGCAAGATGCTCAAGCTACTCTTCTCTAGCACTCTTAAAATATGCAATATCTCCTCCTAGTGCTCTTCTCTTTTCCTCTTGAACCTTATCAAATGCTCTCAGGTATTCCACTGTCCAAGAGAGGTCTCCAAGACCCCAGCAACGAAGTTATATAGGCTCCCAACCTTAAACTAGTCATTGCTCCACGAAATTGCCTTTTTGGACACTCTGTCCAGACTGTCTGGTCTGTGCCTGACCGGACCGTCCAGTCACTCTGTAAAGGCTCTCCCCAGCCATTGGCCTCCTCTGTCCAGGCAATCTCCTGTACTGACCGGACTGTCCGGTCACTGAACCGGACCGTCTGGTCCACTTTCTCTCTCCAGTCCAGGAGCCTCCGCAAAATGCACCTCCTCTGCCGTTCCTGCACTCCCACTGACCGGACCGTCCGGTCTGTATAAAGTCACCTGCTGATAGAGTCCCGCTTCTCGCTCTAAGTCCTGGACAATTCCACATAGTGACCATACATTCCGGTCTCTACAGACCCCTCTTTCCGGTTTCTATGTCCAGAAGCCGAAACTTGTCGTCCTTGCTTGACTTCGTTTCCTGACTTCTTCGAAAAGCTCCTTGGCTTCTCCACTGTCATCTAATGCCTGTGATTTCACCGAGCAACCTTGCACATCACCGACTAGACATGACCTAAGAGAATGATCTAGACCCTCTTGATAGTTCGGTTTTTCCTATGGACTCAAAGACCTAACAACTACTCAAGTGTTCCAAACACTTGCACTATAGCTTGTTCTCCGCTTTGATCCATCTTTATCAACCCTTGGACTCCATCAAGTTCACAAGTCTCCATGCTTGTGGTCATTGTCATCAATTGCCAAGGACACCGTCGACAATCATCATAAGATAGAAAATGTTTCCTACACGGACAACAACACTCATGTAGATATTAGTCTCATTTCATGTTTGTCATTCATCACCAAAACACCATACCTTGGGGTGATCTCAATGGTCATGAACCTTATAATCTCCCCCTTTTTGGTGATGGATGAGAACCACTACTTATGATGATCCAAGTCGGACGAGCAAGAAAGAACCAAAGGAAAAGAAAAGATTGAAAAGCATACCTTTGTCCTTACCTTGAAAATAGTCTCCCCCTTGGAATATGCTAGGTGTGGAGGGAGAACTTGTAGAGGGAGAACTACCCGAATATGTAGCGCACTTGATATTGAGCTTGAGTTGAGTATGTGCCCGCCTTGGTGTCGTGGTAGTCGATTTTATTGATGTAAACACACACCAAGGTCGTAGATTCTCATGTCAGTGAAGGTGTTCCTTGTCGCCATAGACATGCACCATCATTATTTTTCTCCATCATAGATGTCCATCTTGATGTGATCTTCATGTTCCATCTCCCCGCATTTCTTCTTCATGTTCTCCTTCCCCTTTGAGATATCGGTCATCTTCATGTTTCTTCTCCCTCCTTGGTCTAGGGTTGGCTTTAGGATCTTCATGTTCTTCCCCCCCCCCCCCCCCCCTTTTTTTGATCTAGACTTGGCTTTTGGATCTTCATGTTTCTTCTCCCCCTTTGTCACCTATCACCAAAAACCACACAAAAATGTAACAAAACCAAGAGGCATAAAATAGTTGGCAAGAGTTAGAATAACTCCCCCTTTCACGGTGCTCCTTCTTGGTCGAAGTGACGTTTCGCCGTAGCTCCCCCTACACTTATGACTCAACAAAAGATTTTTTCCAATGTGCAAGGGTTGGTCATTATAGAGGAAGGAATGTATGAGCCACTTGTCTTTGAGCCGCGCGAGTAAATTTAACCTTGGAGCTCGGTCGAACATGGATCAATGGACATGAAGCACAAATATCACTATTTGATTATCTAGAGAGTCATGTACTCACATTGTAAATGAGTAACCCCCCTAGACACATGCTTGGAGGCATGCATGGTATCATAAAGCAAGGATGCATAAATGCAAAGAATGCAAATGCAACAAGTATACAATACATGATGCGATGCTTAAAGAAAAGAGAGAGAACCGCTACAAACCAAAGTGTTAACAATGAGTTGTCCCCTTCTCATGCTTGCTTACAATGGACCATTCTTCAAAGCCTTGGGTACACCCTGAACCACCATCCCAAGCTTAACCCGTGTCTATTGCTATCTCAAGAAGGTCCAAAGTCAACCTACAAAACAAAAGAAACAAGCACAAACAAAACACAAACAAGAACAACCAAAACACTATACATATGTACAAAGGACAAGCTCAAGGGTTACTCATGTGAAGTTGGAGAGGTCGAGAACATTGAGTTCTCCCCTTAGCTTGTTGAAGGTCTTCTCATCAAGTGGCTTGGTGAAGATATCCGCCAATTGTTCATGAGTTCGCACACTCACCAACTGAATGTCCTTCTTCTCAACATGGTCTCTTATGAAGTGATGCCTCACTTGAATGTGCTTTGCATGACCATGATCTCTCCCGTCTTGAGGGCCATCTTGATTTCCGCCTCACTATCACAATATAGTCTTTCTATTTGTACTCTTTCTATTCACTTTACAACCCGCAAAGTCTCCTGATGTACTCTTTCTATTCACTTTGCAACCCGCGAAGTCTGAATCCAAATACCCAAGCAACTCAAAGTTTGTTCCTCTAGGATACCATAAGCCCATGGTAGGTGTGTACTTGAGGTATCTCATTATTCTTTTTACAGCCTTCAAGTGTGACTCCTTTGGATTTGCTTGATAGCGTGCACATAAGCACACACTAAACATGATGTCCGGTCTCGAAGCGGTGAGATAGAGTAAAGACCCAATGATTGACCTATATAGCTTGGGGTTCACCGATTTTCCTTTCACATCATCATCCAAGGGTTTGCTAGTAGCCATAGGTGTGTGCAAAGGCTTGCAATTTTCCATGTTGAATCTCTTGAGAAGGTCCTTAGTATATTTATCTTGATAGATGAAGTTCCCTCTCTCAATTGTTTGACTTGAAATTCAAGGAACATATGCAACTCTCCAATCATTGACATTTGGAATTCCCTAGCCATCATCACCCGAAACTCTTCATTGAACTTTTCATTGGTTGACCCATAGATGATATCATCCACATAGATTTGGCACACAAAAAGATCCTTCCCAACATGCCTCGTGAACAAGGTGCTATCAATGCTTCCAATGGTGAATCCATTTTTGAGTAGAAAGTTCCTCAAATGTTCATACCATGCCCTAGGTGCTTGCTTGAGGCCATAGAGAGCTTTCTTCAATTTGTATATATGTCTTGGATGTTTTGGGTCCTCAAACCTCAGAGGTTGTTCCACATAGACTTTCTCATTGATCTCTCCATTCAAGAAAGCACTTTTGACATCCATTTGAAAGAGCTTGAAACCATTGTGTGAAGCATAGGCAAGTAAGATCCGAATAGCTTCAAGACGGGCCATAGGAGCAAAGGTCTCTTCAAAGTCAATTCCCGCCACTTGAGAATATCCCTTAGCCACTAGACCGACCTTGTTCTTGACAATTGCTCCTTTCTCATCTTGCTTGTTCTTGAAGACCCACTTGGTCCAACTACATTATGATGCTTGGGCCTCTCAACCAATTACCATACTTTGCACCTCTTGAAGTTGTTCAACTCTTCTTGCATGGCAATAACCCACTTGTGATTATCCATAGCCTCATCAATGGTAGTGGGCTCAATCATAGAGACGAAGGAGAAGTTCTCAATCTCAACATTTGCCTCATCATCATCCTCTTCACTCACATAGTTGGGTTTATATTGATTTCTCCTTGTTTTTATCCCTTCAGATGGAGTCCTAATGATCAAGTCTTATGAGTGATCTTTGTTGATGGCTATGGGTCTAGGATGGTGTTTTCTTTTAGTGGGAGAAGCTCTAGGTGAAATATCTTGTGCATCATGGATGTTTACTCTCTTGATATATGAGTGTCTTGTATCCTAAGAGAGGTGGAGGAGTCACTCTTATGTTTTCTTGTTTTGGGCTTTGAGCTTGAGGTGGATGGGAGGGTATCTTGTGAAGAGCTAGGAGAAGTGGCTTGTGGTGAATTAAGTGAGGAGGTTTGTGGCTCACTTCTCACTTGGGTTTCCTCATCATTTGGTGAGTGTACTCTCAACGAATCTAGGGAGGAGCTTGTGGGAGTATTTGTGGCATCTTGGGTTGTTTGTTGTATCTCGGAGGAGGGAGTTGGTGGAGGTGGTGGAGTGGAGGGCTCATCAATTTCACCATCATTGACCACGTGGGGTAAAACCTCGCCCATGGGCATTCTTCTCAAGGCCTCCCTCATAGGCTCATCTCCAATGTTCACTTCATGAAATTCATCCTTCTTTTGGGACCCATTTGACTCATCAAATTGCATATCATAGGATTCTTCCACATATCCCGTGGCTAAGTTGTAGACCCTATAGGCTTTAGAAGTCCCAGAGTACCCAACAAGAATGCCTTCATAAGTTCTGCTTTCAAACTTCTCGGGCTTTCTCCTCTTCTTGAGAATGTAACATTTGCATCTAAAGACTTGAAAATAGGAAACATTGGGTTTCTGTCCCACCAATAGCTTATATGGCATCTTCTTCAACAACCGGTGGAGATAGACACGGTTGGAAGTGTAGCTCGCCACGTTGATTGCCTCCGCCCAAAACCTCTCATGAGTTCCATACTCATCTAACATGGCATGAGCAAGAGTATATGTCTTGTTCTTCCTCTCCACTACTCTATTTTGCTTGGGAGTATATGTAGCGGAGAATTCATGTTTAATCCCCTTCTTGTCACCACTGTGGTGTTTTTGAACTCCGTCCAATTGTCACTCCTTATCTTCACAATGCTAGCATTGAACTCATTCTTTGCCCTCTTGGCGAACGTTCTGAAGATACCACTAGCTTGAGATTTGTCCACAAGAAAGAAGGTCCAAGTGTATCTCGTGAAATCATCAACAATCACCAAGAAATATAGATTGCCTCCTATACTCTTGTAATGTGTTGGTCCAAACAAGTCCATGTGCAAGAGCTCTAGAGGACAAGATGTAGACATGAATGACTTGATGGGATGTGAAGATGCAACTTGTTTTCCTGTCTGACAAGCACTACACAGTCTATCCTTCTCAAAGGCCACATCCTTGATCCCTTCAACTAGATTCCTCTTGACAATCTTCTTGAGCTAATTCATTTCAACATGTGCCAGTCTTCTATGCCACAACCATCCCTTGGATGCCTTAGTGAATAGGCAAGTGCTTGGTGGCATGTTGCTTGACTTGAAGTTCGTGACATACAAGTTCCCATGCCTTACACCATGAAATACTAGCCCTCTCTTGTCATTCTCAATCTTTGCACCGTCCTCATCAAATGTACACTTGAAACCCATGTCACATAGCAGACCAATAGACAGAAGTTTGAAGTTGAGAGTTTCCACAAGAAAGACCTTGGAGAGATGGAGGTCATTTATGATGACCACCTTGCCCGAGCCTCTAACTCTCCCCTTTGAGTTATCCCCAAAAGTTACCTTCTCACTATCTTCGTCTTCATCAATGGTGGTGAACATGGTTGGCTTCCCGGTCATATGTTGTGTGCACCCACTATCAAGAATCCAATGAGTGCCTCCACTCTTGTAGTTGACCCTGGTGGTAGTCATAAGACAAGCACTAGAGGAAGAGGGGTTAGTATCCAAAGCATTACTTGATTGACTAGCACTAACCTCATCGTGTTGAGCAATAAGACCATCCTCATAGATAGTGGTTCTTGCAATCCCATCCAGTAATCTCCTTCTAATGGGGTAGTGAGGAGCATGGTACCTCCAATGTCCATGACCATCCCCCATGTGCACATTGTCAAGATTAATGTAGTAATGGGGAGGATCATAGAGTCCAATGATATGCTCAAGTACATGCCCACTTATGTATGGAGCACAAGTATCATCTCCATTGCTCTCTCAATTGAGAGTTCATGTCTCCTGTTAACTACCTCCTCAAGTAAGAAACCCCTCTCAGGAGTTGTGATTTGTTGGAGGAGCTTGTCAATCACTTCATGTGGTGCAATCCTCCAACGTCCCCTGAAAGAGTTTATCCTACACACAAGATCATAGATACTCAATAGATTTTCACAAAGATCAATATTCGAATTTCTCACAAATTCACCAAGTTCAAAGAAGAGATCCTGTTGGTGAGCTCGACAAAGATGCCAAAGGTGATCTTGTGGTGGAGGGGGTGGAGGAGGTGGAGGTGCCGGAGCTGAAGCCGCAAGATTGATTATCTCAAATGATCAAGCGAGCATTGTTGTTGGTGCTCCTCCTACACCAATGCTCCGTCCACTCAAGGTGCTTGGAGTAAAACTTGAAATGGCACTTGAGGTAGAGCTTGACGAAGCGCCCGAAGAATGTCTTGCCCCGAAGGGGAGGTTGTTTCAAGACAATCTTGTGGAGGGATCAAAGAAGTTTGAGCTTGGATCTACTTCTTTCCGTTTGCTTGAGGATGCTTCATGGTTCGTCTTGAATGTCTTCTTCCACACCATGCTCGAGGTGATCTCCTCATCCTTGAAGAGTAGCTCAATTACGTCCTCGACGGAGAGACTCTTCTCCATGAGAAGATCAAGAGTGACGTAGAAGAGCTTGCTACTCGGAAGAAAGGAGAGGATCTTCTCAACTATCACGATCTTGGGAAGCTCGAAAGAAGTCACCAAAATCCTGTCCACAATACCTCACAAGCGAAAAAGAGAGTGAAGTAAGTCCTCATTGTCATTAGCATGAAAAGCAAAGAACTCCTCAATAAGAGAACTCCTAGCATGATCAATAGGAGGCTCACAAACATCATCAATGCTACTAGAGCAAGAAAGATCAAGTGACACATCATTATCAATCGTCATGCTAGAAGAATCTAGGCACTCACTAGTACAAGGCACATCCACACCATCATCACAATCATCATACACATGATCATCGGTAAATGTATTGGCAAAGTCCACAAGAGTGTCCATCAACTCATCCGAAATCATGGCATTTAGGTAGATTTTAAAGCGATCCTTCCATGAGCTATGACCCATCCCCGAATGGGATGACATCCCAACTCAATGCGGTCACTACTCAAGGCGGTTAAGCCTTATGATGAGCACTTGGCTCAGATACCACTTGAAAGGATCGTAGTGACCGAGAGGGTAGGGGGGGGGGGGGGGTGAATCGGGAACTACCACTATGAACCAATTTTACCAAATACTTAACACCGATAGCACTCAAAGCAACTCCTACTCAAATCTAGTGATGATCACACTAACAATATAATCCTATGAAAGGAAAAACATTGTTGGAGAAAAGCCCACCCCTTAGTCTTCCCAAGGCCAAAAGACAGCCCAGCGACAAGAAACAAGGTCCAGCTGTGCTGACGGCCCAGAAGACCTTCGGCCCGGGAGGTGTCCGAAGGCCGTACCACGCGATGGGTCCCAAGCATAGGCATCAGAGAATGACAGCCGGGGGCAAGTACCGGATGAAGATTAAAGTACTAGAATACCCTTAGGTCAAGCAATAAGATGTGTAATGTAAGGCTCGGGGCAAATCTGTAAATACAGCCATAGGACAGGTGAGCATTATGCTCACCTGCAGCCCTGACCGAGAGGAGACATCTCTCTGCCACCAGAACCTTCGTGTACTATTCTGACCAGATAATACAAAGTTCGTTAGCCAAGGGGCGCCATTCCAAGCCCTTCGGCATAGTTTTATTGTTCAGTCTTGTTCACTCCCATGTCAGCTCGACCGAGGGGCCTTCGGTCTTACCAGCCCTCGGCTCGCCCACTACGTGTTAGTTCTAGACTTGTAACCACAACAACTGGCACCGACCGTGGGAAGCTGAACATCTAAGCGCGTAGGTATGGCAGGAGGCAAGAGGCCACCCGCTTCGGGTCTATTGCAGCCGGCAACAACCCGAAGCAGGGCGGCAGTGGAAGTCGCTCGTTCGGAAATGTCGGCGGCGGTCAGGGCACGCCCGTTTCGGCAAGAGGTCGAGGGGCTTGTCGAAGAGGCGTCTGATGAGGTCAACGAAGGTGGGCAAGAAGTTATGGCTGAGGAAGAGATTGCAGAAGGGCAACTCACTCAAGAAGAAGCAGAGTATGCGAGTCGGATGGCAGAGGACGTGTCAGAAAGCAGCAAGAAGATGCACTGTGGGAGGAGGAGAATGTGAGGCTGATGGAACAGGAAGTTGAGAGGCAGAGAAGGGTAGCCGAAGAACAGATACTGTAGACGTAGGCTCTACAAAATCTAGCGCAGCAAGAGGCTGGCTACAACCAGAGAATTGAAGCGGCCAAGAGGCGGCAGGAGCAGCTGAGCAGATAGTTGGAGATCCTTCGTAAAGGTGGGATTCCCGAAAAGCGAGCTCCAGTGTATGAGGAATTTCATAAAGATGGGGCAAGGGCACATTCAACTGGAAGCCTTCACCCGGTGCAGCCATCGGATCCTAACTCTCCTCTGGCAGCCGAATTACAGGCGGTGCAGTGGCCTGCGAGGTTGGCTTCAGTCAAGCTTCTAACCTTTGTAGGGACTTCTGATGCTAAGGAGTTTTTCATGAGGTATGAAACTGCAGTGGAGTCAGACGGAGGTAACGATGCAGTAAAGTCCAAGGCTTTTCCGTTAGCATTGGAAGGAATAGCAGGCACTTGGTATGCCAAGCTAGCCCCGGGGAGCATTCGGTCGTGGGCACAACTTAAGGAGGGAGTCTTGGTGCATTTCAGGGGAAATCATGCCAGGCCAGTGGGAGTCCAGGACTTGGTTGCGTGTGTGCAGAGGGAAGGCGAAACACTGGCCAACTATGCCCGGAGGTTCATACATTTGAAGTGCCAAGTGTCTGACATTCATGAGGCCACGGTGATCGAGTCTATCGCAAAGGGGCTCCGGATGGGAGTGGCCAGGAGTGCTATTCGGGTGAAGCAACCTCAGACCCTAGATCAACTGTTGAGCATCTTGGAAGGGCAGGTACGGGTGGAAGAGAATAAAGAGAAAGAGCGTCGAAAGGTGCACTCGGGAGTGATGATGGGACGAGGGCAGGGTTTGAACACCGGAGGCTGGCGTCCGAATCAGGGCGGAGCAGGCCACGACTTTACTTGGCGTGAGGTTTTCAATGTCCAGCTAGGAGGGACTTCGAGATCAGCACCCAGATATCCTCAGCCACCTCCACCACGTCCGGGACCAAGGCAGCCTCGGCCGGGCTAACTCTTCTACTGTGCGTTTCATGGCTCGGGGTGCTCGCACAGCTCCAATTATTGTCCTGATATCAAAGCACGATCCGAGGCAAGAGTGCGGCGAGAGACTGAGCAAACTAGGTCGGTGCTGCACACTCAATACACACATGTTGCCGCCTTCTACCCCCCTCCTCCGCATCTTCACCAACCGTCATTTTTGCAATACCACCATCCTGCCCCACCGCCACAAATAGTTGCACTTCCATCCCCTCCGACTCAGCTCGCGCTTCCATCCCCTCCGGCAGAGCAGTTACCACCTCCCCCGCAGCTGAAGCCGGACGACCGTCTGGAAAGGGCGTATTCTGTACAGCACATTTAGAATTCGGGGGCGTCTCGTGGCACGATCTTTGCTATAACTGGAGGATCGGGTCATGAATTTCCCTCTAAGAGGAAGCGCCGAGGCATGTTCGGCAGGTAAACCACGTGGCTGCATACCCTCTGGATGGGGTTACGCGCTGGATGGACGTACCGATTTCATTTTCAGTGGCTGATTTGAGGCAAGATGATCTTTCGGCATGATGATGCCTTTGTGATGGCTGTCAACATCAATGGCTTTGATGTACGAAAAGTCTTGATTGATGGAGGGAGTTCGATCGATGTTATTCTCTGGAGTACTATTGAGAAGATGGGCTACAGCAGGTCTGACCTACAGGCTTCCTCAGTTCCGCTGCAAGGGTTTGGAGGAGAGCCCATTCATGCAGTAGGCAGTATCATGCTCAAAGTGTCGTTCTCTGGGCTAGGGGGGCACCGAACGGAGGATATTTAGTTTGATGTGGTAGAGATAAACTATCCTTATAATGCCCTATTGGGCCGGAGGGTTATCAATAGATTTCTGGCTGTACTTCATCATGGTTATCTATGCATGAAAATGCCCAGACCAGAGGGTGTCATCACAGTGTATGGGGATCAAGCTGAGGCCCAGAGGCTGGAGTTCGGGTCATCACCAGGACAACATCATATCCATGTTATAGCTGAAGAGGGCCAGACCAAAAATATTGCGGTGGAACCACCGGCAGCACCCAAATGGGTATCGAAGGTCACACCAGTCGAAGGCACCAAAGAGGTTGTGCTATGTGCCGATCGGCCGGATGAAATAGTGTTGATTGGCAGGGAATTATCACAAGATGTAGAGGTGCAGTTGATGCAATTCTTGAGAAACAATACAGATGTCTTCGCGTGGTCGCCGAAAGACCTCCCCGGTATTGATAGATCAGTTGCTGAGCATCAGTTGGATGTTGATCCAAAGGTGCGTCCGATCAAGCAACGAATCAGAGTTTGGACAGAGGAAAAGGCCAACATCTTGAGAGCCGAAGTGCAAAAATTGCTGGATTCAAACGTCATTCAGCCTATTGATAGAACCACCTGGCTTGCAAATCCTGTGCTAGTTAAAAAACCAAATAGCCAGTGGCGCATGTGTATTGATTTTACAACTTTGAATAAGCACATCCCGAAGGATGATTTCCCGCTGGCACGTATAGACCAGCTGGTGGATGAAACGACAGGTTGTGTGCTGATGAGTTTTCTGGATGGTTACTCGGGATTTCATCAGGTCTGGTTGGCTATAGAAGATCAGCCTCTGACAGCTTTTCAGATACCAGGGGGGACTTATTGCTACAACCGAATGCCCTTTGGTTTGAAGAATGCCGGGGCGACCTTCTGTCGCACTGTTAAAGCTACATTGGGTACACAGATAGGCCGCAATGCGGCAGCATATATTGATGATATTGTGGTCAAAAGTGTCAAAGACGGGGACCATGTGATAGACTTGGCAGAAACATTCGCAAACCTACAGAGGGTAGGAATGCGATTAAACCCGGCGAAGTGCATGTTCGGGGTGTGTTCGGGAAAGCTCCTGGGGTACCTGGTGTCAATGGAAGGAATTAACCCGAACCCAGTCAAAATCAAGGCAATCATGGATATGCAGCCTCCGGCCTCTATCTGGGAGTTGCAGAAAATTCACCGGCCGTGTTGTAGCATTGAGCAGGTTTATCTCTAGATTGGCCGAAAAGAGTTTACCTTTCTTCGAGGCACTTCGCGGTCCCCGGGCATTCACATGGGGTGAGTAGCAATAGTTAGCGTTCGAGGCACTCAAAAAGTATCTTGTTGAACTTACCACTCTCAAGCCACCCCCACCGAAGGCTCCCCTGCTGTTATACATTGCTACGGCGCCGAAGGCAGTGAGTGCAGTCTTGGTCTATGAGGCGCCGAGAGGCAGTGATGCTTTTCAGCAGTTGCCGGTGTACTATCTGTCGGAAACATTGACGGCATCACGATGTAACTACACTGTGGTAGACAAAATATTGTATGCTGTGGTCATGGCCTCACGTAAGTTACGACAATATTTTGATGATCACCCTATCACTATACCTACCAGATATCCGCTACGAGACGTCCTGACAAATAATAAGACTTCCAGCGCTGTGTTGAAATGGGCGGCTGAGTTGGCCTAGTATAACATCACCTTTGTTGCTCACAAGGCCATCAAATTCGGAGTGTTGACGGAGTTTGTGGCCGAATGGACTCCTCATGGCGAAGCCGAAGAGTTAGCACAGGATGTTCCGGATGACCCAGTTTGGATAGTTCACACTGATGGGGCTTGGGGGGCCTCCGGAATAGGGTGTGCTACAGTTATCACATCACCCGGAGGGAAAACCATGTGATTCTCTGCCACGTTGGCCTTTCAAACAACAAACAATGCTATGGAATACGAAGGCATATTTTTGGGCCTTCGGTAGGCTCGAGCCCTTGGGGCTAGAAGGCTGGTTATTTACTGTGACTCTCAGTTGGCGTCAGCTCAGTTAGCAAAAGGATATCAAGCTAGGGATCCGGAGATGGCTCGGTATATCAGCAATGTGAGGGAGATGGATACTTCTTGGGTTTTGAAGTTCGTAATATTCATCATACTGAAAATGGAGAAGCAGATGTGTTGGCTAAGGCTACGGCCGGACAGCATCCGGTTGCTGGTGATGTGCTTCATGAGGTTATGAGTGAATCAGCAACAACGCCGAAGGGTGCTGGCCATCACGGCCGGGGATTGGCGGGCTCCCATTCGGGTATGTCTCGAAGGGTGCTACGTCTCGGATGATAAAGAGGAGCGGCAAAGGATACTACATCGCTGTCGGGGGTACACTATTGTTGATGGTATCTTATACAAGGGGGGTGTCTGTGCTCCTCTGCTTCACTGTCTCAGCCGGCCGGAGGGGTAGAACTTGTTACGAGAAATCCATGAGGGGCTCTGTTCATCGCACTTGGCTCTGAGGGCACTGGTTGCCAAAGTGTTTCGCCAAGGGTTCTACTGGCCTACTGTAGTTCGGGATGCCGAAGACCTGGTAAGGATTTGTCCTGGTTGCCAATGGATGGGCCGTCAATCTCACCTACCTGCCACAACCCTGCAGCCAATCCCTCCAATTTTGCCCCTTGCTCGGTGGGGGATAGACATTGTAGGGCTGCTGCCTACGGCTCTGGGGGGCTATAGATTTGCCATGGTGGCCATAGAATATTTCTCTAAGTGGGTGGAAGCCGAACCGCTGGTTCAGATAGCAGCTGGAAACGTCAGAAAATTTTTCTGGAAAAATGTGGTCTGCTGCTTCGGGGTCCCGCTGGAGTTAACTGTGGACAATGGTAAACAGTTCAAGGGGCTTGAATTCAAGGAATATTGCCTTAGTTTGGGAGTCAAGAAATGTGAAGTCTCTGTCATTAACCTGAGGGCCAATGGGGCTGTGGAACCAATGAATGGCACGCTATTCTCCGAGATTTCTCGTTCACTGACTGGCCTGCCGAAGGGCAAATGGGTTGAGGTGTTGCCGAACGTTCTTTGGTCTATCAGAACAACTGCTACAAGATCCACAGGATTTTCACCTTTTTGGTTGTTGTATGGTGCCGAGGCAGTCACGCCAGAGGAAATACACGCCGGGTCACTACGCTCACTCAGGCCTCATGTCAATGAAGATGATGTGGCAAAAGATATGCTGGAGGAAGTGCGCATGCAAGCAGTGGCTAATTTGCACAAGTACATTGCATCCTTTGAGAAAACATAGAATCGCAAGGTTCACCCTAGGGAGTTTGTGCCTGGTGACTTAGTCCTTCGGCGCAACCCTAACCCAATCAGCGTCGGCAAACTGTGTAGCAAGTGGTTGGGTCCCTTCATCATAAACCGATCAAACAGGCCGGGGGCCTATCATCTGCTGGAGTTGGATGGCTCCCTAATGCAGCACACTTACAATGCTGACGCTTTGAAGTGTTTCTATGTATAAGGTGCAATCGGCCGTTCCGACAGTCACTATACCGGTTTTGGTGTAGCAAAAGCCGGAGTCAAGCATGTGTGCTTGTGGTGCTGCGCTTAGCTTGGTTAGTGTGCCCCGGGCTGTGTCCCGAGGAGCCGTTCGGGCTGTGTCTTCAGAAGTTGTTCCGGGCTACGCCCCGAGGAGCCATTCGGGCTGCGTCTTCAGAAGTTGTTCTGGGCTGTGTCCCGAGGAGTCATTCGGGCTGCGTCTTCAGAAGTTGTTCGGGGCTACGTCCCTGCGGAGTCCATCGGGCTACGTCCCGCTTACTCTTATTCAGTAGCGACTAGCTTATGTCAGGATAGCTTGCTGCCTTCGGAGGACCGACGAGGAAAGTGGGCAATGTTTAAAAGCCAAGGGGTTGCGACCCCTGTCTTGAGGCCCAATGTTTTTTGTACTGTGTTGTCCATAGCCGCCATTTGGGGGTGCGCCCTTCGTTTGGTGTACGCCAAGTAAGTTGAGTAAGGCAAGCATGTAAAAGCCATGGGCATATGGTAAGGCATGGTGATGTGTCTTAAGGTAATTTTCGTCCTTATAATGGCAACAACAGCCTAATGGTCCCCGAGAGGACGCAACATGTGTCATATGGGCAACTATGGCCCTCAACCGAATAACTACGGTTCGATGCCGAACAACTACGGTCCGATGCTTAAGGGTAAGCCTGAAAAGCAGGGTGCGATGCGGGCCCGATGCCGAACAACTACGGTTCAAAGCTTGCCAAGGCCTGACGAGGCGCTTGGCACGTAGAATAGCATCTGGTATATAATTTGCCATTTCAACACACTTGGGTGTAATTTAAAATATGAATAAGTTTATCATTTCTGAGTGCCACACGAGCCCGAGGGTAGAGATATACAGAATTTGCCTGAAGGTGTAGGATTTATAAAAGCCCGAAGGCATTGAACATACAATGGCCCGATGGCCCAATACGATAAGGAGCCAGGGGTCCTTGTACTAAGCGAATTTGTCTAGGGCAGCCATTTCAGTTCGCCGAGCATATCCGATAGCTCGCGGTATTGTTCGGCCAAGTCGTCGAGTGCAGCCCTCGACATTTGTATGCGGCGATTGCCTTGTGCTATGCTTTGTCGGCGCCATTCCAAGTCAGCAATTATTTGCAAACGGCCGAAGGGCGTCTGCGTGGCTTGCCGGAGAGCTTCCAGGTCCAGGCCCGACGAGCTGCTAGATGAGGAATCACTATGAGAAGGGCTTGGGCTGCAGCTTGAAATTTCAATTGGCTCTGCCTTTGGTGCTGACAACAGGATAACGGGTTCGTCCACAATACCACCGCTCGCCCTCCGAGCATCGCGAGTTACACGCCTTCAGAGTAGCTCTTCCGGGGACACGCGCTGACATGTCGCTTTAATGCGTTCATTGTCCTCATCAATGGAGGACAAGAATTCTGCGAAACCCCCTTCGGGGTGTTCGTGCTTCCAACACCTCCACTGCACACCACGAATCAAGTAGTCGCCAAGGGCTTCCCCGACCCCCGGCACTTTGATAGATACGGGAGCTATGTCCAGTATCGTGGCACCTGGCGGAACGGAGGTTGTATCCTCGGAAGGCGTGTTCTAGAGAAAGATAGCAAGGAAAGTCTTAGGGAAAATAAAACGGACAATTTAGGTAGATAATAAACGGGGTTTCATTCAAAATAGACACCTAGGTTACAAGGTGAAAGCTGTCGGAGCGCTAGACGCTTACAAAATCCTACCCTTCGGAACACTAGCTAATGAGGGGGTGCGGTGTCCTAAGATATGGGCGAACTCACACCTGAGTCTCCGGAGCGGCTGTCGAGGGCGCCTCGGGGCCGTGGGGTTGTTTAGCACCAGAGCCCAGGACAGCAGTAGAGCCGACATCGTGGCCCGAAGTACTAGGGGCTCCGGTGGTGGTGCCACCCGCACCACGAGTGGCTAGGCCAGGTTCTCTTTGTCCACCGGAAATAGGAGTGTTACCGGTGGGGGGGGGGGGGTAGACGCAGCCAAGTGAGCAGCTGTCTCGCGAGCAAGGTCTGTGGCAAGATCGTTGTCGAAGGGCTGCCAAAATTCCTGCCCCAAGACATTGTCGATCGGACTCAGCCGTTCCTGCAGCTGGCTGTATTTGGCACGGTCCCCTCGGCATCGAGACAACAGTTGGCGCGTAGCTTCACGAATCTCCGAGCGTTGGGGAGTAGCCGGCGATTCCAGTGTAGCGCGGGCCGTCGTCTAGCCTATCCGAGCGTAGATAGTGCCATACGACCGAAGGCCGACTTTGGCACGGTCAAGGTCTTTGCACAACCAGCTGATGCTTTTCATGCCCTCCCCCTCAGCATGCCCCGGCTTCCGGGATGCTAGCCCCATCCCAGCAAAGAAGTGGCGCAGTTGCCCTTTTAAACCGAACAGGCCCCGACTCATGGTTTCAGATTCTTCGATATAGACGGAGGCCTGTTCTAGAGGTTTTGTCAGCCTCTGATTGTCTCCGTGGAGCACCACATTGTCCGCTCCCAGTGACCGATTGTCTTCGCGTAGAAGCTCCAACTGCTTTCCCAGGTCTTCGGTAGTCTTCTTTGCCTCTTCGGTCACTTGCTGGATTTTCTTTTCAGCCTCGGAGAGTGCGTCTTGGGCCTTCTTCAGGTCCGCGGTAGACGATTGGGCTTGTGCTTGGCTTTCGGCCAGCTGCTTCTTTAGCTCCTCAAGGGCGGCCTCCGGGGATAACTTGGCCTCGAGGTGGCGGGACAACAGGGCGGTCTGTACAAGTATGCGACAAGTTAGAAGCTGGTGGTCACATTTTTAACGAAGGCAGTAAGGCTAAGAGCGTAGCATACCTGCGTGGTAAGGCGAGCAAAATAGCTGATGGCCGTAGGCGTGTCAACATCCCCTAGCGCATGCTCGCCGTTGCAGAGGTCCAGCATACGCGATGCATACTCCAGCGCCGTTGAAGCCTCGGGGTGGCCGCTGAAGTCGGTCGCATGAAGGGACGCCCTAACGTCACTCGGGTGTACGCCCGAAGGAAGCACGCCTATGAAGCCTTTGCCACGACCAGCTTTCCGTGTACGCATCAGGGGAAGCTCTTCGAGCTCCTCTTCCTCGTTGTCGCTAATGTTCTCAACCTGTCGCTCCTCCCCCTCCACCTTCCTTTCCTCCTCGAAGGCCTTGCTGCCTTCAGTGGAGCTGCTGCTTTGGCCACTCGACCCGGAACGTTGGCCCCCAAATTCGGAGCCGGAGCGCGTGCTGACGACCGGTTCCTCGGGCTGCCACGGTTCGGGGGCGTCCTCGGAACCACCCTCGTGTTGTCCTGGTAGAACCAAGCAAACGGATTATTAGAACACTGCAATAAACATACGATAGCACAATGAAAAGTTCAGAAGCTTCGGAGTACCAGTGCAGGCTGAGGGACTGTCGGCGCCGAAGTCTAGTGATGGCATCAGGATCCCGGGGGACCGGGGTAAAGGTGACGCTAAGGCTCCGGAACCCCCCTCCGGCCTTTCCTCGGACCTATCAGTAACAACGCCCACCAGCACATTTAGCCGACTCTTTGCGTCCGTTATGCTCTGTTGGTCGTAGTTACGAACCCGCTTATATACCGTAAGAGGACGGTGTACAGTTGTAGCTCTTTTTCCCTCAGAGTATTCCAAGGTTATCGAATCCACAGGGAACCAGCGGGACTATTACTATTAAAGGCTTACTAACAGATTGCAATGGTTGAGTTGGTGTGAATGTTTACGGTGAGAGAGTGGTGGATGAATGTTATTAGAGATGTAATAGGATAATGAAGGATTCTCTCCTTAGGATTGGTTCACTAGCATGCAACCTTATCCTTATTAACTCGGATGATGATTCCAATATTTTACAAGACATGGTCATTTCGTTCGCCCGGTTGTCACTACAGAGGTTATTAGCTCTCCACTGGTTTCTTGCACTATGCAATTGTATTGGGCTGGGCCTCTGTCCTTGGACCGAATTATGCTTTTTATTGTCTTTTACCCTCCTATGCCGATCGGCGCAGGCCCGCGCCGATCGGCGCGGCTCTGTATCTGGCCCATCCTTGTTGCTCTTTGATTCCTTATCCATAACTGCCATGTTTTATACCTGTTTCCTGCAATTACATCCAAAACAGAACAACTACAAATATATGCAAATATGAGGTGAATTGTTAGTCAATACCACCAAATTAAGACGTAAAACATCCCTTTTTGGTAGATAAAATGGGTAGCTAGAAACCACCAACATGCTCGGGGGTGGGGTCGCGGGTGGCGTCTGGTTTGGAGTAGCGGCGACAACCTCGTGGTCGGCCGTCGCTTCACTCAGGGTCTCCACATATTGTTTACGGAGACGCTGATGCTTAGACTGCTTCGGCGCGGGTGAGGGCGCGTCCAGGGTGGCTCCAGAGCGCTTCTTCTCCTTCCTTCGGCCGGAGGTACCCTCGTCTGGCTGAATGCTACCCCTCAAATGTAGGGCGCGCTTTGCCACCTGCTTTGTGCGCCGCGGTGCGGGTTTTGCGCCTTTGGCGTCCCCCTTACGGGTTGCAGAATGCTTGATAACCACTTTCACCCGCTTCGGTGGCGCAGTGGTGGTGGTATCCTCCTCCTCCTCTATCTCTTCCTCCTCCTCCTCCTCCTCCGGACCTTTGTCTGCCCCACCCTCGAGCTGTCGAGCCTCGGTGTTATGTGGCTCCCGTGGCGGCAGAACGACCTCCGTGTTGTATAGCTGTACAATGCGGTTGGTCCGGCCCTGGCGCCCCATTTCCCCTAGCAGCTCCCATTCCTTCTAGATTAAAGGGCCAAGATAATGGTTGGCCTGCTGTTCTATCTTGGCGAAGTTGATCTTCGGAAGCCGCTCTTGGTCAAGTTGCAGATCGCCGCTCACGGGGTCCCAAGTAATGAATTGCACGTGCCAGTCAGCCCAGAGGGGTTCAATGCCCGCGGCGCAAAACTCCTCCACCAAGTCCCGCATACTCAGCCGCCCAGTGATTCGGGACGGTAATTGGATGCGGGTGGTAAGTCCGTTGTCCTCCGGGATCACAGGCTTCAGAACGTACAAAATCTCTACATTTCGGCTACGCAGGTTGCTCTCGGTGCCCACATTGTAATAGAACCAGCCGGAGGCAATCTGTTTCCCCCAATGTTGTCTTGACCCCTTTGCAGGCACGTCACGTTCGCGACGCGGCCGGAGGGTGATGGTAAGGTAGTTCGATACCATGGTGGGGTCCCCGGGACAAGGATGTTCTCGCTGGGACGCCGAATGCGTAGCAGCAAAGGCACCGACATGAGGTTCGGTGCCCTCCATCCGGAAGGCCCACTCGAAGCAGGCAAGTCGAGTGATGCTGTTCGGTAGCACCTACTGTATCTCGAGCCCGTAAAGGGCCAGAACATCTCCAACGAACCGGGAGCAGGGGAATCGGAGCCCTGCTTTGAAGAACCGCTCGAAGACTACTATGGTGTCGGGCCGAGGTTGGGGCACGGTTTTGCCGTCCTTCAGCGCTGATGCTCAGGACCTCTTGAACCATCGCCTAGGTTCGGCAGCCCATGTGTCCAGTAGCTCTTCGGTTACAGAGCTCGGCCCCAGATAGGCGCATCTGGCTTTCTTGTCGTTGACTCGGTTTGGCTCAGATCCGGACGCGGGCTTAGCTTTTCGAGGGCCCATTGTCTGCCGAGGGGCGTGATTCAGTAGCTCGAAGAAGGGATGACGAGCAGCCTTCGGTGCGAGCGAGTGCGCGCTAAGTGGTGCGCAACAAAGGGTTAGCAGCGAGGCGCTAGGGTTTCACGAGCGGTCGAGAAGTCAAAGTGAAAGTGAGAAGAGAGGGGGTGAATGGCTGGTTTATGTAGCCGGCGGAGTGCGGGTCGCGCAGTGATCTCTTGTGTCCAATCGTGCACTCATTGATCCGATGGCTGATGCGTGGGGCGGAGGCTGAAGTTATGACCGCGCGCTCGCTCGGGTAGTGCACTGGGTAACCGTGTCGGACGCATTTATAACTGTGTCAGATGCATTCATGACAAAATGACATGGCAACTAAGGTTTGCACGGTGCGGCGGCTAGAGGCAGGAAGTTCGAAGGCCGCTCGGGCCGAGGGCAAAATAACACGGCAACTATAGTTCGCATGGCTCGTTCTTGTTGATTCACTAACTTCATCGAATACGGTTATGGTTGGCAATTTCAGGTATTCGGAGTATGGATGGCCCCCGAACAGGCCTGAAAAGGGGGGGGGGGGGGGGGAGACTAGGGGTGGTCATTTTGCATGATCACGATTTCGGTCCTGCCGAAGGCGGATCTCACCCATGAGGGGCTACTGTTGGGGAAAAGCCCACCCGTTAGTCTCCCCAAGGCCAAAAGACAGCCCAACAACAAGAAACAAGGTCCAGCTATGCTGACGGCCCAGAAGACCTTCGGCTCGAGAGGTGTCCGAAGGCCGGTACGGCCGAAGGCCGTACGACGCGGTGGGCCCCAGGCGCAGGCATCAAAGAATGACAGCCGGGGGCAAGTACCGGATGAAGATTGAAGTACTAGAATACCCTTAGGTCAAGCAGTAAGATGTGTAATGTAAGGCTCAGGGCAAATCTGTAAACATAGCTGGAGGGCAGGTGAGCATGGATCTATAAATGCTCACCTGCAGCCCTGACAGGGAGGAGACATCTCTCTGCCACCAGAACCTTCGTGTACTATTCTGACTAGATAATACAAAGTTCGTTAGCCGAGGGGCGCCATTCCAAGCCCTTCGGTGTAGCGTTATTGTTCAGTCTTGTTCACTCCCATGTCAGCTTGACTGAGGGGCCTTCGGTCTTACCAGCCCTCGGCTCGCCCACTACGTGTTAGTTCTGGACTTGTAACCACAACAGACATCCTATGCATACTAGTGGATCATATAAGTCAATACAACTTCTATGCACTCCTAGTGATCAAGCACACCAATGCAACTCCTACTCATACTAGTCATCAATTGTGGAAGCTTAAACACTACTAGCAAGTAAAGAGCCTAAACATGCAAGTCTACAAGATAGACAAAGAGAACTAATAGAACACACAAGCATGAATAGCACGGTATGTAAATGCGGAAAGTAAAGCATCATAGTGAGGAGTAGAGTAAGGGGTGGCTCATGATTTTTTCCTGAGGTCTCGGAAGGATGGCGCCTTCCCCTAATCCTCGTTGGACCACTCCCGCTGGAGTCCCGGTCCCTCCCGCCACCAAGTGGAGTTCTCGCCCATGAGCCTGCAATCACTCCTCGAGTGAAGACATGGTGTGTGTCACCGCTGTACAAAGCACAAGCTCGCCTCCCTCAAGAACTTTTCGGACTCCCCGAGCCGATACGGGCGCTCACTAGCGATGCCCCTTTCAACGGTGGACTCAAACCGTGTACAAACGTGTGACGGCCTTCATAACCGATCACGATAGGCTCGATCACCGACACCTAACCGGTATAGGTCTCACCATAGACCAAGAGTAACAATCTATATCACACCCTCAAGGACACCCTAGCCTTAGATGTGCAAGATGCTCAAGCTACTCTTCTCTAGCACTCTCAAGATATGCAATATCTCCTCCTAGTGCTCTCCTCTTTTCCTCTTGGACCTTATCAAATGCTCCCAGGTATTCCACTGGCCAAGAGAGGTCTCCAAGACCCCAGCAACGAAGTTATATAGGCTCCCAACCTCAAACTAGTCGTTGCTCCACGAAATTGCCTTTCTGGACACTCTAACCGGACTGTCCGGTCTCTGCCTGACCGGACCGTCCGGTCACTCTGTAACGGCTCTCCCCAGTCGTTGGCCTTCTCTGTCCAGGCAATCTCCTGTACTAACCGGATTGTCCGGTCACTGGACCGGACCGTTCGGTCCACTTTCTCTCTCCAGTCCAGGAGCCTCCGCGAAATACACCCCCTCTACCGTTCCTGCACTCCTACTTACCGGACCGTCCGGTCAGCAGACCGGACCATCCGGTCTGTATAGAGTCACCTATTGATAGAGCCCTGCTTCTCGCTCTAGGTCATGTCTAGTCGGAGATGTGCAAGGTTTCTCGGTGAAATCACAGGCACTAGGTCATTCTCTTAGGTCATGTCTCTTGATAGTCTGGTTTTTTTTATGGACTCAAAGACCTAACAACTACTCAAGTGTTCCAAACACTTGCACCATAGCTTGTTCTCCGCTTTGATCCATCTTCATCAATCCTTGGACTCCATCAAGTTCACAAGCCTCCATGCTTACGATCATTATCATCAATTGCTAAGTACACCATCGACAATCATCATAAGATAGAAAATGTTTCCTACACGGACAACACTCATGTAGATATTAGTCTCATTTCATGTTTGTCATTCATCACCAAAACACCATACCTTGAGGTGACCTCAATGGTCATGAACCTTACACGTGTACGTATTTGGGCCTTCCAATCTCAGATAAGAAACTTCGTAAGGCTGATTTATTGTCGTGGATTGAGAGAATTGGGGATAAACTTCCTAGTTGGAGAGCTAATCTTATGAATATGGCTGGACGTGCCACTTGGGTCAAGTTTGTGCTCTCGGCACTGCCATGTATTGGTAGCGATCAATGTGCCCAAATGGTTTATAAAAGCTGTGAACAAGATTAGGCGAGGGTTTATTTGGAAAGGTAGGCAGAATGTGAATGACGGATGCTATTTGGTGGCATGGGACAAGGTGCAGAGGCCCTGGACTTGGGCGGTCTTGGTGTTTCCAACTTGGAGTTCATGGGATGGGTGCTACAAGTCCGATGGCTGTGGTTCAGAAAAACAGACTCAAGTCGGCCTTGGCATGCACTAGAGATCCCGGTTCATCCATGTGTAGCTGCCCTGTTTTAGATTGCCACAGAATCACGAGTTGGGAATGGAAACACCACATTGTTTTGGAAAGACAAATGGCTCATGGGACAGTCAATATCTGATATTGCGCCGCTAGTGGTGGCAGCGGTACCAATCAAGGTCAGAAATAAACGATCGATGGCAGAGGTCCTACTTGATCAAGCCTGGACCAGAGACATACAAGGAGGCCTCTCACTCATAGGGCAATATGAATTCTTTCTGTTGGTGGATGCGTTACTAGAAATTGTGCTCTCATAGGATGAGGATACTCATGTATGGAGATTGGACGCTTCTGGTCAGTATACCTCAAAATCAGCATATAGAGCCTTCTTCAACGGATCGATCACGTTTGAGTCATGGCGTCGCATCTGGAAAACCTGGGCACCGGCAAAGTGCAAGATGTTCATGTGGCTGGCAATAAGGAATAGGTGCTGGACGGCCGACAGGCTAGCTAGGAGGAATTTGCCGCACCCGGATCAGTGCTTGCTTCGCGATCAAGTGGAGGAAGATATCCGACACCTCCTAACCACATGCGTCTTTGCTAGGGATTTCTGGTTTCGTATCTTATCTCTGCTTGGCCTGCAGCGATGTGTGCCATCTCCTCATGCCACATCGTTAGCTGAATGGTGGCGAAAGAGTGTGAAGAAAGTGCCAAAAGAGAAAAGGAAGGGCTACAATACATTGATCATCTTGGGTGCTTGGCTTCTTTGGAAACACCGCAATGCGTGTGTCTTTAAAGGAGATCGACCATGTATGAATGAACTGATGAGGACCTTCCAAGACGAGCACCATCTTTGGGGACTAGCGGGAGCTCGGAGACTCACCTCCTTGAGCACTGGTCGAGCTATAGGTGCTGACTAGGTTTGTAAAGGCATCTAGTTTGCTCAGATCAAGCTGGTCTTGTAATTCTTTATTTTATAAGTACAACTTTTGTATTCCCCAGCCCCTCACAGCTCGGTTTGGAGTGAGGTGGCATGATATGTAAGGGACCGGTTCTTTCTTCTCTATCAATACAAAGATGTGTAGCTCTCCTACGTATTCAAGAAAACATCCTTATATTCTCATCATGTTCAAGTCATCACATTCAAGTCACAGCCAGCATCTAGAACCCAGCACCAACAGCCCAAAGATCATGTCACCGCCGAAACTCTCTATAATAGCTTCAAGGAAAAAATCAGAACAAATCATGCTCTAATTGCAGGCTTGCAACTCATAACACAAAATCAACGTTCAGACCCCCACCATTCGTACAGCCACTGCAGATTGACATCAGCCAACAAATTTCAGGTTGGACAAGAACAAATTTCAGGTTGGACAAGTGTTTCATAAGGTGGGGTTTTAACTTTTATTTCATTCATATCAACCAATGAAACAAAGTAGAATCTTTAACCTACAAGTCCTATGATCAGCTAATTAAATACAGACAACATGATGTATCTTTCCCCTATACAAGAAATTTGGCACGAGACTAGAGCAGGAACATCGAATCCAACTTTTCACTTGGCATTGACCATCCACACTGCATGACTATGTTACAACAACAACAATGAACAAAGAGTATTCACAGCTTGTGTATGTGATTGATCATTTCAAACTGGGTTCATCAGCACCCTTTGCTTTGCCTCGCAACATGTCTCCAAAGCCACCCCTCATTATGCGACCAAACCTCGTGTTCTCGGTCTGAGGTTGTGAGTTGGGCTGGGCAGAGTTGAGGCCAGCGGAATCATGCTGCTCCCCACCTTCTTTCTTCCCAAGAAGGCTGTTCTCACCAAAGAAACTGCTGACAGAGGATGCAATCCCAAGATGTGCCCCCATTACCTTGCTGATGCTTTCCAGGGTACCTCCCGACCTTTCCCGGGCTATAATTTCTAATGCTTCTTTATGTGCAGGATCTAGAGCATCCAGGTCCTTTAACAAGTTCTGTATTGAGGGCAGAAGCAGATCATACACGCTTGAGGTGGGAAGATCTGCAATGATCAAGGAGAAACCAACAGGTTACAAAGGCCCACAACTTTTTCTTTTGCCTCCAAAACTACTCCAAGTTGGCCAACAGTGAGACCCTGACTGATCATTAGTACTAGATTACCATATAAACATGGAAGCTAGCTAGTTCTCAGCTACAGTGCCGGTTAGTGGTTACTGGAAACTGAGTGTTCGTAATTAAGAAGTAAGAACCATAGGGTCACCATTTCTGTAAATCATATGGAGGCAGTTCTCTTTACCCACAAAATATTAAGGCAGTTCTCTACTACAGTGCTGATAACTGGATGCTGATTCAGTGGTTCTATTAGAGCATCTCTAGTAGAGGCATGCATCCAAGCCCCTATCCCAAAATTTGTATGCCAAGCCAAAAAAAAAAAAAGGCTCCAGCAGGGCCCCTACTTGGGCATACATTTTGCATGGGCTCCCAAATTTCACCCTCCAAGCCCCAAGTTTCGGAGCCTCCCATCCACCCTTCCAAGCTGGGCCACACTTTTTTTTCATTTTTCTTTATTTTTTCTCTCCTTTTCCTTTCTCCTCCATTTCTCTCTTCTCCCTCCCTCTTCCGCCCGCCGCTGCCACTGCCTCCCTCCCCTCCCCCTCGCCTCTTCTCCCCCGGTGCCTCCTCTCCCCGCCGCCGGCCACTCTCCCCATCCGTCTATTTGTCCCCCTCGCCTCTTTCTTTCTTTCTCCTCTCCCCCTCCCTCTCCCTCTCCCTCTCTATCTCACGCGTGGACCGAACTCAGCGCCGCCACCTCGCCGGGGGCAGCGCCAGGAGGTCTCGACGAGCTAGAGAGGCGAAGCGGGCGCGGGTGGAGGTCTTGAGAGGCGAGTGTGGGCGCAACACAAGCGGGCTCGGGAGGCTTGCCGCGGGTAGCTCGCCATGGACAAGGCCGGAGTTGGACGAGCAGGGCGCAACTCCGCCTTTGTCGCCATCTCCTTTGCGGCAAGTCCCGTTCCCATCTCCTCCATGGTGTGGGCGAGTTCGTCCATGACTTGAATGCTTCAATGGACAACCAACATCACGCCACCGACGGATTTGGCGTCCATGGCACCTCCTCCATGACGGGTCTGCTTCTGCTCCCCACACGTGGACCCCAACCCGATGCACCGTCGTCCCTGCTGCCTAGCCTCGCCTCCGGCCTTCGCCTTCCTCCCCTCCGTTGCTCTG
Organism: Eleusine coracana subsp. coracana; assembly: GCA_032690845.1. Lineage (NCBI taxonomy): Eukaryota > Viridiplantae > Streptophyta > Magnoliopsida > Poales > Poaceae > Eleusine > Eleusine coracana. The sequence goes on from CM064418.1 coordinate 35,280,725, forward strand.
TCACGCGTAGCCTCGCCTCCGTCCCCTCCACTACTACCGCCCGCTCGAGCTTGGCCTCCTCCCTTGCAAGTACACGGCGCGACAGCTCTGGGCACGGGTGCGACACAGCCGCGGTGGCAGCATGACTACGCGAAGCCGGAGCAGCAGGCAGGGGCAGGGGCTGCGCCGGCGCCGGGGGCGGGCTCGGCTGGTGCGGGGCGGGGAGTAGGGCGGCGGCGCATGCAGGGCATCAGAGTGGGGGAAGAAAGAATTAAATTTTTAACTGAGGTGGGTTCCATGGAGAGTAGGGGTCTGGGATGCATGCTCCACTGGTTTGCAGCCCATTTTGGGGCCTCCTATTTTCTAGGCCAGCCTGCAAATGGATTTTGCGGGCTCCAATTACAGCAAGCATGTGAAAATATCTTTTTCTCTGATCATATCTAATTTCCCCCTCTGACCAACGTAACTAACTTTCATGATTTCAATCTCCTAGATACTGCATGTAGTGTCACAGGACTCTGGATATGGTGGTGCATGCTTAATCCTGCTACTAACTAGAGGTTGGATTGTATAACTGGACTCGGCAACATAGCAGTTTTCTAACCATAATAGATATAGCAGTCATGGCTTAGATTTTTTTTTGTTTATACCCCTAACTTTCAAATAAATAACTTCAAAATAAATTTCAAGACAAAAGTGATTAAGTTCTGGTGCTGGAAACCAGATCAGATTTCCATCATTGGATTTCTTTCTGGCTCCATTTGATGCCAGGAATGAAAACTGTAACTAACAGGGTTCTGGTTTCTAGCCCCAAAACAATTTCTAAAATACAATTAACAAAGGTACAGATAAAAATTGAGACAACCGATAAAGTTGTTGCACAGATTAAGGGGAGGTGCTAATTTTGTGTACGACAAACCTGTTGCATCCAAAGCACGTAGTGCTTCACAAAATATATTTGCTCTTTCACGATGCTGTTCAATATCATCGCCGGTTGGTGTGATGCTCATCAGCTTAAATATCTTGGTTAGAAGATGTATGCCAGGTCAAAGAAAACAAAACAAAAAAAATCAAATGTATAGAAGGGTGTACAAACACACATGCGAGCTAAAGATAGTACAAAACTCAAGTCAAGATGTAAATACTGAATGTGATTAGTAGGATATATTCACGAAGCCTATCTGTTGAATGAGGCACGGCCACTGCAAGTGCACGAATAACAGAAATAGTAGCTTCATGTGATCCATCTTCAAGAAAAGCATCCATTTGTATGCGTATCTTGTCAACAACCTAATGAAATATAGGTAAGGAACATATGCATTACTACACATAGTATGCAAAATCTCAACAAAAAGAAGAATATTTCTTTACCATGTCATTCTTGAAATGCTGAGCAACAGTTCCAAATGCATCTATACTAGCATATTTTACTGTCAAATTTTGATCAGAGCCCAAGGTAACAAGTGCTGGCAAAATATGAGTCGATGCTACTTTCACATCAATGAAGGGTACCTGTGTGTTACAGCAATTTAAATACCACAAACAACAACGATGATTGTTGAACTGCTCATGTACAGTAAACTTAAAAGTGCAGCAACGCCATAAACAACTAACAAGATTGTTGAACTGTTCATGTGCAGTAAACTTACAAGGGCTTTAAGTAGAGCTGCCGCATTGATTTTCAAGTTGGTGTCAGAGTTCACAACCATCTCCCACAAAATATTGAAGATGACTCCATGGTGCTCCACAAATAAGCTATAACCACAATTAGTCAGGCGCATAAAAACAAAACATGCATGACATCAAGGTAATGAATGTGATACACTTTCATTTTGTCTAATTACTCACCAAAGAAAGCGAACTGAGTTAATGACCTCAATAGTATGATGCATGGAAAATGAGCCATCCTTCGTGTTTTGGATAAGTACTTTCCTTAGATATTCTTCTAACTGTTGACGACTGGAAGGAGAACCCAAAATACCAGACAACAACAATGGAAGAACACACAAGATTGCAAGTTTTTCAGAAGTTGAAGTTTTTGGCCGCAAGCCTGTAATATAACCAGTACAAAGGTATGAAAACAAAAATAACTACATCAAACAATCTCCCCTGTTAAGTAGATGCATTCTTACCACGAACTTTGGATTGGATTGACAGAGGAAAATAGGTAAAATCACCACTATCCATATCACCAGCTGCTACAAGAAATACAGGTAGCATGATATGCTCCAAATAATCTTTTCCATAGAGTCGAGATACTTCCAGAAGGTACTAACATTTTTCAAGAAACAATTGGTCAGACTACACCTGAAGCTTGTCAGATGTGTAATAGAAAAGTGGTTTCTAGATTTACCTTTGTGATAATGGTTCTTAAGTTATCCTCCTTCGCAGGCAACAAACAGGCAAGCTTGATCAAATCCGGTAAGCAATCAGTGTGCATCCATTCAAATGCTGACCACTCAGTGTCACCTCTGTCAAGTTCCCAAGATCCAGTTAATGAAAGATTAATTCAGATTATTCACATATAGTGTGCCCAAGAATTATAGTTCAATTAGTCAATGTATACAAACAACATGAAAAACTCACGTTGCATACTGTTTTAGGCAGGATGCTGAGAAGAAGCTTTCTGGTGTAGAGCTTGTTGGGTCAACTGATGCAAACGGGCAAGTCTCTATAGCTTTCTGATGAATAAATGGTAGCAACTCAGTCAACATTCGAAGGAGGACATCAATGTTCCAGCGCTCTTGTTCCCCTAAAACATGAAGATGAGAGTCTATTGTACCTTCAACCCCAGAAATTGGTGGACATCGCTGAAAACATAACAAATTATAAGGATACATATGGCACTTAAGAGAAAAATATAAGGATACCATTCACAAGCATGTTATACCTGAGCAGATGCCAGGATATGTGCCAATAGCACTCTTGATATCTGATCCAGTTTGCCTCCCCATCTTACTACAGCAGGAACAAGTTCCCTAAGTGCAACTTCCACAACCGCTCCAGAAGGATCACAGACCAACTGGAACGTTAGTTCCTCAACCTACCAAAAAGGTAAAGGAATTCAGGAGTTCTGAAGAAAACATATTATCATCAGTTGTTTGTACGCTGCAAGCACTCCAGTCTCAACAAAACCACAGGTTTCAATCTTCCACGCAGCTTAATTTAGCTACTTCCACGAAATCAAATTTATAACCATTTCTGATTCTAAACATTACTGAGGCTGACCTTATGATATTTGTCAAGGTTTGGAAACAGAGGAAGAAGCAATGCCAGGTTATGCGTTGCAGCTTCCCTTACAACTGTTGCAGGATCTTCGACAAGTTGTTGCACAATAGATAAAATGAGGGAATCACGTATCTCGGGGCGAACATATACAGCAAGCTCTCCACACGACTGTGCAACAAGTAATCTGCGCTCCTCATATTGGTGATTTATCTAACCAACAGGTAAAATAGATATTAGGTAATGTGCTCGAAAGTCAGAAGACCTATGACAAAATGAAAATACCTGTTCCCAGCACTGTGGAAGCAACTCAGTTTCTGTCCTCATCTCACCAACACTCTTAGCTAGCTCCACACAAGCCTAATACCACATAAAAAGGTAAACAGATATATATAAAAAAATTATGCAGTATGGATGCAACAATTAATGTACTCATAAGAGCATACATCCATAATGACGCGTCTCTGTTGTTCATCAGGCCGTTTTATCAGGTTGAATAGTGTATGAGTCAAAGAATCCCGTACATCACTGTCTGGATGCTTCTCTATAGCACATATAATCAATGGAAGAAGCTCCTGTAACCATGTAGAATTCATATAACATTAGTTGTACTTAAATAGTTATGGAGAAAACTATTAAGGTAACAGATAAACCTCACGATGGTTTATGAGCACATAAGGCACAATCTTTGGAAGAGCATCTGAAACTATCTTTATAGTCTCCAAAGCCTACAAGAATAAGGAAAGAGTGAAGAAGACCAATAGAAATAAATGAGGAGACTAAATACTGAACACGGGATACATTAGGATACTAACCATCTTATATGAAGATTTTTGTTTACTTGGGCTCTCTAATTTCTCAATAGAAACTCTATCTTCTGATAAACACACAGATATGACATCTGAACTTCTCTGGCTCTTACCAGTCACGGAAGCTCCATGCAGATTACCATTTAACACAGATTTATCTTCTTCTGAGGCACCATAGCCACCATTCTCACCAGTTGAGCAATAATCTGGTGCTTCTAAAACCAGGTGGCCTTCAGCACTACTTTCTATACGTTGGCGAACCTTTTGTACATCCTCAGTCAAGCTCACTGTCGATAGCTTATTTGTTATGGATTCAGATCGATTTGAGTTTTCATCTTCCTTATTCAAAGATGCTGATAATCCCATAGAGGTGGCAATGGAATGCGACCTTTTCAAACCATCACTATTTCCTGCAACCAATTGCTTACTTGATTGAGCCCCTTCAATGTACATCTTAAGGGCTGTAATTTCAGCTCTGCAGTCATTCAGCTCCTTTCTTTGGACATCCAGTGACTGCTTCAGGTCTTGAACCTTACATCAAATGAAGGTTAGAAACATTCAGAAAGAATATACTATCAATCATTTTCTAAGAGACTATTACCGTTTTCTCCTTCTCTTTTATATCCTTGTGTGTGGCTTCCAAAGATTTTCTTAAAGCAGTAATCTGACTATTAGATGCTTCCCTGCTCTTTACCAAGGAGTCATTTTCAGCTTTGAGGTGATCATTGTCCTTAAGTAATGTTTCATTTTCTTGAAGGATGGATATTTTTTCCTAAAATATGATACAAAAAATTAAGAAGGATACTCATAAGCTCTGGGATTCCTATGGAACCCAAGATAAATCAATGTTTGAAGTGCTCAAGAATAAGGTGGAACAGAACTATGATATGATGAACTTAGTCTGACTAGAAATAATCAAATGGTAAAGTTTGCTGCTGATTGATTAACTGTTTTATTTCAAAACCTATAAATTACACTTAGGTAGTCAACCTATAAACTACACTTAAGTAGTTAACCAGATAAGGCATCAAGGATTCCGATTGGCTAATGTTTTACGCAGCAATTTTCATCTCCTCTTTGTTCTTAGAACTGCCTGCTCCACATGATTAATAAAATGTAGTATACAATGAGATAGTTTGCAACAATGGGAACATAACTATGTTGCGTATTATCAATAAATATGAGCATGCTACTCGACTACATGTGACAGAATGCACCACATAATACGAGCAGCAGGTTTCAGAGTCTTTCCATTTCCACCTCCCTCCCACTAAAAGAATAGGAGGTCTGATGAGATAAGATTATATAAGAAAGAAATTTTGCATCAGCTACTACTGTGTGAGGTTATACATATCGATGTAATGCATTAAGCTACATTCAAGAAACACAAGTTTCAAATTGATGCTAATACCTACCTCTGCAGCCTCTGTAGTGGATGAAAGGTATTGATAGTAATAACGGCGAAGGGCGTCAGGGACACAAGCTGAACTGTTTGGCCAAACATCAAGGTCTTGATCAGGAACCTGCAATTGACATGATTGCGAACATTGGGTAGGGAAATACTCTACCATTGTTCCGAAATATTTGACATTTCGTGGTTGAGCTATCAAACCTCCATAATTTGACAGCCACTATATTTGGAACTATATCAATTGATTTCATTAAAATAACATCACTAGAGTTATTAGAACAGTGTGAAATATCATTGTCCAAGATTTTCAAGAAATCACATGATGATAAACAGTAAGGGAAGTTACAATAGTAAGGGAAAAGTTAGATAATACAGACCTCTTCAATGAATGTCATCGCAGCAAGTCGATACCCAGCCAAAAGCAAGTATTCTTTTACAGCACAGTTCAGATCTTTCCGTTCAGTATCTTTTAGAGGGCCTAATGCTGAAATTTTGACATCCCTTTTATCCTGTTGGCCAGACCCATCGCATGTAGATGCATCTGAAAGGTGCCCTGCATAAAAGGGTGTCTTACATCTGAATGTAAGAATTATCATTTATCTGCTTGTGAATCTCAGTGACACAAACATAAAAGGGTGTCTTAAAATGGATTATTGATTTTTGTTCTATCAAACAAGTTCGATATATCATTCAACTAAACGTTATGGACAGAGTGACCAAGGCCAAGATACTCTGTCCATTTTTTTGTTTCGTGGTAGATGTAACTAACCCTACAGCATCTGCCTTTTGGTTTCATGGCATACTTGTTTTCTCCAAGACCAACAAATTACACATTTCCATGCAACAAGTAAAATTCAATCATATGAGTTTTTTTTTGTATAAGCGGATCCATTACAAAGACTAATCAACCCAAATGTATATACCGAAGCTAGGGACTTAATTCAATAACTAAGACCAATGGTTTATTTTCATCACATACTACAGCATCAAAAGGTACAGCATACTGAAATATCATTATCAGGGATCAAACTGTCCATAATTTCAAGGTTGCATACTCACATACCATTTGGATCTTCAGGAGGCAATTCTTTTTTCTTTTGTAACTCAAGTTTCAGCTGTGAAAGGTCTTCTTTGGCTAGTCGGAGATCATACTCGGCAAGCACCAACTTTTCTTGTGCTGCTATTTTCTCTTCTAGCAAACTCTGTGGATCGGCACCTGCCAATAAAAACATAGAATAATCCATTTCACTGCCCAGTAATAACCTGGTGACTAGCAAATAACCATCAGAGAATTAGGTGCCTGGATAAGCTTCCCCAATAAAGTAAAAAAAGTTGAATTGACTAAGTTGGATAGTTCAACTTTACGAAGAAATAAACCTAACTAACTAATTTAGCTTTATTCTTCATATCAGAATGCATCAAGATTTATTGAAGAACCGTAAGAGCACAAACCCCATATATTTGTTGGCATTACCAACTACATGGCATCCGCCTTGTCATCCTATCGCATACAAATGAAAATGCATATGCCGCCCTAAGGATGGCCTGGCTCAGTCAAATGTTGGCACCTGAGTGAATTGATTTAAAGTAAGCATTTCGTACCATCTTAAAGGTAGAAAAAATGAGACAAAAATTACCATCAGCGAAGTATTCTTTATAGTCTAGTTCAATTAATGGTTTGCCAATGCTTTTTTTTTAACTAATGGTTTACCAATGCTATTCAGACTGATGATAATTAGTATACCGACGTTGATAATAAGCTGCACATTTCCGAGACAGGATCAGCAAGGATATTAATCGAAGGAAAGACACAAACACCAAGCTAATAGAGCTGCAGATATGGAACACCGAGCTAAACTTAAGTTCATGTCAAATTAGACTAACAAGTTGCGAAGTAAGAGCAGAGACGGGTCCACATGTCAAAATGCTGGCGCAATTCATTCACAAAGAATGCTACACTAGCAGGCACACGATCCCACGAGATCCAGTCAGCCAGTAGCTCCGTCAGCGTGTGAATTTAAAGCGTAGGGAGAGACTTTGGGGGCAATGGAGAGGGTACCGGGCGGCGCAGAGGAAGCGCGCGAGACGAGGTCGGGCGGGAAGAGGGCTGGATCGGAGAAGAATGAGCGTAGGCGGAGCGCGTGGGCGTGGCGGCCATCCTCCTGCAGCTCCTGAAGCAGCTCGAGCGCCGTGAGGTGGTAGCGCTCCTCCAGCAGGAAGTTCACCACGCAGTTGCACAGCGACGCCCACCGCTCCTCCGCCGCGCCGGCGACCGCAGCATCCATTCTCTTCCGTATCCGGCTGGCCTACCTCGATCGTCACGGTGGAGCTCGCCGGAGGCCGTCGTGTGGCATGTGGTAAAGGGGCAGATCTCGCGCGGCGCAGGCAACTCGAGGAAGGGAGGTGGAGAAGGAGGAGAAGCGAGGCGCGTGATCTGGGACGAGAGAAGCGTCGGGGAGGAGAATGGACGGAGCGGATCCAGGCGCGCGCAAACGGATGATTTGGATGCCATGTGGCCTGCGCGTGGCAGCTTGGTTCTTTTTTCTCTCTTTTCTAAACTATTAAAGTACGAATAGAATGATATATTTTCTCAAATCAATTTACTCAGTAATCTGGAGTCTTCATTTAACATGCCCTACCTCTATCTAACCATAGAATTTGCATCATCCCAGGAGTAAAGTTTGTCCCACTCATTCTTTTACAAATTCACTCATTCCTTCCTCCGCCCGGTTTTTTCTCATGTCTATACCCCGTACCCACTCCTCGTCCTTGGTAAGAATTCGGTGCCGACAGGTGGGATCACACAACCCCAGGATTCGAATCACCTCCCAGTCGCCCTCCCCAACCCTAGCTCCGACCTCCGAATCACGACGTCGCCTCCCCTCGCCTCCCTTCCTTCGCTCCACGATCACGGGCCAGCGAGCACACGATGCCGCTTCTCTTCCTCGCCACACACACACGGAGAGAGCGGCAACTGGCGTCGTGGGCGGATGGGGACAAGCAGACAAGCAGATCGGCGGCCACGGATTGTCGTCGTCTTCGCATTGGCCATCGACTGGGCGGAGGAAGGGAGGCGCATCCCCGCACGCCTGGTCACAACTACGAGATATCTCTCACACGCGTGCTCTTTGGTGGCGTCCTCCGCTGGCCGCCATCGCTCGCCACGTGTTTGGGAGCGCTGTGGTGGCCTCCTCCGCTGGCCACCATCGGCTCCTCGCATGTTTGGGAGCATTGTGGCGGCGTCCTCCACCAGCCTCATCGCAGGTCACCACCGCACCTGGGATGCCGGTGGGGGAATTGGCCGATGCGAGGTGTCTTTTTATAGTGGTTGTCTCCTTTTGCACCTTGAGTTCAAAATATCTGGGAGAATCGGAAGATCAGATCCAGTTCATTGCCTCTATGCCAATCCAAATTGAGGTATGCCTCTATGAATTACCCCCTTTTTATTCTTAAGTTTGTCGGTATTCATGAGAAAAACTCATATTGAGGTATTTCTTACATCAGTTGTATCAAAATGGTATCTTTCGTACATGCAGGCCTTTTGAAAATCGCTTATCAAGCTTAAACATTTTTGGCCCTGCTAGGAAAATGATGCGTGTCAAATGAAACCACAGGGCCAGTGCTACTGCTGTGATTATTATTTCATCAGCCATTTGTGAAACTGACTATGATTATATATTATTTCCTGTATATTACATCAGAAGATTATATAATCATGTCTATCAGTTGATGAAAAAATGCATGATTACTGAACTTGTCAGTCGGTTTCCATGAACTGTAGGATCAGCAAGCAAGCACGCGTCCCAAAAATCTCTAGCAGTATTAGCATACTAGGCTTTTAGCTCCTGCAGCCACGGGCGATTCATCATTTCAACTATTATTTGGATTGAGTAGATGAGTTTGCTTCTGCTCTACTGTATCATGATATAAATATGATTGTATCCGTGTATCATCATTGCGTTCGATTAGCTGATATATGAATCTCTTAAACTTGACTGATTTTATTTTTATTTTAGGAATCACGGGCGTGGTCGACATATATGGGGTGAAGTGGCAAGCAGGACCATAGGTGGCCTATTGTTATCAGGGTTGCGTCTGAGAAACGATGAATTACAACATGTCAATTGGGCTAGCAGCCACACAACAAGAAACAATCCAGGGGTTCTGTTTACTCCATGGAGTGGGGCAGAGCTCTGTAGGGGATGATAACATGAAAGAAGGTGAACGTGCTCATGATGTGAGTGCCCTCTCTCTCTCTCTCCAAGTATGCTTACGAATTACACTGCTAGTTTTTGAGATGTGCTTCAACTTCTAATGAATGCTCAAATAAAACTGATGCAGTGAGTCGTGAGTGTCCTCTCTCTATTTAAGTATTGTTCTGTACAGAGAGAGTAATTGAATGCCTCTTCCTAATAATTTTATTCTACAATTTTTCATTGCACCATACTTGCCTCTTATTTTGTTTTTTTAGGACAAGAGACAAACTTGGTCAACCAACTGGAGGGCAGTGACCTCACTACTGGAATCGACTGGCTCCCCTAGGAACAAAATTACTAGGAAAAGAACATAAAACAGTAAGGAAAGTATGTCCCTAATGCCCTAGGGAACGTTTCCTAGAGAAAAGGTTGACGGAAAACATGGAGCCAAAGTGATCTGTATGGGGACCACTCGAAGAAGTTTTCCTACAACCATAACTGATTCGTAGGGAACGTTCAGCTTTCCCTAGAGTTCACCAACTACCTCCTAGGGATTAAACTTTCCCCAGGATACCCTAAAATGTCTTAGCGAAAATAAAAAACAGTAGAGAAACCAGGGAATTCCAGTAGTGCCTACTGATTCCTCAAAGATCCTATTAAACCTAAGAGATTTAGCAGACATAATCTGTTGTAGATTTATTTTGACGCCTCTTATATTGGACTTGTTGTTTGCAACCGTTAAAGGTAGGGTATAATTTAATTAATTTATAGATCATAAATATTTGCTACTTGTTCAGTCTTGGTTCAAGCAACAAATTTTAGATATGGTGGAAGTGACTGCACCTGGAGCAAGTGCAACGTTCCCATGATTGTAAAATAGTAGGTGAGCGGACACACGCTAGGTTTGTTTTTATAGTGATATTTTCGGTGCTCTCTCTATCGCATGAACTTTTTACTCTACAGACCTATGTAAAATCCTATAGATTACATGCCATATAAAAATATTATTGTGGTGTGTCTTGACATATCTGATGGCCATGAGGTAAGATTTAAAGCATCATTGTGGGGTGTCCTAGGTATTGCTCATATATTCAGAAATCTGTATTATTCTGTTATAGGTGCGTAAGGAGCTCATGTATGCATGATAGTTTACATCATTTAATTTGATGATGATAAGTATTTTTGGGTGAGAGTGACACGATAGAAGAGAATATTTTCCGAAAGTCTTTGCAAGGACTCCATTTTCTGTTCTTGAATTAAAACACCTAGAATATTTGATGGAGTTAGGATGAGAGGAAGCTTCTACCCTCAGTAACCACTATGCTTCAACACCTGAACCTATAATGGTTATACTACATGGAAAGACCACTGTTCCATCTACATCAGTTTTCTGTTGTATCGAACATATCGAGAAGCACATAGAAGTATATATTGTTTTTTTTGTTGGAAAGCATGTGAACCTTTGGTGAAGTCAAATGTGTTGGAGATATGCCCAAGAGACATTACGAAATTGATTCGTATGTGAGGGTCATACGGATATTGATCTGTGAGGAATTAGTCCACTAATGAGCCAACTTGTCGAGGCCCATTAGAAGGATCTATATAAGTGGAGACGGGACAAGGGGTGTGGTAACCCACCAGTCCATAACCCTAGCCGCCGCGCTCCTCTCTTTCTCGCCCACAACCCTAACCGTGTTGCCAGTGCTAGCACGCCGCGCACGGCATTCCAACCCCGTACGTGTGGATACTGCGAGGAGGCGCTGCTGTTGCTGCGGTGCCGAACGGCTGGACTAGGAGGAGACGTTTGACGTGATCGACTACTTCTTCTACATCGACGCGCGACTACGTTGGACGAGCTGCTCCAACATTCGCTTCCGCTCCGCCTGTGCGTCTAGTGGTAACGATCCATGATCCCCTATTGCAAGGTTTCCTGGTTGAACGATAGAAATTTTATATGTTATCGTAGCCTACCCGTTCCTCAATAGTGGTATCAGAGCCGATCTTGTGTATTTTGTGATCTGGATCTTGTGCATATAGTTGATATGCTGATGTATTAGATGAGATCTATTACATGTTTTTATGTACGGGTTGATTAGATCAATGGTGATAGGGAGATTCACAAGGTAATAGGCAGATAGCGATACATGCATCATTGATTTATTTGTGTTTCTTCTCCATGCGCGCGCGACTTGTCCCTACCGGCTGGAATCACCATCGGGACTAACTGCGTGCGTCAGTAGAGGAGCCAATAGTATCATGATCATATAACGCAGTCTACTCATGAAAACCTAATGGAAAACTGAGGCATTATGAATGACTCGAAATCGGGTAAATATGATTTTCCCGATAGGATTTCCATTGCGATTTCATAGATACGATCTATGAAATCCGGTGAGGTTGTTATACCCCTTTTTGGCCACATGTTAGCATTCGCTTCTCGCCTAACTTGTTTTTGCAGAGAATATTGTGAATGGTATGGTCCAAGATATGCATGTGATGTATGTATGTGATTTGCATGGCCTGCATGCCATGATTAATTACAGCTGGGATGAGGCTGTCATATTATTATATAACGGCCTGCGTGTCGACCTGTGATACTTGATATTCTCATATAATTTATTACTAGTTATAAGTTGTAGTAACTAAATATTAAATCATAGAGACCTCAAGCATGATGGTTGAAGGGACAGGAGACATGACGATGGCAATGGAGATGGAGATCACCAATTGAAAGGGCCATACTATTTCATAGTTAATATGATTGCCTGTGATGATGTTCCTGTCATCCTATTCTTTCATGTGTTATTTATATTAGATATGATTAACATGTTAGAATAGGTTCCCTCAAGAAAAAATTAAATTATATGCCCTTCCAATAGCTGCACCTATTAAAATTATGATCGTTGTATGGTATGTCTGCCAAAATAGAGTATCTCAACTATCTTAATTATTAGAGTAAATGTCGGACATTTACATACATAGTATTGGTTTAATTAACAAAGCTATCAAAACGGTTTTGGGCTTTAGGGCATGATGTTGGCGCCGGGGCATGTGATGCTAGCCAACAAACAAGAGTCACATAGAGATGTGATTAGCAAAGTGTTGCTTACCTATGTCACTAGATTTCTAGCGGTGATGCCAAAGCTCACTAGGATCTAAGTTGAATATGGATCTTGAACCACTATATGTCGTTTTGAGGGAAAACGGTTCCAAGCATATAGTGGAATAATGAATTTTTATTAAAATATTTAATAAGAGTTTTATATTTACATAGTGCTTATATTCGCATAATTTCTGTTGTAGATCATGGCACCAACCGCTAGTAACACTTCCATTTACGTTCGATTCTTGAAAAAGAGAAGCTTAGTGGAACAAACTTTATTTTTTGGTATCGCAACTTGAGAATTGTTCTCAAGCAAGAGAAAAAGGAATATGTTCTAGAGCTTCTCTATCCTGATGATCTACCAGATAATGCTATTGCCGCTCAAAAAAGGGAGTATGAGAAGCATACCAATGATGCAATTGATGTTAGCTGTCTTATGCTTGCCACTATGTCCTCTGAGCTTTAGAAGCAATATGAGAATATGGATGCCCACAATATGATTGAGAGACTCCGTGGTATGTTTGAGAACCAAACAAGGTCTGAGAGGTACAACATCTCAAAGTACTTGTTTGCGTGCAGGCTAGCTAAAAATGGTTCGGTTAGTCCTCATGTGATCAAGATGATTGGTTACATTAAGAATCTGGAGAAACTTGGTGCTGCTCTACACCCTGATTTGCCCACAGATGTGATTCTCCAGTCACTTCCCGCGAGCTATGAGCCTTTCATTTTGAACTTTCAAATGAATAGCATGGAGAAGACATTGGCTGAGTTGCATGGGATGCTTAAGACAGCTGAGGCAAGCATCAAGAAATCTGGTCCAAGTCAAGTTAACTTGGTTCAAAAGGATAGCAAGAAGCGAAAGCGAAAGGCTAAGGCTAAGGCTACTGATGAGATCTCTGGCACTAAGCCTAAACCTGCAGTAGCTCCTAATCCTAAACCGGCGGCTGGTGATCCTTATTTTCACTGCAAGAAAACCGGTCATTGGAAGAGGATTTGCAAGCTTTATCTGGAAGAGCTGAAGAAGAAGCGTGAAAACACTTCTAATTCAGGTATCAATGTTATTGAAATTAATAATGTTGCTACACGTCCTTATGGTTCATGGGTATTTGATACCGGATTAATGATTTATACTTGCAAATCATTGCAGGGGCTTAAAGAAGCAAGGAAGTGTGCAAAGGGCGAGGTGGATGCTTGCGTCAGCAATGGTGCAAAGGTTGCTGCGTTGGCCGTCGGAACTTATCCACTTTCATTACCATTAGGATTAGTTTTGGAGTTAAATAATTGTTATTATATTTCCGCCTTAGGCAAAAACATTATTTCTTCAAAGTGTTTGGAGGAACATGATGGTTATGAGGTCATAATAAGGAATAAGTGTTGTTCCATTTATTTGAATGATATTCTCTATGGTAATTGCCCATTGGTGAATGGATTATATTACTTAGATCTTGAGAATAAGCCTATTTATAACATTGATGCGAAAAGGCTCAAACCTAATGATTTGAATCCCATATATACTTGGCATTGTCGTTTAGGTCATATAAATGAGAAGCGCATAAAGAAGCTCCATACAGATGGTCTTCTAAGTTCTTTTGATTTTGAATCAATTGACACATTTGAGTCTTGTTTACTTGGCAAAATGACTAAGTCGCCTTTCACAAGAAATAATGAGGGGACGAGTGAACTATTGGGACTTGTACATACGGATGTATGTGGACCAACGAGTTGCACGGCCAGAGGTGGTTTTCAGTACTTCATAACTTTTACCAACGACTTTAGTAGATATGGTTACATCTACTTAATGAGACATAAGTCTGAATCATTTAAAAAGTTCAAAGAATTTCAAAATGAAGTACAAAATTAATTGGGCAAGACTATTAAACTCCTACGATCTAATCGTGGTGGTGAATATTTGAGCCATGAATTTGGTGAACATCTAAAGCAATGTGGAATTGTTCCACAATGGACTCCGTCAGGAACGCCCCAATGGAATGGAGTATCCGAACTTAGGAACCAAACCTTGTTAGACATGGTTAGGTCTATGATGAGCCAAAGTGATCTTCCATTATCCTTTTGGGAATACGCTCTAGAAACTGCCGCTTTCACACTTAATAGGGTTCCATCTAAATCCGTGGAAAGGACATATGAGATATGGACTGGGAAGCATCCCGGTTTGTCTTTTCTTAAGATTTGGGGATGTGAGGCTTATGTAAAACGTATGACGTCTGATAATCTTTCTTCCAAGTCTGATAAATGTTTCTTTGTAGGATACCCTAGGGAAATCAAAGGTTATTATTTCTATAACCGGGAAGAGGGCAAAGTGTTTGTCGCTCGTAATGGTGTTTTTCTAGAGAGAGAGTTTCTCTCTAAAAGGGTAAGTGGGAGAACGGTGCAACTTGAAGAAATCCAAGAAGCTCCAGAAAATGTTTCTTCTTTCGCTATACCACAATTGGATAAACAAGTTATTGTTGAACCAATTGTTGAAACACCAGCCCCGCGTAGGTCAGAAAGGGCACGTCGCGCTCCTGAAAAGTTCACGCTCCTAACCACAGGGCAACGCGACATATTGTTGTTAGACAATGATGAGCCTAAGACTTACAGTGAAGCAATGATGGAACCGGACTCTGAGAAATGGCTTGGAGCCATGAGATCCGAATTAGAATTCATAAAAGAAAATCAAGTTTGGAACTTGATAGATCCACCTGATGGTGTAAAAACCATTGAGTGTAAATGGGTTTTTAAGAAAAAGATAGACATGGATGGAAATGTTCACATCTATAAGGCACGATTGGTGGCGAAAGGTTTTAAGCAAATTCAAGGTGTTGATTATGATGAGATCTTCTTGTCCGTCGCTATGCTAAAGTCTGTACGGATCCTTCTAGCAATTGTCGCATTTTATGATTATGAGATATGGCAAATGGATGTCAAAATGGCTTTCCTTAATGGAAACCTAAGTGAGGATATGTACATGACACAACCTGAAGGTTTTGTCGATCCACAAAATGCTAGGAAGATATGCAAGCTTCAAAAGTCCATTTATGGACTAAAGCAAGCATCTCGGAGTTGAAATCTTCGCTTTGATGAGGTAGTCAAAGGGTTTGGCTTCATTAAAAATGAAGAAGAGCCTTGTGTTTACAAAAAGGCTAGTGGGAGCGCGCTTGTCTTTCTGGTCCTTTGTGTGGATGACATATTGCTGATCGGTAATGATATTCCAATGCTTGAAACTGTTAAGACTTCTTTGAGAACTAGTTTTTCTATGAAGGACTTAGTAGAGGCAGCTTACATTTTGGGCACTAAGATCTATAGAGATAGATAAAAAAGGCTAATTGGATTATGCCAAGACACGTACATCGACAAGGTATTGAAACGGTTCAATATGCAAAATTCTAAGAAAGGTTTCTTGCCCATGTCGCATGGCATTACTCTTAGCAAGACTCAGTGTCCTTCGACACCTGATGAGATAGAGAAGATGAGAGTGATCCCATATGCTTCGGCTATCGGATCCATCATGTATGCCATGATATGTACGCGCCCAGATATAGCTTTTGCTCTAAGCGCTGCAAGAAGATTCCAATCAAACTCAGGAGAAGCTCACCGGGTGGCTAGTAAGAATATTCTAAAGTACTTGAGAAGAACTATAGATATGTTCCTAGTCTATGGAGGTGAGGAAGAGCTCGTTGTAAATGGTTACACTGATGCTAGCTTCCAAACCGACAAAGACGATTCGAGATCACAATCTGGATATGTGTTTTGCCTCAATGGAGGCGCGGTGAGCTGGAAGAGTTCCAAGCAAGATACAGTTGCTGACTCAACAACGGAGGCCAAGTACCTTGCCACTTCAGAAGCTGCAAAGGAAGCTGTTTGGATCAGAAAATTTGTTTCTGAGTTGGGTGTGGTTCCTAGTGCGTCCAGTCCAGTGGATCTCTATTGTGACAATAGTGGTGCCATTACGCAAGCCAAGAAGCCTAGAGCGCATCAAAAGAACAAACACGTACTACGACATTATCACCTCATCAGGGACATCGTCGCTCGAGGTGATGTAAAGATATGCAAAGTGCACACGGATTCATACATCGCTGATCCGTTGATAAAGCCTCTCTCTCAGCCCAAGCATGAGGCACATATGAGATCTATGGCTATTAGATATCTACATGATTAATGTATGAGAGATTGTGTAATATCTATGTTTATGTATGATTGAATAAAGTGTTATTCTGTTCCATGGATAATAATTATTGCATTGATTGACAAGTACATGACTTGTTTATGAAACTCATTATTTTTCATAATATTATCCTAAATGATCCTTAGTTTCTAATCATTATGTGGGACAATAATGATTCATGGACTAGCACATGTATTGGTTGATGATCATGTTTCACAGATCATTGATATGGAGATATCAAATCAATAATGTGGACACATGTTGGAGAACATGATGTTGGATTGACCCACTAAAAGACTCTGCCAAGATGTTATATTTATGCCATCAGTCATTGTCTTGAATGATATACCTTCGGGATTCTTAGACCTGAGATCGTCATTGATTTCCAAAATGCGTAGTAGCATACTTAGGGGTTACCAAACGCTACTCCGTAACTGGGTAGTCATAAAGGTAGTTTTCGGGTATGTTATGAAACATGTCGTGGGATGTGAGCGGTCAAGACGGAATTTGCCCCTCCTAATAATAGGAGAGATATCTCTGGGCCCCTCGAGTTAGATGGATTTAGAAGTGCATGGCCATGCCAAAGTGATTAAAAGTTAATCACGATAACTAAGAGTTAATCATGATAAATCCACTAGACGTTCGAGTGAATGGTCGAGCTATCATAGGGATGGCACGTATCTCGCCTTGAGCTTGACTGATATCGTGAGGCAAAGGAATCGCTGAATGCGTATGTCAAAGGTTCAGCCGATATGATCTTTATGTGTACACGAGAATCAGTATGTGCTGCTAGGTGCCGCTATTGATTTATGATTTGAAAAGAGGTTTTCACATCGTTGTCGTGTACATATGAACTTAATAGGTCACACACTTAACGGGTTGGAACATCGCTTGTCTATATGATTGTCTCTAGTGCAAGTGGGAGATTGTTGGAGACATGCCCAAGAGACATTACGAATATTATCCGTATGTGAGGGACATACGGATATTGATCCGTGTGGGATTAGTCCACTAATGGGCCAACCTGTCGAGACCCATTAGAAGGGTCTATATAAGTGGAGGCGGGGCAAGGGGTGTGGTAACCCACCAGTCCATAACCCTAGCCGCCACGCTCCTCTCTTTCTCGCCCACAACCCTAACCGTGTTGCCGGTGCTAGCACGCCGCGCACGGCATTCCAACCCCGTACGTGTGGATACCGCGAGGAGGCGCTGCTGTTGCTATGATGCCGAACGGCTGGACTAGGAGGAGACATTTGACGTGATCGACTACTTCCTCTACATCAACGCGCGACTACGTTGGACGAGCTGCTCCAACATTCGCTTCCGCTCCGCCTGCGCGTCTAGTGGTAACGATCCATGATCCCCTCTTACAAGGTTTCCTGGTTGAACGGTAGAAATTTTATATGCTATCGTAGCCTACCCGTTACTCAACAAAATGTTCTTATCTTTGTTGTTGTGATGTTTCTCTTGTAGTTTTATTTGAAGTTTTATGAGAAGCATCAAGCGATGGAGGAAGAGAAGATTCAGTTGGAAGCCAGGCTGAAGGTATTACATAACTTTCTACCATTCCATGTTGAGTTGCATATGCATCTTTCCGTGTCTCTGATTTTCCGTTCTGACATTTGAATAGTTACTGTGCATTTTGATTCCTATTTAATCAGGAGTAAATGATGTTGAATCATTACTCTTGATCATAGTTCAGTTAATTACAGTGCATATTTTGCTATCTTTTCACTCAAAAAGTTTTGAACACATTATATCATGTAGCTTTCGTGGAAGATTTCTATTCTACCAGCACTATTAATACAGCTGTCAAATTTAGTATGAACAAACTATTTTGTGTGACCATAACATGCTTCCATCATATTTCCAAAAAAAAAACATGCTTCCATCCGAAAATAAATGGGCGTATAAAGTGCCTAACCATGAGATTTTCGTTCGTAGAAGTCATAAGAAAAATAAATGGTGGACATCTCATGGTTAGGCACTTCAATTTTGTGATATGTCCACCATAATCTGTATGAAGTGCCTAACCATGAGATGCCTAACCATGAGATTTTCGTTCGTAGTATATGTTGAGAAAAAAACAGTTACATTGATGCATGCTAGAAAATATACAAAAAATAAATTATTATTTTTTTATTGGGAAACATAGCGGGAGAGGCTCCTGGGGTTCGAACCCCGGGCGGGCGTGACATAGCCGATGGAACTTGCCATCACACGGCTCATGCCTTTGCAAAAAAAAAGAAAAAGAAATCATTATTGTTTTGGTTTGCATGCATTTCTAGCAAGTGGTGGCTCAAAAGCCGATGAGGATGAACCTGGCCGTCAAGATGACGCCTATGTCGAGCTTCTACCACATGAAATGTTGTCTCCCAAGGCCGAGCACAAGAAGCTGCCCACGTCCTGGCCCAAATTGCCGAAGCTGGGTCAGGAAGACGATGAACGCCATGGAGTCCTACTCATCGGAGAGCAATGGTGCAGTTGCCTTGAGAACTAAAGAATTTCTCTTCCCTAAATTATGAGATTGATTACATCTGTGCTTGACGAATTGTTATTCTGATGCACGTAATAAGTTATGGTGGAGTCTGATGAGGAGCTCACGAGGATGCTTTAAGTGGCCGGTAATTGTTAACATCTCCCCCTATTAGGGACTGAAAAGATGTTGCAGTAACCAGGTACAAATCATTTGGATAATAAGCTTGCTTTTTTCTGGAGTAATTTTCCTGTCTCTCTACTACGATTTGTGTTAAGATTACTTTACCAACAGACATATGGGTTTAGATCTATAATTTGTACTTGGTTCTATTTTCCCCCATCAAATCCTTTTGCTGATGATGATATACCGTTGGATTGCTATAATGATCTAGCAAGAGAAAGGGTTCAAGAATTCCCATCAAGATTAAGCAAAACAATGTTAGAAGTGCACATATGAATAGCTTGTAGCTCAACTTGGAATGAACCTGAAAAGCTCATTGGCGTTGTCGCTGAACTTGAGGTAAACCTGATCAGCTTGTTGGCTTAATGCTGGAGTTGATCAGGCTGACAGTAAAGCAAGAACATGTGCTACAAGCTGTGCATTATTTACTAAATGCTTTGTTTTCTTTGTGGTTCAGATTGCATGTAATACTGTAAGCTCACTAAGCTAACTTCTTCAGTTTCAAGTGTGATTGAGAATGATTTTCTTTTTGAAATTCGTATGCTCCAGAATTCTGTAGTTGTAGTGAAAATAAACCTTGGTCGGCCAGTGCTTTCCCATACTGGATGATCAAGTAGGGTGTACCCAAAATGTGACGTTTAGAAGAATTCTGTGATGTACGTATAACTTATAATAGAGCTTGTAACATGCCATGTATGCTGATTTTCGATTATTGCTGTCACTGATGAACACCCTTTGTACAATCGTGTTGATTGAATCCACAGTTGACTATTGTCATTTGTAGAATGGGGGTGCTCCCAGTTATTGAAAACCTTTGGTGGGATGATGAAAAACAACATAGGATTGAAATCCTTTGGTCTGATGGGGGTGCCCCCAGTTGTAGGATGAATATATATACTATAGACACGTCCTGCATATAAATTTGTTTATGTTCTTTGGTTCATTATTTTTCTTTTAAGATTTTTTTTTACTTTTATGAGAAGATGAGGGATATAAATGGCCGAAATATAGGATTTTGACATTTACTAAAGAGAATGGAATTATGGAAAATTTTGATTCCTTATAGAATCAAAATTGTCTTATGGATTATGGTGAGTGATAAAACCTTAACTAGAGATTAACTGAAAAAGAGAGGTTGGATTGGTGAGGAAATGTGTATCTCTGCAAAGGGATCAATTTCCTATTTATTTTTTTAGTGTGCAGTTGCAATTCATGGATGGAACAACTTGTAACCAATTAACATAGCTCATATTAGTTCTGGGCCTACTTGGTTGCTTACGAATTGTAAGGAAGATAGCTACAGTAAAGGTGCTTCACAGATAGAGTAGTTGATGCCACTGATTCAGAAAGGATTGCATGTAGGGAACGGGTAGGCTATGATAGCATATAATAATTTCTACCGTTCAACCAGGAAACCTTGTAAGGAGGGAATCATAGATCGTTACCACTAGACGCGCAGGCGGAGCGGAAGCGAATGTTGGAGCAGCTCGTCCAACGTAGTCGCGCGTCGGTGTAGAGGAAGTAGTCGATCACGTCAAACGTCTCCTCCTAGTCTAGCCGTTCGGCACCGCAGCAACAGCAGCGCCTCCTCGCGGTATCCACACGTACGGGGTTGGAACACCGTGCGCGGCGTGCTAGCACCGGCAACACAGTTAGGGTTGTGGGCGAGAAAGAGAGGAGCACGACGGCTAGGGTTATAGACTGGTCATCCGTACCCCTTGCCCCGCCTCCACTTATATAGACCCTTCTAATGGGTCTCGACAAGTTGACCCATTAGTGGACTAATCCCACACGGATCAATATCCGTATGTCCCTCACATACGGATCAAATCCGTAATGTCTCTTGGGCATCTTTCCAACAATCTCCCACTTGCACTAGAGACAATCACATAGGCAAGCGATGTTCCAACCCGTTAAGTGTGTGACCCGTTAGGTTCACATGTACACGACAATGATGTAAAAATGCTTTTTCAAATCATAAATCAATAGCGGTACCTAGCAGCACATACTGATTCTCGTGTACACATAAAGATCATATCGGCTGAACCTTTGACATACGCATTCAGCGATCCCTTTGCCTCATGATATCAGTCAAGCTCAAGGCGAGATACGTGCCATCCCTGTAATAGCTCGACCATTCACTCGAACGTCTAGTGGATTTATCATGACTAACTCTTAGTCATCGTAATTAACTTTTAATTACATTGGCATGGCCATGCACTTCTAAATCCATCTAACTCGAGAGGCCCAAAGATATCTCTCCTGTTATTAAGAGGGGAAAATTCCATCTTGACCACTCACACCCCATGATATGTTTCATAACATACCCGAAAGCTACCTTTATGACTACCCAGTTACGGAGTAGCGTTTGGTAACCCCTAAGTGTGCTACTACGCATTCTGGAGATCAATGACGATCTCAGGTGTAAGGATCCCGAAGGTACATCATTCAAGACAACGACTGATGGCACAAAAATAACATCATAGCAGAGTCTTTTAGTGGGTCAATCCAACACCATGTTCTCCAACATGTGTCCACATTATTGATTTGATATCTCCATATCAATGATCTGTGAAACTTGATCATCAACCAATACATGTGCTAGTCCATGAATCATTATTGTTCCACATAATGATAAGGAACTAGGGATCATTTAGGATAATATTATGAAAAACAACGAGTTTCACAAACAAGTCACGTACTTGTCAATCAATGCAATAATTATTATCCATGGAACAGAATAACACTTTATTCAATCACACATAAATATAGACATTACACAATCTCTCATACATTAATTATGCAGATATCTAATACCCATGGATCTCATATGTGCCTCATGCTTGGGCTGAGAGAGAGGCTTTGTCAACGGATCAGCGATGTTTGAATCCGTGTGCACCTTGCATATCTTTACATCACCTCGAGCGACAATGTCCCGGATGAGATGATAACGCCGTAGTACGTGTTTGTTCTTTTGATGCGCTCTAGGCTCCTTGGTTTGTGCAATGGCACCACTATTATCACAATAGAGATCGATTGGACTGGACGCACTAGGAACCACACCCAACTCAGAAACAAATTTTCTGATCCAAACAGCTTCCTTTGCAGCTTCTGAAGCGGTAAGGTACTCGGCCTCCGTTGTTGAATCAACAACCGTATCTTGCTTGGAACTCTTCTAGCTCACTGCGCCTCCATTGAGACAAAACACATATCCAGATTGCGATCTTGAATCATCTTTGTCGGTTTGGAAGATAGCATCAGTGTAACCATTTACAACGAGCTCTTCCTCACCTCCATAGACTAGGAACATACCCATAGTTCTTCTCAAGTACTTTAGGATATTCTTACTAGTCACCTAGTGAGCTTCTCCTGGGTTTGATTGGAACCTGCTTGCAGCGCTTAGAGCGAAAGCTACATCTGGGCGCGTACATATCATGGCATACATGATGGATCTGATAGTCGAAGCATACGGGATCGCTCTCATCTTCTCTATCTCATCAGGTGTTGAAGGACACTCAGTCTTACTAAGAGTAATGCCATGTGACATGGGTAAGAAACCTTTCTTGGAATCTTGCATATTGAACCGTTTCAATACCTTGTCGATGTACGTGTCTTGACATAATCCAATTAGCCTTTTCGATCTATCTCTATGGATCTTAATGCCCAAAATGTAAGCTGCATCTCCTAAGTCCTTCATAGAGAAACTCTTTCTCAAAGAAGTCTTTACAGCTTCAAGCAATGGAATATTATTGCCGATCAACAATATGTCATCCACATAAAGGACCAGAAAGACAAGCGCGCTCCCACTAGCCTTTTTGTAAACACAAGGCTCTTCTTCATTTTTAATGAAGCCAAACCCTTTGACTACCTCATCAAAGCGAAGATTCCAACTCCGAGATGCTTGCTTTAGTCCATAAATGGACTTTTGAAGCTTGCATATCTTCCTAGCATTTTGTGGATCGACAAAACCTTCAGGCTGTGTCATGTACACATCCTCACTTAGGTTTCCATTAAGGAAAGCCGTTTTGACATCCATTTGCCATATCTCATAATCATAAGATGCGGCAATTGCTAGAAGGATCCGTATAGACTTTAGCATAGCGACGGGCGAGAAGGTCTCATCATAATCAACCCCTTGAATTTGCTTAAAACCTTTTGCCACCAATCGTGGCTTATAGATGTGAACATTTCCATCCAGGTCTATCTTTTTCTTAAAAACCCATTTACACTCAATGGTTTTTACACCATTAGGCGGATCTATCAAGTTCCAAACTTTATTTTCTCTCATGGATTCTAATTCGGATCTCATGGCTCTAAGCCATTTCTCAGAGTCCGGTCCCATCCTTGCTTCACTGTAAGTCTTAGGCTCATCATTTTCTAACAATAATATGTCACGTTGCCCCGTGGTTAGGAGCGTGAACTTTTCAGGAGCGCGACATGCCCTTTCTGACCTACGCGGGGCTGGTGTTTCAACAATTGGTTCAACAACAACTTGTTTATCCAATTGTGGTATAGTGGAAGAAGAAACATTTTCTGGAGTTTCTTGAATTTCTTCAAGTTGCACCGTTCTCCCACTTACCCTTTTAGAGAGAAACTCTTTCTCTAGAAAAACACCATTACGAGCGACAAACACTTTGCCCTCTTCCCGGTTGTAGAAATAATAACCTTTGGTTTCCCTAGGGTATCCTACAAAGAAGCATTTATCAGACTTGGAAGAAAGCTTATCAGACGTCATACGTTTTACATAAGCCTCACATCCCCAAATCTTAAGAAAAGACAACCCAGGACGCTTCCCAGTCCATATCTCATATGGTGTCGTTTCCACGGATTTAGATGGAACCCTATTAAGTGTGAAAGCGGCAGTTTCTAGAGCATATCCCCAGAAGAACAATGGAAGATCACTTTGGCTCATCATAGACCTAACCATGTCTAACAAGGTTCAGTTCCTTCTTTCGGATACTCCATTCCATTAGGGCGTTCCTGGCGGAGTCCATTGTGGAACAATTCCACATTGCTTTAGATGTTCACCAAATTCATGGCTCAGATATTCACCACCACGATCAGATTGTAGAAGTTTAATAGTCTTACCTAATTGATTTTGTACTTCATTTTGAAAATCTTTGAACTTTTCAAAGGATTCAGACTTATGCCTCATTAAGTAGATGTAACCATATCTACTAAAGTCGTCGGTAAAAGTTATGAAGTACTGAAAACCACCTCTGGCCGTGCAACTCATTGGTCCACATACATTCATATGTATAAGTCCCAATAGTTCACTCGCCCTCTCATTATTTCCTGTGAAAGGCGACTTAGTCATTTTGCCAAGTAAACAAGACTCACATGTGTCAATTGATTCAAAATCAAAAGAACTTAGAAGACCATCTGTATGGAGCTTCTTTATGCGCTTCTCATTTATATGACCTAAACGACAATGCCAAGTATATATGGGATTCAAATCATTAGACTTGAGCCTTTTCGCATCAATGTTATAAATGGGCTTATTCTCAAGATCTAAGTAATATAATCCATTCACCAATGGGCAATTACCATAGAGAACATCATTCAAATAAATAGAACAACACTTGTTCTTTATTATGACCTCATAACCATCATCTTCCTCCAAACATTTTGAAGAAATAATGTTTTTGCCTATGGCGGGAATGTAATAACAATTATTTAATTCCAAAACTAATCCTGATGGTAATAAAAGTGGATAAGTTCTGACGGCCATTGCAGCAACCTTTGCACCATTGCTGACGCGAGCATCCACCTCGCCCTTTGCACATTTCCTTGCTTCTTTAAGCCCCTACAAATGATTTGCAAGTATGAATCATCGATCCGGTATCAAATACCCATGAATCATAAGGACGTGTAGCAACATTATTAATTTCAATAACATTGATACCTGAATTAGAACTGTCTGCACGCTTCTTCTTCAGCTCTTCCAGATAAAGCTTGCAATTCCTCTTCCAATGACCGGTTTTCTTGTAGTGAAAACAAGGTTCACCAGCCGCCGGTTTAGGATTAGGAGCTGCTGCAGGCTTAGGCTTAGCGCTAGAGATCTCATCTGTAGCCTTAGCCTTAGGCTTGCGCTTTCGCTTCCTGCTATCCTTTTGAACCAAGTTGACTTGACTTGGACCAGATTTCTTGATGCTTGCCTCAGTTGTCTTAAGTATCTCATGCAACTCAGCCAATGTCTTCTCCATGCTATTCATTTGAAAGTTCAAAATGAAAGGCTCATAGCTCGCGGGAAGCGACTGGAGAATCACATCTGTGGCCAAATCAGGGTGTAGAGCAGCGTCAAGGTTCTCCAGATTCTCAATGTAACCAATCATCTTGATCACATGAGGACTGACAGAACCATTTTCAGCTAGCCTGCACGCAAACAAGGACTTTGAGATGTTATACCTCTCAGACCTTGCTTGGTTCTCAAACATGCCACGGAGTCCCTCAATCATATTGTGGGCATCCACGTTCTCATATTGCTTCTGAAGCTCAGAGGACATAGTGGCAAGCATGAGACAGCTAACATCAATTGCATCATTTGGTATGCTTCTCATACTCCCTTTTCTGAGCGGCAGTAGCATTTTCTGGCAGATCATCAGGATAGGGAAGCTCTAGAACATATTCCTTTTTTTCTTGCTTGAGAACAATTCTCAAGTTGCGATACCAATCAATAAAGTTTGTTCCACTAAGCTTTTCTTTTTCAAGAATCGAGCGCAAATTGAAAGTATTACTAGCGGTTGGTGCCATGATCTACAATAGAAAATATGCAAATATAAGCACTATGTAAATGTAAAACTTTTATTAAATATTTTAACAAAAGTTCATTATTCCACTATATGCTTGGAACCGTTTTTCCTCAAAACGACATATAGTGGTTCAAGATCCATATTCAATTTAGATCCTAGTGAGCTTTGGCATCACCGCTAGAAATCTAGTGACATAGGTAAGCAACACTTTGCTAATCACATCCCTATGTGACTCTTGTTTGTTGGGTGGCATCACATGCCCTGGCTCCAACACCATGCCCCAAAGCCCAAAACCGTTTTGATAGCTTTGTTAATTAAACCAATACTATGCATGTAAATGTCCGATATTTATCCTAATAATTAAGATAGTTGAGGTACTCTACTTTGGCAGACCTACCATACAACGATCATAATTTTAATAGGTGCAGCTATTGGAAGGGCATATAATTTAATTTTTCTTGAGGAAATCTATTCTAGCATGTTAATCATATCCAATATAAATAACACATGAAAGAATAGGATGACAGGAACATCATCACAGACAATCATATTAACTGTGAAATAGCATGGCCCCTTTCAATTGGTGATCTCCATCTCCATTGTCATCGCCATGTCTCCCGTCCCTTCAACCATCATGCTTGAGGCTTCCATGAACTAACACTTAGCTACTACAACTAATAGCTAGTAATAAATTACATGAGAATATCAAGCATCACAGGTCGACACGCAGGCCGTTATACAATAATATGACAGCCTCAACCCAGCTATAACAATCATGACACGCAGGCCATGCAAATCACATACATACATCACATGCATCTTTTGGGCCATACCATTCACAACATTCTCTGTAAAAACGAGTTAGGCGAGAAGCGAATGCTAAGGTGTTGCCAAAGAGGGGTGTAACAATCTAGGCGTGTCCGTACGACGGTCGTATCTATAAAATCGCAATGGAAATCCTATCGGGAAAATCATATTTGCCCGATTTCAAGTCATTCACAATGCCTTAGTTTCCCATTAGATTTTCATGAGTAGACTGCGGTACATGATCATGATACTATTGGCTCCTCTACTGGCGCACGCAGTTAGTCCCGATGGTGATTCCAGCCGGTAGGGACAAGTCGCGCGTGCACGGAGAAGGAACACAAATAAATCAATGATACATGTATCGCTATCCTCCCATTACTTTGTGAACCTCCCTAGGACCATTGATCTAATCAACCCGTACACAAGAACATGTAATAGATCTCATCTAATATATCAGCATATCAACTATATGCACAAGATCCAGATCACAAACTACACAAGATCCGCTCTGATACCACTGTAGGAAACGGGTAGGCTACGATAGCATATAATAATTTCTACCGTTCAACCAGGAAACCTTGTAAGGAGGGGATCATGGATCGTTACCACTAGACGCGCAGGCGGAGCGGAAGTGAATGCTGGAGCAGCTCGTCCAACGTAGTCGCGCGTCGGTGTAGAGGAAGTAGTCGATCACGTCAAACATCTCCTCCTAGTCCAGCCGTTCGGCATCGCAGCAACAGCAGCGCCTCCTCGCGGTATCCACACGTACGGGGTTGGAACACCGTGCGCGGCGTGCTAGCACCGGCAACACGATTAGGGTTGTGGGCGAGAAAGAGAGGAGCGCGGCGGCTAGGGTTATAGAGTGGTCATCCGTACCCTTTGCCCCGCCTCCACTTATATAGACCCTTCTAATGGGTCTCGACAAGTTGGCCCATTAATGGACTAATCCCACACGGATCAATATCCGTATGTCCCTCACATACGGATCAAATCCGTAATGTCTCTTAGGCATCTTTCCAACATTGCAGTCTTGTGCTGCTAATCTTATTGCTTAATAGAGCCCTTCCTTATGTAGCACAGTAAATATGGCAATCAATCCATGTTGCATTTTTCTTGATTCCAACTCACTGCATCAAATTCGGCCTTGTAAATTAAATTAAAACTAGGCAAAATTTGCTCCAGGACATCGTTTAAATACACGGTATTTGCTAGAAGGCATCACTCTATTCTGGTTTTGCTCATAGACACTACTTCATGGTAATTTGCTGGAAGACATCGAAGTCTATAAAATATTCATTTCTGTTAGAGAGGAACAGAGAAATATGATGATGACTAAAATACTCTTAAAATGCATGTATCGGAGTCTGCTTTGCTTGTCTTTATGTCCGTACGGAATGGGCTGCTCGACTCATAACCATCGTATTCTGGCTTATATGCATGCATACAAGCTAAACAAGGATGAGTCATTTCTTTAAAACACACACACAAAGGTGCCTCCAGTGTGGCGCCAGAGGTCGCGACGTCGAGCTCTGCCCAACCGTATTCGAGCTCATAGAGCTAAAGCATCGGACTGCAGGCCACAACTTGAATACGAAAGGGAGCAGACATGCAGTACAAATCCAGAGTCTTGAATCGATGCCGGACGTGGTCACGTGGAGCGACGTTGTGCAGGCACAGGGAGCAAAAGGCCAGCGCGCCCTGGCGTGAAAGAGAAGGAATTTTTCAAAAAAAGAAACTAAGGGCATTCTCATCTATATTTAGGTGTTCTCTCTCTCCTCTCAACAAAAAAAAACAGATTATTCTAATTGCTCCAGTGTCCTATAGCTAATTGACACAAAATGAGTAGTGTCTATGGGCAAAACCAACACTAAGTAATGTCTACTGGCAAATCACACAATTCTAGGATGTCCTAGAGCAAATTTTCCCTTAAAACTACCAAGTGTAGATACATAAACCTTATACAGTATGCATCAAGAATTTATGCCTCCAAATTCAGATTGTAGATGTTAGAATGTCATATTCACATCCCTGCATGCTAGATCTTTAGACTACATATTGTAGTTTTTCTCCACACTAGCTTTATCTTATTTCAGTTCTTATAAATTTGGCCAGTTCCTTGTTTATAAGCTGTGAATAACTAATTTTGTAGTTACTTGTGCTTATCGTGGATATGCTTCCATTGACTATGGAATTGATAGAGTGATGCGCCATGCCGATGAGGTATCCTCCCGACTATTAAGTTTTGAACTCCCAATTTTTGTTCTCTACTTGCATTCAAACTTGTCCATCATGAAGTCCCTGATCTGTGGGTGTTTTTGTGAATGTAGGCTCGCTCTGTTGATAAGCAAAGATCTGATTCACTGAGGACCATCTAGAAGAAAAAGCTAAAATCCATAAGCCAGTATTTGTCTAAGCTAAGGCCTAGGGTAGTAAATTATCTTCCTATTTTTACATTATAATGTTGTGCTGCCTTTATTGTTGTAACTGCAAAAACTAATATAGTTGTAACTGCAAGAATAGATAGCTGAAAAGTTACATTTTTGTGAATTAATTTTAAGATTACATTTTTAAAAGTAATATTTCAAATTAATACATTGTCAATTTATATTTCACTGCAGTCTGGCTTGATGTCGCATGGGAGGAGATGCAGTAGCCAGATGTTCCACATTATTAGGGGAAGAAAGGGTTCACTATTCCATGGTGTTTACTTGAGGAGTTGCAGTCACAATAGTGACAAACATGAAATATCCTGGGGAGGATGCAATCACAATAGTAGTGGAGTGCACAAACTGCAGCTTACGTGATTCATTCTTTTTTAAACAAACTGGAACCAGCGTCTTTGAACCTTAGCTTGCTGAGTATGTTTTGTTTTCTATGCTATGATTTGAAGCTTTTGTAGATTTTAATGTTTTGTGTCCAACTCCAACCAGAGAAACATGGACACTATTTCTTTATGTTCTTTCTTGTTTAGAATTTTGTAGTAAAATGGCTTACAACACTCTACATTCCATGCAACATGTTTATATAGCATCCCCAATAGTTTTTTCTTGCCTATTTCTATCATCTTTGAAGTGTTTTTTATGCTTGTTCTGCTTCGTGTTGAACGTATTAGTCCGGGGTTAAGATGCTGCGATTAGTCCGTTTGTTATTGAGATCCACAATGCCGGCCGCAAGCATTTCCATGCAGGAACTACCCTTTCAGTTCCCATGATCGTCACATTCATCTTCGTCAATCTCTTAACTCACAAAAGGTACAACATTTAGAATGAAAGCACATGCCAGGCGCAGTTGACGCTTGGGTGCGGCAAAAAATATTCTGGTGGCCTGACATGTATGCAACCAATCAGCTGATCATTGGGGCCTGGTTAGGATAAAGCTAGCAACTAATTAAATTTGTTTTGCATACCATTATCCTGGCGGACGGTGGCATGGTTACCTGCTCGCCCATATAGTATATATCCATTTAGATTTACCTCATTCCATATTTCATCATAGAAAAATATATCACTTTTTTATTGTCACCATGGACAATCCACTCTATCTTTCTTCTTGCAATTATCACACATAGTTATATAATCAGAATTTTTTACCTATAATAAGTCTATCATAATAAGTCACATAAATATTAAGAACTTGAAAACATTTCTTCTCCTTCTCATACCCCTCTCTCTCTCTCTCTCTCTCTCTCTCTCTCTCTCTCTCTATCTGCCATACACAATATTGGTACTATTTCTTTTTACCATTGTATCTGGTTTAGAAGTATTCACATATGCGTGCCACACACTATTAGCATGTAGTAAAGCTTTGGTTCTTTTCTCTACTTCGCTCCTGCCCGGACCCCATTTTACATAGAAAATTATTTTTTCTATATAAATAATAAAGTTATAATTGTGACATAAAATTAATCCGCGCCCTAACCTTAGGAAATCCCTCAACGAAATCCATGGCGATGTCGCTCCACACGGAGTCGAGCGGTTGAAGCAAACCGACCGGATGAAGATGTTCTGTCTTGTTCCGCTGACATACGAAGCAACTCTTCACATGATCCCGGACCAGCTTCGTAGCATGTGGGTTGTAGAAGGAGGCGCGCAGACGTTGGAGCGTCTTCTGTACGCCTTCGTGAGCCACGCTATGAGCAGCATCAAGGATCTGCGGCCATCATAACTTGAAGTAGTCGGCACAAAAATGTGGCCCCCATGCATGACGAAATCGTCCACTAGAGACCATGCTGCATCGGCGGTACTTTCCACAATCTCCTTCTTCTTGGTGGCGACCTCCGAGGACTGGGCAGCCTCGGTGCGGCGGTCACTAAGGAGCTCCAACTCAGGACGAGACAGTGCATGTGCGCACAACCCAGGCTCATGTTTGTTGCGGCGCGACAAGGCATCGGTGGCTACGTTCAACTTGCCCGGCTTGTATTCCACCTGAAAACTATAGCCGAATAATTTGCTCACCCAAGTGTGCTGTGGAATGGTGGACAACAGTTGGTCAGAAGGTGCTTGAGGCTACAATGATCCGTGCGGACGATGAACTCGCTGGTCCATAAGTATGGCCTCCAATGGTGGACTGCTTGCACAAGGCCGATCAACTCACGTTCGTACGCTGCAAGCTTCGCATGCTGAGCCGCCACCGTGCGACTGAAGAATGCAATCAGGCCTTGATCTTGATGCAGGATGGTGCCAAATCCGGTCCCGGACGCGTTGCAGTCCACGATGAAAAGTTTGGTGAAGTCGGGTAGCTGGAGGACCGGGTCGGATGTGAGCGCAAGCTTGAGGGTGTCGAACACGTCCATGGCGGCTTGCGACCAGATGAACGCCTCCCGCTTGAGCAACACTGTGAGGGGTGCGGCGATGACACCGTAGTTGCGGATGAAGCGCCTGTAGTAGCCAGTGAGTCCCAAGAAGCCATGCAGCACCTTGATGGATTTCGGCAGCGGCCACACGCGCACCGCAGGAATCTTGTCTTCATCCATAGGCACGACGCCATTAGCAATGATGTGGCCAAGGTACTATATTTGCTGCTCGCTGAAGACACACTTGGACTGCTTGAGCACGTGGCCATGTTCGCACAGGACAGCAAACACAGCCCGCACGTGTTGGAGATGTTCCGCCTAGGTCTTGCTGTAGATCAATATGTCGTCCAAAAACACCAGAACAGAACAGGGGAGGAAGGGATGCAACACCTCATTCATCAATACTTGAAATGTCACGGGGCGTTGGTCAAGCTGAACGGCATAACCAAGAACTTGAAGTGGCCGTGGTTTGTGCGGAAAGTCATCTTCTCCACATCATCTGGATGCATGCGCACCTGATGATAGCTGCTCTGTAGGTCCAGCTTGGTGAAGAACAGTGCACCTTTGAGTTCGTCGAGCAGCTCCTCCATAACGGGAATGAGGAACTTGTTGTGCACCGTCTTCATATTCAGGGCGCGGTAGTCAACACAGAAGTGCCATGACGCATCCTTCTTGCGCACGAGAAGGACTGGCGAGGAGAACGCCGATGTGCTTGGTCTGATGATGCCTTGGTTCAGCATGATGGTGCATTGTGCCTCAAGTTCATCCTTCTGGAGTTGGGCGTATCCTTATGGACGCACCACTACTGGCTCGGTGCTCGGCAGGAGATGGATGTGATGGTCGAACAGTCGCTGTGGTGGCAGACCCGTGGGGGCGATGAAAAGGTCTGCAAATTCCGCCAACAGCAATTGCAGGTAATGCACCATGTCGGTGGTGGCGAGGCAAGGTGCTGGTCCTTCCCGGATGCCGCGCTACTTGACCAGGTGGTCGTCATGCCAGAATGCCATGGACAGCCGATCGAAGTCCCAGATGATAGGCCCAAGGGTGCGTAGCCAGTCGCAACCGAGTACCAGCTCGAACTCGCCCAAAGGAATGGCGTAGAGGTCGAGCTGGAACACTTCCTTGTCGAGGGTCACCTTGGCACCCTTGCAGACACCATCGGTGGCCACACGGTCCCCATTGGCCACACCCACAGTGAGGTTAGGGCGCGGGTCGAGGACTAAACCCATACGGCGCGCCGTGGCGGTGTTGATGAAGTAGTGAGTGGAGCCGAAGTCCATAAGGCCCACGAGGCTGATATCGTGGACGGTGGCGTCGAGCTGCAGCGTGGAGCTAGACTGGATGCCCGTGACGGCGCACATGGAGACTTGCATACCGTCCTCGGACAGAGTTTCCTCTTCGTCCTCGTCGCCCTGGATCTCAAGGTAGTAGATGCCTTTCCTGGTGCAGGACTTGGCGTGCTCACGGGAGAACTTCTCGAGGCAGTTGAAACACAGGCGTTCGAGGTGACACTGTGCCATCTCTTCCAGGGACAGCCGCATGAAATGGTCGTCACGCATTGGGGCGGTCATGTCCTTGCCAGCGGCTGGAGCGGCAGCTGGCGAGGCCACACTTGTCGAGGATGCAGCAGATTATGGTGCCGAGTAGGAGATTGTCTACCGCGGCGCGGAGCGCATGCTGGGTCGAGAATGCGGGGGTTCCTCGGCCATCTGTAGGCGGCGTTCGTAGGTCCAAGCCAGGGCCATGGCTTCCTCCAATGTCGGCGGCTTCTGCAGCTTGACATCAGCCACCAACGGATTCAGGAGCCCGGCCGTGAAGAAATCGATCTGCTGCGGTTCGGAGACACCATCGCAGCGGGTCAGGAGTTTGAGGAATTCATCCTGGTATGCCTCCACAGAGCCAATGCGGCGGCAGTGTGCCAGCGCGCCCAGCATGTGGTGCGTAGGGGTGGGCTGAACCGTCGCCGCGGTTCTTCTCAAGGCGGTAGTACCACTGGTTGGCCGCCAACTCGAGGTAGAACGAAGCCGTCCACACCTTATGGTCCTTAGGCGTGATCTGCGAGCGGAAGTACTGCTCACACTTGTGAAGCCAGCTGAGGGGATCGTCGGCGCCGTCGTACTTGGGGAAGCGCAGCTTGTGGACGATGGCCGGAGGCGGAGGCGGTCCGTGCAAGGACGACGATGACGGATCGAATCGACCCTACTTCTCAAGCACCTGGTTCTGCATGTTGGTGATGGAGGTTGCCAGTCGTGCGGTCTCCTGCTTGGTGGTCGTGGACTCGATGTCGATCTTCGTTCCGAGTTCTCTCATCTCGCTGATGATCTTGTCGACGATCTTCTCCAGTTGTTCCGCTGTGACGTACGCAGATGGGTTGGACATGGCGGCGAAGGGGGGGGGGGGGGAGGGCTGCTAGGGGAG
This sequence comes from Eleusine coracana subsp. coracana, assembly GCA_032690845.1. Lineage (NCBI taxonomy): Eukaryota > Viridiplantae > Streptophyta > Magnoliopsida > Poales > Poaceae > Eleusine > Eleusine coracana. The sequence continues at coordinate 35,315,038 of CM064418.1, forward strand.
AGATGATGGGCATGGCAGGAACACCTCAGGGCAGAGGATTGATGAATCTGATACCAAGATGATATGGCTAGCTTTATTGATGAATGATAACGAACTACAGTAGAAGAGATAATCTACTCGCCCTAGGCTCTGAGTTTGGATTAATACGGAAGCCCTGGTATATAGAGCCTTCCTCTACTAAATCTAAACAGCCGAAAGGATAAGATTGCACTGACTAACCGAACACTTATCTAACCAACTAACACCCAAACAATACTAATCTAGCCACCAGCAAGTTTGTTGCGGCTTTGGTAACGTTTCCTGAAGAACGTGTCCACAACAGTATCCGTGTCCGTCTATGTTTCGCGGATACGCTGGGTTGTTCGCGTATATGTATTTTGGAGGTGGCCTGCGCGTGGCAGCTTGGTTCTTTTTTCTCTCTTTTGAGTAGTAAAGCTTCGATTCTTTTCTCTACTTCGCTCCTGCCCGGACCCATTTTACATAGAAAATTATTTTTTTCTATATAAATAATAAAGTTATAATCACGACATAATGTTAATATGCCTATCCATAGTTTACCTTTTGAAAAATTGAATCAACGAACCTTGAGATTTGATAAAGTCATCATGATGTATGTAGTTAAGATATGTTGAATATCTTTGTTCTACTAGAGAATGGTTCGTCGAAAATATAAACTCACGTATGAGTCCCAATTATGATTTTAACTCAAGAGATCTAACTAACTAATAAACGAATCACTCTTCGGTAATGTGATTGTTATGCATCATAAATGTCAGAGTTTATGAGATATGTGGTGTAAAACCTATATTAGGCCAGACCTACCTTCTAGAAGAACTTCTGACCCATGTGGGCTCGTTATCAAATTGGGACCCAACACGAAGTAGGGTTTCCCCCTTACAAATAGTTGAGCAGGCACTCTATTGTAATTTTGCCAGAATTACTGAATAAAGAATTTCGTCTCCTCTATTCTTGTTGCTTTTTGTTTTGGTTTTCTGTTTCGATCTATGTGCCTACGATCGTTGATAACTCAACAAGTTATCAGCACGCTCTAATCAAGCCAGCGTATTTATGTGTTATTTTTTATTGAATTTTTATCTTGACTCGTTGCAATCAAGATCTATTTAAGTTCGCCATCAAGATCAAGATCTACATACGTTGCTGTCAAGATCTAAGAACAGACAAGCAAGCAAATATCATAGCGTGACGTCGAGCACCGCGTGGCTTGCCGCCCCCTGCGACCTGCGCCATGAAAGCATCACCCCGTCGGAAACGTGCGGCCTTAGCCCGTCATCCCGATTGAGAGGTAGCTCAAGAAAAAGATCCATCTCAAGGCAAACAAAGAAGAAGCCGCGTGAGAGGCGTCAGGCCACGCACGAAGATCAGATCCTTAGATGGGAAGGGGCTCCTTCGATAGGATCCATAGAAGCAAAAGCAAAATCTAAATATCAGATCCCGCGGCTGGCTAACCAAACACTAGGTATCCATCAACAGGATCCACAAAAGAAAAAGAAGAGAAAAGCAAAGCCACGGCCATCATGCAGACCCATCATGACGACCATGGAGCTGTGCCTGCAACGAAGGCAGGTCGCCATGTAGACACATCTCAGAAAAAGAAAAAGAAAGAAAAAGAAGTCAACCTCATGATGAAGATGGCAGCGTAGCTCAGATCTGGTGGCCACCGGCCTCGGCCTTACCCCAGACCCCACGCATTGAAGCACCTGCAAACCCATCGAAAAAAAGAAAAATCTCAAGATCTAGAGGCTTGGCCACGGGATCTACCCTAACCATGATGGGGAGAGGGACTCTATATGCATGGAAGTCCTGCAAATCAATCACCAAGGATGTCAAGAAGGCACCATCCCAGCTACCGGCATCACAAGAAAAAAAATCTCAGAAAAGAAAAACAAAGCCGGCCCCACCACGAAAGTGGCGGCGGCGCTCAGATCCGGGCGGACCAAACACTAATCACCACGAAGGCGAGCACAACCTGACAGTGAAAAAAGAAGAAGAAGAAAAGAGATGGCGACTCAGATCTGGACCGACACAGCCCAGATCTGGCCCCATTAACAGTGCCATGAAGGCGTCATGCTTGCCACAAGGGTCTCAAGAAAAAAATGAAGAAAAACAACAGAGCATGACCGGATCCGGCTAGATCCGGCCCCCGCCAACAGGCCCGACCTCCCCGCCTAGCCCGATCTAGCCACGGCCACGATGATCAGCACGAGGTGGCCCACGCGCCTAGCCACGACATGCCTCATGCGCAAGCCACGCAGACCTCGCGCACGTAGCACACCCGAGCGAGCCGCTACGAAGGCATGCTCCTAGCCCTGCTCATCTCCTCACGAAGGTAGGACGCCACGCGCGCCGCGTGAAAGTAGCGTCTACACGGACGTGCCCGCAACTGGACCCTGCTTGGCCTACGCCTGCTCACCGCTGAAAGCGCCGCCACCGGAGGGGACCAGCCCGCACGCGGAGGGAACTAGCTTCACCCGAGCCGCCGCGTGTGTGCCTCGATCGCCGTGCCGTGTGCCCGCGAGTTTGGCCGCGCGCCCCCGCCTAGTTCTAGCCCCGCGTTCAGAAGAGAAGAGGAGAGTGGAGTAGGAGCTCGGTGGAGAAAGAGAAGAAAGAAAATAAGAAAGAAGTGTGAAGTGGCGGCCAACCGAGAAGAAAATGAGGGAGGGAGTGGGGATTAGGGTTTCAACCCTATCCCTTCCCCCTTTAAATACCTTGGCCACAGCAGGCCCACGGTGGTCTATTTTGGGCCGGATTTGGCCCACCTTAGCCTATCTTGCGAAAATATCTAGGAATTTTGCAAAATAGTCCCTAGAATTATCAGAATTCATCAAGAACTTCTAGTTTTCTCGCAGAATCAATTTATTTTCAAAAAATTATCATGGTCCACAAGAAATTGTAGAATATCTAGAAATATTACAGAAGTGTTATTTTGCATATAACATTGTGGAATTGTTTGATTTAATGATTAAATCTTGTTTTTTCTCGTAGAAACAACCTTGATTTTTTCAAAAATAATCCCACAGTGTAACTTTGCGCAATGGTCCCTGGTGATTACAAAAATTACCATGGACCCACAGAATTTGTAGTATATTTAGAAATTTCATGAGAGCATGTTATTTTGCAGATAACACCCCAAATTTTTCCATATTTGTGAGAATGGACTACGATCCTTATAATATACCGTTTTCTCGGTTTATTGGTCATTTTTATGCAGCAACACCAATAAAATAACTTAAACATGAAGTTTCATTATAACACCTTACTTATGCCCCCCTTATAATTTGGATACATGAGGTAATCCTTTGCACAATGATATCTCGTAGATGTCTGACCTCATGTAGAGAGAGTTCGAACCGCTTACTCCCAATGGAAATAACTATTGATCATGGGCACTTGATGTTAAAATACTCCTTAGTAGCAAGAACCTCTTGAAGACGATTTTGCCCAAATAAGAAGATTCTCCTGCAATAGAAGCGGAGAAAGCTGAAGACCTGTTTTTTCTATGGCGTCACTTAAGTGCCACATTGAAGGATGAATACATAATTAAAAGAACTCCAAAGGTCTTGTGGGACTCATTGCATGAACGCTTTCAGTAGATTGGAATAGTCTTGCTCCCTATAGAAGACATCATGCAGATGAATTCTAGACTACAAGACCAAGAAATATCATTTATTTTGAGTTGAAAGAAGGTGTACATGAAGATTCCAAGTAGTCTAGTAGACTACTTAGAATCAAATATATGCATTGTAATAGGGGTGCATTATGCATTTGATTCCTAGAAGGAATTTAGGTGGTTTACCTATGTACTCTCATGAAGAGAAGACATTTTCTACTAATTCATCATATTTCCTTATTTTACTCTATTGTTTATACATTATTATTTCACATAGTACAATGCCTATGAAAGAGGAGCTCTGTCTCATAGACAGTTGCACTACTGCCACCGTTCTAAGAGACACTTGTTATTTCCAAACACTATGAAAGTATGATGGAGATACAACTACTATCATTTGCAATGATACTAGAATTGTTGGCACATGCAGGGCCACAATCGTCCTAACAATTGGAGCGCAAGTAGTAATCCATGAAGCAATACTTTGTTCTGAGTCTACTCAGACATTGTTAAGCTTTAAGGACTTCCATGCAAATGGATTTTACGAAGAAATCAATGACAATGAAGGCGAAAAACCTTTCATTATGATGAATATGATGCAAAGAATATTGAAGAGTTCAAAGAGTCAGAACTTGAAGACAATAGATTTCATAAATAAAAAAGTTTGTGTATGTTGTATGTGCAAAAGGGAAACTAATCACTCGACCCAAGCTTAAGATTAAAAAAGAATTGATGATAGCATGACCGCTGTTGTAGAATTTCTCATTGCCTACCTCTTGTTTGGGGGCATGTAGTGTTGCACGCAGCGGCACTAGTTCGATTGAGGCTATCTTCTACACATGAACAGTCACCTCCACCTCAGTGAACTATAATGGGTGCACAATAGAAACTTGATGTTCATGTTGGCTTTGAAAGTTCATCCATAATCAAGTATTTAGAGCCATCCACCGGATATTTGCATACGGCTCGGTTCACTGGTTGTATTTTTAGTGAAGATTATTTCCCAATATTAGGGAGAGGTAAGCATCTCTCTAAAGGCACATGTCAACTGAGAAGCAAAAGGAATCCACAGAATGGATCCTTGCACAAAAGAAAATGATCTCGAAGTTTAGAATAGCCTCCACCTACAGAGCATTGCTAGAGGACGCTCAACAGAAACTGGATACACTGCATGTCTAGTTCGCTGCATATGAATTTACAAAATGTGCATAAAATTATTGAAGATTTTTCACCATAATAGCATATATGAATGCGCACTCACATGAAGTGAGAGATGAACCAATCTTGAAGGTACATTGCTGAAGCTCATCATAGGGGATATATTTGTAAATATGCTACTAAATGATCTGATGACGGCATTAGGGGGAGAGAATGCCCGTGGAATAATGCCTTACATACTTTCAAGAAAAAAAATGATCATGATCATCAATATATTCCTAGAAGGAATATATTCATGCACTACATAGGAGCATGAAGCTCGAATGAATGTCAGATAAATTTGTATTGAAGCAAAGATGAGTGCAACTTGAAGTTACAAACTAGAAGCTATATTTTACATGAAGTAAAATGGGCATTGAATTGATATATTACGGGGACACCTGCTATGGATGTATGGACATCCCACATATGGGGGGTTAGTAGAACCACCCCTTGATGGTTCGGTTAGGGGATGAACACGCTGTAATCTCCAAGGAAATAGCGGAATAAAAGGGCGAATAAACACGAGGCGGTTTTACCCAGGTTCAGGCCGCTCGGAGGCTAATAGCCCTACGTCCTGCCTGTTGTATGCATTATATTGTGGGGTGTGTAGATCTCAATACAAGAGCTCAAGCTACAGAGTTATGGAAAGTTGAGAGGAGGAAGAAGCAGTCGTGCAGCCAATGGAGAAGCCTCGGGTGCTCCTTTTTATTAGCTGAGGGGCATCCGCACCTCGGTCAGTATAGAGGGTAATCAATGCCTATTGTTGGGAGGACCGGGTCCCCCCATTCCCTGTGCAGCCCATGCTGCTGCTGCTGCTTGCTTTTCTCTTGGGCCTTGTGTCCTTACCTTGCCTTTCACACCACTATGAGGGAGTGAGAGAGAGGGGAAAATATGCCTTCTTTTATTAGTCTTGTATTGTCATATGGTCCACATATATAGGATCTTCTGAGGCTTGTGCTAGTGTAGTGGGCGGTGTGGGGAACCCCAGTTCCCAGTACACTGACAGGAGCCCCCTGGCTCATTGCCGGGCGATGAAAAGACCGGCGATGAGGCTTTAGAGTTCTTGTCACTGTTGTGATGGCTTCATGGGTCTACCCTTTGTTGGGCGGAGTACACAAAACTAATTCGCGAGTCGAATGATCATCTGACATGAAGTTTTAGCCGTTCATCTGCATGGAAACTACCAAGCGCAATCACAAGCGTTTTGGAATCGAGGTGACCATGAGCCAGACCGATGTCATGGGTGCAGGGCCAGACTAGACGACCAGGGCTTAGGTGTCCACCCTAACTCAGGCAAAACCCTTGCAACTGTACAACGGTATTTTCCATGTTTATGATTGGACAGATGTTGTATATCAAATGACATCGACCCGCTGAAACGAGCTCGTGTGTGTGGCCTGTGACCAGACGGTGATGTTGGTGCGTTGTGTCAAAACAATGGCTTCATTGCACCGTGGCGAAATGGCGGCTTGGTCGCGACCATAGCGGGACGGTCGGCTTAGTTGCAACTGTGTGTGACAGTCGGCTTTGGCGCGACCATAGTGGGACGGTCGGCTTAGGTGCGACCATAGCGGGACGGTCGACTTAGGTGCGACTGCGCATGACAGTCGGCTTAGGTGCGACCATAGCGGGATGGTCGGCTTAGGTGCTACTGCGCATGACAATCGGCTTAGATGCGACCATAGCGGGACGGTCGGCTTAGGTGCGACTACGCAAGACAATCGGCTTAGGTGCAACCATAGCGGGACGGTCGACTTGGTTGCGTCATGGTGAAATAGTGGCTTGGTTGCGACCACAGCAGGACGGTCGACTTAGTTGCGACTGCGTGAGACAGTCGGCTTTGTCGCGACCGCGTCAAGACGGTCGGCTTGGTGGCCTGTGGTGAGACGAGTGATGATGGTGCATCATGGTGAAACGATGGCTTGATTGCACCGTGGTGAGACGGCGGCTTGGTTGCTTCCGTGCGGAGCCCCCAGGCGTCGTCATGGGATGCAGTGCACCCGAGTCGTTGGAGCTATAAGGGTCTGCCTGTCCGGGTTGCCAGAGTCGTCCGTGTCCACCCGGGTTGCGAGGTGCGCTTGCCCGGGCCGCCGGAGTTGTCCGTGCATCAGGGACGCAGACTCGAAAACTGCTCCAGGTCGTCAAGTCCGACAGAGCCCGTCCGAGTCCGTGACCGTTCGAGTCACCGGGGTCATCCGCATCCGTCCGCGTATTAGGGCTGCAGACTCAGACGTTGTACCAGGTCATAAAGTCCGACCGAGTCCATCCAAGTCCGTGGCCATCCGAGTCGCCAGGGTCGTCCACGCTCATCCAGGTCGCGAGGTGTGTTTGCCCGGGGTGCCGGACTCATCCCGGATTGCATACGACGCGGTTGGATGAGGGTCATCGAACAGAGCCCAGACATTTCACAAGGAAATATAGGATTAGCGATTAGTGAAATTGACTGAAGAAGAAAAAGACTCTAGCCTTGAGACGTGGGAGCGGCTTGGTCGCCTGCCCGTGCCAGCCCCCGAGCTCATGCTGCTAGGAAGTGTTGGGTTTAGTCCCACATCGGATATTGTATGATGGAGGAGCCCAACTTACAAGGTGGAGGGAACCTCACCTATCAGGCTAGTTTTTTAGGTTGAGGTGTCCCAGGACCTTGGTTGGGGCTCTAGTTGGGTCGACCTGGGCTGGCGACAGGGGCTCGTGTGCGTGACGAGACCGATCGCACTCTAACAAGTGGTATCAGAGCCATGGTCGGAACCCTAGAATATCTCATAGGCCTCACACGGATATCGGACCGTCGGATTGGTCTCCCGGGCCACACGGTTATCGGGTTGTCGGAGGGGTGTCCACCCGGGTGTGAAGGGGAGACGGGACCACCCGATGTGTGATGGAGGAGATTGTTGGATTTAGTCCCACATCGGATATTGATGATGGGGGAGCCCAACTTATGAGGTGGAGGGAACCACTTGTTAGAGTGCGGTCGGACTCGTCACGCATACGAGCCCCTGCCGCCAGCCCAGGTCGACCCAACTAGAGCCCCAACCAAGGTACTGGGACACCTCAACTCAAAAGACTAGCCTAAGACAACAACGTCACGTTCCCTGAGTTCCTGCGTCTATTAGCAACCAAGGGCCTCTGCCTTTGCACTGAAACCTGAGCCTGTCACACGCCAATCTTCAGCAAGTGCAGAACATCAGGAGCAAGGCACGTAATTCACGTAGCAGCTCAGATCAAGTCTTTTTCTGGGCAGGCTTTGCTGAAGATACAGGCTCAGGTTTCAGTGCAAAGGCAGAGGCCCTTGGTTGCTAACAGACACAGGAACTCAGAGATCGTGACGTTGTTGTCTTAGGCTAGTCTTTTGGGTTGAGGTGTCCCAAGACCTTGGTTGGGACTCTAGTTAAGTCGACCTGGGCTGACGGCAGGGGCTTGTGTGCGTGACGAGTCCGACCATACTCTAACAGGAAGTCGAGCGCGTGGCTAGGCGCGGCACGTGGTAGTTTGGTTAGAGTATGGTCTAATAACGGCGTGAGCTAGTTGAAGGACTGATGTAACCGCTCCACCCGCTGGCCGATGAGCCACGAAGGTCGAGCAGGCACGTGGCCCCGTACCTCCGTCGAGTTGTGGCTGCATGGGGTAGTTTGGTTAGAAAACCTTATTGAAAGGCGCTTACCGTAGACAGTTGTTGCGGTGTCAGCCCCCGAGCAGGCATGTGAGGTCGAGGAGCCCTCGAGCCTGCATGGTAGCACGTCGGGAGGCCGTGAGTGGCAATCCGGGGGAGCGGCGGTAAGCTGTTTCCAGCTACCAACGTCCCCGTCGGAAGGCTGTCACTGGCACTCCAGAGGATGAGTTGAGAGGCTGCGTGGAGCCATCTCGGTCGATGCCGCGGAGGCGTGGCTGTCAGAGGATGCCGCCCGGGTCTGCTGGCCGAAGTTGCCAGAGTCGCTCGGACTCTCGGAGCCGCGGATCGCTGGAGCCATGGGCCGCAGCCGCGAGGCCAGTCCGGGTCGATGTCGAGGTGGAGCCACAGGTCGCCCGATGACTTGCCCACTCCAAGGTTGTAGCTGCCGGAGCTGCGAGGCCAGTGTTTGAGTCCCTGGGTTGCCGTGGAGCAAGGGGTAGTGCCGCAGCGCGTCGCTCAGACGAGGCTGCGAGCAACTGCATGAGCTCCCGGGTCGTCAGGGTCGCTGCCGCGCGAGGTGGTCAGGCGTCCAGAAGTCGTCCTGAGTAGAAGTCCGATGATGCCGCGAGGTGGCAAGGAACCCGGAGGTCCATCCGAGTGGCAGACGGTGCAAGGGACCTGGACGCTCTTCCTGGTGGTCGCCCGAGTCGGGGACATAGACCCGGGTGCCTTCCTGCGTCGCCGTGCAGGGCGCTACTGGACTCGGGGGCCGCTCCGGGTCAACACAGACAGCTGGACGTGGTTCCTGGTCCACGCGCGTGGTGTCTGAGGCCGCCGCCATGGTCAGAGTAGCATCCGCGAGGTCTGAGTCGTCGGCGAACTGGAGCCCCCGAGCGTCGTCGTCGCGTGCTCTCGGAGGCAAGACGAGCTCGGGCTTCCCCCCGAAGTCTTTGTCGCGTCGTGCCTCTCCCCGTCCGAGCTAGAGTTGACTCCAGCCAGTGCGTGCATGCGAGGCTAGCAGCGCTCATGCTTGGTGCGCTCCTTGTCTCTACTTGTACGTGCTCAATCTCGAGCCACTTCCTGACCACACAAGTAGAGTAGCCACAATAAACTAAACAAAGGTTAGCTTTATTAGTCAAAGCCAACTAAACAGAGGTCGGCATGTGTGGAGTTCGGGGACCCGGAGGTCAACCCGGGTAGTAGTCGGATGGGGCTGAGACGTCATCAATTCGTCAGCGCCTCGCCCTTCCAAGCGGTCGCCCGAGTCTGGGACGTGGACCCACGTGTGGTCCCGGGCTGTCGTGAGTTGATGCAGGGGATCCGGACACCGTTTCGGATGGCCGCGCGAGCTGGGGACGCGGACACGGGAGCCGTCTGGGCAGCCACGAGTAGCTGTAGGGGACCCGGACACCGTTCCGGGTGGCCGCGCGAGTCGAGGACGCGGACCTGGGAGCCGTCCCGGGTAGTCGCGCGTCAGGGTAGGAGACTCGGACAACCTTCCGTGTGCTCACACGAGTCGCTGCGCGGACCCTGCAGTTCGTCCCGGGTCGCCGTGCGCCGAGGCAGGGGACCCGAATGGCATCTCGGGTGGTCACGCGTTGGGGCAGGACGCTCGGACCCTTCCGGGCGGTCGCTGTAATTGCCCGGGTTGACATTGTAGAGCCGCGAGCTGGGACGCGGCTCCGGGTCGCCGCGGGCGGGTGCCCGGGTCGCCGTCTCGCCGGAGACGCGTGCCCGACTCGCCGCAGCCAAGCCGCGGCGGGGGCGGCAATCCGGGTCAACGTGCCCGGGTCGGGTGCCGCTGCGAGCGACGGTCGGGACTCGTCGAGCCGGGGTCGGGATCACGGGGGTCGTCCTCCAAATCGGCGGAGCTGCAAGGATCCCATAGTCGGAATCGCGGTCGCGCGTGTCGTCGTCCGAGTCAGCGGGCCCGAGTCGGCAGGCCCGAGTCGTCGAAGCTGTGCGGGCCCCATGGCCGAAGTCGGGAGTCGTCCGAGTCGTGGTGGGACACGGCGCGACCTCGCCGGGGTCCCGGGGTCACTCCGGGTCATCGTCGGAGCCGGAGTTGTGCGCTTGAGCGCTTCCACGAGATCCGAGTCACCAGAGTCGGACGCGCCTACGGCGTGGACCCGGGTTGCCGGATACGCGCCTACGGCCACCGGATTGCTCGCCCGAGTCGACATCTTAGAAGAGTCTTGCTGCCTGAGTCAACACTGCAGGGGGCGCGGACGCCAGAGCCCCGAGCCACTGTCACCGGCGGCTGCCGTCCGGTGCGGACCCGCCGAGCCGTCGTCCTCGGTGACAGTCGTCCAGCGCGGAGTCCCCGATGCCGTTATTGCCATCGTCGCGTGGGTCCGGCTGGGCCCCCGGCGTTGCGGCCGAGCTTCACCATGGCGCGGAGCCCCAGGGCGCTGCTGCTATTCGAAGCGAAGCCGCGTCGACGTAGGCCCGTGCTTGTCCCTTGTCTCTTTCATGCTTGTTCGTGTCCGGCTGGGATGGATTCCACGCGCGTGTGCCAAACCAGCTGCCGGCGCGTAGCAGGCAGCGAGCGAGTGCCTTATCCTCCAGCCGGACGTACGCCTCCAATATTCTTCGCCTCGCGTTCACACCATGTGGCACTTCCACACTATGCAGCACTGCTCGTCAAGGCCATAGCACGTGGGATTGCTCCAAAGAAATAAACAAAAGACGATGGGTCAGACTGATTTGAATATATAGTACTCCCGAAGTCTCCAGAATAGCAACGTGTGCTCCCAAACTCCGAGCGCGCTTGGTGCAGGCTTGCTTGCTTCGCCGCTGACAGCGACAATCAAGGTTCCCTCGCACCTGCGCTCGTAAGGGAGGGACGCGTGCTTGGCCGGAGGACGCTCAAAGGTCCAGACGAAAAGACGCTTCAGTTGAGAAAGAAAGAAGGGAGAACACAGCCGATTTAGGTCTGGTTCGGTTCTCTCACATTGAATCCGACATCTTTTTTATTTATGGGCTAGAATTCCAGAGGGATCAATTTCAAAGGGTAATAGATGGAGATTGGTTACAGGTCATATTTGAGACAGAATAGTTGAGATAGGCCGGTTGGAAATCAAAGAGGGCCTTAACCGAACGATCTTTTTCTGTTGGGCTGAAATTCATTCCATTCCGGACGGATCCAGCAGGACTGGACTGCATTCCGGGCTGTTCCGAGAGAAACGAACGAGCCCTTATGCTGAAATAAAACCAGATCTGGGCGCAAAGCGTGAGCGTGCATGCTCGGTGTTCGCCCAAAGCACTGGCACAACCGTGGCTCGCAAGTATGGAGAGGAGAAAATGAGAGCCTTTCAGACCCGAGAAGGAGCGAGATTACTCCGCAGTACAAAGTAGATAAAGATGGGAGAAAACAATGCCTCATCCACCTATCTGGCATGCCAAATATGGATGTATGGACATCCCACATATGGAGGGTTAGCAGAACCGCCCCTTGATAGTTCGGTTAGGGGGATGAAAACGTTGTAATCTTCAAGGAAATAGCGGAATAAAAAGACGAATAAACACGAGGCGGTTTTAACCAGGTTCGGGCCACCCGAAGGCTAATAGCCCTACATCCTGCCTGTTGTATGCATTATATTGTGGGCTATGTAAATTTTAATTACAAGAGTTCAAGCTACAGAGTTATGGAGAGTTGAGAGGAGGAAGAAGCAGTTGTCCAGCCAAAGGAGAAGCCTCGGGTGCTCCCTTTTATTAGCTGAGAGGCATCCCCACCTCGGTCAGTACAGAGGGTAATCAATGCCTATTGTTGGGAGGACTGGGTCCCCCCATTCCCTGTGCAGCCCATGCTGCTGCTGCTGCTTGCTTTTCTCTTGGGCCTTGTGTCCTTACCTTACCTTGCACACCACCGTGAGGGAGTGAGAGAGAGGGGAAAAGATGCCTTCTTTTATTAGTCTTGTCTTGTAATGTTGTTCACATATTTAGGATCTTCTGAGACTTGTGCTAGTGTAGTAGGCGATGTGGGGAACTCCAGTTCCAGTACACCGACACCTGCATATATATCATCATGGTAGAATGACATAGAAGTCATTTATTCCATTTTTATGGATAATTATAGATTCTAAAGCTGATACCTCTAAAAGCTATAATGATGCCTTTGGATTATAGAACTACCAAATTCATGCATGAAATTATTAAAGAAACTCCTCGCTCGTAAATTTTATGAAGGAATGATCTCACGAAGAGAGCATCATGAAGATGAACCTATTACTATAAGTGCGCATATATAGTAAGGGAATACAAAACAACCATGATATGATATTGAATCATCTTGAAAGATGAATATATGAGAGAATTGAAATATTATTAACTGCATTTTCTCCGAAATAGTACTATTGTTTCTCTTATGAGAATCTGGATCCGAAAGCAAAATCCTTGGCATAAATGCTTGTAGCATATACATCAAGTCAATGAATAAAGCAATTGAGGTTGAAGCATAAATAATTTATGAAATTTTTGGTTCATAAGTCACAAAGACTTATACTCCTACTCATATAATGTTTTAATTGTTTCTGGCAAGTCATATTGAATAAATGCAGTGAATCAAGTGGATTATGTAAATCCATACGATGAAATTCTCGAATGATTTAATATTATAACATCTAAATTATTTGTGATGAGAAGTACCATGAAGAACATCTCATTGAAGAAATACATCCACAAAAGAGCATCACTTAATGCAAAGTCTCATGAAGAGCATCTCCATAGAAGAGATACCTCCATAAAGGAATAAGTGAGTGAATAACTTTACCAGTCGAATTATACAATAAACACCACTGATCCTTGAAGGATTTTGATCTGATTCGATTAATATAGAATCATAAGTACTTCAAAAGTACAAGCTTGTAACAGAAATATGATTTTATATGATACCATGAAGGTATTTGGTGTAATCCCCAACAAAAAATGAAGACTGGTGTACAATCTTGAAGATCTCAATTGATTGTTGCATTATTATAGCAACTTCTACTTTTCCAATCCTATGAAAGGATAAAATAAGTGATAATTTGACTGTGTCAAACTCATATGTGCACGAAGCACATTGCCCCATTACTCTCATTGCAATCTTAGAAGGATTGTGAGAAAGGTGTTTACAAGACTTAGCATTATGATAATATTTTTTATCATTGTTTATATGTATTTTTGAAGAATGTATGATAAAGACATTGAACATGAAGTTCAAGGAATGTCCATGTGAGGGGGAGCATATTGAATAGTATCACTTATTTGTTTTGATCACGAAGATCACTTTTCTTATTCATGAAGGTTATGTATTGTACTCTTTTTCTTTGTGAGTTTTTACTTGAAGGTTTCTCACGTAAGGTTTTTGACGAGGCAGTACATATACTAGCAAGATACAACTTGACACTGACCATGTGACATTGGAATGAAATCAAGCAAATCTTTTGATATGTGAGAGAAACTAAAGATCTCGGATTATTTTCAAGAAGAATATATATTATTGCTAGATCAACGAATCACTATGAGATTGTCACAATATTTGAAGCTGTAAAGGAATACATGTGGGCTCACGAGAATGTCAAGACATATATTGAATATTTGTGGAGTGATGCACACTCCATCCCCTATAATTATCTATAAAGATAATAGAGCTTATATTACACAAATACAATCGGGATACATAAAGTCGAACAGGACAAATGATATGTTACCTAAATTCTTCGATACGCATGTATTGCAAGAGAAGGAAGAGATTTTGGTAACTCATGTCCAATCTTGTGATAACCATGCAGATATATTCACAAATGCATTACCAACTTGCACTTTTGAAAAGTGTCGATGTGGTATTGGCATGAAGAGACTTAGAGAATTGTTGGAACAGGGGAAGAACTTCCCTAAGTATATCACATTTCCGAATTAAAAGGATCTCAAAGATAATTCATATCATTCACGAAGATCAATAATCATTAATCATGAAGATTAAAGCATTGTACTCTTTTTCTCTTATGAGTTTTTTCATATGAAGTTTTCTCAATAAGGTTTTTGATGAGGCAATGTACGCAATGCAACTAACAATAATGTGTACTTTTTTCTCTATTTTCTCACTGAGTTTTTATGAGACACATTTATCGTGATAAAAAGCCCAAGGGGAGTGCTGTAAAATATTTATTGGGCCTGGCCCACCTTCTAGAAGAAGGACTTCTGGCCCATGTGGGCTCGTTATCAAATTGAGACTCAACACGAAGTAGGGTTTCTCCCTTATAAATAGTTAAGGAGACATCTCATTGTTATTTCATTAGAATTCGTGAATAAAGAATTTTGTCTCGTCTATTCTTGTTGTTTTTAGTTTTGTTCTCTGTTTCGATCTACGTGCCTACGATTGCTGATAACTCAACAATATGTTACACTATCTCAAAATACCGTGGCGAAAGCATCATGAAATACTTGATTTATCTAGAAATAGTGCACGAATACCTTATACCACATGCAAGTCACGATTCCATAATTATTCAAGTGCCTACAACACTAAGTAAATTTTCCTAGCCTTGATGATTAAATACACTATGCTAAACTAGTAGCTGGGCACGAGCGGCACACACGTACAAAAATTTGTCAACACAATAAATTCTTACATGTGTTTTTCTAATTGAATAATGGACATAGGTTATTGATTTTTTGTTATTCTCACTTTTTATTTGTTCTATAGTTATTAACACTCGTAAAAGTTTGATACATTTCTGAATACCTTTTTTTACTCTCCCAATGTAAAAACTGGTGGTAGACAATAGTAGCAAACTTGGCAAACTTTAATGTGGCACAAACTATACACAAGCAAATTAGAAAGACATAAGAAAAACATAAACTTTCAAGAAGGATCCAAGGCAAGTCTGTACTACTGGCAACACAAATATATCATGGTTGATAACATGTGTGATCCAAAAACTTAAGAAAGTTTCAAAGCATTCAACTTAGTAGGCAAAACAAATATAGAAAGTACCCACAATAATGTTTTAACACACCGCAAGCATAAACCAGCTAAATAATATAGTAGATCGGTAAATCATGGTGACAAAACCGATAGCACATTTCTTTTAAGCCTACACATTCCTTTGGTATGTATCTCAAGATAGCCAACAAGCCGTCAGATATGTTTCCACGCTTCTAGTGTTTAAGGCATAAACTTTGTAGAACCCTAGGCTTCCCGTTGGCAGGAATATTTGTGAGAAATAATAAATACATATTAAGATAAATTGAAAAATAGTACAAAATAATGTCAGCAGTTTAACAATATTAAGCTTGTACCCATTCACATGTCGAAACATTGTACTCATAACCAGACCAGCAATCCAGTGTCTTTGTGAGCTGAGTAGCATCTGGGTCTGAGAAAAAAAAATGTTTAGAAACAATTATTTGTGAAATAAACATGCACTCGGTTCAGACACTTACACTAAATTCCAAGTCCATGTAGTGTTTCAGATTTTCTTTCTTGGCATCTTTAAGGTTCCAAAGTTCCCTATGTGCCAATTGTTTCAGATTTTCTTTCTTGGCATCTTTAAATTTCCGAAGTTTCCTATGTGCCAAAAGCCATACATACAGGTTGAAACACTACTGATCCATTGGCTTGTCCTGATTATCCTTCAAATTCTGAAGAGTTAATATGATCGGGTGAGGATTCGAGCTTCTCAATCATTCTTTCCTATCAGATAAGAAAAAGAATTGAATGAGATATATGCCAATTATATAAAAATTTATTTATGTATCTCATACAAGAATCTAGCACTAGTTTTAATATCATCTTCATGTATATCACAACGTGCTAAACCAATAAGCAATTCCTGATAATATTCCTCTACTGTTTTATCATCTTGTGTTAAAGTTTATAATTTTAAACGTAAATCACGTTGGTAATAAGGAGGAACAAAACGAGATTTTATGTGTTGTTTTAAAACAGGTCAAGTGATAGGTATAGCAGCATTAGTATTACAAATATCATTCCACCAAAAGAGAGCAAAACCTGTAAATTCACTAGTAGCAAGTCTAACTCTATGCTCAGTATGAACTAAATGAGAATTAAATTTTGGTTCAACAGCAAGTTCCTAATCTAAGTATGCTTCAGGATCAACACTACAGCAAAAGGAGGTATGTTAAATTTGGGCTTAATAAAAATATCAGTATTATCATGATTATTATTGCCTCCCATACCATGTTAATTACGGCAAAGACGGTCTGCATCACGGTCAACATCATCATCATCAGCAGCTCATTGAAGTGGAGGTCGTCGTTCAACATCCTCAATTCGGTTAGCAACAGTGTTGATGTGGCCCATCCACTCGGCAAACTTCGTTTTCATGAATGTACGCTGATCGTAAGAAGCTTCGTAAGCTCGGCCTTGGACACGCAATCATTGAAGTCTGTAGGGGACTCCAACCCTTCAGTTGTCCCTTTTCCTGACATGATTAGAAGCAAAAGACAAGACTATATAAAAGGATTAGCCCTATCAACTAGCAGCTAGCAGAGGGTGTACAAGGTGGGAAACAATATCAGGAGCAATGTATAACAATCTTGCAAGTGTTCTTACCAAAGGCAACAAGACGACATAATCTGTTGTCGAGCTTGGGTCTATCAGTTGCAAGGAAGAAACCTGTGCTGCAAGTATGTATAGCTTGGAAGGCTAATATGTATGTCAGTGGAACACAATTCAATAATAGATAGTAGCACTGAATAAATGTCCAAAATAGTATCCTAATTGCTAGCAAAAGAATCATGTTCAAAAATAGTTGTCACAGCAAGAACAATGACAAAGGCCGCAAGGATCAAAACAGACTTCACAGACTTAGAATTTTCAAGGGGGGGGGGGGGGGGGGGGGTTTGCAAATCAAAATCTTGTTTTTTTGTATGATTTTTTCACTATTTTTCTGTGATAGAGTAACACAAAGGAAGAAACCACAAGAAGTTTCAACTCAAACAGAGGGGAAACAAAGCATAGGCAAAATCTCAAAGTTTCACCGAAAGCGCTATTTTGACCTTCACAATTTTTTCTATTTTTTCCCGATTTTTTTTGATTTTTTTGACGAGGGCACGCAGGGCATACTCGAGTGTGGGTCACCTCAACTTTGAGTCAAGAATCTGCTATAAAAATTTCATCCCAATCGGAGCAACGAGCGAACCCCACCAAGCCCTTCGCCTCGGCATGCGCACCACACTAGCGCTCTCGCGGCGAGATTTCGTAACCCGCAACCGCCGGCAGCGTGCTTTGACCAACTCCGGCGAGCCTCGCGGCGGTGCTGACTGGAAGCTAGCTGTCACCCACGTGTCACCCGACGTGGCTTCGACGTGGATCCGCGTGACACTGATGTGTCATTAGGTGAAACCCAGAATTATCAGGAATAATTACAGAAAATGCCTAGAACTTCTAAAACTCATAGGAAATCAAATATAAATCCAATGAGGCCCAAGTAAATTTTGTTGGATTCATCTTGAAGAGCTATATTTTAGTAAAATGATAAATATTTGTCTCTGTACATGTATTTTTATTAATTCATTTAATTGTCAAAAAAACTAAGTAACTCACCAGAAATTCTTGGAATAACATTAAATCCTGATTTTTGGCATGCTTAGTAAAAACATGATTATCTACCACCACAAATTTTGGTTTGGTAAAATATAAATTATTTTAGGCTCTGGAATTTATTTAGTGTGTTTGCTTAGATTAATTCTAGTAAATAATTTTAAATAAATTGCCCATGCCACTTGGCATAAAAATCACTCATATAAGCATCTGTTCACAGTAAATCAAAGATGTCCAGAAACAAAAAATTACTATACTAATTAATTTAATTGCCCATACCACTCATTTACTCTATTTAATTGCATAAAGAATATATATACTTAAAATCTTAAATAACAACTCCACTTCTCTGAAGCATATGGCTTCGAGAACATAATAATAATATTGATGACATTAAAACACTAATGTACCTTGCATGCATCATATCGTTGCATTAAACGGTATTCCGACAATACCGTTAACACATTCTTTATCATATAGGTAGCGACAACTAGGAGCAAGAGGAGGATTTTCAGAAGGATATTGATCCTCAAGAACAAGAGACTGTAGTTGCTAGCACTAACATTGATCCAGGCAAGCCCCGGTTTGCATTCGCCTTTTTATAAAGTTTTGTTAGTTTATAATATTACTAGTATCTATGATGATTGTTGCATTAGGTCATAGGAGTTGATTGAAACCCACCTTGCATGATACCCAAATGACCTATGCTACTGTCTTTAGAACTTTGGTAGTATCGGTACTGTGTTGCTATGCTTAGTAATTATTAGCCTCGGTAGATATTATTACTAAGGAAAGATTTGACCACGGGAACAAAACATAATAAAAGAAGGTTACTTTTGATGTTATGACCGGGCAGAGATGATGCATGTGTAGGTTTGCAGCAACACATAGGTGTTGACAGCGTAGCCCTACCTTGTCAAACCTAGGACCCATCCGTGGTCGACCCCTTGATCAAGTATTGAACAGTACCGAATGCTTGCTAGTTTATGGGCACTAGTAAACCAATGTAACATTAAGAGTCACTTGCATTGAGGACGGTTAAGGTGCATTGGTCATTGACCCTCCTGCTGCTAGAGTGGATGGTTCATACCATGAAGTACTGTTGGTAAAACGACATGCCCACTTGACCTCACCACACCCGGTCTGAGGTGTAAGTGCTTTTCTTATGAAAGGTTGCCATATACGATCTTAATTGGTGCGTATGTGTCATGTATCTCGGGTTTTCTCAGCTGGTGTAAATCGATTGCAATTGCTATCCCTCGCAGTAATGAGTACCACTTGGTCACCGCGCCAATCACGTAGTTGCACATGACACTTGGAAATTGATTATGATGCTTATTGTTGATGTTACCATTATTGATTTTATGTTATACTTATTTTATGTATTGTTTATTACTTTATGATGCTTCACTAAAGTTACCTTTCTGCCCTACCCAATTAAGTTGAGAAAATAAAATTTGGTAGAACTAATAGGATGCTTAGTGCAAGTCCTTTCAAACAAGCTATTCTATTAGAGCCATTGCATGTCTAGGTGTTCGACGGGTAAGTCTTGCTGAGTAATTTGTACTCAGGCTTTGTGCCACTGTTTTTTTCAGGTAATGAAGAAATAGAATTGCCAATAGATGTGATGCCTTGGGACATGCAAGTCCCTGAGGGTTGGACTGCCCACTGGGAGTCCGACTTGCCGCCGTAGTGATGTTGTGTGCTGTTAGAGTGATGGTTCTTCGGGCATGAATCATTACTATGCTGTATCGTCAAGCTCATAGTTTCTTATCGTTAATTACTTCCTCTTTTTTTAAAACATTCATGAACTTGTATTATTCTGCTGCACTTTGATCACCTTAATAATACAATATTCAACTTAAATTTGGACCAATATTGTATTATCAAGTGTCTGCGTTATCAGCACCTTCGGGATCTCGATCCTCCGGGGGATGGGACCCCACAGCTGGTATCAGAGCCGTGGTCCATGATAATACAACAAATAAATCATATTTTCAAAAACTACGACGTTCATGAGTAAGGATACGTTAATATTGCCCATATACATGATTGGGTGGTGACAAAGCTAACCTGGGTTATGTTTGTTTACATCATTTGCATCTACAGCTTCTTCAAATGAAGGTACATGCGTGCTTAACCTACACGCGTGATATCGGAGTCTGTGCTCGTAGACGGATACGAGACACTGTTGGCTCCTAACTTATCATGGGGCGATCCTTTTCTATGGATCGTTACTAGTAGAACTGTGCTTATTTTTGTAGTTTCTTTTGAATTTGATGTATTCTTTCTGCAATGGATCTTCTGCAGGTACACTAACGCCGTTAGTATGACACTTAGAATAACTTACGTGTTGAGTGCGGGTTGTCACCAAATACTCGTGCCGCTAAGTATCGGCAAAATATGTGCTGTGTTGTGAGGAACGATAGGTTAATAAAATGAAAATTTTGCATCATGCATCCTTTTATAACTAAATTAAAACTTTGTTCTCATCTTGCTCGCCAACCTCTGGATACAAAACTTTCTAAGCTTGTTGAGCATAAAAATTCAAAATACAAGTCCAATTGTCAAGTTAATAAGAAATTGTCCTTATTTCAGCTGTCAACTTCAAAAATTCATAGTTATTAGTTTACTCAATCAAATAATGCATACGAATACTTATTAGAAAGGTCTCCACATTCTCTGTCACCCAATGTTCAAGTTAATTATTGATCATAACTGTATCAACCTCAGAAACAGGGAGCAAGTATAATCTGCCAACACACTGTTTTCAGCATAACCCTGAGCAAATTTCATAACTGGAGTTGTACTTCGAATTTTTGGTATTTGAACCCAATCTGGAAAGCCTTTGAAGTCTATTTTCATCTCCAATAGTTTCATAATTTTACTAGTTTTTCTCTGTCCACTAGAGCCAAAACACTAAGACCCTGTCATCCAGAAACAGAATAAGCCAACCTGAACTTGTAAAATTCATAAGTCCAGATTTACTTGGAATTGTTGAGAGTATAAATACAATATGGAAAGCTATGAAAGTCTACTGTAACATAGTTCCAAGCCCCAGTTATGAATACTTTGTCTTCTGGTCGAAACACTCACTTTTCTGACTGCTATACAGTTAAGACAGAATCTGTTTTAAAAAAAACCGTTATCATATTATTGCCCCTTGAGACTGGAAAATGTAAACTAAAACTTTGTCTCTGTATTTCATAGCACTTTATGTGAAATGCATCTTTACTGTAAGGAAGGTTTGACTCAATCAAAGTACTTTCCTTGTAGATGACTGAAAACAAGGACCAACCACTACCGGGTTGGGAGATCACCGACGGTCTAGAGTTCACTAGATTGACTCATCTGTTTTGGAGAGTTCTTCGTGGCTTTGGTTATGATGTCCCTCCCACTTATGTTGGCAAGGAATTTGAGGAGCATGGAGTCCCCTCCTGTGTCATCCATGTGGCAGTTCCCACCAACTACTCGGTTACTCCAGCATGGGAATCCTGGACCATTAGCGTCTTTGGGACAGATTTACCTTCCACTTGGGGTGTTGCTGCTTTTAAGGCACTCACTCGGTTTTGTGAAGATCACAAGCATGACGTTGCTGGGAGACCCGTTGCACTATTGCCCATCAGTGATGTGAATGATTTTGAATGGAATCGGCATGTGGACTTCATCTTTGATCCAAACCACCGCCACCATGATCCTATGCTACCCATAATAGAGTATTATGGCTTATCCACTTTTGTCTTGTGCACAAACTTGAGCCAACAACTGGATGTGTTTCATGCTTCACTTCGACTTTTTGAAGTCAAAAAACAAGCTAAGGATAAGGAAATTGCAGAATTGAACCAATAAATCCAAGCTAAGAATAAAGAGATGGATGCGATTATAGAAGAGCGTGATCAAGCCTTGCAGGATGCAGAAAGTTTTGAGCATGATATGATTGAGACTCAAGATGACTTGGATGCATTCAGAGCTGCCCACCTTCCTATTGAAGGGAATTGGGTTGATATCACTTTAGAGTACGGAGAACAAGAGGATGTAGAGATGGCACCTGCGGGTAATGACAATGTGGAAATGATGGATCCGGAGGAACTGGAAGAGCCTATGGAACTGGAAGAGCCAGAAGATATAGACCAGGAGTAGATGACTCGCTACACCATGTGTACTATTCGTGTAGTATATGTATCTCGAGTTCGGATGTAGGATTGTGAATCTTGCATAGTATGTCCTTAATACCGTAGCTAGGCGTTGACACGTGTGTAAGAATCTATGTGATGATGTCCTTTTAACAACCATGTAGTCTGAATTGAATTAATGGTGATGGTTGTTACTTCTGAATTTTAATGATGCCTCTTGCAAATTTATATTCTTGCACATGTGTTTTTATGGATTATTTTGAGAAATAACTAATGTGCAACCGTATAAATTATAGCATGGTGCGTACTCGGAATCAGGATGATCCTGAGAGCTCTCAGCAAGGAGCTAATGCTGAGCCCTCACTAGCTAAGGTATTGGCTGCTGCACTGAACCGGCAGCAGAACGACTCTGAGCTGCTCCGCTGGCTGGTCGATATTACGTCCTATTTGGCTGGACATGGAGGCAACCGCAACAACAACAACCAGCCCCGACAGAGCACCTACTCAGACTTCCTGGGTACTCATCCGCCGACATTCGAGCATGCCAGAGAGCCGCTGGACGCCGATCATTGGCTACGTCAGACTGAGTCTAAATTCAGTCTGCTGAAATGCACTAAGCACTAGAAGGTGCTGTTTGCCGCCCAATAACTCTAGGGCCCTGCTGGTGCCTGGTGGGTGAACTACGCCGCTTCACTACCCGCTGGCCGTCGCGTCAAGTGGAATGAGTTCAGGACTGCTTTTCGAGCTCATTTCATTCCTACTGGTCTTGTGTAGAGAAAGTTTCAGGAGTTCATGGATCTGAAACAAGGTGGGAGGAATGTCCTCCAATATTCTGAAGCTTTCAATCACCTTGCTCAGTATGCTACTGAGTATGTTAACATTGAGTAAAAGAAAAGATATGCATTCTTGCGTGGGATGAATGCCACGCTCAAGGAACGTCTGACTTGATAGACAACTGGGACGTACAATGACCTGGTCAATGCTGCTATTGTCTAAGAAGGCGCTATGCGCCAAATTGAAGAAGAAGATCGCAAAAGGAAGGCCCCTGCTAGTGCCTCTACTGCCCCATAGGCGAAGCATCGCCTGATTTACACTTCACCCACCGGACAGCATTTCCGGGCATCACCACAGCAGCAGTATCAGCGACAGTTTGGCCAGAACTACTCAAGGCCACTATAGCAACAAAACTTTCCACCCCGTGCACCATACCAACAGCAGAACAATCAGTACCTTGCACCATATCAGCAGCAAGGAAATCAGAATACTCGTGCCCCACAGCCCGCTGATCGTGGAAGCAACTATCCGTGCTATAACTGTGGTCGTACCGGCCACTTTGCTAAGAATTGTACCACACCTAGGCACAACAACAACAACAACAACAACAACAACAACAACAACAACAACAACAACAATAGCAACCAAGTCAGAACCAGAACAGGAATGTGAATGTGCCGACTCGTGGTGCCCAAGTGAACTACACCAATGCTGAAGACATCCCTCAAGGCAAACCCGTGCTGACCGATACGCTCTCACTCTATCGCCAGCATGTCCTTGCACTTTTTGATTCTGGTGCTACGCATAATTTCATTAGCGAAGTTTGTGTGCAAAAACATAATCTCCCCACCACCACCATAAATAGATGCTACACCGTCCGCTCTCCCGCTGGACAAATTTTTGCTAACGAAGTAGTGTGTAAAGCTCCACTAGAAATAAATCAAAAGGTTTATCCCACCAATTTCATCATGCTCAAGGATCAAGAAATTGATCTGATCATATGTATGATCTGGATGAAAACCCATAGAGCCATGCTAGACATCAAACCCCGTATCGTTTACATCAACTCTCCCTTGCATGGCCAAGACACATTTTCTCTAAATACCGATTCATCGAAAGCCCTGGTTGTCCATCACTTGGAAGGACAAACCATGAAGTGGAATTTAAGATAGAGCTACAGCTAGGAACTTCTCCAATATCCCATCGACCATATAAAATGGCTCCGAATGAGCTGGCTAAGTTGAAAAAGCAATTGAATGAGCTGCTGGAAAAAGGATTTATTTGCTCACGTACTTCACCTTGGGGCTGCCCTGCTATTTTTGTGAAGAAGAAGGACAAATCTCTGCGCCTTGTCATTGACTATCGACCACTAAATGAAGTTACCATCAAAAATAAATATCCGCTACCTTGAATTGACATTCTTTTGGACAAATTGGTTGGTACCAAGGTCTTTTCAAAAATTGACCTCCGTTTGGGCTATCATAAAATCAAGATCAGAGCAGAAGATATTCTGAAGACCGCCTTCTATACTAGATACGGATTATTCGAGTATCTAGTAATGTCATTCGGATTAACAAATGCCCCCGCCCATTTCATGTACCTCATGAATTCGGTATTCATGCCAGAGCTGGATAAATTTGTGGTAGTATTCATTGATAACATTCTCATCTATTCTAAGTCCAAGGAAGAGCATGCTGAACATCTTCGCATTGTTCTCCAACGTCTCTGAGATCATAAGTTGTATGCAAAATTCAGCAAGTGTGAGTTTTATTTGGACCGTGTACCATTTCTTGGCCACATAGTTTCAGTAGAAGGAATCTCGATAGATCCCAGCAAAGTTCAAGATGTGCTAGATTGGAAGCCATCGAAAATAGTTCATCAAGTTCGTAGTTTCCTTGGACTAGCTGGATATTATCGTAGGTTCATCCCTAATTTTTCCCAGTTATCCAAGCCTATCACAAGATTACTGAAAAACGATGTGAAGTTTCAATGTAGTGATAAATGTGAAGAAGCGTTTCAGAAATTGAAGGAACTATTAACCACTGCCCCAGTATTGGCTCAACCGGACATCACTAAACCGTTTGACGTGTATTGTGATGCATCTGGAACAGGACTTGGATGTGTGCTTATGCAAAGCGGTCGTGTCATTGCCTATGCATCGCGACAACTACGGAAGCATGAAGAACATTATCCAACTCATGATTTAGAACTAGCTACAGTTGTGCTCGCACTAAAAATTTGGAGGCACTATCTACTTGGGAACTTAGTGCATATTTACATAGATCATAAGAGCTTGAAATACATTTTCACTCAAACTGATCTGAATATGAGACAACGTCGGTGGCTGGAATTAATCAAGGATTATAATCTGGAGATTCATTATGATCCAGGCAAGGCCAACGTAGTCGCCGACGTGTTAAGCAGAAAAATCCACTGCAATAACTTGGTGCTAGAATCTCAGGACAGCAGCAACCACATGACTAATTCAGAACCCAATCTTCATGTTTTGCCTGCTATAGTGATCAACAACCTTAGTATATATTCCACCATTCATGAAGAAATCATTGCTGCACAAAAGAATGACATTGGTATGAATTATATCCGTCAAAACATTAAAAATGGTAAAGCAAAATGTTTCACACAAGACTCGGAACCCTATGGTTCAATAACTGTTTAGTTGTACCAAAGGACTTTGAACTTCAACGGAAAATCTTGGATGAAGCACATCACTCCAAATACTCTATCCATCCAGATAGTAATAAAATATACCAAGATCTGAAGAAGAATTTCTGGTGGACAAGAATAAAGCGAGAAGTTGCTCGATATGTTGCAGAATGTGATACTTGTCAGAGAGTTAAGGCTGACCATTTGAAACAGGTCGGATTACTTCAACCATTGAGTATTCCCATCTGGAAATGGGAAGACACCAGCATGGACTTTATTGTTGGCCTCCCTCTCACTTCTCGAAAGCATGATTCGATTTGGGTTCTTGTGGACACTCACCAAATTTGCTCACTTCCTGCCAGTCAATAGTAGATACAACATACAGCAGTATGTAGAACTATACATCACAAGAATTTTGTGTCTTCATGGAGTACCCAAGACCATCATTTCAGATCGCGGCTCGTAGTTTGTCGCTCGATTCTGGGAACAGCTGCATGCATCTCTGGGTACAGGTTCAATTCGTAGTTCTGCTTACCATCCCGCTACCAATGGACAAATAGAGCGTGTCAACCAGATTTTGGAAGATATGCTTAGAGCATGTGTTCTAGCACATGGTGGTAACTGGGATAAGTATATACCTTATGCGGAATTTTCGTATAACAACAGTTACCAGGAAAGTGTGAAAATGTCACCATTTGAAGCACTCTATGGTCGTAGTTGTAGAACCCCTCTGAACTGGTCCGAACCTGGAGAAAGAGTAACATTTGGTCCTGATCTTGTAAAGGATGCTGAGGAAAAAGTTTGTAGCATTTAGGCAAATTTGAAAGCTGTTAAATGCCGTTAAGAGAAGTATGCAAACAGACGACGTAGACCACTATATTTCAATAAAGGTGACTATGTCTATCTCCGAGTGTCGGCTATGAAGGGTATCCAATGGTTTGGAGTCAAAGGAAAGTTAGCTCCCCATTATATTGGACCATTCCAAATTATGGAACGATGTGGAAACATAGCCTACAAATTGGAGTCACCTGCTAACTTGTCTGGAGTTCATAACACCTTCCACGTCTCTTAGCTAAAGCGGTGTCTCAAACCACCCATTGACAAAATCTTGGAAGACTATGACCAACTTCAACCTGACCTCACGTACTCCGAACAACCAATAAAGATCCTCGATGAGAAAGAGCACACAACCCGTAAAAGAACAATCAAATTTTATAAACTTCAGTGGAGTAATTACTCGAAAGATGAATCAACATGGGAATCAAAAGAATTTCTGAGTACACATTACCCAAAATTTTGGTCGTCATACGCAGGTATAACCTTGACCACCGTACATCCCTCTAGTTCGCCTTGTTCATAATCTCGGGATGAGATTTCTTTAAGGAGGGAGGGCTGTGAGACCTAGGTGTCTCACTTCTACTTAACAAACATGAAGAGCACAAATCATGGATAATATAGCATGAAATGATAGAGCCTAATTATTTGAATTTATCCTAGGCAATTAAAAACCCTGCAAACAAATTATGTGGCAAATAAAATTTTATTATATAACATATGCCAAATAAATTAACAATCATATTGGTAATAATAATATAGAATTATATGAATTTAGTGAGCATTTTACCAAATGTGGAAATACCCCAATTAATTAATTAAAACATAGAAACCTTTCACAATGGGGAATTAATTATAAAATAATTATAAATCCTCTAGTCAATTGGGTCCCATCAGAGCACCAGGAATATCCCAAAGGACCTATGTGCAAAATTCCAATTCATTTGGAGGTCCCTAGCTATTTGTTTTGGTTTTACCTTTGACCAAGGACCTAGTTGCAAGAAATCTAAAACTTTAGGGGGGTTCAGAGGGAAATCTCTCTCTTCCTTCTCCCATTGGCACATAACCCTCCTCCCTCCCGACGCAGCTCCACCGACGCACGCCTCCCTCTACCGCACGCCACTGACTCCACCTCGGAACTCCCCTCGTGCTACAACGTCACTTGCTCCCCCTCTGTTGTCCCGTCCGTCGCCCTCAGCCACCCACGCGCGCCCAACCACCTTCCTTCCCCTCTGCTCCATGGCATGGCTGCACGGCAAGGCTTCAATTCCGCGTGCCTTCGCTGCTCTCACCCCCCAACCACTCCTGCCCCCTTTGCGTGACTTGAAGGCGCACCCGCGAGCTCCCAAACACACTCCTTCCCTGCCCTCTGCTCTCTATCTCCTTCTGTTTTCCCTCCTCACTTCCGCCATTGCAGAGCCAGGCTCCAGCTCGCAAACACCGCCACCAGAACCATCCCACTGCTGCAAAACAACGCGCCTCTGACACCTTCTGTCTCTCGCGTCATCGCTTGGGTTCCCGTGAATTTGATCAAGCACCAAGAGATCATCCCCGGCAAGCTCTATCGATCTCCACCCAAATCTTCCGTCACCGGTGAGCCAGTTTTGAATTCACTACACATGCAAGTTCTATACCCCTGCATGAACCCCTCTGAGTGTATTTCAATTGTTTCGTGGCTTGAGGTCGGCACAGTTTTGATTTTCCCCGCCGCAGCCCTATTTCTGGCCAACCGACACCGCCTCCATGACGAGACCCTACTAGCAGCCTTCATCGTCGAACGTCTACTCGATGCCGATGGTCACCATGATGCCATGAAACTGTTGGGACAAGCCGCAACCGATTTGCTGCTCGCTAACCAAATCGCGCTGCCATCTAAGACCTTTGCTCCACCGCCTCTCATCGCCGACAACCTCCCGGTGAGCCACCGTCCTCACGAACCCCACCAAGCCCTCCGCCTTGGCATGCGCACCACGCTAGCGCTCTCGTGGCGAGATCTCATCGCCTGCAGCCGCCGGCAGCGTGCTTTGACCAACTCCGGCGAGCCTCGCGGCATTTCTGACTAGCAGCTAGCTGTCACCTACGTGTCACCTGATGTGGCTCCGACGTGGATCCGCGTGGCACTGATGTGTCGTTAGATGAAACCCAGAAATACTAGGAATAATTGCAGAAAATGCCTAGAACTTCTAAAACTCATAGTAAAAGGAATATAAATCCAATGAGGCCCAAGTAAATTTTGTTGGATTCATCTTGAAGAGCTCTATTTTAGTAAAATGATAAATATTTGTCTTTGTACATGTATTTTTATTAATTCAATTAATTGTCAAAACACTAAGTAACTCACCAGAAATTCTTGGAATAAAACTAAATCCTGATTTTTGGCATGCTTAGTAAAAACATGATTATCTACCACCACAAATTTTGGTTTGGTAAAATATGAATTATTTTGGACTCTGGAATTTATTTAGTGTGTTTTCTTGGATTAATTCTAGTAAATAATTTAAATAAATTGCCCATGCCACTTGGCATGAAATCACTCATATAAGCCTTTGTTCACAGTAAATCACACATGCCCCGAAACATAAATTTACTATATTAATTAATTTAATTGCCCATATCATTCATTTACTCTATTTAATTGTATAAAGAATATATATACTTAAAATCTTAAATAACAACTCCACTTCTCTGAAGCATATGGCTTCGAGAACATAATAATAATATTGATGACATTAAAACACTAATATACCTTGCATGCATCATATCATCGCATTAAACAATGTTTCGACAATACCGTTAACGCATTGTTCATCATATAGGTAGCGACAACCAGGAGCAAGAGGAGGATTTTCAGAAGGATATTGATCCTCAACAACAAGAGACTGTAGTTGCTAGCACTAACGTTGATCCAGGCAAGACTCGGTTTGCATTCGCCTTTTTATAAAGTTTTGCTAGTTTATAATATTACTAGTGTCTGTGATGATTGTTGCATTAGATCATAGGAGTTGATTGAAACCCACCTTGCATGATACCCAAATGACCTATGCTGCTGTCTTTAGAACTTTGATAGTATCGGTACTGTGTTGCTATGCTTAGTAATTATTGGCCTTGGTAGATATTATGATGTGGACAAGGGTTCCTAATCTTCCGAAAGGTTCTGGATACATTAATTTGGTCAGAGGTGACACACAAATCGATCCGGCTTCAGAACATCACGTTCTAAACCCCGCAATCACAACACGACGTTTCCTCTGGTTATCAACCGTCCTAAAATGATTGACCTTGCTGAGAAGGCTAATCCCTACCTACGAATCAAGAACACAAGCAAGAACAAAGAAGAATGCAACACAATTGCAGATGTATTATGAATCTCACGAAGTTGGGGTCTCACAAACCGTGATGACGGTGAAACTGTTATGAACAGAATAATCTAAGCAAAACCCGAACCCTAATGGTGCGGTGGTGGCTATATATGAAGATCCTAGGGTCGTGCAAGACCCTCTGGACGCGCCCCAAATTGGGCTCAACTATATACAAAGCCCAAAGGCCAAAAACAGGCGACGCAACACTGAAACAGATTCTGGACCCTCTCTTGTTTCGACGATTTCCGATGACTCCGAATGAATTTTGATATGAGACCAGCGGCATTGGAAAGGTCTTCTTCTTATCTTTCTGTGCATATGTAGAACGTCCAAATCTGAGTCTGTATGTGTCCTGGGTATCCATTTTAGTGTAGACTGGTCCTGAGCCCCAAAATAGACTCGAAGTCGGTTTTGGTTGGGTCTCCACCTTGGCTTCCACGTCCTTGCTGGTCCTCCACGTCTCCAAGTCCTTCTCCCATCATCTCCTGGTCCTCTCCATGGTTCCTAATTACAATATAATCATTAGGTAACAAACCATTCTCAAAAGTGACATATAATAAAAAACGTAGGAACGAGCTCACATCTAAATTTAGTCGTCGTGCACGAGTTCTAATCATTGGGCCTTACTAGTCCAGAATTGGAGGAGTGTTGCATGTATCCTTAGGAGTGATGTCCTCATCATCCTCCCCCTCTTGAAGTGGAGTCATCCTCAACTCAAGCTCATTCTTTTCTCCCAAGTATGGTTTCAAATCTGAAATGTTAAAAGTAGGACTAACCCCGAACTCGGGAGGCAACTCAAGTTTGTATGCATTATTATTAATCTTCTCAATTATTTTGAAAGGACCATCAGCTCTAGGCATTAATTTAGATTTTCTCAAATCTAGAAATCTATCCTTTCTCAAGTGTAACCATACTAAACCTCCTATATCAAGTTTTACTTCTTTTCTTCCTTTACTACCAACAATTTTATACTTGTCATTCATCTTTTCAATGCTAAGTCTAGTGGTCTCATGCATTTTCAAAATAAATTCAGCACACTCCTTAGCATCAACATGAACTCTCTCATGAATAGGTAGAGGAAGTATATCAAGTGGCGTACGGGGATCAAAACCATACACTGCCTTGAAAGGACTTACCTTGGTAGTAGAATGTGTTGTCCGATTATATGCAAACTCAACATGAGACAAACATTCTTTCTATTGCTTCAAATTTTTCTTCAAAATAGCTCTCAACATTGTACCCAAAGTGCGGTTCACCACCTCAGTTTGTCCATCAGTTTGTGGGTGACAAGTTGTAGAAAACAACAACTTTGTACCCAACTTATTCCAAAGCGTGCGCCAAAAGTGACTCAAGAATTTTGCATCACGATCTGAAACAATAGTAGAAGGCATAACATGCAAACGTATAATTTCTTTGAAAAAGAGATCAGCAATATAACTAGCATCATTAGTCTTATGACATGGTATAAAGTGTGTCATCTTAGAAAATCTATCCACAACAACAATAATACTATCACTCCCCTTCTTAGTCCTAGTCAGTCCTAAAACAAAGTCCATAGAAATATCCGCCCAAAGAATAGAAGGAACAGGAAGTGGCATGTATAAACCATGTGGATTCAAGCGAGAATTAGCTTTTTGACATGTAGTACAGCGAGCAACAAAGCGCTCAACATCTTTTCTCATCCTTGGCCAAAAGAAGTGTGTGAACAAAATATCCTCCGTCTTCTTGGCATCAAAATGACCCATCAATCCACCTCCATGCGCCTCATGTAACAACAAAAGACGAACAGAACCAACTGGAATGCATAGACGGTTAGCTCTAAACAAGAATCCATCAGTCAACACAAATTTGTTCCATGCACGACCTTCTTTACAATGCAACATATTGTTCTTTCATTGTCTCAAGTCCAAAAATTCTACAATCAAGTTGAGACAATAAAGTATAGCGCCTAGATAAAGCATCAACGATCACATTATCCTTCCCTTTCTTATGTTTAATAATGTAAGGAAAAGAGTCAATAAACTCAATCCATTTAGCATGTTTACGGTTCAAATTACATTGAGAACGAATATACTTAAGTGATTCATGATTAGAATGAATAACAAATTCTTTGGGCAACAAATAATGACGCCACGTCTCTAAAGAACATACAAGTGCATACAATTCCTTATCATACGTGGAGTAATTCAAAACAGGCCTAGTAATTTTCTCACTAAAGTATGCAACATGTTTACTATCTTGCATCAAAACACCACCAATGCCTATACCACTAGCATCACATTCAAGCTCAAAAATCTTATCAAAATTAGGTAATTGCAGCAATGGTGCATGTGTAAGTTTATCCTTCAAAGCATCAAAAGACTCATGATGTACCTTACCCCAATGGAAATCAACGCCCTTCTTTGTCAACTCATGCAAAGGTGCAACAATGGTGCTGAAATCTTTGACAAAGCGGCGGTAGAAACCTGCAAGACCACGAAAACTCCTCACCTATGTGATAGTTTTTGGTTCATGCCAGCTCTTTATGGCTTCAATCTTCACCTCATCCACCTCAATTCCCTATGGAGTCACAACATAGCCAAGAAAAGAGACTCGATCCGTGCAAAAGGTGCACTTCTCAAGGTTACCAAATAAACATGCATCTCGTAAAGCATAAAAAATAGCACGTAAATGATTCATATGTTCATCTATGGATTTGCTATAAATCAAGATATCATCAAAGTAAACTACCACAAATTTGCCAATGAAAGCTCTTAAAACCTCATTCATCAAGCGCATGAAAGTACTAGGTGCATTAGTTAAACCAAAAGGCATTACTAACCACTCATATAATCCAAATTTGGTTTTGAAAATTGTTTTCCATTCATCTCCAGGTTTCATTCTAATTTGATGGTAGCCACTACGCAAATCAATTTTAGTGAAAATTATAGCACCACATAACTCATCAAGCATGTCGTCTAGACTAGGAATAGGATGACGATACCTAATAGTAATACTATTAATGGCTCTACAATCTACACATATACGCCAAGTACCATCTTTCTTAGGAACCAAAAGTATAGGAACAACATAAGGACTAAGTGATTGATGAACATACCCACGATCCAAAAGGTCTTGAACTTGTCATTGTATCTCCTTAGTCTCCTCAGGGTTGGTCCTATAAGCAGCACGGTTTGGCAAAGTAGCACCCGGAATCAAATCAATTTGATGCTCAATCCCTCTCAAAGGTGGCAATCCCGAGGGTATCTCAGCTGGAAAAACATCCTCATACTCCTGCAAAAGGTTAGTGACAGCAGGAGGCAAAGCACTAGAAGCAATATCATCAAGCGAAAACAAAGTTTCTTTGCATATCAAAGCATAGCAAATATCATCATTATCAGAAATTTCAGCAAGCTCAGATTTTGTTGCAAGACATGAACGACCTTGTAATTTACCCTCAGAACTTGAAGAATCATTAACATTACTAGGTGTAGAATTAGAATTAACAGGTTGTTGAATTTCAGGACCTTTATTTTTCAAACTAGCAGCTCTTTCTAAATCAGCTTGTATAATTTCAGCAGGGGTCATTGGTAACAAAGTAATTTTAGTTCCTTTATGCATAAAAGTGTACTTATTACTTCTACGATGGTGTACAACATCATTATCAAATTCCCAAGGTCTACCCAATAAAAGTGAACATGCTTGCATGGGTACGACATCACAATCAACAGAAACCACATAAGAACCAATGGAAAATAGAACTCTGCAAGTTTGTATTACCTTAGCTTTGCCAGAGTCATTTAGCCACTAAATGTAGTACGGATGTAGATGTGGACGTGTGGTCAAAGCAAGCTTGTTGACCACATCAGAACTCACCAAGTTATTACAGCTCCCTCCATCAATAATGACACGTGCTCGGTGGTTCTTGATGACGAAGAAAATCTAGAACAAGTTGTGGCGCTGCATCATCTCGGGCTGATGAACTTGTGTGCTAAGGACACGTTGAAGAATAATGTTCATGTATCCCGTGGTGTCTCCGCCTCCAAGGACGAGGTCACTGCTGGTGACAGCTACATCCTCCTCCTCATCCTCCACATCGGAGGTGCTCATGTAACCGCCATCGTCTGTCGCCACATTTGCCCGCC
Source organism: Eleusine coracana subsp. coracana (assembly GCA_032690845.1). Classification (NCBI taxonomy): domain Eukaryota; kingdom Viridiplantae; phylum Streptophyta; class Magnoliopsida; order Poales; family Poaceae; genus Eleusine; species Eleusine coracana. The sequence goes on from CM064418.1 coordinate 35,348,911, forward strand.
TACTTAGACAATCTTTCTGCACATGACCAAGTCCATGGCAGCGGTGGCACTGAATCCCTGTAGTGCGCCCCGTCGAAGCAACGTAGAAGGTGCAGGGGCTGATCTTGGGGCTGCAGAAACAACACTGGTTCCCTTGGTAGCTGTTGGTGGGGGCGACCGGAAAGATGGCCTGGGCAGCCCCGAAGTCCCTGTCGAGCGTGGGGGGTAGGAGTTCTTTGACTTGTTGTACTCCTCAAAAGCCTGGAAAAGTCCCTGTGATTCTTTCTCTGCAAGCATAGCATACTGGAAACACTGGGTGAGGGTATAATATTCTTTAATCAAGGATGTCCTGAATTTCTTTTCTTAAACCAGAAAAAAGCGACAAGTCTGATCCTCTACTTTTTCAACTATAGCACAACGAATCAAACCCTTCTGAAGCTCACTAAAGTATTTCTGAACAGTTTTATCTTCTTGTTTAAAACGCTATAGTTTATTACAAATCTATCTATAAAAAGAAGGAGGAACAAAACAATCACGCATTGCTACCTTAAGTTCTTCCCAAGTAGAGGCAAATCAGTTTCAGCAGCTAGACCACTCCACCAAACAATAGCAAAGTCCTTAAACTCACTAGTAGCTTGTCTAACTCTATGTTGTTCAGGAACAAGATGGGCATTAAATTTTTGTTCTACAGTCATCTCCCAATCAAGATAAACATCACCATCATACTGACCCAAAAATGAAGGAATTGAAAACTTAATTTTAGCATACGGGTCATCTGGAGCATAGTTACCGTGTGGACGACGATTGTAGTTATGGAAACCACCCATACCTTGAGTATTATGTTGCAAACAACATCGTAATTATGCGGTCCTTGTAGATGACCTATCCACGGTGCCATCAACCTTATACACCGTGTCTTCATCATGGACGTCTTCAACGTTGTTGTTGTTGTTATTGGTGTTCGTATCATTGGTTTTGGGAGCGGTCTCCAACACGACAACCTGATCGGTTAACTTAGAGACCCGCTTCTCCAACCGCTCGATGCTTTCTCCAATGTGAAGCTTGCTGACCGCATCAGTAATGGCTCTGGTGATCGTCTCTGCCAAATCACTCTGAGCAGCCTGCAAAGCCTTCTGGAGCTGCTCTTGGCTCATGCACTCAGCAAATTATGAGGGTGAAGCCATCTCTCCGTCGTCACTTCCTGCCATCACAAACACCAAAACAAGAAACAAACAGTGAAGGTTATCCCTACAAAATAGCTAAGCAGTGGTGCCTCTCAACACAGCAAAAGGAAACTCCTTACAAAGCTCTTGCAAAGTTCTAAAAAGCAAAGCAAAGGATACCAGGGAGGTGTGTTCCACGATTGCAAGGGTCATAAAAGAACCTATGTGCTGTCCAGAAGAAATATGTAGAGCTAGGAAGGCCAAATATATATATGTGAGTGGCACATAAATCACAAACAGATAGTAAAGCTGAATAAGTGCCCAAGTAACTTGTTCCTAGTTGCTGGTCTAAGTATGTCCTAGAACAGTAGTGATAGCAAAGTAAAACAAGGAGACAAAGGCACACAGGCGATAACAGGGGGCTAAGTGCAAAACAGCCAAATCCAGAAATTTCACGGGGCTAGATGTAGCACTAGTAGAAATCCCAACTCACCAACAATGGGGGAGAATCCACTGAAAATTTCAGCTCAAACAGAGGTAGGATATGGCCTATAGAAAATCTTAAAGTTTCAGAAAATGTCGGGTTTCAACTTAAATGAATTTTTTCTTTATCTTCCCGATTTTTTGTGAATTTTTTGACGAGGGCACATAGGGCATAGCTTAGTGTGGGTATGCTCAACTTTGAGTCAAAAATATCTTGTAAAAATTTCAGCCAAAATGGATGACCGAGCGAAAAGTTATGCCCGTTTTACCAAAGGAGGGTCGGAGTCGGTTTTCTAGAAACCCGAGTCGGGTTTGGGGTCGGGTTTGGAATCAGGTAGGATTTTTTTTGCGGCGTGGAGGCAGCAGAAAGTAGAATTTGTGGGGATTAGTCCAGGGTGTTAGTAGTGTGTTTAGGGTGGGATTAGGGTGGGACTAGCTAGGTGTGTCGATCAATCAACCCTAGCACAAAAAGCCAACAAAACAGAGGATGGTGAAGGGGATGGCGGCTAGGGTTGCAAGGGAAACACTACTGAGGACAAAAACACAAACTAAACCAGCGACTAAACAAGAACTAGGGCACAAACTCAATACTATGGACTCTGAAATTGAAATATGCAGAGGCTAAACATGTGGTTATGGGCGGAGGGAAAATTTTTTTGGGCTTTTCTGTGGATGATAGGATGAACACAAAAACGAAATTAACTAAGGGTAGTGCAAACCTGACAGTGCACCTGAAGCTCTGATTACCACTTGATGTGGACAAGGGTTTCCAATCTTCTGAAAGGTTCTGGATACGTTGATTTGGTCGGAGGCGACACACAAATCGATCCGGCTTCAGAACAACACGTTCTAAATCCCGCAATCACAACATGGCGTCTCCTTTGGTTATCAACCATCCTAAAATGATTGACCTCGCCGAGAAGGCTAATCCCTACCTGCGAATCAAGAACACAAGCAAGAACAAAGAAGAATGCAACACAATTGCAGATGTATTATGAATCTCACAAAGTTGGGGTCTCACAAACCGTGATGACGGCGAAACTGTTATGAACAGAATAATCTAAGCAAAACCCGAACCTAATGGTGCGGCAGCAGCTGTATATAAAGATCCTAGGGTCGTGCAAGACCCTCTGGATGCGCCCCTAATTGGGCTCAACTAGATACAAAGCCTAAAGGCCAAAAACAGGCAACGTAGCACCATAACAGATTTTGGATCCTCTCTTGTTTTGACGATTCCTGATGACTCCGAATGAATTTTGATATGAGATCAACGGCATTGGAAAAGTCTTCTTCGTATCTTTCCGTGCATATGTAGAACGTCCAAATCCGTGTCCGTATGCGTCCTGGGCATCCATTTTAGTGCAGACTGGTCCTGAGCCCCGAAACAGACTCGAAGTCGGTTTTGGTTGGGCCTCCACCTTGGCTTCCACGTCCTTGCTGGTCCTCCACGTCTCCAAGTCCTTCTCCCATCATCTCCTGGTCCTCTCCATGGTTTCTAATTACAATATAATCATTAGGTAGCAATCCATTCTCAAAAGTGACATATAATGAAGAACGTAGGAACGAGCTCACCTCTAAATTTAGTCATCATGCACGAGCTCTAGTCATTGGACCTTACAAGTCCAGAATTGGAGGAGTGTTGCATGTATCCTTAGGAGTGATGTCCTCATCATATTATTACTAAGGAAAGATTTAACCTCGGGAACAAAACTTAATAAAAGAAGGTTAGTTTTGATGTTATGATTGGGTAGGGATGATGCATGTGTAGGTTTACAGCAATACATGGGTGTTGACTGCGGTAGCCCTACCTTGTCAAACTGAGGACCCATCCGTGGTCGGCCCCTTGACCAAGTATTGAATGGTACCGAATGCATGCTAGTTTATGGGCACTAGTAAACCGGTGTAACATTAAGGGTCACTTGCATTAAGCACGGTTAAGGTGCGTTGGTCATTGACCCTCCTGCTGTTGGAGTGGGCGGTTCATACCACGAAGTACTGTTGGCAGAACGACATGCCCACTCGACATCACCACACCGGTTTGAGGTGTAAGTGCTTTTCTTGTGAAAGGTTGCCATATACAACCTTAATTGGTGCGTATGTGTCATGTATCTCGGGTTTTTCCAGCTGGTGTAAATCGATTGCAATTGCTGTCCCTCGTAGTAATGAGTGCTTATTGTTGATGTTACCATTATTGCTCTTATGTTGTACTTATTTTATGTATTGTTTATTACTTTATGATGCTTCACTAAAGTTACCTTTCTGCCCTACCCAATTAAATTGAGAAAATAAAATTTGGTAGAACTAATAGGATGCATGTCTAGGTGTTCGACGGGTAAGTCTTGCTGAGTAATTGGTACTCAGTCTTTGTGCCACTGTTGTTTTTTAGGTAATGAAGAAATAGAATTGCCTGTAGATGTGATGCCTTGGGACATGCAAGTCCCTGAGGGTTGGACTGCCCACTGGGAGTCCAACTTGCCGCTGCAGTGATGTTGTGTGCTGCTAGAGTGATGGTTCTTCGGGCATGAATCATTACTACGTTGTATCATAAAGCTCATAATTTCTTATCGTTAATTGCTTCCGTTGTTTTCAAAACATTCATGAACTTGTGTTTTTCCACTGCACTTTGATCACCTTAATGATGTAATATTCAACTTAAATTTGGACCAATGTTGTATTATCAAGTGTCTGCATTATCAGCACCTTCGGGACCTCGATCCTCCGGGGGATGGGACCCCACATAGGGGAAGGCATCATCCTTTTGAGACCTCGGGAAAAAATCATGAGACATCTCTTACTCTACTCCTTACTATGATGCTTTACTTTCTGCATCTACATACCGTGCTATTCATGTATTGTGCAACTCATGATTGTATGCTTACCTTGTACTTGATTTAGTAGACTTGGATGTGTGTGACTTCTTGCTAGCTAGTTGTGTGCTTCCATGTATCTTTGACTACTAGCTTACATAGGAGTTGTATTGCCTCGTGTGATCCACTAGTATGCTTAGGTTGTTGTTCCTTTCGTAGGTTCATTATCTTGTTAGTGTGATCACCACTAGAGTTGCATAGGAGTTGTTTTGAGTGGTCGGTTTTGAGTCATTGGTGAATTTGGTACGTATAGCGAGTTCCTGATTCAACCTCCTCTCGGTCAATCGGTCCTTTCAAGTGGTACCAGAGCCAAGTGCTCATCATAGGGCTTAACGCCGAGCACTTGCGACAGGATTTCACCACCATCACATTCAAGCCTAGTGAGTCTGTGGAGGATTTTGCTTTGCGCATTAACTCATTGGTGAACCAGCTTTGTGTTCTTGGTGATCATGTGTTTGAGAAGAAAGTGGTCAAACAGATGCTCCATTCGGTCCCGGAGAAAATCGAGAACGTGGCGATCTCCATGGAGACACTTCTTGACCTCGACTCCCTCTCACTAGACGAGGCCACCGGGCATTTGAACGCCGCCGAGCACCACAAAAAGTACTCCATGTCAGGCAAGGACAACGTTGGCTACTTGTCATTGAGAAGGAATGGACCGCGCGCATGAGCAACCACGAGGGCAGCGGCTCCGGCGGTCGTGGGCGCGGTCAAGACGCTGGTGAGAAAGGAGGAAAGAAGCCCACATCAAGGGCCGACCCAAACGACAAGTGTGACTATTGCAGCAAGAAGGGCCACTGGGCCGTAGAATGCCGCAAGAAGAAGTGGAACCAGGCCCAGGCCTACGTGGCCCAGAAATAAGAAGAGGACCAGTCTTTGTTGATGGCACACATTGTCGTCTTCAACCATGAATTGCTTCCCCGCCTGCAAGCTCCGCCATCGCCATCATCCCAGCACATCATCGTCAATGAGTAGAAAGTCTTCGCTGCTCTAGGGCCCAGGGAGGAGGGAGATGATCACCTCTAGGTCTTGGACACGTTGGCCACAAACCACATGACAAGTTCCCGCTTGGCCTTCTCCGAACTCGAACTCAAGGGTCTACGGCAATGTGTGCTTCGGCGATGGTTCCCTGGTAGAGATTAAAAGTCGCGGCACAATCGTTTTCATCTGCAAGACTACACAGCATCGGGCGTTGATGAGAGTCTACTACATACCCCCACTCAAGGCAAACATCATCTGCATTGGACAATTGGATGAGATGGGTTGCTGAGTGGACATCTTTGCCGGCGTCCTCCACATCTATGACCCCAACCGTCGTCTCCTCGCCAAGGTGATCTACAACTCGACGCGACTCTCTCAACTCAGCCTCAACATTTGGTGGCCTGCATGCTTATCCGTGCAGAGCACCAAGGCGACATGGCTCTAGCATGCGAGATTTGGGCATCTCAGCTTCAGCTCTCAGAAAGATGGCGACACAATAGATGGTTCGAAGCCTGCCACCGCTTGATCACATGGATCAAGTGTGTGATGGTTGTTTCATTGGGAAGCAGCAGCGCACATCGTTCCTATCTTAGGTGAAGTACATAGCAGAGCACGCCATTGAGCTTGTTCACGGCAACCTGTGCAGCCCAATCGCTCTGGCCACCCCGAGTGGTAACAAATATTTCTTGCTACTTGTTGATGACATGAGTCAATTTATGTGGCTACGCATGCTCTCGAGCAAGGATCAAGGACCGGCTGCGATCAAGAACTTCCAAGCTGTTGTCAAGGTTGAGACGGGGTGCAAGCTGAAGAGACTTTGCACTGATCAGGGGGGAGTTCATGTCCGTTGAGTTTGGCAGTACTGTGATGAGCACGGCGTTGAGCACCATCTCACTGCTCCCTACTCTCCCCAACAGAACGAGGTAGTGGAGCGGCAAAATTAGAGCATCCTATCCATCGCGCGTTGCATGTTGAAGATGAATGGGCTGCCAGGGTACTTCTGGGGTGAGGTCGTGTTCATCCTCAATCGGGTGCCGATGCATGCACTCGACGGCTAGACATCCCATGAAGCCTGGCATGGCAAGCAGCCAGCGGTCCACTTCCTTCGCACATTTGGTTGCATCACGTATGTCAAGATCACTCGGCCCAACTTGAAGAAGCTGGAGGACCGAAGTATGAAGACAATCTTTGTGGGCTACGAGCCGGGCCCCAAGGCCTAATGGTGCTACGAGCCATCAGCCAGCGTGTCGTCGTCAGGCGCAATGTCATCGAAGACGAAGCGGCGCAGTGGAGTTGGGAAGAAGTTGGACAGTCCTCTGAGGACAACCAACCATTCGCCATCGAGTACACCACCCGGACCATGGAAACCGCAACAACTCCAACAACAACACCATCTCCCTCGCCTGCTCTGTTAGCACCAGGAGCTCCATCACCAGCCACAACACCGCTTGTGTTGTCCGCGCGCATGGCGACGCCTGCACCAACCTCACCAGTGATGCTGGTCTAGTTTGTCTTGCCACCCACAGAGGTGCACGAGGACGATCTTGATGCTGAACACGATGAGGAGGCTCCACTCCGCTTCTGGACGCCAGAAGGAAACTTGCTGGCGTGAGGCAATGAAGGAAGAAATCTGTTACATTGAGGGAAATCAGACCTGGGAGTTAGCAACACTCCTAGCTAGGCAGCGAGCCATAGGCCCGAAATGGGTCTTTAAGGTGAAGCAGAATGAAGTTGATGACATCATGTGGCGCAAGGTGAGGTTGGTAGCGAAGTGCTACGTCTAGTGTGCTGGTATTGACTTCGATGAAGTTTTTGCTCTAGTAGCGTGCATGTAATCCGTCAGGATGATGGTAGCAATAGCAACACATGAAGGTTGGCAGGTTCATCACATGGACGTGAAGAGAGCCTTTCTCAATGGCGAGCTCAAAGAGTAGGTTTATGTTCAGCATCCCCCTAGTTCTCTCACCGCCAGCAACGAGAAGAAGGTACTGCACCTTTGCAAAGCTCTTTACGATCTTCGTCAGGCACTGAGGGCCTGGAATGCCAAGCTGAACGCCACCATGGTCACGCTTGGTTTCCAGAGGAGCAGCTGTGAGCATGGCATTTACATCAGGAAAAATGGAGGAGGCCGTCTGATTGTTGGTGTTTATGTTGACGACCTGATAATCACAGGCACAAGTCCAAGTCTGAACTCAAAATTGAAGGCAGAGATGCAGAAAGAACTTCAGATGAGTGATTTGGGTCTTCTCTTTTACTATCTTGGTATTGAAGTTAAACAAGGTGCTGCAGAAAATTTCATCAGCCAGGCTACATATGCTAGCAAACTTCTTGAAAGGTGTGGTCTGAAGAACTGCAACCCAAGTGCAACACCCATGGAAAGTAGACTCAAGCTCAACAAGCAGAGCATAGCGGAGACTGTTAATGGCACTGAATACAGAAGCATAATTAGGGCACTGAGGTACTTGCTTCACACTCATCCTGATCTAGCTTTTTCAGTTGGGTGTTTGAGTCATTTTATGGAAGAGCCTGAAAGGACCAAGTGACCGAGGGGTGGGGGGGGGGTGAATCGGGAACTTGCACAATGTACCAAATTTGCAAATTTCAAAACCAACCACTCAAAACAACTCCTAGATCACACATGTGACGACCTTCACAACCAATCACAATAGGCTTGATCACTGACACCTAACCGGTCTAGGTCTCACCATAGACCAAGAGTAACAATCTAGATCACACCGTCAAGGACACCCTAGCCTTAGATGTGCAAGATGCTCAAGTTACTCTCCACTAGCACTCTCAAGATATGCAATACCTCCTCCTAGTGCTCTCCTCTTTTCCTCTTGGACCTTACCAAATGCTCTCAGGTATTCCACTGTCCAAGAGAGGTCACAAAGACCCCAACAACAAAGTTATATAGGCTCCCAACCTCAAACTAGCCGTTGTTTCATGAAATCAGTCTTCTAGGCCTACTGACCAAACAGTCTGGTCACTGCCTGACCGGACCGTCCGGTCACTGCAACACTGTGCACCAACGGCTCTTACCACTGCTGATTCCTCTGCTGACTGGACCGTACGGTCACCTGACCGGACCGTCTGGTCCGTTTCTCTCCAGTCCGCTTCCTCTCTGCCCTGTGCAAGTCCTACTGACTGGACCCTCCGGTTAGTAGACTGGACCGTCCGGTCTATACTGACTCTGGCACAAATAGATTCCTCGCTCCTTGCTGAAAGTCCCAGCCAACTCCTCATAGTGACCGTACAGTCCGGTCACCTCTGACCCCTCTTTCCGGTCTCTATGTCCAGAAGCTGAAACTTGTCGTCTTTGCTTGACTTCATTTCCCGGCTTCTCCGAACAACTCCTTGGCTTCTCCACTGTCAACTAGTGTCTGTGATTTCACCGAGCAACCTTGTACATCACCAATTAGACATGACCTAAAAGAATGACCTAGACCCCCTTGATAGTCCAATTTTTCCTATGGACTCAAAGCCCTAACAACTAGACAAGTGTACCCAACACTTGCACCATAGCTTGTTCTCCGCTTTGATCCATCTTCATCAACCCTTGGACTCCATCATGTTCATAAGCCTCCATGCTTGTGGTCATTGTCATCAATCGCCAAGGCCACCATTGACAATCATCATAAGGTAGAAGAGGTTTCCTACACAAACAACACTCGTGTAGAAATTAGTCACATTTCATGTTTGTCACTCATCACCAAAACATCATACCTTGGGGTGATCTCAATGGTCATGAACCTTACAGAGCCACATAAAGATCATTTCACAACAGTGAAGATATCCGCCAATTGTTCATGGGTTCGCGCACTCACCAACTCGATGTCCTTCTTCTCAACATGATCCATTATGAAGTGATGCCTCATTTGAATGTGCTTCGCATGACCATGATCTCAAATTTTGAGGGCCATCTTGATTGCTGCCTCACTATCACAATATTTGCATTTAAATGTAGTTGAGGCCATAATCCAAGAGCATTTGCCTCATATAGAGAAGTTGAGCACAACATTCTCCCGCTGCCATGTATTCCACTTCAGTTGTCGATAGAGCCACCGAGTTTTGCTTCTTTGAACTCTAGGAAACCAGAGATCTTCTAAGAAATTGGCAACCTCCCGATGTACTCTTTCTATTCACTTTGCAACCCATAAAATCTGAATCCGAATACCCAAGTAACTCAAAGCTTGTTCCTCTAGGATACCATAAGCCGATGGTAGGTGTGTACTTGATGTATCTCATTATCCTCTTCACGGCCTTCAAGTGTGACTCTTTTGGATTTGCTTGGTAGCATGCACACAAGCACACACTAAACATGATGTCTGGTCTTGAAGCGGTGAGATAGAGCAAAGAACCAATCATAGATCAATAGAGCTTGGGGTTCACTAATTTCCCTTTAACATCATCATCCAAAGGTTTTCTTGTTGCCATAGGTGTGTGTAAGGGCTTGCAATTCTCCATGTTGGATCTCTTGAGAAGGTCCTTGGTGTACTTTTCTTGATAGATGAAGTTTCCTTCTCTCAATTGTTTGACTTGGAAACCAAAGAACACATGCAACTTTCCAATCATTGACATTTGAAATTCCTTTGCCATCATCTCCCGAAACTCTTCATTAAACTTCTCATTGGTTGACCCACAGATGATATAATCCACAAAGATTTGGCACACAAAGAGATCCTTTCCAACATGCCTTGTGAACAAGGTACTATCAATGCTTCCATCTTGAAACCATTCTTGAGAAGGAAGTTCCTCAAATGTTCATACCATGCTCTTGGTGCTTGCTTGAGGCCATAGAGAGCTTTCTTCAATTTGTATACATGTCTTGGATGTTTTGGTTCCTTAAACCCTGGAGGTTGTTCCACATAGACTTTCTCATTGATCTCTCCATTCAAGAAGGCACTTTTGACATCCAGTTGAAAGAGCTTGAAGCCATTGTATGATGCACAGGCAAGTAAGATCCGAATAGCTTCAAGGCGGGCCACGAGAGCAAAGGTTTCTTCAAAGTCAATCCCCGCCACTTGAGAATATCCCTTAGCCACTAGGCGAGCCTTGTTCTTGACAATTTCTTCTTTCTCATCTTGCTTGTTCTTGAAGACCCACTTGGTGCCAACTACATTATGATTCTTGGGCCTTTCAACCAGTTTCCATACTTTGTATCTCTTGAAGTTGTTCAACTCTTCTTGCATAGCTATAACCCATTTGTGATCATCCACAGCTTCATCAATGGTAGTGAGCTCAATTATAGAGACGAAAGAGAAGTTCCCAATCTCAACATTTGCCTCATCATCATTTTCTTCACTCACATAGTTGGGCTTATATTGATTTCTCCTTGTCTTTACTCATTATATGAGTGTCTTGGATCCTAAGAGAGGTGGAAGACTCACTCTTATGCTTTCTTGTTTTGGACTTTGAGCTCGAGGTGGATGGGAGGGTATCTTATGAAGAGCTAGAAGAAGTGGCTTATGGTGAGGTATGTGGAGAAGATTGTGGATCACTTCTCACTCGGGTTTCATCATCATTTGGTGGGTGAACTCTCAATTAATCTTGGGAGGAGCTTGTGAGTGTATTTGTGGCATTTTGGGTTGGTTCTTGTACCTCAGAGGAAGAGGTTGGCTGAGGTGGTGGAGTGAGGGCTCATCAATATCACCACCATTGGCCTCGAGGGGTAAAATATCACCCACAAGCATGTTCCTCAAGACTTCCCTCATAGGCTCATCTCCAATGTTCACTTCATGAAATTCATCTCCCTCTTGAGAATCATTTGACTCATCAAATTGCACATCATAAGATTCTTTCACACATCTTGTGGCTGAGTTGTAGACTTGATATGATTTAGAAGTCCCTGAATACCCAACAAGAATGCCTTCATAAGTTCTGCTCTCAAATTTTCAAGGATTCCTCCTCTTCTTGAGAATGTAACACTTGCAGCCAAAGACTCGGAAATAGAAAACATTGGGTTTCCGTCCCACCAATATCTCATATGGTGTCTACCTTAACAACCGATGGAGATAGACACGGTTGGAGGTGTAGCAAGCCATGTTGATTGCCTCAGCCCAAAACCTCTCATGAGTTCCATACTCATCCAACATGGCATGAGCAAGAGTGATGAGAATCTTGTTCTTTCTCTCCACTACTCCATTCTGCTCAGGAGTATATGTAGCAGAGAATTCATGCTTGATGCCTTTCTTGTCACAATATTCCTCTACTGTGGTGTTCTTGAACTCAGTCCCATTGTCACTCCTTATCTTCACAATGCTAGCCTTGAACTCATTCTTTGCTCTCTTAGCAAACTTCCTGAAGATACCACTGGCTTGAGATTTGTCCACAAGAAAGAAGGTCCAAGTATATCTCGTGAAATCATCAACAATCACCAAACAATATAGATTACCTCCCAGACTCTTGTAGTGTGTTGGCCCAAACAAGTCCATATGCAAGAGCTCTAGAGGACGAGATGTAGACATGAATGACTTGGTGGGATGTGAAGATGCAACTTGTTTTCCCGCCTGACAAGCGCTGCATAGTCTATCCTTCTCAAAGGTCACATCCCTGATTCCTTCAACTAGATTCCTCTTGAAAATCTTCCTGAGCTGATTCATTCCAACATGTGTCAATCTTCTATGCCACAACCATCCCTTGGATGCCTTAGTGAATAGGCAAGAGCTTGGTGACATATTGCTTGACTTGAAGTCCGTGACATATAAGTTTCCATGCCTTACTCCATGAAATACCAGCCCTCTCTTAGCATTTACAATCGTTGCACCATCCTCATCAAATGTGCACTTGAAATCCATGTCACAGAGTTGACCGATAGACAAAAGGTTGAAGTTGTTTTCCAAAGAAAGAACTTGGAGAGATGGAGGTCATTTGTGATTGCCACCTTGCCCGAGCCTCTAACTCTCCCCTTTGAGTTATCCCCAAAAGTCACCTTCTCACTGTCTTCGTCTTCATCAATAGTGGTGAACATGATTGGCTTCCTGGTCATATGTTGAGTGCACCCACTATCAAGAATCCAATGAGTACCTCCACTCTTATAGTTGACCCTGGTGGTAGCCATAAGAGAAGCACTAAAGGAAGAAGAGTTAGTATCCAAAGCATTACTTGATTGACTAGCACCAACCATATTGTGTCGAGCAATAAGACCATCCTCATAGATAGGGATTCTTGCAATCCCGTCCTGAAGTCTCCTCCTGATGAGCACGATACCTCCAATGTCCATGACCATCGCCCATGTGCACATTGTCAAGGTTGATGTAGTAATGGGGAGGATCATAGAGTCCAGTGACGTGCTCAAGCACATGCCCCACTTGTGAATGGAGCACGAGTATCATCTCCATTGCTCTCTCACTTGAGAGCTCATGTCTCCTATTGACTACCTCCTCAAGTAAGGAAACCCTCTCAGGAGTTGTGATTTGTTGGAGGAGCTTGTCAATCACTTCATGTGGTCCAATCCTCCGAAGTCCTCTGAAGGTCTTTATCCTACACACAAGATAATAGATGCTCAATAGATTCTCACAAAGGTCGTCATTCAGATTTCTCATGAATTCACCAAGTTCAAAGAAGAGATCCTGCTGGTGAGCTCGATGAAGATGCCAAAGGTGATCTTGTGGTGGAAGAAGTGGAGGAGGTGGAGGCACCGGAGTCGAAGACGCAAGATTGATCATCTCAAATGATTGAGCGAGCATTGTTGTTGGTGCTCCCCCTATGCCAATGCTTGGTCCACCCTAGGTGCTTGGAGTAGAACCTGGAATGACACTTGAGGTAGAGCTTGACAGAGGGCCTGATGATGAACTTGATGAAGATCTTGCTCCGAAGGGGTTGTAGAAGCTGTTGCAAGGCAATCTTGTGGAGGGATCAAAGAAGTTTGAGCTCGAAGCTACTTCTTTCCCTTTGCTTAAGGATGCTTTATCGTTTGCCTTGGATGTCTTCCTTCTAGTCATGCTTGCAGTGATCTTTTCATCCTTGAAGAGCAGCTCAATCACATCCTCGATGGAGAGACTCTTCTCCATGAGAAGGTCAAGGGTAACATAGAAGATCTTGCTACTCGGGAGCAAGGAGTGGATCTTCTCAACTATCACAATCTTGGGAAGCTCGAAAGAAGTTTCCGTAATTCTGTCCACCATACCTCGCAAGCGAATAAGAGAATCAAGTAAGTCCTTATTATCATTAGCACGAAATGCAAGGAACTCCTCAACAAGAGAACTACTAGAAAGATCAACAAAAGACTCACAACCATCATCAATACTAGTCATGGTAGTGGAGCAAGCAAGATCAAGAGACACATCATCATCAATCATCATATTAGACACACTAGTAGAGCAACCTATCACATCATTGCTAGAAGGATCTAGGCACTCACTAGAACAAGGCACATCCACACAATCATCATCATCATACACGTGATCACCAGTAAAGGTATTGGCAAAGTCCACAAGAGTATCCATCAACTCATCTAGGATCATGGCATTTAGGTAGATTTTTAAGCGATCCTTCCATGATCCATGACCCGGCTCTGAATGGGATGACATCCTAACTCAATTCGGTCACTACTCAAGGCGGTTAAGCCTTATGATGAGCACTTGGCTCTGATACCACTTGAAAGAACTGAGTGACTAAGAGGGGAGGGGGGGGGGGTGAATCGGAAACTTGCACAATGTACCAAATTTGCCAACTTCCAAAACCGACCACTCAAAACAACTCCTATAACAATTCTAGTGGTGATCACACTAGCAAGATAAAATCCCTATGAAAGGAACAACATCCTAAGCATACTAGTGCATAACTCAAATCAATACAACTCTTATGCAAGCTAGTAATAAGATAATGCGGAAGCACACCACAAACTAACGAAGGAGCTTACTCATGCAATTTTACAAGATAAGGACCTAGTGCACACAAGCATGAGTAGTATCATACATACAAGGGTAAGCAATCAAGCCAAAACAACTCCTATATATGCTAGTGATCAAATGCGGAAGCTCAAATACTACTAGCAAGCAAGAAGCCTATTCATGCAAGTCTACAAAGTATTCAACTAGAACATGACAAGCACACAAGCATGAATAACGGTATGTAAATGAGGAAAGTAAGATATCAAAGTAAGGAGTAGAGTAAGAGATGGCTCATAATTTTTTTCCCGAGGTCTCAGAAGGATGGCGCCTTCCCCTACTCCTCATTGGACCACTCCCATCGGAGTTCCGGTCCCTCCCACCACCAAGTGGAGTTCTCGCCCACGAGCCCGTAATCACTCCTCGAGTGAAGACACGGTGTGCGTCACCGCTGCATAAAGCACAAGCTTCCTCCCTCGAGAACTTGCCGGACTCCCCTAGCCGACATGGGCGCTCACTACCATTGCCCCTTTCAACGGCGGGCTCAAACCATGTACAAACGTGTGACGGCCTTCACAACCAATCATGATAGGCTCGATCACCGACATCTAACCGGTCTAGGTCTCACCATAGACCAAGAGTAACAATTTAAATCACAGTCTCAAGGACACCCTAGCCTTAGATATGCAAGATGCTCAAGTTACTCTCCACTAGCACTCTCAAGATATGCAATGTCTCCTCCTAGTGCTCTTCTCTTTTCCTCTTGGACCTTACCAAATGCTCTCAGGTATTCCACTAGAGAAGAGAGGTCACAAAGACCCAGCAACGAAGTTATATAGGCTCCCAACCTCAAACTAGCCGTTGCTCTATGAAATCAGCTTTCTGGGCCTACTGACCGTACAGTCCGGTCACTGCCTGACTGGACCGTTCGGTCACTGCAACACAGTGCACCAACGGCTCTGACCACTATTGATTCCTCTGCTGACCAGACCGTTGGGTCTGTTTCTCTCTCCAGTCCAGAAACATTTTGTGCAACAGCTTCCTCTCTGTCCTATGCAAGTCCTACTAACCAGACCGTCCGGTCTTTACTGACTCTGGTACAGACAAATTCCTCGCTCCTCACTAAAAGTCCTAGTCAACTCCACATAGTGATCGTACAGTCCGGTCACCTCTGACCCCTTTGTCCGGTCTCTATATCCAGAAGCTGAAACTTGTCGTTCTCGCTTGACTTTGTTTCCCGGCTTCTCAGAATAGCTCCTTGGCTTCTCCACTGTCAGCTAGTGCCTGTGATTTCATCAAGCAATCTTGCACATCACCGACTAGACATGACCTAAGTGAATGACCTAGACCCCCTTGATAGTCCGGTTTTTCCTATGGACTTAAAGCCCTAACAACTAGACAAGTGTACCCAACACTTGCACCATAGCTTGTTCTCCGCTTTGATCCATCTTCATCAACCCTTGGACTCCATCAGGTTCATAAGCCTCCATGCTTGTGGTCATTGTCATCAATCGCCAAGGCCGCCGTTGACAATCATCATAAGGTAGAAGAGGTTTCCTACACGAGCAACTCTCGCGTAGATATTAGTCACATTTCATGTTTGTCATTCATCACCAAAATATCATACCTTGGGGTGATCTCAATGGTCATGAACCTTACAGAGCCACATGAAGATCATTTCATAGCAATGAAGAGAGTGTTGAGGTATGTGGCTGGAACCCAAGGCTAGGGAATTCTCTACTGCAAGATTAAAGGGTAGTGCAAACTGGTCGCCTTCAATGATGCTGATATGGCTAGAGATGAAGATGACAGGAAGAGCACCCGTGGATACATTTTCTTCCTTGGTGGGAATCCCATTGCCTAGCAATCAGCAAAGCAGAGGGTTGTGACTCTGTCGTCCTGTGAAGCAGAATACATGGGGGCAACCGCAACAACATGTCAAGGTATTTGGCTCTCGAGGCTCTTCATTGATCTACTTAGAGAAGAGACCACAACACCTGAATTATTCATGGACAATCAGTCTGCAATTGCATTGAGCAGGAACCCTGTCCTTCATGATAGGAGCAAACATATCAACGTGCGCTACCACTTCATCAGGCAGTGCGTCGATGAAGGCAGCATACTCCTGAGCTATATTGAACCAGAGCAGCAGCTGGCTGACATCCTAACCAAGGCACTTGGGCAGGTTCTGTTTCAGAAGCTGCGCAACAGGATCGAGGGTCTAGCTGTTAGAGGTGAACGTGCTCAGGATTAGGGGGGAGAATTGTTGAGTATTCCCTGCACGATCACCATTTTTTTTTCTTGAATACGCAGGAGAGCTGCGTATCTTTGTATTAAGAAGATAGAAAACCAGTTCCTTACAAACACCGTCGCCTTACTCCGAACCGAGCTGTAAGGGGCTGAGAATTACATGAGTTGTAAACTTATAAAAATAACCTCTATGGTGAGACCTGACCCTGCAGTTACTACACCTAACAAAACTAGTTTGGTGCCTCCCCTGGACCTAATTTTTGCAATGATTTGGCCCCTGCCAAGTGCCAAAGTTGCTTTTCATTGTTGAACTCTTGCATGATCACTTGGATACAAGGTTGCCCCCCCCCCTCAAAAACGCACCTATTCCTGTGTTTCCAGAGCGACCATGCGCCTAGGATGATCAAAGAATTCAAGACTTTTCGCTTCCGTTTGTTTGCTCGCTTCCTTGCTTTTCTCCACCACTCTGCAAAAACCTGATCATCTTGACCTGGAGTACTAGCTGCTAGCCCCACTGGCTCTAAGATTTTATACCAGAATTCCCGAGCAAACACATAATCAATGAGAATATGTTGAATGTCTTCATCGGTTTGATCATAAAAGACACAACTAGCTAGGCGCGGTTGTCCTCTTTTGGCCAACATGTCTGCAGTCGAACACTTGTTCCAGATTGCGAGCCATAGAAACACCTTACATTTGGCTGGCGCCCATGCTTTCCAAAGCCGTCGCCATGGTTCAAAGGTTCTGGCTCCAGTGTAGAATGCCCGGTAAGCAGATTTAGTTGAGAACGATCCCGAGTAGTCAAATCGCCAAATATGTCGATCATTCACCTCTGATAAATCCACTTCCAAGAGAGCATCCCATAGTTGAAAATATTCATACAGCCCAACAAGAGAAAGACCGCTCTGAATATCAGTAGGCCATCCCCTCCCCAGCAAGGCTTCTGCCACTGTCCGCTGCTGCTTGGTTTCTAGAGGAACGGCCGCTGCCACTGATGGGGCAAGCTCAGCTAGGCTGCACCCGAACAGCCACTTATCAGACCAAAAAAGAACAGTTGTTCCCTGACCGACTTTGGAGACAATAGAAATGTCAAATAGCGCCCTTGCATTAGAATGCACGGGGATCTCAAGGCCTTTCCAAGGTCTGTCCGCATCCGTTTACTAGAACCAAAGCCATCTGATTTGTAGCGCCCAACTCATAAGTTCTAGGTTCAAAATTCCAAGACCTCCAAGATCAAGAGGCCGTTGTACTTTCTCCCACGCCATTAGGCAAGAACCACCATTTACCTTGTCCCGTCCCTTCCAGAGGAATCCATGTTGTATTTTGTTGATCGCCTTGATAAACCATTTAGGCTCTTTGATGGCCACCAACACATAGATAGGGATGGCTTAAAGAATAAATCTTACCCAAGCTGCTCGTCCTGCCATGCTCATGAGGGAGGCATGCCATCCTGGAAGTTTATTGCCAATCTTGTCGACCCAAACCATAAGATCAGATTTCTTTAACTTTTTATTAGATATTGGCAGCCCCAAATAAGTACATGGGAACTCAGTTGCAGTACATGGCAATGTTTGGCTGACCGTTTCCATGTGGACTTCCTCACATCGGATTGGAATAACACAACTCTATTGCAAGTTGGTGTATAGGTCTGATGCATCCCAAACCGGCTGAGAATATCCAAGGTGAGGTTCATCTCTTCCTCTATGGGACGGATGAAAAGAGCCACATCATCGGCATACAAAGAAATCCGGTGATCTTGGTGACAACGGGTGAGGAGTTGCAGCAGCCCGAGGTCGCTCGCCTTCTTGAATAAACTATTTAACACATCCATTGTTAGAATAAACAACATTGGGGAGAGGGGATCTCCCTGCCGGAGACCTCGCTGGTGACGGATCTCATCCCTTGGCTGTCCATTTACTAAAATGCGAGTCGAGGCCGTGCACAGTAAATTAGCCACCAGTCTTCTCCATTGAGGTCCAAAGCCCAAGTGTCTCGTTTTTAGTTGGCTTATTGTTTTTCTCCCTTTGTTTAATTCCCAGTCAAGCACCACGCCTTAGAACTAGTCCTGCGGCTGTGCAGTTTGTTAGCATGCAGTAGTGCTTCAAGGAGTGGCCATGCCCTCCAGTTAGTGCCGGCTTAACTGGAGCAGTCTCTGTAATCATTTTCTATATAAGCAATATTATAGAACAGAAAATGCTGCCACGTTTTACGCAGCACCCAACCACTTCGCATTTTTCTGCCTTCGTGCTTTCGTTCTCGGCTCTGGCGTACCGCCGGCGCGGTTAATTCCAACACAGACATGTTGTTATTATTTATTTGCCCAAGGCAACGTGCATGTATATTACAATAATGAAAGACCACCACCAATGTAGTCAGATGTGAAATAATTTGATTATGTCCAGACCATCATATATAATATTTTATTTGCAAGTGTGAGGTTTATATTTCTCTCTAACAGGCTACCATGTAAATGTCACAATGTGTGACCAATTAGACAGCTGAATATTTTTTTTCTATTGTATTTTTGAATACACAAAAGACAAGTGGGCACTGATATATACCTAATAAGCCAGTACACTGTAATGATTAGAGAATCATGAGAAATTCCAGGACACCAAATCTTAAAAACACACTGAGGGTTCACTTTCATAACATATTATCATGAAACCACACCTTGTTCCAACTCAATATGAGTTTGTTACAGTGTTCTTTCATGAGTGGTAGATCAATGCACATTCAGCGCTTGAAAAAATATGACAAACAAAGACCAATGAAAAATAAGAATAAAAAACCATGAAAGTTACTAATTGAGCTGCAGATGTAAGAGGTATAATCTCCACTCCAGATTAGATAAATTAGGATCAAGAATTAAGACCATAGATTGATAGGTAAAAAGCAAAATGAAATAAACAAATGAGGTTAAACAATTTGTGAAAATAAACAGAAAAAATAATTAGTTCATTCTGCCAATACTTTTGAACTCACAGCGGTCTAATCTCTGACCTTGCTCCATGGACTAAAAGAATGAAGGCAATCAATTTTGGAGTTCCCTGCCCACGTCCTTCTCGTAGGCATTCCTACAGACACGATGTTGGCAGCTGCTATGCAGCAGAACAGATGGAGCTCAAGGACGACCAGATCAGGGCAGGGGAATCAATTAAGAAAAAGAAATATGTCAAACAGAACATGACTCAAGAGTTGGATCCACGGACCTCTTTTTTAATTGAGAGATCTTCAGACTTGGTTGAATCAAAATTGAAATGGAGAGGAATACGACCTCATGGCCGCTCGTCACTTAAACTTTTAAATGCCACAATATTAATATTTGTTACTACATTTAAATTGAAGCTATAATCCAATAGAAGGTTCATGTAACTATTCTCATGAGAATAAAAATTCTGAAGCATTAACTCATCAATGTTGTCAAATGTCATATTAACCCACTCAAACTAAGTCATCTGATGAATGATACATAGGATTTTCCATTGCAATAGAATCTGGATTCAAAGTGTTACGTTGCACCTTACGGTGTACTTTTTGACGATGTACCTTTGCCTTCTTCTGCTCTGGAGTCAAGTTGGCATGATGCACTCGATGACGTGATGTTTTACAAAGTGCATATTGCTCCTTTTGACGTTTACATCTAGTCTGCCTCAATTCAATTCAGGTGTCAAGCTTGCATATTGTGCCCTATTCTTCACACGCTTTGCTTCAATTTTCTCATTTGCTAACTTTTGTCTGTTTGTATCCCCGTAAGAATCAAGTATTGATGGAGCAAGGAACACAATTGGACATTCCTCTTATGTGTAGTTTGTCAAACCAATGCTGTTTTGTTGGTAATAACAGGGTTGCTAAACATATAAAAAGAAAATAAGCAAACATATTCCTCCCATCTCAAACACCAAAGGGTCTATGGGTTCACAAACTGTGATAGATATTAAGATATAACACGCCTAGAGATTGCTCACATATTAGCTTAGTCAAATGAATGGTGCCCTCCTCTCAGACCAAGTGTTTTTATCAGTGTTTCTGAAGATTTATACAGTTTAAACAAAATAATAGGAAGTTATGAAAAAAGTTACATCTATGCGTTTTTTCAAACATTGATATATGTTTGGAATTTAATGTTGCGTTTTTATGATAAAGAGAAATTTGTACCTGGTATATGGACGTTGCTACCATTTTGATCAGTGACTTTTGTCTTGTAACTATAATCCCTGTCCAACCATTCAGCACTGCTAGCCAATTCTATATTTTTCTTGTTGCAAAAAGTGTTGTTACCTATATTGTGATTATTAACAAAATTCACAGAAATCAATAAGGGGTTTTGGAAAATATCAAAATTCACACAGATAAGGGTACTGGAAAATAGCAACATGGTCACAGGTATTAACTGAAACACGTCCATTAATATTGCTTTTTTTTGCATTTGTTGGTGTTAAACTAAAACGTAGTGCCTAAGAGGTTCATTCACGGAGTCATTCCATCCAATTTATTACCAGCCAAATTCTCATCCATTTCACCTACAATTTTGGAATTAAAAAGCAACAAACACTGACAAAAGGATTATGAAAATAAATATCTGAGTTAATGTATGAAACCTTTCACATGGATATGGGGTTTTGATTGTGCCTTCTTTAGTTGATACTTCTCATGACGTTTTTTACTTTGTACTGCCCTTTCGTTTCAGTCATACATCCTCTATCTTCTCCACGTTTTCTGTTCTGTTCTTCTATTTGCTCATCAGTTAGTTGTGCTCTCTTCAGTCTCATTCGTTCCCTATCCTTTTCTCTTTTATGTTTCTTTCTAGGATCAATCATTCCTGTTATTTCCTCAGCTCCACCCTTCTCTTGTGTGCCAGAGTTATTTGATATGTCTCTGGTTGGAGTCGAACCACCACTCTTATCCCACTGTTTCATTGTCTACAGAACCAAAACCTGATTAATTAATGTTACCTATTATAGGACAGAAGAGAAAAGGACATAGAATTTGCATGAACATGCCCAGATCTCTTGGACGAAGCTTGCGAACTTACATAGACACCTTCGACTGTCAGATGTTGAACACCAACGTCATGGGGCACAATTTCCATGCGATATACAAAAAGTCTACAATCAGAAGGTGAAATTAGCTGTACAACACGGCATATGGCACCTGACATAATCCTAATAGAAAATGTACTCAAGAAATTATATTATAACAACAGAACTATTTATAGCTGTATTATTAAAACTTATGTCAAACACATGGCCTAATGTAAGGTTAGCAAAATAAACATGAAAGAGATAATGCAAACACATTATGTCATTTTTTTAGAAAGTGAACCAAGTAAGATTTCAGTTTCACGCGACTGAACATGTGGAGTGAACTTGGAGGTTTGAGACTTGAGAACCTAAATTTTAAACAAAAATATCAAATAAAATAAGTGATTACATAACCAAAAAGGTTTCTGATGAATAAGCACTCTGAAACAGCTTTCACATAATCAAAGACAAAGGAATTAGAGGCACACAATGTGGACTGATTATTCGTGGATGATGATGACATGATCAAGTGGCATTGATCAGCAGGGATATGATACCTTCCCGCCTGTCATGGACGTGAGCTTGACTTATAAGAACTAATCAGGCCTATATAACTGTAGGCATGAATTTCACATGAAGAGTACATATTGAAATTGATATTAGGGCTTAAACATAAACATAGGCATGTAACAATAACAGGAAAGGACCTAGGAAAATGTGCTGTTTGGAGGCAAACGAACATAAGGTTGATGGACAGATCGACATGCAGATCATAGGAGAATGATGATCAGAAATATGGCAGGAGAACAACAATTCCAACGCGGGCAGCACCACCGAACTGGCTTTGACTCTTGCTAAACTGATGTATTAGCAGGCCAACAATGCAGTAACGCGATGAATGCATGCAAGAGAAGAACGCAGATTATTCCTTTCAATGTGAACAAACAAAGCGAAAAATCAGGCAAGAAAAAAAGAGGCCTAATTTTGAGTCGCCAAAAACAGGACACATGCAAGAAAGGGATACACATAAAAAAAATTGCGAGGGATCGTGAGGCCGGGCAATGAAAGAAATTAGAGATAATCGTTCTAACCAATGACCGTCACCAAACGATGTGTTAGATTTAATGAGTAATGGCTCATTTAAATCCGAAATTCCAAAAGACTATTTAAAGCGAGTAAGTATTGGGTGGTGAATCAATCAAATGTTTTAAGTGTTGAGAGAAGGGAGAAACGTATGCATGTTGTAGTAATGAGAGAAACATACATGCGCACATCATGCATGCATATGTGTATGTGACCTGTACGTTTCAGAATTGATGGCTTTCTCTCTTCCACTAATACTTGATTAAACAAGAGTTAGAATGACTATTCATTTCAGCTCCCATGAGTTACTTTGTGCGTGACTCTATTGCTTCATCTCCTACTACTTCGTGACTGCTATATAAAGAAGCACATGACCCCCTTCAGAGATAACACATCTCAAACACATTCCACTTCTATAGCTGCAAGATGATCATCTTCGTCCCAGCGTCTACATGCACAGGCGCTGGGAGAGAAGCCTCCGAGATCTTCTTCCTTGACGAGATCCTGCACCGGGATAGGAGGTCGTTAAGGTTTTTGGGGAGCGCTCGTCGTGACTGCTCGCTTTTGTTCGTGTTCATCTAGATCAACTTCATCGAGTGAACGACTATGTTGACTACTACACAATGTCTTCCACGAACGGTGAAGGCGTGCTCAACGCAATTCCCATCACCGCTACTAATCAGTACGTACTTCTCGCTTTTCTCTTGTCATTTCAGTTTTTAACTAATAAACTAGACATGTTGATGTCTTGGTTAGTTTCTTTTGATTGCTACATAACACTAGTCATGTTCACGTCTTATGTCGTTAATTTCTGGATTAAATATAGTAGAATATTGCCTAATTACCTAACAATCCAAAAACCTTATCTGTATAGGCAATTTTCTACTAGTGGTTTTGCTGCTGCATTATACCCAACGTGTTCGATGGTGCGAACTACAAACATTGGAGAGCAAAGATGATGCTTTGGCTCACTGCCATGAACGTTTTTCATGTGGCACAAGGGAAGCCTGAAAGAACACTTAGTCCTGAGGAGGACAAAGCGTTCGAGGCTGCCGATAATCTTTTCCGAGGTGCCGTGATAAGCGTGATAGGCGAGAATCTTGTGGATGCATATATGCATTACTTCACTACCAAGGAATTGTGGGATGCGCTTGAGGCCAAGTATGGAGTCACGGATGCAGGAAGTGGGTTGTATATCATGGAGCTATACCATGACTACAAGATGGTAGATGATCGCTTAGTGGTGGAGCAAGCTCATGAAATACTATCTCTCACAAAAGAACTCGAGAATTTCATGTGTCTACTGCTGGACAAGTTCGTGGCCGGCGGTATCATTGCTAAGCTCCATTCTTCATGGAGGAATTCTGCCACGATCCTCAAACGCAAGAAACAAGAATTCACAATAGTGGATTTGATTGGGACTCTTGATGTGGAGGAGAAGTCAAGAGCTAAAGATAAACATGCAAAAGGCCATGAAGCGGAGACTTCAAATGCAAATGTGGTGCAAAAGAAGAACTTCCAATTCCATAAGAAAAAGAATTTTCAAAAGGGCAAATTTGATGGCAAGAACAAGGCTGCCCAAACAATCAACTTCAAGAAGAAGAAGGAAAAAGGAAAGTGCTATGTCTGCGGAGGTACGAACCATTGGGCTTGTGACTGCAAGGATCGCAAAGACATGCAACAACACAAGCAGAAGAATAAGTCTACAAATGTGGTTATTGGTGATACTGAAATAGGAACAATCGGGTATGGTAATCCAACTGTTCTTTTAGTTTGTCATTTACCAGATTGGTGGATTGATACTGGAGCCAATATACATGTGTGTGCTGATGCTTCCTTATTTTCTTCTTATCAGGTCACAAGGACTTCCTCTGTGTTAATGGGAAACGACTTACATGCTTCTGTTCATGGTAATTGTACGGTCAATCTGAAGCTCACTTCGGGAAAGACTGTGTAACTGAAGAATGTGCAACATGTGCCCTCAATCAATAAAAACCTTGTGAGCGGTTCTCTACTTTGTCGAGATGGTTTTAAGTTGGTGTTTGAGTCCAATAAAGTTGTATTGTCGAAATATGGAACTTTCATTGGCAAAGACTATGAGTGCGGAGGCTTGTTCCGCCTATCTTTGTCTAATGCATGTAATAATCTGATCAATCATGTTTGCAATGATGATTTTGGCATTCACGTCTTTATCATGTTAATTCATGGTTGCATGACGCATCTAGAAAATTTGAATTTAATCCCGAAATTTCCAATTGTCAAAGGCTCAAAATGTCAAGTGTGTGTGCAATCGAAGCAACCTCTCAAACCTCACAAGGCTACTGAGGCAAGGCACTTGGCACCGTTGGAACTTGTTCACATGGATTTGAATTTGACTAGAGGAGGAAAGAAATACTTTATGACATTGATCGATGATTCTACTCACTATTGCCACGTGTATCTCCTTAAAACCAAAGATGAAGCATTGCACTATTTTAAAATCTATAAAGCTGAGGTTGAAAACGAACTTGAGAGAAAGATCAAATGAGTTAGGTCTGATCGTGGTGGTGAGTAGAACGAGAGTCGATGGACACACAAGACACAAGGTTTAGACAGGTTCGGGCCTCCCGAAGGATAACAACCCTATGTCCTGTGTTCTGTGGTGTATTATGCGGACGTTAATGAGAGAGCCCCTGCCCCTCCTTATATATCCAGGGGGCAGGGTTACATGGCAAGTGTCCTAGTCGGTTATAACATGATTTCCTACTAGGATTCTATCTCTAACTTTCTATCTCTAGTATTGACTTGTCGTGTACTCCAAGTAATAATCCGAGTAGTTATCTTTATGGGTCTTTATCTTTATTGGACCCGGCCCACTCGGCAATATATCCGAGTGGTAAGGTATCCCTGGTATATATATATATATCCCACAGTAGCCCCCGAGAGATTTGCAAGTTAGTTGTTGATCTTCAGTTGATTGACTAATGCTTCGTCATGAATATGATTAAACTTTTTCATGTACATCAACAAACTTGTAAAGGTCTCCAAGAATCTTCAAAAAGGATTATGCGCCAAATATTATCCACATGCGGGGGAAAAATCCACCTACTAGGTGTAGGCATAGCCCCCGGCTCAGAAGGTATTTAGATCACAAAATATCTTGTGAGTCAAAAATAATAAAACCGTATGTAAATCTGGATCTACCACTTTCCCCGATTGATTCGATGAGGAGTTTTAATACGGTAGCCCCCAAGATTGGTTCTACCACTCCCCCCAACTAACAAAAGGAACCATTGGTACTAATGAATCCGAGTGATACTTGATAAGATATATCAAGCATAGCAGTCATCAAAATATCCGGGTGATACTTGATCCAATATAACAAGTATAAGAGCCATCAAAAATATCCAAGCAATACTTGATTAAATCTAACAAGTATAGCAGCCCCCGGGCGTGATTCTGTGTGAAAAATAACAACTCTTGCAGGGCTCTCCAATATTGAGTAAGATCATAAGTAATCAATGCTGAGTGATCCAATAATACAGTCGAATGATATAACAACTCGAGACAAGAAGGCCGAGTGATCCAATAACTCGGGATAACAAAACCGAGTGATGTCAATAAAATAGCTCCAGTTGATATAGCTACTATAATCCATGAAAATAGTATATTCAATAAATAATACATTAATGAAATAAATAATGTATTCAATAAGTAATACATATATAAAACAAACAATATACTCAAAAGATAATACATTGATAAAACCAACAATGTATTTAATAGATAGTACACTGATAAATCAAATAATGTATTCAATATATGATACATATATAAAACAACAATATTGATCCATTGCCAGAAATGCAATAGATGCTTGGGTTGTATTGGGTGATTAAGTACTGTATGAACTCGAGCCTAACTCTCACAACCAATAAATATCAGGTACCAATACTACTAAATGACTTCCTTAACTTTCAACATGAAGCATGGAGACTAAGAACTCACTCGGATAAACATGTGAGTCAAGGTAAAAAGCCGCCTCGGTCCTCAACAAACGATATGAACTATGGAGACTAAGAACTCACTCTATGAAGCATATGCGAGTTAAGGTAATACCGAGAGTCTAATGCATCAAGATTATGCAGAAAGAAATTATCCCTAAGTTAAAGAACCTACGGTCTTTAATTAGATGAATAAAACTGAAATTATAAAAATACTTAGCTGCTTAATATCCATCGAGCTAAAGACGAGCCCCTGACATAACAGCTCAAAAGGTCCGAGGGATCGAAATTCCAGAAACCATGAGTAGTTGATCATGGCCGAGTGATCCAATGACTCGGCTCCGTGGCCGAGTGATCCATTGACTCGGCGCTCCATGACTGAGTGATATAAATGAGATAACTGTAATACAAGAACACAAATAATGTAGTTATATGTAAAACTAATATAAAGCATTAATGAAACAACATTTTTAATATCTAAGTCTGTTGGGTTTCTATTATTCATCTAAGGCTTATGTTTGCTTAGAGTACTGATCATTTAACCAACAGACATAAAAAACAAACAAGGTTCATTAGAAGAACGATGTGCATGATGATTTTGACAAACGACATGAGCCATAGAGCTAGACTGACCAATTTGGGTAATGAGAGTCAGACGGGCAACTAAGCAAAATAGATGAACTCCTCCTAATACCAAATATATACCGCTAAAACTCATTCGGCCAAACATGTATGAGTCGAAATCAACCGAGAAAAATTATTGACCAATATTGTCAAGGCAAAAGGATGAATCCAAAAGAAACTCAAAACTAGCACCATAACCTTCAAATTGAGTTGATATGAATAAAATAAAATAAACTATAAAGTTTACTTAGCTTTGTGATAGTAGACGAATTGTAGATGAGCCATATGCAAGCCATAGACAAGCCCCCGAGCATGCGGCTTGATTGTCGATGCGAGTAATCCAATAACCATGTCGCATCGCTGAGTGATTAATTGAGTCATCAAATAGCTAAGTTGTCGGAACATCAAAGTGTCGAGTCATTGGTTGAATAGTTAGATCATTGGCCGAGTGGCCAAGTCAACCCCCCAAGTCTCCAACACGACCCAAAGTATGAACTCCATGTCACACACGTCCATGCAAAAGAAACCATGAAACATGATGAGATTTAAATAACCAGACCAATGGGTATAATGTGTAAATAATAAAATAATATGGAAGATTAAAGATGAACAGAAAACATCCTTGATGTGTACTCGATCCGAATTCCTTCAATTTTGGAGCAACTTGGCAAGACGATCGTGTTGATTGGTTAATCACGTGCAGTGGCACTCATCGGCCGCCGTGATTCATGCTGCTTCACCGATTAGCCATGTTGTCGAGTCAACGAGTGGCTTTGAATGCTTAAGTGACTCAAAGCATCACCAGTGTGCTTGTGCCTTCAACCGTGTAGACGAGCCATTATGTTGCCGAGTTGCTGACCCATCAACCGAGTGGATAACCGGCCTCGCCATCTTGATCACCGCCTTTTTCACAGCAACAAGCACTTGATTTACTTTAACAAACACCATACCCAACAAGGGCGTAGATGATCAACTCGTACATATATGCCAAAAAAAACATATCATGTAATGAATATCCAACCCATCAGTCTGATTGATTAGCATCAAAAGAATAAATAATGTATGAAAAAATTATTGAGATGGAAAGAAACTCCCTGGTGGGAGGGTTAACACCAAAGCTTCAAATAGTCAAGTGACCGAACCATCAACCGAGTGAAACATGCCACTAATTTGCTTGAGCCATCGGTCGTGTAGAGGAATCACTTTGCCCCTAAATTACTGAGTCATCGGCCGAGTTGGCAATTTAACTTATCGACCACTTCAATGCTAAATCAATGCTCCTCTTCTAGAAACTCCGAGTCGCTATTGCCGCGATGTCGACTGATATCATGATGTACATGCAACTGGCCGAGTGGCCAAATCTAAGCCAACACAAGTTGTTGTCTCGCACAGACGTGCTTATCAAAAAGCAAAAGTCCTAGCTGTTAGCAACTCTCGTGATCATGCAAAAAAGCCAATCGTGTGATGAATAGATCCACTAATCAGACAAATTTGCATGCGTATATTTTTATACAGGCTAAAAACAAAAATAAGGAAACAAAACTTCCCTGATGGGCAGCCACTTGATTAACTCACCGAGTTGACGATATTATGCAGGCAGCCACCTTTTCGATATGATGAAATTGGTCCGCAACTCTGTCTGATCCGATCAGAATCACCGGCCAGGCGCTGTGTATACCCATATAGATAACTCATCCATGCAAAACAAAACAAAGTACAAAAGCACTACATCATGAGTACTCAACCAGCTAAATTGATCGGCAATTTAATAGAGTTTAAGAAATAAGATAATGTAAAAAAGATTGAAGAAAGAAGCTTCCTGATTTCTGGGTATGTACGGCTCGGATTCACACTTCTAAACTTTGGCGAGAATTGCCGATCACCATGACTGGCGATTATGCATGATGCAGCGAGATTGCAGACCATGTATTCCAGCATGCACGTTGCGTTGCGGTGATGATCTTCAAATCAGGAACTCCAAGCCGAGCCGCTGTATCATCCGGTTGCCATACAACCTTGAAACCTGAAGCGGAATCCTGGCAGGACTCGACTCAACTCACGTGCATGCAAAGAAGGCATCACGCTATGATTAGTGTTGCACTAGATTGATTATCGAATATAGAATAATGAGAAAAAATAGAGAGGTAAAACGAATATGTCTTCCCTGTTACGTATGGCTTGATCGTATACGACTAGAGGCTTGATCGTATATGACTAGAACTCAGAGGAGCTCGTCGATTCCTTAATCTTCAGCGATGCGATCATGCCGACTCAGCGATATCGCAACGTCACGACACTGATACAAGCTTCTGGTTTCTAGTCACCTTGCAGATTTCCCGCCGCACGAGCAGCAGCTGCCTACCACTGAATCTTGCTCGACAAAGCGACGACTAATACTTGACGAAGAAAAGCCATCAATCTCGACAAGCCGATCTCAACGCCATCCCCTACCTGGCGTGCCAACTGTCGACACTAATATCGGTAGTGGATCATAGAGCTACCCATGATCCTTGTGTATCGGTAAAGGCATGCGCGAGACCGAGAGTCGATAGACACACAAGACGCAAGGTTTAGATAGGTTCGGGTCTCCCGAAGGATAACAATCCTACGTCCTGTGTTCTGTGGTGTATTATGCGGATGTTAATGAGAGAGCCCCTGCCACTCCTTATATATCCGGGGGGCAGGGTTACATGGCAAGTGTCCTAGTCGGTTACAACATGATTTCTGACTAGGATTCTATCTCTAACTTTCTATCTCTAGTATTGACTTGTCGTGTACTCCAAGTAATAATCCGAGTAGTTATCTTCATGGGTCTTTATCTTTATTGGACCCGGTCCACTTGGCAATATATCCGAGTGGTAAGGTATCCCTGGTATATATATCCCATAAGTACTTTTCAAATGAGTTCAAGGTATTTTGTGAGGAATATGGCATCATTCATGAAAGGACACCTCCCTACTCTCCTGAGTCAAATGGTGTGGCTGAAAGAAAGAACCATACCCTAACTGAGATGGTTAATGCCATGTTAGGAACATCGGGACTTCCTTGGGAATGGTGGGGTGAGGCTATGTTGACTGCATGTCATATCCTAAACCGAGTTCCTACAAAGAACAAAAAAAAGACTCCATTCGAGGAATGGGAGAACAAAAGACTCACACTCTCTTATTTGCGCACATGGGGCTGCTTGGCCAAGGTTAGTGTACCTATTGCCAAAAAGCGCAAGCTTGGACCCAAAACAGTAGATTGTGTACTTCTTGGGTATGCATTTCATAGCACTGGTTATAGATTTTTGATAGCAAAGTTTGAGGTACCAGATATGTATGTTGATACAATCATGGAATCTAGAGATGTCACATTCTTTGAAGATATTTTTCCAATGAAGGAAACATGTGGAACATCGAGTTATGAATCTATTTTAACTCCTGAACCTGTTGTTCCAATGGAACATGTTGAACGATTAATTGTGGAACATCGTGAGGAGGAACACAACAATTACTCATCTCAAAAGTGCAAGAGACAAAGGATTGCTAAATCCTTTGGTGATGATTTCATTGTGTACCTCATAGATGACACTCCTAAAACCATTGAGGAGGCTTATGTATCTCTTGAAGCTGACTATTGGAAGGAAGCGGTGCATATTGAGATGGATTCCATAATGTCTAATGGAACTTGAGAAGTTGTTGATCGTCCATACGGGTGCAAACCTGTAGGATGTAAGTGGGTCTTCAAAAGGAAGTTGAGGCCTAATGGTACAATTGAGAAGTACAAGGCAAGGCTTGTGGCCAAGGGTTACACCCAGAAAGAAGGAGAAGATTTCTTTGACACAAACTATGACACCCAGGTGTCTCACTTCTACTTAACAAACATGAAGAGCACCAATCATGAATAATATAGCATGAAATGATAGAGCCAAATTTAATTGAATTAATCCTAGGCAATTAAAAACCTAGCAATTAAGATATTGAAGTAACTTAAGACATTTCAATATAACATATGCCGAATAAATTCATAATCAGTTTGGTAATAATAAAATAGAATTTTATAATTTAATTGAGCATTTTACCATATTTGGAAATATCTCAAATTATTAATTTAAGCCTGAAAACCTTTTTTGATTTAAATAATTAATTGAAAATAATTGTAATTCAAATTGGAAAATGGCCTTGACCAAAGTGTTCAGAATATCATAATTAACACGTGTTCCAAATTTCATAATTTTTGAAAGTTTCTAGCTATTTTAAACTTAATTTATACTGAGCCAGGGACCTAGTTGTGAAGATCTTAAAAGATTAGGTGGTTCAGAGAAAAATCTACTCTCTTCTACTCCATTGGCGCAGGCCTTCTCCCCCCGACGTCTCTTCTCCCGGCCGCACGCCACCGCCTGCACGCCTCGACCCCGGGACTCGAAGCACAACAGTGCCGCCTGCACTCCTCCGTCCTGTCTCGTCCACCGCCCTACTGCGAGAGCGCGCCCAACGGCAGCCGTCCTGCTATCCCTGCCTCTGCACGTAAATTAGGCTGGCCGGCAAGCCATGAATTCTTGCCCCCTTTCCCGCTCCCGAACCCAACCACCCCGCTGACCTTTGCACGGCATCAAAGCGTATCAGTGAGCCACCATGGCACCGCGCTGCTCCCTTTAACTCAGCTTCCTCTGCCCTCTGCTCTGTGTTTTCTTCTTTTTCCCCAACCCCCACCAGCCGCCATTATTGAGCCCAAGTTCGAGCTCAAAAGTTTGCTACTGCCCCGTGCCTTCCAAACCAGAATCTCATAGCAAATATCTGCGCTTAGACCTCCCTTACCTCCCTGCACCCTTGCTTGGCCTTTTCCTTGTGCTTATAGCTTGAATCGAAAGAAGAATCGAGAGTTGCTTCCGGCCGAGTGCCAATGACGCTGCTGTGAAAATCTTCATCTGTGGTGAGTCTCGTCGTCTAAATCCTTATCTCCCGACTGCGCAGCTCGCTGCAGAACCCGCCTGACCTCTTTCTCCTTGTGTTCGCGTACGAGGTCCCCAGTATTTCCCTTTTCCCCCCACTATTTTCGCCTCCACCATCAAATCCGAGCCACCTCCACAACGAGCTCTATGCTTTGGCCCTCCACATCGAACGCCAACTCGATGCCGCTCTTCTCCATGTCTCCGTGAAGCTTGAGGTGAAGACGGAGCTCGATTTGCTGTCTCCTTCTCGAAACGCGACATCGCCGAATCCCTCTCTCCCGCCACCTCTCGTCGCCGACCAGCTCCCGGTGAGCTACCCCTCTCGCGACCCCGCCAGCCTCTCCGCCTTGGTGCGCGCATTGTTTTCCAGCTCCTGTGATGAGTTTTCTCCAATCGACGCGCCCGGCGGCGAGCCCTCTGGCCAGCTCTGCCTCCTCTGGTGGCGCTACTGACATGCTGACCTGGCACCCCCTGGCGTTGAGCTATCGTTGATGTGTCGCCTGCGTGGCTGCTGACTTGGCGCCCTCATATTAGTTAATAATCTAGAAAATCCTGAGAAATGCCAGAAAATAGCAAAAGCTTGCACAAATCATAGTAAACAAACTAAAAATCCAATGAGGCCCAAATAAATTTTGTTAGGATCATCTTGAAGTGCTCTATTTTAGTAAAATCATAAACCAAAGTTTCTGTACATGTATATTTATTAATACATTTAATTGTCAAAACACTAAATAACTCACCATTCTAGGAGCAAAATTAAATCCTGATTTTTGGCATGCTCAGTAAAAACATGATTATCCACCACCAAAAATTTTGGTGTGGCAAAATATGAAATATTTATTGCTCTGGAATTTATTTAGTGTGTTTGATTAGAATAATTCTAGTAAATATTCTATAATTATTTTGCCCAAGCAACTTGAAATAAAAATCACTCATGTATGCCTCTGTCCACAGTAAATCACCCATGTCCAGAAACATATATTTACTGTACTAATTAATTTAATTGCTCATATCACCATTTCACCTTATATAAATGTATCAGAAATATCTAAACCTAAAATCTTAATAACAACTCGCTTCTCTGAAGCATATGGCGTCAAGAACATAATAATAATATTGTTGACATTAAAACACTAATGTACTTTGCATGCATCATATCCTTGCATTAAACGGTGTTCCGACAATACCGTTAACGCATTTTCCATCATATAGGTAACGACAACCAGGAGCCCGAAGAGGATATTCAGAAGGATCTTGAATATCAGGAACAAGAAGTTGTAGTTGCTAACACCAGTGTTGATCATGGCAAGCCCCGGTTTGCATTCACCTTTTATAAGTTTGCTAGTTTATAATATTACTAGTGTCTATGATTATAATTGCATTAGGTCAGAGGAGTTGATTGGAACCCACTTTGCATGATACCCAAATTGACCTATGCTACTGTTATTAGAACTTGGTAGGATCGGTACTGTATTGCTATGCTTAGTAATTAATAGTCTCAATAGATATTATTACTAAGGAATGAACTTGATCACTAAATCAGAATTAAATGAAAGAAGTTTACTTTGATGTTATGGCTGGGCAGGAATTATGCATGTATAGGTTACAACCACACATGGGTGTTGACTGCGGCTGCCTTGCCCACCCTAGGACCAGTCCGTGGTCGGCCCCTTGATCAAGTTTCAAATAGTAGCAAAAGCATACTAGTTTATGGGCACTAGTAAACCGATGTAGCATTAAAGGTCACTTGCATTAAGGATGGTTAAGGTGCGTTGGTCATTGACCCTTCTGCTGCTGGAGTGGATGGTTCATACCACGAAGTATTGTTGGCAGAACGGCATGCCCACTCGACGTCACCATACCTGGTCTGTGGTGTAAGTTCTTTTCTTGTGAAAGGTTGCCATATACGACCTTACTTGGTGCGTATATGTCGTGTATTTCAGATTTTCCTAGCTGGTGTAAATCGATTGCAGTTGCTGTACCTCGTAGTAATAAGTACCACCTGGTCACCGCGCCAATCACGTAGTTGCACATGATACTATAGGAATGGTTTATGCTGGATGTTGTCGATTATTATTGTTACTGCTGCTCTTATATACTATATTTAATTCATGTGTTGATTTCATTATTCTGATGCTCCACTAAAGTTATATTTCTGCCTTACCCTATTAACTTGGCTAAATAAAATTTGGTAGAACGAATAGGATGCTTAGTGCAAGTCCTTTCAAACAAGCCATCCTATTAGAGCCAATGTATGTCTAGGTGTTCGACGGGTAAGTCTTGCTGAGTAATTAGTACTCAGGCTTTGTACTATTGTTGTTTTTAGGTAATGAAGAAATAGAATTACCTGTAGATGTGATGCCTTGGGGCATACAAGTCCCTGAGGGTTGGACTGCCCACTGGGCGTCCGACTTGCCGTCGTAGTGATGTTGTGTGTTGCTAGGGTGATGGGTCTCTGGGCAGGAACCATTGCTATTGTTGTATCGTCGAGAGCTTGCATTAGTTATCATTATTTGCTTACACTGTTTTTGAACTATCTTAAATTGTAATATTCCGCTGCACTTCAGTACTCTATTTATGTAATAACTTAACTTAAAATGGATAAATATTGTATTATCAAGTGTCTGCGTTATCAGCACCTTCAGGACCTTGATCCTTCGGGAAGGGGAGCCACAACTGGTATCAGAGCCGTGGTCCATGATAATACAACAAATGAATCATATTTTCAAAAACTACGACGTTTGCGAGTAAGGATACGTTAGTATTGCCCATATAGATAATAGGGTGGTGACAAAGCTAACCTGGGTTATGTTTGTTTACATTATTTGCATCTACGGCTTCTTCAAACGAAGGTACATGCGTGCTTAACCGACACCCATGATATCGGTGTCTGTGCTCGCAGACGGATACGAGACACTGTTGGCTCGTGACTTATCACGGGGCGATCCTTTTCCATGGATCGTTACTAGTAGAAATGTTCTTATTTTTGTAGTTTCTTTTAAATTTGATGTATTGTTTCTGCATTGGATTTTCTACAAGTACACTAACGCCATTAGTATGACACTTAGAATAACATACATGTTGAGTGCGGGTCGTCACCAAATATTCGTGCCGCTAAGTATCGGCAAAATATGTGTTGTATTGTGAGGAACGATAGAATAATAAATTGAATATTTTGCATCATGCATCCCTATATAACTAAACTAAAATTTTGTTCTCTCCTTGCTCACCAACCTCTGGATACAAAATTTCTAAACTTGATTGAGCATACAAATTTCAAAATACAAGTCCAATTATCAAGTTAATAAGAATTTGTCCTGCTTTTAGCTGTCAACTTCAAAAATTCATAGTTATTAAATTACTCAACCAAATAAGGCATACAAATACTTTTTAGAAAGGTATAAACATCCTCTGTCCCCCAATGTTTAAGTTAATTATTGATCATAAAAGTAACAACCTCAGAAACAAAGAGCAAGTATAATATGCCAACACACTATTTTCAGCATAATCCAGAACTTAAAAATTTTCATAAATGGAGTTGTACTTCGAATTTTTAAGTGTTTAAACCCAATATGGAAAGCCTAGGAAGTCTATTTTCATCTCCAATAGGTTTCATAATTTTATTAGTTTCCCTCTGTCCAGTAGAGCCAAAACACTAAGACCCTGTCATCCAGAAACAGAATCAGCCAGCCTAAACTTGCAAAATTCATAAGTCCAGATTTACTTGGAATTTTTGAGAGTGTAAATACAATCTGCAAAGTTATGAAAGTCTACTGTAACATAGTTCAAAGCCTAGTTTTGAAGACCTTGTCTTCTGGTCGAAACACTCACTTTTCTGACTGCTGTTCAGTTAAGACAGAATCCGTTTTAAAAACCTGTTGCCGTATTATTGCCCCTTGAGACTGGAAAATGTAAACTAAAACTTTGTCTCTGTATTTCATAGCACTTTATGTGAAATGCATCTTTACTGTAAGGAAGTATTTGACTCAATCAAAGTACTTTCCTTGTATATGGCTGAAAACAACGACCAACCACCACCGGGTTAGGAGATCACAGACGGTCTAGAGTTCATTAGAATGACTCATCTGTTTTGGAGAGTTCTCCGTGGCTTTGGTTATGACGTCCCACCCACTTATGTTGGCAAGGAATTTCAGGAGCATGGAGTCCCCTCCTGTGTCATCCATGTGGCAGTTCCCACCAACTACTCGGTTACTCCAGTATGGGAATCTTGGACCATTAGCATCTCTGGGACAGATTTACTTTCCA
Source organism: Eleusine coracana subsp. coracana (assembly GCA_032690845.1). Classification (NCBI taxonomy): domain Eukaryota; kingdom Viridiplantae; phylum Streptophyta; class Magnoliopsida; order Poales; family Poaceae; genus Eleusine; species Eleusine coracana. The sequence continues at coordinate 35,385,378 of CM064418.1, forward strand.
CTTGGGGTGTTGCTGCATTCAAGGCACTCACTTGGTTTTGTGAAGATCACAAGCATAATATTGATGGAACACCCGTCGCATTATTGCCCATCAATGATGTGAATGATTTTGAGTGGAATAGGCGTGTGGACTTCATCTTTGACCCAAACCATCGCCACCATGATCCTATGCTGTCCATAATAGAGTATTATGGCTTATCCAATTTTGCCTTGTGCACAAACTTGAGCCGATGACTAGACGTGTTTCATGCTGCACTTCAACTTTCTGAAGTCGAAAAACAAGCTAAGGATGAGAAAATTGCAGAACTGAACCAACAGATCCAAGCAAAGAATAAAGAGATGGACGTGATTATAGAAGAGCGTGATCAAGACTTGCAGGACGCAGAAAGTTTTGAGCATGATATGATCGAGGCTCAAGATGACTTGGATGCATTCAAAGCTGCCCACCTTACTATTGAAGGGAATTGGGATGAGATCACCTTAGAGTACGGAGAACAAGAGGATGTAGAGATGGCACCTGCTGTTAATGATGATGTGGAAATGATGGATCTGGAGGATCCGGAAGAGCCTATGGAATTGAAAGAACCAGAAGAACAGGAGGATATAGGCTAGGATTAGATGATTCGCTACACCATGTGTACTGCTCATGTAGTATATGTATCTCAAGTTCGGATGTAGGATTGTGAATATTGCATAGTGTGTCCGTAATACCGTAGCTAGGCGTTGACACATGTGTGTAAGATTTGTGTGACGATGTCCTTTTATCAACCATGTAGTCTGAATTGAATTAATGGAAATGGTTGTCACTTCTGAAATTTTATTTATGCCTCTTGCAAATTTATATTCTTGCACATATGTATTTATGGATTATTTTGAGAAATAACTAATGTGCAACCGCATAAATTGCAGCATGGTGCGTACTCGGAATCAGGATGATCCTGAGAGCTCTCAGCAAGGAGCTAATGTTGAGCCCTCACTAGCTGAGGTATTGGCTGCTGCACTCAACCGGCAGCAGAACGACTCCGAGCTGCTCTGCCAGCTTGTCGATATTACGTCCCATTTGGCTGGACATGGAGGCAACTACAACAACAACAACTAGCCCCGATAGAGCACCTACTCAGATTTTCTGGGTACTCATCCACCGACCTTCGAGCATGCCAGAGAGCCACTGGATGCCGACCACTGGCTACCCAAGACTGAGTCTAAGCTCGGCCTGCTCGACTGCACTGTGCACTAGAAGGTGCTATTCACCGCCCAGCAACTCCAGGGCCCTGTTGGTGCCTGGTGGGCGAACTACGCCACTTCACTACCCGCTGGCCATCGCGTCGAGTGGAATGAGTTCAGCACTACTTTTTGAACTCATTTCATTCCAGCTGGTCTTGTGCAAAGGAAGTTTCAGGAGTTCATGGACCTGAAACAAGGAGGGAGGAAATGTCCTCCAGTATTCTAAGGCATTCAACCATCTTGCTCAGTATGCCACTGACTATGTCAACACTAAGGAGAAGAAGAGGTATGCATTCCTGCGTGGTATGAATGCCACACTGAAGAAGCATCTGACTTGGTAGACGACCGGGTCAATGTTGCTATTGTCCAGGAAGGCGCTATGCGCTAAGTTGAAGAAGATCACAAAAGGAAGGCCCCTGCTAGTGCCTCTGCTGGCTTACAGGAAAAGCATCACCTGATATACACTTCACCCACCGGACAACATTTTCGGGCATCATCACAGCAACAGTATCAGCAACAGTTTGGCCCGAACTACTCAAGGCCACCGCAGCAACAAAACTTCCCACCCCATGCACCGTACCAATAGCAGAACAATTAGTACCGTGCACCATATCAGTAGCAAGGAAATCAGAATGCTCGTGCCCCATAGCCCGCTGGTCGTGGAAGCAACTATCCATGCTATAACTGTGGTCGTATCGGCCATTTTGCTAAGAACTACACCGCACCCAGGCGCAACAACAACAACAATAGCAACCAACGTCAGAACCAGGACAGGAATGTGAATGCACCGTCTCATGGTGCCCAAGTGGATTACATCAATGCTGAAGACATCCCTCAAGGCGAACCCGTGCTGACTGGTACGCTCTCACTCTATCGTCAGCCTGTCCTTGCACTTTTTGATTCTGGTGCTATGCATAATTTCATTAGCAAAGCTTGTGTGCAAAAACATAATCTCCACACCACCACCATAAATAAATGCTACACCAAATTTTTGCTAACAAAGTAGTATGTAAAGCTCCACTAGAAATAAATCAAAAGGTTTATCCCACCGATTTCATCATGCTCAAGGATCAAGAAATTGATCTGATCATAGGTATGATCTGGATGAAAACCCGTAGAGCCATGCTACACATTGAACCCCATACCGTTCACATCAACTCTCCCTTGCATGGCCAAGACACACTTGGAAGGGCAATCAATTGAAAGCATTCCCGTTGTTTGTGAGTATCCGAACGTGTTCCCTAAAGATATCTCTGGCCTCCCGCCTGACCGTAAAGTGGAATTTAAGATACAACTACAGCCAGAAACTTCTCCAATATCCCGTCGTCCGTATAAAATGGCCCCGAATGAGCTGGCTGAGTTGAAAAAGCAATTGAATGAGTTATTGGAAAAGGGATTCATTCGCCCAAGCACTTCACCTTGGGGCTGCCCTGATATTTTTGTGAAGAAGAAGGACAAATCTCTGTGCCTTGTCATAGATTATCGGCCACTAAATGATGTTACCATCAAAAATAAATATCCGCTGCCCTGAATTGACATTCTTTTTGACCAATGTGTTGGTGCCAAGGTCTTTTTAAAAATTGACTTCCGTTCAGGTTATCAGCAAATAAAGATCAGAGCAGAAGACATTCCGAAGACCGCCTTCTCTACTAGATATGGGTTATTCGAGTATTTAGTAATGTCATTCGGATTGACAAATGGCCCCGTCCATTTCATGTACCTCATGAATTTGGTATTCATGCCAGAGCTGGACAAATTTGTGGTAGTGTTCATTGATGACATCCTCATCTATTCTAAGTCCAAGGAAGAGCACGTTGAACATCTTCACATTGTTCTTCAATGTCTCCGAGATCATAAGTTGTATGCAAAATTCAGCAAGTGTGAATTTTGGTTGGACCGTGTGCCATCTCTTGGCCACATAGTTTTAGTAGAAGGAATCTCGGTAGATCCTAGCAAAGTTCAAGATGTGCTAGATTGGAAGTCACCAAAAACAGTTCATCAAGTTCATAGTTTCCTCAGATTAGCTGGATATTATCGTAGGTTCATCCCTAATTTTTCCCAGTTATCCAAGCCTATCACAAGATTACTGAAAAATGATGTGAAGTTCGAATGGAGTGATAAATGTGAAGAAGCATTTTAGAAGTTGAAGGAATCATTAACCACTGCCCCAGTATTGGCTCAGCCGGACATCACTAAACAGTTTGACGTGTATTGTGATGCATCTGGGACATGGCTTGGATGTGTGCTTATGCAAAGCGGTCGTGTCATTGCCTATGCATCGTGACAACTACGGAAGCATGAAGAACATTATCTAACTCATGATTTAGAACTAGTTGTAGTTGTGCTTGCACTATAAATTTGGAGGCATTACCTACTCGGGAATTTAGTGCATATCTACACAGATCATAAGAGCTTGAAATACATTTTCACTCAGACCGATCTGAACATGGGACAACACCGGTGGTTGGAATTAATCAAGGATTATAATCTAGAGATTCATTATCATCCAGGCAAGGCCAATGTAGTCGCCGACGCGCTAAGCAGAAAAATCCACTACAATAACTTGGTGCTACAAATTCAGGACAGCGACCTCGTAACTATTTCAAAACCTAGCCTTCATGTTTTGCCTGCTATAGTGATCAACAACCTTAGTATACATTCCATCGTTCGTGAAGAAATCATTGCTGCACAAAAGAATGACATTGGTATGAACTATATCCATCAAAACATTAAAAATGGTAAAGCGAAGTGTTTCACACAAGACTCGGACGGTACCCTATGGTTCAATAACCGTTTAGTCATACCAAAGGACTTTGAACTTCGACGGAAAATCTTGGATGAAGCACATCACTCCAAATACTCTATCCATCCAGGTAGTGATAAAATGTACCAAGATCTGAAGAAGAATTTCTCGTGGACAAGGATGAAGCGAGAAGTTGCTCGGTATGTTGCAGAATGTGATACTTGACAGAGAGTTAAGGCTAACCATTTGAAACAGGCCGGATTACTTCAACCATTGAGTATTCCCGCCTGGAAATGGGAAGACATCAGCATGGACTTTATTGTTGGCCTCCCTCTCACTTCTCGGAAGCATGATTCGATTTCGGTTATTGTGGACAGACTCACCAAATCTGCTCACTTCCTGCCAGTCAATAATAGATACAACATACCACAGTATGCAGAGCTATACATCACAAGAATTTTGTGTCTTCATGGAGTACCTAAGACCATCATTTCAGATCGCGGTATACAGTTTGTCGCTCGTTTCTGGGTATAGCTGCATGCATCTCGGGTTACAGGTTTAATTCGTAGTTCTGCTTACCATCTCGCTACCGATGGACAAACAGAGCGTATCAACCAGATTTTGGAAGATATGCTTAAAGCATGTGTTTTAGCACATGGTGGTAATTGGGATAATTATCTACCTGATGCAGAATTTTCGTATAACAATAGTTACCAGGAAAGTGTGAAAATGTCACCATTTGAAGCACTCTATGGTCGCAGTTGTAGAACCCCTCTGAACTGGTCCAAACCTAGAGAAAGAGTAATATTTGGTCTTGATCTTGTGAAGGATGTCAAAGAAAAGGTTCATACCATTCAGGCAAATCTTAAAGCTGCTAAATGCCATCAAGAAAAGTATACAAACAGACAACATAGGCCTCTCTATTTCAATAAATGTGACTATGTCTATCTCCGAGTGTCGCCTATGAAAGGTATCCAACGGTTTGGAGTCAGAGGAAAGTTAGCTCCATGTTATATTGGACCATTCCAAATTCTGGAACGATGTGGAAACGTAGCCTACAAGTTGGAGTTACCTGCTAACTTGTCTGGAGTTCATAACACCTTTCATGTCTCTCAGCTAAAGCGGTGTCTCAAACCACCTATTGACAAAATCTTGGAAGACTATGACCAACTTCAACCAGACCTCACCTACTCCGAACAACCAATAAAGATCCTCGATAAGAAAGAGCGCACAACCTGGAAAGAACAACCAAATTCTATAAAGTTTAATGGAGTAATCACTCGAAAGATGAATCCATATAGGAATCTGAAGAATTTCTGAGTACACACTACCCAAAATTTTGGTTGTCATACGCAGGTATATTTTGAGCACCGCACTTCCCTCTAGTTTGCCTTGTTCATAATCTCGGGACGAGATTTCTTTAAGGAGGGAGGGCTGTGACACCCAGGTGTCTCACTTCTACTTAACAAACATGAAGAGCACCAATCATGAATAATATAGCATGAAATAATAGAGCCAAATTTAATTGAATTAATCCTAGGCAATTAAAAACCCTACAACCAAGATATTGAAGTAACTTAAGACATTTCAATATAACATATGCCAAATAAATTCATAATCAGTTTGGTAATAATAAAATATAATTTTATAATTTAATTGAGCATTTTACCATATTTGGAAATATCTTAAATAATTAATTTAAGCCTAAAAACCTTTTCTAATTTAAATAAATAATTGAAAATAATTTTCATTCAAATTGGAAAATGGCCTTGACCAAAGTGTTCAGAATATCATAATTAACACGTGTACCAAGTTTCATAATTTTTGAAAGTTTCTAGCTATTTTAAACTGAATTTACACTGAGCCACGAACCTAGTTGTGAAGATCTTAAAAGATTAGGGGGTTCAGAGAAAATTCTTCTCTCTTCTTCTCCATTGGTGCAGGCCTTCTCCCCCCGACATTTCTTCTCCCAGCCGCACGCCACCGCGTGCACATCTCGACCCCTGGACTCGGAGCGCAACAGTGCTACCTGCACTCCTCCGTCCTGTCCCGTCCACCGCCCTGCTGCCAGAGCGCGCCCAACGGCAGTCGTCCCGTTATCCCTGCCTCTACACGTCAACCGGGCTGGCTGGCAAGCCATGAATTCCTTCCCCCTTTCCCGCTCCCGAACCCAACCACCCCGCTGACCTTTGCACGACATCAAAGCGCATCAGTGAGCCACCACGGCACCGCGCTGCTCCCTTTAACTCAGCTTCCTCTGCCCTCTGCTCTGTGTTTTCTTCTTTTTCGCCAACCCCCCACCAGCCACTATTATGGAGCCCAAGTTCAAGCTCAAAAATTTGCTACTGCCCCATGCCTTCCAAACCAGAATCCCGTAGCAAATATTTGCGCTTAGACCTCCCTTACCTCCCCGCACCCTTGCTTGGTCTTTTCCTCATGCTCATTGCTTGAATCAAAAGAAGAGCCGAGAGTTGCTTCTGGCCGAGTGCCAATGATGCCGTCGTGAAATTCTTCATCTATGGTGAGTCTCGTCGCCTAAATCCTTGTCTCTCGGCTGTGCATCTCGCTGCAAAACCCGCCTGACCTCTTTCTCCTTGTGTTCGCGTACGAGGTCCCCGGCATTTCCCTTTTCCCCGTATGTTTTCCCCTCCGCCGTCAAATTCGAGCAGCCTCCATGATGAGCTCTTTGCTCTGGCCGTCTATGTCGAATGCCAACTCGATGTCGCTCTTCTCCGTGTCTTCGTGAAGACGGAGCTCGATTTGTTATCTCCTTCCAGAAACACGACATCGTCGAATCCCTCTCTCCTGCCGCCTCTCATCGTCGACCACCTCCCGGTGAGCTACCCCTCTCACGACCCCGCCAGCCTCTCCGCCTTGGTGCGCGCATCATTTTCCTACTCCCATGACAAGTTTTCTCCCATCAACGCGCCCGATGGCAAGCCCTCCGGCCAGCTCTACCTCCTCCGATGACGCTGCTAACACGCTGACCTGGCCGCTGAGCTGGCACCCTCTGGCGCTGAGCCATCGCTGATATCCATCAAAGTCAAGTGCAGCCATATGCACCTTCTTTTCCTCTGAATAATTGTGCACACAGAATATTTTATCAACCTTTAACTCCCATGTGAGATATGCATCGGGGTCAGATGTGCCTTCAAATTTTGGCATGCTGAATTTGAGCTTTCCAAACTACTCTTCATTGGGCTAATCATTGTTGACATTGCGATGACGATGAAAATTGTCATTGCGATGTAATATGAATGTATCTTGATTTGTTTCAGCTGGACCATCATCACCACACCCATAGCCTCTTCCTCGACCAAAAGCATCACCACCTCTTCCTCCACCACGCCCTCGCCCATGGGCATTTTTCCTTGCTTGCTCTTCTCGCTGCAACCGGGCTGCATATTCCTCATTGGTCTCATCTAGTTCTTCTTCATGAGCACCTGCAGAACCTTGTGCCTTCAGTGCCTTCACAACTTCAGCAACCATGTTTGTTTGGACAGTAGTCATGTTCTAATTGAGTTGTGTGTTGAAGTCTTGCACTAGCTTTTATAGTTGCTCTTGTGTGACGTAGCTCGATTGCTCTCCTTCTTCACCTGCCATGATTAGTGGGAAAACAAGCTAATTCAAGTTATGTGGCTGTATGGAAAACACTCAAACTCATCTTCTCTTACCACCAAAGTTCTTATGAATCCTTGCTAATATTGCGAGCTGCAAACAAACCTTGGTGGTAGTCGGCACAACAAAGGTGATATATCAAGCAAAATTAAAGGCATTCTAAACAGAAGTTTATTTGTGGAGCTTGGAGGGTTATTTATGTGGTATGCAAACTGAAAATTCAAGCTATTGTCAAGTTAAGTAACAATCCAACCAAGATAATAAAGTCGAGTTACTGAACTGAAAATAAATGGAAAGTCAAATGTGTTTAGCAACTCACGCACAATGATGGTGGAACTTGTTGCAGCCAAAGAAATGAGCTAAACTGACAATTCAACTCAAGATCAATGCTCAATGCTATACAAGTTATGGAGAGACGCTAGTTGATTATTTACATAAATGAGAGGGCTACAAGATTTACACAAATACTAAATATATGATAAACTGAAACAATAACAAGCAAATCAGTCAATGTGGTGATCTCAGCACTCAATATTTTTTTTCATTATTCTTTTCTTACACTCTTCTTTGTTCTCTCTTTTTTTTTCTTTTTGCAACTGAGATCAACACATTAGACTGTATATAATGATGTTCAACTAATGTTCAGTTTTAGCAAAGTGCAAAGCCCTTACGCAACAGCCTAAAACTACTCTCAATAGGTTCAAAGTATTCACAAAGGATGGCCTAGTGTACCACTAATATGTACTACACTTGGTGTACACAAAGAATGAGCTGACACACAAGATTTCAGTTTCAGCACAATCTGAAATTTCAATAGCAGTAGTAACTAAAACTGTTCATGCTCAATTAAATATTCCACTTTAATATTTGTCGAGAGATATTCTCGATAGTAGATCTAGGTATGTGTATGAGTTTGAAAGATCGATGGACACAGGACACAAGGTTTATACAGGTTCGGGTCTCCCGAAGGATAATAACCCTACGTCCTGTTTGGTGTTTCTGTATTGCTAGGGTTCGCACTGGAATTAGGGTTCCAATACGAGTCTGTCTCTTGCCGAAGGCCCCCTGCCCTCCTTAAATATCCGAAGGGCTGGGATTTACATGGTAATCTTTTAGTCGGTTACAACAGATTCTATCTATCCAACATATCTCCTAACCTAACTTGCCGCTTACTCAAACAAGTATCTCAGTAAATATCTTCTAGGCCGAATACACCATACCCGAGCCCCCGGCCTACTCGGCCAATTAGCCGAGTGGTTAAGTATCCCGGGTACATATGTCCCACAATAGCCCCCAAGCACTTTCCATTTTGAATCATCGTCTTGATTTGCCTCGACATCTTATGAAATTGGGAAGTGCTTTTTCTATTACTTCTAATAACTCTTATTCATAAATCCCTGAAAAAGACATAGCCTATGAATATAGCCCCCAACTTAGAAGGTTGTTGAGTCTACACCGAAGCAACTTTTGAGTTATTGAAAAATATCCAATTAATCTTGTTCCTTAACAGAAAAGGGCATAATGTCATCTGAATCTTCCAATTTGTCTAAACAAGCTCCATATTTAGCTAAATTTCTCACTCGCCAACTGATGCATCACCAAATTAATATTTATATCCATAATGCTGAAATGCCCTTAATCTGAATGATTAATGATGAAATTCAATTGTCATAGCCCCCAAGATTGGTGATGTATCAATAGTAGTAATATAACTCGGAAACACAACCCCCAAGATTGGTGCCGAGATAATTCGAGTGATTTATCACAAAATCTTGAAAGTTATAAATTCCAAGGTAGAAACCACAACAATCCGAGTGATTTATCACGGAATTTCGAAAGGCACAATTTCCAAGGCTGAAACTGCAACAATCCAAGTGATTTATTATGGAATCTCAAAAGGTACAATTTCCAAGGCTGAAACTGCAACAATCCAAGTGATTTATCACGGAATCTCGAAAGGTACAATTTCCAAGGTTGAAACCGCAACAATCCGAGTGATTTATTACTAATGTTAAGATCCATAATATCCAAAATCAACACTTAAAATGAGTCTCAATAATATAATAAATGCACGTACCAATTAACAAAACTGGACTTAACGGATTACGAGAAGTCTCGGCCTAGCAGGTCATCTATCCCTTATAAAAGGACATCCAAACAGTCGCATCCCTTCATCTTCATTTCCCTGCCGCCGCCATCTTGCGCACACAAACCCTAGATCTCAGACTTCTATTGCCACCCCAAAACTCCACGCAACTGCTTCCCACTGTACTAAACCAAGAGCGATGGCCCCAAAGCGCACCCGCCAAAGCTCTAAGGCACAATCCTAGAAGCAATTGTCTCCTAAGAGGGGCGAGGAAGAAGAGACAGTTTTTGACATCCCTGTCACCATCAAGGAGTTCCCTGCGTCAGCCATGGATTCAAAAAAAATCAACGGACTGGTGATTGGCGGCGTGTTGTAGGATCAACAGACCGGAGGATGGATTGAGGCTATAGGTCAGAAATTTCCCCAACCTCCCGTCGACCAAATCACTATTTTCTCCTCATTTTTCTATCGTGGATTTGGGATCCCTTGTTGCGACTACTTTCGGGGTGTTCTTTGCTTCTATGGCATCAATCTTTTCAATCTAAATCCAAATTCCATTTTGCACATCTCCATATTTATTCACCTGTGTGAAGTGTTCTTGGGTATCTATCCCCATTTTGATACCTTCAAAGAACTCTTTGTTTTGAAGTCAAATAATAATAATGTCATAGGGGGGGCTGGATTCCAATTAAGAAATAAATCCAAGTATATTGATGTGCCACTTCCATCAACCAACAAGGGGTGGCACGCGGACTGGTTTTACCATGGAAACCATGCTCCACCTTTGCCAGAAACTATGGCCAAAGCCCCCCAGCCACGACCCGAGTTATTGATGTCTCAGGTTGATTCTATATTGAAGCACATTGCTTATCTCAAGTCAAAAGGATATACCCGCGTACACGTTGCCGCAAGCTTCATATATCGCCGCGTACAGCCTATCAAGAAACGCCATGTTCCAGGATGGAAATTTCAATTGGGCTTAGACCCCACAATGGAAGTGCCAGAAATATTGTCAGAGAGGGAATTGACATTGCGTCTGGAGAACATATTTGCATCACTTCTTGATTGGACTCCACGGAGTGCAAAATCTGGACATCATTCCTTGACTGATAGGAGTACAGTAAGTTATCCACCTCGCTGCTTGAAAAATTAACACCTCTATCATTATGTTTAGTAACGAATTATACATCGCATATGTTGTAGAACCTTGATGTATATGTGTCCAATCCACCATTGCCGCCGATGCCACAAAAGAACTCTCCCACACAACCATCAGCCTCCAAGCGCCGCAAGGCGCACATTGAAGATTCTGACAAAGAAGAGTCGCTAGCTGAAAGATTAGCTAGACTTCAAGAAGAGGCAAAGAAAAAGACTTCAGAGAAAGCCTCCACCACTCGACGGACCATGGATGAAATCGAGAAAGAGCAAAATCGTCCAAGTGAACCAAGCAAGGCAGGCACCCATGAGGCGGCACTAGACACAACAGGTGCCCGAAGGCCAACCAGCCCCCCACCAAGAGTGTCAGGCCTAAAATTCAAACGCCGCTCAAGGTAAACAGAACAATGTAACTTGAAGCTCAACTCTCCATTTGAATAAATATGTAATCTCTATCTAATTGATAGGTCGTTCGGGCGGTCATCATTCGAAGAAGTCCCGACACAAAGTACAGTTCCTGAAAAAGACCAGGAGACACCACATATCGGGTCATCCAGAGATGATGTCCCAGGCCACTCGGTAGAGAAACCGAGTGATTTAAAGAGTGCACCCGAATCCACTCGGCCAGAAGATAACCAGGCTAAATCACCCAATATCCCAGACCTGAATACGTTTGAGATGACAACGGGTGCTGATACTCCTGCGTCCACCGAACCCGAAGAGCCATCACTGGTTTTTGAAACTATGCCAGAACCAACATATGAGTATCCAATCGGTCCGGAGGAAAACGTCAGCCGACTCCTATTCACCGAGTGGTAAGAGAAGGTGCTCCAGAACAACCAACGCCGAATAGGTCATTATATCATATTGGCCAATTTGCCATCACCGGATTTGATGAGTCAGCGGGGCAAGCGGAATTGAAAATTTTTGAAGAACATACTGAAAAAGCCTATCATTCCTTCCAGGTATTCCTCCCTTCTTGAAAAATAGTGTCAATAATAATCACCATTCCTGGCTGTGAAGTTTCAAATATATAATTTGCCATCATTGCAGGCTCTGAAAACCCATATGGCCAACAGGAGTAAGCTTCTGCAACTTGTCGAGAGGCATTGTGCAAAAGCCGTTGATTTAGAAGATCAGCTTGCCAAGGAGAGACTGGAAGTCGGGCGCTTATCAGTTGCTTTAAAAGCCTGTTCATCTCAAGTTGATGAACTTCAATTTGAGCTACAAGCTATGAGATCAATAAAGCCGATACCTCACATGCTATCTGTGGAATATGAATATTTGACCTCGTGCATACAGAGGCATCGCAGTCGCTGGAATTGAAACAAAAACAAGATGCCCAGTCGGCCACTCAAATTGCAAGTCTCGAAGGCCGTATAAAAGAACTGGAGTCGTCTGCCCAAGCTATTGAAACTTTGAAGTCTGAAAATCAAGGATTAAAGAAGCAGATCCAGGACTCGCCAGTGATCAATAAAAATTTTGAAAAGCTAAAAGACGACTTCAAGACAATGCAAGAATCACAAAATTCATGGAAGAAATGGGCTGAAGGTAAAAATGAATGTACTTATGCATACAAAAATATATATATGTACTAAAATGTTTGTAACTGACAGGCGCTGAAGAAACAATAAAAAGCCAAAGGGAAAGAAACACAAAGCTAGAAACCAAATTAATCAAAGCTGAAAAGATCTTCAAAAAGGCTGTGGATGAGGTAAACAAATTCCAGAAAGCATTCAAAGAAGTTGAAAAGTTGAAAGAAGAGTATAAGGAAAAGGTTGCCACCCTTGAAGCTGAAAAGGTAGAAGCCAAGAAACACCTAAGAGGTAAGTGTTTATTCATCTAATACCTTTATATCGAAGTTCATTGTACTGGACATATATGATTATTGTACTCCTCTAGGATCAAAGAGGTCCTATGAGCTTTTGCAGAAGAAATTTATAGAGGGTGATGAAAACCTTCGATGGTCTCTTGCAGCTCTTCAGAAGGATGCAGAGGTGGTCGCCCAATACATATATCCTGAAGAAAAACCACCTCGATATCGAGACCTGATGATGAGGCTACAAGGGGCACCCGGCCGACTAAAAGAACATGCTCGACATGTTGCAGAGCTGGCCGGCGCACAAGTCCTAGCAATTGCAAAGTCCCACATCCCCAGCATAGAGTTAGATGCGGTAGCCGAGGGTTTCCATGAAGATTTCTCGGATGAGCAATGTGAAGCCTTTGTGGTTGAGGCGCAAAAAACAACGCATATATTAGGCAACCAGATTGAGCTAGATCCCTTACCCAAAGTGTAAGGAATTGTAAAGCTTAAAATACTGTATTACAGCTCCGTTACTGTAATATAACTAATGTTCGATAGACCGCTAAGGTTTAGATTCATTACCAGTATTGTAATGAATTCTTGGGTCGCGCTGCTTTGTATATGTATTGTATGAACTCGTGTTAAACACTCACAACCAATACACAACTCATGTCAGCCCTCTAAACAACGCTCCCAATAACCGATATGAACCATGGAGACTAAGAACTCACTCGGTCAAGCATATGTGAATTAGGAGAGTTGCCTTGGTCCCTAACAGACGACAAGAACCCTGGGGACTAAGTTACCCGCTTGGTCGACATGCGCGAGTTAGGGTGATACCAAGTATCAGAATTTGAGCCATGATGTAAACAATAACAACAATTATTCACTGAAATCATAAATTGCAAAATCAGATATCATGACCACTATGTATATATATTCAATAATAGAAGTACAATAAACTATAAATACTATGCATAAAAATGACGTAGCTGTGAAACGTTCCAGGAACTTTGAAGGTCCGACCCGTTCTCATTCATCAATCGATAGGTGCCTGGCCGAGTGATTTCCTTTATAATAAAAGGTCTTTCCCATGGAGCCAACAGCTTGTGCTTACCGACTTTAGACTGAACTTGCTTCAAAACCAAGTTGCCGACGGAAAAACCCCGTGTTCGAACGTTTTTGTCGTGATAACGTCACAAGCTTTGTTGGTACTTTGCTAACCAAATTAAGGTGGCATCTTGCTGCTCCTCTAACAACAACAAGTCGTCACACCTATGGTCGTTGGAGGTTTTTTCTTCATACGCTGCCACACGGGGGGAGGCAAAACGAATCTCGGTTGGTAACATGCCTTCCGAGCCATAAACCAGAGAAAAAGGGGAGTGCCCGGTGGCACGACTTACATTGGTTCTAAGTCCCCACAACACAGATGGCAATTCTCAAACCCACCATTGAGCGTACTTTTCCAGCCGATCAAATATACGAGGCTTAATTCCAGAAAGCAGGAGGCCGTTTGCCCTCTCAACCTGGCCATTGCTTTGTGGATGGGCGGCCGAGGCATAGCCAATCTTAAAGCCGACTCGGCCCGCAAACTCTTTAAACTCCTCTACTGTGAATTGAGTACCGTTGTCAGTGATGATCTTGTGTGGGGCACCAAACCAAGTGACTATTTCGGTCATAAACTTGATGTCCTTCTTTGCCAAAATCTTATCGACTGGCTTTGATTCGATCCATTTAGAGAACTTGTCCACTGCTACGAAAAGGTGAGTAAAACCCCCTTGAGCTTTCATGAAAGGTCCGACAATGTCTAAACCCCATACTGAAAATGGCCAAGTTATTGGGATATTTTGGAGCTCTATGGCAGGTACGTGCATTTGGCGGGCGAAGAACTAACAACCATCACACTTTCGGACAATTTCCTTGGCATCCACACCAACAGTCGGCCAATAAAACCCTTGCCTCATTGCTTTGGCCGCGATTGTGGATGGGCCTGCGTGATTCCCACAAATACCAGCATGGATGTTTCCTAATATAGCTCTGCCTTCATCTTGAGATAAGCATTTCATCAGTACCCCATGTGGGTTTTGCTTGTATAGTTGATGGTCAACTATACAATATGAACGCGACTTGCGAATAATCCGGAGGGCTTCGTCTTTGTCGATCGGTAGTGTATCACGATCCAGATACTCAATGAAGGGAGTGCGCCAATCTACCTCAATGACAGCTACATGCGGTGCTGCCCCCGCCTTTAGTGCCGACTGCTCCATAGTTTGCCGGGTTAGTATAGATGGCTTATGCAGATCATCAAGGAATACTCCGTCAGGTATTTTAGACCTGCTAGACCCAAGTTTGGCTAGTTCATCCGCCTCTTCGTTATACTTGCACAGGACATGTTTATACTCAATGCCATCAAACTTGTCTTCGAGCTTCCAAACTTCAGTGCAGTAGGCTGTCATGCTTTCGTGGGAACAACACCACTCCTTTGTTACTTGATTTATAACTAGCACCAAGTCACCAAAGACGCTTATCCTTTGGACCCCAAGTAAGATAGCTGTCCGAAGTCCATGTAATAGCGCCTCATACTCTGCGGCGTTGTTAGAGGCACGGAAGTGCATTCGAAGAACGTACCGCAACTTGGCTCCGTCAGGAGATATCAATATGACTCCTGCTCCGGCACCTTCCAGTTGTAAGGAGCCGTCAAATGCCATTCTCCAATAGCATAATTCTTGTGAGTCGGGAGGTAACTCACATTCTATCCACTCGGCGACGAAGTACGACAAAGCTTGAGCTTTGATCGAGTCGCGTGACTTAAAGGTGATATCATATGATCCGAGCTCGATGGCTCATTTAGTGATTTTCCCAGTGGCCTCTCTGTTGTGCAACAATTCGCCTAGGCCAAACGACGTGTGGACCTCAATTGGATGATCCTCAAAGTAATGCTTCAACTTCCTAAATGTCATCAGTAATGCATAAATTAATTTCTGAAGCTGGAAATATCATACCTTGGATTCCGATAAGACCTCACTGATGAAATATACTGGTCGTTGCACCTTTTGAGCCTTGCCATCTTCCGCCCGTTCCACCGCCAGCACAGTACTAACAACGTGTTTGGTTATAGAAATGTACAGCTACGAAGGTTCCTTTGGCTCTGGGGGAGTTAAGACTAGAGGACCACTAATGTAAGCCTTAAAATCGTCCAAGGCTTTCTGTGCGTCATCATTCCAGACGAATGATTCTTGCTTATTGAGTAATCGAAAAAAGGGTAACCCTCGGACGCCGAGTCATGATACAAACCGACTGAGCGCCGCCATACAACCAGTGAGCTTTTGAATGTCTTTTTGTGAATGTGGAGATCCCATTTGTAATATGGCATTTACCTTTTCTGGATTAGCTTCAATCCCTCTGTGTGATACCAGAAAACCGAGTAATTTTCCTGATGGGACCCCAAAGATGCATTTTTTCAGATTTAGCTTCATGTTGTATTTCCTAAGGTTGCCGAATGTTTTGTCTAGGTCGGATATCAAGTCGGTGGAGAGCCGAGTCTTGACTACCACGTCATCGATGTAAGCCTCAACAGTCATGCCTATCTGGTTGTCCAAACATCGATGCATAGTCCGCTGGCAGGTGGCACCAGCGTATTTCAGGCCAAAGGGCATTGTTGTGTAACAGAAAGCTTCGAACGGCATGATGAACGAGGTTTTGAGCTGGTCGGATTGGTTTAAGGGAATCTGATGGTACCCTGAATAGGCATCTATGAAGCACAACAGAGCGCCTCCAGCCGTCAAATCGACCACTTGATCAATACGTGGGAGGGTGAACAGATCTTTCGGACAGGCTTGGTTATGGCCGGTGTAATCCATGCACATCCGCCACTCCTTATTCTTCTTTCGCACCAGAACTGGGTTGGTCAACCAGTCGGGGTGGAAAACTTCTTTAATAAAACCAGCTGCCAGCAGTCGGCCGATTTCTTTCCTAATCGCATCCTTTCGGTCTTGCAAGAATCGTCTAAGCCGTTGCCTTACCGGCCTGGCGTTTTCGCGGATGTGAAGTTTATGCTTAGCCTTTTCCCTTGGAACACCTGGCATGTCAGAAGGTTTTCATGTAAATATATCTTTATTATTTCTAAGAAAAAGGATGAGCACGCTTTCCTATTTATCACCTAAATTGACTCCGACATTGGTGGTCTTGGATACATCATTATCATCTAGGCTAATCTTCTTGGACTCCACGGCATCCACCTATACCGTAGTCTTCAGTGCCTTCCTGGGAGCAGGGTCAAGCATGGCCTCCTCCACCACTGCGATCGCTTCCTTTAGCTCGGCCAGCTCTGATGCTGCTAGTATCTTCTCGGTCAACTCACAACTGCCGTTGTCGCAGTCGTATGAGGTCCACACATCCGAGTGGATTGAGATGACTCCGTTTGGTCCTGGCAGCTTCATTATTATATAAGGATAATGAGGTACCGCCATGAATTTAGCAATGGCTGGCCGCCCTATAATGGCGTGATACGTAGAGTCGAGGTCGGCAACCTCGAAGGTAATGCGCTCCGTCCTGTAGTTACAGGCAGAGTGATTTGTCCCAGAGGGACTGTTTGCATGCCTGGGATCACACCATGAAACGGTGATCGACTTGGCTTGAGGTAGGTCAAGGGTATGCTAAGCTCCTTGAAGGTTTTCACAAAGAGGATGTCCAAACTGCTACCACCATCTACCCGTACCCGATTTAGCCGGACTCGGTTAACAGTCGGCGTTAGCACTAAGGGATATTTCCCGAGGCTGGGGAAATGATCCGGATGGTAAGAGTGATCAAAAGTAATTGGAACCTCTGTCCATCGCAGATACTGAGGTACCGCTGGTGAGACCGAGTGGACCTCTCTATAGAAGATCTTCTGCTGGCGCTTTGAGTCGGCCGTAGACCGGCCACAGATGTAATTGACCTCGCGTTTGAGGTCTTGGAAGTCCTCCTTATCCTCGTCTGGGTTATCCTTATCCGAGTCCTTTCTGCCACCCTTGGGGATCTAGGGACGTTCTTTGCAGACCTTCAAGGCGTGATGGGCGAAGTTTTTCAGCTTGAAGCATTCCCTGGCTTTGTGGGCTCCATCATGTAGCAGGCATGGGCCATCGAGCATCTTGTTGAAGTCATCCTAAGTGACTGGTTTCCTCCTAGTTGGGCGCTCAGTTTTGGCCACCGTTCGGTCTTGCTTGCGCTTCCTATCGCCGTCCTTGCTGTAATCGGACAGACCCGACTGGTTCCTTGGAGTCGCCTCCTTGTACTGGCGAACTTGGAATAGAGCCAAATTGCCGGTAGCATATTTGTCGGCCATAGTGAACAGTTCTTTGGCTGATAGTCCACCGGTAGCATCCAACCTCCCAATCTTCTTTATCAGATCGCCGTCGCGGAGTCCTCCCTGGAAGGCGGCGACAACTTGAGCATCCGAGATGTCAGGGATGGTATTTTTCACTCGGTAGAAGTGTTGGATGTACTCTCAAAGTGGCTCCCCGTCCCGCTACTTGATCCGGCCGAGTTTCCAGTGATTCCCTGGCCTGTCGAAGGTGGCTTGAAAATTGGCCATGAACTGCCGACAGAGATCTGCCTAGGAGGTGATAGAGTTGTCGGGTAGATTAGTGAGCCAGGTTCTTGCCGCTGGGGCTAAGCAAACATGCAAGTAGTTGGCCATGACAAAGCTGTCACCGCCGAGAGCTCGTATGGCTATCGAATAGACGTGAAGCCAGTCGTGCGGATCCGTCTTGCCATCATACTTCTCGATGCCGATGCCTTGAAGCCAACCGGCCAGCTGATGGTTCAAAGTTCCCGAGTGAAGGCTCGGATGCCAGCCTCCTCATCAAAATCGTCGGAGACCGGGGTCCGTTCTCGTTCGTGGCCAGCTTCTTGGCGAGATCTATCATCGCGGTAGCCCTCGTCCCATCGATCACAGTAATGATCGTCTCTATGTGGCTGCCGCCTGTTGTCATGTTCATAGTCAACATAACCGCGTCGGCGCCGTTCATCTTCGTACTCTCGGTGGGCTGCATCGTCGCACTCCTGGCATCTGTTGTCCAGTTGGACCCGCGGATCACGTGGTGGTATGCCGATGCGCAGGTCGGCGCTTGGATGCCGATCATGGTACTCTGCAATGGGCCTGCGCCTGGGGACAGTAGGCGGGGTTGCCTCCCTGGGTACCGAACTAGCGGCCCCAGAAATGAATTTACTCGGTGTTGATCGTGCCGCGTGCATCTCCAGTACAGCCGCGGCCCTGATGTGCGCTTTCAATTGGTTGACTTGAGGTGTCAACTCTGGGGAGACTTGGAGCAGGGGTTCTATTGTTTGCAGGAGGGTCGTCGCGGCCGTGATGTTGTGCTGTGGGGTCTTGAAGACGTCTTCACCATCAAGCTTTAAGGTGAGGTCTCCCATATCTAGGTTTTGCACAACTCGGGATCTCTGCTGAGCAACTGGTCTTTGAAGCGGAGGAGTGGTGGCATCTGGATCACTGTCTTCGAGGTCGGTTTCATGTCCATCTACGTACGGCGCGGTACAGCACGCGGCAGCATCCGCCGATATTTCACCGTCTGCTTGCCCCTAGGCAGTAGGTGCCACCATGAATACCTCGTGGAAACCCGAGGAACAACTCTTTGAATCACTCGGCCCTTCAATCAAGTCTAGGAGTGACTCTCTTTCAAGGCCGATTGCTGCAATGAATCTTGATTCGTCGAAAAATTTGGGATCTTCGTCCGACTAATCCATGTGATGAGCCGGGAGATCAACCGTAGTGTAACCCGAATCGACCAAGGTTGTCAATCGGGGCGTTGCAGACAACATTGAGTTGCCGCCCGAGAGGGTTTCCACCTGGAAAGCTGTCGCCACGTTGTCGAGGCCAAGCGGGAATCAGCCGGCCGGATTGCTCTGATCGGCTATGGCAGTGACCGAGCAGGCCACGCATTCTTGCTTGACAAGGTTCCCGTGCTGATCGGCGATGAGGCTGACGTTGCCAAAGCAGATCTGGTCTCCCAGGCGAAACTTGATGTCGACGAAAGCCATCGATTTTGATGAAGCTACACTCCACACTGCCCCTTCCTGGCGCGCCAACTGTCGAGAGATATTCTCGATAGGATCTAGGTATGGGTATGAGTATGAAAGATCGATGGACACATGACACAGGGTTTATATAGGTTCGGGCCTTCCGAAGGATAATAACCCTACGTCATGTTTGGTGTTTCTGTATTGCTAGGGTTCGCACTGGAATTAGGGTTCCAATACGAGTCTGTCTCTTGCTGAAGGCCCCCTGCCCTCCTTATATATCCGAAGGGCAGGGATTTACTAGGTAATCTTTTAGTCAGTTACAACAGATTCTATCTATCCAACATATCTGCTAACCTAACTTGCCGCTTACTCAAACAAGTATCTCAGTAAATATCTTCTAGGCCGAATACACCATACCCGAGCCCCCGGCCCACTCGGCCAATTAGCCAAGTGGTTAAGTAACCCGGGTACATATGTCCCACAATATTCATAAATTGAGCACCTAATATTCTGATAGTACTTTAAATAAGCTTTCCAACAAGCTTAAGAACAGCAAAAACAGATTTTGGATGCAAAAGTTATGCTTGTTTTGGTGTATGGTGTTCAAATTTCAGATCTGAGTGTGAAAATATTTCGGGATGAAAATTGACATGAACAAGAACACAAAAATGAAGGGGAAAACACAAATCTTGATGGGGAACTATTGGGACCTAAAGATAACTGTTAGAACAACTGCTAGAACAGCCAATTTCACCCAATAACATGCTTTGGTCGATGCCTAACCTGAACCACGCAAAGGAGAGGCGATGCTCTTGCAAATCACAAGGAAACACAAGAACAAGTGGTAGAGAAAACACCCAATCCTCAAGAAGGCACTTATGGCACAAACCCTAAGGATAAGAGCAATATGCTTCTCTATTTTACTGAGTTCAATTCATGGTTAGGGTTTCCACAAGGTGTACAAGGGTTATTTATACTAGGAACAACCCTCCTAGCTGGGCCAAACTGAAGTTACATGGACCTGTTATGAAACAGGCAAATAAAAGTAATATTCGTTCAGATCGGACAAGTCTGAACTGGAAAAAGGAACACTCGCTAAGAAAAAGTAACACGCCCTATGAAAAAGTAACATCCGTTTAGATTGGACAAGTCCGAACTGAAAAGGAACACTCCCTAAGAAAAGTAACATGACATAAGAAAAAGTAATAGTGGTTCAGTTCGGACATGTCCGAACTGGAAAAAAGAACACTTTCGGTGTAAAAGTAACACGCCCTAAGCAAACGTAACACACCCTAAAGTCTAGAGCAGTCTTTGCTAAAATAGGAATAACTCTCTCTACGGAGATCCAATGGATACGCCGTTTGTTGCATATGAAAGTAGACTTCAAGACCTTTCCATCCATATATAAGACTTAGGGTGGTACCTCTTAGAATAATATATAATTCACCATGAAGTTGAAGAACGGAATCTGGGCATCAGCACATCGACTTCAACTTGATCTCTTTGGGATCAAGTAACCACCTTGTCTTCAACCTGTGCTTCAAACCTGAGGACAAGTAATGCACCTCCATTTGGTAGTACATGACTCTTATGAGATGCATGTTCACAATCATTAAGGAAAAGATTCACCTCATGTTGTAATTGCTTTGCTTTGGTCCGAGTCATTGGTCTCTCATAGGTGTAGTCGTGAGGGTTGTCCTTATCATATTCACTCTTGGAGGTGGCGCCGTTTCATGGAAGTGTTGCAAGCAGACCATTTTAACAAGGTCAATAATGGAAGCAGAACTCATAGCGTTGGACACGACAACTGTAGAAGCAGACTGGCTTTGTGAATTCTTGATGGACTTACCGATGGTTGAGAAACCAATACCAGCTATTCTTATGAACTGCGATAACCAAACGGTAATAACTAAAGTGAATTGTTCGAAAGATAACATGAAGTCATCAAGACATGTGAAGAGGAGACTGAAATCTGTTAGGAAAATGAGAAACTCCGGAGTCATAGCCTTGGACTACATCCAAAACAACAAAAAATATGGCAGATCCCTTCACAAAGGGCCTATATCGAAATGTGATAGACAATGCATCAAGGGAGATGGGTATGAGACCCACGTGAGTTACACCACAGTGGCAACCCTCCTATATGATCGGAGATCCCGTGAATTAGGTTGGTGAAACAAGCTATCGGTTAACTGAGAGGAGAGTACATTATATACTAACTCACTCCATCAAGATGCAAAACTCTCCTAATCTGTATGGCAGGTTGATCTTTATCTTAATGTGTTCTAAGTGGCTTGGTTAGCAAAGATATTGTCCTACAGAACATCTTAAAGGAACACACCTATATTAGCTTGATTGTTGGTTACAGTCTCTAAAAGTTCGTGAAAAGGCCTGGAGTTTGACTTATATGCTCCATACCGAGAGGATGCTCACAGCAGCCCAGTATCAATAAAGGACTTGAGTGAAACCATTTCACACAAAACTGCCAATTCAAGGCTTAGTCCATTGTGCAGTTGTGTACAAGCTTAGCTTATGTTCTAGGTGGATGTTCAACCTTATTAGGTCTCCACCAAAACATTGGTATATCAAAATATGAAGTGGAATAAATTTCAAATATGTCTTTTAATATATGGTGGGGATTGTTAGATTTAATGAGTAATGGCTCGTGCAAATTTGAAATTCCAAAAAACTATTTAAAGTGAGTAAGTATTGGGAGGTGAATCAATCAAATGTTAAAGTGTTGAGAGAAGGGAGAAACGTATGCATGTTGTAGTAATGAGAGAAACATACATGCGCACATCATGCATGCATATGTGTATGTGATCTGTACGTATCAGAATTGATGGCTTTCTATCTTCCACTAATACTTGATTAAACGAGAGTTAGAATGACTATTCATTTCAGCTCCCATGAGTTACTTTGTGCGTGACTCTATTGCTTCATCTCCTACTACTTCGTGACTGCTATATAAAGAAGCACAAGACTCCCACCAGAGATAACACATCTCAAACACATTCCACTTCTATAGCTGCAAGGTGATCATCTTCGTCCCGATGTCTGCGTGCACAGGCGCTGAGAGAGCAGGTCTCTGAGATCTTCTTCCTCGACGAGATCCTGCACTGGGATAGGAGGTCGATAAGGTTTTTGGGGAGCCCTCGTCACGACTGCTTGCTTTTGTTCGTGTTCGTCTACATCAACTTCATCGAGTGAACGACTACATTGACTACTACACAATGTTTTCCACGAACGGTGAAGGTGTGCTTAACGTAATTCCCATCACTGCTACTAATAGTACGTACTTCTCTTGTTTTTCTCTTGTCATTTTAGTTTTTAACTAATAAACTAGACATGGTGATGTCTTGGCTAGTTTCTTGTGATCGCTACATAACACTAGTCATGTTCATGTCTTATATCATTAAGTTCTGGATTAAATGGATTAAATATAGTAGAATATTGTCTAATTATCCAACACGACGCCTCCACGGATGCAGAAACACGACTGTAGAGTGCGGGCCATGGTTGGAAGAGGACGTCAAACTTGACGGAGAGTTCCTTGCGGCCGGCGTCGACAGTCATTGCAAGCCAACACTGATGGTTGCCGTAATTCTTGATTTTGACATGATATCTTGCGTCCTGGCTTTGGGTCGTAGAGGTAATATAGGAGGGCTGGGACGTGGTCTCAAGAGTCAAGCTTCCACAAACGGGCAAAGGATGAACGGGCAAAGGATCATCGTGACGGAGTCAGACTTGGCCAGCTGTGGATACAGAGGGCAACATGATTTCGCTAGCTGCGTGATACAGAGCGCAACACCACGCTACACCACCAAAATACTCATGGACACCAAAGATGATGGAAGGCTTCACACCTAACTTATTAAGGAGTAGAGATAGAGATATGTAATGTGTGGATGTTGCTGATCAAAAGATCTATTTTAAATGATGTCAAAAATAAATGTATAGATTAAGTGGGCAGATTGATCTTAAGATATATAGAAAATCATACAAAGTTTAATCTTTATAGTATAGATAAAAGTATTAATTCTAATATGTATTATATTATAAGATATTAAAGAAACAGAACTATTGTATTAACATGAATTAGGTCTATGAATTAAAATATAGATGTCGAGACTGGATCGAGATCCTCGGCAGTCGAAGCTATCCACCATCCAAATCTATCAAAGGAATCCAACGGCTTGGGGGACTCCCGAAGTTATCCACTGGCAGACAAAAGGACCTCTTCTTTCTCCAGGAGTCTCAGTGTCATCCTTGAAAATTGAATCAAATCCATAGATTACAAAGAGCTTCACTATGAATTGCAAGGAGCTTCACTACGGATCGCAAACAACATATTGAAACAATACCGATTACCATGACATGCTGCTTCTTCATCAATTTCATCTTTTTCCTTATCCCAAACCATAGCTGAAATTCTTGAAATTCGTGAGAAAAATCACGGGCTAGAACAAACTAATAATACAATTGTCTTCTACATCTCCTACCGCATCCATTTTGATGCTCACCATGCCCACCTAATCGAGCCTTCCCATCTGCAGCCAATCTCTAATTGGTGAAGAATGAGGAAAAGAAAGCAATGAAATATTAACAATTGGTTGACTGGAGATGTTTTACTAGCCGTAGCGTACGGAAGACACCTCCAACAAATCGATTTGTGGCTCCACTGTGAACAATAGCCAATTGGATCTTCTCTGCTCTCTCCAGTCCTTGTTTTTGTTCGTTGGGAGAAAGATGTGAGCGATGGCGTTGAAGCATCTGCGTCAGAGTGGGATAGATCGAGGTGTTGTGCCTGCAAGCCGTTGGATGCGGCTCAGGAAGTTCGATGGTGGATAGCCCGACTGCTGGGTCGACTGCTGAGATATCGACTGCCGAGGATCCCGATGCGTCGAGATCTATGACGCACTGACTCATATACACTAACTTATTCAAGTAGTTTGGTTACATCCCTTATCACTCGCCTTCACCGAACCTGTGGCAGCCGTAAAAAAATATGGTGTTCTTTGCTTGCCCCAAGGACTTTGTGGCTATCATGCCATTTTTAATTTGCAATGGTGACCTAGATTTTCTCGCACAAAGACTTGGTATGACTCTGACGCGTGAGTAAATAAAAATCATGAGACGTTCTAAAATATTTGTCAAGCAAATTATTCATATTTTTTAAGCTATCAAAGTACCCCAATGAGAGTTTTATACTATATAGATCTTTTTATGACATGCTAATGAAGTTACGAAAATAGGAGAAAGTTTCATCTAAATAAAATTAGGTATGTATCACTAGCAAAGCTACATATAACAAATCCGTCCACTAAATTATGAAATTCACTTGATGCAATCGGTTTTCATCATATATGCACCCTCAAATTTCAACATCATGTGTCCTTTGATGATGAAATAAGATATATTTTCAAATATAGAAGTAGCATATCCTGACTAATTTAATCTTCAATTTCACCACTACAATTATACCAAGGGTGTTTTTTTTCTGGGATCTAAATTTTAGTGTTGTTATACCAATCCTTCCAACCCTAAATAGGATGACTAAACATAAACTAAATATAAACTAATTACACAATTGGAAGCTAATTTGTGAGATAATTCTATTAAACTTAATTAGGTCATCAGTATGAAATATTTACTGTAGTATCACATTATCTAATTATAGCGTAATTAGGTTTAATAGATTTGTTTCGTCATTTAGCCTAGAAGTTATGAAATGAGTTTTGTCATTACTCTATATTCATTACTTCTAATTTGTATCCCAATATTTGATGAAACCGACTAAAATCTAGTTCGTAGGAAAAGAACACAACCCTAGATATAAACTGGAGGAGTTTTCACCCCTGTCGCTAATATTAGCCATCAATAAAAAAAAATAAACATCATGAAACATCGAAATGAAACTATACAAATCATTTTGTTTATGATTTGAAAATACTAGTTAGATGACCTGGCATATTCAAAATAGAGAAAAATACATCAATAGCACTTTTGGTAAAAGAGGTTTGATGTCTAACTATTAGTGTATCTTGTATATAGGCAAGTATTATATTAGTGTATCCTGTATATAGGCAAGTATTGATTATAAATCTCCTCTAGTTGAGGATCCCTGTAACCTTCCATAGCCCAGCTGAGTCCGGCTATATATATGCAATCACCCCTGGCCTCTATGGCCGTGCGCGGTATTCTACATGGTATCACAGCCTTGATTTTTTCTTTCCTCTCTGATCCTCCGCTGCCCAAACTCTAGCCGCTGCCTAACTCTTGCCGCGTGCTCCTCCCCCGTGCCGCCACCACCATGTCACTCCCCTCATCAGAATCTAGCTCTAACTCCAGCTCCCTTCCCTCCATGGCCGCCCCTGCCCTCAACTATCGTCAACGTGAAAAGCCACATCCCATCGAACTGCAACTCCCTAACTTGTCCGGCTGGAACTCTTTATTCCGCACCATGTGTGGGAAGTTTGGCCTTCTCCATCACACCAATGGCACTGTTGTGCAATCTGAGGACCCTGCATGGACTCCGTCCGTAGCTAGATCCTCGGCTCTGTTGCTGACAATGTCCTCAGCCTCGCTGACAACAAAGGCGACACCGTACATAGCCTCTACACCGCCATAAGGAACCTCTCAACTGCCAACAAGGAATCTCGCGCCGTCTTTCAAAACCACCAGTTTCATTTAATGGTGCAAGATGATCTTTCGATCAATGAGTATGGCCGGCAAATGACGGAGCTGGCCGAGGCTCTGAAGGATGTTGGCCATGCCATGTCTGATCCGCAGCTGGTTCTCAACCTGTTGCGCGACCTCAATCCATAGTTCTCCAACACTTGCGACCACATCGCCGAGATGACACTGTTACCAGACTTTGCCAAGGCTCATGGCATGCTAAAAGGACTGAGTGACCGAGGGGCGAGGGTGAATCAGAAACTCACACTATATACCAAATTCACCAATTCCTAAAACCGAACACTCAAACAACTCCTAATACAATTCTAGTGGTGATCACTCTAGCAAGATAATAGTTCTATGAAAGGAACAACAACCTAAGCATACTAGTGGAACACACAAGGAAATACAACTCATTTGCAAGCTAGTGATTAAATGCGGAAGCTAAACACTACTAGCAAGTAAAGAAGCCTATCCATGCAAGTCTACTAAATAATCAACTAGATCAAGGTAAACACACAAGCATTAATAGCACTGTATGTAAATGCGAAAAAGCTTCATAGTAAGGAGTAGAGTAAGAGTGAAAAAGCACTAAAGCTTTATCAAATAACAGAGACTGATGGAACTTCCGTCAGTACTGATGGAACTTCCGTCAGCACTAAAGCTTATCCACGGAAGTTCTGTCAAATGATAGAACTTCACACCAACCTACCTCTAAAGCAATGAATTGAGTACGGATAACAAAGAGGATGTAATACAAACTTGATAGAAGTGAAGCTACAACAATGTAATCCTAGGGTTCTTGATCGAATAGCTAGCAACACAAATAACAAGTGATACAAGCACAATAATATAAAAGAAATGAACAAGCACAAATATAAAAGCAGGAATGTAAAGAGAGACACAAGGATTTAACCCGAGGTTCAGCAACCACACTAAGTAGTTCCTACGTCCTCGTTGAGGAGCCACACAAAGTGGTTGGGTCTCTCTCAACTCTTTTCCCCGCCAAACAATCACAAAGATCATGCTTGGATTTTGTTCTCCAGTTGATTCCTTTCCTCTGGAGGCGAATCACACCTTCACAAACGTCCCCGACTCACCACACAAGTTGGGAGCTCAAGGGCGATGCCTAGCTGTCTAGGAGACCAAGTCTCCAAGAGTAACAAGCAAATCAAATCTTGATGGGGAGGGAAAGATGTGCTCAAGCTTTTGAGTGGATGGATTCAATCTTTTTGTGGTTAGATCTCTCTCACTTTGATTTGAATCTCAAGAACAAGTCTAGGAGTGAGAGGGGAGAGCTCTAGCTGAAAAGTGAGTGAAATGCCAAGGAATCCAACCCTTCCCAAGGGGGAAGGGGGGAAGTATTTATAGGAGCTCTCCAAAAACTAGCCGTTACACATCTTTTCTGTGTCTGACAGAACTTCCATGGTTACCCATGGAACTTTCGTCATTTCAAAATTAGCCGTTGTGCGAGCCAGTTTTCAACTAGGTCAGAGTCGACGGAACTTCCGTGATGGACATCACGGAACTTCCATCACTCTCGGGTTGGCAGCAAAGGGCAACATGAGGACGACGGAACTTCCATGGAGGAGTCCACGGAACTTTCGTGAGTCTCGGCTTAGCTTGGAAATGAGAGCCCGAGGATGACGAAACTTCCATGGATAAGACCACGGAACTTCCGTAGCTCTCGTGTTGGCTAAGTTGAGAAGCTTGGCAATGACGGAACTTCCATGGTTTGCACCACGGAACTTTCGTGAGTCTCTGTTTAGCTCAAAAAGGATTGGTTCTTGTTGGCATTGGTTGGCTAAATTCTCCTAAACCTTTTTTGGTAAGTTTGAGCACATAAATTCCCTTCTTAGCAAGATTGGTTTACCCCCCATAATAGTTCGGCATGCCTCTGACTGAACATAAATAAAAGAACTACTATTTGAAGCGCTTTTGAGTCCATTTTCTTTTCTTCTTTTTGGGAGTAAGAGTCATCTTGCATATGTGGGTTTATTCAACTATTTTGATTATCTGCACATTTCCTTCAAAGATAGGTTAGCACAATTTTAATCTTTTGTCATCGCACACCAAAACCCACTAGGGGATCCTAGATGCATCTTCAATCTCCCCCTTTTTGGTGATTGATGATAATAGATTAAAAAGGATATAAAGAGGATAATAAAAAATAACAAAGATCAACATATAGCGGTACTCCCCCTAAAGATATGCATGAATCACACAAACATGTGAGGGAGCTCCCCCTATATTTTGCAATGAGTGGGGTGCCTAAAAGTGTACAAGTGTAGCAACGTGATAAAGCAATAAGCAATCAACACTTTTGACATAATCAACATACAAAAGGGTAATTGAAACAAGCACCACACATAACATAAGAACAATAGAGTTATTACAATAAAGGTTCACAAATAGTTTTCACACACAAAGCAAATAGAAGGGATAACTTGTCCATAGGTTCATCACTATCCTATTACAATAGAGAGGAAGACGCACAAATATCATTTTTTCATCGCTTCTCTCCCCCTTTGGCATCAAGACACCAAAAAGAAAGAAAAGAGATAGAGAAGGAATGAAATCACTTATCATCTTCTTTGATCGCGCCATCTTCATCTTCATCTTCGTCTTCACCGGCAGGAGGAGGTGGAGGAGCTGTGGATGGACCGGCTGAAAGATTATTCCAGTCATAGCCTGCAAGAGGGTCATCAAAGACCCGCGGCTCACCATCAGGCTCACACTCAGGTCCATCATGAGATACATCATAGCCTTGAGCCTGTTGACCCCTCTTATAGAGCCTCACTTGCTTCTTGATGCGCTGCTTGTTCTTCCAGTTCTCCCTAGCATTAAAGCAACAAGCACCGAAGATGCCTTTAGGAAAGGCAAGAACAGAGGAAGGACGGCGCTGTCTGTCTTGGGCTGAGGAGGAGGCCCCTGCTACTGCTTGCTCGGTGGCTTGCTCGGCATAGAACCTATGGATGGCGGCTCGCTCAGAGGATGAAACACCTGGAGGAGGAGCAAACATTGGTTTAATCTCAGATTGCACCCTTGGCCTTAGAGGAAGATGCTCACATTCCTTCTCAAAGACCAATTCGGTCTCAGCCTCAATCATTCTCATAAGATAGGGAGCATAGGGGAGGCTCCTTCTAGTGTAAATGGAAGCTAGATGGATTTCATTTGTGATGAGGTCCATGACACAGAAGGGTCTTGCTTGGGGATTGAACCTAGCAAGAATGTTCCTAGAGCTCTCCACTATAGCAGTAGCATACCCTCCTTTAGGAGCAATAGTCACTCTAAGCAGCCTGTTGAGTGTGAAGTAGTAGTTGTGGAGACCATTTGTAGAACCAAAACAACACTTGCTTGGTTCATAATACATGAAGGCCATGTCCTTGTCCTTCATCACAGACTCATTTGAGATGAGCTCTCTAGTGCAATCATCACTACCTTGGAAGAAGTATTTAGCAAGCTTAGAGGCAGAGACTGAGTATTCCACACCCTGTGTCCTCCAGTGAAGAACACCCTTGCCATCTAGGTAGAGAGTTGCATAGAACTGACAAATGACTTCTTCGGTCCACCCATAATTGAATCCCATCAACTCATACACACCTCTGTCCTTACAAGTCCGAATGATGTCGGCAAACACTTGGTTTTCCTTGGACTCCATGTTGGTCCAGTTGATCCATTGGTGAGATGCTAGTCTATTCTTTCGGTTCTTGTCAATGAACATCGACATGTAGTAATCCTACTGGAACCAAGTGTGGAATCTAGGATCGGTGGCCTCTTGCTCACCGAGCAACATAGGGTTGACCTTCATTTCTTCAATGAGTGCATCCAAATCTTTCTTATAGTCCATGTAGACATAGTCATCGGGGTACACTGGTGCATGAATCTTGTGTCCCTCAATGACTGCTGGAGGGTCAGTTCTTGCTGTTCTTGAGGTGGTCTTGCGCTTTGTTGGCCTCTTTTCCTTCATTGGCTGCTTCACTTTGTCTAGAGACCTTCGTGGGGGAAGAGATCCTCCCGGTTGCACATGCACAGTTTGAGCATCCCCGCTCGATCCTTGACCACTAGCCCCACGGTCCTGAACAGTAGCGGCTTTCATCCTCTTAGAAGCTGGCACAAGTTCCTCACTGGAAGGGAGGGAGAGGGTGAGTCCTCGCTTGCCTCAAACTGAACTGTCCCCCCTTGCTTGACCCTCGTCATTGAGCTGGCACTAGCATAGGAAAGGACCAAGGTGAGTCACATGTTTAGGCAATGATTTAAGAGAGAATGGACATTAGTGCACTGAACTGCACACAACGGAAGTTCCGTCATGATGGAAGTTCTGACGGAACTTCTGTCACTTGCAGTTTGCACCAAAATCAAAACTACTCCTAGACCCTACCACAACATGGCAAAAGCTTCTAACAGAGGGTAGACTAGCCCCTAAGGAGTCAATCTATCCAAGCGAAATAAAGACATTTGAACCATTGACCAAAAAATGGATTTTGGGTCAAAGTCTCAAGATCAAAAATTGAAGGAAAATGAGGAAGATTGTGGAACTTCCGTGGAAGAGGAGTTGATTCCCCACCAAATCCAAGGGAAGTGCCGGTAGGAACTCCAAATTGCCACCAAATTGCCTCCTACGGTTTGAGTTGAGGAGAGAGAAGAAGAAAGAAGGAAGTGACCGGTTGGATAAGGAAGAAGAGGAGCTTCGGGTCCTTTAACCTGGGAGTGACGGAAGTTCTGTCATTGGGTGACTGAAGTTCCGTCGCTCTCGGGTTTGGGCAAACAGCCAGACCAAAAGGTCATGAAAGTTCTGACAGAACTTCCACGATTCGACGGAAGTTCCATCATTGAGTGATGGAAATTCCGTCATTCTCTGTTTCAGACATAAAACTTTCTCTCAAGTTTGAACTTTTGGACAAGTTACATAGGGAATATAAGGCTTGTTTCAACTTGTGAATAGCTACAATTCAACAATTAAAACTATATTCACAAGTATCAACAATATGATCTATTGATCAAAGAATTTTTGTTTGAAACAAAAGACAATCTACAATTTTGAAGAGATTTTATTTTCAACAAGTTTTCATGATCAATACACTAAACAAAGCACAAGATTCTACTCGAAGTTTGAAGAGTCAAGAATATTCAATTCACTCCTAAGTTCACAAAACCGCTTCTCATCTAGGGGTTTGGTAAATATATCGGCTAATTGTTTATCGGTTCTAACATAGCTAATTTCAATGTCCCCCTTTATTGAGTGATCTCTCAAAAAGTGGTGTCGGATATCTATATGCTTAGTCCTATTATGATCAATGGGGTTATATGCAATCATGATAGCACTCTCATTGTCACATAGGAGTGGAACTTTGGTCATAGTGTATCCAAAGTCCTTTAGAGTTTGTCGCATCCAAAGTAGTTGTGCACAACAACTTCCGGCTGCGACATACTC
Organism: Eleusine coracana subsp. coracana; assembly: GCA_032690845.1. Classification (NCBI taxonomy): domain Eukaryota; kingdom Viridiplantae; phylum Streptophyta; class Magnoliopsida; order Poales; family Poaceae; genus Eleusine; species Eleusine coracana. The sequence continues at coordinate 35,417,136 of CM064418.1, forward strand.
CGCTTCGGCCGTGGATAGGGCAACGGAATTTTGTTTCTTGGATGACCATGACACAAGAGACCTACCCAAGAATTGACACGTCCTGGAGATACTTTTCCTATCCACCTTTCATCCGGCATAGTCGGCATCGGAGTAACCGACTAGCTTGAACTTAGAGCCCTTGGGATACCACAATCCTAAGTTTAGGGTGTGAACCAAATATCTCAAGATTCTTCTTACAGCCACCAAGTGGCTTTCCTTAGGAGCACTTTGAAATCTTGCACATATGCACATAATAAGCATGATATCGGGCCCAGATGCACAAATATAAAGCAATGAGCCAATCATGGATCAATATACCATTTGATCAACGGGATTACCGTTTACATCTAGTCCACGGTGTCTATTTGTCTTCATGGGAGTCTTGTTCGGCTTTGCATTCTCCATGTCAAATTTCTTGAGTATGTCTTGAGCGTACTTGGTTTGACTTATGAATATTCCTTCTTTAAGTTGCTTGACTTGAAAACCTAGAAAGAACTTCAACTCCCCCATCATGGACATTTCAAATTTCCTAGTCATAATCTTGGCAAACTCATCATAAAAAGATTGATAAGTAGAACCAAATATAATGTCATCAACATATATTTGGCATACAAATAAAACATTATCAACTTTTCTTGTGAAGAGAGTAGGATCGGCCTTACCAATTATGAAGCCCTTGTTGATCAAGTATCCCTTGAGGTGTTCATACCAAGCTCGAGGAGCTTGCTTGAGGCTGTAGAGAGCTTTATGAAGCTTGTACATGTGATTTGGTTTCTTTGGGTCTTCAAATCCCGGAGGTTGTTGCACATACACCTCTTCTTGAATGGGGCCATTAAGAAATGCACTTTTCACATCCATTTGAAAAAGCTTAAAGCCATGGTGAGTAGCATAGGCAAGTAAAATACGAATTGACTCAAGCCTAGCTACGGGTGCATAAGTTTCACCAAAGTCCAAACCTTCTACTTGTGAGTAGCCTTTTGCAACAAGTCTTGCCTTGTTTCTTACCACCACACCATACTCATCTTGCTTGTTATGGAAGACCCATTTTGTGCCTACAATATTTTGCTTGGGTCTTTCCACTAATGACCACACCTTGTTTCTTTCAAAGTTGTTCAACTCTTCTTGCATGGCCATCACCCAATCCGAGTCTTGAAGGGCTTGTTCCACCCTAAGAGGTTCCATAGAGGAAACAAACGAGTAATGATGACAAAACATAGCCATTCAGGATCTAGCAGTTACCCCTTTTTGGATGTTACCAAGAATGTTGTCAATGGGGTTATCCTTTTGAATGCTTTGTCGTACTCATGGATGAATTGGCCTAGATGCATCTTCTTCTTCTTGATTGATATCATCTTGAGTGTCTCTATCCCTACCATCTTGAGCTTGATCTTGGTTGTTGCCTTGACCATGATCGCCACCATGATCTTGGTTTCTTCCTTGATCTTGTTCATCATGTGGCTCTTGTGAAGATGAATCATCTTGTCTTGAAGAAGATGGTTCATTTTGACTTGAATTTGGGTCTTGTGGTCTTATCTCTCCTATTGCCATATTCCTTATTGCATCACAAGGAGCTTCATCACCTACATCACTTGGATTAACTTGCTCTACTTGAGAGCCATTAGATTCATCAAATTGCACATCCCGGGTGATTTCAACAACTCTGGTGTCTTTGTTAAAGACTCGATATGCATAGACGTTAGTTCCATATCCAAGGAGAAAACCTTCATGTGTCTTAGGAGCAAACTTAGAGGATTTAGGTTGCTTGTTAAGAATGAAACATTTGCTCCCAAAGACACGAAAGTATGAAACATTTGGAAGGTCACCGATGAGAAGCTCATATGATCTTTTCTTCAAGATCTTGTGAAGATATAATCTATTTGTTGCATGGCATGCGGTGTTGATGGCTTCGGCCCAAAAGGTGTCCGGTGTCTTGTACTCATCAAGTGTTCTTGCCATCTCTATGAGTGTGCGGTTCTTTCTTTCGGCTACACCATTTTGTTGTGGAGTGTATGGAGGTGAAAATTCATGCTTGATGCCTTCTTCATCAAGATATTCTTCAAGTTGTGTGTTCTTGAACTCAGTTCCATTGTCACTCCTTATTTTCTTGATATTCACTTCATACTCATTTTGGGCTCTCCTCAAGAACTTCTTTAGGATACCTTGTGTTTCACTTTTATCCTTCAAAAAGAATACCCAAGTGAAACAAGAATAATCATCAATAATTACAAGGCCATATTCATTACTGCCAATGCTTATGTAGGTGACCGGTCCAAAGAGGTCTATGTGAAGCATTTCCAACGGTCTTGTAGTTGTCATCATTGTCTTGGATGGATGTGCTGCTCCTACTTGCTTTCCGACTTGACATGCGCTACATATTTTGTCCTTCTCAAAGGCAACATCCTTTAGTCCAACAATGTGACCACCTTTTAGGAGTTTGGAAAGATCTCTCATCCCAACATGAGCTAGCCGGCGGTGCCATAGCCAACCCAAGGTGGTTTTAGCTACCAAACAAGAATTTAGATTATATCCTTCTTTATTGGTAAAATCAACAAGATAGATCTTGTCCTCTAAATAACCTTTGAAGGCTATTGAGGAATCTTTCCTCCTAAAGACGATCACACCATCATCGTCAAAGAGACTATAACCCATCTCACAAAGTTGTGATACGGATATTAAGTTGTATCCTAGACCATTCACAAGATAAGCATTACTAATTGAAAGGTCATGGGTGACATCAATACGTCCATGACCAATTACCTTTCCCTTGTTGTCATTTCCAAATGATATGCCTCCACTTGGTAGATTGTCATCATCAAGTGTGGAGAACATTGATCTCTCTCCGATCGTATGATTTGAGCATCCACTATCAAGTACCCATATTAGATCATCGGAGGAGTATTCCTACAAAGGAAATCAAGCACGTGTTTTAGGCACCCAAGTTGGTTTGTCTCTCTTAACACTAGATACAAGAGTTTTGGGCACCTACACACAAGGTTTCCACCTCGCATCATGTGGCCCAACGAACTTGGCAACTACTCTACCATAAGCATTACGGGTTAGCACATAAGAGGCATCAAAATCATCAAAGGATATGGTAGAGTTCTTGGTGCTCTTGTTGACTTGAGAAGCATTCTTGGGCTTGATAGTATTCTCTTGTGCCACTTGCTTTCCCTTGTTCTCATGCACAAAGTTGATTCCTTTGTTGTGCCTTCTTTTCGGTACATTCTTGTTGTACGCCAATCCTCTTGGCTCGCCAACTATTTTTGTTGCGGTCTCCACTTGAGCTTTCTTCTAAAGCTCATTGATTTGGTTGGTTAACTTCTCAATGATTGCATCTTGCTTGGCAGTCATATCATCATCAATGTTGTGGCACCTTACACAACCCTTGCTTGTTGAGGCTTGAGAGGATTCAAGCTTCTTCAACAATGAGCGAGAGCTTGTCTTGGGATCTTCAATGGCCTTTACTAAGGTCTTGTTCTTCTCTTGTAAGGAGTTGCACCTTTCTTGATACTTCTTGGTCATTGAGGTGTATGATTCACTTGTTTCATTGACCTTTGTAAGATCCTTGGTTAAGGTCTTGTTCTTCTCCTTCTCTTGCTCAAGTTGCTTGGTGAGCTCAAGGTTCTTGCTTCTTTCTTCATCAAGCAACTCTTCTTGTCTATCAATGATTCTTTCTTGATTGTCCAACTCCCCTTGTAGCTTATCTAGCATTTTCACCATTTCATGCATAGAGGGGACCAAGTCCTCCTCTTCATCAGTACAATAAGAAGGATTGAAATCGGTGTGAGGAGCTACCTTGCTTTCCTTGGCCATGAAGCATCAGGGGCATCGTCCTCATTATTAGTGAGGTTGTTGAAGACTGACTTCTTGGCTGGAGGTAGGCCAATGGCAATGTTAGCAATGCCACCCTCATCATCTTCATCGTCATCATCGGAGATGTACTCTTGGCCAATGTGAGCATGTCCCTTGTTGTATGGTTTCTTGTTGGGCTTTGTCTTGTTATTGTACTTTTCATTTTTCTTGCCTTTGGCATTTAGTCTTGAACAATCAGCAATCATCTGTCCTTGTTCATAACACTCATAGCATCTTCTACTTGTTCTTCTAGCTTTTGCCTTGTCAAAGCTTCTTTTGGTGAAGCCATTCTTGATCATATACTTGCCAAATGTTTTGACAAATAAGGCAAATTCTTCATCGTCTTCTTCCTCATCATCATTCTCTTCATCATCATCATCATTGTCATCTTGAGTTTTCTTGGCTTTGAGCACCAAGTCCTTCTTGCTTGTGCTCTCATCTCCTATGAGCACATTCACTCTCTTGCCCTCATCATCACAACTTTTGTGGGCATTTATTCTTCCAATGACTTCATCCGTTGTGAAGCTCTCAAAACCATCCTTCTCTTCAATGATGGTGCAAAGTGTGGGATTCCACATTCTAAGAGTCATGAGGAGCTTATAGTTGATTTCCTCATCTTTGATGTTGTCTCCATAAGATCTTCTTTCATTTACAATGTCCATGAGCCTATCATGAGTTTGTTGAGGCTCTTCTCCCTTGTTCATCACAAAGAAGTTGAATTGATTCCTGAGTAACAAGCAAATCAAATCTAGATAGGGATGGAAAGATATGCTCAAGCTTTTGAGTGGATGGATTCAATCATTTTGTGGTTAGATCTCTCTCACTTCGATTTGAATCTCAAGAATAAGTCTAGGAGTGAGAGGAGAGAGCTCTAGCTGAAAAGTGAATGAAATGCCAAGGAATCCAACCCTTCCCACAAGGGAAGGGGGGAAGTATTTATAGGAGCTCTCCAAAAACTAGCCGTTACACAGCTTTTCTGTGTCTGATGGAACTTTTGTGGTTACCCATGGAACTTCCGTCATTTCAAATTAGCCGTTGTGCGAGCCAGTTTTCAACTAGGTCAGAGTCGACGGAACTTCCGTGATGGACGTCACGGAATTTCCATCACTCTCGGGTTGGCACCAAAGGGCAACTTGAGGACGACAGAACTTCCGTGGAGGAGTCCACGGAACTTTCGTGAGTCTCGGCTTAGCTTGGAAATGAGAACCCGAGGACAACGGAACTTCCGTGGATATGCCCATGGAACTTCCGTAACACTTGGGTTGGCTGAGTTGAGAAACTTGGCAATGACGGAACTTCCATGGTTTGCACCACAAAACTTTCGTGAGTCTCTGTTTAGCTCAAAAAAGGATTGGTTCTTGTTGGCATTGGTTGGCTAAATTCTCCTAAACCTTTTTTGGTAAGTTTGAGCACATAAATTCCCTTCTTAGCAAGATTGGTTTACCCCCCTTAATAGTTCGGCAAGCCTATGACTCAACATAAATAAAAGAACTACTCTTTGAAGCACTTTTGAGTCCATTTTCTTTTCTTCATTTTGGGAGTAAAAGTCATCCTGCACATGTGGGTTTATTCAACTATTTTGTTTATGTGCACATTTCTTTCAAAGATAGGTTAGCACAATTTTAATATTTTATCATTGTACACCAAAACCCACTACGGGATCCTAGATGCATCTTCAAAGAGATGGCTCATGATTTTTCCTGAGGTCTCAGAAGAATGGTGCCTTTCCCTACTCCTCATTGGACTATTCCCACCGGAGTACCGGTCCCTCCCGCCACCAAGTGGAGTTCTCGCACACGAGCCCACAATCACTCCCGGAATGAAGACACGGTTGCGTCACCGCTGCCACCAAGGCACAAGCTCACCTCCCTGGAGAACTTGCCGGACTCCCCGAGCCGACATGGGCGCTCACTATTGATGCCCCTTTTACCAACGGGCTCAAACTATGTATAAACGTGTGACGACCTTCACAACTGATCATGATAGGCTCGATCACCGACACCTAACCAGTCTAGGTCTCACCATAGACCAAGACTAATAGCCTAGATCACACCATCAAGGACACCCTAGCCTTAGATGGTCACGATGCTCAAGTTACTCTCACTAGCACTCTCAAGATATGCAATATCTCCTCCTATTGCTCTCTTCTTTTTCTCTTGGCTCTCACCAAATACTCCAAGCTATTCTACTGGCCAAGAGAGGTCTCTAAGACCCCCAACAACGAAGTTATATAGGCTTCCAACCTCAAACTAGTCGTTTCTACACAAAATCACCTTTCTGGACACCATTGACCCGACTGTCCAGTCACTGCCAGACCGGACCGTCCGTCTTTCTAAAACGGTTCCCAGAACCATTGGCTGCACTGTCCAGGCAATTTCCCTATACTGACTAGACCGTCCGGTCTCTCCAACTCTGACGTTTCCAAAGAGCTTCCTGAAGTGCTTCCTCTCTGTCTTGTGCAAGTCCACACAGACCTGACCGTTTGGTCTATAGACCGGAGCGTTCGGTCTCTATAGAATCTAGCACAAGATTCCTTGCAAGTCCTCTCTCTGATCTCCTAGTGACCATACAGTCCGGTCTCCATTGACCCCTATGTCCGGTCACTTCGTCCAGAAGCTAAAACTCCTCGTCCTAGCTTGACTTTATTTCTCGGCTTCTCCAAACAGCTCCTTGGCTTCTCCACCGCCACCTAGTGCCTACGATTTTACTGAGCATCATGCACATCACTGACTAGTTGTGACCTAAGATACATGACCTAGAGCCCCTTGATAGTCCGGTTTTTCCTATGGACTCAAAGCCCTAGCAACTAGACAAGTGTTCCAAACACTTGCTCCATAGCTTATCCTTAGCCTTGATCCATCTCGATCAACCCTTGGACTCCATCAAGCTCATCAAGCCTACATGCTTGAGATCATTGTCATTCATTGCCAAGGCAGCTGCCATCAATCATCAGAGTAGAAAAGGTTTCCTACACGCATAACACTTGTGTAAGCATTAGTCACATTTCATGTTTGTCATTCATCACCAAATCATTAAACCTTGGGGTCACCTCAAGAACTACTTATGATGATCCAAAATAGACGAGCAACAAGTAACCAAAGGAAAAGGAAGGATTGAAAGGATTTACCTTGGTCCTTACCTTGAAAGTAGTCTCCCCCATGGAATATGCTAGGTGTTGAGGGAGAACTACCCAATATATGTACGTACCTGATGTTGATCTTGAATTGAATTTTACGTCTGTCTTGATGTCGTGGTAGTTGATCTTGCTGATGTAGACACGCACCAAAGACGTAGATGTTCATCGTTGTTGTAGACATGCACCATTGTTGTCCTTCTCCATGTTGGTGTAGCTGTTCATCTTGATATAATCTTCAAACGTACTCTAAGTGAACATGCACCATTGTTTTGATCATCTTCATTTGGTCATCTCTCCTTCATGTGATCTCCATGTTCTTCTCCCCTTTCAGTTGTCAATCTAGACTTGGCTTTTGGATCTTCATCTTCCTCATCTAGTGATGAGGACATCATTACTATGGATATACACAACACTCCTCCAATTCTACACTTGTAAGGTCCAATGACTAGAGCTCGTGCACAATGACTAACTTTAGAGGTAAGCTCATTCCTACGTTCTTTGTTATATGTTACTTTTTAGATTGATTTGCTATCTAATGATTATATCATGATTTGGAACCATGGAGAGGACCAGGAGATGATGCAAGAAGGACTTGGGAACGTCGAGGACCAGAAAGGACTTGGAAGCCAAGGTGGAGGCCCAATCGAAACCGACTTTGAGTCTATTTCGGGGCCCAGGACCAGTCTGCACTAAAACGGATGCTCAGGACGCATACGAACTCCGATTTCTAAGTTGTACATATGCACGGAAAGATAAGGACAAGAACTTCCGAATGCCACCAGAATCATATCAAAATTCATCCGGAGTCATCGGGAATGGTCGAAACAAGAGATGGTCCAGAATCAGTGTTGGTGCTGTGTTGCCTGTTTTTGATCTTTGGGCTTTGTATCCAGTTGTGCCCAATTAGGGGCACATCCAGAGGGTCTTGCATGACCCTAAGATCTTCATATACAGCCACAACCGCACCATTAGAGTTCAGGTTTTGCTCAGATTAATTTTGTTCATAATTAGTGTTGCCATTCATTGGTTTGTGGGACCCCAACTTCGTGAGCTTAATCATTCATCTATGATTGTGTTGCATTCTTTGTTGTTCTTGCTTGTGTTCTTGATTCGTAGGCAAGGATTAGCCTTCTCGGTGAGGTCAATCGTTCTTGAACGGTTGATAACTAGAGGAGACGTTGTGCTGTGATTGTGAGGTTCTGACATGTTGTTTAGAAGCCAGATCGATTTGTGTTTTGCCTTCGTCCAAATCAAGATTACCAGGACCTTTCGGAAGATCGCAAATCCTTGTCCACATCATCTAGACTTGGCTTTTTGAATGTTGCCTAGAGGGGGTGGGGGGTGAATAGGTAAATCTAAAAATCCTGCAAAATTGCACTCAAACAATTTTATTAGTAGGACCGGCAATGCCGATGGCTGAGATCAGTAGCGTCGATGGCCACTGCCGGTGCTAGATCAACAGTGCCGATAAGAGGGCAAAGAGTCGCCCAAATTAAAACTAAGCTGATTTCATAGTTACTAAGTTGATAAATAGAAGAACAACAGTAGAATGAGGCACTACAAAGTACTAGCAACAACATGACAAGCCTACACAACTAGACTGGTCGAATTAAAGCTAGTACAAGTATGAAACCTAAAACAATGAAAGTAACAACAAGTAAATAAAGGAAGCACACGGAGACACAAGATTTGTTGCCAAAGTTGGGTCTCACAAAGAACCCTACGTCTCCGTTGATAAGTCCACAAAGGATCGATTCTATTTCAACCCTATTCTCACTCAAGCGACCACAAAGATCGAGCTCAAGTTCTCCATTAGCAAATCCTTTACGGGATGGGTGATACAAACTTCCCGAGGCGTCACCATACAAGTTGGGAGCTCTACGGGCACCTCTAACCGTCTAGGAGCAAAGCTCCAAGAGTAACAAGCACAAGTCACAAAGATGATTAAATCAAATGCTCAATAGTGGAATGGTGCTCTTCACACTAGGAAACAATGGCTCACTCAAACCCTAGCTCAAAGGTTGAAGCTTTAGCTTGGAGAGGGAGAGTGAAGCTCAAAAGTGCCAAATGATTTTTGGGTTGCAAGGAGGAGGCACGAAGTGGGGTGAAACCCTTTTATACAAAGGGGTCAAAAAGAGTCGTTGGACTGTCTGGACGCAACGGCACTGCCGATCGAGCCATCGGCACTGCCGGTAGGGTTTCTAACACACTGTCATAGATCTATAGACAAGGATTTGGCCCACACCGGCACTGCCGATCAGGGCATCGGCGCTGCCGGTGAGGCAGCCACATAGAAGATAAGTGGTCTCTAGCGACCTTGACCGGCACTACCGATAAGGAAGACCAACACTGCCGATCACAGTCAGCCAGAGAGTCCGTGGGGAGATAGTCTCTATGGAGAGGACACCGACACTACCGATCAGGAGGACCGGCACTACCGGTGAGCTACAGGCAGAGCCAGACACAAAACTGGCTCTCTAGTAGATCCGACTGGCACTACTAATCAGGATGATTGGCACTACCGATAAGCTACAGCCAGAGAGCCCGAGTGTCAAAACGCCCTTAGACCAAAGTTCCCGAGGTGCTGATTAAGCAAACACAAGATAATACAACAACCGACCAAGTTCAAATTACGTAAGAAGAGTGTTATTTATTATACATCAGAGTTAAGTACTTAAGTGCAGCGGAAATATTACAAAGTTCAGTTTTAAAAGCAGCGGAAGATAACGTGATTAAACATCTACAATATACAACTCGACTAGAATAGCAGTTGTGATAAATCCGAGCCCATACGGATTATCACCTAGCATCACACAAAGGCAGCGGCTACTCATTCTCCCAGTGGGCAGACCATCCCTCAGGGATAGACATATCCCAAGGAAGAACACCCATAGGTAGATCATATGCATCAACATTATTACCTAAAATAAAGAAAACAACAACATGGCAAAGCCTGGGCTACTAAGCTCAACAAGTCTTACCCGACAAGTATTAAATCTAGACATGCATAGGCTCAGAGATGGATAAAAGTAAATTTAGTGAACATTCTAATAACCATAATAGTGTAAGGTAACTTGCATGTGAAATTAATAAGTACAACAGGCAATCTGAAATTTCAATTAATTACAAAAGAACTTCAGTTCAGATTCACTAAAATACCATATTCTTCATTCAAACATTCCATTAATTGTTACTAGTGAGGTTCTTAAGCTACGATGTGACTCAGTGAACAAGCGGTGCTCATTACTACGAGGGACAATAATCGCAATCGTTTTACACAAGCTAGGAAAGCCCAAAGTACATGGCATACGCATTATTTAAGAACACGTATGACAACTTTTCGCAAAGACGTCATACAAGTCGGTCCAGGTCCAAAGGCCCGAGTGGGCAGCCATTCCACTCCTACCGAATCACATGACCAAGCGTTTGGGTATCGTCCAACATGCAAATGACAATGCTACATCATTTTACTAGTTCCCATATACTAGCATGCATCCGGTACAGTTCAATACTTGCTCAACAGGGTCAACAACGGATGGGTCCTAGGTCGATATAGACAGGGCTACAGCCTTGTAAGCCATGTCCTCTGAAGGCACATGATCTTTGTCCTTTCACCTACGGGGCCAGTCCACGTCTCAAATTTTAGTTGATGACATAAACGGACTGCCACCTTGCGAGACAAAAACCATCACAGATCCCTTGCATTCGCCCTTTCTAATACAGACCCGTTTAGTCCAAATTTTAACATTCTTAATTCACCATATGACTATCATCATGTTACTAATATTTTAAGTACCATAACAGTGTACAACCTACAACTAAGTATAATAGTTCCTCTATTTACTACCGGTACCTATATACCATGTCTAAAATAATATAGGATATTTCTAGGGAATGCAGGTGGGTTTTCATTCAACTCCTAAACTTAATGCACAAACAATCTATGCACATCTAGCAATTTAATTACTGGAATTAAATAAACTAATACACGGGAATGTTCCAGGGCTTGCCTTGAGCTAAGACCACTGAATCAGTAGTTAAGTTAGAGTCTTCTTGTGCCAAGAAATCCGAGGATACCTTCTGAATATTATCCTCTCACATGTCAACGTTCCCTATAACAATATCGATATGTCAACATAGCTGAATGCATAAATAATGCAACAAAATATGATGCATAGGATGAATGAATATATCAATTAAAATTTGTTCCTCAACATTGTTCTCGAAGTCATATGCTTCAGAGCTAGCAACTCTAATAATAGAACTTTACAAATAAAGTTTCCTATTGCATTTACATATGGTTATTTAGACATAAAATGCAAATAATTCATTTAGTAAAATAAAACTATGTCACTGGATATGATTGATCTACAGGTGATTGATATATGCATGATCAGCAAGTTTATCAAGTTTTACTAATATATAATAAGCAATTTATTAATAATGCATTTAACAATATTTATAACTAAATAAATTCTACTAAATTATGAACAATAGATAAATTTCTATAAAAAATTATGATGATGCAATATGACAAGTACGATTTTTGTGCACAAGTATAAACTCTAAATATTTACAGAAATTACTTTATTACATTTCTAAGCATTTCAAAGATAAAATCATATATAATTTTATGTTGAGAAACTTGGGTCAATTAAATAAATTCTGGACAAAGCATATCATGAGAAGTCTAAAACAATTTAATTTGCTATTTAATCATATCTACAACTAAACATATGAATTTATTAAGATTTACTCTAATTAATTAATACATCAAAACTTTTCATATAAATCATGCAAACTAATAGGTTCAATGTATAGAATACATCACAAGGAATTCAACAAAATTTAGTTTGCAATTTTCGGAGCTCTAAATCTCCAGATATGGATTTTACAAGGTTAGAGTATTTTTCTGGATTTTCATTTCTAGGTTCGTGTTATTTACGGAAATTGCCATCGTCCTGTTTTAACAGGCACGCTCGCGCGCGCGCTCACGCGTGCGGCGGCGCTGGCCTGCCGGAGCGGCCTTCGGGATTACCGCCGGGCCATCTGGGTGGTGAAGCTCAGTCGCGTGTACGCAAGAGCAATGCGAACGCCTAGGCTCATCTGAAGGAGGGGCTCGGGAAGTCGGGCGCTCACCAAAGGATGTCAATGGCGAGAGGCGGTGGCGAAGAGCTCAACGACAACAGCTTGATTGACACAACAAAAGACAGTTCTGAGTTGGCCAGGAAGATGCGCGCAGATGAGACGATAGATAAACTTGGACTTGTCACCAAAGAAAAGTAACACAACGATAGGAACGCGGCTTGCCAACGAGCAGCTCCAGTGGCAATGGCCGCGGACTACGATGGACTCTCGAAAACTAGTGGTACTGGACACCTCATAGTAAAAATAAAAAGGAAACAATTGTCAGTCATGTGTTCCAGAGTGATGCGCACCATTTTGAATAGGAACTAGGAGACAAGACTCACCACAGATAGAAGAATTCTTGATGTCGCTGCTCAGGTCATTAGAGGAGTTAAGCTCGCCATTTTCTTCAATTCCTTGGAACTCGATTAGTAATCTATAGTGAGGATTTGCATTAAGCTATAGGAGTTCCTAACGAACCTAACTCCGAGCTCGTCTGGAACTGGTATGGGTGAAGTGACCGGGCGACGAGTTTCAGAGGCTGGCGGCCATGACAGACGGCAATGGCGTGCAGAGCAGCGAAGAAGATGAGGTAGAGGCGAGCTGAGCGGAATGACCGAGGGAAATGATGGAGAGAGAGAGAGAGGGAGAAGAGCGGGGAAGAAGCCGAGGCGGAGTTTTGATCTCTGACTCCGTCGATCGAGCGGTGACACGTGGCTGCGCGCATGTCTGCACGCATGGCGATCGGGCACCAGCGAAGAGAAAGAACAGAGAGAGTAGAGAGGCTGATAGGTGGGTCCTACGGTTAGGGTTTTAAATTATTTCGGCCACTACTTTAATAATTGATTTAAAATAATTTCAAACTCCAAATTAACTTGGGAAAATTTATACAGAAACCTTGAGTTTGTAGATCACAATGTGACAAGTTACAAGGTCCAAAATAAAATTGTTTATGTTTGTCAATTATTTGAATATGGATATTATTCAAACTTCTAGGAATTTATTAGGGCACTTCTTCTTTGAATAAAATTTTGAGAAAATGTCAAAAATTATTTTATGGCAAACCCTATCACATAAATGTTTGGCAGCGCCAAGCTGTATGAAAAAATTAAAAATTGCTTCTCAACCTAACCATATTTTGGTTTGTATTCAAATTCAAATTAATTTGAATGCAACTAAAATTGAATTATGAGTTACTAAACCAGAACACCCTTCTCTAGAAGGTAAGACCAGCACTGCCGATGAGGCCATCGGCACTGTCGGTGCTGGCAAGACAGAAACTAGAGAAGTGTCTAGCCATCACAGCGCCTTTGCCAAGAATAATCGGCACTGCCGGTGAGGGCCACTGGCACTACCGATGATGGCAAAAACAGAGGGCAACAGAAGTGATAATATTGGAAAATTTGAGCATTTGACTTTATCAACTTTGTGAATTATATCCCTCTTAATAGTACGGTTCACCTATACTCAAGATATAAAATAAAAACAACATTGATCCTTCATTCTTGAGTGAATATTGGACTTTCAACTTAAGGCAAATGGCCATCTTCTTTTCCCTTTCTGTTTCAATGCATCTTAGTCACCAATTTGAGATAGTCATCTACACACATGCTCAATGAAAACATTAGTTCATTCTTAATTGTATTGACGTAATCTCCAAAATAAAATTAGGGGTATAGATGCACTTTCAATCTCCCCCTTTTTGGTGATTGATGACAATACAACTAAATTTTATAGAAATTTGCAATAAGAATCATTTTGTGATATTAAAAGAGATGTGGAGCTCCCCCTAAGTGTGTTCATGAGATAAATAATAAGCAACAACAATAATGCACATATTTAAAGAAAAGTGTGAGAGCTCCCCCTTACACCGTGCATCTGAGTCAATTTGCAACAATTAATCATAAGAGATAATAAACAATGAATATGACAAGAATTTTCACACAAATGCATCTTGAAAGTGAAAACCAACAATACATCATCATAAGAGACAATAATAGCACACGAACTCATAAAACACAAATAGAGGTTTACACGATCAATAGCAAATGGTTTTACAAACCACAAGGCATGAAGCAAGCAAATACAAATTGTCCATCACTCTCACAACTCACAAAATGAAAACTACTAAGAACTCTTCTCTCCCTTTGGCATCACAACACCAAAAAGAGGAAACGAAGATAGCTCAAGCGTCCTCCGAGGTAGCATCGTCATCATCCTCATCATCATCTGCCTGCTAGACAACCTATGTAGCCTGAGCGTAGATACCCCAGGGATCATCATAAATGCTCATGTCTGGCAGAGGGGTGAACTGAACTAGAGGTGGAAGCTCAACACTGGAGGTAGCGGCGAGAGTCCTCATGTCTGACTGCATCTAAGAGAGAGCCTGTTGCTGCTCTCTAACTGCCACTGTTGTGTCCTGGCATATACAAAACATGGACTTAATGACATGAGCGACCTTCGAAGACTGACGGCAGGGGCGAGGGACAGCACTAGCATCGGCTGCCTCTCCCCCTGCTGCTGCTGCTGATGCTTCTAAAGACTGAGGCACATCAGCAACTGCTAGAGGAGTACCACCGCGGGGAGGTGATGCAATGAGAGGAAACTTATTCGGCGTGACTAAGGGATGCTTATGATCACAAATGAACTGGCAGCCCGCCACACGCAGAATCATCTTCATGATATAAGGAGCATATATCAAAGAAGCCTTACTAGTGTAGGAGTTGTAGAGGATCTCAGTCCATATGAAGTCAAACACACTAAAAGGCTCTGCTTCCTCTTTCATAGCAAACATTAAAGTCTTGGTGGAGCTGAGAATATGAGTGTGATCCCCCACCTTAGGAGTCAAAGTCACCCGGAGCATGTTGTTGAGAACTAAAAAATATGGCTTCATGCCATGATAAGAACCAAACTCAACACCATGCTTGGGGTCAGCATAACGGGCATCATACATGAAAGCCCACTCACTCTCCTCCTGAGGATCAAAGATAGTCTCCTTGGGCTTCGCTTTGTTAGTCTCATCAAAACCAAGAATGAGATAGAAATTGAAGTATGTGACAGTGAAGCGGTTACCCTCAATAGTCCAGTGTAGCTTAGAGTCCATGTGGTTCTCCTCATCAATCTCAATCCACAGATTAGAGTAAAACTGGGCTATGATCTCATTATTCTAGTGCTGGTGCAAGCCCATGATATCTGTCAAGTTCCTCCTGTCACACTCTGAGCGGATCAGGTGAAATGTAGGATCATCTGCTACTGCCATCCTATCCCAGTCAATGTACTTCATGGGTGCAACTCTATGTGTGGTCTTCTTCAGGATGTTCTTGTACCAGGCAACCTGAGTCAAGTCCTAAAATCTAACATCTGAGATATCCGGGTGCTTGGGTTGGGTCCAGGGGTTAGTGAGACGGTACTCTCTCATCTCATCCCTGGACGGAGCCACTGGGATCCTGAACTGGTCATCCACCTAGGGTGCCAACAACTAATATGTGATGGAAGAGCGCATGGGTCCATGAACAGGCTGATGGATAACCTCGTCCCTAGACTCATCACCCTCCTTATCGTCCTCTTCAGCACCCTGCTTAGCCTCCTCATCGTCCTACTGATCATCCTCTTCCTCTTCCTCATCTTCTTCCTCCTCTAATTCTTCCTCCTCACTAGGAGTAGGATCCGTGGAGGAAGAGCCTTGCCTTTGCCCTTGCCACGCCCACGGCCAACACCACATGAGGTGGCTTGGCCGGAGTCGCCACTTCGACCCCGCTTGGCTCCCCCACCCCGACGAGCAACGGGGAGTCATTGGGATCAAAGTCCACATCGAAGTTACTGGCATGGCTTGGATGCTTCTGCCTCTTGCCACCTGGCATCTGCCAAGGAGGGAAAACAATGATGTGAGAAAAAAGTTGCGCCATAGCAGTACATAACTGCTGTCTATTTGCCCTGACCGGTAGTGCTGATGGGAGGCATCGGCAGTGCCGGTGGGTCAAACAGGGAGCAGCTAGGGTGAAAAGCTCTCTGGTTGGCCCAACCGACAGTACCGATGACTGATATCAGTAGTGCCGATTAGTACAAACCAAAATGAACACTTAGGGTTTTAGATCTCTCAACTGGCAGTGCCGATGGAAGCCACCAGTAGTGCCGACCGAGGGAGAACCAAACCCTAAATCCACTAGAAATTAAGATTTAGCCACTAAAACTGTACCAAATTGCATGGGTGACTACATTACTCCTAGATGAACATCTCTATCAAGTGAAATTACGCAAAAACATGAGGCATTGCGAGATTCAAAAGATGGAGATTTTTAAGAATACCTTCAAAAAGTCCTTCAAATTAGGGAGGAGATGGAGGAGAGAAGGCCTAGGAGGCGATTTGATCCTCTTCCCGCTTGATTCCACGAAGATTTTGCAATGGATTTAGTGGGTTGATTTGAGTTAGAGGTAGAGAGGAGAGAGAGGCGAGATGGATCCTTCAAACTGAATAAAGTGCTTGGTCCCGTGAGGGGACCGAGTGTACTTCAAGTTTCAGGACGCCGCATCGGCAGTGCTAGTGATGGGCATCAGTAGTGCCAGTGCGGGTCAACGCACACAGACCAGGGCCACATCGGCAGTGCCGGTGCTAAGCAACGACAGTGCCGATGAGGGCTGGATGAGGGACAAAAATCCCAGACAAAGAGCAGTCTCTGTTGGACATATGATCGACAGTGCCAGTAGAGGTACCAGAAGTGTCGATCCTCTGAACAGAGACTGAAGAGCTACAAGAGGGAGTTTTCAAAATAGTTTTTGATGGACAAAAAGCTATCTTGACATCATATGGTCAGCCAACAATCAACAATTCATAACAATGACCACATTTTGACAAGATTTGATCTAATGATCAAGAAGAAACATCACTAGCAAAAATAATAGATTTTTGACATAAAGAAATGATTTTTGCAAAGATAAAACAATCACCATTCATGTGCATATCCTCTACACCACATTGCTAAAGTCAAGAATATTTAGTTCACTCCTAAGATAGCAAAATCTTTTCTCATCTAGGGGCTTGGTGAAAATATTGGCTAGTTGGTCTTTGGTTCGCACATGACTAACTTCTATATCCCCCTTGATAGAATGATCTCTCGAAAAGTGGTGGCGGATATCTATATGCTTCGTGCGTGAATGCTCAACGGGGTTATAAGCTAGCTTTATGGCACTCTCATTGTCATATAGGAAAGGAACACGATTCAACTTGTATCCGTAGTCCCTTAGAGTTTGTCTCATCCAATGTAGTTGTGCACAACCACTACCGGCAGTGACATACTCCGCTTCGGCCGTGGAAAGTGCAATGGAATTTTGTTTCATGGATGACCATGACACTAGATACCTACCCAAGAATTGGCATGTCCCGGGGGTGCTCTTTCTATCTACCTTATCCCTGGCATAATCCGCATCGAAATAGCCTAATAGGTTGAACTTTGAACCCTTGGGGTACCAAAGCCCTAGGTTGGGTGTGTGAACCAAATATCTCAATATTCTCTTAATGGCCACCATGTGACACTCCATAGGAGCGGCTTGAAAATGTGCACACATACACACACTAAGCATGATGTCGGGCCTAGATGCACAAAGATAAAGCAAAGATCCTATCATGGAGCGACATACCTTTTGATCAACGGGCTTATCCTTTTTGTTGAGGTCGATGTGTCCATTAGTTGGCATGGGAGTTTTGGTGGGCTTGTCCTTGTCCATGTCAAACTTCTTCAATAAATTTGGAGTGTACATGGCTTGACATATGAAGGTGCCCTCGTTGAGTTACTTCAATTGAAAGCCTAGAAAGTATGTCAATTGTCCCATCATGGACATCTCAAATCTCTTGGTCATTATCTTGCTAAACTCAACACAAAAGTTTTGGTTAGTAGAACTAAATATTATGTCATCAACATATATTTGGCATATTGCCAAAACGCTTGGTGAAGAGGGTTGTATCGGCCTTGCTAATGATGAAACCCTTTTTAACAAGAAAATCCCTAAGGCCTTTATACCATGCTCTTGGAGGTTGTTTAAGCCCATAGAGCGCCTTATGGAGCTTATAAACATGATTAGGATACTTACGGTCTTCAAAGCCCGATGGTTGCTCCACATACACCTCTTCCTTTATTGGCCCATTGAGAAATGCAGTTTTCACGTCCATTTGGTACAACTTAAAATCATGGTGAGTAGCAAAAGCAAGTAAGATTCTAATTGATTCAAGTCTTGCTACGGGGGCATAGGTTTCATCAAAATACAAACCTTCCACCTGTGAATACCCCTTTGCCACGAGCCTTGCCTTGTTCCTTGTCACAACATCGTCTTCATTTTATTTATTGCGGAACACCCAATTGGTGCCCACAATATTTTTGTTCTTTGGCCTTTCCTTCAATGTCCACACTTCATTTCTTGTGAAGATGTTCAATTCTTCTTGCATGGCCATCACCCAATCCGAATCCTCAAGTGCTTGTTCTACCCTAAATGGCTCCATAGAAGAGACAAAAGAGTAATGTTCATAAAAATTACTAACCCGAGATCTAGTGATTACCCCCTTATCAATGTCTACAAGAATTTGTTCAACTGGGTGATCACGTTGTACACTTTGATGCATTCCTGGGTGTGGTGAATGTGAACTTTCTTGACCACCATCTTTATCAACCTCTTGATCATATCTTTGAGAATCATCACTTGATGCTTGTTCATGATCCCCAACATCTTGATCTTGACCACTTGCATGATCAATTTCTTCATTTTCATGACGTTGGTCTTGTCTTGAGAGGGAGGGTTGATTTTCAGTACTTGATGTTTCTTGTGGTCTCACATCACCAATAGCCGTCCTTTTTATTGCTTTTCTAGGAGCTTCATTATCTACATCATCTATAGAAACTTGCTCCTCTTGGGAGCCATTAGATTCATCAAATGTCATGTCATGTGAAATTTCAACGCAACCGATGGTTTTGTTGAATACATGATAGGCATGAACATTTGACCAATAACCAAGCAAGAAACCTTCATCAACTTTTAGAGCAAACTTTAAAGTCTTGGGTTTCATGTTTAGCATAAAACATTTGCTCCCAAAAACATGAAAGTAGAAAATATTAGGCTTGTTACCGGTTAGTAGCTCATATGGTGTTTTCTTCAAAAATCGGTGGAGATACAACCGGTTGGAGGCATGGCATGCGGTGTTGACGGCTCCGGCCCAAAAACGGTCGGACGTCTTGTATTCATCAAGCTTTGTTCTTGCCATCTAAATGAGTGTGCGGTTCTTTCTTTCGGGAACCCCATTATGTTGATGGGAGTAGGGTGCCAAAAATTCATGCTTGATCCCTTCTTCATCAAGATACTCCTCAACTTGAGTGTTCTTGAACTCGGTGTCATTATCACTTCTTATTTTCTTGATCTTCACTTCATATTCATTTTGTGCTCTTTTCATGAATGTCTTGCGCACATCTTTCACTTCACCTTTATCATGTAAAAAGAATACCCACGTGAAGCAAGAAAAATCATCAACAATTACAAGACCATATTTGTTACCACCAATGCTTATATAGGAGACGGGGCCAAAAAGATTCATGTGCAACATCACCAATGGTCTTGTAGTTGTCATCACGTTCATGGCGGGGTGTGATGCTCCAACTTGTTTTCCCGCTTGACATGCACTACAAATTCTATCTTTCTCAAAGCAAGCATCGGTTAGTCCTATGACGTGGCCGTCCTTTTGGAGTTTGTGAAGATTTCTCATACCAACATGGGCAAGCGTTCTATGCCACAACCACCTCATGTTGGACTTTGTTAATAAGCATGTGCCAAGGAATTCCTTCCCATTCTTTTGGCTTGCTTCTTTTGGTAAGATCCTTCCTTGGTGAACTTAAGGAATTCCTTCCCATTCTTTTTCTCCTAGTATTATGCTTGGCACCCTCAACATAACCAATGCCATCCATGACATAAGTCATTCTAGTGCATGAGTATGCACCTCTTGCATACTTTGCCTTTTTATTGTCAACAACATTTCTCTCATGTTGTATTTTGCTTTCAAGAGCCTTCACTTGCTTGTTCAAATCATCAATCAATCTCACATTAGTAGCACAAGCATCAACATCAATATTGTAGCACCTATCACATCCTTTGCTAATGGAGGCATGAGAGTTATTCATGGAGGATGTGAAGGTTGAGATGATCTTATATTGTTCTTCAAGAGACTTATGAGTCTTTTCCAATACCTCATACTTCTCTTGAAGTTCATCTTTAGTGCTTTCAACATTCTCACAAGTATTTTCAATTTTAGTGAGAGACATGGTTAATTCTTCATTTTTCTTTCTTTCAAGTTCTAGGAGCTTCTCTAGTTCAAGGTTTCTTTTCTTTTCAAGAATAAGGAAGTCTTCTTGTTTTTCAAGAAGCTACGCTTGTCTATCATTTTCTCCCTTTTATTTCTCAAGCAATTCCATAAATTCAAGCATTTTAGGAAGTGAAGCATTAGCATCATCATCATCATCATCATCATCATCATCACTACTACTAGCATATGAGGAACGCTTATGTTTAGATTTTGATACCTTAGATCCACTTGACATGAAGCACTTATGAGTGTTGTCATTATCATCATCACTTAAGCTTCCAAATAGAGAAGTGTTGGTGGGAGTAACGCCGATGGCAAGTGTAGCAATGCCTCCCTCATCCGAGTCGGATTCAGAGGAGGAAGATGATGAGGAGGATGAATCATCAGAATTCCATTCTTGACCAATGTGAGCTTGACCTCTTCTATGCTTCTTGTACTTCTTGTCTTTCTTGTGGTGCTTGTCTTTCTTTCTTTCATCCTTGTTCTTCTTCTTTGGACATTCCGCAATAAAATATCCTTCATCACCACACTCATAGCAAGTTCTTTTTTATCTTCTTGCTTTGCCCTTATCAAAGCTTTTCTTCTTATAGCCATCTTTCTTCAGAAATGACTTGAATCTCCTCACAAGTGAAGCCATCTCATCATCGCTATCTTCACTACTAGAATCAAACACTTTCTTCTTCTTCTTCTCTTGCTTTTCTCGTGTGGCATTGAGTGCCACATCATTTTTGTCACCACTTGCTCCCTCAATTTGCTTGATCAAGGCATTTATCTTGTTGGCTTGATCATTTTGTTGCTTTTGGGATAGAAGCTTCCTAAGTACTTCATCGGTGGAAAAGGTCTTGAAGTTGTCCTTGTCTCTAATGTTTGAACAAATGTTGCTATCCCAAGGTCTCAATGCTTGTAGAAGTCTTTTGTTGATATCCAAGTCGATCATTCTAGCTCCAAGTGCTCTTCTTTGATTCAAAATTCTCATGAGCCTATCATGAACTTCTTTTGGTCCTTTTCCTGGACCCATGATGAACAAGTTGAATTGATTTTGTAACTCGTCAAGTCTTGCATCCTTGACAGAATCAATGCCCTCATAGATAACCTCAAGCTTTCTCTATAGTTGGTTGGCATTTTTTATTCCGGCAACCTTGTCATACTCGGTGGAGCTAAGTGCGGAGGCAATTGCACTAGCTACGACGGCATTGCGATGAATGTTGACTTCATCCTTGTGAGTTGGATTTTCTCTATCTTCCCACAAGAAACCATTCTCTATTATGCTTGCAACATGTGGACTCATGGATTCCAAGTACATCATCATCTTGCATTTCCAATGATCATAGAATTGACCATCAAAGTAAGGAAGTCTACCCGATCCTTGTCTAATGCGATCCTCTTTGAGCTTATCATAATTGAACATGACATTGTTGTAGAGTTTTGGTTGAGAACTACTATCATCTTTAGTCCTTGCATTATCTCCATCTCGAGAACCACTAACACCTTCTTTGGACGGAGGAATGGTGGAGGGTTCTTCTCCCAGTTTTGACATCTTTGATCTTTAAGCGATTAAGCTTTGTAGAAGATACTAGGTCTGACACCAATTGAAAGTTGCCTAGAGGGGGGGGGGGGAATAGGCAAATCTAAAAATCCTACAAAATTGCACTCAAACAATTTTATCAGTAGGATCAGCACTGCCAATAAGAGGGCAAAGAGTCGCCCAAATTAAAACTAAGCTGATTTCGCAGTTACTAAGTTGATAAATAGAACAACAACAGTAGAATGAGGCACTACAAAGTACTAGCAACAACTAGACAAGCCTACATAAGTAGATCGGTCAAATTAAAGCTAGTACAAGTATGAAACCTAAAAAAACAAAAGTAACAACAAGTAAATAAAGGAAGCACACAGAGACACAAGATTTGTTACCGAAGTTCAGGCTCACAAAGAATCCTACGTCTCCGTTGAGAAGTCCACAAAGGACCGGGAGATCAAGTTCTCCACTAGCAAATCCCTTGTGGGATGGGTGATACAAACTTCCCGATACGTCACCACACAAGTTGGGAGCTCTACAGACACCGCTAACCGTCTAGGAGCAAAGCTCCAAGAGTAACAATCACAAGTCACAAAGATGATTAAATCGAATGCTCAAGAGTGGAATGGTGCTCTTCACACTAGGAAACAATGGCTCACTCAAACCCTAGCTCAAAGGTTTTTGAAGCTTTAGCTTAGAGAGGGAGAGTGAAGCTCAAAAGTGCCAAATGATTTTCGGGTTGCAAGGAGGAGGCACGAAGTGGGGTGTAACCCTTTTATACAAAGGGGTCAAAAAGAGTCGTAGGCCTATCTGGACACTCCGCACCAGCACTGCCGATCGAGCCATCGGCACTGCCGGTAGGGTTTCTGACACACTGTCATAGATCTACAAGCAAGGATTCGGCCCGCACCGGCACTGCCGATCAGGGCATCGACACTATCGGTGAGGCAGCCACAAAGAAGACAAGTGGTCTCTGGCGACCATGACCGGCACTGCTGATCACAGTCAGCCAGAGAGCCCAATGGGAGACAGTCTCTATGGAGAGGATACCGGCACTACCGATCAGAAGGACCGGCACTATCGGTGAGCTACAGCCAGAGCCAGACACAAAAGTGGGTCTCTAGCAGAACCGGCCGGCACTGCCAATCAGGACGGTCATCACTGCCGATAAGCTACAACCAGAGAGCCCGAGGGGACACCCGTCTCTGGAAGGTGAGACCAGCACTGCCGTTAAGGCCATCGGCATTGCCAGTGCTGGCAAGATAGGAACCAGAGAAGTGGCTGGCCATCACAGCCCCTCTGGGAAGAATAATGCACTACCGGTGAGGGCCACCGGCACTGCCGATGAAGGCAAAAATAGAAGGCAACAAAAGTGATAATGTTGGAAAATTTAAGCATTTGACTTTTCCAATTTTGTGAATTATACCCCTCTTAATAATATGGTTCACCTATATTGAAGATATAAAATAAAAACAACATTGATCCTTCATTCTTGAGTGAATATTGGAGTTTCAACTTAAGGCAAATGACCATCTTCTTTTCCCTTTTTGTTTCAATGCATCTTATTCACCAATTTGAGATTGTCATCTACACACATGCTCAATGAAAACATTAGTCCATTCTGAATTATATTGATGTCAATCTCCAAAACAAAATCAGGGGCTTAGATGCACTTTCACTTTTGGATCTTCATCTTCCTTCTCCCCCTTTGTCATCTATCACTGAAAACCACAAACCAAAAGCAAAACACAAGACAACCAAAGAGCAAATAATAAATGGCAAGAGTTAGGAAAAACTCCCCCTTTCATGGCGCTCCTCCTTGGTCCTGATTGTGTTCCACCATAGCCCACCCCTCTACACACAAGACTCAATAAAAATATTTTCTCAAATATGCAATGGTTAGTCATTTGTATGATGGGAATGTATGAGCCACTTGTCTTTGAGCTACGTGAGTAGGTGTAAGCTTCATGACCACTGATGATTGGATCCCTGAGGTATGAATGTTTTGGTGATAGATGACAACTATAAAATTGTGGGCAAATATCTACACAAGTGTTGTCTATGTAGGAATCATCTCTTAACTCTATTACAAATCATATGGATGATGGTTGCCTTGGCGATTGATGACAATGACCATAAGCATGAGGCTTGTGAACATGATGGAGTCCATGGGTTGATGGAGATGGATCAAAGCAGAGAACAAGCTATGGTGCAAGTGTTCGAAACACTTGAGTAGTTGTTAGGGCTTTGAGTACATAGGAAAAACCGGACTATCAGGGGGGTCTAGGTCATTCTCTTAGGTCATGTTAGTCGGGGATGTGCAAGGTTGCTCGGTGGAATCACAGGCACTAGGTGACAGTGGAGAAGCCAAGGAGCTGTTCGGGGAAGCCGGGAAACAAAGTCAAGTGAGGATGACAAGTTTCGGCTTCTGGACATAGAGACCGGACAGAGGGGTTTGTAGAGACCAGACTGTACGGCCACTATGTGGAATTGTCCAGGACTTTGAGCGAGAAGCAGGACTCTGTCAGCAGGTGACTCTATACAGACCGGACGGTCCGGTCAGTAGGAGTGCAGGAATGGCAGAGGAGGTGCATTTCACGGAGGCTCCTAGACTGGAGAGAGAAAGTGGACCGGATGGTCCGGTCCAGTGACTGGACAGTCCGATTAGTATAAGACCTCTTTATCGAAGTTCCTGATAGATCTGATGCACCGGCCAGGTGCACCTGATCAGGTGTAGCCCCCCGACTCTTGTATAATTTGGAGACTAACAAATAATGCAAGAATCTAATTATATTAGCTCTTATTATTTTGTATGTATTTTACACAAACCATCAAGCCTGAGTTTAACAGACCTCTAGTCATCAAACCAGTAAGTCAACTTGCAAAGCTTCAGCCTTGTCGACCGATTTTCAAAAAGGCCGAGTGATATACACTATGCTCGAGTGACTGGTCGGTTTGAATTTTATGATATCAATCATATTCAATCCATGTGAACCACTATGACATCAATCATATAATGGTACTAAGCTAAATGACATCAATCATAATATAGCCTTTCCCTAATTAGTCACTCTTATTATCCGTAAGTCCAATTTTGACAATTTGGTTATTGACTTCAATCAATACCATAACCTTTGAACTTATACCCATACGACCATCAAGTCCTTCGCTATATGATCATCAAATCATATAGATATGGTTGAATATTTTTCAAATGCTTCTCATCAAAGAAGCCCCCGAGCTTTATTTCTCAAGGTTTTAGACCCTAATCATGGTTTAAGGTCCTTAATTAATCTTTGCTTCAGCAAAAAATCGTCATCACTATACGGCCCACCCTGGCCCATGGGACCCTTAGGTCAAAAAGCGGGAGTATAAAAGGCAGCATCGAGTTGACTCTCAGTCCACGCCGCATTTGTGCACGAACTCTTCGTCTTCCTTGCGCCTCCTCTGTTCTCAGTGACTCCTCAACTTTCTAGCTAGGGTTAGCGCCTTCGCTTCCGGCCGTCGCAGATCTCACCGCATTTAGACCCCAAGCCTCTACTAGGGTTCAGCATTTGATCTGCCACGCCCAAAACAATCATCACCATGGGTCACAAGAAAGTTTCCACCTCGATTCCTGCCACATCCACTGCCACCGCCGCGTCCTCCTCGTCGGAGATCTACATCCCAGAGCAGCTTCGAGAGTTCTCAAAGAGCAACCTCTCCCAGGTCGATATGAACCAGATGGTGATCGACGGCATCCTTCCCGAACAAGTGTGTATCGACTGGAAGGTACCCCGTGAATCTTGCCCCATCCCTGATTCATAAACAAATAGTTGTATTCCGATCGTTCTTCGAGCATGGTTTTGGAGTCCCCTGTTGCAGCTTCTTGCGCGGGCTCCTTTTCTTTTATGGGATTGAGCTTGTCAACCTCAATCCCAATTCCATTCTTCACATCACCATCTTCATGCACATGTGCGAAGCATTTCTGGGCATCCTTCCCCACTTCAATTTATTCCGCCATCTGTTTGTCCTCCGTCCACTGTCGACCAAGGACAATCAAGTAGCCATAGGCGGCGCTGGCTTCCAGTTGCACAAGAAGGAGGCCTACATCAATGTGCCATTGAAGACCGGGAACAAAAACTGAAAGGATGAGTGGTTCTATTGTGACAACCCTCCTCCTGTTCTTGCTGGCTTCACCAGTGCCAAGGTGATTCCTATGGCACAATGGATAGAGAAGCTCAATCCGACCGACCCTCAAGTGGTCACTCTGCTGAAGAAGATAGCCGACTTGAAGGCTGAAGGCATTGACGGAATTACCGTCGCCAAAAGCTTCATAGTACGCAGAGTGCAGCCCCTAAAGCTACAGAGTTACCCGGCATGGAACTATGTCAATAATGATGAAACCAGGGAGGTGCCTGACCCGCCGAATGGTGAACTCCATAAGAAACGCCTGTCGAAAATGTTTGAAGGGGATATCCTTCAGGATGACTCGCTGATCAAGAAGCGTATAACAAGGGCACTATGCGGGCCCGAGTAAGCCTCAGTCTGCTTTGAGCAATCCTTTATGTTCTTGTCTTAATGTCCTGCTTGATATTTTGATTCTTGTGCAGGTTTTGGATACTTACATTTCTCATCCTCCGCTGCCTCCGACCGATTCCGAGGGACCAGATTATGTCGAGAAGACGCAGCAGACCGACACTGGAGGCTCGAGCTCTTCTACAGGCGCTCGTGCTGATCCGAGCACCACCCAGCCTCCCCCCAGTCGGCTAGTAAAGCAGACCATTGGGCGCCGACGGCAATATATAGGGGATCAGGATGATGATGAAGAATTGCCATCTGCTGACGCTGGTCATCACACCCCTACTCCCTCCGACCGACCTTCAAGCCAGTCGGAGGCCCTAAGCCAAACTCAGAGTGATGCTGAGAGGGTGGATCAGACTGACAAGGCAGGAAAATCTGCCCAGAAGAGGAAGGAGATTGATTCTCAGTCAACTTCTTCGAAAAAGAGGTTGTGCCGAATCAAGCTCAAGAAGGCTCCTAGGTTAATCCTTTAACCTTATGCTCCTTGTCTCTTATTACCATCCATAACACATTTTAATCTCTCCCATCTTTGTTTTGACAGCAGTCGGACGAGTGATTCTTAGAGTGCCCAAGAGTCCGAAGCCACTCGATCTGGACCTCCTCCTCGTCCAACTGATCTGCCCAAGTCGGTCGGCAAGTCATTAAACACACCGACCGAGGTGGATAAGCCATCTGATAAGGCAATTCCTGCCTCCATTCTAGCGCCTGTACCCCAACCTGCTCCTGTCATCGTCCCTTCACCTCTTGACAAATGTAAGGCAACATTATCTGCAGATTTACTCGGTCGGCCTGAAGTGGAAGACATGGAAATTATGCACCAATATCGAGAAGCTAGCAAGGTACTTCAATACTCTGCTTTTGCTTTGTCTTAATCTTGCCTTTAAGCTTAACCCCTTTTTGTATACAGAAAATGTATGCTCTTGTAGAGAGGAAACATGCTAGGGTAGAATACCTTGAAGCCGAAACTTTTGGTATGTCCTAAACTCTTTGGTTTTTAAGTCTTTAAGTAAGACTAACACTTTGCGGCGGTCAGCAGCTTACCAAAGCACAAAAGGAAATTGAAAAGCTGCAAACTGACCGAAGAGAGACGACCAAGGCCTTAAACCAAGGCCGTGTAGATTTAGCTAGTAAGATCACTCACCACCTATTTTTAAATAATCAACTAATCACTCTATCGCTAAAAGCTCAAATGCTTGTCTTTAGCTCGTGATTAGAAGATCGCTGATCTGGAGAAGTTAACTTCCAATCAGCAAAGGTTTGTGAACGCCTTGAATGCTGAAAAGGAAAACCTCTCCAAATTGGTTAAGGACCAGGAGGCCGAGATCACTTGGCTGTAGAAGGAGCTGACGCCAAGATAGAGGAAGCTAAGAGCACCTCCAAATCCTTCAAATGTAAACTTGCCAGTAAGCCCTTCATTATTTCTCACATTTGCTTGATTCCTCTTTTGATCATGCTGACCAAAAATTATCATTCGTAGCTCTATCTTATGCTGCTCGAAAGGCAATGGATTATGTTCATGCCGACCGAGTGGAGCAGTCTGGCCATTCCTTGGAGTACTTGTTGGAGCATGCATCAGAGGCTATTGCTCAAAACACTCGACAAGTGGCGACCGAGGCCGGGAGTCAGGTGCTGACGATTTGCCAATCTTGGTCTCCTCCTCTGCCATTGGACAAGATCAAGGAGGGCTTCAACCCAGACTTGACTGAAGACCAATGCCAGTTGCTCTTGGATTCCATGCTGGAGACTTCCCGAGCTTTGGTTGACAACATAGAAATCAATTCGACCGTGCCTACTTCTCCAGCAACTCCTGAGGTTGAGCTATGAGCTGAATCTTCCTCTCCTTCAAAGGAGCTATAAATCTTGTAATAATAGAGATCATTAGCAATATCTATGTAATGAAACAATATTACCTGTATGTAAACTAGTTTCATGCTTATCATCTTTAAAAGATTGATAAAAATATCATAAGTATGTTTCTATCATTGAGAAACTCAAATTGTATCGGTCTGCCATAACATTTTAGGTTGTGACTCGTAACCGCGTAACAAGCAGAGTCGACCAATCGACACATGACCTCTTGCACTTTGGCTCTGGGTTTAGTGTAGTGGTAGTCTAATGTGCAGTATAAAGTATATAACCATAATGTATAGACGTTAGACCAAGAAAATGAAGACCGTATTCAAAAAGAAGAAATCGGTCAGAAAGTAGTCCAAAAATAAAATACGGTTAGACTGAGGTGGGACATTATTACTAGCCCCCTGGCTCGATTGTTTAATAAAATAAATTAAGGAATCGAGACAATATAGAATGAAAATCATCAAAAAATCGTTCATCAAAAAGACCGAAGTTTCATTCATGAATAATGTATAAGTATACAAAGGAATAATTAAGTATAGAAACGACATAGCTGATTTATGTTCCAGGAATTTGGTATATCATCGCCGTCTTCATACATCAGTCGGTAAGCCCCCGGGCGAGTGACTTACTTCACAACATATGACCCTTCCCACTTTGGAGAAAGCTTATGCTGGCTCTTTGTTGACTGCACTCGACAAAGCACTAAATCTCCAACTTGGAAGTGGCGATTACGTATATTTTTATCATAATATCGATGTAAGCCTTGTTGGTAAAGTGCCGACCAAAACAGAGCGCGATCACACATCTCTTCTGCTGCAATCAAATCAATCTCTTGATTTTCCTCAGAAAGTTGTTCATCATACGCCTGAACCCGTGCCGAAACAAGGTTGACTTCAGTCGATAGCATAGCCTCTGAGCCGTAGACCAATGAGAAAGGTGACTGACCAGTTGCCCGACTGGTGTTTGTGCAAAGCCCCCAAAGAACTGAAGGCAATTCTTTAACCCACCGACCGGCATAAGGCATAAGCCTGTCGAATATCCGTGGTTTCAATCCTTGAAGAGTCATACCATTGGCCCATTTGACCTGCCATTGCTTTGAGGATGAGCCACTGATGCAAAGTGGATTTTTATTCCCATCTCATCGGCAAAGTCACGGAATTCCACTGATGTGATTTGAGTGCCATTATCGGTGATGATATCATGAGGAACCCCGAACCGAGTGAAGACATCCTTGATAAACTCGATAGCCTTCTTCGATGTAATCTTGCCGATCGGCTTTGCTTCAATCCACTTGGTGAATTTATCAATAGCAACAAACAGATAAGTGAACCTGCCTGGCGCCTTCTTGAAAGGATCGACAATATCGAGCCCCCAAACAGCAAAGGGCCAAGTCAAAGGTATCATCTCAAGTTGCTGTGAAGGCACATGCGTTTGTTGAGCGAAGAATTGACAACCTTCACACGTCTGAACAACCCGGTGTGCATCTTCAACCACCATGGGCCAATAAAACCCTTGCCGGAAAGCTTTGCCGACCAAAGTCTTGGAAGCTGCATGATTGTCGTATATCATAGAATGAATTTCTTGTACCAACTTCTGGCCTTCTGATATCGAGATGCATCTCATCAAGATTTTTGAACCTCTTCTTTTATAGAGTTGGTCTCCCACCAACAAATACCCTCGGCATCGAGCCTCCAACCTCCGTTGCTCATTAGGATCCGAAGGCAGCGTTACCTTATCCAAATATTGGATGAGCGGGTCACGCCAATCGGTCTCCATGTTGTCATCATCAACGAGATCAGTAACAACACTCATTAATACATCCGACTGAGGAGAAATCATAGGGGAATCGAGAGTGTGTAAGAAAACACCTAGCGGGACCACAGACCAAGATGATCCCATTTTGGCTAATTTATCAGCCGCTTGGTTATTGTCTCGAAGAACATGCGTGAACTTCAATTCATCGAATTTGTCTTCGAGCTTCCTTACTTCTTGACAGTAAGCACTCATATTGTCATCCACACAGTTCCAATCCTTAGTGACCTGATAACTAACCAAAGCCGAGTCACCAAAGACATCGAGGCGCTTGATGTCGAGTGATGTAGCAATGCGCAGACCGTGTAGAAGGGCTTCATACTCTGCAACATTGTTGGACGCACAAAACATCACCTGATGGACATATCAAAGCTTCTCTCCAGTGGGTGAGATAAACACGACTCCCGCACCAGCTCCTTGTAATTGAAGAGACCCATCGAAGTACATTTTCCAATACTCGATGTCTTGTGCAGTAGGTGGGTTTTGAATCTCTGTCCACTCAACTACGAAATTAGCTAGCGCTTGTCCCTTTATAGCCGACCGCGGCGCGAATGTGATAGTATATTGACCAAGTTCGACTGCCCACTTGGCGATTTTCCCTTCGGCTTCTCGGTTTGTGCAGCACTGTGCCGAGTGCGAAGGAGGTCTAGACTTTGACTGGATGAGCTTGAAAATAATGCTTCAACTTCCTAGAGGTGACCAACAATGCATACAACAACTTCAAGATCTGTTGATATTTTACCTTAAAGGCGCCAAGGACCTCACTCACAAAATAGACCGGGTGTTGCACTTTTTGTATATGTCCCTCTTCTTCTCAGTCGACTGTTAAAATAGTACTCACAACCTGAGCTGTGGCTGATATGTAAAGTTGAAGTTTTTCTCCTGGATCCGGAGGCACCAATACTGGAATGCTGCTGAGGTAAACCTTCAACTCGTCCAATGTCGACTGCGCCTCTTTGGTCCAAACGAAGTCTTCCTGCTTTTTAAGCAGTCTGAAAAGTGGTAACCCTCTAACCCCCAGCCGGGAAATAAAGTGACTCAGAGACACCATGCATCGGGTCAGCTTCTGTACATCCCTTTGAGAATTAGGTGGCCCCATACCAAGGATCGCCTTGATTTTATCCGGGTTGGCCTCTATACCTCGTTTCGAAACGATGGAACTGAGTAGCTTTCCCGAAGGAACCCCAAAAACACACTTCTTGGGTACAAGGACTGGATTTGCTAACCAGTCGGGATGATACACCTCCTTTATAAACATAGCATCTAATAGTCTAACTATCTCCTTCTTCATGGTGTACTTGCAAACTTGTGCGAATCTTCTAAGCCTTTGCCGGACGGGGGTAGCCCCAGGGGGTACCCTTAACTTGTGCTCAATCTTTTCCCTAGGAACTCCCGACATGTCAGATGGTTTCCATGCAAAGATGTCCCTATTTTCCTAGAGGAAAAGAGTGAGCGCGAGTTCCTATTTCTCATCGAGTTTGGCCCTAGCATAAGTTACCTTATCGGGGTCCTCAGGATCGAGCATGATTTCCTTGGTTTGGATGTCATCAGTCTGAATCTTGTCTTTGGTAGGCTTCTTTGTTGAAACTGCCGCTCCGATCTGCTCCTCCGTGCCGACTGCCTGCTGGATCTCCTTCTGGTCGGACAGTATCAACTATTTATTGGCCATCTCACAACTCTGTATATCGCAATCGAAAGAATTCTGAAGATCAGAGTGGAGGGAGATTATTCCGTTCGGGTCTGGTATCTTGAGGGTGAGATATGGATAATGCGGAATAGCCATGAATTTAGCCATAGCCGGTCAACCGATGATAGCATGATATGCTGAGTCAAAATCCGCCACCTGGAAGAGAATGCGCTCAGTCCTGAAATTCTCACGGGTCCCGAAGGTGACCAGCAGACTGATCTGTCCAATAGGAATTGAAGTCTTGCCAGGTACAATCCTGTGGAAAGGTTAAGAACTCGGCTGAAGATCATTGATTGACAGACCGAGCTCTTTGAGAGTCTTGGTGAAGATTAAGTCCAAACTGCTTCCTCCATCAATGAGTACTTTGTTGAACTTTACCTCCTTCATTGTAGCAGCAAGCACCAGCGGGTATCAACCCAGCTTCGGGATGTGCTTGGGATGATCTGACCGATCAAAGGTGATTGGCATTTCAGACCACCTCATGAATTGAGGCACAGCCGGTTCCACCGAGTTGATCTCCCGAAGTTCCAGCTTCTACTTGCGCTTGGACATGTAGGCATTCGGGCCACCGAAGATGAAGTTGACTTCCTTGCGGGGCTCCTGGAACTCTCCTGAGTCATCCTTGTCACCAAGAGAGTCATCCTTGTCACCATCGTCATTGGTCTTGTCTTTGCTATTGTGCGTTGGGGGATCCTTAGCCACCTTGAGCGCAGTCGTTGCAAACCCCTTCAGTCGATAGCAATCCTTTGCTTTGTGGTTTCCCTTTGGGTGCCAAAGGCATAGGCCACTCAGCATCTCGTCTGTGGACGGTTGGCTTGTTCGAGGGTTCTTCTTAAGTCGGTCCACCATGTGAACCATGTTATCAGGCTTCCTCTTCTTGTCCTTCTTGGAGGACTCGGGCTTGTTGGACCACTTCTCTTTGCCTTTTCCCCAAATGTCATCCAATGCCGTCTCACCAGACGCGAACTTGTCAGCGATCTCAAAGCACTCTTGAGCGGTCAACTTGAGGTCATGATTCCTCCGACCGATCTCACGAACCAAATCATCACTATGGATCCCTCCTTGGAAGGCGGCGATGATTTGTTGGTCCGGGACATTAGGGATCTCCGTCTTCTTAGCGCAAAATCACTTGATGTGGTCACGAAGAGGTTCGTCGGTCTTCTGCTTGATCTGAGTGAGGTCGAAGTGGTTGCCCAGTCGATTGCAGGTAGCTTGGAAACTTTCTATGAGCTTCCTGTTGAGGTCTCCCCAAGATGTGATTGACTCCTCTGGAAGAGACATGAGCCATATCCGAATAGCTGGATCTAGGCAGACCAGGAGGTAATTAGCCATTACATAGGAGTCACCTCCAGCCGACCGAATTGCCGTGCTATAAAGCTGCAGCCACTCTCGGGGATTGGTCTGATCATCGTATTATTCGATAGGGACCTATTTGTGGTTTCTAGCTACCCATTTTATCTACCAAAAAGGGATGTTTTACGTCTTAATTTGGTGGTATTGACTAACAATTCACCCCATATTTGCATATATTTGTAGTTGTTCTATTTTGGATGTAATTGTAGAAAACAGGTATAAAACAGGGCAATTATGGATAAGGAATCAAAGAGCAACAAGGATGGGCCACATACAGAGCCACGTCGATCGGCACAGGAGGGTGAAAGACAATGAAAAGCATAATTCGATCCAAGGACAGAGGCCCAGCCCAATACAAGTCAAAGTCGGTGCAAGTTGACCTAATATCGCCGGATATAAAAGGAAGACATCTATCAAGAGCCAAAGGAAGAGAGGGGAGAGACAGCAATCATGATATCCAGTTGTTAGAACTAGGGTTTCAGGATATTGGCGACGATGGTTGGACAACACCGACGAGAACCACCAGAAGGGAGGTCGCGTTGATCGGCACGTGCACGTTCTAGCGCTATTTCTCGCCCTTCTGTAATGCTTAGCAGGAGGATGAGCGAATAGTCTCATATTCTCTTCTCAGGTGCGGGGATCTGGTCATGTAACTCTCATACTTGTTGATACTCTCTTGATAAATTCAATCTATGTAGTGAACTCAATTGTGCATCTATTTCATTAGTGTATCAACCGATATACTTCTGCCCATTGCATAGTGCAAGAAACCAGTGGGGAGCTAATAACCTTTGTAGTGACAACCGGGGCGAACGAAACCACCATGTCTTGTAGAATATTGGAATCATCATCCGAGTTAATAAGAATAAGGTTGCATGCTAGTGAACCAATCCTAAGGAGAGAATCCTTCATTATCCTGTTACATCTCTAATAACATTCATCCACCACTCTCTCACCGTCATCATTCACACCAACTCAACTATTGCAATCTGTTAGTAAGCCTTTAATAGTAATAGTCCCGC
This sequence comes from Eleusine coracana subsp. coracana, assembly GCA_032690845.1. NCBI lineage: Eukaryota > Viridiplantae > Streptophyta > Magnoliopsida > Poales > Poaceae > Eleusine > Eleusine coracana. The sequence goes on from CM064418.1 coordinate 35,451,420, forward strand.
TCATTCCCTGTGGATTCGATAACCTTGGAATACTCTGAGGGAAAAAGAGCTACAACTATACACCGTCCTCTTGCGGTATATAAGTGGGTGCGTAACTATGACCAACAGGATTGGCTTGAATCCTTTTGGCCATTGAGCTATACGAAGCCTAGGGATGTAAGTTTTGATGCCATCGATCTCATCATCGGTCGGCGTCATCGACCACCTATGCCAGTCTGGAGACAGGGTTGCACGACGTCCATGTCACGGACCAATATCATCATCATGATGATGACGCCGATGGTCGTTATCATCTTTATCGCGCCGATCCCGATCGTCATGTTGACGACAGTTGTCGTGGCTATGCCTTGGAGGAGGATCTTGACGGTCCTCTCGTCGGTTGTCCTGTCGATCGTCCTGTCGGTCGTTCGTTCTCCAATCACAGCGTTCTTCCTCATAGTGTCGGTTATCCCGAGCACGTTATTCATAGTGAGAGTTGATGGTATCTCATTCATTATGGAGGCTGAGAGAATTTCTTAGATCTTCACGCCTATGCCGACCTCGCGAAGATACGTGACTAGAGCTTGTGACCGACTGAGATTCGCGAAGAGTGGTTAGAGGGTTACCACTCTTCCGGCTGCTTAAAAAGCAGGAGGACTTCGTTTGGACTGAAGAGACGCAGTCGGCATTGGACGAGTTGAAGGTTTACCTCAGTAGCCTTCCAGTATTGGTTCCTTCGGAGCCAGGAGAAAAACTTCAACTTTACATATCAGCCATAACTCAGGTTGTGAGTACTGTTTTAACAGTCGACCGAGAAGAAGAAGGACATATTCAAAAAGTACAACACCCGGTCTATTTTGTGAGTGAGGTCCTCGGTGCCTCTAAGACAAGGTATCAACAGATCTTGAAGTTGTTGTATGCATTGTTGATCACTTCCAGAAAGTTGAAGCATTATCTTCAAGCACATCCAATCAAAGTCTAGACTTCCTTCGCACTCGTCACAGTGCTGTACAATCGAGAAGCCGAAGGAAAAATTACCAAGTGGGCAGTCAAACTTGGTCAATATACCATTACGTTCGTGCCTCGGTCAGCTATAAAGGGACAAGCGTTAGCTGATTTCGTTGCCGAGTGGACAGAGATTCAAAATCCACCTACTACACAAGATATCGAGTATTGGAAAATGTACTTTGATGGATCTCTTCAATTGTAGGGAGCTGGTGCAGGGGTCGTGTTTGTCTCACCCATTGGAGAGAAGCTTTGATATGTCCTTCAGGTGATGTTTTGTGCGTCCAATAATGTTGCTGAGTATGAAGCCCTTCTATATGTTCTACGCATTGACGCGTCACTTGGCATCAAGCGCCTTGATGTCTTTGGTGACTCGGCTTTGGTCATTAATTAGGTCACTAAGGATTGGAACTGTGTGGATGACAATATGAGTGCTTACTGTCAAGAAGTAAGGAAGCTCGAAGACAAATTCGATGGATTGAAGTTGACGCATGTTCTTCGAGACAATAACCAAGCGGCCGATGAATTGGCCAAGATGGGATCATCCCGGTCAGCGGTCACGCTAGGTGTTTTCTTACACACTCTGGATTCCCCCACGATTTCTCCTCGGTCGGATGTACTAGTGAGTGTTGTCACTGATCTTGTTGGTGATGACAACATGGAGACCGATTGGCGTGACCCACTCATCCAATATTTGGACAAGGGAACGTTGCCTTCGGATCTTAATGAGCAACGGAGGTTAGAGACCCGATGCCGAGGATATCTGTTGGTGGGAGACCAACTCTATAAAAGAGGAGGTTCAAACATCTTGATGAGATGCATCTCGATACCAGAATGCCAGAAGTTCGTGGAGGAAATTCATTCTGGGATATGTGGCAATCATGCGGCTTCCAAGACTTTGGTCGGCAAAGCTTTTCGACAAGGGTTTTATTGGCCCACGGCGGTCGAAGATGCACACCAGGTCATTTGGAAGTGGGAAGGTTGTCAATTCTTCGCTCAACAAACGCATGTGCCTTCACAACAACTTCAGATGATACCTTTGACTTGGCCCTTTGCTGTCTGGGGGCTTGATATTGTCAGTCCTTTCAAAAAGGCGCCAGGCGGGTTCTCTTATCTGTTCGTTGCTATTGATAAATTTACCAAGTGGATCGAAGCAAAGCCGATCGGCAAGATAACATCGAAGAAGGCAATCGAGTTTGTCAAGGATATCTTCACTCGGTTTAGGGTTCCTCATGATATCGTCACCGAGTTCTGTGACTTTGCCGATGAGATGGGAATAAAAATCCACTTTGTATCAGTGGCTCATCCTCAAAGCAATGGGCAGGTCGAACGGGCCAATGGTATGATTATTCAAGGATTAAAACCGCGGATATTCGACAGGCTTAAGCCTTATGCCAGTCGGTGGGTCAAAGAGTTGCCTTCAGTTCTTTGGGGGCTTTGCACAAACACCAGTCGGGCAACTGGTCAGTCACCTTTCTCTTTGGTCTATGGCTCAGAGGCTATGATGCCGACCGAGGTTAGCCTTGTTTTAGCACGGGTTCAGGTGTATGATGAATAACTTTCTGAGGAGAACCAAGAGATTGATTTGATTGCAGCAGAGGAGTTGCGTGATCGTGCTCTGTTTTGGTCGGCACTTTACCAGCAAGGTTTGCGTAGATATTATGATAAAACGTACGTAATCGCCACTTCCAAGTTGGAGATTTAGTGCTTCGCCAAGTGCAGTCAACAAAGAACCAGCATAAGCTTTCTCCAATGTGGGAAGGACCATATGTGGTGAAGGAAGTCACTTACCCAGGGGCTTACCGACTAATGTATGAAGACGGCGATGATATACCAAATTCCTAGAACATAAATTAGCTACGTTGTTTCTAGACTTAGTTATTCTTTTGTATACTTATACATTATTTATGAATGAAACTTTGGTCTTTTTGATTTAAGATTTTTTGATGATTTTCATTCTATATTGTCTCGATTCCTTAATTCATTTTATTAAACAATCGAGCCAGGCGGCTAGCCATAATGTCCCACTTCAGTCTAACCTCATTTTGGTTTTGGACTATTTTCCAACCGATTTCTTCTCTTTGAGTATGATCTTCACTTTCTTGGTCTAACGTCTATACATTATGGTTACACTTTATACTGTACATCAGACTACCACTACACTAAACCTAGAGCCAAAGTGTGAGAGGTCATGTGTCGATTGGTCGACTCTGCTTGTTACGCGGTTACGACTCACAACCTAATATGTTTAAGGCAGACCGATACAATTTGAGTTTCTCAATGACAGAAACATACTTATGATATTTTTATCAATCTAATAAAGATATTAAGCATGAAACTAATTTACATACAGGTAACATTGTTTCATTACATAGATACTACTAATGTTCTCTAATATTGCAGGATTTACAACTCCTTTGAAGGAGTGGAAGAATCAGCTCGTAGATCAACTTCTGAAGTTGCTGGAGGAGTAGGCACGGTCAGATTGATTTCTATATTATCAACCAAGGCTCGGGAAGTCTCCAGCATGGAATCCAAGAGCAGCTGGCATTGGTCGTCGGTCAAGTCTAGGTTGAAGCCCTCCTTGATCTTGTCCAATGGCAGAACATGAGACCAAGACTGGCAAATTGCTAGAACCTGACTCCCGGCCTCGGTTGCCACTCGTCGAGTGTTACAAGCAATATCTTCCGATGCATGCTCCAGCAGGTACTCCAAGGAGTGGCCAGACTACTCCACTTGGTCGGCATGAACATAATTCATCGCTTTTCGAGTAGCATAAGATAGAGCTGCGAGTGATGATTTTTGGTCAGTATGATCAAAAGAGAGGATTCAAGCGGATGTGAGAAATAATGAAGGGCTTACTGGCAAGTTTACATTTGAAGGATTTGGAGGTGCTCTTAGCTCCCTCTATCTTGACGTGAGCCTCCTTCAGCTCCTTCTATAGCCGAGTGATCTCGGCCTTCTGGTCCTCGACCGAGTTAGAGAGGCTTTCCTTCTCAGCATTCAAGGCATTAACAAACCTTTGCTGATTGGAAGTCAACCTCTCCAGGTCGGCAATCTTCTGATCATGAGCTAAAGACAAATATTTGAACTTGTAGCGCTAGAGTGATTAGTTGATAATTTAAGCATAGATGGTGAGTGATCTTACCAGCTATATCTGTATGGCCTTGTTCTAAGGCCTTGGTCACCTCTCTTTGATCGGTCTGTAGCTTTTCAATCTCCTTTTGTGCTTTGGCAAGCTGCTAACCAGTGACTAGCATAACACCAGCAATGTGTCAGTCTTAAACTTAAAGACATGAAGACCAAGGAGTTTAGGACATACCAAAAGTTTTGGCTGCAAGGTATTCCACCCTAGACTATTTCCTCTCTACAGGAGCATACATTTTCTGTATACAAAAAGGGGTTAAGCTTGAGGATGAGATTGGGATAAAGCAGAGTATTGAAGTACCTTGCTGGCTTCTCAATGCTGGTACATAATGTCCACATCCTCCACTTCGGGCTAACCAAGTATATCTGTAGACAATGTCGCCTTACCTTTGTCAAGAGGTGAAGGGATGACGGCTAGAGCAGGCTGGGGTGCAGGCACCGGATTGGAGGCAGGAATTGCCTTATCAGATGGTTTATCCACCTCGGCCGGCCTGTTTGATGACTTGCCGACCGATTTGGGCAGATCAGTCGGACGAGGAGGGGGTCCTGACCGAGTGGCTTCGGACCCTTGAGCGCTCTGAGAATTGCTCGTTCAACTACTGTCAAAACAAAGATGGAGGAGATTAAAATGGGTTATGGATGGCAATAAGAGATAAGGAGTATAAGGTTAAAGGATTAACCTGGGAGCCTTCTTGAGCATGATTCGGCACATCCTCTTCTTCAAAGAAGTTGACTGAGAATCAGTCTCCTTCCTCTTCTGGGCAGATTGCCTGCCTTATCAGTCTGTTCCACCACCCCAGCATCAATCTGAGTTTGGCTTGGGGGCTCTGACTGGCTTGAAGGTCGGTCTGGGAGAGTAGGGGTGGGTTGACCGGCATCAGAAGACGGTATTTCTTCATCATCACCCTGATCCCCAATGTATTGTCGTCAGCGCCCAACAGTGATGAGGACATCACTCCTAAGGATACATGCAACACTCCTCCAATTCTGGACTTGCAAGGTCCAATGACTAGAGCTCGTGCACGACGACTAAATTTAGAGGTGAGCTCGTTCCTACATTCTTCATTATAGATCACTTTTGAGAATGGTTTGCTACCTAATGATTATATTATAATTAGGAACCATGGAGAGGACCAGGAGATGATGGAAGAAGGACTTGAAGACGTGGAGGACCAGCAAGGACGTGGAAGCCAAGGTGGAGGCCCAACCAAAACCACCTTCGAGTCTGCTTCGGGGCACAGGACCAGTCTGCACTAAAACGGATGTCCAGGATGCATACGGACTCGGATTTAGACGTTCTACATATACATGAAATGATAAGAAGAAGACCTTTCCAATGGCGCCGGTATCATATCAAAGTTCTTTCGGAGTCATCAGGAATCATCGAAACAAGAGAGGGTCCAGAATCTGTTTTGGTGCTGCGTCGCCTATTTTTGACCTTTGGCCTTTGTATCTAGTTGAGCCCAATTAGGGGCGCATCTAGAGGGTCTTGCACGACCCTAGGGTCTTCATATACAGCGGCCGCTGCACCATTAGGGTTCGGGTTTTGCTTAGATTCTTCTGTTCATAATAGTTTCACCGTCATCATGGTTAGTGAGACCCCAACTTCGTGAGATTCATAATACATCTACAATTGTGTTGCCTTCTTCTTTGTTCTTGCTTGTATTCGTGATTCGCAGGTAGGGATTAGCCTTCTTGGCGAGGTGAAACATTTTAGGACGGCTGATAACCAGAGGAGACGTCGTGCTGTGATTGCGGGGTTTAGAACATGTTGTTCTGAAGCCGGATCGATTTGTGTGTCGCCTCCGAACAAATCAACATATCCAGAACCTTTTGGAAGATCGGGAACCCTTGTACACATCTAGTGGTAATCAGAGCTTCAGGTACACCGTCAGGTTCGCACTACCCTTAGTTAATTTCGTTTTGTGATCATCCTATCGTCCACAGAAAAGCCCAAAAAAATTTTCCCTCCGCCCATCACCACGTGTTTAGCCTCTACATATTTTAATTTCAGAGTTTGTAGTGTTGAGTTTGTGCCCTAGTTCTTGTTTAGTTTCTGGTTATTTTGTGTTTTTGTCGTCAGTAGTGTTTCCCTTGCAACCCTAGCCGCCATCCCCTTCAGCATCCTCTGTTTTGTTGGCTTTTTGTGTTAGGGTTCATTGATCGACAGACCTAGCCTAGTCCCACCCAAATCCCACCCTAAACACACCATCAACACCCCGGACCAATCCCCACAAATTCCTCTTTCCGCTGCCTCCACGCCGCCAAAAAAAAAATCCTACCCGATTCCAAACCCGACCCCAAACCCGACTCGGGTTTCTGGAAAACCGACTCCGACCCCCTTCGGTAAATCGGGCATAACTTTTCGCTCGGTTGTCCGTTTTGGCTGAAATTTTTACAGGAGATTCTTGACTCAAAGTTGGGCATACCCCTCATGTTCCCTCGTCAAAAAAGTCTAAAAATTATCAGGAAGATAAAGAAAAAATTGATTTAAGTTTAAACCCGATGTTTTCGGCAACTTCAAGATTTTCTGTAGGCTACATCCTACCTCTATTTGTGCTAAAATTTTCAGTGGATTCTCCTCCATTGTTAGTGAGTTGTAGAAAAATATCAAAAAAATAAAATCAAAAAAAAAGAAATTTAGGATTTCTACTAGTAATACATCTAGCCCCCTGAAATTTGTGGATTTGGCTGTTTTGCACTTAGCCCCCTGTTATCGCCTATTGTGCCTTTGTCTCCTTGTTTCTACTTTGCTATCACTACTATTCTAGGACATACTTAGACCAGCAACTAGGGATAAGTTACTTGGGCACTTATTCAGCTTTACTATCTGTTTTTTATTTGTGTGCCACTCACATATATATATTTGGCCTTCCTAGCTCTACATATTTCTTCTGGATAGCACACAGGTTATTTTGTGACCCTTGCAATCATGGAATATATCTCCCTGGTATCCTTTGATTTGCTTTTTAGAACTTTGTAAGAGCTTTGTAAGGAGTCTCCTTTTGCTGTGTTGAGAGGCACCACTGCTTAGCTGTTTTGTAGGGATAACCTTCACTGTTTGTTTCCTGTTTTGGTGTTTGTGATGGCAGGAAGTGACGACAGCGAGATGGCTTCACCCTCACAATTTGCTGAGTGCGTGAGCCAAGAGCAGCTCCAGAAGGCTTTGCAGGCTGCTCAGAGTGATTTGGCAGAGACGATCACCAGAGCCGTTACTGATGTAGTCAGTAAGCTTCACATTGGAGAAAGCATCGAGCGGTTGGAGAAGCGGGTCTCTAAGTTAACCGATCAGGTTGTCGCGTTGGAGACTGCTCCCAAAACCAACAATACAAACACCAATAACAACAACGACGACGTTGAAGACATCCATGATGAAGACACGGTGTATAAGGCTGATGGCACCGTGGATAGGTCAGCTACAAGGACCGCATGATTACGACGTTGTTTGCAACATAATACTCAAGGTATGGCTGGTTTCCATAACTACAATCATCGTCCACACGGTAACTATGCTCCGGATGACCCGTATGCTAAAATTAAGTTTTTAATTCCTTTGTTTTTGGGTCAGTATGATGGTGATGTTTATCTTGATTGGGAGATGACTCTAGAACAAAAATTTAATGCCCACCTTGTTCCTGAACAACATAGAGTTAGACAAGCCACTAGTGAGTTTAAGGACTTTGCTATTGTTTGGTGGAGTGGTCTAGCTGCTGAAACTGATTTATCTACTACTTGGGAAGAACTTAAGGTAGCAATGCATGATCGTTTCATTCCTTCTTCTTTTTATAGAGAGATTCATAATAAACTTTAGCGTTTAGAACAAGGAGATAAAACTGTTCAGTAGTACTTTAGTGAACTTCAGAAGGGTTTGATTCGTTGTGCTGTAGTTGAAAAAGTAGAGGATTAGATTTGTCGCTTTTATTCTGATTTAAGAAAAGAAATTCAGGACATCCTTGATTATAAAGAGTATTATACCCTCACCTAGTGTTTCCAGTATACTATGATTGCAGAGAAAGAATCACAGGGACTTTTCCAGGCTTTTGAGGAGTACAGCAAGTCAAGGAACTCCTACCCCCGACGCTCGATGGGGACTTCGGGTCTGCCCAGGCCATCTTTCCAGCCGCCCCCACCAGCAGCTACCAAGGGAACCAGTGTTGTTTCTGCAGACCCAAGATCAGCCCCTACACCTTCTACGTGCTCAGGTAAAACTTCTGTGCAGATACCAGCTAGTAGTGCCTCCTCTGTTGCTTCAACGGGGCGCACTACAGGGATTTAGTGCCACCGCTACCATGGACTTGGTCATGTGCAGAAAGATTGTCCAAGTAGGCGGGCATATGTGGTGACAGATGATGGTGGTTACATGAGCATCTCTGACGTGGAGGATGAGGAGGAGGACGTCGCTGCCACCAGCAGTGACCTCGTCCTTGGAGGCGGAGACACCACGGGATACATGAACATTATTGTTCAACGTGTCCTTAGCACACAAGTTCATCAGATCGAGATGATGCAGCGCCATAACTTATTCCAGATTTTCTTCGTCATCAAGAACCGCTGAGCACGTGTCATCATTGATGGAGGGAGCTGCAATAACTTGGTGAGTTCTAATGTGGTCAACAAGCTTGCTTTGACCACACGTCCGCATCCACATCTGTACTACATTCAGTGGTTAAACGACTCTGGCAAAGCTAAGGTAATACAAACTTGCAGAGTTCCTTTTTCCATTGGTTCTTATGTGGATTCTGTTGATTATGATGTCGTACCCATGCAAGCATGTTCACTTTTATTGGGTAGACCTTGGGAATTTGATAATGATACTGTACACCATGGTAGAAGTAATAAGTACACTTTTATACATAAAGGAACTAAAATTACTTTGTTACCAGTGACCCCTGCTGAAATTGTACAAGCTGATTTAGACAGAGCTGCTAGTTTGAAAAATAAAGGTCTTAAAATTCAACAACCTGTTAATTCTAATTCTACACCTAGTAATGTTAATGATTCTTCAAGTTCTAAGGGTGCTGGAATTAAATTACAAGGTCGTTCATGTCTTGCAACAAAATATGAGCTTGCTGAAATTTCTGATAATGATGATATTTGCTATGCTTTGATATGCAAAGAAGTTTTGTTTTCGCTTGATGATATTGCTTCCAGTGCTTTGTCTCCTGCTGTCACTAACCTTTTGCAGGAGTATGAGGATGTTTTTCCAGCTGAGATACCCCCGGGATTGCCACCTTTGAGAGGGATTGAACATCAAATTGATTTGATTTCGGGTGCTACTTTGCCAAACCGTGCTGCTTATAGGACTAACCCTGAGGAGACTAAGGAGATACACCAATAAGTTCAAGACATTTTGGATCGTGGGTATGTTCATCAATCACTTAGTCCTTGTGTTGTTCCTGTACTTTTGGTTCCTAAGAAAGATGGTACTTGGTATGTGTGTAGATTGCAGAGTCATTAATAATATTACTATTAGATATTGTCATCCTATTCTTAGGCTAGACGACATGCTTGATGAGTTATGTGGTGCTATAATTTTTACTAAAATTGATTTGCGTAGTGGCTACCATCAAATTAGAATGAAACTTGGAGACGAATGGAAAACAGCTTTCAAAACCAAATTTGGATTATATGAGTGGTTAGTAATGCCTTTTGGTTTAACTAATGCACCTAGTACTTTCATGCGCTTGATGAATGAGGTTTTAAGAGCTTTTATTGGCAAATTTGTGGTAGTTTACTTTGATGATATCTTGATTTATAGCAAATCCATAGATGAACATATGAATCATTTGCGTGTTGTTTTTTATGCTTTACGAGATGCACGTTTATTTGGTAACCTTGAGAAGTGCACCTTTTGCTCGAATCGAGTCTCTTTTCTTGGCTATGTTGTGACTCCACAGGGAATTGAGGTGGATGAGGCGAAGATTAAAGCCAGAAAGAGCTGGCCTGTACCAAAAACTGTCACACAGGTGAGGAGTTTTCTTGGTCTTGCAGGTTTCTACCGCCGCTTTGTCAAAGATTTCAGCACCATTGCTGCACCTTTGCATGAGTTGACAAAGAAGGGCGTTGATTTCCATTGGGGTAAGGTACATCATGAGTCTTTTAATGCTTTGAAGGATAAACCTACACATGCACCATTGCTGCAATTACCTAATTTTGATAAGATTTTTGAGCTTGAATGTGATGCTAGTGGTATAGGCATTGGTGGTGTTTTGATGCAAGATAGTAAACCTGTTGCATACTTTAGTGAGAAAATTACTGGGCCTGTTTTGAATTACTCCACGTACGATAAGGAATTATATGCACTTGTACGTTGTTTAGAGACGTTGATGTGGACAAGGGTTCCCAATCTTCCGAAAGGTTCTGGATACGTTGATTTGGTCGGAGGCGACACACAAATCGATCCGGCTTCAGAACAGCATGTTCTAAACCCTGCAATCGCAGCACAACGTCTCCTCTGGTTATCAACCGTCCTAAAACGATTGACCTCACTGAGAAGGCTAATCCCTGCCTGCGAATCAAGAACACAAGCAAGAACAAAGAAGAAAGCAACACAATTGCAGATGTATTATGAATCTCACGAAGTTGGGGTCTCACAAACCGTGATGACGGCGAAACTGTTATGAACAGAATAATCTAAGCAAAACCCAAACCCTAATGGTACAACGGCGGCTGTATATGAAGACCCTAGGGTCGTGCAAGACCCTCTGGACGCACCCCTACTTGGGCTCAACTAGATACAAAGCCCAAAGGCCAAAAACAGGCGACACAGCACCGAAACAGATTCTGGACTCTCTCTTGTTTTGACGATTCCCGATGATTCCGGACGAATTTTGATATGAGATCGGCGGCATTGGAAAGGTCTTCTTCTTATCTTTTCGTGCATATGTAGAACGTCCAAACGAGGCCGTATGTGTCTTGGGCATCCATTTTAGTGCAGACTAGTCCTGAGCCCCGAAACAAACTCAAAGTCAGTTTTGGTTGGGCCTCCACCTTGGCTTCCACGTCCTTGTTGGTCCTCCACGTCTCCAAGTCCTTCTCCCATCATCTCCTGGTCCTCTCCATGGTTCCTAATTATAATATAGTCATTAGGTAGCAAACCATTCTCAAAAGTGATATATAATAAAGAATGTAGGAACGAGCTCACCTCTAAATTTAGTCGTCGTGCACGAGCTCTAGTCATTGGACCTTGCAAGTCCAAAATTGGAGGAGTGTTGCATATATCCTTAGGAGTGATGTCCTCATCAGACGTGGCATCATTATTTGTTGCCCAAAGAATTTGTTATTCATTCTGATCATGAATCACTTAAGTATATTCGTTCTCAATGTAATTTGAACCGTAGACATGTTAAATGGATTGAGTTTATTGAGTCTTTTCCTTACATTATTAAACATAAGAAAGGGAAGGATAATGTGATTGCTGATTCTTTATCTAGGCGCTATACTTTATTGTCTCAACTTGATTGTAGAATTTTTGGACTTGAGGCAATTAAAGAACAATATGCTACTGATGTTGATTTTAAGGAAGTATTGCTGCATTGTAAAGAAGGTCGTGCATGGAACAAATTTGTGTTGACTGATGGATTCTTGTTTAGAGCTAATCGCCTATGCATTCCAGTTGGTTCCATTCGTCTTTTGTTGTTATAGGAGGCGCATGGAGGTGGATTGATGGGTCATTTTGGTGCCAAGAAGACGGAGGATATTTTGGCCACACACTTCTTTTGGCAAAGGATGATGAAAGATGTTGAGCGCTTTGTTGCTCGCTGCACTACATGTCAAAAAGCTAAGTCGCTTGAATCCACATGGTTTATACATGCCACTTCCTGTTCCTTCTATTCCTTGGGCGGATATTTCTATGGACTTTGTTTTAGGACTGCCTAGGACTAAGAGGGGGAGTGATAGTATTTTTGTTGTTGTGGATAGATTTTCTAAGATGGCACACTTTATACCATGTCATAAGACTGATGATACTAGTTATATTGCTGATCTCTTTTTCAAAGAAATTGTACGTTTGCATGGTATGCCTTCTACTATTGTTTCAGATTGTGATGCAAAATTCTTGAGTCACTTTTGACGCACGCTTTGGAATAAGTTGGGTACAAAGTTATTGTTTTCTACAACTTGTCACCCACAAACTGATGGACAAACTGAGGTGGTGAACCGCACTTTGGGTACTATGTTGAGAGCTATTTTGAAGAAAAATTTGAAGCAATGGGAAGAATGTTTGCCTCATGTTGAGTTTGCATATAATCGGGCAACACATTCTACTACCAAGGTAAGTCCTTTCAAGGTAGTGTATGGTTTTGATCCCCGTACTCCACTTGATATACTTGATGTACTATGTTGATGCTAAGGAGCGTGCTGAATTTATTTTTAAAATGCATGAGACCACTAGACTTAGCATTGAAAAGATTAATGAAAAGTATAAAATTGCTAGTAGTAAAGGTGGAAAAGAAGTAAAACTTGATGTAGGAGATTTAGTATGGTTACACTTGAGAAAGTATAGATTTCCAGATTTTAGAAAGTCTAAATTAATGCCTAGAGCTGATGGTCCTTTCAAAATAATTGAGAAGATTAATGATAATGCATACAAACTTGAGTTGCCTCCTGAGTTCGGGGTTAGTCCTACTTTTAACATTTCAGATTTGGAACCATACTTGGGAGAAGAGAATGAGCTTGAGTCGCGGACGACTCCACTTCAAGAGGGGGAGGATGATGAGGACATCATTCCTAAGGATACATGCAACACTCCTCCAATTCTGGACTTGCAAGGTCCAATGACTAGAGCTCGTGCATGACGACTAAATTTAGTGGTGAGCTTGTTCCTACATTCTTCATTATATATCACTTTTGAGAATGGTTTGCTACCTAATGATTATATTGTAATTAGGAACCATGGAGAGGACCAGGAGATGATGGGAGAAGGACTTGGATACATGGAGGACCAGCAAGGAGGTGGAAGCCAAGGTGGAGGCCCAACCAAAACCGACTTCGAGTCTGTTTCGGGGCTCAGGACCAGTCTACACTAAAATGGAGGTCCAGTACGCATACGGACTCGGATTTGGACGTTCTACATATGCACGAAATGATAAGAAGAAGATCTTTCCAATGCCGCCGGTCTCATATCAAAATTCATCCGGAGTCATCAGGAATCGTCGAAACAAGAGAGGCTCCAGAATCTGTTTCGGTGCTGCATCACCTGCTTTTGGCCTTTGGGCTTTGTATCTAGTTGAGCCCAATTAGGGGCGCATCCAGAGGGTCTTGCACGACCCTAGGGTCTTCATATACAGTCACCACTGCACCATTAGGGTTCGGGTTTTTCTTGGATTATTATGTTCATAACAGTTTCGCCGTCATCACGGTTTGTGAGACCCCAACATCGTGAGATTCATAATACATCTACAATTGTGTTGCCTTCTTCATTGTTCTTGCTTGTGTTTGTGATTCGCAGGCAGGGATTAGCCTTCTTGTGAGGTCAATTGTTTTACGACGATTGATAACCAGAGGAGACATTGTGCTGCGATTGCGGGGTTTAGAACGTGTTGTTCTGAAGCCGGATCGATTTGTGTGTCGCCTCCTACCAAATCAACGTATCCAGAACCTTTCGGATGATCGGGAACCCTTGTCCACACCAAACAGTCTGCTTCACTAGTCAACTGGGGGGAGGCAGGGTGACATGTGGATCAGCATGTTCAAGTTGAGCGCCTGCGGAAGAGCTCGAGCCTCCAGTGCCGGTCTGCTGTGGTTTCTCAACGTAATCCGGTCCCTCGGTATCGGTCAGAGGGTGCGGAGGGTTACCTTCATATTCACCGTCTTGGTCACCATCTTGGTCTCCATCCGCGGGATCTACTATATCCGACCGAGTCCTCATCAAAAGACCGATTCAATTTTGAATCATTCCCGAAGGAAGGATCTTCGTCCTCAGATCCGAGTGGAACCAATACGGGGATCATGCCAGACGAACTCGGTGATCGTGCCATGGAAATGGCTGCGACCGAGTCGGATCTGTGGTTCTCTAGACCTAGGGCTCCGTTATCACTGACTGTGAAGTCGAGTGATCTAAAGGAGATCTTGAAGTCCGATGAGTACTGGATGATGGGAATTTTGGCCATCATAGTCAATGGAGAATCCTGGCGAGCCATGTCCCCTTCCTGGCGCGCCAACTGTTGAAGCTTGAGATCGGCAGTAAAATGTATAGGGCTATGTCGAGACTAAGAACTACGATGGTAACACAAGACGCCGAGTTATACAGGTTCGGGCCCTCTCGAGGAGAGTAAAAACCCTAAGTCCTATGTTCTGTGTATTGTATTGATGTTTGCGGAAAAACTTGTCCCCCGATGAGGGATACCCTGCCGCCTTATATATCCCGTTGGCAGGGGGGTTCATGAAGAGTCCTAGTCTTAACTCACAAGGATTTACATAGAAAATCTATCTCCACATGTCGTGTGCTCCAAGTCGATTCGGTCAGCTTCCTTGTCGATGAAGTACCCGGTCGGCTACCGACTTAGTCTTGTATGAGGATACTCGTAAGGCAAGTATCCCATAGGGCTCATGGGCGAGAACTCCACTTGGTGGCGGGAGGGACTGGGACTCCAGCGGGAGTGGTCCAACAAGGATTAGGGGAAGGCGCCATCCTTCCGAGACCTCAGGAAAAATCATGAGCATTCCTTGACCCTCTCTTTACTATTCCGCATTTGTGTGCTCTAGTGAGTAGGGTGACTTGTGGCTTGCATAGGCTAGTGTGATTGGCTTCCGCACTTTATCGTATCATGAACACTAGCATGTGTAGGGTCTTGACCTACTAGACTTGTTTAGGTTGCTTATCTTGTTAGACTTAAGTAGCGGAATTGAAGTATTTGGATTCGTGAGCGGCTTATCGATTCACCCCCCCCCCTCTCGGTACGCCTTCAGTCCTTACAAGTGGTATTAGAGCCAAGTGCTCATCTTTGAGGCTTCACCGCCTTGAGTAAGGATGCCGGGACCGGTGGGGAGTGTTCCCATATTCAATGGTGAGGACTATGTTTATTGGAAGGCTCGCATGCAAGCCTAACTTCAGTCCCTTGATCCAGAGATATGGACGGTCACTCACGAGTCCGATGCGGATGCGAACCTACTTGAGCCTGACTACATTAAGTGTCATGCTAAGGCCAAGAATGCTTTGTTTGCTTGCATATCTAAGGATATTTTTGCTCAGCTAGATGCTAGTTCCTCAGCACATGGTATCTAGACTGAGATTTAGGGGCTCTATGAGGGCACCAGTGATGTCAAAGAGGAAAGATACTATGTGTTGAAGAACAAGTATGATAACTTCACTAGATTGCCACATGAGAGAGCTAACACTGTTCATTCTTGTTTTCATGTACTAGTGGAGGAGATCAATGCACTTGGGGATGACTTCAAGATGAAGCCCGTTGAGGTGATAAGAAGATTCTTGAGGCTATTCAAGGACCCCAAGTATGAGTCCATCATCACCTTCATCTTGCAAGGTGACCTCAAGACCAAGACCATGAAGGATGTACTTGGAAAGATCACCGCATTCGAGAGCTACCAATTGGGGTTGGATGATCCTCAACCATCAAATCTTGCTTTACCGTCTGACAAGCAAGAATCTAGCAAGAGGAAGAAGAACAAGAAGAAGGTGATCATTGAGGATGATGATGAGGGTGACTTGACCGAAGACTTGGCTCTTCTCATGAAGAAGATGAAGAACTTCAAGAACAAGTTTGCTTCCAAGTCAAAGGGCAAGTGCTTCAATTGTGGCTCAAAGAATCACTTTGTTCGAGAGTGACCAAAGCCCAAGAAAGAAGCATTCAAGTCACAAGATTCAAGTGAAGAAGAAGAGGAAGACCCTAAGGCCAAGAACAAGAAGAAGAGGTTCTTCAACAAGGACAAGAACAAAGGCAAAGGGAAAGCTCAAGACTACAAGAAGAAGTTCTCTCGCAAGGCCCTTGTTGGAGAGTGGACAAGCGATAACTCAAGTGATGAGTCATCTTCCTCAAGTGATGAAGAAGTGGCTGGCCTAGCCATGATGAAGACCACACCTACACGAGCTCTTCCTCCACCCCCCACGTGCCTCATGGCCACGAGCCAACTTGGGGAGAGTGAGGATGAGAGCAGCGATGATAGCGATGACGAGGAGCAAGCCCGCGACATCGCCATCAAGAAATCCAAAATGTTGGATGTGGTAAGAAAAGAGTGTAAGTTGGCTAAGGACCATGTTGGCGAGCTTGAGAGTGAGCTCAAGGACCTTGTCACGTCTCATGAGGCCCTAAACAAGAGTTATGAGAAACTCAAGGGTGATCATGTAGAGCTTCATGAGAAGTACAAGGTGTAAGATTCATGACCATTGAGGTCACCCCAAGGTATGGTGTTTTGGTAATGAATGACAAACATGAAATGATACTAATATCTACACGAGTGTTGTTCATGTAGGAAACCTTTTCTATCTTATGATGATTGCCGACGGTGTCCTTGGCGATTGATGACAATGACCGTAAGCATGGAGGCTTGTGAACTTGATAGAGTCCAAGGGTTGATGGAGATGGATCAAAACGGAGAACAAGCTATGGTGCATGTGTTTGGAACACTTGAGTAGTTGTTAGGGCTTTGAGTCCATAGGAAAAACCAGACTATCAAGGGGTCTAGGTTATTCTCTTAGGTCATGTCTAGTCGGTGATGTGCAAGGTTGTTCGGTGAAATCACAGGCAGTAGGTGATAGTGGAGAGGCCAAGGAGCTATTCGGAGAAGCCGGGAAACAAAGTCAAGCGAGGACGACAAGTTTTAGCTTCTGGACATAGAGACCAGACAGAGGGGTCAGTGGAGACCGGACTGTACGGTCACTATAGGAGTTTTCCAGGACATAGCACGATGAGTAAGAACTCTGTCAGCAGGAGACTCCGTACAGACCAGACGATCCGATCTGCTGACCGGACGGTCCGGTCAGTAGGAGTGCAGGAAATATAGGAGAGGTGCATTTCGCGGAGGCTCTTGGAATGGAGAGAAAAAGTGGACTAGATGGTCCGATCCAGTGACCGGACAGTCCGGTCAGTATAGGATTTTGCCTGGACAGGGGAGGCCAACGGTTGAGGAGAGCCGTTACAGAGTGACCGGACGGTCTGGTCAGTATGTCAAGAAAGACAATTTCGTGGAGCAACGGCTAGTTTGAGGTTGGGAGCCTATATAACTTCATTGCTGGGGTCTTGGAGACCTCTCTTGGTCAGTGGAATACCTGAGAGCATTTGGTAAGGCCCAAGAGGAAAAGAGGAGAGCACTAGGAGGAGATATTGCATATCTTGAGAGTGCTAGAGAAGAGTAGCTTGAGCATCTTGCACACTAAGGCTAGGGTGTCCTTGAGGGTGTGATCTAGATTGTTACTCTTGGTCTATGGTGAGACCAATACCGGTTAGGTGTCGGTGATCGAGCCTATCGTGATCAGCTGTGAAGGCCGTCACACATTTGTACACGGTTTGAGCCTGCCGTTGAAAGGGGCATCGCTAGTGAGTGCCCGTGTCGGCTTGGGGAGTCCGACAAGTTCTTGAGGGAGGCGAGCTTGTGCTTTGTGCAGCGGTGATGCGCACCGTGTCTTCACTCAAGGAGTGATTGCGGGCTCGTGGGCGAGAACTCCACTTGGTGGCGGGAGGGACCGGGACTCAGGCGGGAGTGGTCCAACGAGGATTAGGGGAAGGTGCCATCCTTCCAAGACCTCGGGATAAAATCATGAGCCAACCCTTACTCTACTCCTCAGTATGATGCTTTACCTTCCGCATTTACATACTGTGCTATTCTTGCTTGTGTGTTCTCTTAGTTCTAGTTGATTATCTTATAGACTTGCATGTATAGGCTCCTTACTTGCTAGTAGTGTTTAAGCTTCTGCATTTGATGACTAGCATGAGTAGGAGTTGCATTGGTATGCTTGATCACTAGAAGTGCATAGGAGTTGTATTGACTTGTGTGATCCACTAGTATGCATAGGGTGCCCTTTTCATAGGATTATATTGTTAGTGTGATCACCACTAGAATTGTGTAGGAGTTGGATTGAGTGCTATCGGTAGTTTGTAATTGATAAAATAGGTACATAGTGGTAGTTCCCGATTCACTTCTCCCCCCCCCCCCTCGGTCACTATGATCCTTTCAAGTGGTATCAGAGCCAATTGCTCATTATAAGTCTTAACCGCCTTGAGTAGTGACCGTATTGAGTTGGGATGTCATCCCATTCGGGGCCGGGTCATGGCTCATGGAAGGATCGCTTTAAAAGCTACCTAAATGCCATGATTCCGGATGAGTTGATGGACACTCTTGTGGACTTTGCCAATATATTTACTGCTGATCATGTGTATGATGATTGTGATGATGGTGTGGATGTGCCTTGTACTCGTGAGTGCCTAGATTCTTCTAGCAATGACTTAATAGGTCGCTCTACTAGTGTGCCTAACATGATGATTGATAATGATGTGTCTCTTGATCTAGCTTGCTCTACTAGCATTGATGATGTTTGTGAGTCTCCTATTGATCATGCGAGCAGTTCTCTTGTTGAGGAGTTCTTTACTTTTCATGCTAATGACAATAAGGACTTACTTGACTCTCTTATTCGCTTGCGAGGTTTTGTGGACAAGATTGGGGCAACTTCTTTTGAGCTTCCCAAGATTTTGATAGTTGAGAAGATCCTCTCCTTGCTTCCGAGTAGCAAGCTCTTCTACGTCACACTTGACCTTCTCATGGAGAAGAGTCTCTCCGTAGAAGATGTGATTGAGCTACTCTTCAGGGATGAGGAAATCACCACGAGCATGGCATGGAAGAAGACATCCAAGACAAACCATGAAGCATCTTCAAGCAAAGGGAAAGAAATAGCTTCAAGCTCAAACTTCTCTGGTCCCTCCACAAGATTGTCTTGCAACAACCTCTACAACCCGTTCGGGGCAAGACATTCTTCGGGCGCTTCGTCAAGCTCTACCTCAAGTGCCATTCTAGGTTTTACTTCAAGCACCTTGAGTGGACTGAGCATTGGCGTAAGGGGGGCACCAACAACAATGCTTGCTCGATCATTTGATCTTGCGGCTTCGGCTCCGGCGCCTACACCTCCTCCACCTCCTCCACCACAAGATCACATTTGGCATCTTCGTCGAGCTCACCAACAGGATCTCTTCTTTGAACTCGATGGATTTGTGAGAAATTTGAATGATGATCTTTGTGAGAATCTATTGAGCATATATGATCTTGTGTGTAGGATAAACTCTTTCAGTGGACTTCGGAGGATTGCACCACATGAAATGATTGACAAGCTCCTCCAACAAATCACAACTCCTGAGAGGGGTTTCTTACTTGAGCTCTCAATTGAGAGAGCAATGGAGATAATACTTGTGCTTCACTCTCAAGTGGGACATGTGCTTGAGCACATCACTGGACTCTATGATCCTCCCCATTACTATATCAACCTTGACAATGTGCACAAGGGGGATGATCATGGACATTGGAGGTATCATGCTCCTCACTACCCCATTAGGAGGAGATTACTGGATGGGATTGCAAGAATCCCTATCTATGAGGATGGTCTTGTTGCTCGACACGATGAGGTTAGTGCTAGTCAATAAAGTAATGCTTTGGATACTAACACCTCTTCCTCTAGTGCTTGTCTTATTACTACTACTAGGGTTAACTACAAGAGTGGAGGCACTCATTGGATTCTTGATAGTGGTTGCACTCAACATATGACCGGGAAGCCAACCATGTTCACCAGCATTGATGAAGACAAAGATAGTGAGAAGGTGACTTTTGGGGATAACTCAAAGGGGAGAGTTAGAGGCTTGGGCAAGGTGGCCATCACAAATGACCTCCATCTCTCCAAGGTCTTTCTTGTGGAAACTCTCAACTTCAACCTTCTGTCTATTGGTCAACTATGAGACATGGGTTTCAAGTGCACATTTGATGAGGACGGTGCAAAGATTGAGAAGGCCAAGAGAGGGCTAGTATTTCATGGAGTAAGGCATGGGAACTTGTATGTCACAGACTTCAAGTTAAGCAACATGCCACCAAGCACTTGCCTATTCACTAAGGCATCCAAGGGATGCCAACTTGTATGTCATGGACTTCAAGTTAAGAAACATGCCACCAAGCACTTGCCTATTCACTAAGACATCCAAGGGATGGTTGTGGCATAGAAGACTGACACATGTTGGAATGAATCAGCTCAAGAAGATTGTCAAGAGGAATCTAGTTGAAGGGATCAAGGATGTGGCCTTTGAGAAGGATAGACTGTGTAGTGCTTGTCAGGTAGGAAAACAAGTTGCATCTTCACATCCCACCAAGTCATTAATGTCTACATCTCGTCCTCTAGAGCTCTTGCACATGGATTTGTTTGGTCCAACACACTACAAAAGTCTAGGAGGCAATCTATATTGCTTGGTGATTGTTGATGATTTCACGAGATACACTTGGATCTTCTTTCTTGTGGACAAATCTCAAGCCAGTGGTATCTTCAGAAAGTTTGCCAAGAGAGCAAAGAATGAGTTCAATGCTAGCATTATGAAGATAAGAAGTGACAATGGGACGGAGTTCAAAAACACCATAGTGGAGGAATATTGTGACAAGAAGGGGATCAAACATGAATTCTTTGCTACATATACTCCCGAGCAAAATAGAGTAGTGGAGAGGAAGAACAAGACGTTCATCACTCTTGCTCGTGCCATGTTGGATGAGTATGGAGCTCATGAGAGGTTTTGGGCTGAGGCAATCAACATGGCTTGCTACACCTCCAACCATGTCTATCTCCACCGGTTGTTGAAAAATACACCATATGAGCTATTGGTAGGACGGAAACCCAATTTTTCCTACTTCTGATTCTTTGGATGCAAGTGCTACATTCTCAAGAAGAGGAGAAAGCTCGGGAAGTTTGAGAGCAGAACTTATGAAGGCATTCTTGTTGGGTACTCTCGGACTTCTAAAGCATATAGGGTATACAACTCAACCACAGGATGTGTGGAAGAATCCTATGATGTGCAATTTGATGAGTCAAATGGGTCTCAAAAGGAGGATGAATTTCATGAAGTGAATATTGGAGATGAGCCTATGAAGGAAGCCTTGAGAAACATGCCTGTGGGTGAGGTTTTACCCCACAAGGCCAATGATGGTGATATTGATGAGCCCTCTACTCCACCACCTCAACCTACCTCCTCCTCTGAGGTACCACAAACAACCCAAGATGCCACAAATACTCCCACAAGCTCCTCCCAAGATTCATTGAGAGTACACTTGTCAAATGATGAGGAATCCCAAGTGAGAAGTGAGCCACAAACCTCCCCACATACTTCACCTCAAGTCACTTCTCCTAGCTCTTCACAAGATATCCTCCTATCCACCTCACAATCAAAGTCCAAAACAAGAAAGCATGAGAGTGACTCTTCCACCTCTCTTAGGATACAAGACACTCATATATCAAGAGAGCAAACAATCCATGATTCACAAGACACTTCACCTAGAGCCTCTCCCACTCAAAGAAAATACCATCCTAGACCCAAGGGCATCAACAAAGATCATTCACAAGACTTGATCATTGGGAATCCATCTCGAGGAATAAAGACAAGTAGGAATCAATATAACCCCAACTATGTGAGTGAAGAGAATGATGATGAGGCCAATGTTGAGATTGAGAACTTCTCCTTCGTCTCTATGATTGAGCCCACTACCATTGATGAAGCTATGGATGATCACAAGTGGGTTATTGCCATGCAAGAAGAGTTGAACAACTTCAAGAGGTGCAAAGTATGTAAATTGGTTGAGAGACCCAAGAATCATAATGTGGTTGGCACCAAGTGGGTCTTCAAGAACAAGCAAGATGAGAAAGGAGCAATTGTGAAAAACAAGGCTCGCCTAGTGGCTAAGGGATATTCTCAAGTGATGGGGATTGACTTTGAAGAGACCTTTGCTCCCATGGCCCATCATGAAGCTATTTGGATTTTACATGCATAAGCATCATATAATGGCTTCAAGCTCTTTCAAATGGATGTTAAGAGTGCTTTCTTGAATGGAGAAATCAATGAGAAAGTCTATGTGGAACAACCTCCGGGGTTTGAGGACCCAAAACACCCAAGACATGTATACAAATTGAAGAAAGCTCTCTATGGCCTCAAGCAAGCACCTAGGCATGGTATGAACATTTGAGGAACTTCCTACTCAAAAATGGATTCACCATTGGAAGCATTGATAGCACCTTGTTTACGAGGCATGTTGGGAAGGATCTCTTTGTATGCCAAATCTATGTGGATGATATCATCTATGGGTCAACCAATGAGAAGTTCAATGAAGAGTTTCGGGAGATGATGGCTAGGGAATTCCAAATGTCAATGATTGGAGAGTTGCACATGTTCCTTGGATTCCAAGTCAAGAAATTGAGAGAGGGAAACTTCATCTATCAAGAGAAATATACTAAGGACCTTCTCAAGAGATTCAACATGGAGAATAGCAAGCCTTTGCACACACCTATGGCTACTAGCAAACCCTTGGATGATGATGTGAAAGGGAAACCCGTGAACCCCAAGCTATATAGATCAATCATTAGATCTTTGCTCTATCTCACCGCTTCGAGACCAGACATCATGTTTAGTGTGTGCTTGTATGCACGCTATAAAGCAAATCCAAAGGAGTCACACTTGAAGGCCGTGAAGAGAATAATGAGATACCTCAAGTATACACGTACCATGGGCTTATGGTATCCTAGAGGATCAAACTTTGAGTTACTTGGGTACTCGAATTCCGACTTTGCGGGTTGCAAAGTGAATAGAAAGAGTACTTCGGGAGGTTGCCAATTTCTTGGAAGATCTCTAGTATCTTGGAGCTCAAAGAAGCAAAACTCCGTAGCTCTATCTACCGCTGAAGTGCAGTATATGATGGTGGGAGAATGTTGTGCACAACTCCTTTACATGAGGCAAACACTCTCGGACTATGGCCTCAACTACACTCAAATGCCACTATAATGTGATAGTGAGGCAGCAATCAAGATGGCCCTCAAGACGGGAGATCATGGTCATGCAAAGCATATTCAAGTGAGACATCACTTCATAAGAGACCATGTTGAGAAGAAGGACATCGAGTTGGTGAGCGTGCGAACTCATGAACAATTGGCGGATATCTTCACCAAGCCACTTGATGAAAAGACCTTCAACAAGCTAAGGGGAGAACTCAATGTTCTTGACCTCTCCAACTTCACATGAGTAACCCTTTAGTTTGTCCCTTTGTACATATGTATAGTGTTTTGGTTGTTCTTGTTTGTGTTTTTGTTTATGCTTGTTTCTCTTCTTTTGTAGGTTAACTTCGGACCTTTTTGAGATATCAATGGACATGGGTTAAGCTTGGGAAGGTGGTTAATGATGTACCCAAGGCTTTGAAGAATGGTCCATTGTGAGCAAGCTTGAGAAGGGGACAACTTGTTGTTGACACTTCGGTTTGTAGTGATTCTCTCTTTTTTCTTCAGCGTCGCATCATGCATTGTATACTTGTTGCATTTGCACTCCTTGCATTTATGCATCCTTGCATTATGATACCATGCATGCT
The DNA here is from genome assembly GCA_032690845.1 of Eleusine coracana subsp. coracana. Classification (NCBI taxonomy): domain Eukaryota; kingdom Viridiplantae; phylum Streptophyta; class Magnoliopsida; order Poales; family Poaceae; genus Eleusine; species Eleusine coracana. Next base: position 35,475,090 of record CM064418.1, read on the forward strand.
TCCAAGCATGTGTCTAGGGGTAGTTGCTCATTTACAATGTGAGTACATGACTCTCTCGACGATCGAATAGTGATAATTATGCTTCATGCCCATTGAGCCATGTTCAATCGAGCTCCGAGGTTAAATCAACTCACGCGGCTCAAAGACAAGTGGCTCATACATTCCCACCTACCTAATGACTAACTCTTGCACATTTGAGAAAATCCTTTATTGAGTCATAAGTGTAGGGGGAGCTACGGCGAAATGCCACTTCAACCAAGGAGGAGCACCGTGAAAGGGGGAGTTATTCTAACTCTTGCCAACTATTTTATGCCTCTTGGTTTTGTTACGTTTTTGTGTGGTTTTTGGTGATAGGTGACAAAGAGGGAGAAGAAACATGAAGATCCAAAAGCCAAGTCTAGGTCAAAAAAGGGGGGGGGGGGAGAAGAACATGAAGATCCTAAAGCCAATCCTAGACCAAGGAGGGAGAAGAAACATGAAGATGATCGATATCTCAAAGGGAGAGGAGAACATGAAGATTCAAAAGCCAAATCCATGAAGAGAAGGGACGTCAAGAATCAAGGAGATGGAACATGAAGATCACATCAAGATGAACTTCTACACCAACATGAAGAAGAACAATGACGGTGCATGTCTACGGCGACAATGAACACCTTCACCAACATGAGCATCTACGTCTTGGTGCGTGTCTACATCAACAAGATTAACTAACACGACACCAAGGCGGGCGCAATTTCAGCTCAAGATTGCAATCCAAGTGCACAAATTGAGTGGGTAGTTCTCCCTCAACACCTAGCATATCTCAAGGGGGAGACTACTTCCAAGGTAAGGACCAAGGTATGTCTTCAATCTTTTCTTTTCCTTTGGTTCCTTCTTGCTTGTCCGTTTTGGATCATCATAAGTAGTGGTTGTCATCCATCACCAAAAATGAGGAGATTGTAAGATTCATGACCATTGAGGTCACCCGAAGGTATGGTGTTTTGGTGATGAATGACAAACATGAAATGAGACTAATATCTACACGAGTGTTGTCCGTGTAGGAAACCTTTTCTATCTTATGATGATTGCCGACGGTGTCCTTGGCGATTGATGACAATGACCGCAAGCATGGAGGCTTGTGAACTTGATGGCATCCAAGGGTTGATAGAGATGGATCAAAGCGGAGAACAAGCTATGGTGCAAGTGTTTGGAAAACTTGAGTAGTTGTTAGGGCTTTGAGTCTATAAGAAAAACCAGACTATCAAGGGGGTCTAGGTTATTCTCTTAGGTCATGTCTAGTCGGTGATGTGCAAGGTTGCTCGATGAAATCACATGCACTAGGTGACAGTGGAGAAGCCAAGGAGCTGTTCAGAGAAGCCGGGAAACGAAGTCAAGCGAGGACAACAAGTTTTAGCTTCTGGACATAGAGACCGGACAGAGGGGTCAGTGGAGACCGGACTGTACGGTCACTATGGGAGTTTTCCAGGACTTAGCACGAGGAGCAAGAACTTTGTCAGCAGGAGACTCCGTACAGACCGGACGGTCCGGTCAGTAGGAGTGCAGGAAATACAGGAGAGGTGCAATTCGCGGAGGCTCCTGGAATGGAATGAAAAAGTGGATCGAACGGTCCGGTCGAGTGACCGAACAATCCAGTCAGTATAGGATTTTGCCTAGACAGAGGAGGCCAACGGCTGAGGAGAGCCGTTACAGAGTGACCGGACGGTCCGATCAGGCAGTGACCGGACACTCTAGTCAGTATGTCCAGAAAGGAAATTTCGTGGAGCAACAACTAGTTTGAGGTTGGGAGCCTATATAACTTTGTTGCTGGGGTCTTGGAGACCTCTCTTGGCCAGTGGAATACCTGAGAGCATTTGGTAAGGTCCAAGAGGAAAAGAGGAGAGCACTAGGAGGAGATATTGCATATCATGAGAGTGCTAGAGAAGAGTAGCTTGAGCATCTTGCACATCTAAGGCTAGGGTGTCCTTGAGGGTGTGATCTAGATTGTTACTCTTGGTCTATGGTGAGACCTAGACTAGTTAGGTGTCGGTGATCGAGCCTATCGTGATCGGTTGTGAAGGCCATCACATGTTTGTACATGGTTTGAGCCCGCCATTGAAAGGGGCATTGCTAGTGAGCACCCGTGTTGGCTCGGGGAGTCCGACAAGTTCTCGAGGGAGGCGAGCTTGTGCTTTGTGCAGCGGTGACACACACCATGTCTTCACTCGAGGAGTGATTGCGGGCTCGTGGGCGAGAACTCCACTTGGTGGCGGGAAGGACCAGGACTCTAACGGGAGTGGTCCAACGAGGATTAGGGGAAGGCACCATCCTTCTGAGACCTCAGGAAAAATCATGAGCCAACCCTTACTCTACTCCTCACTATGATGCTTTACCTTCCGCATTTACATACCGTGCTATTCATGCTTGTGTGTTCTCTTAGTTCTAGTTGATTATCTTATAGACTTGCATGTATAGGCTCCTTACTTGCTAGTAGTGTTTAAGCTTCCGCATTTGATGACTAGCATGAGTAGGAGTTGCATTGGTATGCTTGATCACTAGAAGTGCATAGGAGTTGTATTGACTTGTGTGATCCACTAGTATGCATAGGCTGCCCTTTTCATAGGATTACATTGTTAGTGTAATCACCACTAAAATTGTGTAGGAGTTGGTTTGAGTGCTATCGGTAGTTTGTAATTGGCAAAATTGATACATAGTGGTAGTTCCCGATTCACCCCCCTCTCGGTCACTACGATCCTTTCATAAGGCCCTCAAGATCACTTATGAGGTCATCAACATTGAGAACCTTGCCTCTCCCTCCTCTAGTTCATCAAAGAGTGATGCTTCTACTATGTGTGATGAACTAACCACCTCGGTCGAGGTTTCTTCTCTTGAGCCATTTGTTTTGAAGGAACTCCACAAGCTCAAGGAAGAAATGGAGATGTTGATGGAAGGCCTTGAGAGGCTTAGAGCCACCCATAGGGACATACTTGGGAAGAACCAAGTAAATGAAGTCTCCAAGATCTCCTCTCTTGAGCCATTCATCTTGGAAGAATATAACAAGCTCAAGGAAGAGAGGAAGATGGTGATGGATGGCTTTGAGAGGCTCACACGTGGTAGAGCCATCCACAAGGAGATTCTTGGGAGGAACCTTGTGAACAATGTCTCCCACCGCGGACTTGACTCATATCCCGCCGCCATCGACATCATAGGGACAAGTGATTCCATCCCCGCTGTAACACCCTACTTTTTACAAATTCTAAAAATGCCAACTATTAGCATTTAGGAGTTTAATTAAATAACCTAGGACAAATTGTTTTTATAATAAATTAAATTAAATTATTGCATTTGCATAACATGTCATATTCATATAGATTTTCATTGCATTATGCATTTAGTTTAATTATTATTTATTTACCAGGAATATTAGGAATAGAATTAGAATAGAAATTAGACAAGGAAAAGAATTGAGAAAGAAAAAGAAAAGAAAAGGAGGAACTAGAACAGTGGGCCGAAACCCACCATTCAGCCCACCCCTCCCCTCTCCCCACCTCCTCCTTTCGGCCCAGCCGGCCAGGCCGCCTCCCCTCCCTTTCATTCTCTCCCCCGCGGCCCACCTTCCCGGCCGGCCCAGCGAGCGCGGCCCGCTCCTCCCGCGCTCTCTCTCTCTCTCTCACCGACACGCGGGCCTCACCTGTCATCCGCTCCTCCGCCTCTCTCTCCCGTTGCCGGAAACCGACGCCGCCGCCGCCGTCGATCTCCCTCCCCCGACCTCCCGCGCGCATCAATGGCGCTAGTGGCCATTGATGGCCGGAGAGCCCCGCGCCGGCTCAATTCGCCCGCCTCCGCGCCTATTATGCACCCCCTCGGCACCGCCCTGCTCCGTCGCCGCTCCTCCGCTCTCTCCTGCTCGCTCGCGACCATCGGACGACCTTCCCCACCGAGCTCCGACCACCGCCGCCACCGAGCCGCGCCGTCGACCCACTCCCAGCCTTCCCGCACCCGCGCGACCTGCCGGTGAGACTCCCCTCCCTCCCCTCTCTCTCCCGGGACTCTCGCGGCGAGGAATGGCTGACCGGAGCGCCATTCCGGCCGGTCTCCGGTGAGCCCCGCCGCGCGCCGCCGCCTAACCGGCCGCCGGCGACGACCTTCCCCCCGCCTTTTAATTCTGGCCGTCGGATCTTGATCCAACCGTCCAGATTACATACCCCTTCGGGTTATGTAATCGGTCCACCGTGAACCAGTGGACCAATGGTCCACAGAACCTATAGACCCGGTCCACACATTTCTAGTTTAAAATTAATTCAATTAATTCCTGGATATTGTGGTAGTTTTGCATTTTAGCCCCTGTGCTTAGTTTAAATTAGGTTTAGGTCCCTGTTTTTTTGTGCAGAACAAATAAAAATTTGTTTTTAGGCCCCTAAACTTTATAATAATTATTTTTAGCACAACATTTTTACAAAAAGCCCCTATACCTTTAAGAAATTATATTTTTTCCCTATAAATTGTAGAAAACCCCAGGAATTGTTTTAAATTATATTTTAATCCAGTCTTTTTATATTATTAATGATATAAATATTATTTTAGCCCTAAAAATTTACAGAAACACCCCTATACATTATTTAAATTATTATTTGACCTTGTAATTTTATAAAACACCCCTGGACTGATTTTAATTATGTTTTAGTCCCCAGAATTATTTTAAAATTATACCTTAATCCTTATTAATTGTATAAATATTATTTTAGCCTTAAATTTTTACGGGAACATCCCTGTACTTAATTTTAATTAGATTTTTGGCCCTGTCTTTTTACACTTAAACCCCTACACTTAGTATTAATTATGTTTGAGTCCTAGAATTTTTGCAAAAACAACCTTATACTTTTAATAAACTACTTTTCAGCCCTAATAATTTACACTTTAGTCCCTGTAATTTTATAAAATTACACATAGGTCCTTAAAAGCCTCTGTTTTTACTCTTTTGCCCCTAAAACTTCAAACTAGCATAACTTTTTACTCATAACTCCAATTTAGGTGATTCTTGCGCCAAAATTCTCGTAGGAGCATAACCTTTGCATCCCTTGCATCTACATACTGTTTTTCCTCTGTTGCATATAGTGTATTGATTTTGTATGTTTTGCTTGTATTGGTATGTCGTTACATAAAGGCGAGCATACACAAGGACCACCCTACGAGGATTTTCAAGAGCAGGAATTTGAAGGGTTAGAGCGGCCTTCTGCGCAGGACGAAGGCAAGTGTCCTTGATGCATATTACAGCTATTGAAATGTTACTATAGAATTGCATGCTTGTGTCAATTTATTGGAAACCTATTGTTAGGGTTTTCCTTAGTAATTGTTTTTACCCTGTTCCTTGTCGCCTTGAACCAATGGGTGAATTGTGGGTAGAAAATGCTTAAGATGGCTTATGGGATGTGGGTTAATATTAATTTTGATTAATCAACAATGTCACGTGGGATATGTTTGGTAAATCTTTTAGTAACATGGCTTAGGGATCTATGCAAGCCAGGTGGAAAGGATGTGGTGCCGTGGGCACATGCTTGTGGTGGTAGGCTTGTTGTAGATCCTAGGAACCGGTTCTTGGAGTGACAACCCAGGAAAACAGTGCCAACACAAGACCGACATGGGTAAGGCTTGGCCTAGTAATTAGATGTTCTCCCAGTGTCGGTGCAGCATTTGGTGGAGCGGGGAATGGAAGTCAAGAGGACTATCCTTGTATCCGAATGGCTCAAGAGGGGGCTTCCAGGGTGATGAGCTGCTTGTTGAAGGGCTATCACTTATGGACGGGAGTGGAACCTTAGTGGCTAGCATGTACTGGGAGACCCTTTGGAAAAGCCTTGTAGTGAAACCCTGCCACACACCAAAGGAAGTGTGTAATGTGGGTTGCGTCCACGAGCACCAAGGGAATCACGACTTGTGGGTAAAGTGGTACAAACTCTGCAGAGTATCAAACTATCATGATAGCCGTGCTCATGGTCAAGAGCGGCTTGGAATCCTCACAAGATTAGTTGGGTGTGGATGGGTTGGTATGGTTGGAAAGGTGGGATGGATTGAGACTTGGTTAGTACAGCACCTTGTGAAAGTAGGGTTGGGATGCCCCCACTTAGTAAATAGGATGCTTAGGTTAATTAAAAGCTCATGCAACCCACTCTATAAAGCCTTCTCTTGACTATAGCCCCATGTCATCTTTTCCCCCACTTGCTGAGTACGACATGTACTCACCCTTGCTATACCACGTTGATATTCAGCCCAAGGAGAAGATTGGAGCCAATACTAAGAGGAAGGAAGCGAGTACTAGGCAATGATCCTCCAATCGATGCCTGTGGAGTTTGGGATGTCTACGCTAGATACTTTCCGCTGCATTGATGTATTTTTCTTCTAGACCCACGGGTCCTTTTGTAATAAAGATATGATGTAATAAATAAAGGATATGGATAATTATTCTGTTTACCATTGATGATGTACCGTATGTGTGTGTAACTTGATCCTGGGCACATGTACGGCTACACCCATTTTGTTTCTTAAAATGGGTGTTACACCCGCATGGATCAAATCCCTTCTCGCCGATGACTACTATTGCGAGAGGTGTTGCAAGGATGGCCACGCCACCAAGGATTGTCCTATGGTAAAAAGTTCCATTGTTTTACCTAACACTAACTTGTTCCATGAGAACACACATTTTAAGCTTTTTAGGAACAAGGATGGCAAGGTGAAAGCTAAGGCCTTGGGACCACCAAACAAGAAGAGGAAGGTCAAGAGCATATGGGTGCCTAAGTGCATTGTTGATCTTGAGAGATTGGCTACGTACAAGTGGGTGCCCAAGAACAAGACCTAGATGGTGGTGGTGGTGGTGGACCGAATGCTTTCATGAAGATCATGTAAAGTCCACCACAAGTGACATGGACCTCAACGACCTATCTACTCATAAGGGAGGTAACCATGTTTGTTCTTTGTAGTTGTAGCGTGTTTCTCTTTCTCTTGCATTGCATGGTAATTAGGACTCCTTTGTGACTAGTATGCTTTGCATCCATGCATGTGTAAATAACTAAAAGAAAAACACATAAAAAAATTATTAGTCAATGTCTAACCCATCCAAGATAGCTATAAGCAAGGGGGAGTGCTTGAGATGGTGGTTTGACTTCTCTCAAGGCAAGGGCGTGGCTTATAGTGAGTAAGCTTGGGAGGGGTTCAAACTTGACATTGTTAGGTTTCCTTTGTGTCTTGTTTAATATTGCTTGCATCCACATGGCATGTTTACTTTCATTGCATATGTAAATTGCTTGTTGCATGCATCATATAGGAAACACAAAGGAGGCTTGTCCCACTTGGAGATAATTGTGCCTCATGCTCTATATGAGATTACATCTCCATAAATGTGACCAAAGGAAAGGATTGTGCTTCATGCCTATTGAGCAAGCTCTTATGAACTCCGAGGTTAAATCTACTCACGCGGTTCATGGACTAAGGCTCATACACACCCTTTTGGTTCTTTATTTGCCTTGGTTCTTATTTGCTCGATCTTTCATTTGGCAGTTGTGAAAACTATGAGGCCATAGAGTGCCACTATTTGAAAATGAGTGTTTGAGAGTTCCCTCTATTTTCCAAGTGCGGTGTTTATTTGTGTGTTTGGCGAGGGCACTTGGAAAATGGAGAAAGTCCTTGACTCAGCTTTTTCTAGAAGTGATCGTACGGTCCGGTCATATGACCGTACAGTCTAGTCTGTGTAGCAATAGATAGTACTTTGGGAAGAAGAAAATGGAGACCGGACAGAACAGTTCTAAAGACCGGACAGTCCAATCTGCACCCTTTCTGGTTCTCCAGATTTCTGATTTTCATATATCCCGAAGTGACCGGACAGTCCGGTCTAGTGAGCGGACCGTCCGGTCAGTTCCCTTGACTGCGTGATGCGAGTCCCGATCTCAGCTGTTGATCTGTCATTAATTGATCTTGGTCGTCCGTGTCACCTTTGACCTAGGTCAAAATCTCTTGCACGTATCCCTATTCATCGTCTTGACGCCGAGTTTGTGTCCTCGACGCCATCGCCGACTCCTTCATCATCGACCTCGCTGCACCGCCATCCTCTTGAACCAGCGCCGCTAGTTTGCCACCACCTCCGCACGCCGCCGCGCCTGCGCACAGCCACCGCAGCTCCCCTGCACTCGCGCCGCCACACCCGCGCACCTCCAGAGTTGCCGCGTGCTGCCGCCTCATCCCACCGAGCCGCCGCCATGCAGCATTGCCACAGCGCTGCCTCTACTCTCCCGTGCACGCAAGCCCCAGAGACTACACCTCCCAAGCTTGCCCTAGGGCAAGGTTTCCCCCTCTCCGTTGCCGGCAAGACCAAAAGTCCCATCTTTTCGGTGATCAGAGAGCGTTCCGCGGTGTTTGTTCCTTTCGGCGTATTGGGTTCTTCCCCCAGGGTATTGAGCTATCTCACATTCATTGTTGTATGCCCTAATTTCGAGCAAGTTAGTTAATTGATGCAATTAGATAAATTTCCCATCTTTTAGTTGCATTAATTAATTAGTTGGCTCAACCTAGATGCAATTAATTCATTGATTATCTATTAATTGCAATTCTAGGTTTGTCTCCTGTTTAGTCTACAGCTAGATTAATTGCCTATTATTTGACTGCACACTAGATAACTTACACTAGCCAGATGTAGTCGATGATCACTGTTGTTACTTTGCATAATTGTCTAGTGATCATGTCCTTCATTCAGTGCTAGGATTTCTATTACGCATTCTTTCCTAGCGATGCTTTGCTTGTAGATGTATTAGAGTCTATGCTTATCCTATCTACACCTATGTGCGTGCAGTGACAGCAGTACAGTCAGCAGGCAGACATGGCAGGGTTAGGACAGGACAAGGGAAAGGGGAAGATGCCTGAAAAGCCCAAGACCATGAAGAGACCGAGACTAGACCCAGAGTTAGAGAGAGCTAGGAGAATGGCTAGGCACCTAGATGCCATGGAGGAGTCTCGGAGGACACCAGGGACACGGCTGATCTTAGAGCAGCCTCGTGAGGCACAAGGCTTGAGGAGGAGCACCAGGCAGAGGACTACACCTCTAGCCGTGGCCGCGGCATACTCTGGTTTTCTGTCAGGCGAGATCATCGAGAACTGTGGATCAGGGATCCTCCAGGTAGCAGGAGGAGAAGTCTGAGTAGGAAGAGTCAGAGGAGACCTAAGAGTCTGAGTCTGAGGAGCTTGTTGAGGAGGAGGAGTCAGAGGAGGAGGCAGAGCAGACTGTTCCCCAGAGGACAGCTCACCGGGTAGGAGACCCGAGGTGCACCTATGAGGTGTGCACTAGGAGGCTACAGAGACTTGTTTAGGCAGCCGGAGAGCCGGATATCCTCAAGGTTCATGCAAAGGACCTTAAGGTATTTTGATTCGTGCCTTTCGAGTAGTGGGTTCCAGTTCCCCGAGACCCCGCTGCTGGAGAGAGGTACTAGATAGTTCTCCAGAGGAGGATAGGAGAGGGCTTGAGATGCTGTGTGGCTTTAAGGACGAGAGACAGGGTGCTTGTACCGTAGCAGTACACCACCTACCGGGCCATGAGGAGGGCCACAAGCACAGACATGGAGCAGTACTTCTTGTACCTACCAGGACTAGCAGAGCTAGTCACTGCTCCACTCAGATTCAGAGGGGACGTGGTCCTCGAGTTCTATGCAACGCTGTGGGTTGCCAGAGACCGCTCAGAGATCTGGTTCCTGTTCAGAGGGCAGCCACACCGTGTCACCAGGGAGGACCTGATCTCCCACCTAGGACTACTGGCTTCAAACTTCAAGCTTTATAGGAGTGCCTACGGTACACTGGAGCCACATCACAGACCTTAGGGAGGGAAGCTGCCTTCAGACGACCTCGTGTTGATTGCTTTCCCACCTCCCCACACTCCAGGCTTTGAGAGGGGCCCTGCGAGACTCACTGCAGAGGCCAAGGTGGTGAGAGCGATAGTCACCAGGACTATCATACCCAGGTCTGGCTACAGAGAGGAGTTCACACTCTTACACTAGTGGGTTGTAGCAGCCATCTTGAGGAGGTAGACTTTTGACTTGGCAGATCTTCTCATTGGAGAGATGGAGGAGCTCATTTCTGAGAGGGTTGGAGCACATCACTTGGTCTACGGGCCCTATATCTCTTATCTCTTGAGGAGGATGGGCCAAGTGATGGAGGAGCAGTACAAGGCTTTCCCTGAGGTGACCACTAGCTACGCACCACGAGTCCCCATGGGATCACAGTCTACCTCCAGCCAGCACACAGGAGAGGAGGAGCAAGAGTCACCGATACATCACGAGCAGGCAGCCCAGCCAGATATGGTGATTCCTGAGTCAGCCAGTACAGGGGCACCTCCCCAGTAGACAGGTTCGCAGTATGAGGACACTGTCACTATGACAGCACTTGCAGGATGGCTAGGAGAGTTTATTCAGAGTATCTCACAGGACAGACATCAGATGATGGAAGTCATCGGAGCCAGACAGAGATTTAGAGGCAGCAGTCTACACTTCTTATAGCTCTGATGACTCAGATGATGGAGTTGACCCAGAGGCAGGTCGGTCAGCAGCCAGGACCTTCAGTGTTCTCTCAGTACCAGCAGCTACCGACTCAGTCTGGACCCTTCACAACTTTGATGATACCTCAATCTAGTGGACTATCACTTTCAGGGTTCTTACCGATAGGGGGGAGTAGGACAGACTTTCTCTTCAGCACAGCTCTCCCCTGTGTCAGCTTTCTCTGTGTTTGCGTTGTTCATCTCACCATCACACTCCTCTAGCTCATAGATGGCAGGTCCCTCCAGCTCACAGCACGTATCGGTCAGGAATCTGTTCTCAGACATCGTGCACACTACTCGTGCAGACTCCCAGACCGCCTCAGAGATAGCTACAGCTTCAGCTCCACCTCTTGCTGCCACTGTTACCACTCTTACCCCTCAGGCAGCAGAGGATCTTGTCCGTGGAGGCTTCTCTCAGCAGGACGTGGCAGACCTCTTACTACTCTAGACTTCAGTTCAGGAGACTGCCACAGTCACTCCAGCAGCACAGGACAGTGGGTCTGAGTCGCCAGTAGACCTTGGATTCTTTGAGCAGCTGGATGCTTAGGTGGCACAGGCTCAGGGAGCACAGTAGGATCCTCCTCAGGAGTAGCCCGGAGCAGAGCCTACAGAGGACGTCGCTGCACCACTTCCTTCGACCACGAGCGCTTAGATGTTCATCTTTTCCACTTTTTGGTGCTTGTTGCCAAAGGGGGAGAAGATACTAGGTCTAGGGAGAGTGGAAGTGTGATCTTGTTGCGATCAAGAGTAGCTTGTATCTAGGTGGAGCTACAAGGTTTTGGGAGATAGATCATTTGGTTCTTTTTTTTTGAGGAGTTATTCGATGTTCGTGGATTGTGACGAGTCATGGATTTCATTAGCTTGTGTTTTGACTCATTTTGATCTCACTTGGTTTATTTCCTTTTCATATGCATTGCTTGTATTTATTGATAATCTTGTATGCCTGTGTATGATACCAAGGTGATGAGTGTTTGTTCTTAATTCCTATGCATTACCATGCTAATTTGTTGCATCTCATCATTCATGTCTTGCATTGCATGTCCTTATGCTTTCATTCAATATATTTCCATGACATGCATGCATGTTTTCATCTAGAGTATGCTCTTCACTCTTTTCCTTATATCTCTAGATGATGCTTGATTGAGTAGGACCTTATGCGTTTCTCTTATATGTTGTTATGGTTCCTCTCGATCTTTGTGTTGCCTGTTTAGCCCGGTTGTTTATTCATTGAAGTTTTTGATTAAGTAGTGGTTGTCAGCAATCACCAAAAAGGGGGAGATTGTAAGCTTCATGACCATTGATGATTGGATCCCTGAGGTATGAATATTTTGGTGATAGATGACAACTATGAAATTGTGGGCTAATATATACACAAGTGCTATCTATGTAGGAATCATCTCTTAACTCTGTTACAAATCATATGGATGATGGTTGCCTTGGCGATTGACGACAATGACCACAAGCATGAGGCTTGTGAACTTGATGGAGTCCAAGGGTTGATGGAGATGGATCAAAGCGGAGAATAAGCTATGGTGCAAGTGTTTGAAACACTTGAGTAGTTGTTAGGGCTTTGAGTCCATAAGAAAAACCGGACTATCAAGGGGGTCTAGATCATTCTCTTAGGTCATGTCTAGTCAGAGATGTGCAAGGTTGCTCGGTGAAATCACATGCACTATGTGACAGTGGAGAAGCCAAGGAGCTGTTCGGGGAAGACGGGAAACGAAGTCAAGCGAGGATGACAAGTTTCAGCTTCTGGACATAGAGACTAGACAGAGGGGTCTATAGAGACCGGACTGTATGGTCACTATGTGGAATTGTCTAGGACTTAGAGCGAGAAGCAGGACTCTGTTAGCAGGTAACTCTATGCAGGTCTGCTGAACGGACGGTCCGGTCAGTAGGAGTGCAGGAATGGCAGAGGAGGTGCATATCACGGAGGCTCCTGGACTGGAGAGAGAAAGTGGACCGGACGGTCCGGTCCAGTGATCGGATAGTCCGATTAGTACAAGATATTGCCTGGACAGAGGAGGCCAATGGCTGGGGAGAGCCGTTACAGAGTGACCGGACCGTCCGGTCAGGTAGAGATCGGACAGTCTGGTCAGAGTGTCCAGAAAGGCAATTTCGTGAAGCAACAACTAGTTTGAGGTTGGGAGCCTATATAACTTCGTTGCTGGGGTCTTGGAGACCTCTCTTGGCCAATGGAATACCTGAGAGCATTTGGTAATGTCCAAGAGGAAAAGAGGAGAGCACTAGGAGGAGATATTGCATATCTTGAGAGTGCTGGAGAAGAGTAGGTTGAGCATCTTGCACATCTAAGCCTAGGGTGTCCTTGAGTGTGTGATCTAGATTGTTACTCTTGGTCTATGGTGAGACCTAGACCGGTTAGGTGTCGGTGATCAAGCCTATCGTGATCGGTTGTGAAGGTCGTCACACGTTTGTACACGGTTTGAGCCCGCCGTTGAAAGGGGCATCACTAGTGAGCGCCCGTGTCGGCTAGGGGAGTCCGGCAAGTTCTCAAGGGAGGCGAGCTTGTGCTTTGTGCAGCGGTGATGCACACCGTGTCTTCACTCAAGGAGTGATTGCGGGCTCGTGGGTGAGAACTCCACTTGGTGGTGGGAGGGCCAGGACTCCGGCGGGAGTGGTCCAACGAGGATTAGGGGAAGGCACCATCCTTCCGAGACCTCGGGAAAAATTATGAGCATTCCTTGACCCTCTCTTTACTCTTTCGCATTTGTGTGCTCTAGTGGGTATGGTGACTTGTGGCTTACATAGGCTAGTGTGATTGGCTTCCCCACTTTATCGTATCATGAACACTAGCATGTGTAGGTTCTTGACCAACTAGACTTGTATAGGTTGCTTATCTTGTCAGACTTAAGTAGAGAAATTGAAGTATTTGGATTCATGAATGGCTTACCGATTCACCCCCGCCCCCTCTCGGTACGCCTTCAGTCCTTATAGTAGGTTTAACTTTGGAGCTCGTTTGAACATGACACAATGGGCATGAAACACAAAGATCACTATGTGATCATCTAGAGGGTCATATACTTACATTGTAAACAAGCAACTCCCTATAGAAACATGCTCAGAAGCATGTAAGGTATTACGATGCAATAATGCATGAATGCAAATGCAAATACAAGAAGTATACAAATGCATGATGCAATGCTACAAGAAAGAGAAAGAAAAGCTACAAACTAAAGTGCCAACGACGAGTTGTTCCCTTCTCAAGATTACTCACAATGGACCATTCTTCAAAGCCATGTCCATTGCTATCTCAAGAAGGTCCGAAGTTGACCTACAAAACAAAGAAAAACAAGCACAAAATAAAGCATAAACAACAAAACAAACAACGTGAGAAACCATGTGGATCTGTGCCATGGTTTGCAATATATGTGATGAGTAATTGACTTGAGCGGATTTGGTGTTTGAGTTGAAATGCGGGAATCTTGGGATTGCATGTGTGTGTGCATGATTATGGTTTCGACTAACCGGAGTTGGTGGAGGTGTTGGTGATGTTGCAAGAGTTCGAAAATGTGTTTTCTTGTCTCATGATGTGTAGGTCACTAGAGTCGACTTGGCAGACAACGGTGAGAGGATCGGGCACAAGTAGGGGACTTTGGGCCGGACGATTGGGATGCTGGGTGAAGTCAAGGGTGATTCACACCGTACACATGGAGAGGCGATAGCACGGACAGTTTCGCAGCTGAGCCTCAAAACCTTGGTGTGATGAAGACGGCGTGTTGACGAAGTCAAGGCGAGCTGTATGCCGGTTCAAGTGACAAGGGGGCCCGATCTGATGTGGACAAGGGTTCCCGATCTTCCGAAAGGTTCTTGGTAAGTTGATTTGGTCGGAGGCGACACACAAATCGATTCGGCTTCAGAACAGCACGTTCTAAACCCCGCAATCGCAGCACGACGTCTCCTCTGGTTATCAACCGTCCAAAAGACGATTGACCTCGCCGAGAAGGCTAATCCCTGCCTGCGAATCAAGAACACAAGCAAGAACAACGAATAATGCAACACAATTGCAGATGTATGATTAAACTCTCGAAGTTGGGGTCTCACAAACCGATGAACGGCGAAACTGTTTATGAACAGAATTGATCTAAGCAAAACCCGAACCCTAATGGTGCGGCGGTGGCTGTATATAAAGACCCTAGGGTCGTGCAAGACCCTCTGGACGCGCCCCGAATTGGGCTCAACTAGATACAAGGCCCAAAGACAAAAAATAAGCAACGCAGCACCGACACAGATTCTGGACTCTCTCTTGTTTTGACGATTCCCGATGACTCCGGATGAATTTTGACATGAGGCCGGCGGCATTGGAAAGGTCTTCTCCTTATCTTTCCGTGCATATGTAGAACGTCCAAATCCGAGTCCGTATGCGTCCTGGGCGACCGTTTTAGTACAGACTGGTCTTGGGCCCCGAAACAGACTCGAAGTCGGTTTTGATTGGGCCTCCACTTTGGCTTCCAAGCCCTTGCTGGCCCTCCACGTTTCCAAATCCTTCTCCCATCATCTCCTGGTCCTCTCCATGGTTTCTAATCATAAAATAGTCATTAGGTAGCAAACCATTCTCAAAAGTAACATATAGCAAAGAACGTAGGAACGAGCTCACCTCTAAATTTAGTTGTCGTGTACGAGCTCTAGTCATTGGACCTTGCAAGTCCAGATTTGGAGGAGTGTTGTGTGTATCCATAGGAGTGATGTCCTCATCATCCTCCCCCTCTTGAAGTGGAGTCGTCCTCGACTCAAGCTCATCCTCTTCTCCCAAGTATGGTTTCAAATATGAAATGTTAAAAATAGGACTAACCCCGAACTCGGGAGGCAACTCAAGTTTGTATGCATTATCATTAATCTTCTCTATTATTTTGAATGGACCATCAGCTCTAAGCATTAGTTTAGACTTTCTCAATTCTGTAAATCTATCCTTCCTTAAGTGTAACCACACTAAATCTCCTACATCAAGCTTTACTTCCTTTCTTCCCTTACTACCAGCAATTTTATACTTTTCATTCATCTTTTCAATGCTAAGTCTAGTGGTCTCATGTATTTGCAAAATAAATTCAGCACGCTCTTTAGCATCAATATGAACTCTCTCATTAATAGGTAGAGGAAGTATATCAAGTGGAGTACGGGGATCAAAACCATACACTACCTTGAATGGACTTACCTTGGTAGTAGAATGTGTTGCCCGATTATAAGCAAACTCAACATGAGGTAAGCATTCTTCCCATTGCTTCAAATTTTTCTTCAAAACAGCTCGCAACATAGTACCCAAAGTGCGGTTCACAACCTCAGTTTGTCCATCAGTTTGTGGATGACAAGTTGTAGAAAATAACAACTTTGTACCCAACTTATTCCAAAGCGTGCGCCAAAAATGACTCAAGAATTTTGCATCACGATCTGAAACAATAGTAGAAGGCATACCATGCAAACGTACAATTTCTTTGAAAAAAAGATCAGCAATATAACTAGCATCATCAGTTTTATGACATGATATAAAGTGTGCCATCTTGGAAAAACGATCCACGACAACAAAAATGCTATCGCTCCCCCTCTTAGTCCTAGGCAGTCCTAAAATAAAGTCCATAGAAATATCCGCCCAAGGAATAGAAGGAACAGGAAGTGGCATGTATAAACCATGTGGATTCAATCGAGACTTAGCTTTTTGACATGTAGTGCAGCGAGCAACAAAACGCTCAACATCTTTCCTCATCCTTGGCCAAAAGAAGTGTGTGGCCAAAATATCCTCTGTCTTCTTAGCACCAAAATGACCCATCAATCCACCTCCATGCGCCTCCTGCAACAACAAAAGACGAACGGAACCAACTGGAATGCATAGGCGGTTAGCTCTAAACAAGAATCCATCATTCAACACAAATTTGTGCCAAGCACGACCTTCTTTACAGTGCAGCAATACATCTTTAAAATCGACATCAACAACATATTGTTCTTTAATTGCCTCAAGTCCAAAAATTCTACAATCAAGTTGAGACAACAAAGTATATCGCCTCGATAAAGCATCAGCAATCACATTATCCTTCCCTTTCTTATGTTTAATAATATAAGGAAAAGACTCAATAAACTCAACCCATTTAGCATGTCTACGGTTCAAATTGCCTTGAGAACGAATATACTTAAGTGATTCATGATCAGAATGAATAACAAATTCTTTGGGCAACAAATAATGACGCCACGTTTCTAAAGAACGTACAAGTGCATATAGTTCCTTATCATACGTGGAATAATTCAAAACAGGCCCAGTAATTTTCTCACTAAAGTATGCAACAGGTTTACCATCTTGCATCAGAACACCACCAATGCCTATACCACTAGCATCACATTCAAGCTCAAAAGTCTTATCAAAATTGGGTAATTGCAGCAATGGTGCATGTGTAAGTTTGTCCTTCAAAGCATCAAAAGACTCATGATGTACCTTACCAAAATGGAAGTCAACGCCCTTCTTTGTCAACTCATGCAATGGTGCAGCAATGGTGCTGAAATCTTTGACAAAGCGGCGGTAGAAACCTGCAAGACCAAGAAAACTCCTCACCTGTGTGATAGTTTTTGGTACAGGCCAGCTCTTTATGGCTTCAATCTTCGCCTCATCCACCTCAATTCCCTGTGGAGTCACAACATAGCCAAGAAAAGAGACTCGATCCGTGCAAAAGGTGCACTTCTCAAGGTTACCAAATAAACGTGCAACTCGCAAAGCATCAAAAACAGCACGCAAATGAATCATATGATCATCCGTGGATTTGCTATAAATCAAGATATCATCAAAGTAAACAACCACAAATTTGCCAATAAAAGGTCTTAAAACCTCATTCATCAAACGCATGAAAGTACTGGGTGCATTAGTTAACCCAAAAGGCATTACTAACCACTCATACAACCCGAATTTGGTTTTGAAAGCTGTTTTCCATTCATCTCCAAGTTTCATTCTAATTTGATGGTAGCCACTACGCAAATCAATTTTAGTGAAAATTATAGCACCACATAACTCATCAAGCATGTCGTCTAGCCTAGGAATAGGATGACGATACCTAATAGTAATGTTATTAATGGCTCTACAATCTACACACATACGCCAAGAACCATCTTTCTTAGGAACCAAAAGTACAGGAACAGCACAAGGACTAAGTGATTGACGAACATACCCACGATCCAAAAGGTCTTGGACTTGTCGTTGTATCTCCTTAGTCTCCTCAGGGTTGGTCCTATAAGCAGCACGGTTTGGTAAAGTAGCACCAGGAATCAAATCAATTTGATGCTCAATCCCTCTCAAAGGTGGCAATCCCGGGGGTATCTCAGCTGGGAAAACATCCTCATACTCCTGCAAAAGGTTAGTGACAGCAGGAGGCAAAGCACTAGAAGCAATATCACCAAGCAAAAACAAGGCTTGTTTGCATATCAAAGCATAGCAAATATCATCAGTAGAAATTTCAGCAAGCTCAGATTTTGTGGCAAGACATGAACGACCTTGTAATTTAATTGCAGCACCCTTAGAACATGAAGAATCATTAACATTACTTGGTGTAGAAGCAGAATTAACAGGTTGCTGAATTTCAGGGCGTTTATTTTTCAAACTAGCAGCTCGTTCTAAATCAGCTTGTACAATTTCAGCAGGGGTCATTGGTAACAAAGTAATTTTAGTTCCTTTATGCATAAAAGTGTACTTATTACTTTTACCATGGTGTACAACATCATTATCAAATTCCCAAGGTCTACCCAATAAAAGTGAACAAGCTTGCATGGGTACAACATCACAATCAACAGAATCCACATAGGAACCAATGGAAAAAGGAACTCTGCAAGTTTGTGTTACCTTAGCTTTTCCAGAGTCATTTAACCACTGAATGTAGTATGGATGTGGATGTGGGCGTGTGGTCAAATCAAGCTTCTTAACCACATCAGAACTCACCAAATTGTTGCAGCTTCCTCCATCAATGATGACACGTGCCCGACGGTTCTTGATGACGAAGAAAATCTGGAACAAGTTATGTCGCTGCATCATCTCGGGTTGCTGGACTTGTGTGCTAAGCACACGCTGCACAATAATATTCATATAGCCCGTGGTATCTCCGCCTCCAAGGACGAGGTCACCGCTGGTGGCAGCGACATCCTCCTCCTCATCCTCCACATCGGAGGCGCTCATGTAACCGCCATCATCTGTCGCCACATATGCCCGCCTACTTGGGCAATCTTTCTGCACATGGCCAAGACCATGGCAGCGGTGGCACTGAATCCCTGTAGTGCGTCCCGTCGAAGCAACAGAGGAGGCACTACTAGCCGGTACCTGCACAGAATTTTTACCTGAGCGCGTAGAAGGGGCAGGGGCTGATCTTGGTGCTGCAGAAACAACACTAGCTGGTGGGGGCGGCCGGAAAGATGGCTTGGGCAGCCCCGAAGTCCCCGTCGGCCGTGGTGGGTAGAAATTCCTGGACTTGCTGTACTCCTCAAAAGCCTGGAAAAGTCCCTGTGATTCTTTCTCTGCAAGCATAGCATACTGGAAACACTGGTTGAGGGTATAAAATTCTTTATAATCAAGGATGTCCTGAATTTCTTTTCTCAAACCAGAATAAAAGCGGCAAATCTGATCCTCTACTTTTTCAACCACAGCACAACGAATCAAACCCTTCTGAAGCTCACTAAAATAATCCTGAACAGTTTTATCTCCTTGATCTAAACGCTGCAGTTTATTATGAATTTCTCTATAAAAAGAAGGAGGAACAAAACGATCACGCATTTCTACCTTAAGTTCTTCCCAAGTAGTAGGCAAATCGGTTTCAGCAGCTAGACCACTCCACCAAACAATAGCAAAGTCCTTAAACTCACTAGTGGCTTGTCTAACTCTATGTTGTTCAGGAACAAGGTGGGCATTAAATTTTTGTTCTACCGTCATTTCCCAATCAAGGTAAGCATCACCATCGTATTGACCCGAAAACGAAGGAATTGAAAACTTAATTTTAGCATACGGATCATCTGGAGCATAGTTACCTTGTGTGCGACGGGTGTGGTTGTGGAAACCACCCATACCTTGAGGGTTACATTGCAAACGGCGTCGTAACCTTGCGGTCCTTGTAGCTGACCTATCGACGGTGCCATCAGCCTTATACACCGTTGCTTCATCATGATCGCCTTCAACGTCGTTGCTGGTGTTGTTGTTGGTGTTGGTGTTGTTGTTGTTGTTGTTGTTGGTCTTGTGAGCGGTCTCCAATTCAACAACCAGATCGGTTAACTTAGAGACTCTCTTATCCAACCGCTCAATGCTTTCTCCCAGGTGAAGCTTGGTGACGGCGTCGGTGACGGCCCTGGTGATCGTTTCTGCCAAATCACTCTGAACCGCCTGCAAAGCCTTCTGTAACTGATTTTGGCTCACGCACTCATCCAATTTTGAGGGTTAAGCACCCTCCCCGTCGCTTCCTGACATCAGAAACACCAAAACAGGAAACAAAAAAGTGAAGGTTATCCCTACAAAACTACTAAGCAGTGGTGCCTCTCAACACAGCAAAAGTAAGCTTCTTGCAAAGCTCTTACAAAGTTCTGAAAACAACAAAGCGAAGGATACCAGGGAGAAGTGTTCCACGATTGCAAGGGTTACCAAATAACCTATGTGCTGTCCAGAAGAAGTATGTAGAGCTAGGAAGGCCAAATATGTATATATGAGTGGCACACAAATCAAAAACAGATAGTAAAGCTGAATAAGTGCCCAAGTAACTTGTCCCTAGTTGCTGGTCTAACTATGTCCTAGAACAGTAGTGATAGCAAAGAAGAAACAAGGAGACAAAGGGACACAGCCGATAACAGGGGGCTTAGTGTAAAACAGCCAAACTCAGAAATTTCAGGGGGCTAGATGGAGCACTAGTAGGAATCCCAAATTCCTTTTTTTTTTATTTTTTTTTTTTGATATTTTTTTCCAACTGACTAGCAAAGAGGGAGAAACCACAAAAAATTTCAGCTCAAACCGAGCTAGGACGTGGCCTACAGAAAATCTTGAAGTTTCAGAAAACGTCGGGTTTCAACTTGAATGAATTTTTTCTTTATCTTCCCGATTTTTTTTGAATTTTTTGATGAGGGCACACAGGGCGTAGCCGAGTGTGGGTATGCCCAACTTTTCGTCTAGAATCTCCTGTAAAAATTTCAGCCAAAACGGACAACCGAGCGAAAAGTTATGGCTGTTTTACCGAAGGGGTGTCGGAATCGGTTTTGAAGAACCCGGTGGTTTCAGTGAAATCCGAGTCGGGCTTGGGGTCGGGTAGGGAGTTTTTTTGGCGAGGTGGATGCAGCGGAAAGTGGAATTTATGAAAATTGGTCCGAGGTGGTGAGGGTAGGTTTAGGGTGGGATTAGGATGGGCGTGTGGATCAATCAACCCTAGCACACAAAGCCGACAAAACCGAGGATGGTGAGGGGGATGGCGGCTAGGGTTGCAAGGGAAACACTACTGACGACAAAAACACAAACTAAACCAGCGACTAAACAAGAACTAGGGCACAAACTCAACACTACGGACTCTGAAATTGAAATATGCAAAGGCTAAACACGTGGTTATGGGCGGGGAAAATTTTTTTTGGTATTTTCAGTGGACGATAGGAAGAACACGAAAACAAAACTAAAGGGTAGTATGAACCTGACGGTGCACCTGAAGCTCTGATTACCACTTGATGTGGACAAGGGTTCCCGATCTTCCGAAAGGTTCTTGGTAAGTTGATTTGGTCGGAGGCGACACACAAATCGATTCGGCTTCAGAACAGCACGTTCTAAACCCCGCAATCGCAGCACGACGTCTCCTCTGGTTATCAACCGTCCAAAAGACGATTGACCTCGCCGAGAAGGCTAATCCCTGCCTGCGAATCAAGAACACAAGCAAGAACAACGAATAATGCAACACAATTGCAGATGTATGATTAAACTCTCGAAGTTGGGGTCTCACAAACCGATGAACGGCGAAACTGTTTATGAACAGAATTGATCTAAGCAAAACCCGAACCCTAATGGTGCGGCGGTGGCTGTATATAAAGACCCTAGGGTCGTGCAAGACCCTCTGGACGCGCCCCGAATTGGGCTCAACTAGATACAAGGCCCAAAGACAAAAAATAAGCAACGCAGCACCGACACAGATTCTGGACTCTCTCTTGTTTTGACGATTCCCGATGACTCCGGATGAATTTTGACATGAGGCCGGCGGCATTGGAAAGGTCTTCTCCTTATCTTTCCGTGCATATGTAGAACGTCCAAATCCGAGTCCGTATGCGTCCTGGGCGACCGTTTTAGTACAGACTGGTCCTGGGCCCCGAAACAGACTCGAAGTCGGTTTTGATTGGGCCTCCACTTTGGCTTCCAAGCCCTTGCTGGCCCTCCACGTTTCCAAATCCTTCTCCCATCATCTCCTGGTCCTCTCCATGGTTTCTAATCATAAAATAATCATTAGGTAGCAAACCATTCTCAAAAGTAACATATAGCGAAGAACGTAGGAACGAGCTCACCTCTAAATTTAGTTGTCGTGTACGAGCTCTAGTCATTGGACCTTGCAAGTCCAGATTTAGAGGAGTGTTGTGTGTATCCATAGGAGTGATGTCCTCATCACGATCGACAGGGACTGGGAGAGACATGCCGGTGGTCAGGATCGTGGGACAAGGTGACACGCATCAACATCGAGAAGTCGCGCTTTGAGAAGCATGCAAGACGGTTTCCTGGTTTGGGCCTCAAAACCGGTGGCGGTGGTTGGTGGTGCACGTGGCACCGTCATGGAGCTTGCTTCGAGGCGAAGCAAAGTCATGAAGGGCTCGATGGTATTCGGGCAATGAAGCAAAAGATGGACAGTTATGCCCCCAGTGGAAGGTGGGTGTGTTATGTTGGCCAAGGGTAGAGTGGTCATGCGAACAATAGACCCTAGGCCTATATCCAGTGGAAGAGGTGTCTCTCTCTCCATCAGCCTTGTATTAGGACTTCATTCAAGTAGCTTATATCTATTGATATTGTAAGCATGTTTCCATGACATGAGATTTATTTTCATGCTCAATATCTTCCTCTCTCCCTAAATCCTGAATTTCTCTTTTTCCCTATTTTTGGAGCTATTTTTGTGGGAATTTTTGATCTTCTTTTTGGATGAGTTTTTGGGGCGGATTTCTTGAGGAACTTGTTGCTATGATGAGCTAGAACAATCCTTCATAGGTCCATGACCGAATCCATAGTTCTAGCATCTTCGATTTGAAGGATTTCTCAAGTTTCCCCTTTTTGGTGTTCTTGGCACAAGATCTGAAGTTCGTGATGATTTCTTGAGCCAATTGAGTTGACCTTCTAGGATTAGGATCGTGATATGATAAGGATTCACTGGTCCAAAAATTGCATCATTTATAGTTTGTTTGATTAGGTTTTGGAGAAGATTTGACAAAATCCCAAAAGTTTCTGTTGTTCTGTCGGGGTCGATCGGCACTGCCGACAACCAGGACCGGCACTGCCGGTGGGTTACAAAACCCCGCACCAGCACTGCCGATGGCTCTGATCGGCACTGCCAGTGGTGGTCCAGTAAGTGCAGTTTTGTGAGGTTTTCGACTATCTCGAGTCTTTGTTGTTTTTCTTTGTTTCCGCTATGTTTGTTTGTTGTGGTTGATCACTCCTAGGGCTAGTACACCACGTGTTGATGTGTGTAGTCTTGGTGATCAGTTCGGAGATTGTCTTGGGTTTTTCTTGGGATATAGGCCATGTTCTCTTAGAGAATTTTGATTGGCTCCCATTCACCACCCCCCCTCCTCTGGTTGCCTTCTCGGTCCTTCAATTGGTATCAGAGCAAGTTTGATCATTAGTTGACCTTCACCGGCTTTGTGATCCAAAGGCGACATGGAGAAGCGTGCGGTCAAGCTGTAATTGTTTAATGGAGAGGACTTCCCCTACTAGAAGTCGTGACCAAGGCTTATCTCCTGAGTCAAGGACGTGCTATCTGGGACATCGTCGAGCAAGAATACAACATATTTTCCGACCTCAACACCGCTCCTATAGGTGAGTTGACCAGGTTTGAACACAACTCCAAAGCTGTCAACATTCTGCTCTCTGCACTTGGTAGAAGTGAACATGATCGCGTTGCACACCGTGACACTGCTCATGCTATTTGGGTTAAGCTTTGCACGTACCATGAGGGTACCAATCAAGTCAAGTCTATGCATAAGGATTCTTACAATAGACAGTACCAAACCTTTGCACAAAAACCTGGCAAGTCACTAGATGACACCTTTCGTAGGTTTGAGGCAATTTTGTGCAACTTGCGGGCTTGTGGTAACCTTGTGTACAATGATAATGATAGAGCTAAGCAACTGCTGTACTCACTTGATGAAAATGTTTAGGGGGTTAAAATTGATGCTCTAGAAGAAACTGCTGACTTCAATACCTTGAACTGTGAGCAACTGTATCACAAGCTGAAATCTCATGAATTGTCTAGGAAATCTCGTCCTAATCATGTTAATCCTGCTTCTAGCATGGCTTTGCTTTCTAGCTCTCAGAAGGGTAGTCACAGTGATGCTTATTATGGAACTAACCCCTCACTTGACAAGTCTTCTTTGGAGTTTGCTCTATCTTCTAATGAACAGATGGAGTGCATTCCTGACGAGGAGTTGTCCTTGCTCACAAGGAAGTTCAGGAAGTTCTACAACAACCAGAAGGAGAGAAGAGGAGGTGGTTCAAGAACCCGCTTTGAGTGCAGTGACCCGGGACACTTCATTGCTGACTATCCCAGAAGAAGAAGAAGGTCGGGTACCGCAACAACAACACTGAAGATTTCAAGGAGAAGAAGAACCGCTTCTACAAGAAGGGCAAGAACTCCAAGAAGTTTGCTAAGGCCATTGCATGCGCCTGTGTTGCTGCCTTGAGCGATGTCGACCTCACATCAAGCGAAGGCCTTACAAGCTCGGAGGAGGAGGTTGAAAAGCCATGAGTCAAGAGGAAGGATGACTTCATCAGACTTTGCTTCATGGCAAAGAACGATCACGACATTAACTCTGGATCCGACTCTGACACAAGTGAGGTACTTCCCACTCTTGATGAGCTCTTTTCTGAACTTGATCATTTGCGCGATGTTCTGCTCTTGCAAGATGATAAGCTTCATAGTGCTGTCGTGAGAGTAGAGAGCTTAAGTCTAAGTTGGAGAGTGCTGATTTCGAAATTGCTTCTCTTAGGTCTAAGCTTGCTTGTGATGTCACTGTTGTAGATTGTGATTCATGTCATGTTGTGATGAATGATCTGAGTCAGAGGGAGAGTGTGCATGCTCAAGTTGTCAGTCAGCTTGAGAGTGTCCTGAAGGAGCTTGATGAATTCAAAGCTAGGCCAACTCTTTTGGGTGCATGTCAGAAGTGCCCCAAGCTCACAATGAGTTGGAAGCTCAAACCCTCAAAGTTAAAGAGCTCGAATCCAAGCTGCTAAATGAGACTCGCTCTAAGGTCTTTCCACCACCATGTGAGGTGTGTGTGTCTCTTAAGGACAATCTTGTAATCACTAGGGAGGAAAACATAGTCCTAGTTCAAGAAAATGATTATCTAATTTCTAGGCTCCAAAGAACCCTAGTAAGTGAGAAGAAAATTGAGAGTGACCTAGCAAGAGTCAAAGAGAGTGCTAATAGGTCAACCTACAACTTGGGTTTGGGATTTGAGAGGGTTGACAAAGAGAGTGAAAATGTGGGTAAGTTTGTGCCTAGATCTAGCTACAAAGATGAGGAACAATCCATCAAACCCACTGACACATACTATCCACCAAACCCCAAACCTTCCTTCAACCCAAAGCAAACAGAGAAGCCAAAACCTAAACCTCCTATGCAAACAAAGTCTAAACATGAGAGTATCTACATTTGCATGTTCTATGGGCGTAAGGGTCACTTGGATGAGTACTATTATAGGCGTAAGAGGATTGAGAGGATGCAAGCTGAGTTAACTAGAAATGTGCATCATGATGATTTTGATGGTTTTCAGCCTCGCTCTTTTTCTCGTGCCTATCATGGACAGGGTCATCCCTCATATGGCTTTGATTCACAAAACAGAGGCTTTGCACAGCAGCGCTTTGGTGCCCCACGTTTTCCCCATCGTGGTGAGCATCACTCGCGTGGATTTGGTTTTCACACAGATGGTTTTCATTCTCACAATCCAAGGTTCGAGTCGAGACGCTTTGACAAGCCATGTTTTCCCCATCGTGGTTCTCGTCCCATGTGTTCCAGTGATAATGTGCAAAGAACTGTGATGACTACTACCAGTCATATGGTTAAGTGCAGGATTCCCAAATGCTTTCTAACTAACCCCAGCACTGAGCCATCGACCTTTCCTTCTCGTTCTTTGTAGGCAGCAGGTGGAGGCTTGGAGAACAAATAGTTGATAGACTCCGGGTGTTTGTGCCACATGACCGGAGATGTAAAGTGGTTCTCCAGCCTCACTCCCTTGAAGCGACGGGAGTATGTGACCTTTGGAGATGACAAGAGAGGGAGAGTGAAGGCAAGAGGTGCGATAAAGGTAACTGAAAAATTCACTCTCAAGGATGTTGGTTTGGTTGAGCATCTCAAGTACAATCTCCTCTCTGTTTCTCAGCTGCTTGATTTTGGTTTGGAAGTGCGCTTTAAGAAAAATGCTTCTTGTGTTCTTGATTCGAATGGCTCTTTGGTTTGTAGGATTTCTTGCATTGGGAAAGTTTTTCAGGCAGATTTTGCTAGTTCTCCTGGTTCTCACAAGTGTTTGTTTGCTCAATCTTCTTCTGAGCTCTGGAAATGGCATAAGAGACTGGGTCACATGAGCTTTGACTTGTTATGTCGCTTGAGTGGCCTAGGCTTGATCCGAGGATTGCCTAAGCTCAAATTTGATAAGGATTTGGTTTGTGATCCTTGTTGTCATGAGAAAATGATTGTTGCTTCTCATCCACCAATCAATTTGGTGATGACTGAACGCCCTGGAGAGTTGCTTCATATGGACACTGTTGGTCCTTCTCGGGTTCGTTCGGCGGGTAGGAAGTGATATGTTCTTGTGATTGTTGACAACTATTCTCGCTACTCTTGGGTCTACTTTCTTGAGAGCAAGGATGAAGTGTTTCATCACTTTCAGTGCTTAGCTTTGAGGTTGTTCAAGGAACTCCCTGGTGCATTACGAGCAATCCGCAGTGATAATGGCACCGAGTTCAAGAACTCCTCTTTTGATGCTTTCTTTCTTGAGCATGGTATTGAGCATCAGTTTTGAGCACCTTGTGTTCCCTAGCAGAATGGTGTGGTCGAAAGAAAGAACAGAACCTTGGTGGAGATGGCCCGGACGATGCTCGATGAGCATAGGACTCCGAGGCGATTCTGGGCTGAGGCCATTAGCACTACTTGCTATGTTTCTAATCGTATTTTCTTATGCTCAATTCTTAATGTGACTTCTTATGAGCTACATTTTGGGAGAAAGCCCTCGGTTTCTCATTTGCGTGCCTTTCGTTGCAAGTGCTTTATTCTCAAACATGGCAATCTTGATAAGTTTGAGTCGAGATCATCCGATGGCATTTTTCTTGGCTACACCCTTCATGGCCATTCCTACAGAGTTTTGAATTTGGAAACTAAGACCATCGTAGAGTCCTACGATGTAACCTTTGATAAAATCAAACTCTTGTGCAAGCAATGTGATTGAGACTGTAGGTACCAAGGAGATGAAGGAGAGCATCTTTGTAGAAGAGGACCTATAGAGCTTGGATGATGATGATGATGAGTCATTCCATCCCACATCCGAGCTTGTTCCTACTGCTACCACCACTCCAGTAGAGGGTCCAGAAGCTTCTACATCTACTTTAGTAGCTGTCGAGCAAGCTCTAGCTGTGGTTGAGGGGAATGTACGCTCTGAGAGAGAGGCTCCTCACCACATTCAACATCAACATCCACCTCAACAAATGATCGATAATCTTTATGAGAGCACAACAAGGTCAAGGTCTGCACATCTCTCCTGCTTTACCAATTCTCTCTTTGTTGCAACCTTTGAACCCGGGGATGTTGGACATGCACTATCTGACGAACATTAGGTTAATGCCATGCATGAGGAGTTGGAGAACTTTGTGAGAAACAAAGTATGGACTCTAGTAGAGCCTCCTGTTGGTGTCAATGTCATAGGAACCAAATGGGTGTTTAAAAACAAGCATAGGAAAGATGGTGAGGTTGTTAGAAACAAGGCTAGGCTTGTTGCTCAGGGTTTCAGTCAAGTGGAGGGCTTAGACTATGGGGAAACCTTTGCTCCTGTTGCACACATAGAAGCCGTTAGGATCTTGCTTGTATTTTCTGCCTCTAAGGGCATTAGACTCTATCAAATGGATGTCAAGAGTGCTTTCCTACATGGTTTCATAAAGGAAGAGGTTTATGTAAAACAACAACCTGGCTTTGAGCACCACAAATACCCAAACCGTGTGTACAAGCTTCAGAAGGCTTTGTACGAGCTGAAGCAAGCACCTAGGACATGGTATGCTAGGTTTAAGACTTTTTTGCTAGAGCATGGGTATGTCATGGGGTGTGTTGACAAAACCTTGTTCACTCTCAAACATGGCAATGACTTTCTAATGGTTCAGATTTACATGGATGATATCATCTTTGGTGGTTCCTCTCATGCTCTTGTGTCTAGATTTCAGGAAGCCATGGAAAGTGAATTTCAGATGTCGATGATGGGCGATCTCACCTTCTTTCTTGGGCTTCAAATCAAGCAGTGCAAGCAAGGCACTTTCATATATCAAGCCAAGTACATGAAGGATCTCCTAACGAAGTTCGACATGGTCAATGTGAAGCCGTTGTCTACACCAATGTCCACTACAATGGTACTTGACCCTGATGACGACTGTGAAGCGATGGACCAAAGGGAGTACAGGAGCATGATTGGCTCCCTCTTGTACCTGACAGCGACAAGACCCGACATACACTTTGCGGTGTGTCTTTGTGCTCACTTTCAAGCTTCCCCAAGGGTGACTCATCGCAAGGCTGTCAAGCGCATCTTCAGGTATCTCAAATACACCATTGAGTTTGGTCTTTGGTACTCTGCATCTTCATCTCTTGATTTCATTGGGTATTCGAATACGGACTTTGCTAGGTGTAGAATTAATAAGAGGAGCACTTCTGGTACTTGTCATTTCTTGGATACTTCTTTGATTTGTTGGTCTTCTCGTAAGCAGTCGAGTGTAGCCCAATCCACCATAGAGGCTGAGTATGTAGCTGCCGCTAGCTGTTGCTCACAAATCCTATGGGTTGTATCTACCATGAGGGACTATGGGTTAACCGTTAAGAGTGTTCCACTCATGTGTGATAACTCTAGTGCCATATGCTTAGCCAAAAACCCAATCCAACATGGTAAGGTCAAACACATCAATGTGTGATTCCACTTCCTGAGAGACAATGTTGGGAAGGGGGATGTTGAACTCAAATATATCGACACCAGAAACCAACTAGCTGATATCCTCACCTAGCCCCTAGATGCTACTAGACATGCTTTTCTTTGGGGGAACTTGGTGTGTGTCATCCTTATGGCATCATATGAGGGGGAGTTGGTGTTCACTTGTATATATGTATCTTACCTTTTATGCATTGCATCTCATATGTAATATATGCATTGGTAGATGAGTTTTGATTCTTATGCTTTCTTGCATTTCTCTTTGCTATGATTGAGCTTGAGCTAAGTTGTGTGGATGTGATGGTAATCTCTCATGCTTAGATTTTCTTGATGGCCTGTTATAGACTCATGTGAGCAACTTGCTAATCGTAGAGGTAAAATTAGCTTCTTGTGAACCTTATGAACTAATCTTGCTAAAACTTGCTCACCATGTGTATAATTGCTTTTATCCTTGTTGAAACTTGCATTGAGGCTAGTCTAGAGGATATCTTGGCCTTGGCACCTTGTGTTTGCGAAATGGAAGGCTTTGCAAATGTTTAGCTCATGATGGGACATTGTGAGAACGTGTGTTCCTTTTGCCGCAAAGGCATGCTCTTTTGTCTTGTGAATAAACCATGGATAATCTGCTAAGTGCTTTTGATCAAGAATAATTCTAAAATGCTAAATCCAAACATTGTGACTTGAGGGCTTGGGGTGTTTGTCATACCCAGTCGTGCGACCCTCCGTATGGATAAGAGGACACATGAGGATAAACAATAAACACTTGATCAAATGAGTCTCTGCTGCATATGTGAGCGTTTGTAAAGCTCATTTTCGGTGAATACTTATTGCCCTAGTTGAGATTGAAACTAGCTAGATTCTTAGGATTCACTTGATGCTTGTTTTGTCATGGATGGGAGTACTTACACATGTGGTGGCAGATTTTCTCATGATAAGCAAAATTTGATTCTCTCTATCCTAGTCAATCTTTCTGCTTAGCTAGTATAGCTCTTGGTGTTTATACCTTTCTATCTATTTTTGATCTTTGTATGATTGTGAGCTATTGTTTTTACACTTCATGGCTCTATGTTTATGGGTAGCAAAGTTAAATGCTTGTTTGCATAATTGTTGAAGCTCCTTGGGTTTGCATTTTCATGTTTTGCATATTTGCTTGTTCTTTGATGAGTTCATTGCCAAAGGGGGAGAAAATATTGGGTCATGCAAAAATTATGCTAAGAAACTTAAATTGATCCATTTTGCACTACATGAAACCTACCACTAGTTGAGGGAGAGCATATCATGATCTTGAGTGTTTTCTTGCACTTTTCACATTCTTTACATCTCAAGTCGCTTTCTTTGCCGAACTCTTGGTTTTGTGATCCCTACTTTGTCAGATGGCTTGTTTTCACCTTTTCTTTGGGTTTGGCCATTTGGATGAGCCTATTCGGTTTTGCATTTCAATCTCTAATCTTTGTGCATTTGAGGTTGTCAATGTACTCATCAAGGGGGAGATTAAGAAACCATGTGGATATGTGCCATGGTTTGCAATATATGTGATGAGTAATTGACA
The DNA here is from genome assembly GCA_032690845.1 of Eleusine coracana subsp. coracana. Lineage (NCBI taxonomy): Eukaryota > Viridiplantae > Streptophyta > Magnoliopsida > Poales > Poaceae > Eleusine > Eleusine coracana. The sequence continues at coordinate 35,505,533 of CM064418.1, forward strand.
TTAGCGGATTTGGTGTTTGAGTTGAAATGCGGGAATCTTGGGATTGCATGTGTGTGTGCATGATTATGGTTTCAACTAACCGGAGTTGGTGGAGGCATTGGTGATGTTGCAGAAGTTGGGAATTGTGTTTTCTTGTCTCATGATGTATAGGTCACTAGAGTCGACTTGGCGGTCAACGGCGAGAGGATCGGGCACAAGTAGGTAAGGCTAGTGGAAGAGGTGTCTCTCTCTCCATTAGCCTTGTATTAGGACTTCATTCAAGTAGCTTGTATCTATGGATCTTGTAAGCATGTTTCCATGACATGAGGTTTATTTTCATGCTCAAGATCTTCCTTTGTCCCTAAATCCCGAATTTCTCTTTTTTCCTATTTTTGGAGCTATTTTTGTGAGAATTTTTTATCTCCTTTTTGGATGAGTTTTTGGGGCGGATTTCTTGAGGAACTTGTTGCTATGATGAGCTAGAACAATCCTTCATAGGTCGTTGACCAAATCCATAGCTCTAGCATCTTCAGTTTGAAGGATTTCTCAAGTTTCCTATTTGTGGTGTTCTTGGCACAAGATCTAAAATTCGTGATGATTTCTTGAGCCAATTGAGTTCATCTTCTAGGATTAGGGTCATGATGTGCTAAGGATTCACTGGTCCAAAAATCGTATCATTTGGAGTTCGTTTGATTAGGTTTTGGAGAAGATTTGACAAAATCCCGAAAGTTTCTGTTGTTCTGTCGGGGTCGATCGGCACTGCTGACGACCAAGACCGGCACTGCCGGTGGGTTGCAAAACCTGCACCAGCACTGCTGATGGGTCTCACCGGCACTGCCAATGGGGCAAACTGGCACTGCCAATGGGGCCAACCGGCACTATCGATGGCTCTGATCGGCACTGCCGGTGGTGGTCCAATAAGTGCAGTTTTGTGAGGTTTTTGACTATCTCGAGTCTTTGCTGTTTTTCTTTGTTTCTGCTATGTGTGTAGTCTTGGTGATCAGTTCAGAGGTTGGCTTGGATTGTTTTTGGGATATAGGCCAAGTTCTCTTGGAAAATCTTGATTGGCTCCCATTCAACCCCCCCCCCCCTCTGGTCGCCTTCTCGGTCCTTCACAATGACTATATATATTTACAAAAGACAAGCCTTAGGGTTACTCATGTGAAGTTTGAAAGGTCAAGAACATTGAGTTCTCCCCTTAGCTTGTTAAAAATCTTCTCATATTCATCAATTGTTCATGAGTCCGTACACTCACCAATTCAATGTCCTTCTTCTCAACATGGTCTCTTATGAAGTGATGCTTGACTTGAATATGCTTTGCATGATCATGATCTCCAGTTTTGAGAGCCATCTTGATTACTGCCTCACTATCACAATATAGTGGCATTTGAGTGTAGTTGAGACCATAATCCGAGAGTGTTTGCCTCATATAGAGAAGTTGGGAACAACATGCTTCCGCCGCCATGTACTCTGCTTCAGCTGTGGTAGAGCCACCGAGTTTTATTTTTTTGAGCTCCAAGATAATAGATATCTTCCAAGAAATTGGCAACCTCCCGATGTGCTCTTCCTATTCACTTTGCATCCCGCGAAGTCCGAGTTTGAATATCCTAGCAACTCAAAGCTTATTCCTCTAGGATACCATAATCCCATGGTAGGTGTGTACTTGAGGTACCTAAGAACCCTCCTCATGGCCTTCAAGTGAGACTCATTTGGATTAGCTTAATAGCGTGCACACAAGCACACACTAAACATGATGTCCGGTCTTGAGACGGTGAGATAGAACAAAGAACCAATCATTGATCTATAGAGCTTGGGGTTCACCGGTTTTCTCTTTGCATCATCATCCAAGGGTCTGCTTGTTGCCATAGGTGTATGCAAGGGCTTGCAATTTTTCATGTTGAATCTCTTGAGAAGGTCCTTGGTGTACTTCTATTGGTAGATGAAGTTTCCTTCTCTCAATTGCTTCACTTGAAAACTGTTGGTCGTTACTACGCACCCACTTATATACCGCAAGAGGATGGTGTACAGTTGTAGCACTTTTTCCCTTAGAGTATTCCAAGGTATTATCGAACCACTGAGACCTTAGAGATAATTAAAAAAAGTTAACAGTAAAAGATCTAATCAAGGCTACTATCAAGTTCAGGTTGATGAAAGGGAGACAGGCTAGCACAAAGGTGCGCCAGACAGCAATTTTGTCATTGCGCCGATCGGCGCAGGGTTGAGCCGATCGGCACTATTGCGAATCTAAGTTGTTGAGCCGATCGGCGCAGGTGTTGAGCTGATCGGCACTGTTGCGGATCTAAGTTGTTGAGCCAATCGGCGCAGGTGTTGAACCGATCGGCACTCCAGCGAAGTTGAACTAGAGTGCAAGTCAAAGCCAAAGCTAAAACTATTCGGTGAGTAGCCAGATGTCTACTAGTGAGATCGTAACCAGATAGTCTAATTAAACAGCATCATAATGGATAATTACATGGATCAATGAAAACCTATAATGAATAAGACCACCCTCCTTTCCGAGCGGCTCCCGATTTATCACTGCCGAGAGGAAGCCCTTAATCACACGAGTATCTTACCCTACTCAAATATCCAATAGTGTTGCGCAGGTTTAGTGCTGTCACTGCTAAACCACACTACCGGCATCATCAAGCAACCATAATCAATAAAATGTCTGAATACTATCCTAATCACCATGATTAAGATAATATCAACTTACTTAGCCTTGAACTAAGCAATGAGAATAAGCACATGCATGATTATAGAATCAAGATAGACAAATCACCAAAACCATCATCAACATATTCAATCATCCTTGAGATACATAGAATAAGATTCATCACCGTCGAGATGGCCTACCTTGACGGATCAACTCTTACACCAATGGTTCTTGAAACTCAGCTAAAGATCTATTCTAACGGGGCAAGCCCCGGTGGCTCTAACTCACGAATCTGTTTTCCCTCTATTGCCTCCTCCTTGGGGTACTGATCGCGGCTAGGAGTTACAAGTATATATGGGGGTTCTACTCGTGAAGGACTCGGTTTCTAGCAAATAAGTCGGTTGCGCCGATCGGCACAAGCCATGTTCTCTCTAGTTTCTGCTCCGAGTCGGTTCCTCTGTCTTCCACAGCTTCCATGTGGGCCTTTTCCGTCGAGATAAAGTCTTGTACCGCACGTCGAGATCTTGATGTTCCATAAATCTTCTAAGCAAATATCTCCAAGTGTCTTGCGCAGATAAACTTCTATAAACATCAGATAAACATCCATCGGAATGGGCCTCGGTCACTTCTGTGGGCCAAAATAGCCTTGCGCCGATCGGCTCATAGGCTGGCGCCGATCGGTGCACTGGGCTTCTTCAGTGCTTTTTGTCGATTCTGGACTCCTGTCTTGTCCAGCATCACTTTAATAGCCAATTTTACCTGTTTCTGCAATAAAGCTCCAAAATAATGCATATACAAATATATAGGTAATATCATAGGTAAATGGCCTAAATTAGTATCAATTATACTCTAATTGGGGTGATATTCACATATAAAAGGGGCACTTAGGAAGTGCCAACATTTCCCCCACACTTAAACCTTTGCTCGTCCCGAGTAAAGTAAAAGAGAGAAAAATCAAAGAACATACTCTTCTTATCATGAAAGATATCTTAAATCAGCAAATATTGAGCATTGTTCTATCGTAGTGTATTTCATATTGGTATTCAGCAAAATAATTCAAATATGGGCATAAAGCTCAAAGTTTCTCCCCAAAGCAAAAGATCATGTCCAATTCACAAATTATAACTTTTCCACACATGTAAATCACTTAAAAGATTGTTGTGAACATAAAGAATCTATCTTCCAAATAATCCAAGGCTATCTCATCTTTCAAATCACTCAACCTATATACTACATCATAATGATCAAATAATTAAATGTAAGGCTTATATGAGTAGCTAGGTGAGATAATTCAAGGATTGCAAACATAAATCAACAATATATTGTAAAGCTAGGAGATTATTCTTTATTGGAATTACAAAAACTTAACAAGATGGCCAAAGAAAATTTAAGAAAGGACTCACACTTTGGATATGTGGACATGTGCATCAAAAATTTGATCTTGGAAGAAATAAGAACTCCCATTATCAGATTGCACATGGTTGGAATGATTCATGGCTATATTAGAATGAATTTCGAGAATAAGCGTGTCATATACCACCCCCCCCCCCCCCCACACACACACACACTTAAAATTTTGCTAGTCCCTTAGCAAACAGCAGAGCATTTTTTTTCTCTGCTTCGCCGATTGGTTCAAAATGGCGCCGATCGGCTCTCAACCTGATTTTACCAGCTTCTGTTGGTATTTGATTCATCTGGCTTCAAAATTTATTCAAAGTTCAAATATAGCCAGAAACATAGGATGTGGTCAAGGAATGATACTCAACAAGACTTGGTTTTTAAAATAGAATACTCAGTGGAATTGGAGGTTTGCATGAGTAATTCAATGCTAAAAAGATACACAAGGATTTGGCCATCCTAGTAAAGTTCATACCAAAAAGAATTAAATCCTAACCAAACTCAACCATCAATTTAATGTTTGTCTTCATATCAAAGGTTCATGAGTATTGCTCAAAATATGGCATTGGTAGGTGAGGATCTTGGAAACAATAAATTCTAAAGTTCACAACATGAAAATTTATTTATAAAAAGATTTGTACTAAGCTATCATCACGAATTGGACAATGCAAATGAAGCACATGGGTATTCAGAATTGCTCCACATAAGAAATATTTGCTGAATAATAATTAAGTGTAACTTCAAAATTTTATTCAATACTCAACATTATTTGATCTTCATCAACACTTTTCAAGATAGAATAGGTAATTCAATTATTCTAAAAGAGCATAACCGCCACCATTATATTAAGATCAAAACTCGAATACATGGTGATGATTTTCGCACACACTTGCATTAAAATAAAACTACTACTAACATACATGCATGAAAATAAAACTACTACTAACAAACCTGCATGAAAATAAAACTACTACTAACAAACCTGCATGAAAATAAAACTACTACTAACACACATGCATGAAAATAAACACACCTGATACATGGTTTCCCAACTGGCTCACACACACATAAGCAAATAAAGAAAAAGATTGCAAAAGATAAAGAAAACGCAAACCAGGAAACCAATATATATGCCCACTCATAGGCACTCTAATCAAGCGGAGGTGGAGACGGTGGCTGATCAAAGCCATAGCACCGCGCCTTGAGTCGCTCGAACTCCACCATCGCGTCGTGGTTGTTCTCCATTGGGACGTGGCGTCCTCCACGTGCTCGATGTGATGCATGTTATTGTCGAGGTACCCCTACATGGGCACAAAGAAGTCTGCACCGGGCACCAGAGGCACCACAGGTACCCGTCCTTGGTACCTATAGTCAACGCCTATGCTGAAGTAGGGTGCACCGACCGGCGCGCCGCCTACGCTGACTGACGCAGTGGGCTGTGAATCGCCCGCTACGTCGCTCCACCCTATCTAGTACTGCTGAGGCTCTTGGCGTGACGCACATGAGTTCCACTCACTGCCGGCTGCTGTAGATGTCGCCGGTTGTCGAATCCGCCCACGGTGGTCCCTGAGAACTCGGCCCCCCTTCGGGAGACCTTCCTCAAGCCAATTTCCTCCCTCTAGGTTGCGAGAGAGAAAAACTCCTAGCTCCGCACACGGGAGCCTAATGTTGGTGCCGCCGACATGGAAGCCGGCACAAACACTTCCCGTGACAATGTTGCCATGAGTCATATTCTCGCCGATCTCTGTCGTGAGCTCCCACTTGTCTTCGGTCCTCCCGATCCATCATCGCCGCAGACGTAAGCTGCCAGGCGTTGAAGATAGCCCCAAAGGCCAACTTCTTGCTCTTCTTGCCCCTCTTCATGAACCAACCCCGCATCATCACCGACATAGGGTTGCAGTGAGACGGGTTCACAATGGCGTTGAATAGCCACCGCAAGTCCGCATCAGTGACGTTGCTGGAGTCAACCATGCGCGCGTCACCAACCACCGATGGAAGATTTGAATGGTCAGGTTACAGATGTTGCCACGCTTCATCTCTTCAACGAACGAGAGCCGCCTCCAAAAGGAGTCCAACTCCCCACGTCCCAAGATGCCGGCCACATCGGCGTTGGCGTCGAAGCCGAAAGCTTGAGCCGCCGCCTCCATGGTCACCATGTAGCTAATGTCGTGGACGCGGAAGTTTGTGGCCTCGTTTCCGTAGTCATCGGAGCCAATACTCATTGTAGAGGCAACCTCGGTAACGATGTCGATGTTGAAGTCCATGGGGAGATGGTTGAAGTCCACCCAGCCGAGGTTGGCTAGCATCCTCCTTATGTCCTCCCACATGCCGATCGTGGTGAGGAAGGTCTCATCCCTGTCGAAGTTGGGGACGAACCTTCCCCTCACCGCCAGGTAGTGCTGTTGTTCCTCCACGCTCGAGAGGGTGAAGCCCTCCTCCACCGTGCGCGGCACGAATGCCAGTGATAGTGGTGATCTGGGAACCCCACGGCTTCCCACCGTTTGGCTCCTCGTAGCACGCCCCGTCGGAAGGGGCGCACCGGAGACGGAGTGGCGGGCGCGGATCTCATATGTTGCCGCTGCCGAGCCGGTGGATGCACCACCCACCGACATGTCATCGCGAGCGCCAGAGGCCCCCCTAGCCAAGGAGTCACTGCTCGATTCGCTGCTGCTGCTGGAACTGCTTCCTCGGTGCAGTCTCTTGCCCAACTTGCCGACGGAGGAGCGGAGATGATCCATCTGCGAGGAATGAGGAACGTGTGCGAGATCGTGGGTAGTGGGGAAGGTGGAGAGATTACCGGGATGGTCTGCTGAACTAGGGGCGCCTGGCCTCCCTTTTATAGTGTGGGAAACTTCCAGGAGAAGGACCCGCCCAAAATTTCCAAAATTTGGGGTTGCGCCGATCGGCACATTTCAAATTTTGAAATATCTGACCGCTCTGGTTCCTGATTCTCCTCCCTTTCATTGTTTCCATCCTTTTTGTCTTTTCCTGGTCCATCATGTCAGCTGGCAGGGGAACAGCACGGAATCCCGTTGTCTTGATTGACTACACCGATCGGCTTTGGCCAGTGCCGATCAGCGCGCCATCTCTTTTTCAGCTTTTGTTCAATTCCATGTCTCCTCTGTACTGGAAACCTACATAAAAATCATACCTATTCCTAAGAATCAGTGCCTGCTGAATATGTTGCCAATTTGGGCACAGCATGGGTACCAGCGCCGATCGGCACAGGAGTGCGCCGAACGGTGCAAGTTCCTTGCACCTCGTCTTCTGGCCTGGCTCTGATCCTGATGCCTCGTGTTCATTTGTTTCACCTAATATCCATTCTTCCCAATGTTCCTGTAGCATTAGCACACGAAGCGGGGCCCATCTGATGACAGCGCCGATCAGCGCAATGTCTCGCGCCGATTGGCGCGGTGTCCACTTTTGCTCCTGGCCCCTCGCTTCTTCGCTAGATGTCGTTCTTCATCTTGAAACTAGCTCTACTTCTAAAAATTGATGTGCTGGTTGGCTTTCAGCTCCTCTTCCATTCTGGGCGTCGTCAGATTTCTGTCCTGACTTGCTATCAATGCGCCAATCGACGTAAGAGTGCGCCGAACGGCGCAAGTTCCTTGCACCTCGTCTTCTGGCCTGGCTCTGGTCCTGATGCCTCGTGTTCATTTCTTTCACCTAATATCCATTCTTCCCAATGTTCCTGTAGCATTAGCACACGAAGTGGGGCCCATCTGATGACAGCACCGATCAGCGCAATGTGTCGCGTCGATCGGCGCAGTGTCCACTTTTGCTCCTGGCCCCTCGTTTCTTCGCTAGATGTCATTCTTCATCTTGAAACTAGCTCTACTTCTGAAAATTGATGTTCTGGTTGGCTTTTAGCTCCTCTTCCATTCTAGGCGTCGTCAGATTTCTGTCCTGACTTGCTATCAATGCGCCGATCGGCGTAAGAGTGCGCCGAACGGCGCAAGCTCTTTTTCCTTCCTATTTTTGGTCTTTTTCTTTTATTCCTACATCATTAGTCTACAATATATATATATATATATATATATATATATATATATATATATATATATATATATATATACATAGTTTTGCACAAATAAACAGACAACACAGGAGCACACAAGAATTAAGCACACACTTTTTCTAATTCTTTTATTCGAGAGATTGTTTTTATTACAAGAAAGCAAATTAGAAACACCGAGTTGCCCTCCCGGCTAGCATTAATTAACTAAATGAGACGGGTTGCCCTCCCGCAAGCACTAAACAACTTCTAAATCTCCCGACAATTGGTTTGCCTCCCAAGAGCGCTCTAGTTATTTAGAGGTCAAAGAGCTTGACCTCCCCGTGAGCAATCAATCCTTAGTGTCACAGTGCAGGGTGTAAGATTGCGATACTATAAGGTTCACTTATCTTAATAGCTCATATACCTCGGATGACCTATCCTTACATCCCCTCCAATCACTCTCGATGACACGTTGCCTCGGTGTCTTGTATCTCTTCAATTCATCAATAGCACGACACTCTTCTCCCCTTTGGCAAAATTTGAAAGAGTAGGGAGTTCCACTTATATCGAAGCTTATCTCACCACTCCCAACATCAATACTTGCCTTTGCTGTCCTCAAGAAGGGTCTGCCTAAGATCAACGGGGTTCTCGTCCTCTTATCCATATCAAGCACAATAAAATCAACAGGGATGATGTGATTTCCAATTTGAATAGGCACATCCTCAGCAATTCCATCAAGGAAGCGTACAGATTGGTCGGCTAACTCCAAGCACATACCCGTAGGCTCCAATTTAGGCAAATTGAGACTTGTGAATATATGACGGGGCATAACACTTACAGTTGCTCCAAGATTGCACAAGCATCTATCAAATATCCTTGTTCTAATTATGCATTTGATGCGTGGTGACCCAGGGTCAGGTTTCTTCTCAAGTGCAACATCATTGATCGCCGCCGTAAGTTCCTTAGTGGACTTCACAACCTCTTCAGAAGCTAGAGACTTCTTGTTTTGCATCATGTCCTTAATGTACTTGGCATAGGTAGGTACTTGAATAGCATCAACAAAAGGGACATTGATGTAAATCTTCTTCATAACATCGACGAACCTTGCAAATTGCTCATCGTGTTGCCGCACTCTCTCTGTCTTTGTCAGCAGTTGTGTATCCAAGAACATGGTAGGGCCATGCTCCTCTGTTTCCATACCCATTTTCAGTCGAGAGAGGTCAATCTCTTCCTCGCGCTGATCGGTGCAATGAGTGAGCCGATCGGTGCTAACAGTACCATCGCGCCAATCGGTGCCAGTGGTGAGTCGATCGGCACGGGTCTTTCTTGCTCCCGTAGAGTGCTCTGGATCTTCTATTTGCTTTCCTGACAGTGTAGCTATTGCCTTTAACTGCTCTTCAGACATTGTAATACCAGGAATAACCCCTTTGTTGCCTTGAATGGCATGTGATAACTGTCCCATCTGTCTCCATAATCTTGATATGTTTCAAAATCTGCTCATTGGAGCTCCCAATTTCTATCACCTTGTCATTTAATACCTTCAAGAACATGATCAACCTCCTTGAATTTAGCTTGATTGTCCTTGTTGATCTTTTCTTGAGCTTGAAAGAACTCATGAAGTTGGAGACTGTGGGATACTTGCCTTACGGGTATCCTCATACAAGGCTAAGTCGGTAGCCGACCGGGTACTTCATCATCACGGAAGCCGACCGACTCAACTTGGAGCGCTAGGCATGTAGAGATAGACTTTCTATGTAAACCCTAAGGGGTTACGACTAGGACTCTTCATGTATCCCCCTGCCGACCGGATATATAAGGCGGTAAGGCGGTAGGCAATCATGCAACTTCCAAGACTTTGGTCGGCAAACGCATGTGCCTTCACAGCAACTTCAGATGATACCTTTGACTTGGCCCTTTGCTGTTTGGGGGCTCGATATTGTCGATCCTTTCAAAAAGGCGCTAGGCGGGTTCACTTATCTGTTTGTTGCTATTGACAAATTCACCAAGTGTATTGAAGCAAAGCCGGTCGGCAAGATTACATCAAAGAAGGCTATTGAGTTTGTCAAGGATGTCTTCACTCGGTTTGAGGTTCCTCATGATATCATAACCGATAATGGCACTCAATTCACTTCATTGGAGTTTCGTGACTTTGCCGATGAGATGGGAATAAAAATCCACTTTGCATCAGTTGCTCATCCTCAAAGCTATGGGCAGGTCGAACGGGCCAATGGTATGATTCTCCAAGGATTAAAGCCTCGGATATTCGACAGGCTTAAGCCTTATGCCGGTCGGTGGGTCAAAGAATTGCCTTCAGTTCTTTGGGGGCTTTGCACAAACACCAGTCGGGCAACTGGTCAGTCACCTTTCTCATTGGTCTACGGCTCAGAGGCTATGCTGCCGACCGAAGTCAGCCTTGTTTTGGCACTAGTTCAGGCGTATGATGAACAACTTTCTGAGGAGAATCAAGAGATTGATTTGATTGCAGCAGAGGAGTTGCCTAATCGCGCTCTATTTCGGTTGGCACTTTACCAACAAGGCTTACATCATTATTATGATAAAAACGTATGTAATGGCCACTTCCAAGTTGGAGATTTAGTGCTTCGCCGAGTGCAGTCAACGAAGAACCAGCATAAGCTTTCTCCAAAGTGGGAAGGACCATATGTTGTGAAGGAAGTCACTCGCCCGGGGGCTTACCGACTGATGTATGAAGACGACGATGATATACCAAATTCTTAGAACATAAATCAGCTATGTCATTTCTATACTTAAATTATTCCTTTGTATACTTTCTGACGACGATGTATGCAGTCTTTTTGATGAAAGATTTTTTGATGATTTTCATTCTATAATTGTCTTGATTCCTTAATTTATTTTATTAAACAATCAAGCCAGGGGGCTAGTAATAATGTCCCACTTTAGTCTAATCGTATTTTGGTTTTGGACTACTTTCTGACCGATTTCTTCTCTTTGAATACGGTCCTCATTTTCTTGGTCTAACGTCTATACATTATGGTTATATACTTTATACTGCACATCAGACTACCACTACACTAAACCCAGAGCCAAAGTGCGAGAGGTCATGTGTCGATTGGTCGACTCTGCTTGTTACGCGGTTACGAGTCACAACCTAAAATGTTAAGGCAGACCGATACAATTTGAGTTTCTCAATGACAGAAACATACTTATGACATTTTTACCAATCTTTTAAAGATGATAAGCATGAAACTAGTTTACATACAGGTAATATTGTTTCATTACATAGATATTGCTAATGATCTCTAATATTATAGGATTTACAGCTCCTTTGAAGGAGAGGAAGATTCAGCTCGTAGCTTAACCTCAGGAGTTGCTAGAGGAGTAGGCACGATCGGATTGATCTCTATATTGTCGACCAAAGCTCGGGAAGTCTCCAGCATGGAATCCAAGAGCAACTGGCATTGGTCATCAGTCAAGTCTAGGTTGTAGCCCTCCTTGATCTTGTCCAATGGCAGAGCGGGAGACCAAGATTGGCAAATAGCCAGAACCTGACTCCCGGCTTCGGTCGCCACTCGTCGAGTGTTATGAGCAATATATTCTGACGCATGCTCCAGCAAGTACTCCAAGGAATGGCCAGACTGCTCCACTCGGTCGGCATGAACATAGTCCATTGCCTTTCGAGCGGCATAAGATAGAGCTGCAAATGATAATTTGTTGGTCAGTATGATCAAAAGAGGAATCAAGTAGATGTGAGAAATAACGAAGGGCTTACTAGCAAGTTTACATTTGAAGGATTTGGAGGTGCTCTTAGCTTCCTCTATCTTGGCGTCAGCCTCTTTTAGCTCCTTCTACAGCCGAGTGATCTCGGCCTTCTGATCCTCGACCGACTTGGAGAGGTTTTCCTTCTCAGTATTTAAGGCATTAACAAACCTTTGCTGATAAGAAGTCAACTTCTCCAGGTCAGCAACCTTCTGGTCACGAGCTAAAAGACAAATATTTGAATCTTTAGCGCTAGAGTGATTGGTTGGTTATTTAAGCAATAGGTGGTGAGTGATCTTACCAGCTAAATCTTCTCGGCCTTGGTTTAAAGCCTTGGTCATTTCTCTTTGGTCGGTCTACAACTTTTCAATCTCCTTCTGTGCTTTGGCAAGCTGCTGACTGGTGACTAGCAAAACACCAGCAAAGTGTTTGTCTTATTGAAAGACTCAAAGACCAAAGAGTTTAGGACATACCAAAAGTCTCGGCTTCAAGGTATTCCACCCTAGCCTATTTTCTCTCTACGAGAGCATACATTTAGTGTATACAAAAAGGGGTTAAGCTTAAAGACAAGATTAAGAAAAAGCAAAAGCAGAGTATTGAAGTACCTTGCTAGCTTCTTGATGTTGATGCATGATTTCCTTATCCTCCACTTCGGGCCGACCGAGTAAATCTGCAGATAATGTCACTTTATCTTTGTCAAGAGGCGAAGGGACGACAGCAGGAGCAGGTTGGGGTACAGGCGCCGGAATGGGAGCAGGAATTATCTTGTCGACTGGCTTATCCGCTTTGATCGGCGTGTTTGATGACTTGCCGACCGAGTTGGGCACATCAGTCGGGCGAGGAGGAGGTCCAGATCAAGTGTCTCTGGACTCTTGGGCACTCTGAGAATCACTCGTCCTACCACTGTCAAAATAAATATGGAAGAGATTAAGATGTCTTACAGATGGCAATAAAAGGCAAGGAGCATATGGTTAAAGAATTAACCTAGGAGCCTTCTTTAGCTTAATTCGGCACAACCTCTTCTTCGAAGAAGTCGACTGAAAATCAGTCTCCTTCCTCTTCTGGGCAAATTTTTCTGCCTTATCGGTCTGATCCACCTTCTCAGCATCACTCTGAGTTTGGCTCGGGGGCTCCGACTGGCTTGAAGGTCGGTCGGAGGGAAGGGGGGGGGTGAGATGACCAGCATCAGCAGACGACAACTCTTCATCATCATCCTGATCTCCTATATATTGCCGTCGGCGCCCAACGGTCTATTTTACTCACCGACCGGGGGGAGGTAGGGTGGAGACCGGGTCAGGACGAGTGCCTACAGAAGAGCTCGAGCCTCCAGTACCGGTCTGTTGCGTCTTCTCAACATAGTCCGGTCCCTCGGAATCGATCAGAGGAAGCGGAGGATGAGAAATATAAGTATCCAAAACCTGCATAGGAATCAAAGTATCAAGCAGGGCATCAAGATAAGAATATAAAGGATTGCTCAAAGCAGACTGAGGCTTACTCGGGCCCGTATAGTGCCCTTATTATATGCCTTCTTGATCAGTGAGTCATCCTGAAGGATATCTCCTTCAAACATTTTTGACAGACGTTTCTTACGGAGTTTACCATTTGGCGGGTCAGGCACCTCCCTGGTTTTGTCATTATTCACGTAGTTCCACGCCGGGTGACTCTGTAACATCAGGGGCTGCACTCTACGAACTATAAAGCTCTTGGCGACGGTAATTCCATCAATGCCTTCAGCCTTCAAGTCGACTATCTTCTTCAGCAGAGTGACCACCTGAGGATCGGTCGGATCAGGCTTCTCTGTCCATTGCGCCAGAGGAATCACCCTGGCACCGGTGAAATCGACAAGAACAGGGGGAGGGTTGTCACAATAAAACCACTCATCCTTCCAATTCTTGTTCCCGGTCTTCAATGGCACATTGATGTACGCCTCCTTCTTGCGCAATTGGAAGCCAACGCCGCCTATAGCTACTTGATTGTCCTTGGTCGGCAGCGGGCGAAGGACAAACAGATGGCGGAATAAATTGAAATGGGGGAGGATTCCCAGAAATGCTTCGCACATGTGCACGAAGATAGTGATGTGAAGGATGGAATTGGGATTGAGGTTGAGAAGCTCAATCCCATAAAAGAAAAGGAGCCCGCGCAAGAAGCTGCAGCAGGGGACTCCAAAGCCGTGCTCGAAGAATGAGAGGAATACAACTATTTGTTTATGAATAGGGATGGGGCAAGATTCACGGGGTACCTTCTAGTCAATCCGTACTTTCTCTAGAAGGATGCCGTCGATCACCATCTGATTCATGTTGGCTTGGGAGAGGTTGCTCTTCGAGAACTCCCGAAGCTGCTACGAGATGTCGATCTCCGATGAGGAAGACGCGGCGGCGGCAGTGGGAGTGGCAGGGATCAAGGTGGAAACCTTCTTGCGACCCATGGCGACGATTGTTTCGGGCGTGGCGGATCAAATGCTGAACCCTAGCAAAGGCTTGGGGGCTAAGCGTGGCGAGATCTGCGATGGCCGGAAGTGGCGGTGCTAACCCTAGTTGGAAAGCTGAGGAGTCGAGAACAGAGGAGGTGCGAGGAAGACAAAAGGTTTGTGTGTAAATACGGCGTGGACTGAGAGTCAACTCGATGCTTCGTTTTATACTCTCACTTTTTGACCTAAGGGTCCCATGGGCCGGGGTGGGCTGTACAGTGATGGCGAGTTTTTGCTTAAGCAAAGATTGGTTAAGGACCTTAAAGGGTCTAAACCCTTGAGAAAAAAATGCTCGGGGGCTTCTTTGATGAGAAGGATTTGAAAATTATTTAGCCATATCTATATGATTTGATGATCATGTAGCAAAGGACTTGATGGTCATATGGATATAAGTTCAAAGGTTGTGGTATTGATTGAAGTCAATAACCAAATTGTCAAAATTGGGCTTATGGATAATTAGAGTGACTAATTATTAGGAAAAGGTTGTATTATGACTGATGTCATTTAGCTTAGTACCATAATATGATTGATGTCATATTGGTCCACATGAATTGAATATGATTGAAATCATAAAATTCAGACCGACCAGTCACTTGGACATGCTGAATGTCACTCAGCCTATTTAATAATCGGTCGGCAAGGCTGAAGCTTTGCAAGTTAACTTACTGGTTTGATGACCAGAGGTTTATTAGGCTCAAGCTTGATGGTTTGAGTAAAATATATACAAAATAATAAGTGTTAATATAATTAGACTCTTGCATTATTTGTTAAGTCTCCAAATTATACAAGAGTCAGGGGCTACACCTGATCAGGTGCACCTAACCGGTGCACTAGATCTATCAGAAACTTCGATAAAGAGGTCTTGATAATTTATGATCTACATTGAAGATCGTTTGGAGAGTTGAAGCTCAAAATCAGGAAGCACTCGGGGGCTGTTGTGGGATACTTGCCTTACGGGTATCCTCATACAAGACTAAGTCGGTAGCCGACCGGGTACTTCATCAACAAGGAAGCCAACCGACTCAACTTGGAGTGCAAGGCATGTAGAGATAGACTTTCTATGTAAACCCTAAGGGGTTACGACTAGGACTCTTCATGTACCCCCCTGCCGACCGGATATATTAGGCGGCAGGGTACCCCTCATCGAGGGACAAGTTGACAAGTTTCATAGCATCAATACAATACACAGAACATAGGATGTAGGGTTTTTACTCTCATCAAGAGGGCCCGAACCTGTATAACTCGGTGTCTTGTGTTACCATCATAGTTCTTAGTCTCGACGTAGCCCTATACATTTTACTGCCGATCTCAAGCTTTGACAGAGATGAAGCGGGATAGAGTTTTGCATGGACGAACTAGGAGAGAAAGAACTCCTTTGTTGCTGATATCGGGGTTTCCATCCACTATTCTTTATATATTCTAGCATCTTCATCTCTTCAGGGCAATCTTTCTGCACATGGCCAAATTCTCCACACTCATCACAAGTGGAGCGTGATTCTGCTAGCCTGAGTGACTCTTCCTTAGGGATATGAGAATTATTGTCCAACCTTCTTTGAATAGCATCAAGGCGATCCATAACCAAGTCTTCATGAGTCCTCTCAATCATGCTCTTTGCTACTCCTTTAGAAGGTTGTAGGTTCCTTGAACTTCTCTCACTATCCCATGATTGATTTTCAACTAGCAATTTGATCAATTCCTTAGCTTGAGTGGGAGTCTTTGACATGAATGAACCCGCAGCTGAAGCATCTAAGTGTCGACAGGAGGGGATATTCAATCCCACATAGAATCTCTCAATAGTTTCACCAACTGTAAGACCATGATGAGGGCATGCATCCATATATTCATTGTATCTTTCCCATGCTTCTCCAATGCTCTCATCAATATTCTGCGTAAATCCAAGAATCTTATTCTTCAAAGCTTGAGTCTTACCAGGTGGGAAGTATTTGGCTAAGAATGCAACTGCTAAGGTTTCCCATGTAGTCTTTACTGCATTTTCCAAGCTATTGTACCATTGCTTAAGGCGTCCAACTAGAGAGAAGGGGAACAGCCACACACGTACTTGATCTCCGGTCAATCCTGCTACTTTCAATGTACTACAGACTTCAAGGAAGCGTAACAGATGCTGATTGGGATCTTCCGAACCAATGAACGGTTGTTGTGCCACTAATTCGGTGTACCTCTCTAGTTGATATGGAGCATGAACTTGAGCTTCTTGGAAATATATCTTGACAACCTTATCCAATTGAGGCTTGGAACTATTAACCAAGGGCTGGTCTGCCATCGCTCCTGCTTCTGGATCTGCAATTGTGAATAATACTCAAGGGCTGGCACTGATTGGTTCTCCAGCTGAATCTCCAAGTGACATGCTCCTCTTTTTCGCTATTCTCTTCTTGCGTAAGAGCTTTTCTGGATCATTGGTGTAATTAGAGGGATTGCTTGACTTAGGATCGTTCATACCTGTTAATTTCACTTAACAACATATATGTACTAAAAATACAAGTAAAGCACAATGACTAAACACTAATACATCAAACAATGTTTAAAAACCTGCTATGGTCCCTGGCAATGGCGCTAGAAAAATGTGCTTGTTGGTCGTTACTACGCACCCACTTATATACCGCAAGAGGACGGTGTACAGTTGTAGCACTTTTTCCAAGGTATTATCGAAGCACTGAGACCTTAGGGATAATTAAACAAAGTTAATAGTAAAAGATCTAATCAAGGCTACTGTCATGTTTAGGTTGTATGAAAGGGAGACTGGCCAGCGCAAAGGTGCGCCAGACAGCAATTCTGTCGTTGCGCTGATCGGTGCAGGGTTGAGCCGATCGGCACTGTTGTGGATCTAAGTTGTTGAGCCGATCGGCGCAGGTGTTGAGTCGATCGGCACTGTTGCGGATCTAACTTGTTGAGTCGATCGGCGCAGGTGTTGAGCTGATCGGCACTCCAGGGAAGTTGAACTAGAGTGTAAGTCAAAGCCAAAGCTAAAGCCAAAGCTAAAACTATTCGGTGAGTAGCCAGATATCTACTAGTGAGATCGTAACCATATAGTCTAATTAAACAACGTCATAATGGATAATTACATGGATCAATGAAAACCTATAATGAATAAGACCACCCTGCTTTCCGAGCGGCTCCCGATTTATCGCTGCCAAGAGGAAACCCTTAATCACGCGAGTATCTTACCCTACTCAACTATCCAATAGTGTTGCGTAGGTTTAGTGTTGTCACCGCTAAACCACACTACCGTCATCATCAAGCAACAATAATCAATACAATGTCTGAATACTATCCTAATCACCATGATTAAGATAATATCAACTTACTTAGCCTTGAACTAAGCAATGAGAATAAGCACATGCATGATTATAGAATAAAGATAGACACATCACCAAAACCATCATCAACATATTCAATCATCCTTGAGATATATAGAGTAAGATTCATCACCGTCGAGATGGCCTACCTTGACAGATCAACTCTTACACCAATGGTTCTTGAAACTCAACTAGAGATCTATTCTAATGGGGCAAGCCTCGGTGGCTCTAACTCACGAATCTGTTGTCCCTCTGTTGCCTCCTCCTCGGGGTACTGATCGTGGCTAGGGGTTACAAGTATATATAGGGGTTCTACTCGTGAAGGACTCAGTTTCTAGCAAATAAGTCGGTTGCACCGATCGACGCAAGTCGTGTTCTCTCTGGTTTTAGCTCCGAGTCGGTTCATCTGTCTTCCACAGCTGTCATGTGGGCCTTTTCCTTCGAGATAAAGTCTTGTACCGCACGTCGAGATCTTGAAGTTCCATAAATCTTCTAAGCAAATATCTTCAAATGTCTTGTGCAGATAAACTTCCATCAGAATGGGCCTCGGTCACTTCTGTGGGCCAAAATAGCCTTGCGCCAATCGGCTCATGGGCTGGCACCGATCGGCGCACTAGGCTTCTTTAGTGCTTTTCATCGGTTCTAGACTCCTGTCTTGTCCAGATCACTCTAATAGCCAATTTTACCTGTTTCTGCAATAAAGCTCCAAAACAACGCATATACAAATATATTGGGGTGATATTCACATATAAAAGGGTCACTTAGGAAGTGCCAACAAAAACCAAGGAACACATGCAACGCTCCAATCATTGACATTTGAATTTCCCTTGCCATCATTTCCCGGAACTCCTCATTAAACTTCTCACTGGTGAACCCATAAATGATATCATCCACATAGATTTGGCATACAAAGAGATCCTTTGCAACACGCCTTATGAATAAGGTGTTGTCAATACTTCTAATATTGAAGCCATTCTTGAGAAGGAAGTTTCTCAAATGTTCATACCATGCCCTTGGTGCTTGCTTAAGGCCATAGAGAGCTTTCTTCAATTTAGACACATGTCTTAGATGTTTAGGGTTCTCGAACCCCGGAGGTTGTTCTACATAGACATTCTCATTGATCTATCCATTCAAGAATGCACTTTTGACATCCATTTGATAGAGCTTGGAGCCATGTTCATCCTCAATTGGGCGCTGATGCATGCGCTCGACGGCAAGACGCCCCATGAAGCCTGGCATGGCGAGCGGTCGGTGGTCCACTTCCTTCGCACATTTGGTTGCATCGTGCATGTCAAGATCACTCGGCCCAACTTGAAGACGCTGGAGGACCGGAGTATGAAGACGGTCTCGTGGGCTAGCAGCCGGGCCCCAAGGCCTAATGGTGCTATGACCCCATCAGCCAGCGTGTTGTCATCAGCCGTGATGTCATCGAAGACGAAGTGGCGCAGTGGAGTTGGGAAGAAGCTGGACAGTCCTCTGAGGACAACGAACCATTCGCCATCGAGTACACCACCCAGACCACGGAAATCGCAACAACTCCGGCAACAACACCATCTCCCTCACCTGCTCTATTAGCACCGAGAGCTCCATCACTAGCCGCGACGCCGCATGTGTTGTCCGCGCGCATGGCGACGCCTGCACCAACCTCGCCAGCAACGCCGGTCCAGTTTGTCTCGCCACCCACAGAGGTGCATGAGGACGATCTTGATGCTGAACATGATGAGGAGGCTCCATTCTGCGAGCGGTCGACAACAACCTCGACAATGCTCCACTATCTAGGCTGGCGCACAGAGATCTCAACGAGATCCTTAACTTCACCACTACAGATGAGCTATCCTCGTTTGCGGAGGTAGAGAAGGAAACCTGCTAGCGTGAGGCAATGAAGGAAGAAATTTGTTCCATTGAGGGAAATCAGACCAGGGAGTTAGCAACACTCCTAGCTGGGCAGCAAGCCATAGGCCTGAAATGGGTCTTTAAGGTCAAGCGGAATGAAGTTGGTGACATCATGCGGCACAAGGTGAGGTTGGTGGCCAAGTGCTACGTCCAGCATGCCAGTATTGACTTCGACAAAGTTTTTGCTCTAGTAGCACGCATGGAATCCGTTAGGATGATGGTAGCCATAGCAGCACATGAAGGTTGGCAGGTTCATCACATGGACGTGAAGAGCGCCTTTCTCAATGGTGAGCTCAAAGAGGAGGTTTATGTTCAGCATCCCCCTGGTTCTCTCACCGTCAGCAACGAGAAGAAGGTACTGCACCTTCGTAAAGCTCTTTACGATCTTCATCAGGCACTAGGGGCCTGGAATTCCAAGCTCGACGCCACCATGGTGGCGCTTGGTTTCCAGAGGAGCAGCTGTGAGCATGGCATTTACATTAGGAAAAATGGAGGAGGTCGTCTGATTGTTGGTGTTTATGTTGATGACCTGATAATCACAGGCACAAGTCCAAGTATAATCTCAAAATTGAAAGCAGAGATGCAGAAAGAACTTCAGATGAGTGATTTGGGTCTTCTCTTTTACTATCTTGGTATTGAGGTTAAACAGGGTGCTGGAGAGATTTTCATCAGCCAGGCTGCATATGCTGGCAAACTTCTTGAAAGGTGTGGTCTGAAGAACTGTAACCCAAGTGCAACACCCATGGAAAGCAGACTCAAGCTCAATAAGCAGAGCATGGCAGAGACTGTTAATGGCACTTAATACAGAAGCATAATTAGGGCGCTGAGGTACTTGCTTCACACTCTCCTGATCTAGCTTTTTTCAGTTGGGTGTCTGAGTCGTTTTATGGAAGAGCCACATGAAGATCATTTCACAGCAGTGAAGAGAGTGTTGAGGTATGTGGCTGGAACCCAAGGCTAGGGAATTCTCTACTGCAAGATTAAAGGGCAGTGCAAACTGGTCGCGTTCAGTGATGCTGATATGGCTGGAGATGCAGATGATAGGAAGAGCACCAGTGGATACATTTTCTTCCTTGGTGGCAATCCCATTGTCTGGGAATTAGCAAAGTAGAGGGTTGTGACTCTGTCGTCCTGCGAAGCAGAATACATCGGGCCAACCATAACAACATGTCAAGGTATTTGGCTCTCGAGGCTCCTCACTGATCTACTTGGAGAAGAGACCACAACACCTGAATTATTCGTGAACAATCAGTCTGCAATTGCATTGAGCAGGAACCCTGTCCTTCAAGACAGGAGCAAACATATCGACATGCGCTACCACTTCATCAGGCAGTGCGTCGATGAAGGCAACATACTCCTGAGCTATATTGAACCAAAGCAGCAGCTAGCTAACTAGACCAAGGCACTTGGGCGGGTTCTGTTTCAGAAGCTGCGTAACAGGATCGAGGGTCTAGCTGTTAGAGGTGAACGTGTTCAGGATTAGGGGGGAGAATTGTTGAGTATTCCCTGCACGATCACCATTATCTCGTTTTTAGTTGGCTTATTGTTTTTTCTCCCTTTGTTTAATTCCCAGTCAAGCACCACGCCTTGGAACTAGTCCTGCGGCTGTGCAGTTTGTTAGCATGCAGTAGTGCTTCAAGGAGTGGCCATGCCCTGCCGTTAGTGCCGGATTAACCGGAGCAGTCTCTGTAATCAGTTTCTGTATAACCATAATAATAGAACAGAAAATGCTGCCACGTTTTACGCAGCACCAAACCACTTCGCATTTTCCTGCCTTTGTGCTTTCGTTCTCGACTCCGGCGTACCGCCGGCGCGATTAATTCCAACACAGACATGTTGTTATTATTTGTTTGCCCAAGGCAACGTGCATGTATATTACAATAATGAAAGACCACTACCAATGTAGTCAGATGTGAAATAATTTAAATAATTTGATCGTGTCCAGACCATCATATATAATATTTTATTTGCAAGTGTGATGTTTATATTTCTCTCTAACAGGCTACCATGTAAATGTCACAATATGTGACCAATTAGACAGCTAAATATTTTTTCTATTGCATTTTTGAATATACAAAAGATAGGTGGACATTGATATATACCTAATATGCCAATATATTGTAATGATTAGAGAACCATGAGAAATTCCAGGACACCAAATCTTAAAAACAAATTGAGGGTTCACTTTCATAACATATTATCATGAAACCTCACCTTGTTCCAACTCAATACTCCCTCCATACTTCAAAAGGAAGTCGTTCTGGGTCTATTATTGATTTTATAAAAGCAAGTCATTTTCTCTATTAGAGTATATTGGATAGAGCCCATAGGGCTGTGTTTATTTGGCCCACTGAGGCCCATGTATAGGGATATATTACCCACCCTTTCTAGGGTTTGGAGGAATACAACAATCATTTTCTCTAACATGGTATAGAGCTAGGGTTCTTTCTCTCCCTCCTCCCACCCTCCAGTCGCCACCAGCCGCCGCCGCCGCCGTGGCTCCGCCGGAGCAGGGACCACCGCCACCGTTGCAGTTCTGTGGGGCCCTGCTGCCGATGCTGCAGATCTATTGGGCCCGATCACCGGTGCTGTCGGCCCGGCTGCTACTGTCGTGGGCCCGGCAATCGGAGCATCGCGCCATCTCACCGTGCCACCACCGGCCGCCAACGCCGTGCTACCGGCCGCCGCAGCCACCGTGCCGCCGCCGCCGCCGCTGCCGCGCGCACCATGCTGGATCAGGCTACCGGTGCGGGCGCCGCCGCCATGGGCCAGGCCACCGCCGGGGCTCCACGCCGCCTCACCGCTGCCGCCAAGGGCAAGGCGGTAGACTCCGGGCCGGACTTCATCACCACGGGTGGCATGTCCTCTGTACCGTACACTGGCCTAGGCATGCCCCCGTCACTACTGCCGGTGGGCGCCTCTTCATCGACTGCCGCCGCCACCTCGACCGACCCCTTCCTGGCTGCCCAGACCCAGGCCGTCGCAGCCACGGAGCGTATCCGCGCAGCTACACTCGCCTGGGAGCGCGATCTTGCTGCAGCAAATGCGCTCTACCGCCAGGCTTCAGAGCTTCAGAACATCCTCGACCTCACCGCCACCCCCCAGCCCGTTGCCCCCGACACCGCGGCATCCTCGTCACGGTCGCCACCGCCACTCCGCCATGATGCCACCGATCTGATGGTCCAGCAGCTCCATCTTTAGGTCGTCGGTGTCTAGAACATCCGCGCCTTGGTCTCCATCGTCCTCGACCCTAGGTCGTCTGCCTACGGGCGCTGGCGTGACCAGGTCCTCCTCGCCCTCTGCCGCTATGCCCTCGACGACCACATCCTCACCAACACGCCTGCTGTGGAGCGGGACGCACTCTGGGTACACCTTGATAGTGTCGCCATGTCCTGGATCTTTGGAACCATCTCCCTAGATCTCCAGGACATCGTCCGTTCCCACGGCAGCATCGCACGTGAGGCCTGGCTGGCTCTTGAGGCCCAGTTCCTCGGCAACGCTGAGGCCCGTGCGCTCCACCTCGACGCATCGTTCCGCACCTTCCAGCAGGGTGACCGCTCTGTTGGCGAGTACTGCAGGAGGATGAAGGGCATGGTGGATGCCCTTCACGACCTCGGTTGCCCGGTGAGCGATCGGATCCTGGTCCTCCATATCCTGCGGGGTCTTAATGCCAACTACGACCTCCTGCGGACATGGATCCCTTGACAGCGCCCCTTCCCCATGTTCCTGCAGGTACAGGATGACCTCA
Source organism: Eleusine coracana subsp. coracana (assembly GCA_032690845.1). Taxonomy (NCBI): domain Eukaryota; kingdom Viridiplantae; phylum Streptophyta; class Magnoliopsida; order Poales; family Poaceae; genus Eleusine; species Eleusine coracana. Next base: position 35,528,717 of record CM064418.1, read on the forward strand.
TCCTGGATGAGATCACCCGCGGGCTCGCGCCAGCACCGGCCCCCGCGGCGCTCGTGGCCACCCCACCGGCCTCCACTACTCCTCCGGCCTCCACGGCACCCGCTGGGGGGGGGGGGCGGCGGCCGTGGTCGCAACCGTAGTTGGGGGGGGGGCATGGTGGGGGCTCCAGCGGGGGACGTCAGGGGAGTACCTCCGCTCCGGCTTCTACGACCTCGACTCCTAGCCCTGGGGGTTCGCCCTGGCCATCCTTCAACAACCCATGGTCAGGGCGCATCTCCATGTGGCCCTTCCAGACTCGGGGGGGGGGGGGGGGGAGGGGGCGGGGGGGCCTCGTCATCAGCACCTGCCCACGGCCATGTTCACCGGCCCTGCTCCCCTAGGTTTGGGGACCTGGACTACCCTGCTCCACCGCCTACCTGGGCGAGGGGGTGGACCCCGCCTCTGCACCCTAGCCAGCCACCGACCTGGCCTAGAGGATGGGACCAGGCGGCTCTGGCTCAGTCTTTCAGCACCTCGGGCCTGAACCCGCCGGTCCGCACGGAGTGGATCGCCAACTCGGGAGCCTCATACCACACCATGCTAGATGCCGGTATTTTATCCTCCGTCCACCCTCCTCCTCCCTCGTGTCCTTTCTCCATCATGGTTGGGGATGGCACTTGCCTTTCAGTTACCTCTGTGGGATCTGCTCAGATGGTTCATAACCTTCTTTCCATTCACCAATTTACTGTTGATAACTCTTGTTCTGTTGAGTTTAACTCTTCTTGTCTTACTGTGAAGGATTCGGTTTCCCGGCGTCCTCTTCTCCGATGTGATAGCACGAGGCCACTTTACACCCTTCGCCTTCCTGCTTCCGCTACCTCGTCGTCGCCCCCTTCATCGGCTTTTGCGACTACACCATCGTCCATGACTTGGCACCGCCGGCTTGGGCACCCCGGCCACAACGTTTTGGCCCGTCTGAGTCGTAGTGCAGATCTTCATTATACTAGGGCTTCTGATGAGCACCTTTGTCATGCGTGTCAGTTAGGTCGTCATGTTAGACTTCCTTTTTCTTCTTCTTCTTCGCATGCGAGTCATGTTTTTGATCTTATTCACTGTGATTTGTGGACTTCTCCTGTCATCAGTATGTCTGGCTATAAGTATTACTTGATGATTGTGGATGATTTCTCCCATTACTCTTGGACTTTTCCGCTGCGTGCCAAGTCTGACACTTCCCCTACCCTCCTCCACTTCTTTGCCTGGGTTTCCACTCAGTTCGGGCTCACCGTCTAGGCCGTCCAGTGTGACAACGACCGTGAGTTCGACAACCGCGCCTCGCGTGACTTCTTTCTCTCTCGCGGTGTTCACCTGCGCATGTCGTGCCCGTACACCTCGCCTCAGAACGGCAAGGCTGAACGGATGATTCATACCACGAACGATGTCATGTGCACCATTCTCCTTCAGGCCTCTCTTCCTACCCGTTTCTGGGCGGAGGGCCTGCACACAGCCACCTACCTTCTCAACTGTCTTCCCACCACAGCCTCCCCCGCTTTCACTCCCCACCACGCCCTCTTCCGCACCCCTACCCTAACACCTCTGTCACTGCTCCCCACAAGCTCGCGCCGCGCTCGACTAGGTGTGTATTCCTCGGCTACTTCCCCAACCACAAGGGGTACCGTTGCTTTGACCTCACCTCCCGCCGCATCCTCATCTCCCGGCACATCGTGTTTAACGAGTCCGACTTCCCGTACTCCACCTCCACCACACCTTCTCCTGCCCCTGACCTCGAGTCCGTTTATCCGACTGACCCAGTGGTCCAGCCTCCTATTTCTGTTTACCTATTTCCGACAGGTTCCCCGACGATTACTGCTGTGCCACACGCGGCCACGGAGCCCACTACTGCGCCACGCATGGCACCGACATCTTTGCCTACGCCACGCGCGGCATTGGAGTCTTCGCCTGCGCCACGCGCGGCCTCGTCGCTACTCCCTGCACCTCGGGAGCCCCCGAGTTTTGCAGCCCGCTTCACCGAGCCGGTGCAGGTCTACAGGCGTCGTGCAGCGCCTATCCCGGAGCTGGTGGTCTCTCTGCCACCACAGCCTTCGCCTGAGCCAGTGGTCTCTCTGCCACCACCGCCTCTGCCTGAGCCGACGGTGCGCTCTCGGGCTCGCTCTCGCCTTGATCAGGAGGTGTACCACCCGTCTATCGTCCATCGGGATCTCGGGCACACTCATCCCATGGTGACACGATGGGCAGCGGGTGTCCTCTATGCCGTTGGGGCGGAGCCGGGCGTCTCCCCCGTGCCCTCCTCCGTCCGCGATGCCTTGGCAGATCCTCACTGGCGTCGGGCTATGGAGGAGGAGTATGCGACTCTCGTTGCCAACCAGACGTGGGACCTTGTACAGCATCTGTCTAGTTGCAATGTGGTCACCGGCAAGTGGATCTGGACGCACAAGCGCTAGGCTGACGGCTCTCTGGAGCGCTACAAGGCTCGCTAGGTTCTTCAGGGCTTCACCCAGCGGCCTGGAGTGGACTACGACAAGACGTTCAGTCCAGTGCTGAAGCCGGCCACAGTGCGCATGGTTCTATCACTAGCTCTCTTCCGCTCCTGGCCCGTGCATCAGCTTGACGCGAAGAATGCCTTTCTGCATGGCACTCTGACCGAGACAGTCTACTGCAACCAGCCGGCAGGGTTTGTGGATTCCACTTGTCCGGATCTCGTCTGTCGCCTCAACAAGTCATTGTACGGCTTGAAGCAGGCGCCTCGGGCGTGGTACTCTCGTTTTGCCATGTTCTTGGCTTCGTTGGGCTTCGCCGAGTGCAAGTCTGACACTTCTCTGTTTGTCTACCGCCGGGGCTCTGAGGCTACATACCTGCTGCTCTATGTTGATGACATCATCCTCACTGCTTCCAGCCAGGCCTTACTTCAGAGTATCATTCAGTCACTGCAGCGTGAGTTTGCCATGAAGGATCTAGGTGTGCTCCACCACTTTCTGGGTGTCACTGTGGAGCCTCGTCCCTCTGGCCTCTTTCTTCACTTGCGGCAGTATGCTCTTGATATCCTAGAGCGGGCTGGGATGACTGACTGCAAGCCCTGCTCCACTCTGGTCGACACTTAGGGGAAGCTCTCTGCGGACGCGGGTGCTCCGGTCGCTGACCCGACTGCTTACCGAAGCCTTGCTGGGGCTCTTCAGTACCTCACCTTCACCAGACCGAACATCACTTATGCCATCCAACAGGTCTGTCTTCATATGCATGATCTCCGGGAGTCATATCTCACTGCTCTGAAGCGTCTGTTGCGCTATGTCTATGGTATTGTTGACTACGGTTTGGTTCTTCACCGGGCTCCCTCCATCGAGCGCGTCGTCTACACCGACGCTGACTGGGCCGGGTGCCCCGACACTCGACGGTCCACTTCCCGCTACGTCGTCTTCCTCGGCGGCAACCTGGTTTCCTGGTCGTCCAAGCGGCAGCTGGTGGTCTCCCGCTCCAGTGCCGAGGTGGAGTTCTGGGCGGTTGCGAACGGCGTGGCTGAGGCGTCCTGGCTACGGCAGCTCTTGGCAGAGCTACACAGCCCGCTGACCCGGAGCACACTTGTCTACTACGACAACGTCAGCGTCATCTACCTCTCCACCAACCCAATTCAGCATCAGCGGACGAAGCATGTGGAGATCGACCTTCACTTTGTTCGGGACCGGGTCGCCATTAGTCAGGTTCAGATTCTCCATGTCCCGACCACTTCCCAGTTCGCCGACATCTTCACCAAGGGTCTTCCCTCCTCGACATTCTTAGAGTTTCGGTCCAGCCTCAACATTGCTAGTGACTAGTTGTGGCTGCGGGGGGGGGGGGGGGGGGGGTGTAGTCCCTTTCTTCCATGTCCAGTCTTGAACTCTGTTGCGCCGGTAGTTCCGACTGCGGGGAGGGGGGGGGTGTTAGAGTATATCGGATAGAGCCCATAGGGCTGTGTATAATTGGCCCACTGAGGCCCATGTATAGGAATATATTACCCACCCTTTCTAGGGTTTGGAGGAATACAACAATCATTTTCTCCAACATTCTCGGTAAGCAAAAAAATAATGTAGTTCTGGGGAATTGAACCAAGAATCTCATAGGTTGAGCACTTTTGTTATATAGCAGCAACCACTCAGTTGAGCACATATTGTTGACTAGGTTAGTTCCAAGGCGTCTTTAATAAGGATAGATAAGGAAAAAGCCTTCTAACTAATGAGTCATTGGTATGCTAAATCATGTCTTAAACGACTTCTTTTTGAAGTATGGAGGAGTATGAGTTTGTTATAGCTTTCTTTCACGAGTGGTAGATCAATGCACATTCAGCGCTTGAAAAAATATGACAAACAAAGACCGATCAAAAATAAGAATAAAAAATCATGAAAGTTACTAATTGAGCTACAGGTGTAAGAGGTATAATCTCCACTCCAGATTAGATAAATTAGGATCAAGAATTAAGACCATAGATTGATAGGTAAAAAGCAAAATGAAATAAACAAATGAGGTTAAACAATTTGTGAAATAAACAGAAAAAATAATTAGTTCATTCTGCCAATAATTTTGAACTCACGGCGGCCTAATCTCTGACCTTGCTCCACGGACTAAAAGAATGAAGGCAACCAATTTTGGAGTTCCCTGCCCATGTCCTTCTCTTAGGCATTCCTACAAACACGATGTTGGCAGCTGCTATGCAGGAGAACAGATGGAGCTCAAGGACGACCAGATCGGGGGAGGGGAATCAATTAAGAAAAAGAAATATGTCAAACAGGACATAACTCAAGAGTCGGATCCACGGACCTCTTTTTTAATTTAGAGGTCTTCAGACTTGGTTGAATCAAAATTGAGATGGAGAGGAATACGAACTCATGGCCGCTGGTCGCTTAAACTTCTAAATGCTACAATATTAATATTTGTTACTACAATTAAATTGAAGCTATAATCCAATAGAAGGTTCATGCAACTATTCTCATGAGAATAAAAATTCTGAAGCATTAACTCACCAATGTTGTCAAATGTCATATTAACCCACTCAAACTGAGTCATTTGATGAATGATACATAGGATTTTCCATTGCAATAGAATCTGGATGCAAAGTGTTACATTGCACCTTACGGCCTGCTTTTTGATGATGTACCTTTGCCTTCTTCTGCTCTATAGTCAAATTGGCATGATGCACTCAATGACGTGATGTCTTACAAAGTGCATATTGCTCCTTTTTTTGATTGAAACAGGAGGAGCAAGGCTCCTACTGGTTATATATTAATAATGAAAGATAAATAAACTCCAGTTCAGGGTACATGAAAGCAGAAAAATACAAATGAAAACATCAGGGGAGATTGTGTAGCCATTCTTTAATTTGAGGTAAGTACTTGTTTTTTTCTCTATGGATAACCATGACAAATTCCTCCTTGAACTGATCATTGCAACATTGAACTGAGGGATCTTGTCCATTAAATAGCCAAGCATTCCTCTGTTTCCATATGCACCAGGACATTATGATTATGATTTCCATGTAGAATGAAAGCTCGAGTGATCTTTTGACGTGACTGACCACTCTGGTTGGGGACATTGTGTTAGGGAATGAGACTCCAATGGATTGCCAACAGGCCTTTGCAAAATTGCACCTTAGAAATAGGTGCCTTAATGTTTCTTCCCTTTGGAGAATGCATAATTCACATGTATAAGAGTCCAGGATCATATTCTTGCGCTTTAGAAGGACTCTTGTATTTATCTTGTCCATTAACTAGCCAAGCATTCCTCTGTTTCCATATGCACTAGGACATTATGATTATGATTTCCATGTAGAATGAAAGCTGGAGTGATCTTTTGACGTGACTGGCCACTCTGGTTGGGTACATTGTGTTAGGGAATGAGACTCCAATGGATTGCCAAGAGGCCTTTGCAAAATTGCACCTTAGAAATAAGTGCCTTAATGTTTCTTCCCTTTGGAGAATGCATAATTCACATGTATAAGAGTCCAGGATCATATTCTTGCGCTTTAGAAGACCTCTTGTATTTAACTTGTCACTAATGAGTAACCAGAAGAATACTTTATGCTTTAGTTGACAGCATGATTTCCAAATCCATTTGTATGCTGGGTGCACTGCGGGTGATCCAACTAGTGACTTGTATGCTTTTGATGAGGAATAGACTCTAGTTCCCCATATGTATGTCCATTGGTCCAAATCTAGATTATTGTGTAGAGCTTGCAACGATATATCCATGTCACAAAATTGTGCAAATGATTGCTCAGTAAGGGGAAGATGGAATAAATCTTCTAAATGGTTCTCCTGCAGCACTGTATATAGTGTAATGTTTTCATTTTTTGCAAAGGAGAAAAGCTGTGGGTAGGACAGCTTCCATTGTCTACCATTCCAAAGGTCCTGCCAAAATAAGATTGTTCTCCCATCTTCAGCAGTAGCCTGCGCCATACCTTTATATTTTATTAGTAGCTTTAATCTTTGTTACTACAATTAAATTGAAGCTATAATCCAATAGAAGGTTCATCCAACTATTCTCATGAGAATAAAAATTCTGAAGTATTAACTCACCAATGTTGTCAAATGTCATATTAACCCACTCAAACTGAGTCATCTGATGAATGATACATAGGATTTTCCATTGCAATAGAATCTGGATGCAAAGTGTTACGTTGCACCTTACGGCATGCTTTTTGATGATGTACCTTTGCCTTCTTCTGCTCTGTAGTCAAATTGGCATGATGCACTCAATGACGTGATGTCTTACAAAGTGCATATTGCTCCTTTTGACATTTACATCTAGTCTGCCTCAATTCAGGTGTCAAGCTTGCATATTGTTTCCTATTCCTCACACGCTTTGCTTCAATTTTCTCATTTGCTAACTTTTATCTGTTTGTATCCCCATAAGAATCGAGTGTTGATGGAGCAAGGAACACAATTGGACATTCCTCATATGTGTAGTTTGTCAAACCAACGCCATTTTGTTGGTAATAACAGGGTTGCTAAACATATAAAAAGAAAATAAGCAAACATAGTTCCTCCCTTCTCAAACACCAAAGATTCTATGGGTTCACAAACTGTGATAGATATTAAGATATAACACGCCTAGAGATTGCTCACATATTAGCTTAGTCAAATGAATGGTGCCCTCCTCTCGACCAAGTGTATTTATCAGTGTTTCTAAAGATTTATACATTTTAAACGAAATAATAGGAAGTTATGGAAAAAGTTACATCTATGCGTTTTTCAAACATTGATATATGTTTGGAATTCAATGTTGCGATTTTATGATAAAGAGAAATTTGTACCTGGTATATGGACGTTGGTACCATTTTGATCAGTGACTTTTGTCTTGTAACTATAATCCCTGTCCAACCATTCAGCACTGCTAGCCGATTCTATATTTTTCTTGTTGCCAAAAGTGTTGTTACCAATATTGTGATTATTAACAAAATTCACAGGAATCAATTAGGGGTTTTGGAAAATATCAAAATTCACACAGATAAGGGTACTGGAAAATAGCAACATGGTTACAGGTATTAACTGAAACACGTCCATTAATATTTTTTTTTTGCATTTGTTGGTGTTAAACTAAAACGTAGTGCCTAAGAGGTTCATTCACGGAGTCATTCTATCCAATTTATTACCAGCCAAATTCTCATCCATTTCACCTACAATTTTGGAATTAAAAAGCAACAAACACTGACAAAAGGATTATGAAAAATAAACATCTGAGTTAATGTATGAAACCTTTCACATGGATATGGGGATTTTATTGTGCCTTCTTTAGTTGATACTTCTCATGACGTTTTTTTTTTACTTTGTACTGCCCTTTCGTTTTCAGTCATATCTTCTCGATGTTTTCTATTCTGTTCTTCTATTTGCTCATCAGTTAGTTGTGCTCTCTTCAGTCTCATTCGTTCCCTATCCTTTTCTCTTTTATGTTTCTTTCTAGGATCAATCATTCCTGTTATTTCCTCAGCTCCACCCTTCTCTTGTGTGCCGGAATTATTTGATATGTCTCTGGTTGGAGTCGAACCACCACTCTTATCCCACTATTTCATTGTCTACACAACCAAAAACTGATTAATTAATGTTACCTATTATAGGGCAGGAAGAGAAAAGGACATTGAATTTGCCTGAACATGCATGCCCAGATCTCTTGGACGAAGCTTGCGAACTTACATAGACACCTTTGACTTCAGATGTTGAACACCAACGTCATGGGACACAATTTCCATGCGATATACAAAAAGTCTACAATCAGAAAGTGAAATTAGCTGTACAACATGGCATATGGCACCTGACATAATCCTAATAGAAAATGTACTCAAGAAATATATCATAACAACAGAACTATTTATAGCTGTATTATTAAAAGTTATATCAAACACATGACCTAGTGTAAGCTTAGTAAAATAAACATGAAAGAGATAATGCAAACACATTATGTCATTTTTTTAGAAAGTGAACCAAGTAAGATTTCAGTTTCACGCAACTGAACATGTGGAGTGAACTTGGAGGTTTGAGACTTGAGAACCTAAATTTTAAACAAAAATATCAAATAAAATAAGTGATTACATAACCAAAAAGGTTTCTGATGAATAAGCACTCTGAAACAGCTTTCACATAATCAAAGACAAAGGAATTAGAGACACACAATGTGAACTGATTATTCGTGGATGATGGTGACGTGATCAAGTGGCGTTGATCAGCAGGGATATGATACCTTTCCGCCTGTCATGGACGTGAGCTTGACTTGTAAAAACTAATCAGGCCTATATAACTGTAGGCATGAATTTCACATGAAGAGTACATATTGAAATTGATATTACATCTTAAACACTACTACAATAAAGTCCTGCAATATCGGACATTTTGGACCTGCAATATCGGACAAACTAAACGCTATTGCTCTAACGATATTGCTGGGTGCCAATGGCCGATATTGTTGGGTGCCACCTAGCAATATCGGCCATTGGTGTCTGATATTGTAGTCGAAACTGCAATATCGGATATGCTGATGTCATCATGTCTGATATTTTTTTTCTCAAACACACCGGAGAGCTGCGTATCATTGCATTAATAGAAGAAGAGAGTACAACACACCACACACCCTATTTTACTTGATTACATTCGCGCCTTTTAAAATTTGAAAAACTACCCGACCTCTATCAAATATGTGATTAATCACCCACACCCTCGACCTGGTCAGGTAGCATGGATAAATCCTTTGCACCGGCCATGTCCCACCAACGGATTTCCTCACCAGCCATGACTAGTGCAGTGGAGAGATTCGGGGACTTCCCATTGAAGATACAATCATTCTGATGTTGCCACAATATCCAGGCGCCCTATGTAACACGGATACGTCACTGAGGTGCCACATCACGTATCCGATATGTATCGGATACAGATACGTGTCCAATACTCCTTGGATACGTATCCTTGGAGTATTCGAATTTTTATTATTTTCGTGAATATTGGATACGTGGGCTGATATGTATCTGGCATATGGATACGGCCTGGCCCAGTTTAACTGACCCTAAGCCTGCGATGCTGCCGACACCCGCAACGCATTCGACACCCCCGACGCCTCCTCATGCCGCATCGCCATGACGCCACGACCCTGCTCGCGGGCAGCGGCGGCAGCGGGGCTCGTGTGCGGCGGGGCGAGCTTACGGGCGGCGGCGGCGGGGCTCGTGCACGGCGGCGGAGCGCGAGCTCGCGCGTGACGGAGCGGGCTCGTGGGCGGCTCGTGGTCCCTGCTCGCCAGCTGCTAACATCGAGCTTCCGCCCCTGCCTATAGATCGACGCCCTCCTGCCTCACCCGCTTGTCGGCGCCTCCAACCCTGCCGCCCGCCTCAACTTCTCACCGGCTGAAGGAGATGGCCGCCACGATCCCCTGCCCTGCCTGGAATCTCTCCAAAGGGCCTTCACCCCCAGTGAACTCCCGTGAGTTAATCCCCTTCCCCAATCTCGATCTCCTCTTCTTCTTCCGTTCGTAGCTGCGTGTAGCTTGATTTCTTTTCTCCCCTTTTGTCTTCCTGTCCCCATTCTCTATCTATTCAATTTCTACAGTGCATACGCGTAATTAGCTAGGTAATTAGTGATATCTTGTTGCTTGATTTGATTGGTTGAATGCAATAGATGGCGTCTCCAAATATGAGTGATACTATCATGCTACTGCAAGTGCTAGTGCCGCTTTAATTTGCAGAGCAATTTCTTATGGAGGGATAGCTTTCAATTTTCTGAGGATTTGAGACATGCTGCTATGTTATTTATTTATTTTAAAAAATAATAAAACGAATCCACGTATCATGTTTTTTAGGATATTGCCGTATCCGCGTATCCGTATCCTTCCGATACCGATACGCGTATCCGTATCCGTGCTGCATAGCAAGCGCCTAGGATGATGATGGAGTTCAAACCTTTTCATGTGGTGCTGCTTACCAAGTCTGCTACCTTGCTCCACCAAGCCTGGCCAACTCTCTGAAGCAAGACACACCAGAATTGCCTCGCAAAAATGCAGCCTGCAAGGATATGGTGAATGGTTTCTTCCTCTTGGTCACAAAACAAGCAACGTTTAGGACGTGGTAGGTTCCTTCGGGCCAAACGGTCGGCTGTCCAACATCGGTTGTGCGCGACCAGCCACATGAAGAACCGGCATTTTTGCGGTGCCCATGTTTTCCAGATGCGTTCCCATGGTTCAAAGTGTACTGATCCTTGGTATAGAGCTTCATATGTTGGTTTTTCTGAATATATGCCTGAACTTGACAGCCGCCACTTATGCAAGTCAGGAAGTTCTGGATGAAGCGTCACCTCTGAGATTATGTTGCATATGCCGATAATCTCCATGATGACTTCAGCTGAAGCAATTCCATGAATCTTGGACCCATGCCATGCCTGTTAGTGCTTCATACACTGTCCTCCTGCTAGCAATTCTCCTAGGTATCATGCTGTGAATCAGTAGTGCAACGTCCTCCAAACGCTGCCCTAAAATCCATCTATCTTGCCAAAAGAGAGTGTTCCTTCCATCACCTAGTTCTGTGGCCACTGCCATTGAATAAATTGCTTGCACCTGATCACTCATTTGTATGGGGAGAGTGGCCCAAGGCTTGCTTGGTTCTGTTTTTCTGAGCCATAACCAGCGGACTCAAAGAGCCCATCCGAGCTTCTGAATATTAGAAATACCGAGTCCTCCCAAGTTTCTAGGCCGTGCCACCTTTTGCCATGTGATTAGACAGTGTCCTCCATTTGCTTCTTTGCAACCTCTCCACAGGAATCCCCTCTGAATTTTCTCTATAGCCTTGGTCACCCATAGTGGTAAATCAAGTGCCATGGCATGGTAGATAACTGTTGTCGTGAGCACAAACTGCACAAGTGTTGCACTCGGCTTTCCATCCTGGGAGCAGGTCAGCCAGACAATCGATGAGAGGTTGTAGTTGAGACTTGGTCAGCTTCTTTATAGATAAAGGCAGGCCAAGATATTTGACTGGAAAGTCCGCAAGTTGACAGGGCAAGCGTTCTTGAACAAGCTCTATGTCTTCGGCTGTGCACTGAATTGGGGCCACGCTGCTCTTCTGAATATTGGTCTTAAGACCCGAGGCTTCTTCGAATAGCTGCAACATACTCACTATGAGATCAATATCACTTGCAATCGGCCGTAGAAAGAGTACCACGTCGTTGGCATAGAGAGACAAACGGTGTTGTATTAATCTCGAGGAGAGCGGTTGGAGAAGTCCGGCTTCCGATGCTCTAGCAACCATTAGGTTCAAAGTATCCATGACCAAGATGAATAACATGGTGAAAGGGGGTCACCCTGCCGCAATCCTCTTTGATGATTGATAAACTGCCCCGGAGTTCCATTTAGGACGACTTGAGTAGAGGAGGTGGTGAGCAGGCCACTCAACATATCTCTGAAAATTCTCCCAAAACCAAGTTTCTCCTATACCTCCATTAGGAACGGCCACGATACTGAGTCGAACACTTTAGAAATATCCAATTTCAGAAGTATTCGCGGATGTTTTTGAGAGTGGAGGTAGCGTGCTGTCTGCTGCACCAACATGAAGTTGTCTTGTATGAACCTGCCCTTGACGAAGGCACTTTGGTTGTTTGAAACCATGCTATCAAGCTTGCCGGCTAGGTGGTTAGCAGGAATCTTGGTTATGAGCTTCGCAAAGCTATGAATTAGGCTTATGGGTCTGAAATCCTTCACATGAACAGCACCCTCCATTTTTGGAAGCAATGTGATGTAAGTTGTATTCAGGAGCCTAAAATTCCTGAAGTCCCTCCTCCAAACTGCGGAGATGGCGGCCATAATTTCCCCTTTTATGATCTGCCAACATGCCTTATAGAACCTCCCCGTGAATCCATCCGGACCAGGGGCCTTGTCAGATGGTAAAAGTTTGATGACTTGCCAAACTTCATCTTCGGAGATTGGTGCATCGAGTGCCTCAAGGTCATGTTGCTGAATTCCAAGAGCTTCAAGATCAAGCGTATGCTCTCTGCCTTCTCTCAAGCCAATCAGGTTGGAGTAGAAGTTGAATAGGACTTCAGCCTTTCCATCATGAGAGGTGACAACCCGATCCTCTTCATGGAGCTTTGCTATGAAATTCTTCCACTTCCGATGCCGAGCGTGGAGATGGAAAAGTCCAGTGTTGGCATCTCCCTCCCGCAGCCATGTGATCTGTGACCTGATCCTTGCTATAGTGCGAACGAGTGAGGCAAGAGCAAGAGAGTGCTTCTTTAGGTTGTTGCGCAACCACGTCTCATGAGATGTAAGTTTTCTGCTGTCTTGTGCTATCTCCAGCCTAGGAAAAAAATTTCGGCGAAATTTCACCGATATATCCGAAATATCGTATTTATCAGTGAGGTCCGATATAATTTTTATCGCCGAAATTTTATCATTTAGTATGTTTATTAAATGAAAACTACTTTGATTATATTCATAACTATAATAGTTTATAGATTTAAGCCCATTTCTTCTCAAATGATGTAAAAAAATTTAAAAAAATAATTAATTTTATTTACCGAAATTACCGATATTTCTGATATATCGTGTTTATCGGTGACCCCCGTTATTTTTCTTGTACCGAAATTTTTTTCCTAGTCTCCAGCTGATGGATGATCTCCTTTGCCACCACGAGTTGCGACTTAAAATTTCCGACCTTCTTATCACTCCAACTTTGGAGGCCTCTTGCTGTAGCTTTGAACTTGAGGGAGAGTGTTTCTAATGGACATGGCTTCTGCTGTACTGAATTCCATGCAAGCTGAACTTTATCATGAAACCCATCGAATTTATGCCAAAAAGATTCGAAATGAAATCTTCTCCTGCCAGGCTTGCTATCCCTCAATCCAAGAATTAAGGGGAAGTGATCCGAGTCTTGTGAAGCTTCACTTTGCAGCAGGCAATTCGGAAATTGTTGTTCCTAGTCAACAGAGCAAAACACTTGGTCGAGTTTAACAAGAGTGGGGGATGCGGCTGTACTAGAACTGGACCATGTGAATTTTCTTCCATGCAGCGGTATCTCCTTGATTGCTACATCATCAATCAGCCTCCTGAACCGTCCCATCATAGCATGATTGAGGTTTGAATTGTTCTTATCCTCCTCTTTGTAAATCAGATTGAAGTCACCTGCAAGCATCCATGGCCCAACATACTGTGCATGCAAATCACGAAGTTCCTGGAGGAAGGCAATCTTCTCATCAGTTCCTTGCGGGCCGTACACGCAAGTAAGCCACCATGCTGCACCATTCTCCCGACAGAACTAAACAGAAGCGCTGAACTCATTGATTCTGCTTTCTCCAATTGTTCCAAGTTTTGTCCGCCATGCCACAAGAATTCCACCGCTCGCACCCACAGATGGGAGGACGAGGAAATTATTATCAAAATCCGAGCCAAGCATGGACAACACTACCCACCGAGAGACGGACTCCATCTTTGTTTCTTGGAGACAGACAATATCTGCCTTTGTCGACTCGACCATAGTTCTCACTGAGTCCCGACGTGCATTGGAGTTAAGACCACGCACGTTCCAAATCACAATGTGAGTGGGATCCATTATAACAAAATAAAAAGGATCGACCATGAAAGAGTACATGCCCAGCCTCTAAGAGGCGTACACACTTGACTGATCCCCATACACTTCATCGGGGACAGTCCACCCAAACAGAGCAGCCAAAGCTTGAACTGGAATAGCTGATAGTGGCTGATTGAACATCTTGGCGTAAGCTTCTTGGTCCTCCAGCTGAAGGCAAGCCTGGTTTTCTCCAAAACCAAGAGAACGCATCACTGTTTTCCTTGACTGCCTTGTTGCAACTGGAGCTTGTTCTGCATCAAAGCCGGCAAGCCGCGAGGTGGCGATCCTGGCTGTACGGATTTTTTTTCTCCTCTTGTTGATCTTCGGGACTGGGAGGAGAGTACCCACCGCCTTTGTGATTCTACTAATGAACTGGTCATTGGCAGTAGTAGTCCGAGGGGAGGAGACAAGCACATCTTCTGTCACAACTTCTCGCCGAACAGTCGAACATCATCGGGAGTAACCCGGAGGTGATTTTCTTACTGATGCAGAGGCACGCGTGGGAGCTGTGGTGACCACGATTTGCTCTGGTGACGGCATTAAAACCGAGGTGGAGCCTGCAAGGTTGGGCATCGATGCTGAGCGAAAGGACGAGGAGTCGGGGCGGTCCGGAACTGTCGGTTGCTGCTCAACCGAGGCAGGGCCTGCGAGGTCAGGCAGAGCCGTTGTTGTTGCGGCCGCGAGCCAGTCCGGGGAGGACAGTGGCTGCTCAACCGAGGCTGAGCCTACCAGGTCGAGCAGTGATGATGTGATTGTCATGGACGCGGCAGCAAGGTGTTCCAGCGACGGCTGCTGGACCGAGGCGGAGCCTACCAGGCCTTGCAATGGTGTTATGGAGTTCACGGACACGTCTTCGAGGGAAGCCGAGGTCGACGACTGCTGCACAACCGAGGCATGGCCTTCAAGGTCGAGCAGCGCCGCTCCGGAGATATCAGTGAAGCAGATGGCCGGAGATGAAGTGCACTGCTTAGCCAATGTAGGGGCCGACAGTTGTTCAAGCGCGGACTCCGTTTGAAAAATAGAGGCTTCAATTGGTCCAGAGGCCAGAGAGCCCACCAGCCCTTCATTTTGGCCCACCAGCAACTCGTGACCCACAGGCGGAGAAGATGCAATGCTCAAAAAATCTGAGGTCAGCGCTGGTTCAGCAGGAGTATCGAGGGGATCTGCATCGACTGTTGTGCTGCAACGGCTCGTCTCATCCGTGCTGAGGAATGAAGGCGCTGTCTCCTGGGGAACCGGCGAGGCGTGCCCGTCATCAAGAGGAAACACAGGCTCCGAGGATGGCACATCGCTTTGGTAGGTGGCCCCCTTCTGTTGGTGACGCTTTGCTTGATGGGGCCGCATCCGAGGGCGCCACAGAGGGTGCCACGTGGCTGGCAGCAGCAGGTTGTGGCCCCAGCCTGGAATGCACCGAGGCCCGAGGCCTATCGTCGGCCAGGGCAGCCGCCGGGCCCGGCGGAGGAGAACGGCGCCGGTGTCGCTTCCGCCCATGGCCGGCTTGACCCTCTGGTGGCGGCGACGGAGGATGACTGTCATCCATTGACGAAGGCGGCGGCAAGACCACCACGTCCACCGGGTAGACCAATCCGCGCTGCACTGATGGCGCTTCTGACTCTTCAAAAGGAGGCTCGGGGATGAGAAGGTCGACGGCGGGAGGGACAAGGTCTCGTCGGCAGCACCAAGCTGTCAGCCAAAAGGACGTAAGGTCGACCCGCGCCGCCGTCTCGGGGTGCAGCGAACGAACCCAGCAGACGCCATTAAGCAGTTGCTGTGCGGTGGCAATCTCCCAGGCATGGGCTGGAACACCACGGAGCTCGACATCGACGAGGTCCGGCAACTCGGTGCCGTCTGCATGGGCTAACCTTGTCCATCTCTTGAACAGCATGCTGAAGGAAGGACCATGCCATGGTTGGCCATTGTTGAACACATTGTCCGCTGTCCGCTGGTCAGGAAGAACGAGCAGAAAATCCTCGGGAGCAGCCACGATCAAGTCCATGGCTTCTGCTTCAACCTGGAACGCTCTTGCAACTTCTGCCCGTATTTGTTCAGCGTGAACCGCTGGGCTGTTACCAATCACTGAGACAAACAGGGCTCGGCGAAGATCAGGTTTCGCGCGCGCAATGCTCACTGACCGATAAATAATGCAGAGCGGCCTGGCCGGCCGGTTGAGGTGGCGTGCTGGACGGGGCAGCCGCAACAGGAGTTGTTGTGGCCTCGACGTCATCGGAGTCAGAAGGAGCGGCTCCACGGCGCATAGGCCGCCGGCGCCTGCGGCGTGCAGGACGCTGCGGCGGGTTGCCACACGCCTCCAACGAGGCCCCCTCTACAGCTGCAGGAGCAGCATGTTGAGTTTGAGCGACCATCTGAGACACTTGTCTCCACTGCAGGGTCGGCTGCCGCGGACGATGTTCCAGCCTTGAGCTTGCTGGACGACGCTCCGGCTTCGAGGCTTCAGACTTCAGCGGGCAGGCGAGCAGACGGTGCCCCGGCTCACGGCAGCAGAAGCAACGGGTGCGGCGCCGACAAGCAACGGCAACGTGCGAGTAAGAAAAGCAGTTGAAACATCGGCCACGGAGGTCCTCCGGGATTGGTCGACGTGACCGGCGGTTCTGGGCAGCACGCTCTCGTCGCGCGCGCCGGCTTTCAACTAGCAGCCGTCCATCGTTATCCGCCACCGGCTTTGGCAGCGAACAAAAGCCAACCTCAGAACGCAACACGATCTTCGGGACAACCTTGCTCGGCGCCGGCGCAGGAGTTTGCTCAACTTGAGCCGACACAGTCAGGAGTGCGGCCTTATACGTAGCAGCCGCTGGTGACGGGATAGAAGAGCCATCGGAAGACGGGCTTGAATCTTCCCACCGTCGGGCCTTGGAACGGCCGGACGGCAGAAACGGACGGGCGGCGGGAGATAAGGAGGAGGGGGAACCGGACACCGCAGGGGAAGGAGAGACTGGCTGGGGCTCGGTCAGTTTGGTGGCCACCGGAGCTGGGGTGGCTACCGGCGTGTGGCTGTGGTGGGTAGGGGCGCCGGGAGGGAAGGGGTCGGGGCGGAGCAGGGAGCCATCCGCTATTACGTACTCACTAGTTTAATTTATCATCATGTTTCATATTACTGTGAAACACAACAGTATCGGTAGTCATCCTACCAATATTGTTGTGTTTCATGTCTGATATTACTATGAAACACAACAATATCGGTAGGATGACATCATCTTGTCCGCTATTAATATAATTTTTAAAAAAAATAAAAAAAGCCCCTATTACCTCTAATCCGATGTGGCATCAGATTAGAGACAATAGAGCCTCAAAACATTTCTACTTCACATTAGTAAAGAGAGTATATTAGAGGCAGTAGTGGATTAACAATGAACAAAAATGAAGAGAACAATGTAGAATAGAAGAATCAAAGAAATGGATTTCTCTACTACCTAATAATTGTGAGATGGTCTTCTTAGCCACTCTTAATCCGTCCTTAACCCGTTCTTAATCCAAACCCTCCTCCTCAATCGGTCCTTAAACATAATCCAAACCATCCATCCAAACCCGATCCAGCCGTGACTCCCTTCCTCCACCCGCGACTCCCCACCCCCGTCCTCGACTCCCTTCCTCCGCTGCCCTCTCCCCAAACCCGATCTGGCGACGGCGCCCAACCATCCTCCCCTGACTGGCGACGCCCACCGCGCGTCCAGCTCCTGCACCATTCCCAGCGGCGCCGGAATGTTGTCTCGGCGAGGGGGAGGTAGAGCGCGAACGCCGCGGCGAGGGGTTCCTTCATAGCCGCTTCACCAGCAATCACCAGCAACGAGACCTTGGCTTTCCCACCACCGGCATTGTTGTTCTCGGCCGGGGCCACGCGGGACACGTTCAGCACGCGAACGCTAGAGTTCACCATCCTTCCGAGAGGTATTGTACGGTGTCTAATTAGTTTTCAGAACTGTGTTGCATTCCATATAAGTGAACTCAGATTACATTAGCGCTAAGCATGCCCTTCTGCCCAGCCAAATGGAACTGAACTTCTCCAGGGAACAGCATACACTGCACTAACACAGTTCACGCACTCACTGACCCACATCAGTATCATCTTCCAGCTTCCTACTTTGACTTAGATTGATCACCATCTGGCCTCACGATGTTGAGGTCACTGCCTTCTTTGCTGGCAATATTTGCAGCTTTTATTTCATTGCAGTGGTTGATGAACTTGGTGAGTTCCTGAAAAGAAAACATTTTATTTTGTTAACTGAGTATTTTATTAGCAATAAGAATAAGGAGCCCCAAATTTATGTTTGCTGAATCATTTTTTAAAGACACACCATGCAAATGTCATAAATTACCAGTAAAGCATTTAATTTCTATATAGGCTAAAACTGAAATAACATAAAAGGTCGTACCTAGTGCTGAGAGCTCCCGCACTGTACGGGGTCTGGGAAATGGTGTCAGCGGCAGGCCTTACCCCCGTCTGTGCAATGCAGGGAGACCGCGGCTCGAACCCGGAACCTGTTGGTTACAGGTGGTATGCTCTACCGCTGAAATATCATGAAACAGATAAATTTATTGATGCACAATGCCATGTCCCGTGGCAACAGCAAAAGGATATCCAACTTCAGTGATGATCACTCAAATTCATTTTATCAGACAGGTGGTTAACCACTATGTAAACCAAATGAGCTAGGCATACACATAGCAGAACTATTCATTTCACAGACAGGTAAGCCTCTACGCAAAAATGACTCTTTCTGCCACTATCTTAAATTTCTCAGACAGCTTGGCTTTGTTGGGTCCATGTATCGGCGCAGAGATGTCTCTATACAGGGTACAATTTTATTAGAAACTAGATGATACCCCACGCGTTGCTGCGGGAGTTTCAATCATTACTTTAATGGAAGCTAACAAATATAAAAGTCTAAACTTTTTGAAAGTAAGTACAACAACGAAACTAAAAATTATATACCATTTTAGAACAATTGCTCCTATCAAAGGAAAAAAAGTAAAAGAAGCAATATGGCTATCAGTTCTGAGTACATATCATAAAAAAAAAACAATAAACATAAAAATCAAGGAAGTAATAACTGCTTGAATAAATTATGACTGACGAAATATTTAATAATGCTAGATTTTTTTATTTCTTGGTACCATCATACATTCAATAAATTATGTGGATCTATAACCTATGAAAATACTGTCAATATTGGCTGGTATTTGAGGTAGCTCCTGAGAATGTACTTGATTTAGAGAGAAAAAGAAGGTTGATAATGAAGACTTACTGAAACTGGGAGGGGAAGAGATAGCGAGAAGAGAACGTGAGAAGCCAGGATATGTGTCAGGCAGTGGGTTTTTTGGAATCAATGGTGGTGCTTCAATTCACATGCTACTGAGTGTCATGACTCACAGCAGAAGGGACTAACGGAAACACTTTGATTCTTCTTAGCTGTGTATTACTTTCTGAAATGCAAGTACACATAACCTGCTTCTTGATCCAACTTGTCCATCTTGCTCCAATAATACACCAACTTGAGATCGCCCAGGATGGTAGGATTCTTTCACCACAGGAGGACTGGCTGCGAAGAAAATTAAAGTGTCATGCGCTGGGGCTTGCGTTGCTTGAACGCACGATTGCATAGATGAGATCTTGACTGAATTGGCTGAAGGACGGGGATGCTAACACCTCATACTTTCAGTTATATGCGAGGTACAGGAAAAGAAAGAATTTCACAGCCAAACTGAAGAATGGAGACCGTATTGTAACTGAACAGGGAGAAAAGCAGGAGATGGTGTGGGATTTTTATAACAGCCTGCTCGGGACAGCAGCACAGCGGGATTTGACTCTTGATCTTGCTGCGGTGCACCGGCCGGCGATGGGTTTATCAGAATTGGAGCATGTTATTACCGAGGAGGAGGTTTGGGCCACGATTAAAGACTTGCCATCCGACAAAGCCCTGGGTCCTGATGGTTACACTGGAAGGTTTTACAAGGTGGCGTGGTAGTTCATCAAAGTGGATTTCATGGCTGCGGTGAGCCGACTCATGCAAGGTGATGTCAATCGGCTCTACCTTCTAAATTTGGCTTTTAATACGTTTATTCCCAAGGCAGCCGATGCACAGGAGGTCAAGGATTTTCGTCCGATCAGCTTACTCCATAGTTTTGCAAAGATCGTTACTAAAATTCTTGCCAATCGGCTGGCTAAGCGGCTGTCCAGTCTAGTCTCGGTCAGTCAGAGCGCTTTTATCAAGGGTCGATGCATCCATGAGAATTTTATCTTGGTTCAGCAAACATCCAAAGCTCTCCACCAACAGAAGGATCCAAGGGTTCTACTCAAGTTAGACATTTGTAAGGCTTTCGATTCTGTCTCGTGGCCTTTCTTGTTGGAAGTGTTGCAGCACTTGGGGTTTGGTCCTTTCTAGTGCAATTTGTTGTCCAAGCTTCTTTTGTCCTCTTCAACAAGGATCCTAGTGAATGGGGAACCAGGAGAGCTCATCAATCACCAACGAGGATTAAGGCAGGGAGACCCGCTGTCTCCCATGCTCTTCATCCTTGTAATGGACGTTTTGAACTCCCTGATTATGAAAGCCAGTGAGTCTGGTTCACTGCAGCCCATTCTAAGACGAGGAAGTGGTCAGAGGATCTCACTTTACACAGACGACGTGGTGTTATTCTTGCAGCCCCGGATGGAGGAGCTAACCTTGGTCATGGAGATTCTCAGAATTTTCGGGATTGCTTCTCGATTGATCACCAACATCAGCAAGTGCTCAGTCACTCCAATACAATGCAGCCAGCAGAACGTCGAGACAGTGCAAGAAGTGCTACCATGCAATGTGGTTGATTTTCCTTGCAAATATTTGGGGCTACCACTGTCTGTCCAAAAATTGACAAAAGCGGACTTTCTTTGGATCATTGATAAAATTGTAGAACGTTTGCCAGGGTGGAAGGCTGCTCTGATGCACCCTGCGAGAAGGATCACTCTAGTAAAGGCAGTCTTGACAGCTATACCGATCCATCTCTTAATAGTGCTAAATTGTCCCAAGTGGGTTATTAACGCAATCGACAAGTATAGAAGGGGATTCATTTGGAAAGGTCGCAAGTATGTCAAGGGAGGACATTGCCTAGTTGGTTGGGATCGTGTTTGTCGGCCGCTTGATCTAGGCGGGTTGGACATTCATAGCTTGGAGATTCTCGGTTGAGCCCTCAGCATGAGGTGGCTTTGGTTGAAGAAGACGCAACCTGATCGACCTTGGGCGAACCTTGATATTCAAGTTCATCACAGTGTTTCAGCTATGTTTGCTTCAGCCGTGGTGACCATCGTGGGAGATGGCAGAAACACTTCTTTCTAGACTGACCGATGGTTGCACGGGTACTCGATTCAAGACTTGGCACCATCTCTGGTTGCACTGGTCTCTAAGCATGCTCTCAACAAGAGGACGGTCCAGGAAGCTATCGATAATTTATAATGGATTGATGATATTCAAGGCAACGTACCCCCGCAGGCATCATTTGAGTATTTTCTGCTTTGGAATATTCTTCATATGACTCACCTAACGCTGGGAGTTTCAGATCAACATCAGTGGACGCCTTCGGCTGCTGGCATATATTCGTCAAAATCAGCCTATGATCGGTTCTTTGTGGGGGCAATCAGTTTTGAACCGGCGCAGCATATCTGGAAGACTTGGGCACCCCAAGGTGTAAGTTCTTTATCTAGCTGGCATCCCTAAATCGTTGTTGGACAGCGGACAGATTGACCAGGCGAGGTGTGGATCATTCGGAGAATTGTCTGTTTTGTGAGCAAGAGGAGGAGACAGTTCAACATATCCTGGTGTCCTGTGTTTTTGTGAGGGAAGTCTGGTTCAAGGTTCTATCAATGGTCGGTCTACAGCAGTGTGCCCCGAGTCCAATCGATAAAATCTTCCAGGAATGGTGGCATGATGCTGAAAAGAAAGTGTCGAAGGAAGATAAAAAGGGATTTAATTCTCTGGTCATGTTGGTCGCATGGTGGTTTTGGAAGCATCGCAATAGTTGTGTATTCGATGAGGCCTCCCCGAGCATTCCCAAGATTTTGCAGGATATCAAAGATGACACCGAGATGTGGGGTTTGGCCGGGGCAAGAGGATTGCGCCGGCTACCGGTCTAGGAGCTGGGTTTGGGTTAGTGTGTGGTCATGAGTTTGTAAGCGTGAGTGTGTTGCTTGCAGCCTGTAAAGGCTATGAGATGTTACTTGGTCTATTTTGGACCTCAACAACTTCTTCTTACTATAATGATGTGCAATTCTCTTGCACATTCGAGAAAAAAAAAGCTGATCTTCAATATAAAGTTTGAGAGAGAGAGAGAGAGAGAGAGAGAGAGAGAGAAGTATGTAGTATGGTGCACTGAAAGACTATACATGTGGAACGTAGGCATCTTGTAGGCAGCAAACTGGCAAAAGGTGGAATGAAGTATTGGTGATGCAGAGAGATATCTTGGTCGCATTTTAAAGGCACACTCGAGACGAAGATCTGAGTGGGAGAGGAATTGAAAGAAAAAACATTAATGTATTGATTTTGAGGTAGTGGCAGCATTTTATTTGCATCCATTCGGCAAGTAATAGCAGGTATGTCATTAGTGTCTTGATTTTCAGGAGGATAACAGTATTTTACATTCATGTGGCAGATAATTAAGAAGGCATGCTTGTTACAACCGACAACAATGGAATCTATGAGTCATGCATAGTGGGTAATAAAGCACCAAGTAGAGGATGGACGGATAGATGAAATTAAGATGTTAGGATCCAATGGTGTTGATAATTGGGATGATGTGGCTGCACCAGGTTTGAGAGAAATAGAAGTTAAGACTTGTTAGTGGGTTGCATCTTTTAAAGATATGTAGATGCTACATTGTCTCAAAAAGCTAACTACAAAATTGCAACTAAAAAGTCATTTTATTTTACCTGACTGACATCACACGTAGAGGCCTGGGCTGCAAGGATTAACATCCTGGTGGATCACTGAGTTTCACCGCAAGAGTGAAGACACGGTTGCGTCACCGCTATCACCAAGGCACAAACTCGCCTCCCTTGAGAACTTGCCGGACTTCCTGAGCTGACGCGGGTACTCACAATTGATGCCCCTTTTACCAGCGGGCTCAAACTGTGTACAAACGTGTGAAGGTCTCAACAATGGATCACGATAGGCTCCATCACCGACACCCTCAAGAACACCCTAGCCTTAGATGTTCAAGTTAATCTCATTAGCAGTCTCAAGATATGCAATATCTCCTTCTAGTGCTCTCTTCTTTTCCTCTTGGCTCTTAGCAAATACTCCAAGCTATTCCACTGGCCAAGAGTGGTCTCTAAGAACCCAGCAACAAAGTTATATAGACTTCCAACCTCAAACTAGTTGTCGCTCCATGAAATCACCTTTCTGGACGCCATTGACCGGACTGTCTGATGTGGACAAGGGTTCCCGATCTTCCGAAAGGTTCTTGGTAAGTTGATTTGGTCGGAGGCGACACACAAATCGATCCGGCTTCAGAACAGCACGTTCTAAACCCCGCAATCGCAGCACGACGTCTCCTCTGGTTATCAACCGTCCAAAAGACGATTGACCTCGCCGAGAAGGCTAATCCCTGCCTGCGAATCAAGAACACAAGCAAGAACAACGAAGAATGCAACACAATTGCAGATGTATGATTAAACTCTCGAAGTTGGGGTCTCACAAACCGATGAACGGCGAAACTGTTTATGAACAGAATTGATCTAAGCAAAACCCGAACCCTAATGGTGCGGCGGTGGCTGTATATAAAGACCCTAGGGTCGTGCAAGACCCTCTGGACGTGCCCCGAATTGGGCTCAACTAGATACAAGGCCCAAAGACAAAAAATAAGCGACGCAGCACCGACAGAGATTCTGGACTCTCTCTTGTTTTGACGATTCCCGATGACTCCTGATGAATTTTGACATGAGGCCGGCGGCATTGGAAAGGTCTTCTCCTTATCTTTCCGTGCATATGTAGAACGTCCAAATCCGAGTCCGTATGCGTCCTGGGCGACCGTTTTAGTACAGACTGGTCCTGGGCCCCGAAACAGACTCGAAGTCGGTTTTGATTGGGCCTCCACTTTGGCTTCCAAGCCCTTGCTGGCCCTCCACGTTTCCAAATCCTTCTCCCATCATCTCCTGTTCCTCTCCATGGTTTCTAATCATAAAATAATCATTAGGTAGCAAACCATTCTCAAAAGTAACATATAGCGAAGAACGTAGGAACGAGCTCACCTCTAAATTTAGTTGTCGTGCACGAGCTCTAGTCATTGGACCTTGCAAGTCCAGATTTGGAGGAGTGTTGTGTGTATCCATAGGAGTGATGTCCTTATCATCCTCCCCCTCTTGAAGTGGAGTCGTCCTCGACTCAAGCTCATCCTCTTCTCCCAAGTATGGTTTCAAATCTGAAATGTTAAAAATAGGACTAACCCCGAACTCGGGAGGCAACTCAAGTTTGTATGCATTATCATTAATCTTCTCTATTATTTTGAATGGACCATCAGCTCTAGGCATTAGTTTAGACTTTCTCAATTCTGGAAATCTATCCTTCCTTAAGTGTAACCACACTAAATCTCCTACATCAAGCTTTACTTCCTTTCTTCCCTTACTACCAGCAATTTTATACTTTTCATTCATCTTTTCAATGCTAAGTCTAGTGGTCTCATGTATTTGCAAAATAAATTCAGCACGCTCCTTAGCATCAATATGAACTCTCTCATTAATAGGTAGAGGAAGTATATCAAGTGGAGTACGGGGATCAAAACCATACACTACCTTGAATGGACTTACCTTGGTAGTAGAATGTGTTGCCCGATTATAAGCAAACTCAACATGAGGTAAGCATTCTTCCCATTGCTTCAAATTTTTCTTCAAAACAGCTCGCAACATAGTACCCAAAGTGCGGTTCACAACCTCAGTTTGTCCATCAGTTTGTGGATGACAAGTTGTAGAAAATAACAACTTTGTACCCAACTTATTCCAAAGCGTGCGCCAAAAATGACTCAAGAATTTTGCATCACGATCTGAAACAATAGTAGAAGGCATACCATGCAAACGTACAATTTCTTTGAAAAAAAGATCAGCAATATAACTAGCATCATCAGTTTTATGACATGATATAAAGTGTGCCATCTTGAAAAAAACGATCCACGACAACAAAAATGCTATCGCTCCCCCTCTTAGTCCTAGGCAGTCCTAAAATAAAGTCCATAGAAATATCCGCCCAAGGAATAGAAGGAACAGGAAGTGGCATGTATAAACCATGTGGATTCAATCGAGACTTAGCTTTTTGACATGTAGTGCAGCGAGCAACAAAACGCTCAACATCTTTCCTCATCCTTGGCCAAAAGAAGTGTGTGGCCAAAATATCCTCTGTCTTCTTAGCACCAAAATGACCCATCAATCCACCTCCATGCGCCTCCTGCAACAACAAAAGACGAACGGAACCAACTGGAATGCATAGGCGGTTAGCTCTAAACAAGAATCCATCATTCAACACAAATTTGTGCCAAGCACGACCTTCTTTACAGTGCAGCAATACATCTTTAAAATCGACATCAGCAACATATTGTTCTTTAATTGCCTCAAGTCCAAAAATTCTACAATCAAGTTGAGACAACAAAGTATATCGCCTCGATAAAGCATCAGCAATCACATTATCCTTCCCTTTCTTATGTTTAATAATATAAGGAAAAGACTCAATAAACTCAACCCATTTAGCATGTCTACGGTTCAAATTGCCTTGAGAACGAATATACTTAAGTGATTCATGATCAGAATGAATAACAAATTCTTTGGGCAACAAATAATGACGCCACGTTTCTAAAGAACGTACAAGTGCATATAGTTCCTTATCATACGTGGAATAATTCAAAACAGGCCCAGTAATTTTCTCACTAAAGTATGCAACAGGTTTACCATCTTGCATCAGAACACCACCAATGCCTATACCACTAGCATCACATTCAAGCTCAAAAGTCTTATCAAAATTGGGTAATTGCAGCAATGGTGCATGTGTAAGTTTGTCCTTCAAAGCATCAAAAGACTCATGATGTACCTTACCAAAATGGAAGTCAACGCCCTTCTTTGTCAACTCATGCAATGGTGCAGCAATGGTGCTGAAATCTTTGACAAAGCGGCGGTAGAAACCTGCAAGACCAAGAAAACTCCTCACCTGTGTGATAGTTTTTGGTACAGGCCAGCTCTTTATGGCTTCAATCTTCGCCTCATCCACCTCAATTCCCTGTGGAGTCACAACATAGCCAAGAAAAGAGACTCGATCCGTGCAAAAGGTGCACTTCTCAAGGTTACCAAATAAACGTGCAACTCGCAAAGCATCAAAAACAGCACGCAAATGAATCATATGATCATTCGTGGATTTGCTATAAATCAAGATATCATCAAAGTAAACAACCACAAATTTGCCAATAAAAGGTCTTAAAACCTCATTCATCAAACGCATGAAAGTACTGGGTGCATTAGTTAACCCAAAAGGCATTACTAACCACTCATACAACCCGAATTTGGTTTTGAAAGCTGTTTTCCATTCATCTCCAAGTTGCATTCTAATTTGATGGTAGCCACTACGCAAATCAATTTTAGTGAAAATTATAGCACCACATAACTCATCAAGCATGTCGTCTAGCCTAGGAATAGGATGACGATACCTAATAGTAATGTTATTAATGGCTCTACAATCTACACACATACGCCAAGAACCATCTTTCTTAGGAACCAAAAGTACAGGAACAGCACAAGGACTAAGTGATTGACGAACATACCCACGATCCAAAAGGTCTTGGACTTGTCGTTGTATCTCCTTAGTCTCCTCAGGGTTGGTCCTATAAGCAGCACGGTTTGGTAAAGTAGCACCAGGAATCAAATCAATTTGATGCTCAATCCCTCTCAAAGGTGGCAATCCTGGGGGTATCTCAGCTGGGAAAACATCCTCATACTCCTGCAAAAGGTTAGTGACAGCAGGAGGCAAAGCACTAGAAGCAATATCACCAAGCAAAAACAAGGCTTGTTTGCATATCAAAGCATAGCAAATATCATCAGTAGAAATTTCAGCAAGCTCAGATTTTGTGGCAAGACATGAACGACCTTGTAATTTAATTGCAGCACCCTTAGAACATGAAGAATCATTAACATTACTTGGTGTAGAAGCAGAATTAACAGGTTGCTGAATTTCAGGGCGTTTATTTTTCAAACTAGCAGCTCGTTCTAAATCAGCTTGTACAATTTCAGCAGGGGTCATTGGTAACAAAGTAATTTTAGTTCCTTTATGCATAAAAGTGTACTTATTACTTTTACCATGGTGTACAGCATCATTATCAAATTCCCAAGGTCTACCCAATAAAAGTGAACAAGCTTGCATGGGTACAACATCACAATCAACAGAATCCACATAGGAACCAATGGAAAAAGGAACTCTGCAAGTTTGTGTTACCTTAGCTTTTCCAGAGTCATTTAACCACTGAATGTAGTATGGATGTGGATGTGGGCGTGTGGTCAAATCAAGCTTCTTAACCATATCAGAACTCACCAAATTGTTGCAGCTTCCTCCATCAATGATGACACGTACCCGACGGTTCTTGATGACGAAGAAAATCTGGAACAAGTTATGTCGCTGCATCATCTCGGGCTGCTGGACTTGTGTGCGAAGCACACGCTGCACAATAATATTCATATAGCCCGTGGTATCTCCGCCTCCAAGGACGAGGTCACCGCTGGTGGCAGCGACATCCTCCTCCTGATCCTCCACATCGGAGGCGCTCATGTAACCGCCATCATCTGTCGCCACATATGCCCGCCTACTTGGGCAATCTTTCTGCACATGGCCAAGACCATGGCAGCGGTGGCACTGAATCCCTGTAGTGCGTCCCGTCGAAGCAACAGAGGAGGCACTACTAGCCGGTACCTGCACAGAATTTTTACCTGAGCGCGTAGAAGGGGCAGGGGCTGATCTTGGTGCTGCAGAAACAACACTAGCTGGTGGGGGCGGCCGGAAAGATGGCTTGGGCAGCCCCGAAGTCCCCGTCGGCCGTGGTAGGAAGAAATTCCTGGACTTGCTGTACTCCTCAAAAGCCTGGAAAAGTCCCTGTGATTCTTTCTCTGCAAGCATAGCATACTGGAAACACTGGTTGAGGGTATAAAATTCTTTATAATCAAGGATGTCCTGAATTTCTTTTCTCAAACCAGAATAAAAGCGGCAAATCTGATCCTCTACTTTTTCAACCACAGCACAACGAATTAAACCCTTCTGAAGCTCACTAAAATACTCTTGAACAGTTTTATCTCCTTGATCTAAACGCTGCAGTTTATTACGAATTTCTCTATAAAAAGAAGGAGGAACAAAACGATCACGCATTTCTACCTTAAGTTCTTCCCAAGTAGTAGGCAAATCGGTTTCAGCAGCTAGACCACTCCACCAAACAATAGCAAAGTCCTTAAACTCACTAGTGGCTTGTCTAACTCTATGTTGTTCAGGAACAAGGTGGGCATTAAATTTTTGTTCTACCGTCATTTCCCAATCAAGGTAAGCATCACCATCGTATTGACCCGAAAACGAAGGAATTGAAAACTTAATTTTAGCATACGGATCATCTGGAGCATAGTTACCTTGTGTGCGACGGGTGTGGTTGTGGAAACCACCCATACCTTGAGGGTTACATTGCAAACGGCGTCGTAACCTTGCGGTCCTTGTAGCTGACCTATCGACGGTGCCATCAGCCTTATACACCGTTGCTTCATCATGATCGCCTTCAACGTCGTTGTTGGTGTTGTTGTTGGTGTTGGTGTTGTTGTTGTTGTTGTTGTTGTTGTTGTTGGTCTTGTGAGCGGTCTCCAATTCGACAACCTGATCGGTTAACTTAGAGACTCTCTTATCCAACCGCTCAATGCTTTCTCCCAGGTGAAGCTTGGTGACGGCGTCGGTGACGGCCCTGGTGATCGTTTCTGCCAAATCACTCTGAACCGCCTGCAAAGCCTTCTGTAACTGATTTTGGCTCACGCACTCATCCAATTTTGAGGGTGAAGCACCCTCCCCGTCGCTTCCTGACATCAGAAACACCAAAACAGGAAACAAAAAAAGTGAAGGTTATCCCTACAAAACTACTAAGCAGTGGTGCCTCTCAACACAGCAAAAGTAAGCTTCTTGCAAAGCTCTTACAATGTTCTGAAAACAACAAAGCGAAGGATACCAGGGAGAAGTGTTCCATGATTGCAAGGGTTACCAAATAACCTATGTGCTGTCCAGAAGAAGTATGTAGAGCTAGGAAGGCCAAATATGTATATATGAGTGGCACACAAATCAAAAACAGATAGTAAAGCTGAATAAGTGCCCAAGTAACTTGTCCCTAGTTGCTGGTCTAACTATGTCCTAGAACAGTAGTGATAGCAAAGAAGAAACAAGGAGACAAAGGGACACAGCCGATAACAGGGGGCTTAGTGTAAAACAGCCAAACTCATAAATTTCAGGGGGCTAGATGGAGCACTAGTAGGAATCCCAAATTTCTTTTTTTTTTGATTTTATTTTTTTGATATTTTTTTCCAACTCACTAGCAAACAGGGAGAAACCACAAAGAATTTCAGCTCAAACCGAGCTTGGACGTGGCCTACAGAAAATCTTGAAGTTTCAGAAAACGTCGGGTTTCAACTTGAATGAATTTTTTCTTTATCTTCCCGATTTTTTTTGAATTTTTTGATGAGGGCACACAGGGCGTAGCCGAGTGTGGGTATGCCCAACTTTTTGTCTAGAATCTCCTGTAAAAATTTCAGCCAAAACGGACAACCGAGCGAAAAGTTATGGCTGTTTTACCGAAGGGGTGTCGGAATCGGTTTTGAAGAACCCGGTGGTTTCAGTGAAATCCGAGTCGGGCTTGGGGTCGGGTAGGGATTTTTTTTTTAGCGAGGTGGATGCAGCGGAAAGTGGAATTTGTGAAAATTGGTCCGAGGTGGTGAGGGTAGGTTTAGGGTGGGACTAGGGTGGGCGTGTTGATCAATCAACCCTAGCACACAAAGCCGACAAAACCGAGGATGGTGAGGGGGATGGCGGCTAGGGTTGCAAGGGAAACACTACTGACAACAAAAACACAAACTAAACCAGCGACTAAACAAGAACTAGGGCACAAACTCAACACTATGGACTCTGAAATTGAAATATGCAAAGGCTAAACACGTGGTTATGGGCGGGGAAAAAATTTTTTTGGTATTTTCAGTGGACGATAGGAAGAACACGAAAACAAAACTAAAGGGTAGTATGAACCTGACGGTGCACCTGAAGCTCTGATTACCACTTGATGTGGACAAGGGTTCCCGATCTTCCGAAAGGTTCTTGGTAAGTTGATTTGGTCAGAGGCGACACACAAATCGATCCGGCTTCAGAACAGCACGTTCTAAACCCCGCAATCGCAGCACGACGTCTCCTCTGGTTATCAACCGTCCAAAAGACGATTGACCTCGCCGAGAAGGCTAATCCCTGCCTGCGAATCAAGAACACAAGCAAGAACAACGAAGAATGCAACACAATTGCAGATGTATGATTAAACTCTCGAAGTTGGGGTCTCACAAACCGATGAACGGCGAAACTGTTTATGAACAGAATTGATCTAAGCAAAACCCGAACCCTAATGGTGCGGCGGTGGCTGTATATAAAGACCCTAGGGTCGTGCAAGACCCTCTGGACGCGCCCCGAATTGGGCTCAACTAGATACAAGGCCCAAAGACAAAAAATAAGCGACGCAGCACCGACACAGATTCTGGACTCTCTCTTGTTTTGACGATTCCCGATGACTCCTGATGAATTTTGACATGAGGATGGCGGCATTGGAAAGGCCTTCTCCTTATCTTTCCGTGCATATGTAGAACGTCCAAATCCGAGTCCGTATGCGTCCTGGGCGACCGTTTTAGTACAGACTGGTCCTGGGCCCCGAAACAGACTCGAAGTCGGTTTTGATTGGGCCTCCACTTTGGCTTCCAAGCCCTTGCTGGCCCTCCACGTTTCCAAATCCTTCTCCCATCATCTCCTGTTCCTCTCCATGGTTTCTAATCATAAAATAATCATTAGGTAGCAAACCATTCTCAAAAGTAACATATAGCGAAGAACGTAGGAACGAGCTCACCTCTAAATTTAGTTGTCGTGCACGAGCTCTAGTCATTGGACCTTGCAAGTCCAGATTTGGAGGAGTGTTGTATGTATCCATTGGAGTGATGTCCTTATCACTGTCTGGTTACTGCTAGACCGGACCGTCCGGTCTCTCTGAAACGGTTCCGAGAACCGTGGGCTACACTGTCCAGGCAATTTCTCTATACTGACTGGACCGTTCGGTCTCTCCAACTCTGACAATTCCAGAGAGCTTCCTGACGTGCTTCTTCTTTGTCCTATGCAAGTCCACACAGACCGGACCGTCTGGTCAATAGACCGGAGCGTTTGGTCGCTATAGACTCCAGCATAGACAGATTCCTCGCAAGTCCTCTCTCTGATCTCCTAGTGACCATACAATCCGGTCTCCATTGACCCCTCTGTCTGGTCACTTCGTCCAGAAGCTAAAACTTCTCGTGCTTGCTTAACTTCGTTTCCCGGCTTCTCCGAACAGCTCCTTGGCTTCTCCACTGCCACCTAGTGCCTGTGATTTCACTGAGCATCATGCACATCATTGACTAGTTGTGACCTAAGAGACATGACCTAGACCCCCTGGATAGTCTAGTTTTTCCTATGGACTCAAAGTCCTAGCATCTAGACAAGTGTTCCAAACACTTGCTCTATAGCATGTTCTTAGCCTTGATCCATCTCCATCAACCCTTGGACTCCATCAAGCTCATCAAGCCTCCATGCTTGCGGTCATTGTCATTCATTGCCAAGGCAACTGTCATCAATCATCATAGAGTAGAAAAGGTTTCCTACACACACTACACTCGTGTAGGCATTAGTCACATTTCATGTTTGTCATTTATCATCAAAACATCATACCTTGGGGTGACCTCAAAACTACTTATGATGATCCAAAACAGACGAGCAACAAGGAGCCAAAGGAAAAGGAAGGATTGAAAGGATTTACCTTGGTCCTTACCTTGAAAGTAGTCTCCCCCTTGGAATGTGCTAGGTGTTGAGGGAGAACTACCCAATATACGTACGTACTTGATGTTGATCTTGAATTGAATTTTGCACCCGTCTTGGTGTCGTGGTAGTTGATCTTGCTGATGTAGACATGCACTGAAGACGTAGATGTTCAGGTCGGTGAAGATGTTCATCATTATTGTAGACATGCACCATTGTTGTCCTTCTCCATGTTGGTGTTGATGTTCATCTTGATATGATCTTCATACGTACTCTAAGTGAACATGCACCATTGTTTTGATCGTCTTCATTTGGTCATCTCTCCTTCATGTTATCTCCATGTTCTTCTCCCCTTTCAGTTGTCAATCTAGACTTGGCTTTTGGATCTTCATCTTCCTCATCTTCCTAATCTAGTGATGAGGACATCACTACTATGGATACACACAACACTCCTCCAATTCTGGACTTGCAAGGTCCAATGACTAGAGCTCGTGCACTACGACTAAATTTAGAGGTGAGCTCGTTCCTACGTTCTTTGTTATATGTTACTTTTGAAAATAGTTTGTTATCTAATGATTATATTATAATTAGGAACAATGGAGAGTACCTGGAGATGATGTGAGAAGGACTTGGGAATGTGGAGGACCAGCAAGGACTTGGAAGCCAAAGTGGTGGCTCAATCAAAACCGACTTCGAGTCTGTTTCGGGGCCCATAACTAGTCTGCACTAAAATGAACGCCCATGACACATATGGACTCAAATTTGTACATTCTACAATGAAAGATAAGGAGAATACCTTTCCAATGCTGCTGGACTCATATCAAAATTCATCAGGAGTCATCGGGAATTGTTGAAACAAGAGAGGGTCCAGAATCTATGTCGGCACTGCATCGCCTATTTTTGATCTTTGGGCTTTGTATCCAGTTGAGCCCAATTAAGGGCATGACCAGAGGGTCTTGCACGACCCTAGGTGATGAGAACATCACTCCTATAGATACACACAACACTCCTCCAATTCTGGACTTCCAAGGTCCAATGACTAGAGCTCATGCACGACGATTAAATTTAGAGGTGAGCTCGTTCCTATGTCCTTCATTATATGTCACTTTTCAGAATGGTTTGCTACCTAATAATTATATTGTAATTAGGAACCATAGAGAGGACTAGGAGATGATGGGAGAAGGACTTGGAGCCGTGGAGGACCAGCAAGGACGTGGAAGCCAAGGTGGAGGCCCAATCAAAAACCGACTTCGAGTCTGTTTCAGGGCTCAGGACCAGTCTGCACTAAAATGGAGGCTCAGGACGCATACGGACTCGGATTTGGACGTTCTACATATGCTCAGAAAGATAAGAAGAAAATCTTTCCAATGCTGATGGTCTCATATCAAAATTCATCTGGAGTCATCAGGAATCATCAAAACAAGAGAGGGTCCAAAATCTGTTCCGGTGCTGCGTCGCCTGTTTTTGGCCTTTGGGCTTTGTATCCAGTTGATCCCAATTAGGGGTGCATCCAGAGAGTCTTGCACGACCCTAGGGTCTTCATATATAGCCACTGCCGCACCATTAGGGTTCAGGTTTTGCTTAGATTATTCTATTCATAACAGTTTTGCCGTCATCATAGTTTGTGAGACCCCAACTTCATGAGATTCATAGTACATCTGCAATTGTGTTGCATTCTTCTTTGTTCTTGATTCGCAGGCAGGGATTAGCCTTCTCAGCGAGGTCAATCATTTTAGAATGGTTGACAACCAGAGCAGACATTGTGTTGTGATTGCGGGGTTTAGAACATGCTGTTCTGAAGCCGGATCGATTTGTGTGTCGCCTCCGTACCAAATCAACGTATGCAGAACCTTTCGGAAGATTGGGAACCCTTGTACACATCAAGTGGTAATCAGAGCTTCAGGCGCAGCATCAGGTTTGCACTACCCTTAGTTAATTTCGGTTTGTGTTCATCCTATCGTCCACAGAAAAGCCCAAAAAATTTCCTCCCCCCCCCCTGCCCATAACCATGTGTTTAGCCTTTGCATATTTCAATTTCAGAGTCCGTAGTGTTGAGTTGGTGCCCTAGTTCTTGTTTAGTCGCTGGTTTAGTTTGTGTTTTTGTCATCAGTAGTGTTTTCCCTTGCAACCCTAGCCGCCATCCCCTTCACAATCCTCTGTTTTGTCGGCTTTTTGTGCTAGGGTTGATTGATCGACACACCTAGCCTAATCCCACCCTAAACCCACCGTCAAGACCTCGGAACAATCCCCACATATTCCACTTTCCGCTGCCTCCACACTGCCCAAAAAAATCCTACCCGATTCCAAACCCGACCCCAAACCCGACCCCTAACCCTACTCAGGTTTAGCCTCGGGTTTCTTGAAACCCGATTCCAACCCCCTTCGGTAAAACGGGCATAACTTTTCGCTCGGGTGTCCTTTTTTGCGAAAATGTTTACAGGAGATTCTTGACTCTAAGTTGAGCATACCCACACTCGGCTACGCCCTATGTGCCCTCGTCAAAAAATTCAAAAAAAATCAGGAAGATAAAGAAAAAATTCATTCAAGTTTTAACCTGATGTTTTCTACAACTTCAAGAATTTCTGTAGGCCACATTCTTAGCTCTGTTTGAGCTGAAATTTTCTGTGGATTCTCCCCCATTGTTAGTGAGTTGGAGAAAAATATTAAAAAAATAAAAAAAAAGAAATTTGGGATTTCTACTAGTGCTACATCTAGCCCCCTAGAATTTTTGGATTTGGCTGTTTTGCACTTAGCCCCTTGTTATCGCCTGTGTGCCTTTGTCTCCTTGTTTCTACTTTGCTATCACTACTGTTGTAGGACATACTTAGACCAGCTGCTAGGGACAAGTTACTTGGGCAATTATTCAGCTTTACTATCTATTTTTGATTTGTGTGCCACTCACATCTATATATTTGGCCTTCCTAGCTCTACATATTTCTTCTGGACAGCACACAGGTTATTTTGTGACCCTTGCAATTGTGGAACACACCTCCCTGGTATCCTTTGCTTTGCTTTTTAGAACTTTGTAAGAGCTTTGTAAGGAGTTTCCTTTTGCTGTGTTGAGAGGCACCACTGCTTAGCTGTTTTGTAGCGATAACCCTCACTGTTTTGTTTCCTGTTTTGGTGTTTGTCATGGCAGGAAGTACAACAGAGAGGTGGCTTCACCCTCACAATTTGCTGAGTGCGTGAGCCAAGAGCAGCTCCAGAAGGCTTTGCAGGCTGCTCAGAGTGATTTGGCAGAGACGATCACCAGAGCCGCTACTGATGTGGTCAGCAAGCTTCACATTGGAGAAAGCATCGAGCGGTTGGAGAAGCGGGTCTCTAAGTTAACCGATCAGGTTGTCGCGTTGGAGACAGCTCCCAAGACCAATGATACGAACACCAATAACAATGACATTAAAGAAGACCATGATGAAGACACAGTGTATAAGGCCGATGGCACCGTTGATAGGTCAGCTACAAGGAGCGCAAGATTACGACGTTTTTTGCAATGTAACACTTATGGTATGGGTGGTTTCCATAATTACAATCGTCATCCACACGGTAACTATGCTCCAGATGACCCATATGCTAAAATTAAGTTTTCAATTCCTTTATTTTGGGTCAGTATGATGGTGATGTTTATCTTGATTAGGAGGTGACTGTAGAAGAAAAATTGAATGCCCATCTTGTTCCTGAACAACATAGAGTTAGACAACCTACTAGTGAGTTTAAGAACTTTGCTATTGTTTGGTGGAGTGGTCTAGCTGCTGAAACTGATTTGCCTACTACTTGGGAAGAACTTAAGGTAGCAATACGTGATTGTTTTGTTCCTCCTTCTTTTTATAGAGAGATTCGTAATAAACTGCAGCATTTAGAATAAGGAGATAAAACTGTTCAGGAGTACTGTAGTGGGCTTCAGAAGGGTTTGATTTGTTGTGCTGTAGTTGAAAAAGAAGAGGATCAAATTTGCCGCTTTTATTCTGGTTTGAGAAAAGAAATTCAGGACATCCTTGATTTTAAATAATATTATATCCTCAACCAGTGTTTTCAGTATGCTATGCTTGCAGAGAAAGAATCACATGGACTTTTTCAGGCTTTTGAGGAGTACAGAAAGTCCAGGAACTCCTACACTCTAGGGCCGATGGGGACTTCGGGGCTGCCCAAGCCATCTTTTTGGCCGCCCCCACCAGCAGCTGCCAAGGAAACCAGTGTGCCCTCGGCAGCACCAAGATCAGCCCCTACACCTTCTACGTGCTTAGGTAAACATTCTGTGCAGGAACCAGCTAGTAGTGCCTCCTCTGTTGCTTCAACGGGGCGCACTACAGGAATTCAGTGCCACCGCTGCCATGAACTTGGTCATGTGTAGAAAGATTGCCCAAGTAGGCGGGCATATGTGACGACAGACGATGGCGGTTACATGAGCACCTCCGATGTGGAGGATGAGGAGGAGGACGTCGCTGCCACCAGCAGTGACCTCGTCCTTGGAGGCAGAGACACCATGGGATACATGAACATTATTGTTCAGCGTGTCCTTAGCACACAAGTTCAGCAGCCCGAGACGATGCAGCGCCACAATTTGTTCCAGATTTTCTTCATCATCAAGAACCGTCGAGCATGTGTCATCATTGATGGAGGAAGCTGCAATAACTTGGTTAGTTCTAATGTGGTCAACAATCTTGCTTTTCCCACATGCCCACATCCACATCCGTACTATATTCAGTGGTTAAACGACTCTGGAAAAGCTAAGGTAATACAAACTTGCAGAGTTTGTTTTTCCATTGGTTCTTATGTGGATTCTGTTGATTGTGATGTCAAACCCATGCAAGCATGTTCACTTTTATTGGGTAGACCTTGGGAATTTGATAATGATGCTGTACACCATGGTAGAAGTAATAAGTACACTTTTATGCATAAAGGAACTAAAATTACTTTGTTACCAATGACCCCTACTGAAATTGTACAAACTGATTTAGAAAGAGATGCTAGTTTAAAAACTAAAGGTCCTAAAATTCAACAACCTATTAATTCTGATTCTACACCTAGTAATCTTAATGATTCTTCATGTTCTAATGGTGCTGGAATTAAATTACAAGGTCGTTCATGTCTTGCTACAAAATCTAAGCTTGCTGAAATTTCTACTAATGATGATATTTGCTATGCTTTGATATGCAAACAAGCTTTGTTTTCGCTTGATGATATTACTTCTAGTGCTTTGTCTCCTGCTGTCACTAACCTTTTGCAGGAGTAAGAGGATGTTTTCCCAGCTGAGATACCCCCAGGATTGCCGCCTTTGAGAGGGATTGAGCATCAAATTGTTTTGATTCTGGGTGCTACTTTGCCAAACCGTGCTGCTTATAGGACCAACCCTGAGGAAACTAAGGAGATACAATGACAAGTCCAAGACCTTTTGGATTGTGGGTACGTTTGTCAATCACTTAGTCCTTGTGCTGTTCCTGTACTTTTGGTTCCTAAGAAAGATGGTACTTGGCGTATGTGTGTAGATTGTAGAGCCATTAATAACATTACTATTATGTATCATCATCCTATTCCTAGGCTAGACAACATGCTTGATGAGTTATGTGGTGCTATAATTTTTACTAAAATTGATTTGCGTAGTGGCTACCATCAAATTAGAATGATGCTTGGAGATGAATGGAAACCAGCTTTCAAAACCAAATTCGGGTTATATGAGTGGTTAGTAATGCCTATCGGTTTAACTAATGCACCTAGTACTTTCATACGCTTGATTAATGAGGTTTTAAGAGCTTTCATTGGCAAATTTGTGGTAGTTTACTTTGATGATATCTTGATTTATAGCAAATCCATGGATGAACATATGAATCATTTGCATGCTATTTTTGATGCTTTGCGAGATGCACATTTATTTGGTAACCTTGAGAAGTGCACCTTTTACACGGATCGAGTCTCTTTTCTTGGCTATGTTGTGACTCCATAGGGAATTAAGGTGGATGAGGCGAAGATTGAAGCCATAAAGAGCTGGCCTGTTCAAAAAACTATCACACGGGTGAGGAGTTTTCTTGGTCTTGCAGGTTTCTACCGCCGCTTTGTCAAATATTTCAGCACCATTGCTGCACCTTTGCATGAGTTGACAAAGAAGGGCGTTGATTTCCATTGGGGTAAGGTACATCATGAGTCTTTTGATGCTTTGAAGGATAAACTTACACATGCACCATTGTTGCAATTACTTAATTTTTATAAGATTTTTGAGCTTGAATGTGATGCTAGTGGTATAGGCATTGGTGGTGTTTTGATGCAAGATAGTAAACCTGTTGCATACTTTAGTGAGAAAATTACTAGGCCTGTTTTGAATTACTCCACGTATGATAAGGAATTGTATGCACTTGTACGTTGTTTTGAGACGTGGCATCATTATTTGTTGCCCAAAGAATTTGTTATTCATTCTGATCATGAATCACTTATGTATATTCGTTCTCAATGTAATTTGAACCGTAGACATGCTAAATGGATTGAGTTTATTGAGTCTTTTCCTTACATTATTAAACATAAGAAAGGGAAGGATAATGTGATCGCTGATGCTTTATCTAGGCGCTATACTTTATTGTCTCAACTTGATTGTAGAATTTTTGGACTTGAGGCAATTAAAGAACAATATGCTGCTGATGTTGATTTTATGGATGTATTGCTGCATTGTAAAGAAGGTCGTGCATGGAACAAATTTGTGTTGACTGATGGATTCTTGTTTAGAGCTAACCGCCTATTCATTCTAGTTGGTTCTGTTCGTCTTTTGTTGTTACAGGAGGCACATGGAGGTGGATTGATGGGTCATTTTGGTGCCAAGAAGACGGAGGATATTTTGGCCACACACTTCTTTTGACCAAGGATGAGGAAAGATGTTGAGCGCTTTGTTGCTCGCTGCACTACATGTCAAAAAGCTAAGTCTCGCTTGAATCCACATGGTTTATACATGTCACTTCCTGTTCCTTCTATTCCTTGGGCGGATATTTCTATGGACTTTGTTTTAGGACTGCCTAGGACGAAGAGGGGGAGTGATAGTATTTTTGTTGTTGTGGATAGATTTTCTAAGATGGCACACTTTATACCATGTCATAAGACTAATGATGCTACTTATATTGCTGATCTCTTTTCAAAGAAATTGTACGTTTGCATGGTATGCCTTCTACTATTGTTTCAGATCGTCATGCAAAATTCTTGAGTCACTTTTGGCGCACACTTTGGAATAAGTTGGGTACAAAGTTGTTGTTTTCTACAACTTGTCACCCACAAACTGATGGACAAACTGAGATGGTGAACCGCACTTTGGGTACTATGTTGAGAGCTATTTTGAAGAAAAATTTGAAGATATGGGAAGAATGTTTGCCTCATGTTGAGTTTGCATATAATCGGGCAACACATTCTACTACCAAGGTAAGTCCTTTCAAGGTAGTGTATGGTTTTGATCCCCGTACTCCACTTGATATACTTCCTCTACCTATTCATGAGAGAGTTCATGTTGATGCTAAGGAGCGTGCTGAATTTATTTTGAAAATGCATGAGACCACTAGACTTAGCATTGAAAAGATGAATGACAAGTATAAAATTGCTAGTAGTAAAGGTAGAAAAGAAGTAAAACTTGATGTAGGAGATTTAGTATGATTACACTTGAGAAAGGATAGATTTCCAGATTTGAGAAAGTCTAAATTAATGCATAGAGATGATGGTCCATTCAAAATAATTGAGAAGATTAATGATAATGCATACAAACTTGAGTTGCCTCCCGAGTTCGGGGTTAGTCCTACTTTTAACATTTCAGATTTGAACCATACTTGGAAGAAGAGGATGAACTTGAGTCGAGAACGATTCCACTTCAAGAGGGGGAGGAAAATGAGGACATCACTCCGATGGATACACACAACACTCCTCCAATTCTAGACTTCCAAGGTCCAATGACTAGAGCTCGTGCACGACGACTAAATTTAGAGGTGAGCTCGTTCCTACGTCCTTCATTATATATCACTTTTGAGAATGGTTTGCTACCTAATGATTATATTGTAATTAGAAACCATGGAGAGGACTAGGAGATGATGGGAGAAAGACTTGGAGACATGGAGGATCAGAAAGGACGTGGAAGCCAAGGTGGAGGCCCAACCAAAACCGACTTCGAGTGTGTTTCGGGGCCTAGGACCAGTCTGCCCTAAAACGGATGCCCAGGACGCATACGGGCTCGGATTTGGATGTTCTACATAAGAAGAAGACCTTTCCAATGCCACTGGTCTCATATCAAAATTCATCCGGAGTCATCAGGAATCGTCGAAACAAGAGAGGGTCTAGAATCTGTTCCGGTGCTGCATCGCCTGTTTTTGGCCTTTGGGCTTTGTATCCAGTTGAGCTCAATTAGTGGCACGTCCAGAGGGTCTTGCATGACCCTAGGGTCTTCATATACAGCTGCCACTGCACAATTAGTATTCGGGTTTTGCTTAGATTATTCTGTTCATAACAGTTTCGCCGTCATCACGGTTTGTGAGACCCCAACTTCGTGAGATTCATAATATATCTTGGGACATATATACCCGGGATACCTAACCACTCGGCTATATGGCCGAGTGGGCCGGGGGCTCGGTTATGGTGTATTCGGCCTAGAAGATATTTACCTAGATACTTGTTTGAGTAAGCAGCAAGTTAGGTTAGCAGATATGTTGAATAGATAGGATCTGTTGTAACCGACTAAAAGACTACCACGTAAACCCCTGCCCTTTGGATATATAAGGGGGGCAGAGGGCCTTCGGCATGAGACAGACTCATATTGGAACACTAATTCCAGTGCAAACCCTAGCAATACAGAAATACTAAACAGGACGTACGGTTATTATCCTTCGGGAGACCCGAACCTGTATAAACCCTGTGTCCTGTGTCCATCGATCTTTCATACTCATACGCATATTTAGAACTACTATCGAGAATATCTCTCGACAGTTGGTGCG
The DNA here is from genome assembly GCA_032690845.1 of Eleusine coracana subsp. coracana. NCBI lineage: Eukaryota > Viridiplantae > Streptophyta > Magnoliopsida > Poales > Poaceae > Eleusine > Eleusine coracana. Next base: position 35,569,759 of record CM064418.1, read on the forward strand.
CCAGGAAGGGGCAGCGTTGAGTTCAGCTTCGCCGAAATCGATGGCTTTCGTCGACATCAAGTTTTGCCCGGGAGACAAGATCCGCTTTGGTATCGTCAGCCTCGTCGCCAATCAGTATGGGAACCTCGTCGAGCAAGATCACATGGCCCGTTTGGCGGCCACCATGCCTTCAAACTCAGGCACCAACAAAGCTTCGATGGCCGATCGGATCATTTCGGTCGGCCGGTTCTCACTCGGCCTCGACAACGCGGCGACATCATTCCAAGCGGAAACCCTCTCGGGCTCCTACTCAACGTCGCCCGCAACGCCCCGATCGACAACCTTCGCCGACTCGGACCTCACTGCAGTTGATCTCCTGACTCCTCACATAGATCAGTCGGATGAAGATCCCAATTTTTTTGATGAATCAAGATTTGTTGCAACAATCGGCCTTGAAAACGAGTCAGTCTTGGACTTGATCGAAGGGCTGAGCGATTCAAAAAATTGCTCCTCGGATTACCACGAGGTATTCATGGTGGCACCTGCAGCCCAAGGAGGGACTGGTAGAGAAACATCGGTGACAGCTGCCGTATGCGGCACCATACCAGATGGACATGTAACCGATCTTGAAGACGACGACCCCGATGCCGCCACTCCCCCGCTTCGTAGACTGGATGCTCACCAGAGACCCCGACTCTTGCAAAACCTAGATATAGGAGACCTCACCTTAAAACTTGATGGTAAAGATGTCTTCAAAACCCCATAGCACAACATCACTGCTGCAGCGGCCCTCTTGCGCACCATAGAGCCCTTGCTCCAAGTCTCCCCGGAGTTGACACCTCAGCTCAACAAGTTAAAAGCACATATCAGGGCCGCGGCAGTACTGGAGATGCATGCGGCACAATCTACACCAAGTAAGGCGACATCTGGGGCCACCAGTTCGGTACCCAGCCAGGAGAGAAGAGACCGGTAGTGCTCCAACCGGCAGGCAACCCTGCCTACCGCCCCAAGGCGCAGGTCCATTATAGAGTACCATGATCGGCATCCGAGCGCTGACCTACGCAATGGCATACCGCCGCGTGATGCGCGGGTCCGATTGGACAACAGATACTAGGAGCGCGACGACACGGCCCGCCAAGAGTACAAAGATGAACGACGCCGACGCGGTTATGTCGAATATGAACATGACAACAGACGGCAGCCACCCAGAGACGATCATTACCGTGATCGACGGGACGAGGGCCGCCGCGAGGACAGATCCCGCCAAGGACCTGGCTGCGAGAGAGAACGGACCCCGGTCACCGACGACTATAACGAGGAGGCTGGCATTCGAGCCTTCACTCGGGAGCTTTGAACCGTCAGCTGGCCAGTCGGCTTCAAGCCAGTAGGCATCGAGAAGTATGATGGCAAGACGGATCCGCGTGACTGGCTTCACGGCTATTCAACAGCCATACAAGCACTCGGCAGAGGCAGTTTTGTCATGGCCAACTACTTGCACGTTTGCCTAGCCCCGGTGGCACGAACCTGACTCACCAACCTGCTCGACAATTCCATCAGTTACTAGGCGGATCTCTGTCGGCAGTTCATCGCCAACTTTCAAGCCACCTTTGACAGGCCAGGAAGCCACTGAGAGCTCGGCCAGATCAAGCAGCGGGACCAGGAGCCACTTCGAGAGTACATCCAATGCTTTTGCCGAGTGAAAAATACCATCCCTAGTATCTCGGATGCTCAGGTCATCACCGCCTTCCAAGGTGGCCTTCGTGATGACGATCTGATAAAGAAGATTGGGAGGTTAGATGCCACCGGCGGATTGTTAGCTAAAGAACTGTTCACCATGGCCGACAAATATGCTGCGGGCAATTCGGCTCTCTTCCAAGTTTGCCAGTACAAGGAAGCGACCCTAAGGAACTAGTCAGGCCCACCCAATTACAGCAAAGATGGTGACAGGAAGCGCAAGCAAGACCGAAGGATGACCAACACCGAGTGCCCCACCAGGAGGAAACCGGTCACTCAGGACGACTTCGACAAAATTCTTGATGGCCCTTGCCTACTCCACGATGGAGCTCACAAAGCCAGAGAATGCTTTAAGTTGAAGAATTTCGCCCATCATGCATTGAAGGTCTGCAAGGAACGCCCCTGGGTCCCCAAGGGCGGCAGGAAGGACTCGGATAAGGATAACCAAGACGAGGACAAGGAGGACTTCCAAGACCCCGAATGTGAGGTCAACTACATTTGTGGTAGGTCCACGGCAGACTCGAAGCGCCAGCAGAAGATCCTCTACAGAGAGGTCCACTCGATCTCACCAGCGGTACCTTAATATCTATGATGGTCAGAGGTCCCAATTACTTTTGATCGGTCTGACCATCCGGATCACATCCCTAGGCCCGAGAAATATCCCTTAGTACTAACACCGACTGTTAACCAAGTTCGGCTAAATTGGGTACTGGTAGACGGCGGTAGCAGTTTGGACATCCTCTTTGTGAAAACCTTCAAGGAGCTCGGCATACCTTTGACCGACCTCAAACCAAGTCGATCACCGTTTCATGGTGTCATCCCAGGCATGCAAACAGTCCCTCTAGGGCAAATCGCTCTGCCTATGACTTTTGGCACTCGGGAGAACTACAGGATGGAGCGCATTACCTTTGAGGTCATCGACCTTGATTCTACTTACCACGCCATCATAGGGTGGCCAGCCATCGCCAAATTCATGGTCGTACCTCATTATCTGTATATGATGATGAAGCTACTAGGACCAAATGGAGTCATCTCACTTCACTTGGATGTGCGAACATAATACGACTGCGACAACGGCAGTTGCGAGTTGACGGAGAAGATGGTAGCGACATCAGAGTTGGCCGAGTTGAAGGCAGCGATCACAACGACTGAGGAGGCCATGCTTGACCCTACTCCTAAGAAGGCGCTGAAGGCCACGGTATAGGCGGACGCCATGGAGTCCAAGAAGATTAACCTAGATGATAGTGATGTATCCAAGACCACCAATATCAGGGTCAATCTAGGTGACAAATACGAAAGCGCGCTCATCCTTTTTCTTAGAAAGAATAAAGACATATTTGCATGGAAACCTTCTGATATGCCAGGTGTTCCAAGGGAAAAGGCTGAGCACAAACTTCACATTCACGAAAATGACAGGCCGGTAAGGCAACGGCTTAGACGATTCTCGCAGGACCGAAAGGATGCGATTTGGAAAGAAATCGGCCGACTGCTGGCAGCCGGTTTTATTAAAGAAGTCTTCCACCCCGACTGGTTGGCCAACCCAGTCCTGGTGAGGAAGAAGAATAAGGAGCGGCGGATGTGTGTGGATTACAACAGCCTTAACCAAGCCTATCCGAAGGATCCGTTCACCCTCCCACATATTGATCAAGTGGTCGATTCGACGGCTGGATGTGCTTTGTTGTGCTTCTTAGATGCCTATTCAGGGTACCATCAAATTCCCTTAAACCAATCCGACCAGCTTAAAACCTCGTTCATCACACCATTCGGAGCATTCTGTTACACAACAATGCCCTTTGGTCTGGAAAACGCTGGCGCCACCTACCAGCGGACTGTGTAGTGATGCTTGGATAACCAGATAGGAAGGAATGTCAAAGCTTACATAGATGACGTGGTAGTCAAGACTCGGCTCTCCACCGACTTAATATCTGACCTAGACAAAACATTCGGCAACCTTCAAAAATACAATATGAAGCTGAATCTGGAGAAATGCGTCTTTGGCGTCCCATCAGGAAAATTACTCGGCTTTCTAGTATCACATAGAGGGATTGAAGCTAATCTAGAAAAGGTAAATGCCATATTGTAGATGCCCCCCCCCCCACATTTGCAAAAGGACATTCAAAAGCTCACTGGTTGTATGGCAGCACTCAGTCGGTTTGTATCACGACTTGGTGTTCGAGGGCTACCTTTTTTCTGGCTACTCAAGAAGCAAGAATCATTCATCTGGAATGATGGCGCACAGAAAGCCTTGGATGATTTCAAGGCTTACATTAGTGGTCCTCTGGTCTTAACTCCCCCAGAATCGAAGGAACCTTTGCAGTTGTACATTTCTGTAACCACACATGTTGTCAGTACTGTGCTGGCGGTGGAACGGGCGGAAGATGGCAAGGCTCAAAAGGTGCAATGACCAGTTTATTTCATCAGTGAGGTCTTATCGGAATCCAAGGTACGATATTTCTAGCTTTAGAAGTTAATTTATGCATTACTAATGACATCTCGGAAGTTGAAGCATTACTTTGAGGATCATCCAATTGAGGTCCACACGTCATTCGGCCTAGGAGAATTGCTGCACAATAGAGAGGCCACTAGGAAAATTGCCAAATGGGCCATCGAGCTCGGATCATATGATATCACCTTTAAGTCACGCGACTCGATTAAAGGTCAAGCTTTGTCGGACTTCGTCACCGAGTGGACAGAATGCGAGTTACCGCCCAACCCGCAAGAATTAAGCTCTTGGAAAATGGCGTTTGACGGATCCTTACAACTGGAAGGTGCCAGAGCAGGGGTCATATTGACATCTCCTGATAGAGCCAAGTTGCGGTACGTTCTTCGAATGCACTTCCGCGCATCTAATAATGCCGCAGAGTATGAGGCGCTATTACATGGACTTCGGACAGCTATCTCACTCGATGTCCAAAGAATAAGCATTTCTGGCGGCTCAGCTCTAGTAATTAATCAAGTAACGAAGGAGTGGTGTTGTTCCCACGAAAGCATGACAGCCTACTGCACCGAAGTTCGGAAGCTCGAAGACAAGTTTGACGGTATCGAGTATAAACATGTCCTACGCAAGTATAACAAAGAGGCGGACAAACTGGCCAAACTTGGGTCTAGTAGATCTAAAATACATGATGGAGTATTCCTTGATGATCTGTATAAGCCATCTGTACGAACCCAACAAACTATAGAGCAGTCGACACTAAAGGAGGGAGCAACACCGCAGGTAGCTGTCATTGAGGTAGATTGGCACACTTCCTTCATTGAGTATTTGGATCGTGGCACACTACCGCACAAAAAAGACAAAGCCCTCTGAATCATTTGCAAGTCTCGATCATATTGTATAGTCGATCATCTCCTGTACAAGCAAGGCCCACATGGGGTACTGATGAAATTCTTGTCACAAGATGAGGGCAGAGTTATATTAGGAAATATCCATACTAGCATATGTGGGAATCACACAAGCCTATAAACAATTGCGGCCAAAGCAATGAGGCAGGGGTTTTACTGGCCGACTGCGAGTGCTGATGCCAAGGAAATCGTTCGAAAGTGTGAAGGTTGTTAGTTCTTTTCATGCAAATGCACGTACCCACCACAGAGCTTCAAAATATCTCAATAACTTGGCCGTTTTCAGTATGGGGTTTAGATATTGTTGGACCCTTCATGAAGGCTCAAGGGGGTTTTACTCACCTTTTCGTAGCAGTGGACAAGTTCTCTAAGTGGATTGAAGCAAAGCCACTCAGTAAGATTTCGGCAAAAAAGGCCATCGAGTTCATGACCGAAATAGTCACTCGGTTCAGTGCCCCATACAAGATCATCACTGACAACGGCACTTAATTCACAGCAGAGGAGTTCAAGGAGTTTGCGGGCCGAGTCGGCTTTAAGATTGGCTATGCCTCGACCGCCCATCCACAGAGTAATGGCCAAGTTCAGATGGAAAACAACCTCCTGCTTTCTGGAATTAAGCCTCGTATATTTGATCGACTGGAAAAGTATGCTCGACGGTGGGTTCGAGAATTGCCATCTGTGTTGTGGGGTCATAGAACCCACGTAATTCATGCCACCGGGCACTCCCCTTTCTCTTTGGTTTATGGCTCGGAAGCCATGTTACCAATCGAGATTCTATTTGCCTCCCCACGTGTGGTAGCGTATGAAGAAAAAACCTCCAATGACCATAGGTGTGATGACTTGTTATTGTTAGAGGAGCAGTGAGAAGCCACTTTAATTCGGTCGGCAAAGTACCAGCAAAGCTTGCGACGTTATCACGACAAAAACGTTCGAACACAAGGTTTTTCTGTCGGTGACTTGGTTTTGAAGCAAGTTCAGTCTAAGGTCGGTAAGCACAAGCTGTCGGCTCCATGGGAAGGACCTTTTATTGTAAAGGAAATCACTCGGCCAGGTGCCTATTGATTGATGAATGAGGACGGGTCGGACCTTCAAAGTTCCTGGAACATTTCACAGCTACTTCATTTTTATGCCTAGTATTTATAGTTTATTGTAACTCTATTTTATTTCATTACTGAACATATATACATTATGGTCATGATATCTAGTTTTGCAATTTATGATTTTTGTGAATAATTGTTGTTATTGTTTAAGTCATGGCTCAAATTCTGATACTTGGTATCACCCCAACTCGCGCATGTCGACCAAGCGGGTTACTTAGTCCCCAGGGTTCTTGCCGTCTGTTAGGGACCAAGGCAATTCTCCCAATTCGCATATGCTTGACCGAGTGAGTTCTTAGTCTCCATGGTTCATATCGATTATTGGGAGCATTGTTTAGAGGGCTGATGTGAGTTGTGTATTGGTTGTGAGTGTTTAATACGAGTTCATACAATACATATACGAAGCAGCGAGACCCAAGAATTCATTACAATACTGGTAATGAATCTAGACCTTAGCGGTCTATCGAACCTTCATTATATTATAGCAACAGAGATGTAATACAGTATTTTAAGCTTTACAACTCCTTACACTTTGGGTAAGGGATCTAGCTCTATTTGGTTGGCTAATACATGCGTCATTTTTTGCGCCTCAGTCACAAGGCCTTCATATTGCTCGTCAGAGAGATCTTCATGGAAACCTTCTGCAACCACATCTAGCTCTATGCTGGGGATGTGAGATTTTGCTATTGCTAGGACTTGCGCACCAACTAGCTCTGCAACATGTCGAGCATGCTCTTTTAATCGGCCGAGTGCCCCTTGTAGCCTAGACATCAGATCTCGGCGCCGAGGTGGTTTTTCTTCAGGGTACACGTACTGGGCGACCACCTCTGCATATTTCTGAAGAGCTGCAAGAGACCATCGAAGGTTTTCATCACCCTCTATAAATTTCTTCTGCAAAAGCTCATAGGACCTTTTTGACCCTACAGAAGTATAATAATTACATATACCTAGGTACATATAAACTTGGATATAAAGGTATTATGCTAACAACACTTACCTCTTAGGCGTTTCTCAGCATCTAATTTTTCAGCTTCGAGGGTGGCAACCTTTTCCTTGTATTCTTCCTTAAGCTTTTCAACTTCTTTGAAGGCTTTATGGAATTGGTTTAGCTCATCTACAGCCTTTTTGAAGATCTTTTCGGCTTTGGATAGTTCAGTTTCCAGCTTTGTGTTTCTCTCCCTCTGGCTTTTTATTGTTCCTTCAACATCTGTTAGTTATAAATATTTTAGTTTATAGCCGTATTTCCATATGCATAGGTATATTGATTTTTACCTTCAGCCCTTTTCTTCCAAGAAGTTAGGGATTCTTGCATTGTCTTGAAGTCATCTTTTAGCTTTTTAAAATTATTCTTGATCTCTTCTGAGTCCTGGAGCTGCCTTTTTAATCCCTGATTCTCGGTTTTCAAAGCTTCAATAGCTTGGGCAGACGACTCCAATTCTTTTATACGGCCTTGCAGACTTGCAATTTGAGTGGCTGACTAGGCATCTTACTTTTGATTTAGTTCCAGCGTTCGCGATACCTCTGTATGGAAGAGGTCAGATATACATATTCCAAAGATATCATGTAAGGTATAGGCTTTGTGGATCTCGTACCTTGTAGCTCAAACTGAAGTTCATCAACTTGAGATGAATGGGCTTTTAGATTGACTGACAAGCGCCTGACTTCTAGTCTCTCTTTGGCAAGCTGATTTTCTTAATCTACGGCTTTGGCACAATGCCTCTCGACAAGTTGTAGAAGCTTACTCTTGTTGGCCATATGAGTTTTTAGAGCCTGTAACAATGGCGAGTTATATGGTTGAAACTTTACAGCCAGGTTTGGTGATTACTATTATTGACATTATTTTTCAAGAAGGGAGGAATACCTGAAAGGAATGGTAGGCTTTTTTAGTACATTCTTCAAAATTTTTCAACTCCGCTTGTTCTGCCGACTCATCAAATCCGGTGATGGCGAATCGGCCAATATGATATACTGACCTAGTCAGCGTGGGCTGTTCCAGAGCACCCTCTTTTACCACTCGGTGAATGGGAGTAGGCGTGACATTTTCCTCCGGACCGATTGGATACTCATATGTTGATTCTGGCATTGTTTCAAATACCAGTGATGGCTCTTCGGATTTGGTGGAGGCAGGAGTATTAGCAGCTGCTACCATCTCAAACGTATTCAGGTCTGGGACATTAGGCGACTCAGCCTGGCTAGCTTCTGGCCGAGTGGATTCGGGTGCATTCTTTAAATCACTTGGCTTCTTTGCCGAGTGGCCTGGGACATCATCTCTGAATGACCTGACAGACGGTATATTCTGATTTTTCTCGGGAACTGAACTTTGCACCGGGACTTCCTCAAATGGCATTCCCCCGGTCGACCTATCAAGATAATAGAGATTACACAATTGTTCATTGAAAAGCTGCACATCAAGCTACATTGTTTTGTTTACCTTGCGTGGCGCTTAAATTTTAAGCCAGACACCTTCGGCGGGGGGCTAGTAGGCCTTGGGATGTCCATTGTGTCTGATGCCTCCCTAATGGGGTTGGTCTTGCTTGACTCACTCGGACGAGCTTGCTCTTTTTTGCTTGCATTCATGGTCTGCCGAGTGGTGGAGGTCTTCTCTAAAGTCTTCTTCTTCACTTCTCCTTGAAGTCTAGCTATTCTTTCAGCTAGAGATTCTTCTTCATCAGAGTCTTCAATGTGTGCCTTGCGGCGCTTGGAGGATGATGGTTGAGTGGGAGATTTCTTTCACGGCGTCGGTGGCAGTGGTGGATTGGACACATATACATCAAGGTTCTGTAACATATGTGATGTTTAATTTGTTACCGAACATAATGAAAGAGGTGTTAATTTTTCAAGCAGAGAGGTGGATAACTTACTGCACTCCTATCAGTCTCGGAATGATGTCCAGTTTTTGCACTCCCTAGAGTCCAACCAAGAAGTGATGAAAATATGTTCTCCAGACGCAATGTCAACTCCCTGTCTGACAATACTTCTAGCACTTTCATTGTGGGGTCTGAGCCTAATAGGAATTTCCATCCTGGAACATGGCGTTTCTTGATAGGCTGCACGCGGCGATATATGAAGCTTGCAGCAACGTGTACGCCGGTATATCCTTTAGACTTGAGATAGGCAACATGCTTTAATATAGCATCAACCTGAGACTTCTTGTTTGGATGAGCCTTTGCTGACCACTCGGGACGTGGCTTGGGGGCATCGGCTGTAGTTTCTGACAAAGATGGAGCGTGGTTTCCATGGTAAAACCAGTCCGCGTGCCACCCCTTGTTGGTTGATGGAAGTGGCACATCAATATACTTGGATTTATTTCTTAATTGGAATCCAGCACCTCCTATGACATTACTGTTGTTTGATTTCAACACAAACAGTTCTTTGAAGGTATCAAAATGGGGATAGATACCCAAGAACACTTCACACAGGTGAATAAATATGGCGATATGTAAGATGGAATTTGGATTTAGATTGACAAGGTTGATGCCATAAAAGAAAAGAAGTCCCCAAAAGGAGGAGAAAACCGTGATTTGGTCGACGGGAGGTTGGGGAAATCTCTGACCTATGGCCTCGATCCATCCTCCGGTCTGTTGATCCTGTAGCACGCCATTAATCATCCATCTGTTGATTTTCTCAGAATCCATGGCTGACGCGAGGAACTCCTTGATGCTGGCAGGGATGTCAAAGATTGTTTCTTCTTCCTCGCCCTTTCTAGGAGAAGGTTGCTTCTCGGATTGAGACTTAGCGCTTTGATGGGTGCGCTTCGGGGCCATCGCTCTTGTTTTAGTATAGTGGACAGTGGTTGCGTGGAGTTTCTGGATGCAAATGGTGGCCCGGGATCTAGGGTTTGTGGGCGGAAGATGGCGACGGCGGCGAAATGGACGCCCGAGATCTAGGGTTTGTGTGCGCAAGACGGCGGCTGCGGCAAAATGAAGACGAAGGTATGCGACTATTTGGCGGTACTTTTATAAGGGATAGATAACCTAGTGGGCCGAGGCTTCTTGTAACCCGTTAAGTCCAGTTATGTTAATCGGTACGTGCATTTATTATGTTATCAAGATTATTTTCAAGCGATAACCTTGGATGTTGCCAACCTTAATGTTAGTGATAAATCACTCGGACTATTACTGTTTCAATCTTGGACATTGTACTTTTCAAGATTTCGTAAATAATCACTCAGATTGTTGCAATTTCAACCTTGGAAATTGTACTTTTTGATATTTTGTGATAAATCACTCGGATTATCTTGGCACCAATCTTGGGGGCTGTATTTTTGTATTATATTACTACAATTGGTACATCACCAATCTTAGGGGCTATGTCAATTGAATTTCATGGTAAATCACTCGGATTAAGGATGTTTCGACATTGTGGACGTAGTTATTAATTTGGTGATGCATCACTCGGCGAATGGGGGAAATTCAGCAAAATATGGAGCTTTTGGTTTAGTTTGACAAATCAGAAGATTCGGATGTTATAATGTCCTTTTTAGTTGAGGGACAAGATTAATTTTGATTATTGAATATTTTTCAATAACTCAGAAGTTGCTTCGGTACAGACTCAACAACCTTCTGAGTTGGGGGCTACAGTCACAGGATATGTCTTTTTCAGGCGTTTGTGAAGAAGAGTTATCAGAAGTAATAGAAAAAGCAGTTCCCAATTTCATAAGATATCGAGGCAAATCAAGGCGATGATTCAAGATTGAAAGTGCTTGGGGGCTACAGTGGGACATATATACCCGGGATACCTAACCACTCGGCTATATGGCCGAGTGGGTCGGGGGCTCGGTTATGGTGTATTCGGCCCAGAAGATATTTACCTAGATACTTGTTTGAGTAAGCAACAAGTTAGGTTAGCAGATATGTTGAATAGATAGGATCTATTGTAACCGACTAAAAGACTACCATGTAAACCCCTGCCCCTCGGATATATAAGGGGGGCAGGGGGACTTCGGCAAGAGACAGACTCGTATTGGAACCCTAATTCTAGTGCGAACCTAGCAATATAGAAACACCAAATAGGACGTAGGGTTATTATCTTCGGGAGGCCCGAACCTGTATAAACCCTGTGTCCTGTGTCCATCGATCTTTCATACTCATACACATATCTAGAACTACTATCGAGAATATCTCTCGACACATCTGCAATTGTGTTGCATTCTTCTTTGTTCTTGCTTGTGTTCTGGATTTGCAGGCAGGGATTAGCCTTCTCGGCGAGGTCAATCATTTTAGAACGGTTGATAACCAGAGGAGATGTCGTGCTGTGATTGCGGGGTTTAGAACGTGCTGTTCTGTAGCCGGATCGATTTGTGTGTCCCCTCCGACCAAATCAACGTATCCAGAACCTTTCGGAAGATCGGGAACACTTGTACACGTCACTAGGGTCTTTATATACAGATTCCACCACACCATGGGTTCATGTTTTGCTTAGATTAATTCTGTTCATAAACAGTGTCGCCGTTCATCGGTTTGTGAGACCCTAACTTCGTGAGCTTAATCATTCATCTGTAATTGTGTTGCATTCTTCATTGTTCTTGCTTGTGTTCTTGATTCGCAGGTTGGGATTAGCTTTCTCGGCGAGGTCAATAATTCTTGGATGGTTGATGATTAAAGGAGACGTTGTGTTGCAATTGCGGGGTTCTGAGCGTGTTGTTTAGAAGTCGGATCGATTTGTGTTTCTCCTCCATCCAAATCAAGATTACCAGAACCTTTTGGAAGATTGGGAACCCTTGTCCAGATCATCTAGACTCGGCTTTTGGATCTTCATCTTCCTTCTCCCCCTTTGTCATCTATCACCAAAAACCACAAACCAAAAGCAAAACACAAGACAACCAAGGAGCAAATAATAAATGGCAAGAGATAGGAAAAACTCCCCCTTTCATGGTGCTCCTCCTTGGTAATAATGGTGTTCCACCATAGCCCCCCCCCCCTACACACATGACTCAACAAAAATATTTTCTGAAATATGCAATGGTTAGTCATTTGTGTGATGGGAATGTATGAGCCACTTGTCTTTGAGCTGCGTGAGTAGGTCGGCTCGTTTGAACATGACTCAATGGGTATGAAGCACAAAGATCACTATGTGATCATCTAGAGGGTCATATACTTACATTATAAATAAGCAACTCCCCCTAGAAAGATGCTTGGAAGCATGTAAGGTATCACGATGCAAGAATGCACGAATGCAAAGAATGTAAATACAAATGCAACAAGTATACAAATGCATGATGCGATGCTAAAAGAAAGAGAGAGAAAAGCTACAAACTAAAGTGCCAATGACGAGTTGTTCCCTTCTCAAGCTTACTCACAATGGACCATTCTTTGCTTGCCCCGAGGATTTTGTGGCTATCATGCCAGTTTCCAGTTGCAATGGTGACATAGATTTTCTCACATAAAGACTTAGTATGACGAAACCTGATGGACATGCATCCGAACATGTCCTACATTGTTTTTTTTCTTCAAAAAATTGCCTAGACAGTCTCATTTATCTTTTTTAAAAGAAATTAATTTTCTAAAACCATCTCACAAATTAGTTTTTAGAAAACTAAAATTGATTCCAAATGAATCTGCATCAACTCTTTTTATTTTGGTGACTCTGACGCGTCTGAGTAAATAAAAATCATGAGACATTCTAAAATATTTGTCATGCAAATTGTTCATATTTTTTAAGCTATCAAAGTACCCCAATGAGAGTTTTATATTATATAGATCTTTTTATAACATGCTAATGAAGTTACGAAAATAGGGAAAATTTTCATCTATATAAAATTAGGTATGTACCATTGACAAAGCTACACATAACAAATGCATCCACTAAATTTTGAAATTCACTTGCAATTGGTTTTCATCATATATGCACCCTCAAATTTCAATATCATGCGTCCTTTGATGATGAAATAAGATATATTTTCAAATATCTTATGAAGTAGCATATCCTGACTAATTTAATCTTTAATTTCACCACTATGATTCTACCTAGGGTGTTTTTTTGTGGGATCTAAATTTTTGTGTTGTTACACCAATCCTTCCAACGCTAAATAGGATGACTAAACATAAACTAAATATAAAACTAATTACACAATTGGAAGCTAATTCGTGAGATGATTCTATTAAACTTAATTAGGTCATCAGTACAAAATATTTACAGTAGCATCACTAATCATAACCTAATTAGGCTTAATAGATTCATTTTTTCATTTAGCCTAGAAGCTATGAAATGAGTTTTGTCATTACTCTATATTTATTACTTCTAATTTGTATCCCAATATTCGATGGGACAGACTAAAATTTAGTTCGCAGGAAAAGAACAAAACCTAGATATAAACTGGAGGAGTTTTCACCTCCGTAGGTAATATTAGCCATCAATACAAAAAATAAACACCATGAAACATCAAAATGAAACTATACAAATCATTTTGTTTATGATTTGAAAATACTAGTTGATGACTTGGCATATTCAAAATAGAGAAAAATACATCAACAACACTTCTGGTAAAAGAGGTTTGATGTCTAACTATTAGTGTACCTTGTATATAGGCAAGTATTATATTAGTGTATCCTGTATATAGGCAAGTATTGATTGTAAATCTCCTCTAATTGAGGATCCCTGTAACCTTCCATAGCCCGGCTGAGTCCAGCTATATATATGCAATCACCGCTGGCCTCTATGGTCGTGCGCAGTATTCTACATGGTATCACAGCCTTGATTTTTTTCTTTCCTCCCTGATCCTCCGCTGCCCAAACTCTAGCCGCTGCCTAACTCTTGGTGCATGCTCCTCCCCCGCACAGCCACCACCATGTCACTCCCCTCATCGGAATCTAGCTCCTGCTCTAGCTCCCTTCCCTCCATGGCCGCCCCTGCCCTCAACCAGTTCCGCACTGTCAATGTGAAAAGCCACATCCCGATCACTCTCAAACTACAACTCCCCAACTTCTCCTACTAGAACTCTTTCTTGCGCACCATGTGTGGGAAGTTCGGCCTTCTCCATCACATCAATGGCACTACTACGCAATCCGAGGAACCTGCATAGACCATGACCGCTACCACCAAGGCACAAGCTCGCCTCCATTGAGAACTTGCTGGACTTTCAGAGCCGACACAGGCGCTCACTATTGATGCCCCTTTCACCAGCGGGCTCAAACTATGTACAAACATGTGTCGGCCTCAACAACGGATCATGATAGGCTCGATCATCGAACCTAACCGGTCTAGGTCTCACCATAGACCAAGACTAACAACCTAGATCACACCCTCAAGAACACCCTAGCCTTAGATGTGTAGGATGTTCAAGTTACTCTCACTAGCACTCTCAAAATATGCAATATCTCCCCCTAGTGCTCTCTTCTTTTCCTCTTGGCTCTCACCAAATACTCCAAGCTATTCCACTGGCCAAGATTTGTCTTTAAGACCCCAGCAACGAAGTTATATAGGCTTCCAACCTCAAACTAGTCGTTGCTCCATGAAATCACCTTTCTGGACACCATTGACCGGACTGTCCGGTTACTGCCAGACCGGACCGTCTGGTCTCTCTGAAATGGTTCCCAGATGTGTTGGCTACATTGTCCAGGCAATTTCCCTATACTGACTGGACCGTTTGGTCTCTCCAACTCTGACGATTCCAGAGAGCTTCCTGAAGTGCTTCCTCTCTGTCCTATGCAAGTCCACACAGACCGGACCATCCGGTCTATAGTCTAGAGCGTTCGGTCTCTATAGACTCCAGCACAGATAGATTCCTTGCAATTCCTCTCTCTGATCTCCTAGTGACCATACAATCCGATCTTGACCCCTTTGTCCGGTTACTTCGTCCAAAAGCTAAAACTCCTCGTCCTCACTTGACTTTGTTTCCCAACTTCTCCGAACAGCTCCTTGGCTTCTCCACTGCCACCTAGTGCTTGTGATTTCACTAAGCATCATGCACATCACTAACTAGCTATGACCTAAGGGACATGACCTAGAGCCCCTAGATAGTCCGGTTTTTCCTATGGACTCAAAGCCCCAGCAACTAGACAAGTGTTTCAAATATTTGCTTCATAGCTTGTCCTTAGCCTTGATACATCTCCATCAACCCTTGGACTCCATCAAACTCATCAAGCATTGTTGGTATTTCTTAATGCCGTATCAAGAATATGACTATTCTTGGTACGGTGCCAGAAATAATGGTTGGCATTTGTTATGCTTTAAGAATGAATTAATCCGCATGCGCACGGAACACCATTGTAGCATTTCACCCGAAAGTATTCCAAGGTATCGTATTTATTTTCCACAGGGAAGCTAGGCGTAAGATTATCTTGCTTTAACAAAGATATAACTACAAGAGTTATACCAGCTGACCAAAGACGGGGGTAAGGATGTTCAATAATAATATGGGGGTAGCAACACAGTAGAAATCCACACTAGAATAAATAAATAAAGAGATCAGTTAAGCTAGCCGGGAGGACAGCGAGTCTAAGTCTAGAATTCCTAAAAATATATCTTTCCAAAATATATCTAAATCAAGCATCAAATTCCTAGTTACTCGGGTCGAGTGCTTACACGACAGCCTCAAGTCTTTCACCTGTTAGCTCACTTCGGGGCACAAAAACGTTCCACTAATATGGGCCGGTAACTAGCCTCTGTACTAGTGGGTACGCTATCGCTAGACATCCCTGACTAAGATGGCCCGAACATGGTGGATTACTAAATGGGATGGACCGGGTTGTCACCACCTACCGCCTACCACACAGCCCGTGGGGACGAATGCAAATCTAGCTAGTGTTAACTTAGGCACCGCGCCTATGCCTTCACTAGATATTCTTCTGTTGTCCTAGCAGAAGAATAGCTGGGAAATAACCAAGTCTAAGTTCAAGAAGAACTAAACTTAATTATATCCTAGCTGGGAAACCCATGAACTACGCAACAAAGTTTCTTTCCAATAACTGTAACTTAAGGAAAATGACTAAATTAAGATAAATACTTGACAAGATATAAAAGAAAAGATAATTATATTGATAAAGGATAAGTCTTGCATACAAGAAAAGATACAAGAGAGCTCATACCAAGACTCCAAGACAACTCCGGAATCCTGAGCGAAGCTCTCGAATAGTCTCTAACTCCCGACTAACTAACCTACTCTACTAAGTAGCACAAGTAGTGGGAAATGAACTCCTTGATGTGTTTCTTGCTTCGATATACTTATTCTACTGAATTCTACCTCTATTTATAGGTGGTGATGGTCCGGGAGGTATTTGTAGGTGAAGGAGGGTCGGTTGGCCAAAGTTGGCGTGCCGGGCGGTGGGCCGCGACCGGCGGCCGGGCATGCCACGCGGCATGCACCATCAGGCGGCAGCCTAGGCTGGGCAGTCATGGGATTATGTCGGTTCCTGACCGACTCGTTTTGGTCAGTCAGATCTTGTCCTGATGGTGGTTGTTCGGTCGGTTCATGCCGATTTCTCTGTTTTGGGGCCAGTAGGCATATTGGGCCTCATGGGCTGGCAACCCCAGGTGGCCACCCGAGGCTGGGCGGCATGGGGGGCCGAACGGCTGGGGCTGGGTGCCGACCCCCTCCGGGTCGCCCCTTGACTTCTCCCGGTTAAGCCTCTATTTGGCCTTCTATTTCACCCCTTCATCATCCTTAATCCGGGAGGAGGAAACGCCAACATGGTGAAGTGTTTTTTGGAAAAACGGCCGAGTTGGAAGATCAGCCCGAAAACGGCTCCGTTTAACCAGCCAGGTGGCTGATTTTAGCTGTTTATGACGCTGTCGGTTGGTTTCTGATTTCAGTATGAACACGACCCCGGTTAAATAGTCGGGTGGCTGATTTTAGCCGTTTATGACCCTGTCGGCTGTTTTCTGATTTCAACTCGAAAACTACCCTGGTTAACCAGCCGGGTCGCTGATTTTAGCCGTTTATGACCGTATTGGCTGGTTTCTACTTGAAAACAACCCTGTCGGCCGGTGAAAATGACTGTTTCACAGTCGTGATCGGCCGACAGGGTGTTTCTTCATATTTTTACACATTCTGGGTCTCTTATGCCTGATTTGACCAAAACTCCTGGAACTTTATTAGTTTAAA
The DNA here is from genome assembly GCA_032690845.1 of Eleusine coracana subsp. coracana. Lineage (NCBI taxonomy): Eukaryota > Viridiplantae > Streptophyta > Magnoliopsida > Poales > Poaceae > Eleusine > Eleusine coracana. The sequence goes on from CM064418.1 coordinate 35,586,949, forward strand.
CAAATGTTTATTGAACTTTGATCTTTACCTTGCATTTCCTGACCGGTTGGTGGCCGATTTTGGGTTTTATCGGCCGCCAACACCTCCCCAAGCTTAAACCTTTGCTCATCCCAAGAAAATTAAAACTTAGAGATGATGGATCAGGAGTTGCTTCAATACTAGTGCCCTCCAAGTATCAAGTGCACAAACACATACTCCAGCACAATATGGGTCAATGTAAACCAGCACAATTGTGTCACTAAGTCATTCTCATTGTACAGCGGGACCTATTGGCATTTTATAACCTCGTCATGAGCGGTTGAAGTCTAGAATGGCTAGTTCAGACATTGTTATCACTACAAGGTATCTGGGCTAATGCCACGACATTCATCACAACAATGTAATTTTTGTTGCAATAAGCATGGGTAATTGCAACGAAAGGTAAATGTGGTTGCGATAGATTAGATATATCGCCACGCTTGCATGTGCGTTGTAATAAGGATGACTTTTTACAATGCTTTGTGCGTTGTAATAAGGTCATTTCGCAACAAAAGAACGAGGTGTTGCAAGAAGATATAGCAACGAAATTGTTAGTCATTGCAACAATGCATAGATATAGCAACAAAAAGTTGTGCTGTTGTGACGAGGTCTTACATATTGCAACTAAATTGTTAGTCATTGCAACAATGCATCAATAGAGCAATGAAAATTTGTCTGGTTGCAGTTGGTCTTATATATTGCAACGCAAATGTTTGCCGTTGCAACTATATATAGATATAGCAACGATGGAGGGAGTTGCATTATCATGGTATCGCAACAAAAATTAAACTAAAGTTGCCCAACAGGGTATTCAATCTCTCTGAACACATATTAAGTTAAAGTCAAGGGACATCGTGATCACTCAGCCTACTTCACTCATAATAATTGAGAACATCATTAAAACAACGGAAAAGATGAAACATTCACAAGTTGAAATACAATCTGAGTGCATAATCATTATTTACAAGCAAGTGTTCCATAGTGATCTGCCCAAACAAACTTAAACTAAACATCAAAGATTAATAACAATAAAGAGGGGGTGGTGGCTACTGCTGATTGGTAGGGGTGGAGAAATAGAGGGGCTTGCAGTTGCAGAGATGGTTCGGAATAACAACGATGCCGGGTGAAATCGATCATGTCATAGTGCCTGACACAACCGTTGCAATCACTAGCAGGGATCTTCACCATTTCTGCATACATATGGTCCAAAACATACAGATATGGTGGAGCCACTTTCTTATTGTCTTTTTAGGGTAGAACAAACCAAAATGGATAATTTCCTCCCAGAAAAAGAGAGCGTTCAGCCTGCAAACCTCTCAACTCCGTCCATCCACCATCTTCTCTTCTCTCATAAAATGCGACACCATACACTATACTGCACGCTGACTGGTGGCTCCGTAGTTGCCTATCGGTTGGTAGTCCCAATAAAATTCTCCCCACAGCTGGATGACCATAGGCCGGTTATGATCTGACTGCACAAGAAACATCGTGGCCTCGCGGTCGCGTCAGGAGTACACTGGACGAGCATAAGGTGGACCCTTGACCCATTAAGGAGATTTAGTAATAATGGGCTTCATGGACAGGTCCCAAAACTTCATGGTTCCATATTGACTGATTGCCACCACGTACCTCTCTTCCCAATAAGCAGCATCCACAAATCTTTGTGCAAGTCGGTCTGTATTTGGTAATGTCATCCACATGCCATCAGTCTTCTCATGGTACATGATGTTTCCTAAAGAGAATAGAAGGATAAAAAAGGGACCACCATCTTGTCTGGGTGTCTTACAGAGAACTGCACGCTCGATGAACAGAGGTCCATGACCACCAGCGTCATCCTTCTTCATGAAATCAGACAACAACTCCTCATTTCTATCGCTGTTTGACAACAATGGTGGTAGTGGGATACTCTTACCAGTGATTGGGTTGACTAGGCTTAGGGAGAACTCCTTATCAATAGTGACAAGCCAATCATCCTTCACAGCCAACCAAATACGTCCCTTCAGCACCTCAAGAACTGACTATGATGATGAGGTCATCGCTGTCCCAAAAGATTCCAAAAAAACATCAGGATCTTCTATCTGTCCTTCTGGAGTGGATGCTGCCGACGTCAGTAGCATAGGGACACCAGGTATCAAGCCATGCTGCTTCATCACCTGCTTGCGTTCTTCCTTTCCAACAGTCATTAGCCTTATGGCTACAATCCCATCCACCAATCCGACAATATTGTCCAATAGAGCAAGAGGCAGCGAACGCCCCTAGCTAACCCTGGAAATTAAAATGGCACATGTCATCATTCAAGACAAGTCGATAACATTGTAACACAAAAACTAAAGCAGGTTGAAAGTTACACTAGGCCCTGTTTGGATGTCGTAGTTTTCCAATACCAAATTAAGTATTAAGAAACCATAGTTTTAGAAGCAGCCAGTGACAAGCAAAACCATGGTTTAGAAAAAAGAGGTGGGGAGTAGAGTTTTTTAAACTCCAAAATACCTGCATTTTTAGCAATACCAGGATTTCTCAAACTGCAAAACCTGTCACATCTAAAGACCTCCCTACCTCCCAACACCAAAGTATTTTACTAAACCATAGTATTCTTGCAAAACTCCAAAAATACTTTATATCCAAACAGGGCCTAAAGTATATTCCTATCGATCTATATGAAGCCTCAACATCAAACAGGTAGCCCACAAATTAACTAGCCCAAGCCCATGCATGCACACAAAGCAGCCCACGAAAAAAATAAAATGATGTGCCACCCTATCGATCGTCTTCCTCGCAAATAACAAGAACATGCATGTATTCCTGAAAGGCTGAAACTATGGACGATAGAAATGCAAAATTAAAAGGACAAAAAGAATTTTTATTATATTAATATACTACAACTGAGGGCCTATAATTTTTGTTTTTAGCACAGGGGCTCCAAAATCTGTGGTACGGGCCCTGGCATGAATTCCATATTGGTTGAGAGGGCAGAAATTGAGCGAGATTGCATGCGCATGCTAGAACCGAATGCATGCATGGAGAAAGGGTTGGAAAATCTAACATACGATTGCTCTGGGTTATGACCTGAGCCTATCGCTTCAGACTCCTCTACACCGAGGCCACTCAAAGCCAATTTGCAGCGTTTTGCCATGGGAGGATCTCCGTGCTCGGCCATGACAATGAGAAGTTTTTTTTGAAACTATGACGATGAGAAGTTGGGGGAGGCGAAAGGCGAGAGAAGTTGGGGGAGTGAACTACTAAATGACCGTTAGGCTGACAAAATTGGACCCACTATTTAGTGAAAGTGTAAGTGAGTTGAGGGAATGAGGAAGGTGCGGAGTCTGATGGACGCGCGTGCAGAGGTGCAGCGTGGTGGTGAGCCCGCACGTCCCATCGCCTTCCAGCCGCGGTGAACTATTTGTGGTTGTCGCACCACTCCCAAACGTTTTACTAGTACTAGTTTGAGCATCCCACACGTTTTCCCAAGAGCAGCGGAGGAAGGCCATGACCACACACGACGTGGTTCTACAAAAATACCACTATAGCGCTCCACATCTCATCACGCATAGTAGCTGTCTCGTCGCGCACTAATTCCCCCAACCGGTCGTACAAGCGCATCATGGCTAGCTCCAGTGCTCCGTCCAGCCACCGCTCTCCTCTGGCCGGCATTGGCGCAAGAGGCAAACCCGGCGGGAGCTGTAAGCATCCCCGTTCGGCGTCTCCTGACCCCCGGCTAGAGGACCCAACCAGTCGTTGAGGATGGCCACTTGCAACAAAGCGGTGGCGGACTATCTTGGGATCGCCCCTGGTGCAGCCTCTGATTGTCTACTACTGGTGATCATACTAGTTTAGATTGAGAGGATGTATTTAGTCATATATAGTGGTGCTGACTATTTCTTGGGTTTTTCGCAGGCTTCTGCTTCTGCTGGTGAAGGTGATCAGCCAGGAGGAGCCTAAACCCAATAAATGGTTAGTCGTGGTTGCGGCCTGCCACTCTCTCTTGGGGCCTAACTGCGGCGTCAAGGTCGCCATAGATGCAGATGATGACAAGTGCTTCATTCGGTGCAGGGAGGGCTCACATGCTGATCGGTTGGAATATGAGAAGCTGATTCATGTCAATGATGATCATTACTCTGTTAGATTCCTTCAGAAGGAAGTTCTTCAATTGTACAGGGAGGATGCTGATCAAGTTCATGGATTTGACATTCGTGGCGGCTTGAGGGGTCAGGGGAAAAGAGACCTCGTAGACCATAAGAGAGCTCGTACTCTTAGGTTAGAATAAGCATGATCTGGGTGATGTAGTGTTTTCTTTAGTTTCCTTCTTTCTAAACTTTGTTTGTTAAAAACTTAATTTGTAATATCATCGCTAAGTTAATGAAATTCTTGGTTGTACAATCTGAGTGCTTGTCAACTTCTCATAGTTGTTCCAGTGTTCCAGTGATCCAACAAATTTAAAGTAAACACCAAAAAGACTAACAAAAAAATCACCAGGATAAACATAGTTCACCATAATTAAACAACCATATATATAGTTCAACACACACATAGTTCAACACAAGAATAGTTCAACACTAACATAGTTCACCAGGATAAAAAGGCTAACACATTAATAGTTCAACACACACACAGTTCAACACAAAAATATATATAGGACATAAATTAAGAACAACAACATAATTAGTAACTGACACCACCACGCCATGCATGGAGAGAACGAGCGACAACACACCAGGAGCATGCGCTTCACATACAGCCTTCGTTCTTGGTGAGATGACGGTGGCGGCTGACATTCTTCTCATCGTGCTTCGGTGAGTTGGAACTCATGATGCCAAGAACGTGAGACTGCATGCCGGCATTGTTTGTCTTCCGTTGCTTCTTGCCAATGCAGATGGGGCACAGGAAGATGTCCCTGTCATCTGCCATGGTGTAGACGAACTTGAGACGCAGTTCAGTGTCCTTTGGGATCTTGCCGTCAAGGGGGTCGTTGGAGTCAGTGGAGATGGAGCCGTAAGACCGTTCTAATGAGGTGGAGTGGGAGCGGGAACTGCGCGTCGGAGATGGCGGATGGCCAGCGCGGGGAGGCGGCGACGCTAGAGGCGGCGAACGAGTGCGGTCAAGAGGGAACACCGGAGCCGGAGAAGGGGAATGCGCGTGGGAGGGCGGTGCCGGAGATGACGAGTGCGACGTGCCCATGGCCAGGGCGGCTAGCCTCTAAGCTGGCAGAATCACCACCCCAGGGCCCGATGGGAACAACATCAGGGCCATTCCCATTCTCTAGTGGTGGCCCATCGGTGGAGGCGGAGGCGACGAGGAGCGGGACAACAGCGGCGACCGACTACTGCGGCGACCACCGCCGGCCTACATATACATAAAATCCAACATTAGAAAAAAACTCACCAACCGTAGTTGGATACCATTTAACCTAAAACGAAGCAAAGATTGCCTAATCCTACAAGAGGCGATGATTATGACTCACCGAGGACGACGAGCCCGGAGGAGATCGCCCTGAGGCCATGGATACTGCAACGGCGAGGAAGGTGACGACGACGAAGGGGAGGAAGGGCGATGGTAGTAGAGAGGCGAGGAAGTCGACATGGGAGTAGTTTATTGTCACACCCATCGGTGCACGGGGTAGTCTTACATTTATTCGCAAAGAAGGCAATGCGAGTGGGTCCTTCTTGGTGTCAATAAACTAAGGCTGCTTCATTTTGATGTTTCCAAGAGTACCATGTCATCTTTTCTTCTCAAGGAAAAATTTGCTCATAGACACTACTCAATGTTGGCATTTGCTCTAAGACACTACTCAATGTTGTATTTGCTAGAAGACACTATACAATTGTGGTAATTGGCTAGTAGACACTTAAGTAATTAAAATATTGATCATTATATGTAGACAAGAGAGAGAACATTTTAAATGACTTTGTTGCTCTTCTAACTAATTTAAACATTTCTTACAACATAATCATAATTTTTAACATATATAATTAATTATAAAAAATAATGTATATTTCTTAACATAATCATATTTCGAATGACCTTTTTGTTTTACAACCAATTTAAACATTTTCTAACATAATCATATTTCTGAGAATTATTGTAGTTAATATACATTATGAAATATATTATTATTGTTAATATTTTCTATGAAAAATATTTTTTGTAATAAAATATAAATATTATTTATTATATCATTATGATTAACAATATGTCTAAAAATATATTTACATTGTTATATTGATTTAAAGGATAAAATGATTATTGTTGAAGTTTTCTCTCTCCCTCATCCAAATAATCACTATTCTAATGATTGAGGTGTCTACTAGCCAATTACCATAATTATATAGTGTTTTCTAGCAAATATAAGATTTAGTAGTTTCTAGAGCAACTGTCAACATTGAAGGATGTCCTAGAGCAAATTATGCCTATTCTCAATGGGTCTTTTATTTGCAATTAATTACATGCCACATCAGCAAATATGATGACATGGCATGATATTTATTATGAAGGAGAGGAGATGCCTTTCATCCCCATGAAAGGATGTTGACACTATTTCCAACACCATGAAAGCCAAATGAAATTGGATTGAGGGTCTTTCTTTTCATCCCAACACTCTCAACCAATAACAAAACACCAACTAGCAATAACTTAGTGTTCTATGAAATTGTGCTATGAAAGTGAACACTGAGAGATGTACTTTCATTTCATAAAATAAAACTTTAAAAATGACATGTCACTCTTGGAAACCATGAAAGTAAAGAGTGCACTGAGATTGGCTTAGGATCGGAGTAGTTTGAAATCACGAATGAAACTAGCAGTGGTGGGTGCACAGGAAACAAGGAGAGAGATTGTCACCAATCGATTGTCTTCACACATTCAACTTCCCGGACGGGGGCTTTTGGTGTGTAACCGCGGTGGCGGGGGCTCTTTTGTGACACCCAGGTGTCTCATTTTTGCCTAACAATCTTGAAGAGCACAAATTATAGTTAAGGGTAGCATGAAATAATAAAAACCCCACTCAAATTTTAATTTATTCTAGGCAATTCAAAAACCCTGCAACCAAATATAGAAGTAACTTAAAATTTTCAATATAACATATGCCAAATAAATTCATAATCAGATTGGCAATAATAAAATAGAATTTTATGAGCAATTTACCATATTTAGAAATACCCCAAATAATTAACTAAAACATAGAAACCTTTCACAATGGGGAAGTAATTATAAAATAATTATAAAAATTCTGACCAAATAGGTCCCACCAGAGCACCAGGAATATCCCAAAGGACCTTTGTGCAAAATTCCATGATTTTAGGAGCTTCCTAGCTATTTGTTCTAGAATTACCTTTGACCAGGGACCTAGTTGCAAAGAATCAAATCAAATCTGGACTACAGTGCGAAAATCCTTTTCTTCTTCCTCCCACTGGCGCAGAGCCTTCTCCCTCCCGATGCCTCTCCCCGGCACATACGCCACCCTCAACCTCGGGACTTCATGTTGCTACAGCGTCGCCTGCCCCCTCTGCCCCCATGCTGTCCCATCCCCTCTGCCGCCAGCCGCTCACCGCACCAACGGCCACCTTTCTCCCCATCTGCACGCCACCATCGGCCGATCGGCAAGGCCTTCAATGCCGAGCGCTATTGCTGCTCTCCACACCCCCAACCACTCCATTCTCTCCAGTACGACCGTCTAGTCACCATGACCACCAGGCCAGAGCTTCTCCGCTCTTATCTCCCCTGCCCTCTCCTCTTTTCTCTCTGCCTGCCATTGTTGAACAAAACCACAAGCTCGAGCTCCCTCTCTGCCTTCCAGCGCCTCCCCGACTTAGATAAACCAGCACATAGCTACGCTCCCATCCTCTCTACATTCTTCCCATCCAAATTTGTCAATTTCCTTTTTGAACTCCACTAATCGACAAAGATTCATCTCATCTCTATATTGTGATCATCCGTCAGATCATTGCCGAATCCTCTCTCCTCAGTGCGTCATTTGCATATTCCGTTGGCGCACAAGTTGGTAACTCCCTGGCGCATGTATCTAAACTCTTGAGTTCTTGTCTCTTGGTTTGAGGCAAGAGGAGTTCTAGTCCCCCCCCCCCCGGCCACCGCTGTCTGTTTCTCCCCCACTTCCACGGCGAGCTCCATGTTCCGGTCTTCCTCAACTTAGCCCAACCTGATGCCGGCCTTCGTGTCACCACTGCGGAGTTCTAGGTGAAGGCGGAGTCCGAGTTCATGCCCTGTACCATTCATCTGACGCCGCTGAATAACCCCCTTCCACCGCTCGATGACGGTGACCACCTCTCGGTGAGCTACCATCCTCGCAAACCCCCCAGCCGTGTTCGCCTCGACGTGCACGTCATGTGTGTGGTCCCGCGGCGAGGTTTCATCCCGTGTACACGCCGACGGTGAGCTTTGACCGCGCTCCGGCGAGCCCCGCGGCGGTGCTGACTATCGCCTATTGGCATCCGACATGGCCTGACGTGGCAGCTGATGTGGCGCATAGGTGGCCTTCCCTAAACCAGGAAATCCCCAGAAAAATCCCAGAAATTGCTTAAACCTTTGAAAAACCTTAGTAAATCAAATTCAAATCCAATATGGCTCAAAAAATTTTGTTAGATTCATTTTCAATTTCTCTAATTTAGTAAAATTATAAATCACTGTCTCTATACATGTATTTTTATAAATACATTAAATTTTCAAAACACTAAATAATTCACCATTAATTCTAGGAATCAAATTAAATCCTGATTTTTGGTATGCTTAGTAAACACATTATTATCTACCTCCAAATATTTTGGGTTGATAAAATATGAATTATTGTAAGCTCTGGAATTTATTTAGTGTGTTTGCTTAGATTAATTCCAGTAATTATACTGTAAATAATTTGCCCATGCCACATGGCATAAAAAATTACTCATGTAAGCCTCTGTTCACAGTAAATCACACCTGTCCAGAAACATAAATTTACTTTACTAATTAATTTAATTGCCCATATCACTCATATACTCTATTTAATTGCATAATATATATATATATATATATATATATATATATATATATATATATATATATATATATATTTACCTTAAATCTTAATTATCAACTTCACTTCTCTGAAGCATATGGCTTCGAGAACATAATAATAATTTTGATTGACATTAAAACCCAATGTGCTTGCATGCATCATACCATTGCATTGAACGGTGTTTCAACAATACCGTTAACACATTTCCATCATATAGGTAATGACAATCAAGAGCCCGAAGAGGACTTTCTAAAGGACGTTGACCCTCAAGAGCAAGAAGTTGTAGTTTCTAGCACTAACATTGATCCAGGCAAGCCCCGGTTTGCATTCGCCTTTTTATAAAGTTTTGCTAGTTTACAATATTACTAGTGTCTATGATTATTGTTGCATTAGGTCATAGGAGTTGATTGAAACCCACCTTGCATGATACCCCAAATAACCCATGCTACTATTTTTGGAACATTGGTAGTATCGTTACTGTGTTGCTATGCTTAGTAATATTAGTCTCGGTAGATATTATTACTAAGAAAAGACCTGACCACTGGAACGGGACTTAATAAAAGAAGTTTACTTTTGATGCTATGACCGGGCAGGGATGATGCATGTGTAGGTTTGCAGCAACACATGGGTGTTGACTGCGGTAGCCCTACCTTGTGAAACCTAGGACCCGTCCGTACTCGGCCCCTTGATCATGTATTGAACAGTACCGAATGCATGCTAGTTTATGGGCACTAGTAAACCAATGTAGCACTAATGGTCACTCGTATTGAGGACGGTTAAGGTGCATTAGTCATTGACCCTCCTGCTGCTGGAGTGGGCGGTTCATACCACGAAGTACTGTTGGCAGAACGGCATGCCTACTCGACGTCACCACATCCGGTCTGAGGTGTGGGTGCTTTTCTTGCGAAAGGTTCCCATATATGACCTTAATTGGTGCATATGTGTCGTGTATCTCGGGTTTTCCCAACTGGTGTAAATCGATTACAATTGCTGTCCCTCGTAGTAATGAGTACTGTTTGGTCACTGAGTCGTCACGTAGTTGCACTTGATGTTATGAATATGGATTTATGTTGGTTATTGCTGATTATTATTATTGCTCTATTGTTTTATTTACTTTATATACTATTTTATTACTTTGTGATGCCTCACTAAAGTTACATTTTGCTCTACCCCATTGAATTGAGAAAATAAAACTTGATAGAACTAATAGGTTGCTTAGTGCGAGCCCTTTCAAACAAGCCACCTATTAGAGTCATTGCATGTCTAGGTTTTCGACGGGTAAGTCTTGCTGAGTAATTAGTACTCAGGCTTTGTGCCATTGTTGTTTTTCAGGTAATGAAGAAATAGAATTGCCTGTAGATGTGCTGCCTTGGGACATGCTAGTCCCTGAGGGTTGGACTGCCCACTGGGAGTCCGACTTGCCGCCGCAGTGATGTTGTGTGCTGCTAGAGTGATGGTTCATTGGGCATAAATCATTAATATGCTGTATCATCAAGCTTGTAGTTTCTCAACGTTATTTGCTTCCGCTGTTTTCAAAACATTCAAGAACTTGTATTATTCCGCTTAAAATTGGACCAATATTGTATTATCAATTGTCTGCGTTATTACCACCTTTGGGACCTCGATCCTCCGAGAAGGGGCGCCACAGCTGGTATAAGAGCCGTGGTCCATGATAATACAACAAATAAATCGTATTCTCAAAAACTAAGATGTCCGTGAGTAAGGATACGTTAGTATTGCCCATATAGATGATAGGGTGGTGACAAAGCTAACCAGGGTTATGTTTGTTTACATTATTTGTATCTACGGCTTCTTCAAACGAAGGTATGTGCGTGCTTAACTGACACGCGTGATATTGGTGTCTGTGCTCGCAGACGGATACAAGACACTGTTGGCTCGTGACTTATCACGAGGCGATCCTTTTCCATGGATCGTTACTAGTAGAACTGTGCTTATTTTTGTAGTTTCTTTTGAATTTGATCTATTGTTTCTGCAATGGATCTTCTGCAGGTACACTAATGCCGTTAGTATGACACTTAGAATGACTTATGTGTTGAGTGCGGGTCATCACCAAATACTCGTGCCGCTAAGTATCGGCAAAATATGTGTTGTGTTGTGATGAACGATAGGTTAATAAAATGAAAATTTTGCATCATACATCCTTTTTTTACTAAACTAAAATTTTATTCTCATCTTGCTCACCAACCTCTTGATACAAAGTTTCTAAGCTTGTCAAGCATAAAAATTCAATGTACAAGTCCAATTGTCAAGTTAATAAGAATCTGTTCTGTTCCTAGCTATCAAATTCAAAAACTCATAGTTATTGATTTACTCAACCAAATAAGGCATACAAATACTTTTTAGAAAGTTCTAAACATGCTCTGTCCCCAATGTTTAATTTAATTAGTGATCATAACAGTAACAAACTCAGAAACAAGGAGCAAGTATAATCTGCCAACACACTGTTTTCAGCATAACGCTGAACTTAAAAATTTCATAACTGCAGTTGTACTTCGAAATTATAGGTGTTTGAACCCAATATAGAAAGCCCTTGAAGTCTATTTTCATCTCCAATAGGTTTCATAATTTTATTGGTTTCCCTCTGTCTAGTAGAGCCAAAACACTAAGACCCTATCATTCAGAAACAGAATCTGCCAACCTGAACTTGCAAAATTGATAAGTCCAGATTTACTTAGAATTTTTGAGAGTATAAATACAATCTAGAAAGCTGTGAAAGTCTACTGTGACCTGGTTCCAAGCCCCAATTTTGAAGACCTTGATTTCTGATCGAAATACCCACTTTTCTGACTATTGTACAGTTAAGACAAAATCTATTTTAAAACCCGTTGCCGTATTATTGCTTCTTGAGACTGGAAAATATGAGCTAAAACTTTATCTCTGTATTTCATAGCACTTTATATAAAATGAATTTTTACTATAAGGAAGGTTTGACTCAATCAAAAATACTTTCCTTGTAGATGGCTGAAAACAATGAATAAGCCTCACCGGGTTGGGAGATAACCGACGGTCTGGAATTCACTAGGATGGTTCATCTGTTTTGTAGAGTTCTCCAGAGTTTTGGATATCACGTTCCTCCCACTTATGTTGGCAAGGAATTTTAGGAGCATGGAGTCCCCTCTTGTGTCATCCATGTGGCAGTTTCCACCAACTACTCGGTCACTCCCGCATGGGAATCCTGGACCATTAGCGTCACTGGGACATATTTGCCCTCCAGTTGGAATGTTGCTGCTTCCAAGGCACTCACTAGATTCTATGAAGACCGCAAGCATAATGTTGCTGGAACACCCGTCGCCTTGCTGCCCATCAATGATGTGACAGATTTTGAGTGGATTAGGCGTGTGGATTTCATCTTTGATCCAAACAATCGCCACCATGATCCTATGCTGCCCATAATAGAGTATTATGGCTTGTCCACTGTCACCTTGTGCACAAACTTGTGCCGGCGTCTAGATGTGTTTCATGCTGCACTTCGACTTTCTGAAGTCGAAAAACAAGCTAAGGATGAGAAAATTGCAGAACTGAACCAACAAATCCAAGCAAAGAATGATGAGATGGATGTGATTATAGACGAACGGGGCCAAGCCTTGCAGGATGCAACAGATTTTGAGCATGACATGATTGAGGCTCAAGATGACTTGGACGCATTCAAGGCTGCCCACCTTCCTGTTGAAGGAAATTGGGATGAGATCATCATGGAATTTGGAGAACAAGAGGATGTATAGATGGCACCTGCCGGTATTAATGATGTGGAAATAATGGATCTGGAGGAACCGGGAGAGCCTATGGAACCGGAAGAACTAGAAGAGCCGGAAGATATAGACCAGGAGTAGATGGTTCGCTACACCCCTGTGTACGGTCGTGTAGCATATGTATCTCTAGTTTGATGTGGGATTGTGAATCTTCCGTAATGTGTCCGCAATACCGTAGCTAGGCGTTGGCACATATGTGTAAGAAATCGTGTGACGATGTCCTTTAACAACCATGTAGTCTGAATTGAATTAATGGAGATGGTTGTCACTTCTGAAATTCTATTTACGCCTCTTGCAAATTTATATTCTTGCACATGTGTTTTAAGGATTATTTTAAGAAATAACTAATGTGCAACCGTATAATTTGCAGCATGGTGCGTACTCGGAATCAGGATGATCCTGAGAGCTCTCAGCAGGGAGCTAATGCTGAGCCCTCATTGGCTGAGGTATTGGCTGCTGCACTCAACCGGCAGCAGGATGACTCCGAGTTGCTTCGTCGGCTGGTAGAATTACGTCCCATTTGGCTGGACATGGAGGCAACCGCAATAACAACAACCAGCCCCGACAAAGCACCTACTCATATTTCCTGGGTACTCATCCGCCGACATTCGAGCGTGCCAGAGAGCCACTGGACGCCAATCATTGGCTGCGTCAGACTGAGTCTAAATTTAGTCTACTGGAATGCACCGAGCACTAGAAGTTGTTGTTCGCTGCCCAACAACTCTAGGGCCCTGCTAGTGCCTGGTGGGCCAATTATGAAGCTTCTCCACCCGCTGGACGCTGCACCGAGTGGAATGAGTACAAGACTGCATTTCGTGCCCATTTCATTCCCGCTGGCCTCATGCAGAGAAAATTCTAGGAATTTATGGATCTGAAACAAGGAGGGAGGAATGTCCTCCAGTATTCTGAAGCTTTCAATCACCTTACTCAGTATGCTACTAAGTATGTTAATACTGAGGAGAAGAAAAGATACACATTCTTACATGGAATGAATGTCACGCTCAAGGAACGTCTGACTTGGCAGATGACTGACACGTACAATGACTTGGTCAATGCCGCTATTGTCCAGGAAGGTGCTATGCGCCAAGTTGAAGAAGAAGATCGCAAGAGGAAGGCCCCTACTAGTGCCTCTGCTGCCCCACAGGCGAAGTATTGCCTAATTTACACTTCACCCACCGGACAACATTTCTGGGCATCCCCGCAGCAGCAATACCAGCGACAGTTTGGCCAGAACTACTCGAGGCCACCACAGCAACAGAACTTCCCACCCCATGCACCATACCAATAGCAGAAGAATCAGTACCGTGCACTATATCAGCAGCAAGGAAATCAGAATGCTCATGCCCCACAACCCGCTGATCGTGGAAGCAATTATCCATGCTATAACTGTGGTTGTACCGGCCACTTTGCTAAGAACTGCACTGCACCCAGGCACAAAAACAACAACAACAACAACAACAATAGCAACCAACATCAGAACTAGAACAGGAATGTGAATGCACCGTCTCATGGTGCCCAACTGAACTATACCAATGCTGAAGACATCCCTCAGGGCGAACCCATTCTGACCGGTACGCTCTCACTCTATCGCCAGCCTGTCCTTACACTTTTTGATTCTGGTGCTACGCGTAATTTCATTAGCAAAGCTTGTGTGCAAAAACATAATCTCCACACCACCACAATAAATAGATGCTACACCGTCCGCTCTCCTGCTGGACAAATTTTTGCTAACGAAGTGGAATGTAAAGCCCCACTAGAAATAAATCAAAATATTTACCCCACTGATTTCATCATGCTCAAGGATCAAGAAATCGACCTAATCCTGGGAATGATCTGGATGAAAACCCATAGAGCCATGCTAGACATTGAGGCCTGAATCATTCACATCAACTCTCCCTTGCATGGAAAAGACACACTTTCTCTAAACACCGATTCATCAAAAGCCTTGGTTTCCATCACTTGGAAGGGCAATCACTAGAAAGTATTCCCATCATTTGTGAGTATCCGGATGTGTTCCCTGAACATATCTCTGGCCTTGCGCCTGACTGTGAAGTGGAATTTAAGATAGAGCTACAGCCAGGAACTTCTCCGATATCCTGTCGTCCATATAAAATGGCCCTGAATGAGCTAGCTGAATTGAAAAAGCAATTGCATGAGTTATTAGAAAAGGGATTCATTCGCCCAAGCACTTCACCTTGGGGCTGCCCTGCTGTTTTTGTGAAGAAGAAGGACAAATCTCTGCGTCTCGTCGTTGATTATCAGCCTCTCAACGAAGTTATCATCAAGAATAAATATCCGCTACCCCGAATTGACATCCTTTTTGACCAATTGGTTGGTGCCATGGTCTTTTCAAAAATTGACCTCCGTTCAGGTTATCATCAAATCAAGATCAGAGCAGAAGACATTCCTAAGACCACCTTCTCTACTAGATATGGATTATTCGAGTATCTAGTAATGTCGTTCGAATTAACAAATGCCCCTGCCCATTTCATGCACCTCATGAATTCGGTATTGATGCCCGAGCTGGAAAAATTTGTGGTAGTATTCATTGATGATATCCTCATCTACTCTAAGTCCAAGGAAGAGCATGTCGAACAGCTTCGCATTGTTCTTCAACGTCTCCGAGATCACAAGTTGTATGCAAAATTCAGCAAGTGTGAATTTTGGTTGGACCGTGTGCCATTTCTCGGCCACATAGTTTCAGCAGAAGGAATCTCGGTAGATCCCAGCAAAGTTCAAGATGTGCTAGATTGGAAGCCACCAAAAACAGTTCATCAACTTTATAGTTTCCTTGGACTAGCTAGATATTATCGTAGGTTAATCCCTAATTTTTCTGAATTATCCAAGCCTATCACAAGATTACTGAAAAATGATGTGAAGTTCTAATGGAGTGATAAATGTGAAGAAGCATTTCAGAAGTTGAAGGAACTATTAACCACTGCCCCAGCATTGGCTCAGCCGGACATCACCAAACCGTTTGATGTGTATTGTGATGCATCTAGGACAGGACTTGGATGTGTGCTTATGCAAAGTGGTCGTGTCATTGCCTATGCATCACGATAACTAAGGAAGCATGAGGAACATTATCCAACTCATGATTTAGAACTAGCTGCAGTAGTGCTTGCGCTAAAGATTTGGAGACATTATCTACTCGGGAATTTAGTGCATAACCACAAAGATCATAAGAGCTTGAAATACATTTTCACTCAGACCGATCTGAACATGAGACAACGTCGATGGCTGGAATTAATCAAGGATTACAGTCTGGAGATTCATTATCATCCAGGCAAGGCCAATGTAGTCGCCGACGTGCTAAGTAGAAAAATCCACTGCAATAACTTGGTGCTGGAATTTCAGGACAGCAGCAACCACGTAACTATTTCAGAACCTAGCCTTCGTGTTTTGCCTGCTATAGTGATCAACAACCTTAGTATACACTCCACCATCCGTGAAGAAATCATTGCTGCACAGAAGAAAGACATTGGTATGGATTATATCTGTCAAAACATTAAAAATGGTAAAGCAAAATGTTTCACACAAGACTCGGATGGTACTCTATGGTTGAATAACTGTTTAGTAGTGCTAAAGGACTTTGGACTTCGACGAAAAATCTTGGATGAAGCACATCACTCCAAATACTCCATCCATCTGGGTAGTAACAAAATGTACCAATACTTGAAGAAGAATTTTTGGTGGACAAGGATGAAGCAAGAAGTTGTTCGATAAGTCGCAGAATGTGATACTTGTCAGAGAGTTAAGGCTGACCATTTCAAATCAGCCGCACTACTTCAGCCATTGAGTATTCCCGCCTAGAAATGGTGATGTAGATATGGCCCAATCTTCCGAGAGGTAAGGGGATAAATTCGAATTTGGGGAACTCAGCATTGATGACCCGGCTTGAATCAGACATGATCCAACCCCCCAACCATTACACCAAGCACAACTTGATTGTTCCTGCAAGCAAAATCGAGAACACAAGCTAGAGAGGATAAACACGTAATCTGAAATTGCAAATATGGATGAAGCAAATCACAAGAAAAGGTTCAAACTCTGAACACAAAAGGACTAATCGCCACAGTGGTGTAGAACAAGAACTGGGGCCCTGGATTACTGTAAAAGGGCTTGTCGCCACGGTTACAATAATTCGATCAAGTTTCTCTCTAGAAAACTGAACTAAACAAAACCCGAAAGTAAAAGACGGTGGCTACTGAGTTTATGTAGGAACCAGAGACGTCCTAGGATTGGGGGCGACCAGGGGGGCGCCCACAACATGGGCTTAAGGCCCGACATGATACATGGCCAAGTTGGCCCAAAATAGGTGGCGCAGCACCTTGTCATGGTCACATATTATGACTCACGACCGTTCTAGAGCTAGGACCAGAAACAAAGCGACGGCGTCGTCGTCCACTTTCAAACGCATCAAAGAATGCCTCGTTTGGATGTTGGATGTGGGAGATATCATCAAAACCGTGAAGGGGTGTCGGCTGAATCTGAGACGAACACAACGACCGAGTTGGTGGCGACTTGTAACTTGGGGAAGGCCATGATATGCGTGTATCCAGCATAGTGATGTCCTCATCAAATGGGAAGATATCAGCATGGCTTTCATTGTTGGTCTCCCTCTCACCTCTCGGAAGCCTGATTTGATTTGGGTCATTGTGGACCGACTCACAAAATCTGCCCACTTCCTACCGATCAATAACACGTACAAGATAAAGCAATATGCAGAGCTATACATCGCAAGAATTTTGTGCCTTCATGGAGTACCCAAGACCATTGTTACAGATCGTGGCTCACAGTTTGTTGCTCGTTTCTGGGAACAATTGCATGCTTCTTTTGGTACCAAGTTGACTCGGAGTTCTGCTTACCATGCCGCTACTGATGGACAAATAGAGCGTGTCAACCAGATTTTTGAAGATATGCTTAGAGCATGTGTTTTAACACATGGTGGTAACTGGGATGAGTACTTATCATATGCGAAATTCTCATACAACAATAGTTACCAAGAGAGTCTAAAAATGTCCCTATTTGAAGCACTCTATGGTCGTAGTTGTAGAACATCGTTAAACTGGTCTAAATCTGGAGAAAGAGTAACCTTTGGTCCTGACCTTGTCAACAATACAGAAGAAAAAGTTCATACCATTCAGGCAAATCTTAAAGCTACTAAATACCATCAGGAGAAGTATGCAAATAGATGACGTAGACCACTATATTTCAATAAAGGTGACTACGTCTATCTCCGAGTATCACCTATGAAGGGTATCCAACGGTTTGGAGTCAAGGGAATGTTAGCTCCCCGTTATATTGGACCATTCCCAATTCTGGAACGATGTGGAAACGTAGCCTACAAGCTGGAGTTACCTGCTAACCTGTCTGGAGTTCATAACACCTTTCACGTCTCTCAACAAAAGCGGTGTCTCAAACCACCCATTGACAAAATCTTGGAAGACTATGACCAACTTCAACCATACCTCACATACTCCGAACAACCAACAAAGATCCTCGATGAGAAAGGGCGCACAACCCGTAAATGAACACTCAAATTTCTGAGTACACATTACCCAAAATTTTGGTCGTTGTACGCAGGTATGTTTTGACCACCATACTTCCCTCTAGTTTGCCTTGTTCTTAATCTCGGGATGAGATTTCTTGAAGGAGGGAGGGCTGTGACACCCAGGTGTCTCATTTTTGCCTAACAATCTTGAAGAGCACAAATTATAGTTAAGGGTAGCATGAAATAATAAAAACCCCACTCAAATTTGAATTTATTCTAGGCAATTCAAAAACCCTGCAACCAAATATAGAAGTAACTTAAAATTTTCAATATAACATATGCCAAATAAATTCATAATCAGATTGGCAATAATAAAATAGAATTTTATGAATTTAATGAGCATTTTATCATATTTAGAAATACCCCAAATAATTAATTAAAACATAGAAACCTTTCATAATGGGGAAGTAATTATAAAATAATTATTAAAATTCTGACCAAATGGGTCCCACCAGAGCACCAGGGATATCCCAAAGGACCTTTGTGCAAAATTCCATGATTTTAGGAGCTTCCTAGCTATTTGTTCTAGAATAACCTTTGACCAGGGGTCTAGTTGCAAAGAATCAAATCAAATCTGGACTGCAGTGCGAAAATCCTTTTCTTCTTCCTCTCACTGGCGTAGGGCCTTCTTCCTCCCGACGCCTCTCCCGGCGCACACGCCACCCTCCACCTCGAGACTTCACATTGCTACAGTGTTGCCTGCCCCCTCTGCCCCCGTGCTATCCCATCCCCTCTGTCCCCAGCCGCTCGCCGCACCAACGGCCACCTTTCTCCCCCTCTGCACGCCACCATCAGCCGATCGGCAAGGCCTTCAATGCCGAGCTCTATTGCTGCTCTCCACACCCCCCCAACCACTCCATTCTCTTGAGTACGACCGTCTAGTCACCGTGACCACCTCGCCAGAGCTTCTCCACTCTTATCTCCCCTGCCCTCTCCTCTTTTCTCTTTGCCAGCCATCGTTGAATGAAAGTGCAAGCTCGAGCTCCCTCTCTGGCTTCCAGCGCCTCCCCGACTCAGATAATCCAACACATAGCTGCGCTCCCATCGTCTCTACATTGTTCCCAACCAAATTTGTCAATTTCCTTTTAGAACTCCACCAATCGACGAAGATTCATCTCATCTCCATATTGTGATCATCCGTCAGATCATTGTCGAATCCTCTCTCCTTGGTGAGTCATTTGTAAATTCCGTTGGCACACAAGTTGGTAACTCCCTGGCGCATGGATCTAAACTCTTGAGTTCTTGTCTCGTGGTTTGAGGTGAGAGGAGTTCCAGTTTTCCCCCGCCGCCGCCGCTATCGGTTTCTCCCCCACCTCCACGATGAGCTCCATGTTCCGGTCTTCCTCGACGCAGCCCAACCTGATGTCGGCCTTCGCGTCACCACTGCAGAGATGTAGGTGAAGGCGGAGTCCGAGTTTGTGCCCTATACCGTTCATCCGACGCCGCCGAAGACCCCCCTTCCACCGCTCGATGACGGCGACCACCTCCCGGTGAGCTACCGTGCTCGCAAACCCCCCGGCCGTGTTCGCCTCGACGTGCGCATCATGTGTGTGGTCCCACGGCGAGGTTTCATCCCGCATACACGCCGACGGTGAGCTTTGACCGCGCTCTGACGAGCCCCACGGCGGTGCTGACTGTCGCCTATTGGCATCCGACATGGCCTGACGTGGCAGCTGATGTGGCACATATGTGGCCTTCCTTAAACCAGGAAATATCCAGAAAAATCCTAGAAATTGCTTAAACCTTTGAAAAACCATAGTAAATCAAATTCAAATCCAATGTGGCCCAAACAAATTTTGTTAGATTCATTTTGAATTGATCTAATTTAGTAAAATGATAAATCAATGTCTCTATACATGTATTTTTATAAATACATTAAATTGTCAAAACACTAAATAATTCACCAGAAATTCTAGGAATGAAATTAAATCCTAAGTTTTGGCATGCTTAGTAAAAACATTATTGTCTACCTCCACAAATTTTGGGTTGATAAAATATAAATTATTTTGAACTCTGGAATTTATTTAGTGTGTTTGCTTAGATTAGTTCCAGTAATTATTCTATAAAAAATTTGCCCATGCCACTTGACATAAAAAATCACTCATGTAAGCCTCTGTTCACAGTAAATCACACCTGTCCAGAAACATAAATTTACTTTACTAATTAATTTAATTGCCCATATCACTCATATACTCTATTTAATTGCATAAAGAATAGATATACCTAAAATATTAATTATCAACTTCACTTCTCTGAAACATATGGCTTCGAGAACATAATAATAATTTTGATTGACAATAAAACCCAATGTGCTGGCATGCATCATACCATAGCATTGAACAGTGTTTCAACAATACCGTTAACATATTTCCATGATATAGGTAATGACAATCAGGAGCCCGAAGAGGACTTTCAGAAGGTCGTTGACCCTCAAGAGCAAGAAGTTATAGTTGCTAGCACTAACATTGATCCAGGCAAGCCCCAGTTTGCATTTGCCTTTTTATAAAGTTTTGGTAGTTGACAATATTACTCGTGTCTATGATTATTGTTACATTAGGTCATAGGAGTTGATTGAAACCCACCTTGATGATACTCCAAATGACCTATGCTACTGTTTTTAGAACATTGGTAGTATCGGTACTGTGTTGCTATGCTTAGTAATATTAGTCATGGTAGATATTATTACTAAGAAAAGATCTGGCCACTAGAATGAGACTTAATAAAAGAAGTTTACTTTTGATGCTATGACCGGGCAGGGATGATACATGTGTAGGTTTGCAGCAATACATGGGTGTTGACTACGGTAGCTCTGCCTTGTCAAACCTAGGACCCGTTCGTGGTCGGGCCCTTGATCAAGTATTGAATAGTACCGAATGCATGCTAGTTTATGGGCACTAGTAAACCGATGTAGCACTAATGGTCACTCGCATTAAGGACGGTTAAGGTGCATTGGTCATTGACCCTCCTGTTGCTGGAGTGGGCGGTTCATACCATGAAGTAATATTGGCAGAATGGCATGCCCACTCGACGTCACCACACCCGGTCTGAGGTGTGGGTGCTTTTCTTGCAAAAGGTTGCCATATACGACCTTAATTGGTGCATATGTGTCGTGTATCTCAGGTTTTCCCAGCTGGTGTAAATCGATTGCAATTGCTGTCCCTCGCAGTAATGAGTACTGCTTGGTCTCTGAGTCATCACCTAGTTGCACTTGATGTTATGAATATGGATTTATGTTGGTTATTGCTGATTATTATTATTGCTCTATTGTTGTATTTACTTTATGTACTTTTTTATTACTTCGTGATGCCTCACTAAAGTTACATTCCGCTCTACCTCATTAAATTGAGAAAATAAAACTTGATAGAACTAGTAGGTTGCTTAGTGCGAGTCCTTTCAAACAAGCCACCTATTAGAGCCATTGCATGTATAGGTTTTCGACGGGTCAGTCTTGCTAAGTAATTATTGCTTGGGCTTTGTGCCATTATTGTTTTTTAGGTAATGAAGAAATAGAATTGCATGTAGATGTGCTGCCTTGGGACATGCAAGTCCCTGAGGGTTGGACTACCCACTGGGAGTCCGACTTGCCGCCACAGTGATGTTGTGTGCTGCTAGAGTGATGGTTCTTCGGGCATGAATCATTACTACGCTGTATCGCCGAGCTCGTAGTTTCTCAACGTTATTTGCTTCCGCTGTTTTCAAAACATTCAAGAACTTGTATTATTCCGTTGCACTCTAATCACCATAATTATGTAATATTCAACTTAAATTTGGACCAATGTTGTATTATCAAGTATCTGCGTTATCAGCACCTTCGGGACCTCGATCCTTCGGGAAGGGGCGCCACATCTTCGGCTTCTAGGAATGAACAGCTGCGCTCCTCACCCTATTCAGTACTCATAGCACAACTCGCGAACCTCGTTCACGATGCACACCCACCTAGTGCAACTGCTGACGCCCACCCGGCCCTCCCCCGTTCAGTTCACGATACTGCCACGCTCCTCACCCTGCTCATGGCGCCCACCAGCCCATCCAGCGGCGACGCCGCCTTGCGCTTCATACGCTCCTCCCACACGACAACCAGCGGCGGCGCCACCTCGCGCTTGAAATGCTCCTCCAACACGCCAACCAGCGGCGGCGCCGTCTCATGCTCCCGCTTGGCACCTCGCACTCCGATGCACTATGATAGTGTCGCCTGGCGCTCCAGGCCGCCGCCCCTCGATCCAGCAGGCTGGGTGGCGTGGCCTGCTCCGCTGCACCCTGAGAGTGCTGCTGCCTCATGATCCCAAGCCCTGCCGAGCTGCAGCCAGCCATCAACGCAGACACGCATCATCGATGTCCAGTCCCACCACCACAACATCAACACAACGGTCACCTCCGATAGAAGCATCATCGTCTAGTTCCTTGATGAGATATGGCCGAATGAAAAACCGCTCCATCATTGGTTTGGATATGAAGTGGCTAATCATTCCAAAAGCTTATCGTGTGAATGATGAAGCAAACGAGACAACAATCATTCAGGTCTGTGTGGGCATGCCAAACAGGAAACAACATCAATATTGGTGTCTCCTCTTCCAGGTGTGCCAGAAAAACTGAAGCATTTCCTGGAGAGCTCTCGGTGCATGTTCGTCAGATCAAAGATCAGAGGCGACGTCCATCGACTATCCGTTGATCACAACAACAGTGTAGCTAGGACGTTGGAGCTGCAGGACGTCGCGTGGGACCACATGAAGCAAAATTAAACATACAGACTTGGACTCAAGACTGTGTGTCGGAGAGTGCTTGGTCTGACAATGGCCAAGCATTCTGATGATGGTAAGTTTCACCAAAACTAGGGGATAAGGACTAGAGTAGCCTGCACATCGATTATGCAGCTATAGACGCTTGCGTCTCATACATGCTTGGTCAGAGATTTAACATCAAGCCATAGAAGAAGTGTGTTGTGTGTTGTGTGTGTGTAGCGCCTTCATGCACATGTACATAAAGTAATTAATATCAATATCACTAAATATATGTTTAGTTCAGTTTCTATTATTGCAATACCATTTACATGTTTCATAATTATTATTAATTCTTTTTTTATCTTACAAAATAATGTGTGTAAATTGAATTTGTATTTAAGTGATGAGTATAATATGATGTGTGCTTGTGGACAAAACTATTGCAAAAATAATTGAGAACATCATTAAAACAAGTTAAAGTACAATCTGAGTGCATATACATCATACTACAACTGTTCCAGTGATCCAACAAAAACAGAGGATCTTGCATTGCAGAGGTGGCTACTTGAAATATGGGTAGGGCCGGATAAACAGAGAGGAGCTTGCAGAGGTGTCACCCTAGCTTGAGCATGCGCCATGGCCGATAGTTCGAGCTCGTCGCGGACCACCACCAAGACCCAATCCTTAGGCGAGTATGAGGAGAAGCACCATTCCCCCATCCCTTACCGTGTCAGGCCGTTGGACTACCACCCCCCGGTGTACTGCGACTGCCAGCAAAAGGCGGCGTTGTGGATCTCGTGGAGCGACAACAACCCCGGACGACGCTACCTCAAGTGCTGCAGAGCTCGGGTGAGTATAGTTTTGTTCCCATTCGATTGATTTTGAATTCGCGGTTGGTTTATTTGGCCTCCCAATTTGTTTGTCAGGTTGGAGGTTGCGCGTTCATGTGTTGGTATGAGCGCCGGCACGATGCATTCTTGCAGACACTGCTCATAGATCTGCGTAATGTCGTGTGGTCTCTTAAGAAGGAGAAAACGGCACTGAACGAAGCTCTTGGTGAGGCAACCACTAGGCTGGATTCGATGGAGAAGAAGCTGGCGGCGGTGAAGAAGGAAGATGAGGACGAGATGGATGCTCTAAAATCTGAAATAGAGGACCTCAAGGCAGAAGTCAGGAAGCTAGAGGTGGAGAAGACCGGGCTGAAGGCATTATGTGTGTTCTTTGTTGCCATTGTGTTGTTCATGTGGATTGGCAATCAGTAGGTGCATGTATATCCAGTTAGTGTTGTGTTGTAGTTAAGCAGCCTTAGTTGCATGTATGCTGGTTATGTCTCCGAACTAAGTTCATGTGCCAAATGTATGCTAGTTATTATCTAGTTGGCTATCAAGTTATGTGCAATATTGATGTGTAGATGCAATATGATGACAGATAACACAATACAGTAACAAAGTTGGAGGAGCCAGAGTGCAACTCAAATTTACCCAAAAAAATCATCATTGTCGTTTTCCATGGAATCTACTATAGCTAAGACTCCATCAGTAGTGTAGGTATCATCAGAATCATCGTAGTCATCTTGTAAGTCCTCATCATCCGGTTCTGGCATGGTGGCAGCACGCGCCTCTTTGAGTACAGCAGCATCGACACTTAACTCTTGCATGTCAGTCCTGCTCCAATTTCTCAATTCCTCAGGTCGTTGTTCAATGTTCATATGTTCCACTCCTACAACAACCAAGTCATCATCAGTATCAGCAAAATTATTTTCATTCTCCTCTCCTTCTTCAGGCATGGCAAACAGGTTCCTAGCTTTCATTCTAAGGGCACTGCACC
Organism: Eleusine coracana subsp. coracana; assembly: GCA_032690845.1. NCBI lineage: Eukaryota > Viridiplantae > Streptophyta > Magnoliopsida > Poales > Poaceae > Eleusine > Eleusine coracana. The sequence continues at coordinate 35,611,837 of CM064418.1, forward strand.
AATTCGCTCTCCTAGAAAATTTCACATAACACCTGCTCTGCTTGGATCACCAGGATGTACGACTCCTCTGAATATCGAGTCTGACTAGTATCAATGTCGATAATGCCATATTTATCCTTACTGTACCCTCTGGATTTGTTTTTGTCCGGTGCTGAAACATCAAACCAATCACACTCGAACAAAATGACTTCCTTCTTCATAGGATAGTATAGCATGATAATTCTTCTAATCACTCCGTACCATTCCATGCCATCCCCCTGGACGACAACACCAATATTTTGTGTGGTTAAGTTTTTCTCTGCTTCTTTTGTCCGAAAGAGAAATCCATTGATGGAGCACCTGTTAGCCACACGAATACGAGGATCTGAACCACGAGCTAGAGCATATATCACGTCATTCACTTCTCCCTTTGCCCATAGTTTCCTTATCTGCCTCAAAATAATTTGGAGATATGTTAGGAACACATTGTAAATTTAAATATCATGTATTTAAAAATTAGAGGAATATGTCTCACTTTTTGCTCAAACCATCCTACAAATTGTTGCTTGTGGCTTCTATCAACATTCCTGAGTTGGATTTCCTCAATTCCTTCTCATGCTCACTGCAACAGTAGGAAAATGATCAGGCACCTACTAGAAGACAATGCATGTTTCAAAAAAATAAATCATATATGTGACATGCAATGACTTACTTTATCCATTTGTTGCAATCATCACAGTTGGATAATATGTAGTGCCTCATCTTCTGAAATTCTTGAGGCTTAGGTTTGTCGAGCTGAAAAGAGTTTATTTTTACTGTAGACCCTACTGCCGAATATGCTCATACCATCACAAGGTGGTTCAGTAACATCGTTCGTTTCTTAACACTCTAGCCGATTGAGCTTTGTACTAACATCTTCAAAGAAGTGAGAGCAAAAGGTAAGGCACTCCTCCGAGAGATATCCCTCTGCTATTGAACCTTTAGGACACGCTTTGTTCCTCACATAGCCCTTGAGGGTAAGCAGGTACCTCTCCACTGGATACATCCATCTGTAGCAAGCTGGGCCACCGTACTTAGCCTCCCAAGCAAGATGAACTGGTAAGTGTACCATAATATCGAAAAATGCTGGCGAAAAAATCATCTCAAGACGACAAAGGGTCTCTCCAATAGATTTGTCAAGTTTTTCAAGTTCAGCAACCTCAAGCTCCTTTGAACATATTGCGTTAAAAAACCTGCTGAGTTCAATGATCCCGACCACTACATCCTCAGGCAATATGTCGCGTACCACCAAGGCTAGAAGTTTTTGTAATAAAACATGGTGGTCATGACTTTTAAGTCCAGTTACCTTGCAGGCACTGACATCAACACACCTCCTGATATGGGAGGCATACCCATCTGGCATCTGAATATTTTGTAGGAAATTGTAAAAAATTTGATTCTCATCTTTTCCTAACGTGTACAACGCTAGTGGCAAAGTGTATTTACCTTTCTCTTGCAATGGATGCTGATCCTTCCTTATACCCAGTTCTTGCAGATCAAGTCGAGCCTTCTCACCATCCTTACATTTACCAGCTAAACCAAGAAAAGTCGCTATCAAGCTCTCGCAAATATTCTTCTCAATGTGCATGACATCTAGATTATGGCGTATTAGCAATTTTTTCCAGTAAGGAAGCTAAAAAAACACTCTTCTTCCTCTAGTTGTGCCACCTAATATCTTCATCTCGTTGCTTCCTCTTCCTTGCGGTAGTCTTTCCAAAACATACTTGCTCAAAAATCTCGTAATGTTGCAAAACTTGTTCACCAGTTAGCGGCACTGGAGGCTGCCTCTCTTCAAACTTGTCATTGAAGCTCACCTTGTTCATTCGCCACATGTGGTCTTAAGACAAAAAACAGCGATGCCCCATATAGCAATGCTTTTTACCATGTTGTAACCACAAGTAATCAGTATCCTTGTGACAATGAGGACAAGCAAACTTTCCTTTTGTGCTCCAACCAGGTAACATCGCATATGCAGGAAAATCATTTATTGTCCAAAGTAAAACTGCATTAGATTAAAATTCTTCTTCGCTTTTGCATCCCAAGTCATAACTCCATTAATCTAGAGATCTTTCAGCTCGTCGATCAGAGGCTGCAAATACACATCACTGTTAATTCCTGGAGATCTAGGCACTAGAATGAGCATCGACATCATCCAATAAGACTGCTTCAAGCACAACCATGGAGGCAGGTTATAAGGAAGTAGGAGCACCGTCCATGTAGTGTAATTCACATTCAACATCCCCAATGGATTAAAGCCATCTAATGCAAGTCCCAGCCTAACATTACGTGGTTCCGATGCAAAGTCCTCATACTCATCATCCACGTGCTTCCATGCCAATGAGTTGGCTGGATGCCAAACTTTCCCATCTTTAGCGACCAATTCATCAGCATGCCAACATATTTGCTTCGATGTGGTCACGTTCATATATAATCTTTGAAGGCGAGGAATAAGTGGAAAGTACCTCAGTATTTTTTGAGGAAAGAGCTTCTTCTTCTTTATTCCGCCATCAAGAGTGGCACCACCCTCTACATGCCCCTCTGGATCAGCATTTTTCCACCTACTTTCTCCACATGTTGGGCACGCATGCAGATCCTGGTATTCTCCACGAAATAACACACAGTCATTGACACAATCATGAATCTTCACATAGTCCAGGCCAAGTTCTTGAACTACCTTTTGAACTTTTTTCAATGTATCTGGGACACAATGTCCTTTGGGGAGCAAAAGACATATTAACTGAAGGATCTGCTCCATGGCATTGTTGCTAATGCCGAACATGCACTTAGCCTTCTTACAACCAAGGTACAATTCTTTCTTTGCTTCTTGCATTATTTTGAAAAAAGCCTTTGCTGAATCATTTTGCTCCTTGGTATTATTGCTGCTTCCGCTAAGATTTCCACGTATAGCACCACTAATTAGTGAGTCAATCAGATTTTTAACAGTGGGGCCATCAATAGCAAGTTCGCCTTCATTAGTAAAATCTCGATTATCATCCAGAACCATAGGCTCAGCAGCTATATCACGAAAAAGACGTTCCTGTGTTATGAATTCCTTATGAAACCCTCTATCAATCAGGTGTTGTGCAAGCTCAGTCTTTGTTCTATATGCCATGCAACCACACCTACTACATGGACATTTCACAATCTCTCCTAGAGAAGTGCCCTCAAAAGTGTCTTCAATGAATTTTTCAACTTCGTCCTGCCAAGCCTTATCTCCATGTGACAACAGCATCCAACTCCGATCGTTCCCGGATGCCATCAGTGAAATTAAAGGAACTAATTAACAAATTCCAAAAATAGGAGAAAAGGTTGTTGATGGTGGACTAATAAACAAAAGATGATTAAAAATACTATCCTAAACAAACAAAACTACTTAGATTTACTAATCTGCCAATCAGCCCCAATCACAAAAAGTATTAGAAGATCTCGACCTTATTTATTGTGGATGGCTCATGTTCCAGAAGATGGGGTGCGGGACAAGTCCGGCGTCCACAATCCTAACCGCGCGCATCTTCTCGCCACCGTCTTCCCGCCGCCGAATGCCTTGGCCGCGTCACCAGTGACTGTTCTAGGGTGGAGGCGATGTTGGAGCTAAGGACGGAGATACCAACAATAGCTAGTGGATGGACAACGTTGGAGCCAACACGGACTGGGGACCCCATGCTGGTATTATTTTTTTGTGAGGGGGAAAATGCTACTATTTACCTCCCGCCTGGTATGAGTCATATAGTCCCTCTTATTCTGTGCGTAATGCAGCTCATTTTAGACAACATTTAGCATAGAAATCTTATCTTATACTATATATTTACTAATTAGAGCCTCCTTTTGATGCCTCCACGTTAATCGGAGAAAAATTGAAGAAATTCTCATAAAAAATGAGTCTACACTCAAACCAAAGAAATGGAAATCTAAAATAGAATGACGTATATGCATGTGCTTATATGTATCTACTATGACTAGATTTTTCCATCCCTGCCATTAAAAGGAGTTTCCGGCCCATTGTTATCAACATTAGAGCATCTCCAACTATTGTGTAAAATCACTTCCTAACTCAAAATTTCGGATATTATTAGGAAAATCATTCTCCAACCGTTATGTAAACCAGGTCAGCTCCCTAAATATACCAACTCCCTAAACAAGTGCCCTAGGTTGCTATATTTAGAAACAAAATAGGAACTTCCAAAACATAAAATTCATTTGGAGACCAGATATTAGGAATTGTTGGAGGAAAAAAGTATTTTCACTCTTTATAATTCTTTAGAAAGTCCCTAATTCCAGATTTAGAGAGTAAGTTTTTACATAATTATTAGAGATGCTCTTAAGTCGTTGTTTGATTGGCTATCTACTCGGCTCTCTAGACTGCAAGTCGTGGAGTAATGATAACTAGCAGCTGTTACCCACGTCGCATTGAGTAAATATACTAGTAGGAGCTGAGTGTGAATGGTCACGTCGCTTGACTCGAATTGAGGCGAGCAGCGCCACCCAGGAGGGGTTCGTGAGTCATACGCATGCGTTCATAGGGAAAAAAAGGAATTTTGTAGGTCAATGTTCATTATTAGTAGTATAGTAGCAATAGGGAGCAAGGAGAGAGAGAGAGAGAGAGAGAGACGATATGCTTTGAAACTTTCATACTCCTACATCTAGGAGACAAAGAGAGATAGGGATGTGGTGCATTGAAGGCTACTAGGACCCGGGGGGAAAACTGCCTGGTCCATGCAGGCAGCTTCACCAGCCTGGGGTTGGATTTTCTCAGCCTAAATTTGGATTTGATTGTTTGGGCCAGGTAGCAATTCCCAGCAAAAAACCACACAGGCTACTACTCATATGTCAACTAGCGTGGATATACCATCTAGAGCTGCCATGGCATTTTAGGTGGAAGCGTGTCTGCCTCTTGTCACAACACGTGGTGCATTCTCTAGCACCCATGTGTGGATATGCCATGATATTTTAGCTACATATCTATCTATCTATCTTTTATTCTCTTCTTATATGAAAGTCATAAGAAGCCACCACATTCGCTCTCAAGACCATGGAATTACCATGTTAATCTAAAAAAGCGAAGACTGAGAAACCATGTGGATATGTGTCATGGTTTGCAATATATGTGATGAGTAATTGACTTGAGTGGACCTTGTGTTTGAGTTGAAATGCAGGAATCTTGGGACTGCATGAGTTTGTGCATGTCATGGTCTTGACTAACCGGAGTTGGTGGAACTATTGGTGAAGTTGCAGGAGTTGGGAAATGTGTTTGCTTGTTTCATGATGTGTGGGTCACTGTAGTCGACGTGGCGGTCAACGGCGAGAGGATCGGGCACAAGTAGGGGACTTGGGGTCGGACGATTAAAATACCGGGTGGAGTCCAGGGTGATCCACATCATACACATGGAGAGGCGAGAAGCATGGACGGTTTCGCGGTTGAGCCTCAAAACCTTAGTGTGATGAAGACGACGAATTGACCAAGTCAAGGCGAGCGGGATGCCGGTGCAAGTGACAAGGGGGCCCGATGGACACGGACTGGGAGAGACATGTCGGTGGTCAGGATCGCGGGACAAGGTGACACGCGTTGACATCGAGAAGTCACGCTTTGAGAAGTGTGCGAGGTGGTTTCCCGGTTTGGGCCTCAAAATCGGTGGTGGTGGTTGTTGGTGCACGTGGCACCATCATGGAGCTTGCTTTGAGGCGAACCAAAGTTGTGAAGGGCTCGATGGCATTCGGACGATGAGGCGAAAGATGGATGATTATGCCCTCGATGGTAGGTGGGTGTGTCATGTAGGCCAAGGGTTGTGTTGTCATGTGGGCAATAGACCTTGGGCCTATGTAAGGAGAGGTAGGGCTGGTGGAAGAGATGCCTCTGTTTACCTTAGCCTTGCCTTAGGTCTTCATTCAAAGTGCTAGGAGAGGTCTTCATGTATTAGAGGAGAATAGTGGGTGTGTGAGAGACATCTCTTGCTCTTCCAAATAGTGGGACGAAGAGGGTGGCTTCCTAGCCTTGTACCTATGGATCTTGTAAGCATGTTTCCATGATATGAGATTTATTTTTGTGCTCAAGATCTTCCTCTCTACCTAAATCCAAAATTTCTCCTTTTCCCTATTTTTGGAGCTATGTTCGTGGAGATTTTTTATCTCATTTTTGAGTGGGTTTTGTTACAAATTTCTTGAGAGATCTTGGTGGATTTCCTGAAGAACATTCAAACCCTAGAGCTTTCGGTAAATCCTCAAATTCGCAATGAATTCTTGAGCTTTTTGTGTGATTCCACTTGGAGATGAAATGTCCTATCATGATGTTTCCCAAGTTCAAATTTCGTGATTTTTGGAGTTCGTTTGATAGTGTTTTGCAATTTTTCTTTGCGATCCGCTATTGCTGTTCTGAACTTGTCGGGCCCGACCGGCAGTGCCGATGGCTACTGCCGGTGGCACCAACTGCCGATGGACCAGCAAGGACCAGCAGTGCCACTGGTCACTACCAATGATCGGACCTGCACTGCCGATCGCCTGGACCAGCACTACTGATCGGCACTGCCCATAATCTGATCGGCACTGTCGATTCTTCGTCTGAACAGCTCAGTTTTGAGTGTGTTTCTTCCATAGTTTTGTGCCTTGGTTTTCCACCTTCATTAATTGTTTTTTGTGTGATTTTTTAGTAGATTTGTGTCTTGGCTATACTCGACCAACAGCTACAATCGGCACTACCGATGGGCATGACCGGCACTACCGACGGTGTCATCCGGCACTACCAATGGCTGTGATCGGCACTTCCGATGGTAGACCAGTAAGGTGTTTTGTGCGTGCTTCTTCAACTATTTCAAGTCTTTGTTGTTCACTCTTGTATCCGCTGTATTCCACTGTTATTGATCACTTCTAGGGTTAGCACATCACAAGTTGGTGTGTGTAGCCTTGGTAGTCGGTTTAGAGGATGGCTCGGGTTGTAATTGGGACATAGGCCAAGTTCACTTGGAGAATTTTGATTGGCTCCCATTTACCCCCCTCTGGTCACCTTCTCGATCCTACAATTGGTATTAGAGCTGGTTTGATCACTAGTTTACCTTCACCGGCTTTGTGATCCGAAGGTGACATGGAGATACGTGCGGTCAAGCTCTGGATGTTCGATGGAGAGGACTTCCCCTACTAGAAGTCATGGACCAAGGCTTATCTTCTGAGTCAAGGACGTGCTATCTGGGACATCGTCAAGCAAGAATACAACATACCTGCCAACCTCAACACTACTTCTATAGGTGAGTTGAACAAGTATGAATACAACTCCAAAGCTGTCAACATTCTGCTCTCTGCACTTGGTAGGAGTGAACATGATCGCATTGCACATCTTGACCCTACTCATGCTATTTGGGTTAAGCTTTGCACGTACCATGAGGTTACCAATCAAGTCAAGTCTATGCGTAAGGATTCTTACAATAGACAGTACCAAACCTTTGCACAAAAACCTGGCGAGACACTAGATGACACTTTTTGTAGGTTTGAGACAATTGTGTGCAACTTGCGGGCTTGTGGTAACCTTATGTACAATGATAATGATAGAGCTAAGCAACTGTTGTATTCACTTGATGAAAATGTTTGGGAGGTTAAAATTGCTGCTCTGGAAGAAACTACTGACTTTAATACCTTGAACTATGAGCAACTGTATAGCAAGTTGAAATCTCATGAACTGTCTAGGAAATCTCGTCCTAATCATGTTAACCCTGCTTCTAGCAAGGCTTTGCTTTCTAGCTCTCAGAAGGGTGATCACAGCTGTGCTTCTTATGGAACTAACCCATCACTTGACATGTTTTCCTTGGAGTTTGCTCTGTCTTCTCTTGTTGCAGCTTCTGATGAACAGATGGAGTGCATCCCTGACAAGGAACTGTCCTTTCTCACAAGGAAGTTCAGGAAGTTCTACAACAACCGGAAGGAGAGAAGAGGAGGTGGTTCAAGAACCTGCTTCGAGTGCGGTGACCCAGGACACTTCATTGCTGATTGTCCCAAGAAGAAGAAGAAGGTTGGGTACTGTGACAACAACACTGAAGACTTCAAGCAGAAGAAGAACCGCTTCTACAAGAAGGGCAAGAACTCCAAGAAGTTCACCAAGGCCATTGCACGCGCCTGCATTGCTGCCTTGAGCGATGCTGACCTCACATCAAGCGAAGGCCTTACAAGCTCAGAGGAGGAGGTTGAAAAGCCACGAGTCAGGAGGAAGGATGACTTCACGGGGCTTTGCTTCATGGCAAAGAATGACCACGACACCAACTCTGGATCCAACTCCGACACAAGCGAGGTATCTCCCACTCTTGATGAGCTCTCTTCTGAACTTGATCATTTGCGTGATGTTCTACTCTTGCAAGATGATAAGCTTCATAGTGCTTTTCGTGAGAGTAGAGAGCTTAAGTCTAAGTTGGAGAGTGCTGATTTTGACATTGCCTATCTTAGGTCTAAGCTTGCTAAAGAAAACATAATTGCTGAGTGTGAGTCTTGTCAAGTTGTGATGAATGATCTGAGTCAGAGGGAGAGTGTGCATGCTCAAGTTGCCAGTCAACTTGAGAGTGCCCTCAAGGAGCTTGATGAATTCAAAGCTAGGCCAACTCTTTTGGGTTCATGTCACAAGTGCCCCAAGCTCACAAGTGAGTTGGAAGCTCAAACCCTCAAAGTTAAAGAGCTCGAGTCCAAGCTACTAAATAAGACTCGCTCTAAGGTCTTTCCACCACCATGTGAGGTGTGTGTGTCTCTTAAGGACAAGCTTGTAATCACTAGGAAGGAAAATAAAGTCCTAGTCTAGGTAAATGACTATCTAATTTCTAGGCTCCAAACAACCCTAGTGAGTGAGGAGAAGATTGAGAGTGACCTAGCAAGAGTCAAAGAGAGTACGAATAGGTCAACCTACAACTTGGGTTTGGGATTTGAGAGGGTTGACAAAGAAAGTGAAAATGTGGGTAAGTTTGTGCCTAGCTCCAGCTACAAGGATGAGGAACAATCCATCAAACCCACTGACACATACTATCCACCAAACCCCAAACCTTCCTTCAACCTAAAGCAAACAGAGAAGCCAAAACCCAAACCTCATTGTGCAAACAAAGCCTAAACATGAGAGTGTCTATATTTGCATGTTCTGTGGTCATAAGAGTCACTTGGATGAGTACTGTTATAGGCGTAAGAGGATTGAGAGGATGCAAGCTAAGTTAACTAGAAATATGCATCCTGATGATTTTGATGGTTTTCAACCTCGCTCTTTTTCTCGTGCCTATCGTGGACAGGGTCATCCCTCGGCTTTGATTCATGAAACAGAGGCTTTGTGTAGCAGCGCTTTGGCACCCCATGTTTTCCCTATCGTGGTGAGCATCAATCGCGTGGATTTGGTTTTCACATAGATTTGAGTCGAGACACTTTGACAGGCCACACTTTCCCCATCGTGGTTCTCGTCCCATGTGTTCGAATGATAATCGGCAAAGAACTAACTACTACCAATCGTATGGCTAAGTGCTAGATTCCCAAATGTTTTTTGACTAACCCTAGCACTGAGCCATCGACTTTTCCTTCTCGTTCTTTATAGGCAGCAGGTGGAGGTCTAGAGAACAAGTGGCTAATGGACTCTAGGTGTTCGCGCCACATGACCGGAGATGCAAAGTGGTTCTCCAGCCTCACTCCCTTGAAGAGGCGGGAGTATGTGACCTTTGGAGATGACAAGAGAGGGAGAGTGAAGGTAAGAGTCATGGTAAAGGTAAATGAAAAATTCACTCTCAAGGATGTTGGTTTGGTTGAGCATCCCAAGTACAATCTCCTCTCTATTTCTCAGCTGCTTGATGTTGGTTTAGTAGTGCGCTTTAAGGAAAATTCTTCTTGTGTTCTTGATTCGAATGGCTCTTTGGTTTGTGGTATTTCTAGCATTGGGAAAGTTTTTCAGGCTGATTTTGCTAGTTCTCCTGGTTCTCACAAGTGTTTGTTGGCGTAATCTTCTTCTGAGCTCTGGAAATGGCATAGGAGACTAGGTCACATGAGCTTTGACTTGTTATGTCGCTCGAGTGGACTAGGGTTGATCTGAGGATTTCCTAAGCTCAAATTTGATAACGACTTGGTTTGTGCTCCTTGTCGTCATGGGAAAATAATTGCCGTTTCTCATCCACCAATCAATTTGGTGATGATTGAACGCCCTAGAGAGTTGCTTCATATGGACACTGTTCGTCCTTCTCAGGTTCGTTTGGCGGGTGGGAAGTGGTATGTTCTTGTGATTGTTGATGACTACTCTCGCTACTCTTGGGTTTACTTTCTTGAGAGCAAGGATAAAGTGTTTTATCACTTTTGGAGCTTAGTTTTGAGGTTGTTCAAGGAACTCCCTGATGCATTACAAGCAATCCGTAGTATATTGGCACCAAGTTCAAGAATTCCTCTTTTGATGCTTTCTATCTTGAGCATGGTATTGAGCATCAGTTTTTAGCACCTTGTGTTCCCCAGCAGAAGGTGTGGTCAAAAGAAAGAACAGAACCTTTATGGAGATGGCCTGGACGATGCTCGATGAGCATAGGACTCCAAGGCGGATCTGGGCTGAGGCCATTAGCACTGCTTGCTATGTTTCTAATCGGTATATCTTGCGCTCAATTTTTAATATGACTTCTTATGAGCTGTGTTTTGGGAGAAAGCCCTCGGTTTCTCATTTGCGTGCCTTTGGTTGCAAGTGCTTTATTCTCAAGTGTGGCAATCTTGATAAGTTTGAGTCGAGGTCTTCTGATGGCATCTTTCTTTGTTACTCTCTTCATGGTCATTCCTACAAAGTGTTGAATTTGGAAACTAACACCATCGTAGAATCTTGCGATGTAACCTTTGATGAATCAAACTCTTGTGGAAGGAATGTGATTGAGTCTGCAGGTTATAAGGAGCTGCAGGAAAGCATCTTTGTAGAAGAGGACCTACAGGACTTTGATGATGATGACGATGATGCACTTTATCTCTCATCTGAGCTTGTTCCTGCTGCTACCACTACTCTAGCAGAGGGTCCAGAGCTTCTACATTGACTTCAGCAGCTGTCGAGCAAGCTCCAGCTATGGTTGAGTGGGAGGTACACTCTGAGAGAGAGGCCCCCAGCCACATTCAGTGTCAACATCCACCTCAATAAATGATTGGTAATCTCTATGAGAGGATAACAAGGTCAAGGTCTGCACATCTCGCCTGCTTTACCAATTCTCTCTTTATTGCAACCTTTGAACCACGGGATGTTGGACACGCAGTATCTAATGAACATTGGGTTAGTGCCATGCATGAGGAGTTGGAGAATTTTGAGAGAAACAAAGTATGGACCCTAGTAGAGCCTCCTGTTTGTGTCAATGTCATAGGAACCAAATGAGTGTTTAAAAACAAGCATGGGGAAGATGGTGAGGTTATTAGAAACAAGGCTAGGCTTGTTGCCAAAGGTTTCAGTCAAGTGGAGGGCTTAGACTATGGGGAAATATTTGCTCCTATTGCACGCATAGAAGCCATTAGGATCTTGCTTGCATTTGCTGCCTCTAAGGGCATTAGACTCTATCAAATGGATGCCAAGAGTATTTTCCTAAATGGTTTCATAGAGAAAGCGGTTTATGTAAAACAACCGCCTGGCTTTGAGCATCACAAATACCCAAACTGTGTATACAAGCTTCAGAAGGCTTTGTATGGGCTAAAGCAAGCACCTAGGGCATGGTATGCTAAGCTTAAGACTTTCTTGCTAGAGAGTGGATATGTCATGGGGTGTGTTGATAAAACCTTATTCACTCTCAGGCATGGCAATGACTTTCTAATGGTTCAGATTTACGAGGATGATACCATCTTTTGTGGTTCCTCTCATGTTCTTGTGTCCAGATTTTAGAAAGCCATGGAAAGTGAATTTCAGATGTCGATGATGGGCGAGCTCACCTTCTTTCTTGGGCTTCAAATCAAGCAGTGCAAGCAAGGCACTTTCATACATCAAGGCAAGTACACGAAGGATCTCTTGAAGAAGTTCGACATGGTCAATGTGAAGCCGTTGTCTAGACCAATGTCCACTATAATGGCACTTGACCCTGATGAAGACTGTGAAGCAGTGGACCAAAGAGAGTACAGGAGCATGATTGGTCTCAAATACACCCTTGAGTTCGCATCTTCAGGTATCTCAAATACACCCTTGAGTTCGGTCTTTGGTACTCTGCATGTTTATCTCTTGATCTCATTGGGTATTCAGATGCGGACTTTGCTGGGTGTAGAATTGATAGGAAGAGCACTTCTGGTATTTGCCATTTCTTGGGTACTTCTTTGATTTGTTGGTCTTCTCATAAGCAGTCGAGTATAGCCCAATCCACCATAGAGGCTGAGTATGTAGCTGCCACTAGCTGCTATTCACAAATCCTATGGGTTGTATCTACCATGAGGGACTATGGGTTAACCTTTAAGAGTGTTTCACTCAAGTGCGATAACTCTAGTGCCATATGCTTAGCCAAAAACCCAATCCAACATGGTAAGGTCAAACACATCAATGTGCGATTCCACTTCCTGAGAGACAATGTTGAGAAGGGGGGTGTTGAGCTCAAATATATCGACACCAGAAATCAACTAGCTGATATCCTCACCAAGCCCCTAGATGCTTTGAGACATGCTTTTCTTCAGGGGGGAACTTGGTGTTTATCATCCTTATGGCATCATTTGAGGGGGAGTTGGTGTTCTCTTCTATATATGTATCTTACCTTTTATGTATTGTATCTCATATGTAGTATATGCATTGGTAGATGAGCTTTGATTCTTATGCTTTCTTGCATTTCTCTTTGCAATAATTGAGCTTGAGCTAAGTTGTGTGGATGCGATAGTAATCTCTCATGCTTAGATTTTCTAGATGGCATGTTATAAACTCATGTGAGCAACTTGCTAATCTTAAAGTTAAACTACGCTTCTTGTGAACCGTATGAACTAATGATGCTAAAACTTGCTCATCATGTGTATAATTGCTTTTATCCTTGTTGAAACTTGTATTGAGGCTAGTCTAGAGGATATCTTGGCTTTGGCACCTCGTGTTTGCGAATTGGAAGGTTTTGCAAATGTTTAGCTCATGATGGGACATTGTGGGAACGTGTGTTCCTTTTGCCACAAAGGCATGCTCTTTTGTCATGTGAATAAACCATGGATAATCTACTAAATGCTTTTGATCAAGAATAATTCTAAAAAGCTAAATCCAAACACTATGACTTGAGGCCTCGGGGTGTTTGCCATACCCAGTCGTGCGACCCTCCGTATGGATAAGAGAACACATGAGGATAAACAATAAACACTTGATCAAATGAGTCTCTGTTGCATATATGAGCGTTTGTAAAGCTCATTTTCTGTGAATACTTGTTGTCCTAGTTGAGATTGAAACTGGCTAGATTCTTATGATTCACTTAATGCTTGTTTTGCCTTTGATAGGAGTACTTACACATGTGGTGGCAGATTTTCTCATGATAAACTAAATTTGATTCTATCTAAGCTAGTCAATCTTTCTGCTTAGCTTGTATAGTTCTTGATGTTATACCTTGCTATCTATTTTTGATCTTTGTATGATTGTGAGCTATTGCTTTTACACTTCATGGGTATATGTTTATGGGTAGAAAATTTAAATGCTTGTTTGCATAATTGTTGAAGCTCCTTAGGTTTGCATTTTCATGTTTTGCATGTTTGCTTGTTCTTCGATGAGTTCATTGCCAAAGAGGGAGAAAATATTGGGTCATGCACAAATTATGCTGAGAAACTTAAAATGATCCATTTTGCACTATATGAAACCTACCACAAGTTGAGGGGAAGCAATCAAGATCTTGAGCATTTTTCTTGCATTTTTCACATTCTTTGCGTCTCAAGTCGCTTTCTTTGCCAACTCTTGGTTTTGTGATCCCTACTTTGCTAGATGGCTTGTTTTCACCTTTTCTTTGGGTTTGGCCATTTGGATGAGTTTATTCGGTTTCGCATTTCACTCTCTAATCTTGTGCATTTGAGGTTGTCAATGTACTCATCAAGGGGGAGATTGAGAAACCATGTGGATATGTGCCATGGTTTGCAATATATGTGATGAGTAATTAACTTGAGCGGATCTTGTGTTTGAGTTGAAATGCAGCAATCTTGGGATTGCATGAGTTTTTGCATGTCATGGTCTTGACTAACCGAAGTTGGTCGAAGTATTGGTGAAGTTGCAGGAGTTGGGAAATGTGTTTGCTTGTCTCATGATGTGTAGGTCACTGGAGTCGACTTGGCAGTCAATGGCGAGAGGATCGGGCACAAGTAGGGGACTGGGGCCGGACGATCAGGATGCCGAGTGGAGTCAAGGGTGATCCATACCGTACACATGGAGAGGCGAAAAGCATGGAAGGTTTCACGGTTGAGCCTCAAAACCGTGATGTGATGAAGACGGCGTGTTGACCAAGTCAAGGCGAGCGGGATGCCGGTGCAAGTGACAAGGGGGGCCGATGGATAGGACTAGGAGAGACTTGTCGGTGGTCAGGATCGTGAGACAAGGTGACACGCGTCGACATTGAGAAGTCATGCTTTGAGAAGTGTGCGAGGCGGTTTCCGGGTTTGGGCCTCAAAACCGGTGGCGGTGGTTGGTGGTGCACGTGGCACCATCACGGAGCTTGCTTTGAGGCAAAGCAAAGTCGTGAAGGGCTCGATGGCATTCGGGCGATGAGGCAAAAGATGGACGATTATGCCCCCGGTGGTAGGTGGGTGTGTTATGTAGGCCAAGGGTAGTGTTGTCATGTGGGCAATAGACAAGGGTAGTGTTGTCATGTGGGCAATAGACCTTGGGCCTATATAAGGAGAGGTAAGGCTGGTGGAAGAGATGCCTCTCTTTCCCTTAGCCTTGCCTTAGGTCTTCATTCAAAGTGCTAGCAGAGGTCTTCATGTTTTAGAGGAGAATAGTGGGTGTGTGAGAGACATCTCTTGCTCTTCCAAATCGTGGGAGGAAGAGGGTGGCTTCCTAGCCTTGTACCTATGGATCTTGTAAGCATGTTTCCATGATATGAGATTTATTTTCATGCTCAAGATCTTCCTCTCTCCCTAAATCCTGAATTTCTCTTTTTCCCTATTTTCAGAGCTATTTTTGTGGAGATTTTCGATCTCGTTTTTGAGTGGGTTTTGGTATGAATTTCTTGAGGGATCTTGGTGCTAGTACATGCCTAAACATTCCTTTATGGATCCTTGATTGAATCCTAGGCAAGAGCACCTTCAATTTCATGGATTTCCTCAAGAACATTCAAACCCTAGAGCTTTTGGTAAATCCTCAAATTCACGATGAATTATTGAGCTTTTTGTATGATTCCACTTGGAGATGAAACGTCATACAATGATGTTTCTCTAGTCCAAATTTCGTGATTTTTGGAGTTTATTTGATAGGGTTTTGCAATTTTTCATTGCGATCCGCTGTTGCTGTTCTGAACCTGTCGGGCCCGACCGGCAGTGCGAATGGCTACTGCCGGTGGCACCAACTGCCGTTGGACCAGCAAGGACCCGCAGTGTCAGTGGTCATTGCCAGTGACCGGATCAGCACTGCCGATCACCTGGACCAGCACCGCCGATCGGCACTGCCGATTCTTCGTCAAAGCAGCTCAATTTTGAGTGTGTTTCTTCCATAGTTTTGTGCCTTGGTTTTCCACCTTCATTAATTGTTTTCTGTGTGATTTTCTAGTAGATTTGTGTCTTGGCTATACTCGACCAACAGCTATGACTGCAACTACCGATGGGTGTGACTAGCACTGCCGATGGTGTCAACCGGCACTGCCGATGACTATGATCGGCACTTCCGATGGTAGACCAGTAAGGTATTTTGTGCGTGCTTCTTCGACTATTTCAAGTCTTTGTTGTTCACTCTTGTTTCAGCTGTGTTCCGCTAATGTTAATCACTCCTAGGGTTAGCACATCACAAGTTGATGTGTGTAGCCTTAGTGGTCGGTTTAGAGGATGGCTCGGGTTGTAATTGAGACATAGGCCAAGTTCTCTTGGAGAATTTTGATTGGCTCCCATTCAACCCCCCCCCCCCCCGGTCGCCTTCTCGGTCCTACAAAGACATAGACCATCGGATTTTATGAAGAATAACAAAACAGAATTATGATTCTTCTTACAAATTTAGATGCAAACAACCATAATAAAGACTTCATACCAAATACAACTCATAACTAGGAAATAGAAAGGAGATAAGATGGTGCATTAACGAAAAATATTAATAAAGAGCTGGCCTTGCGTTCATAGCTAGCGTGTTGAGTTAAAATCCATCAAGCGTGACGAGTTGAAGATTAAACTTTCAAACTTTTGTATCTATCAAAAAATGACTTATGTGTGGGAGTCTCAAACTCCAATTGACTTATGGGGTGGTTTTTACAATTAACCCAACTTTTACCTATCACTTGCCATATGGCCATGTGTTGCTACGATAAAAAAAATAAAATGATGAAGAATGATTGACAAAACATTTTAGTGCATAAGCAAATTAGATATCTTCCATAAGTTGAGGATGTCAGCGCATTTTCCATAAGTTGAGGATGTTCCATTTTAGTAATTTTCAAGGTCCTCGATGCCTCATTCGCCGATGCCCCAGTTCTGCAATCGGCGGTGCCTCTTTTTTGTGCTTTTTTCTCTTTTGTTTCACTGGGTATTAACCATTATCTCCTCTACAGTCTCTAATTAGGCCGCCCCAACCCTGATTTTGTCACTCCCGTGATGAATCAGAATCGCATGGTACAGATCTTTGCTAGCACCACTGCAAAAGTGTTCTTGTTGTAGCAAGACAATTTTGGAATGGAAGCAAGACATAAATGTTTAAAGCAAGACATTCTTGCTATGGGGTTGATGGGACCCACATGTCGCCGCATTTTCCAGTAGGGGTGGTGCGACAACCACAACCATACAAGCCACCAACTCAGAATTTTAGGGCAAGTATGAGAGAAGGCGCCTCGCGCCCATATCAGGGGCGCACTCCCATTTTTGCCATCACTCCACTCTCGGATGGGGTTCCGCTGACTTTAGTTACTCACGCTGACGAGTGGGGCAGTTGTTGTGCATGGCCCACGTGGTAGTACTAGCAAAAGGGAGCAAGGTGAGAGAGAGAGAGAGAGAGAGAGAGAGAGAGAGAGAGAGACGATATGCCTTGAAACTTTCATACTCCTACATCTAGGAGACAAAGAGAGATAGGCCGTGGTGCATTAAAGGCTACTAGGACCCTGGGGGAAAACTACTCGGTGCATGCAGGCAGCTTCACCAGCCTAGGGTTGGATTTTCTCAGCCTGGATTTGGATTTGATTGTCTGAGCCAGGCAACAACTCCCAGCAAAAAACCACACAAGCTACTACTCATATGTCAACTGGCGTGGAAATACCATCTAGAGCTGCCATGGCATTTTAGGTGGAAGCGTGCCTGCCTCTTGTCACAACACGTGGTGCATTCTCTGGCACTCATGTACGGATGAGCCATGATATTTTAGCTACATATCTATCTATCTATCTTCTATTCTCTTCTTCTTTGAATGTCAAAAGAAGCCACCACATTCGCTCTCAAGACCACGGAATTACCACATTAATCTAAAAAAGAGAAAACATAGATTGTTGGATTTTATAAAGATTTAACAATCCAGAATTCTGATTCTTCTTACAAATTTAGAAGCAAACAACCATAATAAAGACTTCATACACATAACTAGCAAATATAAAAGAGATAAGATGGTGCATTAACGAAAAATATTAATAAAGAGCTAGCCATGCGTTCGTAGCTAGCATGTTGAGTTAAAGTCCACCAAGCATGACGAGTTGAAGATTAAACTTTCAAAATTTTGTATCTATCAAAAAATTACTTATGTGTGGGAGTCTCAAACTCCAACTGACTTATGAGGTGGTTTTTGCAATTAACCCAACTTTTATCTATCACTAGCCATATGCACGTGCGTTGCTATGATAAAAAAAAATAAAATGACAAAGAATAATTGACAAAACATTTTAGTGCATAAGGAAAATTGATGTCTTCCATAAGTTGAGGATGTTGTATTTTAGTAATTTTTCAAGGTCCTCAATGCCTCATTTGCTGATGCCCCAATTCTGCAATCGACGGTGCCTCTTTTTCATGCTTTTTTTTCTCTTTGTTTCACTAGGTATTAACCATTATCTCCTCTGTAGTGTCTAATTAGGCCGCCCCAAGCCTGATTTTGTCACTCCCGTGATGAATCAGAATCGCCTGGTGCAGGTCTTTGCTAGCGCCACTACAAAAGTGTTCTTGTTGTAGCAAGACAATTTTGGAATGGAAGTGAGACATAAATGTTCAAAGCGAGACATTCTTGCTGTGGGGTTGATGGGATCCACACGTCGACACGTTTTCCAGTAGGGGTGGTGCGACAACCACCATCATACAAGCCACCAACTCAGAATTTTAGTATAGTAGACATGTACCCATTTGCGTCTTAATTAACAGTGCAGTTTGATTTTGTTCTCTATCGACCAACTCCTTATGGTACTATTTGTCACATGTGCTTATTCAAGTATAACAACTCATTTCATATGGCCCACTGATATGTGGGTTCCGAAAGAATTCATCCCAAAAAAGTTTGGAAATATTGTATGTAGATGGTATTTCAAATTAAAAAATTAATTAATAATAACAAAACAAAATTCTGATTCTTCTTACAAATTCAGAAGCAAACAACCATAATAAAGACTTCATACCAAATACAACTCATAACTAGCAAATAGAAAAGAGATAAGATGGTGCATGCATTCTTCTAGCCCTAGATCCTTTTAATATATTCAAATTTAA
The DNA here is from genome assembly GCA_032690845.1 of Eleusine coracana subsp. coracana. Taxonomy (NCBI): domain Eukaryota; kingdom Viridiplantae; phylum Streptophyta; class Magnoliopsida; order Poales; family Poaceae; genus Eleusine; species Eleusine coracana. Next base: position 35,630,590 of record CM064418.1, read on the forward strand.
GATTATTTTTCTTTTCTAGATCTTTATTTTTTAGTTAAGTCTAGGGAGCGAGGCTCTCAATTGAATCTCATTGATATTCATTATGGCAGTATAAACTGAAGATTATGTTATAACTAGAAGTGGGATTGAGTCACGAGATTTGATGACATTACACGAAGATGTGGCAAAGGGAAAAGAGTTCCATTAAAATTGAATGATCATTTCTTTAGTTTAAGCCAATTAACATTTTAACCATAAGCATATATATGTACTCAAGATGGTATTGTACAAGGGACTTATATGAATTGTTAAGCGATGTGGTTGTTTCGGCCACTCACACAACAATAATTTTCTAAGAAGGATGGTATTAAATATGATATAGACTATAATTAGTTGCAAAACAAGCACATTACATAAAGACTTAAAAAATATATATTGGAAATTAAAACTACATAATTCTAGCTGTGCAAGTTTGCGCGGGTAACCTCGTCCTAGTTCTCTATATAAGAAAATATCAATAAAGAGCTGGCCTTGCGTGTTCATAGCTAGCGTGTTGATTTGTTGTAGAGAAAGCCATTCGGTAATATCTATATCGTTTAAATGGTGGTAAGTTTTCTTTTTCTCCTATTGATATGATGATTTCTAGCCCTAAATCCTTTTAATATATTCAAATTGTAGAAACTGTCGACCTCGTTCATTTACCCCTTTGAATGTACTAGAATACGAAAAATATAAGAATTGAGACGGTATGCTTTTGATTGGAAGCTTTCAATGAGCTAAAAGGTAGGAAACATGATTAATTAAACTTACTCTTAAATCCAAAAGGAATTTATATCAATTCCAACGTTCTACCTTCCTGACTAAAAACAGGAAAAACTTTCTGCCTTCCATTTTTTTACGACATACGCTGAAGTTCTACCCAGGACTCAAGGACAGGTGGGACCATGTTTTGCAGTCCCATTTTCAGTGTGTTAAGCATGCTAGTATGAGAGAAGGCGCCTCTCGACCTCACGCCCATATCAGGGGCACACTCCTGTTTCCGCCATCACTCCACTCTCAAATGGGGTTCCGCTGGCTTAAGTTACTCACGCTGACGAGTAGGGCAGTGGTTGTGCATGGCCCACGTGCAGTGACCCACTACCCGGTGCCTTAAGTCAGCAGATCCGGTTCCCTCTCTCCTGCTTCTCATCTTCTTCGCCATGCTCAAACCACCTCAGCCCTCGCTCGCCACTCGCCATGCTCAACTGCCATGGCGCCCACGGCGGACTCGAGGGAGCCCGCTGGCAACCGCAACATCCGCACCCCTCTTCTTCCAAAGTCTGTGGTATGTTCCTGCCCATGTTCCGCAATTTCCATACAATTTTAGTGATTTTATCGTTCATCGACTATTTAGAGACCGGTGGTTCGTCTTCTTCCGTGGGTGGAGCACGCTGCGGTGAGTCGTGCTCGCCTTCATTGACGCATGTCTACGGCGCTCTGGCCCCGGACATCTCAGTGGCATGGAAGGAAAAGGAGGTCGTCCCGGCGGCAGCAGAGGAGGAGGAGGTGGCGCTACCGGAAGTCGTCAAGGCCACTGTCAGCGATGACGACAACAACAAAGAGTACAGCGAAAGCAGCGACCCAGCTGACTACTACCGCTCCCCTAACGGTGGCACGCACGTCGTGTACTGGGTGGATTATTCCTCTGGCAACACCTTGTACTCGTGCCCGGTTTGCCAAGATAGGGAGTTCGAGTACAAGGAGGAGGTTCAGGTGCACGCGTTGCGGTTATTCTGCAATAACGTTGGGGTGCCCAACGACATTGAGAGGCACCGTCAAATTGCTTGAGACACAGGATACAAGTCTGCCTTGAAGAAGAGATCGACTTCCTCCTAGATCGTTGTCACCACCACGCTTTGGTCATCCCATTCATAGTCGTTAACTACTAGTACTACTTTGATGCTTTTGTGTTTTATTTCTTTCTTTTCATGTGCTGATGATGAACAGGCTTATATCGATGCATGTCGATCTTCGTCTATGTATACCCGGTGGTGGTGAACTAGCCAATGCTATTTTGTGAATATATATATACTGGCAAAGTGTGTGTGCGTTGCTACGGACTTTAAAAAAAACAATCTTTATAATTTAAATGTAAATTATTTACACAATATATTTTTTAGATATATATAATATTATTGACATTTTTTACATAAAAGATTATATTTGTATAACCTTTGGTGCTTCTTAGTATACCATTCTATATATCGAAAGTAACAATTTTATCACTATTTTTTACCATATTCTAAAAGCTTTATCCAGAAGGAAAAATCAATTCACGGAGTCTAGAAATAGCACTGCATTGCAATACAATTTTGAAATTGAAGATTTGGTCTAATTGAATAAGTTAAAACACAAAAGTTGTAAATCACGTCGAGACCTTTTCAAAACATATATGGATTATATTATTTGGACTACAGAGGTAGGAGATATGGACCCTACACAGAGATCTGCATAGAGGAGTCTGAATCAGAATTAATAGATTGTAGAGATTATTAGGTCATATATGTGTCTTGATCGATTTTTTATCATCATCTTTGCCTAAAAAGACGCTAGTTAGTCTGACATACTACAATATCCTTTTTCTTTAGAATAATCCATCATAATTTAAAAATCACAAAGTAGCATTCATTACATAAGTCACCCTGACACTAGATAAGATCATTCATACATGGCTAAAAGTTGATTATTTGTTACTCTTGTACATAGTGTCTATCACCTTTTTCTTCAGAATAATCCGAAGATCCTCTGCCCTAGCCATGATCTAAAGTTTTACAAGGTGCATAGTTAATAATAAGTATAATATAGCATGTCAAACTATATCAGTGTTTGTAATTGTTGGTGGTTCCTATGTACCCGTTTTATATGCCAATAACCACCAATATCGTACCATATTCTCATCATAATCATGTGTTTTATCTCTAATATTGAGGATTTCCATATGTAGTATCGTTTTAGAAACAGGTGAATAGATGACAAAATGACTCTTATATGAGAAGTACCAACATGAAGTCCGACTCGCCATACAAAGAGGGCTTCCCACTAGCCCATGAAGCTTACAAGACACACCTAGACATCCATGAGATCCAATGTGCAAGCCCAAGGTCGTGGCCCAATGCCTAAGGATTTCTAGAAGGTTTATCCGTAAGGAAAGTTCAATTTGCAGAGTCCAGAAATAGCACAGTATTGTCATGCGATTTCGGAGCCCAAGAAGTGGTCAAATGGGAAACCTCAGAATACCAACGTTGAATATCTCGTCAAGGGCTTTCCTAAACATATATTATTTACATATATTGGACTCTAGAGCTGGGAGATATGGGCCCCGCAAGGCAGGCTGCACAGAGGAATCTGAATCAGAACAGATATTTTGGTATTGCAATTTTGGGTATATAAACCTCTGAATCTGAGGATCCAAATAATACCAAAGTTGTCAATCTTTTCGAGGGCTACGAGATAGAGTCTGGGTTTGCCTCATTTGGACTCCGGAAGCATCAGTTATGATTAAAGTAAGTCGCGCAGTTTATGGAAGGTACGAAACCGACTTGGATTCAATCTCTATGAGCTAAACTTGGAGGCCAAGCAAGGGAGGACGTGACCAGAGGCTATATAAACACCCATATGACGTCCAAGGCTAGGGGGACGATGAGACAATAAGGGGAGAATTAGGCTATAGGAGCCACTGCACATCGCCAGGAGGCCGCCGGAGTTGAAGAGCCACCAATTTGAAGAGATGTAGTCTAGTCGGGTAGAGACCCTATGTGGTGCACTACACCGCAGCTAGGAGAAGTAGAGCCATGTACCTTAGAAGTCGTCAATGATGCATCATGGCTGCACCGATCGGCGCACCAGTTGCACCGATCGTCGTGTCCCTGACGGTGATGAATATCGGTACAGTTATCAATTCATGTTATCTATCTTGATTCTATCCTTGGCTGCAATTTGTGTTCATCCGGATTGATTGATCTTACATGCGCTTATTTAATTGCTTAGAGGTACATCTAAGTATTTAGATGCTCTCTTAATCGTGGTGATTAGACTAGTATCCGGATCTTATATGAATCATGATTGCTTGATGATGCTAGGGTGTGGTTTAGTTGTCATAGAGCTAAGCTTGCGCAGCACTTTTAGACAGTCAAGTAGGGTTAAGATACTCGCGTGATTAAGGGTTTACTCTCGGCAACGATAAATCGGGAGCCACTGGGAAAGCAGGGTGGTCTTGCTCATCTCGATGTTTACCGATTATTTAAAGTGCCAAGTAAGGTAGGATTAAGATGATAACGACTACTGCTTCAGTGCCGATCGGCACACCAGTTGCACCGATTGGCACAGCCTTTCTCCGACCGCTAGATGCATATAGGCTAACTCTAGGTGATATTCCTTGGTCGATGTGTATGCTCCTACTCCCTAAGCTTTGGATCAGGCACACTTTGGCTCAGGTACGACTTCACGCCGATCAGCGCACCAATTGAGCCGATCGACGCAACCTCCAATTTCCATCTTCTTTTCATGCTCACGTATGTACAATATGTACTTCATGATAGGATTGATTTGATAGACAAAATAGTAAACTCTAAACACGGTTCTCTTCCAATCCCTGTGGATTCGATTAAACCTTGGAATACTCTAAGGAAAAAAGTGCTACAATGTACACCGTCCTCTTGCGGTATATAAGTGGGTGCATAGTAATGACCAACAGTAATCAACAGGGAAGGACCGTCACCTCCTTGAAAGACAACAACTCATGAGGTCTAACATCGGGGCTTTCATTAGTGAATGTAAACTTGATGTGCGTTTTTTCCAACTAGAGGTCACATTGGACTTCATGTCCTGATGGCACATCGGTGTCACAAACAAAATCAAAGATCACTTCTTTAGATTTCTTCTTCCTTTTGTCTTCAAATCCTGGTGGCACATCGGGGAAATTGGGCTTGAGGACCTATAATAAAGAGATTGATGAGATGAGATAATCATAATTTTCTGATGGATAGCATGACTAACAGATTAATCAAGTGAAGCAGAGGGTACTCATAGATCGATACATATAGCATATATAAACAAACTAAGAGCATCTCCAAGAGCTATTTATATTATTCTTTATCTATAAATTTGAAGATTTTCAACAAAAAATGCCATCCAATAGTTGTCCTATATGTGTTTCTATTTTTTCTGATAGCTAAAATACTCATCTCAATGGCTATTTTTAGCTAGTAATGGAAGCTTGCTATATGGCCGTAATTACCGCATGTAGGGGAAGAAAATGTGTGCATGCAAAGGAGAAAAATAGAATTGGTAACATCATTGCATGCAACTTTAATTTTAAAGCTAAAAAATTTGATAACTCTCAAATCAAATGTCAAGTCCAAAAATGATTTCACCAATGTATTCGTAGTGATGAAAGATTCAAAACTAGACCCAACTTGCCTATATTTTAACGATTTTTAAATATAGATATAAGAAGTTTTAGAGAGTCTGTTGGATTACTTCATTATTTTAGAGGATATTTTATTTTAGAGAGCAGCTATAATCAGAATTTAGCATGTTTCTAATGAATATGAAAGTGCATTAATCAATCTATCTAATTACTTTAACAGATTAATCAAGTGAAGCACGTAGGAGCAATACATAGTACGCATAGACCGATTCCTGGTGATGGCTGATGCAGAGGCTATTGCTGTTCCCTTCCCTTTCTTCCTCGCGGTCACGGTGGCTGAGACAGAGGCTTCAGCAAGGCCCATCCCTTTGGTCGTGATGTTCGAGGCGCATGTTGTCTGAGGCTGAGGCAGAGGCACGCCACGGTGGCCGAAGCTGAGGTCGAACAGGATGAGGGCCGAGGAGTCGCGGGTGTCCGATGGAGAAGCCGCAGTCATTGCACTACGCGAGAAGCGCCCGCATGCGTCGCACATCTGGTGACGCGATTGGAACCTCCAGCATTTAGGCATCGTCGGTGGCTATAGCTGCCCCCGAGGTTGAAGAGAATGGCTGCTGGCGTCGCAGGGGAGATTGGGGATACAAAGTTGACTCTTCGATGGGACGTTTCGGTGAGGAGATGAACAGTTAGGGTTGAGATGGTAGAGGAGTGTTGGGTTTAGTAGGGAACAACACAGTAGTAGTAGTTTGCACCTCCAGTCATATTCTACTACCTCTGTCCAAAAATATAAGCATTTCTGGGTTTGGTCAAAGTCAAATAAGTTTAACTTCAAATTATCAATAGAGAAAAAGTTACAAAGATTGATCAAGTATAAAAGATATTGCTAGATTCATCTTAAAAGCAACTATCATAAGGCCATTCTTAGGCTAGTCCTAATGGGAGATTTCATTTTGATGTTTCCAAGAGTGTCATGTCATACAAAATGATTTGAAACCACAAATGAAAAAAGTTATACAATGCATGATTTTATTTTGAAGTTTTATGGCACTTAATTCTATGTAGTTTTATTGGTTGCTTATAGGATGAAATGAAACAACTCTACTACAATGCTAGTTTCTTGATGTTTCAAATCTAGGAAACTGTGTATACCCAGTTTCCTCTAGATGAAACCACTTTCCTCTCTCTCTTCATAAATATTTTGCCATGTCATCAAAATTGTTTATGTGGCACCATATTAATTGAAAATAAAACTCCCATTGGGAGTAGCCTTAGTGGGTCTTTCATTTGGCATTAATTAGCTGTCGTATAAGCAAAAATGGTGACATGGCAAGGAATTTAATATGAAAGAGGAGAGATGTCTTTCATCCCCATGAAAGGATGTTGACACTCTTTCCAAATTGATGAAAGCCAAATGAAAGTCCACTGAGAGTATTTCCTTTCATATTGAACACCCTCAACCAATAATTGAAAGCCAACTAGCAATAATTTAATATTCTAGCAAGTCTATGGAACTATGAAATGAAACTGTGCACTAAGAGATGAAATTTCATTTCATTGAACAAGAATAGAAAGCTGATGTGTCACACTTAGAAACTGTGAAATGAAAGAGGCCACTGAGAATGGCCTAGTATGCAACTCTTTATATTTATAACTATATTTACTTTTAGAGATGTTATTAGTCAAAGTTTAAAATATTTGACTTTGATTGAAGCTAGATATATATTCTTGGATGGAGTACTAGCAAACTCTTCTCTTCCCTTCAAGCAACAAAAGTCATATTCTAATGATTAGAGTGTTTCTTAGCCAATTACCACAATTAAAGAGTGTCTTGTAGCAACTACATAATTAAGTAGTAGTGTCTATTATAGCAAAGACCACAAAAGAATGATGTCCACTAGCAAATTTGGCCTTTGAAAAGTTCTATCTCTCGTAAATGATTATTGGGCAAATTTGCTGCTAGACACTCTTCTTTTGTGGTCTTTGCTAGATGACACTCTTCAAATGAGTCTTCACTCATGGACACTATATACTACTTAATTATGGTAATTGATTAAAAGACACTATGATGAATAAAATATGACTTCTCATGCATGAAAGATAGAGAAGATTTCACAAATGGCTAAATTGACCTTGCAATTGTTTTAACAAATTTTACCATATAATTATATTTTATAAATCAAATATCATAAATATTATTAAATCTTAGCATATTATCAAAAATTTTATTAAATCAGAGTCTTTGATTATATGCTCAGATTTAATAATATTTATGATATTTGATTTATAAAATATAATTATATATGGTCAAATTTGCTAATAATTTCAAGGGCAATTTAGCCATTTGTGAAATCTTTTCTCTCTCTTTCATCCATGAGAAGTCATATTCTATTCACCATAGTGTCTTTTGGCCAATTACCACAAGTAATAAGTAGTGTCCATGAGCAAAGACTCATTTGAAGCTAGAGTGTCCTCTAGCAAGGACCACAAAAGAAAAGTGTCCAGCAGCGAATTTCCTCATGATTATTGTAGCTGAAGTGTGTTCTAGCAAATAACCATCATTAAAGAGTGGTTTCTAGCAAAACCAGAATTGATAAGTGCTCTACAGAAAATACCATCATCGAAGAGTTATTTGTAGCAATTTTTGCCTCATAACCATTGGAAGTGGCATGTGTATAACAACCTCCATCAAACATATAGTGATTGGATATGCTTTGGTGAGGACTACCACTTGACACGCCTCCGGTCTGATCGCTTGACTTTGCTCAATTCCGGTCTCATGGCCCTGCGCGGATTAATGTTAGTAGGAGCTGACTGTGAATGGTCACGTTGCTTGACTCGAATCGAGGCGAGCGGCGTTGCCCACGTCGAAATTTACTGGCTCCCCTCGCAAAGCCTGCGATGGGGGAGCGAACACACGCAAAGCCTGTGATGGGGGAAGCCAACTTATTTAGAGATTCATGTTTAGGTGTTCTTGGTATTTGGCCTTTTGAATCTAGTAAAACCTATATGAACCTGTGTGTATTTCTTTTATTATGGTACTACCCAAATGACAAAATGACTCTTATATGAGAAGTACCAACATGAAGTCCGACTCGCCATACAAAGAGGGCTTCCCACTAGCCCATGAAGCTTACAAGACACACCTAGACATCCATGAGATCCAATGTGCAAGCCCAAGGTCGTGGCCCAATGCCTAAGGATTTCTAGAAGGTTTATCCGTAAGGAAAGTTCAATTTGCAGAGTCCAGAAATAGCACAGTATTGTCATGCGATTTCGGAGCCCAAGACGTGGTCAAATGGGAAACCTCAGAATACCAACGTTGAATATCTCGTCAAGGGCTTTCCTAAACATATATTATTTACATATATTGGACTCTAGAGCTGGGAGATATGGGCCCCGCAAGGCAGGCTGCACAGAGGAATCTGAATCAGAACAGATATTTTGGTATTGCAATTTTGGGTATATAAACCTCTGAATCTGAGGATCCAAATAATACCAAAGTTGTCAATCTTTTCGAGGGCTACGAGATAGAGTCTGGGTTTGCCTCATTTGGACTCCGGAAGCATCAGTTATGATTAAAGTAAGTCACGCAGTTTATGGAAGGTACGAAACCGACTTGGATTCAATCTCTATGAGCTAAACTTGGAGGCCAAGCAAGGGAGGACGTGACCAGAGGCTATATAAACACCCATATGACGTCCAAGGCTAGGGGGACGATGAGACAATAAGGGGAGAATTAGGCTATAGGAGCCACTGCACATCGCCAGGAGGCCGCCGGAGTTGAAGAGCCACCAATTTGAAGAGATGTAGTCTAGTCGGGTAGAGACCCTACGTGGTGCACTACACCGCAGCTAGGAGAAGTAGAGCCATGTACCTTAGAAGTCGTCAATGATGCATCATGGCTGCACCGATCGGCGCACCAGTTGCACCGATCATCGTGTCCCTGACGGTGATGAATATCGGTACAGTTATCAATTCATGTTATCTATCTTGATTCTATCCTTGGCTGCAATTTGTGTTCATCCGGATTGATTGATCTTACATGCGCTTATTTAATTGCTTAGAGGTACATCTAAGTATTTAGATGCTCTCTTAATCGTGGTGATTAGACTAGTATCCGGATCTTATATGAATCATGATTGCTTGATGATGCTAGGGTGTGGTTTAGTTGTCATAGAGCTAAGCTTGCGCAGCACTTTTAGACAGTCAAGTAGGGTTAAGATACTCGCGTGATTAAGGGTTTACTCTCGGCAACGATAAATCGGGAGCCACTGGGAAAGCAGGGTGGTCTTGCTCATCTCGATGTTTACCGATTATTTAAAGTGCCAAGTAAGGTAGGATTAAGATGATAACGACTACTGCTTCAGTGCCGATCGGCACACCAGTTGCACCGATTGGCACAGCCTTTCTCCGACCGCTAGATGCATATAGGCTAACTCTAGGTGATATTCCTTGGTCGATGTGTATGCTCCTACTCCCTAAGCATTGGATCAGGCACACTTTGGCTCAGGTACGACTTCACGCCGATCAGCGCACCAATTGAGCCGATCGACGCAACCTCCAATTTCCATCTTCTTTTCATGCTCACGTATGTACAATATGTACTTCATGATAGGATTGATTTGATAGACAAAATAGTAAACTCTAAACACGGTTCTCTTCCAATCCCTGTGGATTCGATTAAACCTTGGAATACTCTAAGGAAAAAAGTGCTACAATGTACACCGTCCTCTTGCGGTATATAAGTGGGTGCGTAGTAATGACCAACAGTAATCAACAGGGAAGGACCGTCACCTCCTTGAAAGACAACAACTCATGAGGTCTAACATCGGGGCTTTCATTAGTGAATGTAAACTTGATGTGCGTTTTTTCCAACTAGAGGTCACATTGGACTTCATGTCCTGATGGCACATCGGTGTCACAAACAAAATCAAAGATCACTTCTTTAGATTTCTTCTTCCTTTTGTCTTCAAATCCTGGTGGCACATCGGGGAAATTGGGCTTGAGGACCTATAATAAAGAGATTGATGAGATGAGATAATCATAATTTTCTGATGGATAGCATGACTAACAGATTAATCAAGTGAAGCAGAGGGTACTCATAGATCGATACATATAGCATATATAAACAAACTAAGAGCATCTCCAAGAGCTATTTATATTATTCTTTATCTATAAATTTGAAGATTTTCAACAAAAAATGCCATCCAATAGTTGTCCTATATGTGTTTCTATTTTTTCTGATAGCTAAAATACTCATCTCAATAGCTATTTTTAGCTAGTAATGGAAGCTTGCTATATGGCCGTAATTACCGCATGTAGGGGAAGAAAATGTGTGCATGCAAAGGAGAAAAATAGAATTGGTAACATCATTGCATGCAAATTTAATTTTAAAGCTAAAAAATTTGATAACTCTCAAATCAAATGTCAAGTCCAAAAATGATTTCACCAATGTATTCGTAGTGATGAAAGATTCAAAACTAGACCCAACTTGCCTATATTTTAACGATTTTTAAATATAGATATAAGAAGTTTTAGAGAGTCTGTTGGATTACTTCATTATTTTAGAGGATATTTTATTTTAGAGAGCAGCTATAATCAGAATTTAGCATGTTTCTAATGAATATGAAAGTGCATTAATCAATCTATCTAATTACTTTAACAGATTAATCAAGTGAAGCACGTAGGAGCAATACATAGTACGCATAGACCGATTCCTGGTGATGGCTGATGCAGAGGCTATTGCTGTTCCCTTCCCTTTCTTCCTCGCGGTCACGGTGGCTGAGACAGAGGCTTCAGCAAGGCCCATCCCTTTGGCCGTGATGTTCGAGGCGCATGTTGTCTGAGGCTGAGGCAGAGGCACGCCACGGTGGCCGAAGCTGAGGTCGAACAGGATGAGGGCCGAGGAGTCGCGGGTGTCCGATGGAGAAGCCGCAGTCATTGCACTACGCGAGAAGCGCCCGCATGCGTCGCACATCTGGTGACGCGATTGGAACCTCCAGCATTTAGGCATCGTCGGTGGCTATAGCTGCCCCCGAGGTTGAAGAGGATGGCTGCTGGCGTCGCAGGGGAGATTGGGGATACAAAGTTGACTCTTCGATGGGACGTTTCGGTGAGGAGATGAACAATTAGGGTTGAGATGGTAGAGGAGTGTTGGGTTTAGTAGGGAACAACACAGTAGTAGTAGTTTGCACCTCCAGTCATATTCTACTACCTCTGTCCAAAAATATAAGCATTTCTGGGTTTGGTCAAAGTCAAATAAGTTTAACTTCAAATTATCAATAGAGAAAAAGTTACAAAGATTGATCAAGTATAAAAGATATTGCTAGATTCATCTTAAAAGCAACTATCATAAGGCCATTCTTAGGCTAGTCCTAATGGGAGATTTCATTTTGATGTTTCCAAGAGTGTCATGTCATACAAAATGATTTGAAACCACAAATGAAAAAAGTTATACAATTGATGATTTTATTTTGAAGTTTTATGGCACTTAATTCTATGTAGTTTTATTGGTTGCTTATAGGATGAAATGAAACAACTCTACTACAATGCTAGTTTCTTGATGTTTCAAATCTAGGAAACTGTGTATACCCAGTTTCCTCTAGATGAAACCACTTTCCTCTCTCTCTTCATAAATATTTTGCCATGTCATCAAAATTGTTTATGTGGCACCATATTAATTGAAAATAAAACTCCCATTGGGAGTAGCCTTAGTGGGTCTTTCATTTGGCATTAATTAGCTGTCGTATAAGCAAAAATGGTGACATGGCAAGGAATTTAATATGAAAGAGGAGAGATGTCTTTCATCCCCATGAAAGGATGTTGACACTCTTTCCAAATTGATGAAAGCCAAATGAAAGTCCACTGAGAGTATTTCCTTTCATATTGAACACCCTCAACCAATAATTGAAAGCCAACTAGCAATAATTTAATATTCTAGCAAGTCTATGGAACTATGAAATGAAACTGTGCACTAAGAGATGAAATTTCATTTCATTGAACAAGAATAGAAAGCTGATGTGTCACACTTAGAAACTGTGAAATGAAAGAGGCCACTGAGAATGGCCTAGTATGCAACTCTTTATATTTATAACTATATTTACTTTTAGAGATGTTATTAGTCAAAGTTTAAAATATTGGACTTTGATTGAAGCTAGATATATATTCTTGGATGGAGTACTAGCAAACTCTTCTCTTCCCTTCATGCAACAAAAGTCATATTCTAATGATTAGAGTGTTTCTTAGCCAATTACCACAATTAAAGAGTGTCTTGTAGCAACTACATAATTAAGTAGTAGTGTCTATTATAGCAAAGACCACAAAAGAATGATGTCCACTAGCAAATTTGGCCTTTGAAAAGTTCTATCTCTCGTAAATGATTATTGGGCAAATTTGCTGCTAGACACTCTTCTTTTGTGGTCTTTGCTAGATGACACTCTTCAAATGAGTCTTCACTCATGGACACTATATACTACTTAATTATGGTAATTGATTAAAAGACACTATGATGAATAAAATATGACTTCTCATGCATGAAAGATAGAGAAGATTTCACAAATGGCTAAATTGACCTTGCAATTGTTTTAACAAATTTTACCATATAATTATATTTTATAAATCAAATATCATAAATATTATTAAATCTTAGCATATTATCAAAAATTTTATTAAATCAGAGTCTTTGATTATATGCTCAGATTTAATAATATTTATGATATTTGATTTATAAAATATAATTATATATGGTCAAATTTGCTAATAATTTCAAGGGCAATTTAGCCATTTGTGAAATCTTCTCTCTCTTTCATCCATGAGAAGTCATATTCTATTCACCATAGTGTCTTTTGGCCAATTACCACAAGTAATAAGTAGTGTCCATGAGCAAAGACTCATTTGAAGCTAGAGTGTCCTCTAGCAAGGACCACAAAAGAAAAGTGTCCAGCAGCGAATTTCCTCATGATTATTGTAGCTGAAGTGTGTTCTAGCAAATAACCATCATTAAAGAGTGGTTTCTAGCAAAACCAGAATTGATAAGTGCTCTACAGAAAATACCATCATCGAAGAGTTATTTGTAGCAATTTTTGCCTCGTAACCATTGGAAGTGGCATGTGTATAACAACCTCCATCAAACATATAGTGATTGGATATGCTTTGGTGAGGACTACCACTTGACACGCCTCCGGTCTGATCGCTTGACTTTGCTCAATTCCGGTCTCATGGCCCTGCGCGGATTAATGTTAGTAGGAGCTGACTGTGAATGGTCACGTTGCTTGACTCGAATCGAGGCGAGCGGCGTTGCCCACGTCGAAATTTACTGGCTCCCCTCGCAAAGCCTGCGATGGGGGAGCGAACACACGCAAAGCCTGTGATGGGGGAAGCCAACTTATTTAGAGATTCATGTTTAGGTGTTCTTGGTATTTGGCCTTTTGAATCTAGTAAAACCTATATGAACTTGTGTGTATTTCTTTTATTATGGTACTACCCAAATGACAAATGCACAATCTCGATCTCGATCTAGATCCTGGAGCTCTTTCATTATGAGCACTTTGGCATCCTCCTTCTCAAAGCACAAAGATACGATGATCTACCCCCTCCATCCTACTATACAAAAACCAAGAGGAAAAAAATTAGAGGTACACATGCCTGTACTACCTTGTTCAACTCACATATGGTCTCCATCCAGTTTTGTGTGTTCACATGGTTTGTGAGTCATGCACATGCGCTCAGTACATAATTGTCATCGAAGGGAGCAGGGCTAAGGAGTACAGTAGTTAGTAGAGCACTCGATAACACTGACGAAGCTACGTGTAGTACTAGTACTAGTAGACAGCTGTGGGTGCAGATGCACCCATTACCAAGTGAATATACTATTTTACTGTAAGAACTAGTATATTGTGGGAAAAATTGAATCCCAAGTGCATATACTACATTACAACGTTGGTAAAATGCTATAGATCATTACCAATTGAGTCTATCTCTCTGTTCAGATTTTTTAAGTCGTTAAACTCTAACACCTTGTGAAAATTTAACAAGATGGATCCAAACAGGGCCTAAAAGAAGGAAAAATTTTCTGCCTTCCATTTTTTATGACATACGCTGAAGTTCTACTCAGGACTCAAGAAGAGGTGGGACTATGTTTTGTGGCCCCATGTTCTAGTGTGTTAAGCATGCTCGAATGAGAGAAGGCACCTCTCAACCATATGCCCGTATCAGGGGCGCACTCCCGTTTCCGCCATCACTCCACTTTCCCTCTTCTCGTCTTCTTCATCGTACTCAGACCCTCGTTCGCCACGCTCAACTGCCATGTCGCCCACGGGGGACTCGACGGAGGCCGCTGGCAACGGCAACCAACACACTCCTCTTATCCTGGAGTCCGTGGTATGTTCCTACCCACATTCCGCGATTTCCATGCAATTTTAGGGGGTTTTCACTTGCTCAATATCTTTGCGATTCTCTATAGTTCTCGACTCTTTTAGGCCAACATCGGTACTATTTTGTTCTTTGATTTAGTTATCGAGTCGATATATCGCGATTTATGGAAGTGGATTTTTTACTATTCATCGAGCACATTGTAGATGCCAAGGAAAAGATATTGAAGATTGCGCAAGAGCACTACAAAGGATGGAGATCCTCTTTTAGTAGTACATGTAAGGCATAGAAGAGTTATGATGCCAGAATGAAGCATAAGCCTGAAGACCTAAACATTGTAGAGTGGCACTATTTAATCAAGTACTTGGGAACTCCAAAGTTCAAGGTAACACAATGTTCATTTCTTGTAGTGTAAATGCTCCAAGGTAATAACTTGTGAGTCTCTTTTTCTCAATTGTTTGGACAAGTGGGATGAAATCCTCTAATCTTGGTTTTGTGGTAAATAGTGGCAATCATAGGTATATGAATGGCAAATTTCCCACATGACACCCAACTGTGTTAGCCAGGACCTCTATTCTATCATTGCTGATATTTAGTCCAACTATGATTAGGAGCCATGTAACCATTCATGTCCCAAGCAGGCAGGGATGAAAGTGTGTTGTATTGTCCATTATTAGGAGCGTATCATCTGCATATTGAACTATTGGAAAGTCCTGACCTTCTATGTTTTGCAGTGGTAGTTTGAGTTTCCTAACTGTAATTGTTAACTTTTCGTAGAAGATCAACAGCCAGAACTCTATGAATTGTAAGGAAATGAAAAATATGCATGTGATGGGTTCGAAGCCTTTCTCTCAGTGTAGTTGGGAAATGGTAAACATTGTCATGACTGTTCTCTGCTTGTAACACATTAATCTGATATATTAGTGATGTATACACTTGCATTTGTAGAGAGATATAGAAACTGGTGCTAGGCCAGGCCCTTTGGAACTCTTTAAGGCTACTCACACGAAGCATGGACAATGGTCAAATGAGACATCTAAAAGTATTTATGTGAGTGCTACAAACTTTGTGAACTAATTTACTTTTTGTCACAACATTACACATACATTTGTTTCTTTTCTTTAGAGCAATGCAGCCAGGAGATTGCATATGGCTGAATCGTCTAAATTGGGTTGTGACAAAGCAAGAAGCAACACATCTGCATGTGGTAAAGAGGCCCTTCTTCTCCAGAATCATACATGGAAACAATCGGCACCAAATCAAGCAGGTTATATGATCAAGGTTACATGATCCGTAATCTAAATAAAAAGCAACTGCTTAAGTAAAGAGTCCAAGAACAAGCTTATGAGCTTGAGCAACTAAAAGCGCTTCTTGCAAGTAAGCTGCCGACAAGGAAAAACAGGAGGAGCGACTCATGGCCAAACTTCGAGAAAAATTGTTGCAAGAGTTCCCAGCAATGTTTCCACAAAACTGCAATCCAGAGGTAATTAACACTCTCATGCCTACCCTCAGATCCGAAAGATATATTTTTTTGCATCCGTTTTTGTCATTTTTTTCCTTTGGCCCACCCAAACCTGCCCGATAGCATTTGGCCCAACCTAGAGCTTGTGCCTAGCTCTACCACTGCCAAGCTCGTTTTCCTATATCTAGCGCGCGCTATGTGGAGCTTCCATGTAGCACGCTTTAATTTCATGCTAAAACGGCTCAAGAGGGTGAGAACGGACCATGAAGAGCACTGATGGGCTGCGGGGGTGAGTGTGGGTTGGAATGAAGAACAAATAAGCAACACGGGTCATGCAGTGAATGGAGCAACAAAATTCAAATTTAGTTCAAATTTCAAATAGATTTTTCTCTCAAACCATAACTCTATTATCGATTTCGTTTGAATCATTATACTTTTTGTAATGAATTAACAAAAATAAGATCCTACATGCATATGTTATTTAAACATTTTAAAATTATGATTTGAAAACTTTGGATTTCATGCATTGTCCTAACAATACAAATCAACTGTTCTCATATTTTGTATTTTTTATTTAAATGATTTTTTTATTATTTTTTGAATTGTTTCAGCAGTGAAACTTAGTTGTTCCAATGATGAATATCGACTATTCTAATGGTAATAGTTCATAATGTATAAGAAAATGAGCTCGTGGGCCTTAATGGGCCGTTCTACGTGTATAAGAAAATGAGCTCGTGGGCCTTAATGGGCCACTCTACGTGTAAGCTACACGTAGCACGACGTGTATATAGAAAGTCCCGCCAAGCTCTGTTGCCAATCGATGATGTGGGACTTGGATTATAGCTAACAATATTCCAATGTATTTATACCAGATTGAGACAAGGAGCATTATCACAACACAAAAAGAAAATGTTCTGGCCCGCAAACCAAAACCTACCAAGCTGTCAAAGAATTTGGTGAAGGAATATCGTGATCATGAGGCATCAAAAAATTTCATATCTCGAAATGAGCTGATAATTCTAAGTAGAACGCGAGGAGGCAAAAGGAATCGGCATGCATGTAAGAACAAGGTTCAGGATTGCCTAGGTGCGAAGCAACCCTAGTGTCTCCCTTCATTGTTATCATTTCGGCATGCAGAAATTTATGTGGATACAATTGCAGTTCTAGATTTGAATGGGTTGTATGAGTGAATACTGGATTGATGTAACTAATAATTTCGGATTTCTGTGGATACAATCGCATCAATAATATTGGATTGATGTACGCTATTCATTTCGTTGCGATACACTGAATGCAGATTGCAACGGCTAATATATTGATGTGATACCCTCTATCTATAGCAACGGGGAGGAGGTTGTTCTAGTTTGGGTCAGATTGCAACGGCTGATATATTGATGTGATACCCTCTATCTATAGCAACGTGGAAGAGGTTGTTGCAGCTCTGGTCAGATTGCAACAGCTGATATATTGATGCGATACCCTCTATCTATAGCAACACGGAGGAGGTTGTTGTAGTTTGGGTCAGATATCACGATGACTACCTGTGTGGCAATTGCGGCATTCGCTACACCTCAAGAGCATTGCATTATTATGTATTTGCAACTACGCAACATTGATGCAATAGCCATTATAGCAACGGTGCACGTAGTTGTGAATCTGTCCTACTGCAACGCAGCCGTCGTTACCATATCACTTATACGCAATGTCACATGTCATTGCAACAAGCCACAGCTACCGCAACGATACAAAAAAATCGATGCAATGTGCTATCGTAGCGCTACTACTTGCAACGCCTCCCAACAAAACGACATCGTTGCGACAGTTTGTTATTGCAACAAAAATACCCATATAGCAATGTTTTCAGGGCCTTGCGACAGACCTAAAACCTTGTAGTGCATGAAATCTCCTATTTGATCATGAGTCCAAAGTTTTTATAATGCTGCATAAGATTGAAAATATTCCCTCTTTGTGCAATCTCCCACTATGGCTCTCATCTCTCCAAAGGGTGTATTTCCTTACCAATGCTCATCCAACTTTCTAAGAGTTTGTCCTAAATATATGTCGAGACTTAATCTCGGCAATAGACATAGGGTAGTTCACCTATGATGATTTATATGTAGGATATGATGAGGACATCACCATGTTGGATATGCACATATCCTAGCCTTCCCCAAGTTACAAGTCGTCACCAACTCGGTCGCCGCGTTCATCTCGGATTCAGCCGACACCTCTTCATGGTTTGATGATAGCTGTATGTTTGCAATGAATATCATGCCACTCATGATGCCTAGGGGAGTAGGATAGCAGGTGAGTGTGGGTGGTGAAAGAGTGAGGTGACATGTATGACTCTCCTCTTGCTTTTGGTGAGCATTTTGAATAAAGGGAAAGCTGGCCACGCCTCCACCACTCATGGCCATGATTTATGCAGTAAAAGAGCCAAGAATCCAAGAAAAAGCTTGGTGGGTGGCAGACATGGCCGGGCGGCACCAAAATCACCGAGTCGGGTGGTCATTTTTCATGACAAATGACCTCCGGGGTGCTTAAAACTGGACTGGGTTATGTCAGGCTAGGTGGATCAAAGTTACCTAGCCGGGTGATCATTTCTCACCAAATATGACCTCTCGGGTGCTCGAATTTGAAAGATTCTGGCTACTTAAAAAATAACCAGCCGGGTGGTCATATTTCATGAAATATGACCTTCCGGGTGCTGAAATCCGATAAGGCGGGTTGGATGATCAGATCATCACCAGGATGGTCATTTTTGATGAATTCGACCTCTCGGGTGCTCAAACTTGACTGGCCGGGTTATATTCTGGGCAACTTAAAAATTACCCAGCCGGGTGGTTATTTCTCACCAAATATGACCTCCCGGTTACTAAAAACTAAATGGCCGGGTTGGAGCCTTAGATCATCACTGGGATGGTCATTTTTGATGAAATTTTACCTCCCGGTCAGCAAATTTGGCCAAGTGATCACAATTTTTTTAGCCTAAGATAGTGATTATGAAAAAAATAGGGTCTGGATTTTTCGTCTCGAACAAGACGTTCTCTGTGTTCAATGTTTCATGGTGCCCTTCGTGGATGGAGAATCTTCCATGATCGGTGTAACTCTTTCTTCCGACATACTTGTTTGATCTTCTTTGACTTGGCGGGGACCTTATTCTTCATTTCCTGTGGCTCGTTCTTCTTCTTAGGCAGCTGTGGAGTGCTTTTTTACTTTTACCATATGTGCACCCGTTTTTGGTGGGATTGGATACACCTCAATTTTCTACACCGTGTTAGGATTTTTACCATAAAAGGTGTGTACCTGATTGCATTGTTCCATTCGGGGCTTCAAGGCAAACTTTTCTTTGTTCTCAGTAATGTTAAGGTGGATTTCTCCAGCCCTAACATCAATGTTGGCATTTGCGGTGCTGAGGAATGGCCTTCCTAGTATAAGAGGTGTCTTTACATCGGCTTCCATATCCAGCACCACAAAGTCGACAGGAACGAGACAGTTCCTTATCTTTACGGGTACGTCCTCCGTGATACCCGCCGGGTAATGGACTGATTAGTTGGCAAGCTGCAAGCACATTGTTGTAGGGGCTAACAAATTGACATCAAGTTTGTCATACACCACCTTCGGCATGACGCTCACGCTTGCCCCAAGATCACAGAGGGCGTTGTTGAAGTGTTGCATCCTGATAGAACATGGGATGGCTGGACATCCCAGATCCAGCTTCTTTTTTGGGAGGGAGTTTAAGATGGCGGCGCTATATTCCTCCATTAATTTAACAATCTCAATGGATGGTAATCGGCGTCTGTTGTTGAGGATGTCCTTTAAGTACTTGGAGTAGGTGGGAACCTGCATAGCATCAAGTAGAGGTATGTTGACATATAATTTCCTTATTACCTCCACAAACTTGCCGAATTGTTCGTCCATTGTTGGCTTCCTCTGGCGAGATGGAAATGGCAGCACCGGGCTATCATAGAACTCATGTGGTGCCTTCTTGAGAGGCGCCTTCGTCTCCTCAACTTCAATTTCCTCCTCCCCTTCTGACTCTTCATCGGTTTCCCTGGTCTTCCCTGCATTGTTAGGATTTGGCGGATCCTGTGTGGATTTTCCACCTCTAGTTGTGACAGCATTAACATTATCCTTAGGGCTAGCTTCCGGCTTACCGGGGAGCTTGCCAGAGTTAGGCTTAACAGTAGAGGTGGCCAGCTGAGCAATTTGTGTTTCTAGCATTTTTGTTATGACTAAGCTGGTTTTGCAGGGAGGTATTGAAGGCTTCCATACGAGAATCTATGCTTTCTAGGACTTTATCAGTAGCAGTAAATTTCCTACTAATACTTCCATTAATTTTGGATTGTCCTAAAACAAGATCACAGAAGGAAGGTTCATTACGGGTGCAGTTTCCAGAGTTACCTGTATTTTTGTCAAAGGGGAGGTTTGGCTTGGACTCCCATCCGAAGTTGTTCGTACGGGGCCTAAACCCATTGTTGTTGTTGTTGAGGTAGTTTACTTCTTCCTCCTGGGTCTCTGGACAACGGCTTCCTATATGTCCAACATTGCCACAGACTTCGCAAGTCATGCGAGAGTCTATGGACTGGACAGTCTACGGTGAATCCATTTTCTTCAAGAGTTGATCCATCTTGATTGCTAGCTTGGCGGACTCCCCTCATCTTGGGCTACGGCTGGCTTTGCCTCTCATCATAGCCACTATAGTTGACGACCATCTTTTCTATAAGAGTTTGAGCTTCTTTGACCTTTATGGAGAAAAAAGAGCCTCTAGCGGCTGCATCTTGGTGTTCGCGAGCGGAGCGGTTGAGCCCGTGGTAAAAGCTTTGGATCAGCAACTAATCTTGCATTCAATGATGTGGGCATGCCAAAGTATATTCTTGGAAGCGTTCCCATGCCTCAAGGATGCTTTCGTCGGTTAGCTGTTGATAGCTTGAAATTTGTTTTGTAGGGCATTGGTTTTGCCTAGCGGGAAGAACCTAGCAAGGAAGGCGTTGGAGCACTTGTCCCATGTGGTGAGTTCTTCCTGATTGCTCTAGAACCACTGTTTGGCCTTTCCCAAGAGTGAGAATGGCAAAAGGCGAAGGCGAATGGATTCAGGGGTCACGCCCCTCATGGTGAAGGTGCTGCACACCACCAAGAACTGTTGGAGGTGAGCATTTGCATCTTCCGATGCCTTACCACAGAGAGGACTGGCCAGAACCATGTTGATTAAGGCCAGTTTCATCTCATAGCTTCCATTCCCCATGTTCGTGTTTGGACCAGTGCGGATGTTGTCTGCAGATGGGGCGGAGTAGTCATGGATTGTCTTTTCAGCCATGGTTGGTTGAGCGGACATAGAAGGATCTTGCTGTTGAGCTGGTGTGATTAGAGGTGCTTCAAGAGCAAGTCTAGGCCGAGGAGAGGTGAGTCGTTGACGCACTCTCCTTAACAAAGCCTCGGGATCATTGTGATAGTTGTCTGGTAGGTCAAAACTAGTCATAAAGAGTCCTGTTTACACCACAAATAAACAAAACAAGGGTAAGCCTGCAAAGGAAAGCAGTAACTTCTTGATAGAAATATCAATATTAAATTTTTGATATCTTAGCCTATTGCTTCCCTGGCAACGGTGCCATAAATGCTTGTTGGTATTTCTTAACGTTGTATCAAATATGACTATTCTTGGTATAGTGCCAGAAATAATGGTTGGCATTTGTTATGCTTTAAGAATAAATTAATCTGCAAGCGCACGAAACACCATTGTAGCATTTTACCTGGGAGTATTCTAAGGTATTGTATTTATTTTCCACAGGGAAGCTAAGCGTAAGATTATCTTGGTTTAACAAAGATATAGCTGCAAGAGTTATACCAATTGACCAAAGACGGGGGTAAGGATGTTCAATAATAATATGGGGGTAGCAACGTAGTAGAAGTCCACACTAGAATAAATAAATAAATAAAGAGGTCGGCTAAGCTAGCCGGGAGGACAGCGAGTGTAAGTCTAGAATTCCTAAAAATATATCTTTCCAACATATATCTAAATCAAGTGTCAAATTCCTACTTACTCAGGTCGAGTGCTTACACTAATTTCTTGGTATAGCCTCAAGTCTTTCACCTGTTAGCTCACTTCAGGGCACGAAAACGTTCCACTAATATGAGCCGGTAACTAGCCTCTGTATTGTTGGGTACGCTATCGCTAGATAACCCTGACTAAGACGGCCCTAACATGGTGGATTACTAAAAGGGACGGATAGGGCACTAACGTGGGGACGAATGCAAATCCAGCTAGTGTTAACTTAGGCACTGCGCCTATGCCTTCACTAGATATTCTTCTGTTGGCCTAGCAGAAGAATAGTCGGGAAATAACCAAGTCTAAGTTCGGGAAGAATCAAACTTAATTAAATCCTAGTCGGAATACCCGTGAACTACGCAACAAAGTTTCTTTCCGATAATTGTAACTTAAGGAAAATGACTAAATTAAGATAAATACTTGACAAGATATAAAAGAAAAGATAATTATATTGATCAAGGATAAGTCTTACATAAAGAGAAAAGATACAAGAGAGCTCATACCAAGACTCCAAGACAATTCTGGAATCCCGAGCGAAGCTCTCGACTAGACTCTAACTCCCGACTAACTAACCTACTCTACTAAGTAGCACAAGTAGTGAGAAATGAACTCCTCGATGTGTTTCTTGCTTCGATATACTTTTTCTGCTGAATTTCCACTCTATTTATAGGTGGTGATGGTCCGGGGCGGGGGGGGGGGGGGGGTATTTGTACGTGAGGGAGGGTCGGTTGGACAAAGTCGGTGCACCGGGCGACCGTGGGATTATGTCGGTTGCTGACCAACTAGTTTTGGTCGGCTCAGATCTTGTCTTGATGGTGGTTGTTCGGTCGGTTTGCGCCGATTTCTCCTTTTTTGGGTCGGTAGGCATATTGGGCCTCATGGGCTGGCAACCCGGGTGGCCACCCGAGGCTGGGCGGCAGGCCAGGCCGGCCGACAGCCGGGTCCAGGTGCCGACCCCCTCCGGGTCGCCCCTTGACTTCTCCCGGTTAAGCTTCTCTTTGGCCTTCTCTTCCTTAGTCATATTTTATCATCCTTAATCCGGGAAAGAGGAAACTCCATCATGGCGAAGTGTTTTTGGAAAAATGGTCGAGTTGGAAGATCAGTCCGAAAACGGCTCCGTTTAACCAGTCGGGTGGCTGATTTTAGCCGCTTATGACCCTGTTGGCTGATTTCTGATTTCAGCCTGAAAACGACCCCGATTAACCAGCCGGGTGGCTGATTTTAGACGTTTATGACCCTGTTGGCTGGTTTATGATTTTAGCTTGAAAACGACCCCGGTTAACCACCCGGGTGGCTGATTATAGCTATTTATGACCCTGTCGGCTGGTTTCTGCCTGAAAACGACCCTGTCGGTCGGTGAAAACGACTGTTCCATGGTCGTGATCGGACGGTGGGGTGTTTTTTCATGTTTTTACACATTTGGGTCTCCTATGCCTACAAACACATATTTCACCAAATGTTGTGGAACTTTATTAGTTTAAACAAATGTTTATTGAACTTTGGTCTTTACCTTGCATTTCCCGATGGTGGTCGATTTTGGGTTTTATCGGCCGCCAACAAGCCTCCATGCTTTTGGTCATTGTTATTCATTGCCAAGGCAGCTGCCATCAATCATCATAGACTAGAAAAGGTTTCCTACACGCACAACACTCGTGTAGGCATTAGTCATATTTCATGTTTGTCACTCATCACCAAAACATCATACCTTGGGGTGACCTCAAGATCTACTTATGATGATCCAAAACAGATGAGCAACAAGGAACCAAATGAAAAGGAAGGATTGAAAGGATTTACCTTGGTCATTACCTTGAAAGTAGTCTGCCCCTAGGAATGTGCTAGGTGTTGATGGAGAACTATCCAATATACGTACATACTTGATGTTGATCTTGAATTGAGTTTTACGCTCGTCTTGGTGTCGTGGTAGTTGATCTTGCTGATGTAGACACGCACTAAAGACATAGATGTTCATGTCGGTGAAGATGTTCATCGTTGTTGTAGACATGCACCATTGTTGTCCTTCTCCATGTTGGTGTAGATGTTCAACTTGATATGATCTGCATACGCACTCTAAGTGAACATGCACCATTGTTTTGATCATCTTCATTTGGTCATCTCTCCTTCATGTGATCTCCATGTTCTTCTCCCCTTATAGTTGTCAATATAGACTTGGCTTTTGGATCTTCATCTTCCTAATCTAGTGATGAGGACATCACTACTATGGATACACATAACACTCCTCCAATTCTGGACTTGCAAGGTCCAATGACTAGAGCTCGTGCATGACGATTAAATTTAGAGGTGTTATATGTTACCTTGAGAATGGTTTGCTATATAATAATTATATTATGATTAGGAACCATGGAGAGGACTAGGAAATGATGGGACAAGGACTTGGGAACATGGAGGACCAGCAAGGACTTGGAAGCCAAAGTGCAGGCGCAATCAAAACCAACTTCGAGTCTGTTTTGGGGCCTAGGACTAGTCTGCACTAAAATGGACACCCAGGACGCATATGGACTCGGATTGGAACATTCTATATATGCACGGAAAGATAAGGAGAATATCTTTCCAATGCCGCCAGACTCATATCAAAATTCATCTGGAGTCATCAGGAATCGTTGAAATAAGAGAGGGTCCAAAATCTGTATCAATGCTGCTTCGCCTATTTTTGATCTTTGGGCTTTGTATCCAGTTGAGCCCAATTAGGGGCACATCTAGAGGGTCTTGCATGAACCTATGGTCTTCATATACAGCTTCCACCGCATCATTAGGGTTCGGGTTTTGCTTCAATTAAATCTGTTCATAAATAGTGTCACCATTCATCGGTTTGTGAGACCCCAACTTTGTGAGCTTAATCATTCATCTATAATTGTGTTGCATTCTTCGTTGTTCTTGCTTGTGTTCTTGATTCTCAGGCAGGAATTAGCCTTCTTGGCGAGGTCAATCATTCTTTGACGGTTGATACCTAGAGGAGACGTTGTGCTGCGATTGTGGGGTTCTGAACGTGTTGTTTAGAAGCTGTATCGATTTGTGTTTCGCCTCCATCCAAATCAAGATTTCCAGAACCTTTCAGAAGATCGGGAACCCTTGTCCACATCATCTAGACTTGGCTTTTGGATCTTCTCCTTCCCCTTTGTCATGTATCACCAAAAACCACAAACCAAAAGCAAAACACAAGACAACCAAGGAGCAAATAATAAATGGCAAGAGTTAGGAAAAACTCCCTCTTTCATGGTGTTCCTCCTTGGTAATGATGGTGTTCCACCATAGCCCCCCCTACACACATGACTCAACAAAATATTTTCTCAAATATGCAATGGTTAGTCATTTGTGTGATGGGAATGTAAGAGCCACTTGTCTTTGAGCTGTGCGAGTAGATTTAACCTTGGATCTTGTTTGAGCATGACCCAATGGGAATGAAGCACAAAGATCACTATGTGATCATCTAGAGGGTCATATACATACATTGTAAATAAGCAACTCCCCCTAGAAACATGCTTCAAAGCATGTAAGGTATCATGATGCAAGAATGCAAATGCAAATGCAACAAGTATACAAATGCATGATGCGATGCTAAAAGAAAGTGAGAGAAAAGCTACAAACTAAAGTGCCAACAACGTGTTGTTCCCTTCTCAAGCTTACTCACAATGGACCATTCTTCAAAGCCTTGGGCATACCACGAACCACCTTCCCAAGCTTAACTCATGTCCATTGCTATCTCAAGAAGGTCCGAAGTCAACCTACAAGACAAAGAAAAACAAGCATAAAATAAAGCACAAACAACAAAACAAACAACGACTATACATATTTACAAAAGATAAGCCTTAGGGTTACTCATGTGAAGTTTAACATTGAGTTCTCCCCTTAACTTGTTGAAGGTCTTCTCATCGAGTGGCTTGGTGAAGATATTCGTCAATTGTTCATGAGTCCGCACACTCACCAATTCAATGTCCTTCTTCTCAACATAGTCTCTTATAAAGTGATGCTTGACTTGAATATGCTTTTCTTGACCATGATCTCCGATTTTGAGAGCCATCTTGATTACCGCCTCACTATTGGTAGATGAAGTTCCCTTCTCTCAATTACTTCACTTGAAAACCAAGGAACACATGCAACTCTCTAATTATTGACATTTGAATTTCCCTTACCATCATTTCCCGGAACTCCTCATTGAACTTCTCATTGGTGGACCCATAGATGATATCATCCACATAGATTTGGAACACAAAGAGATCCTTCCAACACACCTTATGAATAAGGTGTTGTCAATACTTCTAATCTTGAAGCCATTCTTGAGAAGGAAGTTTCTCAAATGTTCATACCATGCCCTTGGTGCTGGCTTGAGGCCATAGAGAGCTTTCTTCAATTTATACACATGTCTTGAATGTTAGGGTTCTCAAACCCCGGAGGTTGTTCCACATAGACTTTCTCATTGATCTCTCCATTTAAGAATGAACTTTTGATATCCAATTGATAGAGCTTGGAGCCATGTTTATCCTCAATCGGGTGCTGATGCATGCGCTCAACGGCAAGACACACCACGAAGCCTGGCATGGCAAGCGGCCGGCGGTCCAATTCCTTTGCACATTTGGCTGCATCGTGCATGTCGAGATCACTCGGCCCAACTTGAAGAAGTTGGAGGACCGGAGTACGAAGATGATCTTCGTTGGCTACAAGCCGGGCCCCAAGGCCTACGGTGCTACGACCCCATCAGCTAGCGCATCATCGTCAGCCACGACGTCATCAAAGACGAAGCGGCACAGTGGAGTTGGGAAGAAGCTTGACAGTCCTCTGAGGACAGCGAACCATTTGCCGTCGAGTACACCACCCAGACCATGGAAACCGCAACAACTCCGGCAACAACACCATCTCCCTTGCTTGCTCTGTTAGCACCGGGAGCTCCATCACCGGCCATGATGCCGCATGTATTTTCCGCATGCATGGCGATGCCTGCACCAACCTCGCCAGCGACACCGATCCAGTTCATCTCGCCACCCACAGGGGTGCACGAGGACGATCTTGATGCTGAACACGATGAAGAGGCTCCACTCCGCTTCTGGGCGGTCGACAACATCCTCAGCAATGCTCCACTTCTTAGGCTGGCGCACAGAGACCTCGACGAGATCCTCAACTTCACCACTACGGATGAGTCATGCTCATTTGCGGAGGCAGAGAAGGAAACCTCCTGGCATGAGGCAATGAAGGAAGAAATCTATTCCATTGAGGGAAATCAGACCTGGGCCTTAGCAACACTCCTAGCTGGGAAGCGAGCCATAGTCCTGAAATAGGTCTTTAAGGTGAAGCGGGATGAAGTTGGTGACATCGTACGGGGCAAGGTGAGGTTGGTAGCAAGTGCTACGTCCAGCGTGCTGGTACTGACTTCAATGAAGTTTTTGCTCTAATAGCGCGCATGGAATCTGTCAGGATGATGGTAGCCATAGCAGCACATAAAGGTTGGTAGGTTCATCACATGGACATTGAGTACCTTTCTCAATGGCGAGCTCAAAGAGGAGGTTTATGTTCAGCATCCCCCTGGTTCTCTCACCACTGGCAACAAGAAGAAGGTTCTATGCCTTCGCAAAGCTCTTTACGATCTTTGTTAGGCACTGAGCGCCTGGAATGCCAAGCTCGACGCCACCATGGTTGCGCTTGGTTTCAAGAGGAGCAGCTGTGAGCACGGCATTTACATCAGGAAAAATGGAGGAGGTCGTCTGATTGTTGGTGTTTATGTTGATGACCTGATAATCATAGGCACAAGTCCAAGTCTGATCTCAAAATTAAAGGAAGAGCTCCAGAAAGAACTTCAGATGAGTGATTTGGGTCTTCTCTTCTACTATTTTGGTATTGAGGTTAAACAGGATGCTGTAGAAATTTTCATCAGCCAGGCTGCAAATGCTGGCAAACTTCTTGAAAGGTGTGGTCTGAAGAACTACAACCCAAGTGCAACACCCATGGAAAGCAGACTCAAGCTCAACAAGCAGAGCACGTCAGAGACTGTCAATGGCACTGAATATAAAAGCATAATTGGGGCGCTGAGGTACTTGCTTCACACTCGTCCTGATCTAGCTTTTTTTAGTTGGGTGTCTGAGTCGTTTTATGGAAGTGCCACATGAAGATCATTTCACAGCAGTGAAGAGAGTGTTGAGGTATGTGGCTGGAACCCAAGGCTAGGGAATTCTCTACTGCAAGATTGAAGGGCAGTGCAAACTGGTCGCGTTCAGTGATGATGATATGGCTGGTGATGCAGATGACAGGAAGAGAACCAGTGGATACATTTTCTTCCTTGGTGGGAATCCCATTGCCTGGCAATCAGCGAAGCAGAGGGTTGTGACTTTGTCGTCCTGCGAAGCAGAATACATCGGGGCAACCACAACAACATGTCAAGGTATTTGGCTCTCGAGGCTCCTCACTGATCTACTTGGAGAAGAGACCACAACACCTGAATTATTCGTGGACAATCAGTCTGCAATTGCATTGAGCAGGAACCCTGTCCTTCATGACAGGAGCAAACATGTCGACGTGCGCTACCACTTCATCAGGCAGTGTGTCGACGAAGGCAGCATACTCCTGAGCTATATTGAACCAGAGCAGCAGCTGGCTTACATCCTAACCAAGGCACTTGGGTGGGTTCGGTTTCAGAATCTGTGCAACAGGATCGAGGGTCTAGCTATTAGAGGTGAACGTGCTCAGGATTAGGGGGGAGAATTGTTGAGTATTCCCTGCACTATCACCATTATCTCGTTTTTAGTTGGCTTATTGTTTTTCCTCCCTTTGTTTAATTCCCAGTCAAGCACCACGCCTTGGAACTAGTCCTGCGGTTGTGCAGTTTGTTAGCATGCAGTAGTGCTTCAAGGAGTGGCCATGCCCTCCAGTTAGTGCCGGCTTAACTGGAGCAGTCTCTGTAATCTGTTTTTATATAAGCATAATAATAGAACAGAAAATGCTGCCACGTTTTATGCAGCACCAAACCACTTCGCATTTTCCTGCCTTCGTGCTTTCGTTCTCGGCTCCGGTGTACCGCCGACGCAGTTAATTCCAACACAAACATGTTGTTATTATTTGTTTGCCCAGGGCAACGTGCATGTATATTACAATAATGAAAGACCACCACCAATGTAGTCAGATGTGAAATAATTTGATCATGTCCAGACCATCATATATAATATTTTATTTGCAAGTGTGATGTTTATATTTCTCTCTAACAGGCTACCATGTAAATGTCACAATGTGTGACCAATTAGACAGCTGAATATTTTTTCTATTGCATTTTTTAATACAAAAAAGATAAGTGGACATTGATATATACCTAATAAGCCAATACACTGTAATGATTAGAGAATCATGAGAAATTCCAGGACACCAAATCTTAAAAACACACTGAGGGTTCACTTTTATAACATATTATCATGAAACCTCACCTTGTTCCAACTCAATATGAGTTTGTTACAGTTTTCTTTCACGAGTGCTAGATCAATGCACATCTTGAAAAAATATGACAAACAAAGACCAATGAAAAATAAGAATAAAAAACCATGAAAGTTACTAATTGAGCTGCAGGTGTAAGAGGTATAATCTTTACTCCAGATTAGATAAATTCAGATCAAGAATTAAGACCATAGATTGATCGGTAAAAAGCAAAATGAAATAAACAAATGAGGTTAAACAATTTGTGAAAATAAATAGAAAAAATAATTAGTTTATTCTGCCTATAATTTTGAATTCACGGCAGTCTAATCTCTGACCTTGCTCCATGGACTAAAAGAATAAAGGCAAACAATTTTGGAGTTCCCTGCCCACGTCCTTCTCTTAGGCATTCCTACAAACACGATGTTGGCAGCTGCTATGCAGCACAACAAATGGAGCTCAAGGACGACCAGATCAGATCAGGGGAGGGGAATCAATTAAGAAAAAGAAATATGTCAAACAGAATATGACTCAAGAGTTGGATCCACGAACCTCTTTTTTAGTTGAGAGATCTTCAGACCTGGTTGAATAAACATTGAGATGGAGAGGAATACAAACTCATGGCCGCTCATCGCTTAAACTTTTAAATGCTACAATATTAATATTTATTACTACATTTAAATTGAAGCTATAATCCAATAGAAGGTTCATGCAACTGTTCTCATGAGAATAAAAATTCTGAAGCATTAACTCACCAATGTTGTCGAATGTCATATTAACCCACTCAAACTGAGTCATCTGATGAATGATACATAGGATTTTCCATTGCAATAGAATCTGGATGCAAAGTGTTACGTTGCAACTTATGGCGTGCTTTTTGATGATGTACCTTTGCCTTCTTCTCCTCTGGAGTCAAATTGGCATGATGCACTCGATGACGTAATTGACACCCAATGGGCTTTGTAACCATCCAGTGTCCCATCAGACTTGAGCTTCTGGCGATAAATCCACTTCCCAGTAACAATGTTGGCATTGGGCGGAGCAGGCACTAAATCCCAAGTGCGGATGGCTGTGAGAGCAGTGAACTCTTCTACCATTGCTTTCTTCCAATTAGGATCAGCAAGGGTTTGCTTATAGGTTGCTGGAATGGGCGATGGTCCGGCAACATGAAAACTTGCAGGAGTGCGAAAGCCGCTCTTGGCCCGAGTAACCATTTGATGATCATTGGACATGGCTGGAATGGGTACCTTCTGGGCTTGTGAAGACCGCTGAGTGGCAAGGATCGGCGCCTGAGTAGATGCACGAGAAGACCGCAAGGAATAGGTGGGGCTGTTTTTGTAGCAGGGGGCACGATGGAGATGTCCACTGGAGCCGTGCACGCTAGAGTGCCGGTACGCCAAGTATAGACAGCCGACACGGGCGGCTTGGTGCTATAGTCGGTCGGCGCCAATGCAGAAGAGCCTGCACCAGCAGCATCGTGCGATGTGGGGCCGCATGTGGCATGCAACAGTGAGGACGTCGAACCGGGCGTAGACGGTGACGCCGCCGTGTCTGCAGTAGTAGGGGATGAAGATGGTGCCGAGGAAGGCGCCGGTTCGGGCGCGCTTGGTGACGGGGCAGACCCGTGCAGTGGCGCCAGGTTGGGTGTGCCGGGCAACGCCCCTGCCGGGTGTGTGCTGATCACGCCAGGCAGAGGCGCAATAGCACCAGGGAACATCGTATCATCATCTGCAAAGTCATCCAAAAACAAATACGAAGAAGCAGGGGTGCTAGTACGAGCTGCATAAGGAAAGGTGAGCTCGTCGAACACGACATGTCGGGACGTGATAATTTTGTTTGACTTGAGATCTACACAATGGTAACCCTTGTGGTCAGAAGGGTAGCCGAGAAAGATGCACTTGGAGGAGCGTGGAGCAAGTTTGTGAGGAACGATAGCTGATAAGTTCGGATAGCAGCGACAGCCAAAGGCCCGGAGGTGGGAATAGGAGGGCTTGGAGCCGAACAAAGCTTGGTGTGGGGTAAAATTATTGAGGACTTTTGTCGGGTGGAGGTTAAAGAGGTGGGTGGCTATGTGTAAAGCATCGGCCCAGTAAGTGGGTGGGAGACCGGCTTGAATCAACAACATCCGAAGAATATTGTTGATTAAGCGGATGACATACTCAGCTTTCCCATTTTGTGGTGAAGTGTGCGGGCAAGAGAGGCGAAATCGAATTCCCTTAGAAAGGAAAAACAAGCGAGCAACATGGTTATCAAATTCACGACCATTATCGCATTGGACAAAACTGATACGGCACTGAAAATGTGTGAACACATAGGCATGAAAATCCATAGATAATGAGTAAAATCATCTCAGCACACCAAATAATATTTGTTGCCAGACACACTGGGAATAGGAGAAGTCCATAAATCACAATGAATAATTTCAAAAGGGCGCTGAGTGCGCGATAAAGATGTAGCAAACGGTAGATGAAAATGTTTTCCTAACTGACACTCATGACAAGGAGTGACAGGTGCTTTATTTAAGGTGACTGAGATGGCATTGGTAGACTTCAACTGAGAGAGAACTTTGGCGCCGGGATGGCCGAGACGGTGGTGCCAAATTTCCTCTGCGAGAGCCAGCAACACAGTGCGAGTAGGTGGGTGTTGAGAAGAACGGGTACAAATCGCCGGAGCTATTGCACCGATAGAGCAGTGCCTTAGTTTTCAAGTCCTTCATAGACAAACCAAATGGATCAAATTCCATATACACGAGGTTATCAGTGGTAATCTTGCGCACAAAAATAAGATTAGTTATGAGTTTAGGAGAAACTAAAACATTGGATAAAGAAAATTGCCGGGTAGGAGAAGGAAGAGCAATACTACCATGAGCTATGATTGGAATGGTGGAGCCATTTCCGACAAGAATATTTGCAGGTGTGTTAGAGGGAGACAGGAGGGAGAGATTACCCTGGTCATTGGAGAAGTGAGATGACGCTCCAGAATCCATGATCCAGTTTGGGCTGCTGCAGTGTCATGGAGTTCAGCGTGTTAATTAGAGCAGTGGGATCCCATGTGTTCGTGGCCGAAGACGATGTAGCAGCACCACCAGGTGGCAGCAGGGAAGCCGGAAGGGGTGCCGGTGAGCATGGCCTTATGTGGAACACCGGGACGTGGACCAAGCAGGCCCCGGCCATGCTGCATCGGCCACAGCTAGAGCAGGCCGGTGTAGGGGTTCCGGAATGGACAAAAACCACCGAAACCGCTCGGCGCGCCAGACCCACCGAAGGAGGGCGCACCATTGCGATTTTTATTCTTGTTCTTGAACCTGTTGTTGAAGCGCGGCGCAAAGGAGAACTGCTGGGGCGCAGGGGGTGAAGCGGGAGTCGGGGGCACCGGCGGCTTAGGCGCTGCCACCAGCGCCGTTTGTTCACCGGGCAGCGGAATCTTGAGCTCTGCCTCCCCAAGTTCCAGCATGGAGCACGCAGTGCTGAACGTTGGCAGGGGGTCCCGGGATTTGATGAGGGTACCCATGTTGCGAAGAGTCAGACTTAGGCCTCGAATGAGTGTAAGGACCAGAGTCGGCTCGGTCACAGGAAACGGGAGATCGGCGAGCGTAACGACTTGAGGCGCTCGCTGTAGTCGGAGAAGGAGAGGTTGCCTTGCGCGAGATTGCGGAAGTCCGCTTCCAGCGCGAGGGCCCGTGACGGCTTGTCCTTCCAGAACTGCTCCTCGATCGCTAGCCAGATGGTGCGAGCGCTAGCGCTGGGCTTCATCACTTTGTGCATCAGTTTAGGGGATATGGACGAGTAGAGAAGTGAAAGAATGGAGAAATCCGTCGTAGTCCATGCCGGAGTGGCGGGTTGAGGCGCCGGTGTGTCATCGATATGATGGATGACACCAAATTTGCCGAGGAGGGTGACGAAAAGCTCACGCCAGGCACGATAATTGGGTGGGTGAAGTTCCAGAGTGATAGAAACATGAGTCTTGATGTTGATGGTAGTGAGAGCGGCGGCAGGATTGGGAGGAGCGGCAGTAGGAAAGGCTGCGGCAAGGGCGGCAGCCAGAGCTGCACTGGGATCTTGCACGATCTCGTTCTCGGCCATGACAAGGGAGAGAGAGGGAGCACACACGGGAGGGTGTGGTGGCTAGAAATTAGAGTTGCGGAAGCGAGAGAGAATCGTAGTCTCGTGATACCATGTGAGAGTGGAAAGATTAGGGGCAAAGGCCACACTGGACAAGAGAGGCAGGGGCGCCATTTATATAGGCCAAAGGGCTGAATTACAGGAGCAATTACAGAGGTGATAAACATTATTAATAGTCTGATTACAGAGGTGATAAACACTATTAATAGCCTACCATAATAATCTGATATCCTACCATATATGTACAAGCATATACAAGGCATATTCCAACACGAACCACTTCAGCGAACGAAGGCACACTGGTGGCGGCGCTGGTTAGGGTTGGCTGGTGAGACGACAACTGATCTGCAGGAGGTAGTAGACCTCTTCTCGCAACCAGTTGACGTACGGACGGGTGTACTCTGAAACAAAACCATCTTGACCCAGTCTAGATAGATATGGGCTTTGGTGTTTTTTGACTTTGCCCACCATGTGTTTCCGGATCATGATTTCGATTTGAATTCAGATCATCCTTGGTCTGCCGTGGATTGCTCCGACGAGCTCCGGCCGCGGCGGTGCTCCGACTGACACAGTCACCCAGTGTGAGTGGCGGAGAAACTCGAGGGCCCGGAAGCGGTCCCTTCCATGGTTTCAACTCGGTCGGTAGTCCGTCGAGAGGACTTTGACAATATGTCGCGCTAGTTGTACCTTGTCATCCGCCGTCGATGGTGAGACCTGAGCCAAAGCTTTCTCCTTGAACACAGGATCAGAGAAATTGTCCACAGTCTGATCAATTTCCACTGGCTGGACTCCCCCCGCAATAGCTAACTTGATCAACGACTCTCTTGATGGCGACGTAGTATCTCCAGTCATCACTAGCGGAGTTGTCTTCTCTGGTGATGACCAAAACTTGGCCATTTCATACCCCGATCGGACATCCGCCCGTGGATCTGAGGATCCGCCCTTGAATTTCCCATCACCCGGAGTGAGCCACGCTGGTTCTTCAGCTTCATCTTCCCCGACAGCGTCTCCGCCGTCCCCTCCAAGGAGGTTCCCCTGCGCTAGAGCCGAGTTAGCCCAACACCGGCGAACCACCCCGATGGTGGGGATCTTCAGACGCCCTCGCCCTCTCATCGCCCTCGCCCTCTCATCTAGCTAGCCAACATAGTGACAGGTTGTGCATTTCATCTGAGAAAGAATGCATATCATGGTTAATCAGCTGGAATCAGGAGTTTCCATCTGCTCGTCGGTTCTTTCTCCCTCTCAGCATTTGTCTTGTAACTATAATCCCTGTCTAACCATTCAGCACTGCTAGCCGATTCTATATTTTTCTTGTTGCCAAAAGTGTTGTTACCTATATTGTGATTATTAACAAAATTCACAGGAATCAATAAGGGGTTATGGAAAATATCAAAATTCACACAGATAAGGGTACTGGAAAATGGCAACATGGTCACAGGTATTAACTGAAACACATCCATTAACATTGCATTTTTTTTTTTTGCATTTGTTGGCGTTAAACTAAAACGTAGTGCTTAAGAGGTTCATTCACGGGGTCATTCCATCCAATTTATTACCAGCTGAATTCTCATCCATTTCACCTACAATTTTGGAATAAAAAAGCAATAAACACTGACAAAAGGATTATGAAAAATAAACATCTGAGTTAATGTATATGAAACCTTTCACATGGATATGGGGTTTTGATTGTGCCTTGTTTAGTTGATACTTCTCATGACGTTTTTTTACTTTGTACTGCCCTTTCATTTTCAGTCATACATCATCTATCTTCTCGACGTTTTCTATTCTGTTCTTCTATTTGCTCATCAGTTAGTTGTGCTCTCTTCAGTCTCATTCGTTCCCTATCCTTTTCTCTTTTATGTTTCTTTCTAGAATCAATCATTCTTGTTATATCCTCAGTTCTCTTGTGTGCCGGAGTTATTTGATGTCTCAGGTTGGAGTCGAACCACCACTCTTATCCCACTGTTTCATTGTCTACATAACCAAAAACTGATTAATTAATGTTACCTATTATAGTGAGGTACTCCAGGTACATGTCATCGACAGACTCATATATACTAACTTATTCAAGTAGTTTGGTTACGTTCCTCGTTATCACTCGCCTCCACCGAACCTGTGGCAGCCATAAAAAAAAATCTGGTGTTCTTTGCTTGCCCCAAGGACTTTGTGGCTATCATGCCATTTTCTAGTTGCAATGGTGACATAGATTTTCTCGCACAAAGGCTTAGTATAACGAAACCTGACGGACATCCATCCGAACATGTCCTACATTGTTTTTTTTTTCAAAAAATTGTCTAGACAGTCTCATTTATCTTTTTTAAAAATATATTAATTTTCTAAAACCATCTCATAAATTAGTTTTTAGAAAACTAAAATTGATTTCGAATGAATCGGCATTAACTCTTGTTAATTTGGTGACTCTGACGTGTCTCAGTAAATAAAAATCATGAGACGCTCTAAAATATTTGTCAAGCAAATTGTTCATATTTTTTAAGCTATCAAAGTACCCCAATGAGAGTTTTATACTATATAGATCTTTTTATGACATGCTAATGAAGTTACGAAAATAGGAGAAGGTTTCATCTAAATAAAATTAGGTATGTACCACTGACAAAGCTACATATAACAAATGCATCCACTAAATTTTGAAATTCACTTGCAATCGGTTTTCATCATATGTGCACCCTCAAATTTCAACATCATGCGTCCTTTGATGATGAAATAAGATATATTTTCAAATATATTATGAAGTAGCATATCTTGACTAATTTAATCTTTAATTTCACCACTATGATTATACCTAGGGTGTTTTTTTTTCTGCGATCTAAATTTTAGTGTTGTTACACCAATCCTTTCAACGCTAAATAGGATGATAAAACATAAACTAAAATATAAAACTAATTACACAATTGGAAGCTAATTTGTGAGATGATTCTATTAAACTTAATTAGGTCATCAGTACAAAATATTTACTGTAGCATCACATTATCTAATCATGACCTAATTAGGATTAATAGATTTGTTTCGTCATTTAGCCTAGAAGTAATGAAATGAGTTTTGTCATTACTCTATATTTATTACTTCTAATTGGTATCCTAATATTTGATGGGACAGACTAAAATTTAGTTCGCAGGAAAAGAACACAACCCTAGATATAAACTGGAGGAGTTTTCACCCCCTAGCTAATATTAGCCATCAGTAGAAAAAAATAAACATCATGAAACATCAAAATGAAACTATACAAATTGTTTTGTTTATGATTTGAAAATACTAGTTAGATGACCTGGCATATTCAAAATAGAGAAAAGTACATCAATAGCACCTTTGGTGAAAGAGGTTTGATGTCTAACTATTAGTATATCTTGTATATAAGCAAGTATTATATTAGTGTATCCTGTATATAGGAAAGTATTGATTGTAAATCTCCTTTAATTGAGGATCCCTGTAACATTCCACAGCCCGGTTGAGTCCGGCTATATATATGCAATCACCCCTGGCCTCTATGGCCGTGCGCGGTATTCTACATGGTATCACAACCTTTATTTTTTCTTTCCTCCGCGATCCTCCGCTGCCCAAACTCTAGCCGCTGCCTAACTCTTGCTGCGTGCTCCTCCCCCGCGCCGCCACCACCATGTCACTCCCCTCATCAGAATCTAGCTCCAGCTCCAGCTCCCTTCCCTCCATGGCC
The DNA here is from genome assembly GCA_032690845.1 of Eleusine coracana subsp. coracana. Classification (NCBI taxonomy): domain Eukaryota; kingdom Viridiplantae; phylum Streptophyta; class Magnoliopsida; order Poales; family Poaceae; genus Eleusine; species Eleusine coracana. Next base: position 35,668,063 of record CM064418.1, read on the forward strand.
GCCCCTACCCTCAACCAGTTCTGCACCGTCAACGTGAAAGGCCACATCCCGATCACTCTCGAACTGCAACTCCCCAACTTCTCCTGCTGGAACTCTTTCTTCCGCACCATGTGTGGGAAGTTCGGCCTTCTCCATCACATCAATGGCACTGCTGCACAATCCGAGGGCCCTGCATGGACCATGACCGACTGCTCTATCCATAGCTGGATCCTCGGCTCCGTTGCTGACTATGTCCTCAGTCTCGCTGATGACAAAGGCAATCTACACAGCCTCTACACCGCTATCGGAAACCTCTTAACTGCCAACAAGGAATCTCGCGCCATCTTTCTAAACCACCAGTTTCATTTAATGGTGCAGGGCGATCTTTCGATCAATGAGTATGGACGACAAATGAAGGAGCTGGCTGATGCTCTCAAGGACGTTGGCCATGCCGTTTCTGACCCGCATCTGGTTCTCAACCTGTTGCACGACCTCAATCCACAGTTCTCCAACACCGCCGACCACATCACCGAGATGATGTCGTTACCACACTTCGCCAAGGCTCATGCCATGCTGAAAGGACTGAGCGACCGAGAGGAGGGGGGGGGGGGGGCGAACGAACTCGCACTATGTACCAAATTCATCAATTCCTAAAACCGAACACTCAAACAACTCCTAATACAATTCTAGTGGTGATCACACTAGCAAGATAATAGTACTATGAAAGGAATAACAACCAAAGCATAGTAGTGGAACACACAAGGCAATACAACTCCTATGCAAGCTAGTGATCAAATGCGGAAGCTAAAAACTACTAGCAAGTAAAGAAGTCTATCCATGCAAGTCAACTAAATAATCAACTAGAGCAAGGTAAACACACAAGCATGAATAGCACAGTATGTAAATGCGAAAAGAAAAGCATCATAGTAAGGAGTAGAGTAAGAGATGACTCATGATTTTTTCCCAGGTCTCAGAAGGATGGTGCCTTGCCCTACTCCTCGTTGGACCACTCCCACCGAAGTACCGGTCCCTCCCGCAACCAAGTGGAGTTCTCGCACACGAGCCCACAATCACTCCCGGAGTGAAGACACGGTTTCGTCACTGCTACCACCAAGGCACAAGCTCGCCTCCCTTGAGAACTTGCCGGACTCCCCGAGCCGACACGGGCGCTCACTATTGATGCCCCTTCCACCAGCGGGCTCAAACTGTGTACAAACATGTGATGGCCTTTACAACGGATCACGATAGGCTCAATCACCGATACCTTGCCGGTCTAGGTCTCACCATAGACCAAGACTAACAACCTAGATCACACCCTCAAGGACACCCAAGCCTTAGATGTGTAAGATGCTCAAGTTACTCTCACTAGCACTCTCAAGATATGCAATATCTCCTCCTAGTGATCTCTTCTTTTCCTCTTGGCTCTCACCAGATACCCCAAGAGCTATTCCACTGGCCAAGAGAGGTCTCTAAGACCCCAGCAATAATGTTATATAGGCTTCCAACCTGAAACTATCCGTTGCTCCACGAAATCACCTTTCTGGACGCCATTGACTGGACTGTCCGGTCAGTGCTAGATCGGACCATCCGGTCTCTCTGAAACGGTTCCCAGAACTATTGGCTGCACTGTCTAGGCAATTTCCCTGTACTGACTAGACCGACCGGTCTCTCCAACTTTGACGATTCTAGAGAGCTTCCTGAAGTGCTTTCTCTCTGTCCCGTGCAAGTCCACACAGACCGGACCGTCCGGTCTATAGACCATAGCATTCGGTCTCTATAGACTCTAGCATAGACAGATTCCTCGCAAATCCTCTCTGTAATCTCCTAGTAACCATATAGTCCGGTCTTTATTGACCCCTCTGTCCGGTCACTTCGTCCAGAAGCTAAAACTCCTCATCCTCGCTTGACTTCGTTTCTCGGCTTCTCTGAACAGCTCCTTGGCTTCGCCATTGCCACCTAGTGCCTGTGATTTCATTGAGCATCATGCACATCACTGACTAGTTGTGACCCAAGAGACATGACCTAGACCCCCTTGATAGTCTGGTTTTTCCTATGGACTCAAAGCCCTAGCAACTAGACAAGTGTTCCAAACACTTGCTCCATAGCTTGTCCTTAGCCTTGATCCATCTCTATCAACCCTTGGACTCCATCAAGCTCATCAAGCATCCATGCTTGCGGTCATTGTCATTCATTGCCAAGGCAGGCGGCATCAATCATCATACAATAGAAAAGATTTCCTACACCCACAACACTCATGTAGGCATTAGTCACATTTCATGTTTGTCATTCATCACCAAAACATCATACCTTGGGGTGACCTCAAGAACTACTTATGATGATCCAAAATGGACGAGCAACAAGTAACCAAAGGAAAATGAAGGATTGAAAGAATTTACCTTAGTCCTTACCTTGAAAGTAGTCTTGCCCTTGGAATGTGCTAGGTGTTGAGGGAGAACTACCCAATATATGTACGCACTTGATGTTGATCTTGACTTGAATTTTGCGCCCGTCCTGGTGTGGTGGTAGTTGATCTTGTTGATGTAGAGACGCACCAAAGACGTAGATGTTCATGTCGGTGAAGATGTTCATCATTGTTGTAGACATGCACCATTGTTGTCCTTCTCCATGTTGGTGTAGATACATCTTGATATGATCTTCATACGTACTCTAAGTGAACATGCACCATTGTTTTGATCATCTTCATTTGGTCATCTCTCCTTCATGTGATCTCCATGTTCTTCTCCCCTTTCTGTTGTCAATCTAGACTTGGCTTTTGGATCTTCATCTTCCTAATCTAGTGATGAGGACATCACTACTATGGATACACACAACACTCTTCCAATTCTAGACTTGCAAGGTCCAATGACTAGAGCTCGTGCACGACAACTAAATTTAGAGGTGAGCTCGTTCCTATGTTCTTTGTTATATGTTACTTTTGAGAATGGTTTGCTACCTAATTATTACATTATGATTAGGAACTATGGAGAGGACCAGGAGATGATGGGAGAAGGACATGGGAATGTGGAGGACCAGCAAGAACTTGGAAGCCAAGATGGAGGCCCAATCAAAACTGACTTCGAGTCTGTTTCGGAGCCCAGGACCAGTTTGCACTAAAACTTATGCCAAGGACACATACAGACTCAGATTTGTATGTTCTATGTCTGCACGGAAAGATAAGGAGAAGGCCTTTCCAATGCCATTGAACTCATATCAAAATTCATCAGGAGTCATTGGGAATCGTCAAAACAAGAGAGGATCCAGAATTTGTGTCAGTGCTACGTCGCCTATTTTTGATCTTTGGGCTTTGTATCCAGTTGAGGCCAATTAGTTCTTAGATTAATTCTGTTCATAAACAGCATCGCTATTCATCAGTTTGTGAGACCCCAACATCGTGAGCTTAATCCTTTATCTGCAATTATGTTGCATTCTTTATTGTTCTTGCTTGTGTTCTTGATTCGCAGGCAGGTATTAGCCATCTTGGTGAGGTCAATCGTTCTTGGACGGTTGATAACTAGAGGAGACGTTGTGCTACGATTGCGGGGTTCTAAACATGTTGTTTAGAAGCCGGATCAATTTGTGTTTCGCCTCTGTCCAAATCAAGATTACCAGAACCTTTCAGAAGATCAGGAACCCTTGTCCACATCATCTAGACTTGGGTTTTGGTTCTTCATCTTCCTTCCCCCCCTTTGTCATCTATCACCAAAAACCACAAACCAAAAGCAAAACACAAGACAACCAAGGAGCAAATAATAAATGGTAAGAGTTAGGAAAAACTCCCCCTTTCATGGTGCTCCTCCTTGGTCATGATGGTGTTCCACCATAGCCCCCCCCCCCCTCCCCTACACACATGACTCAACAAAAATATTTTTTCAAATATGCATGGTTAGTCATTTGTGTGTTGGGAATGTATGAGCCACTTGTCTTTGAGCTGCACGAATAGATTTAACCTCGGAGCTCGTTTAAGCATGACTCAATGGGCATGAAGCACAAAGATCACTATGTGATCATCTAGAGGGTCATATACTTACATTGTAAATAAGCAACTCCCCCTAGAATGCAATTGCAACAAGTATACAAATGCAACAAGTATACAAATGCATGATGCGATGCAACAAGTATACAAATGCATGATGCGATGCTAAAAGAAAGAGAGAGAAAAGCTAAAAACTAAAGTGCCAACGGCGAGTTGTTCCCTTCTCAAGCTTACTCACAGTGGACCATTCATCAAAGCCTTGGGCATACCATGAACCACCTTCCCAAGCTTAACTCATGTCCATTGCTATCTCAAGAAGGTCCGAAGTCGACCAACAAGACAAAGAAAAACAAGCATAAAATAAAGCACAAACAACAAAACAAACAATGACTAAACATATTTACAAAGGATAAGCCTTAGGGTTACTCATGTGAAGTTTAACATTGAGTTCTCCCCTTAGCTTGTTGAAGGTCTTCTCATCGAGTGGCTTGGTGAAGATATTTATCAATTGTTCATGAGTCCGCACACTCACCAATTCAATGTCCTTTTTCTCAACATGGTCTCTTATGAAGTGATGCTTGACTTAAATATGCTTTGCATAACCATGGTCTCCGGTTTTGAGAGCCATCTTGATTACCACCTCACTATCACAATATAGTGGCATTTGAGTGTAGTTGAGACCATAATCCAAGAGTGTTTGCCTCATATAGAGAAGTTGGGAATAACGTGTTTCCGCCGCCATGTACTCAGCTTCAGCTGTGGTAGAGCCACCGAGTTTTCTTTTTTGAGCTCCAAGATACTAGAGATCTTCCAAGAAATTGGCAACCTCCTGATGTGCTCTTCCTATTCACTTTGCACTCCATGAAGTCCGAGTCTGAATACCCAAGCAACTCAAAGTTTGTTCCTCTAGGATACCATAATCCCATGGTAGGTGTGTACTTGAGATACCTAAGAATCCTCTTCACGGCCTTCAAGTGATACTCCTTTGGATTAGCTTGATAGAGTGCACACAAGCATACACTAAACATGATATTCGGTCTTGAGGCGGTGAGATAGAACAAATAACCAATCATTGATCTACAGAGCTTGGGGTTCACCGCTTTTCCCTTTGCATCATCATCCAAGGGTTCGCTTATTGCCATAGGTGTATGCAAGGGCTTGCAATTTTTCATGTTGTATCTCTTGAGAAGGTCCTTGGTGTACTTCTATTGGTAGATGAAGTTCCCTTCTCTCAATTGCTTCACTTGAAAAGCAAGGAGCACATGAAACTCTCCAATCATTCACATTTGAATTTCCCTTACCATCATTTCTCGGAGCTCCTCATTGAACTTCTCATTGGTGGACCCATAGATGATATCATCCACATAGATTTGGAACACAAAGAGATCCTTCCAACACACCTTATGAATAAGGTGTTGTCAATACTTCTAATCTTGAAGCCATTCTTGAGAAGGAAGTTTCTCAAATGTTCATACCATGCCCTTGTTGCTGGCTTGAGGCCATAGAGAGCTTTCTTCAATTTATACACATGTCTTGAATGTTAGGGTTCTCAAACCCCGGAGGTTGTTCCACATAGACTTTCTCATTGATCTCTCCATTTAAGAATGAACTTTTGACATTTGATAGAGCTTGGAGCCATTGTATGATGCATAGGCAAGTAAGATCCGAATCGCTTCAAGATGGGCCACAGGAGCAAATGTTTCGTCAAAGTCAATTTCTGCCACTTTTGAATACCCCTTGGACACTAGACGAGCCTTGTTCTTGACAATTGCCCCTTTCTCATCTTGCTTGTTCTTGAAGAACCTCTTGGTGCCAACCATATTATGATTCTTGGTCCTCTTAACCAATTTCCATACTTTGCGTCTCTTGAAATTGTTCAATTCTTCTTGCATGGCCATAACCCACTTGTGATCATCCATAGCTTCATCAATTGTTGTAGGCTCAATCATGGAGACAAAAGATAAATTCTCAATTGCAATGTTTGCCTTATCATTGTTTCCTTCACTCACATAGTTGGGCTAGTATTGATTTCTCCTTGTCCTCACTCCTTGATATGGACTCCCAATAATCAAGTCACATGAGTGATCTTTGTTGATGGCTTTGGGTCTAGGATGATGTTCTTCTTGAGTAGGAGGAGCTCTAGGTGAAGTATCTTGTGCATCATGGATTGCTTACTCTCTTGAGATATGTGTGTCTTGGATTCTTAGTGAGGTGGGGGAATCACTCATATGCTTTGTTGTCTTGGAACTAGAGCTTTGTGTGTATGTGGGGGTGCTGTGTGAAGAGCCTAGAGAAGTGGCTCGGGGTGAAGTATGTGGGGAGGCTTGTGGCTCACTTCTCACTTGGGTTTCCACATGTGTAGGTGGATGCACTCTCATAAAATCTTGGGACGAGCTAGTGGGTGTGTCAATGGCATCTTGGGTTGGTTCTTGCACCTCAGAGGAAGAGGTTGGTGAGGTGGTGGAGTTGAGGGCTCATCAATATCACCATCATTGGCCTCGTGGGGTAAAACCTCGCCCCCGGGCATGTTCCTCAAATCTTCCCTCATCGGCTCATCTCCAATGTTCACTTCATGAAAATCATCTCCTTTCTTTGAACCATTTGTCTCATCAAATTGCACATCATATGATTCTTCCACACATCCTGTGGCTGAGTTGTAGACCCGTAATATGACACCCAGGTGTCTCATTTCTACTTAACAAGTATGCAGAACACAAATTATAGCTAAGTATAACATAAAATGATTGTGAGGCAAGTTAAAAATTTTCTATACAACATATGCCAAATAATTTCATAATCATTTTAGTAATGATAAAATAGAATTTTATAAATTAAATGAGCATTTTACCATATTTGGAAATACCTCAAACAATTAAATTAAGCCTAGAATCCTTTAAAATTTGAATTTGAATTTTTAAATTATTATAATTATTCTGAACATTTGGGACCCACCAGAGCATCAGAAATATCACGAGGGACCTATGTGCAAAATCCCATATTATTTTGGGCCTTGTAGCTATTTTATTTTAAATTAACTCATACCAGGGACCAAATTGTAATGATTAGAGAAAATCTAGGGGGGCGCAAAGTAAAATCTCCTTCTTCTCCCTCCATTGGCATAGCGGGAGAAGAGCTTATCCCCGGCACGCACGCCACCGCTCCACCTCGGGACTTCACGCCACTACAGTGCCGCCTACCCCCCCCCCCCCCCCCCCCCCCCGCCCCGTCTCACCCGTCGCGTCCCATCCATCATCTCCGCCGCGCGCGCGTCTAACGGCTTTCTTTCTCCTGCCCTGCTCGCCAGCCATGTCGGCCAGCAAAACTTCAAGGCTGAGCGCCATCGCCACTCCCCGGCCGCCAACCACCCACTCCCCTTTGCGCAACGTTGAAAGGTGTCTACAACCCTCTTAGCCGCACTTTCTCTCTGCTCTCTACCCTCTGCTCTCTACTATATCTTTTCTTTTTCCCCTCCACCATTCTGCCATTACAGAGCACAAGCTCGAGCTTGAGCCCCGCCGATCCCACTGCCTCCCCACGTGAGCTAAACCTCCAATCCCTGCGCCTAGACCCCTTCTACTTTCCCGCGTCCCTACGTGACCATTTCCTTGTGTTTGTTGCCTGAATCAAAGGAAGTACCAAGACAAGCACCCCTCAACCTCCATTGATGCCATGACCAAATTCTCGGTCTCTGGTGAGCCTTGCTTTCCCTTTTCTCTTCTCCTTCGTGCACAACTCTCCGCCGATGCTCTCCTAACCAGTTTCCCCTTGGATCCTTGCTCAAGGTCGCCGGTATTTGACTTTTCGCTGACCGCCGCCTCTGCATCATCGAACCCGAGCCGTCTCGCTGATGAGCATCATCTTCTAGCCCTCCCCGACGGAAGCCGACAAGATGCCGAGCACCACTGAGCCCCTGTGATGTTGTAGGAGAAAATTGTGACACCCCCGAAGTCCTCCTCTCCGCCACCGCCGTCGACCCTCCGGTGAGCTACCGACGTCGCGAACCCCTCCATCCTTCTCATCGCATTGTGCGCATCAATTCCCCGCTCCCGCGATGAGCTTTTGTCGTCTGTAGCCGCCGATAGTGAGCTCTCCGGCGAACTCCAGCCGTGCGCCGCCATGCTCTGTCACAACTAACTGGCAGCTGAGCTGGCACCTGCGTGGCTCCGACGTGGCTCTGACGTGGTTGCTGACATGGCACCCGTGTAAAATTGAATAACCAGAAAACCCCAGAAAATGTACAGAAAATGCTGAGAACTTATAAAAATCATAGTAAATCAAATATAATTCCAATGACACAAAAATAAAATTTGTTAGGTTCATCTTGATGTGCTTTATTTTGGTAAAATCATAAACTAATGCATCTGTACATATATGTTTACTGATTTATTTTATAGGCAAAACACTAATTAAGTCACCAGAAATTCTAGGAACATAATCAAATCCTGAATTTTGGCATGCGCAGTAAACACATGATTATCTACCACCATAAAATATGGTTTGGTAAAATATGAAATATTTTATGCTCTGGAATTTATTTAGTGTGTTTGCTTAGAAAAATGCTAGTAAATAATTTATAAATATTTTACCCATGAAACTAGGTGAAAATATTCCTCATGTGTGTCTCTGTTCCCTATAAATCATTCAAGTCCAGTAACACCTTTTACTATATTAATGTATTGATTATTCATAGAATTATAATAACCCTATTTAAATGGTTAACACACCCAAACTAATGAAATTCTAAATTGCTTTTTTGAAGCATATGGCTTCGAGAACATGTTAATAAGATTGTTCGCACTAAAATACTAATGCATTATGCATCCATCATATCATTGCATATAACGGTGTTACGACAATGACGTTAACACATTTTTCATCATATAGGTAATGACAACCTGGAGCAAGAAGAAGATTTTCAGAAGGATATTGACTCTCAGGAGCAAGAAACTGTAGTTGCTAACACTAGTATTGATCCAGGCAAGCATCGGTTTGTATTTGATTTTTTTTGCAAAGTTTTGCTAGTTTATAATGCTACTAGTGTCTATGATTATTGTTGCATTAGGTCATAGGAGTTGATTGAAACCCACCTTGCATGTCACCCCAAATGACCTATGCTACTGCTAGTAGGATCCTAGTAGGATCGATACTGTATTGCTATGCTTAGTAATTAATAGGCTCGCTAGATATTATTACCAAGGAATGAACTTGATCACTAAATCTGAACTTAATGAAAGAAGTTTACTTTTGATGTTATGACCAGGCAGAGATTATGCATGTGTAGGTTTGCAGCAACACATGGGTGTTGACTGCGGTAGCCCTACCTTGTCGAACCTAGGTCCCGTCCGTGGTCGGCCTCTTGATCAAGTATTGAAGAGTACCGAATGCATACTACTTTATAGGCACTACTAAACCGATGTAGCTTTAAAATTTCTTGCAATAGGATCGGTTAAGGTGCATTGGTTTTTGAACCTTCTACTGCTGGAGTGGGCGGTTCATACCATGAAGTACTGTTCGTAGAACGACTTGCCCACCCAATGTCACCACACCCAGTCTGAGGTGTAAGTTCTTTTATTGCCAAAGGTTGCCACATACGACCTTAATCGGTGTGTATGTGTCGTGTATTTTGGGTTTTCCTAGCTGGTGTAAATCGATTGCAATTGATGTCACTCGCAGTAATGAGTACCACTTAGTCCCCGCACCTTCACGTAGTTCACATGATACTATAAAAGTTGATTACTTGTTATCATTGATTATTATTACTGCTGCTCTTATACTATATTTACTTCATGTATTGATTTCATTAATTGTTGTTCCACTAAAGTTACATTATGCCCTACCCAATTAACTTGGCTAAATAAAATTGGATAGAACTAATAGGATGCTTAGTGCAATTCTTATTAAATAGCCATCCTATTAGAGCCAATGCATGTCTAGGTCTTATGACGGGTAAGTCTTGCTGAGTAATTGGTACGGAGGCTTTGTGCCTTTGTTGAGGGTTGGACTGCCCACTGGGAGTCCGACTTGCCGCCGCAGTGATGTTGTGTGCTGCTAGGGTAATGGTTCTCTGGGCATGAATCATTACTACCGCTATATCATCGAGAGCTCATAGAACTTTTGTTATTTTGATTCCGCTGTTTTCAAACTATATTAAATATGTAAGATTCCGCTGCACTTCAGTACCTTATTTATGTAATAACTTAACTTAAATGGACAAATGGTGTATTATCAAGTGTCTGCGTTATCAACATCTTTGGGACCTAGATCCTCCGGGAAGGGACGCCTCAGCTGGTATCAGACCTGTGGTCCATGATAATACAACAAATAAATCATATTTTCAAAAACTACGACATTTGCGAGTGAGGATACGTTAGTCTTGCCCATATAGATAATAGAGTTGGTGATAAAGTTAACCGTGGGTTTTTGTTTGTTTAAATTATTTGCGTCTACGGCTTCTTCAGACAAAGGTACGTGCGTGCTTAACCGACATGCATGATATCGGTGTTTGTGTTCGTAGACGGATACGAGACACTGTTGGCTCATGACTTATCACGGGGCGATCCTTATCCATGGATCGTTACTAGTAGAATTGTGCTTATTTTTGTAGCTTCTTTTGAATTTAATGTATTATTTCTGCAATGGATCTTCTACAAGTATACTAATGCCGTTAGTACAACACTTAGATTAACTTATGTGTTGAGTACGGGTCGTCACCAGATATTCGTGCCGCTAAGTATTGGCGAAATATGTGTTGTGTTGTGAGGAACAATAGAGTAATAAATTGAAAATTTTGCATCATACATCCCTGTATAACTAAAGTAAAATTTTATTCTCTTCTTGCTCACCAACCTCTGGATAAAAATTTTCTAAACTTGTTGAGCACAAAATTTCAAAATACAAGTCGAATTGTCAAGTTAACAAGAATCTGTCCTGTTTTAGCTGTCAACTTCAAAAATTCATAGTTATTAATTTACTCAACCAAATAAGGCATATAAATACTTTTTGGAAAATTCTAAACATCCTCTGTCACCCAGTGTTTAAGTTAATTTTCGATCATAACAGTAACAACCTCAGAAATAGAGAGCAAGTATAATCTGCCAACACACTGTTTCAGCACAACTCTGAACTTAAAAATTTCATAACTGGAGTTGTACTTCGAATTTTTAAGTGTTTAAACCCAATCTGGAAAGCCTTTGAAGTATACTTTCATCTCCAATAGGTCCGACCAATTAATTGTTTTTCCTTTGTCCAGTAGAGCTGAAGCACTAAGACCCTGTCATCCAGAAATAGAATCTGCTAGCCTAAACTTGTAAAATTCATAAGTCCAGTTTTACTTGGAATTTTTGATAGTATAAATACAATATGGAAAGCTATAAAAGTCTACTATAACTTGGTTCCAAGCACCAGTTCTGAAGATTTAGTTTTCTGGTCGAAATACTAACTTTTCTGACTGCTGTACAGTCAAAACAGGATTTGTTATAAAAACCCGTTTCCGTATTATGGCCCCTTGAAGCTGGAAAATATAAACTAAAGCTTTGTCTTTATATTTCATAGCACTTTACATGAAGTGCATATTTACTATAAGGAAGGTTTGACTCAATCAAAGTACTTTCCTTGTATATGCCTGAAAACAACGACCAAACACCACTGGGTTGGGAGATCACCGACGGTCTGGAGTTCACCGGGATGACTCATCTATTTTGGAGAGTTATCCATGGCTTTGGTTATATCGTCCCTCCCACTTATGTTGTCAAGGAATTTCAGGAGCATGGAGTTCCCTCTTGTGTCATCCATGTGGCGGTTCCCACCAACTACTCGGTTACTCCAGCATGGGAATCTTGGACCATTAGCGCCACTGGGACAGATTTGCCTTCCACTTGGGGTGTTGTTGCATTCAAGGCACTCACTCGGTTTTGTGAAGATCACAAGCATTATGTTGCTGGAACACCCGTCGCATTGCTGCCCATCAATGATGTGAATGATTTTGAATGGAATCGACGTGTGGACTTCATCTTTGATCCAAACCATCGCCACCATGATCCTATGCTGCCCATAATAGAGTGTTATGGCCTATCCACTTTTACCTTGTGCATAAACTTGTGTCGGCAACTGGACGTGTTTTGTACTGCACTCCGACTTTCCGAAGTTGAAAAACAAGCTAAAGATATGGAAATTTCAGAACTGAACCAACAAATCCAAGTAAAGAATGAAGAGATGGACGCGATTATTGAAGAGCGTGATCAAGCCTTGCAGGATGCAGAGAGTTTTGATCATGATATGATCGAGGCTCAAGATGATTTGGATGCATTCAAAGCTTCCCATCTTCCTATTGAAGGAAATTGGGTTGAGATCACTTTGGAGTATGGAGAACAAGAGGATATAGAGATGCAACTTGCTGGTAATAATGATGTAGAAATGATGGATCTGGAAGAACCGAAAGAGCCTATGAAAATGAAAGAACCTGAAGAGGTGGAAGAGTTAGACCAGGAGTAGATGAGTCGCTACACCATGTGTTATGTTCATGTAATATATGTATCTTGAGTTCGGATGTAGGATCATGTGTCTTGCATAGCATGTCCGCAATACTGTAGCTAGGCGTTGGCACATATATATAAGAGTTAGTGTGGCATTGCCTTTCTAATGATCATGTATTCAATGTTGAACTAATGAAATTGGTTGTTACTTCTGAAACTTTTATTTATGCCCTCTTGCAAATTTATATACTGGCACATATGTCTTTTTTGGATTATTTTAAGAGGTGACTAATATGCAACCGTATAAATTGCAGCATGGTGCGTACTCGGAACTAGGAGGAGCCCGAGAGCTCGCAGCAGGGAGGTGCTCCATAGCCTATCATGGCTGATTTAATCGCTGTTGTGCTCAACCGTTGGAAAGGTGATTCTGATATGCTTCGCCAATTGGTGGAGAATACGTCCCGCTTGGGTGGACATGGAGACAACCACAACAACAACAACCAGCCTCGTCAGTGCACATACTCAGACTTTCTGGGTACGCATCCGCCAACATTCGAGTGTGCCAGAGAGTCTCTAGAAGCTGATTATTGGCTATGTCAGACTGAGCCAAATTCGGTCTGCTAGACTGCACTGAGCACCAGAAGGTGCTATTTGCTGCCCAACAACTCTAGGGTCCTGCCGGAGCCTGGTGGGCAAATTATGAAGCTTCTCTATGAGCTGGTCATCGTGTGGAGTGGAATGAGTTCAAGACTGCATTTCGTGCTCATTTCATTCCGGCTGCCCTCATTCATAGGAAGTTCCAGGAGTTCATAGACTTGAAACAAGGAGGGAGGAGTGTCCTCCAGTACTCTGAAGCTTTCAATCATCTTGCTCAGTGCGCTACTGATTATGTTAATACTGAAGATAAGAAGAGGTACGCATTCTTGCGAGGGGTGAATGCCACATTGAAGGAACGTCTGACTTGGCAGACAACTAGCACCTATAATGATCTAGTCAATGCTGCCATTGTCCAAGAATGTGCTATGTGCCAAGTTGAAGAAGAATATCGTAAAAGGAAGGCCTCTGCTAGTGCCTCTGCTGCTCTACAGGCTAAACACCGTTTGATCTATACTTCACCCACCGGACAGTGTTTCTGAGTGTCAGCCCAATAGCAATTTCAGCGCCCATATGCTCAAAATTACTCGAGGGTATCGAAACAGCAGAACTTCCCACCCCGTGCACCATACCAACAACAAAACAATCAGTCTCATGCACCATATCAGTAGCAAGGAAATAAGAATGCTCGTGCCCACATCCCACGGACTATGGAAGCAACTATCCGTGCTACAACTCTGGTTGTACCGGCCACTTTGCTAAGAATTGTACCATACCTAGGCGCAACAACAACAACAATAATCAGCGTCAGAATTAAGACAAGTCTTAGAATGCACAATTTCATGGTGCCCAAGTCAATTACACCAGTGCTGAAGACATCCCCCAGGGCGAACCCGTGCTGACCGGTATGCTCTCACCCTATCGCCAACCTGTCATTGCACTTTTTGATTCTAGTGCTACGCATAATTTCATTAGCAAAGCCTGTGTGCTAAGACATAATCTTCACACCACCACCATTAACAAATGTTACACCGTTCGCTCTCCTGCTAGACAAATCCTTGCTAATGAAGTATTATGTAAAGCTCCACTAGAAATAAACCAAAGGGTTTACCCCGCCAATTTCATCACGCTCAAAGACCAGGAAATCAACCTAATCATAGGCATGATCTGGATGAAAACTCATAGAGCCATGTTAGACATCGAGCCTCGTATCGTTCACATAAACTCTCTCTTGCATGGCCAAGACACACTTATACTCACTACCGATTCATCAAAAAATTTGGTTGTCCATCACCTGGAAGGGCAATCACTTGAAAATATTTCCGTTGTTTGTGAGTATCCGGACGTGTTCCCTAAAGATATCTCTGGCCTCCCGCCTGACCAATAAGTGGAATTTAAGATAGAGCTCCAACCAGGAACTTCTCCAATATCCCATCGACCATATAAAATGGCCTCGAATGAGCTAGCTGAGCTGAAAAAGCAATTGAATGAGCTACTGGAAAAATGATTCATTCACCCAAGCACTTCCCCTTGGGGCTGCCCTACTATTTTTGTGAAGAAGAAGGATAAATCTCTGCGCCTTGTCGTTGATTATCGGTCTCTCAATGAAGTTACAATAAAAAATAAATACCCGCTACCCCGAATTGATATCCTTTTTGATCAATTGGTTGGTGTTAAGGTCTTTTCAAAAATTGACCTTCATTCAGGCTACCATCAAATAAAGATTAGAGCTGAAGACATTCCAAAGACTGCCTTCTCTACTAGATATGGTTTATTCGAGTATTTAGTAATGTCATTCGGATTAACAAACGCTCCTGCCCATTTCATGTACCTCATGAATTCGGTGTTCATGCCGGAGCTAGACAAATTTGTGGTAGTATTCATTGATGACATCCTCATTTACTCTAAGTCCAAGGAAGAGCATGTTGAACATCTTCTCATTGTTCTTCAACGTCTCCGAGATCACAAGTTGTGTGCAAAATTTAGCAAGTGTGAATTTTGGTTGGACCGTGTGTCGTTTCTTGGCCACATAGTTTCAGCAGAAGGAATCTCGGTAGACCCCAGCAAAGTTCAAGATGTGCTAAATTGGAAGCCACCAAAAATGGTTCATCAAGTTCGCATTTTCCTCAGACTAGCTGGATATTACCGTAGGGTTATCCCTAATTTTTCCCCGTTATATATCCAAGCCTATCACGAAATTACTGAAAAATGATGTGAAGTTCGAATGGAGTGATAAATGTGAAGAAGCATTTCAGAAGTTGAAGGAACTATTAACTACTGCCCCAGTGTTGGCACAACTGGACATCACTAAACCGTTCGACGTGGATTGTGATGCATATGGGACATGACTTGGATGTGTGCTTATGCAATGTGGCCGTGTCATTGCCTATGCATCTCGGCGACTATGGAAGCATGAAGAACATTATTCAACTCATGATTTAGAACTAGCTGCAGTTGTGCTTGCACTAAAAATTTGGAGGCATTATCTACTCCGGAATTTAGTGCATATCTACACAGATCATAAGAGCTTGAAATACATTTTCACTCAGAGCGATCCAAATATAAGGCAACATCGGTGGCTAGAATTAATCAAGGATTATAATCTGGAGATCCATTATCATCCAGGCAAGGCTAATGTAGTGGTTGACATGCTGAGCAGAAAAATCCACTGCAATAACTTGGTGCTAGAATTTCAGGACAGGAGCAACCATAAAACTATTTCAGAACTCAGTCTTCATGTTTTGCCCGCTATAGTGATTAGCAACCTTAGTATACATTCCACCATCCGTGAAGAAATCATTGTTGCATAGAAGAATGACATTGGTATGAATTATATCCATCAAAATATTAAAAATGGTAAAGCAAAATGTTTCACACAAGACTCGGACGGTACTATGTGGTTCAATAACCGTTTAGTAGTACCAAAGGACTTTGAACTTCGACGGAAAATCTTGGATGAAGCACATCACTCCAAATACTCGATTCACCTGGGTAGTAATAAAATGTATCAAGATTTAAAAAAGAATTTCTGGTGGACAAGGATGAAGTGAGAAGTTGCTCGGTATGTTGGAGAATGTGATACTTGTTAGAGAGTTAAGGCTAACCATTTAAAATAGGCCGGATTACATCAACCATTGAGTATTCCTGCCTGGAAATAGGAAGATATCAGCATGGATTTCATTGTTGGCCTCCCTCTCACTTCTCAGAAGCATGATTCAATTTAGGTCATTGTGGACAGACTCACAAAATCTACTCACTTCCTGCCAGTCAATAATAGATACAACATATGGCAGTATGCAGAGCTATACATCGCAAGAATTTTAAGTCTTGATGGAGTACGCAAGACCATTATTTCAGATTGTGGCTCAGAGTTTGTCGCTCATTTCTGGGAACAGCTGCATGCATCTCTGGGTACAAGTTTAATTTGGAGTTCTGCTTACCATCCCGCTACTGATGGATAAACACAGCGATTCAACCATATTTTGGAAGATACGCTTAGAGCATGTGTTTTAGCACATGGTGGTAATTGTGATGAGTATCTACCCTATGCTGAATTTTCGTATAACAACAGTTATAAGGAGAGTGTGAAAATATCACCATTTGAAGCTCTCTCTGGTCAAAGTTGTAGAACCCCTCAGAACTGGTCTGAACCTGGAGAAAGAGTAACATTTGGTCCTGACCTTGTAAAGGATGCTGAAGAAAATTTTCGTACCATTCAGACAAATATTAAAGCTGCTAAATATCGTCAAGAAAAGTACGCAAATAGACGACATAGGCCACTATATTTCAATAAAGGAGACTATGTCTATCACCGAGTGTCGCCTATGAAGGGCATTCAACGGTTTGGAGTCAAGGGAAAGTTAGCGCCCTGTTATATTATTGGCCCATTCCAAGTTCTAGAACGATGTGAAACTGTAGCATACAAGCTGGAGCTACCTGCCAATTTATCTCGAGTCCATAACACCTTTCATGTCTCACAACTGAAATGGTGTCTCAAGCCATCAATTGATAACATCTTAGAGGACTATGGCCAACTTCAACCAGACCTCACATACTCTGAACAACCGATAGAGATCCTCGATGAGAAAGAACGTGCAACCTGTAAAAGAACAATCAAATTCTATTAAGTTCAATGGAGTGATCACTCAGAAGATGAATCCACTCGGGAATCTGAAGAATTTCTGAGTACTCATTACACGGAATTTTGGTTGTCATTCGCAGGTATATTTTGACCTCCGTAGTTCCCTCTAGTTTGCCTTGTTTATAATCTTGGGACAAGATTTTTTTAAGGAGGGAGGGCTGTGACACCGAGGTGTCTCATTTCTACTTAACAAGTATGCCGAGCACAAATTATAGCTAAGTGTAACATAAAATGATAGAGTCCCCATCCAATTAAATAAATTATAGACAAATAAAAACCCTGCAACCAAGATTGTGAGGCAAGTTAAAATTTTTCTATACAACATATGCCAAGTAATTTTGTAATCATTTTAGTAATGATAAAATAGATTTTTATAAATTAAATGAGCATTTTACCATATTTGGAAATACCTCAAACGATTAAATTGAGCCTAGAAACCTTTCAAATTTGAATTTGAATTTTTAAATTATTATAATTATTCTGAACATTTAGGTCCCACCAGAGCACCAGAAATATCACAAGGGACCTATGTGCAAAATCCCATATTATTTTGGGCCTTGTAGCTATTTTATTTTAAATTAACTCATACCAGGGACAAAATTGTAATGATCAGAGAAAATCTAGGGGGTGCAGTGTAAAATCTCCTTCTTCTCCCTCCATTGGCGCAGCAGGAGTAGAGGTTCTCCCCGGCGTGCATGCCACTGCTCCACCTCAGGACTTCATGGCGCTACAGTGCCACCTGCCCCCCGCCCCCCTCCTGCTTGCCCATCGTGTCCCATTTGTCATCTCCGCCGCGAGCGCGTCCAAAGGCTTTCTTTCTCCCGCCCTGCACGCCAGCCATGTCGGCCGACAGAAATTCAATGCCGAGGTCCAATGATGATGAGGACATCACTCCTAAGGATGCATGCAACACTCCTCCAATTTTGGACTTGCAAGGTCCAATGACTAGAGCTCGTGCACGACGACTAAATTTAGAGGTGAGCTCGTTCCTACATTCTTCATTATATGTCACTTTTGAGAATGGTTTGCTACCTAATGATTATATTGTAATTAGGAACCATAGAGAGGACCAGGAGATGATGGGAGAAGGACTTGGAGATGTGGAGGACCAGCAAGGACGTGGAAGCCAAGGTGGATGCCCAACCAAAACCGACTTCGAGTCTGTTTCGGGGCTCAGGACCAGTCTGCACTAAAATGGATGCCCAAGACGCATACGGACTCGGATTTGGATGTTCTACATATGCACGGAAAGATAAGAAGAAGAACTTTCCAATGACGCTGGTATCATATCAAAATTCATCCGGAGTCATCGGGAATCATTGAAACAAGAGAGAGTCCAGAATCTGTTTCGGTGCTGTGTCGCCTGTTTTTGGCCTTTGGGCTTTGTATCTAGTTGAGCCCAAGTAGGGGTGCGTCCAGAGGGTCTTGCACGACCCTAGGGTCTTCATATACAGCCGCCGTCGCACCATTAGGGTTTGGGTTTTGCTTAGATTATTCTGTTCATAACAGTTTCACCGTCATCATGGTTTGTGAGACCCCAACTTCGTGAGATTCATAATACATCTGCAATTATGTTGCTTTCTTCTTTGTTCTTGCTTGTGTTCTTGATTCGTAGGCAGGGATTAGCCTTCTCGGCAAGGTCAACCATTTTAGGGCGGTTGATAACCAGAGGAGACGTCGTGCTGCGATTGCGGGGTTTAGAACGTGCTGTTCTGAAGCCGGATCGATTTGTGTGTCGCCTCCGACGAAATCAACGTATCCAGAACCTTTCGGAAGATCGGGAACCCTTGTCCACATCAAGTGGTAATCAGAGCTTCAGGTGCACCGTCAGGTTCATACTACCCTTAGTTAATTTCGTTTTGTGTTCATCCTATTGCCCACCGAAAAGCCCAAAAATTTTTTTTCCCTCTGCCCATAACCACATGTTTAGCCTTTGCATATTTCAATTTCAGAGTCTGTAGTGTTGAGTTTGTGCCCTAGTTCTTGTTTAGTCGCTGGTTTAGTTTGTGTTTGTGTCGTCAGTAGTGTTTCCCTTGCAACCCTAGCCGCCATCCCCTTCACCATCCTCTGTTTTGTTGGCTTTTTGTGCTAGGGTTGATTGATCAACACACCTAGCCTAGTCCCACCCTAATCCCACCCTGAACACACCATCAACACTTCGGACCAATCCCCACAATTTCCACTTTCCGCTGCATCCACTCCGCCAAAAAAAATCTTACCCGATTCCAAACTCGACCCCTAACCGACTCGGGTTTCTGGAAAACCGACTCCGACCCCCCTTCGGTAAAACGGGCATAACTTTTCGCTCGGTTGTCCGTTTTAGCTGAAATTTTTACAGGAGATTCTTGACTCAAAGTTGGGCATACCCACACTTGGCTTCACTCTGTGTGCCCTCGTCAAAAAATTCAAAAAAAATCGAGAAGATAAAGAAAAAATTGATTCAAGTTTAAACCTGACGTTTTCTGCAACTTTAAGATTTTCTGTAGTCCACATCCTACCTCTATTTGAGTTGAATTTTTTTGTGGATTCTCCTCCATTGTTAGTGAGTTGGAGAAAAATATCAAAAAAAATAAAATCAAAAAAAAAGAAATTTGGGATTTCTACTAGTGCTACATCTAGCCCCCTGAAATTTCTGGATTTGGCTGTTTTGCACTTAGCCCCCTGTTATCACCTGTTGTGCCTTTGTCTATTTGTTTCTACTTTGCTATCACTACTATTCTAAGACATACTTAGACCAGCAACTAGGGACAAGTTACTTGGGCACTTATTCAGCTTTACTTTCTGTTTTTGATTTGTGTGCCACTCACATATATATATTTGCCCTTCCTAGCTCTACATATTTCTTCTGGACAGCACACAGGTTATTTTGTGACCCTTGCAATCATGGAACACATCTCTCTGGTATCCTTTGCTTTGCTTTTCAGAACTTTGTAAGAGCTTTGTAAGGAGTTTCCTTTTGTTGTGTTGAGAGGCACCACTGCTTAGCTGTTTTATAGGGATAACCTTCACTGTTTGTTTCCTGTTTTGGTGTTTGTGATGGCAGGAAGTGACGACGGAGAGATGGCTTCACCCTCACAATTTGCTGAGTGCGTGAGCCAAGAGCAGCTCCAGAAGGCTTTGCAGGCTGCTCAGAGTGATTTGGCAGAGACGATCACCAGAGCCGTTACTGATGCGGTCAGCTAGCTTCACATTGGAGAAAGCATCGAGCGGTTAGAGAAACGGGTCTCTAAGTTAACCGATTAGGTTGTTGCGTTGGAGACCGCTCCTAAAACCAATAATACGAACACCAATAACAACAACAACGATGTTGAAGACGTCCATGATGAAGACACGGTGTATAAGGTTGATGGCACCGTGGATAGGTCAGCTACAACGATGTTTCATTACGACATCGTTTGCAACATAATACTCAAGGTATGGGTGGTTTCCATAACTACAACCGTCGTCCACATGGTAACTATGCTCCAGATGACCCGTATGCTAAAATTAAGTTTTCAATTCCTTCGTTTTCGGGTCAGTATGATGGTGATGTTTATCTTGATTGGGAGATGACTGTAGAACAAAAATTTAATGCCCACCTTGTTCCTGAACAACATAGAGTTAGACAAGGTACTAGTGAGTTTAAGGACTTTGCTATTGTTTGGTGGAGTGGTCTAGCTGCTGAAACTGATTTGCCTACTACTTGGGAAGAACTTAAGGTAGCAATGCGTGATCATTTTGTCCCCCCTTCTTTTTATAGAGAGATTCGTAATAAACTGCAACGTTTAGACCAAGGAGATAAAACTGTTCAGGAGTATTTTAGTGAGCTTCAGAAGGGTTTGATTCGTTGTGCTGTAGTTGAAAAAGTAGAGGATCAGATTTGTCGCTTTTATTCTAGTTTAAGAAAAGAAATTCAGGACATCCTTGATTATAAAGAATATTATACCCTCACCCAGTGTTTCCAGTATGCTATGCTTGCAGAGAAAGAATCACAGGGACTTTTCTAGGCTTTTAAGGAGTACAGCAAGTCAAGGAACTCCTACCCCTCACGCTCGACGGGGACTTCGGGGCTGCCCAGGCCATCTTTCCGGCCGCCTCCACCAGCAGCTACCAAGGGAACCAGTGTTGTTTCTGCAGCCCCAAGATCAGCCCCTGCACCTTCTATGCGCTCAGGTAAACTTTCTATGTAGGTACCAGCTAGTAGTGCCTCCTCTGTTGCTTCGACAGGGCGCACTACAGGGATTCAGTGCCACCGCTGCCATGGACTTGGTCATGTGCAGAAAGATTGTCCAAGTAGGCGGGCATATGTGGCGACAGACGATGGCGGTTACATGAGCACCTCCGATGTGGAGGATGAGGAGGAGGACATCGCTGCCACCGGCAGTGACCTCGTCCTTGGAGGCGGAGACACCACAGGTTACATGAACATTATTGTTCAACGTGTCCTTAGCACACAAGTTCATCAGCCCAAGACGATGCAGCGCCACAACTTGTTCCAGATTTTCTTCGTCATCAAGAACCGCCAAGCACGTGTCATCATTGATGGAGGGAGCTGCAATAACTTGGTGAGTTCTGATGTGGTCAACAAGCTTGCTTTGACCACATGTCCACATCCACATCCACATCCGTACTACATTCAGTGGTTAAACGACTCTGACAAAGCTAAGGTAATACAAACTTGTAGAGTTCCTTTTTCCATTGGTTCTTATGTGGATTCTGTTGATTGTGATGTCGTACCCATGCAAGCATGTTCACTTTTATTGGGTAGACCTTGGGAATTTGATAATGATGCTATACACCATGGTAGAAGTAATAAGTACACTTTTATGCATAAAGGAACTAAAATTACTTTGTTACCAATGACCCCTGCTGAAATTGTACAAGCTGATTTAGAAAGAGCTGCTAGTTTGAAAAATAAAGGTCCTGAAATTCAACAACCTATTAATTCTAATTCTACACCTAGTAATGTTAATGATTCTTCAAGTTCTAAGGGTGCTGGAATTAAATTCCAAGGTCGTTCATGTCTTGCAACAAAATCTGAGCTTGCTGAAATTTCTGATAATGATGATATTTGCTATGCTTTGATATGTAAAGAAGCTTTGTTTTCGCTTGATGATATTGCTTCTAGTGCTGTGTCTCCTGCTGTCACTAACCTTTTGCAGGAGTATGAGGATGTTTTTCCAGCTGAGATACCCCCAGGATTGCCACCTTTGAGAGGGATTGAGCATCAAATTGATTTGATTCCGGGTGCTACTTTGCCAAACTGTGGTGCTTATAGGTCCAACCCTGAGGAGACTAAGGAGATACAACGACAAGTTCAAGACCTTTTGGATCGTGGGTATGTTCGTCAATCACTTAGTCCTTGTGCTGTTCCTGTACTTTTGGTTCCTAAGAAAGATGGTACTTGGCATATGTGTGTAGATTGTAGAGCCATTAATAATATTACTATTAGGTATCGTCATCCTATTCCTGGGCTAGACGACATGCTTGATGAGTTATGTGGTGCTATAATTTTCACTAAAATTGATTTGCATAGTGGCTACCATCAAATTAGAATGAAACTTGGAGACGAAAGGAAAACAGCTTTCAAAACCAAAATTGGATTATATGAGTGGTTAGTAATGCCTTTTGGGTTAACTAATGCACCTAGTACTTTCATGCGCTTGATGAATGAGGTTTTAAGAGGTTTCATTAGCAAATTTGTGGTAGTTTACTTTGATGATATCTTGATTTATAGCAAATCTATAGATGAACATATGAATCATTTACGTGCTGTTTTTGATGCTTTACGAGATGCACGTTTATTTGGTAACCTTGAGAAGTGCATCTTTTGCACGGATCGAGTCTCTTTTCTTGGCTATGTTGTGACTCCACAGGGAATTGAGGTGGATGAGGCGAAGATTGAAGCCATAAAGAGCTGGCCTGTACCAAAAACTATCACACAGGTGAGGAGTTTTCTTAGTCTTGCAGGTTTCTACCACCGCTTTGTCAAAGATTTCAACACCATTGCTGCACCTTTGCATGAGTTGACAAAGAAGGGCATTGATTTCCATTGGGGTAAGGTACATCATGAGTATTTTGATGCTTTGAAGGATAAACTTACACATGCACCATTGCTGCAATTACCTAATTTTGATAAGATTTTTGAGCTTGAATGTGATGCTAGTGGTATAGGCATTGGTGGTGTTTTGATGCAAGATAGTAAACCTATTGCATACTTTAGTGAGAAAATTACTGGGCCTGTTTTGAATTACTCCACGTATGATAAGGAATTGTATGCACTTGTACGTTGTTTAGAGACGTGGCGTCATTATTTGTTGCCCAAAGAATTTGTTATTCATTCTGATCATGAATCACTTAAGTATATTCGTTCTCAATGTAATTTGAACCGTAGACATGCTAAATGGATTGAATTTATTGAGTCTTTTCCTTACATTATTAAACATAAGAAAGGGAAGGATAATGTGATCGCTGATGCTTTATCTAGGCGCTATACTTTATTGTCTCAACTTGATTGTAGAATTTTTGGACTTGAGGCAATTAAAAAACAATATGCTGCTGATGTTGATTTTAAGGATGTATTGCTGCATTGTAAAGAAGGTCGTGCATGGAATAAATTTGTGTTGAATGATGGATTTTTGTTTAGAGCTAACCGCCTATGCATTCCAGTTGGTTCCGTTCGTCTTTTGTTGTTATAGGAGGCGCATGGAGGTGGATTGATGGGTCATTTTGGTGCCAAGAAGACGGAGGATATTTTGGCCACACACTTCTTTTGGCCAAGGATGAGGAAAGATGTTGAGCACTTTGTTGCTCGCTGCACTACATGTCAAAAAGCTAAGTCTCGCTTGAATCCACATGGTTTATACATGCCACTTCCTGTTCCTTCTATTCCTTGGGCGGATATTTCTATGGACTTTGTTTTAGGACTGCCTAGGACTAAGAGGGGGAGTGATAGTATTTTTGTTGTTGTGGATAGATTTTCTAAGATGGCACACTTTATATCATGTCATAAGACTGATGATGCTAGTTATATTGCTGATCTCTTTTTCAAATAAATTGTTCGTTTGCATGGTATGCCTTCTACTATTGTTTCAGATCGTGATGCAAAATTCTTGAGTCACTTTTGGCGCACGCTTTGGAATAAGTTGGGTACAAAGTAGTTGTTTTCTACAACTTGTCACCCACAAACTGATGGACAAACTGAGGTGGTGAACCACACTTTGGGTACTATGTTGAGAGCTATTTTGAAGAAAAATTTGAAGCAATGGGAAGAATGTTTGCCTTATGTTGAGTTTGCATATAATCGGGCAACACATTCTACTGCCAAGGTAAGTCCTTTCAAAGTAGTGTATGGTTTTGATCCCCGTACTCCACTTGATATACTTCCTCTACCTATTCATGAGAGAGTTCATGTTGATGCTAAGGAACGTGCTGAATTTATTTTAAAAATGCATGAGACCACTAGACTTAGCATTGAAAAGATGAATGACAAGTATAAAATTGCTGGTAGTAAAGGTAGAAAAGAAGTAAAACTTGATGTAGGAGATTTAGTATGGTTACACTTGAGAAAAGATAGATTTCCAGATTTGAGAAAGTCTAAATTAATGCCTAGAGCTGATGGTCCTTACAAAATAATTGAGAAGATTAATGATAATGCATACAAACTTGAATTGCCTCCCGAGTTCGGGGTTAGTCCTACTTTTAACATTTCAGATTTGAAACCATACTTGGGAGAAGAGAATGAGCTTGAGTCGAGGATGACTCCACTTCAAGAGGGGGAGGATGATGAGGACATCAGTCCTAAGGATACATGCAACACTCCTCCAGTTTTGGACTTGCAAGGTCCAATGACTAGAGCTCGTGCACGACGACTAAATTTAGAGGTGAGCTCATTCCTACATTCTTCATTATATGTCACTTTTGAGAATGGTTTACTATCTAATGATTATATTATAATTAGAAACCATGGAGAGGACCAGGAGATGATGGGAGAAGGACTTGGAGACGTGGAGGACCAGCAAGGACGTGGAAGCCAAGGTGGAGGCCCGACCAAAACCGACTTCGAGTCTGTTTCGGGGCTCAGGACCAGTCTGCACTAAAACGGATGCCCAAGACGCATACGGACTCGGATTTGGATGTTCTACATATGCACGGAAAGATAAGAAGAAGAACTTTCCAATGCCGCCGGTATCATATCAAAATTCGTCTGGAGTCATCGGGAATCGTCGAAACAAGGGAGAGTCCAGAATCTGTTTCGGTGCTGTGTCGCCTGTTTTTGGCCTTTGGGCTTTGTATCTAGTTGAGCCCAAGTAGGGGTGCGTCCAGAGGGTCTTGCACGACCCTAGGGTCTTCATATACAGCCGCCGTCACACCATTAGGGTTTGGGTTTTGCTTAGATTATTCTGTTCATAACAGTTTCACCGTCATCATGGTTTGTGAGACCCCAACTTTGTGAGATTCATAATACATCTGCAATTATGTTGCTTTCTTCTTTGTTCTTGCTTGTGTTCTTGATTCGTAGGCAGGGATTAGCCTTCTCGGCGAGGTCAACCATTTTAGGGCGGTTGATAACCAGAGGAGACGTCGTGCTGCGATTGCGGGGTTTAGAACGTGCTGTTCTGAAGCCGGATCGATTTGTGTGTCGCCTCCGACGAAATCAACGTATCCAGAACCTTTCGGAAGATCGGGAACCCTTGTCCACATCAAACCACCCACTCCCCTCTGCACGACATTGAAAGGTGTCTATGACCCTCTTTGCCGCACTTCCTCTATGCTCTCTACCCTCTGCTCTCTACTCTAAAGGACCAAGAAGGCAACCGGACGGGGGAGGGGGGGGGGTGGGTAAATGGGAGCCAATAAAAATTCTACTCAAGAATTTGGCCTATGTCCCAATTACGACCCGAAACCAACCTCTAAACCAATCACCAAGGCTACACACACCAACTTGTTATGTGCTACCCCTCAGAGTGATTAACAACAGCAATGGTACACAACGGAAACAAAGGAGAACTGAAAAGACTCAAAATAGTCAAGAAACACACACAAGTCAAGAAACAAAGGAGAACTGAAAAAACTCAAAATAGCCATGCTAGAAGCAGGATTAACATGATTAGGACGAGATTTCCTAGACAATTGATGAGATTTCAGCTTGCTATACAATTGCTCACAGTTCAGGGTATTGAATTCAATAGTTTCTTCTAAAGCAACAATTTTAACCCCCCAAACATTCTCATCAAGTTAATACAATAGTTGCATAGCTTTATCATTATCATTGTATACAAGGTTACCACAAGCCCGCAAGTTGCACACAATAGCCTCAAACCTACGAAAGGTGTCATCTAGTGACTCGCCAGGCTTTTGTGCAAAAGTTTGGTACTGTCTATTGTAAGAATCCTTACGCATAGACTTGACTTAATTGGTACCCTCATGGTATGTGCAAAGCTTTTCTCAAATAGCATGTGCAGTATCAAGATGAGCAACATGGTCATGTTCACTCCTACCTAGAGCAGAAAGCAGGATATTGACAGCTTTAGAATTGTTCTGATACCTGTTTAACTCACCTACTGGCATGGTGTTGAGGTCGGCTGGTATGACATAGTCTTGCTCAACGATCTCCCAAATCGCACGTCCTTAGCTTAGGAAATAAGCCTTGGTCCCTGACTTCAAGTAGGGAAAGTCTTCTCCATCGAACATCCAAAGCTAGACTACACGCTTCTCCATGTTGCCTTTAGATCACAAAACCGGTGAAGGTCAACTAGTGATCACACCGGCTCTGATACCAATTAAAGGACTAAGAAGGCGACCAGAGGGGGGTGAATGGGAGCCAATAAAAATTCTTCTCAAGAATTTGGCCTATGTCCCAATTACGACCCAAAACCAACCTCTAAAACGATCACCAAGGCTACACACACCAACTTATGAGTGCTACCCCTCGGAGTGATCAACAATAGCAGTGGTACACAGCGGAAACAAAGGAGAACTGAAAAGACTCAAAATAATCAAGAAACGCACACAAGTCAGAACACTCTGGACTCCCATTGGCAGTGCCGGTTGGGACCATCGGCAGTGCCGATCACACCAATCGGCAATGCTGGTGCGGGGTTCTCAAGACTCAGAAAAGGACCCACCGGCAGTGCTGGTCCTGGTCATCAGCAGTGTTGATCGGCGTCCGACAGAATAGAAAAGATTCGGAATTAGGGAAAACTTGACCAAAACCTAATCAAACGAACTCCAAATGGTGTGATTTTTGTTTCAGTCAATCCTCAACACATCACGACCCTAATCCTAGAAGATCCACTCAATTGGCTCAATGAACCATCAATAATTTTAGATCTTGTGCCAAGAACACCAAAAAGGGGAATCTTGAGAAATCCTTCAATTCAAAGGTGCTAGAGCGCTTGATTTGGTCATGGACCTATGTACGATTAATCTAGCTCATCATAGCACGAAGTTCCTCAAGAAATCCGCCCCAAAAACTCATCCAAAAAGGGGATCAAAAATTCCCATGAAAATAGCTTTGAAAATAGGGAAAAGGAGAAATTTGGGATTTAGGGAGGGAAGGAAATCTTGAGCATGAAAATTATTGTCATATCATGGGAACATGCATACAAGATCCATATGTACAAGGCTATGAAGCCACCCTCTTCTTCCCACTATTTGGAAGACAAAGCGATGTCTCACACACACCCTCTCCTAACATGAAGACCTCTCCTAGCACTTTGAAATGAGTTCCTAACACAAGGCTAATGGGAAGAGGCACCTCTACCACCAGCCCTTCCTCTTCTTATGTAGGACCAATGTCTATTGTCCACATGACAACACTACCCATGACCTACATAACACACCCACCTACCATTGGGGGCATAATTGTCCATCTTTCTCCTCATCGCCCGAATGCCATCAAACCCTTCACAACTTTGCTTCGCCACGAAGCAAGCTCCGTCATGGTGCCACGTGCATCACCAACCACTACCACCGGTTTGGAGGCCTAAACCAGGAAACCGCCTTACACGCTTCTCAAAGCGTGACTTCTCGATGTTGACGTGTGTCACCTTGTCCAACGATCCTGACCACTGGCAAGTCTCTCCCGGTCCCTGTCCATCGGGCCCCCTTGTCACTTGCACCAGCATCCCGCTTGCCTTGACTTGGTCAACACGCCGTCTTCATCACCATCACGGTTTTGAGGCTCAATCGTGAAACTGTCCGTGTTTCTTGCCTCTCCACGTGTATGATGTGGATCACCCTTGACTTCACCCGGCATCCCAATCATCTGGCCCCAAGTCCCTTACTTGTGCTCAAGATCATGATATGCTCAAGAAAACGCAAAGACTGTGAAAAAGCGCAAGAAAACGCTCAAGATCATGATATGCTCCCCCTCAACTTGTGTTAGGTCCCATGTAATGCAAAATGGATCATTTTAAGTTTCTTAGCATTATTTGTGCATGATCTAAATTTTTTCCCCCTTTGGCAATGAACTCATCAAAGAGGCAAAAGAACAAGCAAGTATGAAAATGCAAACCTAAGGAGCTTCAACAATTATGCAAACAAGCATTTAACTTTGCTAATCATAAACATAGAGCCATGAAGTGTAAAAGAAATAGCTCACAATCATACAAAGACCAAAAATAGATAGCAAGGAATAAACACCAAGAGCTATACAAGCTAAGCAAAAAGATTGACTAGCTTAGATAGAATCAAATTAGCTCATCAAGAGAAAAGAGGCCACCACATGTATAAGTACTCCCATCCAAGGCAAAACAGGCATCACGTGAATCATAAGAAAACTAGCCAGTCTCAAATCTCAACTAGGGCAACAAGCATTGGCAGAAAATGAGCTTTACAAATGCTCACATATGCAACAAAGACTAAATTGATCAAGTGATTATTGTTTATACTCATGTGTCCTCTTATCCATGCAGAGGGTCGCACAACTGGGTATGGCAAATACCCTGAGGCTTCAAGTCATAGTGTTTGGATTTAGCATTTTAGAATTATTCTTGATCAAAGCACTTTGCAGATTATTCAAGTTTATGCACAAGACAAAAGAGCATGCCTTTGTGGCAAAAAGGAACACACGTTCCCACAATGTTTCATCATGAGCTAAACATTTGCAAAGCCTTTCATTTCGCAAACACAAGGTGCCAAAGCCAAGACATCCTCTAGACTAGCCTCAATGCAAGTTTCAACAAGGATAAAAGCAATTATACACATGGTGAGCAAGTTTTAGCAAGATTAGCTCATATGGTTCATAAGAAGCTATGTTTACCTTTAAGATTTGCAGTTGCTCAAAAGGTCTATACCAAGCCAACTAGAAAATCTAAGCATGAGAGATTACCATTACATCCACACAACTTAGGTCAAGCTTAATCATAGCAAAAAGAAATGCAAGAAAGCATAAGATTCAAATCTCATCTACCACTGTGTAGGACATATGTACCTAGGATACCTAACCACTCGGCTATATGGCCGAGTGGGCCGGGGGCTCGGTTATGATGTATTTGACCTAGGAGATATTTACTTAGATATTTGTTTGAGTAAGCAGCAAGTTAGCTTAGCAGGTATGTTGATAGATAGAATCTGTTGTAACCGACTAAAAGATTACCATGTAAACCTCTGCCCTTCGGATATATAAGGAGGGTATAGGGTCATCGACAAACCAGAGACTCGCATTGGAACCCTAATTCCAGTGCGAACCCTAGCAATACAGAAACGCCAAACAGGACATAGGGTTGTTATCCTTCAGGAGGCCCAAACCTGTATAAACCCTGTGTCTTATGTCCATCGATCTTTCATACTCATACACATACCTAGATCTACTATCAAGAATATCTCTTGATAGTTGGCGCGCTAAGAAGGGGCAGTGTTGAGTCCTACTTCGTTAAAATCGATGGCTTTCGTTGACATCAAGTTCCGCCCAGGAGAAAAGATCCGCTTTGGCACCATTAGCTTCATGGCCGATCAAAGCGGGGACCTCGTCAAGCAAGATCAGGCGACCCTCTCGGTGGTCCTCATGCCTTCAGATCCAGGCGTCAGCAGAGCTTCGGCGACCAATCGGACCTATTCGGCGGATCAGTTCCCACTCGGCCTCAACAACACGGTGATGACTCTCCAAAGGGAATCCTTCCCGGGCCCTTGCTCAACGTTGCTCACAACAAACCGATCGACAACCTTGGTTGACTCAGACCTCACTACGGTCGATCTCCCGGCTTTTCATATGAAACAGTCGGATGAAGATCCTAATTTTTCTATGAATCAAGATTAGTAGCAACAATCGGCCTTGAAAACGAGTCAGTTCTAGACTTGATTGAAGGGCCGAGTGATTTGGAAAGTTGCTCGTTGGATTATCATGAGGTGTTCATGGTGGCACCTACCGCCCAAAGAGGCACTAATGGAGAAACATCAGTGACAGCCGCCGCGCGAGCAAATGCACAGCCCCACAATGGACAGGAAACTGATCCTAAGTACGATGACCCGGACGCTGCCACTCCTCCGCTCCGATGGCCGGACACTTGGCAGGGCTCCCGGGTTGTGCAGAATCTGGACATGGACGACGTCACCTTAAAATTCGATAGAGCCCTCTTGAGCTCCATAGAGCCCTTGCTCCATGTCACTCCAGAATTGACACCTCAGGTCAACCAGTTAAAAGCGCACATTAGGGCCACAACAGTACTGGAGATGCATGTAGCGCAATCAACACTGAGCAAGGCAATATTTGGGGCTGCTAGGAAAGAAGGGACCGGCAGCGCACTAACTGGCAAGCAACTCCATCGACTGCATCAAGGCGAAGGCCCATTACGGACTACCATGATCGGCATCTGGACGCCAACCTACACAATGGTATACCGCCACACGATGCACAGGTTTGATTGGATAGCAGATACCAAGAGAGGGACGATGCGGCCTACCGAGAATATGAGGATGAACAACGCCGTCGTAGTTTTGTTGATGATCGGTACTACGAGCGCAACAATAGAAGAGAGCTGCCCAGAGATGATCGATACCATGATCGACAGGACGAGGGTTGCCGCGAGGACAGATTCCACCGAGAAGCTGGTCACGAGCGGGAGCGAACCCCCATCCTCGAAGACTACAACGATGAGGCTGGTATTCAAGCCTTCACTCGGGAGCTTCAGACCGTCAGTTGGCCGGTCGGTTTCAAACCAGTTGGCATCGAAAAGTATGATGGCAAGACGGATCCGCGTGACTGGCTTCACGTCTACTCAACTGCCATACGAGTACTCGGCGGCAACAGTTTTATCATGGCCAACTATTTGCATGTATGTCTGGCTCCAGCGGCCAGAACCTGGCTCACTAATCTGCCCGACAATTCGATAAGTTCTTGGGTAGAGCTTTGTTGGAAGTTCACCACCATCTTTCAAGCTACCTTCGATAGGCCGGGGAATCATTGGGAACTTGCCCGGATCAAGTAGCGGGACCGGGAGCCATTGCGAGAGTACATCCAATGCTTCTGCCGAATACCATCCGCAACGTCTCAGACGCTCAAGTCGTTGCCGCCTTTCAGAGTGGACTTTGTGATGACGATGTAATCAAGAAGATCGGCAGATTGGATGCCGATGGAGGATTATCGACCAAGGAACTCTTCACCATGGCTGACAAATACGTGGCTGGCAACTCGGCTTTGTTCCAAGTCCACCAATACAAAGACGAGGCACCCCGGAACCGTAATCAGTCAGGACCATCCGACCAAAACAAGGACGGCGACAGGAAGCACAAGCAAGACCGGACGGTGGCCAACACGGAGCACCCCACCAGGAAGAAACAAGTCACTTAGGATGACTTCGGCAAAATGCTTGATGGTCCATGTCTGTTACATGACGGTGCCGATAAAGCCAGGGAGTGCTTTAAGCTGAAAAACTTCGCACATCATGTCTTGAAAGTCTACAAAGACCGCCCCTGAATCCCCAAGGGCGGCAGAAAAGATTCGGATAAGGACAACCAAGATGAGGATAACGAGGAATTCTAGGATCCCGAATGCGAGGTCAACTACATCTGCGGCAGGTCCACGGCAGATTCGAAGTGCCAGCAGAAGATCCTATACAGAGAGGTCCATTCGGTCTCACCAGCGGTCCCTCATTACCTACGCTAGTCTGAGGTTCCGATTACCTTCGATCGGTCAGACCACCCGGATTATATCCCCAGGTCCGGGAAATACCCCTTAGTTCTAACGCCGACTGTCAACCGAGTTTGGCTGAATAGGGTCCTGGTGGACGACGGCAGCAGTTTGGACATCCTCTTCATGAAAACTTTCAAGGAGCTCGGCATACCTTTGACTAACCTCAAGCCCAGCCGATCGCCGTTCCACGACATTATCCCTGGCATGCAGACATTTCCCCTAGGATAAATCACTCTGCCAGTGACTTTTGGCACTTGGGAGAATTACATGATGGAGTGTATTACCTTTGAGGTTGCCGACCTCAATTCTACATACCACGCCATCATAGGGCGGCCAGCCATCGCCAAGTTCATGGCCATACCTCATTACCCATATATGATGATGAAGCTGCCAGGACAGAATGGAGTCATTTCACTTCATTCGGATGTCTGGACATCATATGACTGCGACAACGGCAGTTGTGAGTTGACAGAGAAGAAGGTGGCGGCATCAGAGCTGGCCGAGTTGAAGATAGCGATCGCAACAACGGAGGAGGCCATGCTCGACCCACTCCCGAAGAAGGCGCTGAAGGCTATGGTACAGACAGATGCCATGGATTCCAAGAAGATTCACCTAGATGATATTGATGTATCCAAGACCACCAATATTGGGGTCAATTTAGGTGATAAATAGGAAAGCGCACTCATCCTTTTTCTTAGAGATAATAAAGAGATATTTGCATGGAAACCCTCTGATATGCTCGGTGTTCCAAGGGAAAAGGTTGAGCACAAACTTCATGTTCAAGAAAACGCCAAACCGGTAAGGCAGCGACTTAGACGATTTTTGCAGGACCGAAAGGACATGATTAAAAAAGAAATCGGCCGACTGCTGGCAGCCGGTTTTATTAAGTAAGTCTTTTACCCCGACTGGTTAGCCAACCCAGTCCTGGTGAGAAAGAAGAATAAGGAGTGGCTGATGTGTGTGGATTACACCGGCCTTAACCAAGCCTGCCCGAAAGATTCGTTCACCCTCCCACGTATTGATCAGGTGGTCGATTCAATGGCTGGATGCACTTTATTGTGCTTCTTAGATGCCTATTCAGGATATCATCAGGTTCCCTTAAGTCAACCTGACCAGCTTAAAACTTTGTTCGTCACACCATTCGAGGCTTTTTGTTACACAACAATGCCCTTTGGTCTGAAAAATGCTTGCGCCACCTACCAGCGAACCATGCAATGATGCCTGGACAGCAAGATAGGAAGAAACATCGAGGCCTATGTGGATGACGTGGTGGTCAAAAGCCGGCTCTTCTCCAACTTGATATGCGACTTGGATGAAACATTCGGGAACCTTCGCAAATACAACATGAAGCTTAATCCAGAAAAATGTGTCTTCGGCGTCCCATCAGGAAAATTACTCAGTTTTCTAGTACATAGAGGGATTGAAGCAAATCCAGGAAAGGTAAACGCCATATTACGAATGGGACCCCTGCATTCGCAAAAGGACATGACTCGGCGTCCGGGGACTACCTTTCTTCCGGCTACTCAAGAAACAAGAATCATTCGTTTCGAATGATGATGCACAGAAGGCTTTGGATGACTTTAAGGCCTAGATCAGCGGTCCTTTGGTATTAACACCCCCAGAGCCAAAGGAATCTTTGCAGCTGTACATCTCCGCAACCATACACGTGGTTAGCACAGTGCTGGCGGTGGAACGGGCGAAAGATGGCAAGGCTCAAAAGGTGCAACGGCCGGGTTTTTTTGTCAGCGAGGTCTTATCGGAATCCAAGGTATGGTATTTTCAGCTTCAGAAGTTAGTTTATGCATTACTGATGACATCTAGGAAGTTGAAGAACTACTTTGAGGATCATCCAATCGAGGTCCATACATCATCCGGTTTGGGTGAATTGCTCCACAACCGAGGATCAACCGGAAAAACAGTCAAGTGGGCCATCGAGCTCAGATCATATGATATTACCTTCAAACCTCGTGACACGATCAAAGGTCAGGCTCTGTCCGACTTCGTCGCCGAATGGACAGAATGCGAATTACCACCCACCCCGCAAGAACTAAGCTATTGGACAATGACGTTTGACGGTTCCTTACAACTGGAGGGCACCAGAGCAGGGGTCATATTGACATCCCCTGACGGTGCTAAGTTGCGGTACGTTCTCTGAATGCACTTCCGCGCATCTAACATTGCTGCAGAGTATGAAGCCTTGTTACACAGGCTTCGGACAGCTATGTCACTCGGCGTCCAAAGATTAAGTGTCTCTGGTGATTCGGCATTAGTAATTAACCAATTCACAAAGGAGTGGCGTTGTTCCCGTGAGAGCATGACAGCCTACTGCACTGAAGTTTGGAAGCTAGAAGATAAGTTTGATGGCATCGAGTATAAACATGTCCTCCGCAAGTATAATGAAGAGGCGGACAAACTGGCCAAGCTTGGGTCCAGCAGATCTAAAATACCTGATGGAGTATTCCTCGATGATTTACACAAGCCATCTGTACTACCCCAACAAACTATGGTGCAGTCGGCACCAAAGCAAGGAGCATCATCTCAAGTAGTTGTCATCCAAGTAGTTTGGCGCACTCCATTTACTAAATATTTAGACTGCGGTATGTTACCGACCGATAAAGATGAAGCCCTCCGAGTTATTCGTAAGTCCCGGTCATACTGCATGGTCGACCACCTCCTGTACAAGCAAAGTCCACATGGGATATTGATGAAATGCTTGTCACGAGATGAGGGCATAGCTGTACTAGGAGAAATTCATGCCGACATATGTGGGAATCACGCGGGCCCATCTATGATTGCGGACAAAGCAATGAGGCAAGGATTTTATTGACCGACCGCTTGTGTTAATGCTAAAGACGTCGTCCGGAGGTGTGAGGGCTGCCAGTTCTTTGCCCGCCAGAAGCACGTACTCGTAACTGAGCTTCAAAACATACCAATAACTTGGCCGTTTTCAGTATGGGGGCTTGGATATTGTTGGACCTTTCATGAAGGCTCAAGGAGGTTTCACTCACCTATTCGTGGCGGTGGACAAATTTTCTAAATGGATTGAAGCAAAACCAGTTGGCAAAATTTCGGCGAAGAAGGCCATCGAATTTATGACCGAAATAGTCACTCAATTCGGTGGCCCATACAAGATCATTACTGACAATGGTAGTCAATTCACAGCAGAAGAGTTTAAAGAGTTCATGGGCCGGGTGGGCTTCAAGATCAGCTACGCTTCGGCTGCCCATCCGTAGAGTAGTGGCCAGGTTGAGAGGGCAAACGACCTCCTGTTCTCTAGAATTAAACCCTGTATATTTGATCGATTGGAAAAGTATGCTCGGCATTGGGTTCAGGAGTTACCATCGGTGCTATGGGGTCTTAGAACTAATGTATGTCGCGCCACGGACACTCCCCCTTCTCTTTGGTTTATGGTTTAGAAGCAATGTTACCAACCGAGGTGTTATTCGCCTCCCCATGTGTGGTAGCATATGAAGAACAAACCTCCAATAGCCATAGGCGTGATGACCTTCTATTTCTAGAAGAACAACGAGACACCACTTTGGTTAGGTCGGCGAAATATCAACAAAGCCTGAGGCGTTATCACGATAAGAATGTTCGATCACGGGGTTTTTCGGTCAGCAATTTGGTTCTGAAACAAGTCCAGACTACGGTTGGTAAGCACAAGCTGTCGGCTTCATGGGAAGGACCTTTTATTGTAAAGGAAGTCACTCAGCCGGGTGCATACTGATTAATACGTGAGGATGGGTCGAACCTTCAAAATTCATGGAACATATCGCAGCTATGTCATTTCTATGCTTAGTTTTCATAGTTTATTGTAATCTGTTCATTTTATATTGTTTACATATATATATATATATATATATATATATATATATATATATATATATATATATATATATATATATATATATATATATATATATATATATATATCATGGTCATGATGCTTTGAATTTATTATTTCTATGAAATAATTGATGATATTGTATCAATCATGACTCCAATACTGACACTTGGTATCACCACAACTCGTACATGTCGACCAAGTGGGTTACTTAGTCCCTAGGGTTCATGTCGTCTATTGCGGACCAAGGCAATTCTCCCGGTTCGCATATGCTTGACCGAGTGGGTTCTTAGTCCCCATGGTTCATATCGGTTATTGGGAGCATTGTTTAGAGGACTGACATGAGTTGTGTATTGGTTGTGAGTGTTTAACACGAGTTCATACAATACATAAACAAACCAGCGCAACCCAAGAATTATTACAACACTGGTAATGAATCTAGGCCCTAGCGGTCTACTGAACTGAGTTATACTAAAGTATTAGTAGTGCAACATAATATCCAGCGAAGTTTTACAAATCCTTACACATTTGGTAAGGGATCTAACTCTATCTGGTTGGCTAATATGTGAGTAGTTTTCTGTGCCTCAGCAACAAGGGATTCGCATTGCTCATCAGAAAGGTCTTCATGGAAACCTTCTACAACCACATCCAGTTCTATGCTGGGGATGTGAGACTTCGCTATAACCAGCACTTGAGCGCCAGCCAGTTCCGCAACATGTCGCGCGTGTTCTCTCACTCGGTCCGGAGCCTCCTACAATCGAGTCAGCATATCTCGGCACTGAGGTGGTTTTTCCTCGGGGAAGATGCACTGAGCGGCCACTTCCGCATCTTTCTGCACATCCCCAATAAATTTCTTCTGCAAAAGCTCCTAGGACATTTTTGACCCTACAAAAGCGCTATAATCACATATGTCCAGACACATATAAAATCGGCTATAAAGGTATTATGAGAACAATATTTACCTCCTAGACGTTGCTCCACATCTAATTTTTCGGCCTCGAGGGTGGCAACCTTTGCCTTGTAATCGTCCTTGAGCTTCTCAACTTCTTTGAAAGTATGTTGGAATTTATTCAGCTCATCTACAACCTTTTTGAAAATTCCTTCGACTTTGGATAGCTCGGCCTCTAGTTTTGTATTTCTCTCCATTTGAATCTTTATTGTCCCTTCAGCCTCTATCATTTATAAACATGTCAGTTTATAGAATAATCCCCATGTGTATAGGTATATCAGTTTTTACCTTCTGTTCTCTTTTTCCAATGGGCTTGGGATTCCTGTATAGTTTTGAAGCTATCTTTAAGCTTCACAAAGTTGTTTTTGAAGCTGCTTTTTTAAGCCTTGATTTTCATTTTTTAAAGCCTCGATAGCCAAAGCAGATGACTCCATCTCCTTTATGCGTTCCTGCAATTTTGCGATCTTTGCGGCCAAGTCGGCGTCTTCTTTATGTTTTTGCATCAACGCTTGTGATACCTCTATAAGGGAAAGGTCAGATAATTGTGGCCGACAAATAGAATGTATGGTTCGGAATTTCCAGTCTTCATACCATGTAGCTTAAATTGAAGTTCATCCACTTGGGATGAACGGGTTTTTAGATCACCCGAGAGGCGACCCACTTCAAGCCTTTCCTTCGCAAGTTGATCCTCTAGATCCACTACCTTTGCAAAATGTCTTTCGACAAGCTGCAAAAGCTTGCTCTTGCTAGCCATATGGGATTTCATGGCCTGCAACAACATTAGGATGAAGATGTGATAAACAGTAACAATGCTTAATTTTCTCCAAGTAGGAAAGCATACCTGGAATGAATGGTAAGACTTTTCGGTGTACTCCTCAATGGCCTTTAACTCGGCTAGTTCCGCCAAATCATCAAATCCTGCAATTGCGAATTTACCCATATGGTATACCGACCTGGCAGGGCGGGCTTCTTCTAGAATGCCTTCTTTTACCACTCGGTGAATGGGAGTAGGCGTGATGTTTTCCTCCGGAACGATGGGATATTCGTAGGTAGCTTCTGGCATCTTCTCAAATACCAACGATGGTTCTTCTGGTTCGGTGGAAGCAGGAGTACTAGCAGCAGTGGCCATCTCCGGAGCATTTAGGTCTGGAATAGTGGGGGTCTTAGAATGGCTGGCCTCCGGTTGAGTATACTTTGGAGCATTCCTTGAATCACCCGGCTTCTTTGCCGAGTGCTCTGGAACATCATCTCTAGATGTCTTGTCAGACGGAGCAGCCTGGCCTTTTTCAGGAACTGAGCTTTGAGGCGGGGTTTCATGATATGACGATGTCCCTGTTGACCTACCAAACAAATAAGGGTTACACAGACAGCTACTGGAAGGCTAAGAATCAAGTTATCCTGCTTTGCTTACCTTGGGTGACGTTTAAATTTTAAGCCTGACACCTTTGATGGGGGGCTAGTCGGCCTTGGGGTTTCTGCCATGCCCGTAGGCTCCTTAGTGGCGCCTGTCTTGCTCTTCTCACTCGGACGGACTTGTTCTTCTACAAGCTTTGCCTTATTATCTTCTTTCATGGTCCGCCGAGTGGCGGAGGTGTAAGGACTGAAGGCCTACCGAGAGGGGGGGGGGGTGAATCGGTAGCCGACCACAAATCCGAAAACTTCAGTTTCACGCTTCTCAAACCTAATGAATTGTTGCAATCTAAACAATTCTAGTATGCCAAGACCCTACAAATGCTAGTGTTCATGATGCAAAGCAATGCGCGGAAGTTATTCACACTAGCCTATGCAAGCCACAAGTTACCCTATCACTAGAACACACAATTACGGAATAATAAAGAGAGGGTCAAGGAATGCTCATGATTTTTTCCTGAGGTCTCGGAAGAATGGTACCTTCCCCTACTCCTCGTTGGACCACTCCTGCCGGAGTCCCGGTCCCTCCCGCCACCAAGTGGAGTTCTCGCCCACGAGCCCGCAATCACTCCTAGAGTGAAGACACGGTGTGTGTCACCGCTGCACAAAGCACAAGCTCGCCTCCCTCAAGAAATTGCCGTACTACCCGAGACGACACGGGCGCTCACTATTGATGCTCCTTCCAACGGCGGGCTCAAACGGTGTACAAACTTGTGACGGCCTACACAACCAATCACGATACGCTCGATCACCGACACCTAACCGGTCTAGGTCTCACCATAGACCAAGAGTAACAACCTAGATCACACCCTCAAGGACACCCTAGCCTTAGATGTGCAAGATCACTCCATGTTACTCTCACAAGCACTCTCAAGATATCCAATATCCTCTTCTAGTGCTCTCCTCTTTTCCTCTTGGACCTTACCAAATGCTCTGAGGTATTCCACTGGCCAAGAAAGGTCACAAAGA
Organism: Eleusine coracana subsp. coracana; assembly: GCA_032690845.1. NCBI lineage: Eukaryota > Viridiplantae > Streptophyta > Magnoliopsida > Poales > Poaceae > Eleusine > Eleusine coracana. Next base: position 35,707,505 of record CM064418.1, read on the forward strand.
CCCCAGCAACGAAGTTATATAGGCTCACAACCTCAAACTAGCCGTTGCTCCATGAAATCAGCTTTCTGGGCCTACTAACCGTACAGTCCGGTCAGTACCTGACCGGACCGTCCAGTCACTTCAATCCCAAGCCCAACGGCTCTGCCCACTGCTTAACTCCTACTGACCGATTATCTCTCCAGTCTAGAAACATTTCGGGGCTGCTTCCTCGCTGCCCAAAACTAAGCTTCACTGACCGGACCGTCTGGTCAGTTGACCGTACCGTCCGGTCATTAGAACTTTCCGGACTTAGCAGTTTCCTCGCTGCCCGCTATAGCCTCCGGACAAAACCACATAGTGATCATACAATCCGATCACCTGTGACCCCTCTGTCCGGTCTCTATGTCCAAAAGCCGAAACTTGTTGTCCTCACTTGACGTTGTTTCCCGGCTTCTCCGAACAGCTCCTTGGCTTCTCTACTGTCCACTAGTGCCTGTGATTTCACCGAGTAACCTTGCACATCAGCGACTAGACATGACCTAAGAGAATGACCTAGACCCCCTTGATAGTCCAGTTTTTCCTGTGGACTCAAAGCCTAGCAACTAGACAAGTGTACCAAACACTTGCTCCATAGCTTGTTCTCCACTTTGATCCATCTCCATTAATCCTTGGACTCCATCAAGCTCATCAAGCCTCCATGCTTGTGGTCATCATCATCCATCACCAAGGCAACCATCATACATAGATTTGTAGTAGAGTATAGTGAAGGTTCCTGCAAATACAACACTCGTGTAGATATTAGCCCAAAATTTCATAGTTGTCATCTATCACCAAAACATTCATATCTTGGGGATTCCACCATCAATGGTCATGAAGCATACAATCTCCCCCTTTTTGGTGATTGATGACAACCACTACTTAATTGTAAATAAACAGGAAAAACCACAGGGCTAAAAGAGCTACGCTATGCTCGAGAGGAACCACGAAAACATAACAAGAGAAACGCACAAGGTCCTGCTCAATCAATAAGCTAGATCTTTAAGGAAAACAGAGAAAAGCACACTCTCGATGATAATGCATGCATGCCATGGCAAAGTAATAAAGGAAAGCATAAAGATATGCAATGCAAGACATAAATGATGAAATGCAACAGGATAGAATGACAAAGCACAAGAATTAAGAACAAGCATTCATCATAATGGCATCATACACAGGCAAACAGGATAAATAAGGAAAGGCAAGCACTGTGTATGAAAAAATAAACCAAGTGAGATCAAGATGAGTCAAACACAATCTAATGAAAACCATGACTCATCAAAATCCACGAATATCTCGATAAAACCACCAAAAATAACATCCTAATGTATCTAACTCCCAAAACCAATGAACACGTATGCTCACCCTAGATACAAAGCTACTCTCGATCGCACAGGATCACACTCCTACTCCCCCTAGACCTATGACTACTTCTCCCCCTTTGGCAACAAGAACCAAAAAGTGGAAAAGAAGAACATCTACACGCTCGTGGTCGAAGGAAGCGGTGCAGCAACGTCCTCTGTAGGCTCTGCTCTGGGCTGCTCCTGAGCTGTGTCCTGCTGCTGTCCCTGAGTCTAAACCTCCTGAGCGTCTAGCTGCTCAAAGAAGTCAAGATCCTCTGGGGACTCAGACCCTCTGTCCTGTGTTGCTAGTGTGACTGTGGCAGTCTCCTGAGCTGAGGTCTGGAGAAGTACAAGATCTGCCATGTCCTACTACGAGAAGCCTCCACGGACAAGATCCTCTGCTACCTGAGGTGTGATCGTGCTAACCGTAGCAGTAGGAAGGGGCCCTATAGCTGTCTCTAGGGCGGTCTGAGAGTCTACACGAGTAGTGTGTACAATGTCATAAAACAGACTCCTGACCGATAGGTGCTGCGAGGTGGAGGGTCCAGCCATCTGAGTGGTAGAAGAGTGCGACGGAGAGACAAACAAGGCTGACACTGAGAAAGATGACATGGGAGAGAGCTGAGCTGAAGAGAGTGTAGGTCATGCTCCCCCTGTCGGTAGAACCCCTGAGATTGACAGTCCACTGGACTGTGCTATCATCAAGGCTGTGAAGGATCCTGGCTGAGTCTACAGCTGCTGGTACTGAGGCTGTGTAGAAGGTCCTGGCTGCTGATCTTTCTGTCTCATCTCTACCATCTGGGTCATCAGAGCGGTAACAAGTGCCATCTACTAATGTTGAAGCTCTGTCTGTCCTCTGATAACCTCCATCATCTGCCGTCTGCCCTCTGAGACACTCTGAATAAAGTCTCCAAGCCGTCCTGCTAGTGCTGCCATAGTGACAGCATCCTCAGACTATGAGCGTGTCGGCTATGGAGGTGCTCCTGTACTGGCTGACTCAGGAACCATCGTCTCTTGCTGAGCTGGCTGCTCGTGAGTGACTGGCGGTGACTTCTGCTCCTCCTCTCCTGTCTGCTGGCTAGAGGCTGACTGTGAACCCCTGGGGACTCTGGGTGCGTAGCTGGTGGTCGCCTCAAGGAAAGTCTCGTACTGCTCCACCATCACTAGGCCCATCCTCATCAGGAGATAGCAGATATAGGGACCATAGACCAAGTGACGTCCTCCAACCCTCTCAGAGATCACCTCCTCCATCGCTCCAATCAGAAGGTCTGCCAAATCAAATGGCTGCCTCCTCAGAATAGCTGCTACAGCCCACTAATGGAGAAGTGTGAACTCCTCTCTGTATCCTGACCTAGGGATGATAGTCCTAGTGACTATCGCTCTCACCACCTTAGCCTCTGCAGTGAGTCTCGCAGGGCTTCTATCAAAGCCTGGTGTGTGAGGTAGTGGAAAGGCAATTGACACCATCTCGTCTATCAGCATCTTCCCTCCCTGAGGTCTGTGGGGTGGTGCAAGTGTACCATAGACACTCCTGTATAGTAAGAAGGCTGATGAAAGAAGTCCTAAGTTATGGATCAGATCCTATCTAGTCACATGCTGTGGCTGCCCTCTGAACAAGTATCGGAACTCTGAGCGGTCTCTGGCAACCCACAGTGTGGCGTAGAACTCTAGCACCACGTCCTCTCTGAACCTGTGTGGAGCAGTAACTAGATCTGCTAGCCCTAGCAAGTATGTGAAGTACTGCTCCATCTCTGTGCTGGTGGCCCTCCTCGTGGCCTCGTATGTTGTGTACTACTGCAGCATGAAAAGTCTGTCCTTGCCTCTCAGGCCAAGGTAATGACTCAGACCCTCACCGATCCTCCTCTGGAGGCTAGTCCAGTACCTCTCACCAGCAGCGGGGTCTCTGGGAACTAGAACCCACTACTCGAAGGGTACCAAGCGAAGCGCCTTAAGGTCCTTAGCAGGAACTTTAAGGATATCTGGCTCTCCGGCTGCCTGTACAAGCCTCTGCAGCCTCCTCGTGCACACTACACAGGTGCACCTCGGGTCTCCTGCCCGGTGAGCTATCCTCTGGGGGACAGTCTGCTCAGCCTCCTCAACCTCAAGCTCCTAAGACTCAGACTCTGAGGTCTCCTCCTCTGACTCCTCAGCCTCCTCCTCCTCTGACTCCTCCTGCTGCCTGGAGGATCCCTGCTCCATAGTTCTCGATGACCTCTCCTGACAAGAAGCTGGAGTATGCTGCGACCATGGTGGTGGCACCACTCCAACTGCTAGAGAAGCTGTCCTCTGCCTGGTGCTCCTCCTCAAGCCCTGTGTCTCCACTGGCCGGTCAAGAATCAAGCGAGAACCAGGTGTCCTGCGTGACTTCTCCATGGCATCCAGGTGCCTGCTAAGTCGTCTGGCCCTCTCTGACTCTGGGTCCAGTATCGGTGTCTTCTTGCTCTTAGACTTCTCTAGCATCTTTCCCTTGCCCTTATCCTGTCCTGACCCTGCGATCTGACTGCTGCTGCTGTCACTACACGCACGTAGGTAAAGGTAGGATAAGCATAGAGTCCTATATAAATCTATAAGCAAAGCATCGCTAGGAGAGAATGCGCAATAGAAACCCTGGCACTGAATGAAGGACATGATCACTAGGCAAATATGCAAAGCAACAACAGTGATCATCGATTCTAAGTGGCTGGTGCGAATCATCTAGTGTACAGTCAAATAATGGGAAATAAATCTAACTGTAGACTAGACAAGGAGACAAACCCTAGATATGCAATTAACAGATAGGCATGGAATTAATTGCATCTAGGTTGAGCTAATTAATGAATTAATGCAACTAATGATGGGAACTATTGCTAATTGCATCAATTAACTAATCTAATCGGAATTAGGGTATAATCGATGAAAGGAGTGAATGGCACAATACCCTGGGAAGGAATCCAACACGCTGAGAAGGATGAATGCCTCAGAACATGCTCTGATCGCCAAAAAGCTCAGATTTTTGGGCTTGCCGACGGTGAAGGTTTGAGAGAAAAGAAGAGACCTTTGCCCTAATCAATTGGACAGGAAGGCAAGATGGGTCTGGATGCGTGCGCACGCGGTCGACGGTGAGCTTGGTGGAGCGGCAGCGGCGACAGCGACGGTGCGGCTCGGCAGCGGCGCTTCTGGTGGTGGTGGCGGCTCTGTTACGCGCGTGGGGGTGAGGTGGCATGATGGCTTGCGCGGGTGAGGCGACATGCGGCGAGAGCAGTGGTGCTGCGCGGCGGCTCGTCATCGGCGGGGTGGCGAGGGGAGCTCGGCGACGGCAGAATCCGTGAAGAGGGCGTCGGTGCGAACTCGGCTTTGGAGGAGAACGAGGATCTGACCAAAAAGGTTCTGACTATTTTGACCTAGGTCAAATAGGCATCAAACGGCCGAGATCTATCGGGGCATGATCAACGGTCATAGATCGGGATAGCTTTGCGCGATCAACCACAGTGACCGGACGGTACGCTCTCTAGACCGGACTGTCCGGTCAGATCCCGAGTCTGCTGGCGACCCACACAGACCGGACGTCCGGTCTCTAGGACCGTTCTATCCGGTCTCTATGACCAGACTAACTCGTGACACTATGCCCGTGGGCACTGACCGGACGGTACGGTCCGAAGATCGGACTGTACGGTCACTACCAGAAAAATGCTGAGTCAAGGATTTTCTCCATTTTCCATTCGCCCTCGCCAAACACACAATAAAACACTGCACTTGGAATATAGAGGGAACTCTCAAACACTCATTTTCAAATAGTGGCACTCTATGGCCTTTAAAATTTTTGCAAAAGCCAAATGAAAGATCGAGCAAATAAGAACCATGGAAATAAAGAACCAAATGGGTATGTATGAGCCTTAATCCATGAACCGCACGAGTAGATTTAACCTCGGAGTTCATAAGAGCTTGCTCAATGGGCATGAAGCACAATCCTTTCCTTTGGTCACACTTGTGGAGATGTAATCTCATATAGGGCATGGGGCACAAATATCTCCTAATGTGACAAGCCTCCTTTGTGTTACCTATATGATGCATGCAACAAGCATTTTACATATGCAATGAAAGTAAACATGCCATGTGAATGCAAGCAATATTAAACAAGACACAAAGGAAACCTAACAATGTCAAGTTTGAACCCCTCTCAAGCTTACTCACTATAAGCCATACCCTTGCCTTGAGAGAAGCCAAACCACCATCTCAAGCACTCCCCCTTGCTTATAGCTATCTTGAGTGGGTTAGACATTGACTAATTTTTATGTTTTTTTATTTTAGTTATTTACACATGCATGGATGCAAAGTATACTAGTCACAAAGGAGTCCTAATTACCATGCAACACAAGAGAAAGAAAAACACACTACAACTACCAAAAACAAAAACAAACACGGTTGCCTCCCTCATGAGTAGATAGGTCGTTGAGGTCCATGTCACTTGTGGTGGACTTCACATGATCTTCATGAATGCGCTCGCTCCACCACCACCACCATCTAGGTCTTATTCTTGGGCACCCACTTGTACGTAGCCGATCTCTCAAGATCAACAATGCACTGGTACCCATATGCTCTTGACCTTTCTTCTCTTGTTTGGTGGTCCCAAAGCCTTGGCTTTCACCCTGCCATCCTTGTTCCTAAGAAGCTTTAAATAGGTGTTCTCATGGAACAAGTTAGCATTAGGTAAAGCAATGGAACTTCTCACCGTAGGACAATCCTTGGTGGCGGGGCCATCCTTGCAACACCTCTCGCAATAGCAGTCGTCAGTGAGTAGGGGCTTGATCCATTCGGGAATGGAGTCACTCATCCCGATGATGTTGATGGCGGCGGGATATGAGCCAAGTCCCCGGTGGGAGACGTTGTTAACAAGGTTTCTTCCAAGGATCTCCTTGTGAATGGCTCTACCACGTGTGAGCCTCTCAAAGCCATCCATCACCATCTTCCTCACTTCCTTGAGCTTGTGATATTCCTTCAAAACACATGGCTCAAGAGAAGAAACCTCAACCGAGGTGGTTAGTTCATCACACATAGTAGAAGCATCGCTCTTTGAAGAACTAGAGCAGGGAGAGGCAAGGTCCTCAACATTGATGGCCTCAAAAGTAATCTCATGGGCCTTGTACTTCTCATGAAGCTCTACATGATCACCCTTAAGTTTGTCATAACTCTTGTTTGGGGCATCATGAGATGTGACAAGGTCCTTGAGCTCACTCTCAAGCTCACCAACACGGTCCTTAGCCAACTTAAACTCTTTTCTTACCACATCCAACATTTTGGATTTCTTGACGGCGATGTCGCGGGCTTGCTCAAGCATACTCCACAACTCAGCACAAGTGCGCTCCTCGTCATTGCTGTCATCACTACTCTCATCCTCACTCTCTCCAAGTTGGCTCGAAGCCATGAGGCATGTGGGAGGAGGAAGGAGAGCACGTGGTGATGTGGTCTTGATCATGGCTAGACCGGCCACTTCTTCATCACTTGAGGAGGTGGACTCATCACTTGAGTTGTCGCTTGTCCACTCCCCTAAAAGGGTCTTGCGAGAGAACTTCTTCTTGTAGTCTTGGGCTTTGCCTTTGCCCTTGGACTTGTCGTTGTTGAAGACTCTCTTCTTCTTTTGCTTGGCTTTGGAGTCTTCTTCTTCTTCTTCACCTGAATCTTGTGACTTGAATGCTTTATTCTTGGGCTTTGGGCACTCACAAATAAAGTGATTCTTTGACCCACAATTGTAGCATTTGCCCCAGGACTTGGAAGCAAACTTGTTTTTGAATGTATTCATTTTCTTCATGAGAAGAGCCAAGTCCTCGGTCAAGTCACCCTCATCATCATCTTCTTCTTCATCATCGGTGTCAGCCTTCTTCTTGCCTTTCTTGCTCTTGCTTGATTCTTGCTTATCAGCTTGTAGAGCAAGGTTGGATGGTTGAGGATCATCCATCCCTAGCTGGTAGCTCTTGAAGGCGGTGATCTTGACAAGCACATCCTTCATGGTCTTGGTCTTGAGGTCACTCTGCAAGGTGTACGTGATGATGGACTCATACTTGGGGTCTTTGAAAAGCCTCAAGAATCTTCTTATGACTTCCACGGGCTTGAGCTTGAAATCATCCCCAAGTGCATTGATCTCCTCCACTAGCACATGAAAACGAGAATAAACAACATTAGCTCTCTCATGTGGTAATCTAGCAAAGTTATCATACTTGTTCTTCTGCATATAGTATCTTTCCTCTTTGACATCACTAGTACCCTCATGGATACTCTGAATCTCGATCCAGATATCGTGTGCTGTCGAACTAGCATCCAATCTAGCAAACATATCCTTGGAAATGCATGAAAACAAAGCATTCTTGGCCTTAGCGTTGTTCTTAATAAAGTCAGACTGAAGAAGGTTAGCATTTGCATCAGATTCATGGGTCACCGTCCATATCTCCGGATCAAGGGACTCAAGGTAGGCTTGCATACGAGCCTTCTAATACGTGTAGTCCTCCCCATCGAGTATGGGTACACTCCCCACCTTTCCCGGCATCCTTACTCAAGGCGGTGAAGCCTCAAATTGAGCACTTGGCTCTGATATCAATTGTAAGGACCGAAGGCCTACTGAGAGGGGGGGGGGCGATGAATCGGTAGCTGACCACAAATCCGAAAACATCAGTTGCAACCTAAACAATTCTAGTATGCCAAGACCCTACACATGCTAGTATTCATGATGCAAAGCAATGCGCGAAGCTATTCACACTAGCCTATGCAAGCCACAAGTTACCCTATCACTAGAGCACATAATTGCGGAATAGTAAAGAGAGGGTCAAGGAATGCTCATGATTTTTTCCCAAGGTCTCGGAAGGATGGCGCCTTCCCCTACTCCTCGTTGGACCACTCCCGCCGGAGTCCCAGCCCCTCCCGCCACCAAGTGGAGTTCTCGCCCACGAGCCCGCAATCACTCCTCAAGTGAAGACACGGTGTGCATCACCGCTGCAAAAAGCACAAGCTCACCTTCCTCGAGAACTTGCCGTATTCCCCGAGCTGGCATGGGCGCTCACTATTGATGCCCCTTCCAACGGTGGGCTCAAACCATGTACAAATTTGTGACGGCCTTCACAACCACTGATGATAGGCTCGATCACCGACACCTAACCAGTCTAGGTCTCACCATAGACCAAGAGTAACAACCTAGATCACACCCTCAAGGACACCCTAGCCTTAGATGTGCAAGATCACTCCATGTTACTCTCACAAGCACTCTCAAGATATCCAATACCCTCTTCTAGTGCTCTCCTCTTTTCCTCTTGGACCTTACCAAATGCTCTCAGGTATTCCACTAGCCGAGAGAGGTCACAAAGACCCCAGCGACGAAGTTATATAGGCTCTCAACCTTTCTGGGCCTACTGACCATACAGTCTAGTCAGTACCTGACCAGACCAACCGATCACTTCAATCCCAAGCCCAACGGCTCTGCCCACTGCTGAACTCCTACTGACCGGACCATCCGGTCAGTTTCTCTCTCCACTCTAGAAACTTTCTGCTGTAGCTTCTGAAACCTTATTGACTGATCGGACTGTCCGGTCTGATTCTCTCTTTAGTCTAGAAACATTTCGGCTCTGCTTCCTCGCTGCCCAAATCTAAGCTCCACTTACCGGACCGTCCGGTTAGTTGACCGTACCGTCTGGTCATTAGGACTTTCCAAACTTAGCAGTTTTCTCGCTGCCCGCTGTAGCTTCTGGACAAAACCACATAGTGACTGTACAGTCCGGTCACCTCTGACCCCTCTGTCTGGTCTCTATGTCCAGAAGCCGAAACTTGTTGTCCTCACTTGACGTTGTTTCCCAGCTTCTCCGAATAGCTCCTTGGCTTCTCTGCTGTCAACTATTGCCTGTGATTTTACCGAGTAACCTTGCACATCACCGACTAGACATGACCTAAGAGAATGACCTAAACCCCCTTAATAGTCCAGTTTTTCCTATGGACTCAAAGCCTAGCAACTAGCAAGTGTACCAAACACTTGCTCCATAGCTTGTTCTCCACTTTGATCCATCACCATTAACCATTGGACTCCATCAAGCTCATCAAGCCTCCATGCTTGTGGTCATCGTCATCCATCCCTTGGTCATGAAGCTTACAGGAGGTCTTTTCTGCAGCTGTCTTCTTAGCTTCTTCTTGGAGTCTAGCTGTCCTTTCAGCCAGAGACTCTTCTTCATCAGAATCTTCAATGTCTGCCTTGCGACGCTTGGGGGCTGATGGCCGTGTGGTTGATCTTCCTTGAGGCATCGGAGGCAATGGTAGATTGGACACATAAACATCTAGGTTCTGGAATACGTATAAAATATTAATCACTGCTAAAGATAGAGGATATAGTATCATTTGTTGAAGAGGTGAACAGATAACTTACAGGACTTCTATCAGTTTTGGCATGATGTCCGCATTTCACGTTCCCTAGGGCCCACTTAAGCAGCGACAAGAATATATTCTCTAAACGTAGAGTTAATTCCCTATTTGATAATTCTTGTGGCACCTCCATTGTGGGATCTAAACCAATTTGAAACTTCCATCCAGGAATGTGCCATTTCTTGTTGGGCTGCACGCGACGATACATGAAGCTTACGGCAACATGTACTCCAGTATATCCTTTGGACTTAAGAAATGCAATTTCCTTTAGTATGGCATCTACTTGAGATTGCTTGTTTGGAGCGGATTTTTCTGACCACTCGGGACGTGGCATAGGGGCGTCAGTTGTCGTTTCTGACAGAGGCAGGGCATGGTTCCCGTGATAGAACCAGTCTGCATGCCAACCTTTGTTTATGGAGGGGAGGGGTACTTCGACGTACTTGGCTTTATTCCTTAACTGGAAGCCAGCCCCTCCGATCACACTGTTGTTGTTCAATTTTAAGACAAACAATTCCTTGAAAGTATCAAAATGGAGATGAATCCCTAGGAACACCTCACAAAGATGGATAAAAATGGCAATATGCAAGATTGAGTTGGGGTTCAGGTTGATGCCAAGAAGAGCAGACCACGGAAGAAGTCGCTACAGGGAATTCCAAATCCGTAGTAGAAAAAGGAGGAGAAGATAGTGATTTGGTCGACCGGAGGTTGGGGAAATTTCTGACCTATAGCTTCGATCCATCCGCCGGTTTGTTGATCTTGAAGCACTCCATCAATCACCATCCTGTTGATCTTTTCCGCGTCCATGGCCGATGTCGGGAATTCTTGGATGGCGGCGAGGATGTGTACATGGCTTCTTCCTCGCCTTTCTCAGGAGATGATTGCTTCTTGGACTGGGCTCTGGTGCTTTGGCGGGTTCGCTTTGGTGCCATTAAGGCAAGCAAGCAGCTGTGCAGAGATGTTGGGGGAAATGGAGCTTCGAGATCTAGGGTTTCAGTGTCTCTGACGGCGGCGGCTGCGAAATGAAGATGAAGGGATGCAAATGTTTCGGCGGCACCTTTATAAGGGAAGGATAACCTAATGGGTCATGGGTTCTCATAACCCGATATTCCAGTCTCGTGATTTGGTAGGTGCCTTTATTGTGCTATTGAGAATCATTTCAGTGTTAACCTTGGACGCTGTGGGTCTCGATGTTAGTGATAACTCACTCGGATTGTTACAGTTTCAACCTTGGAAGTTGTACCTTTCAAGATTTCATGATAAATCACATGGAGTGTTACGGTTTCAACCTTGGAAGTTGTACCTTTTGAGATTTCAAGATAAATCACTCGGATTGTTACGATTTCAACCTTGGAAGTTGTACCTTTCAAGATTTTGCGATAAATAACTCGGAGTGTTACGGTTTCAACCTTGGAAGTTGTACCTTTCGAGATTTCGTGATCAATCACTCAGATTATCTCAGCACCAATCTTGGGGGCTGTATTTTTTGTGTGTTAAAATACTCCATCGGATACATCACCAATCTTGGGGGCTATGGAATTTCAATTTTGCGATAATTTACTCGAATGGATGTAGCATCAATATTGGGATTGTAGTTTGTAAATTGATGTAGCATCACATGGTTTATGATGGCAATTTATCTAAAGACTGTGTAACTAAGCTTTGAGGATTATTATGATTGAATCTGGATATCGGATATTTATTTTTCGAAGAACTCACAAGTTGCTTTGGTAAAGACTCAACACCTTCTGAGTTGGGGGCTGTAATCATAGAGTATGCCTTTTTTTCAGGCGTACGTGAAGAAACGTTATCAGCTACAACAAAAGAAGCACTTTCCAATTTCAAAAGATGTTGAGATGAATCCATGCGATGTTTTCAAGATTGGAAAGTTCTTGGGGGCTACTGTGGGACATATGTACCTGGGATACCTGGCCGAGTGGGACGGGGGCTCGGTTATGATGTATTTGGCCCAGGAGATAATTACTTAGATATTTGTTTGAGTAAGCAGCAAGTTAGGTTAGCAGATATGTTGATAGATAGAATCTGTTGTAACCGACTAAAAGGAGGGTCATCGACAAACCAGAGACTCGCATTGGAACCCTAATTCCAGTGCGAACCCTAGCAATACAGAAACACCAAACAGGATGTAGGGTTGTTATCCTTCGGGAGGCCCGAACCTGTATAAACCCTGTGTCTTGTGTCCATCGATCTTTCATACTCATATGCATACCTGTAGTGTAGTATCCAAACCAAGTACAATCCCATCCAGCAACCAACCATTTCAAACCACAATCGATAGCCACCTAATCTTGTGAGGATTCCAGGCCACTCTTGACTGTGAGCACGGCTATCATGATAGTTTGATACTCTGTAGAGTTTGTACCACAAGTCGTGATTTCATCCCCTGTTGCCAGGTGGACTAGAGTCTCCATGTTGCCATGTCGGCCAAGCACTAGCACACTTCCTTAGGTGTGCGGCCAGGAGATCACTACGAGGCTTTTCCAAAGGGTCTCCCAGTACATGCTAGCCACTAAGGTTCCACTCCCGTCCATAAGTGATAGCCCATCAACAAGCAGCTCATCACCCCAGGAGCCCCCTCTTGAGCCATTCGGATACAAGGACAGTCCTCTCGACTTCCATTCCCTGCTCCACCAAAATGCTGCACCGACACTGGGAGAACTCCTAATTAATCAGCCAAGCTATTCCATAGCAGCCTTGTGATGGCACTGTTGTCCTGGGTCATCGCTCCAAGAACCGGGTCCTAGGATCTACAACAAGCCTACCACCACCAACCATGTGCCCACGGCACCACATCCATTCCATCCGGCTTGCATAGATCCCTAAGCCATGTTGCTAACATGAATTATCATTCCACCCTTGAAGTGACATAGTTCATTAATCAACATTTATATCAACCCAACCTCCCACAAGCAACCTAAGCATTATCTACCCAGAACCAACCAACTAGTTCAAGGCGTCAAGGAAAAGGGATAAAACAATACTAGGGAAACCCTAACAATAGGTACCCATTAATTTGACTCAAGCATGCAATTCTACAATAAATGTTATAATAGGTACAAGATGCGTCAAGGACACTTGCCGTGAAATATGTTGTTGCTCTATGACTACCGATTGTCCGACTTTGTCTTCATGATTCCTTCTCCCATTTTCGAGCACACACCTATTCACACACATCAATAACAAACATACATGCCAAGGATAATATGCAACAACAGGTGCTAATCACGAGATATGAAGTGGGGCACAAGGAGCTCACCAAGGTTTATGCAATGTGGAAAGCCCCGATGCCACAAGTAATGGTGTAAGGTGGATAATAACATGGCATCGAGTGGTGATGTCGGCATCAACGGTTTCTCAATGATATGATCATGGCATCCTATAGAACATGTAGTGGTGATTTTAGGGGTATGGTTTGTTTCAGATGGATTCAAATGAAGCGACGGAAAATCGATTCCCATGACTGCTGAGATTTCAGGAGTGGCAGAATAGATATCTATTTAGAGACAGGTGCGTTCCTAAAGATTGGCTGTAGGAATCAAGGAAATAAGTTAACAAACATATGGACATACATCAGGAACACGATGTTTACATCATGAATTGGATAGAAATCGAACTGAAAAGGGTATCAAGTGGCTGGACCCTGGTAAACCTGTTCAGCGATAGTTTATACACCATCTGCGTTCCTAGGTGAATGGTGTATGATCTTGGTGAATCCTTTGGTGGATGTTGAAAGGAGTTGTGGGAACACGCCATAGTATTGTCCCTGCATCTGAAAGATTAGAGAATAGGATACAATCTCTTGGGACTTCCGGTTGTGTGCGCTGAACATGACCAGAACAAAGAGTGGTGTCGATGTGCAGATACGATGACAAAGACGTGCCCGTTCCCGTAGATAGGCTGGTGATCTGAAGGAAATACTTGAACATAAACATGTGCTATTGTCAGGAACATGGTAGGGACAAGGTGACTTCATCAAGAGCTCAACTGAATGAGAGATCAAGTGGCAGGATCGTGATGAGGTCGCGCAGCGGCAGATCAAATGCCACACGCGTTCCTGGAGGTTTTAGGACAGATCTTCACAAACCCTCTTGTGGAGAAGTCCTCGGTTTCCTGGAACACATAATGGTTTGAAGTTTGTATCAAGGACAGATCAGAATTGAGAGGGAATGGAGTGGAATTACCGATGCGTGTGCTGGAGGCGTCCAGAATAGAGAGCAGTCGCCATTCAAAACATGATCCTGCTTGCATCACTGCTCCAATTGGGTTGAATTTTGGATATGTTGTAGAGGACATAGTGGACCACTCTCTGTAGAAATTTGGGCGCATTTAGTTGGGTAGATCATCGGGAACATAGATGGAAATCAGAGGCGTCATGGCTGAACAGGGATATGAACAGAGAGGAACTTGACACTAATGGTTGGGAATGAAGGGGAAAGGGCAAGGGATTTTGTGAGCCAGCAAAAGGGGCGTCCTGGTGTGACTTGGGAGGCCTAGGGAGGGGAGAGGAAAGGGTAGGGAAGGGAGGAGAGGGGCCAAGAGGCAAGTAAAACTGCCAGCCATGAATGGTTCGAGTTATGGCCACTATAGTTGATATTTCTTTCCTTGAAAGTGAGAATTGATGGGGAACATAGTTATAAAATGGGTTTGATGATAAACCAACGTGGGTGCAGGTTTATGATGAGCAAGGTATAGTAGTTTTGTCGTATCTACTTATGAAAAATTAAAGGGACTCATGTGACCACTCACTTTAGATGGCTAATGGGCATGCAAGTGCTGATTTATGGTGTTATATTCAGAGCTTGGGACGTCCATCAAAGGGAAACAAGAGAGAGAGGAGTGGATGACTAGGAAGAGGAAAGGTTTGATCGGTTGTGGGCATGTTGGGCTCAAATTTTTGTGTGCTGGCAAGCTAGGCCTGCTCCATCTATCAGAGAGAAGGGAGGTTAGATTAGTCTAGGTAATTAGATGAGATTAGATGAATGGTATATTTCAAGAATAGACTATGGTTGCGGGTTGACATAAAGATTTGCATGCCAAATAGAGGGAAAGACGATTTTGCTTCATGACTTTTTAGAGAATGAAGAACAATATAGGAATTATAAGGAAGTGCAAAGAAGGGAGATCGAGAACGATGTCTGGGATTGAGCAATGATAAGGTTATAAAGAAAATTATATTTGATGATGAATCAAGGGCAAGAATATGATAAAATTAGGAGAATTATGTGTTTTCAGTGTTGAGAAGGCTCACACCTCGAATTTGGAAAATATAAGATGTGACAAACTACCCCCCTTAAAAGGAATCTGGTCCCGAGATTCAGAGAAGCTAGGATTTAAGAGTTTGAACATAGAAGATAACAATTTGGGAGGATCAAAAGGAATTGATGGGAAAGACAATGAATGAGAAGTGAAGAATTATTAACCTAGAAATAGGACCACACTATATGCATCAAAGATTGTAGATAGGGTTCAAGGATAAAATTTGACCAAGGAAGGATAGGCTCAAACAGCCTAAAACAATCATAACACACAATCACTCATTACTCTTCAAACAATAGTCTACGCTAAGATCCATTGCTTCGTGTCTTGTTGTGGCTGAAGTACTTCACTTCTCTTATTGAAAGTCTTTAGCTCCTTGTCTTATTGCGCTTGTTGTCGTGATGATGACCTTCGTGGTGGTGACTTGATCAAACCGAAACAAGTTTTGGAGTCAACATAGAAAATATTAATAACCTAAATAAATTTATTTAATTTAGAAAATAGCCGTTTTGCCTAAAATAAATTATAATGCTCTAATTATCTAATTAATTTAAAATAATATTTTAATCTATTATAAAAAAAATGTTGAAATTTAGTGGAATTTGGGCACAAACCAAAATTTGAAATTTTGGGGTGTGACACTAATGCCCTTAGAGGCAGCAAATGCAAGCAAGATCCTAATGGCTTCTATGCGTGCAACAGGAGCAAAGGTTTCCCCAAAGTCTAAGCCTCCCACTTGACTGAAACCCTGGGCAACAAGCGTAGCCTTGTTTCGAACAACCTCACCATCTTCCCCATGCTTGTTTTTAAACACCCATTTGTTTCCTATGACATTGACACCAATAGGAGGCTCTACTAGGGTCCATACTTTGTTTCTCTCAAAGTTCTCCAACTCCTCATGCATGGCATTAACCCAATGTTCATCAGATAGTTCGTGTCCAACATGCCGAGGTTCAAAGGTGGCAACAAAGAGAGAATTGGTAAAACAAGTGAGATGTGCAGACCTTGACCTTGTTGTCCTCTCATAGAGATTACCAATCATCTGTTGAAGTGGTTGTTGACGCTGAATATGGTGAGGAGCCTCTCTCTCAGAGCATACCTCCCCCTCAACCATAGCTGGAGCTCGCTCGACAGCTGATGTAGTCGATGTAGATGCTTCTGGACCCTCTGCTGGAGTAGTGGTAGCAGTAGGAATAAGCTCGGATGTGGGATGGAATGACTCATCATCGTCATCATCCAAGCTCTGTAGGTCCTCTTCTACAAAGATGCTCTCCTCCATCTCCTTGGTACCTGCAGTCTCAATCACATTGCTTGCACAAGAATTTGATTCAACAAAGGTTACATCGTAGGACTCTATGATGGTGTTAGTTTCCAAATTCAAAACTCTGTAGGAATGGCCATGAAGGGTGTAGCAAAGAAAGATGCCATCAGAAGATCTCGACTCAAACTTATCAAGATTGCCACGCTTGAGAATGAAGCACATGCAACCAAAGGCACGTAAATGAGAAACAGATGGTGAAGGACCGAGAAGGCGACCAGAGGGGGGGTGAATGGGAGCCAAATAAAATTCTCCAAGAGAAATTAGCCTATATCCCAAAAACAATCCAAGCCAACCTCTAAATCGATCACCAAGACTACACACACCAATTTGTGGTGTACTAGCCCTAGGAGTGATCAACCACACCAAAGAAAAACAGCGGAAACAAAAAGGGAAGACGAAATGCTTAGCAGTCCAGAACTAAGCACTCATCGGTAGTGCCGATCCCTACCATCGGCAGTGCCGGTCGGCATCGGCAATGCTGGTCACGCCTATCGGTAGTGCCGGTGCGCGTCATTGCTGGTCCCACCTATCGGCAATGCCGGTGCGGGATGCTATCGCACTGAAACCTACAGACTAGACCAATCGGCAGTGCCGGTCCTGGTCATCAGCAGTGCCAGTCGACCCCTGACAAAACAAAAAATGTCTCGGGATCTTGTCAAAACTTCTCCAAAAACTAATCCAACGAACTCCAAACGATGCAATTTTTGGACCAGTGAATCCTCATCACATCACGACCCTAATCCTAGGAGATCAACTCAATTGGCTCAAGGAATCATCATGAATTTCAGATCTTGTGCCAAGAACACCAAAAAGGAGAAACTTGAGAAATCCTTCAAATCGAAGGTGCTAGAGCCAATAATTCCATCAAGGATCCATAGAGGATTATCCTAGCTCATCCTAGCAACAAGTTTCTCAAGAAATCCAGGCCAAAAATCCATCCAAAAGTGAGATAAAAAGTCACCACGAAAAAGGTCCAAAAATAGGAAAAAGGGAATTTCAGGATTCAAGTGAAGAGGGAAATCTTGAGCATGAAAATACTTCTCATATCATAGAAAGGTGCTTACAAGATTCATAGGTACAAGGCTAGGAAGCCACCCTCTTCCTCCCACTATTTGGAAGAGCAAGAGATGTCTCTCACACACCCACTACTCTCCTCTCAAACATGAAGTCCTCTCCTAGCACTTTGAATAGAGTCCTAACACAAGGCTAATGTAAGAGTGGCACCTCTCCCACTAGCCACACCTCTCCTTATATAGGCCTAGGGTCTGTTGTCCACATGACCACTCTATCCTCGACCTACATAACACACCCACCTACCACCGGGGGCATAACCGTCCATATTTTTCCTCATCGCCCGAATGCCATCGGACACTTCACGTCTTTGCATCATCTTGAAGCAAGCTCCGTGATGGTGCCACGTGCACCACCAACCACCGCCACCGGTTTTGAGGCCCAAACTACGAAACTGCCTTGCACGCTTCTCAAAGCACGACTTCTCGATGTTGACGCGTGTCACCTTGTCCCGCGATCCTGACCACCGGCAAGTCTCTCCCAGTCCCTGTCCATCGGGCCCCCTTGTCACTTGCACCGGCATCCTATTCGCCTTGACTTGATCAACACGCCGTCCCATCACCACCACGGTTTTGAGGCTCAACCGCGAAACCGTTCGTGCTTCTTGCCTCTCCACATGTACGGTGTGTATCACCCTTAACTTCACCCGGCATCCCGATCGTCTGGCCCAAAGTCCCCTACTTGTGCCCGATCCTCTCGTCGTTGACCGTCAAGTCGACTCCAGTGACCTACACATCATGAGACAAGCAAACACATTTCCCATCTCCTGCAATACCACCAATATCTCCACCAACTCCGGTTAGTCATAACATTCCCGCATTTCAACTCAAACACCAAATCCGCTCAAGTCAATTACTCATCACAAATACAGCAAACCATGGCACATATCCACATGCTTTCTCAATCTCCCCCTTGATGAGTACATTGACAACACCAAATGCACAAAGATTAGAGATTGAAATGCAAAGCCATATAAGCACATCCAAATGGCCAAACCCAAAGCAAAGGTGAAAACAAGCCGTCTAGCAAGTAGGGATCACAAAACCAAGAGTTGGCAAAGAAAGCGACTTGTGACGCAAAGAATGTGAAAAGCGCAAGAAACCGCTCAAGATAATGATATGCTCCCCCTCAAGTTGTGGTAGGTCTCATGTAGTGTAAAATGGATCATATGAGTTTCTTAGCATTATTTGTGCATGACCCCAAAATTTTCTCCCCCTTTGGCAATGAACTCATCAAAGAGGCAAAAGAACAAGCAAACATGCAATGCATGAAAATGCAAACCTAAGGAGGTTCAACAATTATGCAAACAAACATTTAACTTTGCTAACCATAACCACAGTGCCATGAAGTGTAAAGGAAATAGCTCCCAATCATGCAAAGATCAAAAATAGATAGCAAGGCATAAACACCATGAGCTATACACGCTAAGTAGAAAGATTGACTAGCTTAGATAGAATCAAATTTTGCTTATCATGAGAAAATCTTCCACCACATGTGTAAGTACTCTCATCCAAGGCAAAACAAGCACCAAGTGAATCATAAGAATCTAGCCAGTTTCAATCTCAACAAGGGCAACAAGCACTCGCAGAAAATGAGCTCTACAAATGCTCACATATGAAACAGAGACTCAGTTGATCAAGTGATTATAGTTTATCATCATATGTCCTCTTATCCATGCGGAGGGTCGCACGACTGGGTACGGCAAACACCCCGAGGCTTCAAGTCACAATGTTTGGATTTAGCATTATTGAGTAGTTCTTGAACAAAGCACTTAGCAGATTTTTTAAGATTATGCACAAGACAAAAGAGCATGCCTTTGCGGAAAAAGGAACACACGTTCCCACAATGTTTCATCATGAGCTAACATTTGCAAATCCTTCCATTTCTCAAACACAAGGTGCCAAAGCCAAGACATCATCTAGACTAGCCTCAATGCAAGCTTCAACAAGGATAAAAGCAATTATACACATGGTGAGCAAGTTTTAGCAAGATTAGATCATAAGGTTCACAAGAAGCTCAGTTTACCTTTAAGATTAGCAAGTTGCTCACATGAGTTTATAACAAGCCATCTAGAAAATCTAAGCATGAGAGATTACCATCACATCCACACAACTTAGCTCAAGCTCAATCATAGCAAGGAGAAATGCAAGGAAGCATAAGAATCAAAGCTCATCTACCAATGCATATATTACATATGAGATGCAATGCAAAAATGGTAAGATACATATATACAAGAGAGAACCAACTCCCCCTCAAATGATGCCATAGGGATGACAAACACCAAGTCCCCCCCCCCCCCCGAAGAAAAGCATGTCTCGAAGCATCTAGGGGCTTGGTGAGGATATCAGCTAGTTGGTTTTTGGTATCAATGTATTTGAGCTCAACATTCCCCTTCTCAACATTGTCTCTTAGGAAGTGGAATTGCACATTGATGTGTTTGACTTTACCATGTTGGACTGGGTTTTTGGCTAAGCATATGGCACTGGAGTTATCACACATGAGTGGAACACCCTTAAAAGTTAACCCATAGTCTCTCATGGTAGATACAACCCATAGGATTTGTGAGCAGCAGCTACATACTCAGCGTCTGTGGTGGATTGGGCAACACTCGACTACTTACGAGAAGACCAACAGATCAAAGAAGTACCCAAGAAATGGCAAGTACCAGAAGTGCTCTTCCTATCAACTCTACACCCAGCAAAGTCCGCATCCGAATACGCAATGAGATCAAGAGATGAAGATGCAGAGTACCAAAGACCAAACTTAAGGGTGTATTTGAGATACCTGACGATGCGCTTGACATCCTTGTGATGAGTCACCCTTGGGGAAGCTTGAAAGCGAGCACAAAGACACACCGCAAAGTGTATGTCGGGTCTTGTCGCTGTCAGGTACAAGAGGGAGCCAATCATGCTCCTGTACTCCCTTTGATCCACCGCTTCACAGTCTTCATCAGGGTCAAGAGCCGTTGTAGTGAACATTGGACTTCACATTGACCATGTCGAACTTCTTCAGGAGATCCTTCGTGTACTTGGCTTGATGTATGAAAGTGCCTTGCTTGCACTGCTTGATTTGAAGCCCAAGAAAGAAGGTGAGCTCTCCCATCATCAATACCTGAAATTCACTTTCCATAGCTTCCTGAAACCTGGACACAAGAGCATGAGAGGAACCACCAAAGATGATATCATCCACGTAAATCTGAACCATTAGAAAGTCATTGCCATGCTTTAGAGTGAACAAGGTTTTATCAACACACCCCATGACATACCCATGCTCTAGCAAGAAGGTCTTAGGCCTAGCATGCCATGCCCTAGGTGCTTTCTTTAGCCCGTACAAAGCCTTCTGAAGCTTGTACACATGGTTTGGGTATTTGTGGTGCTCAAAGCCAGGGGGTTGCCTCACATACAGTTCTTCCTCTATGAAACCATTTAGGAAAGCACTCTTGACATCTATTTGATAGAGTCTAATGCCCTTGAAGGCAGCAAATGCAAGCAAGATCCTAATGGCTTCTATGCGAACAACAGGAGCAAAGGTTTCACCATAATCTAAGCCCTCCACTTGGCTAAAACCTTGAGCAACTAGCCTAGCCTTGTTTCTCACAACCTCACCATCCTCCCCATGTTTGTTTTTGAACACCCACTTGGTTCCTATGACATTGACATTTTTGGGAGGCTCTACAAGGGTCCAGAATTTGTTTCTCTCAAAGTTTTCCAACTCCTCATGCATGGCATTAACCCAATGTTCATCAGATAGTGTGTGTCCAACATCCAGGGGTTCAAAGGTTGCAATAAAGAGAGAATTGGTAAAGCAAGCAAGATGTGCAAACTTTGACCTTGTCGTCCTCTCATAGAGATTACCAATCATCTGTTGAGGTGGGTGTCGACGCTGAATGTGGTGAGGAGCCTCCCTCTCAACCACAGCTGGAGATTGCTCGACAGCTGCTGAAGTTGATGTAGAAGCTTGTGAACCCTCTACTGGAGTGGTGGTAGCAGCAGGAACAAGCTCGGATGTGGGATGGAATGACTCATCATCATCATCATCCAAGCCATGTAGGTCCTCTTCTACAAAGATGCTCTCCTCCATCTCTGTGGTACCTGCAGTCTCAATCACATTCCTTGCACAAGAGTTTGATTCATCAAAGGCATCGCAGGATTCTACGATGGTGTTAGTCTCCAAATTCAAAACTCTGTAGGAATGACCATGAAGCGAGTAACCAAGAAAGATTCCATCGAAAGTCCTTGACTCAAACTTATCAAGATTGCCATGCTTGAGAATAAAGCACTTGCAACCAAAGGCACGCAAATGAGAAACCGAGTGCTTTCTCCCAAAACATAGCTCATAAGAAGTCACATTAAGAATTGAGCACAAGAAAATCTGATTGGAAACATAGCAAGCAGTGCTAATGGCCTCAGCCCAGAACCGCCTCGAAGTCCTATGCTCATCGAGCATCGTCCGGGCCATCTCCACTAAGGTTCTGTTCTTTCTTTCAACCACACCGTTCTACTGGGGAACCCGAGGTGCTGAAAACTGATGCTCAATACCATGCTCAAGACAGAAAGCATCAAAGGAGGAGTTCTTAAACTTGGTGCCATTATCACTACGAATTGCTCGTAATGCACCAGGGAGTTCCTTGAACAACCTCAAAGCTAAGCTCCAAAAGTGATGAAACACTTCATCCTTGCTCTCAAGAAAGTAGACCCAAGAGTAGCGAGAATAGTCGTCAACAATCACAAGAACATACCACTTCCCACCCGCTGAACGAACCCGAGAAGGACCAACAGTGTCCATATGAAGCAACTCTCGAGGGCATCCAACGTCAATCATTTTCCCATGACGACAAGGAGCACAAACCAAATCCTTATCAAATTTGAGCTTAGGCAATCCTCGGATCAAACCTAGGCCACTCAAGCGACATAACAAGTCAAAGCTCATGTGACCCAGTCTCCTATGCCATTTCCAGAGCTCAGAAGAAGATTGAGCAAACAAGCACTTGTGAGAACCAGGAGAACCAGCAAAATTAGCCTGAAAAACTCTGCCAATGTGAGAAATCCCACAAACCAAGAACACAAGAAGCATTTGACTTAAAGCGCACTTCCAAACCAACATCAAGAAGCTGAGAGACAGAGAGGTGATTGTACTTGAGAAACTCAACCAAACCAACATCATTGAGAGTGAAGTTCTCATTTACCTTTACCGCGCCCCTTCCCTTCACTCTTCCTCTCTTGTCATCTCCAAAGGTCACATACTCCCGACGCTTCAAGGGAGTGAGGCTGGAGAACCACTTTGCATTTCTGGTCATGTGGCGTGAACACCCGGAATCCATCAACCACTTGTTCTCCAAGCCTCCACCTGCTGCCTCGCTTGTGTCGGAGTCGGATCCAGAGTCGGTGTCGTGGTCGTTCTTTGCCATGAAACAAAGTCCGGTGAAGTCATCCTTCCTCTTGACTCGTGGTTTTTCAACCTCCTCCTCCAAGCTTGTAAAGCCTTCGCTTGATGTGAGGTCAACATCGCTCAAGGCAGCAATGCAGGTGCGTGCAATGGCCTTGGCAAACTTCTTGGAGTTCTTGCCCTTCTTGTAGAAGCGGTTCTTCTTCTGATTGAAGTCTTCAGTGTTGTTGTCACGGTACCCAGCCTTCTTCTTCTTCTTGGAACAATCAGCTATGAAGTGTCCCGAGTCACCGCACTCGAAGCAGGTTCTTGAACCACCTCCTCTTCTCTCCTTCTGGTTGTTGTAGAACTTCCTGAACTTCCTTGTGAGCAAGGACAGCTCCTCATCAGGAATGCACTCCATCTGTTCATCCAAAGCTGCAACAAGAGAAAACAAAGCAAACTCCAAGGAAGACTGGTCAAGTGAGGGGTTAGTTCCATAAGAAGCATCACTGTGACTAACCTTCTGAGAGCTAGAAAGCAAAGTCATGCTAGAAGCAGGAATAGCAAGAATAGGACAAGATTTCCTAGACAGTTCATGAGATTTCAGCTTGCTATACAGTTGCTCACAGTTCAAGGTGTTGAAGTCAACAGTTTCTTCTAGAGCAGCAATTTTAACCCCCCAAACATTTTCATCAAGTGAGTACAGCAGTTGCTTAGCTCTATCATTGTCATTGTATACAAGCGTACCACAAGCCCGCAAGTTGCACACAATTGCCTCAAACCTACAAAAGTTGTCATCTAGTGACTCGCCTGGTTTCTGTGCAAAGGTTTGGTACTGTCTATTGTAAGAATCCTTACGCATAGACTTGACCTGGTTGGTACCCTCATGCTAAGTGCAGAGCTTATCCCAAATGGCATGAGCAGTGTCATGGTGTGCAACCCTATCATGTTCACTCCTACCAAGTGCAGAGAGTAGAATATTGATAGCTTTGGAGTTGTTCTCATACTTGACTAACTCACCTGTAGATATAGTGTTTAGGTCTTGTGGTATAGCTACACAGGCATACAAGATAAATAATGAAAAACAAAGCATTCCGTATGTAAATAAACCAAGTGAGATCATGACGAGTCACACACAAGCGAATGATAAAACTATGACTCATCAAAATCCATGAAAATTGATAAATCCATCAAAATAAGATCAAAATGTATCTAACTCCCAAAACCAATGAACAAGTATGCTCCCCCTAGATACATCCTACTAACTCTCGATCGCACAGGATCACACTCCCACCCCCCCTCGACCTAGGACTTCTCACCCTTTGGCAACAAGCATAAAAAAGTGGAAGGAAACAACTATAGGTGCTCGTGGTTGAAGGAAGTGGTGCAGCATGTCCTCTATGGGCTCTTCTCTAGGCTGCTCCTGTGCTGGGTCTTGCTGCTCTACCTGAGCCTACGTCACGTGAGCATCAAACTGCTCAAAGTACTCAAGGTCAACTGGTGACTCAGACCCTCTGTCCTGACTGGTTGTGACGGTGGCGGTCTCCTTACCAACTCAAGCCTGGAGAAGAGTGAGATCCGCCATGTCCTGCTTGGAGAAGCCTCCTTAGACGAGATCCTCTTGTAAGGTTCATGACCATTGAGGTCACCCCAAGGTATGGTGTCTTTGTGATGAATGACAAACATGAAATGAGACTAATGTCTACATGAGTATTGTCCGTGTAGGAAACCGTTTCTAGCTTATGATGATTGTCGACAGCATCCTTGGCGATGGATGACAATGATCACAAGCATGGAGGCTTGTGAACTTGATAGAGTCCAAGGGTTGATGGAGATGGATCAAAGCGGAGAACAAGCTATGGTCAAAGTGTTTGGAACACTTGAGTAGTTGTTAGGGCTTTGAGTCTATAGGAAAAACTAGACTATCAAGGGGGTCTAGGTCATTCTCTTAGGTCATGTCTAGTCGGTGATGTGCAAGGTTGCTCGGTGAAATCACAGGCACTAGGTGACAGTGGAGAAGCCAAGGAGCTGTTCGGAGAAGCCGGGAAACGAAGTGAAGCGAGGACGACAAGTTTCAGCTTCTGGACATAGAGACTAGACAGAGGGGTCAGTGAAGACCAGACTATACGGTCATTCGGGGGAGTTGTCCAGGACTTAGCGTGAGGAGCAGGAGACTCCGTACAGACCGGATGGTCCGGTCTGCTGACCGGACGGTCCGATCAGTAGGAGTGCAGGAACGGTAGAGAAGGTGCATTTCACGGAGGCTCCTGGAATGGAGAGAGAAAGTGGACCGGACGGTCCGGTCCAGTGACCGGACGGTCTGGTCAGTACAGGAAATTGCCTGGATAGAAAAGCCAACGGTTCTGGGAACCATCACCAGAGTGACCGGATGGTCCGGTTAGGCAGTGACCGGACAGTCCGGTTTGGAGGTCCCGAAAGGCAATTTGGTGGAGCAACGACTAGTTTGAGGTTGGGAGCCTATATAACTTCATTGCTGGGGTCTCGGAGACCTCTCTTGGCCAGTGGAATACCTGAGAGCATTTGGTAAGGTCCAAGAGGAAAAGAGGAGAGCACTAGGAGGAGATATTGCATATCTTGAGAGTGCTAGAGAAGAGTAGCTTGAGCATCTTGCACATCTAAGGCTAGGGTGTCCTTGAGAGTGTGATCTAGATTGTTATTCTTGGTCTATGGTGAGACCTAGATCGGTTAGGTGTCGATGATTGAGCCTATCGTGATCGGTTGTGAAAGCCGTCACACGTTTATACACGGTTTGAGCCCGCCGTTGAAAGGGGCATCACTAGTGAGCGCCCATGTCAACTCGGGGAGTCCGACAAGTTCTCGAGGGAGGCGAGATTGTGCTTTGTGTAGCGGTGAAGCACACCGTGTCTTCAATCTAGGAGTGATTACGGGCTCATGGGCGAGAACTCCACTTGGTGGCGGGAGGGACCAGGACTCCGGTGGGAGTGGTCCAACGAGGATTAGGGGAAGGCGCTATCCTTCCGAGACCTCGGGAAAAAATCATGAGCCATCCCTTACTCTACTCCTCACTATGATCCTTTACATTGATATTCCTGCTTGTGTGTTCCATTAGTTCTCTTTGACTATCTTGTAGACTTGCATGTTTAGACTCCTTTCTTGCTAGTAGTGCTTAAGCTTCCACATTTGATGACTAGCATGAGTAGGAGTTGCATTGGTGTGCTTGAGCACTAGAAGTACATAGGAATTGTATTGATAGTGTGATCCACTAGTATGCATAGGGTGCCCTTCCTTTCATAGGATTATATTGATAGTGTGGTCACTACTAGACTTGTGTAGGAGTTGTATTGAGTGCTATCAGTAATTTGCAATTGGTAAAATTGGTTCATAATGGTAGTTCCCGATTCACCCCCCGCCCCCTCTCGGTCACTACAATCCTTTCAAGTGGTATTAGAGCCAAGTGCTCATTATAAGGCTTAGCCGCCTTGAGTTGTGACCGTATTGAGTTGGGATGTCATCCCATTCGGGACCGGGTCATGACTCATGGAAGGATCGCTTTAAAAGCTACCTAAATGCCATGATTCCGGATGAGTTGATGGACACTCTTGTGGACTTTGCCAATACATTTACCGATGATCATGTGTATGATGATAGTGATGATGGTGTGGATGTGCCTTGTACTAGTGAGTGCCTAGATTCTTCTAGCAATGACTTGATAGGTTGCTCTACTAGTGTGCCTAATATGATGATTGATAATGATGTGTCTCTTGATCTTACTTTCTCTACTAGCATTGATGATGTTTGTGAGCCTCCTATTGATCATGCTAGTAGTTCTCTGGTTGAGGAGTTATTTGCTTTTCATGCTAATGACAATAAGGACTTACTTGACTCTCTTATTCGTTTGTGAGGTATTGTGGACAGGATTGAGGTGACTTCTTTCGAGCTTCCGAAGATCATGATAGTTGAGAAGATCCTCTCCTTGCTTCTATGTAGCAAGCTCTTCTACGTCACTCTTGATCTTCTCATGGAGAAGAGTCTCTCCATCGAGGATGTGATTGAGCTACTCTTCGAGGATGAGGAGATCACTGCGAGCATGGCGTGGAAGAAGACATTCAAGATAAACCATGAAGCATCTTCAAGCAAAGGGAAAGATGTAGCTTCGAGCTCAAACTTCTTTGATCCCTCTACAAGATTGTCTTGCAACAACTTCTACAACCCCTTCGGGGCAAGACATTCTTCGGGCACTTCGTCAAGCTCTACCTCAAGTGCCATTCCAAGTTTTACTCCAGCACCTTCAGTGAACCGAGCATTCGTGTAGGGGGAGCACCAACAACAATGCTCGCTCGATCATTTGAGATGATCAATCATGCGGCTTCGGCTCCGGCGCCTCCACCTCCTCCACCCCCTCCACCACAAGGTCACCTTTGGCATCTTCGTCAAGCTCACCAACAGGATCTCGTCTTTGAACTCGGTGAATTTGTGAGAAATCTGAATGTTGATCTTTGTCAAAATCTATTGAGCATTTATGATCTTGTGTGTAGGATAAACTCTTTCAGGGGACTTCAGAGACATGAACTCTCAATTTAGAGAGAAATAGAGATGATACTTGTGCTCCATACACAAGTGGGGCTTGTACTTGAGCACATCATTGGACTCTATGATCCTCCCCATTACTACATCAACCTTGACAATATGCACATGGGGGATGTTCATGGACATTGGAGGTACCATGCTCCTCTTTATCCCATTAGGAGGAGATTATTGGATGGGATAGCAAGAATTCCTATCTACGAGGATGGTCTTATTGCTCGACACGATGAGGTTAGTGCTAGTCAATCAAGTAATGCTTTGGATACTAACCCCTCTTCCTCTAGTGCTTGTCTTATAGCTACCACCAGGGTCAACTACAATAGTGGAGGAACTCATTGGATTCTTGATAGTGGGTGTACTCAACATATGACCGGAAAGACAACCATGTTCACCACCATTGATGAAGACAAAGGTAGTGAGAAGGTGACTTTTGGGGATAACTCAAAGGGGAGAGTTAGAGGCTCGGGCAAGGTGGCCATCACAAATGATCTCCATCTCTCCAAGGTATTTCTTGTGGAAACCCTCTACTTCAACCTTCTGTCGATTGGTCAACTATGTGACATGGGTTTCAAGTGTACATTTGATGAGGACGGTGCAAAGATTCAGAATGACAAGAGAGGGATAGTATTTCATGGAGTAAGGCATGGGAACTTGTATGTCACGGACTTCAAGTCAAGCAACATGCCACCAAGCACTTGCCTATTCACTAAGGCATCCAAGGGATGGTTGTGACATAGAAGATTGGCACATGTTGGAATGAGTCAGCTCAAGAAGATTGTCAAGAGGAATCTAGTTGAAGGAATCAATGATGTGGCTTTTGAGAAGGATAGACTGTGCAACGCTTGTTAGGCGGGAAAACAAGTTGCATCTTCACATCCCACCAAGTCATTCATGTCTACATTTTGTCCTCTAGAGCTCTTGCACATGGATTTGTTTGGGCCAACACACTACAAGAGTCTAGGAGGCAATCTATATTGTTTGGTGATTATTGATGATTTCACGAGATACACTTAGACCTTCTTTCTTGTGGACAAATCTCAAGCCAATGGTATCTTCAAAAAGTTTGCCAAAAGAGCAAAGAATGAGTTCAATGCTAGCATTATGAAGATAAGGAGTGAGAATGGGATGGAGTTCAAAAATACCACTGTGGAGGAATACTGTGACAAGAAAGGGATCAAACATGAATTCTCCACTATATATACTCCCGAGCAAAATAGAGTAGTGGAGAGGAAGAACAAGACGCTTATCACTCTTGCTCGTGCCATGTTGGATGAGTATGGAACTCATGAGAGGTTTTGGGCGGAGGCAATCAACACGGCGTGCTACACTTCCAACCGTGTCGATCTCCACCGATTGTTGAAGAAGACGCCATATGAGCTATTGGTGGGACGAAAACCCAATGTTTCCTATTTTTGAGTCTTTGGATGCAAGTGTTACATTCTCAAGAAAAGGAGAAAGCCCGGGAAGTTTGAAAGTAGAACTTATGGAGGCATTCTTGTTGGGTACTCTGGGACTTCTAAAGCCTATAGGTTCTACAACTCTGCCACAGGATGTGTGGAAGAATCCTATGATGTGCAATTTGATGAGTCAAATGGGTCCCAAAAGGAGGATGAATTCCATGAAGTGAACATTGGAGATGAGCCTATGAGGGAGGCCTTGAGAAGAATGCCCGTGGGCGAGGTTTTACCCCACAAGGTCAATGATGGTGATATTGATGTGCCCTCCACTCCACCACCTCCACCAACTCCCTCCTCCGAAATACAACAAACAACCCAAGATGCCACAAATACTCCCACAAGCTCCTCTCTAGATTCATTGAGAGTACACTCACCAAATTATGAGGAAACCCAAGTGAGAAGTGAGCCACAAACCTCCCCACATAATTCACCACAAGCCACTTCTCCTAGCTCTTCACAAGACACTCTCCCATCTACCTCAAGCTCAAAGTCCAAAACAACAAAGCATAAGAGCGACTCTTCCACCTCTCTTAGGATACAAAACACTCATATATCAAGAGAGCAAATAATCCATGATGCACAAGATATTTCACCTAGAGCTTCTCCCACTCAAAGAAAATACCATCCTAGACCCAAAGCCATCAACAAAGATATCTCACAAGACTTGATCATTGGGAGCCCATCTCAAGGGATAAAAACAACGAGGAATCAATATAAACCCAACTATGTGAGTGGAGAGGATGATGATGAGGCAAATGTTGAGATTGAGAACTTCTCCTTCGTCTCTATGATTGAGCCCACTACCATTGATGAGGCTATGGATGATCACAAGTGGGTTATTGCCATGCAAGAAGAGTTGAACAACTTCAAGAGGTGCAAAGTATGGAAATTAGTTGAGAGGCCCAAGCATCATAATGTGGTTGGCACCAAGTGGGTCTTCAAGAACAAGCAAGATGAGAAAGGAGCAATTGTCAAGAACAAGGCTCGCCTAGTGGCTAAAGGATATTCTCAAGTTGCGGGGATTGACTTTGAAGAGACCATTGCTCCTGTGGCCCATGTTGAAGCTATTCGGATCTTATTTGCCTATGCTTCACACAATGGCTTCAAGCTCTTTCAAATGGATGTCAAGAGTGCTTTCTTGAATGGAGAGATCAATGAGAAAGTCTATGTGGAACAACCTCCAGGGTTTGAGGACCCAAAACATCCAAGACATGTGTACAAATTGAGGAAAGCTCCCTATGGTCTCAAGCAAGTACCAAGGGCATGGTATGAGCACTTGAGGAACTTCCGGCTCAAAAATGGATTCACCATTGGAAGCATTGATAGCACCTTGTTCACGAGGCATGTTGGGAAGGATCTCTTTGTGTGCCAAATTTATGTGGATGATATCATCTATGGGTCAACCAATGAATAGTTCAATGAAGAGTTTCGGGAGATGATGGCTAGGGAATTTCAAATGTCAATGATTGGAGAGTTGCACATGTTCCTTGGATTTCAAGTCAAGCAATTGAGAGAAGGAAACTTCATCTATCAAGAGAAATATACTAAGGACTTTCTCAAGAGATTCAACATGGAGAATTGCAAGCCTTTGCACACACCTATGGCTACTAGCAAACCCTTGGGTGATGATGTGAAAGGAAAACCGGTGAACCACAAGCTATATAGGTCAATCATTGGGTCTTTGCTCTATCTCACCGCTTCCAGACCGGACATCATGTTTAGTGTGTGCTTGTGTGCATGCTATCAAGCAAATCCAAAGGAGTCACACTTGAAGACCGTGAAGAGAATTATGAGATACCTCAAGTACACACCTACAATGGGCTTATGGTATCCTAGAGGACCAAACTTTGAGTTGCTTGGGTATTCAGATTTGGACTTCGCGGGTTGCAAAGTGAATAGAAATAGTACATCGGGAGGTTGCCAATTTCTTGGAAGATCTCTAGTTTCTTGGAGTTCAAAGAAGCAAAACTCGGTGGCTCTATCTACCGCCGAAGCGGAATATATGGCAGCGGGAGCATGTTGTGCACAACTTCTATACATGAGGCAAACACTCTCGGACTATGGCCTCAACTATACTCAAATGCCACTATATTGTAATAGTGAGGCGGCAATCAAGATGACCCTCAAGATGGAAGATCATGGTCATGCAAAGCACATTCAAGTAAGGCATCACTTCATAAGAGACCATGTTGAGAAGAAGCACATCGAGTTGGTAAGCGTGTGAACTCATGAACAATTAGTGGACATCTTCACCAAGCCACTCGATGAGAAGACCTTCAACAAGCTAAGGGGAGAACTAAATGTTCTCAACCTCTCCAACTTCACATGAGTAACCCTTGAGCTTTTCATTTGTACATATGCATAGTGTTTTGGTTGTTCTTGTTTGTGTTTTGTCTGTGCTTGTTTCTTTTCTTTTGTAGGTTGACTCCGGACCTTCTTGAGATAGCAATGGACACGGGTTAAGCTTGGGAAGGCGGTTCATGGTGTACCCAAGGCTTTGAACAATGGTCCATTGTGAGAAAGCTTGAGAAGGGGACAACTCGTTGTTGACACTTTGGTTTGTAGCAGTTCTCTCTCTTTTCATTAAGCATCACATCATGCATTGTATACTTGTTGCATTTGCATTCTTTGCATTTATGCATCCTTGCATTATGATACCATGCATGTCTCCAAGCATGTGTCTAGGGGGAGTTACTCATTCACAATGTGAGTACATGACTCTCTAGATAATCAAATAGTGATATTTGTGCTTCATGCCCATTGAGCCATGTTCGACCAAGCTCCAAGGTTAAATTTACTCACGCGGCTCAAAGACAAGTGGCTCATACATTTCCACCACTATAATGACCAACATTTGCACATTTGAGAAAATCTTTTGTTGAGTCATAAGTGTAGGGGGGAGCTACGGCGAAACATCACTTCGACCAAGGAGGAGCACCGTGAAAGGGGGAGTTATTCTAACTCTTGCCAACTATTTTATACCACTTGGCTTTTGTTATGTTTTTGTGTGGTTTTTGGTGATAGGTGACAAAGGGGGAGAAGAGACATGAAGATCCAAAAGCCAAGTCTAGATCAAAAAGGGGGAAAAGAACATGAAGATCCTAAAGCCAACCCTAGACCAAGGAGGGAGAAGAAACATGAAGATGATTGATATCTCAAAGGGGGAGGAGAACATGAAGAAGAAACGTGAAGATTCAGGAAGATGGAACATGATGATCACATCAAGATGGAACATGTAGATCACATCAAGATGGAAATCTACACCAACATGGGGAAGAACAATGACGGTGCATGTCTACGGCGACAACACTTCACCAACATGAACATCTATGTCCTTGGTACATGTCTACATCAAAAAGATCAACTACAACAACACCATGGAGGGTGCAAAATTCAACTCAAACACAATATCTAGTGCGCTACATATTTGGGTAGTTCTCCCTCCACACCTAACACATTTCAAGGGGGAGACTACTTTCAAGGTAAGGACAAAGGTATGCCTTTCAATCTTTTCTTTTCCTTTGTTTCTTTCTTACTCGTCCGTTTTGGATCATCATAAGTAGTGGTTGTCATCCATCACCAAAAAGGGGGGAGATTGTAAGGTTCATGACCATTGAGATCATCCCAAGGTATGGTGTTTTGGTGATGAATGACAAACATGAAATGAGGCTAATGTCTACACGAGTGTTATCCGTGTAGGTAACCTTTTCTATCTTATGATGATTGTCGACGGTATCCTTGGTGACGGATGACAATGACGACAAGCATGGAGGCTTGTGAACTTGATGGAGTCCAAGGGTTGATGGAGATGGATCAAAGCGGAGAACAAGCTATGGTGCAAGTGTTTGGAACACTTGAGTAGTTGTTAGGGCTTTGAGTCCATAGGAAAAACTGGACTATCAAGAGGGTCTAGGTCATTCTCTCAGGTCATGTCTAGTCGGTGATGTGCAAGGTTGCTCGGTAAAATCACAGGCACTAGGTGAAAGTGGAGAAGCCAAGGAGCTGTTCGGAGAAGCCGGGAAATGAAGTCAAGCGAGGACAACAAGTTTTAGCTTCTAGATATAGAGACCGGATAGCAGGGTCAGTGGAGACTGGACTATATGGTTACTATGTGGAGTTGTCTAGGACTTAGCGTGAGGAGCAGGAGTTCTATCAGCAGGAGACTTCGTACAGACCGAACGGTCCGGTCTGCTGACCGGACGGTCCGATCAGTAGGAGTGCAGGAATGGCAGAGAAGGTGCATTTTGTGGAGGCTCCTAGAATGGAGAGAGAAAGTGGACCAGATGGTCCGATCCTGTGACCCGACAGTCTGGTGAGTACAGGAAATTGCCTGGACAGAGAAGCCAATAGTTCTGGGAACCGTCACTAGAGTGACCGGATGGTCCGGTCAGGCAGTGACCGGACAGTCTAGTCTGGAGGTCCAGAAAGGCAATTTCCTGGAGCAATGGCTAGTTTGAGGTTGGGAGCCTATATAACTTTGTTGTTGGGGTCTTGGACACCTCTCTTGGCTAGTGGAATACCTGAGAGCATTTGGTAAGGTCCAACAGGAAAAAAGGAGAGCACTAGGAGGAGATATTGCATATCTTGAGAGTGCTAGAGAAGAGTAGCTTGAGCATCTTGCACAGCTAAGGCCAGGGTATCCTTGAGGGTGTGATCTAGATTGTTACTCTTGGTCTATGGTGAGACCTAGACTGGTTAGGTGTTGGTGATCGAGCCTATAGTGATCCGTTGTGAAGGCCGTCACACGTTTGTACATGGTTTGAGCCCGCCATTGAAAGGGGCATTGCTAGTGAGCGCCCGTGTCGGCTCGGGGAGTCCGGCAAGTTCTTGAGGGAGGCGAGCTTGTGCTTTGTGTAGCGGTGACGCACACCGTGTCTTCACTCTAGGAGTGATTGCGGCCTCGTGGGTGAGAACTCCACTTGGTGGCGGGAGGGACCGGGACTCTGGCGGGAGTGGTCCAACGAGGATTAGGGGAAGGCGCCATCCTTTTGAAAACTCGGGAAAAAATCATGAGCCATCCCTTACTCTACTCCTCACTATGATGCTTTACATTGATATTCATGCTTGTGTGTTCCATTAGTTCTCTTTGACTATCTTGTAGACTTGCATGTTTAGACTCCTCTTGCTAGTAGTGTTTAAGCTTCCGCATTTGATGACTAGCATGAGTAGGAGTTACATTGGTGTGCTTGATCACTAGAAGTGCATAGGAATTGTATTGATAGTGTGATCCACTAGTATGCATAGGGTGCCCTTCCTTTCATAGGATCATATTGATAGTGTGGTCACCACTAGACTTGTGTAGGAGTTGTATTGAGTGCTATCGGTAGTTTGCAATTGGTAAAATTGGTTCGTAGTGGTAGTTCCCGATTCACCCCCCCCCCCTCTCGGTCACTACGATCCTTTCACCTCTGCTGTCTGAGGTGTGACAGGAGAAGTGTCTGCAGCAGAAGAAGGTGGAGCTGTAGCTATCTCTAGGGCTGTCTGGGAGTCTGCTCAAGTAGTGTGCACAACCTCTGAGAGTGTCAGACTCCTTACAGGTAACTACTGGTGTGAGGTGGAGGGTCCAGCCATCTGCGAAGTGGAAGAGTGTGTCGGTGAAGTAAACAACGTAGACACCAAGAAGGTGGACACGGGAGAGAACTGAGCTAGAGAGAAAGTCTGTTCGGCTCCCCCTATCGGTAACACCCCTGAGTGTGATGACAAACCATTAGACTAGGCTGTCATCATAGTAGTGAAGGGTCCTAGCTGTGTCGGCAGCAACTGAAACTATGGAAACATAGAAGGTCTTAACTGCTAGCTAGCCTGTCTCTGGGTGGCCTCTGCCATCTGTGTCACAAGTGTGGTCACCAGTGCCATTTGTTGCCTCTGGAGCTCTGTCTGACCTCTGATCACCTCCATTATCTGTCGTCTCTCCTCAGCTAAGCTCAAGATGAACTCACCCAGGTGTCCTGCAAGTGCCTGTGGCGGCTGTGTGATCTGTCTCTGACACTGCTAGCTGGGGTGGTGCTTTAGTGCTAGCTGACTTAGGAACCACTATCTCAAGATGAGCTGCCTGCTCGTGAGTGTCTGGCAGTGACTCCTACTGCTCCTCTCTCGCCTGCTGGCTCGAGGCTGACTATGATCCCCTAGGGACTTAAGGTGAGTAGCTGGTGGTCGTCTCAGGGAACACCTCATACTGCTCCTCAGTCACAAGACCTAGTCTCATCAGAAGATAGCAAATGTATGGCCTGTAGACTAGGTGTCTTCCTCTAACTCTCTCAGAGATCACCTCCTCCATCTCAGCAAGCAGAAGATTTGCAAGGTCAAACTGCTGTCACCTTAGAATAGCTGCCGCTGCCCACTGGTGCAAGAGCGTTAACTCCTCTCTGTACCCTGACCTAGGAATGATAGTCCTTGTGACTAACACTCTGATCACCTTCGCCTCAGCGGTGAGTCTTGCAGGACCTCTATCAAAACCTGGGGTGTGTGGTGGTGTAAAGGCAACTGACACCATCTCATCTGAAAGTAGCATCCCTCTCTGTGGTCTGCGGGTTGGGGCGAGTGCCCTGTAGGTGCTACTGTATATCTGGAAGTCTGAAGCATGGAGCCCTAGTGTAGCTATGAGGTCCTCCCTAGTGAGGCGCTGGGGCTCTCCTCTAAATAGGAACCAGATCTCAAAATGATCTCTGGCTACCCATAGTGTAGCATAGATCTCTAGCACAATATCATCTCTGTATCTATATGGAGCATTGACTAACTCTATTGGTCTAGGTAGGTATGTGAAGTACTGCTCTATGTCAATGCATGTGGCCCTCGTCATGGCCGGGTAAGTCATGTACTGCCACGGCACAAAAAGTCCAGTCTTGCCCTTCCTGGCAAGATAGCATCTCAAGCCCTCTCCGATCCTCCTCTGGAGGCCTGTCTAGTACCTCTCTCATGCAGTAGGGTCCTTGGGGACTAGAACCCACTGCTCGAAGGGGACAAGGCGACTCGTCTTAAGGTCCTTGGTAGGAACCTTATGTACATCTCCCTCTTTGGCTGCTACTATGAGTCTCTGCAGCCTCCTGGTGCACACCTCATAGGTGCACTGTG
This sequence comes from Eleusine coracana subsp. coracana, assembly GCA_032690845.1. Classification (NCBI taxonomy): domain Eukaryota; kingdom Viridiplantae; phylum Streptophyta; class Magnoliopsida; order Poales; family Poaceae; genus Eleusine; species Eleusine coracana. Next base: position 35,743,360 of record CM064418.1, read on the forward strand.
GGTCTCCTGCCCGGTGAGCTGACCTTTGTGGTCCTGCCTACACTGGCTGCTCAGTCTCCTCCTCCTCAGGCACCTAAGACTCCTCAGACTCTGAGTCTGAGCTCTCGTCCTCCTCGGACTACTCCTACTGCCTGGAGGATCCCTGCTCTGTAGGTCTTGATGTCCTCTCATAACCAGAAGCTAGAGTACGCTGCGACTAAGGTGGCAGAACAACTTCTGTGGCCAAACCCTGAGCTGATGTCCTCTATCTGGTGCTCCTCCTTGGACCCTGTGGTCCACTGACTGGCTCCCCAATAATCAACTGTGCCCCGGGCATCCTGCATGTTGTCTCCATAGACTGTAGGTGTTGTGCAACCCTCAAGGCTCTCTTTGACTCCGGGTCTAGCCTGGTCCTGTTCTTACTCTTGGGCTTCTCTGGCATCTTTCCCTTGCCCTTATCCTATCTTGATCATGCCATCTTTGCTGCTGAAAAGTCACTGCATGCACGTAGATATAGATAGGATGAGCATAGAACCTATATAAATCTTCAAGCACAATACCGCTAGGTAAGAATGTGAAGTAGAAATCCTAGCACTAAATGGAGGACATGATCACCAAACAAATATGCAAAGTATTAACAGTGATCATCGACTATATGTGGCTGGTGTGAGTCATCTAGTGTGCAGTCAAATAATAGGCAATAAATCTAACTACAGACTAAACGGGAGACAAATCCTAGAATTACAGTTAATGGTTAATCATGGAATTAATTGCAACCTAGGATGAGCTAATTACATAATTAATGCATTAATGATGGGTAAGTAATCTTGATTGCATCAATTAAGCAAATTTCTCGACAATTAGGGTATAAACAATGATTGGAGAGAGAGACTCAATACCTGAGGAAGTCCAAAGTCGAAACCGGGAGAAACTTGGAGCCGTTTGCCTAAAAACTAAAACTTTTGGATTGTCGGCAATAGAGATGAGGCAAAGGAAGAAAGGGGCAACATTGCGCGAAGGAGGAGCAACGACGAGCGGTGGTGCTAGATGGGCCATCAGTGAGGCGCATGGCGAACTACGGCAACAGGCAGCGGTGGCGGCTCTCGGTGAGGTGCAGGTGGGAGCGACGCTAGGGTTTGCGCGGGCATGTGGTGTGCGACTGTGCGGGTGCGGCAAGGGCGTACGAGCGGCAGTGCATGACGGAGCGGTTCATCAATGGCGACGACGAGGGAGAGAGTTAGCGACGGCAATGAAGAGGTCGGCGGCGTTGAGTTCGTGTTCTTGTCAGGGGAAGAATGAACGAGGACGATGACAAATAGCATCTAATGTTTTGACCTAGGTCAAATGAGCCACAAACAGCCACAGATTGAAGAGATACTCCTTTTTTTCTTGAATACGCAGGAGAGCTGCGTATCATTGTATTAAGAGAGAAGAAACCGGTCCTTTACATTTCTCACCACCTCACTCCGAACCGAGCTATGAGGGGTTGTGCCACAAAATAGGATGTTACTAAAGAAAGAAGACAAAAAGATTCTTGACCCAAAACATAGCCTAGCACCTAACTAACTGATGCACCCAAACTTGAAGAGATACTCACGATTCAATCATAGTGATCGAATGGTACTATCTAAAGACTGGACCATCTAGTTAGGGTCCAACCCAGACGGTACGGTGAGGTCAATCATTCTGTCTGGTCTCTATAACTTGCATGTCCCGAAGCCCTATGCACGGAGGCACTATGGCGCCCCTTCCCGGAGGATCGAGGTCCCGACGGTGCTGATAACGCAGACACTTGATAATACAACATTGGTTTGAGTTTAAGTTGAATATTACATCATTAAGTCCTTAGAGTGCAGTGGAATATTACAAGTTCATAATGTTTTTGGAAACACAGCGGAAGCGAATAACAATAAGGAGCTACGAGCTCGACAATACAGCATAGTAATGGTTCCTGCCCGAAGAACCATCACTCTAGCAACACACATCAATATTGCGGCGGTGAGTCGGACACCCAGTGGGCAGCACATTCTCAGGTAACTCTACCTCTTCATTTCCTGAAAACAACAATGGCACAAAGCCTGAGTACTAATTACTCAGCAAGACTTACCCGTTGGACACCTAGACATGCAATGGCTCTAATAGGTGGCTTGTTTGAAAAGACTCGCACTAAGAAACCTATTAGTCCTATCAAGTTTTATTCATCAATTTAAGTGGGTAGAGCAGAATGTAACTTTAGTTGCAATAATAAGATAATAAAGCAATTCATAAAAGTAAGTACAACATAAAAGCCATAAGAGTATTGTCAACAATAAGCATCATAATCAATTCCCAAGTACCATGTGCAACTACGTGACGACTCAGTGACCAAGTGGTACTCATTACTGTGAGGGACAACAATTGCAACTGATTTACACCAGCTGGGATAACCCGAGATACACGACACATACGCACCAATTAAGGTCGTATATGGCAAGCTTTCGCAAGGATGAAAAACAACTCGGTCCGGGTCCAGTCTCAGCGAGTGGGCATGCCATCTTACCAACAGTACTTCACGGTATGAACTGCCCACTCCAGCAGCAGAAGGGTCAATGACCACTATACTAGGTACCGTCCTCATTGCCGCGTCAATGCTACATCGGTTTACTAGTGCCCATAGACTAGCATGCATTCGGTACTGTTCAATACTTGACCAAGGGGCCGACCACAGACGAGTCCTAGGTTCGACAAGGCAGGGCTACCGCAATCAACACCCATGTATTGCTGCAAAACTACACATGCATCGTCCCTGCCCGGTCATGATATCAAAATAAACTTCTTTTATTAGTCCCGTTCCAGTGGTCAAGTTCATTCTTAGCAATGATATCTATCACGCATAGTAGTTACTAAGCGAAGCGACACAGTACCGATACTACCAAAGTTCTAATGACAGTGGTATAGGTCATTTGGGTATCATGCAAGTGGGTTCCAGTCAACTCCTATGACCTAATGCAATAATAATCCTAGACACTAGTAATATTCATAACTAGCAACTTTATAAAATGGCGAATGAAAATTGGGGCTTGCTTGGATCGACACTAGTGTTAGCGACTTCAACCTCTTGTTCCTGAGACTCAGTCTCCTTCTGATCCTCTTCGGTCTCCTGGTTGTCATTGCCTATACAACGACAAAGGTGATAATGGTATTGTCGTAACACCATTATATGCAATGATATGATACATGCAAGCACATCGTGTTTTGATGTCGATAATTTCTTATTATGTTCTCGAAGCCATATGCTTCATTGTTCTCGAAGCCATATACTTCAAAGAAATAAATTAGAGTTTCATCATTTTATGTGTGTTAATCATTTATTTAGGGTTGTTATAGTTTTTCAGAACAATTAAGTAATTAAAATAGTAACCAATCAATTCTGGACTTGAGTGATTTATCATGAATAGGGACATAGATGAATTGCATTTTTACCAATTTACAGCCTCTAGATATATTTATTCTAATTACTAGCATTTATTAAAGTAAAATAGTTGTATAAGCAATTAATTTAATTTAATTAAGTAAATTTAGGTTTCTGGACTTGTGTAATTTACTGAGCCTAGAGACTTGTGTGAGTGATTTTTGTGCCAAGTGGCAGGGGCCAATTAATTATAAAATAATTACTAGAATTAATTTAAGTGAGCACACTAAATAATTTCCAGAGCCTAAAATTATTCATATTTTACTAAATCAAAATTTGTGGTGATAGATAATTATGTATGTACTAAACATGCCAAAAAGAAAGATTTAATTCCATTCCTAGAATTTTTGGTGAATTAATTAGTGTTTTCAAAATTTAATGAAGTATCAAAAAATGCCTGATCAGGGCCTGAGATTTATCATTTTACTAAAATAGAGCTCTTCAAGGTGAATCTAACAAATTTTCTTTGGGCTTCATTGGAGTTAAATTCGATTTACTAGGAGTTTTCAAAGTTTTATGTATTTTCTGGAATTTCTTGGGTATTTCTGGTTTTAACTTATGACACGTCAGTGCCATGTGGCAACCACGTCAGTGCCACGTGGCTTCCAGCTCAGCTGCCAGAAGGATGCCAGTCAGCCCACCGGAGCTGGGCGGCGCGTGGCCGGAGAGCTCAGCGCCGGCGGCTGCACGGGGCGAAAACTCGCCGCGGGGGCAGAAGGATGACGCGCACGTCTGGGCGGAAAGCAGGGTGGGGTTCGCGAGGACGAGATCTCACCAGAAGATGGTCATTGGCGAGAGACAGCAGAGTAGAGGTCTTCGGCGGGGTTGTGGGGATGGCTCGGAGCAGCAAGACGGACGGGGTCGGCTTCTACAGCTTCACGATGATTCGGGAAGGCTCGGCATCATGTCGATTTATGTCGGACGAGGCTGGAAGCAGGGGCTCATCGTGGAGGCGGCTTCGGTGATCGGCGGTGACGGTTCGGGGCCGGGGAAAAAGCAGAATGCCCATGACTTGCACATGAAAATAGGAAGGAGTTAAGGCGAGCTTGTTCGATCGAGAGTTGCGCAAACGGTAGAGGAGGAAAGAGGGAACGAGGCTCACCGGAGATGGCCAATTTCAATTGACAACAGAGGAGGTCACCAGAACTGTGGGTCTAGGTATTTCTTCAATTGGATTGAGCTCACGCAGGGAGTTGTTGAGGAAGTGACCTGGGGAGCTAGAGGGGAAGTGAGCAGTTGCGTGAGTGCTCTCGGCTGGGCTCACGAAGCAGTGGAGTGACGGCGATGCGAGCTTGAGGTCGGCTGGTTCTGCAATGGCAGAGCGGGAAGGGAAAGAGAAGAAATGGAAGAGAGTGCAGGGTGAGCGAGAGAATGAGTGAGCTTGAGGGTTCGCGAGTGCGCCTACTAGTTGCACAGAGAGAGAAATAGTGAGTGGGGGATGGGAGCGGGAGACGCGGCAGGAATTAGAGGGTTGCCGGTCATGGCGATGGCGTGCGGAAGGGGGAGAAAAATGATCGTTGGGCGAATGCGCGGTGAGGGGACAGAGCGGAGGAGCAGAGGTGCAGGCATTGACGCATTGTTGCACACGCACGGTTTCGAGGTGGAGGGGTCAAGGCACCACGGGTGGCGCACCGGCGGCAGAGAGGAGCCGGTAGGCTCTACACCAGTGAGAGGAAGAAGAAGGAGATTTTGTGCTGCACCCCTGGAGTTCTAGATTTCTCACAAACAGGTCCCTTGTCAACACTAGTTTTTCATAATTCAAAATAAAATAGCTAGAGGTTTCCTAAAATGGTGAAATTTGGTGAACTAACTATTTAAATGGTGGAGAACACTCTGGTAAATTTTATTTCGAATTTTCATAAACATATTGTTAGAATTTATTAAATGCATTAATAAGTTACTTAAGGATCAATTAATTAATTAAGGGTTTTGCCAAGCAGATAAAATGCCCAATAAATTCATAATATTCTATTTTATCATTATCTAATTAATGATGAAATTATTTGGCATGAGTTGTATTGAAATTTTTGAATTGCTTCAATAACTTGGTTACAGGGTTTTTATTTGCCTAGAATTAATTCAAAAGGGAGTGAGTCATATTATTTCATGCTATGTTGTTCATGATCTATGCTCATCATGTTGGTTAAATTAAAGTGAGACACCTGGGGTGTCACAGCCCTCCCTCCTTAAAGAAATCTTGTCCCGAGATTATGAATCAAGGCAAACTAGAGGGACGTGCGGTGGTCAAAACATACCTATGTATGATGACCAAAAGTTCGGGTAGTGGGTACTCAGGAATTCTTCAGATTCCCACGTCGACTCGTCCTCTGAGTGGTTACACCATTGCACCTTGTAGAATTTGAGGGTTCTATTACGGGTTGTGCGCTCTTTCTTGTCGAGGGTCTTTATGGGTTGTTTGAAGTATGTGAGATCGGGTTGCAGTTGGTCATATTCTTCAAAAATTTTGTCGATGGGTGGCTTGAGACATGGCTTAAGCTGAGAGACATAGAAGGTGTGATGAACTCCGGATAGGTTAGCGGGTAACTCCAGCTTATAGGTCATGTTTCCACATCGTTCCAAAATTTGGAATGGTCCAATATAACAAGGAGCTAACTTTCCTTTGATTCCAAACCGTTGGATACCTTTCATAGGCGATACTCTGAGATAAATGTAGTCACCCTTGTTGAAATACAGTGGCCTACGTCGTCTGTTTGCATACTTCTCTTGACGGCATTTAGCAGCTTTAAGATTTGCTTGAATGGTACAAACCTTTTCTTCAGCATCCTTGACAAGGTCAGGACCAAAGGTTACCCTTTCTCCAGATTCAGACTAGTTTAGCAGTGTTCTACAACTGCGACCATAGAGTGCTTCAAATGGCGACATTTTCAGACTCTCTTGGTAACTATTGTTGTACGAGAATTCCGCATAAGGCAAATACTCATCCCAATTGCCACCATGTGTTAAAACATAGGCTCTAATCATATCTTCCAAGATCTGGTTGACACGCTCTGTTTGTCCGTCAGTAGTGGCATGATAAGCAGAACTTTGGATCAACTTGGTACCCAGTGATGCATGCAGTTGTTCCCAAAAATGAGCGACAAACTGCGAGCCTCAATCTGTAACAATGGTCTTGGGTACTCCATGAAGATACATAATTCTTGCTATGTATAGTTCTGCATATTGCTTTATCTTGTAGGTGTTATTGATTGGTAGGAAGTGGGCAGATTTTGTGAGTCAGTCCACAACGACCCAAATTGAATCATGCTTTCGAGAGGTGAGAGGGAGACCAACAATAAAATCCATGCTGATGTCTTCCCATTTCCAAGAGGGAATACTCTATGGTTGAAGTAATCCGGCTTGTTTCAAATGATCAGCTTTAACTCTCTGACAAGTATCGCATTCTGCGACATACCGAGCAATTTCCCGCTTCATCCTTGTCCACCAGAAATTCTTCTTCAAGTCTTGGTACATTTTATTACTACCCGGATGGATAGAATATTTGGAGTGATGTGCTTCATCCAAGATTTTCTATCAGAGTTCAAAGTCTTTTGGTACTACTAAACGGTTATTGAACCATAGAGTACCGTCCGAGTCTTGGGTAAAGCATTTTGCTTTACCATTTTCAATGTTTTGACGGATATGATTCATACCAACGTCATTTTTCTATGCAGCAATGATTTCTTCATGAATAGTAGAATGTACACTTAGGTTGCTAATCACTACAGTAGGTAAAACGTGAAGGCTGGCTTCCGAATTAGTTTCGTGGTCATTGCTGTCCTGAACTTCTAGCTCCAAGTTTTTGCAGCAGACTTTTCTGCTTAACGCATCAGCGACTACATTAGCCTTGCCTGGATGATAATGAATCTCTAGGTTATAATCCTTAATCAGTTCTAGCCACCGACGCTGTCTCATGTTCAGATCAGTTTGGGTGAAGATATATTTCAAGCTCTTATGGTCTGTGTAAATGTGCACTAAGTTGCCGAGCAAATAATGCCTCCATATTTTTAGTGCAAGTACAACTGCAGCTAGCTCCAAATCATGAGTTGGATGGTGCTCCTCATGCTTCCTTAACTGTCGAGATGCATAGGCTATGACACGACCTTCTTGCATGAGTGCACATCCAAGTCCTGTCCCAGATGCATCACAATATACGTCGAATGGCTTGGTGATGTCGGGTTGAGCCAGTATTGGGGCAGTTGTCAATAACTTCTTTAATGCTTGAAATGCTTCTTCACAATTGCTGTTCCAATTAAACTTTTTCTCCTTTTTCAGCAGCTCTGTGATGGGTTTGGTTAGCCAAGAAAAAATTGGTATGAACCTACGATAATATCCGGCAAGCCCGAGGAAACTGCATACTTGGTGAACTTCCAATCTAGCACGTCTTGAACTTTGCTAGGGTCTACCAAGATTCCTTTTGCAGAGACTATGTGACCAAGGAATGGCACACGGTCCAACCAAAATTCACACATTCTGAATTTTGCATACAACTTGTGATCTCGTAGACGTTGAAGAACAATGCGAAGATGTTCGGCATGTTCTTCCTTGGACCTAGAATAGACGAGGATGTCGTCAATGAATACTACCACAAATTTATCCAACTCTGGCATGAATACCGAATTCATGAGATACATGAAATGAGCTGGAGCATTTGTCAATCCGAATGACATTACTAGATACTCGAACAATCCATATCTAGTAGAAAAGGCGGTCTTCGGAATATCTTCTGCTCTAATTTTGATTTGATGATATCCCGAATGAAGGTCAATTTTTGAAAATACCTTAGCACCAACTAATTGATCAAAAAGGATATCAATTCGTGGTAATGGGTATTTATTCTTGATGGTAACTTCATTGAGAGGTCGATAATCAATAATGAGACGGAGAGATTTGTTCTTCTTCTTCACAAAAATAGCAGGGCAGCCCCAAGGTGAAGTGCTTGGGCGAATGAATCCCTTTTCCAACAACTCATTCAATTGCTTTTTCAGTTCGGTCAACTCATTCGGGGCCATCTTATAAGGTCGAAGAGATATCGGAGAAGTTCCTGGCTGTAGCTCTATCTTGAATTCCACTTCACGGTCAGGTGGTAGGCTAGAGATATCTTCGGGGAATATGTCCGGATACTCGCAAACAATGTGGATGTTCTCGAGCGATTGCCCTTCCAAGTGATGGACAATCAAGGCTTACGAAAATATGTCTTTTCCATGCAAAGGGGAGTTGATGTGAACGATGCGAGGCTCGATGTCTAGCATGGCTCTATGGGTTTTCATCCAGAACCTGCCCAAAATCAAATCAATTCCTTGGTGGCTAAGCATGATAAAATCCGTGGGGTAGATTTTCTTGTTTATTTCCAGAGGGGCTTTGCATACTATTTGATTGGCACTAATTTGCCCAGTGGGGGACGAATTGTGTAGCGTCTTTCTATAGTCTGGGGTTGAAGATTAAGTTTTTACACACATGCTTGGCTCATGAAATTATGCGTAGCACCAGAATCAAAAAGTGCAAGGACAGGCTGGCGATAGAGCGAGAGCGTACCAGTCAGCACGGGTTCGCCCTGAGGGATATCTTCCGCATTGATGTAGTTCACTTGGGCACCACATGATGGTGCATTCACATTCTTGCTCTGGTTCTGACGCTGGTTGTTGTCGCTATTGTTGTTGCGTCTTGGTGCAGTGCAGTTCTTTGCAAAGTGACTGGTACGACCACAATTGTGGTAAGGGTAGTTGCCTCAACGATCAGCAGTTAGTGGGACACGAGCACTCGGGTTCCCTTGTTGCTGATATGGTGCACGGTACTGGTTATTCTGCTATTGGCATGGTGCACGAGGTGGAAAGTTCTGCTGCTGTGATGATCTTGAGTAGTTCGGGCCAAGTCGTCGCTGAAGCTGTTGCTGTGGTGCAGCCCGGAAACGTTGTCCGGTAGGTGAAGTATATATCAGGCGATGCATCGCCTGTGGGGCAGCAGAGGCAGTAGCAGGGGCCTTTTTCTTGCGGTCTTCTGCTTCAACTTGGCGCATAGCGCCTTCCTGGACAATAGCAGCATTGACCAGATCGTTGTATGTGCCAGTCGTCTGCCAAGTCAGACATTCCTTGAGCGTGTCATTCATATCACGCAAGAATGCGTATCTCTTCTTTTCCTCAGTATTAACATACTCAGTGGTGTACTCAGTGGCGTATCTCTTCAAAATATTGGAGGACATTCCTCCCTCCTTGTTTTAGATCCATAAATTCCTGGAACTTTCTCTGCATGAGACCAGCGGGGATGAAATGAGCACGGAAAGCAGCTTTGAAGTCATTCCATTCCATGTGGTGTCCAGCGGGCAGAGAAGCTTCATAGTTGGCCCACCAGGCGCTAGCAGAGCCATGGAGTTGTTGGGCGGCGAACAACACCTTCTGGTGCTCGGTGCATTCCAACAGACCGAATTTAGACTCGGTCTGACACAACCAGTGGTCGGCATCCAGCGGCTCTCTGGCACGCTCGAAGGTGGGTGGGTGGGTGGGTACCCAGGAAATCTGAGTAAGTGCTCTGACGGGGCTGGTTGTTGCGGTTGTTGTGGTTATCTCCATGTCCAGCCAGATGGGTCGTGATGTCGACCAGCCGACAGAGTAGCTCGGAGTCATTCTGCTGCCTATTGAGTGGAGCGGCCAGGACTTCAGCTAATGAAGGCTCAGCATTCGCTCCTTGCTGAGAGCTCTCAGAATCTTCCTGGTTCCAAGTATGCACCATGCTGCAATTTATATGGTTGCACATTAGTTGTTTCTCATAATACTCCATAAAATCACATGCGCAAAAATATAAATTTGCAAGTGGTACGGTAAAATCTCAGAATGACAACCATCTCCATTGATTCAATTCAGTCTACAAGGTGGTTAAAGGACATCATCACACGGTTCCTTGCATATACGTGCCGACACCTAGTTACAATATTGCGGACACAATATGCAAGATTCACACTCCTACATCGAACTAGGGATACATGTACTACACGACCGTACACAGGGGTAGAGAATCATCTACTCCTAGCCGAAGTCTTCTGGCTCTTCTAGTTCTTCCTATTCCATAGGCTCTCCTGGTTCCTCCAGATCCATCATTTCCTCGTCATCAACACTGGCAGGTGCCATCTCCACATTGTCTTGTCCTCTATACTCTATGAAGATCTCATCCCAATTCCCTTCCATAGGAAGATGGGCAGCCTTGAATGTGTTCAAGTCATCTTGAGCCTCAATCATGTCATGCTCAAAATCCACTGCATCCTATAAGGCTTGGTCACGTTCTTCTAGAATCGCATCCATCTCTTTATTCTTGGCTTGGATTTGCTGGTTCAGTTCTGCAATTTCTTCATCATTAGCTTGTTTTTCGACCTCAGAAAGTCAAAGTGCAGAATGGAACACATCCAATCACCGGCACAAGTTTGTGCATAAAGCGAACATGGACAAACCATAATACTCTATTATGGGTAGCATAGGATCATGGTGGCGATGGGTTGGATCAAAGATGAAATACACATGCCTCATCCACTCGAAATCTGTCACATCATTAATGGGTAGCAAGGCAACAGGTGTTCCAGCAACATCATGCCTGTGGTCTTCATAGAACCGAGTAAGTGCCTTGAATGTAGCTACATTCCAGGTGGAAGGCAAATCTGTCCCGGTGACACTAAGGGTCCAAGATTCCCATGCAGGGATGACGGAGTAATTGGCGGGAATCGCCACATGGATGACACATGAGGGGACTCCTTGCTCCTAGAAATCCTTGCCAACATAGGTGGGAGGAATGGAATATCCGAATCTCTGGAGAACTCTCCAAAACAGGTGAATCATCCCTGTGAACTCTAGGCCATCGGTAATTTCCCAACCCTGTGGTGGTTGTTCATTGTTTTCAGCCATCTACAAAGAAAGTACTTTGATTGAGTCAATGAGTACAATTAACTTTGTTACAACAATAATAGCTACTAAGGGTACACCTAATGCATAGCGCAAATCATCATAGTTTCAATACATGACTCGGAATATGTAGCCCTCGAGTTACAAAAGCATCTCACGTATCAACCCCAAAATACAACAACCTCGCGTGGTTTTACAAAAGTTACCTACCCAACTGATCCTAACTACCGAGGCTAGGCTAGTCTACCATCAGCCTCCTAGGTCCTGCCTCGGGCTGGTGCCTTATAGTCTACGTCGGACTCCTCGTCCATATCCTCCTGCGGGTCCTCCTCCTCTAGTGTTGCCGGTGGTGCAAGGGCTGCCTAAGGATGCTGCTGCAGGCCCTGGTTCTCCTGAGCCAGGGTCTCTAAATCCTCTCCCATAAGCTCCATCTCGTGTTGTGCAGCCTTCAACTGATGCTGTAGGTGCTCGTTGTGGTTGGCACGCTGCTGCATAATCATGCCACATCTATCAACCTCCTGCGTGAGGGTGTCGCGCTGTCCAGTCACCTCAGTAACATGAGTCTCACTCGCCTCAGGAGCAGCAGTCAGTCGCTGAATCTCTCTCTGCTGTGCGTCAACCTGTGTCTGCAGGTCATTCCTCTGAACCCAGACCTGCTCAGCCTCAGCCAGTATAATTCTACTGTGGCTGCTAACCACCTCATCCATGTTGAGGAGGTACTCAGAGTAGTAGGACACACAGTGGTACCCTGCGTGATACGTCGGGTAATCATCGTGGCCGATACACCTCACGTGCCTCTGCCAGACCGGGTTGGCCTAGTGCCAGATGGGGATCATCTCAAACGGAGTCCCAGAGAGCGCTGCTGTGTGGCGCCTGCAGAAGTGGGTGAGAGCCCTGTGGGTGACTCTCTCCAAGCCCTCATGGAGGCTCCCACAAGTCGTCGTGCTCTCCATACCCACCATGTCGAGGTTGCGCGGGTGTGTGGGCACGCTGATATGCACCTCAGCAAGAGTCATGCCGTGATGACGGACCTCACGGCCCTTGTAAGAGGGCGGCTCGTCATAGCCCAACAAGCATAGGAGGTCCCACAACAGTGTAGGAAAGCCAAGGTGGTGGAGACCGGTGGTGTAGCGCCACCCGTCGTGCGAAAGCTCCTCAATACCGTGGTCACCCATCTGGAATATAAACCCAATGGTGAGTACAATGTTCCATGAGTAACAATGCATTTCATATATAGTGCTATGAAATACAGAAACTAAGTTTTAGTTCACATTTTCCAGCCTCAATGGTCAATAATACGATAATGAGTTTTAAAACAATTTCTGCTTCAGATTGATAGAGGCTTATAGTTTTGGCTCTACTGGACAGAGGAAAACTGGGAAGACGGTGAAACCTATTGGAGATGAAAATAGACTTCTAGGGCTTTCCAGATTGTATTTAAACACCTAAAAATGCGAAATATAACTTTAGTTATGAATTTTTGAAGTTGGCAGCTAAAAACAGGACAGATTCTTGTTAACCTTGTTATTCAGGATTTTATACCTTTCAGGTTTAGAAAATTTTTATTCAGAGGTTGGTGAGCAAGGAGAGAACCAATTTTTAGTTTAGTTATAATGGGATGCATGATGCAAAACCTTCATTTTATTAACCTATCATTCCTCACAACACAACGCCTATTATTGCCGATACTTAGCGGCACGAATATGTGGTGACGACCCGCACTCAACACGTATGTTATTCTAAGTGTTATACTAACGGCGTTAGCGTACCTGCAGAAGATCCATTGTAGAAACAATACATCAAATTCAAAAGAAAATATGAAAAGAAGCACAATTCTACTAGTAACGATACAAGGAAAAGGATCGCCCCATGATAAGTCATGTGCCAACAGTGTCTCGTATCCGCCTGCGAGCACAGACACCGATATTACACGTGTCGGTTAAGCACACACGTACCTTCGTTTGAAGAAGCCATAGATGCAATAATGTAAACAAACATAACCCAGGTTAGCTTTGTCACCACCCTATTATCTACTAGGGGCAATACTAACGTATCCTCACTCGTAACATCGTGGTTTTCGAAAATACGATTTATTTGTTGTATTATCATGGACCACGGCTCTGATACCAGCTGCGGTGCCCCTTCTCGGAGGATCGAGGTCCTGACGATGCTAATAACGTAGACACTTGATAATACAACATTGGTTCGAATTTAAGTTGAATATTACATCAATAAGTCCTTAGAGTGCAGCGGAATATTACGGCGGAAGTGAATAACGATAAGGAGCTACGAGCTCGACGATACAACATAGTAATGGTTACTGTCCAAAGAACCATCACTCTAGCAACACACATCAATACTACGGCGGCGAGTCGGACTCCCAGTGGGCAGTCCAACCCTCAGGGACATGCATATCCTAGGGCAGCACATTCTCAGGTAACTCTACCTCTTCATTTCCTGAAAACAACAGTGATATAAAGCCTAAGTACTAATTACTCAGCATGACTTACCCGTCGGGCACCTAGACATGCAATGGCTCTAATAGGTAGCTTGTTTGAAAAGACTCGCACTAAGCAACCTATTATTTCTATCAAGTTTTATTCATCAATTTAAGTGGGTGAATTTAGGTGGCTTGTTCTATCAAGTTTTATTCTATCAACCTAATAGGTGGCTTGTTCTATCAAGTAAATTTAGGTTTCTCGACTTGTGTAATTTATTGATCACGGAGACTTGTGTGAGTGATTTTTATGCCAAGTGGCAGGGGCCAATTAATTATAAAATAATTACTAGAATTAATTTAAGAGAGCATACTAAATAATTTCTAGAGCCTAAAATAATTCATATTTTACTAAACCAAAATTTGTGGTGATAGATAATTATGTATTTACTAAGCATGCCAAAAAGCAAGATTTAATTCCATTCCTAGAATTTTTGGTGAATTAATTAGTGTTTTCAAAATTTAATGAAGTATAAAAAATGCATGATCAGGGCCTAAGATTTATCATTTTACTAAAATAGAGCTCTTCAAGGTGAACCTAACAAATTTTCTTTGGGCTTCATTGGAGTTAAATTCGATTTACTAGGAGTTTTCAAAGTTTTATGCATTTTCTGGAATTTCCTAGGTATTTCTGGTTTTAACTAATGACACGTCAGTGCCATGTGGCAACCACGTCAGCGCCACGTGGGTTCCAGCTCAGCTGCCAGAAGGATGCCAGTTAGCCCACCGGAGCTAGGCGGCGCGCGGCCGAAGAGCTCACTGTCGGCGGCTGCACGGAGCGAAAACTCACCGCGGGGGCAGAAGGATGACGCGGACGTCTGGGCGGACAGCAGGGTGGGGTTCACGAGGACGAGATCTCACCGGAAGATGGTCGTCGGCGAGAGACAGTGGAGCAAAGGTCTTCGACGGGGTCGCGAGGACGGCTCGGAGCAGCAAGACAGACGGGGTCGGCTTCTACAGCTTCACGGCGATTCGGGAAGGCTCGGCATCACGTCGATTTGCGTCAGAGGAGGCCGGAAGCAGGGGCTCGTCATGGAGGCGGCTTCGGTGATCAGCGGCGACGATTCGGGTCCAGGGAAAAAGCAAAATGCTGGCGACTTGCACATGAAAACAGGAAAGAGTTAAGGCGAGCTCGTTCGGCCGAGAGTTGCGCAAACAGTAGAGGAGGAAAGAGGGAACGAGGCTCACCGGAGATGGCCAATTTCAGTCGATAGTAGAGGAGGTCATCGGAACTATGGGTCTCGGTATTTCTTCAATTGGATTGAGCTCACGCAGGGAGTTGTCGAGGAAGTGGCCTCGGGAGCTAGAGGGGATGTGAGCGGTTGCGTGAGTGCTCTCGACTGGGCTCAGGAAGTAGTGGAGCGACGACGATGCGAGTTCGAGGTCGGCTGGTTCTGCAATGGCAAAGCGGGGAGGGAAAGAGAAGAAATGGAAGAGAGTGCAGGGTGAGCGAGAGAATAAGTGAGCTTGAGGGTTCATGAGTTCGCCTACTAGTTGCGCAGAGGGAGAAATAGTGAGTGGGGGATGAGAGCGGGAGACACGGCAGGAATTAGAGGGTTGCCGATCATGGCGATGGCGTGCAGAAGGTGGAGAAAAGCTATCGTTGGGCGAGCGCGCGGTGAGGGGACAAAGTGGAGGAGCAGAGGTGCAGGCATTGACGCACTGTTGCGCATGCATGGTTTCGAGGTGGAGGGGTGAAGGCGGCCCGGGCGGTGCGCCGGCAGCAGTGAGGAGTCGGCAGGCTCTACGCCAGTGAGAGGAAGGAGAAGGAGATTTTGCGCTGCACCCCCTGGAGTTCTAGATTTCTCACAAACAGGTCCCTGGTCAACACTAGTTTTTCATAATTCAAAATAAAATAGCTAGAGATTTCCTAAAATGGTGAAATTTGGTGGACTAACTATTTAAATGGTGGAGAACACTTTGGTACATTTTATTTGGAATTTTCATAAACATATTTTTAGAATTTCTTAAATGCATTAATTAGTTACTTAAGGATCAATTAATTAATTAAGGGTTTCGCCAAGCAGATAAAATGCCCAATAAATTCATAATATTTTATTTTATCATTATCAAATTGATGATGAAATTATTTGGCATGAGTTGTATTGAAATTTTTGATTTGCTTCAATAACTTGGTTGCAGGGTTTTTATTTGCCTAGAATTAATTCAAAAGGGAGTGAGTCTTATTATTTCATGTTATGTTGTTCATGATCTATGCTCATCATGTTGGTTAAATGAAAGTGAGGCACCTGGGGTGTCACAGGCACTAACCAGACAGTACGGTCCCTAGAGCGGACTGTACGGTCACTATGGGAAATTTCGCAGAATCAAGGAATTTCTCTATTTTCTAAGTGCCTTACTCAACACTCAAATAAACACTGCACTTGGAGCATGGAGGGAACTTTCAAACACTCCTTTTCCAATAGTGGCACTCTATGGCCTTATAATTTTCACAAATGCCATATGAAGAATCAAGCAAATAAAAACCCAGACAATTAAGAACCAAATGGGTATGTATGAGCCATAGTTCGTGAACCGCATGAGTGGGTTTAACCTCGGTGTTCATAAGAGCTTGCTCAGTGGGCATAAAGCAGAATCCTTTCCTTTGGTCACACTTGTGGAGATGTAATCTCATATGGATCATGAGGTACAAATATCTCCAAATGTGACAAGCCTACTTTGTGTTTCCTATATGATGCATGCAATAAGTATTTTACATATGCAATGAAAGTAAACATGCTTTGTGAATGCAAGCAATATTAAACAAGACACAAAGGAAACCTAACAATGTCAAGTTTGAACCCCTTTCAAGCTTACTCACTATAAGCCATACCCTTGCCTTGAGAGAAGCCAAATCACCATCTTGACTAGCTATCTTGACTAGATTACACATTGACTAATTTTTATGTGTTTTTCTTTTAGTCATTCACACATGATGCATGCAAAGCATACTAATCACAAAAGAGTCCTAATTACCATGCAATGCAAGAAAAGAAAGAACACACTACAACTACCGAGAACAAACATGTGTACCTCCCTTATGAGTAGATATATCGTTGAGGTCCATGTCACTTGTGGTGGACTTCACTTGATCTTCAAGTAAGCTCCCGGTCCACCACCACCACCAACTTCTAGGTCTTGTACTTGGGCACCCACTTGTACTTTGTTGACCTCTCAAGATTAACAATGCACTTAGGCACCCATATTCTCTTGACCTTTCTATTCTTGTTTGGTGGTCCCAAAGCCTTTGCATTCACCTTGCCATCCTTTTTTCCTAAAAAGCTTGAAATGTGTGTTCTCATGAAACAAGTTAGCTGATGTGGACAAGGGTTCCCGATCTTCCGAAAGGTTCTTGGTAAGTTGATTTGGTCGGAGGCGACACACAAATCGATCCGGCTTCAGAACAGCACGTTCTAAACCCCGCAATCACAGCACGACGTCTCCTCTGGTTATCAACCGTCCAAAAGGCGATTGACCTCGCCGAGAAGGCTAATCCCTGCCTGCGAATCAAGAACACAAGCAAGAACAACGAATAATGCAACACAATTGCAGATGTATGATTAAACTCTCGAAGTTGGGGTCTCACAAACCGATGAACGGCGAAACTGTTTATGAACAGAATTGATCTAAGCAAAACCCGAACCCTAATGGTGCGGCGGTGGCTGTATATAAAGACCCTAGGGTCGTGCAAGACCCTCTGGACGCGCCCCGAATTGGGCTCAACTAGATACAAGGCCCAAAGACAAAAAATAAGCGACGCAGCACCGACACAGATTCTGGACTCTCTCTTGTTTTGACGATTCCCGATGACTCCGGATGAATTTTGACATGAGGCCGGCGGCATTGGAAAGGTCTTCTCCTTATCTTTCCGTGCATATGTAGAACGTCCAAATCCGAGTCCGTATGCGTCCTGGGCGACCGTTTTAGTACAGACTGGTCCTGGGCCCCGAAACAGACTCGAAGTCGGTTTTGATTGGGCCTCCACTTTGGCTTCCAAGCCCTTGCTGGCCCTCCACGTTTCCAAATCCTTCTCCCATCATCTCCTGGTCCTCTCCATGGTTTCTAATCATAAAATAATCATTAGGTAGCAAACCATTCTCAAAAGTAACATATAGCGAAGAACGTAGGAACGAGCTCACCTCTAAATTTAGTTGTCGTGTACGAGCTCTAGTCATTGGACCTTGCAAGTCCAGATTTGGAGGAGTGTTGTGTGTATCCATAGGAGTGATGTCCTCATCATCCTCCCCCTCTTGAAGTGGAGTCGTCCTCGACTCAAGCTCATCCTCTTCTCCCAAGTATGGTTTCAAATCTGAAATGTTAAAAATAGGACTAACCCCGAACTCGGGAGGCAACTCAAGTTTGTATGCATTATCATTAATCTTCTCTATTATTTTGAATGGACCATCAGCTCTAGGCATTAGTTTAGACTTTCTCAATTCTGGAAATCTATCCTTCCTTAAGTGTAACCACACTAAATCTCCTACATCAAGCTTTACTTCCTTTCTTCCCTTACTACCAGCAATTTTATACTTTTTATTCATCTTTTCAATGCTAAGTCTAGTGGTCTCATGTATTTGCACTATAAATTCAGCACGCTCCTTAGCATCAATATGAACTCTCTCATTAATAGGTAGAGGAAGTATATCAAGTGGAGTACGGGGATCAAAACCATACACTACCTTGAATGGACTTACCTTGGTAGTAGAATGTGTTGCCCGATTATAAGCAAACTCAACATGAGGTAAGCATTCTTCCCATTGCTTCAAATTTTTCTTCAAAACAGCTCGCAACATAGTACCCAAAGTGCGGTTCACAACCTCAGTTTGTCCATCAGTTTGTGGATGACAAGTTGTAGAAAATAACAACTTTGTACCCAACTTATTCCAAAGCGTGCGCCAAAAATGACTCAAGAATTTTGCATCACGATCTGAAACAATAGTAGAAGGCATACCATGCAAACGTACAATTTCTTTGAAAAAAAGATCAGCAATATAACTAGCATCATCAGTTTTATGACATGATATAAAGTGTGCCATCTTGGAAAAACGATCCACGACAACAAAAATGCTATCGCTCCCCCTCTTAGTCCTAGGCAGTCCTAAAATAAAGTCCATAGAAATATCCGCCCAAGGAATAGAAGGAACAGGAAGTGGCATGTATAAACCATGTGGATTCAATCGAGACTTAGCTTTTTGACATGTAGTGCAGCGAGCAACAAAACGCTCAACATCTTTCCTCATCCTTGGCCAAAAGAAGTGTGTGGCCAAAATATCCTCTGTCTTCTTAGCACCAAAATGACCCATCAATCCACCTCCATGCGCCTCCTGCAACAACAAAAGACGAACGGAACCAACTGGAATGCATAGGCGGTTAGCTCTAAACAAGAATCCATCATTCAACACAAATTTGTGCCAAGCACGACCTTCTTTACAGTGCAGCAATACATCTTTAAAATCGACATCAACAACATATTGTTCTTTAATTGCCTCAAGTCCAAAAATTCTACAATCAAGTTGAGACAACAAAGTATATCGCCTCGATAAAGCATCAGCAATCACATTATCCTTCCCTTTCTTATGTTTAATAATATAAGGAAAAGACTCAATAAACTCAACCCATTTAGCATGTCTACGGTTCAAATTGCCTTGAGAACGAATATACTTAAGTGATTCATGATCAGAATGAATAACAAATTCTTTGGGCAACAAATAATGACGCCACGTTTCTAAAGAACGTACAAGTGCATATAGTTCCTTATCATACGTGGAATAATTCAAAACAGGCCCAGTAATTTTCTCACTAAAGTATGCAACAGGTTTACCATCTTGCATCAGAACACCACCAATGCCTATACCACTAGCATCACATTCAAGCTCAAAAGTCTTATCAAAATTGGGTAATTGCAGCAATGGTGCATGTGTAAGTTTGTCCTTCAAAGCATCAAAAGACTCATGATGTACCTTACCAAAATGGAAGTCAACGCCCTTCTTTGTCAACTCATGCAATGGTGCAGCAATGGTGCTGAAATCTTTGACAAAGCGGCGGTAGAAACCTGCAAGACCAAGAAAACACCTCACCTGTGTGATAGTTTTTGGTACAGGCCAGCTCTTTATGGCTTCAATCTTCGCCTCATCCACCTCAATTCCCTGTGGAGTCACAACATAGCCAAGAAAAGAGACTCGATCCGTGCAAAAGGTGCACTTCTCAAGGTTACCAAATAAACGTGCAACTCGCAAAGCATCAAAAACAGCACGCAAATGAATCATATGATCATCCGTGGATTTGCTATAAATCAAGATATCATCAAAGTAAACAACCACAAATTTGCCAATAAAAGGTCTTAAACCTCATTCATCAAACGCATGAAAGTACTGGGTGCATTAGTTAACCCAAAAGGCATTACTAACCACTCATACAACCCGAATTTGGTTTTGAAAGCTGTTTTCCATTCATCTCCAAGTTTCATTCTAATTTGATGGTAGCCACTACGCAAATCAATTTTAGTGAAAATTATAGCACCACATAACTCATCAAGCATGTCGTCTAGCCTAGGAATAGGATGACGATACCTAATAGTAATGTTATTAATGGCTCTACAATCTACACACATACGCCAAGAACCATCTTTCTTAGGAACCAAAAGTACAGGAACAGCACAAGGACTAAGTGATTGACGAACATACCCACGATCCAAAAGGTCTTGGACTTGTCGTTGTATCTCCTTAGTCTCCTCAGGGTTGGTCCTATAAGCAGCACGGTTTGGTAAAGTAGCACCAGGAATCAAATCAATTTGATGCTCAATCCCTCTCAAAGGTGGCAATCCCGGGGGTATCTCAGCTGGGAAAACATCCTCATACTCCTGCAAAAGGTTAGTGACAGCAGGAGGCAAAGCACTAGAAGCAATATCACCAAGCAAAAACAAGGCTTGTTTGCATATCAAAGCATAGCAAATATCATCAGTAGAAATTTCAGCAAGCTCAGATTTTGTGGCAAGACATGAACGGCCTTGTAATTTAATTGCAGCACCCTTAGAACATGAAGAATCATTAACATTACTTGGTGTAGAAGCAGAATTAACAGGTTGCTGAATTTCAGGGCGTTTATTTTTCAAACTAGCAGCTCGTTCTAAATCAGCTTGTACAATTTCAGCAGGGGTCATTGGTAACAAAGTAATTTTAGTTCCTTTATGCATAAAAGTGTACTTATTACTTTTACCATGGTGTACAGCATCATTATCAAATTCCCAAGGTCTACCCAATAAAAGTGAACAAGCTTGCATGGGTACAACATCACAATCAACAGAATCCACATAGGAACCAATGGAAAAAGGAACTCTGCAAGTTTGTGTTACCTTAGCTTTTCCAGAGTCATTTAACCACTGAATGTAGTATGGATGTGGATGTGGGCGTGTGGTCAAATCAAGCTTCTTAACCACATCAGAACTCACCAAATTGTTGCAGCTTCCTCCATCAATGATGACACGTGCCCGACGGTTCTTGATGACGAAGAAAATCTGGAACAAGTTATGTCGCTGCATCATCTCGGGTTGCTGGACTTGTGTGCTAAGCACACGCTGCACAATAATATTCATATAGCCCGTGGTATCTCCGCCTCCAAGGACGAGGTCACCGCTGGTGGCAGCGACATCCTCCTCCTCATCCTCCACATCGGAGGCGCTCATGTAACCGCCATCATCTGTCGCCACATATGCCCGCCTACTTGGGCAATCTTTCTGCACATGGCCAAGACCATGGCAGCGGTGGCACTGAATCCCTGTAGTGCGTCCCGTCGAAGCAACAGAGGAGGCACTACTAGCCGGTACCTGCACAGAATTTTTACCTGAGCGCGTAGAAGGGGCAGGGGCTGATCTTGGTGCTGCAGAAACAACACTAGCTGGTGGGGGCGGCCGGAAAGATGGCTTGGGCAGCCCCGAAGTCCCCGTCGGCCGTGGTGGGTAGAAATTCCTGGACTTGCTGTACTCCTCAAAAGCCTGGAAAAGTCCCTGTGATTCTTTCTCTGCAAGCATAGCATACTGGAAACACTGGTTGAGGGTATAAAATTCTTTATAATCAAGGATGTCCTGAATTTCTTTTCTCAAACCAGAATAAAAGCGGCAAATCTGATCCTCTACTTTTTCAACCACAGCACAACGAATCAAACCCTTCTGAAGCTCACTAAAATACTCTTGAACAGTTTTATCTCCTTGATCTAAACGCTGCAGTTTATTACGAATTTCTCTATAAAAAGAAGGAGGAACAAAACGATCACGCATTTCTACCTTAAGTTCTTCCCAAGTAGTAGGCAAATCGGTTTCAGCAGCTAGACCACTCCACCAAACAATAGCAAAGTCCTTAAACTCACTAGTGGCTTGTCTAACTCTATGTTGTTCAGGAACAAGGTGGGCATTAAATTTTTGTTCTACCGTCATTTCCCAATCAAGGTAAGCATCACCATCGTATTGACCCGAAAACGAAGGAATTGAAAACTTAATTTTAGCATACGGATCATCTGGAGCATAGTTACCTTGTGTGCGACGGGTGTGGTTGTGGAAACCACCCATACCTTGAGGGTTACATTGCAAACGGCGTCATAACCTTGCGGTCCTTGTAGCTGACCTATCGACGGTGCCATCAGCCTTATACACCGTTGCTTCATCATGATCGCCTTCAACGTCGTTGTTGGTGTTGTTGTTGGTGTTGTTGTTGTTGTTGTTGTTGTTGTTGGTCTTGTGAGCGGTCTCCAATTCGACAACCTGATCGGTTAACTTAGAGACTCTCTTATCCAACCGCTTAATGCTTTCTCCCAGGTGAAGCTTGGTGACGGCGTCGGTGACGGCCCTGGTGATCGTTTCTGCCAAATCACTCTGAACCGCCTGCAAAGCCTTCTGTAACTGATTTTGGCTCACGCACTCATCCAATTTTGAGGGTGAAGCACCCTCCCCGTCGCTTCCTGACATCAGAAACACCAAAACAGGAAACAAAAAAAGTGAAGGTTATCCCTACAAAACTACTAAGCAGTGGTGCCTCTCAACACAACAAAAGTAAGCTTCTTGCAAAGCTCTTACAAAGTTCTGAAAACAACAAAGCGAAGGATACCAGGGAGAAGTGTTCCACGATTGCAAGGGTTACCAAATAACCTATGTGCTGTCCAGAAGAAGTATGTAGAGCTAGGAAGGCCAAATATGTATATATGAGTGGCACACAAATCAAAAACAGATAGTAAAGCTGAATAAGTGCCCAAGTAACTTGTCCCTAGTTGCTGGTCTAACTATGTCCTAGAACAGTAGTGATAGCAAAGAAGAAACAAGGAGACAAAGGGACACAGCCGATAATAGGGGGCTTAGTGTAAAACAGCCAAACTCATAAATTTCAGGGGGCTACATGGAGCACTAGTAGGAATCCCAAATTTCTTTTTTTTCATTTTATTTTTTTGATATTTTTTTCCAACTCACTAGCAAACAGGGAGAAACCACAAAGAATTTCAGCTCAAACCGAGCTAGGACGTGGCCTACAGAAAATCTTGAAGTTTCAGAAAACGTCGGGTTTCAACTTGAATGAATTTTTTCTTTATCTTCCCGATTTTTTTTGAATTTTTTGATGAGGGCACACAGGGCGTAGCCGAGTGTGGGTATGCCCAACTTTTCGTCTAAAATCTCCTGTAAAAATTTCAGCCAAAACGGACAACCGAGCGAAAAGTTATGGCTGTTTTACCGAAGGGGTGTCGGAATCGGTTTTGAAGAACCCGGTGGTTTCAGTGAAATCCGAGTCGGGCTTGGGGTCGGGTAGGGAGTTTTTTTGGCGAGGTGGATGCAGCGGAAAGTGGAATTTATGAAAATTGGTCCGAGGTGGTGAGGGTAGGTTTAGGGTGGGATTAGGGTGGGCGTGTTGATCAATCAACCCTAGCACACAAAGCCGACAAAACCGAGGATGGTGAGGGGGATGGCGGCTAGGGTTGCAAGGGAAACACTACTGACGACAAAAACACAAACTAAACCATCGACTAAACAAGAACTAGGGCACAAACTCAACACTACGGACTCTGAAATTGAAATATGCAAAGGCTAAACACGTGGTTATGGGCGGGGAAATTTTTTTTTTTGGTATTTTCAGTGGACGATAGGAAGAACACGAAAACAAAACTAAAGGGTAGTATGAACCTGACGGTACACCTGAAGCTCTGATTACCACTTGATGTGGACAAGGGTTCCCGATCTTCCGAAAGGTTCTTGGTAAGTTGATTTGGTCGGAGGCGACACACAAATCGATCCGGCTTCAGAACAACACGTTCTAAACCCCGCAATCGCAGCACGACGTCTCCTCTGGTTATCAACCGTCCAAAAGGCGATTGACCTCGCCGAGAAGGCTAATCCCTGCCTGCGAATCAAGAACACAAGCAAGAACAACGAATAATGCAACACAATTGCAGATGTATGATTAAACTCTCGAAGTTGGGGTCTCACAAACCGATGAACGGCGAAACTGTTTATGAACAGAATTGATCTAAGCAAAACCCGAACCCTAATGGTGCGGCGGTGGCTGTATATAAAGACCCTAGGGTCGTGCAAGACCCTCTGGACGCGCCCCGAATTGGGCTCAACTAGATACAAGGCCCAAAGACAAAAAATAAGCGACGCAGCACCGACACAGATTCTGGACTCTCTCTTGTTTTGACGATTCCCGATGACTCCGGATGAATTTTGACATGAGGCCGGCGGCATTGGAAAGGTCTTCTCCTTATCTTTCCGTGCATATGTAGAACGTCCAAATCCGAGTCCGTATGCGTCCTGGGCGACCGTTTTAGTACAGACTGGTCCTGGGCCCCGAAACAGACTCGAAGTCGGTTTTGATTGGGCCTCCACTTTGGCTTCCAAGCCCTTGCTGGCCCTCCACGTTTCCAAATCCTTCTCCCATCATCTCCTGGTCCTCTCCATGGTTTCTAATCATAAAATAATCATTAGGTAGCAAACCATTCTCAAAAGTAACATATAGCGAAGAACGTAGGAACGAGCTCACCTCTAAATTTAGTTGTCGTGTACGAGCTCTAGTCATTGGACCTTGCAAGTCCAGATTTGGAGGAGTGTTGTGTGTATCCATAGGAGTGATGTCCTCATCATTAGCGTTAGGCAAAACAATGTAACTTCACACCATAGGACAATCCTTGATGGTGTGACCATCCTTGCAATACCTCTCGCAATAGTAGTCATCGGCGAGTAGGGGTTTAATCCATGCGGGAATGGAGTCACTCATGCCGATGATGTCGATGGCGGCGAGATATGAGCCAAGTCTCTGATAGGAGACATTGTTCACAAGATTTCTCCCAAGAATCTACTTGTGGATGGCTCTACCACGTGTGAGCCTCTTGAAGCCGTCCATCACCATCTTCCTCTCTTCCTTGAGCTTGTGATATACCTCGAAAACAAATGGCTGAAGAGAAGAAACCTCGATCGAGGTGGTTAGTTCATCACACATAGTAGAAGCATCACTCTTGGATGAACTAGAGGAGGGAGGGGCAAGATCATCCACATTGATGGCCTCAAAAGTAAGTTCAAGGGCCTCGTACTTCTCACATAGCTCTACATGATCACCCTTGAGTTTGTCATAACTCTTGTTTAGGGCCTCATAAGATGTGACAAGGTCCTTGAGCTCACTCTCAAGCTCACCAACATGGTCCTTAGCCAACTTACACTCTTTTCTTGCCACTTCTAATATTTTGGATTTATTGACAGCGATGTCGCAAGCTTGCTCAAGCATATTCCAAAGCTTGACACATGAGAGCTCCACATCATTGCTGTCGTCGCTGCTCTTGTTCTCACTCTCCCCAAGTTGGCTCGTGGCCATGAGGCACGTGGGAGGTTGAGGAAGAGCTCGTGGAAGTATAGTGTTGATCATGGCTAGGCCCGCCACTTCTTTATTGTCGCTTGAGGAAGGGGATGTGTCACTTGAGTTGTCACTTGTCCACTCTCCAACAAGGGCCTTGCGTGAGAACTTCTTCTTATAGTCTTGAGCTTTGCCTTTGCCTTTTCTCTTGTCCTTGTTGAAGTACATCTTCTTCTTTTGCTTGGCTTTTGTGTCTTCTTCTTCTCCTTCTTCATCACTTGAGTCTTGGGACTTGAAAGCTTCTTTCTTTGGCTTGGGGCAATCTCGAACTAAGTGGTTCTTGGACCCATAGTTGAAGCACTTGCCCTTGGACTTGGAAGAAAACTTGTTCTTGAAGGTCCTCATCTTCTTTATGAGAAGAGCCAAGTCCTCACTCAAGTCATCTTCATCATCATCATCATCTTCTTCAATCACTGCCTTCATCTTGCTATAGATAGGCTCTTGCTTCTCGGCTTGAAGAGCTAGGTTGGATGGTTGAGGATCATCCATACCCAACTGATTGCTCTCAAAAGAAGTGATCTTGCCAAGCACATTCTTCATGGTCTTGATCTTGAGGTCACCTTGCAAGGTGAAGGTGATGATGGACTCATACTTAGGGTCTTTGAATAGCCTCAAGAATCTTCTTCTCACCTCAACTGGCATAAGCTTGAAGTCATCCCCAAGAGTATTGATCTCCTCCACCAGTACAGGAAAGAAAGAATAAACAGTGTTATCTCTCTCATGTGGCAATCTAGCTTAGTTGTCATACATGTTCTTCAGCACATAGTATCTTTCCTCTTTGGAATCACTAGTACCCTCATGGATACAATGAATCCCAGTCCAGATACCGTGTGCTGTCGAACTCACATCCAATCTAGAAAAGACATCCTTGGATATGCATGTAGACAAAACATTCTTGGCCTTAGCGTTGTTCTTAATGAAATCAGGTCCAAGCAGGTTCACATTCGCATCTGATTCATGGGTCGCCATCCATATTTCTGGATCAATGGACTCAAGGTAGGCTTGCATACGAGCCTTCCAATACCCGTAGTCCTCCCCATCGAGTATGGGAACACTCCCCACCTGTCCCGGCATCCTTAGTCAAGGCGGTGAAGCCTTAAAGATGAGCACTTGGCTCTAATACCACTTGTAAGGACCGAAGGTGTACCGAGAGGGGGGGGGAGGGTGAATCGTTAAGCCAACCACAAATCTGAATACTACAAGTTCACTCCACTTAAACCTAGCAATCGTTGCAACCTAACAATTCTAGGAGGCAAACACCCTACACATGCTAGTGTTCATCATGAAAACAATGCGGAACCTAAGCACATTAGCCTATGCTAGCCACAAGTCACCCTATGAACTAAAGCACAAATGCAGAATAGTAAAAAGGGATCAAAGAATGCTCATGATTTTTTCTTGAGATCCCAGAAGGATGACGCCTCCCCTACTCCTTGTTGGAGCACTCCCATCGGAGTACTGGTCCCTCCCACCACCAATGTCGAGTTCTTGCCCATGAGCCCTCAATCACTCCCAGAGTGAAGAAATGGTGTGCGTCACCGGTGCCATCAAGGTGTTGACTTTTTCTAAGCCATATTAATAAATCATTCCCGGCACGGGGCCAGAAACGGTTCACTAATATGTCCCAGAGTCAAGTAGGTAAAATCCGCAAGCGCACGGAGAATACCGCTGTAGCATTTCACCCGGAAGTATTCAGGGTATCGTATTTGTTTATCCCAAAGGAAGGGTATGATCAAGAAGCGTTACTAACATATAAGATCATGTTAACAATTAGCAAGGATATCTTAACCAAGACAGGCGGGTACATGATAATAACCAGGTAGTGTGACACACACAGAAGATTCCTACTAAATAAATAAAGTCTAGTGGAGGAAAGACTAGGCTAAGCTACTCCTACTATACATTCCTATACAGTTGCATAGCCTAAGTAGAATACATACAGACCCACACTCAGGTTCAACAGTCAATAATATAGCACTTCAGGCACGGACTTACCCCTGCATCCACAGGCGACTTCCGCCAAGAGCCTACGCACTAGCCTAGCGGGGAGGATTTCAAAGGACGGACAGGGCTGTCACCACCTGCCGCCTACCTCAACGAACCAGTAGACTAACGAATAATTGATGCAAATCAGTCACCCAAATACCATACTTGCATGACCAAAGAGCACTTTGCCCCTCCGCGATTACTATTAACGAGGCAGAGCTACCGTACGAATACGATCACCAAACCCATGCTATACTTTATCAGCTAAAACTAAGCATAGAGACTATAACATATAAACTAGACTATAGTGACGGTATATAACTAGCATGACAATAGTAGTATAACAAATATAAACTACTATCACACAAGTAGACTATACTATCACATATATGGATCACAATATCAAACAAGAAACTCATGACCCAAGCACAACTATATAGAAAAGATATATATATTGATAAGAGCAAAGTCTTACAAAAGGGAAAAGATACAAGAGCGATACCAATTCCAAGTGAAGACTTGGGACTAGAGAGCTCTAGACTCAGCCTAACTCCACTAAAACTCCAAGAACTACTACTAGCAAGAGAGAAATGCTTCTTGTGGTGTGTGTTGAGTGTGAAGGCACACCCTCCTATTTATAGCCTCAATAGGTCGGCAAGGGAGAGTAACCGCCACGAAAGGCATCTCAAACCGTCATCAGGAGTCGCGGAGGAGCCAACACGTGGAAGCCCAGGCGAAGAGGACGCCCGGCCGGGTCGGCCGACCTGACCAGGTCGGCCGACCTGGGGGTGGCCCCTCCTGGCCTGTGCTTTCTCTAGGTGGCTGTCCTGTGGGCCCTGACGTCGGGTTGCACGGTATTACAGGGAGTGACGTCGGTTAAGTGCTGAAAATGGGCCCTTCAATCCGTGTGACGTCCATGTGGCACTCTCTGATTGGTCGAAAGTGTGTTTTCTTGCCTTTTGAGGTGTTTCCTTCACATTTCCTCCTGCATGCACAAAGTTCTCCAAGTACAAGTGGAACTATATTATTGTGCTAAAGCATGCGTGTATGAAATGCCAAATTCTCCTTTATTTGAGTATAGTTGATGGTAAAAAATGGTACTTAACAGCCGTCAACAAACTCCCCCAAGCTTACCCTTTGCTCGTCCCGAAGCAAAGATAAACTTAAGTTGTTGATCAGGAGTTGCTACAATGTCCTACTCCTCAATAATACTATGCGCATAACAAAGTACTCTTCCTATAATTAAATATGTTGGCACATAACTTACCCATTTACCTCGATCCATGGGGCTTTTACACCTCATTGTCTTGGGCAGTTGAGAGATAGAACAATTACAGGGCACCAATCACTTGCTCTAGATTCCGCTATGTTATTCCGGAGGTTTTCAAAAGATTTTGAAAATAAAAACCAAGTTCCTCAAATGATTCTCTCGGATCACTCAATATGTGTATGATTCCTCACCAAGGCAAAGTGTTGCCTATAATTACCTACTTCTAAATAAGGCTTTATGTGGAGCTCAAGGTAGGGATATATGAGGCACTCATGTTCACATAATATTGCTATGTCAAAAGACCGGATCCAAGAAAAACATCAATTCAAACAATCTTGATCAAGATGTGCAAGTGTGTGGTAGAACAGAGGAATGGTGGATGGGAAGAAATAACTCCTTTTTGAATTTTCCTTCTCTCTTTTGGAGTTTCTAGGCTATGGCTATCTTTTGCTTGCTCTCTTTTTTTTGAGCATTTTTTTTTCTTTTCTTTTTGCATAGCCATAGTCCTAGTTTGCAATGAATACTTTGAGAGAGGAATTTTGTAATGGATATATGGAGTGTTTTTTTGGATGGATGGATGGATAGTGACTTTCTTCCGGTGTAGAAGAATAGCTCACGGTGGATATGGTGGATATGGTGGATGCTATCTTATTGATTTAGAAGGATAGCTCATGGCGGTGGATGTGTGTATATGATCTTGATCAAGAAAGCATGAAAAGAGTTCTACTAGGGTCACATCAATTTTGACTAAGCTCAATGTGAAACAAGCAGCATATGTGTAAAGGTTTTCAAATGTAAACACTACATATGGCTGTGGTGGGAATTTCATCATTGAGGAACTTGTCAATTTGTCATTTTGAAAAATAAAACTCCGAAATTCAAGCTTTACGTTGAGCAAGATCATAGCAGCCCTATCTATCATATCATACCTCTCAACAACTTAGAACTAGAGAATGCATATGCTACCCACAAAATTCAAGTTCAAGGCAAGATTTACCAACAAACCTAACTCTTGAGAGAGTACTAAGTTGTAAACTAGCATTAGAGAGGAATAAAGGACAGAGCAACTATTCATCATCTCAACATAGGAAATTATACACATTCATACCGCGCATGAAAAAGGGAAATATTTTTGTTCTTTTTATGTTTTGCAAATTTTTATGGATTTTCAGATTTAGCAAATGCAAGAAATAAAGGGAAGGGGAAAGATACAAGTTACCGTGAGAAGGGGGGTCCTCCCCCAAGCTTGTTCTTGCTCATATCTGCTGGTTCGGGTCGTAGCCTTGGGAGCGGAAGAAGGCATCCCAATTGTTCTGATTATGAGCCATCATCGCGTTCAGCTGGCGGAATTGGTTGTCGCTAAAATTCTGCCATTGCTGGGTGTCGGTGACATGTTGCGTGAGAGTTTGTTGCATGCTCTCGGTGCGCAAATCAATGTCGTTCACCCTCCTTGTGAACTCGGCCATCCCATAGTTGAGTTCACGGAACCCACGGGATGAGAATGACCGAGTGGCAAAGGATGGCGGTCCGCTTGAACTTGATGACGTCTGCATGGGGTAATCGTACTGAGATTCCCATGCTCCGGCCTGCCATGTTGATGCACCCGCCTCGTCCTGTGGCGGGGGCTGCTCCCATACCGGATCTCCGGTCGGAGTGTGAAACTCCGGTGTAGGCTCCATATGCCTACGGGAACGTGTCGGTCGCCCTGAAACACTATGCCTGCGAACTTCTCCCACTGGCTCAAGTGGGAGGGTTAGTGCCCGATAGTGATACAAACGAAGACCCGGGTTAGGTAACGGGAATTCATTTGTATACCCGGGAAAGTGATAGATCAAGGTATTATTTGGACCATGTTTCAAAGTATGTCCTTGCACAAAATAGTCCTCGCCTAGAAATTCTCTATCTACCGTCAAATATTCAACATGAACATTCTCAAGCAGACCACACTTCTGCGCAATGCGAGTAACTAAAGAGGTGCACTCAATTGGTCCTGTCAACTTTATATTGTCTAACCATTGATCAATCATGCATTCCGCGGGTGACACCCTAATTTTCTTAACCATGGCATAAAGTATTTTCAATTCATCTTGCCGGACAACCCTAATGTCACCTCGAGGAAACAAGGTCATAGCCAACCACACATGCATAAATCTAAGTGTAGGATTATGGATGGCACTTGTTCTAGGCTTGGGACCCCACTCGTTTCCGGAAATCTTTTTCCAAAAACTTTCTTTATGGAACCCCTTTAGCGCTTTATCTAAGTCTAGCCTACATTTAGGATTTAGACCTAGCATAGCATGAAGATCACCCCATGTGACCAAGCGCTTTTGCCCAAACAAGCGAAAAGAAATGCCTTCATCATACTTTCTAAGGGTGCATAAAAACTGCATAGTAAGCAAACGAGAACCCGGCTCATCTACTTCTACGAAATTTAGCCAACCCATAGTGCGAAAAATAGAGGCAAATTCTTCTCTCATACCTATTTTCTCGAGGAAGTCCGGATCGAAGCGTCGGGTGTGGGCGAATGGCCGTTCTCTCATGAGCGCGATGGCTTGGCCCTCGCGGTCATCCTTGATGTCGAGATGCTCCTCGGTGATGAGCAAGGCCGGCCTTTCCTCCGGAATTTCAGCTTCGGGGTCACCATGCCCCGGACTTGGTGTGAGCTCGACGGAGGATGCTTGACTCGTGCTTGCACAAGTGCTTTTTCTCCGCTTGATTCTGGCGACTTGCTTCATTCGTTTGAACATGGCTGCACACAAGAACAAACACAAGACAAGAACAAAAACAAGATCGAACAAGTGTTCGGGTGAGCGTTAGTGAAAACAACAAACCCGAGCTTCTCCGAAATTGGTTTTCTTCTCACAACAACTTGCAAATGCACTAAAATAGAGGGGAAATATTTTTTTGGGTTTTTGGGGCTGTAGTAAAGTTGAAGAACACGAAATTTTGGGAGAGCAACAAGTGAGCAAAGGAGGGGAGTCAAAGATGAGCTTGGAATGGTGAAGCTCCTCCTCCTGGGCGGTTTTTATAGCAAGATGGCCGTTAGAAAGGGACAGAGCAACGGCCATATAGCCGTTTGGAGAAAGGAGCACAGGAAAAGGTGGGGCCAGGGGGTCGGCCGACCTCACCAGGTCGGCCGACCTGGAAGGTGGGCCTCCTGGCAGCCCCCTTTTTCCTATGTGTTCCCCAACGGCTAGGGGATTTGTCCCCTGCTGCCTTTTTGCTCAAAAAGCTCAACAAAAAATCTTTTCAAAATGGAAAGCCCAAAAACCTATTTTCTAAATTTTCAGAAATGCAAATGAGTTTTGAAAAATTTCAAGGTGGCTGGAAAAATTCAAAAATGCAGAAATGCAGTGGTCGGAAAAAATCAAAATGTGGTGGAAAGAAAATATGCAATTAAAAGAGCAAATATGGATAACTACCTGTTTAACCTCCCGGCGAGGACTCACCTTTTAAAGTCCGACGAGCGGGACTTTTCTCCGGCGTTCAGCTCGATGAAGCGTTGTCCGGTCCCGGAGATGAAGACACGGATGACGCTTCTTGTTTCACTCGCCACACCTTCTTGGTCTTTGTTGCGGCCGGTGGCTTCTCGGGCTTCGGAGGCTGCGGTTTTGCAGGCTTCACAGCCTGTTTCTTTGCAGACCTCGGAGGTTGCTGCCTTGTGGACTTCGGAGGCTGTTGCTTAATGTGTGACCTTTGCCCCCTTGCCTTCATTAGTTGTTGCTGTGCAACCTTTTCCTTCTCAAGGAAGTTCTTCATGAATGTGATGAGGCTATCCTTCTTTGGCGGAGTGACCTCCACTTCCTTGATGTTGCTTGGGTTCGGCCCGTACTTGATACGGATCATGTTGCATTGTTCTTTCCGTGGCCGAAAGTCAAACTTCTCCTCCTTGCCATTGATGTGGAAGCGGATTTCTCCGGCTCCTACATCGATGCGAGCATCCGCAGTGCTGAGAAATGGGCGTCCCAGGATGAGTGGTGTGCTCTTCCCGACGTCCATGTCAAGCACTACGAAGTTGACGGGGATGAAGCAATCCCGGATTTTCACCGGAATATCTTCGGCGATCCCTGCCGGATAGCGGACCGTTGAATCGGCCAGCTGCAGCTGCATCGGCGTGGGGGATAGTGTGGTGTAGTTGAGCTTGTCGAAGACATCCTTCGGCATGACGCTCACACTTGCCCCAAGATCACATAAGGCATGGTCGAAGTTCTGTGTCCCGATTGAGCAGGTGATCGTGGGACACCCCGGATCTTTCTTCTTCTCAGGAAGCCGGTTGAGTATAGCAGCGCTACACTCTTCTGTCAGCTTGACAATTTCTATGGTCGGTAGTGGGCGCTTGTTGCTGATAAGATCCTTGAGGTAGCGAGCGTACGTGGGTACTTGTATCGCATCCAGCAAGGGCATGTTGATGTGCAGCTTCTGGATCACCTCAACGAAACGTGTGAACTGCTCGTCCACGGTGGGCTTCCTTCTTCTTTCAGGAAACGGCATGAGGTTCGTGTCATAGAACTCATGTGGGGCCGTTTTCCTGGGCGGCAGTTCTTCTTCTTCTGCTGGCTTCTCAGCTGATGTGTCCTTTCCTGCATGGTTAGGGTATGGCGGATCCCGAGTGGACTTACCTCCTCTCGTGGTAACCGCATTAACATTTTCTAAGGGGGTCTCGGGTTGCCCCGGGATTTTCCCCGACTCAGCAGTAGGAACAGCAGCAGCTAACTGAGCAAATTGGGTTTCTATCATTTTATTAAAGCTCAGCTGATTCTTGAGAGCAGAGGAAACACCCTCTATCTTAGTGTGGATGCTCTCAAGAGTCCTATCAGTGGTGGCAAGCTTTTTACTGATGTTATCATTAACCTTAGCTTGACCAAGCACAAGATCTTTCAAGGAGGGCTGATTATAACCGGAATTAAAACCAGAGAAGTTGCCAGAGTTACCTCCTTGGTAGTTGGGACGTGGTGGACCCCAACTTTGACCTCCTTGTGGATGGTAGCCGTTGTTGTTGTTGTTGCCCATGAACATTGCGTGCTCACGAGTCTCAGGGCAGTCATTGCCCGAGTGTCCCGTGTTGCCACAGACCTCGCAAGTCATACGAGCGTCTAGGGCTTTCACTTCTCTATTGGCTTGGTCGTCCATCTTCTTCATGAGAAGGTCAATCTTGGCGGCGAGCATGTCAACCTCCTTGACGGAGTGCATGCCTCGCTGGCGAGGTTGGAGGCGCTCTTCATTCCAACCTTGGTTGGACACCATCTTCTCGATCAAATCTTTTGCCTTGCTCACAGTGAGCGAGAAGAAGGCTCCACCAGCAGCAGCGTCGAGGTGGTCGCGGGCCGACGGAGTAAGCCCGTTGTAGAAGTTCTGGATGATCAGCCAATCATCCATCCCGTGGTGGGGACATGCCAGGATGTACTCCTGGAGCCTCTCCCATACCTCAGGAATCGACTCCTTCGACTCCTGCTGGAAGCTTGAGATCTTTCTGCGGAGGGCATTGGTCTTGCCCAGCGGGAAGAACTTTGCAAGGAACGCAGCTGAACACTTCTCCCAAGTGTTCATAGCTTCAGGGTTTGCGTAGAACCACTGTCTCGCTCTCCCAAGGAGAGAGAACGGGAACAGTTGAAGGCGAACAGCGTCGGGGGTGACGTCCTTCATTTTGAACGTGTTGCAAATCTCCAGGAATTGCTGGAGATGAGCACTAGCGTCCTCATTGGCTTTCCCACAGAATGGGCTAGCCTGCACCATGGTGATGAGACCGGTCTTGATCTCGAAGTTCGCATCTCCCACATTGCCAGCTGGTCCCGTAGGGATGTTGGCAGCGGAGGGAGCGGAGAACTCGCGGAGGGTCTTGTCGGCCATTTGCTCAGAGCTTGATGGTGCGGGAATGACAGGTTCGATTGGCCGAGTCTCCTTACGAGGAGGGGTGAGCCTAGCTCGTGTCCTTCTCAGGAGTGACTCAGGATCTTCAGTGAAGTTTGTCGGCAAGTCGAAACCAGTCATACACTACCCTGTTTTCATACAAATTGCAGAAAACAAAGCAAGGTTAACCTGCTTAGGAGATAGCCTTAATAATTGCAACACTACTATATACATTAGTAATTTTTCTTGAACCATTCGCCTTCCCCGGCAACGGCACCAGAAATGCTTGTTGACTTTTGCTAAGCCATATTAATAAATCATTCCCGGCACG
This sequence comes from Eleusine coracana subsp. coracana, assembly GCA_032690845.1. Classification (NCBI taxonomy): domain Eukaryota; kingdom Viridiplantae; phylum Streptophyta; class Magnoliopsida; order Poales; family Poaceae; genus Eleusine; species Eleusine coracana. The sequence continues at coordinate 35,778,477 of CM064418.1, forward strand.
GGGCTAGAAACGGTTCACTAATATGTCCCAGAGTCAAGTAGGTAAAATCCGCAAGCGCACGGAGAATACCGCTGTAGCATTTCACCCGGAAGTATTCAGGGTATCGTATTTGTTTATCCCAAAGGAAGGGTATGATCAAGAAGCGTTACTAACATATAAGATCATGTTAACAATTAGCAAGGATATCTTAACCAAGACAGGCGGGTACATGATAATAACCGGGTAGTGTGACACACACAGAAGATTCCTACTAAATAAATAAAGTCTAGTGGAGGAAAGACTAGGCTAAGCTACTCCTACTATACATTCCTATACAGTTGCATAGCCTAAGTAGAATACATACAGACCCACACTCAGGTTCAGCAGTCAATAATATAGCACTTCAGGCACGGACTTACCCCTGCATCCACAGGCGACTTCCGCCAAGAGCCTACGCACTAGCCTAGCGGGGAGGATTTCAAAGGACGGACAGGGCTGTCACCACCTGCCGCCTACCTCAACGAACCAGTAGACTAACGAATAATTGATGCAAATCAGTCACCCAAATACCATACTTGCATGACCAAAGAGCACTTTGCCCCTCCACGATTACTATTAACGAGGCAGAGCTACCGTACGAATACGATCACCAAACCCATGCTATACTTTATCAGCTAAAACTAAGCATAGAGACTATAACATATAAACTAGACTATAGTGACGGTATATAACTAGCATGACAATAGTAGTATAATAAATATAAACTACTATCACACAAGTAGACTATACTATCACATATATGGATCACAATATCAAACAAGAAACTCATGACCCAAGCACAACTATATAGAAAAGATATATATATTGATAAGAGCAAAGTCTTACAAAAGGGAAAAGATACAAGAGCCATACCAATTCCAAGTGAAGACTTGGGACTAGAGAGCTCTAGACTCAGCCTAACTCCACTAAAACTCCAAGAACTACTACTAGCAAGAGAGAAATGCTTCTTGTGGTGTGTGTTGAGTGTGAAGGCACACCCTCCTATTTATAGCCTCAATAGGTCGGCAAGAGAGAGTAACCGCCATGGAAGGCATCTCAAACCGTCATCAGGAGTCGCGGAGGAGCCAACACGTGGAAGCCCAGGCGGAGAGGGCGCCCGGCCGGGTCGGCCGACCTGACCAGGTCGGCCGACCTGGGGGTGGCCCCTCCTGGCCTGTGCTTTCTCCAGGTGGCTGTCCTGTGGGCCCTGATGTTGGATTGCACGGTATTACAGGGAGTGACGTCGGTTAAGTGCTGAAAATGGGCCCTTCAATCCGTGTGACGTCCATGTGGCACTCTCTGATTGGTCGAAAGTGTGTTTTCTTGCCTTTTGAGGTGTTTCCTTCACATTTCCTCCTGCATGCACAAAGTTCTCCAAGTACAAGTGGAACTATATTATTGTGCTAAAGCATGCGTGTATGAAATGCCAAATTCTCCTTTATTTGAGTATAGTTGACGGTAAAAAATGGTACTTAACAGCCGTCAACACAAGGCACAAGCTTGCCTCCCTCGAGAACTTGCTGATTCCTTGAGTCGACATAGACGCTCACTAGCAATGCCCCTTTCTCTAGTGGGCTCAAACCGGGTACAAACGTGTGACGACCTTTGCAACCAATCACGATAGGCTCGATCAACGACACCTAACTAGTCTAGGTCTCACCATAGACCAAGTGTAACAACCTAGATCACACCCTTACCACCTTGATAGTCTGGTTTTTGCTATGGAATCAAAGCCCTCACAACTAGACAAATGTTCCGAACACTTGCTCCATAGCTTGTCCTTAGCCTTGATCCATCTCCATCAACCCTTGGACTCCATCAAGCTCATCAAGCCTCCATGGTTGCGGTCATTGTCATTCATTGCCATGGCAACCGTCATCAATCATCATAGAGTACAAAAGGCTTCCTACATGCACAACACTTGTGTAGGCATTAGTCACATTTAATGTTTGTCATTCATCACCAAAACATCATACCTTGGGGTGACCTCAATGGTCATGATCCTTACACAAGTTCTGCATGAAGGAATTGTGTGCCTCTAATGAGCGGAAGACTGCTGCCAACACCACCCTCATCGCCTCCGGCTTCTCATGCGGCCCTACTGGGTGTCGCGGCAGCGCCACCTCTCCTGCACCATGGCGTGCCCCACCCCTATCAACAGCACCATGGCAAGACCACCCGGTATCTCCGGTGTGCGCCCCCTTCAGTCAGTCAAGACTAGGCGCACGTCCGCCAGACTCTAGCAACTAGCAGCACAACAGTCGCAACCAGCGCCGTGGAGGCGTCCGTCTCTTCCAGCAGCACCCTTACCCGCCAAGTGGGCCCAGGGTGTGCATCAGCCCCTGGGCCTACCCTGGTGCCTTCCAGCAAGGCGCCAACTCTCCTCGTCCCTTTTGCCCGGGTGTTCTTGGGCCATACCCACAGGCACACATGATGCTCGCTCCGACTCAGTCCTCTACACCCGGCGTCCCCTAGTGGAACCAGACTGATCTGATCACCGCCATGAATTAGCTCGCCTTACCACCTACTGACGGATGGTTGGTCGACTCTAGCGCCTCATCTCACATGGCTTCCAGCGAAGGTATCTTGCTCCTCCGCCTCCCTCGCCACCCTTCTCCTATCACGGTTGGCAATGGTGCCCATCTCCCCGTCACTGTTCGTGGACACTCTACTTTAGTTATGTCTTCATCTAAATTCTCATTGAACAATATTTTAATTGTCCCCTCTCTTGTTCATAACCTTTTGTCTGTTCGACGATTCACGAGGGACAACCTTTGTTCATTTGAATTTGACCCCCTTGTCTTTTCAGTTAAGGACCTCCAAACCCGACACGTGATTCTTCGGTGTAATAGCGACGACGGCCTCTAAACCATCACTCCTATTGATGTGCGCGTCGTTGCAGCCCGTGCTATGCTTGCAACCTCCTCGCCCCAGTTATGGCATCTTGTGTTAGATGTCTTGATTAAGAGGTCCTTCATCTCATGTAATAAGAAGACTCATAGCCTCTGCCATTCATGCCAAATTGGCAAACACTGTCGTTTACCTTTTTCATCTTGAACTATACACACTAGTGCACCCTTTGAACTTATTCGCTGTGACGTTTGGACATCTCTTGTGGCAAGTACTTATGTTTTTCTATATTACCTCATCATTGTTGATTATTTCACACATTTTTGTTCGACATTCCCACTACGCCAAAAATAAGAAGTTTGGGAGCACATTGTCTCCATCTTTGCATACACCCAAACGTAATTTGATCGTCCCATCAAGTCCTTGTGTTGGCGTTTGCTATGCTCTAAAGACAAAATCAATTAATTCCACAAGCGCATAGAAGACCATTGTAGAATTTCACCCGGGAGTACTCCTAGGTAGGGAAGCAAGGCATAAGAGTATCGAGAGTTAACAATCTTATGCCTATAAAGAAATTGCCAACCAAACTACGGTGGGGATGAAGATAATGAGTGGGTAATATGGTGGACGCATCAAGAGAAGACCACACTATAGGTATTTAATAGAGAAAAGAACAACTAGTTGGGAGGACAAGGATTCATGTTGGATTTCCTAAGTGATGATGTTCTAAAATTTCCAAGACAAGCATTGTTAACTCTTGATACTTTAAAATTTCCATGAACAACTAGTAAATGGTGCAGCTCTAGAAGCAACACTTAATGCTTGTCTTGGAAATTTTAGAATATCATTACTTGGAAAATTCAACTTGACTCGTTGTCCTCCCAACTAGCTGTACTTTTCTCTATTAAATACCTATAGTGTGATCTTCTCTTGATGCGCCCACCATATTACCCACTCATTATCTTCATCCGCACTGTAGCTTGGTTGGTGATTTCCTTATAGACATAAGAATGTTAACTCTCGATACTCTTACGCCTTGCTTTCCGGAGGAGAAATATGATACCCTGGAATACTCTCGGGTGAAATGCGACAAAGGTGTTCTATGCGCTTACGGAGTTAATTGATTTTATCTTTTGAGCGTAGCAAACACCAACAAGCATTTCTAGCGCCGCTACCGAAGAAGCAATGGCTAAGATTTCAAAGCTAACATAGATTGTCCATTGAGCTAATTGACCACTAGCCTTAGCGGGATCACCCATGTTTTGTTTGAGTATGTTACAAACAAGACACAATCTCCTTTACCTTGGTGCTAGTTTTCATAGAAGAAGACCTCGTGGTGTTGCGATACTTCTCAACGAATCATCATGTACCCCTATAGCTCAATTTTCAAGGAGGTAAGCGCCAAAATCTTGCCCCCGATCTATCTATTTGGACAACTTTGGTATTGATTCAATTGTTTTGTCTACAACTAATGTTACATTCTTTTCATATCACTTATTGGGCTATGCATTCATCGCTTGGTTGTGTGCCCCATGTATGAGTATGATATAGAATATTCCTTCTATTGTATAATTGTGGTTGTGATAAGCATTCCTTGTTCGGTTGTATATCGCATTCACTTGTATGATAAACTGAACAACATAAAAATGGTCATCTCTCTATGATGCTTTGATGTGAAATAAGAAAAATGTGTCCATTTTCCCTCCTTAATTCATCAAATTAGACATGCTGTCTAGGTTGATTGATGGATCAATAGAGATATGCCTATTATAGACGAATAGATTTGCGCTAACAATTACAAGAAATCAATGGACCAAGTGCAGCCAAAAGAAAATGAAAACAAAAAGAGAATGGACAATAGAAAACTCAAAAAGGTCGCTGCCAGAGAGGCCAAAAAGAAGATTCAAGTATGGCAAAAGGAGACCATCTCGTTTGGGACATATAAACCGAACCATCATCGGAAGATAACCGATATTTATCCCCCTTCAATATCCCTCATATATACCATTAGATTAGGTTGTTGCGTTTCTTTTTTTTACTCATTAAACGTGGATAATAGAAAAAAATTACAAAAAACATAAAAAACTTTGGTGCTAACCCGGTCGAGATCATCAGTCGACTGGCTGATTTCTAGGCCAAATGATCAACTAGCCGACTCCCCGGGTTGTTAAACCCGTCAGGCCAATACCTGGCCAAGATCATCGATCGGGAGGCCGTTTTTCATGCTGGATGAACTCCTGACTGGCTCACCGGGATGCTAACCCGGCCAGGTAATTGCTTGGCTGAAATCAATGCCCGGGATGTTTTTCTTTCTCTTTGCATAAGTTTAAGTTGCACCTCCACTTTTGCATGATGTTAGATGGATGCATGCTCTACTTATTCATATTTTTGTTGTAATTTTATATGCATGTTTGAAAATGTTATTACAAATGGTAACATGGTAACACCTAAATGGCTTGTAACACCTGATCTTTTCCCTCTTCCATAGATCTTTGTGGAAGAACAGCCGGGAAATAACTACGTCTAAAACCTTTACTTAGGACAATGACTTAATTAAGTCCTAGCTGGGAAACCCGTGAACAAGTAAATCATGGAAACACTCTAAAAAGGTGCAAATAGAAAACAACTACAATGCTTAAGAAGGCACTATCAAACATGGATAAATAATAGAACAAACACATTTATATTTGAGGCATAAGTCTTATAGAAGAAAAGATACAAGAGAACTTATACCAAGGATTCCAAGACAAATCCGGAATCCTGAGGAGAAGCTCTCAACCCGACTTTAACTCCCAAGCTAACTATGATATTCTACATTGTAGGAGAAGTACTGGGAAACTAGTCTTCTTGATGTCTTTCTTCGTTGGTGTCCTTTTTTTTGCCAAATTCCCCCTCTATTTATAGGTGGCAATAGGATGGGGGGGGGGTACATGTAGGTGAAGTAGAGTTGGTGGGCCAAAGTCGGTCCGTCGGGTGGCGGGCAAGGCCGGTCGGCCACATGGCGGCCTGGCATGCCCGGCGGCATGCACCGCCGGGCAACGGGAAAGGCCAGGCGGCCTTTGGATCATGACAGTTCTATGACCGACCTTCTCCCGATGGCTTGGATTGTGTCCTGAAGGTGGTTGTTGGCTCGGTTTCTACCGACTCTTCCTTTGGCGGGAAGTAGGCCTCTTGGGACTCATGGTCTAGCAACCCTGCGTGGCCATCCCAGGCCGATCGATAGGTTAGGCCAGGCGGCAGGAAAGGTTGGACGATAGTCCATGCTGTGCAGCGGGCTCGGCCAAGCAACGGCCTTGGCCGGGTGTCGAGCCCTTGCCGGGTTGTCCCTTGTCCTCTCCCGGTTAAGCCACTTGATGACCTTCTATCCCTCGCCACATTTCATGTGTCTTGGTCTAGGAGAAAACCGGCATCGTGGTGGAGTATTTTGCAACATCGGCCGGGTGCTGATTGCAGTCGTAAATGACCCTGTCGGCCTGGTCCTGACTTCAGTCAGAAACGACCCTGTCTGCCGGGTCCTGGCGGCCGATATTGGGTTTTATAGGCCACCAACACCTCCCTAAGCTCAAACCTTGTCTTGTCCTGAGAAAATTTAAACTAAGAAGTAATAGATTAGGAGTTGTCTCAATGTTAGATCCCTACAAGGATCAAGTGCACAAACACATACTCCCACAAAATAGAGGTAAGTGTAAACCAGCACAACTTGGTCACTAAATCATCCTCATTGTACATCGGGGCTTATTGGTATTTTCTAACTTTGTCATAGGTGGTTGAAGTCTAGAATGGCTAGCTCAGACATTGTCATGGAATCTCCTACTTGATCATGAGTCCAAAGTTTTTATAATGATGCAAAAGATTGAAAATCTTCCCTATTGGTGCAATCTCCCACTTTGACTCTCATCTCTCATAAGGTGTATTTCCTCACCAAGCGCTCATCCTATTTGTTGAAACTTGGCTTATACGTGGAGCTTGGTAGGATGGCACATTTACCATGCATATATTGTTAACCTAAGAGACGGTCCTAGCAAAAAGATAATGCACTTCCTCATTCCAATCATCTGGAAATATTTTCAAGGGGAGTGGGAGAGAATGGACTCACACAAAGGAATAGGCTAGCACAATTGCAAAAGTCTTGGGTACAAATAATTCCCAACAACTGGATATTGTGCTACTATAGAAGGATGGTCTTTTATTTGTCAAAAATATTTTTGTATGAACCTCGAATTTTTTTTTATACCGTACATCCATGAGAGCTCACAAACTATTTTTTTCTCATTTTCGTTTTTTTGTTTCATTCTTCTCTTCTTTTTTTTATTCACTCTCATGGTGTAAAGAAGATACAATCGAAGGTTCAAAATTTTTTGTGTACGTTTTCTAGAGCATTCAATGGGAGGACAATCAAAACCTTTTCATAGGATCAACGTTTCGCAAATGAAGGATTTTGGCTAACATGTTTGGTTAACTGGATGGTTGAATCCGATGTGGAAACCACATAACTAGACATGGTGAATTGAGAACTTGAAGATAACACAATAGAAAATGATTGGCTTTGGAAGTGCCAATCCATCATAAGGAACGAATCCAAACTAAACTTGATGCATACTAAGATGGCGTGATAGTGGGTTTGCAATTAACATTTGGTCATAGTAGGAATTTTACTATCATAGGGAAGAAGTGCACCAATTAGGGGGTTTTTGTTGTAGTTTCAAAGAAATCATTGGACACTAATCTTGAGGAAATTTTTGACTCATCCAAACATGCCATATCATAAACTCCAACAACTAGACTTGGTGTTTATTAGCCATTTGCACCCACTAATACATAGAGGGACTAGCGTTGTAGTCATGTCAGTATATCATTAACAAAGTAATGAGGAGTAGAGGTTGTAAACTTGAGACTCAAAGGGTGCTAAGAGAGCAACTATTCATAATGACCATATGATAGGTAGGGACAAAGTTCTCAATTTTATTCAAAAATAGTAAATATTTTTGCATTTTTTTTTCACAATAAAGCAACTAGATAGAGGGTAGAGAGGTGAAGGATTTGATGGCAAACCTTGGTTTAGGTACCTGCCCAAGCTTAGGTCTTTGCAAGATTTATGTTTAAAAGAGGTGGTCACTATAGTGATGGATACTCAAGGTTCATAGTAGACACCCTCAAATGTTTGCCATTCCTTGCTTTTTTTTATAGCCTTCAAGAGCAAGCTTTGGGGGCTTAAGCCCCTCGCCGGCCGACTAAAGTGGCCGGGCGGCAACACCTCGCCAGGCGGTAACACATGGCGGGGCACCGGCACATGGTCAGCCGAGATGCCCACTTGATCCTGCTGCTGCATGCTTCCTTTGTTGTTAATGGGAGTGAAACAAGGAGTACAACCATCTGCTCTTTTTACGAATCATGGTCATGGCATGACCCTCTTTTTGTACAAATTGTTTCAAGGGCAACATTGCTCGTGCTTTAGCCACCCACGACCTAAATGTCCTTCTCCCTACAAATATTAGGCAAGAGAAAGGGAGAGAAAGTAGGTCGGGTGGCCATATTTGGCCGGGCGGCTACATTTAACATGAAAATTATCCAGCCGAGTGATTGTTTTTTTCCGGAAAAATGACCCCCTGGGCATTGATTTCAGCCAAGCAATTACCTGACCGGGTTAACATCCCGGTGAGCCAATCAGGAGGTCATCCAGCATGAAAAACGGCCTCCCGGTCGATGATCTTGGCCAGGTATTGGCCTGACGGGTTTAACAACCTGGGGAGTCGGCCGGTTGATCATTTGGCCTAGAAATCAGCCAGTCGGGTGGTGATCTCGACCGGGATAGCACCAAAGTTTTTTTAGTTTTTTGTACATTTTTTTCTATTATCCACATTTAATCAGTAAAATAAAGAAGAAAAAACAACCGAATCTAATGGTATATACGAGGGATATTAAAGGGGGATAAATATCAGTTATCTTCCAACGATGGTTCGGTTTTTACGTCCTAAACTAGACCGTCTCCTTTTGTCATACTTGAATCTTCTTTTTGGCCTCTCTGGCAGCGATCTTTTTGAGTTTTCTATTGTTTTTTGTTTTTATTTTCTTTTGGCTTTACTTGGTCCATTGATTTCCTGTAATTGTTAACGCAAATCTATTCGTCTATAATAGGCATATCTCTATTGATCCATCAATCAACCTAGATAGCATGTCTAATTTGATCAATTAAGGAGGGAAAATGGACACATTTTTCTTATTTCACATCAAAGCATCATAGAGAGATGACCAATTTTATGTTGTTCAGTTTATCGTACAAGTGAATGCGATATGCAACCAAACAAGGAATGCATATCACAACCACAATTACACAATAGAAGGAATATTCTATATCATACTCATATGTGGGGCACACAACCAAGCGATGAATGCATAGCCCAATAAGTGATATGATAAGAATGTAACATTAGTTGTAGACAAAACAATTGAATCAATACCCAAGTTGTCCAAATAGATAGATCGGGGCAAGATTTTGGGGCTTACCTCCTTGAAAATTGAGCTATAGTGGTACATGATGATTCATTGAGAAGTATTGCAACACCATGAGCTCTTCTTCTATGAAAACTTGCGCCAAGGTAAAGGAGGTTGTGTCCTGTTTGTTCCATACTCAAACAAAACATGGGTGATCCTGCTAAGGCTAGTGATGAATTAACTCAATGGACAATCTATGTTAGCTTTGAAATTGTAGCCATTACTTCCCTAGCAACAGCGCTAGAAATGCTTGTTGGCGTTTGCTACGCTCAAAAGATAAAATCAATTAATTCTGCAAGCACACAGAACACCATTGTAGTATTTCACCCGAGAGTATTCCAGGGTAGCGTATTTCTCCTCAAGAAAGCAAGGCGTAAGAGTATCGAGAGTTAACAGTCTTATGTCTATAAGGAAATCACCAACCAAACTATGGCGTGGATGAAGATAATGAGTGGGTAATATGGTGGGCGCATCAAGAGAAGATCGCACTATAGGTATTTAATAGTTAAACACTACGATCGCTCTAGTGGAAGAATTTCTTAAATCGGAGCTACGATTGAAAAGTTATGAAGATTTGAAGTTTCAAGAGTTAAAACGTGAAAACAGACAAGTTAAATGGCCTAAAAGTAAATCTAGAAAAATATAAGGGCTAAACTATAAAATATACATATGAAATATAATTTATAAAAATTTTAGGGTTCAAAATGTAATTTATAAAAAGTACAAGGACTAAATTGTAAAAGATACATATAAAAATATAATTTATAAAGAATTAAAGGACTAAAATGTAATTCTGGAATGGTTCAGGGGCCTAACTATAAATTTATAGGGCCAAAATATAATTATTTATAAGTTTAGGGACCTAGGTGAAAAAAATACAGGACTAAAACATAATTAGAAATAAGTACAGGGCCCTAAGTGTAAAATGTCCAACCTAAATTATTACTTATAAAAATTAGGGCTAAAATAAAATTACTAGAAGGTATAAGGTTGGTTATGTAAAATTACAAAATTAAAATATAATTAAAAATAGGTATAGGGGTGTTTTTACAAAATTTAGGGCTAAAATATTATTTAGGTAAAAGGCTAGGGGCTTTTCTATGAAAATGCAGTGCTAGAAAATAATTATGTAAAAAGTCAGGATTATAAATATAATTTTATAAAGGTTTTTGCAAATTTTTTAGAATTAATCTGTAATTCAATAAAAGGGCAGGGGCCTATGTGTAAACTGGCCTCTACTATAATTAAATAGAGAAAAAAATAAAAATAAATAATAAAAAAAACATCTATTTCCCGTGGACTAGGTCCACGGGCTCGTGAACCATAGTGGCGCCACCGGTCCACGGTCCACGGTGGACCGGCGGCCATTGGAGCCGACCGAAGCTCGCCGGGGAGAAGCTCCGATGCGCGGAAGGCGGCGAGGAGGGTAAAGGGGAGGGCGGCGGAGGGTGGCGAGCTCACCGGGCTGGACCGTGAGCGGGCGGGTGGCCGAAATCGGACGGGAGACGGTGGCGGCTACGGGGCCGACGGCGGTGGCGGGAAGGCGGCGGTAGCGCGCGGCTGGGGGACCGAAGGGGAGGCATGAGGGGCGGGTCCCGCCATTTTATAGGGGCACGGGGCCCTAGGTGCCTTGGCACGCACGTCGAGAACAGCGGCGGCGGCGCTAGGCTGGTGGCTCCGCTAGGGTTCCCGGGGGTGTGCGCAGGAGCGGGCCGAGGTAGGCCGGGGCGGCTGGGCTGCGCGGGCGAGGTGGGCTGGCGCGTGCGGGTGGGCCGAGTGAGCGCGCTGGCGGGACACGGGCTGCATGGGCGCGCACGGGTGCTGGGCCGGCTAGGCCAAACCAGAGAAGGGGGAGGAGAGGGAGAGCGAGCTAGGCCAGGGAAGGGGTTTCGGCCCAAAGGCCTTAGGGTTTTATTTTCTTTCCTCTTATTCTTTTCTTCTTCCCATTCTATTTCTATTTTGAAAACAAATCCGAAACAATTTCTAATCGATTTTTAAAATAGATTTTTACACACAATAAAATCCAACAACTATTAATCAACATAACTGCAACAAGCAAAATAAAAAAAACCTATATTTAGATATTTTCTTTAGAATATAGTTCTTTTTCTTAGCAAAATATTAATAACTTAATTACATATATAAAATTTTAAAATATTCCAAATTTTGAAAAATCAGGGTGTTACAGTACGCTATCGCTAGACAACCCTGCTTGAGACTTCCCGAACGTGGTGGATTACTAAATGGAAGGACAGGGCTATCACCACTTGCCGCCTACCACTCATCTCGTGGGGACGAATGCATAACCAGCTAGTATTTACATAGGTACCATGCCTACATTCACACTAGATATTCTTCTATAGATCTTAGCAGAAGAACAACCAAGAAATAACTAAGTCTAAAAGCCTTACTCAGGACGGCAACTTAATTAAGTCCTTTCTGGGAAAGCCGTGAACATGTAAATCATGGAAACAGTCTCAAAAGGTGCAACTAGGAAACAACTACAAAGCTTAAATAGAAGTGTCACCTTATCTTTGATGCATAAGACTTATAGAAGAATACATATAAGAGAACTTATACCAAGACTTCCAAGACAAAACTGGAATACCAAGGAGAAGCTCTCAACCCGACTCTAACTCCAAAGCTATCTATCCTATTCTACATTGTAGCAGAAGTAGTGGGAAAGTTGTCTTCTTGATGTGTTTCTTCGTTGATGTTTTTTTCTGCCAAATTCCCCCTCTATTTATAGGTGGCAATAGGATGGGGGGAGGGTACTTATAGGTGAAGTAGAGTCGGTGGGCCGAAGTCGGTCCGTCGGGCTTCGGGCAAGGCCGGGCGGCCACGTGTGCCGGGCGGCCGGGCATGCCGGGTGACATGCACCATCAGGCGGCAGGCAAGGCCGGGTGGGCTTTGGATCTTGTCGGTTCCTTGACCGACCTTGTCCTGATGCTTGGATGGTGTCCTGAAGGTGGTTGTTGGGTCAGTTTCTATCAACTCTTTTTTTTGGCGGGTAGTAGGCATCATGGGACTCATGGGCTGGCAACCCCGGGTAGCCATCCCAGGCCGGGCGACAGCCCATGCCGGGTGACGGGCTCGACCGGGCGGCGGCCTTGGTTGGGTGCCGAGATCTTGCCAGGTTGTCCCTTGTCCTATCCCAGTTAGGCTATGTGATGGCATTCTTTGCTTTGCCACATTTAACGTGTCTTGATCTGAGAGAAAAATAGCATCGTGGTGGTGTATTTTGCAAAATCGGCTAGGTGATGATTGCAGTTGTAAACAACCCTGTCAGCCGGGTCCTGACTTCATCCATAAACAACCCGGTCCATCGGGTTCTGATTTTAGCCGTAAACGACTTCATTGGCTGGTGAAAATGGCTGTTTCACAGTGGTGATCGGACGACGGAGTGTTTTCCTCATATTTTTGCATATTTCGGACCTTTTATACCTGTAAACACATATCTCACCAAAACTCATGAAATCATATTAGTTTAAATAAATATTTTTTAATCTTAGGTCTTTACCTTGGATTTCCCGATTGGTTGGCGGCCGATATTGGACTTTATAGGCCGCGAACACCTTGCAGGCCGACAATGGCACTGTATTTGTAAATAGTGTTGTCTCTGCTTTCCTCTCATCCCGCGACACTACCCTTCACTTATCATGCCCATAAACATCCCCACAAAGCGGCAAAGCTGAACATATGCTCCGCACTCTTAACAACTCAGTGTGGACCTTGCTACTTCACGCGCACATGCCCCTAAGGCCCTAGCCACCGCTACCCATGTCTTAAACTATCAACCTTCATCCTCCGTTGCCAATGCCATTCCCTTCAAACTCCTATTTAGCAAACTAACCACCTATGACCACCTAAGATGTCTCTACTATCCAAACATCTCTCCACATCCGTACCCAAGCTAGTGTTGGAGATATGCCTAAGAGACATTATGGATTTGATCCGTATGTGAGGGTCATACGGATGTTGATCCGTGAGGGATTAGTCCACTAATAGGCCAACTTGTCGAGGCCCATTAGAAGGGTCTATATAAATGGAGGCAGGGCAAGGGGTACGTAACCCACCGGTCCATAACCCTAGCCGCCGCACTCCTCTCTCTCTCCCATGTCACCCTAAACCGTGCCGCTGGTGCTAGCACGCCGGGCACGGCCTTCCGCCCTGTATGTGTGGATACCGCAAGGAGGCGCTGCAACTATGGTGCTTCGGCTGGACCAGGAGGAGATGGTTGCTGTGAACAACTACGTCCTCTACACCAACGCACGACTACGTTGGACGAGCTGCTCCAACATTCGCTTCTGCTTCGCCTGCGTGTCTAGTGGTAATGATCCATGATCCCGTCTTATAAGGTTTCCTGGTTGAACGGTAGATATTATTGTATGGTATCGTAGCCTACCCGTTGTCCATCAGTGGTAGAGCTGCAAGAAACCCAGTCATTGGAAGAGGAATCGCAAGCTTCATCTGGAAGAGCTGAAGAAGAAGGGTGGAGACTCTTCTAATTCAGGTATTAATGTTATTGAAATTAATAATGTTGCTACATGTCCTTATGATTCATGGGTATTTGATACTGGATCGATGATTCATACATGCAAATCATTGTAGGGGCTTAAGGAAGCAAGGAAATGTGCAAAGGGCGAGGTGGATGCTCGCGTCAGCAATGGTGCAAAGGTTGCTGTGTTGGCCATCAGAACTTATCCACTTTCATTACCATCAAGATTAGTTTTGGAGTTAAATAATTGTTATTACATTCCCGCCTTGGGCAAAAACATTATTTCTTCAAAGTGTTTGGAGGAACATGATGGTTATAAGGTCATAATAAGTAACAAATGTTGTTCCATTTATTTGAATGATATTCTCTATGGTAATTGCGTATTGATGAATGGATTATATTACTTAGATCTTGAGAATAAGCCTATTTATAACATTAATGTGAAAAGGCTCAAGTCTAATGATTTGAATCCCACATATACTTGGCATTGTCGTTTAGGTCATATAAATGAGAAGCACATAAAGAAGCTCCATACAAATGGCCTTCTAAGTTCTTTTGGTGAACATCTAAAGCAATATGGAATTGTTCCACAATGGACTCGGCCAGGAACGCCTCAATGGAATGGAGTATCCGAATGGAGGAATCGAACCTTGTTAGACATGGTTAGGTCTACGATGAGCCAAAGTGATCTTCCATTGTCCTTCTAGGGATACGCTCTAGAAACTGCCACTTTCACACTTAATAGGGTTCCATCTAAATCCATGGAAAGGACACCATATAAGATATGGAGTGGGAAGCGTCCCGGCTTGTCTTTTCTTAAGATTTGGGGATGTGAGGCTTATGTAAAACATATGATGTCTGATAAGCTTTCTTCCATGTTTGATAAATGCTTCTTTGTAGGATACCCTAGGGAAACCAAAGGTTATTATTTCTACAAACGGGAAGAGGGCAAAGTGTTTGTCGCTCGTAATGGTGTTTTTCTAGAGAAAGAGTTTCTCTCCAAAAGGGTAAGTGGGAGAACGGCACAACTTGAAGAAGTTCAAGAAGCTCCAGAAAATGTTTCTTCTTCCACTATACCACAATTGGATGAACAAATTATTGTTGAACCAATTCTTGAAACACCCGTCCCGCGTAGGTCAGAAAGCGCATGTCGCGTTCCTGAAAAGTTCACGCTCCTAACCACTGGGCAGCGCGATATATTATTGTTAGACAATATTGATCCTAAGAGTTATAGTGAAGCAATAATGGGACCAGACTCTGAGAAATGGCTTGGAGCCATGAGATCCGAATTAGAATCCATGAGAGAAAATCATGTTTGGAACTTGATAGATCCGCTTGATGGTGTAAAAACCATTGAGTGTAAATGGGTTTTTAAGAAAAAATAGACATGAATGGAAATGTTCACATCTATAAGGCACGATTGGTGGCAAAAGGTTTTAAGCAAATTCAATGGGTTGATTATGATGAGACCTTCTCTCTCGTCGCTATGCTAAAGTCTATATGGATCCTTCTAGTAATTGCCGCATTTTATGATTATGAGATATGGCAAATGGATGTCAAAATGGTTTTCCTTAATGGAAACCTAAGTGAGGATGTGTACATGACATAGCCTCATGGTTTTGTCGATCCACAAAATGCTAGGAAGATATGCAAGCTTCAAAAGTCCATTTATGGACTAAAGCAAGCATCTCGGAGTTGTAATCTTCGCTTTGATGAGGTAGTCAAAGGATTTGGCTTCATTAAATACGAAGAAGAGCCTTGTGTTTACAAAAAGGCTAATGGGAGCGCGCTTGTTTTTCTGGTCCATTATGTGGATGACATATTACTAATTGGTAATGATATTCCAATGCTTGAAGCTATTAAGACTTCTTTGAGAAAGAGTTTCTCTATGAAGGACTTAGGAGAGGAAACTTACATTTTGGGCATTAAGATCTATAGAGATAGATCAAAGAGGCTAATTGGATGAAGCCAAGACACGTACATCAATAAGGTATTGAAATGGTTCAATATGCAAGATTCCAAGAAAGGTTTCTTGCCCATGTCGCATGGCATTACTGTTAGCAAGACTCAATAGAGAAGATGAGAGTGATCCTGTATGCTTCGACTATCGGATCCATCATGTATGCCTTGATATGTACGTGCCCAGATGTAGCTTTTGCTCTAAGCGCTGCAAGCAAATTCCAATCAAACCCAGGAGAAGCTCACTGGGTGGCTAGTAAGAATATCCTAAAGTACTTGAGAAGAACTATGGGTATGTTCCTAGTCTATGGAGGTGAGGAAGAGCTCGTTGTAAATGGTTACACTGATGCTACCTTCCAAACTGACAAAGACGATTCGAGATCACAATCTGGATTTGTGTTTTGCCTAAATGGACGCGCGGTGAGTTGGAAGAGTTCCAAGCAAGATATGGTTGCTAACTCAACAATGGAGGTCGACTAGCTTGCCGCTTCAGAAGCTACAAAGGAGGTTGTTTGGATTAGAAATTTGTTTCTGAGTTGGGTGTGATTCCTAGTGCGTCTAGTCCAATGGATCTCTATTATGATAATAGTGGTGCCATTGCGCAAGCCAAGGATCCTAGAACACATCAAAAGAACAAACACGTACTACGGCGTTATCACCTTATCCGGGACATCATCGCTCGAGGTGATGTAAAGATATGCAAGGTGCACACGGATTCAAACATCGCTGATCCATTGACAAAGCCTCTCTGTCAGCCCAAGCATGAGGCACATATGAGATCCATGGGTATTAGATATCTGCATGGTTAATGTATGAGATATTGTGTAATGTCTATTTTTATGTGTTATTGAATAAAGTGTTATTCTGTCCCATGGATAATAATTGTTGCATTGATTCACAAATACGTGACTTGTTTGTGAAACTCATTGTTTTTATAATATTATCCTAAAATGATCCCTAGTTTCTTATCATTATGTGGGCCAATAATGATTCATGAACTAGCACATGTATTGATTGATGATCATGTTTCACAGATCATAGATATGGAGATATCAAATCAATAATGTGGACACATGTTAGAGAACATGGTGTTGGATTGACCCACTAATAGACTCTGCTAAGATGTTATTGTTGTGCCATCAGTTGTTGTCTTTTATGATGTACCTTCGGGATCCTTAGACCTGAGATCGTCATTGATTTCCAGAATGCATAATAGCACACTTAGGGGTTACCAAACGCTATTCTGTAACTGGGTAGTTATAAAGGTAATTTTTGGGTATGCTATGAAACATGTCGTGGGGTGTGAGCGGTCAAGATGGAATTTGCCCCTCCTGATAACAGGAGAGATATCTCTGGGCCCTCTCTAGTTAGATGGATATGGAAGTGCATGGCCATGCCAATGTGATTAAACATTAATCATGGTGACTAAGAGTTAGTCATGATAAATCCACTAGACGTTCGAGTGAATGGTTGAGCTAGTACAAGGATGGCACGTATCTCGCCTTGAGCTTGACTGATATTGTGAGGCAAAGGGATCGATGAATGCATATGTCAAAGGTTCAGCCAATATGATCTTTATGTGTACACGAGAATCAGTATGTGCTGCTAGGTGCCGCTACTGATTTAAGTTTTGAAAAGGGGTTTTCACATCATTGTCGTGTACATGTGAACCTAACGGGTCACACACTCAACGGGTTGGAACATCGCTTGCCTATGTGATTGTCTCTAGTGCAAGTGGGAGATTGTTGGAGATATGCCCAAGAGACATTACGGATTTGATCCTTATGTGAGGGTCATACGGATGTTGATCCGTGAGGGATTAGTCCACTAATGGGCCAACTTGTTGAGGCCCATTAGAAGGGTCTACATAAATGGAGGTGGGGCAACGGGTACATAACCCACCGGTCCATAACCCTAGCCGCCGCGCTCCTCTCTCTCTCCCATGTCACCCTAAACTGTGCCACCGGTGCTAGCACGCCACGCACGACCTTCCGTCCTGTACATGTGGATACCGCAAGGAGGCGCTGCAACTGTGGTGCTTCGACTGGACCAGGAGGAGACGGTTGTTGTGAACGACTACGTCCTCTACACCGATGCGCGACTACGTTGGACGAGCTGCTCCAACATTCGCTTCTGCTTCACCTGCGCGTCTAGTGGTAATGATCCATGATCTCGTCTTACAAGGTTTCCTGGTTGAACTGTAGAAATTATTATATGCTATCATAGCCTACCCGTTCGCCTACAACTAGCTCCCCACTCAGCTGCCTGCATCTTTCTCGGATATCCTAGCACACACAAAGGCTATCGCTGCTTGGACATCACCAGAAAGACGATACTAACATCTCGACATGTCATTTTTGGCGAGTCAATTTTTCCCTTTGTAGACTATACATCTCCGGCAGTTCTGTCCTCCCTAGACTTTCTATTTGATGATGATACACCACTACCCACACTGGTTCTCGTGGCAGCTCTGTCCTCCTTGGGCATCGAGCGGCGACGCCCTGCCGCCACTATTGCTCCATCTCTCGGTGACGTCGAGCAGAAGGACTCTTGGACCCACCCCATGTAGGATGGCGACGCTCCTGTCCTAGACACCCCAGCCATGGTAGTGGCGCCCGAGACACGTGCATCAGACGCCCCTACCATGACCCTGGTGCGTGTTGCGTCCACTCGGGTGCCGCGACCACCAATGCCGCCAACTGTTCCATTTGCTACTCCCCGACCAGCACCCATCCCTCATCACATGGTCACACGCGTGCAAAAAGGCGGCGTGCAGCCCATTGACAAGCTCAACTTGTCCGCTGTTCATAGGTCGTCTTGCGGCTATCGAGCAATTACCATAGCGCCCTTGCCAACCCAAACTGGTGTGCAACAATGATAGAGGAACATCGGGCTCTCGTCGACAATGCCACCTGGACACTGGTGCCTTGCCCTCTTGGCGCCAACCTTGTGATGATGGTACCCTTGCTCGTCACAAAGCATGATGGGTTTTATGCGGCTTCTCGCAACAACATGACATCAATTACAATGAGACCTTGATTCCCGTGGTCAAGCCATCCACCATTTGAGTCATCCTCAGCATCGCCACCTCTAATGCTTGGCCGATCCATCAGCTCGACATCAAGAATGCCTTCTTGCATGGTAACCTTGACGAGACTGTTTACTATAAGCAATCGTAGGATTCATCGATCCCTCACTCCTAGACCAGTGTGCCTTCTCTGGAAGTCTCTCTATGGACTGAAGCAGGCACCGCGTGCATGGTACTAGCCAATAGTTTGCCAACTATACCCGTGGTGTTGGGTTCACTCCCTCGGCATCTGACACATCTCTCTTTGTTTACAAAGATGGAGACCGTGTCGCCTACCTCCTCCTCTAGATCAACGAGATCATACTCATTGCCCCCTTCGAGTCTCTCCTTCGACACCTCACGACACTTCTACACTCGAAGTTTGCCTCGGCACGTTGCACTACTTTCTCGACATCTCCGTTACACGCTCAACCGACGACCTGCTCCTCTCACAGCGCCAATATGTTGTTGACCTCCTCCAGCGTGCCAGCATGGCTGAGTGTCATCTCACAGCAACTCCAGTTGACACTCATGCCAAGCTGTCTGTTGTTGAGGGCGCCCCAGTCGATGACCCGTCTTTGTACTGTAGCCTCACTGGTGCCCTCGAGTACCTGATATCGACACGGCCTGACATCACCTATGTTGTTCAACAGGTGTGCCTCTTCATGCATGATCCACACAAGCCACACTTTGGCCTCATTAGGCGCATCTTATGCTATGTGAAGGGCACACTAGATGCCGGTCTACACATCGGAACAATAGCTGTCTCCACTATCACTGCCTACTCTGACATAGATTGGGCAGGCTGCCCTGACTCACGTAGATAAACCTCTGATTTATGTGTCCACCTCAGTGATAACCTGGTGTTATGGTCTTCCAAGTGGTAGACCACCGTGTCTTGCTCTAGCGCAGAGGTAGAATACCGAGTCGTCACCCATGTTGTTGTCGAATGTTTCTGGCTTCAACAACTTCTCCAAGAAATTCACATTCCCATCTCCAGTATGACAGTAGTCTACTGTGACAACGTGGGTGCTATCTACATGTCTTCCAACCCCGTACAACATCGTCACACCAAGCACATCGAGATCGACATCATTTCATTCGAGAGAAGGTGTCCCTTGGCAAGGTCTGAGTTCTCCATGTGCCCTCATCACATCAGTTCCCTGACATCATGATGAAAGGACTGCCAGTACAGCTCTTCACCGACTTTAGGTCTAGTCTTTACATCCGTTCACCTCCCACTACGACTGCGGGCAAGTATTAGTGTATCTTCTATATAGGAAAGTATTATATTAGTGTATCCTATATATAGGCAAATATTGATTGTAAATCTCCTCTAATTGAGGATCCCTGTAACCTTCCATAGCTGGGCTGAGTCCAGCTACATATATGCAATCACCCCTGAACTCTATGGCCGTGTATGGTATTCTACAATAACTATTCCTATTAGGTTCACTAGTTTAGCATTATGTATTAAGTATCTAACTTTATTGTGTTATATACTACTATTCATCTAGATTGAAAATGAACTATCGAGATTGGATCAAAATGGTCTGGACAATAACTCTCTTTTCTTCCTCTTGTGCATGTCTTCCTCACCATTGTGCGTTCTTACGCACAAACATCGGAGCTCAGCAAGACATCATTGGTGCAGGCCATAGGATCATTATCAACTCCCCTGCTTGACTCCTCCCAACAATTGTTGTTACTAGTGTGGGGTTGGGCTTGATTGTTACACAAGCTCCGCATCGTAGATATACGCTCCAGATCAAAGAAGTGACATTCCAGCTTGTTGTGCAATCAGTGATCAAGCCAGCCATCAACCACAGGGGGCGGGTCATGAACAGTACTGTAGTTGCATCGAACGAACACACCTACACCTTTCGTCTAGGTGTTCTGCCTATTAGAGAGTGACAAAAGAGGATCACATGGATGGGCTAGACCATTGAGGATTTGGACTTGTCTATGAATGTGACTGCGGTACCGATAGACAGGGTGCCTGTTACATACATGGGCCTATGCTCTGCAAGTGATTTTCAGCCTCGTCGCTTTGCACCTTCACCTCATTCGCTAAAGCGAAAAGTCTTATTTACCTCTTAATTATAAAGGGTATCACACCATACTTCCTTAAGTTGTAAAACTGGATATCTAACACCTTAAACCATAGAAACCGATTTAATTTGATTCCCAGAGCGATTTTGATAGTGGTTTTGCCTAACATGGCATAGTAGGTCCACTATGTCTGATGCCATGTCGTTCTTTTTTTTTTCTTTTCTCCCTCTCTCTTTTTGCTTCTTGCTCCCCAAAATCCTGGTGTCGTGATTTCATCTGATGGGCTACAGCCCCAACCCGTCCTTGTCCCGAGGAGCCCTGCTGTAAGCTTCATGACCATTGATGATTGGATCCCCAAGGTATCAATGTTTTGGTGATAGATGACAACTATGAAATTGTGGGCTAATATCTACATGAGTGTTGTCTATGTAAGAATCATCTCTAAACTCTATTACAAATCATACAGATGATGTTTGCTTTGGTGATTGATGACAATGACCACTAGCATGGAGGCTTGTGAACTTGATGGAGTCCAAGGGTTGATGGAGATGGATCAAAGCAGAGAACAAGCTATGGTGCAAGTGTTTGGCACACTTGTCTAGTTGTTAGGGCTTTGAGTCCATAGGAAAAACTGGACTATCAAGGGGGTCTAGGTCATTCTCTTAGGTCATGTCTAGTCGGTGATGTGCAGGGTTGCTCAGTGAAATAACAGGCACTAGGTGACAGTGGAGAAGCCAAGGAGCTGTTCGGAGAAGCCGAGAAATAAAGTCAAGCGAGGATGACAAGTTTCAGCTTCTGGACATAGAGACCGGAGAGAGGGGTCAGTGAAGACCGGACTGTACGGTCACTATGGGAAGTTGTCTGGGACTTTTAGCGAGAAGTGAGGAAACTGCCAAGTCTGGATGCTCTAGTGACCGGACGGGTCTACTGACCGGACGTCCGGTCAGGGGAGCAGGAACTTGGGCAGCGAGGAAGCTACAGCCAAAACGTTTCTGGACTAGTGAGAGAAATGAGTGGACGGTCTGGTCTACTGACTAGACAGTCCGGACTGTACAGGAATTTGCCTAGACACAGTGAAGCCAACGGCTGGGAGAGCCGTTACCAGGGTGACCGGACGGTCCGGTCTGGAAGAGACCGGACTGTACGGTTAGTATGTTCAGAAAGGTGAATTCGTGGAGCAACGACTAGTTTAAGGTTGGGAGCCTATATAACTTCGTTGCTGGGGTCTTTGGGACCTCTCTTGGCCAGTGGAATACCTGAGAGCATTTGGTAAGGTCCAATAGGAAAATAGGAGAGCACTAGGAGGAGATATTACATATCTTGAGAGTGCTAGAGGAGAGTAACTTGAGCATCTTGCACATCTAAGGCTAGGGTGTCCTTGAGGGTGTTATCTAGATTGTTACTCTTGGTCTATGGTGAGACCTAGACTGGTTAGGTGTCAGTGATCGAGCCTATCCTGATCGGTTGTGAAGGCCGTGACATGTTTGTACACGGTTTGAGCCCCCGTTGAAAGGGGCATCACTAGTGAGCGCCCATGTCAGCTCGAGGAGTCCGGAAAGTTCTCAAGGGAGGCAAGCTTGTGCTTTGTGTAGCGGTGACACACACCGTGTCTTCGCTCTAGGAGTGATTGCAGGCTCGTGGGCGAGAACTCCACTTTGTGGCGGGAGGCACCAGGACTCCAACGAGAGTGGTCCAACAAGGATTAGGGAAGGCACCATCCTTCCGAGACCTTGAAAAAAATCATGACCATTCCTTGACCCTCTCTTTACTATTCCGTAATTGTGTACTCTAGCGACTAGGGTGAATTATGGCTTGCATAGGCTAGTGTGCTTGACTTCCGCGCTTTATCTTATCATGAACACTAGCATGTGTAGCGTCTTGGCCTACTAGAATTATTTAGGTTTCTTCTCTTATTTGACTCAAGTAGTGGAAATTGAAGTAATTGGATTCGTGAGCGGCTTACCGATTCACCCCCCCCCTCTTGGTACGCCCCCAGTCCTTACAAGTGGTATTAGAGCCAAGTGCTCATCTTTAAGGCTTCATGCTTTGAGTAAGGATGCCGGGACAGGTAGGGAATGTTCCCATATTCAATGGGGAGGACTATGCTTATTGGAAGGCTCGTATGCAAGCCTATCTACAGTCCCTTGATCTAGAGATATGGATGGTCACTCATGAGTCCTATGCGGATGTGAACCTACTTGAGCCTGATTTTATTAAGTGCAACGCTAAGGCCAAGAATGCTTTGTTTGCTTGTATCTCTAAGGATGTTTTTGCTCAGTTGGATGCTAGTTCCACAGCACATGGTATCTGGACGGAGATTCAGAGGCTCCATGAGGGCACTAATAATGTCAAAGAGGAAAGATACTATGTGCTAATGAACAAGTATGATAACTTCACTAGATTGCCACATTAGACAGCTAACACTATTTATTCTTCTTTTCATGTACTAGTGGAGGAGATCAATGCACTTGGGGATGATTTCAAGATGAACCCCATTGAGGTGATAAGAAGATTCTTGAGGCTATTCAAGGACCGCAAGTATGAGTCCATCATCACCTTCATCTTGCAAGGCAACCTCAAGACCAAGACCATGAAGGATGTATTTGGCAAGATCACCTCCTTCGATAGCTACCAATTTGGGATGGATGATCCTCAACCTTCCAACTTTGCTCTACCGGATGACAAGCAAGAATCTAGCAAGAGCAAAAAGGACAAGAAGAAGATCATTGAGGATGATGATGAAGCAGATGATGATGAAGGTGACTTGACCGAGGACTTGGCTCTTCTCATAAAGAAGATGAAGAACTTCAAGAATAAGTTTGCTTCCAAGTCAAGGGGCAAATGCTTCAATTGTGGCTCAAAGAATCACTTTGTCGAAGAGTGCCCAAAGCCTAAGAAAGAAGCACTCAAGTCACAAGATTCAAGTGAAGAAGAAGAAGAAGACCCCAAGGCCAAGCACAAGAAGAAGAGGCACTTCAACAAAGACAAGAGCAAGGGCAAAGGCGAAGCTCAAGACTACAAGAAGAAGTCCTCTCGCAAGGCCCATGTTGGAGAGTGGACAAGTGATAACTCAAGTGATGAGTCCTCTTCCTCAAGTGATGAAGAAGTGGTCGGCCTAGCCATGATCAAGACCACACTTCCACGAGCTCTTCCTCCACCTCCCACGTGCCTCATGGCCATGAGCCAACATGGGGAGAGTGAGGATGAGAGCAGCGATGATAGCGATGATGAGGAGCACACGTATGCCGAGTTGTGGAGTATGCTTGAGCAAGCCCGTGACATTGCCATCAAGAAATCCAAAATGTTAGATGTGGTAAGAAAAGAGTGTAAGTTGGCTAAGGACTGTGTTGGTGATCTTGAGAGTGAGGTCAAGGACCTTGTCACATCTCATGAGGCCCTAGACAAGAGTTATGACACACTCAAGGGTGATCATGTAGAGCTTCATCAGAAGTACAAGGCCCTTGAGATTACTTACGAGGCCATCAATGTTGAGAACCTTGCCTCTCCCTCCTCTAGTTCATCTAAGAGTGATGCTTCTTCTATGTGTGATGAACTAACCACCTCGGTCGAGGTTTCTTCTCTTGAGCCATTTGTTTTGGAAGAATATCACAAGCTCAAGGAAGAGAGGAAGATGGCGATGGATGGCTTTGACACGCTCACACATGGTACAACCATCCACAAGGAGATTCTTGGGAGGAACCTTGTGAACAACATCTCCGACCAGGGACTTGGCTCATATCCCGCCACCATCGATATCATAGGGACGTGTGATTCCATCCCCGCATGGATCAAACCCCTTCTCGCCGATGACTACTATTGCGAGAGGTGCTGCAAGGATGGCTATGCCACCAAGGATTGTCCCATGGTGAGAAGTCCCATTGTTTTGCCTAATGCTAACTTGTTCCATGAGAACACACATTTCAAGCTTTTTCAGAACAAGGATGGCAAGGTGAAAGCTAAGGCCTTGGGACCACCAAACAAGAATAGGAATGTCAAGAGCATATGGGTGCCTAAGTGCATTGTTGATCTTGAGAGATCGGCTATGTACAAGTGGGTGCCCAAGAACAAGACCTAGATGGTGGTGGTGGTGAATCGAGTGCTTTCATGAAGATCATGTAAAGTCCACCACAAGTTACATGGACCTCAATGACCTATCTACTCATAAGGGAGGTAATCGTGTTTGTTCTTGGTAGTTGTAGTGTGTTTTTCTTTCTCTTGCACTGTATGGTAATTAGGACTCCTTTGTGACTAGTATGCTTTGCATCCATGCATGTGTAAATAACTAAAAGAAAAACACATAAAAATTAGTCAATGTCTAACCCATCCAAGATAGCTATAAGCAAGGGGGAGTGCTTGAGATGGTGGTTTGACTTCTCTCAATGCAAGGGCATGACTTATAGTGAGTAAGCTTGGGAGGGGTTCAAACTTGACATTGTTAGGTTTCCTTTGTGTCTTGTTTTCAATATTGCTTGCATTCACATGGCATGTTTACTTTCTTTGCATATGTAAAATGCTTGTTGGATGCATCATATAAGAAACACAAAGGAGGCTTGTCCCACTTGGAGATATTTGTCCCTCATGCTCTGTATGAGATTACATCTCCATAAGTGTGACCAAAGGAAAGGATTGTGCTTCATGCTCACTGAGCAAGCTCTTATGAACTCCGAGGTTAAACCTACTCACGCGATTCATGGACGAAGGCTCATACATACCCATTTGGTTCTTAATTGCCTTGGTTCTTACTTGCTCGATTCTTCATTTGGCATTTGCGAAAATTATAAGGCCACAGTGAGCCGCTAT
Source organism: Eleusine coracana subsp. coracana (assembly GCA_032690845.1). NCBI lineage: Eukaryota > Viridiplantae > Streptophyta > Magnoliopsida > Poales > Poaceae > Eleusine > Eleusine coracana. Next base: position 35,804,213 of record CM064418.1, read on the forward strand.
GTGAAAATGAGTGTTTGAGAGTTCCCTCTATATTCCAAGTGCGGTGTTTATTTGAGTGTTTGGCGAGGGCACTTGGAAAATAGAGAAAATCCTTGACTCAACAATTTTCTGGAAGTGACCGTACGGTCCGGTCATCCGGCCGTACAGTCTGGTCTGTGCTTAGAGGACAGTAGTTCGGGAAGTTTGGAAATAGAGACTGGACAAAACTCTTTCTAAAGACCAGACAGTCTAGTCTGTAGAAATTTTATTCATCTGGAACATTGGTTTCTAACCTTTCCGAAGTGACCAGACAGTCCAGTGTAGAGAGTGGACCATCCAGTCAGTTCAATTGGACGTGCTATGCAATTTCCAAATCTGAGCCGATGATCGTTCCTTCATTAGATTTTGGCCGTCGATCGAGTTTTGACCAAGGTCAAAATTGCGTCAGCTGCTTTGGCTTTGACCTCATTCGACTCTAGTGCCCAGTTCATGCCGACGCCGCCGTCTTCACCTCCGCGCTTTGCCAGTCACCACCGCTCTCCCTCGCCCCGGCTCACCCTCGCGCCACCCGCATGCCTACGCCCGCGCACCTGCGCTGCCTCGACCTCACCGCCGCGCTCCTCTAGAGTCGCCGCCACCAGCTCACCTCGCTGCACCATGTACTGTTGCCTTGCTTGATGCGCCACCAGTCCCTCTCCTCACACGTAAGAGTAGCAGCACAGAGCCAACTCCCCACTGCAAGTGCTAGGGCAAAAGCTTGCCTTTTTCCTTATTTCCCCCATTGTTGGCTACTGTTCATCGGCGTTCCTCGGCGATCAGTCGCGTGTTCTTCATAATTCTCGTCTTTGAGTTCCCCGGGGTATTGCTACTATTCTCCCATTCATCGTTGATGCCCTAATTCTGAGTAATTAGTTTAATTGATGCAATTAGATTGACTGCCCATGATTAAGTTGCATTAATTAGCTAGTTGGCTCGACCTAGGTTGCAATTAATTACCTGCATATCTGTTAATTGCAATTCTAGGATTTGTCTCCTGTTTTGTCTGCAGTTAGATTTGCTGCCCATAATTTGATTGCACACTACATGACTCGCACCAGCCACTCATAGTCGATGATCAGTGTTGTTACTTTGCATATTTGCCTAGTGATCATGTCCTTCATTCAGTGCTAGGATTTCTATTACGCATTCTTTCCTAGCGGTGCTTTGCTAATAGATTTATTAGGGTCTATGCTTATCCTATCTATACCTATGTGCGTGTAGTGACAGCAGAGTAGTCAGCAGAGGTGGTAGGTTCAGGACAGGACATGGGCAAAGGGAAGATGCCTGAGAAGCCCAAGAGCAAGAAGAGACGGGACCCAGAGTCAAAGAGGGCCAAGAGGTTGGCTTAGCACTTGGATGCCATGGAGCAGTCACGGAGGACACCAGGGACATGACTTGTCCTAGAGCAGCCTCGTGACACACAGGGTCTCAGGAGGAGCACTAGGTAGAGGACTGCACCTCTGGCAGTTGGAGTTGTACCGCCACCATGGCCATAGCGTACTCTGACTTCTCGTCAGGAGAGGTCGTCAAGGACTGTGGAGCAGGGATCCTCCAGGCAGCAGCAGGAGGAGTCCGAGGAGGACAGCACAGAGGAGGAGACTTCTGAGTCAAAGTCTGAGGAGCTTGAGCAGTAGACTAAGCAGACTGTTCCCTAGAAGACAGCTCATCGAGCAGGAGACCCGAGGTGCACCTGTGCAATGTGTACCAGGAGGCTGCAGAGACTGGTACACGCAGCCGGAGAGCCGGACATTCTTAAGTTTCCTGTAAAGGACCTTAAGGTGCTACGTCTGGTTCCCTTCGAGTAGTGGGTTCCAGTCCCTAGAGACCCTGCTGCTGGAGAGAGGTTCTGGACAGTTTTCCAGAGGAGGCTTGGAGAGGGACTGAGATGTTGTCTAGCCGTGAGTGGCAGAGACAAGATGTTCGTGCTACAGTAGTACACTACCTAGCAGGCCATGAGAAGGGCCACCAGCACTGATATGGAGCAGTACTTCATGTACTTGCCAGGGCTAGCAGAGCTAGTTTCTACTCCATTCAGGTTCAGAGAGGAAATAGTGCTTGAGTTCTATGCTACACTGTGGATAGCGAGGGACCGCTCAGAGTTCTAGTTTTTGTTCAGAGGGTAGCCACAACATGTTACTAGAGAGGATCTGATAGCCAACCTAGGATTTCTCGCAGACCACAGGAAGGGAGATAACCTACTGATGAGATGGTGTCGATTGCCTTCCCACCACCTCACACACCTGGTTTCGATAGAGGCCTTGTGAGACTCACTATAGAGGCCAAGGTGGCGAGAGCGATATTCACCAGGACTATCATTCCCAGGTCTGGTTATAGAGAGGAGTTCATGTTACTACACCAGTGGGCTGTAACAGCACTTCTTAGCAGGCAACAGTTTGACTTGGCAGATTTGCTAATTGGAGAGATGGAGGAGGTTATCTCATAGAGGGTTGGAGGACGTCACTTGGTCTATGGTCCATATATCTGCTATCTCTTAAGGAGGATGGGCCTAGTGACGGAGGAGCTGTACGAGGCATTCCCTAAGGTGACCACTAGCTACGCACCTCGAGTTCCCAAGGGATCACAGTTAGCCTCTAGCTAGCAGACAGGAGAGGAGGAGCAGGAATCACTAGCAGCACCTCACGAGCAGGCAGCTCAACCAGAGATGGTGGTTCCTGAGTCAGCCAGTACAAGAGCACCTCCCCAGCCGACAGGTTCATAATCAGAGGACGTTGTCACTATGACAGCGCTTGCAGAATGGTTGGGAGAGTTCATTCAGAGTGTGTCAGAGGACAGACACCAGATGATGGAGGTCATTAGAGGACATGTAGAGATTCAGAGGCAGCAGTCTGCACTTCTTACAGCCCTGATGACACAGATGACGGAGTTGGCCCAGAGGCAGGCCGGTCAGCAGCTAGGACCTTTAGTGTTTCCACACCACCACCAGCTATAGACTCAGCCAGGACCCTTCACTGCTTTGATGACAGCACAGTCTAGCGGACTGTCACTTTCAAGGGTCTTACCGATAGGGGGAGCAGGACAGACCTTCTCTTCAGCTCAGCTCTCCCTCGTGTCAGCCTTCTCCGTGTCTGCGCTGTTCATCTCACCTTCTCACTTGTCGACCTCGCACATGGCAGGACCCTCCAGCTCCCAGCATGTACTGTTCAGGAGTCTGTTCTCAGACATTGTGTACACTACCCATGCAGACTCCTAGACCACCCCAAAGTCAGCTACAGCTACAGCTCCCCTTCCTACTTCTACAGTCAGCTTGCTCACTCGTCAGGTAGCAGAGGATCTAGTCCGTGGAGGTTTCACTCAGTAGGACGTGGTAGATCTTATACTTCTCTAGACTTCAGCTTAGGAGACTGCCATAGTCACTCCAGTAGCACAGGACAGAGGGTCTGAGTCGCCTGTGGACCTTGACTTCTTCGAGCAGTTGGATGTTCAGGCGGCACAAACTCAGGGAGCACAGCAGGATCCACCATAGGAGCAGCCCAGAGCAGAGCAGTCAAAGGACGTCGCTGCACCACTTCACTACAACAAAAACCTCTCATAGTGACACTTTGTTAGAGGCACTTTTCTAATATGCCTCTATATATGTTGTCGAGACATCTTTTTGTGGCACTTCAGAATTTGTCTCAATAGTAGAGGCATATTTTTTGAAAATTTAGAAAAATAATGTGTCACATCGACAATCGAGGCATTATTTGAGGCATTTTGCAAAGTGTCTGAAAATAAATAGCATAGAGACATTTTGTGACATGTTTAAAATGTCAATATCTTGTAGAGATATTACTAGAGGCATCTTATGCTTTTTTAGAGGTATTATTTCACTAGTTTGCAGCACTTCTTAACAATAAACTCTAAATATATACATAATATCATGGGTAGGTGAGTTGGCTAGCAAAACTTAACATGTTGTTATTTCACCATGAGGTCTTGAGTTCAAAACTTCACATCAATGTTGTATTTTTTCACATAGTTAAATATTGTATTAATAATGCCTCTAATATTTAAGGTATTGTGTAATGCCCCTACAAAGTTGTCACTAATTTCATAAAGACAATTTATAAAGTGTCACTACATTCATAGAGACAATGCATGGCAAGGCATGTATGAGGCATTTTAGAAAATGCCTCTATACATGTCTAGAGATATAATAATAATGACTCTACTATACAAAAAAAATGCCACTACAAGTCAATTCTCTTGTAGTGCTTCCTTCGGCCATGAGTGCGTAGATGCTCATCATTTCCACTTTTTGGTGCTTGTTGCCAAAGGGGGAGAAGAGTCCTAGGTCTAGGGGGAGTGGGAGTGTGATCCTGTGCGATCGAGAGTAGATTGTATCTAGGGGGGAGCATACGAGGTTTTTGAGAGTTAGATACATTTGGATCTTATTTTGATGGATAATGTGGACTAGGGTTCCCGATCTTCCAAAAGGTTCTGGATACGTTGATTTGGTCGGAGGCGACACACAAATCGATCCGGCTTTAGAACAACATGTTTTAAACCCCGCAATCGCAGCACAACGTCTCCTCTGGTTATCAACCGTCCTAAAATGATTGACCTTGCCGAGAAGGCTAATCCCTGCCTGCGAATCAAGAACACAAGCAAGAATAAAGAAGAAGGCAACACAATTGTAGATGTATTATGAATCTCACGAAGTTGGGGTCTCACAAACCGTGATGACGGCGAAACTGTTATGACCCTCTGGTGCGGTGGCGGCTGTATAAGAAGACCCTAGGGTCATGCAAGACCCTCTGGACGCACCCCTAATTGGGCTCAACTAGATACAAAGCCCAAAGGCCAAAAATAGGCGACGCAGCACCGAAACAGATTCTGGACCCTCTCTTGTTTTGACGATTTCTGATGACTCCGGATGAATTTTGATATGAGACCAGCGGCATTGGAAAGGTCTTCTTATTATCTTTCCGTGCATATGTAGAATGTCCAAATCCGAGTCCGTATGCGTCCTAGGCATCCATTTTAGTGCAGACTGGTCCTGAACCCCAAAACGGACTCGAAGTCGATTTTGGTTGGGCCTCCACCTTGGCTTCCACGTCCTTGCTGGTCCTCCACGTCTCCAAGTCCTTCTCCCATCATCTCCTGGTCCTCTCCATGGTTCCTAATTACAATATAATCATTAGGTAGCAAACCATTCTCAAAAGTGACATATAATGAAGAACGTAGGAATGAGCTCACCTCTAAACTTAGTCGTCGTGCACGAGCTCTAGTCATTGGACCTTGCAAGTCCAGAATTGGAGAAGTGTTGCATGTATCCTTAGGAGTGATGTCCTCATCAATGGAGTTATTCGATGTTCATGGATTTTGATGAGTCATGGTTTTCTTTCGCTTGTGTTTGACTCATTTTAATCTCACTTGGTTTATTCTCATATGCACTGCCTTGTATTCATTAATTATCTTGTATGCATGTGTATGATATCATGATGATGATTGCTTGTTCTTAATACTTATGCATTGCCATGCTAACTTGCTGCATCTCATCATTCATGTCTTGCATTGCATGTCCCTATGCTTTCCTTCAATATATTGCCATGACATGCATGCATATTTCATCCAGAGTGTGCTTTTCTCTCTTTTCCTTGTATCTCTAGATGAGGCTTGATTGAGTAGGACCTTATGCGTTTCTCTCATATGTTCTTATGGTTCCTCTCTATCTTTGTGTAGCTCTCTTTAGCCCGTTTGTTTATTAATCAAGTTTTGATTAAGTAGTGGTTGTCATCAATCACCAAAAAGGGGAAGATTGTAAGCTTCATGACCATTGATGATGGGATCCCCAAGGTATGAATGTTTTGGTGATAGATGACAACTATGAAATTGTGGGTTAATATCTACATGAGTGTTGTCTATGTAGGAATCATCTCTAAACTCTATTACAAATCATAATGATGGTTGCCTTGGCGATTGATGACAATGACCACAAGCATGGAGGCTTGTGAACTTGATGGAGTCCAAGGGTTGATGGAGATGGATGAAAGCGGAGAACAAGCTATGGTGCAAGTGTTTGGAGCACTTGTCTAGTTGTTAGGGCTTTGAGTCCATAGGAAAACCGGACTATTAAGGGGGTCTAGGTCATTCACTTAGCTCATGTCTAGTCGGTGATGTGCAGGATTGCTCCGTGAAATCACAAGCACTAGGTGATGATAGAGAAGCCAAGGAGCTGTTCGGAGAAGCGGGAAACGAAGTCAAGCGAGGACGATAAGTTTCAGCTTCTGGATATAGAGACCGGACAGAGGGGTTAGTGGAGACCGAACTGTATGGTCACTATGGGGAGTTGTCTAGGACTTTCAGCGAGAAGCGAGGAAACTACCAAGTCTTGATGCTCTAGTTACCGTACGATCTGGTCTACTGACCGGACGGTCCGGTCAGTGGAGCAGGAACTTGGGTAGCGAGGAAGCTAAAACCGAAATGTTTTTGGACTGGAGAGAGAAATGAACAGACGGTCCGGTCTACTGACCGGATAGTCTATTCAGTACAGGAATTTGCCTCGACACAGTGGAGCCAACGGCTATGAGAGCCGTTACTAGAGTGGCCGGACAGTCCGGTCTGGAAGAGACTGGACTGTACGGTTAGTACGTCCAGAAAGGTGAAATTTGTGGAGCAACGGCTAGTTTGAGGATGGGAGCCTATATAACTTTGTTGCTGGTGTCTTTGGGACTTCTCTTGGCCAGTGGAATACCTGAGAGCATTTGGTATGGTTCAAGAGGAAAAGAGGAGAGCACTAGGAGGAGATATTGCATATATTGAGAATGCTAGAGGAGCGTAACCTGAGCATCTTGCACATCTAAGGCTAGAGTGTCCTTGATGAAGATGGATCAAAGTGGAGAACAAGCTTTGGTGCAAGTGTTTGGTACACTTGCCTAGTTGTTAGGGCTTTGAGTCCATAGAAAAAACCGGACTATTAAGGGGGTCTAGGTCATTCTCTTAGGTCATGTCTACTCGGTGATGTGCAAGGTTGCTCGGTGAAATCACAGGCACTAGGTGATAGTGGAGAAGCCAAGGAGCTGTTCAGAGAAGCCGAAAAATGAAGTCAAGCGAGGATGACAAGTTTCAGCTTCTAGAACATAGAGACCAGACAGAGGGGTCAGAGGTGACCGGACTGTATGGTCACTATAGGGAGTTGTCTGGAACTTATAGCGAGGAGCAAGGAGTCTGTCTATGGCAGTGCCTGTACAGACTGGACGGTCCGGTCTGCTGACCGGATGGTCCGGTCAGTTGGGCTTGCACAGGGCAGCGAGGAGGCTTCAGCGTGAAATGTTTCTGGATTGGAGAGAGAAGCAGACTGGACGGTCCGGTCAGCAGGGAAATTAACAGGGGTCAGTGCCGTTGGTGCACTGTATTGCAGTGACCGAACTGTCCGGTCAGGTAGTGACCGGACTATCCGGTGAGTATGCCCAAAAAGCTGATTTCGTGAGGCAACGGCTAGCTTGAGGTTGCAATCCTATATAACTTCATTGCTGGGGTCTTTGGGACATCTCTTGGCCAGTGGAATACCTGAGAGCATTTGGTAAGGTCCAAGAGGAAAAGAGGAGAGCACTAGGAGGAGATATTGCATATCTTGAGAGTGCTAGTGGAGAGTAACATGAGCATCTTGCACATCTAAGGCTAGGGTGTCCTTGAGGGTGTGATCTAGATTGTTACTCATGGTCTATGGTGAGACCTAGACCGGCTAGGTGTCCGTGATTGAGCCTATCGTGATCGGTTGTGAAGGCCGTCACACGTTTGTATACGGTTTGAGCCCGCCGTTGAAAGGGGCATCGCTAGTGAGCGCCCATGTCGACTCGGGATGTCCGGCAAGTTCTTGATGGAGGAGAGCTTGTGGTTTGTGAATCAGCGACGAACACTGTGTCTGCACTCTAGGAGTGATTGCAGGCTCGTGGGCGAGAACTCCACTTGGTGGCGGGAGGGACCAGGACTCCGGCGGGAGTGATCCAACGAGGATTAGGGGAAGGCGCCATCCTTCCTTGACCCTCTTTTTGCTATTGTGCAATTTTGTGCTCCAGTGACTAGGGTGAATTGTGGCTTGCATAGGCTAGTGTGCTTGGCTTCCGCGCTTTATCTTATCATGAACACTAGCATGTGTAAGGTTTTAGCCTACTAGAATTGTTTAGGTTGCTTCTCTTGTTAGACTCAAGTAGTGGAAATTGAAGTAATTGGATTCATGAGCAGCTTACCGATTCAACCCCCCCCCCTCTCGATATTCCTTCGGTCCTCACACCCGCCAATGATTGTAGTTGCGGCTTTGCCGCTCGCCGGATCTGACAGTGGTGGAGAAGGGCTGCACCACCAACTACCAGTTGCTAGTCTCCCACATTAGCCCCGAGCTGCACCATCGAAGCCGTCGTCGCCGCTATGTGAGGATCGTCGCCACCCCAGAGAGGCGTGGAGCAGTCACTGAGTGGTGATCTTCACCGCTACCGGGCCCAGTGCACCCTCCCACACCCTAGCTCTTGCACCACCCGGATGACATTGGGGACAAAGTGGACCTCTTCAGCAGTCTCCCCCAAGGACTTGCTCCATGAGGTTGTCACCAGATTCCAGGGCAGGGCTCATGTGATGGGCAGCGAGCTCGCACGGAAGAGGAGGCAGAGCTTACACAGGGCGGGGCGGTAGTGCCCGTGTGGAGGAAGGCGGTGGTGGGCTTGCGTGGGCCATAACAGCGATGATTTCATGGAGCAGGGCAGTGGTGGACTCCGTGGAAGGCAGGGCAGGCAGTGGAGCTCGCACGGAGTCACACAGTGGCACTCGCAAGAGGCAGGGCGGCGTCTCACACATGGGGCAGGGCCGGGGGTGGAGGAGGAGGCTGACGGTCTTGCACCTGACGGCGAGACTTGGTATGTGAGAGGAGAGAGAGAGAGAGAGAGAGAGAGAGAGAGAAAAAGAAAAAAAATGATGTGGTACGTGATATGTGGGACCCATTATACCACGTCGGACAAAACCGCTCTCAAAACCGCATATGGGGAAAAATTGAACCAGAGTCGGGAGTTTAAGATGTCAGATACCCGGTTTTCTAGTGGAAGGAGGCAAAGTGCAATAGCCCTTGTAACTGAGAGAGGTAAATGGGACTTTACACTGAACTATTTGGACATGCTATTGGCTGGGATCAAACTCTACTCAACCTTTAGAATATTTATTGGGCCGGGGGGGGGGGTGGGATTGGTGGCCATGTCTGGTGAGGAGGTTAACCCTCACCTGCTTGGAGTCATTTAGGAGGTCGCCGAGTGCCTGTGACATTACTGCGGATGGCGTCGAGGGCCACTATCATCGTGGCAGCCATCGTCCCTGCGATATCAGTGGTGGCGTTGATGACCACAACCATCGCGGCTGCCATGGTATCACCCACCCCATCCCTTAGATCCATCGTGGAGGCAGGCAAATCCGAGGAGGCAGAGGCGACAAGGACATCGGCGCCTCCGTCGGTGGCGGCATGCGTGGGTGAAAGGATCTCGGAGTACCAAGAGGGTAAGGGGGGTGTATTGGAGAGGTAATGTGTTTCGTCAACCCAATCAAATTCCACCAAAGCTTCCACCTTACTAACAACAATTCCTATGCAATTCTACAGAGCCAAGACCTTAGCAATTCTAGTGGTATAATGCAATGCAAGTGAAGCTAAGAAAATCAATAAGCAAGCAAGCCCATGACATCCCTATCTCTACTTACACACAAGTGAGGAAATAAAGACGATGAGTAAAGAGAGGGTTTAGAGAATGCTCATTGATTTCTAGCTTGAGGTATCAGTTGTATGGCACTTCCCCTAGTATTTGTTTGATTGACTCCCGCTGGAGTATTGATCCCTCCCGCCACCAACCAGGGAGTCCTTGCATACAATCCCGTATCACTCTCAGAGTGACAATGTGGTTGCATGATCTCTACTCATCGAGCCCTTGCCCCTTGACATAAGCTTTCCTTCCTTAGGGACTTGCTGCACTCCCAGAGTGCACGCATAGGCGCTCTCTCACGATGCTCCTTTCAAAGACGAGCTCAAACCGTGTACAGACTTGTGACGGCCTTCAAAATTCGTCACGATAACTATATGCTCGATCGCCAACACCTAACCGGTCTAGGTCTTGCCATAGACCAAGAGTAACAATACTAACACTCTCTACAACCTCTGCTAGGCTAGAGACAATGGGATGCTCTTGTTACTGTCCAAGACACTCAAAGATAGCTATCAATCTTTGCTCCAGTGTCTCATCTTTTTCACTTGGCTCTCTCCAAGTTTGTCCCAGCTGTCCATATGGCCAAGAGTGATCAGAAAGATCTTAGCAACAACTATATATAATCTCCAACTACTCCACTAGTCATTGCCAAAAAGTTGGCACAGCTAAGAGCCAACCACCATAATGTACCATCATACTATATGGTGACCACTAAGTATAATCACCATACAATATGGGAACCTTAGCTCGACCATATGGTGACATCTGATCTCTAGTGCCTCTCTACCCAATTCCTCTCAGGACACCATACCTTACACCAACCTCGTCGTATAGTCTCCAGAGAGTAACATTTTCAGGCCACTCTAACTCCTCCTAGTCATTGTACCTTATGGTGACCTCGCCGTAACGTCAATGGTGACTTCTGAGTTTTGGGCACTTCTTTTCTCCTAGGTCATCGTATCTTATGGTGACCTCGCCGCAATGTGTCTAGAGAGTTCTAAAAAATGACCTTCCACACTCCTTGACTCCCCATATCCTACTGCGACATCATCATACCATACGGGGAGCTTCTAAGCGCCAGTCCAGAGACTCTGCCTCTTTCTGTACGTGTTCTTGGCAATTATCGTACATTATGGTGATTTGACCTCCGCACCATATGGTGATACTATAAGCTTCATGACCATTGATGATTGGATCCCTAAGGTATTAATATTTTGGTGATAAATGACAACTATGAAAATGTGGCTAATATCAACATGAGTGTTGTGTATGTAGGAATCATCTTCTACCTGTTGACGGTCATTGAATACCATTTGCGACCATTAATATTACTCAAAATAAAGAAGGATTCAACATTCCTACCATGCATGTTAGCTAGAAATGATAAATATCTACGAGTGCTTGGAGAAATACTCACATGCTTGAGAAATAATGAAATGGAAGAGGAAACACAACTGCCACCAATCGGAGTGCGCCAACAGGGATTCCCACGGATCAACTAGACCACCTGAAGCACCAAATTGACATACAAAAGGGCTAAACCATGAAGGAGTCAAAGGGGGCCAAAGGGGGCCACCCACCAGTGTGCCAGAATAGCCGGAGGCCACTAGGCCCCACCCCTGGTTGGCCGAATGTTGGTATTTCTTAACGTCACATCAAGAATATCAATATCCCTGGTATGATGCCAGAAATAATTGTTGGCATTTGTTATTCTTTAAGAGTACAGCGAATTAATCCGCAAGTGCACGGAACACCATTGTAACATTTCCGCAAGGTATCGTATTTATTTCCGCAGGGAATCTAGGCGTAAGATTATCTCACAAAGATATGACTAAGGAATAATTCAAACCAACCAAAATTGTGAGTAAGGATAATCAACGATAGAATGGGGGTAGTAACACCGGAGAAATCCACACTAAGATAAATAAAGTGAACGGTTAAGCTAGCCAGGAGGACAGCGAGTGTAAGTCTAAGATTCCTAAAATATATCTTTCTAATATATCTAAGTCAAGCGTCAAATCCTAGTTACTCGGGATGACTGCTTACACCAATTTCTTGGTACAACCTCGAGTCTTTCACCTGTTTGCTCACTTCAGGGCACAAAAACGTTCCACTAATATGGGCCGGTAACTAGCCTCTGTAATAGTGGGCACGCTATCACTAGACAACCCTGATGAAGACGGCCCGAACGTGGTGGATTACAAAAGGGATGAACAGGGCTGTCACTACCTGCCGCATACCACACAGCCGTGGGGACGAATGCAAATCCAGCTAGCGTTAACTTAGGCACCACGCCTACGCCTTCACTAGATATTCTTCCGTTGATCGAGCGGAAGAATAGCCGGGAAATACCCAAGTCTATGTCCTAGAAAGAACTAAACTTAATTAAATCCTAGCCAGAAAACTCATGAACTATGCAACAAAGTTTCTTCCCGATAATTGCAACTTGAAGAAATGACTAAGTTAAAATAAATACTTGACAAGTATAAAAGGGAAGATAATTATATTGATAAAGGATAAGTCTTACAAAGGAGAAAAGATACAAGAGAGGTCATACCAAGACTCAGAGACGATTCCGGAATCCCGAGCAAGGATCACGACTAGACTCTAACTCTTGACTAACTACCCTACTCTACATTGTGGCACAAGTAGTGGGAAATGGACTCCTTGATGTGTTGCTTGATTGATTTTATCCTGAATTCTCCACTATTTATAGGTGGAAATAGGCAGGGAGGTATTTGTAGGTCAAGTGGAGTCGGTGGGCTAGAGTCGGTCTGCCGGGTGGCCACATGATTTTGTTGGTTCGGCACCGACTTGTCTTGGACGCATCAGATGATCTTGTGGAGTCGGTGCCTTGGTCAGTTTGTGCCGTTTTCCATGGATTTGGGCCAGTAGGCCTAGTGCGTCGGGCGGCCTTGGGTTGGTTCTCATCGGCTCTTCATTTTGGGGTCGAGAGGCCTCATGGGTCACATGGGCTAGCAACCCTGGGTGGCCAACCCAGGTTAGGCGGCAGGCCATGTCGGGCAGCTTGGGGGGCCGGACGACATGGGGGGGGGGGGGGGCAGGTGGCATGCCAGGCCAGGTGCCGACTCCCTCCGGGTCGCCCCTTGACTTCTCCCAGTTAGGCCTCTCATTGACCTTCTCTTCCTTAGTCATATTTCATTATTCTTAATTTGGGATGAGAAAACACCATCATGGTGAAGTGTTTTTGGAAAACCGGCCGGGTCGGATGATCAGCCCGAAGACAGCTCCGTTTAACTAGCCGTGAAGGACCGAGAAGGCGACCAGAGGGCGGGCGGTGAATGGGAGCCAAATAAAATTCTCCAAGAGAACTTGGCCTCCAAATCGATCACCAAGACTACACACACAAACTTGTGGTGTACTAGCCCTAGGAGTGATCAACCACAGCAAAGAAACACAGCGGAAACAAAAAGGGAAGAATCAATTCTCAACAGTTCAGAACTGAACTCCCATCGGCAGTGCCGGTGTGCGTCATCGGCAGTGCTGGTCCCACCTATCGGCAGTGCCGGTGCGGGATGCTATCGCACTGGAACCTACAGACTAGACCGATCGGCAGTGCCGGTTCTGGTCATCGACAGTGCCGGTCGACCCCCGACAGAACAGAAAATCTCTCGGGATCTTGTCAAAACTTCTCCAAAAACTAATCAAACAAACTCCAAACGATGCGATTTTTGGACCAGTGAATCCTCATCACATCACGACCCTAATCCTAGGAGATCAACTCAATTGGCTCAAGAAATCATCACGAATTTCAGATCTCGTGCCAAGAACACCAAAAAGAGGAAACTTGAGAAATCCTTCAAATCGAAGGTGCTAGAGCCAATAATTCTATCAAGGATCCATAGAGGATTATCCTAGCTTATCCTAGCAACAGGTTTCTCAAGAAATCCGGGCCAAAAACTCGTCCAAAAGTGAGATCAAAAATCACCAGAAAAATACTTCCAAAAATAGGAAAAAGGGAATTTCGGGATTCAAGTGAAGAGGGAAATCTTAAGCACGAAAATACTTCTCATATCATAGAAAGGTGCTTACAAGATCCATAGGTACAAGGCTAGGAAGCCACCCTCTTCCTCCCACTATTTGGAAGAGCAAGAGATGTTCTCTCACACACCCACTACTCTCCTCTCAAACATGAAGTCCTCTCCTAGCACTTTGAATAGAGTCCTAACACAAGGCTAATGGGAAGAGAGGCACCTCTCCCACTAGCCACACCTCTCCTTATATAGGTCTAGGGTCTATTGTCCACATGACCACTCTACCCTTGACCTACATAACACACTCACCTACCACCGGGGGCATAACCGTCCATCTTTCACCTCATCGCCCGAATGCCATCGGACGTTTCACGTCTTTGCTTCATCTCGAAGCAAGCTCCATGATGGTGCCACGTGCACCACCAACCACCGCCACCGGTTTTGAGGCCCAAACCGGGAAACCATCTTGCACGCTTTTCAAAGCACAACTTATCGATGTCGACGCGTGTCACCTTTTCCAGCGATCCTGACCACCGGAAAGTCTCTCCTAGTCCCTGTCCATCGGGCCCCCTCGTCACTTGCACCGGCATCCCGTTCGCCTTGACTTGGTCAACATGTTGTCTTCATCACCACCATGGTTTTGAGGCTCAACCGTGAAACCGTCCGTGCTTCTTGCCTCTCCACGTGTACGGTGTGGATCACCCTTGACTTCACCCGGCATCCCGATCGTCTGGCCCCAAGTCCCCTACTTGTCCCCGATCCTCTCGCCGTTGACCGCCAAGTCGACTCCAGTGACCTACACATCATGAGACAAGCAAACACATTTCCCATCTCCTACAACATCACCAATATCTCCACCAACTCCGGTTAGTTATAACCATGATATGCAAACCCATGCAGTCCCTGGATTCCCGCATTTCAACTCAAACACCAAATACACTTAAGTCAATTACTCATCACAAGTATAGCAAACCATGGCACAATTCCACATGGTTTCTCAATCTCCCCCTTGATGAGTACATTGACAACACCAAATGCACAAAGATTAGAGATTGAATGCGAAGCTGAATAAGCACATCCAAATGGCCAAACCCAAAGAAAAGGTGAAAACAAGCCATCTAGCAAGTAGGGATCACAAAACCAATAGTTGGCAAAGAAAGTGACTTGAGACGCAAAGAATGTGAAATGTGCAAGAAACCGCTCAAGATCATGATATGCTCCCCCTCAAGTTGTGGTAGGTCTCATGTAGTGCAAAATAGGTCATATGAGTTTCTTAGCATTATTTGTGCATGACCCCAAAATTCTCTCCCCCTTTGGCAATGAACTCATCAAAGAAGCAAAAGAACAAGCAAACATGTAATGTATGAAAATGCAAACCTAGCTTCAACAATTATGCAAACAAGCATTTAACTTTGCTAACCATAACCATAGTGCCATGAAGTGTAAAGGCAATAGCTCCCAATCATGCAAAGATCAAAAATAGATAGCAAGGCATAAACACCATGAGCTATATAGGCTAAGCACAAAGATTGACTAGCTTAGATAGAATCAAATATTATCATGAGAAAATCTGCCACCACATGTGTAAGTACTCTCATCCAAGGCAAAACAAGCACCAAGTGAATCATAAGAATCTAGCCAGTTTCAATCTCAACAAGGGCAACAAACACTCGCAGAAAATGAGCTCTACAAACGCTCACATATAAAACAGAGACTCAGTTGATCAAGTGATTATAGTTTATCCTCATGTGTCCTCTTATCCATGTGGAGGGTCGCATGACTGGGTACGGCAAACATCCCGAGGCTTCAAGTCACAATGTTTGGATTTAGCATTATCGAGTAGTTCTTGATCAAAGCACTTAGCAGATTTTTTAAGATTATGCACAAGACAAAAGAGCATGCCTTTGCGGTAAAAGGAACACACGTTCCCACAATGTTTCATCATGAGCTAAACATTTGCAAAGCCTTCCATTTCGCAAACACAAGGTGCCAAAGCGAAGACATCCTCTAGACTAGCCTCAACGCAAGTTTCAATAAGGATAAAAGCAATTATACACATGGTGAGCAAGTTTTAGCAAGATTAGATCATAAGGTTCACAAGAAGCTCAGTTTACCTTTAAGATTAGCAAGTTGCTCATGAGTTTATAACAAGCCATCTAGAAAATCTAAGCATGAGAGATTACCATCACATCCATACAACTTAGCTCAAGCTCAATCATAGCAAAGAGAAAAGCAAGAAAACATAAATATCAAAGCTCATCTACCAATGCATATATTACATATGAGATGCAATGCGAAAATGGTAAGATACATATATACAAGAGAAAATCAACTCCCCCTCAAATAATGTCATAGGGATGACAAACACCAAGTTCCCCCCGAAGAAAAGCATGTCTCGAAGCATCTAGGGGCTTGGTGAGGATATCAGCTAGTTGGTTTTTGGTATCAATGTATTGGAGCGCAACATCCCCCTTCTCAACATTGTCTCTCAGGAAGTGGAATCGCACATTGATGTGTTTGACCTTACCATGTTGGACTAGGTTTTTGGCTAAGCATATGGCACTGGAGTTATCATACATGAGTGGAACACCCTTAAAAGTCAACCCATAGTCTCTCATGGTAGATACAATCCATAGGATTTGTGAGCAGCAGCTACATACTCAGCCTCTGTGGTGGATTGGGCAACACTAGACTGCTTACGAGAAGACCAACAGATCAAAGAAGTACCCAAGAAATGGCAAGTACCAGAAGTGCTCTTCCTATCAATTCTACACCAAGCAAAGTCTGCATCCGAATACCTAATGAGATCAAGAGATGAAGATGTAGAGTACCAAAGACCAAACTCAAGGGTGTATTTGAGATACCTGAAGATGCGCTTGACAGCCTTGCGATGAGTCACCCTTGGGGAAGCTTGGAAGCGAGCACAAAGACACATCGCAAAGTGTATATCGGGTCTTGTCACTATCGGGTACAAGAGGGAGCCAATCATGCTCCTGTACTCCCTTTGATCCACCGCTTCACAGTCTTCATCAGGGTCAAGAGCCATTGTAGTGGACATTGGTGTAGACAACGGCTTCACATTGACCATGTCGAACTACTTCAGGAGATCCTTCGTGTACTTGGCTTGATGTATGAAAGTGCCTTGCTTGCATTGCTTGATTTGAAGCCCAAGAAAGAAGGTGAGCTCTCCCATCATCGACATCTGAAATTCACTCTCCATAGCTTCCTGAAACCTGGACACAAGAACATGAGAGGAACAACCAAAGATCATATCATCCACGTAAATCTGAACCATTAGAAAGTCATTGCCATGCTTGAGAGTGAACAAGGTTTTATCAACACACCCCATGACATACCCACGCTCTAGCAAGAAGGTCTTAAGCCTAGCATACCATGCCCTAGGTGCTTGCTTTAGCCCGTACAAAGCCTTTTGAAGCTTGTACATACGGTTTGGGTATTTGTGGTGCTCAAAGCCTGGGGGTTGCCTCACATACACTTCTTCCTCTATGAAACCATTTAGGAAAGCACTCTTGACATCCATTTGATAGAGTCTAATGCCCTTGGAGGTAGCAAATGCAAGCAAGATCCTAATGGCTTCTATCCGAGCAACAGGAGCAAAGGTTTCACCATAATCTAAGCCCTCCACTTGGCTAAAACCTTGAGCAACTAGCCTAGCCTTGTTTCTCACAACCTCACCATCCTCCCCATGTTTGGTTTTGAACACCCACTTGGTTCCTATGACATTGACATTTTTGGGAGGCTCTACAAGGGTCCAGACTTTGTTTCTCTCAAAGTTTTCCAACTCCTCATGCATGGCATTAACCCAACGTTCATCAGATAGTGCGTGCCCAACATCCCGGGGTTCAAAGGTTGCAACAAAGAGAGAATTGGTAAAGCAAGCAAGATGTGCAGACCTTGACCTTGTTATCCTCTCATAGAGATTACCGATCGTCTGTTGAGGTGGGTGTTGATGCTGAATGTGGTGAGGAGCCTCTCTCTCAGAGTGTACCTCCCCCTCAACCACAGCTGGAGCTTGCTCGACAGCTGCTGAAGTCGATGTAGAAGCTTCTGGACCCTCTGCTAGAGTAGTGGTAGCAGTAGGAACAAGCTCGGATGTGGGATGGAATGACTCATCATCATCCAAGCCCTGTAGGTCCTCTTCTACAAAGATGCTCTCCTTCATCTCCTTGTCACCTGTAGACTCAATCACATTCCTTGCACAAGAGTTTGATTCATCAAAGGTCACATCACAGGATTCTACGATGGTGTTAGTCTCCAAACTAAAAACTCTGTAGGAATGACCATGAAGAGAGCAACCAAGAAAGATTCCATCGGAAGAACTCGACTCAAACTTATCAAGATTGCCACGCTTGAGAATAAAGCACTTGCAACCAAAGGCACGCAAATGAGAAACCGATGGCTTTCTCCCAAAACGCAGCTTATAAGAAGTCACATTAAGAATTGAGCGCAAGAAAATCTGACTGGAAACATAGCAAGAAGTGCTAATGGCCTCAGCCCAAAACCGCCTTGGAGTCCTATGCTCATCGAGCATTGTCCGGGCCATCTCCACTAAGGTTCTGTTCTTTCTTTCAACCACACCGTTCTGCTGGGGAACCCGAGGTGCTGAAAACTGATCCTCAATACCATGCTCAAGATAGAAGGCATCAAAGGAGGAGTTCATGAACTCGGTGCCATTATCACTATGAATTGCTCGTAATGCACTAGGGAGTTCCTTGAACAACCTCAAGTCTAAGCTCCGAAAGTGATGAAACATTTCATCCTTGCTCTCAAGAAAGTAGACCCAAGAGTAGCGAGAATAGTCGTCAACAATCACAAGAACATACCACTTCCCACCCGCCGAACGAACCTGAGAAGGACCAACAGTGTCCGTATGAAGCAACTCTCCAGGGCATTCAGTCATCACCAAATTGATTGGTGGATGAGAAGCGCCAATCATTTTTCCATGACGACAAGGAGCACAAACCAAATCCTTATCAAATTTGAGCTTAGGCAATCCTCGGATCAAACCTAGGCCACTCAAGCGACATAACAAGTTAAAGCTCATGTGACCCAGTCTCCTATGCCATTTCCCAAGCTCAGAAGAAGATTGAGCGAACAAGCACTTCTAAGAACCAGGAGAACCAGCAAAATCAGCCTGAAAAACTCTACGAATGCAAGAAATCCCACAAACCAAGGAACCACTCGAATCAAGAACACAAGAAGCATTCGACTTAAAGCGCACTTCCAAACCAACATCAAGAAGCTGAGAGACAGAGGGGAGATTGTACTTGAGAAACTCAACCAAACCAACATCATTGAGGGTGAAGTTCTCATTTACCTTTATTCTGCCCCTTCCCTTCACTCTTCCTGTCTTGTCATCTCCAAAGGTCACATACTCCCGACGCTTCAAGGGAGTGAGGCTGGAGAACCACTTTGCATTTCCGGTCATATGGCGTGAACACCCAAAATCCATCAACAACTTGTTCTCCAAGCCTCCACCTGCTGCCTACAAAGAACGAGAAGTGAAAGTCGATGGCTCAGTGCTAGGGTTAGTCAAAAAGCATTTGGGAATCCAGCACTTAACCATACGATCGGTAGTAGTCATCACAGTTCTTTGCACTTTATCATTCAAACGCATGGGACGAGAACCACGATGGGGAAAACGTGGCCTGTCAAAGCGTTTTGACTCAAACCTTGAGTTGTGACGATAGAAATCATCTCTGTGAAAGCCAAATCCATGCGAGTGACGCTCACCACGATGGGAAAAACGTGGGGCGCCAAAGCGCTGCTGCGCAAAGCCTCTATTTCATGAATCAAAGCCATATGAGGAATGAACCTGTCCATGATAGGCACGAGAAAAAGAGCGAGGCTGAAAGTCAACAGAATCATCATAAAAAGCATCCCTAGTCAACTCAGCTTGCTTCCTCTCAATCCTCTTACGCCTATAATAGAATTCATCCAAGTGGCCCTTGCGACCACAAAATATGCAAATGTAGACACCCTTAGGATTTGGCTTGGTTTGTGCAGGTTTGGGTTTTGGCTTCTCTGTTTGCTTTGGGTTGAAGGAGGGTTTTGGATTGGGTGGATAGTATGTGTCAGTGGGTTTGATGGTGTTTTCCTCATCCTTGTAGCTGGAGCTAGGTACAAACTTACCCACATTCTCACTCTCCTTGTCACACCTCTCAAATCCCAAACCCAAGTTATAGGTTGATCTAGAAGCACTCTCCTTCACTCTTGCCAAGTCACTCTCAATCTTCTCTTCACTCACTAGGGTTCTCTGGAGCCTAGACACAAGATAGTCATTTTCCTAAACTAGGGCTTTGTTTTCCTCCCTAGTGATTACAAGCTTGTCCTTAAGAGAGACACACACCTCACAAGGTGGTGGAAGGACCTTAGAGCGAGTCTTATGAAACAACTTGGACTCAAGCTCTTTGACTTTGAGGGACTGAGCTTCCAACTCATCTGTGAGCTTGGGGAACTTCTGACATGTACCCAAAAGAGTTGGTCTAGCTTTGAACTCATCAAGCTCCTTGAGGGCACTCTCAATCTGACTGGCAACTTGAGCATGCACACTCTCCCTCTATGCAAGATCACTCATCACAACTTGTCAAGACTCACACTCAACAACAATGTGCTCACGAGCAAGCTTGGACCTAAGTGAAGCAATTTCAAAATCAGCACTCTCCAACTTAGACTTAAGCTCTCTACCCTCATGAATAGCACTGCGAAGCTTATCATCTTGCATGAGCAGAACATCGCGCAAATGATCAAGTTCAGAAGAGAGCTCATCGAGAGTGGGAGGTGCCTCGCTTGTGTCAGAGTTGGATCCAGAGTCGGTGTCGTGGTCGTTCTTTGCCATGAAGCAAAGCCCGGTGAAGTCATCCGTCCTCTTGACTTGTAGCTTTTCAACCTCCTCCTCTGAGCTTGTAAGGCCTTTGCTTCATGTGAGGTCGACATCGCTCAAGGCGGCAACATAGGCGCGTGCAATGGCCTTGGCGAACTTCTTGGAGTTCTTGCCCTTCTTGTAGAAGCGGTTCTTCTTCTTCTTGAAGTCTTCAGTGTTGTTGTCGCGGTACCCGGCCTTCTTCTTCTTCTTGGGACAGTCAGCTATGAAGTGTCCCGGGTCACCGCACTCGAAGCAGGTTCTTGAACCACCTCCTCTTCTCTCCTTCCGATTGTTGTAGAACTTCCTGAACTTCCTTGTGAGAAAGGACAACTCCTCATCAGGAATGCACTCCATCTGTTCATCGGAACCTGCAACAAGAGAAGACAAAGCAAACTCCAAGGAAAACTTGTCAAGTGAGGGGTTAGTTCCATGAGAAGCACAACTGTGATCACCCTTCTGAGAACTAGAAAGAAAAGCCATGCTAGAAGCAGGAATAGCAAGATTAGGACGAGATTTCCTAGACAGTTCATGAGATTTCAGCTTGCTATACAGTTGCTCACAGTTCAGGGTATTGAATTCAGCAGTTTCTCCTAGAGCAGCAATTTTAACCCCCCAAACATTTTCATCAAGTGAGTACAGCAGTTGCTTATCTCTATCATTGTCATTGTACACAAGGGTACCACAAGCCCGCAAGTTGCACACAATTGCCTCAAGTAGTGACTCGCCCGGTTTTTGAGCAAAGGTTTGGTACTGTCTATTGTAAGAATCCTTACGCATAGACTTGACCTGGTTGGTACACTCATGGTAAGTGCAGAGCTTATCCCAAATAGCATGAGCAGTGTCAAGATGTGCAACCCTATCATGTTCGCTCCAACCAAGTGCAGAAAGTAGAATATTGATAGCTTTGGAGTTGTTCTCATACCTGAGTAACTCACCTGCAGAGGCAGTGTTGAGGTCTTGTGGTATAGCATACTCCTGATCAACAATCTCCCAAATTGCACATCCTTGACTTAGCAGATACGCCTTGGTCCGCGACTTCCAGTAGGGGAAGTCCTCTCCATCGATCATCCACAGCTTGACAACACGCTTCTCCATGTCGCCTTCGAATCACAAAGCCGATGAAGGTCAACTAGTGATCAAACTGGCTCTGATACTAATTGAAGGACCGAGAAGGCGACTAGTGGGGGGTTGAATGGGGGCCAAATAAAATTCTCCAAGAGAACTTGGCCTATATCCCAAAAACAACACAAGCCAACCTCCAAATCGATCACCAAGACTACACACACCAACTTATGGTGTACTAGCCCTAGGAGTGATCAACCACACCAAAGAAACACAGCGGAAACAAAAAGGGAAGAAGCAATTCTCAACAATTCAGAATTGAACTCTCATCGGCAGTGCCGATCCCTGCCATCGGCAGTGCCGGTGCGTGTCATCGGCAGTGCTGGTCCCACTTATTGGTAGTGCCGGTGCGGGAGCTGTCGAACTGGAACCTATAGACTGGACCGATCGGCAGTGCCGGTCCTGGTCATCGACAGTGCCGGTCAACCCCCAATAGAACAGAAAATCTCTCGGGATCTTGTCAAAACATCTCCAAAAACTAATCAAACGAACTCCAAACGATGCGATTTTTGGATCAGTGAATCCTCATCACATCATGACCCTAATCCTTGGGATCAACTCAATTGGCTCAAGAAATCATCATGAATTTAAGATCTCGTGCCAAGAACACCAAAAAGGGGAAACTTGAGAAATCCTTCAAATTGGAGGTGCTAGAGCCAATAATTCCATCAAGGATCCATAGAGGATTATCCTAGCTCATCCTAGCAACAAGTTTCTCAAGAAATCTGGGCCAAAAACTCGTCCAAAAGTGAGATCAAAAATCACCACGAAAATACTTCCGAAAATAGGAAAAAGGGAATTTCGGGATTCAAGTGAAGAGGGAAATCTTGAGCTCCAAAATACTTCTCATATCATAGAAAGGTGCTTACAAGATCCATAGGTACAAGGCTAGGAACCCACCCTCTTCGTCCCACTATTTGGAAGAGCAAGAGATGTCTCTCACACACCCACTACTCTCCTCTCAAACATGAAGTCCTCTCCTAGCACTTTGAATAGAGTCCTAACACAAGGCTAATGGGAAGAGAGGCACCTCTCCCACTAGCCACACCTCTCCTTATATAGGCCTAGGGTCTATTGTACACATGACCACTCTATCCTTGACCTACATAACACACCCACCTACCACCGGGGGCATAACCGTCCATCTTTCACCTTATCGCCCGAATGTCATCGGACGTTTCAAATCTTTACTTCATCTCGAAGCAAGCTCCGTGATGGTGCCACGTGCACCACCAACCACCGCCACCGGTTTTGAGGCCCAAACCAGGAAACCGCCTTGCACGCTTTTCAAAGCACGACTTCTCGATGTCGACACGTGTCACCTTGTCCAGCGATCCTGACCACCGGCAAGTCTCTCCCAGTCCCTATCCATCGGGCCGCCTTGTCACTTGCACCGGCATCCCGTTCGCCTTGACTTCGTCAACACATCGTCTTCATCACCACCACGGTTTTGAGGCACAACCGCGAAACCGTCCATGCTTCTTGCCTCTCTACGTGTACGGTGTGGATCACCCTTGACTTCACTCGGCATCCTGATCGTCTGGCCCCAAGTCCCCTAATTGTGGCCGATCCTCTCGGCGTTGACTGCCAAGTCGACTCCAGTAACCTACACATCATGAGACAAGCAAACACATTTCCCATCTCCTGCAACATCGCCAATATCTCCACCAACTCTGGTTAGTCATAACCATGATATACAAACCCATGCAATCCCTGGATTCCCGCATTTCAACTCAAACACCAAATCCGCTTATGTCAATTACTCATCACAAGTATAGCAAACCATGGCACAATTCCACATGGTTTCTCAAGCCGGGTGGCTGATTTTAGCCGCTTATGACCCTATTGGCAGGTTTCTGATTTCAGCCTGAAAATGATCCCGTTTAACCAGCCGGGTGGCTGATTTCAGTCGGTTATGACCCTGTCATTTGGTTCCTGATTTCAGGTTGAAAATGACCCTGTCGGCCGGTGAAAATGGCTGTTTCACAGTCGTGATCGGCCGACGGGGTGTTTCTTCATGTTTTTGCGTACTTTGGCTCTCTTATGTCTGCAAACACATATTTCACCAAAACTCATGGAACTTTATTAGTTTAAACAAATATTTATTGAATTTTGGTCTTTACCTTGCATTTCCCGACCGGTTGGTGGCCGATTTTGGGTTTTATCGGCCACGAACACCTCCCTAAGCTTAAACCTTTGCTCATCCCGAGCAAATTAAACATAGGAGTGATGGATCGGGAGTTGCTTCAATATTAGAGCCCTGCGAGGATCAGGTGCACAAACACATACTCCAACACAATATGGGTAAGTGTAAACCAGCTCAACTTGGTCACTAAGTCATTCTCATTGTACAGTAGGGCTTATTGGCATTTTATAACCTTGTCATGAGCGGTTGAAGTCTAGAACAGATAGCTTAGACCTTTTCATACAATCTCCTACTTGATCATGAGTCCAAAGTTTTTATAATGCTGCATAAGGTAGGAAAAATCTTCCCTCTTGGTGAAATCTCCCACTATGACTCTCATCTCTCAAAAAGTGTGTTTCCTTACCAAGTGTTCATCCTACGTTCTAAAAGCTTGACTTGTATGTAGAGCTTGGTAGGAGGGAACATCTAGCATGCATATATTGTTAAGTTAAGAGATGGTCCTAGCGAAAAGACTTTGCACTTCCTCATTCCAATCATTTAGAAATAATGTGCAGGGGAGAGGGAGAGAATGGACTAACGCGAAGGAGTTGGCTAGCACAATTGCAAAAGTCTTGGGTACAAATTAGTCCCAAAAGACTAAATTTTTGTGCTAGAGTGAAAAGATAGTTTTTGTTTTGCTCAAAGATATCTCTGAACCTTGAAGAATTTTGATATTGTACATCCATGAGAGCTGATAAACTTTTCTTTCTTTCTTTTGTTTTCTTTCTTTTTCTTTCAGCTCTCACGGTGTAGGGCGGCTAATTCAATGGTTCAAATATTTTCACAATACTTTTTTTGAGCATTTGTTGGGAGAACCAAAATCTTTCTTATAGGATCAAAGTTTTGCAAAAGGAAAGATTTTTGGTTGGCATGCTTGGTGAAGTGGATGCTTGAATCCAAAGTGGAGACCGCATAACCAAGCATGATTAATTGACAACTCCAAGATAACATGAAGGAAAATGATTGGCTTTGGAAGTGCATGTCCCTCATAAGGATCAAATCCTAACTAAACTCAATGCACACATAGATGGCATGAAAGTGGGTTTGTAATTAATATTTGGCCATGGTAGGAATTTTTCTATCATAGGGCAAATGTGCACCAAGTAGGGGGGGTTTATTGCAGCATGGTTTTGAAAGAAATCATTGGACTCTAATTATGAGGAGATCACAGGCTCATCCAAAACATGCCATATCATAAACTCCAAAAACTAGACTTGGTGTTTATTGGCCATTTTTGCACCCACTAAAACATAGAGGGACTAGTCTTATCATCATGCCGATCTACCATTACCCATGAAAAATGAGGAGTAGAGGTTGTATACTTGAGACTCAAAGGGAGCTAATAGAGCAACTATTCATCATTTCCATAGGCATGGTAGAGACTAAGTTCTCAAATTTTATTTATAAAGAGAAATATTTTTGTTCTTTTTGGCTATGCAAATTTTTATGGTTTTCTTTGAAAACTGAAAAATCTTTTGGGGTTTTCTTAAATTTCCTAAAAAGATGCAGCTCAACTAGAGGAAGAGGGAAAAAGGATAGAACAAGTGGTGCACCTTGATTTGGGTACCTCCCCAAGCTTAGGTCTTTGCATGACTTAAGCTTAGATGGTGTTCACTGCGGTGGTTGATACTCGATGTTGAAATGGCTGAACATTTGATCCATCATGGAGATGTTTGTCTTTCCTGCAAAAGGGTTACGTGGACACAATACCCGAAGGACAATATGATAATAATGGTTAGTCGTCCAGTTAGTAGTCCAAGTGTTAGTAGTCCAAAACGTGCAAGAGACAAGGCAAAATTTCCTCTAGTTGGTTTTATTGCAGCACACTTTTATTCCTAAGTGGAGAGTGCACTTACTAAGCAAACTTGTGGAGTGAGAAAGGGAGTGCAAAAAGGGAGAGATGAAGTTTCAGCTGAAGGAATGGTGGTGGAGAAATAAGTGAGAGGGCACCCGATATTTATAGGCTCGAGGGGGAGCCATGGGGCAAATATGTCATGCCAGGTAGCGGGACATGCTAGGCGGCAACCCATGCCAGCCGGCAGGCCTTTTTCCTCCATTTGCTCCATTACTCCTTTGGTGGTGATGGGAGAGGGCTAGGTCCATGCGCCATGCGATTCACTTGCTCACTTTGTTCAAAAATGTGTTGAGAGTGTAGGGAGCAAGGATAGATTGATGGGATGGCCAATGTTGTATGTTTGCATTGAGTACTTGCCACTCATGAGGCCTAGGGAGTAGGATGGCAGGTGAGTGTGGGTGATGAAAGAGTGAGGTGACATGTGTGGCCCTCTTTCATTCACTTTTAGTCATGGTGGAGGATTTTTGGTTTTCATAATGAAAAAGCTGGGCACACCTCCTCCACTCACGACCACCATTTTTGCAGTAAACGTGCCAAGAATCCGAGAAAAAGTACTATTGGGCGGCAGACCTGGCCAGGCAGTACTATTGGTCATGAAAAATAACCTCCCGGGTGGTAAAATTTGACTGGGTTACTTCAGGCTGAGTGGCTCAAGAATTGCTTAGCCAGGTGGTCATTTTTCACCAAAAATGACCTCCCAAGTGCTCAAATTTTGCTGGCCGGGTTAGGGCTCTGGATACACAGCTGAGTGGTCATTTTGACCCAAAATTGACCTCCCGGCCGGGAAACTTGGCCAAGTCATCACTAATTTTTTTAAAAAAGAAATAATTTTGTTATCTCTTTTCTTTTATAGCCTAATTTAATGGTTAAAGAAGGGAATAAAACAACCTAATTCAGTGGTATGTATAAGAGAAAAAGGGGGGATAAATATCGGTTACCTTCTGACAAGGGTTCGGATTTTACGTCCTGAACGAGACGGCCTCCTTTTGCCATACCTGAATCCTGTTTTTGCGCTCTATGGTGGTGACCTTTTAGAGTTTCCTTTTTCATTCTCTTTTGGCATCACTTGGTCCATTGATTTCCTACAATTGCTAGCACAAACTTATTCATCTATAGTAGGCATATCTCTATCAATTCCATCAATCAACCTAGACACCATATCTAATTTGATCAATTGCGAAAAGAAAACACATGCATTTTCCTTATTTTACATTGTAGCATGATAGAGATTACCACTTTTATATTCTAGATCATACACATACATAGGTCACACAACCAAACAAGGAACGCGTAACCCAATATAGCATAAGATAAGAACATAACATTAGATGGTGACGAATCAATTTCATCAATACCAAATAAGAACATAACATTAGATGGTGACGAATCAATTTCATCAATACCAAAACAGTCCAAGTAGATGGTTAGGGGCAAGATTTGGGGCTTACCTCCTTGAAAACGTAGCTATAGTGGTACATGATGATTCGTTAAGAAGTATCACAACACCATAGGCTCTTATTCTGTGAAAACTTGCTCCAAGGTCAAGGAGACTGTGTCCTGTTTGTTCCATACTCAAACAAAACAGGGGTGATCCCGCTAAGGCTAGTGGTGAATTAGCTCAATAGACAATCTATGTTAGTCTTGAAGTCTTAGCCATTGCTTTCCCGGCAACGGCGCCAGAAATGCTTGTTGGTATTTCATAACGTCGCATCAAGAATATCACTATCCCTAGTATGATGCCAGAAATAATTGTTGGCATTTGTTATGCTTTAGGACTAAAGTGAATTAATTTGCAAGCGCATGGAACACCATTGTAGTATTTCTCCCAGGAGTATTCCAAGGTATCATATTTATTTGCACAGGGAAGCTAGGCGTAAGATTATCTCGGCTTAACAACGATATGAATAAAGAATAATTCAAACCAACCAAAAATGGGAGTAAGGATAATCAACGATAGAGTGGGGTAGTAACGTAGGAAAAATCCACACGAAGATAAATAAAGTGAACGGTTAAGCTAGCTAGGAGGACAGCGAGTGAAAGTCTAAGATTCCTAAAATATATCTTTCTAATATATCTAAGTCAAGCGTCAAATCCTAGTTACTCGGGATGAGTGCGTACACCAATTTCTGTGTGCGACCTCGAGTCTTTCACCTGTTAGCTCACTTCGGGGCACAAAAATATTCCACTAATATGGGCCGGTAACTAGCCTCTATACTAGTGGGTATGCTATTGCTAGACAACCCTGACTAAGATGGCCCGAATGTCGCGCCCCTTCCCAAAGGATCGAGGTCCCGACGGTGCTGATAATGTAGACACTTGATAATACAACATCGGTTCGAATTTAAGTTGAATATTACATCGTTAAAGTCATCAGAGTGCAGCAGAATATTATAAGTTCATAATGTTTTGAAAACAGCGGAAGCAAAACACGATAAGAAGCTACGAGCTCGATGATACAGCATAGTAATGGTTCATGCTAAAGAACCATCACTCTAGCAACACACATCAATACTACGACGGCGAGTCGGACTCCCAGTCGGTGGTCCAACCCTTAGGAACTTGCATGTCCCAGGGCAGCACATCTATAGGCAATTCTAGATCTTCATTACCTGAAAAACAACGGTGGCACAAAGCTTGAGTACTAATTACTCAGCAAGTCTTACCCGTCGGATGCCTAGACATGCAATGGCTCTAATAGGTGGCTTGTTTAAAAGGACTCGCACTAAGCAACCTATTAGTTCTATCAAGTTTTAGTTCTCAAATTAATTGGGTAGAGCAGAAATGTAACTTTAGTTGCAACAATAAGATAATAAAGCAATACATAGAGTAAAAGCAACATAAGAGCAATAATAATAACATCAACAATAATCATCATAATCAATTTCAGAGTACCATGTGCAACTACGTGACGACTCAGTGACCAAGTGGTACTCATTACTGCGAGGGACAGCAATTGCAATTGATTCACACCAGCTGGGAAACCCGAAAACATGACACATACACACCAATTAAGGTCATATATGGCAACCTTTCGCAAGGACGAAAAACAACTTGGTCCGGGTCCAGTCTCAGCGAGTGGGCATGCCGTTCTGCCAACAGTACTTTGCGGTATGAACCGCCCACTCCAGCAGCAAAAGGGTCAACGACCACTGTACTAGGTACCGTCCTCATTGCCGCGCCAATGCTACATCAGTTTACTAGTGCCCATAGACTAGCATGCATTTGGTACTGTTCAATACTTGACCAAGGGGCCGACCACGTACAGGTCCTAGGTTCGACAAGGCAGGGCTACCGCAGTCAACACCCATGTGTTGCTGCAAACCTACACATGCATCATCCCTGCCCGGTCATAACATCAAAATAACTTCTTTTATTAATTCCCGTTCCAGTGGTCAAGTTCATTTCATAGCGACACAGTACCGATACTGATGAGGACATCAGTCCTAAGGATACATGCAACACTCCTCCAATTCTGGACTTGCAAGGTCCAATGACTAGAGCTCGTGCACGACGACTAAATTTAGAGGTGAGCTCGTTCCTACATTCTTCATTATATATCACTTTTGAGAATGGTTTGCTACCTAATGATTATATTATAATTAGGAACCATGGAGAGGACCAGGAGATGATGGGAGAAGGATTTGGAGATGTGGAGGACCAGCAAGGACGTGGAAGCCAAGGTGGAGGCCCAACCAAAACCGACTTCGAGTCTGTTTTGGGGCTCAGGACCAGTCTGCACTAAAACGGAAGCCTAGGAGGCATACGGACTCGGATTTGGATGTTCTACATATGCACGGAAAGATAATAAGAAGACCTTTCCAATTCCACCGATCTCATATCAAAATTCATTCGGAGTCATCGGGAATCATCGAAACAAGAAAGAGTCCAGAATCTGTTTCGGTGCTGCGTCGCCTGTTTTTGGCCTTTGGGCTTTGTATCTAGTTGACCCCAATTAGGGGCACGTCCAGAGGGTCTTGCACGACTCTAGGGTCTTCATATACAGCCGCCACCGCACCATTAGGATTCGGGTTTTGCTTAGATTATTCTGTTCATAACAGTTTCGCCGTCATCACGATTTCTGAGACCCCAACTTTGTGAGATTCATAATACATCTGTAATTGTGTTGCCTTTTTCTTTGTTCTTGCTTGTGTTCTTGATTCGCAGGCAGGGATTAGCCTTCTCGGCGAGGTCAATCATTTTAAGATGGTTGATAACCAGAGGAGACGTCGTGCTGCGATTGCGAGGTTTAGAACGTGTTGTTCTGAAGCCGGATCGATTTGTGTGTCGCCTCCGACCAAATCAACGTATCCAGAACCTTTCAGAAGATCGGGAACCCTTGTCCACATCAAGTGGTAATCAGAGCTTCAGGTGCACCGTCAGGTTCGCACTACCCTTAGTTAATTTCGTTTTGTGTTCATCCTATCATCCACAGAAAAGCGAAAAAAAAATTCACCTCCGCCCATAACCACGTGTTTAGCCTTTGCATATTTCAATTTCAGAGTCCGTAGTGTTGAGTTTGTGCCCTAGTTTTTGTTTAGTCGCTAGTTTAGTTTGTGTTTTTGTCATCAGTAGTGTTTCCCTTGCAACCCCAGCCGCCATCCCCTTCATCATCCTCTGTTCTATCGGCTTTGTGTGCTAGGGTTGATTGATCGATACACCCACTCTAATCCCACCCTCAAAAACCTCGGACCAATCCCCACAAATTCCACTTTTGGCTGCATCCACGCCGCCAAAAAAAAATCTTACCCGATTCCAAACCCGACCCCCAACCCGACTCGGGTTTCTGGAAAACCGACTCCGACCCCCCTTCCGTAAAACGGGCATAACTTTTCGCTCGGTTGTCCGTTTTGGCTGAAATTTTTACAGGAGATTCTTGACTCAAAGTGGAGCATAACCACACTTGGCTACACCATGTGTGCTCTCGTCAAAAAATTCAAAAGAAATCGGGAAGATAAAGAAAAAATTGATTTAAGTTTAAACCCGACGTTTTCTACAACTTCATGATTTTCTGTAGGCCACATCCTACCTCTGTTTGAGCTGAAATTTTTTGTGGATTCTCCTCCATTGTTAGTGAGTTGGAGAAAAATATCAAAAAAATAAAATAAAAAAAAAGAAATTTGGGATTTCTACTAGTGCTACATCTAGCCCCCTGAAATTTCTGGATTTGGCTGTTTTGCACTTAGCCCCCTGTTATCGCCTGTTGTGCCTTTGTCTCCTTGTTTCTACTTTGTTATCACTACTATTCTAGGACATACTTAGACCAGCAACTAAGAACAAGTTACGTGGGCACTTATTTAGCTTTACTATCTGTTTTTGATTTGTGTACCACTCATATATATATATATATATATATATATATATTTGCCCTTCCTAGCTCTACATATTTCTTCTGGACAGCACATAGGTTCTTTTGTGACCCTTGCAATCGTGGAACGCACCTTCCTGGTATCCTTTGCTTTGTTTTTCAGAACTTTGCAAGAGCTTTGTAAGGAGTTTCCTTTTGCTGTGTTGAGAGGCACCACTGCTTAGCTGTTTTGTAGGGATAACTTTCACTGTTTGTTTCCTGTTTTGGTATTTGTGATGGCAGGAAGTGACGAAGGAGAGATGGCTTCCCCCTCACATTTGCTGAGTGTGTGAGCCAAGAGCAGCTCCAGAAGGCTTTGCAGGCTGCTCAGAGTGATTTGGCGGAGACGATCACCAGAGCCGTTACTGATGCGGTCCGTAAGCTTCACATCGGAGAAAGCATCGAGCGGTTGGAGAAGCGGGTCTCTAAGTTAACCGATCAGGTTGTCGCGTTGGAGACCACCCCCAAGACCAATGATATGAACACTAATAACCACGACGTTGACGACGTCCATGATGAAGACACGGTGTATAAGGCTGATGGCACCGTGGATAGGTCAGCTACAAGGACCGCAAGATTACGACTTCGTTTGCTCCATAATACTCAAGGTATGGGTGGTTTCCATAACTACAATCGTCGTCCACACGGTAACTATGCTCCAGATGACCCGTATGCTAAAATTAAGTTTTTAATTCCTTCGTTTTTGGGTCAGTATGATGGTGATGTTTATCTTGATTGGGAGATGACTGTAGAACAAAAATTTAATGCCCACCTTGTTCCTGAACAATATAGAGTTAGACAAGCTACTAGTGAGTTTAAAGACTTTGCTATTGTTTGGTGGAGTGGTCTAGCTGCTGAAACTGATTTGCCTACTACTTGGGAAGAACTTAAGGTAGCAATGCGTGATCGTTTTGTTCCTCCTTCTTTTTATAGAGAGATTCGTAATAAACTACAGTGTTTAGAACAAGGAGATAAAACTGTTCAAGAGTACTTTAGTGAGCTTCAGAAGGGTTTGATTCGTTGTGCTGTAGTTGAAAAAGTAGAGGATCAGATTTGTCGCTTTTATTCTGGTTTACGAAAAGAAATTCAGGACATTCTTGATTATAAAGAATATTATACCCTCACCTAGTGTTTCCAGTATGCTATGCTTGCAGAGAAAGAATCACAGGGACTTTTCCAGGCTTTTGAGGAGTACAGCAAGTCAAGGAACTCCTACCCCCCATGCTCGACGGGGTCTTCAGGGCTGCCCAGGCCATCTTTCCGGCCGCCCCCACCAGCAGCTACCAAGGGAACCAGTGTTGTTTCTGCAGCCCCAAGATCAGCCCCTGCACCTTCTATGCGCTCAGGTAAAACTTCTGTGCAGGTAGCCGCTAGTAGTCCCTCCTCTGTTGCTTCGACGGGGCGCACTACAGGGATTCAGTGCCACCGCTGCCATGGACTTGGTCATGTGCAGAAAGATTGTCCAAGTAGGCGGGCATATGTGGCGACATACGATGGCGGTTACATGAGCACCTCCGACGTGGAGGATGAGGAGGAGGATGTCGCTACCACCAGCAGTGACCTCGTCCTTGGAGGCGGAGACACCACGGGATACATGAACATTATTGTTCAACGTGTCCTTAGTACACAAGTTCATCAGCCCGAGACGATGCAGCGCCACAACTTGTTCCAGATTTTCTTCGTCATCAAGAACCGTCGAGCACGTGTCATCATTGATGGAGGGAGCTGCAATAACTTGGTGAGTTCTGATGTGGTCAACAAGCTTGCTTTGACCACACGTCCACATCCACATCCGTACTACATTCAGTGGTTAAACGACTCTGGAAAAGCTAAGGTAATACAAACTTGCAGAGTTCCTTTTTCCATTGGTTCTTATGTGGATTCTGTTGATTGTGATGTCGTACCCATGCAAGCATGTTCACTTTTATTGGGTAGACCTTGGGAATTTGATAATGATGCTGTACACCATGGTAGAAGTAATAAGTACACTTTTATGCATAAAGGAACTAAAATTACTTTGTTACCAATGACCCCTGTTGAAATTGTACAAGCTGATTTAGAAAGAGCTGCTAGTTTGAAAAATAAAAGTCCTGAAATTCAACAACCTATTAATTCTAATTCTACACCTAGTAATGTTAATGATTCTTCAAGTTCTAAGGGTGCTGGAATTAAATTACAAGGTCGTTCATGTCTTGCAACAAAATCTAAGCTTGCTGAAATTTCTGATAATGATGATATTTGCTATGCTTTGATATGCAAAGAAGCTTTGTTTTCGCTGGATGATATTGCTTCTAGTGCTTTGTCTCCAGCTGTCATTAACCTTTTGCAGGAGTATGAGGATGTTTTTCCAGCTGAGATACCCCCGGGATTGCCACGTTTGAGAGGGATTGAGCATTAAATTGATTTGATTCCGGGTGCTACTTTGCCAAACCGTGCTGCTTATAGGACCAACCCTGAGGAGACTAAGGAGATACACCGACAAGTTCAAGACCTTTTGGATCGTGGGTACGTTCGTCAATCACTTAGTCCTTGTGCTATCCCTGTACTTTTGGTTCCTAAGAAAGATGGTACTTGGCGTATGTGTGTAGATTGTAGAGCCATTAATAATATTACTATTAGGTATCGTCATCCTATTCCTAGGCTAGACGACATGCTTGATGAGTTATGTGGTGCTATAATTTTCACTAAAATTGATTTGCGTAGTGGCTACCATCAAATTAGAATGAAACTTGGAGACAAATGGAAAACAGCTTTCAAAACCAAATTTGGATTATATGAGTGGGTAGTAATGCCTTTTAGTTTAACAAATGCACCTAGTACTTTCATGCGCTTGATGAATGAGGTTTTAAGAGCTTTCATTGGCAAATTTGTGGTAGTTTACTTTGATGATATATTGATTTATAGCAAATCCATAGATGAACATATGAATCATTTGCGTGTTGTTTTTGATGGTTTACGAGATGCACGTTTATTTGGTAACCTTGAGAAGTGCACCTTTTGCACGGATCGAGTCTCTTTTCTTGGCTATGTTGTGACTCCACAGGGAATTGAGGTGGACGAGGTGAAGATTGAAGCCATAAAGAGCTGGCCTGTACCAAAAACTATCACACAGGTGAGGAGTTTTCTTGGTCTTGCAGGTTTCTACCGCCGCTTTGTCAAAGATTTCAGCACCATTGCTGCACCTTTGCATGAGTTGACAAAGAAGGGCGTTGATTTCCATTGGGGTAAGGTACATCATGAGTCTTTTGATGATTTGAAGGATAAACTTACACATGCACCATTGCTGCAATTACCTAATTTTGATAAGATTTTTGAGCTTGAATGTGATGCTAGTGGTATAGGCATTGGTGGTGTTTTGATGCAAGATAGTAAACCTGTTGCATACTTTAGTGAGAAAATTATTGGGCCTGTTTTGAATTACTCCACGTATGATAAGGAATTGTATGCACTTGTACGTTGTTTAGAGACGTGGCATCATTATTTGTTGCCCAAAGAATTTGTTATTCATTCTGATCATGAATCACTTAAGTATATTCGTTCTCAATGTAATTTGAACCGTAGACATGCTAAATGGATTGAGTTTATTGAGTCTTTTCCTTACATTATTAAACATAAGAAAGGGAAGGATAATGTGATCGCTGATGCTTTATCTAGGCACTATACTTTATTATCTCAACTTGATTGTAGAATTTTTGGACTTGAGGCAATTAAAGAACAATATGCTGCATTGTAAAGAAGGTCGTGCATGGAATAAATTTGTGTTGACTGATGGCTTCTTGTTTAGAGCTAACCGCCTATGCATTCCAGTTGGTTTCGTTCGTCTTTTGTTATTACAGGAGGCGCATGGAGGAGGATTGATGGGCCATTTTGGTGCCAAGAAGACGGAGGATATTTTGGCCACACACTTCTTTTGGCCAAGGATGAGGAAAGATGTTGAGCGCTTTGTTGCTCGCTGCACTATGATGTAGATATGGCCCGATCTTCCGAGAGGTAAGGGGATAAACTCGAATTTGGGAAACTCGATGTCGACGACCCGGCTTGAATCAGACAAGATCCAACCCCGCAACCGTTACACCAAGCACAACTTGATTGTTCCTGCAAGCAAAATCGAGAACACAAGCAAGAGAGGATAAACACGCAATCTGAATTTGCAAATATGGATGAAGCGAATCACAAGAAAAGGTTCAAGCTCTGAACACAAAAGGACTAATCACCACAGTAGTGTAGAACAAGAACAGGGCCCCTGGATTACTGTAAAAGGACTTGTCGCCGTAGTTACAATAATTCGATCAAGGTTCTCTCTGGAAAACTGAACTAAACAAAACCCGAAACTAAAAAACGGTGGCTACTGAGTTTATGTGGGAAACAAAGACGTCCTAGGGTTGGGGGTGACCATGGGGGCACCCACAACATGGGCTTAAGGCCCGACACGATACAGGGCCAAGTTAGCCCAAAATAGGTGGCACAGCACCTTGTCATGGTCACATATTATGACTCACGACCCTTCTGGAGCTAGGACCAGAACCAAAACGATGGCATCGTCATCCTCTTTCCAACGCATCAAAGAACGCCTCGTTTGGACGTCGGATGTGGGAGATATCATCAAAACCGTGAAGGGGTGTCGGCTGAATCCGAGACGAACGCGGTGACCGAGTTGGTGACGACTTGTAACTTGGGGAAGGCCATGATATGCGCGTATCCAGCATGGTGATGTCCTCATCATCCTCCCCTTCTTGAATTGGAGTCGCCGTCGACTCCATCTCATCAGCAATCTCCTGCAAAAGGTTAGTAGTAGCAGAATGCAAAGTATAAGATACATGATCATCGATAGAAGATATATCACGATAAAGCATAGTATAGCAAGATGCATCATGATTATCATAAAGTTCAGAGACAGTAGATGTCATAGCAAGAAAAGCACCTCCCTTTAACTGAATAGCCTTATGTTTAACATCAGAAAGTTGTTTGTTATCATGTTTATTCCCAGTATTTTCAGCAAGCAGTTTAAAATGATTTCTAATATCAGTAGGCAATAACAAACGCAAAGTAATATTCCTGTCCTTATACACGAATGTATATATATTAGTTCTACCATGGTGGGCAGCATCTGTATCATATTCCCATGGACGGCCTAATAAAAGCGAACATGCTTGCATAGGTACAACATGAAAATCAGCAGAGTCTTGATAAGAACCTACTGAAAAGTGTATGTGTGCTGATCGAGTTACCTGTGCCGTACCACTATTGTTGAACCATTTGATGTGATATGGCTTATGTAGTGCATGTGTGGTCAAGCCAAGTTTGCTTACCAAATCAGAACTTACCAAGTTGTTACAGCTCCCAGTATCAATGATGGTGAGAACACGGCGGTCTGTAACAATGAGGTACATGTAGAATAAATTGTTGCGTTGTTGTTCTTCCTCTTGTCCCACCCGAGTGGTCAACACACGCTGTACAATGAGGCTAGGAAAGCCCGTGGTGGCAGCAATAGAATCAATGGCGGTAGTCTCCTGCTCCTTCGTCGAATCTGCAACAAGGTTAGGCATACGAGCAAATTCATCTTCAACACCACTAGAACTTTCATACCCATCAGCGGTAGCGATGAAAGCACGACGACTAGGGCAATCCTTCATGACATGTCCCATGCCCTTGCAGCGGTGGAAAATTACGGTGGTGGAGGAGCCACTACCGGAAGTAGTAACCTTCTTCTGGTGTTGGTGCTGCACACTAGACGATTGCGCTGCAGAAGTAGGCACAAGTGAAAAAGTTGTTGCTGGTGTCTTAGCAACATGACTCTTCAAGTTCTCTACTCCAGTGCGTTGCTGGAGATATTGCTCAGTGTTGGACCTGCAAGATTGTTGTGGAAGGCGATCCTGTACTTCTCGTTCATCCTTAAGAGCAATATGATACAATTGGCTGAACCTATTCCACTCTTTATAGTCAACAATATTCTGGATATCACGGTTCAAACCACCAAAAAATCTAGCACTAGTTTCAAGATCATCTTCATGTATATCACAACGTGCTAAACCAATAAGCAATTCCTGATAATATTCCTCTACTATTTTACTACCTTGTGTTAAATATTATAATTTCAAACGTAAATCACGTTGGTAATAAGGAGGAACAAAACGAGATTTCATGCGTTGTTTCAAAACAGACCAAGTGGCAGGTATAGCAGCATTAGTATTGCAAAGATTATTCCACCAAAAGAGAGCAAAACCTGTAAACTCACTAGTAGCAAGTCTAACTCTATGCTCAGCAGGAACTAAATGAGAATTAAATTTCTGTTCAACAGCAAGTTCCCAATCTAGGTATGCTTCAGGGTCAGCACTACCGGCAAAAGGTGGTATGTTAAATTTGGGCTTAACAAAAGTATCAGTATTACCACGATTGTTATTACCTCCCATACCGTGTCGATTCCGGTGAAGACAGTCTGCATCACGGTCAAAATCATCATCAGCAGCAGCTCGTTGAGGTGGAGGTCGTCGTTCCACATCCTCAATGTGGTGGACAACAGTGTTGATGTGACCCATCAACTCGGCAAACTTCGTTTCCATGAATGTACGCTGGTCCGCAAGAAGCTTCGTGAGCTCGGCCTTGGAGATGCAATCATTGAAGTCTGTAGGGGACTCCAACTCTCTAGGTGTCCCTTTCCCTTTCTCTGACATGGTTAAAAGCAAAAGACAAGACTAAACAAAAAGATTAGCCCTATCAACTAGCAGGCACCAGAGGGTGTAGAAAGTGGAAAACAATATCAGAAGCAATGTATCACAATCTTGCAAGTGTTCTTACCAAAGCCAAATAGGTCGACACAATCTGTAGTTCAGCTTGGGTGTAACAGTTGCAAGGAAGAAAACTGTGTTGCAATATGTATAGCTTGGAAGGCTAATATGTATGTCACTGGAACACAATTCACTGGAACACAACTCAAACGGAGGGAAAACAAAGGGTAGGCAAAATCTCAAAGTTTCACTGAAAGCGCTATTTTTGACTTCACAATTTTTTTTCTATTTTTTCCCGATTTTTTTTGAATTTTTTGACGAGGGCACACAGGGCGGATTGGAATCTGCTATTTTTTCCTAGTGTGGGTCACCTCAACATTGAGTCAAGAATCTGTTGTAAAAATTTCAGCCCAATCAGAGCAACAAGCAAAAAGTTATGCCTGTTTTACCGAAGGTATGTTAAGATAGGGTTTGAGGGGTGAGGGGGGGGGGGGGGAAACCGAATCGGGTAGTGTTTTTTTGTTGGCAACAGATTATGGGTGTGGTGGGTGGGTGACACGATGGTGAATCCAATGGAAAACACGATGGTGAGGGCAGCGGAGATCAAAACATAAACCGAATCGAAACACAAATTCAAACCAACAACTAAACTCGACTAGGACACAAACTCAACACTACGGACTCTGAAATTAAATTATGCAAAGGCTAAACAGTGTCTGGGATGGTGGGGAAAATTTTTTTTTGTAGGCTTTTTCGTGGACAAAAGGTGATGAACACAAACGAATCTAAAGGGAAGAACACGATAATACCTCACGGGGAACCTAGGAATCTGATACCACTTGATGTAGATATGGCCCGATCTTCCGAGAGGTAAGGGGATAAACTCGAATTTGGGGAACTCGACGTCGATGACCCGTCTTGAATCAGACAAGATCCAACCCCGCAACCGTTACACCAAGCACAACATGATTGTTCCTACAAGCGAAATCGAGAACACAAGCAAGAGAGGATAAACACGCAATCTGAAATTGCAAATATGGATGAAGCGAATCACAAGAAAAGGTTCAAGCTCTAAACACAAAAGGACTAATCACCACAATGGTGTAGAACAAAAACAGGGCTCCTGGATTACTATAAAAGGACTTGTCGCCACAGTTACAATAATTCGATCAAGTTTCTCTCTAGAAAACTGAACTAAACAAAACCCGAAACTAAAAGACAGTGGCTACTGAGTTTATGTAGGAAATAAAGACGTCCTAGGGTTGGGGGTGACCAGGGGGGGGCGCCCACAACATGGGCTTAAGGCCCGACACGATACATGGCCAAGTTGGCCCAAAATAGGTGGCACAACACCTTGTCATGGTCACATATTATGACTCATGACCCTTCTGGAGCTAGGACCAG
Organism: Eleusine coracana subsp. coracana; assembly: GCA_032690845.1. NCBI lineage: Eukaryota > Viridiplantae > Streptophyta > Magnoliopsida > Poales > Poaceae > Eleusine > Eleusine coracana. The sequence goes on from CM064418.1 coordinate 35,843,424, forward strand.
CACCAAAACGACGGCCTCGTCGTCCTCTTTCCAATGCATCAAAGAACGCCTCGTTTGGACGTCGGATGTAGGAGATATCATCAAAACCGTGAAGGGGTGTCGGCTGAATCCGAGACGAACACGGCGACCGAGTTGGTGACGACTTGTAACTTGGGGATGGCCATGATATGCGTGTATCCAGGATGGTGATGTCCTCATCACACTACATGTCAAAAAGCTAAGTCTCGCTTGAATCCACATGGTTTATACATGCCACTTCCTGTTCCTTCTATTCCTTGGGCGAATATTTCTATGGACTTTGTTTTAGGACTGCCTAGGACTAAGAGGGGGAGTGATAGTATTTTTGTTGTTGTGGATAGATTTTCTAAGATGGCACAGTTTATACCATGTCATAAGACTGATGATGCTAGTTATATTGCTGACCTCTTTTTTAAAGAAATTGTACGTTTGCATGGTATGCTTTCTACTATTGTTTCAGATCGTGATGCAAAATTCTTGAGCCACTTTTGGCGCACGCTTTGGAATAAGTTGGGTACAAAGTTGTTGTTTTCTACAACTTGTCACCCACAAACTGATGGACAAACTGAGGTGGTGAACCGCACTTTGGGTACTATGTTGAGAGATATTTTGAAGAAAAATTTGAAGCAATGGGAAGAATGTTTGCCTCATGTTGAGTTTGCATATAATCGGGCAACACATTCTACTACCAAGGTAAGTCCTTTTAAGGTAGTGTATGGTTTTGATTCCCGTACTCCACTTGATATACTTCCTTTACCTATTCATGAGAGAGTTCATGTTGATGCTAAGGAGCGTGCTGAATTTATTTTGAAAATGCATAACACCACTAGACTTAGCATTGAAAAGATGAATGAAAAGTATAAAATTGCTGGTAGTAAAGGTACAAAAGAAGTAAAACTTGATGTAGGAGATTTAGTATGGTTACACTTGAGAAAGGATAGATTTCCAGATTTGAGAAAGTCTAAATTAATGCCTAGAGCTGATGGTACTTTCAAAATAATTGAGAAGATTAATGATAATGCATACAAACTTGAGTTGCCTCCCGTGTTCGGGGTTAGTCCTACTTTTAACATTTCAGATTTGAAACCATACTTGGGAGAAGAGAATGAGCTTGAGTCGCGGACGACTCCACTTCAAGAGGGGGAGGATGATGAGGACATCACTCCTAAGCATACATGCAACACTCCTCCAATTCTGGACTTGCAAGGTCCAATGACTAGAGCTCGTGCACGACGACTAAATTTAGAGGTGAGCTCGTTCCTACATTCTTCATTATATGTCACTTTTGAGAATGGTTTGCTACCTAATAATTATATTGTAATTAGGAACCATAGAGAGGACCAGGTGATGATGGGAGAAGGACTTGGAGACGTGGAGGACCAGCAAGGACGTGGAAGCCAAGGTGGAGGCCCAACCAAAACCGACTTCGAGTCTGTTTCGGGGCTCAGGACCAGTCTGCACTAAAACGGAAGCCCAGGACGCATATGGATTCGGATTTGGATGTTCTACATATGCACGGAAATATAAGAATAAGATCTTTCCAATGCCACCGGTCTCACATCAAAATTTATCCGGAGTCATCAGGAATCGTCAAAACAAGAGAGAGTCCAGAATCTATTTCGGTGCTGCGTCGCCTGTTTTTGGCCTTTGGGCTTTGTATCTAGCTGAGCCCAATTAGGGGCGCGTCCAGAGGGTCTTGCACAACCCTAGGGTCTTCATATACAGCCACCACCACACCATTAGGGTTCGGGTTTTGCTTAGATTATTCTGTTCATAACAGTTTCGCCGTCATCACGGTTTGTGAGACCCCAACTTCGTGAGATTCATAATACATCTGAAATTGTGTTGCCTCCTTCTTTGTTCTTGCTTGTGTTCTTGATTCGCAGGCAGGGATTAGCCTTCTCGGCGAGGTCAATCGTTTTAGGACAGTTGATAACCAGAGGATACATCGTGCTGCGATTGCGGGGTTTAGAACGTGTTGTTCTGAAGCCGGATCGATTTGTGTGTCGCCTCCGACCAAATCAACGTATCTAGAACCTTTCGGAAGATCGGGAACCCTTGTCCACATCAGATACTACCAAAGTTCTAATGACAGTGGCGTAGGTCATTTGGGTATCATGCAAAGTGGGCTCCAATCAACTCCTATGACCTAATGCAACAATAATCACAGACACTAGTAATATTTAAAACTAGCAAACTTTATCAAAAAGGCGAATGTAAATCGGGGCTTGCCTGAATTGATGTTAGTGCTAGAAACTACAATTTCTTGTTCCTGAGGATCAAGGTCCTTCTGAATATCCTCTTCTTGCTCTTGGTCATCGTTGCCTATATGATCGAATTGTATTAATGGCATTATCGATATACCGTTGGTTGGAAATGATATGATGCACGCAAGCACCTTGTGTTTTAATGTCAATTAAAATTATTATTATGTTTTCAAAGCCATATGCTTCGGAGAAGTTGGTTTGTTAAGTATTGTTTTAGGTATAGATATCCTTTATGCATTAAACAAAGTAAATGAGTGATATGAGCAATCAATTTATTTAATTAAATAAATTTAGGTTTCTGGACTTGTGTGAATTACTGTGTATAGAGGCTTATGTGAGTGATTTTTGTGCCAAGTGGCAAGGGCCAATTATTTACAGAATAATTACTAGAATTAATTTAAGCAAACACACTAAATAAATTCCAGAGCCTAAAACAATTCATATTTTACTAAACCAAAAATTGTGGTGGTAGATAATTATTTATTTACTAAGCATGCCAGAAATCAGGATTTAATTTTTACTCCTCGAATTTCTGGTGAATTATTTATTGTTTGTACAATTTAATATATCGATAAAAATATATGTACAGAGGCAATGATTTATCATTTTACTAAAATAGAGCTTTGAAAGATGAACCTTAACAAAATTTGTTTGGGCCACATTAGATTTATATTTGATTTACTATGATTTTTCGAACTTCTAGCCTTTTTCTGGTAATGTCCTGGTATTTTCTGAGTTAAAGCGATGCCACGCAGGCGACACATCAGCTACACGTAGGCGCCAGCTAAGTGCCACACAAGCGCCAGCTCAGCTGCCAGTCAGTGCTGGTCAGCAGTGGCGGTGGCTTGCCGGAGTGCGGTCAAACCTCACTGCCACGGCCGTCGCTCGTCGGAAACTCGCCTCGGAAGCTTGGGGGTGATGCGCACATCGAGGCGAAGGGAAAGGTGGGGTTCGCGAGGACGGATTCTCACTGGAAGGATGCCGACATTGAGAAACCATGTGGATATGTGCCATGGTTTGCTATATTTGTGATGAGTAATTGACTTGAGCGGATTTGGTGTTTGAGTTAAAATGCGGGAATCCAGGGATTGGATGGGTTTGCATATCATGGTTGTGACTAACCGGAGTTGGTGGAGATATTGGTGGTATTGCAGGAGATAGAAAATGTGTTTGCTTGTCTCATGATGTGTAGGTCACTGGAGTCGACTTGGCGGTCAACGGCGAGAGGATCCGGCACAAGTAGGGTACTTGGTGCCAGACGATCGGGATGTCGGGTGAAGTCAAGGGTGATCCACACCATACACATGGAGAGGCAAGAAGCACGGACGGTTTCGTGGTTGAGCCTCAAAACCGTGATGGTGATGAAGATGACGTGTTGACCAAGTCAAGGCGAATGGGATGCGGGTGCAAGTGACAAGGGGGCCCGAATGGGATGGTCAGGATTGCGGGACAAGGTGACACGCGTCGACATCGACAAGTTGCACTTTGAGAAGCGTGCATGGAAGGGAGAAGAGGTGTGAGCGAAGTTGGTGGTGCTCTAGGCTGGGCGAGGGAGTGTACAGGTGGCCAGGAAACGCGCTCGAACTTGAGGCAGTGATGGCGGAGTGAAGCAGAGTTCAAAGAGGAGAAATGAGAAATGGGAGAGAGTAGGGAGCAGTGGGCAGAGATGGAGTGTGATCGGGAGCTTGCGAGTGCGCTTTCAAGTCGCGCAGAGGGGGAAGGGAGTGAGTGGGGGAAGGGAGTGGGAAGAGCGGCGGGAATTGATGCCCGGCCGGTCCTGGTGATGGCGTGCGAAGGGGGAGATGAGGCCGTTGGCGTGCGCGGCCGAGGGCAGAGGGATGGGACAGGGCGGAGGTAGAGAGGGGGGTCAACGGCGGCTGTAGCACACGCGGTCCCAAGGTGGAGTGAAGGCGGGCCGAGCCGTGCGCCGGCTGATGAGGACAACACCATGCAGGATACGCGCATATCATGGCCTTCCCCATGTTACAAGTCGTCACCAACACGGTCGCCGCGTTTGTCTCGGATTCAAATGACACCCCTTCACGGTTTTGATGATATCTCCCACATCCAACGTTCAAACGAGGCGTTCTTTGATGCGTTGGAAAGGGGACGACGACGCCGTCGTTTTGTTTCTGGTCCTAGCTCCAGAAGGGTCGTGAGTCATAATCTGTGACCATGACAAGATGCTGCGCCACCTATTTTGGGCCAACCTGGTCATGTATCGTGTCGGGCCTTAAGCCCATGTTGTGGGTGCCTCCCCTGGTCGCCCCGAACCCTAGGACGTCCCTGGTTCCTACATAAACTCAGTAGCCGCCGTCTTTTAGTTTTAGGTTTTGTTTAGTTCAGTTTTCTAGAGAGAAACTTGATCAAATTATTGTAACTGTGGCGACAAGTCCTTTTACAGTAATCCAGGGCCCCTATTCTTGTTCTACACCACTGTGGCGATTAGTACTTTTGTGTTCGGAGCTTGAACCTGTTCTTGTGATTCGCTTCATCCATATTTGCAATTTTAGATTACGTGTTTATCCTCTCTTGCTTGTGTTCTCGATTTCGCTTGCAGGAACAATCAAGTTGTGCTTGGTGTAACGGTTGCGGGGTTGGATCGTGTCTGATTCGAGCCGGGTCGTCGACGCCGAGTTCCCCAAATTCGAGTTTATCCCCTTACCTCTCGGAAGATCGGGCCATATTCACATCAAGTGGTATCAGATTCCTAGGTTCCCCGTGAGGTATTATCGTGTTCTTCTCTTTAGATTTGTTTGTGTTCATCACCTTTTGTCCACAAAAAAGCCTACAAAAAAAAATTTCCCCACCATCCCAGACAATGTTTAGCCTTTGCATAATTTAATTTCAGAGTCCGTAGTGTTGAGTTTGTGTCCTAGTCGAGTTCAGTTGTTGGTTTGAATTTGTGTTTTGATTCGGTTTGTGTTTTGATCTCCGCTACACACCACCATCACCATCGGTTTTCTATTGGATTCACCATCGTGTCACCCACCCACCATACCCACAATCCGTTACCAACAAAAAAACCCTACCCGATTCTGTTTCCCCCGCCCCCTCACCCCTCAAACCCTATCTTGACATACCTTCGGTAAAATAGGCATAACTTTTCGCTCGTTGCTCCGATTGGGCTGAAATTTTTACAGCAGATTCTTGACTCAAAGTTGAGGTTACCCACACTTCTTGTGGTTCCTTCCTTTGTGTGCCTCTATCATAGAAAAATAGTGGAAAAATCATACAAAAAATTGAGATTTTGATTTGCACCCTCCCCCCCCCCCCCCCCCCCCCCCCCCCGCCCGCCCTGAAAATTCTAAGTCTGTGAAGTCTGTTTTGATCCTTGCTGTCTTTGCCATTATTCTTGCTATCACAACTATTTTTGAACACGATTCTTTTGCCAGCAATTAGGACACTGCTTTGGACATTTATTCAGTGTTACTATCTGTTATTGAATTGTGTTCCATTGACATACATATTAGCCTTCCAAGCTATACATATTACAGCACAGGTTTCTTCCTTGCAACTGTTACACCCAAGCTCAACTACAGATTGTGTCAACCTGTTTGGCTTTGGTAAGAACACTTGCAAGATTGTGATACATTGCTTCTAATATTGTTTTCCACTTTCTACACCCTTTGCTGCCTGCTAGTTGATAGGGCTAATCTTTTTATTTAGTCTTGTCTTTTGCTTTTAACCATGTCAGAGAAAGGGAAAGGGACACCTGGAGAGTTGGAGTCCCCTACAGACTTCAATGATTGTGTGTCCAAGGCCGAGCTCACGAAGCTTCTTTTTGGACCAGCGTACATTCATGGAAATGAAGTTTGCCGAGTTGATGGGTCACATCAACACTGTTGCCCACCGCATTCAGGATGTTGAATGACGACCTCCACCTCAACGAGCTGCTGCTGATGATGATTTTGAACATGATGCAGACCGTATTCACCGTAATCGACACGGTATGGGAGGTAATAACAATCGTGGTAATACGGATACTTTTGTTAAGCCCAAATTTAACATACCACCTTTTGCTGGTAGTGCTGATCCTGAAGCATACTTAGATTGGGAACTTGCTGTTGAACAGAAATTTAATTCTCATTTAGTTCCTGCTGAGCATAGAGTTAGACTTGCTACTAGTGAGTTTACAGGTTTTGCTCTCTTTTGATGGAATAATCTTTGCAATACTAATGCTGCTATACCTGCCACTTGGCCTGTTTTGAAACAACGCATGAAATCTCATTTTGTTCCTCCTTATTACCAACGTGATTTACGTTTGAAATTACAATCTTTGACACAAGGTAGTAAAACAGTAGAGAAATATTATCAGGAATTGCTTATTGGTTTAGCACATTGTGATATCCATGAAGATGATGTTGAAACTAGTGCTAGATTTTTTGGTGGTTTGACCTGTGATATCCAGAATATTGTTGACTATAAAGAGTGGAATAAGTTCAGCCAATTATATCATATTGCTCTTAACGCTGAACGAGAAGTACAGGGACGCCTTCCACAACAATTTTGCAGGTCCAACACTGAGCAATCTCTCCAGCAACGCACTGGAGTAGAGAACTTGAAGAGTCATGTTGCTATTGCCACCAGCAACAATTCTTCCACTTGCGCCTACTTCTGAAGCGCAATCGTATAGTGTGCAGCACCAACACCAAAAGAAGGTTACTACTTCCGGTACTAGGAGTGGCTCCTCCACCACCATTACTTGCCACCGCTGCAAGGGCATGGGACATGTCATGAAGGATTGCCCTAGTCGTCATGCTTTCATCGCTACTGCTAATGGGTATGAAAGTTGTAGTGATGTTGAAGATGAATTTGCTCATATGCATAACCTTGTTGCTGATTCGACGGAGGAGTAGGAGACTACCACCATTGATTCCATTGCTACCACCGCCGGTTTTCCTAGTCTCATTGTACAACGTGTGTTGACCACTTAGGTGGGACAAGAGGAAGAACAACAACGCAACAATTTTTTCTACATGTACCTCATTGTCGTGGACCGCCGTGTTCTCACCATCATTGATACTGGGAGCTGTAACAACTTGGTAAGTTCTGATTTGGTAAGCAAACTTGGCTTGACCACACATGCACTACATCAGCCATATCACATCAAATGGTTCAACAATAGTGGTACGGCACAGGTAACTCGATCAGCACACATACACTTTTCAGTAGGTTCTTATCAAGACTCTGCTGATTTTCATGTTGTACCTATGCAAGCATGTTCGCTTTTATTAGGTCGTCCATGGGAATATGATACAGATGCTGCCCACCATGGTAGAACTAATATATATACATTCGTGTATAAGGACAGGAATATTACTTTGCGTTCGTTATTGCCTACTGATATTAGAAATCATTTTAAACTGCTTGCTGAAAATACTGGGAATAAACATGATAACAAACAACTTTCTGATGTTAAACATAAGGCTATTCAGTTAAAGGGAGGTGCTTTTCTTGCTATGACATCTACTGTTTCTGAACTTTATGATAATCATGATGCATCTTGCTATACTATGCTTTGTCGTGATATATCTTCTATCGATGATCATGTATCTTGTACTTTGCATTCTGCTACTACTAACCTTTTGCAGGAGATTGCTGATGAGATGGAGTCGACGGCGACTCCAATTCAAGAAGGGGAGGATGATGAGGACATCACCATGCTGGATACGCGCATATCATGGCCTTCCCCAAGTTACAAGTCGTCACCAACACGGTCGTCACGTTTGTCTCAGATTCAGATGACACCCCTTCACGGTTTTGATGATATCTCCCACATCCGACGTCCAAACGAGGCGTTCTTTGATGCGTTGGAAAGGGGACGACGATGCCATCGTTATGTTTCTGGTCCTAGCTCCAGAAGGGCCATGAGTCATAATATGTGACCATGACAAGGTGCTGCGCCACCTATTTTGGGCCAACTTGGCCATGTATCATGTCGGGCCTTAAGCCCATGTTGTGGGTGCCTCCCCTGGTCGCCCCCAACCCAAGGACGTCCCTGGTTCCTACATAAACTCAGTAGCCGCCGTCTTTTAGTTTGGGGTTTTATTTAGTTCAGTTTTCTAGAGAGAAACTTCATCGAATTATTGTAACTGTGGCGACAAGTCCTTTTACAGTAATCCAGGACACCTGTTCTTGTGCTACACCACTGTGGCGATTAGTCCTTTTGTGTTCAGAGCTTGAACCTTTTCTTGTGATTTGCTTCATCCATATTTGCAATTTCAGCGTGTTTATCCTCTCTTGCTTGTGTTCTCGATTTCGCTTGCAGGAACAATCAAGTTGTGCTTGGTGTAACGGTTGCGGGGTTGGATCGTGTCTGATTCGAGCCGGGTCATCGACGCCGAGTTCCCTAAATTCGAGTTTATCCCCTTACCTCTCGGAAGATCGGGCCATATTCACATCACCGGCGATGGAGCTTTGCTCCTGCTGCACCAACGGGAGGAGAGGGAAGAAGATTTTTTGCTGCAGCCCTTCTAGAATTTGATTCTTTACAAAACAGTCCCTAGTCAAAGATAATTCTAATTAAAATAGCTAGGAAAATTCTAAAATGGTGAAATTTTGTGGACTGACCAATTAAATGGTGGAGAACACTCTGGCGAAGTTTATTTGAAATTTTCATGAAAATATTTTTAGATTTTTAGTAAATACATTAATTAGTTACTTAAGAACTAATTTATTAATTATGGGTCTTGCTAATCCGATAAAATGCCCATTAATTAGTTGATGAATTTATTTGGCATGAGTTGTATTGAAATTTTAAGTTGCTTCAATAACTTGGTTGCAGGGTTTTTATTTCCTGGAAATTAATTCAATAGTTAGGTTCTATCATTTTATGCTATATATTTCATGATTTGTGCCCTTCATGTTTGTTAAATTAAGGTGAGACGCCTGTGGTGTCACACCGAACATGGTGGATTACAAAAGGGACGGACATGGCTGTCACCACCTACCGCCTACCACACAGCCCGTGGGGACGAATGCAAATCTAGCTAGTGTTAACTTAGGCATCGCACCTACGCCTTCATTAGATATTCTTACGTTGATCGAGCAGAAGAATAGCCGGGAAATAACCAAGTCTATGTCCTAGAAAGAACTAAACTTAATTAAATCCTAGCCGGGAAACCCGTGAACTACGCAACAAAGTTTCGTCCTAGTAATTGCAACTTGAAGAAATGACTAAGTTAAGATAAATACTTGACAAGATATAAAGAGGAAGATAATTATATTGATAAAGGATAAGTCTTATAAAGGAGAAAAGATACAAGAGAGCTCATACCAAGACTCTGAGACGATTCCGGAATCCCGAGCAAGGCTCTCGACTAGACTCTAACTCCCGACTAACTACCCTATTCTACATTGTGGCACAAGTAGTGGGACATGGACTCCTTGATGTGTTGCTTGATTGATTTTCTACCAAATTCTCCATTATTTATAGGTGGCAAAGGGCAGGGAGGTATTTGTAGGTCAAGTGGAGTCGATGGGCCAGAGTCGGTCCGCCGGGCGGCAGGACCCGCTAGGCGGCCACATGATTTTGTCGGTTCGGCACCGACTTGTCTTGGACGCATCTGATGATCTTGTGGAGTCGGAGCCTTGGTCGGTTTGTGCCGTTTTATGCGGATTTGGGCCGGTAGGCGTAGTGCATCGGGCGGCCTTAGGTTGGTTCTCACCGACTATTTTAGGGTCGGGAGGCCTCATGGGCCTTATGGGCAGGCAACTCCGGGTGGCCAACCCAGGCTGGGCGGTGAACGGGGCCGGGTGCCGACCCCCTCCGGGTCGCCCCTTGACTTCTCCCGGTTAGGCCTCTCATTGACCTTCTCTTCCTTAGTCATATTTCATCATTCTTAATTTGGGAGGAGAAAATGCCATCATGGTGAAGTGTTTTTAGAAAACCAGCGGGATCAGATGATCAGCCCAAAAATGGCTCCGTTTAACCAGCCGTGTGGCTGATTTCAACTGTTTATGAACCTGTCGGCTAGTTTCATATTTCAGCCTGAAAACGACCTCGTTTAACCAGTCGGGTTGCTGATTTCAGTCGGTTATGATCCTGTTGGCTGGTTCCTGATTTCAGCCTGAAAGCGACCCTGTCGGACGGTGAAAATGACTATTTCACAGTTGTGATCTGCCGACGGGGTGTTTCTCCATGCTTTTGCACATTTTGGCTCTCTCATGCCTGCAAACACATATTTCACCAAAACTCATAGAACTTTATTAGTTTAATCAAATATTTATTGAATTTTGGTCTTTACCTTGCATTTCCTGACAGGTTGGTGGCCGATTTTGGGTTTTATCAGCCACCAACACCGAAGAGGTCTGTTCGGGCAAACACCAGGTGGGCCCAGTGGGGCCTAGCCTCCTATAGTTGTTTCCCACCGACTTCCCAAAGGAGGTTTTCCCCCTTAGGGCCGGATTTACCGACCTCATAACCGCCTTTGGACCCCTATAAATAGAAGGGTGTGGCCTCACTCTGAAACACACACTTAAAAGCATCACTCTCTTACTATTTCGAGTTACTCTATAGTTTTAGTGGAGTTAGGCATAGAATAGAGTGTTCTTTAGTTCCCAAGTTGATGAGAACATCACTCCTAAGGATACATGCAACACTCCTCCAATTCTGGACTTGCAAGGTCCAATGACTAGAGCTCGTGCACGACGACTAAATTTAGAGGTGAGCTCGTTCCTACATTCTTCATTATATGTCACTTTTGAGAATGGTTTGCTACCTAATAATTATATTGTAATTAGGAACCATAGAGAGGACCAGGAGATGATGGGAGAAGGACTTGGAGCCGTGGAGGACCAGCAAGGACGTGGAAGCCAAGGTGGAGGCCCAATCAAAACCGACTTCGAGTCTGTTTCAGGGCTCAGGACCAGTCTGCACTAAAATGGAGGCTCAGGACGCATACGGACTCGGATTTGGACGTTCTACATATGCTCAGAAAGATAAGAAGAAGGCCTTTTCAATGCCGCCGGTCTCATATCAATATTCATCCGGAGTCATCAGGAATAGTCGAAACAAGAGAGGGTCTAGAATCTATTTTGGTGCTGCGTCGCTTGTTTTTGGCCTTTGGGCTTTGTATCTAGTTGCGCCCAATTAGGGGTGCATCCAGAGGGTCTTGGACGACCCTAGGGTCTTCATATACAACCGCCACCGCACCATTAGGGTTCAGGTTTTGCTTAGATTATTCTGTTCATAACAGTTTCACCGTCATCACGGTTTGTGAGACCCCAACTTCGTGAGATTCATAATACATCTGCAATTGTGTTGCCTTCTTCTTTGTTCTTGCTTGTGTTCTTGATTCGCAGGCAGGGATTAGCCTTCTTGGCGAGGTCAATCATTTTAGGATGGTTGATACCCAGAGGAGATGTCGTGCTACGATTGCGGGGTTTAGAACGTGTTGTTCTGAAGCCGGATCGATTTGTATGTCGCCTCCGACCAAATCAACGTATCCAGAACCTTTCGGAAGATCGGGAACCCTTGTCGACATCACAAGTCTTCCTTGGAGTTGTGGTATGGCTCTTGTATCTTTGTCCTTTTGTATGACTTTGTTCTATTTAATATATTTAGTCTTTCTTTATAGTTCTACTTGGGTCATGTGTTTCCTGTTTGATTGTATGATCCAATCATGTATGTGGTTGTTATGCTTGCATGTTAGTAATGTAGTTATACTATACTACCATGTTAGACATAAGCCCTTACTATAGTCATTATATCATTATAGTAATGCATAACTAATGTTTGACTTAGATCACTTCCACGTGCTTAGTGGTCACTTCAATGTGATTAGTCCTTTTCAGATCCATCACTAGGGGATTAGGGGTATTATTCTAGAGATGTAAGCGTGATGCTTAGATCAATATAACACATTATTTGTTGTGTAGCCCACGGATTGATCCGGCTAGGCAATCGATGCTGGCAGTCCTGTGGATGCAGGGGAAAACTGGATGTTCAGGGTGTGATGGTCTGATTGTCTTGCATTGCTTATGTATCTGTATAATAGTATATAATGTAGACTATATAGCTATATAAAAGCAACATAGGAACTTAGCTCTTTCTTTGTCGTCTCCACTAGACTAGTATTTATTTATCTTGAGTATGCTATCTATGTGTCCACTACCCATGATTATCTTTATCCTTACGCATGTGAGGACTTTGTCTCATAATCTATTATGCTTGGCTAAGAACATGGTAATTTATCTGATCAAATCCCCGCCTTCCTTTGGGATAAAATAAATACGATACCTGAATACTTCAGGGTGAAATACGACAACGGTATTCTTCGTGCGCTTGTGGACTCTCTGTATTCATTAAAGATTATCAACAGACATTTCTAGCTTCATTGCTAAGGCAACTCAGTAGCGATGTTAAGAAATATCAATAAGCATTTTTGGCACCATTGCCAGGGAAGGCGATAGATCAAAAGAATTACCTATGTTCTAGTCTCACATATGAGATTATTTTGCATTCACCCAAACAAGCTAAACTTGTCTGTTTTCTCCTTTTATGTGAAAACAGGGTAGTGCATGACCGGCTTCACCTTGCCTGAAAATTATATTGAAGATCCCAAACAACTCTCAAGAAGGGTACATGCACATCTCATCCCCCCTCAGAAGTTCATGTCTGCAAGTGAAGTCATCTTCGCACCATCAAGCTTTATGGTCGTGGCCTGGAAGAGTCTTCGCGATTTCTTCACTCCCTCAGCGTCCAACATTCCTGTTGCACCAAACATCACGGGAGATGCGAATTCCAAGATCAAGAGACCATGGTGCAGGCCAGTCCATTTTGTGGGAAGACCAATGAGGACACCAATGCCCATCTACAATAGTTGTTCTACGCGAACAAGCACCTTCAAGATGAAGGATGTCTCTCAAGATACCATTCGCCTTTGTTCTACGCCAACAAGGATGTTGTGAGTACGTGGGAAAAATGTTCAGCCGCGTTCCTCCATCTTCTGAGTAGCAGTTTATGTACAACAAGAAAGGGAAATAGCAAGGGTGAGCATATGCCGTACTCAGCAAGTGGGGGAAAATCTGACATGTAGGCTTAAAAGAAGAAAGGCTAACATAGTGGTTCATTTGCATAAATGTGCACTACACCTAAGACCATTTGAATATCACGCCTATTTACTAGGTTAAAAGTTCCCACAAGTTATCCCGTCTATCCAACACTACAAGTTACACCGCATTTAGCAAACCACGGGTTAAACCACCCATAAGACACCACACTATTGGTTACACCGCCTGTAGTAAACCAAGGGTTACACCGCCCGAACCATACTTGGCTACCCACTAAGTCCACCCATCATCAACCCCTCTAATCATGTGAAAGGTCCATGCCGCTCATTACCATGAGCACTGCTGTTATACAGTTTGACACTCTGCAGAGGTTGCACAACTTTACCCACAGGTTGGTGATTTCATCACTATGTAGTGACTAGAGTCTCCATGTTTGTCCAATCCACACTACGATAGGTGTGAAACCAGGAGATCACCACAAGGTCTTTCAAAGAGCTTCTCAGCTTGCAAACAATCCACGCTAAGGTTTCACCGCTGCGGAATTAAACCGTTCCTACAGAAGCCACCTCTAGCACCGGAGCTAGGAGTGAACCATCCATTACCTGAGTCCAAAAGTAAACTGTCCCATCCTCAACCCTCGACTGCCTGCAAAACTAGGAAGGCATCTTGATACTCAACCAAGCCTACCCATATCGGCCCTACGCTTTGTGTTGTTTTCATGGTTACACGTTCCACGAACCTACCCTTGTGATCTCAAGTGTTGACACAAAAATCTTCACGCGTGACCTGGGAGATCTGCTTGGCTCGAGTGCAGGCTCAATACAAGAAACCGGGACATACAAGTTAGTTTTCCCTGCAAACCGACAAAGATACAAATGATTAAATTCCATGGGTCACCGACCCAGAACAGGCCGATCAAGAACGCCAATAATAACTGTTCGAGACACCAGCCAACACTTATTATGTGAAAATTTATAAGATAATGTAATTTTAATCAGCCGGTTGTATCGGCTTACCGGTGACATATAATATCAAGAATAATACGCACAACTATCATCCATAGCAGTTTAAATCAATAAAGCAAACTCAATGAAACTAAGAGAAACATTACCGTGACTTGCTTAATTAACATTGCTAAGTTGATAAGACAGAGTCGATAGAACTACAGAATATGCACAAAACCTGCCCTGTCGATAATGCTAAGTCGATAGATCTATTAGCTGGTATTGCAAAAATATCTCAAAATCACTGATCTATCTTATCATAATATGGGGGCAATCGATTCTCAGAAAAATATGAATAATTAAGCTTATGACTTCAAATCGATTGAATCGTGAACCCTATCGACTAAACGTCCCGATAGAACCCTATCGACTTTACCTATAAACAGATCGGATCTAGCCCTATTGATCCAAGGAGAATTCAAAGTCGATGCAGCCTCATTGATTCAAACAGATTGAACTTAATCAAGACCGAATCTGTAAATAATATGTTCCTTCACAAAGTTGATCACATTACTAGTGGTAACATTCTTCATAGGCACTACTTGAACCCATTTTGTAAAATAATCAGTAGCCGCCAGAATATATTTATTACCTTTGCTTGATGCCGGATAAATTTGGCCGATCATATCCATCCCCAACCACTGAAAGGCCATGGCTTGATGATTGGATTCATCTCCGATGTTGGTGCTCTCTGTATTGCTCCAAATTTCTAGCAATCTTGACAACCTTTATAATACTCAAAGCAATCTTCTAACATATTCGGCCAATAGTATCCAGTCCTCTTCAACAACCATCACATTTTTTGAGCCGATTGATGAGTACCACATATGCCCTCATGAACTTCACACATCACCACTTTCGCTTCATCATGATTCAAACATCTTAATAATACGCCATCAATCATCCGGTAATAATGTTTTTCTTCTAACAAAACATACTTCAAAGTCATATATCGAATCTTTCGAGGCACTCGTTGAGTTGGATCCCTAAGATACTGAATAATCTCGAATCTCCAATCTTTTTCATCGACATCACCCACATCAACAATAATTCCACCGCTGTTCAGTTGATAGCCCGATGCTTTCTGTGCCAGATCATTGGCTTCCATATTCTGCTCTCTTGGGATATGCTTGAATCTTACTGCCCTGAAGTGGTATAGCATGTCCTGACACTCGGTATAAAACATCCTCAACACATCATACTTGCATTCAAATTCCCCTGCTAATTGCCCGAGTACCAGTAACAAATCTCGCATGACTTCAACATAATCGACTCCAGCTTCTTTTAATATCTGTAATCCCTTAATAATGAGGACATCACTCCTATGGATACACATAACACTCCTCCAATTCTGGAATTCCATGTTCCAATGACTAGAGCTCATGCACGACGATTAAATTTAGAGGTGAGCTCGTTCCTACGTCCTTCATTATATGTCACTTTTGAGAATGGTTTGCTACCTAATGATTATATTGTAATTAGGAACCATGGAGAGGACCAAGAGATGATGGGAAAGACTTGGAGACATGAAGGACCAGCAAGGACGTGGAAACCAAGGTGGAGGCCCAACCAAAACCGACTTTGAGTCTGTTTCGGGGCCCAGGACCAGTCTGCACTAAAATGGATGCCCAGGACGCATACCGACTCGGATTTGGACATTCTACATATGCACGGAAAGATAAGAAGAAGAACTTTCCAATAACGCCGGTCTCATGTCAAAATTCATCCGGATCCATCAGAAATCGTCGAAACAAGACAGGGTCCAGAATCTATTCCGGTGTTGCATCGCCTATTTTTGGCCTTTGGGCTTTTTATCCATTTGAGACTAATTAGGGGCGCGTCCAGAGGGTCTTGCACTACCCTAGGGTCTTCATATATAGCTGACACCACACCATTAGGGTTGGGGTTTCGCTTAGATTATTTTGTTCATAACAGTTTCGCTGTCATCACAGTTTGTGAGGCCCCAACTTCGTGAGATTCATAATACATCTGCAATTGTGTTGCATTCTTTTTTGTTCTTGCTTGTGTTCTTGATTCACAGGCAGGGATTAGATTTCTTGGTAAGGTCAATCATTTTAGAACGGTTGATAACCATAGGAGACGTTGTGTTGGGAATACGGGGTTTAGAACGTGCTGTTCTGAAGCCGGATCGATTTGTGTGTCACCTCCGACCAAATCAACGTATCCAGAACCTTTCAGAAGATCGGGAACACTTGTTCACATCAAGTGGTAATCAGAGCTTCAGGTGCACCATCAAGTTTGCACTACCCTTAGTTAATTTCATTTTGTGTTCATCCTATCGTCCACAGAAAAGCCCAAAAAAATTCACCCCCCCCCGCCCATAACCACGTGTTTAGCCTTTGCATATTTCAATTTCAGAGTCCATAGTGTTGAGTTGGAGTACTAGTTCTTGTTTAGTCACTGGTTTAGTTTGTGTTTTTGTCGTCAGTAGTGTTTTCCCTTGCAACCCTAGCCGCCATCCCCTTCACCATCCTCTGTTTTGTCAGCTTTTTGTGCTAGGGTTGATTGATCGACACACCCACCCTAAACCCACCGTCAACACCTCGGACCAATCCCCACATATTCCACTTTACGCTGCCTCCACACCGCCAAAAAAAATCTTACCCAATTCCAAACCCGACCCCTAACCTGACTCGGGGTTTCGCCTCGGGTTTCTTGAAAATCGATTCCAACCCCACTTCAGTAAAACGGGCATAACTTTTCGCTCGGGTGTCCGTTTTTGCTGAAATATTTACAAGAGATTCTTGACTCAAATTGAGCATACCCACACTTGGCTATGCCCTGTGTGCCCTCGTCAAAAAATTCAAAAAAAATGGAATATAAAGAAAAAATTCATTCAAGTTTTAACCTGATGTTTTCTGCAACTTCAAGAATTTTTGTAGGCCACATCCTAGCTCTATTTGAGCTGAAATTTTTGTGGATTCTCCCCCATTGTGAGTGAGTTGGAGAAAAATATCAAAGAAAAATAATATCAAAAAAAAGATATTTGGGATTTCTACTAGTGCTACATCTAGTCCCCTGGAATTTCCCGATTTGGCTGTTTTGCACTTAGCCCCTTGTTATCGCCTGTGTGCCTTTGTCTTGTTGTTTCTACTTTGCTATCACTACTATTCTAGGACATACTTATACCAGCAACTAGGGACAAGTTACTTGGGCACTTATTCAGCTTTACTATCTCATTTTGATTTATGTGCCACTCACATCTTAATATTTGGCCTTCCTAGCTCTACATATTTCTTCTGGACAGCACACAGGTTATTTTGTGACCCTTGCAATCATGGAACACACGTCCCTGGTACCCTTTGCTTTGCTTTTCAGAACTTTGTAAGAGCTTTGTAAGGAGTTTCCTTTTGCTATGTTGAGAGGGACCACTGCTTAGCTATTTTGTAGGGATAACCTTCACTGTTTTGTTTCCTGTTTTGGTGTTTCTGACGGCAGGAAGTGATGACGGAAGGACCGAGAAGGCGACCAGAGGGGGGGGGTGAATGGGAGCCAAATAAAATTCTCCAAGAGAACTTGGCCTATATCCCAAAAATAACCCAAGCCAACCTCCAAACCGATCACCAAGACTACACACACCAACTTGTGGTGTACTAGCCCTAGGAGTGATCAACCACACCAAAGAAACACAGCGAAAACAAAAGGGGAAGAAGCAATCCTCAACAGTTCAGAACTGAACTCCCATCAGCAGTGCCGGTCACGCCTATCGGCAGTGCCGGTGGGCATCGGCAGTGCCGGTCACGCCTATCGGCAGTGCCGGTGCGTGTCATCAGCAGTGCTGATCCCACCTATCAGCAGTGCTAGTGCGGAATGCTGTCGCACTGGAACCTATAGACTGGACCAATCGGCAGTGCCGGTCGACCCCCGACAGAATAGAAAATCTCTCGGGATCTTCTCAAATCTTCTCCAAAACTCAATCAAATGAACTCCAAATGATGTGATTTTTGGACTAGTGTATCCTCATCACATCACGACCCTAATATTAGGATATCAACTCAATTGGCTCAAGAAATCATCACGAATTTCAGATCTCGTGCCAAGAACACCGAAAAGGGGAAACTTGAGAAATCCTTCAAATCGAAGGTGCTAGAGCCAATAATTCCATCAAGGATCCATAGAGGATTATCCTAGCTCATCCTAGCAACAAGTTTCTCAAGAAATCCGGGCCAAAAACTCGTCCAAAAGTGAGATTGAAAAACACCACGAAAATGCTTCCGAAAATAAGAAAAAGGGAATTTCTGGATTCAAGTGAAGAGGGAAATATTAAGCACGAAAATACTTCTCATATCATAGAAAGGTGCTTACAAGATTCATAGATACAAGGTTAGGAAGCCACCCTCTTCCTCCCACTATTTGGAGGAGCAAGAGATGTCTCTCACACACCCACTACTCTCCTCTCTAACATGAAGTCCTCTCCTAGCACTTTGAATAGAGTCCTAACACAAGGCTTATGGAAGAGAGGCACCTCTCCCACTAGCTACACCTCTCCTTATATAGGCCTAGGGTCTATTGTCCACATGACCACTCTACCATTGACCTACATAACACACCCACCTACCACCGGGGGCATAACCGTCCATCTTTTTCCTTATCGCCCGAATGCCATCGGACGCTTCATGTCTTTGCTTCATCTCGAAGCAAGCTCCATGATGATGCCACGTGCACCACCAACCACCGCCACTGGTTTTGAGGCCCAAACCGGGAAACCGCCTTGCATGCTTCCCAAAGCGTGACTTCTCGATGTCGACGCATGTCACCTTGTCACGATCCTGACCACCGGCAAGTCTCCCCCAGTCCCTGTCCATCGGGCTCCCTTGTCACTTGCATTGGCATCCCGTTCGCCTTGACTTGGTCAACACACCGTCTTCATCACCACCACGGTTTTGAGGCTCAACCGTGAAACCGTCCGTGCTTCTTGCCTCTCCATGTGTACGGTGTGGATCACCCTTGACTTCACCCGGCATCCCGATCGTCTGGCCCCAAGTCCCCTACTTATGCCTGATCCTCTCGCCGCTGACCGCCAAGTCGACTCCAGCGACCTACACATCATGAGACAAGCAAACACATTTCCCATCTCCTGCAACATCACTAATATCTCCACCAACTCCGGTTAGTCATAACCATGATATGCAAACCCATGCAACCCATGGATTCCCGCATTTCAACTCAAACACCGAATCCGCTCAAGTCAATTACTCATCACAAATATAGCAAACCATGGCACATATCCACATAGTTTCTCAATCTCCCCCTTGATGAGTACATTGACAACACCAAATACACAAAGATTAGAGATTGAAATACGAAGCCGAATAAGCTCATCCAAATGGCCAAACCCAAAGAAAAGGTGAAAACAAGCCATCTAGCAAGTAGGGATCACAAACCCAAGAGTTGGCAAAGAAAGCGACTTGAGACGCAAAGAATATGAAAAGCGCAAGAAACCGCTCAAGATCATGATATGCTCCCCCTCAAGTTGTGGTAGGTCTCATGTAGTGTAAAATGGATCATATGAATTTCTTAGCATTATTTGTGCATGACCCCAAAATTTTCTCCCCCTTTGGCAATGAACTCATCAAAGAGGCAAAAGAACAAGAAAACATGCAATGCATGAAAATGCAAATCTAAGGAGCTTCAACAATTATGCAAACAAGCATTTAACTTTGCTAACCATAACCATAGTGCCATGAAGTGTAAATCCAATAGCTCCCAATCATGCAAAGATCAAAAATAGATAGCAAGGCATAAACACCATGAGCTATACAGGTTAAGCAGAAAGATTGACTAGCTTAGATAGAATCAAATTTTGCTTATCATGAGAAAATCTGCCACCACATGTGTAAGTACTCTCATCCAAGGCAAAACAAGCATCAAGTGAATCATAAGAATCTAGCCAGTTTCAATCTCAACAAGAGCAACAAGCACTCGCAGAAAATAAGCTCTATAAACGCTCACATATGAAACAGAGACTCAGTTGATCAAGTGATTATAGTTTATCCTCATGTGTCCTCTTATCCATGCGAAGGGTCGCACGACTGGGTACGGCAAACACTCCGAGGTTTCAAGTCACAATGTTTGGATTTTACCATTATTGAGTAGTTCTTGATCAAAGCACTTAGCAGATTTTTTATGATTATGCACAAGTCAAAAGAGCATGCCTTTGCGGCAAAAGGAACACACGTTGCCACAATGTTTCATCATGAGTTAAACATTTGCAAAGCCTTCCATTTCGCAAACACAAGGTGCCAAAGCCAAGACATCCTCTAGACTAGCCTTAGTGCAAGTTTCAACAAGGATAAAAGCAATTATACACATGGTGAGAAAGTTTTAGCAAGATTAGATCATAAGGTTCACAAGAAGCTCAGTTTACCTTTAAGATTAGCAAGTTTCTCATATGAGTTTATAACAAGCCATCTAGAAAATCTACGCATGAGAGATTACCATCACATCCACACAACTTAGCTCAAGCAGAATCATAGCAAAGAGAAATGCAAGAAGGCATAAGAATCAAAGCTCATCTACCAATGCATATATTACATATGAGATGCAATGCGAAAATGGTAAGATACATATATACAAGAGAAAACCAACTCCCCCTTAAATGATGCCATAGGGATGACAAACACCAAGCTCCCCCCGAAGATAAGCATGTCTCGAAGCATCTAGGGGCTTGGTGAGGATATCGGCTAGTTGGTTTTTGGTATCAATATATTGAAGCTCAACATCCCCCTTCTCAACATTGTCTCTCAGGAAGTGGAATCGTGCATTGATGTGTTTGACCTTACCATGTTGGACTGGGTTTTTGGCTAAGCATATGGCACTGGAGTTATCACACATGAATGGAACACCCTTAAAAGTCAACCCATAGTCTCTCATGGTAGATACAATCCATAGGATTTGTGAGCAGCAGCTAGCAGCAGCTATATACTCAGCCTCTGTGGTGGATTGGGCAACACTCGACTACTTACGAGAAGACCAACAGATCAAAGAAGTATCCAAGAAATGGCAAGTACCAGAAGCGCTCTTCCTATCAATTCTACACCCAGCAAAGTCCGCATCCAAATACCCAATGAGATCAAGAGATGAAGATGCAGAGTACCAAAGACCGAACTCAAGGGTGTATTTGAGATACCTGCATGATGAGGACATCACCATGCTGGATACGCGCATATCATGGCCTTCCCCAAATTACAAGTCATCACCAACACGGTCGCCGCGTTCGTCTCGGATTCAGACGACACCCCTTTACGGTTTTGATGATATCTCCCACATCCGACGTCAAAACAAGGCGTTCTTTGATGCGTTGGAAAGGGGACGACGACACCGTCGTTTTGTTTCTGGTCCTAGATCCAGAAGGGTCGTGAGTCATAATATGTGACCATGACAAGGTTCTGCGCCACCTATTTTGGGCCAACTTGGCCATGTATCGTGTCGGGCATTAAGCCCATGTTGTGGGTGCCCCCGTGGTCGCCCTCAACCCTAGGACGTCCCTGGTTCCTACATAAAGTTAGTAGCTGCCATCTTTTAGTTTTGGGTTTTGTTTGGTTCAGTTTTCTTGAGAGAAACTTGATCGAATTATTGTAACTATGGCGACAAGTCCTTCTATAGTACTCCAGGGCCCCTGTTCTTGTTCTACACCACTGTGGTGATTAGTCCTTTTGTGTTTAGAGCTTGAACCTTTTCTTGTGATTTTCTTCATCCATATTTGCAATTTCAGATCGCGTGTTTATCCTCTCTTGCTTGTGTTCTCGATTTCACTTGCAGGAACAATCAAGTTGTGCTTGGTGTAACGATTGCGGGGTTGGATCGTGTCTGAGTCAAGCCGGGTCGTCGACACCGAGTTCCCTAAATTCGAGTTTATCCCCTTACCTCTCAGAAGATCGGGCCATATTCACATCAAGTGGTATCAGATTCCTAGGTTCTCCGTGAGGTATTATCGTGTTCTTCCCTTTAGATTCGTTTGTGTTCATCACCTTTTGTCCACGAAAAAGCCTAAAAAAAATATTTCCCCACCATCCCAGACATTGTTTAGCCTTTGCATAATTTAATTTCAGAGTCTGTAGTGTTGAGTTTGTGTCCTAGTCGAGTTCAGTTGCTGGTTTGAATTTGTGTTTTGATTCGGTTTGTGTTTTGATCTCCGCTGCACACCACCATCACCATCGGTTTTCTATTGGATTCACCATCGTGTCACCCACCCACCATATCCACAATCTGTTACCAATAAAAAAAACCCTACCCGATTCTGTTCCCCCCCCCCCCCCCCCCCCCCGCCCTCACCCCTCAAAACCTATCTTGACATACCTTCGGTAAAATAGGCATAACTTTTCGCTCATTGCTCCGATTGGGCTGAAATGTTTACAGCAGATTCTTGACTCAAAGTTGAGGTGACCCACACTAGGAAAAAATAGCAGATTCCAATCCGCCATGTGTGCCCTTGTCAAAAAATTCAAAAAAATCGGGGAAAAAATAGAAAAAAAAATTGTGAAGTCAAAAATAGCGCTTTCGGTGAAACTTTGTGATTTTGCCTACCCTTTGTTTTCCCTCTGTTTGAGTTGAAACTTCTTGTGGTTCCTTCCTTTGTGTTTCTCTATCAACGAAAAATAGTGGAAAAATCATACAAAAAAATCAAGATTTTGATTTGCAGCCCCCCCCCCCCCCCCGCCTTGAAAATTCTATGTCTGTGAAAGTCTGTTTTGATCCTTGCTGCCTTTGCCATTGTTCTTGCTGTCACAACTGTTTTTGAACATGATTCTTTTGCCAGCAATTAGGACACTACTTTGGAAATTTATTCAGTGCTACTATCTGTTATTGAATTGTGTTCCATTGACATACATATTAGCCTTCCAAGCTATACATATTGCAGCACAGGTTTCTTCCTTGCAACTGTTACACCCAAGCTCAACTACAGATTGTGTCGACCTATTTGGCTTTAGTAAGAACACTTGCAAGATTGTGATACATTGCTTCTGATATTGTTTTCCACTTTCTACACCCACTGCTACCTGCTAGTTGTTAGGGCTAATCTTTTTGTTTAGTCTTGTCTTTTGCTTTTAACCATGTCAGAGAAAGGGCAAGGGACACCTGGAGAGTTGGAGTCCCCTACAGACTTCAATGATTGCGTGTCCAAGGCTGAGCTCACGAAGCTTCTTGCGGACCAGCGTACATTCATGGAAACAAAGTTTGCTGAGTTGATGGGTCACATCAACACTGTTGCCCACCGCATTAAGGATGTTGAACAACGACCTCCACCTCAACGAGCTGCTGCTGATGATGATTTTGACCATGATGCAGACCATCTTCACCGTAATCGACATGGTATGGGAGGTAATAACAATCGTGGTAATACTTATACTTTTGTTAAGCCCAAATTTAACATACCACCTTTTGCTGGTAGTGCTGATCCTGAAGCATACTTAGATTAGGAACTTGCTGTTGAACAGAAATTTAATTCTCATTTAGTTCCTGCTGAGCATACAGTTAGACTTGCTACTAGTGAGTTTACAGGTTTTGCTCTCTTTTGGTGGAATGATCTTTGCAATACTAATGCTGCTATACTTGCCACTTGGCCTGTTTTGAAACAACGCATGAAATCTTGTTTTGTTCCTCCTTATTACCAACGTGATTTACGTTTGAAATTACAATCTTTGACACAAGGTAGTAAAACAGTAGAGGAATATTATCAGGAATTGCTTATTGATTTAGCATGTTGTGACATACATGAAGATGATGTTGAAACTAGTGCTAGATTTTTTGGTGGTTTGAACCGTGATATCCAGAATATTGTTGACTATAAAGAGTGGAATAGGTTCAGCCAATTATATCATATTGCTCTTAAGGCTGAACAAGAAGTACAGGGACGCCTTCCACAACAATTTTGCAGGTCCAACACTGAGCAATCTTTCCAGCAACGCACTGGAGTAGAGAACTTGAAGAGTCAGGTTGCTAAGCCACCAGCAACAATTCTTCCACTTGCGCATACTTCTAAAGCGCAATCGTCTAGTGTGCAGCACCAACACCAAAAGAAGGTTACTACGTCCGGTACTAGGAGTGGCTCCTCCACCACCATTATTTGCCACTGCTGCAAGGGCATGGGACATGTCATGAAGGATTACCCTAGTTGTCGTGCTTTCATCGCTACTGCTAATGGGTATGAAAGTTGTAGTGATGTTGAAGATGAATTTTCTCGTATGCCGAACCTTGCTGCAGATTCGACGGAGGAGCAGAAGACTACTGCCATTGATTCCATTGCTGCCACCGCGGGTTTTCCTAGTCTCATTGTACAGCGTGTGTTGACCACTCAAGTGGGACAAGAGGAAGAACAACAACGCAACAATTTATTCTACATGTACCTCATTGTTGCGGACCACCGTGTTCTCACCATCATTGATACTGGGAGCTGTAACAACTTGGTAAGTTCTGATTTGGTAAGCAAACTTGGCTTGACCACGCATGCACTACATCAGCCCTACCACATCAAATGGTTCAACAATAGTGGTACGGCACAGGTAACTCGATCAGCACGCATACACTTTTCAGTAGGTTCTTATCAAGACTCTGCTGATTTTCATGTTGTACCTATGCAAGCATGTTCGCTTTTATTAGGCCGTCCATGGGAATATGATATGGATGCTGCCCACCATGGTAGAACTAATACATATACATTCGTGCATAAGGACCGGAATATTACTTTGCATCCGTTATTGCCTGTTGATATTAGAAATCATTTTAAACTGCTTGCTGAAAATACTTAGAATAAACATGATAACAAACAACTTTCTGATGTTAAACATAAGGCTATTCAGTTAAAGGGAGGTTCTTTTATTGCTATGGCATCTACTGTTACTGAACTTTGTGATAATCATGATGCACCTTGCTATACTATGCTTTGTCGTGATATATCTTCTATCGATGATCATGTATCTTGTACTTTGCATTCTGCTAGTACTAACCTTTTGCAGGAGATTGCTGATGAGATAGTGTCGAGGGTGACTCTAATTCTAGAAGGGGAGGATGATGAGGACATCACCATGCTGGATACGCGCATATCATGGCCTTCCCCAAGTTACAAGTCATCACCAACACGGTCGCCGCGTTCGTTTTGGATTCAGACGACACCCCTTCACGGTTTTGAATGATATCTCCCACATCCGACGTCCAAACGAGGCGTTCTTTGATGCGTTGGAAAGGGGACGACGACGCCGTCGTTTTGTTTCTGATCCTAGCTCCAGAAGGGTCGTGAGTCATAATATGTGACCATGACAAGGTGCTGCGCCACCTATTTTGGGCCAACTTGGCCATGTATCGTGTCGGGCCTTAAGCCCATGTTGTGGGTGCCCCCCCCTGGTCGCCCCCAACCCTAGGACGTCCCTGGTTCCTACATAAACTCAGTAGCCACCGTCTTTTAGTTTTGGGTTTTGTTTAGTTCAGTCTTCTAGAGAGAAACTTGATCAAATTATTGTAACTGTGGCGACAAGTCCTTTCACAGTAATCTAGGGCCCCTGTTTTTGTTCTACACCACTGTGGTGATTAGTCCTTTTGTGTTTAGAGCTTGAACCTTTTCTTGTGATTTGCTTCATCCATATTTGCAATTTTAGATTGCGTGTTTATCCTCTCTTGCTTGTGTTCTCGATTTCGCTTGCAGGAATAATCAAGTTGTGCTTGGTGTAACGGTTGCGGGATTGGATCGTGTCTGATTCAAGCCGGGTCGTCGACGCCGAGTTCCCCAAATTAGAGTTTATCCCCTTACCTCTCAGAAGATCGGACCATATTCACATCACTGAAGATGCGCTTGACATCCTTGCGATGAGTCACCCTTGGGGAAGCTTGAAAGCGAGCACAAAGACACACCGCAAAGTGTATGTCAGGTCTTGTCGCTGTCAGGTACAAGAGGGAGCCAATCATGCTCCTGTACTCTCTTTGATCCACCGCTTCATAGTCTTCATCAGGGTTAAGAGCCGTTGTAGTGGACATTGGTGTAGACAACGGCTTCACATTGAACATATCGAACTTTTTCAGGAGATCCTTCGTGTACTTTGCTTGATGTATGAAAGTGCCTTGCTTGCACTGCTTGATTTGAAGCCCAAGAAAGAAGGTGAGCTCTCCCATCATCGACATCTAAAATTCACTCTCCATAGCTTCCTGAAACCTGGACACAAGAGCATGAGAGGAACCACCAAAGATGATATCATCCACATAAATCTGAACCATTGGAAAGTCATTACCATGCTTGAGAGTGAACAAGGTTTTATCAACGCACCCCATGACATACCCACGCTCTAGCAAGAAGGTCTTAAGCCCAGCATACCA
The DNA here is from genome assembly GCA_032690845.1 of Eleusine coracana subsp. coracana. NCBI lineage: Eukaryota > Viridiplantae > Streptophyta > Magnoliopsida > Poales > Poaceae > Eleusine > Eleusine coracana. The sequence continues at coordinate 35,870,053 of CM064418.1, forward strand.
TGCCCTAGGTGCTTGCTTTAGCCCGTACAAGGCCTTTTGAAGCTTGTACACACGGTTTGGGTATTTGTGGTGCTCAAAGCCAGGGGGTTGCCTCACATACACTTCTTTCTCTATGAAACCATTTAGGAAAGCACTCTTGACATCCATTTGATCGAGTCTAATGCCCTTGGAGGTAGCAAATGCAAGCAAGATCCTAATGGCTTCTATGCGAGCAACAGGAGCATAGGTTTCACCATAATCTAAGCCCTCCACTTGGCTAAAACCTTAAGCAACTAGCCTAGCCTTGTTTCTCACAACTTCACCATCCTCCCATGTTTGTTTTTGAACACCCACTTGGTTCCTATGACATTGACATTTTTAGGAGGCTCTATAAGGGTCCAGACTTTGTTTCTCTCAAAGTTTTCCAACTCCTCGTGCATGGCATTAACCCAATGTTCATCAGATAGTGCGTGTCCAACATCCTGGGGTTCAAAGGTTGCAACAAAGAGAAAATTGGTAAAGCAAGCAAGATGTGCAGACCTTGACCTTGTTGTCCTCTCATAGAGATTACCAATCATCTATTGAGGTGGGTGTTGATGCTGAATGTGGTGAGGAGACTCTGTCTCAGAGTGTACCTCCCCCTCAACCACAGCTGGAGCTTGCTCGACAGCTGCTGAAGTCAATGTAGAAGCTTCTGGACCCTCTGCCGGAGTAGTGGTAGCAGCAGGAACAAGCTCGGATGTGGGATGGAATGACTCATCATCATCATCATCCAAGCCCTGTAGGTCCTCTTCTACAAAGATGCTTTCCTTCATCTCCTTGTCACCTGCAGACTTAATTACATTTCTTGCACAAGAGTTTGATTCATCAAAGGTTACATCGCAGGATTCTATGATGGTGTTAGTCTCCAAATTCAAAACTGTGTAGGATTGACCATGAAGAGAGTAACCAAGAAAGATTCCATCGGAAGACCTTGACTCAAACTTATCAAGATTGCCACGCTTGAGAATAAAGCACTTGCAACCAAAGGAACGCAAATAAGAAACCGATGGCTTTCTCCCAAAACGCAGCTCATAAGAAGTCACATTAAGAATTGAGCACAAGAAAATCCGATTGGAAACATAGCAAGCAGTGCTAATGGCCTCAGCCCAGAACCGCCTCGGAGTCCTATGTTCATCGAGCATCGTCCAGGCCATCTCCAGTAAGGTTCTATTCTTTCTTTCAACCACACCGTTCTACTGGGGAACCCGAGGTACTAAAAACTGATGCTCAATACCATGCTCAAGACAGAAAGCTCAATACCATGCTCAAGACAGAAAGCTCAATATCACACCGTTCTATTCTTTCTTTCTTGAACTCGGTGCCATTATCACTGCGAATTGGTCATAATGCACTAGGGAGTTCCTTGAACAACCTCAAAGCTAAGCTCCAAAAGTGATGAAACACTTCATCCTTGCTCTCAAGAAAGTAGACCCAAGAGTAGCGAGAGTAGTCGTCAACAATCACAAGAACATACCACTTCCCACCCGCCGAACGAACCCGAGAAGGACCAACAGTGTCCATATGAAGCAACTCTCCAGGGCGTTCAGTCATCACCATATTGATTGGTGGATGAGAAGCGGCAATCATTTTCCCATGACGACAAGGAGCACAAACCAAATCATTATCAAATTTGAGCTTAGGCAATCCTCGGATCAAACCTAGGCCACTCAAGCGACATAACAAGTCAAAGCTCATGTGACCCAGTCTCCTATGCCATTTTCAGAGCTCAGATGAAGATTGATCAAACAAGCACTTGTGAGAACCAGGAGAACCAGCAAAATCAGCCTGAAAAACTCTGCCAATGTGAGAAATCCCACAAACTAAGGAACCACTCAAATCAAGAACACATGAAGCATTTGACTTAAAGCGCACTTCCAGACCAACATCAAGAAGCTCGGAGACAGAGAGGAGATTGTACTTGAGAAACTCAACCAAACCGATATCATTGAGAGTGAAGTTCTCATTTACCTTTCCCGCGCCCCTTCCCTTCACTCTTCCTCTCTTGTCATCTCCAAAGGTCACATACCCCCAATGCTTCAAGGGAGTGAGGCTGGAGAACCACTTTGCATTTCCGGTCATGTGGCGCGAACACCCGGAATCAATCAACCACTTGTTCTCCAAGCCTCCACCTGCTGCCTACAAAGAACGAGAAGTGAAAGTCGATGGCTCAGTGCTGGGGTTAGTCAAAAAGCATTTGGGAATCCAGCACTTAACCATACGACCGGTTGTAGTCATCACAGTTCTTTGCACTTTATCATTCGAACGCATGGGACGAGAACCACGATGGGGAAAACGTGGCCTGTCAAAGCGTCTCGACTCAAACCTTGAGTTGTGAGGATAGAAATCATCTGTGTGAAAGCCAAATCCACGCGAGTGATGCTCACCACGATGGGAAAAACGTAGGGCACCAAAGTGCTACTGCGCAAAGCCTCTGTTTTGTGAATCAAAGCCATATGAGGAATGACCCTGTCTATGATAGGCATGAGAAAAAGAGCTAGGCTGAAAGTCAACAAAAGCATCATAAAAAGCATCCCTAGTCAACTCAGCTTGCTTCCTCTCAATCCTCTTACGCTTATAACAGAATTCCTCCAAGTGGCCCTTACGACCACAAAACATGCAAATGTAGACACCCTTAGGATTAGGCTTGGTTTGCATTGCAGGTTTGGGTTTTGGCTTCTCTGTTTGCTTTGGGTTGAAGGAGGGTTTTGGATTGGGTGGATAGTATGTGTCAGTGGGTTTGATGGTGTTTTCCTCATCCTTGTAGCTGGAGCTAGGTACAAACTTACCCACATTCTCACTCTCCTTGTCACACCTCTCAAATCCCAAACCCAAGTTATAGGTTGATCTAGAAGCACTCTCCTTCACTCTTGCCAAGTCACTCTCAATCTTCTCTTCACTCACTAGGGTTCTCTGGAGCCTAGACACAAGATAATCATTTTCCTGAACTAGAGCTTTGTTTTCCTCCCTAGTGATTACAAGCTTATCCTTAAGAGAGATACACACCTCACAAGGAGGTGGAAGAACCTTAGAGCGAGTCTCATGAAGCAACTTGGACTCAAGCTCTTTGACTTTGAGGGACTAAGCTTCCAACTCAGCTGTGAGCTTTAGGCACTTCTGACATGCACTCCAAAGAGTTGGTCTAGCTTTGAACTCATCAAGCTCCTTGAGGGCACTCTCAAGTTGACTGGCAACTTGAGCATGCACACTCTCCCTCTGTGCAAGATCACTCATCACAACTTGACAAGACTCACACTCAACAACAATGTCCTCACAAGCAAGCTTGGACCTAAGCGAGGCAATTTCAAAATCAGCACTCTCCAACTTAGACTTAAGCTCTCTACCCGCACGAACAGCACTGCGAAGCTTATCATCTTGCATGAGCAGAACATCATGCAAATGATCAAGTTCAGAAGAGAGCTCATCAAGAGTGGGAGGTACCTCGCTTGTGTCAGAGTCCGATCCAGAGTCGGTGTCGTGATTGTTCTTTGCCATGAAGCAAAGCCCGGTGAAGTCATCCTTCCTCTTGACTCGTGGCTTTTCAACCTCCTCCGAGCTTGAAGGGCCTTCGCTTGATGTGAGGTCGACATCACCCAAGGCGGCAACGCAGGCACGTGCAATGTCCTTGGCAAACTTCTTGGAGTTCTTGCCCTTCTTGTAGAAGCGGTTCTTCTTCTGCTTGAAGTCTTCAGTGTTGTTGTCGCGGTACCCGGCCTTCTTCTTCTTCTTGGGACAATCAGCAATGAAGTGTCCCGGGTCACCGCACTCGAAGCAGGTTCTTGAACCACCTCCTCTTCTCTCCTTTTGGTTGTTGTAGAACTTCCTGAACTTCCTTGTGAGCAAGGACAACTCCTCGTCAGGAATGCACTCCATCTGTTCATCGGAAGCTGCAACAAGAGAAGACAAAGCAAACTCCAAGGAAGACTTGTCAAGTGAGGGGTTAGTTCCATGAGAAGCACAACTGTGATCACCCTTCTGAGAACTAGAAAGCAAAGCCATGCTAGAAGAAGAAATAGCAAGATTAGGATGAGATTTCCTAGACAGTTCATGAGATTTCAGCTTGCTATACAGTTGCTCACAGTTCAGGGTATTGAATTCAGCAGTTTCTTCTAGAGCAGCAATTTTAACCCCCCAAACATTTTCATCAAGTGTGTACAACAGTTGCTTAGCTCTATCATTGTCATTGTACACAAGGGTACCACAAGCCTGCAAGTTGCATACAATTGTCTCAAACCTACGAAAAGTGTCATCTAGTGACTCGTCTGGTTTTTTAGCAAAGGTTTGGTACTGTCTATTGTAAGAATCCTTACACATAGACTTGACCTGGTTGGTACCCTCATGTTAAGTGCAGAGCTTATCCCAAATAGCATGAGCAGTGTCAAGGTGTGCAACCCTATCATGTTCGCTCCTACCTAGTGCAAAAAGCAGAATATTGACAGCTTTGGAGTTGTTCTCATACCTGAGTAACTCACCTGCAGAGGCAGTGTTCAGGTCTTGTGGTATAACGTACTCCTGATCAACAATCTCCCAAATTGCATGTCCTTGACTTAGCAGATACGCCTTGGTCCGTGACTTCCAGTAGGGGAAGTCCTCTCCATAGAACATCCACAACTTGACAGCACGCATCTCCATGTTGCCTTCGGATCACAAAGCCGGTGAAGATCAACTAGTGATCAAATCGGCTCTGATACCAATTGAAGGACCGAGAAGGCGACCAGAGGGGGGGTGAATGGGAGCCAAATAAAATTCTCCAAGAGAACTTGGCCTATATCCCAAAAACAACCCAAACCAACCTCCAAATCGATCACCAAGACTACACACACAAACTTATGGTGTACTAGCCCTAGGAGTGATCAACCACACCAAAGAAACACAGCGGAAACAAAAAGGGAAGAAGCAATCCTCAACAGTTCAGAACTGAACTCCCATCGGCAGTGCCGATCCCTTCCATCGGCAGTGCCGATGGGCATCGGCAGTATCGGTCACGCCTATCGATAGTGCTGGTGCGCGTCATCGGCAGTGCTGGTCCCACCTATCGGCAGTGCCGGTGCGGGATGCTATCGCACTGGAACCTACAAACTGGACCAATCGGCAGTGCTGGTCCTGGTCATCGGCATTGCTGGTCAACCCCCGATAGAACAGAAAATCTCTCGGGATCTTCTCAAATCTTCTCCAAAACTCAATCAAACGAACTCCAAATGATGCGATTTTTGGACCAGTGAATCCTCATCACATCACGACCCTAATCCTAGGAGATCAACTCAATTGGATCATGAAATCATCACGAATTTCAGATCTCGTGCCAAGAACACCAAAATAGGGAAACTTGAGAAATCCTTCAAATTGAAGGTACTAGAGCCAATAATTCCATCAAGGATCCTTAGAGGATTATCCTAGCTCATCCTAGCAACAAGTTTCTCAAGAAATCTGAGCCAAAAACTCGTCCAAAAGTGAGATCAAAAAACACCACGAAAATGCTTCCAAAAATAAGAAAAAGGGAATTTCGGGATTCAAGTGAAGAGGAAAATCTTGAGCACGAAAATACTTCTCATATCATAGAAAGGTGCTTACAAGATTCATAGGTACAAGGCTAGGAAGCCACCCTCTTCCTCCCACTATTTGGAGGAGCAAGAGATGTCTCTCACACACCCACTACTCTCCTCTCTAACATGAAGTCCTCTCCTAGCACTTTGAATAGAGTCCTAACACATGGCTAATAGAAGAGAGGCACCTCTCCCACTAGCCACACCTCTCCTTATATAGGCATAGGGTCTATTGTCCACATGACCACTCTACCCTTGACCTACATAACACATCCACCTACCACTGGGGGCATAAACATCCATCTTTTTCCTCATCTCCCGAATGCCATCGGACACTTCACGTCTTTGCTTCATCTCCAAGCAAGCTCCATGATGGTGCCACATGCACCACCAACCACCGCCATTGATTTTGAGGCCTAAACCGGGAAACCGCCATGCACGCTTCTTAAAGTGTGACTTCTCAATGTTGACGCGTGTCACCTTGTCGCAATCCTGACCACCGGCAAGTCTCTCCTAGTCCCTGTCCATCGGGCCCGCTTGTCACTTGCACCGGCATCCCGTTCGCCTTGACTTGGTCAACACACCATCTTCATCACCACCACGGTTTTGAGGCTCAACCGCGAAACCGTCCGTGGTTCTTTCCTCTCCATGTGTACGGTGTGGATCACCCTTGACTTCACCCGGCATCCCGATCGTCTGGCCCCAAGTCCCCTACTTGTGCCCGATCCTCTCGCCGTTGATCGCCAAGTCGACTCCAGTGACCTACACATCATGAGACAAGCAAACACATTTCCCATCTCCTGCAACATCACCAATATCTCCACCAACTCCGGTTAGTCATAATCATGCTATGCAAACCCATGCAATCCCTGGATTCCCGCATTTCAACTCAAACACCAAATTCGCTCAAGTCAATTACTCATCACAAATATAGCAAACCATGGCACATATCCATATGGTTTCTCAACGACGGTGAGGTGGATTCACCCTCACAATTTGCTGAGTGTGTGAGCCAAGAGCAGCTCCAAAAGGCTTTGCACGCTGCTCAGAGTGATTTGGCAGAGACAATCACCAGAGCCGTTACTGATGCGGTCAGCAAGCTTCACATTGGAGAAAGCATCGAGCAGTTGGAGAAGCAGGTCTCTAAGTTAACCGATCAGGTTGTCGCATTGGAGACCGCTCCCAAGACCAATGATACGATCACCAATAACAACAACGTTGAAGAAGACCATAATGAAGACACGATGTATAAGGCTGATGGCACTGTTGATAGGTCAGCTACAAGGACCGCAGGATTACGACGTCGCTTGCAACATAACACTCAAGGTTAAGATGGGTGGTTTCCATAACTATAATCATCGTCCACACGATAACTATGCTCTAGATGACCCGTAAGCTAAAATTAAGTTTTCAATTCCTTCATTTTTGGGTCAGTATGATGGTAATGTTTATCTTGATTGGGAGATGATTGTAGCACAAAAATTTAATGCCCATCTTGTTCCTGAACAACATAGAGTTAGACAAGCTACTTGTGAGTTTGAGGACTTTGCTATTGTTTGGTGGAGTGGTCTAGCTGCTGAAACTGATTTGCCTACTACTTGGGAAGAACTTAAGGTAGCAATGCATGATTGTTTTGTTCCTCCTTCTTTTTATAGAGAGATTTGTAATAAACTGTAGTGTTTAGAACAGGGTGAGAAAACTGTTCAGGAGTACTTTAGTGAGCTTCAGAAGGGTTTGATTCATTGTGCTACAGTTGAAAAAGTAGAGGATCAGATTTGCTTCTTTTATTCTAGTTTGAGAAAAGAAATTCAGGACATCCTTGATTTTAAAGAATATTATACCCTTAACCAGTGTTTCAAGTATGCTATGCTTGCAGAGAAAGAATCACAGGGACTTTTTCAGGCTTTTGAGGAGTACAGCAAGTCCAGGAACTCCTACACTCCACAGCCGATGGGTACTTCGGGGCTGCCCAAGCCATCTTTTCAGCCGCCCCCACCAGCAGCTGCCAAGGGAACCTGTGTGCCCTTGGCAGCACCAAGACGAGCCCCTGCACCTTCTACGCCCTCAGGTAAAAATTCTGTGCAGGTACCAGCTAGTAGTGCCTCCTCTAATGCTTCGACGGGGCGCACTGTAGGGATTCAGTGCCACCGCTGCCATGGACTTGGTCATGCGCAGAAAGATTGCCCAAGTAGGCGGGCATATGTGGCGATAGACGACAGCGGTTACATGAGCACCTCCGATGTGGAGGATGAGGAGGAGGACGTCGTTGCCACCAGCAGTGACCTCGTGCTGGGAGGCGGAGACACCATGGGATACATGAACATTATTGTTCAGCGTGTCCTTAGCACACAAGTTCAGCAGCCCGAGACAATGCAGCACCATAATTTGTTCCAGATTTTCTTTGTCATCAAGAACCACCGAGAACGTGTCATCATTGATGGAGGAAGCTGCAATAACATGGTTAGTTCTGACGTGGTCAACAAGCTTGCTTTGCCCACACGCCCACATCCACAAACTGATTTAGAAAGAGCTGCTAGTTTGAAAAATAAAGGTCCTGAAATTCAACAACCTATTAATTCTGATTCTACACCTAGTAATGTTAATGATTCTTCAAGTTCTAAGGGTGCTGGAATTAAATTACAAGGTCGTTCAAGTCTTGCTACAAAATCTGAGATTGCTGAAATTTCTACTAATGATGATATTTCCTATGCTTTGATATGCAAACAAGCTTTGTTTTTGCTTGTTGATATTGCTTCTTGTGCTTTGTCTCCTGCTGTCACTAACCTTTTGCAGGAGTATGAGCATGTTCTCCCAGCTGAGATACCCCCGGGATTGCCGCCTTTGAGAGGGATTGAGCATCAAATTGATTTGATTCCGGGTGCTACTTTGCCAAACCATGCTGCTTATATGACCAACCCTGAGGAAACTAAGGAGATACAACGACAAGTCCAAGACCTTTTGGATCGTGGGTACGTTCGTCAATCACTTAGTCCTTTTGCTATTCCTGTACTTTTGGTTCCTAAGATACATGGTACTTGGCGTATGTGCGTAGATTGTTGAGCCATTAATAACATTACTATTAGGTATCGTCATCCTATTCCTAGGCTAGACGACATGCTTGATGAGTTATGTGGTGCTATAATTTTCACTAAAATTGATTTGCATAGTGGCTACCATCAAATTAGAATGAAACTTGGAGATGAATGAAAAACAGCTTTCAAAACCAAATTTGGGTTATATGAGTGGTTAGTAATGTCTTTCAATTTAACTAATGCACCTAGTACTTTCATGCACTTGATGAATGAGGTTTTAAGAGCTTTCATTGGAAAATTTGTGGTAGTTTACTTTGATGATATCTTGATTTATAGCAAGTCCATGGATGAACATATGAATCATTTGTGTGTTATTTTTGATGCTTTGCGAGATGCACATTTATTTGGTAACCTTGAGAAGTGCACCTTTTGCACGGATCGAATCTCTTTTCTTGGCTATGTTGTGACTCCATAGGGAATTGAGGTGGATGAGGCGAAGATTGAAGCCATAAAGAGCTGGCATGTACCAAAAACTATAACATAGGTGAGGAGTTTTCTTGGTCTTGCAGGTTTCTACCGCCGCTTTGTCAAAGATTTCAGCACCATTGCTACACCTTTGCATGAGTTGACAAATAAGGGCATTGATTTCCATTAGGGTAAGGTACATCATGAGTCTTTTGATGCTTTGAAGAACAAACTTACACATGCACCATTGCTGCAATTACCTAATTTTGATAAGACTTTTGAGCTTGAATGTGATGCTAGTGGTATAGGCATTGGTGGAGTTTTGATGCAAGATGGTAAACCTGTAGCATACTTTAGTGAGAAAATTACTGGGCCTGTTTTGAATTACTCCACGTATGATAAGGAATTGTATGCACTTGTACGTTCTTTAGAGACGTGGCATCATTATTTGTTGCCCAAAGAATTTGTTATTCATTCTGATCATGAATCCCTTAAGTATATTCATTCTCAATGTAATTTGAACTGTAGACATGCTAAATGGGTTGAGTTTATTGAGTCTTTTCCTTACATTATTAAACATAAGAAAGGGAAGGACAATGTGATCGCTGATGCTTTATCTAGGCTCTATTCTTTGTTGTCTCAACTTGATTGTAGAATTTTTGGACTTGAGGCAATTAAAGAACAATATGCTGCTGATGTTGATTTTATGGATGTTTTGCTGCATTGTAAAGAAGGTCATGCATGGAACAAATCTGTGTTAAATGATGGATTCTTGTTTAGAGCTAACCGCCTATGCATTCTAGTTGGTTCCGTTCGTCTTTTGTTGTTACAGGAGGCGCATGGAGGTGGATTGATGGGTCATTTTGGTGTCAAGAAGACGGAGGATATTTTGGTCACATACTTCTTTTGGCCAAGGATGAGGAAAGATGTTGAGCGCTTTGTTACTCGCTGCAGTACATGTCAAAAAGCTAAGTCTCGCTTGAATCCACATGGTTTATACATGCCACTTCCTGTTCCTTCTATTCCTTGGGTAGATATTTCTATGGACTTTGTTTTAGGACTGCCTAGGACTAAGAGGGGGAGCGATAGTATTCTTGTTGTTGTTGATAGATTTTCTAAGATGGCACACTTTATACCATGTCATAAAACTGATGATTCTAGTTATACTGCTGACCTCTTTTTAAAGAAATTGTATGTTTGCATGGTATGCCTTCTACTATTGTTTCAGATCGTGATGCAAAATTCTTGAGTCACTTTTGGCGCACACTTTGGAATAAGTTGGGTACAAAGTTGCTATTTTCTACAACTTGTCACTCACAAACTGATGGACAAACTGAGGTTGTGAACTGCACTATGTTGCAAGCTATTTTGAAGAAAATTTTGAAGCAATGGGAAGAATGTTTGCCTCATGTTGAGTTTGCTTATAATCGGGCAACACATTTTACTACCAAGGTAAGTCCCTTCAAGGTAGTGTATGGTTTTGATCCCCGTACTCCACTTGATATATTTCCTCCGCCTATTAATGAGAGAATTCATGATGATGCTAAGGAGCGTGCTGAATTTATTTTGCAAATGCATGAGACTACTAGACTTAGCATTCAAAAGATGAATGAAAAGTATAAAATTGTTGGTAGTAAAGGTAGAAAGGAAATAAAGCTTGATGTAGGAGATTTAGTGTGGTTACACTTGAGGAAGGATAGATTTCCAGAATTGAGAAAGTCTAAATTAATGCCTAGAGCTGATGGTCCATTCAAAATAGTTGAGAAGATTAATGATAATGCATACAAACTTGAGTTGCCTCCCGAGTTCGTGGTTAGTCCTACTTTTAACATTTCAGATTTGAAATCATAGTTGGGAGAAGAGGAAGAACTTGAGTCGAGGATGACTCCACTTCTAGAGGGGGATGATGATGGGAACATCACTCCTATGGATACACACAACACTCCTCCAATTCTGGACATCCAAGGTCCAATGACTAGAGCTCGTGCACGACGATTAAATTTAGAGGTGAGCTCGTTCCTACATCCTTCATTATATGTCACTTTTGAGAATGGTTTGCTACCTAATGATTATATTGTAATTAGGAACCATGGAGAGGACCAAGAGATGATGGGAGAAAGACTTGGAGACATGGAGGACCAGCAAGGACGTGGAAGCCAAGGTGGAGGTCCAACCAAAACCGACTTCGAGTCTGTTTCGGGGCCCAGGATGAGTCTGCACTAAAACAGATTCCAGGACGCATACAGACTCGGATTTGGACGTTGTACATATGCACGGAAAGATAAGAAGAATACCTTTCCAATGCCGCCGGTCTAATGTCAAAATTCATCAGGAGTCATCAGGAATCATTGAAACAAGAGAGGGTCCAGAATCTGTTCTGGTGCTGTGTCGCCTGTTTTAAGCCTTTGGGCTTTGTATCCAGTGTAGCCCAATTAGGGGCGCATCTAGAGGGTCTTGCACGATCCTAGGGTCTTCATATACAGCCACCACCGCACCATTAGGGTTGGGGTTTATCTTAGATTATTCTATTCATAACAGTTTCACCGTCATCACGGTTTGTGAGACCCCAACTTTGTGAGATTCATAATACATCTACAATTGTGTTGCATTCTTCTTTGTTCTTGGTTGTGTTCTTGATTTACAGGCGGGGATTAGACTTCTCAGTGAGGTCAATTGTTTTAGAATGGTTGATAACCAGAGGAGACATCGTGTTGTGATTGCGGGGTTTAAAACGTGTTGTTCTGAAGCACAACTATATTCAGTCTGATTATTAGTCGATACCTCAACAGCGAATGCAAACTCAAACCTCGCCCCCTGAGGTGATATAATCACGAGCCCGATACCATAACCGTTCTTGCAAACAGAACCATCAAAGAATAATGACCACGGTATCGGCTCCACCATCAACACCTCAGATCCACCATGGTCAACTACCAAATCAGCCAGTACTTGACCCTTAACAGCTTTAGCAAACTCATAAGTAAGATCATATGTGGCCAAAGCGAGCATCCACTTATCAATCCTCCCTTTCAGAATAGCAGCTGACTGCATGTATTTGATAACATCGGCTTTCAACACCACCACACATTCATTCGATAATAGATAGTGTCTTAATTTTACACATGAGAAATATAAGCACAGACATAATTTCTCAATCTCATTATACCTCGTTTCAGCATCAATCAACCTTCAGCTCAAGTAAAATATGATCATTTCTTTACCGTCTTGTTCTTGAATCAAAGTTGAACCGATTGACTTCTTGTTAGCCGCAAGATATAGCTTAGTAATCTTTACGTATTCTCCATCCCAGATCTTGCCAGACAAACACTCCATATCATCCGCATGCCACGGAATTAAATCGATCGATGCCACATTGACGGTTTCATCAGCCGGGATTACCTCTACATGATCGCCATTCCACTGAGCCAGAGATTGATGCATTGTCGATGGAACACAACAATTAGCATGTATCCAATCACGCCCCAGCAGAAGGCTGTAGGTCCACTTTCCATCGATCACAAAGAAAGTAACCAGCAAAGTCTTACTGCCGATTGTAAGCTCTACATTCAAGACCCCTTTGGCTGTTGTAGTACGACCACCATAATCTCTCAGAATCATGTTTGTATCAATCAGATCATCTTCAGTCTCTCCCAATTTTTTGACAGTAGTAATTGGCATAATATTCACTGCAACACCACCATCAACCATCATCTTCCCCATTAGCATCCCATTGACAAAACCCTTTAAGTACAAAGCCTTCAAGTGTCGATGTTTAGACTCATCTAATTTATCAAACACTGCTTGTTGAGTATCAAATATAAGTTGCGGCTCACTTTCTTTATCAATAAACAATTCTTCTTCTGCAGCCATAAACTCTTGAGGCAAAATCATCACCATATTCTCAGAGGTACTTGGCACTTGTTCCTGTGGCTTCACCTTTAGCCTCTAAACTTTCTTGAGCGGTTGATCATCTTCTTCATCATAATAGTACTTACCAGCCTTTATCTATCTGCAATGCATCATCTATATTCTGCGCTTCTGACTTTTAGAGAAGATACCAGTGATCAGCTTGTTCTTGACCTTCTTGAAATCCCTCGTCGACTTCTTTATAGAATTCAGCTTCATTGATTCTAATTTTAGATCCAAGTCAATCAAACGCAGATACCATCTCATATCCATCAACTAAACCTGCCATCGACTTTCTAACTTCATCCCATTGATATGAGCATCGACGAGCATCTGGAGCTTCCATGTACATTTGACTTATATGCTTACTGCATCAAGGACAATTATGGATTGAAGGCAACTTTATAATATGATCCCAGCAATACTGAAAGAATGGACAACCCCAATGCGGATCAACTTGTCACTCCTTCACCTCTCTGTCCCTCTTCTTCTGATATCTTTTTATAAAGCCTTCCACATTATCGATGCCAGCCATGTTGACATTCGGAGGGAAAGGATGCCCATCGATCTTTATGGTACTTTTAGTAAACATGATCTTGCCTTGTTCAATTGCCATCTGAATTTGCCTCCTGAATACCTTGCAATCATTAGTACTATGAGAAGGAGAATTATGCCACTTACAGTACCTCATCTTCTTCAGTTCTTCAGGAGGAGGAATCATATGATTGGATGACAACTGAATATGTTTTCTTGCAGTAGCAAATCAAATATCTTGTCAGCCTTGGTGATATCAAAATCATATTTTTCTTCAAGCTCATTCTACTTTACCCATTGGCACGACAACACATTCTTGTTTCTAGTCCACTCTGCCATATTGACTTCAACAACTTCTTCATCAGAATCAGACCCATAATCATTATAATTCACCTGAATCAGCCTCGAACATGCCCCCGAGTCAGGTTCTCTTGAATAGACACCTTCTGTACTAACTGGGACAAGCTTTCAAACTTTTCTTATAAAGGTGCAACTAAACTATTGAATGCTATCTCAGTCATCTGATTGTTGGTTAATTGCAGACTGAAGCATTTGCTGCGTACATCTCTGAATCTCTATACATAGTCATGCACATATTCCCTAGCCTTCTGCCTCACCGCTATCAAATCTGATAACCTTAACTCTCTTGTTTCAGCAATGAAGTACTTATGGAACTTCTGTTCGAGATCGGCCCAAGTAATGATCGAATTCGGGGGCAACGATACGAACCAAGAAAATGCCAATCCAGATAAGGACAACAGAAACAACCTGATCTTTAATGCTTCGGTATTACCAGCTTCTCCACACTGCACTAAAAATCAGCTGATGTGTTCAACTCTAGTAGTATTATCTTGTCCAGTAAACTTAGTGAATTCTGGTGGTCTGTATCGACTCGGCATAAGGATCAAATTATAGCTTGGAGGATACAGGGGTTGATACACATACATCTATTGCTTTGGCTTTAAACCAATTGTTCTCTCATCACCTCAGCAATCTTTACTGCCCAGTCATCGGTCGACACATTGACATTGGGAAAAGTCATCGTAGGACCAGATGCTTGCATCTGAGCGTTTGTCTACGAACCAAAATTAACAACCGTATGTTGGCCTCCTAACTCTCCTAGTAAAGCAGACGATGATGGCATTCCAAACTTGCTCGGATGAGCATTAGGCGCGGCACTGTATGTGACGTTTGGCTCCGCTACCTCCTATTTGTAATGTTGTGGATGCGTCTGTGGTGTAGACCTTTGCAGTATTATCCTCTGAGGCATTCTCCCCCTATAACAGTATCAGCATTCTTCTGACTTGGACGAACCTTAGAAGTCGATGGATCTGAACCCGAGACAGGCTATGTTGTATTCTCACCCTGTTGTTGCGAAGTAGATGCTTCATTTGTAGCCAAGAAATGCTTTCTAGTATATGAAAATACACCGGCCCACGAACTGAATCTTCATATAGACACCCCTCCATAGTCTGAATGATCAAGTTCCTCAGTGTATTCACCAGTACAGGCGATTGGTTAATTAGCGAGTGATGTATAGTTGTATGATTCATGTTATGTAGAGTTGCTTCATCGATTAATTCCATCGGCTTATCAGTGGGCGACTCCTTTGTTGCATCTTCAATCACTACAGCAACCGGTAACTTTCCTTTTTGGATGATCTTGTCGTTCCTTGTCTTGCTGAAGGTCCCCAACAGAAGACTTTCATATTCAGCCATTTTTTGAATATTCTATGCCTTTGCATCATCACTCAGCGCATCTTTGCTGATAGGCAACATATGTTCATTCTTGAGATCTGTGCTGATATTGTTCTTTGCCTGAAGCGCTTCATATGGTGGCATTCCGAGTCTAGACATGATGTAAGCTTTGATGTTTCTTGTCCCACCGGGCGTGCCATAAAGCGTGTTGACACGAAAATCTTCATACGTGACCTGAGAGATCTGCTTAGCTCCAGTGCAGGCTCAATATAAGAAATTGGGGTGTGCTAGTCAATTTTCCCTGCAAACCGACAAAGATACAAATGATTAAATTCCATGGGTCACCGGCCCAGAACAGGCCGATGAAGAA
Organism: Eleusine coracana subsp. coracana; assembly: GCA_032690845.1. NCBI lineage: Eukaryota > Viridiplantae > Streptophyta > Magnoliopsida > Poales > Poaceae > Eleusine > Eleusine coracana. The sequence goes on from CM064418.1 coordinate 35,885,618, forward strand.
AGCCGATAATCACTGTTCGTGACACCAGCCTACACTTATTACGTGAACAATTATAAGATAATGTAATTTTAATTGGCTAGTTGTATCGGCTTACTGGTGACATATAATATCAAGAATAATATGCGTAATTATCATCGATAACAGTTTAAATCAATAAAGCAAAGTCAATGAAACTAAGAGAAAAATGACGGTGACTTACTTAATTAACATTGCTAAGTCAGTAGGACAGAGTCGATAGAACTACAGTATATGCGCAAAAACCTGCCCTATCGATAACATTAAGTCTAGACAGTATTTGCAAATATACCTCAAAATCACTTATCTATCTTATCATAATATGGGGGCAATCAATTCTTAGAAAAATATGAATAATTAAGCTTATGACTTGAAACAGATTGAACCATGATAACCTATCGGCTAAACATCCTGATAGAACCCTATATACTTTACCTATAAACAGATCGGATCTAGCCCCATTAACCCAATGAGAGTTCAGAGTCGATGCAACCTCGTTGATTCAAACAGATCAAACTTAATCAAGACAGTATTTGAAACACGGTAAACATGGCTAGATCTAATACATTTATGAATAAAATCAATAAAGTGACTCGAATAATAGATCTAAATAACGCCTATGGAATCTGCTAAAATTGTAATAGATCAGGCTCAACCGAGATAGTATTACAACCAAAGTCGATAGAACAAGCGTCAAACAGATCTAATTATCGAATAACTAGCAATTCTAACGGTAGCAACTAGAATATCAAATCAATGAGAAAGTACTAATTGTTATTGATAGAATTACCATGGTGACTAATCCAAGTCTCTCGTCGAGATCGGATGCAGCCCGCACGATACGATGGTTTCATCGAGTTGGAATGGTTGGCGAAGCGCCGAATTGTATTGATCGAAAGTGTTGTTTTTCCTGTACAGATCCAGTTACATATTTACAAATCGACTAGATTTATTCTTAAACAAGATCCAAACTAAAATAGAAAGAGATAAAATGACCCTATCGGGCCCACTTGACTCCCTTCGATCGTTGAACTTCATTGACTTCTGCTGATTTCAATCCTCCATCCCTGATCAATGGGACCGGTCAAATTCCAGTGCCAACACCAAGATGGTACCACCAGAATCCCATAGTACTATACCGAGTACACGTGCATACCCACACCATCATCGTCATCCTTCTCCTTGGATCACCCTAGGTTCCATGTTCCTAGAAAGGATTACCCATCCTTCATGATTATGTTCAAGGGAGCCATTAGTCAAGATTAATATTAGACACTTCCATTCCTGACGTAGCAAACTAAGCATGACGTACCCATACTAATATACTGCACCATAACCCAGGCAACAAGGAGTAATATGGAACAAGATAATAACACATGGGATTGAATATTAACAAGAATGCACAAAGATAGAGAGGAATGTAAAACATAGGTCAAAAAATGCATCATGGACACTTGCCTGGTTCCCCTTACTGCTGCTCAAAGTCTTCTGGCTAAAGATCCTGAAAGTTCTCCAACTGTTGGTCGTCTACATAACGTCACACCAGAAAGACAAGCATACAACCAAACTAAGAAACAACACACCACATAGTAACAAACAACAATAAAAACAATACTATGAAAAAGTACGTGTTGCTATGATCGTGTGAGCGCAAGAATCGCCTCAATCCGAGTTACGAGTAAAAAGTTACGAAGGTTTAAAGTTCTAGGGCAAAGATAATAAATTAGCAAAATATTATAAAGCAGTATGAATAAATAATATTAAACACTACGATAGCTTTGGTGCATAATTTCCCTGTTCCTAGCCACGGTTGAAAAGTTACGACGATTTGAAGATTCAAGGACTAAAATGTAAAAATAGACAAGTTTAGGGCCTAAAAGTAATTTTTAGAAAAGTATAAGGGCTAAACATAAAATGGAAGTATAAAATATAATTTAAGAAAACATCTAGGACCAAAATGTAATTTATTAAAAGACAGGAGTAAAACATAATTAATAATAATTCTAGGGGTGTTTCAGTAAAATTACAAGACTAAAATATTATTTAAGAAAAGTCTAGGGGCTTTTTGATAAAAATATAGTGCTAAAAATAATTAAACAGAAACTCAGGGGCTTAAATGTAATTTTCTAAAGTTGTTGTAGAAAAACAGGGGCTAAAATCTAATTTAATTTAAGTACAGGGGCTTCTATGCAAAATACGCATTTACTGATGACTAAACAACATTAATTAATTAATTAGTTAATTAATTAAATTCCATGAGCCGGGTCTTCGGGCTCATGGACCGGCGTTGACCATGTGGTCCACGGTTCGCGATAGACAAGAGTCTTATCCACCATCTCTTGGAAGTTCGCATAGTTACGAGCCTCAAGTGCATAGGTGTTGACACAAAAATCACCATGTGTGACCTGGGAGATCTGCTTAGCTCCAGTGCAGGCTCAATACAAGAAACCGGGGTGTGCCAGTCAATTTTCCATGCAAAACGATTGGAAGACGTGGATCACCGGCCCAGAACAAGCCGATGAAGAAAGCTGATAGTCACTATTCATGAGATAAGGTGATGCAACTATATGAATAAACAAAATAAAAGAAATTCAACTAATCAGCTAATTATATCGACTTATCGATAAAATTTAATTCAATAAATGGTTTTAAATCATAGAAGCAATTGGCCAAGTCGATGTAAGAGACTAAAGTCGGTAGAGCTGAGTCGATAGCTCTACAGTAAATATGCATAGAATCACTCTATGGATGGCATTAGATCGATAGATCTGGTTAGCTGGTATTACAAATATGCTCATAAATCATAGATCTAACGTATTTTAACAAGGGGGTAAACGACTATCAAAGTGAATGATATAATCAATTTAGGCACCAAAAAGTCGATTAAGCCGTTGTAACCTATCGGCTAAACATCCCGATAGAACTATATCGATTCAACCTATGAACAGATCGAATCTGACCCTATCAATCCAATAAGAGATCAAAATCGATGTAGCCTTACTAATTCGAACAAATCAAACTTAATCAAGACAATGTTCAAACACGATAAACAGAGCTAGATTTAATCTATTTATAGGTAAAGTAGATAAAGTGACTCGAATAATAGATCTAGAATATACCGATAGAACCTACTAAAATTGCAATAGATCGATTTCAACCAAGGCAGTATTGCAATTAGAGTTGATAGAACTAGCACAAAGAAGATCTCAATACCGGATAACTAGCAATCCTAAGAATAACAACTAGAATATCAAATCAATGAGAAAGTACTAGTTGAGACAGATAGAATTACCGAGGTTGACTAATCCAAGTCTCTCGTCGAGATCAGAGCCGATGCAGCCCACACGAGATGAGAATTTCGTCGAGTAGGAAAGGTTGGGGATGCGCCGAGTTGTATTGAATGAAAGTGTTACCTTTTTGGTACATACCCTATTACATATTTATAACCCCATGCAAGGGGTTCTGACACGACTTGGTCAGGACTCTTAAACAAACTGACTATGTTTACCTAAACAAAATCTAAACTAATACATAGAAAAAGATAAAATAACCCCATAGGGGTCCACTTTTCTTTCTTTCGGCTATCGGGCTCGCTGACTTTGGCTGATTCAGACTCCACGTGGCTGATCATTGGGCCGGGACAAATTCCGATGCCAACACATGCCCCCTGAGTCCGGGGTACAAAATTCTTCGTGCACTGGTTTTCATCTCCTCATGCTCTGCGTGCCCTTATCACACATACTGCCACCCGGGAGTCACCCACCATTAAATTTCATCTTTTAGTATACCTCCATCCACTCGTGACCCTTTTAATTGCAGCCCACTGCTTTTCCGCACCGCCTCGACTGATGGTTTTTACTTTTTGACTGTCTTCGTCCTTATCTTTTCCCCACAATACTCATTGATTCTTATTCTCTCAATTAATGTGGAGTGGTGTTTGAACTCCTCAAAGGTCAAGTCTGGTCCTATAAATAGCTCCTTCCTCCAGCTTTTCCTTCTCATCTTGACATCTTCAACCATGGGTCTTTTGCTGAGAGCTCTGATGGAGAAATACCACCTGTCTCCGAATCTGTTAAGTGTATTATGGTGAATACTCTTTACCTCTTCTACCTCCAGAGTGATCCTTTCAATCCAAAGATCGCAGCTGCCCCCGCCTAGAAATAAACTCACTAGTTGTCTTTAAAAGGCGACTCAGGTGTCAAGAATGGCATCAGTGAGGTGGTCCTCTCTTCCCCTGGTTCGACGGGTAATGTCTAATGACACAGTTACTCTTCCAAGGAAGAAAAAGAAGCTGCTAAAGTATCATTTCTTCTAACTATGTACTTCTTTTCTTGTATTCGGGATGATAATAATTACATCTTCATCCCCTAGCTGTTATAGAAGAACAAATCATTACTGAACTTGATTAGCTACGAGTAATTGTCTTGTCCTCATCCTTCAAAGTTGCCTGTAATTGATGAAAACCTCCCTGGTTATATACTTTATCTTCATAAGTTTCCCGCTAAGGTCGATATTCCCAATATCGGCCATCTCAAGTCGATGCATCACCATCGGCTCGTGCCACTTAAACACGATACTCAAATTATCGGTTATTGATTCGCAATGAAATTACGAGTCCATCCAAACACTTGGATGATACTTTTTGAAATATTTGCCATTAATTGCTCTTCCAAACACCTCCCTATCCAATCCCTGTAAGAATATGCGTTGCCTGGCACACATCAGCTCACATTGAATAGACCCTCCCACGTTGGCGACCATTTTCCAAAATGATTATCTCTAGAGCCGATGGGCATAATTAACTTCCAGACGAGATCCCCGTCTAAAAAACTCTTGGGCATCACCTTTTTATTATAAAACCCGTGACACCCCAGGTGTCTCACTTTCATTTAACCAACATGAAGAGCTTAGATCATGAACAACATAGCATGAAATAATAAGACTTACTCCCTTTTAATTAATTCAAGGCAAATAAAAACCCTGCAAGCAAGTTATTGAAGCAATTCAAAAATTTCAATACAACTTATGCTAAATAAATTCATAATCATGTTGGTAATAATAAAATAGAATTTTATGAAATTATTAGGCATTTTATCTGCTTGGCAAGACCCTTAATTAGTTAATTGAATCTTAAGTAACTAATTAATGCATTTAATTAATTCTAAAAATATGTTTATGAAAATTTTAAATAAAATTCACCAAAGTGTTCTCCACCATTTAAATAGTCAGTCCACCAATTTTCACTAATTTAGGAATTCCCTAGCTATTTTATTTTGAATTAATGAAATTCAGCTTTGACTAGGGACCTGTTTGCACTAAATCTAAAAGATCAGGGGCGTAGTGTAAAATCCTGCTCTTCTTCCTCCCCACTGGCGTAAAACCTGCTGGCTCCTCTCTGTCGCCGGCGCACCGCCCGCCTCGCCTTCACTCCCCACCTCGGAAACGCGCGCGCTACAGCGTCAACACTCTGCACCTCTACCCTCCGCCCTGTCCCCTCACCACGAGCTCGCCCAACGGATTTCTTTTCTCCCCTCTTCTCTGCACGCCACCGGCCGACGACTTCAATTCCCTCCATTTCCTCCGCTTCCGCTTCTCCCCACTCACTCTTATCTCTCCGCAACTTGGGAGCGAACCTGCAAACTCAAGAAACCACTCTCTCTCACTCTTAGTCTTCTGCTCTCTCTCTATTTTCTCCTCTCTTTGCCCCTCTCTGCCATTGCTAAACGAAGCCGAAGCTCAAACTCGGTTGCCATTGTTCCACTACTTCTCCCGCACGAGCTAAACTTCAAACCCACGCGCTCACACCTCCTCTACATTCCCATGTCACTCGCTCGACCAAACCCCGCGTGAGCCCTAGCCAATTTGAAGAAAACCGAAGTAGGCAACTCCGGTGACCTCCTCCACCGCTGACCCAAAATTTGGTACCCTCGGTGAGTCTCGCCACCTATCTTTCTTCTCCCACGCGCGCGAACCATCTACGCATTTCCCTGATCTACTTCTCCTTAGTTTCCTCCGCTCAAGTGGCCGGCAATCACTTTTTTCCCCTGACTCTGCTCCGGTGCTGGCAAGGATCGAGCCGCCTCGTCGACGAGCTCCTACTTTCGGCCATCCCCGTCCAACGTCGACTTGATGCCGCTCTCCGTGGTGCTCCCGAGAAGCTATAGGAGCCGACCCCGCCCGATTTCCTGCTCCGAGCCACCATCGCGAAGTCGCCAAAGACATTTCTCCGCCTCTTCTCACCGCCGACGGTCCTCTGGTGAGAACCCCACCTCGCGAACCCCTCCATCCCCTCCGCCTCGGTGCGCACATCATTTCTTGGCTCCCGCGGCGAGTTTTCTCCCCACGCAGCCGCCGGCAGCGAGCTCTCCGGCCATGAGCCACCCCGCTCCGGCGAGCTCACTGGCGCCTACTGGCAGCCGAGCTGGCTCCTACGTGGCCTTACCTGGCACCCACGTGGCTCCAACGTGGAACCCCCCTAAAAATAGAAAATTGCCAAAAAATGCATAAATCTTTGGAAACTCATGGTAAATCGAGTTTAAACCCAATAAAGCTCGAATTTAAAACTCATTTAGTTGTCCAGACAATGATTAAATCACCAGAAATTCTAGGAACCAAATTTAATTCTGATTTTTGGCAAGCTTAATAATTACACAATTATCTATCACCACAAATTTTGGTTTAGTAAAATATGAAACATGTTAGGCTCTGGAAATTATTTAGTATGCTCACTTAAATTAATTCTAGTAATTATTTTATAATTAATTGGTCCCTGCCACTTGGCATAAAAATCACTCACACAAGTCTCTGTGTCCAAGAAATTACACATGTCCAGAAACCTAAGTTTACTTAATTAAATTAAATTAATTGCTCATACCACTATTTTACTTTAATAAATGCTAGTTATTAGAGTATTTATATCCAGAGGCTATAAATTGGTAAAAATACGATTCATCTATGTCCCTGTTCATGATAAATCACTCAAGTACAGAATTGAATGGTTACTATTTTAATTGCTTAATTTTCTGAAGGCCTATAACAACCCTAAATAAATGATTAACACACATAAAATGCTAATTTGTTTCATTGAAGCATATGGCTTCGAGAACATTAAAGCATATGGCTTCGAGAACATAATAATAATGTTAATCAACATTTAAAGACATTGTGCATCATATCATTGCATCCTACGGTATTTTGATAATACCGACAATTCAATTCTATCATATAGGCAACGACAACCCGGAGCAGGAATAAGAGGATCTTCAGAAGGACCTTGATCCCCAAGAGCAAGACGTTGTAGTTACTAGCACTAACATCGATCCAGGCAAGCCCCGATTTTCATTCGCCATTTTATAAAGTTGCTACTTTTCAATATTACTTGTGTTTGTGATTATTGCATTAGGTCATAGGAGTTGATTGGAACCCACTTGCACGATACACAAATGACCTACGCCACTGTCATTAGAACTTTGGTAGTATCGGTACTGTGTCGCTATGCTTAGTAATTGCTAAACGCGATAGATATCATTACTAAGAATGAACTTGACCACTGGAACGGGAATTATAAAAGAAGTTTATTTTGATGTCATGACCGGGCAAGGATGATGCATGTATAGGTTTGTAGCAATACATGGGTGTTGACTGCGGTAGCCCTGCCTTGTCAAACCTAGGACCCGTCCGTGGTCGGCCCCTTGGTCAAGTATTGAACAATATTGAATACATGCTAGTCTATGGGCACTAATAAACTGATGTAGCATTGACATGGCAATGAGGACGGTACCTAGTACAGTGGTCGTTGACCTTTCTACTGCTGGAGTGGGCGGTTCATACCGTGAAGTATTGTTGGCAGGACGACAAACCCACTCGCTGAGACTAGACCCGGACTGAGTTGTTTTTCATCCTTGCGAAAGGTTGCCATATACGACCTTAATTGGTGCGTATGTGTCATGTATCTCGGGTCATCCCAGCTGGTGTAAATCAATTGCAATTGCTGTCCCTCGCAGTAATGAGTACCTCTTGGTCACTGAGTCGTCACGTAGTTGCACATGGTACTTGAGAATTGATTATGATGCTTATCGTTGTTGTTACTATTATTGCTCTTATGTTGTACCTACCTTATGTATTGCTTTATTAGCCTATTGTTGCAACTAAAGTTACCTTCTGCTCTACCCAGTTAATTTGAGAAGTAAAACTTGATAGAACTAATAGATTGCTTAGTGCGAGTCTTTTCAAACAAGCCACCTATTAGACCCATTGCATGCCTAGATGTCCGACGGGTAAGTCTTGCTGAGTAATTAGTACTCAGGCTTTGTGCCATTGTTGTATTCAGGTAATGAAGAGGTAGAATTGCCTGAGAATATCCTACCCTGGGACATGTAAGTCCCTGAGGGTTGGACTGCCCACTGGGAGTCCGACTCATCATCGCAGTATTGATGTGTGTTGCTAGAGTGATGGTTCTTCGGGCATGAACCATTACTATGCTGTATCGTCAAGCTCTTAGCTTCTTATCGCGATTTGCTTCCGCTGTTTTTAAAACATTCTGAACTTGTAATATTCTGCTGCATTCTAAGAACTCATTGATGTAATATTCAACTTACATTCGAACCAGTGTTGTATTATCAAGTGTCTGTGTTATCAACACCATCGGGACCTCGATCCTCCGAGAAGGGACACCACAGCTGGTATCAGAGCTGTGGTCCATGATAATACAACAAATAAATCATATTTTTGAAAACCACGACGTTGCGAGTGAGGATACGTTAGTATTGCCCCTATAGATAGTAGGGTGGTGACAATGCTAACCTGAGTTATGATTGATTACATTATTGCATCTACGGCTTCTTCAAACGAAGGTACATGCATGCTTAACCGACATGTGTGATATCGGTGTCTGTGCTCGCAGGCGGATACGAGACACTGTTGGCTCGTGACTTATCACGGGGCGATCCTTTTCCATGGATCGTTACTAGTAGAACTGTGCTTCTTTTCATAGTTTCTTTTGAATTTGATGTATTGTTTCTGCAATGGATCTTCTGCAGGTACACTAACGCCGTTAGTATAACATTTAGAATGACTTACGTGTTGGGTGCGGGTCATCACCATATATGTGTGCCGCTAAGTCGAGGCAAGTTAGGTGTTGTGTTGTGAGGAACAATAGGTTAATAAAATAAAGGTTTTACATCATGCATTCCATTATAACCAAACTAAAATTTGGTTCTCTCCTTTCTCACCAACCTCTGAATAAAAATTTTCTAAACCTAATAAGTATAAAATTCTGAATAACAAGGTTAACAAGAATCTGTCCTATTTTTAGTTGCCAACTTCAAAAATTCATAACTAAAGTTATACTTCGGATTTTTAGGTGTTTAAATACAATCTGGAAAGCCTTAGAAGTCTATTTTCATCTCCAACGGGTTTCACCATCCTCCCAGTTTTCCCCTGTCTAGTAGAGCCAAAACATTAAGCCTATGTCAATCTGAAACCGAATTTGTTTTGAGACCCATTGCCGTATTATTGACCCTTGAGGCTGGAAAATATGAACAAAAACTTTGCTGCTGTATTTCATAGCACTATATATGAAATGCATTATTACTCATGGAACATTGTACTTACCATTGGGTTTATGTTCCAGATGGGTGACCATGGTTTTGAGGAGCTTTTGCACGACGGGTGGCGCTACACCACCGGACTCCACCACCGTGGCTTTCCTACACTGTTGTGGGATCTCTTACGCTTGTTGGGCTACGACGAGCCACCCTCTTACAAGGGCCGTGAGGTCCGTAGTCATGGCATGACTCTTGCTGAGGTGCACATCAGCGTGCCCACACACCCGCGCAACCTCGACATGGAGGGTATGGAGAGCACGGCGACTTGTGGGAGCCTTCGTGAGGGCTTGGAGAGAGTCGCCCATAGGCCTCTCACCCACTTCTACGAGCGCCACACAGCAGCGCTCTCTGGGACTCCGTTTGAGATGATTCCCATCTGGCACCAGGCCAACCCGGTCTGGCAGAGGCGTATGAGGCGCATCGGCTGCGACGACTACCCGACGTACCACGCAGGGTACCACCTTTTGTCCTACTATTCTGAGTACCTCCTCAACTTGGATGAGGAGGCTAGCAGCCACAACAGTACCATACTGGCTAAGGCCGAGCAGGTCTGGGTTTAGAGGAATGACCGACGCACAACAGAGAGAGATTCAGCGGCTCACCGCTGCTCTTGAGGCGAGTGAGACTCGCATCACTGAGGTGACTAGACAGCACGACACCCTCGCGCAGGAGGGTGACAGAAGTGGCGTGATTATGCAGCAGCACGCCAATCACAACGAGCATCTGTAGCATCAGTTGACGGTTGCACAGCACGAGATGAAGCTTATGGGAGAGGATTTAGAGACCCTGGCCCAGGAGAACCAGGGCTTACAGCAGCAGCTTGAGGCAGCCCTTGCACCACCGGTAGCAACGGAGGAGGAGGACCCGCAGGAGGATATGGATGAGGAGTCTGATGTAGACTACAAGCACCCGCCCGAGGCAGGACCTAGGAGGAGGATGGTAGACTAGCCTAGTCTCGGTGGTCAGGATCAGTCGGGTAGGTAACTTTTGTCGAACCACGTGAGGTTGTATTTTGGGGTTGATGCGTGAGATGTTTTGTAACTCGAGGGCCACATACTCCAAGTCATGTATTGAAACTATGATGATTTGTGTTGTGCATTGGGTGTACCATTAGTAGCTATTGTTGTTGCAATAAAGTTAATCATACTCATTGACTCAATCAAAGTACTTTCCTTGTAGATGTCTGAAAACAATGAACAACCACCACAAGGTTGGGAAATTACCGATGGCCTAGAGTTCATAGGAATGATTCACCTATTTTGGAGGGTTCTCCGGAGATTCGGATACTCCATTCCTCCCACCTATGTTGGCAAGGAAATCCAGGAGCATGGAGTCCCCTCATGTGTCATCCATGTGGCGGTTCCCGCCAATTACTCCGTCATCCCCGCATGGGAATATTGGACCCTTAGCGTCACTGGGACAGATCTGCCTTCCACTTGGAATGTAGCTGCATTCAAGGCACTTACTCGGTTCTGTGAAGACCACAAGCATGATGTGGCTGGAACACCCATTGCCTTGCTACCCATTATTGATGTGATAGATTTCGAATGGATGAGGCGTGTGGATTTCATCTTTGATCCAAACCACCGCCACCATGACCCTATGCTACCCATAATAGAGTATTATGGTTTGTCCATGTTCGCTTTGTGCACAAACTTGTGCTGGCGATTGGATGTGTTCCATTCTGCACTACGACTTTCTGAAGTCGAAAAACAAGCTAAGGATGAAGAAATTGCAGAACTGAACCAACAAATCCAAGCCAAGAATGAAGAGATGGATGCGATTCTAGAAGAACGTGACCAAACTTGTAGGATGCAATGGATTTTGAGCATGACATGGTTGAGGCTCAAGATGACTTGAACGCATTCAAGGCTGCTCATCTTCCTATTGAAGGGAATTGGGATGAGATCTTCATAGAGTATGGAGAATAAAACGAAGTGGAAATGGCACCTGCCGGGGTTGATAACGAGGAAATGATGGACCTGGAGGAACCAGGAGAGCCTATGGAACAGGGAGAACCAGAAGAGCCGGAAGACTTAGGCCAGGAGTAGATGATTCGCTACCCCTGTGTACGACCGGGTAGTATATGTATCCCTAGTTCGATGTAGAAGTGTGAATCTTGCATATTGTGTCCACAATACCGTAACTAGGCGTCAACACATGTATGTAAGGGACCGGGTGATGATGTCCTTTAACAACCGTGTAGACTGAATTGAATCAATAAAGATGGTTGTCGTTCTGAGATTTTACCATGCCGCTTGCAAATTTATATTCTTGCGCATGCGATTTTATGGAATATTATGAGAAACAACTAATGTGCAACCGTATAAATTGCAGCATGGTGCATACTCGGAACTAGGAAGACCCTGAGAGCTCTCAGCAAGGAGCGAATGCTGAGCCTTCATTGGCTGAAGTTCTGGCCGCTGCACTCAACAGGCAGCAAAATGACTCCGAACTGCTCCGTCGACTGGTCGACATCACGACTCATCTGGCTGGACGTGGAGATAACCACAACAAGCACAACAACCAGCCCGGTCTGAGCACTTACTCAGATTTCCTGGGTACCCACCCACCCACCTTCGAGCGTGCTAGAGAGCCGCTGAACGCCGACCACTGGTTGTGTCAGACCGAGTCTAAATTCGGTCTTTTGGAGTGCACCGAGCACCAGAAGGTGTTGTTCGCCGCCCAACAAATCCATGGCTCTACTAGTGCCTGGTGGGCCAACTATGAAGCTTCTCTGCCCGTTGGACGCCGCGTGGAATGGAATGACTTCAAAGCTGCTTTTCGTGCTCATTTCATCCCCGCTAGTCTCATGCAGAGAAAGTTCCAGGAATTTATGGATCTAAAACAAGGAGGGAGGAATGTCCTCCAATATGCTGAAGCTTTCAATCATCTTGCTGAGTACGCCACTGAGTACGTTAATACTGAGGAAAAGGGGAGATACGCATTCTTATGTGGGATGAATTCCACACTCATGGAACGTCTGACTTGGCAGACGACTGGCACATACAATGATCTGGTCAATGCTGCTATTGTCCAGGAAGGCGCCATGCGCCATGTTGAAGAAGAAGACCGCAAGAGAAAGGCCCCTTCTACTGCCTCTGCTGCCCGACAGGCGAAGCATCGCCTGATATATACTTTACCTACCGGACAACAGTTTCAGCGACGATCTGGCCAGAACTACTCGAGACCACCACAGTAGCAGAACTATCCACCTCGTGCACCTTATCAACAGCAGAACACTCAGAACCGGGCACCATATCAGCAACAAGGGAACCCGAGTGCTCGTGCCCCACTGCCTGCTGATCGTGGAGGCAACTACCCTTGCTACAATTGTGGTCGTACCGGCCACTTTGCAAAGAACGGCACTGCTCCCAGGCGTAACAACAACCAGCGTTAGAACCAGAGCAGGAATGTGAATGCACCATCACGTGGTGTCCAAGTGAACTACACCAATGCGGAAGATATCCCTCAGGGCGAACCCGTGCTGACCGGTACGCTCTCGCTCTATCGCCAGCCTGTCCTTGCACTTTTTGATTCTGGTGCTACGCATAATTTCATTAGCCAAGCATGTGTGCAAAAACTTAATCTACAACCCCAGACTATAGAAAGATGCTATACAATTCATTCCCCTGCTGGGAAAATTAGTGCCAATCAAATAGTATGCAAAGACCCTCTAGAAATAAACAAGAAAATCTACCCCACGGATTTTATCATCTTTGCCACCAGGGAATGGATTTGATTTTGAACATTTTCTAGATGAAAACCCATAGAGCCATGCTAGACATCGAGCCCCGTATCGTTCACACAAACTCCCCTTTGCATGGAGAGGACACATTTTCTCTAAACATCAATTCATCGAAAGCCTTGATTGTCCATCACTTGGAAGGGCAGTCGCTCGAGACCATCCCTGTTGTTAGCGAGTATCCGGACGTATTCCCTGAAGATATCTCTGGCCTACCACCTGACCGTGAAGTCGAATTCAAGATAGAGCTACAACCAGGAACTTCTCCGATATCTCGTCGACCTTATAAGATGGCCCTGAATGAGTTGGCCGAATTGAAAAAGCAATTTAATGAGTTATTGGAAAAGGGATTCATTCACCCAAGCACTTCACCTTGGGGCTTCCCTGCTATTTTTGTGAAGAAGAAGGACAAATCTCTACGACTCGTTGTTGATTATCGACCTCTCAACAAAGTTACCATCAAAAATAAATACCCATTACCACGAATTGATATCCTTTTCGATCAATTAGTTGGTGCTAAGGTATTTTCAAAAATTGACCTCTGTTCGGGTTATCATCAAATCAAAATGAGAGCAAAAGATATTCCAAAGACCGTCTTTTCTACTAGATACGGATTATTCAAGTATCTAGTAATGTCATTCGGATTGACAAACGCCCCAGCTCATTTCATGTATCTCATGAATTCAGTATTCATGCCAGAGTTGGACAAATTTGTGGTAGTATTCATTGACGACATCCTCGTCTATTCTAAGTCCAAGGAAGAGCATGCTGAACATCTTCGCATTGTTCTTCAACATTTATGAGATCACAAGTTGTATGCAAAATTCAGCAAGTGTGATTTTTGGTTGGACCGTGTGCCATTTCTTGGTCACATAGTCTCTACAGAAGGAATCTCGGTAGACCCTAGCAAGGTTCAAGATGTGCTAGATTGGAAGCCACCAAAGACAGTTCCCCAAGTACGCAGTTTCCTCGGGCTAGCCGGATATTATCGTAGGTTCATACCAAATTTTTCTCGGCTGACCAAACCCATCACGGAGCTACTGAAAAAGGAGAAAAAGTTTAATTGGAACAGCAATTGCAAAGAAGCATTTCAAGCATTGAAGAAATTATTGACAACTGTCCCAGTACTGGCTCAACCCTTCATCACCAAGCCGTTCGACGTATATTGTGATACGTCTGGGACAGGACTTGGATGTGTGCTCATGCAAGAAGGTCGTGTCATAGCCTATGCATCTTGACAGTTAAGGAAGCATGAAGAGCACTATCCAACTCATGATTTGGAGCTAGCTGCAGTTGTACTTGCACTAAAAATATGGAGGCATTATTTGCTCGGCAACTTAGTGTACATTTACACAAACCATAAGAGCTTGAAATATATCTTCACCCAGACTGATCTAAACATGAGACATCGTTGGTGGCTAGAACTGATTAAGGATTATAACCTGGAGATTCATTATCATCCAGGCAAGGCCAATGTAGTCACCGAGAAAGGTCCACTGCAACAACTTAGAACTGGAAGTTCAGGACCGAAATGACCACGAAACTAATTCAGAACCCAGCCTTCACGTTTTACCTGCTGTAGTGATTAGCAACCTAAGTGTGCAATCTACCCTTCGTGAAGAAATCATTGCTGCACAGAAAATTGACGTTGGTATGAATCATATCCATCGAAATGTTGAAGATGGTAACGCAAGATGCTTTACCCAAGACTCAGACGGTACTCTATGGTTCAATAACCGTTTAGTAGTACCAAAAGACTTTGAACTTCGACAGAAGATCTTGGATGAAGCACATCACTCAAAGTACTCCATCCATACGGGTAGTAACAAAATGTACCAAGACTTGAAGAAGAATTTCTGGTGGACAAGGATGAAGCGAGAAATTGCTAGGTATGTTGCGGAATGCGATACCTGTCAGAGAGTTAAGGCTGACCATTTGAAACAAGCTAGACTACTTCAACCATTATGTATTCCCGCGTGGAAATGGGAAGACATCAGCATGGATTTTATTGTTGGTCTCCCTCTCACCTCTCGGAAGCACGATTCAATTTGGGTCGTTGTAGACCAACTCACAAAATCTGCCCATTTGCTACCAATCAATAACACCTACAAGATAAAGCAATATGCAGAACTATACATAGCAAGAATTCTATGTCTTCATGGAGTACACAAGACCATCGTTACGGATCGAGGCTCGTAGTTTGTTGCTCATTTTTGGGAACAACTGCATGCATCTGGGTACCAAGTTGATCCGAAGTTCTGCTTATCATGCCACCACTGACAGACAAACAGAGCGTGTCAACCAGATTTTGGAAGATATGCTTAGAGCCTGTGTTTTAACACATGGTGGCAATTGGGATGAATATTTTCCTTATGCGGATTTTTCATACAGCAATAGTTACCAAGAGAGTCTGAAAATGTCACCATTTGAAGCACTCTATGGTCGCAGTTGTAGAACACCTCTAAACTTGTCTGGATCTGGAG
Organism: Eleusine coracana subsp. coracana; assembly: GCA_032690845.1. Taxonomy (NCBI): domain Eukaryota; kingdom Viridiplantae; phylum Streptophyta; class Magnoliopsida; order Poales; family Poaceae; genus Eleusine; species Eleusine coracana. Next base: position 35,901,466 of record CM064418.1, read on the forward strand.
AAAGAGTAACCTTTGGTCCCGATCTTGTCAAGGATGCTGAAGAAAAGGTTCGTAGCATTCAAGCAAATCTTAAAGCTGCTAAATGCTGTCCTGAGAAGTATGAGAACAGACGACGCAGACCAATGTACTTCAACAAGGGCGATTACATCTATCTCAAGGTGTCGCCAATGAAGGGTATCCAACGGTTTGGAGTCAAGGGAAAGTTAGCTCCCCATTATATTGGACCATTCCAAATTCTAGAACGGTGTGGAAACGTGGCCTATAAGCTGGAGTTACCCGCTAATCTATCCAGAGTTCATCACACCTTCCACGTCTCTCAGATTAAGCGATGTCTCAAGCCACCCATCAACAAAATTTTGGAAGAATATGACCAACTCCAACCCGATCTCATGTACTCCAAACAACACATGAAGATCCTTGACAAGAAAAAGCACACAACCCATAATAGAACCCTCAAATTCTACAAAGTTCAATGGAGTAACCACTCAGAAGATGAGTCTACTTGGGAATCGAAAGAGTTTCTCAGAACTCACTACCCCAAAATTTTGGTCGTCACACACAGGTATGTTTTGACCACCACACTTCCCTCTAGTTTTCCTTGATTCATAATCTCGGGACGAGATTTCTTTAAGGAGGGAGGGCTATGACCAACATGAAGAGCTTAGATCATGAACAACATAGCATGAAATAAGACTCACTCCCTTTTAATTAATTCTAGGCAAATAAAAACCCTACGAGCAAGTTATTGAAACAATTCAAAAATTTCAATACAACTTATGCTAAATAAATTCATAATTATGTTGGTAATAATAAAATAGAATTTTATGAAATTATTGTGCATTTTATCTACTTGGCAAGACCCTTAATTAATTAATTCAATCTTATGTAACTAATTAATGCATTTAATTAATTCTAAAAATATGTTTATGAAAATTTCAAATAAAATTCACCAAAGTGTTCTCCACCATTTAAATAGTCGGTCCACCAATTTTCACTAATTTAGGAAGTTCCTAGCTATTTTATTTTGAATTAATGAAATTCAGCTTTGACTAGGGACCTGTTTGCACTAAATCTAAATGATCAGGGGGCGCACTGTAAAATCCCGCTCTTCTTCCTCCCCACCGGCCGACGACTTCAATTCCCGCCATTTCCTCCACTCCCGCTTCTCCCCACTCACTCTTATCTCTCCGAAACTTGGAAGCGAACCTGCAAACTCACGAAACCACTCTCTCTCGCTCTCAGTCTTCTGCTCTCTCTATTTTCTCCACTCTTTGCCCCTCTCTACCATTGCTAAATGAAGCTGAAGCTCGAACTCGGTTGCCGTCATTCCACTACTTCTCCTGCACGAGCTACACTTCAAACCCACGCGCTCACACCTCCTCTACATTCCCATGTCACTCGCTCGACCAAATCCCGCGTGAGCCCTAGCCAATTTGAAGAAAACCAAAGAAGGCAACTCCGGTGACCTCCTCCACCGCCGACCCAAAATTCGGTACCCTCGGTGAGTCTCGCCACCTATCATTCTTCTTCCACGCGCGCGAACCATCTACGCATTTCCCTGACCTACTTCTCCTTTGTTTCCTCCGCTCAAGTGGTCGGCAATCACTTTTTTTCCCCGACTCTGCTCCGGTGCCGGCAAGGATCAAGCTGCCTCATCGACGAGCTCCTACTTCCGGCCATCCCCGTCCAACATCGACTTGATGCCGCTCTACGTGGTGCTCCCGTGAAGCTATAGGAGCCGACCCCGCCCGATTTCCTGCTCCGAGCCATCATCGCGAAGTCGTCGAAGACCTTCCTCCGCCGCTTCTCGCCGCCAACGGTCTTCTGGTGAGAACCCCACCTCGCGAACCCCTCCATCCCCTCCACCTCGGTGCGCACATCATTTCTTGGCTCCCGCGGCGAGTTTTCTCCCCGTGCAGCCGCCGGCAGCGAGCTCTCCGGCCGTGAGCCACCCCGCTCCGGCGAGCCCCCTGGCGCCTACTGGCAGCCGAGCTGGCTCCTACGTGGCCTTACCTGGCACCCACGAGGCTCCAACGTGGAACCCCCTAAAAACAGAAAATTGCCAGAAAATGCATAAATCTTTGAAAACTCATGGTAAATCGAGTTTAAACCCAATGAAGCTGAAATAAAATTTGTTGGGTTCATTTTGAATTGCTCTAATTTAGTAAATTGATAAATCATTGCCTCTGTATTTGCATTTTATTAATTCATTTAGTTGTCCAGACAATGATTAAATCACCAGAAATTCTAGGAATGAAATTTAATTATGATATTTGGCAAGATTAATAATTACACACTTATCTATCACCACGAATTTTGGATTAGTAAAATATGAATAATTTTAGGCTCTGGAAATTATTTAGTGTGCTTAATTAAATTAATTCTAGTAATTATTTTATAATTAATTGGTCCCTGCCACTTGGCACAAAAATCACTCACACAAGTCTCTATGCCCAATAAATTACACAAGTCTAGAAACCTAAGTTTACTTAATTAAATTAAAATAATTGCTCATACCACTATTTTACTTTAATAAATACTAGTAATTAGAGTAATTATATCCAGAGGCTATAAATTGGTAAAAATACAATTCATCTATGTCCCTGTTCATGATAAATCACTCAAGTCTAGAATCGATTGGTTACTATTTTAATTGCTTAATTTTCTGAAGGACTATAACAACCCTAAATAAATGATTAACATACATAAAATGATGAAACTCTAATTTGTTTCATTGAAGCATATGACTTCGAGAACATTGAAGCATATGGCTTCGAGAACATAATAATAATGTTAATCAACATTTAAAGACATTGTGCATCATATCATTGCATCCGACGGTATTTTGATAATACCGACAATTCAATTCTATCATATAGGGAACGACAACCAGGAGCAGGAAGAAGAGGATCTTCAGAAGGGCCCTTATCCCCAAGAGCAAGACGTTGTAGTTGCAAGCACTAACATCAATCCAGGCAAGCCCCGGTTTTCATTCACCATTTTATAAAGTTGCTAGTTTTCAATATTACTAGTGTCTGTGATTATTGCATTAGGTCATAGGAGTTGATTGGAACCCACTTGCATGATACCCAAATGACCTACGCCACTGTCATTAGAAATTTGGTAGTATCAGTACTGTGTCACTATGCTTAGTAATTGCTAGACGCGATAGATATCATTACAAAGAATGAACTTGACCACTGGAATGGGACTTATAAAAGAAGTTTATTTTGATGTCATGACCAGGCAGGGATGATGCATGTGTAGGTTTGCAGCAATACATGGGTGTTGACTGCGGTAGCCCTGCCTTGTCAAACCTAGGACCCGTCCGTGGTCGGCCCCTTGGTCAAGTATTGAACAGTACCAAATGCATGCTAGTCTATGGGCACTAGTAAACTGATGTAGCATTGACGCGGTAATGAGGATGGTACCTAGTACAATGGTCGTTGACCGTTCTGCTGCTGGAGTGGGCGGTTCATACCGTGAAGTACTGTTGGCAGGACGGCATGCCCACTCGCTGAGACTGGACCCGGACCGAGTTGTTTTTCGTCCTTGCGAAAGGTTGCCATATACGACCTTAATTGGTGTCTATGTGTCGTGTATCTCGGGTTATCCCAGCTGGTGTAAATCAATTGCAATTGCTGTCCCTTGTAGTAATGAGTACCACTTGGTCACTGAGTCGTCACGTAGTTGCACAGGGTACTTGGGAATTGATTATGATGCTTATCGTTGTTGTTACTATTATTCCTCTTATGTTGTACCTACCTTATGTATTGCTTTATTAGCCTGTTGTTGCAACTAAAGTTACTTTCTATTCTACCCAGTTAATTTGAGAAGTAAAACTTGATAGGACTAATAGGTTGCTTAGTGCGAATCTTTTCAAACAAGCCACCTATTAGAGCCATTGCATGCCTAGATGTCCGACGGGTAAGTCTTGCTGAGTAATTAGTACTCAGGCTTTGTGCAATTGTTGTTTTCAGGTAATGAAGAGGTAAAATTGCCTGAGAATGTGCTGCCCTGGGACATGCAAGTCCCTGAGGGTTGTACTGCCCACTGGGAGTCCAACTCACCGCCGCAGTATTGATGTGTGTTGCTAGACTGATGGTTCTTCGGGCATGAACCATTACTATGCTGTATCGTCGAGCTCTTAGCTTCTTATCGTGATTTGCTTCCGCTGTTTTCAAAACATTCTGAACTTGTAATATTCCGCTGCACTCTAAGAACTCATTGATGTAATATTCAACTTAAATTCAAACTAGTGTTGTATTATCAAGTGTCTGCATTATCAGCACCATCGGGACCTCGATCCTTCGGGAAGGGGCGCCACAAAACCTAGACACATAGGCTTTATTTTCTTGAATCTTTTCCAGGGCCTTCATCTGATGTTGTACTACATCTTCCAATTCATCTAGCATAACTTTCCTGTAATCATCGGTTGTTAACTGATCTTGCATCTCCGTCCTTCTGGACCCTAGATTTCTCTCCCATGGTAAAACCGCTTCATGACCATAAACTAACTGATAAGGTGGCACTTTTATCGTCCCATGACAAGCCATCCTGTACGCCCATAAAGACTCAGCCAATGTCATATGCCACTTCTTAGGCTATTCATCTATCTTCCTCTTAATCAACTTAATCAAACTCTTGTTAGATGTTTCTGCTTGACCATTGGCTTGAGCATAATAGGGTGATGAATTCAAAAGCTTGATTCCCATACTATCAGCAAAGCTTTGAAACTCTTCTGAAATAAATACGGAGCCCTGGTCAGTCGTAATAGTCTGTGCCACACCAAATCTATATATAATATGCTCCTTCACAAAGTTGATCACATCACCAGTAGTAACATTCTTCATAGGGACTACGTCGACCCACTTTGTGAAGTAATCTGTAACTGCCAGAATATATTTATGACCTTTGCTTGATGCTGGATAAATTTGGCTAATTATATCCATACTCCAACCTCTAAAAGGCCACAACTTAACGATTGGATTCATAGCCAACGCCGGTGCTCTCTGAATCGCTCCAAATTTCTGACAATCCTGACACCCTCTATAATACTTAAAGCAGTCTTCCAGCATGGTAGGCCAATAATCCAATCCTTTTAAGCAACCATCTCATCTTATGGGCAGACTAATGCGTGCCACATATTCTTTTGTGTACTTTGCACATAACAACTTTGGCCTCTTCTTGATTTAAACATCTTAGCAATACACCATCAATTGTCTGATAATAAATCTTTTCTTCTTATAGAACATACTTCAAGGCCATAAATCAAACTCTCCAAGGAGTCCGTTGATTCGGATCCTTGAGATATTGTACAATTTTAACTCTTCAATCTTCTTTATCGACATCAGCTACATCGATAATAACTCCACTAGTGTTTAATTGATAACCCAATGCTTTCAGTGCTAGATCATTTGCCTCAATAATTTGTTCTCTTGGGACATGCTTGAATATCAATGTCTTGAAATATTGCAACACGGCTTGACACTCGACATAATATATTCTTAAGATATCGTCCTTATATTCAAATTCTCCTACTAGCTGCCCAAGCACCAGCAATGAATCTCCAACGACTTCAACACAATCGACTCCAGCTTCCTCCAATATTTGCAATCCCATAAGCACAACTCTACATTCAACTTGATTATTAGTCAATACCTCGATACTAAATGCAACCTCAAATCTTGTCCCCTGAGGCGATATGATCACGAGCCCGATATCACATCCACTCTTGCAAATAGAACTATCAAAAAATAGTAACCACGACACCGGCTCCACTATCGATAGTTCGGATCCACAATGCTCAACAACCAAATTAGCCAAAACTTGACCTTCAACAACCTTAGCAGATTCATAAGTGAGATCATATTCGGCTAGAGCAAGCATCCACTTATGAATTATTTCTTTTAAAATAGGAGCCGATAGCATATATTTGACGACATCGGCTTTGCAAACCACCACACACTCAGTCGATAACAGATAATGCCACCGCTTCACGCATGAGAAATACAAACATAAACTTAACTTCTCAATCTCTGTTTACTTGGTCTTAGCATCAACCAATCTCCGACTCAAGTAAAATACAACCTTTTCTTTACCTTCTTTTTCTTGAATTAATGTTGACCCGATCGACTTCTTATCAGCTGCAAGATAAAGCTTGAAAGGTAATCCTTCTATTGGCGGTACCAACACAGGCGGGGAAACCAAATACTTCTTGATATCATTCAAAGCTTTCTGGTGTTTCGCTTCCCAAACAAATCTTTGATTTGCTTCCGGGACAGGTTTGACATAAACCTTCTGATGAAATTTACTTTGCCGATCAAAGATTGAAGCTCTGTCCTGTTGATAGGCGGCTCAATATCATTAATAGCTTTCATGCTCTTTTGCCCATTTTCATTTCCTCTTTCATGCACAATAAAATCTAGAAACTGACAAGCCGATACACCGAAAGCACACTTCTTTGGATTCATCTTCAAGCCATACTTCCTGGTTCTCTCAAGTACTTCCCGTAAATTGGCTATATGTTCTTCTATTTTCTTAGATTTAACCACCACATCATGAATATAAATTTCTATTAACCTGACATTCAGATCATGGAATATGTAATTCATGGCCCTCTGATACGAGGCTCTAGCATTCTTCAATCCAAATGTCATTACCACCCATTCGTACAACCTAATCGCTCCCGGACATCTCAAAGCAGTCTTCGGTATGTGTCAAGGGTGCAAAACAGGGTGCCACGTGGCACCACCTAGGGATCCACACACACAACCGGCCAAAAGGGCTCACCGGATTGCCAGCAAGGCCTCACCTACGTAAGCCCCCACCAAAGATGGGACAACCCCTTGATGGTCAAGACTTGGCCGCGAATGTCACACCATTCGTCTGACTCACACGACCCTCCCCCTCTCACAGGGATCGAAGGCCTGTCATGCCCTGTTCAACCCTTGAGTGGTCGAGGGCTCGCCACATCGTCCCACTCGACCCCTCGAGGGGAGTCGAGGACAATTCACTCTGCCTGCCAGATCCAACGCACGGCGCGCCCTCTCGGGCGGACAACTCAACCACTCACCAAAAATAATCTACTCCGGGACAAGGATGGCCATTTCACTATCATCACAACCATGACGATAGTATGGGCCCCCATGATCACTGACAGGGCCTGCCCTTGTCACCTCCCATCAGTGGGGCTCAAACCACGACGGGACGGGATGATAGGTCCGTGACCGAATCGGGAGTGGCGGAGTAGAGAAAATCGATTGCCCTGTCAGGATAGGATGGATTCCAACTCCAAATTGGTCCGGACAGGCGCAACCCGACGCGTCAACCCCTGACGGAGGGGGTCGAGCGAGGACGGTCAACAACCACCAACCACTCAGCCTTAAATGCCATACCTGTTACACGCGAACAGTTTTGGGAGATCAAATCCCCCATCTTACTTACACCCAAGAAGCATGATTCCATATGGGTTATTGTGGATAGGTTGACCAAATTTGCTCATTTTACCCCTGTCCATACAACCTACTCAACTAAGCAATATGCTGAGCTTTACATTGTGCGGATTCTATGCTGGAACAGTGTGCCCAAGACGATCATCTCCGATCGAGGCCCCCAATTTATTGCTCGTTTTGGGAGCAATTGCACGCTTGTCTTGGCACCACTCTCATCCGCAGTTCTGCTTATCATCCATAAACCGATGGACAAACCGAGAGACTAAATCAATATTTGGAAGATTTATTCAGAGCTTGTGTGCTAGACAATCATGGAAATTGGAAATCTTGCCTTCCATTCGCTGAGTTCTCCTACAACAACAGCTATCAAGAAAGTTTGGGAATGTCGCCATTTGAAGCCTTGTACGATCACTCGTGTCGAACCCCGCTGAATTGGTCAGAGTCGGGAGAAAGAATTACTTTCGGTCCCGATCTAGTCACGCAAGCCGAAGAGAAGGTGCGACAAATCCAAGCTAACATGAAGGTCGTGCAATCCCGCCAAATGAGTTACTCTAAAAAAAGGAGACGTCCATTGGAGTTCGAATAGGGAGATCATGTCTATCTTCGGGTTTCTCCCAAGAAAGGTGTATCTTGTTTTGGAATCAAAGGGAAATTAGCACCCCGCTATATCGGACCTTTTTCAATCACGGAAAAGCATAGCGCCGTTGCTTATCAGTTGCAACTACCCGAAAATCTTGAGCGGGTGCACAACGTCTTCCATGTCTCCCAACTCAAGAGATGTTTGAAGCCCCCGATTGACGTGGTTATCCCCGCATCCTCGATCAAAAAGACCGGGTAACTCACAGCCGCACTATCACCTTCTACAAGGTGCAATGGAGTAACCATACTGAAGAGGAAGCCCCATGGGAACAAGAGGAGTTTCTGAAGGCCAACTTTCCGGAATTTTTGGCCTCCCAAAACCGGTAACCATCCGCACCCCTCCCTCTTGTTCGTTCTTTTGCAAATCTCGCGACGAGATTTCCTTAAGGGGGGTGTGCTGTGACATCCCATGTCACAAAATGAAGTTAACTAAACCTAACATCAGTTAAGGGCTAAGAAAGAGTATAATTAATCCATGTGCCAAAGAATAAAAAGGAGGAAACCTATTTAATTAAATTACAGAATATTCAAATATGGGTCATCCACAAACATTACCAAAACCCAAGGAAGTACCCCAATGTTTTTGCATATTCTGAATGATCACATTAAAAGAGAATTTTGATAATTTTTCCAGAATTTTTGGTAACCATTTAATACCCTTAAAAATTCCCCTAAAGTCCAAAAAGTGTATTTCGGGTTTGGAATTTTCATAATTTATCAAAGCCATTTCAGCTGGTGCTCCCAAAAGAAAAGTTGGATCACATGTTTTCTTGAGCCCACACAAAAAATTTGTGTCCAGTTTGGAGTAAGGGAACATGGTGAAATTGCCCAAACCCGAGCCATGGTTCAAGTCAAGCCGGGTCAACCGTCCCTCCCTCCTTCCTTTCCTCTCCGGCCAGTCTCCGATCGACACCGACGCGCTCGTATGAGCCACCGTCGATTGCTGTAGTCCCATCGCAGTCACTGCTCCACCAAATCTCACCTGCGCCACCGGCCGGCATTGAAGCTCCACCGGAGGAGCCACTCCCTGCCCGACAGCTCGCCGTCCTCTCTCTCTTCTGGCGGCCAAAATAAAAGGGCCAAGCAGCGGCTCACCCACCCCCATTCCCCTCCTTCTCTGCTCGCCAACACTACTGCACACCCCAAGCACTCCTGCAAGGCCGCGCAGCGCTACCTCCGCTTTCCTCTGCCTCTGCCGCAAGGAAACCCGACGAGCTCCCCTGCTCCGGGTCGCCTGAGCACCGCCACGTCCAGCCCTGACCAGGCAGTCCCTCCCTTCCTCTTTCTCTCGTAAATCAATGCGCTAAGGAGCACTCTCGCCGCCTACTGATCACCTCCCTCACTCATGCAGAGACGTCACCGGAATTTGGAGAACCCGAGCCGCCGCCGACCGCTGCGCGGAGAGGGCTCACGACGACGACCACTCTCCCGGCCACCCCAACTCCAGCCATCACGTCGACGTGCACCACGGCACCCAGGTGATGCTCCTGGACCTTCTCCCTTGCCGATTCCACCTCTGGGTGTGCCTGCCGCCGTCGGCCGCCGTTGAGCTTCGCCGTCGCTCGTCGCCGGCAGAGCTCCGGCAGCCCCGGCTCCGACCACCACCACCCACGTGACCGCCTAAGGTCACTGATTGCGTAGGGCAGCACCGAGTCCTGAGCCTCGCCGCCGATCGCCGCCGGCAAGCCAGCAGAGCCGCAGCGCCACCACGTGCGCGCGCGGGGGAATTTGAAAATGGCCAGTGGCAGATTTGTAAATAGGAGTGAACTTTGATTAAACTTGGAAATACAATAACTCGAGAAATACAAGGCCAAAAATTGTGAAATTAATTTTGTTCAACTCCTAAAATCTTGCTCTACCAGAAAAACAGGATCAAGTCCATGTTTATTCAGAAAATTAATTTATTTAATCCATCAAAGTCACAACCCTAATTTGTTTAATAAATTCATAAGTAATTATGTGTAAATGGTAAATTCATGAAATTTTCTCAGCAAGCATTCCAGGGCATCCTTAAACTTTCTGAAAAAGCACATTTCCATTTACATGCATAGTTTTAGTATTATTGCATAAATCCTCATTTTCAGTAATTGAAATTATGTAAATTATTGTCTAGGAATTTAATTTTGAAATTTGGCATTCCTGTTCCTTATGCACTTGTACACTTATGAAAAATCCCATGAAAAATTTGAAGTTACCTATGTCCAAATTTGATGTCGAAATTGATCATTTGCTAAGAAACTAGGAATTTCTTCATATAAATGTTACTTTATGTGTGTATTTAAGGAAAGTAGGAATAAATTAAATTCTGGAAGTCCATGGAAAATAACTCAGCTTCACATTACAGTAGAAATTCTCATGTTTCAGTTCTATGCTTTGGTTCTTGATTAACTATATGAGCTAGAACTAGGGATGAAATTAAAAAAAAAATGCCATGTCTAGGTATAGTGTTAGTTTGCACATGGTCACTTTAGTTAAGTGGCTCAAAAATGAACTTTTTGAAATTTGACCCTAAGTACTACATTGTCATATCCTCATCAGCATGGAGGTCATTTAATCAACACCTAGGCCATGCTCATGTTAAAGTAGACTTACACTAAGATTGTGATAATTAAAGTTGCATTAAAGTAGACTTACACTAAGACTTACCATGTCATACTTAGGTGTGCACACATTCATGAATAAATGATTAGTCATAAAATTTTATTTGCTGAGGAAGTACCATGAATTGTCATGCCATGCATTCCATCTTTAGTTAAGGAAAACTCCATGAAACCTTTTGTATTCCTTGGCATTAATGCATGTCCATTCCATATAGGGATCGAGACCGAGGAGATCACACCGGACCAGCAAGGAGCTGAAGTGCACCTTGGTGAAGACTCCAACTATGATCACTCCCAAGGCAAGCCCCGGTGCATAACCCAGCTTTGTCATTCGAGTCTTTTTACCTTATCAAAAGTAGGAATATTGTATTGTGCATTAAGTGTAGAACTTGGATGAAACACACTTGCATAATCCAGCAAGGACCTATGATTAGTATGTTAGTAAGCTTTTCCGTTAGCAAATGCTACGCTTAAACTAGTGGAGTCAACGGTAGGTTATAGATTCAACTATGGTTCAATTGGTTGATGAACTTGATAAAAATGGAGCACCTATCGTTGCAACTCCGCGAACAAGTATTGAACCGTACCAAGTGCATACCTTTAATATGGGAATTGGTAAACCTAGTAACTTGGGCGCCGTATTGTTGGACGGCCATACTCATCGATCCAGAGGTGATGCAAACAGCACGGCGGTTGCACGGGTTTGAGGATCGCTGGAGAGTGCATGGGTTAAGCCTCAGATACGAAGTACTGTATCACGGGAAGGACGTGTACTCGGGATCGATGGCCCCGGATCGACTTTATAGCAATCTTGTGAACGGTGGCCATACGTGTTCTTCAATGATGTGTATGTCGTGTATTTGGGTTTTCCCTACAGGATTTAAATCAATTCGAATTGCTGTCCCTCGCGGTTATGAGTACCTCTTGTTCGGGCAGCGACAATGATGTGTTAAGTAGTAAAGTTGTGGTTAAGTTTCTGAAATTTACTTATGCTATGGATACATGTTGCTATGATGTATTGCTCTTTAGCCATATTCATGTCTTAGCAGCTAGCTAAACTCACCGTAGCTGGGTTCTACAATAAGCAAAGTAAAATCTTGTTTAAGGAAATTGAAAGTGCAGCATAGAACTAATAGGAGCTTTTATGCAATTGTCAAATAAACCCGGTCAGCCCCCTGCATGCTAGGAGTCGGTTTTAGTAAACCTTTTGACGGGTAAGTCTTGCGGAGTATGTTAGATACTCAGGCTTTGCGTTGATGTTGTTTTTCAGGTTTTCCTCAAGCGACCTATTGTAATTGTTGTAATAAGGTTGTGTGGGAAGGCGAGGAGCCTCAGAACTGGACCATCGAATGGGTCCCCAGTTCTCCTAACCTGGATGAGTGAGCCATCGCCATAGGGCCGGCATGGTTCACGTAGGACTAAACATCGTGTTTTGTCGTTTTACCGCTTCCGCAAATTTGTGTAATATGTACTAGGGACATATGTATTCAGATCTGAACTTAATTATGTTTTACCTTTGGACTTGTAATATTATGCACCTCAGTGATGTAAGGTTGTAAGTGATGAATGTTCATGTGTGAATGCTGTGTATGATTACTTCGGTAACCATCTCCCGAGGCGATCCTGTACGACACACTCTAGTTTTCGAAGTAGGGTTGTCACAATCATCGAGCCTGAAAACGCCCCCCCCTCGTGAACAAATTCTACTAGTCGGTTTTGTAAACATGTAAGCTTCATGACCATTGATGATTGGATCCCCAAAATATGAATGTTTTGGTGATAGATGACAACTATGAAATTGTGGGCTAATAGATACATGAGTGTTGTCTATGCAGGAATCATCTCTAAACTTTATTACAAATCATATGGATGCTGGTTGCCTTGGTGATTGATGACGATGACCACAAGCACGGAGGCTTGTGAACTTGATGGAGTCCAAGGGTTGATGAAGATGGAACAAAGTGGAGAACAAGCTGTGCACTTGTCTAGTTGTTAGGGCTTTGAGACCATAGGAGAAACCGGACTATCAGGGAGGTCTAGGCCATTCTCTTAGGTCATGTCTAGTCGATGATGTGTGAGGTGGCTCAATGAAATCATAGGCACTAGTTGATAGTGGAGAAGCCAAAGAGCTGTTCGAAGAAGCCGGGAAACGAAGTCAAGCGAGGACGACAAGTTTCAGCTTCTGGACATAGAGACCGGACAGAGAGGTCAAAGGTGACTGGACTGTACGGTCACTATGTGGAGTTGTCTAGGACTTTCAGCAACGAGCGAGGAATCTATATCTGCCTGAGTCAGTACATACTGGATGGTCCGGTCTACTGACTGGACGGTCCGGTTAGTAGGACTTGCACAGGGCAGAAAGGAAGCTGTTGCACGAAATGTATCTAGACTAGAGAGAGAAATGGACCGGATGGTCTTGTCAGGTGACTGTACGGTCCGGTCAGCAGAGGAATCAGTAGTGGTCAGAGCCATTGGCGCACTGTGTTGTAGTGACCGGACTGTACGGTCAGTACGCCTAGAAAGCTGATTTCATGGAGCAACGGCTAGCTTGAGGTTGGGAGCCTATATAACTTCGTTGTTGTGGCCTTTGTGACCTCTCTTGGCCAGTGGAATACCTGAGAGCATTTGGTAAGGTCCAACAGGAAAAGAGGATAGCACTAGGAGGAGATATTGCATATCTTTAGAGTGCTAGTTGAGAGTAACTTGAGCATCTTACACATCTAAGGCTAGGGTGTCCTTGAGGGTGTGATCTAGATTGTTACTCTTGGTCTATGGTGAGACCTAGACCGGTTAGGTGTCAGTGATCAAGCCTATCATGATTGGTTGTGAAGGCCATCACACATTATACATGGTTTGAGCACGCCGTTGAAGGGTAAGAAACCATGTGGATATGTGCCATGGTTTGCTATATTTGTGATGAGTAATTGACTTGAGCGGATTTGGTGTTTGAGTTGAAATGCGGGAATCCAGGGATTGCATGGGTTTACATATCATGGTTATGACTAACCAGAGTTGGTGGAGATATTGGTGATGGTGCAGGAGATGGAAAATATGTGTGCTTGTCTCATGATGTGTAGGTCACTGGAGTCGACTTGGCGGTCAACGGCAAGAGGATCGGGTACAAGTAGGGGACTTGGGGCCAGACGATCGGGATGCCGGGTGAAGTCAATGGTGATCCACACCATACATGTGGAGAGGCAAGAAGCACAGACGGTTTCGCGGTTGGGCCTCAAAACCATGGTGGTGATGAAGACGGTGTGTTGACCAAGTCAAGGCGAATAGGATGCCGGGTCAAGTGACAAGGGGGCCCGATGGACAGGGACTGGGAGAGACTTGCCGGTGGTCAGGATTGCGGGACAAGGTGACACGCATCGACATCAAGAAGTCATGCTTTGAGAAGTGTGCAAGGCAGTTTCCCGGTTTGGGCCTCAAAACCGGTAGAGGTGGTTGGTGGTGCACGTGGCACCATCATGGAGCCTTCTTCAAGATGAAGCAAAGATGTGAAGCATCCGATGGCATTCGGGCGATGAGGAAAAAGATGGATGGTTATGCCCCCGGTGGTAGGTGGGTGTGTTATGTAGGTCAAGGGTAGAGTGGTCATGTGGACAATAGACCCTAGGCCTATATAAGGAGAGGTGTGGCTAGTGGGAGAGGTGCCTCTCTTCCCATTAGCCTTGTTTTAGGATTCTATTCAAAGTGCTAGTAGAGGACTTCATGTTTTAGAGGAGAGGAAAGGATGTGTGAGAGACATCTCTTGGTCTTCCAAAGAGTGGGAGGAAGATGGTGGCTTCCTAGCCTTGTACCTATGGATCTTGTAAGCACCTTTCTATGATATGAGAAATATTTTCGTGCTCAAGATTTCCCTCTTTACTTGAATCCCGAAATTCCCTTTTTCTTATTTTTGAAGCTATTTACGTGGTGATTTTCGATCTCACTTTTGGATGAGTTTTTGGTTCGGAATTCTTGAGAAACATGTTGCTAGGATGAGCTAGGACAATCCTCTATGGATCCTTGACCAAATCAATAGTTCTAGCATCTTCGATTTGAAGGATTTCTCAAGTTTCCCCTTTTTGGTGTTCTTGGCACAAGATCTGAAATTCATGATGATTCCTTGTGTTTTTGGAGTGGATCTCTTTAGAGGAGGGTCGTGATGTATTGAGGATCATCTGATCCAAATTTCATGATTTTTGGAGTTCGTTTGATAGGGTTTTGGTAATTTTCTTTCCCGAGCGGAGCTGCTGTTTTGCCTAGGACAGAACTTCTGTGGCCAGGACAGAACTTCCGTGAGCATGACAAAAGTCCCTTCAAAAACCACGGAACTTCCGTGAGTGACAGTTCTCCCATCGCCCGGAACATCCGTGATTGACAGAACTTCTGTCGGGGGCTTCAGAACTTCCGTCGGGCACCATGGAACTTCCGTCAGGCTCAGTTTTGTGATCTTTCGGATCTTCCTTGATTCCCTTTTCATTTCTCTTGTGCTTCCGCTATGTGTCCTTTTGGTTTGAGTCATTCCTAGGGTTAGCACATCATATGTTGGTATGTGTAATCTTGGTGACTTGGTTAGAGGTTGGTTCGGGTTGTAGTTGGGACATAGGCCAAGTGTAACATCCTAGTCCAAGGCTTAATAGGATTGATAGAATACTCATACCAACAAGTTGCAACTTCTTTTGTGGAAGGTCATCCCCAAAGAACTCCAAAGTTAAGCGTGCTTGGCCTGGAGCAATTTAGGGATGGTTGACAGACCGGGAAGTTTGTCCCGGGTGCGCACGAGTGAGGACAAAGTGCGTAGAAAAGACATGTGTTGGTCTGTGAGGAAAGTCTTGAGGTCCTAGAGTGCTGCCAGGGTAAGCGGGCCCAACCTCGGAGGGGCGGGACGCTACAGTTGGTATTAGAGCCGACCCTCACGGTTTCACGGGCGCGTGGGGTCGTAGTTGCGCAGGCATGGTGGGCGTGGCTGGTGTGGGCCCGGAGTGCTCACACAGCATGGCACGTGCGCTGGCACTAGGCACACGGATGTGGCCAAGAGGGGACGTTCCTGGCTTGGGGTTGATCAACGAGGACATCGATCTTCTAAGAGGGTGAGAGTGTAACATCCTAGCCCAAGGCTTAATAGGATTGATAGAATACTCATACCAACAAGTTGCAAATTCTTTTCCAGAAGCTCATCCCCAAAGAACTCCAAAGTTAAGCGTGCTTGGCCTGGAGCAATTTAGGGATGGGTGACAGACCGGGAAGTTTGTCCCGGGTGCGCATGAGTGAGGACAAAGTGTGTAGAAAAGACATGTGTTGGTCTGTGAGGAAAGTCTTGAGGTCCTAGAGAGCTGCCAGGGTAAGCGGGCCGGCCTCGGAGGGGCGGGACGTTACACCAAGTTCTTGAGAAGAATTTTAATTGGCTCCCATTCACCCCCCCCCCCCTCTGGTCGCCTTTTCGGTCCTTTAATTGGTATCAGAGAAAGTTTGATCACTAGTTGACCTTCACCGGCTTTGTGATCCGAAGGCAACATGGAGAAGCGTGTTGTCAAGCTGTGGATGTTCGATGGAGAGGACTTCCCCTACTGGAAGTCACGGACCAAGGCGTATCTGCTGAGTCAAGACGTGCAATTTGGGAGATTGTTGATGAATAGTATGCTATACCACAAGACCTGAACACTGCTTCTGCAGTCGAGTTAGTCAGGTATGAGAACAACTCCAAAGCTGTCAATATTCTACTCTCTGCACTTGGTAGGAGTGAACATGATAGGGTTGCACACCTTGACACTGCTCATGCTATTTGGGTTAAGCTCTGCACTTACCATGAGGGTACCAACCAGGTCAAGTCTATGCGTAAGGATTCTTACAATAGACAGTACTTAACCTTTGCACAGAAACCGGGCGAGTCACTAGATGACACTTTTCGTAGGTTTGAGGCAATTGTGTGCAACTTGCGCGCTTGTGGTACCCTTGTGTACAATGACAATGATAGAGCTAAGCAACTGCTGTACTCACTTGATGAAAATGTTTGGGAACTTAAAATTGCTGCTCTAGAAGAAACTGGTAACTTCAACACCATGAACTATGAGCAAATATATAGCAAGCTGAAATATCATGAACTGTTTAGAAAATCTCGTCCTAATCTTGCTATTCCTACTTCTAGCATGGCTTTGCTTTCTAGCTCTCAGAAGGTTAGTCACAGTGATGCTTCTTATGGAACTAACCCCTCACTTGACAAGTCTTCCTTGGAGTTTGCTTTGTCTTCTCTTGTTGCAGCTTCGGATGAACAGATGGAGTGCATTCCTGACGAGGAGCTGTCCTTGCTTGTAAGGAAGTTCAGGAAGTTCTACAACGACCGGAAGGAGAGAAGAGGAGGTGGTTCAAGAACCTGCTTCGAGTGCGGTGACCTGGGACACTTCATAGCTGATTGTCCCAAGAAGAAGAAGAAGGCCGGGTACCGTGACAACAACACTGAAGACTTCAAGTAGAAGAAGAACCGCTTCTACAAGAAGGGCAAGAACTCCAAGAAGTTCGCCAAGGCCATTGCACGTGCCTGTGTTGCCGCCTTGAGCGATGTTGACCTCAAATCTAGCGAAGGCTTTACAAGCTCGGAGGAGGAGGTTGAAAATCCACGAGTCAAGAGGAAGGATGACTTCACCGGACTTTGCTTCATGGCAAAGAACGATCACGACACTGACTCTGGATGTGACTCCGGCACAAGCGAGGTACCTCCCACTCTCGATGAGCTCTCTTCTGAACTTGATCATTTACGCGATGTTCTGCTCATGCAAGATGATAAGCTTCGCAGAGCTGTTCGTGAGAGTAGAGAGCTTAAGTCTAAGTTGGAGAGTGCTGATTTTGAAATTGCTTCGCTTAGGTCCATGCTTGCTCGTGAGGACATTGTTTTTGAGTGTGAGTCTTGTCAAGTTGTGATGAGTGATCTTGCACAGAGGGAGAGTGTGCATGCTCAAGTTGCTAGTCAACTTGAGAGTACCCTCAAGGAGCTTGATGAGTTCAAAGCTAGACCAACTCTTTTGGGTGCATGTCAGAAGTTCCCCAAACTCACAAATGAGTTGGACGCTCAGTCCCTCAAAGTCAAAGAGCTTGAGTCCAAATTGCTTCATGAGACTCACTCTAAGGTCCTCCCACCACCTTGTGAGGTGTGTGTCACTCTTAAGGACAAGCTTGTAATCACTAGGGAGGAAAATAAAGCCCTAGTTCAGGAAAATGACTATCTTGTGTCTAGGCTCCAGAGAACCCTAGTGAGTGAAGAGAAGATTGAGAGTGATTTGGCAAGAGTGAAGGAGAGTGCTTCTAGATCAACCTATAACTTGGGTTTGGGATTTGAGAGGTGTGACAAGGAGAGTGAGAATGTGGGTAAGTTTGTACCTAGCTCCAGCTACAAGGATGAGGAAAACACCATTAAACCCACTGACACATACTATCCACTCAATCCAAAACCCTCCTTCAACCCAAAGCAAATAGAGAAGCCAAAACCTAAACCTGCAATGCAAGCCAAGCCTAATCCTAAGGGTGTCTACATTTGCATGTTTTGTGGTCGCAAGGGCCACTTGGATGAATTCTGTTTTAGGCGTAAGAGAATTGAGAGGAAGCAAGCAAAGTTGACTAGGGATGCTTTTTATGATGATTTTGTTGACTTTCAGCCTCACTCTTTTTCTAGTGCCTATCGTGGACAGGATCATCCCCCATATGGCTTTGATTCACGAGACAGAGGCTTTGTGCAGCAGCACTTTTTCTAGTCCCCATCGTGGTGAGCGTCGCTCGCGTGGATTTCGCTTTCACACAGATAATTTCTATCCTCACAACCCAAGGTTTGAGTTGAGACGCTTTGACAGGCCATGTTTTCCCCATCGTGGTTCTCGTCCCATGCGTTCGAATGATAAAGTGCAAAGAACTGTGATGACTACTACCGGTCGTATGGTTAAGTGCTGGATTCCCAAATGCTTTTTGACTAAACCCAGCACTGAGCCATCGACTTTCACTTCTCATTCTTTATAGGCAGCAGGTGGAGGCTTGGAGAACAAGTGGTTGATGGATTCCGGGTGTTCGCGCCACATGACCGGAAATGCAAAGTGGTTCTCCAGCCTCACTCCCTTGAAGCGTCGGGAGTATGTGACCTTTAGAGATGACAAGAGAGGAAGAGTGACGGGAAGGGGCGCGGTAAAGGTAAATGAGAACTTCACTATCAATGATGTTGGTTTGGTTGAGTTTTTCAAGTACAATCTCCTCTCTGTCTCTCAGCTTCTTGATGTTGGTTTGGAAGTGCGCTTTAAGTCGAATGCTTCTTGTGTTCTTGATTCGAGTGGTTCCTTGATTTGTGGGATTTCTCGCATTGGCAGAGTTTTTCAGGCTGATTTTACTGGTTCTCCTGGTTCTCACAAGTGCTTGTTTGCTCAATCTTCTTCTAAGCTCTGGAAATGGCATAGGAGACTGGGTCACATGAGCTTTGACTTGCTATGTCGCTTGAGTGGCCTGGGTTTGATCCGAGGATTGCCTAATCTCAAATTTGATAAGGATTTGGTTTGTGCTCCTTGTCGTCATGGGAAAATGATTGCCGCTTCTCATCCACAAATTAATTTGGTGATGACTGAACGCCCTGGAGAGTTGCTTCATATGGACACTGTTGGTCCTTCT
The DNA here is from genome assembly GCA_032690845.1 of Eleusine coracana subsp. coracana. Classification (NCBI taxonomy): domain Eukaryota; kingdom Viridiplantae; phylum Streptophyta; class Magnoliopsida; order Poales; family Poaceae; genus Eleusine; species Eleusine coracana. Next base: position 35,920,784 of record CM064418.1, read on the forward strand.
CGGGTTCGTTCGGCAGGTGGGAAGTGGTATGTTCTTGTGATTGTTGACGACTATTCTCGCTACTCTTGGGTCTACTTTCTTGAGAGCAAGGATGAAGTGTTTCATCACTTTCGGAGCCTAGCTTTGAGGTTGTTCAAGGAACTACCTGGTGCACTATGAGCGATTCGCAGTGATAATGGCACCGAGTTCAAGAACTCCTCTTTTGATGCTTTCTGTCTTGAGCATGGTACTGAGCATCAGTTTTCAGCACCTCGTATTCCCCAGCAGAACGGTCTGGTTGAAAGAAAGAACAGAACCTTAGGGGAGATGGCCCGGACGATGCTCGATGAGCATAGGACTCCGAGGCAGTTCTGGGCTGAGGCCATTAGCAGTGCTTGCTATGTTTCCAATTGGATTTTCTTGTGCTCAATTCTTAATGTGACTTCTTATGAGCTGCATTTTGGGAGAAAGCCATCGGTTTCTCATTTGCGTTCCTTTGGTTGCAAGTGCTTTATTCTCAAGCGTGGCAATCTTGATAAGTTTGAGTCAAGGTCTTCCGATGGAATCTTTCTTGGTTACTCTCTTCATGGTCATTCCTACAGAGTTTTGAATTTGGAGACTAACACCATCGTAGAATCCTGCGATGTAACCTTTGATGAATCAAACTCTTGTGCAAGGAATGTAATTGAGTCTGCAGGTGACAAGGAGATGAAGGAGAGCATCTTTGTAGAAGAGGACCTACATGGCTTTGATGATGATGATGATGATCTTCATCTCTCATCTGAGCTTGTTCCTGCTGCTACCACTACTCCAGTAGACGGTCCAGAAGCTTCTACATTGACTTCAGCAGCTGTCAAGCGAGCTCCAACTGTGGTTGAGGGGGAGGTACACTCTGAGAGAGAGAGTCTCCTCACAACATTCAATGTCGACACCCACCTCAACAGATGATCGGTAATCTCTATGAGAGGAAAACAAGGTCAAGGTCTGCACATCTTGCTTGCTTTACCAATTCTCTCTTTGTTGCAACCATTGAACCCCGGGATGTTGGATACGCACTATCTGATGAACATTGGGTTAATGCCATGCATGAGGAGTTGGAAAACTTTGAGAGAAACAAAGTCTGGACCCTTGTAGAGCCTCCCAAAAATGTCAATGTCATAGGAACCAAGTGGGTGTTCAAAAACAAACATGGGGAGATGGGTGAGGTTGTGAGAAACAAGGCTAGGCTAGTTGCTCAAGGTTTTAGCCAAGTGGGGGGCTTAGATTATGGTGAAACCTTTGCTCCTGTTGCTCGCATAGAAGCCATTAGGATCTTGCTTGCATTTGCTTCCTCCAAGGGCATTAGACTCTATCAAATGAATGTCAAGAGTGCTTTCCTAAATGGTTTCATAGAGGAAGAAGTGTATGTGAGGCAACCCCCTGGCTTTGAGCACCACAAATACCCAAACTCTGTGTACAAGCTTCAGAAGGCTTTGTACGGGCTAAAGCAAGCACCTAGGGCATGGTATGCAAGGCTTAAGACCTTCTTGCTAGAGCGTAGGTATGTCATGGGGTGTGTTGATAAAACCTTGTTAACTCTTAAGCATGGCCATGACTTTCTAATGGTTCAGATTTGCGTGGATGATATCATCTTTGGTGGTTCCTCTCATGCTCTTGTGTCCAAGTTTCAGGAAGCTATGGAAAGTGAATTTTAGATGTCGATGATGGGAGCTCACCTTCTTTCTTGGGCTTCAAATCAAGCAGTGCAAGCAAGGCACTTTCATACATCAAGCCAAGTACACGAAGGATCTCCTGAAGAAGTTTGACATGGTCAATGTGAAGCCGTTGTCTACACCAATATCCACTACAACGGCTCTTGACCCTGATGAGGAATGTGAAGCGGTGGATCAAAGGGAGTACAGGAGCATGATTGGATCACTCTTGTACCTGACAGCGACAAGACCCGACATACACTTTGCGGTGTGTCTTTGTGCTCGCTTTCAAGCTTCCCCAAGGATGACTCATCGCAAGGCTGTCAAGCGCATCTTCAGATATCTCAAATACACCCTTGAGTTCAGTCTTTGGTACTCTGCATCTTCATCTCTTGATCTCATTGGGTATTCGGATGCGGACTTTGCTGGGTGTAGAATTGATAGGAAGAGCACTTTTGGTACTTGCCATTTCTTGGGTACTTCTTTGATCTGTTGGTCTTCTCGTAAGCAGTTGAGTGTTGCCCAATCCACCATAGAGGCTGAGTATGTAGCTGCTGCTAGCTGCTGCTCACAAATCCTATGGATTGTATCTACCATGAGAGACTATGGGTTAACTTTTAAGGGTGTTCCACTCATGTGTGATAACTCCAGTGCCATATGCTTAGCCAAAAACCCAGTCCTACATGGTAAGGTCAAACACATCAATGTGCGATTCCACTTCCTGAGAGACAATGTTGAGAAGGGGGATGTTGAGCTCAAATACATTGATACCAAAAACCAACTAGCTGATATCCTCACCAAGCCCCTAGATGCTTCGATACATGCTTTTCTTCGGGGGGAACTTGGTGTTTGTCATCCCTATGGCATCATTTGAGGAGGAGTTGGTTTTCTCTTGTATATATGTATCTTACCATTTTTGCATTGCATCTCATATGTAATATATGCATTGGGAGATGAGCTTTGATTCTTATGCTTCCTTGCATTTCTCCTTGCTATGACTGAGCTTGAGCTAAGTTGTGTGGATGTGATGGTAATCTCTCATGCTTAGATTTTCTAGATGGCCTTTTATAAACTCATGTGAGCAACTTGCTAATCTTAAAGGTAAACTGAGCTTCTTGTGAACCTTATGATCTAATCTTGCTAAAACATGCTCACCATGTGTATAATTGCTTTTATCCTTGTTGAAGCTTGCATTGATGCTAGACTAGAGGATGTCTTGACTTTGGCACCTTGTGTTTGCGAAATGGAAGGCTTTGCAAATGTTTAGCTCATGATGTAACATTGTGGGAACGTGTGTTCCTTTTGCCGCAAAGGCATGCTCTTTTGTCTTGTGCATAATCCTGAAAAATCTGCTAAGTGCTTTGATCAAGAATTACTTAATAATGCTAAATCCAAACATTGTGACTTGAAGCCTCAGGGTGTTTGCCGTACCCAGTCGTGCGACCCTCCGCATGGATAAGAGGACACATGAGGATAAACAATAATCACTTGATCAAACTGAGTCTCTGTTGCATATGTGAGCGTTTGTAGAGCTCATTTTCTGCGAGTGCTTATTGCTCTTGTTGAGATTGAAACTGGCTAGATTCTTATGATTCACTTGGTGCTTGTTTTGCCTTGGATGAGAGTACTTACACATGTGGTGGCAGATTTTCTCATGATAAGCAAAATTTGATTCTATCTAAGCTAGTCAATCTTTCTGCTTAGCCTATATAGCTCATGGTGTTTATGTCTTGCTATCTATTTTTGATCTTTGCATGATTGGGAGCTATTGCCTTTACACTTCATGGCACTATGGTTATGGTTAACAAAGTTAAATGCCTGTTTGCGTACTTGTTGAAGCTCCTTAGGTTTGCATTTTCATGGATTGCATGTTTGCTTGTTCTTTTGCCTCTTTGATGAGTTCATTGCCAAAGGGGGAGAAAATTTTGGGGTCATGCACAAATAATGCTAAGAAACTCATATGATCCGTTTTGCACTACATGAGACCTACCACAACTTGAGGGGGAGCATATCATGATCTTGAGCGGTTTCTTGCACTTTTCACATTCTTTGCGTCTCAAGTTGCTTTCTTTGCCAACTCTTAGTTTTGTGATCCCTACTTGCTAAATGGCTTGTTTTCATGTTTTCTTTGGGTTTGGCCATTTGGATGTGCTTATTCGGCTTCGCATTTCAATCTCTAATCTTTGTGTATTTGGTGTTGTCAATGTACTCATCAAGGGGGAGATTGAGAAACCATGTGGATATGTGCCATGGTTTGATATATTTGTGATGAGTAATTGACTTGAGCGGATTTGCTGTTTGAGTTGAAATGCGGGAATCCAGGGATTGCATGGGTTTGCATATCATGGTTATGACTAACCGGAGTTGGTGGAGATATTGGTGATGTTGAAGGAGATAGGAAATGTGTTTGCTTGTCTCATGATGTGTAGGCCACTGGAGTTGACTTGGCGGTCAATGGCAAGAGGATCGGGCACAAGTAGGGGACTTGGGGCCAGACGATCGGGATGCCGAGTAAAGTCAAGGGTGATCCACACCGTACACGTGGAGAGGCAAGAAGCACGGATAGTTTCGCGGTTGAGCCTCAAAAGCGTGGTGGTGATGAAGACGGTGTGTTGACCAAGTCAAGGCGAATGGGATGCCGGTGCAAGTGACAAGGGGGCCCGATGGACAGGGACTGGGAGAGACTTGCCGGTGGTAAGGATCGCGGGACAAGGTGACACGCGTTGACATCGAGAAGTCATGCTTTGAGAAACGTGCAAGATGGTTTCCTGGTTTGGGCCTCAAAACCAGTGGCGGTGGTTGGTGGTGCACGTGGCACCATCACGGAGCTTGCTTCAAGATGAAGCAAAGACGTGAAGCGTCCGATGGCATTCGGGCGATGAGGAAAAAGATGGACGGTTATACCCCCGGTAATAGGTGGGTGTGTTATGTGGGTCAAGGGTAGAGTGGTCATGTGGACAATAGACCCTAGGCCTATATAAGGAGAGGTGTGGCTAGTGGAAGAGGTGCCTCTCTTCCCATTAGCCTTGTGTTAGGATTCTATTTAAAGTGCTAGGAGAGGACTTCATGTTTTAGAGGAGAGGAAAAGGTGTGTGAGAGACATCTCTTGCTCTTCCAAAGAGTGGGAGGAAGAGGGTGGCTTCCTAGCCTTGTACCTATGGATCTTGTAAGCACCTTTCTATTATTTGAGAAGTATTTTCGTGCTCAAGCTTTCCCTCTTCACATGAATCCCGAAATTCCCTTTTTCTTATTTTCGGAGCTATTTTCGTGGTGATTTTTTATCTCACTTTTGGATGAGTTTTTAGTTTTGATTTCTTGAGAAACTTGTTGCTAGGATGAGCTAGAACAATCCTCTATGGATCCTTGACCGAATCAATAGCTCTAGCACCTTCGATTTGAAGGATTTCTCAAGTTTCCCCTTTTTAGTGTTCTTGGCACAAGATCTGAAATTCATGATGATTCCTTTTGTTTTTGGAGTGGATCTCTTTAGAGGAGGGTCGTGATGTATTGAGGATCATCTAGTCCAAATTTCATGATTTTTGGAGTTCGTTTGATAGGGTTTTGGTAATTTTCTTTCCCAAACGGAGCTGCTGTTTTGCCCAGGACAGAACTTCCGTGGCCAGGATAGAACTTCCGTGAGCATGATGGAAGATCCTTCCAAAACCATGGAACTTCCGTGAGTGACATTTCTCCCGTTGCTCGGAACTTCCGTGATTGACAGAACATCCGTCGGGGGCTTCGGAACTTCCGTCGGGCACCACGGAACTTCCATCAGGCTCAGTTTTATGATCTTTCAGATCTTCCTTGATTCCCTTTTCATTTCTCTTGTGCTTCCGCTATATGTTCTTTTGGTTTGAGTCATTCCTAGGGTTAGCACATCACAAGTTGGTGTGTGTAATCTTGGTGACTTGGTTAGAGGTTGGTTCGGGTTGTAGTTGGGACATAGGCCAAGTTCTTGAGAAGAATTTTAATTGGCTCCCATTCACCCCCCCCCCCTCTGGTCGCCTTCTCGGTCCTTCAAAGGGGCATCGCTAGTGAGTGCCCGTGTTGGCTCGGGGAGTTCGGCAAGTTCTTGAGGGAGGCGAGCTTATGCTTTGTGCAACGGTGATGCACACCATGTCTACACTCTAGGAGTGATTATGGGCTCGTGGGCACGAACTCCACTTGGTGGCGGGAGGGACTGGAACTCCGATAGGACTAGTCCAACGAGGAGTAGGGGAAGGCGCCATCCTTCCGAGACCTCGGAAAAAAAAGCATGATCATTCCTTGACCCTCTCTTTACTATTCCGGAATTGTGTGCTCTAGTATCTAGTTTGAATTGTGGCTTGCATAGGCCAGTGTGTTTGGCTTCCATGCTTTCTTTTATCATGAACACTAGCATGTGTCGGGTCTTGGCCTACTAGAATTGTTTAGGTTGCAATGCTTGTTAGGCTCAAGTAGTGTGAATTGAAGTATTTGGTTTCGTGAGCAACTTACTGATTCACCCCCCCTCCCCTCTCGGTACGCCTTCCTTCCTTACAAGTGGTCTCAGAGCCAAGTGCTCATCTTTGAGGTTTCACCGCCTTGAGTAAGAATGACGGGATAGGCGGGGAGTGTTCCCATATTCAATGGGGAGTACTATGCTTATTGGAAGGCTCGCATGCAAGCCTACCTACAGTCCCTTGATCCAGCGATATGGATGGTCACTCACGAGTCCGATGCGGATGTGAACTTACTTGAGCCTGATTTCATTAAGTGCAATGCTAAGGCCAAGAATGCTCTATTTTCTTGCATTTCTAAGGATTTCATTAAGTGCAATGCTAAGGCCAAGAATCACATGATATCTAGACTAAGATTCAGGGGCTCCATGAGGGCACCAGTGATGTCAAAGAGGAAAGATACTATGTGCTGAAGAACAAGTATGATAACTTCACTAGATTGCCATATGAGAGAGCTAATACTGTTTATTTGTGTTTTCATGTACCAGTGGAGGAGATCAATGCTCTTGGGGATGATTTCAAGATGAAGCCCGATGAGGTGATAAGAAGATTCTTGAGGATGTTCAAGGACCCCAAGTACGAGTCCATCATCACCTTCATCTTGTAAGGTGACCTCAAGACCAAGACCATGAAGGATGTACTTGGCAAGATCACTGCCTTCAAGAGCTACCAGTTGGGGATGGATGATTCTCAACCATCCAATCTTGCTCTATCGGCTGATAAGCAAGAATCTAGCAAGAGCAAGAAAAACAAGAAGAAGGTGATCATTGAGGATGATGATAAAGAAGATGATAATGAATGTGACTTGATCGAGGACTAGGCTCTTCTCATGAAGAAGATGAAGACTTTCAAGAATAAGTTTGCTTCCAAGTCAATGGGTAAGTGCTACAATTGTGGCTCAAAGAATCACTTTGTCCGAGAATGCCCAAAGCCCAAGAAAGAAGCTTTCAAGTCACAAAATTTAAGTGAAGAAGCAGAAGAAGACCCTAAGGCCAAGAAAAAGAAGAAGAGACACTTCAACAAAGACAAGAGTAAAGGCAAAGGCAAAGTTCAAGACTACAAGAAGAAGTTCTCTCGCAAGGCCCTTGTTCGAGAGTGGACAAGCGATAACTCAAGTGATGAGTCCTCTTCCTCAAGTGATGAAGAAGTGGCCGGCCTAGACATGATCAAGAGCACACTTCCACGAGCTCTTCCTTCATCTCCCACGTGCCTCATGGCCACGAGCCAACTTGGGGAGAGTGGGGATGAGAGCAGCAATGACAGCGATGATGAGGAGCTCACATGTGCCGAGCTTTGCAGTATGCTTGAGCAAGCCCGTGACATCACTGTCAAGAAATCCAAAATATTGGATATGGTAAGAAAAGAGTGTAAGTTGGCTAAGGACCGTGTTGGTGAGCTTGAGAGTGAGCTCAAGGACCTTGTCACTTCTCATGAGGCTCTAAACAAGAGTTATGACAAACTCAAGGGTTATCATGTAGAGCTACATGAGAAGTATGAGGCCCTTGAGATTACTTATGAGGCCATCAATGTTGAGAACCTTGCCTCTCCCTCCTCTAGTTCATCTAAGAGTGATGCTTCTACTATGTATGATGAACTAGCCACCTCGGTCGAGGTTTCTTCTCTTGAGCCATTTGTTTTGGAGGAATATCACATGCTCAAGGAAGAAAGGAAGATGGTGATGGATGGCTTCGAGAGGCTCACACGTGGTGGAGCCATTCACAAGGAGATTCTTGAGAGGAACCTTCTGAACAATGTCTCCCACCGGGGACTTGGCTCATATCCCGCCACCATCAACATCATAGGGATGAGTGATTCCATCCCCACATGGATCAAACCCCTTCTCGCCGACAACTACTATTGTGAGTGGTGTTGCAAGGATGGCCATGCCACTAAGGATTGTCCCATGGTGAGAAGTTTTATTGTTTTGTCTAACGCTAACTTGTTCCATGAGAACACACATGTCAAGCTTTTTAGGAACAAGGATGGCAAGGTGAAAGCAAAGGCCTTGGAACCACCAAACAAGAAGAGGAAGGTTAAATCAACTCGCGAGATTCATGGAGTAAGGCTCATACATACCCATTTGGTTCTTATGTGCTCGATTCTTCATTTCGCATTTGTGAAAATTTATAAGGCCATAAGATGCCACTATTTCAAAAGGAGTGTTTGAGAGTTCCCTCTATATTCCAAGTGTAGTGTTTGATTGAGTGTTTAGCGAGGGCACTTGGAAAATAGAGAAATTCCTTGTTTCAGCGAAAATTCGATAGTGACCGTACAGTCCGATCACAGGACCGTACAGTTCGGTCAGTGCAGAGTGCACAATGTCACGAGTCAGTCTGGTCATAGAGACCGGATAGAATGGTCCTAGAGACTGGACCGTCCGGTCTATGTGGGTCGTCAGTAGACTCAGGACCTGACTGGACAGTCCGGTCTAGAGATCGTACTGTCCGGTCACTATATTGAAAATGCGAGATGCACTTCAATCTGTGACCATTGATCTTCCCTCGTTTAGATCTCGGCTGTCTGATGTCTTTTGACCTAGCTCCAAATCACCAGAGACAATTGTCTCTTTCCTCGTTCGACTCTAGCGCCGAGAGCACACACCCAACGCCGCCTTGCACCTCCTCACCGACGTCGCCCACCTGCCAACAAGCTGCCGTGTTGCCGCTCTAACTCAAGCTACGCCACCTTGCACACCTGCTCGCTCTCGCGTGCACCCACTGAACCCTAGCTCACTCGTGAAAGGCAGAGCCGCCACCGCGCGCCTCTGTTTCACCCGTGCCACCGTAGCAGTGCCGCCGCTATCACACCTCCTCACCACCGGCCGTCTCCAGCGCTGCCTTGGCTCCACTCGCGCGTGCGCAAGCCCTAGGTACCCCATAGCCGAGCACCATCAATCCTAGGGCAAGGGTCCGGCAAGCCAATGTTCCAACCTTTTCGTGTAATCGGTCACGGAGTCTTCGGTTCTCGGTGTTGATTCTTCCTAGGTTATTGTGCTACTTCCTCAATTTCATTGTTTACGCCCTAAAATCGAGTGATTAGTTTAATTGATGCAATTGTAGTTAACTGTCCATGATTAGTTGCATTAATTAGCTAATTGACTCAACCTAGGATGCAATTAATTCATTGTTAATCTATTAATTGCATGTCTAGGGTTTGTCTCCTGTTTAGTCTACAGTTAGATTAATTGCCTATTATTTGTGTACACACTAGATGACTCGTACCAGCCACATATAATCGATGATCACCATTGTTACTTTGCATATTTGTCTAGTGATCATGTCCTTCATTCAGTGCTAGGATTTCTATTGCACATTCTTTCCTAGCGGTGTTTTGCTGGTAGATTTATATAGGTTCTATGCTTATCCTGTCTCTACCTACGTGCGTGTAGTGACAGTAGAGTGGTCAGTAGAAATGGCAGGGTCAGGACACGACAAGGGCAAAGGGAAGATGCCTGAGAAGCCAAAGAGCAAGAAGAGACCGAGACTGGACCCAGAGTAAGAGAGGGCCAGGAGGTTGGCTCAGTACTTGTATGCCACGGAGCAGTCACGGAAGACACCAGGGACACTGCTTGTCCTAGAGCAGCCTCGTGATACACATGGTCTCAGGAGGAGCACCAGGCAGAGGACTGCACCTCTGGCAGTAGGGGTCATACCACCGCCATGGTGACAGGGTACTCCAACTTCTCATCAGGAGAGGTCATTGAGAACTAGGAAGAAGGGATCCTCCAGGCAGCAGGAGTTGTCTGAGGAGGAGTCAGAGTCTGAGGAGAGCTCTGAGTACGAGTCAGAGGAGCTTGAGGAGACTGAGGAGACGCAGCAGGCTGAGCTGACTGTCCCACAGAGGACAGCTCACCGAGCAGGAGACCCATAGTGCACCTGTGCAGTGTGCACCGGGAGGCTACAAAGACTGGTACAGGCAGCTGGAGAGCCAGAAATACTTAAGGTTCCTGCAAAGGACATTAAGGTGCTATGTTTGGTTCCCTTCGAGCAGTGGGTTCAAGTTCACAAAGACCCCACTGCTACAGAGAGGTACTGGATAGTGCTTCAGAGGAGGATTAGAGAGGGGTTGAGACGTTGCCTAGCAATGAGAGGCAGGGATAAGGTGTTTGTGCCATAGCAGTACACGACTTATGATGCTATAAGGAGAGCAGCCGGCACTGACTTGGAGCAGTACTTCACATACTTGCCAGGGCTAGCAGACCTAGTTACTGCTCCATTCAAATTCAGGGAGGATATAATCCTAGAGTTCTATGCCACACTGTGGGTTACCAGGGATCGCTCAGAGTTCTGGAATCTATTTAGAGGGCAGCCACAACGTGTCACTTGGGTGCATCTGATAGCCAACCTAGGATTCCTTGCTTCAGACCTCTAGCTCTACAGGAGTGCTTACACGTCCCTAGAGCCACCCCTCAGACCACAGGGAGGGATACTACCTATAGATGACATGATGTCGAATGCTTTCCCACCACCACATACACCAGGCTTTGAGCGAGGCCCTGTGAGACTCATCACAGAGGTTGAGGTGGTGAGAGCGATAGTCACCAGGACTATCATCCCCAGGTCTGGCTATAGAGAGGAGTTCACACTTCTACACTAGTGAGCTGTAACAGCCATTATGAGGAGGCAGCACTTTGAATTGGCAGACCTTCTGATAGGAGAGATGGAGGAGGTTATCTCTGAGAGAGTGGGAGGACGTCGCTTGGTCTATGGTCCATATATTTGCTATCTTCTAAGGAGGATGGGCCTAGTGATAGAGGAGCAGTACGAGGCTTTCCCTGAGGTGACCACCAACTACTCACCTCGAGTCCCCAGGGGATCCTGTCAACCTCCAACCAGCATACAGGAGAGGAGGAGCAGGAGTTACCACCAGTCACTCACGAGCAGGCAGCTCATCCAGAGACGATGATTCCTGAGTTAGCCAGTACAGGAGCACCTCCCTAGCCGTCGGGTACACAGTCAGAGGACACTATCACTATAGCAGCACTTGCAGGGTGTCTGAATGAGTTCATTCAGAGCCTAGCTAAGGACAAGGGTCAGATGATGGAGGTCATCAGGGGACAGGCAGAGCTTTAGAGACAGCAGTTGATGGTGATGTCCACCCTGATGGCTCAGATGACAAAGATGACATAGAGGCAGGTAGGACAATAGCCAGGACCCACACTGTTCCCTCAGTTTCAGCAGCTGTAGACCCAGCCAGGACCCTTCACTTCCTTGATGACAGCTCAGTCTAGTGGACTGTCACTTTCAAGGGTCATACTGACAGGGGGAGAAGGATAGACACTCTCTTTAGCACAGCTCTCCCCCATATCAACCTTCTCTAAATCTGCATTTTTCATATTCGACTTCACAGATGGCAGGACCCTCCACCTCTCAGCACTTACCAGTCGAGAGCTTGTTCTCAGAGATAGTACATGCCTCTCGTGCAGACTCCCAGCCTGCTCCAGAGTCAGTTACAGCTACAGCTCCACCTCTTACTGCCACCGTTACCACTCTTACTCCTCAGGAAGCAGAGGATCTTATCTGTGGAGGTTTCTCATAGCTGGACGTGGCGGATCTCATTCTTCCCCACACTTCAGCTCAGGAGACTGCCATAGTCACACCAGCAGCACAGGACAGAGGGTCTAAGTCACATGTAGACCTTGACTTCTTCGAGAAGATGGATGCTCAGGCAGCACAAGCTCAGGGAGCACAACAGGATCCAACACAGGAGCAGCCCAGAGCAGAGCCTTTAGAGGACGTTGCCGCACCACTTCCCTCGACCATGAGCGCTTATATGTTCATCTTTTCCCACTTTTTGGTGCTTGTTGATAAAGGGGGAGAAGAGTCCTAGGTCTAGGGAGAGTGGAGTGTAATCCTGCGTGATCGAGTGTAGCATGTATCTAGGGGGAGGATTCGTGGTTTTTGGGAGTTAGATACATTTGGATCTTCTTTTTATGGAGTTATTCGATTTTCGTGGATTTTGATAAGTCATGGCTTTCATTCTCTTGTGTTTGACTCATTTTAATCTCACTTGGTTTATTCTCATATGCAGTGCATTGTTTTCATTAATTATCTTGTATGCATGTGTATGATTCCATGACGATGATTGCTTGCTCTTATTTCCTATACATTGCCATGCTTACCTGTTGCATATCGTCATTCATGTCTTGCATTGCATGTCTTTATGCTTTCCTTTAATATATTGCCATGACATGCATGCATTATCATCTAGAGTATGCTTTTCTCTCTTTTCCTTGTATCTCTAGATGATATTCGATTGAGTAGGACCTTGTGCGTTTCTCTCTTATGATGTTATGGTTCCTCTCGATCTTTGTGTAGCTCTTTTAGCCCAGTTGTTTCTTGTTAAGATTTTGATTAAGTAGTGGTTGTCATCAATCACCAAAAAGGGGGAGATTGTAAGCTTCATGACCATTGATGATTGGATCCCCAAGGTATGAATGTTTTGGTGATAGATGACAACTATGAAATTGTGGGCTAATATCTACATGAGTGTTGTCTATGCAGGAATCATCTCTAAACTCTATTACAAATCATACGAATGATGGTTGCCTTGGCGATTGATGACGATGACCACAAGCATGGAGGCTTGTGAACTTGATAGATTCCACGGGTTGATGAAGATGGAACAAAGAGGAGAACAAGTTATGGTGCAAGTGTTGAGTACACTTGTCTAGTAGTTAGGGCTTTGAGTCCATAGGAAAAGTGGACTATCAAGGGGGTCTAGATCATTCTCTTAGGTCATGTCTAGTCGGTGATGTGCAAGGTTGCTCGGTGAAATCACAGGCACTAGTTGACAGTGGAGATGCTAAGGAGCTATTCGGAGAAGCCGGGAAACAAAGTCAAGTGAGGACGACAAGTTTCAGCTTCTGGACATAGAGACCGGACAGAGGGGTCAGAGGTGACCGGACTATACGGTCACTATATGGAGTTGTCTGGGACTTTTTGCAAGGAGCGAGGAATCTGTCCGTCCCAGAGTCAGTAGAGACCGGACGGTCTGGTCTACTGACCAGCCGGTCCGGTCAGTTGGACTTGCACAGGGTAGAAAGGAAGTTGTTGCATGAAATATTTCTGGACTGGAGAGAGAAACGAACTGGATGGTTCGGTCAGGTGACCGTACCATCCGGTCAGCAGAGGAATCAGCAGTGGTTAGAGCCATTGGTGCACTATGTTGTAGTGGCCGGATTGTACGGTCAGTAGGCCTAGAAAGATGATTTCATGGAGCAACGGCTAGCTTGAGGTTGGGAGCCTATATAACTTCGTTGCTAGGGCCTTTGTGACCTCTCTTGGCCAGTGGAATACCAGAGAGCATTTGGTAAAGTCCAAGAGGAAAAGAGGAGAGCACTAGGAGGAGATATTGAATATCTTGAGAGTGCTAGTGGAGAGTAACCTGAGCATCTTGCACATCTTAGGCTAGGGTGTCCTTGAGGGTGTGATCTAGGTTCTATGGTGAGACCTAGACCGGTTAGGTGTCGGTGATTGAGCCTATCATGATTGGTTGTGAAGGCCATCACACATTTGTACACGGTTTGAGCCCGCCGTTGAAAGTGGCATCGCTAGTGAGCGCCCGTGTCGGCTCGAGGAGTCCAGCAAGTTCTTGAGGGAGGCGAGCTTGTGCTTTGTGCAGCGGTGACGCACACCGTGTCTTCACTCAAGGAGTGATTGCGGTCTCGTGAGCGAGAACTCCACTTGGTGGCGGGAGGGACCGGAACTCCGGCAGGAGTGGTCCAACGAGAACTAGGGGAAGGCGCCATCCTTCCGAGACCTCAGGAAAAAAATATCATGAGCATTCCTTGACCCTCTCTTTACTATTCCGCAATTGTGTGCTCTAGTATCTAGGTTGAATTGTGGCTTCCATAGGTGTTGGTGGCCCTTAAAACCCAATATCGGCCACCAAACGGTCGGGAAATGCAAGGCAACGACCAAAGTTTCATGAATATTTATTTAAACTAATAAAGTTACACGAGTTTTGGTGATATATGTGTTTGCAGGTTCAAAATGGCCAAAATTAGGTAAAAACATGAAGAAACGCCCCGTCGGCCGATCCTGTCGTAAAACAGTCGGCCGACAGGGTCGTATGAGGCTGAAATTAGGGCCCAGGCAGTGTCGTGACGGCTGAAATCAGCACTTAGCTGACAGGGTCATATTAGGCTGAAATCAGCCACCCAGCTGGTTAAAATACAGTCTCATCAGGCTAAACCATCTGACCTAGCCGACCCTGCAAAACACTCCACCATGAGGCCATTTTCCATCCTCGGACTAAGGAGGGTAAAAAGTGGAGAAGTAAAGGAGGCATCGACGTGGCACAACTTGGACAAGTGAAGACATGACTCAGAGGGGGTCGGCACCAAAAATGGGCCGCCGCTTGGCCTACCAGGCCACCCGGCCTACCCCGCCGCCCGGCCTAGGACTTTTTCTCCCGGGGTGTCCAGCCCACTTGGCCCATCATGTCAACTGATGCCAAGTGGGTAAGGCGGTTGAAAACTGACCCAACAGCCGTCATCTAGACCAAATCTGAGCCATCCAAGGGAAGGCGGTCGGAAACCGACTCAATCGTGTGGCCGCTCGGCCTGGGTTGCCGCCCGGCGGTGCATGCCGCCCGGCGGGGGAACTTTTGCCCACCGACTCGCCCTCACCTACAAGTACCCGCCAAGTCTTAGCCACCTATAAATAGAGGGGGAATTCGGCAGAAGTGAGAGAAATAGAGAAGAAATAAGCATTAGTCCCATGTTTTACCCAAGTAGAAGAGTAGAGGTGTAGGAGGAGGAGTTTAGGATGCTGGCTCCTTCAACTTGTGCCTCGGGGATTGAAGCTCCTGCGTGAGTAATCTCCCTCGTCTTCGGGGTCGGGTAACATGTAGTAGAATTCTTGCCCAAGTAATAAAGTGAGTATTTCTATCCTTTTATTCTACGGGATCCTCGTGCATAACTTTTTATTGCTTCGTAGCATTATCTTGTTATGCTTACCAATTCTAGAACTGATATGAAAGTCTATGTTTAGACATGGTGTTTAGACTTAGCTTTCCTGGGTTTGCATTCGTCCCCATGGGCTGTGTGGTAGACGGAAGGTGGTGACAGCCCTGTCCGTCCAATATTGAATTCCACCACGTTCCGGAAGTCTCAAGCAGGGTTGTCTAGCGTTAACGTGCCTACTAGTACATGAGGTTAGTTACCAACCCTTACCTGTGGATCGTTATCGTGCCCCGAAGTAGATATTTGGAAATAGAATGCTCACTAAGTTACTTGGAGAAGGTTCACTGCATTAGATTGCCTGGCCCGGGTAGTTCTTCTCCCTATAGAGTACACTTTGTTCTGCACCCTCATCACTAGGACTTGATAGATTTGGAGTGACACTTTACTCGTTCCTTGTAGAAATCGATACTCTAGAATCTTCCCGGGTGAAAGCTACACCGGCATCTGTGCGCTTGCATATTTTCCCTGTTAGGCTTAAGAACCACCAACAAGCTTTCTGGCGCCGTTGTCGGGAACGGTAGCAGTGCCATTCCGAACTTCGTCTCGTCCGCTAGTTTTTCTTGTTTTTCACCCTACCACTAAATTAGGTTGTTTTTAGTTTCATCTTTAACCATTAAATTAGGCTATAAAAGAAAAAAATTTATTGGTGATGGCTCGGCCAAGTTTACTGACCGGGAGGTCAAATTTCATAAAAAACAACCACCCGGGTGATAATCTGAGGCTCCTGTCCAACCAGTCAGTTTTCAGCACCCTGGAGGTCATGAAAACAACCACCCGGCTAGGTAATATTCAAGTATCCAGAATCCAACCCGACCAATCAAATATTAGTACCCGGGAGGTCAAATTTCAGCAAAAAAAACACCCTTCGGGTGATGGTCTGATCATCCAACCCGGCTAGTCGGATTTCAGCAAACCGGGAGGTCATATTCCATGAAAATGACCACCCGACTGGGTAAAATTTTGGGAGGTCAGATTTTATCAAATTTTAGCACCCGAGAGGTCATATTTGGTGAAATATGATCACCCGGCTAGCTAATCTTGAGCCACCTGACCTGAAATAATACCAGTCCAGTTTTAACACCCTGGGGGTCATTTTTCATGAAAACAACCACCCGGCTGGGTCATTTCTGCCGCCCGGCAAGCCATGTTGCCCAGCACAACTTTTTCTCGGATTCTTGGCACTTTTAATGCAGAGATGACGGCCATGAGTGGTGAAGGTGTGGCCAGCCTTACCTTGAATAAAAATGCTCATCAAAAGCCCCACTATGAATGAAAGTGAATGAATGAGAGCCACCCATTCACCTCACTCTTTCACCACTCACACTCACCTACCACCCTACTCACCTAGGCCTCATGAGTGGCAGCACACTCATTGCAAACATACAACTTTGGCCATCCCATCACTCTATCCTTGCTCCCTACATTCTAAGCAAATTTCTGGACAAATTGAGCAAGTGGATCACATGGCACTTGGGCCTAGCCATCTCCCATAACCACTAGAGAAATAATAGAGCAAATGGATGAAAACGGAGTGCCGGCCGGCATAGGGCGCCACCCGGCCTGGCTTGCTGGCCGGCATGGGGCGCCGCCCAGCCTAGCCACTCCTCCCCCCCCAAGGCTCCTCTTGAGCCTATAAATAGAGGGCTCACTCTCCTTTGCTTCTCCACGCTCAGCTGAAAACATTTTCTCTCCCTCACAAACTCTCTCCCTTTGCATTCCTCTTCTCACTTCACTAGCTCCCTCTAGTAAGTACACTTTGCACTTAGCAATAAAAGTGTGCTGCAATAAAACCAACTAGAGAGAATTTGTTGTCACCCTTGCATGTTTGAACGACTAACACTTGGACTACTAACCGAGCGACTAACCGCTAACCATTATCATCATTTTGTCCTTCGGGTATTGTGTCCAAGTAAACCCTTTTGCAGGAATGGAAAATATTTGGAGCGGCCTCTACACCAAGCAGCAGCGGCTCGAGCCGTGGGAGGTGCATGCCAAGTGAGCGCTCAGAAGCCAAGCACTCAGGAGCTTCACATGGGTATGCCCCGAGCTACCTCTCAAACTCAATGTCCATATCTGAAGCCCCAATGGTGCAAAGCATGCAAGACGAAGAGTTTGACAAGTTCATGGAGAGTGAAGAGAATATGGTGTTCAACGACTATGATGAGCGAAGCAAACACCGCCATTCTGGACCGGGAATTCACATACGTGCGCAAGTTCGACCAAAACTTCCTCGTGCGAATTGGCGTCCTCGCTGATTTTGAGTACGCACTCAACGTGGCCGGATACATGCACGACACAGTGTTTCAGGGGATAGGCCAGGGACAAGACCACCTCGAACAGGTGCTTCGGGAAGCTCACAATATCATTTGGAGCAACCACAAGTCCCGGGATTGACTAGCTCATCACACTACACTAGTTCATCCCATGAAGAGTATGAACCGTACAATCCTTATGGGACGGGGAGCTACCACCAACCTCATGGAGGCATAGGCACTTCACGTTCTACCCGATTCACATCGTACAACTTTTCGGAGTTGGATGAAGACATGCAATACTTGGCTGCCAATGCTTATGAAACCAACGAACGAACTCAAGAAATACAAGCAGCCATAAGGGATGGACAAGAATGGCAGCAACAAACGTCAGAACAGCTTCAGACGAACCTCTCCATGATGGACCAACTGTTCAGCCACTTCAACATCGAGTATCAACTACCGCAGTGAAAGTCATCTAAGCTTAAGTCTTGTAAAGACCTAAGCTTGGGCAGGTACCCAAACCAAGGTGCGCCGCTTGTTCTATCCTCTCTCCCCCTTTCTCTAGTTGAGTTGTTTTAAGAAAACCCAAAAAGACTTTTTTTTCAGTTTTTGAAGAAAATCATAAAAATTTGCATAACCAAAAAGAATAAAAATATTTCCCTTTTCAAATAAAATTTGAGAACTTAGTCTCTACCTTGCCTATGCAAATGATGAATAGTTGCTCTGTTACCTCCTTGTGAGTCTCAAGTATACAACCTCTACTCTTCATTTTGGTGGGTAATGGTAGACCGACATGATGACAAAGCTAGTCTCTTTGTTTTAGTGGGTGCAAAATGGCTAATAAACACCAAGTCTAGTTGTTGGAATTCATGATATAGCATGTTTTGGATGAGTCTATGATCTCCTCATGAATAGAGTCCAATGATTTCTTTCAAAACATGCTGTAATAAAAACCCCCCCTACTTGGTGTATATCTTTCCTATGATAGAAAAATTCCTACCAAGGCCAGATATTAATTGTGAACCCACTTTTATGCCATCGATGTATGCATTGAGTTTGGTTAGGATTTGATCCTTATGAGAGACTTGCACTTTCAAAGCCAATCATTTTCCTTCGCATTATCTTTGAGTTCTCAAATAATCATGCTTGGTTATACGGTTTCCACATTGGATTCAAGCATCCACTTCACCAAGCATGTTAGCCAAAAATCTCTCCTTTGCAAAAACCTTGATCCTACAAGAAAGATTTTGGTTCTCCCAAAATAAATGCTCAAAAAAAGTTTGCAAAAATATTTGAACCCTTGAACTAGCTTCCCTACACTATGAGAGCTGAAAAAGAAAGAAAGAAAAGAAGAAAGAGAGAAAAAAAATGAGAAAAAAATTATCAGCTCTCATAGATGTACAAATGTCAAGTTTCAAGGTTCATTGGATTCATTGAGCAAAAATAAAGGACCATCCTTTCACTCTAGCACAAAAATCCAATCTTTGATAAAGATTTTTGCTATTGTGCTAGTCCACTCCTTCGTGTGAGTCCATTCTCTCCCTCTGCCCTGGACATTATTTCCAAATGGTTGGAATGAGAAAGTGTAAAGTCTTTTCGCTAGGACCATCTCTTAACTTAATGAAATATGCATACTAGATGTGCCATCCTATCAAGCTCCACATATAAAGCCAAATTTCATAGAGTAGGATAGCACTTGGTGGGGAAATACACTTTTTGAGAGATGAGAGTCATAGTGAAGGATTGCAATAAGAGGGAAAATTTTAAATCTAATGCAGCATTACAAAAACTTTGGACTCATGATCATGTAGAAGGTTAAGTGAAAAAATCTAAACTAGTTGTTCTGAGTTCCAACCACTCATGACAAGGTCATAAAATGCCTAAGAGCCCCACTTACAATGAGAAAGACTTAGTGATCAACTTGTGCTGGTTTACTATTACCCCTATGTTGTAGGAGTATGTGCTTGTGCACTTGATCCTTGCAGGGCTCTAATATTGAAGCAACTCCTGATACATCACTTCCAAGTTTTAATTTGCTCAGGACGAGCAAAAGTTTAAGCTTGGGGAGGTGTTGGTGGCCCTTAAAACCCAATATCAGCCACCAACCGGTCGCGAAATGCAAGGTAAATACCAAAGTTTCCTGAATATTTGTTTAAACTAATAAAGTTTCACGAGTTTTGGTGATATATGTGTTTGCAGGTTCAAAAGGGCCAAAATTAGGTACAAACATGAAGAAAAGCCCCGTCGGCTGATCCTGCCATAAAACAGCCGGCCGACAGGGTCGTATGAGGCTAAAATCAGGGACCGGGCAGGGTCGTGATGGCTGAAATCAGAACTCAGCCAACAGGGTCAAATCAGGCTGAAATCAGCCACCCGGCTGGTTAAAACAGAGTCTCATCAGGCTGAACCATCCGACCCAGCCGACCCTGCAAAACACTCCACCATGTGGTCGTTTTCCATCCCCGGACTAAGGATGGTAACTAGTGGAGAAGTAAAGGAGGCATCCACGTGGCACAACTTGGACAAGTGAATACATGACCCGGAGGGGGTCGGCACCAAAAATGGGCCGCCGCCCGGCCTAGGACGCCGGCCGGCCTGCCAGGCCACCCGGCCTGGAACTTTTCCTCCCGGGGTGTCCAGCCCACTTGGCCCATCATGCCAACCGACGCCAAGTGGATAAGACGGTTAAAAACCGACCCAACAACTGTCACACGGACCAAATCTGAGTTGTCCGATGGAAGGCGGTTGGAAACCGACTCAATCGTGTGGCCGCCCGGTGGTGCATGCCGCCCGGCATGCCCGGATGCCCGGCGTGGCCCACCGCCAGGCGGGGGAACTTTTGCCCACCGACTCTCCCTCACCTACAAGTACCCGCCAAGTCTTCGCCACCAATAAATAGAGGGGGAATTCGGCTGAAGTGAGAGGAATAGAGAAGAAATAAGCATTAGTCCCAGGTTTTACCCAAGTAGAAGAGTAGAGGTGTAGGAGGAGGAATTCAAGATGCTGGCTCCTTCAACTTATGCCTCTGGGATTGAAGCTCCTGCGTGAGTAATCTCCCTCGTCTTCGGGGCCGGGTAACATGTAGTAGAATTCTTGCCCAAGTAATAAAGTGAGTATTTCTATCCTTTTATTCTACGGGATCCTCGTGCGTAACTTTTTATTGCTTCGTAGCATTATCTTGTTATGCTTACCAATTCTAGAACTGGTATGAAAGTCTATGTTTAGACGTGGTGTTTAGACTTAGCTTTCCTGGGTTTGTATTCGTCCCCACGGGCTGTGTGTTAGGCGGCATGTGGTGACAGCCCTGTCCGTCCAATATTGAATTCCACCACGTTCGGGAAGTCTCAAGCAGGGTTGTCTAGCGTTAATGTGCCCACTAGTACATCAGGTTAGTTACTGACCCTTACCTGTGGATCGTTATCGTGCCCTGAAGCAGATATTTGGAAATAGAATTCTCACTAAGTTACTTGGAGAAGGTTCACTATATTAGATTGACTGGCCCGGGGACTTCTTCTCCCAATAGAGTACACTTTGTTCTACACCCTCATCACTAGGACTTGATAGATTAGGAGTGACACTTTACTTGTTCCATGTGGAAATCGATACTCTGGAATACTCCTGGGTGAAAGCTATGTTGGCATCTGTACGCTTGCAGATTTTTCCTGTTAGGCTTAAGAACCGCCAACAATAGGCTAGTGTGTTTGGCTTCCGCGCTTTCTTTTATCACAAACACTAGCATGTGTAGGGTCTTGGCCTACTAGAATTGTTTAGGTTGCAACGCTTGTTAGGCTCAAGTAGTGTGAATTGAAGTATTTGGTTTCATGAGCGGCTTACCGATTCACCCCCCCCCCCCCACCTCTTGGTACGTCTTTGGTCCTTACAAAACATCGACAGTTGGCAGGCCAGGAAGGTGTTTTGCGTGATTCACTTCACCACTCCACAGTTCGGATGGCCACTCCCTACACCTTCTGGGCTACCAGCAGCAGCGTCTTCTTCAGGTGCCTGGAGTTCAATGTTACTGCGGACCAGAAGCTGCTATGTGTCAGCATTCCATCGTCCTCGCCTCCCGAAGTCCAGGTGCCCGCCCCCGTGGCGGTGCGTCCATGGTCGCTGGACAACATGGGCGACGCGACCGACTTCGTGGTCGTTGGAGACGGGACACTAGAACTCATTGATGAGTCACTCCCAGATACTATCACAGTAGCCATCGCAGTTGCCGATGAGGCAATGTGCATAGTCTGGCTCATGCCACCCATGCCACACATTGCTAGCCGCTCTGCGGCGATGTCCAGCTACGGCAACCAGCTATGGCTCCATCTGGAGCATAACCTGGGCCCTACACCATACTAGGAGGACCTCTGACACTTTGCATTCATGCTGGCGAACGTTCATGGACAGCTCCTCAGGGAGAGCCTCTCTTCCTGAGCATGCTCATCAAAACCCCCTTGGAGGGACGCTCGCGCGGCCTACGGAACGCCACAGAATGTTTCTGAGACGCGATCGTGCAACTCACGGCTCCCGCCTTCACGGGCTCTAGGTTCGTCGACATGATCGAGCATCCAGACGAATCCCTCTTTGACCTCTATGACATGGGGTCAGCAGGAGAATCTAGCTCTGAGTCGGGGAGCTACACGGGAAGCTGTGGCACCCTGCGAGGGTGCAACATGGTGCAACTTGCGCTCGCCCCAGCTACCGGGGGTGTCGACACCTCGGCCGCTGGGGCAATGGCGAACCCCAGGACCCCCGCCTCGACAAACCCAATGATCGGTACAACGGCGAGAGGGACCACTATCAATATTCCTGTTAGCTAGGGAGCACGAAAAGGAGGAAATAGACAGTGAACATGCACGTCCCGGTGCGGGCAGATGCGCTCGTGCCATGGCCCGTGATGTTCATCAGTGTATTGTCACCGACGATCAAGGGCCCTGCAGTTCGCTCGAGTGGGACAAAACGTAGCGGTGACCGTCGCCCTGATCAGTACTCTCCTTGAGCCCACATCACCGTGGGCTCGGCGAGAGGTTGTGGCTCTTTTGACCAAGGCCACTGAACTCCAGGCAGCAAGCTCGCAACAACGCGCTGCTTAGTTCAGCCAACAGATCTCTACGTCCAGGTGTGCGGGAGGCGCCAACGCCACTGGCTCCCAACAGCACTTGATTCAGCAACCAACTTCGGCTGGAGGCACACCCAGGAAAGCCTTGGTTCACGACCGTGTCGGACCTCACCGTGATATGCGCCACACTCTCAAGGCGCACCACTATGAGAAAGAGCGGCTAAACCAAGAAAGGGGCCATCAAGCACGCCGCAGCGGCCGGTACCATGACACAGATAAGGAGTGGAGCCCGAACCCGAGCCCACCCGGACCACGGGTCTTCAGCTCGTGAATCCGTAGCACCGAATCTCCTCAATGCTTCCGGGCGCCCGCGACCGTCACCAAATATGCGGGCGAGACAGACCCCTGCCTTTGGCTTGAGGATTACCGCCTCGCATACCAGGCTGGGGGAGCCATTGATGACCTCGCCATCATCCGCAATCCTCCGCTGTATCTCGTCGACTCGGCCAGCGACTGGCTTGAGCATCTCCCCGAGGGCCAAATCTACGACTGGGGAGACGTGAGGGATATATCCGTCGGGAATTTCTAGGGGCCCTACATCCGACCGGGCAAACCCCTGGGACCTCAAGAACTGCTGGTAGAAAGCTGGCGAGTCACTCTGAGACTACATCCGGCGCTTCAGCAAGAAGTGCAACGAGCTACCCAACGTGGGTGACGCGGATATTGTCAGGGCTTTCATCTCCGGCATGACGTCAGAACAGCTCATCTATGAGATGGGCCGAAAGGTTCCGTGCACTGCCCGCGAACTCCTTGAAACTATCATGAGCTTCGCCTCCGGTGAAGAGTCCGTGGGAGCGGTCCTCTAGCACGCGCTGGATGGTAAAGGCAAAGGCAAGCGGGAAGAGGGAGCTGGTGACGGCACCTCTGATCGCCCGAAGAAGAGGAAGAACATGTCATGAGCTGGGCGCAACCCCATCGTGGCCACTATCGAGCGCAAGCCGCCAAGGCCTGCTACAAGAGAGGTGCCGAACCACTTCGAAAATAAGTGGAACGGCCCATGCTCAAACCATGGGTTCCCCATCAAACACCTCCTTAAGGACTGCTCTATGATGAAGAAATTCATCCGGGAGGAGGCGAAGAAGGGGGACCCGTAGAAAGCATCAGAGCCAGGGGCCCAAAGCCCCGCGGACGGCAACGACGAGAAGGGGGGACTGGTGTTCACCAACACCAAAGCCTGCCATATGACCTTCACATGGACTGAGTCCTGAGGGAGCCGACGCACCGCCAAGGTCGAGCATCGCATGGTCTTCACCGCAAAATCGGCCATGCCAACTTTCCACAAATAGCCCGACTTACCGATCATGTTCGACTGATCGGATCACCCTTCGCACGCGCCGTGACCGGGTCGATACCCACTCGTGGTCGACCCCATAATCGTCGAGATCCACCTCACTAATGTCATGATGGACAGGGACAGCTGCATCAACATCCTGTACATCAACACGCTCGACCTGCTCAGAATCGATCGGTCGTTCCTCCAGCCGACGGGTGCCCCATTTGAAGGGATCATCGCTGGGCGGCAAGCCATGCCCCTCAGGTGGATCAGCTTGCCCATCACATTTGGGACTCCATCCAAATTCTGCACCAAAACTCTTGTCTTGGAGGTTGTCGACTTTCCAAGGGTGTATCATGCTCTCTCGGGGCACCCGTGCTACGCCAAGTTCATGGCCGTTCCCAACTACACCTACTTGAAGCTCAAGATGCCTGGTCTGAAGGGGGTGATCACTTTGAGCGTGTCTCTCCAATGCGCCTTCCAGTGCAAGACAGAGAACAGCAATCTCGCCGCCACAACGGCAGCCTCAGCTAGAGAGCTCGAGGCTATTCGCACTTGCCTCGAGGAGGGAACTCCCGACGCTAGCCACAGGAACGCCTTGTTCAAGCCAGTGAAGGACACCTCAGAAGTGCAGATCGACCCCGAGGGCGATAGGGAGAAGACGGTGAGAGTGGGAACATCCCTCACTCCCAAATAGGAAAGCAAGCTCGTTGACTTCCTCTGCGTGAACTCCAATGTTTTCACGTGGAAACCCTCGGACATGCCTGGCATATCGAGGGGAGTTGCCCAGAACTCCTTAAACATCAGGCCGGGCTCCATGCCGGTGAAGCAACGTCTACGCCGATTCGACGAGGAGAAGCGTAGAACAATCAGGGAGGAGATCGTAAAGCTGCTTGCCGCCGGGTTCATCAAGGAGGTGTTTCATCAAGGAAGTGTTGACTATACAAGCCTGAACAAGGCATGTCCAAAAGTTCCTTTTCCTTTGCCGTGCATCGACCAAATAGTTGACTCGACGGTGGGGTGCAATACCCTCTGCTTCCTAGATGCGTACTCGGGGTATGACCAAATCGCAATGAAAGAATCTGACCAACTCGTGACATCTTTCATTACACCATTCAGATCCTACTACTATGTAATGATGTCTTTCAGGCTTAAAAATGCCAGTGTGATGTTCCAACACTGCATGCAACCGTGCTTCAGCCATCTGAATAGCCACACGATCGAGGCCTACGTGGACAACATATTTATCAAGTCCAAAAAGGCAGACACCCTCGTGGCTGATCTTGAGCATGTATTTGCCAAGCTATGGGCAAACGACATCAAACTCAACCCTGAGAAATGCGTTTTCGGGTCCCGAGGGGCATGCTCCTCTTGTTCATTGTTTCTGAGCATGACATCGAGGCCAATCCGAAGAAAATATCTATGATAGAGTGTATGGGTCCGATTCAGAATCTCAAGGGGTTGCAGCGGCTTACGGGCTGCCTGGCGGTGTTGAGCCATTTCATATCGCACCTTGGCGAGAGAGTCCTCTCGCTATATGGGCTTCTGAAGAAGTCTGACCAGTTTGAATGGATCTCTGAGGTGAAGTCCACCCTGGATGACGTCAAGCGCGTCTTGAGCAGCACGCCCATACTGACACTACCGGTTCCGGGAGAGCTGCTGCTGCTTTACATTGCGGCGATGACTCAGGTCGTGAGCTCAGCGCTTGTGGTCAAGCGAGAAAGAGAGGGGCATGCCCTCAAGGTCTAGCTCCCTGTTTACTATGTTAATGAAGTCATGTCTGATTCCAAGACTAGGTACGCGCAGATCTTGAAGATTCTCTACGTGGTAATGGTCGCATGGCGCAAACTCTAGCACTACTTTGACTCCCATCTGGTACACATCATAAGTTCCTTTTCGCATCGAGAAATTATCCAAAACAGGTACTCGGTGGGCAAGGTAGCGAAGTGAGCGCTCGAGCTTATGGGGCACAACATCACGTACCAGCCTCAAGCAGCCATCAAGTCTAAGGTCCTCGTCGACTTCATGGCGGAATGGACCGAGGCTCAACTCCCGCCTGCTTCGGTCAACCAGGAGTACTGGGTGATGTACTTCGACGGGTTGCTCATGCAAGTGGGTGCGGGCATCAGCCTCGTCTTTGTCTCTCCGCTTGGGTTACATATGAAATATGTAATTCATTTACATTTCCCCGCATCAAACAATGTGGCCGAATATGAGGCGCCCGTAAATGGGATCAAGATCGCCATTGAGGTTCAGGGCAACTCAAAACTCATGGTTGACCAGGTCATGAAAGAGTCTAGCTATCGAACCGATGCCATGGCACTTTACGCGAGGAAGTCCGCAAGCTTGAGAGCAAGTTCGATGGGCTAGATCTCAAACATGTCCTGCGATGCCTCAATGAGGCGACTGATGCGTTGGCAAAGATGGCGTCTGGTCGAGAGCAGATCCCTCTGGGGGTCTCCATGAACGACCAGCATCAGCCTTCAACACGACTTGAAAAGCTCACGAGACCGAAGGTGGGATCGCATGACCCTGTCGACCCTGACCCGAGGACTAAGGAATCGCCTCCGGAGATCTAGCAGATTGCGGACGTGATGGAGACTGATCGACCAGGTGACTCGAGCAAGCCGGATGACCAACTGGACGATCCAGGAGTTGAGTGAATCGACCATGACATCGAGAGAGACGAGCTCCCGCATGACTGGAGAATTCCGTATGTCAAATACATGGCACGAGGGACGCTTCATGCCGATAGGACCGAAGCCAAATGACTCTATCAACATGCCAAATCTTTCCTCTTAGTCAACGGGGAACATTACAAGTGTAGCATCACCAAAGTCATGCAACGTTGTATCCCCATCAGCGAAGGCATCAAGCTGCTCGTTGATATCCATGACGGGGGGGGGGGGGGGGGGGTAGGGGGTTCTGTGGTGATCACGTTGCGCCTTGAACCCTCATAGGCAACGCTTTCCGTCAAGGCTTTTACTGGCCGACTACTGTGGGTGACGCGACCCGTTTAGTCAAAACCTACAAAGGTTGCCAGTATTACACCCGTCAGACACACCTGCCGGCTCAGGCCCTCCGAATGATCGTTCCGCTCCAGAAAGCGCCGAGGGGCTACACCCACTTGCTTGTCACGATTGATAAGTTCACCAAATGGATAGAAGCATGCCCGTTGGCCAAGATTCGGTCCAAAAAAGCAGTCAAATTCTTCCTCTACATCATCCACCATTTTGGAGTACCAAACCTCATAATCACAGATAACTGCACGTAGTTCATAGGGAAGAAATTCCTAAAGTTCTGCAATGACTATCATATTTGCATCGACTGGGCTGCTGTCGCTCACCCTAAGACGAACTACTAGGTTGAGCGGGCCAATGGCATGATACTCCAAGGGGTGAAGCCTCGGATCTTCCACTCGATTGTCGTCTACAACCGCATGGAGCAATTCAGCGGCTGATGGGCGGCCGAACTCCATGTTGTACTTTGGATCCTACACACAACCCAGAGTCGCGCCACGGGCTTCACACTGTTCTTGTGGTCTACAGGATTGAGGCAATCCTCCCCACTGATCTGGACTACGATGCACCCTGAGTACACGCATTCGACGAGCAAGGCAATGAACCAGTGCTCCAAGACATGATGGATCAGTTAGATGAGGCATGTGACGTCGCGCTCCTCCACTCGACCATGTACCAACAGGAACTCCACCGCTACCACGATCGAAACATAAGAGATAGAGGCCTCCTCGTGGACGACCTTGTTTTATGCAGGGTTCAAGACAATAGGGACCAACACAAGCTCTCACCGCCTTGGGAAGGACCATACATCGTCTCTCGAGTAGTCGACCTGGCACCTACAAGCTGAAGACCATGGAGGGCGACGAACTCAAGAACACATGGAACATCTCACAGCTACGTAAATTCCACCCTTAGATTTCTCATTTTGCTGCACTCTTGGCATGCCTCGATCGCTCTTAAGTGATGCTTGACCCCTCCCAAGGGGTCAAGCTTCACTCGGGGGCTGAAGAGGCACAATAGGCTCACGCTGCGCGCCCCCCTTTTTTCTCTCAAAAAAACTTTCCTTTCTTTTTTCGGCCTCAACCCTTGCTAAGCCGGCAAAAAAAGTAAGCCACGAGACATAGAGTTCACGGTCGAGCCGGTCGGACGGCACAACGTCGTGCTTGCCCCGGTGGCGTCGACAACGGCGATCACCGACGAGGCTTAACTTTCATGCCAATCTAGGGGGCTCAGGCTTCGTGAGCCAGCATAGGAGGGAAAGGGCCGAGAACACAAAATAACTTTAGTAACAAGAATTAAAAACTATTTAAGGCCACCACGGGGCAATAGAAGTTCACGATCTAAACCTATTACATAGTAGCAGGCATGATGACCCACTTTCTAAAAAACAAAAGCTAAAAAAATGCAACCACTAACTAGTCCCCCCCCCCTCCCCCGTCGACCTTGGGGAGTGCTTCATCTTCATACTTTGTAGCCAAGATATCAGCATGGGGCTCCGAGAAAGCACGGATCTGCACCATCTCCTACGGAGTGTGGTCAAGGTAGCCGAGGCTTAGCGCCTCATAGTCCGTCCCCACGAAATGGGTTCTGAGCATCAAAACACAGTGCACACTCCAAAACGCACACCATACCGTACCCACTCATGGCCCGAGGACATCAAATCCCCGACCTGGCGTGCCAACGAGGCCCTAGGCTCGATGGGGACTTGAAGTTCTTGAGCCGCCCTCCACAATACGGCACACAACTCCACCTTCTCTGTGACTTCTTGAAAAATGGCCCCCTCCGCCTTAGCTAGCTTCTCCTCCAGCACTGCATCGACGGACCTAGAGCAATAAGAGATAATTCAAAGTAAAGAGCATGTGAAGAATAAAGGAAAAAGAGCCATACTGCTCTAGCTTTGCAGGTCTCTTGCAGCTGTGCCAAGTGCGCGGTCGGCATGTCAGCAAAGCTTTTGTCGTGGCCACAGCCTGATCACGTAGCTTCCTCTCCGAGCGCAGCGACTCTTCTAGCCTCTGTGTCACACCTGGTTCCAATGACCGAAACCAAATGCATCTGTATGCGTGCCCAGGAATAAGTTTTCACGCACATAGGACAACTATTGTGATAAAAGAACGATATATTTTTCAAATCAATAACATTATTACAGGAGTGACCCGTAGGTCAAAAGAAAAAGATTACATTGCAGCGGAATAAACTAAGCGTTGGTGTCCTTTAGCTTCCACAGGAAGTCGACCGGAAGAGCACAGGCCTAGAGCTCTTCTCCATTGTCTTCATCATTGTACCATCCTTGTCCTGTAGCTGAGCAGCAATGTGGGATATAGCACGGGTGAGTACATGTCGTACTCAGCAAGTGAGGGAAAAATGACAAGAGGCTAACACAAGAAAGGCTAATAAGGGTTTTATTGCATAAGCTTTTAATTTCCTAAGCATCCTTATTACTAAGTGAGGTCATCCCATTAACCACAGGGTGTTACCCAATCCATGCCCAAACCAAACCACCAATCCCAACCTATTAATCTTGTCAGGATCCATGTCGCTCTTGACCGTGAGCATGGCTGTCATGATAGTTTTCTCTCTGCAGAGGTTGTACAGATTCCCCATGAGAAGTGATTTCATCCCCTATTTCCAGGTGACTAACTCTCCATCCTGCCATGCCGGCCAAGCACTTCCACACTTCCTTTGGTGTGTGGCCAGGAGATCACTTCATGGCATTTCAACGGCTTCCTCCAGCTTGTACGTGCCCACTGAGGTTTCACCCATCGGGCACTAAACCCATACCCGAGAGGCCCCCTCTTGAGCCAGATGGTTCTAGGACCTCGTCCCTTAACCACACCTCCCCTTGGGACTACCGGTGGACCCCTGCATAGTCCCTCCATCCTCACACGCACCAGGTGGTCTCCACCGCATACTACGCTAGGCCGCGCCCATAACTTGGCTCGTGATTGTACGGTTCACATGGGTTGCCGCTCCAAGAACCGGTTATTAACGTGATTTAGGTGACAAACAAACCAGGGGATTACCGGTGAACCCCTGCATAGTCCCCGTACTACCGGTAAACCCTTGCACAATCCCTATACCGATCACCCAAATATTAAGTCCTAAGCCATGTTGCTAACATAGATTACAATTTGAACCATGAGATGACATAGTTCGTTAATCAAGATTAATATTAACCCCACATCCCAAAAGCCATCTAAGCATTATCTACCCACAACCAACCATCCAACTAGTTCGAGGCGACAAGGATAAAAGGGGTAAAAAAATACTAGGAAAACCCTAACAATGGGTTCCCAATCAATTGACACAAGCGTGCAATTCTACGGTAAATATTATAATAGGTACAAGATGCATCAAGGACACTTGCCTTCGTCTTCCATGTGGGGTTGGTCAAACGCTTCAAACTCTTGCTCTTGGAG
Organism: Eleusine coracana subsp. coracana; assembly: GCA_032690845.1. NCBI lineage: Eukaryota > Viridiplantae > Streptophyta > Magnoliopsida > Poales > Poaceae > Eleusine > Eleusine coracana. The sequence goes on from CM064418.1 coordinate 35,950,974, forward strand.
GTCCTCATATGATGCTCCTTGCGTATAATCGTCTTTACGCATAACAGTACCGACACAAGCAATACATACAAAATCATATCACAGCCATGCAATAGTGTAAAAACAATCTGATAATGCCATGAATGCACAAGTTATGCTCGTATGATCTATTTGGCGCAAGAATAAACTAATTTCGAGTTATGAATCAAAAGATATGGAAGGTTTATGTTGGACTGTGGCTGCACAGATAGTGCAAAACCTATGTGCGCATTCCCAATGATTGGCTCTGGTTCTCAAGGAATAATTTGAAGGGAAATATTCCTAGTGATGGGAAACATGTGAAACGCATGGTTGATTGGATCAGAAATCACCTATACTGGAGATGGATGGGTTTGTGCAGGTCAAGGTCGCCCAACGACAGTCTGAATGCCAACGGCGTTCCAGGAGGTGCCGGAGTATATCATGGGACGTGCTTCTGGGAACCATCCAATAACTTCCTAGAACATGATATGGTATAGGTATATAATCAAGAACATGAATGGTTTTGGCAGAACATGGATAGAAATTACCAAGATCCATGTGGAACGCGAATAGACGACACACAGCAGCCATCTGCAGAGAACACAAAGAAGACATCCGCGTTCCCGGTTATTCCTGATGGATATGAACAAATAGTTGAACATACGTATTGAAAGTGTTTCAGAACACATGAATTGTAGGGTTGATGTCATAGGAATTGAACTGACCTGGAGATTTTCGCATCAGAAAGAAACTAGGTCACGTAGCGGCGGGTTTCTCACCAACCGCGTTCTCGGTCAAACCAGGACAGATCATGGAGAATAATTTGGTGGAGATGATGACAACTCCCTGGAACACATTTTGGATCAGAGGTTGTATCAATCAAGTGCCTCGATTAATAGGAAAAAGGATCAAATTACCAATACGTGTGCTGGACAGATCAGGAACCGGGAGCAGCCAGCATTGCTATGCAGATCCTGGAGGCATACGATGTCCATCTGGTCTCACCTCCATGTAAAATTTTGTGGTTTTCTGTTAGGTGGATCGCTGGGAACGTCAAAGCCAATTGGCAGAACTGTTGCTGGACACGAGGGCAGATCACAATGGCGGCAGCTTGGCGGCGTGGTGAGGGTTTGAGGGGGTGGAGATTTCATGGGAGGGGGCCTAGTATATATAGGAGGGGTGGGGGTAGGTGGGGGAAGAATATGGAAGGAGATTTATGAAGAATAAACACATTATTGATGGTAATTTATTCTCTTGTTCCTTCCTTTCAAGTGTTTATGGTAGGTGGAGTTTCTTTCCATAGAAATATTTATGGAAGGTGGGGCAAACATGGAAGGTATGATGTCTGGGTATGTCCATGCGGTAGGTAAGATGAATGAGGATGAAAATGAGTCTGAATACATCAACAGCGTGTAGGGTGAAATATGTGATGAAAGAAGTTTGGAAGAAAATGTTCGACGATGCATTCACATGAGTCATGGATACAATAATAGTTGAGCCCCATTTTAAAATAGAATGTACCTTTATAAAATTTGACTCAAAGGATTTCAATTTTCTCAAATTAACATGGAATAAAAAAATGACAAAATGTTGAAATAAAATAAAATAAAATGATTTTACTTATTTAAAACAGTTTTGGTTTCAAACTGAAAACTTTTGTGACATAGAGCAATTTCTTCAACCCAACAAAATCTTTGTTAATTTGTAAAGTTTCTTATAAATAGTTTCAAATTTTGAGAAATCTACCTCTAATGTTTGAAATCGGTTCACATTCCAAAATGGGAAATTTTGGAATGTGACACTCTACACAGCTTCGACCTGAGCAGTGGCCTGAGCAAGGGCGTCATCACGTTCCTTCTACACGGCCTCGAGCCAGGGTGTTGCAGTTGTCAAAGAATCGCTTCTTCTCCAGAGACACAACGGAAGAATCTGTCAGGACGCGTGGCAGAGGCCGCTGCACTGCCTTTGTAGCACCCGCAGGCAGCCACCCCCTCGTCAGATCGACGCCCGGACGACCAGCCGCTCCAACGGCGCCACTCACAGGGACACCCAGAGCTGGCGTCTCCACAATAGTCTTCGAGACCACACTGGAGTCAGTCCTCGACGCCTTTGCGACCTCCATAAGGGATGTGATAGGCGTCCCTGACACAGCCGGCGTTGGCGCCGGAGCTCTCCCAGAAGGCTCGGTGGCATCATGCTCCTAGACTGTCACCCCGGCATCGACCACCGTGCTAGATGAAACAATGATGGCCGAAGAGCCAGACGCTCGCCGGTCCTCCTCTCACATCCTTTCCGCCGCATCCGCCCTCCGAGGTTTTGCGAGCGTAAAGAGTCTGGGGTGAAGCCTCTTGGCCATGGCCCGGCACTTCAACAGGGTCGCGCCGCCAGCCGAGTCCGCTTCGTGTCCGTACTTCAGCGAGGCATCAACAGTGGAGTGGATGCACGGCTCCTTCGCCGTGGGCGGAGCCTCGACCTCCTACTCCATGACCGGTGCGGGTTCATGAGGGACTTTTGCATGCCACTTGTGATGAGGACATCCTCCACTATTACCCGCTAGGGCGACGACCGTGTGAGCCTCTGAATAATCCCACCTTGCTTAGCTTGGGAGGTGGAAGCCACCTTAAAAGGGAGAGCCACCCTTCCCCTATCAGACTAGTCTTTTAGGGAGATTGGGCCTTTCCCTGAGTGGGGGCGCCGGTGTTGCGGTGCTAAGACTGCGGATTCGGGTCGTGGACCTAGAATCGGGTTGGTGTGTCAGGCTTTTGGCAGGAGTTGTGATGCTAAGATTGCGGGATTCAGGGAATCCGGATCGGTGTGTCGGGCTTTGTTCCACCCTACCTGGGCCGGATGTATCATTTGGTATCAGAGCTTCAGGTGCACCGTCAGGTTCATACTACCCTTTAGTTTTGTTTTCGTGTTCTTCCTATCGTCCACTGAAAATACCAAAAAAAAATTTTCCCCGCCCATAACCACGTGTTTAGCCTTTGCATATTTCAATTTCAGAGTCCGTAGTGTTGAGTTTGTGCCCTAGTTCTTGTTTAGTCGCTGGTTTAGTTTGTGTTTTTGTCGTCAGTAGTGTTTCCCTTGCAACCCTAGCCGCCATCCCCCTCACCATCCTCGGTTTTGTCGGCTTTGTGTGCTAGGGTTGATTGATCAACACGCCCACCCTAATCCCACCCTAAACCTACCCTCACCACCTCGGACCAATTTTCATAAATTCCACTTTCCGCTGCATCCACCTCGCCAAAAAAACTCCCTACCCGACCCCAAGCCCGACTCGGATTTCACTGAAACCACCGGGTTCTTCAAAATCGATTCCGACACCCCTTCGGTAAAACAGCCATAACTTTTCGCTCGGTTGTCCGTTTTGGCTGAAATTTTTACAGGAGATTCTAGACGAAAAGTTGGGCATACCCACACTCGGCTACGCCCTGTGTGCCCTCGTCAAAAAATTCAAAAAAAATCGGGAAGATAAAGAAAAAATTCATTCAAGTTGAAACCCGACGTTTTCTGAAACTTCAAGATTTTCTGTAGGCCACGTCCTAGCTCGGTTTGAGCTGAAATTTTTTGTGGTTTCTCCCTGTTTGCTAGTCAGTTGGAAAAAAATATCAAAAAAATAAAATCAAAAAAAAAGAAATTTGGGATTCCTACTAGTGCTCCATCTAGCCCCCTGAAATTTCTGAGTTTGGCTGTTTTACACTAAGCCCCCTGTTATCGGCTGTGTCCCTTTGTCTCCTTGTTTCTTCTTTGCTCTCACTACTGTTCTAGGACATCGTTAGAACAGCAACTAGGGACAAGTTACTTGGGCACTTATTCAGCTTTACTATCTGTTTTTGATTTGTGTGCCACTCATATATACATATTTGGCCTTCCTAGCTCTACATACTTCTTCTGGACAGCACATAGGTTATTTGGTAACCCTTGCAATCGTGGAACACTTCTCCCTGGTATCCTTCGCTTTGTTGTTTTCAGAACTTTGTAAGAGCTTTGCAAGAAGCTTACTTTTGCTGTGTTGAGAGGCACCACTGCTTAGTAGTTTTGTAGGGATAACCTTCACTTTTTTGTTTCCTGTTTTGGTGTTTCTGATGTCAGGAAGCGACGGGGAGGGTGCTTCACCCTCAAAATTGGATGAGTGCGTGAGCCAAAATCAGTTACAGAAGGCTTTGCAGGCGGTTCAGAGTGATTTGGCAGAAACGATCACCAGGGCCGTCACCGACGCCGTCACCAAGCTTCACCTGGGAGAAAGCATTGAGCGGTTGGATAAGAGAGTCTCTAAGTTAACCGATCAGGTTGTCGAATTGGAGACCGCTCACAAGACCAACAACAACAACAACAACAACAACAACAACAACAACAACACCAACACCAACAACAACACCAACAACGACGTTGAAGGCGATCATGATGAAGCAACAGTGTATAAGGCTGATGGCACCGTCGATAGGTCAGCTACAAGGACCGCAAGGTTACGACGCCGTTTGCAATGTAACCCTCAAGGTATGGGTGGTTTCCACAACCACACCCGTCGCACACAAGGTAACTATGCTCCAGATGATCCGTATGCTAAAATTAAGTTTTCAATTCCTTCGTTTTCGGGTCAATACGATGGTGATGCTTACCTTGATTGGGAAATGACGGTAGAACAAAAATTTAATGCCCACCTTGTTCCTGAACAACATAGAGTTAGACAAGCCACTAGTGAGTTTAAGGACTTTGCTATTGTTTGGTGGAGTGGTCTAGCTGCTGAAACCGATTTGCCTACTACTTGGGAAGAACTTAAGGTAGAAATGCGTGATCGTTTTGTTCCTCCTTCTTTTTATAGAGAAATTCGTAATAAACTGCAGCGTTTAGATCAAGGAGATAAAACTGTTCAGGAGTATTTTAGTGAGCTTCAGAAGGGTTTGATTCGTTGTGCTGTGGTTGAAAAAGTAGAGGATCAGATTTGCCGCTTTTATTCTGGTTTGAGAAAAGAAATTCAGGACATCCTTGATTATAAAGAATTTTATACCCTCAACCAGTGTTTCCAGTATGCTATGCTTGCAGAGAAAGAATCACAGGGACTTTTCCAGGCTTTTGAGGAGTACAGCAAGTCTAGGAATTTCTACCCACCACGGCCGACGGGGACTTCGGGGCTGCCCAAGCCATCTTTCCGGCTGCCCCCACCAGCTAGTGTTGTTTCTGCAGCACCAAGATCAGCCCCTGCCCCTTCTACGCGCTCAGGTAAAGATTCTGTGCAGGTACCGCCTAGTAGTGCCTCCTCTGTTGCTTCGACGGGACGCACTACAGGGATTCAGTGCCACCGCTGCCATGGTCTTGGCCATGTGCAGAAAGATTGCCCAAGTAGGAGGGCATATGTGGTGACAGATGATGGTGGTTACATGAGCGCCTCCGATGTGGAGGATGAGGAGGAGGATGTCGCTGCCACCAGCGGTGACCTCGTCCTTGGAGGCGGAGATACCACGGGCTATATGAATATTATTGTGCAGCGTGTGCTTAGCACACAAGTCCAGCAACCCGAGATGATGCAGCGACATAACTTGTTCCAGATTTTCTTCGTCATCAAGAACCGTCGGGCACGTGTCATCATTGATGGAGGAAGCTGCAACAATTTGGTGAGTGCTGATGTGGTTAAGAAGCTTGATTTGACCACACGCCCACATCCACATCCATACTACATTCAGTGGTTAAATGACTCTGGAAAAGCTAAGGTAACACAAACTTGCAGAGTTCCTTTTTCCATTGGTTCCTATGTGGATTCTGTTGATTGTGATGTTGTACCCATGCAAGCTTGTTCACTTTTATTGGGTAGACCTTGGGAATTTGATAATGATGCTGTACACCATGGTAAAAGTAATAAGTACACTTTTATGCATAAAGGAACTAAAATTACTTTGTTACCAATGACCCCTGCTGAAATTGTACAAGCTGATTTAGAACGAGCTGCTAGTTTGAAAAATAAACGCCCTGAAATTCAGCAACCTGTTAATTCTGCTTCTACACCAAGTAATGTTAATGATTCTTCATGTTCTAAGGGTGCTGCAATTAAATTACAAGGTCGTTCATGTCTTGCCACAAAATCTGAGCTTGCTGAAATTTCTACTGATGATATTTGCTATGCTTTGATATGCAAACAAGCCTTGTTTTTGCTTGGTGATATTGCTTCTAGTGCTTTGCCTCCTGCTGTCACTAACCTTTTGCAGGAGTATGAGGATGTTTTCCCAGCTGAGATACCCCCGGGATTGCCACCTTTGAGAGGGATTGAGCATCAAATTGATTTGATTCCTGGTGCTATTTTACCAAACCGTGCTGCTTATAGGACCAACCCTGAGGAGACTAAGGAGATACAACGACAAGTCCAAGACCTTTTGGATCGTGGGTATGTTCGTCAATCACTTAGTCCTTGTGCTGTTCCTGTACTTTTGGTTCCTAAGAAAGATGGTTCTTGGCGTATGTGTGTAGATTGTAGAGCCATTAATAACATTACTATTAGGTATCGTCATCCTATTCCTAGGCTAGACGACATGCTTGATGAGTTATGTGGTGCTATAATTTTCACTAAAATTGATTTGCGTAGTGGCTACCATCAAATTAGAATGAAACTTGGAGATGAATGGAAAACAGCTTTCAAAACCAAATTCGGGTTGTATGAGTGGTTAGTAATGCCTTTTGGGTTAACTAATGCACCCAGTACTTTCATGCGTTTGATGAATGAGGTTTTAAGACCTTTTATTGGCAAATTTGTGGTTGTTTACTTTGATGATATCTTGATTTATAGCAAATCCACGGATGATCATATGATTCATTTGCGTGCTGTTTTTGATGCTTTGCGAGTTGCACGTTTATTTGGTAACCTTGAGAAGTGCACCTTTTGCACGGATCGAGTCTCTTTTCTTGGCTATGTTGTGACTCCACAGGGAATTGAGGTGGATGAGGCGAAGATTGAAGCCATAAAGAGCTGGCCGCTTTGTCAAAGATTTCAGCACCATTGCTGCACCATTGCATGAGTTGACAAAGAAGGGCGTTGACTTCCATTTTGGTAAGGTACATCATGAGTCTTTTGATGCTTTGAAGGACAAACTTACACATGCACCATTGCTGCAATTACCCAATTTTGATAAGACTTTTGAGCTTGAATGTGATGCTAGTGGTATAGGCATTGGTGGTGTTCTGATGCAAGATGGTAAACCTGTTGCATACTTTAGTGAGAAAATTACTGGGCCTGTTTTGAATTATTCCACGTATGATAAGGAACTATATGCACTTGTACGTTCTTTAGAAACGTGGCGTCATTATTTGTTGCCCAAAGAATTTGTTATTCATTCTGATCATGAATCACTTAAGTATATTCGTTCTCAAGGCAATTTGAACCGTAGACATGCTAAATGGGTTGAGTTTATTGAGTCTTTTCCTTATATTATTAAACATAAGAAAGGGAAGGATAATGTGATTGCTGATGCTTTATCGAGGCGATATACTTTGTTGTCTCAACTTGATTGTAGAATTTTTGGACTTGAGGCAATTAAAGAACAATATGTTGTTGATGTCGATTTTAAAGATGTATTGCTGCACTGTAAAGAAGGTCGTGCTTGGCACAAATTTGTGTTGAATGATGGATTCTTGTTTAGAGCTAACCGCCTATGCATTCCAGTTGGTTCCGTTCGTCTTTTGTTGTTGCAGGAGGCGCATGGAGGTGGATTGATGGGTCATTTTGGTGCTAAGAAGACAGAGGATATTTTGGCCACACACTTCTTTTGGCCAAGGATGAGGAAAGATGTTGAGCGTTTTGTTGCTCGCTGCACTACATGTCAAAAAGCTAAGTCTCGATTGAATCCACATGGTTTATACATGCCACTTCCTGTTCCTTCTATTCCTTGGGCGGATATTTCTATGGACTTTATTTTAGGACTGCCTAGGACTAAGAGGGGGAGCGATAGCATTTTTGTTGTCGTGGATCGTTTTTCCAAGATGGCACACTTTATATCATGTCATAAAACTGATGATGCTAGTTATATTGCTGATCTTTTTTTCAAAGAAATTGTACGTTTGCATGGTATGCCTTCTACTATTGTTTCAGATCGTGATGCAAAATTCTTGAGTCATTTTTGGCGCACGCTTTGGAATAAGTTGGGTACAAAGTTGTTATTTTCTACAACTTGTCATCCACAAACTGATGGACAAACTGAGGTTGTGAACCGCACTTTGGGTACTATGTTGCGAGCTGTTTTGAAGAAAAATTTGAAGCAATGGGAAGAATGCTTACCTCATGTTGAGTTTGCTTATAATCGGGCAACACATTCTACTACCAAGGTAAGTCCATTCAAGGTAGTGTATGGTTTTGATCCCCGTACTCCACTTGATATACTTCCTCTACCTATTAATGAGAGAGTTCATATTAATGCTAAGGAGCGTGCTGAATTTATTTTGCAAATACATGAGACCACTAGACTTAGCATTGAAAAGATGAATGAAAAGTATAAAATTGCTGGTAGTAAGGGAAGAAAGGAAGTAAAGCTTGATGTAGGAGATTTAGTGTGGTTACACTTAAGGAAGGATAGATTTCCAGAATTGAGAAAGTCTAAACTAATGCCTAGAGCTGATGGTCCATTCAAAATAATAGAGAAGATTAATGATAATGCATACAAACTTGAGTTGCCTCCCGAGTTCGGGGTTAGTCCTATTTTTAACATTTCAGATTTGAAACCATACTTGGGAGAAGAGGATGAGCTTGAGTCGAGGACGACTCCACTTCAAGAGGGGGAGGATGATGAGGACATCACTCCTATGGATACACACAACACTCCTCCAAATCTGGACTTGCAAGGTCCAATGACTAGAGCTCGTACACGACAACTAAATTTAGAGGTGAGCTCGTTCCTACGTTCTTCGCTATATGTTACTTTTGAGAATGGTTTGCTACCTAATGATTATTTTATGATTAGAAACCATGGAGAGGACCAGGAGATGATGGGAGAAGGATTTGGAAACGTGGAGGGCCAGCAAGGGCTTGGAAGCCAAAGTGGAGGCCCAATCAAAACCGACTTCGAGTCTGTTTCGGGGCCCAGGACCAGTCTGTACTAAAACGGTCGCCCAGGACGCATACGGACTCGGATTTGGACGTTCTACATATGCACGGAAAGATAAGGAGAAGACCTTTCCAATGCCGCCGGCCTCATGTCAAAATTCATCCGGAGTCATCGGGAATCGTCAAAATAAGAGAGAGTCCAGAATCTGTGTCGGTGCTGCGTCGCTTATTTTTTGTCTTTGGGCCTTGTATCTAGTTGAGCCCAATTCGGGGCGCGTCCAGAGGGTCTTGCACGACCCTAGGGTCTTTATATACAGCCACCACCGCACCATTAGGGTTCGGGTTTTGCTTAGATCAATTCTGTTCATAAACAGTTTCGCCGTTCATCGGTTTGTGAGACCCCAACTTGGAGAGTTTAATCATACATCTGCAATTGTGTTGCATTATTCGTTGTTCTTGCTTGTGTTCTTGATTCGTAGGCAGGGATTAGCCTTCTCGGCGAGGTCAATCGTCTTTTGGACGGTTGATAACCAGAGGAGACGTCGTGCTACGATTGCGGGGTTTAGAACGTGCTGTTCTGAAGCCGGATCGATTTGTGTGTCGCCTCCGACCAAATCAACTTACCAAGAACCTTTCGGAAGATCGGGAACCCTTGTCCACATCAACTTGAGGACAAGAACCTGGCACCACTGAAGGCGCAGCGCGCTGCACCCCGTTCAAATATAAACTCACCCTGAGGCCGGCCATCGGCCTTGGATCCCTCTAACGCTTGGCACGCCAGCATCAGGCCCCATGAAAGGACACCCCTGCACTTCAAACACCAAAATAATACAAAGGACTGTCACGTTGACAATGCCATGTCTCGCCTTTTTAGGCCAACCCTCCTCTATGACACCCCCCGCCGTCTGCTTGGCCTAGGGGACGGAAACCTAGGATGTGGGTCCCATAGCACCCCTGTGACCACATCAAATGTACAAAGCCAAAGAACGAGTCCGCACAGACTCCTCCTTTGGCTCAGGGGCTACACCCGACGGATGCGCTCGAGCGCACCCTGACCCAAAGGCAAACCGAACGTCTCACATCGTATCAAGCCGAAGCGCGAGTTCCTCCAAAACTCACCCCTGGCTCAGGGGCTACACCCGTCAGGTGCGCTCGCACGCACCTTTCTTGAAAATAGGAATGGCTGCAAGTCAAGAACAAGTCGCTCCGCCTGCCGGATCCAATGCGTGGCGCGCCCTCTCAGGCTGAGGACTCAACCACTCATTGAAAATAATCTACTCCGGGACAAGGACGACCATTTGACTAACATCACATCCAAGACAACAGTACAGCGCCCCCATGATCACTGACAGGGCCTGCCCCTGTCAGCTCCCATCAGTGGGGCCCAAACCACGACAAGACAGGATGATAGGTCCCTGACTGAACCGGGAGTGGTGGAGCAGAGAAACTTGATTGCCCTGTCAGGATAGGATGGATTCCAACTCCAAATAGGTCCAGACAGATGCAACCCGATGCGTCGACCCCTAACGGAGGGGGTCGAGCGAGGACGGTCAACAACTGCCAACGACCCGGCCTTAAATGTCATACCCATTACACGCGAACAGTTTTGGGAGGTCAAATCCCCCATCTTACCTGCTCCCCTTGTCATCATCAGGGCCCGCTGGTAAGAGCAGGGCAGGACAGACTTTGACACCAACCCCCGATGACGCCCCCTAAACAACAATGATGCAGGACGGTCCGATGGAAAGCAGGATTGATCTCCGCCTAGGTGATGTGATAGCGCCCATGATGAACCATCCAGCGTATGGAGGAACACGCTGTCTACAGAAGCAAGGGAAGCTCGACCCGATAACGCAAAATGGGGGCACGCCTGACACATCTTCCTCCTCCCTGACACCCGGACAGGACCAAAGGGGTTCATGAGTACACGGGCCATGTCGCTGGCCATAGACTTCGCCTTCTCCAACACGCGTCTACCGACTCCTCACGTGTAGAAACCTCTCACTCTATCTCTCTCTATGATGTGGGTCTTTTCCCTTGAAGTATAAAAGTGGGAGGTCCACACCCCTCTCTAGACATCGCCACACACTCACATCACTAACACCCAAGACTTGGAGCTCTCTCCTCTCTCACCACCATTGTATCACTCAATCGGAGCCAGTAACATGAGCATGCCTGAGAACTGGACGTAGGGGATCCCCCCGAACCAGTATGACCCCCTTGTGTCCTCTTACTTAGCCATCGCCGAGCCTAATATGCCCCCCTCCCCATGAACAAATTCTACTAGACGGTGATCTAAACACTGATAGTATGTCTTATTCTACCTTGAAAATCTGATTAAAACTAGCTTTACCATCCATAAAACTAACAATCTTTTGTCCTGTTGCTGCATCAACTAGAAGATCTGCTATTGGCATCGGGTAATCGTCTTTCCGAGTAGCTCTATTCAATGGGTGAAAGTCGATACAAACTCTCAACTTGCTACACATCTTGAAAAGAGGTACAATATTTGAAACCCACTCTGGATATCAGCAAGGCCTAATAAACTTAGCATCATATAACTTGGTAATTTCAGCCTTGACAGCATCATAAATTTTTGGATCAATTCTTCTCGGGGGTTGCTTATAAGGTCGATATCTAGGTTTGATGGGCAACTAATGTTCAACTTGGATCGGCTCAGACCGGGCATCTCAGAATAACCCCTGAGCTTGGTTCAACTTAACAGAGTGGTTCGAACTTGGTTCATCTTAACGGAGTGGTTTGAGCTTTGTTCATCTTAACGAAATGGTTCGAGCTTGGTTCATCTTAATGGTGCGGTTCAAACATGGTTCATCTTAACAAAGTGGTTTGAGCTTGGTTCGCCTTAATGAAGTGGTTCAAGGTTGGTTCATCTTAACGGGGTGGTTCATACTTGGTTAATCTTAACAAAGTGGTTTGAGCTTGGTTTATCTTAATGGATTGGTTCGAGCTTGGTTTGTTTTAACAGAGTGGTTCGAGCAAGGTTTATCGTAATGGAGTGTTCGAGCGTGGTTCATCTTAAAGGAGTGGTTCGAGCATGGTTCATCGTAGCAGGGTGTTCGAGCTTGGTTCATCTTAATGGGTAGGTTCGAGCTTGGTTCGTCTTAATGGAGTGGTTCGAGCGTGGTTGATCTTAATGGAGTGGTTCAAACCTGGTTCATCTTAACAGAGTGGATCAAGCATGCTACAACGCAATCAAAGTGTGTTTGTTTGTGTTCCTTCACGTCTTACTTAGTTGTTCAAACTTGGTTCATCATGATGAAGTGGTTCGAGCTTGGTACATCTTAATGGAGTGGTTCAAGCTTGGTTCATCTTAACAGAGTTATTCGAGCTTGGTTCATCTTAACGAAGTGGTTCAAGCTAGGTTCATACTAATGGAGTCGTATGAGCTTGGTTCAACTTAACAGAGTAGTTCGAGCTTGGTTCATCTTAAGGGAGTGGTATGAGCATGGTTCATCATAACAGGGTGTTTGAGCTTGGTTCATCTTAATGAATCAGTTCGAGCTTGGTTCATCTTAATGGAGTGGTTTGAGCTTGGTTCATCTTAATGGTGCTGTTGAAACATGGTTCATCTTAACGAAGTAGTTCGAGCTTGGTTCATATTAACAGAGTGGTTCGAGGCTGGTTCATCTTACCGGGGTGGTTCATACTTGGTAGACCTAACAAAGTTGTTCGAGTTTGGTTTATCTTAATGGATTGGTTCGAGCTTGGTTCGTCTTCACAAAGTGGTTCAAGCATGGTTCATCGTAACGGAGTGTTTGAGCATGGTTCATCTTAATGGAGTGGTTTGAGGTTCATCGTAACAGAGTGTTCGAGCGTGGCTCATCTTAATGGAGTGGTTCAAGCCTGGCTCATCTTAACAGAGTGGATCAGGCATGCTACAATGCAATCAAAGTGTGCTTGTTCGTGTTCCTTCACGTCTTACATAGTAGTTCAAACTTTGTTCATCTTGATGAAGTGGTCTGATCTTGGTTCATGTTCACGAAGCGGTTCAGTGTTGCTTTATCTTAACGGGGTGGTTCGAGTTTGGTTCATCTTAACAAAGTTGTTCAAGATTGGTTCATCTTAATGGATTGGTTTGAGCTTGGTTCGTCTTAACGGAGTGGTTCAAGCTTGGTTCATCGTAATGAAGTGTTCGAACGTGGTTCATCTTAATGGAGTGGTTCAAGCCTGGTTCATCTTAACGGAGTGGATCAGTCATGCTACAACACAATCAAAGTGTGTTTGTTCATGTTCCTTCACGTCTTTCTTAGTTCTTCAAACTTGGTTCATCTTAACAAAGTAGTTCGAGCTTGGTTGATCTTAACAGAGTGGATCAGGCATGCTATAATGCACTCATAGTGTGTTTGCTTGTGGTCCTTCATGTCTTATGTAGTGGTTTAAACATGGTTCATCTTAACAAAGTGGTTCGAGCTTGGTTCATCATAACGGAGTGGTTCGAGGTTGCTTCATCTTAACGGGGTGGTTCGAGCTTGGTTCATCTTAACAAAGTGGTTCGAGCTTGGTTTATCAGAATAGAGTGTTCGAGCATGGTTCATCTTAACGGAGTGGTTTGAGCATGGTTCATCGTAACTCAGTGTTCGAGCGTGGTTCATATTAATAGAGTGGTTCAAGCTTGGTTCATCTTATTGGCATGGTTCAAGCCTGATTCATCTAAGCGGACTAGATCAAGCATGCTACAACACAATTAAAGTACGTTTGTTCGTGTTCCTTCATGTCTTACTTAGTTGTTCAAACTTGGTTAATCTTGACGAAGTGGTTCGAGCTTGGTTCATCTTAGCGGAATGGTTCGAGCTTGGTTCATCTTAACGGAGTTGTTCAAGCTTGGTTTGTCTTAACGAAGTGGTTCAAGCTTGGTTCATCCTAATGGAGTCATTCGAGCTTGGTTCAACTTAATAGAGTGGTTTGAGTTTGGTTTGTCTTAACGGAGTGGTTCGAGCATGGTTCATCATAACGGAGTAGCTCGAGCTTGGTTTATCTTAATGGATTTGTTCGAGCTTGGTACGTCTTAACAGAGTGGCTGGAGCGTGGTTCATCATAACAGAGTGTTCAAGTGTGGTTCATCTTAACGGAGCTGTTTGAGCATGGTTCATCATAACAGAGTGTTTGAGCATGGTTCATCTTAATGGAGTAGTTCTAGTCCTGGTTTATCCTAACGGAGTGGATCAAGCATGGTACAATACAATCAAAATGTGTTTGTTCGTGTTCCTTCACATCTTACTTAGTTGTTGAAACTTTTTTCATCTTGACGAAGTGGTTCGAGCTTGGTTCATCTTAACGGAGTGGTTCGAGCTCGGTTCATCTTAATGGAGTTGCTCAAGCTTGGTACATCTAAACGACGTGGTTCAAGCTTGGTTCATCATAATGTAGTTGTTCGAGCTTGGTTCAACATAACAGAGTGGTTCGAGCTTGGTTCATCCTAACGGAGTTATTCATGCTTTGTTCATCTTAACAAAATGGTTCGAGCTAGGTTCATCTTATTGGCGTGTTTCAAATTTGGTTCATTTTAACGAAGTTGTTCGAGCTTGGTTAATCTCAAAGGAGCAAATCAAGCATGCTATAATGCAATCAAAATGTGTTTGTTTGTGTTCCTTCATGTCTTATATAGTGGCTTAAACATGGTTCATCTTAACAAAGTGGTTCAAGCTTTGTTCATCTTAACAGAATGGTCAAAGCTTGGTTTATCTTAATGGATTGGTTCGAGCTTGGTTCATCATAACGGAGTGTTCGAGCGTGGTTCATCTTTACAGAGTGGTTTGTGCATGGTTCATCTTAACAGAGTGTTTGAGCGTGGTTCATCTTAATGGAGTGGTTCAAGCCTGGTTCATCTTAACGGAGTAGATCAGGCATGCTACAATGCAATCAAAGTGTGTTATTTCATCTTGATGAAGTGGTTCGAGCTTGGTTTATCTTAACGGAATGGTTCGAGCTTGGTTCATCTTAACGTAGTTGTTCGAGCTTGGTTTATCTTAACAAAGTGGTTCAAGATTGGTTCATCCTAATGGAGTAGTACGAGCTTGGTTCAACTTAACAGAGTGGTTTGAGCTTGGTTCATCTTAACAGAGTGGTCCATGGTTTGTTCATCTTAATGAAATGGTTCGAGCTTGGTACATCTTAATAGAGTGGTTCATGTTTTGTTCATCTTAACAAAATGGTTCGAGCTTGGTTCATCTTAATAGGGTGGTTCAAATTTGGTTCATGTTAACAAAGTGGTTCGAGCTTGGTTAATCTTAATAGAGTTGATCAAGCATGCTATCATGCACTCAAAGTGTGTTTGTTTGTGGTCCTTGAGGTCCTACGTAGTGGTTCAAACATGGTTTATCTTAACAAAGTGGTTCGAGCTTGGTTCATCTTAACATAGTGGTTTGAGGTTGCTTCATCTTAACGGGATGGTTCGAGCTTGGTTCATCTTAACAAAGTGGTTCGAGCTTGGTTTATCTTAATGGATTAGTTCAAGCTTGGTTCGTCTTGACGGAGTGGTTTGAGCATGGTTCATCATAATGGAGTGTTCGAGCGTGGTTCATCTTTACGAAGTGGTTTGAGCATGATTCATCATAACAGAGTGTTTGGGCAAGGTTCATCTTAATGGAGTGGTTCAAGCTGGGTTCATCTTAATGGAGTAGACCAGGCATGCTACAATGCAATCAAAGTGCATTTGTTCGCGTTCCTTCACATCTTACTTAGTTGTTCAAACTTTATTAATCTTGACGAAGTGGTTCGAGCTCGGTTCATCTTAACGAAGTGGTTTGAGCTTGGTTCATCTTAACGAAGTTGTTCGAGCTTGGTTTATCTTAACGAAGTGGTTCAAGCTTGGTTCATCCTAATGGAGTCATTCAAGCTTGGTTCATCTTAATGAAATTGTTTGAGATCAGTTTATCTTAATGGATTGGTTTGAGCATGGTTTGTCTTAACGGAGAAGCTCGAGTGTGGTTCATCGTAACAGATTGTTCGAGTGTGGTTCATTGTAACATAGTGTTCGAGCATGGTTGATCTTAACAGGGTGGTGTAAGCATGGTTCATCGTAATAGAGTGTTCGAGCGTTGTTCATCTAAATGGAGTGGTTCAAGCCTGGTTCATCTAAAAGGAGTGGATCAAGCATGCTACAATGCAATCAAAGTACATATGTTCATGTTCCTTCACGTCTTACTTAGTTGTTCAAACTTGGTTATTCTTGACGAAGTGGTTCAAGCTTGGTTCATCTTAACAGAGTGGTTTGAGCTTGGTTCATCTTAACAGAGTTGTTCGAGCGAGGTTTATCTTAACAAAGTGGTTCAAGCTTGGTTCATCTGAACGGAGTAGATCAGGCATGCTACAACGCAATCAAAGTGCGTTTGTTTATGTTCCTTCACGTCTTACTTAGTTGTTCAAACTTGGTTAATCTTAACAAAGTGGTTCGAGCTCGGTTCATCTTAACGAAGTGGTTTGAGCTTGGTTCATCTTAATGGAGTTGTTCGAGCTTGGTACATCTAAATGAAGTGGTTCAAGATTGGTTCATCCTAATGGAGTCGTTCGAGCTTGGTTCATCTTAACAAAATGGTTTGAGATTTGTTTATCTTAATGGATTGGTTTGAGCGTGGTTTGTCTTAATGGAGAAGCTCAAGTGTGGTTCATCGTAACGGAGTGTTCGAGTGTGGTTCATCATAACATAGTGTTCGAGCATGGTTGATCTTAATAGGGTGGTGTAAGCATGGTTCATCGTAATAGAGTGTTCGAGCGTGGTTCATCTAAATGGAGTGGTTCAAGCCTGGTTCTTCTAAAAGGAGTGCATCAAGCATGCTACAACGCAATCACAGTACGTATGTTCGTGTTCCTTCACGTCTTACTTAGTTGTTCAAACTTGGTTAATCTTAACGAAGTGGTTCGAGCTCGGTTCATCTTAACTAAGTGGTTTGAGCTCGGTTCATCTTAATGGACTTGCTCAAGCTTGGTACATCTAAATGAAGTGGTTCAAGATTGGTTCATCCTAATGGAGTCGTTCGAGCTTGGTTCATCTTAACAAAATGGTTTGAGATTTGTTTATCTTAATGGATTGGTTTGAGCGTGGTTTGTCTTAATGGAGAAGCTCAAGTGTGGTTCATCATAACGGAGTGTTCGAGTGTGGTTCATCGTAACAGAGTGTTCGAGCGTGGTTCATCTTAATAGGGTGGTGTAAGCATGGTTCATCGTAATAGAGTGTTCGAGCATGGTTCATCTAAATGGAGTGGTTCAAGTCTGGTTCATCTAAAAGGAGTGGATCAAGCATGCTACAATGCAATCAATGTACGTATGTTCGTGTTCCTTCACTTCTTACTTAGTTGTTCAATCTTGGTTAATCTTGATGAACTGGTTCGAGCTTGGTTCGTCTTAACAGAGTGGTTCGATCTTGGTTCATCTTAACGGAGTTGTTCGAGCGAGGTTTATATTAACGAAGTGGTTCAAGCTTGGTTCATCTGAACGGAGTAGATCAGGCATGCTACAACGCAATCAAAGTGTGTTTGTTTGTGTTCCTTCACGTCTTACTTAGTTGTTCAAACTTGGTTCATCTTAACGAAGTGGTTCGAGCTCGATTCATCTTAACGAAGTGGTTTGAGCTTGGTTCATCTTAACGGAGTTTTTCGGGCTTGGTTTATCTTAACAAAAGGGTTCAAGCTTGGTTCATCCTAATGGAGTCATTCGAGCTTGGTTCATCATAAGGAAATTCCTTAAGATTAGTTTATCTTAATGGATTGGTTTGAGCGTGGTTCGTCTTAACGGAGAAGCTCGAGTGTGGTTCATCGTAACAGAGTGTTCGAGTGTTGTTCATCGTAACGGAGTGTTCGAGCGTGGTTCATCTTAACCGAGTGGTGTAAGCATGGTTCATCGTAATAGAGTGTTTGAGCGTGGTTTATCTTAACGGAGTGGTTCAAGCCTGGTTCATCTAAACGGAGTGGATCAAGCATGCTACAACGCAATCAAAGTATGTATGTTTGTGTTCCTTCACGTCTTACTTAGTTGTTCAAACTTGGTTAATCTCGACAAAGTGGTTCTAGCTTGGTTCATCTTAACAAAGTGGTTCGAGCTCGATTCATCTTAATGAAGTGGTTTCAGCTTGGTTTATCTTAACGGAGTTGTTCAAGCTTGGTTTATCTTAACAAAGTGGTTCAATCTTGGTCCATCCTAATGGAGTCCTTCGAGCTTGGTTCATCATAACGAAATGGTTTGACATTGGTTTATCTTAATGGGTTGGTTTGAGCTTGGTTTGTCTTATCAAAGAATCTCGAGTGTGGTTCATCGTAAAGGAGTGTTTGAGCATGGTTCATTGTTATAGAGTGTTCGATCATGGTTCATCGTAACGGAGTGATTTGAGCATGGTTCATCAGAACAGAGTGTTCGAACGTGGTTCATCTTAGTGGAGTGGTTCAAGCCTGGTTCATCTAAACGGAGTGCATCAAGCATGCTACTACGCAACAAAAGTGCGTATGTTCATGTTCTTTCACGTCTTACTTAGTTGTTCAAACTTGGTTAATCTTGACGAAGTGGTTCGAGCTTGGTTCATCTTAATGTAGTGGTTTGAGCTTGGTTCATTTTGATGGAGTTGTTCGAGCGTGGTTTATCTTAACGAAAGGGTTCAAGCTTGGTTCATCCTAATGGAGTCATTTGAGCTTGGTTCATCTTAACAAAATGGTTTGAGATTGGTTTACCTTAATGGATTGGTTTGAGCGTGGTTCATCTTAATAGAGAAGCTCGAGCGTGGTTCATCGTAACGGAGTGTTCGAGTGTGGTTCATCATAACAGAGTGTTCGAGCGTGGTTCATATTAACGGAGTAGTGTAAGCATGGTTCATCCTAATAGAGTGTTTGAGCGTGGTTCATCTTAATGAAGTGGTTCAAGTCTGGTTCATCTAAACAGAGTGGATCAAGCATGCTACAATGCAATCAAAGTACGTTTGTTCATGTTCCTTCACGTCTTACTTAGTTGTTCAAACTTGGTTAATCTTGACGAAGTGGTTCGAGCTTGGTTCATCTTAACGGAGTCGTTCGAGATTGGTTCATCTTAATGGAGTTGTTCGAGCGTGGTTTATCTTAATGAAGTGGTTCAAGCTTGGTTCATCCTAATGGAGTCGTTCGAGCTTGGTTCATCGTAATGAAAAGGTTCAAGATTGGTTTATCTTCATGGAGTGGTTCAAGCCTGGTTTATCTTAACGGAGTGGATCAAGCATGGTACAATGCAATCAAAATGTGTTTGTTTGTGTTCTTCGCATCTTACTTAGTTGTTGAAACTTTTTTCATCTTGATGAAGTGGTTCGAGCTTGGTTCATCTTAACGGAGTGTTTCGAGCTCGATTCATCATAACATAGTGTTCAAGCGTGGTTTATCTTAACTGATGAGGATATCACTCCTAAGGATACATGCAACACTCCTCCAATTCTGGACTTGCAAGGTCCAATGACTAGAGCTCGTGCACGACGATTAAATTTAGAGGTGAGCTCGTTCCTACATTCTTCATTATATGTCACTTTTGAGAATGGTTTGCTACCGAATGATTATATTGTAATTAGGAAACATGGAGAGGACCAGGAGATGATGGGATAAGGAGTTGGAGACGTGGAGGACCAGCAAGGACGTGGAAGCCAAGGTGGAGGCCCAACCAAAACCGACTTCGAGTCTGTTTCGGGGTCAGGACCAGTCTGCACTAAAACGGAGACCCAGGACGCATACAGACTCGGATTTGGACGTTCTACATATGCATGGAAAGATAAGAAGAATACCTTTCCAATGCCGCTGCTCTCATATCAAAATTCATCCGGAGTCATCGGGAATCGTCGAAACAAGAGAGGGTCCAGAATCTGTTTCGGTGCTGTGTCGCTTGTTTATGGCCTTTGGGCTTTGTATCTAGTTGAGCCCAATTAGGGGCGCATCCAGAGGGTGTTGCATGATCCTAGGGTCTTCATATACAGCCACCTCCGCACCATTAGGGTTTGAGTTTTTCTTAGATTATTCTATTCATAACAGTTTCGCCGTCATCACGGTTTATGAGACCCCAACTTCGTGAGATTCATAATACATCTACAATTGTGTTGCCTTCTTCTTTGTTCTTGCTTGTGTTCTTCATTCGCAGGCAGGGATTAGCCTTCTCGGTGAGGTCAATCGTTTTAGGACGGTTGATAACCAGAGGAGACGTCGTGCTGCGGTTGCGGGGTTTAGAACATGCTATTCTGAAGCCGGATCGATTTGTGTGTCGCCTCCGACCAAATCAACTTATCTAGAACCTTTCGGAAGATCGGGAAGCCTTGTTCACATCAAGTGGTAATCAGAGCTTCAGGTGCACCATCAGGTTCACACTACCCTTAGTTAATTTTGTTTTGTGTTCATCCTATCATCCACAGAAAAGCCAAAAAAAAAAATTTCCCTCCGCCCATAACCACGTGTATAGCCTTTGTATATTTCAATTTCAGAGTCCGTAGTATTGAGTTTATGCCCTAGTTCTTGTTTAGTTGCTGGTTTAGTTTGTGTTTTTGTCATCAGTAGTGTTTCCCTTGCAACCCTAGCCGCCATCCCCTTCACCATCCTCTGTTCTATCGGCTTTGTGTGCTAGGGTTGATTGATCGATACACCCACCCTAATCCCACCCTAAACCCACCTCAAACACCTCGGACCAATCCCCATAAATTCCACTTTCCTCTGCATCCACGCCGCCAAAAAAAAATCTTACCCAATTCCAAACCCGACCCCTAACCCGACTCGGGTTTCTGGAAAACCGACTCCGACCCCTCTTCGGTAAAACGGGCATAACTTTTCGCTCAGTTGTCCATTTTGGCTAAAATTTTTACAGGAAATTCTTGACTCAAAGTTGAGCATACTCACGCCATGTGTGCCCTCGTCAAAAAATTCAAAAAAAATCAGGAAGATAAAGAAAAAATTGATTTAAGATTAAACCCGATGTTTTTCAACTTCAAGATTTTCTGTAGGCCACATCCTACCTCTGTTTGAGCTAAAATTTTTTGTGGATTCTCCCCCATTATTAGTGAGTTGGAGAAAAATATAAAAAAAATAAAATAAAAATATGAAATTTGGAATTTCTACTAGTGCTACATCTAGCCCCCTGAAATTTCTGGATTTGGCTGTTTTGCACTTAGCCCCCTGTTATCGCCTGTGTGCCTTTGTCTCCTTGTTTCTACTTTGCTATCACTACTATTCTAGGACATACTTAGACCAGCAGCTAGGGACAAGTTACTTGGGCACTTATTCAGCTTTACTATCTGTTTTTGATTTGTGTCCCACTCACATATATATATTTGGCCTTTCCTAGCTCTACATATTTTTTCTGGACAGCACGTAGGTTCTTTTGTGACCCTTGCAATCATGGAACACACCTCCCTGGTATCCTTTGCTTTGTTTTTTAGAACTTTGGAAGAGCTTTGTAAGGAGTTTCCTTTTGCTGTGTTGAGAGGCACCACTGCTTAGCTGTTTTGTAGGGATAACCTTCACGGTTTGTTTCCTGTTTTGGTGTTTGTGATGGCAGGGAGTGACGACGGAGAGATGGCTTCCCCCTCACAATTTGCTGAGTGCGTGAGCCAAGAGCAGCTCCAGAAGGCTTTGCAAGCTGCTCGGAGTGATTTGGTAGAGACGATCACCAGAGCCATTACTGATGCGGTCAGCAAGCTTCACATTGGAGAAAGCATCGAGCGGTTGGAGAAGTGGGTCTCTATGTTAACCGATCAGGTTGTCGCGTTGGAGACCGCCCCCAAGACCAATGATACGAACACTAATAACCATGACGTTGATGACGTCCATGATGAAGACACGGTGTATAAGGCTGATGGCACCATGGATAGGTCAGCTACAAGGACCACAAGATTACGACGTCGTTTGCACCATAATACTCAAGGTATGGGTGGTTTCCATAACTACAATCATCGTCCACATGGTAACTATGCTCCAGATGACCTGTATGCTAAAATTAAGTTTTCAATTCCTTCGTTTTTGGGTGAGTATGATGGTGATGTTTATCTTGATTGGGAGATGACTGTAGAACAAAAATTTAATGCCCACCTTGTTCCTGAACAACATAGAGTTAGACAAGCTACTAGTGAGTTCAAGGACTTTGCTATTGTTTGGTGGAGTGGTCTAGCTACTAAAACTAACTTGCCTACTACTTGGGAAGAAATTAAGGTAGCAATGCGTGATCGTTTTGTTCCTCCTTCTTTTTATAGAGAGATTCATAATAAACTGCAGCGTTTAGAACAAGGAGATAAAACTGTTCAGGAGTACTTTAGTGAGCTTCAGAAGGGTTTGATTCGTTGTGCTGTGGTTGAAAAAGTAGAGGATTAGATTTGTCGTTTTTATTCTGGTTTAAGAAAAGAAATTCAGGACATCCTTGATTATAAAGAATATTATACCCTCACCCAGTGTTTCCAGTATGCTATGCTTGCAGAGAAAGAATCACAGAGATTTTTCCAGGCTTTGAGGAGTACAGCAAGTCAAGGAACTCCTACCCCCCCACGCTCGACGGGGACTTCGGGGCTGCCCAGGCCATCTTTCCGGCTGCCCCCACCAGCAGCTACCAAGGGAACCAGTGTTGTTTCTGCAGCCCCAAGATCAGACCCTGCACCTTCTATGTGCTCAGGTAAAACTAAAGTGCAGGTACCAGCTAGTAGTGCCTCCTCTGTTGCTTCGACAGGGCGCACTACAGGGATTCAGTGCCACCGCTGCCATGGACTTGGTCATGTGCAGAAAGATTGTCCAAGTAGGTGGGCATATGTGGCGACAGACGATGGCGGTTACATGAGCACCTCCGATGTGGAGGATGAGGAGGAGGATGTCGCTGCCACCAGCAGTGACCTCGTCCTTGGAAGCGGAGACACCACGGGATACATGAACATTATTGTTCAACGTGTCCTTAGCACACAAGTTCATCAGCCCGAGATGATGCAGCGCCACAACTTGTTCTAAATTTTCTTCGTCATCAAGAACCGCCGAGCACGTGTCATCATTGATGGAGGGAGCTGCAATAACTTGGTGAGTTCTAATGTGGTCAACAAGCCTTCTTTGACCACACGTCCACATCCACATCCGTACTACATTCAGTGGTTAAACGATTCTGGAAAAGCTAAGGTATTACAAACTTGCAGAGTTCCTTTTTCCATTGGTTCTTATGTGGATTCTGTTGATTGTGATGTCGTACCCATGCAAGCATGTTCACTTTTATTGGGTAGACCTTGGGAATTTGATAATGATGCTCTACATCATGGTAGAAGTAATAAGTACACTTTTATGCATAAAGGAACTAAAATTACTTTGTTACCAATGACCCCTGCTGAAATTATACAAGTTGATTTAGAAAGAGCTGCTAGTTTGAAAAATAAAGGTCCTGAAATTCAACAACCTGTTAATTCTAATTCTACACCTAGTAATGTTAATGATTCTTCAAGTTCTAAGGGTGCTGGAATTAAATTACAAGGTCGTTCATGTCTTGCAACAAAATCTGAGCTTGCTGAAATTTCTGATAATGATGATATTTGCTATGTTTTGATATGCAAAGAAGCTTTGTTTTCGCTTCATGATATTGCTTCTAGTGCTTTGTCTCCTGCTGTCACTAACCTTTTGCAGGAGTATGAGGATGTTTTTCCAGCTGAGATACCCCCGGGATTGCCACCTTTGAGAGGGATTGAGCATCAAATTGATTTGATTCCGGGTGCTACTTTGCCAAACCGTGCTACTTATAGGACCAACCCTGAGGAGACTAAGGAGATACAACGACAAGTTCAAGACCTTTTGGATTGTGGGTATGTTCATCAATCACTTAGTCCTTGTGCTATTCCTGTACTTTTGGTTCCTAAGAAAGATGGTACTTGGCGTATGTGTGTAGATTGTAGAGCCATTAATAATATTACTATTAGGTATCATCATCCTATTCCTAGGCTAGACGACATGCTTGATGAGTTATGTGGTGCTATAATTTTCACTAAAATTGATTTGCGTAGTGGCTACCATCAAATTAGAATGAAACTTGGAGACGAATGGAAAACAGCTTTCAAAACCAAATTTGGATTATATGAGTGGTTAGTAATGCCTTTTGGTTTAACTAATGCACCTAGTACTTTCATGCACTTGATGAATGAGGTTTTAAGAGCTTTCATTGGCAAATTTGTGGTAGTTTACTTTGATGATATCTTGATTTATAGCAAATCCATAGATGAACATATGAATCATTTGCGTGCTGTTTTTGATGCTTTATGAGATGCATACTTATTTGGTAACCTTGAGAAGTGCACCTTTTGCATGGATCGAGTCTCTTTTCTTGGCTATGTTGTGACTCCACAGGGAATTGAGGTGGATGAGGCGAAGATTGAAGCCATAAAGAGCTGGCCTGTACCAAAAACTATCACACAGGTGAGGAGTTTTCTTGGTCTTGCAGGTTTCTACTGCCGCTTTGTCAAAGATTTCAGCACCATTGCTGCACCTTTGCATGAGTTGACAAAGAAGGGCGTTGATTTCCATTGGAGTATGGTACATCATGAGTCTTTTGATGATTTGAAGGATAAACTTACACATGCACCATTGCTGCAATTACCTAATTTTGATAAGATTTTTGAGCTTGAATGTGATGCTAGTGGTATATGCATTGGTGGTGTTTTGATGCAAGACAGTAAACCTGTTGCATACTTTAGTGAGAAAATTACTGGGCCTGTTTTGAATTACTCCACATATGATAAGGAATTGTATGCACTTGTACGTTGTTTAGAGACGTGGCGTCATTATTTGTTGCCCAAAGAATTTTTTATTCATTCTGATCATGAATCACTTAAGTATATTCGTTCTCAATGTAATTTGAACCGCAGACATGCTAAATGGATTGAGTTTATTGAGTCTTTTCCTTACATTATTAAACATAAGAAAGGGAAGGATAATGTGATCGCTGATGCTTTATCTAGGTGCTATACTTTATTGTCTCAACTTGATTGTAGAATTTTTGGACTTGAGGCAATTAAAGAACAATATGCTGCTGATGTTGATTTTAAAGATGTATTACTGCATTGTAAAGAAGGTTGTGCATGGAACAAATTTGTGTTGACTGATGGCTTCTTGTTTAGAGCTAACCGCCTATGCATTCCAGTTGGTTTCGTTCGTCTTTTGTTGTTACAGGAGGCACATGGAGGTGGATTGATGGGTCATTTTGGTGCCAAGAAGACGGAGGATATTTTGGCCACACACTTCTTTTGGCCAAGGATGAGGAAAGATGTTGAGCACTTTGTTGCTCGCTGCACTACATGTCAAAAAGCAAAGTCTCGCTTGAATCCACATGGTTTATACATGCCACTTTCTGTTCCTTCTATTCCTTGGGCGGATATTTCTATAGACTTTGTTTTAGGACTGCCTAGGACTAAGAGGGGGAGTGATAGTATTTTTGTTGTTGTGAATAGATTTTCTAAGATGGCACAGTTTATACCATGTCATAAGACTGATGATGCTAGTTATATTGCTGACTTTTTTTCAAAAAATTGTATGTTTGCATGGTATGCCTTCTACTATTGTTTTAGATCGTGATGCAAAATTCTTGAGTCACTTTTGGCGCATGCTTTGGCATAAGTTGGGTACAAAGTTGTTGTTTTCTACAACTTGTCACCCACAAACTGATGGACAAACTGAGGTGGTGAACCGCACTTTGGGTACTATGTTGAGAGCTATTTTGAAGAAAAATTTGAAGCAATGGGAAGAATGTTTGCCTCATGTTGAGTTTGTATATAATCGGGTAACACATTCTACTACCAAGGTAAGTCCTTTCAGGTTAGTGTATGGTTTTGATCCCCGTACTCCACTTGATATACTTCCTTTACCTATTCATGAGAGAGTTCATGTTGATGCTAAGGAGCGTGCTAAATTTATTTTGAAAATGCATGAGACCACTAGACTTAGCATTGAAAAGACGAATGAAAAGTATAAAATTGCTGGTAGTAAAGGTAGAAAAGAAGTACAACTTGATGTAGGAGATTTAGTATGGTTACACTTGAGAAAGGATAGATTTCCAGATTTGAGAAAGTCTAAATTAATGCCTAGAGCTGATGGTCCTTTCAAAATAATTGAGAAGATTAATGATAATGCATATAAACTTGAGTTGCCTCCCGAGTTCGGGGTTAGTCCTACTTTTAACATTTCAGATTTGAAACCATACTTAGGAGAAGAGAATGAGCTTGAGTCACGGATGACTCCACTTCAAGAGGGAGAGGATGATGAGGACATCACTCCTAAGGATACATGCAACACTCCTCCAATTCTGGACTTGCAAGGTCCAATGACTAGAGCTCGTGCACGATGACTAAATTTAGAGGTGAGCTCGTTCCTACATTCTTTATTATATGTCACTTTTGAGAATGGTTTGCTACCTAATGATTATATTGTAATTAGGAACCATGGAGAGGACTAGGAGATGATGGGAGAAGGACTTGGAGACGTGGAGGACCAGCAAGGACGTGGAAGCCAAGGTGGAGGCCCAACCAAAACCGACTTCGAGTCTGTTTTGGGGCTCCGGACCAGTCTGCACTAAAACGGAGGCCCAGGACGCATACGGACTCGGATTTAGACGTTCTACATATGCACGGAAAGATAAGAAGAAGACATTTCCAATGCTGCTGGTCTCATATCAAAATTCATCCGGAGTCATCGGGAATCGTCGAAACAAGAGAGGGTCCAGAATCTGTTTCGGTGCTGCGTCGCCTATTTTTGGCCTTTGGGCTTTGTATCTAGTTGAGCCCAATTAGGGGCACGTCCAGAGGGTCTTGCACGACCCTAGGGTCTTCATATACAGCTGTCGCTGCACCATTAGGGTTCGGGTTTTGCTTAGATTATTCTGTTCATAACAGTTTCACCGTCATCACGGTTTGTGAGACCCCAACTTCGTGAGATTCATAATACATCTGCAATTGTGTTGCCTTCTTCTTTATTCTTGCTTGTGTTCTTCATTCGCAGGCAGGGATTAGCCTTCTCGGCGAGGTCAATCATTTTAGGACGGTTGATAACCAGAGGAGACATCGTGTTGTAGTTCCGGGGTTTAGAATGTGCTGTTCTGAAGCCGGATCAATTTGTGTGTCGGCTCTGACCAAATCCACTTATCTAGAACCTTTCGGAAGATCAAGAACCCTTGTTCACATCATTAATGGAGTGGTTTGAGCATTGTTCATCGTAAGAGAGTGTTCGAGTGTGGTTCATCTTCATGCAGTGGTTCAAGCATGGTTCATCTTTATGAAGTGGTTTGAGCATGATTCATCTTAACATATTGTTTGGGCATGCTTCATCTTCATGGAGTGGTCCATGCCAGGTTCATCTTAACGGAGTAGATCAGGCTTGCTACAACGCAATCAAAGTGTGTTTGTTCGCATTCCTTCATGTCTTACTTAGTTGCTCAAACATGGTTACTCTTGATGAAGTGGTTCGAGCTCGTTTCATCTTAACGAAGTGGTTTGAGCTTGGTTCATCTTAACGGAGTTGTTCGAGCTTGGTTTATCTTAATGAAGTGGTTCAAGCTTGGTTCATCCCAATGGAGTCATTCAATCTTGGTTCATCTTAATGAAATGGTTCGAGATTGGTTTATCTTAATGGAGTGGTTCAAGCCTGGTTTATCTTAATGGAGTGGATCAAGCATGGTACAATGCAATCAAAATGTGTTTGTTTGTGTTCTTCGCATCATACTTAGTTGTTCAAACTTGGTTCATCTTGAGGAAGTGGTTCAAGCTTGGTTCATCTTAATGTAGTGGTTCGAGCTTGGTTCATCGTAACGGAGTGTTCGAGCGTGGTTCATCTTAACGGAGTGGTTTGAGCGTTGTTCATCGTAACAGAGTGTTCGAGCGTGGTTCATCTTCATAAAGTGGTGCAAAACTGGTTCATCTTTATGAAGTGGTTTGAGCATGATTCATCTTAACAGAGTGTTTGGGCATGGTTCATCTTCATGGTGTGGTTCAAGCCAGGTTCCTCTTAACATAGTAGATCAGGCATGCTACAACGCAATCAAAGTGCGTTTGTTCGCGTTCCTTCATGTCTTACATAGTTGGTCAAACTTGGTTAATCTTGACGAAGTGGATCGAGCTTGGTTCATCTTAACAAAGTGGTTTGAGCTTGGTTCATCTTAACAGAGTTGTTCGAGCTTGGTTTACCTTAACGAAGTGGTTCAAGCTTGGTTCAACCTAATGAAGTCGTTCGAGCTTGGTTCATCTTAACGAAATGGTTTGAGATTGGTTTATCTTAATGGATTGGTTTGAGATTGGTTCATCTTAACGGAGAATCCCGAGCGTGGTTCATCATAAAGGAGTGTTCGAGCGTGGTTCATCGGATGAGAGTGTTCGAGTGCGGTTCATCTTAATAGAGTGGTTTGAGCATGGTTCATCGTAAAAGAGTGTTCGAGCGTAGTTCATCTTAATGGAGTGGTTCAAGCCTGGTTCATCTAAATGGAGTGGATCAAGCATGCTACAACGCAATAAAAGTGCGTATGTTCGTATTCCTTCACGTCTTACTTAGTTGTTCAAACTTGGTTAATTTTGACGAAGTGGTTCGAGATTGGTTCATCTTAACGGAGTGGTTCAAGCTTGGTTCATTTTAATGGAGTTTTTCGGGCGTGGTTTATCTTAACGAAGTGGTTCAAGCTTGGTTCATCTTAACAGAGTAGATCAAGCACGCTACAACACAATCAAAGTGTGTTTGTTTGTGTTCCTTCACGTCTTACTTAGTTGTTCAATCTTGGTTCATCTTGACAAAGTGGTTCAAGCTTTGTTCATCTTAACGGAGTGGTTTGAGCTTGATTCATCTTAATGGAGTTGTTCGAGCTTGGTTTATCTTAATGAAAGGGTTCAAGCATGGTTCATCCTAATGGAGTCATTTGAGCTTGGTTCATCTTAACGAAATGGTTTGAGATTGGTTTATCTTAATGGACTGGTTTGAGCGTTGTTTGTGTTAACGGAGAAGCTCGAGTGTGGTTCATCGTAACGGAGTGTTCGAGTGTGGTTCATCGTAAGAGAGTGTTCGAGCGTGGTTCATCTTATCGAGGTGGTGTAAGCATGGTTCATCGTAATAGAGTGTTCGAGCGTGGTTCATCTTAATGGAGTGGTTCAAGCCTGGTTCATCTAAAAGGGATGGATCAAGCATGCTACAACGCAATCAAAGTACGTATGTTCGTGTTCCTTCACGTCTTACTTAGTTGTTCCAACTTGGTTCATCTTGACGAAGTGGTTCGAGCTTGGTTCATCTTTACGGAGTGGTTTGAGCTTGGTTCATCTTAACGGATTTGTTCGAGCTTGGTTTGTCTTAATGAAGTGGTTCAAGCTTGGTTCATCCTAATGGAGTCATTCGAGCTTGGTTCATCTTAACGAAATGGTTCGAGATTGGTTTATCTTAATGGAGTGGATAAAGCCTGGTTTATCTTAACAGAGTGGATCAAGCATGGTACAATGTAATCAAAATGTGTTTGTTCATGTTCTTCGCATCTTACTTAGTTGTTCAAACTTGGTTCATCTCGACGAAGTGGTTCAGGCTTGGTTCATCTTAACGGAGTGGTTCGAGCTCGGTTCATCGCAATGGAGTGTTCGAGCGTGGTTCATCTTAACGAAGTGGTTTGAGCACTGTTCATCGTAACAGAGTGTTTGAGCGTGGTTCATCTTCATGAAGTGGTTCAAGACTGGTTCATCTTTATGAGGTGGTTTGAGCATGATTCATCTCAACAGAGTGTTTGGGCGTGGTTCATCTTCATGGAGTGGTTCAAGCCGGGTTCATCTTAACAAAGTAGATCAGGCATGCTACAATGCAATCAAAGTGCGTTTGTTCATGTTCCTTCACGTCTTACTTAGTTGTTCAAAACTTGGTTAATCTTGATTAAGTGGTTCGAGCTCGGTTCATCTTAACAAAGTGGTTTGAGCTTGGTTAATCTTAATGGAGTTGTTCAAGCTTGATTTATCTTAACAAAGTGGTTCAAGCTTGGTTCAACCTAATGAAGTCATTCGAGCATGGTTCATCTTAACGAAATGGTTTGAGATTGGTTTATCTTAATGGATTGGTTTGAGCTTGGTTCGTCTTAATAGAGAAGCTCGAGCGTGGTTCATCGTAAAGGAATGTTCAAGCGTGGTTCATCGGATCAGAGTGCTCGAGCGTGGTTCATCTTAATGGAGTGGTTTGAGCATGGTTCATCGTAAAAGAGTGTTTGAGCGTGGTTCATCTTAATGGAGTGGTTCAAGCCTGGTTCACCTAAACGGAGTGAATCAAACATGCTAGAACGCAATAAAAGTGTGTATGTTCATATTACTTCACGTCTTACTTAGTTGTTCAAACCTTGTTAATCTCGACGAAGTGGTTCGAGCTTGGTTCATCTTAACAGAGTGGTTCAAGCTTGGCTCATTTTAACGGAGATGTTCGAGCGTGGTTTATCTTATTAAGTGGTTCAAGCTTGGTTCATCTTAACGGAGTAGATCAAGCATGCTACATCACAATTAAAGTGTGTTTGTTTGTGTTCCTTCACGTCTTACTTAGTTGTTCAATATTGGTTAACCTTGACAAAGTGGTTCGAGCTCGGTCATCTTAACAAAGTGGTTTGAGCTTGGTTCATCTTAACAGAGTTGTTCGAGCTTGGTTTATCTTAACGAAAGGGTTCAAGCTTGTTTCATCCTAATGGAGTCATTCGAGCTTGGTTCATCTTAATGAAATGGTTTGAGATTGGTTTATCTTAATGGATTGGTTTGAGCGTAGTTCGTCTTAACGGAGAAGCTCGAGCGTGGTTCATTGTAACGGAGTGTTCGAGTGGGGTTCATCGTAACAGAGTGTTCGAGCGTGGTTCATCTTGACGGGGTGGTGTAAGCATGGTTTATCGTAATAGGGTTTTCGAGCGTGGTTCATCTTAATGGAGTGGTTCAAGCCTAGTTCATCTAAACGGAGTGGATCAAGCTTGCTACAACGCAAACAAAGTACGTATGTTCGTGTTCCTTCACGTCTTACTTAGTTGTTCAAACATGGCTAATCTTGACAAAGTGGTTCAAGCTTGGTTCATCTTAACGGAGTGGTTCGAGCTTGGTTCATCTTAACGGAGTGATTCAAGCTTGATTCATCCCAATTGAGTCATTCAAGCTTGGTTCATCTAAACGAAATGGTTCAAGATTGGTTTATCTTAATGGAGTGGTTCAAGCCTAGTTTATCTTAACGGAGTGGATCAAGCATGGTACATTGCAATCAAAATGTGTTTGTTCGTGTTCTTCGCATCTTACTTAGTTGTTCAAACTTGGTTCATCTTGATGAAGTTGTTCCAGCTTGGTTCATCTTAACAGAGTGGTTGGAGCTCAGTTCATCGTAACGGAGTGTTCGAGCATGGTTCTTATGAGTGGTTTGAGCATTGCTCATCATAACAGAGTGTTCGAGCGTGTTTCATCTTCATGCAGTGGTTCAAGACTGGTTCATCCTTAGGAAGTGTTTTGAGCATGATTCATCTTAATAGAGTGTTTGGGCGTGGTCCATCTTCATGGAGTGGTTCAAGCCGGGTTCATCTTAACAGAGTAGATCAGGCATGCTACAACGCAATCAAAGTGCGTTTGTTCGCGTTCCTTCATGTCTTACTTAGTTGTTCAAACTTGGTTAATCTTGACGAAGTGGTCCGAGCTCGGTTCATCTTAACGAAGTGGTTTGAGCTTGGTTCATCTTAACAGAGTTGTTCGAGCTTGGTTTATCTTAACAAAGTGGTTCAAGCTTGGTTCAACCTAATGAAGTCGTTCGAGCTTGGTTCATCTTAACAAAATGGTTTGAGATTGGTTTATCTTAATGGATTGGTTTGAGCTTGGTTCGTCTTAATGGAGAATCTCGAGTGTGGTTCATCGTAAAGGAGTGTTCAAGTGTGGTTCATCGGATCAAAGTGTTCGAGCATGGTTCATCTTTACGAAGTGGTTTGAGCATGATTCATCTTAATAGAGTGTTTGGGCATGGTTCATCTTAATGGAGTAGTTCAAGCTGGGTTCATCTTACTGGAGTAGATTAGGCATACTACAACACAATCAAAGTGCGTTTGTTCGCGTTCCTTCACATCTTACTTAGTTGTTCAAACTTGGTTAATCTTGACGAAGTGGTTTGAGCTTGGTTCATCTTACCAGAGTGGTTCAAGCTTGGTTCCTTTTAACGGAGTTGTTCGAGCGTGGTTTATCTTAACAAAGTGGTTCAAGCTTGGTTTATCTTAAGAGAGTAGATCAAGCATGCTACAACGCAATCAAAGTGTGTTTGTTTGTGTTCCTTCACGTCTTACTTAGTTGTTCAATCTTGGTTAATCTTGACAAAGTGGTTTGAGCTCAGTTCATCTTAATGAAGTGGTTTGAGCTTGGTTCATCTTAACGGAGTTGTTCGAGCTTGGTTTATGTTGACGAAAGGGTTCAAGCTTGATTCATCCTAATGGAGTCATTCGAGCCTACTTCATCTTACCGAAATGGTTTGAGATTGGTTTATCTTAATGGATTGGTTTGAGCGTAGTTCGTCATAACGAAGAAGCTCGAGCGTGGTTCATCGTATTGGAGTGTTCGAGTGCGGTTCATTGTAATAGATTGTTCGAGTATGGTTCATCTTAACGGAGTGGTGTAAGCATGGTTCATCGTAATAGAGTGTTCGAGCATGGTTTATCTTAATGGAGTGGTTCGAGCCTAGTTCATCTAAATGGAGTGGATCAAGCATGCTACAACGCAATCAAAGTACGTATGTTCGTGTTCCTTCACGTCTTACTTAGTTGTTCAAACTTGGTTAATCTTGACGAAGTGGTTCGAGCTTGATTCATCTTAACAGAGTGGTTCGAGCTTGGTTCATCATAATGGAGTTGTTCGAGCGTGGTTCATCATCATGCAGTGGTTCAAGCATGGTTCATCTTTATGAAGTGGTTTGAGCATGATTCATCTTAACAGATTGTTTGGGCGTGCTTCATCTTCATGGAGTGGTCCATGCCGGGTTCATCTTAACGGAGTAGATCAGGCTTGCTACAACGCAATCAAAGTGTGTTTGTTCGCATTCCTTCATGTCTTACTTAGTTGCTCAAACATGGTTACTTTTGATGAAGTGGTTCGAGCTCGCTTCATGGAGTGGTACAATGCAATCAATATGTGTTTGTTCGTGTTCTTCACATATGTTCTCGTAATAGAGTGTTCGAGCATGGTTCATCTTAATGGACTAGTTGAAGCCTAGTGCATCTAAATGGAGTGGTTCAAGCTTGGTTCATCCTAATGGAGTCGTTCGAGCTTGGTTCATCTTAACGAAATGGTTCAAGATTGGTTTATCTTAATGGAGTGGTTCAAGCCTAGTTTATCTTAACAAAGTGGATCAAACATGGTACAATGTAATCAAAATGTGTTTGTTCGTGTTCTTCGCACCTTACTTAGTTGTTCAAACTTGGTTCATCTTGATGAAGTGGTTCAAGCTTGGTTCATATTAACGGACTGGTTCGAGCTCGATTCATCATAATGGAGTGTTCGAGTGTGGTTCATCTTAACGGAATGGTTTGAGCATTGTTTGTCGTTATAGAGTGTTCGAGCGTGGTTCATCTTCATGCAGTGGTTAGAGCCTGGTTCATCTTTACGAAGTGGTTTGAGCATGATTCATCTTCACAGAGTGTTTGGGTGTGGTTCATCTTAATGGAGTAGTTCAAGCTGGGTTCATCTTAACGGAGCAGATTAGGCATGCTACAATGCAATCAAAGTGCGTTTGTTCGCGTTCCATCACATCATACTTAGTTGTTCAAACTTGATTAATCTTGATGAAGTGGTTCGTGCTTGGTTCATCTTCATGTATTGGTTTGAGCTTGGTTCATCTTAACAGAGTTGTTCGAGCTTCGTTTATCTTAACAAAGTGGTTCAAGCTCAATTTATCCTAATGGAGTCCTTCGAGCTTGGTTCATGTTAACGAAATGGTTTGAGATTGGTTTATCTTAATAGATTGGTTTGAGCATGGTTCATCGTAAAGGAGTGTTCGAGCGTGGTTCATCATAACAGAGTGTTCGAGCATGGTTCATCATAACAGAGTTTTCGAGCATGGTTCATCTTAACGGAGTGATTTGAGCATGGTTCATCGTAACAGAGTGTTCGAGCGTGGTTCATCTTAATGGAGTGGTTCAAGCCTGGTTCAACTAAACGGAATGGATCAAGCATGCTACAACGTAATAAAAGTGTGTATGTTCATGTTCCTTCATGTCTTAGTTAGTTGTTCAAACTTGGTTAATCTTGACGAAGTGGTTCGAGCTTGGTTCATCTTAACGGAGTCGTTCGAGCTTGGTTCATCTTAATGGAGTTGTTCAAGCGTGGTTTATCTTAACGAAGTGGTTCAAGCTTGGTTCATCCTAATGGAGTCGTTCGAGCTTGGTTCATCTTAATGAAATGATTCTAGATTGGTTTATCTTAATGGAATGGTTCAAACCTGGTTTATCTTAACAGAGTGGATCAAGCATGGTACAACACAATCAAAATGTGTTTGTTCGTGTTCTTCGCATCTTACTTAGTTGTTCAAACTTGGTTCATCTTGACGAAGTGGTTCAAGCTTGGTTCATCTTAACGGAGTGGTTCGAGCTCAGTTCATCGTAATGGAGTGTTCGAGTGTGGTTCATCTTAACGGAGTGGTTCAAGCTTGGTTCTTCATAATGGAGTGGTTTGAGCTCCAATGATATCAATGAGTGGTTCGAGTGTGGTTCACCTTAATGGTTTGGTTTGAGCTTGGTTCAACATAGACGGAGTGGATCAAGCATGGTTCAGCTTAACAAAGTAGTTCGAGCTTGGTTCCTCTTTACGGAGTGGTTCAACTTGGTTTATCTTACCGGAGTAGTTCTAGCATGGTAAAATGCAATCAAAGTGTGTTTGTTCGTGTTCCTTCACGTCTTATATTATGGTTCTAACTAGGTTCATCTTAACAAAGTGATCCATGCTTTGTTCTTCTTAATGGAGTGGTTTAAGCTTCGTTCTTCTTAATAATGTGGTTCGAGCATGGTTCATGTTAATGGAATGGTTCATGCTTGGTTCATCTTAACGAAGTAGTTCAAGCATGGTACAATGCAGTCAAAGTGTGTTTGTTTGTGTTCCTTCATGTCTTACATCATGGTTCAAGCCTGGTTCTCCTTTACGGAGTGGTTTGAGCTTTGTTCATCTTGACGGGGTTGTTCAAGCTTAGTTCATCTTAGCAGTGTGGTTTAAGCTTGGTTCATGATAACAGAGTGGTTTGAGCGTGGTTTATCTTAACAGAGTGGATCGAGCTTTGTTCATCTTAACGGAGAGCTTCGAGCTTGGCTCATCATAACGGAGTGGTTCAGGTATGGTTCATCTTAACAAAGTGGTTCGAGCTGGGTTCATCTTAACAGAGTGGTACGAGCATGGTTCATCTATGCGGAGTAGTTCGAGACTGGTACAATGTAATCAAAGTGTGTTTGTTTGTGTTCCTTCACATCTTACATTGTGGTTGTAACTAGGTTCATCTTAACTGAGTGGTTCGAGCTTGGTTCTTCTTAATGGACTGGTTTGAGCTCCAATGATGTCAACAAGTGGTTCGAGTGTGGTTGACCTTAACAGTTTGGTTTGTGGTTGGTTTTATATAACGGAGTGGTTTGAGCGTGGTTATCTTAACAGAGTGGTTTGAGCTTTGTTCATCTTACCGAAGAGCTTCGAGGTTGAGTCATCTTAATGGAGTGGTTCAAGTATGGTTCATCTTAACAAAGTGGTTTGAGCTGGGTTCATCTTAACGGAGTGGAACGAGCTTGGTTCATCTATACGGAGTAGTTCAAGCCCGGTACAGTGCAATCAAAGTGTGTTTGTTTGTGTTCCTTCACGTCTTACATTGTGGTTGTAACTAGGTTTATCTTAATGGAGTGGTTCGAGCTTGGTTCTTCATAACAGAGTGGTTTGAGCTCCAATGATATAAATGAGTGGTTCGAGTGTGGTTCACCTTAATTGTTTGGTTTGTGGTTGGTTTATATAATGGTGTGGTTTGAGCTAGGTTCAACATAACGGAGTAGTTCAAGCGTGGTTCATCTGAACAAAGTGGTTCGAGCTTGGTTCATCTTAACAGAGTGGTACAAGCTTGGTTCATCTGAGCGGTGTGGTTTATCTTAACAGAGTGGTCCGAGCTTTTTCATCTCAATGGAGAGCTTTGAGCTTGGCTCATCATAACGGAGTGGTTTAGGTACAGTTCATCTTAACAAA
Organism: Eleusine coracana subsp. coracana; assembly: GCA_032690845.1. Lineage (NCBI taxonomy): Eukaryota > Viridiplantae > Streptophyta > Magnoliopsida > Poales > Poaceae > Eleusine > Eleusine coracana. The sequence continues at coordinate 35,987,141 of CM064418.1, forward strand.
GTGGTTCGAGCTAGGTTCATCTTAATAGAGTAGTACGAGCTTGGTTCATCTGTACGGAGTTGTTCGAGACTGGTACAATGCAATCAAAGTGTGTTTGTTTGTGTTCCTTCACATCTTACATTGTGGTTGTAACTAGGTTCATCTTAACTAAGTGGTTCGAGCTTGGTTCTTCTTAGCGGACTGGTTTGAGCTCCAATGATGTCAACAAGTGGTTCGAGTGTGGTTCACCTTAACGGTTTGGTTTGTGGTTGGTTTATATAATGGTGTGGTTTGAGCTAGGTTCCTCATAACGGAGTAGTTCAAGCATGGTTCATCTTAACAAAGTGGTTCGAGCTTGGTTCATCTTAACGGAGTGGTTCAAGCTTGGTTCATCTGAGCGGTGTGGTTTGATGTTGGTTCATCTGAGCGGTGTGGTTTGAAATTGGTTCATCATAATGGTGTGGTATGAGCTTGGTTCAACATACACGGAGTGGTTCAAGCATGGTTCAACTTAACACAGTAGTTCGAGCTTGGTTCCTCTTAACGGAGTGGTTCAACTTGGTTTATTTTACTGGAGTAGTTCCAGCATGGCACAATGCAATCAAACTATGTTTGTTCATGTTCCTTCACTTCTTACATTGTGGTTCTAATTAGGTTCATCTTAATGAAGTGGTTCATGCTTCGTTCTTCTTAATGGAGTGGTTCGAGCTTCATTCTTCTTAATAATGTGGTTCGAGCTTGGTTCATGTTAACGAAGTGGTTAATGCTTGGTTCATCTTAACGGAGTAGTTCAAGCATGGTACAATGTAGTCAAAGTGTGTTTGTTTGTGTTCCTTCATGTCTTACATCATGGTTCAAGCCTGGGTCTCCTTTACGGAGTGGTTTGAGCGTTGTTCATCTGTACGGGGTGGTTCAAGCTTGGTTCATCTTAGCAGTGTGGTTTGAGCTTGGTTCATGATAACAGAGTGCTTCGAGCATGGTTTAATATCTTAACAGAGTGGTTCGAGCTTTTTCATCTCAATGGAGAGTTTCGAGATTGGCTCATCACAACGGAGTGGTTCAGGTATGGTTCATCTTAACAAAGTGGTTCGAGCTAGGTTCATCTTAATAGAGTGGTACGAGCTTGGTTCATCTGTACGGAGTAGTTTGAGACTGGTACAATGCAATCAAAGTGTGTTTGTTTGTGTTCCTTCACATCTTACATTGTGGTTGTAAATAGGTTCATCTTAACTGAGTGGTTCGAGCTTGGTTCTTCTTAATGAACTGGTTTGAGCTCCAATGATGTCAACAAGTGGTTCGAGTGTGGTTCACCTTAACGGTTTGGTTTGTGGTTGGTTTATATAATGGTGTGGTTTGAGCTAGGTTCATCATAACAGAGTTGTTCAAGCATGGTTCATCTTAACAAAGTGGTTCGAGCTTTGTTCATCTTAACGGAATGGTTCAAGCTCGGTTCATCTGAGCGGTGTGGTTTGATGTTGGTTCATCTGAGCGGTGTGGTTTGAATTTGGTTCATCATAATGGTGTGGTTTGAGCTTGGTTCAACATAGACGGAGTGGTTCAAGTATGGTTCAACTTAACAAAGTAGTTCAATCTTGGTTCCTCTTAACGGAGTGGTTCAACTTGGTTTATCTTATTGGAGTAGTTCCAGCATGGCACAATGCAATCAAAGTGTGTTTGTTCATGTTTCTTCACTTCTTACATTGTGGTTCTAACCTGGTTCATCTTAACGAAGTGGTTCATGCTTTGTTCTTCATAATGGAGTGGTTCGAGCTTCGTTCTTCTTAATAATCTGGTTCATGCCTGGTTCATGTTAACAGAGTGGTTCACGCTTGGTTTATCTTAACGGAGTAGTTCAAGCTTGGTACAATGCAATCGAAGTGTGTTTGTTTGTGTTCCTTCATGCTTTACATCATGGTTCAAGCCTTGTTCTCCTTTACGGAGTCATTTGAGCTTTGTTTATCTTTATAGGGTGGTTCAAGCTTGGTTCATCTTCGTAGTGTGGTTTGAGCTTGGTTCAAGATAACAGAGTGGTTCGAGCGTGGTTTATCTTAACAGAGTGGTTCAAGCTTTTTCATCTCAACGGAGAGCTTCAAGCTTGGCTCATCTTAACGGAGTGGTTCAAGTATGGTTCAGCTTAACTTAGTGGTTTGAGATGGGTTCATCTTAACAGAGTGGTACGAGCTTGGTTCATCTATACGGAGTAGTTCGAGACTGGTACAATGCAATCAAAGTGTGTTTGTTTGTGTTCCTTCACATCTTACATTGTGGTTGTAACTAGGTTCATCTTAACTAAGTGGTTCGAGCTTGGTTCTTCTTAACGGACTAGTTTGAGCTCCAATGATGTCAACAAGTGGTTCGAGTGTGGTTCACCTTAACGGTTTGGTTTGTGGTTGGTTTATATAACGGAGTGGTTCAAGCATGGTTTATCTTAACAGAGTGGTTCGAGCTTTGTTCATCTTATCGGAGAGCTTTGAGGTTGGCTCATCTTAATGGAGTAGTTCAAGCATGGTTCATCTTAACAAAGTGGTTCGAGCTTGGTTCATCTTAACGGAGTGGTTCAAGCTTGGTTCATCTGAGCGGTGTGGTTTGAACTTGGTTCATCATAATGTGTGGTTTGAGCTTGGTTCAACATAGACGGAGTGGTTCAGGCATGGTTCAACTTAACAAAGTAGTTCGAGCTTGGTTCCTCTTAACGGAGTGGTTCAACTTGGTTTATCTTACTGGAGTAGTTCCAGCATGGTACAATGCAATCAAAGTGTGTTTGTTCATGTTCCTTCACATCTTATGTTGTGGTTGTAACTAGGATCATCTTAACTGAGTGGTTCGAGCTTGGTTCATCTTAACGGAGTCGTTCGAGCTTGGTTCATCTTAATGGAGTTGTTCAAGCGTGGTTTATCTTAACAAAGTGGTTCAAGCTTGGTTCATCCTAATGGAGTCGTTCGAGCTTGGTTCATCTTAATGAAATGATTCTAGATTGGTTTATCTTAATGCAATGGTTCAAACCTGGTTTATCTTAACAGAGTGGATCAAGCATGGTACAACACAATCAAAATGTGTTTGTTCGTGTTCTTCGCATCTTACTTAGTTGTTCAAACTTGGTTCATCTTGACGAAGTGGTTCAAGCTTGGTTCATCTTAACGGAGAGCTTCGAGCTTGGCTCATCATAACGGAGTGGTTCAGGTATGGTTCATCTTAACAAAGTGGTTCGAGCTGGGTTCATCTTAACAGAGTGGTACGAGCATGGTTCATCTATGCGGAGTAGTTCGAGACTGGTACAATGCAATCAAAGTGTGTTTGTTTGTGTTCCTTCACATCTTACATTGTGGTTGTAACTAGGTTCATCTTAACTGAGTGGTTCGAGCTTGGTTCTTCTTAATGGACTGGTTTGAGCTCCAATGATGTCAACAAGTGGTTCGAGTGTGGTTGACCTTAACAGTTTGGTTTGTGGTTGGTTTTATATAACGGAGTGGTTTGAGCGTGGTTATCTTAACAGAGTGGTTTGAGCTTTGTTCATCTTACCGAAGAGCTTCGAGGTTGAGTCATCTTAATGGAGTGGTTCAAGTATGGTTCATCTTAACAAAGTGGTTTGAGCTGGGTTCATCTTAACGGAGTGGAACGAGCTTGGTTCATCTATACGGAGTAGTTCAAGCCCGGTACAGTGCAATCAAAGTGTGTTTGTTTGTGTTCCTTCACGTCTTACATTGTGGTTGTAACTAGGTTTATCTTAATGGAGTGGTTCGAGCTTGGTTCTTCATAACAGAGTGGTTTGAGCTCCAATGATATAAACGAGTGGTTCGAGTGTGGTTCACCTTAATTGTTTGGTTTGTGGTTGGTTTATATAATGGTGTGGTTTGAGCTAGGTTCAACATAACGGAGTAGTTCAAGCGTGGTTCATCTGAACAAAGTGGTTCGAGCTTGGTTCATCTTAACAGAGTGGTACAAGCTTGGTTCATCTGAGCGGTGTGGTTTATCTTAACAGAGTGGTCCGAGCTTTTTCATCTCAATGGAGAGCTTTGAGCTTGGCTCATCATAACGGAGTGGTTTAGGTACAGTTCATCTTAACAAAGTGGTTCGAGCTAGGTTCATCTTAATAGAGTAGTACGAGCTTGGTTCATCTGTACGGAGTTGTTCGAGACTGGTACAATGCAATCAAAGTGTGTTTGTTTGTGTTCCTTCACATCTTACATTGTGGTTGTAACTAGGTTCATCTTAACTAAGTGGTTCGAGCTTGGTTCTTCTTAGCGGACTGGTTTGAGCTCCAATGATGTCAACAAGTGGTTCGAGTGTGGTTCACCTTAACGGTTTGGTTTGTGGTTGGTTTATATAATGGTGTGGTTTGAGCTAGGTTCCTCATAACGGAGTAGTTCAAGCATGGTTCATCTTAACAAAGTGGTTCGAGCTTGGTTCATCTTAACGGAGTGGTTCAAGCTTGGTTCATCTGAGCGGTGTGGTTTGATGTTGGTTCATCTGAGCGGTGTGGTTTGAAATTGGTTCATCATAATGGTGTGGTATGAGCTTGGTTCAACATACACGGAGTGGTTCAAGCATGGTTCAACTTAACACAGTAGTTCGAGCTTGGTTCCTCTTAACGGAGTGGTTCAACTTGGTTTATTTTACTGGAGTAGTTCCAGCATGGCACAATGCAATCAAACTATGTTTGTTCATGTTCCTTCACTTCTTACATTGTGGTTCTAATTAGGTTCATCTTAATGAAGTGGTTCATGCTTCGTTCTTCTTAATGGAGTGGTTCGAGCTTCATTCTTCTTAATAATGTGGTTCGAGCTTGGTTCATGTTAACGAAGTGGTTAATGCTTGGTTCATCTTAACGGAGTAGTTCAAGCATGGTACAATGTAGTCAAAGTGTGTTTGTTTGTGTTCCTTCATGTCTTACATCATGGTTCAAGCCTGGGTCTCCTTTACGGAGTGGTTTGAGCGTTGTTCATCTGTACGGGGTGGTTCAAGCTTGGTTCATCTTAGCAGTGTGGTTTGAGCTTGGTTCATGTTAACAGAGTGCTTCGAGCATGGTTTAATATCTTAACAGAGTGGTTCGAGCTTTTTCATCTCAATGGAGAGTTTCGAGATTGGCTCATCATAACGGAGTGGTTCAGGTATGGTTCATCTTAACAAAGTGGTTCGAGCTAGGTTCATCTTAATAGAGTGGTACGAGCTTGGTTCATCTGTACGGAGTAGTTTGAGACTGGTACAATGCAATCAAAGTGTGTTTGTTTGTGTTCCTTCACATCTTACATTGTGGTTGTAAATAGGTTCATCTTAACTGAGTGGTTTGAGCTTGGTTCTTCTTAATGAACTGGTTTGAGCTCCAATGATGTCAACAAGTGGTTCGAGTGTGGTTCACCTTAACGGTTTGGTTTGTGGTTGGTTTATATAATGGTGTGGTTTGAGCTAGGTTCATCATAACAGAGTTGTTCAAGCATGGTTCATCTTAACAAAGTGGTTCGAGCTTTGTTCATCTTAACGGAATGGTTCAAGCTCGGTTCATCTGAGCGGTGTGGTTTGATGTTGGTTCATCTGAGCGGTGTGGTTTGAATTTGGTTCATCATAATGGTGTGGTTTGAGCTTGGTTCAACATAGACGGAGTGGTTCAAGTATGGTTCAACTTAACAAAGTAGTTCAATCTTGGTTCCTCTTAACGGAGTGGTTCAACTTGGTTTATCTTATTGGAGTAGTTCCAGCATGGCACAATGCAATCAAAGTGTGTTTGTTCATGTTTCTTCACTTCTTACATTGTGGTTCTAACCTGGTTCATCTTAACGAAGTGGTTCATGCTTTGTTCTTCATAATGGAGTGGTTCGAGCTTCGTTCTTCTTAATAATCTGGTTCATGCCTGGTTCATGTTAACAGAGTGGTTCACGCTTGGTTTATCTTAACGGAGTAGTTCAAGCTTGGTACAATGCAATCGAAGTGTGTTTGTTTGTGTTCCTTCATGCTTTACATCATGGTTCAAGCCTTGTTCTCCTTTACGGAGTCATTTGAGCTTTGTTTATCTTTATAGGGTGGTTCAAGCTTGGTTCATCTTCGTAGTGTGGTTTGAGCTTGGTTCAAGATAACAGAGTGGTTCGAGCGTGGTTTATCTTAACAGAGTGGTTCAAGCTTTTTCATCTCAACGGAGAGCTTCAAGCTTGGCTCATCTTAACGGAGTGGTTCAAGTATGGTTCAGCTTAACTTAGTGGTTTGAGATGGGTTCATCTTAACAGAGTGGTACGAGCTTGGTTCATCTATACGGAGTAGTTCGAGACTGGTACAATGCAATCAAAGTGTGTTTGTTTGTGTTCCTTCACATCTTACATTGTGATTGTAACTAGGTTCATCTTAACTAAGTGGTTCGAGCTTGGTTCTTCTTAACGGACTAGTTTGAGCTCCAATGATGTCAACAAGTGGTTCGAGTGTGGTTCACCTTAACGGTTTGGTTTGTGGTTGGTTTATATAACGGAGTGGTTCAAGCATGGTTTATCTTAACAGAGTGGTTCGAGCTTTGTTCATCTTATCGGAGAGCTTTGAGGTTGGCTCATCTTAATGGAGTAGTTCAAGCATGGTTCATCTTAACAAAGTGGTTCGAGCTTGGTTCATCTTAACGGAGTGGTTCAAGCTTGGTTCATCTGAGCGGTGTGGTTTGAACTTGGTTCATCATAATGTGTGGTTTGAGCTTGGTTCAACATAGACGGAGTGGTTCAGGCATGGTTCAACTTAACAAAGTAGTTCGAGCTTGGTTCCTCTTAACGGAGTGGTTCAACTTGGTTTATCTTACTGGAGTAGTTCCAGCATGGTACAATGCAATCAAAGTGTGTTTGTTCATGTTCCTTCACATCTTATGTTGTGGTTGTAACTAGGATCATCTTAACTGAGTGGTTCGAGCTTGGTTCATCTTAACGGAGTCGTTCGAGCTTGGTTCATCTTAATGGAGTTGTTCAAGCGTGGTTTATCTTAACAAAGTGGTTCAAGCTTGGTTCATCCTAATGGAGTCGTTCGAGCTTGGTTCATCTTAATGAAATGATTCTAGATTGGTTTATCTTAATGCAATGGTTCAAACCTGGTTTATCTTAACAGAGTGGATCAAGCATGGTACAACACAATCAAAATGTGTTTGTTCGTGTTCTTCGCATCTTACTTAGTTGTTCAAACTTGGTTCATCTTGACGAAGTGGTTCAAGCTTGGTTCATCTTAACGGAGAGCTTCGAGCTTGGCTCATCATAACGGAGTGGTTCAGGTATGGTTCATCTTAACAAAGTGGTTCGAGCTGGGTTCATCTTAACAGAGTGGTACGAGCATGGTTCATCTATGCGGAGTAGTTCGAGACTGGTACAATGCAATCAAAGTGTGTTTGTTTGTGTTCCTTCACATCTTACATTGTGGTTGTAACTAGGTTCATCTTAACTGAGTGGTTCGAGCTTGGTTCTTCTTAATGGACTGGTTTGAGCTCCAATGATGTCAACAAGTGGTTCGAGTGTGGTTGACCTTAACAGTTTGGTTTGTGGTTGGTTTTATATAACGGAGTGGTTTGAGCGTGGTTATCTTAACAGAGTGGTTTGAGCTTTGTTCATCTTACCGAAGAGCTTCGAGGTTGAGTCATCTTAATGGAGTGGTTCAAGTATGGTTCATCTTAACAAAGTGGTTTGAGCTGGGTTCATCTTAACGGAGTGGAACGAGCTTGGTTCATCTATACGGAGTTGTTCAAGCCCGGTACAGTGCAATCAAAGTGTGTTTGTTTGTGTTCCTTCACGTCTTACATTGTGGTTGTAACTAGGTTTATCTTAATGGAGTGGTTCGAGCTTGGTTCTTCATAACAGAGTGGTTTTAGCTCCAATGATATAAACGAGTGGTTCGAGTGTGGTTCACCTTAATTGTTTGGTTTGTGGTTGGTTTATATAATGGTGTGGTTTGAGCTAGGTTCAACATAACGGAGTAGTTCAAGCGTGGTTCATCTGAACAAAGTGGTTCGAGCTTGGTTCATCTTAACAGAGTGGTACAAGCTTGGTTCATCTGAGCGGTGTGGTTTATCTTAACAGAGTGGTCCGAGCTTTTTCATCTCAATGGAGAGCTTTGAGCTTGGCTCATCATAACGGAGTGGTTTAGGTACAGTTCATCTTAACAAAGTGGTTCGAGCTAGGTTCATCTTAATAGAGTAGTACGAGCTTGGTTCATCTGTACGGAGTTGTTCGAGACTGGTACAATGCAATCAAAGTGTGTTTGTTTGTGTTCCTTCACATCTTACATTGTGGTTGTAACTAGGTTCATCTTAACTAAGTGGTTCGAGCTTGGTTCTTCTTAGCGGACTGGTTTGAGCTCCAATGATGTCAACAAGTGGTTCGAGTGTGGTTCACCTTAACGGTTTGGTTTGTGGTTGGTTTATATAATGGTGTGGTTTGAGCTAGGTTCCTCATAACGGAGTAGTTCAAGCATGGTTCATCTTAACAAAGTGGTTCGAGCTTGGTTCATCTTAACGGAGTGGTTCAAGCTTGGTTCATCTGAGCGGTGTGGTTTGATGTTGGTTCATCTGAGCGGTGTGGTTTGAAATTGGTTCATCATAATGGTGTGGTATGAGCTTGGTTCAACATACACGGAGTGGTTCAAGCATGGTTCAACTTAACACAGTAGTTCGAGCTTGGTTCCTCTTAACGGAGTGGTTCAACTTGGTTTATTTTACTGGAGTAGTTCCAGCATGGCACAATGCAATCAAACTATGTTTGTTCATGTTCCTTCACTTCTTACATTGTGGTTCTAATTAGGTTCATCTTAATGAAGTGGTTCATGCTTCGTTCTTCTTAATGGAGTGGTTCGAGCTTCATTCTTCTTAATAATGTGGTTCGAGCTTGGTTCATGTTAACGAAGTGGTTAATGCTTGGTTCATCTTAACGGAGTAGTTCAAGCATGGTACAATGTAGTCAAAGTGTGTTTGTTTGTGTTCCTTCATGTCTTACATCATGGTTCAAGCCTGGGTCTCCTTTACGGAGTGGTTTGAGCGTTGTTCATCTGTACGGGGTGGTTCAAGCTTGGTTCATCTTAGCAGTGTGGTTTGAGCTTGGTTCATGATAACAGAGTGCTTCGAGCATGGTTTAATATCTTAACAGAGTGGTTCGAGCTTTTTCATCTCAATGGAGAGTTTCGAGATTGGCTCATCATAACGGAGTGGTTCAGGTATGGTTCATCTTAACAAAGTGGTTCGAGCTAGGTTCATCTTAATAGAGTGGTACGAGCTTGGTTCATCTGTACGGAGTAGTTTGAGACTGGTACAATGCAATCAAAGTGTGTTTGTTTGTGTTCCTTCACATCTTACATTGTGGTTGTAAATAGGTTCATCTTAACTGAGTGGTTCGAGCTTGGTTCTTCTTAATGAACTGGTTTGAGCTCCAATGATGTCAACAAGTGGTTCGAGTGTGGTTCACCTTAACGGTTTGGTTTGTGGTTGGTTTATATAATGGTGTGGTTTGAGCTAGGTTCATCATAACAGAGTTGTTCAAGCATGGTTCATCTTAACAAAGTGGTTCGAGCTTTGTTCATCTTAACGGAATGGTTCAAGCTCGGTTCATCTGAGCGGTGTGGTTTGATGTTGGTTCATCTGAGCGGTGTGGTTTGAATTTGGTTCATCATAATGGTGTGGTTTGAGCTTGGTTCAACATAGTCGGAGTGGTTCAAGTATGGTTCAACTTAACAAAGTAGTTCAATCTTGGTTCCTCTTAACGGAGTGGTTCAACTTGGTTTATCTTATTGGAGTAGTTCCAGCATGGCACAATGCAATCAAAGTGTGTTTGTTCATGTTTCTTCACTTCTTACATTGTGGTTCTAACCTGGTTCATCTTAACGAAGTGGTTCATGCTTTGTTCTTCATAATGGAGTGGTTCGAGCTTCGTTCTTCTTAATAATCTGGTTCATGCCTGGTTCATGTTAACAGAGTGGTTCACGCTTGGTTTATCTTAACGGAGTAGTTCAAGCTTGGTACAATGCAATCGAAGTGTGTTTGTTTGTGTTCCTTCATGCTTTACATCATGGTTCAAGCCTTGTTCTCCTTTACGGAGTCATTTGAGCTTTGTTTATCTTTATAGGGTGGTTCAAGCTTGGTTCATCTTCGTAGTGTGGTTTGAGCTTGGTTCAAGATAACAGAGTGGTTCGAGCGTGGTTTATCTTAACAGAGTGGTTCAAGCTTTTTCATCTCAACGGAGAGCTTCAAGCTTGGCTCATCTTAACGGAGTGGTTCAAGTATGGTTCAGCTTAACTTAGTGGTTTGAGATGGGTTCATCTTAACAGAGTGGTACGAGCTTGGTTCATCTATACGGAGTAGTTCGAGACTGGTACAATGCAATCAAAGTGTGTTTGTTTGTGTTCCTTCACATCTTACATTGTGGTTGTAACTAGGTTCATCTTAACTAAGTGGTTCGAGCTTGGTTCTTCTTAACGGACTAGTTTGAGCTCCAATGATGTCAACAAGTGGTTCGAGTGTGGTTCACCTTAACGGTTTGGTTTGTGGTTGGTTTATATAACGGAGTGGTTCAAGCATGGTTTATCTTAACAGAGTGGTTCGAGCTTTGTTCATCTTATCGGAGAGCTTTGAGGTTGGCTCATCTTAATGGAGTAGTTCAAGCATGGTTCATCTTAACAAAGTGGTTCGAGCTTGGTTCATCTTAACGGAGTGGTTCAAGCTTGGTTCATCTGAGCGGTGTGGTTTGAACTTGGTTCATCATAATGTGTGGTTTGAGCTTGGTTCAACATAGACGGAGTGGTTCAGGCATGGTTCAACTTAACAAAGTAGTTCGAGCTTGGTTCCTCTTAACGGAGTGGTTCAACTTGGTTTATCTTACTGGAGTAGTTCCAGCATGGTACAATGCAATCAAAGTGTGTTTGTTCATGTTCCTTCACATCTTATGTTGTGGTTGTAACTAGGATCATCTTAACTGAGTGGTTCGAGCTTGGTTCTTCTTAATGGACTAGTTTGAGCTCCAATGATGTCAACAAGTGGTTAGAGTTTGGTTCACCTTAATGGTTTGGTTTGTGGTTGGTTTATATAATGGAGTGGTTCGAGCGTGGTTTATCTTAACAGAGTGGTTCGAGCTTTGTTCATCTTACCAGAGAGCTTTGATGTTGGCTCATCTTAACGGAGTGGTTCAAGTATGGTTAATCCTAACAAACTGGTCCGAGCTAAGTTCACCTTAAAGGAGTGATACGAGCTTGATTCATCTATACGAAGTAGTTCGAGCCTGGTACAATGCAATCAAAGTGTGTTTGCTTGTGTTCCTTCACGTCTTACATTGTGGTTGTAACTAGGTTCATCTTAACAGAGTGGTTCGATCTTGGTTCTTCATAATGGAGTGGTTTGAGCTCCAATGATGTCAACGAGTGGTTCGAGTGTGGTTCACCTTAATGGTTTGGTTTGTGTTTGGTTTATATAATGGTGTGGTTTGAGCTAGGTTCATCATAACGTAGTAGTTCAAGCATGGTTCACCTTAAGAAAGTGGTTCGAGCTTGGTTTATCGTAATGGAGTGGTACAAGCTTTGTTCATCTGAGCGGTGTGGTTTGAATTTGGTTCATCATAATGGTGTGGTTTCAGCTTGGTTCAACATAGATGGAGTGGTTCAAGCATGGTTCAACTTAACAAAGTAGTTCGAGCTTGGTTCCACTTAACAGAGTGGTTCAACTTGGTTTATCTTACCGGAGTAGTTCCAGCAAGGTACAATGCAATCAAAGTGTGTTTGTTCGTGTTCCTTCATGTCTTACATGGTGGTTCTAACTAGGTTCATCTTAACGAAGTGATTCATGCTTTGTTCTTCTTAATGGAGTGGTTCGAGCTTCGTTCTTCTTAATAATGTGATTCGAGCTTGGTTCATGTTAACGGAGTGGTTCATGCTTGGTTCATCTTAATGGAGTAGTTCAAGCATGGTACATGCAGTCAAAGTGTGTTTGTTTGTGTTCCTTCATGTCTTACATCATGGTTCAAGCCTGGTTCTCCTTTACGGAGTGGTTTGAGCTTTGTTCATCTTTACGGGGTGGTTCAAGCTTGGTTCGTCTTAGCAGTGTGGTTGGCGCTTGGTTCATGATAACAGAGTGGTTCGAGCGTGGTTTGTCTTAACAGAGTGGTTCGAGCTTTCTTCATCTTACCGGAGAGCTTCGAGGTTGGTTCATCTTAACAGAGTGGTTCAAGTATGGTTCATCTTAACAAAGTGGTTCGAGCTGGGTTCATCTTAACAGAGTGGTACGAGCTTGGTTCATCTATATGGAGTAGTTCGAGCCTAGTACAATGCAATCAAACTGTGTTTGTTTGTGTTCCATCACGTCTTACATTGTGGTTGTAACTAGGTTCATCTTAACAGAGTGGTTCGAGCTTGGTTCTTCATAGCAGAGTGGTTTGAACTCCAATGATATCAAAGAGTGGTTCGAGTGTGGTTCACCTTAATGGTTTGGTTTGTGGTTGGTTTATATAATGGTATGGTTTGAGCTAGGTTCATCATAACGGAGTAGTTCAAGCATGGTTCATCTTAACAAAGTGGTTCAAGCTTGGTTCATCTCAACGGAGTGGTTCTAGCTTGGTTCATCTGAGCGGTGTGGTTTGATGTTGGTTCATCTGAGCGGTGTGGTTTTTACTTGGTTCATCATAACGGTGTGGTTTGAGCTTGGTTCAACATAGACGGAGTGGTTCAAGCACGGTTCAACTTAACAAAGTATTTCGAGCTTGGTTCCTCTTAACGCAGTGGTACAACTTAGTTTATCATACCAGAGTAGTTCCAGCATGGTACAATGCAATCGTAGTGTGTTTGTTCGTGTTCCTTCACGTCTTATGGTTCTAACTAGGTTCATCTTAATGAAGTGATTAATGCTTTGTTCTTCTTAATGGAGTGGTTTGAGCTTCGTTCTTCTTAATAATGTTGTTCGAGCCTGGTTCATGTTAACGGAGTGGTTCATGATTGGTTCATCTTAATGGAGTAGTTCAAGCATAGTACAATGCAGTGAAAGTGTGTTTATTTGTGTTCCTTCATGTCTTACATCATGGTTCAAGCCTGGTTCTCCTTTACGGAGTGGTTTGAGCTTTGTTCATCTTTACAGGGTGGTTCAAGCTTGGTTTATCTTAGTAGTGTGGTTTGATCTTGGTTCATGATAACAGAGTGGTTCGAGTGTGGTTTATCTTAACAGAGTGGTTCGAGCTTTGTTCATCTTACCAGAGAGCTTCGAGGTTGGCTCATCTTAACAGAGTGGTTCAAGTATGGTTCATCTTAACAAAGTGGTTCGAGCTGGGTTCATCTTAATAGAGTGGTACGAGCTTGGTTCATCTATACCGAGTAGTTCGAGCCTGGTACAATGCAATCAAAGTGTGTTTGTTTGTGTTCCTTCATGTCTTACATTGTGGTTGTAACTAGGTTCATCTTAATGGAGTGGTTCGAGCCTGGTTCTTCATAACGGAGTGGTTTGAGCTCCAATGATATCAATGAGCGGTTCGAGTGTGCTTCACCTTAATGGTTTGGTTTGTGGTTGGTTTATATAATTTGTAAAAGCCTTATAGTGATCTCCTGACCACACACCTAAGGAAGTGTGCTAGTGCTTGGCCGGCATGGCAACATGGAGACTCTAGTCCACCTGGCAACAGGGGATGAAATCACGACTTGTGGGTAAAGTGGTACAAACTCTGCAGAGTATCAAACTGTCATGACAGCCATGCTCACGGTCAAGAGCGGCCTGGAATCCTCACAAGATTAGTTGGTTATCAGTTGTGGTTTGGAATGGTTGGGAATGGTTTGTTAGTGGATGGGATTGGACTTGGTTTGGATAGTACTCTATGGGTTAATGGTTGGGATGACCCCACTTAGTAATTAGGATGCATAGGAAATTAAAAGCTCATGCAACAAACCCCCTTTAAAGCCTTCCTTGTCTTTAGCCCTATGTCATCTTTTTCCCCACTTGCTGAGTACAATACGTACTCACCCTTGCTATATCCCATATTGCTGCTCAGCTACAGGAGAATGAAGGTACAACTATGAAGACGATGGAGGAGTCTAGGCATGCGGTCTTTCAGTTGACTTCATATGGGAGCTGAAGGACGCCAACGCTTAGTTTCATCCGTTGCAATGTAATCTTTTTCTTTTGGACCTACGGGTCGCTGTTGTAACAATATTATCGATTTAATAAAGATATTGTTCTTTTATCACAATAATTGTCCTATGTGCGTGAAAACTTGATCCTAGGCACGTATACAGATGCATTCAATTTCGATCGTTGGAACTTGGTGTGACAGTCAAAGCAATGGCATGCAAGGCCAATACCACAAGAGAATCGAGGAGTATACTTCAAGAGCATATATTCCCTAGGTATGGAGTACCAAGGATAATAATTACAGATGGAGGATCCTATTTTACAGGAGGAGACTTTACTAGCGTTTTGGCTAAATCTAGGGTTGAACATAGAATTGGCACAGCCTATCATCCCCAAACAAATGGACAAGCAGAAACATCAAATAAGCAATTAAAAGAGATTTTGTAGAAGATTGTTACAAAGGAAGGAAAAGATTGGGCCACAAAGCTTAATGGAGCATTATGGGCATATAGGACGACATTCAAGACACCAATTGGCATGACACCATATCAATTTGTCTATGGAAAATCATGTCACCTACCGGTGGAATTGGAACATAAGACTTATTGGGCAATAAAAGAGATGAGCTTGGATCTTGATGCCGCCAGCGTGAAAAGGAAAATACAAATAAGTGAAATTAGAAGAGATGTGATTGCGTGCATATGAAAATGCATCAATATTTAAGGAAAGGACAAAGAAGTGGTATGATAAGAAGCTTTTGAAGAAGGAATTCAAGGAAGGAGATCAGGTACTCTTATTTAATTCGTGATTCAGATTATTTGGTAAAGGCAAACTGTGAAGTAAATGGGAAGGGCCTTATCTTGTGAACACGGTGTTACCTTCGGGAGCTGTAATCTTAATGGATGGCAAAAGAAACAAGTACACGGTGAATGGACAACATCTGAAAGTATATCTAGAACCCGACACATTTGAATTAAAAACTTTTGATGTGTACTTCACTGCTTAGTGCCATGTATGGTCGAGCTTAACAACGTAAAACAAAAGCTTTGTATGTGTTTTTGATTTTTTGTTATTTTTTTCTATTTCTGATTGGGTAAATTAGTGTACCGTGCCAATTGGCGTGATGCTGCGCCGATCGGCGCAGCCCTGCACCGATCGGTGCGGCAGAGTCTTTTTGGTTTTTGAGTCGGTTTCGGACCTTGCGTTGTTAAGACTTGTTGAATTCCATAAATAAGAGATAGAGTCCTAGTCCAATTGGAAATCAAGGGATATAAATATGAGAGGGTGGCAATACCACGGATTATCTCACATCACAAGTAGTCACCGGAACAAACCCTAAGGGCAAAAGCAATGGAAGACGGCACGTCGGGAAGCAACCAAGGCAGCGCCGATCGGTGCTAGAGTCGTGCCGATCGGCGCGACTCTGGAGCCGATTGGCTCAGTGAAGGTTTTCCACGGATCTCTGCCATTTGGTCCTGGGACGAAGTAGATGAGGTGTTGACACCAACACAAGATGATCCTGTCGTCTGGTCGAATCTGAGGAAGAGATTCATGATGGAAAGTGAAGATGACGCGTGGAATGCAGAAAAGGTGAATATGGACAACGAACTTCGGCAGATGATGAAGAGAGTATTGGTGCGTAAGGGAAAATCTATAGGAGGAAGCCGAAGAAGCCATGAACCAGCTGAATACGGAAAAGGATCTTCAGGCTAGAAAGGATGGGGCCACTCCCAGGGTTCTTTCCGATTGGGAGGGTTTTCAAGAAAACAAGATTCATAGAAACAGTTGCATCGAAGGCTACAAGTGTTTCTTTTGTGCGGAAGACCCAACCTTCATACCTAGAGATGTTTTATATGATGATGGCTCTCATGCAGTCCTTGGAGGAAAGACGCCTAAGGAAATTGATGATGAGATTTTGCAAAGGAAGCAGAACAAGGCGATGCGTGAGCGTAATCTGGAACAGTTGGCTGCATATATAGAGGAAGCTGTCGGCTGTTCCAATCGGCGCAACGTTGGAGCCGATCGGCGCGACATTAGAGCCGATCGGGACGACACAGAGGCCGATCAGCGAGATCTGAAGATGGCTGAATTCATTGATCTAACAGCTCTGCCAAGTGACGACGAAGAACCCACTGCAAAGAAGCGTAAGACTACACCAGAGGTTCGAAGATCCGCTAGACTATTAGGTAAGCCAATTCAAAAGTATTCTAAATGGGATAGCGACTTTGATTCATTATATTGTTTCGAAACTTTGGAAAGTGACCCTAGTATGTGTAGATATTTGGGGGATGATTCTGACATGCGAAGAAGCTTTGGTAATCCTAAGATTGAGAGTTGGGGAACACCTGTAGAATGTAACAATGATGGGGCACCAGGAACTTCAACAGGAGTTAATGGTAATACAGAGAGGAATGGAGGCAGTCGCAGTGATGAAAGAACACCACCGCGCCGATCGGCTCAGCCATTACGCCGATCGGCTCAGAGGGATTTGAATAGAGTCTCTCCCTGCAGCCCTGAAAATCAAAATCTGCAACCACCCATTTGCTTTCCTGTCTGCCAAAGGAATATTGAGCGCTTGTATCTAGACAGGGATCATGCCTATAGGCATCAAATGGATGTGGATCGGAGAATCCAGGATGCAATCGAGATGAATGAAGCGGACTACACTTTTCTCATAAGGAATGTAAGACGGATTTTCCGAGTCTTGAATAGGCATGGTTTGAATGATTAGTGTGTTGAGTTTCTTCTCTTGCAATGAGGACATTGCAAATTTTGAGTGTGGGGGAAGGGCTTTACCATTAGTCATAGTTTTTAAAGTTTTTAAGTGTTTTTGAGTCTAGTTTCTTGTTTGTTTTTCATATGAGTGCTTATTTTCAGTTTGTGTGTGCTTAAGAGAGTCATGAGTCAATTGAGAGTTGCTTCAAGGTCTTTATGTAGTTTGAATTATTGCATTTTCCTTAATAAAGTTAGTGTCGATTGTCAAATTGAAAGTGCCCCATACTATTTATCTTGTCTTTTTGATGATCGGTTGGTTGATTACTTGAATTAGTTGGTTACCACTTAACTTTTGAGCTTTGTATTTATGAAAAATTCTTTCGACTCATCATAAGCTAAAGCAAAAGCAAGGTCTAAATATGCCTACGATAGCCGAGTGAATGAGAACAAGCTACATATTTGAACTAGTGAGATTGTAAGTAACTTTGTCTACCTTCTGCTCATGATTTCGACCAAGTTAGGAAAGGATGATCTATTTGTTTATCTCTGTATTTCTAGCCATTCTCATCCATTTAAATTCCTTGCTATCATGGAAGCCATACATCTTTGTTTCTCCTTCCTCCTTGATACAACCTATATTCTCAATAAAGGGGAATTCAGAAAACTTTCGCTGCTGGTACAAGACAGAAGTTGCTGATTATATCGCGAATAGAAAATGAGAGAAAGAAAGAAAAAGTAATAGACCGCGCCGATCGGCGCGATGCTTGCACCGATCGGCGCCATAAACAAAAAGAGATAAAGAGAAAAAGGAAAAAATATATTCTCTGAGAAGCAGTAAGGTCATTAAAGAGAGCAACTTTCTGATTATTTCCAACTCTTTATCATTGTTCTCATTGAAACATCTTCCTATAACTCCTCTGCTCCATTAAAGTTCTTTTCCAAGAAAATTCTTTCTTAGCAGGCATGGTTGAGCACATTATTGACATGGTTAACCTTTTGGTTTAATATAGTTATATAGCCCTCCAAGATCCACATATAATCCTTGATTAGATAGGAGAGGGAAGGAGATACACTTGAGAGATCTAGAGAAGACCAAATGCTTGATGTTTGATGCTAAAGATGAGTCAAGGAGAACTAAAATTGTTTTTGAAAAGGTTTTATGGTAATTTGATCAAATTCAAGTATGAAATGCTGATTGGTTAAAAAGAAGATGAGAGAAAAATCTTTGTGGTGGAATAACAAGTAAAAATGATGATTGAGATTGATTGCATGAGAGATGATGTGAAGATTCTTGCTACATATTTGATTTTGTATTGCTCGAGGGCTAGCAATGATTTGAGTGTGGGGGAGCTGTTGGTGGTTTCTAGCTACCCATTTTATCTACCAAAAAGGGACATTTTACGTTGTTATTTGGTGGTTTAGACTAACAATTAACCCCATATTTACATATATTTATAGTTGTCCTGTTTTGGATGTTATTGCAGAAAACAGGTGTAAAATAGGGCAATTGTGGATAAGGAACCTGATGAGGACATCCTCCACTATTATCCGCTAGGGCGACGACCGTGTGAGCCTCTGAATAATCCCACCTTGCTTAGCTTGGGAGGTGGAAGCCACCTTAAAAGGGAGAGCCACCCTTCCCCTATCAGACTAGTCTTTTAGGGAGATTGGGCCTTTCCCTGAGTGGGGGCGCCGGTGTTGCGGTGCTAAGACTGCGGATTCGGGTCGTGGACCTAGAATCGGGTCGGTGTGTCAGGCTTTTGGCAGGAGTTGTGATGCTAAGATTGCGGGATTCAGGGAATCCGGATCGGTGTGTCGGGCTTTGTTCCACCCTACCTGGGCCGGATGTATCATTTGGTATCAGAGCTGGGCCCTTGTTAGAACCAAAGAGCAATGAAGTTGGGCCAGATGCAGGGTCGCGCCGATCGGCTCCAATGTCGCGTCAATTGACGTAGGAGGAAAAGATGATGAAGACAAGCCCAAGACCGGCAAAGACGAAGGATCAGCCCAATATGAGTCAGAGTTGGTGGAAGTTGACCTAATCCCGTCGAGTATAAAAGGAAGATAACTATCAAGAGCCAAGGGGCAACCAGAGAGACGGCAATCACAACATTGAGTTGTTAGAGCTAGGGTTCCAGGATATTGGCGGCAGAGGTGGGTCAACACCGACGAGAACCACCAGAAGGGAGGTCACGCCGATCGGCGCGATGCTTGCGCCGATTGGATCATGCACGTTCTAGCGCTATCTCTCATCCCTCTGCTATGCCTAGCGGAAGGATGAGTGAGTAGTCTCATATTCTCTTCTCTGGTGCGGGGATCTGGTCATGTAACTCTCATACTCATTGATACTCAACTTAATTGTGCATCTATTTCCATTAGTGTATAGGCCAATACACTTCTGCCCATTGCATAGTGCAAGAAACCAGTGGGGAGCTAATAGCCTCTGTAGTGACAATCGGGGTGAACGAAACCACCATGTCTTGTAGAATATTAGAGCCATCACTCGAGGCGATGAGAATAAGGTTGGATGCTAGTGAACCAATCTGAAGGAGAGAATCCTTCATTATCCTGTTACATCTTCAATAACATTCATCCACCACTCTCTCACCGTCACAATTCACATCAACCCAATCATTGCAATCTATTAGTAATCCTTTAATAGTAATAGTTCCGCCCATTCCTTGTGGATTCGATAACCTTGGAATACTCTGAGGGAAAAAGAGCTACAACTATACACCGTCCTCTTACGGTATATAAGTGGGTGTGTAACTATGACCAACAACCATCCAACCTTGCTCTACCGGCTGACAAGCAAGAATCTAGCAAGAGAAAGAAGAACAAGAAGAAGGTGATCATTGAGGATGATGATAAATGTGACTTGACCGAGGACTTGACTCTTCTCATGAAGAAGATGAAGACTTTCAAGAACAAGTTTGCTTCCAAGTCAAGGGGCAAGTGCTTCAATTGTGGCTCAAAGAATCACTTTGTGTGAGAGTGCCCAAAGCCCAAGAAAGAAGCACTCAAGTCACAAGATTCAAGTGAAGAAGAAGAAGAAGACCCCAGGGCCAAGCACAAGAAGAAGAGGCATTTCAACAAGGACATTAGCAAGGGAAAAGGCAAAGCTCAAGACTACAAGAAGAAGTCCTTTTGCAAGGCCCTTGTTGGAGAGTGGACAAGTGACAACTCAAGTGATGAGTCCTCTTCCTCAAGTGATGAAGAAGTGGCCGGCCTAGCCATGATCAAGACCACACTTCCACGAGCTTTTCCTCCACCTCCCACGTGCCTCATGGCCATGAGCCAACTTGTGGAGAGTGAGGATGAGAGCAGCGATGATAGCGATGATGAGGAGCACACATGTGCCGAGTTATGGAGTATGCTTGAGCAAGCCCGCGACATCGCCATCAAGAAGTCCAAAATGTTGGAAGTGGTAAGAAAAGAGTGTAAGTTGTCTAAGGACCGTGTTGGTGAGCTTGAGAGTGAGCTCAAGGACCTTGTCACATCTCATGAGGCCCTAAACAAGAGTTATGACAAACTCAAGGGTGATCATGTATTGCCTCATGAGAAGTACAAGGCCCTTGAGATTGCTTATGAGGCCATCAATATTGAAAACCTTGCCTCTCCCTCCTCTAGTTCATCTAAGGGTGATGCTTCTACTATGTGTGATGAACTTACCACCTCGGTCGAGGTTTCTTCTCTTGAGCCATTGATTTGGAAGGAATATCACAAGCTCAAGGAAGAGAGGACGATGGTGATGGATGGCTTCGAGAGGCTCACACATGGTAGAGCCATTCACAAGGAGATTCTTAGGAGGAATCTTGTGAACAATGTCTCCCACCGGGGACTTGGCTCATATCCCGCCGCCATTGACATCATAGGGACGAGTGATTCCATCCCTGCATGGATCAAACCCTTTCTCGCTGATGACCACCATTGCAAGAGGTGTTGCAAGGATGGCCACACCACCAAGGATTGTCCTATGGTGAGAAGTTCCATTGTTTTGCCTAACGCTAACTTCTTCCATGAGAACACATATTTCAAGCTTTTTAGGAACAAGGATGGCAAGGTGAAAGCTAAGGCCTTGGAACCACGAAACAAGAAAAGGAAGGTCAAGAGCATATGGGTGCCTAAGTGCATTATTGATCTTGAGAGATCGGATACGTACAAGTGGGTGCCCAAGAACAAGACCTAGATGGTGGTGGTGGTGGATCGAGTGTTTTCATGAAGATCATGTGATGTCCACCACAAGTGACATGGACCTCAACGACCTATCTACTCATAAGGGAGGTAACCGTGTTTGTTCTTAGTAGTTGTAGTGTGTTTTTCTTTCACTTGCATTGCATGGTAATTAGGACTCCTTTGTGACTAGTATGCTTTGCATCCATGCATGTGTATATAACTAAAAGAAAAACACATAAAAACTAGTCAATGTCTAACACATCCAAGATAGCTATAAGCAAGGGGGAGTGCTTGAGATGGTGGTTTAACTTCTCTCAAGGCAAGGGTATGGCCTATAGTGAGTAAGCTTGGGAGGGGTTCAAACTTGAGATTGTTAGGTTTCCTTTGTGTCTTGTTTTTAATATTGCTTGCATTCACATAGCATGTTTACTTTTATTGTGTATGTAAAATGCTTGTTGCATGGATCATATAGGAAACACAAAGGAGGCTTGTCCCACTTGGAGATATTTGTGCCTCAGGCTCTATATGAGATTAGACCTCCATAAGTGTGACCAAAGGAAAGTGTTGTGCTTCATGCCCATTGAGCAAGCTCTTATGAACTCTGAGGTTAAATCTACTCACGAGGTTCATGGACTAAGGCTCATACATACCCATTTGGTTCTTAATTGCCTTGGTTCTTAATTGCTCGATCCTTCATTTGGCATTTGTGAAAGTTATAAGGCCATAGAGTGCCACTATTTGAAAATGAGTGTTTGAGAGTTCCCTCTATATTCCAAGTGCAGTGTTTATTTGAGTGTTTAGCGAGGGCACTTGGAAAGAAATTCCTTGTCTCAACAAATTTCTGGAAGTGATCGTACGGTCCGGTCATTAGATAATATAGTCCGGTCAGTGGCACTATGCACAGCGCCTAGGGGGAGTCTGGTCATAGAGACCAGACAGAACGGTCCTAGAGACCGTACCGTCCGGTCTGCACAGTGGCCAGCAGACCCCAACCTGACCGGACAGTCCGGTGTAGAGAGCGGACCGTCCGGTCAGTTCATTTGATCACACGATGTACCTTCATTGATTGATGTCGGCCATCCGTAGGAGTTTTGACCTAGGTCAAAATCATCAGAGATGAAATTTCGTCTCTTCCCCGTTCGACCCTAACATTGAGACCGCGCCCTTGCCTCCTTTCTCTCACCGTTGCCGACCCCGGCCAAGCCACCACGCCGCCTCAGCCTCCCGCGCTGCTGCGCTCACCCTCATTGCGGAGCCCCCCGCACGCTGCCGCTCGCCCTCACCGCGTCGCACCCCAGCCGCCGCCACGCGCCTCCGTTCCACCCGTGCCGCCTCGGCTCCACTCGCATGCGCACACCACGTTACTTGAGTTCGCCAAGTTTCTCGACTTATTAGGGCATGTCTCCACCATCCCTACTACCGACAAGCAAAAATCCGAGCTTTTAGGCGATCGGTTGTGATTCTCCTTCCGGTTTCAGCTTCGAGACCCCCAGGGTATTGTGCCATTCACTCCTTTCATTGATTGGTGCCCTAATTTCGAGCAATTTGGTTAATTGATGCAATTAGTCCAAAATTCCCATCATTAGTTGCATTAAATAATTAATTGGCTCAACCTGTGACAACCCTGTATCAAAATATAGAGTGTGCCGTACAGGATCATCTTGGGAGATGATTAACGAAGTAACAATACATAGCATGAACACATGGACATTCATCATTTACAAAGATACATCATTTAAGTGCATAATATTACAAGTTCAAAGGTCATAGCAGAAGCAAGTTCAGATTACATTACAATACATATGTCCTTGGTTTATATTACATAAATGGTGGAAGCAAAAAGACGACAAAACACGATATGAAGATCCTAAGCAAACCATGTCGGCCCTATGGCAATGGCTCACTCCTCTTGGTTAGGAGAGCTAGGGACCCACTCAATGGTCAAATTCTGAGGTTCCTCACCTTCCCAAACCACTTTGTTACAACAATCATAGTATGTGGGCTGAGGAAAACCTGAAAACAACATCATCGCCAAGCCTGAGTATCTAACATACTCCACAAGACTTACCCGTCAAAAGGTTTACTAAAACCGACTCCTAATATGCAGGGGGCTGATCTGGCTTATTTGATATTTGCATAAAAAAGCACCTATTATGATGTAGATATGGTCCGATCTTCCGAGAGGTAAGGGGATAAACTCGAATTTGGGGAACTCGGCGTCGAGGACCCGGCTTGAATCAGACACGATCCAACCCCTCAACTGTTACACCAAGCACAACTTGATTGTTCCTGTAAGCGAAATCGAGAACACAAGCAAGAGAGGATAAACACGCAATCTGAAATTACAAATATAGATGAAGCAAATCACAAGAAAAGGTTCAAGCTCTAAACACAAAAGGACTAATTGCCACAGGGATGTAGAACAAGAACAGAAGCCCTGGATTACTGTAAAAGGACTTGTCGCCACAGTTACAAAAACGTCCTAGGGTTGGGGGCGACCAGGGGGGCGCCCACAACATGGGCTTAAGGCCCGACACGATACATGGCCAAGTTGGCCCAAAATAGGTGGCATAGCACCTTGTCATGGTCACATATTATGACTCACGACCCTTCTGGAGATAGGACCAGAACCAAAACGACGGCGTCGTCGTCCCCTTTCCAATGCATCAAAGAACGCCTCGTTATGACGTCGGATGTGGGAGATATCATCAAAACAGTGAAGGGGTGTCGGCTGAATCCGAGACGAACGTGGTGACCAAGTTGGTGACAACTTGTAACTTAGGGAAGGCCATGATATGCGCGTATCCAGCATGGTGATGTCCTCATCATATTAATTCTATGCTGCAATTTTATTCTCTAACTAAGATTTTACTTTGCTTATTGCAGAAAAGCTACTGTGGTAGACCAAGCTAACACTAGAATATAAGTAAAGAACAATACATCATAGCAATATGTAGCCATAGCATAAGTAAATTTCAGAATCATAACCACAACTTCTCTACTTAAGTATCATTGCCCCTGCTCGAACAAGAGGTACTCATAACTGCGAGGGATGGCAATTCGAATTGATTTAAATCCTGTAGGAGAAAACCCAAGTACACGACATACGCATCACTTAAGAACACGTATGGCCACCCTTTACGAGATTGCTATAAAGTCGATCCGGGGTCATCGATCCCAAGTACACGTCCTTCCCATGATACAGTACTCTGTATTCGAGGTTTAACCCATGCACTCTCCAGCGGTCCTCAAACCCGTGCATCCACCGTGCCATTCACATCACCTCTGGATCGATGAGTAGGGTCGTCCAACAATACGGCTCCCAAGTTACTAGGTTTACCAATTCCCATATAAAGGTATATACTTGGTACTGTTCAATACTTGTCCACGGAGTTGCAACGATAGGTGCTCCCTTTTATCAAGTTCATCATTCACGTGAACCATAGTTGAATCAAGTGATTCCACAACCTACCGTTGACTCCACTAGTTTAAGCAAGCATTTGCTAACGGAAAGGCTTACTAACATAAACTAATTACAGGTCATTTGCTGGAGTATGCAAGTGGGTTCCATCCAAGTCCTATACTTAATGCACAATACAATATTTCTAGCTTGTGACAAGTAAAAAGGACTCAAAAAACAATTAGGTATGCACCGGGGCTTGCCTTGGGAGTGATCGTAGTTAGAGACTTCGCCAAAATTCACTTCAGCTCTGGGTTGCTCCGGTGTTATCTCCTCGATCTCGGGCCTTATATGAAATGAACATGCATAAATAAAGAGGAGTACACAAGGGTTCATGGAGTTCCGTAATCAAATATGAAATGTATGGCATGATGATTCAGGGCACTTCCTCAATAACAAAGTTAAGGAGATGATGCTCATGCATGAATGGTTATGCACTCGTAAGTATGGAATGACCACCACTTAATTGAAGGGGACAAACTTCTAATTAGAAGAAATATGGAGTTTATTCATCAAAACTATAGTTCATGCCTACCCTAAATACGAGCATGGTGCCATTAAGTACTTTATTGCACTACATGATGAAATTAACATGAAAATGCAGTGCTAGGGCCTAAACTTCAGAAAGGTCATTTTGAGTTTAATAGCTAAAGGGGCAAATATGCATTTATTCATAGCAATATATGAGATTAACAAGGCTGAATTAAATAAAAATAGCTCTAGGTGGAATTTAATTACATGGATTTTTCTAGAAACACATAAAAGTATAAGGAACATGGATGCAATTTCTCAGAATTAATTTCCATTCCATTTATTAATACAATTTCCTATAATGAAAATATAAGAAATGCACTTAACCATGAAATTAAGCCTAAATTAATTATGGCCACTTGTCAGTGGGTCACATATGCCATGAGGAGCATTCATGCCAATTTTGGTGATTTAATCATTTTTATAGAATAAATTATGAATTCATTTGCTTTACAAAGGTTTGTTTGTTTTGATTTAATTTCTCCAAATTCCATCCAACATGTTAACCATTACAAAGTACAAGTTACAAGGATTCTAGAACATATTTATTTGCAATTGTTGGCCTTATGAATTGGGAGATATGGATTTTTCAATTAAATCAAAAGTTCAGAGGTATTTACAAAATTGCCACTAGCAATTTGAATTCATCCACAGCGTGCGCGTGCCCGTGCGGTGGCGCGTGGCGGCCGTCGCCGGCGAGCTCGGGCCAGTGGCTGATCGGTGGCGCGGCCGGGTCCCACACCTAGCCCAAAATGATCAGCACACCTTGAGGAACCCGAGGCTTTGGTTGGAGAGGGGAGATGCTCACCGGAGACCTGCCGGCGATGAGGGGCGGCGGCAGAGCGGACTCCGGCGGCGTCATGTGACGTGTGCTGAGGGAGAGGGAGGCCGGGAGTTGGTCAGTGAGCTTCACCTCTGGTCGGAGACTGTCGGCGTCAAGGAAGAAATCGAGGAGGGAGGCTAGAGCATCGCTCTTGTTGGCGGGGTGGATAACTCCGATGGTGGCGGTGCTCTGATCTTCACGAAATCCAGCGACGGCGCTACGACACAGCGGGAGCGAGTCAGGGGGAGCTCGAGGAGTTGTTTGCGCGTCGGATTGAGAAGAAATCAGGCGGCGGGGAGCTACCTAGCTACTGCAGATCATGGCAGCGGCCATGGCGGGGAAGAATAGGGGACTGGGCTCAAGTTTAGCAGAAAAGGAGGAAGGAGGGAGGGTAGAAGCGCCTGGCTTCAAGGAGAAACTTGGGAACCATGGGGAGCGCGTGCGAGCAGAGAAAGAGAGAGAGGAGAGGGCCCTTGGCAGCTGCTGCTCTTTAAGCACCGATCAGGGAAGAGAGGGAGAGAGCGCAGAGAGAGAAGGGGGTGTGAAAGCTGGCGGACGGGGAGTGGCCTGCTGGCGAAAATGCTTCAATTCTGGCCGGTGGCACAGGGAAAATCGGTAGAGCAGTGCTCGGCATGGGCAGAGAGAGGAGGGGTGATCAGTGGCCGACGGTGGAAGGACGACGGTGTCGACCTGGGAGTGGACCAGAGAAAAGGTTTTTGTTGACCCCCTTGACTTTAAACAGTGCTCTGTCCTTTGCAGAATTCTCCAAGTTGCGTTTCTGCAGTCTTCATGCAAATTTTTGTGCATGTCCAGGGAAACATGTGCTCCAACTTTGCTTTTGGGGTCAAGTCCTAATTCAGCTCAGAGAAATTGTGAAAATTCCAGGACAGAAAGGCATTTATCTACACTTAGAGAATTTTTTAAGGGTATTAAACCATTACCAAAAATTCTGATAAAATCCTCACAATTCTCTTTTAACGTGGCCAACATGGATATGCAAAACCACTGATGCACTTTCATGGAGTTTTGTGATGTTTGTGAAATGCTATCATTTGGCCAATTCTAGATTTAATTAATTAATTTCCTCCTTATTCTTTGGCACCTTAATTATTTATATTTTTAATTATCCCTCAATTAGTATTAGGGTTAGCTTAATTAACCTTTTTGTGACATGGGATGTCACAACACACCCCCCTTAAAGGAAATCTCGCCCCGAGATTTGCAAATGGATGAACAAAGAGAGGGGGCGTGGGTGGTTACCGGATTTGCGAGGCCAAGAATTCCGGGAAGTTGGTTTTTAGAAACTCTTCTTGTTCCCAAGTAGCTTCGTCTTCGGTATGGTTACTCCATTGCACTTTGTAGAAGGTAATAGTGCGACTACGCGTTACCCGGTCTTTTTGATCAATGATCCGGTCGGGGTATTTGGGGTAGGAGAGGTCTTCTTCCAATTGCTCGGTATCAGAGATAACCACGTTGATCGGAGGCTTCAAACACTTCTTGAGTTGGGATACATGAAAGACGTTGTGCACCCGCTCAAGACTTTCCGGTAGTTGCAACCGATAAGCAACGGCACTATGCTTCTCTGTGATCGGAAAGGGTCCGATGTAGCAGGGTGCTAATTTTCCCTTGATTCCAAAGTGAGATACACCTTTGTTGGGAGAAACTCAAAGATAGACGTGATCTCCCTTTTTGAACTCCAATGGACGTCTAATTTTGTTGGAATAACTTATTTGACGGGATTTGCCGCACTTTCTCTTTCGCTTGCGTGACAAGATCTGGACCAAAGGTAATTCTTTCTCCCAATTCCAACCAATTCAGCCATGTTCAACATGAATGGCCATACAAGGCTTCAAACGGTGACATTCCCGAACTCTCTTGGTATCTATTGTTTTATGAGAATTTGGCGAACGGAAGACAATCTTCCCAATTCCCATGATTGTCCAGAACACAGGCTCTCAATAGATCCTCCAAATAATGATTTAGCCTCTCGGTTTGACCATCGGTTTGCGGATGATAAGTGGAACTTCGGATAAGAGTGGTGCCAAGACAAGCATGTAGTTGCTCCCAAAAACGAGCAATAAACTAGGGACCTCGATCAGAGATAATAGTCTTGGGCACACCGTACAAACATAGGACTCGTGCGATGTAGAGCTCGGCATACTGCTTGGTAGAGTAGGTTATATAGATGGGAATAAAATGAGCAGATTTGGTCAACCTATCCACAATAACCCATATGGAATCGTGCTTCTTGGGTGTGAGGAGCAATCCAACGATGAAATCCATAGCAATATCCTCCCATTTCCAAGCGGGAATTTTTAATGGGTGCAAAAGACTGGTTGTTCTCAAGTGATCGGCCTTCACACGTTAGCAAGTATCGCATTTGGAAACATAACAAGCAACCTCTCATTTCATGCGCGTCCACCAATAGTTTTCCCTGAACCCACGGTACATCTTGTTGCTACCGGGGTGTATGGAGTATTTCGACAAGTGAGCCTCATCCAAAATTTTCTTTCTTAGCTCCTCATTCTTTGGAACAAGGAGGCGATTGTTGAACCATAGCACTCCATCTTTGTCTTGTCGAAAACATGTAGCTTCTTTCTTCCCTATCTTCTGGCAAATATATTCCATTCCCTTGTGATTCTTTTGTGCTTCCATGATTTCTTCACGAAGGGTAGGAATAAGAGCTAGATTATACAAGGATCCATATTGAATGACACGAAGACTTGGTTCACTAGAATCTGAAATTGGGCAAGCTTCCATAGAGCAAACAATTGCGTGATTGCATTGGTCCCTTCGACTCAAGGCATCGGCAACCACGTTGGCTTTTCCGGGGTGATAGTGAATTTCCAATTCATAACCCTTGATTAATTATAACCATCTATGCTCCCTCATATTCAATTCTTGTTGTGTGAATATATAATTGAGACTCTTGTGGTCAGTGTAGAGATTGACAAGGTTACCGAGCAAGTAATGGCGCCAGGTTTTTAAGGCTAGGACAACAGATGCCAATTCCAAATCATGAGTGGGATACTTTTGTTCATGCTTTCCGAGTTGTCGTGAGGCATAGGCAACGACATGGCCTTCTTGCATAAGCACACAACCGAATCTGGTGCCGGATGCATCACAGTAAACATTGAACGGTTTGGTAATATCGGGTTGAGCTAAAACTGGGGCATTCGTCAAATGCTTCTTGAGCGACTCGAAGGCTTCTTCACATGCACTACTCCACTTAAACTTAGCATCTTTTTCCAGTAGCTTGGTCATAGGCTTGGCAATGCTTGAGATGTTGGGGATAAATTTCCGATAATAACTGGCAAGACCAAGGAAACTACGAATTTGCTTGACCGATTTCAGAGTCTTCCCATTCAGCACATCTTCTACTTTGCTAGGATCAATGGCTAGTCCTTCCGCTGCAATGATATGACCCAAGAATGGAACTTGCTTTAGCCAAAATTCACACTTGCTAAATTTGGCATAAAGCTAATGATCTCAGAGTCGTTGAAGAACAATGCAGAGATGTTCGGCGTGCTCTTCCTCGGACTTGGAGTAGATAAGGATGTCGTCAATGAACACAACTACAAACTTATCCAACTCTGGCATGAATATGGAATTCATCAAATACATGAAGTGGGCTGGAGCATTGGTGAGACCAACAGACATGACCAGATATTCAAAAAGACCATATCACGTGGAGAAAGCAGCTTTCGGAATGTCTTCGGCTCGGATCTTTATTTGGTGATAACCGGATCGGAGGTCAATCTTGGAGAAAACCTTAGCACCAACAAGTTGATCAAGGAGAATGTCAATTCGAGGTAGAGGGTACCTGTTCTTGATGGTTACCGCATTTAAAGGCCTATAGTCGACACATAGACGTAGGGTCTTATCTTTCTTCTTCACAAAGAGGGTGGGACAGCCCTAGGGAGATGAACTCAGTCGGATGTAACCCTTGTCCACAAGCTCTTGCAATTGCTCTTTTAATTCCGCTAACTCATTAGGAGCCATTTTGTACGGCCTACGAGAGATAGGCGCTGTATCGAGTAAAAGTTCAATTTTAAACATGACATCCCTGTCTGGAGGCATTCTCGGCAAATCATCTGGAGATACGTTAGGAAAATCACGTACCACTGGAATATCCTCTAGATCTTTCCCTTCAACATGACACACTTGAGAAGTGGACAACTTGGGACATGGCAATCGGAGGATAGATGGGCCATGTAAGGGTGAGTTCAAATGGACTTCCCGGGATTCAATGTGCAAGACGGCTTTATGTCTAGTCATCCATCTCATACCAAGAATTATGTCAATGCTTTGACCATCTAAGATGATTAGGGAAGTGGGGTATACGTTGCTTGCTAACTTAACTGACATTTTTCTTAACTCAAGACGAGCCCCTATTTTTCCACCGAGAGATGTGATAATGTATGGTGTTCCCATAGTGGTGGGGGTGATTTTCAAATGATTCACACATGCTTGACTAATAAAATCATGTGTTGCCCCTGAATCAAAAAGAACCATGGCAGCATGTTGGTTGATCGAGAACGTACCCGCGAGAACGAGCTCTCCAACTTGGATCTCTTCGACCGTGGTATAGTTGACTCGACCATTCTTATGAGTAGGAGTAGAAGACTCGGGATGATTGCCATTGTTGCCATTGTTGTTGCTGTTGTTGTGGTTGTTGTGGTTATTGTTGTTGTTCTCGGAAGTATTGGAGTTGTTGTTGTTGCCCTGGTTGCGCTTCGGGAAACGACACTCTTTGGCAAAGTGACCGGTTCGGCCGTAGTTGTAGCATGGTTGCGAGGAGTTGGTCTTTACCACTTGATTACTCTGCTGCGGAGGGCGGGAACTAGAGGATTGCTGCTCGTTACTCCCATGAGAGCGAGAGTGCTGGTGCAAGTAAGATGGGTGTAATCCTCCTCCTGAGGGTACCGCAGCTCGGAACTTTTGTCCGGTCGGGGAGGTGATAGCCAGCTTGTACTTGGGCGGTGCGGACCCGGATGAACTTCCCATAGCACATTTCCTCTTCTTGTCCTCTTGGTAGCCCAGATAGCATCTTCTTGCACAGTGGCGGCACTCATCAGATCATTGAACGTGCCGACGGTAACTTGTGCCAAGCGATCTTGCAGCTTTGGGATAAGACCCGAACGGAAACAATCCTTCTTCTTCTTATCCATATCAGCGTGATACGACGCATACTGAGCCAAGTAGTTGAACTTCCATGCATACTCTTGCACGTTTTCAGAGCCTTACTTCAAGTTGAGGAACTCTTGCAGCTTGCGCTTCATGAGTCCAGCGGGAATGTGGTGCGCACGGAAAGCAGTGCAGAATTCTCTCCAAGTGACTTGATGACCAGTGGCAAGAGCGGCGGTGAAACTGGCCCACCAAGCACTTGCGGAGCCACGGAGTTGCTACGCGGCGAAGAGGGGCTTCTACTGGTCGGTGCAGTGGAGGAGAGCGAACTTTGATTCCAGAGTGCGAATAAAATTATCTGCTTCCAGCGGATCACCGGCTTCCCCAAAGGTGGGTGGATGAGTTGCCCAGAAGTCGCTGTAGGAGGATTCACGGGGCTGCTGCGGTGGTGGTCCTGGAGCTTCTTGGTGGTTCATGTTCTTCATGAACATGCAGAACATCTCGTTCTGGTTATGGATGAGCTGCTCCATAGCCGTCATGGGTGGCGCGTTGGGTAGTGGCCTATTTCCACCGATTTTTGAGGCACCGGGAGCGTCACCGAGGTTTTCTCCACCGTGGCGAGTGTGCACCATCTACCATCTGAACAAAGTATGTTAGCCCGATCATCCCATGAGACAATATGATAATAAGGCTATGACATGGCGATGAAATAAAATTTCAGATTGTTCATAAATTAAAACGATGACAAGTAAACGGTGCGGACATAAGAGATAACTTAAATTCCATTAATTCCCACACCATAGGCAACATAAGTACGATAAAACCATAGATACATGTGATGCAACTTTTGATACATGACAAGTCTTAGGTTACATCACTCGGAACACGACACCACACGATCTCGGAGAGCATAGGTTACAACTTAACTTAGCACTGCTAACACTATCCACATACAAACACGATGTCTCACGAGATTTCCACCCTACACACGTACTACTACTCAGTCACTCGGCGTGGCTACCACCATCGGACTCCATGTCCATATCACCCGGTCCAGGGGATGCTTCATAGTCAATGCTGGAATCACCGTTCTCACTCAAATCAGCATCATCGGGGGGAATCACTGCCAGTGGCATGGGTGGCTGATCATTAAGGATAGCGTGTAGCTGGCCATTAGAAGCTTGGAGATGCCCAATGACTTGCTCTTGCTGCGTGATGATGGCGTGAGCGTCGTTGAGGTTCCCCTCCATGACATCCCGCGCATCTTGAGCTTCTTCGCACTGAGCCTGCAGCTCACTTCGCTCCTCCAAGAGAGCGGTAACCTGTCCATGAAGAGAGTAAATCTCCTCTTGGGCAGTGGTGAGTTAGGCATTGCATTGGTTTAGTTACCCCTGCAACTGATTGCTTGCATCACCCTCGATGATGAGTTGAGCATCATGGAGCTGCTCAAAAATATCGGCCCGCTCCAACTCGCTAGTGTGCAGCTTGTCCTCAAGAACTGCAACCTTAGTGTCACGCTCCACGAGCTGGGCATAATGGGCAGCAAGTGTGGACTGCAGCGCCTCGCACTCTCATTCCGACTCGAGAATGCGGGCGGCAAGGTGCTTGGGGTCCTTCATGAGCTTGCCAACATCCATCTACCGGAATAAAGTTTTGCAAGGGTGAGTCAAAACCTAATATCCCACTAAGCACACATTCTCAAAATAGCAGAAGGATTGATTGGTAAAAGAAAAGACACGAGGTTCCCGATCCGTTTAACGAACGACAATGACAAATTATGCGGTTGATGGAGTAACCTGCAGACATGAGCAAAAACACTTTGCCTCTGGACAAAACTAAAGGTTTGACATTTTACAAAAGTTGTGGAGGATTTATTTATATTTCCAACACATATTCTGACACTTCCATCCGATAAACCCTCTTGAAGTTATGATCGTCCAAAGACAGAGAACAGAAATGAAGCAATTTCTGACATTCCAGAAAAGATTACTGTTTTTGCCAAATTAGACCCAGTTCCAGATTTTTCTAGGACAAACTCCCTAAACCAAAATTGTAGAGCAAAACATAAGCTTTCCAACGAGTACTCATTCATCTTCATTGAATTAAAATTGAGGAAGTTATGCTCATTTCAGTGAAACTGACTTTTCTTGCAAAGTTTGGTTCTTATCGGTTGAGTTCAAGCTTTCGATTTATGTGCCATAGGGACTCAAAATTGCCCAAGGCTTGGTCATTTCACATGTTTGCAATATTAGTGACCTTTTTACATGATTTGGTAAGGATGAATGCATATGGTATGCATGAATGTCAATGCTCAATATGACGATTACCTACATCCTCACATAAAGAAAATTGACCGAATATATAGCTCGATCCTTTCGGTGGCACACACACCTCTCACACATTTTCTAACGAACTACACGTGGTTAGTGTACCTATAAGAGATCCATTTCAGAAACATTATATCAAAATAGAAAAGAAACAAACCAAAATAATAATGATAGTTATGCCAAGGTATTTGCCCACCCGGAAAGCAGCCGACATTTAAACGCATTTGGTCCGCCCATCAATCAAAGCCCAGGTATTTGCCCACCCGAAGGCATTTGGTATTTACAGTGCAACTGATCCACGCACAATGACATATCTTCGTTGAAGATTCCATAGATGCAAGTAATTTAAACAAATATAACCTAGGGTTAGCTTTGCCACCTACTAATAATATCTTTTATAGGGGCACTACTAGTTCGTACCTCACCGTAAGGCGTAAAAATGGGTTGTTTTAGTTTTAAAATGTTCATTTGTGTGTAGCTTATCCCGGATTGGCTCTGATAGCAGCTGTGACAAACCTATACCGAAATATAGAGTGTGTCGTACAGGATCATCTCGGGAGATGATTAATGAAGTAACCATACATATCATGCACACATGAACATTCATCATTTACAAAGATACATCATTTAAGTGCATAATATTACAAGTTCAAAGGTCATAGCGGAAGCAAGTTCAGATTACATTACAATACATATGTCCTTGGTTTATATTACATAAATGGCGGAAGCAAAAAGACGACAAAACATGATACAAAGATCCTAAGCAAACCATGCCGACCCTATGGCAATGGCTCACTCCTCTTGGTTAGGAGAGCTAGGGACCTACTCAATGGTCCAATTCTGAGGTTCCTCACCTTCCTAAACCACTTTGTTACAACAATCATAGTATGTGGCCTAAGGAAAACCAGAAAACAACATCATCACAAAGCCTGAGTATCTAACATACTCCGCAAGACCTACCCGTCAAAAGGTTTACTAAAACCAACTCCTAATATGCAGGGGCTGATCTAGCTTATTTGATATTTGCATAAAAAAGCATCTATTAATTCTATGCTGCAATTTTATTCTCTAACCAAGATTTTACTTTGCTTATTGCAGAAAAGTAACTATGGTAGACCTAGCTAAGTGCTAAGACTTGAATATAAGTGAAGAACAATACATCATAGCAATATGTAACCATAGCATAAGTAAATTTCAGAATCATAACCACAACTTCTCTACTTAAGTATCATTGCCCCTGCTCGAACAAGAGGTACTCATAACCACAAGGGATGGCAATTCGAATCGATTTAAATCCTACAGGAGAAAACCCAAGTACACGACATACGCATCACTTAAGAACACGTATGGCCACCCTTCAAGAGATTGCTATAAAGTCGATCTGGGGCCATCGATCCCGAGTACACGTCCTCCCCGCGATACAGTACTCCGTATCCAAGGCTTAACCCGTGCACTCTCCAGCGGTCCTCAAACCCGTGCATCCACCGTGCCATTCACATCACCTCTGGATCGATGAGTGGGGCCGTCCAACAATACGGCGCCCAAGTTACTAGGTTTACCAATTCCCATATAAAGGTATGTACTTAGTACTGTTTAATACTTGCCTGTAGAGTTGCAACGATAGGTGCTCCCTTGTGTCAAGTTCATCATTCATGTGAACCATAGTTGAATCAAGTGATTCCATAACCTATCGTTGACTCCACTAGTTTAAGCATAGCATTTGCTAACAGAAAGGCTGACTAACATAAATTAATTATAGGTCATTTGCTAGAGTATGCAAGTGGGTTCCATCCAAGTCCTATACTTAATGCACAATACAATATTCCTAGCTTGTGACAAGTAAAAAAGGACTCGAAAAACAATTAGGTATGCACGGGGCTTGCTTTGGGAGTGATCATAGTTAGAGTCTTTGCTGAAATTCACTTCAGCTCCGGGTTGCTCTGGTGCGATCTCCTCGATCTCGGACCCTATATGAAATGAGCATGCATAAATAAAGAGGAGTACACAAGGGTTCATGGAGTTCCGTAACCAAATATGAAATATATGGCATGATGATTCAGGACACTTCCTCAATAACAAAGTTAAGGAGATGATGCGCATGCATGAATGGTTATGCACTCGTAAGTATGGAATGACCACCACTTAATTGAAGGGGACAAACTTCTAATTAGAAGAAATATCGAGTTTATTCATCAAAACTATAGTTCATGCCTACCCTAAATACGAGCATGGTGCCATTAAGTACTTTATTGCACTACATGATGAAATTAACATGAAAATGCAGTGCTAGGGCCTAAACTTCAGAAAGGTCATTTTGAGTTTAATAGCTAAAGGGGCAAATATGCATTTATTCATAGCAATATTTGAGATTAACAAGGCTGAATTAAATAAAAATAGCTCTAGGTGGAATTTAATTACATGGATTTTTCTAGCAACACATAAAAGTATAGGGAACATGGATGCAATTTCTCAGAATTAATTTCCATGCCATTTATTAATACAATTTCCTATATTGAAAATGAAAGAAATGCACTTAACCATTAAATTAAGCCTAAATTAATTATGGCCACTTTTCAGTGGGTCACGTATGCCATGAGGAGCATTCATGCCAATTTTGGTGATTTAATCATTTTTACAGAATAAATTATGAATTCATTTGCTTTACAAAGGTTTGTTTGTTTTGATTTAATTTCTCCCAATTCCATCCAAACACCATGAACTTCATGTTACCAATTGCAAAGTACAAGTTACAAGGATTCTAGAACATATTTATTTGCAATTGTTGGCCTTATGAATTGGGAGATATGAATTTTTCAATTAAATCAAAAGTTTAGAGGTATTTACAAAATTGCCACTGGCAATTTGAATTCATCCACAGCGCGCACGCGCCAGCGCGGCGGCCGGCACCGGCGAGCTCGGGCCAGCGACCGATCGGTGGCGCGTCCGGGTCCCACACCTACCCCAAAATGATCAGCACACCGTGAGGAACCCGAGGCTTCAGCCGGAGAGGGGAGATGCTCACCAAAGACCTGTCGATGACGAGGGCTGGTGGCAGAGCAGATTCCGGCAGTGTCGCGTGATGTTTGCTAAGGGAGAGGGAGGCCGGGAGTTGGTCGGTGAGCTTCACTGCTGGTCAGAGACAGTCGACGTCGAGGAAGAAATCGAGGAGGGAGGCCGGAGCATGGCTCTCGTCAGCGGGGTGGATAACTCCAGTGGTGGCGGCACTCTGATCTTCGTGAAATCCGGTGATGGCACTGTGACATAGTGGGAGCGAGTCAAGGGGGAGCTCAAGGAGTTGTTTGCGCATCGGATTGAGTAGAAATCGGACGGCTGGGAGCTACCTAGCTGCTGCAGATCACAGCGGCGGCCATGGCGGGGAAGAACAGGGGACTGGGCTCAAGTTCAGCGGAAAAGGAGGAAGGAGGGAGGGCAGAGGCGCCTGGCTTTGTGGAGAAACTTGGGAACCGTGGGGAGCGTGTACGAGCAGAGAGAGAGAGAGAGAGAGAGAGAGAGGAGAGGGTTCCTGGCAGCTGCTGCCCTTTAAGCGCCGATTAGGGAAGAGAGGGAGAGAGCACAGAGTGAGAAGGAGGGGGCAAGCTGGCGACCGGGGAGTGGCCTGCCGGCGGAAGGGCTTCAATTTTGGCCGGTGGCACAGGGAAAATCGGCAAAGAAGTGCTCGGCATGGGCAGAGAGAGGAGGGGCGATCAGTGGCTGACGGTGGAAGGATGACGGTGTCGACCTGGGAGTGGACCAGAGAAAAGGTTTTTGTTGACCCCCTTGACTTTAAATAGTGCTCTGTCCTTTGCAGAATTCTCCAAGTTGCGTTGCTCCAATATTGATGGAAATTTTCGTGCATGTCCAAGGAAACATGTCCTCCAACTTTGCCTTTGGGGTCAAGTCCTAATTCGGCTCAGAGAAATTGTGAAAATTCTAGGACAGGAAGGCATTTATCTTACATTTAGAGAATTTTTTAAGGGTATTAAACCATTACCAAAAATTCTAATAAAATCCTCAAAATTCTCTTTTGGCATGGGCAACATGGATATGCAAAAACATTGATGCACTTTCATAGAGTTTTGTGATGTTTGTGAAATGCTATCATTTGCCCAATTCTAGATTTAATTAATTAATTTCCTCCTTATTCTTTGGCACCTTAATTATTTATATTTTTAATTAGCCCTCAATTAGTATTAGGGTTAGCTTAATTAACCTTTTTGTAACATGGGATATCACACAACCTAGCTACAATTAAATACAATGCCTATCTGTTAATTGCATGTCTAGGGTTATCTGTTGTCTAGTCTGGAGTTAGATTTATTGCTCATTAATTGACTACATACTAGATAACTTGCACCAGCCACTCATAGTCGATGATCACTATTGTTACTTTGTATATTTGTCTAGTGATCATGTCCTTCATTCAATGCTAGGGTTTTTATTGCGCATTCTTTCCTAACGGTGCTTTGCAAGTAAATTTATATAGGATCTATGCTCATCTTGTCTATTGGGGAGAAGCCCACCCCTTAGTCTCCCCAAGGCTAGAAGGCAGCCCATCAACAAACAACAAGGCCTAGGTGGACCAACGGGCCGAAGGGCGGTACGGCCGAAGGTCGTACGGTGCGGCGGGCCCTAGGCACAAACATCAGAGAGTGACAGCCAGGGGCATGTACCTGATGAAGATTGAAGTACTAGAATACCCTTAGGTCAAGCACTATGATATGTAATGTAAGACTCAGGACAAATCTGTAAACACACCTGGGGGGCTGGTGAGCGTGGATCTATAAATGCTCGCCTGCAGCTCTGACCGGGACGAGACATGCCTCTACCACCAGAACCTTCTTGTATGATACTGACCAGATAATATAAAGTTCATTAGCCGAAGGGCATCACTCCAAGCCCTTCGGCATTGTGTTATTGCTCAGTCTAGTTCACTCCCACCAAAGCTTGCCCGAGGGGCCTTCGGCCTAGCCAGCCCTCGGCTCACCCACTATGTGTTTGTTCTAGACTTGTAACCGCAACAGTTGGCGCCGACCGTGGGGAGTTGAACATTAAAGCGTGTAGCATGGCCAGAGGCAAGAGACTGCTTGCTTCGTGCCTGTCGCAGTAGGAAACAACGTGAAGCAGGGCGGCAGTGGAAGTTGCACAAGCGGAGATGTCAGTAGCAGCTTGAGCACTCCCGGTTCAGGAAGAAGAAGATGAAGGACGTGTCAAGGAGGCGTCCGATGAGGTCAATGAAGGTGGGGAAGAAGCCGTGGCTGAGGGAGAGACCGTTGAGGGGCAGCTCACTCGAGAGGAAGCAGGATATGCAAGTCGGGTGGCCAAAGAGCGTATTAGAATGTAGCAGGAAAATGCGTTGCGAGAGGAGGAAAATGTGAGGCAGATGGAGCTAGAGGTCGAAAGGCAGCGAAGAGTAGCCGAAGAGCAGATGTTGCGTGCCCAGGCTTTGCAAAACCTTGCACAACAAGAGGCTGACTACGCCCAGAGAATTGAAGCGGCTAAGAGGCAGCAGGAGCGATTGGGCAGACAGTTAGAGGTCCTTTGAAAAGGCGGGATCCCAGAAAATCGGGCTCCAATGTATGAGGAATTCCATGAAGATGGGGCAAGGGCACATTCAACCGGAAGCCATCACCCAGTGCAACCATTAGATCCTAATTCTCCTTTGGCAGCTGAGTTACAAGTGGTGCAGTGGCCCGTGAGATTGGCTTCGGTCAAGCTTCCAACGTTTCCAGGGACCTCTGGTCCTAGGGAGTTTTTCACGAGATACGAAACGGTTGTCGAATTAGCTGGGGGCAATGATGCAGTAAAGGCCAAAGCTTTTCCACTGGCACTGAAGGGGATAGCTGGCACTTGGTATGCCAAGCTACCACCGGGGAGCATTCGGTCATGGGCACAACTCAAGGAGGGAGTTTCGGTGCACTTCACGGGGAATCATGCCAGGCTGGTGGGTGTCCGGGATCTGTCTGCATGTGTGCAGAGAGAAGGGGAAACATTGGCCAACTATACGCGGAGGTTCATACATTTGAAGTGCCAAATGTCTGATATTCATGAAGCCACGGTAATTGAGTCTGTTGCTAAGGGGCTCCGGATGGGAGCAGCCAAGTGCCATTCGGGTGAAGCAACCTCAGACCCTAGATCAACTATTGAGCATCCTGGAAGGGCAGGTACGGGTGGAAGAGGACGAGGAAGAAGAGCGTCAGAAAGCGCACTCAGGAGTGATGATGGGACGAGGGCAGGGTATGAATACCGGAGGCTGGCATCCAAATCAGGGCGGAGTAGGCCATGGTTTTACTCGGCGCGAGGTTTTCAATGTCCAGCATGGGGGGGCCTCGGAGTCAGCGCCCAGGTGTTCTCAGCCAGCTCCACTACGTCCGGGGCCGAGGCAGCCTCGGCCGGGTCAACTCTTCTACTGTGCGTTTCATGGCCTGGGGTGCACGCACAGTTTCAACTATTGGCCTGATATTAAAGCATTGTCCAAAGCAAGAGTTAGGCAAGATGCTGAGCAAGCCAGGCCAATGTTGCACACTCAATACACACATGCTGCACTGCGGCTTAGCTTGCACTTCCGGCCCCTCCGGCAGAGCAGTTACCACCTCCACCACAGTTGAAGCCAAAGGATCATCCGGAAAGGGCACAATCCGTTCAGCACATTCAGAATCTAGGCGCATCTCATGGCATAATCTTTGTTATTACTGGAGGATCGGGTCATGAGTTCCCTTCTAAGAGGCAGCGCCAAGAGCACATTCGACAGGTAAATCATGTGGCTGCATGTCCTCCAGTTGGGGTTACTCGGTGGATGGATGTGCCGATTTCATTCTCTATGGTTGATCTGAGGCCGATGATCTTTCTGCATGATGATGCATTCATGATGGTTGTCAAAATCAATGGCTTCGATGTACGTAAAGTCTTGATTCACGGGGGGAGTTCAGCTGATGTTATTCTCTGGAGCACTATTAAGAAAATGGGTTACAACAGATCTGACCTGCAGGCCTCTTTAGTACCGCTGCAAGGGTTTGGAGGTGACCCAATTCATGCGATAGTCAGTATCGTGCTCAAAGTATCGTTCTTCGGACTAGGGGGGCATCGGATAGAGGATATTCGATTTGATGTGGTAGAGATGAACTATTCCTACAATGCTCTGTTGGGCCGAAGGATTATCAACAAGTTTTTGGTTGTACTTCATCATGGATATGCATGAAAATGCTCGAACCGGAGGGTGTCATCATAGTGTATGGAGATCAAGCAGAGGCCCAGAGGCTGGAGTTTGGGTCATCACCAGGGCAATATCATATACATGTTATAGCTGAAGATTGCCAGGGCAAGAGCCTCACTGTGGAACCATAGGCAGCGTCTAAGTGGGTTCCAAATGTCACATCGGTTGAGGGCACTAAAGAGGTTGTCTTGTGTGCCGATTGGCCGGACAAAACAGTGTTGATTGGCAAGGAATTATTGGAAGTCGTAGAGGTGCAGCTGATGCAGTTCTTGAGAAACAATGTAGATGTCTTTGCGTGGTCGCCAAAAGACCTCCCTGGTATTGACAGACCCATAGCTGAGCATTGGTTGGATGTTGATCCGAAGGCGCGTCCGGTCAAATAGCAAATCAGAGTCTGGATAGAGGAAAAAGCTAGTATATTGAGGGCTGAAGTGCAGAAGTTGTTGGATTCAAATGTCGTTTGGCCTATTGACAGAACAATCTAGCTAGCAAACCCTGTGCTGGTTAAAAAAACCAAATGGCCAGTGGCGTATGTATGTTGATTTTACAACATTGAACAAGCACTGCCCGAAGGATGATTTCCCGATGGCTCGTATAGACCAATTGGTGGATGCCATGGCAGGATGTGCGCTGATGAGTTTCATGGATGGCTACTCGAGATTTCATCAAGTCTGGTTGGCTACCGAAGATCAGCCTTTGACAGCCTTTCAGATACTAGGGGGGACTTATTGTTACAACCGAATGCCCTTCGGTTTGAAGAATACCAGGGTGACTTTCTCTCGTACTGTTAAAGCTACACTGGGTACGCAGATGGGCCGCAACGCAGCGGCTTACATTGATGATATTGTTGTCAAAAGTGTTGAAGAGGGGGACCATGTGGCAGATTTGGCAGAAATATTTGCCAACCTCCGGCGAGTTGGTGTGCGGTTGAATCCGGCGAAATGCATGTTCGGGGTGCGTTCGGGCAAGTTGTTGGGTTACCTGGTGTCCAAGGAAGGAATTAATACGAACCCGGTCAAGATCAAAGCAATCATGGATATGCAGCCTCCGGCCTCTATTCGGGAGTTGTAGAAATTCACCGTCCATGTTGTAGC
Source organism: Eleusine coracana subsp. coracana (assembly GCA_032690845.1). Lineage (NCBI taxonomy): Eukaryota > Viridiplantae > Streptophyta > Magnoliopsida > Poales > Poaceae > Eleusine > Eleusine coracana. Next base: position 36,028,612 of record CM064418.1, read on the forward strand.
GTTGAGCAGATTCATCTCTAGACTGGCTGAGAAGAGTTTGCCTATCTTCGAGGCACTTCACGATCCTTGGGCATTCACATGGGGTGAAGAGCAGCAACTAGCGTTTGAGGCGCTCAAGAAGTATCTTGTCGAACTCACTACTATCAAGCCATCGCCACCAAAGGCTCCTCTATTGTTGTATATTGCTACGGCACCGAAGGCAGTCAGTATAGTGTTGGTCTATGAGGCACCAAAGGGCGATGACGCATTTCAGCAGTTGCCGGTGTACTATGTGTCTGAAACATTGATGGCATCGCGTTGTAACTACCTTGTGGTAGACAAGATATTATATGTTGTGGTCATGGGCTCACGTAAGTTGCGACAATATTTTGATGATCATGCTATCACCATACCTACCAGATACCCACTACGAGATGTGTTGACAAATGATAAGGCTTCCAGCACTGTGTTGAAATGGGCGGCTGAGTTGGCTCAGTATAACATCACCTTCGTTGCTCGCAAAGCCATCAGTCTGGAGTGTTGGCGGAATTTGTGGCTGAGTGGACTCCTCATGGCAAAGCTGAAGAGTTAGCCCAAGCTGCTCCCGAGGAACCAGTTTGGATAGTATACACTGATGGTGCCTGGGGGGCCTCCGGGGCAGGTTGTGATGCGGTTATTACATCACCCAGAGGGCAAACCATGCGATTCTCTATGAAGTTGGCTTTTCAAACCATGAACAATGCTACGGAATATGAGGGCATATTGTTGGGCCTTCGGCAAGCTCGAGCCCTCGGTGCTAGGCGGATGGTTATCTACTGTGATTCTCAGTTGGCTTTAGCTCAGTTGGCGAAGGGCTATCAAGCAAGGGATCCGGAGATGGTTCGATATATCAATAAGGTGCGAGAGATGGACAAGTACTTCTTAGGCTTTGAAGTGCATAATATTCGCCGCACTGAAAATGGAGAGGCAGATGCATTGGCTAAGGCTATGGCCGGATAGCGTCCGGTTGCCGGTGATGTGCTTCGTGAGGTTAGGAGTGAATCAGCAGCGGCACCAGAGGCAAGAGGCCGAAGGATTCTGGCCATCACGGCAGAGGACTGGCGAGCTCCAATTCGGGCATATATCAAAGGGCGCTATGTCTGTGATGACAAAGAAGAGCGGCAGAGGATATTGCATCATTGTCGGGGGTACAATATTATTGATGATGTCCTATACAAGGGGGGTGTTTGTGCTCCTCTGCTTCGCTGTCTCAGCTGGCCTGAGGGGAACTTGTTACAAGAAATCCATGAGGGGCTGTGTTCGTCACACTTGGCTCCGAGGGCATTGGTCGCCAAAGCGTTTCACCAAGGGTTCTACTGGCCTACTATCATTTGGGATGCCAAAGACCTGGTCAGGGTATGTTCTGGATGTCAATGGATGGGCCGTCAATCTCATCTACCTGCCAGAGTCCTGCAGCCAATCCCTCTGATCTGGCCGCTCGCCCGATGAGGGATCGACATTATGGGACCGCTACCTACGGCTCCGGGGGGGCTATCGATTTGCTGTGGTGGCCATAGATTATTTCTCCAAGTGGGTGGAGGCCGAACCACTGGTTCAAATTACAACTACAAATGTCAGAAAGTTTTTCTGGAAGAATGTGGTCTGTCACTTCGGGGTTTCGCTAGAGCTAACTGTGGACAATGGCAAATAATTCCAGGGTCAAGGAATATTGCCTTAGTCTAGGGGTCAAGAAATGTGAGGTCTCTGTCATTAACCCGAGGGCCAATGGGGCTGTTGAACGAATGAATGGCAATATGTTCTCCAGGATCTCTCATTCGTTGGTTGGCTTGCCGAAGGGCAAATGGGTCGAGGTTCTATCGAACGTTCTCTGGTCCATCAGGACAACTGCTACAAGGTCCACTGGGTTTTCACCTTTTTGGCTGTTGTATGGTACTGAGGCAGTCATGCCGGAGGAGATACATATTGTGTCATTGCGCACACTCAGGCCTCATGTCAATGAAGATGATATAGCAAATGACATGTTGGAAGAGGTGTGCATGCAAGCAGTCGCTAACCTGCACAAGTACATCGCGTCCTTCAAGAAAACATACAATCGCAAAGTTCACTCAAGCGAATTTGCACTGGGTGATTTGGTCCTTCGGCGCAAACCTAACCTGATCAGCATCGGCAAACTGTGTAGCAAGTGGCTGGGTCCCTTCATTGTGGATCGCTCAAACAGGCCGGGGGCCTATCATTTGCTTGAGTTGGATGGTTCTCCGATGCGGCACACCTACAATGTTGATGCCTTGAAGCGATTTTATGTGTAAAATGCCGCAGGCCGCTTTGGCAGTTATAATGCTTGTTTTGGTATAACAAAAGTTGGTGTTGAGCATTTGTGCCCTTGGTGCTATGCTTAGCCCGGTTAGTGTTGTTCCGGGCGGGATCCCGAGGAGCCATTCAGGCTGCGTCGTAAGAGGTTGTTCGGGCTGCGTCCTAAGGAGTCGTCCGGGTGAAGTCCCGAGGATCCATTCGGACTGCGTCCTAAAAAGTTGTTCCAGGCTGTGCCCCGAGGAGTCGGTCGAGCTGTGTCCCACATCTTTTTGTTTCGAAGTGGATCAGCTTATGTCTTGATAGGGTGTTGCCTTCGGGGTGGGGGCATGGAAGGTTGGCAATGTTTAAATGCCAAGGGGCTGTGACCCCTGTCTTGTTGACCAACGTTTTGTACTGTGTCGTCTATAGCAGCCGCTCGGGGGCTGGTCCTACACTTGATGGTTGCCAGTGAAATTCTGTAAGGTAAGAGTGTAAGATCCCGGTGTGTGTGGTGAGTTGCGTTCTCATTTTTAGCATTTTTTATCCTTATCATGGCAACTACGGCCTTATTCTAGGCAACTATAGCCTAAGGGTCATTTATCACAAGGGCAACTACGGCCCTCATCCGAACAACTACGGTTTAATGCCGGACAACTATGGTCTGATGCTCTGAAAGGGTATGCCCGAAAAGCCGGGTGCGACACTAGCCCGATGCCGAACAACTATGGTTTGAAGCTTGCCAAGGCTTGACGAGGCGCTTGGCACGTAGAGTAGCATTTGGTAGGAAATTTTCCATTCTAGTGTATTTAAGCATAATTCTAGTTACGAGTAAGCTTACAGTCTGTGAATGTAATAAGAGCCCGAGGGCAAAAGAATATAGGGTTTGTCTGAAGGCATAAAATTTACAATAGCCCGAGGGCACAGAACATACAATAGCCCAAAGGCATAGAACATACAATAGCCCGAAGGCTTGGGGCACTAAGGTGCCAAAGGCCTTTGCAGTAAGCAAGGCCGTTCATGGCAAGCGCTTCAATTCGCCTAGCATGTCTAATAGATCACGGTGTTGCTCAGCCAAATCATCAAGCGCAACCCTTGACAGTTGTATTCGGTGGTTGGTTCGTGTTATGCTTCGCCGGCGCCGCTCTAGGTCAGCGATAATCTGCAAGCGGCCAAAGGGCGTCTGGGCGGCTTGTCGAAGAGCCTCAATGTCCATGTCAGATGAGCTGCTAGATGAGGCATCATCCCGAGAAGGGCTTGGACTGCTGCTTGAGATTTCAATGGGCTCTGCTATCACAGACCAAAGATGAAAATATGGATTTTAGTAAAGTTGAAAAGTTGCTACGAGAATGGAGACTTGATTCATGAAAGCTTTTGCAAGATCATAATGAAAGGTGGTGGTGAAACAGGTGATAATCAAGTTATGAACCAAAAAAAAAGCGAACCATAGGTTCAAGGATTCAATTTTTTTTGTTCTAAGTATGACTAACCAATTAGCCCAAAATTTAGAGAATTTTTTGGAAAGCATAAAAACTCATGGTGATGTTGAACTTGTGGTCAACCAGTGACCCTAAGTGAGCCCACTCAAAAATTGTGAAACCTTTTGGAACCCGATGTCAAATAATCAATTTCCAAATCAAAAGTTAAATGAAAAATTGTTAAAATGGGCATGAGTTGCGAATTCAACTTTCTTCCATGAAAGTGTGCCCAACTAAAATAATTACAATAAGCTACATCACACAAGAGAATGTTTTTGAATTTACCAAGATTTTAGGTGAAAGTTTAAGTCAATTTAAAACTCAAACAAAGTTCAAAACAGATCAGATTGAGAATTTTGTAACTCTATTTCCCGACAGAATCAGAACTTGGACTTTGAAGATGAAAGATTGAGAAAAATATTGGGATCATGCCTACCAAAGTTGGTAATTTTTGGAGTATAGAAAAGTTAATTTTTCATCGAAATACAGAAATTATGTTTAAAATATTCAGAAATTCAAAAACTGAAATCAGTTGTCTTTCCTCTCTCTTCTCCTGCACCTTCAAACCTTGCCTGCCCCGTGGACGCCAGCCAGCAGGGGTTCTCCCACTGTTTGCTGTATAGTGCAACCCCTGTAGTCCTATAAAACCGACTCTTCCCGGCCGAAACCTAGCTGCGCCCTCCTTTTCCCTTTCTTCCTCCTCCAGCCCCCATTGCTGCGCCTCTGCTGTGGCTCGCTGCCCCGGCCGCTGTAGGCCGCCAGAGACCGAGCCAGGATACAGGAAGGAGCGCGACGTCCTGAAGCTCCCTCGACCCTTACATACCTCTTCCTCAAGCCGAACCGTGAGAATCAAAGGGTTTCTTCCTCAACTCCGGCGAACTGACCTTGAAACTTTCCTCCGCGTCGCATCAACTCTCCGGTGAGCCAGAGCTCAATCCCTTCCACAGGAGCCTTCCTAACTTACCTGCGCATGCTCCTGACCCCTTCCCACGCAGATCCTATCACCGAGGCCTCCAGATTTGAAGTCCCCGTCGCCACCGACCGAAACCGGGACCATGCCGCCGACCTCCATCTTCCAGCCCGCCTCCGCCTCAATCAACCGGACGCCGGGCCTCTCCTCGACATGGGTGAGCTTCTAGTCCAACCCCCAAGCTCTCTCCAGCTCTCCTTCGTGCGCACGGGGTCGCCGAAACCAGTCCTATTCTGTACGCCGCTGGCAGCCATGTTCCGGCCATCTCCGGTGGTCTCCGACCGCCCCAACCGATGTGCACCAATAAGGAGGCCATCTCTTTAGTTTAACCCGACGCGAACCGAGCACCGCAGCGCTCTCCGGCGAGTTCGCCGGCCAGCTCCGGCGAGCAGCCCCTGCTGCGCGTGTGGTTACTGATTCAAAAGATTTTTCTTTCGAAATTTAATTCTAGAAAAAGGCTAAAACTTGTAAAATCAATATCTAAATAATTACTTGATAGAAAAATGTGAAATAAATTTTGTTGGATTACTCAAATCGAGATCTACCCAAATAACAAGGTCCCATGGCCTGAATTTAATAAGTAAGTTATGGAGGATTAATTCTTTATTTTAGACAATTGGCTAATATTTGATGAATTATAATTTGTTAATCAAATGGATTTGCATGCATGTTTCTTATGCTGGTTCTAGAACAAATATAATTTTATCTCACCATGTCATATTCAGAAATTAAAAGATATTCATTTATCCATGTTTTAACCATTTAAATGCTAGAGAATTAAATATAGATGTTTTGATGCTCGATCTTTCTCTGAGAATCATGATTTGCATTCTAATATGCCTCTGTGACTTGAAATAAAATTATTATATTAGGAATTTGCATGGAATTATTTAATTTACTTCAAGCACATGTAAATTGTTATTTTTGTAGCACTTAATGTATAAGTGATCTTTTAATGAAACCAGTGCTCAAAGTTCATGTTTAATGCATATAATTGGCCTGCAAAGTTTCATACTTATAGCATATTCAGAAGTGCATGTTTCTGATTATTCTTACATATGGCATTGTAACTTGTAATTTGCATAATTAAATGATTACAACTCATCCAGAGGTGATACAAGTTGCTAATGTCATACTTTGATACCCTCTACCAAGATCAAATAACCTCTGATACATAAACATTCTGCAAAATTTTAATTAAAAATAACCATCCACGGTTAACCTAGTGTTAACCGGTTCCGGACAGAACTGTAATGTTTTGCTCATAGCGTAAGCATGCACCTGCAATTCAAGTGTTTGTAAGTTCATTATGTTCTTAACTCAATACATGTTTTCTCTGTAAAGTTTCATGTGTTCATATTAATCTTGCAAGTTAACTAGTTGAATCTAGTTAAGTTAGATGACTAATTAACCTTAGTTTGTTAAACGGTCTTTTGCATTCCAGTAGCATGCAAGTTCTATGATAAAATGTTTAATCACTTAATCAATTTCCTTGCATGTTTTGATGTCTTGTTTATTTGGCTACCTGTGTCATCATCACGAAATTCAATGATAAGTGCAATGCAACTCATCTTTGCTTGTGACTTCCTTATAATCTGAACCAAAATGCTTGTTGTGATGTTTACTTGTTAATTAAACTATAGAATGCTCCATGGATTAATCCAATTTATGTCATGATTCATCTTGTGATTATCATATTTATTTATTACCTTTATGATTTACTTGTTCAGATGATGCATGTTTATTTATGATGTCTTTATGTTTATGCAACTCAATTGTAGATTTACTAGCATGTCCTTTATCAAATAAAATGAAGTTATAGATGTGTGCTTGTGCTCACTTATTAATAGTAACCCAATTAGTGATGCTAAATTGATGCTTTGAAATACTTGCTATGTCATGTGTGTTGTAGCAAATTTGCTAAAATTCATGTTTGCTTCGTTATTCAATTTGCATGAGCATTTAACGTGTCAATCATGCATGTTTGTATTATTTTCATAACCTATATTATGTGCATACTAAATTAATTAAACCAATGCTAAAAAATCAAGTTTGATGCTGTTGTACTCACGTGCAGAGTCTCATGAGTTTATCTTATTCATAAGTGCTTGTTTTATGTTAATTCCTTACATGCTTAGGCAACTTGCAAAAATCATAATTAAATAATTATCAATGATCTCGAGGTGACTCAAGTTATATAAATCATGTTTTAATGAACATCATCAACTAAAAATGATCCCTTGTCCAGAAAGTTTCTACAAATTTCCTCCAAATGATTAATTGCTGATTTAACTAAACTTAACCGATCAACCCTCAGTGTTTTATTAATAACTCAAGCTATACAACTTCAAATTGAGTAATTCCAGTTGTATTTTGTTCGTAACTTCATTATCTACCTTTCTGCAAAGTTTTAAATGATTTGCATCATGCATCACATCATGGCATGCATTTTTAGACCGACATATTTTCTGAATCTAGTGATCGGTATATCAGAGAGCAATGTGGGTGCAATGAAGGATGAAGATGTTGTGATTGATTGATGTTTGAAGCTGCTGTGATTGATTTTTGTTGAACACTTGCAAACTCCAGGCAAGCACCATGCATATTTCTACCCTTATTTGGATGAATCTAATTTGATGTATGCGTCTATGTTTGCATTAAGTCGGGCACTAGTGGTATTTATGAGTTTAATCCTACTTGCTGCATTATCCCCTCCTTGTTATTTGTTATATCCTTGTCCTTGATTTGTTGCTGGTTCAGGGTGGGTTGGTTTAATTTGGTATTTTGTCAAATGCTTAGCCATGCTTAGTCGGGTATATGAAACTTGTATACACTTGATGATCAGTTCAGATTTGGTGTATTGAGATGTTGATTAATTTGAGGACTAGGAGAGGGATAGATGGTAGCCTCTCTTGGTTGATTAAGGACCACGCGATGTTCTCGTTGGCCTAAGCACTTTTTGTTCTAACCACATGTCAAATATAATGGTAAGACAAGCCGATTATCTCACTTCATACCGGCTGTTGGGTTACAACTTCATTACTTGATTGACACGCACGAGTATCTATATTGGGTACCTCCGAAGAAGGTCCATAGTACTCCCTGTGATGAGCGTTTTCCAGCTGTCCGGGAATGGGTGTGAAAAAGGTTGACATGAGTACCCCCTTATGTGGCTTGGCCGATTACATAAGCCGCATGGTCCTCTAGTCGTGTGGGTACATTAGGACTCTTCTGCAGGGTGTATAATCAATTCAAATTGCCACGATCTCGATTATGATCACGCTTAGTGTTCCATTGAGCTTCATCATAGTAATTGAACTTTCACTAGAGATGATAAAATGGATAATGTGGGAGATGGTATAAGATGATGCTTTATTTGGGATACATAGTTGTATGGGGCTGTTTTAGGTGTCTTATGCCCATTAGTTGGTCTTTTATTTATGCTTATGCTCACATGTAACTTTATATATGTTATCGCTTTATGCAAAAATGTCATCCTATGGCTTTGTTCCTTACTACAACCAAAATGCATAATCCTTTGGAGTAGGGATTAGCCCACGGGTAAGTCTTGTTGAGTACCTTCATACTCATGTTTGTTTGCTTAAGTTTTTTGCAGGTGTGATGTTCTTGTTGTCCCATTTTGGTGCGAGTTGGTGGTGTTCGTGGGCTGAGCACTATCGGCATTCCTTTACTTTGTTTTCAAAAATTTCCGCTGTGTACTTGTTATTATTTGTACTATAACCAGAACCAAATAGTTGGCTTAGTAGTTCTATCATGTTCTAGTAATTTTGATAGATGAAATAATCTCTAATGCTCTCATTCTTGTAAAATTTCAGAACCTATACACTTTGTTTTATCACTTGTAATATGATGTATGACTTGTAAAATTTTGTAATAAGGTACGTGTGACTCCCATGTGAGATATGCAATATTGTTTTCCGATGTGCTATGTTCCTGGGCGTTGTTTGGGAAGCACATCGGGGAACTACCGGGGTTAGATTCTTATTGGTTGAATTGTTGGCTCGCATGTCATTTATGAATAGCGAGCTAATTCAACTAATTTCGATTTAACTTGGGCGGGTCTCCATAGCGTGGTCAGAGCCAGGATAACACATATCCCTAAAAATTGCTTAGCAACTTGGGATCATTAAAATGTGACCAACCGCACTAAAACAACTAAAATTTGGAACTAAGTGGTTGTTGAATTTTACTCCTCTTTTGCCTTAGTTTTTCCTTGTTTCACCCTTGTTTAAATTAACTTGTTGCATACACATGGGTGATATATTCTTGGGTTAAGGTGCCAGCCATGTGATGTTTCGAGCATAGTATTTAGTTCGCAAACTTGAAAATGTTTTGTTTTCGAAAACCCGCCCATGTATGATGATTTGAAAGTGCCTAGAGGGGGGGGGGGGTGAATAGGCAATTGTCCCTGAAAATCACTTAATAATAAAAGTCAAATGTGCAGTATTAGACTTGTCCGATGGCACGAGTTAGAAAAGTAGATCGGACGATTAGAACTTTAAACTAATAGAAGGCAAGCTAGGATCTAGTAATTACAAGCTAGAGGAAGTTGTAGAAATGAGGGGAACAACTACCAAACAACCTACACAAGTTAATTTAAGAGAAACGAGGCAAACCCTATCTAGCAAGTTATGAGCAAGAGCAAGTAAATAACAAGTATACAAAAGAGGACAAGGGAAGACACATGATTTGTTCACCGAAGTTCAGCTCCACAAAGAAGCCTACGTCTCCGTTGAGGGATCTACAAAGGACCAGGTTTCTTTCAACCCTAACCTCTCCAAGTGACCACAAAGATCAAACTTGGCTTTCCACTAGCAAACTCCACGAAGGAGGGGTCAACACAAACTTCCCGAGGCGTCACCACACAAGTTGGGAGCTCTACGGGAACCTCTAACCGTCTAGGGGATGAATCCCCAAGAGTAACAAACACAAACGTGGTCGGCGGTGAGGATGAACCAAGAGCTTGAGACAATGGAAGCTTGAAGTCGATGGAGCTCTTGAATCTTCTCTCAATCCCTTCACAAATCAAGATTAGAAGTAAGGGAGGAGAGATTTGGAGAGCACAGTGAGATTGAGAGTGTTTTTGAGTGGAATGAGTGACCCACCAGACAAGGGACGAAGTGGGGGTCTATTTATAGCTCAAGAAGAAAAAGAGTCGTTTGAATGGGTATTTCTCAGATCTCCATCGGACAAGTCCGATGGTCATCGGACATGTCTGATGGAACAAGTTGGCGCCGGTTCTGGAGTCCGAGGGACTTGCCCGATGCCTCCGACAAGTTGACCATCGGACAAGTCCGATGGCTAGGGTTTGACATAGGTACTAGAGTCCAACAGTGAAGCCCGATGGGTCGGACTTGCTGGTCATCGGACATATCCGATAGCCGTCGAACAAGTCCGACTACCCGGAGTAGCAAAGGTCCTGGAGTCCGATGGACTTGTCCGATGGGTCGGACAAGTCCGATGATTTTGCCCTAGAAAAGTGTTTTGGTTGTGGAATTTTTGGATTTTGCTCTTAGTTCATCATTGCTTCACACTTTTGTGTCCCTCTTAATAGTACGGCTTTTTCTATACTCCAAAATAAAGTAAAAACTCCATGAGCTTCATATTTGAGCAAATTTTTGAGTATCATCTTGAAATTTCTTAGCCACTTTTTTCTCCTTTTCTTTGAGTATTTGAGCTTCTATGTATTTTGTCATCAATAATTGAACCATCTTCTACACACATGCTCATTGAAACATTAGTCCATTCTTAATTGTATTGGCACCAATCACCAAAATAAAATTAGGGGCCTAGATGCACCTTCAATCTCCCCCTTTTTGGTGATTGATGACAATACAACTAATTTATCATAAAGTGATGTAGAAATGGAACAATTTGTGAGGAGCTCCCCCTAAATGTGTGCATAACTAAAAGATTGGAGATAGTATGAAAAATGCACATATTTAAAGAGAGAGAGTGAGAGCTCCCCCTAACACTATGCATACATGATGATTTGCAATAGTTAAGCATATGAATATAAGACATTGCATATGACAAATATTATGACACAACTGCATCTAGTAGAAGGAGATAAAACAATACATCATCATAAAGAGGCATGCACAGAGGACACAAATAAAGAGATATAAGTACCACAAGCAAATGGTCTTACAAAACACAAATGACACAAATAAGTAGTTTTACAAACCAAGGCAAAAAGAACCAAATTGTCCAACTTCATCACACTCACAACTCACAAACTAAGCAAATGAAAGATAGATTACACTTCTCCCCCTTTGGCATCAAGACACCAAAAAGGAGAAAAATACGGGTGGATGGTGATGAGATCTCTACTCCTTAGAGTCTTCATAGTCTTCATCATCCTCATCGCCTTCTTCTTCTTCGTCTTCGTCATCTTGAGCGGGAGCTTTTCCCTTGCGCTGGCGAAGATCATAGGCAGCGGGATCTTCTTCTTGCTCTTCTACTTCCTCTTCTTCCTCATCAAAGCGGACATGTTGTCCACTAGAGCCGGCTCCTGTGTGAAACTGAGAAGGTGGAGGATAGTACCCAAAATAGTTCAACTCCTCTGTAGAGAAGTTGGGAGTGGGGTCCTGAAAAGCAGGTGGGTAGGAATCTTCTGCCGGAGGTGATGGAGGAGGAGGAACTTCACATTGCATCTTCTCCATGATGATCTTCTGGTTCCTCTCAATCACATCCATCCTTTGGTTAATGCTCCTGCACATACCAAGGAGGGATTTGAACATCTTCATAACCCCACTCCTCTTGCCACGAGAAGGTGGGGCAGCTCGAGAAGAACCGGTGGCCCTAGAAGAAGCTCTGGGAACCTGAGGAGGCGGAGCAGAGGATGGTGGCTGAGCTGCACCAAAAAACTGACCAGAGGAGGTGTCAGGAGTCCAATTAGAAGGAATCTGAGGTTTGAGACTCAGATGCTTCATGTCCTTTTTGAAAGTCAAGCCTGAGACCTTCTCGATCATATACATGATGTGCGGGGCATATCCACAACCACGCTTGGAAGAGATGGAGATGTCCCATATCTCCTGATAGACATAGTCAAATACATCAAATTTCTGATCTCCATGAACTCAGTGCAAGATGTCCCTCTGATATGCAGGAATACGGTCAGAGTTGCCACCTCTTGGAGCCAAAGTGCTCCTGCAGATCCTGAACAAGACTGAGAAAAAGGGTAGCAAACCATTTGAGTTGGGAGGCACACTGTTCTCCGGATCCGTGTACATATGCCTCATGGCCTCATCGCTCATGTAGCTGCCCAAGTGAATCTTATGCTTCTCCTTACGTGAGCTCTTGAGTCCTATCATGGAAGCAAATTGATTCAAGGTGCAGCTGTACTTAGTGTCATTCGTCATCCAGACCATAGACTTGTCATTCTCAAAGAACACAGTTGAAAAGAACTCATAGATGATTTCCTTGTTCCATGAGTAGTTGAGAGTCAAGAAGGTCTTAAGACCATGATACTCAAAGGCAGCTAGAACTTGGTTGAACAGAGGGTGCTTCTTGGACTTCATATAATTCCAATCTAGCCACTTGCTCTCAACTACAGGGTTCTTCATGCGGAGGTAGGTGGAGGGGTACCAATCCGCATGGAAATGAGCATAAAAGCGAGAATCAACAGCCTCCTTATCACGAGCATAATAGTTGACCAACCTTGCTTTAGTGCATTTCTCAAGGGATGCGTGAAAGAAGTCCACCCTCTCTCGGTTGGAGTTGAGCATTTCGGAGGGAGGATGCATGACTCTGTTCAGCTCTTCGGACTCAGCTGGCTCCTCTCTTTCAGTTGGTTGTTGGAGATAGGTGCGCCGAATGCGCTTGACGGTGACCTTCTTTCTCTTTGGTTGGCTTTGACCTTGATCATCACTAGCTTTGGCCCTCTTCTCCCTCAAGGGGGATGCTTCCACATCCAACATGCTGACAACAGGAATAGCACAAGTCAGAAGATAGACAAAAGAGAGGAAAAAGGGGTGAGGAGAATCAGTGAGGGATTTAGACTATTGGAGGAACTGCATGCCGTCGGACATGTTCGATAATCATCGGACTTGTCCGACGCATCGGACTTCTCCGATGACTCGCAGTTTCTCCAAAAACCTAGATCCTCCACGAATCCACCTACCACTAGCGACCAAACTTTGTCTACTCCTACCACAACATGCTAGAAGCTATCTCCATAGATCAAAAGTGCAAGGGAAAAAGCATTGGAAACTAGCATTGCCCTAGAACCCTAACCCTAAGGGAGAGAGAGAGAAAGAGGGGAAACCTTGCAAAAGTGATGGGGGATCCAACTTTGCCGATGGAGGAGGACCTCTTGGCCTACAAACTTGCTCCAATGGATGGTGGGAGAGGGAGATCGCCTTGGGGCCGCCTTTGGGGGAGTTCTTGAGGAGAGAGAACATGAGAGATGTGAATGAGGGGGTGTTGACCGAAGGGGTAAGTCAGGCTGGGTTAAAGGGGTGAAAACTGGACCGTCGGACTTGTCCGATGGGTGTCGGACTTGTCCGACTGGCATCGGACTTGTCCGATGAACCGTGTCAATAGGAGGAGGCAGGCAGGGCTGGGGATAGTTTGAAGCAAATAAGTGTAAATAAGGATGGACAAAAAGGATTCTTGCTAGCCTATGGTCAGTCAATCAACCAACCATTCAAAACTATGACCATATTTTGACAAAATTGATCAAGAGATCAAGAATCAAGGAACAAGCAAAAACAAACAAGTTTTGACATAAAACCATGGTTTTTGCAATAATTGAGCAATCAACACTCAGATGTGCACATCCTCTACATCACATTGCTAGAGTCAAGAATATTTAGTTCACTCCAAAGATAGCAAAATATTTTCTCATCTAGTGGCTTGGTGAATATATCGGCTAATTGATCTTCGGTTTGCACATGACTCACTTCTATATCCCCCTTGATAGAATGATCTCTTAAAAAATGATGGCGGATATCTATATGCTTTTTGCACGAATGCTCAATGGGGTTATAAGAAAGCTTTATGGCACTCTCATTGCCACATAGGAGTGGAACTCGGTTCAACTTGTAACCGTAGTCTCTTAGAATTTGTCTCATCCAAAGTAGTTGTGCACAACAACTACCGGCTGCAACATACTCCGCTTCAGCGGTGGAAAGTGCAACATAATTTTGTTTCTTGGATGACCATGACACTAGGGACCTACCCAAGAATTGGCACGTCCCGGAGGTGCTCTTTCTATCTACCTTATCCCTGGCATAATCCACATCGGAATAGCCTAAAAGGTTGAACTTTGAACCCTTGGGGTACCAAAGCCCTAGGTTGGGTGTGTGAACCAAAAATCTCAAGATTCTTTTAACGGTCATCAAGTGACACTCCATAGGAGCGGCTTGAAAACGTGCACACATACACACACTAAGCATGATATCGGGCCTAGATGCACAAAGATAAAGCAAAGATCCTATCATGGAGCGATATACCTTTTGATCAATGGGCTTGTCCTTTTTGTTGAGGTCGATGTGTCCATTTGTTGGCATGGGTGTTTTGATGGGCTTGGCCTTGTCCATGTCAAACTTCTTCAATAAGTCTTGAGTGTACTTGGCTTGACATATGAAGGTGCCCTCCTTGAGTTGATTCACTTAGAAGCCTAGAAAGTATGTTAATTCTCCCATCATGGACATCTCAAACCTCTTGGTCATTATCTTGCTAAACTCATCACAAAAGTTTTGGTTAGTAGAACCAAATATAATGTCATCGACATATATTTGGCATACAAAGATATTATTGCAAAAATGCTTGGTGAAGAGGGTTGTATCGGCCTTGCCAATGACAAAACCTTTTTTAACAAGAAAATCCCTAAGGCATTCATACCATGCTCTTGGAGCTTGCTTAAGCCCATAGAGCGCCTTATGGAGCTTGAAAACATGGTTAGGATACTTTGGGTCTTCAAAGCCCGGTGGTTGCTCCATATACACTTCTTCCTTGATTGGCCCATTGAGGAATGCACTTTTCACGTCCATTTGGTACAACTTAAAATCATGGTGAGTAGCAAAAGCAAGTAATATTCTAATAGATTCAAGCCTTGCTACAGGGGCATAGGTTTCATCAAAATCCAAAACTTCCACTTGTGAGTACCCCTTTGCCACAAGACTTGCCTTGTTTCTTGTCACAACACCATCTTCATTTTGTTTGTTGCGAAACACCCACTTGGTGCCCACAACATTCTTGTTCTTTGGCCTTTCCTCCAATGTCCATACTTCATATCTTGTGAAGTTGTTCAATTCTTCTTGTATGGCCATCACCCAATCCGAATCCTCAAGTGCTTGTTCTACCTTAAATGGCTCCATAGAAGAGACAAAAGAGTAATGTTCACAAAAATTACTAACTCGAGATCTAGTGATTACCCCCTTGTCAATATCTCCAAGAATTTGCTAGACGGGGTGATCACGTTGTACACTTTGATGTACTCTTGGATGTGGTGGATGTAAGCTTTCTTGACCACCATCTTTATCAACCTCTTGATCATGTCCTTGAGAATCATCACTTGATACTTGCTCATGATCCCCAACATCTTGATCTTGACCACTTGTATGATTAATTCCTTCATTTTCATGATGTTGATTTTGTCTTGACGGAGAGGGTTGACTTTCAACACTTGATGTTTCTTGTGGTCTCACATCACCAATGGCCATTCTTTTTATTGCATTTCTAGGGGCTTCATTATCTATATCATCAATAGCAACTTGCTCCTCTTGAGAGCCATTAGATTCATCAAATGTCACGTCACGTGAAATTTAAACACAACCGGTGGTTTTGTTGAACACACGATAGGCATGAATATTCGACCCATAACCAAGCAAGAAACCTTCATCAACTTTTGGAGAAAACTTTGAAGTCTTGGGTTTCTTGTTTAGCATAAAACATTTGCTCCCAAAAACACGAAAGTATGGAATATTAGGCTTGTTACCGGTTAGTAGCTCATATGGGGTTTTCTTCAAGATTTGGTGGAGATACAACCAGTTGGAGGCATGGCATGCGGTGTTGACGGCTTCGGCCCAAAAACGGTCGGACGTCTTGTATTCATCGAGCATTGTTCTTGCCATCTCAATGAGTGTACGGTTCTTTCTTTCGGCCACCCCATTTTGTTAAGGGGAGTAGGGTGCTGAAAATTCATGCTTGATTCCTTCTTCATCAAGGTACTCTTCAACTTGAGTGTTCTTGAACTCGGTGTTGTTGTCACTTCTTATTTTCTTGATCTTCACTTCATATTCATTTTGTGCTCTTCTCATGAACGTCTTGAGCACATCTTTCACTCCAACTTTATCATGTAAAAAGAACACCCACGTGAAGCGAGAAAAATCATCAACAATAACAAGACCATATTTGTTACCACCAATGCTTATGTAGGAGACGGGTCCGAAGAGGTCCATGTGCAACATCTCCAATGGCCTTGTGGTGGTCATCACATTCTTCGTGGGGTGTGATGCTCCAACTTGCTTTCCCGCTTGACACACACTACAAATTCTATCTTTCTCAAAACAAACATCGGTTAGTCCTATGATGTGGCCGCCCTTTTGGAGTTTGTGAAGATTTCTCATACCAACATGGGCAAGTCTTCTATGCCACAACCACCCCATGTTGGACTTTGCTAATAAGCATGTACCAAGTCTAGCTTCATCCGTGGAGAAATCCACAACATAAAGCTTTCCTTTGAGCACACCCTTAAAAGCAACCGAGCCATCACTCCTCTTATAGACGGTCACACCACATTCGTTGAATAAGCAATCATAGCCCATTTTAAAAAATTGTGAGATGGACAAAAGATTGAAGTCAACATGATCAACGAGCATAACCTTGGAAAGAGAATATGAGGGAGTGAGAGGGACTTTACCATAACCTAGGACTTGTCCCGTTCCATTGTCACCAAATGTAATATATTCATTGTTGTTGTGGCTTGGCTCAAATGACTTGAACATCTTTTTGTCTCCGGTCATATGATTAGTGCATCCACTATCAATTACCCAACTTGACCCTCCGGAGACATAGTCCTACAAAACAAGTTAAGCTTTGTTTTTAGGTACCCAAATTTGCTTGGGTCCTTTCACATTAGTCACAAGTACTTTGGGCAATCACACACAAGCCTTTGGTCTCTTGTTGCGTGGCCCAACATATTTGGCATATACACGACCATGCATGTTTCTCATAAGCACATATGAAGCATCAAAATCATGAAATAGTGCACATGTAGAGTTAGGCACATTAACATGAGAATCATTAGCAAAAGAAGTATGGTTAGTGTTCATGTTGTTAGCTTGCTTCTTTTGATAAGATCCTTCCTTGATGAACTTAAGAAATTCCTTCCCATTCTTGTTTTCTCGTGTATTGTGCTTGGCACCCTCAACATAGCCAATGCCATCCATGACATGGGGCATTCTAGTGTATGCGTATGCACCTCTTGCATACTTTGCCTTTTCATTGTCAACAACATTCTTCCCATGTTGTATCTTGCTTTCAAGAGCCCTCACTTGCTTGTTTAAATCATCAATCAATTTCACATTAGTAGCACAAGCATCAACATCAATGTTATAGCACCTATCACGTCCGTTGCTAGTGGAAGCATGAGAATTGTTGGTGGAAGTGGATGTGAAAGTTGAAAGAATTTTGTATTGTTCTTCAAGGGACTTATGAGTCTTTTCCAAATCCTCATATTTCTCTTGAAGATTATCTTTATCACTTTTAACATTTTCACAAGTATTCTCAATTTTAGTGATAGACAAGGTTAATTCTTCATTTTTATTTCTTTCAACTTCAAGAAGCTTCTCTAGTTCAAGGTTTCTTTTCTTTTCAAGAATAAGCAAGTCTTCTTGTTTTTCAAGAAGCTCCTCTTGTCTATCATTTTCTTCCTTTTGTTTCTCAAGCAATTGCATCAATTCAAGCATTTTAGGAAGTGAAGCATTTTCAACATCATCATCATCATCATCACTACAACTAGCATAAGAGGAACGCTTGTGTTTAGATTTTGTTACCTTCGATCCTCTTGCCATTAGACACTTATGATTTTCATCATCATCACTCAAGCTCCCAAATAGTGAGGTGTTGGTGGGAGTAACACCGATGGCAAGTGAAGCAATGCCACCATCATCCGAGTCGGATTTGGAAGAGGAAGATGATAAGGAGGATGAATCATCGGAGTTCCATTCTTGACCAATATGAGCTTCACCTTTCCTATCCTTCTTGTATGTCTTGTCTTTCTTGTGATGCTTGTCTTTTCTTCTTTCATCCTTGTTCTTGTTCTTTGGACATTCCGCAATAAAGTGTCCTTCATCACCATATTCATAGCAAGTCCTTTTTGACCTTCTTGCTTTGCCCTTGTCGAAGCTTTTCCTCTTGTACCTATCCTTCTTGAGGAATGACTTGAACCTCCTTACAAGCAAGGCCATCTCATCGTCACTATTTTCACTACTAGAATCAACTACTTTGATCTTCTTCTTCTCTTGCTTCTTTTCACTTGTGGCATTGAGTGCCACATCATTCTTATCACCATTGGCTTTTGCAATTTGCTTGATCAACGCATTTATCTTGTTGGCTTGATCATTTTGTTGTTTTTGGGATAGAAGCTTCCCAAGTACCTCATCGGTGGAGAAGGTTTTGAAATTGTCCTTCTCTCTAATGTTTGAGCAAATGTTGCAATCCCATGGTCTCAATGCTTGTAATAGTCTCTTGTTGATATCCAAGTCGGACATTCTAGCTCCAGGTGCTCTTCTTTGATTCACAATTCTCATGAGTCTATCATGAACTTCTTTTGGGCCTTCTCTCGGAACCATGATGAACAAGTTGAACTCATTTTGCAATTCTTCAAGCCTTGCATCTTTCACAGAATCAATACCCTCATAGATAACCTCAAGCTTTCTCCATAATTGATTGGCATTCTTGATTCCGGCCACTTTGTCATATTCGGTGGCATTAAGTGCGGAAACAATTGCACTAGCCGCCATGGCATTGCGATGGATGTTGAGTTGATCCTTTTGTGTTGGATTATCTCTATTTTCCCACGAGAAACCATTCTCGGTTATGCTTGCAACATGCGGACTCATTGATTCCAAGTACATCATCATCTTGCATTTCCAATGGTTATAAAATTGTTCATCAAAGTACGGAAGCCTACCGGACCCTTGCCCAATGTGATCCTCTTTGAGATCTTCATAATCAAACATGACATTGTTGTAGGTTCTTGGTTGAGCATCATGTCTTCCAACTACATCATCTCCATCATGACTACCACCAGCACCATCTTTGATTGGGAGAGCGGTAGTTGGTTCTTTTCCCAGATTTGACATCTTTAATCTTCAAGCGGTTAAGCTTTTTAGAAGATCCTCGCTCTGATACCAATTAAAAGTGCCTAAAGGGGGGGAGGGGGGTGAATAGGCAGTTGTCCCTGAAAATCATTTAATAATAAAAGTCAAATGCGCAGTGTCGGACTTGTCCGACGACAGTGAGGAAAGTCCGATGGACTTGTCTGATGGCACGAGTTAGAAAAGTAGATTGGCCGATTAGAACTTTAAACTAATAGAAGGCAAGCTAGGATCTAGTAATTACAAGCTATAGGAAGTTGTAGAAATAAGGGGAATAACTAGCAAGCAACCTACACAAGTTAATTTAAGAGAAACGAGGCAAATCCTATCTAGCAAGTTATGAGAAAGAGCAAGTAAATAACAAATATACAAAAGGGGACAAGGGGAGACACAAGATTTGTTCACCGAAGTTCAGCTCCACAAAGAAGCCTACGTCTCCACTGAGGGATCCACAAAGGACCAGGTTTCTTTCAACCCTAACCTCTCTAAGTGACCATAAAGATCAAACTTGGCTTTCCACTAGCAAACTCCACGAAGGAGGGGTCAACACAAACTTCCCGATGCGTCACCACACAAGTTGGGAGCTCTACGGGTACCTCTAACCGTCTTGGGGATGAATCCCCAAGAGTAACAAACACAAACGTGGTCGGCGGTGAGGATGAACCAAGAGCTTGAGACAATGGAAGCTTGAAGTCGATGGAGCTCTTGAATCTTCTCCCAATCCCTTCACAAATCAAGATTGGAAGTAAGGGAGGAGAGATTTGGAGAGCAAAGTGAGCTTGAGAGTGTTTTTGAGTGGAATGAGTGACCCACCAGACAAGGGACGAAGTGGGGGTCTATTTATAGCTCAAGAAGAAAAAGAGCCGTTTGGATGGGTATTTCTTAGATCTCCATCGGACAAGTCCGATGGTCATCGGACATGTCTGATGGAATAAGTTGGCGCCGGTTCTGGAGTCCGAGGGACTTGCCCGATGCCTCGGACAAGTTGACCATCGGACAAGTCCGATGGCTAGGGTTTGACACAGGTACTAGAGTCCGACAGTGAAGCCCGATGGGTCGGACTTGCTGGTCATTGGACATGTCCGAAAACCGTCGGACAAGTCCGACGACCCAGAGTGGCAAAGGTCCTGGAGTCCGATGGACTTGTCCGATGGGTCCGACAAGTCCGATGATTTTGCCCTGGAAAAGTATTTTGGTTGTGGAATTTTTGGATTTTGCTCTTAGTTCATCATTGTTTCACACTTTTGTGTCCCTCTTAATAGTACGGCTTTTCCTATACTCAAAAATAAAGTAAAAACTCGATGAGCTTCATATATGAGCAAATTTTTGAGTATCATATTGAAATTTCTTAGCCACTTTGTTTTCTCCTTTTCTTTGAGTATTTGAGCCTCTATGCATTTTGTCATCAATAATTGAACCATCTTCTACACACATGCTCATTGAAATATTAATCCATTCTTAATTGTATTGGCGCCAATCACCAAAATAAAATTAGGGGCCTAGATGCACCTTCATGATTGTTTGTTTATTTTTATTTAGTGTGTTTGCTATGACATGCTACTTCTATGTTTCTTTCTTGTTGTCATTATAATGCTCATGCTATGTATAAATTATGGTTTACGTTGGTTATATACTTTATATTGCTTCCATGTTCATTGCTTTGATTTTAGGGCAGCAAGCATTATGTTCTTGTTATTCATATTGCTACTTAATTACATCTTATTGCTGCTGCAATCATGCTTATTCCATGCTTAATCTATGCTTTATTTTACTTCGTATGATATATCTTGCTATAATTAATTGCTTTCATTTTGGATAGCTATGTCTATGTTTAAATGATCATCCATGCTATATTTGTTCACTTATATGCTACTGCCATTATACAATGTTCTTACATATCTATAATACCATTATTTACTCCTATTGCTGCTGGTAGTAGGCTTTGTTTTTCATATCTATGATGCTGTCATTATCTATGTTGCTGCTCTTGTTATTGATCTTTATTACTGCTATTAGTATTGTCAATTTGTTCCATTCTTTAGTATTATTTCAGTTCATATGATATATGTTCCTTCTATGACTATTGCTCTTGTTTAGGACAACCACCATTATGTTTATATGGTTTTCAAATTTCTGTTTTGCTTGCTGAAATTTGGGGGAGAGTTCATGCTTTCGAGTGAGAATCGTTAGCATGAATCATTTACATATCATGTCATGCATACTTGCATTCATAGTTGGTTGATTGTTCAATGCTGAAACATGTAAAACTTATCCAACAAACTAAATTAAGCTTGGTGTCCAAAACTGCTACTCATCAGCCGGTTGAGTAGAAGTTCATTGGCTGTTTTCATGAGCGAATAAGCAAAAGACCTGCTAGACAAGAATGATAGATAACCCTGGTAAAAATTTGAACCCTTCCTATCCTTCGAAAGTCTTCTCACTCCTTCTTCATGAATGTCAATAAGATCAATTTATTTCTTTTCTATTCCTTCGCAAGCTACGTTACCACCTGTTTCCTCGATGTCTACCGTTGTTGGTTCATAAAATTGCTTGTTGTTCAGTGTAGGAATTTTGATTCACTCATCCACCTGATCTGAAATATTGGGAATATGACATCTCCTTTCTGTTCTAAATTTGAAATCCCTCCCATAAGTTATTTTCTCTACCATTGTTCTATCTTCAAGAGCCAGAAAATAAAGCTTCCAAAATCATGGTGTTGATGTTCATCAAGACGACATTTCTCCTTGACCGTGTCATCCTCTGAAGAATAGAACAAGAGTTGTTGCACACCTAGAAGGCGCCAATGGAACCATCCAAGTTGACGACATTGCTTTCCCCGATCGGAGTCCCGAATCTCGGGACGAGATTCTTTTAAGGGGAGTAGATTTGTCACGGCCTAAAGATGAAAAATATGGATTTCAGTAAAGTTGAAAAGCTGCTACGAGAATGGACACTTGAATCATGAAAGCTTTTGCAAGATCATAATGCATGGTGGTGGTGAAACCGGTGATAATCAAGTTATGAACCAAAAAAAAAAGCGAAGCATAGGTTCAAGGATTCAATTTTTTTGTTCTAAGTATGACTAACCAATTAGCCTAAAATTTAGAGAATATTTGGAATGCATAAAAACTCATGGTGATGATGAACTTGTGGTCAACCAGTGACCCTAAGTGAACCCACTCAAAAATTGTGAAACCTTTTGCAACCCCATGTCAATAATCAATTTCCAAATCAAAAGTTAAATGAAAAATTGTTAAAATGGGCATGAGTTGCGAATTCAACTTCCTTCCATGAAAGTGTGCCCAACTAAAATTATTACAATAAGCTACATCACACAAGAGAATATTTTTGAATTTACCAAGATTTTAGGTGAAAGTTTAAGCCAATTGAAAACTCAAACAAAGTTCAAAACATATCAGATTGAGAATTTTGTAACTCCATTTCCCGATAGAATCAGAACTTGGACTTTGAAGATGAAAGATTGAGAAAAACATTGGGATCATGCCTACCAAAGTTGGTAATTTTTGGAGCATGGAAAAATTAATTTTTTGTTGAAATACAGAATCTATGTTTGAAACATTCAGAAATTTGAAAACTGAAACCAATTCTCCTTCCTCTCTCTTCTCCCGCACCTTCAGACCTTGCCTGCCCCGTAGACGCCAGCCAACAAGGATTCTCCCACTGTTTGCTGCATAGTGCAACCCCTGGAGTCCTATAAAACCGACCCTTCCGGCTGAAACCCTAGCTGCGCACTCCTTTTCCTTTTCTTCCTCCTCCAGCCGCCATTGCTGCGCCTCTGCTGTGGCTCGCTGCCCCGGCCGCTGTAGGCCGCCAGAGACCGAGCCAGGACACAGGAAGGAGCGCAAGGACGTCCTGAAGCTCCCTCGACCCTTACGTACCTCTTCCTCGAGCCGAACCGTGAGAATCAAAGGGTTTCTTCCTCAACTCCGGCGAACTGACCTTGAAACTTTCCTCCGCGTCGCATCAACTCTCCGGTGAGCCAGAGCTCAATCCCTTCCACAGGAGCCTTCCTAACTTACCTGCGCATGCTCCTGACCCCTTCCCACGCAGATCCTGTCGCCGAAGCCTCCAGATTTGAAGTCCCCGTCGCCACCGACCGAAACCGGGACCATGCCGCCGACCTCCATTTTCCAGCCCGCCTACGCCTCAATCAACCGGACGCCGAGCCTCTCCTCGACATGGGTGAGCTTATAGTCCAACCCCCAAGCTCTCTCCAGCTCTCCTTCGTGCGCACGGGGTCGCCGAAACCTGTCCTGTTCTGTGCGCCGCCGGCAGCCATGTTCCAGCCATCTCCGGTGGTCTCCGACCGCCCCAAACGATGTGCACCAATGAGGAGGCCATCTCTTTAGTTTAACCCGACGAGAAGTGAGCACCGCAGCGCTCTGCGGCGAGCTCGCCGGCCAGCTCCCGCGAGCAGCCCCTGCTGCGCGTGTGGTTACTGATTCAAAAGATTTTTCTTTCGAAATTTAATTCTAGAAAAAGGCTAAAACTTGTAAAATCAATATCTAAATAATTACTTGGTAGAAAAATGTGAAATAAATTTTGTTGGATTCCTCAAATCGAGATCTACCCAAATAACAAGGTCCCATGGCCTGAATTTAATAAGTAAGTTATGGAGGATTAATTCTTTATTTTAGACAATTGGCTAATATTTGATGAATTATAACTTTTTAATCAAATGGATTTGCATGCATGTTTCTTATGCTGGTTCTATAACAAATATAATTTTATCTCACCATGTCATATTCAGAAATTAAAAGATATTCATTTATCCATGTTTTAACCATTTAAATGCTAGGGAATTAAATATATATGTTTTGATGCTCGATCTTTCTCTGAGAATCATGATTTGCATTCTAATATGCCTCTGTGACTTGAAATAAAATTATTATATTAGGAATTTGCATGGAATTATTTAATTTACTTCAAGCACATGTAAATTGTTATTTTTGTAGCACTTAATGTATAAGTGATCTTTTAATGAAACCAGTGCTCAAAGTTCATGCTTAACGCATATAATTGGCCTGCAAAGTTTCATACTTATAGCATATTCAGAAGTGTATGTTTCTGATTATTCTTACATAAGTCATTGTAACTTGTAATTTGCATAATTAAATGATTACAACTCATCCAGAGGTGATACAAGTTGCTAATGTCATACTTTGATACCCTCTACCAAGATCAAATAACCTCCGATACATAAACATTCTGCAAAATTTTAATTAAAAATAACCATCCTCGGTTAACCTAGTGTTAACCGGTTCCGGACAGAATTAACCTTAGTTTGTTAAACAGTCTTTTGCATTCCAGTAGCATGCAAGTTCTATGATGAAATGTTTAATCACTTAATCAATTTCCTTGCATGTTTTGATGTCTTGTTTATTTGGCTACCTGTGTCATCATCACGAAATTCAATGATAAGTGCAATGCAACTCATCTTTGCTTGTGACTTCCTTATAATCTGAACCAAAATGCTTGTTGTGATGTTTCCTTGTTAATTAAACTATTGAATGCTCCATGGATTAATCCAACTTATGTCACGATTCATCTTGTGATTATCATATTTATTTATTACCTTTATGATTTACTTGTTCAGATGATGCATGTTTATTTATGATGTCTTTATGTTTATGCAACTCAATTGTGGATTTACTAGCATGTCCTTTGTCAAATAAAATGAAGTTATAGATGTGTGCTTGTGCTCACTTATTAATAGTAACCTAATTAGTGATGCTAAATTGATGCTTTGAAATACTTGCTATGTCATGTGTGTTGCAGCAAATTTGCTAAAATTCATGTTTGCTTCGTTATTCAATTTGCATGAGCATTTAACGTGTCAATCATGCAAGTTTGTATTATTTTCATAACTCATATTATGTGCATACTAAATTAATTAAACCAATGCTAAAAATCAAGTTTGATGCTGTTGTACTCACGTGTAGAGTCTCATGAGTTTACCTTATTCATAAGTGCGTGTTTTTGAAGGTGCATCTGGGCCCCTAATTTTATTTTGGTGATTGACACCAATACAATTAAGAATGAACTAATGTTTCAATGAGCATGTGTGTAGAAGATGGTTCAATTATTAATGACAATATGCATAGAAGCTCAAATTCTCAAAGAAAAGGAGAAAACAAAGTGGCTAATAAATTTCAAGATGATACTAAAAAATTTGCTCAAATATGAAGCTCATGGAGTTCTTACTTTATTTTTGAATATAGAAAAAGCCGTACTATTAAGAGGGACACAAAAGTGTGAAGCAATGATGAACTAAGAGCAAAATCCAAAAATTCCACAGCCAAAACACTTTTCCAGGGGAAAATCATCGGACTTGTCCGACCCATCGGACAAGTCCATCGGACTCCAGAACCTTTGCCACTCTGGGTCGTCGAACTTGTCCGATGACCAGCAAGTCTGACCCATCGGACTTCACTGTCGGACTCCAGTACCTGTGTCAAAGTCCGATTGTCAACATGTCTGAGGCATCGGGCAAGTCCCTCGGACTCCAGAACCGGCGCCAACTTGTTCCATCGGACATGTCCAATGACCATCGGACTTGTCCGATGGAGATTTGAGAAATATCCATCCAAATGACTCTTTTTCTTCTTAAGCTATAAATAGACCCCCACTTTGTCCCTTGTCTGGTTGATCACTCATTCCACTCAAAAACACTCTCAAGCTCACTTTGCTCTCCAAATCTCTCCTCCCTTACTTCCAATCTTGATTTGTGAAGGGATTGAGAGAAGATTCAAGAGCTCCATCGACTTTAAGCTTCCATTCTCTCAAGCTCTTGGTTCATCCTCACCGCCGACCACGTTTGTGTTTGTTACTCTTGGGGATTCATCCCCTAGACGGTTAGAGGTACCCGTGGAGCTCCCAACTTGTGTGGCAACACCTCGGGAAGTTTGTATTGAACCCTCCTTTGTGGAGTTTGCTAGTGGAAAGCCAAGTTTGATCTTTGCGGTCACTTGGAGAGGTTAGGGTTGAAAGAAACCCGGTTATTTGTGGATCCCTCAACGGAGACGTAGGCTTCTTTGTGGAGCTGAACTTCGGTGAACAAATCTTGTGTCTCCCCTTATCTTCTTTTGCATACTTGATATTTACTTGCTCTTACTCATAACTTGCTAGATAGGGTTTGCCTCGTTTCTCTTAAATTAACTTATGTAGGTTGCTTGCTAGTTGTTCCCCTCATTTCTACAACTTTCTCTAGCTTGTAATTACTAGATCCTAGCTTGCCTTCTATTAGTTTAAAGTTTTAATCGACCGATCTACTTTTCTAACTCATGCCATCAGACAAGTCCATCGGACTTTCCTTACAATCGTCGGACAAGTCCGACCCTGCGCATTTGATTTTTATTATTAAGTGATTTTCAGGGACAATTGCCTATTCACTCCCCCTCTAGGCACTTTCAATTGGTATCAGAGCAAGGATCTTCTAAAAAGCTTAACCGCTTGAAGATTAAAGATGTCAAATCTGGGAGAAGAACCAACTACCGCTCTCCCAATCAAAGATGGTGCTAGTGGTACTCATGATGGAGATGATGTAGTTGGAAGACATGATGCTCAACCAAGAACCTACAACAATGTCATGTTTGATTATGAAGATCTCAAAGAGGACCGCGTTGGGCAAGGGTCCGGTAGGCTTCCGTACTTTGATGGACAATTTTATGACCATTGGAAATGCAAGATGATGATGTACTTGGAATCAATGAGTCTGCATGTTGCAAGCATAACCGAGAATGCTTTCTTGTGGGAAAATAGAGATAATCCAACTCGAAAGGATCAACTCAACATCCATCACAATACCGTGGCGGCTAGTGCAATTGTTTCCGCACTTAGTGCCATCGAATATGACAAAGTAGCCGGAATCAAGAATGCCAATCAATTATGGAGAAAGCTTGAGGTTATCTATGAGGGTATTGATTCCGTGAAAGATGCAAGGCTTGAAGAATTACAAAATGAGTTCAACTTGTTCATCATGGGTCCAGGAGAAGGCCCAAAAGAAGTTCATGATAGACTCATGAGAATTGTGAATCAAAGAAGAGCACTTGGAGCTAGAATGTCCGACTTGGATATCAACAAGAGACTATTACAAGCTATGAGACCATGGGATTGCAACATTTGCTCAAACATTAGAGAGAAGGACAATTTCAAAACCTTCTCCACCGATGAGGTACTTGGGAAGCTTCTATCCAAAAAACAACAAAACAATCAAGCCAACAAGATAAATACATTGATCAAGCAAATTACGGAAGCCCATGGTGATAAGAATGATGTGGCACTCAATGCCACAAGTGAAAAGAAGCAAGAGAAGAAGAAGAACAAAGTAGTTGATTTTAGTGAAAATAGTGAGGATGAGATGGCCTTGCTTATAAGGAGGTTCAAGTCATTCCTCAAGAAGGATAGGTACAAGAGGAAAAGCTTCGACAAGGGTAAAGCAAGAAGGTCAAAATGGACTTGCTATGAATGTGGTGATGAAGGACACTTTATTGCGGAATGTCCAAAGAAGAATAACAAGGATGAAAGAGTAAAAGACAAGCATCACAAGAAAGACAAGACATACAAGAAGCATAGGAAAGGTGAAACTCATATTGGTCAAGAATGGAACTCCGATGATTCATCCTGCTCCTCATCTTCCTCCTTCGAATCCGACTCGGATGACAGTCGCATTGCTTCACTTGCCATCAGCGTTACTCCCACCAGCACCTCATTATTTGGGAGCTTGAGTGATGATGATGACAACACTCACAAGTGTCTAATGGCAAGAGGATCAAAGGTAACAAAATCTAAACACAAGTGTTCCTCTTATGCTAGTAGTATTGATGATGATGATGATGATGAAAATGCTTCACTTCCTAAAATGCTTAAATTCATGCAATTGCTTGAGAAACAAAAGGAAGAAAATAATAGACAAGAGGAGCTTCTTAAAAAACAAGAAGACTTACTTATTCTTGAAAAGAAAAGAAACCTTGAACTAGAGAAGCTTTTAGAAGTTGAAAGAAATAAAAATGAAGAATTAACCTTGTCTATCACTAAAATTGAGAATACTTGTGAAAATGTTAAAAGTGATAAAGATAAACTTCAAGAGAAATATGAGGATTTGGAAAAGACTCATAAGTCCCTTGAAGAACAATACAAAATTCTTTCAACTTTCACATCCACTTGCACCAACAACTCATGCTTTCACTAGCAAAGGATGTGATAGGTGCTATAACATTGATGTTGATGCTTGTGCTACTAATGTGAAATTGATTGATGATTTGAACAAGCAAGTGAGGGCTCTTGAAAGCAAGATATAACATGGGAAGAATGTTGTTGATAATGGAAAGGCAAAGTATGGAAGAGGTGCATACGCATACACTAGAATGCCCCATGTCATGGATGGCATTGGCTATGTTGAGGGTGCCAAGCACAATGCACGGGAGAACAAGAATGGGAAGGAATTCCTTAAGTTCACCAAGGAAGGATCTTATCAAAAGAAGCAAGCTAACAACATGAACACTAACCATACTTCTTTTGCCAATGATTCTCATGTTAATGTGCCTAACTCTATATGTGCACTATTTCATGATTTTGATGCTTCATATGTGCTTATGAGAAACATGCACGGTCGTGTATATGCCAAATATGTTGGGCCACGCAACAAGAGACCAAAGGCTTGTGTGTGGGTGCCCAAAGTACTTGTGACTAATGTGAAAGGACCCAAGCAAATTTGGGTACCTAAAAACAAAGCTTAACTTGTTTTGTAGGACTATGTCTCTGGAGGGTCAAGTTGGGTAATTGATAGTGGATGCACTAATTATATGACCGGAGACAAAAAGATGTTCAAGTCATTTGAGCCAAGCCACAACAACAATGAATATATTACATTTGATGACAATGGAATGGGACAAGTCCTAGGTTATGGTAAAGTCCCTCGCACTCCCTTGTATTCTCTTTCCAAGGTTATGCTCGTTGATCATATTGACTTCAATATTTTGTCCATCTCACAATTTTGTAAAATGGGCTATGATTGCTTGTTCAACGAATGTGTTGTGACCGTCTATAAGAGGAGTGATGGCTCGGTTGCTTTTAAGGGTGTGCTCAAAGGAAAGCTTTATGTTGTGGATTTCTCCACGAATGAAGCTAGACTTGGTACATGCTTATTAGCAAAGTCCAACATGGGGTGGTTGTGGCATAGAAGATTTGCCCATGTTGGTATAAGAAATCTTCACAAACTCCAAAAGGGCGGCCACATCATAGGACTAACCGATGTTTGTTTTGAGAAAGATAGAATTTGTAGTGCGTGTCAAGCGGGAAAGCAAATTGGAGCATCACACCCCGCAAAGAATGTGATGACCACCACAAGGCCATTGGAGATGTTGCACATGGACCTCTTCGGACCCGTCTCCTACATAAGCATTGGTGGTAACAAATATGGTCTTGTTATTGTTGATGATTTTTCTCGCTTCACGTGTGTGTTCTTTTTGCACCATAAAGGTGAAGTGAAAGATGTGCTAGAGACGTTCATGAGAAGAGCACAAAATGAATATGAAGTGAAGATCAAAAAAATAAGAAGTGACAACGACACCGAGTTCAAGAACAATCAAGTTGAAGAGTACCTTGATGAAGAAGGCATCAAGCATGAATTTTCAGCACCCTAATCCCCTCAACAAAATGGGGTGGCCGAAAGAAAGAACCGTACACTCATTGAGATGGCAAGAACAATGTTTGATGAATACAAGACGTTCGATCGTTTTTGGGCCGAAGCCGTCAACACCGCATGCCATGCCTCCAACCGGTTGTATGTCCACCGAATCTTGAAGAAAACCCATATGAGCTACTAACCGGTAACAAGCCTAATATTTCGTACTTTCGTGTTTTTAGGAGCAAATGTTTTATGCTAAACAAGAAACCCAAGACTTCAAAGTTTGCTCCAAAAGTTGATGAAGGTTTCTTGCTTGGTTATGGGTCGAATGTTCATGCCTATCGTGTGTTCAACAAAACCACTGGTTGTGTTGAAATTTTACGTGACGTGACATTTGATGAATCTAATGGCTCTCAAGAGGAGCAAGTTGCTATTGATGATATAGATAATGAAGCTCCTAGAAATGCAATAAAAAGGATGGCCACTGGTTATGTGAGACCACAAGAAATATCAAGTGTTGAAAGTCAACCCTCTCCCTCAAGACAAAATCAACATCATGAAAATGAAGGAATTAATCATGCAAGTGGTCAAGATCAAGATGTTGGGGATCATGAGCAAGTATCAAGTGATGATTCTCAAAGACATGATCAAGAGGTTGATAAAGATGGTGGTCAAGAAAGCTTACATCCACCACATCCAAGAGTACATCAAAATGTACAACGTGATCACCCCGTCGAGCAAATTCTTGGAGATATTGACAAGGGGGTAATCACTAGATCTCGAGTTAGTAATTTTTGTGAACATTACTCTTTTGTCTCTTCTATGGAGCCATTTAGTGTAGAACATGCACTTGAGGATTCGGATTGGGTGATGGCCATGCAAGAAGAATTGAACAACTTCACAAGAAATGAAGTATGGACATTGGAGGAAAGGTCAAAGAACAAGAATGTTGTGGGCACCAAGTGTGTGTTTCGCAACAAATAAAATGAAGATAGTGTTGTGACAAGAAATAAGGCAAGGCTTGTGGCAAAGGGGTATTCACAAGTGGAAGGTTTGGATTTTGATGAAACCTATGCCCCCGTAGCAAGGCTTGAATCTATTAGAATATTACTTGCTTTTGCTACTCACCATGATTTTAAGTTGTACCAAATGGACGTGAAAAGTGCATTCCTCAATGGACCAATCAAGGAAGAAGTGTATGTGGAGCAATCACCGGGCTTTGAAGATCCAAAGTATCCTAACCATGTTTTCAAGCTCCATAAGGCGCTCTATGGGCTTAAGCAAGCTCCAAGAGCATGGTATGAATGCCTTAGGGATTTTCTTGTTAAAAAGGGTTTTGTCATTGGCAAGGCCGATGCAACCCTCTTCACCAAGCATTTTGGCAATGATATCTTTGTGTGCCAAATATATGTCGATGACATTATATTTGGTTCTACTAACCAAAACTTTTGTGATGAGTTTAGCAAGATAATGACCAAGAGGTTTGAGATGTCCATGATGGGAGAATTAACATACTTTCTAGGCTTCTAAGTGAATCAACTCAAGGAGGGCACCTTCATATGTCAAGCCAAGTACACTCAAGACTTATTGAAGAAGTTTGACATGGACAAGGCCAAGCCCATCAAAACACCCATGCCAACAAATGGACACATCGATCTCAACAAAAAGGACAAGCCCATTGATCAAAAGGTATATCGCTCTATGATAGGATCTTTGCTTTATCTTTGTGCATCTAGGCCCGATATCATGCTTAGTGTGTGTATGTGTGCACGTTTTCAAGCCGCTCCTATGGAGTGTCACTTGATGACCGTTAAAAGAATCTTGAGATTTTTGGTTCATACACCCAACCTAGGGCTTTGGTACCCCAAGGGTTCAAAGTTCAACCTTTTAGGCTACTCCGATGCGGATTATGCCGAGGATAAGGTAGATAGAAAGAGCACCTTTGGGACATGCCAATTCTTGGGTAGGTCCCTAGTGTCATGGTCATCCAAGAAACAAAATTCCGTTGCACTTTCCACCACCGAAGCGGAGTATGTTGCAGCCGGTAGTTATTGTGCACAACTACTTTGGATGAGACAAACTCTAAGGGACTATGGTTACAAGTTGAACCGTGTTCCACTCCTATGTGGCAATGAGAGTGCCATAAAGCTTGCTTATAACCCCGTTGAGCATTCGCGCAAAAAGCATATAGATATCCGCCATCAGTTTTTGAGAGATCATTCTATCAAGGGGGATATAGAAGTGAGTCATGTGCAAACCGGAGATCAATTAGCCGATATATTCACCAAGCCACTAGATGAGAAAATATTTTGCTATCTTTGGAGTGAACTAAATATTCTTGACTCTAGCAATGTGATGTAGAGGATGTGCACATCTGAGTGTTGATTGCTCAATTATTGCAAAAACCATGGTTTTATGTCAAAACTTGTTTGCTTTTGCTTGTTGCTTGATTCTCGATCTCTTGATCAATTTTGTCAAAATATGGTCATAGTTTTGAATGGTTGGTTGATTGAATGACCATAGGCTGGCAAGAATCCTTTTTTTTGTCCATCCTCATTTACACTTATTTGCTTCAAACTATCCCCAGCCATGCCTGCCTCCTCCTGTTGACACGCTTCATCGGACAAGTCCAATGCCAGTTGGACAAGTCCAACCCCATCAGACAAGTCCGACAGTCCAGTTTTCACACCTTTAACCCAGCCTGACTTACCCCTTCGGTCAACACCCCCTCATTCACATCTCTCATGGTCTCTCTCCTTAAGAACTTCCCCAAAAGCGGCCCCAAGGCGATCACCCTCTCCCACCATCCATTAGAGCAAGTTTGGAGGCCAAGAGGTCCTCCTCCATCGGCAAAGTTGGATCCCCCATCATTTTTACAAGGTTTCCCCTCTTTCCCTCTCTCTCCCTTAGGGTTAGGGTTCTAGGGCAATGCTAGTTTCCAATCCTTTTTCCCTTGCACTTTTGATCCATAGAGATAGCTTCTAGCATGTTGTGGTAGGAGTAGACAAAGTTTGGTCGCTAGTGGTAGGTGGATTTGTGGAGGATCTAGGTTTATGGAGAAATTGCGAGTTATCGAACAAGTCCGATGCATCGGACAAGTCCGATGATTATTGGACATGTCCGACGGCTTGTAGTTCCTCCAAAAGTCTAAGTCCCTCACTGATTCTCCTCACCCCTTTTTCCTCTCTTTTGTCTATCTTCTGACTTGTGCTACTCCTATTGTCAGCATGTTGGATGTGGAAGCATCCCCCTTGAGGGAGAAGAGGGCCAAAGCTAGTGATGATCAAGGTCAAAGCCAACCAAAGAGAAAGAAAGTCACCGCCAAGCACGTTCGGCGCACCTACCTCCAACAACCAACTGAAAGGGAGGAGGCAGCTGAGTTCGAAGAGCTGAACAGAGTCATGCATCCTCCCTCCGAAATGCTCAACTCCAACCGAGAGAGGGTGGACTTCTTTCATGCGTCCCTTGAGACATGCACTGAAGTAAGGTTGGTCAACTATTGTGCTCATGATAAGGAGGCTGTTGATTCTCGCTTTCATGCTCATTTCCACGCGGATTGGTAACGCTCCACCTACCTTCGCATGAAGAACCCTATTGTTGAGAGCAAGTGGCTAGATTGGAATTATATGAAGTCCAAGAAGCACCCTCTGTTCAACCAAGTTCTAGCTGCTTTTGAGCAACATGGTCTTAAGACCTTCTTGACTCTCAACTACTCATGGAACAAGGAAATCATCTCTCAGTTCTTTTCAACTATGTTCTTTGAGGATGACAAGTCTATGGTGTGGATGACAAATGTCACTAAATACAGCTGCACTTTGAATCAGTTTGCTTCTATGATAGGACTCAAAAGCTCACGCAAGGCAAAGCACAAGATTCACTCGGGCAGCTACATGAGCGATGAGGACATGAGGCATATGTACATGGATCCGGAGAACAGTGTCCCTCCCAACTCAAATGGCTTGCTACCCTTTTTCTCAGTCTTGTTTAGGATCTGCAGGAGCACTTTGCGCCAAGGGGTGGCAACTCTGACCGTATTCCTGCATATCAGAGGGACATCTTGCACTGGGTTCATGGGGATCAGAAAATTGATGTATTTAACTATGTCTATCAGGAGATATGGGATATCTCCATCTCTTCCAAGCGTGGCTGTGGATATGCCCTGCACATCATGTATATGATCGAGAAGGTCTCAGGCTTGACTTTCAAAAAGGACATGAAGCATCTGAGTCTCAAACCTCAGATTCCTTCTAATTGGACTCCTGACACCTCCTCTGGTCAGTTCTTTGGTGCAGCTCAGCCACCATCCTCTGCTCTGCCTCCTCAGGTTCCTAGAGCTTCTTCTAGGGCCATCGTTTCTTCTCGTGCTGCCCCACCTTCTCGTGGCAAGAGGAGTGGGGTTATGAAGATGTTCAAATCCCTCCTTGGCATGTGCAGGAGCATTAACCATAGGATGGATGTGATTGAGAAGAACCAGAAGATCATCATGGAGAAGATGCAATGTGAAGTTCCTCCTCCTCCATCACCTCCGGCAGAAGATTCCTACCCACCTGCTTTTCAGGACCCCACTCCCAACTTCTCTACAGAGGAGTTGAACTATTTTGGGTACTATCCTCCACCTTCTCAGTTTCACACAGGAGCTGGCTCTAGTGGACAACATGTCCGCTTTGATGAGGAAGAAGAGGAAGTAGAAGAGCAAGAAGAAGATCCCGCTGCCTATGATCTTTGCCAGCGCAAGGGAAAAGCTCCAGCTCAAGATGACGAAGACGAAGAAGAAGAAGGCGATAAGGATGATGAAGACTATGAAGACTCTGAGGAGTAGAGATCTAATCACCATCCACCCGCATTTTTCTCGTTTTTGGTGTCTTGATGCCAAAGGGGGAGAAGTGTAATCTATCGTTTTATTCATTTGCTTAGTTTGTGAGTTGTGAGTGTGATGAAGTTGGACAATTTGGTTCTTTTTGGCTTGGTTTGTAAAACTCTTATTTGTGTCGTTTGTGTTTTGTAAGACTATTTGCTTATGGTACTTATATCTCTTTATTTGTGGCTTGGAGAGGTTTGTCTCTTTGTGATGATGTATTGTTTTATCTCCTTCTACTAGATGCATTTGTGTGATAATACTTGTCATATGCAATGTCTTATATCCATATGCTTAACTATTGCAAATCATCATATATGCATAGTGTTAGGGGGAGCTCTCATTTTTTTTTCAAATATGTGCATTTGTTATTCTATCTCCAATTTTTCATTTATGCACACATTTAGAGGGAGCTCCTCACAAATTGTTCCGTTTCTACATCTCTTTATAATAAATTAGTCATATTGTCATCAATCACCAAAAAGGGGGAGGTTGAAGGTGCATCTAGGCCCCTAATTTTATTTTGGTGATTGACGCCAATACAATTAAGAATGGGCTAATGTTTCAATGAGCATGTGTAGAAGATGGTTCAATTATTCATGACAATATGCATAGAAGCTCAAATTCTCAAAGAAAAGGAGAAAACAAAGTGGCTAAGAAATTTCAAGATGATACTAAAAAATTTTCTCAAATATGAAGCTCATGGAGTTCTTACTTTATTTTTGAATATAGGAAAAGCCGTACTATTAAGAGGGAAACAAAAGTGTGAAGCAATGATGAACTAAGAGCAAAATCCAAAAATTCCACAGCCGAAACACTTTTCCAGGGGAAAATCATCGGACTTGTCCGACCCATCGGACAAGTCCATCGGACTCCAGAACCTTTGCCACTCTGGGTCGTCGGACTTGTCCGACGGTCATCGGACAAGGAATTGTCTGATGACCAGCAAGTCCGACCTATCGGACTTCACTGTCGGACTCCAGTACCTATGTCAAACCCTAGCCATCGGACTTGTCCGATGGTCAACTTGTCCAAGGCATCGGGCAAGTCCCTTGGACTCTAGAACCGGCGCCAACTTGTTCCATCGGATATGTTCGATGACCATCGGACTTGTCCGATAGAGATCTGAGAAATACCCATCCAAACGGCTCTTTTTCTTCTTGAGCTATAAATAGACCCCCACTTCGTCCCTTGTCTGGTTGGTCACTCATTCCACTCAAAATCACTCTCAAGCTCACTTTGCTCTCCAAATCTCTCCTCCCTTACTTCCAATCTTGATTTGTGAAGGGATTGAGAGAAGATTCAAGAGCTCCATCGACTTTAAGCTTCCATTCTCTCAAGCTCTTGGTTCATCCTCACCGTCGACCACGTTTGTGTTTGTTACTCTTGAGGATTCATCCCCTAGATGGTTAGAGGTACCCGTAGAGCTCCCAACTTGTGTGGTGACGTCTCGGGAAGTTTGTATTGACATCTCCTTCGTGGAGTTTGCTAGTGGAAAGCCAAGTTTGATCTTTGTGCTCACTTGGACAAGTCCATCGGACTTTCCTCACAATCGTCGGACAAGTCCGACCCTGCACATTTGACTTTTATTATTAAGTGATTTTCAGGGACAATTGCCTATTCACCCCCCCACTAGGCACTTTCAGTTTTATGTTAATTCCTTACATGCTTAGGCAACTTGCAAAAATCATAATTAAATAATTATCAATGATCTCGAGGTGACTCAAGTTATATAAATCATGTTTTAATAAACATCATCAACTAAAAATGATCCCTTGTCCAGAAAGTTTCTACAAATTTCCTCCAAATGATTAATTGCTGATTTAACTAAACTTAACCGATCAACCCTCAGTGTTTTATTAATAACTCAAGCTATACAACTTCAAATTGAGTAATTCCAGTTGTATTTTGTTCGTAACTTCATTATCTACCTTTCTGCAAAGTTTTAAATGATTTGCATCATGCATCACATCATGGCATGCATTTTTAGACCGACATATTTTCTGAATCTAGTGATCGGTATATCAGAGAGCAATGTGGGTGCAATGAAGGATGAAGATGTTGTGATTGATTGATGTTTGAAGCTGCTGTGATTGATTTTTGTTGAACACTTGCAAACTCCAGGCAAGCACCATGCATATTTCTACCCTTATTTGGATGAATCTAATTTGATGTATGCGTCTATGTTTGCATTAAGTCGGGCACTAGTGGTATTTATGAGTTTAATCCTACTTGCTGCATTATCCCCTCCTTGTTATTTGTTATATCCTTGTCCTTGATTTGTTGCTGGTTCAGGGTGGGTTGGTTTAATTTGGTATTTTGTCAAATGCTTAGCCATGCTTAGTCGGGTATATGAAACTTGTATACACTTGATGATCAGTTCAGATTTGGTGTATTGAGATGTTGATTAATTTGAGGACTAGGAGAGGGATAGATGGTAGCCTCTCTTGGTTGATTAAGGACCACGCGATGTTCTCGTTGGCCTAAGCACTTTTTGTTCTAACCACATGTCAAATATAATGGTAAGACAAGCCGATTATCTCACTTCATACCGGCTGTTGGGTTACAACTTCATTACTTGATTGACACGCACGAGTATCTATATTGGGTACCTCCGAAGAAGGTCCATAGTACTCCCTGTGATGAGCGTTTTCCAGCTGTCCGGGAATGGGTGTGAAAAAGGTTGACATGAGTACCCCCTTATGTGGCTTGGCCGGTTACATAAGCCGCATGGTCCTCTAGTCGTGTGGGTACATTAGGACTCTTCTGCAGGGTGTATAATCAATTCAAATTGCCGCGATCTCGGTTATGATCACGCTTAGTGTTCCATTGAGCTTCATCATAGTAATTGAACTTTCACTAGAGATGATAAAATGGATAATGTGGGAGATGGTATATGATGATGCTTTATTTGGGATACATAGTTGTATGGGGCTGTTTTAGGTGTCTTATGCCCATTAGTTGGTCTTTTATTTATGCTTATGCTCTCATGTAACTTTATATTTGTTATCGCTTTATGCAAAAATGTCATCCTATGGCTTTGTTCCTGACTACAACCAAAATGCATAATCCTTTGGAGTAGGGACTAGCCCACGGGTAAGTCTTGTTGAGTACCTTCGTACTCATGTTTGTTTGCTCAAGTTTTTTGCAGGTGTGATGTTCTTGTTGTCCCATTTTGGTGCGAGTTGGTGGTGTTCGTGGGCTGAGCACTATCGACATTCCTTTACTTTGTTTTCAAAAATTTCCGCTGCGTACTTGTTATTATTTGTACTATCACCTGAACCAAATAGTTGGCTTAGTAGTTCTATCATGTTCTAGTAATTTTGATAGATGAAATAATCTCTAATGCTCTCATTCTTGTAAAATTTCAGAACCTATACACTTTGTTGTATCACATGTAATATGATGTATGACTTGTAAAATTTTGTAATAAGGTACGTGTGACTCCCATGTGAGATATGCAATGTTGTTTACCGATGTGCTATGTTCCTGGGCGTTGTTTGGGAAGCACATCGGGGGACTACCGGGGTTAGATTCTTATTGGTTGAATTGTTGGCTCGCATGTCGTTTATGAATAGCGAGCTAATTCAACTAATTTAGATTTAACTTGGGTGGTTCTCCACAGCGTGGTATCAGAGCCAGGATAACACATATCCCTAAAAATTGCTTAGCAACTTGGGATCATTAAAATGTGACCAACCGCACTAAAACAACTAAAATTTGGAACTAAGTGGTTGCTGAACTTTACTCCTCTTTTGTCTTTGTTTTTCCTTGTTTCACCCTTGTTTAAATTAACTTGTTGCATACACATGGGTGATATATTCTTGGGTTAAGGTGCCAGCTATGTGATGTTTAGAGCATAGTATTCAGTTCACAAACTTGAAAATGTTTCATTTTTGAAAACCCGCCCATGTATGATGATTGTTTGTTTATTTTTATTTAGTGTGTTTGCTATGACATGCTACTTCTATGTTTCTTTCTTGTTGTCATTATAATGCTCATGCTATGTATAAATGATGGTTTAACGTTGGTTATATACTTTATATTGCTTCCATGTTCATTGCTTTGATTTTAGGGCAGCAAGCATTATGTTCTTGTTATTCATATTGCTACTTAATTACATCTTATTTCTGCTGCAATCATGCTTATTCCATGCTTAATCTATGCTTTATTTTACTTCGTATGATATATCTTGCTATAATTAATTGCTTTCATTTTGGATAGCTATGTCTATCTTTAAATGATCATCCATGCTATATTTGTTCACTTATATGCTGCTGCCATTATGCAATGTTCTTACATATCTATAATACCATTATTTACTCCTATTGCTGCTGGTAGTAGGCTTTGTTTTTCATATCTATGATGCTGTCATTATCTATGTTGCTGCTCTTGTTATTGATCTTTATTGCTGCTATTAGTATTGTCAATTTGTTCCATTCTTTAGTATTATTTCAGTTCATATGATATATGTTCCTTCTATGATTATTGCTCTTGTTTAGGACAGCCACCATTATATTTATATGGTTGTCAAATTTTTGTTTTGCTTGCTGAAATTTGGGGGAGAGTTCATGCTTTCGAGTGAGAATCGTTAGCACAAATCATTTGCATATCATGTCATGCATACTTGCATTCATAGTTGGTTGATTGTTCAATGCTGAAACATGTAAAACTTATCCAACAAACTAAATTAAGCTTGCTGTCCAAAACTTCTACTAATTGGCCGGTTGAGTAGAAGTTCATCGGCTGTTTTCATGAGCGAATAAGCGAAAGACCTGCTGGACAAGAATGATAGATAACCCTGGTAAAAATCTGAACCCTTCCTATCCTTTGGAAGTCTTCTCAATCCTTCTTCATGAATGTCAATAAGATCAATTTATTTCTTTTCTATTCCTTCGCAAGCTACGTTACCACCTGTTTCCTCGATGTCTACCGTTGTTGGTTCATAAAATTGCTTGTTGTTCAGTGTAGCAATTTTGATTCACTCATCCACCTGATCTGAAATATTGGGAATGTGACATCTCCTTTCTATTCTAAATTTGAAATCCCTCCCATAAGTTATTTTCTCTACCATTGTTCTATCTTCAAGAGCCAGAAAATAAAGCTTCCAAAATTATGGTGTTGATGTTCATCAAGACGACATTTCTCCTTGACCGTGTCATCCTCAGAAGAATAGAACAAGAGTTGCTGCACACCTAGAAGCCGCCAATGGAACCATCCAAGTTGATGACATTGCTTTCCCCGATCGGAGTCCCGAATCTCGGGACGAGATTCTTTTAAGGGGGGTAGATTTGTCATGGCCCAAAGATGAAAATATGGATTTCAGTAAAGTTGAAAAGTTGCTACAAGAATAGAGACTTGATTCATGAAAGCTTTTGCAAGATCATAATGCAAGGTGGTGGTGAAACCGGTGATTGGGACTCCCCTGCAGGGTGTGGGTACATCGGGACTCGCTTGCAGGGTGTATAATCAATTCAAATTGCCGCGATCTCGATCATGATCACGCTTAGTGTTCCATTGAGCTTCGTCATAGTAATTGAACTTTCACTACAGACGATAAAATGGATAATGTGGGAGATGGTATATGATGATGCTTGATTTGGGATACATAGTTGTATGGGGCTGTTTAGGTGTCTTGTGCCCATTAGTCGGTCTTTTATTTATGCTTATGCTCACATGTAACTTTATATATGTTATCGCTTTATGCAAAAATGTCATCCTATGGCTTTGTTCCTTACTACAACCAGAATGCATAATCCTTTGGAGTAGGGACTGGCCCACGGGTAAGTCTTGTTGAGTACCTTCATACTCATGTTTGTTTGCTTAAGTTTTTTTGCAGGTGTGATGTTATTGTTGTCCCATTTTGGTGCGAGTTGGTGGTGTTCGTGGGCTAAGCATTATCGGCATTCCTTTACTTTGTTTTCAAAAATTTCCGCTGCGTACTTGTTATTATTTGTACTAGAACCTGAACCAAATAGTTGGCTTAGTAGTTCTATCATGTTCTAGTACTTTTGATAGATGAAATAATCTCTAATGCTCTCATTCTTGTAAAATTTCAGAACCTATACACTTTGTTCTATCACTTGTAATATGATGTATGACTTGTAAAATTTTGTAATAAGGTACGTGTGACTCCCATGTGAGATATGCAATGTTGTTTACCGATGTGCTATGTTCCTGGGCGTTGTTTGGAAAGCACATCGGGGGACTACCGGGGTTAGATTCTTATTGGTTGAATTATTGGCTCGCATGTCGTTTGTGAATAGCAAGCTAATTCATCTAATTTAGATTTAACTTGGGCAGTTCTCCACAGCGTGGTATCAGAGCCAGGATAACACATATCCCTAAAAATTGCTTAGCAACTTGGGATCATTAAAATGTGACCAACCGCACTAAAACAACTAAAATTTGGAACTAAGTGGTTGCTGAACTT
Organism: Eleusine coracana subsp. coracana; assembly: GCA_032690845.1. NCBI lineage: Eukaryota > Viridiplantae > Streptophyta > Magnoliopsida > Poales > Poaceae > Eleusine > Eleusine coracana. The sequence goes on from CM064418.1 coordinate 36,069,612, forward strand.
TACTCCTCTTTTGTCTTTGTTTTTCCTTGTTTCACCCTTGTTTAAATTAACTTGTTGCATACACATGGGTGATATATTCTTGGGTTAAGGTGCCAGCTATGTGATGTTTAGAGCATAGTATTCAGTTCACAAACTTGAAAATGTTTCATTTTTGAAAACCCGCCCATGTATGATGATTGTTTGTTTATTTTTATTTAGTGTGTTTGCTATGACATGCTACTTCTATGTTTCTTTCTTGTTGTCATTATAATGCTCATGCTATGTATAAATGATGGTTTACGTTGGTTATATACTTTATATTGCTTCCATGTTCATTGCTTTGATTTTAGGGCAGCAAGCATTATGTTCTTGTTATTCATATTGCTACTTAATTACATCTTATTTCTGCTGCAATCATGCTTATTCCATGCTTAATCTATGCTTTATTTTACTTCGTATGATATATCTTGCTATAATTAATTGCTTTCATTTTGGATAGCTATGTCTATGTTTAAATGATCATCCATGCTATATTTGTTCACTTATATGTTGCTGCCGTTATGCAATGTTCTTACATATCTATAATACCATTATTTACTCCTATTGCTGCTGGTAGTAGGCTTTGTTTTTCATATCTATGATGCTGTCATTATCTATGTTGCTGCTCTTGTTATTGATCTTTATTGCTGCTATTAGTATTGTCAATTTGTTCCATGCTGTAGTATTATTTCAGTTCATATGATATATGTTCCTTCTATGATTATTGCTCTTGTTTAGGACAGCCACCATTATATTTATATGGTTGTCAAATTTCTGTTTTGCTTGCTGAAATTTTGGGGAGAGTTCATGCTTTCAAGTGAGAATCGTTAGCACGAATCATTTGCATATCATGTCATGCGTACTTGCATTCATAGTTGGTTGATTGTTCAATGCTGAAACATGTAAAACTTATCCAACAAACTAAATTAAGCTTGCTATCCAAAACTGCTACTAATCGGCCGGTTGAGTAGAAGTTCATCGGTTCTTTTCATGAGCGAATAAGCGAAAGACCTGCTGGACAAGAATGATAGATAACCCTGGTAAAAATATGAACCCTTCCTATCCTTTGGAAGTCTTCTCAATCCTTCTTCATGAATGTCAATAAGATCAATTTATTTCTTTTCTATTGCTTCGCAAGCTATGTTACCACCTGTTTCCTCGATGTCTACCATTGTTGGTTCATAAAATTGCTTGTTGTTCAGTGTAGCAATTTTGATTCACTCATCCACCTGATCTGAAATATTGGGAATGTGACATCTCCTTTCTATTCTAAATTTGAAATCCCTCCCATAAGTTATTTTCTCTACCATTGTTCTATCTTCAAGAGCCAGAAAATAAAGCTTCCAAAATTATGGTGTTGATGTTCATCAAGACGACATTTCTCCTTGACCGTGTCATCCTCAGAAGAATAGAACAAGAGTTGCTGCACACCTAGAAGGCGCCACTGGAACCATCCAAGTTGACGACATTGCTTTCCCCGATCGGAGTCCCGAATCTCGGGACGAGATTCTTTTAAGGGGGGTAGATTTGTCACGGCCCAAAGATGAAAATATGGATTTCAGTAAAGTTGAAAAGTTGCTACAAGAATAGAGACTTGATTCATGAAAGCTTTTGCAAGATCATAATGCAAGGTGGTGGTGAAACCGGTGATTGGGACTCCCCTGCAGGGTGTGGGTACATCGGGACTCGCTTGCAGGGTGTATAATCAATTCAAATTGCCGCGATCTCGATCATGATCACGCTTAGTGTTCCATTGAGCTTCGTCATAGTAATTGAACTTTCACTACAGACGATAAAATGGATAATGTGGGAGATGGTATATGATGATGCTTGATTTGGGATACATAGTTGTATGGGGCTGTTTAGGTGTCTTGTGCCCATTAGTCGGTCTTTTATTTATGCTTATGCTCACATGTAACTTTATATATGTTATCGCTTTATGCAAAAATGTCATCCTATGGCTTTGTTCCTTACTACAACCAGAATGCATAATCCTTTGGAGTAGGGACTGGCCCACGGGTAAGTCTTGTTGAGTACCTTCATACTCATGTTTGTTTGCTTAAGTTTTTTTGCAGGTGTGATGTTATTGTTGTCCCATTTTGGTGCGAGTTGGTGGTGTTCATGGGCTAAGCATTATCGGCATTCCTTTACTTTGTTTTCAAAAATTTCCGCTGCGTACTTGTTATTATTTGTACTAGAACCTGAACCAAATAGTTGGCTTAGTAGTTCTATCATGTTCTAGTACTTTTGATAGATGAAATAATCTCTAATGCTCTCATTCTTGTAAAATTTCAGAACCTATACACTTTGTTGTATCACTTGTAATATGATGTATGACTTGAAAAATTTTGTAATAAGGTATGTGTGACTCCCATGTGAGATATGCAATGTTGTTTACCGATGTGCTATGTTCCTGGGCGTTGTTTGGGAAGCACATCGGGGGACTACCGGGGTTAGATTCTTATTGGTTGAATTGTTGGCTCGCATGTCATTTATGAATAGCAAGCTAATTCAACTAATTTGGATTTAACTTGGGCGGTTCTTGACATCTGCCTTCGGCGGTGGCGGCAGAATCGGGGGTTCATTTGCAATGCTGCCTGCCCTTCGGGCATCGCGATCCACGCGTTGTCAGAGTAGTTCCTCTGGGGATACTCGCTGGCATGCTGCTTTAATTCGCTGGTTTTCCTCATCCACAGAGGATCGGAATTCCACAAACCCCCCCTTCGGGGTGTTCGCGTTTCCAGCGCCTCCACTGCACGGCGCGAATCAAGTAATCGCCAGGGGCTTCCCCGGCCCCCGGCACCTTGATAGATACAGGAGTTATATCCAGTATCATGCTGTCAGGCGGAATGGGCGACGCATCTTCGGAAGGCGCTCCCTAGAGAAAAGGAGAGTCATAAATTATACATGAGAAAAGAAAGAGGGAACAATAACTAATAGATAACATGATTTAATTCAAAATGAACACCTAATTTACAAAGGCGAGGTTGTCGCAACGCTAGACACTTACGACGGCAATACAACATTTTACTCCTAAGTACTAGTTAGCCGAAGAGGTCGCGGATTCTGGTGAGAAGGCGAGTTCACACCTGGGTCTCCGGAAGTGCCGACGGAGGCTGCTCAGGGCCGTGTGGGTTGGCAGCAGCACTAGAGGCCGGGGCAGCAGTGCCGGAGGTACGGACGGCGGCCTCCTTGGTTTCTTCGACAGTGGTGGCGCGGCCCAAGGCACTAGGGGCTCCAGGGCGGCTGTGTGGGTGCTAGGTGCCGTCGAGACAGGTTCCCTCCGGCCGCTGGACACGGCCGTGTTATTAGTGGCAGGTACCGACGCAGCCAGTCGAGTAGCTGCATCACGGGCGAGGTCTTCGGCAAGCTCGTTGCCAAGGGGTAGCCAAGACTCTTGCCCCAAGATGTTGGCAATCGGACCCAGCCTTTCCTGTAGCTGGCTGTACTCGCCTCGGTCCCCCCAGCATCGAGATAGAAGCTGACGCATGGCTTCATGAATTTCAGCACGGCTCGGGGTAGCCAGTGACTCTAGAGTGGCATAGGCCGTCGTCCAGCCTATCCGAGCACAGATAGTGCCGTAGGCGCGTAGACCATCCTTGGCTCAGTCAGGGCCTTTGGACAGCCATTTGATGCTTTTCATCCCTTCCCCCTCGGCGTGCCCAGGCTCCCGGGATGCTAACCCCATCCCGGCGAAGAAATGCCGTAGTTGCCCTATCAGACCGAAGAGGCCCCGGCTCATGGCCTCAGATTCCTCAATGTAGACCAAAGCCTCTTCCAGAGCCTTGTTGAGCTTCTGATTGTCATTGTGCAACGACAAGTTGTCGACCCCTGTAGTCTGATTGGCCTCACGTAGCTGCTACAACTCTTTGTTTGATTTTTTAGCCTCTTCTATTAGTTGTCGGATCTGCTTTTCCATATCCGAAAGCACCTCGGTCGCCTTCCTCAGGTCCGCTGTAGATGATTTGGCTTGAGCTTGGCTTTCGGCTAGTTGTTTCTTAAATTTTGACACGACGTCCTCTGGGGACAGCTTGGTCTCGAGATGGCGGGATAGCAGTGCAGTCTGTGCAAAGCACTCAGAGTTAGCGAGTTTGCTGCTGCATGTTCGATGGAGGAAATGACTTTAACAATACACTATACCTGGGCGGTAAGGCGTGCTAAGTAGCTGATCTCCATGCACGTGTCAACACCTTCCAGCGCCTTCTCACTGTTGCAGAGATCGAGCATCCGGGAGGCGTATCCCTGGGCCGTTGAAGCTTTGGGGCCGCCATTAAAATCTTCTGCGTGCAGGTTTGCCCCGACGTCCTCTAGTTGCATGCCCGAAGGGACACCCATGAAGCCTTTGCCACCGCCGGGTTTTCCTGCTCGCATTAGGGGCAAGGGTTCAGACTCCTCTTCGTTGCCGCTGCTGACATCTTCGACCTGTAGGGCCCCTGCCCCCTCGAAGGCCTTGCTGCCTTCGATCGAGCTGTCACTTTTGGAGTCTTGGCCGTCGAGACCGACTCAGTCTGTGCAGATGCGGCAGACTCCTCGATCCTCTGTTGGCCAGGGCATCTTTGGAACCTCCCCCATGTTCACCTGTTAAGACAAAGAAAGCAGATGGTTAGCATACTAAAGCACATATAGGACCATATAACAAGCTGTCAGAAGGATCGGAGCACCTGTGTGGGTCGATGGGCTATCCGCGCCAAAGTCCATCGAAGGCATTTGAATGCCGGGGGAGCAGGGCAATGGGGACACTGTGCCCCCTGAACCCCCCTCGTTCCTTCCGCCGGATCTATCCAGGATAGCGCCTAGCAGCAGATAAAGGGGTGCGCTTGCCGATATAGGAGTTGTAGCCACTGAAGGCGTTTGGATCTGCAGAGTAGCGGCAGCTCCCCGGCTACTTGTTGTTTCGCTTGGGGTCGCTGGCCTCCGGGGGGTCTCGGCATATTGCTTCCGGAGGCGCTGCCGTTTGGTTCTCCTCGGTGTAGGCAAGCGCGTGGCCGGGGCTGTCTCAGAGTGCTTCTTCTTCTTCCTCTGGACGGAAACATCCTCATCCGGCTGCACACTTCCCCTCGTCCTTCGGGACCGCTTCATCCCCTGCATTGATGGTTGCAATGGTGGCGCAGCAGCAGCTGCGCTCCCCCCCCCCCCACCCCCCCCGAGATGCAGGCCGTTTGATGACAACTTTCACCTGCTTGCGCGGCACAACAGACGTGCCAACTTCCTCCTCTTCTTCTTCCTCTTCCTCCTCCTCCTCCTCTTCCGCGCCTTTGTCCGCCCCGCCTCCGGGTTATCGACCCTCGGCATTATGCGGCTCGCGTGGCGGTAACATGGCCTCCGTATTGTATAGTTGCACAATGCGGTTGGTTCGGCTCCGGCGCCCCATCTCCCCCAGCAGTTCCCATTCCTTTTGGATTAGAGGGCTGAGGTAGAGGTTCACCTACTGCTCTATCTCGATGACATTGATCTTCGGAAGCAGCTCTCAGGCAAGTCGCATATCCTCACTTATGGGGTCCCAGGTGATGAACCACATGTTCCAATCGGCCTGAACAAGGTTGAAGCCCACGGCGCAGAACTCCTCCACCAAGTCATGCACACTTAGTCGCCCAGTGATCCGGGACAGTAGTTGAACGCGGGTGGTAAGTCCACTGTCCCCCGGGATCACAGGCTTTGTTGTGTATAAGATCTCTGCATTCCGGCTGTGCAGGTTGCTCTTGACACCTACGTTATAATAGAACCAGCCAGAGGAGATCTGTTTCCCCTAGTGTTGCCTTGATCCCTTCGCAGGCATGTCTTGTCCGCATCACGGCCGGAGGATGATGGTTAGATAGTTTGACACCATGCTAGGGTCCCCGGGACAAGGGTGTTCCCGTTGGGAGGCCAAGTGTGTAGTAGTGAATGCCCCGGCATGCGGCTCGGTGCCTTCCATCCTAAAGGCCCACTCGAAGTAGGCCAGCCGGGTAATGCTGTTCGGTAGGACCAGTTGTATCTCAAGCCCGAAGAGAGCCAGGACGTCTCCGATGAATTGGGAACAAGGAAAGCGGAGCCCTGCTCGAAGAACCGCTCGAAGACTACAATGGTGCTGGGCCGAGGTTGGGGCACGGTTTCGCCGTCCTTCGGCACTGACGCTCGGGACCTTTCGAACCATCATTTCGGTTCGGCAGCCCATGTGTCTAGTTGCTCTTCGGTGATGGAGCTTGGCCCCAGATACGCACTTCCGGCCTTCTTGTCATTTACGCGTTTCGGCTCTGAACCAACCGCAGGTTTGGCTTTCTGAGGGCCCATTGGTGGCCAAAGGTTGGAATCAAGCAGGACGAGGATGGGGTGCCAAGGAGCCTTCGATGCGAATGAATGCATGCTAAGTGGTGCGCAAGAAAGGGTCAGCAGTACGGCGCTAGGGTTTCACAGGCGATAGAAAACTCAAAGTGAAAGTAAAAAGGAAGGAGGGTGAACACCTGGCTTGTATAGCTGGTGGAGCGTGGTTCATGCGGCAATCTCCCATGTCTGTTCGCGCATTCGTTGGCCCAATGAATGACACGTGGTGCAAAGGCGGCATTTATGTCCCGCATGCCCGCGCGGGGACCGCACCGAGTAACCGCATGGGGCACATTTATAGCGTATCGGTGTGTAGGTTGCATTTATGGCAAGATGGTTAACCGCGTTTTGAAGGATGTTAGTGGCACGGCTGACAAGGGCACGAGGTCCGAAGGTCGTTCAGGCCAATGGCAAACATCGCTATAGCCACTGATAGCGCCCCTCATTTTCTATGATAAACTGACCCTGTTGCATAAAGTGTTGTTCGCCAGTTTTAGGTACTCCAGCCAGGAAGGGGCTCCGAGCAGGCCCAAAAGGGGGGGGGGGGGGAGAGACTAGTGGTGGTCATTTTGCATGATCACGGTTTCGGTCCTGCGAAAGGCGGATCTCACTCATGAGGAGCTACTGTTGGGGAAAAGCCCACCCCTTAGTCTCTCCAAGGCTAGAAGGCAGCCCACCAACAAACAACAAGGCCCAGGTGGACGAACAGCCCGAAGGGCCTTCAGCCCAATAGGCGCCCGAAGGGCGGTACGGTTAAAGGCCGTACGGCATGGTGGGCCCCAGGCGCAGACATCAGAGAGTGACAATCGGGGCATGTACCGGATGAAGATTGAAGTATTAGAATACCCTTAGGTCAAGGAGTAAGATGTGTTATGTAAGGCTTGGGGCAAATCTATAAATACACCCGAGGGGCAGGTGAGCATGGATCTATAAATGCTCACCTACGGCTCTGATTGGGACGAGACATGCCTCTGTCACCAGAACCTTCTTGTACGATACTAATCAGATAATACAAAGTTCGTTAGGCGAAGGGCGCCACTGCAAGCCCTTCGGCATTGTGTTACTGCTCAGTTTTGTTCACTCCCACCAAAGGTTGCCCGAGGGGCCTTCGGCCTAGCCAGCCCTGGGCTTGCCCACTACGTGTTTGTTCTGGACTTGTAAGCACAACACTATCTTTACCTATGTGCATGCAGTGACAGTAGTTTGCAGCAGTAGAGATAACAGGTTCAGGTCAGGATAAGGGAAAGGGGAAGATGCCTGAGGAGCCCAAGACCAAGAAGAGACTGAGACTGGACCCAGAGTCAGAGAGGGCCAGGAGGTTGGCTCAGCACTTGGATGCCATAGAGCAATCACATAGGACACCTGGCTCACGTCTGAGGATCTGCCAGCCAGCTGAGGCACAGGGTCTCAGGAGGAGCACCAGGAAGAGTACTGCACCTCTAGCAGTTGGAGTTGTACCACCACCGTGGCTGAGCATACTCCAACTTCTCGTTAGGAGAGGTCGTCGAGGACTGCATAGCAGGGATCCTCCGGGCAGCAGGAGGAGGAGACCTCAGAGTTAGGTTTTAAGGAGCCAGAGTCTGAGGAGACCGAGCAGTAGGCTGAGCAGACTATCCCTCAAAGGACAGTTCACCGGACAGGAGACCCGAGGTGCACCTATACAGTGTGCACTAGGAGGCTGCAGAGACTAGTACAGGCAGTCGGAGAGTCGGACATACTTAAGGTTCCTGCAAAGGACCTTAAGGTGCTATGTCTGGTTCCCTTCGAGCAGTGGTTCCGGTTCCCAGAGACCCCACTGCTAGAGAGAGGTACTGGACAGTTCTCCAGAGGAGGCTTGGAGAGGGATTGAGACGCTGCCTAGCCATGAGGGGCAAGGACAAGGTGTTTGTGCCGGAGCACTACATGACCTATGATGCTATGAGGAGGGCAGCCAGCACTAACTTGGAGCAATACTTCACGTACTTGCCAGGGCCAGCAGAGCTAGTTACTGCTCCGTACAGATTCAGGGAGGATATAGTGCTTGAGTTCTACGCCACACTGTGGGTTGCCAGAGACCGCTCAGAGTTCTGGTTCTTATTCAGAGGGCAACCTTAGCGTGTGACCAGGGAGGATCTGATTGCTAGCTTTGGGTTTTGTGCTTTAGACCTCCAACTGTATAGGAGTGCTTACCCGTCCCTAGAGCCACCTTGCAGACCTCAGGGAGGGAAGCTACCATCAGATGACATGGTGTCGATTGCATTCCCACCACCACACACACTAGGCTTTGAGAGAGGCCGTGCGAGACTCACCGTAGAGGCTAACGTAGTGAGAGCGATAGTCCCTAGGACTATCATCCCTAGGTCTAGCTATAAAGAGGAGTTGACACTTCTTCACCAGTAGGCTCTAGCAGCCATTTTGAGGAGGCAGCAGTTTGACCTGGCCGATCTACTGATAGGAGGGATGGAGGAGGTTATCTCTGAGAGAGTGGGAGGATGTCACTTGGTCTACGGCCCTTATATCTACTATCTCTTGAGGAGGATGGGCCTAGTGACGAAGGAGCAATACGAGGTGTTCCCTGAGGTGACCACCAGCTATGCACCTCGAGCCCCTAGGGGATCACAGTCAGCCTCTAGCCAACAGATAGGGGAGGAGTAGCAGGAGTCACCACCAGTACCTCATGAGCAGGTAGCTCCGCCAGAGACGGTGGTTCCTGAGTCATCCAGTACAGGAGCACCTCCCCCATCGATGGGTTCACAGTCAGAGGACTTTATCACTATGACAGCGCTTGCAGGACGCCTGGGTGAGTTCATCCAGAGTCTAGCAGAGGACATAAATCAAATGATGGACGTCATCAGGAGCCTGGCAGAGATTCAGAGGTAGCAATCTGCACTTCTTACCGTCCTGATGACACAGATGACAGAGTTGACCCAGAGGCAGACCGGTCAGCAGCCAGGACCTTCAGTGCTTCCACACTACCAGCAGCTGCAGACTCAGCTAGGACCCTTCACTGCTTTGATGACAGCTCAGTCCAGCGGACTGTCACTTTCAGGGGTCTTACCGACAGGGGGAGCAATACAGACCTTCTCTTCAGCTCATCTCTCCCCCATGTCAGCTTTCTTAGTATCTACGTTGTTTGTCTCTCCTTCACACTCTTTGACAACGCAAGTGGCAGGACCCTCCACTACTCAGCACTTACCTGTCAGGAGCCTGTTCTCAGAGATTGTTGACACTACCCGTGCAGACTCCCAGCCAGCTCCAAAGTTAGTTACAGCTACAGCTCCACCTCTTATTGCCACAGTTACCACTCTTACTCCTCAGGCAGCAGAGGATCTTGTCCGTGGAGGCTTCTCATAGCAGGATGTGGTGGATTTTATTCTTCTCCATACTATAGCTCAGGAGACTGCCACAGCCACACCAACAGCATAGGACAGAGGGTTTGAGTCGCCTATGCACCTTGACTTCTTTGAGCAGATTGATGCTCAGGCGACACATGCTTAGGGAGCACAACAGGATCCAGCAGAGGAGCAGCTCGGAGAAGAGTCTTCAGAGGACGTTGCTGCACCACCTCCTTCGACCATGGGCGAGTAGATGTTCATTGTTTCCACTTTTTTGGTGCTTGTTGCCAAAGGGGGAGAAGAGTCCTAGGTCTAGGGGGAGCGGAGTGTGATCCTGTGCGATCGAGAGTAGCTTGTATCTTGGGGGAGCATACGAGGTTTTTGGGAGTTAGATTCATTTGGATCTTTTTTTTGATGGAGTTATTCGTTGTTCGTGGATTTTGATGAGTCATGGTTTTCATTCGCTTGTGTTTGACTCATTTTATCTCACTCGGTTTATTGATCATATGCAGTGCCTTGTATTCATTTTATCTTGTATGCTTATGTATGATATCATGATGATGATTGCTTGTTCTTCATTCATATGCATAGTCATGCTAACTTGTTGCATCTCATCATTCATGTCCTGCATTGCATGTCTTTATGTTTTCCTTCAATATATTGCCATGACATGCATGCATGTTCATCTAGAGTATGCTTTTTACTCTTTTCCTTATATCTCTAGATGATGTTCGATTGAGTAGGACCTTATGCATTTATCTCATATGTTGTTATGGTTCATCTCGATCATTGTGTAGCTCTTTTAGCCCGGTTGTTCATTGATTAAGTTTTTGATTAAGTAGTGGTTGTCATCAATCACCAAAAAAGGGGAGATTGTAAGCTTCATAACCATTGATGATTGGATCCCCAAGGTATGAATGTTTTGGTGATAGATGACAACTATGAAATTGTGGACTAATATCACACGAGTGTTGTCTATGTAGGAATCATCTCTAAACTATATTACAAATCATATGGATGATGGTTGCCTTGGCGATTGATGATGATGCTCAAGCATGGAGGCTTGTGAATTTGATGGAGTCCAAGGGTTGATGAAGATGGATCAATGTGGAGAACAAGCTATGGTGCAAATGTTTGGTACACCTGCCTAGTTGTTAGGTCTTTGAGTCCATAGGAAAAACCGGACTATCAAGGGGGTCTAGGTCATTCTCTTAGGTCATGTCTAGTTGGTGATGTGCAAGGTTGCTTGGTGAAATCACAGGCCCTAGGTGACAGTGGAGAAGCCAAGGAGCTGTTTGGAGAAGCCGGGAAACAAAGTCAAGCGAGGATGACAAGTTTCAGCTTCTGGACATAGAGACCGGACAGAGGGGTCAGAGGTGACCGGACTGTACGGTCACTATGGGCAGTTGTCTGGAACTTACAGCGAGGAGCAAGGAGTCTGTTTATGGTAGTGCCTGTATAGACCGGACGGTCCAGTCAGTAGGGCTTGCACAGGGTAGCGAGGAGGCTTCAACACGAAATGTTTCTGGACTGGAGAGAGAAATGGATCGGACGGTCCGGTTAGGTGACCATACGGTTCGGTCAGCAGGGAAATCAGTAGGGGTCAGAGCCGTTGGAGCACTGTGCTGTAGTGACCGGACTGTCTGGTCAGTAGGCCCAGAAAGCTAATTTCGTGAGGCAACTGCTAGTTTGAGGTTGAAAGCCTATATAACTTCGTTGCTGGGGTCTTTGGGACCTCTCTTAGCCAGTGGAATACCTAAGAGCATTTGGTAAGGTCCAAGAGGAAAAGAGGAGAGCACTAGGAGGAGATATTGCATATCTTGAGAGTGCTAGTGGAGAGTAACTTGAGCATCTTGCACATCTAAGGCTAGGGTGTCCTTGAGGGTGTGATCTAGATTGTTACTCTTGGTCTATGGTGAGACCTAGACTGGTTAGGTGTTGGTGATCGAGCCTATCATGATCGGTTGTAAAGGCCGTCACACGTTTGTACACGGTTTGAGCCCGCCGTTGAAAGGGGTATCGCTAGTGAGCACCCGTGTCGGCTCGGGGAGTCCAACAAGTTCTCGAGGGAGGCGAGGTTGTGCTTTGTGCAGCGATGACGCACACCATGTCTTGACTCTAGGAGTGATTGCGGGCTCGTGGGCGAGAACTCCACTTGGTGGCGGGAGGGACCGGGACTTCGGCAGGAGTGGTCCAACGAGGATTAGGGGAAGGCGCCATCCTTCCGAGACATCGAGAAAAATCATGAGCATTCCTTGACCCTCTCTTTACTATTTGTGTGCTCTAGTGACTAGGGTGATTTGTGGCTTGCATAGGCTAGTGTGTTTAGCTTCCATGCTTTCTCATATCATGTACACTAGCATGTTTAGGGTCTTGACCTACTAGAATTGTCTAGGTTGCTTCTCATGTTAGACTCAAGTAATGAAAATTGAAGTAATTGGAGTTCATGAGCGGCTTACCGATTCACCCCCCCCCCTCGGTATGCATTTGGTCCTTACAGAGCCGCGCGAGTAGAGTTAACCTCGGAGCTTGTTTGATTGTGACTCAATCGGCATGAAGCACAAAGAACACTATGTGATCATCTAGGGGGTCATGTACTTACATTGTAAATAAGCAACTCCCCCTAGAAACATGCTTGAGAGCATGTAAGGTATCAGGATGCAAGAGTGCATGAATGCAAGTGCAAATGCAATAAGTATACAAATGCATGATGCAAAAAAGAAAGAAAAGGGACCACTACAAACCAAAGTGTCAGCGTCGAGTTGTTCCCTTCTTGAGCTTACTCATAGTGAACCATTCTTCAAAGCCATGGACACACCATGAACCACCATCCCAAGCTTAATCCATGTCAATTGCTATCTCAAGGAGGTCCAAAGTCGACCTACAAGCAAAGAGAAACAAGCACAAAACAAAGACACAAACAACAAACAAAACAAAACAAGACTATACATATTTACAAGAGACAAGCTTTAGGGTTACTCATGTGAAGTTTGAGAGGTCGAGAACGTTGAGTTCTCCCCTTAGCTTGTTGAAGGTCTTCTCGTTGAGTGGCTTGGATAAGATATCCGCCAATTGTTCATGAGTCTGCACACTCACCAACTCAATATCCTTCTTCTCAACATGGTCTCTTATGAAGTGATGTTTGACTTGAATATGCTTTGCATGACCATGATCTCCAGTTTTGAGAGCCATCTTGATTGCCGCCTCACTGTCACAGAATAATGGCATTTGTGTGTAGTTGAGGCCATAATCCGAGAGAGTTTGCCTCATGTAGAGAAGTTGGGCACAACACTCTCCTACCGCCATGTACTCTGCTTCGTTGAGCTCCAAGATACTAGAGATCTTCCAAGAAATTGACAACCCCCCGATGTACTCTTCCTATTCACTTTGCATCCTGCAAAGTCTGAGTCCGAATACCCAAGTAACTCAAAGCATGTTCCTCTAGGATACCATAGTCCCATGGTAGGTGTGTACTTGAGGTATCTAAAAATCCTCTTCACGGCCTTCAAGTGAGACTCCTTTGGGTTTGCTTGATAGTGTGCACACAAGCACACACTAAACATGATGTCCGGTCTTAAGGTGGTGAGATAGAGCAAGGACCCAATCATTGATCTATAGAGCTTGGGGTTCATCAGTTCTCCATGTTGAATCTCTCGAGAAGATCCTTGGTATACTTCTCTTGATAGATGAAGTTCCCTTCTCTCAATTGTTTGACTTGAAAAGCAACACATGCAACTCTCCAATCATTGACATTTGAAATTCCCTTGCCATCTATTGGCGGCTAATAAAACCCATAATCGGCCACCAACCAGTCAAGAAATGCAAGGTAAAGACCAAGAAATAATAAATATTTGTTTAAACTAATAAAGTTCCATGAGTTTTGGTGAAATGTGTGTTTGCAGGTACAAGAGAGCCAAAATATGCAAAAACATAAAGAAACACCCTGTCGGACGATCACGACTTTAAAATAGCCATTTTCACCAGCCGACAGGGTCGTTTTCAGGCTAAAATCAGGAATCGGCTGACAGGGTCATAAACGGCTGAAATCAGCCACCCGGCTAGTTAACCGGGACCGTTTTTCAAGCTGATCATCTGACCTAGCCGATTCTGCAAAAGCACTTCACTGTGATGCTGTTTTCTCCTCCTAGATTAAAATGATGAGATATGGCTAAGGAAAAGGAGGCCAACAAGTGGCCTAACCGGGAGATGTCATGGACCAACCCGGAGGAGGTTGGCACCCGGCCTGGGTCATCGTCCGGCCTGGCTTGCCGCCCGGTCTGGGTTGGCATCTGTAGTTGCCAGCCCAATGAGGCCCACGAGGCCTCACCGGCCCCAAAATGAAGGAGGCAGTGGGAACCGACCAAATAACTGACATCGAGACGAAATCCAAGCCATCCGAGCAGAGTTGGTCGTGAACCGACATGATCCAAAGGCCGCCCAGCCTGGGCTACCACCTGGCATACCCGGCCGCTCGGCACACATGGCCGCCCGGCGTAGCCCACCGCCCGACGGACCGACGTTAGCCTACCGACTCCTCATCGCCTATAAATACTTGCCGGCTCATTGCCACGGGAGTGTGGAAGAATTTAGGAAGTAGAACATCTTTCCAAAGATTTTACCCAAGTATAGAGTAAAGGTGTAGGAGAGGGAGTTCAGGATGTTGGCTCCTTTAACCTGTGCCTCAGGGTTGAAGCTCCTGCGAGAGTAGTCTTCTTCGTCTTCGGGGCCGGGTAACATGTAACTTAACTCTTGTTCGAGTAATAAAGTGAGTTTTACTATTCCTTTTATCTGCAGGATCCCCAAGCATAACTATTTATTACTTTATTGATATTAATTTGTTATGCTTATCAATTCTAGAGCTGGTATGAAAGTCTAAGTGTAAACGTGGTGTTTAGACTTAGTTTTCCTGGGAATGCATTCGTCCCCAGGGGCTATGTGGTAGGCGGTAGGTGGTGATAGCCCAGTCCGTCCAATATTGTGTTCCACCATGTTCGGGAAGTCTCAAGCAGGGTTGTCTAGCATTAGCTTACCCACTAGTACAGAGGTTAGTTACCGACCCATATTTATGGAAAATTATCGTGCCCTGAAGCAGATAAAATGAAATAGGACCTCGTTAGATTACTTGGTAAGGGTTTGTTACAGAGAATTAACCGGCTCGAGGACCTCTTCTCCCTATAGAAATTATCCTCTTCCACTTTTATGCCACCCGAACTTGATAGATTAGGAGTGCTACACTTCTCGTTCCCCGTGGAAATCAATACTCTGGAATACTTCTGGCTGAAGGATATATCGGCATCTGTACGCTTACAGATTTCCCTGTTAGGCATAAGAATCATCAACAAGCTTTCTGGCACCATTGCTAGGGAGCGGTAGCTGTGCCACTCTGTATCCCGTCTTGTCTGCTATTTTCCTTCTTTATATCTCACCCAATTCCCTTTTATGGAACCACCCTCTATCAGCCAGTTCTTGGCCCCCAAGGCTAAGAACTTGGAACCTTCCATCTCTGTCTTGCCAATAGAGACCCAAAATTATGAGATCCGTCCAGAACTCATACTTTTAATTCAGTCGACACCTTTCAAGAATGCTCCAAAAATCCTTACGCTCACCTTCAGCAGTTCGAATTGGTCTGCTCTACCGTAAACATCCTTGGTGTCCATAAAGACACTTTAAGGTGGAAACTCTTCCCGTTCTCACTAAAGGATGCTGCAAAAATCTTGTATACCCATCATGTCGAGGATGCCGAAGGAAGTTGGCCTTCCCTGAGAGAATTTTTCTGCAAGAAATTCTTTCCGCTCTCAAAAATAATTGAATTACGAAGGAAGCTAATAAACTTCAAGCAAAAAGATCAGGAACCACTTGGAGCTATGTGGGAAAGGCTGCTATCTTACACCACAGTTGGTCCGGATTTAGGACTACCCGAATGCATGCTCCTACAACATTTCATTTGGGGGCTTAAGCCTAAGAGTGCAAGGTTTCTAGATATAGCCACTGGAGGTGCATTTGTGTACACCACGCCTATTGAAGGGAAAATAATTCTAGCCAAGATCCTTTGTAACCTTGAGGATTATCAGCCCACACCCTCAGAAAACCATCTAGAGGTAGAGGGTGTACAATTAATCGATCTTCCCTCGGTAGACACCAAGCCTGTCTCCCTTATCATAAAAGAGGTCGTTTGTACTCCAACATCTTACACTCTGGAACCATTTGTACTCCAACATCTTACACTCTGGAACCATACCTTTTCCATCATGAAACACCTTTCTCTCTACCAGAAGCAGAAATTGAAGCATTACCTCTATCCGAAACCTTTGAGGAAAATGAGGATTTCACAATGATTGGAAATGTCCGAACAATACCTGTAGAAAGAAGGATGAGTTTTACTCATGTGGAACTAGAGGAACCTAATGAGAGAGAGAAAGATATTCAGAAAGAACAATTCTTTAGCTCTCTTCAATTTTGAGTTAAGAATGGACGGAGGAATCTCGAGCTGAACCCGATCTAGTCATTTTTAGAGCACAAGCTCCAAAAATTTCATTTAAAAACCCATTATGATCTCAAAGCCAAAATTAACTTTATGACAAAATCAATTGTGGCCACCCTATTCCCCTCCGAATTATTGAAACAGTCTTCCAAGATTCTTCGCTTCGGAGAGGGAGCCTACTCATGCGAAGGGGTCATCTCAGCCATTGAAGTAAACATCAACGATAAGCCCTTCGCCCTAGATTTCCATATCTTCGATGTGCCGGGGGAATCTTTTGTAGTAATAGGGACACCCATAATGCATCTGGCAAGTTCCAAGGGAGAGGAGCTGCTTTTTTCACTCGGGGAATCATCGTATATAATGGATATCAAGAGATCATTGAATTCAGCCTCTTAACCATCTCCCGAGCCAAACATCATGGAAGAAATCTTGTCAACTAACATTGCAAATGCCTCCCAATTTAATGAGCTAGACGAAGCAGTCCAGCACTTTACGGAGGAGGAGCAAGAGGATAGCTTTATTAAGCTTGACAAAAATGAAGCAACAACACCTCTAACAATTGAACTCAAGTCGCTCCCCTCTGGTCTCAAATATGCCTTCTTACATAATGACAAAAACACACCTGTCATAGTGAGTGACCAGCTCTCCCCAGATGAAGAAGCCAAGCTAGTCACTATCCTCGAAAAGTATAGGTCAGTCATCGGATACTCCCTAGCTGACATTAAGGGAATAGACCCTCGCTTCTAGACCCATCGTATTCCCATGGAACCAGATAGTAAGCCTATAAAAGAGCATCAAAGACTGCTTAACAATGCAATGCGGGAAGTGGTTAAGAAGGAGATTTTAAAGCTTCTCAAAACCGGAATCATTTACCCAATCCAGGATAGCCAATGGGTCAACCCTGTCCAAGTCGTCCCCAAAAAGGGAGGAATGACAGTTGTCCAAAATGAGAGGAATGAACTGATCCCTCAATGTACAGTTACGGGTTGGCGAATGTGCATAGATTATAGAAAGCTTAACAAAGCAACCCATAAAGATCATTATCCAGTCCCCATCATAGATGAGATGCTAGAATGCTTAGAAAAGCATTCATTCTTCTGCTTCTTGGATGGTTTCTCTGGGTTTCACCAAATTCCTATCAACCCGGATGACCAAGAAAAGACAACTTCTACTTGTCCCTATGGCACTTTCGCGTATAGATGTATGCCTTTTGGGCTTTGTAATGCACCTGCCTCTTTCCAAAGATGCATGATGGCCATCTTCTCAGACCTAATAGAAAAAGTCATGGAAGTCTTCATGGATGACTTTGCTATCTATGGAACGACCTTTGAAACATGTCTTAAAAATTTGGAGAAGGCCTTGACAAGATGCAAAGAGAAAGACCTTGTGCTTAACTGGGAGAAGTGCCATTTTATGGTCAGAGAAGGAATAGTTCTAGGACACAAGATCTCATCAAAGGGAATAGAGGTGGATCAAGCTAAAATAGAGGTGATAGACACCTTGCCACCACCCTCAAACGTCAAGGGAATCCGGAGTTTCCTCGACCATGCCGGATTCTACCGAAAAGAATTTCCCCCAAATATCTAGACCCTTGATGAATCTCCTAGCCAAGGATGCCCCATTTAACTTTGACGAAGACTGTATGGCAGCTTTCAAGACACTTAAGAAAGCATTAGTCTCCGCCCCTATCATCCAGCCACCAGATTGGAATCTGCCCTTTGAGATCATGTGTGACGCAAGTGACTATGCCGTCGAGTCCGTCCTAGGACAATGCAAAGACAAAACGCACTATGCAATCTCTTATGCAAGGAAGACCCTAACATGCCCTCAGCTCAACTATGCTACCACTGAGAAAGAGTTATTAGCAGTCATCTTTGCCATAGATTAATTCAGATCTTATCTGGTTGGGTCAAAAGTCATCATATACTCAGACCATGCGGCCCTAAAATATCTTTTGACAAAAAAGGACGCCAAGCCTCGACTCATTCATTGGATCCTTCTTCTCCAAGAATTCGACATAAAAAATCCAAGATAAGAGAGGGGTCGAGAATTCAGTGGCAGATCACCTCTCTCGCCTGCAAGTGTCCAAACAAAATGATTTGCCCATAGACGACTACCTTAAAGATGATATACTTCTGAAATTCTCACCAGCAGACCTATGATATGCAAACATTGTTAACTACATTGTAGCCAGGTACATACCCCTGGGGCAGACCACAAGAAGATCGTTAAAGAGAGTCGAATACAGCTGTGGGATGATCCTTACCTTTTCCGAATACGCTTAGATGGTCTGCTAAGAAGATGTGTACCCATACAAGATACTTTAAAAATTCTAGAAAGATGTCACTCATCCCCCTATGGAGGGCATCATGGAGCATTCCGTACAAATGCTAAGGGGTGGTAGAGAAGATTCTTCTGACCTACCATGTACCAAGATGCAAAAGATTTGTGCAGCGATGTCCCAGGTGCCAAAAACATGGAAATATCAACTCAAGAGATGCTATGCCTCTCACTAACAATCTACAAGTGGATATTTTTGATGTTTGGGGAATTGACTACATGGGACCCTTTCCAAACTCAGAAGGATATGAATACATCTTAGTGGCTATTGACTATGTCTCAAAATGGGTAGAAGCCATGCCATGTAGATCGGCAGACTCGAAGCATGCTACCAAGATGTTCAATGAGATTATTTTCCCATGCTACGGGGTACCAAGAGTAATGATAAGTGATGGAGGCTCCCACTTTATTGACCACACCTTCAGAAAGGCCTTGAGCAGGCTAGGGTGGATCACAGAGTTGCCACGCCATATCACCCTCAAACTAGTGGCCAAGTGGAAACCTGCAACAAGAAGATTAAGAACATCTTACAAAAGACAGTCAATGAAATGGGAAAAGCCTGGGCACTCAAACTCCATGAAGCACTCTGGGCTTATAGGACAGCCTACAAAACTCCCATAGGGATGACACCGTATCAACTGGTTTACGGCAAAACATGCCATCTACCAGTGGAGATGGAATTTAAAGCACATTGGGCTATAAGAAAATGGAACATGGATCTAACCGCAGCAAGAATTAAGAGGCAAATTCAGCTGGCAGAATTAGATGAATGGAGAGAAAAAGCCTACCATAGCGCCAAACTGTATAAAGAAAGGACCAAGCGGTGGCATGATAAATGAATCCGCTCCAAAGAGTTCGGGGAAGGAGATAAGGTATTATTATGTGTTAAACTATTTTTTCATGGTAAACTTAGAAGTAAGTGGGAAGGCTCGTACATGGTACTCAATGCTTCTTCCCATGGAGCCATTACCTTGCAAAGTGATGATGGAAATATCTTCAAGGTAATTGGACATAGACTTAAAATCTTTCTAGAGCCAAAGAAACCTGAGTTCGAGGAAATAGATGTCCTCGAATTCAGCCCCACTTAAATCACCCTTTGCATCTTTGGTCTAGCCCTTAAAGGGGCCTTATTTTTTTTTATTAATATACTTAAAAAAACTTGGCTTGCTTCGGCCCAACCCGACCGGCCAGCGTGACCCGCCGGGTGGCCTACCATCTCCCTCGACCTCAAAGGCCCAAACATCATCATAAGGTTTTGCCAACCCTGTCGGGCAGCGTGACGTGCTGGGCAGTAGTAACAGACTTTCAAATTTCTGCTCCGCCTTCATGGCAAACCCGGAGGAGCCTTTGCCGGCTCCATCCCTATCCGTGCATAAGTTTAGAGGTTCTTTCCCTTTAATAAGACTCCCAAGCTATAATCTCTTCACATTCAATGAAACCCATGGCTGAATCCCCTAAGATGAACAAAAACAGAGCCTCCTCAGCCATGCCCGGAGCACCTCAATCCAAGTCCAGCCGGAAAAACATGGCTCCTCCCAGCAACCATCTTGCCCTGCGCCTCATTCTGGAAGAAATTTCCGACGATTGGGCCGTCTTCTGCACCGCCAGGCAGCAGCACCCACCGGGTGCCATCGCCTGCTATGCTGGGCGGTAGCTATCGCCAGGCGGCCACTCCTCCTCGGGCGAGCAGCGACCAGCACCGACCACCATCACCTAGGTGGCGGGTCTCACCAACCGGCGCCACCGGCCAGGCCAGGCGGTGGTTGTGCACCATGGGGTCTCTCCCCCTTGCGCGTGATCGGGAAGAGGAAGCAGTTTCGTCCTGCAACCCCAACCCGCACGACCACAGGCCAGCTCACACCCCGCAAACCCACCGGAGCCAGACCTAGCTCTCCAAATCTCCCTATGTCGACCCCTCTGGTTGGTACGGGGGTTATGCACTGGGCTGCCATTCAGATGGAGGAAGGGGTGGCCTTAGTCCGATATGAGCAGATCAGCAAGCAAGTGTTGTCTAGTTTGGAGGAAACCTCTGGAAACGGTAGCCCTCCTCCATATGTCGCTCGTGGTCACAAAATGACCACCGACTATATAATGGTGTTGTACCAAAGGGTTCCCCTGGGGGTGATCGCTGAGTCCACTGATTCCACACCTCCTAGGCCTAGGCGCCACCCTTCTCCACCATCAATCCGTGGACTGCCTGGACGAATGGAATTCAGTGACCCAAGTGATGATGAGTCAGGCACTCTATGGAAGGTGGTGAAGGGGCTGTGGCAGCGGGTGGACAAAGTTGAAGTTCGAATGGGGGAAGAGCACCTAAGGCGAGAGGTGCTTGAAGATGATGTGGAGTGGCTGCGCAAAGTGATTGGTGTAGAGTGCCCAATCTTTCGGCTAGTGTATATAACTTCAATTCAGTGGATGTCGGCCCTCACGCTCCAACTACGACGAGCAATCCGAAAGCGCCAATGCAATCGCTAAACCAACTTCCGGAGGATATTAACCATGCGGTAAACAAGATCAACCTGATCACGAGGATCAATTCTTACGCACAATCGAAGAATGAGCAATAATTAGAGGCGAGCAATCTGATGTATTGCGTGAAGGTGGAGTTCTGAATTCACGTCGAGAGACAGATGAATAGCTAAGCTAATCTTAAAACAAAACTTAAAGATTACAAGGGGCGCAGCCCTTGACTAAATAAGGGGGGGGGGGGTGGCATCTAGGGCCCGCTGAAGTGGAGAGGCGTGCGGTGGAGAGGTGGTCACGCGACTTGGGCCACTTGGGCCCTCGGGCGGCATCATCCTGGGCCATCGTTCCTTAGCATCAAAACCATCTTCAATTCCTAGGCTCGAGCTCTAGTGATTGGTCCCCTGTACATCGTCGTCTCGTTGGAAGATGGGTCCATAACTTGAGGAGGCGCGACGACAAGAGGTGGAGGCATGACAACTTGGTTTGGCGCGCCATCTTCCATCATCGTTGTTCGTATGTTGTTGATGTCCTCATCATCCTCCCCTTCTTGAAGCGAAGTCGTCCTCGACGGCAACTCATCATCCTCACCCAACTATGGTTTCAAATCTGCAACATTAAAACTGGTGGAAACACCAAACTCCATGGGCAAGTCAAGAACATAGGCACTATCGTTAATCTTGGTTAGCACTTTAAAAGGACCAGCAGCACGAGGCATCAATTTAGAATGACGCAAAGTAGGAAATCTATCTTTACGCAAGTGTAACCAAACCAAATCACCAGGTTCAAAAGGAACATGTTTTCTACCTTTACTACCAGCAACTTGATACTTCTTATTAGCAGTGGCAATGTTGTGTTGTGTTTCTTCATGCAATTGTTTCATGTGATCAATATGAGCAATAACATCAACATGTGGTTCATCTTCAACATCAATAGCAAACAAATCAATAGACGCCCTAGGAACATAGCCATAAACAACCTCAAAAGGACACATGTTAGTGGCAGAATGTGTAGGACGATTATAAGCAAATTCAACATGAGGTAAACAATCTTCCCAACGTCTCAAATTTTTATCTAGAACAACTCTAAGCATAGCAGACAAAGTTCTATTTACTACCTCAGTTTGCCCATCAGTTTGAGGATGACAAGTAGTACTAAACAGCAGCTTAGTTCCTAATTTATTCCAAAGAGAACGCCAAAAGTGACTAAGAAACTTAGCATCACGATCAGAGACAATTGTTTTAGGAATTCCATGCAATCTAACAATCTCTCTAAAGAACAAATTCAGCAACATTGGAGGCATCATCAGTTTTATGACAAGGTATAAAGTGAGCCATTTTAGAGAAATGATCAACAACCACAAAAATACTATACCTCCCCTTCTTAGTGCGAGGCAATCCCAAAACAAAATCCATCGAAATATCATGCCAAGGAGAAGAGGGAACAGGCAAGGGCATATACAAACCATGATTACCCAAACGAGATTTAGCTTTTTAACATGTAGTACAGCGGGCAACAAGGCGCTCAACATCACCGCGCATACGTGGTTAGAAGAAGTGGTAGGCCAACACCTCATGTGTCTTGAAAACACCAAAGTGACCCATAAGACCACCTCCATGCGCCTCCTGTAACAACAAAAGACGAACTGAGCTAGCTGGAATACACAGCTTGTTAGCACGAAACAGGAACCCATCCTGCATATGAAATTTCCCCCAAGGTTTGCCATCCTTATGCATCATAATATCATGAAAATCAGCATCATTCACATATTGATCTTTTAAAGCTTGCAAACCAAAGATTTTAAAGTCTAATTGGGACAACATCATATAATGATGAGACAAAGCATCGGCAATCACATTTTCCTTCCCGTTTTTATGTTTAATGATGTATGGAAAAGATTCAATAAATTCAACCCATTTAGCATGCCGGCGGTTCAGATTAGTCTGGGTTCTAATATGTTTCAAAGCCTCATGATCAGAATGAATAATAAATTCGCGAGGCCATAAATAATGCTGCCATGTTTGCAAAGTTCTTACTAAAGCATAAAGTTCTTTATCATAAGTGGAATATTTAAGAGCAGCACCACTTAACTTCTCACTAAAATAAGCAATGGGTTTATGATCTTGTAACAAAACAGCACCTAAACCAATTCCACTAGCATCACATCCCAATTTATCAAAATTAGGCAATTGTAAGAGAGGAGCATGAGTTAACCGTTCCTTTAAAGTGTTGAATGCATCGTCCTATGGAACACCCCACTTAAATGGCGCACCCTTCTTGGTCAGCTCATGTAATGGTGTAGCAATAGAACTGAAATCCCGCACAAATCGACGATAGAAGCCTGCAAGACCAAGAAAACTGCGAACCTGTGTGACCGTTGTCGGTTGTGGCCAACTCTGAATGGCGTCCACCATGCTGCTATCCACCTCAATGCCCTGTGGAGTAACAACATAGCCAAGAAATGAAACACGTTGCGTGCAAAAAGTGCATTTTTCCATGTTCCCAAATAAGCGAGCAGCATGCAAAGCATCAAAAATAGCACACACATGATCTAAATGCTCATTCATGGATTTGCTATATATAAGGATATCATCAAAATAGACAAGAACAAATATTCCAATGAAAGGCCGAAGAACTTCATTCATTAAGCGCATAAAAGTGCTAGGAGCATTAGACAATCCAAACGGCATAACCAACCATTCATAGAAGCCAAATTTAGTTTTAAAAGCCGTTTTCCATTCATCTCCTAATTTCATTCTTATCTGATGGTAACCACTACGCAAATCAACCTTAGAGAAAATTGTGGCACCACTAAGTTCATCAAGCATATCATCAAGACGTGGTATAGGCGAGAGCAAACTAGCGCATAGCAGGGCAGATTAACATCATGTAATTCATCAAAATCAGCATGTGTAGCAAGCAAGATAGGGTTATGCAATTTGATCTCTGGTTGAACAGGTGCAACAGGCGGTGATTGAATCAATTTTGCAGCTTTTGCCGCTCTAGCAATATCATCTTTCAGAACTTGTTCAGGTGTCATAGGATGAATAACAATTTTCTGACCCTTAAACATGAAGGAATAATAATTGGAGCGACCATGATGAACACTATCAACATCATATTGCCAAGGACGTCCAAGCAACAAAGAGCATGCTTCCATAGGAACAACATCACAATCCACAAAATCAGAATAGACGCCAAGGGAGAAAGGAACACATACCGACCTTTATCTTGTCGCCATCGTTAAGCCATTGAACGTGATAAGGATGTGGATGCTTCCTTGTTGGCAATGATAACTGCTCCACCAAGGTCGTACTAGCCAAATTGTTGCAACTATCACCATCGATGATTATACGAACCGCTCGTTCTTGCACAACACCTTTGATATGAAAAATCTTGTGGCGCTGATTCTTTTCATCCGGCACGACCTGTGTACTAAGAACACGCTGCACAACAAGAGTTGCATACCTGTCGGTGGCACTAGAGTCGACATGAAGCTCCGTATTATCTGCATGATTAGTGGCAAGCATAGTCTGTAGAGTATCCTCAGAATCACTAGCAGAAGAATACTCACCGTCGTGACGAATCAACATAGTTCGTTTGTTTGGACAATCGCGTATCACATGACCGAATCCTTTGCAACGGTAACACTGAATATCGCGAGCTCGTCCAGACAACGAGGAGGATGGGGTGGTCGAGACAGATTTGGCCATGGGTGGAGCACTCGACTTGGACGTGGTCGAGGTGTGGTCGCGCGACGTGGAAGGAAGCGCCGACCGTGGAGCTGAAGGCATCTTGGACCCTGCAAAAGTGTTAGGTCTTGACGAAGATTGTCGATCCTGCACTTCACGTTCAGCTTTACAAGCATATTCAAACAAGATGGTCATATCATCATAATTCTTATAATCAAGAATGTTCTGAGTTTCACGATTTAGCCCACCCTTAAAGTGAGCCATAGCAGCATCCTCTAGTTCAACTAAACCACAGCGAATCATACCCTTTTGCAAAGCCTGATAATAATCCTCTACGGAAAGTGAACCTTGTTGAAAGCGCTGCATTTGATTAAGAAAATCTCTAGCATAATATGACGGCACAAAACGACAACGCATAGCAGCTTTTAATGCCGTCCAAGTGGATGGAACATTATTAGGATATTTTTCTCTATACTCACGCCACCAAAGTAAAGCAAATTCAGTAAATTCACTAATAGCAGCCTTAACTTGTAAATTAGCAGGGATATCATGGCATGCAAATTTTTGTTCAACCTCTAATTCCCAATCAAGATAAGCACCTGGATCATATTTGCCAGTAAAAGTGGGAATACGAAATTTAATTTTGCCAAAAGAATCATTAGTAGGAACATGTACCCTACGAGCCTGACCATGACGATTGTCGTCATCCTGCTCGGTGTCGGCACCGTAGTCACGTGCAGTTTGCAACTCTGTGAGCTGCGTCATCATGGTCCCAAGTTACATTGACATAGCCTCAAGACGAGTCATAATCGTCACGAGCATGGTGTGGGCAGCCGTATCAGCATGGTCGAGCTGATCAAAATGCTCATTTGATGAAGTGATCGTAGAGTCAAGTCTCTCGTGCATCGTCTTCATATCATTTTGTAGACCTTCAACCTGCGCCTGGACTTCCTGGAGGGTAAGCTCCTCCGACTTCGAGTTGTTTTCTGCCATAGAAACACAAGCAACACAAAAAAGATCCTACGACGAGAGGTGAGTGGTGGATGAAAAGCTCAATCAAAAAGCTGTTATCAAATCCTTACCCGTCCTTACCAAGCACGCAAGTGTGAACTGCAACCACAGGTAAAACCGGTGGAAGATTGGAGGAGCGATTGCATGGTGAAACAAAGACCTGCTCGTAGTAGAAAATTTGTGGAGCTAGGAGGCTGCACTCAATCAAGGGTAAGCACAATTCAAACAATAACTGCAAAGCTGAATGAAGGTGCTAAACAAAAAAGATTGCTGCCGGCACAAGTGCAAGTGGAAGGAAGAAGAATCGAAGCAAAGGGTGGCAAGAACGACACGCCTGTGTTGCTCGGTCACTCCTTTTTTTTCTCTCTTTTTTTTCTGCCCCTTTTTTTTACCTTTTCTGAATATATAAAGAAAGAGACCTCAAATGAGCAATTAAGCACAAACACTTTTTTTTCACAGGGGTAGAATGGTAATTAAATGATGGTGAGGTGGGGACCATTTGCAATCTTTTCCCTCTCTCTCTCTCTCTCTATCTAGAGTAGGGAACCGAGCAGAACACAACACAAGGCGAGGTGGGGTGGTTTGCGATGTAACCGAGTCAGAGACTTGGCTGAGGATGATTTGCCGATCAGCGACATAACCGAGTAGGACTCGATCGACGGTCGGCCGAAAGCACGCAATCGACCCGGACTCTCGGTGCGGCAGAAGCACTTGGCAAAATTGAACGATGGATGAGCAGTGGTGGAAGGCAATCTGTGGTGGTAAAAACACGCGCGGAAGGGTACGATGATGATGGGGCGAAAGCGATGAAACAACATGTACCAGCAACGATCAAAAGCGAAAGCACAAAAACTCAATAACGCAAATTATTGAACGAAAGTGCAAGGCTCAAAAACATACTATGGTAAATTTTTTGGTAGTTTTTTTTGTTTATGTGGACTTGGATGAACTCACCGAGAAACACTGGAATCTGATACCACTTGATAGGTGTAGAGTGCCCGATCTTTTGGTGAGTGTAGCTAACTTCGATTCAGTGGATGTCGACCCTCACGATCCGACTACAACGAGAAATCCCGAAGCGCCAATGCAATCGCTGAACCAACTTCTGGAGGATATTAACCTTGCAGTAAACAAGATCAACCTGATCATGTGGATCAATTCTTACACGCAATCGAAGAACAAGCAAGAATTAGAGGCGAGCAATCTGATGTATTGCACGAAGGTGGAGTTCTGAATTCACGTCGAGAGACGGATGAATAGCTAAGCTAATCTTAAAACAAAACTCAAAGATTACAAGGGGCGCAGCCCTTGACTAAATAGGGGGGGGGGGGCGGCATCTAGGGTCGGCTGAAGTGGAGAGGCGCGCAGTGGAGAGGTGGTCACGCGACTTGGCCACTTGGGCCTTCGGGCAGCATCATCCTAGGCCGTCGTTCCTTAGCATCAAAACCATCTTCAATTCCTGGGCTCGAGCTCTAGTGATTGGTCCCCTGTACGTCGTCGTCTCGTTGGAAGATGGGTCCATAACTTGAGGAGGCGCGGCGACGAGAGGTGGAGGCGTGACAACATTGTTTGGCGCATCGTCTTCCATCATCATTGTTCATATATCATTGATGTCCTCATCATAAAGGATTAGAGTGTAAGATTAAGCGCGTAGCCATGGCGGTCAGGCACCCGGATGACTATTATATCCCTCGCCCATAGGGTCCTTTTAGATTACTTTGGGGCCTAGTTTATTTCTTGCATTTCCCTTCTGTTGTTGTCATTTGTTCTAGTTAAATTCCTTTGCTTTGTTTTTTAATTCTATCAATGTAATGCGCCAGGACCCTATGAATAAAAATTTAGACTTGTTTGTGTGCTCAATTCAAACCTTCAATCTATGTGGCAACACATAGGTCAGATTTATTATCTCACAAACGGTCCAGTCTTGTGACAAAAAAGAAAAGGGGAGGAAATAACGGCACAACGAGCAGCGAAGGGCCGCCGGACGGCAAGACCCGCTGGGCAGCAAGACCCGCCAGGCGGCAAGGTGCGCCGGGCGGCAAACCCCCTCATTTGGCAGCATATGGTGAAGCCCCGATGACCTGACCTCGCAACATGACTGAACCGCCACCCACCATGGCAAACATCATCTAAGCTTAAGTCTTGCAAAGACCTAAGCTTGGGGAGGTATCCAAACCAAGGTGCGCCACTTGTTCTACCCTCTCTCCCTCTTCCTCTAGTTGAGTCATTTCATTTTTACAAAATCTAAGAAAACCCAAAAAGATTTTTGTTTTCAAAGAAAACCATAAAATTTGCATAGCCCAAAAAGAACAAAAAGATTTCCCCTTATAAATAAAATTTGACAACTTGGCCTGTACCTTACCTATGGAAATGATGAATAGTTGCTCTATTAGCTCCCTTTGCGTCTCAAGTATACAATCTCTACTCCTCATCTTTCGTGGGTAATGGTAGACTGGCATGATGATAACACTAGTACCTCTATGTTTTATTGGGTGCAAAATGGCTAATAAACATCAAGTCTAGTTATTGGAGTTTATGATATGGCATGTTTTGGATGAGTCTGTGATTTCTTTATGATTAGAGTCCAATTATCTCTTTCAAAACCATGCTGCAACAACAACCCCCTACTCGGTGCACATCTTCCCTATGATATACAATTTCCTACCATGGCCAAATATTAATAAAAAAAATCACGACTACGCCATTGATGCATGCATTGATTTTAGTTAGGATCCTTATGAGGGACTTGCAATTTGAAAGCCAATCATTTTCCTTCGTGTTATCTTTGAGTTCTCAAAATTAATCATGCTTGGTTATGTAGTTTCCACATTGGAATCGTGCATCCACTTCACCAAGCATGCCAACCAAAAATCTTTCTCTTTGTGAGCCTTTGTTCCTATTAAAAGATTATGGTCGTCCCAATTTCTCGGAAAAAGTTTGCAAAAATATTTGAACCATTGAATTAGCCTCTTTACGCCATGTGAGCTAGAAGAAAGAAGCAAAGAAAGAAATAAAAGAAAAATTTATCAGCTCTCATGGATGTGCTATATTAATAAGGCTCCAAGGTTCATACCATAACAAAATATTTCTTTGAGCAAAAATAAAGGACCATCTTTTTTTCTAGCACAAAAATCTAGTCTTTGGGATAAATCTACACCCAAGACCCTTGCAATTAGGCTAGCCCAATCCTTCATGTGAGTCCATTCTCTCCCTCTCCCCTGGACATTATTTCTAAATGATTGGAATGAGGAAGTGCAATGTCTTTTCGCTAGGATCATCTCTTAGCTTAAAAATATATGCATGTTAAATGTGACATCCTACCCAGCTCCACATATTTTAGCCAAACTTTTAGAAAGTAGGATGAGCATTTCGTAAGGAAATACACCCTTTGAGAGATGAGAGCCATAGTGGGAAATTGCACCAAGAGGGAAGATTTTTTAATCTTATGCAGCATTACAAAAAACCGTGGACTCATAATCAAGTAGGAGATTACATGACAAAGTCTAAACTAGTTGCTCTAGATTTCAACCGCTTATGACAAGGTTATAAATTGCCAATAAGCCCCGCTATACATTGAGAATGACTTAGTAACATAGTTGTGCTGGTTTGCATTTACCCATATTGTGTCGTAGTATGTGGTTGTGCACTTGATACCTGTAGGGTGTTAATATTAAAGCAACTCCTGATACATCACCTCTATGTTTTAATTTGCTCGGGCCGAGCAAAGGTTTAAGCTTGGGGAGGTGTTGGCAGCCAATAAAACCCATAATCGGCCACCAACCGGTCAAGAAATGCAAGGTAAAGACTAAGAATTAATAAATATTTGTTTAAACTAATAAAGTTCCACGAGTTTTGGTGAAATGTGTGTTTGTAGGTACAAGAGAGCCAAAATATGCAAAAACATAAAGAAACACCCCGTTGGCCGATCATGACCTTGAAATAGCCGTTTTCACCAACTGACAGGATTGTTTTCAAGCTGAAATCAGGAACCAGCCGACAGGATCATAAACGGCTGAAATCAGCAGCACGGCTGGTTAACTGAGGCTGTTTTTCATGCTGATCATCTGACCTAGCCGGTTCTACAAAAATACTTCACCGTGATACCATTTTTTTCTTTTGGATTAAAATGATGAGATATGGCTAAGGAAAAGGAGGCCAACAAGTGGCCTTATTGGGAGATGTCAAGGACCAACCCAGAGGGGGTTGGCACCCGTCCTGAGCCGTTGTTCGGACTGGCTTGCCGCCCGGGCTGGGTTGGCCACCCGGAGTTGCCAGCCCAATGAGGCCCATGAGGCCTAACCGGCCCCAAAATGAAGGAGGCAGTGGGAGCCAACCAAAAAACCAACATTGAGATGAAATCCAAACCATCCGAGAAGAGATGGTCGTGAACCGACCTGATCCAAAGGCCGCCCGGCCTCGGCTACCGCCCGGCACACATGGCCGCCCGGCGTAGCCCACCACCCGGTGGACTAACTTCGGCCTACCGACTCCTCATCGCCTATAAATACTTGTCGGCTCATTGCCACGGGGGGTGTGGAAGAATTTAGGAAGTATAACATCTTTCCAAAGATTTTACCCAAGTATAGAGAAATGGTGTAGGAGAGGGAGTTCAGGATGCTGGCTCCTTCAACCTGTACCTCAGGGATGAAGCTCCTGCAAGAGTAGTCTTCTTCGTCTTCGGGGTCGTGTAACATGTAACTTAACTCTTGTTCAAGTAATAAAGTGAGTTTTACTATTCCTTTTATCTGGGGGATCCCCGTGCATAACTATTTATTGCTTTACTAGCATTAATTTGTTATGCTTATCAATTCTAGAGCTGGTATGAAAGTCTAAATGTAAATGTGGTGTTTGGACTTAGTTTTCCTAGGATTGCATTTGTCCCCACGGGTTGTGTGGTAGGCGGCAGGTGGTGACAGCCCTGTCTGTCCAATATTGTATTCCACCATGTTCAGGAAGTCTCAAGCAGGGATGTCTAGTGTTAGCGTACCCACTAGTACAGAGGTTAGTTACCAACCCATATTAGTGGAACATTATCGTGCCCCGAAGCAGATAAAATGATATAGGACCTCATTAGATTACTTGTTAAGGGCTTGTTACATAGAATTACCCGACCCAAGGACCTCTTCTCCCTATAGAAATTATCCACTTCCACTTTTACGCCACACGGACTTGATAGATTGGGTGTGATACACTTCTCGTTCCCCGTGGAAATTGATACTCTGGAATACTCTCGGGTGAAGGCTACGTCGGCATCTGTACGCTTTGTGGCGCCCCTTCCCGGAGGATCGAGGTCCCGACGGTTCTGATAACGCAGACACTTGATAATACAACATTGGTTTGAATTTAGGTTGAATATTACATCAATAAGTCATCAGAGTGCAGCAGAATATTACAAGTTCATAATGTTTTTGAAAACACAGCGGAAGCGAATAACGATAAGGAGCTACGAGCTCGACGATACAGCATAGTAATGATTCCTGCCCGGAGAACCATCACTCTAGCAACACACATCAATACTGCGGCGGCGAGTCGGACTCCAAGTGGGTAGTCCAACCCTCAGGGACTTGCATGTCCCAGGGCATCACATTCTCAAGCAACTCTACCTCTTCATTACCTGAAAACAACAGTGGCACAAAGCCTGAGTACTAATTACTCAGCAAGACTTACCCATCGGACTTCTAGGTATGCAATGGCTCTAATAGGTGGCTTGTTTGAAAAGACTCGCACTAAGCAACATATTAGTTCTATCAAGTTTTATTCATCAAGTTAATTGGGTAGAGCAGAATGTAACTTTAGTAAGTAAAACATAAGAGCCATAAGTGTATCATCAACAATAAGCATCATAATCAATTCCCAAGTACCATGTGCAACTACGTGATGACTCAGTGACCAAGTGGTACTTGTTACTGTGAGGGACAGCAATTGCAATTGATTTACACCAGCTGGGATAACCCGAGATACATGACACATACACACCAATTAAGGTCGTATATGGCAACCTTTCACAAGGATGAAAAACAACTCGGTCCGGGTCCAGTCTCAGCGAGTGGGCATGCCGTCCTGCCAACAGTACTTCATGGTATGAACCGCCCACTCCAGCAGCAGAAGGGTCAACGACCACTGTACTAGGTACCGTCCTCATTGCCGCGTCAATGCTACATCGGTTTACTAGTGCCCATAGACTAGCATGCATTCGGTACTGTTCAATACTTGACCAAGGGGCCGACCACGAACGGGTCCTAGGTTCGACAAGGCAGGGCTACCGCAGTCAACACCCATGCATTGCTGCAAACCTACACATGCATCATCCCTGCCCGGTCATGATATTAAAATAATCTTCTTTTATAAGTCCCGTTCCAGTGATCAAGTTCATTGTTAGCAGTGATATCTCTCGCGTCTAGCAATTACTAAGCATAGCGACACAGTACCGATACTACCAAAGTTCTAATGACAGTGGTATAGGTCATTTGGGTATCATGCAAGTGGGTTTCAATAAACTCCTATGACCTAATGCATCAATAAACATAGACACTAGTAATATTGATAACTACCAACTTTATAAAATGGCGAATGAAAACCGGGGCTTGCCTGGATCGACACTAGTGTTAGCGACTTCAACCTCTTGTTCCTGAGACTCAGTCTCCTTCTGATCCTCTTCGGGCTCCTGGTTGTCGTTGCCTATATGATGACAAAGGTGTTAACGGTATTGTCGTAACACCGTTATATGCAATGATATGATGCATGCAAGCACATTTTGTTTTGATGTCGATAAATTATTATTATGTTCTCGAGGCCATATGCTTCAATGTTCTCGAAGCCATATGCTTCAAAGAAATAAATTAGAGTTTCATCATTTTATGTGTGTTAATCATTTATTTAGGGTTGTTATAGTTTTTTCAGAACAATTAAGTAATTAAAATAGTAACCAATCGATTCTGGACTTGAGTGATTTATCATGAATAGGGACATAGATGAATTGCATTTTTACCAATTTACAGCCTCTGGATACATTTTTACCAAGTAAAATAGTTGTATGAGCAATTAATATTATTTAATTAAGTAAATTTAGGTTTTTGGACTTTTGTAATTTACTGAGCACAGAGACTTGTGTGAGTGATTTTTGTGCCAAGTGGCAGGGCCAATTAATTGTAAAATAATTACTAGAATTAATTTAAATGAGCACACTAAATAATTTCCAGAACCTAAAATAATTCATATTTTACTAAACCAAAAATAGTGGTGGTAGCTAATTATGTATTTACTAAGCCTGCCAAAAATCAAGATTTAATTCTATACCTAGAATTTCTGGTGAATTAATTAGTGTTTTCACAATTTAATGAATTATCAAAAATGCATGATCAGGGGCTAAGATTTATCATTTTACTAAAATAGAGATCTTCAAGGTGAACCTAATAAATTTTGTTTGGGCTTCATTGGAGTTAAATTCAATTTACTAGGAGTTTTCAAGGTTTTATGCATTTTCTGGAATTTCCTGGGTATTTCTGGTTTTAACTAATGACACGTCGGTGCCACGCGTGCGACACATCAGCACCATATCGGCGACACGTAGGCGGATAGTCGGATGCCAGTCGGCGCGCCGGAACAGAGCCTGCCTCGCCGGAGGGCTCGCCGGCGGGTGCTACGCGGGGAGAAAGCTCGTCGCGGAAGAGCTAGCATGGTGCGCACGTCGAGGCAAGGAGTTGGGCGGGGTTCGCGAGGACGTAATCTCACCGGAAGATGGTTGTTGGCGAGAGACGGCGGAGCAGAGGTCTTCGGTGGGGTCGCAGGGACGGCTCAGAGCAGCAAGATGGACTGGGTCGGCTTCTATAGTTTCACGGCGATTCGGGAAGGCTCGGCATCACGTCGTCGGAGGAGGCCGGAAGCAGGGGCTCATCGTGGAGGCGGCTTCGGTGATCGGCGGTGACGGTCCGGGGCCGGGGAAAAAGCAGAATGCCGGCGACTTGCACATGAAAACAGGAAGGAGTTAAGGGGAGCTCGTTCGGCCGAGAGTTGCGCAAACGGTAGAGGAGGAAAGAGGGAATGAGGCTCACCGGAGATGGCCAATTTTGATCGATAGCAGAGGAGGTCACCGGAACTGTGGGTCTCGGTATTTCTTCAATTGGATTGAGCTCACGCAGGGAGTTGTTGAGGAAGTGGCCTGGGGAGCTAGAGGGGGAGTGAGCGGTTGCGTGATTGCTCTTGGCTGGGCTCAGGAAGCAGTGGAGCGACGGTGATGCAAGCTCGAGGTCGGCTGGTTCTGCAATGGCTTGAGGGTTGAGGGTTCGCGAGAGAATGAGTGGGCTTGAGGGTTCGCGAGTGCGCCTACTAGTTGCGTAGAGGGAGAAATAGTGAGTGGGGGATGAGAGCAGAAGACGCGGTAGGAATTAGAGGGTTGCCGGTCATGGCGATGGTGTGCGGAAGGGGGAGAAAGGCGACCGTTGGGCGAGCGCGCGGTGAGGGGACAGAGCGGAGGAGCAGAGATGCAGGCGTTGACGCACTGTTGTGCACGCACGGTTTCGAGGTGGAGGGGTGAAGGCGGCCCGGGTGGTGCGCCGGCGTCGGCAGGGGGGAGCCGGCAGGCTCTGCGCCAGTGAGAGGAAGGAGAAGGAGATTTTGTGCTGCACCCCCAGGAGTTCTAGATTTCTCACAAACAGGTCCCTAGTCAACACTAGTTTTTCATAATTCAAAATAAAATAGCTAGAGATTTCCTAAAATGGTGAAATTTGGTGGACTAACTATTTAAATGGTGGAGAACACTCTGGTAAATTTTATTTGGCATTTTCATAAACATATTTTTAGAATTTATTAAATGCATTAATTTGTTACTTAAGAATCAATTAATTAATTAAGGGTTTTGCCAAGTAGATAAAATGCCTAATAAATTCATAATATTCTATTTTATCATTACCAAATTGATGATGAAATTATTTGGAATGAGTTGTATTGAAATTTTTGAATTGCTTCAATAATTTGGTTGCAGGGTTTTTATTTGCCTAGAATTAATTCAAAAGGGAGTGAGTCTTATTATTTCATGCTATGTTGTTCATGATCTATGCTCTTCATGTTGGTTAAATGAAAGTGAGACACCTTGGGTGTCACAGCCCTCCCTCCTTAAAGAAATCTCATCCCGAGATTATGAATCAAGGCAAACTAGAGGGAAGTGCGGTGGTCAAAAAATACCTATGTATGACGACCAAAAGTTCGAGTAGTGGGTACTCAGGAATTCTTCAGATTCCCACGTCGACTCGGCCTCTAAGTGGTTACTCCATTGCACCTTGTAGAATTTGAGGGTTCTATTACGGGTTGTGCGCTCTTTCTCATCGAGGATCCTTATGGGTTGTTCGGAGTATGTGAGATTGGGTTGGAGTTGGTCATATTCTTCCAAAATCTTGTCGATGGGTGGCTTGAGACATCGCTTAAGCTGAGAGACATGAAAGGTGTGATGAACTCCGGATAGATTAGCCGGTAACTCCAGCTTATAGGCCACGTTTCCACATCGTTCCAGAATTTGGAATGGTCCAATATAACGGGGAGTTAACTTTCCTTTGATTCCAAACCATTGGATACCTTTCATAGGCGACACTCTGAGATAAACGTAGTCACCCTTGTTGAAATACAGTGGCCTACGTCGTCTGTTTGCATACTTCTCTTGATGGCATTTAGCAGCTTTAAGATTTGCTTGAATGGTACGAACCTTTTCTTCAGCATCCTTGATAAGGTCGGGACCAAAGGTTACTCTTTCTCCAGATTCAGACCAGTTTAGCAGTGTTCTACAACTACGACCATAGAGTGCTTCAAATGGCGACATTTTCAGACTCTCTTGGTAACTATTGTTGTACGAGAATTCTGCATAAGCCAAATACTCATCCCAATTGCCACCATGTGTTAAAACATAGGCTCTAAGCATATCTTCCAAGATCTGGTTGACACGCTATGTTTGTCTGTCAGTGGTGGCATGATAAGCAAAACTTCGGATCAACTTGGTACCCAGTGATGCATGCAGTTGTTCCCAAATGCGAGCAACAAACTGCGAGCCTGGATCTATAACAATGGTCTTGGGTACTCCATGAAGACACATAATTCTTGCTATGTATAGTTCTGCATATTGCTTTATCTTTTAGGTGTTATTGATTGGTAGGAAGTGGGCAGATTTTGTGAGTCGGTCCACAATGACCCAAATTGAATCATGCTTTCGAGTGGTGAGGGGGAGACCAAAAATAAAATCCATGCTGATGTCTTCCCATTTCCAAGCGGGAATACTCAATGGTCAGAGTAATCCGGCTTGTTTCAAATGATCAGCTTTAACTCTCTGACAAGTATCGCATTCTGCGATATACCGAGCAATTTCCCGCTTCATCCTTGTCCACCAGAAATTCTTCTTCAAGTCTTGGTACATTTTATTACTACCGGGATGGATAGAATATTTGGAGTGATGTGCTTCATCCAAGATTTTCCGTCGGAGTTCAAAGTCTTTTGGTACTACTAAATGGTTATTGAACCATAGAGTACTGTCCGAGTCTTGGGTAAAGCATTTTGCTTTACCATCTTTAATGTTTTGACGGATATGATTCATACCAACGTCATTTTTCTATGTAGCAATGATTTCTTCATGAATAGTAGAATGTGCACTTAGGTTGCTAATCACTTCAGCAGGTAAAACATGAAGGCTAGGTTCCGAATTAGTTTCGTGGTCATTGCTGTCCTGAACTTCCAGCTCCAAGTTGTTGCAGTGGACTTTTCTGCTTAACGCATCGGCGACTACATTAGCCTTGCCTGGATGATAATGAATCTCCAGGTTATAATCCTTAATCAGTTCTAGCCACCGACGTTGTCTCATGTTTAGATCAGTCTAGGTGAAGATATATTTCAGCTCTTATGGTCTGTGTAAATGTGCACTAAGTTGTCGAGTAAATAATGCCTCCATATTTTTAGTGCAAGTACAACTACAGCTAGCTCCAAATCATGAGTTGGATAGTGCTCTTCATGCTTCCTTAACTGTCGAGATGCATAGGCTATGACACGACCTTCTTGCATGAGTACACATCCAAGTCCTGTCCCAGACGCATCACAATATACGTCGAATGGCTTGGTGATGTCGGGTTGAGCCAGTACTAGGGCAGTTGTCAATAATTTCTTTAATGCTTGAAATGCTTCTTCATAATTGCTGTTCCAATTAAACTTTTTCTCCTTTTTCAGCAGCTCTGTGATGGGTTTGGTCAGCCGAGAAAAATTTGGTATGAACCTGCGATAATATCCGACTAGCCCGAGGAAACTGCGCACTTGGTGAACTGTTTTTGGTGGCTTCCAATCTAGCACGTCTTGAACCTTGCTAGGGTCTACCGAGATTCCTTCTGCAGAGACTATGTGACCAAGGAATGGCACACGGTCCAACCAAAATTCACACTTGCTGAATTTTACATACAACATGTGATCTCGTAGACGTTGAAGAACAATGTGAAGATGTTCGGCATGCTCTTCCTTGGACTTCGAATATACGAGGATGTCATCAATGAATACTACCACAAATTTGTCCAACTCTGGCATGAATACCGAATTCATGAGATACATGAAATGAGCTGGAGCATTTGTCAATCCGAATGACATTACTAGATACTCGAACAATCCGTATCTAGTAGAAAAGGCAATCTTCGGAATATCTTTTGCTCTGATTTTGATTTGATGATATCCCGAACGGAGGTCAATTTTTGAAAATACCTTAGCACCAACTAATTGATCAAAAAGGATATCAATTTGTGGTAATGGGTATTTATTCTTGATGGTAACTTCGTTGAGAGGTCGATAATCAACAACGAGACGCAGAGATTTGTCCTTCTTCTTCACAAAAATAGCAGGGCAGCCCCAAGGAGAAGTGCTTGGGCGAATGAATCCCTTTTCTAACAACTCATTCAATTGCTTTTTCAGTTCGGCCAACTCATTCGGGGCCATCTTATAAGGTCGACGAGATATCGGAGAAGTTCCTAGCTGTAGCTCTATCTTAAATTCCACTTCATGGTCAGGTGGTAGGCCAGAGATATCTTCGGGAAATACGTCCAGATACTCCCAAACAACGGGAATGTCCTCGAGCGATTGCTCATCCAAGTGATGGACAATCAATGCTTTCGATGAATTAATGTTTAGAGAAAATGTATCTTTTCCATGCAAAGGGGAGTTGATGTGAACGATGTGGGGCTCGATGTCTAGCATGGCTCTATGGGTTTTCATCCAGAACATGACCAAAATCAAATCAATTCCTTGGTGGCTAAGCATGATAAAATCCGTGGGGTAGATTTTCTTGTTTATTTCCAGAGGGGCTTTGCATACTATTTGATTGGCACTAATTTGCCCAGCGCGGGAACGAATTGTGTAGTGTCTTTCTATAGTCTGGGGTTGACGATTAAGTTTTTGCACACATGCTTGGCTAATGAAATTATGCGTAGCACCAGAATCAAAAAGTGCAAGGACAGGCTGGCGATAGAGCGAGAACGTACCGGTCAGCACGGGTTCGCCCTGAGGGATATCTTCCGCATTGGTGTAGTTCACTTGGGATCCACGTGATGGTGCATTCACATTCCTGCTCTAGCTCTGATGCTGGTTGTTGTTGCACCTTGGTGCAGTGCAGTTCTTTGCAAAGTGGCCGGTACGATCACATTTTAGCAACGGTAGTTGCCTCCACGATCAGCAGGCAGTGGGGCACGAGCACTCAGGTTCCCATGTTGCTGATATGATGCACGGTACTGGTTGTTCTGCTGTTGATACGGTGCATAAGGTGGGAAGTTCTGCTGCTATGATGACCTTGAGTAGTTCGGGCCAAATTGTCACTGAAGCTGTTGCTACGGTGCTGCTCGGAAACGTTGTCCGGTAGGTGAAGTATATATCAGGCGATGCTTCACCTGTGGGGCAGCAGAGGCAGAAGCAGGGGCCTTTCTCTTGTGGTCTTCTTCTTCAACATGGCGCATAGCACCTTCCTAGACAATAGCAGCATTGACCAGATCGTTGTATGTGCCAGTCATCTGCCAAGTTAGACATTCCTTGAGCGTGTCATTCATCCCATGCAAGAATGCGTATCTCTTCTTTTCCTCAGTATTAACATACTCAGTGGCGTACTGAGCAAGATGATTGAAAGATTTAGAATATTGGAGGACATTCCTCCCTCCTTGTTTTAGATCCATAAATTCTTGGAACTTTCTCTGCATGAGACCAGCGGTGATGAAATGAGCATGAAAAGCAGCTTTGAAGTCATTCCATTCCATGCGACGTCCAGCGGGCAGAGAAGCTTCATAGTTGGCCCACCAGGGGCGACGAACATCACCTTCTGGTGCTCGATGCATTCCAATAGACCGAATTTAGACTCGGTCTGACGCAACTAGTGGTCGGCGTCTAGAGGCTCTCTGGCACGCTCGAAGGTGGGTGGGTGGGTACCCAGGAAATCTAAGTAAGTGCTTTGACGGGGCTGGTTGTTGCGGTTGTTGTGGTTATCTCCACATCCAGCCAGATGGGTCATGATGTCGACCAGCCGACGGAGCAGCTCGGAGTCATTCTGCTGCCTGTTGAATGCAACGGCCAGGACTTCAGCTAATGAAGGCTCAGCATTCGCTCCTTGCTGAGAGCTCTCAGGATCTTCCTGGTTCCGAGTACGCACCATGCTGCAATTTATACGGTTGCACATTAGTTGTTTCTCATAATATTCCATAAAATCACATGCACAAAAATATAAATTTGCAAGTGGTATGGTAAAATCTTAGAATGACAACCATCTCCATTGATTCAATTCAGTCTACATGGTGGTTAAAGGACATCATCACATGGTTCCTTGCATATACGTGCCGATGCCTAGTTACTGTATTGCGGACACAATATGCAAGATTCACATTCCTACATCGAACTAGGGATACATATACTACACGACCGTACACAGGGGTAGCGAATCATCTACTCCTGGCCGAAGTCTTCCGGCTCTTCTGGTTCTTCCTGTTCCATAGGCTCTCCTGGTTCCTCCAGATCCATCATTTCCTCGTCATCAACACCGACAGGTGCCATCTCCACATCGTCTTGTTCTCCATACTCTATGAAGATCTCATCCCAATTCCCTTCAATAGGAAGATGGGCAGCCTTGAATGTGTTCAAGTCATCTTGAGCCTCAATCATGTCATGCTCAAAATCCGCTGCATCCTGCAAGGCTTGGTCACGTTCTTCTAGAATCGCATCCATCTGTTCATTCTTGGCTTGGATTTGTTGATTCAGTTCTGCAATTTCTTCATCCTTAGCTTGTTTTTTGACCTCAGAAAGTCGAAGTGCACAATGGAACACATCCAATCGCCGGCTCAAGTTTGTGCACAAAGCGAACATGGACAAACCATAATACTCTATTATGGGCAGCATAGGATCATGGTGGCGATGGTTTGGATCAAAGATGAAATCCACACGCCTCATCCACTCAAAATCCATCACATCATTAATGGGTAGTAAGGCGACAGGGGTTCCAGCAACATCATGCTTGTGGTCTTCATAGAACTGAGTAAGTGCCTTGAATGCAGCTACATTCTAGGTGGAAGGCAGAATGTCCCGGTGACGCTAAGGGTCCAAGATTCCCATGCGGGGATGACGGAGTAATTGGCGGGAACCGCCACATGGATGACACATGAGGGGACTCCATGCTCCTGGAATTCCTTGCCAACATAAGTGGGAGGAATGGAATATCTGAATCTCTGGAGAACTCTCCAAAACAGGTGAATCATCCCTGTGAACTCCAGGCCATCGGTAATTTCCCAACCATGTGGTGGTTGTTCTTTGTTTTCAGCCATTTACAAAGAAAGTACTTTGATTGAGTCAATGAGTACGATTAGACTTTGTTGCAACAATAATAGCTACTAAGGGTACAACCAATGCATAGCGCAAATCATTATAGTTTCAGTACATGACTCGGAATATGTAGTCCTCGAGTTACAAAAGCATCTCACGCATCAACCCCAAAATACAACAACCTTGCATGGTTCGACAAAAGTTACCTACCCAACTGATCCTTACTATCGAGACCGGGCTAGTCTACTATTATCCCCCTAGGTCCTGCCTCAGACTGGTGCCTCGTAGTCTACGTCAGACTCCTCGTCCATATCCTCTTACGGGCCCTCCTCCTCTGGTGCTGCTGGTGGTGCAAGGGCTGCCTCAAGCTGCTGCTGCAGGCCCTGGTTCTCCTGTGCTAGGGTCTCTAAATCCTCTTCCATAAGCTCCATCTCGTGATGTGCAGCCGTCAATCGATGCTATAGATGCTCGTTGTGGTTGGCGCGCTGCTGCATAATCACGCCACGTCTGTCAACCTCCTGCGCGAGGGTGTCACGCTGTCCAGTCACCTCAGTAACGCGAGTCTCACTCACCTCAAGAGCAGTGGTCAGTCGCTGAATCTCTCTCTGTTGTGCGTCAACCTGTGTCTTCAGGTCATTCCTCTGAACCTAAACCTGCACAGCCTCACCCTGTATGATCCTACTGTGGATGCTACCCTCCTCATCCAAGTTGAGGAGGTACTCGGAGTAGTAGGACACACGGTGGTACCCTGCGTGATACGTCGGGTAGTCGTCGCGGCCGATGCGCCTCACGCGCCTCTGCCAGACCAGGTTAGCCTGGTGCCCGATGGGGATCATCTCAAACGGAGTCCCAGAGAGCGCTGCTATGTGGCGCCCGCAGAAGTGGGTGAGAGTCCTATGGGCGACTCTCTCTAAGCCCTCACGGAGGCTCCCACAAGTCGCCGTGCTCTCCATACCCGCCATGTCGAGGTTGCGCGGGTGTGTGGGCACGCTGATGTGCACCTCAGCAAGAGTCATGCCGTGACGACGGACCTCGCGGCCCTTGTAAGAGGGCGGCTCATCATAGCCCAACAAGCATAGGAGGTCCCACAATAGTGTAGGAAAGCCACGGTGGTGGAGACCGGTGGTGTAGCACCACCCGTCGTGCGAAACCTCCTCAAAACCGTGGTCACCCATCTGGAACATAAACCCAATGGTGAGTACAATATTCCATGAGTAACAATGCATTTCATATATAGTGCTATAAAATACAGAAACAAAGTTTTAGTTCACATTTTCCAGCCTCAAGGGTCAATAATACGATAATGAGTTTTAAAACAAATTCTGTTTCAGATTGATAGAGGCTTATTGTTTTGGCTCTACTAGACAGAGGAAAATTGGAAAGATGGGAAACCTATTGGAGATGAAAATAGACTTCTAGGGTTTTCCAAATTGTATTTAAACACCTAAAAATGCGAAGTATAACTTTAGTTTTGAATTTTTGAAGTTGGCAGCTAAAAATAGGATAGATTCTTGTTAACCTTGTTATTCAGAATTTTATACTTATTAGGTTTAGAAAAAATTTTATTCAGAGGCTGGTGAGCAAGGAGAGAACCAATTTTTAGTTTAGTTATAATGGGATGCATGATGCAAAACCTTCATTTTATTAACCTATCGTTCCTCACAACACAACACCTATCATTGCCGATACTTAGCGGCACGAATATGTGGTGACGACCCTCACTCAACACATAAGTCATTCTAAGTGTTATACTAACGGCGTTAGCGTACCTGCAGAAGATCCATTGCAGAAACAATACATCAAATTCAAAAGAAACTACGAAAAGAAGCACAGTTCTACTAGTAACGATCCATGGAAAAGGATCACCCCGTGATAAGTCACGAGCCAACAGTGTCTCGTATCCGCCTGTGAGCACAGACACCGATATCACGCGTGTCCGTAAATCACACACGTACCTTCGTTTGAAGAAGCCGTAGATGCAATAATGTAATCAAACATAACCCATGTTAGCTTTGTCACCACCCTATTATCTACTAGGGGCAATACTAATGTATCCTCACTCGTAACATCGTGGTTTTTGAAAATACGATTTATTTGTTGTATTATCATAGACCACAGCTTTGATACCAGCTGTGGCACCCCTTCCCGGAGGATCGAGGTCCTGACGGTGCTGATAACGCATGGAATTTTCCTCCACTTGCTCCATTATTGCTTTGGTGGTGATGGGAGATGGATAGGTCCATGCGCCATGTGATTTCCTTGCTCACTTTGTCTAGAATTGTGTTGAGAGTGTAGGGACCAAGGATAGAGTGATGGGATGGCCAAAGTTGTATGTTTGCAATGAATATCATGCCACCTATGATACCGAGGGGAGTAGGATGGTAGATGAGTGTGGGTGGTGAAAGAGTGAGGTGACATGTATGTCTCTCCTTCTCTTGGTTTTACTCATGGTGGGGACTTTTCGTGAGCATTTTGTAAAAAGGAAAAGCTAGACACACCTCTACCACTGATGGCCATGATTTATGCTGTAAAAGAGCCAAGAATCCAAGAAGAAGTACTGCCGGGCAGCAGAAATGACCCAACAGGGTGGTCATTTTTCATGAAAAATGACCCAGGGTGCTAAAACTAGACTGGGTTATTCCCTTTTTGGACTATTGATTTACAATAAAAAGCTGGATCTTAATTGATAATGTAATAAAAATAATCTTTGTACTCATGAGTTCCACAAGTTTTTGTGAAATATGTGGTTGCCGGTGCTATAGGGTCAAAATATGCAAAAACATGTGAAAATACCATGTCGGCCAATCACGGCTGTGAAACAACCGTTTTCACCAGCCGACAAGATCGTTTTTAGGCTGAAATCAGGAACTAGCCGACATGGTCACATACAGCTGAAATCAGCCACCCGGCTGGTTAACCGGGGTCGTTTTTAGGCAGAAATCAGGAACCAGCCGAGAGTGTCATATACGGCTGAAATCAGCCACCTGGCTGGTTAACCGGGGTCATTTTCAGGATGAACATCCGTCCCGGCCGGTT
The DNA here is from genome assembly GCA_032690845.1 of Eleusine coracana subsp. coracana. NCBI lineage: Eukaryota > Viridiplantae > Streptophyta > Magnoliopsida > Poales > Poaceae > Eleusine > Eleusine coracana. The sequence goes on from CM064418.1 coordinate 36,113,066, forward strand.
TTGCAAAAAACAATTCACCATGATGCCGTTTTCTCCTCCTGGATTTAGAATGATGAAATATGGCTAAGGTAGAAAAGGCCAACAAGTGGCCTAATCTTGAGAAGACAAGGGGCGACCCGGAGGTGGTCGTCAACCAGCTTAGGTCGCCGCCCGGCAGGCCTTGCTGCCCGGCGAGTTGTGCCGCCCGGCGGGCTTGCCACCTGGCCTACCAAGCCATTCGGCCTATCAAGCTTACCGCCCGACCTAACACACCTACAGACATAAAACCAAAGTAAAAAGGCCAACCGACCCAACAACCGCCTTCGGGACACAATCCTAGCCATTAGGAGAAGGTCGGTCGGGAAACCGACATGATCTAAGGGCCGCCGAGCCTTGCCCGCCACTTGGCAGGCCGGGCGCCCGACACACGTGGCCGCCCCGCGTGGCGCTCTGCCCGGCGGACCGACTTTGGCCTACCGACCCTCCTTTACCTACAAGTACCCCCCTGCCCATTGCCACCTATAGATAGAAGGGAAGTTTGGCAGAAAAGATCAACAATTGAAGAGGAGAATAACAAGCGCCACACTGCAGAAATGTATCAGATTAGGGAGTGAGAGTGAGTGGTAGAAGTCTAGGAGGGAGCCGTGGATGTCATATCCTTCTCCACTTTATGCCTCGGGGATGATTCCCCACCAAGAGTAGAGTCCCATCCTTTGGCCAGGTAACATGTAGACATTCTTTTTGTTCATTTAATCATTGAAGCTTTCTTTATTTATATCTTGTTTATGGATTCTTGGTCCATGTTAGATAGAGTCTTTTACTTTATTTGACTATGGTTACTCTGCCTTTAGTTAACAAGGTTAGAGTAGTAATTGTAAATGTATACGTGGTGTATAGACATAGAATTATCTAAGTTTGCCCCCAACCCCATGGGCTGTGTGGTCGGTAGTTAGGTAGTGACAACACTGAACTATCCTCTGTATTCCCTCATGTTATTGGTTCGAATTTAAGTTGAATATTACATCAATAAGTCATTAGAGTGCAGCGGAATATTACAAGTTCATAATGTTTTTGAAAACACAGCGGAAGCGAATAATGATAAGGAGCTACGAGCTCGACGATACAGCATAGTAATGATTCCTGCCCGGAGAACCATCACTCTAGCAACACACATCAATACTGCGGCGGCGAGTCGGACTCCCAGTGGGTAGTCCAACCCTTAGGGACTTGCATGTCCCAGGGCAGCATATTCTTAGGCAACTCTACGTCTTCATTACCTGAAAACAACAGTGGCACAAAGCCTGAGTACTAATTACTCAGCAAGACTTACCCTTCGGACTTCTAGGTATGCAATGGCTCTAATAGGTGGCTTGTTTGAAAAGACTCGCACTAAGCAACCTATTAGTTCTATCATGTTTTATTCATCAAGTTAATTGGGTAGAGTAGAATGTAACTTTAGTTGTAACAATAAGATAATAAAGCAATACATAAAGTAAGTATAACATAAGAGCCATAAGAGTATCGTCAACAATAAGCATCATAATCAATTCTCAAGTACCATGTGCAACTACATGACGACTCAGTGACCAAGTCGTACTCATTACTGCAAGGGACAGCAATTGCAATTGATTTACACCAGCTGGGATAATCCGAGATACACGACACATACGCAGCAATTAAGGTCGTATATGGCAACCTTTCGCAAGGACGAAAAACAACTCGGTCCGGTCCAGTCTCAACGAGTGGGCATGCCGTGCTGCCAACAGTACTTCACGGTATGAACCGCCCACTCCAGCAGCAGAAGGGTCAACGACCACTGTACTAGGTACCATCCTCATTGCCGCGTCAATGCTACATCGGTTTACTAGTGCCCATAGACTAGCATGCATTCGGTACTGTTCAATTCTTGACCAAGGGGCCGACCATGGATGGGTCCTAGGTTCGACAAGGCAGGGCTACCGTAGTCAACACCCATGCATTGCTGCAAACCTACACATGCATCATCCCTGCCCGGTCATGATATTAAAATAAACTTCTTTTATAACTCCTATTCCAGTGGTCAAGTTCATTCTTAGCAATGATATCTATCGCGTCTAGCAATTACTAAGCATAGCGACACAGTACCAATACTACCAAAGATCTAATGACAGTGGTGTAGGTCATTTGGGTATCATGCAAGTGGGTTCCAATCAACTCCTATGACCTAATGCATCAATAAACATAGACACTAGTAATATTGATAACTAGCAACTTTATAAAATGGCGAATGAAAACCGGGGCTTGCCTGGATCGATACTAGTGTTAGTGACTTCAACCTCTTGTTCCTGAGACTCGTCTCCTTCTGATCCTCGTCGGGCTTCTGATTGTCATTGCCTATATGATGACAAAGGTGTTAACGGTATTGTCGTAACACCGTTATATGCAATGATATGATGTATGCAAGCACATTGTGTTTTGAGGTCGATAAATTATTATTATGTTCTCGAGGCCATATGCTTCAATGTTCTCGAAGCCATATGCTTCAAAGAAACAAATTAGAGTTTCATCATTTTATGTGTGTTAATCATTTATTTAGGGTTGTTATAGTTTTTCAGAGCAATTATGTAATTAATCTAGTAACCAATGGATTATGGACTTGAGTGATTTATCATGAACAGGGACATAGATCAATTGCATTTTTACCAATTTACAGCCTCTGGATATATTTATTCTAATTACTAGCATTTACTAAAGTAAAATAGTTGTATGAGCAATTAATTTAATTTAATTAAGTAAATTTAGGTTTCTGAACTTGTGTAATTTACTGAGCACAGAGACTTGTGTGAGTGATTTTTGTGTCAAGTGGCAGGGGCCAATTAATTATAAAATAATTACTAGAATTAATTTAAGTGAGCATACTAAATAATTTCCACAGCCTAAAATAATTCATATTTTACTAAACCAAAAATTGTGGTGGTCGCTAATTACGTATTTACTTAGCCTGCCAAAAATCAAGATTTAATCCCATTCCAAGAATTTCTGGTGAATTAATTAGTGTTTTCACAATTTAATGAATTATCAAAAATGCATGATCAGGGGCTAAGATTTATCATTTTACTAAAATAGAGCTCTTCAAGGTGAACCTAATAAATTTTGTTTGGGCTTCATTGGAGTTAAATTCGATTTACTAGGAGTTTTCATAGTTTTATGCATTTTTTGGAATTTCCTGGGTATTTTTGGTTTTAACTAATGATACGTTGGTGCCACGCATGCGACACATCAGCACCATGTCGGCGAAATGCAGGCGGTTAGTCGGATGCTAGTCGGCGCGCCGGAACAGAGCCTGCCTCGCCGGAGGGCACACCGGCGGGTGCTACGCGGGGAGAAAGCTCATCGCGGAAGAGCTAGCATGGTGCGCATGTCGAGGCAAGGAGTTGGGTGGGGTTCGCGAGGACGGGATCTCACCAGAAGATGGTCATCGGCGATAGACGGTGGAGCAGAGGTCTTCGGCGGGGTTGCGGGGATGGCTCGGAGTAGCAAGACGGACGGGGTCGGCCTCTATAGCTTCACGGCGATTCGGGAAGGCTCGGCATCACGTCGGTTTGCGTCGGAGGAGGCCGGAAGCAGGGGCTTGTCATGGAGCCAGCTTCGGTGATCGGCAGCAATGGTTCGGGGCTGGGAAAAAAGCAGAATGCCGACGACTTGCACATGAAAACAGGAAGGAGTTAAGGCGAGCTCGTTCGGCCGAGGGTTGCACAAACGATAGAGGAGGAAAGAGGGAACGAGGCTCACCGGAGATAGCCAATTTCGGACGACAGCAGAGGAGGTCACCGGAACTGTGGGTCTTTGTATTTCTTCAATTGGATTGAGCTCATGCAGGGAGTTGTCGAGGAAGTGGCCTGGGGAGCTAGAGGGGATGTGAGCGGTTGCGTGAGTGCTCTCGACTGGGCTCAGGAAGCAGTGGAGCGATGGTGATGCAAGCTCGAGGTCGGCTGGTCCTACAATGGCAGAGCGGGGAGGGAAAGAGAAGAAATGGAAGAGAGTGCAGGGTGAGCGAGAGAATGAGTGAGCTTGAGGGTTCGCGAGTGCGCCTACTAGTTGCGCAGAGGGACAAATAGTGAGTGGGGGATGAGAGCGGAAGATGTGGCAGGAATTAGAGGGTTGCCGGTCATGGTGATGGCGTGAGGAAGGGGGAGAAAGGCAACTGTTGGGCGAGCGCACGGTGAGGGGACAGAGCGGAGGAGCAGAGATGCAGGCGTTGACGCACTGTTGCGCACGCACGGTTTCGAGGTGGAGGGGTGAAGGTGGCCCGGGCGATGCGCCGGCATCGGCAGGGGGGAGCCGGCAGGCTCTGTGCTAGTGAGAGGAAGGAGAAGGAGATTTTGCGCTGCACCCCCTGGAGTTCTAGATTTCTCACAAACAGGTCCCTGGTCAACACTAGTTTTTCATAATTCAAAATAATATAGCTAGAGATTTCCTAAAATGGTGAAATTTGGTGGACTAACTATTTAAATGGTGGAGAACACTCTGGTAAATTTTATTTGGAATTTTCATAAACATATTTTAGAATTTATTAAATGCATTAATTTGTTGCTTAAGAATCAATTAATTAATTAAGGGTTTTGCCAAGCAGATAAAATGCCCAATAAATTCATAATATTCTATTTTATCATTACCAAATTGATGATGAAATTATTTGGCATGAGTTGTATTGAAATTTTTGAATTGCTTCAATAACTTTGTTGCAGGGTTTTTATTTGCCTAGAATTAATTCAAAAGGGAGTGAGTCTTATTATTTCATGCTATGTTGTTCATGATCTATGCTCTTCATGTTGGTTAAATGAATGTGAGACACCTGGGGTGTCACACGCTTGCAGATTTTCCTGTTAGGCATAAGAACCGTCAATACCATCATTTCTCGGAACTCTTCATTGAACTTCTCATTGACTGACCCATAGATGATATCATTCACATAGATTTGGCACACAAAAAGGTCCTTCCCAACATGCCTTGTGAACAATATGCTATCAATGCTTCCAATGGTGAATCCATTCTTGAGTAAGAAGTTTCTCAAATGTTTATACCATGCCCTTGGTGCTTGCTTGAGTCCATAGAGAGCTTTCTTCAATATGTACAGATGTCTTGGATGTTCAGAGTCCTCAAACCCTAGAGGTTGTTCCACATAGACTTTTTCATTAATCTCTCCATTCAAGAAGGAACTCTTGACATTCATTTGATAGATCTTGAAGCCATTGTGTGATGCATAGGCAAGTAAGATCCAAATAGCTTCAAGACGGACCGCTAGAGCAAAGGTTTCTTCAAAATCAATGTCTGCCACTTGAGAATATTCCTTAGGCACTAGACAAGCCTTGTTCTTGACAATTGCTCCTTTCTCATCTTGCTTGTTCTTCAAGACCCATTTGGTGCCAACCACATTATGATTCTTGGGCCTCTCAACTAATTTCCATACTTTGCACCTCTTGAAGTTGTTCAACTATTCTTGCATAGCTATTACCTGTTTGTGATCATCCATAGCTTCATCAATGGTAGTGGGCTCAATCATAGAGATGATTGAGAAGTTCTCAATTGCAATATTTGCCTCATCATCATTTTCTTCACTCACATAATTGGCCTTATATTATTTCACCTTGTCTTTACTCCTTGAGATGGACTCCCAATGATCAAGTCACATGAGTGATCCTTGTTGATGACCTTGGGTCTAGGATGGTGTTTCTCTTGAGTGGGAGGAGCTCTAGGTAAAGTGTCTTGTGCATCATGGATTATTCACTCTCTTGAGATATGAGTATCTTGAATTCTTAGTGAGGTGGAAGAGTCACTCATATGCTTTGTTATTTTGGAGCTAGAGCTTGGTGAGGATGTAGGGCTGTTGTGTGAAGAACTTAGAGAAGTGGCTGGATGTGAAGTATGTGGGGAGGCTTGGGGTTCACTTCTCTCTTGGGTTCCCTCATGGGCAGGTGGATTCACTCTCAATGAATCTTGGGAGGAGCCAGTGGGAGAGGCAATGGCATCTTGGTTTGGTTCTTGCGCCTCAAAGGAAGAGGTTGGTTGAGGTGGTGGAGTTGAGGGCTCATCAATATTTCCATCATTGGCCTCGTGGGGTAAAACCTCGCCCACAGGCATGTTTCTCAAGGCTTCTCTCATAGGCTCATCTCCAATGTTTACTTCATGAAACCCATCTCCTTTTTGAGATCCATTTGACTCATCAAATTACACATCATAATATTCTTCCACACATATTGTGGTTGAGTTGTAGACCCGATATGCTTTGGAAGTCCCTAAATACCCAACAAGAATGCCTTCATCAGTTCTGCTCTCAAACATCCCGGGCTTCCTCCTCTTCTTGAGGATGTAGCAAGTGCAGCCAAATACCAAAAAATAGGAAACATTTGGTTTCCATCCAACCAATAGCTCATAGGGTGTCTTCTTCAACAACCGGTGAAGATAGACACGGTTTGAGGTGTAGCATGTTGTGTTGATTGCTTCTGCTCAAAACCTCTCATGAGTTCCATACTCATCCAACATGGCACGAGCAAAGATGATTAGTGTCTTGTTCTTTCTCTCCACTACTCCATTTTGCTCGGGAGAATATATAGTGGAGAATTCATGCTTGATCCCTTTCTTGTCACAGTATTCTTCCACTGTAGTGTTCTTGAACTCACTCCCATTGTCACTCCTTATCTTCACAATCCTAGCCTTGAATTCATTCATTGCCCTGCTTGCAAACTTCCTAAAGATGTCATTTGCTTGAGACTTGTCTATAAGAAAGAAGGTCCAAGTGTATCTCGTGAAGTCAACCATAGTCACCAAGCAATATAGATTCCCTCCTAGACTTTTGTAATGTGTTGGCCCAAACAAGTCCATGTGCAAGAGCTCTAGAGGACGAGATGTTGACATGAAAGACTTGGTGGGATGAGATGATGCAACTTACTTCCCAGCTTGACAAGCACTACACAATTTGTCCTTCTCAAAGGTGAAATCCATGATTCCTTCAACTAAATTTCTCTCGACCACTTTTATGAGTTGATTCATTCCAACATGTGCCAGTCTTCTATGCAACAACCATCCCTTAGTTGCCTTGGTGAATAGGCAAGTACTTGGTGGCATATTGCTTGACTTGAAGTCTATGACATATAGTATCCAATGCCTTACTCCATGAAATACTAGTCCCTTCTTTGCATTTCCAATCATTGCATCATCCTCCTCAAATGTGCACTTGAAATCCATGTCACAAAGTTGACCAATAGATAGGAAGTTGACGTTGAGGGTTTCCACAAGAAAGACCTTAGAGAGATGGAAGTTCTCAGTAATGGCCACCTTGCCTGATCCTCTGACTCTTTGTTTTGAGTTATCCCCAAAGGTCACCATCTCACTGTCTTCGTCTTCATCAATGTTTGTGAACATGGTTGGCTTCTCGGTTATATGTTCAGTGCACCCACTATCAAGAATCCAATGAGTACCTCCACTCTTGTAGTTGACCTTGGTGGCAGCCATAAGACAAGCACTAGAGGAAGAAGGGTTAGTATCCAAAGCATTACTGGATTGACTTGCATTAACCTCATCACGTCGAGCGATAAGTCCATCCTCATAGATAGGGATCCTTGCAATCCCTTCCTGAAGTCTTCTCCTAATGGGATAGTGAGGAGCATGATACCTCTAATGTTCATGACCATCTCCTTTGTGTACGTGCTCAAGCACATGTCCTACTTGTGAGTGGAGCACAAGTATATCCATTGCTCTCTCAATTGAGAGCTCATGTCTTCTGTTGATCACCTCCTCAAGTAAGAAACCCTCTCAGGAGCTGTGATTTGTTGGAGAAGCTAGTCAATCACTTCAAGTAGAGCAATCCTTTGAAGACCTCTGAAGGAGTTTATCCTGCACATAAGATCATAAATCCTCAAGAAAGTATCACAAAGGTCATCATTCAGAATTTCTCACAACTTCATCAAATTGGAAGAAGAACTCCTGTTGTTGAGCTCGACGAATGCTCCACAGTTAATCTTATGGAGGAGGTGGGGGAGCTGGACTGATAGAATCGATCATCTAAAATGATTGCATGAGCAATGTAGATGGTGCTCCCCCTGCACCAGTGCATGGTCCACTCAAAATGGTTGGAGTAGAATTTGGAATGGCACTTGGGGTAGAATCTGATGAAGCGCCTGATGAAGAGCTTGGTGTAGGTCTTGATCTAAAGGGGTTGTAGAAGCTGCTACAAGGCAATCTTGTAGAGGGATCAAGGAGGCTTGAGCTTGATGCTACTTTCTTACCTTTTCTTGATGGTGCTCCATTTGCCTTATAGATCTTCTCCCTCGTCCAGCTTGCGGTGATCTTCTCATCATCAAAGAGCAACCCGATCACATCCTCGATGAAGAGATCCTTCTCCATGACGAGATCAAGAGTGATGTAGAGGAGCTTGCTGCTAGGGAGCAAGGTGAGGATCTTCTTGACTATCACAATCTTGGGAAGGTCGAAAGTAGTTGCTCCAATTCTGTCCACAATACCTCGCAAGCGAATAAGAGAGTCAAGTAAGTCCTCATTCTCATTAGCACAAAAAGCAAAGAACTCCTCAACAAGTGTATCACTAGCATGACCAATAAAAGACTCACAAGCATCATCATCACTAGTCATACTAGAGGAGCAAGTAAGAACAAGAGAGCCAACATCATCAATCATCACATTTGGCACACTAGTAGAGCAACCTATCAAATCCTCACTAGTAGAATCTAGGCACTCACTAGAACTAGGCACATCCACACAATCATCATCATCATCATCATCATATACATGATCATTGGTAAAGGTATTAACAAAGTCTACAAGTGTGTCCATCAACTCATCCGGAATCATGGCATTTAGGTAGCTTTTCAAGCAATCCTTCGATAAGCCATGACCCGACCCCGAATGGGATGATATCCCAACTCAATACGGTCACTACTCAAGGCGGTTAAGCCCTATGATGAGCACTTGGCTCTGATACCACTTGAAAGGACCGAGTGATTGAGAGGGGGGGGGGGGGTGAATCGGGAACTCGCACTATGTACCAAAATAACCAATTCCTATGCCAACCACTCAAAACAACTCCTACACAATTCTAGTGGTGAACACACTAGTAAGATAATGAATGTATAAACAGAACAACAACCTAAGCATACTAGTGAATCACACAAGGCAATACAACTCCTATGCAAGTTAGTGATAAAGACACGCAGAAGTAAACAATTAGCTAGCAAAGGAGCCTACTCATGCAAAGCTACTAGATCATCAAGTACAAGATAAGCATACAAGCATGAGTAGCACTATACATACTAGGGTGATCGATCAAACCAAAGCAACTCCTATACATGCTTGTGATCAAGAGAGTTAAGCACAACTAGCAAGTAGAGAAGCCTATTCATGCAAGTCTACAAGTAATCAACTAAAGCACGGTAAGCATATGAGCATGAATAGAACGGTATGCAATTAAGGAAAGTAATGCATCAAGTAAGGAGTAGAGTAAGAGATGGCTCATGATTTTTTTCCCGAGGTCTCGGAAGGATGGCGCCTTCCCCTACTCCTTGTTGGACCACTCCCACCTGAGTCCCGGTCCCTCCCGCCACGGATGTGGAGTTCTCGTCCACAAGCCCGCAATCACTCCCGGAGTGAAGACATGGTGCGCATCACCGTTGCCATCATGGCACAAGCTTGCCTCCCTCGAGGACTTGCCAGACTCCTCGAGCCAACACGGCCGCTCACTATTGATGCCCCTTTCACTGGTGGGCTCAAACCGAGTACAAACGTGTGACAGCCTTCACAACCAATCATGATAGGCTCGATCACCGACACCTAACCAGTCTAGGTCTCATCATAGACAAAGAGTAACAACCTAGATCACACCCTCAAGGACACCCTAGCATTAGATGTGCATCAATGCTCAAGTTACTCTCGCTAGCACTCTCAAGATATGCAATATCTCCTTCTAGTGCTCTCCTCTTTTCCTCTTAGATCTCACTAAATTCTCCTAGCAATTCCACTGGTTAAGAGAGGTCTCCAAGACCCCAGCAATGAAGTTATATAGGTTTCCAACCTCCAACTAGCCGTTGCTCCATGAAATCAGCTTTCTGGGCTTACTTACCGGACTGACCGGTCACTGCCTGACCAGGCCGTACGGTCAGTGCAATCCTTAGCACCAACAGCTCTGCCCTACTGAACTCTTGTACTGACTAGACCGTCTGGTCCATTTCTCTCTCCAGTCTAGAAATATTTTGGCTCCTGCTTTCTTGCTGCCCAGAGTCATCTTGTATAGACCATACCGTCCGGTCTCTACAGGCTCGACTCTGGCAGTTTCCTCGCTGAGTCTTCTAGCTGGATTGTTCTCTCCTCTGATGACCAACCTGTCTGGTCACTCCTTAACCGATTGTCCAGTCTCTCCATCCAAAAGCTAAAACTTCTCATCCTCACCTGACTTGATTTCTCGGCTTCTCCGAGCAGCTCTTGGCTTCTCCACTGTCACCTAGTACCTGTGTTTTCACTGAGCGTCCATGCACATCACCGAATAGACATGACCTAAGAGAAATGAGCTAGACCCCCTTGATAGTTTGGTTTTTCCTATGGACTCAAAGCCCTAACGACTAGACAAGTGTTCCAAACATTTGCTCCATAGCTTGTCCTCATCTTTGATCCATCTCCATCAACCCTTGGACTCCATAAAGCTCACAAACCTCCATGCTTGTGGTCATTGTCATCAACCGCCAAGGCCGTCATCTACAATCGTCATAAGGTAGAAAAGGTTTCCTACACGAACAACACTTGTTTAGACATTAGTCACACATTTCAAGTTTGTCATTCATCATCAAAACATACCTTTGGGTGACCTCAATGGTCATGATCCTTACAACGAGAAAACGTTAAACTTGGGGGAGTTTGTTGATGGTTGTTAAATACCATTTTTGACCATCAATATTACTCAAAATAAAAAAGGAATCAATATTCTCACCATGCATGTTAGTTAGAAATCATAAATATCCACTAGTGCTTGGAGAAATACTCACATGCAGGAGAAACAATGAAACTGAGGAGAAAACACACCTAGTTGGCGAAGAAACAAAACTTCCACCAATTAGAGTGCGCCAACTGGGACTCCCACAGATCAACTAGCCCACTTGTAGGACCAAACCGACATACAAAAGGGTTAAGCCATGGAGGAATCAAAGGAGGCCAACCACCCTTGGTCGGTCAAACCTGTTCAGCCGAAAACCAAGTGGGCCTAGTGGGGCCAAGCTTCCTATGGCGGTTTCCCACCGACTTCCCAAAGACGGTTGACCCTTTAGGGCGAGAGTTACCAACCTCAAAATCGTCTTTGGACCCCTATAATCGCTAGGGGATTAGGGGTATTGTTCTAGAGATGTAAGCGTGGTGATAATATCAATAGAATGTATTATTTGCCATGTAGCCCACGGATTGATAGGGATAGGCAGTAGGTGGTGATAGTCATATCTATCCAATGAGATTCCCCATGTTCGGCTATGCAATAGGCTCTTGGCCAGAATCGTACTATGTGATGATCTGATTGTCTTGCATATCTTATGTATTTGTATAATAGTCTATAATGTAGACTATATAACTATATAAAAGAAACATAGGAACTTAGCTCTTTCTTTGTCCTCTCCACAAGACTAGTATTTATTTATCTTGAGTATGCTATCATTGTGCCCACTACCCATGGTTATCTTTATCCTCACCCCTATGAGGATTTTGTCTCACAAACCATGATGCTTGGTTAAGAACATGGTAATTACTCTAATCAAATCCTCGCCTTCCTTTGGGATAAAATAAATACGGTACCCTAATACTTCTAGGTGAAATTCCATAATGGTATTGTCCGTGCGCTAGCGGACTCTCTGCATTCATTAAAGATGACCAATACACATTTCTGGCTTTGTTGCTAAGGCAACTTAGTAGCAACGTTAAGAAATGTCAAGACTACCCTACTACAAATCCTATTTATGATGGTTCTCTTGGCGGTTAATGACAATGACCACAAGCATGGTGGCTTGATGGAGTCCAAGGGTTAATGGAGATGGATCAATGCTAAGGACAAGCTAGGAGGAAGTGTTTGGAACACTTGTCTAGTTGTTATGGCTTGTGTCCACAGGAAAAAACCAGACTATCAAGAGGGTCTAGGTTATATCTCTTAGGTCGCGCCAGTCGGTGATGTGCATGGATGCTTGGTGAAATCACAAGGCACTAGATGGTAGTGGAGAGGTCAAGGAGCTACTAGATGAAGTTAGTAAATGAAGTCAAGTAGAGATGACAAGATTCAACTTCTAGAAATGGAGACTGGACAGAGTGGTCTTGGAGACCGGACGGTTCAGTCATCAGAGAGAATTCCAGAACAGAGGAGAGTTGGTCGTGAGGAAATCTTTTGGAGCCAAATTGTGCAGACCAGGTTGTACAGTATGTAGACCAGACTATATGGTCTATAGAAGACAATTCTGGATAGACAAGGAAGTGGCTGCAATGGCTCTATTTGGAGGAGGAGCGATGGAGAGTAGATTGTACGGTCTATAGACTGGACCGTATGGTCTGTACTAGGAACAATTACGGACAAAGAGCAATGGCTTTTCTAGGAGAGAGAATGGATTATATAGTCTGTACGTTCAGAAAGCTGTTTTCATGGAGCAATGACTATTTTGAGGTTGGAAGCCTATTTAAAGTTGTTGCTTGGGTCTTGGAGAACTCTCTTGGCCATTGGGATTGCTTGGTGCATCAGTAGGGAGCCAAGAGGAAAAGAGGAGAGCACTAGGAGGATATATTGCATCTATACACATCTAAGGATACGCTGTCCTTGACAGTGTGCTCTAGGTTGTTACTCTTGGTCTATGATGGGACCTAGACCGCTTAGGTGTCGGTAATGAGCCTATGGTAATCGGTTGTGAAGGCCGCCACACGTTTGTATATGGTTTGAGCTTGTCGTTGAAAGGACCAACGCTAGTGAGTGCTCGTGCCAGCTCTGGGAGTCCGGCAAATTCTCAAGAGGGGTGAGCTTGTGCGTTGATTCTTTAAGCCATACTTGTATATAGACTAAGTTGAAGCAGTTTCACATAATTAAGCACATCCAAAACATAATCATGACTTTGTTTGTACTGGTCAGCTAGTAACAAAATAAAACTCTTGAGGTTGCTGAGATTCCTGACATGTTGGAACTGTAGGATTAGAGGTGTAGGTAAGAGACGGTTGAGGAAGGCCAGGCAGTCTTCATAGTAAAACCCTACTCTCATTACCGCCACCCTCCTTAGTCACAGTCACACCGTGCACCCTTGTTGCAGCGCCTCCACCGCTAGGATTCGCCCCTGCTGATGAGGACATCACTCCTAAGGATACATGCAGCACTCCTCCAATTCTGGACTTGCAAGGTCCAATGACTAGAGCTCGTGCACGACGACTAAATTTAGAGGTGAGCTCATTCCTATGTTCTTTATCATATGTCACTTTTGAGAATGGTTTGCTACCTAATGATTATATGGTAATTAGGAACTATGGAGAGGACCAGGAGATGATGGGAGAAGTACTTGGAGACGTGGAGGACCATCAAGGACGTGGAAGCCAAGGTGGAGGCCCAACCAAAACCAACTTCGAGTCTGTTTCGGGGCTCAAAACCAGTATGCACAAAAATGGATGCCCAGGACGCATACAAACTCGAATTTGGACGTAATATATATGCATGGAAAAATAAGAAGAAGACCTCTCCAATGCCACTGGTCTCATGTCAAAATTCATCAGGAGTCATCGGGAATCGTCAAAACAAGAGAGGGTCCAGAATCTATTTCGGTGCTGCGTCGCCTGTTTTTGGCCTCTAGGCTTTGTATCTAGTTGAGCCCAATTAGGGGCGCGTCCAGAGGGTCTTGCACGACCCTAGGGTCTTCATATACAGCCGCCGCCGCACCATTAGGGTTCAGGTTTTGCTTAGATTATTCTGTTTATAATAGTTTCACCGTCATCATGGTTTGTGAGACCCCAACTTCATGAGACCCCGTACATCTGCAATTGTATTGCATTCTTATTTGTTCTTGCTTGTGTTCTTGATTCGCAGGCAGAGATTAGCCTTCTCGGCGAGGTCAATCGCTTTAGGACGGTTGATAACCAGAGGAGACGTCGTGCTGCGATTGCGGGGTTTAAAACGTGCTATTCTAAAGCCGGATCGATTTGTGTGTTGCCTCCGACCAAATCAACGTATCCAGAACCTTTCGAAAGATCGGGAACCCTTGTACACATCAAGTAGTATCAGAGCTTTAGGTGCACCGTCAGGTTCGCACTACCCTTAGTTAATTTCATTTTGTATTCATCCTATCATCCACAGAAAAGCCAAAAAAAAATTTCCCTCCGCCCATAACCACGTGTTTAGCCTTTGCATATTTCAATTTCAGAGTCCGTAGTCTTGAGTTTATGCCCTAGTTCTTTTTTAGTCGCTGGTTTAGTTTGTGTTTTTGTCGTCAGTAATGTTCCTTGCAACCCTAGCCGCCATCCCCTTCACCATCCTCTGCTTTGTTGGCTTTTTGTGCTAGGGTTGATTGATCGACACACCTAGCCTAGTTCCACCCTAATCCCACCCTAAACACACCATTAACACCCTGGACCAATCCCCACAAATTCTACTTTCCGCTGCCTCCATGCCGCCAAAAGAAAATCCTACTCGATTCCAAACCCAACCCCAAAACCGACTCGGGTTTCTGGAAAACCGACTCCGACCCCCCTACGCCCTGTGTGCCCTCGTCAAAAAATTCAAAAAAAATTGGGATGGTAAAGAAAAAATTCATTCAAGTTGAAACCCGACATTTTCTAAAACTTTAAGATTTTCTGTAGGCCACATCCTACTTCTGTTTGAGCTAAAATTTTCTGTGGATTCTCCTCCATTGTTAGTGAGTTGGAGAAAAATATCAAAAACATAAAATAAAAAAAAGAAATTTGGTATTTTTACTAGTGCTACATCTAGCCCCCTAAAATTTCTGGATTAGGCTGTGTTGCATTTAGCCCCCTGTTATTGCCTGTTGTGCCTTTGTCTCCTTGTTTTGACTTTGCTATCACTATTGTTCTAGGACATACTTAGACCAGCAACTAGGGACAAGTTTCTTGGGCACTTATTCAGCTTTACTATCTGTTTTTGATTTGTGTGTCACTCACATATATATATTTGGCCTTTCCTAGCTCTACATATTTCTTCTGGACAGCACATAGGTTATTTTGTGACCCTTGCAATCGTGAAACACATCTCTCTGGTATCCTTTGCTTTGCTTTTCAGAACTTTGTAAGAGCTTTGTAAGAAGTTTCCTTTTGCTATGTTGAGAGGCACCACTGCTTAGCTGTTTTGTAGGGATAACCTTCACTGTTTGTTTCCTGTTTTGGTGTTTGTGATGGCAGGAAGTGACGACGGAGAGATGGCTTCACCCTCACAATTTGCTGAGTCCGTGAGCCAAGAGCAGCTCCAGAAGGCTTTGCAGGCTGCTCAGAGTGATTTGGCAGAGACGATCACCAGAGCCGTTACTGATGCGGTCAGCAAGCTTCACATTGGAGAAAGCATCGAGCGGTTGGAGAAGCGGGTCTCTAAGTTAACCAATCAAGTTATCGCGTTGGAGACCACTCCCAAAACCAATGATACGAACACCAATAACAACAACGACGACGTTGAAGACGTCCATGATGAAGACATGGTGTATAAGGCTGATGGCATCGTGGATAGGTCAGGTACGAGGGCCACATAATTATGACGTCGTTTGCAACATAATACTCAAGGTATGGGTGGTTTCCATAACTACAATCATCGTCCACATGGTAACTATGCTCCAGATGACCCGTATGCTAAAATTAAGTTTTCAATTCCTTCATTTTCGGGTCAGTATGATGGTGATGTTTATCTTGATTGGGAGATGATTGTAGAACAAAAATTTAATGCCCACCTTGTTCCTGAACAACATAGAGTTAGACAAGCCACTAGTGAGTTTAAGGACTTTGCTATTATTTGGTGGAGTGGTCTAGCTGCTGAAACAGATTTGCCTACTACTTGGGAAGAACTTAAGGTAGCAATGCATGATCGTTTTGTTCCTCCTTCTTTTTATAGAGAGATTCATAATAAACTGCAGCGTTTAGAACAAGGAGATAAAACTGTTCAGGAGTACTTTAGTGAGCTTCAGAAGGGTTTGATTCGTTGTGTTGTAGTGGAAAAAGTAGAGGATCAGATTTGTCGCTTTTATTCTGGTTTAAGAAAAGAAATTCAGGACATCCTTGATTATAAAGAATATTATACCCTCACCCAGTGTTTCCAGTATGCTATGCTTGCAGAGAAAGAATCATAGGGACTTTTTTAGGCTTTTGAGGAGTACAGCAAGTCGAGGAACTCCTACCCCCCACGCTCGATGGGGACTTCGGGGCTGCCCATGTGACAACCCTACTCCGAAAAGTAGAGTATGTCGTACAGGATCGCCTCGGGAGATGGTTAACAAAGTAACCATACACAGCATTCACACATGAACATTCATCATTTACAACATTACATCACTTAGGTGCATAATATTACAAGTCCAGAGGTAAAGTATAATTAAGTTCAGATCTGAATACATATGTCCTTAGTACATATTACACAAATATGCGGAAGCGGTGAAACGACAAAACACGACATTTAGTCCTACGTGAACCATGCCGGCCCTATGGTGATGGCTCACTCATCCAGGTTAGGAGAACTGGGGTCCCATTCGATGGTCCAGTTCTGAGGCTCCTCGCCTTCCCACACAACCTTATTACAACAATTACAATAGGTCGCTTGAGGAAAACCTAAAAAACAACATCAACGCAAAGCCTGAGTATCTAACATACTCCATAAGACTTACCCATCAAAAGGTTTACTAAAACCGACTCCTAGCATGCAGGGGGCTGACCGGGTTTATTTGACAATTGCATAAAAAGCTCCTATTAGTTCTATGCTGCACTTTCAATTTCCTTAAACAAGATTTTACTTTGCTTATTGTAGAACACAGCTACGGTGAGTATAGCTAGCTGCTAAGACATGAACATAGCTAAAGAGCAGTACATCATAGCAACATGTATCCATAGCATAAGTAAATTTCAGAAACTTAACCACAACTTTACTACTTAACACATCATTGCCGCTGCTCAAACAAGAGGTACTCATAACCGCGAGGGACCGCAATTCGAATTGATTTACATCCTACAGGGAAAGATCCAAATACATGACATACGCATCATTTAAGAACACGTATGGCCACCGTTCACAAGATTGCTATAAAGTCGATCCGGGGCCATCGATCCCGAGTACACGTCCTCCCCACGATACAGTACTTCGTATCCGAGGCTTAACCCATGCACTCTCCAGCGGTCCTCAAACCCGTGCAACCACCGTGCTGTTCACATCACCTCTAGATCAATGAGTATGGCCGTCCAACAATACGGCGCCCAAGCTACTAGGTTTACCAATTCCCATATTAGAGGTATGTACTTGGTATTGTTCAATACTTGTCCGCGGAGTTGCAACGATAGGTGCTCCATTTTATCAAGTTCATCATCCAAGTGAACCATAGTTGAATCTAGAACCTACCGTTGACTCCACTAGTTTAAGCATAGCATTTGCTAACGGAAAAGCTTACTAACATACTAACCATAGGTCCTTGCTGGAGTATGCAAGTGTTTTTCATCCAAGTCCTACACTTAATGCACAATACAATACTCCTACTTGTGATAAAGTAAAAGGACTCGAATGACAAACTGGGTTATGCACCGGGGCTTGCCTTGGGTGTGATCGTAGTTAGAGTCTTCACCAAGGTGCACTTCAGCTCCTTGCTGGTCCGGTGTGATCTCCTCGGTCTCGATCCCTATATGGAATGGACATGCATTAATGCCAAGGAATACACAAGGTTTCATGGAGTTTTCCTTAACTAAAGATGGAATGCATGGCATGACAATTCATGGCACTTCCTCAGCAAATAAAAATTTATGACTAATCACTTATTCATGAATGTGTGCACACCTAAGTATGACATGGTAACTACTGAATTTTTGAAGGGGACAAACTTCTAATTACTAGAATGCAACTTTAAATTATCACAATCTTAGTGTAAGTCTACTTTAACATGAGCATGGCCTAGATGTTGATTAACTGACCTCACATGCTGATGAGGATATGACAATGTAGTACTTAGGGTCAAATTTTAGAAAGTTCATTTTTGAGCCACTTAGCTAAAGTGACCATGTGCAAACTAACACTATACCTAGACATGGCATTTTTAATTTCATCACTAGTTCTAGCTCATATAGTTAATCAAGAACCAAAGCATAGAACTGAAACATGAGAATTTCTACTGTAATGTGAAGCTGAGTTATTTTCCATGGACTTCCAGATATTAATTTATTCCTACTTTCCTTAAATACACACATAAAGTAACATTTATATGAAGAAATTCCTAGTTTCTTAGCAAATGATCAATTTCGACAATAAATTTTTCATGGGATTTTTCATAGGTAACTTCAAATTTTTCATGGGATTTTTCATAAGTGTACAAGTGCATAAGGAACAGGAATGCCAAATTTCATAATTAAATTCCTAGCCAATAATTTTCATAAATTCAATTACTGAAAATGAGGATTTATGCAATAATACTAAAAATATGCGTATAAATGGAAATGTGATTTTGCAGAAAGTTTAAGGATGCCCTGAAATGCTTACTGAGCAAATTTCATGAATTTACCATTTACAAAAAATTACTTATGAATTTATTAAGCAAATTAGGGTTGTGACTTTGATGGATTAAATAAATTAATTTACTGAATAAACATGGACTTGATCCTGTTTTTCTGGTAGAGCAAGCTTTTAGGAGTTGATCAAAATTTATTTCACAATTTTTGGCCTTGTATTTATCGAGATATTGAATGTTGAAGTTTATTCAAAGTTCACTATTATTTACAGTTTTACCACTGGGTTCAAATTTTTCCAGGCGCGCGCGCGTACCCGCGTGGCGGCCGGCGATGGCGAACTCGGCCTAGCGGCCGATCGGCGGCACGGCCGGGGCTCGCGAGCTACTCGCATGATCTCCATGCCGAGGGGATCTCGTGGAGGGGGTCGGAGGGGAGAGGGTCTCACCGGAGGTGGCCGGCGACGACGCGCGGTGGCAGAGGCAACTCCGGTGAGGCCCACGTGACGGTGCCGAGGGAGAGGGAGGCCGGGGTTCGGTCGACGAGCTTCGCGGTGGTCCGGGGATGGTCGGTGTCGAGGAACTCGTCGAGGGGGAAGGCCGGAGGGGGGTTCTTGTCGGTGGGGGGGGAAGACGATCCCGACGGCGGTGGCTCGGGCTTCACGAAATCTGGTGAGCACACTACACGAGGGAAGGAGCGGGTCAGAGGGGAGCGAGGTGGTGACCTTGCGCGTCAATTTGCGAAAGAAAGAGGGAGTGGGAAGCCACCTAGTCGAAGCTGGACACGACGGCGGTCATGGCGGGGAAGAACACAGCCTGCTCGGGTTTCGCGAGAGAGAGAGAGGAGGGAAAAGTGCAGGGGTGCTTGGCTTTGCTGGAGCAGAGCGGAGCGCATGACAGCGAAGGGCGAGGAGGAGGGGCAGTACCAGTCTAGTTTTAACGCCGATCGACCGGGAGAGTGAGAGAGAGAGAGAGGGGCGGCGAGCTGTCGGCAGGGAAATAGAGGGAGGGAGCGCTGCCTTCAAGTTCCGGCCGCAGGCACAGGAGGGTTTGGCAGAGCAGTGGCCTGCGTGGCGCTGCAGTGGCCGTCCTGGTGCTCCAGTGATCGACGGCGGCTCGTACGGTAGCGTCGGTGTCGAGCGGAGACTGGCCGGGGGAAAAAAGGACAGAGAGGGGGGTTGACCCGGCTTGACTTAAACCTTGACTCGGGTTTGGGAAATTTCGTCACGCTCCCTTGCTCCAAACTCGACACAAATTGTTGTGTGGACTCAGGAAAACATGTGCTCCAACTTTGCTTTTGGGAGCACCAGCTGAAATGGCTTTGATAAATTATGAAAATTCCAAACCCGAAATACACTTTGCTGACTTTGGGGGAATTTTTAAGGGTATCAATTGGTTACCAAAAATTCTGGTAAAATTCTCACAATTCTCTTTTGTGCTGGACATTCAGAATATGCAAAAATATTGGGGTACTTCCATGGGTTTTGGTAATGTTTGTGAATGACCCATATTTGATTATTCTGGAATTTAATTAAATAGTTTTCCTCACTTTATTCTTTGGCACATGGGTTAATTATACTTTTGCTTAGCCCTTGCTTGATGTTAGGTTTAGTAAATTTCATTTTGTGACATGGGATGTCACAGCACACCCCCCTTAAGGAAATCTCGTCCCGAGATTTGCAAAAGAATAAACAAGAGGGAGGTGTGCGGATGGTTACCGGTTTTGTGAGGCCAAGAATTCTAGAAAGTTGGCCTTCAGAAACTCCTCTTGTTCCCATGTGGCTTCCTCTTCAGTATGGTTACTCCATTGCACTTTGTAGAAGGTGATAGTGCGGCTGCGGGTTACTCGGTCCTTTTGATCGAGGATGCGAACGAGGTATTCGGGGTAGGAGAGGTCTTCTTCCAACTGCTCGGTGTCGGAGATAACCACGTCGATCAGAGGCTTCAAACATCTCTTGAGTTGGTAGAGATGGAAGACATTGTGCACCCGCTCAAGATTTTCCGGTTGTTGCAACCGATAAACAACGGCGCTATGCTTTTCCGTGATCGAAAAAGGTCCGATATAGCGGGGTGCAAATTTCCCTTTGATTCCGAAACGAGATACACCTTTGTTGGGAGAAACCCGAAGATAGACATGATCTCCCTTTGCGAACTCCAATGGACGTCTCCTTTTATTAGAGTAACTCATTTGGCGGGATTGCGCGGCCTTCATGTTAGCTTGGATTTGTCGCACCTTCTCTTCGGCGTGCGTGACCAGATCGGGACCGAAAGTAATTCTTTCTCCCGACTCTGACCAATTCAGCGGGGTTCAACACGAGTGACCATACAAAGCTTCAAATGGCGACATTCCCAAACTTTCTTGATAACTATTGTTGTAGGAGAATTCAACGAACGGGAGGCAAGATTCCCAATTCCCACGATTGTCTAGCACACAAGCTCTTAATAAATCTTCCAAATATTGATTTAGTCTCTAGGTTTGTCCATCGGTTTATGCACGATAAACGGAACTGCGGATGAGAGTGGTGCCAAGACAAGCGTGTAATTGCTCCTAAAAACGAGCAATAAATTGGGGGCCTCGATCAGAGATGATCTTCTTGGGCACACCGTGCGAGCATAGAATCCGCACAATGTAGAGCTCGGTATATTGCTTAGTAGAGTAGGTTGTATGGACGGGGATAAAATGAGCAGATTTGGTCAACCTATCCACAATAACCCATATGGAATCGTGCTTCTTGGGTGTGAGGGGTAGCCCAACGATGAAGTCCATAGCAATGTCTTCCCATTTCCAAGCGGGGATTTTCAATGGGTGTAAAAGACAGGCTGTTCTCAAATGATCAGCCTTCACACGTTGGCAAGTGTCACATTTGGAGACATAACAAGCAACCTCTCGTTTCATGTGTGTCCACCAAAACTTTTCCCTTAACCCGCGATACATTTTGTTGCTGCCGGGGTGTATGGAGTATTTGGACAAGTGAACCTCATCCAAAATTTTCTTTCTTAGCTCCTCATTCTTTGGAACAACAAGGCAATTGTTGAACCAAAGTACTCCATCTTCATCTTGTCGGAAACATGTAGCCTCTTCCTTCCCGATTTTCTGGCGGATATACTCCATTCCTTTGTCCTGCTTCTGGGCTTCCATGATTTCTTCCTGAAGAGTAGGAATGAGAGCCAAATTATATAAGGATCCGTGTGGAATGACACGAAGACCTGGTTCGCTCGGATCTGAAATCGGGCGAGCTTCGATAGAGCAAACAATCGCGTGATTGCATTGGTCCCTTCGACTCAAGGCGTCGGCAACCACGTTTGCTTTTCCAGGGTGATAATGAATTTCCAACTCATAATCCTTGATCAGTTCCAACCATCTACGTTGCTGCATATTCAGTTCTTGTTGAGTGAAGATATATTTGAGACTTTTGTGGTCGGTGTAGAGGTTGACAAGATTACCGAGCAGGTAGTGGCGCCAAGTTTTCAAGGCTAGAACAACGGAGGCCAATTCTAAGTCATGAGTGGGATAATTTTGCTCGTGCTTCCAGAGTTGACGTGAGGCATAGGCAATGACACGACCTTCTTGCATAAGCACACAACCTAATCCGGTGCCGGAGGCATCACAATAAACATCGAATGGTTTGGTGATATCGGATTGAGCTAAAACCGGAGCGGTTGTCAGATGCTTCTTGAGCGATTGAAAAGCTTCTTCACATGCACTACTCCACTTGAACTTAGAATCCTTTTCCAGCAGCTTGGTCATAGGCTTGGCAATACTTGAGAAGTTGGGAATGAATTTCTGATAATAACCGGCAAGACCAAGGAAACAGCGAATTTGTCTGACCGATTTTGGAGCCTTCCAATTCAGCACATCCTCTACTTTTGCTAGGGTCCATGGCTACTCCTTCTGCTGATATGATGTGGCCCAAGAATGGAACTTGCTTTAGCCAAAATTCACATTTACTAAATTTGGCGTAGAGTTGGTGATCTCGGAGTCGTTGTAGAACAATGCGAAGGTGCTCGACGTGTTCTTCTTTGGACTTAGAGTAGATCAGAATATCGTCGATGAATACCACTACGAACTTATCCAATTCGGGCCTGAATACGGAGTTCATCAAATACATGAAATGGGCTGGAGCATTGGTGAGACCGGAAGACATGACAAGATATTCGAAAAGACCATATCGGGTGGAGAATGCTGTTTTTGGAATATCTTCGGCTCGGATTTTTATTTGATGGTAACCAAATCAGAGATCAATCTTGGAGAAGACTTTAGCACCTACTAGCTGATAAAAAAGGATATCGATTCGAGGTAGAGGGTACTTGTTCTTGATGGTTACTGCGTTTAACGGTCTATAGTCGACACATAGGCGTAGGGTTTTGTCTTTCTTCTTCACAAAGAGAGCGGGACAACCCCAGGGAGATGAACTTGGTCAGATATAGTCCTTGTCCATAAGCTCTTGTAACTGATCTTTCAACTTCGCTAATTCATTAGGAGCCATTTTGTACGGCCTACGAGCGATAGGCGCCGTACCGGGTACGAGTTCAATCTTAAACTCAACATCCCTGTCCGGAGGCATGCCCGACAAGTCGTCTGGAAAGACGTCGGGAAAATCACAAACCACTGGAATATTTGCTAGCTCCTTCCCTTCCACATGACATACTTGAGAGGTGGACGACTTGAGATACGGCAATCGGAGAATAGAAGGGCCGTGTAATGGTGAGTTCAAATGGACTTCTCGGTCCTCAAGGTGCAATACAGCTTTGTGACTAGTCATCCATTTCATACTGAGAATTATGTCAATGCTTTGGTCGTTTAGGACGATTAGGGAAGTGGGATATATGTTGTTTGCTAGCTTAAGTGGCACTTTCCTTAACTCGAGATGAGCCCTTATTTTTCCACCAGGAGACGTAATAACGTATGGGGTTCCCATAGTGGTGGGGGAAATTTTCAGATGATTTGCACATGCTTGACTAATGAAATCATGCGTTGCTCCTAAATCAAAAAGAACCATGGCATCATGTTGGTTGATTGAGAACGTACCCGCGAGAACGGGTTCTCCAGCTTGGGTCTCTTCGACCGTGGTATAGTTGACTCGGCCATTCTTGTGAGTGGGGGTAGACGACTGAGGACGACTCCCACTGCTGCCATTATTGTTGTTGCTGCTGTTGTGGTTGTTGTTGTTGTTCCCGGAAGTGTTGGAGTTGTTGTTGTTGCTCGGGTTGCGCTTCGGAAACCGACATTCTTTAGCAAAGTGACCGGTGCGGCCACAATTGTAGCACGGCTGTGAGGAGTTGGTCTTCACCACTTGATTGCTTTGCTGCGGTGGGCGAGAACTAGAAGATTGCTGCTGGTTTCCCCCATGGAATCGCAAGTGCTGCTGCGAGAATGATGGGCGAGGTCCTCCTCCCGACGGTACCGCAGCCCGGAATTTCTGTCCGGTCGGGGAAGTGATTGCTAGCTTGTACTTGGGCGGTGTGGAGCCGGATGAACTTCCCATAGCACGTTTCCTCTTCTTGTCCTCTTGATTGGCACGGATGGCATCTTCTTGCACAATGGCGGCACTCATCAAGTCATTGAATGTGCCGGCGGTGACTTGCGCCAATCGGTCTTGTAGCTTCGGGGTAAGTCCCGAACGAAAGCAGTCTTTCTTTTTCTCGTCCGTATCGGCGTGATACGACGCATATTGGGCCAATTAGTTGAACTTCCGTGCATACTCTTGCACGGTTCCGGAGCCTTGCTTCAAGTTGAGGAACTCCTGCAACTTGCGCTTCATAAGTCCAACGGGTATGTGGTGTGCACGGAAAGCAGTGCAGAACTCTGCCCAAGTAACTTGGTGACCCGCGGTGAGAGCAGCGATGAAGCTGGCCCACCAAGCACTTGCGGAGTCACAGAGCTGCTGCACGACAAAGAGGGGCTTCTGCTGCTCGGTGCAGTGGAGGAGTGCGAACTTCGACTCCAATGTGCGAATGAAGTTGTCCGCTTCCAGAGGATCACCGGCTTCTCCGAAGGTGGGCTGGTGAGTCACCCAGAAGTCGGCGTAAGAGGATTCCCGCTGCTGCTGTGGTGGTGGTCCGTGAGCTCCCTGACGGTTCATGTTCTCCATGAACATGCGGAACATTTCGATACATAGCAAGTCTTCGGTTACATCACTCAGAACACTACACCCTACGATCTCGGAGAGCTTAGGTTACAACTTAGCATAACACTACCACACCATGTACACATGACTACGATGTCTCACGAGATTTCACCATACGTACATAAGGCTACTCGGTCACCCGGCGTGGCTGTCACCATCGGACTCCACGTCCATAGCTGCTGGTCCTGTGGGTGCTTCGAAGTCGGTGCCGGAATCACTGTTCTCACTCAGATCAGCATCATCAGGGGGAATCACCGCGAGTGGGATGGGTGGCTCATTGTTAAGGATGGCGTTCAGCTGGGCATTAGCAGCTTGGAGCTGTCCAATGAGCTGCTCTCGTTGTGCGATGATCGCGTGAGCGTCGTTGAGGTTCCCTTCCATGACATCATGCTCATCTTGAGCTTCTTCACGTTGGGCCTGCAGCTCGCTTCGCTCCTCCAAGAGAGCGGTAACCTGACCATGAAGAGAGTAAATCTCTCCTTGGGCAGCAGTGAGCTGGGCGTTGCGTTGGTGCAGTTGCTCCTGCAACACACCGCTTGCATCATCCTCGATGATGAGCCGAGCATCATGGAGCTGCTCGAAAAGGTCGGCCCGCTCCAACTCGCTAGTGTGCAGCTGGCCCACAAGGGCTGCAACCTTAGCATCACGCTCCACGAGCTGGGCATCACGGGCAACAAGCGTGGATTGCAGCGCCTTGCGCTCTCGCTCCAACTCGAGGACGCGAGCGGCAAGGTACTCCGGGTCCAACATGCGCGTGCCATCATCCATCTGCCGGAATAAAGTTTTGCAAGGGTGAGTCAAAACTTAATATTCCACTTAAGCACACATGCTCAAAATAGCATAAGGGATGATTGGTAAAAGAAAAGACACGAGGTTCCTGATCCGTTCATTGACCGGTAACGACGAATTTTTGCGGTCCACGGAGTGAACCGCGGTAATGGGCAAAAACGCTTAGTTTCTGGACAACCTTAAAATTTTTTTATGTGTTGTACAATTGTTGTAGAGAATTTGTTCATCTTTCCAACGCATACTCACACATATCCATCCAATAAAGTCTCTGGGAGTTATGATCATCCAAAGACAGGGGACAGAAATGAGGCAGTTTCTGATTTCCAGAAAAAGGCTTCTGTTTTTGCAATATTCCATCTAGTTCCAGATTTTTCCAAGACAAAATTTCTAAATTTGTATAACAAAACATCATCTTTCCAACGAGTACTTACTCACCTCCATTGAATTAAAACTGAGGAAGTTATGCTCGTTTTAGTGAAACTGACTTTTCTGGTAAGGTGGGACACTTACCGGTTAGGTTCAAATTTCTGGTTTAGGTGCAAAAAGGGGGTTCAATTTCGTCCAAAACCTAGCCATTTCGCATGTTCACAGTATCAATGACAATTTTACAGGTTTTGGTAAGGTTTAATGCATATGATATGCATGGATGCCAATGCTCGATATGACGATTTCCTACATCCTCACAAAAAGAAAACTTGACCGATTATATAACTCGATCTTTTCAGTGGCACACACACCTCTCACACGCTTCTAAGCGAACTACACGGGTTAGTGTACCTGCAAGAGATCCATTTCAGAAACAATACATCAAATTCAAAAGAACAAGCCAAAATAACAATGACAATTTATGCCCAGGTATTCGCCCACCCGGAAGGCAGCCGACGTTTAAGTGCATTCGGTCCGCGCATCAATCAAAGCCCAGGTCTTTGCCCACCCAGAAGGCGTTCGGTATTTACAGCGCAACCGATCCACGCACCAAGACATACCTTCGTTGAAGAGTCCGTAGTTGCAAGTAATTTAAACAAACATAACCCAGGGTTAGCTTTGCCACCTACAAGACTCTTATATGGGCACTACTAGTTCATACCTCACCGTAACGCGTAAAAACGGTTTGTTTACATTTTAAAATGCTCATTTGTGTGTAGCTTATCCCGAGACGGCTCTGATACCAGCTGTGACAACCCTACTCCAAAAAGTAGAGTATGTCGTATAGGATCGCCTCGGGAGATGGTTAACGAAGTAACCATACATAGCATTCACACATGAACATTCATCATTTACAATATTACATCACTTAGGTGCATAATATTACAAGTCCAGAGGTAAAATATAATTAAGTTCAGATCTGAATACATATGTCCTTAGTACATATTACACAAATTTGCGGAAGCGGTGAAACGACAAAACACGACGTTTAGTCCTACGTGAACCATGCCGGCCCTATGGTGATGGCTCACTCATCCAGGTTAGGAGAACTGGGGTCCCATTCGTTGGTCCAGTTCTGAGGCTCCTCACCTTCCCACAGAACCTTATTACAACAATTACAATAGGTCGCTTGAGGAAAACCTGAAAAACAACATCAACGCAAAGCCTGAGTGTCTAACATACTCCGTAAGACTTACCCGTCAAAAGGTTTACTAAAACCGACTCCTAACATGCAGGGGGCTGACCGGGTTTATTTGACAATTGCATAAAAAGCTCCTATTAGTTCTATGCTGCACTTTCAATTTCCTTAAACAAGATTTTACTTTGCTTATTGTAGAACCCAGCTACGGTGAGTCTAGCTAGCTGCTAAGACATGAACATAGCTAAAGAGCAATACATCATAGCAACATGTATCCATAGCATAAGTAAATTTCAGAAACTTAACCCCAACTTTACTACTTAACACATCATTGCCGCTGCTCGAACAAGAGGTACTCATAACCGCGAGGGACGGCAATTCGAATTGATTTACATCCTACAGGGAAAGATCCAAATACATGACATACGCATCATTTAAGAACACGTATGGCCACCGTTCACAAGATTGCTATAAAGTCAATCCGGGGCCATCGATCCCGAGTACACGTCCTCCCCGCGATACAGTACTTCGTATCCGAGGCTTAACCCATGCACTCTCTAGCGGTCCTCAAACCCGTACAACCACCGTGCTGTTCACATCACCTCTCGATCGATGAGTATGGCCGTCCAACAATACGGCGCCCAAGCTACTAGGTTTACCAATTCCCATATTAGAGGTATGTACTTGGTACTGTTCAATACTTGTCAGCGGAGTTGCAACGATAGGTGCTCCATTTTATCAAGTTCATCATCCAAGTGAACCATAGTTGAATCTAGAACCTACCGTTGACTCCACTAGTTTAAGCATAGCATTTGCTAACGGAAAAGCTTACTAACATACTAACCATAGGTCCTTGCTGGAGTATGCAAGTGTTTTTCATCCAAGTCCTACACTTAATGCACAATACAATACTCCTACTTGTGATAAAGTAAAAGGACTCGAATGACAAAACTGGGTTATGCACCGGGGCTTGCCTTGGGTGTGATCGTAGTTAGAGTCTTCACCAAGGTGCACTTCAGCTCCTTGCTGATCCAGTGTGATCTCCTCGATCTCGATCCCTATATGGAATGGAAATGCATTAATGCCAAGGAATACACAAGTTTCATGGAGTTTTCCTTAACTAAAGATGGAATGCATGGCATGACAATTCATGGCACTTCCTCAGCAAATAAAAATTTATGACTAATCATTTATTCATGAATGTGTGCACACCTAAGTATGACATGGTAACTACTGAATTTTTGAAGGGGACAAACTTCTAATTACTAGAATGCAATTTTTAATTATCACAATCTTAGTGTAAGTCTACTTTAACATGAGCATGGCCTAGATGTTGATTAACTGACCTCACATGCTGATGAGGATATGACAATGTAGAACATAGGGTCAAATTTTAGAAAGTTCTTTTTTGAGCTAGCTAAAGTGACCATGTGCAAACTAACACTATACCTAGACATGGTATTTTTAATTTC
This sequence comes from Eleusine coracana subsp. coracana, assembly GCA_032690845.1. Taxonomy (NCBI): domain Eukaryota; kingdom Viridiplantae; phylum Streptophyta; class Magnoliopsida; order Poales; family Poaceae; genus Eleusine; species Eleusine coracana. The sequence goes on from CM064418.1 coordinate 36,141,666, forward strand.
ATCACTAGTTCTAGCTCATATAGTTAATCAAGAACCAAAGCATAGAACTGAAACATGAGAATTTCTACTGTAATGTGAAGCTGAGTTATTTTCCATGGACTTCTAGAAATTAATTTATTCCTACTTTCCTTAAATACACACATAAAGTAACATTTATATGAAGAAATTCCTAGTTTCTTAGCAAATGATCAATTTCGACAGCAAATTTGTACTTAGGTAACTTCAAATTTTTCATGGGATTTTTCATAATTGTACAAGTGCATAAGGAACAGGAATGCCAAATTTTATAATTAAATTCCTAGCCAATAATTTACATAAATTCAATTACTGAAAATGAGGATTTATGCAATAATACTAAAAATATGCATGTAAATGGAAATGTGCTTTTGCAGAATGTTTAAGGATGCCCTGAAATGCTTACTGAGCAAATTTCATGAATTTACCATTTACACAAAATTACTTATGAATTTATTAAGCAAATTAGGGTTGTGAATTTGATGGATTAAATAAATTAATTTACTGAATAAACTTGGACTTGATCCTGCTTTTCTGGTAGAGCAAGATTTTAGGAGTTGAACAAAATTAATTTCACAATTTTTAGCCTTGTATTTCTTGAGATATTGAATTTTGAAGTTTATTCAAAGTTCACTGTTATTTACATGCCACTGGGTTCAAATTTTTCCAGGCGCGCGCACGTACCTGCGCGGCGGCCGGCGATGGCGAGCTCGGCCCAGCGGCCGATCGGCGGCACGGCCAGGACTCGCGAGCTACTCGCATGATCTCCATGCCGAGGGGATCTCGTGGAGGGGGTCGGAGGGGAGAGGGTCTCACCGGAGGTGGCGGCGAGGCCCACGCGAGGCCCACGCGATGGTGCCGAGGGAGAGGGAGGCCGGGTTTCGGTCGACGATCTTCGTGGTGGTCCGGGGATGGTCGGCGTCGAGGAACTCATCGAGGGGGAAGGCCGGAGGGGGGTTCTTGTCGGCGGGGGGGAAGACGATCCTGACGGCGGTGGCTCGGGCTTCACGAAATCCGGTGAGCACACTACACGAGGGAGGGAGCGGGTCAGAAGGGAGTGAGGTGGTGACCTTGCACGTCGATTTGTGAAAGAAAGAGGGAGTTGGAAGCCACCTAGTCGGAGCTGGACACGGCGACGGTCATGGCGGGGAAGGATAGAGCCTGCTCGGGTTTCGCCGGAGAGAGAGAGGAGGGAAAAGTGTAGGGGCGCTTGGCTTCGCTGGAGCAACTTGAGGAGCAGAGCGGAGCGCGTGAGAGCAAAGGGCGAGGAGGAGGGGCAGTACCGGTCTACTTTTAACGCCGATCGACCGGGAGAGCAAGAGAGACAGAGGGGCGGCGAGCTGTCGGCAGGGAAATGGAGGGAGGGACCGCTGCCTTCAAGTTCCGGCCGGTGGCACAGGACGGTTTGGTGGAGCAGTGGCTGGCGTGGCGCTGCAGTGGCCATCCTGGTGCTCCAGTGATCGACGGCGGCTCGTACGGTGGGGTCGGTGTCGAGCGGAGACTGGCCGGGAAGAAAAAAGGAGAGAGAAGGGGGGGTTGACCCGGCTTGACTTGAACCTTGACTTGGGTTTGGGAAATTTCGCCACGCTCCCTTGCTCCAAACTCGACACAACTTTTTGTGTGGACTCAGGAAAACATGTGCTCCAACTTTGCTTTTGGGAGCACCAGCTGAAATGGCTTTGATAAATTATGAAAATTCCAAACCCGAAATACACGTTTCTGACTTTGGGGGAATTTTTAAGGGTATCAATTGGTTTCCAAAAATTCTGGTAAAATTCTCAAAATTCTCTTTTGTGGTGGCCATTCAGAATATGCAAAAATATTGGGGTACTTCCATGGGTTTTAGTAATGTTTGTGAGTGACCCATATTTGATTATTCTGGAATTTAATTCAATAGTTTTCCTCACTTTATTCTTTGGGACATGGGTTAATTATACTTTTGCTTAGACCTTGCTTGATGTTAGGTTTAGTAAATTTCATTCTGTGACATGGGATGTCACAGCCCAGGCCATCTTTCTGGCCGCCCCCACCAGCAGCTACCAAGGGAACCAGTGTTGTTTCTGTAGCCCCAAGATCAGCCCCTGCACCTTCTATGCACTCATGTAAAACTTCTGTGCAGGTACCAGCTAGTAGTGCCGCCTCTGTTGCTTCGATGGGACAAACTACAGGGATTCAGTGCCACCGCTGCCATGGACTTGGTCATGTGCAGAAAGATTATCCATGTAGGCGGGCATATGTGGTGACAGACGATGGCGGTTACATGAGCACCTCCGATATGGAGGATGAAGAGGAGGATGTCGCTGCCACCAGCAGTGACCTCATCCTTGGAGGCGGAGACACCACGGGATACATGAACATTATTGTTCAGCGTGTCCTTAGCACACAAGTTCATCAGCCCGAGACGATGCAGCGCCACAACTTGTTCTAGATTTTCTTTGTCATCAAGAACCGCCGAGCACGTGTCATCATTGATGGAGGGAGCTGCAATAACTTGGTGAGTTCTGATGTGGTCAACAAACTTGCTTTGACCACATGCCCACATCCACATACGTACTACATTCAGTGGTTAAACGACTCTGGAAAAGCTAAGGTAATACAAACTTGCAGAGTTCCTTTTTCCATTGGTTCTTATGTGGATTCTGTTGATTGTGATATCATACCCATGCAAGCATGTTCACTTTTATTGGGTAGACCTTGGGAATTTGATAATGATATTGTACACCATGATAGAAGTAATAAGTACACTTTTATGCATAAAGGAACTAAAATAACTTTGTTACCAATGACCCCTGCTGAAATTGTACAAGTTGATCTAGAAAGAGCTGCTAGTTTGAAAAATAAAGGTCCTGAAATTCAACAACCTATTAATTCTAATTCTACACCTTGTAATGTTAATGATTCTTCAAGTTCAAAGGGTGCTGGAATTAAATTACAAGGTCGTTCATGTCTTGTAATAAAATCTGAGCTTGCTGAAATTTCTGATAATGATGATATTTGCTATGCTTTGATATGCAAACAAGCTTTGTATTCGCTTGATGATATTTCTTCTTGTGCTTTGCCTCCTGCTATCACTAACCTTTTGCAGGAGTATGAGGATGTTTTTCCAGCTGAGATACCCCCAGGATTACCACCTTTGAGAGGGATTGAGCATCAAATTGATTTGATTCTGGGTGCTACTTTACCAAACCGTGCTACTTATAGGACCAACCCTGAGGAGACTAAGGAGATACAATGACAAGTTCAAGACCTTTTGGATTGTGGGTATGTTCGTCAATCACTTAGTCCTTGTGCTATTCTTGTACTTTTGGTTCCTAAGAAAGATGGTACTTGGCGTATGTGTGTAGATTATAGAGCCATTAATAATATTACTATTAGGTATCGTCATCCTATTCCTAGGCTAGACGACATGCTTGATGAGTTATGTGGTGCTATAATTTTCACTGAAATTGATTTGCGTAGTGGCTACCATCAAATTAGAATAAAACTTGGAGATGAATGGAAAACAACTTTCAAAACTAAATTCGGATTATATGAGTGGTTGGTAATGCCTTTTGGTTTAACTAATGCACCTAGTACTTTCATGCGCTTGATGAATGAGGTTTTAAGAGCTTTTATTGGAAAATTTGTGGTAGTTTACTTTGATGATATCTTGATTTATAGCAAATCCATAGATGAACACATGAATCATTTGTGTGCTATTTTTGATGCTTTATGAGATGCACGTTTATTTGGTAACCTTGAGAAGTGCACCTTTTGCACGGATCAAGTCTCTTTTCTTGGCTATATTGTGACTCCATAGGGAATTGAGGTGGATGAGGTGAAGATTGAAGTCATAAAGAGCTGGCCTGTACCAAAAACTATCACACAGGTGAGGAGTTTTCTTGATCTTGCAGGTTTCTACCGCCGCTTTGTCAAAGATTTCAGCACTATTGCTCCACCTTTGCATGAGTTGACAAAGAAGGGCGTTGATTTCCATTGGGGTAAGGTACATCATTAGTCTTTTGATGCTTTGAAGGATAAACTTACACATGCACCATTGCTGCAATTACCTAATTTTGATAAGATTTTTGAGCTTGAATGTGATGCTAGTGGTATAGGCATTGGTGGTGTTTTGATGCAAGATAGTAAACCTGTTGCATACTTTAGTGAGAAAATTATTGGGCCTGTTTTGAATTACTCCATGTATGACAAGGAATTGCATGCACTTGTACGTTGTTTAGAGACGTGGCGTCATTATTTGTTGCCTAAAGAATTTGTTATTCATTCTGATCATGAATCACTTAAGTATATTCGTTCTCAATGTAATTTGAACCGTAGACATGCTAAATTGATTGAGTTTATTGAGTCTTTTCCTTACATTATTAAACATAAGAAAGGGAAGGATAATGTGATCGCTGATGCTTTATCTAGGCGCTATACTTTATTGTCTCAACTTGATTGTAGAATTTTTGGACTTGAGGCAATTAAAGAACAATATGCTGCTGATGTTGATTTTAAGGATGTATTGCTACATTGTAAAGAAGGTCGTGTATGGAACATACTTGTGTTGACTGATGGATTCTTGTTTAGAGCTAATCGCCTATGCATTCCAGTTGGCTCCATTCATCTTTTGTTGTTACAGGAGGCGCATGGAGGTGGATTGATGGGTCATTTTGGTGCCAAGAAGACGGAGGATATTTGGGCCACACACTTCTTTTGGCCAAGGATGAGGAAAGATGTTGAGTGCTTTGTTGCTCGCTGCACTACATGTCAAAAAGCTAAGTCTCGCTTGAATCCACATGGTTTATACATGCCACTTCCTGTTCCTTCTATTCCTTGGGCGGATATTTCTATGGACTTTATTTTAGGACTGCCTAGGACTAAGAGGGAAAGTGATAGTATTTTTGTTGTTGTAGATAGATTTTCTAAGATGGCATACTTTATACCATGTCATAAGACTGATGATGCTAGTTATATTGCTGATCTCTTTTTCAAAGAAATTGTACGTTTGCATGGTATGCCTTCTACTATTGTTTCAGATCATGATGCAAAATTCTTGAGTCACTTTTGGCGCACGCTTTGGAATAAGTTGGATACAAAGTTGTTGTTTTCTACAACTTGTCACCCACAAACTGATGGACAAACTGGGGTGGTGAACCGCACTTTGGGTACTATGTTGAGAGCTATTTTGAAGAAAAATTTGAAGCAATGGGAAGAATATTTGTCTCATGTTAAGTTTGCATATAATCAGGCAACACATTCTACTAACAAGGTAAGTCCTTTTAAGGTAGTGTATGGTTTTGATCCCCATACTCCACTTGATATACTTCCTCTACCTATTCATGAGGGAGTTCATGTTGATGCTAAGGAGCGTGCTGAATTTATTTTGCAAATGCATGAGACCACTAGACTTAGTATTGAAAAGATGAATGACAAGTATAAAATTGTTGGTAGTAAAGATAGAAAAGAAGTAAAACTTGATGTAGGAGATTTAGTATGGTTACACTTGAGAAAGGATGGATTTCCATATTTGAGAAAGTCTAAATTAATGCCTAGAGCTGATGGTCCTTTCAAAATAATTGAGAAGATTAATGATAATGCATACAAACTTGAGTTGCCTCCCGAGTTCGGGGTTAGTCCTACTTTTAACATTTCAGATTTGAAACCATATTTGGGAGAAGAGGATGAGCTTGAGTCGAGGACGACTCCACTTCAAGAGGGGAAGGATGATGAGGACATCACTCCTAAGGATACATGTAACACTCCTCGAATTCTGGACTTGCAAGATCCAATGACTAGAGCTCATGCACGACGACTAAATTTAGAGGTGAGCTCGTTCCTATGTTCTTCATCATATGTCACTTTTGAGAATGGTTTGCTACCTAATGATTATATTGCAATTAGAAACCATGGAGAGGACCAGGAGATGATGGGAGAAGGACTTGGAGACGTGGAGGACCAGCAAGGACGTGGAAGCCAAGGTGGAGGCCCAACCAAAACTGACTTCGAGTCTGTTTTGGGGCTCAGAACCAGTCTACACTAAAACAGATTCCTAGGATGCATACGGACTCGGATTTGGATGTTCTATATATGCACAGAAAGATAAGAAGAAGACCTTTCCAATGCTGCTGGTCTCATGTCAAAATTGATCCGGAGTCATCAGGAATCGTCAAAACAAGAGAGGGTCCAGAATCTGTTTCGGTGCTGTGTCGCCTATTTTTGGTCTTTGGGCATTGTATCTAGTTGAGCCCAATTAGGGGCGCATCTAGAGGGTCTTGCATGACCCTAGGGTCTTCATATACAGCCTCCACCACACCATTAGGGTTCGGGTTTTGCTTGGATTATTCTATTCATAACAGTTTCACCGTCATCACGGTTTGTGAGACCCCAACTTCATGAGATTCATAATACATCTGCAATTGTGTTGCATTCTTCTTTTTTCTTGCTTGTGTTCTTGATTCGCAGGCAGGGATTCTCGGCAAGGTCAATCATTTTAGGATGGTTGATATCCAGAGGAGATGTCGTGTTGCGATTGCGGGGTTTAGAACATGTTGTTCTGAAGCCGGATCGATTTGTGTGTCGCCTCCGACCAAATCAACGTATCCAGAACCTTTCGGAAGATCAGGAACCCTTGTTCACATCACCTGCTCCTCGTCTTCTCCTTCCTTTTGCAACTGCAATTTAGACCTATCAATCTGCATCACTTGCTCCTGATCAAAGTCTTGCGCGTCAGGTTATTATCGCTGCCGATTCAGGCCAGTAGGTGTTGGTCGTTACTACGCACCCACTTATATACCGCAAGAGGATGGTGTACAGTTGTAGCACTTTTTCCCTTAGAGTATTCCAAGGTATTATCAAACCACTGAGACATTAGGGATAATTAAACAAAGTTAACAGTAAAAGATCTAATCAAGACTACTGTTAAGTTTAGGTTATACGAAGGGGAGACTGGCCAGCGCAAAGGTGCACCAGACGGCAATTATGTTGTTGTGCCGATTGGCGCAGGGTTGAGCCGATCGGCACCATTGCAGATCTAAGTTGTTGAGCTGATCGGCGCAGGTGTTGAGCTGATCGGTGCTGTTGCGGATCAAAGTTGTTAAGCCGACCAGCGCAGGTGTTGAGCCGATCGGTTCACCAACGAAGTTAAACTAGAGTGCAAGTCAAAGCCAAAGGTAAATCTATTTGGTGAGTAGCCAGATATCTACTAGTGAGATCGTAACCAGATAGTCTAATTAAACAGCATCATAATGGATAATTACATGGATCAATGAAAACCTATAATGAATAAGACCACCCTGCTTTCTGAGCGTCTCCCGATTTATCACTGCCGAGAGGAAACCCTTAATCACGTGAGTATCTTACCCTACTCAACTATCCAATAGTGCTGCGCAGGTTTAGTGTTGTCACCACTAAACCACACTACCGGCATCATCAAGCAACCATAATCAATACGATATCTGAACTATCCTAATCACCACGATTAAGATAATATCAACTTACTTAGCCTAGAACTAAGCAATGAGAATAAGCACATGTATGATTATAGAATCAAGATAGACAAATCACCAAAATCATCATCAACATATTCAATCATCCTTGAGATACATAGAGTAAGATTCATCACCGTCGAGATGGCCTACCTTGACGGATCTACTATTACACCAATGGTTCTTGAAACTCAACTAGAGATCTATTCTAACGGGGCAAGCCCCGGTGGCTCTAACTCACGAATCTATTGTCCCTCTGTTGCCTCCTCCTTGGGGTACTGATCGCGGCTAGGGGTTAAAAGTATTTATAGGGGTTGTACTCGTGAAGGACTCGGTTTCTAGCAAATAAGTCGATTGCGCCGATCGGCGCAGGATTGCGCCGATCGGCGCAAGCCGTGTTCTCTCTGGTTTCTGCTCTGAGTCGGTTCCTCTGTCTTCCACAGCTGCCATGTGGGTGTTTTTCTTTGAGATAAAGTCTTGTACCGCACGTCAAGATCTTGAAGTTCTATAAATCTTCTAAGCAAATATCTTCAAGTGTCTGGCGCAGATAGACTTCCATAAACATCAGATAAACTTCCATCGGTATGGGCCTCGGTCACTTCTGTGGGCCAAAATACCCTTACACCGATCGGCTCATGGGCTGGCGCCGATCGACGCACTGGGCTTCTTCAGTGCTTATCGTCAGTTCTGGACTCCTGTTTTGTCCAGCATCACTTTAATAGCCAATTTTACCTATTTCTACAATAAAGCTCCAAAACAACGCATATACAAATATATAGGTAATATCATAGGTAAATGGCCTAAATTAGTATCAATTATAGTCTATTTGGGGTGATATTCACATATAAAAGGGGCACTTGGGAAGTGCCAATAGTAGGGCTGCACCAAGGAAGGAGGTGATGGAATAAGTCTTGTACTATTTGGTCTTGGTCTTTGTTTGACTGTTGGTCCCTGTCTAGGACAGCATATTAGTCCTTGTATAGGACAGCTTCTTGGTCCTTGTATAGGACAGCATAGGACAGTAGCTAGGACAACATCTAGGACTGCATTAGATCATCTAGGATTGCACTTGCTTTATGCTTTTAGACTAGCATCTTAGCATATGTTGGCTGCCTTGACCAGTTATAAATATGTATCCACAATCCCTTGGGTTGGCATGGTATTGTGTGAGTTGTGTGAGAAATAAACCAGAAAATTGCCCCATCTCCTAGTCTTATCCTCTCAATGAGAGTTTCAATTCAGTTACTAACATCTGGTATCAGAATTGTGCTATCTTGTAGCCTAAACAGCTCCTGCTCATCACCTCCCTAGCCTCTCTGCCAGCAGCAGGAACATCTGCTATCCTTGCACATCTTCCCTCCCCTGCTCAGAGGAGCAGCAGCTCGTTAGAGACAGCCTCTTCCCCATGCAGCAGCCCCCTAGTGGCGTGCCATATCCGCAGGACATTCTCGGTGTTCGGTGCCTCGAGCGAGCGGCTTCGGCAGGAGGCCGAGCTCACTGCAGCAGAGGAGCACGAGTGTGCAACGGTAGCAACCGCTGCAACGGCGGCAAGGGCGTCAAGGCTGGCAGCACCAAGGGCGGAGGCGGCAGTAGCGGCGATGGCGGATGCAGCACGTGCGGCGGTTGCAGACATTGAGGCTCTGCGTGGTAGCAACATCAGTGGCTCTGTCACTGATGGCAACATTGACGGAGGGCTCAAGGAGCTAGAAGCAGTGCGGGAGTAGGAGGCAGCGCAAGAGCGGGCAGCACGGTGGGTGGCTGCGCACCCCCATGGGTGTGGTGGCGGCAGCCCAGACGGGTGTGGACGCGCCGGCGATGTTCCAGGAGGGGACGCTCATGGTGGTCGCGCCCTTGGCGATGGTCGGGTTGATGGAGATCGTGGTCTTCATATGCTGCGCGACTCTCCCTCCCCGGACTGGCGCCATGGTCACCACGGGATCTAGGCCATCGTCAGAGAGGTCGGTCCCGGTGGCGGGTGGCCTACCCTCACCAAGACCAACTATGTCGAGTGGGCTGCGATGATGAGGGTGAGGCTCCAAGTGTGGCACATTTGGGATGCAGTCCGGTACGGTGATGTCGACTACGATGATGACCGGTGGGCAATGGATGCCCTCATTGCCACAGTCCCGCCTGAGATGTTGTTCACGCTTTCCAAGAAGAAGACTGCCAAGGAGGCCTAGGACACCATCGCTGTGGCACACATCGGTAGCGACCGTGCCCGTAGGTCCACACTGTAGGCATTTTGCAAGGAGTGGGAGAACCTAGCCTTCAAACCAGGTGAGGACGTTGATGATTTTGCTCTTCGTCTCAACACTCTGCTGCAAAAGATGGTGCAATTCAGCGACAACACCTACGATGAGGAGAGAGCTGTAGAGAAGCTTCTCTGCTGCGTCCCCGAGAGCTACAAGCAGATCGCTCACTCGATTCAGTCGATGCTGGACCTCTCCACGATGTCGATCGTGGAGGCGATAGGTCACCTCAAGGTCATCGACAACGACAAGCCATGGCCTCACTCGGGGCCTATCACCATCGTTAGGAAGCTCCATCTCACTTAGGAGCAGTGGGAGGCTGGCCTGGGTGACAAGTAGAAGGGGGAGTCTTCCACCTCGACGGGCGGCCACAAGCGCGGCAAGGCACGCAAGGCTCACAGAGGCGCTCAGGGCAGAAACACCTAGGGCGGTGCCGCCGGCAAGCGCAAGCCGGCACGAGATGACATCTGCCATAACTGTGGCAAGACTGTCCATTGGGCCAGGGACTGTTGACAGCCACGACACGACCAAGCCCAGGCCCACATCGCACACGTGGAGGAGCCAGCTATGCTTCTGGCGCACGCGAGCATCAAGCTACCTCCATCGGCATCGCCCACAACAGCTCTTCTCCACCTTGACGAGTCAAAGGCAAGTGCCTTCCTAGGAGACGGCGTCAAAGACGACAAGTGTGACGGGTGGTGCCTGGACACCAGTGCCACCCATCACATGACTGGACGGTGGGAGTACTTCACCAAGCTTGACTCCAGCGTCTGAGGCTCCATCAAGTTTTGGGACGCCTCCGACATGGAGATCATGGGCGTCGGCTCTGTTCTCTTCACCGCCAAGTCCGATGAGCATAGGCTACTCACCAGAGTCTACTACATCCCCGCGTTGAGGAACTCTAGCATCAGCTTGGGACAGCTGGATGAGAATGGCTCGCACATGGAGATTGATGACGGCCTGCTGTGTGTCTGGGACACCCACGGTCGTCTTCTCGCCAAGGTGAGGAGGGGGAGCAACCGCCTCTATATCCTCCACGTGAAGGTGGCACAACCACTTTGTCTTGCAGCACGGCGAGACGACGACGCGTGGAGGTGGCACAAGCGCTTTGGGCACCTCAACTTTAAGGCCATGATGCAACTCGGTGCCAAGGAGATGGTGCGAGGCTTGTCGTGCCTTCACCACCTGGAGCAATCTGTGACGTCTACATGTTGACGAAGAAGAGGCGGCGTCCCTTCCCTCGCCAGGCGAGCTTTTGAGCCAAGGAGCGGCTCGAGCTCGTGCACGGGGACCTATGTGGCCTGGTAACTCCAGTCACACAAGGAGGACGGCACTACTTCTTGCTGCTTGTTGACGACCTCTCCTGCTATATGTGGGTGATGGTCCATGGCAGCTAGGGAGAGGCTATGGACGTTATCAGGCACGCACAGGCTGCTACGGAGGCAGAGTGTGGCCGCAAGCTATGCGTGCTACACACTGACAATGGCGGCGAGTTCACGGCAACTGAATTCACATTGTACTGTGCGGATGAAGGAATTCAGCGCCACTACTCTGCACCATACATTCTACAACAAAATGACGTTGTCAAGCGCCGTAACCAGACGGTTGTGGGGCTGGCCCGGGGCATTCTCAAGCAGAGGGGGATGTCGGCTATCTTCTGGGGAGAGGCGGTGGTGATCGCTGTTTACATCCTCAATTGCTCGCCCACTAAGGCACTTGATGGTAGGACACCGTACGAGGCCTGGCACGGGCGCAAGCTCACGGTCTCTCATCTGTGGACCTTCAGCTGCCTCGCGTTCGCCAAGGAGCTCGGCCACATCGACAAGCTCGATGACAGGAGCACTCCAGGAGTGTTCATCGGCTACGCCGAGGGCTCGAAGGTCTACCGCATTCTTGACCCAGGGACACAGTGTGTGCGCATAGCACGCTACATAGTGTTTGATGAAGGGCGAGGATGGGCATGGGACAAGGCGGTGGATGATGGCCTGACTCTGACTTACGACTTCACTGTCGAGTACATTCACTTCGAGGGAGCTGGGGGAGTAGGCGGCTCCCCCTCACCAAGCATCCCCGAGCCTCCACCGACCCCGGCCATGACCAGTTCCCCATCGACCCTACCACAGCCAGCATCCCCACGCACTCCAACACCGATAGCTACTCCTCCGGGCACATCTACTCCAACACCAGCTCGTGTCGAACAAAGACTAGTGGAGTTTGCTACTCCGCTCTCCCACGACGAGGAGCGCATTGACACGTACCATGGCGTGCGACGACAGTGAGCCTCGGTATTTTGCGGAGGCTGAGAGAGACGGCGCATGACGTGCCGCGATGCAGTCAGAGATGGACGCGGTTGCGGAGAACCACACTTGGGAGCTTGCTGACCTCCCTCATGGGCAACGCGCGATTACCCTTAAGTGGGTGTTCAAGCTGAAGAGGGATGAAGCTGGTGCCATTGTCAAGCACAAGGCCCGCTTGGTGCCTCGCGGTTTTGTGCACCAGGAGGGGATTGACTTCGACGATGCCTTCGCCCCCGTAGCATGGATGGAGTCTGTGTGACACCTTCTTGCACTAGCTGCCTAGGAGGGCTGGTGCGTCCATCACATGGACGTCAAGTCGGCGTTCCTCAATGGCGACTAGAAGGAGGAGGTTTACATGCACCAGCCGTCGGGATTTGTCATCCCCGGCAAGGAGGGCAAGGTGTTGCGCTTACGCAAGGCCCTCTACGGCTTGCGGCGGGCACCGAGGGTGTGGAATGCCAAGCTGGACTCCACGCTAAAGGGGATGGGTTTCGAGCAAACCTCGCATGAGGCGGCCATCTACCGGCGGGGCAATGGAGGCAATGCCCTGCTGGTGGGTGTCTACGTTGACGACTTTGTGATCACTCGCACCAAGGATGTGGAGGTGGCGGAATTCAAGGAAGAAATGAAGGCCACTTTCCATATGAGTGACATGGGGCCTCTCTCCTACCTAGGGATTGAGGTGCACCAGGACGACTTCGGGATCATGCTTCGACGGACCGCCTAGGCCAAGCGCATCGTTAAGTTGGCTGGGCTCACCGACTACAACCCAGCACTTACTCCGATGGAGGAGAGACTGAAGCTGAGTCGCCACAGCACGACAAAGGAGGTGGATGCTACACAGTACCGGCGTCTTGTGGGGAGTCTCCACTACCTCGCCCACACACGGCCGGACATGGCATTCTTTGTTTGTTACGTTAGTTGGTTCATGCAGCGGCCGACGACGGAGCACCAGCAGGCTATGAAGAGGATCATCCGCTATGTTGCGGGGACTCTCGACCACAGTCTCTACTACCCAAGGTGTCCTGGAGAGGCATACTTCATCGGGTACAGTGACAGCAACCACGCCGGCGACATCGACACTAGCAAGAGCACAAGCGAGATACTCTTCTTTCTCGGCAAGTGTCTTGTTGGTTGGGTCAGTCAAGCAACCGGTGGTTCCTATGTCCAGCTGTGAGGCCGAGTATGTCGCGGCCTCCACCACCTCAACTCACGCGCTCTGGCTTGCTCGACTACTTGGTGATCTTCTCGGCAGAGACACTAAAGCAGTGGAACTCCGAGTGGACAACACGTCAGGTTTGGCTCTAGCAAAGAACCCCGTTTTTCATGAACGGAGTAAGCACATTTGGGTGAGGTACCACTTCATCTGTGGTTGCCTGGAGGAAGGGAGCAACAAGGCAAGCTACATCAACACCAATGACTAGCTTGCAGATCTGCTCACCAAGCCCCTTGGGAGGATCAAAGTTCCTTGAACTCTGCTCCGGGATTGGGATGGTTCAACCTCCTCACAAGACGATGCACAAGACTTAGGGGAAGAATAATGGAATAAGTCTTGTACTATTTGGTCTTGGTCTTTGTTTGACTGTTGGTCCCTATCTAGGACAGCATATTAGTCCTTGTATAGGACAACATCTTGGTCCTTGTATAGGACAGCATAGGACAGTAGCTAGGACAGTGCCTAGGACTGCATTAGATCATCTAGGACTGCACTTGCTTTATGCTTTTAGACTAGCATCTTACCATATGTTGGCTGCCTTGGCCAGCTATAAATATGTATCCACAACCCCTTGGGTTGGGATGGCATTTTGTGAGTTGTGTGAGAAATAAACCAGAAAATTGCTCTATCTCCTAGTGTCATCCTCTCAATGAGAGTTTCAGTTCAGTTACTAACAGGAGGCGGCACGATGAGGTTGGAGAAGTGCTGGTTCTGCTCCTCCACCATCTATGTCAGCCACGGCATCCAGTTCATCCACAATGACGCCCAGGTCCGACCCAGTTCTTCCCCTCTTTGTTTTCCCTTAGGTTTTCTTACTCGTATGACACGCCCCCTCACTGAGTTTAGGTTCTCGGGCGTATAGGTTGGTTGATGCGAGTACAATCTGCTTTGTCCCCAATTTTTGTGTAGTGCTGGCACGAAATCAAACAAGCGAATGATGGTAGCTAGGCTCTTTTTGGTTGGATTTCAATTTCTAGAGAGTCAGAATTTGGGATGCCGTGCTTTCATGTTTCTAGTTCAAAAACAAAAACATTTTGATAAGAAACTATTTCTGGTTCTATCCGTTTGGTTGGAGAAATTGGGTTCCTCCATTTTTTTTCTCAAGAATGAAAACGAAACTACTACGGCCAAATTTGCTGGTGGACACTCTTCAATTGTGACATTTGCTATAGGACATTGAGATAGGATTCATTAGCTGCCAGACACTAAGAAACAACTAAACATAGTGTCCAGCAGCAAATGAAACATGTTTCAGTGTCCAGCAGCAAAGGTCACGTTTTAGAGTGTATGTTTCAGTGTCCAGCAGCAATGGTCACGTTTTAGAGTGTCCATGGCAAATTTTACTTACTAACTAAGCACACCCTTAGTGTTAGCACCCTTGGGGAATAGTTGTATTTTCTGATGATGAAATTATTGCATTAGCATAATATTGCCTCATTGAAGTAAAGCATCTGCAATTTTCATAACTTTCTAATTATATTGGGATTTGAAATGTTGTGGCATGAATTTGCATCAGGTTAGGTGTTGAAACTGTTAATCAGTATGACCTTATAAGAAAGGAGGTTATACTGCAGTCTGGAATGGATATGGAACAAATTTAGGCATTCTTGCCATTTTGCTTGTGTTCTGCGACACCATAGACCAAATCAGGGAACATTTTGATGTTAATTCTTTGTGCAGTTCTTTTTACTAAAATAATAATATATCGATCTAATGGATCCTTCTAACTTTAGTGATGAACTGTGGATAGCTTTTTCACTGGGTTCTTGATAAACGCTTATAGCTTGTCTGTTTAACTTGAGGCATATGGTATTTACCTTCATACTAGTTGTTCCTGAACCTGCCTTTGTGTTTGTATTAGTTGTCTAAAGGAGATTCATCAATTTAATATATAACATTGTAGTGGCTAATGGCTCTATATCTACTTCAGATATTATTGTGTCTTTGTTTATCCTTTAAGGTCAACATAAAAATGCTTTGTTTAGGCATTAGCATGTACTTATGACCTATACTATAACATCAATGCTTATCTTGATGTACTACGAGATTCAGATTTATTTGTTGATGTAAAATTTAAATGTAGAAGTAGTTGTGCTGTTTTGAATTTCGTAGGTGAAATTTGATATTACTCTTACATCAAAGTTCGGTCACCTTTTCTTTAAATTTTAAATTGGCATTCATGACCATAAAAATACATTGAGAACTGTGATGCTGACATACCTAGTGCTAAAGGGGTCAGTGCTTACGCTCCAAGTAATTGTGTTTTAGCTTATGCATGTATTTGAATTTTGTTGGAGCCATATTGATGCTGTGTAACTGTATCTTTCATCTCCTTGGCAGATCTTTCGCTTTTGCCGTTCGAAGTGTCATAAAAATTTCAAGATGAAAAGAAACCCTCGTAAGGTTAAGTGAACCAAAGCTTATAGGCGCTTGCATGGCAAGGACATGACCCAGGTTAGCAGATAGGTGTGTTCTTATGTCCCTATTCATTGTCTGTCCAACACAGAAGCTCTATTGTCTAATATACAACACAAATTTTTCGATAGGCACAAACCTGGTAAAAAGGTGGAGAAGAGTGCTGCTAAGGAGTTGGAGCAGAGCATTGACTTGATTCCGATCAAGGACTCAACTGTTACTTCAACTGAAAAACAAAAGGTCAACGTCAAAGCTGTTGAGCCACAAAGATAATTTTATATATGGAAGAGTAATCTGTTGGCCTGCTTCTATTCATGTTATATGGCTATTGTGTTTCAGAGTGTTTTGTATCATATACTCTCTCCGTTCTTAAATTATTATCGTCATTGATTTTTTTATCAACTTTGATTATTCGTCTTATTCAAAATATTATTTCAAATATGTAAAATTTTAAGTTATACTTCAATTTTATTTGATAATAAAATAAACTATAACAATATATATGATATTATTTAATTTTTTTAATAAGACAAATAATCAAATTTATCTAAAAAAGTCAATGATGACAACAATTTAAGAACAGATGAAGAAGTCAACAAAGGACATTCAAAGATGTGTGTGGAGTCGTATCAACAAGTTTGCGTGTGCTGCAAGCTACCTACACTGGAGCTATAAGTTTGATGCTTCGGTCTGTATTTGTGTGTTTGCAACCCATCCGTAAACTTTCTTGTGTCAGGTCAAAATGGTTTGATATAAGTATGCGTTTTGAATGAAATGAATTCTCTGTGCCCCGGATATTCATTGGAGAGTGCATCCGCGTATCTTGGTTTCTGCGAGTGTGGTAACATCAGCAAGGAGATGTCTGAGCAATCCTGCAACACTGAGCTACGGGACCGGAGGCACCTTTCAGTTATGAACAGAACAAAGTTCGGTGAACACATCTCCTAGATGTACAGTTCTTTTTTAAAAAATAGGTATTACATCCATTACGTAACAACTTACAAATCGCCAACGATAATTACACAAACACGTTCAGTCGTCCCCCACCTGACCAGCACTATTACATTATCTATGCTTAAACACACTAATTCAAAAAATAGAGTAACCTAGAATTTTAGTTCCGTAAGCAGACTATCGAGAACTGATTCTTCGTATCTGTCTGAGCTGATGGCCTTTCTTTGGTCAAATGACTTGTGAGTTGTGATAGTCTAGCTAGCAAAGTATGGTAGAATAGGAAGAGAAGCGACAAGAGCATCTCAACAGCTCTGCCATCCATCCCCCCATCGCTAAAAATAAGTAGTTTAGAATATTAAGGTCTACAGCAGCTTTCCTATAGAAAGTGCATCTAGGCTCTTAATTTTATTTTTGGCAATTTGCATCAATACAACTAAGAATTAACTAATATTTTTCATTAAACATATGTGTAGATAACTATCTAAATTTTTTGAATGAAATGCATTGAAACAAAAGGACAACAGAAGATGGTCATTTGCCTCGTTGAAAGTCAAAATACATTCATACTATCATGTAGTTCTTATATGTATCCTGAGTGTAGGAAAGCAGTAGTATTAAGAGGGGTATAATTTATAAGTTTTGGTGAAGTCAAAATGCTCAAAATTCCATTTGATTCTATTCTGCTGAGCCCTCCGTTTCTCTCTCATCGGCAGTGTCGGTGGCATCCATCGGTAGTGCCGATCCTTCCCCACAGTGGTGCCATAAAGCCCAGAAAACTCTGGCATTTTGTCTTGCCAGCATCGGAAGTGCCGATGCCCCCATCGACAAGGCCAATCCCCCTTTTCCAGAGAGCAATGTTTCTCTGACTTTCTGGCTATAGCTGATCGGCAGTGTCAATCCCCTGATCAGCAGTGCCGGTCCCCTTTTGTAGAGAACTTGTTTCCTCAGGTTCTTTGGTGGACACTGATCGGTAGTGCCGGTCAGGGTCTCCCATACCAATGTTCTTCTCTATGCATGCCTCATCAGCAGCGTTGATACCTTGATCAGTAGTACTGATGAGAGTCACGATAAAGTTCTATAGTTGTTTGATAGTTGTTAGAAACCCTAATGGCAGTGTCGGTGCAGGACGTCTAGACACAACAACGACTCTTTTTGAGCCTTTTGTATAAAAGCCCCCATGCCATTTTGGTCTCTATCTCTGCAACCTGAAAATCTAATGTCACTTTTGAGCTTCACTCTCTCCACTCTCCCTCTCCAAGCCAAGGCTTCTTCCTTGAGCTACGGTTTGAGTGTGAGCAAGATTTCTGGTGATTAAGAGCACCTATTCCACTCATGAGCATTCAACTTCTCCATACTTGTCATTTATGCTTGTTACTCTTGGAGCTTTGCTCCTAGACGGTTAGCGGTGCCCATATAGCTCAGAACTTATGTGGTGACACATCGGGAAATTTGTGTCACCCATCCCGCAAGATATCTGCTAGATCTACTTGTGTAGCTTGTTTTTAGCTGCTGCTATATTGTTGTAGTGCTTTGTAGTCTTCACCTTCACTTCCTAGCTCCGGAACCAACTTAGACTTAAATTTTCAATGTCTGTTTGTACCTTCGTCGGCACTGCCAATTGACCATGGGCAGTGGCCATAGGTTTTGGGGGAAAGCTGACCTCCTAGTCTACTCTGGGCCTAATTGAAGCCTATTAGTGAGCACAAAGGCCAAGGATGAACCGGAGGCCTAGAGGGGATTCGGCCCAATAGTCGTTCGGTCGCAATGTACGACCGAAGGGCATACCGGCAAAGAGCAGTATGGCCAGAGGGTATCCGGGCAAGGTGGACCCTATGACACAAGACCCAAGGTTGACTCCGGGGGTGTGTACCAGATGATGATTGAAGTACCAGAGTACCCTTAGGCAGGAGTATAGAGCATGTAGTATAGGCTTAGGGTAAACCTGTAAACATACTAGCGGAGCAAGTGAGATGGATCTATAAATGTTCCCCTGTTCTCTGGTAAGAGAGTCATTCCATCACATCTCGAATACGGGCCATTCGGTACAGACTCGGGAAGATAATACAAGTCAAGTACAAAGGGACCCATTTCATAGGCCTTTGGCATTATTTCATGTGCCTTCGCTCGTGTGTTACTCTATTAGGCCTGCCTAAGGGCCTTCGACCTTCGGGTGCAACCTGAAGCCTCTTTAGTGGTCGCCTAGTGTTTGTTCTAGACTCGTACCCACAACAGCTGGTGTTGTCCATGGGGAGTGATACACAGAAGCATATGGCACGACAGGAACCAAGAGGGGAGTATTGCTTTCGGCCCAGCCGGTAACCACTTGGAGCCGGGCAGCAGGAAAGGGTGCCCGGGCTGAAACATCAGCTGTGGCCGGGGCACCTCCGATTTGGGAGGAGGAGGTGGATGGGCAAGTGGAGGGAGCGTCAGATGAAATCGATGAGAGGGCTAGGGAAGTTGCAGTAGATGGTGAGAGAGCTGGAGGGTAGTTAACCCAGGAGGAAGCAGAATATGCTTGCTTGGTGGCGGAAGAGCGTATCAGAAATGGGCAACAATATGTGCTAGTCAAAGAAGAAAGTGCAAGGATGCTGGTGCAAGAGCTAGAAAGGTAGAAAAGGTCTGCCAAAGATCAAATTTTGTGCTCTCGGGCACTAGAAGACTAGGCTCGTCAGGAGGCTGGTTATGCTCAGCGAGTTGAGGCAACAACAAGGCGTCAAGAAACAATAAGCACGCAGCTTAAGGCCCTTTGTAGAGTGGGTGTCCCCGAGAATCACGCACTAACATTTGAAGAGTTTCATGAGGAAGTCTTGGGGGCAAAAAGCTCACTTGCAGGTAGTCCAGTGGCCCGCATGCCTAGCTTTAGTCTAATTTTGAAGGAGTTTTTAGGTTTGCCTATTCACCTATTCCATCTCCTTTTCCTTAATTTTTTAGGGGCTATCTAAAATACTTCCTCCTCTGTTTCATAGAAAGAAAACCATTCTATCCTTCTTTTTCAGTCTTTCACGCTCCACTGCTGCCACTCTCATGCTCGATTCCCTTGGTCCTACGTTTGAGGGTGTGCATGCTGCTACCAAACCATGCACGGTTCATCACCTCGGCCACGTCCGCTCCCCATTCGAGCGTCACCCGCCCCTTGGCCATGCCCGGCCTAGCAAATGATCATCCACCCCTAGTTGAATTATCAGAATAATAAAGTATAGAATTGTTTACATACAAAAATGATAAGAAATGGAAGAAAAGGAATATAGGAGATGTGTTTTAGGAGATCTTTTAAATATGTGTTGTAACATCCCAAAATTTATTGAGATTAAAAATCAGAGCTAATTAAAATTGGCCACCAACCGGTCGGGAAATGCAAGGTAAAGACCAAAGTTCAATAAATATTTATTTAAACTAATAAAGTTCCATGAGTTTTGGTGAAATATGTGTTTGTAGGCATATGAGACCCAAAATATGTAAAAACATGAAGAAACACCCCACCAACCGATCACGACTGTGAAACAAGTGTTTTCACCGGCCGACATGGTCGTTTTCAGGCAGAAACCAGCCGACAGGGTCTTAAACGGCTGAAATCAGCAACCCTGCAGGTTAACCGGGGTCACTTTCGGGCTGAAATCAGAAACCAACCGATAGGGTCATAAACGGCTGAAATCAGCCACTCGGCTGGTTAAATGGAGCCGTTTTTGAGTTGATCTTCCAACTCAACCTGTTTTCCAAAAAAACACTTCACCATGATGGTGTTTCCTTCTCCCGGATTAAGGATGATGAAATATGACTAAGGAAGAGAAGGCCAAAGAGAGACTTAACTGGGAGAAGTCAAGGGGCGACCCGGAGCGGGTCGGCACCCGGCCCTGGCCGTTGGCCGGCCTGGCCTGCTGTCTGGCCTCGGGTGGCCACCCAGGGTAGCTAGCCCATGAGGCCCAATACGCCTACCGGCCCTAAAATGGAGAAATCGGCACGAACCAACTGAACAACCGCCATCAAGACAAGATCTGAGCCAACCAAAACGAGTCAGTCAGGAATCAACATAATCCCACGGCCGCCCGGCATGGGCTGCCGCCCAACGGTGCATGCCGCCCGATGCACCGACTTTGGCCAACCGACCCTCCTTCACCTACAAATACCCCCCGTACCTATGACACCTGGGAACTCGGCATAAGAAGCACATCAAAGCAAGAAACACATCAAGGAGTTCATTTCCCACTACTTGTGCTACTTAGTAGAGTAGGTTAGTTAGTCGGGAGTTAGAGTCTAGTCAAGAGCATCGCTCAGGATTCCAGAGTTGTCTTGGAGTCTTGGTATGAGCTCTCTTATATCTTTTCTCTTTTTGTAAGACTTATCCTTTATCAGTATAAATATCTTTTCTTTTATACCTTGTCAACTATTTATCTTAATTTAGTCATTTTCCTTAAGTTACAATTATCGGAAAGAAACTTTGTTGCGTAGTTCACGGCTTTCCCGGCTAGGATTTAGTTAAGTTTAGTTCTTTCCGAACTTAGACTTGGTTATTTCCTAGCTATTCTTCCGCTAGGCCAGCGGAAGAATATCTAGTGAAAGCGTAGGTGTGGTGCCTAAGTTAACACTAGCCGGATTTGCATTTGTCCCCACAGGTTGTGTGGTAGACGGCAGGTGGTGACAGTCCTATCTGTCCCTTTTAGTAATCCACCACGTTTGAGCCGTCTTAGTCAGGGTTGTCTAGCAATAGCGTACCCGCTAGTACAGATGCTAGTTACCGACCCATATTAGTGGAACGTTTTCGTGCCCAGAAGTGAGCTAACAGGTGAAAGACTTGAGGCTGTACCAAGAAATTGGTGTAAGCACTCGACCCGAGTAACTAAGATTTTGACACTTGATTTAGATATATTTTAGAAAGATACATTTTTAGGAATTTTAGACTTAGACTCACTGTCCTCCTGACTGGCTTAACCAATCTCTATTTATTTATTCTAGTGTGAATTTCTCCTGTGCTTCTACCCCCATATTATTATTGAATGTCCTTACCCCCGTTTTTGGTTAGTTGGTATAAACTCTTGTAGTTATATCTTAGTTAAATAATCTTACGCCCAGCTTCCCTGTGGAAAATAAATACGATACCTTGGAATACTCCCGGGTGAAATATTACAATGGTGTTCCGTGCACTTGCGGATTAATTTATTTTATTCTTAAAGCATAACAAATGCCAGCCATTGTTTTTGGCACTGTACCCAGAATAGTCATATTCTTGATGCGACGTTAAGAAATACCAACAAGCATTTCTGGCACCGTTGCTGGGGAAGCAATAGGCTAAGATATCAGAAATTTAACATTGACATTTCTATCAAGAAGTTATCGCTTTCCTTTATGGGCTTACCCTCGTTCTATTTATTTGTGGTGTAAACAAGATGCTTTATGACTGGTTTCGACCTACCAGACAACTATCACAATGATCCGGAGGCTTTGTTGAGGAGAGTGCATCAATGACTCACCCCTCCTCGGCCTTGACTTGCCCTTGAAGCACCTCCGATCACACTAGCTTAGAAGCAAGATCCTTCTACGTCTGCTCAACCAACCATGGATGAGAAGACAATCCGTGACTACTCCGCCCCATCTGCAAACAACATCCGCACCAGTCTGAACCCGAACATGGGGAACGGAAGCTATGAGCTGAAGTCGGCCTTAATCAACATGGTTCTGGTCAGTCCTTTCTATGGCAAGGCATCAAAAGACGCAAACGCTCACCACCAACAGTTCTTGGCGGGGTGCGACACTTTCACCATGAGGGACATGACCTCTGAATCCATCCACCTTCGCCTTTTCCCATTCTCACTCTTGGGAAAGGCCAAGCAGTGGTTCTACAACAATCAGGAAGAACTCACCGCATGGGACAAGTGCTCCAACGCCTTCCTTGCCAGGTTCTTCCCGCTAGGCAAAACCAGCGCCCTGCAGAACAAAATTTCAAGTTTTCAACAGCTAACCGATGAAAGCATACTTGAGGCATGGGAATGCTTCCAAGAATACACTTTGGCATGCTCACATCCTGGAATGCAAGATTGGTTGCTGATCCAAATATTTTACCATGGGCTCAACCGCCCCGCTCGTGAGCACCTAGATACAGCCGCTGGAGGCTCCTTCTTCTCCCTGAAGGTCAAAGAAGCTCAAACTCTCATAGAAAAGATGTTCGCCAACTACAGTGTCTACGATGAGAGGCAAAGCCAGCCGCAACCCAAGATGAGGGGAGTCCACCAAGTTGATGGTATTGACATGCTAGCAATCAAGATGGATCAACTGTTGAAGAAGATGGATTCACCACAGATTGCCTAGTCCTTAGAATCTCGCATATTTGGTGAGAAATGATCACCCGGCTAGGTAATTTTGAGTCACCTAGCCTAAAATAACCCATTCCAGTTTTAGCACCCTGGAGGTCATTTTTCATGAAAAATGACCACTCGGCTGGGTAATTTTTGTGCCCCCCAGCCATGTCTGCCGCCCGGTAAGCCATGCTGCCCGGCCAAGCTTTTTCTTGGATTCTTGGCTATTTTACTGCATAAATCATGGCCATGAGTGGTAGAGATGTGGCCAGCTTTCCCTTTATGCAAAATGCTCACCAAAAGTCCCCACCATGAGAAAAAGCAAGAGAAGGAGAGCCATACATGTCACCTCACTCCTTCAACACCCACACTCACCTGCCTTCCTACTCCCCTAGGTATCATGAGTGGCATGATATTCATTGCAAACATACAACTTTGGCCATCCCATCACTCTATCCTTACTCCCTACACTCTCAACACATTTTTGGATAAAGTGAGCAAGGGAATCACATGGCGCATGGACCTAACCATCTCCCATCACCACCAAAGCAATAATGGAGCAAGTGGAGGAAAAAGCCATGTCAGTCGGCATGGGTTGCCACCTGGCATGTGCTGCCACCCGGCCTGGGATTTTTGCCCCATGACTCTCCCTTGAGCATAAAGACCGGGTGCCCTCTCACTTATTTCTCCACCACCATTCCTTCAGCCGAAACAGTCATCTCTCTCCCTTTTTCACTCCACTAGTTTGCTTAGTAAGTGCACTCTCCACTTCAAAATAAAAGTGTGCTACAATAAAACCAACTAGAGGAAATTTCGCTTTGTCTCTTGCACGTTTTGGACTACTAACACTTGGACTACTAACCGGATGACTAACCACTAACCATTATTATCATATTGGCCTTCGGGTATTGTGTTCAAGTAACCCTGTTGCAGGAATGGCAAACATATGGAGAGGCCTCTACACCAAGTTTAGCAGCAGCAGCTCAAGCCGTGGGAGGCACACACCAAGTGAGCACTCAGAAGCTGAACACTCAGGAGCTTCATCTGGGCATGCTCCGAGTTATCACTCGAAAACAATGTCCATATCCGATGCTCCAACGGTGGCAAGTGTGCAAGATGACGAATTCAAGGAATTCATGGAGAATGAAGAGAATATGGTGTTCAACAACTTTGACGAGCAAAGCAAGTTCACCGCCATTCGAGACCGAGAGTTCACGACCGTGTGCAAGTTCAACCACAACTTCCTCAAGCGAATCGGCGTCCTCGCCGATTTTGAGTATGCGCTCAACATGGCTGGATGGTATGATTTTGACAATCTTAATAATTACGGTTCTAAATGGCTTACTATCGAATTCCTTTGCATGCTGAAAATTCATACTCATGAATCAAACAAAATAGGCACCCTCTATGAATTTTACCTTTTTGGTGAAACCTATGAACGGCCTTTAAAAGAAATTAGCACTTATCTTGGTTTTGACCGTAAGGCCACTTTAGACATTGATAGACTTAAAGGTTTCACACCATAAGGACTTTGGGTCAAGATAGGAAATCCCGTTACGGGGCAAGAACACACTAGTGGCATTCACAACCCCTCACTTCGTATAATTCACCATTTTATCACTCACTACTTAACCCCTCGGGGTGATGTACGTTCGGTGAATAGTTTGGATAAAGCCTATCTTCATGCTGTAATCAAAAAGATTAAAACAAACCCCACATTTTTCCTCAACAACCATTGGCTCACTTTAGCATTCCGACAACAAGGACCCATCACTTTCACCCCTTTTGTCCCTAAAATTTCTAGGAAGGTTGGTGTACTTCAACGAGCTAGAATAGATCGTCTCCCTAACGCCCCTCTGTTAGGAGAAGATCATTTGTTGCAAGCGCACTTGTTGAGAGAGGAAAATAATAGGTACTTCATGCTTTATCCGGGGTATGACACAGAGATTGAATTTCCTAACCCCCAGCTCACTATTATTGGTAAAAGAAACTTTTTATATAAATTGCAAGCTTTCGTGCAGCGTGCATGACATAGTGTTGCAGGGGATAGGCCAAGAACAAAAACAAGAGCACAAATCCGTCAAGAAGAGCAACAACATAAAACAACAATGAACACACCTCAAATGGGTGAATCGGGAGGTCCCCAATATAGTTGGGAACAGCCACAATTCCCCGGTTTTGCGAGTTCATCAAACTACACCACTTCCTCCCATGACATCTATGAGCCTTATGGGATGGGGAGTTACCACCAACCTCATGGAGCATAGGCACTTCTCATTCTGCCCGATTCACATCATACAACTTTTTGGAGTTTCAAGAGGACATGCAATACTTGGCCGCCAATGCTTATGAAACCAATGTACGAACTCAAGAAATACAAGCAGCCATAAGGAGGGAACAAGAATGGCAGCAGCAAACGTCAGAACAACTTCAAACAAACATCTCCATGATGGACCAACTGTTCGGCCACTTTAACATCGAGTATCAACCACCACAGTGAAAGCCATCTAAGCTTAAGTCTTGCAAAGACCTTAGCTTGGGGAGGTACACAAACCAAGGTGTGCCGCTTGTTCTATCCTCTCTCCCTCTTTCTCCAGTTGAGTTGTTTTCATTTTAGAAAATTTAAGAAAACCCAAACAGATTTTCAGTTTTCAAAGAAAAACCATAAAAATTTGCATAACCAAAAAGAACAAAGATATTTCCCTTTATAAATAAAATTTGACAACTTGGTCTCTACCTTGCTTATGGAAATAATGAATAGTTGCTCTATTAGCTCCCTTTGAGTCTCTAGTATACAACCTCTTCTCCTTATTTTCGTGGGTAATGGTAGATCGGCATGATGATAACACTAGTCTCTCTGTCTTAGTGGGTGCAAAATGGCTAATAAAAACTAAGTCTAGTTGTTGGAGTTTATGATATGGCATGTTTTGGATGAGTCTGTGATCTCCTTATGATTATAGTCCAATGATTTCTTTCAAAACTATGCTGCAACAAAAACCCCTTACTTGGTGCACATCTTTCCTATGATAGACAAATTCCTACCATAGCCAAATATTAAATATCAAAACCATATCTATTCCATTTATGCATGCATTGAGTTTAGTTAGGTTTAATCCTTATGAGGGACTTCCACTTCCAAAGCCAAATCATTTTCCTTCGTGTTATCTTTGAGTTCTCAAAATAATCATGCTCGGCTATGTGGTTTCCGCATTGAAAGCACGCATCCTTTTCACCAAGTATGCCCACCAAAAATCTTTCTTTTTAGGAGCCTTTGATCCTATTAAAAATTTATGGTCCTCCCAATTGCTCAGAAAAAGTTTGTAAAAATATTTGAACTATTGAATTAGCCTCTTTACACCATGAGAGCTGGAAGAAAGAAGTAAAAAGAAGGAAGGAAAAGAAAGGAAAAAAAATTTATCAGCTCTCATGGATGTGATACATAAAAAAGCTTCAAGGTTCGTACAAAAAAATAAAGTATTTCTTTGAGCAAAAATAAAGTATCAATTTTTGTCTCTAGCACAAAAATTTTAGTCTTCGAGATAAATCTGCACCCAAGACCTTTGCAATTGTGCTAGCCCAATCCTTTACATGAGTCCATTCCCTCCCTCTCCCTTGGACACTATTTCTAAATGATTGGAATAAGGAAGTGCAATGTCTTTCACTAGGATCATCTCTTAGCCTAACAATATATGCATGCTAAATGTGACATCCTACCAAGCTCCACATAATTTAGGACAAACTCTTAGAAAGTAGGATGAGCATTTGGTAAGGAAGTACACCCTTTGAGAGATGAGAGCCATAGTGGGAGATTGCACCAAGAGGGAAAATTTTTTCAATATTATGCAGTATTATAAAAACTTTGGACTCATCATCAAATAAGAGATTGCATGACAAAGTCTGAGCTAGCCTTCAACCTCTCATGACAAGGTTATAAAATGCCAATAAGCCTCGCTATACAATGAGAATGACATAGTGACACAATTGGCTGGTTTACACTCACCCATATTGTGTTGGAGTATGTGTTTGTGCACTTGATATTTGTAGGGCGCTAATATTGAAGCAACTCCTGATCCATCATCTCTAAGTTTTAATTTGCTCGGGATGAGCAAAGGGTTTAAGCTTGGGGAGGTGTTGGCGGTCGATAAAACCCAAAATCGGCCACCAACCGGTCAGGAAATGCAAGGTAAGACCAAAGTTCAATAAATATTTATTTAAACTAATAAAGTTCCATGAGTTTTGGTGAAATATGTGTTTGCAGGAATAAGAGACCGAAAATGTGCAAAAACATAAAGAAACACCCATCAGTCGATCACAACTATGAAACAGTCGTTTTCACCGGTCGACAGGGTCGTTTTCAGGCAGAAATCAGCCGACAGGGTCATAAATGGCTGAAATTAGCCACCCGGCTGGTTAACGGGGTCACTTTCAGGCTGAAATCAGAAACCAGCCGACAGGGTCATAAATGGCTAAAATCAGCCACCCGGCTGGTTAAACGGAGTCGTTTTCGGGCTGATCTTCCAACTCAGCCGGTTTTCCAAAAAACACTTCAACATGATGGCGTTTCCTCCTCCCGCATTAAGGACGATGAAATATGACGAAGGAAGAGAAGGCCAAAGAGAGGCTTAACCGACAGAATTCAAGGGGCAACCCGGAGGGTGTCTACACCCGGCCCCGATCGCAGGCCGGCCTGGCCAGCCGCTCAGGCCCCCATGCCGCCCGACCTCGGGTGGCCACCCGAGGTTGCTAGCCCATGAGGCCCAATACGCCTACCGGCCCCAAAACCGAGAAATTAGTATGAACCGACCGAACAACCGCCATCAAGACAAGATCTGAGCCGACCAAAATAAGTCGGTCAGGAACTGACATAATCCCACGTCCACCTGATTTAGGCTGTCGCCCGGCATGGACGGCCGCCCGGTGCGCCGACTTTGGCCAACCGACCCTCCTTCACCTATAAATACCCCCCGTATCTATGCCACCAATAAATAGAGGGTGAATTCGGCACAAGAAGCACATCGAAGCAAGAAACACATCATCGAGTTCATTTCCCACTTTGATGTGCTACTTAGTAGAGTAGGTTACTTAGTCGGGAGTTAGAGTCTAGTCGAGAACATCGTTCGGGATTCTAGAATTGTCTTGGAGTCTTGGTACGAGCTCTCTTGTATCTTTTCTCTTTATGTAAGACTTATCCTTTATCAATGTAAATAACTTTTCTTTTATACCTTGTCAAGTATTTATCTTATTTTAGTCATTTTCCTTAAGTTACAATTATCGAAAAGAAACTTTGTTGCGTAGTTCACGAGTTTCTCGGCTAGGATTTGATTAAGTTTAGTTCTTTTCAAACTTAGACTTGGTTATTTCATGGCTATTCTTCTGCTAGGCCAATGCAAGAATATCTAGTGAAGGCGTAGGCGCAATGCCTAAGTTAACACTAGTAGGATTTGCATTCGTCCCCATGGGCTATGTGGTAGGCGGCAGGTGATGACAACCCTGTCCGTTCCTTTTAGTAATGCACCACATTCGGGCCATCTTAGTCAGGGTTGTCTAGCGATATTGTACTCACTAGTACAGAGGCTAGTCACCAGCCCATATTAGTGGAACGTTTTCATGCCCTAAAGTGAGCTAATAGGTGAAAGACTTGAGGCTATGCCAAGAAATTGGTGTAAGCACTCGACCTGTGTAACTAGGATTTTGACGCTTGATTTAGATATATTTTGGAAAGATATATTTTTAGGAATTTTAGACTTAGACTCATTGTCCTCCCGACTAGCTTCATCGATCTCTTTATTTATTTATTCTAGTGTGGATTTTTCCTGTGTTGCTACCTCCATATTATTATTGAACATCCTTACCCCCTATTTTTGGTTAGTTGGTATAAACTATTGCAGTTATATCTTTATTGAACCAAGATAATCTTATGCCTAGCTTCCCTGTGGAAAATAAATATGATACCTTGGAATACTCCTGGGTGAAATGCTACAATGGTGTTCTGTGCGCTTGCAGATTAATTGATTTTATTCTTACAGCATAACAAACGTAGCCATTATTTCTAGCACAGTACCAAGAATAGTCATATTCTTGATGCGACATTAAAAAATACCAACACTCCCACCTACCATCGCCAGGCCATTGCCGCACACATCGGCGATGCCAGTTGTGTCATGCGCGTCGCCCCCTTCGCCCTGCTGCACGGACCCGCCGCCACACTGTGCACTAGCCACCGTCTAGTGACCCCACCGCATTCACCTGCCATCATAGCACTGCTCACCTACCTGCCGGCCACGCTCAGGCTGAGTCGCTAAGCAAGCTGCCTCCTACACCGCCTTGTACACGACCTCTCCCTGCCCTCATGCGACATGACCCCCTCTCTAAGCCACGTCGCAATGCCAATGGCACCACACGCAGCATCATCGGACCCAGCCGCCTTGTGTCCACCACACGCGCACGCCGACGCAAACAGCCAAGCCTCCCCTGGCCCCGTCGCATAGTATGTCAATGGCCATGCCGCACACACCAAATATTCCACCCCTACGACTATAATAGGAGTGTGCATGTTTTCCATTTCACCCTCCAAGTGACCTTCCCTCCACTCCGAGCACCGGCGAGCTCCGATTGGGTGTTTTCCCCTTTTCCCCCTTTCTCCGCTACGGTGTCAGTCGCCCTCAATACTCCCATCTCTGTGAGCTAATCCCCCACTCCAACGTGCTTGATGGTAATGCCCATGCTTCCCCCACCTCCCTAGCCCCACATCAAAGCCCTCAACCGCCGAAGCCCAGCCCCCACTAAAACGCCGCAATCTCGCTCCACCCCTCCCCGTTCTTTGCAACTTCCCTAGGTGAGTCTGCCTGATTTCCCCATCTCTCCTGAGCGTCTTCCCGCCGCCTCTGGTTCACTAAAGCGGCAGGGCGCTGCTTTGGTGAGCCCGCACGCCGCCGCCCTGCTCTAGCTGCTGCAAACGTCCCCAACCATTCCTGGCCATCTGCTCTGTCATCAACGCATCATATTAGAACAAAGAATACCCCTTCGATTCATAAAATCCCAGCCCCACTTCTCCACGCAAATGGCCTAGAATGATCTGGTCCATGGTAGACTTGTAGACCAGGCCCATTGTCCCGGTCCACGACCCCATGCACCCGGTCCACACTAGTTTTAGAACAAAAATAAAAACCTTTATCCATTATTGCATCAGCATGATGCAATAAACCAGTTCCCAGTACAAAAATAATTCCAGAAATTCCATAACCTTGCCATTTTACACCCAGCCCCATGTGCTTGTCCTACTTATGTTTTAGCCTAGAAATTTTATAGAAAAGATCCTCAACCTTGTTGTAATTACTTTTCAGCCCTCCATGTTTTACAACCAAGCCCCTGAACTTTGTTGTAATTACAGGAAGGTCCATGTAACTTTCTGATTTGAGCGATTTGAGCGATTCATGCGCTCACGGGTTCATCTGAGTGAGTAGTACCTAGTGGTACAGCCCATAACCCCTGCCCAAGACCTCATAAGCCATCCCTAGCCCAAACCCTACCCTACTTTATAAGTTTCTTTTGCCTGGTTTAGTTGGAGTTTATTTGGATTTTATTGTTTATTTCTTTTATTTCTTCTCTTTTGTGATAGTTTATTTATAAGGCATAGCTATATGTGTTAGACTACGTCGAGTACAAGGAAGCACGAGGAGACCCAGGATCAATGCCCAAGCCTGGAGCACAAGACGCAAGGAAGGACTCGATGACCTGATACGCGAAGACTAGTCAAGAAGGATAGCGTTTTGAGGCAAGCTCTACATATCCCTTGATCATGATTGATCCTATGATTTCAAAACTGAACCCAACCTAGAGCCTACTTCTTATATATGCATTATTCATTGTCACTTTATGATTGCTTAATTAAAACCCACTTGTGTGAAAACTAGCGTTCATATTGCCTATATAAGATATGAATGTTAGGTCCTTGATTGGCCGCAATTATTATCCCACTACCTTGATAAACCTCAGAAGTTATCATTATCCTTGCTAACGATGACGCCACCCTTGTTAGTGTACGCTTAGGATTTGTGATGATTATCACCACACTCTTACATAGGGCTGGTTGTCGAGCCGGCTCGGCTTGGCTTGGCACCAGCTCGTTATAGCTCATTAGTATAACGAGCTAGCTCGGCTTGACTCGTTATACTAACGAGTTAATATTGTAGCTTGGCTCGACTCATTATACTCATGAGCTATCTCATTATGGCTCGCTGAGCTTTACTTAAAATCATATTATTTTAGTCATTAATAAAAAACAAAGAAATAACATAAATCATATGAAAATACCATATATTTTAAACCATAAAAAAATTAAGATACAAATCAAACATTAGTAATGTTTATCAATTTTGGTCACTAAAATATATGTTTTTATAGGAAAATAATACATTCACACAAAATTAATAACTAAGTATTCATTATAAGCTATATAAGAGAAAAAATAGTAGTGCTCCAACTTCAAGTTCATCACTCTAGCTCATTAAGAGTAGATTATTATTATCTTTAAATATTTAAGATTTGTACTTATACCATTGAATTGACTTGTGATAGACTAGATCATAGTCCATAGCCATAGGTAGGTTGTAGCTTTAAACATTATGCAGCTCGTTAGGCTCATGAGCCAGCTCACAAGCCCGCTCAAGCTGACTCATTAACATAACGAGCTAATAAATTAGCTCAGCTCGTTTGAAATTAGAACGAGCTGAGTCGAGTCGAGCCGAGTTCGTCTTTGAGTCGAGCGAGCTATCGAGTTACGAGTCTTACACTACCAAGATTTATAAAATGTGTAACAATGTGTTTGGTGGCGTGCATATAAACGGATGGGTGTTAGACCAACTATGTTAAGGTGAAGCTGGGTGGGTTACACCTGGCCGTGGGCGAGACTCCTTAGTACTAGTGTAGAGCACTTGATGATGGTGTTTTTGGTGTTGGTCTACATATCGTGGATGAGTGCTTGCCCTGCCACATAGGGACCGTTTAGTGAGACCTCAACTTGGTGATATTTTTAGTATGACCACAGATCCTGTCTGGGCAGGACTAACATAGAATCTGGGTTGCGCAGCAAGGAAGTGTCACCCGATGAAGTAGGAGTGTACTCAGGGGTTGGTTCTTTGTGCGCATGGTGATATGTCCAGTAGTCGGCAATTATATTGTGAATGGTGATATGGCGTGTGTGTCATAGTCACTGAACCCCTGAGATCTGTGCTGGGCTTGTGGGCGTGTCTGCTTGAAGTGGGAGCGTTATGTTTCTCCATGCACAAGAGTGCATAGCCTGTGGGTACAACGTACAAAGCTCTACTGAGTTATTAATAAATCATTCGAATGTCTGTTGTCACTGGTTATGACATGCCAAATCATAGGGATCTTAAGATTAGCCATAACAATGATCCATTGATGCGTGAGTGGGTGTAGTGAAAGGTGTTGACAAAGAGTTCCAGAGTCGTTTATGACTGTGTGTCAGAAGGCTCAACTAAAATATGGGAACTGTTGGGATCGATCGTAATCTCCCCCACGTCCAACCAACTAAAAGTAATAAAACTATTTTTCCGCACTCAACAACCCCTTTGGTTCTATAAGGGGCCCTTGCATCCGAGCTTTTTTTGCAAAACTCTTACCCTTACCTTATTCCTTGACCACTCTCCCAAATGCATGAATATATCCCTTTCTAGAAGTAGGCATTGCGGAGTACCTTATGTACTCACCCTTGCCTCATTTTGTTTTAATCAACAGAAGATGGAGAATCTGTTCAAGTCGACGAGTAGATCACGCCCTATGCTCAAGTTTGCCTATGG
The DNA here is from genome assembly GCA_032690845.1 of Eleusine coracana subsp. coracana. Taxonomy (NCBI): domain Eukaryota; kingdom Viridiplantae; phylum Streptophyta; class Magnoliopsida; order Poales; family Poaceae; genus Eleusine; species Eleusine coracana. The sequence goes on from CM064418.1 coordinate 36,174,383, forward strand.
AGTCATTGAAGCTTTTTTGTATTATCTTTGGTTCGGATTGGCATGATCAATCCCTTTGGCTTGTAATTTAAATTTGCATGATTGTATCGTCCCTACGTGGACTAAATAAAGGTCACAAATCAACTTTGTATCAATTGTACCTATGTACCAACTATTGATCCAGGGATTGGTACGGTAATCACGAGTTACCCTAGGTGGGTGTATCACATGGGATCTCTTGTATGTTGAGAAAATTATATGACACTAAAAGAAATTATAAGAGAGACAATATAGAAATTATATGTTGGGCTCTCTTCATATTATCTATTGTAGTCTTCACCTTCACTTCCTAGCTGCGGAACCAACTTAGACTTAATTTTTGACATCTGTCTCTACCTCCATTGACACTGCTGATAGTACTGATAAAATTTGTATTAAGTCTAATTTTGTAGGATTCTTTTGGTTTGCCTATTCACCCCTTCCCTCCTCTAGGAAACTTTCAATTGTTATCAGAGGGGGATCTTCTTGGAGGCTTAACCGCTTAAAGATTAATGATGACAAAACCACAAGACAACAATCCGGAGGGAGCATTCGGGTCTGGGTCTAGGGGAAGTGGCAATGACTCCAGAATAAGGCTCAATGCTATTCCCTTCAACTACAATGAGCTCAAGAATGAATATGTTGGTAGTGGCTCGGGAAAGCTACCTCATTATGATGGGACCTATTATGATCATTGGAAATATAGAATGAAATTATATTTGGGGTCTATGGGAAGATCAATCTTGAAAATTATGAAGCAAGGATTTGAGTTAGAGAATGAAGAAAATCCAACCCTTAATGATGAAATCAAGCTAACTCACAATGATCATGTCGCATCTGCCATTGTTTCCGTCTTATCACCAAAAGAGTATGAAAAGGTGATAGGAATTAAAAAGGCTCATGACAGTTGGAAGACACTTGAAGTTATCTTTGAAGAAACCGAGGGTGTAAGAGAAGCAAGAGAAGACATCCTTAGAGGCAAATACAACTTGTTCATCAAGAAGGTCGGTGAAGTTCATGATAGACTTATGGAAATTATGAACAAGAGAAGAGCCTTAGGAATTAAACTTGACATCATTGAGGTCAACAAGAGGTTGCTTTAAGAGCACAAAGGATGTACTCCTAGCGAAATATGAAGCCTTGGAAAAGACCCATTAGTATCTTGAAGTAGAATTTGGAGCTCTGTCAACTTTCACATCTTCCTCAAAAAGTTTGTTTTGTGCCTCTACTAGCAACGGTTGTGCTAGGTGTTACAACATTGATGTTAATGCTTGTGCTACTAATGTGAAAGTAATTGATGATTTAAACAAGCAAGTGACGGCACTTCAAAGCCAAGTATAACATGAGAAAAATGTCGTTGGTGATGCAAAGGTAAAGTATGCAAGAGGTGCTTACACCAACACTAGGCGTCCTCACATCAAGGATGTGTTGGGTATGTTGAGGGTGCCAAGCACAATGCTAAGGAAACCAAGAATGAGAAAAAATTCCTAAAATTCACAAAGGAAGGAAATTCCCAAAAAAAGCAGGACAAGAACAAGAACACTACCCAATTTTCTTTTGCTAATGATTCTCATGCTAATGTGTCTAGTTCCACTTGTGCACTCTTTCATGATTTTGATGCATCATATGTGCTCATGAGAATCATGCATGGCCGTGTCAATGCAAAATATGTTAGGCCACCCAACAAGAGGTCAAAGACTTTTGTGTGGTGCCCAAGGTGCTTGTGACTAATGTGAAAGGACGAAACCAAATTTGGGTACCTAAAAATAAAGCTTATGTTTTGTAGGACTACTCTTGCCCATCGACTTGCTTTCATCGATTGAACGAGTTTTAGTGCATTTATTGTAGATCAATCGACTCGGTTCTTTCTATTCAATTCCTATCAACACTATTCACGCATTATTTTATACTCTCTTATGGTGTCTCTGATAAGCCGGTATAAATCAGCCGATTAGTTTCCTTTGATGCTATTATTTGTTGTTTATAGCCATCAGCTGGTTTTCACTAATAGTGATTATCGGCTTTCTTCATCGGCCTGTCTTAGGCCGGTGATCGGCCTGTCTTAGGCCGGTGACCCGTGGAATTTGATCGTTTGTTTTCTTTGTCAATTTGCAGGGAAAATCGACTCGTATGCCCCAGTTTCCGTATTGAGCCTGCACTAGAGCTAAGCAGATCTCCCAGGTCACGCATGAGATTTTTGCGTCAACACTACCTCAATACAATACATGGGGTACATTTTTCAAATAATGAATTTTATTGATATAAGCACCACACTTACATCTCTAGAACAATAGCGATGGATCAGAAAAGGAGTAATCACATTTAAGTGAACACTAAGCATGTGGAAATGATCTAAGTTAGACATTAATCATGCATCACTATAACGATATAAAGACTATAGTAATGACCTATGTCTAACATGGTAGTATAGTATAACTACACTACTAACATGTAAGCACACTAACCACATACATGAATGGATCACATAATCAAACAAGAAACTCATGACCCAAGCACAACTATATAGAAAGACTAAATTTATTAAATAGAACAAAGTCTTACAAAAGGGGAAAGATACAAGAGCCATACCACAAGTCCGAGGAAGACTTGGGAACTGAAGAAGACTCAATTTGTAAGACTAACTCCACTAAAACTAGAGAGTAACTCGAAATAACAAGAGAGTGATGCTTCTAAGTGTGTCTCTTAGAGTAAAGCCTCTCCTCTTTATATACAGGACCCAAAGTCGGTTAGTGGAGTCGGTAACCGCCGCCTAACCCGAACAACCGCCTTTAGGGAGCCACCAGGAGCCAATACATGGTGGCCATGCATGAGGTGGCCCACCCCCTGTTCGGTCGAACAAGGGGGGAGTCCCCACGTGCCCTCTATTCTCTGGTACTCTGGCAGGTGGGCCCTCTTGTCTAGTGACACTCTAAGGTCAGTTGTTGAGGCGGTGCTTATTTAAGTGGGTCACTCAATCCATGTGCTTTGTTGTGATTGGCTTGAAGTACATTTCCACGGATCATGAGGCATTTCTTCTCTCCTTTTGTGCATATTCCCTGCATGTGAGCATTTCTCCAAGCACAAGTGGATATTTATCATTTCTAACTAGCATGTATGGTGGGAATATTGAATTCTTCTTTATTTTGAGTAATATTGATGGTCAGAAATAGTAGTTAACGACTGTCAACAGGCATCAAGCATGAATTTTCAGCATCCTACTCCCCTCAATAAAATGGAATGACCGAAAGAAAGAACTACACACTCATTGAGATGCAAAGAACATTGTTTGATAAATACAAGATGTTCAATCGCTTTTGGGCTGAAGCCATCAACACCGCATGTCATGCCTCCAACTGATTGTATGTTCACCAACAATTGAACAAAACACCATATGAGCTACTAACCGGTTACAAACCCAATGTCACTTATTTTCATGTTTATGGGAGCAAATGTTTTATGGTTAACAAGAAACCCAAGACTTCAAAGTTTGCTCCAAAAGTTGATGAACATTTCTTGCTTGGCTATGGGTCAAATGTTCATGCCTATCGTGTGTTCAATAAAACCACTGGTTGTGTTGAAATCTCATTTGACGTGACATTTGATGAATCTAACAACACTCAAGGGGAGCAAGTTGTTAATGCTGATGTAGATGATGAAGCTCCTAGAAATGCAATAAAAAGAATGTCCATTGGTGATGTGAGACCACAAGAAACAACAAATGTGGAAAATCAACCCTCTCCCTCAAGACAAGACGAATCTTGTGAAAATAAAGTAATTGATCATGCAAGTGGTCAAGATCTAGATGTTGGTGATCATGAACAAACACTAAGTGATGACTCTCAAAGGCATGATCAAGAGGATGATGAAGAAGGTGGTCAAGGATGCGCACATCCACCAGACCCAGAGTGCATCAAAATGTACAATGTGATCACCCCATCGAGCAAATTCTTGGAAACATTGATAAGGAGGTAATCACTAGATCTCGAGTTAGTAATTTTTGTGAACATTACTCTTTTGTCTCTTCTATGGAACCATTTAGGGTAGAACAAGCACTTGAGTACTCGGATTGGGTGATGCCATGCAAGAAGAATTGATCAACTTCACAAGAAATGAAGTGTGGACATTGGAGGAAAGCCAAAGAACAAAAATGTTGTGGCCACCAAATGGGTATCTCTACAATAAACAAAATGAAGATGGTGTTGTGACAAGAAACAAGGCAAGGCTCGTGGCAAAGGGGTATTGACAAGTAGAAGGTTTGGATTTGATGAAACCTATGCCCCTATAGCAAGACTTGAATCAATTAGAATATTACTTGCTTTTGCTACTCACAATGATTTTAAGTTGTATCAAATGGATGTGAAAAGTGCATTCCTCAATAGGCCAATAAAGGAAAAGGTGTATATGGAGCAACCACCGGGCTTTAAAGACTCCAAGTATCCTAACCATGTTTATAAACTCCATAAGGTGCTCTATGGGCTTAAGCAAGCTCCAGGAGGCATGGTATGAATGCCTTAGGGATTTTCTTGTTAGAAAGGGTTTTTGTCATTGACAAGGCTGATGCAACTCTCTTCACAAAGCATTTTAGAAATGATACCTTTGTGTGCCAAATATACGTTGGTGACATTATATTTGGTTCTACTAACCAATTGTTTTGTGATGAATTTAACAATAAGAGATGTCCATGATGGGAGAATTGACATTCTTTCTAGGCTTCCAAGTGAAGCAACTCAAGGAGGGCACTTTTATATGTCAAGCAAAGAACACACAAGACTTATTGAAGAAGTGTGACATAGACAAGGCAAAGCCCATCAAAACACCCATGGCAACAAATGGTTACCTCGACCTCAACAAAAAGGATAAGCCCGTTGATCAAAAGGAATATCACTCCATGATAGGATCTTTGCTTTATCTTTGTGCATCTAGGCCTGATATCATGCTTAGTGTGTGTATGTATGCATGCTTTCAAGCAGATCCTATGGAGTGTCACATGGTGACCGTTAAGAGAATTTTGAGATATTTAGTTCACACATCCAAGCTAGGGCTTTGGTACCCCAAGGGTTCAAAGTTCAACCTAATAGGCTATTCTGATGCCGATTATGTCAGGGATAAGGTAGATAGAAAGAGCACCTCTGGGGCATGCCAATTTTTAGGTAGGTCCCTAGTGTCATGGTCATCCAAGAAAAAAATCCATTGCTCTATCCATAACCGAAGTGGAGTATGTTATAGCCGGTAGTTGTTGTGCACAACTATTTTGGATGAGACAAGCTCTAAGGGACTACAGTTAAAGTTGAAATGTGTTCCTCTCCTTTGTGACAATGAGAGTGCCATAAAGAGTGCTTATAATCCCGATGAGCACTCACGCACAAAGCATATAGATATCCGCCACCACTTTTTCAGAGATCATTCTATCAAGGGGGATATAGAAGTTAGTCATGTGAGAACCAAAGAACAACTAGCCGATATATTCACCAAGCCACTAGATGAGAAGAGATTTTGCCATCTTTGGAGTGGGCTAAATATTCTTGACTCTAGTATTGTGATGTAAAGGATCTGCACAACTAAATGGTGATTATTTTATTCTTGCAAAAATCATTGGTTTATGTCAAAATCTACTATTTTTGCTATTGATGTTGGTTTTTTGTCTCTAGATCAAATCTCGTCAAAATATGATCATAGTTATGAAATGTTGATTGTTGGTTGAACATATGATGTCAAGACTTCTTTCTTGTCCATAAAAGATTATTTTCAAAATCTCTATCTTCACTTCTCAGTACTCTGTCTTGTGGATCTTGGAGCATCGGCACTGCCGGTGGAAGTCTACCAATGAATAGTCCTCTACCTGGGACTTTGGGCATCAGGTTTCCCCTCATCGGCACCATCAATGCCAACCATCAGCACTCCCGATGAGGGATGTGCCCTGAGCGTTGACCCGCACCGGCACTGTGATGCGCGCGTGGTGACTCGAAATCGACTCGGCCCTCTCACGAGACTGAGTTCCTTTTCATTGGTTCTCTTCTTCTCACCCTACCTCTCACTTCCCTTAAACCCTAACAAAAGTCCACCCAACAAAACCTTGCCAAATCTTTGAGGAATCAAGCGGGAAGTTCATCAAATCTATTCCTAGGCCTTCTCCCCTCCATCTTCTCCCAAATTTAAAGGGCTTTTTGAAAGAATTTTTGAACACCCCATCTCTTGAATCTCGCAATGCCTTAAGTTTTTGTGTAATTTCACTTGATAGTGATGTTCATCTAGGAGTAATTTAGTCATGTATGCAATTTGGTAGAGTTTACATAGCTAGATTTCGAATTCTAGGGGTATTAGATTTTGACATCGCCTCGGTCAGCACTGCTGATGACCCCATTGACACTGCAGGTCAAGGAGATTTAAAATCCTAGGTGCCCATTTTAGCCATGTTGCCGAGAAGGCTCTCTGTCTGCCTAATCGGCACTGTCGATGGCAACCATTAGCACTACCGGTCGATGCAACCGGAAAGCAACTTCTCCGGTGCTTGGTGAAGGGGTTCTCGGTTTGACTGATAGGCACTACCGATCGCCCCCATCAGCACTGCCGATCATGGAAACTAGAAAGCATTTGTTTTTATACTTTTTCTTGCAATCTTTTATAGCCACTTTCATCCTATCATGTCAATCACTCCATTCTCTATTCCTTGACTGATGGATAGTGGCACGAGGCAGAAGCATCCCGGGACCCCTGGTGACTCAGATGAGGTTTTTGATCCTCAAGCCTCTCCCCTTGCTCGATGCTGTGGTGGAGGCAAGCGGGGCAGGGATGGTGATGCTGGCCAAACCATATCCCGTGGTCTTGGCCTTGGTCATGGCAAAGGTAAGGACAAGGCTCTCGCCCCTCCATAATCCTCTCCAAGAGAGGAAGAGGATAGTAGTGAGGAAACAGCGAAGAATCTAAGGAGGAAGAACAACAGAAGTAGCAGAATGCAGAGGAGGAGTCTAGGGATGAGGTCATTCATGAGCCTCTCCCTGGACCGATTCACTCTTCCATCATCTATCAGATGTTGATGCCACAGTTCACTGTGGATCCTCACCTTCTAGTTCCTATGTCAAGGAATGAGCTACGAGAGTATAGATTGAAGAATCCCTGGACCCAGCCAAAGGACCCAGCTATCATAGATATCAGGTTCTGGGTCTTCACTTAAATTGCTTGGTATAGGCATGTCCTCAAAAAGATCACTCATAGAGTAGCACCCATGAAGTGCATTGACTGGGATAGGATAGAGTCAGCTAATGACCCCACCTTTACTTTGATTAGGGCATAGTGTGACAGGAGGAATTTGACTGACATTATGGGTTTATGGCAGCACTGGAATGATGAGTTGATTGCCTAGTTTTACACTACCCTGTGGATGGAGACTAAAACTGAGCTTCATTGGACCATTTAGAGAAACTGCTTCAGTGTCACTTATTTCATCTTCTCACAGATTTTAGGCTTTGATGAGACTGACAGGAAAAAGCCTAAGGTGACCATGTATGATCCTTAGGAGAATGATGATTGGAGCTTCATATATGATGCTAGGTATGGAGATCCTAAGTATGGCATGTCACATGGTTCTTATTATGGAGTAAAGCCATACTATCATGTGCTCAACAATATGTTCAGAGTCACTTTGACTCCAAAGGTAGGGGATCACACTCACATTTTGAGATCCACCAAGACCCTCATGTTTGCTATGAGAGAGGGAGCAGAACCTTTTAGCGTTTTTGAGTTCCTTTGGATTGAGATTATCAACAAGTTGTCCAGCAAATTATCTCTGCTATATGCCCCTTACATCATAAAGATGCTCATTAGTGTGGTGGGATGTTAGTTTTCTTGTGATCATAAGCAAGCCGCCATCAAACCTAAGGGGTTTCCTCTCATTGCCTCTCTTCCCAGGAGTGGTACTCCTCCTATCATAGTAGATGATGCACCTCAGACTTCAGTAGCAACAGCAGTAGCAACAGGTCCTAGTGCTGCCCCTCGTTCTCGTCGTCGCTCCTCCAAGTTCACTCGTGCCATCAATTCCATGTTTTGCCATTTAGGAGCAGTGCCAATTGCTCTCATAGATGCACTCTGACATAGGGACACTCGCCACCTCTGCTAATGTTGAGTTGAGTGCCCCTATTGAGCTTACTCCTTTGTCAGATATGAGCTCTTATGATGATCCGTTGGGCATCTACACTCAGGCTACACAAGTTATCTAGCAGGCGGAGGATGATGATGAGGATGACAATGATGATAGTGATGATGAGTGAGGCTTCGAGTGCTACTATCCTTATTTTCCCTTTATGGTGTTGTGATGCCAAAGGGGGAGAAGTATCTATCTTTTTGTTCTTATTTTGTGAGTTGTAAGGTGTGATGGACAAGTTTGTAAAACTTACTTGTGATGTTTTATTAATTTGAGACTTCATTTGTAATTTGTTAGTTTATTTGGTATTCATATTTATTGTGACGGTGTAATGTTGATTATCCCTTTCTAGATGCATTTGTGCGAAAATACTTGTCATTTGCATTGTTTCTATCTCTTGTGATTAATTGTTGCAAATTGACATATATGCATGGTGTTAGGGGGAGCTCTCACACTTTTTCTTTAAACATGTGCACTTGTTATCATTGCTTATTATCTATCTCATGCACACATTTAGGGGAGCTCCTCATCTCTTTTATATCACAAATCGGCTCTTATTGCATATTTTTATGAAATCTAGTTGTATTATCATCAATCACAAAAAATGACGAGATTGAAAGTGCATCTAGGCCTCTAATTTTATTTTGATGATTGGTGTCAATACAATTAAGAATGGACTAATATTTTTCATTAACCATGTGTGTAGATTGACTATCTAAATTTGATGAATGAAATGCATTGAAACAAAAGGAGAGAAGAAGATGGTCATTTGCCTCTTGTTGAAAGTCAAAATGCACTCAAGTATGAAGATCATGAAGTTTTTATATTTATCTGTAGGAAAGTCATACTATCAAGAGGGGTACAATTTACAATTTTTGATAAAGTCAAAATGCTCAAAATTCTATTGTATCGGGCCCTCTGTTTTTCTCTCATCGGTAGTGCCGATCTTTCCCCATAGACCCACTCTAAAGCCCAGACAACTCTCTAGCATTCTATCTTGCCAGCATCGGAAGTGCTAATGTCCCCATCGGTAGTGTTGATCCCCCTTTTCTACAGAGCAATGTTTTCACTAGCACTCTAGTTATAGCTGATTGGTAGTGCCGATCACACCTAGATCGGCAGTGCCGGTCATGGCTTCTAGAGTGCCACTCTTTTTGTCTGGCTTTGGTTTGTTCCATCGGCAGTGCCGGTCCCCCTTCATAGAGGACTTGGTTCCTCGGGTTCCCTAGTGGACATTGATCGACAGTGCCAGTCAAGGTCTCCTAGAGACCAATGTTCTTCTCTGTGTCTGCCTCATCAGCATTGTCAATGCCTTGATTGGTAGTGCCGATGAGAGTCACGACAAACTTCTACTGTTGTCTGACAGTTGTCAGAAACCCCAATGGCAGTGTCGATGGGTCCATTGGCAGTGTCGGTGTGTGGCATCCAGACACAGCAACGGCTCTTTTTGAGCCCTTTGTATAAAAGGCTCCCACCCCATTTTGGCCTCTCTCTCTCTCTCTCTCTCTCTCTCTCTCTCTCTCTCTCTCTCTCTCTCTCTCTCTCTCGCTCTCTCTCTCTCTCCAACCCAAAAATCTAAAGTCCCTTTTGAGCTTCACTCTCTCCGCTCTCCCTCTCTAAGCCAAAGCTTCATCCTTGAGCTAGGGTTTGAGTGTGAGCAAGATTTCTAGTGATTGAGAGCATCCATTCCACTCTTGAGCATTCAAATTTGCCATACTTGTCATTTGTGATTGTTACTCTTGGAGCTTTGCTACTAGACAGTTAGCGGTGCCCGTAGAGCTCCCATCTTGTGGTGTGATGCATCAGGATGTTTGTATTACCCATCCCACAAGGGATTGGCTAGTGGAAAACTTGAGTCGTTCTTTGTGGTTGCTTAATTAAGAATATGGTTGAAAGAGACCTGGTGCTTTGTGGACTTCTCAACGGAGACATAAAGTTCTTTGTGATCTTGAACTTCGGTAACAATTCTTGTGTTGTTGTGTGCCCTTTTTATTACTTGTTGTTTTTATTGATGTTCTAGATCCACTAGTGTAGCTTGTTTTTAGGTGTTGCTATATTGTTGTAGTGCTTCATATTACCTGTTGTAGTCTTCACCTTTACTTCCTATCTGCGGAACCAACTTAAACTTAATTTTCAACGTCTGTATATACCTCCATCGGCACTGCCGATTGACCATTAGCAGTGGCCATCGGCACTACCAATCATCCCCATTGGCACTACCGATAGTACTGATAAAATTTCTTTAAGTCTAATTTTGTAGGATTTTTTAGGTTTGCCTATTCACCTATTCCATCTCCTTTTCCTAAATTTTTTAGGAGCTATCTAAAATGCTTCCTCCTCTCTCTCAAAGAAAGAATACCATTCTATCCTTCTTTTTCAGCCTTTCCCGCTCCACTGCTGCCACTCTGACGCTCAATTCCCTTGCCCCTATGTTTGAGGGTGTGCGAGCTGCTGCCAAACCATTCACAGTTAGTCGCCTCAGCCACGTCCGCTCCCCATTCGAGCGTCACCAGCCCCTTGGCCATGCCCGGCCCAGCAAAGCATCGTCCGCCCCTAGTTGAATTATCAAATAATAAAGTATAGAATTGTTTACATACAAAAATGATAGGAAATGGACGAAAAGGAATATAGGAGATGTGTTTTAGGAGATCTTCTAAATATGTGCTCTCTTGTATGTTGAAAAAATTATATGACACTAAAAGAAATTATAAGAGAGACAATATAGAATAGCTGTTGGAGATGCTCCAAGGAATGCGGTTGTCTTCCTTGGAGCATCAGCAGCAAGGAGTTAGAGATGCTCCAAGGAATGCTCCAAAAATGATAATACCCTTAGCTACTATTTTGTATTTATAAATAATTAGAAAAGTGTCTTATAGGCCCAACCATGTACATAAATCTATTTGTGCCTGCATCGACAGCAAAGTAAACTCTCACTGATGATAGAAGAACAACTCTTAGAGCATTAGCAAGGAAACTATGAGCTATTTATTGTTCATTTTGACAGGCTACAAAATAAAGAATCGCTTATGGTCTATTTCCTTACTTGACTATCCTACCTGACTCACAAATAAAAGGAGAGAGAATTTCAAAGCCACTAAAAAACTTCAAAATCCCCAATAGAAAAGTTGTGATCCCTTCCTGCTATCAACTTTCTGGAGTTAAAAGTCATGGTAGCGGCTCATTTTTTTCTTCAAAAATGACCATTGTTTCCTATGCAAGTCGGTCCATCTCTGTCTCCCCGTAGTCTTCTATTGCCCTACTGCCGACGCCAATCGACAGGAGTCGGCAGCATCTAAGAGCATGACCTTGCTGCAGGTCGCACCTCCCGTGCAGGTCATCCTCGGCCTGTCTCCACACGCTCCCCTCAGTGCCGCCCCTCACATCGATGAGTTTCGAACGAGATCCTCTGCCGCTCAGTAGAGGGCAGTGCGCCCGTTGATCTGCCAATCAACGGCCATTCTTTCGTTTTTTCCTCACACCGATCGGCCCAACGTGAGAACTTCTGTATCTCGACGCGCGTGTGACACGGTTTTTTCAAGAGAAAAAGTGAAGGAAACTGGATGAAGTGGAGGGGAAAAATAATTTTTACTACTATAAACATTCCAGTTTTTTTTAGAGTATAAACATTCCAGTTGGTGGTATCCGGTGGTATCTAGAGGATTTGACCGATGTTGTTTTTTAAAATAATATATTAAGATAGTTATAGATAAAAATTGAATAACACAATCAATAATATATCGTTGTAATGTCAAGTAAGGTTATACAATAAATCTGGTAAAAACAAAAGATAGACTAGAAAATTAGGACATCCTTATTAAACTTTTTTTGTTGGTGCAATCTCACTCTTATGCAAATTTTTTTTTGTCTCTCTTTGTACCATTTGAATTTAAAGATAAAATTTTGTATAATTATAGATGATATCTATCACTATATAAAAGAATATAGTTTATATTTTTCATAAATAATTTCTACATGATTTTAAAACTATATAATTAAGATAATATTATATGTTTTTAAGCTATAAAAATATCTTGATAATAAATTGGACAACATGAATTATTTGAGGGAGTAAAGCAGACTTCTCCCTCTTTTATTGAATGAGTATCATTTTAAAATTAAGAAAGCTTAAAATGTGTGTTCATTTCAAAAATTCCATACAAATCATTGTGCTTCAGGAATGTGCTACTTCAAAAACAAATGGCTACTATGTTGTGCTGCAGCCCTAGGATTGTCCAACCTTTATTTAGAACTAATAAAAAAAATCTGAAAACCATAGTGAAGCGCGGGCATTTAACTAGTACGACTATAGTTGAGCATTTAACCGGAGAGAAAAATCACTCTAGAGTTTATAACCGTACACTAACAGCAACACAGCTTCGCTTCGTTGTAACCACTAGCGTGTGCTATTATATTGATAGGGATCATGTAGGTGAGTAAAGGGACAGATGGCCGGAGCGCACTGCCCTCTGCCGAGCGGCAGAGGATCTCGTTCCATGAGTTTTGGGTGAAATGTGTCAGTGTTCCTGTTTTGGTTTCTAATGGTATGTTTGCCTTTGTAATATTTCAGTTGGTATCATTAGTCTTTTTTTTTAATCCTAGTCATAGACATTCCTCTGTTTTTTAAAGCTGAGTGATAAACGTGTCCCTGATTTTTAACAAGCCATTTTTAATCTGAGTCATAGACATGACCAAGGTTCATTTGTTCAATATTATTCTTTTTCAAAATTAAAAATATAGGTAGTACCTAACAGAATAGGAAAACAAAGGCAAACAAAACCTTCAGTTTTGAATTTCAGGGGCAATGGTGGTAACTACGATTTTAGGAGGGCATAGAGATGTTTAGGTTCCAAAACAGAAACAATGGTATACTTTTTCCATGAGTTTGAGTTTTGGATGCGTAGCCTGGGCCCTTCCAGTCTACTCGACCTTCCAACATGAGGTCACCCCATTTCGCCCGGAATATGTTTGCTACCTTGGGAGATCTTTCTGCTTACCTACTTGCTGACAAGTATAGGAAATGCAAATTACCTGAAAGCTAGTCGCTCGGCTGGCACGCTATCAAAGCACTTACGATATAGTTCGTGGCTGACTTTCGAGTTTTTCCACACCCTTGCTCGATTAGACGAGTCCATGATTGTCGTCGTAATCATGCAATTTAAGAACTACAACGGCATTTTTTTATTTCACATGCCCGGCTCCGATCTCATATAAAGAAATAAACTTGGGAAAAAAATGAAAAAGAATATGTGAGCTTCTCTTGACATTCAAGAATGCAAGAACATTTTAATTCTTTATCTGAGCGACAAAAAGTAGGCACAACACCATCTCATGAATTTCACCATCTACATGGAGGAAGGATACCGTTTATCACTCCTGACCTTGACCGATCCAGAAGTTCGGTCACTTCCCTTTGGACACTAAGGGGGCAGACACCGCCGTCTGCTTACCAAAGCTGAGTTTTCTCCCTGATCATGTTTGAAATGGGTTGCCAACCCACTAACCATGGCTTCCTACTTGTGGGGACTGCAAAATTGAGCTCAAACATCTCCTTGCTGATGTTACCACCCTCGCAGAAACCGACCAGACGGGCCACTAGATCAGCGCTCTCCTTGATATGGGCTTGGTCATTTGGGTCTGTCCAGAGCTTGTTCACAAGCTGCAGCTTCCTCTGCTTCGCGTCCAGGGAAACTTGCCATTTGATGAAGAGGCGCTCTCGCTCTTCATCGGTTAGCCTTGAGCCCATCCTTCTCGCAAGAAATTCTCGTTCATTCCTCAAAGCCTTGATACTGTAGCAAACAAAAGAATGAGAGCTGCCTTTAGATCTGTGCAAAAATAAACAGGGCCGTCCCGTAAAATTTAGAGCCTTATGCGAAATCATTAGTTTGAATTGTAAAAATAAAATAACAAAAAAAATCTACATCTGTCTCTTCATCTTTAGAATCTTATTAACATCATTCTTATTAACAAGAATAATCTTTGAAAGTGGTACATTTGTAAAAAGTGCATAAGGTCATGGACTAGTGGAAACCCATAGGTATTGTTGTCCGCGCAACCGCGTCATCTAGAGAGGGACGATATACATGACGCAAGGCAGCCTCACCAGATATAGGATTATTTGGATGTGCGCTATCACATACCATCAGGAAAAACAACAAGCGATGAACCTGAATGACCCGTTGATCTTGATCAACAGATACAGCATCACAGCCCTACAACAAACAAGTTTTACACACGCAAGCAAGATCAATTCGTGAAGTATTAGGCTTTATCCTATTACATGACCAGCTTGGTCCTTGTACCTACTGTGGCTCGAAGGATTGAAACATACCCTGGGCAGGTGTGGGTTGGGCAACTACCGTTGGGGCCCCCTGAAATCTGGGACAGCTCGCACGTGCCCAGGGACGGGCCTGAAAATAAATATAACTAATATCTATGTGATGATGATTGCACATTCAATCATAACTCTTCTATGAAAAAGAACAGACCTGGCTACACTGCCTTTTAATCAGCAAAAATACCAGTATAATTAGTATCTATGTGATGATGATTGCAAAATGCAAGTTCAGTCATAACAATCGGACACCTGGTTGCACTCTTTTCTGATAAAACAGACTCGGGTGCACTGTGGCTAAAGGTCATTAAAATTCAGTGTTCTTTTTCCTTTTTCTTTTGTTTTCAACTCTACAACACTATTTCTCTTAACTGGTGGAAGTTAATTATCATAATAAATGAAACAGAGATAACAAGTGGCATATTGGATTATTATGGCATTTACCTAGAGGCAAGTGAAAGGTCATCTCCTGCTGCAGGGCTTGCATCACCGACCTCAGCAAAATGTTGTTGCAACCATGTCAACCTTCTTACTTCAACTTCGACGTATATCTGATCAGCCCTATCACCCCTGAATAACAGGTAGAACTGGGTTCTGTGTATAATCGATACATGGCAGATATCCCACAGTTGAATAATCTGCTGCATCTGCTCCTTGAATAATTTTTCCCATGAATCGCCCTGTAGTGGCCCAGCGTTTTCCTCATCAAAGTCATCATTCGTTTTGCCATCATTAGATTCCAACTCCAAGACCTACAAAATAATGCACCAGAACGTATGTTAGATGAAAACCAGCACAATTGCTTTAGAGATGGCAACAGTATATGTGTTCAAGGGCAAGTAACCTGGCAGACTAGCAGCTGCTTTTGGTATTGAAGCTTTGCAACTCGCTCCTTCAGTTCAGTAACGTAAGCCCTAATGTTCCTCACGTTTTCTTCTGCAGCATTTTGGAACATCCGCTGCATCTTTTTCATATTGACTGAGCTGGAGCGCCTATAGCGTGGTGTTTCATCACGTGATGATATATCACCATCTTCACTTTTGGTGGGGGTAGCCTTTTCTGAACCCTCATGAGACACGGTATCAGCCTCTGGGGCCCTGTTCTCAACTTCTGAATCTGAAGGCCTGCTACTGGAGTGGGGGGAGCAAGGCGCCCT
Organism: Eleusine coracana subsp. coracana; assembly: GCA_032690845.1. Taxonomy (NCBI): domain Eukaryota; kingdom Viridiplantae; phylum Streptophyta; class Magnoliopsida; order Poales; family Poaceae; genus Eleusine; species Eleusine coracana. The sequence continues at coordinate 36,190,025 of CM064418.1, forward strand.
TAGAAGATTTGCTCTGTTTATGTTGTTGCTTACACCAAGTGGAAGAAGCATCTTCTTCTTCTTCTTTGCTCTGTTGGACTTTGGCGTAGTCTCATTACAAGGCATACCAACATTTGGAAGTGACATCACCAATCTGTCAATAGACCTTTGTACGTTCTCTAGTTTCGCCTCAAGCTTGGCAATATCATTGTCCTGCATATGAAGTCTAGAAATTTCATCTTTCAAATCAGATCCATTCCCTTCATCTGCAATCATCACAACGTCTCTGTTCACAGATCTAACAGATTGCATCTCCCTGATTTCTGCCTGAAGTTTAGCTATAGTTTCTGCAGCATCCTGATTGCCATGCTTGTGGCATTCAACTTCCTTCTGAAGTACTTCAATGGCACGGTTAGCTTCAACCTCAAGCTGTTGCTGTAGCTGCTCCAGCTTGCGAATTTCATGCTTTAACATGAATGGAGCAGTAGATGATTGCCTTACCGAGCTCCTCATGTTAATTTTATTGCTTGGCTCTAATGATCCAGAAAATGTGAGGCACTTTCGGGTTCTTTTTGGTGAATCGAAGGGATTCCACCCCTGAAAGTTATGTGTGGCATTAGGAGTTAGTAAATAGTAAAAGAAAACGGAGATAGAGAAGAGAAGTCCTTAACGAGCAAGGGCAGAGCCTTACCACTGGCTGGTGATCACCCATCTTCTTCCGCAGTTCTTCAAGCTGTGATTGTGCATTATCTCGCTGCTTCTTGAGTTCCTCCATTTCAATTTCCATCTACAAGCTTAGTCTTATCAGATCAAACAAAAGAGGAAAAATGATATTGATTACTTGGTGAAAACTTGGTCAGAGACATTACCTGTCTAATCTTCCTGTCCCTTTCCATTATGAGGATATCAGTAGAGGAGACATGGTCAGGCGTTCTTAGTTCTGCCTCTAGTCTAGCAACTTCCGTCTGAAGGTGCTTCACCAATTGCTTATCTGATACAACCTGTATAAATAATTATTATTAAGTTGAACACTGATCTGATTTCAACAATAGAAACATGGATATCTGTCTCAATCACAACCCTTACCATATTAACTTTGGCAGTATTTGTGACCTCCTTTGCACAAGTTGCAAAGAAAAGAGTGTTTCTAGATTGTTCTACATGTGTTAGGGCGGGGCTCATAGTACAAATGATTGCTGTTCTGGCATTTCCACCCAAAGAAAGCTGTAAAATGCGCGTCAGCTTTGAATCCCGGTAGGGTATATGTCCACTTCTTTTCCCCGAACTGCAGTGAAAATTACAATTAGTGTTTTTAGTCCTAAATACAGATAAGTTTTGGCCAACTTTCTTTACGGAGGAAGAGAATACACATCACTAGCTCATAGTCTGAGTGCTTAAATTCTGGTACATCCTCATATCAAGCAATTTGAGTGCACTACAGGAGAAAGACAAGAAAATTCTGCAACTTGGATAACCAAGACTATAATGTAAACAACACAACATTTTCCACATAAGTAATTCAGGAAGAATTGGAAAGATCAATCACAGGCACTAATGCATGATGCGTGAAATGTGGTCTTTGCGAGTATTTGTTCTCATGTGGAACTTACTCATAGAATGTTTAACCATACTGAGACCAGAATACCAGATGCATGCGCTGGAGAAACAAATCGAGATAAATTAACAATGAACGTGTTAATAAGATATCCTAATGTGAAATGTATTGCTGTGCTGATTTTCTTTTACTGAACCTAAAAAGGATTGTCAGAGGTCAAAGTAAAACAAGCTTTGAATATTGCAGCTCATCAGTTGAACATGCAATAATATGTACAAGTCAAGGCAGAACTTATACAGCAAGTCGGTTTTCCTTCACGTGCCAAAAACCTCTATCCCCAGTTTTGACTTTCAGCAATTCAGCCAACAGATCAAATCAAGGATTAAGAAACACTACCCCATGGTGTAAAAGAACATAAATTTAGTTCAGGTATGCTAACCGACTTGCTCTAAATAGCAATTGGATCAATTAGAAGCATAGAACCAATCTGTCATTCAATACAGTATGCCATGACAATAGTGTTAGTTCACAGAGCATATAATCTGATTAGCAAAATGCCATGACAGTGTGCACTTTTTCATAAATTCAATGTGAGTTGTTAACAATAGGAAAATACAATAACTGCAGAGTTCATGGGTTCATTTCATTAGCAGAAATATTCAACGTGCACATATGAAATTTGAGTTTTAAATAAACTCAAACCTTAGCTTTCTGATGACAGTAGTCAAAGTTAACAAGCTGCGATTTATATGGCAGCCCTCTTTCAACCGTGCACCTATTGCATGTGTCTGTGCCGCCCTTTCACTTCCAGCAAGGTCAACAAAATTCTGTGAACACAATAAGCAATTATTCACACCATGAAATTTCAGTGCACCGATTTCATAAAGTAGGACAGCACGCTCACCAGGCTAGCAACAAAAGATTTTACACATCCTGACACTTCACGCAGCCTGCTCTCAAGTGTCTAGATAGAGGTAACAAAAGGTCAACGCGTTCCTCACCATTTTCATTTGGAATGACTCAATGTGAACAGGATACATACCAGCCTAATGATTTGATGGGAACGTGAACTGGTGTCATTTAGTGCAGTCTCTCCCACTTGTCTTTGTTCTGCAAGTATTTGTTAGGTCATTAAACTTTATCAATTAATTAGGATTATTCATTTCCTCTTTTATTATATTACTTAGTAATTACCTTCACAGATGCTGATTAGATGCCTTAGGTGTTGGCTGTCCTTAGCAATTTCTTCTTGCAACTTCTCCACGATGGTTCCTTTCTGTGAAACCATAATAATGTTCAGTTTGAACATTAGAACATCAATATTTGTTCAGGGCATCATGAATAGAGTCAGATTGTAAACAAACCTCGGGATCATCTAACAGACGAAGGGGACCAGAGTCAGGTCGTAGAAGATCCTTCACAATCTCATTGTAAATTTCCATAGCAGAAATCTTGATAATGAATTCCCTCTCAGGAGTCTAAGCAAAAGACAACTATGTGTTATGATACTTATGAACAGATTTGTGACTTTTTCCTTTATCACAGCACAAACAGTGATTTCCATGCATGTATATATATATAACTCACATTATCTATGTGCTTATAAATATCACTAACAGCACTCTCTGTAACACCTCTCATCGTGAATGTTTTACCACTGCTGGTCTGTCCGTATGCAAAAATAGTGGCTGCAAAACAAATAAAAGGTAAGTGATCATGCGGATCATCATTTCCACTACCACCAGTATGCAATGTAAGCATTGATGTACCATTAATGCCTGTCAACGCAGACATAGCAACATCCTTTGCTCCCTCTTCATAAACCACTTCAGTTTGGCATGCTGGCCCAAATACCTTATCTGGAAGGAATATAAAGGCATCAATTAGCTCCAAAACAAGTTTTCTTGAGCTTGCATTGCTCATGAATTTATTAGAGAAGAGATACTGTACCAAAAGTGTAAGAGACCGGCGTAGCTCGGTCCTGTGGGGGGCCTTTGTACATGATTGTTTGGCTATCGGTGCACTCCCATGCCATGTCATCCTTCACAGCCAGCTCCTTCTTGCTTAATGGCCGCACCCTTACTGTAACAAAGATCTTCTCCTCCTTGGCCCTTGAGCTGCCACCAGGTGTAGGAGGCCTTGAGCTGCCACCAGGTGTAGGGGCCGTTGAGCTGCCACTAGGGGTCGGGGTCGACATTGGCGTGGGCTCAACTTTGGATGCAGGAGTGCTTGGTGGTTTTGATGCACCCATTTGTATAAGGTACTGCACAAAGAAGGTGGGGAACAGAGCAACAAGAACCAAGCTTTGTTGCAGAAAACGGACACTGAATCTGCCAAAATGCAACAAACGGTGAAGTGTAAATTAGTATACAATCCTAGGAATAAATTAGATAAATGCAGGTAAACTATTAGAGGCTTTTTTAAGAAATATAGAATGCGTAGGAATGCAGAGTGCCAGAATTACATAAATGCAGGAAAACTATTAGAGGCTTTTTTAAGAAATATAGAATGCGTAGGAATGCAGAGTGCCAGAATAGATTGCTCTGCAGCACCCTTATGTGCCTTTTATTCAAATAAAATGAGTATATCGTTCTAGCAGGGGAAATAAATTGCATAGACTGAAAGTAATTACATAGAGATCTAACTACCAACAAACACTTGAAATTCAAGTATTGGAAAACTGAAACGCATGCAGTAATGCACAAAACAAAATGTAGCTTTGATTCCCGTTGATCCATGCAAGCTCATATGCAGCATTTATCCTTAGAATAAAGGGCAGAGAATAACAGGGCTGCCACAACGAACAAGCTAAAAAATTCCTTTAATAAATTCGCAACGATGTGATCCCGCAGGTCCCAAGCAGCGTTTGATGCCGCTCAATCTACCACGAGAAACTGCTGATTCGAAAACCTCGCGTTCCCCAAAAATGGAAATATAATTTCAGATTCCGATCGTGTCCGAAAGTCTACATCCAGTGGGGGGAAATCTAGTTGGCGCACCCTGGTAAGTGGACTAGCATATGGAAACCGGGATCAGGAGACGGGGCTTCCTTACCCGAATAACTCCACAAAAAACGAACCAAACCAATTTCCTAATCTGCGCCGCACCTGCCGTTTTCGAATCCGGCGGGAAATTCTCCATCCGGCCGAGATATGCCCACCCTGGCGACCGCCGAAGCAGATCAGCCACCAGTGCTAACCTCACCGGATGGAGGTCCGCCGCCTCGCTAGGGACGGGCGGCGGCAGCTCGGGGAACAACCGCAGCGCTAGAAATGGGGGTTCGACGAGAGAACGGAGCGGAGAGGACACTCACCAGCGCGGCCAGGTAAGGGGGGACCCGTCGAATTAGAGTCCCCGGAAGTGCTCGAAGAGACTCTGGCGGGGCGGTCGAGCGCCAGATGCCGCACCGCCGCGGCCGCCGCCGGTGCGTGCAAGCGGTGAGAGGAGGCGGATGAGCCGTTGGCGTTGCGGGTTGAAGTGGTGTGGTGCCCGTGCACAGTCTCACTCTCTCTCTACTTGTATTGCGAGTACCGTTTGAACTTCTCCGGCCCAGGTGCGGTGGAGAGAGAGAGAGAAGCCGAAGAGGAATGAGAAAAATAATTCAGAGGAGCGGAGCGGGAGCGGGGTGGTGCTGTTGGTGTGATGCGGGTGGAAGGAGGTGATGAAACCGCAACGGCTAGTTTTAGAAATGCGTTACACAAAGCCACCCACAACCGCGGCTGTTGGACTGCGAGTGGGCCACAGGAGCAGAGTTTAGGGCAAGGTCCCACCAGTCTGGGACGAGATTTATAGTAGGCTTTGAATTTGTTGAGAGTTGCAGCGGGGTTCAGGCGTTCAGCCGCTAGGTGCCATTATACTATAGGTGCCATCCGGGAGCGTACACAGGGATCGGGGATGAATAAGACTTCAATGTTGCTTGTCCTCACTCTCACTAATTTGGACTTGGTGGTGCCCATGGACCTTTTCTCTGAATCTAGTTTGCTAAGCTGGGAGAATTCACACATGCCACTAATTAAATTCAGTCAAAATACTTTGTTTGTATGATCAATGCTCTAGCCTCTGCCTAAGCATGATTGTTACTACTAACTTGATCAGTAATAAACATCTCCTAAACAATTGGCTTACACTTGTTAGTCCAAATTTAGACTAAAATCAAGAGAGAATGAGTCCAGTACATAGCAATAATTGAGGTACATGCTTTTTTTTTCCTTATAAACTTGTGATTTTACCGTTGGGCTATATGCAAATTCAAATTGGCCCGAGGACATAATTCTATGAACAGTCACTGAAACATGTAAACCATGACCCCACTTCCTTCCAAAGTATGCTTATACTCTTCCTTTCCAAATATAGATATATTTAACCGATTACAACAATTATAGTCATCATATCCAAAATCTTCATGAGGAGATAATCATGGAATAAACCTTCACCACGAGTAGAAGGCAACAACCTTCGAGAGTAGAAGTATAAAGTAAAATCTTAAAATGGATCAAATTTCAATAACAGAAAATAAGATATGTTATTCCTTATAAAAAACATTCAATACCTTTGGTTCTCGAGTGTGCACAAGAACATTGCTTATTGCTATAGGTAGGTTGATAAGGTGGTAACAAATGCTCTAGCCAACAACTGCAACTTTCAAAATCTACTAAGCATTCACATACACTACAACCTGACTTTGTCAAGTGCATGTTTTTCATAACAAAATATAGATGTACAAACATAGTTCCTCTATTATTAATTTTTAGCTAAAATAAGAATTTTAGTTCAAATTCGATCCATAATCATTGTCCGCACAACAACATTTAAGAAAAGAGGGATTGAGCATTTGTCTTGCCTAGCTTTAGCAAGATTCAAACACAAACACATATCTTCCACTTGCCACCAACCTTTGAAAAATGTGGTGGTTTTGTAAGGACCGAAGGTGTACCAAGAGGAGGGGGGTTGAATCGGTAAGCCGAACACGAATCCGAAAATATCAATTCACACTATCAAAACCTACCAATCGTTGCAACCTAAACAGTTCTAGTAAACCAAGACCCTACACATGCAAGTGATCATGATGATAGCAAGCGCGGAAGCCAAACACACTAGCCTATGCAAGCCACAATTCAACCTAGTTATTAGAGCATACAATTACAGAATAATAAAGAGAGGGTCAAGGAATGCTCATAATTTTTCTCAAGGTCTCGGAAGGATGGCGCCTTCTCCTACTCCTCGTTGGACCACTCCCGCCGGAGTCCCGGTCCCTCCCAACACCAATGTCGAGTTCTCGCACACGAGTCCGTAATCACTCCTGGAATGAAGACATGGTGCGCGTTACCGCTGCCACCATGGCACAAGCTCGCCTCTCTCGAGAACTAGCCGGACTCCTCAAGCCGACACGGGCGCCCACTATTGTTGTCCCTTTCACAAGCGGGCTCAACCCGGGTACAAACGTGTGACGGCCTTCTCAACCGATCATGATAGGCTCGATTAGCGACACCTAACTGGTCTAAGTCTCACCATAGACCAAGAGTAACAACCTAGATCACACCCTCAAGGACACCCTAGACTTAGATGTGTATCAATGCTCAAGTTACTCTCACTAGTACTCTCAAGATATGTTATATCTCATCCTAGTGCTCTCCTCTTTTCCTTTTGGCTCTCACTAAATGCTCCATGCAATTCCAGTGGCTAAGAGAGGTCTTCAAGAACTTAATAACGAAGTTATATAGGCTTCCAACCTCAAACTAGTCGTTGCTCCACGAAATCAACATTCTAGGCATACTGATCGGACAGTCCGGTCACTGCCTGATCGGACCATCCGGTCACTGCAGTCTTTACCTCCAATGGCTCTGCCCCTCCGCTGACTCCTGCTGACCGGACTGTACGGTCAACTGATCGGACAGTCAGTCCATTTCTCTCTCCATTAGAAAAACATTTCCAGTGCCAGCTTCCTGGCTGCCCAGATTCACCTTGTACGAACCGGACCGTCCGGTCTCTACAGACTTCAACTCTGTCAATTTCCTTGCTAAGTCTTCTTGCTGGACTTCCCGTGTACTTAGTGACCGTACAGTCCGATCTCCACTGACTCCTCTATCCGGTCACTCTGTCCAGATGTTGAAACTCCTTGTCCTCACTTGACTTTGTTTCTTGGCTTCTCCGAACAGCTCCTTGGCTTCTTCACTGTTGTCGAAGCTTGATCTCGGCAGTAAATATATAGGGCTACATCGAGACTAAGAACTACGATGGTAACACAAGATGCCGAGTTATACAGGTTTGGTCTCTCTTGATGAGAGTAAAAACACTACGTCATGTGTTCTATGGGTTGTATTACTTGTAATCTGATCTCCCTCGATGGGGGTACCCTGCTGCCTTATATATCCGGTTGGCAGGGGGTACATGAAGAGTCCTACTTATAGTCTACAAGGATTTACATAGAAAGTCTATCTCTAATTGTCTTGCGCTCCAAGCCGACTCGGTCGGCTTCCTTGTTGATAAGTACTCGATCGGCTACTGACTTAATCATATCTATGGATACCCATAATGTAAGTATCCCACAGCAGCCTCCGAGTGCTTCCTGATTTTGAACTTTGGTTCTCCGAGTGATATTCAATGTTGATCATAAATTAGGAAGACCTCTTAATAAAAGTTCTTGATAGATCTGGTGCACCGATCAGGTGTACCTGATCAGGTGTAGCCCCCGACTCTTGTATAATTTGGAGGCTAACAAATAATGTAAGAGTCTAATTATGTTTAGCTCTTATTATTTTGATGTATGTAGTTTACTTAAACCATCAATCTTGAGCCTAACAAACCTCTGATCATCAAACCAGTAGGTCAACTTGCAAGATTTCAACCTTGCCGACCGATTATTAAAAAGGCCAAGTGATGTATACTATTTTCTGAGTGACTTATCGGTCTGAATTCTATGACATCAGTCATGTTCAGTCCATGTAAAGGAGTATGACATCAATCATACAATAGTACTAGGTTAATGACATCAATCATAACATAGCTTTTCCCTAATAATTTGTCACTCTATTTGATCATAAGCCGAAATTTGGCAATTTAATTATTAACATCAATTAATTATACAACCTTTGAACTTATGCCCGTATGACCATCAAGTCCTCTGCTATACGATCTTCAAATCACATAGATATGGCAAGTATTTTTAAGTGGATTGGCCACTACTTCTCATCAAAGAAGCCCCCGAGATTATTTCTTAAGGTTTAGCAGCTCTAAATCTTTTTAAAGATCAAGGCCTTTAATTACTTCTTGTTTAATTGGAAAGACTTTGTCATTGTACGGTCCACACCGGCCCATGGGACCCTTAGGTCAAAAGCAAAGATATAAAAAGGGCTTGATATGTTGACTATCAGTCCATGCCATCATTTCGCGCACAAGCTCTTCGTCTTCCTCGTGCCTCCCCTCTTTCTCGTGATGCCTCTGCTTCTCAAGCTAGGGTTAGCTCCTCTCTTTCCACCACCGTAGATCTCGTCGCCCTCAGCCCCTGAGCTTCAGCTAGGGTTCAGCTTTTGATCCACCGCGCTGATTCACTCCATAGCCATGGGTCGCAAGAAGGCCTCCGCCACCGCCGCCACCGAGTCTTCCTCGTTGGAGATCAAGATTCCCGAGCAGCTTCAGGAGTTCTCGAAAAGTAGCATCTCCAATGCCGACCTAACCAAGATGGTGGTGGATGACATTCTTCCCGAGCAGGCTCGGATTGACTGGAAGGTACCCAAAGAAACTTGCCCCATCCCCATTCATAAGCAGATCATTATGTTTCGCTCGTTTTTCGAGCATGGCTTTGGAGTTCCCTGCTGCAACTTCTTGCGTGGGCTCCTTTTCTTCTATGTGATTGAGCTGGTTAACCTCAATCCCAATTCTATCCTCCATATTGCCATTTTTGTGCATATGTGCGAGGCCTTCTTGGGCGTTCTCCCCCATTTCAATCTGTTCTGCCATCTCTTTGTCCTCTGACCGTTGCCAACGAAGGACAACCAAGTGGCCATAGGCGGTGTCGGCATCTAGTTACGCAAGAAGGAGGCATACATCAATGTGCCCCTGAACACTGGAAACAAGAACTGGAGAGACAAGTGGTTCTATTGTGATAACCCTCCCCCTGTTCTTGCTGACTTCTCTGGTGCGAAGGCAATTCCTTTGGCGCGATGGACTAAAAACCCTGATCCGTCCGACCCCCAGGTGGTCGCTCTGCTGAAGAAAATTGCCAATCTGAAGAAGGAAGGCATTGATGGTATCACTATCACCAAAAGCTTCATAGTACGTAGAGTGCAGCCCCTTAAACTTCAGAGTCACCCGGCATGGAATTATGCCACCAATGACGAGACCAGGGAAGTTCTTGACCCTCCTAATGGCAATCTTCGTTGGTCTCGCTTGTCAAAGATGTTTGAATAGGATATCCTTCAAGATCACTCGCTAATCGAGAAGGCATATAATGGGGGCACTCTGCGGGCCCGAGTAAGCCTCGATCGACTTTGAATGTTCTGTTATAATCTTGTTTTGATGTCCTGCTTGATGTCTTGGCGTTTGTGTAGGTTCTGGATACTTATATATCCCACCCTCCGCTCCCTCCTACTGAGACCGAGGGACCGGATTATGTCAAAAAGTCGCAGCAAACCGGTGCTGGTGCTTCAAGTTCATCTACAGGCACTCGACCTGAGAATGTTGATCGAGTCATCACCCTGCCTTCCCCCAGTTGTCGAATAAAGCAGCCTGCCCTACGTTGAAGGCAATATATTGGGGATCAGGGTGATGATGAAGAAGAGATGTCTCCAGACGCCGGTCCGCCAACTCCTGCTCACTCTGACCGACCTTCAAGCCAGTCGGAGCCCCCGAGCAAAACGTCGAGTGATGCAGGAGTCACTCAAAAGATTGATGAAGTTGGCAAATCTTCCCAAAAGAGGAAGGAGACTGATTCTCAGTCGACTTCTTCAAAGAAGAGAGTCTGCCGAATCAAGGTCAAGAAAGCTTCTAGGTTAGTCTCTTAACCTTTTGATCCTTGTTTTTCATGGTCAATAACCACAATGCGGTTTAATCACCTTATTCTCTATTAGTGACAGCGGTCGGCCGATTGATGGCCAGAGTGCCCAAGAGTCCGAGGACACTCGGTCAAACCCTACTCCCCGTCCAGCTAACTTGCCTCGACTGGTCAGCAAGTCATCAAGCACGCCGACCGAGTCGAGGAAACCCTCAGACAAGACAGCCCCCATATCCATTCCAGAGCCAGCACCACAAATCATTGACCCTTCTCCAGTCAACGCTCCTTCTCTTCTTGATAAAGGTAAGACAATATTGACTACAGATGCACTCGACCGGCCTAAAGTGGATGATGTAGAAATAATGTATCAACATCAAGAAGCCAACAAGGTACATCAACACCCTGCTTTAGCTCTGTCTCGGCCTTGATCTTTAACTTAACCATCTTTTACATATTTAGAAAATGTATGCTCTCGTGGAGAAGAAACAGGCTAGGGTTGAATACCTCGAAGCGGAAACCTTTGGTAAGCCTCAATCGTCTGTTGCAATCAATCCCTTACTTATGATATTAACTTGTTGATGGTATTATGCTAGTCACCGGTCAACAACTCTCCCAGGCCAAAAAGCAAATCGGCAAACTGCAGACCGATCATAAGGATTTGACCAAGGCCTTAGAGCAGAGTCGTGCTAAAGCTGCCAGTAAGGTTGCATACCAACTGTTTTTATATTTTTTTAACCACTCTAACACTAAAGATTCAATGTATGTTTTCAGCTCATGATTAGAAGATTGCTGACCTGGAGAAATTAACTTCCAATCAGCAAAGATTCATAGATGCTTTGAATGCTGAGAAGGAAAATCTCTCCAAGTTGGTCGAAGAGCAAAAGGCTGAGATCACTTGGCTACAGAAAAAGCTGGAGGAGGCTGACGTGAAGATAGAGGAAGCCAAAAGCACCTCCAAATCTTTCAAATGTAAACTTGCCAGTAAGCTCTCCATAACTCCTTGAATATGCTTGAATCAATTTTTGATCTTGCTAACCAAAAAATATCTTTTGCAACTCTGTCATACGGCGCTCGGAAGTCATTGAATTATATTCATGCTAACCAAGTAGACCAGACCGGTCATTCCTTGGAGTATTTGCTGGAGCATGCGTTGGAAGCTATTGCAGACAACACTCGGAGAGTGGCGACCGAGGCCGGGAGTCAGGTTCTGGCTATTTGCCAATCTTGGTCTCCTGCACTGCCTTTGGACAAAATCAAGGAGGGCTTCAACCCAGACTTGACTGATGACCAATGCCAGCTGCTTTTGGATTCCATGCTAGAAATCTCTCGAGCCTTAGTGGACAACATAGAAGTTGATCTGACCACACGTACTCCTCCAGCATCTCCATAAATTGAGCTACGAGATGATTCTTCTTCTCCTTCAAAGGAGCTGTAAAACCTGCAATGTTAGAAAACATTAGTAGTATCTATGTATTGAAATAACATTGCCTTTATATAAATTAATCTTATGCTTTGTAGCTTAGAAGACTGATAAAAAATACCATAAGTGTGTTCCTGTCATTTGAAGACAGAAATTGAATCGGTCTGCCTTAACATATTAGGTTGTAACTCATAACCGCGTGACAAGCAGAATCGACCAATCGACACATGACCTCTTGCACTTTGGCTCTGGGTTAGGGTAGTGGTAGTCTGATGTGCAGTATGAAGCTACTGGGTTTAGACTTTAGACCAAAAGAGTAAAGACTGTGTCAAAAGATGAGAAATCGGTTGGAAAAGATTCCAAAACCAAAATTTCATAAGGTTAGGAAGTAGTGGGACATTATTACTAGCCCCCTGGCTCGATTGTTTAATAAAATAAATTAAGGAATCGATACAATTTAGAATGAAAATCAGCAAAAAATCTTCCATAAAAAAGACTGAAGTTTCATTCATGAATAATGCATAATAATACAAAAGAGTAACTATGTATAAAAATGACATAGCTGATTTATATTCTAGGAGTTCGGTATATCATCGCCGTCTTCATTCATCAGTCGGTAAGCCCCCCGACCGAGTGATTTCTTTCACGACATAAGGTCCTTCCCACTTTGGAGAAAGCTTATGCTGATTCTTTGTTGGCTGCACTTAGCGCATCACTAAATCTCCAACTTGAAATTGGCAACTGCGTACATTTTTATCATAATAACGTCGCAAGCCTTGTTGGTATAGTGCCGAACGACACAGAGCACGATTACACAACTCTTCTACTGCAATCAAATCAATCTCTCGGTTCTCTTCAAAAAAACTTTTCATCATATGCTTGGACCCATGCCGAAACAAGACTGACCTCAGTCGGCAACATAGCCTCCGAGCTGTAGACCAATGAAAAAGGTGACTGACCAGTGGCCCGACTGGTATTAGTGCGGAGCCCCCAAAAAACTGAAGACAATTGTTTGACCCACCGACCGGCATAAGGCTTAAGTCTATCAAATATCTGAGGCTTCAATCCTTGAAGAATCATACCGTTGGCCTGTTCGACCTACCCATTACTTTGAGAATGAGACACTGATGCAAAGTGGATTTTTATTCCCATCTCATCGGCAAAGTCACGGAACTCCATAGATGTGAATTAAGTACCATTATCAGTAATGATATCATGAGGAACTCCAAACCGAGTAAAAACATCCTTGACAAACTCAATCACCTTCTTTGATGTTATCTTGCCGATCGTCTTTGCTTCAATCCACTTGGTGAATTTGTCAATGGCAACAAACAGATAAGTGAACCCTCCTGGCGCTTTCTTGAAAGAACCGACAATATCAAGCCCCCAGACAGCAAAAGGACAGGTCAAAGGTATCATCTGAAGTTGCTGTGAAGGCACATGTGTTTGTTGAGCGAAGAATTGACAACCTTCCCACTTCCGAACAACTTGGTGTGCATCTTCGACCGACGTAGGCCAATAAAACCCTTGCCGAAAAGATTTGCCAACCAAAGTCTTAGAAGCTGCATGATTGACACATATTCCTGAATGAATTTCCTCCGTCAACTTTTGACCTTCTCGTATCGAGATGCATCACATCAAGATGTTTGATCCTCCTCTTCTATAAAGCTGATCATCCACCATCAAATATCCTTGACATCTAGCCTTCAACCTTTGTTGCTCATTAGGGTCCATAGGCAGCATACCCTCATTCAAAAATTTGACTATTGGGTCACATCAGTTGGTCTGCGTGTTGATATCATCTACCAACTCAGCAACATCAGTCATCAAAACATCCGATCGAGGAGAAATAGTGGGTGAATCTAGGATGTGTAAGAAGACACCAGGTGGGACTTCAGACCGAGATGATCCCATCTTGGCCAACTTATCAGCCGCCTGGTTGTTATCCCAAACGACATGCGTGAACTTCAATCCATCAAACTTGTCCTCGAGCTTCCTTACTTCCTGACAATAAGCAGTCATATTATAATCTACACAGTTCCAATCCTTAGTGACCTGATTAATAACCAAGTCCGAGTCACCAAAGACATTGAGACGCTTGATGACAAGTGAGACAGCAATGCGCAGACCATGTAGGAGGGCTTCATACTCTATAGTGTTATTAGACGCGCGAAACATAACCTAAAGAACGTATCGAAGCTTCTCTCCTATGGGTGAGATAAACATGACTCCCGCACTGGCTCCAGGTATTTCGAGTGAACCATCGAAGTACATCTTCCAGTACTCAACATCTTGTATCGCAGGAGGCATTTGAATCTCTGTCCACTCGGAAACAAAATCAGCTAGCGCCTGTCCTTTAATTGTGGATCGAGCTGTGAACGTAATGGTATACTGACTAAGTTCAACCGCCCACTTAGTAATTTTTCCTTCAGCTTCTCGATTGTGAAGCACTGTTCCGAGTGCAAAGGATGCCTGGACTTCAATTGGATGAGCTTAAAAATAATGCTTCAACTTCCTAGAGGTAATCAACAACGCGTACAAGAACTTCAAGATCTGATGATATCTTGTTTTAGAGGCACTGAGGACCTCGCTAACAAAATAGACAGGGTGTTGTACTTTTTGTATATGACCCTCTTCCTCTCGGTCGACTGTTAAAACAGTACTCACAACTTGAGTTGTGGCCGATATATAAAGTTGAAGCTTTTCTCCTGGCTCTGGAGGCACCAATACTAGAATGTTGTTGAGGTGGACCTTCAACTCGTCCAATGCCGACTGCGCCTCTGCTGTCCAAACAAAGTCATCCTGCTTTTTAAGCAGTCTGAAGAGTGGAAACCCTATAACTCCTAGTCGGGAGAGAAAGTGACTCAAGGATGCCATACATCTAGTCAGCTTCTAAACATCCCTTTGAGAATTAGATGGCCCCATATCAAGGATTGCCTTGATTTTATCAGGGTTAGCCTCTGTACCTCGTTTTGAAACGATGTAACCGAGTAGCTTTCCCGAGGGAACCCCAAAAATACATTTTTTAGGATTTAGCTTCATCGAGTAATGTCTCAGATTGTCAAATGTTTCTGCCAGGTTAGAAAGAAGTTCTTCGACATTCCGAGTCTTTACAACGATGTCATCAACATAAGCTTTTGTGTTCCGACCAATCTGAGTAGTAAGGCAGCGTTGAATACCTCATTGGTAAGTCACACCAGCGTTTTTCAGACTGTAGGGCATTGGGATGTAACAATAGGCGCCGAAGGTAGTTATAAAAGAAGTTTTGATCTATTCTTTGACTTTCAGTGGGATCTGGTGATAGCCTGAATAGGCATCTAGAAAGCTTAGAAGCTCACAACCGGCTGTTGAGTCTACAATCTGAACGATACAAGGTAGAGCGAAGGGGTCTTTAGGATAGACCTTGTTCAGATCGGTATAATCCACACATATCCTCCACTCTTTATTCTTTTTAGGTACAAGGACTGGATTTGCTAACCAGTCGGGATGATACACTTCCTTTATAAATTTAGCATCTAATAATCTAACTATCTCCTCTTTCATGGTGTCCTTGCGGTCTTGCGCAAATTTTCTAAGTCTCTATCGAACCGGGGTGGCCCTAGGAGGCACCCTTAACTCATGCTCAATCTTTTCCCTAGGTACTCCCGGCATGTCAGATAGCTTCCATGCAAAGATGTCCCTATTTTCCTGGAGGAAAAAAGTGAGCACGAGTTCCTATTTCTCGTCAAGGTTGGCCCCTGCATAAGTTACCTTATCAGGGTCTTCTGGATCAAGCACGATCTCCTTGGTCTGGATGTCATCAGTCTGGATCTTGTCCTTGGTGGGATTCTTCACAGGGACAGCCGCATCGGTCTGCTCCTCCGTGTCGACTGCCTTCTGGATCTCATGCCGATCGGACAGCATCAACTGCTTAGTGGCCATCTCACAACTCTGTACATCGCAATCAAAAGAATTCCAAAGATCAGAGTGGAGGGAGATTATTCCATTGGGGCCTTACATCTTGAGGGTGAGATATAGATAATGCGGAACCGCCATAAATTTTGCCATCCCCTGTCGACCGATGATAGCATGATATGCTGAGTCAAAATTGGCTACCTGGAAGACAATGCATTTGGTCCTAAAGTTCTCCCAGGTCCTAAAAGTAATAGGCAGACTGATCTGTCCAATTGGAACTGAAGTCTTGCCGGGCACAATCCCATGAAAAGGTGAAGAACTCAACTGAAGGTCATTGACTGACAGACCGAGCACTTGAAGAGTCTTGGTGAAGATTAAGTCCAAGCTGCTTCCTCCATCAATGAGTACTTTGTTGAACTTGACTTCCTTCATTGTGGCAGCAAGCACCAGAATTGAGCTCGTGTAGTTCTAGTTTCTGCTTGCGCTTGGACACATAGGCATCCGGGCCTTCGAAGATGAAGTTGACTTCCTTGCGGGACTGCTGGGACTCTACTGCATCATCCTTGTCGCCACTGTCCTTAGTCTTGTCTTTGCCATTCCATCTTGGAGGATCTTTGGCCACCTTGAGGGTAGAAGTCGCAAAACCATTCAGTCGGTAGCAATCCTTTGCTTTGTGGTTCCCCTTCGGATGCCAAAGGCATGGACCACTCAACAAGTCATCCATGGTTGGCTGATTCGTCCGAGGATTCTTCTGAAATCGGTCTACTGTATGGACCATGTTGTCAAACTTTCTCTTTTTGTCCTTCTTGGAAGGCTTGGGTTTGTCCGACCGTTTTTCCTTGCCTTTTCCTCGGATATCGTCTTGTGCCGACTCACCCAACGCGAATTTGTCAGGGATCTCGAAGCACTCTTGAGCGGTCAGCTTGAGGTCATGATTCCTCCGACCGATTTCCCAGACCAAGTCATCACTGCGGATTCCTCCTTGAAAGGCAGCAATAATCTGTTGGTCTGGAACGTTAGGGATCTCAGTCTTCTTAGCACAGAATCGCTTGATGTAGTCGCGAAGAGGCTCGTCGTTCTTCTGCTTGATCCAAGTGAGGTCAAAGTGATTTCCTGGTTGGTTGCAGGTGGCTTGGAAACTTTCAATAAGCTTCTTGTTAAGGTCTCCCCAAGAGGTGATTGACTCCTCCGAAAGAGAGGTAAGCCATATCTGAACGGCAGGATCAAGGCAGACCGGAAGGTAATTTGCCATTACATAGGTATCACCTCTGGACGACCGGATCGCCATACTATAGAGTTGCAGCCACTCCCGAGGGTTGGTCTGACCATCATACTTTTTGATGGGGGCCGGCTTGAACCCTTTTGGCCATCGAGCTATGCGAAGCCTGTGGACGTAAGCCTTGATGCCATCAATTTCCTCATCAATGGGGGTTTGTGACCGCCTGCACTGGTCTGGAGACGGAGTTGGATGACGGCGGTGTCACAGATCGATATCATCATCATGGAGATGTCATCTATTGCCATCATCATTATTATCACGCCGATCCCGATCATCTCGTCGATGTCGGTCGTTGCGGTTGTTTCTTGGAGGAGGGTCTCGTCGGTCGTCCCATCTATCGTTCCGTCGGTCTTCCCTCCGATCATCAGTTCTCCGATCAGGGCGCTCCTCCTCATAGCGTCGGTTGTCCCAAGCGTGTTCTTCATGGTGGGAATTGATGGTGTCTCGTCCATCATAGACACTTAGAGAGTTTCTCAGATCTTTATGCCTACGCTGACCTCGTGAAGTTGCATGGCTAGAGCTTGTTACTGACTATGATCTTTCCTTGGCAGCGTCCTAAGCTGCAACAGCCTTGAGCATAGCCACTGCCTTCAGCATCGCAGGGGTCTGATAGTTTGCATCAGCCATTAGGGTGTCGAGCAATGTTTTAGCCCCGGTGATGTTGTTTTGAGGGGTGTCATAGACCTTGACACCATCCACTTCAATGTCTGGCCCAAGATCCAATCGGCGCGCATGGCATGATCCGTGTGACCCTCTCGGTCGACGGTGGTGACCGACCGATAAGTCATTGACTAGAGGATTATTCCCCGGTTGACCTTCTTCGGCTGGTTCTTCTGTGTGGCCATCTCTTCATGGCTGCCTTCTAGGTCATCCTCCTCGTCACTGTCGCCTTCCTGGCGCGCCAACTGTCGAAGCTTGATCTCGGCAGTAAATATATAGGGCTACATCAAGACTAAGAACTATGATGGTAACACAAGACGCCCAGTTATGCAGGTTTGGGCCCTCTCGATGAGAGTAAAAACCCTATGTCCTATGTTTTGTGGGTTGTATTGCTTGTAATCTGATGTTCCTTGATGGGGGTACCCTGCCGCCTTATATATCCAGTCGGCAGGGGGTACATGAAGAGTCATACTCGTAGTCTACAAGGATTTACATAGAAAGTCTATCTCTAATTGCCTTACGCTCCAAGCCGACTCGATCGGCTTCCTTGTTGATGAAGTACCCGGTCGGCTACTGACTTAATCATATCTATGGATACCCGTAAAGCAAGTATCCCACAACTGTCACCTAGTGCATATGATTTCCTTGAGCATCCATGCACATCACCAACTAGTGTGACCTAAGAGACATGACCTAGACCCCATTGATAGTCCGGTTTTTTCTATGAACTCAAAGCCCTAACAACTAGACAAGTGTTTCCAACATTTGCTCCATAGCTTGTCCTCAGCTTTGATCCATCTCCATCAACCCCTGGACTTCATTAAGCACACAAGCCTCCATGCTTGTGGTCATTGTCATCAATCGTCAAGGCAAGCACCATCCATATGATTTGTAATAGAGTTTAGAGATGATTTCAGCATACAGAACACTCGTGTAGATAATGGCCCACAATTTCATAGTTGTCATCTATCACCAAAACATCCATACCTTGGGGATCCAATCATCAATGGTCATGAAGCTTACAATCTCCCCCCTTTTTGGTGAGTGATGACAACCACTACTTATCATAATCTTTGGAATAACAAAACAGGTCAAAGGAGCTACACAACAATCAAAAGGACCCTCAAAAGCATAAGTAATGAATGAACACGGTCCTACTCAATCAGGTATCATCAAGAGCTAAGAGGAATAACAAAGAAGAGCACACTCTAGATGATATGCATGCATGTCATGTGAAGACATTAATTAAAGCATAAAGACATGTAATGCAAGACAAGGATGATGATATGCAATCAGGATAGCATGACAATGCATAGGAATTAAGAACAAGAAATCATCATCATATCATACACAGGCAAACATGATAAATAATGAAAAAACAAGGCACTGCGTACGAAAATAAACCAAGTGTGATCAAGATGAGTCAAACACAAGCGAATGTAAAACCATGACTCATCAAAATCCATGAACATCAATAAATCCATAAAAATAAGATCCAAATATATCTATTTCCCAAAACCAATGTACATGTATGCTCTCACTAGATACATGCTAGAGAATTTCGATCGCATAGGATCACACTCCAACTCCTCCTAGACCTATGACATACTTCGCCCCCTTTGGCAACAAGCACAAAAAGTGGGAAAAATCAAACATCTCTGCGCTCTTGGTCAAAGGAGGTGGTGCAGTGACTTCCTCTGAAGGCTCTACTCTGGGGAGCTCTTGTGTTGGGTCCTGCTGCTCTCCCTGGGCCTGTGCCGCCTAAACATCCAACTGCTCATAGAACATAAGGTTTATAGGCGACTCAGACCCTCTGTCCTGCCCTACTGGTAGGACTGTGGATGTCTCCTTGGCAACAGTCGCCTGAAGAAGACCAAGGTCATCCACATCCAACAGTCTCCTTGGGTCCTACTTTGTTGAACTTGACTTCCTTCATTGTGGCAGCAAGCACCAGAATTGAGCTCGTGTAGTTCTAGTTTCTGCTTGCGCTTGGACACATAGGCATCCGGGCCTTCGAAGATGAAGTTGACTTCCTTGCGGGACTGCTGGGACTCTACTGCATCATCCTTGTCGCCACTGTCCTTAGTCTTGTCTTTGCCATTCCATCTTGGAGGATCTTTGGCCACCTTGAGGGTAGAAGTCGCAAAACCATTCAGTCGGTAGCAATCCTTTGCTTTGTGGTTCCCCTTCGGATGCCAAAGGCATGGACCACTCAACAAGTCATCCATGGTTGGCTGATTCGTCCAAGGATTCTTCTGAAATCGGTCTACTGTATGGACCATGTTGTCAAACTTTCTCTTTTTGTCCTTCTTGGAAGGCTTGGGCTTGTCCGACCGTTTTTCCTTGCCTTTTCCTCGGATATCGTCTTGTGCCGACTCACCCAACGCGAATTTGTCAGGGATCTCGAAGCACTCTTGAGCGGTCAGCTTGAGGTCATGATTCCTCCGACCGATTTCCCAGACCAAGTCATCACTGCGGATTCCTCCTTGAAAGGCAGCAATAATCTGTTGGTCTGGAACGTTAGGGATCTCAGTCTTCTTAGCACAGAATCGCTTGATGTAGTCGCGAAGAGGCTCGTCGTTCTTCTGCTTGATCCAAGTGAGGTCAAAGTGATTTCCTGGTTGGTTGCAGGTGGCTTGGAAACTTTCAATAAGCTTCTTGTTAAGGTCTCCCCAAGAGGTGATTGACTCCTCCGAAAGAGAGGTAAGCCATATCTGAACGGCAGGATCAAGGCAGACCGGAAGGTAATTTGCCATTACATAGGTATCACCTCTGGACGACCGGATCGCCATACTATAGAGTTGCAGCCACTCCCGAGGGTTGGTCTGACCATCATACTTTTTGATGGGGGCCGGCTTGAACCCTTTTGGCCATCGAGCTATGCGAAGCCTGGGGACGTAAGCCTTGATGCCATCAATTTCCTCATCAATGGGGGTTTGTGACCGCCTGCACTGGTCTGGAGACGGAGTTGGATGACGGCGGTGTCACAGATCGATATCATCATCATGGAGATGTCATCTATTGCCATCATCATTATTATCACGCCGATCCCGATCATCTCGTCGATGTCGGTCGTTGCGGTTGTTTCTTGGAGGAGGGTCTCGTCGGTCGTCCCATCTATCGTTCCGTCGGTCTTCCCTCCGATCATCAGTTCTCCGATCAGGGCGCTCCTCCTCATAGCGTCGGTTGTCCCAAGCGTGTTCTTCATGGTGGGAATTGATGGTGTCTCGTCCATCATAGACACTTAGAGAGTTTCTCAGATCTTTATGCCTACGCTGACCTCGTGAAGTTGCATGGCTAGAGCTTGTTACTGACTATGATCTTTCCTTGGCAGCGTCCTAAGCTGCAACAGCCTTGAGCATAGCCACTGCCTTCAGCATCGCAGGGGTCTGATAGTTTGCATCAGCCATTAGGGTGTCGAGCAATGTTTTAGCCCCGGTGATGTTGTTTTGAGGGGTGTCATAGACCTTGACACCATCCACTTCAATGTCTGGCCCAAGATCCAATCGGCGCGCATGGCATGATCCGTGTGACCCTCTCGGTCGACGGTGGTGACCGACCGATAAGTCATTGACTAGAGGATTATTCCCCGGTTGACCTTCTTCGGCTGGTTCTTCTGTGTGGCCATCTCTTCATGGCTGCCTTCTAGGTCATCCTCCTCGTCACTGTCGCCTTCCTGGCGCGCCAACTGTCGAAGCTTGATCTCGGCAGTAAATATATAGGGCTACATCAAGACTAAGAACTATGATGGTAACACAAGACGCCCAGTTATGCAGGTTTGGGCCCTCTCGATGAGAGTAAAAACCCTATGTCCTATGTTTTGTGGGTTGTATTGCTTGTAATCTGATGTTCCTTGATGGGGGTACCCTGCCGCCTTATATATCCAGTCGGCAGGGGGTACATGAAGAGTCATACTCGTAGTCTACAAGGATTTACATAGAAAGTCTATCTCTAATTGCCTTACGCTCCAAGCCGACTCGATCGGCTTCCTTGTTGATGAAGTACCCGGTCGGCTACTGACTTAATCATATCTATGGATACCCGTAAAGCAAGTATCCCACAACTGTCACCTAGTGCATATGATTTCCTTGAGCATCCATGCACATCACCAACTAGTGTGACCTAAGAGACATGACCTAGACCCCATTGATAGTCCGGTTTTTTCTATGAACTCAAAGCCCTAACAACTAGACAAGTGTTTCCAACATTTGCTACATAGCTTGTCCTCAGCTTTGATCCATCTCCATCAACCCCTGGACTTCATTAAGCACACAAGCCTCCATGCTTGTGGTCATTGTCATCAATCGTCAAGGCAAGCACCATCCATATGATTTGTAATAGAGTTTAGAGATGATTTCAGCATACAGAACACTCGTGTAGATAATGGCCCACAATTTCATAGTTGTCATCTATCACCAAAACATCCATACCTTGGGGATCCAATCATCAATGGTCATGAAGCTTACAATCTCCCCCCTTTTTGGTGAGTGATGACAACCACTACTTATCATAATCTTTGGAATAACAAAACAGGTCAAAGGAGCTACACAACAATCAAAAGGACCCTCAAAAGCATAAGTAATGAATGAACACGGTCCTACTCAATCAGGTATCATCAAGAGCTAAGAGGAATAACAAAGAAGAGCACACTCTAGATGATATGCATGCATGTCATGTGAAGACATTAATTAAAGCATAAAGACATGTAATGCAAGACAAGGATGATGATATGCAATCAGGATAGCATGACAATGCATAGGAATTAAGAACAAGAAATCATCATCATATCATACACAGGCAAACATGATAAATAATGAAAAAACAAGGCACTGCGTACGAAAATAAACCAAGTGTGATCAAGATGAGTCAAACACAAGCGAATGTAAAACCATGACTCATCAAAATCCATGAACATCAATAAATCCATAAAAATAAGATCCAAATATATCTATTTCCCAAAACCAATGTACATGTATGCTCTCACTAGATACATGCTAGAGAATTTCGATCGCATAGGATCACACTCCAACTCCTCCTAGACCTATGACATACTTCGCCCCCTTTGGCAACAAGCACAAAAAGTGGGAAAAATCAAACATCTCTGCGCTCTTGGTCAAAGGAGGTGGTGCAGTGACTTCCTCTGAAGGCTCTACTCTGGGGAGCTCTTGTGTTGGGTCCTGCTGCTCTCCCTGGGCCTGTGCCGCCTAAACATCCAACTGCTCATAGAACATAAGGTTTATAGGCGACTCAGACCCTCTGTCCTGCCCTACTGGTAGGACTGTGGATGTCTCCTTGGCAACAGTCGCCTGAAGAAGACCAAGGTCATCCACATCCTCTTGAGTGAAACCTCGGCGGACCAGATACTCTGCTACGTCAGGTGTGACTAGAGGGGTGTCTATAGCAGAAGAGGGTGGAGCTGTAGCTGACTCTAAGGATGTCTAGGAGTCTGCACGTGTGGTATGTACTATCTCAAAAAACAGACTCCTGACTGGTAGCTGCTAGGAGGTGGAAGGTCCTGCCATCTGCTAGGAGGTGGAAGGTTCTGCAATCTACGAAGTAGAAGAGTGTGTCTGTGAAGTGAACAATGCAGACACTGAGAAAGAGGACACAGGGGAGAACTGAGCTAGTGAGTGAGTTTGTCCTTCTCCCCCTGTCGACAGGACCCCTGAGAGTCAGGGCAGCCCAGAAGACTAGGCTGTCATCATAGCGGTGAAGGGTCTTGGCTGAGTCGATAGCTGTTGAAACTGTTGAAGAGCTAAAGGTCCTGGCTGCTGACTGGCCTGCCTCTGAGTCATTTCAGCCATCTGGGTCATCTAGGTGGTCAACAACATCATCTGCTATCTCTGAAGCTCTTCCTGTCCTCTGATGACCTCTATGATCTGACGTCTCTCGTCAGCTGCGCTCTAGATGAAGTCACCCAGGCGTCCTGCCAGTGTTGCTATAGTGATAGTGTCCTCTGACTGTGTCCCTGTAGGCTGGGGTGGTGCTCCTATAAAGCTAGAAGTCTGAAGCAAGGCGCCCTAGGTTAGCTATCAAGTCCTCCCTGGTAAGTCTCTTGGGCTCTCCTCTAAATAGGAACCAGATCTCA
Organism: Eleusine coracana subsp. coracana; assembly: GCA_032690845.1. Classification (NCBI taxonomy): domain Eukaryota; kingdom Viridiplantae; phylum Streptophyta; class Magnoliopsida; order Poales; family Poaceae; genus Eleusine; species Eleusine coracana. Next base: position 36,213,889 of record CM064418.1, read on the forward strand.
GAATGATCTCTGGCTACCCATAGTGTATTATAGAACTCTAGAACTATATCCTCTCTGTATCTATAGGGTTCCATGACCAACTCTGTCAGACTAGGTAGATAAGTAAAATACTGCTCCATGTCTGTGCCTGTGGCTCTCCACATATCCTGGTAAGTGGTGTACTGTTGTGGCACAAACAGTCCAGACTTGCCCTTTAGGGAAAGATTGCGTCTCAGGCCCTCTCCAATCCTCCTCTAGAGGCATGTTTAGCACCTCTCTCCTACAACAGGATCCCTTGGGACTGGAACCAACTGCTCGAAAGAGACCAGACGAAGCATCTTAAGGTCCTTTGCAAGAACCTTAAGAATGTCTGTCTCCCCGGCTTCCTCTACAAGTCTCTGCAGCCTCCTCGTACACACTGCACAGGTGCACCTCGGGTCTCCTGCCTAGTGTGCAGTCCTCTACTGTTGTGGCTATGCTAGCTGCCCAGTTTCCTCTGTCTCCACAAGCTCCTTAGACTCGTACTCTAAGCTCTCCTCTGACTCTAACTCCTCCTCTGACTCCTCGTGCTGTTTAGAGGATCCCTGCTCCATAGGTCTTGATGACCTATCCTGACGAGAAGTCAGAGTGCCCTATGACCACGGTGGTAACCTGATCCCTATGTACAACTCTGGGGCTGCTATCCTCTATCTGGTGCTCCTCCTACGACCCTGGTCATCTATTTGAGTACCTGTGATCAACATTAATCTAGGTGTCCTACATGACTGCTCCATGGCCTCTATGTGTTGTGCAACCCTACAGCTCTCTCTGACACTGGATCCAGTCTGGTCCTCTTCTTGCCTTTGAGCTTCTCTGGCATCTTGCCCTTGCCCTTATCCTGTCTAGAACCTGCCATCTCTACTACTGCTGACTACTGTCACTACACGCACATAGGTATAGATAGGATGAGCATATAACCTATATAAATCTATCAGCAAAGCCCCGCTAGGTAAGAATGCGCAAAAGAAATCCTAGCACTGAATGAAGGACATGATCACTAAACAAATATGCAAAGTAACAATTGTGAGCATCTACTCTATGTGGTCGGTGTGAGTCATCTAGTGTGCAGTCAAATAATAGGCAATAAATCTAACTACAGACTAAACAAGAGAGAAACCCTAGACATGCAATTAACAAATAGGCATGGAATTAATTGCAGCTAGGTTGAGCCAATTAACTAATTAATGCAACTAAAGATAAGGCATTTATTCCTAATTGCACCTATTAAAGCCAATTGCTCAAATTTAGGGAATAAATGATGAAGGGGAAGATAGCACGATACCCTAGAGAGGACGAATCCGAAACTGAGAAGCAACTCGTAGCCGATTACCTAAAAATTGAGACTTTTGGCTTGTCGGCTATGGAAGTGGAGGGGAAAGGGGAACCTTTGCCCTAGTCAGTGGTGGAGATTGGCTATGAAGCCTTTGGGCACGCTCGTGAAGGGAGTAAGGCACCGCTGGAGGTGCTACAGGAGAAGAGGTGCACAACAGCGGCGATTCTCTTGGCGACGGTGGCGCGACTGTAGTGGAAGCGATAGGCGTGCGCGGGGGTGCTCAGTGAGCGTGGCTGTCTGTGCTTGAGTGTGCGAGGGTGACCAGCGATGCATGGTCAAAAGTGCGGCGTTGGTTGCCTGTGGCGAGGCTCGGGCGACGACGGTGGAGGTGAGGTGGTGTTGGCATGAGCGAGGCGGGTATGAGAACTCAATGTTGGGAGTCGAACAGAGAAGACGACAGTTGATTTTGACCTAGGTCAATTTGTCATGAACGACCAAGATCTCATCAAGGAAGGATCAACGGTCCAGATTGAACGATCATCTCGAGTTTCAACTATAGTGACCGGACCGTCCGCTCACTTCGGGGTTCCGAAAAATCAGAATTTTGGTGAACTAGAACTTGTGTAGATCAGATTGTCCGCTCTTTAGAAAGATTCTGTCCGGTCTCCATTTACCTTCTCCCCTAAGCTCTATGCATTGTTGCATAGACCAGACTGTACGGTCCACTGACCGGACTGTATGGTCACTACCAGAGAATTGCTGAGTCAAGGAAATTCTCCATTTTCCAAGTACCCTCGCAAAACACACAAATAAGCACTACACTTGGAATATGAAGGGAACTCTCAAACACTCCTTTTTAAATAGTGGCTCTCTATGGCCTTATAATTTTTGCAAATGCCAAATGAAGAATCGAGCAAATAAGAACCAAAGCAATTATGAGCCAAATGGGTATGTATGAGCCTTAGTCCATGAATCGCGCGAGTGGGTTTAACCTCGGAGTTCACAAGAGCTTGCTCAATGGGAATGAAGCACAATCCTTTCCTTTGGTCACACTTGCGGAGATGTAATCTCATATAGATCATGAGATACAAATATATCCAAATGTGACAAGCCTCCTTTATGTTTCCTATATGATGCATGCAACAAGCAATTTACATATGCATAGAAAGTAAACATGCCATGTGAATGCAAGCAATATTGAGCAAGACACAAAGGAAACCTAAACAACATCAAGTTTGAACCCCTCTCAAGCTACACACTATAAGCCATACCCTAGCTTATAGCTATCTTGAGTGGGTTAGACATATGCATAGAAAGTAAACATGCCGTGTTAATGCAAGCAATATTGAGCAAGATACAAAGGAAACCTAAACAATGTCAAGTTTGAACCCCTCTCAAGCTTACTCACTATAAGCCATACCCTTGCTTATTGCTATCTTGAGTGGGTTAGACATATGCATAGAAAGTAAACATGCCATGTGAATGCAAGCAATATTTTTATGTGTTTTTCTTTTAGTTATTTACACATGCATGGATGCACAACATACTACTCACAAAGGAGTCCTAATTACCATACAATGCAAGAGAAGGAAAAAACACACCACAACTACAAAAGAGCTAACACGGTTACCTCTCTCATGAGTAGATATATCATTGAGGTCCATGTTACTTGTGGTGGACTTCACTTGATCTTCAAGTAAGCTCCTAGTCTACCACCACCACCATCTTCTAGGTCTTGTTCTTGGACACCCACTTGTACTTCATTGACCTCTCAAGATCAACAATGCACTTAGGCACCCATATGCTCTTGACCTTTCTCTTCTTGATTGGTGGTCCCAAAGCCTTAGCATTCACCTTGCCATCCTTGTTCTTAAAAAGCTTGAAATGTGTGTTCTCATGGAACAAGTTAGCATTAGGCAAAACAATGGAACTTCCCACCATAGGACAATCCTTGATGGTGTGGCCATCCTTGCAACACCTGTCGCAATAGTAGTCGTTAGCGAGGAGGGGTTTGATCCATGCGACGATGGAATCACTCATCCCGATGATGTCGATGGCGGCGGGATATGAGCCAAGTCCCCGGTGGGAGACATTGTTCATAAGGGTTCTCCCAAGAATCTCCTTGTGGATGGCTCTACCATGTGTGAGCCTCTCGAAGCCGTCCATCACCATCTTCCTCTCTTTCTTGAGCTTGTGATATTCCTCCAAAACAAATGGATCAAGAGAAGAAACCTCGACCGAGATGGTTAGTTCATTACACACAGTAGAAGTATCACTCTTGGATAAACTAGAGGAGGGAGAGGCAAGGTTATCAACATTGGTGGCCTCTAAAGTAAGTTCAAGGGCCTCGTACTTCTCACGTAGCTCTGCATGATCACCCTTGAGTTTCTCATAACTCTTGTTTAGGGCCTCATGAGATGTGACAAGGTCCTTGAGCTCACTCTCAAGCTCACCAACACGGTCCTTAGTTAACTTACACTCTTTTCTTACCACATCCAACATTTTGGATTTCTTGATGGCGATGTCACGGGCCAAAGCTTGGCGCAGGAGAGCTCCTCATCATCGCTGTCGTCACTGCTCTCATCCTCACTCTCCCCAAGTTGGCTCGTGGCCATGAGGCATGTGGGAGGTGGGGGAAGAGCTCGTGGAAGTGTGGTCTTGATCAAGGCTAGGCCAGCCACATTCTCGTCATCGCTTGAGGAAGAGGATGTGTCACTGGAGTTGTCGCTTGTCCACTCTCCAACAAGGGCCTTGCGTGAGAACTTCTTCTCATGGTCTTGAGCTTTGCCTTTGCCTTTGTTGTTGTCCTTGTTGAAGGAATTCTTCTTCTTTTGCTTGGCTTTGGCTTGGGACTTGAAAGCTTCTTTCTTTGGCTTGGGGCAATCTCGAACAAAGTGGTTCTTTGACCCATAGTTGAAGCACTTGCCCTTGGACTTGGAAGCAAACTTTTTCTTAAAGGTACTCATCTTATTCATGAGAAGAGCCAAGTCCTCACTCAAGTCATCTTCATCTTCATCATCATCATCATCATCGAGCTCTGCCTTCTTCTTACTCTTCTTGCTCTTGATAGGCTCTTGCTTCTCGGCTTGAAGAGCAAGGTTGGATGGTTGAGGATCATCCAAACTTAGCTGGTAGCTCTCGAAGGTAGTGATCTTGCCAAGTAAATCGTTTATGGTCTTGGTCTTGAGGTCACCTTGCAAGGTGAAGGTGATGATGAACTCATACTTGGGATCTTTGAATAGCCTCAAGAATCTTCCTATCACCTCAATAGGCTTGGGCTTGAAATCATCCGCAAGAGCATTGATCTCCTCCACTAGAACATGAAAGCGAGAATAAATAGTGTTAGCTCTATAGGATACTTGCCTTACGGGTATCCAAAGACGTGCCTAAGTCGGTAACCAACTGGGTACCTCATCCATAAGGAGACCGACCGAGTTGGCTTCGAGCACAAGGCAATTAGAGATAGACTTTCTATGTAAATCCATGTAGAATACAAGTAGGACTCTTCATGTACCCCCGCCGACCGGATATATAAGGCATCAGGGACCCCCTCATCGAGGACACGACATTACAAGCAATACAATCCACAGAGCATAGGACATAGGGTTTTTACTCTCATCGAGAGGGCCTGTACTTGTATAACTCGGCGTCTTGTGCATACCATCGTAGCCCTATAAATTTGTTGCCGAGATCATCTCGACAGTTGGCATGCCAGGTAGGGGACAAGGCTCGCTGGGATTCTCCGTCGACTACGATGACCAAAATTCCCATCATCCAGTTCTCACCAGATTTCAAGATCTCCTTTAGATCGCTCGGCTTCGCGATCGGCGACAACAGAGTCTTAGGTCTAGAAAACCACCGATCCGACTCCGACGTAGCCGTCTCTATGGTGCGATCACCGAGCTCATCAACTCTAATCCCTGCATTGGTCCCACTTGAATTCGACGAAGCAGATCCATCCTCAGGGAATGACTCAAAGTCGGTCCAATTCTTTGATGAGGACTCGGTCGGATTAGCTTACTCATACCCCATTACTGTCAACATGGTTGATATAGAAGAAAATCCGTTAGGGGACGATAACAAGGAGGATGACCCAGAAGACGGCCACTAAGAAGATAGCCACACAGAAGAACCAACAGAAGAAGGCCAAAAGGAGGATAATCCTCCAGATAACGACTTATCGGCTGGACACCATCATCGACCGAGAGGGTCGCACGGATCACGCCACATGTGCCAACTGGATCTTGGGCCAGACATTGAAGTGGACGGCGTCAAGGTCTACGATACTCCTCAGAGTAACATCACCGGGGCCAAAACATTGCTCGATACCTTAATAGCCGATGCAACCTATCAGACCCATATGATGTAGAAGGCGGTGGCTATGCTCAAGGCTACTGCAGCTCAAAATGCTACCAAGGACAAATCATAGTCGGCAACGAGTTCTAGCCACGCAACTTCATGTGGTCGATGAAGGCGTGAAGATTTGAGAAACTCCCTCAACATCCATGATGGACGGGATACTATTAACTCTCACTACGAGGAACACGCTTGGGACAACCGACGCTACGAGGAGGAGCACTGCGATAAGAGAACTGATGATTGGTGGGATCACCGGTGAGACGACCGATGAAAAGACCAACGTGACCCCCCTACAAGAAACAATCGCGACGACCGACATCGACAAGACGATTAGGAACGGCGTGATAATCATGATGATGACAATTGATGTCGTCGCCATGATGATGATGTTGGTCCACGACACCACCATCACCCAACTCCATCTTCAGACCAACATAGATGGTCACCAATTCCCAACAATGAAGAGATCGATGGCATCAGGCTTACATATCAAGGCTTCGCATAGCCCGATGGCCGAAGGGATTCAAGCCGGTCCCCATCGAAAAGTATGATGGTCAGACCAATCCTTGAGAGTGGCTTCAACTCTACATTACGGCAATTCGGTTGGCCGGAGGTGATACCTATGTAATGGCAAATTACTTGCCGGTCTGCCTTGATCTAGCCGTTCGGATATGGCTTACATCTCTTTTGGAGGAGTCAGTCACCTCTTGGGGAGACCTCAACAAGAAGCTTATTGAAAGTTTCCAAGCTACCTACAACCGGCCGGGAAATCACTTCGACCTCACCCGGATCAAGCAGAAGTCTAACGAGCCTCTTCGCGACTACATCAAGCGATTCTGTACTAAGAAGACCGAGATCCCCAACATCCTAGACCAGCAGATCATTGCTGCCTTCCAAGGAGGCATCCGTAGTAATGATTTGGTCTGGGAAATCGGTTAGAGGAATCATGACCTCAAGTTGACCGCTCGAGAGTGCTTCGAGAGCGCTGATTAGTTTGTGTTGGGCGAATCGGCGTTAGACGACATTCGGGGAAAAGGCAAGGAGAAGCGGTCGGACAAGCTAGAGTCCTCCAAGAAGGACAAGAAGAGGAAGTCTGACAACATGGTTGCTATGGTAGACCAATTTCAGAAGAATTCTCGAATGAACCAACCAACCATGGATGACTTGCTGAGTGGCCCGTGCCTCTGGCATCCTAAAGGGAACCACAAAGCCAAAAATTGCTACCGACTGAAGGGCTTCGTGACTACTGCGCTCAAGGTAGCCATGATCCACCGAGGCACAATGGCAAAGACAAAGCTAAGGATGGTGGCCACAAGGACGAAGTAGGAGAGTTCCAGGAGCCCTGGAAGGAAGTCAACTTTATTTTCGGAGGCTCGGATGCCTACGTGTCCAAGGCAAGCAAAGGCTAGAACTATGGGAGATCAATTCTATAGAACCAGCTGCACCTCAATTCATGAGGTGCTCTGAAATACTGATTACTTTTGATCGGTCAGATCACCCCAAGCACTTGCCAAAGCCAGGTCGATACCCGCTGGTGCTTGCTGCTATGGTGAAGGAAGTCAAGTTCAACAAAGTACTCATCGATGGAGGAAGCAGCCGGGACATGATTTTCACTAAAACTCTCTTGGAGCTCGGCCTGTCAGTCAATGACTTCCAGCCGAGTTCCTCACCCTTCCACGGGATTGTGCCCGGCAAGACTTCAGTTCCCATTGGGCAGATCAGTCTACCCGTCACTTTTGGGACCTCTAAGAATTTCAGGACCGAGCGTATTCTCTTCCAGGTGGCAGACTTCAAATCAGCTTATCATGCTATTATCGGTCGACCAACGATGGCAAAATTTGTAGCCGTTCTACACTATCCATATCTCACCCTTAAGATGCTAGGCCCAAACAGAATAATCTCCCTCCACTCTGATCTTTGGAACTCTTTTGATTGCAATATGCAGAGTTGTGAGATGGCTGATAAACAGTTGATGTTGTCTGATTGGCAGGAGATCCAGAAGGCAGTCGGCACAGAGGAGCAAACTGATGTGGTAGTCCCCGTGAAGAAGCCCACCAATGACAAGATTCAGACGGACGATGTCCAGACCAAGGAGATCACACTCGACCCAGAAGACCCTGCTAAGGTCACTTATGCAGGGGCCAACCTCGACGAGAAATAGGAACTCGCGCTCACTCTTTTTCTCTAGGAAAATAGGGACATCTTTGCATGGAAACCATCTGACATGCCGGGAGTTCCTAGGGAAAAGATTGAGCATGAGCTAAGGGTGCCTCCTGGGGCCGCCCCTGTCCGACAGAGGCTTAGAAGATTTGCACAAGACCGCAAGGATGCCATGAAGAAGGAGATAGCTAGGTTATTAGATGCTAAATTTATGAAGGAAGTGTATCATCCCGACTGGCTAGCAAATCCAGTCCTTGTACCTAAGAAGAATAAAGAGTGGAGGATGTGTGTAGATTATACTGATCTGAACAAGGTTTGTCCTAAAGACCCATTCGCTCTACCGCGCATCGATCAGATTGTAGACTCAACAACAAGGTGTGAGCTTCTAAGCTTTCTGGATGCCTATTTAGGCTATCACCAGATCCCACTGAATGTAGAAGATCAGATCAAAACTTCTTTTATAACACCCTTCGACACCTACTGCTACATCACTATGCCCTTTGGTCTGAAAAACGCTGGCGCGACTTACCGACGAGGTATTCAGCGCTGCCTTCCTGCTCAGATTGGTTGGAATGCAGAAGCTTATGTTGATGACATCATTGTAAAAACTTGGAACATCGAAGAACTTCTTTCTAACCTGGTAGAAACTTTTGACAATCTGAGACATTACTCAATGAAGCTGATTCCTAAAAAATGTGTTTTTGGGGTTCCTTAGGGAAAGCTACTCGGTTACATCATGTCAAAATAAGGTATAGAGGCTAACCCGGATAAAATCAATGCGATCCTTGATATGGGGCCACCTAATTCTCAAAGGGGCATTCAGAAGCTGACTGGATGTATGGCATCCCTGAGTCACTTTATTTCCCGACTAGGGGTTAGAGGGTCACCACTTTTTAGACTGCTTAAAAAGTAGGATGACTTCGTGTGGACAGAAGGGGCGTAGTCGGCATTGGACAAGCGGAAGGTCCACCTCAGCAGTATTCCAGTATTGGTGCCTCCAGAGGCAGGAGAAAAGCTTCAACTCTACATATCGGCCACAACTCAAGTTGTGAGTACCGTTTTAACGGTCGATCAAGAGGAAGAGGATCATATACAAAAAGTACAGCACCCAGTCTATTTTGTTAGTGAGGTTCTCAGCACCTCTAAAACAAGATATCATCAGATTGAAGTTGCTATACATCCTTTTGATCACCTCAAGGAAGTTGAAGCATTATTTTCAAGCTCATCCCATCAAAGTCGAAACATCCTTTACACTCGGCAGAGTGCTTCACAACCGAGAAGCTGAAGGAAAGATTGCTAAATGGGTAGTCGAACTTGGTCAGTATACCATTACATTCGTAGCTCGGTCGACAATTAAAGGACAGGCGTTGGTCGACCTCATTTCCGAGTGGACAGAGATTCAAATGCCTCCCGCATCACAAGATGTTGAGTACTGGAAAATGTATTTTGATGGATCCCTCCAATTACCTAGAGCCGGTGCAGGAATCGTGTTCATCTCATCCACAGGAGAGAAGCTATGATATGTCCTTCAGATCATGTTTCGCGCGTCTAATAAGATTGCAGAATATGAAGCCCTCCTACATGGTCTGCGCATTGTTGTTTCACTCGACATTAAGTGTATCGACATCTTTGGTGACTCGGCCTTGGTCATTAATCAGGTCACTAAGGATTGGAACTATGTAGATGACAATATGGGTGCTTATTGCCAAGAAGTAAGGAAGCTCGAAAACAAGTTTGATGGATTGAAGTTCACGCATGTTCTTCGAGATAACAACCAAGTGGCTAATGAATTGGCCAAGGTGGGATCATCTCGCTCTGAATTCCCACGCGGTGTTTTCTTACACAACCTAGATTCCCCCACTATTTCTCCTCAGTCGGATGTTCTAGTGACCGATGTTGCTGCTCCTGTTAGTGATGACAATATGGAGATCGACTGGCGAGACCCAATTATCCAACTTTTGGACAAGGGATCCTAATGAGCAACAACGGTTGAAAGCTAGATGCCGAGGATATTTGATGGTGGACGATTTGCTTTATAGGAGAGGAGGATCAAACATCCTGATGCAATGCATTTTGATTCCAGAAGGCAAAATGTTGATGGAAGAAATCCATTCAGGCATATGTGGCAATCATGCAGCTTCTAAGACTTTGGTCGGCAAGCCTTTTCGGCAAAGGTTTTATTGGCCTACGGCAGTCAAAGATGCACACCAAGTCATTCGGAAGTGTGAAGGTTGTCAATTTTTTGCTCAACAAGCACATGTGCCTTCGTAGCAACTTCAGATGATACCTTTGACTTGGCCTTTTGCCATCTGGGGCTTGATATTGTTGGTCCCTTCAAGAAAGCGTCAGGCGGGTTTACTCATTTATTTGTTGCTATTGACAAATTCACCAAGTGGATTGAAGAAAACCCGGTCGGCAAGATAACATCGAAGAAGGCAATTGAGTTTATCAAAGATATCTTCACTCGATTTGGGTTCCTCATGATATCATTACCGATAATGATACTCAGTTCGCATCTAGGGACTTCCGTGACTTTGCCGATGAGATGAGAATAAAAATTCATTTTGCATCAGTGGCTCGTCCTCAAAGCAATGGGCAGGTCGAATGGGCCAATGGTATGATTCTTCAAGGGTTGAAGCCCCGGATATTCAACAAGCTTAAGGCTTATGCTGGTCGGTAGGTCAAAGAATTGCCTTTAGTTCTCTAGGGACTGTGTGCTAATACTAGTCGGGCTACTGGGCAATCACCTTTCTCGTTGGTCTATGGCTCAGAGGCTATGCTGCCAACCGAGGTCAGTCTCGTTTCAGCACGAGTCAAAGGATATGATGAGAAGCTTTCAGAGGAGAACCGAGTGATAGATTTGATTGTGGCAGAGGAGTTGCGTGATCGTGCTCTATTTTGGTCGGCGCTATACCAACAAGGCCTGCGACGTTATTATGATAAGAACGTCTGAAGTCACCAGTTTCAAGTTGGAGATTTAGTGTTGCGTCGAGTGCAATCAACGGTGAATAAACATAAGCTTTCACCAAAGTGGGAGGGATCCTATGTTGTGAAAGAAGTCACTCGGCCGGGGGCTTACTGACTTATGTATGAAGATGACGATGATATACCAAACTCCTAGAATATAAATTAGCTACATTGTTTTTATACTTAGTTTATAATTTGTATTTTCATACGTTATTAATGAATGAAACTTTGGTCTTTTGTGATGGAAGTTTTTTTTGATGATTTTCATTCTAAACTTGTCTCGATTCCTTAATCTATTATATTTAACAATCAAGCCAGGGGGCTAGTAATAATGTCCCACTACTTCCTAAACTTTTGAAATTATGGTTTTGGATTATCCCGACCAATTTCTCACCTTTTGACACAGTCTTCAGATTTTTTGGTCTAACATCTAAACATCATGGTTATATTCTTCATACTGCAATCAGACTACCACTACACTAAACCGAGAGCCAAAGTGCAAGAGGTCATGTGTCGACGGGTCGATTCTGCTTGTCACGAGGTTATGAGTTACAACCTAATATGTTAAGGCAGACCGATGCAATTTCTATCTTTAAGTGACAGGAACACACTTATGATTTATTTATCAAAGCATAAAATTATATACACCAAGGTTATAGTGGCGTATTACATAGATACTACTAATGTTTTCTAACATTGCAGATCTTATAGCTCCTTTGAAGGAGAAGAGGCATCATCTTGCAGTTCAACTTCTGGAGATGCTGAAGGAGTAGGCACGGTCGGATCAACCTCTACATTGTCGACCAAGGCTCGAGAGGTCTCTAGCATGGAGTCCATAAGCAGCTGGCAAATGTCTTCGGTCAAGTCTGGGTTGAAGCCCTCCTTGATTTTATCCAATGGCTCTGCAGGAGACCAAGATTGGCAAATAGCCAGTACCTGACTCCTGGCCTCGGTCGCCACTCTCCGAGTGTTGTCTGCAATAGCTTCCAACACGTGCTCCAATAGATAGTCTAGGGAGTGGCCGGTCTGCTCCACTTGGTTAGCATGAATATAACTCAATGCTTTCCGAGCGCCATAAGATAGAGCTGCAAGAGATATTTTTGGTCATCAAGATAAAAAGCTGATTCAAGAATAAGAAAGATACGATGGAGAGCTTACTGGCGAGATTACACTTGAAAGATTATGAGATGCTTTTAGCCTCCTCTATCTTCACGTCAGCCTCCTCCAGTTTCTTCTATAGCCGAGCGATCTCGGTGTTTTGCTCTTTGACCGACTTGGAGAGGTTTCCCTTCTCAACATTCAGAGCATCTACAAATCTTTGCTAATTGGAAGTTAACTTCTCCAGGTCGGCAATCTTCTGGTCATGAGCTTAGGACATATATTGAATCTTTAGTATCAGAGTGATTAGAAAGTATAAAAAATGTTGGTATGTGACCTTACTGGCAATGTCTGCACGACTCTGCTCTAAAGCTTTGGTCATCTCTTTGTGGTCGGTGTGCAATCTTTCAATCTGTTTTTTCGCCAGGGAGAGCTGCTTACCGGTAACTAGCATAACACCAACAATGAGTTAATATCTTAACAAAAGGATTGAGTACAAAAGAAATTTGAGACATACCAAAGGTTTCAGCTACGAGATATTCAACCTTGGCCTCCTTCCTCTCCACGAGAGCATACATTTTTTAAATACAGAGAAGATGGTTGAGCTAAGAATCAAGACTAAGAAAAAGAAAGAAGCTTGGTATTGATGTACCTTGTTGGCCTCTTGGTGTTGATACATTATTTCCACATCATCCAATTCAGGCCGACCAATTGTGTTCGTGGCCAGTGCTGCCTTGCCTTTATTAAGAGGGGAAGGAGCGCTGACCGAGAAGGGTTGATAATTTGCGGTGCTGGCTCTGGTGTTGATGCGGGAGCTGCTTCTTCAGACAACTTCCTTGGCTCGGTCGGTTTGCTGACCGGTCGAGGTAAGTCGGTCGAGCGAGGAGTTGGGTTTGACCGAGTGACTTCGGATCCTTGAGCATCGCTCAACCAACCACTATGAACATCAGAGAACATGGTGATTAATATTAGACTGTGGTTATTAACCATATAAGTAAAGAATCAAGAGATCAAGGGGGCTAACTTGGAAGCTTTCTTGATCTTGATTCGGCAGACCCTCTTCTTTGAAGAAGTGGTCTACGAATCAGTCTCCTTTCTCTTCTAGGAAGACTTACCGACCTAATCAGTTTTTTATGCCACTCCTACATCACTTGACACTTTGTTCAGGGGTTTAAACTGGCTTGATGGTCAGTCGGAGTGAGCAAGAGTTGGCAGACCGGCACCTTGGGAAAGCTCTTCCTCGTCATCACCCTTATCCCCCACATACTGTCTGTGATGGTGAGTGGTCTGCTTCACTCATCGACTGGGGGAAGGTAGGTTGATAGGAGATGGGGTGACAATGTGATCAACAGCCCCTGATGGATGAGGGCCTGCTGATGAACTTGAGCCTCCAGCACCGGTCTGTCATGGCTTCTCCACATAATCTGGTCCCTCTGTGTCGGTCGGAGGGAGTGGACGGTGGGACCCAAAGGTGTCCAAAACCTACAAAAACACTAAGACATCACTTATTGTGATTATTTCAAAAGACATCAAAATTCTTCAGGATGACCGAAAACTCACTCGGGCTCGCAGAGTGCCCAAGTTGTATGCCTTTGCTATCAAGAGGTGGTACTGAATAATTTCTCCCTCGAACAACTTCGATAGTCGAGACCAACGCAGAGTGGAGTTTGGAGGATCAAGGACTTCCCTCGTTTCATCATCAGTAGCATAGATCCAGGCAGGGTGACTCTGCTGCTTCAGGGGATGCACTCATCAAACTATGAAGCTCTTGGCTATAGTAATGCCATCAACCCCCTCGCTCTTCAGCCCTATGATTTTTTCCAGCAGAGCAATCACTAGAGGGTCGGTCGGATCTAGCTTCTTAGACCAATTAAGTTGGGGAGCGGCCTTGGCACCAGAGAAATCAGCAAGAGAAGGAGGGGGTTATCACAATAAAACCACTCATCCCTTCAGCTCTTGTTCCTGATGTTCAGGGGTACATTGATGTATGCCTCCTTCTTGCGCAACTGGACGCCCACTCCTCCAATGGCGACTTGGTTGTCCTTGGTCGGCAGTGGTCGGAGGACAAAGAGGTGGCAAAACAAAGTAAAATGGGGCAAGACACCCAGGACAGCTTCGCACAAATCTACGAAGATTGCAATGTGAAGAATGAAGTTAGGATTGAGGTTGACGAGCTCAATCCCATAGAAGAACAAGAGCCCACGCAAGAAGCTATAGCACGACACTCCAAATCTATGCTCAAAAAAAGAGTGAAAGACTACTATTTGCTTATGGATTGGGAGGGGGCGGGTCTGTTTGGGTACCTTCAAGTCGACACAGGCTTGCTCCGGGAGGATGCCGTCCATCACCATCGTGTTCAAATCCGTGGTGGTGATGCTGCTCCTAGAGAACTTAGAGAGTTGCTCTAGGATCTCCAGTTCCGAAGAGGATGACTCGGTGGCGGCAGCCTTCTTGGTGGATTTGTGACCCATTTGAAGATTAACGTAGTGGATCTGAAGGCTGAGGCTACAACCAAGCAAACGCTCGGGGGCCGGAAGGTGGTGAGGATTTGCGACGGCGATGGAAGGCGCTAACCCTAGTTTCGGTAGCAGAGGAGTCGCGAAAATAGGGGAGGTGTGAGGAAGACGAAGAGCTATGCGTGAAATGGTGGCATGGACCTGGAGTCAACAGTCTGTGCCCCTTTTTATACCTTCGCCTTTTGACCTAGGCGTTTGGGTCCCATGGGTTGGTATGGGTCGTACAGTAAAAGGCTCTTTTATTTAACAATAAGAATAATAAAAAGGCTTTGTTCTCCATTTTTCCCTGAATAATAGTCTCGGGGGCTTCTTTGATGAGAAGCAGTGGCAAGGTCACTTAAAAAATATTTCCCGTATCTATATGATTTGATGATCATATGGCAAAGTACTAGAAGGTCATACGGAGCAAGTTCTAAGGGTAAGTTTTTGATTGATAATAGTGAATAAATATCACGAGATTGAACTTGCATTGATTTGGGTGACACTTCAAGAAAGACTAAACTATGATTGATGTCATTATAGTTTAGTATTTGATTATGATTGATGTCATAATTAATTTTTGATACTATGCATGGTGGATGTCATGCGGGTCAAATAGTCACTCAGCTAAGAGTGGAAGTCACTTTACCTTCACTACAGTCGGTCGATACAATTGGTATTGGGCAGACCTAGTGTCTGATTTGATGATCAAGAATTAGATACTCAAGTTTGATGCTTTGAGTGAAATTACATAACAAAATGTTAAGAGCTAATATTATTAGGCTTTTGCATTATTTGTTAGTCTCCAAATTATACAAGAGTCGGGGGCTACACCTGATCAGGTGCACCTAACCGGTGCCCCAGATCTATCAGGAACTTGGGTCATGAGGCCTTCCTAATTTATGACCTATTCATATTGACGTTGAAGATCATTTGGTGAATAACAGCTCAAAATCAGAAAGCACTCGGTGGCTTGTGTGGGATACTTGCCTTACGGGTATCCAAAGACATGCCTAAGTCGGTAACCAACCGGGTACCTCATCGATAAGGAAACCGACCGAGTTGGCTTGGAGCACAAGGCAATTAGAGATAGACTTTCTATGTAAATCCATGTAGAATACAAGTAGGACTCTTCATGTACCCCCTGTCGATCGGATATATAAGGTGGCAGGGACCCCCTCATCAAGGACACGACATTACAAGCAATACAATCCACAGAACAAGATATAGGGTTTTTACTCTCATCGAGAGGGCCTGAACCTGTATAACTCGGCGACTTGTGCATACCATCATAGTTCTTAGTCTCGAAAGTAGCCCTACAAATTTATTATCGAGATCAAGTCTCGACAAGCTCTCTCATGTGGCAATCTAGTGAAGTTATCATACATGTTCTGCAACATATAGTATCTTTCTTCTTTGACATCACGCGTACCCTCATGGAGACCCTGAATCTCAGTCCAGATACCATGTGCTATAGAACTTGCATCCAACCTAGCAAAGACATCCTTAGATATGCATGCAAACAAAGCATTCTTGGCCTTAGCGTTGTTCTTAATAAAATCAGGTTCAAGCAGGTTCACATCCGCTTCAGACTCATGGGTCACCATCCATATCTCTGGATCATGGGACTCCAAGTAGGCTTGCATATGAGCCTTCCAATACCCGTAGTCCTCCCCATCGAATATTGGAACACTCCCCATCTGTCTCGGCATCCTTACTCAAGGCGGTGAAGCCTCAAGGATGAGCACTTGGCTCTGATACCACTTGTAAGGACCGAAGGCGTACCGAGAGGGGGGGAGGGGGGGGGGGGGGTGAATCGGTAAACCGACCATGAATCCAAACACTTCAATTCACACCACTAGAACCTAGGAATCGTTGCAACCCAAACAGTTCAAGTAGGCCAAGACCCTACATATGCTAGTGGTCATGATGATAGCAAGCGCAGAAGCCAAACACACTAGCCTATGCAAGCCACTATTCAACCTAGTTGCTAGAGCACACAATTGCAGAATATTAAAGAGTGGGTCAAGGAAGCTCATGATTTTTTTTTGAGGTCTCGGATGGATGGCGCCTTCCCTACTCCTCGTTGGACCACTCCCGTCGGAGTCCCGGTCCCTCCCGCCACCAATGTAGAGTTCTTGTTCTCGAGCCCGCAATCACTCCTAGAGTAAAGACATGGTGCACGTCATCGCTGTCACCAAGGCACAATCTTTCCACCTTGATAACTTGTCGGACTCTCCAAGTTAACATGGGTGCTTACTATTGATGCCCCTTTTATCGGTGGACTCAAACCAGGTACAAACATGTGACGGCCTTCACAACCAATCACAATAGGCTCGGTCACCGACACCTAACCGGTCTAGGTCTTACCATAGGCCAAGAGTTACAATCTAGATCACACCATCAAGGAGACCCTAGCCTTAGATGTGCATCAATGCTCAAGTTACACTCACTAGCACTCTCAAGATATGCACTATCTCCTCCTAGAGCTCTCCTCTTTTCCTCTTGGGTCTCACCAAATGCTCCAAGCAACTCCACTGGCGAAGAGAGGTCTCCAAGACCCCAGCAATGAAGTTATATAGGCTTCCAACCTCAAACTAGCCGCTGCTCCAAGAAATCAACATTCTGGACACATTGATGGAACAGTTCAATCACTGCCTGACCGGACGGTCTGGTCACTGCCTCACCAGACCGTCTGGTCGCTGCAGTCTTTAGCTCCAATGGCTCTGCCCCTCTACTGACTCCTGCTAACCGGACCATCCAGTCTGTTTCTCTCTCCATTATAAAAATATTTCCAGTTTCAGATTCCTCGCTTCCCAAAGTCACCTTGTACATACCGGACCGTCCGATCTATAGATTAGACCGTCCAGTCTCTACAGACTTCAACTCTGTCAGTTTCCTCGCTAAGTCTTCTTGCTGGACTTCCTGTTCACTTAGAGACCATACAGTCCGGTCTCCACTGCCCCTCTATCCGGTCACTCTGTCCAGAAGCAAACACTCCTCATCCTCACTTGACTTTGTTTCCCGGCTTCTCCGAACAGCTCCTTGGCTTCTCCACTTTCATCTAGTGCCTGTGATTTTCCTGAGCATCCATGCACATCACCAAGTAGTGTGACCTATGAGACATGACCTAGACCCCCTAGATAGTCTAGTTTTTCCTATGTACTCAAAGCCCTAACAACTAGACAAGTGTTCCCAACACTTGCTCCATAGCTTGTCCTCAGCTTTGATCCACCTCCATCAACCCCTGGACTTCATCAAGCTAACAAGCCTCCATGGTTTTTGTCATTGTCATCAATCGCCAAGGCAACCACCATCCATATGATTTGTAATAGAGTTTAGAGATGATTTGTGCATACACAACATGTGTAGATATTAGCCTACAATTTCATAGTTATCATCTATCACCAAAACATCCATACCTTGGGGATCTAATCATCAACGGTCACGAAGCTTACAATCTCTCCCTTTTTGGTGATTGGTAACAACCACTACTTATCATAATCTTTATAATAAAACAACAGGGCTAAGGAGTTATACAACGATCAAGAGGAACCTCAAAAGCATAAGTGATGAATGAACACGATCCTACTCAATTAGGTATCATCAAGAGCTAAGAGGAATAAGAAAGAAAAACACACTCTAGATGATATGTATATATGTCATGTGAAGACATTTATTAAAGCATAAAGACATGCAATGCAAGACATGGATGATGATATGCAATCAGGATAGCATGGCAATGCGTAGGAATTAAGAACAAGCAATCATCATCATATCATACGCATGCAAACAAGATAAATAAAGGAAGAACAAGGCACTACGTATGAAAATAAACCAAGTGCAATCAAGATGAGTCAAACACAAGCGAATGTAAAACCATGACTCATCAAAATCCACAAACATCGATAAATCCATGAAAATGAGATCCAAATGTATCTATCTCCCAAAAGCAATGTACACGTATGCTCCCCCTAAATACATGCTAGAGACTCTCGATCGCACAGGATCACACTCCAACTCCTGGACCTATGACACACTTCTCCCCCTTTGGCAACAAACACCAAAAAGTGGGAAAAAGCGAACATCTATCCGCTCATGGTCGAAGGAGGTGGTGCAGCAACGTCCTCTAAAGGCTCTGCTCTGGGCTGCTCCTATGCTGGGTCATGCTGCTGGGAGGTGGAAGGTCCTGCCATCAATGAAGTAGAAGAGTGTATCGGTGAAGTGAACAACGCAGATACTGAGAAAGCGTACACGAGGGAGAACTGAGCTGGTGAGTGAGTTTGTCCTGCTCCCCCTCTCGAAAGGACCCCTGAGACTAAGGGTAGTCCAGAAGACTGGGTTGTCATCATAGCGGTGAAGGGTGTTCGTTGACTCGGCAGCTGCTGAAACTGTTGAAGAGCTGAAGGTCCTGGCTGTTGACTGGCCTGCCTCTGAGTCATTTCAGCCATCTGGGTCATCAGGGTGGTCAACAACGTCATCTGCTATCTCTGAAGCTCTGCATGTCCTTTGATGACCTCCACGATCTGATGTCTCTCCTCAGCTACACTATGGATGAAGTCACCCAGGCGTTCTGCCAGTTTTGCTATAGTGATAGCATCATTTGACTGTGTCCCTGTAGGATAGGGAGGTGCTCCTGTACTGGTCAGGAACCACCATCTCTAGATGAGCTGCCTGCTCGTGAGTGACTGGTGGTGACTCATGTTCCTCCTCTTCCATCTGCTGACTTGAGGCTGACTGAGAACCCCTGGGGACTCGAGGTGGGTAGCTGGTGGTCACATTAGGGAACACGTCGTACTGCTCCTATGTCACTAATCCCATCCTCCTCAAAAGGTAGTAAATGTATGGACCATAGACTAAGTGACGTCCTCCAACTCTCTCAAAAAGGACCTCCTCCATCTCGGCAATCAGAAGATCTGCAAGATCAAACTGCTGTCTCCTCAGGATAACTGCCACTTCCCACTGGTGTAGAAGTGTAAACTCCTCCCTGTATCGAGAACTAGGAATGATAATCCTGGTGACTATCGCTCTAACCACCTTAGCCTCTATGGTGTGTCTCACAGGGCCTCTATCAAAACCTAGGGTGTGTGGTGGTGGAAAGGCAATCGATACCATGTCATCTGAGGGTAGCATCCCTCCCTGTGGTCTGCGTGGTGGAGCAAATGTCTCGTAGGCACTCCTGTAAAGCTAGAAGTCTGAAGCAAGGAGCCCTTGGTTAGCTATCAAGTCCTCCTTGGTAAGTCTCTAGGGCTCTCCTTTGAAAAGGAACCAGATCTCAGAACTATCTCTGGCTACCCACAGTGTAGCATAGAACTCCAGAACTATATCCTCTCTGTATTTGTAGGGTTCCGTGACCAGACTAGGTAGATAAGTGAATAATGCTCCATGTCTGTGCCTGTGGCTCTCCTCATAGCCTGGTAAGTGGTGTACTGCTGCGGCACAAACAGTCCAGACTTGCCCTACAGGGCAAAATAGCGTCTCAGGCCTGCTCCAATCCTTTTCTGGAGGCCTGTCTAGTACCTCTCTCCTGCAATGGGATCCCTTGGGACTAGAACCCACTACTCGAAGGAGACCATATGAAGCGTCTTAAGGTCCATTTTAGGAACCTTAAGAATGTCTATTCCTCGACTGCATTCTTGGCCTTAGCATTGTTCATAATAAAATCAGGTTCGAGCAGGTTCACATCTTCTTCATGAGAAGAGCCATGTACTCACTCAAGTCATCTTCATCATCATCATCATCATCATCTTCTTCAATCTCTGCCTTCTTCTTGCTCTTCTTGCTCTTGATAGGATCTCGGCTTGAAGAGCAAGGTTGGATGGTTGAGGATCATCCAAACCTAGCTGGTAGCTCTCGAAGGCGATGATCTTGCCAAGTACATCCTTTATGGTCTTGGTCTTGAGGTCACCTTGCAAGGTGAAGGTGATGATGGACTCATACTTGGGATATTTGAATAGCCTCAAGATTCTTCTTATCACCTCAACAGGCTTGAGCTTGAAATCATCCTCAAGAGCATTGATCTCCTCCACTAGACCATGAAAGCGAGAATAAATAGTGTTAGCGCTTTCATGTGGCAATCTAGTGAAGTTATCATACTTGTTCTACAACACATAGTACCGTTCTTCTTTGACATCACAGGTATCCTCATGGAGACCCTGAACCTTAGTCCAGATACCATGTGTTGTACAACTTGCATCCAACCTAGCAAAGACATCCTTAGATATGCATGCAAACAGAGCATTCTTGGCCTTAGTGCTGTTCTTAATAAAATCAGGTTCAAGCAGGTTCACGTCCGCATTAGACTCATGGGTCACCATCCATATCTGTGGATCAAGGGACTCCAAGTAGGCTAACATACGAGTCTTCCAATACTCGTAGTCCTTCCCATCGAATATGGGAATACTCCCCACCTGTCCCGACATCCTTACTTAAGGTGGTGAAGCCTCAAGGATGAGCACTTGGCTCTGATACCACTTGTAAGGATCGAAAGCGTACCGAGAGGGGGGGGGGAGGGGGGTGAATCGGTAAGTCGACCACAAATCCGAAAACTTCAATTCACACTACTAGAACCAAGAAATCGTTGCAACCTAAACAGTTCTTGTAGTGCCAAGACCCTACACATGCAAGTGGTCATGGTGATCGCAAGCGCGGAAGCCAAACACACTAGCCTATGCAAGCCACAATTCAACCTAGTTGCTAGAGCACACAATTGCGGAATATTAAAGAGTGGGTCAAGGAAGCTCATGATTTTTTCCGAGGTCTTGGATTGATGGCGCCTTCCCTACTCCTCGTTGGACCACTCCTGCCGGAGTCTCAGTCCCTCCCGCCACTAATGTGGATTTCTCGCTCTCGAGTCCGCAATCACTCCCAGAGTGAAGACATGGTGCGCGTCACCGCTGTCATCAAGGCACAAGCTTGCCACCCTTGATAACTTGTCGGACTCTCCAAGCTGACATGGGCGCTTACTATTGATGCCCCTTTCATCGGCGGACTCAAACCGGGTACAAACGTGTGATGGCCTTCACAACCGATCACAATAGGCTCGATCACCGACACCTAACTGGTCTAGGTCTCACCATAGGCCAAGAGTTACAACCTAGATCACACCCTCAAGGACACCCTAGCCTTAGATATGTATCAATACTCAAGTTACACTCACTAGCACTCTCAAGATATGCAATATCTTCTCCTAGAGCTCTCCTCTTTTCCTCTTGGGTCTCACCAAATGCTCCCAGCAATTCCACTAGCAAACAGAGGTCTCCAAGACCCTAGCAACGAAGTTATATAGGCTTCAAACCTCAAACTAGCTGCTTCTCCACAAAATCAACATTCTGGGCATACTGACCAAACAGTTCGATCACTGCCTGACTGGACTGTCCGGTCACAGCCTGACCGGACCGTCCGGTCGCTGCAGTCTTCAGCTCCAATGGCTCTGTCCCTCTACTGACTCCTGCTGATTGAACCGTTCGGTCTGTTTTGCTCTCCATTACGAAAACATTTCCAGCGCCAGCTTCCTCGCTTCCCAGAGGCACCTTGTACAGACCGGACCGTCCGGTCTGTAGACTGGACCATCCAGTCACTACAGACTTCAACTCTGTCAGTTTCCTCGCTAAGTCTTCTTGCTAGACTTCCCGTTCACTTAGGGACCGTACAGTCCGGTCTCCACTGCCCCTCTATCCGGTCACTCTATCCAGAAGCTGAAACTCGTCGTCCTCACTTGACTTTGTTTTCCGGCTTCTCCGAATAGCTCCTTGGCTTCTCCACTTTCACCTAGTTCCTTTGATTTCCCTGAGCATCCATGCACATCACGAACTAGTGTGACCTAAGAGACATGACCTAGACCCCTAGATAGTCTGGTTTTTCCTATGGACTCAAAGCCCTAACAACTAGATAAGTGTTCCCAACACTTGCTCCATAGCTTGTCCTCAGCTTTGATCCACCTCCATCAACCCTTGGACTATATCAAGCTCATAAGCCTCCATTCTTTTGGTCATTGTTATCAATCGCCAAGGCAACCACCATCCATATGATTTGTAATAGAGTTTAGAGATGATTTTTGCATACACAACATATGTAGATATTAGCCCACAATTTCATAGTTATCATTTATCACCAAAACATCCATACCTTGGGGATCTAATCATCAATGGTCATGAAGCTTACTATCTCCTCCTTTTTGGTGATTGCTGACAACCGCTACTTATCATAATCTTTATAATAAAACAACAGGGCTAAGGAGCTATACAACGATCGAGAGGAACCTCAAAAGCATAAGTGATGAATGAACATGGTCCTACTCAATCAGGTATCATCAAGAGCTAAGAGGAATACAAAAGAAGAGCACACTCTAAATGATATGTATGCATGTCATGTGAAGATATTAATTAAAGCATAAAGACATGCAATGCAAGACATGGTTGTCACTTGAGGAAGAGGACTCATCACTTGAGTTATCACTTGTCCACTCTCCAATAAGGGCCTTGCGAGAGGACTTCTTCTTGTAGTCTTGAGCTTTGCCTTTGCCCTTGCTCTTGTCCTTGTTGAAGTGCCTCTTCTTCTTGTGCTTAGCCTTGGGGTCTCTTCTTCTTCTTTTCTTGAATCTTGTGACTTGAGTGCTTCTTTTTGGGCTTTGGGCACTCTCAGACAAAGTGATTCTTTGAGCCACAATTGAAGCACTTGCCCCTTGACTTGGAAGCAAACTTGTTCTTGAAAGTCTTCATCTTCTTCATGAGAAGAGCCAAGTCCTCGGTCAAGTCACATTTATCATCATCTTCATCATCATCATCCTCAATGATCACCTTGTTCTTGTTCTTCTTGCTCTTGCTAGATTCTTGCTTGTCAGCTGGTAGAGCAATGTTGGATGGTTGAGGATCATCCATCCTCAATTGGTAGCTCTCGAAGGCAGTAATCTTGCCAAGTACATCCTTCATGGTCTTGGTCTTGTGGTCACCTTGCAAGATGAAGGTGATGATGGACTCATACTTGGGGTCCTTGAATAGCCTCAAGAATATTCTTATCACCTTAACGGGCATCATCTTGAAATCATCCCCAAGTGCATTGATCTCCTCCACTAGTACATGAAAACGAGAATAGACAGTGTTAGCTCTCTCATGTGGCAATCTAGTGAAGTTATCATACTTGTTCTTCAGCACATAGTATCTTTCCTCTTTGACATCACTGGTGCCCTCATGGAGCCCCTGAATCTCAGTCTAGATACCATGTGCTGTGGAACTAGCATCCAACTAAGCAAAAACATCCTTAGAGATGCAAGCAAATAAAGCATTCTTGGCCTTAGCATTGCACTTAATAAAATCAGGCTCAAGTAGGTTCACATCTACATCAGACTCGTGAGTGACCATCCATGTCTCTGGATCAAGGGACTGTAGATAGGCTTACGTGCGAGCCTTCCAATAAGCATAGTCCTCCCCATTGAATATAGGAACATTCCCCGCCTGTCCCAGCATCCTTGCTCAAGGCAATGAAGCCTCAAAGATGAGCACTTGGCTCTAATACCACTTGTAAGGACCGAAGCCGTACCGAGAGGGGGGGGGGGGTGAATCGGTAAGCCGCTCAGAAACTCCAATTACTTCAATTTCCACTACTTGAGTCTAACATGAGAAGCAATCTAGATAATTCTTGTAGGTCAAGTTCCTACACATGCTAGTGTACATGATATGAGAAAACACGGAAGCTAAACACACTAGCCTATGCAAGCCATCATTCAACCTAGTTGCTAGAGCACACAATTGCAAAATAGTGAAGAGGGGGTCAAGGAATGCTCATGATTTTTCCCGAGATCTCGGAAGGATGATGCTTTCCCCGACTCCTCGTTGGACCACTCCCACCAGAGTCCCGGTCCCTCCCGCCACCAATGTGCAGTTCTCGCTCACGAGCCCCCAGTGACTCCCAGATTGAAGATACAGTACGCGCTACCACTACCACCAAGGCGCAAGCTCGCCTCCCTCGAGAACTTGCCGGACTCCCCAAGCCGACACAGGGGATCACTATTGATGCCCCTTTCACAACCGGGTACAAACGTTTGACGACCTTCACAACCGATCATGATAGGCTCGATCACCGACACCTAACTGGTCTAGGTCTCACCATAGACCAAGAGTAACAACCTATATCACACCCTCAAGGACACTCTCGCCTTAGATGTGCGTCAATGCTCAAGTTACACTCACTAGCACTCTCAAGATATGTAAAATCTCCTCCCTGTGCTCTCCTCTTTTCCTCTTGGCTGCCATCAAATGCTCCAAGCAATTCCATTGGCCAAGAGAGATCTCCAAGACCCCAACAATAAAGTTATATAAGCTTCCAACCTCAAACTAGTCGTTGCTCCATGAAATCAACATTCTAGGCATACTGACCGGACAGTCTGCTCTCTACCTGATGGGATGGTCCCGTCACTACAGTCTTCAGCTCCAACGGCTATGCCCCTCTACTGACTCTTACTGACCGGACCGTATGGTCAGTTGACTGGACCATCCGGTCCATTTCTCTCTCCATTATAGAAACATTTCTAGCGCCAGCTTCCTTGCTTCCCAGAGTCACCTTCCGGTCTGTAGACCGAACCATCCGGTCTCTACAGACTTCAACTCTATCAGTTTTCTTGCTAAGTCTTCTTGCTAGATTTCTTGTTCACTTAGTGACCTTACAGTCCGGTCTCCACTGACCCCTCTGTCCGGTCACTCTGTCCAGAAGCTGAAACTCTTCGTCCTTGCTTGACTTTGATTCCCGGCTTCTCTGAATAGCTCCTTGGCTTCTCCACTATCACCTAGTTCCTGTGATTTCTTCGAGCATCGATGTACACCACCAACTAATGTGACATAAGAGACGTGACCTAGACCCCCTTGATAGTCCAGTTTTTCCTATGGACTCAAAGCCCTAACAACTAGACAAGTGTTTCCAACACTTGCTCCATAGCTTGTCCATAGCTCTGATCCATCTCCATCAACCCTTGGACTTCATCAAGCTCACAAACCTCCATGCTTATGGTCATTGTCATCAATTGCCAAGGCAACCACCATCCATATGATTTGTAATAGAGTTTAGAGATGATTACTGCATACAGAACACTCATGTAGATATTAGCCAATAATTTCATAGTTGTCATCTATCACCAAAATATCCATACCTTAGGGATCTAATCATCAATGGTCATGAAGCTTACAGGTTTTTAAAACACTACTTGATCGGTATTTATATCAAAATAAATCTATAAAATCAAGCAACTATACAATGTTTCTAAAGTATTCATTAAGATAGGTCTGTATGCATATGATTCATATTTTCCTCAACTAATTATTTAAGTGATTATAGATAGTAAAAATATGACTCAGCCCTCATATATCTGTTCTGTTTCTGTAAGCTTCAAAACTATTGGAGTATGGATACCCCAAAGATATGGAGTTTTTAGTGATTGAGTACCAACATGAAATGCAGACTAATGCATACATATAGTATTGTGGATGTAGAACCAACCTATTTACTCAAAGCATGAACACTGTGATTGATTGCCTCGGTGATTGATGTGAACTCGGTGGATTGCCATGAAGATCTTGATGGACAATCATGGTGATGAATATGGATTAAGCCTAAGGACAACTAGGTCAGGTGTGTGTGATCATTTGACTAGATTGTAGGCTTGAGTCCATAGAAAAAATCAGACTATCAAGAGGACACAACTCATTTTCTTAGGTCTCTCTAGTGTCAAGGGTGTTGAGATGCTCAAGTGAGGCTCTTGGGCACTATGAGTGGAAATGGAAAAGGATGGACCAAGGTTGGGAAACAAGGAAACGAAGTCAAGGAGTATAAGGAGTTTCCGCTTCAGGACAGGTCATCGTAAGATACGGTATGGTCATCATAGGGTCCATAGAGATGAGCTCAATGTGCATGTAGGTATGTGGATGTCATCGTTGGCTATGATGGTTATGTAACCGTAAGCTATGGTGAGTGCCAGGGAGTCATTGTATAGGGAGGTTGAGAATCTATGGACTGGCGCTCATGAGGTCGTTGTAAGATACAACGAGTCAAGGAGCAATAAGGACCAGAAACTAGACGTGTCTGGTGAAGTGACGATGAGATCACTGTAAGGTATGATGACCTAGAGAAGAAGAAACAGGCCAAATCTCAAAAGATTAGTTGGAAGTTAGGCGGGGTCGTCGTAAGCTACGATGACCTAGAGGGGAATTTGGCCAGAAAATAGTTGCCCCTGTTGAAGATATGTCGAGGTCACCGTAAGCTACGGTGACTCTAGGGAGGATTTTGTGCAACAAGCAGGCACTGGAAATCGGATGTCATCATAAGGAGGAGAACAAGTCATTGTAAGGTACCGTGAGGTCACCATAACTTACGGTGGTATGTTATGGTGGACACTGCTATATGTTCGCAGCTTCTTGACATAGGCTAGTGGAGTTCTTGAAGCATATATTTAGCTATTTCTAGTTCTTGGAGACCTCTTTTGGCCATTTGGATTGCTGGGGAAACCTGTAGAGGGCCAAGAGGAGAAGAGATGACACTTGTGCAAATATTGGAGAGCTTTCTTTGAGTGTATAGGAGAATAACAAGAGCATTCCTTCATCTCTAGACTAGGAGAGGTTGTAGAGAGTGTTAGTGTTGTTATTCTTGGTCTATTGCAAGGCCTAGACCAATTAGGTGTCGGTGATCAAGCCTATCAAGTGATTGGTTGTGAAGGCCATCACAAGTTTGTACAAGGTTGGAGCTCACCTCTGAAAGGAGCATCAAGAACATAGCGCATATGCTTAGTCCTAAGAGTGAAGCAAGACCTTGAGGGAGACAAACTCATGTTTGAGGAACAACAGGTCACAACCATGTCATAACTCTAGGAGTGATGCGAGCTTGTGGGCAAGGACTCCACCATTGAGTGGCGGGAGAGATACAGATTCTGATGGGAGTGATCCAACAAGGACTAGGGAAAGGTGCTACCCTTCTGATATCTTGGGCTAATAATCAATGAGCATTCTCTAAACCTTCTCTTTATTTATTGTTTTTAATTTCACACTTGTATGGAAGTAGAGTTAGGTCTGCCATGAGCTTGCTTGCTTATTGATTGGCTTGGCATTGCTTGTATTGCATCATTCTACTAGACTTGTTAGGGTCTTGGGTCGGTAGAATTGCCTAGGACTTCTTGGTAGAAGATGTGAAGAATTGGTTAATTTAAATTTGAGTTGATGATCCATATAACTGGTCCAATTCGTCTCCCCTCTTGGTATTCCTCGATCCTTACAAGTGGTATTAGAGCCTTGTGCTTAAAATAAGGCTTAAACGCCTTGAGTAGGATGCCGGAGGAAGTGGGGAACATGCATATCTTTGATGGTTAAGATCTCTCTTATTGGAAGGCTCGTATGTAAGCCTACCTTGTGTCCATTGATCTACAAGTGTGGCAAGTGACCATTGGCGAGGCTCAAGGTAACAAAGTTGATGAGACAACCCTCCCTAGAAGTTCGGGATCCCAAAGGTGCTGATAGCGCAAACACGCTATGGTAAACGAACACCCTATACATAGAACGTACTCTGAATGAGTCATTTTCGATCGTCGACCATCTGAAGTATCTCTTGACTCAGACAACTCAATAAACATGATCTTAGCAACCAACCGCTACCATGCTAGTAGATTTTCACCCACTATAAAGAATGTTTGAATGAAACATTTATAGGTATTGCTCCCAAAACATCACTTAACATGTCATTTTTATTCCTCACTATATTAGAAAGATCTAGGTATTGATGTTTAAAGCCAACATCACCAAGCCACACATCCTTCTAGAACCTAACATGAGTGTCATTACCGATGTTTAACCTACTCAATCTCATGAAGTCTTGTTTAACTTTCATAAGTCTAGACAAAAATGAGAATCTAGTATACATGAGGTAATAAGTAGTACTAAATTAAAAAGGAACTATTTCTACTACATCCATAGATTTGATGACTCTCTCCATTTGTTTATAAAAAAAAGCTTCTCCAAATCTCATTCCAATTCATGTGGAACTCCGAAATCCAACCCTCGTGTGTACCTCTGAAACCCAATTCTCCTTCTGTAATTGTTGACGTGAAAATCACACGCGTGACCTGAGAGATTTGCTTAACTCTTGTGCATGCTCAACACAAAGAAACTGGACATGCCAGTTGATTTTAACTGCAAATCGATAAAGAAAAAACGGTTAAATTTCATGAGTCACCGGCCCAGTACAAGCTGATGAAGAAAGTCAATAATCACTATTCATGAAAACCAGTCGGTGACTGTGAACAACAATAATATTGAAAAATATACTAATTGGTTGACTTATATCAGCTTATTGGCAATCAATGAACAGGTATTAAGTAATGTATAAATACTGCCAACAAGAATTAAATCGATAGAGCAAAGTCAATATAAATGAGATAGACACGCTAGTCTTGCTCAATTTATGCCAAAAAGTGAATAGGCCAGAGTCGATAGAAGTACAGTAATCATCCAAAAGACTCTCCCTGTCGATAGTGTTAAGTCGGTAGATCTAATAGCTGGTATTCCAAATATGCCTCAAAATCATAGATTTAATCTTATCAAATAAGGCCCTGAGAAGTCGATCAAACCGTGATAACATGTCAGCTAAACGTCCCAATAGAATCTTATTGACTCTACCCACGACCGGTTCGTACCTAGTCCTATCGACTCACTGAGAGGTCGAAACCAATGCAGCCTCGCTGGTTCAAGCAGATCGAACTTAAATGAGACAGTGCCCAAACAAAGCTAATAGAACTAGGTACGATCCAATTATTGGTAATCGATAGAATGACTCGAATAATAGATCTATATTAAACTTATAAAACCTCTCAAAAATCACAATAGATCATACCTAACCGAGATAATATCGCAACTCAAAATAGATAGTATAAATAATTAAGATCTAATTACCCAATAACTAGCAATCCTAAAGATAACAATTAGGACTCTTAAATAAACCAACTAGATTTATTTCTAAACAAACTCTAAACAAAAAATGAAAAGATAAAATAACCCTATCGTGCCCACTTTATTCCCTTCGGCCGATGAGCTTCTCCGACCTCGGCCGATTTCAACTCTCCGCCTCTGACCAACGGGACCGGTCCAAATTCGGTGCTAACACATTTACCACACGCCTTTACTGCAACCTACCAGCATCCCATCCTTATAAATGCATCTTCTTCCTTCTTTCATTTTCACCCAAGCTCAAGCCTTTTCACATTTTCTCTCCTTTGTTTCACCGGCACACTCCCCTGTCTCAAATGGTTCCAAACTCAAGCAGCGATGAACTCCAATGGCGTCATCCTTGGCTGTGGCAACCCCGCAGAATGTTCCTAAGGTAAACTTCTTCTCCGCTTTTTTCTGCTTTTAGATCTCATCTCCAGATTCAACCCATCACATCTTTAGTCACTATTCATAGACTCATACTCACTGCATCTATCTTCATGAACTAGCAGTAATTTGTCGCATTTTCCTCTCATCTTGTTATGCCATATTTATTCTTTATTGATTTTGGCCTGCTTCTACTTTATACCTAGTATCCCCTTTGTAATAATAGCTTCATTTTCTGCTCGCACTAGGAACTCCAGAACCAGATTTGCATCCCTTCTGGTGTTGACAAAAACCACTTTTATCTGGGCCTTTGCAATGATCCCGATCCCACTGAGTTCTTGAATTGTGAAACCAACCAGATCCCCTTTATGTCTACTTTGACCTCCCCTGAACCATGGAAAACAATTTTTAGATCATGGCCATCAACAATCCTGGGTTGGAGGAATTGGTTCTACAGGGTCACTGTATCGCGCTGCCTCCCTCCTGAATGCCCAAATTGATGAGGCACTACCACTATCCTTGGTCGATATGGCGAAGAACGAACCATTACTGGCCATAGCCTCTTATTTCTAGTCTGATGTTTTGAACGCCTTTATATTCAATCAAGGTCCTATGGCACCCTCCCTCATGGACATGATGATGCTAACTGGTTTGAATGTCGACCAATACTTCAATCCCTTCCTCATCCAATCATAAGGAACGAAAATTGTACACCAAAGTATCAAACAGCTGGCCAAAATATATTGCAGCTTATCAAAAAAAGGGATCGATCACCAAACGAGAACTGTCAGCATTTCTGAACCTTTGGCTTGAACACTTTATTTTCTGTGGCTCCTCTTCCATGCCTACCACCAATTTTCAGGGCATAGCCGAAATCCTGGCTGAGGATATGAAATTTCCCTTAGGCAGATTTCTTCTAGGCTCTGCATTCCAGCTTTTGCACCAAACCATCGTGAGCCTTAAACTGAACTAGACTATCTCATCAGGGGGTCCATGGTGGTTCATACAACTCTGGCTCACCGTCTATCACTCCCAAGACATGGAGCCGCCCCCTTTTTCAGAGAATACCTTCCCATCGACAAATGCAGCAGAGCGTGAGGAAATTTTAGAACGTCATTGGACATCCTTGGGCGAAGCTGCTGTGGTAGTCCCCGGATTCAGGATGATCATAGAGGATTTCAACATTTACTTTAATCTTTTCTACAACGGCATCCAACCAAAGAAACAAGTCTGATTCCCAAATGATGAGTTAGAATTTGAAAACCCCTCAAGGTTCCGTCCCGATAATCCCTTGTAAGACACGGAATCTGCACTCATCTTGGAGGCTTGCATTAGGCCTAGCATCCTACCCGTCAACTTTCATGGCAAATAGAGTAGAACTCATTCATATGAGTTTTACAACCTAGCAGTGATCTCCTGTCAGCTTGGCTTCGGATTGCTTCTCGTTGGTTCCTTCTTTATTGATCGATTCCGGGCCTACCAAGAGCTCAAAGGCCATTTGGAATACAAGAAGATTTATGACACGGCCTCAGAAATCCCGATGGGCAACCTGGCTGGTATTCACCTGCTTCCCTCTATCTCTACCTTATTCAGGACCTGGTGGAGAGAGTGCAAAAAACATCTCTTCTGCAATCAGCTGACTAACCATCTCATCGATGTCGTGGACCAGTAAGTATCTCCTATGCAATGTTAATTCTCACCATACTCTCATCGACTTTTCTCAATTAACCATCTCATAATGCAGAATCCAGTCGTAACTCCTCTAACTGTGAGCAATAGAGGAAAGCCAATCCACTACTGTCGAACGGCTAACAACCCAAACATCGGTTGCGATGCCCCGACTCTTGCTCAACTCCTTAGCGCCCGAGGCTTGAAACCTACCCGAAAGACTGTGAGGAAGAAACCAGCAAAGAGAAAAGCCGGCACTGAAGCCCAATCGACTCAGGCAGCTGAGTAGCAGAAGCACACCAGGATTGCAAACCCTTCACTAATTCCACCAACTTCGACTGATCTGCATCGACAACTTAGGTAACAATTCTCTTAAACTTCTTTGTTTCTTTTTTAAAAAAAATCCACAGCTTTAATGTTTCAAACCCTTCTTCTATTCAACAGACCGCTCCATCGACTTCGGCTATCGTTCAAGAAGTAGCCATGAATTCGTTGCTAGTCTTGCCCAAGCTGCACAAATAACAACCTTGTATGCATATCGTTTTCGTTAACTTCTCAACTTAATGAGTCTCTTATCTTTCAGACATTGCCATCGACTTTCGTCACCCCATCGATGATGGCTCCATCAGCTCTGGGTACTGTGCCACCGTCAGAATAACTATCGAATCCACCCGAGCTGATAGAGCAGCTCTCGTCTTCATTAGCCATGGTAAAAAAACACTTCTTTTTCTTCACAACTATTTCTCTCACAACATGTTGTTTACCTTTGATGTCCCTTTTCAAGAGATTGTGAATGATAGCAGTGCCACTATATTAGACCAACCTTTAGAACACACTGCTCATATCGACTCCCCTCTATCGACACTGCTACTTTGGGGGCAGTCAATGAGCCAATGCATGCTCCTTCACCAAACCTAGCTTTGATTCCTTGGGTCGATCCCCATGTATTATTCCTTAATTCACATCTTGTCTACTTTCCCTTTTTTGACTCTTAATCCTCTGTGCCCTTAGGAGTTTCAGTCATCAACCATCCGCACAAAACCCTAAATCTTCAGTTATTCCGATGCCTTCATTGACTCCTGAACATAATGTCCCAATGCCTTTATTGACTCCAGAAATAGCAGTACTAAGAAACCATGTGGATATGTGCCATGGTTTGCAATATGTGATGAGTAATTGATATTGGTTGAGTTCGGTGTTTGAGTTGAAATGTGGGAATCTAGGGATTGCATGAGCTTGTGCTTGTCATGGTTTTGACTAACCGGAGTTGGTAAAGATGTTGGAGAGTTTGTAGAAAATAGGAAACATGTTTGCTTGTCTCATGATGTGTAGGTCATTGGAGTCAACTTGGCGGTCAATGGTGATAGGATCGGGCACCAGAAGGAGACTTTGGGTCGGACGATCAGGAGGTCGGGTGAAGTCAAGGGTGATCCACACCATACACGTAGAGAGACAAGAAGCACGAACGGTTTCGCTGTTGAGCCTCAAATGTGTGGGTGGTGATCAAGATGGTGGGTTGACTAAGTCAAAGGTGATCAGGCATCGGTGCAAGTAGAGGCTTCCAGTGGACCGGAGGTGGGAGAGACTAGCTGACGAGGAGGATCATGGGACGAGGTGACACGCGCCAAGATCAAGAAGTCGTACTTTGAGAAGCGTGCTCGGTAGTTTTCTAGTTTGGGCCTCAAAACTGGTGGCGGTGATTGGAGGTGCATGTGGCACCATCGTGGAGCTTGTGTTAAGGAGAAGCAAAGTCGTCAAGGGCTCGATGACGTTTGGATGATGAGGAAAAAGATGGACGGTTGTGCCTCTGATGGTAGGTGGCAATGTATTGTTGGTGAGGGGTAGGATGGTCTTTAGGACAACCCCTAGGCCTATATAAGAAGAGGTAGGGCTGGTGGAAAAGGTGCCTCTCTTTCCCTTAGCCTTGCCTTAGGTCTTCATTCAAAGTGCTAGGAGAGGTCTTTATGTACTAGAGTAGAGGAGAGGGTGTCTGAGAGACATCTCTTGCTCTTCCAAATAGTGGGAGGAAGAGGGTGGCTTCCTAGCCATGTATCCATGTATCTTGACTTGATGAATCAATGATATGAGATTCAAATTCGTCCTCAAGTTCTTCCTCTCTCTCTAAATCCTAAATTTCTCTTTTTCTCTATTTTTGGAGCTATTTTCGTGGGAATTTTCAACCTTATTTTTGGGCAAGTTTTTTGGCGGATTTCTTGGGGGGTCTTAATGCTATGATGAGCTAGAACAATTCTATATGTGTCCTTGACCAAATCAAGAGCTCTAGCACCTTCGATTTGAAAGATTTCTCATGTTTCCCCATTTTGGCGTTCTTTGCACAAGATCTAAAATTCATGATGATTCCTTGTGCTATTTAAATGGATCTTGTTAGAGTAGGGTCGTGATGTGTTGAGGATTACCTGGTCCAAAAATTGCATGATTTATAGTTTATTTGATTAGGTTTTAGGGGTTTTGGTCAAGTTCTTGCCTAAATCCCGAACTAATTTCTATTTTGTCGAGGATCGATCGGCAGTGCCGATCTTTCTATCGGCACTGCCAGTGCAGGAAGAAAAATCTAGATCGGCATGGCCGATGCCCAGATCGGGAATTTTGTCTTCTTTCTGTTGTCAATCGGCACTACCGATGATTCAATCAGCACTGCCGATGCTCTGTCTAAATTGCCGATCGGCACTGCTGATGCCCTAATCGGTAGTGCCTATCTTTGTCCCGGCACTGCCAGTGTGTGAGTGAAAATCCTGATCAGCACTGCCAATGTCCTGAATAGGAATTTTGTTTTCTTTCTGATGTCAATCGGCACTACCGATGATATGACCGGCACTGCAGATGGTGTCTATCAACATTGATCGGCATTGCCGATGATTGTCCAGTGACCTGTTTTGAGTTTGTTCTTTGACCGTGTCATATTTGCTGCTCTCCTTTGTTTCTACTGTGTCCCACTGCTCTTGTTGATCACTCCTATGGTTAGCACATCACAAGTTGGTGTGTGTAATCTTGGTGATCCGTTTTGAGGTTCGCTCGGGTTGAAATTGGGACATAGGCTAAGTTCTTGTGAAGAATTTTTATTGGCTCTCATTCACCCCCCTCTGGTCGCCTTCTTGATCCTTCAATTAGTATTAGAGCCGGTTTGATCACTAGTTGACCTTTATTGGCTTTATGATCCGAAGGCGACATGAAGAAGCGTGCAGTCAAGCTTTGGATGTTTGATGGAGTGGACTTTCCCTACTGGAAGTGACGGACCAAGGCTTATCTCTTAAGCCGAGGACGTGCAATTTGGGAGATAGTTGAGCAGGAGTATGCTATACTAGAAGACCTCAACACCGCACCAGTAGGTGAGTTGAACAAGTATGAAAACAACTCCAAAGCTGTCAATATTCTGCTTTCTGCTCTAGGTAGGAGTGAACATGATCGTGTTGCACATCTTAGCACTGCTCATGCAATTTGGGAAAAGCTTTGCACGTACCATGAGGACTCCTACAATAGACAGTATCACACCTTTGCACAAAAACCTGGTGAGTCACTAGATGTAACTTTTCGTAGGTTTGAGGCAATTGTATGTAACTTGAGGGTTTGTGGTAAAACAACTACTGTATTCACTTGATGAGAATGTTTAGGGGGTTAAAATTGTTTCTCTAGAGGAAACTGCTGATTTCAATACCCTAAACTGTGAGCAACTATATAGCAAGCTGAAATATCATGAACTGTCTAGGAAATCTCGTCCTAATCATGTTAATCCTGCTTTGAGCATGGCTTTGCTTTCTAGCTCTCAAAAGGGTAGTCACAGTGGTGCTTCTTCTGGAAGTAACCCCTCACTTAACAAGTCTTCTTTTGAGTTTGCTCTATCTTCTCTTGTTGTAGCTTCTGATGAATAGATGGAGTACATTCCTGACAAGGAGCTGTCCTTGCTCACAAGGAAGTTCAGGAAGTTCTACAACAACCGCAAGGAGAGAAGAGGAGGTAGTTCAAGAACCTGCTTCGAGTGTGGTGACCCGGACACTTCATTGTTGACTGCCCCAAGAAGAAGAAGAAGGCCAGGTACCACGACAACAACACTGAAGACTTCAAGCAGAAGAAGAACCGCTTCTACAAGAAAGGCAAGAACTCTAATAAGTTCGTCAAGGCCATTGCACGTGCCTGCGTTGCCGCTTTGAGCGATGTTGATATCACATCAAGCGACAACCTTACAAGCTCTAAGGAGGAGGTTGAGAAGCCATGAGTCAAGAGGAAGGATGACTTCACTGGGTTTTGCTTCATGGCAAAGAATGATCACGACATCGACTCAGGCACCGACTTTGACACAAGTGAGGTACCTCCCACTCTTGATGAGCTCTCTTCTGAACTTGATCATTTGCGCGATGTTTTGCTTATGCAAGATGATAAGCTTCGCAGCGCTGTTCGTGAGAGTAGAGAGATTAAATCTAAGTTGAAGAGTATTGAGTATGAAATCACTTCGCTTAGGTCTAAGCTTGCAAAAGATGACATTGTTGTTGAGTGTGAGTTTTGTCAAGTTGTGATGAATGATCTTGCACAGAAGGAAAGTGTTCATGCTCAAGTTGCCAGTCAACTTGAGAGTGCCCTTAAAGAGCTTGATGAATTCAAGGCTAGACCAACTCTTTTGGGTGCAAGTCAGAAGGGCCCCAAGCTCACTAGTGAGTTGGAAGCTCAAACCCTCAAAGTCAAAGAGGTCAAGTCCAAGCTGCTAAATAAGACTCGCTCTAAGGTTCTCCCACCACCATGTGTAGTGTGTGGTTCTCTTAAGGATAAGCTTGCAATAACTAGAGAGGAAAACAAGAACCTAGTTCAAGAAAATGACTACCTCATCTCTCGTCTCCAAAGAACCCTAGTGAGTGAGGAGAAGATTGAGAGTAACTTGGCAAGAGTCAAATAGAGTGCTAGTAGGTCAACCTACAACTTGGGCATGGGATTTGAGAGGTGTGACTAGGATGAGGAATAATCCATCAAACCCACTGACACATATACTATCCACCAAATCCCAAACCTTCCTTCAACCCAAAGCAAATAGAGAAACCAAAACCCAAACCTCCTGTGCAAACAAAGCCCAAACATGAGAGTTTTTACATTTGCATGTTCTGCGGTCGTAAGGGTCACTTGGATGAGTATTGTTATAGGCGTAAGAGGATTGGGAGGATGCAAGTTGAATTAACTAGAAATGTGCATCATGATGATTTTGTTGATTTTCACCCTTGCTCTTTTTCTCGTGCCTACTGTGGACAGGGTCATTCCTTATATGGCTTTGATTCACAAAATAGAGGCCTTGTGCAGCAGCGCTTTTGCGTTCCAAGATTTCCCCATCATGGTGAGCGTCGCTCGTGTGGATTTGGTTTTCACACAGATGATTTCTATCCTCACAACCCCAGGTTTGAGTCGAGACGCTTTGACATGCCATATTTTCCCCATTGTGGTTCTCGTCCCATGCATTCGAATGATAATGTGCAAAGAACAGTGATGACTACTACTGGTCGTATGGTGAAGTGCTGGATTCCCTAAATCTTTCTGACTAACCCCAGCACTGAGCCATTGATCTTTCCTTCTCGTTCTTTTTAGGCAGCAGGTGGAGGCCTGGAGAATAAGTGGCTAATGGACTCTGGGTGTTCGCGCCACATGACCGGAGATGTATAGTGGTTCTCCAGCCTTACTCCCTTGAAGGACGGGAGTATATGACCTTTGGAGATGACAAGAGAGGGAGAGTGAAGGCAAGGGGCGTGGTAAAGGTAAAAATGAAAAATTCACTTGCATGGACATTGGTTTGGTTGAGCATCTCAAGTACAATCTCCTCTCTGTCTTTCAGTTGCTTGATGTTAGTTTGGAAGTGCACTTTAAGAAAAATGCTTCTTGTGTTCTTGATTCGAATGGCTCTTTGGTTTGTGGGATTTCTAGCATTGGGAAAGTTTTTTAGGCTGATTTTGCTCTTCCTCCTAGTTCTCACAAGTTCTTGTTTGCTTAATCTCCTTCTGAGCTCTGGAAATGGCTTAGGAGACTAGGTCACATGAGCTTTGACTTGCTTTGTCGCTTGAGTGACCTAGATTTGATCCGAGAATTGCCTAAGCTCAAATTTGATAAGGATTTGGTTTGTGCTCCTTCTCATCATGGGAAAATGATTACCGCTTCTCATCCACCAATTAATTTGGTGATGACTAAACGCCCTGGAGAGTTGCTTCACATGGACACAGTTGGTCCTTCTCAGGTTTGTTCGGCGGGTGGGAAGTGATATGTTTTTGTGATTGTTGATGACTTTTCTCGCTACTCTTGGGTTTACTTTCTTGAGAGCAAAGATGAAGTGTTTCATCACTTTTAGAGCTTAGCTTTGAGGTTGTTCAAGGAACTCCCTGGTGCATTACGAGCAATCCGTAGTGATAATGACACCAAGTTCAAGAACTCCGTTAATGCTTTCTGCCTTGA
This sequence comes from Eleusine coracana subsp. coracana, assembly GCA_032690845.1. Taxonomy (NCBI): domain Eukaryota; kingdom Viridiplantae; phylum Streptophyta; class Magnoliopsida; order Poales; family Poaceae; genus Eleusine; species Eleusine coracana. The sequence goes on from CM064418.1 coordinate 36,251,703, forward strand.
GCATTGTATTAAGCATATGTTTTCAGCACCTCATATCCCTCAGCAGAATGGTCTCCTTGAAAGAAAGAACAGAACCTTGGTGAAAATGACCCGGATGATGCTCGATGAGCATAGGACTCCAAGGTAGTTCTGGGCTAAGGCCATCAGCACTGCTTGCTATATTTCCAATAGGTTTTCTTGCGCTCAATTCTTAATGTAATTTCTTATGAGCTATGTTTTGGGAGGAAGCTATCTGTTTCTCATTTTTCATGTCTTTGGTTGCCAGTGCTTTATTCTCAAGCATGGCAATCTTGATAAGTTTGAGTCGAGATCTTCCGATGGCATCGTTCTTGGCTACTCCCTTCATGGCCATTCCTACAGAGTTTTGAATTTGGAAACTAACACCATCGTAGAGTCATGCGATGTAACCTTTGATGAATCAAACTCTTGTGCAAGCAATGTGATTGAGACTACAGGTAGCAGGAATTGGAGGAAAGCATCTTTGTAGAAGAGGACCTACAAGGCACTGACAAAGATGATAATGATTCACCTCATCTCTCATCTGAGCTTGTTCCTGCTGCTTCCACCACTCAAGCAGAGGGTCCAGAAGTTTCTACATCGACCTCAGCAGCTGTCGAGCTAGCTCCAGTTGTGGTTGAGGGGGAGGTACACTCTGAGAGAGAGGCTCCTCACCACATTCAGCGTCAACATCCACCTCAATAGATGATTGGTAATCTCTATGAGAGGACAATAAGGTCAAGATCTGCACATCTCGCCTGCTTTATCAATTCTCTATTTGTTGGCACCTTTGAACCTCGGGATATTGGACACGCACTATCTGACGAACATTGGGTTAATGACATGCATGAAGAGTTGGGTTAATGCCATGCATGTAGAGCCTCCTGTTGGTGTCAATGTCATAGGAACTAAGTGGGTGTTCAAAAACAAGCATGGGGAAGATGATAATGTTGTGAGAAATAAGGCTAGGCTTGTTGCCCAGGGTTTTAGTCAAGTGGAGGGCTTAGATTATGGGAAAACCTTTGCTCCTGTTGCACACATAGAAGCCATTAGGATCTTACTTGCATTTGTTGCTTCTAAGGGAATTAGACTCTACCAAATGGATGTCAAGAGTGCTTTCCTAAATAGTTTCATAGAGAAAAAGGTTTATGTAAAACAATCACCTGGCTTTGAGCACCACAAATACCCAAATCGTGTGTACAAGCTTCAGAAGGCTTTGTACGGGCTGAAGCAAGCACCTAGGACATGGTATGCTAGGCTAAAGACCTTCTTACTGGAACGCGGGTATGTCATGGGGTGTGTTGACAAAACATTTTTCACTCTAAAGCATGACAATGACTTTCTAATGGTTCAGATATACGTGGATGATATCATCTTTGGAGGTTCCTCTTATGCTCTTGTGTCCAGATTTCAGGAAGCTATGGAAAGTGAATTTCAAATGTCGATGATGGGCGAGCTCACCTTCTTTCTTGGACTTCAAATCAAGCAATGCAAGCAAGGCATCTTCATACATCAAGCTAAGTACGCGAAGGATCTCCTGTAGAAGTTCGACATGGTCAATGGGAAGTCGTTGTCAACACCAATGTCCACTACAACGGCACTTGACCCTGATGATGACTGTGAAGTGATGGACCAAAGGGAGTACCGGAGCATGATCGGCTCCCTCTTGTACCTGACGGCGACAAGACCCGACATACATTTTGTGGTGTGTCTTTATGCTTGCTCTCAAGCTTCCCCAAGGGTGACTCATCGCAAGGTTATTAAGCGCATCTTTAGGTATCTCAAATACACCCTTGAGTTTGATCTTTGGTATGCTTCATTATCATCTCTCGATCTTATTGGGTATTCGGATATGGACTTTGCTAGGTATATAATTGATAGGAAGAGCACTTCTGGTACTTGCCATTTGTCAGGTACTTCCTTGATTTGTTGGTCTTCTCGTAAGCAAACGAGTGTAGCCCAATCCACCATAGAGGCTGAGTATGTTGCTACTGCTCTCAAATCCTATGGATTGTATCCACCATGAGAAACTATGGGTTAACCTTTAAGAGTGTTTCACTCATATGTAATAACTCCAATGCCATATGCTTAGCTAAGAACCCAGTCCAACATGGTAAGGTCAAACACATTAACGTGTGATTCCATTTCTTGAGAGACAATGTTGAGAAGAGAGATGTTGAGCTCAAACACATCGACACCAAAAACCAATTGGTTGATATCCTTACCAAGCCCCTAGATGCTTCACGATTCGCTTTTCTTCGGGGGGAGCTTGGTGTTTGCCATCCTTATGCCATCATTTGAGGGGGAGTTGGTGTTCTCTTGTATATATGTATCTTCTTTTTTGCATTGCATCTCATATGTAATATATGCATTGGTAAATGAGCTTTGATTCTTATGCTTTCTTGCATTTTTCTTTGCTATGTTGAGCTTAAGCTAAGTTGTGTGGATGTGGTAGTAATCTCTCATGCTTAGATTTTCTAGATGGCTTGTTATAGACTCTTAAAGGTAAACTTAGCTTCTTGTGAACCTTATGAACTAATCTTGCTAAATCTTGCTCACCATGTGTATAATTGCTTTTATCCTTGTTGAAGCTTGCATTGAGGCTAGTCTAGAGGATATCTTGGACATGGCAACCTTGTGTTTATGAAATGTGGCTTTGCAAATGTTGTACTTTGAAGCCTCGGGGTGTTTGCCATACCTAGTTTTGCGACCCTCCGCACAAATTAGAAGATACATGAGGATCACATTAGAATAATGCTTTACTCTTTTCTTATGAGTTTCTGTTGCATATGAGAGTGTTTGTAGAGTTTATTTTCTGCGAATGCTTGTTGCCTTGGTTGAGATTGAGACTGACTAGATTCTTATGATTCACTTGATGCTTGTTTTTCCTTGGATGGGAGTACTTACACATGTGGTGGCAGCTTTTCTCATGAGGAGTAAATTTGATTCTATCTAAGCGATTCAATCCTTTTACCTAGCCTGTATAGCTCTTTGTGTTTATGTCTTGCTATCTATTTTTGATCTTTGTATGAATGTGAGCTACTACTTTTACACTTTATTGCTCTATACTTGTGACTGGCAAGATTAAATGCTTGTTTGCATAATTGTTGAAGCTCCTTAGGTTTGCATTTTCATGTATTGCATGTTTGCTTGTTCTTTTGCTTTTTTGATGAGTTCATTGCCAAAGGGGGAGAAAATATTGGGTCATGCACAAATAATGCTAAGAAACTTAAAATGATCCATTTTGTATTACATTAGACCTACCACAAGTTCTGGGGGAGCATATCATGTCCTTGAGTACTTTTCATGTGCTTTTTATAGTCTTTGCATTCTTGAGTGGTTTTCTTTGTCAACTCTTGGTTTTGTGATCCCTCTTATGCTAAATGGCTATTTTTCACCTTTTCTTTGGGTTTGCCCATTTGGATGTGTTTATTCAGTTTCACATTTCAAATCTCTAAGCTTTGTGCATTTGATGTTGTCAATGTACTCATCAAAGGGGAGATTGAGAAACCATGTGGATAAATGTCATGGTTTGCAATATGTGATGAGTAATTGACATGGTTGAATTTGGTATTTGAGTTGAAATGTGGGAATCTGGGGATTGCATGAGTTTGTGCTTGTCACGGTTTTGACTAACCAGAGTTGGTAAAGATGTTGGAGAGTTTGAAGGAGATGGAAAACATGTTTGCTTGTCTTATGATGTGTAGGTCACTGGAGTCAACTTGGCGGTCAACGGCGAGAGGATCGGGCACAAGTAGGAGACTTGGGGCCGGGCAATCAGGAGGCCGGGTGAAGTCAAGGCTGATCCACACCATACACGCGGCGAGGCAAGAAGCATGGAAGGTTTCGCCGTTGAGGCTCATAACCGTGGGTGGTGATCAAGACGGCATGGTTGACCAAGTCAAAAGTGATCGAGTGTCGGTGCAAGTAGAGGCTTCAAATAGACCAGAGGCGGAAGAGACTTGCCGACGAGGAGGATCACAGGACAAGGTAACACGTGTCAAGATCAAGAAGTCATGCTTTGAGATGCGTGCAAGGCTGTTTCCCGTTTTGGTCCTCAAAACCGGTGGTGGCGATTAGAGGTGCACATGGCACCATCGCCGAGCTTGCATCGAGGTGAAGCGAAGCCGTGAAGGGCTCGATGGCGTTCGGGAGATGAGGAAAAAGATGGACGGTTGTGCCCCTGGTGGTAGGTGGCAGTGTATTGTAGGCGAGGCGTAGGATGGTCTTTACGACAACCCCTAGGCCTATATAAGAAGAGGTAGGGCTGGTGGGAGAGGTGCCTCTTCCCATTGGCCTTGTATTAGGAACTCATTTCAAAGTGTTAGGAGAGGTCTTCATGTAACAGAGGAGAGGAGAGGGTGTGTGAGTGACATCTCAAATAGTGGGAGGAAGAGGGTGGCTTCCTAGCCATGTATCCATGTATCTTGACTTGATGATCAATGATATGAGATTCAAATTCATGCTCAAGTTCTTCCTCTCTCCCTAAATCTCGAATTTTTCTTTTTCTCTATTTTCAGAGCTATTTTCGTGGGAATTTTCGATCTCATTTTTGGGCATGTTTTTGGGCGGAATTCTTGGGGATCCTAGTGCTATGATGAGCTAGATCAATCAAATATGAGTCCTTGACCGAATCAAGAGCTCTAGCACTTTCGATTTGAAAGATTTCTCAAGTTTCCCTTTTTTGGTGTTCTTGGCACAAGATCTGAAATTCATGACGATTCCTTGAGCCAATTGAGTGGATCTTCTAGGATTAGGGTCGTGATGTGTTAAGGATTACCTGGTCCAAAAATCGCATAATTTGGAGTTCATTTGATTAGATTTTGGTCAAGTTCTTGCCTAATCCCGAACTAATTTTTATTCTATCGCGGGTCGATCAGCACTGCCAATCTTTCCATCGGCACTGCCGGTGCGGGAGGAGAAATCTGGATCAGCACTGCCGATGCCCTGATCAGGAATTTTGTCGTCTTTCTGTTGTCATTCGGCACTATCGACGATTCGATCGGCAATATCGATGCTCTGTCTAAATTGTCTATCAACACTGCTGATGCCCTGATCGGGACTGCCTATCTTTGTCTCGGCACTGCCGGTGCGTGGGTGAAAATCCTGATCGGCACTACTGATGTCGTGACTAGGAATTTTGTTTTCTTTCTGATGTCAATAGGCACTACCGACGATATGATCGGCACTAGAGATGGTGCCTATCGGCACTACACATGTCTGTGATCAACACTATTGATGATTGCCTAGTGATCTGTATTGAGTCTGTTCTTTGACCGTGTCGAGTCTTTGCTACTCTCCTTTGTTTCCGCCATGTCCCGCTGCTGTTGTTGATCACTCCTAGGGTTAGCACATCTCAAGTTAGTGTGTGTAATCTTGGTGATCAATTTTGAGGTTGGCTCAGGTTAAAATTGGGACAGAGGCCAAGTTCTTGTGAAGAATTTTTATTGGCTCCCATTCACCCCCCCCTGTGGTCGCCTTCTCGGTCCTTCAAGTATGAATCAATCCTTTTTGCCTCAATGACGCATATTTGGCTGCCATCTTCTTAACAACTTCCACCTTTCTTTCCCAGGCTCAAATCTCCAGGCGTACTTCTTCAATATACTTGCCTCTAGAAGTTTGAGCTGCTTTACAGGATATCCGCCATCGACTCGACATCCCTATCGAGAATCTAGTTTTGGATGCCGGCCCGATCAGAGCGAGGTACCTCAAGATCAGGGATCATATTCCCACAAGTCTCATAGCAGTGCTACAACCAGTAGCATACATTGAGTTCTGCCAGCTGGGGGTACTTGAAGCGCAAACTCGCATTGAACATTGGTCAGCACAAAGATACCAAGCAAAAGCAGCTGACAAGAAGGCCAAAGAAGAGAAGAACAAATACACGACCCTAATCTCCACATCAGTTGACCTCAAGGGAAAACTCGTCGACTTGAGGCGAGAGCGAGATGAACTCCAAGCAACTCTCGAGGCAAAGAACAAGGAGATAGCCGATGCAGAAGCCACACTTGCTAGAATACTAGAAGAAATTGTAGAGCAAGAAGGCATTACCACAACGGCTTACAAGCAAGCTTCTAACTTGTGGGGCATTGTAACCAGCATACCCAGCATAATTGAAGAGGATGCTTATGCAGTAGCCCAAGTCGACGCACTCCGCATGAAGGCCATTGAGATCATCAACTTCTACTGCCTGGATTAGTAGTCATAGACCATCTATGCTTGAATCAATGTGCTATCCTGTAACTCTGCAAACAATACTTCTTTTGTAATACTTTTGCACTAAGGGTGATATCTTTGATATCAGCCATCTGAAGACGATGCGTAAACATTGGCTGTAAATTATCTTCTCTTTTATTTTTAGTTTTATTTTTATTTTTGCTAAGGACGATATTCTTTATATTGGTCGTGATCAAGCACTCGAGATCATGCACGCACCCAAATGCTTGGATGATATTATTTCAAATATTTCTCATTAATTTCTGTCCCAAACTCTTTTCCATCTAATACTTGTAATAAATATGCATTCTCTGGTGCACATCAGCTCACTTTAAATGGCCCCTCCCCAGTTGGAGACCACTTTGCAAATCGACTATCTTTGGAGCCGATGGGCATAATCAACTTCTAGACAAGATCTCCTTCTGAAAAACTTTTGGGCACCACTGTTTTATTGTAAAATCTGGACACATGGGCCTTGTTCTCTTGAATCCTTTCTAAGGCCCTCATCCGATGTTGCACGACATCTTCTAATTCATCAAACATAACCTGTCTGTAATCATCTGTTGATAACTGATCTTGTAACTCAATTCTTCTGGACCCCAGATTTATTTCCTAAGGTAACACTGCTTCATGCCCACAATGATTCAACAAATGTTGTATGCGACTTTCTTGGTTGTTCATCTATCTTTCTCTTAATTAGCTTGATTAAGCTCTTATTAGATGCTTCTGCTTGACCATTGGCTTGAGCATAATATGGTGATGAATATAACAGCTTAATCCCCATACTATCCGCAAAGCTTTGAAACTCTTCCAAAGTAAAAATAGAACCTTGATCAGTAGTAATAGTTTATGACACACCAAACCTATATATAATATGCTCCTTCACGAAGTTGATCAGATCATTGGTTGTCATATTTTTCAATAGAACAGCCTCAACCCACTTCGTGAAATAATCTGTAGCCGCCAGAATATATTTATGAACCTTGCTTGACGCGGAATAGATTCGGCCAATCATATCTGTGACATCGCCACCTCAAAATGAGGGTTTAGTCAAGGATCGATATTCTGGTGACACTTGACGAAGAAAGAGTACATCAATACACAAATGAACATAGAAAATAGAGTGCAATGTCAAACTTAAGTTATTACAAATTAGGTTCAAATTTAGGATACATAATAGTGTTTGAAGTTCGAAAACAAAGTCTTTGCGGAAGCGAATAATCTCGATGATACATATCTTACAATAACTCATGGCAGACCATAACCATGAATCATTCATCGTGCTCATCTGGAGTAGGAGAAACGGGAACCCATTCCATTGTCCATCCCTTCGGGGGCTCACCATCCCACTCCACATGATTTTCACTCTCGGTGTACACAACATGTGACATATCTGTATAAAAACTTAAACAACAAATCCTGAGCAACTAATATTCAGTAAGCATTACCCGTCAAATTGGCATGCTAAGGTCGACACCTAGCATGCAGGGGGCTGACCAAAGGTTATTGGAATACTTGCAAAAATAACACTAATGATAAATCATTATTTTCATATTTTAGCCAAATTAATAAGGTTCTTCCATAAAGTAAATGTTATGCAGCTACACTATAGCAAACATGGTTATAATTAATGAACATACAACAATATGATTATCATCATCATTTTACTTTCTTACTACAATTTGACAACGACTATGATGTGACAATGATCATAAGTGGTACTCAATAACCGTGAGGGACGGCGACTCGAATTGATTTACACCCTGCAGGAGAAACCCAACCACACGACGTACGCATAGTCATGAGGAGTCACGTACGGTCACCTTTCACGAGACATCATAGAGCCGATCCGGGGCCATCTCTCCCGAGTACACGTCACCCCATGCGATGCTCCCATCGGAGCCATCCATGGGTAGCCCGTGCACTCTCCCTTCCAACACATACCTCAATTCCACCATATCCTTCTTCATCACCAAAAGAGAGGTCGGGTTGCCATTCAATCACTAGATACGTCGGTTTACCAGTTCCTATGTAAAGGTATGTACTTGGTACTATTTAAACTTGCTCAACGGGGCCACACTCGAAGTAGTTCTTAATTGACTCACACGGGGCTATAGCAAACAAGGGCCAACCTTGTCACTTCCCTGTGCAGTCTCATTTTAAGTTCTTGCTCATCATGAGCTCAAAGGGGAAATGGTGATCAACTACCATATACCGAGTAATTCCCGGACTACTCGATGCTTGCTATCGAGACCCCCAAATTAAGCTTAGCATTTCTAACGGGGCTTGCATAAACTAAACCCATACTCATAGGATTTGGTGTGCTACATGCAACTAGGTTTCAACCAAATCCCTATACGTAATGTAGAATACATGATGCACATACATGTGAGACAAAATAAAAACTTCAAAAATATAGGAGTGCACGGAGGCTTGCCTTTGGCTTGAACAATGTTAGCACACTCAAAACATAGTCAATCCATCATCTATCTCTATAGCATCAACTTCCTCGTCCTCGTTGTCGGCTTGTTCCCCTAGTAAAATGATACACGATGCAAGTCAAAGATATGACATGATGAGGAGACTTATAGCACTTCCTTAATTAATGGATGAAATCACACAATGCATATGAGTAGATATTCAGCTTCACTAAGTGTTAAATTATTTTACTATATATATTTTCTTCTTTCACTTATTTCAGTTAACAACGTATATCTACAAATAAAGTACAATGTACGTTCATTGCAATCATTACAAGTGAGCAAAGTGGATGATTAGTAGAGAGGAGGTCCAAATAATATTTCAATGCGCTAAGAGTGTTGATAGGAATGAAATGCTTGCGTGTGCTATAGAGCTAAGTGGTGTAACTATATATAGTTAAGTGTACAAATAAATCTAGAAGATAAAATAATTCATTTAACATGGTTCTGAGAGACATATGTTCATGGGGGATTTACCATAAATAGAGCCCACCAGAAGTGAATTTTAAGTCATCTGATATTGACATGCAAAGGGTTATTTGTTTCTAATAATTAATTTAGTGTAAATGCTAAATAATTATTTTTAATCAAACTAATGAAAACTAAAATAAGAGGCATTGTAGGTTGTTCAGGAATTACAATATAGACCCACATGCCAAGTTCCGTGAATTTATCATTTATAAAGACTCCTATATAAATTTAGCAAAACTATTTTCATGCATGTGATTTTAGCATTTTAGTAAAATAGTAGACCATATGAACCAATAAAATTTAGTTTGCACTCAAACTCCAAGTGTTTCATTAGTTATGAAGTTTACAAATATCTGCCATTTTTCTGCATTTACTGTAATTGTTTTTTTGTGCAAAACGAAAGAGAAGGGCAGGGAGCTCATCGGAGCTTCGCCTGAGCTGGGTGGAAACACGCTACCGCCTCAACGAATTGCCTAGATGAAGCAAAGGATTTTACCAACATGCTCAGGGATATAAAGGAAGGACGCTGGAGGGTGAGGTGGTCGGCGGCGGCAACCAGAGATGCATCGACGACGAACGTTATGGCAGCCATGGATGGCGGCGACGGGACCTTCGATTCAAGCAATGGAGCTGCGCCTAATGGGCCATAAACGCATCAGGCAGGAGCGCAAGAGAGTATACGAGATTCATGAGCAAGAAAACGACCGTTAGTTTACCAGAACAGGAGGAATCGATAATGAGTCTGGTGGTGGTCACAACGGTCTGACTCGGAGAAGAAGGACTCGATTCGACGGGCTTAGTGGGGGAGGAGACAGATAAGGAACATGTGGCGATGGAGGTGGACCATGCGCAGCTATTTCCGGTCGAGCGAGCGAGCTCGAGCTTGGCTTGGTCGGCAATGGCGATGGTGGCGGCGCACAAGGGGAATAAATGGAGAAGTACTAGGGTTTCAGCCGAGGATAAGCTTTATAGGTGGTAGCGGGTGAGGGTACGGATGGGTTTTCGTATGGGAGGCGGCCTCCCCGGCTAGGGACGGCCGACGGCGGCAACGTGGCCAAAAGGCCCTGCCATGGCCAGCAGGCGTGAGGTAGAAGACAATCCCGAAATTCCATGATTCCCATTTTGCCCTTCTATTCTGCTCCTTTCTAAAATCAAAATAAAATAGTTCTGTGGCTTATAAAATCAAACTAAAAATTTGGTTCACCATGATTGGTACTTAATTTGGAAGAGCATAAAGTTTACTGTTTTCAAATACAACGTGAATTATGATTTTTTTTAAAACTTGACCTATTTTGCATGTTTAGGGATTTATTTAAAATAGTTAGAAGTCTTCTAAATTCTTGTAATTTTGTTCAAAATTCTATTTTTATCTATGGATCATGAATATCTTTTGTTTGGTACACTTATGTACAAACATCTGGAGTTCTAGTTAACGACTAAATTTCTACGCATTGAGATTCACATTTCAGATGTGCTTAACAGATAAGTGTTCTAAAATCTGTTTTTAGGGTAGCAAATGATCTCAAATGAGGATGGAACTTGACATATTTGGAGATCATGTTGAGTATAAGCAAAAGGTTTACAATGTAGCCCAGAAAACACAATAAGCAATAAGTTATTGATTTTTGAAACAGCTAACTGTTAACCCAGAGTCGGAACTTCTCCCGACTTTCTGGAGATTTTTGAGAAAAGCTTAATGTTTAGAAGAATGAAACCATAATTTGGCACATCAATTGAGGTCCAAAGTAAGTGCGACTTGGCACAGTAGAAGACTAAAATATGCACAAGAATAAAATAGATGACGTAGATGAGGATATGAAAGTTGATGAAAGTTATTGTGACATCCCATATCACAAAAGGTTAATTAGACTAACCCTAATACTAATTGAGAGCTAATTAAAAATATAAATAATTAAGGTGCCAAAGAATAAGGAGGAAATTAATTAATTAAATCTAGAAATTGCCAAATGAGAGCTTTTACAAACATCACAAAAAACCCATGGAAGTGCACCAATGTTTTTGCTTATTCATGATGGCTATATTAAAAGAGAATTTTGAGGATTTTACCAGAAGTTTTGGTAATCATTTAATACCATTAAAAATTTCCTAAAGGCAGAGAAAAATACTTTCTGGAATTTTCACAATTAATCTAGGCCGCATTAGCACTTGACCCCAAAAGCAAAGTTGGAGTGTATGATTCCCTGGGTATGCACAAAAATCTGCGTGAGGTTTGGAGCATTGGAACCTGGCGAATTCTTGCAAAACCCAAGCACTGTTCTGAGTTAAGGCGGGGTCAAACTTCTCCTTTTCCCTGGACACTCCCAGCACGACACCAGCACACGTCGTACCACCACAGTCGATCACTGCAGCGCCAGGACGCCACAGCAGCTCTATTCCGTCCACTGCACCGCCACTTCTCCCTGCGTCACCGGCCTGCATTGAAGAGACCCCACCGGCAAGCCACTCCCCAACTGCCACCTCCTCTCCTTTCTCTCCCTCGCTCTCACACTCTACCCGTTAGTGTTAAAGGGCGGCAGCTGCCATAAGCCCACCCCCCCCCCTTTCTCCCTCTCTGCTCGTAAGCACTCCACGCACCTCCCAGTGCGACCACAAGGCCGGGTACAGCGCCAAGCCCCCTCTCTGGCGACCTCGAGCATAGAGGCTCTATTCGGACCACCATGGCCACCACCATCCTCCACCCGAACTAGGCAACACCTTGTCACCCCCTTTCCCGACAAATCGACGCACCAGCAACCCTCCTAGCCTTGCCCTAATGCTCGCCTCTTGATTCGCAGAGCCACCGCTACATTTCGCGAAGAGCCGCGGTCACCGCCGTCGAAGCCGACCACCTCACCGACGAGGACCCTATTACGGCCACTCCCACCGACTCCTTCCTCCACGCCGTCGGCCATCGTACCATGTCGGAGCACTCCAACCCAACCCCGACCCCTCACTCCCTCCGCACCGTTCGCGTGACATCGCTGGAGTCTGCTCTGCCGCCGCCACTCGTCGCCGGCCAACTCCGGTGAGCGCCTCTCCTTCCCGACCGAACCCCCGAGACCGCCATGAGGCACTGATTGTTTGGGGTGCGAGCTGGCCCCGGCCGCACCGCTGATCGGCCGCTGGCCCGAGCTCGCCGTCGCCGGCCGCCGCGCACCGGCGTGCGGGCTCGCGCGCGTTCCTCTGTTTAAATTGCCGATGGGAATTCTGTAAATAAGCCGAACTTGGAATTAAATTTCAAAAATCAATAAATCAAAATATAAAAGTCCAAAAATTATGAAATGAATTTTGTTCAACTCCTAGAGTTCCCCTCTACCAAAAAAACAAGTTGAGATCCAAGGTTGTGCAGTACAAAAATTTATTTAATTCCCTAAAGATACAACCCTAATTAGAGTAATAAATTCATAAGTAAATATATATCAGTGGTAAATTCATGAAACTTGTTCAGTGATCATCTCATGGCATGCCCAAACTTTCTGAAAAAGCATATTTCCAATTATATGCATATATTTTAGTATTATTGCATAATCTTCATTTTCGGTAAATGAATTTATATAAATTATTTGGTAGGGATTTATTTATGAAATTTGGTATTCCTGTTCCTTATGCATTTGTACATCCCTATGAAATTCCATGAAAAATTTTGAGCACCATCAGTATGCTTTTTGCTATCAAATTGATCACTCAATAATTAACTTAGGAAATTCCATATGAATATTGCCTTATACATGCATTTAGTTAGAGTTAGGAATAAATTCATCTCTGGTACTGTTCATGCATAATATTAATCTTGAATTACAGTAGAGTTTCTCACTCTCCATTATATGCTCATGGTTTCTAATTAGGTATATGTACCTAGAGCTAGTTTATGTAGTTCAACCTTGCTCATCTCATATATTGACATAAATACTTGCATAATTGTCACTCCAACTATTTTGCTAAAAAAATAAACTTTCTGAAGTTTAGGCCCTAGTACTACATTTTCATGTCACCATCATCATGTAATGCCATGTAGTCCTCAACTATGCCATGCTCATATTTATGGTAGACATAAGCTAAGTTTTGATGAATAAAACTCATATTTCTTCTAATTAGAAGTTTGTCCCCTTCAATTAAATGGTTGTCATGTCACACATTTGTGTACATACCCATTCATGCATGAGCATCAGTTCCTTAACTTTATTTGTTGAGGAAGTTCCATGAATCATCATGCCATACGTTTCCTAATTAATTAGGGAACTCCATGGACCCTTGTGTATTCCTCGTTATTTATGCATGTTCATGTCATATAGGGCCCGAGATCAAGGAGATCACACCAGAGCAATTGGGATCTGAAGCGAACTTCGATGAAGACACTAACTACGATCACTCCCAAGGAGAGCCCCGGTGCATACCTAATTAATTTTTGAGTCCTTTTTACTTTGTCACAAGCTAGGAATGTTGTATTGTGCATTAAGTGTAGGACTTGGATGGAACCCACTTGCGTACTCCCATAAATGACCTATGGTTCATTTATGTTAGCAAGCCTCTCCGTTAGCAAATGCTATGCTTAAACTAGTGGAGTCAACGGTAGGTTATGGTATCACTTGATTCAACTATGGTTCACATGATTAATGAACTTGATAAAATGGAGCACCTATCGTTGCAACTCCGTGGACAAGTATTGAACAGTACCAAGTACATACCATTATATGGGAATTGGTAAACCTAGTAACTTGGGCGCCGTATTGTTGGACAGCCATACTCATCGATCCAGAGGTGATGTGAATGGCATGGTGGATGCACGGGTTTGAGGACCGCTGGAGAGTGCATGGGTTAAGCCTCGGATATGAAAATACTATATCGCGGGGAGGACGTGTACTCGGGATCGATGGCCCCGTATCGACTTTATAGCAATCTTGTGAACGGTGGCCATATGTGTTCTTAAGTGATGCATATGTCGTGTATTTGGGTTTTCTCCTACAGGATGTAAATCAATTCGAATTGCTATCCCTCGCGGTTATGAGTACCTCTTGTTCGAGCAGCGGTAATGATATGTTAAGTAGTGAAGTTGTGGTTATGATTCTAAAATTACTTATGCTATGGCTACATATTGCTATGATATATTGCACCTTGCTTATGTTCAAGTCTTAGCAACTAGCTAGATTCACCTTAGTCATTTTTTTTCTGCAATGAGCAAAGTAAAATCTTGGTTAAGGAATGAAAGTGCAGCATAGAATTAATAGGAGCTTTTTATGCAATTATCAAGTAAGCCCGGTCAACCCCCTGCATATTAGGAGTCGGTTTTAGTAAACCTTTTGACGGGTAAGTCTTGCGGAGTATGTTAGATAGTTAGCCTTTACGATGATGTTGTTTTCCAGGTTTCCCTCAAGCTACTTACTGTGATTGTTGTAATAAAGTGGTTTGGGAAGGTGAGGAACCTCAGAATTGGACCATTGAATGGGTCCCTAGCTCTCCTAACCATGATGAGTGAGCCATTGCCATAGGGCCGGCATGGTTCGCTTAGGTGATCGATGTTGGGTTTTGTCGTCTTTTCGCTTCCGCTCATTTATGTAATATAATCCAAGGATGAATGTATTGTAATATAATCTGAACTTGCTTCCGCTAAAACTCTCGAACTTGTAATATTATGCATTCAGTAATGTAACTTTGTAAATGATGAATGTTCATGTGTGAATGTTATGTATGGTTACTTCGTTAATCATCTCCCGAGATGATCCTATACGACACACTCTATTTTTTGGAGTAGGGTTGTCACAGCTGGTATCAGAGCCGTCTTAGGATAAGCTACACGCAAATGAATATTTTAAAACATAAACAAGCCGTTTATACGCCTTACGGTGAGGTATGAACTAGTAGTGCCCTATAAGAGTCTTGTAGTGGGTGGCAAAGCTAACCCTGCATTATGTTTGTTTAAATTACATGCATCTACGGATTATTCAACGAAGGTATGTTATTGTGCACGGATTGGTTGTGCTGTAAATACCAAAAGCCTTCCGGGTGGGCAAAGACCTGGGCTTTGATTGATGCGCGGACCGAATACATTTAAACATCGGCTGCCTTCCGGGTGGGCAAATACCTGGGCATAAACTGCCATTGTTATTTTGGCTTGTTTCTTTTGAATTTGATGTATTGTTTCTGAAATGTATCTCCTACAGATACACTAACCATGTGTAGTTCGTTAGAAAATGTGTGAGAGGTGTGTGTGCCACTGAAAGAATCGAGCTATATATTCGAACAAGTTTTCTTTTTGTGAGGATGTAGGAGTTCATCATATTGAGCATTGACATTCATGCATATCATACGCATTCATCCTTACCAAATCATGTAAAAAGGTCACTAATATTGCAAACATGTGAAATGACCAAGCTTTGGGTAATTTTGAACCCTTATGGCACCTAAACCGAAAACTTGAACTCAACCGATAAGAACTGAATTCTGCCGGAAAAGTCAGTTCACTAAAATGAGCATAACTTCCTCAATTTTAATTAAATGAAAGTGAATGAGTACTCGTTGGAAAGATGATGTTTTGCTCTACAAGTTTGGTTTAGGAAGTTTATCATAGAAAAATCTGGAACTGGGTCGAATTTGGCAAAAACAGTAACCTTTTCTGGAATGTCAGAAATTGCTTCTTTTCTGTCCCCTGTCTTTGGATGATCATAACTCCCAAAGGCTTTATCGGGTGGGTATGTGTGAATATGCGTTGGAAATAAGATGAAATTCTCTACAACTTTTGTAAAATGTAAAAATTTTAATTCTGTCCAGAAGCTAGGTGTTTTTGCTCATTTCTACGGGTTACTCCGTCAACCGCAGAATTGGTCGTTGCCGGTCATTGAACGGATCGGGAAACTCGTGTCTTTTCTTTTACCAATCAGTCCTTATGCTATTTAGAGCATATGTGCTTACTAGGATACTAAGTTTTGACTCACCCTTGCAAAACTTTATTCCGGCAGATGGATGTTGGCAAGCTCCTGAAGGACCCTGAGCACCTTGCCGCCCGCATTCTCGAGTTGCAACGAGAGTGCGAGGCGCTGCAGTCCACACTTGTTGCCCATGATGCCCAGCTTGCAAAGCGTGGCGCTAAGATTGCAGTTCTTGAGGACAAGCTGCACACTAGAGAGTTGGAGCAGGCCGATCTTTTCGAGCAACTCCACGATGCTCAGCTCATCATTGAGGGTGATGCAAGCGATCAGTTGCAGGAGCAACTGAACCCGCACAATGCCCAACTCACCGCTGCCCAAGAGGAGATTTACTCTCTTTATGGGCAGGTTACCGCTCTCTTGGAGGAGCAAAGTGAGCTACAGGCTTAGCGCAAAGAAGCTCAAGATGCGCGTGATATCATGGAAGAGAACCTCAATGACGCTCACGCCATCATTGCACAGCAAGAGCAGCTCATTGGGCTTCTCCAAGCTGCTAATATCCAGCTGGACGCCATCCTTAATGACCAATCACCCATTCCACTCGCAGTGATTCCTTCCGATGACACTGATTTGAGTGAGAACAGTGATTCCGGCATTGACTACGAAGCACCCCCTGGACCGGGTGATATAGACGTGGAGTCCGATGGTGGTAGCCACGCCGAGTGACCGAGTATTAGTACGGGTTTAGGGTGAAAATCTTGTGAGACACCGTGCTTGTATGTGGATAGTGTTAGTAATGCTAAGTGTAGTGTAGCCTAAGCTCTCCGAGATCGTGTGGTGTCACGTTCCAAGTGATGTAACCTAAGACTTGCCATGTATCAAAATTTGCATCACATGTATCTATGGTTTTTATCATAAGCATGTTGCCTATGGTGTTAGAAATTATGGAATTTAAGTTATCTCTTATGTCTGCACCGTTTACTTGTGTATTTGAATTTATGAACAATCTGAAATTTTATTTCATCGCCATGTCATAGTCTTGTTATTATATTGTCTCATGTGATGATCGGGCTAACATGCTTTGTTCATATGGCAGATGGTGCAAACTCGCCACGGTGGAGAAAACGTCGGTGATGCTCCCGGCGCCTCAAATGTCAGTGGAAACAGGCCGCTACCCAACGCACCACCCATGACGGCTATGGAGCAGCTCATCCATAACCAGAATGAGATGTTCCGCATGTTCATGGAGAACATGAACCGTCAAGGAGCTACCGGACCACCACCACTATAGCCTCGTGAATTCTCCTACAGCAACTTCTGGGTGACTCAACCACCCACCTTTGGAGAAGCCGGTGATCCTCTGGAGGGTGACAACTTTATTCATACTTTGGAGTCGAAGTTCACTCTCCTTCACTGCACCGAACAGCAGAAGCCTCTCTTCACCACGCAGCAGCTCCGTGGCTCCGCAAGTGCTTGGTGGGTCAGTTTCACCGCCGCTCTTGCTGCTGGTCACCAAGTCACGTGGATGGAATTCTACGCAGCATTCTGTGCACACCACATCCTCGCTGGACTCATGAAGCGCAAGTTGTAGGAGTTCCTCAACTTGAAGCAAGGCTCTAGAACCTGCAAGAGTATGCACGGAAATTCAACTACTTGGCTCAGTATGCATCGTATCACGCTGATATGGACAAGAAGAAAAAGGATTGTTTTCGTTCGGGTCTTACCCCGAAGCTGCAAGACCGCTTGGCACAAGTCACCGCCGGCACATTCAACAATTTGATGAGTGCCACCATCATGCAAGAAGACGCCATCCGTGCCAACCAAGAAGACAAGAAGAGGAAACGTGCTATGGGAAGTTCCTCCGGCTCTGCACCGCCCAAGTACAAGCTAGCAATCACCTCCCCGAATGGATAGAAGTTCTGGGCTGCGGTACCGTCGGGAGGAGGACCTCGTCCATCATTCTCACAGCAGCACTCTCGATTCCATGGAGGCAACCAGCAGCAATGTTCTGGTTCCCGCCCTCCGCAGCAGAGTAATCAAGTGGTGAAGACCAACTCCTCGTAGCCATGCTACAACTGCGGCCGAACCGGTCATTTTGCTAAGGAGTGTTGGTTCCCAAAGCGCAACCCGGGCAACAACAACAACTCCATCACTTCCGGGAATAACAACAACAACAACAACAACCACAACAGCGGCAACAACAATGGCAGCAATGGAAGTCGTCCCCAGTCTTCTACCCTCACGCACAAGAATGGCCGAGTCAACTACACCACGGTCGAAGAGACCCAAGTTGGAGAGCCTGTTCTCGCGGGTACGTTCTCAATCAACCAATATGCTGCCATGGTTCTTTTTGATTCAGGAGCAACACATGATTTTATTAGTCAAGCATGTGCGAATCATTTGAAAATCACCCCCACCACTATGGGAACACCATACATCATCACATCTCCCAGTGGAAAAATAAGGGCTCATCTTGAGTTAAGAAAAGTGCCACTTAAGTTAGCAAGCAACGTATACCCCACTTCCCCAATCATCTTAGATGGCCAAAGCATCGACATAATTCTTGGTATGAAATGGATGACTAGTCATAAAGCCATATTGCACATTGAGAACCGGGATGTCCATTTGAACTCACCCTTACATGGCCCATCTATCCTTCGATTGCCATATCCCAAGTTGTCCACTTCTCAAGTGTGTCATGTTGAAGGAAAAGAGCTAGAAAATATTCCAGTGGTATGTGATTTCCCCAATGTATTTCTAGATAATTTGCCGGGAATGCCTCCAGATAGGGATATCGAGTTTAAGATTGAACTCATACCCGGTACAGCGCCTATCTCTCGTAGGTCGTACAAAATGGCTCCTAATGAGTTGGCGGAATTAAAAGAGAAATGCAAGAGCTTATGGACAAGGGTTACATCTGACCAAGTTCATCTCCCTGGGGCTGTCCCACTCTCTTTGTGAAGAAGAAAGACAAGACCCTACACTTGTGTGTCGACTACAGGCCTTTAAATGCTGTAACCATCAACAACAAGTACCCTCTACCTCGAATCAATATTCTATTTGATCAACTAGTGGGTGCTAAAGTCTTCTCCAAGATTGATCTCTGATCCGGTTATCAGCAAATAAAGATCCGAGCCGAAGACATTCCAAAAATAGCTTTCTCCACTCGATATGGTCTTTTCGAATATCTTGTCATGTCTTTTGGTCTCACCAACGCTCCAGCCCACTTCATGTATTTGATGAATTCCGTGTTTATGCCCGAGTTGGATAAGTTTGTGGTTGTGTTCATTGACAACATCCTTATCTACTCCAAGTCCGAGGAAGAGCACGCCGAGCACCTCCGTATTGTTCTACAACGACTCCGAGATCATCAACTTTATGCCAAATTTAGCAAGTGTGGATTTTGGCTAAAGCAAGTTCCATTCTTGGGTCATGTCATATCAGCAGAAGGATTAGCCGTTGATCCTAGCAAAGTAGAGGATGTGCTGAATTGGAAAGCTCCGAAATCGGTCAAGCAAATTCACAGTTTCCTTGGTCTTGCCGGTTATTATCGGAAATTCATCCCCAACTTCTCAAGCATTGCCAAGCCTATGACCAAGTTATTGGAAAAGGATGCTAAGTTCAAGTGGAGTAGTGCATGTGAAGAAGCTTTTCAGTCGCTCAAGAAGCATTTGACAACCGCTCCAGTTTTGGCACAACCCGATATTACCAAACCATTCGATGTTTATTGTGATGCATCCGGCACCGGATTAGGTGGTGTGCTTATGCAAGAAGGTCGTGTCGTTGCCTATGCCTCACGACAGCTCCGGAAGCATGAGCAAAATTATCCCACTCATGATTTGGAATTGGCCTCCGTTGTCCTAGCCTTAAAAACCTGGTGCCACTACTTGCTCGGTAATCTTGTTAATCTCTACACCGACCACAAGAGTCTCAAATACATCTTCACTCAACAAGAACTGAACATGAGGCAACGTAGATGGTTAGAATTAATCAAGGACTATGAATTGGAAATTCGTTATCACCCCGGAAAAGCCAACGTGGTTGCCGACGCCTTGAGCCGAAGGGACCAATGCAATCACGCAATCATTTACTCTATGGAAGCTCGCCCAATTTCAGATTCTAGTGAACCAAGTCTTCATGTCATTCCCTATGGATCCTTGTATAATTTGGCTCTAATTCCTACCCTTCGGGAAGAAATCGTGGAAGCACAAAAGAAGGACAAGGGAATGGAATATATCCGCCAGAAGGTAGGAAAGAAAGAAGCTACGTGTTTCTCACAAGACGAAGATGGAGTGCTATGGTTCAATAATCGTCTTGTTGTTAAAAAGAATGAGGAGCTAAGAAAGAAAATTTTGGATGAGGCTCACTTGTCCAAATACTCCATACACCCCGGTAGCAACAAGATGTACCATGGGTTAAGGGAAAAGTTTTGGTGGACGCGCATGGAACGAGAGGTTGCTCATTATGTTTCTGAGTGTGATACCTGCCAACGAGTGAAGGCCGATCACTTGAGAACAGCCGGTCTTCTACAACCATTAAAAATCCCCGCTTGGAAATGGGAGGATATTGCTATGGATTTCATCATTGGATTATCCCTCACACCCAAGAAGCACGATTCCATATGAGTTATTGTGGATAGGTTGACCAAATCTGCTCATTTTATTCCCGTCCATACAACCTACTCTACTAAGCAGTATGCCGAGCTCTACATCATCCGAGTCCTATGTTTGCACGGTGTGCCCAAGACGATCATCTCAGATCGAGGTCCCCAGTTTATTGCTCATTTTTTAGGAGCAACTACATGCTTGTCTTGGCACCACTCTTATCCAATGTTCCGCTTATCATCCGCAAACCGATGGTCAAACCGAAAGACTAAATCAATATTTGGAGGACCTATTGAGAGCCTGTGTTGTGGACAATCGTGGAAATTGGGAAGCCTGTCTCCCATTCGCCGAATTCTCCTACAACAACAGCTACCAAGAGAGTTCAGGAATGTCACCATTTGAAGCCTTGTATGCTCACTCGTGTCGAACACCACTGAATTGGTCGGAATTGGGAGAAGGAATTACCTTTGGTCCAGATCTTGTCACGCAAGCCGAAGAGAAAGTGCGGCAAATTCAAGCTAACATGAAGGCCGCACAATCCCGACAAATAAGTTATTCCAACAAAAGAAGACGTCCATTGGAGTTCGAGAAGGGAGATATTGTCTACCTTCGGATTTCTCCCAACAAAGGTGTATCTCGCTTTGGAATCAAGGAAAAATTAGCACCCCGCTATATCGGACCTTTTCCGATCACGGAAAAGCATAGCGCCGTTGCTTATCGGTTGTAACTATTGGAAAATCTTGAGCGGGTGCACAACATCTTCCATGTATCCCAACTCAAGAGGTGTTTAAAGCCTCTGATCGATGTGGTTATCTTTGACACTGAGCAATTGGAAGAAGACCTCTCCTACCTCGAATACCCTATCCGAATCATTGATAAAAAAGACCGGGTAACGCGCAGCCGCACTATCACCTTCTACAAAGTGCAATGGAGTAACCATACCGAAGACAAAAATACTTGGGAACAAGAAGAGTTTCTGAAAACCAACTTCCCGGACTTCTTGGCCTCGCAAATCCGGCAACCGCCCACGCCCCCTCTCTTTTGTTCACCCATTTGCAAATCTCGGGGCGTGATTTCCTTTAAGGGGGGTGTGCTGTGAACTCCCATATCACAAAAGGTTAATTAGGCTAACCCTAATACTAATTGAGGGCTAATTAAAAATATAAATAATTAAGGTGCCAAAGAATAAGGAGGAACTTAATTAATTAAATCTAGAAATTGCTAAATGAGAGCTTTTACAAACATCACAAAAAACCCATGGAAGTGCACCAATGTTTTTGCATATTCATGATGGCCATATTAAAAGAGAATTTTGAGGAGTTTACCAGAATTTTTGGTAATCATTTAATACCCTTAAAAATTCCCTAAAGGCAGAGAAAAGCACTTTCTGTTCTAGAATTTTCACAATTAATCTAGGCCGAATTAGCGCTTGACCCCAAAAGAAAAGTTGGCGTGTATGATTCCCTGGGCACGCATAAAAATCTGAGTGAGGTTTGTAGCAACGGAACCTGGCGAATTCTTACAAAACCCGAGCACTGTTCTGAGTCAAAAGGGGGGGTCAAACTTCTCCTTTTCCCTGGCCACTCCCAGCACGACACCAGCGCCCGCCGTACCACCACCGTCGATCACTGCAGCGCTAGGACACCACTGCAGCTCCATTCCGGCCACTGCACCGCTGCTTCTCCCTGTGTCATCGGGCTGCAATGAAGAGACCCCGCCGGCAAGCCACTCCCCAATCGCCACCTCCTCTCCTTTCTCTCCCTCGCTCTCTCTCTGCCCGTTGGTGTTAAAGGGCAGCAGCTGCCAGAAGCCGACCCCCCCCCCCCTTCTCCCTCTCTGCTCGCAAGCACTCCACGCACCTCCCAGCGCGACCACATGCATGTTCATGTCATATAGGGCCCGAGATCGAGGAGATCATACCAGAGCAACCGGGATCTGAACCAAGAATTGGTAAACACTAACTACGATCATTCTCAAGGTAAGCCCCGGTGCATACCTAATTAATTTTTGAGTCCTTTTTACTTTGTCACAAGCTAGCAATGTTGTATTGTGCATTAAGTGTAGGACTTGGATGGAACCCACTTGCATACTCCCGTAAATGACCTATGGTTCGTTTATGTTAGCAAGCCTCTCCGTTAGCAAATGCTATGCTTAAACTAGTGGAGTAAATGGTAGGTTATGGTATCACTTTATTCAACTATGGTTCACATGATTAATGAACATGATAAAATGGAGCACCTATCGTTACAACTCCGCAGGCAAGTATTGAACAGTACCAAGTACATACCTTTATATGGGAATTGGTAAACCTAGTAACTTGGGCGCCGTATTGTTGGACGGCCATACTCATCAATCTAGAGGTGATGTGAATGGCACAGTGGATGCACGGGTTTGAGGACTGCTAGAGAGTACACGGGTTAAGCCTCGGATACGAAGTATTGTATGGCCCCGGATCGACTTTATAGCAATCTTGTGAACGGTGGCCATACGTGTTCTTAAGTGATACGTATGTCGTGTATTTGGGTTTTCTCCTACAGGATGTAAATCAATTCGAATTGCCATCCCTCGCGGTTATGAGTACCTCTTGTTCGAGCAGCGGCAATGATATGATAAGTAGTGAAGTTGTGGTTATGATTCTGAAATTACTTATGCTATGGCCACATATTGCTATAATGTATTGCTCCTTGCTTATGTTCAAGTCTTAGCAACTAGCTAGATTCACCTTAGTCATTTTTTTTCCTGAGCAAGTAAAATCTTGGTTAAGGAATGAAAGTGCAGCATAGAACTAATAGGAGCTTTTTATGCAATTATCAAGTAAGCCCGATCAAGCCCCTGCATATTAGGAGTCGGTTTTAGTAAACCTTTTGACGGGTAAGTCTTGCGGAGTATGTTAGATACTCAGGCTTTGCGATGATGTTGTTTTTCAGGTTTCTCTCAAGCTACTTACTGTGATTGTTGTAATAAAGTGGTTTGGGAAGGTGAGGAGCCTCAAAATTGGACCATTGAATGGGTCCCTAGCTCTCCTAACCGTGATGAGTGAGCCATTGCCATAGGGCCGGCATGGTTCGCTTAGGTGATCAATGTCGGGTTTTGTCGTCTTTTTGCTTCCGCTCATTTATGTAATATAAACCAAGGACATATGTATTGTAATGTAATCTGAACTTGCATCCGCTAAAACTCTCGAACTTGTAATATTATGCATTCAGTAATGTAACTTTGTAAATGATGAATGTTCATGTGTGAATGCTATGTATGGTTACTTCGTTAATCATCTTCCGAGACGATCCTATGTGACACGCTCTATTTTTTGGAGTAGGGTTGTCACAGTTATTAAATTTTGAAAAGTGTCAAGTGCTCAGGGAACTTAGAAAAAAAAATCCGGTCTAGAAATTCCTTATCATTCGGGTTGTTTGCAAATTCAATTTGAGGCACAATACGAAGTCACAATTAATTGAGATTTTACATACATGATGAAGAAGGGGTAGAGAAACAATAAATGGATGATGTAGTTCAGGAAGTGAAACAAAGAGAATATTATTCAATTTCAAAAAGTGCTATGTGAGCAGAGCGACTTAGATTGGTTTCTAGGTTTGAACTTTAGTTTCAAACTTGGCTTTAGTATGAATTCTAAAATGTAATATTTATGACCTTATTAATTCAAGCCAAATTTATATGTGGTTCCTCAAGATTGTATCTAATTTATGAGTATGATCTGGTTCAATGGTTGCTTATATATTTGTTTTTTTGAATTTTTAAATTAACCCTATTTCATTGTTTTTTTATTTGTTTGACCTACTTGACCATGAGATAAAATCACCCAAAATTCTTCAAAATTCATATTTGAGTCGTGGATCAATATTATGAAATTTATTTGGGCCACTTACATGTGAAAATTTGCACTACCAGTTCAAGGCCTATTTGGCTCAAATTCAAATAAATTTAAATTTGAGTTCTAAAATTGTTATTCTTGATTTTTATTTTCTTTCCTTGACTGCCTAGGAGACTAATGTGACACCAGGATTGTCACAATATCCATACCCCATCCTCTAAACGGCCATGGCTTAATGATTGGATTCATAGCCGATGCCGATGCTCTCTGAATTGCTCCAAATTTCTGGCAATCCTGACACCCTTTATAATACCTGAAGCAATCTTCTAGCATACTTGGCCAATAATATCCAGTCCTTTTCAACAGCCATATCATTTTATGGGTCGATTGATGTGTACCACAGATGCCTTCATGGACTTGGCACATAACCACTTTGGCTTCCTCTTGACTCAAACATCTTAATAATACACCATCAATCGTCCTATAATAAAGCTCGTCTTCAAGTAAAACATACCTCAATGCCATGTGTCGAACCTTCCGAGGGAGTTAAGATATTGGACAATATTGGATCTCCAATCTTCTTCATCGATATCAGTTATATCGACAATAACCCCATCGATATTCAACTAATAGCCTGATTCCTTCTACGCCAAATCATTTGCCTCCATATTCTGTTCCCTCGGGACATGCTTGAATCTTACTGCTTTGAAGTGTTGCATCAATTTCACACTCAGCATAGAACAATCGCAATATGTCATCTTTGCACTCAAACTCTCCTGCTAGCTGCCCGAGTATCAATAACGAATCACCAACAACCTCAATAAAATCGACTCCAGCTTCCTTCAAAATCTGCAACCCTTTAACAACACCTCTATATTCCACCTGGTTGTTAGTCGATGCCTCCATAGTAAAAGAAAATTCAAACCTTGCCCCTCGAGGCGATATAATCACGAGCCCGATGCCACATCCATTCTTGCATATAGAACCGTCAAAAAACAACAACCATGACACCGGCTCCACCATCGACATATTTGAACCACATGTTCCAACACCAGATCAGCCAGAATCTAACCCTTGATAGCTTTAGGAGACTCATAAGTTAGGTCATATTCGGCCAACGCTAGCATCCATTTGCCAATCCTGCCTTTCAAAATTGGAGCCGATAGCATATACTTGATGACATTGGCTTTGCATACCACCACACACTCGGTCGATAGCAGATAGTGCCTCAACTTTACACATGAGAAATATAAGCATAAACATAATTTTGCAATCTCAGTGTATCTGGTTTCAGCATCAATAAACCTTCAGCTTAAATAAAACACAACCTTCTCTTTGCCATCCCGTTCTTGAATCAAAGTCGATCTGATCGACTTCTTATCAACCGCAAGATGGAGCCTGAAGGGTAACCCCTCTCTTGGTGGTACCAACACAAGAGGTGAAACCAGATATTTTTGGATATTATCCAAGGCCTTCTGATGTTTAGGTTCCCACACAAACTTTTGATCTACTTTCAACTTTAATAACGGAGTAAACACATCAAGCTTTCCTGATAGGTTTGAAATGAATCTTCTAATGAAATTCACTTTGCCAATCAAAGATTGAATCTCTATCTTATTGATCGGTGGCTCGGTGTCATTGATAGCTTTCATACTTTTTGGCCCAATTTCAATTCCTTGTTCATGAACAATAAATCCCAGGAATTGACTAGTCGATACACCAAAAGCACACTTCTTCGGGTTCCTCTTCAAACCATACTTTCTTGTTCTCTCGAGTTGTTGGCATTTGCTATACTCTAAAGATAAAATGAATTAATTCCGTAAGCGCATGAAACACCATTGTAGCATTTCACCTGGGAGTATTCCAAGGTATCGTATTTATTTCCATAGGGAAGCTAGGCGTAAGATTATCTCGGCTTAACAAAGATATGACTAAAGAATAATTCTAACTATCCAAAGACAGGAGTAAGGATAATCAATGATAAAGTGGGGTAGTAACACAGGAGAAATCAACACTAAGATAAATAAAGAGATAGATTAAGCTAGCTAGGAGGACAATGAGTCTAAGTCTAAGATTCCTAAAAATATATCTTCCTAATATATCTTAGTCAAGCGTCAAATCCTAGTTACTCGGGTTGAGTGCTTACACCAACTTCTTGGTACAGTCTCGAGTCTTTCACCTGTTAGCTCACTTCGGGGCACGAAAACATTCCACTAATATGGGTCGGTAACTAACCTCTGTACTAGTGATTACATTATCGCTAGACAACCCAGCTTGAGACTTCCCGAATGTGATGGATTACTAAAGGGACGGACAGGGCTGTCACCACCTGCCGCCTACCACACAGCCCATAGGGACGAATGCAAATCCAACTAGCATTAACTTAGGCACTGCACCTACGCGTTCACTAGATATTCTTTCGTTGATCGAGCGGAAGAATAGCCGGGAAGTAACCAAGTCTAAGTCCCAGAAAGAACTAAACTTAATTAAATCCTAGCCAGGAAACTTATGAACTACGCAACAAAGTTTCTTCCCAATAATTGCAACTTAAGGAAATGACTAAGTTAACATAAATACTTGACAAGAAATAAAGAGGAAGATAATTATATGGATAAAGGATAAGTCTTACAAAGGAGAAAAGATACAAGAGAGCTCATACCAAGACTCCAAGACAATTCTGGAATCCCGAGCGATGCTCTCGACTAGACTCTAACTCCCAACTAACTAACCCACTCTACTATGTAGCACAAGTAGTGAGAAGTTACCTCCTTGATGTGTTTCTTGCTTCGATCCACTTTTCTGCCCAATTCCCTCTCTACTTATAGGTGGCATAGGTCTGTGGGGTATTTGTAGGTGAAGGAGGTTCGGTCGGCCAAAGTCAGCATGCCAGGCGACATGCACCGCCGGGCAGTAGCCTAAGGCGAGCAGCTATAGGATCATGTCGGTTCCCAACCGACTTGTTTTGGTTGGCTCAAATCTTGTCTTGATGGCGGTTATTTGGTCGGTTTGCACTGATTTCTCCATTTTGGGGTCGGTAGGCCTATTGGGCTTCATGGGTTGGCAACCCCGAGTGGCAACCTGAGGCCCGGCGCCAGGCCAGGCCAGGTGGCATTGTAGGCCGGGCGGCAAGACAGGCCGGGCGGCGGCCCGAGCCATGTGTCGACCCCCTCCGGGTTGCCCCTTGACTTCTCCCGGTTAGGCCACTCGTTGGCCTTCTCTTCCTTAGTCATATTTCATCATTCTTAATCTGGGAGGAGAAAACGCCATCATGGTGAAGTGTATCTAGAAAATCAGCCGGGTTGGATGATCAGCCTGAAAATGGCCTCGGTTAACCAGCCGGGTGGCTGATTTTAGCCGGTTATGACCTTGTCAGCTGGTTCCTAATTTAAGCCTGAAAACGACCCTGGTTAACCAGTCGGGTGGCTGATTTTAGACGTTTATGACCCTGTCGCCTGGTTCCTGATTTCAGCCTGAAAATGACCCTGTCGGCCGATGAAAACGGTTATTTCACAGTCGTGATTGGCCGATGGGGTGTTTCTTTAAGTTTTTACACATTTTGGCTCTCTTATGCCTGCAAACACAAATTTTACCAAAACTCGTGGAATTTTATTAGTTTAAATAAATATTTATTAAAATTTGGTCTTTATCTTGCATTTCCCGACCGGTTGGTGGCCAATTTTGGGTTTTATCAGCCGCCAACACCTCCCCAAGCTTAAACCTTTGCTCATCCCGAGCAAATTAAAACTTAGAGATGATGGATCAGGAGTTGCTTCAATGTTAGAGCCCTGCGAGGATCAAGTGCACAAACACATGCTCCAACACAATATGGGTAAGTGTAAACCAGCACAACTTGGTCAGGAAGTCATTCTCATTGTACAACGGGACTTATTGGCATTTTATAACCTTGTCATGAGCGGTTGAAGTATAGAATGGCTAGCTTAGACTTTGTCATACAATCTCCTACTTGATCATGAGTCCAAAGTTTTTATAATGCTGCAGAAGGTTGAAAAATCTTCCCTCTTGGTGAAATCTCCCACTATGACTCTCATCTCTCAAAAAGTGTGTTTCCTTACCAAGTGTTCATCCTACATTCTAAAAGCTTGACTTGTATGCAGAGCTTGGTAGGAGGGCACATCTAGCATGCATATATTGTTAAGTTAAGAGATGGTCATAGCGAAAAGACTTTGCACTTTCTCATTCCAATCATTTAGAAATAATGTCTAGGGGAGAGGGAGAGAATGGACTCACACGAAGAAGTTGGCTAGCACTTGCAAAAGTCTTGGGTACAAATTAGTCCCAAAAGACTAGATTTTTGTGCTAGAGTGAAAAGATGGTTATTTGTTTTGCTCAAATATATTTTTGAACCTTGAAACTTTTTGATATTGTACATCCATGAGAGCTGATAAACTTTTCTTTATTTCTTTCTTTCTTTTCTTTGTTTCTTTGTTTCAACTCTCATGGTGTAGGGAAGCTAATTTAATGGTTCAAATATTTTTTTTTGCACACTTTTTTTGAGCGTTTATTAAGGAGAACCCAAATCGTTCTTATAGGATCAAAGTTTCACAAAAAGGATTTGGCTGTCGTGCTTGGTGAAGTGGATGCTTGAACCCGAAGTGGAGACCGCCTAGCATTATCATCATGCCGATCTACCACCGCCCACAAAAATGAGGAGTAGAGGTTGTATACTGGAGACTCAAAAGGAGCTAATAGAGCAACTATTCATCATTTCCATAGGCAAGGTAGAGACTAAGTCCTCAAATTTTATTTATAAAGGGAAATATTTTTGTTCTTTTTGGCTATGCAAATTATTACGGTTTTCTTTGACAACTGAAATCTTTTTGGGTTTTCTTAAAATTTTTAAAATGAAACAACTCAACTAGAGGAAGAGGGAAAGAGGATAGAACAAGTGGTGCACCTTGGTTTGGGTACCTCCCCAAGCTTAGGTCTTTGCAAGACTTAAGCTTAGATGGTGTTCACTGCGGCAGTTGATACTCGATGTTGAAATGGCCGAACAGTTGATCCATCATGGAGATGTTTGTCTTTCCTGCAAAAGGGTTACTTGGACACAATACCTGAAGGACAATATGATAATAATGGTTAGTGGTTAGTCATTCAGTTAGTAGTCCAAAACGTGCAAGAGACATGGCAAAATTTCCTCTAGTTGGTTTTATTGCAGAACACTTTTATTCCTAAGTGGAGAGTGCACTTACTAAGCAAACTAGTGGAGTGAGAAAGGGAGTGCAAAAAGGGAGAGAGTTGTAAGGGAGAGATGAAGTTTCAGCTGAAGAAATGGTGGTGGAGAAATAAGTGAGAGGACACCCGGTATTTATAGGCTTGAGGGGGAGCCATAGGGCAAATTTTTCATGGCGGGTGGCGGGACACGCCGGGCAGCAACCCATGTCGGCCGATAGGCCTTTTTCCTCCATTTGCTCCATTATTGCTTTGGTGGTGATGGGAGAGGGTTAGGTCCATGCGCCATGTGATTCACTTTCTCACTTTGTCCAGAAATGTGTTGAGAGTGTAGGGAGCAATGATAGATTGATGGGATGGCCAATGTTGTATGTTTGCAATGAGTATCTTGCCACTCATGAGGCCTAGGGAGTAGGATAGCAGGTGACTGTGGGTGGTGAAAGAGTGAGGTGACATGTGTGGCCCTCTTTCATTCACTTTTACTCATGGTGGAGGATTTTTCCGAAAGGGAAGGTTGGGTACACTTCCTCACCTCATGGCCATCATCTTTGCATTAAAGTGGCATGAAATTCGAGAAAAACTGTGTCCGGGCGGCACAAAAATCACCTAGCCGGGTGGTCATTTTTAATGAAATATGACCTCCCGGGTGCTAAAATCTGATTGGGTTATTTCAGGCTAGGTGGCTCAAAGTTTTCCTAGCAGGATGATCATTTTTCATGAAAAATGACCTCCTGGGTGCTCAAATTTGATTGGCCAGGTTAGGTTCTGGACAACTTAAAATTACCCAGTCGGGTGGTCATTTTTCATGAAATATGACCTCCCAGGTGCTCAAATTTGACTGGTCGACTTGTGAGTGGTGAAAGAGGTGACTTGTGTGGCTCTCCTCCATCTACTTTCACTCATGGTGGGGTCTTAGGTGATCATTTTTCATAAAGGAAAAGCTAGACACACCTTCTTCACTAACGACCATCATTCCTGCAGTAAACATGCCAAGAATCCGCGAAAAAGTATTGCTGGGCGACACTGAAATGACCCAACCAGGTGGTCGTTTTTCATGAAAAATGACCTCCCTGGAGCTGAATTTTGACTGGGTTACTTCAGGCTTAGTGGCTCAACAATTGCCTAGCCACGTAGTCATTTTTCACCAAAAATGACCTCCTAGGTTCTAAAATTTTGTTGGCCGGGTTAGAGCCCTGGATACGCAGCGGGGTGGTCATTTTGATCCAAAATTGACCTGCCGGCCAAGAAACTTGGCCGAGTCATCACCAAAAAAAAATTCAATTTTTTATCTTATTTCTTTTATAGCCTAATTTAATGGTTAAAGAAGGGAATTAAAACAACCTAATTTAGTGGTACGTATAAGAGAAAAAGGGGGATAAATATCGGTTACCTTCCAACAAGGGTTCTGATTTTATGTCCTGAACGAGATGGCCTCCTTTTGCCATACCTGAATCTTGTTTTTGCGCTCTATGGTGGTGACCCCTTAGAGTTTCCTTTTTCATTCTCTTTTGGCTTCACTTGGTCCATTGATTTTCTACAATTGTTAGCACAAACCTATTTGTCTACAGCAGGCATATCTCTATCAATTCCATCAATCAACCTAGACACCATATTTGATTTGATCAATAGTGAAAGGAAAACACATGCATTTTCCTTATTTTACATTGTAGCATGATAGAGATTACCACTTTTATATTCTAGATCATATACATACATAGGGTACACAACCAAACAAGGAATGCATAACCCAATATAGAATAAGATAAGAATATAACATTAGATGGTGATGAATCAATTCCATCAATAACCAAACTGTCCAAATAGATGGTTAGGGGTAAGATTTTGGGGCTTACCTCCCTGAAAACTGTAACACCCTATTTTTCATATTTTTCAAAATTATTAATTTTTCCTAATAAAATTAGGGTGTTAATTTTTTTATTTAGCTAAAAGATATTTTCAGAATTACTAAATTAGGTAATTAAAATATTTATGTGATGTTGCATTCATGCTGGAGTAGTATGCAGTAGGTCTTTATTGTGTGAAAGAGTATTTAAAATTTCAAGTAGGAATCGTTTACCATTTAGTTAGAATTTTAAAACAAAACTAGAAAAGAAAAACGGAAAGAAACCTTATCTGGTCTTGGGCCAGAACCCCTCCCCTTTAGCGCATCTCTTTTCCCCCTTCCCTTCTCTGTTTTGGCCCAGTCATCCCTCCTGCCCTTCTCTCTCTCTCTCTCGACCCAGTAGCACCCGCCAGCCCACCCGCGTCGCTTGGCCCTGCCACCCGCAGCAGCCCACTCCCCCTCTTCTCCCCTCCCTTCTTTTCTGGCCCAGCGCCCACCAGCCACCAGGCCGCCAGCCTCCCGCATGCGCCCCACCTCAGCCCAGCAAGTGCCTGCGCGGCCCAGCCACCACCGCAGCCAGCCTCGACCCGCTCCGACTGACTAGCTAGCCCTACTGGTCATCTTCCTCCTCACGATGCTTCCCTCCTCGCCGACTGGTAATCGCCGCCGCCGCTTTGGATCCCCGTCTTCCGGGCTCCCCGATCAACCCCCGAGCTCCCATCACGGCGCTCCGCTTCCCCTCCCCCTCTCCCAGGCCCTAGTGGCCATTAAAAGGTGCCCGTTTGCACTAGTGGCCATTAATGGCCACCACCGGCCATTAGAGCCGACGAGCTCGTGCCTCGCTCGTCTGCCCACCCCTCTGCCCCTATAAGAATGACCCCGCAGCATAGCCTTCCCACGCTGCTTCCTCCCCTCACTCCTCCTCGTCGAGCTCCATCAACCGCCGCTGCCTCCCTCCGTTGCCAGCCACCTCGAGCCCTCCCCGCGCCTGCACGACGGCATGGTAAGAACCCTCTCTCTCTCTCTCTCTCTCTCTCTCTCTCTCTCTCTCTCTCTCTCTCTCTCTCTCTCTCTCTCTCTCTCTTTCCGTCCTCTCGCGGCTAGGATCCAACCACTGGAGAGCTATTTCGGCCGATCTCCAGTAAGGTCTCCGCCGTTGCCACCGCATAGCTCATTGTCGGTTACCGCCTGCTACTGCCTAAGCCCCTCTGAGCCATCCGATTTGTGATCAACGGCTCAGATTAGTGATCCCTGAAGGGGTATGAGCACGGTCCAGCATGGACCGTGGACTCCTGGTCAAACCCTAGTCCACGCCCCATGTAGACTGAGTCCATCAGATTTAGGATTTAATTTAATTCCAATAATATCCAGGAAAATAGCAGTTTTGCACCTAAGCCCCTTTGCTTCGACCTAATTAGTTTTTAACCCTAATTTTCTCAGAACCTTTTTGTTCATTTATGTTTTAGCCCCTAAACTTAATTTAAATCTTATTTTGGCCCTAGAATTTTATAGAAACACCCCTGATCTTATATTTAATTATACTTTCAATCTTGTCTTTTTACACATAGCCCCCTATACTTAAGATAAATTATATTTAGGTCCTAAAATTTTGTAGAAACAACCTTATACTTTGTAGTAATTATTTTCTAGTCCTAAAAATTTACACTTTAATCCCTATAATTTTATAAAATTACAAATAGGTCCCTAAAGGCTTCTATTTTTACCTTTTTGCCCCTAAAACTTCAAACTAGCATAACTTTTT
The DNA here is from genome assembly GCA_032690845.1 of Eleusine coracana subsp. coracana. Taxonomy (NCBI): domain Eukaryota; kingdom Viridiplantae; phylum Streptophyta; class Magnoliopsida; order Poales; family Poaceae; genus Eleusine; species Eleusine coracana. Next base: position 36,284,955 of record CM064418.1, read on the forward strand.
AACCGTAACTCCGATTTAGGTGATTTTTGCGCTCACGGAATTGTACGAACGTATACTATCTTTTAGTACTGTTTTCATAGTCATTAGGAAATTTTTGGTGTACTGTTCCTTATTTGTTTGTGTTTTACTTTTCTAGTATTTATCGATATTAGACGAGGAGCAACTCCAGAATTTCTAGATCTTGATTTTGAGTAGCAGCCATCAGGAGAACAAGGCAAGTGTCCTTGACCATATTGCACTTATTAAGGATTAGTTTATTTTCAAGCATGCTTGTCTAAATTTGAATTTTGTGTCATTTATCCTTCCTGATTATTCCTTGTCGCCTGGGTTATGGTTTAGTGTACCAGTTTTGGGTATGTCATGCTAGTGCAGTACTTTGGGGGATTAAAAATGAATTATAATAAACTTGACTAATATTCACTTGAACCTAATTACATTTGGGTAATTTAGATGACCCTAGAAGGAGGATATTGAGGATGGTGCGGGTATGCACAGGTACATGTCATGTTTTGTTTGTGGAAGTGCCTACTTATGGTCATACAAACCAAATTTGTGGAGCGGCCACCTAGCAAAACAGCGTAAAGCACAGGACTAATATGGGTAGGTGTGGTTTAGTATTAGATGTCTTCCCAGTTTTGTGGGTGTTTGAGGAAGGAGGACGAGATGGTTACATTCGGTCTCAGGTGATGAAGGGTTACTTCTAGCCACAGCGCCAGAGGGGGCTTCCGTAGGGATGGTTAATCCTGCATCGGTGAAACCTTAGCATGGAAATTTTGCAAGCTGGGAAGCGCTTCGAAAGATCATTTGGTGATCTCTTGGCCTCACACCTACGATAGTGTGTTGGCAACAGGGAGACTTTAGTCACAGAATAGTGATGAAATCACCAACCTGTGGGTAAAATTGTGCAACCTCCGCAGAGTGTAAAACTGTTATAATAGCCGTGCTCACAGTCAAAAGAGGTCTGGATCCTCACACGATTAGATGGATGATTGGGTGATTCTGGTGGGTAACCATATTTGGGTGGCACTGCAGGTTGGTAACCTGTAGTGTTCTGGTATGAGTGGGTAACTCATAGTTTTGCTATCGATGGGTAACTGATAGTGTTGGACAGGTGGTTAACCTGTTGGGTTACTTCTCACCTAGTAAATAGGATGCTTGTATAATTGAGTCATAGGATGCATAGTGCTGTAAACCCGTGTCAAGCCTATTTCTAGTTTTAGCCTGCATGTCATTACTTTCCCCCACTTGTTGAGTACTTTATGTACTCCCGCATTTTAATTTTCCCTGTGTTGTTGCTATATTACTGCTGCTCAGGCGACGCTGGCGAGATGGACTACGTGGATGAGGACTACTATGACTAGGCGTGCGACCCCCGGTGGACTGCCTGTGGCGTTATGGAGTCTTTCGCTATTTTCTTTTATCTTCTTGATGTATTCCAGACTATGTAATAATGGTATGATATAATAATAATGACATCGGTTATTTACTGTTACTTTACTTTTGTCTTGTATGCGTGAAAACTTGATCCTGGGCACGTATACAGAAGCATTCGGTTTTGGCCTTAAAACCAGGTGTGACAAAAACTAAGCTATAGTGGTACATGATGATTCGTTGAGAACTATCACAACACCACGGGCTCTTATTATGTGAAAACTTGCTCCAAGGTCAAGGAGACTATGTCACGTTTGTTCCATACTCAAACAAAATAGGGGTGATCCCGCTAAGGGTAGCGTTGAATTAGCTCAATAGACAATCTATGTTAGTCTCGAAGTCTTAGCCATTGCTTCCCCGACAACAGCGCCAGAAATGCTTGTTGGTGTTTGCTATGCTCTAAAGATAAAATGAATTAATTCCGTAAGCGCACAGAACACCATTGTAGCATTTCACCCGAGAGTATTCCAAGGTATCGTATTTATTTCCATAGGGAAGCTAGGCGTAAGATTATCTCAGCTTAACAAAGATATGACTAAAGAATGATTCCAACTATCCAAAGACGGGCATAAGAATAATCAATGATAAAGTGGGTTAGTAACACAGGAGAAATCCACATAAAGATAAATAAAGAGATAGGTTAAGCTAGCCGGGAGGACAGCGAGTCTAAGTCTAAGATTCCTAAAAATATATCTTCCTAATATATCTAAGTCAAGCGTCAAATCCTAGTTACTCGGGTTGAGTGCTTACACCAACTTCTTGGTACTGCCTTGAGTCTTTCACCTGTTAGCTCACTTCGGGGCACGAAAATGTTCCACTAATATGGGTCGGTAGCTAACTTCTGTACTAGTGATTATGCTATCACTAGACAACCCAGCTTGAGACTTCCCGAATGTGATGGATTACTAAAGGGACGAACAGAGCTGTCACCACCTGCCGCCTACCACACAGCCCGTAGGGATGAATGCAAATCCAGCTAGCGTTAACTTAGGCACCGCGCCTATGCCTTCACTAGATATTCTTCCGTTGATCGAGTGGAAGAATAGCCAGGAAATAACCAAGTCTAAGTCCCAGAGAGAACTAAACTTAATTAAATCCTATCGCGAAACCGTGAACTACACAACAAAGTATCTTCCTGATAATTGCAACTTAAGGAAATGATTAAGTTAAGATAAATACTTGACAAGAACTAAATGGGAAGATAATTATATTGATAAAGGATAAGTCTTACAAAGGATAAAAGATACAAGAGAGCTTATACCAAGACATGAAGACAATTTTGGAATCCCGAGTGATGCTCTCTACTAGACTCTAACTTTCGACTAACTAACCTACTCTACTAAGTAGCACAAGTAGTGGGAAATGAACTCGTTGATGTGTTTCTTGCTTTGATCTTCTTTTCCACCAAATTCCCCCTCTATTTATAGGTGCCATAGGTCCGGGGGGTATTTGTAGGTGAAGGAGGGTCGGTTGGCCAAAGTCGGCGCGCCGGGCAGCGGGCCGCGTCGGGCGGCCGGGCTTGCTGGGCGGCATGCACCGTCGGGTTGCAGCCTACGCCGGGCGGCCGTAGGATTGTGTAGGTTCCCAACCGACTTGTTTTGGTCAGCTTAAATCTTGTCTTGATGGCGGTTATTTGGTCGGTTTGCACTGACTTCTCTATTTTGGGGCCGGTAGGCCTATTGGGCTTCATGGGTTGGCAACCACGGGTGGCAACCTGAGGCCGGGCGGCGGAATGGGCCAGGTGCCGACCCCCTCCAGGTTGCTCATTGACTTCTCCTAGTTAGGAAACTTGTTGGCCTTATCTTTCTTAGTCATATTTCATCATTCTTAATCTGGGAGCAGAAAACGCCATCATGGTGAAGTATTTTTGGAAAATCAGCCGGGTTGGATGATCAGCCCGAAAATGGCCCCGGTTAACCAGCCGGGTGGCTGATTTCAGTCGGTTATGACCCTGTCGGCTGGTTCCTGATTTTAGCCTGAAAGCGACCCTGTCGGTCGGTGAAAACGGCAGTTTCACAGTCATGATCGAACGACGCGGTGTTTCTTCATGTATTTACACATTTTGGCTCTCTTATGCCTGCAAACACAAATTTCACCAAAACTTGTGGAACTTTATTAGTTTAAAAAAATATTTATTAAAATTTGGTCTTTACCTTACATTTCCCGACCGGTTGGTGGCTGATTTGGGGTTTTATCGGCCGCCAACACGAGTATTTCCCGTAAATCGGCTATATGATCTTCTACTTGCTTGGATTTAACCACCACATCATCGATATAAATTTCCACTAGCTTGCCAATCAGATCATGGAAAATATAATTCAGAGCTCTCTGATATGTGGCTCTAGCATTCTTCAGTCCAAACATCATGACGACCCGTTCATACAATCCAATAGCCTTTGGTCTCCAAACCTTTTTTAGGCGGCTGATCGTTATCTTCATCATCATAATATTTGCGAGCCCTTATCTGTCGGCATCGCATCCTCTGGACTTTTTGTTTCTGGCTCCTAGAAAATATACCAGATGGACACTTTTGCTCTTCGTATTCTTGTTCCTCCTGTAGCCCTTCATCGACTTCTTTGCCGAATTTAGCTTTGTCGATCCTTGTGTCAATGGTGCTTTGGATCCTCTCTGTACATCTGATCTGCACACCGACTGCAACCAGGACAGTTGTCGATTGAAGGCAGCTTTATGTTACACTCCTAGCAATATTTGAAAAATGAGGACACTCCTAGTGTGGATCAAACTGTGATTCCCTTACCTCCCTGTCCCTTTTCTTCTGATATCGGCTAATAAAAGCTTCAACATTATCAATACCAGCCACATTAACATTTGCAGGGAATGGATGTTCATCGATCTTATCTTGCCTTGTTCAATCGCCATCTGAATCTGTCTCCTGAAAACATTGCAATCATTGGTATTATGAGACGGTGAGTTATACCACTTGCAGTACCTCTTCTTTTTCTTCTTCAGTTCTTCAGCAGGTGGAATCACATGATTAGATGGTAGCTGAATATGCTTCTCTTGTAACAACATGTCAAATATCTTCTCGGACTTGGTGATATCGAAGTCATATTTTTCTTCCGGATCATTCTGCTTTACCCAAGGACACGACAAAATATTGTTATTCCTAGTCCATTCAACCATATCGACATCTTCCATCTCTTCCTCAGACTCGGATTCACAATCATGATAGTTAATCTGAATTGGTCTTGACCATGCCTCCCGAGTCAGATTCTTTTGGATCGACACCTTCTGTGCTAATTGAGACAGACTCTCAAACTCGGTGGAGGGAAATTTTTCCCTTAGAGGTGTAACTAAACCATTAAAAGCAATCTCCGCCATTTGATCATCTGTCAGTTGTAGACTGAAACACTAGTTGCGCACTTCTCTAAACCTTTACATGTAATCATGCACAGATTCATAGTCCTTCTGCCTTACATCAATTAAATCTGACAATTTAATCTCTCTTGTTTCAGCAAAGAAGTACTTATGAAATTTGTATTTTGAGATCGGCCCAAGTAATGAAATTCGAGGGCAATGATACGAGCCAGGAAAAAGCAAATCCAGATTATGATAGAGGAAGCAGCCTAATCTTCAATGCTTCAATAGCTCCTACTTCTCCGTATTGCACCGAAAACCGGCTGATATGCTCAACAATGGTAGTATTATCTTGTCTAGTGAACATGGTGAACTCTGGCGATCTGTATAGGCTCGGCATGGGTATCAGATCATAACTAGGAGGATATGGGGGGTGATACATATAAGTCTGCTACTTTGGCTTCAACCCAAACTGTTCTCTCATCACCTCAGCAATTTTCATTGCCCAATCATCGGTCGAGCCATTGACATTTGGAGTAGTCGATGCAAGACTAGATGCTGGCATTTGCGGAGTCGTCTGTTGACCATAATTAGCAATTGTATGATGGCCTCCTAATTCTCCTAGCAGTGCAGATGACGAAGGCATCCTAAACAGACTCAGCTCAACATTAGGTGCAGTACTATATGTCACATTTGGCTCTACTATATCTTGTTTGTAGTGTTGCGACTGTGTCTTAGGATTGGTTCTCGACAAGATTATCCTACAAGGTGTCCTTCCCAATGTACCACCATCAACACTCTTTGAAGGCGGAGTAATCTCGGAAGGTAACGGTCCTGAACCAGCCACAGGATGTGTCGTGCTAGCACTAGACCGCTGCAGGTCAGGTGCTTCAATCGTAGGCGGAAGAATATTCCCAACCACTCAGAAATACATTGGCCCACATGTTGGATCATAATACGCGCAACCCTCCATAGTCTAAATTATCAAAGCCTTTAATGTTTTAACCAATATAGGCGACTAGTTAATCAATGCATGATGTATGACTGTATGGATCATGTTGTTTAGAGCCTCTTCATCGATAACCTCCATATGCTTATTAGTAGGTGACTTCTCAATTCCATCTTCAATCAAGGCAACAATAGGTAACTTTCCCTTCTAGATGATCTTGCCATGCCTCGTCTTGCTAAAGGTTCCCAAAAGAAGGCTTTCAAAATCAGCAAGTCTCTGATCAACTTGTGCTTTTGCCTCATCACTTAGATCATCTTTATCAACAGGCAACATGTTATCCGCCTTGAGATCAGCACCGACATCATGCTTAGGAATCGAAGTTCCATCCTTTGGCATTCCGGGTTCAGACATGTTGTAAGACTTGAAGTTCTTGTCCCACCGAGCGTGCCAAAAAGCGTGTTGACGCAAAAATCACACACGTGACCTAAGAGATTTTCTTAACTCTAGTAGAGGCTCAACACAAAGAAATCAGGACATGCTAGTTGATTTTCCCTGCAAATCGACAAAGAAACAAATGGTTAAATTCTACTAGTCACCAGCCTAGAACAGGCCGATGAAGAAAGTCGATGGCCACTATTTGTGAAAACTAGCCGGTGACTGTGAGCAACAATAATATTGAAAATATACTAATCGGTTGACTTGTATCGGCTTATCGGCAAATCAATGAACAGGTATTCTATACTATAAAAATACTGCCGACGAGAATTAAATTGGTAGAGCAAAGTCAATATATCTGAGATAGACATGCTAGTCTTGCTTTGTTTATGCCAAAAAAGTCGATAGGCTAGAGTCGATAAAAGTACAGTAATCATCCAAAAGACTCTCGCTATCGATAGTGTTAAGTCGATAGATCTGATAGCTGGTATTGTAAATATATCTCAAAATTGCAGATCCAATCTTATCAAATAAGGGGGCAATCAACTTCTATGAATGCGATGAAAAACAATTAAGGCGATGAGAAGTCGATCAAACCGTGATAATTTGTCGGCTAAACATCTGATAGAACCCTATTGACTCTATCCATGACCGATTCGTACCTAGTCCTATTGACTCAGTGCAAGGTCAAAACCGATGTAGCCTCGCTGGTTAGAACAGATCGAACTTAATCGAGACAGTGCCCAAATAAAGCTAATAGAACTACATATGATCCAATTACGGGTAAAATCGATAGAATAACTCGAATAATAGATCTATATTAAACTTATAAAATCTCTTGAAAGTCACAATAGATCGGACATAACCGAGACAGTATCACAACTCGAAATAGATAGTATAAATGTAATTAAGATCTAATTACTGAATATCAAATCAATGAGAAAGTACTAGTCAAAGTCGATAGAATTACCAAGGATGACTGATCCAAGTCTCTTGTCGCAGAGCCAATGCAGCCCACGCAAGACGAGGATGTCATCGAGAAAAGATTTGGCATTGCGCAGAATTGTATTGAACGAAAGTGTTGTTTTTCTCATACATACCCTATTATATATATATAGCCCCGTGCAAGGGGTTCTGACCCGATTCCGTCTGGACTCTTAAACAACCCGACTAGATTTATTTCTAAACATACTCTAAACAAAAAAAACAATACCCTTTGGTCGTTGAGTTTCGCTGACTTCGGCCGATTTCAACTCTCCGCCTCTGACCAATGGGACCGGTCCAAATTCCAGTGCCAACAGTATTTCATCACTGACCATCACACTTGGCGAACCTAGCCAACTACTCAACTTTGAACTAATCATTTATCATTGCATCCAATGTATTTTTTTTGTAGCGGTGGAAACCTGATGAAAATGTAACTTTCGAATGCTAAATAAGATAACTAAATGTACAACTAATTATATAGTTGGAGGCTAATTTTTGAGATGATTCTAAAAATTTAATTAAGTCATCATTATGAGATATTTAGTTTAACATTATATTATCTAATTATAATCTATTTAGATTTAATAGATTCATCATGTTATTTAGCCTAGGGATTATATAATGGGTTTGTTATTAGTCTATATTTATTGCTTTGAATTAGTATCACAATATTCTACGAGTGACTAAAATTTAGTGTATAGGAAACGAGTGTGAAATATTTTCTTGGATTTGGTTTGTGTTGACAAGAAAGGAAAAGGTGTAGTGGGTCAGTCAGTCTACTGGACGGGAGAAATTTTTGAACAACATGGGACCAGTGACAATTCGCCAAAAAAAAAATACAGGGATCGGACCAATGACATGAAACGAGCGATACAAGAATGGCATCGTGAGGAACGCGTACTGGTAGATGTACTTGCACACACATGACTTTTCGTCACATGCAATGCATGGTCCATTTCTAGAACGATTTTTTTTTTTGCAAGGGTTCTAGAACGATTTCTGATGTTAACAAGAGTAATAATTTCACCGGTTGGATTGGAAGCTTAGCTTACGTGTGTGTGACCATTGTTCACCTACCTATCCTCCACTCTGCCAATCTCGGTAGATGTGTTGTGTGTGCCGCCTCGTTTCCTTCCCGTCGATCGTTTGCCTTGGGTTTCTCCATGCAGGTACGACTTCCCGCCCGCTTGTGGCGCTTTACATATACCCATCAATCACCTCACTTTGGCCGCCTGCACTTGATTCAACTAGAACGAATCATCCAAGAGAGAGTTTCATGCATGGCGGGCATCCAGTGCAACCAGCCCAAGCTGACACCCAGCTCATCATCACTGCGGATCTTTGGCTACGACGTGGCCGTGCCGAGGGAGCAGGAGAAGGGTCGCAGCAGCAGGTTCGAGTGCCAGTACTGCTGCCGTGAGTTCGCCAACTCCCAGGCGTTGGGGGGCCACCAGAACGCGCACAAGAAGGAGCGGCAGCAGCTCAAGCGCGCGCGCCAGCTCGCGGCCCTCGACCGCCCATCAGACGGACCCATGGGCTTCTGCAACGCCGCCGGCCACATGATCGCCATGGGCCACGCTGGGCCGGCGTACCCACCAAGCGTCCCCGGGTGGGTCTACCTCGCGGCCCACCAGCCCACGCCGCTGGCCCTGCCGTTCCACGCTCTTGTTCCTTGTCTTCCACCCGGCCACGTTGGTGAAGGCGGCGGCACTAGCTGCAGCGCTCTGTCCTACGAGGTGTGCGCTCCGGCGGACGATGATGACGAAGCCATGGCGATGGGGCTGGATCTTCATCTCAGTCTTCCTCCGGCGAGGTCGTCGTGACTAGAGATAAATCCGGAGCCGCATAGGTAAGAACATGCACTTCTCTTAACTCTCGTAAGAGTCGATTAACTTAATTTTCGTGTTCACATGACAACAGTCCTTGTTGGACGAGTGGCCATTTTCCAGAGTAAATATAAATATATATGTACTGCAACTGCACAACTGCTTGATAAAATTATCAAGCTAGGGACGATTGATATTTTGGCTCAACAATTCAGATGTACGCTGTAATATTCTTGATTTTGGGAAACATTATTGTTCCTCGAGTGTTTTGTCTCCTGATTGTACCTCGCCATTACCTCAAAATAAAGATCCTTAATTTGCACCAAAATTTCTTTTAAGCGATCACCTGTCTTCCCAGTCCCAAACGAAGGGTCTTCGCTAATATGAAGAGCCAAACTTAAGTACACCCCATAAGGCTATTTCTAATGGGGGTTTTATTTTGAATAAATATGGTGATATGATATTAAGAGGAAGAAGAGAGTGATTTCATAAAGATAAAATTAGGTATACACGATTTTGAAAACTTTAAACACAATTAGTTACATATCCGTGCGTTGCATCGGGAACACAAAATGTTTGTGCAATATAATACTTTTTAGGAACTCAAATAATTTTGTATCCCCCGTGGTGCGACGCATGGGCACATAAATAATTTTACATTCATATTCTATGCCATGTAATAATATAGATTATTTCAATATTGCAAAAGAGTAATCTAAGAAGACTTTTTCGAACTCCTTAAACAACTTCTAATGCATCAGAACATGAGATGAAGATAAAGAACAACATTTACATTTTCATTAAGTTGATATAAATATTTGTACTCTAGACAAAACAAATATTTACATCATAATAAAACCAATTAAACAACCTCCTATCATATTTTAAAAGAGCATAGAGTCACTATTTAGCATCAATGACTAAGAAACAGAATCGTCTTTAATTCATTATAATCTCAGAGCATAGGAGCATAGTGAGCAGGTACTCCCATCACCGTTCAAGAAACTTTCTGACAAAGCTAGTATCAAAAACTCCCATGATTAATTTCCATCGAAAGCGTGCATTTTATAAATTAGAAGGAAACATTAGAAGTCAATATTATTTCATATTTTTTTGTTCATGCGTACAATCTACTTTCGTGTTACTCTTCATGTATTTTGCTTATTTGACAAAACTTCATCGCTCTTGGAATGCTAACATATTTATCTCTATTATTTAGTTGTGAAATTGACCATCAAATGACAAAACACATGGTGAAGAAAGCAAGTGATTGGCTTAATGGGTTTCTCACTGTCTAAGTATTTCATTTACCATACTTCATAAAGTGGAAGACAATATCATTACTCTAATATATGTTTTGATCTCATATAATTGAATGTAAATGACTACTCACCCTATAATTCACTTGTCGCATGATGCATTTGCTTCAATGCAAATTTTGTGTAACTTGATATCTCAAAACACCCTGCCATCAAATTGAAAGATTACAGTTAGTACAAAATACAACCTATATGCATGTTATATCACGCAAACAATTATGTTAAATTTAACAAATCAAGTTGTATAGTCAATTATCGTGTTTATAATTGTTCTTAAGCATAGTTCCAATGATAATCTATTTATCAGCAGCAACAGTTGGCAAGCTGATCGCATGCCATCTCAAATGCTCAGACCAAATGCTAACGGTCAACATCTTGGACCTACAAATTTGACATGCAAGATATGTAAATAATTTTTTTACAAATGAATCATGTTTAACCTATATTATTTAACAACTTTGAAGGTACCTATCATCCATTATATGATCTCTCTATACTGTCTCTGATTAGAATAGGTCCCAATATGCTCAAGTTCACCCTAATGTATAATAATTCCAGCAATATCTGTATAAGTGGTTACGTGTCACATTATTTTCAAATGAAAATGCTTTGTATTAGTAATAAACCCTAAGCATATTAAAAAAGATGAGAACTCAAACTTACCAACAAAGGTCTTGTCAGGATGCCTGAACACTTGGGAAAAAGGCATCATATGCTTTAGGTAGGGTGGAAACTGAATTGGCAAAGGTACATCCATAGTGTTTTCTACAAAAGAACATTCATATGTGTTTCCAATGTTATGAAATTCCCCATCATCTGAAATTTTCTTAAAAATCACTCGATGCATAGTATAAGTACATCCTTCTTTAATTATATCATGAAACCAACTGACAATAGAGCCCCTTGCAACAGCTTCAATTTTGCAACCCTTAAAAATAATAACAAAAAATGTAAGCCTATGCAGGAAATTATCTTATAACTCTTGCAATTCTATTTGCGCAATGTGTACGAAAGGGCCTTTACCTCACTGGTAATGTGGTTGAGTAGCACCTCCTAGGTCTCAAGTTCGACTCCCAGCGAAAGCGAATTTGTGATCTAGGTTAAAAAAATCCCCTCACCTCTCCCCGCACCAAAGCATTTAGTTAAGACCTCGCCTCTAGAAGCAACGACACCCATGGTGGCCCCAGCCCAGGTTCTCACAAGGCTGGTGGTCCCAATGTAAGGGGGGAGGGGGGTTCGGGGATTTTCTTGATCTATATGAGAGGATCTTCTCCTTAAAATGCAATGCTCGGGGGCCATCATACCCCCCGTAGGTCAAGTTTTTTTTATTTGTGTAATGTGTGAGACTTACAATCATATCCAAGAGGATAAATTGTTTCATAGTACCAAAAGCTCTTGCTCTGATTGGGAACTTAACATCCACCCTAGCAAAGACACTCAATGGTAGGTTTACATCCCACTGTTGGACATCATCGAATCTAACAAATTGTTAGAGTATATTGGATAGAGCCCATAGGGCCGTGTATATTTGGTCCACTGAGGCCCATGTATAGGGATATATTACCCACCCTTTCTAATTTATTGTTAGTATAAAATATAAAATTAAAATCGGAGTCTAATTTAACAAATGATTAGAAAATGATTCAAAAAATAACTGAAACTGATTGGTGAATCATTGTAGGATACAAACAAAATACGACAACGTTACGGATATATCTGGATACAAAAAAGTGGTCTAGACAACCTTACCTCAATTAATAAGTTGTAGAGATTAAAAAAGAGTGAATTCAGACGGATATACCCCACTGTAGTTTCCCTAAAATAACACATGCATCAATCCAAATAAGTGTATGTTGCGTACTACTTGTTATCTATTTCTACTATAGATTGGCCTAAACACTTGTATCTTGAAGCCCTACTTCTACTCTACAGGCCTTTCTCCATTACCTTTATATAGGAAAATGACATTTGTATTGTTCATGTTGCCTACATGTCTGACAAGCATAGCACTTGCACTATCAGGTCACAACTAAAGGCAAATAACTCAGGCAATACATGAAGAGGCAAATAACTCGGGCAAAGACCCCCCCCCCCCCCCCCCCACACACACACACAAATCCCCACTACGACAGTATTTTTTCAGAGTTTAGCCAAGCAGCTTAAGCAGAATTGAACATTCTATTTCAGCTTATAAACATTAAAACATCTCTGTTTAGAAAAATAAAATAGAAAGTAAACGCCATATACATACTAATTTATTTCTCAATCTTAAACATTGAATAAAATGCTGCACTATGCTAACTTAACTATTGTCCATAACATCAAATTGATGGTCTTAACTATTGTTGCAATCTGTTGGCTGGTGAGATATAAACCTATTACCTTGTTGGACGGAAGCCTGCTGACACCCTGTTCCGATTATGAGTACCTAGCCACATTGTGCTGTACCAACAATGCAAAATTAGAATTCAAGAAACTGCAATATGATCAAAAAAATCTATAACGTCATGTAAGACAACATTTTAGATTGACAGAATTTAACACCGGAGCAAAGGCCGACTTCATAACAGAGAGTCAGACAACCACATCCACACAGAGCAAATTAAGTAAGAGCTCATAACAGAGATCATGATCCCTATGTCCCCTCTATTATTCTGTGAATATATTATGTTCTCTATGCCTCCAAAGATGTCATCTACAGATACAAAAATTTAGGTGGACATTGTTGTTATTTTTTTAGACATATACCTTTCTGTCATACAGAGGAAGACACAATAGCATCCCAAAACATAAAGAGTGAGTAGACTGTGTAAACTTATTTATTACGTTGACTAATTGTGACATAGGTTAGTATATATATGAGGCTATTAACGGAGGCTCTTACAGTGTCTGATAGCATACATTGGAGCATTTGCCTTTTGAGCTCGTTTGGCTAACCTATATGAGGCAAAAATAATCTAGAGCTAATTAATTAAGAGTGCATAACAGAGATTGACCAAGAATCTCTACAATCTATTAATTGAGATGTGGTCGTCCACTTCGTATCCACAAAGTTAGAGATTAAATCCAAATTGGTTTCGTACCTTTCATATCAAGTACCAAATTTCAAAAATCATAACTCACTCATCCGGAGCTCAAATTAAGCAAACTCGGACTCTATATTGTAGCTATCAAAAAGTTCTACAACTTTAGTATTCAATAGAAGTACAGATCCTACCGTTTAGTTTTTCAAATATGCGATGCAAAAGTATTTATTCTGATTCGGACTTCTCTGCGCAGGTCTCTGTGCGGGGCACATATCTTCTAGCTCTGAAGTCCAAATAATATGATCCACATATATTTCGAAAAGGTATCGACGAGATTTACAACTTTCGTATTTTAACGTTTTCCATTGGAGTAAGGTTTCAAGTTTAAAATCGCGTTGCAATACAGTGCTATTTTGTAGACTGCGTAAATTGATTTTTCCTTTCAGATAACACTTCTATAATATAGTAAAAAAATAGTGAAAAAAATATTATTTTTGATATATAAAATAGTATACTAAGAAACACCAACAATAATATAAATATGATCTTTCATGTAAAAAGTATAAATAATATTGTATATATCTAATAATTCTATTATATAAATAATTTATATTTAAGTTATAAAGAGTGTTTTGTTTTTTAAGTCCATAGCAATGCACAGACACTTTGCTAGTCAAATAATTAATTAAGGTACATCATCTGGCAAGTTAGACAAAGAAAAGAAATTGAACGATTTACAATACAGCTGATGAGGGAGAGTGACGAAGACAAAGAAGAACGGCGAGCAAGCGAAGCTCTGAGCTTGGTGAAAATCGAAGGACAGCATGTACTCACATCTCAGGGGCAATGCGTGCACCCTCCTCCGCCTTCTCCTCGTCGGTCACGACCCTCCCTCTCCTTCGTCGCGTCCTGTCCCCCGCTCCGGCAGAAGCAAAAAATGGAAGCAAATAGAGGGGCTGCATCCCTTTTTGTACTGCAACGGAAACCACCTGGTTCAAGTCCTCTTCGGCAGTTGCCATGGATCATGGGGGTAGTCTCAGATGGACGTGCGATGACGGTTGTTGACCAGGGACCTGTCTCCTAATCGGGCTGGCTCACCATGGCATGGAACTGTCAAATCTATGGAGGGCGGGAATAAGGAACCAAACTTATTTGACGCGGGAGTGGCTACTGGAGGAACTCAGCCGTTGTGGGGCGTCCATCGGCAGGCCACGACGGTGTGGGCGACTAAGCCGAGCGGCCGAGGCAGGCGGCACGGGCGCTGCTGAAAGAGGCGGCGGGGAAGAGGATTGGGATCCTTGGCAGTCTGCTTGGCAACCTCTCCCGAATCCTCTGGACGCTACAGTACTCAGAGGTGAAAAGGGAGCGACACCAGGTTCCCTTCCCTCCGCCGGCGGGGGCCGGCGACCTCCCTCGACTGCGATGGCCTCAGGGGCATCCGCGGGTCAGGGAGTTCGTCAGTCTTCCAAAGGCAGCTAGGTTAGGTCCTAGTAGGTCTAGGTTTTCATGTCCGGCGACGGCATCAAGGTGGCCACGACGACGACGTCAAGGAATAAGGTCCTCTCGTATTCTTCCTCGCATCGGTGGTGCGTCGCTCCGGTGCCGTCGACGAGCACGTGAAGGGTGAGGTGTGACCAGTTCGGATCTTGTACAGAAGTTCTATGACGAAGGTGCTACAGCTCGGTGAGCTCTTGTGTCCTCCGTTCTTTTGAAGCTGGGCATCATGACAAGCTGTGGGATTTGAGGAAGTTTGGTGGCGGAATCAAGCTCGACGGTCCCTTGATGGTTTTGGCCGGCGATGGCGAGCGAGGTTCTGGGATCTGGGAAGCTTGGGGCGTGGCCCCGGTCGATGCATGACTGCCGACGGCTACTTCTACTTCGACTCCTTTCAAAGCCTTGGGCGATGGGGTTTCTCCAGATCTACGATGGCTTGGAGGTCTTCATCGACGGCTCTATCCGGCAACGACAATATCCGGCGACGATGGCAAGCAGAGGAGATAAGGACCTTGCTGTAATTTTCTTTCCGTTGAGGGACTTCTCTGTTGTTTGGTTGAACCAGCTGGTCATTTATCCTTATTATACGTACAAGTATGTGTATGTGTCTATATATATTTTTCTTATCCAGTAATACAGGTACGTTTTATAAAAAAAAAAGCCGCTGCCAACCATAGATCCCCATCGAACCCATCCTGCGGCGCGCAAGGCACGAGGGCAGTCCTAGCGCCCGCATGCGGCACGCACAATGGCTCAGCCCAGCCAGGCGTTTAGCCTGGCCCAAAATCGAATCGTCCCTGCCTGCCCGAGTTCAGCTCTGCTACGTCCCCAGCCCGCCCGCAGCCAGCACGCCGTCCGACCGAGTCCCTGAAAACATTAGAACAGGGAACTCCATGCATAATAACTATTGTCCTCTGTTCAAAAAAATAATTAACTAATGTGTGGTCTAGATTATTAGAAATAAAAAAAAACAGCTGAACCAATCTAGCTACACAAAAATTGCGCAAGAAATTTATCTCATGCTAATAACTTTCCTATCCACGAATTACCTAATTAAATCCCGTACACCATGAGGCAAATTGCATTAATTCTCGTTCCCTCGAAAGTTAACAGCTGTCCCACAATCTCCTTCCGTGTTTCAGCATCATCCTGCACGTGCGTGGAGTGATCAAAATATCATTCCAGAGCAAGGACACGATATTTATTCTATGACAAAGAATGTAGCTCTTGAATATGTCGATGATGTATAGTACTCACCACACGAAGAGCGGCTGGTAGCGATGCACCGTTCCAGGTGCTCATGCAGAGCAAAACGTAGAAGCCAGATAGTTCCCTATTCAGTGATACATGGTTAAGAATAAATACTCTGTTTGAATCTGCTGAGCTTCAATAACCAAATTATTACCAGCCGGCCTTTGGAACTTTTTGTGGAGCCCGATGCTTCCAGATAAGCACAACATCTTCATTGCACTTAGAATGTCCTACTTTTCGTGCAAGTTGATGGTTAGAGGACATAGCTTGAATTTTTAACATGTGCATTTTCATTTGGCTCTCTTGATCCATAGAAGCTGAATAGTCATCTTTCGGGTCCAAAACGAAGACGGTCTTTCTTGTCTCGTCAAACACATAGAGAGTGTATCGTCCATGTACTCCGAATGGTATCATAAGCACATGCAAACAGTAAAAGGTACGAACAAAGTGAAGCAACAATTATATCTATACAAAGGAAAACTATCTTACTATATTGCTCGATGAGGTATCATATCGGTCGAAAGTTCACACCTCTTGTAAATCCTGACCTCATCTAAACTTAATGGAGGTTAAACATGAGGAAGAGAGGTGACTATATATGTCCACATACAGTAAACACTACTTATGCAAAACTACATGTCCATATAATTCTTGGAAACCCCAGCCCCAGTTTTCTTCAAGATACAGTAAACACTACTTATGCAAAACTACTATTTAAATAGTACAGTCTATGTCCTCGGTAAAAAGAATAGAAGAAATTAATATATGAAACATAATGGCTTACCCAAAGTCTCCTGATCAGAAATAGACATGATGTAGCTGCAAAGGCAAGCTACTACCTCCTTTTCACCCATCACAAAAATAATAGAGACTTGTATCTAGTATCTTCGGACGCTAAGTCTCTTGTGTTCTTTCTCTTGGCAGTCCTACTCCCTAAATATTCAACGCCTTCTGTCCCAGTGTCCCTTACACTTCCAAACTCTGGAGCTGTTCTGGCCTTATTGGTCTTCCATTGGAACAATACTGCAGCCAACTTTAGCCTAAACATCTTTATTTCCTACTGAAGCAATAAAAAAAAACATGCTTAACACCACGCTGAAAAAGTGTGATACCTTTCCAAACAGGTATATGAAATGTCCGTTTAAATTAGTAACGGAGCAATAAGTTAATAACATCATCTGATATATTAGTGATCCCATTTACCTGTTTAAGGCTCTTCAACAGTTTCGTGCCAGTCCAAAATTCCATAAACTTCAACAACCACAAGCCACATGAAGCACTGCAAGCATAATATCTTTGTGTGATCCACTACTAAAGTGAAACAAGGTTTTTTTTATTTAAATAGAATGATACTAATCACGGTAATCTGTCCAGCAAAGAGAGTCAATCACTTGTATCTCTTTTCTTTTATGGTTTGCAACTGCCAAATACCAATGCATCTCTGCAATATTTATTGGCAAAAACACTTGGAAAATAATTTTTGCTTATTGCATCTCTATGAATACCAAAATTAAACTTATAATCAGGTATACATTGTTTTGTAGGAGTTACCATGTCATGCTAAATATAATTTTCCGCCCTATCAACCAGCCAGCTGGTTGGGTTGAACTCTTCATCAGATCCGCCTTGTATTTTAATAAGGCCGGAAATGTAGGAGTCTTCTAAAACGACATTTCCGTTGTCCCTATTCTTCAGAGCTGGTTGAGACCTCATGTTGGTTATGTAGGAACTCATGACCTGAAGTTAAACAAAAACACCTGTTATATAGTAGTAGGGATGTTTAGGGGGTTGATTATTGCTTTTATGCAGAAATAAGTACTTACTTCACCATCCACAAATGCACGATCATCTAGGAGGCACCCTATATGTCTTTTTTCGGCAAATGCATCGTCTATGTGCACCAACTTTTGATTTGCTGGCGAAGACTTTATGTATTCAATAACCTCGATGTTCTCCTTGAGGTAAAAATCTGTAATACAGAAATAATGTGAGTAACCAAAGATACAAGTAACCACCGTGGCAGAAAAAAAAAAGAAATGGAAGACGCAGACACCTTGTGGGAGATCATCGTATTGTTGTGCATCCAAGGGAAACTCAGCTTTCTGTAAAAGGCTGGACGTTGGAAACCAGCTGATGACATACATCGCCTAAAATTTGACAGTAATTATCTCTGAAAATTTCTACTACATACAGAAAAAAGAATAAACTATTATCGACGCTCGAAACAAAACTACTTGTGGCGTAAGATCTGCTGCCTCAGGCACCCAATCTAGTTGTCTGTCGCCCTCTGCAGTTTCAGTCACTTTTGACTTGTCAACCAGAGCAGGAGAGTCCATTTGTGAATCCATATGTTCATCTATGCCTACAATTTGACATTGATTATGTACTATCAAATAGACATCTATAGAAATAGAATTAAGGATAAAGGTCAACCAATGCATATATGTAGAAAAGAAGAACCTCCTGGTGTAAGATCTGCTGTTTCGGAGTCGCTTAGTTTTTTGGCAAAAGTCACCTTTTTGGTCCCTGGTTTCTTCTCAATCCTTGAAGCATTCATTTGCAAGAAAATGATTAAAAAAAACGAGTTCACGAAAGATCAAAACAGCAGAACCTGCGCTCGATGCATGGAGCAATCTGTTGCATGTCTTTCACGCCAGTAATCAAATAATGGCATAATATTGACTACTGCTTACTTTTTGACCGATATCTGCCGGCGCCTCCTTTGACTCTCTAGTCAGCTCTCGATCGGAACGTCGTCCTCGCTCGCTGTTGAGTCCCTGCCTCGCGCGCGGTCCCCGTATCTTGCGATGGAAAACTGACTGGCGTGGAGCAGTTTGTTACGTGGATGTGAACGAATGAGAAAAGGATGGAGTTTGTTACGAAGGAGGTGGGGATATACAGTT
The DNA here is from genome assembly GCA_032690845.1 of Eleusine coracana subsp. coracana. Lineage (NCBI taxonomy): Eukaryota > Viridiplantae > Streptophyta > Magnoliopsida > Poales > Poaceae > Eleusine > Eleusine coracana. Next base: position 36,303,894 of record CM064418.1, read on the forward strand.
CCGAGTTGTCTTTGCATGGGCTTGCTGGGTCGTGGTGCAGCAATTTCCAGGCCAATATGGTATGTCTCGTCCTGATGTCCAGTGGGCTTTCTATTTTCTGTTTCGTCACTTGATGATTCTCTGGCGTGAAAAGTCTAACCCACGAGCACGAGCCCGGCCGGCCCTGGCCTTATGCCGACCCAAGAATAAGGTGGTGCCGACGAGCCTGAAGGTGGAGCGTGGGCGAGGGTGTCGTTGCGTCACCCGTGGCGGTTTATTATGGGCGGGGGTGACAACAGTAGAAGAGTCCCAGTGGTGGAGTGCGTCGCGCTGCTACGTCGTCAGTGGCAGTTTAATGCGAGGAGTGGCGGCGATATCGGCAGCGGTGGATGATGGTCGCGGCGAGGTGGGGCGGAGCGGCGGTGGAGCATGGCAGAGGGGCGAGCGTGAAGGGGAACGGGTAGGCTACGATAGCATATAAAATTTCTACCGTTTAACCAGGAAATCTTGTAAGAGGGGATCATGGATCATTACCACTAGACGCGCAGGCAGAGCGGAAGCGAAGGTTGGAGCAGCTCGTCCAACGTAGTCGCGCGTCGATGTAGAGGAAGTAGTCGATCACAATCGTCTCCTCCTAGTCTAGCCGTCTGGCACCACAACAACAGCAGCGCCTCCTCGCGGTATCCACACGTACTGGATTGGAGCACTGTGCGCGGCGTGCTAGCACCAGCAACAGGGCTAGGGTTTGTGGGCGAGAGAGAGGAGCGCGGCGGCTAGGGTTCTAGACTAGTGGTCACGTGCACCCTTTGCCCCGCCTCCACTTATATAGACCCTTCTAATGGGTCTCGACAAGTTGGCCTATTAGTGGACTAATCCTCACGGATTAATGTCCGCATGGCCCTCACATACGAATCAAATCCATAATGTCTCTTGGACATATCTTCAACAATCTCCCACTTGCACTAGAGACAATCACATAGACAAGCAATGTTCCAACCCGTTAAGTGTGTGACCCGTTAGGTTCACATGTACACGATAATGATGTGAAAACCCTTTTTCAAATCATAAATCAATAGCGACACCTAGCATCACATACTGATTTTCGGATACACATAAAGATCATATCGGCTGAACCTTTGACATACGCATTCAGCGATCCATTTGCCTCACGATATCAGTCAAGCTCAAGGCGAGATACGTGCCATCCATGTAATAGCTCAACCATTCACTCGAACGTCTAGTGGATTTATCATGACTAACTCTTAGTCATCGTGATTAACTTTTAATCACATTAGCATGGTCATGCACTTCCAAATTCATCTAACTCGAGGGACCTAGAGATATCTCTCCTGTTATTAGGAGGGGCAAATTCTATCTTGACCGCTCACACCCCATGACATGTTACATAACATACCCGAAAGCTACCTTTATGACTACCCAGTTACAGAGTAGCGTTTGGTAACCCCTAAGTGTGCTAGTACGCATTCAGGAAATCAATGACGATCTTAGGTCTAAGGATCCCAAAGGTATATCATTCAAGACAACGACTGATGGCACAAATATAACATCTAAGCAGAGTCTTTTAGTGGGTCAATCCAATATCATGTTCTCCAACATGTGTCCACATTACTGATTTGATATCTTCATATCAATGATTTGTGAAACATAATCATCAACCAATACATGTGCTAGTCTATAAATCATTATTGTCCCACATAATGATAAGGAACTTGGGATCATTTAGGATAATATTATAAAAATAATGAGTTTCACAAACAAGTCACGTACTTGTTAATCAATACAATAATTATTATCATGAAACAGAATAACACTTTATTCAATCATACATAAACATAGATATTACAAAATCTCTCATACATTAATCATGCAGATATCTATTACCCATGGATCTCATATGTGCCTCATACTTGGGCTGAGAAAGAGGCTTTGTCAACGGATCAGCGATGTTTGAATCCGTGTGCACCTTGCATATCTTTACATTACCTCGAGCAACGATGTCCCGGATGAGATGATAACACTGTAGTACGTGTTTGTTCTTTTGATGCGCTCTAGGCTCCTTGTCTTGCGTAGTGGCACCACTATTGTCACAATAGAGATCCATTGGACCAGATGCACTAGGAATCACACCCAACTCAGAAACAAATTTTCTGATCCAAACAACTTCCTTTGCAGCTTCTGAAGCGGTAAGGTACTCGGCCTCCGTTGTTGAGTCAGCAACACCGTATCTTGCTTGGAACTCTTCTAGCTCACCGCGCCTCCATTGAGGCAAAACACATATCCAGATTACGATCTCGAATCGTCTTTGTCGGTTTGGAAGCTAGCATCAGTGTAACCATTTACAACGATCTCTTCCTGACCTCCATAGACTCGGAACGTACCCATAGTTCTTCTCAAGTACTTTAGGATATTCTTACTAGCCACCCAGTGAGCTTCTCCTAGGTTTGATTGGAATCTGCTTGCAGCGCTTAGAGCAAAAGCTACATCTGGGCGCGGACATATTATGGCATACATGATGGATCCGATAGCCGATGCATACGGGATCACTCTCATCTTCTCAATCTCATCAGGTGTCGAATGACACTGAGTCTTGCTAAGAGTAATGCCATGCGACATGGGCAAGAAACCTTTCTTGGAATCTTGCATATTGAACCATTTCAATACCTTGTGGATGTATGTGTCTTGGCATAATCCAATTAGCCTTTTTGATCTATCTCTATAGATCTTAATGCCCAAAATATAAGCTACCTCTCCTAAGTCCTTCATAGAGAAACTCTTTCTCAAAGAAGTCTTAACAGCTTCAAGCATTGGAATATCATTACCGATCAGCAATATGTCATCCATATAAAGGACCAGAAAGACAAGCGCGCTCCCACTAGCCTTTTTGTAAACACAAGGCTCTTCTTCGTTTTTAATGAAGCCAAACCCTTTGACTACCTCATCAAAGCAAAGATTCCAATTCCGAGATGCTTGCTTTAGTCCATAAATGGACTTTTGAAGCTTGCATATCTTCCTAGCATTTTGTGGATCGACAAAACCTTTAGGCTGTGTCATGTACACATCCTCACTTAGGTTTCCATTAAGGAAAGCCATTTTGACATCCATTTGCCGTATCTCATAATCATAAAATACGGCAATTGCTAGAAGGATCCGTATAGACTTTAGCATAGCGACGGGCGAGAAGGTCTCATCATAATCAACCCCTTGAATTTGCTTAAAACCTTTCACCACCAATCGTGCCTTATAGATGTGAACATTTCCATCCATGTCTATCTTTTTCTTAAAACTCCATTTACACTCAATGGTTTTTACACCATCAGGCGGATCTATCAAGTTCCAAACTTGATTTTCTCTCATGGATTCTAATTCGGATCTAATGGCTCCAAGACATTTCTCAGAGTTCAGTCCCATCATTGCATCACTGTAAGTCTTAGGCACATTATTGTCTAACAATAATATGTCACGCTGCCCCGTGGTAAGGAGCGTGAACTTTTTAAGAGCGCGACATGCCCTTTCTGACCTACGCGGGGCTGGTATTTCAACAATTGGTTCAACAACAATTTGTTCATCCAAATGTGGTATAGCGGGAGAAGAAATATTTTCTGGAGCTTCTTGAACTTCTTCAAGTTGCACCGTTCTCCCACTTACCCTTTTGGAGAGAAACTCTTTCTCTAGAAAAACACCATTACGAGCGACAAACACTTTATCCTCTTCCCGATTGTAGAAATAATAACCTTTGGTTTCCGTAGGGTATCCTACAAAGAAGCATTTATCAGACTTGGAAGAAAGCTTATCAGACGTCATACGTTTTACATAAGCCTCACATCCCCAAATCTTAAGAAAAGACAACCCGAGATGCTTCCCAGTCCATATCTCATATGGCGTCTTTTCCACGGATTTAGATGGAACCCTATTAAGTGTGAAAGCGGCAGTTTCTAGAGCGTATCCCCAGAAGGACAATGGAAGATCACTTTGGCTCATCATAGACCTAACCATGTCTAACAAGGTTCGGTTCCTCCGTTCAGATACTCCATTCCATTGGGGTGTTCCTGGCGGAGTCCATTGTGAAACAATTCCACATTGCTTTAGATGTTCACCAAATTCATGGCTCAAATATTCACTACCATGATCAGATCATAGGAGTTTAATAGTATTGCCCAATTGATTTTGTACTTCATTTTGAAATTCTTTAAACTTTTCAAAGGATTCAGACTTATGCCTCATTAAGTAGATGTAACCATATCTACTAAAGTTGTCGGTAAAAGTTATGAAATACTGAAAACTACCTTTGGCTGTGCAACTCATTGGTCCACATATATCTGTATGTACAAGTCCCAATAGTTCACTCGCCCTCTCACTATTTCCCGTGAAAGGCGACTTAGTCATTTTGCCAAGTAAACAAGACTCACATGTATCAATTGATTCAAAATCAAAAGAACTTAGAAGACCATCTGTATGGAGCTTCTTTATGCGCTTCTTATTTATATGACCTAGACAACAATGCCATGTATATGTGGGATTCAAATCATTAGACTTGAGCCTTTTCGCATCAATGTTATAAATAGGCTTATTCTCAAGATCTAAGTAATACAATCCATTCACCAATGGGCAATTATCATAGAGAATATCATTTAAATAAATGGAACAATACTTGTTCCTTATTATGACCTCATAACCATCATGTTCTTCCAAACACTTTGAAGAAATAATGTTTTTGCCTAAGGCAGGAATGTAATAACAATTATTTAACTCCAAAACTAATCCTGATGGTAATGAAAGTGGATAAGTTCCAACGGCCAACACAACAACCTTTGCACCATTGCTGACCTGAGCATCCACCTCGCCCTTTGCACACTTCCTTGCTTCTTTAACCCCCTACAACGATTTGCAAGTATGAATCATTGATCCGGTATCAAATACCCATGAATCACAAGGACGTGTAGCAACATTATTAATTTCAATAACATTGATACCTAAATTAGAAGTGTCTCCACGCTTCTTCTTTAGCTCTTCCAGATAAAGCTTGTAATTTCTCTTCCAATGACCGGTTTTCTTATAGTGAAAACAAGGATCACCAGCCGCTGGTTTAGGATTAGGAGCTGCTGCAGGTTTAGGGTTAGTGCTAGAGATCTCATTTGTATCCTTAGCCTTAGCCTTGCGCTTTCGCTTCTTACTATCCTTTTGAACCAAGTTAACTTGGCTTAGACCAGATTTTTTGATGCTTGCCTCCGCTGTCTTAAGCATCCCATGCAACTTAGCCAATGTCTTCTCCATGCTATTCATTTGAAAGTTCAAAATGAAAGGCTCATAGCTCACGGGAAGCGATTGGAGAATCACATCTGTGGCCAAATCAGGGTGTAGAGCAGCACCAACTTTCTCTAGATTCTCAATGTAACCAATCATCTTGATCACATGAGGACTGACAGAACCATTTTCAGCTAGCCTGCACGTAAACAAGGACATTGAGATGTTGTACCTCTCAGACCTTGCTTGGTTCTCAAACATGCCACGGAGTCCCTCAATCATATTGTGGGCATCCACTTCTCATATTGCTTCTGAAGCTCAGAGGACATAGTGGCAAGCATAAGACAACTAACATCAATGGCATCATTGGTATGCTTCTCATACTCCCTTTTCTGAGCGGCAGTAGCATTATCTGGCAGATCATCAGGATAGGGAAGCTCTAGAACATATTCCTTTTTCTCTTGCTTGAGAACAATTCTCAAGTTGCGATACCAATTAATAAAGATTGTTCCACTAAGCTTTTCTTTTTCAAGAATCGAACGCAAATTGCAAGTGTTACTAGCGGTTGGTGCCATGATCTACAATAGAAAATATGGGAATATAAGCACTATGTAAATGTAAAACTCTTATTAAACATTTTAACAAAAGTTTATTATTCCACTATATGCTTGGAACCATTTTCCCTCAAACCAACATATAGTGGTTCAAGATTCATATTCAACTTAGATCCTAGTGACATTTGGCATTCGCGCTAGAAATCTAGTGACATAGGTAAGCAATACTTTGCTAATCACATCCCAATGTGACTCTTGTTTGTTGGGTGGCATCACATGCCCCGGCGCCAACACCATGCCCCAAATCCCAAAACCATTTTGATAGCTTTATTAATTAAACCAATACTATGCATGTAAATGTCTGACATTTACCCTAATAATTAAGATAGTTGAGGTATTCTACTTTGGCAGACCTACCATGCAACAATCATAATTTTAATAGGTGCAGCTATTGGAAGGGCATATAATTTAATTTTTCTTGAGGAAACCTATTCTAGCATGTTAATCATATCCAATATAAATAACACATGAAAGAATAGGATGACAGGAACATCATCACAGGCAATCATATTAACTGTAAGATAGCATGGCCCCTTTCAATTGGTGATCTCCATCTTCATTGTCATCGCCATGTCTCCCGTCCCTTCAACCATCATGCTTGAGGTCTCCATGAACTAACACTTAGCTACTACAACTAATAGCTAGTAATAAATTACATGAGAATATCAAATATCACAGGTCGTCACGCAGGCCGTTATACAATAATATGACAGCCTCAACCCAGCTATAATTAATCATGACATGCAGGTCATGCAAATCACATACATACATCACATGCATCTTTTGAACCATACCATTCACAATTTTTGCTTCAAAAACAAGTTAGGTGAGAAGTGAATGCTAACGTGTGGCCAAAAAGGGGTGTAACAACCTCACATGATTTCACAGATCGTATCTATGAAATCGCAATGGAAATCGTATCGGGAAAATCATATTTGCCTGATTTTGAGTCATTCATAATGCCTCAGTTTTCATTAGGTTTTCATGAGTAGACTACGTTACATGATCATGATACTATTGGCTCTTCTACTGCAGCATGCAGTTAGTCCCGATGGTGATTCCAGCCGGTAGGGACAAGTCGCGTGCACGGAGAAAGAACACAAATAAATCAATGATGCATATATTGCTATCCGCCCATTACCTTGTGAACCTCCCTATCACCATTCATCTAATCAACCCGTACATAAAAGCATGTAATAGATCTCATCTAATACATCAGCATATTAACTATATGTATAAGATCCAAATCACAAACTACACAAGGTCGACTCTAATACCACTGAAGGGGAACGGGTTGGCTACGATAGCATATAAAATTTCTACCGTTCAATCAGGAAACCTTGCAAGAGGGGATCATGGATCGTTACCACTAGACGCATAGGCGGAGCGGAAGCGAAGGTTGGAGCAGCTCGTCCAACGTAGTCACGCATCAATGTAGAGGAAGTACTCGATCACAATCGTCTCCTCCTAGTCCAGTCGTCCGGCACAGCAGCAACAACAACGCCTCCTCGGTATCCACACGTACGGGGTTGGAGTACTGTGCGTGACGTGCTAGCACCGGTAACACGGCTAGGATTTGTGGGCGAGAGAGAGGAACGCGGCGTCTAGGGTTCTAGACTGGTGGTCACGTGCACCCTTTGCCCCGCCTCCACTTATATAGATCCTTCTAATGGGCCTCGACAAGTTGGCCCATTAGTGGACTAATCCCTCACGGATCAATATCCGTATGGCCCTCACATACGGATCAATTTTATAATGTCTCTTGGGCATATCTCCAACTGAGCGGTGCGTAGGGGTTCGAGTTATCAGGGATCATAGCATTCCAATGGATCTAGAAGGTTCCGGAGGACGGCGGCGAGCTCGGAATCCATGCCAAATATTCATTCATGAGCGTGGAGGCATTTTTAAAGTTCCCAGATCGACTTGTGTTCTACAAATATCGTAACCCTCAAAACGTCCATAAATATTTTTTTATGTAAAAGCTAAAAAGCAATGCTACGCTGTATTTTTTTTGTTTTGAAAGAATACAACTACGGTACGCAATGCTCAAGTAAAATAGAAAATATTTATGGCAAGTGCATACTATATAAAATATTTTATATACCTAAGAGCTAAAAAAGCAATCTAAATATGTAAAGTGTTATCATTAGATCCCAAATAAAATAACCATTAGTGCTTTTAGCAAGTCATCGTTAGTGTGGCTTTGTTATGACAACAAGTCCTGTCCTTACTGGCCAGAGTAGGATCCTGCACAAATGATTTATTGTATGTAAGTAGAGTATATAATAAATAAAAAAATGTGCAGCAATAGTGTATAAAATAACCATCAAATACCTTGTCTATGCTGTAAGCACCTCTTTGTAGACAATGTTCTTGGTGCACGTCTCACTGTGGTTTGCACTTTTTCTGTTTTTACTACCCACTTTGCTATCCTTATCAACAGGGATAGCGAGGACCTTGAAGACCATGAGAGAAAACAGGCTCGGGCAAATACAAGCCAGCGTTCGGGATGGTATGTCTTTGCACCTTATTGATCGTCATTGCAAAACTGAGCCTAATAGGAAACTGCTTTCTCTTAAAATGGAACGGGATCATCTCTTCATCGGAGGGCCAAAGTGGAATCCGGGGCAAGAAAACCCTCTCTCCTGCATGCTGCCCTAGCACGATCTCTGCATCTATAGCATTTCTCTGGAAGCCCGGAACGACCAATCTTGTCCCATTGCAAAGTCCATTCGCAGGATCAATATTCCTAAGTAATATGATAAGGCAATTAAGCTTGAGCTTTAACACATGTGGAGGCAGACCTTTTGGAGATAGGGAGTTTAGGAACTCAACGGGGTAGTAGTTATTTGGATCATCTTCAGCACGATCAAAGCTATAATACACAATCTCCTCCCCTTGGAAGCGATCAATCATCTTTATATTAATCGTGTCAACACGGTCATTCCTTGTGGACAAGATGGCTCTAGAGGTGATGTAGTTTGGGTCAGACATGTTATCATCAAGCATTGGGAAAACATGGTCTATCAATGTATTGAGGTCTTGTTCGTCCCCTGAATAAGGCATATATATATCATCATGAAGACGAACATCACCAGCACTATTTTCCTCCTCAGTGCCGTTACCAATTCGCAATAGGTATTCAGCAAACCATGGGTCACTTTTGCCCTTATGTTACTGTTGGTATTTCTTAACGTTGCATCAAGAATATGACTATTCCTAGTATGATGCCAGAAATAATTATGGGCATTTATTATGCTTTAAGTGTAAAGTGAATTAATCCGCAAGCACACGAAACACCATTGTAGCATTTTACCCGGGAGTATTCCAAGGTATCATATTTATTTCCACAGGGAAGCTAGGTGTAAGATTGTCTCGGCTTAACAAAGATATGAGTAAAGAATAATTCCAACTATCCAAAGATGAGAGTAAGGATAATCAACGATAGAGTGGGGTAGTAACACAGGAGAATTTCACACCAAGATAAATAAAGTGAACGGTTCAGCTAGCAGGGAGGACAGCGAGTCTAAGTCTAAGATTCCTAAAATTATATCTTCCTAATATATCTAAGTCAAGCGTCAAATCCTAGTTACTCGGATTGAGTGCTTACACCAATTTCTTGGTACAACCTCGAGTCTTTCACCTGTGAGTTAAAGTGGTCAACATGATATCCTTAGATACTTGGTCATGAACCGGCTAGAACTGGTCAAATATAGATGATGAGTCGAAGGTACAAAGAGATATTATGAAGCGGGTCATTCAGTATTCGAGAAGAGTTTTTTCGACATACCACCAACACTCGACATACTTTGCGGCCCAAGTGACAAGCTGCAAAGGGGCATGTCAACTGACCCGCACAGTGAGGCTGCAGTCAGAGTAACAACTCATGAACGAGATAGGTCATCTAGCTCACACAGCAACAAGGTTGCAATCCAAGTGACAAGCATCGAACGGGCACCTCAACTAGCTCACACAACAACAAGGCTACAAACCAAGTAACAAGTCACGACCGGGGCACATCAACTGGCTCGTAGAGCAAGGAGGCTGTGCCCCGAGTGACAAGTCGCGAACTAGAATGTCACTTGGCTCGTACTGTGAAGGACCGAGAAGGCGACCAGAGGGGGGGGGGTGAATGGGAGCTAATTAAAATTCTTCTCAAGAACTTGACCTATGTCCCAACTACAACCCGAACCAACCTCTAACCAAGTCACCAAGATTACACACACCAACTTGTGATGTGCTAACCCAAGGAATGACTCAAACAAAAAGGACACATAGCGGAAGCACAAGAGAAATGAAAAGGGAATCAAGGAAGATCCAAAAGATCACAAAATTGAGCCTGACGGAAGTTCCGTGGTGCCCGATGGAAGTTACGAAGCCCCCGACGGAAGTTCTGTCAATCACGGAAGTTCCGGGCGACGGGAGAACTGTCACTCATGGAAGTTCCGTGGTTTTTGACGGAACTTCTGTCATGCTCACAGAAGTTCTGTCCTGGCCACGGAAGTTCTATCCTGAGCAAAACAGCAGCTCCGTTCGGGAAAGAAAATTACCAAAACCCTATCAAACAAGCTCCAAAAATCATGAAATTTGGACCAGATGATCCTCAATACATCACGACCCTCCTCTAAAGAGATCCACTCCAAAAACACAAGGAATCATCATGAATTTCAGATCTTGTGCCAAGAACACCAGAAAGGGATACTTGAAAAATCCTTCAAATCGAAGGTGCTAGAGCTATTGATTCGGTCAAGGATCCATAGAGTATTGCTCTAGCTCATCCTAGCAACAAGTTTCTCAAGAAATCCGAATCAAAAACTCATCCAAAAGTGAGATCGAAAATCACCACGAAAATAGCTCTGAAAATAAGAAAAAGGGAATTTCGGGATTCAAGTGAAGAGGGAAATCTTGAGCATGAAGATACTTCTCATATCATAGAAAGGTGCTTACAAGATCCATAGGTACAAGGCTAGGAAGCCACCCTCTTCCTCCCACTCTTTGGAAGAGCAAGAGATGTCTCTCACACACCCTTTCCTCTCCTCTAAAACATGAAGTCCTCTCCTAGCACTTTGAATAGAATCCTAACACAAGGCTAATGGGAAGAGAGGCACCTCACCCACAAGCCACACCTCTCCTACCACCGGGGGCCTAGAGTCTATTGTCCACATGACCACTCTACCCTTGACCTACATAACACACCCACCTACCACCGGGGGCATAACCGTCCATCTTTTTCCTCATTGCCCGAATGCCATCGGACGCTTCACGTCTTTGCTTCATCTTGAAGCAAGCTCCGTGATGGTGCCACGTGCACCACCAACCACCGCCACCGGTTTTGAGGCCCAAACCGGGAAACCGCCTTGCACGCTTCTCAAAGCACGACTTCTCGATGTCGACGCATGTCACCTTGTCTCGCGATCCTGATATTATGAAGTGGGTCATTCTGTATTCGAGAGGAGTTTTTTCAGCATACCACCAACAATCGACATACTCTGCGACCCGAGTGACAAGCTGCAAAGGGGCATGTCAACTGACCCGCATAGTGAGGCAGCAGTCAGAATAACAAGTCATGAATGAGGCAGGTCATCTAGCTCGCGCAGCAACGAGGCTGCAATCCGAGTGATAAGCATCGAACAGGCACCTCAACTGGCTCGTAGAGCAAGAAGGCTGCGCCCCGAGTCACAAGTCACGAACTGGAATGTCACTTAGCTTGTACTACAATGAGGCTGCGGATCAAGTGAGAAGCCACGAACAGGCTTGTCGACTGGCTTGCACAGCAACGAGGCTGCAACTAGAGTGAGAAGCAACGAACGAGTATGTCAACTGACCCGCACAACAAGACTACAACTCTAGTGACAAAACACAAACAAGGCACCTCAACTGACTTGTTGTAATACCCATTTTAAGGAGCAAAACGGGTGCAGCCGTACGTGGGCCCAGAATCAAGTTACACACACATACGGTACATCATCAATGGTAAATAGAATAAATATCCATATCCTTTAATTATTATATCGTATTTTTATTACAAAAGGACCCGTAGGTCTAAAAGAAAAGTACATCAAAGCAGCGGAAATAAACTAGCGTAGACGTCCCAAGACTCCACAGGCATTGACTGGTGGAACATCGCCTAGTACTCGCCTCCGTCATCTTCATAGCGGTTCCATTCCTCTCCTGTGGCTGAGCAACAATATGGTATAGCAAGGGTGAGTACGTGTCATACTCAGCAAGTGGGGGAAAGGATGACATGGGGCCAAAAATGAGGAAGGCTAAAAGAGTTTACTGCATGAGCTTTTAATTAATCTAAGCAACCTATTTACTATGTGGGGTCATCCCAACCATAATTTCCACAAGGTGCTATCCAAGCTAAGTCCCAATCCATCCAACCAAACCAATCCATACCCAACTAATCTTGTGAGGACTCCATGCCGCTCTTGACCGTGAGCATGACTATCATGATAGTTTGATACTCTACAGAGTTTGTACCACTTTACCCACAAGTCATGATTCCCTTGGTGCCCGTGGACGTGACCCACATTAAACACTTCCATTGGTGTGTGGCAGGGTTCCACTACGAGGCTTTTCCATAGGGTCTGCCTATACATGCTAGCCAGTAAGGTTTCACTCCCGTGCATAAGTGATAGCCCCTCAACAAGCAGCTCATCACCCTAGGAGCCCCCTCTTGAGCCATTCGGATACAAGGACAGTCCTTCCTTGACTTCTATTCCCCGCTCCACCAAATACTGCACCGACACTAGGAGAACACCTAATTACTACGCCAAGCCTAACCCATATCGGTCTTGTGATAGCACTCCTGAGACATCGCTCCAAGAACTGGTTCCTAGGATCTACAACAAGCCTACCACCACCGACCATGTGCCCATGGCACCACATCCATTCCATCCGGCTTGCATAGATCCCTAAGCCATGTTGCTAAAAGGATTACCAATCATTCCCCACATGATATTATTCATTAGTCAAGATTAATATTAACCCCACATCCCATAAGCAACCTAAGCTCATCTACCCGCAACCAACCAACCAACCAACTAGTTCAAGGCGACAAGGAAAAGGATAAAATAATACTAGAAATACCCTAACGATAGGTTCCCAATCAATTAACACAAGCATGCAATTCTATAATAACATTATAATAGGTACAAGATGCATCAAGGACACTTACCTTCATCTTGCGCGGAAGGCTGCTCTAACACTTCAAATTCCTGCTCCTAGAAGTCCTCGTAGGGTGGTCCTTGTGTGTGCTCGTCTTTATGCAATAGTACCAACACAAGCAATTGCATAACAATCAAAACACAACCATGCAATAGTGGAAAAACAATATGTAAATGCCATGAATTCATAGGTTATGTTCCTACGAGAAATTTGGCGCAAGAATCACCTAATTTGGAGTTACGAGTGAAAAGTTATGCTCAAATGAAGTTCTAGGGTTAAAATAGTAAAAACAGGCTAGCTTGAGGGCTAAAAGGTAATTTTCAGAAACTACAGGGACTAAACTATAATATAACAGGGTCTAAATAACTTGTACAAAAATCTAGGGACTAAAATGTCATTTGGTAAAATTACATGGTCAAAATAATAATTAAAAATAATAATTTTAGTAAAGTACAGGGGTGTTAAGTGTAAAAAGACAGGGATGAAATATAATTAAAAATAAGTTCAGGGGTGTTTTTGTAAAATTACATGGTCAAAATAATAATTTTAGTAAAGTACAGGGGTGTTACAATAAAAATTACAGTGCTAAAAATAATGTTTATGAAGTTCAGGGGCTTAAATATAATTTCTTAAAGTTTCTGAACAAGAACAGGGGCATAGTTCTAATTTTAAACTAAAGTTTGGGGCCTAAATGTAAAACTACTACAATAACCAGGAATTAACTGAATTATTTTAGAACTAAAATCCCGTGGATCGGGTTTATGGGACCTGTGGACCCTTGGTCCACCGGTCCACGGTGCACCGATTACATACCCCTTCGGGGTATGTAATCTGGAGCGTTGGATCAGGATCCAACGGCCAGGGTTTAAAACAGGGGTGAGGCGTGGCTGCCGGCGGCCAGCATGGCTGCGCGCGGCGGGGCTCGCCGGAGATGGTGCTCCGATGCGTGGAGCTCGGCTGGGAGTGGTCCAGAGGGGAGGGGAGGGCATGGCGGGCTCACTAGAGTGGTCGCGCACGAGAGTTGGAGGTCGGGGAGGGCTCGCGACGATGGGGGGGGGGGGGGGCGGGGGCTCCGGTCCTCGAGTTCCTGCGATGCATGGCGGCGGGTCAAATTGGACCGGGACGCATTGGAGGGGAGGAATCATGGCGGCGGTGGAGCTCTTACCGGAGGTGGCAGAGAACTTATGGGCGGCGGCACTGGAGCGAACTAGAGAGGAGTGGGGAGGCTCGAGCACGTCCATGGAAGGGTTGGGTGTCGACTTTTATAGGAAGGGAGGGCTAGGGTTCCTCGGTGTGGCTCGGCGGGGAGAAGGGGCCAACAAGATTGCACCTTCCAAAATTAGGAGCCGGCAGCAGGGTTTGATGGGGGAAAGCGGGAGTGGTGATCACGGAACACGCGGCGGTCACGGGCGTGGTGTCGGCAGGGCGCAGGAGCAAGCACGTGGGCACGATTTGAAACCTGGAGGGCAGAGAAAGAAAGGGGGCGGGGATCCCGGCTGGAGGTCGGGGATGACAGGCGGGTCCCGGGTGTCAGCGAGAGAAGGAAGTGGGAGGGAGGCGCTTCTTTGGCGGGGTGCCTTCGGTGCGGGGAGGCGGGCAGCTGGGCTGGAGGGGTGCGGCCTGGCCGACGCGCAGGTAGGCTGACGGCCCGGAAGGGGGGAAGAGTGAGGACTGGCGTCCTGGGCTGTCTAGTCCGAAAGGGGAAAGTGGGGGGGGGGGGGAAGAGAGAGGGTTAAAGGGTGGGCCAGGATGGTGGGTTTCGGGCCACTGTTCTATTTTCTATCTTTTCTTTTCTTTCTCAATTCTTTTCCTCTCTAATCCTTTTCTAAATTCTATTCTAATCTTCCTAGTAATTACTTTAGTAAATAAACTAAATGCATAATGCAATTAAAAGCTACATGGCTATGACATGATATGCAAATGCAATAAGTTAATTAATTATTTTAGAAATAATTTGCACTAGGCCATTTTATTAATTGCTAAATGCTAAAAATTGGCATTTTTAGAAATTGTGAAAAGTAGGGTGTTACAAACCTACCCCCCTTACAATGAATCTCGCCCTCGAGATTCAGAAAGATCGGTGAAGAGATGGGGAAACTCGGCTTTCAATTCTTCTTCTCCCACGTGGCTTCCTCTTTCGTGTGATGATCCCACAGTACCTTGCACATTCGAATCACCTTGTTTTGCATAACTCTCTCAACAACTTCTAGGATCTTGATTGGTTGTTCTGCATATGTGAGGTCTTCCCGAAGGTCTACTTCATCAATGGGGAGTTGTTCTTCAGGTACTCTTAAGCGCTTCTTCAGTTGTGACACATGGAACACGTCATGCACATCCGTGAGATGGGAGGGCAGCTCCAACTGATATGCAACTTCTCTTCTCTCGAGGATCTTGAAAGGGCCGATGTAACGTGGTGCTAACTTCCCTTTGACCTTGAAGCGTATAACACCCCTCATGGGTGATACCTTGAGATATACGAAATCTCCAACCTCGAAGGATAGGTCCCTTCGCCTACGATCGACATAGCTTTTCTGCCTTGACTGGGCAACCTTTAGGTTCTCACGCATAATCTTAACTTGTCTTTCTGCTTCCTATAGTATCTCTGGTCCAAAGACTTGGTTTTCTCCTGTCTCATTCCAGAATAGGGGTGTCCTACACTTTCTTCCATATAGGAACTCGAAAGGCGCCATCTTAATACTTGCTTGATAACTATTGTTATAGGAGAATTCTACGTAAGGCAAACTCTTGTCCCAACTCTTGCCATATTCCAAAGCACAAGCCCTCAACATGTCTTCCTATATTTGGTTTGTCCTCTCAGTCTGTCCATCAGTCTAAGGGTGATAAGCAGAGCTGAAGTTCAACTTGGTGCCCAGGGACTCATGTAGCTTCTCCCAAAGCCTCGAGGTGAACTGAGAGCCTCTGTCAGATACTATCTTCTTAGGGACTCCATTTAGGTAAACTATCCTTGACATGTATAGTTCTGCCAACTTTGCACCGCTGTAGGTTGTCTTGACGGGGATGAAGTGTGCCACCTTGGTTAAACGATCAACTATAACCCATATAGAATAATATCCTGACTGTGTACGGGGTAGCCCAACTATGAAGTCCATACCGACTTGTTCCTATTTCCACTCGGGATTCTTTAGAGGTTGAAGCAATCCGGCAGGCAGCGGGTCATTGGTGTTCGGCCTTGACACGCTAACATGTATCACATACAACAACATACTCTGCGACATCACGCTTCATGCATGCCACCAATAACGAGTCTTCAAGTCTTGATACATCTTAGTACTTCCTGGATGAATGGAGTATGCAGAATCGTGTGCTTCCTATAGGATCATGTCACGAATGGGCTTCTTGTCTGGCACACATATCCGTTTACCCATCCATATGGTACCCTTCTCATCTTCTGTGAAGTCGGTAGCCTTTCCTTCCTTAATGAGCTTTCTGATCTCACTTAGCTTCTCATCATCTAGCTGTCCCTTGCGGATTTCTTCATCGAGAGTGGGTTCTACCTCCATTGCAACTGTCTCTAGTTCATTCACAAACCCAAGGTTTCAGTTAATCAAGCTCCTTGCATAGTTCCGGTGGTAACTCTTCCACAATTACCTGGTGGCAATATGTCTTCCTACTCAAAGCATCCGCAACCACAGTCGCCTTCCCTGGATGATAGTTGATACCGACATCATAGTCCTTGATCAACTCTAACCAACACCGTTGTCTTAGGTTCAACTCCGTCTGAGTGAATATGTACTTGAGACTCTTGTGATCCGTATAGATCTCACAACGATGACCAAGAATATAGTGCCTCCAAATCTTCAGAGCATGTACCACTGCTGCCAACTCTAAACCATGCGTTGGGTACTTCTCTTCATGCTTTCGTAATTGCCTAGAGGCATATGCTACAACATGTCCTTCCTGCATGAGCACACATCCTAGTCCTTGTCTTGAGGCATCATAGTATATGTCAAAACTTTTGCTAATGTCAGGTAAAATCAAGACAGGGGCTGACATCAATCATCCCTTCTATTCTTCAAAACTGGCTTGACAACACGGAGTCCACTCAAAACTCTTGTCCTTCCCTAACAAAGTCGTCATTGGCTTCGCTATCTTGGAGAAATCCTTTATGAATTGCCGATAGTATCCGGCCAATCCAAGGAAGCTTCTAATCTCCTTTACTGTCTGGGGCGGTTTCCAGTCTAGAACGTCCTTCACCTTGCCTGGATCGACTAACACTCCTCCAGCGGAGATGACATGACCGAGGAAGGCTACTTCCTTCAACCAGAATTCACACTTGCTGAACTTGGCATACAACTTGTGCTGTCGTAGCTTTTCTAGAACTAGCCTCAGGTGTTCCTCATGCTCTTCTTCATTTTTCGAAAACACCAAGATGTCGTCAATGAACACCACAACAAACTCATATAACCCATATCTTGTCCGAAAAGCCGTCTTGGGTATGTCTGATGGTCTGATCTTCAATTGGTGGTACCCAGATCGCAGATTAATCTTGGAGAAGACACAAGCTCCCTTCATCTGATCAAACAGATCTTCAATCCGTGGTAGTGGATACTTGTTCTTGATGGTCACCTCGTTAAAAGAACGATAGTCCACACACATCCTCTGGGTCCTATCCTTCTTCTCGATAAAGAGTACTAGAGCTCCCCAAGGTGAGGAACTAGGACGAATGAAACCTTTCTCTAGCATATCTTGTAATTGCTTCTTAAGATCTACTAACTCATTAACTGGCATCCTATAGGGCCTCTTAGATATAGGTGCAGTTCCAGGTACTAAGTTGATAACAAACTCTATGTCGCGATCAGGCGGCATACCTGGAAGTTCTTCTGGAAAGACATCAGGGAAGTCACAAACCACTCGTATCTCTTCTATGGGGGTGCTGGTGGCTTGGTTCAGTATGATTCCCTTGGCTGCGGAGATGGCTGCCATGAACTCAACCTTGGTACCCTCTGCACTAGTCAACTGTACTGTTTGTTTGGCGCACTATATCACTCTGTCATACTTGTGTAGCCAATCCATTCCAAGTATAATATCTATCCCCTTGGAGTCTAGGATTATGAGGTTAGTTGAGAAGTCTACCCCCCCTTATTTTGAGGGCGACCTTTGGGCATATTTGATTGATTCTCATTTCTCCACCAGGAGAGCTAACTAGCATGGTATGCTTCATAATAGCAATTGGTAGATTGTACTTTGCAACATAGGCTGATGTTATGAATGAGTGTGATGCTCCCGAATCAAACAAAATGGTTGCAGGTTGAGAGTTAGCTAAGAACATACCGAGCACCACATCTGTAGCTTGCTCAGCCTCCTTAGTAGTGACATGATTGATGCGCCCTCGAGCATAATTCTGCTGCCCTCGGTTGCCTGGCAGCGTGTTGGTTGGGTCTTGCCTCGGTGCATTGTTCCTCTTGGGACACTGTCCCATGAAGTGACCTTCCTATCCGCAGTGATAACAACCGCGCTTCAGACCACTAGTGTTTTGTGGGCTGTTGGTGTTGCGGGGTAGGGTGCCTGCTGATAGGTGGTGCGAGGTCAATGCTGCGGGTTAGGGCGAGGTGTCTGATAGTTGGGGCATTGTATCTGGAAGTTAGGGCATGGAGCTTGCATGGGTGGCCTGACTGTGTTGGGGGCACGGTAGTATGGGTTGGGGGATGGCATCAGGTGAGGGCGAGTGTTACTACCAGATAATTGTCCTTGAAAGGGCATCTTCCTCTTGCCTTCCCTTTCAATCTCATTACGCTTGTTCTCCACCACAATGGCCTTGTCCACCAATTTCTTGAAGTTTGCATAGTCATTGTTCAGCAATTGGAACTAGATGTCATTCTGCAGTCGCCTCATGAACATGTACTGCTTCTTTTCATCTGTGCTCACATCCTCAGGAGCATACCTGGATAGTTGGATGAACTTATTCAAGTACTCACTTACTGTCATGCTTCCCTGCCTCAGGTCTTGAAATTCTTGTCTCTTCAATAGCTTGATACCCATGGGGACGTAGTGTGAGCGAAAGCTAGCCTTGAACTCGTTCGAAGTGATGGTCTCCACATCAGCATGGGCATTGCAATAAGCTTCCCACCAGTCTGCGGCTATACCAAACAACAGATGAGCTGCAAAGAGAACCTTCTCTCTATCATTGCATTGGGCGATCATCAACTTCTTCTCTATTGCCTTGAGCCAATCATCAGCTTCCATAGGATCCTTGGACTTAGATAAGGTAGGTAGGACTCTCCCAACCTATTCTGGGGTGGAGGTGGAGGTGATGGGGCATGGTGGTTCTGTTGGGCGTTTTGCTGGATGGCGCCCAAGGTTTGGATCACCGTCTACATAAGCTAAGTTTGCATGGCTAAGAGTTGCTCAAAGTTTGGAGCATTGTTGTCATCCTCGTTGTTCTGGTGGCTACCTTCAGCGTGTCCCCTAGTGTGAACCATCTGAGAGAATGAGTGGTGGAAATGGTGTGAGACGAGGTGGGATAATAGTGAAAAAAGAAAGAACCCCAACTAAATGCTTCAAGGAATGATAAGCAAAATGATAGTTTATTTAATAAGCAAACAAAAGATGAGGTTGTGGACAAAGTGCCAAGGCATCCCACAACTCACATCAAGCACACTCAAATCAAGCCAAGTGAAAGAGTTTATTACATCACATCATGAAAAGCAAAACGATCTAACGCTTGATTATTACAATCTTTATTCATTGGGACAAGGAGTCTCCTAGGCACGGGAGCTGGCTTCATCGGAGATCGAGGGTAGGGAGCTTGCGCGCTTCGGGGAGTTTGTAGTCCAAGTACGGATGCCAGAGGAGTAGAGGTCACTCTGCTCCCCCATCTTGACTCGTTGGTCGCGCATTATATAAGTCTCAGTATCACACAGCCTTTTCCAAAGAGTGTGGTTTTCCTTCAGTAGGGCCTCCATAGCATGGCTTAAGTCCGTAGCGACTCCCTGAGTCTTGTCCATCTCTCTGGTGCTCATATACCATTCTGTAGGAGCGACGGTGTACTTTTCTGTGCCTAGCTTCCGACGGGGAACGTGGGCAAAACTTGTGAGAGCTTTCCAGGAAGCGTCGTCCACTACGGCCTCACGAGTAGCCCTTGGCGTGCGGCCACGATGAGTAGAAATGACGCGGTCGCCGTCGTAGATGTTGACCTCTGCTCTCCATTCTTCATGAAAAGGGTGATCCACCTTCTTGAGGAAGTAATGTGGCCTGTTGGTGATGACGATCCTCTCAAGTAGCTTCCGCAGGGTCTTGGAGAAAGTCTCACACTCTAGTCCAAAAGAGCAGTACTTCTCGGCCTGACAGACCACTGGGTCCTCGTCCTCCTCCTCTGAGCCATCACCATCTTTAGGATCTTCATGGTCCTCAGGTTCTTCTGGGTTTTCTTTGCCTTGGGGTTCCTCAGGATCCTCTTGTTGCTCTTGTTCTTCAGGCTCTTCCTCTTCAGGTCCCTTAGGATCTTCTTCCTCTATGGGATCTTCCTGCGGTGCCTCTAGGAGCTCCTCGTCAGACAACAGGGCCGTCTCATGCTCGGGCTGGGTGACCTCCTCACTTGCTTCCTTCCGAACACACCTAGGAGCAAGGCGTCCACATTGACGTCCAGACGTTGCCTTACGAGCAGTTAGCTTGGTACGGCCCATCTAGATTTTGGAAATAACAAGGGGTGAATAAGCAATGGTTAAAAGAAATATGAAAATAAACAAAAGCAAAAAATAAGAAAACAATAAGGATTAATATTTTGTTAAAATAGTTTGTATAGATGTAAACCAAAATAGGGTCCTAAATGCGTCCATGGCTAACTAGGCTGACGTCCTACAGTCGATATGGCTCTGATACCACTTCTGTAACACCCATTTTAAGGAGCAAAACAGGTGCAGCCGTACGTGTGCCCAGAATCAAGTTACACACACATACATTACATCATCAATGGTAAATAGAATAAATATCCATATCCTTTAATTATTATATCGTATCTTTATTACAAAAGGACTCGTAGGTCTAAAAGAAAAGTATATCAAAGCAGCGGAAATAAACTAGCGTAGACGTCCCAAGACTCCACAGGCATTGACTGGTGGACCATCGCCTAGTACTCGCCTCCATCATCTTCATAGTGGTTCCATTCCTCTCCTGTGGCTGAGCAGCAATATGGTATAGCAAGGGTGAGTACATGTCATAATCAGCAAGTGGGGAAAAGGATGACATGGGGCCAAAAACAAGGAAGGCTAAAAGAGTTTACTGCATGAGCTTTTAATTAATCTAAGCAACCTATTTACTACGTGGGGTCATCCCAACCATAATTTCCATCAGGTGCTATCCAAGCCAAGTCCCAATCCATCCAACCAAACCAATCCATACCCAATAAATCTTGTGAGGACTCCAGGCCGCTCTTGACTGTGAGCACGACTATCATGATAGTTTGATACTCTGCAGAGTTTCTACCACTTTACCCTCAAGTCGTGATTCCCTTGGTGCCCATGGACGCGACCCACATTACACACTTCCTTTGGTGTGTTGCAGGGTTTCACTACGAGGCTTTTCCATAGGGTCTCCTAGTACATGCTAGCCACTAAGGTTTCACTCCCGTCCATAAGTGATAGCCTCTCAACAAGCAGCTCATCACCCCAGGAGCCCCCTCTTGAGCCATTCGGATACAAGGACAGTCCTCTCTTGACTTCCATTCCCCGCTCCACCAAACACTGCACCAACACTGGGAGAACACCTAATTACTACGCCAAGCCTAACCCATATCGGTCTTGTGATGGCACTGTTTTCCTGGGACATCGCTCCAAAAACTGGTTCCTAGGATCTACAACAAGCCTACCACCACCGACCATGTGCCCATGGCACCACATCCATTCCATCCGGCTTGCATAGATCCCTAAGCCATGTTGCTAAAAGGATTACCAATCATTCCCCACATGATATCATTCATTAGTGAAGATTAATATTAACCCCACATCACATAAGTAACCTAAGCTCATCTACCCGCAACCAACCAACCAACTAGATCAAGGCGACAAGGAAAAGGATAAAACAATACTAGGAATACCCTAACCATAGGTTCCCAATCAATTAACACAAGCATGTAATTCTACAATAATATTATAATAGGTACAAGATGCATCAAGGATAATTGCCTTCGTCCTACGCGGGAGGCTGCTGTAACACTTCAAATTCCTGCTCCTGGAACTCCTCGTAGGGTGGTTCTTGTGTATGCTCGTCTTTACGCAATAGTACCAACACAAGCAATTACATAACAATCAAAACACAACCATGCAACAGTGGAAAAACAATATGTAAATGCCATGAATGCACAAGTTATGCTCCTACGAGAAATTTGACGCAAGAATCACCTAATTTGGAGTTACGAGTGAAAAGTTATGCTCAAATGAAGTTCTAGGGTTAAAATAGTAAAAACAGGCTAGCTTGAGGGCTAAAAGGTAATTTTCAGAAACTACAGGGACTAAACTGCAAAATAATAGGGTCTAAATAACTTGTACAAAAATCTAGGGACTAAAATGTCATTTGGAACAAGTACAAGGACTTAAGTGTAAAAAGACAGGGCCAAAATATAATTAAAAATAAGTTTAGGGGTGTTTTTGTAAAATTATAGGGTCAAAATAATAATTTTAGTAAAGTACAGGGGTGTTACAATAAAAATTACAGTGGTAAAAATAATGTTTATGAAGTTCAAGGGCTTAAATATAATTTCCTAAAGTTTCTGGACAAGAACAGGGGCATAGTTCTAATTTAAGCTAAACGTAGGGGCCGAAATGTAAAACTACTACAATAACCAGGAATTAGCTCAATTATTTTAGAAGTAAAAATCCCGTGCACCGGGTCTATGGGACTTGTGGACCCTTGGTCCACTGGTCCACGGTGCACCAATTACATACCCCTATGGTGTATGTAATCTGGCGCGTTGGATCACGATCCAACGACCAGGGTTTAAAACAGGGGTGAGGCGTGGCTGCCGGCGGCCAGCACGGCGCCGTGCGGTGGCGCTTGCCGGAGCTCGCCAGAGATGGCGCTCCGGTGCACGGAGCTCGGCCGGGACTGGTCCAGAGGGGAGAGGAGGGCATGGCGGGCTCACCAGAGTGGTCGCGCACGGGAGTTAGAGGTCGGGGAGGGCTCGCGACAACGGAAGGCGGCTCCGGCTTGTCGGCAACGGTGGGGAGGGGTCAGGCGGCGACGGGAAGCGACCGGGATCCACTCGCGATGGTCCTCGAGTTCCTGCGATGCATGGCGGTGGGTCAAATTGGACCGGGACTCATCGGAGGGGAGGAATCGTGGTGGTGGTGGAGCTCTTACTGGAGGTGGCAGAGAACTTGTGGGCGGCGGTGCTGGAGCGAACTAGAGAGGAGGGGGAAGGCTTGAGCACGTCTAGGGAAGGGTTGGGCGTTGGCTTTTATAGGAAGGGTAGGCTAGGGTTCCTCGGCGCGGCTCGGCGGAGAGCAGGGGCTGACAAGGTCGCGCCTTCCAAAATTAGGAGCTGGTGGCGGGGTTTGATGGGGGAAAGCGGGGGCGGTGATTGCGGAATGCGCGGCGGTCATGGGCGCGGTGTCGGCAGGGCACGGGAGCAAGCACGTGGGCGGGATTTGAAATCGGGAAAGCAGAGAAGGAAAGGGGGCGGGGATCCTGGCTGGAGGACGGGGATGACAAGCGGGACCTGGGTGTCAGCGAGAGAAGGAAGTGGGAGGGAGGCGGTTCTTTGGTAGGGCGCCTTCGGTGCGGGGAGGGGTGCGACTGGGCTGGAGGGGTGCGGCCTGGCCGACGCGTAGGTGGGCTGGTGGCCCGGGAGGGGGGAAGAGTGGGGACTGGCGGCCTAGGCTGTCTACGCCGAAAGGGGAAAGTGGGGGAGGGGGGGAGAGGGTTTCGAGGTGGGCCAGGATGGTGGGTTTCGGCCCACTATACAGTTTTCTCTCTTTTCTTTTCTGTCTAAATTCTTTTCCTCTCTAATCCTGTTCTAAATTCTATTTCTAATCTTCTTGGTAATTAATTTAGTAAATAACCTAAATGCACAATGCAATTAAAAGCTACATGGCAATGACATGATATGCAAATGCAATAAGTTAATTAATTATTTAGAAAATAATTTGCACTAGGATATTTTATTAATTGCTAAATGCTAAAAATTGGCATTTTTTAGAAATTGTGAAAAGTAGGGTGTTACACTAGCAGAGCAGCGATGTTGGCTAGAACCGATTATGTTGAAGATGAATTAAAGTGGTCAACATGATATCCTTAGATACTTGGCCACGACCCAATCACCGGCTAGAACTGGCCGAATATAGAGGATGAGTCGAAGCTACAAGGAGATATTATGAAGCGGGTCATTCTGTATTTGAGAAGAGTTTTTTCGACATACCACCAACACTCGACATACTCTACGACCTGAGTGACAAGCTGCAAAGAGGCATGTCAACCGACCCGCACAGCAAGGCTACAGTCAGAGTAACAAGTCACAAACAAGCCACGTCAACTGGCTGACACAACAACAAGGCTGCAATCCGAGTGACAAGCATCGAACGGGCACCTCAACTAGCTCACACAGCAATGTGGCTACGAACCAAGTAACAAGTCACAACCAGGCACGTCAACTGGCTCGTAGAGTAAGGAGGCTACACTCCGAGTGACAAGTCATGAACTGGAATGTCACTTGGCTCGTACTGCAACGAGGCTGCGGATCGAGTGAGAAGCCACGAACGGGCTTGTCAACTAGCTTGCATAGCAACGAGGCTGCGACTAGAGTGACTAGCAACGAATGAGTATGTCAACTGAGTCGCACAACAAGGCTACGACTCGAGTGACAAGACGCAAACAAGCCAAGGCACGTTAACTGGCTCGTAGAGAAGCAATGTTGGCTAGAATCGATCGTCTAGATGATGAGTTAATGTGGTCAACATGATATCCTTAGATACTTGGTCACGGCACAAGCACCGGCTAGAACTGGTCGAATATAGAGGATTAGTCGAAGCTACAAGGAGATATTATGAAGCGGGTCATTCTGTATTCGAGAAGATTTTTTTCAGAATACCACCAACACTCGATATACTCTGCGACCCAAATGACAAGGTGCAAAGGGGCATGTCAACTGACCCGCACAGCAAGGCTGCAGTCAGAGTACCAAGTCACGAACAAGGCATGTCATCTAGCTCACACAGCAACGAGGCTACAATCCGAGTGAGAAGCATCATACGGGCACCTCAACTAGCTCACACAGCAACGAGGCTACAAACCAAGTAACAAGTCGTGACTGGGGCCCGTCAACTGGCTTGTAGAGCAAGGAGTTGCACCCCGAGTGACAAGTAGTGAATTGGAATGTCACTTGGCTCGTACTGCAACGAGGCTACGGATCGAGTGAGAAGCCATGAACGGGCTTGTTGACTGGCTTGCATGGCAACGAGGCTACGACTAGAGTGACAAGCAACGAACAAGTATGTCAACTGACTCGCATAGCAAGTCTACGACTCGAGTGACAAGACAGTAACAAGGCATGTCAACTGACTCGTGTAGTAGACGAGTTAAAGTGGTTAACATGATCTTTAGATACTTGGTCATGGCCCAATCACCGGCTAGTACTGGTCGAATATAGAGGGTGAGTCGAAGCTACAACGAGATATTATGAAGCAGGTCATTCTGTAGTCGAGAGGAGTTTTTTCGGCATACCACCAACAATCGACATACTCTACGACTCGAGTGACAAGCTACAAAGGGGCATGTCAACTGACCTGCACTGCGAGGCTGCAGTTAGAATAACAAGTCACAAACGAGGCAGGACTTCTAGCTCACACAACAACGAGGCTGCACTCCGAGTGACAAGCATCGAACCGGCACCTCAACTAGCTCACACAACAATGAGGCTACGAACCAAGTAACAACTTGCGACCGGGGCACGTCAACTGGCTCGTAGAGCAAGGAGGCTGCGCCCCGACTGACAAGTCGCGAACTGGAATGTCACTTGGCTTGTACTGCAACGAGCATTGAGTGAGAAGCCACAAACGGGCTTGTCGACTGGCTTGCATAGCAACGAGGCTGCGACTCGAGTGACAAGCAACAAACCAGTATGTCAACTGACTCGCACAGCAAGGCTACGGCTCGAGTGACAAGACACAAACGAGGCACGTCAACTGGCTCGCAGAGCAGCGATGTTGGCTAGAACCAATCGTATAGTAGATGAGTTGAAGTGGTCAACATGATATCCTTAGATACTTGGTCACGACCCAATCACCAGGTAGAACTGGTCGAATATAGAGGATTAGTGGAAGCTACAAGGAGATATTATGAAGCAGGTCATTCTGTATTCGAGAAGAGTTTTTTCGGCATACCACCAACACTCGACATACTCTACAACCCGAGTGACAAGCTGCAAAGGGGCATGTCAGCTGACTTGTATAGCGAGGCTGCAGTCAGAGTAACAAGTCACGAACGAGGACGGTCCTCTAGCTCACACAACAACGAGGCTGCAATCCGAGTGACATGCATCGAACGGGCACCTCAACTGGTTCACGCAGCAACGAGGCTACGAACCAAGTAACAAGTCGCGATCGGGGCACGTCAACTGGCTTGTAGAGCAAGGAGCTGCACCCCGAGTGACAAGCCGCAAACTGGAATGTCACTTGGCTCGTACTGCAACGAGGCTATAGATGGATTGAGAAGCTACGAACGGGCTTGTCGACTGCCTTGCACAGCAACAAGGTTGCGACTAGAGTGACAAGCAACGAACGAGTATGTCAATTGACTCACACAGCAGGGCTACAGCTCGAGTGACAAGACACAAACAAGGCAAGGCACGTCAACTGGCTCGAAGAGCAGCGATGTTGGCTAGAACCGATCGTCTAGAGGATGAGTTAAAGTGGTCAAAATGATATCCTTAGATACTTGGTCATGACCTAATCACCGGCTAGAACTGGTCTAACATAGAGGATGAGTCAAAGCTACGAGGAGATATTATGAAGCGGGTCATTCTGTACTCGAGAGGAGTTTTTTGGGCATACCACCAACAAATGACATACTCTGCGACCCGAGTGACAAGCTACAAAGGGGCATGTCAACTGACCCACACTACGAGGCTATAATCAGAATAACAAGTCATGAACAAGGCAGGTCATCTAGCTCACACAGCAAGGAAGCTGCAATCCAAGTGACAAGGATCGAACGGGCACCTCAACTAGCTCACACAGCAACGAGGCTACGAACCAAGTAACAAGTCACGACCGGGGCACGTCAAATGGCTCTTAGAGCAAGGAGGTTGTGCCCCGAGTGACATGTTGTGAACTGGAATGTCACTTGGCTTGTTCTGGAACGAAGTTGCGAATCGAGTGAGAAGCCATGAACGGGCTTGTCGATTAGCTTGCATAGCAACGAGGTTGCGACTAGAGTGACAAACAAGTAATGAGTATGTCATTTGACTCGCATAGCAAGGCTACGGCTCGAGTGCCAAGACACAAAGAAGGCACATCAACTGGCTCGCAGAGCAGCGATGTTGGCTAGAACCGATCGTGTTGAAGACAAGTTAAATTGGTCAACATGATATCCTTATATACTTGGTCACGACCCAATAACCGGCTAGAACTGGTCGAATATAGAGGATTAGTCGAAGCTACAAGGAGATATTATGAAGCGAGTCATTCTATATTCGAGAAGAGTTTTTTCGGCATACCACCAACACTCGACATACTCTGTGACCCGAGTGACAAGGTGCAAAGGGGCATGTCAACTGATCCGCACAACGAGGCTACAGTCAGAGTAAAGTGTCACGAATGAGGCAAGTCATCTATGTGGTGCCCCTTCCCGGAGGATCGAGGTCCCGACGGTGCTGATAGCGCAGACTGTTGATAATACAACATTGGTCCAAATTTAAGTTGAATATTACATTAATTCGATGATTCAGAGTGCAGCAGAATTAATACAAGTTCATAAATGTTTTGAAACAGCGGAAGCAAATACGTAAAGGAACTACACTCGACGGTACAGCCTGGTGGTGATCCATGCCCGAAGGACCATCACCCTAGCAACAAGCAACATCACTGCGATGGCGAGTCGGACTCCTAGTGGGCGGTCTAACCCTCAGGGACTTGCATGTCCCAGGGCATCACATCTACAGTCAATTCTATTTCTTTATTACCTAAAAAACACAATGGCACAAAGCCTGAGTACTAATTACTCAGCAAGACTTACCCGCCGGACACCTACACATGCAGAGGCTCTAATAGGTGGCTTGTTTAGAAGGACTCGCACTAAGCAACCTATTAGTTCTAATAAGTTTTTAAGTGTCAATTTAAATGGGTTGAGCCGCAATGTAACTTTAGTTGCAACAAAAAGGATAATAAAACAATATATAAAGTTAATACGACATAAGAGCAATAATAATAATAATGATTGTCATCATCAGTAAGCAACATAATCCATTCCATGATATTAGGTGCAACTATGTGATTGGCGCGATGACCAAGTGGTACTCATTACTGCGAGGGACAACAATTGCAATCGATTTACACCAGCTGGGAAAACCCGAGATGCACGACACATACGCACCAATTAAGGTCGTATATGTCAACCTTTCGCAAGAAAAGCACCTACACCTTAGCCCGGGTGTGGTGACGTCGAGTGGGCATGCCATTCTGCCAACAGTACTTCATGGTCTGAACCACCCACTCCAGCAGCAGGAGGGTCAATGACCAATGCACCTTAACCGTCCTCAATGCAAGTAACCTTTAATGCTACATCGGTTTACTAGTGCCCATAAGCTAGTATGCATTCGGTACTGTTCAATACTTGATCAAGGGGCCGATCACGGACGTGTCCTAGGTTCGACAAGGCAGGGCTACCACAGTCAACACCCATGTGTTGTTGCAAACCTACACATGCATTATCCCTGAAACTTCTTTTAATAATTCTTGTTCCAGTGATCAAGTTCATTCCTTAGTAATCATACTTTCTAACGAGACTTAGTAGTTACTAAGCATAGCATAACAGTACCGATTCTACCAATTTCTAAAGACAGTAGCATATGTCATTTGGATATTATGCAAGGTAGGTTTCAATCAACTCCTATGACCTAATGCAACAATAATTATAGACACTATTGAAGTAAACTAGCAAAATTTTGTAAAAAGGCAAATGCAAACCGGGGCTTGCCTGGATTGATGTTAGTGCTAGCAACTACAACTTCTTGCTCTTGAGGGTCAATGTCCTTCTGGAAGTCTTCCTCTTGCTCCTGGTTGTCGTTACCTATATGACGGAATTGAATTAACGACATTATCGAAATACCGTTGAATACAATGATATGATGTATACAAGCACAATGTGTTTTTAATGTTAATTAAAAATTATTTTATATTCTCGAAGCCATATGCTTCAGAGAAGTTGGGTTGTGAATTAAGATTTTAGGTATATATATTCTTTTTGTAATTAAATAAGCTAAATGAGTGATATGAGCAATTAAATTAATTAATAAAGCAAACTTATGTTTCTGGACATGTGTGATTTACTGTGAATAGAGACTTACATGAGTGATTTTTATGCCAAGTGGCAAGGGCAAATTTATTGCAAAATAATTACTAAAATTAATTTAAGCAAACACACTAAACAATTTCCAGAGCCTAAAATAATTCATATTTATCCAAACAAATATTTTTGGTGGTAGATAATCATGTGTTTACTAAGCATGCCAAAAATCAGGGTCTAATTTTATACCTAGAATTTCTGGTGAATTATTTGGTGTTTGGACAATTAAATGAATCACTAAAAATGCATGTACAGAGACAACTATTTATCATTTTACTAAAACAGAGCACTGAAATATGAATCCAACAAAATTTGTTTTGGCCATATTGGGTTTAAATTCGATTTACTATGAGTTTTAGAAGTTCTGGTTATTTTCTGGAGTTTCTATTAATTTCCTGGGTTAATCAAATGACAGGTCAGCGCCACGTGGGCGACACATCGATGCCACGTCAGGGCCAGCTCAGCTGCCAGTGGATGCCAGTCAGCGCGCCGGGACAAAGGGTTTGCTTTGCCAGAGGGCTCGCCGCCGGCGGCTGTGGGCGGCGGAAGCTCGTCGCGATGGCGGGAGAATGGACTACTAGCCGAGGCGCTTCGGTTGGAGGGGTTCGCGAGTGAGGTAGCTCACCGGAGGGGTGCCGACGTCGAGAGGCGGCGGAAGAGGAGACTTCGGCTGCATCGCATTTAGGCTAGGAGGCAGCAAATCGAGCGCTGTCTTCGCCCATAGCTTCACGGTGATGTGGGGAAGAGCGGCACAAGGTCGGAGTTTGTTGATGAGGGCTGGAGAGTAGTGCTCGTCATGGAGGCGGCGTGGGATTGGGCAGAGTTGAGGCGGTGGCCGGGGAAAAGTGGAATGCCGACGTCCTAGTGCATGAAATCAAAGGGGAAGAGAGTCGGGGGTTTGCGTTGAGGTTTTGCGCTTGCGAGCGAAAGGGAATGGGATGAGAAGGCT
This sequence comes from Eleusine coracana subsp. coracana, assembly GCA_032690845.1. Lineage (NCBI taxonomy): Eukaryota > Viridiplantae > Streptophyta > Magnoliopsida > Poales > Poaceae > Eleusine > Eleusine coracana. Next base: position 36,334,380 of record CM064418.1, read on the forward strand.
CACTGAGTGCTACAAATTCCAGCCAACAGCAGAGGACATCGCCGGGGAAGTCACTTCTGGATTTCCTTCAATTCACTCTATTTGTGCATCAATTCGGCTAGGCAGGGTCAGAGGAAGGTAGAGGGGGAGTACGCGAGTGCATTGGAGCTCTTAGCTCGACTTGGAGGGCAAGGAATCAGTGGCCATGTGAGGTTGACTCAGGTTCGGTAATGGCGACTAGTGGTGGGGGAAAATGAGAGCAGATGGAGCTGGTTATGGCCGAGGGATCCGAGGTGGCGTGGCTTGGGTTCGTGCTAAGTCAGCGCATAAGTCTGTGCAGCTGAGGTGACGGGAGCGGCCAGGCACGAGGGGTTGGGCGAACCTCTGAAGCGGCCATGGCAGAGCCGGTCGGTGCAGCGGGAATTGAAGATGGGATGGGGAAAGGGGGTGCCGATAGGACGGGACGGGGTGAGCAGAGGGCAGGCGACACTGTCGCAGTGATGTCCCGAGGCGGGGAGGCGTGAAGGGGAGACAAGGTGTGCGCCGGTGGAGAGAGCTGTCAGGGGGAGAAGCGCTGTGCCAGTGAGGAAGAAGAAAAGAGGATTTTGCACAGCAGTCCTCGATCTTTCAATATCCTTGCAAAATAGTCCCTGGTCAATGGTATTTCCAAAACAAATAGGTAGGGGCCTCCAATTAAATTGGGATTTTGCACATAGGTCCTTAGAGATATTCCTGGTGCTCTGGTGGGACCCATTTGGTCAGAATTTGTGTAATTATTTCATAATTAATTCCCCATTGTGAAAGGTTTTCATACTTTAATTAATTATTTGGGGTATTTCAACAATTGGTAAAATGCCCATTAAATTCATAAAATTATATCTTAATATTACTAATATGACTATGAATTTAGTTGGCATATGTTGTATAATAGAATTTCATTTGGCTCACAATTTGTTTTGCAGGGTTTTTAATTACCTAGAATAAATTTAAATAATTGAAGTGAGGCTTCGTCATTTTATGCTATATGATTCATGATTTGTGCTCTTCATGCTTGTTAAATAGGATTGAGACACCTGGGGTGTCACAGCCCTCCCTCCTTAAAGAAATCTTGTTCCGAGATTATGAACAAGGCAAACTAGAGGGAAGTACGGTGGTCAAAACATACCTGCGTATGACGACCAAACTTTTGGGTAATGCATACTCAGGAATTCTTCAGATTGCCAAGTGGCTTTGTCTTCTCTGTGATTACTCCATTGAACTTTATAGAATTTGAGTGTTCTTTTATGGGTTCTGCGCTCTTTCTCATCGAGGATCTTTGTTGGTTGTTTGGAGTATGTGAGATCGGGTTGGAGTTGGTCATACTCCTCCAAGACTTTGTCAATCAGTGGTTTGAGACATAGCTTTAACTGAGAGACGTGGAAAGTGTTATGAACTCCTGATAGATTAGCGGGTAACTCCAGCTTGTAGGCTACATTTCCACATCATTCCAAAATTTGGAATGGTCCAATATAACGGGGAGCTAACTTTCCTTTGACTCCAAACTGTTGGATACCCTTCATAGGTGACACTCGAAGATAGACGTAGTTACCCTTATTGAAATACAGTGGTCTACATCATCTGTTTGCGTACATCTCTTGATGGCATTTGGCAGCCTTAAGATTTGCCTGAATGGCATGAACTTTTTCTTCTGCATCTTTGACAAGATCAGGACCAAAGGTTACTCTATCTCTAGATTCAGAACAGTTTAACGGTGTTCTACAACTGCGACCAAAGAGTGCTTCAAATGATGACATTTTCACACTCTCCTGGCAACTGTTGTTATACCAGAATTCAGCGTAGGGTAGATACTCATCCTAGTTACCACCATGTATTAAAACACATGCGCTAAGCATATCTTCCAAAATTTGGTTGACACGCTCTGTCTGCCCATCGGTAGCGAGATGGTAAGCAGAACTAGGAATTAGACCTGTACCCAAAGATGCACGCAGCTGTTCCCAGAAACAAGCGACAAACTACGAACCACGATCTGAGATGATGGTCTTGGGTACTTCATGATGACACAGAATTCTTGCAATGTATAGCTCTGCGTATTGCCATATGTTGTATCTATTGTTGACCGGCAAGAAGTGAGCAGATTTGGTGATCGGTCCACAATGACCCAAATAGAATTGTGCTTACGCGAAGTGAGATGTAGGCCAACAATAAAGTCCATGCAGATGTCCTCCCATTTCCAGTCGGGAATACTCAATGGTTGAAGCAATCTGGCTTGTTTCAAATGGTCAGCCTTAACTCTCTGACAAGTATCACATTCTGTAACATATCGAGCCACTTCTTGCTTCATTCTTGTCCACCAAAAATTCTTGTTTAGATCATGGTACATTTTATTACTACCCGGATGGATGGAGTACTTGGAGTGATGTGCTTCATCCAAGATTTTCCGTCTAAGTACAAAGTTTTTTGGTACTACCAAACGGTTTTTGAACCATAGGGTACTGTTGGAGTCTTGAGTGAAGCATTTTGCTTTACCCCTCTTAATGTTTTGACGGATATGATTCATACCAATGTCATTTTTCTATGTAGCAATGATTTCTTTACGAATAGTAGAATGTACACTAAGGTTGCTAATCACTATAGAAGGCAAAACGTGAAGACTGGGTTCTGAAGCAGTGATGTGGTTGCCGTTGTTCTGGTACTCCCGTACTAAGTGATGGTAGTGTACCTTCCTACTCAACGCATCGGCGACTATATTGGCCTTGCCCGGATGATAATGAATCTCTAGGTTATAATCTTTGATTAGTTCTAGCCACTGGTGTTGCCTCATGTTCAGATCGAGTGAAAATATATTTCAAGCTCTTATGATCCATGTAGATGTGCACAAAGTTTCCGAGCAAATAGTGCCTCCATAATTTTAGTGCAAGTACAACTGCAGCTTGTTTCAAATCATGAGTTGGATAGTGCTCTTCATGCTTTCATAGTTGTCGAGATGCATAGGCAATGACACGACCTTCCTACATGAGCACACATCCAAGACCTGTCCCAGATGCATCACAATACATGTCAAACGACTTGGTGATGTCTGGTTGGGCCAATACTGGGGCAGGGGTCAATAATTTCTTCAATGCTTGAAATGATTCTTCACACCTGTTGTTCCAATTGAATTTCTTATCCTTTTTCAATAGCTCCGTGATGGGTTTGCTCAGCCGAGAAAAATTTGGAATGAACCTACAATAATATCCATCTAGCCTAAGGAAACTGCATAGTTGATGAACCGTCTTTGGTGACTTCCAATCTAGCACATCTTGAACTTTGCTAGGATCCACCGCGATACTTTCCGCAGAGACTATGTGACCAAGAAATGGCACACGGTCCAACCAAAATTCACACTTACTGAATTTTGCATACAGCTTGTGATCTCGGAGGCGTTGAAGAACAATACGAAGATGTTCAGCATGCTCTTCCTTGGACTGAGAATAGATGAGGATGTCATCAATGAATACTACCACAAATTTGTCCAACTCGGGCATGAATACCGAATTCATGAGGTACATGAAATGGGCAGGGGCATTTGTCAATCCAAATGACATTACTAGATACTCAAACAATCCATATCTAGTAGAGAAGGCGGTCTTCGGGATGTCTTTGACTCTAATCTTGTTTTGATGATAGCCCGAGGGGAGGTCAATCTTTGAAAAGACCTTAGCACCAACCAATTGGTCGAAGTGGATATCTATACGGGGTAATGGGTATTTGTTCTTGATGGTAATATCGTTAAGAGGCCGATAGTCAACGACAAGGTGCAAGGACTTGTCCTTCTTCTTCACAAAAATAGCAGGGCAGCCCCAAGGTGAAGTGCTTGGGCAAATGAATCCCTTTTCCAATAACTCATTCAATTGCTTTTTCAACTCAGCCAGCTCGTTCCAGGCCATTTTATACGGGCGACGGGATATTGGAGAAGTTCCTGATTGTAGCTCTATCTTAAATTCCATGTCATGGTCAGGCGGTAGACCAGAGATGTCCTCGGGAAACACGTCCGGATACTCACGAATGACGGGAATACTCTCGAGTGATTGCCCTTCCAAGTGATGGACAACCAAGGCTTTCGATGAATTGGCATTTAGAGAAAGTGTGTCCTTTCCATGCTGTGACACCCCAGGTGTCTCACTTTCATTTAACCAACATGAAGAGCATAGATCATTTAACCAACATGAAGAGCATAGATCATGAAATAATAAAACTCACTCCCTTTTGAATTAATTCTAGGCAAACAAAAACCCTGCAACCAAGTTATTGAAGCAATTCAAAAATTTCAATACAACTCATGCCCAATAATTTCATCACCAATTTGGTAATGATAAAATAGAATATTATGAATTTATTGGGAATTTTATCTGCTTGGCAAAACCCTTAATTAATTAATTGATTCTTAACTAACTAATTAATGCATTTAATAAATTCTAAAAATATGTTGATGAAAATTCCAAATGAAATTTACCAGAGTGTTTTCCACCATTTAAATAGTTAGTCCACCAAATTTCACCATTTTAGGAAATCTCTAGCTATTTTATTTTGAATTATGAAAAACTAGTGTTGACCAGGGACATGTTTGTGAGAAATCTAGAACTCCAGGGGGTGCAGCGCAAAATCTCCTTCTCCTTCCTCTCACTGGCGCAGAGCCTGCCGGCTCCGCCCTGCTGACGCTGGCGCACCACCCAGGCCGCCTTCACCCCTCCACCTCGAAACTGTGCGTGCGCAACAGTGCATCAACGTCTATTCACTTTGCATCACCGTCGCTCCACTGCTTCCTGAGCCCAGCCGAGAGCACTCACACAACCGCTCACTTCCCCTCTAGCTCCCCAGGCCACTTCCTCGACAACTCCCTGCGTGAACTCAATCCAATTGAAGAAATACCGAGACCCACAGTTCCGGTGACCTCCTCTGCTGTCGACCGAAATTGGCCATCTCCGGTGAGCCTCGTTCCCTCTTTCCTCCTTTACCGTTTGTGCAACTCTCGGCCGAACGAGCTGGCTTTAACTCCTTCCTGTTTTCATGTGCAAGTCACCGGCATTCTGCTTTTTCCCTGGCCCCGGACCATCGCCGCCGATCACCGAAGCCTCCTCCACGACGAGCCCCTGCTTCCGGCCTCCTCCGACGCAAACCGACGTGATGCCGAGCCTTCCCGAATCGCCGTGAAGCTGTAGAAGCCGACCCCGTCCGTCTTGCTGCTCCGAGCCATCCCCGTGACCCCGCCGAAGACCTTGGCTCCACCGTCTCTCACCGACGACCCTCTTCCGGTGAGATCCCGTCCTCGCGAACCCCACCCAACTCCTTGCCTCGACGTGCGCACCATGCTAGCTCTTCCTTGACGAGCTTTCTCCCCCGTAGCACCCGCCGGCGAGCCCTCCAGCGAGGCAGCCTCTATTCCGGCGCGTCGACTGGCATCTGACTGGCCGCCTGCATGTCGCTGACGTGGTGCTGATGTGTCGAATGCGTGGCACCGACGTGTCATTAGTTAAAACTAGAAATACCCAGGAAATTCCAGAAATGCATAAAACTTTGAAAACACCTAGTAAATCGAATTTAACTCCAATGAAGCCCAAACAAAATTTATTTGGTTCACCTTCAAGAGCTCTATTTTAGTAAAATGATAAATCTTAGCCCCTGATCATGCATATTTGATAATTCATTAAATTGTGAAAACACTAATTAATTCACTAGACATTCTAGGAATGGAATTAAATCTTGATTTTTGGCATGCTTAGTAAATACATAATTAGCTACCACCACAATTTTTGGTTTAGTAAAATATGAATTATTTTAGGCTCTAGAAATTATTTAGTGTGCTCACTTAAATTAATTCTAGTAATTATTTTACAGTTAATTGGCCCCTGCCACTTGGCACAAAATTCACTCACACAAGTCTCTGTACTTAGTAAATTACACAAGTCCAGAAACCTAAAGTTACTTAATTAAATTAAATTAATAGCTCATACAACTATTTTACTTTAATAAATGCCAGTAATTAGAATAAATATATACAGAGGCTGTAAATTGGTAAAAATGCAATTCATCTATGTCCCGGTGCATGATAAATCATTCAAGTCCAGAATTGATTGGTTACTATTTTAATTACTTAATTATTCTGAAAAACTATAACAACCCTAAATAAATGATTAATACACATACAATGATGAAACTCTAATTTGTTTCTTTGAAGCATATGGCTTCGAGAACATTGAAGCATATGACCTCGAGAACATAATAATAATTTATCGACATCAAAACACAATGTGCTTGCATGCATCATATCATTGCATATAACGGTGTTACGACAATACCGTTAACACCTTTGTCATCAGATAGGCAACGACAACCAGGAGCCCGAAGAGGATCAGAAGGAGACTGAGTCTCAGGAACAAGAGGTTGAAGTCGCTAACACTAGTGTCGATCCAGGCAAGCCCCAGTTTTCATTCGCCATTTTATAAAGTTGCTAGTTATCAATATTACTAGTGTCTATGTTTATTGATGCATTAGGTCATAGGAGTTGATTGGAACCCACTTGCATGATACCCAAATGACCTATACCACTGTCATTAGAACTTTGATAGTATCGGTACTGTGTCGCTATGCTTAGTAATTGCTAGACGCGATAGATATCATTGCTAACAATGAACATGACCACTGGAACGGGACTTATAAAAGAAGTTTATTTTAATATCATGACCGGGCAGGGACGATGCATGTGTAGGTTTGCAGCAATGCATGGGTGTTGACTACGGTAGCCTTGCCTTGTCGAACCTAGGACCCGTCCGTGGTCGGCCCCTTGGTCAAGTATTGAACAGTACCGAATGCATGCTTGTCTATGGGCACTAGTAAACCGATGTAGCATTGAACAGTACCTACTACAGTGGTCGTTGACCCTTCTGCTGCTGGAGTGGGCAGTTCATACCGCAAGCAGGACGGCATGCCCACCCGCTGAGACTGGACCCGGACTAAGTTGTTTTTTCTCCTTGCGAAAGGTTGCCATATACGACCTTAATTGGTGCGTATGTGTCATGTATCTCGGGTTATCCCAGCTGGTGTAAATCAATTGCAATTACTGTCCCTCGTAGTAATGAGTACCACTTGGTCACTGAGTTGTCACGTAGTTGCACATGGTACTTGGGAATTGATTATGATGCTTATTGTTGATGATACTCTTATGGCTCTTATGTTGTACTTACTTTATGTATTGCTTTATTATCTTATTGTTGCAACTAAAGTTATATTCTGCACTACCCAATTAACTTGATGAATAAAACTTGATAGAACTAATAGGTTGCTTAGTGCGAGTCTTTTCAAACAAGCCACCTATTAGAGCCATTGCATACCTAGAAGTCCGGTGGGTAAGTCTTGCTGAGCAATTAGTACTCAGGCTTTGTGCCACTGTTGTTTTCAGGTAATGAAGAGGTAGAGTTGCCTGAGAATGTGCTGTCCTGGGACATGCAAGTCCCTGAGGGTTGGACTGCGCACTAGGAGTCCGACTCGCCGCCGTAGTATTGATGTGTGTTGCTAGAGTGATGGTTCTCCGGGTAGGAATCATTACTATGCTGTATCGTCGAGCTCGTAGCTCCTTATCGCTATTCGCTTCCGCTGTGTTTTCAAAAACATTATGAACTTGTAATATTCCGCTGCACTCTGATGACTTATTGATGTAATATTCAACTTAAATTCGAACCAATGTTGTATTATCAAGTGTCTGCGTCATCAGCATTGTCGGGACCTCGATCCTCCGGGAAGGGGCACCACAGCTGGTATTAGAGCTAGGTTCCATGATAATATAACAAATAAATCATATTTTCGAAAACCATGATGTTACGAGTGAGGATACGTTAGTATTGCCCCTAGTAGATAATAGGGTGGTGACAAAGCTAACCTGGGTTATGTTTGTTTATATTATTGCATCTACGGCTTCTTCAAACGAAGGTACGTGCGTGCTTAACCGACACGCGTGATATCGGTGTCTGTGCTCGCAGGCAGATACAAGACACTGTTGGCTCGTGACTTATCACGGGGCGATCCTTTTCCATGGATCGTTACTAGTAGATCTGTGCTTCTTTTCGTAGTTTCTTTTGAATTTGATGTATTGTTTCTACAATGGATCTTCTATAGGTACGCTAACGCCATTAGTATAACACTTAGAATGACTTACGTGTTGAGTGCGGGTCGTCACCACATATTCGTGCCGCTAAGTATCGGCAATGATAGGTGTTGTGTTGTGAGGAACGATAGGTTAATAAAATGAAGGTTTTGCATCGTGCATCCCATTATAACTAAACTAAAAATTGGTTCTCTCCTTGCTCACTAATAAAATTTTTTCTAAACCTAATAATATAAAATTCTGAATAACAAGATTGACAAGAATTTGTCCTATTTTTAGCTGCCATCTTTAAAAATTCATAACTAAAGTTATACTTCACATTTTTAGGTGTTTAAATATAATCTGAAAAGCCCTAGAAGTCTATTTTCATCTCCAATAGGTTTCACCATCTTCCCAGTTTTCCTCTGTCCAGTAGAGCTAAAACAATAAGCCTCTATCAATCTGAAACAGAATTGTTTTAAAACTCATTATCGTATTATTGACCCTTGAGGTTGGAAAATGTGAACTAAAACTTTGTTTCTGTATTTCATAGCACTATATATGAAATGCATTATTACTCATGGAACATTGTACTCACCATTGGGTTTATTTTCTAGATGGGTGACCACGGTTTTGAGGAGCTTTCGCACGATGGGTGGATCTACACCACCGGTCTCCTCCACCGTGGCTTTCCTACACTATTGTGGGACCTCCTACGCTTGTTGGGCTACGACGAGCCGCCCTCTTACAAGGGCCGCGAGGTCCGTTGTCACGGCATGACTTTTGCTGAGGTGCACATCAGCGTGCCCACACACCCACGCAACCTCGACATGGCGGGTATGGAGAGCACGATGACTTGTGGGAGCCTCCGTGAGGGCTTGGAGAGAGTCGCCCATAGGGCTCTCACCCACTTCTACGGGCGCCACACAGTAGCGCTCTCTAGGACTCCGTTTGAGATTATCCCCATCTGGCACCAGGCCAACCCAGTCTAGCAGAGGCGCGTGAGGCGCATTGGCCGCGACGACTACCCGACGTATCACACAAGTACCACCATGTGTCCTACTACTCCGAGTACCTCCTCAACTTGGATGAGGAGGTTAGCAGCCACAGTAGGATCATACTGGCTGAGGCTAAGCAGGTCTGGGTTCAGAGGAATGACCTACAGACACAGGTTGACGCACAACAGAGAGAGATTCAGCGACTGACCACTGCTCTTGAGGCGAGTGAGACTCGCGTTACTAAGGTGACTGGACAGCGTGACACCCTCGCGTAGGAGGTTGATAGACGTGGCGTGATTATGCAGCAGCGCGCCAACCACAACGAGCACCTACAACATCAGTTGACGGCTGCACAGCACGAGATGGAGCTTATGGGAGAGGATTTAGAGACCCTGCCTCAAGAGAACCAGGGCCTGCAGCAGCAGCTTGAGGCAGCCCTTGCACCACCGGCAGCACCAAAGGAGCAGGACCCGTAGGAGGATATGGACGAGGAGTCTGACGTAGACTACGAGGCACCAGCCTGAGACAGGACCTAGGGGGATAATAGTAGACTAGCCCGGTCTCGGTAGTCAGGATCAGTTGGGTAGGTAACTTTTGTCGAACCATGCGAGGTTGTTGTATTTTGGGGTTGATGCGTGAGATGCTTTTGTAACTCGAGGGCTACATATTCCGAGTCATGTACTGAAACTATAATGATTTGCGCTATGCATTGGTTGTATGCTTAGTAGCTATTTTTGTTGCAACAAACTCTAATCGTACTCATTGACTCAATCAAAGTACTTTCTTTGAAGATGGCTGAAAACAAAGAACAACCACCACAGGGTTGGGAAATTACCGATGGCCTGGAGTTCACAGGGATGATTCACCTGTTTTGGAGAGTTCTCTAGAGATTCGGATATTCCATTACTCCGAGTTATGTTGGCAATGAATTCCAGGAGCATGGAGTGCCCTCATGTGTCATCCATGTGGCGGTTCCCACCAATTACTCCATCATCCCCGCATGGGAATCTTGGACCCTTAGCGTCATCGGGACAGATCTGCCTTCCACCTGGAATGTAGCTGCAGTCAAGGCACTTACTCGGTTCTGTGAAGATCACAAGCATGATGTTGCTGGAACCTCTGTCGCCTTACTACCCATTAATGATGTGACGAATTTCAAGTGGATGAGGCGTGTGGATTTCATCTTTGATCCAAACCATCGCCACCATGATCCTATGCTACCCATAATAGAGTATTATGGTTTGTCCACGTTCGCTTTGTGCACAAACTTGTGCCGACGATTGGATGTGTTCAATTCTGCACTTCGACTTTTTGAGGTCGAAAAACAAGCTAAGGATGAAGACACATTTTCTCTAAACATCAATTCATCAAAAGCCTTGATTGTCCATCACTTGGAAGGGCAATCGCTCGAGGACATTCCCATTATTTGGGAGTATCCGGACGTATTTCCCAAAGATATCTCTGGCCTACCACCTGACCGTGAAATGGAATTTAAGATAGAGCTACAGCTAGGAACTTCTCCGATATCTCATCGACCTTATAAGATGGCCCCAAATGAGTTGGCCGAACTGAAAAAGCAATTGAATGAGTTGTTGGAAAAGGGATTCATTCACCCAAGCACTTCACCTTGGGGCTACCCTGCTATTTTTGTGAAGAAGAAGGACAAATCTCTGCGCCTCGTTGTTGATTATCGACCTCTCAATGAAGTTACCATCAAGAATAAATACCCATTACCACGAATTGATATCCTTTTTGATCAATTAGTTGGTGCTAAGGTATTTTCAAAAATTGACCTCCGTTCGGGATATCATCAAATCAAAATCAGAGCAGAAGATATTCCGAAGACCGCCTTTTCTACTAGATACGGATTGTTCGAGTATCTAGTAATGTCATTCGGATTGACAAACGCTCCAGCTCATTTCATATATCTCATGAATTTGGTATTCATGCCAAAGTTGGACAAATTTGTGGTAGTATTCATTGACGACATCCTCGTCTATTCTAAGTCCAAGGAAGAGCATGCCGAACATCTTTGCATCATTCTTCAACATCTACGAGATCACAAGTTGTATGCAAAATTCAGCAAGTGTGAATTTTGGTTGGACCGTGTGCCATTCCTTGGTCACATAGTCTCTACAGAAGGAATCTCGACAGACCCTAGCAAGGTTCAAGACGTGCTAGATTGGAAGCCACCAAAAATAGTTCACCAAGTACGTAGTTTCCTCGGGCTAGCTGGATATTATCGTAGGTTCATACCAAATTTTTCTCGGCTGACCAAACCCATCACGGAGTTGCTGAAAAAGGAGAAAAAGTTTAATTGGAACAACAATTGTGAAGAAGCAATTCAAGCATTAAAGAAATTATTGACAACTGTCCCAGTACTGGCTCAACCCGACATCACCAAGCCATTCGACGTATATTGTGATGCGTCTAGGACAGGACTTGGATGTGTACTCATGCAAGAAGGTCATGTCATAGCCTATGCATCTCGACAGTTAAGGAAGCATGAAGAGCACTATCCAACTCATGATTTGGAGCTAGCTGCAGTTGTACTTGCACTAAAAAAATGGAGGCATTATTTACTCGGCAACTTAGTGCACATTTACACAGACCATAAGAGCATGAAATATATCTTCACCCAGACTGATCTAAACATGAGACAATGTCAGTGGCTAGAACTGATTAAGGATTATAACCTGGAGATTCAATATTATCCAGGCAAGGCTAATGTAGTCACCAATGCGTTAAGCAGAAAAGTCCACTGCAACAACTTGGAGCTGGAAGTTCAGGACAGCAATGACCACGAAACTAATTCGGAACCTAGCCTTCACGTTTTACCTGCTGAAGTGATTAGCAACCTAAGTGTACATTCTACTATTCGTAAAGAAATCATTGCTGCACAGAAAAATGACGTTGGTATGAATCATATCCATCAAAACATTAAAGATGGTAAAGCAAAATGCTTTACCCAAGACTCGGATGGTACTCTATGGTTCAATAACCGTTTAGTAGTACCAAAAGACTTTGAACTCCAACGGAAAATCTTGGATGAAGCACATCACTCCAAATATTCTATCCATCCGGGTAGTAATAAAATGTACCAAGACTTGAAGAAGAATTTTTGGTGGACAAGGATGAAGCGGGAAATTGCTCGGTAGGTCACAGAATGTGATACTTGTCAGAGAGTTAAAGCTGATCATTTGAAACAAGCCGGATTATTTCAACCATTGAGTATTCCCGCTTGGAAATGGGAAGACATCAGTATGGATTTTATTGTTGGTCTCCCCCTCACCTCTCGAAAGCATGATTATATTTGGGTCATTGTGGACCGACTCACAAAATCTGCCCACTTCCTACCAATCAATAACACCTACAAGATAAAGCAATATGCAGAACTATACATAGCAAGAATTCAGTGTCTTCATGGAGTCCCCAAGACCATTGTTACAGATCGAGGTTCGCAGTTTGTCGCTCGTTTTTGGGAACAACTGCATGCATCACTGGGTTCCAAGTTGATCCGAAGTTCTGCTTATCATGCCACCACTGACGGACATACAGAGCGTGTCAACCAGATCTTGGAAGATATGCTTAGAGCCTATGTTTTAACACATGGTGGCAATTGGGATGAGTATTTGCCTTATGCGAAATTCTCGTACAACAATAGTTACCAAGAGAGTCTGAAAATGTCGCCATTTGAAGCACTATATGGTCGCAGTTGTAGAACACCACTAAACTGGTCTGAATTTGGAGAAAGAGTAACCTTTGGTCCCAACCTTGTCAAGGATGCTGAAGAAAAGGTTCGTACCATTCAAGAAAATCTTGAAGCTGCTAAATGCCGTCAAGAGAAGTATGCAAACAGACGATGTAGGCCACTGTATTTCAACAAGGGTGACTACGTTTATCTCAGAGTGTCGCCTATGAAAGGTATCCAATGGTTTGGAATCAAAGGAAAGTTAACTCCCCGTTATATTTGACCATTCCAAATTCTAGAACGATGTGCAAACGTGGCCTATAAGCTGGAGTTACCTGCTAATCTATCCGAAGTTCATCACACCTTCCATGTCTCTCAGCTTAAGCGATGTCTCAAGCCACCCATCGACAAGATTTTGGAAGAATATGACCAACTCCAACCCAATCTCACATACTCCGAACAACCCATAAAGATCCTCGACGAGAAAGGGCGCACAACCCGTAATAGGACCCTCAAATTCTACAAGGTGCAATGGAGTAACCACTCAGAGGATGAGTCGACGTGGGAATCTAAAGAATTCCTGAGTACCCACTACCCGAACTTTTGGTCGTCATACATAGGTATGTTTTGACCACCGCACTTCCCTCTAGTTGCCTTGATTCATAATCTCGGGACGAGATTTCTTTAAGGATGGAGGGCTGTGACACCCCAGGTGTCTCACTTTCATTTAACCAACATGAAGAGCATAGATCATGAACAACATAGCTTGAAATAATAAGACTCACTCCCTTTTGAATTAATTCTAGGCAAATAAAAACCCTGCAACCAAGTTATTGAAGCAATTCAAAAATTTCAATACATCTCATGCCAAATAATTTCATCATAAATTTGGTAATGATAAAATAGAATAATATGAATTTATTGGGCATTTTATCTGCTTGGCAAAACCCTTAATTAATTAATTGATTCTTAAGTAACTAAATAATGCATTTAATAAATTCAAAAAATATGTTTATGAAAATTCCAAATAAAATTTACCAGAGTGTTCTCCACCATTTAAATAGTTAGTCTACCAAATTTCACCATTTTAGGAAATATCTAGCTATTTTATTTTGAATTATGAAAAACTAGTGTTGACCAGGGACCTGTTTGTGAGAAATCTAGAACTCCAGGGGGTGCAGCACAAAATATCCTTCTCCTTCCTCTCACTGGCGTGGAGCCTGCCGGCTCCCCCCTGCCGACGCCGGCGCACCGCCCGGGCCGCCATCACCCCTCCACCTTGAAATCGTGGGTGCGCAATAGTGCATCAACGCCTGCATCTCTACTCCTCCGCTCTGTCCCCTCACCGCGCGCTCGCCCAACGGTCGCCTTTTTCCCCCTTCCGCACGCCATCGCCATGACCAGCAACCCTCTAATTCCTGATGCATCTCTTGCTCTCATCCCTCACTCACTATTTCTCCCTCTGCACAACTAGTAGGTGCACTCGCGAACCCTCAAGCTCACTCATTCTCTCGCTCACCCTGCACTCTCTTCCATTTCTTCTCTTTCCCTCCTTGGTTTGCCATTGTAGAACCAGCCGACCTCGAACTCACATCACCGTCGCTCCACTGCTTCCTGAGCCAAGCCGAGAGCAATCACGCAACCGCTCACTTCCCCTCTAGCTCCCCAGGCCACTTCCTCGACAACTCCCTGCATGAGCTCAATCCAATTGAAGAAATACCGAGACCCATAGTTCCAGTGACCTCCTCTGCTGTCGATCGAAATTAGCCATCTCCGGTCAGCCTCATTCCCTCTTTCCTCCTCTACCGTTTGCGCAACTCTTAGCCGAACAAGCTCGCCTTAACTCCTTCCTGTTTTCATGTGCAAGTCACCGGCATTCTGCTTTTTCCCCGGCCCCGGACCATCACCGCCGATCACCGAAGCTGCGTCCACGACGAGCCCCTGCTTCCAGCCTCCTTCGACGCAAACCAACGTGATGCAGAGCCTTCCCGAATCGCCGTGAAGCTGTAGAAGCCGACCCCGTCCGTCTTGCTGCTCCGAGCCGTCCCCGCGACCCCGCCGAAGACCCCTGCTCCGCCGTCTCTCGCCGACGACCATCTTCCGGTGAGATCCCGTCCTTGCGAACCTACCCAACTCCTTGCCTCGACGTGCGCACCATGCTAGCTCTTCCGCGACGAGCTTTCTCCCCGCGTAGCACCCACCGGCGAGCCCTCCGGCGAGGCAGCCTCTGTTCCGGTGGGCCGACTGGCATCCGACTGGCCGCCTGCGTGTCACCGATGTGGTGCTGATGTGTTGCACGCGTGGCACCGACGTGTCATTAGTTAAAACCAGAAATACCCAGGAAATTCCAGAATATGCATAAAACTTTGAAAACTCCTAGTAAATCAAATTTAACTCCAATGAAACCCAAACAAAATTTATTAGGTTCACCTTGAAGAGCTCTATTTTAGTAAAATGATAAATCTTAGCCCTGATCATGCATTTTTGATAATTCATTAAATTGTGAAAACACTGATTAATTCACCAGACATTCTAGGAATAAAATTAAATCTTGATTTTTGGCATGCTTAGTAAATACATAATTAGCTACCACCACAATTTTTGGTTCAGTAAAATATGAATTATTTTAGGCTCTGGAAATTATTTAGTGTGCTCCTTAAATTAATTCTAGTAATTATTTTACAATTAATTGGCCCCTGCCACTTGGCACAAAAATCACTCACACAAGTCTCTGTGCTCAGTAAATTACACAAGTCCAGAACCCTAAATTTACTTAATTAAATTAAATTAATTGCTCATACAACTAATTACTTTAATAAATGCTAGTAATTAGAATAAATATATCCAGAGGCTGTAAATTGGTAAATATTCAATTCATCTATGTCCCTGTTCATGATAAATCACTCAAGTCCAGAATCGATTGGTTACTATTTTAATTACTTAATTATTCTAAAAAACTATAACAACCCTAAATAAATGATTAACGCACATAAAATGATAAAACTCTAATTTGTTTCTTTGAAGCATATGACTTCGAGAACATTGAAGCATATGGCCTCGAGAACATAATAATAATTTATCGACATCAAAACACAATGTGCTTGCATGCATCATATCATTGCATATAACGGTGTTACGACAATACTGTTAACACCTTTGTCATCGTATAGGCAACGACAACCAGGAGCCCGAAGAGGATCAGAAGGAGACTGAGTCTCAGGAACAATAGGTTGAAGTCGCTAACACTAGTGTCGATCCAGGCAAGCCCCAGTTTTCATTTGCCAATTTATAAAGTTGCTAGTTATCAATATTACTAGTGTCTATGTTTATTGATGCATTAGGTCATAGGAGTTGATTGGAACCCACTTGCATGATACCCAAATGACCTATACCACTGTCATTAGAATTTTGATAGTATCGGTACTGTGTCACTATGCTTAGTAATTGCTTGACGCGATAGATATCATTGCTAAGAATGAACATGACCACTAGAATGGGACTTATAAAAGAAGTTTATTTTAATATCATGACCGGGCAGGGACGATGCATGTGTAGGTTTGCAGCAATGCATGGGTGTTGACTGCGGTAGCCCTGCCTTGTCGAACCTAGGACCTGTCCGTGGTCGGCCCCTTGGTCAAGTATTGAACAGTACCAAATGCATACTAGTCTATGGGCACTAGTAAACTGATGTAGCATTGACGCGGCAATGAGGACGGTACCTAGTACAGTAGTCATTGACCCTTCTGCTGCTGGAGTGGGCAGTTCATACCGCGAAGTACTATTGGCAGGACGGCATGCCCACTCGCTGAGACTGGACCCGGACCGAGTTGTTTTTCGTCCTTACAAAAGGTTGCCATATACGACCTTAATTGGTGCGTATGTGTCATGTATCTCGGGTTATCCCAGCTGGTGTAAATCAATTGCAATTGCTTTCCCTCCCAGTAATGAGTACCACTTGGTCACTGAGTCATCACATAGTTGCACATAGTACTTGGGAATTGATTATGATGCTTATTGTTGATGATACTCTTATGGCTCTTATGTTGTACTTACTTTATGTATTGCTTTATTTTCTTATTGTTGCAACTAAAGTTACATTCTGCTCTACCCAATTAACTTGATGAATAAAACTTGATAGAACTAATAGGTTGCTTAGTGTGAGTCTTTTCAAACAAGCCACCTATTAGAGCCATTGCATACCTAAAGTCTGATGGGTAAGTCTTGCTGAGTAATTAGTCCTCAGGCTTTGTGCCACTGTTATTTTCAGGTAATGAAGAGGTAGAGTTGCCTGAGAATGTGCTGCCCTGGGACATGCAAGTCCATGAGGGTTGGACTACCCACTGGGAGTCTGACTCGCCGCCACAGTATTGATGTGTGTTGCTGGAGTGATGGTTCTCCGGGCAGGAATCATTACATGCTGTATCGTCGAGCTCGTAGCTCCTTATCGTTATTCAACTTAAATTTGAACCAATGTTCGTAGCTCCGTCTCTGAGCTCGTAGCTCCGGGCACTCTAATGACTTATTGATGTAATATTCAACTTAAATTTGAACCAATGTTGTATTATCAAGTGGCTGCGTTATCAGCACCGTCGGGGCCTCGATCCTTCGAGAAGGGGCGCCACACATGCAAGGGAGAGTTGATGTGAACGATGTGGGGCTCAATGTCTAGCATGGCTCTATGGGTTTTCATCCAGATCATACCTATGATCAGGTCGATCTCTTGGTCCTTGAGCATGATGAAATTAGTGGGGTAGATCCTTCGATTAATTTCTAGTGGAGCCTTACACACTACCTTGTTAGCAAAAATTTGTCCAGCAGGAGAGCGGACGGTGTAGCATCTATTTACGGTAGTGGTGTGGAGTTTATGTTTTTGCACAGAAGCTTTGCTAATAAAGTTATGTGTAGCACCAGAATCAAATAGTGCAAGGACAGGCTGGCGATAGAGCGAGAGTGTACCGGTTAGCACGGGTTCGCCCTGAGGAATATCTTCAGCATTGGTGTAGTTCACTTAGGCACCACGAGACAGTGCATTCACATTCCTGCCCTGGTTCTGATGCTAGTTGTTGTTGTGGTTGTTGTTGTTGTTGCGCCTCGGTGCAGTGCAGTTCTTGGCAAAGTGGCCGGTACGACCGTAGCTGTAGCACAGATAACTGCTTCCATGATCAGCAGGCTGTGGGGCACGAGCAGTATGGTTCCCTTGCTGCTGGTATGGTGCATGATACTGATTGTTCTACTGTTGGTATGGTGCACGAGGTGGAAAGTTTTGCTGCTGTGGTGGCCTCGAGTAGTTCTGACCATATCGTCGCTGATACTGCTGCTGCAGAGATGCCCGGAAACGCTGTCTGATAGGTGAAGTGTAAACCAGATGATGCTTCGCCGGTGGGCCGACTGGCATCCGACTGGCCGCCTGCGTGTCACCGATGTGGTGCTGATGTGTTGCACGCGTGGCACCGACGTGTCATTAGTTAAAACCAGAAATACCCAGGAAATTCCAGAATATGCATAAAACTTTGAAAACTCCTAGTAAATCAAATTTAACTCCAATGAAACCCAAACAAAATTTATTAGGTTCACCTTGAAGAGCTCTATTTTAGTAAAATGATAAATCTTAGCCCTGATCATGCATTTTTGATAATTCATTAAATTGTGAAAACACTGATTAATTCACCAGACATTCTAGGAATAAAATTAAATCTTGATTTTTGGCATGCTTAGTAAATACATAATTAGCTACCACCACAATTTTTGGTTCAGTAAAATATGAATTATTTTAGGCTCTGGAAATTATTTAGTGTGCTCCTTAAATTAATTCTAGTAATTATTTTACAATTAATTGGCCCCTGCCACTTGGCACAAAAATCACTCACACAAGTCTCTGTGCTCAGTAAATTACACAAGTCCAGAACCCTAAATTTACTTAATTAAATTAAATTAATTGCTCATACAACTAATTACTTTAATAAATGCTAGTAATTAGAATAAATATATCCAGAGGCTGTAAATTGGTAAATATTCAATTCATCTATGTCCCTGTTCATGATAAATCACTCAAGTCCAGAATCGATTGGTTACTATTTTAATTACTTAATTATTCTAAAAAACTATAACAACCCTAAATAAATGATTAACGCACATAAAATGATAAAACTCTAATTTGTTTCTTTGAAGCATATGACTTCGAGAACATTGAAGCATATGGCCTCGAGAACATAATAATAATTTATCGACATCAAAACACAATGTGCTTGCATGCATCATATCATTGCATATAACGGTGTTACGACAATACTGTTAACACCTTTGTCATCGTATAGGCAACGACAACCAGGAGCCCGAAGAGGATCAGAAGGAGACTGAGTCTCAGGAACAATAGGTTGAAGTCGCTAACACTAGTGTCGATCCAGGCAAGCCCCAGTTTTCATTTGCCAATTTATAAAGTTGCTAGTTATCAATATTACTAGTGTCTATGTTTATTGATGCATTAGGTCATAGGAGTTGATTGGAACCCACTTGCATGATACCCAAATGACCTATACCACTATCATTAGAATTTTGATAGTATCGGTACTGTGTCACTATGCTTAGTAATTGCTTGACGCGATAGATATCATTGCTAAGAATGAACATGACCACTAGAATGGGACTTATAAAAGAAGTTTATTTTAATATCATGACCGGGCAGGGACGATGCATGTGTAGGTTTGCAGCAATGCATGGGTGTTGACTGCGGTAGCCCTGCCTTGTCGAACCTAGGACCTGTCCGTGGTCGGCCCCTTGGTCAAGTATTGAACAGTACCAAATGCATACTAGTCTATGGGCACTAGTAAACTGATGTAGCATTGACGCGGCAATGAGGACGGTACCTAGTACAGTAGTCATTGACCCTTCTGCTGCTGGAGTGGGCAGTTCATACCGCGAAGTACTATTGGCAGGACGGCATGCCCACTCGCTGAGACTGGACCCGGACCGAGTTGTTTTTCGTCCTTACAAAAGGTTGCCATATACGACCTTAATTGGTGCGTATGTGTCATGTATCTCGGGTTATCCCAGCTGGTGTAAATCAATTGCAATTGCTTTCCCTCCCAGTAATGAGTACCACTTGGTCACTGAGTCATCACATAGTTGCACATAGTACTTGGGAATTGATTATGATGCTTATTGTTGATGATACTCTTATGGCTCTTATGTTGTACTTACTTTATGTATTGCTTTATTTTCTTATTGTTGCAACTAAAGTTACATTCTGCTCTACCCAATTAACTTGATGAATAAAACTTGATAGAACTAATAGGTTGCTTAGTGTGAGTCTTTTCAAACAAGCCACCTATTAGAGCCATTGCATACCTAAAGTCTGATGGGTAAGTCTTGCTGAGTAATTAGTCCTCAGGCTTTGTGCCACTGTTATTTTCAGGTAATGAAGAGGTAGAGTTGCCTGAGAATGTGCTGCCCTGGGACATGCAAGTCCATGAGGGTTGGACTACCCACTGGGAGTCTGACTCGCCGCCACAGTATTGATGTGTGTTGCTGGAGTGATGGTTCTCCGGGCAGGAATCATTACATGCTGTATCGTCGAGCTCGTAGCTCCTTATCGTTATTCAACTTAAATTTGAACCAATGTTCGTAGCTCCGTCTCTGAGCTCGTAGCTCCGGGCACTCTAATGACTTATTGATGTAATATTCAACTTAAATTTGAACCAATGTTGTATTATCAAGTGGCTGCGTTATCAGCACCGTCGGGGCCTCGATCCTTCGAGAAGGGGCGCCACACATGCAAGGGAGAGTTGATGTGAACGATGTGGGGCTCAATGTCTAGCATGGCTCTATGGGTTTTCATCCAGATCATACCTATGATCAGGTCGATCTCTTGGTCCTTGAGCATGATGAAATTAGTGGGGTAGATCCTTCGATTAATTTCTAGTGGAGCCTTACACACTACCTTGTTAGCAAAAATTTGTCCAGCAGGAGAGCGGACGGTGTAGCATCTATTTACGGTAGTGGTGTGGAGTTTATGTTTTTGCACAGAAGCTTTGCTAATAAAGTTATGTGTAGCACCAGAATCAAATAGTGCAAGGACAGGCTGGCGATAGAGCGAGAGTGTACCGGTTAGCACGGGTTCGCCCTGAGGAATATCTTCAGCATTGGTGTAGTTCACTTAGGCACCACGAGACAGTGCATTCACATTCCTGCCCTGGTTCTGATGCTAGTTGTTGTTGTGGTTGTTGTTGTTGTTGCGCCTCGGTGCAGTGCAGTTCTTGGCAAAGTGGCCGGTACGACCGTAGCTGTAGCACAGATAACTGCTTCCATGATCAGCAGGCTGTGGGGCACGAGCAGTATGGTTCCCTTGCTGCTGGTATGGTGCATGATACTGATTGTTCTACTGTTGGTATGGTGCACGAGGTGGAAAGTTTTGCTGCTGTGGTGGCCTCGAGTAGTTCTGACCATATCGTCGCTGATACTGCTGCTGCAGAGATGCCCGGAAACGCTGTCTGATAGGTGAAGTGTAAACCAGATGGTGCTTCGCCTGTGGGGCAGCAGAGGCACTAGCAGGGGCCTTTCTTTTGTGATCTTCTTCTTCAACTTGGCGTATAGCCCTTCCTGGACAATAGCAGCATTGACCAAGTCGTTGTATGTGCCGGTTGTTTGCCAAGTCAGACGCTTTTTATCCTCAGTATTGACATATTCAGTAGCATGCTGAGCCAGATGATTAAAAGCTTCAGAATATTGGAGGACATTCCTCCCTCCTTGTTTCAGATCCATAAATTCCTGGAATTTCCTCTGCATGAGGCCAGCTAGGATGAAATGAGCAAGAAATGCAGTCTTGAACTCATTCCATTCAACATGGCGTCCAGCGGGCAGAGAAGCTTCATAGTTTGCCCACCAGGCGCTAGCAGAGCCCTGGAGTTGTTGGGCGACGAATAGCACCTTCTGGTGCGCGGAGCACTCCAGCAGACCAAATTTTGACTTGGTCTAACGCAGCCAGTGATCGACATCCAGAGGTTCTTTGGCACGCTCGAAGGTTGGCGGATGAGTACCTAGAAAGTCTGAGTAGGTGCTTTGTCGAGGCTGATTGTTGTTGTTACGGTGGCCTCCCTGTCTAGCTAGATGGGACGTGATATCCACTAGCCGACAAAGAATCTCAGAGTCATTTTGCTGCCGATTAAGTGCAACAGCCAATACCTCGGCTAGTGAGGGCTCAACATTAGCTCCTTGCTGAGAGCTTTCTGGGCCATCCTGATTCTGAATATGCACCATGCTGCAATTTATACGGTTGCACATTAGTCATTCCTCAAAATAATCCATAAAAACACATGTGCAAAAATATAAATTTGCAAGAGGCATGGATAAATTTCACAAGTAACAACCATCTTCATTAATTCAATTCAGACTACATGGTTGTTAAAAGGACACCGTCACACGACTTCTTACACATATGTGCCAACGCCTAGCTACGGTATTACGGACACATAATGCAAGATTCACACTCCTACATCGAACTAGGAATACTTATATTACACGACCATACACCGGGGTGTAGCGATCCATCTACTCCTGGTCTATGTCTTTCGGCTCTTCTGGTTCATCTGGTTCCATAGGCTCTTCTGGTTCCTCCAGATCCATCATTTCCACATTATTAATACCGATCGACGCCATCTCTACATCCTCTTGTTCTCCATACTCCATGATGATCTCATCCCAATTTCCGTCAATAGGAAGGTGGGCAGCCTTGAATGCATCCAAGTCATCTTGAGCCTCAATCATGTTATGCTCAAGATCTACTGCATCCAGCAAGGCTTGGTCACGTTCTTCTATAATTGCATCCATCTCTTTATTCTTTGCTTGAATTTGTTGGTTTAGTTCTACAATTTCCTCATCCTTAGCTTGTTTTTTGACTTCAAAAAGTCAAAGTGCAGCATGAAACACATCCAGACGTCGGCACAAGTTTGTGCATAAGGTGAAAGTGGATAAGCCATAATACTCTATTATGGGCAGCATAGGATCATGGTGATGATGGTTTGGATCTGAAATCCACATGCCTAATCCACTCAAAGTCCATCACATCATTAATGGGCAGCAAGGCGACGGGTGTTCCAGCAACATCATGCTTGTGGTCTTCACAGAATCGAGTAAGTGCCTTGAATGCAGCCACATTCTTGGTGGAAGGCAGATCTGTCCCGATGACGCTAATGGTCTAAGATTCCTATGAGGGGATGACCGAGTAGTTGGCGCGAACTGCCACATGGATGACACATGAGGGGACTCCATGCTCCTAAAATTCCTTGCCAACATAGATGGGAGGAATGGAATATCCGAATCTCTGGAGAACTCTCCAAAACAGGTGAACCATCCCTGTGAACTCCAGGCCATCGATGATCTCCCAACCTGGTGGCGGTTGATTGGTGTTTTTAGCCATCTATAAGGAAAGTACTTCGATTGAGTCAAAGAGTACGATCAAGCTGAAAGTCTTATGAAACTCTGTTGCAACAATGGTAGCTGAAAGGGTACATCCAATACACAACATAAGTCAACATAGTCATAAGTACATGAACTCGAAATATGTGATCACTGAGTTACAAAAGCATCTCACACAATGATCCCCCAAAATACCACATCCTCACGTGGTCGACAAAAGCTACCTACCCAACTTGTCCTGCCTACACGACCTAGTCCGGTCTACCACGATCCCCTAAGTCCTGTCTCTGGTTGGTGCCTCGTAGTCCATGTCAGACTCCTCGTCCATGTCCTCGTCCGGATCCTCCTCCTCTGGTGCTGTCGGTGGCGCCAGGACTGCCTGTAGCTGTTGCTGCAGGCCCTGGTTCTCGTGTGCCAGGGTCTCTAGATCCTCTCCCATGAGCTCCATCTCGTGTTGTGCAGCCGTCAACTGATGCTGCAGATGCTCATTATGGTTGGCGCACTATGGCATAAGCACGCCACGTCTGTCAACCTCCTGCGCGAGGGTGTCACGCTGTCCAGTGACCTGAGTAACGCGAGTCTCACTCGCCTCAAGAGCAGCGGTCAGCCGTTGAATCTCCCTCTATTGCGCGTCAACCTTTGTCTACAGATCATTCCTCTGCACCCAGACATGCTCAGTGTTAGCCAGTAGAATCTTGCTGTGGCTGCTAGGCTCCTCATCCAAGTTGAGGAGGCACTCAGAGTAGTGGGACACATAGTGGTACCCCGCGTGATACGCCGGGTAGTCATCACGGGCGATGCGCCTCACGCGCCTCTGCCAGACCGGGTTGGCCTATTGCCAGATGGGAATCATCTCAAACGGAATCCTAGAGAGCGTTGTTGTGTGGCGCCCATAGAAGTGAGTGAGAGCCCTGTGGGCGACTCTCTCCAAGCCCTCACGGAGGCTCCCACAAATCGTTGTGCTCTCCATCCCTGCCATGTCAAGGTTGCACGGGTGGGTGGGCACACTGATGTGTACCTCTGCAAGAGTCACTCCATGGCGGCGGATCTCGCGGCCATTGTAGGAGGGCGACACGTCGTAGCCCAGCAAGTGTAGCAGATCCCACAAAAGTGTAGGAAAGCCACGGTGGTGGAGACCGGTGGTGTAGCGCTACCCGTCGTGTGAAAGCTCCTCAAAATCGTGGTCACCCATCTGGAACAAAAACCCAATGGTGAGAACAGTGTTCCATGGGCAAAATGCATATCACTAACAACTGTCATGGTGTTGGTAATGATAGCAAAACTATATCACAACAAATTGGATTGAGTCAAACTTTCCCTACAGTAAAGATGCATTTCATATAAAGTGCTATGAAACACAGAAACCAAGTTTTTAGTTCACATTTTCCAGCCTCAAGGGGCAATAATACGGCGATGGGTTTTAAAACGGATTCTGTCTTGACTGTACCACAGTCAGAAAAGTGGGTGTTTTAAACAGAAAACAAGGTCTTAAAAATTACGGGTTGGAACCAGGTCATAGATTTCCAGATTGTATTTATATTCTCAAAAATGCCAAGTAAATCTGGACTTATGAATTTTGCAAGTTCAGGTTGGCAGATTCCGTTTCAGGATAACAGAGGCTGAGTGTTTTGGCTCTACTGGACAGAGAGAAAACAACAAAATTATGAAACCTATTGGAAATGAAAATAGACTTCAAGGGCTTTCCAGATTGGGTTTAAACTCTTGCAAATTCGAAGTACAACTTTAGTTATGAAATTTTTAAGTTCAGGGTCACGCTGAAAACAGTGAGTTGACAGATTGTACTTGTTCTCTATTTCTGAGGTTGTTACTGTTATGATCGAATTTTAATTTAAATTCCAGGTGACAGGGGATGTTGAGATATTTCTGAAAAGTATTTGTATACCTTATTTGGTTGAGTAAATTAATAGTTATGAATTTTTGAAGTTGGCAGCTAAAAACAGGACAGATTCTTGTTAACCTTGTAATTCAGAACTTTATACTTATCATGCTTAGAAATTTTTTTATTCAGAGGTTGGTGAGCAAGGAGAGAACAAATTTTTTTGTTTAGTTACATTGGGATGCATGATGCAAAATTTTCATTTTATAATCCTAGCGTTCCTCTCAACACAATGCATATTTTGCCGTTACTTAGCGGCACGAATATTTGGTGACGACCCGCACTCAACACGTAAGTCAATATAAATGTTATACTAACGGTGTTAGTGTACCTATAGAAGATCCATTGCAGAAACAATACATCAAATTCAAAAGAAACTACAAAAATAAGCACAATTCTACTAGTAACGATCCATGGAAAAGGATCGTCCCGTGATAAGTCACGAGCCAACAGTGTCTCGTATCCGCCTGCAAGCACAGACACCGATATCACGCGTGTCGGTTAAGCACACACATACCTTTGTTTGAATAAGCCGTAGATGCAAGTAATATAAACAGTCATAACCTAGGTTAGCTTTATCACCACCCTATTATCTACATGGGCAATACTAACATATCCTTACTCGCAAACATCATGGTTTTTGAAAATATGATTTATTTGTTGTATTATCATGGACCACGGCTCTAATACCAGCTGTGGCGCACCTTCCTGGAGGATCTAGGTCCCGTCGGTGCTGATAGCGCAAACACTTGATAATACAATATTGTTCCAAATTTAAGTTGAATATTACATTAATTCGATGATTCAGAGTGCAGCAGAATTAATACAAGTTCATAAATGTTTTGAAACAGCGAAAGCAAATATGTAAAGGAACTACGCTCGATGGTACAGTCTGGTGGTGATCCATGCCCGAAGGACCATCACCCTAGCAAGAAGAAACATCACTGCGGCGGCGAGTCGGACTCCCAGTGGGCGGTCTAACCCTCAGGGACTTGCATGTCCTAGGGCATCACATCTATAGGCAATTCTATTTCTTCATTACCTGAAAAGCACAATGGCACAAAGTCTGAGTACTAATTAATCAGCAAGACTTACCCGCTGGACACCTATACATGCAGAGGCTCTAATAGGTGGCTTGTTTAAAAGGACTCGCTCTAAGCAACTTATTAGTTCTAACAAGTTTTTAAGTGTCAATTTAAATGGGTTGAGCCGAAATGTAACTTTAGTTGCAATAAAAAGGATAATAAAACAATATATAAAGTTAATATGACATAAGAGCAATAATAATAATAATGATCGTCATCATCAATAAGCAACATAATCCATTCCATAATATTAGGTGCAACTATGCAATTGGCGTGATGACCAAGTGGTACTCATTACTACGAGAGACAACAAGTGCAATCGATTTACACCAGCTGGGAAAACCCGAGATACACGACACATATGCACCAATTAAGGTTGTATATGGCAACATTACGCAAGAAAAGCACCTACACCTCAGCCTGGGTGTGGTGACGTCGAGTGGGCATGCCGTTCTACCAACAGTACTTCGTGGTCTGAACCGCCCACTCCAGCAGCAGGAGAGTCAATGACCAACGCACGTTAACCGTCCTTAATGCAAGTGACCTTTAATGCTACATCGCTTTACTAGTGTCCATAAGCTAGCATGCATTCAGTACTGTTCAATACTTGATCAAGGAACCGACCACGGACGGGTCCTAGGTTCGACAAGGCAGGGCTACCACAGTCAACACCCATGTGTTGCTGTAAACCTACACATGCATTATCCCTGCCTGGTCATAACATAAAAATAAACTTCTTTTAATAATTCCCGTTCTAGTGGTCAAGTTCATTCCTTAGTAATCATACTTTCTAACGAGACTTAGTAGTTACCGATTCTACCAAGTTCTAAAGACAGTAGCATAGGTCATTTGGATATTATGCAAGGTAGATTTCAATCAACTCCTATGACCTAATGCAACAATAATTATAGACACTAGTGAAATAAAGTAGCAAAATTTTGCAAAGAGGCGAATGTAAATCAGGGCTTGCCTGGATCGATGTTAGTGCTAGCAACTACAACTTGCTCCTGAGGGTCAATGTCCTTCTGGAAGTCTTCTTCTTGCTCCTGGTTGTCGTTACCTATATGACGGAATTGAATTAACGGCATTATCAAAATACCGTTGAATGCAATGATATGATGTATACAAGCACAACATGTTTTTAATGTCAATTAAAATTTATTTTATGTTCTCGAAGCCATATGCTTCAGAGAAGTTGGGTTGTTAATTAAGATCTTAGGTATATATATTCTTTATGTAATTAGACAAGGTAAATGAGTGATACAAGCAATTAAATTAATTAATAACGCAAACTTATGTTTCTGGACATGTATGATTTATTGTGAAAAGAGACTTATAAGAGTGATTTTTATGCCAAGTGGCAAGGGCAAATTTATTACAGAATAATTACTAGAATTAATTTAAGCAAACACACTAAATAATTTCCAGAACCTAAAATAATTCATATTTTTCCAAACAAAAATTTGTGGCGGTAGATAATCAGTGTTTACTAAGCATGCCAAAAATCAGGGTTTAATTTTATACCTAGATTTTCTGGTGAATTATTTGGTGTTTGGACAATTAAATGAATCAATAAAAATGCATGTACAGAGACAACTATTTATCATTTTACTAAAATAGAGCACTGAAATATAAATCCAACAAAATTTGTTTGGGTCACATTGGGTTTAAATTCGATTTACTATGAGTTTTAGAAGTTTTGGTTATTTTTTGGAGTTTCTATTAATTTCCTGGGTTAATCAAATGACAGGTCAGCGCCATGTGGGCGACACATCGATGCCATGTCAGGGCCAGCTCAGCTGCTAGTGGATGCCAGTCAGCGCACCGGGACAGAGGGTTGGCTTTGCCAGAGGGCTCGCCACCGGCGGCTGTGGGCGGCGGAAGCTCATCGCGATGGCGGGAAAATGGACTACTAGCCGAGGCGCTTCGGTTGGAGGGGTTCACGGGGGAGGTAGCTCACCGGAGCGGTGCCAACGTCGAGAGGCGGCAGAGGAGGAGACTTCGGCTGCGTCGTGTTCAGGCTAGGAGGCAGCAAATTGAGCGCCGTCTTCGCCCATAACTTCACGGTAATGTTGGGAAGAGCGGCACAAGGTCGGAGTTTGTCGAGGAGGGCCAGAGAATAGTGCTCGTCGTGGAGGCGGCATCAGATTGGGCGGAGCCGAGGCGACGACCGGGGAAAAGTGGAATGCCGACATCCTGGCGCACGAAATCAATGGGGAAGAGAGTCGGGGGTTTGCGTTGAGGTTTTGCGCTTGCGAGCAAAAAGGAATGGGGTGAGAAGGCTCACCGAGTGCTACGAATTCCGGCCAACGGTAGAGGACATCGCCGGGGAAGTCACGTCTGGATTTCTTTCAATTCACTCTATTTGTGCATGAATTCGGCTAGGCAGGTCAGAGGAAGGTAGAGGGGGAGTACGCGAGTGCGTTGGAGCTCTCAGCTCAACTTGGAGGGCAAGGAATCATTGGCCATGTCAGGTCGACTCAGGTTTGGTAATGGCGACTGGTGGTGGGGGGAAATGAGAGCAGAGGGAGCTGGTTATGGCCGAGGGATTCGGGGTGGGGTGGCTTGGGTTCGTCCTAAGTCAGCGCATCGGTCTGTGCAGCTAAGGTGACGGGAGCGCCCAGGCGTGAGGGGTTGGGCGAACCTCTGAAGCGGCCATGGCGAGAGCTAGTCGGTGCGGCGGGAATTGAAGACAGGATGGGGAAAGGGGGGTGTCGATGGGATGGGACGGGGTGAGCAGAGGGCAGGCGACACTGTCACAGTGAAGTCTCGAGGCGGGGAGGCGTGAAGGGGAGAGAAGGCATGCGCCGGTGGAGAGAGCTGTCGGGGGGAGAAGCGTTGTGCCAGTGAGGAAGAAGAAAAGAGGATTTTGCACTGTAGTCCTCGATCTTTCAAGATCCTTGCAAAACAGTCCCTCATCAATGGTATTTCCAAAACAAATAGCTAGGGGCCTCCAATTAAATTGGGATTTTGCACATAGGTCCTACGAGATATTCCTGGTGCTCTGGTGGGACCCATTTGGTCAGAATTTTTATAATTATTTCATAATTAATTCCACATTGTGAAAGGTTTTCATGCTTTAATTAATTATTTGGGGTATTTCCACAATTGGTAATATGCCCATTAAGTTCATAAAATTATATATTAATATTATTAATATGATTATGAATTTAGTTGGCATATGTTGTATAATAAAATTTCATTTGGCTCACAATTTGTTTTGTAGGGTTTTTAATTACCTGGAATTAGTTTAAATAATTAAAGTGAGGCTTCATCATTTTATGCTATATGATTCATGATTTGTGCTCTTCATGCTTGTTAAATAGGATTGAGACACTTGGGGTGTCATAATCTCGCTCACACAGTGACGAGGCTGCAATCTAAGTCACAAGCATCGAACGGGCATCTCAACTAGCTCACACAACAACGAGGCTATGAACCAAGTAAAAAGTCGTGACCGGGGCATGTCAACTGGCTTGTAGAGCAAGGAGCTGCACCCCGAGTGACAAGTCGTGAACTGGAATGTCAGTTGGCTCATACTGCAACGAGGCTACGGATCAAGTGCGAAGCCACGAACGGGCTTGTTGACTAGCTTGCATAGCAACGAGGCTGCGACTGGAGTGACAAGCAACGAACGAGTATGTCAACTAACTAGCACAGCAAGGCTATGGCTCGAGTGACAAGACACAAACAAGGCAAGGCAGGTCAACTGGCTCGCAGAGCAGCGATGTTGGCTAGAACCAATCGTCTAGAGGATGTGTTAAAGTGGTCAACATGATATTCTTAGATACTTGGTCACGGCCCAATCACCGGCTAGAACTGGTCGAGTATAGAGGATGAGTCGAAGCTATGAGGAGATATTATGAAGCGGGTCATTCTGTATTTGACAGGTGTTTTATTGGCATACCACAAACAATCGACATACTCAGCGACCCGAGTGACAAGATACAAAAGGGCATGTCAACTGACCCGCACAGAGAGACTGTAGTCAGAATAACAAGTCACGAATGAGGCAGGTCTTCTAGCTCACACAGCAACGAAGCTGCAATCCGAGTGACAAGCATCGAACAAGCACCTCAACTAGCTCACACAGCAACGAGGCTACGAACCTATAAGCTTCATGACCATTGATGATTGGATCCCCGAGGTATGGATGTTCTGGTGATAGATGAAAACTATGAAATTGTGGGCTAATATCTACACGAGTGTTGTCTTTATAGGAATCATAGGAATGATGGTTGCCTGGGCGATGGATGACAATGACCACAAGCATGGAGGCTTGTGAACTTGATGGAGTCCAAGGGTTGGTGGAGATGGATCAAAGCGTAGAACAAGCTATGGTGCGAGTGTTTGGAACACTTGAGTAGTTGTTAGGGCTTTGAGTCCATAGGAAAAACCGGACTATCAAGGGGGTCTAGGTCATTCTCTTAGGTCATGTCTAGTAGGTGATGTGCAAGGTTGCTCGGTGAAATCACAGGCACTAGATGACAGTGGAGAAGCCAAGGAGATGTTCAGAGAAGCCGGGAAACAAAGTCAAGCGAGGATGACAAGTTTTAGCTTCTGAACATAGAGACCGGACAGAGGGGTCAGTGGAGACTAGACTATATGGTCACTATGTGGAGCTGTCCAGGACTTAGCACAAGGAGCAGGAGTTTTGTTAGCAGGAGACTCTGTACAGACTGGACGGTCCGGTCTGCTGACCAGACGGTTCGGTCAGTAGGAGTGCAGGAATGGCAGAGAGGGTGCATTCCGTGGAGGCTCCTAGAATGGAGATAGAAAGTGGACTGGATGGTCCGATCCAATGACCGGACAGTCTGGTCAGTACATGAAATTGCCTGGATAGAGAAGCCAACAGTTCTAGGAACCTTACCAGAGTGACCGGACGGTCTGGTCAGGCAATGACCGGACAGTCCGGTCTGGATGTCCAGAAAGGCGATTTCATGGAGCAACGGCTAGTTTGAGGTTGGGAGCCTATATAACTTTGTTGCTGGGGTCTTGGAGACCTCTGTTGGCTAGTGGAATACCTGAGAGCATTTGGTAAGGTCCAAGAGAAAAAGAGGAGAGCACTAGGAGGAGATATTGGATATCTTGAGAGTGCTAGAGAAGAGTAGCTTGAGCATCTTGCACATCTAAGGCTAGGGTGTCCAACGAGGATTAGGGGAAGGTGCCATCCTTCCGAGACCTCGATAAAAATCATGAGCATTCCTTGACCCTCTCTTTACTATTCTGTAATTGTGTGCTCTAGTGAGTAGGGTGACTTGTGGCTTGCGTACGCTAGTGTGATTGGCTTCCGCCCTTTATCTTATCATGTACACTAGCATGTATACAAGTAGTGGAACTTGAAGTAATTGGATTCGTGGGTGGCTTACTGATTCACCCCCCCCCCCCCCCGTTGGCTTTGAGTCCATAGGAAAAACCGGACTATCAAGGGGGTCTAGGTCATTCTCTTAGGTCATGTCTAGTCGGTGATGTGCAAGGTTGCTCGGTGAAATCATAGGCACTAGATGACAGTGGAGAAGCCAAGGAGATGTTCAGAGAAGCCGGGAAACAAAGTCAAGCGAGGATGACAAGTTTCAGCTTCTGAACATAGAGACCGGACAGAGGGGTCAGTGGAGACTAGACTATATGGTCACTATGTGGAGCTATCCAGGACTTAGCACGAGGAGCAGGAGTTCTGTTAGCAGGAGACTCTGTACAGACTGGACGGTCCGGTCTGCTGACCAGACGGTTCGGTCAGTAGGAGTGCAGGAATGGCAGAGAGGGTGCATTCCGTGGAGGCTCCTAGAATGGAGACAGAAAGTGGACTGGATGGTCCGGTTCAGTGACCAGACAGTTTGGTCAGTACAGGAAATTGCCTGGACAGAGAAGCCAACAGTTCTAGGAACCTTACCAGAGTGACCGGACGGTCCGGTTAGGCAATGACCGGACAGTCCGGTCTGGATGTCTAGAGAGGCGATTTCATGGAGCAACGACTAGTTTGAGGTTGGGAGCCTATATAACTTTGTTGCTGGGGTCTTGGAGACCTCTCTTGGCTAGTGGAATACCTGAGAGCATTTGGTAAGGTCCAAGAGAAAAAGAGGAGAGCACTAGGAGGAGATATTGCATATCTTGAGAGTGCTAGAGAAGAGTAGCTTAAGCATCTTGCACATCTAAGGCTAGGGTGTCCAACGAGGATTAGGGGAAGGCGCCATCCTTTCGAGACCTCGAGAAAAATCATGAGCATTCCTTGACCCTCTCTTTACTATTCTGTAATTGTGTGCTCTAGTGAGTAGGATGACTTGTGGCTTGCGTACGCTAGTGTGATTGGCTTCCGCACTTTATCTTATCATGTACACTAGCATGGATACAAGTAGTGGAACTTGAAGTAATTGGATTCATGGGCGGCTTACTGATTCACCCCCCCCCTCTCGGTATGCCTACGGTCCTTACAAGTGGTATCAAAGCTAAGTGCTCATCTTTGAGGCTTCACCGCCTTGAGTAAGGATGCCGGGACCGGTAGGGAGTGTTCCCATATTCAATGGTGAGGACTATGCTTATTGGAAGGCTTGCATGCAAGCCTACCTTCAGTCCCTTGATCCAGAGATATGGACGGTCACTCAAGAGTCCGATGCGGATGTGAACCTACTTGAGCCTAACTACATTAAGTGTACTGCTAAGGCCAAGAATTCTTTGTTTGCTTCTATCTCTAAGGATGTTTTCGCTCAGCTAGATGCTAGTTCCTCAGCACATGGTATCCAGACTGAGATTCAGGGGCTCTATGAGGGCACTAGTGATGTCAAAGAGGAAAGATACTATGTGCTGAAGAACAAGTATGATAACTTCACTAGATTGCCACTTGAGAGAGCTAACACTGTTCATTCTCGTTTTCATGTACTAGTGGAGGAGATCAATGCACTTGGGGATGATTTCAAGATGAAGCCCGTTGAGGTGATAAGAAGATTCTTGAGGCTATTCAAGGACCCCAAGTATGAGTCCATCATCACCTTCATCTTGCAAGGTGACCTCAAGACCAAGACCATGAAGGATGTACTTGGTAAGATCACCGCCTTCGAGAGCTACCAATTGGGGTTGGATGATCCTCAACCATCCAATCTTGCTCTACCGGCTGACAAGCAAGAATCTAGCAAGAGCAAGAAGAACAAGAAGAAGGTGATCATTGAGGAAGATGATGAAGAAGATGATGATGAGGGAGACTTGACCGAGGACATGGCTCTTCTCATGAAGAAGATGAAGAACTTCAAGAACAAGTTTGCTTCCAAGTCAAGAGGCAAGTGCTTCAATTGTGGCTCAAAGAATCACTTTGTTCGAGAGCGCCCAGAGCCTAAGAAAGAAGCATTCAAGTCACAAGATTCAAGTGAAGAAGAAGAAGAAGACTCCAAGGCCAAGCACAAGAAGAAGAGGTTGTTCAACAAGGACAAGAACAAAGGCAAAGGCAAAGCTCAAGACTACAAGAAGAAGTTCTTTCGCAAGGCCCTTGTTGGAGAGTGGACAAGCGACAACTCAAGTGATGTGTCCTCTTCCTCAAGTGATGAAGAAGTGGCCGGCCTAGCCATGATCAAGACCACACTTACACGAGGTCTTCCTCCACCTCCCACATGCCTCATGGCCATGAGCCAACATAGGGAGAGTGAGGATGAGAGCAACGATGATAGCGATAATGAGGAGCTCTCATGTGCCGAGCTTTGGAGTATGCTTGAGCAAGCCCGCGACATCGCCGTAAAGAAATCCAAAATGTTGGATGTGGTAAGAAAAGAGTGTAAGTTGGCTAAGGACCGTGTTGGTGAGCTTGAGAGTGAGCTCAAGGACCTTGTCACATCTCATAAGACCCTAAACAAGAGTTACGACCAACTCAAGGGTGATCATGTAGAGCTTCATGAGAAGTACAAGGCCCTCGAGATCACTTATGAGGCCATCAATGTTGAGAACCTTGCCTCTCTCTCCTCTAGTTCGTCAAAGTGTGATGCTTATACTATGTGTGATGAACTAACCACCTCGGTCGAGGTTTCTTCTCTTGAGCCATTTGTTTTGAAGGAACTCCACAAGCTCAAGGAAGAAAGGGAGATGTTGATGGAAGGCCTTGAGAGACTTAGATCCACCCATAGGGAGATACTTGGGAAGAAAAAAGTAAATGAAGTCTCCAAGACTTCCTCTCTTGAGCCATTCATCTTGGAAGAATACCACAAGCTCAAGGAAGAGAGGAAGATGGTGATGGACGACTTTGAGAGGCTTACACATGGTAGAGCCATTCACAAGGAGATTCTTGGCAGGAACCTTGTGAACAATGTCTCCCACCGGGGACTTGGCTCATATCTCGCCATCATCGACATCATATGGACGAGTGATTCCATGCCCGCATGGATCAAACCCCTTCTCGCCGATGACTTCTTTTACGAGAGGTGTTGCAAGGATGGCCACGCCACCAAGGATTGTCCTATGGTGAGAAGTTCCATTGTTTTACCTAACGCTAACTTGTTCCATGAGAACATACATTTCAAGCTTTTTAGGAACAAGGATGGCAAGGTGAAAGCTAAGGCCTTGGGACCACCAAACAAGAAGAGGAAGGTCAAGAGCATATGGGTGCCTAAGTGCATTGTTGATCTTGAGAGATCGTGATGTGGACAAGGGTTCCCGATCTTCCGAAAGGTTCTGGATACGTTGATTTGGTTAGAGGCGACACAGAAATCGATCCGACTTCAGAACAACATGTTCTAAACCCCGCAATCGCAGCACGACGTCTCCTTAGGTTATCAACCATCCTAAAATGATTGACCTCGCCGAGAAGGCTAATCCTTGCCTGCGAATCAAGAACACAAGAAAGAACAAAGAAGAATGCAACACAATTGCAGATGTATTATGAATCTCACGAAGTTAGGGTCTCACAAACCGTGATGACGGCGAAACTGTTATGAACAGAATAATCTTAGCAAAACCTGAACCCTAATGGTGCGGTGGTGGCTGTATATGAAGACCCTAGGGTCGTGCAAGACCCTCTGGACACGCCCCCAATTGGGCTCAACTAGATACAAACCCCGAAGGCCAAAAACACGCAACACAGTACCAAAACAGATTCTAGACCCTCTCTTGTTTCGACAATTCCTGATGACTCCAGATGAATTTTGACATGATACCCACGGCATTGGAAAGGTATTCTTCTTATCTTTCCGTGCATATGAAGAACGTCCAAATCCGAGTCCGTATGCGTTCTGTGCATCCGTTTTAGTGCAGACCGATCCTGAGCCCCGAAACAGACACGAAGTCAGTTTTGGTTGGGCCTCCACCTTGGCTTCCACGTCCTTGCTGGTCCTCCACGTCTCCAAGTCTTTCTCCCATCATCTCCTGGTCCTCTCTATGGTTCCTAATTACAATATAATCATTAGGTAGCAAACTATTCTCAAAAGTGATATATAATAAAGAACGTAGGAATGAGCTCACCTCTAAATTTAGTCATCGTGCACGAGCTCTAGTCATTGAACCTTGCAAGTCCAGATTTGGAGGAGTGTTGCATGTATCCTTAGGAGTGATGTCCTCATCATCCTCCCCCTCTTGAAGTGGAGTCATCCTCGACTCAAGCTCATTCTCTTCTCCCAAGTATGGTTTCAAATCTGAAATGTTAAAAGTAGGACTAACCCCGAACTCGGGAGGCAACTCAAGTTTGTATGCATTATCATTAATCTTCTCAATTATTTTGAAAGGACCATCAGCTCTAGGCATTAATTTAGACTTTCTCAAATCTGGAAATCTATCCTTTCTCAAGTGTAACCATACTAAATCTCCTACATCAAGTTTTACTTCTTTTCTACCTTTACTACCAGCAATTTTATACTTGTCATTCATCTTTTCAATGCTAAGTCTAGTGGTCTCATGCATTTTCAAAGTAAATTTAGCACGCTCCTTAGCATCAACATGAACTCTCTCATGAATAGGTAGAGGAAGTATATCAAGTGGAGTACGGGGATCAAAACCATATACAACCTTGAAAGGACTTACCTTGGTAGTAGAATGTGTTGCCCGATTATATGCAAACTCAACAAGAGGCAAATATTCTTCCCATTGCTTCAAATTTTTCTTCAAAATAGCTCTCAACATAGTACCCAAAGTGTTGTTCACCACCTCAGTTTGTCCATCAGTTTGTGCGTGACAAGTTGTAGAAAACAACAACTTTGTACCCAACTTATTCCAAAGCGTGCGCCAAAAGTGACTCAAGAATTTTGCATCACGATCTAAAACAATAGTAGAAGGCATACCATGTAAACGTACAATTTTTTTGAAAAAGAGATCAGCAATATAACTAGCATCATCAGTCTTATGACATGGTATAAAGTGTGCCATCTTAGAAAATCTATCCACAACAACAAAAATACTATCACTCCCCCTCTTAGTCCTAGGTAGTCCTAAAACAAAGTCCATAGAAATATCCGCCTAAGGAATAGAAGGAACAGGAAGTGGCATGTATAAACCATGTGGATTCAAGCGAGACTTAGCTTTTTGACATGTAGTGCATCGAGCAACAAAGCGCTCAACATCTTTCCTCATTCTTGGCCAAAAAAAGTGTGTGGCCAAAATATCCTCAGTCTTCTTGGCACCAAAATGACCCATCAATCCACCTCCATGCGCCTCCTGTAACAACAAAAGACGAATGGAACCAACTGGAATGCATAGGAGATTAGCTCTAAACAAGAATCCATCAGTCAACACAAATTTGTTCCATGCACGACCTTCTTTACAATGAAGCAATACATCCTTAAAATCAACATCAGCAACATATTGTTCTTTAATTGCCTCAAGTCCAAAAATTCTACAATCAAGTTGACACAATAAAGTATAGCACCTAGATAAAGCATGAGTGATCATATTATCCTTCCCTTTCTTATGTTTAATAATGTAAGGAAAAGACTCAATAAACTCAACCCATTTAGCATGTCTTTGGTTCAAATTACATTGAGAACGAATATACTTAAGTGATTCATGATCAGAATGAATAATAAATTCTTTGGGCAACAAGTAATGACGCCACGTCTCTAAAGAACATACAAGTGCATACAATTCCTTATCATATGTGGAGTAATTCAAAACAGGACTAGTAATTTTCTCACTAAAGTATACAACAGGTTTACTATCTTGCATCAAAACACCACCAATGCCTATACCACTAGCATCACATTCAAGCTCAAATATCTTATCAAAATTAGGTAATTGTAGCAATGGTGCATGTGTAAGTTTATCCTTCAAAGCATCAAAAGACTCATGATCTAACTTACCCCTATGGAAATCAACGCCCTTCTTTGTCTACTCATGCAAAGGTGTAGCAGTGGTGCTGAAATCATTGACAAAGCGGCAGTAGAAACCTACAAGACCAAGAAAACTTCTCACCTGTGTGATAGTTTTTGGTACATGCCAGCTCTTTATGGCTTCAATCTTTGCCTCATCCACCTCAATTCCCTATGGAGTCACAACATAGCCAAGAAAAGAGGCTCGATCCATGCAAAAGGTGCACTTCTCAAGGTTACCAAATAAACATGCATCTCGCAAAGCATCAAAAACAACACGCAAATGATTCATATGTTCATCCATGGATTTTCTATAAATCAAGATATCATCAAAGTAAACTACCACAAATTTGCCAATGAAAGCTCTTAAAACCTCATTCATCAAGCGTATGAAAGTACTAGGTGCATTAGTTAAACGGAAAGGCATTACTAACCACTCATATAATCCGAATTTGGTTTTGAAAGCTGTTTTCCATTCATCTCCAAGTTTCATTCTAATTTGATTGTAGCCACTACGCAAATCAATTTTAGTAAAAATTATAGCACCACATAACTCATCAAGCATGTCATCTAGCCTAGGAATAGGATGACGATACCTAATAGTAATACTATTAATGGCTCTACAATCTACACATATATGCCAAGTACCATCTTTCTTAGGAACCAAAAGTAAAGTAACAACACAAGGACTAAGTGATTGACGAACGTACCCACGATCCAAAAGGTCTTGAACTTGTTGTTGTATCTCCTTAGTCTCCTCAGGGTTGGTCCTATAAGCAGCACGATTTAGCAAAGTAGCACCCGGAATCAAATCAATTTAATGCTCAATCTCTCTCAAAGGTGACAATCCCGGGGGTATCTCAGCTGGAAACACATCCTCATACTCCTGCAAAAGGTAAGTGACAGTAGGAGGCAAAGCACTAGAAGCAATATCATCAAGCGAAAAAAAGCTTGTTTGCATATCAAAGCATAGCAAATATCATCATTATCAGAAATTTCAACCAGCTTAGATTTTGTTGCAAGACATGAACGACCTTGTAATTTAATTCCAGCACCCTTAGAACTTGAAGAATCATTAATATTACTAGGTGTAGAATCAGAATTTATAGATTGTTGAATTTCAGGACCTTTATTTTTCAAACTAGCAGCTCTTTCTAAATCAACTTGTACAATTTCAGCAGGGGTCATTGGTAACAAAGTAATTTTAGTTCCGTTATACATAAAAGTGTACTTATTACTTCTATCATGGTGTACAACATCATTATCAAATTCCCAAGGTCTACCCAATAAAAGTGAACATGCTTGCATGGGTACAATATCACAATCAATAGAATCCACATAAGAACCAATGGAAAAAGGAACTCTGCAAGTTTGTAATACCTTAGCTTTTCCAGAGTCATTTAACCACTAAATGTAGTACGGATGTGGATGTGGGTGTGTGGTCAAAGCAAGCTTGTTGACCACATCAGAACTCACCAAGTTATTGCAGCTCCCTCCATCAATGATGACATGTGCTCGGCAGTTCTTGATGACAAAAAAAATCTGGAACAAGTTGTGGCGCTGCATCGTCTCGGGCTGATGAACTTGTGTGCTAAGGACATGCTGAACAATAATGTTCATATATCCCATGGTGTCTCCGCCTGCAAGGACGAGGTCACTGCTGGTGGCAGTGGCGTCCTCCTCCTTATCCTCCACATCGGAGGTGCTCATGTAACCGCCATCGTCTGTCACCACATATGCCCGCCTACTTGGACAATCTTTCTGCACATGACCAAGTCCATGGCAGCGGTGGCACTGAATCCCTGTAGTGCGCTCTGTCGAAGCAACAGAGGAGGCACTACGAGCTGGTACTTGCACAGAAGTTTTACCTAAGCGCATAGAAGGTGCAGGGGCTGATCTTGGCGCTGCAGAAACAACACTGGTTCCCTTGGTAGCTGCTGGTGGGGGCGGCCGAAAAGATGGCCTGGGCAGCCCCGAAGTCCCCGTCGAGCATGGGGGGTAGGAGTTCCTCGACTTGTTGTACTCCTCAAAAGTCTGGAAAAGTCCCTGTGATTCTTTTTCTGCAAACATAGCATACGGGAAACACTGGGTGAGGGTATAATATTCTTCATAATCAAGGATGTCCTGAATTTCTTTTCTTAAGCCAGAATAAAAGCGACAAATCTGATTGTCTACTTTTTCCACTACAGCAGAACAAATCAAACCCTTCTGAAGCTCACTAATGTACTCCTGAACAATTTTATCTCCTTGTTCTAAACGCTGCAGTTTATTATGAATCTCTCTATAAAAAGAAGGAGAAACAAAACGATCACGCATTGCTACCTTGAGTTCTTCCCAGGTAGTAGGCAAATCAGTTTCAGCAGCTAGACCACTCCACCAAACAATAGCAAAGTCCTTAAACTCACTAGTAGCTTGTCTAACTCTATGTTGTTCAGGAACAAGATGGGCATTAAATTTTTGTTCTATAGTCATCTCCCAATCAAGATAAACATCACCATCATACTGACCCGAAAACGAAGGAATTGAAAACATAATTTTAGCATACGGGTCATCTGGAGCATAGTTACCGTGTGGACGATGATTATAGTTATGGAAACCACCCATACCTTGAGTATTACGGTGCAAACCTATCCATGGGTCGTAATCTCGCGGTCCTTGTAGCTGACCTATCCACGGTTCTATCAGCCTTATACACCGTGTCTTCATCATGGACGTCTTCAACGTCGTTGTTATTGGTGTTCGTATCATTGGTCTTGGGAGTGGTCTCCAACGCGACAACCTGATCAGTTAACTTAGAGACCCGCTTCTCCAACCGCTCGATGCTTTCTCCAATGTGAAGGAAACTCTGAGCAGCCTACAAAGCCTTCTGGAGCTGCTCTTGACTCACGCACTTAGCAAATTGTGAGGGTGAAGCCATCTCTCCATCATCACTTCCTACCATCACAAACACCAAAACAAGAAACAAACAGTGAAGGTTATCCCTACAAAAGAGCTAAGTAGTGGTGCCTCTCAACACAGCAAAAGGAAACTCCTTACAAAGCTCTTACAAAGTTCTGAAAAGCAAAGCAAAGGATACCAGGGAGATGTGTTCCACGATTGTAAGGGTCACAAAATAACCTATGTGCTGTCCAGAAGAAATATGTAGAGCTAGGAAAGGCCAAATATATATATGTGAGTGGCACATAAATCAAAAATAGATAGTAAAGCTGAATAAGTGCCCAAGTAACTTGTCCCTAGATGCTGGTCTAAGTATGTCCTAGAACAATAGTGATAGCAAAGTAGAAACAAGGAGACAAAGGCACACAGGCAAAACAGTAGTGTGGGTATGCTCAACTTTGAGTCAAGAATCTCCTGTAAAAATTTCAGCCAAAACGGACAACCGAGTGAAAAGTTATGCGCATTTTACTGAAGGGGGGTTCGGAGTCGGTTTTCCAGAAACCCGAGGCGAAACCCGAGTCGGATTTGGGGTCGGGTTAGGAATCGGGTAGGATTTTTTTTTGACGGCGTGGAGGTAGCGAAAAGTGGAATTTGTTGATGGTGTGTTTAGGGTGGGATTAGGGTGGGACTAGGCTAGGTGTGTTGATCAATCAACCCTAGCACAACAAGCCAACAAAACAGAGGATGATGAAGGGGATGGCGGCTTGGGTTGCAAGGGAAACACTACTGACGACAAAAACACAAACTAAACCAGTGACTAAACAAGAACTAGGGCACAAACTCGACACTACACACTCTGAAATTGAAATATACAAAGGCTAAACACATGGTTATGGGCAGAGGGGAAATTTTTTTTTGGCTTTTCTGTGGATGATAGGATGAACACAAAACGAAATTAACTAAGGGTAGTGCAAACCTGATGGTGCACCTGAAGATCTGATTACCACTTGATGTGGACAAGGGTTCCCGATCTTCCGAATGGTTCTAGATACGTTGATTTGGTCGGAGGCGACACACAAATTGATCCAGCTTCAGAATAACACGTTCTAAACCCCGCAATCGCAGCACGATGTCTCCTCTGGTTATCAACCATCCTAAAACGATTGACCTCACCGAGAAGGCTAATCGTTGCCTGCGAATCAAGAACACAAGCAAGAACAAAGAAGAATGCAACACAATTGCAGATGTATTATGAATCTCACGAAGTTGGGGTCTCACAAACCGTGATGAAAGCAAAACTATTATGAATAGAATAATCTAAGCAAAACCCAAACCCTATAGTATGGTGGCGGCTGTATATGAAGACCCTAGGGTCGTGCAAGACCCTCTAGACGCGCCCCTAATTAGGCTCAACTAGATACAAAGCCCAAAGGCCAAAAACAGGCGACGCAACACCGAAACAGATTCTAGACCCTCTCTTGTTTCGACTATTCCCGATGACTCCCGATGAATTTTGATATGAGACCGGTGGCATTGGAAAGGTCTTCTTCTTATCTTTCCGTGCATATATAGAACATCAGAATCCAAGTCCGTATGTGTCCTGGGAATCCGTTTTAGTGTAGACTGGTCCTAAGCCCCAAAACAGACTCGAAGTCGGTTTTGGTTGGGCCTCCACCTTCGCTTCCACGTCCTTGCTGGTCCTTCACGTCTCCAAGTCCTTCTCCCATCATGTCCTGGTCCTCTCCATGGTTCCTAATTACAATATAATCATTAGGTAGCAAACCATTCTCAAAAGTGACATATAATAAAGAACGTAGGAACAAGCTCACCTCTAAATTTAGTCATCGTGCATGAGCTCTAGTCATTGGACCTTGCAAGTCCAGAATTGGAGGAGTGTTGCATGTTTCCTTAGGAGTGATGTCCTCATCAGATCGGATATGTACAAGTGGGTGCCCAAGAACAAGACCTAGATGGTGCTGATGGTGGACCTAGTGCTTTCATGAAGATCATATAAAGTCCTCCACAAGTGACATGGACCTCAACGACCTATCTACTCATGAGGAAGGTAACCGTGTTTGTTCTTTATAGTTGTAGTGTGTTTTTCTTTCCCTTGCATTGCATGGTAATTAGGA
This sequence comes from Eleusine coracana subsp. coracana, assembly GCA_032690845.1. Lineage (NCBI taxonomy): Eukaryota > Viridiplantae > Streptophyta > Magnoliopsida > Poales > Poaceae > Eleusine > Eleusine coracana. The sequence goes on from CM064418.1 coordinate 36,376,832, forward strand.
CTCCTTTGTGACTAGTATGCTTTGCATCCATGCATGTGTAAAAAACTAAATGAAAAACACATAAAAATTAGTCAATGTCTAACCCATCCAAGATAGCTATAAGCAAGGAGGGGGGGTGCTTGTGATGGTGGTTTGACTTCTCTCAAGGCAAGGGCATGGCTTATAGTGAGTAAGCTTGGGAGGGGTTCAAACTTGACATTGTTAGGTTTCCTTTGTGTTATGTCTTTAACATTGCATGCATTCACATGGCATGTTTACTTTCATTGCATATGTAAATTGCTTGTTGCATGCATCATATAGGAAACACAAAGGAGGCTTGTCACATTTGGAGATAATTGTGCCTGATGCTCTATATGAGTTTACATCTCCATAAGTGTGACCAAAGGAAAGGATTGTGCTTCATGCCCATTGAGCAAAGCTCTTATAAACTCCGAGGTTAAATCTACTCGTGCGGTTCATGGACTAAGGCTCATACATACCCTTTGGTTCTTATTTGCCTTGGTTCTTATTTGCTCGATCCTTCTTTTGGCATTTGCAAAAACTATGAGGCCATTAAGTGCCACTATCTGAAAATGAGTGTTTGAGAGTTCTCTCTATATTCCAAGTGCGGTGTTTATTTGTGTGTTTAGCGAGGGCACTCAAAAAATAGAGAACTTCCTTGATTCAGTGAAATGTTGGAAGTGACCGTACAGTCCGATCTATGTAGTAATACATAGTGCTTCGAGAAACTGGAAATGGAGATCGGACAGTCTCTCGGTAAAGACTGGACAGTCCGGTCTGCATGCAGTTCTGTTGTCCAGAACCTTGATTTTCAGGCTCCCCGAAGTGACCGGATAGTCCGGTCTAGTGAGTGGACCGTCCGGTCAGTTCATTTGGTAGCGCAATGCAAATCTCGATCTGAGCCGTTGATCTGTTCCTGATCGATCTCAACCGTCCATCGGTTTCTTGACCTAGGTAAAAAATTGTCAGACTATCGTTTGGTCTTTTCTTCGTTCAACGAAACCGAGCCGAGTTCACGCACGCCGACCTCGCCGACGCCGCCTCCGCCGACTTCGCCGTTGTCGCCTCTCCTTCTAGAGCTGCCGCCCGTCCTGCGCCTCTGCTCGGGCTCGCCCACGCGCGTGCCCGCCACTCGCAACCACAGCAGCGCTGCCACTGCGCGCTGCTGTCTCCACCCGCACCATGCCGCCTTGCTCCCGTGTGTAGCCTCCACCACCTTGCCCCCGTGTGTAGCCGCCACCGCCTTGCCTCTTCACCGCCGTGCGCTGCCTCCGCACCTCCACTACCACCTAGTGCACGTAGCTCCAGCTCACCTCGCTCCCTCTACCGATTGCTAGAGTAAGGGTTCCCTTTTACTCCTCCACCTCCATTACCGGCGTCAAGAAGCTTCAAGTTTTGAGTTTTCCCATGATCGGTTGTGTGACCATCTCATCCTCGGCTTGGATTCTCTTTAGGGTATTGTACTAATTCTTCCTTTCATTGAGATATGCCCTGATTAGCGAGCACTTTCCTTAATTGATGCAATTAGGATTAACTAACATGTTTAGATGCATTAATTAGGAATTTTGGCTCAACCTAGTCTGCAATTAATTCATTGCTCATCTATCAATTGCATGTCTAGGGTTTGTCTCCTGTCTAGTCTACAGTTAGATGTCATTGCCATTATTTGACTGTACACTAGATGACTCGCACCAGCCACATATAGTCGATGATCACTGTTGTTACTTTGCATAATTGTCTAGTGATCATGTCCTTCATTCAGTGCTAGGATTTCTATTGCGCATTCTTTCCTAGCGTGCTTTGCTTATAGATGTATTAGGACTCTATGCTTATCCCATCTACACCTATGTGCGTGTAGTGACAGCAGAGCAGTCAGATGGCAGGGTCAGGATAGAATAAGGGAAAGGGGAAGATGCCTGAGAAGCCCAAGACCAAGAAGAGGCCGAGACTGGATCCAGAGTCAGAGAGAGCCAGGAGAGTTGCTTGGCACCTGGATGCCATGGAGGAGTCATGGAGGACTCCGGGGTTATGGCTGATCTTAGAGCAACCCCATGAGACACAGATCTTGAGGAGGAGCACTAGGCAGAGGACTGCACCTCTAGCAGTTGGAGTTGTGCCACCGCCGTGGCTGCAGTGTACTCTGGTTTCCCGTCAGGGGAGATCGTCGAGATCTGCGGATCAGGGATCCTCTAGGTAGCAGGAGGAGGAGTCTGAGGAAGAGGAGACCGTAGAGGAGGAGACCTCAGAGTCTGAGGAGCTTGTAGAGGAGGAGGCTGAGGAGTCAGAGGAGGAAACAGAGCAGACTGTTCTCCAGAGGACAGCTCACCGGGCAGGAGACCCGTGGTGCACCTGTGCGGTGTGCACTAGGAGGCTGTAGAGACTTGTTCATGCAGTCGAAGAGCCGGATATCCTCAAGGTTCCTACAAAGGACCTTAAGGTGCTTGGTTCATGCCTTTCGAGCAGTGGGTCCTAGTCCCAAGAGACCCTGCTGCTGGAAAGAGGTACTAGACAGTTCTCCTATAGGACATATGTACCCGGGATACTTAACCACTCGGCTAACTGGCCGAGTGGGCTGGGGGCTCGGGTATGGTGTATTTGGCCTAGAAGATATTTACTAAGATACTTGTTTGAGTAAGCGGCAAGTTAGGTTAGCAGATATGTTGGATAGATGGAATCTGTTATAACCGACTAAAAGATTACCATGTAAATCCCTGCCCTTCGGATATATAAGCAGGGCAGGGGGGCCTTCGGCGAGAGACAGACTCGTATTGGAACCCTAATTCCAGTGCGAACCCTAGCAATACAGAAACACCAAACATGACATAGGGTTATTATCCTTTGGGAGGCCCGAACCTGTATAAACCTTGTGTCCTGTGTCCATCGATCTTTCATACTCATACGCATACCTAGATCTACTATCGAGTATATCTCTCGACAGTTGGCACGCCAGGAAGGGGCAGCATTGAGTGTAGCTTCATCAAAATTGATGGCTTTCATCGACGTCAAGTTTCGCCCGGGAGACAAGATCTGCTTTGGCACCGTCAGCCTCATCGCCGATCAGCACGGGAACCTTGTCAAGCAAGAACGTGTGGCCTGCTCGGTCGCTGCCACGGCCGATCAGAGCAATCTGGCCTGCGGATTCCTGCTCGGCCTCGACAACGCGGTGACAGCTTTCCAGGTGGAAAACATCTCGGGCGGCAACTCAACGTTGCCCGCAACACCCCGATTGACAACCTTGGTCAACTCGGGTTACACTATGGTTGATCTCCAAGCTCATTACATGGATCAGTCGGACAAAGATCCCATATTTTTCGATGAATCAAGATTCATTACAGCAATCGGCCTTGAAAGCGAGTCACTCCTGGACTTGATTGAAGGGCCGAGTGATTCAAAGAGTTGTTCCTCGGACTTCCACGAGGTATTTATGGTGGCACCTGCTGCCCAGGGGCAAGCAGACGGCGAAACATCGGCGGATGCTGCCACGCGCGGTACCACGCCACGCGTAGACGGACATGAAACCATCCTCGAAGACGGTGATCCAGATGCCACCACTCCTCTGCTTTGAAGACCGGATGCTCAGCAGAGACCCTGAGTCGTGCAAAACCTAGATATAGGAGACCTCACCTTAAAGCTTGATGGTGAAGACGTCTTCAAGACTCCACAGCACAACATCACAGCTGCGGCGACCCTCCTGCAGACAATAGAGCCCCTGCTCCAAGTCTCCCTAGAGTTGACACCTCAGGTCAACCAATTAAAAGCGCACGTCAGGGCCGCGGCTGTACTGGAGATGCATGCGGCACGATCAACGTCGAGTAAGTCAGTTTCTCGGGCCGCTAGTTCGGTACCCAAGGAGGATAGAAGAGACCGACAGCGCTCCAACTGGGAGGCAACCCCGCCTACTGTCCCCAGGCGCAGGCCCATTGCAGAGTACCATGATCGGCATCCGAGCGCCAACCTACGCAATGGCATACCACCACGTGATGCGCGGGTCCGACTGGACAACGAAATACCAGGAGCATGACGACGCGGCCCGCCGAGAGTACGAAGATGAACGGTGCCGGCGCGGTTTTGATGACTATGAATGTGACAACACGCAGCAGCCACATAGAGACGATCATTACCGTGATCAACGGGACGAGGGCCGCCGCGATGATAGATCTCGCTGAGAAGCTGGCCGTGAACGAGAACGGACCCCGGCCACCGACGATTGTGATGAGGAGGCTGGCATCTGAGCCTTCACTCGGGAACTTCGAACCGTCAGCTGGCTGGTCGGCTTCAAGCCAGTCGGCATCGAGAAGTATGATGGCAAAACGAATCTGCGCGACTGGCTTCATGTCTAATCGACAGCCACACAAGCTCTCGACGGCGATAGCTTTGTCATGGCCAACTACTTGCTTGTTTGCTTAGCCCCAGCGGTAAGAACCTGGCTCACTAATCTACTCGACAACTCTATCACCTCTTGGGAAGATCTCTGTCAGCAGTTCGTAGCCAACTTTCAAGCCACCTTCGACAGGCTAGGGAATCACTAGGAACTCGGTCGGATCAAGCAGCGGGACCAGGAGCCACTTCGAGAGTACATCTAACGCTTCTGCCGAGTGAAAAATACCATACCTAACATCTCGGGTTGGATGCTGCCGCCTTCCAAGGAGGACTCCGCAACGACGATCTGATAAAAAAGATTGGGAGGTTGGATGCTGCCGCTGGACTGTCAGCCAAAGAACTGTTCACTATGGCCGACAAATATGCTGCCGGCAATTCGGCTCTATTCCAAGTTCACCAGTACAAGGAGGCGACCCCAAGGAACCAGTCGGGTCCGTCCGATTACAGCAAGGACGATGATAGGAAGCGCAAGCAAGACCGAACCGTTGCCAACACTGAGCGCCCGACCAGGAGGAAACCAGTCACTCAGGATGACTTTGACAAGATGCTCGATGGCCCTTGCCTGCTACATGATGGAGCCCACAAAGCCAGGGAATGCTTCAAGCTAAAAAACTTCGCTCATCACACCTTGAAGGTCTGCAAAGAACGTCCCTGGATCCCTAAGGGTGGCTAGAAAGGACTCGGATAAGGATAACCAAGACGAGGATATGGAGGACTTCCAAGATTCCGAACGCGAGGTCAATTACATTTGTGGCCGGTCTACGGCAGACTCGAAGCAGCAACAGAAGATCCTCTACAGAGAGGTCCACTCGGTCTCTCCAGCGGTACCTCAGTATCTACGATGGTCAGAGGTTCCAATTACTTTTGATTGTTCCGACCATCCAGATCACAACCCCAGGTCCGGGAAATATCCCTTAGTGCTAACGCCGACTGTTAACCGAGTCCGGCTAAATCGGGTACTAGTAGATGGTGGTAGCAGTTTGGACATCCTCTTTGTGAAAACCTTCAAGGAGCTTGGCATACACTTGACCGACCTCAAGCCAAGTCGATCGTCGTTTCATGGTGTGATCCCGGGCATGCAAACAGTCCCTCTAGGACAAATCACTCTGCCTGTGACTTTCGGCACTCGGGAGAACTACAGGACGGAGCGTATTACCTTCGAGGTCGCCGACCTCGACTCTACTTATCACGCCATTATAGGGCGGCCAGCCATCGCCAAATTCATGGTGGTACCTCATTATCCTTATATGATGATGAAGCTACCAGGACTAAATGGAGTCATTTCACTCCACTCGGATGTGTGGACCTCATATGACTACGACAAAGGCAGTTGTGACTTGACCGAGAAGATAGTAGCAGCATCGGAGCTGGCCGAGTTAAAGGAAGTGATCGCAACGACGGAGGAGGCCATGCTTGACCCTGCTCCTAGGAAGGCACTGAAGACTACGATACAGGCGGACGCCGTGGAGTCCAAGAAGATTAGCCTAGATGATAGTGATGTATCCAAGACCATCAATATCGGGGTCAATTTAGGTGATAAATAGGAAAGCGCGCTCATCCTTTTTCTTAGAAATAATAAAGATATATTTTCATAGAAACCTTCTGACATGCCAATGCTAGGTGTTCCAAGGGAATAGGCTGAGCACAAACTTCACGTTCGCGAAAACGCTAGGCCGGTAAGGCAACGGCTTAGACGATTCTCACAAGACCGAAAAGTGCCATTAGGAAAGAAATCGGCTGACTGCTGGCAGCCAGTTTTATTAAAGAAGTTTTCCACCCCGACTGGTTGGCCAACCCAGTTCTGGTGCAGAAGAAGAATAAAGAGTGGCGGATGTGTGTGGAATACACCGGCCTTAACCAAGCCTGTCCGAAAGATCCGTTCACCCTCCCACGTATTGATCAAGTGGTCGATTCGATGGCTAGATGCGCTTTGTTATGCTTCTTAGATGCCTGTTCAGGGTACCATCAGATTCCCTTAAACCAATCCGACCAGCTCAAAACCTCGTTCATCACGCCGTTCGGAGCCTTCTGTTACACAACAATGCCCTTTGGCCTAAAAAACGTTGGTGCCACCTACTAGCGGACTATGCAGCGATGTTTGGACAACCAGATAGGAAGGAATGTTGAAGCTTACGTAGATGACGAGGTAATTAAGACTCGGCTCTACACTGACTTGATATCCGGCCTAGACGAAACATTCAGTAACCTTCGGAAGTACAATATGAAGCTAAATCTAGAAAAATGCGTCTTTGGGGTCCCATCAGGAAAATTACTTGGTTTTCTGGTATCACATAGAGGGACTGAAGCTAATCTAGAAAAGGTAAATGCCATATTACGAATGGGACCTCCACATTTGCAAAAAAGACATTCAAAAGCTCACTGGCTGTATGGCGGCGCTCAGTCGGTTTGTATCACGACTCGGCGTTCGAGGGTTACCCTTTTTTCGCCTACTCAAGAAGCAAGAATTATTCATCTGGAATGAAGACGCACAGAAGGCCTTGGATGATTTTAAGGCTTACATTAGTGGTCCTCTGGTCTTAACTCCCCCAGAGCCAAAGGAACCTTTGCAGCTATACATTTCTGTAACCAAACATGTTGTCAGTATTGTGCTGGCGGTGGAACGGGCGGAAGATGGCAAGGCTCAAAAGGTGCAACGACTAGTTTATTTCATCAGTGAGGTCTTATTAGAATCCAAGGTATGATATTTCCAGCTTCAGAAGTTAATTTATATATTACTGATGACATCTCAGAAGTTGAAGCATTACTTTGAGGATCACCCAATTGAGGTCCACGCGTCGTTTAGCCTAGGTGAATTGCTGCACAACAGAGAGGCCATTGGGAAAATCGCCAAATGGGCCATCGAGCTCAGATCATATGATATCACCTTTAAGTCACGCGACTCGATCAAAGGTCAAGCTTTGTCAGACTTCATCGCCGAGTGGACAGAATGTGAGTTACCTCCCGATCCACAAGAATTATGCTATTAGAGAATGGCGTTTAACGGATCCTTACAACTAGAAGGTGCCGGAGCAAGAGTCATATTGACATCTCCTAACGGAACCAAGTTGCGGTACGTTCTTCGGATGCACTTCCGTGCCTCTAACAACGTCGCAGAGTATGAGGCGCTATTACAAGGATTTCGGACAGCTATCTCACTCGATGTCCAAAGGACAAGCGTTTTTGGTGACTCGGCACTAGTTATAAATCAAGTAACAAAGGAGTTGGTGTTGTTCCCACGAAAGCATGACAGCCTACTGCACCGAAGTTCGGAAGCTTAAAGACAAGTTTGATGGCATTGATATAAACATGTCCTGCGCAAGTATAATGAAGAGGCGGACGAACTGGCCAAACTTGGGTCTAGTAGATCTAAAATACCTGACAGAGTATTCCTCAACGATCTGCATAAGCCATCTGTACTAACCCAGCAAACTATGGAGTAGTCGGCACTAAAGACGGCAGCAGCACCACATGTAGTCGTCATTGAGGTAGATTGGCGCACTCCCTTCATTGAGTATTTGGATCGTGACACACTACCGATCGACAAAGACGAAGCCCTCCGAATTATTCGCAAGTCGCGTTCCTATTGTATAGTTGACCATCACCTGTACAAGCAAAGCCCACACGAGGTACTGATGAAGTGCTTATCTCAAGATGAAGACAGAGCTATATTAGGAAACATCCACGCTGGTATTTGTGGGAATCACGCAGGCCCATCCATAATTGCGGCGAAAGCAATGAGACAGGGGTTTTACTGGTCGACTGCGGGTGCTGATGCCAAGGAAAGCGTCCGAAAATGCGAAGGTTGTCAGTTCTTTGCACATTAAATGCACGTACCTGCCACAGAACTTCAAAATATCCCAACAACTTGGCCATTTTCAGTATGGGGCTTAGATATTGTTGGACCCTTCAAGAAGGCTCAAGGGGGTTTTACTCACCTTTTCGTAGCGGTGGACAAGTTCTCTAAATGGATTGAAGCAAAGCCAGTCGGCAAGATTTCTGCAAAAAAGGCCATCGAGTTCATGACCGAAATAGTCACTCGGTTGGGTGCCCCACACAAGATCATCACTGACAATGGTACTCAATTCACAACAGAGGAGTTTAAAGAGTTTGCGGGCCGAGTTGGCTTTAAGATTGGCTATGCCTCGGCCGCCCATCCATAGAGCAATGGCCAAGTTCAGAGGGCAAATGGCCTCCTACTTTTCGAAATTAAACCTCATATATTTGACCGGCTGGAAATGTACACTCGATGGTGGGTTTGAGAATTGCCATCTGTGCTGTGGGGACTTAGAACCAACATAAGTCGTGCCACCGGGCACTCCCCTTTTTCTCTGGTTTATGGCTCGGAAGCCATGTTACCAACCGAGATTCTTTTTGCCTCCCCCCGTGTGGCAGCGTATGAACAAAAAACCTCTAACGACCATAGGTGTGATGACTTGTTGTTGTTAGAGGAGCAGCGAGATGCTACCTTAATTCGGTCGGCAAAGTACCAACAAAGCTTGCGACGTTATCACGACAAAAATGTTCAAACACGGGTTTTTTCCATCGGTGACTTGGTTTTGAAGCAAGTTCAGTCTAAGGTCGCTAAGCACAAGCTATCGGCTCCATGGGAAGGACCTTTTATTGTAAAGGAAATCACTCGGTCAGGCGCCTATCGATTGATGAATAAGGATGGGTCGGACCTTCAAAGTTCCTGGAACGTTTCACAGCTACGTCATTTTTATGCCTAGTATTTATAGTTTATTGTACTTCTATTATTGAATATATATACATAATGGTCATGATATCTGATTTCGCAATTTATAATTTTGTGTGAATAATTGTTGTTATTGTTTAAGTGATGGCTCAAATTCTGATACTTGGTATCACCCTAACTCGCGCATGTCGACCAAGCGGGTTACTTAGTCCCCAGGGTTCTTGCCGTCTGTTAGGGACCAAGGCAACTCTCCCAATTCGCATATGCTTGACCGAGTGAGTTCTTAGTCTCCATGGTTCATATCGGTTATTGGGAGCATTGTTTAGAGGGCTGACATGAGTTGTGTATTGGTTGTGAGTGTTTAACACGAGTTCATACAATACATATACAAAGCAGCGCAACCCAAGAATTCATTACAATACTGGTAATGAATCTAGACCTTAGCGGTCTATCGAACCTTAGTTATATTATAGTAACAGAGCTGTAATACAGTATTTTAAGCTTTTCAATTCCATACACTTTGGGTAAGGGATCTAGCTCTATCTAGTCGGCTAATATATGCGTAGTTTTTTGCGCCTCAGCCACGAGGGCTTCACATTGCTCGTCCAAGAGATCTTCATGGAAACCTTGGGCCACCACATCTAACTCTATGATGGGGATGTACGACTTTGCAATTGCCAGGACTTGTGTGCCGGCCAGCTCTGCAACATGTCGAGCATGTTCTTTTAGTCGGCCGGGTGCCCCTTGTAGCCTAGTCATCAGGTCTCGACATCGAGGTGGTTTTTCTTCAGGATATATGTATTGGGCGACCACCTCTGCATCCTTCTGAAGAGCTGCAAGAGACCATCGAAGGTTTTCATCACCCTATATAAATTTCTTCTACAAAAGCTCATAGGACCTCTTTGATCCTACAGGAGTACAATAATCATATATGTCCAGTACAATGAACTTGGATATAAAGGTATTAGATGAATAAACACTTACCTCTTAGGCGTTTCTCAGCTTCTACCTTTTCAGCTTCAAGGGTCGCAACGTTTTCCTTATATTCTTCTTTAAGCTTTTTAACTTCTTTGAATGCTTTCTGGAATTGGTTTAGCTCATCCACAGCCTTTTTGAAGATCTTTTCAGCCTTGGATACTTCGGTTTCGAGCTTTGTGTTTCTCTCCCTCTGGTTTTTTATTGTTCCTTCAGCATCTGTTAGTTATAAACATTTTAGTTTACAGTTGTATTTCCATATGCATAGGTATATTGATTTTTACCTTCGGCCCTTTTCTTCCAAGAAGTTAGGGATCTTTGCTTTGTCTTGAAGTCGTTTTTCAACTTTTCAAAATTATTCTTGATCTCTTCCGAGTCCTAGAGCTGCCTTTTTACTCCCTGGTTCTCGATTTTGAAAGCTTCAATAGCTTGGGTAGATTACTCCAATTCTTTTATACGGCCTTCGAAACTTGCAATTTGAGCGGCCGACTGGGCATCTTGTTTTTGCTTCAATTCCAGCATCCGCGATACCTCTGTATGGACGAGGTCAAATATTCATATTCTAAAGATAGCATGTGAGGTATAAGGCTTTGTGGATCTCATACCTTGTAGCTCGAATTGAAGTTCATCAACTTGAGATGAACGGGCTTTTAGAGCGACTGATAGGCGCCTGACTTCCAGTCTCTCCTTGGCAAGCTGATCTTCTAAATCTACGGCTTTTGCACAATGCCTCTCGACAAGTTGCAGAAGCTTACTCTTGTTGGCCATATGGGTTTTCAGAGCCTGTAATGATGGAGAATTATATGGTTGAAACTTCACAGCCAGGAATGGTGATTATTATTGTTGACATTATTTTTCAAGAAGGGAGGAATACCTAGAAGGAATGGTAGGCTTCTTCAGTATGTTCTTCAAAATTTTTCAACTCCGCTTTTCTGCCGACTCATCAAATCCAGTGATGGCAAATCAGCAAATATGATATACTGACCTAGTCGGCATTGGCTGGAGGATTGGAGAGGTCATGAGATGTTGTGTGGCCTTGAGGACGAGAGACAAGGTGCTTGTACCACAACAGTACACCACCTACCAGGCCATGAGGAGGGCCACAAGCACAGACATGGAGCAGTACTTCACGTACTTGCCAGGGCTAGCAGAGCTAGTTACTGCTCCACACAGGTTCAGAGAGGACGTGGTCCTCGAGTTCTATGCGACGCTATGGGTTGCCAGACACCGCTTAGAGATCTGGTTCCTGTTCAAAGGGCAGCCACACCGTGTCACCAGGGAGGACCTGATCTCCCACCTAGGACTCTTGGCTTTAGACTTCCAACTTTACAGGAGTGCCTACGTTACACTGAAGCCACCCTGCAGACCTCAGGGAGGGAAGCTGCCTTCAGACAACCTAGTGTCGATTGCTTTCCCACCTCCGCACACTCCAAGTTTTGAGAGAGGCCCTACAAGACTCACTGAAGAGGCCAAGGTGGCAAGAGCGATAGTCACCAGGACTATCATACCCAGGTCTGGCTACAGAGAGGAGTTCACACTCTTACACCAGTGGGCTATAGCGGCCATTCTGAGGAGGCAGACTTTTGACTTGGCGGACCTTCTCATTGGAGAGATGGAGGAGGTTATCTCTGAGAGGGTTGGAGGACGTCACTTGGTCTATGGTCCATATATCTGCTATCTCTTGAGGAGGATGGGCCTAGTGACGGAGGAACAGTACGAGGCTTTTCCTGAGGTGACCACCAGCTACGGACCTCGTGTCCCTAGGGGATCACAGTCTACCTCCAGCCAGCACATAGGAAAGGAGGAGCAGGAGTCACCGGTACTTCACAAGTAGGCAGCCCAGCCAGATACGGTGATTCCCGAGTCAGCCAGTACAGGGGCACCTCCCCAGCCGACAAGTTTGCAGTCTGAGGACACTATCACTATGACAACACTTGCAGGACAGCTAGGAGAGTTTATTTAGAGTGTCTCAGAGGACAGATGTTAGATGATGGAAGTTAAGAGGAGCCAGGCAGAGATTCAGAGGTAGCAGTCTGCACTTCTTACAGCTCTGATGACTCAGATGACGGAGTTGACCTAGAGGCAGGCCGATCAGTAGCCAGGATCTTCAGTGTTCCCTCAGTACCAGCAGCTACCGACTCATCCTAGACCATTCACAGCTTTGATGACAACTCAGTCCAGTGGAGTGTCACTTTCAGCGGTCTTACCGACAGGGGGAGCAGGACAGACTCTCTCTTCAGCACAGCTCTCCCCTGTGTCAGCTTTCCCTATGTTTGCTTTGTTCGTCTCACCGTCACACTCCTCTAGCTCGCAGATGGCAGGACACTCCAGCTCACAGCATGTACCAGTCAGGAGTCTATTCTCAAACATCGTGCACACTACTCGTGCAGACTCCTAGACTACCCCAGAGACAGCTTCAGCTTCAGCTCCACCTCTTACTGCCACTATTACCACTCTTACTCCTCAGGTAGCAGAGGATCTTATCTGCGGAGGCTACTCTTAGCAGGACGGGGCAGATCTCTTACTACTCCAGACTTCAGCTTAGGAGACTGCCATGGTCACTCCAGCAGCACAGTACAGTGGGTCTGAGTCGGTTGTACACCTTGGATTCTTTGAGCAGCTGGATGCTTAGGCAGCACAGGCTCAGGGACCATAGCATTATCCACCTCAGGAGCAACCCGGAGCAGAGCCTACAGAGGACATCACTGCACCACTTCCTTCGACCACGAGTGCTTAGATGTTCATCTTTTCCACTTTTTGATGCTTGTTGCCAAAGGGGTTGAAGATACTAGGTCTAGGGGGAGTGGGAGTGTGATCTTGTTGCGATCAAGAGTAGCTTGTATCTAGGGGGAGCTACAAGGTTTTAGGAGATAGATCTTTTGGCTCTTCTTTTTGAGGAGTTATTCGATGTTCGTGGATTGTGATGAGTCATGGATTTCATTCACTGGTGTTTGACTCATTTTGATCTCACTTGGTTTATTTCTTGTTCATATACAGTGCTTGTATGTATTAATTATCTTGTATGCCTGTGTTTGATATCATGATGATGAGTGCTTGTTCTTAATTCCTATGCTTTGTCATGCTAACTTGTTGCATCTCATCACTTATGCCTAGCATTGCATGTTCTTATGCTTTCATTCAACATATTGCCATGACATGCATGCATTTTTCATATAGAGTTTGCTCTTCACTCTTTTCCTTGTATCTCTAGATGATGCTTGAGTGAGTAGGACCTTATGCGTTTCTCTTATATGTTGTTATGGTTCCTCTCGATCTTTGTGTAGCTTGTTTAGCCCGGTTGTTTATTCATTGAAGTTTTCGATTAAGTAGTGGTTGTCATCAATCACCAAAAAGGGGGAGATTGTAAACTTCATGACCATTGATGATTGGATCCCCGAGGTATGGATATTTTGGTGATAGATGACAACTATGAAATTGTGGGCTAATATCTACATGAGTGTTGTCTATGTAGGAATCATCTCTTAACTCTATTATAAATCATATGGATGATGGTTGCCTTGGCGATAGATGACAATGACCACAAGTATGGAGGCTTGTGAACTTGATGGAGTCCAAGGGTTGATGGAGATGGATCAAAGCGGAGAACAAGCTATGGTGCGAGTGTTTGGAACACTTGAGTAGTTGTTAGGGCTTTAAGTCCATAGGAAAAACCGGACTATCAAGGGGGTCTAGGTCATTCTCTTAGGTCATGTCTAGTCGGTGATGTGCAAGGTTGCTCGGTGAAATCACAGGCACTAGGTGACAGTGGAGAAGCCAAGGAGCTGTTCGAAGAAGCCGGGAAATGAAGTCAAGCAAGGACGATAAGTTTCTGCTTCTGACATAGAGACCGGACAAAGGGGTCAGTGGAGACCGGACTGTATGGTCACTGTGTTGAGTTGTCCAGGACTTAGAGTGAGGAGCAGTAGTACTATCAGCAGGAGACTTCGTACAGACCGGACGTTCCGGTCTGCGGACCGTATGGTCCGGTCAGTAGGAGTGCAGGAACGGCAGAGAGGGTGCATTTCGCGGAGGCTCCTGGAATGGAGAGAGAAAGTGGACCGAACGGTCCGGTCCAGTGACCGGACGGTCCAGTCAGTATAGGAAATTGCCTAGACAGAGAACCCAACGGTTCTGGGAACCGTTACCAGAGTGATCGGACAGTCCGGTCTGGATGTCCAGAAATGCAATTTCATGGAGAGACGACTAGTTTGAGGTTGGGAGCCTATATAACTTTGTTGCTGGCGTCTTGGAGACCTCTTATGGCCAGTGGAATACTTGAGAGCAATTGGTAAGGTCCAAGAGGAAAAGAGGAGAGCACTAGGAGGAGATATTACATATCTTGAGAGTGCTAGAGAAGAGTAGCTTGAGCATCTTGCACATCAAAGGCTAGGGTGTCCTTGAGGGTGTGATCTAGATTCTTACTCTTGGTCTATGGTGAGACCTAGACCGGTTAGGTGTCAGTGATCAAGCCTATCGTGATCGGTTGTGAAGGTTGTCACACGTTTGTACATGGTTTGAGCCTGCCGTTGAAAGGGGCATTGCTAGTGAGCACCCGTGTCAGCTCGGGGAGTTCGGCAAGTTCTCGAGGGAGGCGAGCTTGTGCTTTGTGCAGCGGTGACGCATATCGTGTCTTCACTCTAGGAGTGATTGTGGGCTCGTGGGGGAGAAGTTCACTTGGTGGCGGGAGGGACCAGGACTCTTATGGGAGTGGTCCAACGAGGATTAGGGGAAGGTGCCATCCTTCCGAGACCTCAGGAAAAAATCATGAGCATTTCTTGACCCTCTCTTTACTATTTTGCAATTGTGTGCTCTAGTGAGTAGGGTGACTTGTGGCTTGCGTACGCTAGTGTGATTGGCTTCCAAACTTTATCTTATCATGTACATTATCATGTGTAGGGTCTTGGCCTACTAGACTTGCTTCGATTTCCTTATCTTGTTAGACTCAAGTAGTGGAACTTGAAGTAATTGCATTCATGAGCGGCTTATCGATTCACCCCCCCCCCTCTCGGTATGCCTTCGGTCCTTACAGAACCAAGTAACAAGTCATGACCGGGGCACGTCAACTGGCTCGTAGAGCAAGGAGGCTGCGCCCAGAGTGACAAGTCGCAAACTGGAATGTCACTTGGCTCGTACTGCAATGAGGTTGCAGATCAAGTGAGAAGCCACGAACGGGCTTGTCTACTAGCTTGCATAGCAATGAGGCTGCGACTAGAGTGACAAGCAACGAATGAGTATGTCAACTGACTCACACAGCAAGGCTACGACACGAGTGACAAGACACAAACAAGGCAAGGCACGTCAACTGGCTTGCAGAGCAGCGATGTTGTCTAGAACCGATCGTCTAGAAGATGAGTTAAAGTGGTCAACATGATATCCTTAGATACTTGTCACGACCCTATCACTGGCTAGAACTGGCCGAATATAGAGCATGAGTCGAAGCTTTGAGGAGATATTATGAAGCGGGTCATTCTGTATTCGAGAGGAGTTTTTTCGACTTACCACCAACAATCGACATACTTTATGACCTGAGTGACAAGCTGCAAACGGGCATGTCAACTGACCCGCACAGCGAGACAGTAGTTAGAAAAACAAGTCACAAACGTGGCAGGTCATCTAGATTACACAGCAACGAAGCTGTAATCCGAGTGACAAGCATGGAATGAGCACTTCAACTAGCTCACACAGCAACGAGGCTACAAAACAAGTAACAAGTCGCAACCGGGGCACGTCAACTGGCTCGTAGAGCAAGGAGGCTACGCCCCGAGTAACAAGTCATGAACTGGAATGTCACTTGGCTTGTTCTGCAACGAGGCTATGGATCAAGTGATAAGCCATGAACGGGCTTATCGACTGGCTTGCATAGCAACGAGGCTTTGACTAGAGTGACAAGCAACGAACGAGTATGTCAATTGACTCGCACAACAAGGCTATGACTCGAGTGACAAGACACAAACAAGGCACATCAACTGGCTCGCAGAGCAGTGATGTTGGCTAGAACCGATCGTGTAGAAGATGAGTTAAAGTGGTCAACATGATACCCATAGATACTTGGTCATGACCCAATCACCGTCTAGAACTGGCCCAATATAGAGGATGAGTCAAAGCTACAAGGAGATATTATGAAGCGGGTCAGTTTGTATTCGAGAAGAGTTATTTTGGCATACCACCAACACTCAACATACTCTGCGACTCGAGTGACAAGATGCAAAGGGGCATGTCAACTGACCCGCACAATAAAGCTACTGTCAGAGTAACAAGTCACGAACGAGGCAGGCCATCTAGCTCAGACATCAACGAGGCTGCAATCTGAGTGACAAGCATCGAATGGGCACCACAACTAGATCACACAGCAATGAGGCTACGAACCAAGTAACAAGTCACGACCGATGCACGTCAACTGGCACGTAGAGCAAGGAGCCTGCGCTCGAGTGATAAGTCACGAACTGGATTGTCACTTGGCTCGTACTATAACGAGGATGTGGATCGAGTGTGAAGCCATGAACGGGCTTGTCGACCGGCTTGCATAGCAACGAGGCTGTGACTAGAGTGACAAGCAACGAAGGAGTATGTCAATTGACTCGCACAGCAAGGCTATGACTCGAGTGACAAGACACAAACAAGGCAAGGCACGTCAACTGGCTCGTAGAGCATCAATGTTGGCTAGAACTGATCGTCTAGAGGATGAGTTAAAGTGGTCAACATGATATCCTTAGATACTTGGTCACGGCCCAATCACCGTCTAGAACTGGTCGAATATAGAGGATGAGTCGAAGCTACGAGGAGATATAATGAAGCGGGTCATTTTGTATTCGAGAGGAGTTTTTTTTGACATACCACCAACAATTGACAGACTCTGCGACCCGAGTGACAAGCTGCAAAAGGGCATGTCAATTGACTTGCACAGCGAGACTGTAGTCAGAATAACTAGTCATGAATGAGGCAGGTGTGGGACATATGTATCCAGGATATCTAACCACTCGGCTATATGGCCAAGTGGGCCAGGGGCTTGGTTATGATGTATTTGGCCCAGGAGATATTTACTTAGATATTTGTTTGAGTAAT
Organism: Eleusine coracana subsp. coracana; assembly: GCA_032690845.1. Taxonomy (NCBI): domain Eukaryota; kingdom Viridiplantae; phylum Streptophyta; class Magnoliopsida; order Poales; family Poaceae; genus Eleusine; species Eleusine coracana. The sequence goes on from CM064418.1 coordinate 36,393,942, forward strand.
CAACAAGCAAGGTTAGCAGATATATTGATAGATAGGATCTGTTGTAACTGACTAAAAGATTACCATGTAAACCTCTGCCCTTCGGATATATAAGGAGGGTAGAGGGCCTTCGGCAAGGCAGAGACTCGTATTGGAACCCTAATTCCAGTGCGAATCCTAGCAATATAGAAACACTAAACAGGACGTAGGGTTGTTATCCTCCGGGAGGCCCGAACCTGTATAAACCCTGTGTCCTGTGTCCATCGATCTTTCATACTGATATGCATACCTAGATCTACTATCGAGAATATCTCTCGACAGTTGGCGCGCCAGGAAGGGGCAGCGTTGAGTCCTACTCCGTTGAAATCGTGGATTTCGTTGACATCAAGTTTCGCCCAGGAGATAAGATCCGCTTTGGCACCATCAGCTTCTTGGCCGATCAAAGCGGGGACCTCGTCAAGCAAGATCAGGCGACCCTCCCGGTGGTCGTCATGCCTTCAGATCCAGGCGTCAACAGAGCTTTGGCGGCCAATCGGACCTATTCGGCTGATCGGTTCCCAATCGGCCTCAACAACGCGGCGACGACTCTCCAAAGGGAAACCCTCTTGGGCCCTTGCACAACATTGCTCACAACAAACCGATCGGCCGCCTTGGCCGACTCGGACCTCACTACGGTCGATCTCTCGACTTTTCATATGAATCAGTCGGATGAAGATCCAATTTTTTTCTATGAATCAAGATTAGTAGCAACAATCAGCCTTGAAAACGAGTCAGTTCTAGACTTGATTGAAGGGCCGAGTGATTCAAAAAGTTGCTCGTCGGATTGTCACGAGGTGTTCATGGTGGCACCTGCCGCCCAAGGAGGCACTCATGGAGAAATATCAGCGGCAGCCGCCGCACGAGCAAATGCACAGCCCCGTGATGGACTCATTAAGTAGATGTAACCATATCAACTAAAGTCGTCGGTAAAAGTTATGAAGTACTGAAAACCACCTCTGACCATGCAACTCTTTGGTGCACATACATCCGTATGTACAAGACCCAATAGTTCACTCGCTCTCTCACAATTTTCTGTGAAATGCAACTTAATCATTTTGCCAAGTAAACAAGACTCACATGTATCAATTGATTCAAAATCAAAAGAACTTAGAAGACCATCTGTATGGAGCTTATTTATGCGCTCCTCATTTATATGACCTAAACAACAATGCCAAGTATATATGGCATTTAAATCATTAGGCTTGAGCCTTTTCGCATCAATGTTACAAATAGGCTTATTCTCAAGATCCAAGTAATATAATCCATTCACCAATGGGCAATTACCATAGAGAATATCATTTAAATAAATGGAACAACACTTGTTCTTTATTATGACCTCATAACCATCATCTTCCTCAAAACACTTTGAAGAAATAATGTTTTTGCCTAAGGCGGGAATGTAATAACAATTATTTAACTCCAAAACTAATCCTGATGGTAATGAAAGTGGATAAGTTCCGACGGCCAACGCAGCAACCTTTGCACCATTGCCGGCACAAGCATCCACCTCGCCCTTTGCACATTTCCTTGCTTCTTTAAGCCCATGCAACGATTGCAAGTATAAATCATCGATCCGGTATCAAATACCCATGAATCATAAGGACGTGTAGCAACATTATTAACTTCAATAACATTGACACCTGAATTAGAAGAGTCTCCACCCTTCTTTTTTAGCTCTTCCAGATAAAACTTGCAATTCCTCTTCCAATGACCGGGTTTCTTGTAGTGAAAACAAGGATCACCAGCCACCAGTCTAGGCTTAGGAGCTACTGCAGGCTTAGGCTTAGTGCTAGAGATCTCATCTATAGCCTTAGCTTTAGCCTTACGCTTTCGCTTCTTGCTATCCTTTTGAACCAAGTTAACTTGACATGAACCAGATTTCTTGATGCTTGCCTCAGCTGTCTTAAGCATCCCATGGAACTCAGCCAATGTCTTCTCCATGCTATTCATTTGAAAGTTCAAAATGAAAGGCTCATAGCTCGCGGGAAGCGATTGGAGAATCACATCTGTGGCCAAATAAGGGTGTACAGCAGCACCAAGTTTCTCCAGATTCTCAATGTAACCAATCATCTTGATCACATGAGGACTGACAGAACCGCTTTCAGCTAGCCTGCACGCAAACAAGGACTTTGAGATGTTGTGCCTCTCAGACGTTGCTTGGTTCTCAAACATGCCATGGAGTCCCTCAATCATGTTGTGGGCATCCACGTTCTCATATTACTTCTGAAGCTCAGAGGACATAGTGGCAAGCATGAGACAGCTAACATCAATTGCATCATTGGTATGCTTCTCATACTCCCTTTTCTGAGTGGCAGTAGCATTTTCTAGTAGATCATCAGGATAGGGAAGCTCTAGAACATATTCCTTTTTCTCTTGCTTGAGAACAATTCTCAAGTTGTGATACCAATCAATAAAGTTTGTTCCCCTAAGCTTTTCTTTTTCAAGAATCGAGTGCAAATTGAAAGTGTTACTAGCGGTTGGTGCCATGATCTACAATAGTAAATATGCAAATATAAGCACTATGTAAATGTAAAACTTTTATTAAACATTTTAACAAAAGTTTATTATTCCACTATAAGCTTGGAACCGTTTTCCCTCAAAATGACATATAGTGGTTCAAGATCCATAGTCAACTTAGATCCTAGTGAGCTTTGGCACCACCGCTAGAAATCTAGTGACATAGGTAAGCAACACTTTGCTAATCACATCCCTATGTGACTCTTGTTTGTTGGGTGACATCATATGCCCCGGCGCCAACATCATGCCCCAAAGCCTAAAACCGTTTTGATAGCTTTGTTAATCAAACCAATACTATGCATGTAAATATCCGACATTTACCCTAATAATTAAGATAGTTGAGGTACTCTACTTTGGCAGACCTACCATACAACGATCATAATTTTGATAGGTGCATCTATTGGAAGGGCATACAATTTAAGTTTTCTTGATGGAACCTATTCTAGCATGTTAATCATATCCAATATAAATAACAGAAGAAAGAATAGGATGACAGGAACATCATCACAGACAATTATATTAACTGTGAAATAGCATGGCCCTTTTCAGTTGGTGATTTCCATCTCCATAGCCATCGCCATGTCTCCCATCCGTTTAACCATCATGCTTGAGGCCTCCATGAACTAACACTTAGCTACTACAACTAATAGCTAGTAATGAATTACATGAGAATATCAAGCATCACAGGTCGACACGCAGGCCGTTATACAATAATATGACAGCCTCAACCCAGCTGTAATTAATCCTGGCACGCAGGCCATGTAAATCACATACATACATCACATGCATATTTTGGGCCATACCATTCACAACATACTCTGCAAAAACAAGTTAGGCGAGGAGCGAATGCTAACATGTGGCCAAAAAGGGTTATAATAATCTAGGCGTGTCCGTACGGCGGTGCTATCCGGAAAATCATATTTGCTCAATTTCGAGTCATTCATGATGCCTCGGTTTCCCATTAGGTTTTCATGAGTACACTGTGGTACATGATCATGATACTATTGGCTCCTCTACTAGCGCACGCAGTTAGTCTCGATGGTGATTCCAGCCGGTAAGGACAAGTCGCGCGCGCACGAAGAAGGAACACAAATAAATCAATAATGCATGTATCACTATCCGCCCATTAACTTGTGAACCTCCCTATCACCATTGATCTAATCACCCCGTACATAAAAACATGTAATAGATCTCATCTAATACATCAGCATATCAACTATATGCACAAGATCCAGATCACAAACTACACAAGGTCGGCTCTGATACCACTGTTAGAGAACGGGTAGGCTACGATAGCATATAATAATTTCTACCGTTCAACCAGAAAACCTTGTAAGGAGGGGATCATGGATCATTACCACTAGACGCGCAGGCAGAGCGGAAGCGAATGTTGGAGCAGCTCATCCAACGAAGTCGTGTGTCGGTGTAGAGGAAGTAGTCGATCACGTCAATCATCTCCTCCTAGTCCAGCCATCCGGCACCGCAGCAACAGCAGCGTCTCCTCGCGGTATCCATACATACAGGGTTGGAGCACCGTGCGCGGCGTGCTAGCACTGGCAACACGATTAGGGTTGTGGGTGAGAGAGGGGAGCGTGGCGGCTAGGGTTATGGACTGGCTAGTCATGTACCCCTTGCCCCGCCTCCACTTATATAGACCCTTCTAATAGGCCTCAACAAGTTGGCCCATTAGTGGACTAATCCCTCATGGATCAATATCCGTATGACCCTCATATACGGATCAAATCCGTAATGTCTCTTGGGCATATCTCCAACACTTCGGCAAGGCAAAGACTCGTATTGGAGCCCTAATTCCAGTCCGAACCTTAGCAATACAGAAACACTAAACAAGACGTAGGGTTGTTATCCTCTTGGAGGCCTGAACCTGTATAAACCCTATGTCATGTGTCCATCGATCTTTCATACTCATGCTCATACCTAGATCTACTATCGAGAATATCTCTCAACAGCAGGTCATCTAGCTTACACAACAATGAAGCTGCAATCCGAGTGACAAGCATCGAACGAGCACCTCAACTAGCTCACACAGCAATGAGGCTACAAACCAAGTAACAAGTCGTGACCGGGGCACGTCAACTGGCTCGTAGAGCAAGGAGGCTGCACACTGAGTGACAAGTCGTGAACTGGAATGTCACTTGGCTCGTACTGCAACGAGGTTGCGTATCGAGTGAGAAGCCATGAATGGGCTTGTCCACTGGCTTACATAGCAATGAGGCTGCGACTAGAGTGACAAGCAATGAACAAGTATGTCAACTGACTCGCACAACAAGGCTACGGCTCGAGTGACAAGACACAAACAAGGTAAGGCACATCAACTGGCTCGCAAAGCAACAATGTAGGCAAGAACCGATCATCTAGAGGATGAGTTAAAGTGGTCAACATGATATTCTTAGATACTTGGTCACGTCCCAATGATCGGGTACAACTGGTCGAATATAGAGGACGAGTCGAAGCTACGAGGAGATATTATGAAGCGGGACATTTTGTATTCGAGAGGAGTTTTTTCGGCATACCACCAACAATCAACATACTCTGTGACCTGAGTGACAAGCTGCAAAGGGGCATGTCAACTAACCCGCACAGCAAGACAACAGTTAGAATAACAAGTCATAAACGAGGCAAGTCATCTTGCTCACACAACAACAAAGCTGCAATACGAGTGACAAGCATCGAACGAGCACCTCAACTAGCTCACACAGCAATGAGGCTACGAACCAAGTAATATGTCATGACCAGGGCACATCAACTGGCTCGTAGAGCAAGGAGGCTGCACCACGAGTGACAAGTTGTGAATTGGAATGTCACTTGGCCTGTTCTCCAATGAGGCTTTTGATCGAGTGAGAAGCCACGAACGGGCTTGTTGACTGGCTTGCATAGCAACGAGGCTATGACTAGGGTGACAAGCAACGAACGAGTATGTCAATTGACTCGCACAGCAAGGCTACGACTCAAGTGACAAGACATAAACAAGGCACGTCAACTGGCTCGTAGAGCAGCGATGTTGGCTAGGACCGACCGTGTAAAAGATGAGTTAAAGTGGTCAATATTATATCCATAGATACTTGGTCATGACCCAATCACCGTCTAGAACTGGTCCAGTATAGAGGATGAGTCAAAGCTACAAGGAGATATTATGAAGCGGGTCATTTTGTATTCGAGAAGAGTTATTTTGGCATACTAGCAACACTCAACATACTCTGCGACCCGAGTGACAAGCTGCAAAGAGGTATGTCAACTGACCCACACAGCGAGGCTCCTGTCACAGTAACAAGTCACGAGCGAGGTAGGTCATCTAGCTCACACAACAACAGAGCTGCAACTTGAGTGACAAGCATCGAACAATCACCCCAAATAGCTCACACAGCAAAGAGGCTACGAACCAAGTAACAAGTCGCGACCGGGGCACGTCAACTGGTTCATAGAGCAAGGAGGCTACGCCCCGAGTGACAAGTCACGAACTAGAATGTCACTTGGCTCATACTGCAACGAGGTTGCGGATCGAGTGAGAAATCATGAACGGGCTTTTCTACTGGCTTGCATAGCAACAAGACTGCGACTAGAGTGACAAGCAACGAACGAGTATGTCAACTGACTCGCACAGCAAGGCTACGTCTCGAGTGACAAGACACAAACAAGGCAAGGCACGTCAACTGGCTCACAGAGCATCAAAGCTGGCTAGAACCGATCGTCTAGAGGATGAGTTAAAGTGGTCAACATGATATCCTTAGATAATTGGTCATGGCCCAATCACCGGCTAGATCTGGTCGAATATAGAGGATGAGTCAAAGCTATGAGGAGATATTATGAAGTGGGTCAGTCTGTATTCGAGAGGAGTTTTTTCGGCATACCACAAACAATCGACATACTCTATGACCCGAGTGACAAGCTGCAAAAAGGCATGTCAACTAACCCGCACAGCGAGACTGCAGTCAGAATAAGTCACAAACAAGGCAGGTCATCCAGCTCCAACAGCAACGAAGCTGCAATCTGAGTGACAAGCATCGAACGAGCACCTCAACTAGGTCACACAACAATGAGGATATGAACCGAGTAACAAGTTGCGACCAGGGCACGTCAACTGGCTCGAAGAGCAATGATGCTGCGCCCCGAGTGACAAGTCACGAACTAGAATGTCACTTGGCTCATACTGCAACGAGGTTGCGGATCGAGTGAGAAGCCACGAACGGGCTTGTCGACCGGCTTGCATAGCAACGAGACTACGACTAGAGTGACAAGCAACGAACGAGTTTGTCAATTGACTCGCACAACAAGGCTACGGCTCGAGTGACAGGACACAAACAAGGCAAGGCACATCAACTGGCTCGTAGAGCATCGATGTCGGCTAGAACCGATTGTCTAGAGGATGAGTTAAAGAGGTCAACATGATATCCTTAGATACTTGGTCACGGCCCAATCACCATCTAGAACTGGTCGAATATAGTGGATGAGTCGAAGCTACGAGGAGATATTATGAAGCGGATCATTCTGTATTCGAGAGGAGTTTTTTCGGCGTACAACCAACAATTGACATACTCTACGACCCGAGTGACAAGCTGCAAAGATGCATGTCAACTGACTCGCACAGCGAGACTGTAGTTTGAATAACAAGTCACGAACGAGGCAGCTCATCTAGCTCACACAGTAACGAAGCTGCAATCCGAGTGACAGGCATCGAACAAGCAACTAAACTAGCTCACACAGCAATGAGGCGATGAACCAAGTAACAAGTTGCGACCGAGGCACGTCAACTGGTACGTCGAGCAAGGAGGCTACGCCCCGAGTGACAAGTCATGAACTGGAATGTCAATTGGCTCGTACTGCAATAAGGTTGCGTATCGAGTGAGAAGCCATGAATGGGCTTGTCAACTGGCTTACATAGCAATGAGGCTGCGACTAGAGTGACAAGCAATGAACAAGTATGTCAACTGACTCGCACAACAAGGCTACGGCTCGAGTGACAAGACACAAACAAGGTAAGGCACATCAACTGGCTCGCAAAGCAACAATGTAGGCAAGAACCGATCATCTAGAGGATGAGTTAAAGTGGTCAACATGATATTCTTAGATACTTGGTCACGTCCCAATGATCGGGTACAACTGGTCGAATATAGAGGACGAGTCGAAGCTACGAGGAGATATTATGAAGCGGGACATTTTGTATTCGAGAGGAGTTTTTTCGGCATACCACCAACAATCAACATACTCTGTGACCTGAGTGACAAGCTGCAAAGGGGCATGTCAACTAACCCGCACAGCAAGACAACAGTTAGAATAACAAGTCATAAACGAGGCAAGTCATCTTGCTCACACAACAACAAAGCTGCAATACGAGTGACAAGCATCGAACGAGCACCTCAACTAGCTCACACAGCAATGAGGCTACGAACCAAGTAATATGTCATGACCAGGGCACATCAACTGGCTCGTAGAGCAAGGAGGCTGCACCACGAGTGACAAGTTGTGAATTGGAATGTCACTTGGCCTGTTCTCCAATGAGGCTTTTGATCGAGTGAGAAGCCACGAACGGGCTTGTTGACTGGCTTGCATAGCAACGAGGCTATGACTAGGGTGACAAGCAACGAATGAGTATGTCAATTGACTCGCACAGCAAGGCTACGACTCAAGTGACAAGACATAAACAAGGCACGTCAACTGGCTCGTAGAGCAGCGATGTTGGCTAGGACCGACCGTGTAAAAGATGAGTTAAAGTGGTCAATATTATATCCATAGATACTTGGTCATGACCCAATCACCGTCTAGAACTGGTCCAGTATAGAGGATGAGTCAAAGCTACAAGGAGATATTATGAAGCGGGTCATTTTGTATTCGAGAAGAGTTATTTTGGCATACTAGCAACACTCAACATACTCTGCGACCCGAGTGACAAGCTGCAAAGAGGTATGTCAACTGACCCACACAGCGAGGCTCCTGTCACAGTAACAAGTCACGAGCGAGGTAGGTCATCTAGCTCACACAACAACAGAGCTGCAACTTGAGTGACAAGCATCGAACAATCACCCCAAATAGCTCACACAGCAAAGAGGCTACGAACCAAGTAACAAGTCGCGACCGGGGCACGTCAACTGGTTCATAGAGCAAGGAGGCTACGCCCCGAGTGACAAGTCACGAACTAGAATGTCACTTGGCTCATACTGCAACGAGGTTGCGGATCGAGTGAGAAATCATGAACGGGCTTTTCTACTGGCTTGCATAGCAACAAGACTGCGACTAGAGTGACAAGCAACGAACGAGTATGTCAACTGACTCGCATAGCAAGGCTACGTCTCGAGTGACAAGACACAAACAAGGCAAGGCACGTCAACTGGCTCACAGAGCATCAAAGCTGGCTAGAACCGATCGTCTAGAGGATGAGTTAAAGTGGTCAACATGATATCCTTAGATAATTGGTCATGGCCCAATCACCGGCTAGATCTGGTCGAATATAGAGGATGAGTCAAAGCTATGAGGAGATATTATGAAGTGGGTCAGTCTGTATTCGAGAGGAGTTTTTTCGGCATACCACAAACAATCGACATACTCTATGACCCGAGTGACAAGCTGCAAAAAGGCATGTCAACTAACCCGCACAGCGAGACTGCAGTCAGAATAAGTCACAAACAAGGCAGGTCATCCAGCTCCAACAGCAACGAAGCTGCAATCTGAGTGACAAGCATCGAACGAGCACCTCAACTAGGTCACACAACAATGAGGATATGAACCGAGTAACAAGTTGCGACCAGGGCACGTCAACTGGCTCGAAGAGCAATGATGCTGCGCCCTGAGTGACAAGTCACGAACTAGAATGTCACTTGGCTCATACTGCAACGAGGTTGCGGATCGAGTGAGAAGCCACGAACGGGCTTGTCGACCGGCTTGCATAGCAACGAGACTACGACTAGAGTGACAAGCAACGAACGAGTTTGTCAATTGACTCGCACAACAAGGCTACGGCTCGAGTGACAGGACACAAACAAGGCAAGGCACATCAACTGGCTCGTAGAGCATCGATGTCGGCTAGAACCGATTGTCTAGAGGATGAGTTAAAGAGGTCAACATGATATCCTTAGATACTTGGTCACGGCCCAATCACCATCTAGAACTGGTCGAATATAGTGGATGAGTCGAAGCTACGAGGAGATATTATGAAGCGGATCATTCTGTATTCGAGAGGAGTTTTTTCGGCGTACAACCAACAATTGACATACTCTACGACCCGAGTGACAAGCTGCAAAGATGCATGTCAACTGACTCGCACAGCGAGACTGTAGTTTGAATAACAAGTCACGAACGAGGCAGCTCATCTAGCTCACACAGTAACGAAGCTGCAATCCGAGTGACAGGCATCGAACAAGCAACTAAACTAGCTCACACAGCAATGAGGCGATGAACCAAGTAACAAGTTGCGACCGAGGCACGTCAACTGGTACGTCGAGCAAGGAGGCTACGCCCCGAGTGACAAGTCATGAACTGGAATGTCAATTGGCTCGTACTGCAATAAGGTTGCGTATCGAGTGAGAAGCCATGAATGGGCTTGTCAACTGGCTTACATAGCAATGAGGCTGCGACTAGAGTGACAAGCAATGAACAAGTATGTCAACTGACTCGCACAACAAGGCTACGGCTCGAGTGACAAGACACAAACAAGGTAAGGCACATCAACTGGCTCGCAAAGCAACAATGTAGGCAAGAACCGATCATCTAGAGGATGAGTTAAAGTGGTCAACATGATATTCTTAGATACTTGGTCACGTCCCAATGATCGGGTACAACTGGTCGAATATAGAGGACGAGTCGAAGCTACGAGGAGATATTATGAAGCGGGACATTTTGTGTTCGAGAGGAGTTTTTTCGGCATACCACCAACAATCAACATACTCTGTGACCTGAGTGACAAGCTGCAAAGGGGCATGTCAACTAACCCGCACAGCAAGACAACAGTTAGAATAACAAGTCATAAACGAGGCAAGTCATCTTGCTCACACAACAACAAAGCTGCAATACGAGTGACAAGCATCGAACGAGCACCTCAACTAGCTCACACAGCAATGAGGCTACGAACCAAGTAATAATATGTCATGACCAGGGCACATCAACTGGCTCGTAGAGCAAGGAGGCTGCACCACGAGTGACAAGTTGTGAATTGGAATGTCACTTGGCCTGTTCTCCAATGAGGCTTTTGATCGAGTGAGAAGCCACGAACGGGCTTGTTGACTGGCTTGCATAGCAACGAGGCTATGACTAGGGTGACAAGCAACGAACGAGTATGTCAATTGACTCGCACAGCAAGGCTACGACTCAAGTGACAAGACATAAACAAGGCACGTCAACTGGCTCGTAGAGCAGCGATGTTGGCTAGGACCGACCGTGTAAAAGATGAGTTAAAGTGGTCAATATTATATCCATAGATACTTGGTCATGACCCAATCACCGTCTAGAACTGGTCCAGTATAGAGGATGAGTCAAAGCTACAAGGAGATATTATGAAGTGGGTCATTTTGTATTCGAGAAGAGTTATTTTGGCATACTAGCAACACTCAACATACTCTGCGACCCGAGCGACAAGCTGCAAAGAGGTATGTCAACTGACCCACACAGCGAGGCTCCTGTCACAGTAACAAGTCACGAGCGAGGTAGGTCATCTAGCTCACACAACAACAGAGCTGCAACTTGAGTGACAAGCATCGAACAATCACCCCAAATAGCTCACACAGCAAAGAGGCTACGAACCAAGTAACAAGTCGCGACCGGGGCACGTCAACTGGTTCATAGAGCAAGGAGGCTACGCCCCGAGTGACAAGTCACGAACTAGAATGTCACTTGGCTCATACTGCAACGAGGTTGCGGATCGAGTGAGAAATCATGAACGGGCTTTTCTACTGGCTTGCATAGCAACAAGACTGCGACTAGAGTGACAAGCAACGAACGAGTATGTCAACTGACTCACACAGCAAGGCTACGTCTCGAGTGACAAGACACAAACAAGGCAAGGCACGTCAACTGGCTCACAGAGCATCAAAGCTGGCTAGAACCGATCGTCTAGAGGATGAGTTAAAGTGGTCAACATGATATCCTTAGATAATTGGTCATGGCCCAATCACCGGCTAGATCTGGTCGAATATAGAGGATGAGTCAAAGCTATGAGGAGATATTATGAAGTGGGTCAGTCTGTATTCGAGAGGAGTTTTTTTGGCATACCACAAACAATCGACATACTCTATGACCCGAGTGACAAGCTGCAAAAAGGCATGTCAACTAACCCGCACAGCGAGACTGCAGTCAGAATAAGTCACAAACAAGGCAGGTCATCCAGCTCCAACAGCAACGAAGCTGCAATCTGAGTGACAAGCATCGAACGAGCACCTCAACTAGGTCACACAACAATGAGGATATGAACCGAGTAACAAGTTGCGACCAGGGCACGTCAACTGGCTCGAAGAGCAATGATGCTGCGCCCCGAGTGACAAGTCACGAACTAGAATGTCACTTGGCTCATACTGCAACGAGGTTGCGGATCGAGTGAGAAGCCACGAACGGGCTTGTCGACCGGCTTGCATAGCAACGAGACTACGACTAGAGTGACAAGCAACGAACGAGTTTGTCAATTGACTCGCACAACAAGGCTACGGCTCGAGTGACAGGACACAAACAAGGCAAGGCACATCAACTGGCTCGTAGAGCATCGATGTCGGCTAGAACCGATTGTCTAGAGGATGAGTTAAAGAGGTCAACATGATATCCTTAGATACTTGGTCACGGCCCAATCACCATCTAGAACTGGTCGAATATAGTGGATGAGTCGAAGCTACGAGGAGATATTATGAAGCGGATCATTCTGTATTCGAGAGGAGTTTTTTCGGCGTACAACCAACAATTGACATACTCTACGACCCGAGTGACAAGCTGCAAAGATGCATGTCAACTGACTCGCACAGCGAGACTGTAGTTTGAATAACAAGTCACGAACGAGGCAGCTCATCTAGCTCACACAGTAACGAAGCTGCAATCCGAGTGACAGGCATCGAACAAGCAACTAAACTAGCTCACACAGCAATGAGGCGATGAACCAAGTAACAAGTTGCGACCGAGGCACGTCAACTGGTACGTCGAGCAAGGAGGCTACGCCCCGAGTGACAAGTCATGAACTGGAATGTCAATTGGCTCGTACTGCAATAAGGTTGTGGATCGAGTGAGAAGCCACGAACGGGCTTGTCGACTAGCTTCCATAGCAATGAGGCTGCGACTAGAGTGAGAAGCAACAAACGAGTATGTCAACTGACTCACACATCAAGGCTACGGCTCGAGTGACAAGACACAAACAAGGTAAGGCACGTCAACTGGCTCGTAGAGCAGCGATGTTGGCTAGAACCAATCATCTGGAGGATGAGTTAAAGTGGTCAACATGATATTCTTAGATACTTGGTCACGGCCCAATCGCCAGCTAGAACTAGTCGAACATAGAGGATGAGTCGAAGCTACGAGGAGATATTATCAAGCGGGTCATTTTGTATTCGACAGGAGTTTTTTCGGCATGCCACCAACAATCAACATACTCTGTGACCTAAGTGACGAGCTGCAAAGGGGCATGTCAACTGACCTGCACAGCGAGACAACAGTTAGAATAACAAGTCACAAACAAGGCAGGTCATCTAGCTCACACAGCAATAGAGCTGCAATACGAGTGACAAGCATTGAACAAGCACCTCAACTAGCTCACACAGCAACAAGGCTATGAACCAAGTAACAAGTCGCGACTGAGGCACGTCAGCTAGCTCGTAGAGCAAGGAGGCTATGCCCCGAGTGACAAGTCATGAACTGGAATGTCACTTGGCTTGTTCTGCAATGAAGACGTGGATCAAGTGAGAAGCCACGAATGGGCATGTTGACTGGCTTGCATAGCAACGAGGCTGTGACTAGAGTGACAAGCAACAAACGAGTATATCAATTAACTCGCACAACAAGGCTAAGGCCCGAGTGACAAGACACAAACAAGGCACGTCAACTGGCTCACAGAGCAGCGATGTTGGCTAGAACCGATCGTGTAGAAGATGAGTTAAAGTGGTCAACATGATATCCATAGATACTTGGTCATGACCCAATCACCATCTAGAACTGGCCTAATATAGAGGATGGGTCAAAGCTACAAGGAGATATTACGAAGCGTGTCATTCTGTACTCGAGAAGAGTTATTTCGGCATACCACCAACACTCAACATACTCCGCGAAGCGAGTGACAAGTTGCAAAGGGGCATGTCAACTGCCTCGCACAGCTAGGCTGCTGTCAGAGTAACAAGTCACGAACGAGGCATGCCATCTAGCTCACACAGCAGCGAGGCTGCAATCCGAGTGACAAGCATCGAACGGGCACCTCAACTAGCTCACACATCAATGAGGCGAGGAACCAAGTAACAAGTTGCGACCAGGGCACACCAACTGGCTCGTAGAGCAGGGAGGCTGCGCCCCGAGTGACAAGTCATGAACTAGAATGTCACTTGGCTCGTACTTTAAAGAGGATGCAGATCAAGTGAGAAGCCATGAACGGGCTTGTCGATCGGCTTGTATAGCAACGAGACTACGACTAGAGTGACAAGCAACAAACGAGTATGTCAATTGACTCGCACAGCAAGGCTACGGCTCGAGCGACAAGCTGCAAAGGGGCATGTCAACTGACCCGCACAGCGAGCGAGGGTGCTTTCAGAGTAACATGTCACGAACGAGGCAGGTCATCTAGCTAACACAGCAACGAGGCTGCAATACGAGTGACAAGCATCGAACGAGCACCTCAACTAGCTCACACAGCAATGAGGCTATGAACTAAGTAACAAGTCGTGACCGGGGCACGTCAACTGGCTTGTAGAGCAAGGAGGCTGCGCCCCGAGTGACAAGTCGTGAACTGGAATGTCACTTGGCTTGTTCTGCAACGAGGTTGTGGATCGAGTGAGAAGCCACGAACGGGCTTGTCGACTGGCTTGCGTAGCAACGAGGCTGTGACTAGAGTGACAAGCAATGAATGAGTATGTCAATTGACTCGCACAGCAAGGCTATGGCTCGATTGACAAGACACAAACAAGAACGTCAACTGGCTCACAGAGCAGGGATGTTGGCTAGAAACGACCGTGTAGAAGGAGTTAAAGTGGTCAACATGATATCCATAGATACTTGGTCATGACCCAATCACCGTCTAGAACTGGCCCAATATAGAGGATGAGTCAAAGCTACAAGGAGATATTATGAAGTGGGTCATTCTGTATTCGAGAAGAGTTATTTTGGCATACCACCAACACTCAACATACTCTGCGACCCGAGTGACAAGCTGCAAAGGGGCATGTCAACTGACGTGCACAGTGAGGCTACTATCAGAGTAACAAGTCACGAACGAGGAAGGTCATCTAGCTCACACAGCAACGAGGCTACAATCTGAGTTACAAGCATCGAACGGGCACCTCAACTAGCTCACACAGCAACGAGGCTACGAACCAAGTAACAAGTCGTGACCGGGGCACATCTACTGGCTCATAGAGCAAGGAGGTTGTGCCCCAAGTGACAAGTCATGAACTGGAATGTCACTTGGCTCGTACTGCAACAAGGATGCGGATTGAGTGAGAAGCCACGAATGGGCTTGTCGACTGGCTTGCATAGCAACGAGGCTGCGACTAGAGTGACAAGCAACAAACAAGTATGTCAATTGACTCGCACAGCCAGGCTACGGCAAGGCAAGGCATGTCAACTGGCTAGTAGAGCATCGATGTTGGCTAGAACCGATCGTCTAAAGGATTAGTTAAACTGGTCAACATGATATCCTTAGATACTTGGTCATGGCCCAATCACTGTCTAGAACTGGTCGAATATAGAGGATGAATCCAAGCTATGAGGAGATATTATGAAGCGGGTCATTCTGTATTCGAGAGGAGTTTTTTTGGCATACCACCAACAATCGACATACACTGCAACCCGAATGACAAGCTACAAAGGGGCTTGTCAACTGACCCGCACAGCGAGACTGCAGTCAGAATAACAAGTCATGAACGAGGCATGTCATCTAGCCTCACACAGCAACAAAGCTGCAATTTGATTGACAAGCATCGAATGAGCACCTCAACTAGCTCACACAGCAACGAGGCTACTAACCAAGTAACAAGTTGTGACCGGGGCACGTCATCTTGCTCGTAGAGCAAGGAGGATGCGCCCTGAGTGACAAGTCATGAACTGGAATGTCACTTGGCTCGTACTGCAACGAGGTTGCGGATCGAGTGAGAAGCTATGAATGGGCTTGTCGACTTGCTTGCATAGCAACAAGGCTGGACTGGAGTGACAAGCAACGAACGAGTATGTCAACTAACTCACACAGCAAGGCTACGGCTCAAGTGACAAGACACAAACAAGGCAAGGCACAACAAATGGCTTGTAGAGAATCGATGTTGGCTAGAACTGATCGTCTAGAGGATGAGTTAAAGTGGTCAAGATAATATCCTTAGATACTTGGTCACGGCCTAATCACCGGCTAGATCTGGTCGAATATAGAAGATGAGTCGAAGCTACGAGGAGATATTATGAAGCGGGTCATTCTTTATTCGAGAGGAGTTTTTTTGGCATACCACTAACAATCGACATACTCTATGACCCGAGTGACAAGCTGCAATGGGGCATGTCAACTAACCTAGACAGCGAGACTGCAGTTAGAATAACAAGTCACGAACAAGACATGTCATCTGGCTCACACAGCAACGAAGCTGCAATCCGAGTGACAAGCATCGAACGAGCACCTCAACTAGCTCAGACAGCAATGAGGCTACGAACAAAGTAACAAGTCGTGACTGGGGCACGTCAACTGGCTCATAGAGCAAGGAGGCTATGCCCCGAATGACAATTTGTGAACTGGAATGTCATTTGGCTCGTACTGCAATAAGGTTGCAAATCGAGTGAGAAGCCACGAATGGGCTTGGCGACTAGCTTGCATAGCAATGAGGCTGTGACTAGAGTGACAAGCAACGAATGAGTATGTCAACTAACTCGCACAGCAAGGCTACGACTCGAGTGATAAGACACATACAAGGCAAGGCACGTCAACTGGCACGCAGAGCAACGATGTTGGCTAGAAGCGATCGTCTAGAGGATGAGTTAAAGTGGTCAATATGATATCCTTAGATACTTGGTCACGGCCCAATCACCGGCCAGAACTGGTTGAATATAGAGGATGAGTCGAAGCTACAAGGAGATATTATGAAGTGGGTCATTCTGTATCCGAGAGGAGTTTTTTTGGCATACCACCAACAATCAACATACTCTATGACCCGAGTGACAAGCTGCAAAGGGGCATGTCAACTGACCCGCATAGCGAGACTGTAGTTAGAATAACAAGTCACGAACGAGGCACATGATCTAGCTCACACAGCAACAAAGCTGCAATCCGAGTGACAAGCATCGAACGAGCACCTCAACTAGCTCACACAGCAATGAGGCTACGAACCAAGTAACAAGTCATGACCGGGGCACGTCAACTGGCTCGTAGAGCAAAGAGGCTACACCCTGAGTGACAGGTTGCGAACAGGAATGTCACTTGGCTTGTTCTACAACGAGGCTGTGGATCAAGTGAGAAGCCATGAACGGGCTTGTCGACTGGCTTGCATAGCAACGAGGCTATGACTAGAGTGACAATCAACGAACGAGTATCTCAACTGACTCACACAGCAAGGCTATGGCTCGAGTGACAAGGCACAAACAAGGCACGTCAACTGGCTCGTAGAGCAGCGATGTTGGCTAGAACCGATCCTGTAGAAGATGAGTTAAAGTGGCCAACATGATATCCTTAGATACATGGTCACGACCCCATCACCGGCTAGAACTGGTCGAATATAGAGGATGAGTCGAAGCTACAAGGAGATACTATGAAGCGGGTCATTCTGTATTCGAGAAGAGCTTTTTCGGCATACCACCAACACTCGACATACTCTGCGACCCAAGTGACAAGCTACAAAAGGGCATGTCAACTGACCCACACAGCGAGGCTGCAGTCAGAGTAACAAGGCACAAACGAGGCAGGTCATTTAGCTCACACAGCAACGAGGCTGCAATCCGAGTGACAAGCATCGAACGGGCACCTCAACTTGCTCACACAGCAACAAGGCTATGAACCAAGTAACAAGTCACGACCGGGACACGTCAACTGGCTCGTAGAGAAAGGAGGCTGCGCCCCGAGTGACAAGTCGTGAACTGGAATATCACTTGGGTTGTACTGCAACGAGGCAACAGATCGAGTGAGAAGCCTTGAACGGGCTTGTCGACTGGCTTGCATAGCAATGAGGCTGCGACTAGAGTGACAAGCAACGAATGAGTATGTCAACTATGACAACCCTACTCCAAAAAATAGAGTATGTCATACAGGATTGCCTAGGGAGATGATTAACGAAGTAACCATACATAGCATCCACACATGAACATTCATCTTTACAAAGATACATTACTGAATGTATATTATTACAAGTTCGAGAGTTGAAGAGGAAGCAATTCAGATTACATTACAATACACATGTCCTTGTTTCATATTACATAACGGTGCGGAAGCGAAAAGATGACAAAACACGGCGTCGATCACCTAAGTGAACCATGCTGGCCCTATGGCGATGGCTAACTCACCATGGTTAGGAGAGCTAGGGACCCATTCAACGGTCCAATTCTGAGGCTCCTCACCTTCCCAAACCACTTTATTACAACAATCACAGTAAGTAGGTTGAGGGAAACCTGAAAAACAACATCATCGCAAAGCCTGAGTATCTAACATACTCCGCAAGACTTACCCATCAAAAGGTTTACTAAAACCGACTCCTAATATGCAGGAGCTGACCAGGCTTATTTGATAATTGCATAAATGTCACATTCGGTTCCAACGACCGAAATCGAATGCATCTGTATGCGTGCCCAGGAACAAGTTTTCATGCACACAGGACAATTACTGTGATAAAAGAACAATATCTTTATCAAATTGATAACATTATTACAAAGGTGACTCATAGGTCAAAAGTAAAATATTACATTGCAGCAGAATAAACTAAGCGTTGGCGTCCTTCAGCTCCCATAGGATGTCGACCGGAAGACCGCAGGCCTAGACTCCTCCATCGTCTTCATAATTGTACCTTCATTTTCCTGTAGCTGAGCAGCAATGTGGTATATAGCAAGAGTGAGTACATGTCGTACTCAGCAAGTGGGGGAAAAGATGACATGAGGCTAAGACAAGGAAGGCTTTAAAGGGGTTTATTGCATGAGCTTTTAATGTCCTATGCAACCTAATTAGTAAGTGGGGTCATCCCAACCATTGATCCACAGGATGTTATCCATGCCAAGTCCAATCCCATCCACCATCCAACCATTCCCAACCATTGCAATCCATAACCAACTAATCATGTAAGGATTCCAGGCCGCTCTTGACCGTGAACACGGCTGTCATGACAGTTTAATACTCTGTAGAGTTTGTACCACCTTACCCATAAGTCGTGATTTCGTCCCCTGTTGCCAGGTGGACTAGAGTCTCTATGTTGCCATGCCGGCCAAGCACTAGCACACTTCCTTAGGTGTGCGGCCAAGTGATCACTACGAGGCTTTTACAAAGGATCTCCCAGTACATGCTAGCCACTAAGGTTCCACTCCCGTCCATAAGTGATAGCCCCTCAACAAGCAGCTCATCACCCTAGGAGCCCCCTCTTGAGCCATTCGGATACAAGGAAAGTCCTCTTGACTTCCATTCCCCGCTCTAACAAAATGCTGCACCGATACTGGGAGAACTCCTAATTAATCAGCCAAGTTGTTCCATAGTAGCCTTGTCATGGCACTGTTGTCCTGGGTTACCACTCCAAGAACCGGTTCCTAGGATCTACAACAAGCCTACCACCACCAACCATGTGCCCATGGCACCACATCCATTCCATCTGGCTTGCATAGATCCCTAAGTCCATGTGGCTAACATAAATTATCACTCCACCCTTGAAGCGACATAGTTCATTAATCAATATTTATATCAACCCAACCTCCCACAAGCAACCTAAGCATTATCTACCCACAACCAACCAACTAGTTCAAGGCGACAAGGAAAAAGGATAAAATAATACTAGGAAAACCCTAACAATAGGTTCCCAATGAATTGACACAAGCATGCAATTCTATAGTAAACATTATGATAGGTACAATATGCATCAAGGACACTTGCCGTAAATGATATTGTTGTTCTATGACTACCGATTGTCTGAATTTATCTTCACGATTCCTTCTCCCGTTTTCAAGCACGCACCTATTCACACACATCAATAACAAACATACATGCTAAGGATAATATGCAACAATAGGGACTAATCACGAGATATAAAGCGGGGCACAAGGAGCTCACCAAGGTCTATGCATTGGTAGAAAGCCTCGACACGACGGGTAATGGTGCAAGGTGGATAATAACATGACATCGAGAGGTGAGGTCGGCATCGATGGTATCTCAATGATATAATGGTGGAAACCTGTAGAACATGGAATTATGGTTTTAGTGTGGGGTAAGTTATGACCGGATTCAAATAAATCAATGGCACAACGATGACAATTCCTATAGTGATTTTTGGCATGGCAGAATAGACATCCATGCAATGATAAACGCATTCTGGAAAATTGGCTGCAGGAATCATGAAAGTACTTTGTGTATAATATGCTCACATTTCAGGAACATACAGTAGATATGATCAATTGGATAGGGCACAAACTGGAGATGAGAACTAAGGTTGGACCTTGATGGACTGGTGCAGCGGCAGTTGACACGACAAACGCGTTCCAGGGTCAATGGTGTACAATTTGGGTGAATCCTCTGGTGGAGATGAGAAGAACATGCAGGAACACGCTCTGGTATGATGCCTGCATCAAAAAGATCAAGTGGTCGCTTAGAGTTATTAGGTAATTCCAGTAGTTCACACTGAACACGACTAGAATAGAGAGCAGTGTCGATGTGCAGACACGATGACAAAGACGTGCACGTTCCCGAAGATAGGCTGATGGGATAAAGGACATAATTGAACATTAATATTTTTAGGTGTTGGGAACATGGCTGGGACAAGGTTATATCATCAACAGTTGATCTGAATAATAGATCCATTGGATGGACTGTGATGAGGTGGTTCAGCGGCAGGTCAAGCGCCAAAGGCGTTCCTCGAGGCATCGTAACAGATATAGGCATATCCTTCGGTCAAGACGATCATGAATACCTGGAACACATTGTAGATATGATTATGTATCAAGGACACATTAAGATTGGGAGAAATATTAGAGGAATGACCGATGCACGTGCTGAATGCGCCCAGAACAGAGAGCAGTCGTCATTCAAAACATGATCCTGCTCACATCACGGCTCCTATGGCCATGAATTTTGGATATGTTGTAGGCTGCATCAAGGTGCATCTCCTGGTAAAATTTCGTGATGTTTTGTTGGCTGGATCAGCGGGAACATGGATTGCAATTTGGGGCGTTGTGGCTGGACAGACCGATGGCTAGAATTGAACTTGATGCTTATGGATGGGAATGAAGGTGAGGGGGCAAGGGAGCTCGTGAGCCAGGCCAAGGTGCGTCCAGGTAATACTTTAGAGCCCTAGGGAGGGAGGGGAAAGGGCAGGGAAGGGAGCTTAATGGTATTTGAAGGGCAACTGTTCAAGTGCAATAGTGGATTTGAGTGGACCGGTTTCATCATTGTCATAGTGGAGATGAAGGTGAACGAAATTGGCTGCCAAATTAATGAGTAATGGGTGTGAGTGTTGTTTTATTAAGCACCAACACGAGCTCACATGACCTCTATGGTCAGCAAGAGGGAAAATGAGTGTTGGGAAGAAACAAACGAACATGAGTATTGTTGCTATGAACATTGAGTGTAGTTAAAGTTCTAGGATTGATTAGATATTGCTTGACATGGTATGTGAAGGATAAAGATAGAAAGAAGAAATGTGGCATCAAATGGTGGAGGGGTCGACTTGTTTATAGGGGCATGAGTTTGAATGAGACAAAGTGTTGGGAAAGGTTGAAGGTTAACGGGGGTGAAATGAAAACTTTGCCATGACAATGAAGTAGCAAAATGAGAAATTCAGAATGGCATGACATTAAGCCATCAATAAGGTTTATGATAAGGATAATGTGCGAGAGAATAAATTAGGGAAAAAAATTAGTTCATGTGACATAATTGTCTTTTGAGTGTTGAAAAGGTTCACAACCCGAATTTGGAAAATGCAGGGTGTGACAAACTACCCCCCTTAAAAGGAATCTCGTCCTGAGATTCAAAGATAGTGGGACCTAGAAATTTGAACATACAAGACAACAGTCTGTAAAGATCAAAAGGAAATAATGGAATGGACAATGAATGATGAGCTAAAGAATTATGAATGTGAAAATAGGACCACACTATATGCATCAAAGATTGTAGATACGTTCCAAGGATAAAATGTTGACCAAGAAAGGATAGGCTCAAACAACCTAAAACAATCATAACACACAATCACTCATTACTCTACAAACAATAGTCTACGCTAACATCCATTGCTTCGTGTTTTGTTGTGGCTGAAGTACTTCACTTCTCTTATTGAAAGTCTTTAGCGCCTTGTCTTATTGCTCTTGTTGTCGTGATGATGACCTTCGTGGTGGTGATTTGATCAGACCGAAACAAGTTTTGGAGTCAACATAGAAAATATTAATAACCTAAATTAATTTATGTAATTTAGAAAATAGCCCTTTTTCCTACAATAAATTATAATTCTATAATTAATTTATAATAAAATTTTAAATCTATTATAAAAATGTTGAAATTTAGTGAAATTGGGTCACAAACCAAAATTTGAAATTTTTGGGTGTGACAATGCATCATAGCAATATGTAGCCATAGCATAAGTAAATTTCAGAATCATAACCACAACTTCTCTACTTAAGAATCATTGCCCCTGCTCGAACAAGAGGTACTCATAACCGCAAGGGACGGCAATTCGAATCGATTTACATCCTATAGGAGAAAACCCAAGTACATGACATACACATCATTTAAGAACACGTATGGCCACCGTTCACGAGATTGCTATAAAGTCGATCCGGGGCCATCGATCCCGAGTACACGTCCTCCCCGCGATATAGTACTTCGTCCGAGGCTTAACCCGTGTACTATCCAGCGATCCTCAAGCTCGTGCATCCACCATGCCACTCACATCACCTCTGGATTGATGAGTAGGGCTGTCCAACAATACGGTGCACAAGTTACTAGGTTTACCAATTCCCATATAAAGGTATGTACTTGGTACTGTTCAATACTTGTCCACGGAGTTGCAACGATAGGTGCTCCATTTTATCAAGTAAATCATTCATGTGAACCATAGTTGAATCAAGTGATCCCATAGCCTACCGTTGACTCCACTAGTTTAATCATAGAATTTGCTAATGAAAAGGCTTACTAACATAAATTAATTATAGGTTATTGTTTGTTTATGCAAGTGGGTTTCCATCCAAGTCCTATACTTAATACACAATACAACATTCCTAGCTTGTGACAAAGTAAAGAGCACTCGTAAAATAATTAGGTATGCTCCGGGGCATGCCTTGGGAATGATCGTAGTTAGGGTCTTCACCGAAGTTCACTTCAGATCCCGATTGCTCCGGTGTGATCTCCTTGATCTTGTGCCCTATATGACATGAACATGCATAAATAAGGAGGAATACAAAGGGTTCATGAAGTTCCCTAATCAATTATGAAATGTATGGCATGATGATTCATGGCACTTTCTCAACAAATAAAGTTAAAGAGATGATGCTCATGCATGAATGGTTATGCACTCATAAGCATGGAATGACAACCATTTAATTGAAGGGGACAAACTTCTAATTAGAAGGAATGTGGGTTTTATTCCTCGAAAACCTAGTTTATGTCTACCCTAAATAGGGGCATGGCATCATTGAGGACTACACTGCATTACATGATGAAGATAACAGCAAAATGTAGCACTAGGCCCTAAACATCAGAAAAATCATTTTGAGTGAAAAGCTAAAGTGACAATTATGCATTTATGCATAGCAATATTTGAGGTTAACAAGGCTGAACTATATAGAATAGCTCTAGTTACATATAACTTAATTATTAACCCTTAGCATAAAATGAAGAATAAGAACCCTTACAGTAATTCAGAACTAATATTCTGCATGAAACAG
The DNA here is from genome assembly GCA_032690845.1 of Eleusine coracana subsp. coracana. Classification (NCBI taxonomy): domain Eukaryota; kingdom Viridiplantae; phylum Streptophyta; class Magnoliopsida; order Poales; family Poaceae; genus Eleusine; species Eleusine coracana. The sequence continues at coordinate 36,417,684 of CM064418.1, forward strand.
TACCAAAGAGGAATTTAGCTAAAATACTACTACATGCATATATATGGCATATTCATATTGGAATTTCCTAAGCTTTTTATCCAATGAGCAAGTTAACAGCAACAAGCATACCGATGGTGCTCCCAATTTTACATGGAATTTTACAGAGATGCAAAAATGCATAAAGAATAGGAATACCAAATTTCATAATTAAATTCCTAACAAAGAATTTATATAAATTCATTTACTAAAAATGGAGATTATGCATAACACTAAAAATATGCATAAAAATGTAAATGTGCTTTTGCAGAAAGTGTAGAGATGTCATTAGATGCTTACTGAACAATTTTCATGATTTTACCATTTATATATTTTTACTTATGAATTTATTATTCTAACTAGGGTTCTAACTTTAGGGAATTAATTTAATTAATGTACTGCATAACCTTGGCCCTCAACTTATTTTTCTGGTAAAGAGGAATTTTAGGAGTCAAACAAAATTAGTTTCTAAATTTTTAGACTTTTATTTCTCAAGTTATTGATTTTTGAAGGTTAATTCAAAGTTTGGCTTAATTACGGAATTGCCACCTGACAATTCAAATTGCCAGGAGTGCGAGCCTGCGCGTTGGCGCGCGGTGGCCGGCGCCGCGAGCTCGGGCCAGGGCTAAATTGCACCATGGCTTGGACGACTTCCTACCCAGGTTCGCACACATCGCACGGCAGTCCCATTACACCGGTCGGCGGCCGACGGGAGGCACCGGAGTGTGGCCGGCGGCAAGCGGCAGAGCAGAGGCGACAACGGCGGCATTGCGAGGTGCTTGTGGAGGGCGAGAGGGGTCGGGAGTTGGCCGGAGAGCATCACCTTGGTGCGGGGATTGAAGGTGTCGAGGTGGAGCTCGCTGGAGATGGCCGGAGCAGGGCTCCTGTCGGCGAGGTGGTCGGCTTTGACAGCGGCGACTCCGGTTCCTTTGCAAAATCCGGCAGTGGCTCTCTGAATCAAGCAGTGAGCGTTAGGGTGAGGCTAGGAGGGTTGCTGGCATGTCGATTTGCAAAGAAAGGGGGCGACGAGTTGTTGCCTTGATCCTGCTAGAGACGACGGCGGCAATGGTGGTCTGAAGCAGGGCTTATGGGCTCGGGTTCACCGAAGAGGGAGAGGGAAGCGGTGCCTCGACTTGAGGTCGTGCTAGGGGATGTGTAGAACGCTTGCGAGTAGAGAGGGAGAGGAATGGTGCGCTGTGCGAGCTGCTGCCCCTTTTGATCTGCTAGGCGGAAGAGAGGGCAGAGAGAAGGAAAGGAGAGGAGGTGGCGGCTAGGGAGTGGTCTGCCGGCGGGGTGGCCTTCAATGATGTCCGGTGGCACAGGGAGTAGAAGGCAGAGCAGTGGCCAGGATAGGGTTTGGAGAGAGGAGGCGATGTTGGTGCAGTGACCGGAGGTGGCGGGTACGGCGGTGTCGATCAGGGAGTGGACTAGAGAAAGGAGAATTGATCCCCTTGACTCAGAACAGTGATCTGTACTTGATTCAATTCACCAAGATCTGTTGCTCCAAACTTTGTGCAGATTTTTGTGCATGTCCAGGAAATTATATTTTCCAACTTTGCTTTTGGGGGCGAGTTGAGATTCTTGATGGAGAATTACTGAAAAATCCTAGAACAGTGGTGCTTTACTCTGCCTTTAGGGACTTTTTAAGTGTATTAAATCATTACCAAAAATTCTGATAAAATCCTCAAAATTCTCTTATAATATGGCCAACAGGAATATGCAAAAACACTGGTGCACTTTCATGGGATTTTGTGATGTTTGTGAATTGCTCTCATTTGGTTAATTTCGGGGATTTAATGAATTATCTTTTTATTCCCTCTTTCTTTGGCATTTTAATTACTTGAGTTTTTTAATTAGTCAGCAAATTATCATTAGGGTTAGCTTAATTAGCCTTTTGTGACATGGGATGTCACATCAACTGACTCGCACAGCAAGGCTATGGCTCGAGTGACAAGACACAAACAAGGCAAGGCACGTCAACTGGCACGCAGAGCAGCGATGTTGGCTAGAACCGATCGTCTAGATGATGAGTTAATGTGGTCAACATGATATCCTTAGATACTTGGTCATGGCCCAATCACCAACTAGAACTGATCAAATATAGAGGATGAGTCGAAGCTACGAGGAGATATTATGAAGCGGGTCATTCTGTATTCGTGAGGAGTATTTTCGGCATACCACCAACAATCGACATACTCTATGACCCGAGTGATGAGCTTCAACGGGCCATGTCAACTGACCAGCACAATGAGACTGTAGTTAGAATAACGAGTCACGAACGAGGCAGGTCATCTAGCTCACACAGCAACAAAGCTACAATCCGAGTGACAAGCATCAAACGAGCACCTCAACTAGCTCACACAACAACGAGGCTACGAACCAAGTAACAAGTCGTGACCGGGGCGCGTCAACTGGCTCGTAGAGCAAGGAGGCTGCACCCTGAGTGACAAGTCGTGAAGTGGAATGTCACATGGCTTGTTCTGCAACAAGGCTACAGATTGAGTGAGAAGCCATGAACGGGCTTGTCGACTCGCTTGCATAGCAACGAGGCTGCGACTAGAGTGACAAGCAACAAACGAGTATGTCAACTGACTCGCACAACAAGGCTATGGCTCGAGTGACAAGACATAAACAAGGCACGTGAATTGGCTCACAGAGCAGCGATCTTGGCTAGAACTGATCGTGTAGAAGATGAATTAAAGTGGTCAACATGATATCCTTAGATACTTGGTCACGACCCAAACACCGGCTAGAAGTAGCCGAATATAGAGGATGAGTCGAAGCTACAAGGACATATTATGAAGCGGATCATTCTGTATTCGAGAAGAGTTTATTCGGCATACCACCAACACTCGACATACTCTGTGACCCGAGGGACAAGCTGCAAAGGGGCATGTCAACTGACCCGCATAGCGAGGCTGCAGTTAGAGTAACGAGTCACAAACAAAGCAGGTCATCTAGCTCACACAGCAACGTGGATGCAATCCGAGTGACAAGCATTGAATGGGCGCCTCAACTTGCTCACATAGCAACGAGGCTACAAACCAAGTATCAAGTCGTGACCGGGGCACGTCAACTGGTTCGTGGAGCAAGGAGGTTGCACCCCAAGTGACAAGTCGTGAACTGGAATGTCACTTGGCTCATACTGCAATGAGGCTGCGGATCGAGTGAGAAGCCACGGACGGGCTTGTTGGCTGGCTTGCATAGGAACGAGGCTGCAACTAGAGTGACAAGCAACGAATGAGTATGTCAACTGACTCACACAACAAGGCTACGGCTTGAGTGATAAGACACAAACAAGGCATGTTGAAAGGACCGAGTGATCGAGAGGGGGTTGGGGTGAATCAGGAACTCGCACTATGTAGCAAATTCACCAATTCCTAAAACCGACAACTCAAAACAACTCTGACACAATCCTTGTGGTGATCACACTAGCAAGATAATGAACCTATGAAAGGAACAACAACCTAAGCATACTAGTGGATCACACAAAGGCAATACAACTCCTATGCAATCCTAGTGGTGATCACACTAGCAAGATAATATTCTGATGGAAGGAACAACAAGCAAAGCATACTAGTGGATCACACAAAGGCAATACAACTCCTATGCAAGCTAGTTACCAAAGATACGCGGAAGCGAACAACTAGCTAGCAAGGAGCTCTACTCAAGCAAAGCTACTAGATCAACAAGCATATAGAAAGCATACAAGTATGAGTAGCACAATACATACTAGGGTGATCAATCAAGCCAAAGCAACTCCCATACATGCTAGTGATCAAGTATGGAGGCTAAGCACTACTAGCAAGTAAAGAAGCCTATTCATGCAAGTCTACAAGGTAGTCAACTAGAGCAAGGTAAGCACACAAGCATGAATAGGACGGTATGTAAATGTGGAAAGTAAAGCATCATAGTAAGGAGTAGAGTAAGAGATGGCTCATGATCTTTCTCAAGGTCTCGGAAGGATGATGCCTTCCTCTACGCCTTGTTGGACCACTCCCGCCGGAGTACTGGTCCCTCACGCCACCAAGTGGAGTTCTCGCCCACGAGCCCCAATCACTCCTAGAGTGAAGACACAGTGTGCATCACCGCTGCACAAAGCACAAGCTCGCCTCCCTCGGGAACTTGCCGGACACCCGAGCCAACACGGGCGCTCACTAGCAATGCCCCTTTCACCGGCAGGCTCAAACCATGTACAAACGTGTGACAGCCTTCACAACCAATCACGATAGGCTCGATCACCGATACCTAACTGGTCTAGGTCTCACCATAGACCAAGAGTAACAACCTAGATCACTCCCTCAAGGACATCCTAGCCTTAGATGTGCATCAATGCTCAAGTTACTCTCACTAGCCAATATCCTCTCCTAGTGCTCCTCTCTTGGCCCTTTGGCTCCCAATAGATGCTCCCAGCAATCCCAATGGCCAAATGCAGTATCCAAGACCCCAACAATGAGTTTATATAGGCCTCCAACCTCAAACTAGTCGTTGTTCCACGAAACAGCCTTCTGGATGTATTAACCGGACAGTCCGGCCTCCACCGGTCGACTACTCCAGAGTCGTAGCTCTCTATCCGCTATTTCCTCCATACTGACCAGATAGTCCGGTCTACAGACCGGAACGTCCTGTCTTCATAAATCTGGGTCCCAACAGAAACTTGTTCTCTGTGTTTTGTAGCCTCCCCTAATCACCGTACAGTCCGGTCTTCACACTAGATTGTCCGGTCTCTTCTCTCCTTTCTACAAACAAAGACGTTGGCGATGCTTCCGCTTCTATCCAAACCATCTCCATACAGACCGGACCGTCTGGTCTGCACACCGGACTGTCCGATCTCTATGGTTCCTCTGCCATAAGAATTCCTCGCGTCCAACATCTTCTGTATAAAGAATTTCCCTCTGATCACTGGATCGTCCGGTATCCAAGACCTCTCTATCCGGTCTTTACTTGCAGAAGATGAAACTCCTCATCTCCTCTTGACTTCGTTTCCCGGCTTGTTCCAATAGCTCCTTGGCTTCTCCACCGTCACCTAGTGCCTGTGATTTCACTGAGCATCCATGCACATCACCGACTATACATGACCTAAGAGAATGACCTAGACCCCCTTGATAGTCTGGTTTTTCCTATGGACTCAAAGCCCTAACAACTAGACAAGTGTTCCATACACTTGTTCCATAGCTTGTTCTTAGCTTTGATCCATCTCCATCAACCCTTGGACTCCATCAAGCTCATCAAGCCTCCAAGCTTGTGGTCATTGTCATCAACCACCAAGGCAACCATCAATGATCCTCATAAGATAGATAAGGTTTCCTACACGTACAACACTCGTGTAGACATTAGTCACATTTCATGTCTGTTATTCATCACCAAAACAATCATACCTTGGGGTGACCTCAATGGTCATGAACCTTACAATCTCCCCCTTTTTGTTGATGGATGACAACCACTACTTATGATGATCCAAAATGAATGAGTCCCGAAAGAATAAGAAGAAAGGAACAACAGACTCGAACAAAAACAAGGAACCAAGATAAAAGATAGGTTTGAATGGATTACCTTGGAAGTAGTCTCCCCCTTGGAATGTGCTTGGTGTTGAGGGAGAACTACCCAAATACATAGCGCACTAGATATTGAGCTTGAGTTGAATTTTGCGCCTGTCATGGTCGTGGTAGTCGATCTTGTTGATGTAGACACGCACCATGGATGTAGATGTTCATGTCAGTGTAGATGTTCATTGTTGTTGTAGACATACACCATTGTTGTTCTTCTCCATGTTGGTGTAGATGTTCATCTTGTCATGATCTTCATATGTACTCCAAGTGAATATGCACCATTGTCTTGATCAACTTCATGTTCTCCATATTCATTTTCTTTTGTTCATCTTCTTTTGATCTTCATGTTCTTCTCGACTTGGCTTTTGGATCTTCATGTTCTTTTCACCTAGACTTGGCTTTTGGATCATCATGTTCCTTCTCCCCTTTTGTCACCTATCACCAAAAACCACAAGCCAAAGACAAAACACAAGAGAATCAAGGAGCAAATAATAAATGGCAAGAGTTAGGAAACTCCCCCTTTCATGGTGCTCCTCCTTGGTCACAATGGTGTTTCACCATAGCTCCCCGTACACACATGACTCAACAAAATATTTCTTCAAGAAGCAATGGTTAGTCATTTATGTGGCGGGAATGCATGACTCACTTGTCTTTGAGCCGCGTGAGTAGATTTAACCTTGGAGCTCATTTGAACATGACTCAATGGGCATGAAGCACAATCCTTTCCTTTGGTCACACTTATGGAGATGTAATCTCATATAGATCATGAGGCACAAACTTCTCCAAATGTGACAAGCCTCCTTTGTGTTTCCTATATGATGCATGCAACAAGCATTTTACATATGCAACGAAAGTAAACATGCCATGTGGATGCAAGCAATATTAAACAAGACACAAAGGAAACCTAACAATATCAAGGTTGAACCCGTCCCAAGTTTACTCACTATGAGCCATACCCTCGCCTTGAGAGAAGCCAAACCACCATCTCAAGCACTCCCCCTTGCGTATAGCTATCTTGGATGGGTTAGACATTGACCAATTTTTTATGTGTTTTTTCTTTTACACATGCATGGATGCAAAACATTCTAGTCACAAAGGAGTCTTAATTACCATGCAATACAAGAAAAGAAAGAACACACTACAACTACCAAGAACAAACACGAATACCTCCCTCATGAGTAGATATGACATTGAGGTCCATTTCACTTGTGGTGGACTTCACTTGATCTTCAAGTAAACTCCCAGTCCACCACCACCACCACCACCATCTAGGTCTTGTTCTTGGGCATCCACTTGTACTTCATTGACCTCTCAAGATCAACAATGCACTTAGGCACCCATATGCTCTTGACCTTTCTCTTCTTGTTTGGTGGTCCCAAAGCCTTTGCTTTCATGTTGCCATCCTTGTCCCTAAAAATCTTGAAATGGGTGTTCTCATGGAACAAGTTAGCATTAGGTAAAATAATGAAACTTCTCACCATAGGGCAATCCTTGATGGTGTGGCCACCCTTGCAACACCTCTCGTAATAGTAGTCATCGGGGAGTAGGGATTTGATCCATTCGTGGATGGAATCACTCGTCCCGATGATGTCGATGGCGGCGGGATATGAGCCAAGTCCCCGGTGGGAGACATTGTTCAGAAGGTTTCTCCCAACAGTCTATTTGTGGATGGCTCTACCACGTGTGAGCCTCTCGAAGCCGTCCATCACCATCTTCCTCTCTTTCTTGAACTTATGATATTCCTTCAAAACAAATGACTCAAAGGAAGAAACCTTGACTGAGGTGGTTAGTTCATCACACATAGTAGAAGCATCACTCTTAGATGAACTAGAGGAGTGAGAGGCAAGGTTCTCAACATTGATAGCCTCATAAGTAATCTCAAGGGCCTTGTACTTCTCACGAAGCTCCACATGATCACCCTTGAGTTTGTCATAACTCTTGTTTAGGGCTTCATGAGATGTGACAAGGTCCTTGAGCTCACTCTCAAGATCACCAACCCGGTCCATAGCCAACTTACATTCTTTTCTTACCACTTCCAATATTTTGGATTTCTTGACGATGATGTCACGAGCTTGCTCAAGCATACTCCAAAGCATGGCGTAGGAGGGCTCCTCAACATCGCTATCGTTGCTGCTCTCATCCTCACTCTCCCCAAGTTGGCTCGTGGCCATGAGGCACATGGGAGGTGGAGGAAGAACTTGTGGAAGTGTGGTCTTGATCATGGCTAGGCCGGCCATTTCATCCTCATCAGTTGAAGAGGAGGATGCTTCACTTGAGTTGTCGCTTGTCCACTCTCCAACAAGAGCCTTGCATGAGAACTTCTTCTTGAGGTCTTTTCCTTTGCCCTTTTCTTTGTTGAAGTACCTCTTCTTCTTGTACTTGGCTTTGGGGTCTCCTCCTTCTTGAGTGGGAGGACGTCTAGGTGAGGCATCTTGTGCATCATGGATTGCTTGCTCTCTTGAGATATGAGTGTCTTAAATTTGCAATGAGGTGGGGGAATCACTCATATGCTTTATTGTCTAGGAACTAGAGCTTGGAGTGGATGTGGGGATGTTATCAAAAGTCCCTTGATGTTGCCTAGGGGGGGGGGGGGTGAATAGGCGTTTCTAAAATTTTAAGAAAAAACTCACAGCGGAATTAAAATTGTCAAAACTGGTTGCACCGGTTTAGCAAACCGTTTACACCGGTTTTGTCAAAGAGCTGGGGATAAAACAATTAATCAAGAGAAAGAACCAAGCACTCAAGATAGGCAGGGTATAAAAACAAACACATGAACCACCCCAATTAGATTCACAAAGAATCAACCTTAGATAACAAACTTCCAAAACCGGACCCACCGGTTTGGCAAACCGGTTACACCGGTTTTCCTGGAACAGATAGAAATAAAACAAATAGCACACTAACCAGATGGGCTACACTAGGATGAACTACACAAGAGAGCAACCAAGATACACACAAACTAGATTCACCAAGAATCTACATAATTGAGCATTGACCAAAACCGGTCCCACCAGTTTGGGAAACTAGACCCACCGGTTTCCTCGGGACAGAGAGTAAATTAGGAAATAGTGTCCCGCTTAGTTCTAGCAAACCTAAAGGTCTTTATAGAGGAGGCAAGATCAGGAGGAAGTAATCACTAAGAGTACTAGCACAACTACGCATGCAACCTATAAACCATAAATAAAAGAAGTAAGAACTTAAGAAAGCAAACCAAATGAAGCACACGGAGAATTGTTTGCCAAAGTTCAGATTCACCCCGTGAATCCTACGTCTCCGTTGAGGAAGCTTGAGCTGCTCACAAGGCACACTCCAAGCCGGGTCTCTTTCAACCACTTTCCCCGATCCACTATCTTTGCTTCTTTCCTTGCGGAGGTGAAGTGGACCTTCACAAACTTTCCCAAGGCTCACCACAAGCTTGGGAGCTCTAGGGTGACGCCTAGCCGACTAGGAGGATTCACCTCCAAGAGTAACAAATACTTCATGAATTTGCAACACGATGCACAAATGCTCAAGTGTAAGATTTTTGCTTTTGTGCTCTCAATCTCAATCCATCTCAACCCAATACTTAGGATTTCTCACAAATCACTCAAACCTCACAAAGAGGTGTTGGGGAGAAGGAAGTATTTGGATGTATTTTCTTCGTGCACACAATCAGCTGCATCCAAAGGAGGGGGGAAGGAAGTATTTATACTTGTCCCTCAAAAACTAGCCGTTAACTGAACCAGTCAAAACTGGTCCCACTGATTTTCCTGAACTAGCCGTTAGAGGTTTGAACCAAAACCGGTCCCTCCGGTTTGGTAAACCGGTTACACCGGTTTCCCTGTCACAGTGAGAGTTAGTGTGAGTGTAGGTGTCGTGTTTCTCTCATCTCACTTGAGTTTTTCTTTGAGCATTTGAGACATTAAATGCAAACCATGTAGCATCCCTCTTGATAGAACGACATGCCTAAACTCAAGATTAAATAAAGAGACAATTCTTCTTCTTGAGCTTGCATGATAATGAATTTTGCCACTTTTTCTCTTTTAGCTTCATGAGGGCTGCCACATGTGCTTTTGCTGAGCATCATCACCTAGAGCTTGTGACTTGGAAACTCTTCATTTATCATGTCCATTTCTTCCTTTTTGTTCACAAGTCATATTATATCTTTATATTCCAATAATGAATAATACTTAGAAATGTATGACAATATATAGCTTGATCGGTCCATCGTGATTGCGCTCCACCTGCCCTTCACCATGGCTTGGGTCCCTCGGCGCCAAGACTCCATCTTGCCCTTCTCCCGTCCATGGTCCATCGTGGCCAAGTCATGCCAATCCTTCACCATCTTGCTATCTTGAGCCACACATTACTTTGTATCATCTTTATGCCTTCTTTTGAATTAATGTTTGAAGTATTGATTTGATCAAGTTGCTTTCAAGATTAAATGCCAGAGAGAAATAACACTCGATCACTTCTTTTTCTTGACAACCAATTTGTTGAGACCATCTCATATCAATGGTTTTCATGTCTCATATTTACTTCAAATCTTGGCTTGTCATAGTATTGCTTATATGGACCTATTTATTTGACACTTCTCCATTTCATCACATAGGCCCATTTTCCTTACACAATTGTACATTTTGAAGATTGATCATTTGTATCAATGCAACATATGTTCTTCATATACAACCTGGTCATATACTCACAAAGAGGATTAGTTCTTTAATCACGTTGTCATACAACCACCGAAACCCACTGGGGTATAGATGCACTTTTAGTTATGTGAAAAGTCTTGGGAAGTAGCTTGAGGTGAAGTATGTGGAGTGGGTTACGGCTCACTTCTCTCTTCATTTTCCTCATGGCTAGGTGGATGCACTCTCATATAATCTTGGAAGGATGTGGAAGGTGTATCATTAGCATCTTGGGTTGGTTCTTGTACCTCGAAGGATGGGGTTGGTTGAGGTGGTGGAGTAGAGGGCTCATCAATAATACCTATAAGGTTCATGACCATTGAGGTCACCCCAAGGTATGGTGTTTTGGTGATGAATGACAGACATGAAATGAGACTAATGTCTACACAAGTGTTGTCTGTGTAGGAAACCTTTTCTATCTTATGATGATTGTCAACGGCATCCTTGGTGATGGATGACAATGACCACAAGCATGGAGGCTTGTGAACTTCATAGAGTCCAAGGGTTGATGGAGATGGATCAAAGTGGAGAACAAGCTATGGTGCAAGTGTTTGGAACACTTGAGTAGTTGTTAGGGCCTTCAGTCCATAGGAAAAACCGGACTATCAAGGGGGTCTAGGTCATTCTCTCAGGTCATGTCTAGTCGGTGATGTGCAAGGTTGCTCGGTGAAATCACAGGCACTAGGTGATAGTGGAGAAGCCAAGGAGCTGTTCGGAGAAGCCGGGAAACAAAGTCAAACGAGGACGACAAGTTCCAGCTTCTGGACATAGAGACCGGACGGAGGGGTCAGTGGAGACCAGACTATACAGTCACTATGTCGAGTTGTCCAGGACTTAGCGCGAGGCGCAGGAGTTCTGTCAACAGGAGAGTCCGGATGCCATGATTCTGGATAAGTTGATGGACACTCTTGTGGACTTTGCCAATACATTTACCGATGATCATGTGTATGATAATTGTGATGATGGTGTGGATGTGCCTTGTACTAGTGAGTGCCTAGATTCTTCTAGCAATGACTTGATAGGTTGCTCTACTAGTGTGCCTAATATGATGATTGATAATGATGTGTCTCTTGATCTTGCTTGCTCTACTAGCATTGATGATGTTTGTGAGCCTCCTATTGATCATGCTAGTAGTTCTCTTGTTGAGGAGTTCTTTGCTTTTCATGCTAATGACAATGAGGACTTACTTGACTCTCTTATTCGTTTGCGAGGTATTGTGGACAGGATTGAGGTGACTTCTTTCGAGCTTCCCAAGATCGTGATAGTTGAGAAGATCCTCTCCTTGCTTCCGAGTAGCAAGCTCTTCTACGTCACTCTTGATCTCTTCATGGAGAAGAGTCTCTCCATCGAGGACGTGATTGAGCTACTCTTCGAGGATGAGGAGATCACCGCGAGCATGGCGTGGAAGAAGACATTCAAGACGAACCATGAAGCATCTTCAAGCAAAGGGAAAAAAGTAGCTTCAAGCTCAAACTTTTTTGATCCCTCTACAAGATTGTCTTGCAACAACTTATATAACCCCTTCGGGGCAAGACATTCTTCGGGCGCTTCGTCAAGCTCTACCTCAAGTGCCATTCCAAGTTTTACTCCAAGCACGTTGAGTGGACCGAGAATTGGCGTAGGGGGAGCACCAACAACAATGCTCGCTCAATCATTTGAGATGATCAATCTTGCGACTTTGGCTCCGGCGCCTCCACCTCCTCCACCTCCTCCACCACAAGATCACCTTTGGCATCTTCATCGAGCTCACCAACAGGATCTCTTCTTTGAACTCGATGAATTTGTGAGAAATCCGAATGTTGATCTTTGTGAAAATCTATTGAGCATTTATGATCTTGTGTGTAGGATAAACTCTTTCAGGGGACTTTAGAGGATTGCACCACATGAAGTGATTGACAAGCTCCTCCAACAAATCACAACTCCTGAGAGGGGTTTCTTGCTTGAGGAGGTAGTCAACAGGAGACATGAACTCGGGTTTCTTGCTTGAGGAGGTAGTCAACAGGAGACATGAACTCTCAATTAAGAGAGCAATGGAGATGATGCTTGTGCTTCATACACAAGTGGGGCATGTACTTGAGCACATCACTGGACTCTATGATCCTCTCCATTACTACATCAACCTGGACAATGTGCACATGGGGGATGGTCATGGACATTGGAGGTACCATGCTCCTCACTATCCCATTAGGAGGAGATTGCTGCTGACCTTGGTCGGCAGCATAGCCTCTGAGCCGTAGACAATTGAGAAAGGTGACTGACCAGATGCCCGACTGGTGTTTGTGCGAAGTCCCCAAAGAACTGAAGGCAATTCTTTGACCCACCGACCGGCATAAGGCTTAAGTCTATCAAATATCCACGGTTTCAATCCATGAAGAATCATACCATTGGCCTATTCGACCTGCCCATTGCTTTGAGGATGAGCCACTGATCCAAAGTGAATTTTTATTCCCATCTCATCGGCAAAGTCACGGAACTCCACTGACGTGAATTGAGTGCCATTATCGGTGATGATATCATGAGGAACCCCAAACCGAGTGAAGATATCCTTGACAAACTTGATTGCCTTCTTCAATGTTATCTTGCCGACTGGCTTTGCTTCGATCCACTTGGTGAATTTATCAATAGAAACAAACAGATAAGTTAATCCGCCTGATGCTTTCTTGAAAGAACCGACAATCAAGCCCCCAGACAGCAAAGGGCCAAGTCAAAGGTATCATCTGAAGTTGCTGCGAAGGCATATGCGTTTGTTGAGCAAAGAATTGACAACCTTCACACTTCCGAATGACCTAGTGTGCATCTTTGACCGCCATGGGCCAATAAAACCCTTGCCGAAAAGCTTTGCCGACCAAAGTCTTGGAAGCCACATCATTGCCACATATCCCGGAATGAATTTCTTCTACCAACTTCTAGCCTTCTGGTATTGAGATGCATCTCATCATGATGTTTGAACCTCCACTTTTATAGAGTTGGTCTCCCACCAATAGATATCCTCGGCATCGGTTTTCTAACCTCTGTTGCTCATTAGGATCCGAAGGCAGCGTTCCCTTGTCCAAATATTGGATGAGTGGGTCGCGCCAATCAATCTCCATGTTGTCATCACCAACAAGATTAGTGACAACACTCATTAGTGCATCCAACTGAGGAGAAATCGTGGGGGAATCCAGAGTGTGTAAGGAAACACCTGGCGGGACCGTAGACCGGGATGATTCCATCTTGGCCAATTCATCGGCTGCTTCGTTATTGTCTCGAAGAACATGCGTGAACTTCAATCCATCGAATTTGTCTTCGAGCTTCCTTACTTCTTCACAGTAAGCACTTATATTGTCATCCACACAGTTCTAATCCTGAGTAACCTGATTAATGACCAAAGCCGAGTCACGAAAGACGTCAAGGCGCTTGATGCCGAGTGACGCGGCAATGCACAAACCATGTAGAAGGGCTTTATACTCCACAACGTTATTAGACGCGTGAAACATCACCTAAAGGACATATCAAAGCTTCTGTGCAGTGGGTGAGACAAACATGACTCCTGCACCAACTCCTTGTAATTGAAGAGATCCATCAAAGTACATTTTCCAATACTCGATATCTTGTGTAGTAGGTGGATTTTGAATCTCTGTCCACTCAGCAACGAAATCAGCTAACGCTTGTCCCTTTATAGCCGACCGAGGCACGAACGTAATGGTATATTGACCAAGTTCAACTGCTCACTTGGCAATTTTTCCGCCGGCTTCTTGATTGTGCCGACTGTGCCTCTTTGGTCCAATGCCGACTGCGCCTCTTTGGTCCAAACGAAGTCATCCTGCTTTTTAAGCAGTTAGAAAAGTGGTAACCCTCTAACCCCTAGTCAGGAAATAAAGCGACCCAGGGATGCCATGCCTCCATTTCGAAATGATTTAGCCGAGTAGCTTTCCCGAAGGAACCCCAAAAACACACTTCTTAGGATTCAGCTTCATCGAATAATGCCTTAGATTGTCAAAGGTTTCTGCCAGGTCAGAAAAAAGTTCCTCGATGTTCCATGTCTTGACAACGATGTCATCAACATATGCTTCTGCGTTCCGACCGATCTGAGTAGCAAGGCAGCATTGAATACCCCGTTGGTAAGTTGCACCAGCGTTCTTCAGACCGAAAGGCATTGTGATATAGCAATAGGCGCGGAAGGGTGTTATAAAGGAAGTTTTAATCTGATCTTCGACCTTCAGTGGGATCTGGTGATAGCCTGAATAGGCATCCAGAAAGCTTAAGAGCTCACACCCGGCTGTTGAGTCTACAATCTGATCAATACGAGGAAGAGCGAAGGGGTCTTCAGGACAGATCTTGTTGAGATTGGTATAATCAACACACATCCTCCACTCTTTATTTTTCTTGGGTACAAGGACTGGATTTGCTAACCAGTTGGGATGATACACCTTCTTTATAAACTTAGCATCTAATAGTCTAACTATCTCCTTCTTTAGGGCGCCCTTGCGGTCTTGTGTGAATCTTCTAAGCCTCTGCCGAACGGGGGTAGCCCTAGGGGGTACCCTTAACTCATGCTCAATCTTTTCCCTAGGAACTCACGGCATGTCAGATGGTTTCCATGCAAAGATGTCCCTATTTTCCTAAAGGAAAAGAGTGAGCGCGAGTTCCTATTTCTCGTCGTGGTTGGCCCCAGCATAAGTTACCCTATTAGGGTCCTCAGGATCGAGCATGATTTCCTTGGTTTGGATGCCATCGGTCTGAATCTTGTCTTTGGTAGGCTTTTTTGCTGGAACCACCACTCCAGTCTGCTCCTCCATGCCAACTGCCTTCTGGATCTCCTTCTGGTCAGACAGCATCAACTGTTTATTGGCCATCTCACAACTCTATACATCACAATCAAAAGAATTCCGAAGATCAGAGTGGAGGGAGATTATCCCGTTCGGGCCTAACATCTTGGATAATGCGGGACATCCATGAATTTTTCCATCACCGATCGACCGATGATAGCATGATATGTCGAGTCAAAATCTGCCACCTGGAAGAGAATGCGCTCACTCCTGAAGTTCTCATGGGTACCGAAGGTGACCGGCAGTCTAATTTGTCCAATAGGAATTGAAGTCTTGCCCGGCACAATCCCATGGAAACGTGAAGAACTCGGCTGAAGATCATTGACCGACAGACCAAGCTCTTTAAGAGTCTTGGTGAAGATTAAGTCCAAACTGCTTCCTCCATTAATGAGTACTTTGTTGAACTTTACCTCCTTCATCGTGGCAGCAAGCACCAGCGGGTTTCGACTCGGCTTCGGTATGTGCTTGGGATGATCCGAACGATCAAAGGTGATTGGCATCTCAGACCACCTCATGAATTAAGGCGCAGCTAGTTCCACCGAGTTGATCTCCCGATGTTCCAGCTTATGCTTGCGCTTGGACACATAGGCATCCGGGCCACCGAAGATGAAGTTGACTTCCTTACAGGGCTCCTGGAACTCTCCAGAATCATCCTTGTCGCCATCTTCCTTGGTCTTGTCTTTGCTATTGTGTCTCGGGGGGTCTTTAGCCACATTGAGCGCAGCTGTTGCAAAACCCTTCAGTCGATAGCAATCCTTCACTTTGTGGTTTTCCTTTGGGTGCCAAAGGCACGGGCCATTCAGCAGCTCATCCGTGGACGGTTGGTTTGTTCGAGGGTTCTTCTAAAGTCGGTCCACTGTGTGAACCGCATTGTCAGACTTCCTCTTCTTGTCCTTCTTGGAGGACTCGGGCTTGTCCGACCACTTCTCCTTGCCTTTTCCCCGGATGTCATCTAATGCTGACTCACCAGATGCGAACTTGTCAGTGATCTCGAAGCACTCTTGAATGGTCAGCTTGAGGTCATGATTCCTCCGACCGATCTCTCCAACCAAATCATCACTGTGGATCCCTCCTTGGAAGGAAGCAATAATTTGCTGGTCCGGGACATTGGGGATTTCAGTCTTCTTAGCAAAATCGCTTGATGTAGTCATGAAGAGGTTCATCGGTCTTCTGCTTGATCCGAGTGAGGTCGAAGTGGTTGCCCGGTCGATTGCAGGTAGCTTAGAAGCTTTCTATGAGTTCTTGTTGAGGTCTCCCCAAGACGTGATTGACTCCTCCGGAAAAGATGTTAGCCATATCCGAACGGCTGAATCCAGGCAGACCGGAAGGTAGTTAGCCATTACGTAGGAATCACCTCCAGCCGACCGAATCACCATGCTGTAGAGCTGCAGCCACTCTCGGGGGTTGGTCTGACCATCGTATTTTTCAATGGGGACCGGCTTGAATCCTTTAAGCCATCGAGGTATGCAAAGCCTAGGGATGTAAGCTTTGATGCCATCGATCTCGTCATCGGTAGGCATTGGCGACTGCCTATTCCAGTCTGGAGATGGAGTTGGACAACGACCATGTTGCGTACCAACATCATCATCATGACGATGTCGCCAATGGTCATTATCATCGTTATCACGCCGATCCTGATCGTCACATCAATGATAGTTGTCGCGGTTGTCTCTTGGAGGAGGATCTTGATGGTCCACTCATCGGTTGTCCCGTCGGTCGTCCCGTCGATCGTCCGTTCTCCAATCACGGTGTTCTTCCTCATAGCGTCGGTTGTCCCGAGCGAGTTCTTCATAGTGAGAGTTGATGGTATCTCGTCCATCATAGACACTGAGAGAATTTCTTAGATCTTCACGCCTATGCTGACCTCGTGAAGATACATGACTAGAACTTGTAACCGACTGAGATTTTGCGGCCTCTTGAGCCACAGCAGCCTTAAGCATAGCCACCGCCTTCTGCATCACAGGGGTCTGATAATTCGCATCGACCATCAGAGTGTCGAGCAAAGTTTTAGCCCCGGTGATGTTATTCTAAGGAGTGTGATAGACCTTGACGCCATCCACTTTAAGGTCTGCACCGAGATCCAGTGGCCGTGCGTTGCGTGAACCGCGCGACCCTCTTGGTCGACGGCGGTGACCGACCGATAAGTCATCAACTGGAGGGTTCTCCTCCTGTTGACCTCCTTCGGCTAATTGCTTCGGGTGGCCATCGACGGGGTTACCTTCTTGCTCACCGTCTTGGTCACCATCTTTGTCTCCATCTACAGAATCTGCTATATCCACCATGTTGACAGTATGAGAATATGGGTAAGCGGATCCGACCGAGTCCTCATCAAAGGACCGATCCGATTTTGAATTGTTCCCGAAGGAAGGATCTTCTTCCTCAGATCCGAGTGGGACCAATGCACGGATCATGTCAAACGAACTCGGTGATCACGCCATGGAGACGGCTGCGGCCGAGTCAGATCTATAGTTTTCCAAACCTAGGGCTCTGTTGTCGCCGACCATGAAGTCGAGCGATCGAAAGGAGATCATGAAGTCTGGTGAGTACTGAATGATGGGAATTTCGGCCATCGTAGTCGACAGAGAATCCCGGCAAGCCTTGTCCCCTTCCTGGTGCGCCAACTGTTGAAGCTTGAGATCGGCAGTAAATATATAGGGCTATGTCGAGACTAAGTACTACGATGGTAACACAAGACGCCGAATTATACAGGTTCGGGCCCTCTTGTTGAGAGTAAAAACCCTACATCCTATGTTTTGTGTATTGTATTGATGTTGTGAAACTTGTGTCGTGTGGTGTGTATTGTGTGTCTTCTCTCCTCGATGGGGAGTACCCTGCCACCTTATATATCCGGTCGGTAGGGGGGTACATGAAGAGTCCTAGTCATACTCCACAAGGATTAACATAGAAAGTCTATCTCTAAATGTCTTGTGCTCCAAGCCGAGTCGGTCGGCTTCATTGTTGATGAAGTACCTGGTCGGCTACCGACTTAGTCTTCTATGAGGACACCCGTAAAGCAAGTATCACATAGTACTGCAACGAGGCTGCAGATAAAGTGAGAAGCCACGAACAGGCTTGTCGACTGGCTTGCATAGCAACGAGGCTACGACTAGAATGATAAGCAATGAACGAGTATGTCAACAGACTCACACAGCAAGGCTACGACTCGAGTGACAAGACACAAACAAGGCCTGTCAACTAGCTCGCAGAGCAGCGATGTTGGCTAGAACCGATCGTGTAGAAGATGAGTTAAAGTGGTCAATGTGATATCCATAGATACTTGGTCACGACCCAATCACCGGCTAGAACTGGCTCAATATAGAGGATGAGTCGAAGCTACAAGGAGATATTATGAAGCGGGTCATTCTGTATTCGAGAAGAGTTTTTTCGGCATACCACCCACACTCGACATACTATGCGACCCGAGTGACAAGCTGCAACAGGGCATATCAACTGACCCGCATAGCGAGGCTGCAGTCAGAGTAACAAATCACGAACGAGGCAGGTCATCTAGCTGACACTGCAACGAGGCTGCAATCGGAGTGACAAGCATCGAACGGGCACCTCAACTAGCTCACATAGCAATGAGGCTATGAACCAAGTAACAAGTCATGACCAGGGCACGTCAACTGGCTCATAGAGCAAGGAGGCTACACCCCGAGTGACAAGTCACGAACTAGAATGTCACTTGGCTCATACTGCAACGAGGCTGTGGATCGAGTGAGAAGCCACGAACGGGCTTGTCGACTGGCTTGCATAGCAACGAGGCTGCGACTAGAGTGACAAGCAATGAACAAGTATGTCAACTGACTCGCGCAGCAAGGCTACGGCTCGAGTGACAAGACACAAACAAGCAAGGCACATAGACTGGCTCATAGAGCAGCGATGTTGGCTAGAACCGACCGTCTAGAGGATGAGTTAAAGTGGTCAACATGATATCCTTAGATACTTGGTCACGACCCAATCACCAGCTAGAACTGGTGAAATATAGATGATGAGTCGAAGCTACGAGGAGATATTACGAAGCGAGTCATTATGTATTCGAGAGGAATTTTTCGGCATACCACCAACAATCGACATACTCTACGACCCGAGTGACAAGCTGCAAAGGGGCATGTCAACTGACCCGCAGAGCGAGGCTGTAGTCAGAATAACAAGTCACAAATGAGGCAAGTCATTTAGCTCACACAACAACGAAGCTGCAATCCGAGTGATAAGCATCGAACGGGCACCACAACGAGCTCACACAACAACGAGGCTACGAACCAAGTAACAAATCACGACCGGGGCACGTCAACTGGCTCGTAGAGCAAGGAGGTTGCACCCTGAGTGACAACTCATGAACTGGAATGTCACTTGGCTTGTTCTGCAACGAGGCTACGGCTCGAGTGAGAAGCCACGAATGGGATTGTCGACTTGCTTGCATAGCAACAAGGCTGTGACTAGAGTGACAAGCAACGAATCTGAGTATGTCAACTGACTCGCATAGCAAGGCTACAGCTCAAGTAACAAGACACAAACAAGGCACATCAACTGGCTCATCGAGCAGCGATGTTGGCTAGAATCGATCATGTAGAAGATGAGTTAAAGTGGTCAACATGATATCCTTAGATACTTGGTCATGACCCAATCACCGGCTAGAATTTGCTAAATATAGAGGATGAGTCGAAGCGACAAGGAGATATTATGAAGCGGGTCATTCTGTATTCGAGAAGAGTTTTTTCGGCATACCACCAACACTCGACATACTCTACGACCCGAGTGACAAGCTGCAAAGGGGCATGTCAACTAACCCATACAGCGAGGCTGTAGTTAGAGTAACAAGTCATGAACGAGGCAGGTCATCTAGCTCACACAGCAACGAGACTGCAATCCAAGTGACAGGCATCGAACGGGCACCTCGACTAGCTCACACAACAACGAGGCTACGAACCAAGTAACAAGTCATGACCGGGGCACGTCAACTGGCTCATAGAGCAAGGAGGCTACGCCACGAGTGACAAGTCATGAACTGTAATGTCACTTGGCTCGTACAGCAACGAGGCTGCAGATCGAGTGAGAAGCCACAAAAAGGCTTGTCCACTGGCTTGCATAGCAACGAGGCTACGACTAGAGTGACAAGCAATGAATGAGTATGTCAACTGACTCGCACGGCAAGGCTACGGCTCGAGTGACAAGACACAAACAAGGCAAGGCACGTCAACTGGCTCACAGAGCAGCGATGTTGGCTAGAACCGATCGTCTAGGGGATGAGTTAAAGTGGTCAACATGATATCCTTAGATACTTGGTCATGGCTCAATCACCGACTAGAACTGGTCGAATATAGAGGATGAGTTGAAGCTATGAGGAGATATTATGAAGCGGGTCATTCTGTAATTGAGTGGAGTTTTTTCGGCATACCACCAACAATCGACATACTCTATGACCCGAGTGACAAGCTGCAAAGGGGCATGTCAACTGACCCGCACAGCAAAGCTGCAGTCAGAATAACAAGTCAGGAACGAGGCAGGTCATCTAGCTCACACAACAATGAGGCCGCAATCCGAGTGACAAGCATCGAACGGGCACCTCAACTAGCTCACACAACAATGAGGCTACGAACCAAGTAACAAGTCATGACCGGGGCACGTCAACTGGCTCGTAGAGAAAGAACGCTGCACCCCGAGTGACAAGTCGTGAACTGGAATGTCACTTGGCTTGTTCTGCAACGAGGCTGCGGATTGAGTGAGAAGCCACGAACGGGCTTGTCGACTGGCTTTCATAGTAACTAGGCTGCGACAACAGTGACAAGCAATGAACGAGTATGACAACTGACTTGTATAGCAAGGCTACGGCTCAAGTGACAAGACACAAACAAGGCACGTCAACTGGCTCGTAGAGCAGCGATGTTGGCTAGAACCGATCGTGTAGAAGATGATTTAAAGTGGTCAACATGATATCCTTAGAAACTTGGTCATGACCAAATCACCATCTAGAACTGGCCGAATTTAGAGGATGGGTCGAAGCTACAAGGAGATATTATGAAGCGGGGCATTCTGTATTCGAGAAGAGTTTTTTTGGCATATCACCAACGCTCGACATACTCTACGACCCGAGTGACAAGCTACAAAGGGGCAAGTCAACTGACCCGCACAGCAAGGCCACTGTCAGAGTAACAAGTCATGAACGAGGCAAGTCATCTTGCTCACACAGCAATGAACTTGTAATCCAAGTGACAAGCATCGAACCGGCACCTCAACTAGCTTACACAGCAACGAGTCTACGAACCAAGTAATAAGTTGCGACCGGAGCACGTCAACTGGCTCATAGAGTAAGGTGGCTGCACCCTGAGTGACAAGTCACGAACTGGAATGTCACTTGGCTTGTACTGCAACAAGGCTGCAGATCGAGTGAGAAGCCACGAACGGGCTTGTCGACTGGCTTGCATAGCAACGAGGCTGTGACTAAAGTGACAAGCAACGATAGAGTATGTCAACTGACTCGCACAGCAAGGCTACGGCTCAAGTGACAAGACACATACAAGGCAAGGCACGTCAACTGGCTCGCAGAGCAGCGATGTTGGCTAGAACCAATCGTCTAGAGGATGGGTTAAAGTGGTCAACATGATATCCTTTGATACTTGGTCACGGCCCAATCACCGGCTAGAACTAGTCGAATATAGAGGATGAGCCGAAGCTACGAGGAGATATTATGAAGCAGGTCATTCTGTATTCGAGAGGTGTTTTTTTGGCATACCACCAACAATCGACATACTCTGCGACCCGACTGACAAGCTGCAAAGGGGCATGTCAACTGACCTGCGCAGTGACGCTGCAGTCAGAATAACAAGTCATGAACGAGGCAGGTCATCTAGCTCAGACAGCAACGGGCACCTCAACTAGCTCACACAACAACGAGGCTACGAACCTAGTAACAAGTCGTGACCGGGGCACGTCAACTGGCTCGTAGAGCAAGGAGCTTGCGCCCCGAGTGACAAGTCGTGAACTGGAATGTCAGTTGGCTTGTTCTGCAACGACGCTGCAGATCAAGTGAGCAGCCACGAACGGGCTTGTCGACTAGCTTGCATAGCAACGAGGCTACTACTAGAGTAACAAGCAACGAATGAGTATGTCAACTGACTCGCACAGCAAGGCTACGGCTCGAGTAACAAGACACAAACAAGGCACGTCAACAGGCTCGTAGAGCAGTGATGTTGGCTAGAACCGATCGTGTAGAAGATGAGTTAAGGTGGTCAACATGATATCCTTGGATACTTGATCACGACCCAATCACTAGCTAGAATTTGCCGAATATAGAGAATGAGTCAAAGCTACAAGGAGATATTATGAAGCGGGGCATTCTGTATTCGAGAAGAGTTTTTTTGGCATACCGCCAACACTCGACATACTCTGCGACCCAAGTGACAAGCTGCAAAGCGGCATGTCAACTGACCCACACAGCAAGGCTGCTGTGAGTGTAACAAGTCATGAACGAGGCAGGTCATCTAGCTCACATAGCAACAAAGCTGCAATCCGAGTGACAAGAATCGAACGGGCACCTCAACTAGCTTACACAGCAACGAGGCTACGAACCAAGTAACAAGTGACGACCGGTGCACATCAACTGGCTCGTAGAGCAAGGAGGCTACGCCCTGAGTGACAAGTCACAAACTGGAATGTCACTTGGATTGTACTGCAACAAGGCTACGGATCGAGTGAGAAGCCACGAACGGGCTTATCGACTTCTTGCATAGCAACAAGGTTGCGACTAAAGTGACAAGCAATGATCGATTATGTCAACTAACTCACACAGCAAGGCTATGGCTCGAGTGACAAGACAAAAATAAGGCACGTCAACTGGCTCACAGAGCAGCGATGTTGGCTAGAACTGATCGTCTAGAGGATGAGTTAAAGTGGTCAACATGATATCCTTACATACTTGATCATGGCCCAATCACCGGCTAGAACTGGCTGAATATAGAGGATGAGTTGAAGCTACAAGGAGATATTATGAAGCGGGTCATTCCGTATTCGAGAAGAGTTTTTTTGGCATGCCACAAACACTCAACATACTCTGCGACCCGAGTGACAAGCTGCAACGGGGCATATCAACTAACCCGCACAATGAGGCTGCATTCAGAGTAACAAGTCACGAATGAGGCAGGTCATCTAGCTAACATAGCAACGAGGCTGCAATCCGAGTGACAAGCATCGAACGTGCACCTCAACAAGCTCACACGGCAATGAGGCTACGAACCAAGTAACAAGATGTGACCGCGGCACATCAACTGGCTCGTAGAGCAAGGAGGGTGTCACACCCGGTTCGAACGACTGAAACTGAATGCATCTGTATGCGTGCCCAGGATCAAGTTTCCACGCACACAGGACAGTTATTGTGGTAAAAGAATAATATTTTTAGTTTAATCAATAATATTGTTACAAAGGTGACCCGTAGGTCAAAAGAAAAAGATTACATTGCAGCGGAATAAACTAAGCGTTGGCATCCTTCAGCTCCGATAGGAAGTCAACCGGAAGACCGCATGCCTAGTCTCCTCCATCGTCTTCATAGTGTACCATCCTTCTCCTGTAGCTGAGCAGCAATGTGGGATATAGCAAGGGTGAGTACGTGTCGTACTCAGCAAGTGGGGGAAAAATGACATGGGGCTAAAGTCAAGGAAGGCTTTAAAGGGGGTTTATTGCATGAGCTTTTAATTTTCTATGCATCCTAATTACTAAGTGGGGTCATCCCAACCACTGATCCATAGGGTGTTATCGAAGCCAAGTCCAATCCCATCCACCAACCAACCATTCCCAACCATTGCAACCCATAACCAACTAATCTTGTGAGGATTCCATGCTGCTCTTGACCATGAGCACGGCTATCATGATAGTTTGATAATCTGCAGAGTTTGTACCACTTTACCCAGAAGTCGTAATTTCGTCCCCTGTTGCCAGGTGGACTAGAGTCTCCATGTTGCCATGCCGGCCAAGCACTAGCACACTTCCTTAGGTGTGTGACCAGGAGATCACTACGAGGCTTTTACAAAGGGTCTCCCAGTACATGCTAGCCACTAAGGTTCCACTCCTGTCCATAAGTGATAGCCCCTCAACAAGCAGCTCATTACCCCAGGAGCCCCCTCTTGAGCCATTCGGATACAACGACAGTCCTCTTGACTTCCATTCCCCGCTCCACCAAAATGCTACACCGACACTGGGAGAACTCCTAATTAATCAGCCAAGCTGTTCCATAGCAGCCTTGTGATGGCACTGTTGTCCTGGGTTACCGCTCCAAGAAGAGGTTCCTATGATCTACAACAAGCCTACCACTACCAACCATGTGCCAACGCAACCACATCCATTCCATCCGGCTTGCATAGATCCCTAAGTCCATGTTGCTAACATAAATTATCATTCCACCCATGAAGTGACATAATTCATTAATCAATATTTATATCAACCCAACCTCCCACAAGCAACCTAAGCATTATCTACCCACAACTAACCAACTAGTTCAAGGCGACAAGAAAAAGGGATAAAACAATACTAGGAAAACCCTAACAATAGGTTCCTAATCCATTGACACAAGCATGCAATTCTACAGTAAACATTATAATAGGTAGAAGATGCGTCAAGGACACTTGCCATAAATGATGTTGTTGTTCTATGACTACCGATTGTCTGACTTTATCTTCACGATTCCTTCTCCCGTTTTCAAGCGCACACCTATTCACACACATTAATAACAAACATACATGCTAAGGATAATATGCAACAACAGGTGCTAATCGCGAGATATGAAGCAGGGCACAAGGAGCTCACCAAGATTTATGCAATGGCGGAAAGCCTCGCTACCACGGGTGATGGTGCAAGGTGGATAACAACATGGCATCAAGTGATGATGTCGGTTGGAATTGGAAGAGGAGAGGGTGACGCGTCCGTTTGAGTTCTCAGTGGGTCGGTTTAGGAGCTGGGGAGGTGGAGTTGATGGTGGCGTCGGTTCTCCTGGGCAGCGGTGCTCGAGCCGGTTCTCCTGGGCAGCGGCGCTCGAGCAGAAACGTGGAGAGGAGGAAGACAGGAGGGGGGCTGCTTCGGCTCTGGCTCTGGGCCAGCGTGCTGTACTTTTGGCCCGAGTGGGTCAATGGAGAGAAGTCAGGAAAAAGAACTAGAGGCTGCGCAAGTAGAAAACTAGACTAAGAGGCCACGTGAGGTTCTTTTCTCCTTTTTCTTTTCTCTTCATATTTCTATTCTCTCCTCTAAATAAAATTCCCAAACGACATCTATACGATTCTAAAAAATTATTTTCACACAATAAAATCCCATATGCAACTATACGACATGAATGCAACAAATCAAATAATAATAAATTAAATTAATTTATTTAATTTAGCAAATAGCCCTTTTGCCTAAAATAAATTATGATTCTCTATTTATAATAAAATTTTAATCTATTATAAAAAAATGTTGAAATTTAGTGGAATCGGGTCACAAACCAAAATTTGAAATTTTAGGGTGTGATAGAGATTGCGTCCCGAGTGACAAGTCGTGAAGTGGAATGTCACTTGGCTCGTATTGCAATGAGGCTGTGGATCGAGTGAGAAGCCACGAACGGGCTTGTCGACTGGCTTGCATAGCAACGAGGCTGCGACTAGAGTGACAAGCAACGAATGAGTATGTCAACTGACTCGCACAGAAAGGCTACGGCTCGAGTGAAAAGACACAAACAAGGAAAGGTACATAGACTGGCTCGCAGAGCAGCGATGTTGGCTAGAACCGATCGTCTAGAGGATGAGTTAAAGTGGTCAACATAATATCCTTGGATACTTGGTCACGACCTAATAACCGGCTAGAACTTGTCAAATATAGAGGATGAGTTGAAGCTACGAGGAGATATTATGAAGCGAGTCATTCTGTATTCGAGAGGTGTTTTTTTTTGGCATACCACCAACAATCGACATACTCTGTGACCCGAGTGATAAGCTGCAAAGGGGCATGTCAGCAGACCCGCACAGCGAGGCTGTAGTCAGAATAACAAGTCACGAACGAGGCAAGTCATCTAGCTCACACAACAACGAAGCTGCAATCCGAGTGACAAGCATCAAACGGGCACCTCAGCTAGCTCACACAACGACGAGGCTACAAACCAAGTAACAAATCGTGACTGAGGCACGTCAACTGGCTCGTAGAGCAAAGAGGTTACGCCCTTAGTGACAACTCATGAACTGGAATGTCACTTGGCTTGTTCTGCAACGAGGCTACGGATCGAGGAAGAAGCCACGAACGAGCTTGTTGACTGGCTTACATAGCAACGAGGCTACAACTAGAGTGACAAGCAACGAACAAGTATGTCAACTGACTCGCACAGCAAGGCTATGGCTCGAGTAACAAGACACAAACAAGGCATGTCAACTGGCTCGTAGAGCAGCGATGTTGGCTAGAACCGATGTGTAGAAGATGAGTTAAAGTGGTAAACAAGATATGCTTAGATACTTGGTCACGACACAATCACCGGCTAGAATTTGCTGAATATAGAGGATGAGTCAAAGCTACAAGGAGGTATTATGAAGCGGGTCATTCTGTATTCGAGAAGAGTTTTTTCAGCATACCACCAACAATCGACATACTCTACGACCCGAGTGACAAGCTGCAAAGGAGCATGTCAACTGACCCGCAGAGCGAGGCTGTAGTCAGAATAACAAGTCACGAATGAGGCAAGTCATTTAGCTCACACAACAACGAAGCTGCAATCCGAGTGATAAGCATCGAACGGGCACCACAACTAGCTCAAACAACAACGAGGCTACGAACCAAGTAACAAATCACGACCGGGGCACGTCAACTGGCTCGTAGAGCAAGGAGGTTGCACCCTGAGTGACAACTCATGAACTGGAATGTCACTTGGCTTGTTCTGCAACGAGGCTACGGCTCGAGTGAGAAGCCACGAATGGGATTGTCGACTTGCTTGCATAGCAACAAGGCTGTGACTAGAGTGACAAGCAACGAACGAGTATGTCAACTGACTCGCATAGCAAGGCTACGGCTCAAGTAACAAGACACAAACAAGGCACATCAACTGGCTCATAGAGCAGCGATGTTGGCTAGAATCGATCATGTAGAAGATGAGTTAAAGTGGTCAACATGATATCCTTAGATACTTGGTCACGACCCAATCACCGGCTAGAATTTGCTAAATATAGAGGATGAGTCGAAGCGACAAGGAGATATTATGAAGCGGGTCATTCTGTATTCGAGAAGAGTTTTTTCGGCATACCACCAACACTCGACATACTCTACGACCCGAGTGACAAGCTGCAAAGGGGCATGTCAACTAACCCGTACAGCGAGGCTGTAGTTAGAGTAACAAGTCATGAACGAGGCAGGTCATCTAGCTCACACAGCAACGAGACTGCAATCCAAGTGACAGGCATCGAACAGGCACCTCAACTAGCTCACACAACAACGAGGCTACGAACCAAGTAACAAGTCATGACCGGGGCACGTCAACTGGCTCATAGAGCAAGGAGGCTACGCCACGAGTGACAAGTCATGAACTGTAATGTCACTTGGCTCGTACAGCAACGAGGCTGCAGATCGAGTGAGAAGCCACAAAAAGGCTTGTCCACTGGCTTGCATAGCAACGAGGCTACGACTAGAGTGACAAGCAATGAATGAGTATGTCAACTGACTCGCACCGCAAGGCTACGGCTCGAGTGACAAGACACAAACAAGGCAAGGCACGTCAACTGGCTCACAGAGCAGCGATGTTGGCTAGAACCGATCGTCTAGAGGATGAGTTAAAGTGGTCAACATGATATCCTTAGATACTTGGTCACGGCTCAATCACCGACTAGATCTGGTTGAATATAGAGGATGAGTTGAAGCTATGAGGAGATATTATGAAGCGGGTCATTCTGTATTTGAGTGGAGTTTTTTCGGCATACCACCAACAATTGACATACTCTATGACCCGAGTGACAAGCTGCAAAGGGGCATGTCAACTGACCCGCACAGCAAAGCTGCAGTCAGAATAACAAGTCAGGAACGAGGCAGGTCATCTAGCTCACACAACAATGAGGCCGCAATCCGAGTGACAAGCATCGAACGGGCACCTCAACTAGCTCACACAACAATGAGGCTACGAACCAAGTAACAAGTCATGACCGGGGCACGTCAACTGGCTCGTAGAGAAACAAGGCTGCACCCCGAGTGACAAGTCGCGAACTAGAATGTCACTTGGCTTGTTCTGCAACGAGGCTGCGGATTGAGTGAGAAGCCACGAACGGGCTTGTCGACTGGCTTTCATAGTAACTAGGCTGCGACAACAGTGACAAGCAATGAACGAGTATGTCAACTGACTTGTATAGCAAGGCTACGGCTCAAGTGACAAGACACAAACAATGCACGTCAACTGGCTCGTAGAGCAGCGATGTTGGCTAGAACCGATCGTGTAGAAGATGATTTAAAGTGGTCAACATGATATCCTTAGAAACTTGGTCACGACCAAATCACCATCTAGAACTGGCCGAATTTAGAGGATGGGTCGAAGCTACAAGGAGATATTATGAAGTGGGTCATTCTGTATTCGAGAAGAGTTTTTTTGGCATATCACCAACGCTCGACATACTCTACGACCCGAGTGACAAGCTACAAAGGGGCAAGTCAACTGACCCGCACAGCAAGGCCACTGTCAGAGTAACAAGTCATGAACGAGGCAAGTCATCTTGCTCACACAGCAATGAAGTTGTAATCCAAGTTACAAGCATCGAACCGGCACCTCAACTAGCTTACACAACAACGAGTCTACGAACCAAGTAATAAGTTGCGACCGGAGCACGTCAACTGGCTCATAGAGTAAGGTGGCTGCACCCTGAGTGACAAGTCACGAACTGGAATGTCACTTGGCTTGTACTGCAACAAGGCTGCAGATCGAGTGAGAAGCCACGAACGGGCTTGTCGACTGGCTTGCATAGCAACGAGGCTGTGACTAAAGTGACAAGCAACGATAGAGTATGTCAACTGACTCGCACAGCAAGGCTACGACTCAAGTGACAAGACACATACAAGGCAAGGCACGTCAACTGGCTCGCAGAGCAGCGATGTTGGCTAGAACCGATCGTCTAGAGGATGGGTTAAAGTGGTCAACATGATATCCTTTGATACTTGGTCACGGCCCAATCACCGGCTAGAACTAGTCGAATATAGAGGATGAGCCGAAGCTACGAGGAGATATTATGAAGCAGGTCATTCTGTATTCGAGAGGTGTTTCTTTGGCATACCACCAACAATCGACATACTCTGCGACCCGACTGACAAGCTGCAATGGGGCATGTCAACTGACCTGCGCAGTGACGCTGCAGTCAGAATAACAAG
Organism: Eleusine coracana subsp. coracana; assembly: GCA_032690845.1. Classification (NCBI taxonomy): domain Eukaryota; kingdom Viridiplantae; phylum Streptophyta; class Magnoliopsida; order Poales; family Poaceae; genus Eleusine; species Eleusine coracana. The sequence continues at coordinate 36,447,072 of CM064418.1, forward strand.
TCATGAACGAGGCAGGTCATCTAGCTCACACAGCAACGAAGCTGCAATCCGAGTGACAAGCATCGAACGGGCACCTCAACTAGCTCACACAACAACGAGGCTACGAACCAAGTAACAAGTCGCGACCGGGGCACGTCAACTGGCTCGTAGAGCAAGGAGGTTGCGCCCCGAGTGACAAGTCGTGGACTGGAATGTCAGTTGGCTTGTTCTGCAACGACGCTGCAGATCAGGTGAGCAGCCACGAACGGGCTTGTCGACTGGCTTGCATAGCAACGAGGCTACTACTAGAGTAACAAGCAACGAATGAGTATGTCAACTGACTCGCACAGCAAGGCTACGGCTCGAGTAACAAGACAGAAACAAGGCACGTCAACAGGTTCGTAGAGCAGCGAGGTTGATTAGAACCGATCGTGTAGAAGATGAGTTAAGGTGGTCAACATGATACCCTTAGATACTTGGTCATGACCCTATCACCGGCTAGAATTTGCCGAATATAGAGGATGAGTCAAAGATACAAGGAGATATTACGAAGCGGGTCATTCTGTATTCAAGAAGAGTTTTTTCGGCATACCACCAACACTCGACATACTTTGCGACCCGAGTGACAAGCTGCAAAGGGGCATGTCAACTGACCCGCACAGCAAGGCTGCTGTGAGTGTAACAAGTCATCAACAAGGCAGGTCATCTAGCTCACATAGCAACGAAGCTGCAATCCGAGTGACAAGCATCGAACGGGCACCTCGACTAGCTTACACAACAACGAGGCTACGAACCAAGTAACAAGTCGCGACCGGGGCACCTCAACTGGTTCGTAGAGCAAGGAGGCTATGCCCTGAGTGACAAGTCATGAACTGGAATGTCACTTGGATTATACTGCAACGAGGCTACAAATCGAGTGAGAAGCCACGAACGGGCTTGTCGACAGGCTTGCATAGCCACGAGGCTGTGACTAAAGTGACAAGCAACGATCGATTATGTCAACTGACTCGCACAGGAAGGCTACGGCTCGAGTGACAAGACACAAACAAGGCACGTCAAGTGGCTCGCAGAGCAGCAATGTTGGCTAGTACCGATCGTCTAGAGGATGAGTTAAAGTGGTCAACATGATATTCTTAGATACTTGGTCACAACCCAATCACCGGCTAGAACTGGTCGAATATAGAGGATGAGTCGAAGCTACGAGGAGATTTTATGAAGAGGGTCATTCTATATTCGAGAGGAGTTTTCTTGGCATACCACCAACAATTTACATACTCTACAACCCGAGTGACAAGCTGCAAAGGGGCATGTCAACTGACCCGCACAACGAGGCTGCAATCAGAATAACAAGTCAAGAACAAGGCAGGTCATCTAGCTCACACAGCAACGAAGCTGCAATCCAAGTGACAAGCATCAAACGGTCACCTCAACTAGTTCACACAACAACGAGGCTATGAACCAAGTAACAGGTCGCGACCGGGGCACGCCAACTGGCTCGTAGAGCAAGAAGGTTGCGCCCGAGTGACAAGTCACGAACTGGAATGTCACTTGGCTTGTTTTGCAACGAGGCTGGGGATCAAGTCAGAAGCCACGAACGGGCTTGTCAACTGGCTTGCATAGCAACGAGGCTGCGACTAGAGTGACAAGCAACGAACTAGTATGTCAACAGACTCGCACAGCAAGGCTACGGCTCGAGTAACAAGACACAAACAAGGCACGTCAACTGGCTCGTAGAGCAGCGATGCTGGATAGAACCGATCATGTAGAAGATGAGTTAAAGTGGTCAACATGATATCCTTAGATAGTTGGTCACGACCCAATCAGCGGCTAGAATTTGCCGTATATAGAGGTTGAGTCAAAGCTACAATGAGATATTATGAAGCGGGTCATTCTATATTCAAGAAGAGTTTTTTTGGCATACCACCAACACTCGACATACTCTGCGACGCGAGTGACAAGCTGCAAAGGGACATGTCAACTGACGCACACAGCGAGGCTGCTGTGAGTGTAACAACTCACGAACGAAACAAGTTATCTAGCTCACATAGAAACGAAGCTGCAATCCGAGTGACAAGCATCGAACGGGCAGCTCAACTAGCTTACACAGCATCGACGCTACGAACCAAGTAACAAGTCACGACCGGGGCACGTCAACTGTCTCATAGAGTATGGATGCTGCGCCCTGAGTGACAAGTCATGAACTGGAATGTCACTTGGATTGTACTGCAATGAGGCTACGGATCGGGTGAGAAGCCACAAACAGGCTTGTCGACTGGCCTGCATAGCAACGAGGCTGCGACTAGAGTGACAAGCAATGAATGAGTATGTCAACTGACTCACACGGCATGGCTACGGCTCGAGTGACAAGACGCAAACAAGGCACCTCAACTGGCTTGTCGACTGGCTTGCATAGCAACGAGGCTACAACTAGACTGACCAGCAATGAACGAGTATGTCAACTGGCTCGCACAGCAAGGCTACGGCTTGAGTGACAAAACACAAACAAGGCATTGCACGTCAACTAGCTCGTAGAACAGCGATGTTGGTTGGAACCGATCGTCTAGAGGAGGAGTTAAAGTGGTCAACATGATATCCTTAGATACTTGATGACGACCCAATCACCGACTAGAACTAGTCGAATACAGAGGATGAGTCGAAGCTACAAGGAGATATTATGAAGCGGGTCATTCTGTATTCGAGAAGAGTTTTTTTGGCATACCACCAACACTCGACATACTTTGCGACCCGAGTGACAAGCTGAAAAGGGGCATGACAACTGACTCGCACAACGAGGCTGTAGTTAGAAAAATAGGTCATGAACAAGGAAGGTCATCTATCTCACACAACAACGAAGCTGCAGTCCGAGTGACAGGCATCGAATGGGCACCTCAACTAGCTCACACAACAACGAGGCTACGAACCAAGTAACAAGTCGTGATCGGGGCACGTCAACTGGCTCCTAGAGCAAGGATGCTGCGCCCAAAGAGACAAGTCGTGAAGTGGAATGTCACTTGGCTCAACTGCAATGAGGTTGCGGATCGAGTGAGAAGCTACAAACGGGCTTGTCGACTGGCTTGCATAGCAACAAGGCACGTCAACAGGTTCGTAGAGCAGCGAGGTTGATTAGAACCGATCGTGTAGAAGATGAGTTAAGGTGGTCAACATGATACCCTTAGATACTTGGTCATGACCCTATCACCGGCTAGAATTTGCCGAATATAGAGGATGAGTCAAAGATACAAGGAGATATTACGAAGCGGGTCATTCTGTATTCAAGAAGAGTTTTTTCGGCATACCACCAACACTCGACATACTTTGCGACCCGAGTGACAAGCTGCAAAGGGGCATGTCAACTGACCCGCACAGCAAGGCTGCTGTGAGTGTAACAAGTCATCAACAAGGCAGGTCATCTAGCTCACATAGCAACGAAGCTGCAATCCGAGTGACAAGCATCGAACGGGCACCTCGACTAGCTTACACAACAACGAGGCTACGAACCAAGTAACAAGTCGCGACCGGGGCACCTCAACTGGTTCGTAGAGCAAGGAGGCTATGCCCTGAGTGACAAGTCATGAACTGGAATGTCACTTGGATTATACTGCAACGAGGCTACAAATCGAGTGAGAAGCCACGAACGGGCTTGTCGACAGGCTTGCATAGCCACGAGGCTGTGACTAAAGTGACAAGCAACGATCGATTATGTCAACTGACTCGCACAGGAAGGCTACGGCTCGAGTGACAAGACACAAACAAGGCACGTCAAGTGGCTCGCAGAGCAGCAATGTTGGCTAGTACCGATCGTCTAGAGGATGAGTTAAAGTGGTCAACATGATATTCTTAGATACTTGGTCACAACCCAATCACCGGCTAGAACTGGTCGAATATAGAGGATGAGTCGAAGCTACGAGGAGATTTTATGAAGAGGGTCATTCTATATTCGAGAGGAGTTTTCTTGGCATACCACCAACAATTTACATACTCTACAACCCGAGTGACAAGCTGCAAAGGGGCATGTCAACTGACCCGCACAACGAGGCTGCAATCAGAATAACAAGTCAAGAACAAGGCAGGTCATCTAGCTCACACAGCAACGAAGCTGCAATCCAAGTGACAAGCATCAAACGGTCACCTCAACTAGTTCACACAACAACGAGGCTATGAACCAAGTAACAGGTCGCGACCGGGGCACGCCAACTGGCTCGTAGAGCAAGAAGGTTGCGCCCGAGTGACAAGTCACGAACTGGAATGTCACTTGGCTTGTTTTGCAACGAGGCTGGGGATCAAGTCAGAAGCCACGAACGGGCTTGTCAACTGGCTTGCATAGCAACGAGGCTGCGACTAGAGTGACAAGCAACGAACTAGTATGTCAACAGACTCGCACAGCAAGGCTACGGCTCGAGTAACAAGACACAAACAAGGCACGTCAACTGGCTCGTAGAGCAGCGATGCTGGATAGAACCGATCATGTAGAAGATGAGTTAAAGTGGTCAACATGATATCCTTAGATAGTTGGTCACGACCCAATCAGCGGCTAGAATTTGCCGTATATAGAGGTTGAGTCAAAGCTACAATGAGATATTATGAAGCGGGTCATTCTATATTCAAGAAGAGTTTTTTTGGCATACCACCAACACTCGACATACTCTGCGACGCGAGTGACAAGCTGCAAAGGGACATGTCAACTGACGCACACAGCGAGGCTGCTGTGAGTGTAACAACTCACGAACGAAACAAGTTATCTAGCTCACATAGAAACGAAGCTGCAATCCGAGTGACAAGCATCGAACGGGCAGCTCAACTAGCTTACACAGCATCGACGCTACGAACCAAGTAACAAGTCACGACCGGGGCACGTCAACTGTCTCATAGAGTATGGATGCTGCGCCCTGAGTGACAAGTCATGAACTGGAATGTCACTTGGATTGTACTGCAATGAGGCTACGGATCGGGTGAGAAGCCACAAACAGGCTTGTCGACTGGCCTGCATAGCAACGAGGCTGCGACTAGAGTGACAAGCAATGAATGAGTATGTCAACTGACTCACACGGCATGGCTACGGCTCGAGTGACAAGACGCAAACAAGGCACCTCAACTGGCTTGTCGACTGGCTTGCATAGCAACGAGGCTACAACTAGACTGACCAGCAATGAACGAGTATGTCAACTGGCTCGCACAGCAAGGCTACGGCTTGAGTGACAAAACACAAACAAGGCATTGCACGTCAACTAGCTCGTAGAACAGCGATGTTGGTTGGAACCGATCGTCTAGAGGAGGAGTTAAAGTGGTCAACATGATATCCTTAGATACTTGATGACGACCCAATCACCGACTAGAACTAGTCGAATACAGAGGATGAGTCGAAGCTACAAGGAGATATTATGAAGCGGGTCATTCTGTATTCGAGAAGAGTTTTTTTGGCATACCACCAACACTCGACATACTTTGCGACCCGAGTGACAAGCTGAAAAGGGGCATGACAACTGACTCGCACAACGAGGCTGTAGTTAGAAAAATAGGTCATGAACAAGGAAGGTCATCTATCTCACACAACAACGAAGCTGCAGTCCGAGTGACAGGCATCGAATGGGCACCTCAACTAGCTCACACAACAACGAGGCTACGAACCAAGTAACAAGTCGTGATCGGGGCACGTCAACTGGCTCCTAGAGCAAGGATGCTGCGCCCAAAGAGACAAGTCGTGAAGTGGAATGTCACTTGGCTCAACTGCAATGAGGTTGCGGATCGAGTGAGAAGCTACAAACGGGCTTGTCGACTGGCTTGCATAGCAACGAGGCTGCGACTAGAGTGACAAGCAAAGAACGAGTATGTCAACTGACTTGCACAGCAAGGCTACGGCTCTGAGTGACAAGACACAAACAAGGCAAGGCATGTCAACTAGCTCATAGAGCAGCGATGTTGGTTAGAACCGATCGTCTAGAGGATGAGTTAAAGTGGTCAACATGATATCCTTAGATACTTGGTCACGACCCAATCACCGACTAGAACTAGTCGAATATAGAGGATGAGTCGAAGCTACGAGGAGATATTATGAAGCGGGTAGTTCTGTATTCAAGACGAGTTTTCTCAGCATACCACCAACAATCGACATACTCTGCGACCCGAGTGACAAGCTGCAAAGGGGCATGTCAACTGACCTGCACAGCGTGGCTGCAGTTAGAATAACAAGTCACGAACAAGGTAGGTCACCTAGCTCACACAACAACGAAGCTGCAGTCCGAGTGGCAGGCATCGAACGGGCATCTCAACTAGCTCACAGAGCAACAAGGCTACGAACCAAGTAACAAGTCATGATCGGGGCACGTCAACTAGCTCGTAGAGCAAGGAGGCTGCGTCCCGAGTGACAAGTCATGAAGTGGAATGTCACTTGGCTCGTATTGCAATGAGGCTGCGGATCGAGTGAGAAGCCACAAATGGGTTTGTCGACTGGCTTGCATAGCAACGAGGCTGCGACTAGAGTGACAAGCAACGAACAAGTATGTCAACTGACTCGCACAGCAAGGCTACGGCTCGAGTGACAAGACACAAACAAGGCAAGGCACGTCAACTAGCTCGCAGAGCAGCGATGTTGGTTAGAATGGATCATCTAGAGGATGAGTTAAAATGGTCAACATGATATCCTTAGATACTGGGTCATGACCCAATCACCGACTAGAACTAGTCGAATATAGAGGATGAGTCGAAGCTACGAGGAGATATTATGAAGCGGGTCATTCTGTATTCAAGAGGAGTTTTTTTCAGCATACCACCAACAATCGACATACTCTGCGACTTGAGTGACAAGCTGCAAAGGGGCATGTCAACTGACCTGCACAGCGAGGCTGCAGTCAAAATAACAAGTCACGAACGAGGCAGGTTATCTAGCTCACATAGCAACGAAGCTGCAGTCCGAGTGACAAGCATCGAACAGGCACCTCAGCTAGCTTACATAGCAACAAGGCTACGAGCTAAGTAACAAGTCGCGACCGGGGCACGTCAACTAGCTCGTAGAGCAAGGAGGCTACGCCCTGAGTGACAAGTCGTGAACTGGAATGTCACTTGGATTGTACTACAACAAGGCTACAAATCGAGTGAGAAGCCACGAACGGGCTTGTCGACTGGCTTGCATAGCAACGAGGCTGCGACTAAAGTGAGAAGCAAGGACCAATTATGTCAACTGACTCGCATAGCAAGGCTACGGCTCGAGTGACAAGACACAAACAAGGCATGTCAAGTGGCTCAGAGAGCAGCGATGTTGGCTAGAACCGATTGTCTAGAGGATGAGTTAAAGTGGTCAACATGATATCCTTAGATACTTGGTCACAGCCCAATCACCGGCTAGAACTGGTCGAATATAGAGGATGAGTCGATTCTACGAGGAGATATTATGAAGCGGGTCATTCTATATTCGAGAGGAGTTTTTTTGGCATACCACCAACAATTGACATACTCTACGGCCCGAGTTACAAGCTGCAAAGGGGCATGTCAACTTACCTGCACAACCAGGCTGCGGTCAGAATAACAAGTCACAAACGAGGCAGGTCATCTAGCTCACACAGCAACAAAGCTGCAATCCAAGTGACAAGCATCGAGCGGGCACCTCAACTAACTAACTCAACAACGAGGCTATGAACCAAGTAACAAGTCAAAACTGGGGCACGCCAACTGGCTCGTATAGCAAGGAGGTTGCGCCCCGAGTGACAAGTCACGAACTGGAATGTCACTTGGCTTGTTCTGCAACGAGGTTGGGGATCAAGTGAGAAGCCACGAACGGGCTTGTCGACTGGCTTGCATAGCAACGAGGCAGCGACTAGAGTGACAAACAACGAATGAGTATATCAACTGACTCACACAGCAAGGCTACGGCTCGAGTAACAAGACACAAACAAGGCAATGCATGTCAACTGGCTCGTAGAGTAGCAATGTTGGCTAGAACCGATCATGTAGAAGATGAGTTAAAGTGGTGAACATGATATCCTTAGATAGTTGGTCCCGACCCAATCAGCGGCTAGAATTTGCCGTATATAGAGGTTGAGTCAAAGCTACAAGGAGATATAATGAAGCGGGTCATTCTGTATTCAAGAAGTGTTTTTTTGGCATACCACCATCACTCGGCATACTCTACGACCCGAGTGACAAGCTGCAAAAGGACATGTCAACTGACTCGCACAGCGAGGCTGTTATGAGTGTAACAAGTCACGAACGAGGCAAGTCATCTAGCTCACATAGCAACGAAGCTGCAATCCGAGTGACAAGCATCGAACGGGCACCTCAACTAGCTTACACAGCAACGACGCTACGAACCAAGTAACAAGTCGTGACTGGGGCACGTCAACTGGCTCATAGAATAAGGAGGCTACGCCCTGAGTGACAAGTCACGAACCGGAATGTCACTTGGATTGTACTGCAATGAGGCTACGGATTGAGTGAGAAGCCACGAATGGGCTTGTCGACTGGCTTGCATAGCAACGAGGCTGCGACTAGAGTGACAAGCAATGAACGAGTATGTCAACTGACTCACACAACATGGCTATGGCTCGAGTGACAAGACACAAACAAGGCACGTCAACTGGCTTGTCGACTGGCTTGCATAGCAACGAGGCTGCGACTACAGTGACAAGCAATGAACGAGTATGTCAACTGGCTCGCACAGCAAGGCTATGGCGTGAGTGACAAGACACAAACAAGGCAATGCACGTCAACTAGCTCACAGAACAACGATGTTGGTTGGAACCGATCTTCTAGAGGATGAGTTAAAGTGGTCAATATGATATCCTTAGATACTTGGTGACGACCCAATCACCGACTAGAACTAGTCGAATATAGAGGATGAGTCGAAGCTACAAGGAGATATTATGAAGCGAGTCATTCTGTATTTGAGAAGAGTTTTTTTGGCATACCACCAACACTAGACATACTTTGCGACCTGAGTGACAAGCTGGAAAGGGGCATGTCAACTGACTCGCACAACGAGGCTGTAGTTAGAATAACAAGTCACGAACGAGGCATGTCATCTAGCTCACACAACAACGAAGCTGCGGTCCGAGTGACAGGCATCGAATGGGCACCTCAACTAGCTCACACAGCAACGAGGCTACGAGCCACCCTGCTTCGGCGAGCCCACCGGCGCCTACTGGCAGCCGAGCTGGCTCCTACGTGGCCTTACCTGGCACCCACGTGGCTCCAACGTGGAACCCCCTAAAAATAGAAAATTGCCAGAAAATGCATAAATCTATGGAAACTCATGGTAAATCAAGTTTAAACCCAATGAAGCTCAAATAAAATTTGTTGGGTTCATTTTGAATTGTCTAATTTAGTAAATTGATAAATCATTGCCTCTGTACTTGCATTTTTATTAATTCATTTAGTTGTCCAGCCAATGATTAAATCAGCAGAAATTCTAGGAACCAAATTTAATTCTGATTTTTGGCAAGCTTAATAATTACACAATTATCTATCACCACAAATTTTGGTTTAATATGAATTATTTTAAGCTCTGGAAATTATTTAGTGTGCTCACTTAAAATAATTCTAGTAATTATTTTATAATTAATTGGTCCCTGCCACTTGGCACAAAAATCACTCACACAAGTCTCTGTGCGCAATAAATTACACAAGTCCCGAAACCTAAGCTTACTTAATTAAATTAAATTAATTGCTCATACCACTATTTTACTTTAATAAATGCTAGTAATTAGAGTAATTATATCCAGAGGCTGTAAATTGGTAAAAATACAATTCATCTATGTCCCTGTTCATGATAAATCACTCAAGTCCAGAATCGATTGGTTACTATTTTAATTGCTTAATTTTCTGAAGGACTATAACAACCCTAAATAAATGATTAACACACATAAAATGATGAAACTCTAATTTGTTTCATTGAAGCATATGGCTTCGAGAACATTGAAGCGTATGGCTTTAAGAACATAATAATAATGTTAATCAACATTTAAAGACATTGTGCATCATATCATTGCATCCTACGGTATTTTGATAATACCGACAATTCAATTCTATCATATAGGCAACGACAACCCGGAGCAGGAAGAAGAGGATCTTCAGAAGGACCTTGATCCCCAAGAGCAAGACGTTGTAGTTGCTAGCACTAACATCGATCCAGGCAAGCCCCGGTTTTCATTCGCCATTTTATAAAGTTGCTAGTTTTCAATATTACTAGTGTTTGTGATTATTGCATTAGGTCATAGGAGTTGATTGGAACCCACTTGCATGATACCCAAATGACCTACGCCACTGTCATTAGAACTTTGGTAGTATCGGTACTGTGTCACTATGCTTAGTAATTGCTAGACGTGATAGATATCATTACTAAGAATGAACTTGACCACTGGAATGGGACTTATAAAAGAAGTTTATTTTGATGCCATGACCAGGCAGCGATGATGCATGTGTAGGTTTGCAGCAATACATGGGTTTTGACTGCGGTAGCCCTGCCTTGTCAAACCTAGGACCCGTCCGTGGTCGGCCCCTTGGTCAAGTATTGAACAATACCGAATACATGCTAGTCTATGGGCACTAGTAAACTGATGTAGCATTGACGCGGCAATGAGGACGGTACCTAGTATAGTGGTCATTGACCCTTCTGCTGCTGGAGTGGGTGGTTCATACCGCGAAGTACTGTTGGTAGGACGGCATGCCCACTCGCTGAGACTGGATCTGGACCGATTTGTTTTTCGTCCTTGCGAAAGGTTGCCATATATGACTTTAATTGGAGCATATGTGTCGTGTATCTCGGGTTATCCCAGCTGGTGTAAATCAATTGCAATTGTTGTCCCTCGCAGTAATAAGTACCACTTGGTCACTGAGTCATCACATAGTTGCACATGGTACTTGGGAATTGATTATGATGCTTATCGTTGTTGTTACTATTATTGCTCTTATGTTGTACGTACCTTATGTATTGCTTTATTAGCCTATTGTTGCAACTAAAGTTACCTTCTGCTCTACCCAGTTAATTTGAGAAGTAAAACTTGATAGAACTAATAGGTTTCTTAGTGCGAGTCTTTTCAAACAAGCCACCTATTAGAGCCATTGCATGCCTAGATGTCCGACGGGTAAGTCTTGCTGAGTAATTAGTACTCAGACTTTGTGCCATTGTTGTTTTCAGGTAAATAAGAGGTAGAATTGCTTGAGAATGTGCTGCCCTGGGACATGCAAGTCCCTAAGGGTTGGACTGCCCACCGGGAGTCCGACTCACCGCCGTAGTATTACTATGCTGTATCGTCGAGCTCTTAGCTTCTTATCGTGATTTGCTTCCGCTATTTTCAAAACATTCTGAACTTGTAATATTCCGCTGCACTCTAAGAACTCATTGATGTAATATTCAACTTAAATTCGAACTAGTGTTGTATTATCAAGTGTCTGCGTTATCAGCACCATCGGGACCTCGATCCTCCGGGAAGGGGCGCCACAGCGCATACAACAAATAAATTGTATTTTCAAAAACCACGACATTGCGAGTGAGGATACGTTAGTATTGCCCCTGTAGATAGTACGGTGGTGACAATGCTAACCTGTGTTATGATTGTTTACATTATTGCATCTACAACTTCTTCAAATGAAGGTACGTGTGCGCTTAACCGACACGCATGATATCGGTGTCTGTGCTCGCAAGCGGATACGAGACACTGTTGGCTCGTGACTTATCACGGGGCGATCCTTTTCCATGGATCATTACTAGTAGAACTGTGCTTCTTTTCTTTGTTTCTTTTGAATTTGATGTATTGTTTCTGCAATGGATCTTCTGCAAGTACACTAATGTTGTTAGTATAACATTTAGAATGACTTACGTGTTGAGTGCGGGTTGTCACCAAATATCCGTGCCGCTAAGTCACGGCAAGTTAGGTGTTGTGTTGTGAGGAATGATAGGTTAATAAAATAAAGGTTTTACATCATGCATTCTATTATAACTAAACTAAAATTTGGTTCTCTCCTTACTCAGCAACCTCTGAATAAAAATTTTCTAAACCTAATAAGTATAAAATTCTGAATAACAAGGTTAATAAGAATCTGTCCTATTTTTAGTTGCCAACTTCAAAAATTCATAACTAAAGTTATACTTCGGATTTTTAGGTGTTTAAATACAATCTGGAAAGCCTTAGAAGTCTATTTTCATCTCCAATGGGCCAGTAGAGCCAAAACATTAAGCCTATGTCAATCTGAAACCGAATTTGTTTTGAGACCCATTGCCGTATTATTGACCCTTGAGGCTGGAAAATATGAACAAAAACTTTGTTTCTGTATTTCATAGCACTATATATGAAATGCATTGTTACTCATGGAACATTGTACTCACCATTTTGTGTTCCAGATGAGTGACCACGGTTTTAAGGAGCTTTTGCACGACGGGTGGCGCTACACCACCGGACTCCACCACCGTGGCTTTCGTACACTGTTGTGGGATCTCTTACGCTTGTTGGGCTACGACGAGCCGCCCTCTTACAAGGGCCGCGAGGTCCGTTGTCACGGCATGACTCTTGCAGAGGTGCACATCAGCGTGCCCACACACCCGCACAACCTAGACATGGCGGGTATGGAGAGCACGACGACTTGTGGGAGCCTCCGTGAGGGCTTGGAGAGAGTCACCCATAGGGCTCTCACCCACTTCTGCGGGCGCCACACAACAGCGCTCTCTGGGACTCCGCTTGAGATTATTCCCATCTCGGACCAGGCCAACCTGGTCTGGCAGAGGCGTGTGAGACGCATCGGCCGTGACGACTACCCGACGTACCACGCAGGGTACCACCGTGTGTCCTACGACTCCGAGTACCTCCTCAACTTGGATGAGGAGGCTAGCAGCCAAAGCAGTACCATACTGGCTGAGGCCGAGCAGGTCTGGGTTCAGAGGAATGACCTACAGACACAGACTAACGCACAACAGAGAGAGATTCAACGGCTAACCACTGCTCTTGAGGTGAGTGAGACTCGCATCACTGAGGTGACTGGACAGTGCGACACCCTCACGCAGGAGGTTGACAAATGTGGCGTGATTATGTAGCAGCGCGCCAATCACAACGAGCATCTACAGCATCAGTTGACGGCTGCACAGCACGAGATGGAGCTTATGGGAGAAGATTTAGAGACCCTGGCCCAGGAGAACCAGGGCTTGCAACAACAGCTTGAGGCAGCCCTTGCACCACCGGCAGCACCGGAGGAGGAGGACCCACAGGAGGATATGGATGAGGAGTCTGACATAGACTACGAGGCACTCGCCCGAGGCAGGACCTAGGAGGATGATGGTAGACTAGCCTAGTCTCGGTAGTCAGGATCAGTTGGGTAGGTAACTTTTGTCGAACCACGCGAGGTTATATTTTGGGGTTGATGCGTGAGATGTTTTGTAACTCGAGGGCCACATACTCCGAGTTGTGTATTGAAACTATGATGATTTGCGCTATGCATTGGGTGTACCATTAGTAGCTATTGTTGTTGCAACAAAGTTAATCGTACTCATTGACTCCATCAAAGTACTTTCCTTGTAGATGGCTGAAAACAATGAACAACCACCACAAGGTTGGGAAATTACCGATGGCCTGGAGTTCACAGGAATGATTCACCTGTTTTGGAGAGTTCTCCAGAGATTCGAATACTCCATTCCACCCACCTATGTTGGCAAGGAATTCTAGGAGCATGGAGTCCCCTCATGTGTCATCCATGTGGTGGTTCCCGCCAATTACTCCGTCATCCCCGCATGGGAATCTTGGACCCTTAGCGTCACCGGGACAGATCTGCCTTCCACCTGGAATGTAGCTGCATTCAAGGCACTTACTCGATTCTGTGAAGACCACAAGCATGATGTGGCTAGAACACCCATTGCCTAGCTACCCATTAATGATGTGACGGATTTCCAATAGATGAGGCGTGTGGATTTCATCTTTGATCCAAACCACCAGCACCATGACCCTATGCTGCCCATAATAGAGTATTATGGTTTGTCCATGTTCGCTTTGTGCACAAACTTGTGCTGGCGATTGGATGTGTTCCATTCTACACTACGAGTTTCTGAGGTCGAAAAACAAGCTAAGGATGAAGAAATTGCAGAACTGAACCAACAAATCCAAGCCAAGAACGAAGAGATGGATGCGATTCTAGAAGAACGTGACCAAGCCTTGCAGGATGCAGCATATTTTGAGCATGACATGATTGAGGCTCAAGATGACTTGAACGCATTCAAGGCTGCTCATCTTCCTATTGAAGGGAATTGGGATAAGATCTTCATAGATTATGGAGAACAAGACGAAGTAGAGATGGCACCTTCCGGGGTTGATAACGAGGAAATGATGGACCTGGAGGAACCAGGAGAGCCTATGGAACAGGGAGAACAGGAAGAGCCGTAAGACTTAGGGCAGGAGTAGATGATTCGCTACCCCTGTGTACGATCGTGTAGTATATGTATCCCTAGTTCGATGTAGAAGTGTGAATCTTGCATATTGTGTCCGCAATACCGTAACTAGGCGTCAGCACATGTATGTAAGGAACCTGGTGATGATGTCCTTTAACAACCGAGTAGACTGAATTGAATCAATAAAGATGGTTGTCGTTCTGAGATTTTACTGTGCCACTTACAAATTTATATTCTTGCGCATGCGATTTTATGGAATATTATGAGAAACAACTAATGTGCAACCGTATAAATTGCAGCATGGTGCATACTCGGAACTAGGAAGACCCTGAGAGCTCACAACAAGGAGCGAATACTGAGCCTTCATTGGCTGAAGTTCTGGCCGTTGCACTCAACAGGCAATAGAATGACTCCGAACTGCTCTGTTGACTGGTCGACATCACAACTCATCTGGCTGGACGTGGAGATAACCACAACAACCGCAACAACCAGCCCCATCAGAGCACTTACTCGGATTTCCTGGGTACCCACCCACCCACCTTCGAGCATGCCAGAGAGCCGCTGGACGCCGACCACTGGTTGTGTCAGACCGAGTCTAAATTTGGTCTGTTGGAGTGCACCGAGCACCAGAAGGTGTTGTTCGTTGCCCAACAACTCCATGGCTCTACTAGTGCCTGGTGGGCCAACTATGAAGCTTCTCTGCCCGCTGGACGCCGCGTGGAATGGAATAACTTCAAAGCTGCTTTTCGTGCTCATTTCATCCCCGCTGGTCTCATGCAGAGAAAGTTCCAGGAATTTATGGATCTAAAACAAGGTGGGAGGAATGTCCTCCAATATGTTGAAGCTTTCAATCATCTTTCTCAGTACGCCACTGAGTATGTTAGTACTGAGGAAAAGAGGAGATACGCATTCTTGCGCGGGATGAATGCCATGCTCAACAAACGTCTGACTTGGCAGACGACTGGCACATACAATGATCTGGTCAATGCTGCTATTGTCCATGAAGGCGCCATGCGCCAAGTTGAAGGAGAAGACCACAAGAGAAAGGCCCCTGCTACTGCCTCTGCTGCCCCATAGGCGAAGCATCGCCTGATATATACTTCACCTACTGGACAACGTTTACGGGCAGCACCACAGCAACAGTTTCAGTGACAATTTGGCCAGAACTACTCGAGACCACCACAGCAACAGAACATCCCACCTCGTGCACCTTATCAACAGCAGAACACTCAGAACCGTGCACCATATGAGCAACAAGGGAACCTGAGTGCTCGTGCCCCACTGCCTGCTGATCGTGGAGGCAACTACCCTTGCTACAATTGTGGTCGTACCTGCCACTTTGCAAAGAACTGCACTACACCAAGGCGTAACAACAACCAGCGTCAGAACCAGAGCAGGAATGTGAATGCACCATCACGTGGTGCCCAAGTGAACTACACCAATGCGGAAGATATCCCTCAGGGCGAACCCGTGCTGACCGGTACGCTCTCGCTCTATCGCCAGCCTGTCCTTGCACTTTTTGATTCTAGTGCTACGCATAATTTCATTAGCCAAGCATGTGTGCAAAAACTTAATCTACAACCCCAGACTATAGAAAGATGCTATACAACTCGTTCCCCCGCTGGGCAAATTAGTGCCAATCAAATAGTATGCAAAGCCCCTCTAGAAATAAACAAGAAAATGTACCCCACGGATTTTATCATGCTTAGCCACCAGGGAATGGATTTGATTTCGGGCATATTCTGGATGAAAACCCATAGAGCCATGCTAGACATCGAGCCCCATATCATTCACATCAACTCCCCTTTGCATGGAGAGGACACATTTTCTCTAAACATCAATTCATCGAAAGCCTTGATTGTCCATCACTTGGAAGGGCAGTCGCTCGAGACCATCCCTGTTGTTAGCGAGTATCCGGACGTATTCCCCGAAGATATCTCTAGCCTACCACCTTACCGTGAAGTGCAATTCAAGATAGAGCTATAGCCAGGAACTTCTCCGATATCTCGTCGACCTTATAAGATGGCCCCGAATGAGTTGACTGAATTGAAAAAGCAATTGAATGAGTTATTAGAAAAGGGATTCATTCGCCCAAGCACTTCACCTTGGGGCTGCCCTGCTATTTTTGTGAGGAAGAAGGACAAATCTCTGCGACTCATTGTTGATTATCGACCTCTCAACGAAGTTACCATAAAAAATAAATACCCATTACCACGAATTGATATCCTTTTCGATCAATTAGTTGGTGCTAAAGTATTTTCAAAAATTGACCTCCGTTCGGGTTATCATAAAATCAAAATCAGAGCAGAAGATATTCCCAAGACCGCCTTTTCTACTAGATATGGATTATTCGAGTATCTAGTACTGTCATTCGGATTGACAAACACCCCAGCTCATTTCATGTATCTCATAAATTCAGTATTCATGTCAGAGTTGGACAAATTTGTGGTAGTATTCATTGATGACATCCTCGTCTATTCTAAGTCCGAGGAAGAGCATGAGGAACATCTTCGCATTGTTCTTCAACGTTTACGAGATCACAAGTTGTATGCAAAATTCAGCAAGTGTGAATTTTGGTTGGACCGTGTGCCATTTCTTGGTCACATAGTCTCTGCAGAAGGAATCTCGGTAGACCCTAGCAATGTTCTAGATGTGCTAGATTGGAAGCCACCAAAGACAGTTCACCAAGTATGCAGTTTCCTCGGGCTAGCCGGATATTATCGTAGGTTCATACCAAATTTTTCTCGGCTACATCACGGAGCTGCTGAAAAAGGAGAAAAAATTTAATTGGAACAGAAATTATGAAAAAACATTTCAAGCATTGAAGAAATTATTGACAACTGCCCCAGTACTGGCTCAACCTGACATCACCAAGCCGTTCGACGTATATTGTGATGCGTCTGGGACAGGACTGGGATGTGTGCTCATGCAAGAAGGTCGTGTCATAGCCTATGCATCTCGACAGTTAAGGAAGCATGAAGAGCACTATCCAACTCATGATTTGGAGCTAGCTGCAGTTGTACTTGCACTAAAAATATGGAGGCATTATTTGCTCGGCAACTTAGTGCACATTTACACAGACCATAAGAGCTTGAAATATATCTTCACCCAGATTGATCTAAACATGAGACAGCGTCGGTGGCTAGAACTGATTAAGGATTATAACCTGGAGATTCATTATCATCCAGGCAAGGCTAATGTAGTCGCCGATGCGTTAAGCAAAAAGGTCCACTGCAACAACTTAGAACTGGAAGTTCAGGACCGAAATGACCATGAAACTAATTCAGAACCCAACCTTCACGTTTTACCTGTTGTAGTGATTAGCATCCTAAGTGTGCAATCTACCCTTTGTGAAGACATCATTGCTGCATAGAAAATTGATGTTGGTATGAATCATATCCGTCGAAAGGTTGAAGATGGTAAGACAAGATGCTTTACCCAAGACTCAGAACTTTGACGGAAAATCTTGGATGAAGCGCATCATTCAAAGTACTCCATCCATGCGGGTAGTAACAAAATGTAACAAGACTTGAAGAAGAATTTCTAGTGGACAAGGATGAAGCGAGAAATTGCTCGGTATCTCACGGAATGCGATACCTGTCAGAGAGTTAAGGCTGACCATTTGAAACAAGCTAGACTACTTCAACCATTAAGTATTCCCGCATGGAAATGTGAAGACATCAGCATGGATTTTATTGTTGGTCTCCCTCTCACCTCTCAGAAGCACAATTCGATTTGGGTCATTGTAGACCGACTCACAAAATCTACCCATTTCCTACCAATCAATAACACCTACAAGATAAAACAATATGCAGAACTATACATAGAAGAATTCTATGTCTTCATGGAGTACCCAAGACCATCGTTATGGATCGAGGCTCGCAGTTTGTCGCTCGTTTTTGGGAACAACTGCATGCATCTCTGGGTACCAAGTTGATCTGAAGTTCTGCTTATCATGCCACCGTTGACAGACAAACAGAGCATGTCAACCAGATTTTGGAAGATATGCTTAGAGGCTATGTTTTAACATATGGTGGCAATTGGGATGAATATTTGCCTTATGTAGAATTTTCATACAACAATAGTTACCAAGAGAGTCTGAAAATGTCGTCATTTGAAGCACTCTATGGTCGCAGTTGTAGAACACCTCTAAACTGGTCTGAATCTGGAGAAAGAGTAACCTTTGGTCCCGATCTTGTCAAGGATGCTGAAGAAAAGGTCCATACCATTCAAGCAAATCTTAAAGCTGCTAAATGCCGTCAAGAGAAGTACGCGAACAGACAACGCAGACCACTATACTTCAACAAGGGTGATTACGTCTATCTCAAGGTGTCGCCCATGAAGGGTATCCAATGGTTTGGAGTCAAGGGAAAGTTAGCTCTCCATTATATTGGACCATTCCAAATTCTGGAACAGTGTGGAAACGTGGCCTATAAGCTGGAGTTACCCGCTAATCTATCCGGAGTTCATCACACCTTCCACGTCTTTCAGCTTAAGCGATGTCTCAAGCCACCCATCGACAAAATTTTGGAAGAATATGACCATCTCCAACCCGATCTCACATACTCCGAACAACCCGTGAATATCCTCGACGAGAAAGAGCGCACAACCCGTAATAGAACCCTCAAATTCTACAAAGTTCAATGGAGTAACCACTCAGATGATGAGTCTACTTGGGAATCGAAAGAGTTTCTGAGAACTCACTACCCGAAATTTTGGTCGTCATACACTGGTATGTTTTGACCACCGCACTTCCCTCTAGTTTGCCTTGATTCATAATCTCAGGACGAGATTTCCTTAAGGAGGGAGGGCTGTGACACCCCCGGTGTCTCACTTTCATTTAACCAACATGAAGAGCTTAGATCATGAACAACATAGCATGAAATAATAAGACTCACTCCCTTTTAATTAATTCTAGGCAAATAAAAACCCTGCAAGCAAGTTATTGAAGCAATTCAAAAATTTCAATACAACTTATGCTAAATAAATTCATAATCATGTTGGTAATAATAAAATAGAATTTTATGAAATTATTGGGCATTTTATCTGCTTGGCAAGGCCCTTAATTAATTAATTGAATCTTAAGTAACTAATTAATGCATTTAATTAATTCTAAAAATATGTTTATGAAAATTTCAAATAAAATTCACCAAAGTGTTGTCCACCATTTAAATAGTCAGTCCACCAATTTTCACTAATTTAGGAAGTCCCTAGCTATTTTATTTTGAATTAATGAAATTCAGCTTTGACTAGGGACCTGTTTGCACTAAATCTAAAAGATCAGGGGGCGCAGTGTAAAATCCTGCTCTTCTTCCTCCCCACTGGCGCAGAACCTGCCGGCTCCTCTCTGCCGCTGGCGCACCGCCTGGCTCGCCTTCACTCCCCACTTCGGAAATGCGCGTGCGCTACAGTGTCAACGCTCTGCACCTCTGCCCTCCGCCCTGTCCCCTCACCGCGAGCTCGCCCAACGGATTTCTTTTCTCCCCTCTTCTTTGCACGCCACCGGTCGATGACTTCAATTCCCGCCATTTCCTCCGCTCCCGCTTCTCCTCACTCAATCTTACCTCTCCGCAACTTGGGAGCGAACCTGCAAACTCACGAAACCACTCTCTCTCACTCTCAGTCTTCTGCACTCTCTATTTTCTCCTCTCTTTGCCCCTCTCTACCATTGCTAAACGAAGCCGAAGCTCGAACTCGGTTGCCGTTGTTCCACTGCTTCTCCTGCACGAGATAAACTTCAAACCCACACGCTCAGACCTCCTCTATATTCCTATGTCACTCGCTCGACCAAACACCGCGTGAGCCCTAGCCAATTTGAAGAAAACCAAAGCAGGCAACTCCGGTGACCTCCTCTGCCGCCGACCCAAAATTCGGTACCCTCAGTGAGTCTCGCCACCTATCTTTCTTCTCCCACGTGCGCGAACCATCTACGCATTTCCCTGACCTACTTCTCCTTTGTTTCCTCCGCTCAAGTGGCCGGCAATCACCTTTTTCCCCCGACTCTGCTCCAGTGCCGGCAAGGATCGAGCCGCCTCATCGTCGAGCTCCTACTTCCGGCCATCCCCGCCCAACATCGACTTGATGCCGGTCTCCGTGGTGCTCCTGTGAAGCTGTAGGAGCCGACCCCGCCCGATTTCCTGCTCCGAGCCATCATTGCGAAGTCGTCAAAGACCTTCCTCTGCCGCTTCTCATTGTCGATGGTCTTCTGGTGAGAACCCCACCTCGCGAACCCCTCCATCCCCTCCGCCTCAGTGCGCACATCATTTCTTGGCTCCCGTGGCGAGTTTTCTCCCCGCGCAGCCGCCGGCAGCAAGCTCTCCGACCGTGAGCCACCCCGCTCCGGCGAGCCCACTGGCGCCTACTGGCAGCCGAGCTGGCTCCTACGTGGCCTTACCTGGCACCCACGTGGAGCACCCACGTGGCTCCAACGTGGAACCCCCTAAAAGTAGAAAATTGCCAAAAAATGCATAAATCTTTGGAAACTCATGGTAAATCGAGTTTAAACCCAACGAAGCTCAAATAAAATTTGTTGGGTTCATTTTGAATTGCTCTAATTTTGTAAATTGATAAATCATTGCCTCTGTACTTGCATTTTTATTAATTCATTTACTTGTCCAGACAATGATTAAATCACCAGAAATTCTAGGAACCAAATTTAATTCTGATTTTTGGCAAGCTTAATAATTACACAATTATCTATCACCACAAATTTTGGTTTAGTAAAATATGAATTATTTTAGGCTCTTGAAATTATTTAGTGTGCTCACTTAAATTAATTCTAGTAATTATTTTATAATTAATTGGTCCCTGCCACTTGGCACAAAAATCACTCACACAAGTCTCTATGACCAATAAATTACACAAGTGCAGAAACCTAAATTTACTTAATTAAATTAAATTAATTGCTCATACCACTATTTTACTTTAATAAATGCTAGTAATTAGAGTAATTATATCCAGAGGCTGTAAATTGGTAAAAATACAATTCATCTATGTCCCTGTTCATGATAAATCACTCAAGTCCAGAATCGATTGGTTACTATTTTAATTGCTTAATTTTCTAAAGGACTATAACAACCCTAAATAAATGATTAACACACATAAAATGATTAAACTCTGATTTGTTTCATTGAAGTATATGGCTTCGAGAACATTGAAGCATATGGCTTCGAGAACATAATAATAATGTTAATCAACATTTAAAGACGTTGTGCATGATATCATTGCATCCGATGGTATTTTGATAATACCGACAATTCAATTCTATCATATAGGCAACGACAACCTGGAGCAGGAAGAAGAGGATCTTCAGAAGGACCTTGATCCCCAAGAGCAAGACGTTGTAGTTTCTAGCACTAACATCGATCCAGGCAAGCCCCGGTTTTCTTTCGCCATTTTATAAAGTTGCTAGTTTTCAATATTACTAGTATCTATGATTACTGCATTAGGTCATAGGAGTTGATTGGAACCCACTTGCATGATACCCAAATGACCTACGCCACTGTCATTAGAACTTTGGTAGTATCGGTACTGTGTCGCTATGCTTAGTAATGCTAGACGCGATAGATATCATTACTAAGAATGAACTTGACCACTGGAATGGGATATATAAAAGAAGTTTATTTTGATGTCATGACTGGGTAGGGATGATGCATGTGTAGGTTTGCAGCAATACATGGGTGTTGACTGCGGTAGCCCTGCCTTGTCAAACCTAGGACCCGTCCGTGGTCGGCCCCTTGGTCAAGTATTGAACAGTACCAAATGGATGCTAGTCTATGGGCACTAATAAACTGATGTAGCATTGACGCGGAAATGAGGACGGTACCTAGTACAGTGGTCGTTGACCCTTCTGCTACTGGAGTGGGCAGTTCATACCACGAAGTACTATTGGCAGGACGGCATGCCCACTCGCTAAGACTCGACCCGGACCGAGTTGTTTTTCGTCCTTGCGAAAGGTTGCCATATACGACCTTAATTGGTGCGTATGTGTCGTGTATCTCAGGTTATCCCAGCTGGTGTAAATCAATTGCAATTGCTGTCCCTCGCAGTAATGAGTACCACTTGGTCACTCAGTCGTCACGTAGTTGCACAAGGTACTTGGGAATTGATTATGGTGCTTATCGTTGTTGTTATTATTATTGCTCTTATGTTGTACCTACCTTATGTATTGCTTTATTAGCCTAGTGTTGCAACTAAAGTTACCTTCTGCTCTACCCAGTTAATTTGAGAAGTAAAACATGATAGAACTAATAGGTTGCTTAGTGCGAGTCTTTTCAAACAAGCCACCTATTAGAGCCATTGCATGCCTAGATGTCCGACGGGTAAGTCTTGCTGAGTAATTAGTACTCAGGCTTCGTGCCATAGTTGTTTTCAGGTAATGAAGAGGTAGAATTGCCTGAGAATATGCTGCCCTGGCACATGCAAGTCCCTGAAGGTTGGACTGCCCACTGGGAGTCCAACTCACCGCCACAGTATTGATGTGTGTTGCTAGAGTGATGGTTCTTCGGGCATGAACCATTACTATGCTGTATCGTTGAGCTCTTAGCTTCTTATCGTGATTTGCTTCCGCTGTTTTCAAAACATTCTGAACTTGTAATATTCCGCTGCACTCTGAGAACTCATTGATGTAATATTCAACTTAAATTTGAACCAGTGTTGTATTATCAAGTGTCTGCGTTATCAGCACCATCGGGACCTCAATCCTCCGGGAAGGGGCGCCACAGCGCGTGCGCCACAACCGGCTAGAACAGGTCGAATATAGAAGATGAGTCGAAGCTACAAGGAGATATTATGAAGCGAGTCATTTTGTATTCGAGAGGAGTTTTTTTGGCATACCACCAACAATCGACATACTCTGCGACCCGAGTGACAAGCAACAAAGGGGCATGTCAACTGATCCGCACAACGAGGGTGCAGTTAGAATAACAAGTCACGAACGAGGCAAGTCATCTAGCTCACACACCAATGAAGCTGCAATCCGAGTGGCAAGCATCGAATGGGCACCTCAACTAGCTCACACAACAATAAGGCTACGAACCAAGTAACAAGTCGCGACCGGGGCACGTCAACTGGATCATAGAGCAAGGAGGCTGTGCCCCGACTGACGAGTTGCAAAGTGGAATGTCAGTTGGCTCGTACCTCAATGAGGTTGTGGATCGAGTGAGAAGCCATGAACGGGCTTGTCGACTGGCTTGCATAGCAACGAGGCTGCGACTAGACTGACAAGCAATGAATGAGTATGTCAACTGACTCGCACAGCACGGCTACGGCTCGAGTGACAACACAAACAAGGCAAGGCATGTCAAATTGCTCACAAAGTAGCAATGTTGGCTAGAACCGATCGTCTAGAGGATGAGTTAAAGTGGTCAACATGATATCCTTAGATGCTTGGTCACGACCCAATCACCAACTAGTACTGGTCGAATATAGGGGATGAGTCGAAGCTACGAGGAGATATTATGAAGCGGGTCATTTTGTATTCAAGAGTTGTTTTTTTGGCATACCACCAACAATCGACATACTCTGCGACCCGAGTGATGAGCTGCAAAGGGGCATGTCATCTGACCCGCATAGCGAGGCTATAGTTAGAATAACAAGTCACGAACGAGGTAGGTCATCTAGCTCACACAACAATGAGTCTGCAATCCGAGTAACAAGCATCGAACGGGCACCTCAACTACCTCACACAGCAACGAGGTTGTGAACCAAGTAATAAGTCATGACCAAGGCACATCAACTAGCTCGTAGAGCAAGGAGGCTGCGCCCCAAGTGACAAGTCACGAACTGGAATGTCACTTGGCTTGTACTGCAACGAGGCTGCGGATCGAGTGAGAAGCCACGAACGGGCTTGTTGACTGGCTTGCATAGCAACGAGGCTACGAGTAAAGTGACAAGCAACGGACGAATATGTCAACTAACCCGCACAACCAGGTTATGCCTCGAGTAACAAAACACAAACAAGGCACATCAACTAGCTCATAAAGTAGCGATGTTGGCTAGAACCAATCATGTAGAAGATGAGTTAAAGTTGTCAACATGATATCCTGAGATACTTGGTCATGAACCAATCACTTGCTAGAATTTGCCGAATATAGAGGATGAGTCGAAGCTACAAGGAGATATTATGAAGTGGGTCATTCTGTATTCGAGAAGAGTTTTTTGGCATACCACCAACACTCGACATACTCTGCGACCCGAGTGACAAGCTACAAAGGGGCATGTCAACTGACCCACACAGAGAGGCTGCAGTTAGAGTAACAAGTCATGAATGAAGCAGGTCATCTAGCTCACACAGCAACAAAGCTGCAATCCGAGTGACAAGCATCGAACGAGCACCTCAACTAGCTTACACAGCAACGAGGCTACGAACCAAGTAACAAGTCGTGACCGGGGCACGTCAACTGGCTCGTAGAGCAAGGAGGCTGCGCCCCGAGTGACAAGTCGTGAAGTGGAATGTCACTTGGCTCGTACTGCAATGAGGCTGTGGATCGAGTGAGAAGCCACGAACGGGCTTGTCAACTGGCTTGCATAGCAACGTGGCTGCGACTAGAGTGACAAGCAACGAACGAGTATGTCAACTGACTCACACAGCAAAGCTACGGCTCGAGTGACAAGATACAAACAAGGCAAGGAACATCAGCTAGCTCACAGAGCAGTGATGTTGGCTAGAACCGATCGTCTAGAGGATGAGTTAAAGTGGTCAAAATGATATCCTTAGATACTTGGTCACGACCCAATCACCAGCTAGAACTGGTCGAATATGGAGGATGAGTCGAAGCTACAAAGAGATATTATGAAGCGGGTCATTTTGTATTCGAAAGTAGTTTTTTCGGAATACCACCAACAATCGACATACTCTGCGACACGAGTGACAAGCTGCAAAGGGGCATGTCAACTGACCCGCACAACAAGGCTGCAGTCAGAATAACAAGTCACAAACGAGGCAGGTCATCTAGCTCACACAACAACAAAGCTGCAATCCGAGTGACAAGCATCGAACGGGCACCTCAACTAGCTCACACAACAATGAGGCTATGAACCAAGTAACAAGTCGCGACCGGGGCACGTCAACTAGCTCGTAGAGCAAAGAGGCTGCGCCCCAAGTGACAAGTCACGAACTGGAATGTCTCTTGGCTTGTTCTACAACGAGGCTGCGAATCGAGTGAGAAGCCATGAACAGGCCTATCGACTAGCTTGCATAGCAAGGAGGCTATGACTAGAGTGACAAGCAATGAATGAGTATGTCAAGTGACTCGCACAGCAAGGTTATGACTTGAGTAACAAGACACAAACAAAGCACATCAACTGGCTCGTAGAGCGGCAATGTTGGCTAGAACCGATCGTGTAGAAGATGAGTTAAAGTGGTCAACATGATATCCTTAGATTCTTGGTCACGACCCAATCACCGGCTGGAATTTGCCGAATATAGAGGATGAGTCGAAGCTACAAGGAAATATTATGAAGCGGGTCATTCTGTATCCGAGAAGAGTTTTTTTGGCATACCACCAACACTCGACATACTCTACGACCCGAGTGACAAGCTGCAAAGGGGCATGTCAACTGACCCGCACAGCGAGGCTTCTATTAGAGTAACAAGTCACGAACGAGGCAGGTCATCTAGCTCACACAGCAATGAAGTTGCAATCTGAGTGACAAGCTTCGAACGGGCACCTCAACTAGCTTACACAGCAACGAGGCTACGAACCAAGTAACAAGTCACGAGTGGGGCACGTCAACTGGCTCGTAGAGCAAG
This sequence comes from Eleusine coracana subsp. coracana, assembly GCA_032690845.1. Lineage (NCBI taxonomy): Eukaryota > Viridiplantae > Streptophyta > Magnoliopsida > Poales > Poaceae > Eleusine > Eleusine coracana. The sequence goes on from CM064418.1 coordinate 36,473,159, forward strand.
GAGGCTGCACCCTGAGTGACAAGTCGTGAACTAGAATGTCACTTGGATTGCACTGCAACGAGGCTGTGGATCGAGTGAGAAGCCACGAACGGGCTTGTCGATGGCTTGCATAGCAAGGAGGCTGCGACTAGAGTGACAAGCAACGAACAAGTATGTCAACTGACTCGCACAACAAGGTTATGACTTGAGTAACAAGACACAAACAAGGCACATCAACTAACTCGTGGAGCAGCGATGTTGGCTAGAACCTATCATGTAGAAGATGAGTTAAAGTGGTCAACACGATATCCTTAGATACTTGGTCACGACCCAATCACCGGCTAGAATTTGCCAAATATAGAGGATGAGTCGAAGCTACAAGGAGATATTATGAAGCGGGTCATTCTATATCCGAGAAGAGGTTTTTCGGCATACCACCAACACTCGACATACTCTGCGACCCGAGTGACAAGCTACAAAGGGGCATGTCAACCAACCCGCACAGCAAGGCTACTGTCAGAGTAACAAGTCACGAACGAGGCAGGTCATCTAGCTCACACAGCAACGAAGCTGCAATTCGAGTGACAAGCATCGAACGGGCACCTCAACTAGCTTACACAGCAACGAGGGTACGAACCAAGTAACAAGTCGCGAGCGGGGCACGTCAACTGGCTCGTAGAGCAAGGAGGCTGCACCCTGAGTGACAAGTCAGGAACTGGAATGTCACTTGGATTGTACTACAACGAGGCTATGGATCGAGTGAGAAGCCACGAACGGGCTTGTCGACTAGATTGCATAGCAGCAAGGCTGCGACTAAAGTGACAAGCAATGATCGATTATGTCAACTGACTCGCATAGCAAGGCTACGGCTCGAGTGACAAGACACAAACATGGCACGTGAACTGGCTCACAGAGCAGCGATGTTGGCTAGAACCGATCATCTAGAGGATGAGTTAAAGTGGTCAACATGATATTCTTAGATACTTGGTCACGGCCCAATCACCGGCTAGAACTGGTCGAATATAGAGGATAAGTCGAAGCTAGGCGGAGATATTATGAAGCGGGTCATTCTGTATTCGAGAGGAGTTTTTTCGGCATACCACCAACAATCGACATACTCTGTGACCCGAGTGACAAGCTGCAAAGGGGCATGTCAACTGACCTGCATAGCGGGGCTGCAGTCAGAATAACATGTCACGAATGAGGCATGTCATCTAGCTCACACAGCAACGAAGCTGCAATCCGAGTGACAACCATCGAATGGGCACCTCAACTAGCTCACACAACAACGAGGCTAGAAACCAAGTAACAAGTCATGACCGGGGCACGTCAACTGGCTCGTAGAGCATGGGGAGGCCGCGCCCTGAGTGACAAGTCATGAACTGGAATGTCACTTGGCATGTTCTGCAATGAAGCTACGGATCGAGTGAGAAGCCACGAACGGGCTTGTCGACTGGCTTGCATAGCTACGCGGCTGCGACTAGAGTGACAAGCAACGAACGAGTATGTCAACTGACTCGCACAGCAACTGGCTCGTAGAGCAGCAATGTTGGCTAGAACCGATCATGTAGAAGATGACTTAAAATGGTCAACATGATATCCTTAGATACTTGGTCACGACCCAATCACCGGCAAGAATTTGCCGAATATAGAGGATGAATCGAAGCTACAAGGAGATTGGAGTTCATCACACCTTTCACGTCTCTCAACTAAAGGGGTGTCTCAAACCACCCATTGACAAAGTCTTGGAAGAGTATGACCAACTCCATCCCGATCTCATATACTCCAAAGAACCGATAAGGATCCTCGATGAGAAAGAGCGCACAACCCATAAAAGAACACTCAAATTCTATAAGATTCCTGAGTACGCATTACCCGAAATTTTGGTCGTGATACAGAGGTATGTTTTGACCACCATACTTCCCTCTAGTTTGCCTTGTTCATAATCTCGGGACAAGATTTCTTTAAGGAGGGAGGGCTGTGACACCCCAGGTGTCTCACTTCTATTAACAAACATGAAAAACACAAATCATGAATAATATAGTATGAAATATGGAAGCCTCACTCCAATTATTTAAATTAATTCCAGGTAATTAGAAACCCTACAAAACAAATTGTGAGCCAAATGAAATTTTATTATACAACATATGCCAACTAAATTCATAATCATATTAGTAAAATTAAAATATAATTTTAGGAATTTAATAAGCATTTTACTAATTGTGGAAATACTCCAAATAATTAATTAAAGTCTAGGACCCTTTCGTAATTGAATTTAAATACAAAAATCTCCAGAATAATTCTGACCAAATGGGTCCCACCAGAGCACCAGGAGTATCTCTTAGGACCTATGTGCAAAATCCCAAATCAACTGCAGGACCCTAGCTATTTTAATTGGAAATACCATTGACGAGGGACTTGTTTGCAAGAAATCTAATAGTCCAGGGGTCGTAGTGCAAAATCCCGTTCCTTCTCCCTCATTGGCGTAGAGACTTCCCCGGCGCAACGGCTTTCCCCGACACGCACGCCACCGCCTGCACCGCCACCTCTGGACTCCTCGTGGGCAACAGTGCTGCCTACACCTCCCCTGCAACCCCGTGCTGTCGCGTCCATCACCCCGCTGCGATCGCTGCCCATTGGCCTCCTCCCTCTCCTCTGCATGTCAACCCGATCCGGCCGGAAAACCTTCAATTCCCGCCTTTTTCCTGCTCTCGCCCCCCCCCCCCCCCACTTGCTCCTCTCCCTTCTGCACAATTCAAAGCACTCCCAGGAGCCTCAAACACCCTACATTCCCCGCTGCTCTCTGCTTCCCTGCTCTCTCTCTCATTTTTCCCCTCTCTGAACTCTGCACCCACCATTACTGAGCCACGCTCGAGCTTGGGACCTGCCCTCCCATTACCACCGGAACTCCACCCACACTACCAACCCGCGTGCACTCGTTCCCTCCGCATCCCCATGCCACTCGTTCAGCAACTCCTTGCGTGAGCATCAAGCAATCAAAGAAAATCTCCATCTTCTCCTTCGGCGAACAGCTCTGACCTCATCGTGAAATTCATTAACTCCGGTTCATCTCGCCTCCCATTTCCTCTTACATGTGTGCGCAACCCCCAGACAACCTCGCCTGACCTTCTTCCCCTTTGTTTCTGCACACGAAAATCACCGGCAGTTCGCGTTTTCTATGGCTGCCATCTCTGCCCAGCTGACAGACGCCGCCTCCACGACGAGCACTACTCTCTGGCACTTCCCGAACCGATTCGACTCGATGCCGAGCCTTCCCGAGTCGCCGTGAAGCTGTAGGAGCAAGCCCCGACTGATTTGCTGCCTCCTACCGTTCCCGCGACGCCGCTAAATGCCCCCTTCCGCCGCTCCTCGCTGCCGACGGTCCTCCAGTGAGCCACTCCCCTCGCGAACCTATCCCACGTGTGCGCCTTGGTCTTCTCTACACCTTGGTGAACTCGGAGTCGAGCCCCTTTAGACCAACAGCCCGGCGGCGAGCTCGCAGTCGCTCCGACGAGCCCCACGGCAGCGCTGACTGGCGCCTACTGGCAGCTGAGTTGGCTCCGACGTGTCACCCACATGACATCGACATGTCACCTACGTGGCAACCCATAAAACCAGATATACTAGGAAAAAGCCAGAAAATGCTTAAAATTTCCAAAACTCATAGAAAATCGAATATAAACCCAATGAGGCCCAAACAAATTTTATTAGATTCATTTTGAAGTGCTCTATTTTAGTAAATTAATAAATCATTGTCTCTGTATATGTATTTTTACTAATGCATTAGTTTGTCAAAACACTAAACAATTCACCAGATATTCTAGTAACAGAATTAAATCCTGATTTTTAGCATGCTTAGTAAAAACATAATTATCTACCATCACTAATTTTGGTTTGGTAAAATATGAAATATTTTGTGCTCTGGAATTTATTTAGTGTTTCTGCTTAAAGAAATGCTAGTAAATAATCTATAAATGTTTTGCCATAAAACTTGGTGAAAATATTTCTCATGAGTGTCTCTGTCCACAGTAAATCACACATGTCTAGAAACCTAAATTTATTTTACTAATTAATTTAATTGCTTATATCACTCAATTACCTTGTTTAATTACATAAATAATATATATATTTAAAATCTTAATTAACAACCCAACTTCTCTGAAGCATATGGCTTCGAGAACATAAAATAATTTTTAATTGACATTAAAAGACGATGTGCTTGCATGCATCATATTATTACATTCAACGGTATTCCGATAATGCTGTTAATTCAATTTCGTCATATAGGTAACGACAACCAGGAGCAAGAGGAAGACTTCCAGAAGGACGTTGACCATCAAGAGCAAAAAGTTGTAGTTGCTAGCACTAACATCGATCTAGGCAAGCCCTGGTTTACATTCACCTTTTACAATATTTTGCTAGTTTATTTTGCTAATGTCTATAATTATTGTTGCATTAGGTCATAGGAGTTGATTGAAACCCACCTTGCATGATATCCAAATGACCTATGCTATTGTCTTAGAACTTGGTAGAATTGGTACTGTTATGCTATGCTTAGTAATTGCTAGTCTCATTAAGAAAGTATTATTATTACTAAGGAATGAACTTGACCACTGGAACGGGAATTATTAAAAGAAGTTTATTTTTATGTTATGACCCGGCAGGGATAATGCATGTGTAGGTTCGCAGCAACACATGGGTGTTGACTGTGGTAGCCCTGCCCTGTCGAACCTAGGACCCGTCCGTGGTCGGCCCCTTGATCAAGTATTGAACAGTACCGAATGCATGCTAGCTTATGGGCACTAGAAAACCGATGTGGCATTAAAGGTCACTTGCATTGAGGACGGTTAAGGTGCGTTGGTCATTGACCCTCCTGCTGCTGGAGTGGGCAGTTCAAACCACAACGAACTGTTGGCAGAACGGCATGCCCACTCGACGTCACCACACCCGGGCTGAGGTGTAGGTGCTTTTCTTGCGAAAGGTTGCCATATACGACCTTAATTGGTGCGTATGTGTCGTGCATATGGCTTCGAGAACATATTTCACTATACTAATTAATTTAATTGCTCATATATACATCTGTCCAGAGTAAATCACCCATGTCCACAGTAAATCACCAATGTCCAGAAACATATTTCACTATACTAATTAATTTAATTGCTCATATCACTTATTTACCTTACTTAGTTGCATAAAGAACATAATAATAATTTTACCTTGTTTAATTACATAAATAATATATATCTTGACGTCATGCCCACTTGACGTCACCACACCCGGGCTGAGGTGTAGGTGCTTATCTTGCGAAAGGTTGCCATATACGAACTTAATTGGCGCGTATGTGTCGTGCATCTCGGGTTTTCCCTGCTGGTGTAAATCGATTGCAATTGCTATCCTTCGCAGTAATGAGTACCACTTGGTCACCGCGCCAATCGCGTAGTTGCACATAATATTATGGAATGGATCATGTTGCTTATTGATGTTGATTATTATTATTATTATTATTATTGCTCTTATGTTGTATTAATTTTATATATTGTTTTATTATCCTTGTTGCAACTAAAGTTATATTTTGGCTCAACCCATTTAAATTGATAATTAAAACTTGATAGAACTAATATGTTGCTTAGTGCGAGTCCTTTTAAACAAGCCACCTATTAGAGCCTCTGCATGTGTAGGTGTCGGACGGCTAAGTCTTGCTGAGTAATTAGTACTCAGGCTTTCTGCCATTGTGTTTTTCAGGTAATGAAGAAATAGAATTGCATGTAGGTGTCGAACGGGCTTGTTGATTGGCTTGCATAGCAACGAGGCTGCGACTAGAGTCACAAGCAATGAATGAGTATGTCAACTGAATCACACACCAAGGCTACGACTTGAGTGACAATACACAAAAAAGGAATGTCAACAGGCCCACGGAGTAGAGATGTTGGCTAGAATGATCGTCTAGAGGAAGAGTTAAAGTGGTCAACATGATATCCTTAGATAGTTAGTCATGACCCAATCACTGGCTAGAACTGGTCGAATATAGAGGATAAGTTGAAGCTATGAGGAGATATTATGAAGAGGGTCATTCTGTATTCGAGAAGAGTTTTTTCGACATACCACAAACAATCAACAAACTCTGCGACCCGAGTGACAAGCTGCAAAGGGGCATGTCAACTGACCCGCACAGTGAGGTTTCAGTCAGGGTAACAAGTCACAAACGAGGCAGGTCATCTAGCTCACACAGCAACAAGGCTGAAATCCGAGTGACAAGCATTCAACGGGCACCTCAACTAACTCACACAACAACGAGGTTACAAACCAAGTAACAAGTCACGACCGGGCCACGTCAACTGGCTCGTAGAGCAAGGAGGTTGGGCCCCAAGTGACAAGTCATGAACTGGAATGTCACTTGGCTCGTACTGCAACGAGGCTGCATACCTAGAGAGAGAAGCCACGAATGAGCTTGTCAACTGGCTTGCATAGCATTGAGACTACGACTAGAGTGACAAGCAATGAACAATTATGTCAACTGACTCGCATAGCAAGGCTATGACTCGAGTGAGAAGACACAAACAAGGCATGTCAATTGGCTCGTCGAGCGGCGATGTTGGCTAGAACCGATTGTCTAGAGGATGAGTTAAAGTAGTCAGCATGATATACTTAGATACTTGGTCACGACCCAATCACCGACTAGAACTGGTCGAATATAAAGGTTGAGTAGAAGCTACGAGGAGATGTTATGAAGCAGGTCATTTTGTATTCGAGAAGAGTTTTTTTGGCACACCAACAGCAATCGACATACTCTGCGACCCGAGTGACAAGCTGCAAAGTGGCATGTCAACTGACCTGCATAGCGAGGCTGCAGTCAGAGTAACAAGTCATGAATGAGGCAGGTCATCTAGCTCACACAACAATGAGGCTGCAATCCGTGTGACAAGCATCGAACGTGCACCTGAACTAGCTCACACAGCAACGAGGTTATGAACCAAGTAACAAGTCGCGACTGAGGCACGTCAACTGACTCGTGGATCAAGGAGGTAGCACCCTGAGTGACAAGTCGTGAACTGGAATGTCACTTGGCTCATACTACAACGAGGCTGCAACTAGAGTCACAAGCAACGAATGAGTATGTCAACTAAATCACACACCAACGCTACGACTTGAGTGACAAGACAAAAACAAGGCATGTCAATAGGCTTGCAGAGCAGCGATGTTGGCTAGAACCGATCGTATAGAGGAAGAGTTAAAGTGGTCAACATGATATCCTTAGATACTTGGTCACGACCCAATCATCGGCTAGAACTGGTCGAATATAGAGGATGAGTCGAAGCTATGAGGAGATATTATGAAGAGGGTCATTCTATATTCGAGAAGGGTTTTGTGGCATACCACAAACAATCAACATACTCTGCGACCCAAGTGACAAGCTGCAAAGGGGCATGTCAACTGACCCGCATAGTGAGGCTGCAGTCAGAGTAACAAGTCACGAACGAGGCAAGTCAACAAGCTCACATAGCAAAGAGGCTGCAATCTGAGTGACAAGCATCGAACGGGCACCTCAACTAGCTCACACAACAACAAGGCTACAAACCATGTAACAAGTCACGATCGAGGCATGATAGCTGGCTTGTAGAACAAGGAGGGTGCGCCCCTGTAAGGACCGAAGGTGTACAGGGAGGGGGGAGGGTGAATCGGTAAGCCGTTCACGAATCCAATTACTTCAATTTTCACTACTTGAGTCTAACACGAGAAGCAACCTAGACAATTCTCGTAGGCCAAGACCCTACACATGCTAGTGTTCATGATATGAGAAAGCGCAGAAGCCAAACACACTAGCCTATGCAAGCCACAATTCACCCCCAGTCACTAGAGCACACAATTGCAGAATAGTAAAGAGAGGATCAATGAATGCTCATGATTTTCCTCGAGGTCTCGGAAGGATGGCGCCTTCCCCCAATCCTTGTTGGACCACTCCCACCGGAGTTCCGGTCCCTCCCGCCACCAAGTGGAGTTCTCGCCCATGAGCCCGCAATCACTCCTAGAGTGAAGACATGGTGTGCGTCACCGCTGCACAAAGCACAAGCTCGCCTCCCTCGAGAACTTGTCAGACTTCCCGAGCCGACACGGGCGCTCACTAGTGATGCCCCTTTCACCGGCGGGCTCAAACCATGTACAAACGTGTGATGGCCTTCACCATCGATCACGATAGCTTCAATCACCGACACCTATCCGGTCTAGGTCTCACCATAGACCAAGAGTAACAATCTAGATCACACCCTCAAGGACACACTAGCCTTAGATGAGAATGCATGCATGTTGTGGCAATATATTAAAGGAAAGCATAAAGACATGCAATGCAAGACATGAATGATGAGATGCAACAAGTTAGCATGACTATGCATATGAATTAAGAACAAGCAATCATCATCATGATATCATACACAAGCATAAAAGATAATTAATGAATACAAGACACTTATATGATCAATAAACCAAGTGAGATTAAAATGAGTCAAACACAAGAAAATGAAAACCATGACTCATCAAATCCACAAACAACGAATAACTCCATCAAAATAGGATCTAAATGAATCTAACTCCCAAAAACCTCGTCTGTTCCCGCTAGATACAAGCTACTCTTGATTGCACAGGATCACACTCCCACTCCCCCTAGACCTAGGACTCTTCTCCCCTTTTGGCAACAAGCACCAATAAATGGAAAAGATGAACATCTACACGCTTGTGGTCGAAGGAGGTGGTGCAGCGACGTCCTCTGAAGGCTCTGCTCTGGGCTACTCCTGTGCTGGATCCTGCTGTGCTCCCTAAGCCTATGCCACCTGAGCATCCATGTACTCGAAGAAGTCAAGGTGCACAGGCGACTCAGACCCTCTGTCCTGTGCTGCTGGTGTGGCTGTGGCAGTCTCCTGAGCTATAGTATGGAGAAGAATGAGATCTGCCATGTCCTGCCGCGAGAAACCTCCATGGACAAGATCCTCTGCTGCCTGAGGAGTAAGAGTGGTAACTGTGGCAGTAAGAGGTGGAGCTATAGCTGTAACTGACTCTGGAGTTGGCTGGGAGTCTGCACGAGTAGTGTGAACAATCTTTGAGAACAAGCTCCTGACAGGTAAGTGCTGACTACTAGAGGGTCCTGCCATCTCCGATGTCGAAGAGTGTGAAGGAGAGACAAACAACACAGACACTGAGAAAGCTGACACAAGGGAGAGCTGAGCTGAAGAGAAAGTCTGTCCTGCTCCCCCTATCGTAAGACCCCTGAAAGTGATTGTCCACTGGACTGAGCTGTCATCAAGGCAGTGAAGGGTCCTGGCTGAGTCCGTAGCTGTTGGAACTGTGGAACCACTGAAGGTCTTGGCTGCTGACCATCCTACCTCTAGGTCAACTCCGTCATCTGTGTCATCGGGGCGGTAAGAAGTGCAGTCTGCTACCTCTGAATCTCTGCCTGGCTCCTGATGATGTCCATCATCTGACGTCTATCCTCAGCTACACTCTGGATGAACTGACCTAGGTGTGCTGCAAGCGCCGTCATAGTGACAACATCCTCTGACTATGAACCCATCAGCGGGGGAGGTGCTTCTGTACTGGCTAACTCAGGAACCACCGTACTCTGGTTGAGCTGCCTTCTCGTGAGGTACTAGTGGTGACTCCTGCTCCTCCTCCCCTGTCTGCTGGCTGGAGAATGACTGTGATCCCCTGGGGGCTCAAGGTGCGTAGCTGGTGGTCACCTCAGGGAATGCCTCGTAGACCATCCTCCTCCTCCGTCAATAGGCCCATCCTCCCCAGAAGATAGCAAATATAGGGACCGTAGACCAAGTGATGTCCTCCCACTCTCTCAGAAATGACCTCCTCCATATCTCCAATCAAAAGATCTGCCAGGTCGAAGTGCTATCTCCTCAGAATTGCTGCGACTGCCCACTAGGGCAGAAGTGTAAACTCCTCTGTGTAGCCCGACCTAGGGATGAAGTCCTGGTGACTATCGCTCTCATCACCTTGGCCTCTGCAGTGAGTCTTGCAGAGCCTATCTCAAAGCCGGGTGTGTGAGGAGGTGGGAAAGCAATCGACACCATGTCATCAGATGGTAGTCTCCCTCCCTGTGGTCTGCGGGGTGGCTCTAGGGATGGGTAGGCACTCCTGTGGAGCCGGAGGTCTGAAGCAAGGAATCCTAGGTTGGCTATCAGATCCTCCTGAGTGACTCGCTGTGGCTGCCCTCTGAACAGAAACTAGAACTCTAAGCGATCACTGGCAACCCATAGTGTGGCGTAGAACTCCAAGACTATATCCTCCCTGAATCTGAATGGAGCAGTAACTAGCTCTGCTAGCCCTGGCAAGTACGTGAAGTATTGCTCCATGTCAGTGCCGGTAGCCCTCCTCATGGCCTCGTAAGCCCTGTACTGCTGCAGCACGAACACCCCATCCATGCTCCTCGTGGCCAGGCAGCGTCTCAACCCCTCTCCAATCCTCCTCTGGAGAACTGTCCAGTACCTCTCTTCAGCAGCGAGGTCTCTAGGAACTGGAACCCGCTACTCGAAGGGAGCCAGACGTAGCACCTTAAGGTCCTTTGCAAGAACCTTAAGTATGTCCAGCTCTCTAGCTGCTTGTACCAGTCTCTACAACCTCCTTGTGCACACTACACAGGTGCACTGCGGGTCTCCTGCCCGGTGAGCTGTCCTCTGGGGAACAGTCTACTCAGTCTCCTCAAGCTCCTCCTCCTCTGACTCAGTGTAACACCCTATTTTTCATATTTTGCAAATTATTAATTTATTAATTTAGTCTTATTTAATTAGGATGTTAATATTTTTCTTTAGCTATGAAGACTATTTTCTTGATTTATTTAATTATGTAATTAAAATATTTTTTTGTATTATTGCATCATAATGGAGTAGAAATGCAGTAGGTTTTTATTGAGTGAAAAAAAGAAAATATATATATTTGAAATTTTGAGTAGAAATCGGTTTTGAATTAATTCAGTAGTTCAAAACAATTTTTGAAAAGGATTTAGAAAAGAATATGGAATTTTTCCTGGTTCTTGGGCCACTTTCTTTCCCCGGCCTATCCTTTCCATTTCCACTCTCCCTCTCTTCTTTCGGCCTGCTAGCCCACCCGCCTCCCTCCCTGTTTCGGCCTTGGGCCAACTCCCCCGCGTGCAGCCCAGACCACAGCGCAGCTCAGCTCGCGTGGCCCAGCGCGCTAGCTAGTGAGCCCCATGGCCCAGCTCACCCACCCGGCCCAGCAGCGCGCGGCCCAGCTCCCCGCCCCGCTCGCTCGCTGACACCCCGGCCCCACCTGTCATCACCCTCCTCCCGCCTCTCTCTCTTCCCCCACCGACGCCGGAAACCGACGCCATCACCCGCTCGATTCCCTCCTCTCCGGCTCCCCAACCCGACCCCCGAGCGCATTAGTGCGCCCGGGGTTTCCCCTCCCCCAATTCCCGCCCTAAAAATCGTACTTAGGTGCGCTAATGCGCGACATTAGCTGCCGCCAGCCATTGATTTGCGCCTAGCTCGCCCCGCTCGCCTCCCCCTCCCCTTCCTATAAAACGGACCCTGCAGCATCGCCCTCTCCCCGCCACTACCTCCCCTTGCTTGCGCATCGTCTCTTGACCCTGGGAACCCTCTGCTCGATGACCACCAGCGATCGCCTCCGCCTCACCCCGTCGCAGACCCCCACCCGGCCTTCCCCGCGCCCGCGCGACCGACCGGTGAGTGCCTCCTTGCTCCCCTCTCTATCCATGTTCTCTCACGTTGAGAAACCAACCACCGGAGCATCATCCAAGGAAAACTCCGGTGACCCCTCTCCTTGCACCGCCGCCAATCTCGCCGTCAGACACCGCCAGCCACCGTCAACCCTCCTATAGCCGTCCGATCCCGATCCAGTGGCCCAGATTAGAATACCCCGAAGGGGTATGCGCCCGGTCCATGGTGGACTGTGGACCCTTCGGTCAATGCCGGTCCTCGGGATCCATGGACCTGGTCCACACCTTTTAGTGTTTATTTGAAATCCGAAAATCCCTGGATAATGGCAATATTTCAGTTAGGCCCCTATATTTTGTCTAAATTAGTTTTTAATCCTAATTTTCTACAGAACCTTTAGTTTAATTATATTCTAGCCCCTATTATTTTTATAAATATTATTTTGGCCCTGTAATTTTATAGAAACACCCCTATACTTATTTTAATTATATTTTTAGCCCTATCTTTTTACACTTAGGCCCCTGCACTTAATAATAATTATGTTTAGGTCCTAAATTTTTGCAAAAACAACCTTATACTTTTCAGTAATTATTTTTCAGTACTAATAATTTACACTTTAGTCCCTATAATTTTATAAAATTACAAATATGTCCCTAAACCTTGCTGTTTTTACCTTTTTGCCCCTAAAACATCAAACTAGCATAACTTTTCAACCGTAATTCCGATTTAGGTGATTTTTATGGTCACGGAATCATAGGAACGCGTACTATCTATTAGTACTGTTTTCATAGTCATTAGGAAATGTTTGGTGTACTGTTCCTTATTTGTTGTGTTTTGCTTTTCTGGTATTTATCGATATTAGAAGAGGAGCAGGTCCAGAATTTCGAGGATCTTGAGTTTGAGCAGTAGCCAGCGGGAGAACACGGCAAGTGTCCTTGACCATGTTGTACCTATTAAGGATTAGTTTATTTTCATGCATGCTTGTCTAAATTTGAATCCTGTGTCATTTATCCTTCCTGATTATTCCTTGTCGCCTGGGTTATGGTTTGGTGTATAGGTTTTTGGGTACGTCATGCTAGTGCGATACTTTGGGGGAATAAAGTTGAATAATAATAAACTTTATTAATATTCACTTGAACCTAATTATCATTTGGGTAACTTAGCTGACCCAAGCAGGAGGATGTTGAGGATGGTGTGGGTATGCGCATGTATGGGTAATGTACTGTTTGGTTTGTGGTAGTGCCAGCTTGTGGTCATACAAACCAAATTCGTGGAGCGGCCACCCAGGAAAACAATGCAAAGCACAGGGCTGATATGGGTAGGCGTGGTTTAGTAATAGATGTCTTTCTAGATTTGCGGGCGTTCGAGGAAGGAGGACGAGAGGGTTACTTTCGGCCTCAGGTGATGAAGGGTTACTTCTAGCCACAGCACCAGAGGGGGCCTCTGTACGGATGGTTAATCCTGCATTGGTGAAACCTTAGCGTGGACGTTTTGCAAGCTGGGAAGCGCTTTGAAAGACCATGTGGTGATCTCTTGGCCTCACACCTATGGTAGTGTGTTGGCAACAGGGAGACTTTAGTCATCGACGGGTGATGGAATCACCAACCTGTGGGTAAAGTTGTGCAACCTCTGCATAGTGTAAAACTGTTATAACAGCCATCCTCATGGTCATGAGTGGCCTGGATCCTCGCACATTTAGATTGATACTTGGGTGGATCTGGTGGGTAACTAGATTTTGGTGGATCTGGTGGGTAACCAGATTTTGGTGGATCTGGTGGGTAACAAAATTTGGGTGGTAGCTGCAGGTGGGTAACCTGTAGTGTTCTGATATGAGTGGGTAACTCATAGTTCTGCTATCGATGGGCAACCGATAGTGTGGGACAGGTGGTTAACCTATTGGGATATTTTCACCTAGTAAATAGGATGCTTTGAGTCATAGGATGCGTAGTGCAGTAAACCTGTGTCAAGCCTTTTCTTGTTTTTAGCCTTCATGTCATGTTTTCCCCCACTTGCTGTGTATGGTATGTACTCACGCATTATTCTTTTCCCTATTTTTGTTGTTGTTATATTACTGCTAATCAGACAATGCTGGCGAGATGGACTACGTGGATGAGGACTACTACGACTAGGCGTGCGACCCCCGGTGGACTGCCTACGGCGTTATGGAGTCTTCCGCTATTTTCTGTAATATCTTGATGTATTCCCGACTATGTAATAATGGTATGATATAATAATAATGACATTGGTTTTACTGTTATTTCACTTTTGTCATGTATACGTGAAAACTTGTTCCTAGGCACGTATACAGAAGCATTCGATTTTAGCCTTAAAACCGGGTGTGACACTCAGACTCTAAAGTCTCCTCCTATGAGGTCTCCTCCTGTGACTTCTCCTCCTGCTGCCTGGAGGATCCCTGCTCCTCAGTCCTTGACGACCTCTCCTGACAAGAAGTCAGAGTACGCTGCGGCCACGGTGGCGGTACAACTCCAATAGCCAGAGGTGCAGTCCTCTGCCTAGTGCTCCTCTTGAGACCCTGGTCCTCAGCTGGCTGGCTGATCCTCAGATGAGAGCCAGGTGTCCTGCGTGACGACTCCATGGCATCCAAGTGCTGGGCCAACCTCCTGGCCCTCTCTGACTCTGGGTCTAGTCTTAGTCTTTTCTTGGTCTTTGGCTTCTCGGGCATCATCCCCTTTCCCTTATCCTGACCTGAACCTGCCATCTCTTCTACTGCTATCACTGCACGCACGTAGGTATAGATAGAATGAGCATAGACCCTAATACATCTACTAGAAAAGCACCACTAGGAAACAATGTGCAATAGAAACCCTAGCACTGAATGAAGGACATGGTCACTAGACAAATATACAAAGCAAAAACAGTGATCATCAGCTATGAGTGGCTGGTGTGAGTTATCTAGTATGCTGTCAAATAATTGGCAATTAATCTAACTACAGACTAAACAGGAGACAGAACCCTAGACATGCAATTAACAGATAGAAAATGAATTAATTGCATCTAGGTTAAGCCAATTAATTAATTAATGCAACTAATGATACGAATTTAAACTAATTGCATCAATTAACCAAATTGCTCGAAATTAGGGCATCAATCGATGAAAAGAGGATAGTAGCAATACCCTGGGAGAATCAATGACACGCCGAGAAGATGATCACGCTCCAATCACCAAAAAGATGGCGCTTTTTGTCTTGTCGGCAATGAAGGGGGAGGGTGGAGCAATCCTTGCCCTAATGCTTCGGTGAAGCTCGGTGAGGGGGAGGCTCTATGCGTGCGCGCGCGCGAGGGCGAGGCATCGCTAGAGGTGGTGGTGGCGCTGGTGCACGGCGAGCAGCGGTGGTGGCGCGTGGCAAGGCGGTGAGCGGCGGCTCGGGATGGAGCGCATGGTGGCGGCTGCGACTTGCTGACTAGCACGGCAGAGCGGCTGCAGCGCGAGCAGGTGCGGCAGGGGGAAGCTCCGACGAGCGGCGGCACGACGGCTCGTCGGTGCGGTGGCGAGGGCGTGCTCGGCCGCGGAGACGTGGCGGCAGTGAGTACGTGCTCTCAGCATTGGGGGCGGAGCGGGGAAGAATACAATCTTGCTCTGACCAAATTTGACATAGGTCAAAATGGATGGACGGCCGAGATTCAATGAAGGGAGAATCAACGGTCCAGATTTGGATTTGCATCGCGCGACCAAGCGAACTGACCGGATGGTCCGCTCTTCAAACCGGACTGTCTGGTCACTTTAGGAAGCCTGGAAATCAAGGTTCTGAACAATAGAACTGCGTGCAGACCAGACAGTACAATCTTCAGAGGAAGTTTCATTCGGTCTTTATTTCCAGTCCTAAAAGTACTATGCACTACTGCACAGACCGGACTGTACGGTCTGATGACCGGACCGTACGGTCACTTCTAGAAATTTGCTGAGATAAGGAAATTCTCCATTTTCCAAGTGCCCTCGCTAAATACTCAAATAAACATTGCACTTGGAATATAGAGGGAACTCTCAAACACTCCTTTTCAAATTGTGGCACTCTATGGCCTTATAATTTTTGGAAATGTCAAATGAAGAATCGAGCAAATAAGAACCAAGGCAAATAAGAACCAAATGGGTATGTATGAGCCTTAGTCCATGAACCATGCGAGTAGATTTAACCTCGGAGTTCATAAGAGCTTGCTCAATGGTCATGAAGCACAATCCTTTCCTTTGGTCACACTTATGGAGATGTAATCTCATATAGACCACAAGCCTCCTTTGTGTTTCCTATATGATGCATGCAACAAGCATTTTATATATGCAACAAAAGTAAACATGTCATGTGAATGCAAGCAATATTAAAGACAAGACACAAAGGAAATCGAACAATATCAAGTTTGAACCCCTCCCAAGCTTACTCACTATAAGCCATACCCTTGCCTTGAGAGAAGTCAAACCACCATCTCAAGCACTCCCCCTTGCTTATAGCTATCTTGGATGGGTTAGACATTGACTAATTTTTATGTGTTTTTGTTTTAGTTATTTACAAATGCATGGATGCAAAGCATACTAGTCACAAAGGAGTCCTAATTACCATGCAATGCAAGAGAAGGAAAAACACACTACAACTACCAAGAACAAACACGGTTACCTCCCTCATGAGTAGATATGACATTGAGGTCCATGTCACTTGTGGTGGACTTCACATGATCTTCATGAAAGCGCTCGGTTCACCACCACCACCATCTAGGTCTTGTTCTTGGGCACCCACTTGTACATAGCCGATCTCTCAAGATCAACAATGCACTTAGGCACCCATATGCTCTTGACATTCCTCTTCTTGTTGGTGGTCCCAAAGCCTTAGCTTTCACCTTACCATCCTTGTTCCTAAAAAGCTTGAAATGTGCGTTCTCATGGAACAAGTTAGCGTTAGGCAAAACAATGGAACTTCTCACCATGGGACAATCCTTGGTGGCATGGCAATCCTTGCAACACCTCTCGCAATAATAGTCGTCAGCGAGAAGGGGTTTGATCCATGTGTGGATGGAATCACTCATCCCTATGATGTTGATGGCGGCGGGACATGAGCCAAGTCCCCGACGGGAGACATTGTTCACAAGGTTCCTCCCAAGAATCTCCTTGTGAATGGCTCTACCACGTGTGAGCCTCTCGAAGCCATCCATCACCATCTTCCTCTCTTCCTTGAGCTTGTGATATTCCTCCAAAACAAATGGCTCAAGAGAAGAAACCTCGACTGAGGTGGTGAGCTCATCACACATAGTAGAAGCATAACACTTCGATGAACTAGAGGAGGGAGAGGCAAGGTTTTGAACATTGATGGCCTCATAAGCAACCTCAAGGGCCTTGTACTTCTCATGAAGCTCTACATGATCACCCTTGAGTTTGTCATAACTCTTGTTTAGGGCCTCATGAGATGTGACAAGGTCCTTGAGCTCACTCTTAAGGTCATCAACATGATCCTTAGTTAACTTACACTCTTTTCTTACCACATCCAACATTTTGGATTTCTTGATGGTGATGTCGTGGGCTTGCTCAAGCATACTCCACAACTCGACACACGTGTGCTCCTCATCATCGTTATCATCGCTACTCTCATCCTCACTCTCCCTATGTTGGTTCGAGGCCATGAGGCATGTTGGAGGTGGAGGAAGAGCTCATGGAAGTGTGGTCTTGATCATGGCTAGGTCGGTCACTTCTTCATCACTTAGGGAAGAGGACTCATCACTTGAGTTATCACTTGTCCACTCTCCAACAAGGGCCTTGCGAGAGAACTTCTTCTTGTAGTCTTGAGCTTTGCCTTTGCCCTTGCTCTTGTCCATGTTGAAGTACCTCTTCTTCTTGTATTTGGCCTTGGGGTCTTCTTCTTCTTCTTCACTTGAATCTTGTGACTTGAGTGCTTCTTTCTTAGGCTGAGAAACCATGTTGAGATGTGCCATGGTTTGCAATATATGTGATGAGTAATTGACTTGAGCTGTTTTGGTGCTTGAGTTGAAATACGGGAATCCGGGGATTGCATGGGTTTGCATATCATGGTTATGACTAACCGGAGTTGGTGGAGGTATTGGTGATATTGTAGGAGTTTGGAAATGTGTTTTCTTGTCTCATGATGTGTAGGTCACTGGAGTCGACTTGGCGGTCAACAGCGAGAGGATCGGGCACAGGTAGGAGACTTGGGGCCAGACGATCAAGAGGATCAGGCACAAGTAGGAGACCTGGGGCCAGACGATCATTACGCCGGGTGGAGTCAAGGGTGATCCATACCGTACATGAGGAGACACAAGAAGCACGGACGGTTTCACGGTTGAGCCTCAAAACCGTGGGTGATGATCAAGACGGCGGGGTTGACCAAGTCAAAGGTGATCGGGTGTCAGTGCAAGTAGAGCCTTCCAATGGACTAGATGAGAGAGACTTGCCATCAAGGAGGATCATGGGACAAGGTGACACACGTCAAGATCATGAAGTCTTGCTTCGGTGGAAGTGAGCATGAAGTCACGCTTTGAGAAGCATGCAAGGCGGTTTCCCGGTTTGGGCCTCAAAACCGGTGGCGTGGTTGGTGGTGTACATGACACCATCACGAAGCTTGCTTCGAGGTGAAGCAAAGTCGTGAAGAGCGTGAGAGCGTTCGGGCAACAAGGAGAAAGATGGATGGATTTGCCCCTAGTGGTAGGTGGCAGTGTTAAGTAGGTCAAGGGTAGAGTTGTCATGTGGACAACCCTTGGGCCTATATAAGGAGAGGTAGGGCTGGTGGGAGAGGTGAGCCTCTTGCACTAGCTTTGTGGGTTTCATTCCTTTTGTGTTAGGAGAGTGC
Organism: Eleusine coracana subsp. coracana; assembly: GCA_032690845.1. Lineage (NCBI taxonomy): Eukaryota > Viridiplantae > Streptophyta > Magnoliopsida > Poales > Poaceae > Eleusine > Eleusine coracana. Next base: position 36,491,631 of record CM064418.1, read on the forward strand.
TTCATGTTTTAGAGGAGAGGAGAGGGTGTGTGAGAGACATCTTTTGCTCTTCCAAATAGTGGGAGGAAGAGGGTGGCTTCCTAGCCTTGTACCTATGGATCTTGTAAGCACCTTTCTATGATCTAAGAAGTATTTTCGTGCTCAATATTTCCCTCTTCACTTGGATCCCGAAATTACCTTTTTCCTATTTTTGGAGCTATTTCCGTGGTGATTTTTTATCTCATTTTTGGACGAGTTTTTGGCTCGGATTTCTTGAGAAACTTGTTGCTAGGATGAGCTATAACAATCCTCTATGGATCCTTGAACGAATCAATAGCTCTAGCACTTTCGATTTAAAGGATTTCTCAAGTTTCCCCTTTTTGGTGTTCTTGGCACAAGATCTGAAATTCGTGATGATTTCTTGAGCCACTTGAGTTAATCTTCTAGGATTAGGGTCGTGATGTGCTAAAGATTCACTGGTCCAAATTTTGTGATTTTTGGAGTTTGTTTGATAAGGTTTTGCAATTTTTCTTTGCGGTTCGCTGTTGCTATTCTGAATCTATTGGGCCCGACCGGCAGTGCCGATGGCTACTGCCGGTGGCACCAACTGCCAATGGACCAGCAAGGACCAGTAGTGCCAGTGGTCACTGCCGATGATCGAACCAGCACTGTCGATCGCCTGGACAAGCACCGCCGATCGGCCGTGCTGATAAACTGATCGGCACTACCAATTCTTCGTCAGGACAGCTTAGTTTTTGAGTCTTTTTCTTTCATGTTTTATGCCTTGGTTTTCCACCTTTGTTAATTGTTTTCTGTGTGATTTTTCAGCAGATTTGTGTCTTGGATGTACTCGACCAACAGCTACAATTGGCACTGCCGATGGGTGTGACCGGCACTACCGATGTTGTCAACCGGCACTACCGATGGCTGTGATCGGCACTTCTGATAGTAGACCAGTAAGGTGTTTTTGTGTGTGCTTCTTTGTCTGTTTCTAGTCTTTCTTGTTCTCTCTTGTTTCCGCTATGTTCCGCTATTGTTGATCACTCCTAGGGTTAGCACATCACAAGTTGGTATGTGTGATAGCCTTGGTGATTCGTTTAGAGGTTGGCTTGGATTGTAATTGGGACATTGGCCAAGTTCTCTTGGAGAATTTTGATTGGCTCCCATTCACCCCCCCCCCCCTCTGCTCGCCTTCTCAGTCCTTCAATTGGTATCAGAGTCGGTTTAATCACTAGTTGACCTTAACCAGCTTTGTGATCCGAAGGCGACATTGAGAAAGAGCTTTTTCCTGCCTCGGCTATTTGCTAACTCTGACGGTGCTTTTACAATAGCACCAAGTGCTCCATCTTGTATATTGTTGTCCTTAGGTTCTGACATGTGTGGAATTGCTATCGAGGATGCCAAGAAGTGAAGCCGAAAGGAGAAGGATGCAGTTGGCTTTGAGAAGGATGATCTTGAAGTGTTGGATCTTCTCAAGCTTTACAAGGATGAAGAGCTTGCGCTCGGGGATGTTATCCTAAAGCTTCAGAAAATGACCAAAGGTAACCTCATCACGGGCATTGAGAGTCTATTCCTTAGAGACAATACTTATGATATGTCCATCACAAAGCTTAGAAAGAAGTTGAGAAATTCCATGCCTTGTGATGTGTGCTCAATGTCTAGACTTGATGTGTGTGCTCCTATTTCTTGCAAGTCCAACACCTCTTTGCCTTGTGATAAATGTGATGCCTTGGTCAAAAAGTTTGATGAATTGAATGCCTCTCTTGCTCACTTGAAAGCTGAAAATGAGAAGTTAAAACTAGACTACTCCACTTGTGTAGAGCAACTTGAAAATGCTAGGGCTGAAATTTTTCAATTCATTCTTTGCCTTCTAGATTTTGTTCCTCTGTTTTGCATGATGATACTTGTCTAAATTCTTGTGATAATCATGATGCTTTGCATGACATGCATACAAGTGTTGTGTCATCCAGTTCCTGCACTTCTTACGATGCTTTCAAAAGTGAGATTGAGGCTTTGAAGCTAATGCGCGATGATATGAGCGCCAAGTTGATTGAGCACAATGAGATGAGTGCTAAGCTTGTTGGCTCTTCTGGTGTTGCCCAACGGATTTCAATTGACAAAGGTGCTTCTTGCACAAATGGTACATCACCCCCTAAACAAAAGTACCATTGCACCTTTTGTAAGAGAGATGGGCATGTCATTGAGTATTGCTTTCGCCATGTCAAACACGAGCGTCGAGTGTGTGCTAAAGCTTTTGGGAACACACATCGTCCTTTTCATGACATGTGTGAACCTAAGTTGAAAGATGCTTCTGGTTCTTCTTGCAAGTCCCAAAGGACTTCTCACATGAGCGTGAGTGGTGCTTCAATCTCTCAAACCGTGCCTCCTCATAGGCCCTTGTTCCATTGCTCATATTTTGGGAAGGATGTACATCAATTTCAGTTCTACTTTAGACATGCCAGATACATGCGCCAATCTCGTGCTTCTTAATCTTTGGGTGATCATAGCTTTTCTCATAGCATGAACACTCGTGAGCCTAGCATGAGACATCGCGTTATTGATGGATTCTATGACTCCTTTTCTTGTGGGTCAGGACATGCTCGTGGACATGCTTCTACTACTTCTTGTATTGGTTCACGACATTGTTCTCATGATGCTTCTATTGGTTCTTCTTGTGTTGTCCCCTTGAGAGGTTCTCACCGTGGTTCTAGTGGTTGCATTAATTTTTCTTCTCAAGTTGCTAATTTGCGGTATGCTTCTAAGGGTGACTTCAGGTCTTCTCATTCGAACCATAATTTGCATCATGCTAACCCTCATGATAATTTGAGTACATCTATTGCTCGTGTGTCCAAGTCATGGGTTCCCAAGTATTTGCATACTAACCCTTCGGGATCCAAGACTAGGGCACCTCTCTCTTCTCATATGTAGGTTTGGGGACGCGGGACGGAGAACAAGAGGTTGATGGATCTTGGTCTTTTGCATGATTGAGATGTGATGGTTCTTCGTACCCTTTTACATGGCCTCTAAAAGGCTTGTATGTCTTCACCTACTTTGTGAGCTTTCTCATACACTCACCCTTTTACCTTCATGTACACTACATGTGGTGTGAGATATTTGTTCATGTACTCACTTCATCATCTTGGCATGTATATCTTGTGTGATGCTTTAGTTCTCTCTTGCCCTAGATTGTGCTTTGTATGCATATTGTTCTGGCTAGCATGTGTATATCATGATTCACTTATCTTGTGGCTTGCTAGCTTCGTAAATGCTCTAGTCTTTTTCATCATAGAATCATGTAACCTAGTGTGACCCATGTTGTATCATTTCATGCTTTGCAAAATCTGCACTTGTTCTTCCCTCTTGAAATTTGTGCTTCTTATGCCATCATATTAATGCCTCCCTTACCTTTTCACGAGTCACGAGTTATGCTCTTTCTATAGTCTTCTTGCCCTCTTTTTAGTTGATTCTTCATTTGTTTTGTTGAGGGGGAGACTGGCTTGGTTAAGGGGGACTTGTTCCTTGTTGAAGCTTTGAGATTAGTTGCTCTTGTAATTTGATGATTTGGAGCTTTGTGCTTGCCACCCCTATGGCATTGTTTGAGGGGGAATTGCTCTTTGCTCTTGGAGTTGGTGCTTTTGTATATATGTATCTTACCTTTTCGCATTGCATCTCATATGTATTATATGCATTGGTAGATGAGCTTTGATTCTTATGCTTGCTTGTATTTCTCATTGCTATGATTCAGCTTGAGCTAAGTAGTGTGGATGTGATAGTAAACTCTTATGCTTAGATTTTCTAGATGGCTTGTTATAAACTCTTTTGAGTAACATGCTAATCTTAAAGATAAACTAAGCTTCTTGTAAACCTTATGATCTAATCTTGCTAAAACTTGCTCACTATGTGTATAATTGCTTTCATCCTTGTGAGAACTTGCATTGAGGCTAGTCTAGAGGATGTCTTGGCTTTGGCACCTTGTGGTTGCGAAATGGAAGGCTTTGCAAATGTTTAGCTCATGATGGAACATTGTGAGAACATGTGTTCCTTTTGCCGCAAAGGCATGCTCTTTTGTCTTGTCCATAAGCTTGAATAATCTGCTGAGTGCTTTGATCAAGAATAATTCTAAAATACTAAATCCAAACATTGTGACTTGAAGCCTCGGGGTGTTTGTCATACCCAGTCGTGCGACCCTCCGCATGGATAAGAGGACACATGAGGATAAAGAATAATCACTTGATCAACTGAGTCTCTGTTTCATATGTGAGTGTTTGTAGAGCTCATTTTCTACGAATGCTTGTTGCACTAGTTGAGATTGAGACTGGCTAGTATCCTTTTGATCCACTTGGTGCTTGTTTTGCCTTGGATGGGAGTACTTATACATGTGGTGGCAGATTTTATCATGCTAAGCAAAATTTGATTCTATCTAAGCTAGTCAATCTTTCTGCTTAGCTTGTATAGCTCTTGGTGTTTATGCCATGCTATCTATTTTTGATCTTTGCATGATTGGGAGCTATTGCTTTTACACTTCATGGCACTATGGTTATGGTTAGCAAAGTTAAATGCTTGTTTGCATAATTGTTGAAGCTCCTTAGGATTGCATTTCCATGCATTGCATGTTTGCTTGTTCTTTTGCCTCTTTGATGAGTTCATTGCCAAAGGGGGAGAAATAAGTGCTTAAGGGGAAGAAGAATTGGGTCATGCACAAATAATGCTAAGAAACTTAAAAAAATGGCCCATTTTGCATTCATGTCAACCATCACAAGTTGAGGGGGAGCATTCTATTGCTTTGAGCTTTTCACAATCTTTGCATTCTCGAGTTGCTTTCTTTGCCAACTCTTGGTTTTGTGATCCTTACTTTGCTAGATGGCTATTTTTACCTTTTCTTTGGGTTTGAGCCATTTGGGTGTGATCCTTATTTTGCTGCCGGTTGAGTGCAGCAGCCAATACCTCAGCTAGTGAAGGCTCAGCATTAGCTCCTTGCTGAGAGCTTTTAGGATCATCCTGATTCCGAGTACGCACCATGCTGCAATTTATACGGTTGCACATTAGTTATTCCTCATAATAATCCGTAAAAACATATGTGCAAGAATATAAATTTGCAAGAGGCACGGATAAATTTCACAAGTAACAACCATCTTCATTAATTCAATTCAGACTACATGGTTGTCAAAAGGACACCGTCACACGACTTCTTACACATATGTGCCAATGTCTAGCTACGGTATTGCGGACACATAATACAAGGTTCACACTCCTACATCAAACTAGGAATACTTATATTACATGACCATACACCAGAGTGTAGTGATCCATCTACTCCTGGTCCATGTCTTCCGACTCTTCTGGTTCCTCTAGATCCATCATTTCCACCTCATTAATACCGACCGACGCCATCTCTACATCCTCTTGTTCTCCATACTCTATGATGATCTCGTCCCAATTTCCTTCAATAGGAAGGTGGGCAGCCTTGAATGCGTCCAAGTCATCTTGAGCCTCAATCATGTCATGCTCAAGATCTGCTGCATCCAGCAAGGCTTGGTCACGTTCTTCTATAATTGCATCCATCTCTTCATTCTTTGCTTGAATTTGTTGGTTTAGTTCTGCAATTTCCTCATCCTTAGCTTGTTTTTCAACTTCAAAAAGTCAAAGTGCAGCATGAAACGTATCCAGACGCCGGCACAAGTTTGTGCATAATGCGAAAGTGGATAAGCCATAATACTCTATTATGGGCAGCATAGGATCATGGTGGCGATGATTTGGATCAAAGATGAAATCCACATGCTTGATCCACTCAAAATTCGTCACATCATTAATGGGCAGCAAGGCGACAGGTGTTCCAGTAACATCATGCTTGTGGTCTTCACAGAACCGAGTAAGTGCCTTGAATGCAGCTACATTCCAGGTGGAAGGCAGATCTATCCCGGTGACGCTAATGGTCCAAGATTCCCATGCGGGAATGACCGAGTAGTTGGCGGGAACTGCCACATGGATGATATATGAGGGGACTCCATGCTCCTGAAATTTCCTTGCCAGCATAGGTGGGAGGAATGGGCTATCCGAATCTCTGGAGAACTCTCCAAAACAGGTGAACCATCCCTGTGAACTCCAAGTTGTCGGTGATCTCCCAACCCGGTGGCGGTTGATTGGTGTTTTCAGCCATCTACAAGGGAAGTACTTTGATTGAGTCAAACCTTCCCTACAGTAAAGATGCATTTCATATAAAGTGCTATGAAATACAGAAACCAAGTTTTTAGTTTACATTTTCCAGCCTCAAGGGGCAATAATACGGCGATGGGTTTTAAAATGGATTCTGTCTTGACTGTACCACAGTCAGAAAAGTGGGTATTTTGAATAGAAAACAAGGTCTTAAAAATTAGGGGTTGGAACCAGGTTATACCTCACTTTCATAGCTTTCCAGATTGTATTTATATTCTCAAAAATTCCAAGTAAATCTGGACTTATGAATTTTGCAAGTTCAGGTTGGCAGATTTTGTTTTAGGATGATAGAGGCTGAGTGTTTTTGCTCTACTGGACAGAGGGAAAACAACAAAATTATGAAACCTATTGGAGCTAAAAATAGACTTCAAGGGCTTTCCAGATTGGGTTTAAACTCTTGTAAATTCTAAGTACAACTTTAGTTATGAAATTTTTAAGTTCAGGGTCATGCTGAAAACAGTGAGTTCACAGATTGTACTTGTTCTCTGTTTCTCAGGTTGCTACTGTTATGATCGAATTTTAATTTAAATTCTAGGTGACAGGGGATGTTGAGACCTTTCTGAAAAGTATTTGTATGCCTTATTTGGTTGAGTAACTTAATAGTTATGAATATTTTTTTTAGAGGATGGTGAGAAAGGAGAGAACCAAATTTTAGTTTAGTTATATTGGGATGCATGATGCAAGATTTTCATTTTACGATCCTATCGTTCCTCACAACACAACGCCTATTTTTGCCGATACTTAGCAGCACGGATACTTGGTGACGACCCGCACTCAACACGTAAGTCAATCTAAATGTTATACTAACGGCGTTAGTGTACCTGCAGAAAATCCATTCCAGAAACAATACATCAAATTCAAAAGAATCTACAAAAAGAAGCACATTTCTACTAGTAACGATCCATGGAAAAGGATCGCCCCGTGATAAGTCATGAGCCAACAATATCTCGTATTCGCCTGCGAGCACAAACATCGATATCACGCATGTCGGTTAAGCACGCACGTACCTTTGTTTGAAGAAGCCGTAGATGCAAGTAATATAAACAATCATAACCCAGGTTAGCTTTGTCACCACCCTATTATCTACATGGGTAGTACTAATGTATTCTTACTCGCAAACATCATAGTTTTTGAAAATATGATTTAAATGTTGTATTATCATGGACCATGGCTCTGATACCAGCTATGGTGCCCCTTCCCAGAGGATCGAGGTCCCAATGGTGCTGATAGCGTAGACACTTGATAATACAACATTGGTCCAAATTTAAGTTAAATATTACATTAATATGATGATTCAGAGTGCAGTGGAATTAATACAAGTTCATAAATATTTTGAGACAACGGAAGCAAATACGTAAAGGAACTACGCTCGACGGTACAACCTGGTGGTGACCCATGCCCAAAGGACCATCACCCTAGCAACAAGCAATATCACTACGGCGGCGAGTCGGACTCCCAGTGGGCGGTCCAACCCTCGGGGACTTGCATGTCTCAAGGCATCACATCCTCAGGCAATTCAATGTCCTCATTACCTGTAAACAACGATGGCACAAAGCCTGAGTACTAATTACTCAGCAAGACTTACCCGTCGAACACCTAGACATGCAAAGGCTCTAATAGGTGGCTTGTTTGAAAGAAACTCGCACTAAGCAACCTATTAGTTCTATCAAGTTTTATTTCTCAAGTTAAATGGGTTGAGCAATAATGTAACTTTAGTGGGGCACTAAGAGGTAATAAACAATACATAAGATAACTACAACATAAGAGCAACAATAATAATAATAACCATCAACAACAGAGTACTCCAATTCCGAAGAACCAAGTGCAACTACGTGATTGGCGCAGTGACCAAGCGGTACTCATTACTGCGAGGGACAGAAATTGCAATCGATTTACACCAGGTGCGAAAAACCCGAGATGCACGACACATACGCACCAATTAAGGTCGTATATGGCAACTTTTCGCAAGAAAAGCACCTACACCTCAGCCCGGGTGTGGTGACGTCGAGTGGGCATGCCGTTCTGCCAACAGTACGTTGTGGTTTGAACTGCCCACTCCAGCAGCAGGAGGGTCAATGACCAACGCACCTTAACCGTCCTCAATGCAAGTGACCTTTAATGCCACATCGGTTTTCTAGTGCCCATAAGCTAGCATGCATTCGGTACTGTTCAATACTTGATCAAGGGGCCGACCACGGATGGGTCCTAGGTTCGACAAGACAGGGCTACCACGGTTAACACCCATATGTTGCTGCCAACCTACACGTGCATTATCCCTGTCCGGTCATAACATAAAATAACTTCTTTTAATAATTCCCGTTCCAGTGGTCAAGTTCATTACTTAGTAATAATATAATACCTTCTTAACGAGACTAGCAATTACTAAGCATAGCATAACAGTACCGATTCTACCAAGTTCTAAGACAATAGCATAGGTCATTTGGATAGCATGCAAGGTGGGTTTCAATTAACTCCTATGACCTACTGCAACATTAATTAGACACTAGTATTATTATAAACTAGCAAAATTTGTAAAGGGCCGAATGTAAACAGGGGCTTGCCTGGATCGATGTTAGTGCTAGCAACTACAACTTCCTGCTCTTGAGGGTCAACGTCCTTCTGAAAATTCTCTTCTTGCTCCTGGTTGTCGTTGCCTATATGATAGAATTGAATTCACTGCAGTATCGAAATACCGTTGAGTGCAATGATATGATGCATGCAAGCATATAGTGTTTTAATGTAAATTAAAATTATTATTATGTTCTCGAAGCCATATGCTTCAGAGAAGTTGGGTTGTTAATTAAGATTTTAGGTATATATATTCTTTATGCAACTAAGTAAGGTAAATAAGTGATATGAGCAATTAAATTAATTAGTATAGTGAAATATGTTTCTGGACATGGGTGATTTACTGTGGACAGATGTATATATGAGTGATTTTTGTGCCAAGTGGCAAAGGCAAGTTATTTACAGAATAATTACTAGGATTAATCTAAGCAAACACACTAAATAATTTCCAGGGACTAAAATACTTCATATTTTGCCAAACCAAAATTTTTGGTGGTAGATATTCATTTGTTTACTAAGCATGCCAAAAATTAGGATTTAATTCCATTCCTAGAATTTCTGGTGAATTATTTGGTGTTTGGACAATTAAAGGAATCAATAAAAATATATTAACAGATACATTGACTTATCATTTTACTAAATTAGAGTACCTCAGTATGAATCTAAAAAAATTTGTTTGGGCCAAAAAGGGTTTGAATTCGATTTACTATGGTTTTTCAAAGGTTTAAGCAATTTCTGGGATTTTTCTAGGCATTTCTGGTTAACGGAGTGCCACGTCGACGACACGTCAGCTCCACGTGGGCAACACCTCAGCTGCCAGTCGGATGCTAGTCAGCACGGGGGGTCAGCGGCGCTCGGCTCGCTGGAGCTCGGTCAAAGCTCGTCGCCAGTGGCTGCGCGCGAAGAAACCTCGCCGCCGAACCATGCACATGATGCGCACGTCGAGCCAAACATGTCTGGGGGGTTGGTGAGGAGGGGTACTCACTGGAGGTGGCCGGCAGCGAGAGGCAGCGGGATAGAGGACTTCGGTGGCGTCGCGAAGAGGACTCAGAGTGGGAAATCAGTCAGGGTCTTCTCCTACAGCATCACGAAGACGAGGCGACGGTCGGCATCACGTGCAGGCGGCGTCGGATTCATCGGAGCAGGGCAGCGGCCAGGGGAAAAGTGAGATGCCGACGACTCCTCAATGGAAAACAAAGAGAAAGAAGATCAGAGAGGTGAGTCGGGAAGTTGTGCATGTGAGAGGACAAAGAATGGGCATCGAGGCTCATCGAGAGCAGCTAATTTCGGTCGGTGATGGGGAAGGTCATATTAAGAGCTTGCCTCGGCTATTCTCAAAGTTAATCCATCTCGAGCAGAGAGTGGTCGAGCGATGAATAATGGAGTGAGGGGGACGTCGGGCGCGGCTGTTTGTGCACTGGGCTCGACTCAGGAGGCGGGGGAGGAGTAGGGAAGCGAGGTCGAACCATGTTCGGTAATGGCGGTGAGCAGAGGGCAGAGAGGAGAAACGAGAGGGAGTAGAGAGCAGAGAACAAAAGGGCAGCTGGGGACTGCGTTTGTGAGACTTGCGGGAGCGCTTTGATTCCGTGCAAGGTCAGTGAGGTGGTTGGGACCTGGAAGCGGAAGAGGGGGAAGAATTGAAGCCTTCTCGGTTGCCATGGCGATGGCGTGCAGAGAAGAGGGGAAGAGAAAAAACACCGTTGGCACGCGCGGTTGGCGGCAGAGGGCAGAGGGGCACTATCGCGGTGCGGGATTCCGAGGCGAGGGCGGGGTGCAGGCGGTGGCGTGCGGCTGGGAAGAGCGCTCAGTGCGGCGGTGAGGGCTCTGCGCCAGTGGGAGAAGAAGCAGAAAAGATTTTTCTTTGAACCCCTGATCTTTTAAGATCCTCGCAAAATGGTCCTTGGTCAAAGGTATTTTCAGTAATTTGAAATAAGATAGCTAGGAATTCCCAAAAATGGTGAAAATTTGTGGACTGGTTATTTAAATAGGGGAGAACACACTGGTGAAGTCTATTTGAAGTTTTGATAAAATAGTTTAAAATTTAATAATTGCATTAATTAGGTACTTAAGAACTAATTAATTAATTATGGTTCTTGCTAATAACATAAACACTCAATAAATTTGTAAAATCCTAATTTATCATTACTAATCTGATTATGGATTTATTTGGCATAAGTTATTTTGTAAAGTTTCATTTGGCTCACAATTTGTTTGCAGGGTTTTTAATTACCTGGATCTAAGTCAATAAAAGGGCTCTATCATTTTATATTACATAATTCATGATTTGTGCTTATCATGCATGTTAAATAGAAGTGAGACACCTGGGGTGTCACATTTTGGTGCTTGAGTTGAAATGCTGGAATCTGGGGATTGCATGGGTTTGCATATCATGGTTATGACTAACCGGAGTTGGTGGAGGTATTGGTGATATTGCAGGAGTTTGGAAATGTGTTTTCTTGTCTCATGATGTGTAGGTCATTGGAGTCGACTTGGCGATCAACGGCGAGAGGATCGGGCAAAGGTAGGAGATTTGGGGCCAGATGATCAGGAGGATCAGGCACAAGTTGGAGACCTGGGGCCGGACAATTAGGAGGCCGGGTGGAGTCAAGGGTGATCCATACCGTACACGAGGAGATGCAAGAAGCATGGACGGTTTTGCGGTTGAGCCTCAAAACCGTGGGTGATGATCAAGATGGCGGGGTTGACCAAGTCAAAGGTGATTGGGTGTCGGTGCAAGTAGAGGCTTCCAATGGACCAGATGAGAGAGACTTGCCGACAAGGAGGATCATGAGACAAGGTGACACGCGTCAAGATCATGAAGTCTTGCTTCGGTGGAAGTGAGCATGAAGTCATGCTTTGAGAAGCGTGTAAAGCGGTTTCCTGGTTTGGGCCTCAAAACCGATGGCGTGGTTGGTGGTGCACGTGACACCATCATGCAGCTTGCTTCGAGGTGAAGCAAAGTCGTGAAGAGCGTGAGAGCCTTCGAGCGATGAGGAGAAAGATGGACGGATTTGCCCCTGGTGGTAGGTGGTAGTGTTAAGTAGGTTAAGGGTAGAGTTGTCATGTGGACAACCCTTGGGCCCATATAAGAAGAGGTAGGGCTGGTGGGAGAGGTGAGCCTCTTGCACTAGCTTTGTGGGTTTCACTCCTTTTGTGCTAGGATAGTGCTTCATGTTTTAGAGGAGAGGAGAGGGTGTGTGAGAGACATCTTTTGCTCTTCCAAATAGTGGGAGGAAGAGGGTGGCTTCCTAGCCCTGTACCTATGGATCTTGTAAGCACCTTTCTATGATATGAGAAGTATTTTCGTGCTCAAGATTTCCCTCTTCACTTGAATACCGAAATTCCTTTTTTCCTATTTTTGGAGCTATTTCCGTGGTGATTTTTTATCTCATTTTTGGACGAGTTTTTGGCTCGAATATCTTGAGAAACTTGTTGCTAGGATGAGATAGAACAATCCTCTATGGATCCTTGACCGAATCAATAGCTCTAGCACTTTCAATTTGAAGGATTTCTCAAGTTTCCTCTTTTTGGTGTTCTTGGCACAAGATCAGAAATTCGTGATGATTTCTTGAGCCACTTGAGTTGATCTTCTAGGATTAGGGTCGTGCTGTTCTGAGGAATAACTGGTCCAAATTTCGTGATTTTTGGAGTTCGTTTGATAAGGTTTTGCAATTTTTCTTTGCGGTTTGTTGTTGCTGTTCTGAATCTGTCGGGCCCGACCGACAATGCTGATGGCTACTGCCGGTGGCACCAACTGCCGATGGACCAGCAAGGACCAGCAGTGCTGGTGGTCACTGCCGATGACCGGACCAGCACTGCCGATCGCCTGGACTAGCACCGCCGATCGACACTGCCGATAAACTGATCGTCACTGCTGATTCTTTGTCAGGACAGCTCAGTTTTTTAGTCTTTTTCTTCCATGTTTTATGCCTTGGCTTTCCACCTTTGTTAATTGTTTTCTGTGTGATTTTTTAGCAGATTTGTGTCTTGGCTGTACTCGACCAACAGCTACAATTGTTTTCTGTGTGATCACCTTCTTCTTGTTTTTCTTGCTCTTGCTAGATTCTTGCTTGTCAGCCGGTAGAGCAAGGTTGGATGGTTGAGGATCATCCATCCCCAATTGGTAGCTCTCGTAGGCGGTGATCTTGCCAAGTACATCCTTCATGGTCTTGGTCTTGAGGTCACCTTATAAGATGAAGGTGATGATGGACTCATACTTGGGGTCCCTGAATAGCCTCAAGAATCTTCTTATCACCTCAACGGGCTTCATCTTGGAATCATCCCCAAGTGCATTGATCTCCTCCACTAGTACATGAAAAGGAGAATAGACAGTGTTAGCTCTCTCATGTGGCAATCTAGTGAAGTTATCATACTTATTCTTTAGCACATAGTATCTTTCCTCTTTGACATCACTGGTGTCCTTATGGAGCCCCTGAATCTCAGTCCAGATACCATGTGTTGTGGAACTAGCATCCAACTCAGCAAAAGCATCCTTAGAGATGCAAGCAAACAAAGCATTCTTGGCCTTAGCATTGCACTTAATAAAATCAGGCTCAAGTAGGTTCACATCCGCATCGGACTTGTGAGTGACCATCCATATCTCTGGATCAAGGCACTGTAGGTAGGCTTGCATGCAAGCCTTCCAATAAGCATAGTCCTCCCCATTGAAGATGGGAACATTCCCCATTGTTGGCGGTTCCTAAGCCTAACAGGGAATATCTGCAAGCGTATAGATGCCAATGTAACCTTCACCCGGGACTATTCCAGAGTATCGATTTCCACAGGGAACGAGTAAACTGTCACTCCTAATCTATCAAGTCCTAGTGATAAAGGGGGCAGAACAAAGTGTACTCTATAGGGAGAGGAAGTCCTCGGGCCAGGCAATCTAATATAGTGAACCTTCTCCAAGTAACTTAGTGAGAATTCTATTTCCAAATATCTGCTTTGGGGCACGATAATGATCCACAGGTAAGGGTCGGTAACTAATCTCATGTACTAGTGGGCATGTTAACGCTAGATAACCCTTCTTGAGACTTCACGAACGTGGTGGAATTCCATATTGGACGGACAGGACTGTCACCACCTGACGCCTACCACAAAGTCCGTGGGGACGAATGCAATTCCAGGAAAGCTAAGTCTAAACACCACGTCTAAACATAGACTTTCATACCAGTTCTAGAATTGGTAAACATAACAAGATAATGCTATGGAGCAATAAAAAGTTAAGCACGAGGATCCCGTAGAATAAAAGGATAGAAATACTCACTTTATTACTTGGGCAAGAATTCTACTACATGTTACTCGGCCCCAAAGACGAGGGAGATTACTCATGCAAGAGCTTCATCCTTGAGGCACAAGTTGAAGGAGCCAGCATCCTGAACTCCTCCTCCTACACCTCTACTCTTCTACTTGGGTAAAACTTGGAATTAATGCTTATTTCTTCTGAAATCCTCTTCTCCTTCCTATGGCGATGGGCTGGCATGCATTTATAGGTGATGGAGAGTCGGTAGGCGAAAGTCGGTCCGCCGGGCAGCGTGCTACGTCGGGCGGCCACGTGTGCCGGGCGGCCTGGTATGCCGGGTGGCAGGTTAGGCCGGGCGGCGGCCCAAGCCGGGCGGCCCTTGGATTATGTTGGTTTCCTGACCGACTTCCCCCGGATGGCTCAGATTTCACCCCAATGTCAGTTGTTGGGTTGGTGGCTACCGACTTCTTCATTTTGGGGTCGGTAGGCTTCAGGGGCCTCATGGGATGGCAACCCTGGGTGGCACACCCAGGTCGGGCGGCATGGGAGGCCGGGCGACGGCCTGGGCCGGGTGCCGACCCCCTCCGGGTCACCCCGTGACTTCTCCCGGTTATACCACTTGTGGACCTCTTTTCCTTAGCCATATTTCATTACTTTTAGTCCGGGAGGAGAAAACTGCCTCATGGTGGGGTGTTTTGCAGAATCGGCCGGGTCGGATGATCAGCCTCATGATGATTCTATTTTGATCAGTCGGGTGGCCAATTTTAGCCTGATATGACCCTGTCGACTGGGTTCTGATTTCAGCCATCACGACCGTGCCCGGGCTCTGATTTTAGCCTCATACGACCCTGTCGGCCGGCTGTTTTATGGCAGGATCGGCCGATGGGGCTTTTCTTCATGTTTTTACATAATTTTGGCCCTTTTGACCCTCCAAGTACATATCTCACCAAAACTCATGGAACTCGTTAGTTCTATTAAGGATTAAGGTTCTTTCCAAGAGGTTCATGCTTGTCAAAGTTTATTTGGTAGGCTTAAAAAGGAAAATAAAGACTACCAACACCCCCCACACTTAGGACTTTTCTGTCCTGAGCAAAGTAGAAATGAGGAAAACAGAAACGGTGAGGTAGTTCTCATCATGCTTCGCATATATAAAGACTATCCATGATTCTTCATGCCCAAGGGGTTTTAGGTGGCTAACAACCTTGTCTTCAAAAGTTGAGAGATGGAACAACAAAGGACAATCAAATCTTTCTATTTCCTAAGAAACTTAAATTTTGTTTATTTGTTTTTTTTCAATAAAAATAGAGCTCCAAATCACAAGTTATACTCAATTGATGCTCTCAAATCACACAAGGTGGTTTTGATTCCTCTCAATGGCCAGTGGCCAAAATTTCTCTATATATTAAGGCTTATGTAGGGCTCGAGGCGGGGCATATTAAGGCCGCATACTTGTACTTCATTTGTTACTAAGTCAAACCACAGATCCACAGAGAAAACAAGTCATGAGTTATGATCAAGTCATGTGCATGATGACGGGTGTATGGATGAATAAATGGTGGTGCATGCTCCTTTTGAAGAGATTTCTCTCTCTCTTTTGTATTTAATGTATAGAGGAGATCATGGGCTATTCATGATTTAATGTTTTTTTAATAGCCCATAGCTCTTTTTGCTATGATTTTTGGAGGGAGATCAATATATGTGGTGGAGCTTGTTATTTTAATGAATGGTTATGGGGATACTTGAGGCGAACATCCAGTATAGAATTTTCGATATATGGAGTGGTATGAGTGTCCACATGGACTTGATCAAGAGCACATACAAAGTATCTCACAAGGGTCACGATAGTTTGACAAAGTTCTGTGAAGATAAAAGTAGCAAAAGCAATAGGTTTTCATTAAAAGCGTCATCTGGCTTTGGCAGGAATAAAATCATCATTGAGAAGATTGTGAGTCTGGAGTTCTCATTTGTAAGAAAGGAAAAAGGAAGAATGTTCACTTGGTCGTGAGAAAGATTAAATTCTCCATTGTTATATCACATTTATCAACAATTTAGACAAGGTTTTCCTATGCAATGAGTGTTTCCCAAGGGCAATGAGAGAATGCAAGGAGCTATCTTTATACAACAAGCATGATTGGTAGGATAGGTTCATATTACCAAGGTAGACATTCTTAATTATGATGGGAGTTCGGGTTAAGATTAGAATCACATGTTGTGCTCATACCTCCTGAAGTGGCCAGGTGGCCTGGGCCATGGCACATCATGCCGCCTGGCGGGGTGTGCCGCCCGGCGGACCATGCCGCCCGGCGGGCTCTGTCGCCCGGTGAGGTTGGCCGCCCGATGGGGTTTTCTTCACCGTGAGGCACGCTGGTGTGTCATTCATCAAAATTTTGACCCGTTTCCTGATTTGTCATGAGACTCGATCATTTGTGAGATACAAAGTCCGACCTATGTGTTGCCACATAGATCGGAGAAATATATTGAAGTCAACACAAAAACAATCTTTAAATTTTATTCATAGAGCCCTGGCACATTACATCGTTGAAATAATGAAATTAACTAAAAAATTGAACTAAACAAATGAAAACCAAAATGAATGAAATGAAGGAATTAAATCTAAGCGCCAAAGGAAATCTAAAGGGGCTCTAAGGGAGAGGGATACGGTAGGTGTCCGGATGCCGAACCGCCATGGCTATGCGTTTGATTCTAGATCCAAGTCCTTTACGCAACCACTCTAGTCTTCGAGCACCTCTCGCCTTAGGTGCTCTCCCCCCATCCGGTCTTCAACCTTGTCCACCCACCGCCGAAGCCCCTTCACCGCCTTCCATAGAGCGCCTGTCTCATCATCACATGGATCACTAAATTCCATTCTTCCACACGGTCCACGGATCGGTGGAGGAGAGTGGCGGTGCCTAGGCCTAGGAGGCATGGAGTCAGTGGACTCAGCGATCACCCCCAACGGAACCTTTTGGTACAGCACCTTCCCATAGCCGGTGGCCGTTTTATGGCCATGAACGACATAAGGAGGGGGGCTACCATTTCTAGAGGTTTCCTCCACGCTAGACACCACTTGCTTGCCGATCTGTTCATAGCGGACCAAGGCCATCCCTTCCTCAATCTGAATGGCGGCTCGGTACGTAACTCCCGTACCGACCGCAGGGGTTGGGGTAGGGAGGTTTGGAGAGCTAGGCCTGGCACCGGCATCTTTCTGAGGTCTGAGCTGCCCCGTGGTTGCACAGGTTGGGGTTACAGGGAAAAACTGCTTCCCTTTCCCGATTGCGTGCAAGGAGGATGATGTGGACAAGGGTTCCCGATATTCCGAAAGGTTCTTGGTAAGTTGATTTGGTCGGAGGCGAAACACAAATCGATCCGGCTTCAGAACAGCACGTTCTAAACCCCGCAATCGCAGCACAACGTCTCCTCTGGTTATCAACCGTCCAAAAGACGATTGACCTCGCCGAGAAGGCTAATCCTACCTGCGAATCAAGAACACAAGCAAGAACAACGAAGAATGCAACACAATTGCAGATGTATGATTAAACTCTCGAAGTTGGGGTCTCACAAACCGATGAACGGCGAAACTGTTTATGAACAGAATTGATCTAAGCAAAACCCGAACCCTAATAGTGTGGCGGCGGCTGTATATAAAGACCCTAGGGTCGTGCAAGACCCTCTGGACGCGCCCCGAATTGGGCTCAACTAGATACAAGGCCCAAAGACAAAAAATAAGCGACGCAGCACCGACACAGATTCTGGACTCTCTCTTGTTTTGACGATTCCCGATGACTCCGGATGAATTTTGACATGAGGCCGGCGGCATTGGAAAGTTCTTCTCCTTATCTTTCCGTGCATATGTAGAACGTCCAAATCCGAGTCCGTATGCGTCCTGGGCGACCCTTTTAGTACAGACTGGTCCTGGGCCCCGAAACAGACTCGAAGTCGGTTTTGATTGGGCCTCCACTTTGGCTTCCAAGCCCTTGCTGGCCCTCCACGTTTCCAAATCCTTCTCCCATCATCTCCTGGTCCTCTCCATGGTTTCTAATCATAAAATAATCATTAGGTAGCAAACCATTCTCAAAAGTAACATATAGCAAAGAACGTAGGAACGAGCTCACCTCTAAATTTAGTTGTCGTGCATGAGCTCTAGTCATTGGACCTTGCAAGTCCAGATTTGGAGGAGTGTTGTGTGTATCCATAGGAGTGATGTCCTCATCAGAGGAGAGTCCCCGGGGTGCACTACCGCCACCCAGCCTGGCAAGCGACACCGGCCGACGGGAGCTGCAGCCCGGCCTAGCAGGTGATGTCGGCCGGTGGGTTCTACTACCAGCCCACAGCGGCATGGCCGCCCGACAAGGGCCACCACCCAGCTTGGCAGGGGATGCCGCCCGGCTTGCCGCCCGGTGGTGAGGGAGACGGCCGGATCTTGGCTAAAAGCTAGGGAGGCTCATCGTCGAAGATTTCTTTGAGAATGAGGCGCCGGGCAAGACGTTCACTAGGAGGGGCCATGTTCTTCTGGCTGGACTTGGCTTGAGGTGCCCCTGGGGTGGCTGAGAACTCTCCATTTTTGTTCATCTCAGGGGATTCGGCCATGGCTTTTCTGAGTGTGGAGAGATCAGAGACTGGGGGTCGTTTTAAGGGAAAAACTCACCTAGGCTATAGGACGGATAGGGTTGGAGTCGGCGGAGGCCTCTCTGGGTTTGACGTGAAGGCAAGGCATAAATTTGAAAGATTGTTGTCACCGCCCGGCATGTCCCACTGCCCTGCAGGGTTGGCTACCAGGCGGGGTTTCAAAACCCTACATGGTTGACTGGGCCTTAGAGGCCGAGGGTGGCAGGCTAGGCTGCCTGGCGGGGTTGGCCGCCCGGCGTGCTAGGCCGCCCGTCAAGTGGCGCCGCCCGGGCGGGTTTGGCTGTGCCAAGCCAAGGCATTTTTTTTATTGGGAAGGAAGAAAAATTAGAGCCCTTTTAAGGTCGGGGTCTGACCATAGATGCAAGGGGGTTTGCTTAAGTAGGACTGAATTCAAGGACATCTATTTTCTCAAATTCTGGTTTCCTTGGCTCTAGGAAGATTTTGAGCCTATGACCATTTACCTTGAAATTTTTCCATCATCACTTTGCAAGGTGACGGCCCTATGGGAGGAGGCATTGAGCACCGTGTATGGTCCTTCCCATTTACTCCTAAGTTTGCCATGACCAAAAAGTTTAACTCGGGAGTTAAAAAGTAGTACCTTATCTCCCTCTCTGAACTCTTTATGGTGAATCCGTTTATCGTGCCACCTCTTGGTCCTTTATTTGCATAGTTTAGAGCTGTGATAAGCTTTTTCTCTCCATTCATCTAATTCTGCCAACTGGATCTGCCTCTTAATCCCTACCGCGGTTAGGTCCATATTCCATTTTCTTATGGCCCAATGTGCTTTGAATTCCATTTTGACTGGTAGGTGACATGTTTTACCGTAAACCAGTTGATATGGTGTCATTCCTATGGGAGTTTTGTAGGCTGCCCGATAGGCCTAGAGTGCTTCATGGAGTTTGGGTGCCCAGGCCTTTCCCATTTCGTTTACTGTCTTTTGCAAGATGTTCTTAATCTGCTTGTTTGAGGTTTCCACTTGGCCACTAGTTTGAGGATGGTATGGTGTGGCAACTTTATGATCCACCCCTATTTTGCAAGGCTTTTCTGAAAGTGCGGTCAATGAAGTGGGAGCCTCCATCACTTATCATTACTCGCGGTACCCCATACCATGGGAAAATGATCTCATTGAACATCTTCGTAGCATGCTTTGAGTCTGCTGACCTGCAGGGCATTGCTTCTACCCATTTCGAGATGTAGTCCACAACCACTAAGATATACTCAAATCCTTCAGAGTTTGGGAAGGGTCCCATATAATCAATCCCCCAGACATCAAAAATATCAACTTGCAAATTGTTAGTGAGAGTCATAGCATCTCTTGAGTTGATATTTCCATGTTTTTGGCACCTGGGACATCGCCGCACAAAATCTTTTGCATCTTGGTACATGGTGGGCCAGAAAAATCCACTTTGCCATACCTTAGCATTTGTACAGAATGCTTCGTAGTGCCCTCCATAAGGGGATGAGTGACACCTTTCCAGGATTTTTAGAGTGTCTTGTATGGGAACACATCTTCTTAGCAGACCATCTGAGCATACTCGAAAGAGGTAGGGGTCGTCCCAAAGGTGTATCCGACTATCTCTTATGATCTTCTTTTGATCTGCCCCTAGTGGTATGTACCCTGCTACAAGGTAGTTAACAATATTTGCATACCCGGGGTCTATGAATGAGACTTTGAAAAGGGTATCATCCCTGAGACAGTCGTCTAAAGGTAGCTCATCTTGACCAGAATTTTCTAAGTGGGAAAGATGATCTGCCACTAAATTCTCGACTCCTCTCTTATCCCAGATTTCTATGTCAAATTCTTGAAGGAGAAGGATCCAACGAATGAGCCGAGGCTCAGCATCTTTCTTTATCAAAAGGTACTTGAGGGCTGCGTGGACTATGTATATGATGACCTTGGACCCAAGCAAATAGGATCTGAATTTGTCTATGGCAAAGACGACTGCTAATAATTCCTTTCCTGTGGTGGCATAGTTGAGCTGGGGGCCTGTCAGAGTTTTACTTGCATAGGAGATTGCATAGTGCTTCTTGTCCTTGCTTTGTCCTAATATAGCTCTAATGGCGTAGTCACTTGCGGCACACATGATCTCAAAGGGTAGTTCCCAATCTGGCGGCTGGCTAATAGGGGCTGTGACTAATGCCTTCTTTAGCCTTTCAAATGCAGCCATGCATTCTTCATCGAAGTTGAACGGAGTGTCCTTGGCTAGGAGGTTTGTCAAAGGTCTGGATATTTGAGAGAAATTCTTGATAAATCTCCTATAGAAGCCGGCATGGCCGAGGAAACTGCGGATTCCCTTGATGTTTGAGGGTGGTGGCAGGGAGTCAATCACCTCTATTTTCACTTTATCCACTTCTATCCCCTTTGATGAGATCTTGTGTCCTAGGACAATTTCTTCTTTCACCATGAAATGGCACTTCTCCCAGTTGAGAACAAGGTCTTTCTCTTTGCATCTTATTAAGACTTTCTCTAAATTGTTCAGACATGCCTCAAAGGTCATACCATAGAAAGAAAAGTCATCCATGAAAACTTCCATGACCTTTTCTATCAAGTCTGAGAAGATGGCCATCATGCATCTTTGGAAAGAGGCTGGTGCATTGCAAAGTCCAAACGGCATCCGTCGGTATGCAAAAGTGTCGTACGGGCAAGTAAAAGTTGTCTTTTCTTGGTCCTTTGGGTGGATGGGAATCTGGTGGAGCCCGAGAAACCATCCAAGAAGCAGAAGAATGAATGCTTTGCTAAGCACTCGAGCATCTCGTCTATGAAGGGGAGTGGGTAATGATCTTTACGGGTTGCTTTGTTGAGTTTTCTGTAATCTATGCACATGTGCCAACCCGTAACTGTACGTTGGGGCATCAATTCATTCCTCTCATTTTCGATAAATGTCATTCCTCCCTTCTTGGGGACAACTTTGTGGAGAACCGCCCAAGTTAAATCCAAATTAGTTGAATTAGCTCTCTATTCATAAATAACACGCGAGCCAACAATTCAACCAATAAAAATCCAACCCCGGTAGTCCCCCGATGTGCTTCCCAAACAACGCCCAGGAACATAGCACATCGGTAAACAACATTGCATACCTCACATAGGAGTCACACATACCATATTACAAAATTTTACAAGTCATATACATCATATTACAAGTGATACAACAAAGTGTATAGGTTCTGAAATTTTACAAGAATGAAAGCATTAGAATTTATTTTATTTATCAAAATTACTAGAACATGAGAGAACTACTAAGCCAACTATTTGGTTCAGGTTCTGTGGAACAAATGTACCTAGGATACCTAACCACTCGGCTATATGGCCGAGTGGGCCGGGGGCTCGGTTATGATGTATTTGGCCCAGGAGATATTTACTTAGATATTTATTTGAGTAAGCAGCAAGTTAGGTTAGCAGATATATTGATAGATAGAATCTGTTGTAACCGACTAAAAGATTACCATGTAAACCTCTGCCCTTCGGATATATAAGGAGGGCAGAGGGTCATCGACAAAGGGGAGACTCGTATTGGAATCCTAATTCCAGTGCGAGCACTAGCAATACAGAAACACCAAACAGGATGTAGGGTTGTTATCCTTCGGGAGGCCCGAACCTGTATAAACCCTGTGTCTTGTGTCCATCGATCTTTCATACTCATACGCATACCTAGATCTACTATCAAGAATATCTCTCGATAGTTAGCACGCCAGGTAGGGGCAGCGTTGAGTTCCACTCTGTTGAAATCGATGGCTTTCATTGACATCAAGTTCCGCCTGGGAGAAAAGAACCGCTCTGGCACCATCAGCTTCGTGGCCGATCAAAGCGAGGACCTCGTCAAGCAAGATCAGGCGACCCTCCTGGCGATCGTCGTGCCTTCAGATCCAGGCGTCAGCAGAGCTTCGGCAGTCATTCAGACCTATTCGGCCGATTGGTTCCCACTCGGCCTCAACAACGCAGAGACAACTCTCCAAAGGGAAACCCTCCCGGACCTTGCTCCACGTTGCTCACAACAAACCGATCGGCAACATTGGCCGACTCGGACCTCACTACAGTCGATCTCCCGGCTTTTCATACGAATCAGTCGGATGAAGATCCCAATTTTTTCTATGAATCAAGATTAGTAGCAACAATCGGCCTTGAAAATGAGTTAGTTCTGGACTTGATCGAAGGGCCGAGTGATTCGGAAAGTTGCTCGTCGAATTATCATGAGGAGTTCATGGTGGCACCTGCTGCCCAAGGAGGCACTGAAGGAGAAACATCGGTGGCAGCCGCCACACAAGCAAATGCACAGCCCTGTGATGGATAGAAAACTGATCCCGAGGACAATGACCCAGATGCCGCCACTCCCCCACTCCGATGGCCGGACACTCGGTAGGGCTCCCGGGTTGTGCAGAATCTGGACATGGGCGACGTCACCTTAAAATTCGATGGTGAAGACGCCTTCAAAACTCCACAGCACAACATCACGGCTGCGGCGGCCCTATTGAGCTCCATAGAGCCCTTGCTCCAAGTCACTCCAGAATTGAAACCTCAGGTCAACCAGTTAAAAGCGCACATCAGGGCAGCGGTAGTACTGGAGATGCATGCAGCGCAATCAACACCGAGCAAGACAATATCCGGGGCTGCCAGTTTGGTCCCCAGCCAGGAAAGAATGGACCGGTAGCGCACAAACCGGCAGGCAACTCCGTCGACCACATCCCCATTGTGGACTACCATGACCGGCATCCAGACATCGACCTACGCAATGGTATACCGCCACGCGATGCGCGGGCTTGATTGTATAGCACATACCAAGAGAGGGACGATGCGGCCCACTTAGAATATGAGGATGAACAATGTCGTCGCGGTTTCATTGACGATCGATCTTATGAGCGCAATAATAGAAGAGAGATGCCCAGAGATGATCGGTACCACAATCGACGGGACGAGGGTCACCATGAGGACAGATTCCGCCAAGAAGCTGGTCACGAGCGGGAGCGAACCCCCATCCTCGAAGACTATGACGATGAGGCTGGCATTCGAGCCTTCACTCGAGAGCTTCGGACCGTCAGTTGGCCGGTCGGCTTCAAAAAGTATGCCGGCAAGACAGATCCACGTGACTGGCTTCACGTCTACTCAACCGCCATATGTGCACTCGGCAGCGACAGTTTTGTCATGGCCAACTATTTGCATGTATGTCTGGCTCCAGCAGCCAAAACCTGGCTCACTAATCTGCCCGACAATTTGATAAGTTCTTGAGCAGAGCTTTGTCGGCAGTTCACCGCCAACTTTCAAGCTACCTTCGACAGGCCGGGGAATCATTGGGAACTCGCCCGGATCAAGCAGCGGGACCGGGAGCCATTACGAGAGTACATCCAACGCTTCTATCGAGTCAAGAATACCATCCCCAATATCTCAAATGCTCAAGTCATTGCCACCTTTCAAAGTGGACTTCGTGATGACGACTTGATCAAGAAGATCAGTAGGTTGGATGCTGCTGGAGGGTTGTTGGCCAAGGAACTCTTCACCATGGCTGATAGATATGCGACCGACAACTCGGCTTTGTTCCAAGTCCGCCAATACAAAGATGAGGCACCCCAGAGCCGTAATCAGTCGGGATCGTCCCACCAAAACAAGGACGGCGATAGGAAGCGCAAGCAAGACCGGACGGTGGCCAACACGGAGCTCCCCACCAGGAAGAAACAAGTCACTCAGGATGACTTCGACAAAATGCTTGATGGTCCTTGTCTGTTACATGACGACGCTCACAAAGCCAGGGAGTGCTTTAAGCTGAAGAACTTCATACATCATGCCTTGAAAGTCTGCAAAGACTGCCCCTGGATCCCCAAGGGCGGTAGAAAAGATTCGGATAAGGACAACCAAGATGAGGATAAGGAGGAATTTTAGGATCCTGAACGCGAGGTCAACTATATCTGCGGCAGGTCCATGGCAGGTTCGAAGCGCTAGCAGAACATTCTATACAGAGAGGTCCATTCGGTTTCACCAGTGGCCCCTTATTACTTACACTGGTCTGAGGTTCCAATTACCTTCGATCGGTCAGACCACCCGGATTATATCCCCAGGCCCGGAAATATCCCTTAGTACTGACACCGACTATCAACCAAATTTGGCTGAATAGGGTCCTGGTGGATGGCGGCAGCAATTTGGACATCCTCTTCGTAAAAACTTTCAAGGAGCTCGGCATACCTTTGACTGACCTCAAGCCCAGCCAATCGCCGTTCCACGGCGTCATCCCTGGCATGCAGACAGTTCCCCTGGGACAAATCACTCTGCCAGTGACTTTTAGCACTCGGGAGAATTACAGGACGGAGCGCATCACCTTTGAGGTTGCCGACCTCGATTCTACATACCACGCCATCATAGGGTGGCCAGCCATCGCCAAGTTCATGGCCATACCTCATTACCCATATATGATTATGAAGCTGCCAGGACTGAATGGAGTCATTTCACTTCGTTCGGATGTCCGGACATCATACGACTACGACAACGGTAGTTGTGAGTTGACAAAGAAGAAGGTGGTAGCATCAGAGCTGGCCGAGTTGAAGGCAGCGATCGCAACAACGGAGGAGGCCATGCTCGACCCACCCCCCAAGAAGGCGCTGAAGGCTACAGTACGGACGGATGCCATGGATTCTAACAAGATTCAGCTAGATGATATTGATGTATCCTAGACCACCAATATTGGGGTTAATTTAGGTGATAAATAGGAAAGCGCGCTCATCCTTTTCCTTAGAGATAATAAAGACATATTCGCATGGAAACCCTCTGATATGCCCGGTGTTCCAAGGGAAAAGGCTGAGCACAAACTTCACGTTTGAGAAAACGCCAAGCCCGTAAGGCAGCGACTTAGACAATTTTCACAGGATCGAAAGGATGCAATTAGAAAAGAAATCGGCTGACTGCTGGCAGCCGATTTTATTAAGGAAGTCTTTCACCTCGAGTGGTTAGCCAACCCTAAAGAAGAATAAGGAGTGGCAGATGTGTGTGGATTACACTGGCCTTAACCAAGCCTACCCGAAAGATCCGTTCACCCTCCCTCGTATTGATCAGGTGGTCGATTCAAAGGCTGGATGCGCTTTATTATATTTCTTAGTCGCCTATTCAGGGTACCATCAGATCCCCTTAAGTCAATCCGACCAGCTTAAAACTTCGTTCATTACACCATTCAGGGCATTTTGTTACACAACAATGCCCTCTGGTCTAAAAAACGCTGGCGCCACCTACCAGCGAACCATGCAACGATGCCTAGATAGCCAGATAGGAAGAAACGTCGAGGCCTACGTGGACAACGTGGTGGTCAAAAGCCGGCTCCCCTCTGACTTGATATTTGACTTGGACGAAACATTCGGGAACCTTCGCAAATACAACATGAAGCTTAATCCAGAAAAATGTGTCTTCGGCGTCCCATCAAGAAAATTACTCGGTTTTCTAGTGTCACAAAGAGGGATTGAAGCAAACCTAGAAAAGGTAAATGCCATATTATGAATGGAACCCCCACATTCGTAAAAGGACATTCAAAAGCTAACCGGCTGCATGACTGCACTCAGTCGGTTCATGTCACGACTCGGCGTCCGGGGACTACCTTTTTTCCGGCTACTCAGGAAACAAGAATCATTCATTTGGAACGATGATGCACAGAAGACTCTGGACGACTTTAAGGCCTACATCAGTGGTCCTTTGGTTTTAACCCCCCAAAGCCAAAGGAACCTTTGCAGTTGTACATCTCCGCAGCCATACACGTGGTCAGCACCGTGCTGGCGGTGGAACGGGCGGAAGATGGCAAGGCTCAAAAGGTGCAACGACTGGTTTACTTCGTCAGCGAGGTCTTCTCGGAATCCAAGGTACGGTATTTTCAGCTTCAGAAGTTAGTTTATGCATTACTGATGACATCTAGGAAGTTGAAGCACTACTTTGAGGACCATCCAATTGAGGTCCATACATCATTTGGTTTGGGTGAGTTGCTCCACAACCGAGAAGCAATCAGAAAAATAGCCAAGTGTACCGTCGAGCTTGGATCATACAATATTACCTTCAAACCTCATGACGTGATCAAAAGTCAGGCTCTATCCGACTTCATCGCCGAATGGACAGAATGTGGATTACCACCCACCCTGCAAGAACTTACCTATTGGACAATGATGTTTGATGGTTCCTTACAACTGGAAGGTGCCGGAGCAGGGATCATATTGACATCCCCTGACGGTGATAAGTTACGGTACGTTCTCCGAATGCACTTCCGTGCGTCTAACAGCGCTGCAGAGTATGAAGCCTTGTTACACGGGCTTCAGACAGCTATGTCACTCGTCGTCCAAAGATTAAGCATCTCTGGTGATTTGGCATTAGTAATTAACCAAGTCACAAAGGAATGGTGTTGTTCCCATGAGAGCATGATAGCCTACTGCACTGAAGTTCAGAAGCTAGAAGATAAGTTTGATGGCATCGAGTATAAACACGTCCTCCACAAATATAATGAAGAGGCGGATGAACTAGCCAAGCTTGGGTCCAGCAGATCTAAAATACATGATGGAGTATTCCTCGATGATTTACACAAGCCATCTGTACTACCCCAGCAAACTGTGGTGCAGTTGGCACCAAAGCAAAGAGCAACATCTCAAGTAGTTGTCATGCAAGTAGATTGGCGCACTCCATTTACTGAATATCTAGACTGTGGTACGTTACCGACCGATAAAGACGAAGCCCTCCAAGTTATTCGTAAGTCCCGGTCATACTGCATGGTCGACCACCTCCTGTACAAGCAAAGCCCATATGGGATATTGATGAAATGCTTGTCACGAGATGAGGGCATAGCTATACTAGGAGATATTCATGCCGGCATATGTGGTGATGTAGATATGGCCCAATCTTCTGAGAGGTGAGGGGATAAACTCGAATTTGGGAAACTAGGTGTCGACGACCCGGCTTGAATCAGACACGATCCAACCCCGCAACCGTTACACCAAGCACAACTTGATTGTTCCTGCAAGCGTAATCGAGAACACAAGCAAGAGAGGATAAACACGCAATATGAAATTGCAAATATGGATGAAGCAAATCACAAGAAAAGGTTCAAGCTATGAACACAAAAGGACTAATCGCCACAGTGGTGTAGAACAAGAACAGGGGCCCTGGATTACTGTAAAAGGACTTGTCACCACAGTTACAATAATTCGATCAAGTTTCTCTCTGGAAAACTGAACTAAACAAAACCCCAAAACTAAAAGATGGTGGCTACTGAGTTTATGTAGGAAACAAAGACATCCTAGGGTTGGGGGCGACCAGGGGGGCGCCCACAATATGGGCTTAAGGCCCGACACGATACATGGCCAAGTTGGCCCAAAATAGGTGGCACAGCACCTTGTCATGGTCACATATTATGACTCACGACCCTTCTGGATCTAGAACCAGAACCAAAATGACGGCGTCGTCGTCCCCTTTCCAACGCATCAAAGAACGCCTCGTTTGGACGTCGGATGTGGGAGATATCATCAAAACCGTGAAGGGGTGTCAGCTGAATCCGAGACGAACGCGGCGACCGAGTTGGTGACGACTTGTAACTTGGGGAAGGCCATGATATGCGCGTATCCAGCATGGTGATGTCCTCATCATCCTCCCCTTATTGAATTGAAGTCGTCCTCGACACCATCTCAGCATCAATCTCCTGCAAAAGGTTAGTACTAGCAGAATGCAAAGCACAAGATACATGATCATCGATAGAAGATATATCATGACAAAGCATAGTATAGCAAGGTGCATCATGATTATCACAAAGATCAGTAACAGTAGATGTCATAGCAAGAAAAGCACCTCCCTTTAACTGAATAGCCTTATGTTTAACATCAGAAAGTTGTTTGTTATCATGTTTATTCTCAGTATTTTCAGCAAGCAGTTTAAAATGATTTCTAATATCAGTAGGCAATAACAGACGCAAAGTAATATTCCTGTCCTTATGCACGAATGTATATGTATTTGTTCTACCATGATGGGCAGCATCCGTATTATATTCCCATGGATGGCCTAATAGAAGCGAACATGCTTGCATAGGTACAACATGAAAATCAGCAAAGTCTTGATAAGAACCTACTGAAAAGTGTATACGTGCTAATCGAGTTACCTGTGCCGTACCACTATTGTTGAACCATTTGATGTGGTAGGGATGATGTAGTGCATGCGTGATCAAGCCAAGTTTGCTTACCAAATCGGAACTTACCAAGTTGTTATAGCTCCCAATATCAATGATGGTGAGAACACGGCGGTCCGCAACAATGAGGTACATGTAGAATAAATTGTTGCGTTGTTGTTCTTCTTCTTGTTCCACCTGAGTGGTAAACACACGCTGAACAATGAGACTAGGAAAACCCGCGGTGGCAGCAATGGAATCAATGGCGGTAGTCTCCTGCTCCTCCATCGAATCTGCAACAAGGTTAGGCATATGAGCAAATTCATCTTCAACATCACTATAACTTTCATACCCATTAGCAGTAGCGATGAAAGCACGACGACTAGGGCAATCCTTCATGACATGTCCCATGCCATTGCAGCGGTGGCAAATAATGGTGGTGGAGGAGCCACTCCTAGTACCGGAAGTAGTAACCTTCTTCTGGTGTTGGTGCTGCACACTAGACGATTGCACTTCAGAAGTAGGCGCAAGTGGAAGAATTGTTGCTGGTGGTTTAGCAACCTGACTGTTCAAGTTCTCTACTCCAGTGCGTTGCTGGAGAGATTGCTCAGTGTTGGACCTGCAAAATTGTTGTGGAAGGCGTCCCTGTACTTCTCGTTCAGCCTTAAGAGCAATATGATATAATTGGCTGAACCTATTCCACTCTTTATAGTCAACAATATTCTGGATATCATGGTTCAAACCACCAAAAAATCTAGCACTAGTTTCAATATCATCTTCATGTATGTCACAACGTGCAAAACCAATAAGCAATTCCTGATAATATTCCTCTACTGTTTTACTACCTTGTGTCAAAGATTGTAATTTCAAACATAAATCATGTTGGTAATAAGGAGGAATAAAACAAGATTTCATGCTTTGTTTCAAAACAGGCCAAGTGGCAGGTATAGCAGCATTAGTATTGCAAAGATCATTCCACCAAAAGAGAGCAAAACCTGTAAACTCACTAGTAGCAAGTCTAACTCTATGCTCAGCAAGAACTAAATGAGAATTAAATTTCTGTTCAATAGCAAGTTCCCAATCTAAGTATGCTTCAGGATCAGCACTACCGGCAAAAGGTGGCATGTTAAATTTGGGCTTAACAAAAGTATCAGTATTACCACGATTGTTATTACCTCCCATACCGTGTCGATTACGATGAAGACGGTCTGCATCACGGTCAAAATCATCATCAGCAGCAGCTCGTTGAGGTGGAGGTCGTCGTTCCACATCCTCAATACGGTGGACAACAGTGTTGATGTGACCCATCAACTCGGCAAACTTTGTTTCCATGAATGTATGCTGGTCCACAAGAAACTTCGTGAGCTCGGCCTTGGAGACGCAATCATTGAAGTCTGTAGGGGACTCCAACTCTTCAGGTGTCCCTTTCCCTTTCTCTGACATGGTTAAAAGCAAAAGACAACACTAAACAAAAAGATTAGCCCTATCAACTAGCAGGCAGCAGAGGGTGTAGAAAGTGGAAAACAATATCAGAAGCAATGTATCACAATCTTGCAAGTGTTCTTACCAAAGCCAAACAGGTCGACACAATCTGTAGTTGAGCATGGGTGTAACAGTTGCAAGGAAGAAACCTGTGTTGCAATATGTATAGCTTGGAAGGCTAATATGTATGTCAATGGAACACAATTCAATAACAGATAGTAGCACGGAATAAATGTCCAAAGCAGTGTCCTAATTGCTGGTAAAAGAATCATGTTCAAAAACAGTTGTGATAGCAAGAACAATGGCAAAGAACAATGGCAAAGGCAGCAAGGATCAAAACAGACTTCACAGACTTAGAATTTTCAGGGCGGGGGGGGGGGGGTGCAAATCAAAATCTTGATTTTTTTATATGATTTTTCCACTATTTTTCTGTGATAGAGGAATACAAAGGAAGGAACCACAAAAAGTTTCAACTCAAACAGAGGGAAAACAAAGGGTAGTGTGGGTCACCTCAACTTTGAGTCAAGAATCTGCTATAAAAATTTCAGCCCAATCGGAGCAACGAGCGAAAAGTTATGCCTGTTTTACCAAAGGTATGTCAAGATAGGGTGTCAGGGGTGTGAGGGGGGGGGGGGAAACAGAATCGGGTAGGGTTTTTTTGTTGGCAATGGATTGTGGGTGAGGTGGGTGGGTGACACGATGGTGAATCCAATGGAAAACACGATGGTGATGGTGGTGTGCAGCGGAGATCAAAACATAGACCGAATCGAAACACAAATTCAAACCAGCAACTGAACTCGACTAGGACACAAACTCAACACTACGGACTCTGAAATTAAATTATGCAAAGGCTAAACAGTGTCTGGGATGGTGGGGAAATTATTTTTGTAGGCTTTTTCGTGGACAAAAAGGTGATGAACACAAACGAATCTAAAGGGAAGAACACGATAATATCTCACGGGGAACCAAGGAATCTGATACCACTTGATGTAGATCTGGCCCGATCTTCCGAGAGGTAAGGGGATAAACTCGAATTTGGGGAACTAGGCATCGACGACCCGGCTTGAATCAGACACGATCCAACCCTGCAACTGTTACACCAAGCACAACTTGATTGTTCCTGCAAGCGAAATCGAGAACACAAGCAAGGGAGGATAAACACGCAATCTGAAATTGCAAATATGGATGAAGCAAATCACAAGAAAAGGTTCAAGCTCTGAACACAAAAGGACTTGTCGCCAGAGTTATAATAATTCGATCAAGTTTCTCTCTGGAAAACTGAACTAAACAAAACCCCAAAACTAAAAGACGGCGGCTACTGAGTTTATGTAGGAAACAAAGACGTCCTAGGGTTGGGGGCGACCAGGGGGGGCGCCCACAACATGGGCTTAAGGCCCGACACGATACATGGCCAAGTTGGCCCAAAATAGGTGGCACAGCACCTTGTCATGGTCACATATTATGACTCATGACCCTTCTGGACCTAGGACCAAAATCAAAACGACGGCGTCGTTGTCCCCTTTCCAACGCATCAAAGAACGCCTCGTTTGGACGTCGGATGTGGGAGATGTCATCAAAACCGTGAAGGGATGTCGGCTGGATCCGAGACGAACGTGGCAACTTGTAACTTGGGAAAGGCCATGATATACGCGTATCCAGCATGGTGATGTCCTCATCATGTGGGAATCACGCGAGCCCATATACGATTGCGGCCAAAGCAATGAAGCAAGGATTTTATTGGCCGACCACTTGCACTGACGCCAAAGACATCGTCCGGAAGTGTGAGGGCTGCCAGTTCTTCGCTCGCCAGATGCATGTACCCGCCACTGAGCTTCAAAACATACCAATAACCTGGCCGTTTTCAGTATGGCGTTTGGATATTGTTGGACCTTTCATGAAGGCTCAAGGAGGTTTCACCCACCTATTCGTGGCGGTGGACAAATTTTCTAAATGGATTGAAGCAAAACCAGTCGGCAAAATATCGGCGAAGAAGGCCATTGAATTTATTACCAAAATAGTCACTCAGTTCGGTGCCCCATACAAGATCATTACTGACAATGGTAGTTAATTCACGGCAGAAGAGTTTAAAGAGTTCATTGACCGAGTGGGTTTTAAGATCAGTTACGCTTCGGCTGCCCATCCGCAGAGTAATGGCCAGGTTGAGAGGGCAAACGGACTCCTGTTGTCTAGAATTAAACCTCGTATATTTGATCGATTGGAAAAGTATGCTTGGCGTTGGGTTCAGGAGTTACCATTGGTGCCATGGGGTCTTAGAACCAATGTAAGTCGCGCCACGGGACACTCTCCCTTCTCTTTGGCTTATGGTTCAGAAGCAATGTTACCAACTGAGATGTTATTCGCCTCCCTACGCGTGGTAGCATATGAAGAACAAACCTCCAATAGCCATAGGCATGATGACCTTCTATTTCTAGAAGAACAACGAGACACCACTTTGGTTCGGTCGACGAAATATCAACAAAGCCTGAGGCGTTATCATGACAAGAATGTTCGGTCGGCGATTTAGTTCTAAAACAAGTCCAATCTACGGTTGGTAAGCACATGTTGTCGGCCCCATGGGAAGGACCTTTTATTGTAAAGGAAGTCACTCGACCAGGTGCATACCGATTGATGTGCGAGGATGGATCAAACCTTCAGAGTTCGTGGAACATATCACAACTATGTTATTTTTATGCTTAGTTTATTGTAATCTATTCATTTTATATTGTTTACATATATATAAATATCATGGTCATGATGTTTTGAATTTATGATTTCTATGACATAATTGATGATATTGTATCAATCATGACTCCAATACTGACACTTGGTATCACCGCAACTCGTACATGTCGACCAAGCGGGTTACTTAGTCCCCAGGGTTCATGTCGTCTGTTGCGGACCAAGGCAATTCTCCCGGTTCACATATGCTTGACCGAGTGGGTTCTTAGTCCCCATGGTTCATATCAGTTATTGGGACCATTGTTTAGAAAGCTGACATGAGTTGTGTATTGGTTGTGAGTGTTTAACACAAGTTCATACAATACATAAACAAAGCAGCGCGACCCAAGAATTCATTACAATACTGGTAATGAATCTAGGCCCTAGCGGTCTACTGAACTGAATTATATAGTAGAACTGAATTATATTACAATATTAGTAGTGCAATATAATATCCAACAAAGCTTTACAAATCCTTACACCTTTGGTAACGGATCTAACTCTATCTGGTCAGCTAATACGTGAGCAGTTTTTTGTGCCTCGGCCACAAGAGATTCGCATTGCTCGTCAGAAAGGTCTTCATGGAAACCTTCTGCAACCACATCCAAATCTATGCTGGGGATGTGAGATTTCGCTATAGCCAGCACTTGAGCGCCGACTAATTCTGCAACATGCTACGCGTGTTCTCTCACTCAGTCTGGAGCCTCCTACAATCGAGTCAACAGATCTCGGCACCGAGGGGGTTTTTCATCGAGGAAGATGTACTGAGCAACTATTTCTGCATCTTTCTGCACAGCTGCAAGAGACCATCGAAGGTTTTCATCACCCTCAATAAATTTCTTCTGCAAAATCTCATAGTACCTTTTTGACCCTACAGAAATGCTATAATCACATATGTCCAGGCACATATGAAATTGGCCATAAAGGTATTATGAAAACAATATTTACCTCTTAGACATTTCTCCACATCTAATTTTTCAGCTTCGAGGGTGGCAGCATTTGCCTTGTAATCTTCCTTGAGCTTTTCAACTTCTTTGAATGTATGTTGGAATTTGTTCAGCTCATCTACCACCTTTTTGAAAATTCCTTCGGCTCTGGATAGCTCGGCCTCTAGCTTTGTATTTCGCTCCCTATGAGCCTTTATTGTCCCTTTAGCCTCTATCATTTATAAACATGTCAGTTTACAGAATAATCCCCATATGTATAGGTATATCAGTTTTTACCTTCTTTTCTCTTTTTCCAATGGGCTTGGGATTCTTGCATAGTTTTGAAGCTATCTTTAAGCTTCGCAAAGTTGTTTTTGACTTCTTCATTGTCCTGGAGCTGCTTTTTTAAGCTTTGATTTTCATTTTTTAAAGCTTAGATAGCCAAAGTAGATGACTCCATCTCCTTTATGCGTTCCTACAATTTTGCGATCTTTGTGGCCGAGTCGGCGTCTTCTTTATGTTTTTGCATCAACGCTTGTGATACCTCTGTAAGGGAAAGGTCAGATAATTGTGTCCCACAAATAGAATGTATCGTTCGGAATTTCCAGTTTTTGTACCATGCAGTTTAAATTGAAGTTCATCCACCTGGGATGAACGGGTTTTTAGATCACTCGAGAGGCGACCCGCTTCAAGCCTTTCCTTTGCAAGCTGATCCTCTAGATCCACTGCCTTTGCACAATGTCTTTCGACAAGCTGCAACAGCTTGTTCTTGCTAGCCATATGGGATTTCGAGGCCTGCATCAACATTAGGAGGAAGATGTGATAAACGGTAACAATGCTTAATTTTTTCTAAAAAGAAAAGCATACCTGGAACGAATGGTAAGCCTTTTTGGTGTACTCCTCAAAGGTCTTCAACTCGGCTAATTCCACCGACTCATCAAATCCTACAATTGTGAATTTACCGATATGGTATACCGACCTAGCAGGCGGGGCTTCTTCTAGAATGCCTTCTTTCACCACTCGGTGAATGGGAGCATTCCTCGAATCACTCAGCTTCTTTGTCGAGTGCTTCGAAACATCATCTCTAGATGTCTTGTCAGACAAAGTAGCCTGGTCTTTTTCAGGAACTCAGCTTTGAGGCGGGATTTCATGAGATGACAATGTCCCTGTTGACCTACCAAACAAATTAGGGTTACACAGATAGCAACTAGAAGGCTAAGAATCAAGTTATCCTGCTTTTCTTACCTTGGGCAGCATTTAAATTTTAAGCCTGACACCTTTGGTGGGGGGCTAGTCGGCCTTGGGGTTTCTGCCGTGCCCATAGGCTCCTTAGTGGTGCCTGTCTTGCTCTTCTCACTCAGACGGACTTGTTCTTCTACAGCCTTTGCCTTATTATCTTGTTTCATGGTCTGCCGAGTGGCGGAGATCTTATCTGAAGCTGTCTTCTTAGCTTCTTCTTGCAGTCTAGTTGTCCTTTCAGCCAGAGACTCTTCTTCATCAGTTACTTCAATGTGTGCCTTGTGATGCTTGGGGGCTGATGGCCGTGTGGGTGATCTTCCTTGAGGCGTCGGAGGCAATGGTGGATTGGACACATAAACATCCAGATTCTGGAATACGTATAAAATATTAATCACTGCTAAAGATAGAGGATATAGTATCAACTGTCGAAGAGGTGAACAGATAAACTTACAGGTCTTCTGTCAGTTTTGGCATGACGTCCGCATTTCACGCTCCCTGGGGCCTAGTTAAGCAGCGATGATAATATATTCTCTAAACGTAGAGTTAATTCCCTATCTGACAATTCTTCTGGCACCTCCATTGTGGGATCTGAACCCATTTGAAACTTCCATCCGGGAATGTGCCATTTCTTGATGGGTTGCACGTGATGATATATGAAGCTTGCGACAACATGTACTCCGGTATATCTTTTGGACTTAAGAGATGCAATTTCTTTCAGTATGGCATCCACTTGAGATTGCTTGTTTGGAGCGGCTTTTTCTTACCACTCGGGACGTGGCGTAAGGGACATCCCGTGATAGAACCAGTCTGCATGCCAACCTTTGTTTGTGGAGGGGAGGGGTACTTCGATATACTTGGATTTATTCCTTAACTGGAAGCCAGCCCCTCCGATCACACTATTATTATTCGATTTCAAGACAAACAATTCCTTGAAAGTATCAAAATAGGGATGAATCCCCAGGAATACCTCACAAAGATGGATAAAAATAGCAATATGCAGGATTGAGTTGGGGTTCAGGTTGATGAGGTTGATGCCATAAAAGAAGAGCAGACCACAGAAGAAGTCGCAACAGGGAATTCCAAATCTACGGTAGAAAAAGGAGGAGAAAACAGTGATTTGGACGACCGGAGGTTGGGGAAATTTCTGACCTATAGCTTTGATCCATCCGTCGGTTTGCTGATCTTGAAGCACTCCGTCAATCACCATCCTGTTGATCTTTTCCGCATCCATAGCCGATGCCGGGAATTCTTGCATGGCGGCGGGGATGTTGTACATGGCTTCTTCCTCGCCTTTCTCAGGAGATGATTGCTTCTTGGACTGGGTTCTGATGCTTTGGCGGGTTTGCTTTGGTGCCATTAAGGCAAGCAAGCAGCTATGCAGAGATGTTGGGGGAAATGGAGCTTTGAGATCTAGGGTTTCAGTGTCTTTGATGGCGGCGACTGCAAAATGAAGACGAAGGGATGTGACTGTTTCGGCGGCACCTTTATAAAGGAAGGATAACCTAATGGGTCGCAGGTCCTCATAACCCGATATTCCAGTCTCGTGAATCAGTAGGTGCCTTTATTGTGCTATTGACAATCATTTCAGCGTTAACCTTGGACGTCGTGGGTCTCGATGTTAGTGATAAATCACTCGGATTATTACGATTTCAACCTTGGAAGTTGTACCTTTCGAGATTTTGCGACAAATCACTCGGATTGTTACGATTTCAACCTTAGAAGTTGTACCTTTTCGAGATTTTGCGACAAATCACTCGGAGTGTTACGGTTTCAACCTTGGAAGTCGTACCTTTTGAGATTTTGTGATCAATCACTCGGATTATCTCAGCACCAATTTTAGGGGTTGTATTTTTTGTGTTAAAATACTCTATCTGAATCATCACTAATCTTGGGGGCTATGGAATTTCAATTTTGTGATAAATCACTCGGATGGAGGTAGCATCAATATTGAGATTGTAGATTGATGATGCATCACTTGGTTTATGATGGCAATTTATCTGAAGACTGTGTAATTAAGCTTTGAGGATTATTATGATTCAATCTGGATATCAGATATTTATTTTTCAAAGAACTCACAAGTTGCTTCAGTAAAGACTTAACACCTTCTGAGTTGGGGGCTGTAATCATAGCGTATGCCTTTTTTTCAGGCATACATGAAGAAAAGTTATCAGCTACAACAAAAGAAGCACTTTCCAATTTTAAAAGATGTCGAGATGAATCTAGGCGACATTTTCAAGATTGGAAAGTTCTTGGAGGCTACTGTGGGACATATGTACCTAGGATACCTAACCACTCGGCTATATGACCGAGTGGGCCGGGGGCTCGGTTATGATGTATTTGGCCCAATAGATATTTACTTAGATATTTGTTTGAGTAAGCAACAAGTTAGGTTAGCAGATATGTTGATAGATAGAATCTATTATAACCGACTAAAAGATTACCATGTAAACCTCTGCCCTTCGGATATATAAAGAGGGTAGAGGGTCATCGACAAAGGGGAGACTTGTATTGGAATCCTAATTCCAGTGCGAACCCTAGCAATACAGAAACATCAAACAGGACATAGGGTTGTTATTCTTCGGGAGGCCCGAACCTGTATAAACCCTGTGTCTTGTGTCCATCAATCTTTCATACTCATACGCATACCTCGATCTATTATCGAGAATATCTCTCGATAGGTTCTAGTATAAATAATAACGAGTATGCAATGGAAGATTTTAAAAACAAAGTAAAAGAATGCCGATAGTGCTCAGCCCACAAACACCACCAACTCGCACCAAAATAGGATAGCAAGACATCACACCTGCAAAAACTTAAGCAAACAAACGTGAGTACGAAGGTACTCCACAAGACTTACCCGTGGGCTAGTCCCGACTCCAAAGGATTATGCATTTTGGTTGTAGCAAGGAATAAAGTCATAGGTTGACATTTTTGCATAAAGCGATAATAAGTATAAAGTTACATGTGAATATAAGCATAAACAAAAGACCAACTAATGGGCACAAGACACCTAAACAACCCCATACAATTATGTATCCAAGTATCATCATATATCATCTCCCACATTATCAATTTTATCATCTCAAGTGAAAGTCTAATTACTATGATGAAGCTCAATAGAACACTAAGCGTGATCATGACCGAGATCGTGGCAATTCGAATTGATTATACACCCTGCAGGGGAGTCCCAATGTACCCACACGACTAGAGGACCATGCGGCTTATGTAACCAGCCAAGCCACATAAGGGGGTACTCATGTCAACCTTTTTCATACCCATTCCCGGACAGCTGGAAAACCCTCACCACAGGGAGTACTATGGACCTTCTCTGAAGGTACCCAGCATAGATACTCGTGCATGTAAATCAAGTAATGAAGTTGTAACCCAACAGCAGGTATGAAGTGGGATAATCAGCTTGTCTTACCATTATATTCGACATGTGGTTAGAACGAAAAGTGCTTAGGCCAACGAGAACATCGCGTGGTCCTTAATCAACCAAGAGAGGCTATCATCTATCCCTCTCCTAGCCCTCAAATTAATCAACATCTCAATACACTAAATCTGAACTGATCATCAAGTGTATACAAGTTTCATATACCCGACTAAGCATGTGTAAGCATTTGACAAAATACCAAATTAAACCAACCCACCCTGAACCAGCAACAAATCAAGGACAAGGATATAACAAACAACAAGGAGGGGATAATGCAGCAAGTAGGACTAAACTCATAAATACCACTAGTGCCCGACTTAATGCAAACATAGACGCATACATCAAATTAGACTCATCCAAATAAGGGTAGAAATATGCATGGTGCTTGCTTGGAGTTTGCGGGTGTTCCACAACAATCAATCACAGCAGCTTCAAACATCAATCAGTAATAGTAGCTTCATCCCTTCATTGCACCCACGTTGGTCTCCGATATATCGATCACTAGATACAAAAAATACGTCTGTATAAAAATGCATGCCATGATGTGATGCATGATGCAAATCATATGAAATTTGGTAGAGAAGTTGGTAACGAAGTCATGAATAAATGCAATTGGAATTACTCAATTTGTAGTTGTATAGCTCGAGTTATTAAAAAAACATCGAGGTCTATCCAGAATCGGTTAATTTTAGTTAAATTGGGCGATTAACCATTTGGAGAAAAATTGGAAGAAACTTTCTGGACATGGTTTCATTTTTAACTGATGAGGTACATTAACACATGATTTTTAGAACTTGATTCACTTCGAGATCATTTATAATTATTTAGTTATAAGTTTTGCAAGTTGCTTAAGCATTTAGGTAATGAACATGAAACATGCACTTAGGAAGGAGATAAAATAATGAGACTTTGCACATGAATATAACAGCATGAAACTTGATTTGTAGCATAGGTTTCATTAATTTAGCATGCACGCAATGTAGGTTTATGAAATTAACAAAAATAGGCATGATTAACATGTTAAAAGTTCACACAAGTTGAATAATAGAGCAAACATTAATTTTATCAACCTTATTGCAGTGTGCATGACCTAACAAAATCTCTAGAATAGTAATCATCATTTCATATTAGTAATATATGGAGGAGAATAAATATGATAAACACAACATGCACATGACTTAAGTTTAATTGAGGCCTAGAATATTATATGGTTTGATCAACAGAGAAAACATAGCAACTAGCATTTTGGTTCAGAATTTTCAGAGGTCAGAAGCAAGATGAGTTGCATTACATTTTTCATCTAATTAATTACATTCATTAAGTCATTCAGTCAAATAACTTCATGATGCCGGTGTGGTAACATTAAAGCAAGAAAGCATATCATGCAAGGTAAAGTGATTAAGTGTCTAAATAATTTTGCATCCTACCAATGCATGCTACTGGAATGCAATTCATCTTTAAGAAACTATGATTGAAGCAATACATATTTCAAGTGTGCTTATAAGTTGATTTACAAGAACATCATTTGAATTTATTTTAGCATGGTTCTAGAAAATATTAATACATGAGGAAAATTACATGTTGTAGGGAATGACATAAATGAAATAAGTATCAAAGTTTAAGACAAGAACATGCACCTATTAATTACTACAGAAATCACAATTATAATCATTGCTGGAGCAAAATAAATCATTTAATGAATATGTCCGATAGAAGAATTTCATTCCAATACACAGATGCATAGTACAATGCAACACAAGATTTACAGAGCAATATTGAGCATCAAAACATTTATATTTAATTCCCTAGCATTTAAATGGCCAAAACATAGATAAATAAATAACTTTAAATTTAATAAAATGTCATGGTCAGATAAAAATATATTTCGTCTACATGCATCAGGAGAAACATGCATGCAAAGCAAAGACATTTCATTTGAAAAGCCATAAATCATCAGATACGAGCCATTTGTTCAAACCAAAGACATTTCATTTCTCCATGATTTAGTAAATCAATCCAGACCATGGGACTTTATTCATTAGGTAGATATCAATCTTAGGAATCCAACAAAATTTATTTCACATTTGTCTGCTGAGTAGTTATTTAGATATTAATTTTACAGTGTTCTGCCATTTTCTGGAATAAAAATTCAAAAGGAAAAACGATTCAAACTCAAATCTCGCGCGCGTGCACTGCAGCTCGCCGGAGCTCGACGGCGAAGGCCGGCAAGCTGGCCGTAGCCTGCTGTGGCCTCTGTCTGGGGTCGGTACCAAAGGATAAAATGGTCGATTCTACGGCGCGCATCGTTTGGAGGGGTTTGCGATTACCGGGGATGGCCGGAAGGTGGCCGGCGGCAACGTGCAGAACAGGGCGCACCTCCGGCGAGGTCGAGCTCACGAAGCGGAGTGCGGGAGGGGCCAGGGTTTGGCCTGGGTGGTTCGTCCTGTAGAGGTGATCGTCGGCGTCGGCTTGGTCAAGGCAGAGGAGGTCCGGGAGGTAGAGCTCGATGTCGAGGGGCGAAGTTGGCCGGCGGTGGGACTGTAGCTTCGAATCTGTCGAACGGGAGGGTGAATCTGCAGGGTAAATGCTTCAGGGATGTACGCAGGTGGGTGTACTAGCTTCCGGTATAATTAATTGACAAGTGGTTCACCAGGGAGAGAGAAATCGACGTCGAGGTAGTGAGGCGCAGTTCTGCCGGCGTTGGAGAAGATGGCCTTCGATTCTCTCGGTTTGGCTCGAGGGAGGGCAGAGCGTCAGTTGAGGAAGCTTCAGGGACTCCTTGCGCAGCTTCCTGTGCTCCGGCTTGGGCTCTGGTGGGCAGCAGCGGCCGGGACAGGAGACTCCAGCAGAGGCGCTGCAATGGCAGCAATGGCGGCGGCTGAGGAGCAAAATGGAGAAGGGAGGAGCTAGGGTTTCGGCTGAGGTCCAATTTATAGGGTGGATGGGGTCGCGGCCAAGCAGCAAACACGGCCTCAGGCCGGCTGGTCGTCGCCCACGCGGCAGTCGGTCTCTGACAGGGAAAGGGAGAGGAGAGAAGCTGATTCTTCAGTTTTCGTTTTCTGAACATTCCAGACTATGGCTCTGTATTTCAACCAAAAACTGATCTTGTCTTACTCCAAAAATTACCAAATTTGGTAGGAATGATCTCAAGGTCTTGCTCCATCTTTCATCTTCAGAGTCCAAGTTCTAATTCTGGCTACAATTGGAGTTACAAAATTGCCAATATGATCTATTTCTAAACATTGTTTGAATTTAAAAGTGGGTCAGATCTTCCGATAAAATCTTGGGAAAATCAGAAAAAATCTCATTTGTCGTGTAGTTTCTTGTAGTATTTTGATTTGGGTATAGTTCTATGTAATAAAACTAAGTTCTCATACTTGCTCACATTTGACAATTTTGATATTTAAACTTTTTGTTTGAATTTGACCTTTTGACTTTGGAGAAAAGAGTTTCAAAAATTTTTGAGTTGGCTCATTTAGAGTCATTGGTTGACTACAATATAATTATCACCATGAGTTTTTATGGTTTGCAAATATTCTCCAAATTTTAAGCTAACGGGTTAGTCAGACTTAGTAAATTTTTTAATCCTCAATTCAACCTATGTTTCGCTTTTTATGGTTCATAACTTGCTCGTCACCGGTTTCACCATCACCTTGCACTATGATCTTATAAAATCTTTCATGAATGAAGTCTTCATTCTCCAACCAACTCTCAAACTTTACTGCAATTTATGTTTTCAAATTTTGGGCCGTGACAAACTTGAACTGGGCTAACCCACTAGCTAGCTTGGATTGGATAGATAATCCCAGCCTTCAAGAGCTTTAGAATTTCCTTCTTGACAACTTCCCACATTACGTTATTGAGTCCTCTCTTATGCTCTCTAATTGGCTTGTTGTATGGCTCCATGGGAATGCGATGAGTGCAGAAAGTGGGGCTTATTCCCTTAATGTCAGCTAAGGAATATCCAATGACTGACTTG
Organism: Eleusine coracana subsp. coracana; assembly: GCA_032690845.1. NCBI lineage: Eukaryota > Viridiplantae > Streptophyta > Magnoliopsida > Poales > Poaceae > Eleusine > Eleusine coracana. The sequence continues at coordinate 36,534,136 of CM064418.1, forward strand.
TACTCTTCCAACACCGTAACTAACTTAGCTTATTCCATGGGGGATAGTTAGTCACTGACAATGAGAGGTGTGTTCTGGTTGCCGTGCAGGAAGAAATACTTGAGGCTGGAGGGAAGTGGCTTAAGCTCAATGGTTGGAGGGGTTGTTGGCTCATTTTTGTCAAGTTCATCAAAACCTTCATCTTGCTCATGCTATGTAAAGTGTTGGGCCACTTCCTCTAGCTCATTGGTCTGGGAGGCAATTGCTATGTCGGCTGACAGAATTTCCTCCATGATATTTGGTTCGGTTGATGGCTCAGAAGGTGAGTTCATTGATCTCGTGATGTCCATTGTATATGGAGATTCACCAAGTGAGAATGATAGCTCATCTCCTTTTGATTTTGAGAGGTGCGTGATGGGCATGCCAATGACGGCAAAGGTTTTATCTAGCACATCGAAGATATGGAAATCCAGAGCAAAGGAGTTGTCGTTGATGTTTACTTCAATATTAGGAACAACCCCTTCGCACGGATAGACTCCCTTCTTTAACCGAAGGATCTTCGAGGATTTGTCCAATGATCCCGAGAGAAGTAGGGTGGCCGCAACTGATTTTGTCATAAAACTTATCTTGGCCCGGAGATCATAGTAGGTGTCAATGTGCAAGAATTGCTTGTTTTCTGTTGAAATCTTGGCGGCTTTTGGCCTAAAAATGACCAGATCTAGATCAGCTCGATATTCCTCTGTCCACTCCTGACTCAAAATGGAAGAGTGGTTAAAAAGTTGTTCTTTCTCAGTCTCCCTCTCTTCCCAATCGGGTTCCTCTGGCTCCACAGGTGTAAAATCCATTCTCATTTCTACTGGCATTGTTCACACATTTCCAATATTTGAGAGATCGTCATCATCCTCCCATATTTTGGGAAGAGGCAACGGTTCGACCTCGGCTTCTTGTAGAGAGAAGGGTGATTCGTGGCGAAATAGGTATGGGTCCAGAGTGTTAAATGTCGGAGAACGGGCACCTCAACTAGCTCAGACAGCAACGAGGCTACGAACCAAGTAACAAGTCGTGACCGGGGCACGTCAACTGGCTCGTAGAGCAAGAAGCTATGCCCCGAGTGACAAGTCGCAAACTCGAATGTCACTTGTCCCGTACTGCAACGAGGATGAGGATTGAGTGAGAAGCCACAGACGGACTTGTCGACTTGCTTGCATAGCAACGAGGCTGCGACTAGAGTGACAAGCAAAAAAAGAGTATGTCAACTCACTCGCACAGCAAGGCTACGACTTGAGTGACAAGACACAAACAAGGCACGTCAACTGGCTCGCAGAGCAGCGATGTTGGCTAGAACCGATCATCTAGAGGATGAGTTAAAGTGGTCAACATGATATCCTTAGATACTTGGTCACGACCCAATCATCGGCTAGAACTGGTTGAATATAAAAGATGAGTCAAAGGTACAATGAGATATAACAAAGCGGGTCATTCAGTATTTCAGAAGAGTTTTTTCGGTATACCACCAACACTCGACATACTCAGCGACCCGAGTGACAAGCTGCAAAAACTGGTTGAATATATAGGATGAGTCAAAGGTACGATGAGATATAACGAAGCGGGTCATTCAGTATTTTAGAAGAGTTTTTTCGGTATACCACCAACACCCGACATACTCTGCGACCCGAGTGACAAGCTGCAAAGGGGCATGTCAACTGACCTGCACAACAAGGCTGTAGTCAGAGTAACAAGTCACGAACGAGGTAGGTCATCTAGCTCACACAGCAACGAGGGTGCAATTAGAGTGACAAGCATCGAACGGGCACCTCAACTAGCTCACACAGCAACGAGGCTACGAACCAAGTAACAAGTTGCGACCGGGGCACGTCAACTGGCTCGTAGAGCAAGGAGGCTACACCCCAGGTGACAAGTCACAAACTGGAATGTCACCTGGCTCGTAGTGCAACAAGGCTGCGGATCGAGTGAGAAGCCAGGAATGGGCTTGTCGACTGGCTTGCATAGCAACGGGGTTACGACTAGAGTGACAAGCAACGAACGAGTATGTCAACTGACTCGCACAAGAAGGCTATGACTCGAGTGACAAGACACAAACAAGGCACGTCAACTGGATTGCAGAGCAGCGATGTTGGCTAGAACCGATCGTGTAGAAGATGAGTTAAAGTGGTCAACATGATATCCCTAGATACTTGTTCACGACCCAATCACCTGGTAGAACTTGTCGAATATAGAGGATGAGTCAAAGCTACAAGGAGATATTATGAAGCGGGTCATTCTGTATTCGAGAAGAGTTTTTTGGCACACCACCAACACTCGACATACTCCGCGACCCGATTGACAAGCAGCAAAGGGGCATGTCAACTAACCCGCACAGTGAGGCTGTAGATAGAGTAACAAGTCATGAACAAGGTAGGTCATCTTGCTCACACAGCAACGAGGCTGCAATCTGAGTGACAAGCATCGAATGGGCACCTCAACTAGCTCACACAGCAATGAGGCTACGAAGGAAGTAACAAGTTGCGACCGGGGCACGTCAACTGGCTTGTAGAGCAAGGAGGTTGTGCCCCGAGTGACAAGTCACGAACTCGAATGTCACTTGGCTTGTTCTGCAACAAGGATGTGGATCGAGTGAGAAGCCACGAATGGGCTTGTCGACTTGCTTGCATAGCAATGAGGCTGCAACTAGAGTGACAAGCAAAAAACGAATATATCAAGTGACTCGCACAACATGGCTACGACTTGAGTGACAAGACACAAACAAGGCACGTCAACTGGCTCGTAGAGTAGCGTTGTTGGCTAGAACCGATCGTCTAGAGGATGAGTTAATGTGGTCAACATGATATCCTTAGATACTTGGTCACGAACAAATCACTGGCTGGAACTGGTCGAATATAGAGGATGAGTCGAAGGTACAACAAGATATTACGAAGGGGGTCATTCAGTATTCGAGAAGAGTTTTTTCGACATACCAGCAACACTCGACATAATCTGCGACCCGAGTGACAAGTGGCAAAGGGGTATGTCAACTGACCCGCACAACGAGGCTACAGTTAGAGTAACAAGTCACGAACAAGGCAGGTCATCAAGCTCACACAACAACGAGGCTGCAATCTCAGTGACAAGCATTGAACGGGCACCTCAACTGGCTCACACAGTAATGAGGCTACAAACCAAGTAACAAGTCGCGATCAGGGCACGTCAACTGGCTCGTAGAGCAAGGAGGCTGTGCCCCGAGTGACAAGTCGTGAACTCGAACGTCACTTGGCTCGTACAGCAACGAGGATGCGGATCGAGTGAGAAGCCACGAACGGGCTTTTTGACTGGCTTGCATAGCAACGAGGTTGCGTCTAGAGTGACAAGCAACGAACGAATATGTCAAGTGACTTGCACAACAAGGCTACGACTCGAGTGACAAGACACAAACAAGGCACGTGAACTTTCTCGCAGAGCAGCAATGTTGACTAGATCTGATCATCTAGAAGATGAGTTAAAGTGGTCAACATGATATCCTTAGATACTTGGTCATGACCCAATCACCGTCTAGAACTGGTCGAATATAGAGGATGAGTCGAAGGTACGACGAGACATTAAGCGCGTCATTCAGTATTTGAGAAGAGTTTTCTCGGCATACCACCAACAGTCGACATACTCTGTGACTCGAGTGACAAGCTACAAAGGGGCATGTCAACTGACCCGCACAACCAGGCTACAGTCAGAGTAACATGTCACGAACAAGGCATGTCATCTAGCTCACACATTAACGAGGCTGCATTCCGAGTGACAAGCATCGAATGGGCACCTCAACTAGCTCACAAAGCAATGAGGCTACAAACCAAGTAACAAGTCATGACCGGGGCACGTCAGCTAGCTCATAGAGAAAGGAGGCTGCGCCCCGAGTGACAAGTCACGAACTGGAATGTCACTTGGCTCGTACTGCAACGAGGCTGCGGATTGAGTAAGAAGCCACGGATGGGCTTGTCGACTGGCCTGCATAGCAACGAGGCTGCGACTAGAGTGATAAGCAACGAACGAGTATGTCAACTAACTCACACAACAAGGTTATGACTCGAGTGACAAGACACAAACAAGGCACGTCAACTGGCTCGTGGAGCAACGATGTTGGCTAGAACCGATCGTCTAGAGGATGAGTTAATGTGGTCAACATGATATCCTTAGATACTTGGTCACGACACAATCACCGGCTAGAACTGGTCAAATATACAAGATGAGTCAAAGCTACAAGGAGATATTATAAAGTGGGTCATTCTTTATTCGAGAAGAGTTTTTTCGGCACACCACCAACACTCGACATACTCTGCGACCTGAGTGACAAGTAGGAAAGGGGCATGTCCATTGACCCGCACAACGAGGCTACAGTCAGAGTAACAAGTCTCGAATGAGGCATGTCATCTAGCTCACATGGCACTGAGGCTGCAATCTCAGTGACAAGCATCGAACGGGAACCTCAACTAGCTCACACAGCAACAAGGCTACGAACCAAGTAACAAGTCATGACCGGGGCACGTCAACTGGCTCGTAGAGCAAGGAGGCTACACCTCGAGTGACAAGTTGCAAACTCGAATGTAACTTGGCTCGTACTGCAATGAGGATGCGTGTCGAGTGAGAAGCCATGAATGGGCTTGTTGACTTGCTTGCATAGCAACGAGGCTGCGACTAGAGTGACAAGCAAAAAATGAGTATGTCAAGTGACTCGCACAGCAAGGCTATGGCTCGAGTGAGAAGACACAAACAAGGCACATAAATTGTCTCGCAGAGCAGCAATGTTGGCTAGAACCAATCATCTAGAGGATGAGTTAAAGTGGTCAACATGATATCCTTAGATACTTGGTCATGACCCAATCACCGGCTAGAACTGGTCGAATATAGAGGATGAGTCGAAGGTACAATGAGATATTACAAAGTGGGACATTCAGTATTCGAGAAGAGTTTTTTGGCATACCACCAACACTCGACATACTCTGCGACCCGAGTGAGAAGCTGCAAAGAGGCATGTCAACTGACCCGTAAAACAAGGCTGTAGTCAGAGTAACAAGTCACGAATGAGGCAGGTCATCTAGCTCACACAACAACGAGGATGCAATCTGAGTGGCAAGCATCGAACGAGCATCTCAACTAGCTCACACAGCAACGAGGCTATGAACCAAGTAACAAGTCACGATCGGGGCACGTCAACTGGTTCGTAGAGCAAGGAGGCTGCACCCCTAGTGACAAGTCATGAACTGGAATGTAACTTGGCTCGTACTGCAATGAGGTTGTGGATTGAGTGAGAAGGCACAAATGGGCTTGTTGACTGGCTTGCATAGCAACAGGGCTACGACTAGAGTGACAAGCAACGAACGAGTAGGTCAACTGACTCGCACAGCAAGCCTACGGCTCGAGTGACAAGACATAAACAAGGCACATCAACTAGATCGCAGAGTAGCGATGTTGGCTAGAACCGATCGTGTAGAAGATGAGTTGAAGTGGTCAACATGATATCCTTTGATACTTGGTCACGACCCAATCACCACCTGCTAGAACTTGTCGAATATAGAGGATGAGTCAAAGCTACAAGGAGATACTATGAAGCGGGTCATTCTGTATTCGAGAAGAGTGACAAGGAGCAAAAGGGCATGTCAACTGACCCGCACAGCGAGCCTGTAGATAGAGTAACAAGTCATGAACGAGTCAGATCATCTTGCTCACACAGCAACGAGGCTGCAATCCAAGTGACAAGCATCGAACGGGTACCTCAACTAGCTCACACAACAATGAGGCTATGAACCAAGTAACAAGTTGCAACCAGGGCACGTCAACTGGCTTGTAGAGCAAGGAGGCTGTGCCCCGAGTGACAAGTCACGAACTCGAATGTCACTTGGCTTGTACTGCAATAAGGATGTGGATCAAGTAAGAAGCCACGAATGGGCTTGTCGACTTGCTTGCATAGCAACGAGGCTACGACTAGAGTGACAAGCAAAAAACAAATATGTCAAGTGACTCGCACAACATGGCTATGACTTGAGTGACAAGACACAAACAAGGCACGTCAACTGGCTCGTAGAGCAGCGTTGTTGGCTAGAACCGATCGTCTAGAGGATGAGTTAAAGTGGTCAACATGATATCCTTAGATACTTGGTCACGAACCAATCACCAGCTAGAACTGGTCGAATATAGAGGATGAGTCGAAGGTACGATGAGATATTATGAAGCGGGTCATTCAGTATTCGAGAAGAGTTTTTTTGGCATACCACCAACACTCGACATACTCTGCGACTCGAGAGACAAGCTACAAAGGGGCATGTCAACTGACCCAGACAGCGAGGCTACAGTTAGAGTAACAAGTCACGATCGAAGCACATCATCTAGCTCACATAGCAACGAGGCTGCAATCTGAGTGACAAGCATTGAACGGGCACCTCAACTAGCTCACATAGCAACGAGGCTACGAACCAAGTAACAAGTCGCGACTGGGGCACGTCAACTGGCTCATAGAGCAAGGAGGCTGCGTCCCGAGTGACAAGTCGTGAACTCGAATGTCACTTGGCTCGTACTGCAACGAGGATGTGGATCAAGTGAGAACCCACGAACGTGCTTTTCGACTGGCTTGCATAGCAATGAGGCTGCAACTAGAGTGATAAGCAAAAAACGAATAGGTCAAGTGACTCGCACAACAAGGCTATGACTCGAGAGACAAGACACAAACAAGGCACGCCAACTGGCTCACAGAGCAATGATGTTGGCTAGATCCAATCGCCTAGAGGATGAGTTAAAGTGGTCAGCATGATATCCTTAGATACTTGGTCAGGACCCAATCACCGGCTAGAACTGGTCGAATATAGAGGATGAGTCAAAGGTACGACAAGATATTATGAAGCGGGTCATTCAGTATTCGAGAAGAGTTTTTTCGGCATATCACCAACACTCGACATACTCTACGACCCGAGTGACAGGCGGCAAGGGGGCATGTCAACTGACTCGCACAGCGAGGCTACAATCAGAGTAACAAGTCACAAACAAGGCAGGTCATCTAGCTCACACAACAACGAGGCTGCAATCCGAGTGACAAGCATCGAATGGGCACCTCAACTTGCTCATAAAGCAACGAGGCTATGAACCAAGTAACAAGTCATGACCGGGGCACGTCAACTGGCTCGTAGAGAAAGGAGGCTGCACCCCGAGTGACAAGTCACGAACTGGAATGTCACTTGGCTCATACTGCAACGAGGCTGCAGATCGAGTGAGATGCCAGGAATGGGCTTGTCGACTGGCCTGCATAGCAACGAGGCTGCGACTAGAGTGATAAGCAACGAACGAGTATGTCAACTAACTCACACAGCAAGGTTATGACTCGAGTGACAAGACACAAACAAGGCACGTCAACTGGCTCGCGGAGCAGCGATGTTGGCTAGAACCGATCGTCTAGAGGATGAGTTAAAGTGGTCAACATGACATCCTTAGATACTTGGTCACGACCCAATCACCGGCTAGAACTGATCGAATATAGAGGATGAGTCGAAGCTACAAGGAGATATTATGAAGTGGGTCATTCTGTATTTGAGAAGTGTTTTTTCGGCACACCACCAACACTCGACATACTCTGCGACCCGAGTGACAAGAGGGAAAGGGGCATGTTCACTGACCCGCACAGCGAGGCTACAGTCAGAGTAACAAGTCACGAATGAGGCATGTCATCTAGCACACACAGCAACGAGGCTGCAATCTCAGTGACAAGCATCGAACGGGCACCTCAACTAGCTCACACAGCAACGAGGCTACGAACCAAGTAACAAGTCATGACGAGGGCACGTTAACTGGCTCGTAGAGCAAGGAGGCTGTGCCCTGAGTCACAAGTCACGAACTTGAATGTTACTTGGCTCGTACTGCAACGAGGATGCGGATCGAGTCAGAAGCCATGAATGGGCTTGTTGACTTGCTTGCATAGCAACGAGGCCGCGACTAGAGTGACAAGCAAAAAACGAGTATGTCAAGTGACTCGCACAGCAAGGCTACGGCTCGAGTGACAAGATACAAACAAGGCACGTCAACTGGCTCGTAGAGCAGCGATGTTGGCTAGAACCAATCATCTAGAGGATAAGTTAAAGTGGTCAACATGATATCCTTAGATACTTGGTCATGACCCAATGACCGGCTAGAACTGGTCGAATATAGAGGATGAGTTGAAGGTTCAATGAGATATTACAAAGTTCGACATTCAGTATTCGAGAAGAGTTTTTCGGCATACCACCAACACTCGACATACTCTGTGACCCGAGTGGCAAGCTGCAAAGGGGCATGTCAAATGTCCCGTACAGCAAGGCTATAGTCAGAGTAACAAGTCACGAATGAGGCAGGTCATCTAGCTCACACAACAACGAGGATGCAATCTGATGGCAAGCATCGAACGAGCATCTCAACTAGCTCACACAGCAACGAGGCTATGAACCAAGTAACAAGTCACGACCACGGCACGTCAACTGGTTCATAGAGCAAGGAGGCTGCACCCCTAGTGACAGATCACGAACTGGAATGTATCTTGGCTCGTACTGCAACGAGGCTGCGGATTGAGTGAGAAGCCATGAATGGGCTTGTCGACTGGCTTGCATAGCAACAGGGGTACGACTAGAGTGACAAGCAACGAACGAGTAGGTCAACTGACTCACACAGCAAGGCTACGGCTCGAGTGACAAGACACAAACAAGGCACATCAACTGGATCGCAGAGCAGCGATGTTGGCTAGAACCGATCGTGTAGAAGATGAGTTAAAGTGGTCAATATGATATCCTTTGGTACTTGGTCATGACCCAATCACCTGCTAGAACTTGTCGAATATAGAGGATGAGTCGAAGCTACAAGGAGATACTATGAAGCGGGTCATTCTATATTCGAGAAGAGTGACAAGCAGCAAAGGGGCATGTCAACTGACCCGCACAGCGAGGCAGTAGTTAGTGTAACAAGTCGAGAATGAGGCAGGTTATCTAGCTCACACAGCAACGAGGCTGCAATCTGAGTGACAAGCATCAAATGGGCACCTCAACTAGCTCACACATCAACGAGGCTACGAACCAAGTAACAAGTCGCAACCGGGGCACGTCAACTGGCTCGTAGAACAAGGAGGTTGCGCCCTGAGTGACAAGTTCCGAAGTCGAATGTCACTCAGCTTGTACAACAATGAGGATGCGGATCGAGTAAGAAGCTACGAACGGGCTTGTCGACTTGCTTGCCTAGCAACGTGGCTACGAATATGTCAAGTGACTCACACATCATGGCTACAACTCGAGTGACAAGACACAAACAAGGCACACCAACTGGCTCGCACAACAGTGATGTTGGCTAGAACCGATCGTCTAGAGGATGAGTTAAAGTGGTCAACATGATATCCTTAGATACTTGGTCATGACCCAATCACCGCCTAGAACTGGTCGAATATAGAGGATTAGTGGAAGGTACGATGAGATATTATGAAGCGGGTCATTCAGTATTTGAGAAGAGTTTTTTTGGCATACCACCAACACTCGACATAGTCTGCCACCCGAGTGACAAGCTGCAAAAGGGCATGTCAACTGACCCGTCAGCGAGGCTACAGTCAGAGTAACAAGTCACGAATGAGGCAGGTTATCTAGCTCACACAACAACGAGGCTGCAATCTGAGTGACAAGCATCGAACGGGCACCTCAACTTGCTCACACAGCAACGAGGCTACGAACCAAGTAACAAGTCGCGACCGGGGCATGCCAACTGGCTCATAGAGCAAGGAGGCTGCGCCCCAAGTGACAAGTCGTGAACTCGAATGTCACTTGGCTCGTACTGCCACGAATGGGCTTTTTCACTGGCTTGCATAGCAACGAGGCTGCGACTAGAGTGACAATCAAAAAATGAATAAGTCAAGTGACTCGCATAACAAGGCTACAACTCGAGTGACAAGACACAAACAAGGCACGTCAACTGGCTCACAGAGCAGCGATGTTGGCTAGATCCGATCGTCAAGTGGATGAGTTAAAGTGGTCAATATGATATCCTTAAATACTTGGTCATGAACTGTAACATCTCGCCCCTCCGAGGCCGAGCCCGCTTAATCTGGCAGCTCTCTAGGTTCTCAAGACTATCCTCACAGACCAACACATGTCTTTTCTGTGCACTTTGTCCTCACTCGTGCGCACCCGTGACAAACTTCCCGGTTGATCACCCATCCCTAAATTGCACCAGGCCAAGCATGCTTGACTTTGGATTTCTTTGGGGATCAGCTTCCGGAAAAGAAGTTGCAACTTGTTGGTATGAGTATTCTATCAGTCCTATTAAGCCTTGGGCCAGGATGTTACACTCTCACCCCCTTAGAAGATCGAGGTCCTCGTCGATCAACCCCAAGCCAGAAATGTCCCCTCAAGGCCACGTCCGTATGTACTTTGTCCTCACTCGTGCGCACCTGGGACAAACTTTCTAGTCGGTCACCCATCCCTAAATTGCTCCAAGCCAAGCACGCTTAACTTTGGAGTTCTTTGGGGATGAGCTTCCGGAAAAGAAGTTGCAAATTGTTGGTATGAGTATTCTATAAATCCTATTAAGCCTTGGGCCAGGATGTTACACTCTCACCCCCTTAGAAGATCGAGGTGCTCGTCGATCAACCCCAAGCCAGAAATGTCCCCTCAAGGCCACGTCCGTATGTACAGTGCCAACGCATGTGCCATGCTGTGTGACCACTCCGGGCTCACACCAGCCATGCACACCATGCCTGCGCAACTGCGACCTCACGCGCCCGTGAAACCGCGAGGGTCGGCTCTGATACCAACTGTAATGTCCCAACCCTCCAAGGCCGAGCCCGCTTACCCTGGCAGCTCCCTAGGATCTCAAGACTATCCTCACAGACCAACACATGTCTTTTCTGCGCACTTTGTCCTCACTCGTGCGCACCTGGGACAAACTTCCCAGTCGGTCACCCATCCCTAAATTGCTCCAGGCCAAGCACGCTTAACTTTGGAGTTCTTTGGAGATGAGCTTCCGGAAAAGAAGTTGCAACTTGTTGGTATGAGTAATCTATCAATACAATTAAGCCTTGGGCCAGGATGTTACATTGCCCAATCACCGGCTAGAACTGGTCGAATATAGAGGATGAGGCGAAGCTGTGACGAGATATTACGAAGCGGGTCATTCAGTATTCGAGAATACTTTTCTCGGCATACCACCAACACTCGACATACTCTGCGACTCGACTGACAAGCTGCAAAGGGGCATGTCAACTGACCCGCACAACAAGGCTATAGTCAGAATAACATGTCACGAATGAGGCGAGTCATCTAGCTCACACAGCAACGAGGCTGCAATCTGAGTGACAAGCATCAAACGGGCACCTCAACTACCTCACACAGCAACAAGGCTACGAACCAAGTAACAAGTCACGACCGGGGCACGTCAACTGGCTCGTAGAGCAAGGAGGCTGCGCCCTGAGTGACAAGTTCCAAACTCGAATGTCACTTGGCTTGTACTACAACAAGGATGCGGATTGAGTCAGAAGCCACGAACGGGCTTTTCGACTTGCTTGCATAGCAACGAGGCTGCGACTGGAGTGACAAGAAAAAAATGAATATGTCAAGAGACTCGCACAACATGGCTACGACTCGAGTGACAAGACACAAACAAGGCACATCAACTAGCTTGTAGAGCAGCGATGTTGGCTAGAACCGATTGTGTAGAAGATGAGTTAAAGTGGTCAACATGATATCCTTTGATACCTGGTCAAGACCCAATCACCAGCTAGAACTTTTCGAATATAGAGGATGAGTCGAAGCAACATGGAGATATTATGAAGCGGGTCATTCTGTATTCCAGAAGAGATTTTTTGGCACACCACCAACACTCGACATACTCTGCAACCCGATTGACAAGCAGCAAAGGGGCATGTCAATTGACCTGCACAGCGAGGCAGTAGTTCGAGTAACAAGTCACGAACAAGGCAAGTCATCTAGCTCACATAGCAACGAGGCTACAATCTGAGTGACAAGCATCGAACGGGCACCTCAACTAGCTCACACAGCAACGAGGCTACGAACCAAGTAACAAGTCATGACCGGGGCACGTCAACTGGCTCGTAGAGAAAGGAGGGTGCGCCCCGAGTGACAAGTCGCGAACTGGAATGTCACTTGGCTGGTACTGCAATGAGGCTACAGATCCAATGAGAAGCCACGAATGGGCTTGTCGACTGGCTTGCATAGCAACGAGGCTACGACGAGAGTGATAAGCAACGAACGAGTATGTCAACTGACTCGCACAACAAGGCTACAACTCGAGTGACAAGACACAAACAAGGCACGTCAACTGGCTCGCAGAGCAGCGATGTTGGCTAGAACCGATCATCTAGAGGATGAGTTAAAGTGGTCAACATGATATCTTTAGATACTTGGTCATGACCCTATCACCGGCTAGAACTGGTCAAATATAGAGGATGAGGTCGAAGGTACGATGAGATATTATGAAGCGGGTCATTCAGTATTCGAGAAGAGTTTTTCCGGCATACCACCAACACTCGACATACTCTACGACCCGAGTGACAAGCTGCAAAGGTGCATGTCAACTGACCCGCACAGCAAGGCTGCAGTCAGAGTAACAAGTTATGAATGAGGCAGGTCATCTAGCTCACACAGCAACGAGGCTGCAGTCTGAGTGACAAGCATCGAATTGGCACCTCAACTCGCTCACACAGCAAAGAGGCTACAAACCAAGTTACAAGTTGCAACCGGGGCACGTCAACTGGCTCGTTGTCACAACTAGTTCCAACGACCAAAACCGAATGCATCTATATGCGTGCCCAGGATCAAGTTTTCACGCACACATGATAATTATTGTGATAAAAGAACAATATCTTTATTAAAATGATAATATTATTACAACAATGACCTGTAGGTCAAAAAGAAAAAGATTACATTGTAGGAGTTGGGAAATGTGTTTTCTTGTCTCATGATGTGTAGGTTACTGGAGTCAACTTGGCGGTCAATGGCGAGAGGATCGGGCACAAGGAGGGAACTTGGGGCCGGACGATCGGGATGCTGGGTCAAGTTAAGGGTGATTCACATCGTACACGTGGAGAGGCATGAAGCACGGACGGTTTCACGGTTGAGCCTTAAAACCGTGGTGGTGATGAAGATGGCGTGTTGACCAAGTCAAGGCGAATAGGATGCCGGTGCAAGTGACAAGGGGGCCCGATGGACAGGGACTGGGAGAGACTTGCCATTGGTCAGGATCGCGGGACAAGGTGACACGCGTCGACATCGAGAAGTCATGCTTTGAGAAGCATGTGATGCGGTTTCCCGGTTTGGGCCTACAAACCGGTGGCGGCGATTGGAGGTGCTCATGGCACCATCAGGGAGCTTGCTTCAAGACGAAGCAAAGACGTGAAGCGTCCGATGGCATTCGGGCGATGAGGCGAAAGATGGATGATTACGCCCCTGGTGGTAGGTGGGTGTGTTATGTAGGTCAAGGGTAGAGTGGTCTTGTGGACAATAGACCCTAGGCCTATTTAAGAAGAGGTAGGGCTAGTGGAAGAAGGGTCTCTCTTCCCATTAGCCTTGTGTTAGGACTACATTCAAGTGGCTTCCTAGCCTTGTATCTTTGGATCTTGTATGCATGTTTCCATGACATGAGATTTATTTTCATGCTCAAGATCTTCCTCTCTCCCTAAATCCCAAATTTCTCTTTTTCCCTATTTTCGAAGCTATTTTCGTGGGAATTTTTGATATCCTTTTTGGATGAGTTTTTGGGGCAGATTTTTGGGGAACTTTGTGCTATGATGAGCTAGATCAATCCTACATAGGTTCATGACCAAATCAAGAGCTCTAGCATCTTCTATTTGAAGGATTTCTCAAGTTTTCCCTTTTTGGTGTTCTTGGCACAAGATCTGAAATTCGTAATCATTCCTTGGGCCAATTGAGTTGATCTTCTAGGATTATGGTCGTAATGTGTTGAGGATTCACTGGTCCAAAAATCACATCATTTGGAGTTTGTTTTATTAGGTTTTGACTAAGCTTTTGCTTCATCCGAAAACTTTTTCCTGTTCTGTCGGGGTCGATCGGCACTGCCGATGACCAGGACTGGCATTGCCGGTGGGTCACAATATCCTGCATCGGCACTATCGATGGGGCCAATCGGCACTGCCGGTGGCCCTAATCAGCACTGCCGGTAGTGGTCCAGTAAGGTCTTGTTTTTGGTGAGTCTCTTGACTAGTTCAAATCCTTGCTGTTTCTTCTTGTTTCTGTTGTGTTTCTTTGCTGTGGTTGATCACTCCTAGGGCTAGTACACCATTAGTTGGTGTGTGTAGTCTTGGTGATCGGTTCGAAAGTTGGCTTGGGTTGTTTTTGGGATATAGGCCAAGTTCTCTTGGAGAATTTTTGATTGGCTCCCATTCACCCCCCTGGTCGCCTTCTCGGTCCTTCAATTGGTATTAGAGCCGGTTTGATCATTAGTTGACATTCAGTGGCTTTGTGATCCGAAGGCGACATAGAGAAGCGTGTGGTCATGCTCTGGATGTTCGATGGAGAGGACTTTCCCTACTAGAAGTCACGGACCAAGGCTTATCTCCTGAGTCAAGGATGTGCTATCTTGGACATCGTCGAGCAAGAATACAACATACCTGCCGACCTCAACACTGCTCCAATAGGTGAGTTGAACAGGGTTGAACACAACTCCAAAGCTGTCAACATTCTGCTCTCTGCAATTGGTAGGAGTGAACATGATCGCGTTGCACACCTTGACACTGCTCATGCTATTTGGGTTAAGCTTTGCACATACCACGAGGGTACCAATCAGGTCAAGTCTATGCGTAAGGATTCTTACAATAGATAGTACCAAACCTTTGCACAAAAACCTGGCGAGTAACTAGATGACACCTTTTGTAGGTTTGAGGCAATTGTGTGCAACTTGCGGGCTTGTGGTAACCTTATGTACAGTGATAATGATAGAGCTAAGCAACTGCTGTACTCACTTGATGAAAATGTTTGGGGGGTTAAAATTGCTACTCTAGAAGAAACTGCTAACTTTATTACCTTGAACTGTGAGCAACTGTATATCAAGCTAAAATCTCATGAACTGTCAATGAAATCTCGTCCTAATCATGTTAATCCTGCTTCTAGCATGGCTTTGCTTTCTAGCTCTTAGAAGAGTAGTCATAGTGATGCTTCTTATGGAACTAACCCCTCACTTGACAAGTCTTCTTTGGAGTTTGCTCTGTCTTCTCTTGTTGCAGCTTTCGATGAACAGATGGAGTGCGTTCCTGACGACGAGCTGTCCTTGCTAACAAGGAAGTTCAAGAAGTTCTACAACAACCAGAAGGAGAGAAGAGGAGATGGTTCAAGAACCTGCTTCGAGTGCGGTAACCCGGGACACTTCATTGCTGACTGTCCCAAGAAGAAGAAGAAGGCCGGGTACCATGACAACAACTCTGAAGACTTCACTTAGAAGAAGAACCGCTCCTACAAGAAGGGCAAGAACTCCAAGAAGTTCACCAAGGCCATTACACGCGCCTACGTTGCCGCCTTGAGCGATGTCGACCTCATATCAAGCGAAGGCCTTACAAGATGGGAGGAAGAGGTTGAAAAGCCACGAGTCAAGAGGAAGGATGACTTCATTGGGCTTTTCTTCATGGCAAAGAACGATCATGATACCGACTCTGGATCTGACTCTGACACAAGCGAGATACCTCCCACTCTTGATGAGCTCTCTACTAAACTTGATCATTTGCGCGATGTTCAGCTCTTACAAGATGATAAGCTTTGCAGTGCTGTTCGTGAGAGTAGAGATCTTAAGTCTAAGTTGAAGAGTGCTGATTTTTAAATTGCTTCGCTTAGGTCTAAGCTTGCTTGTGATGTCACTATTGTAGAGTGTGAGTCATGTCAAGTTGTGATGAATGATCTGAGTCAGAGGGAGAGTGTGCATGCTCAAGTTGCCAGTCAGCTTGAGAGTGCCCTCAAGGAGCTTGATGAATTCAAAGCTAGGCCAACTCTTTTGGGTGCATGTCAGAAGCGCCCCAAGCGCACAAGTGAGTTGGAAGCTCAAACCCTCAAAGTCAAAGAGCTTGAGTCCAAGCTGCTCATTGAGACTCACTCTATGGTCCTTCCACCACCCTGTGAGGTGTGTGTCTATCTTAAGGACAAGCTTGTAATCACTAGGGAGGAAAACAAAGTCCTAGTTCAAGAAAATGGCTATCTTATTTCTAGGCTCCAAAGAACCTTAGTGAGTGAGGAGAAAATTGAGAGTGACCTAGCAAGAGTCAAAGAGAGTGCTAGTAGGTCAACCTACAACTTGGGTTTGGGATTTGAGAGGGTTGACAAAGAGAGTGAAAATATGGGTAAATTTGTGCATAGCTCTAGCTACAAGGATGAGGAACAATCCATCAAACCCACTGACACATACTATCCACCAAACCCTAAACCTTCCTTCAACCTAAAGCAAACAGAGAAGCCAAAACCCAAACCTCCTGTGCAAACAAAGCCTAAACATGAGAGTGTCTACATTTGCATGTTCTGTTGTCATAAGGGTCACTTGGATGAGTACTGTTATAGGCGTAAGAGGATTAAGAGGATGCAAGCTAAGTTAACTAAAAATGTGCATCATGGTGATTTTGATGGTTTTCAGCCTTGCTCCTTTTCTCGTGCCTATCGTGGATAGGGTCATTCCTCATATGTCTTTGATTCACGAAATAGAGGCCTTGTGCAGTAGTGCTTTGGCGCCCCACGTTTTCCCCATTGTGTTGAGCGTCACTCACATGGATTTTGTTTACACATAGATGGTTTTCATTCTCACAACCTATGGTTCGAGTCGAGACGCTTTGATAGGCCATGTTTACCCCATCGTGGTTCTCGTCCCATGCGTTCGAATGATAATGTGCAAAGAACTGTGATGACTACTACTGGTCGTATGGTTAAGTGCTGGATTCCCAAATGCTTTCTGACTAATCCCAACTCTGAGCCATCAACTTTTCCTTCTCGTTCTTTGTAGGCAGCAGGTGGAGGCTTGGAGAACAAATGGTTGATGGACTCCGGGTGTTCGCGCCACATGACCGGAGATGCAAAGTGGTTCTCCACCCTCACTCCCTTGAAGCGGCGGGAGTATGTGACCTTTGGAGATGACAAGAGAGGGAGAGTGAAGGCAAGAGGCGTGGTAAAGGTAAATGAAAAATTCACTCTCAAGGATGTTGGTTTGGTTGAGCATCTCAAGTGCAATCTCCTCTCTGTTTCTCAGCTGCTTGATGTTGGTTTGGAAATGCGCTTTAAGAAAAATGCTTCTTGTGTTCTTGACTCAAATAGTTCCTTGGTTTATGGGATTTATAGCATTGGGAAAGTTTTTCAGGCTGATTTTGCTAGTTCCCCTGGTTCTCACAAGTGTTTGTTTGCCCAATCTTCTTCTGAGCTCTGGAAATGGCATACGAGACTGGGTCACATGAGCTTTGACTTGTTATGTCGCTTGAGTGGCCTAGGATTGATCCGAGGATTGCCTAAGCTCAAATTTGATAAGGATTTGGTTTGTGCTCCTTGTCGTCATGGGAAAATGATTGCCGCTTCTCATCCACCAATCAATTTGGTGATGACTGAACACCCTAGAGAGTTGCTTCATATGGACACTATTGGTCCTTATCGGGTTCGTTCGGCAGGTGGGAAGTGGTCTGTTCTTATGATTGTTGACGACTACTCTCGCTACTCTTGGGTTTACTTTCTTGAGAGCAAGGATGAAGTGTTTCATCACTTTTGGAGCATAACTTTGAGGTTGTTCAAGGAACTCCCTGGTACATTATGAGCAATCCACAATTATAATGGCATCAAGTTCAAGAACTCCTCCTTTGATGATTTTTGTCTTGAGTATGGTATGGAGCATCAGTTTTTAGCACCTTGTGTTCCCCAGCAGAATGGTGCGGTCGAATGAAAGAAGAGAACCTTGGTGGAGATGGCCCGGACGATGCTTGATGAGCATAGGACTCCGAGGCGATTCTGGGCTGAGGCCATTAGCACTGCTTGCTATGTTTCCAATTGGATTTTCTTACGCTCAATTCTTAATGTGACTTCTTATGAGTTGCATTTTGGGAGAAAGCCCTCAGTTTCTCATTTGTGTGCCTTTGGTTGCAAGTGCTTTATTCTCAAGCGTGGCAATCTTGATAAGTTTTAGTCGAGGTCTTCTGATGGCATCTTTCTTGGTTACTCTCTTCATGGTCATTCCTACAGAGTTTTGAATTTGGAAACTAACACCATCGTAGAATCCTGCGATATAACCTTTGATGAATCAAACTCTTGTGCAAGGAATGTGATTGAGTCTACAGGTGATAAGGAGCTAAAGGAAAGCATCTTTGTAGAAGAGGACCTATAGGGCTTTGATGATGATGATGATGATTCACTTCATCTCTCATTTGAGCTTGTTCCTACTGCAACCACTACTCTAGCAGAGGGTCTAGAAGCTTCTACATCAACTTCAGTGGCTGTCGAGCGAGCTCCAGCTGTGGTTGAGGGGGAGTTACACTCTGAGAGAGAGGCCCCCCAGCCACATTCAGCATCAACATCCACCTCAACAAATGATCGGTAATCTCTATGAGAGGACAACAAGGTCAAGGTCTGCACATCTCGCATGTTTTACCAATTCTCTCTTTGTTGCAACCTTTGAACCCTGGGATGTTGGACACGCACTATCTGATGAACATTGGGTTAATGCCATGCATGAAAAGTTGGAGAACTTTGAGAGAAACAAAGCATGGACCCTAGTAGAGCCTCATGTTGGTGTTAATGTCATAGGAAGAAAATGGGTGTTTAAAAACAAGCATGAGGAAGATGATGAGGTTGTTAGAAATAAGGCTAGGCTTGTTGCCCAAGGTTTCAGTCAAGTAGAGGGCTTCGACTATGGGGAAACCTTTGCTCCTGTTGCATGCATAGAAGCCATTAGGATCTTGCTTGCATTTGCTGCCTCTAAGGGCATTAGACTTTATCAAATGGATGTCAAGATTGCTTTCCTAAATGGTTCCATAGTGGAAGAGGTTTATGTAGAACAACCACCTGGCTTTGAGCACCACAAATACCCAAACCGTGCGTACAAGTTTCAGAAGGCTTTGTACGGGCTAAAGCAAGCACCTAGGGCATGGTATGCTAGGCATAAGACTTTCTTGCTAGAGCGCGGGTATGTCATGGGGTGTGTTGACAAAACCTTGTTCACTCTCAGGCATGGCAATGACTTTCTAATGGTTTAGATTTACGTGGATGATATCATCTTTGGTGGTTCCTCTCATGCTCTTGTGTCCAGATTTTAGGAAGCCATGGAAAGTGAATTTCAGATGTCGATGATGGGCAAGCTCACCTTCTTTCTTGGGCTTCAAATCAAGTAGTGCAAGCAAGGCACTTTCATACATCAAACCAAGTACACGAAAGATCTCCTGAAGAAGTTTGACATGGTCAATGTGAAGCCGTTGGCTACACCAATGTCCACTACAATGGCACTTGACCCTGATAAAGACTGTGAAGCAGTAGATCAAAGTGAGTACAGGAGCATGATTAGATCCCTCTTGTACCTGACAGCGACAAGACCTGACATACACTTTGCGGTGTGTCTTTGTGCTCCCTTTCAAGCTTCCCCGAGGGTCACTCATCACAAGGCTGTCAAACGCATTTTCAGGTATCTCAAATACACCCTTGAGTTTGGTCTTTGGTATTCTACATCTTCATCTCTTGATTTCATTGGGTATTCGGATGCGAACTTTGCTGGGTGTAGAATATGATAGGAAGAGAACTTCTAGTACTTGCCATTTCTTGGGTACTTCTTTGGTCTGTTGGTCTTCTCGTAAGCAATCAAGTGTAGCCCAATCCACCACAGAGGCTGAGTATGTAGCTGCTACTCACAAATCCTATGGGTTGTATCTACCATGAGGGACTATGGGTTAAGCTTTAAGAGTGTTCCACTCATGTGTGATAACTCTAGTGCCATATGCTTTGCCAAAAACCCAATCCAACATGGTAAGGTTAAACACATCAATGTGCGATTCCACTTCTTGAGAGACAATGTTGAGAAGGGGGATGTTGAGCTCAAATACATCGACACCAGAAACCAACTAGCTGATATCCTCACCAAGCCACTAGATGCTTCTAGACATGCTTTTCTTGGGGGAGGGGGGGGGGACTTGGTGTGTGTCACCCTTATGGCATCATTTGAGGGGGGGGGGGGTGTTCTCTTGTATATATGTATCTTACCTTTTATGCATTGCACCTCATATGTAATATATGCATTGGTAGATGAGATTTGATTCTTATGCTTTCTTGCATTTCTCTTTGCTATGATTGAGCTTGAGCTAAGTTGTGTGGATGTGATGGTAATCTCTCATGCTTAGATTTTCTAGATAGCCTGTTATAAACTCATGTGAGCAACTTGCTAATCTTAAAGGTAAACTAAGCTTTTTGTGAACCCTATGAACTAATTCTGCAAAAACTTGCTCACCATGTGTATAATTGCTTTTATCCTTGTTGAAACTTGCATTGAGGCTAGTCTAGAGAATATCTTGGCCTTGGCACCTTGTGTTTGCAAAATCGAAGGCTTTGCAAATGTTTAGCTCATGATGGGACATTGTGGGAACGTGTGTTCCTTTTGTCGCAAAGACATGCTCTTTTGTCTTGTGAATAAACCATGGATAATCTGCTAAGTGCTTTTGATCAAGAATAATTCTAAAATGCTAAATCCAAACATTGTGACTTGAGGCCTCGGGGTGTTTGCCATACCCCGTCGTGCGACC
This sequence comes from Eleusine coracana subsp. coracana, assembly GCA_032690845.1. Lineage (NCBI taxonomy): Eukaryota > Viridiplantae > Streptophyta > Magnoliopsida > Poales > Poaceae > Eleusine > Eleusine coracana. The sequence goes on from CM064418.1 coordinate 36,554,855, forward strand.
CTCTATATGGATAAGAGGACACATGAGGATAAACAATAAACACTTAATCAAATGAGTCTCTGTTGCATATGTGAGCGTTTGTAAAGCTCATTTTTTGCGAATGCTTGTTGCCCTAGTTGAGATTAAACTGGCTAGATTCTTATGATTCACTTGATGCTTTTTTGCCTTGGATGGGAGTACTTACACATGTGGTGGCAGATTTTCTCATGATAAGCAAATTTGATTCTATCTAAGCTATTCAATCTTTCTGCTTTGCTTGTATAGCTCTTGGTGTTTATGCCTTGTTATCTATTTTTGATCTTTGTATGATTGTGAGCTATTACTTTTACATTTCATGGCTCTATGTTTATGGTTAGCAAAGTTAAATGCTTGTTTGCATAATTGTTGAAGCTCCTTAGGTTTGCATTTTCATGCATTGCTTGTTTGCTTGTTCTTTTGCCTCTTTGATGAGTTCATTGCCAAAGGGGGAGAAAATATTGGGTCATGCACAAATAATTATAAGAAACCTAAGATGATTCATCTTGCACTACATGAGACCTATCATAAGTTAAGGGGGAGCATATCGTGATCTTGAGCGTTTTCTTGCGCTTTTCACATTCTTTGCATCTCAAGTCGCTTTCCTTGCCAACTCTTGGTTTTGTGATCCCTACCTTGCTAGATGGCTTGTTCTCACCTTTTCTTTGGGTTTGAGCCATTTGGATGTGCTTGTTCGTCTTCATATTTCGATCCTTAATTTCTATGCATTTGGTGTTGTCAATGTGCTCATCAAGGGGGAGATAGAGAAACCATGAGGATATGTGCCATGGTTTGCAATATATGTGATGAGTAATTGACTTGAGCGGACATGGTGTTTTGAGTTGAAATGTGGGAATCTGGGGATTGCATGAGTTTGTGCATGTCAAGGTTTTGACTAACTGGAGTTGGTGATGTTGCAGGAGTTGGGAAATGTGATTTCTTGTCTCATGATGTGTAGGTCACTAGAGTCAACTTGGCGGTCAATGGCGAGAGGATCGGGCACAAGTAGGGGACTTGGGGCCGAACGATCGGGATGCCGGGTGATCCACACCGCACATGTGGAGAGGCAGGAAGCACGGACGGTTTCGCGGTTGACCCTCAAAACCGTGGTGGTGATGAAGATGGCATGTTGACCCAGTCAAGGTGAATGGGATGCCGGTGCAAGTGACAAGGGGGCCCGATGGACAGGGACTGGGAGAGACTTGCCGGTGGTCAGGATTGCAGAACAACGTGACTCGCGTCGATCGAGAAGTCATGCTTTGAGAAGCGTGCGAGGCGGTTTCCTGGTTTGGGCCTCAAAACCGGTGGTGGCGATTGGAGGTGCACGTGGCACCATCGCGGAGCTTGCTTCGAGACGAAGCAAAGACGTGAAGCGTGCAATGGCATTCGAGCAATGAGGAGAAAGATGGATGATTACACCCCCGGTGGTAGGTGGGTGTGTTATGTAGGTCAAGGGTAGAGTGGTCATGTGGACAATAGACCCTAGACCTACATAAGAAGAGGTAGGGCTTGTGGAAGAGGGGTCTCTCTTCCTATTAGCCTTGTGTTAGGACTTCATTCAAGTGGCTTCCTAGCCTTGTATCTATGGATCTTGTAAGCATGTTTCCATGACATGAGATTTATTTTCGTGCTCAAGATCTTCCTCTCTCCCTAAATCCCGAATTTCTCTTTTTCCCTATTTTTGGAGCTATTTTCGTGGGAATTTTCGATCTCCTTTTTGGATGAGTTTTTGGGGCGGATTTCTTGGGGAACATTGTGCTAGATGAGCTAGATCAATCCTACATAGGTTCGTGACTAAATCAAGAGCTCTAGCACCTTCGATTTGAAGGATTTCTCAAGTTTTCCCTTTTTGGTGTTCTTGGCACAAGATCTGAAATTCGTGATGATTCCTTGGGTCAATTGAGTTGATCTTCTAGGATTATGGTCGTGATGTGTTGAGGACTCACTGGTCCATGTTTTTGCTTCATCCCAAAACTTTTTCCTATTCTGTCGAGGTCAATCGACACTACTGATGACCAGGACCGGCACTATCGGTGGGTCACAGTATCCCGCACCGGCACTGCCGATGGGTCAGACCGGCACTGCCGATGGGGCCAACCAGCACTGCTGATGGCCCTAATCGGCACTGACGATAGTGGTCTAGTAAGGTCTGGTTTTTAGTGAGTCTCTTGACTAGTTCGAGTCCTTGTTGTTTATTATTGTTTCCGCTGTGTTTCATTGCTGTGGTCGATCACTCCTAGGGCTACTACACCATGAGTTGGTGTGTGTAGTCTTGGTGATTGGTTCGGAGGTTGGCTTGGGTTGTTTTTGGGATATAGGCCAAGTTCTCTTAGAGAATTTTTGATTGGCTCCCATTCACCCTCCCTCTGATCGCCTTCTCGGTCCTTCAGTAACAAGTCATGAATGAGGTAGGTCATCTAGCTCACACAACAACGAGGCTGCAATCCAATTGACAAGCATCGAACGGGCACCTCAACTAGCTCACATAGCAACAAGGCTACAAACCAAGTAACAAGTCGCAACCGGGGCACGTCAACTGGCTCGTAGAGCAAGGAGGCTGCGCCCCGAGTGACAAGTCATTAACTAGAATGTCACTTGGCTCGTACTGCAACGAGGCTATGGATGGAGTGAGAAGCCACAAATGGGCTTGTCGACTGGCTTGCATCGCAATGAGGCTGTGAATAGAGTGACAAGTAATGAACGAGTATGTCAACGGACTCGCGTAGCAAGGCTGCGGTTCGAGTGACGACACAAACAAGGCACGCCAACTAGCTCGCAGAGCAGCGATGTTGGCTAGAACCAATTGTCTAGAGGATGAGTTGAAGTGATCAACATGATATCCTTAGATACTTGATCACGACCAATCACCGGCTAGAACTGGTCGAATATAGAGGATGAGTTGAAGGTACAAGGAGATATTATGGAGCGGGTCATTCATTATTCGAGAAGAGTTTTTTTGGCATACCACCAACACTCAACATACTCTGCAACCCGACTGACAAGCTGCAAAGGGGCATGTCTACTGACCCGCACAACGAGGCTACAGTCAGAGTAACAAGTCACAACAAAAGCAAGTTATCTAGCTCACACAACAATGAGGTTGCAACCCGAGTGACAAGCATCGAACACGGACCTCAACTAGCTCACACAACAACGAGGCTATGAAACAAGTTACAAGTCACGACCGGGGCACGTCAACTGGCTCGTAGAGCAAGGAGGTTGCACCCCGAGTGACAAGTCACAAACTAGAATCTCACTTGGGTCGTATTGCAACGAGGCTGCGGACCGAGTGAGAAGCCACGAATGGGCTTGTCAACTTGCTTGCATAGCAACGAGGCTGCGACTAGAATGCCAAGCAACGAACGAGTATGTCAACTGACTCGCACAACAAGGCTACAGCTCGAGTGACAAGACACAAACAAGGCACGTCAACTGGCTCACAGAGCAGCGATGTTGGCTAGAAGCGATTGTCTGGAGGATGAGTTAAAGTGGTCAACAAGACATCCTTCGATACTTGGTCACGACCCAATCACCGGCTAGAACTGGTCGAATATAGAGGATGAGTTGAAGCTACGAGAAGATATTATGAAGTGGGTCATCCAGTATTTGAGAAGAGTTTTTTTGGCATACCACCAACACTCAACATAATCTGCAACCCGAGTGACAAGATGTAAAGGGGCATGTCAACTGACCCACACAACGAGGCTACAGTCAGAGTAACAAGTCATGAATGAGGTAGGTCATCTACCTCACACAGCATCGAGGCTACAATCCGAGTGACAAGCATCGAACGGGCACCTCAACTAGCTCACACAACAATGAGGCTACAAACCAAGTGACAAGTCCCAACCGGGGCACGTCAACTAGCTCGTAGAGCAAGGAGGCTACGCCCCGAGTGACAAGTCGTGAACTGGAATGTCACTTGGCTGGTACTGCAATGAGGCTGCGGATCGAGTGAGAAGCCACGAATGGACTTTTTCGACTTGCTTGTATAGCAACGAGGCTACGACTAGAGTGACAAGCAATGAACGAGTATGTCAACTAACTCGCACAACAAGGCTACAGCTCAAGTGAAAGGACACAAACAAGGCACATCAACTGGCACACAGAGCAGCGACGTTGGCTAGAAGCGATAGTGTAGAACAAGAGTTAAAGTGGTCAACATGATATTCTTAGATACTTGGTCAGGACCCAATCACCGGCTAGAACTGGTCAAATATAGAGGATGAGTCGAAGCTACAAGGAGATATTATGAAGCGGGTCATTCTGTATTCGAGAAGAGTTTTTTCGGCATACCACCAACACTCGACATACTCAGCGACCCGAGTGACAAGCTGCAAAGGGGCATGTCAACTGACCCACACAGCAAGGCTGCAGTCAGAGTAACAAGTGACGAACGAGGCTGCAATCCGAGTGACAAGCATCGAACAAGCACCTCAACTGGCTCACACATCAACGAGGCTACGAACCAAGTAACAAGTCATGACAGGGGCACATCAACTGGCTCGTAGAGCAAGGAGGATGCACCCCGAGTGACAAGTCCCAAACTGGAATGTCACTTGGCTCGTACTGCAACGAGGCTATGGACCGAGTGAGAAGCTATGAACAGGCTTCTCAACTTGCTTGCATAGCAACGAGGCTGCGACTAGAGTGACAAGCAATGTACGAGTATGTCAACTGACTCGAACGACAAGGTTGCGACTTGAGTGACAAGACACAATCAAGGCACGTCAACTAGCTCGTAGAGCAGTGGTGTTGGCTAGAATCGATCGTCCAGAGGATGAGTTAAAGTGGTCAACATGATATCCTAAGATACTTGGTCACGACCCAATCACCGGCTAGAACTGGTCGAATATAGGGGATTAGTCGAAGCTACAAGGAGATAGTATGAAGCGGGTCATTCTATATTCGAGAAGTGTTTTTTTAGCAAACCGCCAACACTCGACATACTCTATGACCCGAGTGACAAGCTGCAAAGGGGCATGTCAACTAACCCGCACAGCAAGGCTACAGTCAGAGTAACTAGTCATGAATGAGGCACGTCAACTAGCTTACACAGCAATGAGGCTGCAATCCGAGTAACAAGCATCGAATGGGCACCTCAACTAGCTCACACAGCAACGAGGCTATGAACCAAGTAACAAGTTGTGACCAGGGCACGTCAACTGGCTCATAGAGCAAGGAGGCTGTGCCCCAAGTGACAAGTCGTGAACTGGAATGTCACTTGGCTCGTAGTGCAACGAGGCTGCGGACCGAGTGAGAAGCCACAAACGGGCTTGTCAACTTGCTTGCATAGGAATGAGGCTACGACTGGAGTGACAAGCAACGAACGTGTATGTCATCTGACTCGCACAACAAGGCTACAGCTCGAGTGACAAGACACAAACAAGGCACGTCAACTGGCTTGCAGAGCAGCGATGTTGGCTAGAAATGATCGTCAAGAGGATGAGTTAAAGTGGTCAACATGATATCCTTAGATACTTGGTCATGACCCAATCACCGGCTAGAACTGTTTGAATATAGATGATGAGTCGAAGGTACAAGGAGATATTATGAAGTGGGTCATTCAGTATTCGAGAAGAGTTTTTTTGGCACACCACCAACAATCGACATACTCTGCGACCTGAGTGACAAACTGCAATGGGGCATGTCAACTAACCCGCATAGCGAGGCTACAGTCAGAGTAACAAGTCACGAACGAGCCAGGTCATCTAGCTCACACAGCAACGAGGCTGCAACCCGACTGACAAGCATCGAACAGGCACCTCAATTAGCTCACATAGCAACGAGGCTTCAAACCAAATAACAAGTCGTGACCAGGGCACATCAACTGGCTCGTAGAGCAAGGAGGCTGCGCCCCGAGTGATAGGACTTGAAGTAGAATGTCACTTGGATCATAGTGCAAGGAGACTGCAGAACAAGTGAGAAGCCACGAATGGGCTTGTCAACTTGCTTGCATAGCAACGAGGCTGCAAATAAAGTGACAAGCAACGAACGAGTATGTCAACTGACTCGCACAACAAGGCTACGGCTCGAGTGACAAGTTATAAATAAGGCACGCCAACTGGCTCGCAGAGCAGTGATGTTGGCTAGAACCTGTCGTCTAGAGGATGAGTTAAAGTGGTCAACATGATATCCTTAGATACATGGTCAAGACCCAATCACCGGCTAGAACTGGTCAAATATAAAGGATGAGTCGAAGCTACGAGAAGATATTATGAAGTGGGTCAGCCAGTATTTGAGAAGAGTTTTTTCGGCATACCACCAAAACTCGACATACTCTGCGACCCGAGTGACAAGCTGTAATGGGGCATGTCAACTGACTCGAACAGCGAGGCTACAGTCAGAATAACAAGTCACGAACGAAGCAGGTCATCTTGCTCACACACAACAAGGCTACAATCCAAGTGACAAGCATCGAATGGCACCTCAACTAACTCACACAACAACGAGTGACAAGTCGCGAACAGGAATGTCACTTGGCTCGTACTACAACAAGGTTGTAGACCGAGTGAGAAGCCATGAACGGGCTTGTCAACTTGCTTGCACAGCAACGAGGCTGCGACTACAGTGCCAAGGAACGAACGAGTATGTCAACTGACTCGCATAACAAGGCTACGGCTCGAGTGACAAGACATAAACAAGACACGTCAACTGGCTCGTAGAGCAGCGATGTTGGCTAGAACCGATCGCCTAGAGGATGAGTTAAAGTGGTCAACATGATATCCTTAGATACTTGGTCACGACCCAATCATCGGCTAGAATTGGTCGAATATAGAGGATGAGTCCAAGGTACGAGGAGATATTATGAAGTGGGTCATTCAGTATTTGAGAAGAGTTTTTTTGGCATACCACCAACAATCGACATACTGTTGGACCAGAGTGACAAGCTGCAACGGGGCATGTCAACTGACCCGCATAGCGAGGCTATAGTCAGAGTAACAAGTCATGAACGAGCTAGGTCATCTAGCTCACACAGCAACGAGGCTGCAATCCGAGTGACAAGCATCGAACAGGCACCTCAACTAGCTCACATAGCAATGAGGCTACGAACCAAATAACAAGTCACGACCGGGGCACATCAACTGGCTCGTACAGCAAGGAGGCTGTGCCCCGAGTGACAAGGTACGAACTGGAATGTCACTTGGCTTGTACTGCAACGAGGCTGCGGACCGAGTGAGAAGCGATGAACGTGCTTGTCAACTTGCTTGCATAGCAATGAGGTTGCGACTAGAGTGACAAGCAACGAACAAGTATGTCAACTAACTTGCACAGCAAGGCTACGGCTCGAGTGACAAGACACAAACAAGGCACGTCAACTGGCTCGCAGAGCAGTGATGTTGGCTAGAACCGATCGTCTAGCGGATGAGTTCAAGTGGTCAACATGATATCCTTAGATTCTTGGTCACGACCCAATCACCGGCTAGAACTGATGAAATATAGAGGATGAGTCAAAGCTATGTGAAGATATTATGAAGCGGGTCATTCAGTATTCGAGAAGAGTTTTTTCGGCATACCACCAACACTCGACATACTTTGTGACCCGAGTGACAAGCTGGAAAGGGGCATGTCAATTGACCTGCACAACAAGGTTGTAGTTAGAATAAAAAGTCATGAGCGAGGCATGTCATCTAGCTCACACAACAACAAAGCTGCGGTCCGAGTGACAGGCATCGAATGGGCACCTCAACTAGCTCACACAGCAACGAGGCTACGAGCCACCCTGCTCTGGCGAGCCCACCGGCGCCTACTGGTAGCCGAGCTATGTGAAGATATTATGAAGCGGGTCATTCAGTATTCGAGAAGAGTTTTTTCAGCATACCACCAACACTCGACATACTTTGCGACCCGAGTGACAAGCTACAAAGGGAAATGTCTACTGACCTGCGTAGCGAGGCTACAGTCAGAGTAAAGTCACGAACAAAGCAGGTTATCTAGCTCACACAGCAATGAGGCTGCAACCCAAGTGACAAGCATCGAACGGGCACCTCAACTAACTCAGACAGCAACGAGGCTACGAACCAAGTAACAAGTCACGACCGGGGCATGTCAACTGGCTCGTAGAGCAAGGAGGTTGCACCCCGAGTGACAAGTCACGAACGGGAATGTCACTTGGCTCGTACTGCAACGAGGCTGCAGACCGAGTGAGAAGCCATGAACGGGCTTATCAACAAGCTTGCATAGCAATGAGGCTACGACTAGAGTGCCAAGCAACGAACGAGTATGTCAACTAACTTGCACAACAAGTGTAACACCCTACCTTTACAAATTCTAAAAATGCCAACTATTAGCATTTAGGAGTTTAATTAAATAACCTAGGACAAATTGTTTTTATAATAAATTAAATTGCATTTGCATAGCATGACAAGTTCATATAGATTTTTTTTTATTTCATCATGCATTAGTTTATTTATTAATTAATTACCAGGAACAATAGAATAGAAATTAGAAAGGAAAGGATTTAGAAAGAAAAGAATAAAGGGATTCTTTTCTGCTCTTGGGCCAGCTCTTTCCCCCTGGCCCAACTCGCTTTTCCCCCACCTCCTCCTTTCGGCCCAGCCGGCCAGGCCGCCTTCCCCTCCTTCCCTTCTCTCCCCCTCCCGTGGCCCAACCCCTGGCCGGCCCAGCATGCGCGCGCGGCCCACTCTCCTCCCTCTCTCCCCTATAAAACCCCCCTCCGGCACCGCATGTTCCTACCGCCTCTCCCCTACTACTTCCCGCTCGATCACGACCCCCGGAGGCCCTCCCCGCCGAGCTCCAACCGCCGCCGCCACCGAGCCGCGCCGCCGACCATCTCCCGACCTCCCTTGCACGCGTGTGACCTGTCGGTGAGATTCCCCTCGCTCCCCTCTCCCTCCCCGACCCCTCGCGGCGAGGAATGGATGGCCGGAGCGCCATTCCGGCCGACCTCCGGCGAGCCCCCGCCGCCGCCACCGCCAAATAACCACTGCCGGCCGCCGTCTGCCTGCCTGAACCGTCGATGTCGTCCATCTTGAAACCAAGGGCCGAGATTAGATGATCGAAGGGGTATTCCCCATGGTCCACCGTGGACCCATGGACCCGGGTCAAAGTCCAGTCAACCATTCTCATAGACCCAGTCCACGAATTTCTAGTTTAAAATTAATTCAAGAAATTCCTGGATAATGTTAGCAGTTTTGCATTTTAGCCCCTGTACTTAGTTTAAATTAGATTTAAGCCCCTATTTTTGTCCAGAACTGTAGAAATTTGTATTTAAGCCCAAATATTTTTATAAAATTAATTTATAGCACTTTAAATTAACAGAAACATTATTTTGACCTGGTAATTTTACAAAAACACCTCTGAACTAATTTTAGTTATGTTTTAGTCCCCAGAATTATTTTAAATTATACTTTAATCCTTATTAATTGTATAAATATTATTTTAGCCTAAAAAAATTATAGAAACACCCCTATACACTATTAGAACTATTATTTTGACCTGGTAATTTTACAAAAAACACCCCTGGACTGACTTTAATTATGTTTTAGTCCCTAGAATTATTTTAAATTATACTTTAATCCTTATTAATTGTATAAATATTATTTTAGCCCTAAAAATTTACAGAAACATCCCTGTACTTAATTTTAATTATAAATTGGCCCTATCTTTTTACACTTAACCCCCTACACTCATTATTAATTATGTTTAAGTTCTAAAATTTTGCAAAAACAACCTTATACTTTTTAGTAATTATTTTTCAGTCCTCATAATTTACACTTTAGTCCCTATAATTTTATAAAATTACAAATAGGTCCTTAAAAGCCCCTGTTTTTACCCTTTTGCCCCTAAAACTTCAAACTAGCATAACTTTTTACTTGTAACTCCAAATTAGGTGATTCTTGCACCAAAATTCTCGTAGGAGCATAACCTTTGCATTCATTGCATCTACATATTGTTTTTCCTCTGTTGCATATCGTGTATTGATTTTTGTATGTTTTGCTTGTGTCGGTACTTTGTTACGTAAAGGCGAACATACACAACGACCGTCCTACGAGGACTTTCAAGAGCAAGAATTTGAAGGGTTAGACCAGCCTTCCACGCAGGACGAAGGCAAGTGTCCTTGATGCATTTTGCACCTATTGAAATGTTACTATAGAATTGCATGCTTGTGTCAATTTGTTGGGAACCTATTGTTAGGGTTTTCCTTAGTATTATTTTTACCCTGTTCCTTGTTGCCTTGAACCAATGGGTGAATTGTGGGTAGATAATGCTTAGATGGCTTATGGGATGTGGCTTAATATTAATTTTGATTAATGAACAATGTCACGTGGGAAATGTTTGGTAAATCTTTTAGTAACATGGCTTAGGGATCTATGCAAGCCAGGTGGAAAGGATGTGGTGCCGTGGGCACATGCTTGTGGTGGTAGGCTTGTTGTAGATCCTAGGAACCGGTTCTTGGAGTGACAACCCAGGAAAATAGTGCCATCACAAGACCGACATGGGTAAGGCTTGGCCTAGTAATTAGGTGTTCTCCCAGTTTCGGTGCAGCATTTTGTGGAGCGGGGAATGGAAGTCGAGAGGACTGTCCTTGTATCCGAAAGACTCAAGAGGGGGCTCCTGGGGTGATGAGCTGCTTGTTGAAGGGCTATCACTTATGGACGGGAGTGGAACCTTAGTGGCTAGCATGTACTAGGAGACCCTTTGGAAAAGCCTCGTAGTGAAACCCTGCCACACACCAAAGGAAGTGTGTAATGTGGGTCGCGTCCACGGGCACCAAGGGAGTCACGACTTGTGGGTAAAGTGGTACAAACTCTGCTGAGTATCAAACTATCCTGATAGTCGTGCTCACGGTTAAGAGCGGCCTGGAATCCTCACGAGATTAGTTAGGTATGGATGGGTTTGGTTGGAATGACGGGATGGATTGAGACTTGGTTAGTATAGCACCTTGTGAAATCATGGTTGGGTTGACCCCACGTAGTAAATAGGATGCTTAGGTTAATTAAAAGCTCATGCAATCCACTCTATAAAGCCTTTTCTTGACTATAGCCCCATGTCATCTTTTCCCCCACTTGCTGAGTGCGACATGTACTCACCCTTGCTATACCACGTTGTTATTGAGCCCAAGGAGAAGATTGGAGCCACTACAAAGATGAGGGAAGCGAGTACTAGGCGTTGATCCTCCAATCGATGCCTGTGGAGTTTGGGATATCTACGCTAACTACTTTCCGCTGCATTAATGTACTTTTCTTCTAGACCCACGGGTCCTTTTGTAATAAGGATACCATGTAATAATTAAAGGATATGGATAATTATTCTGTTTACCATTGATGATGTACCGTATGTGTGTGTAGCTTGATCCTGGGCACACGTACGGCTGCACCCATTTTGCTTCATAAAATGGGTGTTACAGAAGTGGTATCAGAGCCATATCGACTGCAGGACATCAGCCTAGTTAGCCATAGACGCATTTAGGGACCCTATTGTCTTACATCAATACAAACTATTTTAACAAAATATTAATCCTTGTCATTTTCTTATTTTGTTGCTTTTGTTAAATTTCAGATTTCTTTAGCCATTGCTTATTCATGCCTTGTGATTTTATGTAGATGGCCCGCACCAAACAGGCCGCTCGTAAGGCTACGATTGGACGCCACTGTGGACTCCTGGCCCCTAGACAGGTTCGGAAGGAAGGAAGTGAAGAAGTAAATCAACCTGAACACGAAGACCCCAGTGATGGACAAGACGCTTCCAGAGGAACCACAGGAAGACCCCAAGGAACCTGAAGAAGAAGAAGAACCAGAAGAATATGAGCAAGAAGAGGACCCTGAGGAACCACAAGAGGAAGAAGACCCAGAAGAGCCTGAGGACATTGAAGATCCTAAGAATGGTGATAACTCAGAGGAGGACGAAGACCTAACCGTCCGTATGGCTGATAAGTACCGCTCTTTTGGACTAGAGGGTGAGACCTTCTCCAAGACTCTGCGAAAGCTACTTGAGAAGATTGGCATCACCAACAGGCCTCAGTACTTCATCAAGAAAGTGGATCGTCCTTCTCGTGAGGAATTGACAGCGGAGGTCAATATCTATGACGGCGACCGCGTCATGTCTATGCACCGTGGCCGCACCCCTAGGGCTACACATGGGGCCGCGGTAGACGACGCTGCTTGGAGGGCTCTCACTAGCCTCTGCTACACTCACCGCCATGGAATAGCAAGGACAAGTTTTGCACACATTCCCCGTCGGAAGCCAGGCATGGAGAAGTACACCATCGCTCCAACAGAATGGTATGTGAGCACCGGGGAGATGGACGAGACTCAAGGAATAGCGGTGGACTTAAGCCGCGCTATGGAGGCACTACAGTGGGAGAACCACACTCTTCGGAAGAGGCTGCGTGATACTAAGGATTACATAAAGCGAGACCAACGAGTCAAGATGGGCGAGCAGAGTGACCTCTACTCCTCTGGTATCTGCACTTGGACTCCAAACTCCCCGAAGCACGCAAGTTCCCTACCTTCGGTCTCCGACGAAGTCAACTCCCATGCCTAGGAGATTCCCTTACCATGAATAAAGATTGTAATAATCAAACGCTTAGATCGATTTACTTTCATGGTGTGATGTAATGGACTCTGTGGCTTGGTCAAATAAGTGTGCTTGATATGAGTTGTGGGATGCCTCGGCACCTTGTCCATAACCTCATCGTTTGGGTTGCTCATTAAATAAACTATCTTTTACATATCATTCCTTGATACATTTAGATGGGGATCTTTCTTTTCGTTATTACCACACCTCGTCCCACACTAACCCCACCACCTATTCTATCAGATGGTTCGCACTAGAGACCACGCTGGAAGTAGCAATCAGAACAACGAGGATGGCAATAATGCTTCGAACCTTGAGCAATTCTTGGCCATGCAGACTCAGCTCATGCAGACAATGATCCAAACTTTGGGTGCTATACAACAGAACCACAACAACCAGCAGAACCACAATGCACCTCCACCTTCACCTCCACCCCCGAATAGATTGGGGGAGTTCCTAAGGACTAGGCCACCTACCTTTTCCCAATCCAAAGATCTGATGGAAACGGATGATTGGCTCAAGGCGATTGAGAAGAAGTTGATGATCGCTCAATGCAATGATCGAGAGAAGGTTCACTTTGCAGCTCATCAGCTGTATGGTGTAGCCGCAGACTGGTGGGAAGCATATTGTAATGCTCATGTTGATGTGGAAAGCATCACTTGGATTGAGTTCAAGGATAATTTCCGCTCTCACTATGTCCCTACGGGCATGAAGTTGTTGAAAAAACAAGAATTTCAAGACCTGAGACAGGGAGACATGCCAGTAAGTGAATACCTGAATAGGTTCATCCAGCTGTCCAGGTATGCTCCTGAGGATTTGAACACCGATGGGAAAAAGCAATATATGTTTATGAGAGGATTGCAGAATGACATCCAGTTTCAGTTGATAAACAATGACTATGTAAACTTCCAAAAACTGGTGGACAAGGCCATTGTTGTGGAGAACAAGCGCAATGAGATTGAGAGGGAAGGCAAGAGGAAGATGCCATTCCAAGGACAATCATCTGGTAGTAACACTCGCCCCCGCATGATACCATCTCCCAACCCATACCACCATACTCCCAACACTGTTAGGCCACCTATGCAAGCTCCACGCCCCAACTTTCCAATGCAACGCTCCAACTACCAGGCACCTCGCCCTAACCAGCAGCAGGCACCTCGCCCCACCTATCAACAAGCACCCCGTCCCACCGCCCCAACAGCTCCACAAAACCAGAACCGCCCTACCTCTGGAAACACTAATGGTGTGAAGCGCGGATGTTATCACTGCGGATAGGAAGGTCACTTCATGGGGCAGTGTCCTCAACGGAACAACGCATCAAGGCAAGCCCCAGCCAATATGCTCCCAGGCAATCGACGACAACAGAATTATGCTTGAGGGCGTGTCAATCATGTCAATGCGGAGGAAGCTAAGCAAGCTGCAGATGTGGTGCTCGGTATGTTCTTAGCTAACTCTCAACCTGCAACCATTTTGTTTGATTCAGGAGCATCACATTCATTCATAACATCCACATATGTGGCAAAGCACAACCTACCGATTGCTCTTATGAAGCATACCATGCTAGTTAGCTCTCCTGGTGGAGAAATGAGAACCAATCAAATATGCCCAAAGGTCGCCCTTAAAATAAGGGGGGTAGACTTCTCAGCTAATCTCATAATCCTAGACTCCAAGGGGATAGATATAATACTTGGAATGGATTGGTTACGCAAGTATGATGGAGTGATACAGTGCGCCAAGCAGTCTGTACAGCTGACTAGTGCAGAGGGTACCAAGGTTGAGTTCGTAGCAGCCAACTCCACTGCCAAGGAGGTCATACTAAACCAAACAACCGGCACACCCGTAGAAGAGATATGGGTGGTTTGTGAATTCCCTGATGTCTTTCCTGAAGAACTTCCAGGTATGCCACCAGACCGTGACATAGAGTTTGTTATTGACTTAATACCGGGTACTGCTCCTATATCTAAAAGGCCCTATAGGATGCCAGTTAATGAGTTGGTAGAACTAAAGAAGCAATTACATGAGATGCTAGAGAAAGGTTTCATTCGCCCTAGTTCCTCACCTTGGGGAGCTCCAGTACTCTTTCTCGAGAAGAAGGATAAGACTCAGAGCATGTGTGTGGACTATCGTTCTCTTAATTATGTGACCATCAAGAATAAGTATCCACTACCATGGATTGAAGACTTGTTCGATCAGATGAAAGGAGCTTGTGTATTCTCCAAGATTGATCTGCGATCCGGGTATCACCAATTGAAGATCAGACCATCAAACATACCCAAGACGGCTTTCCGAACAAGATATGGGTTATATGAGTATACGGTAATGTCATTTGGGTTGACCAATGCACCGGCCTATTTCATGTACCTTATGAACAAAGTGTTCATGCAATACTTGGATAAGTTTATTGTGGTTTTCATTGATGACATCTTGGTGTTTTCAAAGAATGAAGAAGAGCATGAGGAACACCTGAGGCTAGTTTTGGAGAAGCTACGTAAACACCAGCTGTATGCCAAATTGAGCAAATGTGAATTCTGGCTGAAGGAGGTAGCATTTCTCGGTCATGTGATCTCTGCTGGAGGAGTGTCAGTCGATCCAGGCAAGGTAAAGGATGTTCTAGACTGGAAACCACCACAGACAGTAAAGGAGATAAGAAGTTCTATTGGATTGGCCGGATACTATCGGCGATTCATAAAGGACTTCTCCAAGATAGCAAAGCCAATGACAACATTGTTGGGGAAGGACAGGAGTTTCGAATGGACTCCGCATTGTCAAGCCAGTTTTGAAGAATTGAAGAAGAGATTAACGTCAGCACCTGTCTTAATCTTACCTGACATCAGTAAGAGTTTCGACATATACTGTGACGCATCCAGGCAAGGACTAGGATGTGTGCTCATGCAAGAGGGTCATGTTGTGACATATGCCTCCAGGCAATTACGGAAGCATGAAGAGAAGTACCCAACACACGATTTGGAATTAGCGGCAGTGGTACATGCTCTGAAAATTTGAAGGCACTACATTCTTGGTCATCATTGTGAGATCTATACGGATCACAAGAGTCTCAAGTACATATTCACTCAAACGGAGCTGAACCTAAGACAACGATGTTGGTTAGAGTTGATTAAGGACTATGATGTGGGTATTAACTATCATCTAGGGAAGTCGAGAGGACTACCCTTGTATCCGAAAGGCTCAAGAGGGGGCTCCTGGGGTGATGAGCTGCTTGTTAAAGGGCTATCACTTATGGACGGGAGTGGAACCTTAGTGGCTAGCATGTACTGGGAGACCCTTTGGAAAAGCCTCATAGTGAAAACCTGCCACACACCAAAGGAAGTGTGTAATGTGGGTCGCGTCCACGGGCAACAAGGGAATCATGACTTATGGGTAAAGTGGTACAAACTCTGCTGAGTATCAAACTATCATGATAGCCGTGCTCACGGTTAAGAGCGGCCTGGAATCCTCACGAGATTAGTTGGGTATGGATGGGTTTGGTTTGAAAGACGGGATGGATTGAGACTTGGTTAGTATAGCACCTTGTGAAATCATGGTTGGGATGACCCCACGTAGTAAATAGGATGCTTAGGTTAATTAAAAGCTCATGCAATCCACTCTATAAAGCCTTTTCTTGACTATAGCCCCATGTCATCTTTTCCCCTACTTGCTGAGTACGACATGTACTCACCCTTGCTATACCACGTAGATATTCAGCCCAAGGAGAAGATTGGAGCCACTATGAAGATGCTTGTGGAGTTTGGTATATCTACGCTAACTACTTTCGGCTGCATTAATGTACTTTTCTTCTAGACCCACGAGTCCTTTTGTAATAAGGATACCATGTAATAATTAAAGGATATGGATAATTATTCTATTTACCATTGATGATGTACCGTATGTGTGTGTAACTTGATCCTGGGCACATGTACGGCTGCACCCATTTTGCTTCTTAAAATGGGTGTTACAACAAGGCTACGGCTCGAGTGACAAGACACAAACAAGGCACATCAACTAGCTCACAGAGCAGCGATGTTGGCTAGAACTAATCATCTAGAGGATGAGTTAAAGTGCTCAACTTGATATCCTTCGATACTTGGTCACGACCCAATCACAAGCTACAACTGGTCGAATATAGAGGATGAGTTGAAGCTACGAGAAGATATTATGAAGCGGGTCATCCATTATTCGAGAAGAGTTTTTTTGGCATCCCACCAACAATCGACATAATCTGCAACCCGAGTGACAAGATGTAAAGGGGCACGTCAACTGACCCGCATAGCGAGGCTACAGTCAGAGTAACAAGTCATGAATGAGGTCGGTCGTGGCTGCAATCCGAGTGACAAGCATCGAACGGGAACCTCAACTAGCTCACACAGCAACGAGGCTACAAACCAAGTGACAAGTCATGACCGGGGCACGTCAACTGGCTCGTAGAGCAAGGAGGTTGCGTCCTGAGTGACAAGTCACGAACTGGAATGTCACTTGGCTCATACTGCCATGAGGTTGCGGACCGAGTAAGAAGCCATGAACGGGCTTCTCAACTTGCTTGCATAGCAACGAGGCTGCGACTAGAGTGACAAGCAACGAACGGATATGTCAACTGACTCGCACAGCAACACTACAGCTCGAGTGACAAGACACAAACAAGCCATGTCAACTGGCTCATAGAGCAGCGCTGTTGGCTAGAACCGATCATCTAGAGGATGAGTTAAAGTGGTCAACATGATATCCTTGGATACTTGGTCACGACCCAATCACTGGCTAGAACTGGTCCAATATACAGGACGAGTCAAAGCTACGAGAAGATATTATGAAGCGGGTCATTCAGTATTCGAGAAGAGTTTTTTTGGCATACCACCAACACTCAACATACTCTGCGACCCGAGTGACAAGATGCAAAGGGGCATGGCTACTGACCCGCACAGCGAGGCTACAATCAGAGTAACAAGTCACAACAAAAGCAAGTTATCTAGCTCACACAGCAATGAGGTTGCAACCCGAGTGACAAGCATCGAACGGGCACCACAACTAGCTCACACAGCAACGAGGCTATGAACCAAGTTACAAGTCACGACTGGGGCACGTCAACTGGCTCGTAGAGCAAGGAGGTTGCACCCCGAGTGACAAGTCACAAACTGGAATCTCACTTGGGTCGTACTACAACGAGGCTGCGGATCGAGTGAGAAGCCACGAACGGGCCTGTCAACTTGCTTGCATAGCAACGAGGCTGCGACTAGAGTTCCACGCAACGAACGAGTATGTCAACTGACTCGCACAGCAAGGCTACGGCTCGAGTGACAAGACACAAACAAGGCACGTCAACTGGCTCACAGAGCAGCGATGTTGGCTAGAAGCGATCGTCCAGAGGATGAGTTAAAGTGGTCAACATTATATCCTTCGATACTTGGTCACGACCCAATCACCGGCTAGAACTGGTCGAATATAGAGGATGAGTTGAAGCTACGAGAAGATATTATGAAGTGGGTCATCCAGTATTCGAGAAGAGTTTTTTTCGCATACAACCAACACTCAACATAATCTGCAACCCGAGTGACAAGATGTAAAGGGGCATGTCAACTGACCCGCACAGCGAGGCTATAGTCAGAGTAACAAGTCATGAATGAGGTAGGTCATCTAGCTCACACAGCATCGAGGCTGCAATCCGAGTGACAAGCATCGAACGGGCACCTCAACTAGCTCACACAGCAATGAGGCTACAAACCAAGTGACAAGTCGCGACTGGGGCACATGAACTGGCTCGTAGAGCAAGGAGGCATCGCCCCGAGTGACAAGTCATGAACTAGAATGTCACTTGGCTCGTACTGCAACGAGGCTGCGGACCGAGTGAGAAGCCATGAACGGGCTTGTCAACTTGCTTGCATAGCAACGAGGCTGTAACTAGAGTGACAAGCAACAAACGGGTATGTCAACTGACTCGCACAGCAAGGCTACGGCTCGAGAGACAAGACACAAACAAGGCACGTCAAATGGCTCGTAGAGCAGCGCTGTTGGCTAGAACCGATCATCTAGAGGATGAGTTAAAGTGGTCAACATGATATCCTTGGATACTTGGTCACAACATAATCACTGGCTAGAACTGGTCCAATATAGAGGATGAGTCGAAGCTATGAGAAGATATTATGAAGCGAGTCATTCAGTATTCGAGAAGAGTTCTTTTGGCATACCACCAACACTCGACATACTCTACGACCCGAGTGACAAGCTACAAAGGGGCATGTCAACTGACCCGCATAGCGAGGCTATGGTTAGGGTAACAAGTCATGAACAAGGTAGGTCATCTAGCTCACACAGCAACGAGGCTGCAATCCAAGTGACAAGCATCGAACAGGCACCTCAACTAGCTCACACAACAACGAGGCTACGAACCAAGTAACAAGTTGCGACCGGGGCACGTCAACTGGCTCGTAGAGCAAGGTGGCTACGCCTCAAGTGACAAGTCGTGAACTAGAATGTCACTTGGCTGGTCCTGCGAAGCCACAAATGGGCTTTTTCGACTGGCTTGCATAGCAATGAGGCTGTGACTAGAATGACAAGCAATGAACGAGTATGCCAACTGACTCGCACAACAATGCTATGGTTCAAGTGAAAGGACACAATCAAGGCACGTCAACTGGCTCATAGAGCAGCGATGTTGGCTAGAATCGATCGTCTAGAGGATGAGTTAAAGTGGTCAACATGATATCCTATGATACTTGGTCATGACCCAATCACTGGCTAGAACTAGTCGAATATAGAGGATTAGTCGAAGCTACAAGGAGATAGTATGAAGCGGGTCATTCTATATTCGAGAAGTGTTTTTTCAGCAAACCACCAACACTCGACATACTGACCCGAGTGACAAGCTGCAAAGGGGCATGTCAACTGACCCGCACAGCAAGGCTGCAGTCAAAGTAACTAGTCATGAATGAGGCATGTTAACTAGCTTACACAGCAACGAGGCTGCAATCCGAGTAACAAGCACCGAATGGGCACCTCAACTAGCTCACAAAGCAACGAGGCTATGAACCAAGTAACAAGTCATGACCAGGGCACGTAAACTGGCTCATAGAGCAAGGAGGCTACGCCCCGAGTGACATGTCAAAAACTGGAATCTCACTTGGGTCGTACTGCAACGAGGCTGCAGACCGAGTGAGAAGCCACGGATGGGCTTGTCAACTGGCTAGCATAGCAACAAGGCTGCGACTAGAGTGACAAGAAACGAACAAGTATGTCAACTAACTCACACAACAAGGCTACGACTCAAACTGGTCGAATGTAGAGGATTAGTCGAAGCATCAAAAGGGCACCTCAACTAGCTCACACAGCAACGAGGCTATGAACCTAGTAACAAGTCGCAAAAGGGGCACGTCAACTGGCTCGTAGAGCAAGGAGGCAGCGCCTCGAGTGACAAGTCGCAAACTGGAATGTCACTTGGCTCGTGCTGCAACGAGGCTGCGGATCGAGTGAGAAGCCACGAACGGGCTTGTCAACTGGCTTGCATAGCAACGAGGCATTGACTAGAGTGACAAGCAATGAACGAGTATGTCAACTAACTCGCACAACAAGGCTACAGCTCGAGTGACAAGACACAAACAAGGCACGTCAACAGGCTCGCAGAGCATCGATGTTGGATGGAACCGATCGGCTAGAGGATGAGTTAAAGTGGTGAAGATGATATCCTTAGATACTTGGCCACGAGCCAATCACCAGCTCAAACTGGTCGAATATAGAGGATGAGTCAAAGCTACAACGAGATATTATGATGCGGGACATTCTGTATTCGAGAGGAGTTTTATTGGCATACCACCAACAATCAACATACTCTGTGACCTGAGTGACAAGCCACAAAGGGGCATGTCAACTGACCCGTACAGCAAGGCTGCAGTCAGAGTAACAAGTCATGAACAAGGCATGTCAACTAGATCACAGAACAATGAGTCTGCAATCTGAGTGACAAGCATCGAATGGGCACCTCAACTAGCTCACATAGCAACGAGGCTAGGAACCTAGTAATAAGTGGTGATCGGGGCACATCAACTGGCTCGTAGAGCAAGAAGGCTATGCCCCGAATGACAAGTCGTGAACTGGAATGTCACTTGCCTCGTACTGCAATGAGGCTACGAGCCGAGTGAGAAGCCATGAACGGTGTTGTCAACTAGCTTGCAAAGCAACGAGGCTGTGACTAGAGTGACAAGCAACGGACGAGTATGTCAACTGACTCGCACAGCAAGGCTATGGCTTGAGTGGCTACACACAAACAAGTCAAGTCAACTGGCACACAAAGCAGCAATGTTGGCTTGAACCAATTGTCTAGAGGATGAGTTAAAGTGGTCAACATGATATCCTTAGATACTTGGTCATGACCCAATCACCGGATAGAATTTGTCGAATATGGAGGATGAGTCTAAGCTACAACGAGATATTATGATGCGGGACATTCTGTATTCGAGAAGAGTTTTATTGGCATACCACCAACAATCAACATACTATGTGACCTGAGTGACAAGTCACAAAGGGGCATGTCAACTGACCCGTACAGCAAGGCTGCAGTCAGAGTAACAAGTCATGAACAAGGCATGTCAACTAGATCACAGAACAATGAGTCTGCAATCTGAGTGACAAGCATCGAATGGGCACCTCAACTAGCTCACATAGCAACGAGGCTAGGAACCTAGTAATAAGTGGTGATCGGGGCACATCAACTGGCTCGTAGAGCAAGAAGGCTATGCCCCGAATGACAAGTCGTGAACTTGAATGTCACTTGCCTCGTACTGCAATGAGGCTACGAGCCGAGTGAGAAGCCATGAACGGTCTTGTCAACTGGCTTGCAAAGCAACGAGGCTGTGACTAGAGTGACAAGCAACGGACGAGTATGTCAACTGACTCGCATAGCAAGGCTACGGCTTGAGTGGCAACACACAAACAAGGCAAGTCAACTGGCACACAAAGCAGCGATGTTGGCTTGAACCGATTGTCTAGAGGATGAGTTAAAGTGGTCAACA
Source organism: Eleusine coracana subsp. coracana (assembly GCA_032690845.1). NCBI lineage: Eukaryota > Viridiplantae > Streptophyta > Magnoliopsida > Poales > Poaceae > Eleusine > Eleusine coracana. Next base: position 36,576,400 of record CM064418.1, read on the forward strand.
TGATATCCTTAGATACTTGGTCATGACCCAATCACCGGATAAAATTTGTCGAATATGGAGGATGAGTCTAAGCTACAACGAGATATTATGATGCGGGACATTCTGTATTCGAGAAGAGTTTTATTGGCATACCACCAACAATCAACCTACTATGTGACCTGAGTGACAAGCCACAAAGGGGCATGTCAACTGACCCGTACAGCAAGGCTGCAGTCAGAGTAATAAGTCATGAGCAAGGCATGTCAACTAGATCACAGAACAATGAGTCTGCAATCTGAGTGACAAGCATCGAATGGGCACCTCAACTAGCTCACATAGCAACGAGGCTAGAATTTGTCGAATATGGAGGATGAGTCTAAGCTATGAGGAGACAGTTTGAAACGGGTCATTCTATATTCGAGAAGAGTTTTTTTGGTATACCACTAACAATCGACATACTCTACGACCTAAGTGACAAGCTACAAAGGGGCATGTCAACTAACCCGCACAGCGAGGCTGTAGCCAGACTAACAAGTCATGAACTAGGCACGTCAACTAGCTCACACAGCAACGAGGCTGCAATCCGAGTGACAAGCATCGAACGGGCACCTCAACTAGCTCACACAACCACGAGGCTACAAACCAAGTAACAAGTCACGACCGGGGCATGTCAACTGGCTAGTAGAGCAAGGAGGCTACGCCCCGAGTGACAAGTCATGAACTAGAATGTCACTTGGCTCGTACTGCAATGAGGCTACAGACCGAGTGAGAAGCCACGAATGGGCTTGTCAACTGGCTTGCATAGGAATGATGATGTAAATATGGCCCGATCTTCCGAGAGGTAATGGGATAAACTCAAATTTGGGGAACTCGGTGTCAACGACCTGGCTTGAATCAGTCACGATCCAAACCCATAACCGTTACACGAAGCACAACTTGATTGTTCCTGCAAGCGAAATCGAGAACATAAGCAAGAGAGGATAAACACGTAATCTGAAATTGCAAATATGGATGAAGCAAATCACAAGAAAAGGTTCAAGCTCTAAACACAAAAGGACTAATCGCCACAGTGGTGTAGAACAAGAACAGGGGCCCTAGATTACTGTAAAAGGACTTGTCACCACAGTTACAATAATTCGATCAAGTTTCTCTCTGGAAAACTGAACTAAACAAAACCCCAAACTAAAAGACGGCGGCTACTAAGTTTATGTAGGAACCAAGGGCGTCCTAGGGTTGGGGGTGACCAGGGGGGCAACCAGGGGGGGGGGGGGGCGCCCACAACATGAGCTTAAGGCCTGACACGATACATGGCCAAGTTGGCCCAAAATAGGTGGCGTAGCACCTTGTCATGGTCACACAACATGACTCACGACCCTTCTTGATCTTGGACCAGAAACAAAATGACGGCGTCGTCATCCCCTTTCCAACGCATCAAAGAACGCCTCGTTTGAACGTCGGATGTGGGAGATATCATCAAAACCGTGAAGGGGTGTTGGCTGAATCTGAGACGAACGCGACGACCGAGTTGGTGATGACTTGTAACTTGGGGAAGGCCGTGATATGCGCATATCTAGCATGGTGATGTCCTCATCATGTTGCCTCTTTTGATGATCTTTTCAGCAAAATCCCCCCTCTATTTATAGGTGACGAAGGTCCGGGGGGTATTTGTAGGTAAACGACGGTCGGTTGGCCAAAATCGGCACGCCGGGAGGTGAGCCGTGCCGGGCGGCATGCACAGCCAAGCGGATCGTGTCGGTTCACGATCGACTTGCTTTGGTCAGCTCAGATCTTGTATTGATGGCAGTTATTTGGTCGGTTCACGATGGCTTCTCCATGTTGGGGCCGGTAGGCCTATTAGGCTTCATGGGCTGGCAACCCTGGGTGGCAACCTGAGGCCAGGCAGCATGGGAGGTCGGGCGGCAGGCCAAACCGGGCGGTGGCCTGGGCTGGGTGCCGACCACCTTCGGGTCACCCCTTGACTTCTCCTGGTTAGGACACTCATTGGCCTTCTCTTCCTTAGTCATATTTCATCATTCTTAATCCGGGAAGTGTTTTTGAAAAACCGTCCGGGTCAGATGATCAGCTTGAAAAATGACCCTAGTTAACCAGTCAGGTGACTGATCTCAGCCGTTTATGACCCTATCGGCTGGTTTCTGATTTCAGCCTGAAAGTGACCCCAGTTAACCAGCCGGGTGGCTAATTTCAGCCGTTTATGACCCTATCGGCTAGTTCCTGATTTCAGCCTGAAAATGACCCCGTCGGTCGGTGAAAACGACTATTTCACAGTCGTGATCGACTGACAGGGTGTTGCTTCATGTTTTTGCAAATTTTGGCTCTTTTTACACCTGCAAACATATATTTCACCAAAACTCGTGGATCTTTTTAGTTCAAATAAATATTTGTTAAACTAAGGTCTTTACCTTGCATGTCCTGACCGGTTGGTGGCCGATATTGGGTTTTATTGGTCGCCAACAGTTACACACAAGCTTTAGGTGTCGCATATACTCCCACAAGTAGGACCTGCATAGTGATGCATCGACTATTTGTGCCCTTGATCCCTTTTGGACAACAGGGAGAACTTGCTTCAAATCTCCTCCAAATACAATAGTTTTTCCACCAAATGGCAGATCATCTCGACTCATTATATCACGCATATTGTTGTCTAACAACTCCACCGCCTGTCTCCTAATCATTGTGGCTTCATCCCTGTAAACTTCATGACCATTGTTGAGTATGGATGACAATAGGTATGAATGTTTTGGTGATAGATGACAACTATGAAATTGTGGGCTAATATCTACACGAGTGTTGTCCATGTAGGAATCATCTCTCAACAACACTACAAATCATATGGATGATGGTTGCCTTGGAAATTGATGATAATGACCAAGGGTTGAGCATGGAGGCTTGTGAGTTTGATGGAGTCCAAGGGTTGAGAGAGATGGATCAAAGCTAAGGACAAGCTATGCAACAAGTGTTGGGAACACTTGTCTAGTTGTTAGGGCTTTGACTCTATAAGAAAAAACCGGACTATCAAGGGGGTCTAGGTCATTTCTCTTAGGTCATGTCTAGTTGGTGATGTGCAAGGTTGCTCGGTGAAATCACAGGCACCAAATGATAGTGGAGGAGCCAAGGAGCTGTTCAAAGAAGCCGGGAAACAAAGTCAAGCGAAGAGAACAAGTTTCAGCTTCTGGACAAAGTGACCAAACAGAGGGGTCAATGGTGACCGGACTGTACGGTCACTAAGTGGTGTTGTGTGGAACTTACAGTGACTTAGCGAGGAATCTATCTGTGCTATGATCCATAGAGACCGGATGGTATGGTCTACTAACCGGATGGTCCGATTAGTATGAAGGGCACAAGGCAGAGAGGAAGCCAAAGTCTGAAATATTTCTGGACTAGAGAGAGAAATGGACCAGACGGTCCGGTCAGCTGACCTTACGGTCCGGACAGCAGGAAATCAACAGTGGACAGAGCCGTTGGAGCTGAATTTTGAAGTGACCAGAAGGTCCGGTCAGCCAGTGACCGGACAGTACGGTCAGTAGGCCCAGAAAGTTGATTTTGTGGAGCAACAACTAGTTGGAGGTTGGAAGTCTATATAACTTTGTTGCTGGGGTCTTGGAGACCACTCTTGGCTAATGGAATTGCTTGGACCATTTGGTGAGAGGCAAGAGGCAAAGAGGAGAGTACTAGGAGGAGATATTGCATATCTTGACAGTGCTAGTGGAGAGTAACTAGAGCATCTTGCACATCTAAGGCTAGGGTGTCCTTGAGGGTGTGATCTAGATTGTTACTCTTGGTCTATGGTAAACCGGTTAGGTTTCGGTGATCGAGTCTATCGTGATTGGTTGTGAAAGCTGTCACAAGTTTGTACCCTGTTTGAGCCCGCCGGTGAAAGGGGCATCAATAGTGAGCGCCCATATAGGCTCAGGGAGTCCGACAAGTTCTTGAGGGAGGCGAGCTTGTGCCATGATGGCAGCGGTGACGCGCACCGTGTCTTCATTCCAGGAGTGATTGCGGGCTCGTGGGCGAGAACTCCACATTGATGGTGGGAGGGACCAGGACTCTAGCGGGAGTGGTCCAACGAGGAGTAGGGGAAAGCGCCATCCTTCCGAGACCTCGGGAAAAAATCATGAGCATTTCTTGAACCCCTATTTAATATTACGCAATTGTGTGCTATAGTGACTAGGTTGAATTGTGGCTTGCATAGGCTAGTGTGTTTGGCTTCCGCGCTTGCTTTTATCATGAACACTAGCTTGTGTAGGATCTTAGCCTACTAGAATTTTTTAGGTTGCAATGTCTGTTAGACTCAAGTAGTGTGATTTGAAGTAGTTGATTTCGTGAGCGGCTTACCGATTCACCCCCCTCTCGGTACGCCTTCAGTCCTTACAAGTGGTATCAGAACCAAGTGCTCATCTTTGAGGATTCATCGCCTTAAGTAAGGATGCCGGGACATATGGGGAGTGTTCCCATATTCAATGGGGAGGACTACGGGTATTGGAAGGCTCGCAAGCAAGCCTACCTGGAGTCCCTTGATCCAGAGATATGGATGGTCACTCATGAGTCCGATGCCGATGTGAACCTGCTTGTGCCTGATTTCATTAAGAGCAATGCTAAAGCCAAGGATGCTATGTTTGCTTGCATTTCTAAGGATGTCTTTGCTAGGTTGGATGCTAGTTCCATAGCACATGGTATCTGGACTGAGATTCAGGGGCTCCATGAGGGCACCAGTGATGTCAACGAGGAAAGATACTATGTGTTGAAGAACAAGTATGATAACTTCACTAGATTGCCATATGAGAGAGCTAACACTTTTTATTCTCGTTTTCATGTACTAGTGGAGGAGATCAATGCCCTTGGAGATGACTTTAGGCTGAAGCCTGTTGAGGTGATAAGAAGATTCTTGAGGCTATTCAAGGACCCTAAGTATGAGTCCATCATCGCCTTCACCTTGCAAAGTAACCTCAAGACCAAGACCATGAAGGATGTACTTGGCAAGATCACTACCTTCGAGAGATACCAGCTAGGTTTGGATGACCCTGAACCATCCAACCTTGCTCTTCAAGCCGAGAAGCAAGAGCATATCAAGAGCAAGAAAAACAAGAAGAAGGCAGAGGCTGAAGAACAAGATGATGAAGATGACATGACTGAGGACTTGACTCTTCTCATGAAGAGGATGAAAACCTTCAAGAACAAGTTTGCCTCCAAGTCCAGGGGCAAGTCCTTCAACTGTGGGTCCAAGAACCACTTTGTTTGAAAATGCTTCAAGCCAAAGAAAGAAGCTTTCAAGTCCCAAGACTCAAGTGAAGAAGAAGAAGAACACCCCAAGGTCATGCAAAAGAAGAAGAAGTACTTCAACAAAGGCAAAGGCAAAGGCAAAGCATAAGACCACAAGAAGAAGTTCACATGCAAGGCTCTTGTTGGAGAGTGGACAAGTGACAACTCAAGTGACACATCCTCTTACTCAAGTGATGATGAAGAAGTGGCCGGCCTAGCCATGGTCACTTCCACGAGCTCTTCCTCCACCTCCCACGTGCCTCATGGCCACGAACCAACTTAGGGAGAGTGAGGATAGGATCAGCGACGACAGCGATGATGAGGAGCTCTTATGTGCCGAGCTTTGGAGTATGCTTGAGCAAGCCCACGACCTCACCGTCAAGAAATCCAAAATGTTGGATGTGGTAAGAAAAGAGTGTAATGTTACTAAGGACTATGTTTGTGAGCTTGAGAGTGAGCTCAAGGACCTTGTCACTTCTCATGACGCCCTAAACAAGAGTTATGACAAACTCAAGGGTGATCATATGAAGCTACGTGAGAAGTACGAGGCCCTTGAACTTACTTTTGAGGACCTCCTCTAGTTCATCTAAGAGTAATGCTTCTACTATGTGTGATGAACTAACCACCTCGGTCGAGGTCTCTTCTCTTGAACCATTTGTTTTGGAGGAATATCACAAGCTCAAGGAAGAGAGGAAGATGGTGATAGACGGCTTCGAGAGGCTCACACGTGGTAGAGCCATCCACAAGGAGATTCTTAAGAGGAACCTTGTGAACAATGTCTCCCACCAAGGACTAGGCTCATATCCCGTCACCATCGACATCATCGGAACGAGTAATTTCATCCCCGCATGGATCAAACCCCTTCTCGCCGATGACTACTATTGCAAGAGGTGTTGCAAGGATGGCCACACCATCAAGGATTGTGTGACACTCAAGTGTCTCATTTCTAGTTGACAAGTATGCAGAGCATAAATTATAGCGAAGTGTAACATAAAATGATAGAGCCCCACCGAATTTGAATTAATTATAGACAAATAAAAACCCTGCAATCAAGATTGTGAGGCAAGTTAAAAATTTTCTATACAACATATGGCAAGTAAATTCATAGCCATTTAGTAATGATAAAATATAATTTTATAAAATAAATGAGCATTTTACCATATTTGGAAATACCTCAAACAATTAATTTAAGCTTAGAAACCTTTCACAATGTGGAAATAATTATAAAATAGTTATAAATTCCCTGGAGAATTAGGTCCGATCAGAGCACCTGAAATATCACAGGGGACCTATGTGCAAAATCCCATATTATTTTGGGCCTTGTAGCTATTTTATTTTGAATTAATTGAAACTAGGGACCTATTTATGAATTTGGGAAGAATAGAAGGGGCGTAGTGCAAATTTTCCTTCTTCTTCCTCCATTGGCGCAGACTTGCTCCTCCAGCGCACACCACGGCTGGCCATCACCCCGCCTCAGAACTCCCCGCGCTACAACGCCGTTGACCCCGCCCCCCCCCCTCTGCACCCTCTGTTGTCCAGTCCCATCCGCCTTTCCCCGTTTCCTGTTTTCCCCCATCCCGGCTTCAATTTTGCCGCTCTGACCAACGATGCCATGGCCACTCGTGTGAGCTCTGTGATTCCGGCGTCCTACCGTTCCCCATCGCCCAATAGTGTCAAATCGTGCGCGCGCCCCGCTCGCAGTCGCGTCCTATCACCGCTCAGCCACAACACGCCACCATGCAGCGCCATTCGCCTCTGCCCGCCATGCTGACGTGACCTCTCTGCTAGCTGGCCTGTTTCCTCGTGCTCGACTGCTCCCCACCGCCCGACACCACCCAAAATCACACGCGTGACCCGCCCGTGGTCTGCGACCCCAACCCGACTTCACTCAGCTCTTAAAATACCCTCTCGGTTCTAAAGTTCTCCTTCCCTTTCTCCGACCATTGACACCCGCCATAGCCGATAGCTTTGAAGCTTGCCCCACTTCTGCTCTGCTGCACCCCGAGGCAAGACTAAGACTCCAAAACCGTGTGCACCCACTCCCTCCAGCCCCTTGCCAAGTCTTGCCGGGAGTCATTAGTGTATTTGCAAGTAATTGAAGAAATGGCGAATTCACATGCTTCTATGGTGTAAGCCACGAGATCAAGAAATTGGCCAACTGTGGTGAGTCTTGTTGCTTCAATCTTTTTTTGGAGGTTGTGCTTACCTCTGGAACAAGTCCTTGACAAGTTCTTGGTTTGATTGTGCATCAAGGTGTCCGAAATCTTCACGAGTTGCGAGGGCTCATCACTGGACGCGGTCACCACCATTGGAGCTACCTCTGCCAGGCCACGTTCCCGCTGTTCTGCTGCTCTTCATCGACTCCAAACTCTTGATTGTTGACCGACACACCATAGCACATTGTTTCGACTAGGTCAAAACCTCTCTTGACGCCTCCATCAAGATATCGTCGTCGAGCTCTCTGCCGCCGTCTCCTTGTTGCCGCCATTGGAGCCATCTAGTAAGCACCTCCCCTTGCGAACCTACCCCATGTGTGCCCCGGTTCGCTCTACAACCGCGTGAACACAGAGTCAAGCTCCACTGCTCGTAGCGCCCGGCAGTGAGTCCTCCGGCGAGCTCTACCGCTGTCTCGATGGTGCCATAGTGAGGGCCACGCGAAGTGGTTCGTGTGTGGCCACAACCATTCCTGATCCCAACTCTGTGACCCCTGTGTTGCTCAAACCTGATTGGTTCATCCTACATCCGATTGGTGCTGATCTAGCAGCCCAAGTGGCGCTGATGTGGCTGCCAGCGTGATAATGCCATTAATCCCCCAGAAATTGTAGGAAATTGATTAAAACTTGCAAAAACCATAGTAAATAAACTAGAAATCCAATGAGACAAAAATAAACTATATTAGGTTCATCTTGAAGTGCTTTATTTTAGTAAAATCATAAACTAATGCCTCTGTACATATATTTTTACTGATTTATTTTATAGGAAAAGCACTAATTAAAACACCAGAAATTCTAGGAATGTAATTAAATCCTGATTTTTGGCATGCTTAGTAAACACATGATTATCTACCACCTTAAAGTTTGGTTTCATAAAATATGAAATATTTTATGCTCTGGAATTTGTTTAGTGTGTTTGCTTAGAAAAATGCTAATAAATAATTTATAAATATTTTACCCATTAAACTTGGTAAAAATATTCCTTATGTGTGTCTCTGTTCCCTGTAAATCACTCAGGTCCAGTAACATTTTTTACTACATTAATTGCATTAATAATCCATAGAACTATAATAACCCTATTTAAATGGTTAACACACCTAAACTAATGAAATTCTAAATTGGTTCTTTCAAGTATATGGCTTCGAGAACATGTTAATAAAATTGTTGGCACTAAATTACAAATGCATTATGCATCCATCATATTATTGCATGTAACGGTGTTACGAGAATGCTGTTAACACATTTTTCATCATATAGGTAACGACAACTAGGAGCAAAAAGAGGATTTACAGAAGGATATTGACTTTCAGGAGCAAGAAGCAGAGGTTGCTAACACTAGTGTCAATCAAGACAAGCCCTGGTTTGCATTCGCCTTTTTATAAAGTTTGCTAGTTTATATCACTACTAGTGTCAATATTTGATTGTTGCATTAGGTCATAGGAGTTGGTTGGAAACCCACCTTGCATGATACCCCAAATGACCTACGTTACTATTGTAAGAGTCTTGGTAGGATTGGTATTGTATTGCTAAGCTTAGTAATTAACAGTCTCCCTAGATATTATCACTAAGACATGAACTTGATCACTAAATCTGAACTTAATGAAAGAAGTTTACTTTTGATGTTAAGACCGGGCAGGGATGATGCACGTGTAGGTTTGCAGCAACACATGGGTGTTGACTGCGGTAGCCCTGCCTTGTCGAACCTAGGACCCATCCATGGTTGACCCCTTGATCAAGTATTGAACAATACCGAATGCATACTAGTTTATGGGCACTAGTAAACCAATGTAGCATTAAAATTCCTTGCAATAGGATCGGTTAAGGTGCATTGATTTTTGACCCTTCTGCTGTTGGAGTGGGCGGCTCATACCATGACGTACTATTGGCAGAACGGCATGTCCACTCAATGTCACCACACCCGGTCTGAGTTGTAAGTTCTTTTGTTATGAAAGGTTGCCATATATGACCTTAATTGGTGTGTATGTGTCATGTATTTCGGGTTTTCCTAGCTGGCATAAATTGATTGCAATTGTTGTCGCTCGCAGTAATGAGTACCACTTGGTCACCGCACCATCACGTAGTTCACATGATACTATGAAAGTTGATTACTTGTATTTACTTCATGTATTGATTTCATTAATTTTTGTTCCACTAAAGTTACATTCTGGCCTACCCAATTAACTTGGCTAAATAAAATTTGATAGAACTAATAGGATGCTTAGTGCAATTGTTCTTAAATAGCCATCCTATTAGAGCCAATGCATGTCTAGGTCTTATGACAGGTAAGTCTTGTTGAGTAATTAGTACTCAGGCTTTGTGCCTTTGTTGTTTTCAGGTAATGAAGAAATAGAACTACATGTAGATGTGATGCCTTGGGACATGCAAGTCCCTGAGAGTTGGACTGCCCACTGGGAGTCCGACTTGCCGCTACAGTGATGTTGTGTGCTGCTAGGGTAATGGTTCTCTAGGCATGAATCATTACTACCGTATCATCAAGAGCTCGTAGAACTTTCATTATTTTGCTTCCGCTGTTTTCAAACTATCTTAAATATGTAATATTCCGCTGCACTTCAGTACCTTATTTATGTAATGACTTAACTTAAATGGACAAATGTTGTATTATCAAGTGTGTGCATTATCAGCACCTTTGGGACCTCGATCCTCCTGGAAGGGACGCCTGAGATTGTCCGATGGTCAGAAGTTCCATTATTTTCCATAAGACCACACATTTCAAGCTTTTTAGGAATATGGATGGCAAGGTGAATGCTAAGGCTTTGGGACCACCAAACAAGAAGAGAAAGGTCAAGAGCATATGGGTGCCTAAGTGCATTGTTGATCTTGAGAGGTCAATGAAGTACAAATGAGTGCCCAAGAACAAGACCTAGAAGATGGTGGTGGTGGTGGACCAAGAACTTAATTGAAGATCAAGTGAAGTCCACCACAAGTGACATGGACCTCAACGACATATGTACTCATGAGGGAGGTAACCGTGTTTGTTCTTAGTAGTTGTAGTGTGTTTTTCCTTCTCTTGCATTGCATGGTAATTAGGACTCCTTTGTGACTAGTATGCTTTGCATCCATGCATGTATAAATAACTAAAAGAAAAACACATAAAAATTAGTCAATGTCTAACCCATCCAAGATAGCTATAAGCAAGGGGGAGTGCTTGAGATGGTGGCTTGGCTTCTCTCAAGGCAAGGGTATGGCTTATAGTGAGTAAGCTTAGGATGGGGTTCAAACTTGACATTGTTAGGTTTCCTTTGTGTCTAGTTTAACTTTGCTTGCATTCACATGGCATGTTTTGCTTTCTTTGCATATGTAAAATTCTTGTTGCATGCATCATATAGGAAACACAAAGGAGGCTTGTCTCACTTGGAGATATTTGTGCCTCATGCTCTATATGATATTACATCTCCACAAGTGTGACCGAAGGAAAGGATTGTGCTTCATATCCATTGAGCAAGCTCTTATGAACCCCGAGGTTAAATCTACTCTCGTGGTTCATGGACTAAGGCTCATACATACCCATTTGGTTCTTATTCGCCTTGGTTCCTATTTGCTTAATCTTCCATTTTGCATTTGTGAAAATTATAAGGCAATAAAGTGCCACTATTTGAAAAGGAGTGTTTGAGCGTTCCCTTCATATTCCAAGTGCAGTGTTTATTTGTGTGTTTAGTGAGGGCACTTGGAAAATGAAGAAATTCCTTGTATCAGCAAAATTTTCAGAGTGGCCATACAGTCAAATCGTTGGACCATACAGTCCGGTCAGTGGCTCTGTGCACAGAGCCTAGAGGGAGTCTGGTCGCAGAGACCGGATAGAACGGTCTTAGAGACCGTACCGTCCGGTCTTATCAAAGGCCAGCAGACTCAAAGCTGACCGGATAGTCCAGTGTAGAGACCATACCGTCCGGTCACTGTAGTTGATCGTGCGAGTTGAATCCCGATCTGTGACCGTTGATCTATTCCTCTTTGGATCTTGGCCATTGGTTGTAGTTTTGACCTAGGCGAAAAAATTGTCAGTCATTTGGTCACTTCCTTGTTCCACCCCCAACGCTGAGAACTCGTACCCGCCACCTCCCTCGTCGAAATCGCCAACCTCGCCGCCATGCGCCTCCACCCAGCCGTATTGCCGCTCACCGCTGCTAGCTCCGGCACGCGCTCGCCCCTGCTGCTCACGCCGCGCCCGTGCAGCCGCCATGCATGCATAGCTCCAGCGCCACTGAAGCGCCAGCCATCGCCGCCGCGTTCTCTTGCCGCCGAGCAGCTCGCCACCGTGCACCTCGCCGACAGCCACCCCTTGCGCTGCCCTTGCTCCCGTGCGCACACCCAGCACCAGAACCATCCCCCCCACTGCAAGTCTAGGGCAATAGCTTGCACTTTTCCCTTTTCCCCTATTGCCGGCAAGTTCAAGTTTTGATCCTTCCGGCGACCGGCTGTTTGTCCTTCGGTGTTGGTCATCTCCTCCCTTAGGGTATTGTGCTACTTCCTTTTATTCATCGTTTTATGCCCTAGTTTTGAGTAGTTGACCAAATTAATGCAATTAAATGTAAAATTCCTAACTTTAGTTGCATTAGTTGATTAATTAGCTCAACCTAGCTGCAATTAATTTCATGATTATTTGTTACTTGCATGCCTAGGGTTGTCTCCTCATTTAGTCTGCAGTTAGATTTATTGTCTATTATTTGACTACACACTAGATGACTCGTACCAGCTAGTTTGTCATATTGCTTTACTTTTTCGGTAATCATGTCCTTCATTTAGTGCTAGGATTTCTATTGCGCATTCTTTTCTAGCGGTGCTTTGCTGGTAGATTTGTATAGGTTCTATGCTTATCCTGTCTATACCTACGTGCGTGCAGTGACAGCAGCCGCAGCAGCAGAGATGGCAGGTTCAAGATAGGACAAGGGCAAGGGTAAGATGCCTGAGAAGCCCAAGTGCAAGAAGAGATCAAGACTGGACCCAGAGTCAGAGAGGGCCAGGAGGTTAGCCCGACACTTGGATGCCATGGAAGAGTCACGTAGGACAACAGGGACACGGCTGATCCTAGAGCCATCTCGTGACACCTAGGGCCTCAAGAGGAGTACCAGGCAGAGGATAGCATAGGGTTTGGCTACAGGTGTGACTCTAGAACCTTGGTCGCAGAGTACTACAACTTTCCGCCAAGAGAGGTTGTCAAGACCTATAGAGTAGGGATCCTCCAGGCAGCAAGATGATGAGGACATCACTCCTAAGGATATATGCAACACTCCTCCAATTTTGGACTTGCAAGGTCCAATGACTAGAGCTCGTGCACGACGACTAAATTTAGAGGTGAGCTCGTTCCTACATTCTTCATTATATGTCACTTTTGAGAATGGTTTGCTACAAGCTACATGATTATATTATAATTAGGAACCATGGAGAGGACCAGGAGATGATGGGAGAAGGACTTGGAGACGAGGAGGACCAACAAGGACGTGGAAGCCAAGGTGGAGGCCCAACCAAAACCGACGAGTTTGTGTTTTTGTTGTCAGTAGTGTTTCCCTTGCAACCCTAGCCGCCATCCCCTTCACCATCCTCTGCTTTGTTGGCTTTTTGTGCTAGGGTTGATTGATCGACACATCTAGCCTAGTCCCACCCTAATCCCACCCTGAACACACCATCAACACCCCGAACCAATCCCCACAATTTCCAATTTCCGCTGCATCCACGCCGCCAAAAAAAATATTACCCGATTCCAAACTCGACCCCTAACCGACTCGGGTTTCTGGAAAACCGACTCCGACCCCCCTTCGGTAAAACGGGCATAACCTTTTGCTCGGTTGTCCATTTTAGCTGAAATTTTTACAGGAGATTCTTGACTCAAAGTTGAGGTGACCCACACTCGGCTACACCCTGTGTGCCCTCGTCAAAAAATTCAAAAAAAATCGGGAAGATAAAGAAAAAATTGATTTAAGTTTACACCCGACGTTTCCTGCAACTTCAAGATTTTCTGTAGGCCACATCCTACCTCTGTTTGAGCTGAAATTTTTTGTGGATTCTCCTCCATTGTTAGTGAGTTGGATAAAAATATCAAAAAAATAAAATCAAAACAAAAGAAATTTGGGATTTCTACTAGTGCTACATCTAGCCCCCTGAAATTTCTGGATTTGGCTGTTTTGCACTTAGCCCCCTGTTATCGCCTGTTGTGCCTTTGTCTCCTTGTTTCTACTTTGCTATCACTACTGTTCTAGGACATACTTAGACTAGTAACTAGGGACAAGTTACTTGGGCACTTATTCAGCTTTACTATCTGTTTTTGATTTGTGTACCACTCATATATATATATATATATTTGGCCTTCCTAGCTCTACATATTTCTTCTGGACAGCACACAGGTTATTTTGTGACCCTTGCAATCATGGAACACATCTCTCTGGTATCCTTTGCTTTGCTTTTCAGAACTTTGTAAGAGCTTTGTAAGCAGTTTCCTTTTGTTGTGTTGAGAGGCACCACTGCTTAGCTGTTTTATAGGGATAACCTTCATTGTTTGTTTCCTGTTTTGGTGTTTGTGATGGCAGGAAGTGACGATGGAGAGATGCCTTCACCCTCACAATTTGCTGAGTGCGTGAGCCAAGAGCAGCTCCAGAAGGCTTTGCAGGCTGCTCAGAGTGATTTGGCAGAGACGATCACCAGAGCCGTTACTGATGCGGTCAGCAAGCTTCACATTGGAGAAAGCATCGAGCGGTTAGAGAAGGGGGTCTCTAAGTTAACCGATCAGGTTGTTGCGTTGGAGACCGCTCCTAAACCCAATAATACGAACACCAATAACAACAACAACGATGTTGAAGATGTCCATGATGAAGACACGGTGTATAAGGCTGATGGCACCGTGGATAGGTCAGCTACAAGGACCGCACGATTACGACATCGTTTGCAACATAATACTCAAGGTATGGGTGGTTTCCATAACTACAACCGTCGTCCACACGGTAACTATGCTCTAGATGACCCGTATGCTAAAATTAAGTTTTCAATTCCTTCGTTTTTGGGTTAGTATGATGGTGATGTTTATCTTGATTGGGAGATGACTGTAGAACAAAAATTTAATGCCCACCTTGTTCTTGAACAACATAGAGTTAGACAAGCTACTAGTGAGTTTAAGGACTTTGCTATTGTTTGGTGGAGTGGTCTAGCTGCTGAAACTGATTTGCCTACTACTTGGGAAGAACTTAAGGTAGCAATGCGTGATCGTTTTGTTCCCCCTTCTTTTTATAGAGAGATTCGTAATAAATTGCAACGTTTAGACCAAGGAGATAAAACTGTTCAGGAGTATTTTAGTGAGCTTCAGAAGGGTTTGATTCGTTGTGCTGTAGTTGAAAAAGTAGAGGATCAAATTTGTCGCTTTTATTCTGGTTTCAGAAAAGAAATTTAGGACATCCTTGATTATAAAGAATATTATACCCTCACCCAGTGTTTCCAGTATGCTATGCTTGCAGAGAAAGAATCACAGGGACTTTTGCAGGCTTTTAAGGAGTACAGCAAGTCAAGGAACTCCTACCCCCCCCCCCACGCTCGACGGGGACTTCGGGGCTGCCCAGGCCATCTTTTCGGCCGCCCCCACCAGCAGCTACCAAGGGAACCAGTGTTGTTTCTGCAGCCCCAAGATCAGCCCCTGCACCTTCTACGCGCTCAGGTAAACTTTCTGTGCAGGTACCTGCTAGTAGTGCCTCCTTTGTTGCTTCGACAGGGCGCACTACAGGGATACTGTGCCATCGGTGCCATGGACTTGGTCATGTGCAGAAATATTGTCCAAGTAGGCGGGCATATGTGGCGACGGACGATGGCGGTTACATGAGCACCTCCGATGTGGAGGATGAGGAGGAGGACATCACTGCCACCGGCAGTGACCTCGTCCTTGGAGGCGGAGACACCACAGGATACATGAACATTATTGTTCAACGTGTCCTTAGCACACAAGTTCATCAGCCCGAGACAATGCAGCGCCACAACTTGTTCCAGATTTTCTTCATCATCAAGAACCGCCGAGCACGTGTCATCATTGATGGAGGGAGCTGCAATAACTTGGTGAGTTCTGATGTGGTCAACAAGCTTGCTTTGACCACACGTCTACATCCGCATCCGTACTACATTTAGTGGTTAAACGACTCTGGCAAAGCTAAGGTAATACAAACTTGTAGAGTTCCTTTTTCCATTGGTTCTTATGTGGATTCTGTTGATTGTGATGTCGTACCCATGCAAGCATGTTCACTTTTATTGGGTAGACCTTAGGAATTTGATAATGATGCTCTACACCATGGTAGAAGTAATAAGTATACTTTTATGCATAAAGGAACTAAAATTACTTTGTTACCAATGACCCCTGCTAAAATTATACAAGCTGATTTAGAAAGAGCTGCTAGTTTGAAAAATAAAGGTCCTAAAATTCAGCAACCTGTTAATTCTAATTCTACACCTAGTAATGTTAATGATTCTTCAAGTTCTAAGGGTGCTGAAATTAAATTACAAGGTCGTTCATGTCTTGCAACAAAATCTGAGCTTGCTGAAATTTCTGATAATGATGATATTTGCTATGCTTTGATATGCAAAGAAGCTTTGTTTTCGCTTGATGATATTGCTTCTAGTGCTGTGTCTCCTGCTGTCACTAACCTTTTGCAGGAGTATGAGGATGTTTTTCCAGCTGAGATACCCCCGGGATTGCCACCTTTGAGAGGGATTGAGCATCAAATTGATTTAATTCCGGGTGCTACTTTGCCAAACCGTGCTGCTTATAGGACCAACCCTGAGGAGACTAAGGAGATACAATGACAAGTTCAAGACCTTTTGGATCGTGGGTATGTTCGTCAATCACTTAGTCCTTGTGCTGTTCCTGTACTTTTGGTTCCTAAGAAAGATGGTACTTGGCGTATGTGTGTAGATTATAGAGCCATTAATAATATTACTATTAGGTATCGTCATCCTATTCCTAGGCTAGATGACATGCTTGATGAGTTATGTGGTGCTATAATTTTCACTAAAATTGATTTGCGTAGTGTCTACCATCAAATCAGAATGAAACTTGGAGACAAATGGAAAACAGCTTTCAAAACCAAATTTGGATTATATGAGTGGTTGCCTTTTGGGTTAACTAATGCACCTAGTACTTTCATACGCTTGATGAATGAGGTTTTAAGAGCTTTCATTGGCAAATTTGTGGTAGTTTACTTTGATGATATCTTGATTTATAGCAAATCTATAGATGAACATATGAATCATTTGTGTGCTGTTTTTTATGCTTTATGAGATGCACGTTTATTTGGTAACCTTGAGAAGTGCATCTTTTGCACGGATCGAGTCTCTTTTCTTGGCTATGTTGTGACTCGACAGGGAATTGAGGTGGATGAGGCGAAGATTGAAGCCATAAAGAGCTGGTCTGTACCAAAAACTATCACACAGGTGAGGAGTTTTCTTGGTCTTGCAGGTTTCTACCGCCGCTTTGTCAAAGATTTCAGCACCATTGTTGCACCTTTACATGAGTTGACAAAGAAGGGCATTGATTTCCATTGGGGTAAGGTACATCATGAGTCTTTTGATGCTTTGAAGGATAAACTTACACATGCACCATTGCTGCAATTACCTAATTTTGATAAGATTTTTGAGCTTGAATGTGATGCTAGTGGTATAGGCATTGGTGGTGTTTTGATGCAAGATAGTAAACCTATTGCTAGTGGTATAGGCATTGGTATAGGCATTGGTGGTGTTTTGATGCTAGTGGTATAGACATGCTAAATGGATTGAATTTATTGAGTCTTTTCCTTATATTATTAAACATAAGAAAGGGAAGGATAATGTGATCGCTGATGCTTTATCTAGGCGCTATACTTTATTGTCTCAACTTGATTGTAGAATTTTTGGACTTGAGGCAATTAAAGAACAATATGCTGCTGATGTTGATTTTTAGGATGTATTGCTGCATTGTAAAGAAGGTCGTGCATGGAATAAATTTGTGTTGAATGATGGATTCTTGTTTAGAGCTAACCGCCTATGCATTCCAGTTGGTTCCGTTCGTCTTTTGTTGTTACAGGAGGCGCATGGAGGTGGATTGATGGGTCATTTTGGTGCCAAGAAGACGGAGGATATTTTTGCCACACACTTCTTTTGGCCAAGGATGAGGAAAGATGTTGAGCGCTTTGTTGCTCGCTACACTATATGTCAAAAAGCTAAGTCTCGCTTGAATCCACATGGTTTATACATGCCACTTCCTGTTCCTTTTATTCCTTGGGCGGATATTTCTATGGACTTTGTTTTAGGACTGCATAGGACTAAGAGGGGGAGTGATAGTATTTTTGTTGTTGTGGATAGATTTTCTAAGATGGCACACTTTATACCATGTCATAAGACTGATGATGCTAGTTATATAGCTGATCTCTTTTTCAAAGAAATTGTTCGTTTGCATGGTATGCCTTCTACTATTGTTTCAGATCGTGATGCAAAATTCATGAGTCACTTTTGGCGCACGCTTTGGAATAAGTTGGGTACAAAGTTGTTGTTTTCTACAACTTGTCACCCACAAACTGATGGACAAACTGAGGTGGTGAACCGCACTTTGGGTACTATGTTGAGAGCTATTTTGAAGAAAAATTTGAAGCAATGGGAAGAATGTTTACCTCATGTTGAGTTTGCATATAATCGGGCAACACATTCTACTACCAAGGTAAGTCCTTCCAAAGTAGTGTATGGTTTTGATCCCCGTACTCCACTTGATATATTTCCTCTACCTATTCATGAGAGAGTTCATGTTGATGCTAAGGAACGTGCTGAATTTATTTTAAAAATGCATGAGACCACTAGACTTAGCATTGAAAAGATGAATGACAAGTATAAAATTGCTGGTAGTAAAGGTAGAAAAGAAGTAAAACTTGATATAGGAGATTTAGTATGGTTACACTTGAGAAAAGATAGATTTCCAGATTTGAGAAAGTCTAAATTAATGCCTAGAGCTGATGGTCCTTTCAAAATAATTGAGAAGATTAATGATAATGCATACAAACTTGAGTTGCCTCTCGAGTTCGGGGTTAGTCCTACTTTTAACATTTCAGATTTGAAACCATACTTGGGAGAAGAGAATGAGCTTGAGTCGAGGACGACTGCATTTCAAGAGGGGGAGGATGATGAGGACATCACTCCTAAGGATATATGCAACACTCCTCCAATTTTGGACTTGCAAGGTCTAATGACTAAAGCTCGTGCACGACGACTAAATTTAGAGGTGAGCTCGTTCCTACATTCTTCATTATATGTCACTTTTGAGAATGGTTTGCTACCTAATGATTATATTATAATTAGGAACCATGGAGAGGACCAGGAGATGATGGGAGAAGGACTTGGAGACGTGGAGGACCAACAAGGACGTGGAAGCCAAGGTGGAGGCCCAACCAAAACCGACTTCGAGTCTGTTTCGGGGCTCAGGACTAGTCTGCACTAAAACGGATGCCCAAGACACATACGGACTCGGATTTGGACGTTCTACATATGAACGGAAAGATAAGAAGAAGACCTTTCCAATGCCGCCGGTGTCATATCAAAATTCATCCGGAATCATCAGGAATCATCGAAGGAAGAGAGAGTCCAGAATCTGTTTTGGTGCTGTGTCGCCTGTTTTTGGCCTTTGGGCTTTGTATCTAGTTGAGCCCATGTAGGGGTGCGTCCAGAGGGTCTTGCACGATCCTAGGGTCTTCATATACAGCCACCGTTTCACCATTAGGGTTTGGGTTTTGCTTAGATTATTCTGTTCATAACAGTTTCGCCGTCATCACGGTTTGTGAGACCCCAACTTCGTGAGATTCATAATACATCTGCAATTGTGTTGCTTTCTTCTTTGTTCTTGCTTGTGTTCTTGATTCGCAGGCAGGGATTAGCCTTCTCGGCGAGGCTAATCGTTTTAGGACAGTTGATAACCAGAGGAGACGTCGTGCTGCGATTGCGGGGTTTAGAACATGCTGTTCTGAAGCCGGATCGATTTGTGTGTCGCCTCCGACCAAATCAACGTATCCAGAACCTTTCGGAAGATTGGGAACCCTTGTCCACATCACAGGAGGAGTCAGAGAAGGATGAGACCTCAGAGTCAGAGTCTGAGGAGCTTGAGGAGACTAAGGAACCAGCATAGCCAGAGTAGACAGGGCCACAAAGGTCAGCTCACCGGGCAGGAGACCTGCAGTGCACCTATGCAGTGTCCACCAGGATGCTGTAGAGACTGGTACAGAAAGCCCGGGAGACAGACATACTTAAGGTTCCTGCAAAAGACCTTAAGGCTCTTCATCTTGTCCTCGTCAAGCAGTGGGTTCCAGCCCCTAGGGATCCCAATGCAGGAGAGAGATATTGGACAGGCTTCCAGAGGAGGATTGGAGAGGGACTGAGACGCTATCTCGCCATGAAGGGCAAGGAGTTTTTGCCACAGCAGTACAGTACCTACCAGGCCATAAGGAGGACTGACATGGAGCAGTACTTCACGTAGTTGCCAGGGCTAGCAGAGCTAGTTACTTCTCCATACAGGTTCAGAGAGAACATCGTCCTAGAGTTCTATGCCACACTATGGATAGCCAGAGACCGCTCAGTGTTCTGGTTCTTGTTCAAAGGGCAGCCATAACGTGTGACCAGAAGAGACCTTATAGCTAGCTTTGGGTTTCTTGCTTCGAACCTTCAGCTCTATTGGAGTGCCTACCCATCCCTAGAGCCACCTCGCAGACTATAGGGAGGGAAGCTACCTTCTGACAACATGGTGTAAGTTGCTTTTTGACCACCGCACACCCTAGGCTTTGAGAGAGGCCCTACGAGACTCATCGTAGAGTCCAAGGCGGTTAGAGCAATAGTCACCAGGACTATCATTTCTAGGTCTGGCTACAAAGAGGAGTTCACTCTACTTCACTAATGGGCTATAGCAGCTATTCTAAGGAGGCAACACATTGACCTGGTAGACCTACTGATTGGAGAGATGGAGGAGGTCATTTCTGAGAGGGTTGGAGGATGTCACTTCGTGTATGCACCCTACATCTTTTATCTTCTGTGGAGGATGGGCCTTATGACAGAGGAGCAACACGAGGCATTCCCTGTGGTGACCACCAGTGTAAGGTTCATGACCATTGAGGTCACCCCAAGGTATGGTGTTTTAGTGATGAATGACAAACATGAAATGAGACTAATATCTACACGAGTGTTGTCCATGTAGGAAACATTTTCAATCTTATGATGATTGTCGATGGTGTCCTTGGCAATTGATGACAATGACCACAAGCATGGAGGCTTGTAAACTTGATGGAGTCCAAGGGTTGATGAAAATAGATCAAAGAGGAGAACAAGCTATGGTGCAAGTGTTTGGAACACTTGAGTAATTGTTAGGGCTTTGAGTCCATAGGAAAAACCGGACTATCAAGGGGGTCTAGGTCATTCTCTTAGGTCATGTCTAGTCGGTGATGTGCAAGGTTGCTCGGTGAAATCACAGGCACTTGGTGACAGTGGAGAAGCCAAGGAGCTATTTGAGAAGCCGGGAAATAAAGTCAAGCGAGGACGACAAGTTTTATCTTCTGGACATAGAGACCAGACAGAGGAGTCTGTAGAGACTGAACTGTATGGTCACTATGTGGAATTGTCCAAGACTTAGAGCGAGAAGCAGGACCCTGTCAGCAGGTGCTTTGTGTAGCGGTGACGCACACCGTGTCTTCACTCTAGGAGTGATTCCGGGCTCGTGGGCGAGAACTCCACTTGGTGGTGGGAGGGACCGGGACTCCGGTGGGGGTGGTCCAACGAGGATTAGGGGAAGGCGCCATTCTTCCGAGACCTCAGGAAAAAAATCATGAGCCACCCCTTACTCTACTCCTCACTATAATGCTTTACTTTCTACATTCACATATCATGCTATTCATGCTTGTGTGTTCTATTAGTTCCCTTTGACTATGTTGTAGACTTGCATGTTTAGGCTCTTTACTTGCTAGTAGTGCTTAAGCTTCCGCAATTGATGACTAGTATGAGTATGAGTTGCATTGGTGTGCTTGATCACTAGGAGTCCATAGAAGTTGTATTGACTTGTGTGATCCACTAGTATGCATAGGATATCTTTCCTTTCATAGGATTATATTGTTAGTGTGATCACCACTAGATTTGAGTAGGAGTTGCTCTGATGCTATCGGTGTGAAGTATTTGGTAAAATTGGTTCATAGTGGTAGTTCCTGATTCACCCCCCCCCCCCCTCTCGGTCACTATGATCCTTTCAAGTGGTATCAGAGCCAAGTGCTCATCATAAGGCTTAACCGCCTTGAGTAGTGACCACATTGAGTTGGGATGTCATCCCATTCGGGGACGGATCATGGCTCATGGAAGGATCGCTTTAAAATCTACCTAAATGACATGATTCCGGATGAGTTGATAGACACTCTTGTGGACTTTGCCAATACATTTACTGATGATCATGTTTATGATGATTGTGATGATGGTGTGGATGTGCCTTGTACTAGTGTGTGTCTAGATTCTTCTAGCAATTACTTGATAGGTTGCTCTACTAGTGTGCCTAACATGATGATTGATAATGATGTGTCTCTTGATCTTGCTTGCTCTAGTAGCATTAATGATGTTTGTGAGCCTCCTATTGATCATGCTAGTAGTTCTCTTGTTGAGGAGTTCTTTGCTTTTCATGCTAATGACAATGAGGACTTACTTGACTCTCTTATTCGCTTGTGAGGTATTGTGGACAGGATTGAGGTGACTTCTTTCGAGCTTCCCACGATCATGATAGTTGAGAAGAACCTCTCCTTGCTTCCGAGTAGCAAGCTCTTCTACGTCACTTGTGATCTTCTCATGGAGAAGAGTCTCTTCGTCGAGGACGTAATTGAGCTACTCTTCAAGGATGAGGAGATCACCGCGAGCATGGCATGGAAGAAGACATTCAAGACGAACCGTGAAGCATCCTCAAGTAAAGGGAAAGAAGTAGCTTCGAGCTCAAACTTCTTTGATCCCTCCACAAGGTTGTCTTGCGACAACCTCCCCTTCGGGGAAAGATATTCTTCGGGTGCTTCATCAAGCTCTACCTCAAGTGCCATTTCAAGTTTTACTCCAAGCACCTTGAGTGGACCGAGCATTGGCGTAGGGGGAGCACCAACAACAATCTTGCGGCTTCGGCTCCGACGCCTCCACCTCCTCCACCATCTTTACCACAAGATCACCTTTGGCATCTTCGTCAAGCTCACCAATAGGATCTCTTCTTTGAACTCGGTGAATTTGTGAGAAATCCGAATGTTGATCTTTGTGAAAATCTACTGAGTATCTATGATCTTGTGTGTAGGATAAACTCTTTTAGGGGACTTCGGAGGATTACATCACATGAAATGATTGACAAGCTCCTCCAACAAATCACAAATCCTGAGAGGGATTTCTTACTTGAGGAGATAGTCAACAGGAGACATGAACTCTCAATTTAGAGAGAAATGGAGATAATATTTGTGTTCCATACACAAGTGGGGCATATACTTGAGCACATCACTGGACTCTATGACCCTCCATTCCACCACCTCCACCAACTACCTCCTCTGAGATACAACAAACAACCCAAGATGCCACAAATACTCCCACAAGCTCCTCCCTAGATTCATTGAGAGTACACTCACCAAATGATGAGGAAACCCAAGTGAGAAGTGAGCCATAGTGACCGGACAGTCCGGTCAGTACAGGAGATTGCCTAGACAGAGGAGGCCAACGGCTGGGAAGAGCCGTTACAGAGTGACCGGATGGTCCAGTTAGGCAGAAACCGGACAGTCCGGTCAGAGTGTCCAAAAAGGCAATTTCATGGAGCAACGGCTAGTTTGAGGTTGGGAGCCTATATAACTTCGTTGCTGGAGTCTTGGAGACCTCTCTTGGCCAGTGGAATACCTGAGAGCATTTGGTAAGGTCCAACAGGAAAAGAGGAGAGCACTAGGAGGAGATATTGCATATCTTGAGAGTGCTAGAGAAGAGTAGCTTGAGCATCTTGCACATCTAAGGCTAGGGTGTCCTTGAGGGTGTGATCTAGATTGTTACTCTTGGTCTATGGTGAGACCTAGACTGGTTAGGTATCGGTGATCGAGCCTATCATGATCGGTTGTGAAGGTCGTCACACGTTTGTACACGGTTTGAGCCCGCCGTAGAAAGGGGCATCGCTAGTGAGCGCCCTTGTCGGCTCGGGGACTCTGGCAAGTTCTCGAGGGAGGCGAGCTTGTGCTTTGTGCAGCGGTGACGCACACCTTGTCTTCATTCTAGGAGTGATTGCGGGCTCGTGGGCAAGAACTCCACTTGGTGGCAGGAGTGGTCCAACGAGGATTAGGGGAAGGCACCATCCTTTCGAGATCTCGGAAAAAAATCATGAGCCACCCCTTATTCTTGTCACACCCGGTTCCAACGACCGAAACCGAATGCATTTGTATGCGTGCCCAAGATCAAGTTTTCACGCACACATGATAATTAGTGTGATAAAAGAACAATATCTTTATTAAATCAATAATATTATTACAATGGTGACACGTAGGTCAAAAGAAAAAGATTACATTGCAGTGGAATAAACTAAGCATTGGCGTCCTTCAGCTCCACAGGAAGTCGACCGGAAGACCGCATGCCTAGACTCCTCCATCATCATCATAGTTGTACCTTCATATTCCTGTAGCTGAACAACAATGTGGTATATAGCAAGGGTGAGTACATGTCGTACTCAGCAAGTGGGGGAAAAGATGACATGGGGTTAAAGATAAGGAAGGCTTTAAAAGGGGTTTATTGCATGAGCTTTTAATTCCCTAAGCATCCTAATTACTTGGTGAGGTCATCCCATCCCTCAATCCACATGGTACTATCCAAGCCAAGTCAAACATCATACACCATCCCAACCATTCCAAACATTCCAAACCACAACACATCACCAACTAATCTTGTGAGAATTCCAGGCCGCTCTTGACCGTGAGCACGGCTATCATGATAGTTTGATACTCTGGAGAGTTTGTACCACTTTACCCACAAGTCATGATTTTGTCCCCTGTTACCAGGTAGACTAGAGTCTCCATGTTGCCATGCCGGCCAAGCACTAGCACACTTCCTTAGGTGTGCGGCCAGAAGATCACTACGAGGCTTTTACAAAGGGTCTCCCAGTACATGCTAGCCACTAAGGTTCCACTCCCGTCCATAAGTGATAGCCTATCAACAAGCAGCTCATCACCCCAGGAGCCCCGTCTTGAGCCATTCGGTTACGAGGACAACCCTCTTGACTTCCTTTCCCCGCTCCACCAAAATGCTACACCGACACTGGGAGAACTCCTAATTAATTAGCCAAGCTGTTCCATAGCAGCCTTGTGATGGCACTGTTGTCCTGGGTTATCGCTCCAAGAACCAGTTCCTAGGATCTACAACAAGCCTACCACCACCAACCATGTGCCCATGGCACCACATCCATTCCATCCGGCTTGCATAGATCCCTAAGTCCATGTTGCTAGCATAAATTATCATTCCACCCATGAAGTGACATAGTTCATTAATCAATATTTATATCAACCCAACCTCCCACAGGCAACCTAAGCATTACTACCCACAACCAACCAACTAGTTCAAGGTGACAAGGAAAAGGGATAAAACAATACTCGGAAAACCATAACAATAGGTTCCCAATCAATTGACACAAGCATGCAATTCTACAGTAAACATTATAATAGGTACAAAATGCATCAAGGACACTTACCTGAAAATGGATGTTGCTGCTCAGGTCTTCAATTCACGCTCTTGCGATCCCAGGATCAACATGTTCTCTAATTAACGTCACGCATGCATGACATGCACACAATCATATAAACAAACTAAGAAACAGTACACTAAACAATAATAAAAATACTTTAAAATCAATCACAAAAGATGATACGCATTTCTACGATTGTGTGAGCTCAAGAATCATCTAAATCGGAGTTACGAGTAAAAAGTTACGAAGGTTTAAAGGTGTATGGTTAAAATAGTAAAAACAAATAGGTTTAGGGACATAAAAGTAATTTTAGAAAAGTATAGGGACCAAATTGTAAAATAACAGAATGAAAATATAGTTTATAAAAGGTTTAGGTTCTAAAATGTAATGTATAATAAGCTCAGGGACCAAAGTGTAAAAAGATAGGACTAAAATATAATTAAAATTAAGTGGAGGGGTGTTTCTACAAAATTATAGGGTTAAAATAATATTTATGAAAATATTAGGGGCTATAACAGAAATAACTAAAGCTTATGTGAAGAAATCAGGTTTAAAAACTAATTAGGATGAAACAGAGGGGCTTAGGTGGAAAACGGCCATTTTCCAGGATTTATTTGAATTAAAATAAATCTTAAAACAGGTGGACCGAGTTCATTGGTTCATGGACCAGCTCTGGGGCACTGGTTCATAGGTCCATGGCGGACCGGGACTAGGTAGGCAGTGGGCTGCTACTGTGGATAGAACGGCACGACGAAAGACTTGCGTGTTCCCACTGATTGGCTATACTAATCGAGCTACAACTTGAACCTATATGTTGAATAAGTTGTGGGACACAATACTAGTAATCTGGTGTCGATGTTAGCTCACCTGATCTGTAGATCGCAGGGGGAAAACAGGCAAGGTCATGACGCGATAGATGGTGGGCCAAACGCATTCCTGGAGGCATCAGGATAGATCGTAGCATATGCTTTGATCAAGACGATCATAACTTCCTGGAACACATTGAGGATATGATTATGTATCAAGGACGCATCAGAATTAGGAGAAATAGAAGGGAAATTACGGATGCACGTGCTGGATGCACCCAGAACAGAGAGCAGTCATCATTCAAACCGTGATCCTGCTCACATCACTGCTCCTATGGCCATTAATTTTGGATATGTTGTAGGCTGCATCAAGGTGCATCTCCTGGTAAAATTTCATGATGTTTCATTGGCTGGATCAACGGGAACGTGGATTGGAATTTGGGGCATTGTGGCTGGACAGGCCTATGGCAAGAGTTGAACTTGATGCTTATGTATGGGAATGAAGGTGAGGGGGCAAGGGAGCTCGTGAGCCAGGCCAAGGAACGTCCAGGTGTGACTTTAGAGGCCTAGAAAGGGGAGAGGAAAGGGTAGGGAGGGGAGGGGAGAGGCCAAGAAGCAAGTAAAATTGTCAGCCATGAATGGTGGCCATTATGACACTCGGTGTTTTGATAATCATAAGGTTAAGGAAAAAAAAAAGGGATGTGTGGAAGGATTCGAGTGAGAATATTATGAGAATTATGCCTTTTGAGTGTCAGAAAGGCTCACAACCCGAATTTGAAAAATACGGGGTGTTACAAACTACCCCCTTAAAAAGAATCTCGTCCCGAGATTCAAAGATAGTGGGACTTAGAAATTTGAACATACAAGACTACAGCTTGTAAAGATCAAAAGAAAATAATGGAATGGAAAATGAATGATGAGCTAAAGAATTATGAATGTGAAAATAGGACCACACTATATGCATCAAAGATTGTAGATAGGTTCCAAGGATAAAATGTTGACGAAGGAAGGATAGGCTGAAACAACCTAAACAATCATAAAACACAATCACTCATTACTCTACAAACAATAGTCTACGCTGACATCCATTGCTTCGTGTCTTGTTGTGGCTGAAGTACTTCACTTCTCTTATTGAAAGTCTTTAGCACCTTGTCTTATTGCTCTTGTTGTTGTGATGATGACCTTCGTGGTGGTGATTTGATCAAACTAAAACAAGTTTTAGAGTCAACATACAAAATATTAATAACCTAAATTAATTTGTTTAATTTAGAAAATAGCACTTTTACCTAAAAGAAATTATAATGCTCTAATTATCTAATTAATTTAAAATAAAATTTTAATCTATTATAAAAAAATATTGAAGTTTAGTGGAATTGGGTCACAAACCTAAATTTGAAATTTTGGGATGTGACAACTCTACTCCTCACTATGATGCTTTACTTTCCGCATTTACATACCGTGCTATTCATGCTTGTGTGTTCTATTAGTTCCCTTTGACTATCTTGTAGACTTGCATGTTTAGGCTCTTTACTTGCTAGTAGTGTTTAAGCTTCCGCAATTGATGACTAGTTTGAGTAGGAGTTGCATTGGTGTGCTTGATCACTAGGAGTGCATAGAAGTTGTATTGACTTGTGTGATCCACTAGTATGCATAGGATGTCTTTCCTTTCATAGGATTATATTGTTAGTGTGATCACCACTAGATTTGAGTAGGAGTTGCTTTGAGTGCTATCGGTGTTAAGTATTTGGTAAAATTGGTTCATAGTGGCAGTTCCCGATTCACCCCCCCCCCCCCCCCCCCCGCCCCCCTCTCAGTCACTACGATCCTTTCAACAAGCTATGCACCTCGAGTCCCTAGGGGATCACAGTCAGCCTTGAGTCAGCAGACGAGAGAGGAGGAGCAGGAGTCACCGCCGGTCACTCACAAACAGGCAGCTCATCCAGAGACGGTGGTTCCTAAGTCAACCAGTACAGGAACACCTCCCTAGCCTACGGGATCACAGTCAGAGGGCGCTATCATAGTGGCAGCACTTGCAGGACGTCTGAGTGAGTTCATTCAGAGCACAACCGAGGATAGACATTAGATGATGGAGGTATCAGGGGACATGCAGAGCTTCAGAGATAGCAGATGTCGATCCGGACCATCCTAATGAATCAGATGGCAGAGATGGCTTAGAGGTAGGCTGGTCAGCAGCAGGGACAATCTTCACTTCCACAGTTTCAGCCATTGCCGATTCACCCAGAGGACCTTGCACTGCTATAATGATAGCTCGGTCCAGTGGGTTGTCACACTCAGGGGTGTTACCAACAGGGAGAGCCGGATAGACTCACTCACCAGCTCATTTCTCCCCCATGTCCGCCTTCTCAGTGTCTGTGTTGGTCACTTCACCAACTCACTCTTCTACTTCGCAGATGGTAGTACCATCCGCCTCCCAGCTACCAGTCAGGAGTCTATTTTTACACATAGTGCACACCACTCGTGCAGACTCCCTGCCAGCTCTGGACTTAGCTACAGCTCCACCTTCCACTGTGAAGGACCAAGAAGGTGACCAGAGACGGGGGGGGGGGGGGGGGGGGGTCAATGGGAGCCAATTCAGATTCTTCTCAACAACTTGGCCTATGTCCTAATTACAACCCGAGCCAACCTCTGAAAGAATCACCAAGTTTACACACACCAACTTGTGATATGCTAACCCTAGGTGTGACTCACACAAGTGAAAGAACTAGAGAGAAGCAAAGGAGAACAACAAAATACGAACCAAGTTACTGGATGACCATCTGTAGTGTCGATTGGTACTATCGGTGGCGCCGATCATGTCCATCGGCAGTGCTAATGTGGGGTTCAGACCCAAGCCACCGGTAGTGCCGATCGTCGCATCGGCAGTGCCAATTCGGGTTCTGACCCACCGGCAGTGCCGGTCCTGGTCGTCGGTAGTGCCGATCGACCCGTGACAGAATAGAAAAAGGATTAGGGATTAGGCAAAACTTGACCAAAACCTAATCAAACGAACTCCAAATGATGCAACTTTTGGACCAGACAATCCTCAACACATCACGACCGTAATCCCAAAAGATCCACCCAATTGGCTTAAGGAATCATCATGAATTTCAGATCTTGTGCCAAGAACACCAGAAAGGAGAAACATGAGACATCTTTCAAATCAGAGAGACTAGAGCTATGGATTCGGCCAAGGGCCTATGGGGATTTGTTCTAGCTCATCATATCACCAAGATCCCTCAAGAAATCCACCCAAAAAAACTTCTCAAAAAGTGAGATAAAAAATTCCCACGAAAATAGCTCCGAATATAGGGAAAAGGAGAAATTTCGGGATTTAGGGAGAGAGGAAGATCTTGAGCACGAAAATAATTTTCATATCATGGAAACATGCTTACAAGATCCATAGGTACAAGGCTAGGAAGCCACCCTCTTCCTCCCACTATTTGGAAGAGAAAGAGATGTCTCTCACACACACTCTCCTCTCCTCTAAAACATGAAGACCTCTCCTAGCACTTTGAAATGAAGACCTAGCAAGGCTAGGGAAAGAGAGGCACCTCTTCCAACAGCCCTACCTCTCCTTATATAGGCCTAAGGGTTGTCCACATGACCACTCTACCCTTGACCTACATAACACTGTCACCTACCACCAGGGGTAAACTTGTCCATCTTTCTCCTCGTCGCTCGAACGCCCTCGAGCCCTTCATGACTTTGCTTCGCCTCGAAGCAAGCTCCATGATGGTGCCACGTGCACCACCAACCACCGCCACTGGTTTTGAGGCCCAAACCGGAAAACCGCCTTGTATGCTTCTCAAAGCGCAACTTCATGCTCACTTCTATCGAAGCAAGACTTCATGATATTGACACATGTCACCTCGTCCCGTGATCCTCCTCATCGGCAAGTCTCTCCCACTTCGGGTCCATTGGAAGCCTCTACTTGCACCGACGCTCAATCACCTTTGACTTGGTCAACCCTGCCGTCTTGATCACCACCCATGGTTTTGAGGCACAACCGCGAAACCGTCTGTGCTTCTTGCCTCTCCACATGTACGGTGCGGATCACACTTGACTTCACCTGGCCTCCTGATCGTCTAGCCCCATGTCTCCTACTTGTGCCCGTTCCTCTCGCCGTTGATTGCCAAGTTGACTCCAGAGATGGACACATCATAAGACAAGCAAACACATTTCCCATCTCCTGCAAACTCTCCAACATCTTTACCAACTCCAGTTAGTCAAAACCATGACATGCACAAACTCATGCAATCCCCAAATTTCCCGCATTTCAACTCAAACACCAACTCATCCAATGTCAATTACTCCTCACATATTGCAAACTACGGCACATATCCACATGGTTTCTCAATCTCCCCCTTGATGAGTACCTTGACAACACCAAATGCACAAAGATTAGAGATTGAAATGCAAAGCCGAATAAGCACATCCAAATGGCCAAACCCAAAGAAAAGGTGAAAACAAGCTATCTAGCAAAGTAGGAATCACAAAATCAAGAGTTGGCAAAGAAAGCAACTCGAGACACAAAGTAGGTCTCATGTAATGCAAAATTAGTCATTTTAAGTTTCTTAGCATTATTTGTGCATGACCCAATATTTTCTCCCCCTTTGGCAATGAACTCATCAAAGAGGCAAAAGAACAGGCAGACATGCAATCCATGAAAATGTAAACCTAAGGAGCTTCAACAATTATGCAAACAAGCATTTAACTTTGCTAATCACAAGTATAGAGCTATGAAGTGTAAAAGTAGTATCTCACACTCATACAACCCAATTGGGTATACAAGATCAAAAATAGATAGCAAGGCATAAAACCCAAGAGCTATACAAGCTAAGCAAAAAAGATTGACTAGCTTAGATAGAATCAAATTTACTCATCTAAGGCAAAACAATCATCAAGTGAATCAAAAGATACCAGCCTGTCTCAATCTCAACTCGGGCAACAAGCATTCATAGAAAATAAGCTCTACAAATGCTAGCATATGCAATAGAGACTCATAAGAAAAGAGAAAAGCATTATTCTTATGTGATCCTCATATATCTTCTAATCCGTGTGGAGGGTCGCACGACTGGGTACAGCAAACATCCCGAGGCTTTGAAGTACAATGTTTGGATTTAGCATTTTATATTACATCTAATCCATGTGGAGGGTCGCACGACTGGGTACGGCAAACACCTCAAGGCTTTGAAGCACAATCAACTTATTTGCAAATTAAAAGCATAAGGATGAGCATGCCTTTGTGGCAGAAGAAACAAACATTCCCACAATGTTCCATCACGAGCTAAACATTTGCAAAGCCACATTTTGCAAACACAAGGTGCCATGGCCA
Organism: Eleusine coracana subsp. coracana; assembly: GCA_032690845.1. NCBI lineage: Eukaryota > Viridiplantae > Streptophyta > Magnoliopsida > Poales > Poaceae > Eleusine > Eleusine coracana. Next base: position 36,607,702 of record CM064418.1, read on the forward strand.
AGATATCCTCTAGACTAGCCTCAATGCAAGTTTCAACACGAATAAGGGTAATAATACACATGGTGAGCAAGGATTAGAAAAATTAGTTCATAAGGTTCACCGGAAGCTAAGTTTACCTTTAAGATTAGCAAGTTTCTCAAAAGAATCTATAACAAGCCATCTAGAAAATCTAAGCATGAGAGATTACTATCGCATCCACACAACTTAGCTCAAGCTCAATCATAGCAAAGAGAAATGCAAGAAAGCATAAGAATCAAAGCTCATCTACTAATGGATATATTACATCTGAGATGCAATGCATAAAAGGTAAGATACATATATACAATAGAACACCAACTCCCCCTCAAATGATGCCATAAGGATGGCAAACACCAAGCTCCCCTCGAAGAAAAGCGAACCGTGAAGCATCTATGGGCTTGGTAAGGATATCAGCAAGTTGGTTTTTGGTGTCGATGTATTTGAGCTCAACATCTCCCTTCTCAACATTATCTCTCAGGAAGTGGAATCGCACATTGATGTGTTTGACCTTACCATGTTGGATTGGGTTCTTGGCTCAGCATATGGCACTAGAACTATCACACATGAGTGGAACACTCTTAAAGGTTAACCCATAGTCTCTCATGGTGGACATAATCCATAGGATTTGTGAGCAACAGCTAGCTGTAGCAACATACTCAGCCTCTATGGTGGATTGGGCTACGCTTGATTGCTTACGAGAAGACCAACAGATCAAAGAAGTACCCAAGAAATGACAAGTACCAGAAGTGCTCTTCCTATCAATTCTACACCCAGCAAAGTCCGCATCCGAATACCCAATGAGCTCAAGAGATGAAGATGCAGAATACCAAAGACCAAACTCAAGGGTGTATTTGAGATACCTGAAGATGCACTTGATAGCCTTGCGATGAGTCACCCTTGGGGAAGCCTGAAAGCGAGCATAAAGACACACTACAAAGTGTATGTCGGGTCTTATCACTGTGAGGTACAAGAGGGAGCCAATCATGCTCTTGTACTCCCTTTGGTCCACGTCTTCACAGTCTTCATCTGGGCCAAGTACCGCTGTAGTGGACATTGGTTTTGACAACGGCTTCACATTGACGATGTCAAACTTCTTCAAGAGATCCTTCGTGTACTTGGCTTGATGTATGAAGGTGCCTTGCTTGCACTGCTTGATTTGAAGTCCAAGAAAGAAGGTGAGCTATCCCATCATTGACATCTGAAATTTACTTTCCATGGCTTTCTGAAATCTGGACACAAGAGCATGAGAGGAACTAATAAAGAAAGTCATTGCCATGCTTTAGAGTGAACAAGGTTTTGTCAACACACCCCATGACATACCCGCACTCTAGCAAGAAGGTCTTAGTCCTAGCATACCATGTCCTAGGTGCTTGCTTTAGCCTGTACAAAGCCTTCTGAAGCTTGTACACACGGTTTGGGTATTTCTAGTGCTCACAGCCAGGTAGTTGTTTTAGGAAAGCACTCTTGATATCCATTTGATAGAGTCTAATGCCCTTAGAGGCAGCAAATGCAACCAAGATCCTAATGGCTTCTATACGTGCAACAGGAGTGATGAGGACATCACTCCTATGGATACACACAACACTCCTCCAATTCTGGACTTCTAAGGTCCAATGACTAGAGCTCGTGCACAATGACTAAATTTAGAGGTGAGCTCGTTCCTATGTCCTTCATTATATATCACTTTTGAGAATGGTTTGCTTCCTAATGATTATATTGTAATTAGGAACCATGGAGAGGACCAGGAGATGATGGGAGAAAGACTTGGAGACGTGGAGGACCAGCAAGGACGTGGAAGCCAAAGTGGAGGCCCAACCAAAACCGACTTTGAGTCTATTTCGGGCCCTAGGACCACCCTGCACTAAAATGGACACCCAGGACGTTCTACATATGCACTAAAAAATAAGAAGAAGAAAATTCCAATACCGCTGGCCTCATGTCAAAATTCATCCGGAGTCATCAGGAATCGTCAAAACAAGAGAGGGTCCAGAATCTGTCGGTGTTGCGTCGCCCGTTTTTGGCCTTTGGGCTTTGTATCCAGTTGAGCCCAATTACGGGCGCGTCTAGAGGGTCTTGCACGACCCTAGAGTCTTTATATACAGCCGCCGCCACACCATTAGCGTTCGGGTTTTGCTTAGATTATTCTGCTCATAACAGTTTCACCGTCATCACGGTTTGTGAGACCCCAACTTTATGAGATTCATAATACATCTGCAATTGTGTTGCATTCTTCTTTGTTCTTGCTTGTGTTCTTGATTCGCAGGCAGCAATTAGCCTTCTCGGTGAGGTCAATCATTTTAGAATGGTTGATAACTAGAGGAGACGTCGTGCTGTGATTGCGGGGTTTAGAACGTGCTGTTCTGAAGCCGGATTGATTTGTGTGTCGCCTCTGACCAAATCAACGTATCCAGAACCTTTTGGAAGATCGGGAACCCTTGTTCACATCATGGAGCAAAGGTATCCCCATAGTCTAAGCACTCCACTTGTCTGAAACCCTGGGCTACAAGCTAGCCTTGTTTGCTTGCTTTTATACACCCATTTGGTTCCTATGACATTGAGACAAATAGGTGGCTCTACTAGGGTCCATACTTTGTTTCTCTCAAAATTTTCCAACTCCTCATGCATGGCATTAACCCAATGTTCATCAGATAGTGTTGGCCAACATCTCGAGATTCAAAGGTGGCAACAAATAGAGAATTGGTAAAGCAGGCAAGATGTGCAGACCTTGACCATGTTGTTCTCTCATAGAGATTACCAATCATCTGTTGAGGTGGGTGTTGACGCTGAATGTGGTGAGGAGCCTCTCTCATAGAGCATACCTCCCCCTCAACCACAGCTGGAGCTGGCTCAACAGCTGCTGAGGTCGATGTAGAAGCTTCTGGACCCTCCGCTAGAGTGGTGGAAGCAGGAGGAACAAGCTCGGATGTGGGATGGAATGACTCATCATCGTCATCATCCAAGCCATGTAGGTTCTCTTCAACAAAGATACTCTACTCCATTTCTTTGTTACTTGCAGTATCAACCACATTGCTTGCACAACAGAGTGATTCACCATAGGTTACATCGTAGGACTCTACGATGGTGTTAGTTTCCAAATTCAAAACACTATAGGAATAGCCATGAAGGGTGTAGCCAAGAAAGATGCCATCGGATGATCTCGACTAAAACTTATCAAGATTGCCACGCTTGAGAATGAAGCACTTGCAACCAAAGGCATGCAAATGAGAACCTTTCAGAAGATCGGGAACCCTTGTTCACATCAAGCGGTAATCAGAGCTTCAGGTGCACCGTCAGGTTTGCACTACCCTTAGTTAATGGAGTTCTCGCCCACGAGCCCGCAATCACTCCTCAAGTGAAGACACGGTGTGCATCACCGTTGCACAAAGCACAAGCTCGCCTCTCTCAAGAACTTGTCGGACTCCCCGAGCTGGCACGGGCGCTCACTATTGATGCCGCTTTCACCGGCGGGCTCAAACTGTGTACAAATGTGTGACGGCCTTCACAACCAATCATGATAGGCTCGATCACCGACACCTAATCGGTCTAGGTCTCACCATAGACCAAGAGTAACAACCTAGATCACACCCTCAAGGACACCCTAGCCTTAGATGTGCAACAATGCTCATGTTACTCTCAGTAGCACTCTCAAGATATCCAATATCCTCTCCTAGTGCTCTCCTCTGGGCCCTTTGGCTCCCCATAGATGCTCCCAGCAATCCCCATGGCCAAAGGCAGTCTCCAAGACCCCAGCAACGAGTTTATATAGGCCTCCAACCTCAAACTTGTCGTTGCTCCTCGAAACAGCCTCTCTGGACGTACTGACCGGACAGTCCAGTCTCCCCCGGACGGCTCCTCCAGAGCCGTTGCTCTCTGTCCGCTATTTCCTTCGTACTGACCAGACAGTCCGGTCTACAGACTGTACAGTCTGGTCTTCATAGCTCCAGAGCCATTGCAGCCACTTCCTCGACTGTCCAGAATTTCTTCCTACAGACCGTACAGTCCGGTCTATAGACCATACAATCAGACCGTACAGTCCCATCTTTACAATTTTGCTCCAATAGATTTCCTTGCAGCCAACTTCTCCTCTATTTTGTCACCTCCTATAATGACCGTACAGTTCGGTCTTCAACAGTCCGGTCTTCACACCGGACTGTCCGGTCTATTCTCTCCTTTCTCCAAACAGAGACATTGTCAATGCTTCCTCTTCTATCCAAACCTTCTCCATACAGACTTGATCGCCTGGTCTGCACACCGGACTGTCCGGTCTCTATGGTTCCTCTGCCAACACAATTCCTCGCGTCCAACATCTTCTCTATAGAGAATTTCCCTCTGATCACCGGACCGTCCGGTCTCCAAGACCTCTTTGTCCGGTCTTTACCTGCAGAAGCTAAAACTCCTCGTATCCTCTTGACTTTGTTTCCCGGCTTCTTCCAACAGCTCCTTGGCTTCTCCACTGTCACCTAGTGCTTGTGATTTCATCGAGCATCCATGCACATCACCGACTAGACATGACCTAAGAGAATGACCTAGACCCCCTTGATAGTCTGGTTTTTCCTATGGACTCAAAGCCCTAACAACTATACAAGTGTTCCCAACACTTGCTCCATAGCTTGTCCTTAGCTTTGATCCATCTCCATCAACCCTTGGACTCCATCAAGCTCACAAGCCTCTATGCTTGCTGTCATTGTCATCAATCGCCAAGGCAACCATCAATGATCATCATAAGATAGATAAGGTTTCCTACACACACAACACTCGTGTAGACATTAGTCACATTTCATGTTTGTCATTCATCACCAAAACAATCATACCTTGCGGTGACCTCAATGGTCATGAACCTTACAATCTCCCCCTTTTTGGTGATGGATGACAACCACTACTTATGTTGATCCAAAACGAACGAGTCTCGAAAGAATAAGAAGGAAAGGACAAAAGACTCGTACGAAAACAAGGAACCAAGAGAAAAGATAGGTTTGAATGGATTACCTTGATCCTTACCTTAGAAGTAGTCCCCCCCTTGGAATGTGCTTGGTGTGGAGGGAGAACTACCCAAATATGTAGCGCACTAGATATTGAGCTTGAGTTGAATTTTGTGCCCGTCATGGTGTCGTGGAAGTCGATCTTGTTGATGTAGACATGCACCATGGACATAGATGTTCATGTTGGTGTAGATGTTCATCTTGCCATGATCTTCTTATGTACTCCAAGTAAACATGCACCATTGTCTTGATCATCTTCATGTTCTCCATATTCATCTTCTTTTGTTCATCTTCTTTTGATCTTCATGTTCTTCCTTCATGTTCTCCATATTCATCTTCTTTTGTTCATCTTCTTTTGATCTTCATGTTCTTCTCGACTTGGCTTTCGGATCTTCATGTTCTTCTCACCCTTTGTGTTATCAATCTAGACTAGGGATGGCAACTGGGCGGGTTTGGGGCGGGTGGAGCAAAAGCTCACCCGCAATGATAGATGTTGCGGGTGGAAATTCCCACCCGCACCGCACACGCGGGTGGAAATCTACACCCGTGCCCGCACCCGCCGGGTTTCAGGCGGGTGACGGGTCCCCCGCGGGTTTTCTAGATGCATAAAAAATACGTTTTTAGTTCAATATATCATTATTTTAGCATATTTTATATAATTAAAAAATACTAATTCATTCATAACTTTATAGTTAACATAATATGACAACATATAAGTATATACTAAGAATTATTACACATATAATTCTCACTCTCACAAAGAAATATTTAACTAAAACTCTTGATGGATCTTATTTTTTGGGCCCCGTGGGGCACCCGCGGGTGGGAGAAAAAACCCGCACCCGTCCCGCGACTATGCGGGGCGGGTGCGGGTGAGCCCGGCGGGTGAGAAAGTGCACCCGCACCCGCACCCGGCGGGTGCCAAACCCGGCGGGGCCCCGCACCCGGGACCGGAATTGCCATCCCTAATCTAGACTTGGCTTTTGGATCTTCATGTTCCTTCTCCCCCTTTGTCACCTATCACCAAAAACCACAAGCCAAAGACAAAACACAAGAGAACCAAGGAGCAAATAATAAATGGCAAGAGTTAGGAAACTCCCCCTTTCATGGTGCTCCTCCTTGGTCACGATGTTGTTTCACCATAGCTCCCCCTACACACATGACTCAACAAAATATTTCTTCAAATAGCAATGGTTAGTCATTAGTGTGATGGGAATGTATGAGTCACTTATCTTTGAGTCGCGCGAGTAATTTTAACCTTGGAGCTCATTTGAACATAACTCAATGGGCATGAAGCACAATCCTTTCCTTTGGTCATACTTATGGAGATGTAATCTCATATAGAGCATGAGGCACAAATATCTCCAAATGTGACAAGCCTCATTTGTGTTTCCTATATGATGCATGCAACAAGCGTTTTACATATGCAACGAAAGTAAACATGCCATGTGGATGCAAGCAATATTAAACAAGACACAAATGATACCTAACAATGTCAAGTTTGAACCCCTCCCAAGCTTACTCACTATAAGCCATACACGTGCCTTGAGAGAAGACAAACCACCATCTCAAGCACTCCCCCTTGCTTATAGCTATCTTGGATGGGTTAGACATTGACTAATTTTTAATGTGGTTTTTTTACACATGCATGGATGCAAAACATTCTAGTCACAAAGGAGTCTTAATTACCATGCAATTCAAGAAAAGAAAGAACATACTACAACTACCAAGAACAAACACGAATACCTTCCTCTGAGTAGATATGTTATTGAGGTCCATGTCACTTGTGGTGGACTTCACTTGATCTTCAAGTAAACTCCCAGTCCACCACCACCACCATCATCTAGGTCTTGTTCTTGGGCACTCACTTATACCTCATTGACCTCTAAAGATCAACAATGCACTTAGACATCCATATGCTCTTGACCTTTCTCTTCTTGTTTGGTTATCCCAAAGCCTTTGCTTTCACCTTGCTATCCTTGTCCCTAAAAATCGTGAAATGGGTGTTCTCATGGAACAAGTTAGCATTACGTAAAATAATAGAACTTCTCACCATAGGGCAATCCTTGATGGTGTGGCCATCCTTGCAACACCTCTCGTAATAGTAGTCATCGGCGAGTAGGGGTTTGATCCATTCGTGGATGGAATCACTCATCCCGATGACGTCGATGGCGGTGGGATATGAGCCAATGCCCCGGTAGGAGACATTGTTCACAAGATTTCTCCCAAGAGTCTCCTTGTGGATGGCTCTACCACGTATGGGCCTCTCGAAGCCATCCATCACCATCTTCCTCTCTTCCTTGAGCTTATGATATTCCTTCAAAACAAATGACTCAAAGGAAGAAACCTCGACCGAGGTGGTTAGTTCATCACGCATAGTAGAAGCATCACTCTTAGATGAACTAGAGGAGGGAAAGGCAAGATTCTCCACATTGATGACCTCGTAAGTAATCTCAAGGGCCTTGTACTTCTCATGAAGCTCTACATGATCACCCTTGAGTTTGTCATAACTCTTGTTTAGGGCTTTATGAGATGTGACAAGGTCCTTCAGCTCACTCTCAACATCACCAACCCGGTCCATAGCCAACTTACATTCTTTTCTTACCACTTCCAATATTTTGGTTTTCTTGACGGCGATGTCACAAGCTTGCTCAAGCATACTCCAAAGCTCGGTGCAGGCGAGCTCCTCATCATCGCTACTGTAGCTGCTCTAATCCTCACTCTCCCCAAGTTGGCTCATGGCCATGAGGCACATGGGAGGTGGAAGAAGAGCTCGTGGAAGTGTGGTCTTGATCATGGCTAGGCCGGCGACTTCATCATCGTCACTTGAAGAGGAGGATGCTTCACATGAGTTATCGCTTGTCCACTCCCCAACAAGAGCCTTGTGTGAGAACTTCTTCTTGAGCTCCTTTGCTTTACCCTTGTCTTTGTTGAAGTACCTCCTTTTCTTGTACTTGGCTTTGGGTCTAGGATGGTATTCTTCTTGAGTGGGAGGAGTTCTAGGTGAAGTATCTTGTGCATCATGAATTGTTGGCTCTCTTGAGATATGAGTGTCTTGAATTTGCAATGAGGTGGGGGAATCACTCATATGGTTTCTTGTCTTGGAGCTAGAGCTTGGAGTGGATGTGGGGGTGTTATGTGAAAAGCTTTGAGAAGTAGCTTGACGTAAAGTATGTGGAGAGGGTTGTGGCTCACTTCTCTCTTCATTTTCCTCATGGCTAGGTGGATGCACTCTCATAGAATCTTGGAAGGATGTGGAAGGTGTATCACTAGCATCATGGGTTGGTTCTTGTACCTCGATGGATGGGGTTGGTTGAGGTAGTGGAGTAGAGGGCTCATCAATATCACCATTATGGAATAAGACCTCGCCCACGGGCATGTTCCTCAAAGGTTTGCTCGTTGGTTCATCTCCAATGTTCACTTCATGAAATACTAGCCCTTAATTCGCATTCTCAAACATTGCACCATCCTCATCAAATATGCACTTGAGTCCCATGTTACAAAATTGACCATTGGTGAACATGGTTGGCTTCCCAGTCATATGTTGGGTGCACCCACTATCAAGAGACCAATGAGTACCTCCATTCTTGGAGTTAACATTGATGGTAGCCATAAGACAAGCACTAGAGGAAGAAGGGTTAGTATCCAAAGCATTGCTCAATTGACTTGCACTAACCTCATCATGATGAACCATGAGACCATCCTCATAATTAGGGATTCTTGCAATCCCTTCGTGAAGTCTTCTCCTTATAGGATGGTGGGGAGCACGATACCTCCATTGTTCATGACCATCCCCCATATGCACATTGTCGAGGTCGATGAAGTAATGGGGAGGATCATAGAGGCCGGTGACATGCTCAAGCACGTGTCCCACTTGTGAGTGGAGCACAAGTATCATCTCCATTGCTCTCTCAATTGAGAGCTCATGCCTTCTATTGATTACCTCCTCAACCAAGAAACCCATCTCATGAGTTGTGATTTGCATGAGGCACTTGTCAATCACTTCATGTGGTGCAATCCTTCATAGCCCCCTAAAAGAGTTTATCCTACACACAATATCATAAATGCATAAGAGAGTCTCACAACGGTCATCATTCGGATTTCTCACAAATTCATCAAATTGAAAGAAGTAATCCTGTTGATGAGCTCGACGAAGATGCCAATGTTGATCTTGTGGTGGAGGAGGTGGAGACGCCGAAGCCGTAGTGGTGAGATCGATCATCTCAAATGATCGTGTGAACATTGTGGTCGGCGCTCCCCCTACACCAATACGTGGTCCACCCAAAGTGCTTGGAGTAGAACTTGGAATGGCACTTGAGGTAGAGCTTGATGATGAAGAGCTTGGTGTAGGTCTTGATCCGAAGGGGTTGTAGAAGTTGTTGCAAGACAATTTTGTAGAGGGATCAAAGAAGTTTGAGCTCAAAGCTACTTCTTTCCCTTTGCTTGAAGATGCTTCATTGTTTATCTTGAATGTCTCCTTCCCCGTTAAGCTTGGGGTGATCTCCTCATCCTTGAAGTATAGCCCGATCACATCATCAATAGAAAGATTCTTGTCCATGATGAGATCAAGGGTGATGTAGAGGAGCTTGCTGCTAGGGAGCGAGGTGAGGATCTTCTCGACAATCAATATTTTCGAAAGCTTGGAAGGTTCTTCAGTTGCCTCAATTCGGTCCACAATACCTCGAAAGTGAATGAGAGAGTCAAGTAAGTCCTTATCAGGAAAAGCAAAGAACTCCTCAACAAGTGAGTCACTAGCATGATCAATAAAAATCTCACAATCATCATCAATCCTAGTCATGCTAGTGGAGCAAGCAAGATCAAGAGACAATCATCAATCATCACATTAGTCACACTAGTAGAGCAACCTATCAAGTCATTGCTAGAAGAATCTAGGTACTCACTAGAACAAGGCACATCCACACCATCATCACAATCATCATACACATGATCATCGGCAAAGGTATTGGCAAAGTCCACAAGAGTATCCATCAACTCATCCGGGATCATGGCATTTAGGTAGCTTTTAAAGCAATCCTTCCATGAGCCATGACCCGGCCCCGAATGGGATGACATCCCAACTCAATACGGTCACTACTCAAGGCGGTTAAGCCTTATAATGAGCACTTGGCTCTGATACCACTTGAAACGACCGAGTGACCGAGAGGGAGGGGGGGCTGAATCGGGAACTCCACTATGTACCAAATTCACCAAATCCTAAAACCGATCACTCAAAACAACTCCTACACAATCCTAGTGGTGATCACACTAGCAAAATAATGATCCTATGGAAGGAACGACAAGCTAAGCATACTAGTGGATCTCACAAAGGCAATACAACTCCTATGCAATTCTAGTGGTGATCACACTAGCAAGATAATAGTCCTATGGAAGGAACAACAAGCTAAGCATACTAGTGGATCACACAAAGGCAATACAACTCCTATACAATTCTAGTGGTGATCACACTAGCAAGATAATAGTCCTATGTAAGGAACAACAAGCTAAGCATACTAATGGATCACACAAAGGCAATACAACTCCTATGCAATTCTAGTGGTGATCACACTAGCAAGATAATAGTCTTATGGAATGAACAACAAGCTAAGCATGCTAGTGGATCACACAAAGGCAATACAACTCCTATGCAATCTAGTTACCAAAGATACGCGAAAGCAAACAACTAGCTAGCAAGGAGTTCTACTCAAGCAAAGCTACTAGATCAACAAGCATATAGAAAGCATACAAAGCAAGAGTAGCACAATACATACTAGGGTCATCAATCAAGCCAAAGCAACTCCTAGTGATCAAGTATGAAGGCTAAGCATTACTAGCAAGTAAAGGAGCCTATTCATGCAAGTCTACAAGGTAGTCAACTAGTGCAAGCTAAGCACACAAGCATGAATAGCACGGTATGTAAATGCGGAAAGTAAAGCATCATATTAAGGAGTAGAGTAAGAGATGGCTCATGATTTTTTCTTGAGGTCTCCGAAGGATGGCGCCTTCCCCTACTCCTCATTGGACCACTCCCGCCGGAGTCCCGGTACCTCCCGCCACCAAGTGGAGTTCTCGCCCACGAGCCCGCAATCACTCCTTGAGTGAAGACATGTGCGTCACCGCTGCACAAAGCACAAGCTCGCCTCCCTCAAGAACTTGTCAGACTCTCTGAGCTGGCACGGGCGCTCGCTATTGATGCCCCTTTCACCGGTAGGCTCAAACCGTGTACAAACGTGTGACGGCCTTCACAACCAATCATGATAGGCTCGATCACCGACACCTAACCAGTCTAGGTCTCACCATAGACCAAGAGTAACAACCTAGATCACAACCTCAAGGACACCCTAGCCTTAGATGTCCATCAATGCTCATGTTACTCTCACTAGCACTCTCAAGATATCCAATATCCTCTCCTAGTGCTCTCCTCTTGGCCCTTTGGCTCCCCATAGATGCTCCCAGCAATCCCCATGGCCAAAGGCAGTCTCTAAGACCCCAGCAACGAGTTTATATAGGCCTCCAACCTCAAACTAGTTGTTGCTCCTCGAAACAACCTCTTTGGGCGTACTGACCGGATAGTCCGGTCACTGTCCAGACCGGACAGTTCGGTCTCCACCGGATGGCTCCTCCAGAGCCATTGCTCTCTGTCCACTGTTTCCTTCATACTAACCGGATAATCCGGTCTACAGACCGTACAATCCATTCTTCATAGCTCCAGAACCGTTGCAGCCACTTCCTCGTCTGTCAAGAATTTCTTCCTACAGACCGTATAGTCCGGTCTACAGACTGTACAATCAGACCGTACAGTCATGTCTTTACAATTCTGCTCCAACAAATTTCCTCGCAGCCAACTTCTCCAGTGTTCTATCGCCTCTTGTAATGACCGTATAATCCAGTCTTCACACCGGACTGTTCGGTCTCTTCTCTCCTTTCTCCAAACAAAGACATTGTCAATACTTCCTCTTCTGTCCGAACCTTCTCCGTACAGACCGGACCGTCCGGTCTGCACACCGGGCTATCCGGTCTCTATGGTTCCCCTGCCGATAGAATTCCTCGTGTCCAACATCTTCTCTATAGAGAACTTCCCTCTGATCACCGGACCGTCCGGTCTCCATGACCTCTTTGTCCGGTCTTTACCTGTAAAAGCTGAAACTCCTTGTCTCCTCTTGACTTTGTTTCTCGGCTTCTTCCAACAGCTCCTTGGCTTCTCCACTATCACCTAGTGCCTGTGATTTCACCGAGCATCCATGCACATCACCGACTAAACATGACCTAAGAGAATGACCTAGACCCCCTTGATAGTCTGGTTTTTTCTATGGACTCAAAGCCCTAACAACTAGACAAGTGTTCCCAACACTTTCTCCATAGCTTGTCCTCAGCTTTGATCCATCTCCATCAACCCTTAGACTCCATCAAGCTCACAAGCCTCCATGCTTGCTGTCATTGTCATCAATCGTCAAGGCAACCATCAATGATCATCATAAGATAGATAAAGTTTCCTACACGCACAACATTCGTGTAGACATTAGTCATATTTCATGTTTGTCATTCATCACCAAAACAATCATACCTTGGGGTGACCTCAATGGTCATGAACCTTACAATGTTTTAGGGATGTTTTCGCAATGCTAAATTCCGTAAGCCTGGTCAGCCCCCTGCATATTAGGAGTCGGCTTTAGAAGGCCATTTTGACGGGTAAGTCTTGCGGAGTATATTAGATACTCAGGGCTTTGTTGTTTAAATTTTTTTGCAGGTGTTCTTTTGGTGTGAGAAGAATGTTCAAATCTATGGGCTGGATATGTTGCATTTTAGGCGAATATCATCGAGTTATATTACCGCTTCCTCTGTATTTTCAAATTAATCTTCAACTCTAGGTATTGTCTTTTACTTGGATTTCAGCCTATAATAAAGATCACTCTGATGTATAAATTTGCAATTCATGAACATTCTTGTGTATGTTGGCTTCGCCCAACATCGCCCAAAAATTGATCCTGAATCGGTCATTCCCCCTCGGTTCGAGGTGCGGGATGCAACATGTGGTGTCAGAGCTATTTTGGGATAAGTACTATACTTAAGAACATTCTAAAACCGAAAACCGCATTTTACAGTGAGGTTCGTGTTAGAAAGCCCAATTAGGGATGAATAATAGTATTTGAGGTGGCAAGGCTAACCCTGGGTAATGATTGTTTAATTTCTTGCATCTACGAACTCTTCAACGAAGGTATGTGCCCTGTGCGCGGATCGGTTGCGCTTTAAACACCGAATGCCTTCAGGGTGGGCAAATACCTGGGCTTTGTTTGATGCGTGGACCGATTACGCTTAAATGTCGGTTGCCTTCCTAGTGGGCTGATACCTGGCCATAAACTATCATTGTTATTTTGGCTTGTTTCTTTTAAATTTGATGCTTATTTCTGCAATGAATTTTCTGCTGGTACACTAACCACGCATCTTAGCTCATATAGGAACGTGATGAGAAATGTGTGTGAGTTGCCACCAATTTCTGTTCGGTCATATTTAGTGACCGAGTCTTATTTTTGCGAGGACGTAGGAAATTGTCATATTGAGTATTTGACATTCATGCATACCACAGACATTTATTCTTACTGAATCTTGTTAAAAGATCACAAATATCACAAACATGTGAATTGATCAAGCCTCGGGCAATTTTGAATCCCTATGACATATAAAATGAAAGTTTGAACTCATCCGATAAGAGATCAATTTCTGCCAAAAAATCAGTTCCACTAAAATGGGTGTAACTCCCTCAATTTTAATCCAATGAAGGTGTATGAGTAATCATTGGAAATATAATGAGTTTCTCTACAACTTTGTTATAATTGGTTTTTCTTAGAAAAATCTGGAAATAGGTCAAAAATGGCAAAAACAGTATGCTTTTTAAAATTTCAGAAATCCCTCTGGTTCTGCCCGCTAAATTTCGGTGATCATAACTTCCAAACGGTTCGGATGGAGCTTTGTAAATATGCGTTGGAAAGATAAGGTAGTCCTCTACAACTTTACTAAGTAACCAAAAATTTGATTTTTCCCATAACAGTGCTAAATTTCAAGTTTTCTGCAGCTGGTCCATTTTAGCCTGCCGGAACCGAAACGTCCAACTTGAAAACCAATCAATAGTAGCCTGTTCGTCTTCACCCTTCGTTCTTACTCTTTCACTCAATTGTGTGTCAACCTTGATTATTAGTAAATCCTTCTAAGTGACTTTACCTTGAGACCAATGAAAAAAATCCCGCTTTCTAGAGTGCTAAGTTCTACCGAAAGTCGATTTCAATTTGGTGGGTATGTTGTTCCAAATTGCCATTTTGTCTTCGAATTGTGCCGGTTCACCCAGGTGCTTTTCAAAGCCAAACATAGGCGATATGGAAATTGCACACTTTTGTATTGTAATTGGTAAGAGGATCCGAATATAACGTTTTCTGAACGGATGGCGTATTAGCCAGGGCATGCAACCGGAAAGAGAATTGTTATACTTGTAGGCTCATTTGTACTAACCGTAACCTTGACTTAAACCGATGATACTTCCAAGCCTGAGATCAACATAACCATTACCTTGTACATTGAAGATCCAAGCTATTCAAAAAAATTTGAACCATTGTTGTTCTATCTTCTCCATCATTCTTACCTATCCTATTACTCTTCGTAAATCTTGGGACGAGATTTCTTTCAGGGGGGAGGTCTCTGACATCCCCGATGTCACTAACAAAAATATATGACACAAAATTTCAAATTAAATAAATTTGTAAAATTCAAAAGCATTTAAACATTATTATTTCAAAAAAACCTTCAAATAGAGGTTGAATCTATTGTTCGCAAAAACACAAATTTTCAAATAAAAGTATACCAACTTCATAATTTTATTGAGATGTACATATGAAAATAAAAGTTTAGATAATTGTTTTAGAATTTTCCTCAAAGGATAAAGGCTTTAAATCATTAAAACTATGCCAGAAAACAGTCTATTTTCCCAGAATTGTTGAAATTTTAGCAAGCAAAATTTGAACTTTTTCCAATTACAAAAGTTCCTAAAATTATCTTCTTCTATGCATACAAAAATCCTCAGATTTTTCTGAGATGAAGAAGACCACACCTTGACTGCAATGGTGATAAGGGAAAAAAATTTCAACCTTGAGGGACCCCCCCCCCCTCTCTCTCTCTCTCTCTCTCTCTCTCTCTCTCTCCCTCTCCTTCCTTGCCAAAGCATGCCAGGATTGTGGTCACAAAAATTGGCAGCTCAAACCAAGTTCGGGAAGACTTTGGCATGGACTGCAACAGTAGGTGGCAGAGAAATTAACTCGACGGGACCCACTCCATTCGATCTCTTCCATCTCCAAATCCATTGCACCGTGAGGGAGCAACCAGCAGCGCATTTGGCCAGCCATC
The DNA here is from genome assembly GCA_032690845.1 of Eleusine coracana subsp. coracana. Lineage (NCBI taxonomy): Eukaryota > Viridiplantae > Streptophyta > Magnoliopsida > Poales > Poaceae > Eleusine > Eleusine coracana. Next base: position 36,623,085 of record CM064418.1, read on the forward strand.
CGAGATATTTCCACTGCTCTCTTGGTCAAGTCTTGGCCTCCTCCATTTCTTCTTCTTTTCTTCTTCTTCTTTCTCTCTTCTCTCCCGTGGAGACATCACCACGACAAGCAATAGCTTGAGCTCCACCGCCGTAGTCAAGCCACTCTGACCAACCAGCCGCAGGCAAGGAGCAGCGCAAGGAAGCCCTAGAGCTTCACCAAGCCCCTCTACGCCGGGCAAATCAAAGTTCTTCTCCGTCAACCGGTGAACCGTCACGCCGCCGATTCTTCCTCCTCGGTGAGCTTTCACTCGATTAGTTCAACGTGAACCCTCCTCACATCACTTAGCATCCACTTGATTTATCTCCCATTAAATCCCATTCCCGAATCATTAGGCATCGAATTCCCTACTACTGCTTTGTTCTGTTTTTACTGTTCACTCAAAAATTAGAAAAAAGAGAAAGTAAACAGCTGCTTTAAAAATTCATAACTTTAAAAATAAAATTGATAAAATCATGAAACCAATTTTGTTGGTTTCCTAGTGATGATATCGATCCACTGGTCATGAAGTGGATCAGGTTTTGCATAAATGTTATTGTGCATAATTCAGAGAAGATAAAGCTAAATAAATTAATATCTCTAGTTTTATTCATGGTAAAATCATGAAACTTGGCATGCATACATATATTGAGATTTAGGAATTTCTCACCAAGTGTCATATTTTATTATGCATATTTTTGCATTTATAACAAATTTAGTGTTCCATGTATATGATTTTTTCATTATTTATTTACACATGATTGAAATCTCAAACTTATTGTATATTAACTTTACAATATTATATAGGTCCTGGTGAATTCACATAAATTAGTTCCTTCCAGAATCATGTTAACAAATTTCAAACTATAAAAGTGAGGCGCCCCTTCCCAGAGGATCGGGTCCCGAAGGTGCTGATAACGCAGACACTTGATAATACAACAATAATCCAAATTTAAGTTCAATTATTACATCAAAGTGCAGCGGAATTACAAGTTCATGAAGTTTTGAAAACAACGGAAGCGAAATAACAATAAAATCTACAAGCTTGATGATACAGCATGGTGATGATTCATGCCCGACGAATCAACACCCTAGCAGCACTCACAATTACTGCGGCGGCAGATCAGACTCCCAATGGGCAGTCCAACCCTCAGAGACTTGCACGTCCCAAGGCAACACATCTACAGGCAATTCTATTTTTTCAGTACCTGAAAACCACATAAGCATAAAGCCTGAGTACTAATTACTCAGCAAGACTTACCCGTCAGAAACCTAGACATGCAATGGCTCTAATAGGTGGCTTGTTTAAAAAGGACTCGCACTAAGCAACCTATTAGTTCTATCAAGTTTTATTTTTAGATTAATTGGGTTGTGCTGAATATAACTTTAGTTGCAACAATAAGATAATAAAACAATACATACTAATAAGTGCAACAATAGAACAATAAAATATACCAGTAATAGCCAAAACAAATCCATATCCATGATATCATGTGCAACTATGTGATTGGCGCGATGAACAAGCGGTACTCATTATTGCGAGGGACAACAATTGCAATTGATTTACACCAGCTGGGAAAACCCGAATAACACGACACATACGCACCAATTAAGGTCGTATATGGCAAACTTTCACAAGAAAAACCACCCACATCCAGACCCGGGTGTGGTGACGTCGAGTGGGCATGCCGTCCTGCCAACAGTACTTCGTGGTATGGACCGCCCACTCCCGTAGCCGAGGGGTCCTAAGACCAATGCACCTTAACTGTCCTTGATATAAGCGATCTTTAATGCTACATCGGTTTACTAGTGCCCATGAAACTAGCATGCATTCGGTACTGTTCAAAACTTGATCAAGGGGCCGACCACGGACGGGTCCTAGGGTGGGCAAGACAGGGCTACCACAGCCAACACCCATGTGTTGCTGCAAACCTACACATGCAAATTCCCTGTCCGGCCAAACGTCAAAATAAACTTCTTTTACATAAGTTCCATTTTAGTGACCAAGTTTATTCCCTAGTAATCATGATAACTACCGAGACTTATCAATTACTAAGCATAGCATCTTAGTACCGAATCTACCAAGTTTCTAATAAAAACAACATAGGTCATTTGGCGAAAACATGCAAGTTGGATTCCAATCAACTCCTATGACCTAATGCAACAATTCAAGCATAGACACTAGTAGTGAATTAAACTAGCAAAACTTTATAAAGAGGCTAATGCAAACCAGGGCTTGCCTGGATCCACGCAAGTGTTAGTTACTATAGTCTCTTGGTCCTCAGGCTCTTGGCCCTGCTGGACGTCGGGCTCCTGCTCCTGAGTGTCGTTACCTATTCATGAACAAAGGTTAACGGTAGTGTTGAAATACCGTTACATGTAATGATGGGATAAATGCAATGAAATGATGGATGCATATTGCATTAGTGTTTTGATGTTAATAACCTTATTAACAAGTTCTCGAAGCCATATGCTTCAAAGAAACAAATTAGGTTTTCATTATTTCATGTGTGTGGATCATTTTAATTAGGATTGTTATAGCTTGAGAACAATTAAACAATTTAAAATAGTAACAAGATGATTCTGGACTTGAGTGACTTATCATGAACAGAGACATATATGAAGTGCATTTTTACCAAGTTATAGCCTCTGTACAGTATTATTTTATTTACTAGCATTTATTCAAGTTAAAGCATTACTTAATTAGTAGAATATTAAATACTGCAGATTTGACTTAGCCAAAACTTAGGGTGATGCATTAACATGAAACAACAGTGCATGCAAAAGATCAGAATTAATTTTCATTCCTAGAGTTATTAAGGATTTATTTGGTGTTTGGACAAGTTATTCAATTAACTAAATTATTTTAACAGAGGCAGTTGGTTATTATTTTATTAAAATAAGGCACATTATTATGAAGCTAGCAAAATTGATTTGAGATCATTTGGGCTTAAAATGAATTTACTATGCATTTTTGAAGTTCCATCAGTTTCCTGGGTTTAAACAATTGACACCTCAGTGCCATGTGGCAGCCACATCAGCACCAACTAGCTGCCAGCTCAGCTGCCAGTCAGCTTCACTGGAGCGCGATGTCTCGTGGCCGGGGCTTGCCGGAGGGCTCGCCGCTGGCGACAGTGGGCGACAAAACCTCACCGTGGGAGTGGAAAAATAATGCGCGCGACGAGGCGAGGAGACTAGGGGGTTCGCGATGTCGGAAACTTACCGAAGATGGGTCAGCGATGAGCGGCGATGGAGAGAGAGGAGGTCCGGCAGTGTCGCGGGGTGGACTCGGGGCAGCAAACCGACTGCGGCCGGCTTCTACAGCATCACGGGGGCACGACGGGGATCGGCATTAGGTCGATGACAGTCGGGGAAGGCTAGAAGGTAGGGCTCACCGTGGAGGCGGCACGAACACAGCAGCACAGAGAGGATCGACCGGGGAAAAGTTCAAGGCCGGCGTTCTTGTTCGAGGAATCAAAGAAGCGAGGGGTCAGGAGTGATCGCCAGGGTCGCCAGAATTCGGGAGCGCGTCGTCGATGGCCATCGGGGAACAGGGTTCGGAGATTCTTCAAGTTGATTGAGCTCGCCGGAAGATTGCGTGAGCTATTGCATGGGAAAGCAGCAGGAAGATAGGCGCATTCGCTAGTGCTCTCGGTGTGGCTCGGAGTGAGGGATTTGGCCGGGAAACGAGCTCGAGTTCGGCTCTGGCAATGGCGGAAGATGGTTGGGGGAGAAAGGAGTGAACAGGGGGGTATTTATAGGCCAAGGGGCTCGGTTTCTTGGTTGGACACCGGAGGCAGGTGCACGCGCGTGGCTGGAGCAATGCCGGGGCTCGGGGAGCCGTTGGCGTCGGGGAGAAAGCAGCGCGGTGCGGCAGCAGAGGCAGAGCACGGCAGGGGAAAGCAACTCACTTGCTTGGCCGGTAGCGGCGTGCGGCGAGGGAGGAGGGCAGGGTGAGGTGACAGGCGATCATGCGTGGGCCCTGGCGATGCCGGGCGACGGGGAGCAGTTGGGAGCCCGAAAACGAGGAGCGTGGCAAAGTGAAGCGACGCGGCGGTGCAGCATTGCCTTGGGCAGAGGCGAAGGGGACGCGAAGCATCGACAGCTAGCGACAGGCACGAGAAAAGGGAGCAGGGGTGAGAGGACGGGGCGGTCATGCGCGGGCGAGAGCAGCTAGCGCTGGGAACCGATCGGAGCTTTGGACAGTGGCCATGGCGGTAGGACTGCATCGGCTTCGGGCAGGGAAAAAGGAACATGAAGCCATGGCGGGTAGCGGCGAGCTTCGGGGAGATGCGCGCCGGGATGGGACGCGACCTCGCGGCGGGGCGACGAGTACCGAGGCGATGGCGGTAGGGAATCGCACGGGCGCGCGCGCGGGATAGGCGACGGGAGAAAGAAGATAGGGATTTTTGCAGAAAGGACCCCAAGATTTCAAAAAGGTTGCAAAGAGGTCCCTGGTTTAGTTTTAATTGATTTAAATTACTTCCTTAATTCCAATTAAACTGAAATTTGAACAGTGGGTTAATTAAGATATGAGCAATTCATTTGTGAAGTATTTTTGGTTAGACAAGAAATAATTTAATTGGAATTATTAATTAAGGTTAAATCAATTCTAGGGTTAAACCATTTATTTGGTTGATTTCCTATTGGAATAAAATTCTGGTTTTTGGCCCAAAATTCTATTTTACTATTACCATAATTCTGATGTAATTATTTGGCCCATGGTTTATAGAGATTTAAATTGTTTCAAAGTTTTTTCTTGCAGGGTTTTATTTTGGCTTGAGAAATTCCTTTCTTATATTGTCCCTATTATTTCATGCTCAACTTGAGTTCAAAATTTTGGCAATTTGTGCTAAGCAAGAAATGGGAAACCTGGGTGTCACAGCCCTCCCTCCTTGAAGAAATCTCATCCCGAGATTAAGAACGAAGCAGACTAGAGAGGGGCAAAAATTTACCTATGAATGAAGACCAGAGTTCCGGGTAATGAGTACTCAGAAATTCTTCCGATTCCCAGGTGGATTCATCTTCTGAGTGATTACTCCATTGCACTTTATAGAATTTAATGATTCTTTTGTGGGTTGTGCGTTCTTTTTCATCAAGGATTTGTATTGGATGCTCGGAGTATGTGAGGTCCGGTTGAAGATGATCAAACTCTTCCAAGACAACATCAATTGGAGGTTTGAGACATCGTTTCAGTTGAGACACATGAAACGTGTTGTGTACTCCAGACAGATTTAGTGGTAACTCCAGCTTGTAGGCGACTTGACCACATCTGTCCAAGATTCTAAATGGGCCAATGTAGCGGGGTGCTAATTTTCCTTTGATCCCAAATCGTTGAATGCCCTTCATTGGTGACACTCGGAGATAGACAAAATAATTCTTGTTGAAAAACAATGGCATGCATCGTCGGTTTGCATACTTTTCTTGACGATATTTAGCAACCTTGAGATTTGCTTGAATTGTCCGAACCTTTTCTTCTGCTTTCTTGATGAGGTCAGGACCAAAAGTTACTCGTTCTCCTGATTCAGACCAATTCAACGGTATTCTACAACTCCGACCGTAGAGTGCTTCAAAAGGGGACATTTTTACACTCTCTTGGTAACTGTTGTTGTATGAGAATTCTACATATGGTAAATACTCATCCCAGTTACCACCATGTGTTAAGACATATGCTCCGAGCATATCTTCCAAGATTTGGTTGACACGGTCAGTTTGTCCATCAGTAGCGGCATGATATGCAGAACTTCGGATCAACTTAGTACCCAGAGATGCATGCAGTTGCTCCCAAAACCGAGCAACAAACTGTGAGCCACGATCTATAACAATGGTCTTGGGTACTCCATAGAGACACAAAATTCTTGTTATAGTTCTGCATATTGCCGTACGCTGTACCTGGTGTTTACTGGTAGAAAGTGAGCAGACTTTGTGAGTCTATCAACAACAACCCAAATCGAATCATACTTCCGAGATGTGAGAGGGAGGCCAACAATGAAATCCATACTTATATCTTCCCATTTCCAGGCGGGGATACTCAATGGCTGAAGTAGTCCGGCCCGTTTCAAATGATCGGCCTTAACTCTCTGACAGGTGTCACACTCCATGACATATCGAGCAACTTCTCGTTTCATTCTGGTCCACCAGAAATTTTTCTTCAGGTCCTAGTACATCTTGTTATTTCCAGGATGAATGGAATACTTAGAGTGATGTGCTGCATCCAAGATTTTGCGACATAGCTCAAAATCCTTGGGTACTACTAGGCGGTTATTGAACCACAGAGTACCATCCAAATCTTATGTGAAGCATTTTGCCTTGCCATTCTTAAGGTTCTCCCGAATGTACTTCATTCCAACATCTCCTTTCTGTGCAGCAATGACCTCCTCATGAATGGTGGAATGAATACTGAGATTGTTGATCACTAGGGCGGGCAATATATGTAGGCTGGGTTCTGTGGTACTTTCTTCAATGCTGCGGTCTATCACTAGATTATTGCAGTGTATCTTCCGACTCAGAGCATCGGTGACCACATTAGCCTTGCCTGGGTGGTAATGAATCTCCAGATTATAGTCCTTAATTAATTCTAGCCATCGATGTTGTCTCATGTTCAGATCAGTCTGAGTAAATATGTACTTCAAGCTCTTGTGATCTGTATAGATGTGTACTAAATTACCAAGCAAATAATGCCTCCAAATTTTTAGGGCAAGGACAACGTCAGCTAGTTCCAAATCATGTGTAGGATAGTGCTCTTCGTGCTTCCGCAGTTGTCGAGATGCATAGGCAATAACACGACCATCTTGCATAAGCACACATCCAAGTCCGGTCCTAGATGCATCACAATATAAGTCAAACGGCTTGGTGATGTCTGGTTGAGCCAATACTGGGGCTGTCGTCAACAATGTCTTCAATTTCTGAAAAGCTTCTTCACAATTGTTGCTCCAATTGAACTTCCTATCCTTTTTCAGCAACTCGGTAATGGGTCTGGTCAACTGAGAGAAATTAAGAATGAACCTCCGATAGTATCCAGCTAGTCCGAGGAAACTACGAACTTGGTGGACGGTTTTCGGTGGCTTCCAATCTAGCACATCTTGGACCTTGCTTGGGTCTACAGAGATACCTTCGGCTGACACTATGTGACCAAGGAAGGGCACACGGTCCAACCAAAATTCACACTTACTAAATTTCGCAAACAACTTGTGATCTCGTAGACGCTGAAGAACAATACGAAGATGTTCGGCATGTTCTTCCTTGGACTTTGAATAGATAAGAATGTCATCAATGAATACTACCACGAACTTGTCTAGCTCTGGCATGAAGACTGAATTCATGAGATACATGAAATAGGCAGGCGCATTTGTCAATCCAAAGGACATCACTAGATATTCGAATAATCCGTATCTAGTAGAGAATGCAGTCTTTGGAATATCTTCCGCTCTGATCTTGATCTGATGATAACCCGACCGAAGGTCAATTTTGGAAAAGACCTTGGCACCAACCAATTGATCAAAAAGAATATCAATACAGGGCAGCGGGTATTTATTCTTGATGGTGACTTCATTAAGAGGCCGGTAATCAACAACAAGACGTAGAGACATGTCCTTCTTCTTCACAAAAATGGCGGGACAGCCCCAAGGTGAAGTACTTGGGCGAATAAATCCTTTTTCCAGCAACTCATTCAACTGTTTCTTCAATTCAGCTAGCTCATTTGGAGCCATTTTATAGGGACATCGGGATATTGGAGAAGTTCCTGGCTGGAGCTCAATCTTGAATTCTACTTCGCGATCAGGTGGAAGTCCAGAAATATCTTCCGGAAATACGTCGGCATACTCACAGACAATAGGGATGTTCTCAAGTGATGGTCCTTCCAAATGATAGACAACCAGATCCCTCGAGGAGATGGTGCTAAGAGAAAGGGTATCTGGACCATGTAGGGGAGAGTTCAAATGGACCACACGGGGCTCTATATCCAACATGGCTCTATGGGTTTTCATCCACTCCATGCCAATAATTAGGGTCAATTTCTTGGTTATGGAGCATGATAAAATTGGCGGGGTAGATTTTCTGATTGATTTCTAGTGGAGCTTTGCTTATTATTTCATTAGCTAGAATTTGTCGAGCTAGGGAACGGAAAGTAAAGCACTGATTTATAGTGGTGGTGTGGAGATTATATTTTTGCACACAAGTTCTGCTAATAAAATTATGAGTAGCACCAGAATCGAAAAGAGTGAGGACAGGCTGGCGGTAGAGTGAGAGCATACTGGTCAGCACGGGATCACCCTGGGGAATATCGTCAGCGCTGGTGTAGTTCACTTGGGCACCACGAGGCGTGCATTCACAGTCTTGTTCTGCGGAGGGCGCTGATTGTTGTTGTTGTTGTTGCGCTTAGGTGCTGTACATTCTCGGGCGAAGTGGCCGGTGCGACCACAGTTGTAGCACGGGTAGTTACCTCCACGTCTGACAGGCCGAGGAGCACGTGCGTTCTGACTTCCCTGCTGCAGGTTGGGTGCATGGTACTGAGTGTGCTGTTGCTACTGCTATGGTGCTCGGGGCGGAAAGTACTGCTGTTGCTGTGGCCTCGGGCACTGATACTGCTGCTGCGGGGATGTCTGGTACCGCTGTCCAGACGGTGAAGTATACACCAGGTGATGCTTCGCCTATGGGGCAGCAGAGGCACTAGCAGGGGCCTTCCTCTTGCGCTCATCTTCCTCAACTTGGCGTATGGCACCCTCCTGGACAATAGCAGCATTGACCAGGTCGTTGAAGGTGCTGGTCGTCTGCCAGGTCAGACGCTCCTTCAGTGCGGCATTCATGCCATGCAGGAAAGCATACCTCTTCTTCTCCTCAGTTTTGACATACCCAGTGGCATACTGAGCAAGATGGTTGAACGCCTCAGAATACTGGAGGACATTCCTCCCTTCTTGTTTCAAGTCCATGAACTCCTGAAACTTCCTCTGCACAAGACCGGCTGGTATGAAATGAGCTGGAAAGGCAGTTCAAAACTCATTCCACTCGACACGGGTCCTAGAGAGTAGTGAAGCGATATGGTTCGCCCACCAGGCACCAGCAGGGCCCTGGAGTTGCTGGGCGGCGAATAGCACCTTCTAGTGCTCAGTGTAGTCAAGCAGACCGAACTTAGACTCGGTCTGACGCAGCCAGTGGTCGGCGTCCAGGGGCTCTCTGGCATGCTCGAAGGTTGGCGGGTGCGTACCCAGAAAGTTTGAGTAAGTGCATTGTCGGGGCTGGTTGTTGTTGTGGTTGCCCCCATGTCCAGCCAGATGGGACGTGATATCAACTAACCGGCAGAGCAACTCGGAGTCAGAACTAACGTGCTCCCTGCTGAGAGCCAGAACATCTGCTAGCGAAGGCTGAGCATTAGCTCCCTGCTGAGAGCTCTCAGGATCATCCTGATGAGAACATCACACCTATGGATACACACAACACTCCTCCAACTAAGATGAAAGTTCATGTGCATCACCTGAATTTACAGGTGACTTTGTTTCTAATGTTTTGTTTATGTGATTTTGAGAATAGATTGCTACCTAATGATTTAATTATTGTTAGGAACCATGGAGATGATGATGATATAGCTGAGGAGGTGATTGGAGGCGTGATGGGTCAGCAAGGACGTCCAAGCCAAGGTGGAAGCCCAATCCAAAACCGACTTCGAGTCTATTTCAGAGCCCAGGACCAGTCGGCACTAAAACGGATGCCCAGGACGCATAAGGACTCAGATTTGGACGTTCTACATATGCCTGGAAACACAACGAAAAGATCTTTCCAACCCAACTGGTACCATCATCGCGAGCCATCGGCAATCGTCGAAACAAGTTGATGTACAGAATCTGTCCTGGTGCTACGACACCGTAATCGGTCTTTGGGCCATGTATCGAGTTGAGCCCACTTAGGGCTGCGTCCAGGGGGTCTTGAACGACCCTAGGGTCCTCATATACAGCCGCCACCTCTTCATTAGGGTTTGGGTTTTGCTTAGATTATTCTGTTGATAACAGTTTGGCCGTTTGATCGGTTTGTGAGACCCCAACTTGTGAGATTCATCATATACTTGCAAATTTGGTTGCATTCTCCTTTGTTCTTGCTTGTGTTCTTGATTTGCAGGCAAGGATAAGCCTTCTCGTCAAGGTCAATCATTCTTGAACGGTTGATAACCAGAGAAGTCGTCGTGCTACGATTGCGGGGTTTAGAACATGCTGTTCGGAAGCCGGATCGATTTGTGTGTCGCCTCCGACCAAATCAACGTATCCAGAATCTTTCAGAAGAACGGGAACCCTTGTCCACATCAAGTGGTAATCAGAGCTTTAGGTACACCGTGAGGTTCACCCTTATCTCTGTTATTTTGTTCATTCCTAAACTCCAGAAAACTACCCTACAAAAATATTTGTTCGTCGTGTTTCCGCTGTCCTATATCCCCCTTGTGCTATGCAATTTTTAGTTTAGTCTGCTTCTCTGAATTTTAGTCCCTACAAGGTCATTGTATTGCTGGTCTAGTGCGTGTTCTTTGGTCTTGTTTGAGTGGTGCATGTTCTTGTTCATAGAGAATCAAGAGAAAAAAAAATCAGTTTGTTGCACACATTGAGAGTTTTGGAATAATATATTATCTATCTCTATGACTATCATATTCAGATCATAATATTGTTTATGCTTGAATATATTTTCCTTTTTCTTTCCAGTACTAATACCTTGCTGCAGTTCTGATTCACAAGAAAAGAAAAGAAAAAGGCAAAAGTGCACAAGAGGAAAAAGCCGCACAAAAAAGAGAAGTAGAAAAAGGCAAAGATAAAAATTCAGAATTGCTTGCAGCCTTTGCATTCTTTGTTAATTCATTCGCTTGCTTGCTTGAACTAGGTCCGAGACAAGTTTAGGCCGGTGACATAGACTAGCTTGGGACTATTATTCAGTTTTGCAATTTCTGAATTGAGATCTTGCTAATCCTTGGTACCTAATATTGCCTATCCAATATATCCTTCTGAACAGGCCCAAATTTTTGACTCTTGCAATTGTCAGTTCACACTCTCCAAGGTATCCTTTGCTTGCTGTAATTAAGAACTTTGTAAGGGCTTGGTGAGATGCTTCCATTTTCTTGTTGAGAGTTTCCACCTTTATTACATAGTAGTGATAGGAAAATATACTCTTGTGTGTTTTCTTGTTTGCTACTAACAATGACAGGTTCCAATACTCATGGGAATGAATTGATGGCATCTCATGATGATAAGAGTGTTGTAGCACAACGAGTGTTCAGTTCTCAAATGGAGAAGGTAGAGCAAAATCAATTAAACAATTTATTCCAGACTCACTTTGTTGTGAAGGATCGACGTTGTCGTGTCATCATTGATGGAGAGAGTAGCCACAACATTGCAAGCTTGGAGTTAGTCGAGAAGCTTGGTGTGACAACACTACTCCGAAAAGTAGAGTATGTCGTACAGGATCGTCTCGGGAGATGGTTAACGAAGTAACCATACACAACATTCACACATGAACATTCCTCATTTACAACATTACATCACTTAAGTGCATAATATTACAAGTCCAGAGGTAAAATATAATTAAGTTCAGATCTGCATGCATATGTCCTTAGTACATATTACACAAATTTGCGGAAGCGGTGAAACAACAAAACACAACGCTTAGTCCTACGTGAACCATGCGGGCCCTATGGCGATGGCTCACTCATCCAGATTAGGAGAACTGGGGACCCATTCGATAGTCCAGTTCTAAGGCTCCTCACCTTCCCACACAACCTTATTACAACAATCACAGTAGGTTGCTTGAGGAAAACCTGAAAAACAACATCGACGCAAAGCCTGAGTATCTAACATACTCCGCAAGACTTACCCGTCAACCGGTTTGCTAAAACCGACTCCTAGTATGCAGGGGGCTGACCGGGTTTACTTGATAATTGCATAAAAAGCTCCTATTAGTTCTATGCTGCACTTTCAATTTCCTTAAACAAGATTTTACTTTGCTTATTGTAGAACACAGCTACGTTGAGTCTAGCTAGCTGCTAAGACATGAATATAGCTAAAGAGCAATACATCATAGCAACATGTATCCATAGCATAAATAAATTTCAGAAACTTAACCATAACTTAAAATATCATTGCCGCTGCTCGAACAAGAGGTACTCATAACCGCGAGGGACAGCAATTCGAATTGATTTACATCCTGCAGGGAAAACCCAAATACACGACATACGCATCATTTAAGAACATGTATGGCCACCGTTCACAAGATTGCTATAAAGTCGATCCGGGGCCATCGATCCCGAGTACATGTCCTCCCCGCGATACAGTACTTTGTATCCGAGGCTTAACCCATGCACTCTCCAGCGGTCCTCAAACCCGTGCATCCACCGTGCTGTTCACATCACCTCTGGATCGATGAGTATGGCCGCCCAACAATACGGCGCCCAAGTTACTAGGTTTACCAATTCCCATAATAAAGGTATGCACTTGGTACAGTTCAATACTTGTTCGCGGAGTTGCAACGATAGGTGCTCCATTTTTATCAAGTTCATCAACCAATTGAATCATAGTTGAATCTATAACCTACCATTGACTCCACTAGTTAAGCATAACATTTGCTAACGGAAAAGCTTACTAACATACTAATCATAGGTCGGTGCAGGAGTATGCAAGTGTGTTTCATCCAAGTCCTACACTTAATGCACAATACAATATTCCTAACTTGCGATGAAGAAAAAGGACTCGAGTGATAAAATGGGTTATGCACCGGGGCTTGCCTTGGGTGTGATCGTAGTTAGCATCGTCACCAAAGTGCACTTCAGCTCCTTGCTGGTCCGGTGTGATTTCCACGGTCTCGATTCCTATATGGAATGGACATGCATCAATGCTAAGGAATACTCAAGGTTTCATGGAGTTTTCGTAACTAAAGATGGAATGCATGGCATGAAGATTCATGGTACTTCCTCAACAAATAAATTAATGGACTAATCACTCATCCATGACTAGGGTTTCATACTTAAGTAGGACATGGTAGCCACTGAATTTTGAAGGGGACAAACTTCTACTTACTAGAATGCAACTTCTTAATCATCACACTCTTGGTGTATGTCCACTTTAACATGAGCATGGCCTAAATGCTGATTAATTGACATCATGGCTGATGATGACATGACAATGTAGTACTTAGGGTTAAATTTCAGAAAGTTCATTTTTGAGCCACTTAGCTAAAGTGACCATATGCGAACTAATACTATACATAAAATGGCTCTTTAGTTGCATCACTAGTTCTAGTTCATATAATCAAGAACCAAAGTATATAATTACACAAGGAGAAATCCTACTGCAATGTAAAGATGAGTTATTTTCCATGGACTTCCAGAAATTAATTTATTCTTATTTTCATCAAATACACACATAAAGTAACATTTATATGAAGAAATTCCTAGTTCCTTAGCAAATATTCAATTTCGACAGCAAATTTGTACTTAGGTAACCTCAAATGTTTCATGGGATTTTTCATAAGTGTACAAGTCTATAGGGAACAGAAATGCCAAATTTCATGACTAAATTCCTAGCCCATAATTTATATAAATTCAATTACTGAAAATGAGGATTATGCAACAATACTGAAAATATGCATAAAAATGGAAATGTGCTTTTGCATAAAGTTTGGATATGCCATGAAATGCTTACTGAGCAAATTTCATGAATTTACCATTTACACATAATTACTTATGGATTTATTAAGCGATTTAGGGTTGTGACTTTGGTGAATTAATTAAATTAATTTACTGAATAAACATGGACTTGGTCCTGTTTTTCTGGCAGAGCAAGATTTTAGGAGCTGAACAAAATTAATTTCACAATTTTTGGCCTTGTATTTCTCGAGATATTGAATTTTGAAATTTATTCAAAGCTCATTGTTATTTACAAAAATGCCACTGAGTTCAAATCCTTCAAACGCGCGCGCGCTCGCGGCGGCCGACGACGTCGAGCTCGGCCCAGCGGCCGATCGGCGGCACGGCCGGGGCTCGCGTGCGACTCGGAGAGTCTCCATGCCGAGGGGAGCTCGTGGAGGGGGTCAGAGGGAGAAGTGGCTCACCGGAGATCGCCGGCGACGATGCGCGGTGGCAGAGGCAGCTCCGGCGAGGTCCACGCGACGGTGCCGAGGGAGAGGGAGGTCGGGGTGCGGTCGAAGAGCTCCGCGGAGGCTTGGGGACGGTCGGCATCGATGAACTCGTCGAGGGGGAAGGCCGGAGGGGGGCTCTCGTCGGCGGGGGGGGGGGGGGGGGGGGGGGGGGGAGAAGATCCCGACGGCGGTGGCTCGGGCTTCGCGAAATCCGGTGAGCACACTGCACGAGGGAGGAAGCGGGTCAGAGGGGAGGGAGGTGATGACCTTGCACGTTGATTTGCGAAAGAAAGAGGGAGTGGGAAGCCACCTAGTCGGAGCTGGACACGGCGGCGGTCATGGCGGGGAAGAACATAGCGCTGGCATGGTTTTCGCCGGGGAGAGGGAGGAGGAGAGGGTGCCGACGCTCGGGGGTTGATCTGGGGTGTGTGAGAACGGGTTGCGAGTTGAAAGAGTGAGAGAGATGAGGCTGGGTGCTGCTGCTGCTGCTGCTGCCCTTTTGACCCGGCCGGCGGAGGAGAGAACCGAGGGAGGGAGAGAGAGCGGGCGGCGAGCTATCGGACAGGGAGTGGCTCCCCCGGCGGGGCTTCAATGCTGGCCAGTGGCACAAGCACGGTTCAGCGGAGCAGTGGCCGGGATGGGTCTACAGGAACCAACGGTGGCTTGTACGGTGCCATCGGCGTCGATTGGAGACTGGCCGGAGCGAGAGGGAGAGAGAAGGAACCTGTTGACCCGGCTTGACTTGAACTTGGACTCGGGTTTGATACAACTCACCACGTTACCTTGCTCCAAATTGGACACCAATTTTTGTGTGGGTTTAATGAAACGTGTTCTCCAACTTTTCTTTTGGGTGTACCTGCTAGTTTTGCTTTGAGAAATTATGAAAATTCCAAACCCGAAATACACTTTTCTGACTTTGGGGGAATTTTTAAGGGTATTAAATGGTTACCAAAAATTCTGGAAAATTCTCAAAATTCTATTTTTTTATGGCCATTCAGAATATGTATAAACATTTGGGTACTTTCATGGGTTTTGATGATGTTTGTGAGTGACCCATATTTGAATATTTTGGAATTTAATTAACTAGGTTTCTTTTCTTTATCCTTTGGCACATGGATTAATCATACTCTGGCTTAGTCCTTAATTGAGGTTAGGCTTAGTTAACTTCATTTTGTGACATGGGATGTCACAGCACACCCCCCTTAAGGAAATCTCGCCCCGAGATTTGCAAAAGAACGAATGAGAGGGAGGGTTGCGGGTGGTTACCGGTTTTGGGAGGCCAAGAATTCCAGAAAGTTGGTCCTCAGAAACTCTTCTTGTTCCCACGTAGCTTCATATTCAGTATGGTTACTCCATTGCACCTTGTAGAAGGTGATAGTGCGGCTGCGAGTTACCCGGTCCTTTCGATCGAGGATGCGAACGGGGTATTCGGGGTAGGAGAGATCTTCTTCCAATTGCTCGGTGTCGGAGATAACCACGTTGATCGGAGGCTTCAAACATCTCTTGAGTTGAGAGACATGGAAGATGTTGTGCACTCGCTCAAGATTTTCTGGTAGTTGCAACTGATAAGCAACGGCGCTATGCAAGGTCCGATATAGCGGGGTGCTAATTTCCCTTTGATTCTGAAACGAGATACACCCTTGTTGGGAGAAACCCGAAGATAGATATGATCTTCCTTTTCGAACTCCAATGGACGTCTCCTTTTATTAGAGTAACTTATTTGGCGGGATTGTGCGGCCTTCATGTTAGCTTGGATTTGTCGTACCTTCTCTTCGGCTTGCGTGACCAGATCAGGACCGAAAGTAATTCTTTCTCCCGACTCTGACCAATTCAGTGGGGTTCGACACGAGTGACCATACAAAGCTTCAAATGGCGACATTCCCAAACTTTCTTGATAACTATTGTTGTAGGAGAACTCAGCGAACGGGAGGCAGGATTCCCAATTTCCACGATTGTCTAGCACACAAGCTCTTATTAAATCTTCCAAATATTGATTTATTCTCTCGGTTTGTCCATCGGTTTGTGGATGATAAGCGGAACTGCGGATGAGAGTGGTGCCAAGACAAGCGTGCAATTGCTCCCAAAAACGAGCAATAAATTGGGGGCCTCGAACGGAGATGATCGTCTTGGGCACACCGTGCGAGCATAGAATCCGCACAATGTAGAGCTCGGCATATTGCTTCGTAGAGTAGGTTGTATGGACGGGGATAAAATGAGCAGATTTGGTCAACCTATCCACAATAACCCATATGGAATCGTGCTTCTTGGGTGTGAGGGGTAGTCCAACGATGAAGTCCATAGCAATGTCTTCCCATTTCCAAGCGGGGATTTTCAATGGGTGCAAAAGACCGGCTGTTCTCAAATGATCGGCCTTCACACGTTGGAAAGTGTCACATTCAGAGACATAACGAGCAACCTCTCGTTTCATGCGTGTCCACCAAAACTTTTCCCTTAACCTGCGATACATTTTATTGCTGCCGGGGTGTATGGAGTATTTGGATAAGTGAGCCTCATCCAAAATTTTCTTTCTTAGCTCCTCATTCTTCGGAACAACAAGGCGATTGTTGAACCAAAGTACTCCATCTTTATCTTGTCGGAAACATGTAGCTTCTTCCTTCCCGATTTTCTGGCGGATATACTCCATTCCTTTGTCCTGCTTCTGGGCTTCCACGATTTCTTCCCGAAGAGTAGGAATGAGAGCCAAATTATATAAGGATCCGTGTGGAATGACATGAAGACTTGGTTCGCTCGGATCTGAAATCGGGCGAGCTTCCATAGAGCAAACAATCGCGTGATTGCATTGGTCCCTTCGACTCAAGGCGTCGGCAACCACGTTTGCTTTTCCGGGGTGATAATGAATTTCCAATTCATAATCCTTGATCAGTTCCAACCATCTATGTGGCCACATATTCAGTTCTTGTTGAGTGAAGATATATTTGAGACTTTTGTGGTCGGTGTAGAGGTTGACAAGATTACTGAGTAGGCAGTGGCGCCAAGTTTTCAAGGCTAGAACAACGGAGGCCAATTCTAAGTCATGAGTGGGATAATTCTGCTCATGCTTCCGGAGCTGTCGTGAGGCATAGGCAATGACACGACCTTCTTGCATAAGCACACAACCCAATCCGGTGCCGGAGGCATCGCAATAAACATCGAATGGTTTGGTGATATCGGGTTGAGCTAAAACCGGAGCGGTTGTTAGATGCTTCTTGAGTGACTAAAAAGCTTCTTCACATGCACCACTCTACTTGAACTTAGAATCCTTTTCCAGCAGCTTGGTCATAGGCTTGGCAATACTTGAGAAGTTGGGGATGAATTTCCGATAATAACCGGCAAGACCAAGGAAGCTGCGAATTTGTCTGACCGATTTCGGAGCCTTCCAATTCAGCACATCCTCTACTTTGCTAGGGTCCACGACTACTCCTTCTGCTGATATGATGTGGCCCAAGAATGGAACTTGCTTTAGCCAAAATTCACATTTACTAAATTTGGCGTAAAGTTGGTGATCTCGGAGTCGTTGTAGAACAATGCGAAGGTGTTCGGCGTGTTCTTCTTCGGACTTAGAGTAGATCAGAATATCATCGATGAATACCACTATGAACTTATCCAATTCGGGCATGAATACGGAATCATCAAATACATGAAATGGGCTGCAGCATTGGTGAGACCGAAAGACATGACAAGATATTCGAAAAGACCATATCGGGTGGAGAATGCTGTTTTTGGAATATCTTCGGCTCGGATTTTTATTTGATGGTAACCGGATCAAAGATCAATCTTGGAGAAGACTTTAGCACCTACTAGTTGATCAAAAAGGATATCGATTCGAGGTAGAGGGTACTTGTTCTTGATGGTTACCGCATTTAACGGTCTATAGTCGACACATAGGCGTAGAGGTTTGTCTTTCTTCTTCACAAAGAGAGCGGGACAACCCCGGGGAGATGAACTTGGTCGGATATAGCCCTTGTCCATAAGCTCTTGTAACTGATCTTTCAACTCTGCTAATTCATTAGGAGCCATTTTGTACGGCCTACGAGCGATAGGCGCTGTACCGGGGGCGAGTTCAATCTTAAACTCAACATCCCTGTCCGGAGGCATGCCCGGCAAATCGTCTGGAAAGACGTCGGGAAAATCACAAACCACTAGAATATTTGCTAGCTCCTTTCCTTCCACATGACATACTTGAGAGGTGGACGACTGGGGATACGGCAATCGGAGAATAGAAGGGTCGTGTAATGGTGAGTTCAAATGGACTTCTCGGTCCTCAAGGTGCAATACAGCTTTGTGACTAGTCATCCATTTCATACCGAGAATTATGTCAATGCTTTCGCCATTTAAGACGATTAGGGAAGTGGGATATATGTTGTTGGCTAGCTTAAGTGGCACTTACCTTAACTCGAGATGAACCCTTATTTTTCCACCGGGAGACGTAATAACGTACGGGGTTCCCATAGTGGTGGGGGTAATTTTCAGATGATTTGCACACGCTTTACTAATGAAATCATGCGTTGCTCCTGAATCAAAAAGAACCATGGCAGCATGTTGGTTGATCGAGAACGTACCCGCGAGAACGGGTTCTCCAGCTTGGGTCTCTTCGACCGTGGTATAGTTGACTCGGCCATTCTTGTGAGTGGGGGTAGACGACTGAGGACTACTCCCATGGCTGCCATTATTGTTGTTGCCGCTGTTGTGGTTGTTGTTGTTGTTCCCGGAAGTGTTGGAGTTGTTGTTGTTGCTCGGATTGCGCTTCGGGAACTGACATTCCTTAGCAAAGTGACCGGCGCGGCCACAGTTGTAGCATGGCTGTGAGGAGTTGGTCTTCACCACTTGATTGCTTTGCTGCAGTGGGCGAGAACCAGAAGATTGCTGCTGGTTTCCCGCATGGAATCTTGAGTGTTGCTACGAGAACAACGGGCGAGGTCCTCCTCCCGAGGGTACCGCAGCCCGGAATTTCTGTCCGGTCGGGGAAGTGATTGCTAGCTTATACTTGGGCGGTGCAGAGCTAGATGAACTTCCCATAGCACGCTTCCTCTTCTTGTCCTCTTGATTGGCACGAATGGCATCTTCTTACACAATGGCGGCACTCATTAAGTCATTGAATGTGCCGGCGGTGACTTGCGCCAATCGGTCTTGCAGCTTCGGGGTAAGTCCCGAACGAAAGCAGTCTTTCTTTTTCTCGTCCGTATCGGCGTGATACGACGCGTACTGGGCCAAGTAGTTGAACTTTCGTGCATACTCTTGCACGGTTCCGGAGCTTTGCTTCAAGTTGAGGAACTCCTGCAACTTGCGATTCATGAGTCCAGCGGGTATGTGGTGTGCACGGAAGGCAGTGCAGAACTCCGCCCAAGTAACTTGGTGACCCGCGGCGAGAGCGGCGTTGAAGCTGGCCCACCAAGCACTTGCGGAGCCACGGAACCGTTGCGCGCCGAAGAGGGGCTTCTGCTGCTCGGTGTAGTGGAGGAGTAAGAACTTCGACTCTAACGTGCGAATGAAGTTGTCCGCTTCCAGAGGATCACCGGCTTCTGCGAAGGTGGGCGGGTGAGACGCCCAAAAGTCAGCGTAAGAGGATTCCCGCTGCTGCTGTGGTGGTGGTCCGTGAGCTCCCTGACGGTTCATGTTCTCCATGAACATGCGGAACATCTCGTTCTGATTGTGGATGAGCTGCTCCATAGCCGTCAGAGGTGGCGCGTTGGGCAGAGGCCCAGTTCCGCCAATGTTCGAGGTGCCGGGAGCATCACCAACGTTCTCTCCACCACGGCGAGTTTGCACCATCTGACATATGAACAAATGTGCTAGCCCGGACATCATATGAGACAACATGATAATAAGGCTACAATATAGTGACGAATTAAAATTTCAGATTGCTCAAACTGAAATGCTGGACAATTACTTGGTGCGGACATAAGAGATGACTTAAATTCCATAATTTCCACACCATAACCAGCATATTCATGATAAAACCATAGATACATGTGATGCAACTTTTGATACATAGCAAGTCTTTCGGTTACATCACTCGGAACACTACCACATACGATCTCGGAGAGCTTAGGTTACAACTTAGCTTAGCATTACCACACCATGTACACACGGCTACGATATCTCACGAGATTTCGCCCTACGTACATAAGGCTACTCGGTCACCCGGCGTGACTGTCACCATCGGACTCTACGTCCATAGCAGCTGGTCCCGTGGGTGCTTCGAAGTCGGTGCCGGAATCACCGTTCTCACTCAGATCGGCGTCATCGGGGGGAATCACCACGAGTGGGATGGGTGGTTCATTGTTAAGGATGGCGTTCAGCTGATCATTAGCAGCTTGGAGCTGTCCAATGAGCTGCTCTTGCTGTGCGATGACCTCGTGAGCGTCATTGAGGTTCCCTTCCATGACATCACGATCATCTTGAGCTTCTTCGCGTTGGGCCTGCAGCTCGCTTCGCTCCTCCAAGAGAGCGGTGACCTGACCATGAAGAGAGTAAATCTCTCCTTGGGCAGCGGTGAGCTGGGCGTTGCGTTGGTGCAGCTGCTCCTGCAACACGCCGCTTGCATCATCCTCGATGATGAGCCGAGCATCATGGAGTTGCTCGAAAAGGTCAGCCCGCTCCAACTCGCTAGTGTGCAGCTTGCCCACAAGGGCTACAACCTTAGCATCACGCTCCACGAGCTGGGCATCACGGGCAGCAAGCGTGGACTGCAGCGCCTCGCGCTGTCGCTCCAACTCGAGGATGCGAGCGGCAAGGTACTCTGGGTCCAACATGCGTTTGCCATCATCCATCTGCCGGAATAAAGTTTTGCAACGGTGAGTCAAAACTTAATATTCCACTAAGCACACATGCTCAAAACATCATAAGGGATGATTGGTAAAAGAAAGTCACGAGGTTCCCGATCCGTTCAATGACCGGTAAAGTCGAACTTCTGCGGTCGACGGAGTGAGCCGCAGTAACGGGCAAAAACACTTAGTTTATGAACAATATTAAAATTTTTGTGCTTTACCATTGTTGTGGGGAATTTCATCCTCTTTCCAACGCATACTCACACTTATCCACCCCATAAAGTCCCTGGGAGTTATGCTCATCCAAAGACAGGGAACAGAAATGAGGCAGTTTCTGATTTCCAGAAAAAGGCTACTGTTTTCACAATATTCGACCTAGTTTCAGATTTTTCCAAGACAATCTTCCTAAACAAAACTTGTAGAGCAAAACCTCATCTTTCCAACGAGTACTTATTTTCCTTCATTGAATTAAAATTGAGGAAGTTATTCTTGTTTTAGTGATACTGATTTTTCTGGTAAGGTGGTACACTCACCGGTTAGGTTTGAACTTCTGATCTGTTTGCAAAAGGGGTTCAATTTCGTCCAAAACTTAGTCATTTTGCATGTTCACAGTATCAACGACATTTTTACAGGTTTTGGGTAAAGTTTAATGCATATGATGTGTATGGATGCCAATGCTCAATATGACGATTTCCTACATCCTCACAAAAAGAACACTTGACCGATTATATACTCGATCTTTTCGGTAGCACACACACCTCTCACACGTTTCTAAGCGAACTACACGTGGTTAGTGTACCTGCAAGAGATCCATTTCAGAAACATTACATCAAAATGAAAAAGAAACAAACCAAAATAACAATGATAGTTATGCCCAGGTATTCGCCCACCCGGAAGGCAGCCGACGTTTAAGCGCATTCGGTCCGCGCATCAATCAAAGCCCAGGTCTTTGCCCACCCGGAAGGCGTTCGGTATTTACAGCGCAACCGATCCGCGCACAAAGACATACCTTCGTTGAAGAGTCCGTAGTTGCAAGTAATTTAAACAAACATAACCCGGGGTTAGCTTTGCCACCTACAAGACTCTTATATGGGCACTACTAGTTCGTACCTCACCGTAAGGCATAGAAATGGCTTGTTTACATTTTAAAATGCTCATTTATGTGTAGCTTATCCCAAGACGGCTCTGATACCAGCTGTGACAACCCTACTCCGAAAAGTAGAGTATGTCGTACAAGATCGTCTCGGGAGATGGTTAACAAAGTAACCATACACAGCATTCACACATGAACATTCCTCATTTACAACATTACATCACTTAAGTGCATAATATTACAAGTCCAGAGGTAAAATATAATTAAGTTCAGATCTGCATGCATATGTCCTTAGTACATATTACACAAATTTGCGGAAGCGGTGAAACGAAAAAACACAACGCTTAGTCCTACGTGAACCATGCCGGCCTTATGGCGATGGCTCACTCATCCAGATTAGTCGAACTGGGGACCCATTCGATGGTCCAGTTCTGAGGCTCCTCACCTTCCCACACAACCTTATTACAATAATCACAGTAGGTTGCTTGAGGAAAACCTGAAAAACAACATCGACGCAAAGCCTGAGTATCTAACATACTCCGCAAGACTTACCCGTCAACCGGTTTGCTAAAACCGACTCCTAGTATGCAGGGGGCTGACCGGGTTTACTTGATAATTGCATAAAAAGCTCCTATTAGTTCTATGCTGCACTTTCAATTTCCTTAAACAAGATTTTACTTTGCTTATTGTAGAACACAGCTACGTTGAGTCTAGCTAGCTGCTAAGACATGAATATAGCTAAAGAGCAATACATCATAGCAACATGTATCCATAGCATAAATAAATTTCAGAAACTTTACTACTTAAAATATCATTGCCGCTGCTCGAACAAGAGGTACTCATAACCGCGAGGGACGGCAATTTGAATTGATTTACATCCTACAGGGAAAACCCAAATACACGACATACGCATCATTTAAGAACACGTATGGCCACCGTTCACAAGATTGCTATAAAGTCGATCCGGGGCCATCGATCCCGAGTACATGTCCTCCCCGCGATACAGTACTTCGTATCCGAGGCTTAACCCATGCACTCTCCAGCGGTCCTCAAACCCGTGCATCCACCGTGCTGTTCACATCACCTCTGGATCGATGAGTATGGTCGTCCAACAATACGGCGTCCAAGTTACTAGGTTTACCAATTCCCATAATAAAGGTATGCACTTGGTACAGTTCAATACTTGTTCGCGGAGTTGCAACGATAGGTGCTCCATTTTTACCAAGTTCATCAACCAATTGAATCATAGTTGAATCTATAACCTACCGTTGACTCCACTAGTTTAAGCATAGCATTTGCTAACGGAAAAGCTTACTAACATACTAATCATAGGTCGGTGCGGGAGTATGCAAGTGTGTTTCATCCAAATCCTACACTTAATGCACAATACAATATTCCTAACTTGCGATGAAGAAAAAGGACTCGAGTGATAAAATGGGTTATGCACCGGGGCTTGCCTTGGGTGTGATCGTAGTTAGCGTCGTCACCAAAGTGCACTTCAGCTCCTTGCTGGTCCGGTGTGATTTCCACGGTCTCGATTCCTATATGGAATGGACATGCATCAATGCTAAGGAATACACAAGGTTTCATGGAGTTTTCATAACTAAAGATGGAATGCATGGCATGAAGATTCATGGTACTTCCTCAACAAATAAATTAATGGACTAATCACTCATCCATGACTAGGGTTTCATACTTAAGTAGGACATGGTAGCCACTGAATTTTGAAGGGGACAAACTTCTACTTACTAGAATGCAACTTCTTAATCATCACACTCTTGGTGTATGTCCACTTTAACATGAGCATGGCCTAAATGCTGATTAATTGACATCATGGCTGATGATGACATGACAATGTAGTACTTAGGGTTAAATTTCAGAAAGTTCATTTTTGAGCCACTTAGCTAAAGTGACCATATGCGAACTAATACTATACATAAAATGGCTCTTTAGTTGCATCACTAGTTCTAGTTCATATAATCAAGAACCAAAGTATATAATTACACAAGGAGAAATCCTACTGCAATGTAAAGATGAGTTATTTTCCATGGACCTCCAGAAATTAATTTATTCTTATTTTCATCAAATACACACATAAAGTAACATTTATATGAAGAAATTCCTAGTTCCTTAGCAAATGATCAATTTTGACAGCAAATTTGTACTTAGGTAACCTCAAATTTTTCATGGGATTTTTCATAAGTGTACAAGTCTATAAGGAACAGAAATGCCAAATTTCATGACTAAATTCCTAGCCCATTATTTATATAAATTCAATTAATGAAAATGAGGATTATGCAACAATACTGAAAATATGCATAAAAATGGAAATGTTCTTTTGCAGAAAGTTTGGATATGCCATGAAATGCTTACTGAGCAAATTTCATGAATTTACCATTTACACATAATTACTTATGGATTTATTAAGCGATTTAGGGTTGTGAATTTGGTGAATTAATTAAATAAATTTACTGAATAAACTTGGACTTGGTCCTGTTTTTCTGGCAGAGCAAGATTTTAGGAGCTGAACAAAATTAATTTCACAATTTTTGGCCTTGTATTTCTCGAGATATTGAATTTCGAAGTTAATTCAAAGTTCACTGTTATTTACAAAAATGCCACTGAGTTCAAATCCTTCAAACGCGCGCGCGCGCTCGCGGCGGCCGGCGACGGCGAGCTTGGCCCAACGACCGATCGGCGGCACGGCCGGGGCTCGCGTGCGACTCGGAGAGTCTCCATGCCGAGGGGAGCTCGTGGAGGTGGTCAGAGGGAGAAGTGGCTCATCGGAGATCGCCGGCGACGACGCGCGGTGGCAGAGGCAGCTCCGGCGAGGTCCACACGACGGTGCCAAGGGAGAGGGAGGTCGGGGTGCGGTCGAAGAGCTCCGCGGAGGCTTGGGGATGGTCGGCGTTGATGAACTCGTCGAGGGGGAAGGCCGGAGGGTGGCTCTCGTCGGCGGGGGAGAAGATCCTGACGGCGGTGGCTCGGGCTTCGCGAAATCCGGTGAGCACACTGCACGAGGGAGGAAGCGGGTCAGAGGGGAGGGAGGTGGTGACCTTGCGCGTCGATTTGCGAAAGAAAGAGGGAGTGGGAAGCCACCTAGTCGGAGCTGGACACGGCGGCGGTCATGGCGGGGAAGAACAGAGCGCTGGCACGGTTTTCGCCGGGGAGAGGGAGGAGGAGAGGGTGCCGACGCTCGGGGGTTGATCTGGGGTGTGTGAGAACGGGTTGCGAGTTGAAAGAGTGAGAGAGATGAGGCTGGGTGCTGCTGCTGCTGCTGCTGCCCTTTTGACCCGGCCGGCGGAGGATAGAACCGAGGGAGGGAGAGAGAACGGGCGGCGAGCTGTCGGGCAGGGAGTGGCTCCCCCGGTGGGGCTTCAATGCTAACCGGTGGCACAAGCGCGGTTCAGCGGAGCAGTGGCTGGGATGGGTCTACAGGAACCGAAGGTGGCTTGTACGGTGCGATCGGTGTCGATCGGAGACTGGCCGGAGCGAGAGGGAGAGAGAAGGAACAGGTTGACCCGGCTTGACTTGAACTTGGACTCGGATTTGATACAATTCACCACGTTCCCTTGCTCCAAATTGGACACCAATTTTTGTGTGGGTTCATTGAAACATTTGCTCCAACTTTTCTTTTGGGTGCACCTGCTAGTTTTGCTTTTAGAAATTATGAAAATTCCAAACCCGAAATACACTTTTCTGACTTTGGGGGAATTTTTAAGTGTATTAAATTGTTACCAAAAATTCTGGAAAAATTCTCAAAGTTCTATTGTTTTATGGCCATACAGAATATGTAAAACCATTTGGGTACTTTCATGGGTTTTGATGATGTTTATGAGTGACCCATATTTGAATATTTTGTTATTTAATTAACTAGGTTTCTTTTCTTTATCCTTTGGCACATGGATTAATCATACTATGGCTTAGTCCTTAATTGAGGTTAGGCTTAGTTAAATTCATTTTGTGATATGGGATGTCACACTTGGCTTGACCACACAACCACACCCATGTCCATACTACATCCAATGGGTAAATTCTTGTGGTAAGATAAAGGTAGATCAAATTGCACGCATTGAATTTTTTATTGGTTCTTACAAGGGTAATGCAGAATTTGATATAGTACCTATGCAAGCATGTCATGTGTTATTAGGTAAATCTTAGATTTCTACAAATAATGTTTCACATAATGCCATTGCTAATAGCTACTCATTTAAATACAATGGTAGAAGGGTTACTCTTAAACCTATGACTGCTGCTGAAATTTTAGAAGAGGACCAACAAAGATTTGAGAGAAGAAAGAATGAACCATTTAGGATAGAATGGGCTATTTCAAATGTTGCTACACATCCATCAAAATCTGAATTACTAGAGGATGAACATATTTCTTTGCCTCTTGTTGCAACTAATACATTTGAACATCTACATAAAGAAGATAATAGTGGGAAAGATAAAGAACAGGTTGTTGCTTCAGGTAAAAGCTTTCTTGATGTGATGAATTGTTCCAATAATCTTGCTGTATTGGAATCTTATGATGATGTTTCTTTGTTACAAGTTGATTTATCTATTGGTCCTTGTGATAAAGAGGAGTTGTGTGCCAATGCTTCACTTATACCTTTGCCACAACAAATGAATGAGCTTGATGCTTTTGCTTATGATTCACCTAATGGTACTGAAATAAGACATTTGATTTTAGTTACATGTGAAAAGGATGAGCAGAAATTGTTGACTTCTCTAAACACTTTGGGTTATATTGAATTTGATATTCTTTGTGATCTAAATGCTGTTGAGAAGAAAATCTTTTCTCAAACTGAATTTCCTTTATTGACAAGAAATAATTTTCATGCTATTGGCTATTATGATCATAGTGGTTTGTTTATGGTGCATAGAGTTTATATTTCTTCAACATTGAAACCTCTTTGTGTTGTGCAACTCAATGAGACACTAGAAAACTGCAATAAAAATTGTCATGTCATGTCAAGTTTTTCTACTGTTTCTAAGATCACACATTTTCTAACTTGTCATAAGAGTGAGGATGATGTTCATACTACTGGCCAATTTTTCAAAGATGTTGTTCAGTTGTGTGACATGCCTTCTACTGTAGTTTCACATTCTAATGATAATTCTTATAACGCATAGAAACATGACGTGCATCCCAAGTTTGGGAATAGTTCTATATTTCATATTTCAGATTTGAGACAAATATTCGGAGAAAGAGATGAGATCGAGTCGAGGATGACTCTAATTCAAAAGGGGGAGAATGATGAGAACATCACACCTATGGATACACGCAACACTCCTCCAACTAAGATGAAAGTTCATGTGCATCACCTGAATTTACAGGTGACTTCGTTTCTAATGTTTTGTTTATGTGATTTTGAGAATAGATTGCTACCTAATGATTTAATTATTGTTAGGAACCATGGAGATGATGATGATATAGCTGAGGAGGTGATTGGAGGAGTGATGGGCCAGCAAGGACGTCCAAGCCAAGGTGGAAGCCCAATCCAAAACCGACTTTGAGTCTGTTTTGGAGCCCAGGACCAGTCTGCACTAAAACGGACGCCCAGGACGCATACGGACTCGGATTTGGACGTTCTACATATGCCTGGAAACATAACGAAAAGATCTTTCCAACACAACTGGTTCCATATCAAAATTCGTCGCGAGCCGTTGGCAATCGTCGAAATAAGTTGATGTACAGAATCTGTCCTGGTGCTGCGACACCGTAATCGGTCTTTGGGCCATGTATCGAGTTGAGTCCACTTAGGGCTGCGTCCAGGGGGTCTTGCACGACCCTAGGGTCCTCATATACAGCCGCCGCCTCTTCATTAGGGTTTGGGTTTTGCTTAGATTATTCTGTTGATAACAGTTTCGCCGTTTGATCGGTTTGTGAGACCCCAACTTGTGAGATTCATCGTATACTTGCAAATTTGGTTGCATTCTTCTTTGTTCTTGCTTGTGTTCTTGATTTGCAGGCAATGATAAGCCTTCTCGGCAAGGTCAATCGTTCTTGAACGGTTGATAACCAGAGGAGACGTCGTGCTGCGATTGCGGGGTTTAGAACATGCTGTTCGGAAGCCGGATCGATTTGTGTGTCGCCTCCGACCAAATCAACGCATCTAGAACCTTTCGGAAGATTGGGAACCCTTGTCCACATCACATCCTAATTCTGAGTTCGCACCATGCTGCAAATTACACCCTACACATTAGTCATTCTTCCAAGTGTTCCATAAGACATAGGTGTATAAACTTGCATGGGTGCCCTAAGGGTTAACAAATGACAACCATTTTCACAAATCAAAGTTGGGTACATGGTTATTAAAAGTATAATCATCACAGTAACTCATCCATACGTGTCTGGACGCCTAACTATGGTATTGCGGACGCACTATGGCTCATATACGACCAACTCATCTACTCTTGGTCTATAACTATCGGCTCATTGGGTTCTGGCGGTCCCAATGGTTCTTTTGGCGCTCCCGGTTCTACCAGCTCTACACCAACATTTTCGGCTTGCTCCATCTCTTGATCCACTTGTTTTCCATACTCCATAGGGATCTCATCCCAATTATCTATGATGGGAAGGTGGGTAGCCTTGAAGGCGTCAAATTCGACTTGAAGCTCCTACAGTTCAGACTCCATGATGTCAGCATCTCCAATAGCTTGGTCATGCTCTTCGATGATCATATCCATCTCTTCATTCTTCGCTTGTACTTGCTGGTTTAATTCTGCAATTTCCAGAGTCTTGGCTTGCTATTCGGCTTTGGAAAGCCGAAGTGCGGCCCAAAACATGTCCAGTTGACGGTACAAGTTCTTACATATGCCAAATAGAGAGAGTCCATAACACTCTGCCACATGTAGCGCTGAGCAATACAGTGGGTGGTTTGGGTCGAAGACAAAATCCAGACAACGTTTCCACTCAGGATCTTCCATATTGTCAATGGGTATCAAGGTTACCGGTGTTCCAGTGACCTCATGCTTGTGGAGTTCGCAAAACAGAGTGAGGGCTTTGAGGGCAGCAACACTCCAAGTAGTGAGTAGGTCCACGCCAGTGACACTGATAGTCCATGACTCCCATGCCGGTAAGAAGGAATAGTTGGTGGGAACTGCGACATGGACTACACAGGAAGTGATTCCATTCTCCTCAATGGTCTTTCCAACGCAGGTGGGAGGGATATCATGTCCATAACCCTGAAGGACACTCCAAAAGAGTTGAGTCATCCCAGGATTCTCTAGACCATCGGTGATTTCCCAACCCGGTGGAGCTTGGAAATTGTTTTCAGCCATCTACAAGGGTGAAATCTGAATGAGTCAGAATCTTCCTTAAGTGAAGTGCATTTCATGTTCAACTTCATAAAATACAGAAACAAATTTTTAGTTTCCATTTTCCAGCCTCAAGGTGTATTAATACGATTCCTTAAGGGGTATATCAAACTTGCAAACTTTTATTTCAGAGGTGGGTAAGTAAGGAGAGAATAAAATTTTAGTTAAGTTATAAGGAATGCAAGGATGCAAAATTCAATTTATTTACCTAGCGTTCCTCACAACACACACCTATACTGTCGGTACTTAGCGGCACGAAAATTGGTGACGACCCGCACGCATCACGTAGTCACTAAGTGTTGTACTAACGGTGTTAGTGTACCTGCAGAAAAACTCATTGCAGAAACATTACATTAAATTAAAAGAAAAACACAAAAATTCATAACTTTAAAAATAAAATTGCTAAAATCATGAAACCAATTTTGTAGGTTTTCTAGTGATGATATCGATCCACTGGTCATGAAGTGGATCAGGTTTTGCATAAATGTTATTGTGCATAATTCAGAGAAGATAAAGCTAAATAAATTAATATCTCTAGTTTTATTCATGGTAAAATCATGAAACTTGGCATGCATACATATATTGAGATTTAGGAATTTCTCACCAAGTGTCATATTTTATTTATGCATATTTTTACATTTATAACAAATTTAGTGTTCCATGTATATGATTTTTTTCATTATTTATTTACTCATGATTGAAATCCCAAACTTAGTGTATATTAACTTTTCAATATTATATAGGTCCTGGTGAATTCACATAAATTAGTTCCTTCTAGAATCATGTTAACAAATTTCAAAGTATAAAAGTGAGGCGTCCCTTCCCGGAGGATCGAGGTCCCGAAGGTGCTGATTACACAGACACTTGATAATACAACAATGATCCAAATTTAAGTTCAATTATTACATCAAAGTGCAGCGGAATTACAAGTTCATGAAGTTTTGAAAACAGCGGAAGTGAAATAACGATAAAATCTATGAGCTCGACGATACAGCATGGTGATGATTCATACCCGAAGAATCAACACCCTAGCAGCACTCACAATCACTGCGGTGGCAGATCAGACTCCCAACGGGTAGTCCAACCCTCAGGGACTTGCACGTCCCAAGGCAACACATCTACAGGCAATTCTATTTCTTCAGTACCTGAAAACCACATAAGCATAAAGCCTGAGTACTAATTACTCAGCAAGACTTACCCGTCAGAAATCTAGACATGCAATGGCTCTAATAGGTGGCTTGTATAAAAAGGACTCGCACTAAACAACCTATTAGTTCTATCAAGTTTTATTTTCAGATTAATTGGATTGTGCTGAATATAACTTTAGTTGCAACAATAAGATAATAAAACAATACATAGTAATAAGTGCAACAATAGAACAATAAAATATACCAGTAATAGCCAATACAAATCCATATCCATGATATCATGTGCAACTACGTGATTGGCGCGGTGAACAAGCGGTACTCATTACTGCGAGGGACAACAATTGCAATTGATTTACACCAGCTGGGAAAACCCGAATAACACGACACATACGCACCAATTAAGGTCGTATATGGCAACCTTTCATAAGAAAAACCACCCACATCCAGACTCGGGTGTGGTGACGTCGAGTGGGCATGCCGTCCTGCCAACAGTACTTCGTGGTATGGACCGCCCACTCCCACCGCCGAGGGGTCCTAAGACCAACGCACCTTAACCGTCCTTGATATAAGGGATCTTTAATGCTACATCGGTTTACTAGTGCCCATGAAACTAGCATGCATTCAGTACTGTTCAAAACTTGATCAAGGGTCCGACCACGGACGGGTCCTAGGGTGGGCAAGACAGGGCTACCGTAGCCAACACCCATGTGTTGCTACAAACCTACACATGCAAATTCCCTGTCCGGCCGAACATCAAAATAAACTTCTTTTACATAAGTTCCATTTTAGTGACCAAGTTTATTCCCTAGTAATCATGGTAACTAAGCATAGCATCTTAGTACCGAACCTACCAAGTTTCTAATAAAAACAACATAGGCCATTTGGGGAAAACATGCAAGTTGGGTTCCAATCAACTCCTATGACCTAATGCAACAATTCAAGCATAGACACTAGTAGTGAATTAAACTAGCAAAACATTATAAAGAGGCTAATGCAAACCGGGGCTTGCCTGGATCCACGCAAGTGTTAGCTACTATAGTCTCTTGGTCCTCAGGCTCTTGGCCCTGCTGGACGTTGGGCTCCTGCTCCTGAGTGTTGTTACCTATTGATGAACAAGGGTTAACGGTAGTGTTGAAATACCGTTACATGTAATGATGGGATAAATGCAACAAAATGATGGATGCATATTGCATTAGTGTTTTGATGTTAATAACCTTATTAACAAGTTCTCGAAGCCATATGCTTCAAAGAAACAAATTAGGTTTTCATTATTTCATGTATGTGGATTATTTTAATTAGGATTGTTATAGCTTGAGAACAATTAAACAATTTAAAATAGTAACAAGATGATTCTGGACTTGAGTGATTTATCATGAACAGAGACATATATGAAGTGCATTTTTACCAAGTTATAGCCTCTGGACAGTATTATTTTATTTACTAGCATTTATTCAAGTTAAAGCATTACTTAATTAATAGAATATTAAATACTGCAGATTTGACTTAGCCAAAACTCAGGGTGATGCATTAACATGAAACAACAGTGCATGCAAAAGATCAGAATTAATTTCCATTCCTAGAGTTATTAAGGATTTATTTAGTGTTTGGACAAGTTATTCAATTAACTAAATTATATTAACAGAGGCAGTTGGTTATTATTTTATTAAAATAAGGCACATTATTATAAAGCTAACAAAATTGATTTGAGGTCATTTGGGATTAAAATGAATTTACTATGCATTTTTTAAGTTCTATCAGTTTTCTGGTATTTCCTGGGTTTAAACAATTGACACCTCAGCGCCATATGGCAGCCACATCAGCGCCAACTGGCTGCCAGCTCAGCAGCCAGTCAGCTTCGCTGGAGCGCGGCGGCGCGCGGCCGGGGCTTGCCGGAGGGCTCGCCGCTGGCGACGGTGGGCGACAAAACCTCACCGTGGGAGTGGAAAAATAATGCGCGCGACGAGGCGAGGAGACTAGCGGGTTCACGACATCGGAAACTTACCGGAGATGGGTCAGCGACGAGCGGCGGCAGAGAGAGGAGGTCCGGCGGCGTCGTGGGGTGGACTTGGGGCAGCAAACCGACTGCGGCCGGCTTCTACAGCATCACGGGGGCACGACGGGGATCGGCATTAGGTCGACGACCGTTGGGGAAGGCCGGAAGGTAGGGCTCACCGTGGAGGCGGCACGAACACGGCGGCGCAGAGAGGATCGGCCGAGGAAAAGTTCAAGGCCAGTGTTCTTGCTCGAGAAATCAAAGAAGGGAGGGGTCAGGAGTGATCGTAAGAAGCTTGCGCATCAATGAGAAGAAGAAAGGGAGATGGGGTTCACCAGGGTCGCCGAAATTCAGGAGCGCATCGTCGGTGGCCATCGGGGAACAGGGTTTGGAGATTCTTCAAATTGTTTAGCTCACCGGAAGATTGCGTGAGCTATTGCGCGGGAAAGTAGCAGGAAGATAGGTGCGTTCGCTAGTGCTCTCGGTGTGGCTCGGGGTGAGGGATTTGGCCGGGAAACGAGCTCGAGTTCAGCTCTGGCAATGGCGGAAGATGGTTGGGGGAGAAAGGAGTGAACAGGGGGGGTATTTATAGGCCAAGGGGCTCGATTTCTTGATTGGACACTGGAGGCAGGTGCGCGCGCGTGGCTGGAGCAATGCCGGGGCTCGGGGGAGAAAGCAGCACAATGAGGCAGCAGAGGCAGAGCACGGCAGAGGAAAGCAACTCGCTTGCTTGGCCGGTAGCGGCGTGCGGCGAGGGAGGAGGGCAGGGTGAGGTGACAGGCGATCACGCGTGGGCTCTGGCGATACTGGGTGATGAGGAGCAGTCGGGAGCTGGGAAACGAGGAGCGCGGCAGAGTGAAGCAACACGGCGATGCAGCCTTGCCTTGGGCAGAGGCGAAGGGGACGCGGAGCATCGGCAGCTAGCGGTAGGCACGAGAAAAGGGAGCAGGGGTGAGAGGACGGGGCGGTCACGCGCGGGCGAGAGCGGCTGGCGCTGGGAACCGGTCGGAGCTTCGGCCAGTGGCCATGACGGCAGGACTGCGCCGGCTTCGGGCAGGGAAAAAGGAACATGAAGCCATGGCGGGTAGCGGCGAGCTTCGGGGAGATGCGCACGGGGATAGGACGCGACCTCGCGGCGGGGCGGCGAGTACCGAGGCGGTGGCAGGGAATCGCGCGGGCGCGCGCGGGAGAGGCGACGGGAGAAAGAAGACACAAATTTTTGCAGAAAGGACCCCAAGATTTCAAAAAGGTTGCAAAGAGGTCCCTGGTTTAGTTTTAATTGATTTAAATTACTTCCTTAATTCCAATTAAACTGAAATTTGAACAGTGGGTTAATTAAGATATGAGCAATTCATTTGTGAAGTATTTTTGGTCAGACAAGAAATAATTTAATTGGAATTATTAATTAAGGTTAAATCAATTCTAGGGTTAAACCATTTATTTGATTGATTTCCTATTGGAATAAAATTCTGGTTTTTGGCCCAAAATTCTATTTTACTATTACCATAATTCTGATGAAATTATTTGGCCCATGGTTTATAGAGATTTAAATTGCTTCAAAGTTTTTGCTTGCAGGGTTTTATTTTGGCTTGAGAAATTCCTTTCTTATCTTGTCCCTATTATTTCATGCTCAACTTGAGTTCAAAATTTTGGCAATTTGTGCTAAGCAAGAAATGGGACACCTGGGTGTCACAAAAAGCTATATATTAACTATGTATATTACCCTAGATTAATTTTGTTGATCTTTTCTTTTTCAAAATGTATGCATGCATGTAAAATTTGTAACCCTAGCTGTGAGCATATCATTCTCATGATCATCATGTCATTGCATGCATTGCTATAATGAAGTTCTAGGTCTTCGTTATATTAATTCTTGTCTTGCTTTGAATTCACTCAATTAGGAAATGACGAGATGAAACTAAAGGACGCCCATGCCGAGAAGACAATAATGAAGATGTCCATGGTTTTGAGAGTGCTAACATTTTCCAAGCCTAAGGCAAGCCCCGGTGCACTCCTATATTTTTAAATGTTTTACTTTTACTACACAAGTATAAGCATCATGAATTGTGCATTAAGTGTAGGAATTGATTGGAACCTTAGTTGTATTACTTACCCTCTATTCCTATGGTCATAATTCAGTTTGGGTGGAGGCCACTCGTTAGAAAATTATGCTATGCTTAAGTCTTGAGGCATCGGTAGAAGTCAAGTGGTGCGGAACACTACTCACGAGCTATAGGTTCCTTCGGGAAAAACTTTAAATTCTTGCTATCACATTATGATACTTATGAAAATGAAGGTCGTACGGGAATTGCATGTGTAGGTGAGCGGCGGCAGGGTTCTTCCTTGACTGCCATAGCCCGTACGTGTTGCGTAAGGATCGTTGTGACTCCGCAAGCAAGTATTGAACAGTACCAAGTGCATACCTTGGTATGGGAGTTAGTAAACTTAGTAGCATGAGCATCGTAATGTTGGCCGCTCCCTTCCCACTTTGTGCAAAGTGTCCATCACGGTGGTTGCACGGGTTTGTGGAAAGTTGGAGGGTGTATTGTTTAAGCCTTGGACCCAATGATGAACAGTGGTCGCAAGGGGGACATACACCCGGAGTGAGGACCCGGTCCAACTTTATGATAATCTTGTGAAAGGTGGCCATACATGTTATTAAATTATGCGTATGTCGTGCATTTGGGTTTCTCCTGTAGGATGTAAATCAATATATATATCGTCGTCCCTCGTGGATATGAGTACCACTTGTCTCGAGCAGATTGCAGCGTAGTAAGAACTAACGATGAAGATATACTTGCTGATTTTATCACTATTTAATTGTATTGCAACCTTGTATGTTTAGCTTGATCACTAAAATTTACTTTAATGCAAGTACCCCCTTTAATTTTGCAAAGTACGAAACTTGAACTAGATGTTTTAGGGCTGTTTTCACAATGCTAATTCCCGCAAGCCTAGAAGGCCATTTTGACGGGTAAGTCTTGCGGAGTATATTAGATACTCAGGGCTTTGTTGTTTAAATTTTTGTGCAGGTGTCTTTTGGTGTGAGAAGAATGTGCACATCTATGGGCTGGATGTGTTGCATTTTAGGCGAATATCGTCGAGTTATATTACCGCTTCTGCTGTATTTTCAAATAAATCTTCAACTCTAGATATTGTCTTTTACTTGGATTTCAACCTGTAATAAAGATCACTCTGATGTATAAATTTGCAATTCATGAATGTTCTTGTGTATGTGCTGTGTATGTTGGCTTCGCCTGACATCACCCAAAAATTGATCCTAGATCGGTCATTCACCCTGGGTTCGAGGTGCGGGATGCCACAACAGTGACCTCCTCCTACTCCTCCCCTTCCTCCCTTCGCACTTCTCTACCCTCGCCGACTCCTCCTCGTGGTGGTGGCACAAATCAAGGACGCAGCGATGTTAATTGGAGTCGATGGAGAGGAAGCGAATGGAGTCGACGGAGAGGACAAGTCGGCATCGACGGTAGAGGTGGGGATCAGCACGTGGTGCCGACGGCGATCGTGGTGGCAGGGGCGGGAGTCGGCATCGACGACACACAGGGAGTCGGCCTCGGCGGCGCGAGGAGGGGGGGGGGGGGGGACAAAATAGAAAAGGAGAAAAGGAGAGAAAAGGTGGCGCACCTTGCTGACTCAGCGCCATGGCTCGTGCCTGCTACCATGTGTCCATGCCTAGTCAGCCAAAACCACTAGCCAAACCACCCAGAGAGAAAAACTGCATCGGATACAAGAGTTGGAGGGGTCAGATGTCTGGTTTTATAGGTGAGGGGACAAGAGTGCAACACCCCATGTGGTTGTGGGAGCAAAAGTAGACTTTTGTCTTGATTAATTGACCAAACCTTTCTTTGTGTTCTACAGTTCAGCTTGCATCTGCTGGTAATTGGCTCCAACCGGTCAGTGAGATATCGATGGGGATCACTGCATTTCTTTCTTGGTCTGCAGCAACGTCCTAACAGTCACAGGTACAACAACAGTGTATAATGAGTTGAATACGGTTATACTTCGTGTTTAATTTTTACTATGCCACAGTGAGATGCTTTAATTGCCATATAGTACTTGAAATTTGTTGCTAGTCTAACCACTGCCTAATGTAAATTCTGATTTAAACCTTACACTAGGATTGGAGCTAGCTTAGCTTTTGCTGCTACATTATGCAAGTGTCTTTATTCATCACAAGCTACATTTCGATTAAAGTGTACATGCTAGTTAGCTTATCATCTAGCTGTCACAAGAAGTGCAATGTACTCCTTAGTTACCAACAAGTTAATTAATCCAGCTGATTGATTGTGTGCTCTGCCTATAAGATTTACCTTTTGTACAACTGGTGTTAATAGCATCTCCGATGCATCATTTGTGTAAATGTGTGACAAACTTCTACCACGAGTAAACCAATTTATTCATACAATATGAAAACTTACATTTTTTATTACTTTTTGTTGCAAGTGGCGAAGTTTTTAAAGGTGGGTTCTTATTCTCCGAGAAAGAATAGAGGTAGCCGTTGCAGAACATTGAAAAGAAGCTTCTCCACCCAAGATGAAATATCCAAACAGATAGCTTGCAAGTTTGCTTTTATTTTTTTTTGTTTAATTTTTCCTTTTTCTTTGGTAGTGGAAACTTGTGGAGAAGTGGCAATTTGCAGATGCGTAGATCTGATAGATTTTCATTTCTTGGATGTATTTCTTTTGTGTATTGAGCTCAAATATTGCTGGGCTCTTTTTGTCTACTAGGCTCAAATATTGCTGGGCTAAAAATGATATGTATATGGGAATTGTACTGTTGGCATAATATACGGAATTAGTATAGGATGAAACAGAATTTTTGCTCAATTAATTTTATTGGGCCAAATCAGACGATTAATACATTGCACCACATGGGCCTTACTAACAATGCTAAATGGGCCATCATATGATTTTATGACGACTATATAATGACAAAAAAAAGTCATAAATTAGTGACGAAGGATATGTTGTCATAGAATAATTATGACGAAAGCAAACCACATGGTCACAGAATGTTTTTTTATTACGCACATTCTGTGACAAAATAAATTTGGTCATTGAATCGTCACTAAATCCAGTACGTGATGTATAATTCAGGTATTGTGACACAAATAAAATGCCATGTCATAAAATGTTAGATTTCTTGTAGTGACCACGTCCATCAACGAAGGAGCCATCAGACCATGGCCAAACATGAAGGCATTCAGAGCATCGGACCAGAAATGCATAGGAACAGACTTCAGGGATTCATTCTTCTCCTTGTTGGCCAGAGACAGCGTGAGGGCTTGGTCCATCTGAACATCCATGAGGATGGGCGCGCAAGCGTTGGTGACCCAACGGTACCATTTCTCCACCCTTTGATAGATGAAGGCCAGAATCTAAGGATAGCCTTTCATTCGTCAATAGGAACTATCATGGTCTTAAAAGGGATCCGATTGGCTTCATAATTAATAAAGTCTAAAGGATCCAAATCACCGCTAGGGCCTAAGTAGTAGTGATGGGGTCGCACGGAAGAGGTGTGACGCCCCTTCATAGAGGATCGAGATTCCAACGGTCTTAAAAGGGATAACGCAGACACTTGATAATACAACATAAATTCCAAATTAAGTCAAATTATTACATTATTAGAGTATTTAAAGTGCAACGGAATATTACAAGTTCTTAAGAGTTCAAAGACAGCGGATGCAAACACGAATGCTACAACGATCTCACGATGATACAACGGTGGTAATGACTCATGCTCAAGAGTCATCACGCTAGCAGCACACTACGGTGGTAGCTACTCCCAGTGGGCAGTCCATCCTTGAGGTACTTGCATGTTACTCAGCAAGGCTTATCCATCAAAAAGATCTAGACATGCATTGGCTCTAATAGGATAGTTGTTTAAAAAGACTTGCAGTAAGCAACCTATTAGTTCTACCAAATTTTATTTAACTAATTTAACTGGGTGGAGCTGAAATATAACTTTAGTGGCATAGTACAAGAATAATAAAGCATATAAACAGTAAATACAATATAGTAACAGCAGCAACAATAATCATTAGTAACAAAACATAAGCAATAATCCAATTCTTGATTCCATGCGACTACGTGATGACTCAATGAACAAGCGTACTCATTTCTGCCAGCGACAGCAATTGCAATTGATTTAGAGCAGCTGAGAAAACCCAAAGTACATGACGTATACATATAAATTAAGGTTGTATATGACAACCTTTCACAATAAAAGAACTTACACCTCGGACCGGGTGTGATGACATCGAGTGGACTTGCCATTCTGCCAACAGTACTTCGTGGTATAAACCGCCCACTCCAGCAGCAGAAGGGTCAATGACTAATGCACCTTAACTGACCCTATTGCAAGTAGTTTTAGTGCTATATCGGTTTACTAGTGCCTATAAAGCTAGCATGTATTTGGTACTATTCAATGCTTGAACATGGGGCCAACGACGGATGGGTCCTAGGCTTGACAAGGCAGGATTACCGCAGTCAACACCCATATATTGGTGCAAACCTACACATGCATCATCCCTACCCGGTCATAACATCAAAAGTAACTTTATTTCATTAAGTTCATCTTTAGTGATCAAGTCAATCTCTTAGCAATAGTAACAGAACTACCGATAATACTCTATTACTAAGCATAACAATTTAGTACCGAATCCTACCATGACTCCTATAACATTAACATGGGACATTTGGATAATGTGCAAGTGGATTTCTAACCAACTCCTATTAACTTAATGCAACATTCAATATAGACACTAGCAGTGATATATTAAAACTAGCAGAACTTTATAAAATGGCATATGCAAACCGGGGCTTGCCTTGATTAGCACAAGTGTTAGCAACTACAATCTCTTGCTCCTCAGTATTATTGTCCTCCTGAAAATCCGGTTCTGGCTCCTGATTTTTGGTACCTAAAATGAACAAGGTGTTAACCGTACTGAAATAATAACGCATATGCAATAATATGCTAAATGGAAAATGCAGAGGTGTTAATATGATAACTAGGTTATTAAGATGTTCTCGAAGCCAGATGCTTCAAAGGGACCTGTTCTAAATTTATCATTTTATGTGTTTAAGTCATTTAATAAGGTTTATATAGTCTTACGAGCAATTAATTTATTTACTAAAGTAAAAATGTGTTTCCGGACATGAGTGATTTATTATGTAGAGATACTTGTATGAAAATTATTTTCACCAAGTGGCAACTACTGAATATGAATAATTTAATTACTAGCATTTTTTTACTAGCTAAAGTACTAAATAAATCTTAAGGCATAAACTAATTCATATTTTGTCTAGCCAAAAATCAGGGTAGTATATTAACATGAAATAACATTGCTTGCCAAAAATCAGATTTAAATTGCATTTCTAGAATTTATAGTGGTTTATTTAGTATTTGAACAAGATAATTAATTATTAAAAATACTTGTATAGAGGCATCATTTTCTCATTTTTCTTTGATATTGCATGAAATAAGGAAACGAGCAAAGTTGGTTTCACTCCTTTTCGAATTATATTTTATTTACTATGTGTTTTCCAAGTTTTCAACAATTTCTTGCTATTTTCTGACTTTTTTGGGTTTTATGCTATTACAGTCAGCGCTGATTCAGCTGACACCTTGGTGCCACGAGGGCCATGTGGGATGCCACACGGGATGCTAGTCGGCAGCACCGCTGGAGCGCGGCCGACGCGTCGGAGAGCTCGCCGCCAACGGTTACGGGCGTCGGTAGCTCGGCGCGATTTCATCGAAGTGGTGAGCGCGCCAAGGGGAAGCGTGAGGTGGTGATCAGTCGGGTGCTCACCAGAGGTAGGTCAACGGCGAGAGGCAGCGGAGACTGCAGTTCGGTGCCATCATGATCTCTGCTCAGAGCAGGGAACATTGTGCCATTTCTTCTTGGAGCTTCACGACTATATGGAGAAGACCGACATGATGTTTATTTGCTACAAGGAGGGCTGGAGCACCAAGCTCGTTGGCGAGGCGGCTCGGATTGGACGGAACAGGGGTGGCAGAGGGAAATCTTCGATTGCGGCCACCTTAATCCATGGAACAAAGCAAGTTTTGGTCAAGCTTCTCGGGACGAAGTTAAGAAGCTTGAGGGAAAGATCGGAGCACAAGATTTACTGAAGCTCGCTAATTTTTAACATCGATGTTGAGGTTGCCGGAGCTGAGGTCACTTGAGTTTTTCCTAAAATTACTCTAACTTAGAGCATCTCCAGTGGAGGGTTGTAAATAGCCTCCTATACTGAAATTTAGGAGTTCAATCCAAATCACCAACTCCAGTGGGGCTTATAAACTCCCACCTATTTTTCATGTCCTCCTAAATTTCCTCTTCAGACTGTCAAATTTACAACCCTCCCATCCCACTCCTATCAGCGGGTCCCACCTTGTTTCCACGTTTTTCTTTTTTTTTTCAATTTTTTCTCATTTCCATCTTCCTCGCCGCCGCCTCCCTGCACCCTCTCTCTCTCTCTCTCTCTCTCTCTCTCTCTCTCTCTCTCTCTCGTCACCGCCGCCCTATCCACGCCGGCACCAGGCCATCTGCCTCGCCGCCATCCGCCGCCTACCATCGTTCTGCTGGCCCCCACCGCGAGCGCGCACAGCGCCATGCTTTGCCATTGCCGCCTGCCTAGATCCATGACGCCTGAGCAGGCGGGGTGGCAGCGCGCACGAGCAGGTGCAGCCGCGGGCTAGGCGACGGAGCAGGCGGGGTAGCGGCATGCGTGCTCGGCGGCGGAGCAAGGCTGGGCGGTGGGGCAGTGGGCGACGGGGCCAAGCTTGGGCCACCATTTCTTTTCATTTATTTTTCACTCTCTTCTTCTCTCATCTCCCTCTCCCACTGGACCAAACACTAGGACGACGCCGGCAGGTCGTCGGAGCTGGGCGCGGGCGGAGGGGGCAGCGGGCTGAAGTGAATGCCGTGCGGAGGAGCAAACATCGCGGGCGGGGAGCAGGATGGCATGGCGCCGAGCGGGCGGGGCGTCGGTGGAGATTTTTTTCCCCACTGACAAGTGGGCTCCATACTGTTTAAGAGCCCATTTGTAAGTCTCTGTGGAGTTAGGAGTAAAATTGGACCTCCAAATTTTATAAGTGAGCTTGCAAAATAAAATTTGAGAGCCCAATTTATCAACCTTCACTAGAGATGCTCTTAGGAGTGCTGCGGTTTCTCGAGGGAAGAGAGGGAAACGAGGCGCACGGGGGGGAAGGTTTGGCTCTGGCAGATGGGCTTTGGAGGCCCTGGCACTCGAGCTCGCACAGAAGCTCGGCAATGGCGATGAGCAGGGGAGAGAAAAATGGGAACGGGGAGAGGTTTTATAGGCCGAGTGAGCTTGGGTTCGGGCAATCAAAACTGTGGTCTTGCGCGCGCGTGGTTTTGCTCATGGTCGGCGTTTGAGATCAGCAAGGCACAAGGGAAGGCATCGGGGCTTTGCTTCGGCCGTGGCAGATGGCGTGCGGAGGAGGAAATGATGGCACGTGGGAGTGGCAGACGACGGCAACGAGGCGACAATTCAGCGGAACAGTGAGGCGACGCAGGTGCGGCGAAGCCAGGAAGCAGAGGGAAGCGGGGAGGCGACAAGAATCGCGGCACGCTTGCTGGCACAGCTCTGAATCAGCGTTAGCGAGAGGAGGAAGAAGACAAGCAGATTTTTCAATTAATTCCTCCTATTAAAATAATTATTTGCCGATTGGTCCTTGTTTTGATTTAATTCAAATAAAATACTTCCTTAGATCCAAGTGGTTTGGGATTTTAGACATAGGTCCTTAGAGATATTTATGAGGCTTCAATGGGGTCCACTGGATAAGAATAATAAAAATTAATTTAGAATTAAAGTTTCTTTGAAAAGGGTTTCTAAACTCTAATTAATTATTGGAGGTATTTCCAATTAAGATAAAATTTCCAAAGTTGGTCCAAAATTATATTTTATTATGCCCAACATGTTCATCAGTTTAATTGGCATAAGTTATATAAAAAATTTTAAAGTTGCTTCGCACTTGGTTGCAGGGTTTTTTTTTACCTCAAAATTTAAATTGAGTTGGTGCTTTATTATTTCATGTGATCCTTTAATCACACCTAGGCTTAACCACATTGCTCATTAAGGTTTATTATTAATTAATTAGAGTTAATCATTGGGGTGTCACAACCCTCCCCCTTAAAGAAATCTCGTCCCGAGATTTAGAACAGAGCAGACTAGAGAGAAGTGTAGTGATTAAATATACCTGAGAATGATGACTAGAATTCCAGGTAATGAGTACTCAAAAATTCCATAGATTCCCATGTAGATTCATCTTTTGAATGACTATTCCATTGAACTTTATAAAACCTGAGTGTTCTTCTACGAGTTACCCGTTCCTTCTTGTCAAGG
Organism: Eleusine coracana subsp. coracana; assembly: GCA_032690845.1. NCBI lineage: Eukaryota > Viridiplantae > Streptophyta > Magnoliopsida > Poales > Poaceae > Eleusine > Eleusine coracana. Next base: position 36,665,917 of record CM064418.1, read on the forward strand.
ATTTTTACAGGGTCTTCGGAGTACGTGAGATCCGGTTGAAGAGTGTCAAATTTTCTGGGATAATATCAATTGGTGGTTTGAGACACCGCTTGAATTGCAAGACATGGAAAATGTTGTGGACTCTAGATAATTTAGAAGGTAACTCCAATCTGTATGCTACTGGGCCACATCTCTCCAATATTTTGAATGGACCGATATAACTAGGCACTAATTTTCCTTTGACTCTAAAACGTCGAATGCCTTTCATAGGTGATACTCGGAGATAGACAAAATCATCCTTATCAAAATACAGTGGCCAACGATGTCGGTTTGCATTTTTTTCTTGTCGACATTTAGCAGCCTTAAGATTTGCATGAATGGCACGAACTTTCTCTTCAGCATCCTTTACAAGATCGAGACCAAATGTCACTCTTTCTCCGGATTCATACCAGTTCAAAGGTGTTGTACAACTTCGTCCGTAGAGTGCCTCAAATGTGACATTTTCACACTTTCTTGATAACTGTTGTTGTATGAAAATTCCACATAAAGTAGGTATTTGTTCATGTTGTTGTATGAAAATTCCACATAAAGTAGGTATTCATCCCAGTTACTGCTATGTGCTAAAACACAGGCTCTGAGCATATCTTCCAATATTTGGTTGACACACTCTATTAGTCTGATGAGGACATCACTCCTAAGGATACATGCAATACTTCTCCAATTTTGGACTTGCAAGGTCTAATGACTAGAGCTTGTGCACGATGACTAAATTTAGAGGTGAGCTCGTTCCTACATTCTTCATTATATGTCACTTTTGAGAATAGTTTGCTACCTAATGATTATATTGTAATTAGGAACCATGGAGAGGACCAGGAGATGATGGGAGAAGGACTTGAAGACGTGGAGTACCAGCAAGGACGTGGAAGCCAAGGTGGAGGCCCAACCAAAACCGACTTCGAGTCTGATTCGGGGCTCAGAACTAGTCTGCTAAAACGGATGCCCAAAACGCATACGGATTCGGATTTGGACGTTCTATATATGCATGGAAAGATAAGAAGAAGACCTTTCTAATGCCGCCAGTCTTATATCAAAATTCATCCGGAGTCATCAGGAATCGTCGAAACAAGAGAGAGTCCAGAATCTGTTTTGGTGCTGTGTCGTCTGTTTTTGGCCTTTGGGCTTTTGTATCTAGTTGAGCCCAAGTAGGGATGCGTCCAAAGGGTCTTGCATGATCCTAGGATCTTCATATACAGCCACCGTCACACCATTAGGGTTTGGGTTTTGCTTAGATTATTCTGTTCATAACAGTTTCGCCGTCATCACGGTTTATAAGACCCCAACTTCGTGAGATTTATAATACATCTGCAATTGTGTTGCTTTCTTCTTTGTTCTTGCTTGTATTCTTGATTCTCAGGCAGGGATTAGCCTTCTCGGCGAGGTCAATCATTTTAGGACGGTTGATAACCAGAGGAGACGTCGTGCTGCGATTGCGGGGTTTAGAACGTGCTGTTCTGAAGCCGGAGCGAATTGTGTGTCGCCTCTGACCAAATCAACGTATCCAGAACCTTTCGGAAGATCGGGAACCCTTGTCCACATCATTTGGTATCAGAGCTAGGCCCTTGTTAAGAAGGGGAGAATGATGAGGACATCCTCCACTATTACCCGCTGGGGCGGCGACCGTGTGAGCCTCTGAATAAACCCACCTTGCTTAGCTTGAGAGAAGCCACCTTAAAAGGGAGAGCTACCCTTCCCCTATCAGACTAGTCTTTTAGGGAGATTGGGCCTTTCCCTGAGTGGGGGTGCCGGAGTTGCGGTGCTAACACTGCGGATTCAGGTCGCAGATCTAGAATCGGGTCGGTGTGTCGGGCTTTCGGCAGGAGTTATGGTGCTAAGATTGTAGGATTTAGGGAATCCGGATCAGTGTGTCGGGCTTCGTTCCACCTTATCTGAGCCGGATGTATCATTTATGATGAGAACATCACACCTATGGATACACGAAACACTCCTCCAAATAAGATGAAAGTTCATGTGCATCACCTGAATTTACAGGTGACTTCGTTTCTAATGTTTTGTTTATGTGATTTTGAAAATAGATTGCTACCTAATGATTTAATTATTGTTAGGAATCATGGAGATGATGATGATATAGCTGAGGAGGTGATTGGAGGCGTGATGGGCCAGCAAGGACATCGAAGCCAAGGTGGAAGCCCAATCCAAAACCGACTTCGAGTCTATTTCGGAGCCTAGGACCAGTCTGCACTAAAATGGACGCCCAGCACGCATACGGACTCGGATTTGGATGTTCTACATATGCCTAGAAACATAACGAAAAGATGTTTTCAACCCAACTGGTCCCATATCAAAATTCGTCGTGAGCCGTTGGCAATTGTCGAAACAAGTTGATGTACAGAATCTGTCCTGGTGCTGCGACACCGTAATCGGTCTTTGGGCCATGTATCGAGTTGAGCCCACTTAGGGCTGCGTCCAGGGGGTCTTGCACGACCCTAGGATCCTCATATACAGCCGCCGCCTCTTTATTAGGGTTTGGGTTTTGGTTAGATTATTCTGTTGATAACAGTTTTGCCGTTTGATCGGTTTGTGAGACCCCAACTTGTGAGATTCATCGTATACTTGCAAATTTGGTTGCATTCTTCTTTGTTCTTGCTTGTGTTCTTGATTTGCAGGCAAGGATAAGCCTTCTCGGCGAGGTCAATTATTCTTGAATGGTTGATAACCAGAGGAGACGTTGTGCTGCGATTGCGGGGTTCAGAACGTGTCGTTCGGAAGCCGGATCGATTTGTGTATCGCCTCTGCCTTAATCAAGATTATCAGAACCTATCGGAAGATCAGGAACCCTTGTACACATCAATGGAGATGATGATGATATAGCTGAGGAGGTGATTGGAGGCGTGATGGGCCAGCAAGGACGTCCAAGCCAAGGTGGAAGCCCAATCCAACGTCGTTTGCAACATAATACTCAAGGTATGGGTGGTTTCCAGGAGCTGACTCGATAGCTGCTGAGGTCGATGTAGAAGCTTCTAGACCCTCTGCTGGAGTGGTGAAAGCAGGAGGAACAAGCTCGGATGTGGGATGGAATGACTCATCATCGTCATCATCCAAGCCATGTAGGTTCTCTTCTACAAAGATACTCTCCTCCATCTCTTTGTTACTTGCAGTATCAACCACATTGCTTGCACAACAGATTGATTCACCATAGGTTACATCGCAGGACTCTACGATGGTGTTAGTTTCCAAATTCAAAACTCTATAGGAATGGCCATGAAGGGTGTAGACAAGAAAGATGCCATCGGATGATCTCGACTAAAACTTATCAAGATTGCCACGCTTGAGAATGAAGCACTTGCAACCAAAGGCATGCAAATGAGAACCTTTCAGAAGATCGGGAACCCTTGTTCACATCAAGTGGTAATCAGAGCTTCAGGTGCACCATCAGGTTTGCACTACCCTTAGTTAATGGAGTTCTCGCCCACGAGGCCGCAATCACTCCTTGAGTGAAGACATGGTGTGCGTCACCGTTGCACAAAGCACAAGCTCGCCTCCCTCAAGAACTTTCTGGACTCCCCGAGCTAGCATGGGCGCTCACTATTGATGCCTCTTTCACCGGCGGGCTCAAACCGTGTACAAACGTATGACGGCCTTCACAACCAATCATGATAGGCTCGATCACCGACACCTAACCGGTCTAGGTCTCACCATAGACCAAGAGTAACAACCTAGATCACACCCTCAAGCACACCCTAGCCTTAGATGTGCATCAATGCTCATGTTACTCTCACTAGCACTCTCAAGATATCCAATATCCTCTCCTAGTGCTCTCCTCTGGCCCCTTTGGCTCCCCATAGATGCTCCCAGGAATTCCCATGGCCAAAGGCAGTCTCCAAGACCCCAGCAACGAGTTTATATAGGCCTCCAACCTCAAACTTGTCGTTGCTCCTCGAAACAGCCTCTCTGGACGTACTGACCGGAAAGTCCAGTCTCCACCGAACGGCTCCTCCAGAGCCGTTGCTCTCTGTCCGCTATTTCCTTCATACTGACCGGACAGTCCGGTCTACAGACTGTACAGTCTGGTCTTCATGGCTCCAGACCCGTTGCAGCCACTTCCTCGTCTGTCCAGAATTTCTTCCTACAGACCATACAGTTCGGTATATAGACCGTACAATCAGACCGTACAGTCCTGTCTTTACAATTCTGCTCCAATAGATTTCCTTGCAGTCAACTTCTCCACTGTTTTGTCACCTCCTGTAATGACCGTACAGTCCGGTCTTCACACCGGACTGTCTGGTCTATTCTCTCCTTTCTCCAAACAAAGACATTGTCAATGCTTCCTCTTCTGTCCGAACCTTCTCCATACAGACCTGACCGTTCGGTCTGCACACCGGACTGTCCGGTCTCAATGGTTCCTCTGCCAAAACAATTCCTCGCGTCCAACATCTTCTCTATAGAGAATTTCCCTCTGATCACCGGACCGTCCGGTCTCCAAGACCTCTTTGTCCGGTCTCCAAGAAGCTGAAACTCCTCGTCTCCTCTTGACTTTGTTTCCCAGCTTCTTCCAACAGCTCCTTGGCTTCTCCACTATCACTTAGTGCCTGTGATTTCACCGAGCATTCATGCACATCACCGACTAGACATGACCTAAGAGAATGACCTAGACCCCCTTGATAGTTCGGTTTTTCCTATGGACTCAAAGCCCTAACAACTAGACAAGTGTTCCCAGCACTTGCTCCATAGCTTGTCCTCAGCTTTGATCCATCTCCATCAACCCTTGGACTCCATCAAGCTCACAAGCATCCATGCTTGCTGTCATTATCATCAATCACCAAGGCAACCATCAATGATCATCATAAGATAGATAAGGTTTCCTACACACATAACACTCGTGTAGACATTAGTCACATTTCATGTTTGTCATTCATCACCAAAACAATCATACCTTGGGGTGACTTCAATGGTCATGAACCTTACAATGTCCCCCTTTTTGGTGATGGATGACAACCACTACTTATGATGATCCAAAACGAACGAGTCTCGAAAGAATAAGAAGGAAAGGACAAAAGAATCGTACGAAAACAAGGAACCAAGAGAAAAGATAGGTTTGAATGGATTACCTTGATCCTTACCTTAGAAGTAGTCCCCCCCCTTGGAATGTGCTTGGTGTGGAGGGAGAACTACCCAAATATGTAGCGCACTAGATATTAAGCTTGAGTTGAATTTTGCGCCCGTCATGGTGTCGTGGAAGTCGATCTTGTTGATGTAGACATGCACCATGGACATAGATGTTCATGTTGGTGTAGATGTTCATCTTGCCATGATCTTCATATGTACTCCAAGTGAACATGCACCATTGTCTTGATCATCTTCATGTTCTCCATATTCATCTTCTTTTGATCATCTTCTTTTGATCTTCATGTTCTTCCTTCATGTTCTCCATATTCATCTTCTTTTGTTCATCTTCTTTTGATCTTCATGTTATTCTAGACTTGGCTTTCGGATCTTCATGTTCTTCTCACCCTTTGTGTTATCAATCTAGACTTCGCTTTTGGATCTTCATGTTCCTTCTCCCCCTTTGTCACCTATCACCAAAAACCACAAGCCAAAGACAAAACACAAGAGAACCAAGGAGCAAATAATAAATGGCAAGAGTTAGGAAACTCCCCCTTTCATGGTGCTCCTCCTTGGTCATGATGGTGTTTCACCATAGCTCCCCCTACACACAAGACTCAACAAAATATTTCTTCAAAAAGCAATGGTTAGTCATTAGTGTGATGGGAATGTATGAGTCACTTGTCTTTGAGTCGCGTGAGTAATTTTAACCTTGGAGCTCGTTTGAACATGACTCAATGAGCATGAAGCACAATCCTTTCCTTTGGTCACACTTATGGAGATGTAATCTCATATAGAGCATGAGGCACAAATATCTCCAAATGTGACAAGCCTCCTTTGTGTTTCCTATATGATGCATGCAACAAGCATTTTACATATGCAACAAAAGTAAACATGCCATGTGGATGCAAGCAATATTAAACAAGACACAAAGGAAACCTAACAATGTCAAGTTTGAACCCCTCCTAAGCTTACTCACTATAAGCCATACACGTGCCTTGAGAGAAGCCAAACCACCATCTCAAGCACTCCCCCTTGCTTATAGCTATCTTGGATGGGTTAGACATTGACTAATTTTTTATGTGATTTTTTTTACACATGCATGAATGCAAAACATTCTAGTCACAAAGGAGTCTTAATTACCATGCAATTCAAGAAAAGAAAGAACACACTACAACTACCAAGAACAAACACGAATACCTTCCTCATGAGTAGATATGTTGTTGAGGTCCATGTCACTTGTGGTGGACTTCACTTGATCTTCAAGTAAACTCCCAGTCCACCACCACCACCATCATCTAGGTCTTCTTCTTGGGCACCCACTTGTACTTCATTGACCTCTCAAGATCAACAATGCACTTAGGCATCCATATGCTCTTGACCTTTCTCTTCTTGTTTGGTGATCCCAAAGCCTTTGCTTTCACCTTGCCATCCTTGTTCCTGAAAATCTTGAAATGGGTGTTCTCATGGAACAAGTTAGCATTAGGTAAAATAATAGAACTTCTCACCATAGGGCAATCCTTGATGGTGTGGCCATCCTTGCAACACCTCTCGTAATAGTAGTCATCAGCGAGTAGGGGTTTGATCCATTCGTGGATGGCGGCGGGATATGAGCCAAGTCCCCGGTGGGAGACATTGTTCACAAGATTTCTCCCAAGAGTCTCCTTGTGGATGGCTCTACCACATATGAGCCTCTCGAAGTCGTCCATCACCATCTTCTTCTCTTCCTTGAGCTTATGATATTCCTTCAAAACAAATGACTCAAAGGAAGAAACCTCGACCGAGGTGGTTAGTTCATCACACAAAGTAGAAGCATCACTCTTAGATGAACTAGAGGAGGGAGAGGCAAGATTCTCCACATTGATGGCCTCGTAAGTAATCTCAAGGGCCTTGTACTTCTCATGAAGCTCTATATGATCACCCTTAAGTTTGTCATAACTCTTGTTTAGGGCTTTATGAGATGTGACAAGGTCCTTCAGCTCACTCTCAACATCACCAACCCGGTCCATAGCCAACTTACATTCTTTTCTTACCACTTCCAATATTTTGGATTTTTTGACGGCGATGTCACAAGCTTGCTCAAGCATACTCTAAAGCTCGGCGCAGGCGAGCTCCTCATCATCGCTACCGTAGGTGCTCTCATCCTCACTCTCCCCAAGTTGGCTCGTGGCCATGAGGCACATGGGAGGTGGAAAAAGAGCTCGTGGAAGTGTGGTCTTGATCATGGCCAGGCCGACGACTTCATCATCGTCACTTGAAGAGGAGGATGCTTCACTTGAGTTATCGCTTGTCCACTCCCAAACATGAGCCTTGTGTGAGAACTTTTGATGTGGACAAGGGTTCCCGATCTTCCGAAAGGTTCTGGATACGTTGATTTGGTCCGAGGTGACACACAAATCGATCTGGCTTCAGAACAGCACGTTCTAAACCCCGCAAATTGCAGCACGACGTCTCCTCTGGTTATCAACCGTCCTAAAATGATTGACCTCACCAAGAAGGATAATCCCTGCCTACGAATCAAGAACATAAGCAAGAACAAAGAAGAATGCAACACAATTGCAGATGTATTATGAATCACACGAAGTTGGGGTCTCACAAACTGTGATGACGGTGAAACTGTTATGAGTAGAATAATCTAAGCAAAACCCAAACTCTAATGGTGCGATGGCGGCTGTATATGAAGACCCTAGGGTCGTGCAAGACCCTCTGGATGCGCCCCTAATTGGGCTCAACTAGATACAAAGCCCAAAGGCCAAAAACAGGCGATGCAGCACCGAAACAGATTCTGGACCCTCTCTTGTTTCGATGATTCCCGATGACTCCGGATGAATTTTGATATGAGACCGGCGGCATTGGAATGTTCTTCTTCTTATCTTTCCGTGCATATGTAGAACATCCAAATCTGAGTCAGTATGTATCCTGGGCATCCATTTTAGTGTAGACTGGTCCTGAGCCCCGAAACAGACTCGAATTCGGTTTTGGTTGGGCCTCCACCTTGGCTTCCACGTCCTTGCTGGTCCTCCACGTCTCCAAGTTCTTCTCCCATCATCTCCTGATCCTATCCATGGTTCATAATTACAATATAATCATTAGGTAGCAAACCATTTTCAAAAGTGACATATAATGAAGAACGTAGGAACGAGCTCACCTCTAAATTTAGTCGTCATGCACGAGCTCTAGTCATTGGACCTTGAAAGTCCAGAATTGGAGGAGTGTTGCATGTATCCTTAGGAGTGATGTCCTCATCATTCTCCCCCTCTTGAAGTGGAGTCGTCCTCGACTCAAGCTCATTCTCTTCTCCCAAGTATGATTTCAAATCTGAAATGTTAAAAGTAGGACTAACCTCGAACTCGGGAGGCAACTCAAGTTTGTATGCATTATTATTAATCTTCTCAATTATTTTGAAAGGACCATCAGCTCTAGGCATTAATTTAGACTTTCTCAAATCTGTAAATCTATCCGTTTTCAAGTGTAACCATACTAAATCTCCTACATCAAGTTTTACTTCTTTTCTACCTTTACTACCAGCAATTTTATATTTTTCATTCATCTTTTCAATGCTAAGTCTAGTGGTCTCATGCATTTTCAAAATAAATTCAGCACGCTCCTTAGCATCAACATGAACTCTCTCATGAATAGGTAGAGGAAGTATATCAAGTGGAGTACAGGGATCAAAACCATACACTACCTTGAAAGGACTTACCTTGGTAGTAGAATGTGTTGCCCGATTATATGCAAACTCAACATGAGGCAAACATTCTTCCCATAGCTTCAAATTTTTCTTCAAAATAGCTCTCAACATAGTACCTAAAGTGCGGTTCACCACCTCAGTTTGTCCATCAGTATGTGGGTGACAAGTTGTAGAAAACAACAACTTTGTATCCAACTTATTCCAAAGCGTGCGCCAAAAGTGACTCAAGAATTTTGCATCACGATCTGAAATAATAATAGAAGGCATACCATGCAAACGTACAATTTTTTTTGAAAAAGAGATCAGCAATATAACTAGCATCATCAGTCTTATGACATGGTATAAAGTATGCCATCTTAGAAAATCTATCCACAACAACAAAAATACTATCACTCCCCCTCTTAGTCCTAGGCAGTCCTAAAACAAAGTCCATAGAAATATCCGCCCAAGGAATAGAACGAACAGGAAGTGGCATGTATAAACCATGTGGATTCAAGCGAGCCTTAGCTTTTTGACATGTAGTGCAGCGAGCAACAAAGCGCTCAATATCTTTCCTCATCCTTGGCCAAAAGAAGTGTGTGGCCAAAATATCCTCCATCTTCTTGGCACCAAAATGACCCATCAATCCACCTCCATGCGCCTCATGTAACAACAAAAGACGAACGGAACCAACTGGAATGCATAGGCGGTTAGCTCTAAACAAGAAGCCATCAGTCAACACAAATTTGTTCCATGCACGACCTTCTTTACAATACAGCAATACATCTTTAAAATCAACATCAGCAGCATATTATTATTTAATTGCCTCAAGTCCAAAAATTCTACAATCAAGTTGAGACAATAAAGTATAGCGGGCCTAGATAAAGCATCAGCGATCACATTATCCTTCCCTTTCTTATGTTTAATAATGTAAGGAAAAGACTCAATAAACTCAATCAATTTAGCATGTCTACGGTTCAAATTACATTGAGAACGAATATACTTAAGTGATTCATGATCAGAATGAATAACAAATTCTTTGGGCAACAAATAATGATGCCACGTCTCTAAACAATGTACAAGTGCATACAATTCCTTACCATACGTGGAGTAATTCAAAACTGGCCTAGTAATTTTCTCACTAAAGTATGCAATAGGTTTACTATTTTGCATCAAAACACCACCAATGCCTATACCACATTCAAGCTCAAAAATCTTATCAAAATTAGGTAATTGCAGCAATGGTGCATGTGTAAGTTTATCCTTCAAAGCATCAAAAGACTCATGATGACCTTACCCCAATGGAAATCAACGCCCTTCTTTGTCAACTAATGCAAAGGTGCAGCAATGGTGCTGAAATCTTTGATAAAGCAGCGGTAGAAACCTACAAGACCAAGAAAACTCATCACCTGTGTGATAGTTTTTGGTACATGCCAGCTCTTTATGACTTCAATCTTCGCCTCATCCACCTCAATTCCCTGTGGAGTCACAACATAGCCAAGAAAAGAGACTCGATCCGTGCAAAAGGTGCACTTCTCAAGGTTACCAAATAAACATGCATCTCGTAAAGCATCAAAAACAGCACGCAAATGATTCATATGTTCATCTATGGATTTGCTATAAATCAAGATATCATCAAAGTAAACTACCACAAATTTGCCAATGAAAGTTCTTAAAACCTCATTCATCAAGCACATGAAAGTACTAGGTGCATTAGTGAAACCAAAAGGCATTACTAACCACTCATATAATCCAAATTTGGTTTTGAAAGCTGTTTTCCATTCGTCTCCAAGTTTTATTCTATTTTGATGGTAGCCATTACGCAGATCAATTTTAGTGAAAATTATAGCACCACATAACTCATCAAGCATGTCATCTAGCCTAGAAATAGGATGACGATACCTAATAGTAATATTATTAATGGCTCTACAATCTACACACATGCGCCAAGTACCATCTTTCTTAGGAACCAAAAGTACAGGGACAACACAAGGACTAAGTGATTGATGAACATACCCATGATCCAAAAGGTCTTGAACTTGTCGTTCTATCTCCTTAGTCTCCTCAGGGTTGGTCCTATAAGCAGCACGGTTTGGCAAAGTAGCACCCGGAATCAAATCAATTTGATGCTCAATCCCTCTCAAAGGTGGCAATCCCGGGGGTATCTCAGCTGGAAAAACATTCTCATACTCCTGCAAAAGGTTAGTGACAGCAAGAGACAAAGCACTAGAAGCAATATCATCAAGCGAAAACAAAGCTTCTTTGCATATCAAAGTATAGCAAATATCATCATTATTAGAAATTTCAGCAAGCTCAGATTTTGTTGCAAGACATGAATGACCTTGTAATTTAATTCCAGCACCCTTAGAACTTGAAATATCATTAACATTACTAGGTGTAGAATTAGAATTAATAGGTTGTTCAATTTCAGGACCTTTACTTTTCAAACTAGCAGCTCTTTCTAAATCAGCTTGTACAATTTCAGCAGGGGTCATTGGTAACAAAGTAATTTTAGTTCCTTTATGCATAAAAGTGTACTTATTACTTCTACCATGGTGTACAACATCATTATCAAATTTCCAAGGTCTACCCAATAAAAGTGAACATGCTTGCATGGATACGACATCACAATCAACAGAATCCATCATTATAAAAGGAACTCTGCAAGTTTGTATTACCTTAGCTTTGCCAGAGTCGTTTAACCACTAAATATAGTACGGATGTGGATGTGGACGTGTGGTCAAGGCAAGCTTGTTGACCACATCAGAACTCACCTAGTTATTGAAGCTCCCTCCATCAATGATGACACGTGCTCGGCGGTTCTTGATGACGAAGAAAATCTGGAACAATTTGTGGCGCTGCATCGTCTCGGGCTGATGAACTTGTGTGCTAAGGACATGTTGAACAATAATGTTCATGTATTCCGTGGTGTCTCCGCCTCCAAGGACGAGGTCACTGCTGGTGGCAGCGATGTCCTCCTCCTCATCCTCCACATCGGAGGTGCTCATGTAACTGCCATCGTCTATCGCCACATATGCCCACCTACTTGGACAATCTTTTTGCACATGACCAAGTCCATGGCAGCGGTGGCACTGAATCCCTGTAGTGCGCCCTATCGAAGCAACAGAGGAGGCACTACTAGCTGGTACCTGCATAGAAGTTTTACCTGAGTGCATAGAAGGTGCAGGGGCTGATCTTGGGGCTGCAGAAACAACACTGGTTCCCTTGGAAGCTGCTGGTGGGGGCGGTCGGAAAGATGGCCTGGGCAGCCCCAAAGTCCCCGTCGAGCGTGGGGGGTAGGAGTTCCTTGACTTGCTGTACTCCTCAAAAGCCTAGAAAAGTCTCTGTGATTCTTTCTCTGCAAGCATAGCATACTAGAAACACTGGGTGAGGGTATAATATTCTTTATAATCAAGGATGTCCTGAATTTCTTTTCTTAAACCAGAATAAAAGCGACAAATCTGATCCTCTACTTTTTCAACTACAGCACAACAAATCAAACCCTTCTGAAGCTCACTAAAGTACTCCTGAACAGTTTTATCTACTTTTACCGAAGGGGGCTCGGAGTCGGTTTTCTAGAAACCCGAGTCAGGTTTGGGGTCGGGTTTGGAATCGGGTAGGATTTTTTTTGGCGGCGTGGAGGCAGCGGAAAGTGGAATTTGTGGGGATTGGTCCAGGGTGTTGATGGTGTGTCCAGGGCGGGATTAGGGTGGGACTAGGCTAGGTGTGTTGATCAATCAACCCTAGCACAAAAATCCCACAAAGCAGAGGATGGTGAAGGGGATGGCGGCTAGGGTAGCAAGGGAAACACTACTGATGATAAAAACACAAACTAAACCAGCGACTAAACAAGAACTAGGGCACAAACTCAACACTACAGACTCTGAAATTGAAATATGCAAAGGCTAAACACGTGGTTATGGACGGAGGGAATAACTTTTTGGGCTTTTCTGTGGACGATAGGATCAGCACAAAATGAAATTAACTAAGGATACTGCGAACCTAATGGTGCACCTGAAGCTCTGATACCACTTGATGTGGACAAGGGTTCCCGATCTTCCAAAAGGTTCTAGATATGTTGATTTGGTCGGAGGCGACACACAAATCGATTCAGCTTTAGAACAACACGTTCTAAACCCCGCAATCACAGCACGACGTCTCCTCTGGTTATCAACCATCCTAAAATGATTGACCTCGTCAAGAAGGCTAATCCCTGCCTACGAATCAAGAACACAAGCAAGAACAAAGAAGAATGCAACACAATTGCAGATGTATTATGAATCTCACAAAGTTGGGATCTCATAAACCGTGATGACGGCGAAACTATTATAAACAGAATAATCTAAGTAAAACCCGAATCCTAATGGTGCAGTGGTGGCTGTATATGAAGACCCTAGGGTCGTGCAAGACCCTCTGCATGCTCCCCTAATTAGGCTCAACTACATACAAAGCCCAAAGGCCAAAATCAGGCGACGCAACACTGAAACAGATTCTAGACCCTCTCTTGTTTCAATGATTCCTGATGACTCCAGACGAATTTTGATATGAGACTGGCAGAATTTGAAAGTTCTTCTTCTTATGTTTTCGTGCATATGTAGAACGTCCAAATCCGAGTCCGTGTGCGTCCTGGGCATCCGTTTTAGTGCAGACTGGTCATGAGCCCCAAAACAGACTCGAAGTCGGTTTTGGTTGGGCCTCCACCTTGGCTTCCACGTCCTTGCTGGTCCTCCACATCTCCAAGTCCTTCGCCCATCATCTCCTGGTCCTCTCCATGGTTCATAATTACAATATATCATTAGGTAGCAAACCATTCTCAAAAGTGACATATAATGAAGAACATAGGAACGAGCTCACCTCTAAATTTAGTCGTCGTGCACGAGCTCTAGTCATTGGACCTTGCAAGTCCAGAATTGGAGGAGAGTTGCATGTATCCTTAGGAGTGATGTCCTCATCATCTTCTTCTTGAGCTCCTTTCCTTTGCCCTTGTCTTTGTTGAAGTACCTCCTTTTCTTGTACTTGGCTTTGTGTCTAGGATGGTATTCTTCTTGAGTGGGAGGAGTTCTAGGTGAAGTATCTTGTGCATCATGAATTGCTGGCTCTCTTGAGATATGAGTGTCTTGAATTTGCAATGAGGTGGGGGAATCACTCATATGGTTTCTTGTCTTGGAGCTAGAGCTTGGAGTGGGTGTGGGGGTCTTATGTGAAAAGCTTTGAGAAGTAGCTTGATGTAAAGTATGTGGAGAGGGTTGTGGCTCACTTCTCTCTTCATTTTCCTCATGGCTAGGTGGATGCACTCTCATAGAATCTTGGAAGGATGTGGAAGGTGTATCACTAGCATCTTGGGTTGGTTATTGTACCTCGACGGATGGGGTTGGTTGAGGTAGTGGAGTAGAGGGCTCATCAATATCACCATTATGGAGTAAGACCTCGCCCACGGGCATGTTCCTCAAAGGTTTGCTTGTTGGTTCATCTCCAATGTTCACTTCATGAAATACTAGCCCTTTCTTCGCATTCTCAAACATTGCACCATCCTCATCAAATATGCACTTGAGTCCCATGTTACAAAGATGACCATTGGTGAACATGGTTGGCTTCCCAGTCATATGTTGGGTGCACCCACTATCAAGAGACCAATGAGTACCTCCACTCTTGTAGTTAACCCTGATGGTAGCCATAAGACAAGCACTAGAGGAAGAAGGGTTAGTATCAAAAGCATTGCTCAATTGACTTGCACTAACCTCATCATGATGAACCATGAGACCATCCTCATAATTAGGGATTCTTGCAATCCCTTCCTGAAGTCTTCTCCTTATAGGATGTTGGGGAGCATGATACCTCCATTGTTCATGACCATCCCCCATGTGCACATTATCGAGGTCGATGAAGTAATGGGGAGGATCATAGAGGTCGGTGACATGCTCAAGCACGTGTCCCACTTGTGACTGGAGCACAAGTATCATCTCCATTGCTCTCTCAATTGAGAGCTCATGCCTTCTATTGATTACCTCCTCCACCAAGAAACCCATCTCATGAGTTGTGATTTGCATGAGGCACTTGTCAATCACTTCATGTGGTGCAATCCTTCATAGTCCCCTAAAAGAGTTTATCCTACACACAAGATCATAAATGCATAAGAGAGTCTCACAAAGGTCATCATTCGGATTTCTCACAAATTCATCAAATTGAAAGAAGTAATCCTGTTGGTGAGCTCGACGAAGATGCCAATGTTGATCTTGTGGTGGAGCAGGTGGAGACGCCAGAGCCGTAGTGGTGAGAAAACAACTCCTATGCAATTCTAGTGGTGATCACACTAGCAAAATAATGATCTTATGGAAGGAACAACAAGCTAAGCATACTAGTAGATCTCATAAAGGCAATACAACTCCTATGCAATTCTAGTGGTGATCACATTAGCAAGATAATAGTCCTATGGAAGGAACAACAAGCTAAGCATACTAGTGGATCACACAAAGGCAATACAACTCCTATGCAATTCTAGTGGTGATCACACTAGCAAGATAATAGTCCTATGTAAGGAACAACAAGCTAAGCATACTAGTGGATCACACAAAGGCAATACAACTCCTATGCCATTCTAGTGGTGATCACACTAGCAAGATAATAGTCCTATGGAATGAACAACAAGCTAAGCATGCTAGTGGATCACATAAAGGCAATACAACTCCTATGCAAGCTAGTTACCAAAGATACACGGAAGCAAACAACTAGCTAGCAAGTAGTTCTACTCAAGCAAAGCTACTAGATCAACAAGCATATAGAAAGCATACAAAGCAAGAGTAGCACAATACATACTAGGGTGATCAATCAAGCCAAAGCAACTCCTATTCATGCTAGTGATCAAGTATGAAGGCTAAGCACTACTAGCAAGTGAAGGAGCCTATTCATGCAAGTCTACAAGGTAGTCAACTAGAGCAAGCTAAGCACACAAGCATGAATAGCACGGTATGTAAATGTGGAAAGTAAAGCATCATAATAAGGAGTAGAGTAAGAGATGGCTCATGATATTTTTCTGAGGTCTTAGAAGGATGGCACCTTCCCCTACTCCTCGTTGGACCACTCCCGCCGGAGTCCTGGTCCCTCCCGCCACCAAATGGAGTTCTCGCCCACGAGCCCGCAATCACTCCTTGAGTAAAGACACGGTGTGTGTCACCACTGCACAAAGCACAAGCTCGCCTCCCTCGAGAACTTGCCAGACTCTCCGAGCTGGCACGAGCGCTCACTATTGATGCCCCTTTCACCGGCGGGCTCAAATCATGTACAAACGTGTGACGGGCTTTACAACCAATCACGATAGGCTCGATCACCGACACCTAACCAGTCTAGGTCTCACCATCGACCAAGAGTAACAACCTAGATCACGCCCTCAAGGACACCCTAGCCTTAGATGTGCGTCAATGCTCTTGTTACTCTCACTAACACTCTCAAGATATCCAATATCCTCTCCTGGTGCTCTCCTCTTGGCCCTTTGGCTCCCCATAGATGCTCCCAGCAATCCCCATGGCCAAAGGCAGTCTCCAAGACCCCAGCAACGAGTTTATATAGGCCTCCAACCTTAAACTAGTTGTTGCTCCTCGAAACAGCCTCTCTGGACGTACTGACCGGACAGTCCGGTCACTGTCCAGAATGGACAGTCCGGTCTCCACCGGACGGCTCCTCTAGAGTCGTTGCTCTCTGTCCACTGTTTCCTTCATACTGACCGGACAGTCCAGTCTACAGACCGTACAGTCTGGTCTTCATAGCTCCAGAGCCGTTGCAGCCACTTCCTCGTCTGTCCAGAATTTCTTCCTACAGACCGTACAGTCCGGTCTACAGACCGTACAGTCCTGTCTTTACAATTCTTCTCCAATAGATTTCCTCGTAGCCAACTTCTCCTCTATTCTGTCGCCTCCTGTAGTGACCGTACAATCCGGTCTTCACACCGGACTGTTCGGTCTCTTCTCTCCTTTCTCCAAACAGAGACATTGTCAATGCTTCCTCTTCTATCCGAACCTTCTCCATACAGGCCGGACCGTCCGGTCTGCACACTGGACTATCCGGTCTCTATGGTTCCTCTGCCGACAGAATTCCTCGTGTCCAACATCTTCTCTATAGAGAACTTCCCTCTAATCACCGGACCATCCGGTCTCCAAGACCTCTTTGTCCGGTCTTTACCTGCAGAAGCTGAAACTCCTCGTCTCCTCTTGACTTTGTTTTCCAGCTTCTTCCAACAGCTCCTTGGCTTCTCCACTATCACCTAGTGCCTGTGATTTCACCGAACATCCATGCACATCACCGACTAGACATGACCTAAGAGAATGACCTAGACCCCCTTGATAGTCTGTTTTTTCCTATGGACTCAAAGCCCTAACAGCTAGACAAGTGTTCCCAACACTTTCTCCATAGCTTCTCCTCAGCTTTGATCCATCTCCATCAACCCTTGGACTCCATCAAGCTCACAAGCCTCCATGCTTGCTGTCATTGTCATCAATCGCCAAGGTAACGATCAATGATCATCATAAGATAGATAAAGTTTCCTACACGCACAACAGTTGTGTAGACATTAGTCATATTTCATATTTGTCATTCATCACCAAAACAATCATACCTTGGGGTGACCTCAATGGTCATGAACCTTACAATGTTTTAGGGCTGTTTTCGCAATGCTAAATTCCGCAAGCCCGGTCAGCCCCCTGCATATTAGGAGTCAGCTTTAGAAGGCCATTTTGATGGGTAAGTCTTGCAGAGTATATTAGATACTCGGGGCTTTGTTGTTTAAACTTTTGTGCAGGTGTTCTTTTGGTGTGAGAAGAATGTGCACATCAATGGGCTGGATGTGTTGCATTTTAGGCAAATATCATCGAGTTATATTACCGCTTCCGCTGTATTTTCAAATTAATCTTCAATTCTAGGTATTGTCTTTTACTTGGATTTCAGCCTGTAATAAAGATCACTCTGATGTATAAATTTGCAATTCATGAATGTTCTTGTGTATGTTGGCTTTGCCCAACATCGCCCAAAAATCGATCCTGAATCAGTCATTCCCCCTCGGTTCGAGGTGCGGGATGCCACAGGTGGTGTCAGAGCTATTTTGGGATAAGTACTGTACTTTAGAACATTCTAAAACCGAAAACCGCATTTTACGGTGAGGTACGAGTTAGAAAGCCCAATTAGGGATGAATAATAGTATTTGAGGTGGCAAGGCTAACCCTGGGTTATGATTGTTTAATTTCTTGCATCTACGGACTCTTCAACGAAGGTATGTGCCCTGTGCGTGGATCGGTTGCGCTTTAAACACCGAATGCCTTCCAGGTGGGCAAATACCTGGGCTTTGTTTGATGCGCAGACCAATTGCGCTTAAATGTCGGCTGCCTTCTTAGTGGGCTGATACCTGGCCATAAACTATCATTGTTATTTTGGCTTGTTTCTTTTAAATTTGATGCTTGTTTCTGCAATGTATTTTCTGCTGGTACACTAACCACGCATCTTAGCTCATATAGATACGTGATGAGAAATGTGTGTGAGTTGCCACCGATTTCTGTTTGGTCATATTTTGTGACCAAGTCTTCTATTTTTGCGAGGATGTAGGAAATCGTCATATTGAGCATTTGGCATTCATGCATACCACATACATTTATTCTTACTGAATCTTGTTAAAAGATCACAAACATGTGAATTGATCAAGCCTTGGGCAATTTTGAATCCCTATGACATATAAAATGAAATTTTGAACTCAACCGATAAGGGATCAATTTCTGCCAGAAAAATCAGTTCCACTAAAATGGGCGTAACTCCCTCAATTTTAATCCAATGAAGGCGTATGAGTAATCGTTGGAAATATAATGAGTTTCTCTACAACTTTGTTATAATTGGTTTTTCTTAGAAAAATCTGGAAATAGGTCAAAAATGGCAAAAACAGTATGCTTTTTAAAATTTCAGAAATCCCTCCGGTTCTGCCCGCTGACTTTCAGTGATCATAACTTCCAAACGGTTAGTTGGATGGAGCTTTGTAAATATGCGTTCGAAAGATAAGGTAGTCCTCTACAACTTTCCTAAGTAACCAAAAATTTGATTTTTCCCATGACAGTGCTAAATTCCAAGTTTTCTGCAGCTGGTCCATTTTAGCCTGCCGGAACCAAAACGTCCAACTTGAAAACCAATCAATAGTAGCCCGTTCGTCTTGACCCTTCGTTCTTACTCTTTCACTCAATTGTGTGTCAACCTTGATTATTAGTAAATCCTTCTAAGTGACTTTACCTTGAGACCAATGAAAAAAAATCCCGCTTTCTAGAGTGCTAAGTTCTAC
Source organism: Eleusine coracana subsp. coracana (assembly GCA_032690845.1). Classification (NCBI taxonomy): domain Eukaryota; kingdom Viridiplantae; phylum Streptophyta; class Magnoliopsida; order Poales; family Poaceae; genus Eleusine; species Eleusine coracana. The sequence continues at coordinate 36,684,990 of CM064418.1, forward strand.
CAAAAGCCGATTTCAATTTGGTGGGTATGTTGTTCCAAATTGCCATTTTGTCTTCGAATTGTGCCGGTTCACCCAGGCGCTTTTCAAAGCCAAACATAGGCGATATGGAAATTGCACACTTCTGTATTGTAATTGGTAAGGGGATCCGAATATAACATTTTCCGAACGGATGGCGTATTAGCAACAGGAAAGAGAATTGTTATACTTGGAGGCTCGTTTGTACTAACCGTAACCTTGACTTAAACCGATGCTACTTCCAAGCCTGAGATCAACATAACCATTACCTTGTACATTGAAGATCCAAGCAATTCAAAAAATTTTGAACCATTGTTGTTCTATCTTCTCCATCATTCTTACCTATCCTATTACTCTTCGTAAATCTTGGGACGAGATTTCTTTCAGGGGGGAGGTCTGTGACATCCCCGATGTCACTAACAAAAATATACGACACAAAATTTCAAATTAAATAAATTTGTAAAATTCAAAAGCATTTAAACTTTATTATTTCAAAAAAATCTTCAAATAGAGGTCGAATCTATTGTTCGCAAAAACACAAATTTTCAAATAAAGTATACCAACTTCATAATTTTTCTGAGACGTACATATGAAAATAAAAGTTTAGAGAATTGTTTAAGAATTTTCCTTAAAGGATAAAGGCTTTAAATCATTAAAACTATGCCAAAAAACAGTCTATGTTCCCAGAATTGTAGAAAATTTAGCAAGCAAAATTTGAACTTTTTCCAATAACAAAAGTTCCTAAAATTATCTTCTTCTATGCATACAAAAATCCTCAGATTTTTCTGAGTTGAAGAAGACCACACCTTGACTGCAATGGTGATAAGGGAAAAAAATTTCAACCTTGAGGGACCCTCTCTCTCTCTCTTTCTCTCTCTCTCTCTCTCTCTCTCTCTCTCTCTCTCTCTCTCTCTCTCTCTCCCTCTCCTTCCTTGCCAAAGCATGCCAGGCTTGTGGTCAATGGCAGAATGCAAGAATTTGCTTTTCAAAGTGCAATCAAATGAATATCAAATAGGAAGAGCTAAATAACTAGAATTAATTCCAATTGAATTCCATTCTAGTGTTTGCAAAAACCTTAAACATTTCAACAGAAGCATAACCATGTGTTTACACATTCATGTTGGGCATGTAAAAATGTAATTTTAAGGATTTTTTCAGGATTTTTTTAAAAAATATAAATGGCCCTAAAAATTTCTGGAAATTGCAAAAAATAGTGTGTAGTCCAGGATTGTTCATAAATTGTAGAAGCATAATCTCAGAAAACTTTCTATACAAAAGTTGCTCCAAATTTCATTTCACACACTCACAAAAATTGGCAGCTCAAACCAAGTTCAGGAAGACTTTGGCATTGACTACAACAGTAGGTGGCAGAGAATTCAACTCGGCGAGACCCACTCCATTCAATCTCTTCCATCTCCAAATCCATTGCACCATGAGGGAGCAACCAGCAGCACATTTGGCCAGCTCTCTTGGTCAAGTCTTGGCCTCCTCCATTTCTTCTTCTTTTCTTCTTCTTCTTTCTCTCTTCTCTCCCATGGAGACATCACCATGGCAAGCAATAGCTTGAGCTCCACCGCCGTAGTCAAGCCACTCTGACCAACCAGCCGTAGGCAAGAAGCAGCGCAAGGAAGCCCTAGCACATCACCAAGCCCATCTACACCGGGCAAATCAAAGTTCTTCTCCATCAACCCGTCAACCGTCACGCCGTCGATTCTTCCTCCTCGGTGAGCTTTCACTCGATTAGTTCAACATGAACCCTCCTCACATCACTTAGCATCCACTTGATTTATCTCCCAAGAAATCCCATTCCTGAATCATTAGGCATCGAATTCCCTGCTACTGCTTTGTTCTGTTTTTACTGTTCACGCAAAAATTAGAAAAAAGAGAAAGTAGACAGCTGCTTCAAAAATTCATAACTTTAAAAATAAAATTGATAAAATCATGAAACCAATTTGGTAGGTTTCCTAGTGATGATATCGATCCACTGGTCATGAAGTGGATCAGGTTTTGCATAAATGTTATTGTGCATAATTCAGAGAAGATAAAGCTAAATAAATTAATATCTCTAGTTTTATTCATGGTAAAATCATGAAACTTGGCATGCATACATATATTGAGATTTAGGAACTTCTCACCAAGTGTCATATTTTATTTATGCATATTTTTGCATTTATAACAAATTTAGTGTTCCATGTATATGATTTTTTCATTATTTATTTACACATGATTGAAATCTCAAACTTAGTGTATATTAACTTTTCAATATTATATAGGTCCTGGTGAATTCACATAAATTAGTACCTTCCAGAATCATGTTAACAAATTTCAAAGTATAAAAGCTATATATTAACTATGTATATTGCCCTAGATTAATTATGTTGATGCATGCATGAAAAATGTATATATTAACTATATACAAATTTCAAAATGTATGCATGCATGAAAAATTTGTGACCCTAGCTGTGAGCATATCATTCTCATGATCATCATGTCATTGCATGCATCGCTATAATGAAGTTCTAGGTCTTCGTTATATTAATTCTTGTCTTGCATTGCATTCACTCAATTAGGAAACGACGAGATGAAACTAAAGGATGCCCATGCCGAGAAGACAATGATGGAGATGTCCATGGTTTTGAGTGTGCTAACATTTTCCAAGCCAAAGGCAAGCCCCGGTGCACTCCTATGTTTTTAAATGTTTTACTTTTACTACACAAGTATAAGCGTCATGAATTGTGCATTAAGTGTAGGAATTGATTGGAACCTTAGTTGTATTACTTACCCTCTATTCCTATGGTCATAATTCAGTTTGGGTGGAGGCCACTCGTTAGAAAATTATGCTATGCTTAAGTCTTGAGGCATCGGTAGAAGTCGAGTGGTGCGGAACACTACTCGCGAGCTATACATTCCTTCGGGAAAAACTTTAAATTCTTGCTATCACATTATGATACTTATGAAAAGGAAGGCCGTACTAGAATTGCATGTGTAGGTGAGCGGCGGCAGGGTTCTTCCTTGACTGCCATAGCCCGTACATGTCGCGTAAGGATCGTTGTGACTCCGCGAGAAAGTATTAAACAGTACCAAGTGCATACCTTGGTATGGGAGTTGGTAAACTTAGTAGCATGAGCATCATAATGTTGGCCGCTCACTTCCCACTTTGTGCAAAGTGTCGGTCATGGTGGTTGCACGGTTTTGTGGAAAGTTGGAGGGTGTATTGTTTAAGCCTTGGACCCAATGATGAACAGTGGTCACAAGGGGGACATACACCCGGAGTGGGGACCCGGTTTAGCTTTATCATAATCTTGTGAAAGGTGGCCATACGTGTTATTAAATTATGCATATGTCATGCATTTGGGTTTCTCCTATAGGATGTAAATCGATATATATATATATATATATATATATATATATATATATATATATATATATATATATATATATATATATATATATCGCTGTCCCTCGTGGATATGAGTACCACTTGTCTCGAGTAGATTGCAGCGTAGTAAGAACTAATGATGAAGATATACTTGCTGATTTTATCACTATTTAATTGTATTGCAACCTTGTATGTTTAGCTTGATCACTAAAATTTACTTTGATGCAAGTACCCCCTTTAATTTTGCAAAGTATGAAACTTGAACTAGATGTTTTAGGGTTGTTTTCACAATGCTAAATCCCGCAAGCCCGGTCAGCCCCCTGCATATTAGGAGTCGGCTTTAGAAGGTCATTTTGACGGGTAAGTCTTGCAGTGTATATTAGATACTCAGGGCTTTGTTGTTTAAATTTTTGTGCAGGTGTTCTTTTGGTATGAGAAGAATGTACACATCTATGGGCTGGATGTGTTGCATTTTAGACGAATATCATCGAGTTATATTACCGCTTCTGCTATATTTTCAAATTAATCTTCAACTCTAGGTATTGTATTTTACTTGGATTTCAACCTGTAATAAAGATCACTCTGATGTATAAATTTGCAATTCATGAATGTTCTTGTGTATGTGCTGTGTATGTTGGCTTCGCCTGACATCGCCCAAAAATTGATCCTGGATCGGTCATTCCCCCTGGGTTCAAGTTGCGGGATGCCACAATAGTTACCTCCTCCTACTCCTTCCCTTCCTCCCTTCACACTTCTCTACCCTCGCCGACCCCTCCTCATGGTGGTGGCGCAAATCAAGGATGCAGCGGTGTTAATTGGAGTCGATGGAGAGGAAGTGAATGGAGTCAACGGAGAGGACAAGTCGGCATCGACGGTAGAGGTGGGGATCAGCATGTGGCACCGACGGCGATCATGGTGGCAGGGGCGGGAGGCGGCATCGACGACACACAGGGAGTCGGCCTCGGCGGCACGGGATGGGGGGGGGGACAAAATAGAAAAGGAGAAAAGGAGAGAAAAGGTGGCGCACCTTGCTGACTCAGCGCCACGGCTCGTGCCTGCTGCCATGTGTCCATGCCTAGTCAGCCAAAACCACTAGCCAAACCACCCAGAGAGAAAAACTACATCGGATACAAGAGTTGGAGGGGTCAGATGTCTGGTTTTATAGGTGAGGGGACAAGAGTGCAAGACCCCATGTGGTTGTGGGATATCGATGGGGATCACTGCATTTCTTTCTTGGTCTGCAGCAACGTCCTAACAGTCACAGGTACAACAACAGTGTATAATGAGTTGAATACGGTTATACTTCGTGTTTAATTTTTACTATGCCATAGTGAGATGCTTTAATTGCCATATAGTACTTGAAATTTGTTGCTAGTCTAACCACTGCCTAATGTAAATTCTGATTTAAACCTTACACTAGGATTGGAGCTAGCTTTTGCTGCTACATTATGCAAGTGTCTTTATTCATCACAAGCTACATTTCGATTAAAGTGTACATGCTAGTTAGCTTATCCTCTAGTTGTCACAAGAAGTGCAATGTACTCCTTAGTTACCAACAAGTTAATTAATCTAGCTGATTGATTGTGTGCTCTGCCTATAAGATTTACCTTTTGTGCTACTGGTGTTAATAGCATTTCTGATGCATCATTTGTGTAAATGTGTGACAAACTTCTACCACGAGTAAACGAATTTATTCACACAATATGAAAACTTACATTTTTTATTACTTTTTGTTGCAAGTGGCGATGTTTTTAAAGGTGGGTTCTTATTCTCCGAGGAAGAATAGAGGTAGCTTTTTATTACTTTTTGTGTAAATGTTGCAGAACATTGAAAAGAAGCTTCTCCACCCAAGATGAAATATCCAAACAGATAGCTTGCAAGTATGGGATGAAACAGAATTTTTGCTCAATTAATTTTATTGGGCCAAATCAGGCGATTAATACGTTGCACCACATGGGCCTTACTAACAATGCTAAATGGGCCATCATATGATTTTATGACGACTATATAACGACAAAAAAAATGTCATAAATTAGTGACGAAGGATATGTTGTCATAGAATAATTATGACGAAAGCAAACCACATGGTCACAGAATGTTTTTTTATTACGCACATTCTGTGACAAAATAAATTTGGTCATTGAATCGTCACTAAATCCAGTACGTGATGTATAATTCAGGTATTGTGACACAAATAAAATGTCATGTCATAAAATGTTAGATTTCTTGTAGTGACCACGTCCATCAACGAAGGAGCCATCAGACCATGGCCAAACATGAAGGCATTCAGAGCATCAGACCAGAAATGCATAGCAGCAGACTTCAGGGATTCATTCTTCTCCTTGTTGGCCAGAGACAGCGTGAGGGTTTGGTCCATCTGAACATCCATGAGGATGGGCGCGCAAGCGTTGGTGACCCAACGGTACCATTTCTCCACCCTTTGACAGGTGAAGGCTAGAATCTAAAGATAGCCTTTCATTCGTCAATAGGAACTATCATGGTCTTAAAAGGGATCCGATTGGTTTCATAATTAATGAAGTCTAAGGGATCCAAATCACCACTAGGGCCTAAGTAGTAGTGATGGGGTCGCATGGAAGAGGTGTGACGCCCCTTCCTAGAGGATCGAGGTTCCAACGGTGCTGATAACGCAGACACTTGATAATACAACATAAATTCCAAATTAAGTCGAATTATTACATTATTAGAGTATTTAAAGTGCAACAGAATATTACAAGTTCTTAAGAGTTCAAAGACAGCGGATGCAAATACGAATACTACAACGATCTCATGATGATACAGCGGTGGTCATGACTCATGCCCAAGAGTCATCACCCTAGCAGCACACTGCGGCGGTAGCTCAGACTCCCAGTGGATAGTCCATCCTTCAGGGACTTGCATGTCCCACGGTAGCACATCAACTGGTAGTTCTATCTCTTGATTACCTGAAAACAACAGTGGCTCAAAGCCTGAGTACTAATTACTCAGCAAGGCTTACCCGTCAAAAAGATCTAGACATGCATTGGCTCTAATAGGATAGCTGTTTAAAAAGACTTGCACTAAGCAACCTATTAGTTCTACCAAATTTTATTTAACCAATTTAACTGGGTGGAGCTGAAATATAACTTTAGTGGCATAGTACAAGAATAATAAAGCCTAATAAATAGTAAAAACAATATAGTAATAGCAGCAACAATAATCGTTAGTAACAAAACATAAGCAATAATCCAATTCTTGATTCCATGCGACTACGTGATGACTCAATGAACAAGCGTACTCATTTCTGCCAGCGATAGCAATTGCAATTGATTTAGAGCAGCTGAGAAAACCCAAAGTATAGGACGTATACATATAAATTAAGGTTGTATATGACAACCTTTCACAATAAAAGAACTTACACCTCGGACCGGGTGTGATGACATCGAGTGGACTTGCCATTCTGCCAACAGTACTTCGTGGTATAAACCGCCCACTCCAGCAGCAGAAGGGTCAATGACTAATGCACCTTAACTGACCCTATTGCAAGTAGTTTTAGTGCTATATCGGTTTACTAGTGCCTATAAAGCTAGCATGTATTTGGTACTATTCAATGCTTGAACATGGGGCCAACGACGGATGGGTCCTAGGCTTGACAAGGCAGGATTACCGCAGTCAACACCCATATATTGGTGCAAACCTACACATGCATCATCCCTACCCGGTCATAACATCAAAAGTAACTTTATTTCATTAAGTTCATCTTTAGTGATCAAGTCAATCTCTTAGCAATAGTAACAGAACTACCGATAATACTCTATTACTAAGCATAACAATTTAGTACCTAATCCTACCATGACTCCTATAACATTAACATGGGACATTTGGATAATGTGCAAGTGGATTTCCAACCAACTCCTATTAATTTAATGCAACATTCAATATAGACACTAGCAGTGATATATTAAAACTAGTAGAACTTTATAAAATGGCATATGCAAAAACCGGGGCTTGCCTTGATTAGCACAAGTGTTAGCAACTATAATCTCTTGCTCCTCAGTATTATTGTCCTGCTGAAAATCCGGTTCTGGCTCCTGATTTTTGGTACCTAAAATGAACAAGGTGTTAACCATACCGAAATAATAACGCACATGCAATAATATGCCAAATGGAAAATGCAGAGGTGTTAATATGATAACTAGGTTATTAAGATGTTCTCGAAGCCATATGCTTCAAAGGGACCTGTTCTGAATTTATCATTTTATGTGTTTAAGTCATTTAATAGGGTTTATATAGTCTTACAAGCAATTAATTTATTTACTAAAGTAAAAATGTGTTTATGTACATGAGTGATATATTATGTAGATATACTTGTATGAAAGTTATTTTCACCAAGTGGCAACTACTGAATATTAATAATTTAATTACTAGCATTTTTTTACAAGCTAAAGTACTAAATAAATCTTAAGGCATAAACTAATTCATATTTTGTCTAGCCAAAAATCAGGGTAGTATATTAACATGAAATAACAGTGCTTGCCAAAAATCAGATTTAAATTGCATTTCTAGAATTTATAGTGGTTTACTTAGTGTTTGAACAAGATAATTAATTATTAAAAATACTTGTATAGAGGCATCATTTTCTCATTTTTCTTTAATATTGCATGAAATAAGGAAACGAGCAAAGTTGATTTCATCCCTTTTCGAATTATATTTTATTTACTATGCGTTTTCCAAGTTTTCAACAATTTCTTGCTATTTTCTGGCTTTTTGGGGTTTTATGCTATTACAGTCAGCGCTGATTCAGCTGACACCTCGGTGCCACGAGGGCCATGTGGGATGCCACACGGGATGCTAGTCGGCAGCACCGCCGGAGTGTGGCCGAGGCGTCGGAGAGCTCGCCGCTAGCGGTTACGGGCGTCGGTAGCTCGCCGTGATTCCGGTGAGCGCGCCTAGGGGATGCGAGAGGTGGTGATCGCATGGTCGGGTGCTCACCAGAGGTAGGTCAACGGCGAGAGGCAGCAGAGACTGCAGTTCGGTGGCATCATGATCTTTGCTCGGAGCAGGGAACATTGTGCCATTTCTTCCTGGAGCTTCACGACTACATGGAGAAGACCGACATGATGTTTATTTGCTACGAGGAGGGCTGGAGCCAAGCTCGTTGGCGAGGCGGCTCAGATTGGACGGAACAGGGGTGGCAGAGGGAAATCTTCGATTGCGGCCACCTTAATCCATGGAACAAAGCAAGTTTTGGTCAAGCTTCTCAGGACGAAGTTAAGAAGCTTGAGGGAAAGATCGGAGCACAATATTTACTGAAGCTCGCGAATTTTTAACATCGATGTTGAGGTTGCCGGAGCTGAGGTCACTTGAGTTTTTCCTAAAATTACTCTGGCTTAGGACAACATAGGTGCTGCGGTTTCTCGAGGGAAGAGAGGGAAATGAGGCGCGCGGGGAGGAAGGTTTGGCTCTGGCAGATGGGCTTTGGAGGCCCTGGCACTCGAGCTCGCACAGAAGCTCGGCAATGGCGATGAGCAGGGGAGCGAAAAATGGGAACGGGGCGAAGTTTTATAGGCCGAGTGAGCTTGGGTTCGGGCATTCAAAACTGTGGTCTGGCGCGCGCGTGGTTTTGCTCATGGTCGGCGTTTGAGATCAGCAAGGCACAAGGGAAAGCATCGGGGCTTTGCTTCGGCCGTGGCAGATGGCGTGCAGAGGAGGAAATGATGGCACATGGGAGTGGCAGACGACGGCAACGAGGCACCGATTCAGCGGAACAGCGAGGCGACGCAGGCGCGGCGAAGCCGGGAAGCAGAGGGAAGCGGGGAGGTGACAAGAATCGCGGCACGCGCGCTGGCACAGCTCTGAATCAGCGTCAGCGAGAGGAGGAAGAAGACAAGCAGATTTTTCAATTAATTCCTCCTATTAAAATAATTATTTGCAGTTTGGTCCTTGTTTTGATTTAATTCAAATAAAATACTTCCTTAGATCCAAATGGTTTGGGATTTTAGACATAGGTCCTTGGAGATATTTATGAGGCTTCAATGGGGTCCACTGGATAAGAATAATAAAAATTATTTTAGAATTAAAGTTTCTTTGAAAAGGGTTTCTAAACTTTAATTAATTATTGGAGGTATTTCCAATTAAGATAAAATTTCTAAAGTTGGTCCAAAATTATATTTTATTATGCCCAACATGTTCATCAGTTTAATTGGCATAAGTCATATCTTCCAATATTTGGTTGACACACTCTATTTGTCCATCGGTAGCGGGATGATAAGCAGAACTATGAATTAAGTGTGTTCCTAGAGACGCGTGCAGTTATTCCCTGAAACGAGCAACCAAATATGAACCTCTATCCCAGATGATAGTCTTGGGCACTCCATATAGGCATAAGATTCTTGATATGTACAACTCTGCGTATTTCTTTATTTTGTATATGTGTTGTTGACCGGTAAGAAATGAGCAGACTTTGTGAGTCTATCCACAATGACCCAAATGGAGTCATGCTTACACGAAGTGAGAGGTAGGCTAACAATAAAATCCATATTGATGTCTTCCCACTTCCAGGCAGCAATACTCAACGGTTGAAGTAATCCGGCTGATTTCAAATGATCCGCTTTAATCCTCTCACAAGTATCACACTCTACGACATACATACCGGGCAACTTCTCGCTTCATTCTTGTCCACCAAAAATTCTTCTTCAGATCTTGATATATTTCATTACTACTCGGGTCAATGGAATATTTTGATTGATGTGCTTCATCCATAATTTTCTGACGAAGATCAAAATCTTTTGGTACTACTAACCGGTTATTGAACTATAGAGTACCATTCGGATCTTGTGTGAAACACTTGGCTTTACCATCTTTAATGTTTCGGCGGATATTCCATACCCTTGTCATGTTTCTGTGTTGCAATAATTTCTTCACGAATTATGGAATGTATACTAAGGTTGCTGAGCATTGGGACGGGCGTAATGTGAAGGCTTGGTTCTGAAATAATTATCGCACTGCTGCTGTCCTGAAATTCCAGCACCAAATTATTGCAATGAACTTTCCTACTCAGCGCATCGGCAACTACATTGGCCTTGCCCGGATGATAATGTATCTCCATATTGTAATTTTTGATTAATTCTAGCCACCAACGTTGTATCATGTTCAAATCAGCTTGTGTAAAAATGTATTTGAAGCTCTTATGGTCCCTATAAATATGCACTAAATTTTTTAGCAAATAATGCCTCCATATTTTTAGTGCAAGCACAACTACAGCTAGCTCTAAATCATGAGTTGGATAATGTTCCTCATGCTTTCACAGTTGCCATGATGCGTGGGCCATGACATGACCACATTGCATAAGCACACATCCAAGTCTTGTCCCCGACGCATCACAATACACGTCAAACGGTTTAGTGATGTCCGGTTGAGCCAATACTGCGGCAGTGGTTAATAGTTCCTTCAATTTTTGGAATGCTTTTTCACACTTGTCATCCCATTCAAACTTCACATCATTCTTCAATGATCTTGTGATAGGTTTAGATAGCTGGGAAAAATTAGGGATGAACCTACGGTAGTATCCAGCTAGTCTGAGGAAACTATGAACTTGATGGACCGTTTTAGGTGGCTTCCAGTCTAACACATCTTGAACTTTGCTGGGGTCTACAGAGATGCCTTCAGCTGAAACGATGTGGCCAAGAAACGGCACACGGTCCAACCAAAATTCACACTTGCTGAATTTTGCAAACAACTTGTGTTCTCGTAGACGTTAAAGAACAATACGAAGATGTTCGGCATGTTCTTCCTTGGACTTAGAATAAATGAGGATGTCATTGATAGACACTACCACGAACTTATCCAGCTCTGGCATAAATACTAAATTCATTAGATACATAAAATGGGCAGGAGCGTTGGTTAATCCGTATGACATCACTAGGTACTCGAATAATTCATATCTTGTAGAGAAAGCGGTCTTTGGTATATCTTCTGCTCTAATCTTTTTTTGGTGATAACCCGAGCGAAGGTCAATTTTTTATAACCCGAGCGAAGGTCAATTGATCAAATAGAATATCAATCTAGGGCAGCGGGTATTTATTTTTGATCGTGACCTCATTTAGAGGTCGGTAATCAACAACTAGTCGCAGAGACTTGTCCTTCTTCTTCACAAAAATAGCGGGACAGCCCACGGTGAAGTGCTTGGGCGGATGAATCCTTTATCCAACAACTTATTCAATTGCTTTTTCAATTCAGCAAGCTCATTCAGGGCTATTTTATATGGTCGGCGGGACCGGAGAAGTTCCTGGCTGTAGCTCAATCTTAAATTCCACTTCACGGTCAGGTAGGAGGCCAGATATATCCTCAGGAAACACGTCCGGATACTCACAAATGACGGGAATATTTTCTAATGATTTTTCTTCCAAGTTATAGACAACCAGGTTGCTCGATGCATCGGTATTTAGTGGAAGTATGTCTCGGCCATGCAGGGGAGAGTTCAAATGGACAATACGAGAGTCAATATCTAACATGGCTTTATGGGTTTTCATCCAGAACATGCCCAAAATCAGATCGATCTCCTAATTCTTGAGCATGATGAAATAGGTGGGGTAAACCCTTCGATTTATTTCTAGTGAAGTTTTATATAATATTTCATTAGCAAGAATATGTGTAGTAGGAGAGCGGACGGTGTAGCATTTGTTTATGTTGGTGGTGTGGAGATTACGTTTTTGCATGCAAGCTTTGCTAATGAAATTATGTGTAGCACTGGAATCAAAAAGAGTAAGAACAGGCTAACGGTAAAGTAAGAGCGTACGGTTAGCACAGGTTCATCATGAGGGATATCTTCAGTATTGGTGTAGTTGACTTGAGCACTACGAGACGATGCATTCTTAGTATCGTCCTGGTTCTGATGTTGATTGTGATTACCATTGTTATTGTTGCGCTTGGGCGCAGTGCATTCCTTAGCAAAGTGTCCAACACGACCACAGTTGTAGCACGGGTATGGGCCACGATTACCGGGTTGTGGAACGCGTCCATTATGATTTCCTTGCTACTGCTATGGTGCACGGTACTAGTTGTTTTGCTGCTGATATGGTGCACGAGGCAGGAAGTTTTGTTGCTGTGGTGACCTCGCATTGTTTAGGGCGTTCGGGCGCTGAAATTTCTACTGTGGAGATGCGCGGAAACGTTGTCTAGTGGGGGAAGTGTATATCAGGCGATGCTTAGCTGGTGATGCAGCAGGGGCCTTTCTCTTGCGGTTTTCTTCTTCAACCTAGCACATAGCACCTTAATGAACGATACCAGCATTGACTAGATCATTGAATATATCGGTTGTTCCTTCAGCGTGGCATTCATACCATGCAAGAATGCATACCTCTTCTTGTTCTTAGTGTTCACATAATCAGTAGCATACTGAGCCAAGTGATTGAAAGTCTCAGAGTACTGGAGGACATTCCTCCCCCCTTGTTTCAAATCCATGAATTCCTGGAATTTTCTCTGGATGAGGCTAGCTGGAATGAATGTGCACAGAATGCCATCTTGAACTCATTCCACTCAACATGGTGGCCAGCAGGCAGAGAAGCTTCATAATTTGCCCACCGGGCACTAGAAGGGCCCTGGAGTTGTTGGGTAGCGAATAACACCTTCTGTTGCTCAGTGCATTCTAGTAGACCGTATTTAGACTCGGTCTAACGGAGCCAGTGATCCGCGTCCAGAGGCTCTCTGGCATGCTCGAAAGTCTGCGGGTGAGTACCAAGAAAGTCTGAGTACGTGCACTGACGAGGCTGGTTGTTGTTGCGGTTGCCTCCACGTCCAACCAGATGGGACGTATTCTCCACAAGTTGACAGAGTAAATCAAAATCGTTCTGCTAATGGTTGATCACAGTAGCGAGTATTTCTGCTAGTGAGGGCTGAGGATTAACTCCTTGCTGAGAGCTCTGGGGCTCCTTCTGATTCCCAGCATGCACCATTCTGCAATCTATATTGCTGCAAATTAGTCACCTCTTAAAATAATCCATATAGACGTACAAGTGCACAAAATATAAATTTGCAAGAGGGCACAAATAAAATTTCAGAAGTAACAACCAATTCCATTAATTCAAGATCGATTACATGGTTGTTAAAAGAACACATCACACCACTTCTTACATACATGTGCCAACGGCTAACTATGGTATTGTGGACACACTTTGCAAGACACATGATCCAACATCTAAACTCGAGATACATATATTAGATGATTCAACACATAATGTTGTGACTCATCTACTCCATGTCCACGTAAGGGTCGTCATCATCCGTGTCTGAGTCATCCGAACCCCGGTCAGTGGGATCATCCTCATCCATGTCGGAGTCGTCCAAACTCGCATCCGAGGAATCATCCTCACTGGTATCCTCTTCGAGGTCTTTGTCTTCCGGTTCTCCCTATTCAACCATGCCTACATCCTCAATTTTAGTGGGTGGCATTTCTTCATCCACTTGTTCTCCATACTCCAAGTTAATTTCGTCCCAACCATCAATGTGTGGGAAATGAGCTTCTTTGAAAGCTCATAATTCACACTGAGCCTCGATCATTTCATGCTCAAAATCTCCTACGTCCTGCTGGGCTTGGTCACGCTCCTCTATAATCTTATCCATCTCTTCATTCTTTGCTTGGATTTGTTGGTTCAGTTCTGAAATTTCTACATCCTTAGCGTGCTTTTTCGGCTTCGGAAAGCCAAAGTGCAGCATGGTACATGCCTAGCCGCCAGCACAAGTTTGTGCATAAAGCAAATGTGGAGAGACCATAATACTCTATTATGGGTAGCATAGGATTGTGGTGAGGGTGGTTTGGATCAAAAATGAAGTCCACACGCCTATTCCATTCAAAATCCATCACATCACTAATGGGCAGCAACGCGACTGGTGTTCTAGCAACATCATGCTTGCCATCTTCGCAGAACTGAGTGAGGTTCTTGAAGACAGCAACACTCCAAGTAGCAAGCAAGTCTATCCCAGTGACACTAATGGTCCAGGAGTCCCATGCTGGAGCAATCGAATAGTTGGTGGGAACTGCCACATGGATGCCACAAGAGGTGACTCCATGCTCCTTCCTTGCCAACATAAGTGGGAGGGATATTGTATCCAAAGCCACAGAGAACTCTCCAAAACAGTCACGCCGGTAAATTCCAGCCCGTCGGTGATCTCCCAACCGGGTGGAAAATGATCATTGTTTTCAGCCATCTACAAGGAATGAAATTTGAGTGAGTCAAATCTCCCTTATAGTAAAAATACATTTCATATAAAATGCTATGAAATACAGAGACAAAAGTTTTGTTTGTATTTTTCCAGCTTCAAGAGGCAACAAAAGATCTTACAACCAATTCTGACTACACCGAGCAGTAGCTGGAAAAGTATGCATTTCGACTTGGAAGAGTAATCTCCTCTATAGGTGCCTGGCACCAAATTCCAGAGGACTTTCTAAGATTTCCAAATGTATTTGTACTCCCGAAGATTCCAAGTAAAACTGGACTTATGATTTTTACAAGTTCAGGTTGACAGATTCTATTTCTGAATAACAGGAGCTTACTGTTGTGGCTCTACTGGACAGGGGAAATTTTGTTAGAGGCTGGGGCCTATTGGGAATGAAAATATACATCTAAAGATTTACATATTGGGTTTATACACCTCCAAATTCGAAGTAAAACACCAGTTATGAAATTTTAAAGTTCAGGGTTCATTCTAAAAACAGTGGCTGACAGGTTGAGGTTGTTTCTGTTTTTGAAGCCTTTTCTGTTCTGCTCAAACTTTAAGTTCTTAACTGAGGCGATAGAGTGTATTCTAACCTTTCCAACAAGTATTTATATGCCCCATTTGGTGGAGTAATTAAATTATTATGGATTTTTAAGCTAGCACTTAAAATCAGGACAGATTATGGTGAACTTAACATTTGAAATTGAATTTCGAAACTTGTGTACTCAATTGTGGTTAGATTTTTATCCAGAAATGAGTGAGAAAGATGAGAGCCAATTTTTTTTTACTTGAGTTATAGAAGAATGCATGATGCAAATCTTTCCATTTTATTATCCTATCGTTCCTCACAACACACGCATTATTTTGCCGGTACTTAACTGCACAAAAATTTGGTGATGACGCGCACTCAACACGTAAGTCAATGTAAATTTTGTACTAACCGTGCTAGTGTACCTGTAGAAAACTCATTGCAGAAACAATACATCAAATTTAAAAGAAACTACGAAAATAAGCACAATTCTACTTGGGAATGGTTCATGAAACGAACCGCCTTGCGAAGCCATGGTCCTCGCAGGCGGACCCATGCTCATAAACCTACCATAACGAGCATTACTAAGAAAAAGTTGGCATGGTTTATGGAAGAAACCGTCTCGCAAAACCATAGCATATTAAACCAAATACTTCATTTCACACTACTTGAGTCTAATAAACGTTGCAACCTAAACAATTCTAGTAGGCAAGACCCTACACATTCTTGTGTTCATGATAAAAGCAAGCGCGAAAGCCAAACACACTAGCCTATGCAAGCCATAATTCAACCTAGTTACTAGAGCACACAATTGTGGAATAGTAAAGAGAGGGTCAAGGAATGCTCATGATTTTTTCCTGAGGTCTCGGAAGGATGGTGCCTTCCCCTACTCCTCGTTGGAGCGCTCCCGCCAGAGTTCTAGTCCCTCCCGCCACCAAGTGGAGTTCTCACCCACAAGCCCGCAATCACTCCCGGAGTGAAGACATGGTGTGCGTCACCGCTGCTACCAAAGCACAAGCTCGCCTCCCTCGAGAACTTGCTGGACTCTCCGAGCCGACACTGGCGCTCACTAGCGATGCCCCTTTCAACGGCGGGCTCAAACCGTGACATCCAATCACGATAGACTCAATCACCAACACCTAACCGGTCTAGGTCTCACCATAGACCAAGAGTAACAATCTAGATCACACCCTCAAGAACACCCTAGCCTTAGATGTGCAAGATACTCAAGTTACTCTCCACTAGCACTCTCGAGATATGCAATATCTCCTCCTAGTGCTCTCCTCTTTTCCTCTTGGACCTTACCAAATGCTCTCAGCTATTCCACTGGCCAAGAGAGATCACAAAGACCTCACCAATGAAGTTATATAGGCTCCCAACCTCAAACTAGTCGTTGCTCCATGAAATCAGCTTTCTGGGCCTACTGACCGTACAGTCCGGACCGTCCGGTCACTACAACTCGAGCTCCAACGATTCTAGCCCTTGTGCTGAACTCTTGCTGACCGCACTGTACGATCAGCTAACCGGGCCGCCCGGTCCGTTTCTTTCTCCAGTCCAGAAACATTTCGGCGCTAGCTTCCTCACTGCCCAAGTCTTATCTCTACTGACCGGACCGTCCGGTCAGTAGACCGGACCGTCCAATCACTAGAGATTTCCTGACTTGGCAGTTTCCTCGCTGCTCGCTGTAGTCTCTGGACAAAACCAGTTAGTGACTATACAGTCCGGTCTACTCTGACCCCTCTATCCGGTCACTTCGTCCAGAAGCTGAAACTCCTCGTCGTTGCTTGACTTCATTTCCCGGCTTCTCCGAACAGCTCCTTAGCTTCTCCACTATCAACTAGTGCCTGTGATTTCACCAGGTAACCTTGCACATCACCGACTAGACATGACCTAAGAGAATGACCTAGACCCCCTTGATAGTCCGGTTTTTCCTATGGACTCAAAGCCCTAACAACTAGACAAGTGTACCCAACACTTGCACCATAGCTTGTCCTCCGCTTTGATCCATCTTCATGAACCCTTGGACTCCATCAAGTTCACAAGCCTCCATGCTTGTGGTCATTGTTATCAATCGACAAGGCAACCATCATCCATATGATTTGTAATAGAGTTTAGTGATAATCCCTGCATAGACAACACTCATGTAGATATCAGCCCACAATTTCATAGTTGTCATCTACCACCAAAACATTCATACCTTGGGGATTAATTGAACGGTGAATCAATGGTCACTGAAAAAATCTGAGATCATGTTTTCAACATAGTGACCGGACGGTACGGTCTCTAGACCGGACTGTCCGGTCAGGTCCCGAGTCTGCTGGCGACCCACACAGATTGGTCCTAGAGACTGGACCGTCCGGTCTCTAGGACCAATCTTTTTGGTGTCTGTGACCAGAGCAACTCATGACACTGTGCACTTGGCACTGACCGGACTGTACGGTCTAGTGATCGGACTGTACGGTCACTATAGGATTTTCGCCAAAACAAGGAATTTCTCTATTTTTCAAGTGCCCTCGCTAAACGCTCAAATAAACACTATACTTATAATAAAGAGGGAACTCTCAAGCACTCATTTTCAAATAGCGACACTCTATGGCCTTATAATTTTTGCAAATGCCAAATGAAGAATCGAGCAAATAAGAACTAAGGCAATTAAGAACCAAATGGGTATGTATGAGCCTTAGTCCATGAACCTCGCGATATGAAGCACAATCCTTTCCTTTGGTCACACTTGTGGAGATGTAATCTCATATAGAGCATGAGGCACAAGTATCTCCAAGTGGGACAAGCCTCCTTTGTGTTTCCTATGTGATGCATGCAACAAGCATTTTACATATACAATGAAAGTAAACATGCCATGTGAATACAAGCAATATTAAAAACAAGACACAAAGTAAACCTAACAATGTCAAGTTTGAACCCCTCCCAAGCTTACTCACTATAAGCCATACCCTTGCATTGAGAGAAGCCAAACCACCATCTCAAGCACCCCCCCTTGCTTATAGCTATCTTGGATGGGTTAGACATTGACTAATTTTTATGTGTTTTTCTTTTTGTTATTTACACATGCATGGATGCAAAGCATACTAGTCACAAAGGAGTCCTAATTACCATGCAATACAAGAGAAAGAAAAACACACTACTACTACCAAGAACAAACACGGTTACCTCCCTTATGAGTAGATAGGTCATTGAGGTCCATGTCACTTGTGGTGGACTTCACATGATCTTCATGAAAGCGCTCGGTCCGCCAGCACCACCATCTAGGTCTTGTTGTTGGGCACCCACTTGTACGTAGCCGATCTCTCAAGATCAACAATGCACTTAGGCACCCATATGTTCTTGACCTTTCTCTTCTTGTTTGGTTGTCCCAAAGCCTTGGCTTTCACCTTGCCATCCTTGTTCCAAAAAAGCTTGAAATGGGTGTTCTCATGGAACAAGTTAAGGTTAGGAAAAACAATGGAACTTCTCACCATAGGACAATCTTTGGTGGCGTGGCCATCCATGCAACACCTCTCGCAATAGTAGTCATCGACGAGAAGGGGTTTGATCCATGCGGGGATGGAATCACTCATCCCTATGATGTCAATGGCGGCAGGATATGAGCCAAGTCCTTGGTGGGAGACATTGTTCATAAGGTTCCTCCCAAGAATCTCCTTGTGAATGGCTCTTCCACGTGTGAGCCTCTCGAAGCCATCCATCACAATCTTACTCTCTTCCTTGAGCTTGTGATATTCCTCTAAAACAAATGGCTCAAGAGAAGAAACCTCGACCGAGGTGGTTAGTTCATCATACATAGTAGAAGCATCACTCTTAAATGAACTAGAGGAGGGAGAGACAAGGTTCTCAAAATTGATGGCCTCATAATTAATCTCAAGGGCCTTGTACTTGTCACGTAGCTCTACATGATCACCCTTGAGTTTGTCATAACTCTTGTTTAGGGCCTCATGAGAAGTGACAAGGTCCTTGAGCTCACTCTCAAGCTCACCAGCATGGTCCTTAGCCAACTTACACTCTTTTCTTACCACTATCCAACATTTTGGATTTCTTGATGGCAATGTCGTGGGCTTGCTCAAGCATACTCCAAAGCTTGGCATATGAAAGCTCCTCATCATCGATGTCATTGGTGCTCTCATCCTCACTCTCCCCAACTTGGCTCATGGCCATGAGGCACGTGGGAGGTGGAGGAAGAGCTCGTGGAGGTGTGGTCTTGATCATGGCTAGGCCCCAGCCACTTCTTCATCATCACTTGAGGAAGATGACTCATCACTTGAGTTATCGCTTGTCCACTCTCCAACAAGAGCCTTACGTGAGAACTTCTTCTTGTGGTCTCGAGCTTTGCCTTTGCCTTTGCTCTTGTCCTTGTTGAAGTGCCTCTTCTACTTTTGCTTGGCCTTGGGCTCTTCTTCTGTTTCTTCACTTGAATCTTGTGACTTGAATACTTCTTTCTTAGGCTTTGGGCACTCTCAGACAAAGTGATTCTTTGAGCCATAATTGTAGCACTTGCCCCTAGACTTGGAAGCAAACTTGTTCTTGAAGTTCTTCATCTTCTTCATTAGAAGATCCAAGTCTTCTGCCAAGTCATCTTCATCATCATCATCATCCTCTTCAACCTCAGCTTTCTTCTTGCCATTCTTGCTCTTGCTTGATTCTTGCTTGTCAGCCAGTAGAGCAAGGTTGGATGGTTGAAGATCATCCATCCTCAATTGGTAGCTCTCGAAAGCAGTGATCTTGCCAAGTACATCCTTCATGGTCTTGGTCTTGAGGTCACCTTGCAAGATGAAGGTGATGATGGACTCATACTAGGGGTCTTTGAATAGCCTCAAGAATCTTCTTATCAGCTCAACAGGACTCAGCTTGAAGTCATCACCAAGAGCATTGATCTCCTCCACTAGTACATAAAAACGAGAATAAACAGTGTTTGCTCTCTCATGTGGCAATCTAGTGAAGTTATCATACTTGTTCTTCAGCACATAGTATCTCTCCTCTTTGATATCACTGGTGCCCTCGTGGAGCCCCTAAATCTTAGTCCAGATACCATGTGCTATGGAACTAGCATCCAACTGAGCAAAGATATCCTTAGATATGCAAGCAAACAGAGCATTCTTAGTCTTAGCATTGCACTTAATAAAATCAGGCTCAAGCAGGTTCACATCCGCATCAGACTCATGAGTGACCACCCATATATCTGGATCAAGGGACTGCAAGTAGGCTTGCATGCGAGCCTTCCAATACGCTAATCCTCCCTATTGAATATGGGAACACTCCCCACCTGTCCCGGCATCCGTACTCAAGGCGGTGAAGCCTCAAAGATGAGCAGTTGGCTCTGATACCACTTGTAAGGACCGAAGGCGTATCAAGAGGGGGGGGGGGGATGAATCGGTAAGCCACTCACAAAACCAAATACTTCAATTCACACTACTTGAGTCTAACAAGCATTGCAACCTAAACCAAGCATGGAAGCCAAACACACTATCCTATGCAAGCCACAATTCAACCTAGTTAATAGAGCACACAATGGCAGAATAGTAAAGAGAGGGTCAAGGAATGCTCATGATTTTTTCCCGAGGTCTCGGAATGATAGTGCGTTCCCCTACTCCTTATTGGACCACTCCCGCCAGAGTTCTGGTCCCTCCCGCCACAAAGTGGAGTTCTCACCCACGAGCCCGTAATCACTCCTGGAGTGAAGACACGGTGTGTGTCACTGCTGCTACCAAAGCACAAGCTCGCCTCCCTCAAGAACTTGCCGGACTCCCCGAGGCGACATGGGCGCTCACTAGCGATGCCCCTTTCAACGGTGGGCTCAAACCGTCTACAAACATGTGACAACCTTCACAACCAATCACGATATGCTTGATCACCGACACCTAACCGGTCTAAGTCTCACCATAGACCAAGAGTAACAATCTAGATCACACCCTCAAGGACACCTGTTGACACAAAAATCTTCACGCGTGACCTGGGAGATCTGCTTAACTCCAGTGCAGGCTCCATACAGGAAACCGGGGCGTGCCAGTCGATTTTCCCTGCAAATCGACAAAGATATAAACGGTTAGATATTGTGGGCCACCGGCCTAGGACAAGCTGGTGAAGATAGCCAATAGTCACAGTAGGTGAAATCAGCCGATATCATTATAAGAATAAATATAAGACAAGATGCACCAATCGGCTAACTACTCGGCTTATCAACAAATTAGATACGTAAAATAATGTTCATTATAATGCCGATAAAGGTTTGAATCAAACGTAGCAAGATCAAAAAGATGAAAGGGATCATACCAAAACTTACTGAGTCGATAGTGCAGAGTTGATAGGGCAGAATTGATAGAACTACAGTTTGTGTGCCAAAAACCTACCCTATCGATAGTGCTAAGTCGATAGATTTAGTAGCTGGTATTGCAAATATGCCTTAAAATCATAAATCTATCTTGTTTAAACAAGGGGGCAAATGACTGTCAAAATATATGGTATAATCAATTAACACCTAAAAGTCGATTGAACCGTGATAACCTATTGGCTAAACACCCCGATAGAACTCTATCGACTCTGCCTACAAACAGATTGAGTCTAACTCTATCTACCTAGTAAGAGATCGAAACTAATGCAGCCTTACTGATTCAAACAGATCGAACTTAACCGAGATAGTATTCGAACACAGTAGATAGAGCTAGACTTAACCTATTTATAGATAAAATCAATAAAAGTGACTCAAATAATAGATCTAAACAACACCTATAGAACCTACTGAGATCATAATAGATCGGCTTCAACCAAGACAGTATTGCAATCAGAGTCGATAGAATAAACACTATATAGATCTAATTACCAGATAACTAGCAATTCTAACGATAACAACTAGAATATCAAGTCAATGAGAAAGTACTAGCTGAGATTGATAGAATTACCGAGGGTGACTAATCCAAGTCTCTCACAGAGATCGGAGCCGATGCAGCCTACGCGAGATGAGGGTTTCGTCGAGTAGGAAAAGTTGGCAATGCGCCAAATTGTATTGAATGAAAGTGTTATTTTTTTACGTACAGATCCTATTACATTTTTGTAACCTCATACAAGAGGTTTCAACCCGACTCGGTCAGGACTCCTAAACAAATCGACTATTTTTAGAATAAAGATCTAGACTACAAACATAAAAATAAATAAAATAACCCTACTAGACCCACTTAAACACCTTTAGCCGTTGAATATCATTGACTTCGGCCAATTTCAATTTTCTATCTCTGATTTGATAGGACTGGTCAAAATCTGTTACCAACACATGCCCCCCGAGTCCGGGGTATGAAATACTTCGTGTGCCGGATTTTATCTCCTCGTTTACCATGCGTATTTACTGGCAAACCACCGACAGTCAAACTTCATCTTTATGGCATACCCCCAACTACTCATGCTCCTTTTAATTGCAACTCATCGCATCCCTGCACCGTCTTGACTGCTGGGCTTGACCGTCCTCATCCTTATCTTTTCCTTCTCGAACCTGTTCACTTCTTTTTCTCCTTAATTAATATAAAGCGGCTCCTGGGTTCTTCAAAGGTCACGTGCAGATCCTATAAATAGCTCCTTTGATCAGCCCCCTTTTACCTCAACACCTTCGGCCATGGGCCTTCTTCCGAGAGCTCTGACAGAGAAATACCACCTATCCCCGAATTTGCTAAGCTCTTCATGGCGAGTACTTTTTGCCTCTTCAATCCCCAGAATGATCCTTTCAATCCAAAATTCACAGCTGCTTCAGCGTAAGAAATCAACTTACTAGTTGGTTTCCGGCGACCCAATCATGAAGAATGGCATCAGCTAGGTTGCCCTCTCTCCCCCTTGTCCATCAGGTAATGCCTAATGACGGCGATGCTGCCAAGGAAGAAGAGCCAAGCTGCTGAACTATCTTTGTTCTTAATTACGTGCCCTTTTTCTTGTACTCGGGATAATTACATCTTCATCCCCTAGCTATAATAGGAGAATAGGTCCTTTTAGAAATCGATTACCTACGAGTAATCAACTCATTTTTACCTTGAACCGATGTTCCTCTGTAACTTCTTTTATCATCAATGAATGAATATATGCACCACCTTTATTTTTATTCCAGTGTTGATATATTTTTTAAGCTAAGGGCGATATTTTAAATATCGGCCATCTTAAGTCGATGTATTCCCACCGTCTTTTACCACCCAAGCACGATACTAAATATCGGCTATTAATCAATGATGAAATCATAAATCAACCCAAACACTTGGATGATATTGCTTCAAATATTTACCATTAATTGCTCTCCCAAACTCTTCTCCATCCAATCCTTGCAGAAAATATGCATTGTCCGACGCACATCGACTCACTTTAAATGGACCTTCCCAAGTTGGTGACCATTTTCTAAAACGACTATCTCTAGAGCCGATGGGCATGATTATTATTCGGACAAGGTCTCCTTCCGAAAAACTTTTTGGCACCACCTTTTTATTGTAAAACTTAGCCACCGGATCTTATTTTCTTGAATCTTCTCCAGGGCCTTCATCCGATGTTGTCAACATCTACCAGTTCATCCAACATAACTTGCCTGTAATCATCAACCAACAATTGATCCCGCATCTCCACTCTTCTGGATCCTAGATTTGTTTCCCATGGTAAAACTGCCTCATGTCCATAAACCAATTGATAAGGTGGCACCTTAATTGACCCATGACAAGCCATCCTGTATGCCCATAAAGATTCAGCCAATGTTGTATGCCACTTCTTAGGATGTTCATCAATCTTCCTCTTAATCAACTTAATCAAACTCTTGTTGGATGCCTCTACTTGACCATTGTCCTGAGCATAATATGGTGATGAGTTCAAGAGTTTGATCCCCATACTGTCAGCAAAACTTTGAAACTCTTCTGAAGTAAACACAGAGCCCTTCACAAAGCTGATCACATCTCCAGTAGTAACATTCTTCATAGGCACTGCTTCAACCCATTTTGTAAAGTTATCTGTGGCTGCCAGAATATACTTATGACCTTTGCTTGATGCAGGAAAAATTTGACCATTCATGTCCATCCCCCATCCTCTAAAAGGCCACGACTTAATAATAGGGTTCATAGATGATGTTGGTGCTCTCTGTATAGCTCCAAACTTCTGACAGTCTTGACACCCCTTATAGTATTTGAAGCAATCTTCCAGTATAGTCGGCCAATAGTATCGAGTCCTTTTCAACAATCATCTCATCTTATGAGCAGATTGATGTGTACCACATATTCCTTCGTGAACTTCACACATAACAACCTTGGCCTCTTCTAGATTCAAACATCTTAAGAGCACACCACCAACTATAGGATAATAAAGTTTCTCTTCTAATAAAACATACCTCAGTGCCATATATCAGATTCTTCGAGACACCCGTTGAGTTGGATCTTTGAGATACTGGATGATCACGAACCTCCAATCTTCTTCATCGACATCAGCTATGTCAACAATTGATCTGTCATTGCTTTCTCGATAGCCCAATGCCCTCTACGCCAGATCGTTTTCTTCCATATTTTGCTCTCTTGGAACATGCTTGAACCTTATTTTCCTGAAATGGTGCAACACATCCTGACACTCGGTATAAAATAGCCTCAACATATCATCCTTGCTCTCAAATTCTCCCGCCAGCTGCCCGAGTACTGGTAGTGAATCTCCCACAATCTCAATACAATCAGCTCCAGCCTCTTCCAATATCTGCAATCCCTTCAACATAGCTCTGTACTCAACCTGGTTATTAGTTGATGCCTCGGTAGAAAATGCGAACTCAAATCTTGCCCCCCGAGGTGATATGATCATGAAACCGATGCCACAACCATTTTTACAAATGGATCCATCAAAGAATAACAGCCACGGCATTGGCTCGACCATCGAGACTTTAGATCCACAATGTCAACTACCAAATCAGCTAGCACCTGACCCTTAACAGCCTTAGCAGATTCATATGTAAGATCATACTCTACCAAAGCAAGCATCCACTTACCAATTCTACCCTTCAGAATAGGAGTTGATAACATATACTTTATGACATCAGCTTTGCATACCACCGTGCACTCAGTCGATAATAGGTAATGTCTCAATTTCACACATGAGAAATATAAACATAAACATAACTTCTCAATTTTGGCATACCTAGTTTCATCATCGATCAATCTTCAGCTCAAATAGAATACAACTCTTTGTTTACCATCTTGTTCTTGAACCAAAGTTGAACCGATTGACTTTTTATCAGCCACGAGATAGAGTCTGAACGGTGACCCTTCCCTTGGTGGCACCAGCACAGGTGGAGAAACTAGATATTTTTTATATCATCTAATGGTTTTGGATGTTTTGCCTCCCATACAAACTTCTAATTTGCCTTCAATTTTAACAACAGAGTGAACACATCGAGTTTACCAGACAAATTTGAAATGAATCTTCTGATGAAATTTACTTTGCCGATCAAAGATTGCAATTCTATCTTATTGATCGGCGGCTCAATTTCATCGATAGCTTTCATGCTCTTCGGCCCAATTTCAATTCCTCTTTCGTGCACAATGAAACCCAAAAACTGCCCGACCGAGACACCAAAAGCACACTTCTTTGGATTCATTTTCAAACCATACTTCCTGGTTCTTTCTAACACTTCCCGCAGATTAGCTATATGATCTTCTATTCTTTTAGACTTTACTACAACTTCATCAATATAAATCTCCACTAACCTGCCAATCAAATCGTAGAACATATAATTCATAGCCCTCTGATACATAGCCCCAACATTCTTTAACCTGAATGTCATGACTACCCATTCAAATAACCCGAGTGCCCCTGGACACCTGAAAGCAGTCTTCGGTATGTCTTCCTCTGCCATAAAAATCTGATTGTAACCAGCATTACCATCCATAAAACTGACGATCTTATGCCCTGCTGCTGTGTCAACTAGAGATCTGCTACCGGCATGGGGTAATCATCTTTCAGAGTAGCTCTATTCAGTGGTTGAAAGTCAATGCACACCCTCAGCTTGCCACATTTCTTGAACATAGGTACAATATTCGAAACCAATTCTGGACATCAGCAAGGCCTAATAAAATTTGCATCATATAATCGGGTAATCTCAGCCTTGACCGCATCATAAATTTTTGGATCAATTCTCCTTGGAGGTTGCTTATAAGGTTGATATCCAGGCTTGATGGGCAACTGATGCACACTTATGGATCTAGTCAATCCCGACATCTCGGAATAATCCCAAGCAAAGCAATCTCGATACTCTTTCAATAATTTTATTAATTCTACTTTAAAATCTTCATCTAATTTCTTACTAATAAAAGTCAACCTCTGCTTGCCACCATCTCCTATATCGACTTCTTGAAGTTTATCGGCCGACACAAATCCTCTTCCCAACTTTCCATCTTCTACGAATTCCATTGGGTGCCTGTAAGAGAAATAGTTTAGAATTTGATTGGTCCACTACCTCGAGACCCTGTGTAGTGATCTTGATGTGATCCCCATCCTAAATCTTGCCAGACAAACACTCCATATCATCCGCATGCCATGGAATTAAATCGGTCGATGCAACATTCATGGTTTCATCGGCTAGGATCACCTCCACTTGATCGCCAATCCATTGGGTCAACAATTTGTGCATTGTCGATGGAACACAACAATTAGCATGTATCCTGTCGCGACCTAACAGTAGGCTATAAGATCCCTTTCCATCAATAACAAAGAAGGTAACCGGCAAGGTTTTACTGCCAATTGTGAGCTCTACATTCAGAACTCCTTTAGCTGCTGTGGTATGACCACCATAATCTCTGAGAATCATATTTGTATCAATTAAATCTTCTTTAGTCTTTCCCAACTTCCTGATAGTAGTGATCGGCATAATATTTACTGCAGCACCTCCATCAACCATTATTTTCCCCATTGGCACACCATTAACAAAACCCCTTAGGTATAAAGCCTTCAAGTGCCGATGTTTAGATTCATCTGTCTTATCAAACACTACTTGCTGGGAATCAAATACAAGTTGTGGTTCATTCTCTTCATAAGAAAACAATTCTTCTTCGGCACCCATGAACTCTTGCGGTAGCATCATTACCATATTCACATAAGTGCTTGGTATCTGCTCTTGTGATTTCACCTTCAGTCTCCAGACTTTCTTAGGTGGCTGATCATCTTTTTCTTCATAATAATATTTGCCTGCAACGCATCCTCTGAATTCTGCGTTTCTGACTCTTGGAGAATATACCAGATGGACACCACTGATCATTCTATTCTTGCTCCTCCTGCATTTCCTCATCGACTTCCATATCAAATTTAGCCTCGTTGCCTATCTTCTTGGGTCCGAATCGATTAAATGCAGAAACCCTCTGATATCGATCGACTGATCCCACGATTGACTCTTTGGAGCCGTTCGCACGATGTTGTTGCTGATGACTTACTGTAACTTCCCGATACATCCGTTCTACATACCTACTACATCCAGGGCAACCATCAATTGATGGCAATTTCATATTGTGGTCCCAGCAATACTTAAAGAATGGACAACCCCAATGTGGATCAATCTGAGACTCCTTCACTTCCCTATCTCTCTTTTTTTGGTATCTTCTAATAAATGCCTCCACATTGTCGATACCAGCCATATTGACATTTGGAGGGAAGGGATGACCATCAATCTTCATGGTGCCCTTGGTGAACTTGATCTTCCCTTGTTCAATTGCCATCTGAATTTGTCTCATAAACACCTTGCAATCATTAGTACTGTGAGAAGGAGAATTATGACATTTGCAATACCTCATTTTCTTCAGCTCTTCAGCAGGGGGAATCAAATGATTAGACGCCAACTGAATATGCTTCTCTTGTAACAACATGTTGAATATCTTGTCGGCCTTGGTGATATCAAAATCATATTTTTCCTCAGGTTCATTCTGTTTCACCCATGGGCACGACAACACATTCTTGTTCCTGGTCCATTCTGCCATATCAACTTCGATAGCTTCTTCATCAGATTTAGAGTCGTAATCATTAAAATTGATATGGATAGGCCTTGCTCGTGCCCCTCAAGTCAGGTTCTCCTAGATTGACACCTTCTGCAGCAACTGAGATAGGCTCTCGAATTCGGCCGAAGGAAACTTCTCTCTCAATGGTGCAACTAAACTGTTGAATGTTATCTCTGCTATCTGGTTATTGGTCAGTTGCAGGCTGAAACATTTGCTGCGCACATCTCTAAATCTTTGCATATAGTCATGCACATACTCTCTAGCCTTCTATCTCACAACAATCAAATTAGACAATCTCAATTCTCTAGTTTCAGCAAAGAAATGTTTATGAAACTTCTGTTTGAGATCGGCCCAAGTAACAATTGAATTTGGGGGCAACGATGCTGAAGGTGCATCTAGGCCCCTAATTTTATTTTGGTGATTGGCGCCAATACAATTAAGAATGGACTAATCTTTAATGAGCATGTGTGTAGAAGATGGTTCAAATATTGATGAAAAATGCATAGAAACAAAGAAAGGGAGAAAAGAAGATGGGAAAGTATTTCATTCAAAAATATACTCAAGAATGAAGCTCATGAAGTTTTATTTTGATTTTTGAGTATAGGAAAATTCGTACTATTAAGAGGGACACAAATGTGTGAAGCAATGATGAACTAAGAGCAAAATCTATTTTTCCACAGCCAAAACACTTTTTCAGTGAAAAATCATTGGTCTTGTCCGACCTATCGGACAAGTCCATCGGACTACAGAACCTGCACCAACATGTGTCGTCGGACTTGTCTGATGGTCATCGGACTTGTCTGACCCTTCGGACATCTCCCTCGGAATCCAGTAAGTGCACCAGCCAAGTGCCATCGGACTTGTCCGATGGACAACTTGTCCAACCCATCGGGCAAGTCTCTCGGACTCCAGTATCTATGCCACCTTGATTCATCGGACATGTCCGATGACCATCGGACTTGTCCGATGGAGATCTGATATTTGCCCATCCAAATGGCTCTTTTTTCTTCTTGGGCTATATATAGAACCCCATCTCGTCCCTTGGTCGGCTGGTCACTCATTCCACTCAAAAACACTCTCAAGCTCACTTTGCTCTCCCCAACTCTCCTCCCTTGCTTCCAATCATGATTTGTGAAGGGATTGAGAGAAGATTGAAGAGCTCCATCGCCTCCAAGCTTCCATTCTCTTGAGCTCTTGGTTCATCCTCTCCGCCGACCGTCTTTGTGTTTGTTACTCTTGGGGATTCATCCCCTAGACGGTTAGAGGTGCCCGTAGAGCTCCCAACTTGTGTGGTGACGCCTCGGGAAGTTTGTATTGATCCCTCCTTTGTGGAGATTGCTAGTGGAAAACCAAGTTTGATCTTTGTGGTCACTTAGAGAGGTTAGGGTTGAAAGAAACCCGGTCCTTTGTGGATCCCTGAACGGAGACGTAGGCTTCTTTGTGGAGCAGAACTTTGGTGAACAAACGGAGACGTAGGCTTCTTTGTGGAGCAGAACTTTGGTGAACAAATCTTGGTCCTCCCTTATCTCCTCTTTCTTACTTGTCATTTACTTGTTCTTGCTCATAACTTGCTAGTTAGGGTTTCCTTTGTATTTCTTAAATTAACTTATGTAGGTTGCTTGCTAGATGTTCTCCTTATTTCTACAGCATCCTCTAGCTTGTAATCACTAGATCCTAGCTTGCCTTGCACTAGTTTATAGTTTTAATCGGCCGATCTACTTTTCTACCACGTGCCATTGGACAAGTCCATCGGACTTTCCTCACCATCGTCGGACAAGTCCGACACTGCACATTTGACTTTTATTATTAAGTGATTTTCAGGGATAATTGCCTATTGACCCCCCCCCCCCTAGACACTTTCAGATGCGAACCAAGAAAATGCTAACCCAGACAAGGATTATGGAAATAGCCTGATTTTCAAAGTTTCGGTGTTACCAGCTTCCCCGCACTATACTAAAAATTGGCTTATATGCTCAACTGTAGTAGTGCTATCCCGTCCTGTAAACTTGGTGAATTCTGGAGCTCTGTATCGAGTCGGTATCGGAATCAAATCATAGCTCAGAGGATACGGCGGTCGATACACATACATTTGCTGGTTTCAATCCAAACTGCTCCCTCATCACCTCAGCAATCTTCAAAGCCCAGTCATCGATTGACCCATTGATACTTGGAGCAGTCGATGGAAGACCATATGCTGATGGTTGTGGGCCAAAATTAACAACTGTATGTCAGCCTCCTAGTTCTCCTGGTAGAGCAGATGATGACGGCATTGCAAACATGCTAGGCTCAACATTAGGTGCAGTACTATACATAACATTTGGCTCAATAGTCTCTTGCCTGTAATGCTGTGGATGTGTCTGTGGTATAGATCTTTGTTGGTGGTTCCTATGTACCCGTTTTATATGCCAATAACCACCAACATCGTACCATATTCTCATCATAATTATGTGTTTTACCTCTAATATTAACGATTTCCGTATGTAGTGTCCTTTTAGTGCTTTATTGCAGAAACAGGTGAAAAGACGACAAAATAACTCTTATATGAGAAGTACCGACATGAAGCCCGACTCGTCATACAAGGAGGACATTCCACTAGTACATGAAGCTTACAAGACACACCTGGACGTCCATGAGGTCTAATGTGCAAGCCCAAGGTCGTGGCCCAATACCTAAGGATTTCTAGAAGGTTTATTCGGAAGGAAAGTTCAATTCGCGGAGTCAAGAAACAGTACTGTATTGTCACACGATTTTGGAGCCCAAGACTTGGTCAAATGGGAAACCTCAGAATACCAAAGTTGAAGATCTCGTCGAGGGCTTTCCGAAACATATATTATTTACATTTATTAGACTCCAGAGCTAGGAGATATGAGTCCCACAAGGCAGGCTACACAAAGGAACCCGAATCAGGACAGATATTTTGGTGTCGCAATTTTGGGTATTTTAACGTTTGAATCTAAGAATCCAAATAATACCAAAGTTGTAGATCTTTTCGATGGCTACGCGATAGAGTCCAGGTTTGCCTCATTTGGACTCCGAAAGTATCAGTTATTATTAAAGTAAGACAGTGCAGTTTATGAAAGGTACGAA
The DNA here is from genome assembly GCA_032690845.1 of Eleusine coracana subsp. coracana. Taxonomy (NCBI): domain Eukaryota; kingdom Viridiplantae; phylum Streptophyta; class Magnoliopsida; order Poales; family Poaceae; genus Eleusine; species Eleusine coracana. The sequence goes on from CM064418.1 coordinate 36,716,167, forward strand.
ACCGACTTGAATTCAATCTCTATGAGCTAAACTTGGAGGCCAAACAAGGGAGGACATGACCAGAGGATATATAAACACCCATATGATGTCCAAGGCTGGGGCACGACGAGACAACTGGGGAGAATTAGGCTATAGGAGCCGCTGCACATCGCCAGGAGGCCGCCGGAGTTGAAGAGCCACCAAATGAAAGAGATGTAGTCTAGTCGGTAGGGATGGCAATTTGGGTCCCGGGTGCGGGGCCCCACCGGGTTTGGCACCCGACGGGTGCGGGTGCGGGTGCACTTTCTCACCCGCGGGGCTCACCCGCACCTGCCCCGCACAGTCGCGGGGCAGGTGCGGGTTTTTTCTCCCACCCGCGGGTGCCCCGCAGGGCCCGAAATAAAAGGCGTACAAATAATTTTAGTCTAATATTCCATTGTGAGAGTAAAAATTATATGAGTCTAATAATTCTTGCATGTATACATATTGTCATATTATGTTAACTATCAACTTATGAATGAAATAGTATTTTTTTATTATGTAAAATATGCAAAAATCATGTAAAATTAAACAAAAGACATATTTTTCTATGCATAAAAAAACCCGCGGGGGACCCGTCACCCACCCGAAACCCGACGGATGCGAGCGCGGGTGTGAAATTCGACCCGCGGGTGCGGTGCGGGTGGAGATTTCCACCCGCAACATCTCTCATCGCGGGTGGGCTTTTGCTCCACGCACCCCGAACCCGCCCCGTTGCCATCCCTCCTTGGTCGATGTGTATGCTCCTACTCCCCAAGCTTTGGATCAGACACACTTTGGCTCAGGTAAGACTTCGCGCCGATCGGCGCACCAGTTGAGCCGATCGACGTAACCTCCAATTTCTATCTTCTTTTTATGCTCACGTATGTGCAATATGTGCTTCATGATAGGATTGATTTGCTAGACAAAATAGTAAACTCTAAACACGGTTCTCTTCTGATCCCTGTGGATTCGATTAAACCTTGGAATACTCTAAGAGAAAAAGTGCTACAATATACACCGTCCTCTTGCGGTATATAAGTGGGTGTGTAGTAACGACCAACAAGCATCTTTTTCTGGCGCCGTTGCCGGGGATCGGCAACTCGAACCTGTTTAGGGGGGATCTATCTAGTTTATCAAATTAATCCTTTATCTTTTTATTGCACATACCCTGTTTTTCTTTGTTTGTGTGTCCATTGAAAATCAGGAACAAAGCTAGGCACACAACCTCGACTGGAGCATGGCGACATAGCTGCTTGTGCTGATCGGCGCAACCATGCGCCGATTGGCGCCACGTCGATGCCGACGCCGATGACCTCGCTCGTCATCGACTCTGTTGCTCCATAGCAGTAAGTGCTAACTCTGTTAGTAGCCCATCATCTGCTATGGAGTCCATGTCCATGCAAAACTTGCTTGTACCGATCAGCGCAACGCCCATGCCGATCGACACCTCGCCACTCTATAAAAAGGGAGGTATGCTTCTTGTGTCAATATTTTTTTTAACTAATGCTTTGCAAGGATTCTATCTTGTTCACAGCAACAAACAATGGGAGAAAAGAATCATGAAGATCAAGAATTTCAATTGCAAAGAATGAAGACACGATGAATACATTCTTAATCATGAGTAGATATGCTGTCCACTGACCAAAATATGGTGTACGAAATTCTACAGAGGATTGAAAGACCTACAAATTTGATATTGTGGAAGAGCATCAAGTCTAGTTTCCAACAGTTTAAACCTCATGTTGTTTGGAGTTTCCTACAAGAATTTATGGCTAGAACAAGAGACGCTGCACAGGCTGTTTGAATATCTCGTGAGAGTTGTAAACAATTAGAAGTTTGAGCCTAATATGGAATTAAAGTCCTATATTCACATGATATATAGGTTTCCAGACATTTAAGAGGCTTCCTTTTGGTGATTGACACGGATTCAAGTCATTCTAAACACGGAGTTTGAATATTTGGAAAGTTTGAATTCAATTCGGATTCATCGCGAGACAGCCTGACATACCTTTAGAAAAAAGGTCATATCTCCCTCATACGGAGTCCGATTGGGACGCATGAGCACTGCTTGTAAAGATAATTTGATGCCCGATGCAATGGCACAGGTTTCAGCCTCTAATTCATCCTGGTCGCGGCGTAATATCCGAAACAAGACGTCGGTTCAGAGAAGCAACAGCAGATTTATTCGGATTTCTTCACCGTCGACTTCATGGATCATTGGACAAGAATTGAGAAGTTGCATCCACTCTTCATCATCAATACTGGCTGGTGCAACAAGGATCAAGATTCACATGTCAAAGGACAAGCCGACATATGCTCCAATGCTTAAAAGACGAAGTCATCAAGATTCTCCAGAAAATGAAGCTAGAAGCTGAAATCATTGGTAATTCTGTATACTTCCTGTGCTGACCATTGGATAAAAATTTTATATATGAATAGAGCTTCAAGTATTCTTTCCAACGCAACAAACGGTGCTAGATTTGGATTTTTCTACAAGAATTTATGAGCATATTATTGGATGTTGTGCAATCTGTCAACAGCACGTAGCCCTGGAGCAAAAACATCATAAATCCCACATACCGTGTCCGTTTGAAGTGTATGAGCACTTGTTGGAAAGATAATTTTGCAACCTACAAGATGGTATAGGTCTTTGGCTCTGTTCTATCATGTTGGTAAGGCGAAATTCAGAGAGAAGAGGATCTGCAGATTATTAATGACAAAATTGGAGATGAAGATGACAACAAGGATAGCTCGAGCAATTCTCCTACAAGCAAATGATTAGAAGTTGAACAAGATTGAAGACTCTAGAGCATTATATCACATACACACATTGAGCATTATACAACACAATGAAAACGGGCAATGAGCGAACCACGATGAAGATTGCATAAGTACAAGCTACATGGAAATCTTTGGATCTTACACCAAGAACCATCGCTTCACGACAACAAGGTATGTAAGAAGTCTAGCTACATGACTCTAATTAAAGCGCTTTTCGGGAGGAACCCCGTATTTTTGTGTTTCCTTTTGTTTTGTTTGGATTGACTAGTGCTACTAGGAGGGCAACCTAGAATTTTTGCATCGTGAGAATAACCCAACTCAATTGATTCACTTGTGGCAAATTAGTTCTAGATTAACTTTTTATTTTTAGACCTCCGCCACCATCATTTTGTATTTCATTTGCGAAAATCATCCACTGCATGTATATTTGTGAGCACTTGCTTTGTTTTTGTTTTTATTTTTGCATGATGTTTTCACCTGCATGCATTTAACCATCTAACTTCAGCCCACCTAAGCCTCCCACCCTTCATTTTCCATCAAATTCTATAGCCAATTCTAAATGCGCCGATCGGCACACATCCATTGCCGATCGACACAATACCCAAATGCTTTTCCAAGCATTCCTTCACTGCCGCCTAATATGTTTTTGTTTCAATTCGTCCAAACCTCTAACTTTGCATATTCATATTCACCTTCCCACTCATAATAGCTTGGTTTGAACTTGATAATGAGCACTTAATTATCTTGTGCACAATATCATTAGCAAATTTAGGTGTAAACATGGTGTTTATGCTTATTTGTTGAACAACATTGGATAGTTCCTTTGTCTTGCTCTATTTTGCATCATTTGCATTGGTTGGTTGCTAATCTTTTTCAATGTGCTATCTCTCTAGTCCAACAGGGTTTTGCAATAGCTAAGTCACATAAACATGGTGTTTAGACTTTGGTTGTTAACGAATTTTGTTTAGATTGCTAGCAATCTAGTTGTAAGCATGGTGCTTAGAGCTAGGTGTAAACATTGTCCTTGTTTAGCTTCCACACCACTCACCTTCGTTGCTAACATGCTTGTTTGCTTTGCTTCAAGACTAAATGATGAAAGCATTTTGATCCGAGAATTGTGTACTTGACACATTCATTTAACAATTTTATGTGAACGTGGTGTTTAGATGAAATTATGGAACAACATTGATTATAGTCTTGTTTCTTTGCTAACATTGTGATACTAACTCCATGCATCCACACTTGTGCACACAAGTACACCCATTAGGATTTTGTTTTCTTTTTGCTACTAGAATTAAAGTGCCACAAGTTGAACTTTTGAGGTTGTTGCTAGATGGTAGATATTGTTCTATCCCCGACCATCATATCGGGGGTAGTATGTGCATTTCAATGTTTTGTAGGAATGAAAGAAGTACTCTTGAACGAGGACAGTCGAAGGAAACAAGGTGACAAAAACTGCATATACAAGAGGGAGCATTGGGACAACACATCAAGGCTGGAGATGGAGGTGACGAGAGGCACAACCGTCTGCGCCGAACAGCGCATCCTCGTGCCGATCGGTGCACCCTCGCTGCCCCTGCTATCGCCCTTTTCTCGTGCAATCCAGCAAGATTTTAAGCATGGGGGAGGCACAAGCTGAGCTTCAATTGATTACAATGCGGTAACATCCCTTTGATTCTTTACTTCTCCTAATCTTATTTTCTTCTCAAACCTATACTTGTTGTCTGCTTTCAACTTGGGAATTTTCTCTCTTTTTCTTTTTGTGATACCCTTTTTGTTTTGTTCATGCGAAATGTTATTTGTAATTTGTCACTTAGAACATAGAATGGACAATGAGATATCCCTAATAGCTACCTTAGAGTGACCAAATGTCATTAATTTATCTAGGGGAGCTTGCATGTATCATCACCGTTGTCTTATAATGCTTTCACGATGAATAAATGCACAACTATGATGAGGATCTTTGCTAGAGATATGATGAAAGTTGCTATTGCTATTGGAACTTGCATGATTCATTGCACATAATTATCCACCACTTAATTTTCAACTAAGCACCAATTCTATGAACTCTATTTGTTGACAGATGTTTTGATAAAGACCCCATATGGTTGAATTGTTCTTCATGACAATATGCTTTGCTCTCTAAGTAGAAAACTCCAACATAGCTAGTGAACTTCATAATTTTTGGAAAACTATTACATGTAGTCTCTAACCCTTGTAAATTTTGCTCTCTTGTATTGATCATACCTACCAAAGCCAAATCTGCTACACTTATATGACAAACCTATAGATTGCAACATGTAATTTGGTGAGTCGTTTCAAGTTTGTGTTCTTTTGGTATGAGACTTAGATGTTGGCCATTTTGTTTGTGTAACTATCACTTGTTTGCTAGCCTCTTCATATTTAGCAATGCTCGCTGAATATTCCCACCTGTAAACCCATATTTCTTTTGGTGATGTCCTCTCCTTGTCCACAACCTATGATATGAGTTTCTCGTCGAGCCGTTGCACTATTTATATGGTTTTATACACAAATTATCAAGACCTCTTGCTGAAGACGATGATTTTCATCAATAAACACCTCTGAAGACTCTCTAAAATGCAAAGCATCAATAGAAGGAGAAGACAAGGCAGAATCATATGTGTGCCGATCGGCGCAGGTGTCGTGCCGATTGGCGCAAGGAAAAAAAAGTTCTTTGTTATCTCCAGGAATTAATTATATGTGTTCCCGATGGTCGAAGAGAAGAAATTAAGGATTTAGCTAGTGCTTATCTTTTGTCACTCCCTTTGCTCGAGGACAAGCAACATTTAAGCATAGGGGGATGGACGTCATTCATCATTCCAAAGCACTAGCTAATGGACTTCAAATATTGTTGAATGAAGATCAAGGATGTTTCAAGTTATATCAAGTTGCCAGAGAGGAATTCACAAGATTTGTGCATAAACCATCATTCTTCAAGTAAGTGCATTCAAATTGGCTGAAACTCTATCACTCCAACCATGTGCAATCCGATTTCGAGAACTTCATTTGTGTCTTGAGATCATTCTTTGCCTTTTACACATGTCCACCTTTTTCAAAAAAGTGTGTTTTTCCTCATCTTCATAATGTTTTCCAATGGCCTTTTTGGCAAGTCTTTGTAAAACCAATTAGAACTATCTCTTGATTTGACAATACTCTGAGTTACATTGTTGCTAGTTGTTTTCCTACCAAGCTACACATAAAGCCTTCCACCAAATATTTGTAGATAGGATCACTTCTAGTTGGTTGGCTTGTGAGATTTGTAAAATGAGTGTTGCCTTGATTCTTTGCAAGAGAGCATTTTTGTTTGGATAAATGAGACTAAATTTTTGGAAAAACTTTATCATTTAAGGCCTAGTTTGAGGAGCAATCTGATTTGAGAGTTGAAGCAACTTTATTTGATCATTGTGGTCGGATCTTAGTCATTTTCTGTTCCCCACTAGTATCTTTGAGTAGTAGAATTGGTGCAACCTAAAACTTTTTGTGCTACACTTTTAAAGCAGGTTAGATATGCATATGCCTTGATGAATGCGAGTGAAGATAATATGATTGCAACGCTGATCTCTCCTTGAGGGTGATTTCTTTGCTCGAGGACGAGCAAAGGTTTAAGCATGGGGGAACTATTGGTGGTTCCTATGTACCCATTTTATATGCCAATAACCACCAACATCATACCATATTCTTATCATAATCATGTGTTTTACCTCTAATATTGATGATTTCCATATATAGTGTTGTTTTAGTGCTTTATTGCAGAAATAGGTGAAAAGACGACAAAATGACTCTTATATGAGAAGTACCGATATGAAGCCCGACTCACCATACAAGGAGGGCTTCCCACTAGTCTATGAAGCTTACAAGACACACCTGGATGTCCATGAAGTCCAATGTGCAAGTCCAAGGTCGTGGCCCAATGCCTAAGGATTTCTAGAAGGTTTATCCGGAAGGAAAGTTCAATTCGCGGAGTCCAGAAATAACACTATATTATCACGCGATTTGGGAGCCCAATACATAGTCAAATGGGAAATCTCAGAATACCAAAGTTGAAGATCTCGTCGAGAGCTTTCCGAAACATATATTATTTACATTTATTGGACTATAGAGCTAGGAAATATGGGGCCTGCAAGGCAGGCAGCACAAAGAAATCCGAATCAGGACAGATATTTTGGTATCGTAATTTTGGGTATCTAAACTTCCGAATCTGAGGATGAAAATAATACCAAAGTTATAGATCTTTTCGAGGGATATGTGATAGAGTCTGGGTTTGCCTCATTTGGACTCCGGAAGCATTAAAGAGACGTAGGAAATCCGATACAGTTTATGGAAGGTACGAAACCGACTTGGATTCAATCTCTATGTAACTTGGAGGCCAAGCAAGGGAGGACGTGACCAGAGGCTATATAAACACCCATATGACGTCCAAGGCTGGGGCACGATGAGACAACAGGGGAGAATTAGGCTATAGGAGCTACTGCACATCGCTAGGAGGCCGTCGGAGTTGAAGAGCCACCAAATTAAAGAGATATAGTCTAGTCGGATAGGGACCCCGCGTGGTGCACTACACCGGAGCTAGGAGAAGTAGAGCCATGTACCTTAGGAGTCATCAATGATGCATCATGGCTGTGCCGATCGGCACACCAGTTGCGCCGATCGGTGCGTCCCTGACGGTGATGAATATCGGTACAATTATCAATTCATGTTATCTATCTTGATTCTATCATTGGCTGCAATTTGTGTTCATCTGGATTGATTGATCTTACATGTGCTTATTTAATTGCTAGAGGTACATCTAAGTATTTAGATGCTCTCTTAATCATGGTGATTAGGCTAGTATCCGGATCTTGTATGAATCATGATTGCTTGATGATGCTAGGGTATGGTTTAGCTGTGACAGAGCTAAGCTTGCGTGGCACTTTTAGATAGTCAAGTAGGGTTAAGATACTCGCATGATTAAGGGTTTCCTCTCGGCAGCGATAAATCAGGAGCCGCTCGGAAAGTAGGGTGGTCTTGCTCATCTTCGTTGTTTACCGATTGTTTAAAGTGCCAAGTAAGCTAGGATTAAGATGATAACGACTACTGCTTCAGTGCCGATCGGCACACCAGTTGCGCTGATCGGCATAGCCTTTCTCCGACCGCTAGATGCATATAGGCTAACTCCAGGTGCTACTCCTTGATTGATGTGTATGCTCCTACTCCCCGAGCTTTGGATCAGGCATACTTTGGCTCAGGTAAGACTTCGTGCCAATCGGCGCACCAGTTGAGCCGATCGGCGTAACCTCCAATTTCCATCTTCTTTTCATGCTCACGTATGTGTAATATGTGCTTCATGATAGGATTGATTTGCTAGACAAAATAGTAAACTCTAAACATGGTTCTCTTCTGATCCCTGTGGATTCGATTAAACCTTGGAATACTCTAAGGGAAAAAGTGCTACAATGTACACCGTCCTCTTGTGGTATATAAGTGGGTGCGTAGTAATGACCAACAATCTTTGTAGTATTATCCTCCGATGCATTCTTCCACCATCAGCATTCTTTTGACCTAGGGATGTTTCAGAAGTGGATGTATTTGAACCCAAGATAGGTTGTGCTATACTCCCACCAGGTTGATGCAAAGTAGATGCTTTATTAGCAGGCCGAGGAACACTATCTGGTATGCAAAAGTACATTGGCCTACGAGTTGAATCTTCATATAGACATCCCTCCCCAGTCAAAATGATCAAGGTCCTCAATATATTAACCAGCATAGGGGATTGGTTAATCACTGCATGGTGTATAGTAGTATGAATTATGTCATGCAAAGTTGCTTCATCCACGAACTCTATTGGCTTCTCAGTATGTAACTCTTTTGTTGCATCTTCGATCAATACGGCAACTTGTAACTTTCCATTCTGGATGATCTTGCCGTTCCTTGTCTTGCTGAAACTACCTAATAGAAGACTTTCATACTCACCCATCCTCTGACTAACCCGTGACTTTGCATCATCACTCAACTTGTCTCTATTGACAGGTAGCATATGTTCATTCTTAAGATCCGAGCTGATATTGTTCTTTGGATGTGCCGCATCATCATTCTGAGGCATTACGAGTTCAGGCATGATGTGAACTTGAAGTTCTTGGTCCTACCGGGCGTGCCAAAAAGCATGTTGACATGAAAATCTTCACACGTGACCTGGGAGATCTGCTTAACTCCAATGCAGGCTCAATACAGGAAACTAGGGCGTGCCAATCGATTTTTCTTGCAAATTGACAAAGATATAAACGGTTAGATATTATTGGCCACCTGCCTAGGATAGGCCGGTGAAGATAGCCGATAGTCACTATAGGTGAAATCAGCCGATATCATTATAAGAATAAATATAAGACAAGATGAACCAATTGGTTGACTACTCAGCTTATCAACAAATTAGATATGTAAAATAATGTTCATTATAATGCCGATAAAGGTTTGAATCAAACGCAACAAGATCGGAAAGATGAAAGGGATCATGCCAATACCTGCTGAGTCGATAGTGCAGAGTCGATAGAACTACAATATGTGTGCCAAAAACCTACCCTGTCGATAGTGCTAAGTCGATAGATTGAATAGCTGGTTTTGCAAATATGCCGTAAAATCATAAATCTATCTTGTTTAAACAAGGGGGCAAATGGCTGTCAAAATATATGGTATAATTAATTAACACCTGAAAGTCAATTGAACCATGATAACCTATCGGCTAAACACCCCGATAGAACTCTATCAACTCTGCCTACAAACAGATCGAGTCTAACTCTATCTACCTAGTAAGAGATCAAAACTGATGCAACCTTAGTGATTCGAACAGATCGAACTTAACTGAGACAGTATTTGAACACAGTAGATAAAGCTAGACTTAACCTATTTATAGATAAAATCAATAAAAGTGACTCCAATAATAGATCTAAACAAAACCTATAGAACCTACTGAGATCACAATAGATCGGCTTCAACCAAGACAGTATTGCAATGAGAGTCGATAGAATAAACACTATATAAGTCTAATTACTGGATAACTAGTAATTCTAACGATAACAACTAGAATATGAAGTCAATGAGAAAGTACTAGCTGAGATTGATAAAATTATTGAGGGTGACTAATCCAAGTCGTTCACCGAGATCGAAGCCGATGCAGCCCACGCGAGATGAGGATTTTGTCGAGTAGGAAAAGTTGCCGATGCGCCGAATTGTATTGAATGAAAGTGTTGTTTTTTTACGTATAGATCCTATTATATATTTATAACCTCAAGCAAGAGGTTTCAACCCGACTCGGTCAGGACTCCTAAACAAACTGACTATTTTTAGAATAAAGATCTAGACTACAAACATAAAAAAATAACCCTGTTGGGTCCACTTAAACTCCTTCAGCCATTGAATATCATTGACTTCAGCCGATTTCAATTTCCTGTCTCTGATTTGATAGGACCGGTCAAAATCTGGTGCCAACAACACCCTAGTCGTAGATGTGCAAGATGCTCAAGGTATTCTCCACTAGCACTCTCACGATATGCAATATCTCCTCCTAGTGCTCTCCTCTTTTCCTCTTGGACCTTACCAAATGCTCTCAGGTATTCCACCAGCCAAGAGAGGTCACAAAGACCCCAGCAACCAAGTTATATAGGCTTTCAACCTCAAACTAGCCATTGCTCCATGAAATCAGCTTTCTGGGCCTACTGGCCGTACAGTCCGGTCACTATAACTCAAGATCCAACGGCTCTGGCCCCTGTGCTGAACTCCTGCTAACTGGACCATACGGTCAGCTAACTGGACCGTCCGGTCCGTTTCTCTCTCCAATCCAGAAACATTTCGGCGTTGGCTTCCTTGCTGCCCAAATCTTATCTCTACGGACCGTCCGATCAGTAGACTGGATCGTTCAGACAAAACCACTTAGTGACCATACAGTCTGGTCACCTCTGACCCCTTTGTCCGGTCACTTCGTCCAAAAGCTAAAACTCCTCATCGTTGCTTGACTTCGTTTCCCAGCTTCTCCGAACAACTTGTTGGCTTCTCCACTGTCAACTAGTGCCTGTGATTTCATCGAGCAACCTTGCACATCACTGACTAGACATGATCTAAGAGAATGACCTAGACCCCCTTGATAGTCTAGTTTTTCCTTTGGACTCAAAACCCTAACAACTAGACAAGTGTACCCAACACTTGCACCATAGTTTATCCTCCGCTTTGATCCATCTTCATGAACCCTTGGACTCTATCAAGTTCACAAGCCTCCATGCTTGTGGTCATTATCATCAATCGCCAAAGCAATCATCATCCATATAATTTGTAATACAGTATAGTGATAATCCCTGCATAGACAACACTCATGTAGATATCAGCCCACAATTTCATAGTTGTCATCTATCACCAAAATATTCATACCTTGGGGATCCATCAACAATCTCATGATGATACAATGGTGGTAATGACTCATGCCTAAGAGTTATCACCCTAGCAGCACACAACATCACTACGACAGCAGCTCAGACTCCCAGTGGGCAGTCTAGCCTTCAGGGACTTGCATGTCCCATGGTAGTACATCAACTGGTAGTTCTATCACTGGATTACCTGAAAACAACAGTGGCGCAAAGCCTGAGTACTAATTACTCAGCAAGACTTACCCGTCAAAAAGATCTAGACATGCGTTGGCTCTATTAGGATGGTTGTTTAATAAGATTTTTGTTTAACCAATTTAACTGGGTGGAGCTGAAATATAACTTTAGTGGCACAGTACAAGAATAATAAAGCCTAACGTAAGGTAAATACAATATAGTAATAGCAGCAATAGTCAGTAATAAAACATAAGCAATAATCCAATCCTTGATTCCATGCGACTACGTGATGACTTAGTGAACAAGCGTACTCATTTCTACGAGCGACAACAATTGCAAATGATTTACAGTAGCAGGGAAAACCTAAAGTACACGACATATACACAGAAAATTAAGGTTGTATATGGCAACCTTTCACACTAAAAGGACCTACACCTCAGATCGAGTGTGGTGACACCGAGTGGGCATGCCGTTCTACCAACAGTACTTCATGGTATGAACCGCCCACTCCAGCAGCAGAAGGTTCAATGACCAATGCACCTTAACCGATGCTATTGCAAGTAGTTTTAGTGCTACATCGGTTTACTAGTGCCCATAAAACTAGCATGTATTTGGTACTGTTCAATGCTTGATGAAGGGGCCAATAACAGACGGGTCCTAGGTTTGACAAGGCAGGACTACTTGCGTCAACAACCATGTGTTGCTGTAAACCTATACATGCATCATCCCTGCCTGGTCGTAACATCAAAAGTAACTTTATTCCATAAAGTTAATCTTCAATGATCAAGTCATTCTCTTAGCAATAGTAACAGAACTACTGATAATACTCTATTACTAAGCATAGCAATTTTGTACCAAATCCTACCATGACTCCTATAACATTAACATGGGACATTTGGATAATGTGTAAGTGGATTTCCAACCAACTCCTATTAACTTAATGCAACATTCAATATAGACACTAGCAATGAAATATTAAAACTAGCAGAACTTATAAAATGGCATATGCAAACCAGCGCTTTCCTTGATCAGCACAAGTGTTATAAACTACAATCTCTTGCTCCTCAGTATTATGGTCCTGCTAAAAATCTGGTTCTGGCTCCTGATTTTTGGTACCTAAAATGAACAAGGTGTTAACGGTACCAAAATAATACCGCACATGCAATATTATGCCAAATGCAAAATGCAGAGGTGTTAATACGATAACTAGGTTATTAACATGCTCTCGAAGCCATATGCTCCAAAGGGACCAATTTTGAATTTAACATTTTATGTGTTTAAATCATTTAATAGGGTTTATATAGTCTTACGAGCAATTAATTTATTTACTAAAGTAAAAACTGGTTTTTGGACATGGGTGATTTATTATGTGCAGATACTTGTATGAACATTGTTTTCACCAAGTGACAACTCTTGAATGTTAATAATTTAATTACTAGCATGTTTTTACAAGCTAAAGTATTAAATAAATCTTAAGGCATAAAATAATTCATATCTTGTCTGACCAGAAATCAGGTTAGTAAATCAACATGAAATAACAGTGCTTGCCAAAAATCAGATTTAAATTGTATTTCTAGAATTTATAGTGGTTTATTTAGTGTTTGAACAAGATAATTAATTATGAAAAATACTGGTACAGAGGCATCGTTTTCTCATTTTTCTTTGATAGTGCATGAAATAAGGAAACGACCAAAGTTGATTTTATCCCTATTTGAATTATATTTTATTTACTATACATTTTCCAAGTTTTCATCAATTTCTGGCTATTTTCTGGCTTTTTTGGGTTTTATGTTATTACAGTCGGCGCTGATTCAGCTGACACCTCGGTGCCACGTGGGATGCAACGCGGGATGCCAGTTGGCAGCACCGCTGGAGCGCGGCTGAGGCACCGGAGAGCTCACCGCCGGCGGTTATGGGCGTCGGTAGCTCACCGCGATTTCACCGGAGTGGTGAGCCCGCCGTGGGGAAGCAGGAGGTGTTGATCGCATGGTCGGGTGCTCACCAGAGGTATGTCAATGGCGAGAGGCGGCGGAGACTGAAGTTTGGTGGCGTCGTGATCTCGGCTCGGAGCAGGAAATGTTGTGTCATTTCTTCCTGGAGCTTCACGACGAGATGGAGAAGACCAACATGATGTTCATTTGCTACGAGAAGGGCTGGAGCACCAAGCTCGTCGGCGAGGCGGCTCGGAGTGGACGGAACTAGGGCGGCGGCAGGGAAATCTTCGATTGTGGCCACCTTAATCCATGGAACAAAGCAAGTTTTGGATAAGCTTCTCGGGACGAAGTTAAAAAGGCTGGAGAGAAAGATCAGAGTGCAAGACTTACTGAAGCTCATGAATTTTTAACGTCGATGTTGAGGTTGCCGGAGCTGAGGTCACTGGAGTTTTTCCCAAAATTACTCTGGCAGCTGGCTTAGGACAGCATAGGTGCTGCGGTTTCTCGAGGGAAGAGAGGGAAACGAGGCCCGCGCGGAGGAAGGTTTGGCTCTGGCGGATGGGCTTTGGAGGTGCTGGCACTCAAGCTCGCACAGAAGCTTAGCAATGGCGATGAGAAGGGGAGGCGGAAAATGGGAACGGGGAGAAGTTTTATAGGCCGAGTGAGCTCGGGTTCGGGCGGTCAAAACTGTGGTCTTGGACGTGCGTGGTTTTGCTCATGGTCGGCAGTCGAGATCAGCAGGGCACGAGGGGAGGCAGCGGGGCTGCGGGGCTTCACTTCGGCCGTGGCAGATGGCGTGCGGAGAAGGAAATGATGGCGCGTGGGAGCGGCAGACGACGACAGCGAGGCGATGCAGGCCCGGCGAAGCCGGGAAGCAGAGGGAAGCGGGGAGGCGACGGGAATCGCGGCATGCGCGCTGGCACAGGTCTGAATCGGCGTCAGCGAGAGGAGGAAGAAGACAAGCAGATTTTTAAATTATGTCCTCTATTAAAATAATTATTTGCAGATTGGTCCTTGTTCTGATTTAATTCAAATAAAATACTTCCTTAGATCCAAATGGTTTGGGATTTTAGACATAGGTCCTTGGAGATATTTATGAGGCTTCAGTGGGGTCCACTGGACTAGAATAATAAAAAAAATTAGAATTAAAGTTTCATTGAAAAGGGTTTCTAAACTTTGATTAATTATTGGAGGTATTTCCAATTAGGATAAAATTCCCAAATTTGGTCAAAAATTATATTTTATTATGCCCCACATGCTCATGAGTTTAATTGGCATAAGTTGTATAAATTTTTTTAAAGTTGCTTCGCACTTGGTTGCAGGATTTCATGTGATCCTTTAATCACACCTAGACTTAACCACATTGCTAATTAAGGTTTATCATTAATTAATTACAGTTAAGCATTAGGGTGTCACAGGAGGGATGGCAGAAGGTAAAACTATTAAAAATAAATGGAATCCATGATCTTCGGCATATGTAGTATGATGATACAAGGGGTTGTAGGAGCTATTGCTAGTTCATGAATAAAAGGTTGTCACTACAGTACATATGAGTGATGAATAGTAACTAAGAACATGGTAGTTTCAACCTATGGACGGATGAACCCTAGAGAATAGGAGGGAGGCAGAAGGAAAGATCATGAGGACATCACACCTATGGATACACATCACACTCCTCTAACTAAGATGAAAGTTCATGTGCATCATCAGATGAACTCGTTTCTAATGATTTCTTTATATGATTTTGAGAACATATGGTTAACTAATGAATTAATTATTACTAGAAACCATGGATATGATGGTGAGATAGCTAGAGGGGTTATTGGAGACGTCACAGGCCAGAAGGGACGTCCAACCCAACATGAAGGCCCAAATAAAATCAATCTAGAGTCTGACTCGGAGTCCAGGAGCATGTCACACTAGAATGGACGCTCAGAACACATACGGACACAGATTAGAACATTCTATATATGCAAGGAAAGATAACAAAAAGATCTTTCCAACCCAGCCAGTACCATGTAAAAAATGCATTCCGAGCCATTCAAAATTGTTGAAGCAAGTCGACATCTAGAATCTGTCTGGGTGCTGCGACACCGTAATTGGCCTTTGGGCCATGTATCGAGTTGAGCCCATATAGGTCTGCGTCCAGGGGGTGGTGCACGACCCTAGGGTGCTCAGATACAGCCACCACCTCTACATTGGGTTTTGCTTAGAGCTTAGATTATTCTGTTCATAACAGTTTTGCTGTCATATCGGTTTGTGAGACCCCAACTTTGTGAGATTCATAATACATCTACAATTTGGTTGCATTCTTCTTTGATCTTGTTTCTGTTCTTGGTTTGCGGGCTAGAATTAGCCTTCTCGGTGAGGTCAATCATTCTTAAATGGCTGATAACCAAAGGAGATGTTGTGCTACGATTCCAGGGTTCAAAACGCGTTTGTTTGGAAGTCGGATCGATTTGTGTATTGCTTCCACATTAATCAAGTTTATCAGAACCTTTTGGAAGATCGGGAACCCTTGTTCACATCAAAAGAGTTTACCTCAGGGATGAGCTATGGAGTCGCCATGGATGAGGTTTGTCGAAATCGTTGGTGATGTCTGTTGAAGCAGAGCGGTTTGGAGAAGAGCGCCCATGAAGTAGAAGCAAGAATGAGAAGGGTGAAAAGGTTTGAGATCAAGTGAAATGATGAAGGGAAGAAGAAGAAACATTTATAAGGATGGGATGCCGGTAGGTCGCTGTTAAAGTGCACGGTAAATGAGGAGGTAAAATCCAGTGCACGTAGATTTCGTACCCCGGACTCGGGGACATGTGTTGGCACCGAAATTTGGATCCGGGCCCAATTGGCAGTGATACGGGGTTACGAATCGGCCAGGTCAGGGTCAATGGCCTAAGGTGGAGAAGTAAACACTATAGGGTTTCTTTAGATTTTCCATATAGATAGATTTTAATTAGGAATAAAATCTAGTCATGTCGTTTGGAAGTAGAAGAGTCCTGACCCGACTTAGGTCAGAACCCCTTGCATGGGGTCATAGATAAGTAATAGGGTATGTACAAAAAAATTTAACACACGTTCAATACAATTCAACACATCACCACCCCTTTTCCTACTCAACGAATTCTTGTCTTACGCGGGCTGCATTGGCTTCGATCTCGGCGAGAGACTTGGATTCATCACCCTGATAATTTCATCATCTTCAACTAGTACTTTTTCATTAATTTGATATTCTAGTTGTTATCCCTAAAATTGCTAGTTATCATGTAATTAGATCTTTATCTCGTTTGTTTCATTGACTTTGTGTTATAGTACTATCTCGGTCAGGTCTAATCTATTTACTTTGTTTGAGCATTGTCTCGATTAAGTTCGATCTGCTCGAACCGGTGAGGGTGCATCGACAACGATCTCTCACTGAGTCGATAGAACTAGGTCTTATCCAATCATATATAGAGTCGATAGAGTTCTATCCGGACATTTAGCCGATAGGTTATAACGGTTTGATTGACTTCATTATGCTTTATTCAAGTAATTCACATATTCGATAGATCATTGGACCATTAATCTTGAATAGATTAGATCTATTATTTTAAGGCATATTTGCAATACCAGCTATCGGATCTATCAACTTCACAGCATCGATCGAGCAAGACTTAACATGTCTATTTCTAGATCTATTATCTTTGCTCTATCGACATAGCAGCTATCGACACCACTTTTCATAGTATTTATTACATGTTTATTAAAGCTTACCGATAAGCCGATTAAATCAGTTGAATAGATTATTTCCCATTATTTGCATTCAGTAGTTATCGGCTGGTTTTCACACATAGTGACTATCGGCTTTTCATGGACCTGTCTGGGGCCGGTGACTTAGGGAATTCGACCGTTTTTGTTTCTTTGTCGGTTTGCAGGGAAAATCGTCTGGCATGCTCTGGTTTCTGTATTGAGCCTTCACTGGAGGGAAGCAAATCTCCCAGGTCGTGCATGTAGATTTTGGGGTCAACAGGTATGGTTTGTATGGATGGGATGAAAACAGAGAGGAAGCAGTTTCAGCGCTATTCTGGAATGGATAAAACTTGAAGAGACTAGACGGTCCGGTTTGTACAGGAACAATGGTGGATAGGAGTGCAATGGTTTTGAAGGAGCCATCCAGTGGAGACTGGACGGTCCGGTCTGGTAGAGACCGAACTGTATGGTATGTATGTCCAGAAAGACTGTTTCATGGAGCAACGACTAATTTGAGGTTGGAAGCCTATATAAAGTCATTGTTTTGGTCTTAGAGACCACCTTTGGCCGTTGGGATAGCTGGGAGCATCAGTATGGAGCCAAAGGGAAAAGAGATGAGCACTAGGAGGAGATATTGGATATCTTTAGAGTGCTAGAAAGAGTAACTTGAGCATCTATTCGCATCTAAAGCTACAGTGTTCTTGAGAGCGTGGTCTAGGTTGTTACTCTTGGTCTATGGTGAGACCTAGACCGGTTATGTTGGTGATGAGCCTATCATGATCGGTTGTGAAGGCCATCACATGTTTATACACGGTTTGAGCTCGCTGTTGAAAGGAGTATCGATAGTGAGCTCTCATATTGGCTCGGGGAGTCTGGCAAGTTCTGAAGGGAGGCGAGCTTGTGCCTTGGTGGCAGCAGTGACACAACTGTGTCTTCACTCCTTGAGTGATTCTAGGCTCATGTGCGAGAACTCCACTTAGTGGTGAGAGGGATCGGTATTCCGGTGGGAGTGGTCCAATAAGGAGTAGGGGAAGGCGACATCCTTTTGAGACCTCGGGAAAAAAATCATGAGCCATCTCTTACTCATACTCCTTACTTTGATACTTTACCTTTTGCATTTATATACCGTGCTATTCATGCTTGTGTGCTTACCTTGTTCTTGTTTATTATCTTATTGACTTGCATGAATAGACTCCTTTGCTAGCTTGTTGTTTGATTCCGCGTGTCTTTGATTACTAGCCTGTATAG
This sequence comes from Eleusine coracana subsp. coracana, assembly GCA_032690845.1. NCBI lineage: Eukaryota > Viridiplantae > Streptophyta > Magnoliopsida > Poales > Poaceae > Eleusine > Eleusine coracana. The sequence continues at coordinate 36,734,435 of CM064418.1, forward strand.
GAGTTGTATTGCCTTGAGTGATCCAGTAGTATGCTTAGGTTGTTGTTCCTTTCATATAGAACTGTTGTCTTGTTAGTGTGATGACCACTAGAATTGTTATAGGAGTTGTTTGAGTGTTCGGTTTTAGGAATTGGTAAATTTGGTACATATAGCGAGTTCCCAATTTACCCCCCCCCCTCTTGGTCACTCAGTCCTTTCAGCGCGGAAGAAATTATAAGTGTTCTCCAAGTCTATTGTGGGGCATCAGGTCAACAATTAAATATGGACAAGTCCTCAATTCACTTTGTTCAAGGTTGCCCTCAAAGTACTCGTGATGAGATCATGGAGGCGTTGGAGGTACATAATGAAGCTTTGATTGAAAAGTACTTAAGAATGTTGACTAGTGTTGAATTATCGTCCAATGGTGAATTTAAGTATCTAAAGGACTGTTGGGGGTAGAAACCTGGGGCGCCATGTGGTGCCACTCAGAGACCCGTCGATACCCGAGATAGCGGACCCACCGAAGCCTCGCCAGAACACCCTCCATGAGGGCCCTGTAAAGGGAACCCCTCGCGCCAGCCGAATCTCGAAAGAAAGGGCCACGCCTCTCCCAACTCGCTCGATGCTCCAAGGGTCGGAGGCCAGATGGGACCCGCTCGAACCTATCGGGGTCGAAGGTCCGCTATGGTTCGCTCGACCCCCCGAGGGGTCGAGGCGAGATGGGTCCGATCGTGAGGCCCAGATGTGGGTCACTCACCCAAGCTAGATGACTCGACCGGTCACCCATCTTATCGCCTCTCGGATGAGGACAAAATGGTACACCGCTACCTCGATTGTAGCGACCGTAATAGGGACTGGGACCACCAGATGAGCTCAGCCTCTATCAACTCCCATAAATGGGGCCTGCCTCTAGATGAGATGGCTCGACAAATCACTTACTATGATGGAAATAATGGGTGAAGGAACTCGATCGACCTGCTGAGACGGGATGGATCTCCGCCCCCAGCGAGGTCAGACGAGCACAACCCAATGCATCGACCCCCGGCGAAGGGGTCGAGCGGGATGATGGTCAACAACCACCAACGGCCCCGCCTTAACTGATGAACCTATCCAAGGTGCACATTATCGGGGAGTCAAATCACTCCCATGCCTGCCCCATCATCATCATCAGCACCTGCCGGCGTTGGCAGGCATGGCAAGGCTCACTGCGCTGCCATCTTCTAATGACACCACCCAAATGGCAATGTCACAGGCCGATTGAACCTAGCCTGAACAACGTGACAATGTCCATGCTGCACCACCCCACATATGGCGGGGCACGCCATCCATAGGAACAAAGGAGGACTCAACATGATGACAGAAAGTGGGGGCACGCCCAGAAATAGTGCCTCCTGATGCAAGACCAGGATGATGTGGCCCGCGAGGACTAAAGGCTACACCGCCGACCGAGGTCTTACCTTCTCCAGTATGGCTTCGCCAACTCCACACATGTAGAAATCTCTCTCTCTTTCTGTAAATGGGACCGGCTCCCTTAAGGTATAAAAGGGAAGGCCCACCTCATCTCTAACAAAGTTTCAAAGACAGACCAGAAGAAATCGAACACTCACACTCCCACTCACGCTCACGAGTATCAGAGTTTTGGAGACTCCTCCTCTCTCGCCACCATTGTACACCCCGGTGCAAGTAACATGAGCAGAGCCGAGAACAAGACGTAGGGGTTCATCCTCGAACCAGTATAATCCTTGTGTCCTCTTGCATAGCCATCACCAAAATCGAAATGGGCGCCCCTGAAACAAAATCTACTTGCCGGTGATCTAAACACCGATAGTTGGCATGCCAGGTAGGGGTTCTGTGTGTTTCGATCTGTAATCACCTTTTGTTTCGGATGGCCACTTCCTTCGTGTTCGGGGCTCTCAGCGCAGCATTTTCTTCGGGAGCCTAGAGTTTGTCACCACGGGTGACCAAAAGTTGTTGTGCATCAATGTCCCGACATCCTCGCCACCTCCAGCCTCGGCACCCATCCCTACAGCGGCACGCCAGTGGTCACCAGTGGGGTCACGTCTGGAGTACACTGGACGAGCATAAGGGATGCGCTTGACCCATTCGGGAGATTCAGTAATAATGGGCTTCATGGACAGGTCCCAAAACTTCACAAAACCCCACTGACCGATTGCCACCACGTACTGCTCTTCCCAGTAAGCAGCATCCATAAATCTTCTTGCAAGTTAGGCTGTATTTGGTAATGTCGTCCACATGCCATCAGTCTTCCCATGGTACATGATGTTTCTTGAAGAGAATAGAAGGATCACAAAGGGACCACCATCTTGCCTGGGTGTCTTATAGAGGACTGCGCGCTCAATGAACAGAGGTCCACGACCACCAGTGTCGTCATTCTTCATGAAATCAGACAGCAACTCCTCATTTCTATTGTTGTTTGATGACAATGGTCGTAGTGGGATACTCTTGCTAGTGATTGGGTTGACCATCACGCCCCCTCGGCGGGCGTAGGTGGAGTAGCGCCGACGAGGGAGATGGCTGCAGGGGCAGTGGAGGCCGGAGGAGTAGTGGAGGCCGGTGGGGCAGCCACGAGCGCGGCTAGGGGCGGTGCTGGCACGAGCCCGCGGGTGATCTCATCCAGGACGAGGTCGTCCCGTACCTGCAGGAAGGAGGGGAAGGGGCACTGTCGAGGGATCTAGGTCCGCAGGAGGTCGTAGTTGGTGTTGAGACACCACAGGACATGGAGGACCAGGATCCGGTCGCTCACCGGGTAGCCGAGGTTGTGAAGTGCATCCACCATGCCCTTCATTCTCTTGCAGTACTCACCAACGGAGAGGTCACCCTGCTGGAACATGCGGAACGACGCGTCGAGGTGGAGCACATGGGCCTCGGCGTTGCCAAGGAACTGGTCCTTGATAGCCAGCCAGGCCTCTCGTGCGGTGCCTTCGTGGGACCGTATGATGTCCTGGAGATCTAGGGAGATGGTCTCAAAGATCCAGGACATGGCGACACTGTGGAGATGCACCCAGAGCGCGTATTGCTGCGTAGTAGGCGTGTCAGCGAGGACGTGATCATCGAGGGCGTAGCGGCGGAGGGTGAGGAGGACCTGGTCATGCCAGCGCCCGTAGGCAGAGGACTCGGGGTCGAGGACAATGGAGACCAGGGCGTGGATGTTCTGGACCCTGACGGCCTGGAGGTGGAGCTGCTGGACCATCAGATCGGCGGCATCGTGGCGGAGTGGTGGAGGCGACTAAGATGAGCACGCCGCAGTGTCGGGGACGGCGGCGGTGGCGGCAGCACCGCGCTCGCTCGTGCCCGCGCCCGCGCCCATGGGGGCAGCGGCTGCGATGTCGAGGAAGTGCTGAAACTCTGCAGCCCGACGGTAGAGCGCGTCCGCAACAGCAAGCTCGCGCTCCCAAGTGAGTGAAGCCGCGCGGGCACACTCCACGGCCGCTGGGCGGCGTGGAGTGCGGCGGCCAGCCCGGGGTCAGTCGAGGCGGCCCCAACAGTCGGAGAAGAGGCTCCCATCGGCAACAGCGACGGGGCATGCCCAGGCCAGTGTAAGGCACAGGGGACATGCCACCCGCGGCGACGAGGGAGGTCCTGGAGTCCACCTTCTTGCCCTTGTCGACCGTGGTGAGATGGCGCGGAGCTTCGGTGGCCGGGCCCATAGTGGCGGCACCCGCAGCGATGGCAAGGTCCGTTGTGGGGCCCGTGGCCAAGGTGGGGCCCACGATGGCAGGCGGGGGGCCACGGTGGCATAGAGACCCGCTAGGGCCAGATTTAGGCCCGACGCGACCAGATCTTGGCCTGGCGCAGCCGGATCTGGCCCGGTAGGCTCGGCGGCGGTGGCAGCTACGACGTCGGTGCCAGCTACGGCATCGGCGGTAGCCGCGGCCGCGCGCACCTAAGGGGGCAGCGGTGGCGGCGGCGGCCCCACGCTCGCCCGCGGGCCCAAGGCAACTGTAGAGGCGGCAACGTTGGCGGAGCCTGTGTCCGCGCACCCTCGCTCGCCCACGCGCGCGCCCACAGGGGCAGCTGCTGCGGCGGCTAGATCTGTAGGCGGCGGCGACGGTTGGACCAGCGCGGCGGCGTAGGAGGGAGAGGAGAGGGGAGGGAAGGGAAGGAGGAGAGGGAGGGAGGAGGTGGCCGGTGATCGGCCATGGCCGGCGGCGGGACTGTAGCAGGGAGGGAGGGAGGGAGGGAGAAGAGAGAGATAGAGAAAGAGGAAACCCTAGCTCTATACCATGTTGGAGAAAATGATTATTGTATATCTCCAAACCCTAGAAGGGTGGGTAAATATATCCCTATACATGGGCTAGACATATGGGCCTCTATGGGCCAAATATACACAACCTATATTACTCTAACAATTTCATCCGCTGAACGAAGTAAAAAGTTTTCCACCTGATATTTCTCGATTTCATCTCGAGGGTGTGTCATTCTAAAGTTCAAGCGTCGTCTCGACCGCATGCCATTCTACAGTTCATGCGTCGTCATCAACAGAGCTGTCGTTGTACCTAAATGATATTACTTCTTAATAATAAACATGATGGGTCCTTTATCTAAGGACACACTTTCAGACTACAATTACGTGTATTTCCACGAACAAACAAGATCTTCAAGTTTTTTCTTCAGTTATTGAAACCATTGAAGTTCATTTTATCCCTGTTCTTTCTCGGCACTTATGTGGAAATATCTCATAGTTCTTTCTCGGCACTTATGGGTCTCCCTCGCTCAAATGATATCTATCCATTACGACAGTTACATTGCACAATCGGTAAAAAATCTTATTACACCAAACTTGACCACCTGATTAAAGAAATATTTTTAGTTAAAGAGTTGTGACCGCAAACCTAATGATATCTCATAGTTCCGTGAAAACTTAGATGCAACCGATAAATTGCATATACAGGCCTCCATACTATAACCATAAAAGTGATATTGTTATAAAATTGATATTGTAGCACCATAGCATTTTTTCACACCAACTCTCCATACGTGACCATAAATCTATTATTGTTACACCATAACATTACTGGTTCTCGGAGCAAATAGTTTATTCATTCATTATTCCTTGAATAATAACTATAAGCACCTTCACATTATCTTTCACGACACATAATTATTCTCATTACAAAATATAACATATAAAATTTTAAACCATAAATACATGAAATAAATAATTGTGCTAAATCATCCAACACGTACATCACTCATGGTGCAAATAAATACGCAGCCTTATTTTATCATTTGTAAAGCACACCACCACCATCTTTAGCAATCTCCATAGATTTCATCTTCCTCGTGTACTATGGTGTGTGAACGCCCCACGTCCATGCTATCGTTTTCACCATCACTGTAACCATCTTCGAAATCTACTACCGATGGTGAGCTATAAAGTCGGCGACAAACCTTAGTCTTATTTGCTTTATCCACCCCTTTGCCAGAACCCTTTGGCCTCCCCCGCTTTCTTGGTCCTTCTTTGAGCTTCGCTGTCCTCGCATAGTTTTTTGGGTTCTCTGGACAACTTGCAGTGTTATGCCCATTTGCAATTCCACATCGTTTACATGCACAGGTGCATTTTTTAGGACCAGGTGCACCCAATGTCCGAATCTCTCCAATATCAACGGATCGGCCCTTTGGCTTTGCCTTCGGCGGAGGTGCTCCATTTATCATTGTCATTCCAGGTGCCGTCATTGATTCAACCATAACTTCATTACTGTCTGGGACCCCGGTATCCTCTGTTGTCTCCTCAGTAGTTTCCTCATGAACAATTGGCTTGGTTAAATTAACATTTGGGAAACTATTCACATTATTCTCCATCATATTCTCTCGTGTTTGCCTACTACTTGTTTGACTTGGCCCTATATCTGCTGGTAGCTCCTGTATCTGCAATCTCAGGATTTTTAAGTCCTTCATAGATTTGTCATATGCCGAACCTGACGTGCTCGCCTTACGAACGATTGCCATTGCAACTGTTGTCAATGTTGTGGTCCTGTATCTCTGTGTTTTACCGTCTGATCCAACCAGCCTCTCGTCATGCCTGTCAAAAGGCACTTCCATCCTTGCATTCCTAGTGTACCTTCGCAATATGTATTTGTCAAGGATTTTCTCTATCTGGGACTGCATAAAGGCACGTAGCAGATGTTCACAAAATAGTCCTGTTACAGACAAAAAATTTTAGTTCTCCATTTTTGTGACCATAAAAACCATTTAAACATGTACAATAGCGTGATATTGTATATATACCTGTGTGTTCCAATGTTCTGCACTCACATTCAAACTTTTCATTCTCAGCATCGACCAACACCTTGAATCGGTGTTGCCCCCATGTGATTTTATTTGTTCGTTTAGTATGGGACACCAGATAGTGGTTCATGCCTTTTCTAGATCCGGGTCGATGCGGTACCTTGTGGCTGCATTTACTGCTCAACAAATTCCCAGCTGCTATCAGCCTCTACCCTGCACTGAAATCACTTCAAGCATTAGCTACACACACACACACATACACACACACACAAATAGATATACATATATATATATACATCCTCGTTAACATATGTCAAAGTGTTAAATACTTACCATGCCACCATACTCCTCTGCTCCTTCATCAGCCCTCCTCCTTTGTACTACCCTCAACATTTGCTTAGCAAACCTATGCAAGACGTTCGTATGGTCTACAAAGTTCCTTTTCACCATCATGTTTGTGCTTTCACTCCGCTGCGTTGAGGTCATTCTCCCGCAATAGTACTCCTTGAAAAAAGCCTTAACCCATTTTGTCCGAGAAGCATAAAGGCTTCTTAGTGTAGGGTCATCATGCTAGCTGAATTCAGTAAGCATTGCTGCCCATGCATTTTCAAATTCTTCCTTTGTTAATGGATTGTTGATGGCTGAATGCAACCTGTCTTTAAGATGCTTGTGTTGTTCATATAACTCATTCAGCATTGGTTGCACCTGATTTATTATGTGTCATCTGCATAACCAATGGATGGACCCCGGGAAAATCTCTGGTATGGCCACCTTCATTGAAGGACACTCATCTGTTGAACAATATATAACAATTAAATTACAATATTATATTTAAAAATGTATGATATCACAACAAGATTATAATTTTAGAGGACACAGTATTACCAGAGAGAATGCACCACCCATGCAGCGTAGGGAGGTTCGAAACAACCATTTAAATGATTGTATGGTCTCATGTCTCAATAGCGCACATCCAAATATTGCATTCTGCTGATGGTGGTTGGAGCCTACAAACAATGCCTGTGGGACATATGTACCCGAGATACTTAACCACTCGGCTAATTGACCGAGTGGGCCGGGGGCTCGGGTATGGTGTATTCGGCCCAGAAGATATTTACTGAGATACTTGTTTGAGTAGGCGGCAAGTTAGGCTAGCAGATATGTTGGAGACAAGATCTGCTTTGGCACAGTCAGCCTCGTCGCCGATCAGCACGGGAACCTTGTCAAGCATGAATGTGTGGCCCACTCGGTTGCTGCCGCGACCGATCAGAGCAATCTGGCCGGCCGATTCCCGCTTGGCCTCCACAACGCGGCGACAGCATTCCAGGCGGAAACCCTCTTGGGTGGCAACTCAACGTTGTCCGCAACTCCCCGATTGACAACCTTGGTCGATTCGGGTTACACTACTGTTGATCTCCCGGCTCATCACATGGATCAGTCGGACGAAGATCCCAAATTTTTCTACGAATCAAGATTCGTTGCAGCAATCGGCCTTGAAAGCGAGTCACTCCTAGACTTGATTGAAGAGCCGAGTGATTCAGAGAGTTGTTCCTCGGATTTCCACGAGGTATTCATGGTGGCACCTGCTGCCCAGGGGCAAGCAGACGGCAAAACATCGGCGGATGCTGCCGCACGCGGTACCGCGTAGACGGACATGAAACCGACCTCAAAGACGGTGATCCAGATGCCACCACTCCTCCGCTTTGAAGACCAGATGCTTAGCAGAGACCCCGAGTCGTGCAAAACCTAGATATGGGAGACCTCACCTTAAAGCTTGATGGTGAAGATGTCTTCAAGACCCCACAACACAACATCACGACAGCGGCAACCCTCCTGCAAACAATAGAGCCCCTGCTCCAGGTCTCCCCAGAGTTGACACCTGAGGTCAACCAATTGAAAGCGCACATCAGGGCCGCTGCTGTACTAGAGATGCACGCAGCACGATCAACGCCGAGTAAATCAGTTTCTGGGGCCGCTAGTTTGGTACCCAGGGAGGATAGAAGAGACCGACAGCGCTCCAATCGGGAGGCAACCCCGCCTACTATCCCCAGGCGCAGGCCCATTGCAGAGTACCATGATCGACATCCAAGCGCCGACCTGCGCAACGGCATACCACCACATGATGCGCGGATTCGACTGGACAACAGATACCAGGAGCGCAACGATGCGGCCCGCCGAGAGTATGAAGATGAACAGCGCCGACGCGGTTATGTTGACTACGAACGTGACAACAGGCGGTAGCCACATAGAGACGATCATTACCGTGATCAACGGGACGAGGGCCGTCACGATGATAGATCTCGCCGAGAAGCCGGCCACAAACGAGAACGGACTACGGCCGCCAACGATTATGACGAGGAGGCTGGCATCCGAGCCTTCATCGGGAACTTTGAACCGTCAGCTGGCCGGTTGGCTTCAAGCCAGTCGACATTGAGAAGTATGACGACAAGACGGATTCGCGCGACTGGCTTCATGTCTATTTGACAGCCATACGAGCTCTCGGCGGTGACAACTTTGTCATGGCCAACTACTTGCATGTTTGCTTAGCCCCAGCGGCAAGAACCTGGCTCACTAATTTGCCCGACAACTCTATCACCTCCTGGGTAGATCTTTGTTGGCTGTTCATGGCCAATTTTCAAGCCACCTTCGACAGGCCAGGGAATCACTTGGAACTCGGCTAGATCAAGTAGCGGGACCGGGAGCCACTTCAAGAGTACATCCAACGCTTCTGTCGAGTGAAAAATACCATCCCTAACATCTTGGATGCTCAAGTTGTCACCGCCTTCTAGGGAGGACTCCGCGACGACGACCTAATAAAGAAGATTGGGAGGTTGGATGCTGCTGGTGGACTGTCAGCCAAAGAATTGTTCACTATGGCCGACAAATATGCTGCCGGCAATTTGGCTCTATTCCAAGTTCGCCAGTACAAGGAGGCGACCCCAAGGAACCAGTTGGGTCCGTCCGATTATAGCAAGGACGGTGATAGGATGTGCAAGCAAGACCGAATGGTGGCCAACACCAAGCACCCGACCAGGAGGAAACCAGTCACTCAAGATGACTTCGACAAGATGCTCGATGGCCCTTGCCTGCTACATGATGGAGCCCACAAAGCCAAGGAATGTTTCAAGCTAAAAAACTTGACCCATCACGCCTTGAAGGTCTGCAAAGAACGTCCCTGGATCCCCAAGGGTGGCAGAAAGGACTAAAACAAGGATAACCAAGATGAGGATAAGGGGGACTTCCAAGACCCCGAACGCAGGGTCAATTACATCTGTGGCCGGTCTACGGCCGACTCGAAGCGCCAGTAGAAGATCCTCTATAGAGAGGTCCACTCGGTCTCACCAGCGGTACCTCAGTATTTGCGATGGTTAGAGGTTCCAATTACTTTTGATCGGTCCGACCATCCGGATCACATCCCCAGGCCCGGGAAATATCCCTTAGTGCTAATGCCGACTGTTAACCGAGTCCGGCTAAATCGGGTACTGGTAGATGGTGGTAGCAGTTTGGACATCCTCTTTGTGAAAACCTTCAAGGAGCTTGGCATACCCTTGACCGACCTCAAGCCAAGTCGATCGTCGTTTCATGGTGTGATCTCGGGCATGCAAACAGTCCCTCTGGGACAAATCACTCTACCTGTGACTTTCGGCACTCGGGAGAACTACAGGATGGAGCGCATTACCTTCAAGGTCGCTGACCTCAACTCTACATATCACGCCATTATAGGGCGGCCAGCCATTGCTAAATTCATGGCGGTACCTCATTATCCTTATATGATGATAAAGCTGCCAGGACCAAACGGAGTCATCTCAATCCACTCGGTTGACCGAGAAGATAGTAGCAGCATCGGAGCTGGCCAAGCTGAAGGAAGCGATCGCAACGGTGGAGGAGGCCATGCTTGACCCTGCTCCAAGGAAAGCGCTGAAGACTACGGTATAGGCGGACGCCGTGGAGTCCAAGAAGATTAGCCTAGATGATAATGATGTATCCAAGACCACCAATATTGGGGTCAATTTAGGTGATAAATAGGAAAGCGCGCTTATCCTTTTTCTTAGAAATAATAAAGATATATTTACATGGAAACCTTCTGACATGCCAGGTGTTCCAAGAGAAAAGGCTGAGCACAAACTTCACGTCCGCGAAAACGCCAGGCCGGTAAGGCAACGACTTAGACGATTCTCGCAAGACCGAAAGGATGCGATTAGGAAAGAAATTGGTCGACTGCTGGCAGCTGGTTTTATTAAAGAAGTTTTCCACCCCGACTGGCTGGCCAACCCAGTTCTGCTGCGAAAGAAGAATAAGGAGTGTCGGATGTGCATGGATTACACCGGCCTTAACCAAGCTTGTCCGAAAGATCCGTTCACTCTTCCACGTATTGATCAAGTGGTCGATTTGACGGCTAGATGCGCTCTGTTGTGCTTCTTAGATGCCTATTCAGGGTACCATCAGATTCCCTTAAACCAATCCGATCAGCTCAAAACCTCATTTATCACGCCGTTTGGAGCCTTCTGTTACACAACAATGCCCTTTGGACTGAAAAACGCTGGTGCCACCTACCAGCGGACTATGCAGCAATGTTTGGACAACCAGATAGGCAGGAATGTTGAGGCTTACGTCGATGACATGGTAGTCAAGACTCGGCTCTCCACCGACTTGATATCCGACCTAGATGAAACATTCGACAACCTTCGGAAATACAACATGAAGCTAAATCCGGAAAAATGCGTCTTTGGGGTCCCGTCAGGAAAATTACTCGGTTTTCTGGTATCACACAGAGGGATTGAAGCTAATCCAGAAAAGGTAAATGCCATATTACGAATGGGACCTCCACATTCGCAAAAAGACATTCAAAAGCTCACTGGTTGTATGGCTGTGCTCAGTCGGTTTGTATCATGACTCGGTGTCCGAGGGTTATCCTTTTTTTGATTACTCAAGAAGCAAGAATCATTCACCTGGAATGATGACGCACAGAAAGCCTTGAACGATTTTAAGGCTTACATTAGTGGTCCTCTAGTCTTAACTCCCCCAGTGCCAAAGGAACCTTTACAGCTGTACATTTCTGTAACCAAACACGTTGTCAGTACTGTGCTGGCGGTGGAACGGGCGGAAGATGGCAAGGCTCCAAAGATGGAACGACCAGTATATTTCGTTAGTGAGGTCGTATCGGAATCCAAGGTACGATATTTCTAGCTTCAGAAATTAATTTATGCATTACTGATGACATCTAAGAAGTTGAAGCATTACTTTGAGGATCATCCAATTGAGGTCCACACGTCGTTCGGCCTAGGCGAATTGCTGCACAACAGAGAGGCCACTAGGAAAATCGCCAAATGAGCTGTCGAGCTTAGATCATATGATATCACTGTTAAGTCACGCGACTCGATCAAAGGTCAAGCTTTGTTGGACTTCATTGCCGAGTGGACAGAATGTGAGTTACCTCCCGACTCACAAGAATTATGCTATTGGAGAATGGCGTTTGATGGCTCCTTACAACTGGAAGGTGCCGAAGTAGGAGTCATACTGGTACGGAGCCAAGTTGCGATACGTTCTTCGAATGCACTTCTGTGCCTCTAACAATGCCGCAGAGTATGAGGTGCTATTACATGGACTTTGGACAGCTATCTCACTCGGCGTCCAAAGGATAAGCGTCTCTGGCGACTCGGCGCTAGTTATAAATCAAGTAATGAAGGAGTGTTGTTGTTCCCACGAAAGCATGACAGCCTACTACACCGAAGTTCAGAAGCTCGAAGACAAGTTTGATGGCACAAGTATAACGAAGAGGCGAATGAACTGGCCAAACTTGGGTCTAGCAGATCTAAAATACGTGACGGAGTATTTCTTGATGATCTGCATAAGCCATCTGTACTAACCCAGCAAACTATGGAGCAGTCGGCACTAAAGGCGGGGGCAACACCGTATGTAGCTGTCATTGAGGTAGATTGGCGCACTCCCTTCATTGAGTATCTGGATCGTGATACACTACTGACCGATAAAGACGAAGCCCTCCGGATTATTCGCAAGTCGCGTTCATATTGTATAGTTGACCATCACCTGTACAAGCAAAGCCCACATGGGGTACTGATGAAATGCTTGTCTCAAGATGAAGGCATAGCTATATTAGGAAATATCCACGCTGGCATTTGTGGGAATCACGTAGGCCCATCCACAATCACGGCCAAAGTGATGAGGCAAGGGTTTTATTGGCCGACCGCTGGTGCTGATGCCAAGGAAATTGTCCGAAAGTGTGAAGGTTGTCAGTTCTTCGCCCGCCAGATGCATGTACCTACCACAGAGCTCCAAAATATCCCAATAACTTGGCCGTTTTCAGTATGGGGTTTAGACATAGTCGGACCTTTCATGAAAGCTCAAGGGGGTTTTACTCACCTTTTCATAGCAGTGGACAAGTTCTCTAAATGGATCGAAGCAAAGCCAGTCGGTAAGATTTCGGCAAAGAAGGCCATCGAGTTTATGACTGAAATAGTCACTTGGTTCGGTGCCCCACACAAGATAATCACTAACAACAGTACTCAATTCACAGCAGAGGAGTTTAAAGAGTTTGCGGGCCGAGTCGGCTATAAGATTGGCTATGTCTCGGCCGCCCATCCACAGAGCAATGGCCAGGTTGAGAGGGCAAACGGCCTCCTACTTTCTGGAATTAAGCCTCGTATATTTGATCGGCTGGAAAAGTACGCTCGACGGTGGGTTCGAGAATTACCATCTGTGTTGTGGGGACTTAGAACCAACGTAAGTCGTGCCACCGGACACTCCCCTTTTTCTCTGGTTTATGGCTCAGAAGCCATATTACCAACCGAGATTCTTTTTGCCTCCCCCCGTGTGGCAGCGTATGAAGAAAAAACCTCCAACGACGATATGTGTGATGACTTGTTGTTGTTAGAGGAGCAGCGAGATGCCACTGTAATTCGGTCGGCAAAGTACCAGCAAAGTTTGCGATGTTATCATGACAAAAACGTTTGAACACGGGGTTTTTCCGTCGGCGACTTGATTTTGAAGCAAGTTCAGTCTAAGGTCGGTAAGCACAAGCTGTCGGCTTCATGGGAAGGACCTTTTATTATAAAGGAAATCACTCGGCCAGGCGCCTATCGATTGATGAATGAGGACGGGTTGGACCATCAAAGTTCTTGGAACGTTTCACAGCTACGTCATTTTCATGCCTAGTAATTATAGTTTATTGTACTTCTATTATTGAATATATATTCATAGTGGTCATGATATCTGATTTCGCAATTTATGATTTCTGTGAATAATTGTTGTTATTGTTTATATCATGGCTCAAATTCTGATACTTGGCATCACCCTAACTCGCGCGTGTCGACCAAGCGTGTTACTTAGTCCCCAGGGTTCTTGCCATCTGTTAGGGACCAAGGCAATTCTTCTAATTCGCATATGCTTGACCGAGTGAGTTCTTAGTCTCCATGGTTCATATCGGTTATTGGGAGCGTTATTTAGAGGGATGACATGAGTTCTTTATTGGTTGTGAGTGTTTAACACGAGTTCATACAATGCATATACAAAGCAGCGCGACCCAAGAATTCATTACAATACTGGTAATGAATCTAGACCTTAGCGGTCTATCGAACATTAGTTATATTACAGTAACGGAGCTGTAATACAATATTTCAAGTTTTATAATTCCTTACACTTTAGATAAGGGATCTAGCTCTATCAGGTCGGCTAATATATGCGCTGTTTTTTGCGCCTCAGCCACGAGGGCTTCACATTGTTCATCCGAGAAATCTTCATGAAAACCCTCGACAACCATGTCTAACTCTATGCTAGGGATGTGGGACTTTGCAATTGCCAGGACTTGTGCGCCGGCCAGCTCTGCAACATGTCGAGCATGTTCTTTCAGTCAGCCAGGTGCCCCTTGTAGCCTCGTCATCAGGTCTTGACATCGAGGTGGTTTTTCTTCAGGATATATGTATTGGGCGACCACCTCTGCATTCTTCTGAAGAGCTGCAAGAGACCATCGAAGGTTTTCATCACCCTCTATAAATTTCTTCTGCAAAAGCTCATAGGACCTCTTTGATCCTACAGGAGTACAATAATCATATATGTCCAGTACAATGAACTTTGATATAAAGGTATTAGATGAATAAACACACTTACCTCTTAGGCGTTTCTCGGCTTCTACCTTTTCAGGTTCAAGGGTGGCAACCTTTTCCTTATACTCTTCTTTTAGCTTTTCAACTTCTTTGAATGCTTTCTGGAATTGGTTTAGCTCATCCACAGCCTTTTTGAAGATCTTTTCAGCCTTGATTAATTCGGTTTCTAGCTTTGTGTTTCTCTCCTTTGGCTTTTTATTGTTTCTTTAGCGCCTGTTAATTACAAACATTTTAGTACATATATATTTTTTTGTATGCATAAGTACATACATTTTTACCTTCAGCCTTTTTCTTCCACGAATTTTGTGATTCTTGCATTATCTTGAAGTCGTCTTTTAGCTTTTCAACATTTTTCTTGATCTCTACCGAGTCCTGGATTTGCTTCTTTAATCCTTGATTCTCGGACTTCAAAGTTTCAATAGCTTGGGCAGACAACTCTAGTTCTTTTATACGGCCTTCGAGACTTGCAATTTGAGCGCCCGACTGGGCATCTTGTTTTTGTTTCAATTCCAGCGACCGTGATGCCTCTGTATGGACGAGATCAAATATTCATATTCCACAGTTAGCATGTGAGGTATAGGCTTTATTGGTCTCATACCTTGTAGCTCGAATTGAAGTTCATCAACTTGAGATGAACGGGCTTTTAGAGCAATTGATAAGCGCCCGACTTCTAGTCTCTCTTTGGCAAGCTGATCTTATAAATCGACGGCTTTTGCATAATGCCTCTCGACAAGTTGCAGAAGCTTACTCTTGTTGGCCATATGGGTTTTCAGAGCCTGTAATGATGGCGAATTATATGTTTGAAACTTCACAGCCAGGAATGGTGATTATTATTGACAAGAAGGGAGGAATACCTGGAAGGAATGATAGGCTTTTTCAGTATGTTCTTCAAAATTTTTCAATTCCGCTTGCTCTGCCGACTTATCAAAAACCAGTGATGGCTCTTTAGGTTCGGTGGAGGCAGGAGTATCAGCACCCGTTGCCATCTTAGACGTATTCAGGTTCGGGATATTGGGTGATTTAGCCTGGTTATCTTCTGGCTGAGTGGATTCGGGTGCACTCTTTAAATCACTCGGTTTCTCTGCCGAGTGGTCTGGGACATCATCTCTGGATGACCCGACATGTGGTGTCTCCTGGTCTTTTTCAGGAACTGGACTTTGCGCCGAGACTTCTTCAAAAGACGACCGCCCGGATGACCTGTCAATTAGATAGAGATTACATATTTATTCAAATGGAGAGTTAAGCTTCAAGTTACATTGTTTTGTTTACCTTGAGCGGCATTTGAATTTTAGGCCTGACACTCTTAGTGGGGGGCTGGTTGGCCTTGGGGCACCTGTTGTGTCTGGTGCCACCTCATGGGTGCCTGCCTTGCTTGGTTCACTCGGACGATTTTGCTCTTTTTCATCCGTGGTCTGTCGAGTGGTGGAGGCTTTCTCTGAAGCCTTTTTCTTCGCCTCTTCTTGAAGTCTAGCTAATCTTTCAGCTAGCGACTCTTCTTCATTAGAATCTTCAATGTGCGCCTTGCGGCGCTTGGAGGCTGATGGTTGTGTGGGAGAGTTCTTTTGTGGTGTCGGCGGTAATGGTGAACTGGACACCTATACATCAAGGTTCTGTAACATATGCGATGTATAATTTGTAAATAAACATAATGAAAGAGGTGTTAATTTTTCGAGCAGCGAGGTGGGTGACTTACTATACTCCTATCAGTCAAGGAATGATGTCCAGATTTTGCACTCCCTGGAGTCCAATCAAGAAGTGATGCAAATATGTTCTCCAGACGCAATGTCAATTCCCTCTCTGACAATATTTCTGGTACTTCCATTGTGGGGTCTGAGCCCAATTGAAATTTCCATCCTGGAACATGGCGTTTCTTGATAGGTTGTATGCGCCGATATATGAAGCTTGCAGCAACGTGTACACCGGTGTATCCTTTTGACTTGAGATAAGCAATGTGCTTTAATATAGAATCAACATGAGACTTCTTGTTTGGATGAGTCTTTGCTGACCACTCGGGTCGTGGCTGGGGGGTTTTGGCCGTAGTTTCTGGCAAAGGTGGAGCATAGTTTCCATAGTAAAACCAGTCCGTGTGCCACCCCTTGTTGGTTGATGGAAGTGGCATATCAATATACTTAGATTTATTTCTTAATTGGAATCCAGCCCCCCCCCCCCCTATGACATTATTATTGTTTGACTTCAAAACAAAGAGTTCTTTGAAGGTATCAAAATGAGAATAGATACCCAAGAACACTTCACACAGGTGAATAAATATGGAGATATGCAAAATGGAATTCGGATTTAGATTGACAAGATTGATGCCATAGAAGAAAAGAAGACCCCTAAAGAAGTCGCAACAAGGGATCCCAAATCCACGATAGAAAAATGAGGAGAAAACAGTGATTTGGTCGACGGGAGGTTGGGGAAATTTCTGACTTATAGCCTCAATCCATCCTTCGGTCTGTTGATCCTGCAACACGCCGTCAATCACCAGTCTGTTGATTTTTTCTGAATTCATGGCTGATGCAGGGAACTCTTTGATGGCGGCAGGGATGTCAAAAACTGCCTCTTCTTCCTCGCCCTTCTCAGGAGGAGATTGCTTCTGGGATTGTGCCTTAGAGCTTTGGCGGGTGCGCTTCGGGGTCATCGCTTTTGGTTTAGTGTAGTGGGAAGCAGTTGCGTGGAGTTTTCGGGAGGAAATGGAAGTCTGAGATCTAGGGTTTGTGTGCGCAAAATGGCAGCGGCGGTGAAATGAAGACGAAGGGATGCGACTGTTTGGGGGTCCTTTTATAAGGGATAAATGACCTGGTGGGCCGAGGCTTCTTGTAATCTGTTAAGTCCAGTTTTGTTAATTGGTACGTGCATTTATTATATTATTGAGACTCGTTTTTAGAGTTGATTTTGGATATTGTGGATCTTAACATTAGTAATAAATCACTCGGATTGTTACGGTTTCAACCTTGGAAATTGTACCTTTCGAGATTCTGTGATAAATCACTCAAATTGTTGCGGTTTCAACCTTGGAAATTATACCTTTCGAGATTCCATGATAAATCACTCGGATTGTTGCGGTTTCAACCTTGGAAATTGTGCCTTTCGAAATTCCGTGATAAATCAATCGGATTGTTGATGTTTCTACCTTGGAATTTATAACTTTTGAGATTTTTATGATAAATCACTCAGATTATTTCAGCACCAATCTTGGGGGCTGTGTTTTCGTGTTATATTACTACTATTGATACATCACTAATCTTGGAGGCTATGACAATTGAATTTCGTCGTTAATCATTCAGATTAAGGGCACTTCAGCATTATGGATATAAATATTAATTTGGTGATGCATCAGTCGACGAGTGAGAAAATATGGAGCTTGTTTAGATAAATTGGAAGATTCACATGACATTATACCCTTTTTTTTGTTAAGGGACAAGATTAATTGGATATTTATCAATAACTCAAAAGTTGCTTCGGTGTAGACTCAACACTCTTCTGAGTTGGGGGCTATATTCATAGGCTATGTCTTTTTCAGGGATTTATGAATAAGAGTTATTAGAAGAAAAAGCACTTCCCAATTTCATAAGATGTCAAGGCAAATCAAGACGACGATTCAAAATAGAATGTGCTTGGGGGCTACTGTGGGACATATGTACCAGGGATACTTAACCACTCGGCTAATTGGCCGAGTGGGCCGGGGGCTCGGGTATGGTGTATTCGGCCCAGAAGATATTTACTGAGATACTTGTTTGAGTAGGCGACAAGTAAGGTTAGCAGATATGTTGGATAAATAGAATCTGTTATAACCAACTAAAATATTACTATGTAAATCCTTGCCCTTTGGATATATAAGGAGGGCAGGGGGCATTTGGCAAGGGACAGACTCGTATTGGAACCCTAATTCCAGTGCGAACCCTAGCAATACAGAAACACCAAACAGGACGTAGGGTTATTATCCTTTGGGAGGCCCGAACCTATATAAACTTTATGTCTTGTGTCCATCGATCTTTCATACTCATACGTATACCTAGATCTACTATCGAGAATATCTCTCGACATTGCCAAAGGCATGTTGTATGCATTGCTCTTATATGTAGTGTCATTGCCTCCAAAGTCAGCATAGTCACCCTGCATACTAGCATGACTCCAGAAAACATTGCGAATGTAACCGTTACTGTCACAATCAACATCCCAGTAAAACTGAGGATTTTGTTCATGACAGTAATGGAAAAAACTAATCAACTTGCTTATGTCATCATCGTTGTCCTCACGTGCCTTAGCAGCCTTCCTGAAATTTGAAAAGATGTAATGATTTCATGGAATCATAGAGGAGAATAAATAACAAAATCTAGAAACTTAATATTAGAATATATTACGACCTGTTCCCAATGTCTCTCCTTGTCATGGTAACATTCTGCTCACCACCATACATTGCACTAAGATAGTTCCTTGTGCAATTTATTGGCACATTGCTAGCATTCAAATCATCCACCACCTCCATCACAGTCTCATCCCTATGCTTGTGACACTCCATCTAATCAGTGACAGATGGTGTTTTTGACAGCTCATGATTATGTACCAGTGTTAAGGATTCCACCATAACTTTACCATCATAAACACCATGGCCATTCTGCACATCCTTGAGCTTCATTTTTGCCTTGCATCCGCACTTCTTTGAAAACTTATTGCGTTCGTGGGTCTTCCCTGGCTTGTAAAACTTTCCTGGCCCCTCCATGGAGCAGCTTATTTCTCTTATTGTCTTAAGTGTCCTATCCCATTTGATCCCAAACCCTGCTATACGTGCATACCACTTGTACATTGTATATGCATCCTCCTCGGTTGGAAAGAACATGCCCACCATAGGCACAATGGATTCAGGTACGTGTGCGCCCTGCCAAAAATGATAAACCTTCTAGTCATACACCCATCGTCTGTACTTGAATTACTAAATGTATAGCACTACAGTAAATTCTGACCACCACATATTTTCTATATTTTTTAAACCACTACCTGTACGCCACAACATCAATTCTAGCCCTATTTTGTGAAATTTTCAATATTTCACGCTATCAAAAATTACCAGGCCACTCTAGACTCAGTAAATCAGGAATTATAAAATGATGGTTAAAGAAACAGGAAAAAATTAGTGTAACGAAATAAAATCCACAGCTGAGAACTACTTACATGAATAAAGGTCAATCCCTCCTGGGGAGAGGCCATCTCTGCTTGTGTCAGCGTTGCTGGGGGTGTCCTTTCACAATGCGGCAAAGAATCAGCATTGTTTTGCCGAATTGGGGTTCCAACCATGCTCAGCTGCGTCGTCTGTGTCTGAGCATGAGCCATAGAAGACACAGTAGCAAACTCTGGAGAATTAGAGTCCATCCCATCCATTGGACAAGGTCATCCTCGACTGTGGCCTTCCATTAGTCGATGCTTGCGAAGTGCGCTATTCTCATGGTGGCGCCCCATGCCGCCTTCTGACCTGATTGTGCCCTGAACGCAATAATCCTGTGTTCGTATAAGCTTCCCCCACTCCGTGCCTATCTATTTGGCAATACTCCCGAAAACTTTGCATGTGACAAATGGAAAGGACTTTTTAACGAGATCTGGGCACCTACCCCTTTATTCTTTCCACTTTTATTTCCCTTTTCAATCTTCTGTACCGAGATGTTGAGCGCTAGCGTTTCCTAATTTCAAGGCACTTACTCCATTGTATGAATTTCCTTTTATTAATTATTTATTTATCTTTCCTCCTACATAAGTGCTATTGGCAATCAATTCCGTATTGCGTCAAGTGCTGAATGCTGAGCCACACGGGGTACACAACCATAACTTTATGGTTATGGTCCATGTTGTATGTTGTATTGGTCAACTTAAAAAAAATGTTTATTGAAACCATAAAATTACTACTACACATTATGTTTTCCTGACAACATTCATCAATTCCGTCTATCTTCTTTGATCCTGCCCCTGAGAACATTAAATCAAACCAGGGCATGTAATTCCTTCAACACGAGCACTGGACGGATTAATCTGATACATGGCCTCACCAGTTTGGAGCCAATTTATATGGTTATGTTCACACCAATACTTATGCACACCCCGGATACTTATGGTTATGTTAATTATGGTATAGAAAATGACTAAATTACGGTAGAGACTATCATTTGCTCTAAGGTTAAAATCTGGCTACAAATTGCTTTAACTTTCTTATTGTTGTTAAACAAATATTTTTTAAAGGACCGAGAAGGCGACTAGAGGGGGGGGGGGGGTGAATGGGAGCCAATCAAAATTCTCTAAGAGAACTTGGCCTATATCCTAAAAACAACCCAAGCCAACCTCCGAACCGATCACCAAGACTACACACACCAACTAGTGGTGTACTAGCCCTAGGAGTGATCAACCGCAGCAACAAACACAGCAGAAACAAAAAAGAAACATCAGAGACTCGAGATAGTAAAAAACCTCACAAACTATACCTTACTGAACCACCACCGGCAGTGCCGATCAGGACCATCGGCAGTGCTGGTTGGCCCCATCGGCAGTGCCGATCTGGCCCATCGGCAGTGCTGGTGCTGGGTTCTGAGACCCACCGGCAGTGCCGGTGCTGGTCGTCGGTAGTGCCGATCGACCTTGATAGAACAACAGAAACTTTTAGTAATTTAGCAAATCTTCTCCAAAACCTAACAAAACAAACTCCAAATGATGCAATTTTTGGATTAGTGAATCCTCATCACATCACGACCCTAATCCTGGAAAATCATCTCAATTGGCTCAAGGAATCATCACGAATTTCAGATCTTGTGCCAAGAACACCAAAAAGGGGAAACTTGAGAAATCCTTCAAATCGAAGGTGCTAGAGCTATTGATTCGGTCAAGGATCCATAGAGGATTGTTCTAGCTCATCCTAGCAACAAGTTTCTTTAGAAATCCGAACCAAAAACTCGTCCAAAAATAAGATAAAAAATCACCACGAAAATATCTCCGAAAATAGGAAAAAGGGAATTTCGGGATTCAAGTGAAGAGGGAAATCTTGAGCACGGAAATACTTCTCATATCATAGAAAGGTGCTTACAAGATCCATAGTACAAGGCTAGGAAGCCACCCTCTTCCTCCCACTATTTGGAAGAGTAAGAGATGTCTCTCACACACCCTGTCCTCTTCTCTAAAACATGAAGTCCTCTCCTAGCACTTTGAATAGAGTCCTAACACAAGGCTAATGAAAAGAGAGGCACCTCTCCCACTAGCCACACCTCTCCTTATATAGGCCTAGGGTCTATTGTCCACATGACCACTCTACCCTTGACCTACATAATACACCCACCTACCACCGGAGGCATAACCGTCCATCTTTTTCCTCATCGCCGAATTCCATCGGAGGCTTCACGTCTTTGCTTCATCTTAAAGCAAGCTCCGTGATGGTGCCACGTGCACCACCAACCACCGCCACCGGTTTTGAGGCCCAAATCGGGAAACCGCCTTGCACGCTTCTCAAAGCACGACTTCTCGATATCGACGCGTCTCACCTTGTCTCGTGATCCTGACCATCAGCAAGTCTCTCCCAGTCCCTGTCCATCAGGCCCCCTTATCACTTGCACCGGTATCCCATTCGCCTTGATTTGGTCACCACACCGTCTTCATCATCACCACGGTTTTGAGGCTCAACCATGAAATCGTCCGTGCTTCTTGCCTCTCCATGTGAACGGTGTGGATCACCCTTGACGTCACCCGGCATCCCGATCGTCTGGCCCCAAGTCCCCTACTTGTGCCCGATCCTCTTGTTGTTGACCGCCAAGTCGACTCCAGTGACCTACACATCATGAGATAAGCAAACACATTTCCCATTTTCGGCAATATCACCAATATCTCCACTAACTCCGGTTAGTCATAACCATGATATGCAATCTCATGCAATCCCCGGATTCCTGCATTTCAACTCAAACACCAAATCCGCTCGAGTCAATTACTCATGACATATATTGTAAACCATCGCACATATCCTCATGGTTTCTCAATCTCCCCCTTGATGAGTACATTGACAACCTCAGATGCACAAAGATTAGAGAGTGAAATGCGAATCGGAATAAGCACATCCAAATGGCCAAACCCAAAGAAAAGATGAAAACAAGCCATCTAGCAAGTAGGTATCACAAAACCAAGAGTTGGCAAAGAAAGCGACTTGAGACGCAAAGAATGTGAAAACACAAGAAAATGCTCAAGATCATGAAATGCTCGCCCTCAAGTTGTGGTAGGTCTCATGTAGTGCAAAAAGGATCATATAAGTTTCTTAGCATTATTTGTGCATGACCCTAAAATTTTCTCCCCCTTCGGCAATGAACTCATCAAAGAGGCAAAAGAACAAGCAAACATGCAATGCTAGAATCAAATTTTGCTTATCATGAGAAAATCTGCCATCACATGTATTAGTACTCCCATTCAAGACAAAACAAGCACCAAGTGAATGAAAAGGATACTAGCCAGTCTCAATCTCAACTAGGGCAACAGGCATTCACAGAAAATGAGCTCTACAAACGCTCACATATGAAACAGAGACTCAGTTGATCAAGTGATTATTGTTTATCCTCATGTGTCCTTTTATCCATGCGGAGGGTCACATGACTGGGTATGGCAAACACCCCGAGGTTTCAAGTCACAATGTTTGGATTTAGCATTATGAGTAAAAATTGATCAAAGCACTTAGTAGATTTTTCAAGATTATGCACAAGACAAAAGAGCATGCCTTTGCGGCAAAAGGAACACATGTTCCCACAATGTTACATCATGAGCTAAACATTTGTAAAGCCTTCCATTTCACAAACACAAGGTGCCAAAGCCAAGACATCATCTAGACTAGCCTCAATGCAAGTTTCATCAAATATAAAAGCAATTATACACATGGTGCGCAAGTTTTAACAAGATTAGATCATAAGGTTCACAAGAAGCTCAGTTTACCTTTAAGGTTCGCAAGTTGCTCACATGAGCCTATAACAGGCCATCTAGAAAATCTAAGCATGAGAGATTACCATCACATCCACACAGCTCAGCTCAAGCTTAATCATAGCAAAGAGAAATGCAAGAAAGCATAAGAATCAAAGCTCATCTACCAATGCATATATTACATATGAGATGCAATGCATAAAAGATAAGATACATATATACAAGAGAACACCAACTCCCCCTCAAATGATGCCATAAGGATGACAAACACCAAGTTCCCCCCGAAGAAAAGCATGTCTCGAAGTATATAAGGGCTTGGTGAGGATAACAGCTAGTTGGTTTCTGGTGTCGATGTATTTGAGCTCAACATCCCCCTTCTCAACATTGTCTCTTAGGAAGTGGAATCACACATTGATGTGTTTGATCTTACCATGTTGGACTAGGTTTTTGGCTAAGCATATGGCACTAGAGTTATCACACATGGGTGGAACACCCTTAAAAGTTAACCCATAGTCTCTCATGGTAGACACAATCCATAGGATTTGTGAGCAGCAGCTAGTAGCAGCAACATACTCAGCCTCTATGGTGGATTAGGCAACACTCGATTGCTTACGAGAAGACCAACAGATCAAAGAAGTACCAAAGAAATGGCAAGTACCAGAAGTGCTCTTCCTATCAATTCTATACCCAGCAAAGTCCGCATCTGAATACCCAATGAGATCAAGAGATGAAGATGCAGAGTACCAAAGACCGAACTCAAGGGTATATTTGAGATACCTGAAGATGCGCTTAACATCCTTGCGATGAGTCACCCTTGGGGAAGCTTGAAAACGAGCACAAAGACACACCGCAACGTGTATGTTGGGTCTTGTCGCTGTCAGGTACAAGAGGGACCCAATCATGCTCATGTACTCCCTTTGGTCCACCGCTTCATAGTCTTCATCAGGGTCAAGAGTTGTTGTAGTGGACATTGGTGTAGACAACGGCTTCACATTGACCATGTCGAACTTCTTCAGGAGATCTTTTGTGTACATGGCTTGATGTATGAAAGTGCCTTGCTTGCACTGCTTGATTTGAAGCCCAAGAAAGAAGGTGAGCTCTCCCATCATCGACATCTAAAATTCACTTTCCATAGCTTCCTGAAATATGGAAACAAGATCATGAGAGGAACCACCAAAGATGATATCATCCACGTAAATCTGAACCATTAGAAAGTCATTGTCATGCTTTAGAGTGAACAAGGTTTTATCAACACACCCCATGACATACCCACGCTCTAGCAAGAAGGTCTTAAGCCTAGCATACCATAGCTTAGGTGCTTGCTTTAGCCCGTACAAAGCCTTTTGAAGCTTGTACACACGGTTTGGGTATTTGTGGTGCTCAAAGCCAGGGGGTTGCCTCACATAAACTTCTTCCTCTATGAAACCATTTAGGAAAGCACTCTTGACATCCATTTGATAAAGTCTAATGCCCTTGGAGGCAGCAAATACAAGCAAGATCCTAATGGCTTCTATGCGAGCAACAGGAGCAAAGGTTTCACCATAATCTAAGCCCTCCACTTGGCTAAAACCTTGAGCAACTAGCCTAGCCTTGTTTCCCACAACCTCACCATCCTCCCCATGTTTGTTTTTGAACACCCACTTGGTTCCTATGATATTGACATTTTTGGGAGGCTCTACAAGGGTCCAGACTTTGTTTCTCTCAAAGTTTTCCAACTCCTCATGCATGGCATTAACCCAATGTTCATCAGATAGTGCGTGTCCAACATCTCGGGGTTCAAAGGTTACATCAAAGAGAGAATTGGTAATGCAAGCAAGATGTGCAGACCTTGACCTTGTTGTCCTCTCATAGAGATTACTGATCATCTATTGAGGTGGATGTTGACACTAAATGTGGTGAGGAGCCTCTCTCTCAGAGTGTACCTCCCCCTCAACCACAGCTGGAGCTCGCTCGACAGCCGCTGAAGTCGATGTAGAAGCTTCTGGACCCTCTACTGGAGTAGTGGTAGCAGCAGGAACAAGCTCAGATAAGAGATGAAGTGAATCATCATCATCATTATCATCAAAGCCCTGTAGGTCCTCTTCTACAAAGATGCTTTCCTTCAGCTCCTTGTCACCTGCAGACTCAATCACATTCCTTGCACAAGAGTTTGATTCATCAAAGGTTACATCGCAGGACTCTACGATGGTGTTAGTCTCTAAATTCAAAACTCTGTAGGAATGACGATGAAGAGAGTAACCAAGAAAGATGGCATCGGAAGATCTCGACTCAAACTTATCAAGATTGCCACGCTTGAGAATAAAGCACTTGCAGCCAAAAGCACGCAAAAAAGAAACTGAGGGCTTTCTCCCAAAACACAGCTCATAAGAAGTCACATTAAGAATTGAGCGCAAGAAAATCCAATTGGAAACATAGCAAGCAGTACTAATGGCCTTAGCCCAGAACCGCCTCAGAGTCCTATGCTCATCGAGCATCATCCGAGCCATCTCCACTAAGGTTATGTTCTTTCTTTCAACCACACCGTTCTGCTGGGGAACACGAGGTGCTGAAAACTGATGCTCAATACGATGCTCACGACAGAAAGCATCAAAGGAGGAGTTCTTGAACTCGGTGCCATTATCACTGCGAATTGCTCGTAATGCACCAGGGAGTTCCTTGAACAACCTCAAGGATAAGCTCCAAAAGTGATGAAACACTTCATCCTTGCTCTCAAGAAAGTAGACCCAAGAGTAGCGAGAATAGTCGTCAACAATCACGAGAACATACCACTTCCCACCCCTCGAACGAACCCGAGAAGGGCCAACAGTGTCCATATGAAGCAACTCTCCAGGGTGTTCAGTCATCACCAAATTGATTTGTAGATGAGAAGCAGTAATCATTTTCCTATGACGACAAGGAGCACAAACCAAATCCTTATCAAATTTGAGCTTACGCAATCCTCGGATCAAACCTAGGCCACTCAAGCGACATAGCAAGTCAAAGCTCATGTGACCCAGTCTCCTATGCCATTTCCAGAGCTCAGAAGAAGATTGAGCAAACAAGCACTTGTGAGAACCAGGAGAACCAACAAAATTAGCCTGAAAAACTCTGCCAATATGAGAAATCCTACAAACCAAGGAACCACTCAAATCAAGAATACAAGAAGTATTCGACTTAAAGCGCACTTCCAAACCAACATCAGGAAGCTGAGAGACAGAGAGGAGATTGTACTTGAGATACTCAACCAAACCAACAACCTTGAGAGTGAATTTTTCATGTACCTTTACCGCACATCTTGCCTTCACTCTCCCTCTCTTGTCATCTCCAAAGGTCACATACTCCTGCCGCTTCAAGGGAGTGAGGCTGAAGAAGCACTTTGCATCTCCGGTCATGTGGCGCGAACACCCGGAGTCCATCAACCATTTGTTCTCCAAGCCTCCACTTGCTGCCTACAAAGAACGAGAAGGAAAAGTCGATGGCTCAGTGCTGGGGTTAGTCAAATGAGATTTAGGAATCTAGCACTTAACGATACGACCGGTAGTAGTCATCACAGTTCTTTGCACATTATCATTTGAACGCATAGGACGAGAACCATGACGGGGTAAACGTGGCCTGTCAAAGCGTCTCGACTCAAACCTTGGGTTGTGAGGATAGAAATCATCAATGTGAAAGCCAAATCCACGCGAATGATGCTCACCACGATGGGGAAAACGTGGGGCGCCACAGCACTGCTACGCAAAGTCTCTGTTTCGTAAATCAAAGCCATATGAGGAATGACCCTGTCCAAGATAGTCACGAGAAAAAGAGCGAGGCTGAAAGTCAACAAAATCATCATAAAAAGCATCCCTAGTCAACTCAGCTTGCTTCCACTCAATCCTCTTACGCCTATAACAGAATTCATCCAAGTGGCCCTTGCGACCATAAAACATGCAAATGTAGACACCCTTAGGATTAGGCTTGGTTTGCATGGCAGGCTTGGGTTTTGGCTTCTCTGTTTTCTTTGGGTTGAAGGAGGGTTTTGGATTGGGTGGATAGTATGTGTCAGTGGGTTTGATGGTGTTTTCCTCATCCTTGTAGTTGGAGCTAGGAACAAACTTACCCACATTCTCACTCTCCTTGTCACACCTCTCAAATCCCAAGCCCAAGTTATAGGTTGACCTAGAAGCACTCTCCTTCACTCTTGCCAGATCACTCTCAATCTTTTCCTCACTCACTAGGGTTCTCTGGAGCCTAAAAACAAGATAGTCATTTTCCTGAACTAGGACTTTGTTTTCCTCCCTAGTGATTACTAGCTTGTCCTTGAGGGACACACATTCCTCACATGGTGGTGGAAAGACCTTAGAGCGAGTCTTAATGAGCAGCTTGGACTCAAGCTCTTTGACTTTGAGGGACTGAGCTTCCAACTCCTCTGTGAGCTTGGGGCACTTCTGACATGCACCCAAAAGAGTTAGTCTAGCTTTGAATTCATCAAGCTCCTTGAGGGCACTCTCAAGCTGACTGGCAACTTGAGCATGCACACTCTCCCTCTGTGCAAGATCACTCATCACAACTTGACAAGACTCACACTCAGCAGCAGTATCAACACAAGCAAGCTTAGACCTAAGAGAAGCAATTTCAAAATCAGCACTCTCCATCTTAGACTTAAGCTCTCTACTCTCACAAACAGCACTGCGAAGCTTATCATCTTGTAAGAGCAAAACATCGCGCAAATGATCAAGTTCAGAAGAGAGCTCATCAAGAGTGGGAGGTACCTCACTTGTGTCGGAGTCGGATCCAAAGTCTGTGTCATGGTCGTTCTTTGCCATGAAGCAATGCCCGGTGAAGTCATCCTTCCTCTTGACTCGTGGCATCTCAACTTCCTCCTCCGAGCTTGAAAGGCCTTCGCTTGATGTGAGGTCAACATCGCTCAAGGCGGCAACACAGGCGCGTACAATGGCCTTGGCAAACTTCTTGGAGTTCTTGCCCTTCTTGTAGAAGCGGTTCTTCTTCTGCTTGAAGTCTTCGGTGTAGTTGTCGCGGTACCCAGCCTTCTTCTTCTTCTTGGTACAGTCAACAATGAAGTGTCCCGGGTCACCGCACTCAAAGCAGGTTCTTGAACCACCTCCTCTTCTCTCCTTCCGGTTGTTGTAGAACTTCCTGAACTTCCTTGTGAGCAAGGACAGCTCCTCATCAGGAATGCACTCTATCTGTTCATCGGAAGCTGTAACAAGAGAAGACAAAGCAAACTCCAAAGAAGACTTGTCAAGTGAGGGGTTAGTTCTATAAGAAGCACAACCGTGATCACCCTTCTGAGAACTAGAAAGCAGAGCCATGCTAGAAGCAGGAATAACATGATTAGGACAAGATTTCCTAGACAGTTCATGAGATTTCAGCTTGCTATATAGTTGCTCACAATTAAAGGTATTAAATTTAGCAGTTTCTTCTAGAGCAGCAATTTTAGACCCCCAAACATTTTCATCAAGTGAGTACAACAGTTGCTTAGCTCTATCATTGTCATTGTACACAAGGTTACCACAAGCCCGCAAGTTGCATACAATTGCCTCAAACCTATGAAAGGTGTCATCTTGTGACTCGCCAGGTTTTTATACAAAGGTTTGGTACTATCTATTGTAAGAATCCTTACGCATAGACTTGACTTGGTTGGTACCCTCATGGTAAGTATAGAGCTTAACCCACATAGCATGAGCAGTGTCAAGGTGTGCAACCCTATCATATTCACTCCTACCAAGTGCAGAGAGCAGAATATTGATAGCTTTGGAGTTGTTCTCATACCTGACTAACTCACCTACAGATGCAATGTTCAGGTCGTATGGTACAACATACTCCTGTTCAACAACCTCCCAAATTGCACGTCCTTGACTCAGCAGATACGCCTTGGTCCGCGACTTCCAGTAGGAGAAGTCGTCTCCATCAAACATCCATAGCTTAACCGCACACTTCTCCATGTCGCCTTCGGATCACAAAGCCGGTAAACGTCAACTAGTGACCAAACCGGCTGTGATACCAATTGAAGGACCGAGAAGGCGACCAGAGGGGGGGGGGGGGGGTGAATGGGAGCCAATCGAAATTCTCTAAGAGAACTTGGCCTATATCCCAAAAACAACCCAAGCCAAACTCTAAATCGATCACCAAGACTACACACACCAACTAGTGGTGTACTAACCCTAGGAGTGATCAACCACGGCAAGAAATACAGCGGAAACAAAAACGAAACAATAGAGCCTCGAGATAGTCAAAAACCTCACAAACTGCACCTTACTGAACTACCACCGACAGTGCCGATCAGGACCATCGGCAGTGCTGGTGCGGGGTTCTGAGACCCACCGGCAGTGCCGGTCCTGGTCGTCGGCAGTGCCAATTGACCCCGAAAGAACAACAGAAACTTTCAGGAATTTGGCAAATCTTCTCCAAAACCTAACCAAACGAACTCCAAATGACGCGATTTTTGGACCAGTGAATCCTCATCACATCACGACTCTAATCCTAGAAAATCATCTCAATTGGCTCAAGGAATCATCACAAATTTCAGATCTTGTGCTAAGAACACCAAAAAGGGGAAACTTGAGAAATCCTTCAAATTAAAGGTGCTAGAGCTATTGATTCGGTAAAGGATCCATAAAGGATTGTTCTAGCTCATCCTAGCAACAAGTTTCTCAAGAAATCCGAGCCAAAAACTCATCCAAAAATAAGATCATAAATCACCACGAAAATAGCTCCAAAAATAGGAAAAAGGGAATTTCGGGATTCAAGTGAAGAGGCAAATCTTGAGCATGAAAATACTTCTCATATCATAGAAAGGTGCTTACAAGATCCATAGGTACAAGGCTAGAAAGCCACCCTCTTCCTCCCACTATTTGGAAGAGCAAGAGTTGTCTCTCACACACCCTTTTCTCTCCTCTAAAACATGAAGTCCTCTCCTAACACTTTGAATAGAGTCCTAACACAGGGCTAATGAAAAGAGAGGCACCTCTCCCACTAGCCACACCTCTCCTTATGTAGGCCTAGGGTCTATTATCCACATGACCACTCTACCCTTGACCTACATAACACACCCACCTACCACCGGGGGCATAACCGTCCATCTTTTTCCTCATCGCCCGAATGCTATCGGACGCTTCACGTCTTTGCTTCATCTCGAAGCAAGCTCCGTGATGATACCACGTGCACCACCAACCACCGCCACCGGTTTTGAGGCCCAAACCGGGAAACCACCTTGCACGCTTCTCAAAGCGTGACTTCTTGATGTTGACGCGTGTCACCTTGTCCCGCGATCCTGATCACCGGCAAGCCTCTCCCAGTCCCTGTCCATCGGGGCCCCTTGTCACTTGCACCGGCACCCCGTTCGCCTTGACGTGGTCACCATGCCGTCTTCATCATCACCACAGTTTTGAGGCTCAACCGCGAAACCGTCCGTGCTTCTTGCCTCTCCATGTGTATGGTGTGGATCGCCCTTGACTTCACGTGGCATCCCGATCGTCTGGCCCCAAGTCCCCTACTTGTGCCTGATCCTCTCGTCATTGACCGCCAAGTCAACTCCAGTGACCTACATATCATGAGACAAGCAAACACATTTCCCATTTCCTTCAATATCACTAATAGCTCCACCAACTCCGGTTAGTCATAACCATGATATGCAATCTCATGCAATCCCCGGATTCCTGCATTTCAACTCAAACACCAAATCCGCTCAAGTCAATTACTCATCACATATATTGCAAACCATGGCACATATCCTCATGGTTTCTCATTTTTAATAGTAATTATGTTTCTCCTTCATCCCTTTATGTGATATTTGAACTGTTACTGGCCTACGTGCTTGTGCTACACGCTATGGAGCTTATGCGAGTTTCATTCTGATCTTTTACACAATACATTTTTGCATAATAAAATGAATTATGAATTTTAAAAATACAGAACATTTCTATAAGCTAGTATTCATTAGACATCATGTAAAAGTCCATATCGAATTTCGTCCCATCCCCAAGTAAGGATGAACTTGCTATGATCGAAATCTCCATGTGGACCCAACCAAAATATCAATCTATTTCACACTTATTTAGTATGATTTTTTAAATATTTCATGAAATCTTACTATGGTCAAAATCATCTTGTCTCTGATACTTATGATTACCTTGATATCAATACTTATGGTCCAGAAATATGCTAACAATTATGGTTGACGAAGCCAATTCCGAAATTTTATGGTCGCGAGACCAATACTTATGATCCACATCACATCTGTCTAGCGACTTATAGTCTTATGATATGATGCCAACAATTAAGCTCAAAATAAATTATGGTTGGGATGTCTCTTTTAATGTAGAATTTTATGGTTTCATGACCAACTAGATTTCACCTTTTTACGGTCCTACACCATGAGCAAGGCTTCATGGTCGTGACCGCGAATATCAAATTTTTATGGTTGCAGATTATTAAAAAAAACTTAAAAGGAAAATTATGATACTATTTACAGTTATTGTAGCAATTATTATGGTTCGGAGGAAAATTATGAACGTGGAGGAGAATTCTGGTCAGCCAAAACAAATTCATTATGGTCACGGGAATTCATGGAGGCAACTTACGGTTGTGGAGGAGAATTCTGGTCAGCGAGAAGAAGTTCATTATGGTCGTGGGAATGTGTTATGGTTGTGGGAACAAAATTCATTATGGTTGCGGTCCACCTCCGGTCGCCGCGCGCATTAAATAGTTATATGGTATATATATATAGCGCTATGGTATATATATATATATATATATGATTATTAATATCATAGCATTAGCCCTGAAACATTGTAGTTTGGTACAGACACAATATCACATAGCATTTGATTTATGATTATTAGTAAATGACAAGATTGTCGGTCGTGATACCATAAAAGGTCTAGCTGCATTTGCCAGGAGATGTATGGCTAGTATTGTGAAAATGCAAATTGTATTTTCGCCAACTTTAGGTGGTGCCTATAAAAAAAATAGACATGCATTTATAGATGAAGTAGTTACCACTTGTACATTGTATATGCATCCTCCTCGGTTGGAAAGAACATGCCCACCATACGCACAATGGATTCAGGTACGTGTGCGCCCTGCCAAAAATGATAAACCTTCTAGTCATACGCCCATCGTCTGTACTTGAATTACTAAATGTATAGCGCTATGGTAAATTCTGACCACCACATATTTTTTATATTTTTTAAAACACTACCTGTACGCCACAACATCAATTCTAGCCCTATTTTGTGAAATTTTCAATATTTCACGCTATCAAAAATTACCAGGCCACTCTAGACTCAGTAAATCAGGAATTATAAAACGATGGTTAAAGAATCAGGAAAGAATTAGTGTAACGAAATAAAATCCACAGCTGAGAACTTCTTACATGAGTAAAGGTCAATCCCTCCTGGGGAGAGGCCATCTCTGCTTGTGTCAGCGTTGCTGGGGGTGTCCTTTCACAATGCGGCAAAGAATCAGCATTGTTTTGCCGTATAGGGCTTCCAACCATGCTCGGCTGCGTCGTCTGTGTCTGAGCATGAGCCATAGAAGACACAGTTGCAAACTCTGGAGAACTGGAGTTCATCCCATCCATTGGACAAGGTCGTCCTCGACTGTGGCCTTCCATTAGCCGATGCTTGCAAAGTGCGCTATTCTCATGGTGGCGCCCCATGCCGCCTCTTGACCTGATTGTGCCCTGAACGCAATAACCCTGCATTCGTATAAGCTTCCCCCACTCCGTGCCTATCTATTTGGCAATACTCCCGAAAACTATGCATGTGACAAATGGAAAGGACTTTTTAACGAGATCTGGGCACCTACCCCTTTATTCTTTCCATTTTTATTTCCCTTTTCAATCTTCTGTACCAAGATGTTGAGCGCTAGCGTTTCCTAATTTCAAGGCACTTACTCCATTGTATGAATTTCCTTTTATTAATTATTTATTGGTCTTTCCTCCTACTTTATGGTTATGGTCCACGTCGTATGTTGTATTGGTCAACTTAAAAAATAATGTTTATTGGAACCATAAAATTACTACTACACATTATGTTTTTCTGACAACATTCATCAATTCCGTCTATCTTCTTTGATCCTGCCCCTGAGAACATTAAATCAAATCAGGGCATGTAATTCCTTCAACACGAGCACTGGACAGATTAATCTGATACATGGCCTCACCACTTTGGAGCCAATTTATATGGTTACGTTCACACCAATACTTATGCATGACCCCGAATACTTATGGTTATGTTAATTATGGTGCAGAAAATGGCTAAATTACAGTAGAGACTATCATTTGCTCTAAGATTGAAATATGGCTACAAATTGCTTTAACTTTCTTATTGTTGTCAAACAAATATTTTTAATTATAATTGTGTTTCTCATTCATCTCTTTTATGTGATATTTGAACGGTTACTGGCCTACGTGCTTGTGCTCCACGCTACGGATCTTATGCGAGTTTCATTCTGATCTTTTACACAACACATTTTTGCATAATAAAATAAATTATGAATTTTGAAAATACAGAACTTGTAAGCTAGTATTCATTAGATATCATGTAAAAGTCCATATTGAATTTCGTCCCATCCCCAAGTAAGGATGAACTTACTACGGTCGAAATCTTCATGTGGACACAACCAAAAATATCGATCTATTTCACACTTATTTAGTATGCATTTTTAAATATTTCACGAAATCTTACTATGGTCAAAATCTTCTTGTCTATGATACTTATGATTACCTTGATATCAATACTTATGGTTCAGAAATATGCTGACAATTATGGTTGACAAAGCCAATTCCAAAATTTTATGGTCGCGAGACCAATACTTATGATCCACATCACATCTGTCTAGCAACTTATAGTCTTATGATATGATGCTAACACTTATACTCAAAATAAATTATGGTTGGGATGTCTCTTTTAATGTAGAATTTTATGATTTCATGACAAACTGGATTTCACCTTTTTACGGTCCTACACCACGAGCAAGGCTTTCATGGTCGTGGCCGCTAATATCAAATTTTTATGGTTGTAGATTATTAAAAAAAAACTTCAAAGGAAAATTATGATACTATTTATGATTACTGTAGCAATTATTATGGTTCGGAGGAAAATTATGAACGTGGAGGAGAATTCTGGTCAGCCAAAACAAATTCATTATGGTCGTGGGAATTTGTGGAGGAAAGTTACGGTTGTGGTCAGCCAAAACAAATTCATTATGATCGTGGGAATTCGTGGAGGAAACTTACGGTTGCGGAGGAGAATTCTGGTCAGCGAGAAGAAATTCATTATGGTCGTGGGAATGTGTTATGGTTGCGAGAATTCATTATGGTTGCGGTCCGCTGACCTCCGGTCACTGCTGCGCTAAATAGTATTTAGCGCGCTGCGTGTTAAATAGTTGATCCCTATATATATATATATATATATATATATATATATATATATATATATATATATAGATGTATGATTATTAATGCCATAGCATTAGCCCTGAAATATTGTAGTTTGGTATAGACACAATATCTCATAGCCATTTGGTTTATGATTATTAGTAAATGGTAAGATTATCGGTCGTGGTATCATAAAAGGTCTAGCTGCATTTGCCAGGAGATGTATGGCTAGTATTGTGAAAATGCAAATTGTATTTTTGCCAACTTTGGGTGGTCCCTATGAAAAAGATAGACGTGCATTTGTGAATGAAGTGGTTACGGTTACAAGGACAAAGACACGAATAATTGGAGTTGGACAGTGGAAACATGGAAGCAAAGAAATCAAGAATTACATCACAGACAACATTATGGTATGTTAATTTCCTTTTAAACCATTTATGAGTTGTTGACAATATATTAACATGAGTAGCTTACAATAGGAAGGGTGGGACATGGAGCACATTAGTGATGCCAAGGAAAAGATATTGAAGGTTGCGCGAGAGCACTACAGAGAATGGAGATCCACTTTTAGTACTACATATAAGACATACAAGAGTTATGATGCCAGAATAAAGCATAATCCTGAAGACCTGGATATTGTAGAGTGGCACTATTTAATCAAGTACTTTAGAACTTCAAAGTTCAAGGTAACACAATGTTCATTTCTTGTAGTCCAAATGCTCCAAGGTAACTTGTGAGTCTTTTTCTCAATTGTTTGGGCAAGTGGGATGAAATCCTCTAATCTTGGTTTTGTGGTAAATAGTGGCAATTATAGGTATGTGAATGGCAAATTTCCTATGTTTAGTATAACTATGATTGATTTGTTATGATCTATTACTCTCTAAAGTTTGTTACTTAAGCAAATGTGTGTAGTAGGGCTTTCAGAGCTGTCGTCTTGGGAGGCTTCCATTACCCTGTATCATTCTATGTTGCTAATTTCTTGATTCCCAAACTACCTTGTTTCTTTGACCTTGTAACCACATATGTCCCAAGCAGGCAGCAATGAAAGTGTGATGTATTGTCCATTTTTAGCTAGTTTGCCTGCTTTGATAGATAATTTGAAGTGTTTGTGAGTCTTTTTCTCAATTGTATGGACAAGTGGGATGAAATCCTCTAATCGTGGTTTTGTGGTAAATAGTGGCAATCATAGGTATGTGAATGGTAAATTTCCCACATTACACCCAACTATATTAGCCAGGACCTCCAATCTATCATTACTGACATTTAGTACAACTATGATTGATTTGTTGTGATCTATTACTTTCTAAAGCCTGTTAATTCAGCAAATGTGTGTAGTAGGGCTTTTAGAGTTGTCGTCTTGGGAGGCTTTCGTTACTAGGAGCGTATTATTATGTGTTGCTAATTTCTTGATTTCCAAACAACCTTGATTTTTTGGCCTTGTAACCATACATGTCCCAAGCAGGTAGGGATGAAAGTGTGTTGTATTGTCTATTATTAGGAGTGTATCATCTGCATATTAAACTATTGGAAAGTCCTGACCTTCTTTGTTTTGCAGTGGTAGTCTGAGTTTCCTAACTGTAATTGTTAACTTTTCGAATAAGATCAGTAGCCAAAACTCTACGAATTGTAAGGAAATGAAAAATATGCATGTGATGGGTTTGAAGCCTTTCTCTCAGTGTAGTTGGGAAATGATAAACATAGTCATGACTGTTCTCTGCTTGTAACACATTAATCTGATATATTAGTGATGTGTACGCTTGCATTTGTAGAGAGATATAGAAAATGGTGCTGAGCTGGGCCCTATGGAACTCTTTAAGGTTACTCACATGAAGCGTGGACAATAGTCAAATGAGACATCTGAAAGTATTTATGTGAGTTTTATAAATTTTGTGAATTAATTACTTTTTATTGCAACATTGCGTACATTGATCACATATATTTGTTTCTTTTCCTCAGAGCAATGCAGCCAGGAGATTGCATATGCTGAATTATCTAAATTGGGTTCTACGAAGCAAGAAGTAACACATCTGCATGTGGTAAAGAGAGGCTTGTTCTCCACCAATCATACATGGAAACAACCGGCACCAAATCAAGCAGGTTATGTGGCCAAGGTTACATGCATAATCCAAATAAAAAGCAACTACTGAAAAATAGAGTCCAAGAACAAGAGCTTGAGCTTCAACAATTAAAAGTGCTTCTTGCAAAGCAAGTTGCCGATAAGGAAGATGAGGAGGAGCGACTCATAGCTAAACTTAAAAAAAAAATTCTTGCAAGAGTTTCTAGCAATGTTTCCACAAAACTGTAATCTAGAGGTAACACTCTCATGCCCACCCTCAGATCTGAAAGATACATTTTTTGCATCTGTTTTTAGCATTTTTTCCTTCTTTGGCCCACCCAAACCAGCCCGATAGCATTTGGCCCAACCTAGAGGTTAGGCCTAGCTACGCCGCTGCCAAAGCTCTGTTGTCAATTAAAGATTCATAGTGCTCCTGAAAGTTTCTGAAATTGCTCACATAGATTATAGTCGAAATCTCAACTGCTTTTAAATTTTTGTGACAGCCCAATGTTTAACTCTAAATAATTAATGATAAACCTTAATTAGCAATATGGTTAAGCCTAGGTGTGATTAAAGGATCACATGAAATAATAAAGCACCAGCTCAATTTAAATTTTGAGGTCAACAAAAACCTTGCAATCAAGTGTGAAGCAACTTTAAAAAAATTTATACAACTTATGCCAAATAAATTCATGTGCATGTTGGGAATAATAATTTATAATTTTGGACCAAATTTGGAAATTTTATAACTTTTTGAAATGCCCCAAAAAATTTTATAACTTTTGGAAATTTATAAGACTTTATTATAAAATAATTTTATTTGACCTGGCCCAAGTGGACCCCACCAGAGCCCCATAAATATCCCCAAGGACCTGTATTCAAAATAATTTTAACTTGAGGATGTATTATTTTGTTCAAGAATCAGAACAAAGGACTTGTTTGTAATTTATTCAAATTTTCTGAGGGCTCAAGTGCAAAAAGCGCTTGTTTTCTTCCTCCTCCCGCTCCAGGCCAAACCGGCCACGCACGCACGCTGTTTTTTCCCGCTGCTCCCCTCGCTTCCCCGCTTCCCATGTGTCGCGCTGCTCCACGCGCTGCCGGCCTACATCAGTGCCTTGCTACACCTCTATCTGCTGCGCCCAAAGGCCACCACCCTGTCCTCTCCTGCTGCCGTCCAAAATGCCAAAGCAGAGCTCGTTGCCACCTCGCATGCCACCGCCCCCCCCCCCCCCCTTCCCGTCGATTCTTCGCTTCGTAGCACGTTCGTTGTGCTATGTTGTCACTCGCCGACCATCGTAGGCCTTGTTCGGGAGACATGTTTTAATTACCAATATATGATGTTTATATGTATGGTTTAGGTGAATACATGTGTGTCACTCCAACCATTCAAACACATGTATGGTTTAGTTCCAAAGGTTGGAAGATGTGGTTTGATTACTAGGGTGGAAGTACTAAAAATGGATGGGTTGAACTGGTGTTCAAATCATATTGGTCTAACCGAACGGTCATTTTTCTTTGAGCTGGTTTTTGTTACAACCCAAACCATTCCACCCTATTACATTTCATTCCCAGCATATTACATGCAAAACCGAACGAGGCCGTAGTGTTTCCCTCTGCCTAGTTCCTGCCGTTGCCTGCCCTTCCACGCGCCCTCGAGAGGCCGCCTCCGCCTGTTGCCATTGCCGAAGCAAAACGCCGCTGCACCGCGCGTGCCCAGTTTTGACCTTGACCCTGACCAACACCAAAACCCGTGCGCGTGCGTGCCCTGTATTCAGCCACCCCGACCACGAGCTCGATTGTCCATTTAAGAAAGCACACCGACCCTTTCCCCCACATCTCTGTTGCCGCCATTGTCGAGCCTCTGTTCGAGCTCAAGGCTTGCCGCTCTAACACCCAACCGGCCAGAACAACTTCCTGGCTAGTTGAGCACACGAACCCTCCACCCTTCTGCAAAAATCCGAGTGCAATTCCCTGTACGAGTCGCTGTGAATTTGAGTTTTCTTCCGAAATCTTTCCCTGTGACCACCATCGTCGCCGGGACCAATCTTTTGAAATCGCCGTGAGCCATTTCCAAATTAATTGCTCAAGATTATTCTAGACTCGTGTGCGATCCTTTTTAACCCAAGATTTTCCCCTTTTTTTGCTTGAACTGAGCGCAGTTCAACTTTTCCCCAACGTCAACCTCCGGCCATCACCACCTCGTCGACGAACTCGGTGCTCCGCTCCTCCTCGGCGCAGCCCAACTCGATGCTGGTCCTCTCCTTGCATCCGTGAAACTATAGGAGAAAGCCACGCATCGTTTCCAGCCCTCTGCACAATTCGTGACGCTGCCGAACCTCTCTCAACCGCTGTCTCTCGTCGTCGACTAGCTTCTGGTGAGCCCCTGCCCTTGCGACCACCACCAGCCGACGCACCTTGCCAAGCTTATCACTCCCGCACGCGTGCGGCGAGCTTCCGACACCCGCAGCGCCCGGCGGCGAGCACTCCGGCGAGCCCTGCTGCTTCTTTGGCGACACACACTGGCACGCCGAGCTAGCATGCTGATGCACTGATCTGGCGCCTGCTGGCAGCCTGAGTGGCAACCGCATGGCTCTGATGTGTTGCTTGCATGGCACGCCTTTAGTTAAAACAAAAACTAGAAAAATAGAAATTACAAAAAAAATGCTAGATAACTTTAGAAAATCATAGTAAATGCAATACAATTCCAATGGAGCTAAAATAAAATGTGCTAGTTTCATCTTAATCTGCACTATTTAAGAAAAATGGTAAAATGATGCCTCTGAACATATATTTTTTAAGTAATTATCTTTTTCAAACACTAATTAAATTACTATAAATTCTAGGAATGAAATTTAAATCTGATTTTTGGCATGCACTATTAATTTATGATCTTACACCACCCTGAATTTTTGGTTAGTTAGAATATTCATTATTTCATGCCCTAGAAATTATTTAGCACTTTTACTTGTAAAAATGCTAGTAAATAAAATAGCAAATCCCAGGAGCTGCCACTTGGTGAAAATAAAGATTTTACATGTCTCTGTACATAATAAATCACCCATGTCCAGCAACACATTTTCACTTTAGTAAATGAATTAATTGCCCTTAAGACTATATAAACCCTATTAAATGATAAATTGAGAACTGGTTCCTTTGAAGCATATGGCTTCGAGAACATGTTAATAACAATGTTGACTCCTTAACACCACTGCATTGCGCATTTGCCATATTATTGTACAGTATTATTTCGGTACCGTTAACACCTTGTTCATTTTAGGTACCGAAAATCAGGAGCCAGAACCAGATTTTTAGCAGACCATAATACGGAGGGGCAAGAGATTATAGTTGCTAACACTTGTGCTGACCAAGGCAAGCCCCGATTTGCATATGCCATTTTATAAATTTCTGCTAGTTTTAATATATCACTCCTAGTGTCTGTATTAAATGTTGCATTAAGTTAATAGGAGTTGGTTGGAAATTCAC
This sequence comes from Eleusine coracana subsp. coracana, assembly GCA_032690845.1. Taxonomy (NCBI): domain Eukaryota; kingdom Viridiplantae; phylum Streptophyta; class Magnoliopsida; order Poales; family Poaceae; genus Eleusine; species Eleusine coracana. The sequence goes on from CM064418.1 coordinate 36,774,609, forward strand.
TTGCACATTATCCAAATATCCCATGTTAATGTTATAGGGGTCATGGTAGGATTCGGTACTAAATTACTATGCTTAGTAATATAATATTTTTGGTAGTCCTATTACTGTTACTAAGAGAATAACTTGATCACTAAATCTAAACTTAATGGAATAAATTTACTTTTATGTTATGACCGCGCAGGGATGATACATGTGTAGGTTTGCAGCAACACATGGGTTTTAAGTGCGGTGGCCCTACCTAGTCGAACCTAGGACTCGTCCGTCGTTGGCCCCTTGATCAAGCATTGAATAGTATCGAATACATGCTAGTTTTATGGGCACTAGTAAACTGATGTAGTACTAAAGCTACTTGCAATAGGATCGGTTAAGGTGCATTTGTCAATCACCCTTTTGCTGCTGGGGTGGGTAGTTCATACCATGAAGTAATGTTGGCAGAACAGCATGGCCACTCGGTGTCACCACACCCGGTCTATGGTGTAAGTTCTTTTATTGTGAAAGGTTGCCATATAGGATCTTAATTTGTGCGTATACGTCGTGTACTTCGGGTATTCCCAGCTGGTATAAATCAATTACAATTGCTGACGCTCACAGAAATGAGTACGATTGTTTAGTGAGTCATCACATAGTCGCATGGAATCAAGAATTGGATTATGGCTAATGTTTTGTTACTAATGATTATTATTGCTGCTGTTACTATATTGTATTTACTGTATGTTAGGCTTTATTATTCTTGCATTGTGCCACTAAAGTTATATTTTAGCTCCACCTAGTTAAATTGGTTAAATCAAATTTTGTAGAACTAATAGGTTGCTTAGTGCAAGTCTTATAAAATAGCCATCCTATTAGATCCAATGCATGTCTAGATCTTTGACGGGTAAGCTGTCACACCTGGTTTTAAGGCCAAAACCGAATGCTTCTGTATATGTGCCCAAGATCAAGATTTCACGCATACAGGACAAAAGTAAAGTAACAGTAAATAACCGATGTCATTATTAATATTATATTGTACCTTTATTACATAGTCTAGAATACATCAAGTAGATAAAAGAAAACAATGGAAAACTCCATAACGCCATAGGCAGTCAATTAGGGGTCGCACTCCTAGTCGAAGTAGTCCTCGTAGGCGTAGTCCATCATGCCATCGTCCTCTGACCAGCAGAATAATAGCAACAGCACAGGGAAAACTAAAACACATGAGTATTCTATTTACTAGGTGAAAATAGCCCAATAGGTTAACCACCTATCCAACATTATCGGTTGCCCACCGATAGCAGAACTATGAGTTATCCACCCATACCAGAACACTACAGGATACCGACCTGTAGCTCCCACCCAAAATGTTGTTACCCACCAAATCCACCCAAGTATCCATCTAATCGTGTGAGGATCCAGGTCGGTCTTGACCGTGAGCATGGCTATTATAACAGTTTTACACTCTACAGAGGTTGCACAACTTTACACACCGGTTGGTGATTCCATCACACATCGGTGACTAAAGTCTCCCTGTTACCAACACACTACCGTAGGTGTGAGGCCAAAAGATCACCACATGGTCTTTTAAAGCGCTCCCCAGCTTGCAAAACGTCCATGCCAAGGTTTTACCGCCGCGGGATTAACCATCCCTACAAAGCTCCCTCTGGCTCCGTGGCTAGAAATAACCCTTCATCACCTAAGGCCGAAAGTAACCGTCTTGTCCTCCTTCGTCGAACGCCCGCAAAACTGGAAAGAAATCTAATACTAAACCACACCTACCTATATCAGCCCTGTGCTTTGCGCTATTTTCCTGGGTGGCCGCTCCACGAATTTGGTTTGTATGACCATAAGCAGGCACTACCACAAACCAAACAGTACATTACCCATACTTGTGCATACCCCCACCATCCTCAACATCCTCCTGCTTGGGTCATCTAAATTACCCAAATGATAATTAGGTTCAAGTGAATATTAGTTAAGTTTATTATTATTCAATTTTAATCCCCCAAAGTACTGCACTAGCATGACGTACCCAAAAACACGTACACAATACCATAACCCAGGCGACAAGGAATAATAAGGAAGGATAAATGACACGGGATTCAAATTTAGACAAAGATGCATGAAAATAAGCTAATCCTTAATAGGTGCAATATGGTCAAGGAGACTTGCCTTGTTCTCCCGCTGGCTGCTGCTCAAAATCAAGATTCAGGAAATTCTAGAGCTGCTCCTCGTCTAATATCGATAAATACCAGAAAAGTAAAACACAAACAAATAAGGAATGGTACACCAAACATTTCCTAATGACTATGAAAGCAGTACTAAAAGATAGTACACGTTCCTATGATTCCGTGAGTGCAAAAATCACCTAAATCGGAGTTACGGTTGAAAAGTTATGCTAGTTTAAAGATTAAGGGTTTTGTTACAAAATTACATGCACGGAAACTAATTAATTTAATTGGATTTTATAGATTTGAAATAAAATAAAGATTAGTTTTATTAAAAATAGATGTTATGAATACTTATTTCACAATGTAATCATCAAAGAAATAGATTTTATTTTAGAAAACATATATCTTACTTAAATAGTAAAAGGCTAGTGAGTAAAAAGCAACTTTTAGTAAACTACAGGAAACAAAGTGTAAAACAAAGGGGCTGATTTATAATTTATAAAAAGTATAGGGGTTTTTGTGCAAAACAAAGGACCTATACTGTATTTACTTTAGAATCAAGGATTTAAGCACAAAAAATAAATGTTAAATTTGGTGGACCAAGTCTACGGTTTCCGTGGACCAGCTATTTCTACGAGTTCACAACTCCATCATGGACCAGGCTCTTCTAATCATGATCGTTGATTACCGATGGAGGGAAAAGGTTTTGACGAGGCGGGTGACGAACTGCAGCGGTGAAAACATGACACAATGGGCAATGAAGCCGGAGCTCACCGAGGAGTCACTCTAGGGCTTCGTTTGCTTCGGTTCCTGTCCTAAATGGATACGGAGATTGAGGGGAGCCTAACCAGGTGGTTGAGCAAGGCTGGGAGGTGGTTGGAGGCGGTTGACATCGAAGGGTGGCGCCAGTGCACGATACTACCCATCGGGGATGGGGCTCCTAGGGTCGCAGCTCGTCTCCAAGGATCAAGGCGTGCTCGTGGAGATCTTGCGCATGGGCAAACTAGTTGACGAGGGTAAAGGTGGCCAAGAAGAAGGAACGACGCACGATGGCAACTTATGGGTGAAGACGATGTCAGTCGAGGTGTTTCTACATCGGGTAAGGAAAATGCAGCCGAGGAGGGACACACATTAGATTTTATAGGAGTCGATGGAAAACGGGGAGGATGTGAGTGGAGCTCACCGAAAATCAATGGCCGTCATGGCCATCGATGTGCAATAGTTCTTGTGATTGGTCAATTAAGGCAACTAAGGTAGGGGAGTGGGGGATGGGAAATGGGGAAACCGTTTACGAGTTTGGTGGGTCGATTTTGGAACCGGAAAATTAAGTCGGGATGCGACAACGACGACGATGGTTTCCGGCAGCGGTGGCATTCCTATGGGAGGAAGAAGAAGACGTTTACGGTTGGCTTACTGGGTCGTGCTACTACGACAGTGGTGACTAGGCTAAGCAAGCCAGGAGGGAAAAAAAATAATGCGGGCGTGGAATGCTGGGTTACATGCTGGGCTAGGGATTAAGCCAAAAGAGTATTTAAATTAAAGTTAGGGGCCTAAATACAAAAGAGCCATTTATCTGAAGGTAATTAAAATAAAATAAATCCTGAATTCATGGACTAGGTTCATGGGGTCAATGGACCAAGCATATGCAGCGGTACGTGGTACATGGTGGACCGAAGAGCTGGTGGGCAGCTCAGCTGTGCCATGAACTGAACAGCGCTATGAAAGACTTGCGCGTTCCCATTGATTCACTACACTATTCGACCAATAACTTAAACTCACATCTTGGCAGCATTGTGGGACACGATATTAGAAGTACGGTTTTTACCTTTGCCCAAAAGATTTGGAGATCGAAGGGTTAAAACAGGGCGAGGTCGTGGAGCAATAGTTCGTGGGCCAAACGCGTTCCTGGAGCCTTGGGGCACGATATCGATCAGGGCTTTTGGGATTGCGAAGAGGAATTCTTGGAACACGACGTGGATTACATTTTATGGCTTAGAATGCTAGGGATTGATCACAGCAAGGTTAGAGATTACCATGTCACGCGCAGTCGATGAACAGACAGTGAGCAGCGTTCATGGCGAAGAAGATCGTGGTTGCTTCTGGGATCCAATAGCTATGCTCTTCGGATATGTTGGAGAGGGAATCCTGGAACACGAGCTGGTGAAGTTTCACGACATTTGGATAAGCGAATCGCCGGGAACGCCAGTGCCAACATGGCACTGCATGGCTGGACGCGAATGGAGCAGGGGGAACGACTAGAAACTTGGAGTCCCATGGTTGGAAAAGAGAGAGGGAAAGCAAGGGACGTCAGGACACATCACAAGGGGAGTCTAGGCCAGCTTTATAGGGGTGGGAGGCGGTGGAAGGTAGAGGAAAAATTTTGTCATTGCTTTAATGGCTAGTGGCGCCATTGATGGTCGTTGGAGCTCTGTGGTGCACAATTAAAACTGGAAACAGTTGGTAATGGAAGAGGAGAGGTTGGGCATCCGTTTGAGTTCTCAGTGGATCGGTTTGGGAGCTGGGAAGGCAGAGCAATTGGTGGTGTCGTCGGTTCTTCTGGGCAGCGACGCTAGAACAGAAACGTCGAGAGGAAGACATGAGGGGGTCTGGGTTTCGGCGGTGGCTTTGGGCCAGGCTACGTGGGTGGGCTGAGCTTGTTGCATATGGGCCTAGTGGCCTGAGTGGGAGAGGGGGAAAAGGATAGGCAGTTAGGCCATGGCGAGGCAATCAGCCAGGAGGTCTCAGGTGAGGTTCTTTTCTCCTTTTTCTTTGTTTTCTATTTCTAATTTTTAACTAACTCCAAAATAATTTCTACTCGAATTTTAAATAGATATCACACAATAAAAACTCTAATGCATACTACTCTAACATGAATGCAATAAATAAAAATAACAACCTAATTTTATTTATTTAATTTATAAAATATAACTTATACCTAAAGATAATGATAGCACAATAATTAGTTGAAGTCAGATTTTAATCTATTAAAAAAAGTTTTAAATTTTAGTAACACTACAAAAATTGAATTCTAAAATGTTACCAAACTACCTCCATTAACAGGAATCTCATCCCGAGATTCAGCATGGCTAGCATGAAAAAGGGTTAACGTAATTTGGGTTTTCATTCTTCATCCTAGATCCGGTTCACTTGATTGATTGTTGGTGTTCACCCCAAAAGTTCTCCAAAAGCCAACTTCATGTTCTCTTGTCCATATATGCCTCAATCCTCTAGATTCCATATCCATGTGGCTGGTGATGATCTCTATCCTCCTTAGATTGACACTTGGGTTTGTTCGAAACCAATCATTATTTGGCCAAGCTTCAAAGTAGTTGCTCTATTGATTAAAGAGGGAGAATAGGATAAGAAGGAATAGAGGATAGGTACCCCAACTAAACTAAATCTAGGACAACCTAATGATGTGATAACAAAGCAAAAATGCTTTGCAAGCACACCAGCACACAATCAAACATCAAAGTCAAACATAGCACACCACAAACAACTCAGTGTATACGATTAATGTTTTCTCTAGGGATGTTACTATCAAATGAAGGATCCTAAATTATGTTTCTATAGAAAGTCTGTCTTCATGTTGACGTAGAGTGTTGTCCAATGTACTCCATTTTGTGAAGAATATTCAACTATAGACCTTCATACGTAGTGAAATCACCTTGTGGAATCTTTGGGATCATTCATCTAGCTCGTGATTGCACAAATAGACAAAACTAATATTTTTAAAAAATAGGAAAGAATAAAATAAAAGACCACTTGTTCAACATTTGAGAATAGACAAGTAAGGAAAAAATATGACGCGAGGGAAAAAAAGTAAATGTTTTTTTTCAAATACTAATTTTGAAAATAGGACCTATGGCACGACTATTCTAACTAGGCTTGCATCCTACGTTCGACATGGCTCTGATACCACTCTACCACACCCGGTTTTAAGGCCAAAACCGAATGCTTCTATATATATGCCCAAGATCAAGTTTTCACGCATACAGGACAAAAAGTGAAGTAACAATAAATAACCAATGCCATTACTATTATTATATCATACTGTTATTACATAGTCTGAAATACATCAAGTAGATAAAAGAAAACAGCGGAAAACTCCATAACGCCACATGCAGTCAACTGGGGGTCGCACTCCTAGTCGAAGTAGTCCTTGTAGGCGTAGTCCATCATGCCATTGTCCTATGAGCAGCAGAATAATAGCAACAACACAGGGTGTAAGGATCATGACCATTGAAGTCACCCTAAGGTATGATGTTTTGGTGATGAATGACAAACATGAAATGTGACTAATATCTACACGAGTGTTGTTCATGTAGGAAACCTCTTCTATCTTATGATGATTGGCAATGACGTCCTTGGCGATTGATGATAATGACCACAAGCATGGAGGCTTATGAACTTGATGGAGTCCAAGGGTCGATGGAGATGGATCAAAGCGAAGAACGAGCTATGGTGCAAGTGTTTGGAACACTTGACCAGTTGTTAGGGTTTTGAGTCCATAGGAAAAACCAGACTATCAAGGGGTTCTAGATCATTCTCTTAGATCATGTCTAGTTAGTGATGTGCAAGGTTGCTTGGTATAATCACAAGCACTAGGTGACAATGGAGAAGCCAAGGAGCTGTTCAGAGAAGCCAAGAATCGGAGTCAAGCGAGGACGACAAGTTTCGGCTTCTGGACATAGAGACCGGACAGAGGGGTCAGTGGAGACCGGACTATATGGTCACTATGGGGAGTTGTTCGGGACTTCCAACAAGGAGCGAGGAATCTGACTGTGTAGGAGCTATAGAGACCGGATGGTATGGTCAGGTGACTGGACCGTACGGTCAGTTAAGCTGAGGAACAGTGTAGAGAGGAAGCCAACGTTCTGGAGTCCGACGACGATGTCCGATGCGTCGGATATGTCCGACAGTTGTACAGACTGGACGGTTCAGTCTACTGACCGGACACTCCGGTTAGTATGAGGAATTTGCCTGGACACAGTTGGGCCAACGGCTAGGAGAGCCGTTACTACAGTGACCGGACGGTCCGGTCTGGGAGAGACCGGACTATACGGTTAGTACGTCTAGAAAGGTGAATTAGTGGACTAACGACTAGTTTGAGGTTGGGAGCCTATATAACTTTGTTGATGGGGTCTTGGAGACCTCTCTTGGCCAGTGGAATACCTGAGAGCATTTGGTAAGGTCCAAGAGGAAAAGAGGAGAGCACTAGGAGAGGATATTGGATATCTTGAGAGTGCTAGAAGAGAGTAACTTGAGCATCTTATACATCTAAGCTAGGGTATCCTTGAGGGTGTTATCTAGATTGTTACTCTTGGTCTATGGTGAGACCTAGACCGGTTTGGTGTCGGTGATCGAGCCTATCGTGATTGGTTGTGAAGGCTGTCACACGTTTGTACACGGTTTGAGCCTGCCGGTGAAAGGGGCATCGCTAGTAAGCGCCCGTATCGGCTCGGGGAGTCTGGCAAGTTCTCGAGGGAGGCGAGCTTGTGCTTTGTGCAGCGGTGACGCACACCATGTCTTCACTCTAGGAGTGAATGCAGGCTCATGGGCGAGAACTCCACTTGGTGGTGGGAGGGACCGGGACTCTAGCGAGAGTGGTCCAATGAGGAGTAGGGAAAAGCGCCATCCTTCCGAGACCTCGAGAAAAAAAAATCAAGAGCCATCTCCTACTCTACTCCTTACTTTGATGCATTACTTTCTACATTTACATACCATTCTATTCATGCTTGTGTGTTTACCTTGCTCTAGTTGACTACCTTGTAGACTTGCATGAATAGGCTTCTTTACTTGCTAGTAGTTCTTAGTCTTCATACGTGATTACTAGCATGTATAGGAGTTGCTTTGGCTTAATTGATCTCCCTAGTATGTATTGTGCTACTCATGCTTGTGTGCTCTAGTTCCTTATCTTGTAGCATTGCATGAGTAGGTTCCTTTGCAAGCTTGTTGTTTGTTTCCATGTATCTTTGGTAACTAGCTTGCATAGGAGTTGTAATGCCTTTGTGTGGTCCACTAGTATGCTTAGGATGTTGTTCCTTTCATAGGTTTATTATCTCGCTAGTGTGATCACCACTAGGATTGCGTAGGAGTTGTTTTGAGTGGTTGGTTTTAGGAATTAGTGAAATTTATACATAGTGCAAGTTCCCGATTCACCCCCCCTCTCAGTCACCCGGTCCTTCAAGTGGTATCAGAGCCTAGCGCTCATTATAAGGCTTAACCACCTTGAGTAATGACCGTATTGAGTTGGGATGTCATGGCTCATGGAAGGATCGCTTTAAAAGCTACCTAAATGCCATGATTCTGGATGAGTTGATGGATACTCTTGTGGACTTTGCCAATACCTTTACTAATGATCATGTGTATGATGATTGTGATGATTGTGTGGAGGTGCCTAGTTCTAGTGAGTGGCTAGATTCTTCTAGCAATGACTTTATAGGTTGCTCTACTAGTGTGCCTAATATGATGATTGACAATGATGTGTCTCTTGATCTTGCTTACTCTACTAGCATGATTAGTATTGATGATGTTTGTGGTCCTCCTATTGATCATGCTAGTAGTTCTCTTATTGAGGAGTTCTTTACTTTTCATGCTAATGACAATGAGGACTTACTTGACTCTCTCATTCGCTTGCGAGGTATTATGGACAGGATTGGGGCAACTTCTTTCGAGCTTCTCAAGATTGTGATAATTGAGAAGATTCTCTCCTTGCTTTCGAGCAGCAAGCTCTTCTACGTCACACTTGACCTTCTCATGGAGAAGAGTCTCTCCGTCGAGGATGTGAATGAGCTGCTTTTCAAGGATGAGGAGATCACCGCGAGCATGGCGTGGAAGAAGACATCCAAGACAAACCACGAAGCTTCTTCAAGCAAAGGGAAAGAAGTAGCTTCGAGCTCAAACTTCTTTGATCCCTCCACGAGATTGTCTTGCAACAACTTCTTCAACCCCTTAAGGGCAAGGCATTAATCGGGCGCTTCGTCAAGCTCTACCTCAAGTGCCATTCCAAATTCTACTCCAAGCACCTTGAGTGGACCGAGCATTGGCATAGGGGGAGCACCAACAACAATGCTCGCTCAATCATTTGAGATGATCAATCTTGTGGCTTTGGCTCCGGCGCCTCCACCACCTCTACTCCCTCCACCACAAGACCATCTTTGGCATATTCGTCGAGCTCACCAATAGGATCTCTTCTTTGAACTCGGTGAATTTGTGAGAAACCATCTATGATCTTGTGTGTAGGATAAACTCTTTTAGGGGCCTTCAGAGGATTGCACTACATGAAGTGATTGACAAGCTCCTCCAACAAATCACAATTCCTGAGAGGGGTTTCTTACTTGAGGAGGTAGTCAACAGGAGACATGAGCTCTCAATTGACAGAGCAATAGAGATGATACTCGTGCTCCATACACAAGTGGGGCATGTGCTTAAGCACATCACTGCACTCTATGATCCTCCCCATTACCACATCAACCTTGACAATGTGCACATGGGGGATGGTCATGGACATTGGAGGTACCGTGCTCCTCACTATCCCATTAGGAGGAGACTACTGGATGGGATTGCAAGAATCGCTATCTGTGAGGACGGTCTTATTGCTCGACACGATGAGGTTAGTGCTAGTCATTCAAGTAATGCTTTGGATACTAACCCCTCTTCCTCTAGTGCTTGTCTTATGGCTACCACCAGGGTCAACTACAAGAGTGGAGGCACTCATTGGATTCTTGATAGTGGGTGCACTCAACATATGATCAGAAAACCAACCATGTTCACCACCATTGATGAAGATGAAGATAGTGAGAAGGTGACTTTTGGGGATAACTCAAAGGGGAGAGTAAGAGGCTCGGGTAAGGTGGCCATCACAAATGACCTCTATCTCTCCAAGGTCTTTCTTATGAAAACCCTCAACTTCAACCTTCTATCTATTGGTCAACTATGTTACATGGGCTTCAAGTGCACATTTGATGAGGATGGTGCAAAGATTGGGAATGCCAAGAGAGGGCTAGTATTTCATGGAGTAAGGCATGAGAACTTGTATGTCACGGACTTCAAATCAAGCAATATGCCACCAAGCACTTGCCTATTCACTAAGGCATCCAAGGGATGGTTGTGGCATAGAAGACTGGCACATGTTGGAATGAATCAGCTCAAGAAGATTGTCAAGAGGAATCTAGTTGAAGGAATCAAGGATGTAGCCTTTGAGAAGGATAGACTGTACAGTGCTTGTCAGGCAGGAAAACAAGTTGCATCTTCATATCCCATCAAGTCATTCATGTCTACATATCGTCCTCTAGAGCTCTTGCACATGGATTTGTTTGGGCCAACACACTACAAGAGTCTAGGAGGCAATCTATATTGCTTGGTGATTGTTGATGATTTCATGAGATACACTTGGACCTTCTTTCTTGTGGACAAATCTCAAGCAAGTGGTATCTTCAGAAAGTTTGCCAAGAGAGCAAAGAATGAGTTCAATGCTAGCATTATGAAGATAAGGAGTGGCAATGGGACGGAGTTCAAAAACACCATAATGGAGGAATACTGTGATGAGAAAGGAATCAAACATGAATTCTACGGTACATATACTCCTGAGCAAAATGGAGTAGTGGAGAGGAAGAACAAGACCCTCATCACTCTTGCTCGTGACATGTTGGATGAGTATGGAACTCATGAGAGGTTTTGGGCAGAGGAAATCAACATGGCTTGCTACACCTCCAACCGTGTCTATCTCCATCGGTTGTTGAAGAAGATGCCATATGAGCTATTGGTGGGTTGGAGACTCAATGTTTCCTATTTCCAAATCTTTGGCTACAAGTGTTACATTCTCAAGAAGAGGAGAAAGCCTGGGAAGTTTGAGAGCAAAAATTATGAAGGCATTCTTGTTGGGTACTCTGGGACTTCTAAAGCTTATAGGGTCTACAACTCAGCCACAGGATGTGTGGAAGAATCCTATGATGTGCAATTTGATGAGTCAAATGGGTCTCAAGAGGAGGATAAATTTCACGAAGTGGATATTGGAGATGAGCCTATGAGGGAAGCCTTGAGAAACATGCCCGTGGGCGAGGTTTTACCTCATGAGGCTAATGATGGTGATATTGATGAGCCCTCTACTCCACCACCTCAACCTACCTCCTCTTCTAAGGTACAAAAAACAACCTAAGATGCCACAAATATTCCCACAAGCTTCTCCCAAGATTCATTGAGAGTTCACTTACCAAATGATGAGGAAACCCAAGTGAGAAGTGAGCCACAAATCTCCCCACATACTTCACCACAAGCCACTTCTCCTAGCTCTTCACAAGATACCCTCCCATCCACCTCAAGTTCAAAGTCCAAAACAAGAAAGCATAAGAGTGACTCTTCCACCTCTCTTAGGATCCAACATACTCATATATCAAGAGAGCAAACAATCCATGATGCACAAGATATTTCACCTAGAGCTCCTCCCACTCAAATAAAATACCATCCTAGACCCAAAACCATCAACAAAGATCACTCACAAGACATGATCATTGGGAGTCCATCTCAAGGGACAAGGACAAGGAGAAATCAATATAAGTCCAACTATGTGAGTGAAGAGAATGATGATGAGGCCAATGATGAAATTGAGAACTTCTCCTTCATCTCTATGATTGAGCCCACTACCATTGATGAAGCTGTGGATGATCACAAGTGGGTTATTGCCATGCAAGAAGAGTTGAACAACTTTAAGAGGTGCAAAGTATGGAAACTGGTTGAGAGGCCCAAGAATCACAATGTGGTTGGCACCAAGTGGGTCTTCAAGAACAAGCAAGATGAGAAAGGAGCAATTGTCAAGAACAAGGCTCGCCTAGTGGCTAAGTGATACTCTCAAGTGGCGGGGATTGACTTTGAAGAGACCTTTGCTCCCGTGGCCCGTCTTGAAGCTATTCGGATCTTACTTGCCTATGCATCACATAATGGCTTCAAGCTCTTTCAAATGGATGTCAAGAGTGCTTTCTTGAATGGAGAGATCAATGAGAAAGTCTATGTGGAACAACCTTCGGGGTTTGAGGACCCAAAACATCCAAGACATGTATACAAATAGAAGAAAGCTCTCTATGGCCTCAAGCAAGTACCAAGGGCATGGTATGAACACTTGAGGAACTTCCTACTCAAAAATGGATTCACCATTGGAAGCATTGATAGCACCTTGTTTACAAGGCATGTTGGGAAGGACCTCTTTGTGTGCCAAATCTATGTGGATGATATCATCTATGGGTCAACCAATGAAAAGTTCAATGAAGAGTTTCGAGAGATGATGGCTAGGGAATTCCAAATGTCAATGATTGGAGAGTTGCATGTTTTCCTTGGTTTTCAAGTCAAGCAATTAAGGGAAGGGAACTTCATCTATCAAGAGAAATATACCAATGACCTTCTCAAGAGATTCAACATGGAGAATTGCAAGCCTTTGCACACACCTATGGCTACTAGCAAACCCTTGGATGATGATGTGAAAGGAAAACCGATGAACTCCAAGCTATATAGATCAATTATTGGGTCTCTGCTCTATCTCACCGCTTCAAGACCGGACATCATGTTTAGTGTGTGCTTGTGTGCACGCTATCAAGCAAATCCAAAAGAGTCACACTTGAAGGTCGTGAAGAGAATAATGAGATACCTCAAGTACACACCTACCATGGGCTTATGATATCCTAGAGGAACAAACTTTGAGTTACTAGGGTATTCGGATTCGGACTTCGTGGGTTGCAAAGTGAATAGAAAGAGTACATCGGGAGGTTGGCAATTTCTTGGAAGATATCTAGTATCTTGGAGCTCAAAGAAGCAAAACTCGGTGGCTCTATCTACTGCCGAAGCAGAATATATGGCGGCAGAAGCGTGTTGTGCGCAACTCCTTTACACGAGGCAATCACTCTTGGACCATGGCCTCAACTATACTCAAATGCCACTATGTTGTGATAGTGAGGCGGCAATCAAGATGGCCCTCAAGATGGGGTATCACGGTCATGCAAAGCACATTCAAGTGAGGCATCACTTCATAAGAGACCATGTTGAGAAGAAGGACATTGAGTTGGTGAGCGAACTCATGAGCAATTGGCGGACATCTTTACCAAGCCACTCGATGAGAAGACCTTCAACAAGCTAAGGGGAGAACTCAATGTTCTCGACCTCTCCAACTTCACTTGAGTAACCCTTGAGCTTGTCTCTTGTACATATGTATAGTGTTTTGTTTGTTCTTGTTTGTGTCTTTGTTTGTGCTTGTTTCTCTTCTTTTGTAGGTTGACTTTGGACCTTCTTGAGATAGCAATAGACATGGGTTAAGCTTGGGAAGGTGGTTGATGGTGCACCCAAGGCTTTGAATAATGGTCCATTGTGAGCAAACTTGAGAAGGGAACAACTCGTTGTTGACACTTTGGTTTGTAGTGGTTCTCCCTCTTTTCTTTAGCATCGCATCATACATTGTATACTTGTTGCATTTGCATTCATGCATTCTTGCATTGTGATACCATACATTCTATCAAGCATGTGTCTAGGGGGAGTTACTCATTTACAATGTGAGTACATGACTCTCTAGATGATCAAATAGTGATATTTGTGCTTCATGCCTATTGAGTCATGTTCAACCGAGCTCCGGGGTTAAATCTACACGCGCGGCTCAAAGACAAGTGGCTCATACATTCCCACCTCTCTAATGACTAACCCTTGCACATTTGAGAAAATATTTTTGTTGAGTCATAAGAGTAGGGGGAGCTATGATGGAACACCACTACGACCAAGGAGGAGCACCATGAAAGGTGGAGTTCTCTAAACTCTTGCCAACTATCTTATACCTCTTGGTTTTGTTACATATTGGTGTGGTTTTTGGTGATAGGTGACAAAGGGGGAGAAGAAACATGAAGATCCAAAAGCCAAGTCTAGATCAAAGAGGGAGAAGGAACATGAAGATGATCGATAACACAAAGGGGAAAGCAACATGAAGATCCAAAAGCCAAGTTTAGATCAAAGAGGGAGAAGGAATATGAAGATGATCGATAACACAAAGGGGAGGAGAATATGAAGAGAAATGTGAAGATTCGGGAAGATGGAAAACGAAGATCATATCAAGATGAATGGAGAAGAAAAATGAAGATCACATCAAGATGAATGGAGAAGAAAATGAAGATCACATCAAGATGAACATCTACACCAACATGGAGAAGAACCACGATGGTGCATGTCTACGGTGACAATGTACATCTTCACCGACATGAGCAACTATGTCCTTGGTGCGTGTCTACATCAACAAGATCGACTATCACAACACCAAGGCGGGTGCAATTTCAGCTCAAGATTGAAATCCATGTGTGCTAAATGAGTGGGTAGTTCTCCCTCAACACCTAGCACATCTCTAGGGGGAGACTACTTCCAAGGTAAGCACCAAGGTGTGAGGTGTGAGGTCAAGAGGTCACCACATGGTCTTTCAAAGCGCTCCCCAGCTTGCAAAACATCCACCCTAAGGTTTCACCACCGCGGGATTAACCATCCCTACAGAAGCCCCCTCTGGCGCCATGGCTAGAAGTAACCCTTCATCACCTAAGGCCGAAAGTAACCCCCTCGTCCTCCTTCCTCGAACGCGCACAAAACTAGGAAGATATCTAATACTAAACCACGCCTACCCATATTAGCCTTGTCCTTTGCGCTGTTTTCCTGGGTGTCCACTCCACAAATTTGCTTTGTATGACCACAAGCAGAAACTACCACAAACCAAATAGTACATTACCCCTACTTGTGCATACCCGCACCATCCTCAATATCCTCCTGCTTGGGTCATCTAAATTACCCAAATGATAATTAGGTTCAAGTGAATATTAGTCAAGTTTATTATTATTCAATTTTAATCCCCCAAAGTACTACACTAGCATGACGTACCCAAAATCCCGTACACTATACCATAACCTAGGCGACAAGGAATAATAAAGAAGGATAAATGACACATGATTCAAATTTAGACAAACATGCATGAAAATAAACTAATCCTTAATAGCTGCAATATGGTCAAGGACACTTGCCTTATTCTCCCGCTGGCTGCTGCTCAAAATCAAGATCCTGAAAATTCTGGAGCTGCTCCTCATCTAATATCAATAAATACTAGAAAAGTAAAACACAAACAAATGAGTAACAGTACACCAAACATTTTCTAATGACTATGAAAGCAGTACTAAAAGATAGTACGCATTCCTACGATTCCATGAGCGTAAAAATCACCTAAATCGGAGTTACGGTTGAAAAGTTATGCTAGTTTAAAGATTAAAGGTTTTGTTAGCAAAATTACATGCTTGGAAAATAATTAATTTAATTGGATTTTATAGATACGAAATAAAATAAAGATTAGTTTGTTCAAAAATAGATGTTATGCATACTTATTTTGCAATCTAATCATAAAAGAAATAGGTTTTATTTTAGAAAACATATATCTTACTAGAAAATAGTAAAAGGCTAGTGAGTAAAATGCAACTTTTAGTAAAGTACAGGAAACAAGTGTAAAACAAAGGGGCTGATTTATAATTTATAAAAAGTATAGGGGTTTTTGTGCAAAATGAAGGACCTATACTGTATTTACTTTAGAATCAAGGATTTAAGCGCAAAAGAGGCAATTATCGGGATTTACACGAGAAATAAATGTTAAATTTGGTGGACTAAGTCTACGGTTTTCGTGGACCAGCTATGTCTGTGAGTTCACAACTCCAATGTGGACCGGGCTCTTCTAATCATGATTGTTGATTACCGATGGAGGGATAAGATTTTGACGAGGCGGGCGGCGAACTGCAGCGGCGAAACCATGACACCATGGGCAACGAAGCTGGAGCTCACCGAGGAGTCACTCTAGGGCTCTGTTTGCTACTGTGGGCAACGAAGCTGGAGCTCACCGAGGAGTCACTCTAGGGCTCTGTTTGCTACTGTTCCTGTCCTAAACGGATACAGAGATTGAGGGGAGCCTAACCAGGTGGTTGAGCGAGGCTGGGAGGTGCTTGGAGGCGGTTGACATCGAAGGGTGGTGCCGGTGCATGATACTACCCATCGGGGATGGGGCTCCTAGGGTCACAGCTCGTCTCCAAGGATCATGGCGTGCTCGTGGACGAGGGTCGAGGTGGCTAGGAACAAGGAACAACGGACGATGGAGCAACTTACGGGGGAAGACGGTGTTCGAGGAGGTGTTTCTACATCGGGTAAGGAAAATATAGCCGAGGAGGGACACACATTGGATTTTATAGGAGTCAAGGGAAAACGGGGAGGAAGTGAGTGGAGCTCATCGGAAATCAATGGCCGCAGGGGCCATCGATGTGCAATAGTGCTTGTGATTGGTCAATTAAGGCAACTAAGGTAGGGGAGATGGGGAGGGGAAACGGGGAAACCGTTTACGAGTTCGGTGGGTCGATTTTGGAACCGGGAAAGTCGGGATGCAACAACGATGATGATGGTTTCTGGCGGCGGTGGTATTCCTGTGGGAAGAAGACAAATACGTTTGCGATTGTCTTACTGGGCTGTGCTGCTACGATAGTGGTGACTAGGCTAAGCAAGCCAAGTGGGGAAAAAAATAATGCGGGCGTGGAATGCTGGGCTAGGGATTGAGGCAAGTATTTAAATTAAAGTTAGGGGCCAAAATATGAAAGAGCCATTAATCTGAAGATAATTTAAATAAAATAAATCCTAAATTCATGGACTAAGTCCATGGGATCAATGGACTAAGCATATGCAGTGGTACATGGTCCATGGTGGACCGGAGAGCTGGTGGGCGGCTCGGCTGTGCCATGAACCGAACAGTGCTGTGAAAGACTTGCGCATTCCTACTGATTCACTACACTATTCGACCAATAACTTAAACTCACTTCTTGGCACCATTGTGGCACACGATATTAGAAGTACGGTTTATACCTTTACCCATAAGATTTGGAGATCGAAGGATTGAAGCAGGGCGAGGTCGTGGAGCGACAGTTTGTGGGCCAAACGCGTTCCTAGAGTCTCGGGGCTGATGTCGATCAAGGCTTCTGGGATTGCGAAGAGGACTTCCTGGAACACGACATGGATCACATTTTGTGAATTAGAATGCTCGGGATTGATCACAACAAGGTTAGAAATTACCATGTCACGCGTAGTCGATGAACAGACAGTGAGCAGCGTCCATGGCGAAGAAGATCGTGGTTGCTTTGGGGATCCAATAGCTATGCTCTTTGAATATATTTGGGAGGGAATCCAGGAACACGAGCTGGAGATGTTTCGTGACATTTGGATAAGCGAATCGCTGGGAACGCCAGTGCCAACATGGCACTGCATGGTTGGGCGCGAATGGAGTAGGGTGAACGACCAGAAACTTGGAGTCCCATGGTTGGAAAAGAGAGAGGGAAAGCAAGGGACGTCGGGACACATCACAGGGGGAGTCTCGGCTAGCTTTATAGGGGTGGGAGGCGGTGGAAGGCAGAGGAAAAATTTTGTCATTGCTTTAATGGCTAGTGGCGCCATTGATGGTCATTGGAGCTCTGTGGTGCACAATTAAAACTGGAAACGGTTGGTAATGGAAGAGGAGAGGTTGGGGCGTCCATTTAAGTTCTCAGTGGATTGGTTTGGGAGTTGGGAAGGCAGAGCAATTGGTGGTGTCATTGGTTCTTCTAGGCAGCGACGCTAGAAGAAAAACATCGAGAGGAAGTAGAGAGGAGGAAGACAGGAGGGGGTCTAGGCTTCGGCTGTGGCTCTGAGCTAGGCTACGTGGGTGGGCTGAACTTGTTGCGTATGGGCCTATTGGGCCTGAGTTGGAGAGGGGGAAAGAATAGGCAGCTAGGCCATGGTGAGGCAACCAACCAGGAGGTCTCACATGAGGTTCTTTTCTCCTTTTCTTTTTTGTTTTTCTATTTCTAATTTCTAACTAACTCCAAAACAATTTCTACTCAAATTTTAAATAGATTTTTCACACAATAAAAACTCTGATGCATACTACTCCATCATGAATGTAATAAGTAAAAATAACAACCTAAATTTATTTATTTAATTTATAAAATATAACTTTTACCTAAAGATAATGATAGCACAATAATTAGTTGAAGTCAAATTTTAATCTATTGAAAAAAAAAAGTTTTGAATTTTAGTAAAATTTTAGTAGCACTCCAAAAATTGAATTCTAGGATGTTACAAAAGCCTTACTGAGTAATTAGTACTCAGGCTTTGTGCCACTGTTGTTTTCAGGTTAGCCAGACATAGAATTGCCTGTTGATGTACTGCTGTGGGACATACAAGTCCCTGAAGGCTGGACTACCCACTGGGAGTCTGAACCGCCGCTACAATAATGTTGTGTGCTGCTAGGGTGATGATTCTTGGGCATGAGTCATTACCACCGCTGTATCATTGTGAGATCGTTGTAGTATTCATATTTGCTTCCGCTGTTTTCAAACTCTTGTGAACTTATAATATTCCACTACACTTTAACTACCCAATGATGTAATAATCCGACTTAAATTTG
The DNA here is from genome assembly GCA_032690845.1 of Eleusine coracana subsp. coracana. Lineage (NCBI taxonomy): Eukaryota > Viridiplantae > Streptophyta > Magnoliopsida > Poales > Poaceae > Eleusine > Eleusine coracana. The sequence continues at coordinate 36,793,221 of CM064418.1, forward strand.
AATCACTGTTGTATTATCAGGTGTCGGCGTTATCAGCACCGTTGGAACCTCGATCCTCTAGGAAGGACCATCACAACTGGTATCAGAGCATGGTTCATGACAGTACAACATTTAAATCATATTTTCAAAAACTACGACATACGTCGGTGAGGAATACGTTAGTATTGCCCATAATAGAAGATTAGGGTTGGTGACACGCTAATGGGTTATGCTTGAGTTGGTTTACTAAAATCTGATCAGAACAGAGTTGACTTGAAAAACAGAAACAATTGCAGTCTGTCAGCCATTGTTTTCAAAATGAACCCTGAACTTAAAAATTTTATAACTGGAGTTTTACATCGAATTTAGAGGTGTATAAACCCAATCTGAAAAGCATTAAATGTATATTTTCATTCCCAATAGGCCCCAGCCTCTAATAAATGTTCCCTTGTGCAATAGAGACAAAACAGTAAGCCCCTGTTATCCATAAACAGAATCTGTCAACCTGAACTTGTAAAAATCATAAGTTCAGATTTACTTGGAATCTTTGGGAGTACAAATACAATTTGGAAAGCTTAGAAAGTCCTCTGTAATTTGGTTCCAGGCACAAGTACAGGAGATTAATCCTCCAAGTCGAAATCCATATTTTTCCTGTGACTGCTCAGTTAAGTCAGAATTGGTTCTCGGAACTTTCATTGCCTATTGAAGCTGGAAAAATACAAATAAAAACTTTTGTCACTGTATTTCATAGCATTTCATATGAAATGAATTTTTACTATAAGGGAGATTTTACTCACTCAAATTTTATTCCTTGTAGATGGCTGAAAACAATGATCAAGCCCCAACCGGTTGGGAGATCACCGACGGGCTGGAATTTACCGGTATGACTCACCTTTTTTGGAGAGTTGTCCGTCAATTTGGATACAATATCCCTCCCACTTATGTTGCCAAGGAATTTCAGGAGCATGGAGTCACCTCTTGTGTCATCCATGTAGCAGTTCCCACCAACTATTCGATCTCCCATGGGACTCCTGAGCAATTAGTGTCATTGGGATAGACTTGCTCGCTACTTGGAGTACATGACAAGTCAATATTAGAGATAGAAAGTTAGAGATAGAGTCATAGTCGGAGATCATGTTGTAACCGACTAAGAAACTTACCATGTAACCCTGCCCCCCGGATATATAAGGAGGGACAGAGGCTCTTTTGGAGAGATGCATCCCGAATAATACACTCCAGAACACAGGACGTAGGGTTGTTATCCTCCGAGAGGCCCAAACCTGTCTAAACCTTGCGTCTTGTGTGTCCATCGATCTTTCATACTCATACGCATACCTAGATCTACTATCGAGAATATCTCTCGACAGTTGGCGCGCCAGGTAGGGGCAGCGTTGAGTGTAGCTTCGTCGAAATCGATGGCTTTCGTCGACATCAAGTTTCGCCCGGGAGACAAGATCTACTTTGGCACTGTTAGCCTCATCGCTGACCAGCATGGGAACCTCGTCAAGCGTGTGGGCACAGCCTACTCGGATGCTGCCTCGACCGACCAGAGCAATCCGGCTGGCCGACTCCCGCTCAGCCTCAACAATGCGGCAACAGCTTTCTAGGCGGAAACCCTTCTGGGTGGCAACTCAACATTGTCCGCAATACCCTGATTGGCAACCTTGGCCGATTCGGGTTACACTACGGTTGATCTCCCGGCTTATCACACGGACCAGTTGGACGAAGATCCCAAATTTTTCGACGAATCAAGATTCGTCGCAGCAATCGGTCTCGAAAGCGAGTCACACCTGGACTTGATTGAAGAGCCGAGTGATTCAGAGAGTTGTTCCTCTGATTTCCACGAGGTATTCATGGTAGCACCTGCCGCTTAGGGGCAAGTAGACGGAAAAACATCGGCGGATGCTACCGCGCGCGATACTGCATCGCGTGTAGACGGACATGAAACCGACCTCGAAGACGGTGATCCAGACGCCGCCACCCCCCCTACTTCGAAGACCGGACTCTCAGCAGAGACCCCGAGTCGTGCAAAACTTAGATATGGGAGACCTCACCTTAAAACATGATGGTGAGGACGTCTTCAAGACCCCACATCACACCATTACGGCCGCGGCAACTCTCATGCAAACAATAGATCCCCTGCTCCAAGTCTCCCCAGAATTGACACCTCAGGTTAACCAATTGAAAGCGCATATAAGGGCCGTGGCTGTACTAGGCATGCATGCGGCACGGTCATCGCCGACTAAATCAGTCTCTGGAGCTGCTAGTTCTGTGCCCAGGGAGGATAGAAGAGACCGATAGCGCTCTAACCGAGAGGCAACCCTACCTACTATTCCTCGACGTAGGCCCATTGTAGAGTACCATGATCGACATCCGAGCGCCGACCTGCGCAACGGCATACCACCACGTCATGCGCGGGTTCGGTTGGACAACAGATACCTGGAGCGCGACGATGCGGCCCGCCGAGAGTATGAAGATGAATGGCGTCGACGCGGTTATGTCGACCATGAGCGTGACAACAAACGACAGCCACATTTAGAAAATCATTACCGTGATGGATGGGACGAGGGCCGTCGCGATGATAGATAGTACCGAGAGTCCGGTCACGAACGAGAACGTACTCTGGCCGCCGACGATTATGACGAGGAGGCTGGCATCCGAGCCTTCACTTGGGAACTTTGAACCGTCAGCTGGCCGGTCAGCTTCAAGCCAGTCGGCATTGAGAAGTATGACGGCAAGATGGACCCGCGCGACTGGCTTCACATCTATTCGATAGCCATACGAGCTCTCGGCGGTGATAGCTTTGTCATGGCCAACTACTTGCATGTGTGCTTAGCCCCAGCAGCAAGAACTTGGCTCACTATTCTGCCCGATAACTCTATTACCTCCTGGGTAGATCTTTGTCGGCAATTCATGGCAAATTTTCAAGCCACTTTCGACAGACCAGGGAATCACTGGGAACTCAGCCGGATCAAGTAGCGAGACCGGGAGCCTCTTCGAGAGTACATCCTACGCTTCTGCCGAGTGAAAAATACCATCCACAACATCTCGGATGCTCAGGTTGTCGCCGCTTTCCAGGGAGGACTCAGCGACGACGACCTAATAAAGAAGATTGGAAGGTTGGATGCCACTGGCAGACTATCAGCCAAGGAATTATTCACGATGGCTGACAAATATTTGGCTGGCAATTTGGCACTATTTCAGGTTCGCTAGTACAAGGAGGCGACCCCGAGGAACCAGTCGGGTCCATCCGATTACAACAAAGACGGTGATAGGAAGCGCAAGCAAGACCGAATGGTGGCCACCACCGAGCGCCCGACCAGGAGGAAAGCAGTCACTCAGGATGACTTTGATAAGATGCTCGATGGCCTTTGCCTGCTACACGATGGAGCTCATAAAGCTAGGGAATGTTTCAAGCTGAAACTTTTTTCCCATCACGCCTTGAAGGTCTGCATAGAACGCCCTTGGATCCCCAACGTTGGCAAAAAGGATTCAGACAAGGATAACCAAGACGAGGACAAGGAGGACATCCAAGACCCTGAATGTGAGGTCAATTACATCCATGGCCGGTCTACGACTGACTCGAAGCGTCAGCAGAAGGTCCTCTACAGAGAGGTTCACTCTGTCTCACCAGTGGTACCTCAATATCTACGATGGTCAGAGGTTCCAATTACTTTTGATCGGTACAACCATTCGGATCACATCCCTAGGCCTGGGAAATATCCCTTACTGCTAACACCGACTGTTAACCGAGTACGGCTAAATCGGGTACTGGTAGATGGTGGTAGCAGTCTGGACATCCTTTTTGTGAAAACCTTCAAGGAGCTTGGCATACCTTTGACGGACCACAAGCCGAGTCCATCGCCGTTTCATGGTGTGATCCCGGGCATGCAAAGAGTCCCTCTAGGACAAATCACTTTGCCCGTGACTTTCGGCACTCGGGAAAACTACAGGACGGAGCGAGTTACCTTCGAGGTCGCCGACCTCGATTCCACGTATCACGCCATTATAGGACGGCCAGCCATCGCTAAATTCATGGCGGTACCTCATTATCTTTATATGATGATGAAGCTGCCAGGACCAAACGGTGTCATATCGGTCCACTCGAATGTGCGGACTTCATACGACTGCGACAACAGCAGTTGTGAGTTAACCGAGAAGATGGTAGCAACATCAGAGCTGACCGAGCTGAAGGAAGCAATTGCAACAGCGGAGGAGACCACGCTTGACCCTGCTCCAAAGAAAACGATGAAGACTACGGTACAGGCAGACACCATGGAGTCCAAGAAGATTAGCCTAGATGACAATGATGTATCTAAGACCACCAATATTGGGGTCAATTTAGGAAAAATAAAGATATATTTGCATGGAAACCTTCTGACATGCCAGGTGTTCCAAGGGAAAAGGCTGAGCACAAACTTCACGTTCGTGAAAACGCCAAGCCAGTAAGGCAACAGCTTAGACGATTCTCGCAAGACCGAAAGGATGCGATTAGGAAAGAAATTGGCCGACTGCTGGCAGCCAGTTTCATCAAAGAAGTTTTTCACCCTGACTGGTTGGCTAACCCAGTTCTGGTGCGGAAGAAGAATAAGGAGTGGCGGATGTGTGTGGACTACACCGGCCTTAACCAAGCTTGTCCAAAGGATCTGTTCACTCTCCCACGAATTGATCAAGTGGTCGATTTGACGGCTGGATGCATTTTGTTGTGCTTCTTAGATGCCTATTCAGGGTACCATCAGATTCCCTTAAACCAATCCGACCAGCTTAAAACCTCGTTCATCACACCGTTTGGAGCCTTCTGTTATACAACAATGCCCTTTGGCCTGAAAAACGCTGGCGCCACCTACCAACGGACTATGCAGCGATGTTTGCACAATCAGATGGGAAGGAATGTCAAGGCTTACGTTGATGACGTGGTAGTCAAGACTCGGCTCTCCACCGACTGAATATCCGACCTAGATGAAACATTCGACAACCTTCAGAAATACAACATAAAGTTAAGTCCGGAAAAATGCGTCTTTGGGGTCCCATCAGGAAAATTACTTGGTTTTTCGGTATCACACAGAGGGATTGAAGCTAATCTAGAAAAGGTAAATGCTATATTACGAATGGGACCTCCACACTCGCAAAAAGACATTCAAAAGCTCACCGGTTGTGTGGCTTCACTCAGTCGGTTTGTATCTCGGCTAGGCGTCCGAGGCTTACCTTTCTTTCAATTACTCAAGAAACAAGGATCATTCATCTCGAATGACGACGCACAAAAAGCTTTGGATGATTTTAAGGCTTATATTAGTCGTCCTCTAGTCTTAACTCCCCCGGAGCCAAAGGAACTTTTGCAGCTATACATTTCTGCAACCAAACACATTGTCAGTACTGTGCTGGCGGTGGAGTGGGCGGAAGATGGCATGGCTCAAAAGGTGCAACGACCGGTATATTTCGTCAGTGAAGTCTTATCAGAATCCAAGGTACGGTACTTCCAGCTTTAGAAGTTAATTTATGCATTACTGATGACATTTAGGAAGTTGAAGCATTACTTTGAGGATCATCCAATTGAGGTCCACACGTCGTTCGGCCTAGGCGAATTGCTTCACAACAGAGAGGCCACTGGGAAAATCGCCAAATGGGCTGTTGAGCTCGGATCATATGATATCACCTTTAAGTCACGTGATTCGATAAAAGGTCAAGCTTTGTTGGATTTTGTCGCCGAGTGGACAGAATGTGAGTTACCTCCTGACTCACAAGAATTATGCTATTGGAAGATGGCATTCGACGGCTCCTTGCAACTGGAAGGCGCCAGAGCAGGGGTCATACTGGAATCTCCTGACGGAGCCAAGTTGCGGTACGTTCTTCGAATGCACTTTTGTGCCTCTAACAATGTTGTAGAGTATGAGGCGCTGCTACATGGACTTCAGACAGCTATCTCACTCGACTTCCAAAGGATAAGCGTCTTTGGCGACTTGGCGCTAGTTATAAATCAAGTAACGAAGGAGTGGTGTTGTTCCCACAAAAGCATGACAGCCTACTACACCGAAGTTCAGAAGCTCAATGACAAGTTTGATGGCATTGAGTATAAACACGTCCTGCAAAAGTATAATGAAGAAGCGGATGAACTGGCCAAACTTGGGTCTAGCAGATCTAAAATACCTGATAGAGTATTCCTTGATGATCTGCATAAGCCATCTGTACTAAGCTAGCAAACTATGGAGCAGTCGGCACTAAAGGCGGGGGTAGCACCGCATGTAGCTGTCATTGAGGTTGATTGGCGAACTCCCTTTATTGATTATCTAGATCGTGATACATTACCGACCGACAAAGACGAAGCCCTCTGGATTATTCGCAAGTCACGTTCATATCATATTGTTGACCATCACCTGTAGAAGCAAAGCCCACATGGAGTATTGATGAAATGCTTGTCTCAGGTTGAAGGCATAGCTATATTAGGAAACATCCACGCTGGCATTTGTGGGAATCACGCAGGCCCATCCACAATTGCGGTCAAGGCAATGAGGCAAGGGTTTTATTGCCTGACCGCCGGCGCTGATGCCAAGGAAATTATCCGAAAGTGTGAAGGTTGTCAGTTCTTTGCTCGTCAGATGCACATACCTGCTATAGAGCTTCAAAATATACCAATAACTTTGCCATTTTCAGTGTGGGGTTTAGACATTGTTGGACCTTTCATGAAAGCTCAAGGGGGTTTTACTCACCTTTTCATAGCAGTGGACAAGTTTTCTAAATGGATCGAAGCAAAGCCAGTCGGTAAGATTTCGGCAAAGAAGGCCATCGAGTTTATGACCGAATAGTCACTCGATTTGGTGCCCCTCACAAGATAATCACTGACAACAGTACTCAATTCACAGCAGAGGAGTTTAAAGAGTTTGCGGGCCAAGTCGGTTTTAAGATTGGTTATGCCTCGGCCGTCCATCCACAGAGCAATGGTCAAGTTGAGAGAGCAAATGGCCTTCTGCTTTCCGGAATTAAGCCTCATATATTTGATCAATTGGAAAAGTACGCTCGACGATGGGTTCGAGAATTACCATCTGTGTTGTGGGGGCTTAGAACCAACATAAGTCGTGCCATCGGACACTCTCCTTTTTCTCTGGTTTATGGCTCAGAAGCCATGTTACCCACTAAGATTCTTTTTGCCTCCCCCCGTGTGGTAGCGTATGATGAAAAAACTTCAAACGACTATAGGTGTGATGACTTGTTATTGTTGGAGGAACAGCAGGATGCCACTATAATTCGGTCGGCAAAGTACCAGCAAAGTTTGCGATGTTGTCACGACAAAAATGTTCGTACACAGGGTTTTTCTGTCGGCGACCTTGTTTTGAAGCAAGTTCAGTCTAAGGTCGGCGAGCATAAGTTGTCGCCTCCATGGGAAGGACCTTTTATTATAAAGGAAATCACTCGGCCAGGCGCTTATCGATTGATGAATGAGGACGGATTGGACCTTCAAAGTTCCTGGAATGTTTCACAGCTACGTCGTTTTTATGCTTAGTAATTATAATTTATTGTATTTTTCTTATTATGAATATATATACACAATAGTCATGACATTTGATTTTGCAACTTATGAATTCTGTGAATAATTATTATATACATCATGACTCAAATTCTGATACTTGGTATCACTCTAACTCGTGCATGTCGACCAAGCGGGTTACTTAGTCCCCAGGGTTCTTGTCGTTTGTTAGGGACCAAGGCAATTCTCCTAATTCGCATATGCTTGACCGAGTGAGTTCTTAGTCTCCATGGTTCATATCGACTATTGGGAGCATTGTTCAGAGGGCTGACATGAGTTGTGTATTGGTTGTGAGTGTCTAACACGAGTTCATACAATACATATACGAAGCAGCGCAAACCAAGAATTCATTACAATACTGGTAATGATTCTAGACCTTAGCGGTCTATCGAACATTGATTATATTATGATATCAGAGCTGTAACATAATATTTTAAGCTCTATGAATTTTTACAATTTAGGTAAAGGATCTAGCTCTATCTGTTCGGCTAATATGTGAGCTGTTTTTTGCGCCTCAGCCACGAGAGCTTCACATTGCTCATCAGAGAAATCTTCATGAAAGCCTTCGGCTACCACATCCAACTCTATGTTGGGGATGAGGGACTTTGCAATTGCCAGAACCTGTGCGCGTTCTGCAACATTTCGAGCATGTTCTTTTAGTCGGCCGGGTGCTCCTTGTAGCCTCGTCAACAGGTCCCGACATCGAGGTGGTTTTTCTTCAGGATATATGTATTGGGCAACCACTTCTGCATCCTTCTGAAGAGCTGCAAGAGACCATCGAAGGTTTTCATCACCCTCTATAAATTTCTTCTGCAATAGCTCATAGGACCTCTTTGATCCTATAGGAGCACAATAATCATATATGTCCAGCGCAATGGAATTCAATCCTCCAGGGTGGCGACTTTTTCCTTATACTCTTCTTTTTGCTTTTCAATTTTATTGAAGGCTTTTTGGAATTGGTTTAGCTCATCCACAGCCTTTTTGAAAATCTTCTCAGCTTTGATAACTTCGGCTTCCAGCTTTATGTTCCTTTCTTTCTGGCTTTTTATTATTTCTTCAGCGCCTGTTAGTAACAACCATTTTAGTGCATAAATATACTCCTGTACATATAGGTAAATTCATTTTTACCTTCTGCTCTTTCCTTCCACGAATTTTGTTTTTGTTGCATTGTGTCGAGATCGTCTTTAAGCTTTTTAAAATTCCTCTTGATCTCTGCCGAGTCCTGGATCTGCTTTTGTAACTCTTGACTTTCGGCCTTCAATGTTTCAAGAGCTTGGGCAGATGACTCTAGTTCTTTTATGCGGCCTTCAAGATTTGCAATTTGTGCGGATGTCTGGGCATCTTGTTTTTGTTTCAGTTCCAGTGACCGCGACGCCTCTGTATGGACGAGGTTAAATGTTCATGTCACACAGATAACGTGTGAGGTATAAGCTATATTGGTCTCATACCTTGTAGCTCGAATTAAAGTTCATCAACTTGAGATGAACGGGCTTTTAGCGCTACTAATAAGCGCCCTACTTCCAGTCTCTCTTTGGCAAGTTGGTCTCCTAAATTGACGGCTTTCACACAATGCCTCTCGACAAGTTGCAGAAGCTTGGTCTTGTTGGCCATATGACTTTTTAGAGCCTGTAATAATGGCAAGTTATATTTTGAAATTTCATAACCAGTAACGGTGATTATTATTGACAAAAAGGACGGAATACCTAGAAGGAATGATATGCTTTTTCAGTTTGCTCTTCAAAATTTTTGAATTTCGCTTGCTCTACCGACCCATCAAATCTGGCGATGGCAAATTAGCCACTATGATATATTTATCTAGTCGGCGTTGGCTGGTCTGCGGCACCTTCTCTTACCACTCGGTGAATAGGAGTCGGTGTGACATTTTCCTCCGGACCGATTGGATATTCATATGTTGGCTCTGGCATAGATTCAAACACCAGCGATGGCTCTTCGGGCTCGGTGGAGGCAGGAGTATCAGTACCCGTTGCCATCTCAGATGTATTCGGGTCCAGGATGTTGGGTGATTTAGCTTGATTATCTTCTGGCTGAGGGGATTCGGGTGCACCTTTTTCACTCGGTTTGTTTGTCGAGTGGTCTGGGACATCATCTTTGGATGACTCGGCCTGTGGTGTCTCCTGGGCTTTTTCGGGAACTGGACTTTGTGCCATAGCTTCTTCAAAAGACGACCACCTGGACGACCTGCCAATTTGACAAAACATACATATTTCAATCAAATGGATAGTTAAGCTTTAAGTTATATTGATTTGTTTACCTCGAGCGGCGTTTGAATTTAATGCCTGACACTCTTGGTGGTGGGCTGTTTGGCCTTGGGGTGCCTGTCATGTCTGGCGCCGTCTCATGGGTGCCTGTCTTGGTAGTTTAACTCGGCTGATTTTGTCGTTCATCATCCATGGCTCGCCGAGTGGTGGAGGTTTTCTCTAGAGTTTTCTTCTTTGCCTCCGCTTAAAGTCTGGCTACTCTTTCAGCTAGCGATTCTTCTTCATCAGAATCTTCAATATGTGCCTTTAGGCGCTTGGGAGCTGATGGTTGAGTGGGAGATTTCTTTTGTGGCATCGGCGGTAGAGGGGGGTTGGACACGTATACATCAAGATTCTGCAATATAAGTTACGTTATATTCATTGCTGAACATAATGCATGAAGTACTAAGTTTACGCACAGAAGTGGATAACTTACTGGACTCCTGCCAGTCTTGGAATAATGTCCACATTTCGCACTACCTGGAGTCCAACCAAGTAGTGAAGAAAATTTGTTTTCCAGCCACAATGTTAATCCCCTTTCTGACAATGTTTCTGGCACTTCCATGGTGGTGTGTGAACCTAGTTTGAACTTCCATCCAGGAACATGATGTTTTTTAATAGGCTACACGCGGCGGTATATGAAGCTTGCGACAACATGTACGCCAGTATAACCTTGAGATAGGCAATGTGTTCTAATATGGCATCAACTTGAGACTCTTTGTTTGGATGGGCCTTTGCTGACCACTCGGTTCGTTGCTTGGGGACTTCGACCGTAGTCTCTGACAAAGGCGGAGCATGGTTTCCATGGTAAAACCAGTCTGCGTGCCAACCTTTGTTCATTGATGGAAGTGGTACATCAACGTATTTGGATTTATTCCTAATTTGGAATCCGGCCCCTCCTATAACATTATTGCTATTTGATTTCAAAACAAACAGTTCTTTAAAGGTATCAAAATGAGGATAAATCCCTAAGAACACCTCACACAAGTGGATGAAGATAGCAATATGTAAGATGGAATTTGGATTCAGATTGACGAGATTGATGCCATAGAAGAACAGGAGACCGCAAAAGAAGTCGCAACAAGGGATCCCAAATCCACGATAGAAAAAGGAGGAGAAAACCGTGATTTGGTCGACAGGAGGTTGAGGAAATTTCTGACCTATGGCCTCGATCCATTCTCCGGTCTGATGATCCTACAACACGCCGTCAATCGCTAGTCTGTTGATTTTCTCTGCATCCATGGTTGACACGGGAAATTCCTTGATGGCAGTGGGAATGTCGAAGATTGGCTCTTCTTCCTCGCCCTTCTCAGGGGAAGCTTGCTTCTGGGATTGCGCCTTATAGCTTTGGGGTAACTGTCATGTCTGGCGCCGTCTCATGGGTGCCTGTCTTGGTAGTTTCACTTGGATGATTTTGTCCTTCATCATCCACGGCACGCCGAGTGGTGGAGGTTTTCTCTGGAGTTTTCTTCTTTGCCTTCGCTTAAAGTCTGGCTACTCTTTCAGCCAGTGATTCTTCTTCATCAGAATCTTCAATATGTGCCTTTCGGCGCTTGGGAGCTGATGGTTGAGTGGGGGATTTCTTGTGTGGCATCGGCGGTAGAGGGGGGTTGGACACGTATACATCAAGATTCTGCAATATAAGTTACGTCATATTCATTGCTGAACATAATGCATGAAGTACTAAGTTTACGCACAGAAGTGGATAACTTACTGGACTCCTGCCAGTCTTGGAATGATGTCCACATTTTGCACTACCTGGAGTCCAACCAAGTAGTGAAGAAAATATGTTTTCCAGTCGCAATGTTAATTCCCTTTCTGACAATGTTTCTGGCACTTCCATGGTGGGGTCTGAACCTAGTTCGAACTTCCATCCAGGAACATGACGTTTTTTAATAGGCTGCACGTGGTGGTATATGAAGCTTGTGGCAACATGTACGCTAGTATAACCTTGGGACTTGAGATAGGCAATGTGTTCTAATATGGCATCAACTTGAGACTTTTTGTTTGGATGGGCCTTTGCTGACCACTCGGGTCGTGGCTTGGGGGCTTCGGTCGTAGTCTCGGACAAAGGTGGAGCATGGTTTCTATGGTAAAACCAGTCCACGTGCCAACCTTTGTTCGTTGATGGAAGTGGTACATCAATGTATTTGGATTTATTCCTAAGTTGGAATCCAGCCCCTCCTATAACATTATTGCTGTTTGATTTCAAAACAAACAGTTCTTTAAAGGTATCAAAATGAGGATAAATCCCCAAGAACACCTCTCACAGGTGGATGAAGATAGCAATATGTAAGATGGAATTTGGATTCAGATTGACGAGATTGATGCCATAGAAGAACAGGAGACCGCGAAAGAAGTCACAACAAGGGATCCCAAATCCATGATAGAAAAAGGAGGAGAAAACCGTGATTTGGTTGACAGGAGGTTGAGGAAATTTCTGACCTATGGCCTCGATCCATTCTCCGGTCTGATGATCCTATAACACGCCGTCAATCACCAGTCTGTTGATTTTCTCTACATCCATGGTCGACACGGGAAACTCCTTGATGGCAGTGGGGATGTCGAAGATTGGCTCTTCTTCCTCGCCCTTCTCAGGGGAAGCTTGCTTCTGGGATTGCGCCTTATGGCTTTGGCGGGTGCGCTTCGGGGCCATCGCTCTTGTTCAAGTGTGGTGAAAGCAGTTGCGTGGAGCCTTGGGGCAAAAATGAACTCTTGAGATCTAGGGTTTGTGTGCACAAGAAGGCGGCGGCGGTGAAATGAAGAAGAAGGGGTGCGACTGTTTGGAGGCCCTTTTTATAAGGGCTAGATAACCTATTGGGCCGAGGCTTTTCGTAATTTGTTAAGTCCAGTTTTGTTAATCGGAATATTGTAGTTTCAGCCTTGGAAATTGTACCTTCTGAGATTTCGTGATAAATCACTCAGATTATTACAGCTTTCAGCCTTGGAAATTGTACCTTCCGAGATTTCGTGATAAATCATTCAGATTATTACAGTTTTAGCCTTGGAAATTGTACCTTCCGAGATTTCATGATAAATCACTTGGATTACTGTAGCTTTAGGCTTGGAAATGGTACCTTCCGACATTGCGCAGTAAATCATTCGGATTATCCCGGCACCAGTCATGGGGGTTGTGCCTCCGTGTTATATTAATGCTATTGATACATCACCAATCTTGGGGGCTATGACAATTGAAATTTGTCGTTAATCATTCAGATTAAGGGCACTTTAGCATTGGGGATACAAATATTAAATTGGTGATGAATCACTCGGTGAATAAGAGAAATGTGCTAAATGTGGAGTTTGCTAAGGCAAAGTTGGAAGATTTAGACCTCATTATTAAAGAGGGACCAGGTTAATTGGATATTTTTTGATTACTCAAAAGTTGCTTCGGTATAGCCTTAACAATCTTTTGAGTTGGGGGTTACATGCACATGCTATATCTTTTTTAGTGATTTATGAATAAAAGTTAATAGAAAAAGCACTTCCCAATTTCATAAGATGTCGAGGCGAACCAAGACGACAGTTCAATACGGGAAGTGCTTGGGGGCTACTGTGGTATGTACATACCAGGGATACCTCGCCACTCGGATATATTGCCGAGTGGGCCAGGGTCCAATAAAGATGAAGACCCATAAAGATAACTATTCGGATTGTTACTTGGAGTACACGACAAGTCAATATTAGAGATAGAAAGTTAGAGATAGAGTCATAGTCGGAGATCATGTTGTAACCGACTAAGACACTTACCATGTAACCCTGCCCCCCGGATATATAAGGAGGGGCAGGGGCTCTTTTGGAGAGATCCATCCCGAATAATACACTCCAGAACACAGGATGTAGGGTTGTTATCCTAGATCTACTATCGAGAATATCTCTCGACACTGTCCATCAGTGATGTGATGAATTCCAAATGGAATAGGTGTGTGGATTTCATTTTAGATCCAAACCACCGTTACCACAATCCTATGCTACCAATAGTCGAGTATCATGGTCTCTCCACATTTGCTTTATGCACAAACTTGTGGCAGCGGTTGGACATGTACCATGCTGCACTTCAGCTTTCTGAAGCAACAAATCCAAGCAAGGAATGAAGAGATGGATGAGATTATAGAGGAGCGTGACCAAGCCCTGCAGGACACAGGAGATTTTGAGTATGACATGATTGAGGCTCAGGATGAATTAGTAGCTTTCAAGGAAGCTCATCTCCCACGTATTGATGGTTGGGACGAAGTTAATCTTTTGTGTGGAGAACAAGTGGATGAAGAAATGCCACCTTCTTAAATTGAGGATGTAGGCATGGTTGAACAAGAAGAACCGGAAGACACAGACCCTGAGGAGGATACCAGTGAGGATGATTCCTCGGATGCGAGTTCAGACGACTCCAACATGGATGAGGATGATCCCACTGATCCAGGTTCGGATGACTCAAACACGGATGATGAGGACCCTGACATGGACATGGAGTAGATGAGTCACGACATTATGTGTTGAATCGTGTAATATATGTATCTCGAGTTTAGATGTTGGATCATGTGTCTTGCAAAGTGTGTCCGCAATACCGTAGTTAGGCATTGGCACATGTATGTAAGAAGTGGTGTGATGTGTCCTTTTAACAACCATGTAATCAATCTTGAATTAATGGAATTGGTTGTTACTTATGAAATTTTTTTTGTGTCCTCTTGCAAATTTATATTTTGTGCACCTGTACGTCTATATGGATTATTTTTAAGAGATGATTAATGTGTAGCAACATAAATTGCAGAATGGTGCGTACTCGGAACCAGGAGGAGCCGAGAGCTCTTAACGGAGAGCTAATGCTCAGCCCTCACTGGCAGAAATACTCGCTACTGTGATCAACCGTCAGCAGAATGATTCTGATTTACTCTATCAACTTGTGGAAAAAACATCCCATCTGGTTGGACGTGAAGGCAACCGCAACAACAACCAGCTTCATCAGTGCACGTACTCAGACTTTCTGGGTACTCACCCACCGACTTTCGAGCGTGCCAGAGAGCCTCTAGACGCGGATGACTGGCAGCATCAGACCAAGTCTAAATTTAGTGTTCTGGAATGCACTGAGCTACAGAAGGTGTTATTTGCTGCCCAGCAACTCCAGGGCCCTGCTAAAGCCTGGTGGGCAAATTATGAAGCTTCTCTGTCTGCCAGCCGCCGTGTTGACTGGAATGAGTTCAAGATGGCGTTTCGTGCACATTTCATTCCCACTAGCCTCATCCAGAGAAAATTTCAGGAATTCATGGAATTGAAACAAGGGGGGACGAATGCCCTCCAGTACTCTGAGACTTTCAATCACTTGGCTTAGTACGCTGCTGATTATTTGAACACTGAGGACAAGATTAGGTATGCATTCTTGTGTGGTATGAATGCCACGATGAAGGAACGTCTGACCTGGAAGACAACCGGTACATTCAACAATCTAGTCAATGCTGCTATCATTCAGGAAGGTGCTATGCGCCAGGTTGAAGAAGAGGACCGCAAGAGAAAGGCCCCTGCTAGTACCCCTGCTGCACCACCAGTTAAGCATCGTCTGATATACACCACTCACATTGGACAGCGTTTCTGGGCATCTCCACAGCAGAAATTTCAGCGCCCAAACGTCCAGAGCTATGCGATGTCACCGTAGCAACAAAACTTCCACCTCGTGCACCATATCAGCAGCAAAACAACCAGTACCGTGCACTACAGCAACAGCAAGGAAATCATAATGGACATGCTCCACAACCCCCTAATCGTGGCCGATACCCGTGCTACAACTGTGGTCGCGTTGGACACTTTGCTAAGGAATGCACGGCGCTCAAGCGCAACAGCAATGGTAATCACAATCAACGTCAGAACCAGGATGACACTAAGAATGCATCGTATCGTGGTGCTCAAGTGAACTACACTAGTACTAAAGATATCCATCATGATGAACCTGTGCTGACCGGTATGCTCTCACTTTATTGTCAGCCTGTTCTTACTTTTTTTGATTCTGGTGCTACACATAATTTCATTAGCAAAGCTTGTGTACAAAAACATAATCTCCACACCACCACCATAAACAAATGCTACACCGTCCGCTCTCCTACTGGACAAATTCTTGCAAATGAAGTATTATGTAAAACTCCACTAGAAATAAATCAAAAGGTTTACCCCACCGATTTCATCATGCTCAAGAATCAAGAGATCGATCTGATTTTGGGCATGTCCTAGATGAAAACCCATAAAGCCATGTGTTGGCTCCAGAATTTTGACCGGTCCCATTGATCAGAGGCGGGAAATTAAAATCAGTAGAAGTCATCGAAGTTCAATTGTCGAAGAAAGTTAATTGGATCCGATAGGCTTATTTTATCTCTTTCTGTTTTAGTTTAGCTTTTATTTTAAACCTGGTCAGTTTGTTTAGGAGTCCTGACCGAGTCGGGTCAAAACCTCTTGTATGAGGTTATAAATATGTTATAGGATCTGTACGAAAAAACAACACTTTCGTTCAATACAATTTGGTGCATCGCCAACCTTTCCTACTCGACGAAACCCTCGTCTCGTGCAGGTTGCATCGGCTTCGATCTCGGCGAGAGACTTGGATTAGTCACCCTGGGTAGTTCTATCAATCTCAACTAGTACTTTCTCATTAACTTGATATTCTAGTTGCTATCATTAGAATTGCTAGTTATCTGGTATATAGATCTGTTTAATGCTTGTTCTATTGACTCTGATTGCAATACTGTCTTGGTTGAAGCCAATCTATTGTAATCTTGGTAGATTCTACATGTACTATTTAGGTCAATTATTCCAGTCACTTTATTGATTTTATCTATAAATAGGTTAAATCTATCTCTATCTACCGTGTTTGAATACTGTCTCGATTAAGTTCGATCTATTCAAATTGGTGAGGCTGCATCAATTTCGATCTCTTACTGGGTAGATAGGGTTAGTTCCAATCCGTTTATAGGTCGAGTCGATAGGGTTCTCTCAGGACATTTAGCCAATAGGTTATTATGGTTCAATCGACTTTCTGATACTTAATTGATTATATCATTTACTTTGATAGTCGTTTGCCCCCTTGTTTAAATAAGATAGATATGTGATTTTGAGGCATATTTGCAGTACTAGCTAACTAAATCTATCAATCTAACACCATTGACAGAGCGAGTTTGTGCGTACTTACTATAAATCTATCGACTCAGCTCTATCAACTCTGGCCCTTTTCATTGATTTGGTCAGTTGCTTTATGAATAATGTAGTTTTATCGAGTTTGGCCAGTTAACTTGATCTTTTATCAACATTTATGATTTTAAACTGTTTATTGAATTAAATTTTGCTGATAAGCCGATACAATCAACTGATTAGTCTAATTTCTTTTATTTTCTTTGTTCATGTAATAGCCTTGGCTGATTTCACGAATAGTGGCTATCGACTTTCTTCATCGGCCTGTGCTAGGCCGGTGACCCGCGTCTTCTGACCGTTCGTGTCTTTGTTGATTTGCAGGGAAAATCGACTGGCACGCCCCAGTTTCTTGTATTGAGCCTGCACTAGAGTTAAGCCTATCTCCCAGATCACGCGTGGTGATTTTCGTGTCAACACGCTTTTTGGCTCGCCCAGTGGGACCAAGAACTTCAAACTCGATATCATGTTTGAACTTGGAATGCCAAAAGCCCCTGAAGCCACATAACCAATGAACAACGTCAATGCTGATTTGAAGAATGAACATGTGCTATCTATTGTTAGAGATGATCTGAATGATGAGGCAAAGGCACAGATTCATCAAAGACTTGCTGAGTTTGAAAAGCTTATGTTGGGAACTTTTGGCAAAACAAGGAATGGTATCATCTAGAAGGGGAAGTTTCCTGCTGCTATCCTGATTGAAGGTGATGAGAAGTCACTTGCCAATAAACCAATAGAAGCTATTGACGAAGAAGCTCTGAGCAACATGATCCACATGGTAGTACATCATGCATTAATTAACCAGTCGCCTATATTGGTTAATACTTTGAGGACTTTGATTATTCAAACTATGGAGGGTTGCATATTCGATGATCTAATTTGTGGGCCAGTGTATTTCCATGTGACCGGGAATGTTCCTCGGACTACAGCTCCTACGGCGAGTTCAAGTCAAATTCCTTAAGAAAGTACTCCACCTTCAAAGAATGCTGATGCTGAGGCACCTCGCATATTGCAGAAGACCACTCCACATACGCAACCACAACATTACAGACAAGACACTACATAGCCAAATGTGACATACAGTACTACCCCTAATGTTGAGCTGAGTATGTTTGGAATGCCATCGTCATCTGCACTACTAGGAGAATTAGAAGGCTATCATACAGTTGTTAATTTTGGTTCACCTATACTAGCATCTGGTCCTATATTGACTACCTCAATTGTCAATGTGTCGACTAATGACTGGGCTTCAAAGATTGCTGAAGTAATGAGGGAACAATTTGGATTGAAGCCTAAGCAACAAACGTACATGTATCGACCTCCGTATCCTCTAACCTATGATTTTGATTCCTATGTCGAGCTCATACAGGCCACCAGAATTTACTAAGTTCACTGGACAAGATAATACTACTACTATTGAGCACATTAGACGATTTTCAGTGCAGTGTGGAGAAGCTAGTAATACTGAGGCATTGAAGATCAGGTTGTTTTCATTGTCCTTGTCCGGATTGGCATTTTTTTGGTTCGTGTTGTTGCCCCCAAATTCAATTATTACTTGGGCCGATCTCGAACAAAAATTTCACAAGTACTTCTTTGCTGAAACTAGAGAGTTAAGGTTATCAGATTTGATTGTTGTGAGGCAGAAAGCTAGGGAGTCCGTGCATGATTGCATGCAAAGATTTAGAGATGTGCACAACAAGTGTTTTAGCCTGTAGTTAACTTATAATCATATGGCAGAAATAGCATTCAATGGCTTGGTTGCCCCTCTAAGAGAAAAGTTTCCCTCGGCTGAATTTGAAAGCTTATCCCAGTTAGTGCAGAAGGTATCCATTCAAAAGAATCTGACTTGAGAGGCACGCTCAAGGCCGATTCAGGTTAATTATAATGATTATGGGTCTGAATCTGATGAAGAAGCTGCTGAAGTCGATATGGCTGAGTGGACTAGAAATAAGAATGTATTATCATGCCCGGGGGTGAAACAGAATGAACCTGAAGAAAAATATGATTTTGATATCACCAAGGCCGACAAGATATTCGATATGTTATTACAAGAGAAGCACATTCAGTTGCCATCCAATCATGTGATACCTCCTGCTAAAGAGTTGAAGAAGACGAGGTACTACAAATGGCATAACTCCCCCTCTCATAATACTAATGATTGCAAAGTGTTCAGGAGACAGATTCAGATGGCGATTGAGCAGGGCAAGATCAAATTCACTAAAGATACTATGAAGATTGATGGGCATCCTTTCCCCGCAAATGCCAACATGGCTGGTATCAACAATGTGGAAGCATTTATCAAAAGATACCAGAAAAAGAGAGATAGGGAAGTGAAAGAGTCACAGTTTGATCCACATTGGGGCTGTCCATTCTTTCAATATTGCTGTGATCACAATATGAAATTGCCATCAATTGACAATTGCCCTGGATGTAGTAAGCACGCAGAGCAAATGTGTAGAGAGGCTACAGTAAATCATCGGCACCAACATCGTGTGAATGACTCCAAAGAGTCGATGGTAGGATCAGCCGATCGACATCAGAGGGTTTCCACATTTGATCAACTCAGAACCAAGAAGACAAGCGATGGGACCAAATTTGATAAGGAAGTCGATGACGAAATGCAAGAGGGACAAGAGCAGGCTAATCACTGGTGCCCGTCTGGTATTTTCTCTAGGAGTCAGAAATGCAGGATACAGAGAATGCGTTGCAGGCAGATAAGGGCTGGCCAATATTATGATGAAGATGATCAACCACCAAAGAAAGTCCGGAGGCTAAAGGTGAAATCACAAGAACAGATGCCAAGTACCTTTGTGAATATAGTGATGATATTGCATCAAAGATTCATGGCTGCAAAAGAGGAGTTGTTTGCTGATAGAGAGAGTGAGCTTAGATTTGATACTCAGCAAGCAGTTTTTGATAAATCAGATGAGTCTAAACATCGACACTTGAAGGCATTGTACTTAAGAGGGTTTGTTAATGAGATGTCGATGGAGAAGATGATGGTCGATGGAGGTGCTGTAGTGAATATCATGCCGATCACTACTGTCAAGAAATTGGGGAAAACTAAAGAAGATTTGATTGATACAAATATGATTCTAAGGGACTATGGTGGTCGTACTGCAGCAGCTAAGGGAGTTTTAAATGTGGAGCTTACAATCGGCAGCAAGACCTTGCCGGTTACTTTCTTTATGATTAATGGAAAGGGAACCTATAGCCTTCTGTTGGCACGTAATTGGATACATGCTAATTGCTGTGTTCCTTGTATGATGCACCAATCTCCGGCCCAATGGAATGGCGATCAAGTAGAGGTGATCCCGGCCGATGAAACCGTCAATGTTGCATTGGCCGATTTAGTTCGATGGCATGCAGATGATATGGAGTGTTTGTCTGGCAAGATCTGGGATGGAGATTACATTAAGATTACTACACAGGGTCTTGAAGTAGTGGACCAATCAAATTCTAAATTGTTTCTCTGATAGACCCCCCAATAGAATTTGCAGAAGATGGGAAGTTGGGAAAAGAATTCATGTCGGCTGATGAGTTATAGGAAGTTGACAGAGGAGATGGTGACAACCCAAGGCTGACATTTATCAGTAAAAACGTTGATGAAGATTTTAAAGTTGAATTGATAAAGTTATTAAAAGATTATTAGGATTGCTTTGCTTGGGATTATTCTGAGATGCCCGGTCTAAGCTGATCTATAGTTGCACATCATTTGCCCATTAAGCCTGGATATCAACCTCACAAGTAGCCTCTGAGAAGAATTGATCCGAAGATATATGATGATGTCAAGGCTGAGATTACAAAATTATATGATGCTAAATTTTTAAGGCCTTCCCGATATCCAGAGTGGGTTTCAAATATTGTACTTGTTTTCAAGATGTGGCAAATTGAGAGTTTGTATCGACTTTTGCCCATTGAATAAAGCTACTTTGAAAGATGATTATCCAATGCCAATAGCAGATCTTCTGGTTGATGAAGCTGCAGGATAGAAAATTGTTAGTTTTATGGATGATAATGCTAGTTACAATCATATTTTCATGGCGGAAGAAGATATACCGAAGACTGCTTTTAGATGTCCCAGTGCAATTGGGTTATATGAATGGTTGGTCATCATGTTTGGGTTGAAGAATGCTGGAGCTACACATCAGAGGGCCATGAATTATATATTCCATGATCTGATTGGCAGGTTGGTGGAAATTTACATTGATGATTTAGTAGTTGAATCTAAAAGAGTAGAAGATCATATAGCCGATTTATGGGAAGTACTTGAGAGAACATGGAAGTATGGTTTGAAGATGAATCCGAAGAAATGTGCTTTTGATGTATCGGCTGGTCAGTTTTTGGGTTTTATTGTGCATGAAAGGGGGTTTGAAGTTGGGTCAAAGAGCATGAATGCTATTAATATTATTCAGCCACCAGTTAACCAGATGAAACTTCAATCTTTAATCAGTAAAGTGAATTTCATCAGGAGGTTTATTTTAAACCTATATGGAAAACTTGTTGTGTTTACCCCATTGTTGAAGTTAAAAGCAAATCAAAGGTTTGTGTGGGAAGATGAACACCAGAAAGATTTAGATGATATTAAACAATATTTGGTTTCCCCACCAGTATTGGTACCACCAAGAGAAGGATTGCCTTTCAAGCTTTATCTTGCGGCAGATAAGAAATCAATCTGATCAACTTTAATCCAAGAATGAGACAACAAAGAAAGGGTGGTGTTTTATCTAAGTCGAAGATTGATTGATGTTGAAACCAGGTACACAAAGATTGAGAAGTTATGTTTATGTCTATATTTCTCATGTGTGAAGTTGAGGCATTATTTATTATCGACCGAGTGTGTGGTGGTTTGCAAAGCCAATGTCATCAAATATATGCTATCGACTGCTATTTTAAAAGGGAGAATTGGTAAATGGATGCTTGCTCTAGCTGAATATGATCTTACTTATGAATTTGCTAAAGCTGTTAAGGGTCAGGTGTTGGCTGATTTGGTTGTTGAGCACTGCGGGTCTAAAGTGTCGATGGTGGAGCTAGTGCCATGGCTATAATTCTTTGACGGATCTATTTGCAAGAGCGGCTGTGGTATCAGGCTTGTGATCATATCGCCTCGGGGGTCAAGATTTGAGTTTACATTCGATGTTGAAGTATCGACTAATAATCATACTGAATATAGAGTTGTGCTTAAGGGCTTGCAGATGATGAAAGAAGCTAGAGTCGATTGTGTCGAGATGATAGGAGGTTCATTATTGGTGCTCGGGCAACTTGCGGGAGAATTTGAATGCAAGAATGATATGTTAAGATTATTTCATGCCGAGTGTCAAAGTATATTGCAACACTTTAAAATAGTAAGATTTAAGCATGTCCTAAGAGAGCAGAATATGGAGGCAAATGATGTGGCACAAAAGGCTTCGGGTTATCAATTGAACGATGGAGAGGTTATTGTTGATATAGCTGATGTCAATGAAGAAGATTGGAGAGTTGAGATTATTCAATATCTTAGAGATCCAACTCAACGAGTGCCTCAGAAGATTCGTACATGGCTTTGAGGTATGTTTTATTGGAAGAAAAACTTTATTATCGAACGATTGATGGTGTACTTTTGAAATGTTTGAGTCAAGAAGAGGCCAAAGTCGTTATGTGTGAAGTTCACGAAGGTATATGTGGTACACATCAATCGGCTCATAAGATGAGGGGTAGTTAAAAAGGACTGGATACTATTGGCTGACTATGCTGGAAGATTGCTTCAAATATTATAAAGGATGTCAGGATTGTCAGAAGTTTGGAGCTATACAAAGAGCACCAGCATTGGCTATGAATCCAATTATTAAGCCGTGGCCATTTAGAGGTTGGGGTATGGATATGATTGGCCAAATTTATCCTGCATCAAGCAAGGGTCATAAATATATTTAGGCAGCTACAAATAATTTTACGAAGTGGGTCGAAGCAGTGCCTATGAAGAATGTTACTATTGGTGATGTGATCAACTTTATGAAGGAACATATTATATATCGATTTGGTGTGCCACAGACTATTACCACTGCCCAGGGTTCTGTGTTACTTCAAAAGAGTTTCAAAGCTTTGCTGATAGTATGGGAATCAGGCTTTTGAATTCATCACCATATTATGCTCAAGCCAATGGTCAAGCAGAAGCATCCAACAAGAGTTTGACTAAGTTGACTAAGAGGAAGATAGATGAACATCCTAAGAAGTGGCATACGACATTGGCTGAGTCTTTATGGGCATATAGGATGGCTTGTCATGGGTCAATTAAAGTACCCCCTTATCAGTTGGTTTATGGGCATGAGGCAGTTTTACCATGAGAGATGAATCTGGGATCCCGAAGGGTGGATGTTGGTCGTTACTATGCACCCACTTATATACCACAAGAGGACGGTGTACATTGTAGCACTTTTTCCCTTAGAGTATTCCAAGGTTTAATCAAATCCACAGGGATCGGAAGAGAACCATGTTTAGAGTTTACTATTTCGTCTAGCAAATCAATCCTATCATGAAGTACATATTGCACATACATGAGCATGAAAAGAAGATGGAAATTGGAGGTTGCACCAATCGGATCAACTGGTGCGCCAATCGGCGCAAAGTCTTACCTGAGCCTAAGTGTGCCTGATCCAAAGCTTGGGGAGTAGGAGCATACACATTGACCAAGGAGTATCACTTGGAGTTAGCCTATATACATCTAGCGGTTGGAGAAAGGCTGTACCGATTGGTGCAACTGGTGTGCCGATCGGCACTGAAGCAGTAGTCGTTATCATCTTGATCCTAGCTTACTTGGCACTTTAAACAATCAGTAAACATCGAAGATGAGCAAGACCACCCTGCTTTCCGAGCGGCTCCTGATTTATCGCTGCTGAGAGAAAACCCTTAATCACACGAGTATCTTAACCCTACTTGACTATCTAAAAGTGCTGCGCAAGCATAGCTCTGTCACAACTAAACCACACCCTAGCATCATCAAGCAATCATGATTCATACAAGATCCGGATACTAGCCTAATCACCACGATTAAGAGAGCATCTAAATACTTAGATGTACCTCTAAGCAATTAAATAAGCACGTGTAAGATCAATCAATCCAGATGAACACAAATTGCAGCCAAGGATAGAATCAAGATAGATAACATGAATTGATAACTGTACCGATATTCATCACCGTCAGGGATGCACCGATCAGCGCAACTGGTGTGCCGATCGGCGCAGCCATGATGCATCGTTGATGACTCCTATGGTACATGGCTCTACTTCTCCTAGCTTCGGTGTAGTGCACCATGCAAGGTCCCTACCCGACTAGACTACATCTCTTCAATTTGGTGGCTCTTCAACTCCGACGGCCTCGTGGCGATGTGTAGCGGCTCCTATAGCCTAATTCTCCCCTCTTGTCTCATCATGCCTCCAGGCTTGGACGTCATATGGGTGTTTATGTAGTCTCTGGTCACGTCCTCCCTTGCTTGGCCTCCGAGTTTAGCTCATAGAGATTGAATCCAAGTCGGTTTCGTACCTTCCATAAACTATGCCGACGTACTTTAATCATAACTGATTCTTCCGGAGTCCAAATGAGGCAAACGTGGACTCTATCGCATAGCTCTCGAAAAGGTCTACAACTTTGGTATTATTTGGATCCTCAGATTCAGAAGTTTATATACCCAAAATTGCGATACAAAAATATCTGTCATGATTTAGATTCCTCTATGCAGCCTGCCTTACGGGGCCCATATCTCTCAGCTCTGGCGTCCAATAAATATAAATAATATATGTTTAGGAAGGGTCTCGACAAGATCTTCAACTTTGGTATTCTGAGGTTTCCCATTTGACCAAGTCTTGGGTTCTAAAATCGTGTGACAATACAGTGCTGTTTCTGGACTTCGCGAATTGAACTTTCCTTCCGGATAAACCTTCTAGAAATCCTTAGGCATTGGGCCACGACCTTGGGCTTGCACACTGGACCTCATGGACGTCCAAGTGTGTCTTGTAAGCTTCATGGGCTAGTGGGAAGCCCTCCTTGTATGGCGAGTCGGGTTTCATGTCGGTACTTCTCATATAAGAGTTATTTTATCATCTTTTCACATGTTTCTGCAATAAAGCACTAAAACGACACTACATATGGAAATCGTCAATATTAGAGGTAAAACACATGATTATGATGAGAATATGGTATGATGTTGGTGGTTATTGGCATATAAAACGGGTACATAGGAACCACCAATAGTGGAGATGCAAGATCAGTTATCAGCCGATGACTACAAGCAAGCTATGTTAGATGAAGTAGAAGACATTGTACAACATCGAATGAAGGCCCTGGAAAGGATTCAAGAGAATAAGGACCAGGTGGCTAAGTTTTATAATAAAAAGGTGGTGCCCAAAAGTTTTTCGGATGGACACCTTGTCTAGAAAATAATCATGCCTATCGGCTCTAGAGATAGTTGTTTTGTAAAATGGTCACCAACTTGAGAAGGTCCATTCAAAGTGAGCTGATGTGCACCTGGCAATGCATATTTCCTACAACGGTTGGGTGGAGAAGAGTTCAGGAGAGCGATTAATGGTAAATATTTGAAACGATATCATCCGAGTGTTTGGGTGGATTCATGATTTCGTCGTTAATTGATAGCCGATATTTTTAAGTATCACACTTGAGTGATAAGAGCCGATGGTGATACATCGACTTAAGATGGCCGATATTCAAATATCGCCCTTAGCAGAAAAAACATATCATCACTAAGCATAAAGTATAGATAATATTTATATTCATTCAATGATGATAGGAAAAGTTACAAGTGGTCATCAGTACAAGGTGCAGATGAACTGATTACTCATAGGTAATCATTTTCTGAAGAGACCTATTCTCCTATTACAGCTAAGGGATGAAGATGTAATTATTACTATCTCAAGTACAAGAAGAAGAGCACATGATTAAGAAAAAAGGTGGTTCAACAGCTTCCTCTTCTTCCCCGGAAGAACAACACTATCATCAAACACTACACGACAGACAAGGGGAAGAGAGGATTGCCTCGCTGATGCCATTCTTCATGATTGGATCGCCCTAAGGCAATTCGTATGTTGATTTCTTGCGCAAAGGCGGCTATGGATTTTGGATTGAAAGGATCACTCTGGGGATTGAAGAGGCAAAGATTATTCACCACGATGAACTTAGCAGATTTGGAGATAGGTGGTATTTTTCTATCAGAGCTCTCAGAAGAAGACCCATGGTCGAAGGTGTTGAGATGAAGGGGAGCTGGTTGAAGGAGCTACTTATAGGATCTGCACGTGACCTTTGAAGAACCCAGACGCCACTCTACACTGATTAGGGAGAATAAGAAGTGGAGAGGTTCAAGGAGAAATGATAAGAATGAGGACAGTCAAAAAGAAGACTAGCAGTCGAGACGGTGAAGGATGATGATGAGCTGCAATTAAGAAGAGCATGAGTGGTTGGGAGGTATACTATAAGACGGAGTTTGACAGTGGTTGGTTCACCAGTAAATACATGCGGTAAACGAGGAGATAAATCCGGCGCATGAAGCATTTTCGTACCCCAGACTCGGGGGGCATGTGTTGGCACCCGAATTTTGACCGGTCCCATTGATCTGAGGCGGAAAATTAAAATCAACAGAAGTCAATGAAGTTCAATTATTGAAGGAAATTAAGTGGGCCTGATAGGGCTATTTTATCTCTTTCTATTTTAGTTTAGCTTTTATTTTAAACCTATTTGGTTTGTTTAGGAGTCCTGATCGAGTCGGGTCAAAACCTCTTGCATGAGGTTTTAAATATGTAATAGGATCTGTACAAAAAAAAACAACATTTTCATTGTATACAATTCAGCGCATTACCAACCTTTCCTACTCAACGAAATCCTCGTCTTGTGCAGGCTGCATCGGCTCCGATCTCGGCGAGAGACTTGGATTAGTCACCCTTGGTAATTCTATCAATCTCAACTAGTACTTTCTCATTAACTTGATATTCTAGTTGCTATCGTTAGAATTGCTAGTTATCCGGAAATTAGATCTGTTTAATGCTTGTTCTATCGACTTTTATTACAATACTATCTTGGTTAAAGCCAATCTATTGTAATCTTGGTAGATTCTACAGGTACTATTTAGGTCGACTATTCGAGTCACTTTAATGATTTTATCTATAAATAGGTTAAATCTAGCTCTATCTACCATGTTTGAATACTGTCTCGATTAAGTTCAATCTGTTCAAATCAGTGAGGCTGCATCAATTTTGATCTCTTACTAGGTAGATAGGGTTAGATCCAATCCGTTTATAGGTCGAGTCAATAGGGTTCTATCAGGACATTTAGCCGATAGGTTATCACGGTTCAATCGACTTTCTGGTACTTAATTGATTATATCATTTACTTTCATAGTCGTTTGCCCCCTTGTTTAAATAAGATAGATTTGTGATTTTGAGGCATATTTGCAATACCAGCTAATCAAATCTATCAATCTAACGCCATCGACAGAGCAAGTTTGTGCGTACTTACTGTAGATCTATTGACTCAGCTCTATCGACTCTGGCACTTTTCATCGATTTGGCCAGTTGCTTTATGAATAATGTAGTTTTATCGATTTTGGCCGGTCAACTCAATCTTTTATCGACATTTATGATTTTAAATTGTTTATTGAATTAAATTTTGTCGATAAGCCGATACAATCAGCTGATTAGTTTAATTTCTTTTATTTTCATTGGTCATGTAATAGCCTTGGCTGATTTCATGAATAGTGACTATCAGCTTTCTTTATCAGCCGGTCCTAGGCTGGTGACCCGCATCTTCTGACCGTTTGTCTCTTTGTCGAATTGTTGGGAAAATCAAATGGCATGCCCCGGTTTCTCGTATTGAGCATGCACTGGAGTTAAACAGATCTCTCAGGTCATGCGTGGTGATTTTCGTGTCAACACTATGTTAGATATTGAGTCTCGTATTGTCCATTTGAACTCTCCCCTGCATGGCCGAGACATACTTCCACTAAATACCGATGCACAGAGCAACCTGGTTGTCTATAACTTGGAAGAGAAATCATTAGAAAAATCGTTTGTGAGTATCAGGACATGTTCCCTGAGGATATTTCTGGCCTCCCACCTGACCGTGAAGTGGAATTTAAGATTGAGCTACAACCAGGAACTTCTGCTGTATCCCATCGACCGTATAAAATGGCCCCGAATGAGCTTGCTGAATTGAAAAAGCAACTGAATGAATTGTTGGAGAAAGGATTCATTCGTCCAAGAACTTCACCTTGGTACTATCCCGCTATTTTTGTGAAGAAGAAAGACAAGTCTCTACGCCTAGTTGTTGATTACCATCCTCTAAATAAGGTCATGATAAAAAAATAAATACCCGCTGCCCTGAATTGATAGTCTTTTTGATTAATTGGTTGGTGCCATGGTCTTTTCAAAAAGTTTAGAGCAGAAGATATACCAAAGACCGCTTTCTCTACAAGGTACGGATTATTTGAGTACCTAGTGATGTCATTTGGATTAACCAATGCTCCTACCCATTTCATGTATCTCATGAATTCAGTATTTATGCCAGAGCTGGACAAGTTTGTAGTACTATTTATTGATGACATCCTTATTTACTCCATGTCTAAGGAAGAACATGCTGAACACCTTCGTATTGTTCTTCAACATCTACGGGATCACAAGCTGTTTGCAAAATTTAGCAAGTGTGAATTTTGGTTGGATCATGTGCTGTTTCTTGGCCACATAGTTTCAGCCGAATGTATTTCTGTAGACCCCAGCAAAGTTCAAGATGTGTTGGATTGGAAGCCACCTAAAATGGTCCATCAAGTTTGCAGTTTCCTCGGACTAACTGGATACTACCATAGGTTCATCCCTAATTTTTCCCAGCTATCCAAGCCAATCATAAGATTATTGAAGAAGGGTGTGAAGTTTGAATGGGATGACAAGTGTGAAAAAGCATTCCAGAAATTGGAGGAACTATTAACCACTGCCCCAGTATTGGCTCAACCAGACATCACTAAACTGTTCGACTTGTATTGTGATGCTTCTAGGATAGGACTTGGATGTGCTTATGCAATGTGGTCGCGCCGTTGCCTATGCATCAGGGCAACTACAAAAGCATGAGGAACATTATCCAACTCATGATTTAGAGCTAGCTGCAGTTGTGCTTGCACTAAAAATTTGGAGGCATTATTTGCTCGGAAATTTAGTGCATATCTACATGGATCATAAGAGTTTGAAATATATTTTTACCCAAACTGATCTGAACATGAGACAACATCGGTGGCTAGAATTAATCAAGGATTACAATCTGGAGATACATTATCATCCGGGCAAGGCCAATGTAGTTGCCGACGCGCTGAGTAGGAAAGTTCATTGCAATAATTTGGTGCTGGAATTTCAGGACAGCAGCTGTGTGACAATTATTTCAGAACCAAGCCTTCAAATTATGCCCATCTCAATCATCAACAACCTTAGTCTACATTCCACAATTCATGAAGAACTTATTGCAGCACAGAAACATGACAAGGGTATGGAATATATCTGCCAAAACATCAAATACGGTAAAGCCAAGTGTTTCACACAAGATTCGGACGGTACTCTATGGTTCAATAACCGGTTAGTAGTACCAAAAGATTTTGATCTTCATCAGAAAATTATGGATGGAGCACATCAATCAAAATATTCGATTCACCCGGGTAGTAATAAAATGTATCAAGATCTGAAGAAGAATTTTTGGTGGACAAGAATGAAGGAAGAAGTTGCCCGGTATGTCGCAGAGTGCAATACTTGTCAGAGGATTAAAGCGGATCATTTGAAATTTGCCAGATCACTTCAACCATTGAGTATTCCTGCCTGGAAGTGGGAAGACATCAGTATGGATTTTATTGTTGGCCTACCTCTCACGTCATGTAAGCATGACTTAATTTGGGTCATTGTGGATAGACTCACAAAGTTTTCTCATTTCATACCGGTCAACAACACATATAAAATAAAGCAATATGCAGAGTTGTACATATCAAGAATCTTATGTCTACATGGAGTGCCCAAGACTATCATCTCGGATAGAGGTTCGCAGTTTGTTGCTCATTTCTAGGAACAACTGCACGCGTCTCTGGGAACACACTTAATTCGTAGTTCTGCTTATCATCCCGCTACCGATGGACAAATAGAACATGTCAACCATATATTGGAAGATATGCTCAGAGCCTGTGTTTTAGCACATAGCAGTAACTGGGAAGAATACCTGCCTTATGCAGAATTTTCATACAACAACAATTATCAAGAAAGTGTGAAAATGTCACTGTTTGAGGCACTCTACAGACGAAGTTGTAGAACACCGTTGAACTGGTCCGAATCCGGAGAAAGAGCGATGTTTGGTCCCGATCTTGTAAAGGATGCTGAAGAGAAAGTTCGTGCCATTTAGGCAAATCTTAAGGTTGCTAAATGTCGATAAGAAAAATACGCAAACTGACATTGTAGTCCACTGTATTTTGATAAGGATGATTTCGTCTACCTCCGAGAGTCACCTATGAAAGGCATTCAATGTTTTGGAGTCAAAGGAAATTAGCGCCTCGTTATATCGGTCCATTCAAAATTTTGGAGAGTTGTGGCCCAGTAGCATACAAACTGCAATTACTGCTAAATTATCTAGAGTCCACAACATTTTCCATGTGTCGCAATTGAAGCGGTGTCTCAAACCCCCGATTGATATTGCCCTGGAAAATTTTGACAATCTTCAACCAGACCTCACTTACTCTAAACACCCAGTAAAAAAACTCGACACAATGGAACGGGTAACTCGTAGAAGAACACTCAAGTTTTATAAAGTTCGATGGAATAATCATTTTGAAGATGAATCTATATGGGAATCTGAGGAATTTCAAAGTACTCATTACCCAAAATTCTAGTCAGCATTCTCTGGTATATTTAATGACCGCACTTCCCTCTAGTCTGGTCTGTTCTATATATCGGGACAAGATTTCTTTATGGGTGGAGGGCTATGACACGACAATGTTGAACTCTAATTAATTAATGATAAACCTTAATTAGCAATGTGGTTAAGACTAGGTGTGATTAAAGGATCACATGAAATAATAAAGCACCAACTCAATTTAAATTTTGAGGTCAACAAAAATCCTGTAATCAAGTGTGAAGAAACTTTAAAATTTTTTGTAAACGTATGCCAAAATAATTCATGAGCATGTTGGGAATAATAAAATATAATTTTGGACCAAATTTGGGAATTTTATAACTTTTTAAAATGCCCCAAATAATTCTGAAAGTGGACCCCACCAGTGGGATTCATTGGTTCCGGTTACCCATACCCGAACCTCGCGCCGCACACCCCCCCCCCCCCCTTCCCTCTTCTTCCTCGAGGGCAGCCCAGAGGATCCCTTAGGGGGTCCAGGTTGCCGGGGGTGGGGGCCTCTGCACTCCCCGGACATGGAGGAGGGCCAGCCGGCCAGGGGCGGCGGTCGCGACCCTGCGGTGCGGCAAGGCGGCGGCACCACCGCTGGAGCCACGGGTGGTAGGAGGGTGGTGGGCCGGGGTCGACGGCGAGGGCATCACATCGCCGATGACGTGATCGACTACTTCCTCTACATCGACACGCAACTACGTTGGACGAGCTGCTCCAACATTCGCTTCCGCTCCGCCTGCGCGTCTAGTGGTAACGATCCATGATCCCCTCTTGCAAGGTTTCCTGGTCGAACGGTAGAAATTTTATATGCTATCATAGCCTACCCGTTACCCAACAGTGGTATCAGAGCCGACCTTGTGTAGTTTGTGATCTGGATCTTGTGCATATAGTTGATATGTTGATGTATTAGATTAGATCTATTACATGTTTTTATGTACGGGTTGATTAGATCAATGGTGATAGGGAGGTTCACAAGGTAATGGGTAGATAGCGATACATGCATCATTGATTTATTTGTGATCCTTCTCCGTGAGCGCGTGACTTGTCCCTACCGGCTGGAATCACCATCGAGACTAACTACGTGCGTTCATAGAGGAGCCAATAGTATCATGATCATATACCGCAGTCTACTCATAAAAACCTAATGGAAAACTGAGGCATTATGAATGACTCGAAATCGGGCAAATATGATTTTCCCGATAGGATTTCCATTGCGATTTCATAGATGCGATTTCATAGGACCGCCGTACGGACACGCCTAGATTGTTACACCCCTTTTTGGCCACACGTTAGCATTCGCTTCTCGCCTAACTTGTTTTTGCAGAGAATGTTGTGAATGGTATGGTCCAAGATATGCATGTGATGTATGTATGTGATTTGCATGGCCTGCGTGTCATGATTAATTACAGCTGGGTTGAGGCTATCATATTATTGTATAACGGCCTGCGTGTCGACCTGTGATGCTTGATATTCTCATGTAATTTATTACTAGCGATAAGTTGTAGTAGATAAATGTTAAATCATGGAGGTCTCAAGCATGATGGTTGAAGGGACGGGAGACATGACGATGGCAATGGAGATGGAGATCACCAATTGAAAGGGCCATACTATTTCATAGTTAATATGATTGCCTGTGATGATGTTCCTGTCATCCTATTCTTTCATGTGTTATTTATATTGGATATGATTAACATGTTAGAATAGGTTCCCTCAAGAAAAAAAATAAATTATATGCCCTTTCAAAGCTGCACCTATTAAAATTATGATTGTTGTATGGTATGTCTGCCAAAGTAGAGTATCTCAACTATCTTAATTATTAGGGTAAATGTCGGACATTTACATGCATAGTATTGGTTTAATTAACAAAGCTATCAAAACGGTTTTGGGCTTTGGGGCATGATGTTGGCGCCGGGGCATGTGATGCTAGCCAACAAACAAGAGTCACATAGGGATGTGATTAGCAAAGTGTTGCTTACCTATGTCACTAGATTTCTAGCGGTGATGCCAAAGCTCACTAGGATCTAAGTTGAATATGGATCTTGAACCACTATATGTCGTTTTGAGGGAAAACGGTTCCAAGCATATAGTGGAATAATGAATTTTTATTAAAATGTTTAATAAGAGTTTTACATTTACATAGTGATTATATTCGCATAATTTCTGTTGTAGATCATGGCACCAACCGCTAGTAACACTTTCAATTTGCACTCGATTCTTGAAAAAGAGAAGCTTAGTAGAACAAACTTTATTGATTGGTATCACAACTTGAGAATTGTTCTCAAGCAAGAGAAAAAAGAATATGTTCTAGAGCTTCCCTATCCTGATGATCTGCCAGATAATGCTACTGCCGCTCAGAAAAGGGAGTATGAGAAGCATACCAATGATGCAATTTATGTTAGCTGTCTCATGCTTGCCACTATGTCCTCTGAGCTTCAGAAGCAATATGAGAACGTGGATACCCGCAATATGATTGAGGGACTCTGTGGTATGTTTGAGAACCAAGCAAGGTCTGAGAGGTACAACATCTCAAAGTCCTTGTTTGCGTGCAGGCTAGCTGAAAATGGTTCTGTCAGTCCTCATGTGATGAAGATGATTGGTTACATTGAGAATCTGGAGAAACTTGGTGCTACTCTACACCCTGATTTGGCCACAGATGTGATTCTCCAGTCGCTTCCCGTGAGCTATCAGCCTTTCATTTTGAACTTTCAAATGAATAGCATGGAGAAGACATTGGCTGAGTTGCATGGGATGCTTAAGACAGCTGAGGCAAGCATCAAGAAATCTGGTCCAAGTCATGTTAACTTGGTTCAAAAGGATAGCAAGAAGCGAAAGCGAAAGGCTAAGGTTGAGGCTACTGATGAGATCTCTAGCACTAAGCCTAAACCTGCAGCAGCTCCTAATCCTAAACCGGCGGTTGGTGATCCTTGTTTTCACTGCAAGAAAACCGGTCATTGGAAGAGGAATTGCAAGCTTTATCTGGAAGAGCTAAAGAAGAAGCGTGGAGACACTTCTAATTCAGGTATCAATGTTATTGAAATTAATAATGTTGCTACGCGTCCTTATGATTCATGGGTATTTGATACCGGATCAATGATTCATACTTGCAAATCATTGCAGGGGCTTAAAGAAGCAAGGAAGTGTGCAAAGGGAGAGGTGGATGCTCGTGTCAGCAATGGTGCAAAGGTTGCTGCATTGGCCATCAGAACTTATCCACTTTCATTACCATCAGGATTAGTTTTGGATTTAAATCATTATTATTATATTCCCGCCTTAGGCAAAAACATTATTTGTTCAAAGTGTTTGGAGGAACATGATGGTTATGAGGTCATAATAAGGAACAAGTGTTATTCCATTTATTTGAATGATATTCTCTATGGTAATTGCCCATTGGTGAATGGATTACATCACTTAGATCTTGAGAATAAGCCTATTTATAGCATTGATGCGAAAAGGCTCAAACCTAATGATTTGAATCTCACATATACTTGGCATTGTTGTTTAGGTCATATAAATGAGAAGCACATAAAGAAGCTCCATACAGATGGTCTTCTAAGATCTTTTGATTTTGAATCAATTGACACATGTGAGTCTTGTTTACTTGGCAAAATGACTAAGTCGCCTTTCATAGGAAATAATGAGAGGGCGAGTGAACTATTGGGACTTCTACATACGGATGTATGTGGACCAATGAGTTGCACGGCCAGAGGTGGTTTTCAGTACTTCATAACTTTTACCGACGACTTTAGTAGATATGGATACATCTACTTAATGAGACATAAGTTTGAATCCTTTGAAAAATTTAAAGAATTTCAAAATGAAGTACAAAATCAATTAGGCAAGACTATTAAACTCCTACGATCTGATTGTGGTGGTGAATATTTGAGCCATGAATTTGGTGAACATCTAATGCAATGTGGAATTGTTCCACAATGGACTCCGCCAGGAATGCCCCAATGGAATGGAGTATCCGAACGGAGGAACCGAACCCTGTTAGACATGGTTAGGTCTATGATGAGCCAAAGTGATCTTCCATTATCCTTCTGGGGATACGCTCTAGAAACTACCACTTTCACACTTAATAGGGTTCCATCTAAATCCGTGGAAAGGACACCATATGAGATATGGACTGGGAAGCATCCCAGGTTGTCTTTTCTTAAGATTTAGGGATGTGAGGCTTACGTAAAACGTATGACGTCTGATAAGCTTTCTTCCAAGTCTGATAAATGCTTCTTTGTAGGATACCCTAGGGAAACCAAAGGTTATTATTCCTACAACCGGGAAGAGGGCAAAGTGTTTCTCGCTCGTAATGGTGTTTTTCTAGAGAAAGAGTTTCTCTCTAAAAGGGTAAGTGGGAGAACGGTGCAACTTAAAGAAATCCATGAAGCTCTAGAAAATGTTTCCTCTTCCACTATACCACAATTGGATGAACAAGTTGTTGTTGAACCAATTGTTGAAACACAAGCCCCGCATAGGTCAGAAAGGGCACATCGTGCTCCTGAAAAGTTCACGCTCCTAACCACGGGGCAACACGACATATTGTTGTTAGACAATGATGAGCCTAAGACTTACCATGAAGCAATGATGGGACCAGACTCTGAGAAATGGCTTGGAGCCATGAGATCCGAACTAGAATCCATGAGAGAAAATCAAGTTTGGAACTTGATAGATCCGCCTGATGGTGTAAAAACCATTGAGTGTAAATGGGTTTTTAAGAAAAAGATAGACATGGATCGAAATGTTCACATCTATAAGGCACAATTGGTGGTGAAAGGTTTTAAGAAAATTCAAGGGGTTGATTATGATGAGATCTTCTCGCCCGTCGCCATGCTAAAGTCTATACGGATCCTTCTAGCAATTGTCGTATTTTATGATTGTGAGATATGGCAAATGGATGTCAAAACGGCTTTCCTTAATGGAAACCTAAGTGATGATGTGTACATGACACAGGCTAAAGGTTTTGTCGATCCACAAAATGCTAGGAAGATATGCAAGCTTCAAAAGTCCATTTATGAACTAAAGCAAGCATCTCGAAATTGGAATCTTCGCTTTGATGAGGTAGTCAAAGGGTTTGGCTTCATTAAAAACAAAGAAGAGCCTTGTGTTTACAAAAAGGCTAGTGGGAGTGCGCTTGTCTTTCTGGTCCTTTATGTGGATGACATATTGCTGATCGGTAATGATATTCCAATGCTTGAAACTGTTAAGACTTCTTTGAGAAATAGTTTTTCTATGAAGGACTTAGGAGAGGCATCTTACATTTTGGGCATTAAGATCTATAGAGATAGATCAAAAAGGCTAATTGGATTATGCCAAGACACGTACATCAACAAGGTATTGAAATGTTTCAATATGCAGGATTCCAAGAAAGGTTTCTTGCCCATGTCGCATGGCATTACTCTTAGCAAGACTCAGTGTCCTTCGACACCTGATGAGATAGAGAAGATGAGAGTGATCCCATATGCTTTGGTTATCGGATCCATCATGTATGCCATGATATGTACGCGCCCAGATGTAGCTTTTGCTCTAAGCACTGCAAGCAGATTCCAATCAAACCCAGGAGAAGCTCACTGGGTGGCTAGTAAGAATATCCTAAAGTACTTGAGAAGAACTATGGATATCTTCCTAGTCTATGGAGGTGAGGAAGAGCTCATTGTAAATGGTTACACTGATGCTAGCTTCCAAACCGACAAATACGATTCGAGATCGCAATCTGGATATGTGTTTTGCCTCAATGGAGGCACGGTGAGCTGGAAGAGTTCCAAGCAAGATACGGTTGCTGACTCAACAACGGACGCCGAGTACCTTGCCGCTTCAGAAGCTGTAAAGGAAGCTGTTTGGATCAGAAAATTTGTTTCTGAGTTGGGTGTGGTTCCTAGTGCGTCTAGTCCAGTGGATCTCTATTGTCACAATATTGGTGCCATTGTGCAAGACAAGGATCCTAGAGCGCATCAAAAGAACAAACATGTACTATGGCGTTATCACCTCATCAGGGACATCGTCGCTCGAGGTGATGTAAAGATATGCAAGATGCACACAGATTCAAACATCGTTGATCTGTTGAAAAAACCTCTCTCTCAGCCCAAGCATGAGGCACATATGAGATCCATGGGTATTAGATATCTGCATGATTAATGTATGAGAGATTGTGTAATGTCTATGTTTATGTATAATTAATAATGTGTTATTCTGTTCCATGGATAACAATTATTGCATTGATTAACAAGTACGTGACTTGTTTGTGGAACTCATTGTTTTTATAATATTATCCTAAATGATCCCTAGTTCCTAATCATTATGTGGGACAATAATGATTCATGGACTAGCACATGTATTGGTTGATGATCATGTTTCATAGATCATTGATATGGAGATATCAAATCAATAATGTGGACACATGTTGGAGAACATGGTGTTGGATTGACCCACTAGTTATATTTGTGCCATCAGTCATTGTCTTGAATGATGTACCTTCGGGATCCTTAGACCTGAGATCGTCATTGATTTCCAGAATGCGTAGTAGCATACTTAGGGGTTACCAAACGCTACTCCATAACTGGGTAGTCATAAAGGTAGTTTTCGGGTATGTTATGAAACATGTCGTGGGATGTGAGCGGTCAAGACGGAATTTGCCCCTCCTAATAACAGGAGAGATATCCCTGGGCCCCTCGAGTTAGATGGATTTAGAAGTGCATGGCCATGCCAAAGTGATTAAAAGTTAATCACGATGACTAAGAGTTAGTCATGATAAATCCACTAGACGTTCGAGTGAATGGTCGAGCTATCATAGGGATGGCACGTATCCCGCCTTGAGCTTGACTGATATCGTGAGGCAGAGGGATCGCTGAATGCGTATGTCAAAGGTTCAATCGATATGATCTTTATGTGTACACGAGAATCAGTATGTGCTGCTAGGTGCCGCTATTGATTTATGATTTGAAAAGAGGTTTTCACATCATTGTCGTGTACATATGAACCTAACGGGTTGGAACATCGCTTGCCTATGTGATTGTCTCTAGTGCAAGTGGGAGATTGTTGGAGATATGCCCAAGAGACATTACGGATTTGATTCGTATGTGAGGGTCATACGGATATTGATCCGTGAGGGATTAGCCCACTAATGGGCCAACTTGTTGAGGCCCATTAGAAGGGCCTATATAAGTGGAGGCAGGGCAAGGAGTGTTGCAACCCACCAGTCCATAACCCTAGCCGCCGCACTCCTCTCTTTCTCGCCCACAACCCTAACCGTGTTGCCGGTGCTAGCATGCCACGCACGGCGTTCCAACCCCGTACGTGTGGATACCGTGAGGAGGCGCTGCTATTGCTACGGTGCCGAACGGCTGGACTAGGAGGAGACGTTTGACGTGATTGACTACTTCCTCTACATCGACGCGCGACTACGTTGGACGAGCTGCTCCAACATTCACTTCCGCTCCGCCTGCGCGTCTAGTGGTAACAATCCATGATCCCCTCTTGCAAGGTTTCCTGGTCGAACGGTAGAAATTTTATATGCTATCGTAGCCTACCCGTTACAAAACAAGATGCACCTGGGGAACAGTCACCACCCTCGAGTGATGGAGCTGGCGAGTCAGAGCCTGGCTCGTCAGACGGTGTCGAGGATGACAACCTCGTTGCCGACCACGATGTTGACACGCCTCTTCGGTTCCACAACATCAACAACATCATCGGGCAGACCTCATCGTGTGGGCTTGCACCACACGCACTGGTGATGGAGGAGCTTCATGCGGTGAGTGGCGACGAGCCCGCCTCATTCATCGAGGCAGAGGGCAGCCCCAGTTGGAGGAAGGCGATGATGTAGGAGATGGACTCCATCAAGGAAAATGGCACGTGGTGCCTCGCCGACCTCCCACGCCTGGACAGGTGTGGTATGGCCG
Source organism: Eleusine coracana subsp. coracana (assembly GCA_032690845.1). NCBI lineage: Eukaryota > Viridiplantae > Streptophyta > Magnoliopsida > Poales > Poaceae > Eleusine > Eleusine coracana. Next base: position 36,831,920 of record CM064418.1, read on the forward strand.
GGCGCAATCCCTGCCAAACATCAATGGACACGCGGCCCAAGCGGAGTAAGCTTAGTGAGAGACCGCCGATAGACACGACGATGTATAGAAGCATCGTCAGGAGCTTGAGGTATCTAGTTAACACTCGCCCTAATCTTGCATTTTTAGTTAGGTTTGTTAGCCGGTTCCTAGAGGATCCACGGGAGGACCAGCTCGCCGCGGTAAAGCGCATCCTGCGCTATGTGTCCGGGACCTAGAAATGGGGACTCTGGTTCGGCCAGAAGGAGGAGGGTGAAGCCAAGCTCACTGGCATCTGTGACAGTGATTAGGCTGGTGATGTCGATGCTAGGAAGAGCACGACATCCGTGATCTTGTTCCTCAGCAGCAGCCCGATCACATGGCAGTCCATGAAGCAGAAGATGGTGGCGCAATCAAGCTATGAGGCGGAGTATATAGTAGCTGCCAATGCTGCTTGTCAGGCATTGTGGCTGGCTCGGGTGCTTGCAGAACTGCAAGGATCACGGATGCTAAGGGTGGACAACAAGTCTGCCATTGCTTTAATCAAGAATCTAGTGCTCCATGGACAAAGAAAGCATATCCAGGTGAAGTATCACTAGTCCGGGAGTCTGTGGAAGATGGCTTGATCCGTGTTGAGTTCATTAGGAGCGAGGAACAGCTTGGCGACATTCTTATGAAGCCACTTGGCAAGACCAAGTTTCATGAGCTGCGTACCAAGATCGGCATGATCAACATTGAGCAACGCAAGGTTTAGGAGGAGATTGTAGGAAATAATCCTTGCCTGCTATAATTAGTAGTTTACTTTCTATAGTTAGCAGCTTAGTTTAGGAAGTTTATTATTCGTTCTTGTATGGGCTCACAGAATGCCAACATTACTTTCCCTTGTAATAGTCTATATAAACAAACGCTATACATTGCAGCACCAAAACCAGATGGTGTCTAAGGGGTTCACATGAGTTGTGAGTGGGTGTGTGTGCCAATCACGCCAGAGAGACAACAATCTATTGCCGGCGAGTTTAACAAACATTCCCTATGATCACCATGTAGCCGAAACCAATCTTTTGAAATTGCAGTGAGCCATTTCCAAATTAATTGCTCAAGATTAGTCTAGACTCATGTGCGATCTTTTTTAACCCAAGATTTTCCCCTTTTTTTTGATTGAACTGAGTGCAGTTCAACTTTCCCCCGACATCAACCTCCGGCCATCACCACCTTGTCAATGAACTCGGTGCTCCGCTCCTCCTCGATGCAGCCCAACTCAATGCCGGTCCTTTCCATGCATCCGTGAAACTATAGGAGAAAGCCGCCAACTTTTCCAGCCCTCTGCACAATTCGTGATGCCTCTGAACCTCTCTCAACCACTACCTCTCGTCATCGACTAGCTTTCAGTGAGCCCTTGCCCTTGCGACCACCACTAGCCGACGCAGCTTGTCGAGCTCATAGCTCCCGCACGAGCGCGGAGAGCTTCCGACGCGCGTAGAACCTGGCGGCGAGCACTCCGGCGAGCCCTGCTGCTTCTCAGGCGACACACACTGGCACGCCGAGCTGGCATGCTGACACACTGATCTGGCATCTGTTGGCAGCCCGAGTGGCACCCGCGTGGCTCTGATGTGTCGCTTGCATGGCATGGACCTAGTTAAAACAAAAATCAGAAAAATAGAAATTATAGAAAATGCTAGACAACTTTGGAAAATCATAGTAAATGCAATACTATTCTAATGGAGCTAAAACCAAGTGTGTTAGTTTGGACTTAATCTGCACAATTTAAGAAAAATGATAAAATGATGGCTCTTGTCGAGAGATATTCTCGATAGTAAATCTAGGTAGCCGTATGAGTATGAAAGATCGATGGACACAGGTCACAGGGTTTATACAGGTCCGGGCCTCCTTGTGGATAAAAAACCCTATGTCCTATTTGATGTTCTTGTATTGCTTGATGGCGCACAAGAATTAGGGTTCCAATACGTCTCTCTCCCTATCGAAGACCCCCTGCCCTCCTTATATACCCGAAGGGCAGCGGCTTACATGGTAGTCTGTCATTTGGTTATAGAAGATTCCATCCTATCTGCTAACCTAACTTGCCGATTACTCAACATAAATATCTGAATAAATATCTTCTGAGCCATACTCTTGAACACGCCATAACCGAGCCCCTGGCCCACTCGGCCATATAATTGAGTGGTCAGGTATCCCAGGTACATATATCCCTCAGTAGCCCCCAAGGACTTTCCAATTTCAAACATAGCTCCGATTTGCTTCAACATCTCTTGGAATTGAAAAGTACTTCAACTTGATAGACACAAGATTTTCTTTCATAAACGCCCGAAAAAGACATACTTTATGGGTCCAGCCCCCAACTCAAGAGACGTTGAATCCTTTCCTGAAGCGTTTTGTGAGTTTAAAGACCAAAAATATTAATCATCTATAACCAATCATAGCCCCCAGCACAGAAGACATTTTAAATGAAATGTCTTGTGAGCTAAAAACATTGGCTATTCGAATCTGACACTTTGCCGAACAGATCGAGTGATTTGTCAAGATAATCAGCTCTACTGCACATTATATGACCATTATCCGAGTGATTCATCACCGATTTAAAAACAATAGATTCCCAAGTCTGATGATGCTTCACTCTGAGTGATTTATCATGAAATTCAAAACCGCAGCTGCCAAGATTGGTGATGACAATCCGAGTGGTTAATCACAAATCTTGAAATAACAGCCCCCAAGATTGGCGCTGATGTGATCCGAGTGATTGATCTCAATTTCCTAGATAACAGCCCCCAAGATTGGCGTTGTTTCAATCTGAATGTCATTGTAAAGTGATATAATAAATATCATCCCAGTTACCCTAAAAGGACGCGCCATGACATTTAAAAGTGAGCTAACGAGCTAAGTAGGCCTGTTACTATACAGGGTCAATTAGGTTAATCAGTCACTACATAAGCACACTTATCTCATTCGCGACCCCTCACCTCCATTTTGCTCTGCTTCCGCCGCCTCTTGCTTCGAACCCTAGATCTTCCCTCGCACCCTGTTCGGCATCCAATCTTTCCATTTCCGCAAATACACCGCTCCATGGCTCCAAAGAGATCTCGCCTAAGAGCGAAAGACTCGCGGAAGCAGGCATCCCCTACTTCAACAGAGGATGAAGCTTGCCTTGACATTCCGATGGGGATCAAAGAGTTCCCGGCCTCCGCCATGGACGCGGAGAAGATCAACAGGCTGGTAATCGAAGGAGTCCTTCAGGATCAGCAGACCGAAGATTGGATCAAAGCACTAGGTCAAAAATTTCCGCAACCCCCTGTTGATCATATCACCATCTTCGCCTCGTTCTTTTATCGTGGGTTCGGGATCCCCTATAGCGATTTCTTCCGAGAATTGCTATTTTTCTATGGAATCAATCTGGTGAATCTGAATCCTAATTCTATTCTCCACATTTCCATATTCATCCACCTGTGTGAGGCCTTTTGGGGGATCACCCTGCACTTTGATACCTTCAAAGAGCTATTCATGTTAAAATTGAACAATAGTAATGTGATTGAGGGAGCTGGGTTCCAGCTTAGGAACAAGACAAAGTATATCGAGGTTCCTCTCCGCTCGACAAACAAAGGGTGGCACGCTGACTGGTTCTACCATGGGAACCATGCGCCATCATTGTCAGAGTTTGCAGCTGAAGCACCAGTGCCACGACCCGAGTGGTCGGCAAAGGCGTCTCCAAACAAGAAATCATAGGTCGACAAGATACTAGAGGAAATTGCAGATTTGAAGAAAAAGGGATACAGTGGAGTCCATGTGGCTGCCAGTTTCGTGTATCGGCGCGTGCAACCGATTAAGAAATGCCACATTCCTGCTTGGAAATTCAACTTGAAAAAGGACCCTACTATGGAGGTTCATGAAGAGTTGACAGAGCGGGAGTTGACACTTCGACTGGAAGGTGTCTTCTCCTCTTTGCTTGACTGGACCCCAGGTTCCGCCAAGCTGGGTTATCATTCAAAAATCACCAGGAATGATGTAAGTGATCACTTCTTATAGCTACATTCCATCTCTAACATTTTTATGACTGGTAGTAACCATATTATGTGAATTTCAGGATCTTGACGTGTATTCATCAAACCCTCTGTTGCCTCCAGCAGCTCCAGAAAAGTCACCCAAATAGCCGTCTGCACCAAAATGTCGTAAGGTGCAGATCGAAGAATCTGACGATGATGAACCTTTGGCAGAACAGACTGCCAGACTTCAAGAAGAAAGAAATCGTAAGGCTTCAAAAGAGGTGACTGCCACTCGGCTAGGAGCAACAAATGATCCAAGGCCCAATGTTGCTTAAGATCACTCCCTACCGAGTGCAGAAAAAGAAACATCTTCTACTCATGCCTCGAAGACACAAAGCCCTAGACCGACTTGCCCGCCTCTGAAGGTGTCTGTCTTGAAATTTAAGCGTCACGCTAAGTATGGATTTCTGAACATACCCTTATTTTCCTGTAACTGCATGGCTTGCTAATGCCTTAATCGTCCTTTCAGAGCTTTGGGGTCCACATCCTTGGGAAGCGCGACACCACAAAACATCAATCCTGAGGAAGGCTGTGACACCCCAGGTGTCTCACTTCATTTAACCAACATGGAGAGCTTAGGTTATGAACAACATAACATGAAATATTAGGACTCACTTTCTTTTATTAATTCTAGGCAAATAAAAACCCTGCAATGAAGTTATTGAAGCAATTCAAAAATTTCAATACAACTTATGCTAAATAAATTCATAATCATGTTACTAATAATAAAATAGAATTTTATGAAACTATTGGGCATTTTATCTGCTTGGCAAGACCCCTAATTAATTAATTGATTCTTAAATAACTAATTAATGCATTTAATTAATTCTAAAAATATTTTAATGAAAATCGCAAATAAAATTGACCAGAGTGTTCTCCACTATTTAAATAGCCCACCCACCAAATTTCACTATTTTTGGAAACTCCTTGCTATTTTATTTTGATTTTATAAAAATTAGCTTTGACCGAGGGCCTATTTGTAAGAAATCAAAAACTCCAGGGGGTGCAGCATGAAATCTCTTTCTTCTTCCCTCTCACTGGCGTAGAGCCGATTCTCTTCCTTCACCCCCGCCTCGGGACTCCATGTGCGACAGTGTCGTTGACCTCCCCGTGCTGTCCCATCCCCTCTGCCTCAGCCGCTCACACGCCCAACCCTCTCCATTCCTTCTGCACCGTGCCATGATCACCGGCAAAACTTCAATTCTGCCCGCTCTCTCCGCTCCCGCTTCTCCCCACTCACTCTTATCTCTCCGCAACTTGATAGGGAACCCGCGAGCTCACAGAACCCACTCTCTCTTGCTCTCTCTCTCATTTCTGCTCTCACCTTATCACCCTGCCATTGCCAGAACACGAGCTCCAAGCTGGCTGCTCGACCACCACTGCCACTATCTTGCAAGCCACGCCTCAATTGACTACGCATAAGACCTCTCCTCCCTTCCCATGCCCTTGCTTGGCCGTTACTCCTCGCGCATTGGGTGAATTGCAAGAAAATCAGATGCGACCCCTCTACGGTGAGTTCTACGCCGCCGGCCGAAATTGACCGCTCCCGATCACTATCGCTAGTGTTTTCCCCGGCCACTGTCTCTACTCCGCCGATCACCAAAGCTGCCTCCACGACGAGCCCCTACTTCCGGCCATCATCGATGCACGCCGACTTGATGCTGAGCATCCCCTCGTCGCCGTGAAGCTTGAGGAGCAAGCCCCGACTGATTTGGTGCTCCGAGCCGATTCCGCGACTCCGCCGAAGACCTTCGCTCCACCGCCTCTCATCGCCGACCCCCTTCCAGTGAGCCTCCGTCCTCGCCAACCCCCAGACGTGTTTGCCTCGACGTGTGCGTCACGTGTGTAGTCTCGCGGCGAGCGTTCCTCGCGCGCAACCATCGGCGGTGAGCTTTGACCGCTCTCCGGCGAGTCCCTGGTGTTGCTGACACCCTGCACACTGGCATCCTACTGGCAGCCTACGTGTCATCTACATGTCGCTTATGTGTCGCCTACGTGGCCTCTCATTTAAACCAGAAAATACCAGAAATTCCAGAAAAATGCTTACAACTTTGAAAACTCCTAGTAAATTGAATTTAACTCCAATGGAGCCCAAACAAAATTTGTTAGGTTCACCTTGAAGAGATCTATTTTAGTAAAATGATAAACCTTAGCCTCTGTACTTGCATTTTTATTAATTCATTTAATTATCCAAACACAAATTAATTCACCAGATATTCTAGGAACCAAATTTAATTCTGATTTTTGGCATGCTTAATAATTGCAAAAGTATCTGTCACCACAATTTTTGGTTTAGAAAAATATGAATTATTGTAGGCTCTGGAAATTATTTAGTGAGTTCAATTAAATTAATTCTAGTAATTATTTTATAATTAATTGGCCCCTGCCACTTGGCATAAAAATCACTCACACAAGCCTCTGTGTCCAGTAATTCACACAAGTCCAGAAACCTAAGTTTACTTAATTAAATTAAATTAATTAAATTAAATTAAATGCTAGTAATTAGAGTAATTATATCCAGAGGCTGTAAATTGGTAAAAATACACTTCATCTATGTCCCTGTTCATGATAAATCACTCAAGGTCAGAATCAATTGGTTACTATTATAATTGCTTGATTATTTTGAAGGACTACAACAACCCTAATAAATGATTAACACATATAGAATGAAGAAACTCTAATTTGTTTCTTTGAAGCATATGGCTTCGAGAACATTGAAGCATATGGCTTCGAGAACATGATAATAATCAACATTTAAAAGACGTTGAGCATCATACCATTGCATTCTACGGTATTTTGATAATACCGACAATTCAATTATATCATATAGGCAACAATAACCCGGAGCAGGAAGAGGAAGATCTACAGAAGGATCTTGATCCCCAAGAGCAAGACGTTGTAGTTGCTAGCACTAACATCGATCCAGACAAGCCCCGGTTTTTCATTCGCCATTTTATAAAGTTGCTAGCTTTCAATATTACTAGTGTATGTGATTATTGCATTAGGTCAAAGGAGTTGGTTGGAACCCACTTGCATGATACCCAAATGGCCTACGCCACTGTCATTAGAACTTTGGTAGTATCGGTACCGTGTCGCTATGCTTAGTAACTATTAGGCCCAATAGATACTAATACTAGGGAATGAACTGTACCACTGGAACAAGAACCTAAAAAGAAGTTTATTTTACTGTTATGACCGGGCAGGGAAGATGCATGCGTAGGTTTGCAGTAATACATGGGTTTTGACTGTGGTAGCCCTACCTTGTCGTACCTAGGACATGTCCGTGGTCGGCCCCTTGGTCAAGTATTGAACAGTACCGAACACATGCTAGTCTATGGGCACTAGTAAACTGATGTAGCATTGGCGCGGCAATGAGGACGGTACCCAGTACAGTGGTCGTTGACCCTCCTGCTGCTGGAGTGGGCGGTTCGGACCACGAAGTACTGTTGGCAGAACGGCATGCCCACTCGCTGAGACTAGACCCGGACCAAGTTGTTTTTCGTCATTGCGAAAAGTTGCCATATACGATCTTAACTGGTACGTATGTGTCGTGTATCTCGGGTTATCCCAGCTGGTGTAAATCAATTGCAATTGGTGTCCCTTGCAGTAATGAGTACCACTTGGTCATTGCATCGTGACGTAGTTGAACCTGGATTGGAAGTTAACTATGATGCTTATTGATTGGTGTTACTATTATTGCTCTTATGTTGCACTTACTTTATACATTGCTTTATTATCTTATTGTTGCAACTAAAGTTACATTCCTGCTATACTCAATTAAATTGAAGAATAAAACTTGATAGAACTAATAGGTTGCTTAGTGTGAGTCCTTCCAAACAAGCCACCTATTAGAGCCGTTGCATGTCTAGGAGTCCGACGGGTAAGACTTGCTGAGTAATTAGTACTCAGGCTTTGTGCCACTGTTGTTTTCAGGTAATGAAGAAGTAGAATTGCATGTAGATGTGCTGCCCTAGGACATGCAAGTCCCTGATGGTTGGACTGCCCACTGGGAGTCCGACTTCCCGCCGCAGTGATGATGTGTGATGCTAGAGTGATGGTTCCTCGGGCATCAACCATTACTATGCTATATCATCGAGCTCGTAGATTTATCATAATTGCTTCCGCTGTTTCAAAACAATTCAAGACTTGTACTATTTCTGTTGCACTCTGATAACTATTTGATGTAATATTTAATTTAAATTCGAACCAATGTTATATTATCAAGTGTCTACGTTATCAGCACCGTCGGGACCTCGATCCTGCGGGGAGGGGCGCCACAGCTGGTATCAGAGCCGTGGTCCATGATAATACAACATTTAAATTGTATTTTCGAAAACCACGATGTTGCGAGTGAGGATACGTTAGTATTGCCCTATAGATAGTAGGGTGGTGACAAGGCTAACCTGGGTTATGATTGTTTACATTATTGCATCTACGACTTCTTCCAATGAAGGTACGTGCGTGCTTAACCGACACGCGTGATATTGGTGTATGTGCTCGCATGCGGATACGAGACACTGTTGGCTCGTGACTTATCACGGGGCGATCCTTTTTCCATGGATTGTTACTAGTAGAACTGTGTTTCTTTTCATAGTTTCTTTTGAATTTGATCGATTGTTTCTGCAATGAATCTTCTGCAGGTATGCTAACGCCGTTAGTATAACCTTTAGAATAACTTATGTGTTGAGTGCGGGTCGTCACCAAATATCCGTGCCGCTAAGTCTCGACAAGTTAGGTGTTGTGTGGTGAGGAACGATAGGTTAATAAAATGAAGGTTTTGCATCATGCATCCCATTATAACTAAACTAAAATTTGGTTCTCTCCTTACTTACCAACCTCTGAATAAAAATTTTCTAAACCTAATAAGTATAAAATTCTGAATAACGAGGTTAACAAGAATCTGTCCTGTTTTTAGCTGCCAACTTCAAAAATTCTTAACTAAAGTTCTACTTCGGATTTTTAGGTGTTTAAATACAATCTAGAAAGCCCTAGAAGCCTATTTTCATCTCCAATAAGTTTCACCATCCTCCCAGTTTTCCCCTGTCCAGTAGAGCCAAAACATTAGGCTTATGTCAATCTGAAACCGAATTTATTTTGAGACCCACTGCCGTATTATTGACCCTTGATGCTAGAAAATGTTAACAAAAACCTTGTTTCTATATTTAATAGCACTATATATGAAATGCATTGTTACTCATGGAACATTGTACTCACCATTGGGTTATGTTTTAGATGGGTGACCACGGTTTTGAGGAGCTTTCGCACGACGGGTGGCGCTACACCACTGGACTCCACCGCTGTGGCTTTCCTACACTGTTGTGGGACCTTTTACGCTTGTTGGGCTACGACGAGCCGCCCTCTTACCAGGGTCATGAGATCCGTTGTCACGGCACGACTGTTGCTGAGGTGCACATCAGCGTGCCCACACACCTGTGCAACCTCTACATGGCGGGTATGGAGAGCACGACGACTTGTGGGAGCCTCCATGAGGGCTTGGAGAGAGTCGTCCATAGGGCTCTCACCCACTTTTGCGGGTGCCACACAGCAGTGCTCTCCGGGACTCCCTTTGAGATGATTCCCATCTGACACCAGGCCAACCCGGTCTGGCAGAGGCGTGTGAGGCGCGTTGGCTGCGATGACTACCCGACATACCACGCAGGGTACCACCGTGTGTCTTACTACTCTGAGTACCTCCTAACCTTGGATGAGGAGGCTAGCAGCCACAGCAGTATCATACTAACTGAGGCAGAGAAGGTCTAGGTTCAGAGGAATGACCTGCAGACACAGGTCGACGCGTAGCAGAGAGAGATTCAGTGACTGACCGTTGCTCTTGAGGTGAGTGAGACTCGCGTTACTGAGGTGACTGGACAGCGTGACACCCTCACACAGGAGGTTGACAGACGTGGCATGACTATGCAGCAGCGCGCCAACCACAACGAGCACCTGCAGCATCAGTTGACGGTTGCACAACACGAGATGGAGCTTATGGGAGAGGATTTGGAGACCCTAGCCCAGGAGAACCAGGGCCTGCAGTAGCAGCTTGAGGTAGCCCTTACACCACCGGCAGTATTGGAGGAGGAGGACCCGCATTAGGATATGGACGAGGAGTCTGACATGGACTACGAGGCACCACCTGAGACAGGACCCAGGAGGATGAGGGTAGACTAGCCTAGTCTCGATAGTCAGGATCAGTGGGTAGGTAACTTTTGTCGAACCACGCGAGGTTGTGGTATTTTGGGGTTGATGCATGAGATGTTTTTTGTAACTCAAGGGCCACCTATTCCGAGTCATGTATTGAAACTATGATGATTTGCGTTGTGCAATGGATGTACCATTAGTAGCTAATGTTGTTATAAACAAAGTTAATCGTAGTCGTGACTCAATCAAGGTACTTTCTTTATAGACGGCTGAGAACAATGAACAACCACCACAAGGTTGGGAAATTATCGGCGGCCTGGAGTTCACGGGAATGATTCACCTGTTTTGGAGAGTTCTCCAGAGATTCGGATATTCCACTCCTCCCACCTATGTTGGCAAGGAATTCCAAGAGCATGGAGTCCCCTCATGTATCATCCATGTGGTGGTTCCCACCAATTACTCCATCATCCCTGCATGGGAATCTTGGACCCTTAGTGTCACCGGGACCTATCTGCCTTCCACTTGGAATGTAGCTGCATTCAAGGCACTTACTCGGTTCTGTGAAGACCACAAGCATGATGTGGCTGGAACACCCATTGCCTTGCTACCCATTAATGATGTGATGGATTTCGAATGGATGAGGCATGTGGATTTCATCTTTGATCCAAACCACCGCTATCATGATCCTATGCTACCCATAATAGAGTATTATGGTCTGTCCACATTCACTTTGTGCACAAACTTGTGCCAGCAATTGGATGTGTTCCATTCTGCACTACGACTTTCTGAGGTCGAAAAACAAGCTAAAGATGAAGAAATTGCAGAACCAAACCAACAAATCCAAGCCAAGAATGAAGAGATGGAAGCGATTCTAGAAGAACGTGACCAAGCCTTGTAGGATGCAGCGGATTTTGAGCATGACATGATTGAGGCTCAAAGTTGACCTTAATGCATTCAAGGCTGCCCATCTTCCTATTGAAGGGAATTGGGACGAGATCTTCATAGAGTATGGAGAACAAGATGATGTGGAGATGGGACTTGCCGGTGTTGATGACGAGGAAATGATGGATCTGGAGGAACCAGGAGAACCTATGGAACAGGAAGAACTGGAAGAGCCGGAAGATTAGGCCAGGAATAGATGCTTTACTACCTAATGTGCGGTCGTGAAAAATATGTACCCCTAGTCCAATATAGGAGTGTGAACCTTGCAGTACGTGTCCGCAATACCGTAGCTAGGCGTTGGCATGTATGTGTAGGAAATCGTATAAGGATGTCCTTTAACAACTTTGTAGACTGAATTGAATCAATGAAGTTGGTTGCCGTGTCTGAAATGTTATCGAGCCATTTGCAAATTATATTCTTGTGCATGTGTCTTTATGGAGTAATCTGAGAAATGACTAACGTGCAACCGCATAATTTGTTGCATGGTGCATACTCGAAATCAAGAGGATCCCGAGAGCTCTCAGCAGGGGGCTAATGCTGAGCCATCTCTAGCCAAGGTTCTGGCCGCTGCACTCAACAGGCAGCAAAACGACTCAGAACTGCTCTGTCGGTTGGTCGACATCACGACTCACCTGGCTGGGCGTGGAGATAACCACAACCACCGCAACAACCAGCCCCGTCAGAGCACTTACTCAGATTTTCTAGGTACTCACCCACCAACCTTTGAACGTGTCAGAGAGCCGCTGGACGCTTACCATTGGCTGCATTAGACCGAGACTAAGTTCGGTCTACTGGAGTGCACTGAACACCAGAAGGTGTTGTTCGCCGCCCAACAACTCCAGGGCTCTGCTAGTGCCTGATGGGCCAATTATGAAGCTTCTCTACCCGCTGGACGTCGCACTGAGTGGAATGAGTTCAAGGCTGCTTTCCGAGCTCATTTCATTCCCATGGGTCTCATGCAAAGGAAGTTTCAGGAGTTCGTGGATCTAAAACAAGGAGGGAGGAATGTCCTCCAGTATTATGAGGCTTTCAATCACCTGGCCCAGTATGCTAATAAGTATGTCAATATGGAGGAAAAGAAGAGATACGCGTTCCTACGTGGGATGAATGCCACCCTTAAGGAGCGTCTGACTTGGCAGACAACGGGCACATACAACAACCTGGTCAATGCTGCTATTGTCCAGGAGGGTGCTATGCGCCAAGTTGAAGAGGAAGACCGCAAGAGGAAGGCCCCTGCTACTGCCCCTGCTACCCCACAGGCGAAGCATCGTCTGATTTACACTTCCCCCATCGGATAGCATTTCCGGGCATCACCGCGGCAGCAGTACTAGCGACCGTATGGTCAGAATTACTCAAGGCCGCCGCAGCAGCAAAATTTCCCACCTCGTGCACCATACCCGCAGCAGAACAACCAGTACCACGCATCGTATTAACAGCAAGGGGGATAGAATGTTCGCGCTCCACAACCTGCTGACCGTGGAAGCAGCTACCCCTGCTACAATTGTGGTCGCACCGGCCACTTTGCAAAGAACTGCACTGCACCAAGGTGCAACAACAACAACAACAACAACAAGCGTTAGAATCAGAACAAGGCTGCAAATGCACCGTCTCGTGATGCCCAAGTGAACTACACCAATGCTGAAGACATCCCTCAGGGTGAACCCGTGCTGACAGGTACGCTCTCGCTCTATCGCCAGCCTGTCCTTGCGCTTTTTGATTCTGGTGCTACACATAATTTCATTAGCCAAGCGTGTGTGCAAAAACTTAATCTTCAATCCCAGACTATAGAAAGGTGCTACACCATTTGTTCCCCCGCTGGGCAAACTATTGCCAATCAAATAGTGTGCAAAGCCCCTTTGGAAATAAACAAGAAAATCTACCCCATGGATTTTATCATGCTTAGCCACCAGGAAATTGACTTGATTTTGGGCATGTTCTGGATGAAAACCCATAGAGCCATGCTAGACATTGAGCCCCGTATCGTTCACCTCAACTCCCCTTTGCATGGAGAGGACACACTTTCTCTAAACATCGATTCATCGAAAGCCCTGATTGTCCATCACTTGGAAGGGCAGTCGCTCGAGAATATCCCCGTTGTTCACAAGTATCCGGACGTATTCCCTAAAGATATCTCTAGCCTACCACCTGACTGTGAAGTGGAATTTAAGATAGAGCTACAACCGGGAACTTCTCCAATATCTCGTCGACCTTATAAAATGGCCCCGAATAAGTTGACCGAATTGAAAAAGCAGTTGAATGAGTTATTGGAAAAGGGATTCTTTCGCCCAAGCACCTCACCTTGGGGCTATCAGCTATCTTTGTGAAGAAGAAGGATAAGTTTCTGTGTCTCGTTGTTGATTATCGACCCCTCAACGAGGTTACCATCAAGAACAAATACCCTTTACCATGAATTGATATCATTTTTGATCAATTAGTTGGTGCTAAGATATTTTCGAAAATTGATCTCCGATTGGGTTATCATCAAATCAAGATCCGAGCGGAAGACATTCCGAAGACTGCCTTCTCTACTAGATACGGACTATTTGAGTATCTAGTAATGTCATTCGGATTAACCAATGCCCCTTCTCATTTCATGTATCTCATGAATTCGATATTCATGCCAGAGTTGGACAAATTTGTGGTAGTGTTCATGGACGACATCCTCGTCTATTCTAAGTCCAAGGAAGAGCATGCTGAACATCTTCGCATTGTTCTTCAACGCCTCTGAGATCACAAATTGTATGCCAAATTCAGCAAGTGTGAATTTTGGTTGGACCGTGTACCATTCCTTGGTCACATAGTCTCTGTAGAAGGAATCTCGGTAGATCCTAGCAAAGTTCAAGATGTGCTAGATTGGAAGCCACCAAAGATAGTTCACCAAGTACGCAGTTTCCTCGGGCTAGCCGGATATTATCGTAGGTTCATTCCAAATTTTTCTTGTCTAACCAAACCCATCACGGAACTGCTGAAAAAGGAGAAAAATTTAATTGGAACAACATGTATGAGGAAGCATTCCAAGCACTGAAGAAATTATTGACAACTGCCCCAGTACTGGCTCAACCTGACATCGCCAAGCCATTCGACGTATATTGCGATGCGTCCGACACAGGGCTGGGATGTGTACTCATGCAAGAAGGTCATGTCATAGCCTATGCATCTCGACAGTTAAGGAAGCATGAAGAGCACTATCCAACTCATGATTTGGAGCTAGCTGCAGTTGTACTTGCACTAAAAATATGGAGGCATTATTTGCTCGGCAACTTAGTGCACATCTACACAGACCATAAGAGCTTGAAATATATATTCACCCAGACTGATCTAAACATGAGACAGCGTCGGTGGCTACAACTGATTAAGGATTATAACCTGGAGATTCATTATCATCCCGTAAAGGCTAATGTCGTTGCCGATTCATTAAGCAGAAAGGACCACTGCAACAACTTGGAACTGGAAGTTCAGGACTGAAATAACCGCGAAACTAATTCGGAACCTAGCTTCCGCATTTTACCTATTGTAGTGGTTAGCAACCTAAGTGTGCATTCTACCATCCATGAAGAAATCATTGCTGCACAGAAAAATGACGTTGGTATGAATCACATCAGACAAAACATTAAGGGTGGCAAAGCGAAATGCTTCACCCAAGACTCGAACGGTACTCTGGGGTTCAATAACCGTTTAGTAGTACCAAAGGACTTTGAACTTCGATAGAAGATCTTGGATGAGGCACACCACTCCAAATATTCTATCCATCCGGGTAGTAATAAAATGTACCAAGACTTAAAGAAGAATTTCTGGTGGACAAGGATGAAGCGAGAAATTGCTCGGTATGTTGCAGAATGCATTACGTGTCAGAGGGTTAAGGCTGATCATTTGAAACAGGCCGGATTACTTCAACCATTGAGTATCCCCACTTGGAAATGGGAAGACATCAGCATGGATTTTGTTGTTGGTCTCCCTCTCACTTCTCGAAAGCATGATTCAATTTGGGTCATTGTGGACAGACTCACCAAATCTGCTCACTTCCTGCCAGTCAACAATAGACATAATGTACGACAATATGCAGAGCTATACATAGCCAGAATTCTATGTCTCCACGGAGTGCCGAAGACCATTGTTACGGATCGTGGCTCACAGTTTGTTGCTCATTTTTGGCAACAACTGCATGCATCTTTGGGTACCAAGCTTATCCAGAGTTCTGCTTACCATGCCACCACGGATGGACAAACTGAGCGTGTCAACCAAATTTTGGAAGATATGCTTAGAGCATGTGTCTTAACTCATGGTGGTAATTGGGATACGTATTTGCCTTATGCAGAATTCTCATATAACAACAGTTACCAGGAGAGTCTAAAAATGTCACCATTTGAAGCACTCTATGGTCGCAGTTGTAAAACGCCGCTAAACTGGTCTGAATCTGGAAAAAGAGTAACCTTTGGTCCTGATCTTGTCAAGGATGCTGAGGAAAAAGTACGTACCATCCAAGCCAATCTTAAAGCCACCAAATGCCGTCAAGAGAAGTATGCAAACAGACGACGCAGACCACTATACTTCAACAAGGGCGACTACGTCTATCTCAAGGTGTCGCCTGTGAAGGGTATCCAACGGTTTGGAGTCAAGGGAAAGTTAGCTCCCTGTTATATCGGACCATTCCAAATTCTGGAACGATGTGGAAACGTGGCCTATAAGTTGGAGTTACCCACCAACCTATCTGGAGTTCACCCCACCTTCCACGTCTCTTAGCTTAAGCGATGTCTCAAGCCACCTATCGACAAAAGTTTTAGAGGAGTATGACCAACTCCAACCCGATCTCACGTATTCCGAACAACCCGTGAAGATCCTCGACGAGAAGGAACGCACGACCCGTAATAGAACCCTCAAATTCTACAAAGTTCAATGGAGTAACCACTCAAAAGACGAGTCTACTTGGGAATCGGAAGAGTTTTTGAGAACTCACTACCCGAAATTTTGGTCGTCATACACAGGTATGCTTTGACCACCGCACTTCCCTCTAGTTTGTCGTGATTCATAATCTCGGGACAATATTTCTTTAAGGAGGGAGGACTGTGACACCCCAGGTGTCTCACTTCATTTAACCAACATGGAGAGCTTAGGTTATGAACAACATAGCATGAAATATTAGGACTCACTCCCTTTTATTAATTCTAGGCAAATAAAAACCCTGCAATCAAGTTATTGAAGCAATTAAAAAATTTCAATACAACCTATGCTAAATAAATTCATAATCATGTTACTAATAATAAAATAGAATTTTATGAAATTATTGGGCATTTTATCTGCTTGGCAACGCCCCTAATTAATTAATTGATTCTTAAATAACTAATTAATGCATTTAATTAATTCTAAAAATATTTTTATGAAAATCACAAATAAAATTCACCAGAGTGTTCTCCACTATTTAAATAGCCCACCCACCAAATTTCACTATTTTTGGAAACTCCTAGCTATTTTATTTTGATTTTATAAAAATCAGCTTTGATCGAGGGCCTATTTGTATGAAATAAAAAACTCTAGGGGGTGCAGCTCGAAATCTCTTTCTTCTTCCCTCTCACTGGAGCAGAGCCGATTCTCGGCCTATTTCTACCGATGCCGGCGCACCGCACGGCCGACCTTCACCCCCGCCTCGAGACTCCATGTGCGACAGTGCCGCTGACCTCCCCGTGCTGTCCCATCCCCTCTGCCTCAGCCGCTCACGCGCCCAACCCTCTCAGTTCCCTCTGCACCGTGCCATGATCACTGGCAAAACTTCAATTCTGCCCGCTCTCTCCGCTCCCGCTTCTCCCCACTCACTCTTATCTCTTCGCAACTTGATAGTGAACCCGCGAGCTCACAGAACCCACTCTCTCTCGCTCTCTCTCTCGTTTCCGCTCTCACCCCATCACCCTACCATTGCCAGAACTCGAGCTCCAAGCTTGCTGCTCGACCGCAACTGTCACTATCTTGCAAGCCACGCCTCAAATCACTGCGCATAAGACCTCTCCTGCCTTCCCATGCCCTTGCTTGGCCGTTACTCCTCACGCATTGGGTGAATTGCAAGAAAATCAGAGGCGACCCCTCTCCGGTGAGTTCTGCGCCGCCGGCTGAAATTGACCGCTCCCGATCGCTGTCGCTAGTGTTTTCCCCGGCCACCGTCTCTACTCCACCGATCACCAAAGCCGCTTCCACGATGAGCCCCTACATCCGGCCATCACTGATGCACACCAACTTGATGCCGAGCATCCCCTTGTCGCCGTGAAGCTTTAGGAGCAAGCCCTGACTGATTTGGTGCTCCAAGCCGATTCCGCGACTCCGCCGAAGACCTTCGCTCTGCCGCCTCTCGTCGCCGACCCCCTTCCGGTGAGCCTCCATCCTCGCCAACGCCCCAGACGTGTTTGCCTCGACGTGTGCATCACGTGTGTAGTCTCGCGGCAAGCTTTCCTCGCGCGCAGCCATCGGCGGTGAGCTTTGACCGCTCTCCGACGAGTCCTCGGCGTTGCTGACACCCTGCACACTGGCATCCTATTGGCATCCTACGTGTCATCTACGTGTCGCTTATGTGTCGCCTACATGGCCTCTCCTTTAAACCAGAAAATACCAGAAATCCCAGAAAAATGCATAAAAATTTGAAAACTCCTAGTAAATTGAATTTAACTCCAATGGAGCCTAAACAAAATTTGTTAGGTTCACCTTGAAGAGCTCTATTTTAATAAAATGATAATCCTTAGCCTCTGTACTTGCATTTTTATTAATTCATTTAATTATCCAAACACAAATTAACTCACCAGATATTTAGGAACCAAATTTAATTCTGATTTTTGGCATGCTTAATAATTGCAAAAGTATTTATCACCACAATTTTTGGTTTAGAATAATGTGAATTATTTTAGGATCTAGAAATTATTTAGTGAGAACAATTAAATTAATTCTAATAATTATTTTATAATTAATTGGACCCTGCCACTTGGCACAAAAATCACTCACACAAGCGTCTGTGCCCAGTAATTCACAGAAGAACAGAAACCTAAGTTTACTTTAATAAATGCTAGTAATTAGAGTAATTATATCCAGAGGCTGTAAATTGGTAAAAATACACTTCATCTATGTCCCTGTTCAAGATAAATCACTCAAGATCAGAATCAATTGGTTACTATTACAATTGCTTGATTATTTTGAAGGACTACAACAACCCTAATAAATGATTAACAAACATAAAATGAAGAAACTCTAATTTGTTTCTTTGAAGCATATGGCTTCGAGAACATTGAAGCATATGGCTTCGAGAACATGATAATAATCAACATTTAAAAGACGTTGAGCATCATACCATTGCATTCTACAGTATTTTGATAATACCAACAATTCAATTCAATCATATAGGCAACAATAACCCGGAGCAAAAAGAGGAAGATCTACAGAAGGACCTTGATCCCCAAGAGCAAGGCGTTGTAGTTACAAGCCCTGGTTTTTCATTCGCCATTTTATAAAGTTGCTAGCTTTCAATATTACTAGTGTATGTGATTATTGCATTAGGTCATAGGAGTTGATTGGAACCCACTTGCATGATACCCAAATGACCTACGCCACAGTCATTAGAACTTTGATAGTATCGGTACTGTGTCGCTATGCTTAGTAACTATTAGGCCCCATAGATACTAATACTAAGGAATTAACTTGACCACTAGAATGAGAACCTAAAAAGAAGTTTATTTTACTGTTATGACCAGACAGGGAAGATGCATGTGTAGGTTTGCAGCAATACATGGGTGTTGACTGCGGTAGTCCTGCCTTGTCGAACCTAGGACCCGTCCGTGGTCGGCCCCTTGGTCAAGTATTGAACAGTACCGAATACATGCTAGTCTATGGGCACTAGGAAACTGATGTAGCATTGGTGCGGCAATGAGGACGGTATCCAGTACAGTGGTCGTTGACCCTCCTGCTGCTGGAGTGGGCGGTTCGGACCACGAAGTATTGTTGGCAAAACGGCATGCCCACTCGCTGAGACTAGACCCGGACCAAGTTGTTTTTCATCCTTGCAAAAAGTTGCCATATATGACCTTAACTGGTGCGTATGTGTCGTGTATCTCGGGTTATCCCAGCTGGTGTAAATCAATTGCAATTGCTGTCCCTCGCCGTAATGAGTACCACTTGGTCATTGCGTCGTCACGTAGTTGAACCTGGATTTGAAATTAACTATGATGCTTACTGATTGGTGTTACTATTATTGCTCTTATGTTGCACTTACATTATACATTGCTTTATTATCTTATTATTGCAACTAAAGTTACATTCCTGCTATACTCAATTAAATTGAAGAATAAAACTTGATAGAACTAATAGGTTGCTTAGTGCGAGTCCTTCCAAACAAGCCACCTATTAGAGCCGTTGCATGTCTAGGAGTCCGACGTGTAAGACTTGCTGAGTAATTAGTACTCATGCTTTGTGCCACTGTTGTTTTCAGGTAATGAAGAAGTAGAATTGTCTGTAGATGTGCTGCCCTGGGACATGCGAGTCCCTCAGGGTTGGACTGCCCACTGGAAGTCCAACTTCCCGCCGCAGTGATGATGTGTGATGCTAGAGTGATGGTTCCTCGGGCATGAACCATTACTATGTTGTATCGTCGAGCTTGTAGATTTATCGTAATTGCTTTCGCTGTTTCAAAACAATTCAAGACTTGTACTATTTCCGCTGCACTCTGATAACTATTTGATATAATATTTAATTTAAATTCTAACCAATGTTGTATTATCAAGTGTCTGCATTATCAGCACCGTCGGTACCTCGATCCTGCGGGGAGGGGCACCACAAAGGCAACTCAAGACCGAGTCAAAGACGCCTCAGGATGATGCTCCTAGCCACTCGGCCAAGAAACCGAGTGATTCGAAAGCTCCTCCCCCACCTTCGGGAGCAAACAATGGTCATGATGCGACAAAAGACTCGCCCATGCCGGACTTGAACTCCCCTGCAATGGACTCAAATCCTGAGGCTTCTGTGCCAAAGGACACGGGGGAGCCTTCATTAATTTTTGAGAAAATGCCAAAGCCGACATATGACTATCCAATCGGCCCTGAACCAGATGAAGCCGCAATACCCATCCACCGAGTCGTGAGAGAGGGAGTTGAGGAAGAGCCCGAGTTTGCCCGAGTGATTTACCACGTTGGTAAACACGCCATCGTCGGCTTATATGAAGCTCACGAACAAGTAGAGTTGAAGATATTTGAAGAGCTGACTCAAAATGCTTTTCACTCATTCCAGGTATGGTGCTGACGCATATGTCTTCAAATTATAAGATATGACAAGCTTAACCCATGCATGTTTTTTCAGAATCTGAAAGCGCATATGGCTGGCAAAAACAAGGTGTTGCGATTTGCCAGCAGAAAACTGGCGAAGGCCCTGGATACCGAAGATCTGCTTGCTAGGGACAGGCTAGAAGACGGTCATCTGACCCTCAAGCTGAAATCATACTCCTCCCGGAAAGATGACTTGCAAGGCAAGATATCAGGTATGCCATCAGTAGTCCCTTTTAATCATGAGTATGTCAAGAATTCCACATATTGTAATTGCCGAATGCCTTGTCGTAGATTTGTCGTAGGAGCTTGCCTCTAAAAATCAGAGGGAAGCTAACTCGACAACTTTGATTGCCGAACTGAAGGATCGCTTGAAGGCATTAGAGTCTTCCTCTGACGCATTCGACAAACTAAAGAAACAAAATCAAGAATTGTCGGAGACATTGCAAGCATCAGAGGAAGTTATGAAGAAGTTCGAAAAACTGAAAGTTGGCTTCAAGACCATGGAGGAATCCAAGGATCACTAGAAGAAGAAATCCCAAGGTATGGTTTCCCTGTCTCTCCCTTTATCTTGTGGCTGGCCACTTACTCGTGACCTTCGACAGAGGCTGATGAACAACTAAAAGCTCAGCAAGAGAAAAATTCAACATTGAAAACCGAGCTATCTAAAGCCAAGGGCATATTCAAAAAGGCAGTAGATGAACTGAATAAATTCAGGGTGTCTTTCAAAGAAGTTGAGAAGCTGAAAGAAGACTACAAAGCAAAGGCAACTACTCTTGAGGCGGAAAAAGCTGCTATAGAAAAGCGCCTCAAAGGTAAACTGTTGATATTACCTACATTGCTGGAACTATATTTTCCCCTGCAAATGTATTTATTTTGCATTTGTAGGGTCTCAAAGAGCTTACGAGTTGTTACAAAAGAAATTTGTTGAGGGTGACATAAATCTTCGCTGGCCTCTTGTAGCTTTGTAGAGTGATGCAGAGGCAGTTTCCTAGTACATTATTCCTGAAGAGAAGACGCCTAAGTGTCGAGACCTCCTGGTTCGGCTACAAGAAGCGCCAAGCCGAGTGAACCAGCATGCCCGTCATATAGCTGAGCTAGTCGGTGCTCAAGTGCTGGCAATTGCCAAATCACACATTTCCAGCCTGGACCTGGATGCTGTCGCTGAAGGCTTCCACGAGGACCTTACCGATGATCAATGTGAGACATTGATAACTGAGGCTCAAAAAACTACCGCTATCTTAACTAACTAGATAGAACTGGATCCTTTACAAAAGGTGTAAAGAATTGGATTGTCTGTTTTGATACTATATTTTGGTACCAGAAACATAGTAAAATCTGATTCGGTAGACCGGAGGTCTAGATCCATCACCAATATTGTAATGAATTCTTTGGTCGTACTGCTTTGTTTATGTATTGTATGAACTCGTGTCTAGCACTCACAACCAACACAAAACTCATGCCAGCACTGTAAGCAATTTTCCCAATAACCGACATGAACCATGGGGACTAAGAACCCACTCAGTCAAGCATATGCGAATTAGGAAAATTTCCTTGGTCCCCAACAGACGACATGAACCCTGGGGACTAAGAAACCCGCTTGGTCAACATGTACGAGTTGCGATAATACCGAGAATCAGAGTTTGGGTCATGTTTTAATGAAGCATTTCACAGGAATCATAAATTGTATTATGAAACATCATGACCACAGTGTACATATATATTGTAATGAGAAATACAAGGATGTACAAATAACAATAAACTATGAAAACTAAGCATAGAAACGACGTAGCTGAGATATATTCCAGGAGCTGGGGAGGTCTGACCATTCCTTGCGCATCAGTCGATATGCACCTGGCCGAGTGACCTCCTTTACAATAAAAGGACCTTCCCAAGGAGCTAACAATTTGTGCTTACCAACCGTAGTTTGGACTTGCTTTAACACCAAGTCGCCGACCGAAAGGTCTCGAGATCGGACTTTCTTGTCATGATAGCGCCGGAGGCTTTGCTGATATTTTGCCAACCGGACCAATACGGCATCCCTTTGTTCTTCATGCATCAGCAGGTCATCACATCGATAGTCGTTGGACACATTTTCATCGTACACTATTACACGTGGAGAAGCGAACAACACTTCAGTTGGTAACATTGCTTCGGATCCATAGACCAATGAGAAGGGGGAAAGACCCGTGGCTCCACTGACATTGGTCCTAAGACCCCACAACACCGAAGGCAACTCTCGAACCCACCGTCGAGCGTATTTTTCAAGTCTATCAAAAATGCGAGGCTTGATCCTAGAAAGCAATAGGCCATTCGATCATTCAACTTGGCCGTTGCTTTGCGAATGGGCTGTTGAAGCATACCCGATCTTGAAGCCAACCCGAGCCGTGAAATCCTTGAATTCTTGTGCCGTGAACTGAGTACCGTTGTCCACCGGCACAAACAGGTGAGTAAAACCGCCTTGAGCCTTCTGGAAAGGACCCACAATGTCTAATCCCTATACTACGAACGGCCATGTTATGGGAATGTTCTGAAGTTCGGTGGCCGGTACGTGCATCTGACGGGCGAAAAATTGACAACCCTTGCACTTTTGGACAATATCTTTAGCATCCACGCCGGCGGTCGTCCAATAAAATCCCTGTCTCATTGCCTTGCTTGCTATTGTGGATGGGCCCGCATGGTTGCCGCATATGCCGGCATGAATTTCTTTTAATATCGCCACCCCCTCCTCTTGTGCTAAGCATTACATTAGCACACCGTATGGGCCTTTCTTGTACAGAAGGTGATCTACCATGCAATATGATTTAGATTTGCGAATGACATGGAGGCCTTCTTCTTTGTTGGCTGGCAGCTTATCATGATCCAAGTATTCGATGAATGGAGTTCTCCAATCTACCTGGACGATGGCGACCTGGGAAATTGCTCCATCGTTTGTAGCGGACTGCACCATAGTTTGCTGGGTTAGTATAGATGGCTTATGTAAATCATCGAGGAATACTCCATCAGGTATTTTCGCTCTGCTGGACCCAAGCTTGGCCAGCTCGTCCGCCTCTTCATTAAACTTTTGGAGGACGTGCTTGTACTCGATGCCATCAAACTTGTCTTCTAGCTTCGAACATCAGTACAGTACGCTGTCATGCTCTCGTGGGAACAACACCACTCCTTTGTGACCTGGTTAATCACTAGCACCGAGTTGCTGGAGATGCTTAGCTTTTAAAGCCGAGTGATATGGTTGTTCGAAGCCCGTGCAACAAAGCTTCATATTCTACTGCGTTGTTGGAGGCGCGGAAGTGCATTCGGAGCACGTACCATAACTTGGCGCCATCCGGAGATACCAATACCACCCCCGCTCCTGCTCCCTCCAGTTATAGGGAACCATCAAACATCATTGTCAATTAACTCAATTCCTTCAGCGTGGGCGATAGCTCTGACTCGGTCCACTCGGCAATGAAGTCAGATAATTCATGGCCTTTGATCGTGTCGTGGGGCTTGTAGGTGATATCATATGAACCTAGTTCGACGGCCCACTTGGCGATCTTTCCGGTTGCTTCTCGGTTCTGAAGGAGTTCGCCCAGCCCGAAGGACGTATGGACCTTGATGGGGTGGTCTTCAAAGTAACGCTTTAACTTGCGAGATGTCATCAACAAGGAATAAACTAGCTTTTGAAGCTGAAAATATCATACCTTTGATTCTGATAGGACCTCGCTGACGAAGTAAACCGATCGCTGTATGCTTTGAGCCTTGCCATCCTCTGCTTGCTCCACCGCTAGAATCGTGCTGACGACATTTGTGGTTGCGGAGATATACAACTGCAAAGTTTCATTCTTTTCTGGAGGTGTTAACACTAGCGGGCTGCTAATGTAAGCCTTAAATTCATCCAAAGCCTTATGTGCCTCGTCGTCCCATACGAAGGGATCTTGCTTTTTAAGTAGCTGAAAGAAGGGTAGTCCACGGACGCCAAGTCTCGACACGAACCGGCTGAGTGCTGCCATGCAACCAGTTAACTTCTGGACGTCTTTTTGTGAGTGCGAGCGTCCCAATCGCAATATGGCATTGACTTTTTCTTGATTTGCCTCGATTCCTCGATGTGAGACCAGAAACTGAGTAGTTTTCTCGACGGAATGCCAAATACGCATTTTTCAGGGTTCAGCTTCATGTTGTACTTGCAAAGATTGCTAAATGTCTCATCTAGGTCGGATATCAAGTCGGAGGCGAGTCGGCTTTTGACTACCACATCATCAACATAAGCCTCCACATTCTTCCCAATCTGGTCATCCAGGCATCATTGCATAGTCTGCTGGTAGGTGGCACCAACGTTCTTCAGGCCGATTGGCATTGTCATATAACAAAAAGCCCCAAACAGCATGATGAATGATGTTTTAAGCTGATCTGCTTCCTTTAAGGGAATCTGATGGTACCCCGAATAAGCATCTAGGAAGCATAACAAGGCGCATCCTGCCGTTGAGTCGACCACTTGATATATGCGAGGGAGAGTGAATGGGTCTTTGGGGCAAGCCTGCTTAAGGCTGGTGTAATCCACGCACATTCGCCACTCCTTATTTTTCTTTCTCACTAGAACCAGATTAGCTAACCAGTCGAGGTGAAAGACTTCTTTAATAAAACTGGCTGCCAATAATCGCCCAATTTCTTTCCTAATCGCGTCCGTTTGGTCTTGCAAAAATTATCTAAGTCGCTGCCTCACAGGTTTAGTATTGTCTCGAACGTAAAGTTTGTGCTCAGCCTTTTCCCTTGGAACACCCGGCATATTAGAGGGCTTCCATGCAAATATGTCTTTAATGTTTAGAAGAAAAAGGATGAGCACGCTTTCCTATTTATCACTTAATTTGACTCCAATACTGGTGGTCTTTGATACATCACTAGCATCTAACTGTATCATGTTTTACTCCATGGCTTCCACTTGCACCGTGGCCTTCAGCATCTTCTTAGGAGGCGAGTCGAGCATGGCCTCATCCGCCTTTGCAATCTCCATCTTCAGCTAATCGAGTTGCGATGCCGCCACCTTCTTCTCAGTTAGCTCGCAGCTCCGATTGTCACAGTCATACGAGGTACGGACATCCGAATGGAGTGAGATGACTCCGTTCGGCCCCAAAAGCTTCATCATCATGTACGGGTAGTGGGGTATGGCCATGAACTTGGCTATATGATGGCATGATAGGTGGAGTCCAGATCCACGACCTCGAAGGTGATGCGCTCCATCCTGTAGTTCTCCCGGGTACCAAACGTCACAGGCAGAGTGATTTGCCCCAGCGAGATTGTCTGTATGCAAGGGTTCACACCATGAAACGGTGATCTGCTGGGCTTGAGGTCAGTTAGAGGTATGCCGAGCTCCCTGAAGGTTTTCACGAAAAGGACATCCAGACTGCTGCCACCATCCACCAGAACCCTATTCAACGGGTGTTAGCACTAGCGGGTATTTTCCGGGTCTAGGAATGTGATCCGAGTGGTCCGATCGATCAAAGGTGATTGGGACCTCAGACCACCATAGATAGTGGAGGCACTGCTGGCGAGACCGAGTGAACCTCCCTATAGAGGATCTTCTGCTGACGCTTAGAATCTATCGTGGACCTCCCATAGATGTAGTTGACCTCGTGCTAGGGATCTTCTGCTAGGGATCAACGTCCTTTCTACCGCCTTTGGGGACCCAAGGGCGATCTTTGCAGACATTCAACGCATGATGCGCAAAGTTCTTCAATTTGAAGCACTCTCTAGGCTTATGTGCTCTATCATGCAGCAGGCAAGGACCATCCAACATTTTGTCAAAGTTGTCCTGAGTGACCTGCCTTCTCCGATTGGGGCACGCTGTGTTGGCCATCGTTCGGTCCGACTTGCGCTTCCTGTCATCATGCTTATTATAATTGGATGGTCCCGCTTGGTTGCATTTCTGTGGTGCCTCATCTTTGTATTGGCGAACTTGAAAGAGAGCCGAGTTGCCAACTGCATGCTTGTCAGCCATGGTGAACAGCTCCTTAGCCGACAAACCTCCAGCCGCGTCCAGTCTTCCAATCTTCTTGATCAGGTCGCAGTCGCGGAGTCTGCCTTGGAAGGCAGCGACAACCTGAGCATCCGAGATATTGGGGATGGTGTTTTTCACTCGGCAGAAGTGCTCGATGTATTCCCTCAATGGCTCTCGGTCTCGCTGCTTGATCCTGGCAAGTTCCCAATGATTCCCTGGTCTGTTGAACGTAGCTTGGAAGTTGGCAATGAACTGCCTGCACAACTCTGCCCAAGAATCGATGGAGTTGTCGGGCAGATTGGTAAGCCAAGTTCTAGCCGCTGGGGCCAAGCACACATGTAGATAGTTAGCCATAACAAATCTATCACCACCGAGTGCTTGGATGGCCATTGCGTAGACGTGAAGCCAGTCGCGTGGGTCCGTCTTGCCATCATATTTCTCAATGTCGACTGGTTTGAAGTCGGTTGGCCAACTGACAGTCCGCAACTCCCGAGTGAAGGCTCGGATACCGGCCTCGGCATCATAGTCATCAAGGGAAGGAGTCCGTTCCTGATCGCGACTGGGTTCCTGGCGAGTTCTGTCTTCGCGCCGATGCTCGTTCCACAGATCGTAGTGTCGGTCGTCTCGAGGTGGCTCTCTCTTGTTGTTGCGCTCATAAAACCGATCATCGACGAAGCTGCGATGGCGTCGTTCATCCTCGTATTCCCGATGGGCCGCATCATCCCGCTCTCGATATCTGCCACCCAGTCAGACTCGGGCATCATGCGGAGGTATACCATTATGAAGGTCATCGTGCGGGTTCCGATCATGGTAATCCGCGATTGCCGTCGCCTAGGTTTGAGTGACGGAGTAGCTTGTCGGTTGTTCCGCTGTGATCCTCTTCTGTCCTGACTAGGAATCGAATTGGCGGCCCCAGATGCCGCTTTAGTGGGCGCCGATCGCGCCGCATGCATCTCAAGTACGGCTGCGGCGTTGATATGTGCCTTTAACTTGTTGATCTGCGGCGTTATCTCCGGGTTGGCCTAGAGTATGGGCTCTAGTGAGTTCAACAAAGTTGCCTCAGCCGTAATGTTATGCTATGGAGTTTTGAACACTTCTTCACCATCCAGCTGTAAGGTGAGGTCGCCCATGTTTAAGTTTTGGACGGCCCTGGATCTGTTGTGATGAGTAGGTGGCCGTTGATGCATTGGGGTGACATTCTCTGGATCATCATCCTCAGGGTCCGTCTCCTGTCCATTCGTCGGGTCTACTGGTGCTCCCCGAGCGGCTGCCGCAGTAGAAGTTTCTCCTTCTGCCCCTGTGTTCAGAGCAGTAAGTTCTACCATGAAGATCTCATGATAATCCGATGAGTGGCTCTCGGAACCACTTGGTTCTCCAATAAGGTCCAGGATTGACTCATTATCAACACTGATCATCGCCACTAGTCTTGAGCTGAAGAAAAAATTGGGATCTTCATCCGCTTCCTCCAAAAAAGGAATTGGGAGATCGACCGTAGCTAGAGCTGAGTCGGCCAAGGTTGTCGATCGGTTCATCATGGGCAACGTTGAATAGGGGCCCGGGAGGGTTTCCTTCTGAAGGACCATCGCCGTGTTGCTAAGGCCGAGTGGGAGCCGTCCGTCTGTCCTAATCTTGCGACCAGCCACAAGAGCTTTTCTAACACCTAGATCTGAAGGCGTGACAACCACCGAAAGGGTCGCCCGCTCTTGCTTGACGAGGCTTCCACTCTGATCGGCTACAAAGCTGATGGTGCCGAAGCAGATCTTGTCTCCCGGGCGGAACTTGACGTCGATGAAAGCCATCACTCTCACCAAAGTTGGACTCAAAGCTGCCCCTACTTGGCGTGCCAAATGTCGAGAGATATTCTCGATAGTAAATATAGGTAGGCGTATGAGTATGAAAGATCGATGGACACAGGACACAGGGTTTATAGAGGTTTGGGCCTCCTTGCAGATAAAAACCCTATGTCCTGTTTGGTGTTCTTGTATTGCTTGACGGTGCACTGGAATTAGGGTTCCAATACGTCTCTCTCCCTATCGAAGACCTCCTGCCCTCCTTATATGCCCGAAGGGCAGTGGCTTACATGGTAGTCTATCATTTGGTTACAGATGATTCCATCCTATCTGCTAACCTAACTTGCCGATTACTCAACATAAATATCTGAATAAATATCTTCTGAGCCATACTCTTGAACACGTCATAACCGAGCCCCTGGCCCACTCGGCCATATAACCGAGTGGTCACGTATCCCGGGTACATATATCCCACACCTCTGAACATATATTTGTTTTAAGTAATTATCTTGTTCAAACACTAATTAAGTCACTATAAATTCTAGGAATGAAATTCAAATATGATTTTTGGCATGAACTGTTAATTCATGTTATTAAACCACCCTAAATTTTTGGTTAGTCAGAATATGCATTATTTCATGCCCTAGAACATATTAAGCACTTTTACTTATAAAAATGATAGTAAATAAAATAGGAAATCCCAAGAGCTGCCACTTGGTGAAAATAATAATTTTACATATCTCTATACATAATGAATCACCCATGTCCAGAAACACATTTTTACTTTAGTAAATGAATTAATTGCTCTTAAGACTTTATAAACCCTATTAAATGACTAAAACACATAATATGATAAATTGAGAACTGGTTCCTTTGAAGCATATGGGTTTGAGAACATGTTAATAACAATGTTGACACCTTAACACCACTGCATAGTGCATTTGCCATATTATTGCATGTACGGTATTGGTACCGTTAACACCTTGTTCATTTTAGGTGCCAAAAATCAGGAGCCAGAACCGGATTTTCAGCAGGACCATAATACGGAGGAGCAAGAGATTGTAGTTGCTAACACTTGTGCTGACCAAGGCAAGCCCCGGTTTGCATATGCCATTTTATAAAGTTCTGCTAGTTTTAATATATCACTGCTAGCGTCTATATTGAATGTTGCATTAAGTTAATAGGAGTTGGTTGGAAATCCACTTGCACATTATCCAAATGTCCCATGTTAATGTTATAGGGGTCATGGTAGGATTCAGTACTAAACTGCTATGCTAAGTAATAGAATATTTTTGGTAGTCCTATTACTGTTACGAAGAGAATAACTTGATCACTAAAGATGAACTTAATGGAATAAATTTACTTTCATGGTATGACCGAGCGGGGATGATGCATGTGTAGGCTTACAACAACACATGGGTGTTGACTGCAGAAGTCCTACCTAGTCGAACCTAGGACCCGTCCGTCATTCGCCCCTTGATCAAGCATTAAAGAGTACCGAATACATGCTAGTTTTATGGGCACTAGCAAACCGATGTAGCACTAAAACTACTTGCAATAGGGTCGGTTAAGGTGCATTGGTCATTGACCCTTCTGCTGCTAGGGTGGGCGGTTCATACCACGAAGTACTGTTGGTAGAACGGCATGCCTACTAGGTGTCACCACACCCAGTTTGAGGTGTAAGTTCTTTTATTGTGAAAGGTTTTCATATACGACCTTAATTTGTGCAGATATGTCATATACTTTGGGTTTTCCCGGCTCGTGTAAATCAATTGCAATTGTTGTCGTTCGCAGAAATGAGTACGCTTGTTCACTGGGTCATCACGTAGTCGCATGGAATCAAGAATTGGATTATTGCTTATGTTTTGTTACTGATGATTATTATTGCTGCTGTTACTATATTGTATTTAATGTGTGTTAGGCTTTATTATTCTTGCACTATGCCACTAAAGTTATATTTCAGCTCCACCCAGTTAAATTGGTTAAATAAAATTTGGTAGAACTAATAGGTTGCTTAGTGCAAGTCTTTTAAAATAGCCATCCTATTAGAGCCAATGCATGAGTCATTACCACTGCCGTATCATCGTGATATCGATGTAGTATTTTTATTTGCTTCCACAGTTTTGTAATTTGCAGGCTGCTACCCCCCAAACCAGAAATGTACTAGAGGGTAATGCAGGTACAAACACGGGAAGTGGTGATGGCAACATTATAGTAGAGAACAATGAAACCAACATTGCGTTAGGGACCACTAAAGGGTAAGATGCCTGAGAAGCCCAAGAGGAAGAAGAGGACTAGACTAGATCCAAAGTCACGTAGGACGCTTGGATCACTGCTGATCACAGGTACTCAGACAGACGACCAAGGTCGCAGGAGGAGCACCAGGTAGAGGACCACAGGGCCAGAGCTGTACACAGGGATCAGGTTGCTATTGTGGTTGTAGGGTACTCTGACTTCTCGTCAGGAGAGATCGTCAAGACCTATGGAGCAGGGATCCTCCAGGTAGCAGGAGGAGTCAGAGGAGGAGGAGTCAGAGTCAGAGGAGAGCTCAAAGTACGAGTCTGAGGAGGCAGAAGAGTTAGAAGACCGAGCAGCCATTACAGCCACAGCGGCAGAAGAACTACTCATCGGGCAAGAGACTTGAGGTGCACCTGTGCAGTGTGCACGAGGACGCTGCAGAGACAGGTACAGGCAGCTGGAGAGACAGACATCCTTACGGTTCCTGCAAAGGACCTTAAGTTGATACATCTTCTCTCCTTTGAGCAGTGGGTTCCAGTACCCAGAGTTCCCGCTGTAGGAGAGAGGTACTGGATGGGCCTTCAGAGGAGGATTAGAGAAGGTATGAGACGCTATCTTTCATTGAACGGCAAGGATAAGCTGTTTGTGCTGCTATAGTACACCACTTACCAGGCTATGAGGAGAGCCACAGGCACAAACATGGAGCAGTATTTCACTTACCTACCTGGTCTGCCAGAGTTGGTCACGGAGCCCTATAGATACAAAGAGGATATAGTTCTGGAGTTCTATGCTACACTATGGGTTGCCGGAGACTGCTTAGAGATATGGTTCTTATTCAGAGGGTAGCCACAACGTGTGATCAAGGGAGACCTGTTAGCCAGCTTTGGACTTCTTGCATCAGATTTCCAGTTGTACAGTAGTGCCTGCCCCACCCTTGCTCCACCCCGCAGACTACAGGGAGGGAAGCTACCTTTAGATGACATGGTGTCAATTTCCTTTCCACCACTGCACACTCCAGGCTTTGAGAGAGTTCCTGCGAGACTGACCGCAAAGGCTAAGGTGGTTAGAGCGATAGTCTCCAGAACTATCATTCCTAGGTGTGGATATAGAGAGGAGTTCACTTTACTACACCAGTGGACAGTAGCAGCTTTACTGAGGAGACAACCATTTGACATGGCTGATTTACTGATTGGTGAGATGGAGGAGGTTATCTCTAAGGGTACGAGGATGCCACCTAGTCTATGCTCCTTACATCTTCTATCTTTTGAGGAGGATGGGACTAGTTACGGAGGAGAAGTACAACACGTTCCTTGAGGTGACCACCAGCTACTCACCTAGAGTCCCCAAGGGTTCACAGTCAGCCTCGAGTCAGCAGACAGGAGAGGAGGAGCAGGAGTCACCGCCAGTCACTCACAAGCAGACAACTCATTCAGAGATGGTGGTTCCTGAGTCAGCCAGTACAGGAGCTCCTCCCTAGCCTACGGCACAGAGATAGAGGATGCTCTCTCAGTGGCAGCGCTGGTAGGATGCCTGGGTGACTTCATTCAGAGCGTAGCTAAGGAGAGACATCAGATCATGGAGGTTATCAGAGGACAGACAGAGCTCCAGAAACAGTAGATGACATTGTTGACCACTCTGATGACCCTGATGGCATAGATGACTCAGAGGTAAGCTAGTCAGTAGAGAGGTTCTTTAGCACTTCCACAGATCCAGCAACTGCCGACTCATCTAGGACCCTTCACCGCTATGATGATAGCCCAGTCTTCTGGATTGCCTTCACTCTCAGTGGTCCTTTTTACAAGGGGAGAAAGGTAGACTCACTCACCAGCTCAGTTCTCCCTCGTGTCCGCCTTCTCAGTGTCTGCATTGTTCACTTCACCGACACACTCTTCTACCTCACAGATGGCAGGACCTTCCACCTCCTAGCAGCTACCAGTCAGGAGTTTGTTTTCCGAGAGAGTGCACACCACACATGTAGACTCCCAAACAGTCCCTGAGTCAGCTACAACTACACCCTCTTCTGCTACAGGCACCCCTCTAGTCACACCTGAGGTAGCAGAGAATCTGGTCCGCCGAGGTTTCACTCTGGAGGATATGGATGACCTTGCTCTTCTTCAGGTGACTGTTGTCGAGGAGACATCCATAGCCCCACCAGCAGAGCAGGACAGAGGGTCTGAGTCGCCTATAGACCCTGACTTCTTCGAGTAGATGGATGTCCTGGCAACATAGTCTCAGAGCGCACAGCAGGATCCAGCACAGGAGCAGCCAGGAGCAGAGGCTTCAGAGGACGTCGCTACACCACCTCCTTCGACCATGAGCACATAGATGATCACTCTTTCCTAGTTTTTGGTGCTTGTTGCCAAGGGGGGAGAAGTATGTCATAGGTCTAGGGGGAGTTGGAGTGTGATCCTATGTGATCGAGAATAGCTTGTATCTAGGGGGAGCATATGTGTACATTGGTTTTGGGAGATAGATATCATGGGTGATCGAGGGTAGATTGTATCTAGGGGGATTATATGTGTACATTGGTTTTGGGAGATAGATACATTTGGATCTTATTTTGATGGAGTTATTTGATGTTCATGGATTTTGATGGGTCATGGTTTTTCATTCACTTGTGTTTGACTCATCTTGATCTCACTTGGTTTATTTTCATATGCAGTGCTTTATCTTCCATACTTATCCTTAATGCATATGTATGATTCCATGATGATGATTGCTTGTTATTAATTCCTATGCATTGCCATGCTATTCTAGTTGCATATCATCATTCGTGTCTTGCACTGCATGTCTTTATGATTTTTTTAATATCTTTACATGACATGCATGCATATCATCTAGAGTGTGCTCTTTTTCTTATTCCTATTTGCTCTTGATGATGTCTGATTGAGTAGGACTGTGTTCATTCATTGCTTATGCTTTTGAGGTTCCTCTCGATCGTTGTGTAGCTCTTTAGCCCTGTTGTTTTATGATAAAGAGTATGATAAGTAGCGGTTGTCATAAATCATCAAAAAGGGGGAGATTGTAAGCTTCATGACCATTGATGATTGGATCCTCAAGGTATGAATGTTTTGGTGATAGATGACAACTATGAAATTGTAGGCTAATATCTACATGAGTGTTGTCTATGCAGAAATCATCTCTAAACTCTACTACAAATCATATGGATGATGGTTGCCTTGGCGATTGATGACAATGACCACAAGCCTGGAGGCTTGTGAGCTTGATTGAGTCCAAGGGTTGATGGATATGGATCAAGGCTAAGGACAAGCTATGAAACAAGTGCTGGGAGCACTTGTGTAGTTGTTAGGGCTTTGAGTCCATAGGAAAACCCGAACTATCAAGGGGTCTAGATCATTTCTCTTAAATCATGTCTAGTCGGTGATGTGCATGGATGCTCAGTGAAATAACAGGCGCTAGGTGACAGTGGAGAAGCCAAGGAGCTATTCGGAGAAGTCGGGAAACGAAGTCAAGCGAGAACAAGGTGTTTCAGCTTCTGAACGATGTGACCTAATAGAGGGGTCAGTGGAGACCGGACTATACGGTCACTTAGAGGTTTTGTCTGGGAGTTACAGCGAGCAGCGAGGAATCTATCAAGTTTGGAAACCGTAGAGACTGGATGGTACGGTCTTTTGACCAAATGGTCCGGTTAGTAGGGTTGAGACTTGGGCAGAGAGGAAGCAACACGTGAAATGTTTCTGGACTAGAGAGAGAAACAGACCGGATGGTCTGGTCAACTGAGTGTACGGTCCGGTCAGTATGGAGATTAGCAAGGGGCAGAGCTATTGGAGCTGGAGTTTGCAGTGATTGAACAGTCAGGTCAGACAGCGACCGGACAGTCCGGTCAGTAGCCCTAGAAAGCTGTTTTTGTGGAGCAACGGCTAGTTGGAGGATATGAGCCTATATAATTCATTGCTTGGGTCTTGGAGACACCTCTTGGCTAGTGGAATGGCTTGAAGCATTTGGTGAGAGCTAGGAGGGAAGGAGGAGAGCACTAGGAAGAGATATTATACATCTTGAGAGTGTTAGTGAGAGTAACTTGAGCATTGATGCACATCTAAGGCTAGGGTGTCCTTGAGGGTGTGATCTAGGTTGTTACTCTTGGTCTATGGTGAGACCTACACTGGTTAGGTGTCGGTGATCGAACCTATTATGACCGGTTGTGAAGGTCGTCACATGTTTGTACCCGATTTGAGCTCGCCGCGGGGCATCAATAGTGAGCGCCCGTGTCGGCTCGGGGAGTCCGGCAAGTTCTTGAGGGAGGCGAGCTTGTGCCTATGTGGCAGCAGTGACGCGCACCATGTCTTCACTCCAGGAGTGATTGTAGGCTCGTGTGTGAGAACTCCACATCGGTGGCGGGAGGGACCGGCACTCCGGCAAGAGTGGTCCAACGAGTAGTAGGGGAAGGCGCCATCCTTCCGAGATCTCAGGAAAAAATTATGAGCATTCCTTGACCCCCTCTTTACTAGGTTGAATTGGGGCTTGCATATGCTAGTGTGCTTGGCTTCCGTGCTTGCTATCATCATGGACACTAGCATGTGTAGGGTCTTGGCCTACAAGAATTGCTAGGCTTACCGATTCACTCACCCCCCCCCCCACTCGATACGCCTTCGGTCCTTACAGCCCTCCTTTTGTGCCAAGCATGGCGAGTCCTAATGGAGCCCGAGTCTTTGAGTGCATAAGTTCTCAAGTTAGTTTATTTTGCAGACACAAGCTTTCTATACACACGGTTGGGGACGTCCCTATCATGGGTTTGTCAAGCAATAATAGATGGCAAGGAAATCTTGGAGCAAGGTTTAATTAGACGGATTGGTACGGGTGAAACCATTAGCTCTTGGAATTCTAATTGGCTTCGTATGGACGGATGTTTGCGTCCAATATGTAGCATGCTCCCGGGAAACCCACCGCAACTAGCCAATGAATTATTGATCAATCTACTTACTCTTGGAATCAACAATTGGTTGAGGAATTTTTTACCCTAATAGACATTTCAGCCATCCTAAATATTCCATTAGGGAGTCATTGACTAGAAGACTTTTGGGCCTGACACTCTGAGAAGAATGGTGTTTTGTCAGTTCGATCAGCATACCGGATTGCAAAACCAGGAAAGAAGACTAGCATGACTAGAAAGCACAATAGAGAGATCGAATACGAAGGGTGACGAAAAGGAGTGGTGCACACTCTGGAAGGTAAAGGTCCCCTCCAAGATCAAGGTGTTCATGTGGAGACTAGCGAAGCAATCGATCCCTATAGCCGATGTGCCTCACCATAGGAACAAGGCATCGCAGAGTATGTGTGCAATTTGTGGGATGCAAGATTCATGGAGGCACTCGTTTTTGGATTGCAATGTTTCCAAGTGTGTTTGGGCACTTGAAATTCTAAGTGTGTTTGGGCACTTGAAATGGATGAGCTCGTTGAGTTTTTGTGCAACAACCAATATCAGGATGCTCGTGGTTGTCTTGTTAAGCTTATGGCGACTCTAACACACAAAGATTTGACGAGAGTTGTGGTAACTTTATGGACAATCTGGTATGTCAGGAGGAAATAAATACACGAGAAATGCTATCAGTCCTATTCCACCCACTGCTTCATTTACAGGTCAACCCCTTATGACCTGGGGGGGGAGCTGAAAGTTCAACAGAATGTTCAGGCGCCTTGCTGGATACCTCCACCAGCAAGGCGCATGAAGGTAAATGTTGATGTAGCTACATCCAAGATCTCAACAATGGGAGTGGTGGTTGCAGTGGCTGGGGATGATCACAGTGTTTTCCAGGGCGCCTCCATTATAGTCAGCTCAAGAGTTACGGACCCTGAGCAACTCGACGCGTTGGCGTGCCAAGAAGATTTATCTCTAGCTCAGACCTGAATCTACAAACGTGAGAATAGAAAGCGATTGCTCAAATCTCATCCAGAATGTTCATGGAGCTAGAATGAGGACCTATGGTCACGTAATCAGGGATATCAGGAAGATTGCAACAAATTTTACTTCGGTTGAGTTTGTTCATGAGTGCAGGAACGCGAATTTTAATGCGCACGACCTAGCTAGAAGTGGATTACATATTTCATCAGGTGAACATGTTTCGCTCTTAAACCCTCCTGTGGGTATATGTAACTCTCTGCCTTTGGATAATGAATAAAATGGAGGGTGTTCTGTATCAAAAAAAAAAAAAGAAGCAAAAGTTGTTCTAAAAATACAATATTGCAATATCTTATCGATCGTAGCTTCTCAGAATGAACTAAAAAGCAGGAATAAGGTGCTTTTCATTAGTATTTCAAATATGCTGCTTTTCAACGAGCCTAAGTTAGGCCTAAGCTAAGTTACACACGTGAGGGTTGGAAAATGTTAAAATTGCACATGAACAAAGTCATAACTAGTTGATAACCCCGCGCAAACTGCAGGATTTGCATAATACATATGTTTTCTCTTAGGATTTAATTTGGGGCTACATATATAGTCCGACTACTTTATAAATTTTTTTAGTTCTATTAAACAGTTGTTCTATCATTTTGTTTAATATTTTGAAGATGAAAATCAATGGGATAAAGACCAAATCATCAAGATAAATATTTATATTTATAGCTAGTTACCAACAGGAATACAATATTGGTGGCATTGATCTTTACTTTGACATGAAGCGTTCAAGATTTAACAATTTAATAACAGTGGAATATAAATAGCAGTATTTGGCCGAGGAATGATATAGAGATGTGAAAAAAGTGGAATATAAACAAAACTATATTAGGTAACCAAAAAAATATTTGTACATGTAAAAATGTAAAGTATAAGTACCACTATATTATCTCAGGATTGCATATATAGGGTGTGTTTGGCACTGCTTATAATCAAAGTACTTATAGTGCTTTTAGTTCTTATAGCATTTATTTTTTGAAAACTACTTATAGTGCTTATTGTAACATAAGTAGTCAACCCGTTTGGCAAAACTATTTATGCTTATCTATCAAAACTGCTCATGCTGACCTATAAACACTATAAGCTATATTTTGCTGCTTTGTCCAAAGTGCTTATGGCTAGTATAAAATGGCAAAGTGCTTATAGGTGCTTATACCTTATAAGCACTTTAATATTTTACTGTTTGGCAGTTCAAACTGCTTATTGATCATAAGCACTTTTAATAAGCAATTCAATAAGCAGTGCCAAACGAACTCGTAGTATCAAAAACGATCTTTTGGTAGGATCATACTCTCTCGTAAAATTTACATCACATCTGTCGCTTTGATGTACTGCTTTAATTTAATAAATTATGAAACCAAAGTCCCGTCCAAAATATATACTGGTTGTATACAAAAAAAAAAAGAACGACAAAAGTGGACCTTAACTCTATATAACAATGAGGAGGTAAGTTCACTGCTTAATTTTAAGCTTTGTGAAATCTCAACAGAACAAACGAAAAGAGTAACTCTACTGCTTAAAATATAAAAAACAAATTCAACATTTATATTGTTGCCAAACAAATTATCACAACTGAAGCATGATAATCTAGCAATTCAAGATTTATATTGTTGCCAAACAGATTATCACAACTGAAGCAGGATAATCAAATAATAATGGGAAATTGATCTTTCTAATATTACAAATAAGAATCATGTTGTTAAATAATCTGGTAATATAAATTACGACTGTGTATATGCGATATAACTGGAATCCAGAAAAGAGAGAGAAAAAGAATATATATATATATATAGAGAGAGAGAGAGAGGGAGAGAGAGAGAGAGAGACGTATGGTGAAGATTTGGAGGGTTAGCCGCTTAAATACATCAGGAGAGGGGTCGGCAATAAAGTAATCGTAACTGGGGCATTAGATGAAAAAAAAAGGAAGCACTGAATGGGGTATTTGGATGGAGAAACGGAAGGAGTAGCTGATCGAGTGAAAGCTCGGCTAGAATGACTGGCCGCGTCTGATCATTTCATTTCAGACTGTGACAATGTTAACGTGAAAGCGGGCAGCTAAGTAGGGGCCTTGGACGGACAGATGAAAACACGAATTAATGATCGTATGGTTAAAATAATTTAGGTAATATGGCTCATTGTGGTTGCAGAGAATTACAAGTTAGTCATTTTTAGTGGATTGCATCTTCTAAAGACGTGTAGATACTGGTGAAGATGAAAAAAAAATGTCACATCTATCATAAAACCGATGTTGCAGTAGTGGTGCCTAAATAACAAACATACATAGAAAAACATCAATTATACATGTCATTGTTGAATCTGGCACTTAGGAGAAAAATGCATCGTGAGTTTAGAGAGACCGGTAAGTGAGTATCGATGAGCGGTAAAGTTCCCTCAATAGTATATTGTGAATTTCCATTATGTAAGGAGATGGTTGACCATGGGCCGCAGCGAGTCCATACGTACCTGACAGAAACTGAGATCGCAATATACTAGAGTTTTCTGCTTGTGAAGTTACGGTAAAGAGCAGAGGAGAAACACGCAAAATTCCCCCAGATCATCAGTGTAAACCAAGGGTTATATAACCATTTCGATCGGTAGAATCGGTTGGAACCAATTCACTGGAATACCGGTCGATTAACTGGGCAAAACTTGTTTCTAGGAACAGACTATTCAATATTGGTTCCTCAACCGGTTTCACCGGTTAACCAACCAGTTTTTTGGTTTTGGTTACGAATTTCAATTTTAATGGTTCAACCACCGGTTTTTGTCAGTTTCATATACAAATTGTAATTTTAATAGTTGAACCACTGGTTAACTAGCTGATTTTACTAGTTAATCGGTTGGTTGTGTATATTAAAAAAATCAAAATCGTCGGTTAGCAAACCGGACGGTGTAACCGGCCCGAGCCGGTTTGCCAGCCGGTTAACCATGATTTTGTTAACCCTGGTGTAAACCCAGAGGAGAACGCCAAGACGTCGGAACCATCTGCCAGACAGGGGCCTGGTTTAATTTGCTTGTAAACCAAGAGATGTATTAGTAAATCCAATTTGCAGTAATAAAGAACTCTGGACGGCACGCGGTGACTACGCCGTCCGCCCGCTTCTTGGGGCCGCCCACTAGGTTCTCTATGTTCCTCCTTCCATAACCCAGGACTTTGTCGTGCTTAACCACCATGCGAATAGTTTAAGCACCAAGTGCAGCCGTGCAGAAGCCCAGGGGGGATGCATGCAACCGGTCGCCCATGAATTAATCGGCCAGTGGGCAACTACCTGACTTAAAAATTCCCGTGATCCAGTCACCCGCCAATGACAAGTGAAATCAGGTGGCCGATTCCATGGGAGCGCCGGGTTTCCCTATTCCATTCCAAGTTGCATGGAGTGGAGGAACGTTTGCAGGAAGGTGCCCTCTGCCGTATAGAAAAACCGCGGAAATGGGAGCCGTTGGGAAAGTTAGCCGGTGGCGAGCGAGCCGTGTTAACGAATGGCTGCTTCTTGGCCAAGTCGCGTGTGCAAACCGCTGCACCGGCCAGCCCCACGCTCGTTGGCAGAGAGAAGACCGACGACGCCGTCTTCTCCTCCTCATATCTACTTGGAGCTAGTAGTAGTATAGATGCAGGAATATTTATCATGCATGCAATAAACATTGACTTGCATTGACGGCTAATATTGAAGCTAGCAACTTTAGGGCCCCTGGTTTGATGTATTTCTTTGCGCTGGTTCTCTGTAATCGATGAGCTGCTTAAATCTGTACACTTGAGTATTTTCTATTCTTTTTTTGAGAAAGGGATCGGATTTCATTAATATATAACCCCTATTACAATTGAGACCTCAACATAAAGTAAAATTACAATAAAGTACGCCACTAGATCTCTATCCTTCATCTTCCTTGCACACTGTCGTCCACTGCTCCGGAAAAATCCATCACTCTGGAACAGCACCCGATCCAAACCAATCCGCAGTCTCAACCACCAGAAGACTCCACAGATGTGGAGGTCGCAAAACAAAAGTTGTATGCTCAACCAGTGTAGGAAGTAAAAGGCGTCAAAAGCACATCGACCAAATCTTTTGAAGGTTGAACCAAACATAATATCCGTTGCCATCGTTAGTAAATACCAATGACGACTGGAAGAGCAAATCCGTCGCCACCGATAATAACATCAGCGACCAGAAAGACAATCTCACCCAAGGGGAAAACAGATCCACTCCATCCTCAAAGAGGATTAGGTCATCAACGTACCTCGATGTCTCAATGAAGAACACGACGCCTCCGAAGAGAACGATACATTCCTCGGAGGAGATCCAGTATGACATGGAAAGCCAGATCAAAAACATTGAAGAAATCATCCAAACCTAACCTAATTATTATAGAGAAAAAGAAAAATTGAAGAAAAATCTACCAAAATAGTAGATCTACATAGATAATCTACTAGAGGATGGACCCCTGCTCCCCTTGTCACCTGCCAGGAGATCAGAGACGAAGAGAAACGGTGGCCGGAGGCGTGAGTGTCGGCGGCGGCACTTACTCGATGCCGGTGGAGCTTCCGCCCGAGTCGCCCCTCGGGTGCGACATAGGGAACGGGGCGGCGCTGTTTTTTCATAAGTCTGCCTCTTGCCTATTCTCAACTAACATCTGCACTCTTGCCTCTAGAAGTAAAGAAGGTGATGAATGACCCTTAATCCATGAGGAGTAGATGTCTACTTGAACTTTCCTTGCGAATCATCCATGATAGGTTCTGATGATACTATTTATGATTTTCAAGGCACAGTTCTTTTTCCATGCTAATTGAGCAATACTCCCTCTGTATATCTATAGATGACGTATTCTCCTTTGTACAGAGACCAAGAATATAACCGCTGTATTTAATTCATGATTTCTATTGATCGCAAGTCATAAGAACACTTCATTTCACACGGCATTTAGGATCCTGATTTATCGACATTCATTGACTGCTCAATTCATGGACCCACATAAGTAAATGACTATTTTACCCCTGAATCAATTACATCTCTTCTCCCTACGACGATTCCTGATGACTCCATATGAACTTTGACATGAGTCCGGTGGCATTGGAAAAGTCTTCTCGTTAGCTTTCCGTGCATATGTAGAACGTCCAAATCCGAGTCCGCGTGTGTCATGGTCGTCCGTTTTAGTGCAGACTGGTTCTGGGCCCCGAAACAGACTCGATGTCAGTTTTAATTGGGCATCCACCTTGGCTTCTAGGTCCTTGCTGGTCCTCCACGTTCTGAAGTCCTTCTCCCATCATCTCCTGGTCCTCTCCATGGTTCCTAATCATCAAATAATCATTAGGTAGCAAACTATTCTTAAAAGTACCATATAACAAAGAACATAGGAACGAGCTCACCTCTAAATTTAGTCGTCATGCACGAGCTCTAGTCATTGGACCTTGCAAGTCTAGAATTGAAGGAGTGTTGTGTGTATCCATAGGAGTGATGTTCTCATCATCCTCCCCCTCTTGAAGTGGAGTCATCCTCGACTCAAGCTCATCCTTCTCTCTGAAGTATGGTTTCAAATCTGAAATGTTAAAAGTAGGACTAACCCCGAACTTGGGAGGCAACTCAAGTTTGTATGCATTATCATTAATCTTCTCAATTATTTTGAATGGACCATCAGCTCTAGGCATTAATTTAGACTTTCTCAATTCTGGAAATCTATCCTTCCTCAAGGGTAACCACACTAAATCTCCTACATCAAGCTTTACTTCCTTTCTACCTTTACTACCAGCAACTTTATACTTTTCATTCATATTTTCAATGCTAAGTCTAGTGGTCTCATGCATTTGCAAAATAAATTCAGCATGCTTATGAGCATCAACATGAACTCTCTCATTAATAGGTAGAGGAAGTATATTAAGTGGAGTAGGGGGATAAAAACCATACACTAACTTGAAGGGACATATCTTGGTAGTAGAATGTGTTGCCTGATTATAAGCAAACTCAACATGAGGCAATCATTCTTCCCATTGCTTCAAATTTTTCTTCAAAATAGCTCTCAACATAGTGCCCAAAGTGTGGTTCACAACCTCAGTGTGTCCATTAGTTTCTGGGTGACAAGTTGTAGAAAACAATAACTTGGTACCTAACTTATTCCAGAGTGTGTGCCAAAAGTAACTCAAGAATTTTGCATCACAATCTGAAACAATAGTAGAAGGCATACCATGCAAACGTATAATTTCTTTGAAAAAGAGGTCAGCAATATTACTACCATCATCGATCTTATGACATGGTATAAAGTGTGCCATCTAAGAAAAACGATCCACAATAACAAAAATGCTATCACTCCCCCTCTTAGTCCTAGGCAGTCCTAAGACAAAGTCCATAAAAATATCCACCCAAGGAATAGAAGGAATAGGAAGTGGCATGTATAAATCATGTGGATTCAAATGAGACTTAGCTTTTTGACACGTAGCGTAGCGAGTAACAAAGTGCTCAACATCTTTCCTCGTCCTTGGCCAAAAGAAGTGTGCGGCCAAAATATCCTCTGTCTTCTTAGCACCAAAATAACCCATCAATCCACCTCCATGCGCCTCCTGCAACAACAAAAGATGAACAGAACCAACTGGAATACATAGACAGTTAGCTCCAAATAAAAATCCATCATTCAACATAAATTTATTCCAAGCACGACCTTCTTTACATTGCAGCATTACATCCTTAAAACCAGCATCATCAGCATATTGTTCTTTATGATGTAGATGAGGCCCGATCTTCCAAGAGGTAGAGGGTAAACTCGACTATGGAGACTCGACATCAATGAACCGGCTTGAATCATACAAGATCCAACCCCGCAACTGTAACACCAAGCACAACTTGATTGTTCCTGCAAGCGAATCGAGAACACAAGCAAGAAAAGATAAACGTGCAATCCGAAATTGCAAATATGGATGAAGCAAATCACAAAGAAAAGGTTCAAGCTCTAAACACAAAAGGACTAATCGCCACAGTGTTGTAGAACAAGAACAGGAGCCCTAGATTACTGTAAAAGGACATGTCGCCACAGCTACAATGAATCAATCAAGTTTCACTCAAGAGAACTGAACTAAACAAAACCCGAGTCTAAACAGCCGCGGCTACTGAGTTTATGAGAGAACCAGGGGTGTCCTAGGGTTGGGGGCGATCAAGGAGGGGGGGGGGGGCGCAAACAACATGGGCTTAAGGCCCGACATGTTACAAGGCCAAGTTGGCCCAAAATAGGTGGCAGAGCACCTTGTCATGATCACACAATATGACTCACGACCCTTCTAGAGCTAGGACTAGAAGCAAAACAATGACATCATCATCCCATTTTGAACGCATCAAAGAATGCCTTGTTTGGACGTCGGATGTGGGAGATATCATCAAAACCATGAAGGGGTATCAGCTGAATTCGAGACGAACGCGGCGACCGAGTTGGTGATGACTTATAACTTGGGGAAGGCCATGATGTGTGTATATACAGCATGGTGATGCCCTCATCATCCTCCCCTTCTTGAATTGGAGTCGTACTCGACTCCATCTCATCATCAATCTCCTGCAAATGGTTAGGATCAGCAGAATGCAAAGTACAAGACACATGATCATTGATAGAAGATATATCACGACAAAGCATAGTATACCAAGGTGCATGATGATTATCACAAAGTGCAGCAATAGCGGATGTCAT
This sequence comes from Eleusine coracana subsp. coracana, assembly GCA_032690845.1. NCBI lineage: Eukaryota > Viridiplantae > Streptophyta > Magnoliopsida > Poales > Poaceae > Eleusine > Eleusine coracana. The sequence goes on from CM064418.1 coordinate 36,875,902, forward strand.
AGCAAGAAAAGCACCTCCCTGTAAATGAATAGCCTTATATTTAACATCTGAAAGTTTATTGTTATCATGTTTATTCTCAGTATTTTCAGCAAGCATTTTAAAATGATTCCTAACATCAGCAGGCAATAACGGATGTAAAGTAATATTCCTGTCCTTATGCATGAATGTATATGAATTAGTTCTACCATGGTGGGCAGCATCTGTATCATATTCCCATGATCGGCCTAATAAAAGCGAACATGCTTGCATAGGTAAAACATGAAAATCAGCATAGTCTTGATAAGAACCAACTGAAAAATCTATGCGTGTTGATCGAGTTACCTATGCCGTACCACTATTGTTGAACCATTTGATGTGGTAGGGCTGACGTAGTGCATGAGTGGTCAAGCCAAGCTTGCTGACCAAATCAGAACTCACTAAGTTGTTACAGCTCCCAGTATCAATGATGGTGAGAACACGGCAGTCCGCGACAATGAGGAACATGTAGAACAAATTGTTGTGTTGTTGTTCTTCCTCTTGTCCCACTTGAGAGGTCTACACACACTATGAGGCTAGGAAAGCCCGCGGTGGCAGCAATGGAACCAATGGTGATAGTGTCCTACTCCTCCGTCGAATCTACAACAAGGTTAGTCATACGAACAAATTCATATTCAACATCACTAGAACTTTCATACCCATCAGCGGCAGCGATGGAAGCACGACAACTGGGGCAATCCTTCATGACATGTCTCATGCCCTTGCAGTGGTGGCAAATAATGGTGGTGGAGGAGCCACTCCTAGCACCGGAACTAGTAGCCTTCTTCTGGTGTTGGTGTTACACACTAAACGATTATGCTTCAGAAGCAGGCACAAGTGGAAAAGGTTTTGCTGGTGGCTTAGCAACATGACCCTTCGAGTTCTCTAGTCTAGAACGGTGCTGGATGGATTGCTCAGTGCTGGTCCTGCAAGATTGTTGTGGATGGCATCTCTGTACTTCTCGTTCAGCCTTAAGATCAATATGATACAATTGGTTGAACCTATTTCACTTTTTATAGTCAATAATATTCTGGATAGCACGGTTTAATCCACCAGAGAATCTAGCACTAGTTTCAATATCATCTTCATGTATAGCACAGCATGCTAAGCTAATAAACAATTCCTGATAATATTCCTCTACTGTTTTATCACCTTGTGTTAAAGATTGTAATTTCAAACGTAAATCACGTTGGTAATAAGGAAGAACAAAACAAGATTTCATGTGTTGTTTCAAAGCAGGCCAGGTGGTAGGTATAGCAGCATTAGTATTGCAAAGATCATTCCACCAAAAGAGAGCAAAACCTGTAAACTCACTAGTAGCAAGTCTAACTCTACGCTCAACAGGAACTAAATGAGAATTAAATTTCTGTTCAGCAAGTTCCCAATCTAAGTATGCTTCAGGATCAGCACTACCAGCAAAAGAAAGCATATTAAATTTGGGCTTAACAAAAGTATCAGTATTACCACGATTGTTATTTCCTCCCATACCATGTCGATTATGGTGAAGACGTTCTGCATCACAGTCAAAATCATCAGCAGCTCATCTCTCATGCTGAGGTGGAGGTCATCGTTCAACATCCTCAATTAGGTGGGCAACAGTGTCCCATCAACTCGGCAAACTTCGTTTCCATGAATGTACACTGGTCCGCAAGAAGTTTTGTAAGCTCGGCCTTGGACACGCAATCATTGAAGTCTGTAGGGGACTCCAACTCTCCGATTGTCCCTTTCCCTGACATGGATATAAACAAAAGATAAGACTACACAAAAGGATTAGCCCTTTTAACTAGCAGCTATTCGAGGTTGTGGAAAGTGGGAAGCAATATCAGGAGTGATGTATCACAGTCTTGCATGTGTTCTTACCAGAGCCATCAGGGTGGCACAATCTGTTGTCGAGCTTGGGTGTAATAGTTGTAAGGAAGAAACCTATGCTACAAGCATGTATAGATTGGAAGGCTAATATGTATGTCAGTGGAACACAATTCAATAACAGATAGTAGCACTGAATAAATGTCCAAAGAAGTGTCCTAATTGCTGGCAAAAGAATCGTGTTCAAAAATAGTTGTGACAGCAAGAACAATGGCAAAGGCAGCAAGGAGAAAAACAGTGGCAGATAGACTTCGCAGACTTAGAATTTTCAGGGCGTGGGGGGGGGGGGGGGGGGGGGTGCAAATCAAAAACTTTTTTTTTTGTATGATTTTTCCACTATTTTTCTATGATAGAGGAACACAAAGGAAGGAACCACAAGAAGTTTCAACTCATATAGAGGAGAAACAAAGCATCGACAAAATCTTAAAGTTTCACCAAAAATGCTATTTTGACCTTCACTATTTTTTTCTATTTTTTCCTGATTTTATTTAATTTTTTGACAAGGGCAGACAGGTCAAAGCCCAGTGTATGTCACCTCAATGTTGAGTCAAGAATCTACCGTAAAAATTTTAGTCCAATCAGAGCAACGAGCGAAAAGTTATGCTGTTTTACCGAAGGTACGTCAAGATAGGGTTTGGGGGGGAGGGGGGTGAGTGGGAAACAGAAATGGAATCAGGTGGGATTTTTTTGGCACCACATTGTGGGTGTGGTGGGTGGGTACTACCCGGATGGATAGAATATTTGGAGTGGTGTGCCTCATCCAAGATCTTCCGTCGAAGTTCAAAGTCCTTTGGTACTACTAAATGCTTATTGAACCACAGAGTACCGTTTGAGTCTTGGGTGAAGCATTTTGCTTTGCCCCCCTTAATGTTTTGTCTGATGTGATTCATACCAACATCATTTTTCTATGCAGTAACGATTTCTTCACGGATGGTAGAATGCACAGTTAGGTTGCTAACCACTACAACAGGTAAAATGCGAAGGCTGGGTTCCGAATTTGTTTCGTGGTCAATTCGGTCCTGAGCTTCCAGTTCCATGTTGTTGTAGTGGACCTTTCTGCTTAACGCATCGGCAACTACATTAGCCTTGCCAGGATGATAATGAATCTCCAGGTTATAATCCTTAATCAATTCTAGCCACCGACACTGTCTCATGTTTAGATCAGTCTGGGTGGATATATATTTCAAGCTCTTATGGTCTGTGTAGATGTGCACTAAGTTGCCAAGCAAATAATGCCTCCATATTTTTAGTGCAAGTACAACTGCAGCTAGCTCCAAATCATGGGTTGGATAGTTCTCTTCTTGCATTAGTACACATCCTAGCCCTGTGCCAGACGCATCACAATATACGTCGAATGGCTTGGTGATGTCAGGTTGAGCCAGTACTAGGGCAGTTGTCAATAATTTCTTCAGTGTTTGGAATGCCTCCTCACACTTGCTGTTCCAGTAAAACTTTTTCTCCTTGTTCAGCAGTTCCGTGATGGGTTTGGTCAGCCGAGAAAAGTTTGGAATGAACCTACGATAATATCCGGCTAGCCCGAGAAAACTGCGTACTTGGTGAACTGTCCTTGGTGGCTTCCAATCTAGCACATCTCGAACTTTGCTAGGATCTATTGAGATTCCTTCTACAGAGACTATATGACCAAGGAATGGTACACGGTCCAACCAAAATTCACACTTGCTGAATTTGGTATACAATTTGTGATCTCGGAGACGTTGAAGAATAATGTGGAGGTGTTCTGCATGCTCTTTTTTGGACTTAGAATAGAGGAGGATGTCGTCAATGAATACTACTACAAATTTGTCCAATTCTGGCATGAATATCAAATTCATGAGATACATGAAATGAGCAGGGGCATTGGTTAATCCGAATGACATTACAAGGTACTCGAATAGTCCGTATCTAGTAGAGAAGGCAGTCTTCGGAATGTCTTCCGTTCAGATCTTGATTTGATGATAACCTGATCGGAGATCAATTTTTGAAAATACCTTAGCACCAACTAATTAATCAAAAAGGATATCAATTCGTGGTAACGGGTATTTGTTCTTGATGGTAACCTCATTGAGAGGTCGATAATCAATAATGAGACGTAGAGACTTATCCTTCTTCTTCACAAAAATAGCTGGACAGTCCCAAGGTGAGGTGCTTGGGCGAATGAATCCCTTTTCCAATAACTCATTCAATTGCTTTTTCAGTTCGGCCAACTCATTCGGGGCCATTTTATAAGGTCGACGAGATATCGGAGAAGTTCCTGGTTGTAGCTCTATCTTAAATTCCACTTCACGGTCAGGTGGTAGGCCAGAGATATCTTCAGGGAATACGTCCGGATACTCGCAAACAACGGGAATGTTCTCGAGCGACTACCCTTCCAGGTGATGGGCAATCAGGGATTTTGATGAATTGATGTTTAGAGAGTGTCCTCTCCATGCAAAGGGGAGTTGAGGTGAACGATACAAGGCTCGATGTCTAGCATGGCTCTATGGGTTTTCATCCAGAACATGCCCAAAATCAAGTCAATTTCCTGGTGGCTAAGCATACTATTTGATTGGCACTAGTTTGCCCTACGGGGGAACGAATTGTGTAGCACCTTTCTATAGTCTGGGGTTGAAGATTAAGTTTTTGCACACACGCTTGGCTAATGAAATTATGCGTAGCACCAGAATCAAAAAGTGCAACGACAGGCTGGCGATAGAGCGAGAGCGTATCGGTCAGCACGGGTTCGCCCTGAGGGATGTCTTCAGCATTGGTTTAGTTCACTTGGGCACCACGAGACGGTGCATTCACAGCCGGCGTCCATACGTGAGGAAAACTCGCCGTGAACGCAAATAATTGACACGTAGGATGAGGCGAAGAGTTGGGTGGGGTTCGCGAAGTCGGATTCTCACCGGGAGGTAGTCGTCAGTGAGAGATGGCGGAGCAGTGGTCTTCGGCGAGGTCGCGAAGAGGGTAGGGGGCACGAAATCGATCGTGTCTTTCCCTACGGCTTCACAGGGACGAGGGTACCATCGACATCGTGTCGGAGTTCATCGATGAGGACTGGAGGTAGGAGCTCATCGACGGGGCGGCTTGGTTTCACCGGAAACAGGGGCGGTGGCCGGGGAGAAATGGGATGCCGTCGACTCCATGGGGGAAAATAAGAAGAAAAAGGGTCAGGTAGGCGCGTTGGTAGTTTGCGCGTGTGAGAGAAAAAGGGTGGTCGATGAGACTCACTGGAAGTACCCAATTTTTCGCCGATGACGAAGGAGCTCACCGGAGGGGTTTGCCTCAACTTTTCTTCGAATTGATCGAGCACACACAGGGAATTGCCGAGTGAGTAGCCTCGGGAGCTAGAGAGGAAATGGACGGTTGCGTGAGTGCTGTCGGCTGGGCTCGGGAAGCAGGGGAGCAGTGGCAGTTGAGCTCGAGTTTTGGGAATGGGAATGGCGATTGAGCAGAGGGCCGAGGGAGGAAAATGAGGGAGAGCAGGGTGCAGCGGCCGAAGTTATGGTGATGCGTGTGAGGCTCACGGTGTGCTATGATGATGCGAAGAGGGAAGAGGAGCAAGTGGAGTGCGAGAGCGGGAGGAGCGGGTGGAATTGAAGTCGGCCGGTCGGCCATGGTGGCGTGCAGGCGGGAGAAAGATGGCCGTTGGGCGGGCGCGCGGCTGAGAGGACAAGGCGGAGGAGGAGGGGGTGGCAGAGGGGTGGCCAGCGTTGACGCACTGTTGCACGCGTGGTTCTGAGGAGAACAGGGCACCGACATCGGCAGAGAAGCGGCCGGGAATCGGCTCTGCGCCAGTGAGGAAGGAGAGATTTTGTGCTGCAGCCCTCCATGTTTTGGATTTCTTACAAACAAGTCCTTGGTCAAAGCTGGTTTTTAATAAATCAAAATAAAATAGCTAGGGATTTCCTGAATTAGTGAAATTTGGTGGACTGACTATTTAAATGGTGGAGAACACCCTGGTAAATTTTATTTGAAATTTGCATAAACATATTTTTAGAATTTATTAAATGCATTAATTAGTTACTTAAGAATCAATTAATAAATTAAGGGTCTTGCCAAGCAGATAAAATGCCCAACAAATTTATAATATTCTATTTTATTATTACCAAATTGATGATGAAATTATTTGGCATGAGTTGTATTGAAATTTTGAATTGCTTCAATAACTTGGTTGCAGGGTTTTTATTTGCCAAGAATTAAATCAATCATTAGGCTCCTATCATTTCATGCTATAATAACCATGATTAGTGCTCCTCATATTTGTTAAATTAAGGTGAGACACCTGGGGTGTCACAGCCCTACCTCCTTAAAGAAATCTCGTCCCGAGATTATGAACAAGGCAAACTAAAGGGAAGTACGGTGGTCAAAACATACCTATGTATGACGACCAAAAGTTCGGGTAGTGAGTACTCAGGAATTCTTCAGATTCCCAAGTAGACTCATCCTCTGAGTGGTTACTCCATTGAACTTTATAGAAATTGAGGGTTCTATTACAAGTTGTGCGCTCCTTCTTGTCGAGGATCTTTATGGGTTTTTCGGAGTACGTGAGGTCGGGTTTGAGTTGGTCATACTCTTCCAAAAAATATGTCGATGGATGGCTTGAGACATCGCTTGAGTTGAGAGACGTGGAAGGTGGGGTGAACTCCAGATAGGTTGGTGGGTAACTCCAACTTATAGGCCACGTTTCCACATCGTTCCAGAAGTTGGAATGGTCCAACATAATGGGGAGCTAACTTTCCCTTGACTCCGAACCGTTGGATACCCTTCATAGGAGACACCTTGAGATAGACGTAGTCGCCCTTGTTGAAGTACAGTGGTCTGCGTCGTCTGTTTGCATACTTCTCTTGACGGTATTTAGTGGCTTTAAGATTGGCTTGGATGGTACGTACTTTTTCCTCAGCATCCTTGACAAGATCAGGACCAAAGGTTACTCTTTCTCCAGATTCCGACCAGTTTAGCGGCGTTTTACAACTGCGACCATAGAGTGCTTCAAATGGCGATATTTTTAGACTCTCCTGGTAACTGTTGTTGTATGAGAATTCCGGATAAGGCAAATACGTATCCTAATTTCCACCATGTGTTAAGACACATGCTCTAAGCGTATCTTCCAAAATTTGGTTGACACGCTCAGTTTGTCCATCCGTGGTGGCATGGTAAGCAGAACTCCCGATAAGCTTGGTACCCAAAGATGCATGCAGTTGTTCCCAAAAACGAGCAACAAACTGTGAGCCACGATCTGTAACAATGGTCTTGGGCACTCCGTGGAGACATAGAATTCTGGCTATGTATAGCTCTGCATATTGTCGTACATTATGTCTATTGTTGACTGGTAGGAAGTGGGCAGATTTGGTGAGTCTGTCCAGAATGACCCAAATTGAATCATGCTTTTGAGAAGTGAGAGGGAGACCAACAACAAAATCCATTCTGATGCCTTCCCATTTCCAAGCGGGGATACTCAATGGTTGAAGTAATCCGGCCTGTTTCAAATGATCAGCCTTAACCCTCTGACACGTATCGCATTCCGCGACATACCGAGCAATTTCTCGCTTCATCCTTGTCCACTAGAAATTTTTCTTCAAGTCTTGGTACATTTTATTACTACCCGGATGGATAGAATATTTGGAGTGGTGTGCCTCATCTAAGATCTTCCATCGAAGTTCAAAGTCCTTCGGTACTACTAAACGGTTATTGAACCACAAAGTACCGTTCGAGTCTTGGGTGAAGCATTTTGCTTTGCCCCCCTTAATGTTTTGTCTGATGTGATTCATACCAACATCATTTTTCTATGCAGTAATGATTTCTTCACGGATGGTAGAATGCACACTTAGGTTGCTAACCACTACAACAGGTAAAATGCGAAGGCTGGGTTCCGAATTAGTTTCATGGTCAATTCGGTCCTGAGCTTCCAGTTCCAAGTTGTTGTAGTGGACCTTTCTGCTTAACGCATCGGCGACTACATTAGCCTTGCCGGGATGATAATGAATCTCCAGGTTATAATCCTTAATCAATTCTAGCCACCGACACTGTCTCATGTTTAGATTAGTCTGGGTGGATTTATATTTCAAGCTCTTATGGTCTGTGTAGATGTGCACTAAGTTGCCAAGCAAATAATGCCTCCATATTTTCAGTGCAAGTACAACTGCAGCTAGCTCCAAATCATGGGTTGGATAGTGCTCTTTATGCTTCCGTAGCTGTCATGACGCATATGCGATGACACAACCTTCTTGCATTAGTACACATCCTAGCCCTGTGCCAGACGCATCGCAATATACGTCGAATGACTTGGTGATGTCAAGTTGAGCCAGTACTGGGGCAGTTGTCAATAATTTCTTCAGTGTTTGGAATGCCTCCTCACACTTGCTGTGCAGTCAAACTTTTTCTCCTTTTTCAGCAGTTCCATGATGGGTTTGGTCAGCCAAGAAAAATTTGGAATGAACCTATGATAATATCTGGCTAGCCCGAGGAAACTGTGTACTTGGTGAACTGTCCTTGGTGGCTTCCAATCTAGCACATCTCGAACTTTGCTAGGATCTACCGAGATTCCTTCTGCAGAGACTACGTGACCAAGGAATGGTACACGGTCCAACCATAATTCACACTTGCTGAATTTGGTATACAATTTGTGATCTCGGAGACGTCAAAGAATAATGCGGAGGTGTTCTACATGCTCTTTTTTGGACTTAGAATAGACGAGGATGTCGTCAATGAATACTACTACAAATTTGTCCAACTCTGGCATGAATACCGAATTCATGAGATACATGAAATGAGCAGGGGCATTGGTTAATCCGGATGACATTACAAGGTACTCGAATAGTCCGTATCTAGTAGAGAAGGCAGTCCTCGGAATGTCTTCCGCTGGGATCTTGATTTGATGATAACCTGATCGGAGATCAATTTTCAAAAATACCTTGGCACCATCAAAAAGGATATCAATTCGTGGTAATGGGTATTTGTTCTTGATGGTAACCTCATTGAGGGGTCGATAATCAACAATGAGACGCAGAGACTTATCCTTCTTCTTCACAAAAATAGCTGGACAGCCCCAAGGTGAGGTGCTTAGGTGAATGAATCCCTTTTCCAATAACTCATTCAATTGCTTTTTCAATTCGGCCAACTCATTCGGGGCCATTTTATAAGGTCGACGAGATATTGGAGAAGTTCCTGGTTGTAGCTCTATCTTAAATTCCACTTCATGGTCAGGTGGTAGGCCAGAGATATCTTCAGGGAATACGTCCGGATACTCGCAAACAACGGGAATGTTCTCGAGTGACTACCCTTCCAGGTGATGGACAATCAGGGCTTTTGATGAATTGATGTTTAGAGAAAGTGTGTCCTCTCCATGAAAAGGGGAGTTGAGGTGAACGATACGGGGCTCGATGTCTAGCATGGCTCTATGGGTTTTCATCCAGAACATGCCCAAAATCAAGTCAATTTCCTAGTGGCTAAGCATGATAAAATCCGTGGGGTAGATTTTCTTGTTTATTTCCAAAGGGGCTTTGCATACTATTTGATTGGCACTAGTTTGCCCAGCGGGGGAACAAATTGCGTAGCACCTTTCTATAGTCTGGGGTTGAAGATTAAGTTTTTGCACACATGCTTGGCTAATGAAATTATGCGTAGCACCAGAATCAAAAAGTGCAAGGACAGGCTAGCGATAGAGCGAGAGCGTATCGGTCAGCACGGGTTCGCCCTGAGGGATGTCTTCAGCATTGGAGTAGTTCACTTGGGCACCACGAGACGGTGCATTCACAGCCTTGTTCTGATTCTAACACTGGTTGTTGTTGTTGTTGTTGTTGTTGGGCCTTGGTGCAGTGCAGTTCTTTGCAAAGTGGCCGGTGCGACCATAATTGTAGCAGGGGTAGCTGCTTCCACGGTCAGCAGGTTGTGGAGCGCGAACATCCTAGCCCCCTTGCTGTTGATATGGTGCGTGGTACTGGTTGTTCTGCTACGGGTATGGTGCACGGGGTGGGAAGTTCTGCTACACGGTGGCCTTGAGTAATTCTGACCATACGGTCGCTGGTACTGCTGCCGCGGTGATGCCCGAAAATGCTATCCGGTAGGGGAAGTGTAAATCAGATGATGCTTCGCCTGTGGGGCAGCAGGGGCAGTAGCAGGGGTCTTCCTCTTGCGGTCTTCCTCTTCAACTTGGCGCATAACACCTTCCTGGACAATAGCAGCATTGACCAAGTCGTTGTATGTGCCTGTTGTATGCCAAGTCAGACGCTCCTTAAGCGTGGCATTCATCCCACGTAGGAACGCATATCTCTTCTTCTCCTCCGTATTGACATACTCATTAGCATACTGGGCCAGGTGATTGAAAGCCTCAGAATACTGGAGGACATTCCTCCCTCCTTACTTTAGATCCATGAACTCTTGGAACTTCCTTTCTATCAGACCCACGGGAATGAAATGAGCTCGGAAAGCAGCCTTGAACTCATTCCACTCAGTGCGACATCCAGCGGGCAGAGAAGCTTCATAATTGGCCCACCAGGCACTAGCAGAGCCCTGGAGTTGTTGGGCAGCGAACAACACCTTCTGGTGTTCAGTGCACTCCAGTAGACCGAACATAGTTTTGGTCTGATGCAGCCAATGGTCAGCGTCCAATGGCTCTCTGGCACGCTCAAAGGTTGGTGGGTGAGTACCCAGAAAATCTGAGTAAGTGCTCTGACGGGGCTGGTTGTTGCGGTTGTTTTGTTATCTCCACGTCCAGCTACGTGAGTCGTGATGTCGACCAACCGACGGAGTAGCTCAGAGTCATTCTGCTGCCTGTTGAGTGCAGCGGCCAGGACTTCAGCTAAGGAAGGCTCAGCATTCGCTCCTTGCCGAGAGCTCTCCGGATCTTCCTGGATTCGAGTATGCACCATGCTGCAATTTTATACGGTTGCACATTAGTTGGTTCTCATAACATTCCATAAAATCACATGAACAAAACGTAAATTTGCAAATGGTACGGTAAGTTCTCAAAATGACATCCATCTTCATTGATTCAATCCAGTCTGCATGGTTGTTAAAGGACATCATCACACGGTTCCTTGCGTGTATGTGCCGTCGCCTAGTTACGGTATTGCGGACACAACCTGCAAGATTCACACTTTTACACCGAACTAGGGATACATATACTACACGACCGTACACAAGGGTAGCGAATCATCTACTCCTGGCCTAAGTCTTCCGGCTCTTCCGGTTCTTCCTATTCCATAGGTTCTCCTGGTCCCTCTAGGTCCATCATTTCATCGCCATCAATACCGGCAGGTGCCATCTCCATAGCGTCTTGTTCTCCATACTCTATGAAGATCTCATCCCAATTCCCTTCAATAGGAAGATGGGCAGCCTTGAATGCGTTCAGGTCATTTTGAGACTCAATCATGCCATGCTCAAAATCCGCTGCATCCTGCAAGGCTTGGTCACGTTCTTCTAGAATCGCTTCCATCTCTTCATTCTTGGCTTGGATTTCCTGGTTCAGTTCTGCAATTTCTTCATCTTTATCTTGTTTTTCGACCTCAGAAAGTTGTAGTGCAGTATGGAACACATCCAATCGCTAGCACAAGTTTGTGCACAAAGCGAACGTGGACAGACCATAATACTCTATTATGGGCAGCATAGGATCATGATGGCGGTGGTTCAGATCAAAGATGAAATCCACACGCCTCATCCATTCGAAGTCCCTCACATCATTAATGGGTAGCAAGGCAATGGGTGTTCTAGCCACATCATGCTTGTGGTCTTCACAGAACTGAGTAAGTGCCTTGAATGCAGCTACATTCCAGGTGGATGGCAGATCGGTCCCGGTGACACTAAGGGTCCAAGATTCCCATGCGGAGATGACGGAGTAATTGGCAGGAACCGCCACATGAATGATACATGAGGAGACTCCATGCTCCTGGAATTCCTTGCCAACATAGGTGGGAGGAGTGGAATATCCGAATCTCTGGAGAACTCTCCAAAACAGGTGAATCATTCCGGTAAACTCCAGGCCATCGGTAATTTCCTAACCTTGTGGTGGTTGTTCATTGTCCTTAGCCATCTACAAAGAAAGTACTTTGATTGAGTCAATGAGTATGGTTAACTTTGTTGTAACAACAATAGCTACTAATGGTACATCCAATGCACAACGCAAATCATCATAGTTTCAATACATGACTCGGAATAGGTGGCCCTCGAGTTACAAAAACATCTCACGCATCAACCCCCAAAATACAACAACCTCGCGTGGTTCGACAAAAGTTACCTACCCACTGATCTTGACTACCGAGACTAGGCTATCCTACCCTCATCCTCCTAGGTCCTGCCTCGGGTGGGTGCCTCGTAGTCCATGTCAGACTCCTCATCCATATCGTCCTACGGATCCTCCTCCTCTGGTACTACCGGTGGTGCAAGAGCTGCGTCTAACTGCTGCTGTAGGCCCTGGTTCTCGTGAGCCAGGGTCTCTAGATCCTCTCCCATAAGCTCCATCTCGTGCTGTGCAGTCGTCAACTGATGCTACAAGTGCTCGTTGTGGTTGGCGCGCTGCTGCATAATCACACCACGTCTGTCCACCTCCTGCGCGAGGGTGTCGTGTTGTCCAGTCACCTCAGTAACACGAGTCTCACTCGCCTCAAGAGCAGTGGTCAGCCGCTGAATCTCTCTCTGCTGTGCATCGACCTGTGTCTGCAGGTCATTCCTCTGAACCCAGACCTGCTCGGCCTCAGCCAGTATGATACTGTTGTGGCTGCTAGCCTCCTCATCCAAGTTGAGGAGGTACTCGGAGTAGTAGGACACCCGGTGGTACCCTGCGTGGTACATCGGGTAGTCATCACGGCCAATGCGCCTCACACGCCTCTGCCAGACCGGGTTGGCCTGGTGCCAGATAGGAATCATCACAAACGGAGTCCCGGAGAGCGCTGTTGTGTGGCGCCCTTCCCCGCAGGATCAAGGTCCCAACGGTACTGATAACGCAGTGACTTGATAATACAACATTGGTTCAAATTTAAATTGATTATTACATCAAATAGTTATCAGAGTGCAGCAGAAATAGTACAAGTTCTTGCATTGTTTTGAAACAGCAAAAGCAAATACGATAAATCAACGAGCTCGACAGTACAACATAGTAATGGTTCATGCCCGAAGAACCATCACTCTAGCATCACACATCATCACTGCGGCGGGAAGTCAGACTCCCAATGGGCAGTCCAACCCTCAGGGACCTGCATGTCCCAGGGCAGCACATCTACAGGCAATTCTACTTCTTCATTACCTGAAAACAACAGTGGCACAAAGCCTGAGTACTAATTACTCAGCAAGTCTTACCCGTCGGACTTCTAGACATGCAACGGCTCTAACAGGTGGCTTGTTTGAAAAGACTCGCACTAGGCAACCTATTAGTTCTATCAAGTTTTATTCTTTAATTTAATTGAGTGTAGCAGAAATGTAACTTTAGTTGCAAGAAGAAGATAATAAAGCAATACATAAAGTAAGTGCAACATAAGAGCAATAATAGTAACACAAACAATAAACATCATAGTTAACTTCCAATCCAGGTTCAACTACTTGACGACGCAATGACCAAGTGGTACTCATTACTGCGAGGGACAGCAATTGCAATTGATTTACGCACCAGTTAAGGTCGTATATGGCAACTTTTCGCAAGGACGAAAAACAACTTGGTCCGGGTCCAGTCTCAACGAGTGGGCATGCCGTTCTACCAACAGTACTTCATGGTCTGAACCACCCACTCCACCAGCAGGAGGGTGAACGACCACTGTACTGGGTACCGTCCTCATTGCCGCGCCAATGCTACATCAGTTTACTAGTGCCCATAGACTAGCATGTATTCAGTACTGTTCAATACTTGACCAAGGGGCCGACCACGGACGGGTCCTAGGTTCGACAAGGCAGGGCTACCGCAGTCAACACCCATGTATTGCTGCAAACCTACACATGCATCTTCCCTGCCTGGTCGTAACAGTAAAATAAACTTCTTTTTAGGTTCCCGTTCCAATGGTCAAGTTCATTTCTTAGTAACTATATCTATTCTGTCTAGCAATTACTAAGCATAGCGACACAGTACCAATACTACCAAAGTTCTAATGACAGTGGCGTAGGTCATTTGGGTATCATGCAAGTGGGTTCCAATCAACTCCTATGACCTAATGCAATAATCACAGACACTAGTAATATTAAAAACTAGCAACTTTATAAAATGGCGAATGAAAACCGGGGCTTGCCTGGATCGATGTTAGTGCTAGCAACTACAACGTCTTGCTCTTGGGGATCAAGGTCCTTCTGTAGATCTTCTTCTTCTTGCTCCGGGTTGTTGTTGCCTATATGATAGAATTGAATTGTGAGTATTATCAAAACACCGTAGAATGCAATGGTATGATGCTTAACGTCTTTAAATGTTGACCATTATTATGTTCTCGAAGCCATATGCTTCAATGTTCTCGAAGCCATATGCTTCAAAGAAGCAAATTAGAGTTTCATTATTTTATGTGTGTTAATCATTTATTTAGGGTTGTTATAGTACTTCAAAATAGTTAAGCAATTACAATAGTAACCAATTGATTCTGATCTTGAGTGATTTATCATGAACAGGGACATAGATGAATTGTATTTTTACCAATTTACAGCCTCTCGTTATAATTACTCTAATTACTAGTATTTATTAAAGTAAAATAGTGGTATGAGTAATTAATTTGATTTAATTAAGTAAACTTAGGTTTCTGGACTTATGTAATTTACTAGGCACAGAGGCTTGTGTGAGTGATTTTTGTGCCAAGTGGCAGGGGCCAATTAATTATAAAAAAATTACAAGAATTAATTTAATTGAACACACTAAATAATTTCCAGAGCCTAAAATAATTCATATTTTTCTAAACCAAAAATTGTGGTGATACATATTTATGCAATTATTAAGCACGCCAAAAATCACAATTAAATTTGGTGCCTAGAATATCTGGTAAATTAATTTGTGTTTGGACAATTAAATGTGTTAAAAAAAATAAATGTATAGTGACAGTTATTTATTATTTTACTAAAATAAAGCAATTCTAAATGAACCTAACAAATTTTGTTTGAGCTTCATTGGAGTTAAATTCTATTTACTAGGAGTTTTCAAAGTTTTTAGCACTTTCTGGCAATTTTTTCCTGGTTTTAAGCTGCCACGTAGGCGACACCACAGCTCCACGTCGGCTACACGTGGGTGCCACATTGGGTGCCAGTAGAACGCCAGTCAGCCCGTCGTGGGGGTCACCGGAGCTTGATTAGAGCTCGACGCCAGCGTCCATACGTGAGGAAAACTCGCCACGAACGCAAATAATTGACACGTAGGATGAGGCGAAGAGTTGGGTGGGGTTCGCGAAGTCAGATTCTCACCGGGTGGTAGTCGTCAGCGAGAGGCGGTGGAGCGGTGGACTTCGGCGAGGTCACGAAGAGGGTAGGGGGCACGAAATCGATCGTTGTCTTTCCCTATGGCTTCACAGGGACGAGGGGACCATCGGCATCGCGTCAGAGTTCATCGATGAGGACTGGAAGTAGGAGCTCGTTGCCCCTGGGCGGCTTGGTTTCACAAGAAACAGGGGCGGCGGCCGGGGAGAAATGGGATGCCATCGACTCCGTGGGGGAAAACAAGAAGAAAAAGGGTCAGGTAGGCGCGTAGGTAGTTTCCGCGTGTGAGAGAAAAAGGATGGTCGATGAGACTCACCGGAAGTACCCAATTTTTTGTCGGCGACGGAGGAGCTCACCAGAGGGGTTTGCCTCGGCTTTTCTTCGAGTTGATCGAGCACACACAGGGAATTGCCGAGTGAGTGGCCTGGGGAGCTAGAGGGGAAATGGACGGTTGCATGAGTGCTCTCGGCTGGGCTCGGGAAGCAGGGGAGCAGTGACAGTCGAGCTCGAGTTTTGGGAATGGGAATGGCGATTGAGCAGAGGGCCGAGGGAGGAAAATGAGGGAGAGCAGGGTGCAGCGGCCGAAGTTATGGTGATGCTTGTGAGGCTCACGGTGTGCTATGATGTTGCGCAGAGGGAAGAGGAGCAAGTGGAGTGCGAGAGCGGGAGGAGCGGGCGGAATTGTAGTCGGCCGATCGGCCATGGTGGCGTGCAGGCAGGAGAAAGATGGCCATTGGGCGGGCGCGCGACTGAGAGGACAAGGCGGAGGAGCTAGGGGTGGCAGATGGGTGGCCAGCGTTGACGCACTATTCCGCGCGCGGTTCCAAGGAGAATAGGGCACTGGCATCGGCAGAGAAGCGGCCGAGAATCGGCTCTGTGCCAGTGAGGAAGAAGAAGGAGAGATTTTGCGCTGCAGCCCTCCAAGTTTTGGATTTCTTACAAACAAGTCCCTGGTCAAAGCTGGTTTTTAATAAATCAAAATAAAATAGCTAGGGATTTCCTAAATTAGTGAAATTTGGTGGACATACTATTGAAATGGTGGAGAACACTCTGGTAAATTTTATTTGAATTTTGCATAAACTAATTTTTAGAATTTATTAAATGCATTAATTAGTTACTTAAGAATCAATTAATTAATTAAGGGTCTTTCTAAGCAGATAAAATGCCCAATAAATTCATAATATTCTATTTTATTATTACCAAATTGATGATGAAATTATTTGGCATGAGTTGTATTGAAATTTTGAATTGCTTCAATAACTTGGTTGCAGGGTTTTTATTTGCCTAGAATTAAATCAATGATTAGGCTCCTATCATTTCATGCTATAATAACCATGATTAGTGCTCCTCATATTTGTTAAACTAAGGTGAGACACCTGGGGTGTCATAGTACAGACTCTGGCACAGACATACTCCTCGCTCCTCGCTGTAAGTCTCAGACAACTCCCCTTAGTGATTGTGCAGTCCGGTCACCTCTGACTCCTCTATCTGGTCTCTATGTCCAGAAGCTGAAACTTGTCGTCCTCGCTTGACTATGTTTCCCGGCTTCTCTGAACAGCTCCTTGGCTCCTCCACTGTCACGTAGTGCATGTGATTTCACCGAGCAACCTTGCACATCACCGACTAGACATGACCTAAGAGAATGACCTAGACCCCCTTGATAGTCCGGTTTTTCCTATGGACTCAAAGCCCTAACAACTAGGCAAGTGTACCAAACACTTGCACCATAGCTTGTTCTCCGCTTTGATCCATCTTCATCAACCCTTGGACTCCATCAAGTTCACAAGCCTCCATGCTTGTGGTCATTGTCATCAATCGCCAAGGCAACCATCATCCATATGATTTGTCATAGAGTTTAGAGATGATTCCTACATAAACAACACTCATGTAGATATTAGCCCATAATTTCATAGTTGTCATCTATCACCAAAACATTCATACCTCGGGGATCCAATCATCAATGATCATGAAGCTTATAATCTCACCCACTTTGGTGATTGATGACAACCACTACTTAATCAAAACTTAATCAATAAGCAACCGGGCTAAAAGAACTACACAAAGATCAAGAGGAGCCATAACAACATAGGAGAGAAACGCATAAGGTCCTACTCAATCAAACATCATCTAGAGATACAAGGAAAAGAGAGAAAAGCAAACTCTAGATGAAAATGCATGCATGTCATGGCAATATATTAAAGGAAAGCATAAAGACATGCAATGCAAGGCATGAATGATGAGATGCAACAGGTTAGCATGGCTATGCATAAGAATTAAGAACAAGTAATCATCATCATGATATCATACACAGGCATACAAGATATTTAAAGAATACAAGGCACTGCATATGAGAATAAACCAAGTCAGATTAAAATGAGTCAAACACAAGCGAATGAAAACTATGACTCATCAAAATCCATGAACATCGAATAACTCCATAAAAATAAGATCCAAATGTATCTAACTTCCAAAATCCATGAATGCTCCTCCAAGATACAAGCTACTCTCGATCGCGCAGGATCACACTCCCACTCCCCCTAGACCTAGGACTCTTCTCCCCCTTTGGCAACAAGCACCAAAAAGTGGAAAAGATGAACATCTAAGCGCTCGTGGGCGAAGGAAGTGGTGCAGCAACGTCCTTTGAAGGCTCTCCTCCGGGCTGCTCCTATGCTAGATCCTGTTATGCTCCCTGAGCCTATGTCGCTTGAGCATCCATCTGCTCGAAGAAGTGAAGGTCCACAGGTGACTCAGACCCTCTGTCCTGTGCTGCTGGTCTAGCTGTGGCAGTCTCCTGAGCTGTAGTATGGAGAAGAATGAGATCCACCACATCCTGCTGCGAGAAACCTCCACAGACAAGATCCTCTGCTACCTGAGGAGTAAGAGTGGTAACTATGGCAGTAAGAGGTGGAGCTATAGCTGTAACAGACTCTGGAGCTGGTTGGGAGTCTGCACGAGTGGTGTGAACAATCTCTAAGAATAAGCTCCTGACTGGTAAGTGCTGAGAGGTGAAGGGTCCTGCCATCTGCGATGTCGAAGAGTGTGAAGGAGAGACAAACAACATAGACACTGAGAAAGCTGACACGAGGGAGAGCTGAGCTGAAGAAAGAGTCTGTCTTGCTCCCCCTATCAGTAGGACCCCTGAAAGTGATAGTCTGCTGGACTGAGCTATCATCAAGGTAGTGAAGGGTCCTACCTAAGTTGACAGCTACTGGTACTGTGGAAGCACTGAAGCTCCTAGCTACTCACTAGCCTACCTCTGGGTCAACACTGAGAAAGTGACAGTCTGTAGGGCAGTAAGAAATGCAGTCTACTGCCTCTGTAGCTCTGCCTGACTCCTGATGACATCCATCATCTGATGTCTGTCCTCAGCTACACTCTGGATGAACTCACCTAGGCGTCCTGCAAACGCTGTCACATTGACAGTGTCCTCTGGCTATGAACCCATCTACGGGGGAGGTGCTCCTGTACTGGCTGACTTAGGGATCACCGTCTGTGGTTGAGCTTCCTGGTCGTGAGGTACTAGTGGTGACTCCTGCTCCTCCTCCCCTGTCTGCTGGCTGAATGCTGACTGTGATCCCCTGGGGACTCGAGGTGCATAGCTAGTGGTCGCCTCAGGGAAAGCCTCGTACTGCTCCTCCGTCACTAGGCCCATCCTCCTCAAGAGATAGCAGATATAGGGGCCGTAGACCAAGTGACGTCCTCCCACTCTCTCAGAGATAACCTCCTCCATCTCTCCAATCAGTAAGTCTGCCAAGTCAAAGTGTTGTCTCCTCAGAATCGTTGTGACTGCCCACTATTGTAGAAGTGTGAACTCCTCTTTGTAGCCAGACTTACGGATGATAGTCCTGGTGACTATCGCTCTCACCACCTTGGCCTCTGTAGTAAGTCTTGCAGGGCCTCTCTCAAAACCTGGTGTGTGAGGGGGTGGGAAAGCAATCGACACCATGTCATCTAAAGGTAGCTTCCCTCCCTGAGGTCTACGGGGTGGTGCAAGTGTATCGTAGGCACTCCTGTAAAGTTGAAAGTCTGAAGTCAGGAGTCCTAGGTTAGCTATAAGATCCTACCTCGTGACACGCGGTGGCTGTCCTCTGAACAAAAACTAGAACTCTGAGTGATGTCTGTTAACCCATAGTGTGGTGTAGAACTCTAGCACCACGTCCTCCCTGTATCTTTGTGGAGCAGTAACTATCTCTGTTAGCCCTGGCAAGTACGTGAAGTACTGCTCCATCTCTGTGCCGGTTTCCCTCCTGATGGCCTCGTAGGTCATGTACTGCTATGATACAAAGAGTTTGTCCTTGCCCTTCAGGCCAAGGTAGCATCTCAGACCCTCTCCAATCCTCCTCTATAGGTCAATCCTGTACCTCTCTCCAGCAGCGGGGTCTCTAGGGATTGGAACCCACTGCTCGAAAGGAACCAAGCGAAGCGCCTTAAGGTCCTTTGCAGGAACCTTATGTATATCTGGCTCTCCAGCTACCTATGCCACACTCTGTAGCCTCCTCGTGCACACTACATAGGTGCACCTCGGGTCTCCTGCCCGGTGAGCTATCCTTTGGGGAACAGTCTGCTGCTCGATCTCCTCAGACTCGGACTCCTTAGAACCTGACTCTGAGGTCTCCTCCTCTAACTCCTCCTCCTGCTGCTTGGAGGATCCCTGCTCCGCAGGCCTCGACGACCTCTCCTAACGAGAAGTCGGAGTACATTGCAGCCACGGCGGTGGTACAACTATAACTGCCAGAGGTGCAGTCCTCTATCTGGTGCTCCTCCTGAGACCCTATGTGTCACGAGGCTGCTCTAGGACAAGTCGTGTCCCTGGTGCCCTCCGTGACTGCTCCATGGCATCCAAGTACTGTGCCAACCTCCTGGCTCTCTCTGACTCTTGGTCTAGGCTTGGTCTCTTCTTGCTCTTTGACTTCTCAGGCATCTTTCCCTTGCCCTTGTCTTGTCTTGATCCTACCATCACCACTAACTGCTATCACGGCACGCACATAGGTTGTGACAGCCAGGTGTCTCATTTGACCTAACCAGCATGAAGAACACAAATCATAGCTAAGTGTAACATAAAATGATAGAGCCTCACCCAACTTTTAATTAATATAGACAAACAAAATTGTGAGCCAAATAAAAATTTATTATAAAACATATGCCAAGTAAATTCATAATCAGTTTGGTAATAATAAAATAGAATTTTATGAATTTAATGAGCATTTTACCATATTTAGAAATACCCTAAATAATTAATTAAAGCATGGAATCCTTTCACAGTGGGGAATTAATTGTAAAATAATTATAAATAATCTGGCCAATAGGGTCCCACCAGAGCACCACAAATATCCCAAAGGACCTATGTGCAAAATACCAATTTGTTTGGAGGCCCCTAGCTATTTTATTTGGAATTACCTTTGACCAGGGACCTAGATGTAAGAAATTGAATAAAATCTGGACTATAGTGCAAAAATTCCTTCTCCTTCCTCTCACTGGCGCAGAGCTTCTCCTCGGTGCCAGCTTCCCCTCTACCACACGCCAGCACCCTGCGCCTCTCGCCTCGGGACCTCGCGTGCTACAGCACCCCCTGCACCCCCTCTGCTCCTCATCGTGTCCCATCCATCGCCCTCGGCCGCACACAGCACCAACGAACACCGATTCTCCTCTGCACGCCACCATAGCAGCATGGCAAAGCTTCAATTCCCACCCCTCTTTCCACTCCTAGACCCCAACAACCTCGCTGACCTTCGCACAATATCAAAGCGCACCCAAGAGCCTCACCAACACACTCCACGACCAGCCGTTGCTCTCTGCTCTCCCCATTTTCTCCTCTCTACACTCTGCTCCTCCCCGCCATTATCGAACCAAGCTAGAGCTCGAGTTGCAGCCATTCCCGCTTTCCCCTCCCCAAACCAAGAGCAGCAACGAGCATGCGTCGTCCTCCTACACCTTCCCATGCCTCCGCTAGACCAAACCCTTGCGCACATTTGCTAAATCGAGAAAAAGATCAGAATCGAGAACTCCGGTGACCTCCTCTACTATGGGCCAAAATTCCCCGCCCCTTGTGAGGCTCGTCCCCTCCTTCCACTTCTCCCGTGCGTGCAACTCATGGTCGAACATGCCTGACTTGCTTCTCCTTCGTTTTCATGCGCAAGGTCACCAACATTTCATTTTTCCCCCGACCCCGATCCATCATCATAGTTCACCGAGCTGCCTCATCGATGAGTGACACTTTCCGGCTCCTCTCATCACCGTGTGACATGATGCCGGTCTTCTCCTTGCCATTGTGAAGCTATACGAGAAGATAGAAATCACTTTCGAGCCTCGTAGCAGAAACGCGATCCCGCCGAAGCTCTTCTTCCGCCGCCTCCCGTCGCCGATGATGCTCCGGTGAGCTACTCCCCTCACGACCCCCACCAAGTTACATTCCACTCTACCCAATTAAATTGAGAAAATAAAACTCAATAAAACTAATAGGTTGCTTAGTGCGAGTCCTTTCAAACAAGCCACCTATTAGAGCCTTTGCATGTCTAGGTGTTCGACGGGTAAGCCTTGCTGAGTAATTAGTACTCAGGCTTTGTGCCATTGTTGTTTTTTAGGTAATGAAGAAATAAAATTGCCTATAGATGTGATGCCTTGGGGCATACAAGTCCCTGAGGGCTGGACTGCCCACTGGGAGTCCGACTTGCCGCCGCAGTGATGTTGCGTGTTGCTAGAGTGATGGTTCTTCGGGCATGAATCATTACTATGTTGTATCATCAAGCTCGTAGTTTCTCTACGTTATTTGCTTCTGTTGCTTTCAGAACATTTAAGAACTTGTATTATTCTGCTGCACTCTGATCACCTTAATGATGTAATATTCAACTTAAATTTGGACCAATATTGTATTATCAAGTCTCTGCGTTATCAGCACCTTAGGGGCCTCGATCCTCCGGGAAGGGGCACCACAGCTGGTAAGAGCCGTGGTCCATGATAATATAATAAATAAATCATATTTTTAAAAAACTATAACGTTACGTGTGAGGATACGTTAGTATTGCCCATATAGATAATAGGGTGGTGACAAAGCTAACCTGGGTTATGTCTGTTTACATTACTTGCATCTATGACTTCTTCAAATGAAGGTACGTGCGTGTTTAACCGACACGCGTGATATCGGTGTCTGTGCTCGCAGACGGATACGAGACACTGTTGGCTCATGACTTATCACAGGGCGATCCTTTTCCATGGATCGTTACTAGTAGAACTGTGCTTATTTTTGTAGTTTCTTTTGAATTTGATGTATTGTTTCTATAATGGATCTTCTGCAGGTACAGTAATGCCGTTAGTATGACACTTAGAATAACTTACGTGTTGAGTGCGGCTCGTCACCAAATACTCATGCCGCTAAGCATCGGCAAAATATATGTTGTGTTGTGAGGAACGATAGGTTAATAAAATGAAAATTTTGCATCATGCATCCCCTTTTAACTAAACTAAAAGTTTTGTTCTCATCTTGCTCACCAACCTCTAGATACAAATTTTCTAAACTTGTTGAGCATAAAATTTCAAAATACAAGTCCAAT
Source organism: Eleusine coracana subsp. coracana (assembly GCA_032690845.1). Taxonomy (NCBI): domain Eukaryota; kingdom Viridiplantae; phylum Streptophyta; class Magnoliopsida; order Poales; family Poaceae; genus Eleusine; species Eleusine coracana. The sequence continues at coordinate 36,898,677 of CM064418.1, forward strand.
TGTCAAATTAATAAGAAACTATCCTGTTTTAGCCGTCAATTCTAAAAATTCATAGTTATTGATTTACTCAACGAAATAAGGCATGCAAATACTTTTTAGAAAGGTCTAAACACCCTCTATTTCCCATTGTTTAATTTAATTAGTGATCATAATAGTAACAACCTCATAAATAAAAAGCAAGTATAATCTGCCAACACACTGTTTTCAGCATAACCCTGAACTTAAAAATTCCATAACTGGAGTTGTGCTTCGAAATTTTAGGTGTTTGAACCCAATCTGGAAAGCCTTTGAAGTCTATTTTCATCTCCAATATGTTTCATAATTTTATTGGCTTCCCTCTCTCCAGTAGAGCCAAAGCACTAAAACCCTATCATTCAGAAACAGAATCTGCCAACCTAAACTTGCAAAATTCATAAGTCCAGATTTACTTGGAATTTTTGAGAGTATAAATACAATATGGAAAGCTGTGAAAGTCTACTGTAACATTGTTCCAAGCCCCAATTGTAAAGACTTTGTCTTCTGGTCGAAATACTCACTTTTTTGACTGTTTTACAGTTAAAACAGAATCTATTTTAAAACCCATTGTTGTATTATTGCCCCTTGAGACTGGAAAATGTGAACTAAAACTTTATCTCTGTATTTCATAGAGCTTTATATGAAATGCATTTTTACTGTAAGGAAGGTTTGACTCAATCAAAAATACTTTCCTTGTAGATGGCTGGAAACAATGAACAAGCCCCACCGGGTTGGGAGATAACCGACGGTCTGGAATTCACTGGGATGGTTCAGTTTCGGATATCACATTGCTCCCACGTATGTTGGCAAGGAATTTTAGGAGCATGGAGTCCCCTGTTGTGTCATCCATGTGGCAGTTTCCGCCAACTACTCGGTCTCTCGCGCATGGTAATCCTGGACCATTAGCGTCACTGGGACAGATTTGCCTTCCACTTGGAATGTCGCTGCTTTCAAGGCACTCACTCGATTCTGCAAAGACCGCAAGCATGATTTTGCTGGAACACCCGTCGCCTTGCTGCCCATCAATGATGTGACAGATTATGAGTGGATTAGGCGTGTGGATTTCATCTTTGATCCAAACCATCGCCACCATGATCCTATGCTGCCCATAATAGAGTATTATGGCTTGTCCACTTTCACCTTATGCACAAACTTGGCTGCACTTCGACTTTCTGAAGTCGAAAAACAAGCTAAGGATGAGGAAATTGCAGAACTGAACCAACAAATCTAAGCAAAGAATGAAGAGATGGATGCGATTATAGAAGAATGTGACCAAGCCTTGCAGGATGTAGTAGATTTTGAGCATGACATGATTGAGGCTCAAGATGACTTGGACACATTCAAGGCTGACCACGTTCCTATTGAAGGAAATTGGGATGAGATCATCATGGAATATGGAGAACAAAAGGATGTAGAGATGGCAGCTGCTGGTATTAATGATGTGAAAATGATGGATCCGGAGGAATCGGAAGAGCCTATGGAACCGGAAGAACCAGAAGAGCCGGTAGCTATAGACCAAGAGTAGATGGTTCGCTACACCCCTGTGTACGGTCGTGTAGCATATGTATCTCTAGTTCAATGTAGGAATGTGAATCTTCCATAATGTGTCCGCAATACCGTAGCTAGGCGTTGGTACATATCTGTAAGAAATCGTGTGACGATGTCCTTTAACAACCATGTAGTCTGAATCGAATTAATGGAGACGGTTGCCACTTCTGAAATTCTATTTACGCCTCTTGCAAATTTATATTCTTGCACATGTGTTTTAAGGAATATTTTGAGAAATAACTAATGTGCAACCGTATAATTTGCAGCATGGTGCGTACTCGGAATCAGGATCATCCTGAGAGCTCGTAGCAAGGAGCTAATGCTGAGCCCTTATTGGCTGAGGTATTGGCTGCTGCACTCAACCGGCAGCAGAATGACTGTGAGTTGCTTCATCGGCTGGTAGATATTACGTCCCATTTGGCTGGACGTGGAGGCAACCGCAACAACAACAACCAGCCCCGATAAAGCACCTACTCAGATTTCATGGGTACTCATCCGCCAACATTTGAGCATGCCAGAGAGCCGCTGGACGCCGATCATTGGATGTGTCAGACTGAGTCTAAATTCAGTCTGCTAGAATGTATTGAGCACCAGAAGGTGCTGTTCGCCGCCCAGCAACTCCAAGGCCCTGCTAGTGCCTGGTGGGCCAATTATGAAGCCTCTCTGCCTGCTGGACGCCGCATCCAGTGGAATGAGTTCAAGACTGCATTTCGTGCTCATTTCATTCCCGCTAGCCTCATGTAGAGGAAATTCTAGGAATTTATGGATCTATAACAAGGAGGGAGAAATGTCCTCCAATATTCTGAAGCTTTCAATCACCTTGCTCAGTGTGCTACTGAGTATGTTAATACTGAGGAGAAGAAAAGATACGCATTGTTGCATGGAATGAATGCCACGCTCAAGGAACTTCTGACTTGGCAGATGACTCGCACATACAATGAGTTGGTCAATGCTCCTATTGTCTAGGAAGGCGTTATGCGCTAAGTTAAAGAAGAAGATCACAAGAGGAAGGCCCCTGCTAGTGCCTATGCTGCCCCACAGCTGAAGCATCGCCAGATTTACACTTCACCCACCGGACAGCGTTTCCGGGCATCTCCGCAGCAACAGTACCAGTGATAGTTTGGCCAGAACTACTCGAGGCCACCACAGCAATAGAACTTCCCACCTCGTGCACCATACCAACAGCAGAACAATCAATATCGTGCACCATATCAGTAGCAAGGAAACCAGAATGCTCGTGCCCCACAGCCCGCGGATCATGGGAGTAGCTATCCATGATATAACTGTGGTCGTACCGGCTACTTTGCTAAGAACTGCACTGCACCTCGACGCAACAATAACAACAACAACTATAGCAACCAGCGTCAGAACCAGAACAGGACTGTGAATGCATCGTCTCATGGTGCCCAAGTGAACTACACCAATGCTGAAGACATCCCTCAGGGCGAACCCGTGCTGACCGGTACACTCTCACTCAATCACCAGCCTGTCCTTGCACTTTTTGATTCTGGTGCTACGCATAATTTCATTAGCAAAGCTTGTGTGCAAAAACATAATCTCCACACCACCACCATAAATAGATGCTACACTGTCCGCTCTCCTGCTAGACAAATTTTTGCTAACGAAGTGGTATGTAAAGCCCCACTAGAGATAAATCAAAAGATTTACCCCACCGATTTCATCATGCTCAAGGATCAAGAAATCGACCTAATCCTAGGAATGGTCAGGATGAAAACCCATAGAGCCATGCTAGACATCGAGCCCCGAATCGTTCACATCAACTCTCCCTTGCATGGAAAAGACACACTTTCTCTAAACATCAATTCATCGAAAGCTTTGGTTGTCCATCACTTGGAAGGGCAATCACTAGAAAGTATTCCCGTCGTTTGTGAGTATCCAAAAGTGTTCCCTGAAGATATCTCTGGCCTTTCGCCTGACCGTGAAGTGGAGTTTAAGATAGAGCTACAGCTAGGAACTTCTCTGATATCCCGTCATCCGTATAAAATGGCCCCAAATGAGCTGGCTGAATTGAAAAAGCAATTGAATGCGTTATTGGAAAAGGGATTCGTTCACCCAAGTTCTTCACCTTGGGGCTTCCCTGCTATCTTTGTGAAGAAGAAGGACAAATCTTTGCGTCTTGTTGTTGGTTATCGACCTCTCAACAAAGTTACCGTCAAAAACAAATATCCACTACCCCGTATTGATATCCTTTTTGACCAATTGGTTGGTGCCAAGGTCTTTTCAAAAATTAACCTCCGTTCTGGTTATCATCAAACCAAGATCAGAGCAGAAGACATTCCGAACACCGCCTTCTCTACAAGATATGGATTGTTCAAGTATCTAGTAATGCAATTCAGATTGACAAATGCCCCTGCCCATTTCATGTACCTCATGAATTCGGTATTCATGCCAGAATTAGACAAATTTGCGATAGTATTCATTGATGACATCCTCATCTATTCTAAGTCCAAGGAAGAGCATGCCGAGCATCTTCGCATTGTTCTTCAATGTCTCCGAGATTACAAGTTGTATGCAAAATTCAGCAAGTGTGAATTTTGGTTGGACCGTGTGCCATTTCTCGGTCACATAGTTTCAGCAGAAGGAATCTTGATAGATCCCAGCAAAGTTCAAGATGTGCTAGATTGGAAGCCACCGAAAATAGTTCATCAAGTTCGTAGTTTTCTCAGATTAGTTAGATATTATTGTAGGTTCATCCCTAATTTCTCCCAGTTATCCAAGCCAATGACAAGATTACTGGAAAATGACGTGAAGTTTGAATGGAATGATAAATGTGAAGAAGCATTTCAAAAGTTGAAGGAACTATTGATCACTACCCCAGTATTGGCTCAGTCGGACATCACTAAACCGTTTGACGTGTATTGTGATGCATCTAGGACAGGACTTGGATGTGTGCTTATGCAAAGCGGTCGTGTCATTGCCTATGCATCGCGACAACTAAGGAAGCATGAAGAACATTATCCAACTCATGATTTAGAACTATCTGCAGTAGTGCTTGCACTAAAGATTTGGAGACATTATCCACTCAAGAATTTAGTGCATATCTACACATATCATAAGAGCTTGAAATACATTTTCACTCAGACCGATCTGAACATGAGACAATGTCGATGGTTAGAATTAATCAAGGACTACAACCTGGAAATTCATTATCATCTAGGCAAGGCCAATGTAGTCGCCAAAGCGCTAAGTAGAAAAATCCACTGCAATAACTTGGTGCTGGAATTTCAGGACCACAACAACCACGTAACTATTTCAGAACCTAGCCTTCGTGTTTTGTCTGTTATAGTGATCAGCAACCTTATTATACACTCCACCATCCGCAAAGAAATCATTGCTGCATAGAAGAATGACATTGGTATGAATTATATCCGTCATAACATTAAAAATGGTAAAGCAAAATGTTTCACACAATACTCGGACGGCTATGGTTTGATAACCGTCTAGTGGTACCAAAGGACTTTGAACTTCGACGGAAAATCATGGATGAAGCACATCACTCCAAATACTCCATCCATCCGGGTAGTAACAAAATGTACGAAGACTTGAAGAAGTATATTTGGTGGACAAGGATGAAGCAAGAAGTTGCTCGATACGTTGTAGAATTTGATACTTGTCAGAGAGTTAAGGCTGACAATTTGTAACCGGCCGGACTACTTCAGCCATTGAGTATTCCCGCCTGGAAATGTGAAGATGTTAGCATGGATTTCATTGTTGGCCTCCCTCTCACTTCTTGGAAGCTTGATTCGATTTGGGTCATTGTGGACAGACTCACAAAATCCGCCCACTTTCTACCGATCAATAACACATACAAGATAAACCAATATGCAGAGCTATACATAGAGAGAATTTTGTGTCTTCATGGAGTACCCAAGACCATTGTTACAGATCATGGCTCGCAGTTTGTCGCTCGTTTCTGGGAACAACTGCATGCTTCTCTGGGTACCAAGTTAATTCGGAGTTCTGCTTACCATGCCGCTACTGATGGACAAACAGAGCGTGTCAACCAGATTTTGGAAGATATGCTCAGAGCATGTGTTTTAACACATGGTGGTAACTGGGATGAGTACTTACCATATGCGGAATTCTCATACAACAATAGTTACCAAGAGAGTGTAAAAATGTCCCCATTTGAAGCACTCTATGATCGGAGTTGTAGAACACCGTTAAACTGGTCTGAATCGAGAGAAAGAGTAACCTTTGGTCCTGACCTTGTCAAGGATGCAGAAGAAAAAGTTCGTATCATTCAAGAAAATCTTAAGGCTGCTAAATGCCGTCAGGAGAAGTATGCAAATAGACGATGTAGACCACTATATTTCAACAAAGGTGACTATGTCTATCTCTGAGTGTCGCCTATGAAGGGTATCCAATAGTTTCGAGTCAAACGAAAGTTAGCTCCCCGTTATATTGGACCGTTCTAAATTCTGGAATGATGTGGAAATGTAGCCTACACGCTGGAGTTACCTGCTAACTTATCTGGAGTCATAACACCTTTCACGTCTCTCAGCTAAAGCGGTGTCTCAAACCACCCATTGACAAGATCTTGGAAGAGTATGACCAACTTCAACTAGACCTCACATACTCCGAACAACCAATAAAGATCCTCGATGAGAAAGAGCATAGAACCCGTAAAAGAACACTCAAATTCTATAAAGTTCAATGGAGTAATCACTCAGAAGATGAATCCACTTGGGAATCTGAAGAATTTCTGAGTATGCATTACCCGAAATTTTAGTCATCATATGTAGGTATACTTTGACCACCGTACTTCCCTCTAGTTTGCCTTGTTCATAATCTCAGGACAAGATTTCTTTAAGGAAGGAGGGCTGTGACACCCAGGTGTCTCAGTTGACCTAACCAGCATGAAGAACACAAATCACAGCTAAGTGTAACATGAAATGATAGAGCCTGACTCAACTTTTAATTAATATAGGCAAATAAAAACCCTGCACAAAAATTGTAAGCCAAATAAAATTTTTTTATAAAACATATGCCAAGTAAATTCATAATTAGTTTGGTAATAATGAAAAAGAATTTTATGAATTTAATGAGCATTTTACCATATTTAGAAATACCCCAAATAATTAATTAAAGCATGAAAATCTTTCACAATGGGCAACTAATTGTAAAATGATTATAAATAATCTGGCCAATTGGGTCCCAAAGGACCTATGTGCAAAATCCCAATTTGTTTGGAGGCACCTAGCTATTTTATTTGGAATTACCTTTGACCAGGGACCTAGATGTTAGAAATCAAATAAAATCTGGACTATAGTGCAAAAATTCCTTCTCCTTCCTCTCACTGGCGTAGAGCTTCTCCCCGGTGCCAGCTTCCCCTCTGCCGCACGCCAGCGCCTTGCGCCTCTCGCCTCGGGACCTCGCGTTCTACAGCACTCCCTGCACCCCCCTTCTCCTCGTCGTGTCCCATCCATCGCCCACAGCCGCGCGCAGCACCAACGGACACCGATTCTCCTTTGCACGCCACCATAGCAGCACAACAAAGCTTCAATTCCCACCCCTCTTTCCACTCCCAGACCCCAACAACCTCGCTGACCTTCACACGGTATCAAAGTGCACCCAAGAGCCTCACCAACACACTCCGCGACCAGCCGCTGCTCTCTGCTCTCCCCATTTTCTCCTCTCTGCACTCTGCTCCTCCTCACCATTACCGAACCAAGGTAGAGCTCAAGTGGCAGTCGCTCCCGCTTCCCCCCCGCCCCCAAACCAAGAGCACCAACAATCACACCTCGTCCTCCTACACCTTCCCATGCCTCTGCTAGTCCAAACCCTCACGCACATTTGCTAAATCGAGAAAGACATTAGAGTCGAGAACTCTGGCGACCTCCTCCGCCGTGGGCCAAAATTCCCTGCCCCTGGTGAGCCTCGTCCCCTCCTTCCACTTCTCCCATGCGCGCAACTCATGGCCGAATGTGCCTGACTTGGTTCTCCTTTGTTTTCATGTGCAAGGTCACCAACACTTCATTTTTCCCCTGACCCCGATCCATCGCCATAGTTCGCCGAGCCGCCTCACTGACGAGCGCCACTTTCTGGCTCCTCTCATTGCCCAGTGACGTGATGCTGGTCTTCTCCTTGCCATTGTGAAGCTATACGAGAAGACGAAAATCGCTTTTGAGCCTCGTAGCAGAAACGCGATCCCGCCGAAGCTCTTATTCTGTCGCCTCCCATCACCGACGACACTCTGGTGAGCTACTCCCCTCGCGACCCCCACCAAGTGCTTCGCATTGGCAAGCTCCTCGTTCTCGTACTCCCGCGGCGGGGTTTTGCCCTAGCACGGTCGCGGCAGCGTGTTTCCGGCCGAGCGCTGCCAAGCTCCGGCATGCCTATTGGCCGTCTTGCTGGCAGCCCGAGTGGCTTCGACGTGTTGCTAACATGGCGCCCACGTGGCTCCGACGTGGCAGCCCCTAACACCAGAAATACCAGGAAATTACCAGAAATTGCTTAAACCTTTGAAAACCCATAGTAAATCGAATTCAAATCCAATGAGGCTCAAACAAATTTTGTTAGATTCATCTTGAAATACTCTATTTTGGTAAAATAATAAATAGATGTCTCTGTACATGTATTTTTTACTAATACATTAAATTGTCAAAACACCGAATCATTCACCAAAACTTTTAGGTATAAAATTTAATCCTGATTGTTGTCTACCTCCACAAATTTTGGTTTGGTAAAATATGAATAATTTTAGGCTCTAGAATTTATTTAGTGTGTTTGCTTAGATTAATTTTAGTAATTAATCTATAAATAATTTGCCCATGCCACTTGGCATAAAAATCATTCATATATGCCTCTGTTCACAATAAATCACACATGTCCAGAAACATAAATTTACTATACTAATTAATTTAATTGCCCATATCACTCATATACTCTATTTAATTGCATAAAGAATATATATACCTAAAATCTGAAATATCAACTTCACTTCTCTGAAGCATATGGCTTCGAGAACATAATAATAATATTGATTGACATTAAAACCCAATGTGCTTGCATGCATCATACCATTCCATTGAACGGTGTTTCAACAATACTGTTAACATATTTCCATCATATGGGTAACGACAATCAGGAGCACGAAGAGGATTTTCAGAAGGACGTTGACCCACAAGAGCAAGAAGTTGTAGTTGCTAGCACTAACATTGATCCAGGCAAGCCCCGGTTTGCATTCGCATTTTTATAAAGTTTTGCTAGTTTACAATATTACTAGTGTCTATGATTATTGTTGCATTAGGTCATAGGAGTTGATTGAAACCCACTTTGCATGGTACCCAAATGACCTATGCTACTATTTTTTAGAACATTGGTAGTATCAACACTGTGCTGCTAGGCTTAGTAATATTAGTCTCGATAGATATTATTACTAAGAAAAGACCTGACCACTGGAACGAGACTTAATAAAAGAAGTTTACTTTTGATGCTATGACCGGGCAGGGATGATGCATGTGTAGGTTTGCAGCAACACATGGGTGTTGACTGCGGTAGCCCTGCCTTGTCAAACTTAGGACTCATCCGTGGTTGGCCCCTTGATCAAGTATTGAACAGTACCGAATGCATGCTAGTTTATGGGCACTAGTACACCGATGTAGCACTAAAGGTCACTCGCATTGAGGACGGTTAAGGTGTGTTGGTCATTGACCCTCCTGCTGCAGGAGTGGGCGGTTCATACCACGGAGTACTGTTGGTAGAACGGCATGCCCACTTGATGTCACCACACCCGGTCTGAGGTGTGGGTGCTTTTCTTGCGAAAGGATGCCATATAAGACCTAAATTGGTGCGTATGTGTCATGTATTTCGGGTTTTCCCAGCTGGTGTAAATCGATTGCAATTGTTGTCCCTTACAGTAATGAGTACCGCTTGGTCACTGAGTCATCACATAGTTGAACTTGATGTTATGAATATGGATTTATGTTGGTTATTGCTCATTATTATTGTTGCTCTATTGTTGTATTTACTTTGCGTACTGTTTTGTTGTTTTATGATGCCTCACTAATGTTACTTTGCGTACTATTTTGTTGTTTTATGATGCCTCACTAGGTTGAGCCAAATTACTTAATTAATGCAACTAATTATGGACAATTAATCTAATTGCATCAATTAAGGGACTTGCTCCATAATCAGGGCATATATCGATGAATGCAAGATAGTGTCAATATCCTGGGAGAGGAATCCAACACGCTGAGAAGAACGAACACTGCGGGGCTTGCTCCGAGCACCGGAAAAAGATCAAGACTTGAACATTGCCAGCAATGAAGAGCAAGAAGGAAGAGGCAATGGCAGCTATGTGGGCACGGCAGCGCTGAAGTCGGCGCGGATGGTGGCAGCTGCACGCACGGCGGCGAGGTCGAGGCGGCGGCACGCGGCAGCGCGCGGGTGAAGGCTGGAGGCGCGGCAAAGGGTGGCGGTGGCTGCTCTGGAGGCGTGCGGCGGTGCGGGATCGCGGTCAAGTGCAGACACGTGCAGTGGTGCGGGTGGCTGAGGCGGTGCGGTGGCTCGGCCTGGTTAGTGTGGTGTAGTGAGGGTGACGACATCGGTGACTGGAGAGAAGACGTCGGCATCGGGGGCGAGTACGGCGGTGCTCTCAGCGAGTTCTCGGCTTCGGTCAGTGGAACAAGGAATCGACCAAAAGCAAACTGACACTTTTGACCTAGGTCAAAATCCTGATGAACGGTCGAGATCTATTAAGGAATTGATCAACGGTCTAGATCAGAAACTGTACCACGCGATCAACCGAACTGAACGGACTGTCCGGTCTCTACACCAGACTGTCCGGTCAGGTCGGGGTCTGCTGGTCTTCTGTAGACCGGACTGTCAGGTCTCAAGGACCGTTCTGTCCGGTCTCTACGACCAAACTCCCCCTAGACATTATTTCCAGTGCCATTGACCGGACTATACGGTCTAAAGACCGGACTGTACGGTCACTTCCAGAATTTGCTGAGTCAATGACTTTCTCCATTTTTCCATGTGCCCTCGCTAAACACACAAATAAACGCTGCACTTGGAATATAGAGGGAACACTCAAACACTCATTTTCAAATAGTGACCCTCTATGGCCTCATAGTTTTCGCAAATGCCAAATAAAAGATCGAGCAAATAAGAACCAAAGGGTATGTATGAGCCTTAGTCCATGAACCACGTGAGTAGATTTAACCTTATGGAGATGTAATCTCGTATAGAGCATGAGGCACAAATATCTCCAAATGTGACAAGCCTCCTTTGTGTTTCCTATATGATGCATGCAACAAGCAATTTACATATGCAATGTAAGTAAACATGCCATGTGAATGCAAGCTCTATTAAAGAACAAGACACAAAGGAAACCTAACAATATCAAGTTTGAACCCCTCCCAAGCTTTCTCACTATAAGCCATGCCCTTGCCTTGAGAGAAGCCAAACCACCATCTCAAGCACTCCCCCTTGCTTATAGCTATCTTGGATGGGTTAGACATTGACTAATTTTTATGTGTTTTTCTTTTAGTTATTTACACATGCATGGATGCAAAGCATACTAGTCACAAAGGAGTCCTAATTACCATGCAATGCAAGAGAAAGAAAAACACACTACAACTACCAAGAACAAACACGGTTACCTCCTTCATATGTAGATAGGTCATTGAGGTCCATGTCACTTGTGGTGGACTTCACATGATCTTCATGAAAGCGCTCGGTCCACCACCACCACCATCTAGGTCTTGCTCTTGGGCACCCACTTGTACGTAGCCCATCTCGCAAGATCAACAATGCACTTAGGCACCCATATGCTCTTGACCTTCCTCTTCTTGGTTGGTGGTCCCAAGGCCTTAGCTTTCACCTTGCCATCCTTGTTCCTAAAAAGCTTGAAATGTGTGTTCTCATGGAACAAGTTAGCGTTAGGCAAAACACTGGAAGTTCTCACAATGGGATAATCCTTGGTGGCGTGGCCATCCTTGCAACACCTCTTGTAATAGTAGTTGTCGGTGAGAAGGGGTTTGATCCTTGCGAGGATGGAATCACTCATCCCTATGATGTTGATGGCGGTGGGATATGAGCCAAATCCCTGGTTGGAGACATTGTTCACAAGGTTCCTCCCAAGAATCTCCTTGTGAATGGCTCTACCACGTGTGAGCCTCTCGAAGCCATCTATCACCATCTTCCTCCATTGAGCTTGTGATATTCCTCCAACACAAATGGTGCAAGAGAAGAAACCTCGATCGAGGTTGTTAGTTCATCACACATAGTAGAAGAATCACTCTTAGATGAACTAGACGAGGGAGAGTCAAGTTTCTCAACAATGATGGCCTCATAAGCTATCTCAAGGGCCTTGTACTTCTCATGAAGCTCTACATGATCACCCTTGAGTTTGTCATAACTCTTGTTTAGGGCCTCATGAGATGTGACAAGGTCCTTGAGCTCACTCTTAAGGTCAACAACATGGTCCTTAGACAACTTACACTTTTTTTCTTACCACATCCAACATTTTGGATTTCTTGACGGCGATGTCGTGGGCTTGCTCAAGCATACTCCCCAACTCGGCACACGTGTGCTCCTCATCATCACTATCATCGCTGCTCTCATCCTCACTCACCCCAAGTTGGCTCGTGGCCATGAGGCACATGGGAGGTGGAGGAAGAGCTTGTGGAAGTGTGGTCTTGATCATGGCTAGGCCGGCCACTTCTTCATCACTTGAGGAAGAGGACTCATCACTTGAGTTATCACTTCTCCACTCTCCAACAAGGGCCTTGCGAGAGAACTTCCTCTTGTAGTCTTGAGCTTTGCCTTTGCCTTTGCTCTTGTCCTTGTTGAAGTGTCTCTTCTTCTTTTGCTTGGCCTTGGGGTCTTCTTCTTCTTCTTCACTTGAATCTTGTGACTTCAATGCTCCTTTCATGGGCTTATGGCGCTCTCGGACAATGTGATTCTTTGATCCACAATTGAAGCACTTACCCCTTGACTTGGAAGCAAACTTGTTCTTGAAAGTCTTCATCTTCTTCATGAGAAGAGCCAAGTCCTCGGTCAAGTCACATTCATCATCCTCTTCTTCATCATAATGATCACCTTCTTCTTGTTCTTCTTGCTCTTTATAGATTCTTGCTTATCAGCCGGTAGAGCAAGGTTGGATGGTTGATGATCATCCATCCCCAACTGGTAGCTCTCGAGGGCAGTGATTGTTGAAGCTTGAGATTGGCAGTAAAATGTATAGGGCTACATCGAGACTAAGAACTACGATGATAACACAATACGTCGAGTTATACAGGTTTGGACCTCTCGATGAGAGTAAAAACCCTACGTCTTGTGTTCTGTGTACTGTATTGATGTTATGAAACTTGTGTCTCTTATGTCTCGATGGGGGGGTACCCTACTACCTTATATATCCCGTCGGCAGCGGGGTACATGAAGAGTCCTAGTCATAACCCCATAGGATTTACATAGAAAGTCTATCTCTACATGTCTTGTGCTCCAAGATGAGTTAGTCGGCTTCCTTGTTGATGAAGTTCCCGGTCGGCTACTGACTTAGTCTTGTATGAGGATACCCGTAAGGCAAGTATTCCACAGCAGCCCCCGAGTGCTTCCTGATTTTGAGTTATAATTCTCAGAGTGATCTTCAATGTAGATCATAAATTAGGAAGACCTCTTTATCAAAGTTCCTGATAGATCTGGTGCACCGGTCACGTGCACCTAGTCAGGAGTAGCCCCCGACTCTTGTATAATTTGGAGACTGACAAATAATGCAAGAGTCTAATTACATTTGCTCTTATTATTTTGTAGGTATTTTACTCAAACCATCAAGTCTGAGTCTAACAGACCTCTGGTCATTAAACCAGTGGCTCACTTTGCAAGGTTTCCACCTTGCCGACAGATTATCAAAAAGGCCGAGTGATATACACTATGTCCGAGTGACTGATCGGTTTGAATTTTATGATATCAATCATATTCAATTCATATGAACCAATATGACATCAATCATATAATGGGTATTAAGCTAAATGACATCAATCATAGTATAGCCTTTGCCTAATAATTAGCCACTCTATCTATTCATAAATTCAATTTTGGCAATTTGGTTATTGACTTCAATCAATACCATAACCTTTGAACTTATACCCATATGACTATCAAGTCCTTCGCCACATGATCATCAAATCATATAGATGTGGTTAAATATTTTTCGAATGCTTCTCATCAAAGAAGCCCCCGAGCTTTATTTCTCAAGGTTTTAGACCTTAATCATGCTTTAAGGTCCTTAATTAATCTTTGCTTAATCAAAAAATCATCATCACTGTACGGCCCACCCTGGCCCATGGGACCCTTAGGTCAAAAAGTGGGAGTATAAAAGGCAGCGTCGAGTTGACTCTCAGTCCACGCCGTATTCGCGCACGAACTCTTCGTCTTCCTCGTGCCGCCTCTGTTCTCAGCGACTCCTCAACTTTCCAGCTATGGTTAGCGCCTTCTCTTCCGTCCGCCACAGATCTCGCCACGCTTAGCCCCAAAGCCTCCGCTATGGTTCAGCATTTGATCCACCACGCCCAAAACAATCATCGCCATGGGTCGCAAGAAGGTTTCCACCTTGATTCCTGCCACTTCCACCGCCGCTGCCGCGTCCTCCTCGTTGGAGATCGGTATCCCGGAGCAGCTTCGGGAGTTCTCGAAGAGCAACCTCTCCCAAGCCGATATGAACCAGATGGTGGTCCATGGCATACTTCTAGAGCAAGTGCGGATCGACTGGAAGGTACCCCGTGAATCTTGCCCCATCCCTATTCATAAACAAATAGTTGTGTTCCGCTCGTTCTTTAAGCATGGCTTTGGAGTCCCCTGCTGCAGCTTCTTGCGTGGGCTCTTTTTCTTTTATGGGAGTGAGCTTGTCAACCTCAATTCCAATTCCATTCTTTACATCACCATCTTCGTGCGCATGTGCGAAGCATTTCTGGGCATCCTTCCCCACTTCAATTGGTTCCGCCATCTGTTTGTCCTCCGTCCGCTGCCGACCAAGGACAATCAAGTAGCTATAGGCGACGTTGGCTTCCAGTTGCGCAAGAAGGAGGCCTACATCAATGTGCCATTGAAGATCGGGAACAAGAACTGGAAGGATGAGTGGTTCTACTGTGACAACCCTCCCCCTATTCTTGCCGACTTCATTGGTGCCAAGGCAATTCCTCGGACGCAATGGACGGAGAAGCCCGATCTGACCGACCCTCAGGTGGTCACTCTGTTGAAGAAGATAGCCGACTTGAAGGCTGAAGGCATTGACGGAATTACCATCGCCAAAAGCTTCGTAGTACGCAGAGTGCAACCCCTGAAGCTGCAGAGTCACCCGGCATGGAACTATGTCAATAATGAAAAAACCAGGGAGGTGCCTAGCCCACCGAATGGTAAACTCCATAAGAAACGCCTGTCGAAATTGTTTGAAGGGGATATCCTTCAGGATGACTCGCTGATCAGGAAGGCGTATAACAAGGGCACTATGCGAGCCCGAGTAAGCCTCAGTCTGTTTTGAGAAATCCTTTATTTTCTTGTCTTGATGCCCTGCTTGATATTTTGATTCTTGTGCAGGTTCTAGATACTTATATATCCTATCCTCCGCTCCCTGCGACTGATACCGAGGGACCAGATTATGTCGAGAAGCCGTAGTAGACCGGCACTGGAGGCTCGAGCTCTTCTGCAGGTGCTCGTGCTGATCCGGTCACCACCCTGCCTCCCCCCAGTCGACTAGTGAAGCAAACCGTTGGGCGTTGATGGCAATATATAGGGGATTAGGATGATGATGAAGAATTGCCATCTGCTGATGCTCGTCATCCCACCCCTACTCTCCCCGTCCGACCTTCAAGCTAGTCAGAGCCCCCGAGCCAAACTCAGAGTGACGCTGGGGTGGCAGATCAGACCGACAAGGCAGGAAATTCTGCCCAGAAGAGGAAGGAGATTGATTCTCAGTTGACTTCTTCGAAGAAGAGGTTGTGCCAAATGAAGCTCAAGAAGGCTCCCAGGTTAATCCTTTAACCTTATACTCCTTGTCTCTTATTGCTATCCATAACATATTTTGATCTCTTCCATCTTTGTTTTGACAGTAGTCGGACGAGTGGTTCTTAGAGTGCCCAAGAGTCCGAAGCCACTCGGTCGGGACCTCCTCCTCGTCCGACTGATCTACCCAAGTTGGTTGGCAAGTCATGAAACACGCTGACCGGGGTGGATAAGCCAACTAACAAGGCAATTCCTGCCTTCATTCCTTCACCTGCACCCCAACCTGCTCCGACCGTCGTCCCTTCACCGCTTGACAAAGGTAAGGCGACATTATCTGCAGATTTACTCGATCGGCCCGAAGTGGAGGACGTGGAAATTATGCACCAACATCGAGGAGCTAGCAAGGTACTTCAATACTCTGCTTTTGCTTTGTCTTGATCTTGCCTTTAAGCTTAACCCCATTTTGTATACAGAAAATGTATGCTCTCATAGAGAGGAAATAGGCTAGGGTGGAATACCTTCAAGCCAAAACATTTGGTATGTCCTAAACTCTTTGGTCTTTAAGTCTTTAAGTAAGACTGACACTTTGCTGGTGTTTTGCTAGTCACCGGTTAGCAGCTTGCCAAAGCACAAAAGAAAATTGAAAAGCTGCAGACCGACCGAAGAGAGACGACCAAGGCCTTAGACCAAGGTCGTGCAGATTTAGCTGGTAAGATCACTCACCACCTGTGTTTAAATAATCAACTAATAACTCTAGCGCTAAAAGTTCAAATGTTTGTCTTTAGCTCGTGATCAGAAGATCGCCGATCTAGAGAAGTTAACTTCCAATCAGCAAAGGTTTGTCAATGCCTTGAATGCTGAGAAGGAAAACCTTTCCAAATCGATCGAGGACCAGAAGGCCAAGATCACTCGGCTGCAGAAGGAGCTGAAGGAAGCTGGCACCAAGATAGAGGAAGCTAAGAGCACCTCCAAATCCTTCAAATGTAAACTTGCCAGTAAGCCCTTCATTATTTCTCACATCTGCTTGAATCCTCTTTTGATCATACTGACCAAAAATCATCACTCGCAGCTCTATCTTATGCCGCTTGAAAGGCAATGGACTATGTTCATGCCGGCCGAGTGGAGTAGTCTGGGCATTCCTTGGAGTACTTGTTGGAGCATGTATCAGAAGATATTGCTCATAACACTCGACGAGTGGTGATCGAGGCCGGGAGTCAGGTTCTAGTGATTTGCCAATCTTGGTCCCCCGCTCTGCCATTGGACAAAATCAAGGAGGGCTTCAACCCAGACTTGACCGACGACCAATGCCAGCTGCTTTTGGATTCCATGCTGGAAACTTCCCGTGCCTTGGTCGACAATATAGAGATCAATCCAACCATGCCTACTCCTCCAGCGACTCCTAAAGTTGAGCTCCAAGCTAAATCTTCCTCTCCTTCAAAGGAGTTATAAATCCTACAATGCTAGAGGACTTTAGTAATATTTATGTAATAAAACAATATCACATGTATGTAAATTGGTTTCATGCTTATCATCTTTTAAAAGATTGATAAAAATATCATAACTATGTTTCTGTCATTGAGAAACTCAAATTGTAGCGGTGTGCCTTAACATTTTAGGTTATGACTCGTAACCGTGTAACAAGCAGAGTCGAAATGAAGGCACACCGAGTATATAACCAGAATGTATAGACATTAGACCACGAAAATGAAGGCCATATTCAAAGAGAAGAAATCGGTCAGAGAGTAGTCCAAAACCAAAATACGGTTAGACTGAGGTGGGACATTATTACTAGCCCCCTGGCTCAATTGTTTAATAAAATAAATTAAGGAATCAAGACAATATAGAATGAAAATCATCAAAAAATCTTTCATAAAAAAGACCGAAGTTTCATTCATGAATAATGTATAAGTATACAAAAGAGTAAGTAAGTATAGAAACGACGTAGCTGATTTATGTTCCAGGAATTTGGTATATCATCGCCGTCTTCATACATCAGTCGGTAAGCACTCGGGCGAGTGACTTCCTTCACAACATATGGTCCTTCCCACTTTGGAGAAAGCTTATGCTGGTTCTTCGTTGACTGTACTCTGCGAAGCATTAAATCTCCAACTTGGAAGTGGCGATTACGTACGTTTTTATTGTAATATCGATGTAAGCCTTGTTGGTAAAGTGTCGACTGAAATAGAGCGCGATCACGCAACTCCTCTGGTGCAATCAAATCAATCTCTCAATTCTCCTCAGCATGTTGTTCATCATACGACTGAACCCGTTCCGAAACAAGGCTAACTTCGGTCGATAGCATAGCCTCTGAGTCGTAGACCAATGAGAAAGGTGACTGACCAGTTCCCGACTAGTGTTTGTGCAAAGCCCCCAAAGAACTAAAGGTAATTCTTTGACCCACCGACCGGCATAAGGCTTAAGCCTGTCGAATATCCGTGGTTTCAATCCATGAAGAATCATACCATTGGCCCATTTGACCTGCCCATTGCTTTGAGGATGAGCCACTGATGCAAAGTGGATTTTTATTCCCATCTCCTCGGCAAAGTCACGGAAATCCACTGATGTGAATTGAGTGCCATTATCGGTGATGATATCATGAGGAACCCCGAACCGAGTGAAGACATCCTTGACAAACTCGATTGCCTTCTTTGATGTAATCTTGTCGACTGGCTTTTCTTCAATCCACTTGGTGAATTTATCAATAGCAACAAACAGATAAGTGAACCCGCCTAGTGCCTTCTTGAAACGACCGACAATATCGAGCCCCCAGACAGCAAAGGGCCAAGTCAAAGGTATCATCTGAAGTTGCTGTGAAGGCACATGCATTTGTTTAGCAAGGAATTGACAACCTTCACACGTCCGAATGACCCAGTGTGCATCTTCAATTGCCGTGGGCCAATAAAACCCTTGCTGGAAAGCTTTGCCGACCAAAGTCTTGGATGCTGCATGATTGCCGCATATCCCGGAATGAATTTCTTCTTCCATCTTCTAGCCTTTTGGTATCGAGATGCATCTCATCAAGATATTTGAACTTCCTCTTTTATAGAGTTGGTCTCCCACCAACAAATATCCTCGGCATCGGGTCTCCAACCTCCGTTGCTCGTTAGGATCTGAAGGCAGCGTTCCCTTGTCGAAATATTGAATGAGCGGGTTGTGCCAATCGGTCTCCATGTTGTCATCACCAACAAGATCAAACAACACTCATTAATACATCCGACCAAGGAGAAATCATGGGGGAATCCAGACTGTGTAAGAAAACACCTGGCAGGACCATAGACCGGGATGATCCCATCTTGGCCAATTCATCAACCGCTTGGTTATTGTCTCGAAGAACATGCGTGAACTTCAATCCATCGAATTTGTCTTCGAGCTTCCTTGCTTATTGACAGTAAGCACTCATATGGTCATCCACACAGTTCCAATCCTTAGTGACCTGATTAATAACCAAAGCCGAGTCACCAAAGACATCAAGGCGCTTGATGTCGAGTGACATCGCAATACGTAGACCATGTAGAAGGGCTTCATATTCTGTAGTGTTGTTGGACGCGTGAAACATCACCTGAAGGACATATCAAAGCTTCTCTCCAGTGGGTGAGATAAACACAACTCCTGCACCAGCTCCTTGTAATTGAAGAGAACCATCAAAGTACATTTTCCAGTACTTAATATCTTGTGCAGTAGGTGGGTTTTGAATCTCTGTCCACTCAGCAACGAAATCAGCTAGCACTTGTCCCTTTATAGCCGACCGAGGCGCGAACGTGATGGTATATTGACCAAGTTCGACTACCCACTTGGCGATTTTTCCTTCGGCTTCTCGATTGTGCAGCACTATGCCGAGTGCAAAGGAGGTCTAGACTTCGATTGGATGAGCCTGAAAATAATGCTTCAACTTCCTGGAGGTGATCAACAATGCATACAACAACTTCAAGATCTGCTAATATTTTACCTTAGAGGCACCAAGGACCTCACTCACAAAATAGACCGAGTGTTGCACTTTTTGTATATGTCCCTCTTCTTCTCGATCGACTATTAAAATAGTACTCACAACCTGAGTTGTGGTCGATATATAAAGTTGAAGTTTTTCTCTTGGCTCTGAAAGCACCAATACTGGAATGCTGCTAAGGTAAACCTTCAACTCGTCCAATGCCAACTGCGCCTCTTCGGTCCAAACAAAGTCCTCCTGCTTTTTAAGTAGTTGGAAAAGTGGTAACCCTCTAACCCCCAGTTAGGAAATAAAGCGACTCAAGGACGCCATGCATCCGGTCAGCTTTTGTACATCCCTTTGAGAATTAGGTGGCCCTATACCAAGGATTGCCTTGATTTTATCCGGGTTGGCCTCTATACCTAGTTTCTACATGATGTAACCGAGTAGCTTTCCTGAAGGAACCCCAAAAATACACTTCTTAGGATTCAACTTCATTGAATAATGCCTCAGATTATCAAAGGTTTCTACCATGTCAGAAATAAGACCTTCGACGTTCTGGGTCTTGACGACGATGTCATTGACATACGCTTCTACGTTCTGACGGATCTGAGTAGCAAGGCAGCATTGAATACCTCATTGGTAAGTCGCACCAGCGTTCTTCAGACCGAAAGGCATTGTGATATAGCAATAGGCGCCGAAGGGTGTTGCAAAGGAAGTTTTAATCTGATCTTCGACCTTCAGTGGGATCTGGTGATAGCCTGAATAGGCATCCAGAAAGCTCAAGAGCTCACACCCGGCTGTCGAGTCTACAATCTGATCGATACGAGGAAGAGCAAAGGGGTCTTTAGGACAGACCTTGTTGAGATCAGTATAATCAACACACATCCTCCATTCTTTATTCTTGGGTACAAGGACTGGATTTGCTAACCAGTCGGGATGATACACCTCCTTTATAAACTTAGCATCTAATAGTCTAACTATCTCCTTCTTCATGGCGTCCTTGCGATCTTGTGCGAATCTTCTAAGCCTCTAGCGAACGGGGGTAGCCCCAGGGGGTACCCTTAACTCGTGCTCAATCTTTTCCTTAGGAACTCCCGGCATGTTAGATGGTTTCCATGCAAAGATGTCCCTATTGTCCTAGAGGAAAAGAGTGAGCGCAAGTTCCTATTTCTCATCGAGGTTGGCCCCAGCATAAGTTACCTTATCGGGGTCCTCAGGATCGAGCATGAATTTCATGGTTTGGATGTCATTGGTCTGAATCTTTTCTTTGGTAGGCTTCTTTGTTGGGACCGCCGTTTCGGTCTGCTCCTCCATGCCGACTGCCTGCTGGATCTCCTTCTGGTTGGACAACATCAACTGTTTATTGGCCATCTCACAACTCTGTACATCACAATCGAAAGAATTCTGAAGATTAGAGTGGAGGGAGATTATTCCGTTCGGGCCTGGCATCTTGAGGGTGAGATATGGATAATGCAGGATAGCCATGAATTTAGCCATAGCCGGTCGACCAATGATAGCATGATATGCTGAGTCAAAATCCGCCACCTGGAAGAGAATGCGCTCGGTCCTAAAACTCTCACGGGTCCTGAAGGTGACCAGCAGACTGATCTGTCCAATAGGAACTGAAGTCTTGCCAGGTACAATCCTGTGGAAAGGTGAAGAACTCAGCTGAAGATTATTGATTGACAGACCGAGCTCTTTGAGAGTCTTGGTGAAGATTAAGTCCAAACTACTTCCTCCATCAATGAGTACTTTGTTGAACTTTACCTCCTTCATTGTAGCAGCAAGCACCAGCGGGTATCGACCCGGCTTTGGGATGTGCTTGTGATGATCCGACCGATCAAAGGTGATTGGCATCACAGACCACTTCATGGACTGAAGCGCAGCCGGTTTCACCGAGTTGATGTCCTGAAGTTCTAGCTTCTGCTTGCGCTTGGAGACGTAGGCATCCGGGCCACCGAAGATGAAGTTGACTTCCTTGCGGGGCTCCTGGAACTCTCTTGAGTTGTCCTTGTCGCCATCGTCATTGGTTTTGTTTTTGCTATTGCGCCTCGGGGGATCTTTAGCCACCATGAGCGCTGCCATTGCAAAACCCTTGAGTCGATAGCAATCCTTTGCTTTGTGGTTTCCCTTTGGGTGCCAAAGGCATGGGCCACTCAGCAGCTCATCTATGGACGGCTGGTTTGTTCGAGGGTTCTTCTGAAGTCGGTCCACCGTGTGAACCACGTTATCAGGCTTCCTCTTCTTGTCCTTCTTGGAGGACTCGGGCTTGTCCGACCGCTTCTCTTTGCCTTTTCCCCAGATGTCATCCAATGCCGACTCACCAGACGTGAACTTGTCAGCGATCTCGAAGCACTCTTGAGCGGTCAGCTTGAGGTCATGATTCCTCCGACCGATCTCACGACCCAAGTCATCGCTATGGATCCCTCCTTGGAAGGCGGCAATGATTTGTTAGTCTGGGACATTAGGGATCTCAGTCTTCTTAGCACAAAATCGCTTGATGTAGTCATGAAGAGGTTTGTCGATCTTCTGCTTGATCCGAGTGAGGTCGAAGTGGTTGCCTGGTCGATTGAAGGTAGCTTGGAAACTTTCTATGAGCTTCCTATTGAGGTCTCCCCAAGATGTGATTGACTCCTCTGGAAGAGATGTGAGCCATATCCAAACGGCTGGATCCAGGTAGACCGGAAGGTAATTAGCCATTACATAGGAATCACCTCCAGCCGACCAAATCGCCACGCTGTAAAGCTGTAGCCACTCTCGGGGATTGGTCTGACCATCGTATATTACGATGGGGACCGGCTTGAATCCTTTTGGCCATCGAGCTATATGAAGCCTAGGGATGTAAGCTTTGATGCCATTGATCTCATCGTCGGTCGGCGTCATCGATCGCCTATGCCAGTCTAGGGACGGAGTTGCACGGCGGCCATGTCACGGACCAACATCATCATCATCACGACGGCGTCGATGGTTGTTATCATCGTTATCGCGCCGATCCTGATTGTCATATCGACGACGGTCTTCGCAGTTATGCCTTGGTGGAGGATCTTGACGGTCCTCTCGTCAGTTGTCCCGTCGGTCGTCCGTTCTCCAATCACGGTGTTCTTCCTCATAGCATCGGTTATCCTGAGCGCATTCTTCATAATGAAGATGCATGACTAGAGCTTGTGACCGACTGAGATTTTGTGGCCTCTTGAACTGTAGGAGCCTTAAGCATAGCCACCGCCTTCTGCACCGGAGGGCTCTGATAATTCACGTTGACCATTAGAGTGTCGAGCAAAGTTTTGGCCCCTGTGATGTTATTCTGAGTGTGGTATACTTTGATGCCATCCACTTCGAGTTCTGGACCGAGATCCAGTCGGTGTGCGTTGCGTGAACCGCGTGACCCTCTTGGTCGACGGCGGTGTTCGACTGATAAGTCATCAACTGGAGGGTTCTCCTCCTGTTGACCTCCTTCGGCTAGTTGACTTGGGTGGCCATCAACAGGGTTACCTTCATGTTCACCATATTGGTCACTATCTTGGTCTCCATCCTCGGGATCTGCTATATCCACCATGTTGATAGTATGGGGATATGGGTAAGCGGATCCGACCGAGTTCTCATCAAAAGATCGATCCGATGTTGAATCATTCCCGAAGGAAGGATCTTCTTCCTCAGATCCGAGTGGAACCAATACGGGGATCATGCCAGACGAACTCGTTGATCGCGCCATGGAAACGGTTGTGGCTGAGTCGGATCTGTGGTTCTCCAGACCTAGGGCTCTGTTGTCGCCGACTGTGAAGTCAAGTGATCCAAAGGAGATCTTGAAGTTCGGTAAGTACTGAATGATGGGAATTTCGGCCATCGTAGTCGACGGAGAATCCCGGTGAGCCTTGTCCCCTTCCTGGCCTGCCAACTGTCAAAGCTTGAGATCAGTAGTAAAATGTATAGGGTTACGTCTAGACTAAGAACTACGATGATAACACAAGACACCGAGTTATACAGGTTCGGGCCTTCTTGATGAGAGTAAAAACCCTACGTCCTGTGTTTTGTGTATTGTATTGATGTTATACAGGTCTCTTGTGTCTTTGTGGGGGGTACAATGCTGCCTTATATATCCGGTCGACAGGGGGGTACATGAAGTGTCCTAGTCATAACCCCTTAGGATTTACATAGAAAGTCTATCTCTACATGTCTTGTGATCCAAGTTGAGTCGGTCGGCTTCCTTGTTGATGAAGTACCCGGTTGGCTACCAACTTAGTCTTGTATGAGGATACCCGTAAGGCAAGTATCCCACAGTGATCTTACCAAGTACATCCGTCATGGCCTTGGTGTTGAGGTCACCTTGCAAGATGAAGGTGATGATGGACTCATACTTGGGGTTCTTGAATAGCCTCAAGAATCTTCTTATCACCTCAACGGGCTTCATCTTGAAATCATCCCCAAGTGCATTGATCTCCTCCACTAGTACATGAAAATGAGAATATATAGTGTTTGCTCTCTCATGTGGCAATCTAGTGAAGTTATCATACTTGTTCTTGAGCACATATCATCTTTCCTCTTTGACATCACTGGTACCCTCATGGGGCCTCTGAATCTCAGTCCAGATACCATGTGTTGTGGAACTAGCATCCAACTGAGCAAAAACATCCTTAGAGATGCAAGCAAACAAAGCATTCTTGGCCTTAGCATTGCACTTAATAAAATCAGGCTCAAGTAGGTTCACATCCGCATTGGACTCGTGAGTGACCATCCATATCTCTGGATCAATGGACTGTAGGTAGGCTTGCATGTGAGCCTTCCAATAAGCATAGTCCTCCCCATTGAATATGGAAACATTCCCTGCCTGTCCCAGCATCCTTACTCAAGGCAGTGAAGCCTCAAAGATGAGCACTTGGCTCTGATACCATTTGTAAGGACCGAGGGCGTACCGAGAGGGGGGGGAGGAGGGTGAATTGGTAATCCGCTCACAAATTCAAATACTTAAATTTACACTACTTGAGTCTAACAAGAGAAGCAACCTAAATAATTCTAGTAGGCCAAGACCCTACACATGCTAGTTTTCATGATAAGAGAAAGAGCGGAAGCCAAACACCCTAACCTGTGCAAGCCACAATTCAACCAAGTCACTAGAGCACACAATTGCGGAATAGTAAAGAGAGGGTCAAGGAATGCTCATGACTTTTTCCCGAGGTCTCGGAAGGATGGCGCCTTCCCCTACTCCTCGTTGGACCACACCCGCCGGAGTTCCGATCCCTCCCGCCACCAAAATGAGTTCTCACCCACAAGCCCGCAATCACTCCTAGAGTGAAGACACGGTGTGCATCACTGCTACACAAAACACAAGCTCGCCTCCCTCAAGAACTTGCCAGACTCTCTGAGCCGACACGGGCGCTCACTAGTGATGCCCCTTTCAATGGCGTGCTCAAACCGTGTACAAACGTGTGACGACCTTCACAACCGATCACGAGGTTCGATCACTGACACCTAACAGGTCTAGATGTCACCATAGACCAAGAGTAACAATCTAGATCACACCCTCAAGGACATCCTAGCCTTAGATGTGCTAG
The DNA here is from genome assembly GCA_032690845.1 of Eleusine coracana subsp. coracana. Taxonomy (NCBI): domain Eukaryota; kingdom Viridiplantae; phylum Streptophyta; class Magnoliopsida; order Poales; family Poaceae; genus Eleusine; species Eleusine coracana. The sequence goes on from CM064418.1 coordinate 36,923,679, forward strand.
ATGCTCAAGTTACTCTCCACTAGCACTCTCAAGATATGCAATATCTTCTCCTAGCCATCTCGTCTTTTCCTCTTGGACCTTACCAAATGCTCTCAGGTATTCCACTGGCCAAGAGAGGTCACAAAGACCCCAGAAACAAAGTTATATAGGCTCCCAACCTCAAACTAGCTGTTGCTCCATGAAATCAGCTTTCTGGGCCTACTGACCGGACAGTCCGGTCACTGCAACGTAGTGCACCAACGGCTCTGTCCTCGGCTGATTCCTCTGCTGACCGGACCATACGGTCACCTGACCGAACCGTCTGGTCCGTTTCTCTCTCCAGTCCAGAAACATTTTGCGCTAAAGCTTCCTTGCTGCCCTGTGCAAGTCCTACTGACCAGACCGTCCAGTTTGTACAGACTCTGGCATAGACAAACTCCTCACTCCTCTCTTTTAGTCCCAAACAACTCCCCATAGTGACCGTACAGTCTGGTCACCTCTGACTCCTCTGTCCGGTCCCAATGTGTAGAAGCTGAAACTTGTTGACCTCGCATGACATTATTTACCAGCTTCTCCGAATAGCTCCTTGTCTCCTCCACTGTCACCTAGTGCCTTGGATTTCCACCGAGCAACCTTGCACATCACCGACAAGACATGACCTATGAGAATGACCTAGACCCCCTTGATAGTCCAGTTTTTCCTATGGACTCAAAGCCCTAACAACTAGGCAAGTGTACCAAACACTTGCACCATAGCTTGTTCTCCTCTTTGATCCATTTTCATCAACCCTTGGACTCCATCATGTTCACAAGCCTCCATGCTTGTGGTCGTTGTCATCAATCGCCAAGGCAACCATCATCCATATCATTTGTAATAGAGTTTAGAGATGATTCCTACATAAGCAACACTCATGTAGATATTAGCCCACAATTTCATAGTTGTCATCTATCATCAAAACATTCATACCTCGGGGATCCAATCATCAATGGTCATGAAGCTTACACCTGGTGATCGTCTCTACCAAATCACTCTGAACCACCTGCAAAGCCTTCTGTAGTTGATCTTTGCTCACGCAGTCATCATATTTTGAGGGCGAAGCATCCTCTCCATCGCTTCCTAACATCATAAACACCAAAATAGGAAACAAACAGTGAAGGTTATCCCTACAAAACTACTAAGCAGTGGTGCCTCTCAACACAACAAAAGGAAGATCCTTACAAAGATCTTACAAAGTTCTCAAAAGCAAAGCAAAGGATACCAAGGAGGCGTGTTTCACGATTATAAGTGTCACAAATACTGGTGGTTGATAAAACCCATAATCGGCCACCAACCGATTGGGAAATGCAAGGTAAAGACCAAAGTTTCATGAATATTTGTTTAAACTATTAAAGGTCCACATGTTTTAGTGAAATATGTGTTTGCAAGTATAAGAGAGCCAAAATATGCAAAAATATGACGAAATACCCCGTCGGTCGATCACGACTGTCAAATAACCGTTTTCACTGGCCGACAGGGTCATTTTCAGGCTAAAATCAGGAATCGGCCGACAGGGTCATATACGGCTGAAATTAGCCACCGGTTGATTAACCAGAGTCGTTTTTGAGGCTGATCATCCGACCCAGCCGGTTTTGCAAAAACACTTCACAGTGATGCTGTTTTCTCTCCCCCCCCCCCCCCCCCCCCAAACTAAAAATGATGAGATATGGCTAAGAAAAAGAGGGCCAACAAGTGGCCTAACTGGGAGAAGTCAAGGAGTGACCCGAAGGGGGTCGCCACCTGACCAAGGCCGCCGCCCGGCTTGGCTTGCCACCCGGCATCGAGTTGCCACCTGGGGCTGCCAGCCCATGAAGCGCAATAGGCCTACCGGCCCCAAAATGGATAAGTCGATACAAATCGACCTAATAACCGCCATGGGGACAAGATCCAGGCCAACCAAAAGAAGTCGATCGCGAACCAACACGATCCTATAGCCGCCCGGTGGCGCATGCTGCCCCACATGCCCGGCCTAACAGCATGGCCTATCGCCAGGCGCACTGACTTCGGCCAACTGACCGTCCTTCACCTATAAATACGCCCCCCCCCCCCCCCCCCGCCCCGGACCATCGCTACCTATAAATAGAGGGGAAACTTGGCAGAAAAGACGAGGGAAGCAAGAAACACAACAAGGAGTCCATTTCCCACTACTTGTGCTACTTAGTAGAGTAGGTTAGTTAGTCGGGAGTTAGAGTCTAGTCAAGAGCATCGCTCTGGATTCTAGAATTGTCTTGGACTCTTGGTATGAGCTCTCTTGTATCTTTTCTCTTTATATAAGACTTATCCTATTATCAATACGAATATCTTTTCTTCTATATCTTTTCAAGTATTTATTTTAATGTAGTCATTCCCTCAAGTTACAATTATCAGGAAAGACTTTGTTGCATAGTTCACGGGTTTCCCGGCTAGGATTTAGTTATGTTTAGTTCTTTCTCAACTTAGACATGGTTATCTCCCGGCTATTCTTCCACTAGGATAATGGAAGAATATCTAGTGAAGGCGTAGGCGCGGTACCTAAGTTAACACTAGCTAGATTTGCATTCGTCCCCACGAGCTTTGTGGTAGGCGCTAGGTGGAGACAGTCCTGTCCGTCCCTTTAGTAACCCACCATGTTCGGAAAGTCTCAAGTAGGGTTGTCTGGCGATAGCGTAATCACTAGTACAGAGGTTAATTACCAACCCATATTAGTGGAACATTTTCATGCTCTGAAGTGAGCTAACAGGTGAAAGACTTGAGGCTGTACTAAGAAATTCTTGTAAGCGCTCAACCTAAGTAACTAGTATTTCACGCTTGACATAGATATATTAGGAAGATATATTTTTAGGAATCTTAGGCTTAGACTCGATATCCTCCCGGCTAGCTTAATCGATCTCTTTATTTATCTTAGTATGAATTTCTCCAACGTTGCTACCCTTACCACTATTATTGAACAAACTTACCCCCGTCTTTGGTCAGTTGGTATAACTCTTGTAGCTATATCTTTGTTAAATCAAGATAATCTTACGCCTAGCTTCCCTAACAAAAATAAATATGATACCTTGAAATACGCCCGGGTGAAATACTACAATGGTGTTCTATGCGCTTGCGGATTAATTCATTTTATTCTTAAAGCGTAACAAACGCCAATAATCATTTCTGGCACCATACCAGGAATAGAGATATTCTTGATGCGACATTAAGAAGTGTCAACAAGCATTTCTGGCGCCGTTGTCGGGGAAGCAATAGGCTAAGATATCAGAAATTTAACATTGATATTTCTACCAAGAAGTTACCGCTTTCCTTTGTGGGCTTACCCTTGTTCTATTTATTTGTGGTATAAACAAGATGCTTTATGACTGGTTTTGACCTACAAGACAACTACCACAACGATATGGAGGCTTTGTTGAGGAGAGTGTGTCAACGACTCACCCCTCCTCGGCCTAGACTTGCTCTTGAAGCACCACTGATCACACGACCTTAGCAGCAAGATCCGTCTACGTCCGCTCAACCAACCATGGCTAAGAAGACAATCCGTGACTACTCTGCCTCATCTGCAGAAAACATCCGCATTGGTCCGAACCCGAACATGGGGAACGGAAGCTATGAGCTGAAACCAGCCTTAACCAACATGGTTTTGGCCAGTCCTTTCTGTTCCAAGGCATCAAAAGACGCAAACGCCCACCTCCAACAATTCTTGGTGGTGTGCAGCACTTTCACCATGAGGGGCGTGACCCCTGAATCCATTCGCCTTCGCCTTTTCCCATTCTCACTCTTGGGGAAGGCCAAGCAGTGGTTCTACAGCAATCAAGAAGAACTCACCACATGGGACAAGTGCTCTAATGCCTTTGTTGCCAGGTTTTTTCCCGCTGGGTAAAACCAATGCCCTGCGGAACAAAATTTCATGTTTCCAACAGTTGATCAACGAAAGCATCCCTGAGGCATGGGAACGCTTCCAAGGGTACACTTTGGCACGCCCACATCATGGAATGCAAGATTGGTTGCTAATCCAAAGATTTTACCATGGGCTCAACCACCCCACTCGTGACCACCTAGATGCAACCGCTGGAGGTTCTTTCTTCTCCCTAAAGGTCAAAGAAGCTCAAACTCTCATAGAAAAGATGGTCACCAACTATAGTGTCTATGATGAGAGGCAGAGCCAACCGCAATGATAATCTAGGTTGACTAATGGAGCCCACGCGAGACAAGGATTTCGTCGAGTAGGAAAGGTTGGCGATGCGCCAAATTGTATTGATCGAAAGTGTTGTTTTTCTCGTACAAATCCTATTACATATTTACAACCTCATGCAAGAGGTTCTGACCCAATTTGGCCCGGACTCCTAAACAAACCGACTTGGTTTATTCCTAAACAAAATCTAAACAAAAATACAGTAAATAAAATAAAATAACCCCATAGAGGTCCATTTTCCTCTCTTTTGGCCATTGGGTTTGTCAATCTTGGCCAATTTCGACTCTACGTGGCCAATCACGAGGATTGATTAAATTTCGGTGCCAACACATGCCCCCCGAGTCTGGTGTATGAAATTTCGTGCGCCAGATTTATTTTCTCATTTTTCCACGTACCTTTATTCACGCCCGCAGTTACTTGTTAAATACCCACTGTTAAATTTTGTCTTTTTCCAATTATTCATGCTCTTCTTAATTGCAACCCACTGTCTTCCTGCGCCACCTCGATTGCTGGGTTTTCACCTTTGACCTTCTTCGTTCGTATCCTTTCTCCCCAAACTTCATTGCTTCCTATTCTTCCAAATTAATGCAGAGCGACATTTGGATTCTTCAAAGATCAAGTCCAGACCCTATAAATAGTCCCTTCTGGCTGGCCTCTTCCTCCCATCTTAGCACCTCCGATCATGGGTCTTCTACTGAGAGCCCTGATGGAAAAATATCACGTATCTCCAAATCTGCCAAGTTTACTATGGCGAATACTCTTTGCCTCCTCTACACCCAGAGCAATCCTTTTAATCCAAAGTGCGCAGCTGCCCCCGCCTAGAAATCAACTCACTAGTTGCCTTTAGATGGAGGCACAGGTGCCAAGGATGGCATCGGCAAGATGGCACTCTCTTCCCCTTGTCCGTCGGGTGATATCTGATGATGATGATACTCTTCTAGGGAAATAGAGGATGCTGCTAATGTGTTTTTCTCCCTCTATGTATCTCCTTCTTTGTATTTGGGGAAATAATAATTACATCTTCATCCCCTAGCTGTAATAGGAGAATAGGTATGTTCAAAAACTGATTACCTGTGAGTAATCCATCCATCTTCATCTTGTAACAATGGCAATTTGTAACTTCCTCTATGGGCAATGTTCTTAATATCGTTACTGGACGAATATTCAATAATTTCATATTTTCTTGAATGTGATATTATATTTTTCTGCTAAGGGTGATATTTTCAATATTGGCCATCTCAAGTGGACGAAAATCCATCGGCTGTCCATATGGATGAAATTTCCCATCTTAGCAATGATCTATTAATCGAGCTCATGCACCAACCCAGACACTTGGATGATATCTCGTCAAGTATTACCATTAATCGCTCTTCCAAACTCCTCTCCATCCACTCCCTATAGAAAATACGCATTGCCTGGTGCACATCGGCTCACTTTGAATGGACCTTCCCAAGTTGGCGACCATTTTTCGAAACGACTATCTCGAGAGCCGATGGGCACGATTAATTTCCAGACGAGATCTCCTTCCGAAAAACTTTAGATACCACCTTTTTATTATAAAACCTAGACACACGGGCCTTATTTTCTTGAATCGTTTCTAGGGCCTTCATCCGATGTTGTACAACGTCTTCTAATTCATCCAACATAATTTGCCTATAATCATCCGCTGTCAACTGATCCTGCATCTCTATTCTTCTGGAACCCATATTTGTCTCCCATGGTAAGACGGCTTCATGACCATAAACTAACTGATTCGATGGCACTTTAATAGACCCATGACAAGCCATCTTGTATGCCCATAAAGGCTCAGCCAATGTCGTATGCCACTTCTTAGGCTATTAATCTATTTTCCTTTTAATCAACTTAATCAAACTCTTGTTAGATGCTTCTGCTAACCATTGGCTTGAGCATAAGATGGCGATGAGTTCAAAGCTTGATTCCCATACTATCAGCAAAACTTTGAAACTCTTCTGAAGTAAACACAGAACCCTGGTCAGTAGTAATAGTTTTCGGTACACCAAATCAATAGATAATATGCTCCTCCACAAAGTTGATCAGATCATCAGTAGTAATATTCTTCATAGGCACAGCTTCGACCCACTTTGTGAAGTAACCTGTAGCCGCTAAAATATATTTATGACCTTTGCTTGATGCTGGATAGATTTGACTAATCATATCCATACCCCAACCTCTAAAAGGCCATGGCTTAATGATTGGTTTCATAGCCGATGTCGGTGCTCTCTGTATAGCACTAAATTTCTAACAATCTTGGCAACCCTTACAATACTTAAAGCAATCTTCTAACATATTCGGCCAATAGTATCTAGTCCTCTTTCACAACCACCTCATCTTATGAGTCGATTGATGTGTACCACATATTCCTTCGTGTACTACGCACATAACAACATTGGCTTCTTCTTGATTTAAACATCTCAGCAATACGCCATCAATCGTCCGACAATAGAGCTTATCTTCTAATAGAACATACCTCAAGACCATATATCGAATTTTCCGAGGAGTCCGTTTATTCGGGTCCTTGAGATATCGTACAATTTCAACTCTCTAATCCTCCTCATGAAGGAACCAGGGGCATTGTAGGGATAGGGCAACCAGGGGGGCCCACAACATTGGCTTAAGGCCCGACTCGATACAAGGCCAAGTTGGCCCAAAATAGGTGGTGCAGCACCTTGTCATGGTCACACAGCATGACTCACGACCCTTCTAGTGCTACGACCAGAAGCAAAACAACAACGTCATTATCCCTTTTCCTACGCATCAAAGAACGCCTCGTTTGGACGTCGGATGTGGGAGATATCATCAAAACCGTGAAGTGGTATCGGCTGAATCTGAGATGAGCGCGGCGACCGAGTTGGTGACGAGTTGTGACTTGGGAAAGGCCATGATATGTGCGTATCCAGCATGGTGATGTCCTCATCAGCTTGTATTTGGGATTTCACCTTTGGCCTCTATACTTTCCTTGGTGGCTGATCATCATCTTTATCATAATAATATTTGCCAGCCCTTATCTACCTGCAATGCATCCTCTGTATCCTGCGCTTCTGACTCCTAGAAAAAATACCAGACGGGCACCATTGATTAGCCTACTCTTGTCCCTCTTGCATCCCCTCATCAACTTCCTTGTCAAATTTGGCCTTGTTGCTTTCCTTCTTGGTTTCGAGTCGATCAAACGTAGAAACCCTCTGATGTCGATCGGTTGATCCCACCATCGACTCTTTGGAGTCGTTCACACGATGTTCTCTATACATCTGATCTGTATGTGATGTATATATGGCCCGATCTTCCGAGAGGTATGGGGACAAACTCGAATTTGGGGAACTCGGCGTCGACGACCCGGCTTGAATCAGACACGATCCAACCCCGCAACCGTTACACCAAGCACAACTTGATTGTTCCTGCAAGCGAAATCGAGAACACAAGCAAGAGAGGATAAACACGCAATCTGAAATTGCAAATATGGATGAAGTGAATCACAAGAAAAGGTTCAAGCTCTAAACACAAAAGGACTAATCGCCACAGTGGTGTAGAACAAGAACAGGGGCCCTGGATTACTGTAAAAGGACTTGTCGCCACAGTTATAATAATTCGATCAAGTTTCTCTCTGGAAAACTGAACTAAACAAAACCCTAAACTAAAAGATAGCGGCTACTGAGTTTATGTAGGAAACAAAGACGTCCTAGGGTTGGGGGCGACCAGGGGGGGCGCCCACAACATGGGCTTAAGGCCCGACACGATACGTGGCCAAGTTGGCCCAAAATAGGTGGCACAACACCTTGTCATGGTCACATATTATGACTCACGACCCTTTTGGAGCTCGGACCAGAACCAAAATGACAGCGTCATCGTCCCCTTTCCTATGCATCAAAGAACGCCTTGTTTGGACGTCGGATGTGGGAGATATCATCAAAACCATGAAGGGGTGTCGGCTGAATCCGAGACGAACGTGGCGACCGAGTTGGTGACGACTTGTAACTTGGGGAAGGCCATGATATGCGCGTATCCAGCATGGTGATATCCTCATCATTCTCCCCTTCTTGAATTGGAGTCGCCCTCGACTCCATCTCAGCATCAATCTCCTGCAAAAGGTTAGTACTAGCAGAATGCAAAGTACAAGATACATGATCATCGATAGAAGATATATCATGACAAAGCATAGTATAGCAAGGTGCATCATGATTATCACAAAGATCAGTAACAGTAGATGTCATAGCAAGAAAAGCACCTCCCTTTAACTGAATAGCCTTATGTTTAACATCAGAAAGTTGTTTCTTATCATGTTTATTCTCAGTATTTTCAGCAAGCAGTTTAAAATGATTTCTAATATCAGCAGGCAATAACGAACGCAAAGTAATATTCCTGTCCTTATGCATGAATGTATATGTATTAGTTCTACAATGGTGGGAAGCATCCGTATCATATTCCCATGGACGGCCTAATAAAAGCGAACATGCTTGCATAGGTACAACATGAAAATCAGCAGTCTTGATAAGAACCTACTGAAAAGTGTATGCGTGCTGATCGAGTTAGCTGTGCCGTACCACTATTGTTGAACCATTTGATGTGGTAGGGATGATGTAATGCATGCGGGTCAAGCCAAGTTTGCTTACCAAATCAGAACTTACCAAGTGGTTACAGCTCCCAGTATCAATGATGGTGAGAACACGGTGGTTCGTAACAATGAGGTATATGTAGAATAAATTATTGTGTTGTTGTTCTTCCTCTTGTCCCACCCAAGTGGTCAACACACGTTGTACAATGAGGCTAGGAAAGCCCGCGGTGGCAGCAATAGAATCAATGGCGGTAGTCTCCTGCTCCTCCGTCGAATCTGCAACAAGGTTAGGCATACGAGCAAATTCATCTTCAACATCACTAGAACTTTCATACCCATCAGCAGTAGCGATGAAAGCACGACTACTAGGGCAATCCTTCATGACATGTCCCATGCCCTTGCAGCGGTGGCAAATAATGGTGGTGGAGGAGCCACTCCTAGTATCGGAAGTAGTAACCTTCTTCTGGTGTTGGTGCTACACACTAGACGATTGTGCTGCAGAAGTAGGCGCAAGTGGAAAAGTTGTTGCTGGTGTCTTAGCAACATGACTCTTCAAGTTCTCTACTCCAGTGCGTTGCTGGAGATATTGCTCAGTGTTGGACCTGCAAGATTGTTGTGGAAGGCATCCCTGTACTTCTCGTTCAGCCTTAAGAGCAATATGATACAATTGGCTGAACCTATTCCACTCTTTATAGTCAACAATATTCTGGATATCACGGTTCCAACCACCAAAAAATCTAGCACTAGTTTCAACATCATCTTCATGTATATCACAACGTGCTAACCCAATAAGCAATTCCTGATAATATTCCTCTACTATTTTACTACCTTGTATTAAAGATTGTAATTTCAAATGTAAATCACGTTGGTAATAAGGAGGAACACAATGAGATTTCATGCGTTGTTTCAAAACAGGCCAAGTGGCAGGTATAGCAGCATTAGTCTTGCAAAGATCATTCCAACAAAACAGAGCAAAACCTGTAAACTCACTAGTAGCAAGTCTAACTCTATGCTCAGCAGGAACTAAATGAGAATTAAATTTCTGTTCAATAGCAAGTTCCCAATCTAAGTATGCTTCAGGATTAGCACTACTGGCAAAAGGTGGTATGTTAAATTTGGGCTTAACAAAAGTATCAGTATTACCATGATTGTTATTACCTCCCATACCGTGTCGATTACGGTGAAGGCGGTCTGCATCATGGTCAAAATCATCATCAGCAGCAGCTCATTGAGGTGGAGGTCGTCGTTCAACATCCTCAATACGGTGGACAACAGTGTTGATGTGACCCATCAACTCGGCAAACTTCATTTCCATGAATGTACGCTGGTCCGCAAGAAGCTTCGTGAGCTCGGCCTTGGAGACGCAATCATTGAAGTCTGTAGGGGACTCAACCTCTCCAGGTGTCCCTTTTCCTTTCTCTGACATTGTTAAAAGCAAAAGACAAGACTAAACAAAAAGATTAGCCCTATCAACTAGCAGGCAGCAGAGGGTGTAGAAAGTGGAAAACAATATCAGAAGTAATGTATCACAAGCTTGCAAGTGTTCTTACCAAAGCCAAACAGGTTGGCACAATCTGTAGTTGAGCTTGGGTGTAACAGTTGCAAGGAAGAAACATGTGCTGCAATATGTAATGCTTGGAAGGCTAATATGTATGTCAATGGAACACAATTCAATAATAGATAGTAGCACTGAATAAATGTCCAAAGCAGTGTCCTAATTGCTGGCAAAAGAATCGTGTTCAAAAACAGTTGTGACAGCAAGAACAATGGCAAAGGTAGCAAGGATCAAAACAGACTTCACAGACTTAGAATTTTCAGGGCGGGGGGGGGTGCAAATCAAAATCTTGATTTTTTTATGATTTTTCCACTATTTTTCTGTGATAGAGGAACACAAAGGAAGGAACTACAAGAAGTTTCAACTCAAATAGAGGAAAAACAAAGGGTAGGCAAAAAACGACAAAGTTGCACCAAAAGCGCTATTTTTGACTTCACAATTTTTTTTCTATTTTCCCGATTTTTTTGAATTTTTTGACGAGGGCACACAGGGCGGGGCCTAGTGTGGGTCACCTCAACTTTGAGTCAAGAATCTGCTGTAAAAATTTCAGCCCAATCGGAGCAACGAGCGAAAAGTTATGCCTGTTTTATAGAAGTTATGTCAAGATAGGGTTTAAGGGGGGAGGGGGGGGGGAACAGAATCGGGTAGGGTTTTTTGTTGGCAATGGATTGTGGGTGTGGTGGGTGGGTGACACGATGGTGAATCCAATGGAAAACATGATGGTGATGGTGGTGTGCAGCGGAGATCAAAACAAAAACCGAATCGAAACACAAATTCAAACCAGCAACTGAACTCAACTAGGACACAAACTCAACACTACGGACTCTGAAATTAAATAAACAATGTCTGGGATGGTGGGGAAATATTTTTTTGTAGGCTTTTTCATGGACAAAAGGTGATGAACACAAACGAATCTAAAGGGATGAACACGATAATACCTCACGGGGAACCTAGAATCTGATACCACTTGATGTATATATGGCCCGATCTTCCGAGAGGTAAGGGGATAAACTCAAATTTGGGGAACTCGGCGTCGATGACCCAGCTTGAATCAGACATGATCCAACCCCGCAACCGTTACACCAAGCACAACTTGATTGTTCCTGCAAGCGAAATCGAGAACACAAGCAAGAGAGGATAAACACGCAATCTGAAATTGCAAATATGGATGAAGTGAATCACAAGAAAAGGTAAAGACATTCAAAAAAAATCGGGAAGATAAAGAAAAAATTGATTTAAGTTTAAATCTGACGTTTTCTGCAACTTCAAGATTTTCTGTAGGCCACATCCTACCTCTGTTTGAGCTGAAATTTTTTGTGGATTATCCTCCATTGTTAGTGAGTTGGAGAAAAATATCAAAAAAATAAAATAAAAAAAAGAAATTTGGGATTTCTACTAGTGCTACATCTAGCCCCCTGAAATTTCTGGATTTGGCTGTTTTGCACTAAGCCCTCTGTTATCGCATGTTGTGCCTTTGTCTCCTTGTTTCTACTTTGCTATCACTACTGTTCTAGGACATACTTAGACCAGCAACTAGGGACAAGTTACTTGGGCACTTATTCAGCTTTGCTATCTGTTTTTGATTTGTGTACCACTCACATATATATATTTGGCCTTCCTAGCTCTACATATTTCTTCTGGACAGCACACAGGTTATTTTGTGACCCTTGCAATCGTGGAACACATCTCTCTGGTATCCTTTGCTTTGCTTTTCAGAACTTTGTAAGAGCTTTGTAAGGAGTTTCCTTTTGTTGTGTTGAGAGGCACCACTGCTTAGCTGCTTTGTATGGATAACCTTCACTGTTTGTTTCCTGTTTTGGTGTTTGTGATGGCAGGAAGTGACGACGAAGAGATGGCTTCACCCTCACAATTTGCTGAGTGCGTGAGCCAAGAGCAGCTCCAGAAGGCTTTGCAGGCTGCTCAGAGTGATTTGGCAGAGACGATCACCAGAGCCGTTACTGATGCGGTCAGCAAGCTTCACATTGGAGAAAGCATCGAGCGGTTAGAGAAGCGGGTCTCTAAGTTAACCGATCAGGTTGTCGCGTTGGAGACCGCTCCTAAAACCAACAATACGAACACCAATAACAACAACAACGATGTTGAAGACGTCCATGATGAAGACACGGTGTATAAGGCTGATGGCACCGTGGATAGGTCAGCTACAAGGACCGCACGATTACGACGTCGTTTGCAACATAATACTCAAGGTATGGGTGGTTTCCATAACTACAATCATCGTCCACGTGGTAACTATGCTCCAGATGACCCGTATGCTAAAATTAAGTTTTCAATTCCTTCGTCTTCGGGTCAGTATGATGGTGATGTTTATCTTGATTGGGAGATGACTATAGAACAAAAATTTAATGCCCGCCTTGTTCCTGAACAACATAGAGTTAGACAAGCTACTAGTGAGTTTAAGGACTTTGCTATTGTTTGGTGGAGTGGTCTAGCTGCTGAAACTGATTTGCCTACTACATGGGAAGAACTTAAGGTAGCAATGCGTGATCGTTTTGTTCCCCCTTCTTTTTATAGAGATATTCGTAATAAACTGCAACGTTTAGAACAAGGAGATAAAACTGTTCAGGAGTATTTTAGTGAGCTTCAGAAGGGTTTGATTCATTGTGCTGTAGTTGAAAAAGTAGAGGATCAGATTTGTCGCTTTTATTCTGGTTTAAGAAAAGAAATTCAGGACATCCTTGATTATAAAGAATATTATACCCTCACCCAGTGTTTCCAGTATGCTATCCTTGCAGAGAAAGAATCACAGGGACTTTTCCAGGCTTTTGAGGAGTACAGCAAGTCAAGGAACTCCTACGCCCCACGCTCGACGGGAACTTCGGGGCTGCCCAGGTCATCTTTGTTACCAATGACCCCTGCTGAAATTGTACAAGCTGATTTAGAGAGCTGCTAGTTTGAAAAATAAAGGTCCTGAAATTCAACTACCTGTTAATTCTAATTCTAGACCTAGTAATGTTAATGATTCTTCAAGTTCTAAGGTTGCTGGAATTAAATTACAAGGTTGTTCATGTCTTGCAACAAAATCTGAGCTTGCTGAAATTTCTGATAATGATGATATTTGCTATGCTTTGATATGCAAAGAAGTTTTGTTTTCGCTTGATGATATTGCTTCTAGTGCTGTGTCTCCTGCTGACACTAACCTTTTGCAGGAGTATGAGGATGTTTTTCCAGCTAAGATACCCCCGGGATTGCCACCTTTGAGAGGGATTGAGCATCAAATTGATTTGATTCCGGGTGCTACTTTGCCAAACCGTGCTGCTTATAGGACCAACCCTGAGGAGACTAAGGAGATACAACGACAAGTTCAAGACCTTTTGGATCGTGGGTATGTTCGTCAATCACTTAGTCCTTGTGCTGTTCCTATACTTTTGGTTCCTAAGAAAGATGGTACTTGGCGTATGTGTGTAGATTGTAGAGCCATTAATAATATTACTATTAGGTATCATCATCCTATTCCTAGGCTAGATGACATGCTTGATGAGTTATGTGGTGCTATAATTTTCACTAAAATTGATTTGCGTAGTAGCTACCATCAAATTAGAATGAAACTTGGAGACGAATGGAAAACAGCTTTCAAAACCAAATTTGGATTATATGTGTGGTTAGTAATGCCTTTTGGTTTAACTAATGCACCTAGTACTTTCATGCGCTTGATGAATGAGGTTTTAAGAGCTTTCATTGGGAAATTTGTGGTAGTTTACTTTGATGATATCTTGATTTATAGCAAATCCATAGATGAACATATGAATCATTTGCGTGCTGTTTTTGATGCTTTACGAGATGCACGTTTATTTGGTAACCTTGAGAAGTGCACCTTTTGCACGGATCGAGTCTCTTTTCTTGGCTATGTTGTGACTCCACAGGGAATTGAGGTGGATGAGGCGAAGATTGAAGCCATAAAGAGCTGGCCTGTACCAAAAACTATCACACAGGTGAGGAGTTTTCTTGGTCTTGCAGGTTTCTACCGCCGCTTTGTCAAAGATTTCAGCACCATTGCTGCACCTTTGCATGAGTTGACAAAGAAGGGCATTGATTTCCATTGGGATAAGGTACATCATGAGTCTTTTGATGCTTTGAAGGATAAACTTACACATGCACCATTGCTGCAATTACCTGATTTTGATAAGATTTTTGAGCTTGAATGCGATGCTAGTGGTATAGGCATTGGTGGTGTTTTGATGCAAGATAGTAAACCTGTTGCATACTTTAGTGAGAAAATTACTAGGCCTGTTTTGAATTACTCCACGTATGATAAGGAATTGTATGCACTTGTACGTTGTTTAGAGACGTGGCGTCATTATTTGTTGCCCAAAGAATTTGTTATTCATTCTGATCATGAATCACTTAAGTATATTCGTTCTCAATGTAATTTGAACCGTAGACATGCTAAATGGATTGAGTTTATTGAGTCTTTTCCTTACATTATTAAACATAAGAAAGGGAAGAATAATGTGATCGCTAATGCTTTATCTAGGCGCTATACTTTATTGTCTCAACTTGATTGTAGTATTTTTGGACTTGAGGCAATTAAAGAACAATATGCTGTTGATGTTGATTTTAAGGATGTATTGCAGCATTGTAAAGAAGGTCGTGCATGGAATAAATTTGTGTTGAATGATAGATTCTTGTTTAGAGCTAACCGACTATGCATTCCAGTTGGTTTCGTTCGTCTTTTCGTGTTACAGGAGGCGCATGGAGGTGGATTGATGGGTCATTTTGGTGCCAAGAAGACGGAGGATATTTTAGCCACACACTTCTTTTGGCCAAGGATGAGGAAAGATATTGAGCGTTTTGTTGCTCGCTGCACTACATGTCAAAAAGCTAAGTCTCGCTTGAATCCACATGGTTTATACATGCCACTTCCTGTTCCTTCTATTCTTTGGGCGGATATTTCTCTGGACTTTGTTTTAGGACTGCCTAGGACTAAGAGGGGGAGTGATAGTATTTTTGTTGTTGTGGATAGATTTTCTAAGATGGCACACTTTATACCATGTCACAACACTGATGATGCTAGTTATATTGCTGATCTCTTTTTCAAAGAAATTATTCGTTTGCATGGTATGCCTTCTACTATTGTTTCAGATCGTGATGCAAAATTCTTGAGTCACTTTTGGCGTACGCTTTGGAATAAGTTGGGTACAAAGTTGTTGTTTTCTACATCTTGTCACCCACAAACTGATGGACAAACTGAGGTGGTGAACCGCACTTTGGGTACCATGTTGAGAGCTATTTTGAAGAAAAATTTGAAGCAATGGGAAGAATGTTTGCCTCATGTTGAGTTTGCATATAATTGGGCAACACATTCTACTACCAAGGTAAGTCCTTTCAAAGTAGTGTATGGTTTTGATTTGATCCCCGTACTCCACTTGATATACTTCCTCTACCTATTCATGAGAGAGTTCATGTTGATGCTAAGGAACGTGCTGAATTTATTTTGAAAATGCATGAGACCACTAGACTTAGCATTGAAAAGATGAATGACAAGTATAAAATTGCTGGTAGTAAAGGTAGAAAAGGAGTAAAACTTGATGTAGGAGATTTAGTATGGTTACACTTGCGAAAAGATAGATTTCCAGATTTGAGAAAGTCTAAATTAATGCCTAGAGCTGATGGTCCTTTCAAAATAATTGAGAAGATTAATGATAATGCATACAAACTTGAGTTGCCTCCCGAGTTCGGGGTTAGTCCTACTTTTAACATTTCAGATTTGAAACCATACTTGGGAGAAGAGAATGAGCTTGAGTCGAGGACGACTCCACTTCAAGAGGGGGAGGATGATGAGGACATCACTCCTAAGGATACATGCAAAACTCCTCCAATTCTGGACTTGCAAGGTCCAATGACTAGAGCTCGTGCACGACGACTAAATTTAGAGGTGAGCTCGTTCCTACGTTCTTCATTATATGTCACTTTTGAGAATGGTTTGCTACCTATTGATTATATTGTAATTAGGAACCATGGAGAGGATCAGGAGATGATGGGAGACAGACTTGGAGACGTGGAGGACCAGTAAGGACGTGGAAGCCAAGGTGGAGGCCCAACCAAAACCGACTTCGAGTCTGTTTTGGGGCTCAGGACCAGTCTGCACTAAAACGGATGCCCAAGATGCATACGGACTCGGATTTGGACGTTCTACATATGCACGGAAAGATAAGAAGAAAACCTTTCCAATGCCACTGGTCTCATATCAAAATTCATCCGGACTCATCAGGAATCGTCGAAACAAGAGAGAGTCCAGAATCTGTTTCGGTGCTGTGTCGTCTGTTTTTGGCCTTTGGGCTTTGTATCTAGTTGAGCCCAAGTAGGGGTGCATCCAGAGGGTCTTGCACGACCCTAGGGTCTTCATATACAGCCTCCGCCGCACCATTAGGGTTTGGGGGTTTTGCTTAGATTATTCTGTTCATAACAGTTTCGCCGTCATCACGGTTTATGAGACCCCAACTTCGTAAGATTCATAATACATCTGTAATTGTGTTGCTTTCTTCTTTGTTCTTGCTTATGTTCTTAATTCACAGGCAGGGATTAGCCTTCTCGGCAAGGTCAATCGTTTCAGGACGGTTGATAACCAGAGGAGACGTCATGCTGCGATTGCGGGGTTTAGAACGTGCTGTTCTGAAGCCGGATCGATTTGTGTGTCGCCTCCGACCAAATCAACGTATCCAGAACTTTCGGAAGATCGGGAACCCTTGTCCACATCAGAACATGGTGTTCAATGACTTTGATGAGCAAAGCAAGTTCACCACCATTCGAGACCAGAAGTTCACGACCATGCGGAAGTTCGACCACAACTTCCTCGAGCAAATCGGCGTCCTCGCTGATTTTGAGTATGCGCTCAACACAACCAGATGGTATGATTCCTATCGCCTTGATGAATATGGTTCTAAATGGATCACTATCAAATTTCTTTGCACTTTGAAAGTTCATGCCCATGAATAAAATAAAATAGTGTCACACCCGATTTCAAGGACCAAAACTAAATGCATGTGTATGCGTGCCCAGGATCAAGTTTTCATGCACACAGGATAATTATTGTGATAAAAGAACAATATCTTTATTAAATCAATAACATTATTACAACGGTGACTCATTGAAAGGACCGAGTGACCGAGAGGGGGGGTGAATCAGGAACTCGTACTATGTACCAAATTCACCAATTCCTAAAACCGACCACTCAAAACAACTCCTACACAATCCTAGTGGTGATCACACTAGCAAGATAATGAACCCATAAAAGGAACAACAACCTAAGCATACTAGTGGATCACACTAAGGCAATACAACTCCTATGCAAGCTAGTTACCAAAGATACGCGGAAGCAAACAACTAGCTAGCAAGAAGCTCTACTCAAGCAAAGCTACTAGATCAACAAGCATATAGAAAGCATACAAGCATGAGTAGCACAATACATACTAGGGTGATCAATCAAGCCAAAGCAACTCCTATACATGCTAGTGATCAAGTATGAAGGCTAAGCACTACTAGCAAGTAAAGGAGCCTATTCATGCAAGTCTACAAGGTAGTCAACTAGAGCAAGGTAAGCACACAAGCATGAATAGCACGGTATGTAAATACGGAAAGTAAAGCATCATAGTAAGGAGTAGAGTAAAAGATGGCTCATGATTTTTCCTGAGGTCTTGGAAGGATGGCGCCTTCCCCTACTCCTCGTTGGATCACTCCCACTGGAGTCCCGGTCCCTCCCGCCACCAAGTGGAGTTCTCGCCCACGAGCCCGCAATCACTCCTAGAGTGAAGACACGGTGTGCGTCACCGCTGCACAAAGCACAAGCTTGCCTCCCTCGAGAACTTGCCGGACTCCCCGAGCCGACACGGGCGCTCACTAGCAATGCCCCTTTCAACGGCGGGCTCAAACCGTGTATAAACGTGTGACGGTCTTCACAACCGCTCATGATAGGCTCGATCACCAACACCCAACCGGTCTAGGTCTTATCATAGACCAAGAGTAACAATCTAGATCACACCCTCAAGGACACCCTAGCCTTAGATGTGCAAGATGCTCAAGTTACTCTCACTAGCACTCTCAATATATGCAATATCTCCTCCTAGTGCTCTCCTCTTTTCATCTTGGACCTTACCAAATGCTCTCAAGTATTCCACTGTCCAAGAGAGGTCTCCAAGACCCCAGCAACAAAGTAATATAGGATTCCAACCTCAAACTAGCCATTGCTCCATGAAATTGCCTTTCTGGACATCTAGACCGAACTGTCCGGTCACTGCCTGACCGGACCGTCCGGTCACTCTGGTAACAATTTCTAGAACCGTTGGCTTCTTTGTCTAGGCAATTCATCTGAACAGACCGGACTGTCCAGTCACTGGACCGGACCGTCCGGTCCACTTTCTCTCTCCATTCCAGGAGCCTCCGCGAAATGCAGCCTCTCTGCCGTTCCTACACTCCTACTGATCGGACCATCCGGTCAGCAGACCGGATCGTCCGGTCTGTACAGAGTCTCCCACTGACAAACTTCCTACTCCTCGTGCTAAGTCCTGGACAACTCCACATAGTGACCGTACAGTCCGGTCTCCACTGACCCCTTTGTCCGGTCTCTATGTCCAAAAGCTAAAACTTGTCGTCCTCACTTGACTTCATTTCCTAGCTTCTCCGAACAGCTCCTTGGCTTCTCCACTGTCACCTAGTGCCTGTGATTTCACCGAGCAACCTTGCACATCACCGACTAGACATGACCTAAGAGAATGACCTAGACCCCCTTGATAGTCCGGTTTTTCCTATGGACTCAAAGCCCTAACAACTACTCAAGTGTTCCAAACACTTGCACCATAGCTTGTTCTCCGCTTTGATCCATCTCCATCAACCCTTGGACTCCATCAAGTTCACAAGCCTCCATGCTTGTGGTCATTGTCATCCATCGCCAAGGATGCTGTCGACAATCATCATAAGATAGAAAAGGTTTCCTACACAAACAACACTCATGTAGACATTAGTCTCATTTCATGTTTGTCATTCATCACAAAAACACCATACCTTGGGGTGACCTCAATGGTCATGATCCTTACAATCTCCCCCTTTTTGGTGATGGATGACAACTACTACTTATGATGATCCAAAACGGACGAGCAAGAAAGAACCAAAGGAAAAGAGAAGATTGAAAGGCATACCTTGGTCCTTACCTTGGACGTAGTCTCCCCCTTGGAATATGCTAGGTGTGGAGGGAGAACTACCCAAATATGTAGCACACTTGATATTGAGCTTGAGTTGAATATGCGCCCACCTTGGTGTCGTGGTAGTCGATTTGTTGATGTAGACACGCACCAAGGACGTAGATGCTCATGTCGGTGAAGGTGTTCATTATCGCCGTAGACATGCACCATCGTTGTTCTTCTCCATGTTGGTGTAAGATGTTTATCTTGATGTGATCTTCTTGTTCCATCTCCATCAAATCTTCACGTTTCTTCTTCATGTTCTCCTCTCCATCAAATATTCACGTTTCTTCTTTATGTTCTCCTCTCTCTTTATGTTGTTATTGATCGTCTTCATGATCCTTGTCCCTTTTTTATCTAGACTTGGCTTTTGGATCTTCATGTTTCTTCTCCACCTTTGTCACCTATCACCGAAAACCACACAAAAATGTAACAAAACCAAGAGGCATAAAATAGTTGGCAAGAGTTAGAATAACTCCCCCTTTCATGGTGCTCCTCCTTGGTCGAAGTGGCGTTTTGCCGTAGCTCCCCCTACACTTATGACTCAACAAATGATTTTCTCAAATGTGCAAGGGTTAGTCATTATAGAGGTGGGAATGTATGAGCCACTTGTCTTTGAGCCGCGCGAGTAAATTTAACCTCGGAGCTCGGTCGAACATGGCTCAATGGGCATGAAGCACACATATCACTATTTGATTATCTAGAGAGTCATGTACTCACATTGTAAATGAGTAACTCACCCTAGTCACATGCTTGGAAGCATGCATGGTATCATAATGCAAGGATGCATAAATGCAAAGAATGCAAATGCAACAAGTATAAAATGCATGATGCGATGCTAAAGAAAAAAAAGAGAGAGAAAACCACTACAAACCAAAGTGTCAACAACAAGTTGTTCCCTTCTCAAGCTTGCTCACAATGGACCATTCTTCAAAGCCTTGGGTACACCATGAACCACCTTTCCAAGCTTAACCCATGTCCATTGCTATCTCAAGAGGGTCCGAAGTCAACTCATGTGAAGTTGGAGAGGTCGAGAACATTGAGTTCTCCCCTTCTTGTTGAAGGTCTTCCCATCGAGTGGCTTGGTGAAGATGTCCGCCAATTGTTCATGAGTTGGCACACTCACCAACTCGATGTCCTTCTTCTCAACATGGTCTCTTATGAAGTGATGCCTCACTTGAATGTGCTTTGTATGACCATGATCTCCCATCTTGAGGGCCATCTTGATTGCCGCCTCACTATCACAATATAGTGGCATTTGAGTATAGTTGAGGCCATAGTGTGAGAGTGTTTGCCTCATGTATAGAAGTTGTGTACAACATGCTCCCGCCGCCATATATTCCACTTTGGCGGTAGATAGAGCCACTGAGTTTTGCTTCTTTGAGCTCCACAATACTAGAGATCTTTCAAGAAATTGGCAACCTCCTGATGTACTCTTTCTATTCACTTTGCAACCCGCGAAGTCCGAATCCGAATACTCAAGCAACTCAAAGTTTGTTCCTCTAGGATACCATAAGCCCATGGTAGGTGTGTACTTGAGGTATCTCGTTATTCTCTTCACGGCCTTCAAGTATGACTCCTTTGGATTTGCTTGATAGCGCGCACACAAGCACACACTAAACATGATGTCCGGTCTCGAAGCGGTGAGATAGAGCAAAGACCCAATGATGGATCTATAGAGCTTGGGGTTCACTGGTTTTCCTTTCACATCATCATCTAAGGGTTTGCTAGTAGCCATAGGTGTGTGCAATGGCTTGCAATTCTCCATGTTAAATCTCTTTAGAAGGTCCTCAGTATATTTCTCTTGATATATGCAGTTTCATTCTCTCAATTGCTTGACTTGAAATCCAAGGAACATGTGCAGCTCTCCAATCATTAACATTTGAAATTCCCTAGCCATCATCTCCCGAAACTCTTCATTAAACTTTTCATTGGTTGACCCATAGATGATATCATCCACATAGATTTGGCACACAAAGAGATCCTTCCCAACATGTCTCGTGAACAAGGTGCTATAAATGCTTTCAATGGTGAATCCATTTTTGAGTAGGAAGTTCCTCAAGTGTTCATACCATGCCCTTGGTGCTTGCCTGAGACCATAGAGAGCTTTCTTCAATTTGTACACATGTCTTGGGTGTTTTGGGTCCTCAAACCCCAGAGGTTGTTCCACATAGACTTTCTCATTGATTTCTCCATTCAAGAAGGCACTCTTGACATCCATTTGAAAGAGATTGAAGCCATTGTGTGATGCATAGGCAAGTAAGATCTGAATAGCTTCAAGATGGGCCACGAGAGCAAAGGTCTTTCAAAGTCAATTCCCGCCACTTGAGAATATCCCTTAGCCACTACGCGGGCCTTGTTCTTGACAATTTCTCCTTTCTCATCTTGCTTGTTCTTGAAGACCCACTTGGTGCCAACCACATTATGATGCTTGGGCCTCTCAACCAATTTCCATACTTTGCACCTCTTGAAGTTGTTCAACTCTTCTTGCATGGCAATAACCCACTTGTGATTATCCATAGCCTCATCAATGGTAGTGGGCTCAATCATAGAGACGAAGGAGAAGTTCTCAATCTCAACATTTGCCTCGTCATCATCCTCTTCACTCACATAGTTGGGTTTACATTGATTCCTCCTTGTTTTTATCCCTTGAGATGGACTCCCAATGATCAAGTCTTGTGAGTGATCTTTGTTGATGGCTTTGGGTCTAGGATGGTATTTTCTTTGAGTGGGAGAAGCTCTAGGTGATATATCTTGTGCATCATGGATTGTTTGCTCCCTTGATATATGAGTGTCTTGTATCCTAAGAGAGGTGGACGAGTCACTCTTATGCTTTCTTGTTTTGGGCTTTGAGCTTGAGGTGGATGGGAGGGTATCTTGTGAGGAGCTAGGAGAAGTGGCTTGTGGTGAATTATGTGGGGAGGTTTGTGGCTCACTTCTCACTTGGTTTCCTCATCATTTGGTGAGTGTACTCTCAATGAATCTAGGGAGGAGCTTGTGGGAGTATATGTGGCATCTTGGGTTGTTTGTTGTATCTCAGAGGAAGGAGTTGGTGGAGGTGGTGGAGTGGAGGGCTCATCAATATCAACGTCATTGACCTCGTGGGGTAAATCCTCGCCCATGGGCAATCTTCTCAAGGCTTCCTTCATAGGCTCATCTCCAATGTTCACTTCATGAAATTCATCCTCCTTTTGGGACCCATTTGACTCATCAAATTGCACATCATAGGATTCTTCCACACATCCTATGGCTGAGTTGTAGACCCTATAGGCTTTAGAAGTCCCAGAGTACCCAACAAGAATGCCTTCATAAATTATGCTTTCAAACATCCCGGGCTTTCTCCTCTTCTTGAGAATGTAACACTTGCATCCAAATACTCAAAAATAGGAAACATTCAGTTTCCGTCCCACCAAGAGCTCATATGGCGTCTTCTTCAACAACCGCTGGAGATAGACATGGTTGGAAGTGTAGCACGCCGTGTTGATTGCCTTCGCCCAAAACCTCTCATGAGTTCCATACTCATCCAACAAGGCACGAGCAAGAGTGATGAGCGTCTTGTTCTTCCTCTCCACTACTATATTTTGCTTGGGAGTATATGTAGCAGAGAATTCATGTTTGATCCCATTCTTGTCACAGTATTCCTCCACTGTGGTATTTTTAAACTCTGTCCCATTGTCACTCCTTATCTTCACAATGCTAGCATTGAACTCATTCTTTGCTCTCTTGGCAAACTTTCTGAAGATACCACTGGCTTGAGATTTGTCCACAAGAGAGAAGGTCCAAGTGTATCTCGTGAAATCATCAACAATCACCAAGCAATATAGATTGCCTCCTAGACTCTTGTAGTGTGTTGGCCCAAACAAATTCATGTGCAGGAGCTCTAGAGTACGAGTTGTAGACATGAATGACTTGGTGGGATATGAAGATGCAACTTGTTTTCCTTCCTGACAAGCACTACACAGTCTATCCTTCTCAAAGGCCACATCCTTGATTCCTTCAACTAGATTCCGCTCGACAATCTTCTTGAGCTGATTCATTCCAACATGTGCCAGTCTTCTATGCCACAACCATCCCTTGGATGCCTTAGTGAATAGGCAAGTGCTTGGTGGCATGTTGCTTGACTTGAAGTCCATGCCATACAAGTTCCCATGCCTTACTCCATAAATACTAGCCCTCTCTTGTAATTCTCAATATTTGCACCGTCCTCATCAAATGTGCACTTGAAACCCATGTCACATAGTTGACCAATAGACAGAAGGTTGAAGTTGAGGGTTTCCACAAGAAAGACCTTGGAGAGATGGAGGTCCTTTGTGATGGCCACCTTGCCCGAGCCTCTAACTCTCCCCTTTGAGTAATCCCCAAAAGTCACCTTCTCACTATCTTCGTCTTCATCAAATGGTGGTGAACATGGTTGGCTTCCCGGTCATATGTTGAGTGCACCCTCTATCAAGAATCCAATGAGTGCCTCCACTCTTGTAGTTAACCCTGGTGGTAGCCATAAGACAAGCACTAGAGGAAGAGGGGTTAGTATCCAAAGCATTACTTGATTGACTAACACTAACCTCATCGTGTCGAGCAATAAGACTATCCTCATAGATAGGGATTCTTGCAATCCCATCCAGTAATCTCCTCCTAATGGGATACTGAGGAGCACGGTACCTCCAATGTCCATGACCACCCCCCCATGTGCACATTGTCAAGGTTGATGTAGTAATGGGGAGGATCATAGAGTCCAGTGATGTGCTCAAGTACATGCCCCACTTGTGTATGGAGCACAACTATCATCTCCATTGCTCTCTCAATTGAGAGTTCATGTCTCCTGTTGACTACCTCCTCAAGTAAGAAACCCCTCTCAGGAGTTGTGATTTGTTGGAGGAGCTTGTCAATCACTTCATGTGGTGCAATCCTCTAAAGTCCCCTGAAAGAGTTTATCCTACACACAAGATCATAGATGCTCAATAGATTTTCATAAAGGTCAGCATTCGGATTTCTCACAAATTCACCGAATTCAAAGAAGAGATCCTGTTGGTGAGGTCGATGAAGATGCCAAAGATGATCTTGTGGTGGAGGGAGTGGAGAAGGTGGAGGCGCCAGAGCTGAAGCCACAAAATTAATCATCTCAAATGATCGAGCGAGCATTGTTGGTGGTGCTCCCCCTACGCCAATGCTCGGTCCACTCAAGGTGCTTGTAGTAGAACTTGGAATGGCACTTGAGGTAGAGCTTGACGGAGCGTCCGAAGAATGTCTTGCCCCGAAGGGGTTGTAGAAGTTGTTGCAAGACAATCTTGTAGAGGGATCAAAGACGTTTGAGCTCGAAGCTACTTCTTTCCCTTTGCTTGAAGATGCGTCATGGTTCATCTTGAATGTCTTATTCCACGCCATGCTTGTGGTGATCTCCTCATCCTTGAAGAGTAGCTCAATCACGTCCTCGATGGAGAGACTCTTCTCCATGAGAAGATCAAGAATGTCGTAGAAGAGCTTGCTACTCGGAAGAAAGGAGGGTATCTTCTCAACTATCACGATCTTGGGAAGCTTGAAAGAAGTCACCTCAATCCTATCCATAATACCTCGCAAGTGAATAAGAGAATCAAGTAAGTCCTCATTATCATTAGCATGAAAAGCAAAGAACTCCTCAACAAGAGAACTACTAGCATGATCAATAGAATGTTCACAAACATCATCGATGCTAGTAGAGCAAGAAAGATCAAGAGACACATCATTATCAATCATCATGTTAGGCACACTAGTAGAGCAACCTATCAAGTCATTGCTAGAAGAATCTAGGCACTCACTAGTATAAGGCACATCCACACCATCATCACAATCATCATACACATGATCATTGGTAAATTTATTGGCAAAGTCCACAAGAGTGTCCATCAACTCAACCAGAATCATGGCATTTAGGTAGCTTTTAAAGCGATTCATCCATGAGCCATGACCCGGCCCCGGATGGGATGACATCCCAACTCAATACGGTCACTACTCAAGGCGGTTAAGGCTTATAATGAGCACTTGGCTCAGATACCACTTGAAAGGACAGAGTGAACGAGAGGGGGGGGATTGGGAACTCGCACTATGTACCAAATTCGCCATTTCCTAAAACCAGCCAATCAAAACAACTCCAACACAATCCTAGTGGTAATCACACTAGCGAGATAATGAACCTATGAAAGGAATAACAACCTAAGCATACTAGTTGATCACACTAAGGCAATACAACTCCTATGCAAGCTAGTTACCAAAGATATGCGAAAGCAAACAGCTAGCTAGCAAGGAGTTCTACTCAAGCAAAGCTACTAGATCAACAAGTGAGAAACCATGTGGATATGTGTCATGGTTTGCTATATTTGTGATGAGTAATTGACTTGAGCGGATTTAGTGTTTGAGTTGAAATGCGGGAATCCAGGGATTGCATGGGTTTGCATATCATGTTTATGACTAATCGGAGTTGGTGGAGATATTGGTGATGTTGCAGGAGATGGGAAATGTGTTTGCTTGTCTCATGATGTCTAGGTCACTGGAGTCGACTTGGCGGTCAACGGCGAGAGGATCGGGCACAAGTAGGGGACTTGGGGCCAGAAGATCTAGATGTCAGGTGAAGTCAAGGGTGATCCACACCGTACATGTGGAGAGGCAAGAAGCACGGACAGTTTTGTGGTTGAGCCTCAAAACCGTGGTAGTGATAAAGACGGCATGTTGACCAAGTCAAGGCAAACAGGATGCCGGTGCAAGTGACAAGGGGCCCCGATGGACAGGGACTGGGAGAGACTTGCCGGTGGTCAGGATCACGGGACAAGGTGACACGCATCGACATTGAGAAGTCATGCTTTGAGAAGCGTGCAAGGTGGTTTCCCGGTTTGGACCTCAAAACCGGTGGCGGTGGTTGGTGGTGCACGTGGCACCATCACGGAGCTTGCTTTGAGATGAAGCAAAGACATGAAGCGTTCGATGGTATACGGGCGATGAGGAAAAAGATGGACGGTTATGCCCCCGGTGGTAGGTGGGTATGTTATGTAGGTCAAGGGTAGAGTGGTCATGTGGACAATAGACCCTAGGCCTATATAAGGAGAGGTGTGGCTAGTGGGAGACGTGCCTCTCTTCCCATTAGCCTTGTGTTAGGACTCTATTCAAAGTGCTACGAGAGGACTTCATGTTTGAGAGGAGAGTAGTGGTTTTGTAAGAGACATCTCTTGCTCTTCCAAATAGTGGGAGGAAGAGGGTGGCTTCCTAGCTTTGTATCTATCTATGTTGTAAGCACCTTTCTATGATATGAGAAGTATTTTCGTGCTCAAGATTTCCCTGTTCACTTGAATCCCGAAATTCCCTTTTTCCTATTTTTGGACCTTTTTCGTGGTGATTTTCGATCTCAATTTTGGATGGATTTTTGGCCCGGATTTCTTGAGAAACTTGTTGCTAGGATGAGCTAGGATAATCCTCTATGGATCCTTGATGGAATTATTGGCTCTAGAACCTTCGATTTGAAGGATTTCTCAAGTTTCCCCTTTTTGGTGTTCTTGGCACAAGATCTGAAATTCGTGATGATTCCTTGAGCCAATTGAGTTGATCTCCTAGAATTAGGGTCGTGATGTGATGAGGATTCACTAGTCCAAAAATCATATCGTTTGGAGTTCGTTTGATTAGTTTTTGGAGAAGTTTTGACAAGATCCCGAGAGATTTTCTGTTCTGTCGGGGGTCGACCGGCACTGCCGATGACCAGGACCGGCACTGCCAATTGGTCTAGTCTGTAAGTTCTGGTGCGATAGCATCCCGCACCGGCACTGCCGATAGGTAGGACCGGCACTACCGATGACGTGCACCGGCACTGCGATGCCGACCGGCACTGCCGATGGTAGGGATCGGCACTACTGATGAGTGCTCAGTTCTGGACTATTGAGTATTTCATCTTCCCTTATTGTTTCCGCTGTGTTTCATTGGTGTGGTTGACCACTCCTAGGGCTAGTACACCACAAGTTGGTGTGTGTAGTCTTGGTGATCGATTTAGAGGTTGGCTTGCCAAAGGGGGAGAAAATTTTGGGGTCATGCACAAATAATGCTAAGAAACTCATATGATCCATTTTGCACTACATGAGGCCTACCACAACTTGAGGGGGAGCATATCATGATCTTGAGCGGTTTCTTGTGCTTTTCACATTCTTTGCGTCTTAAGTCGCTTTCTTTGTCAACTCTTGGTTTTGTAATCCCTACTTGCTAGATGGCTTGTTTTCACCTTGTCTTTGGGTTTGGCCATTTGGATGTGCTTATTCGGCTTCGCATTTCAATCTCTAATCTTTGTGCATTTGGTGTTGTCAATGTACTCATAAAGGGGGAGATTGAGAAACCATGTGGATATGTGCCATGGTTTGCTATATTTCTGATGAGTAATTGACTTGAGCGGATTTGGTGTTTGAGTTGAAATGCGGGAATCCAAGGATTGCATGGGTTTGCATATCATGGTTATGACTAACCGGAGTTGGTGGAGATATTGGTAATGTTGCAGGAGATGGGAAATGTGTTTGCTTATCTCATGATGTGTAGGTCACTGGAGTCGACTTGGCGGTCAACGGCGAGAGGATCAGGCACAAGTAGGGGACTTGGGGCCAGACGATCGGGATGCCGGGTGAAGTCAAGGGTGATCCACACCGTACACGTGGAGAGGCAAGAAGCACGGACGGTTTCACGGTTGAGCCTCAAAACCGTGGTAGTGATGAAGACGGCATGTTGACCAAGTCAAGGCAAACAGGATGCCGGTGCAAGTGACAAGGGGGCCCAATGGATAGGGACTGGGAGAGACTTACCAGTGGTCAGGATCGCGGGACAAGGTGACACGCATCAACATCGAGAAGTCGCGCTTTGAGAAGCATGCAAGGCAGTTTCTCGGTTTAGGCCTCAAAACCGGTGGCGGTGGTTGGTGGTGCATGTGGCACCATCACGGAGCTTGCTTCGAGATGAAGCAAAGACGTGAAGTGTCCGATGGCATTCGGGCGATAAGGAAAAAGATGGACGGTTATGCCCCCGGTGGTAGGTGGGTATGTTATGTAGGTCAAGGGTAGAGTGGTCATGTGGACAATAGACCCTAGGCCTATATAAGGAGAGGTGTGGCTAGTGGGAGACGTGCCTCTCTTCCCATTAGCCTTGTGTTAGAACTCTATTCAAAGTGCTAGGAGAGGACTTCATGTTTGAGAGGAGAGTAGTGGGTGTGTGAGAGACATCTCTTGCTCTTCCAAATAGTGGGAGGAAGAGGGTGGCTTCCTAGCCTTGTATCAATGGATCTTGTAAGCATCTTTCTATGATATGAGAAGTATTTCCGTGCTCAAGATTTCCCTCTTCACTTGAATCCCGAAATTCCCTTTTTCCTATTTCGGACCTTTTTCGTGGTGATTTTTGATCTCAATTTTGGATGGATTTTTGGCCCGGATTTCTTGAGAAACTTGTTGCTAGGATGAGCTAGGATAATCCTCTATGGATCCTTGATGGAATTATTGGCTCTAGCACCTTCGATTTGAAGGATTTCTCAAGTTTCCCCTTTTTGGTGTTCTTGGCACAAGATCTGAAATTCGTGATGATTCCTTGAGCCAATTGAGTTGATCTCCTAGGATTAGGGTCATGATGTGATGAGGATTCACTGATCCAAAAATCGCATCATTTGGAGTTTGTTTGATTAGTTTTTGGAGAAGTTTTGACAAGATCCCGAGAGATTTTCTGTTCTGTCGGGGGTCGACCGGCACTGCCGATGACTAGGACCGGCACTGCCGATTGGTCTAGTCTGTAGGTTCCAGTGCGACAGCATCCCACACCGGCACTGCCGATGACACGCACCAGCACTGCTGATAGGCATGATCGGCACTGCCGATGCCGACCGGCACTGCCGATGGCAGGGATCGGCACTGCCGATGAGTGCTCAGTTTTGGGCTGTTGAGCATTTCGTCTTCCCTTTTGTTTCCGCTGTGTGTCTTTGGTGTGGTTGATCACTCCTAGGGCTAGTACACCACAAGTTGGTGTGTGTAGTCTTGGTGATCGATTCAGAGGTTGGCTTGGGTTGTTTTTGGCATATAGGCCAAGTTCTCTTGGAGAATTTTATTTGGCTCCCATTCACCCCCCCCCCCCTCTTGTCGCCTTCTCGGTCCTTCAACAAGCATATAGAAAGCATACAAGCATGAGTAGCACAATACATACTAGGGTGATCAATCAAGCCAAAGCAACTCCTATACATGCTAGTGATCAAGTATGAAGACTAAGCACTACTAGCAAGTAAAGGAGCCTATTCATGCAAGTCTACAAGGTAGTTAACTAGAGCAAGGTAAGCACACAAGCATGAATAGCACGGTATGTAATGAGGAAAGTAAAGCATCATAGTAAGGAGTAGAGTAAGAGATGGCTCATGATTTTTCCCGAGGTCTCAGAAGGATTGCGCCTTCCCCTACACCTCGTTGGACTACTCTCGCTGGAGTCCCGGTCCCTCCCGCCACCAAGTGGAGTTCTCGCCCACGAGCCCGCAATCACTCCTAGAATGAAGACATAGTGTGCGTCACTGCTGCACAAAGCACAAGCTTGCCTCCCTCGAGAACTTGCCGGACTCCCCGAGCCAACACGGGCACTCACTAGCAATGCCCCTTTCAACGGCGGGCTCAAACCGTGTACAAACGTGTGACGGCCTTCACAACCGTTCACGATAGGCTTAATCACTGACACCTAACCGGTCTAGGTCTTACCATAGACCAAGAACAACAATCTAGAAGACACCATCCAGGACACCCTAGCCTTAGATGTGTAGGATGCTCAAGTTACTCCCACTAGCACTCTCAAGTTATGCAATATCTCCTCCTAGTGCTCTCCTCTTTTCCTCTTGGACCTTACCAAATGCTCTTATGTATTCCACTGGATAACAGAGGTCTCCAAGACCCCAGCAACGAAGTTATATAGGCTCCCAACCTCAAACTAGCCGTTGCTCCACGAAATTGCCTTTCTAGACATCCAGACTAAATTGTCCGGCCACTGCCTGATCGGACCGTCCGGTCACTCTGGTAACGGTTCCCAGAACCATTGGCTTCTCTGTCCAGGCAATTCCTCTGAACTAACCAAATTGTCCGGTTACTGGACCGGACTATCCGGTCCACTTTCTCTCTCCATTCCAGGAGACTCCGCGAATGCACCCTCTCTGTTGTTCCAGCACTCCTACTGACCGGACCGTCCGATCTGTATAGAGTCTCCTGCTGATAGACTTCCTGCTCCTCACGATAAGTCCTGGACAACTCGACATAGTGACCGTACAGTCCGGTCTCCACGGACCCCTCTGTCCGGTCTCTATGTCCAGAAGATGAAACTTGTCGTCCTCGCTTGACTTCATTTCCTGGCTTCTCCGCACAGCTCCTTGGCTTCTCCATTGTCACCTAGTGCATGTGATTTTACCAAGCAACCTTGCACATCACCGACTAGACATGACCTAGAACCCCTTGATAGTCCGGTTTTTCCGATGGACTCAAAGCCCTAACAACTACTCAAGTGTTCCAAACACTTGCACCATAGCTTGTTCTCCACTTTGATCCATCTCCATCAACCCTTGGACTCCATCAAGTTCACAAGCCTCCATGCTTGTGGTCATTGTCATCCATCACCAAGGATGCCGTCGACAATCATCATAAGATAGAAAAGGTTTCCTACACGGACAACACTTATGTAGACATTAGTCTCATTTCATGTTTGTCATTCATCACCAAAACACCATACCTTGGGGTGACCTAAATGGTCATGAACCTTACACTCGGAGGTCAAAAGTATAAGATTATATTGCAGTGGAATAACTAAGCGTTGGCGTCCTTCAGCTCCCACAGGAAGTCGACCGGAAGACCACATGCCTAGTCTCCTCCATCGTCTTCACACTTGTACCATAATTCCCCTGTAGTTGAGCAGTAAAGTAGGATATAGCAAAGGTGAGTACATGTCGTACTCAACAAGTGGGGGAAAAGATGACATGGGGCTAAAGACAAGGAAGGCTTATAGGGGGTTTATTGCTTTAATTTCCTAAGCATCCTAATTACTAGGTAAGGTCATCCCAACCATCAATCCATGGGGTTCTATCCAAGCCAAGTCCAACATCATCCATCAATACCAACCATTCCCAACCATAACCATCCATAAACCACCAACTAATCAAGTGAGGGATCCAGGCCGCTCGTGACCATGAGCACGATTGTCATGACAGTTTTACACTCTGCAGAGGTTCTACCACTTTACCCACAAGTCATGATTACATCCCCTATTGCTAGGTGGACTAGAGTCTCCATGTTGCCATGCCGACCAAGCACTAGCACACTTCCTTAGGTGTGCGGCTAGGAGATCACTACGAGGATTTTACAAAGGGTCTCCTAGTACATGCTAGCCACTAAGGTTCCACTCCCGTCCATAAGTTATAGCCCATCAACAAGCAGCTCATCACCCCAGGAGCCCCCTCTTTAGCCATTGATGGCACTGTTGTCCTTGGTTACCACTCCAAGAACCGATTGGTAGGATCTACAACAAGCATACCACCACCCAACATGTGCCAACGGCACCACATCCATTCCATCCAGCTTGTTGAGATCCCTAACTCCATGTTGCTAAAAGAATTACCAAATTATCCCCAATATGACATTATTCATTAGTCAACATTAATTGAACCCAACAACCCAATAAGCAACTAAGCATGTCTACCCATAGCTAAATAAACCTCTAGTTCAAGGGGATAAGGACAAGATAAAACAATACTAGTCAATCCTAACAATAGGTACCAATTCATTTGACACAAGCACGAGATTCTAAAATAATCATTCATAATAGGTGCAAAATGCATCAAGGATACTTGCCTGAAATTAGATGTTGCTGCTCAGTGATAATAAATCTAGATCTTCGTCCTCGTATGATTCCCGTGCATAAAAATCCTATTTGCACAAGACGTAGAAAGCATACACGCAATAAATACACAATGCATGATATAGAACAATTGGGTATGATTGTACAAAGGTTGCGCTTAGATAGTTTATTTGGATACGAGAATGTAGGCAGAAGAATCACCTAAATCGGGGTTGTGGATGAAAAGATATGCAAGGTTAAAGCTACAAGGACTACGGCTGTGCACAGATAGTACAAAACATATGTGCGCATTTCCATTGATTGGCTCTAGTTATCAAGGTATAGTTTGAACAGAAGTCTTCCTAGTGATGTGGAACATGTGAAACGCAAGGTGAATTGGATCAGAAGCCACCTATACTAGAGATCAATTGGCTGCATCATGGTGAGGTCGTCCAGCGGTAGATCGAGCACAGATCGCGTTCCTGGTCACACTATGGCCGTTCTAGGAGAATCCTCCCATGGAGATGATCACAAGACCCTGGAACACATTTCAGAATAAAGTTTCCATGACGAAGACATCTGAATTTGGAGATACAAGGAGAGAATTACCATCGCGCGTACTGGATTCGCCCAAAATAGGGAGGAGCTGTAATGACGGCGTTCTGGTTGATATACCATAGATCTGAGTGCTCCCTCCTGTGGACATCTATAATACATGGTGGAACATGACATGACACAGATGGCATGGATGAAAAGGAAAAAGATCAATAGGGAACGCGAAGAACAAACCTGTTGCACCAGATGAACATGTCCAGGAGCGGCAGCAGGCATGGAGACAAGGAGATCTCCCAATCTGTTGACAATATGGTGGATCTGCTCTGGAGGATCGTGTGCAACAACAAGGAACATGATCTGGTGAAATCTCATGGCATTTGGGTGGCTAGATCATTGGAAACGCCAATGCCAATCTTCAGCAATGTGGCTGGACCCGAGAGCAGCGAGGCATGGCGGCAGCCTGGCAGCATGGTGAGGGTTTAGTGGGGGGGGGGGGGGGGGGGGGGAGGACGTGGGAGGGGGCCTAATATTTATAGGAGCAGTGGGGCAGGTGGGGGAAGAGTATGGAAAGGTAATTAAGAGGAATTAATGTATTTATTGGAGGCAAACATGGAAGGCGTAGGAAATATGGAAAGGAAATTATTCTCTTGTTCTTTCCTTATGAATGTTTATGGAAGGTGTAGTTTCTTTCCATAGAAATATTTATGGAAGGTGGGGCAAACATGAAAGGTATGACGTCTAGGTACATCCATACGGTAGGTAAAAATGAATGAGGATGAAAATAAGTCTAGATACATCAACAACGTGTATGATGAAATGTTTGATGAACGAAGATACAATATGATGAAATAAGTCTGGAAGACGATTTTCGATGATGCATTCATGTGAGTCAAGGAGACATAGATAGTTGAGCCTCTTTTTAAAACATAATGTACATTCATAAAATTTGATTGAAAGGATTTCAATTTTCTCAAATTTACATGGAATCTAAAAATGATAAAATATTTAAATAAAATAAAATAAAATTATTTTACTTATTTTAAAAAGTTGTGTTTAAAACTAGAAACTTTTTTGACAAAGAGCAATTACTTCAACCCAACAAAATCTTTGTTAATTTGCAAAGTTTCTTATAAATAGTTTCAAAATTTGAGAAATCTAAATATATTTTTTGGAAGCGGGTCACATTCCAAAATGGGAAATTTTGGGATGTGACAAAGAGGCACTCTCTTTGAATTTTGTCTTTTTGGTGAAACATACAAACAATCCTTAAAAGAAATTAGTACTTATCTTGGTTTTGACCATAAGGTAGCATTAGACATTGATAAACTTTTAAGTTTCACACCACAAGGACTTTGGGCAAAGATAGGAAATCGTGTTATGGGGCAGGAACACACTAGTGACATTCATAACCAATCGCTCCGTATAATTCACCGTTTTATCACTCACTACTTAACCTCTCGGGGTGATGTACGTTCAGTGAATAGTTTGGATAAAGCCTATCTCAATGCTGTAATCAAAAAGATTAAAACGAACCCCACATTTTTGCTCATCAACCATTGGCTCACCTTAGCATTAAGACAATAAGGGCCCATTACTTTTACCTCTTTTGTCATCAGAATTGCTAGAAAGTTCGGTGCACTTCATAAGGCTAGAATAAATCATCTCCCTAGCGCTCCTTTGCTAGGAGAAGATCATTTCTTGCAAGCCCACTTGTTGAAAGAGGAAAACAATAAGTACTTCATGCTTTATCCTGGGCATGACACAGAAATTAAATTGCCTAACCCCCAACTCACTATTATTAGTAAAAAGAACTTTGTGTACCAATTGCAACCTCCCTCGCAGCATGCAAGACATAGTGTTTCAGGGGATAGGCCAAGAACAAGAGCACAACTCCGGCGAGAAGAACAACAGCACGAAACAACCATGAACACACCTCAACTGGGTACATCAGGAAACTCCCAATACCATTAGGAGCAACCACAGTTCCCTGAATTTGCTAGTTCATCAACACACTATACTACCTCCTCCTATGAAGAGTACGAACCTTCCAATCCCTATGGGAGGGGAAGTTACCATGTACCACATGGAGGCATAGGCACTTCTTTGCTGCCAGATTCACATCATACAACTTTTCGGAGTTTCAAGAAGATATGCAATACTTGGATGCCAATGTTTATGAGGCCAACATGCGAACTCAAAAAATACAAGCAGCCATAAGGAGAGAACAAGAATGGCAGCAGCAAACGTCAGAACAACTTCAGACAAACATCTCCATGATGGACCCACTGTTCGGCCATTGCAACATCGAGTATCAACCGCCGCAGTGAACACCATCTAAGCTTAAGTCTTGCAAAAACCTATGCTTGGGGAGGTACCAAACCAAGGTGTGCCAATTGTTCTATCCTATCTCCCTCTTCCTCTACTAGAGTTATTTCATTTTACAACATTTAAGAAAACCCTCAAAAAAATTTAGTTTTCAAAGAAAACCAAAAAAATTGCAAAACTAAAAAGAATAAAAAAATTTCCCTTTTCATAAATAAAATTTGAGAACTTGGTCTGTACCATACCTATTGAAATGATGAATAGTTGCTCTATATGCTCCCTTTGAGTCTCAAGTATACAACCTCTTCTCCTCAATTTTTTGGGTAATGGTAGACCGGCATGATGATAACACTAGTCCCTCTATGCCTTAGTGGGTGCAAAATGGCTAATAAACACCAAGTATAGTTGTTGGGGTTTATGATATGGCACCTTTTGGATGAGTCTGTGATTTCCTCATGATTAGACAATGATTACTTTCAAAACCATGCTGACCCCCCCCCCCTACTTGGTGCACATCTTCTCTATGATGTACAATTTCCTACCATGGCCAAATATTAAGTAGCAAAACCATGACTATGCCGTTTATCCATGCATTGAGTTCAGTTAGAATTTAATTCTTATGAGGAACTTGCACTTCCAAAGCCAATCATTTTCCTTTGTGTTATCTTTGAGTTCTCAAACTAATCAGGCTTGGTTATACGGTTTCCACATCGGAATCATGCATCCACTTCACCAAGCCTGCCAACCAAACATCTTTCTTTTTGCGAGCCTTTGATCCTATTAAAAGATTATGGTCCTCCCAATTGCTCAGAAAAAGTTTGCAAAAATATTTGAACCATTGAATTAGCCTCTTTACACCATGAGAGCTGGAAGAAAGAAGCAAACAAAGAAAGAAAGAAAGGAAAGGAAAAATTTATCTGCTCTCATGGATGTGCTATGTCAAAAATCTCCAAGGTTCATACAATAAATAATAATAATAATAATAATAATAATAATAAAATATTTCTTTGTGCAAGAATAGAGAACCATTTTTTCTCTCTAGCACAAAAATTCAGTCTTTGGGATAAATCTACGCCCAAGAACAATTGTGCTAGGCCATTCTTCGTGTGAGTCCATTCTCTCCCTCTCTCCTAGACATTATTTCTAAATGATTGGAATGAGGAAGTGCAATGTCTTCTGTAGGATCATCTCTTAGCTTAACAATATATGCATACTAAATGCAACTTTCTACCAAGCTCCACATTTTTAAGCCAAACGTTTAGACATTAGGATGAGCATTTGGTAAGGAAAATACACCTTTTGAGATATGAGAGCCATAGTGGGAGATTGTACCAAGAGGGAAGATTTTCAATCTTATGCAGCATTACAAAAACATTGGACTCATTATTGAAAAGGAGATTGCATGACAGTCTAAACTAGCCATTCTAAACTTCAACCACTTATGACAAGGTTATAAAATGCCAATAAGCCCCATTATACAATGAGAATGACTTAGTGACCAAGTTGTGCTTGGTTTACACTTACCTATATTGTGTTGGAGTATGTATTTGTGCACTTGATACTTGCAGGGCACTAATATTGAAGCAACTCCTGATTCATCACCTCTAAGTTTTAATTTGCTCAGGACGAGTAAAGGTTTAAGCTTAGAGAGGTGTTGGCGGCCAATAAAACCCATAATCGGCCACCAACCGGTCGAAAAATGCAAGGTAAAGATAAAAGTTTAATAAATATTTCTTTAATCTAATAAAGTTCCATGAGTTTTAGTGAAATATGTGTTTACAGGTATAAGAGAGCCAAAATATGCAAAAAAAAAAAATATGAAGAAACACCCCGTCGGTCAATCACGTATGTGAAACAACCGTTTTCACCAGCCGATAGGGTTGTTTTCAGGCTGAAATTAGGAACCGGCCAATAGGGTCATATACGGCTGAAATCAGCCACCCAGCTAATTAACCGGAGTTGTTTTTTAGGCTGATAATCCAACCTAGCCGGTTTTGCAAAAAATTCATCGTGATGCAGTTTTCTCCTCCTGGACTAAAAACGATGAGATATGGCTAAGGAAAAGAGGGCTAGCAAGTGGCCTCACCGGGAGAAGTCAAGGGATGACCCGGAGGGGATCAGCACCTGTCCAAGGCCACCGCCCGGCTTGGCTTGCCGCCCGGCCTCGGGTTGCCACCTGGGGTTGCCAGGCCATGAAGCCCAATAGGCCTACCAGCCCCAAAATGGAGAAGTCAGTATGAACCAACCAAGTAACCGCCATTGGGACAAGATTCAGGCCAACCAAAACAAGTCAGTCATGAACCGGCACGATCCTACGGCTGCTCGGCCTGGGCTGCCACCCGGTCGCCCAACACACATGGCCGCCCGGCATGGCCCGCCGCCCATCGCACCGACATCGGTCAACCGACTCTCCTTCACCTACAAATATCCCCGGACCATCGCCATGTATAAATAGAAGGGGAATTCGGTAGAAAAGTGGAGAGAAGTAAGAAACACATCAAGGAGTCCATTTCCCACTACTTGTGCTACTTAGTAGAGTAGGTTAGTTAGTCGGGAGTTAGAGTATAGTCGAGAGCATTGCTCTGGATTCTAGAATTGTCTTGGAGTCTTGGTATGAGCTCTGTTGTATCTTTTCTCTTCATGTAAGACTTACCTTTTTATCAATATAAATATTTTTTCTTCTATGTCTTGTCAAGTATTTATTTTAATTTAGTCATTCCCTCAAGTTATAATTATCAGGAAAGACTTTGTTGTGTAGTTCATGGGTTTTTCGGCTAGGATTTAATTAAGTTTAGTTCTTTCTGAACTTAGACTTGGTTATCTCCCGGCTATTCTTTGGCTTGGCCAATGGAAGAATATCTAGTGAAGGCGTAGGTGCGGTGCCTAAGTTAACACTAGCTGGATTTGCATTCGTCCCCACGGGCTGTGTGGTAGGTGGCAGGTGGTGACAGCCCTGTCTGTCCTTCAGTAATCCACCACATTCAGGAAGTCTCAAGCAGGGTTGTCTAGCGATAGCGTAATAACTAGTACAGAGGTTAGTTACCGACCCATATTAGTGGAACATTTTTCATGCCCTGAAGTGAGCTAACAGGTGAAAGACTCGAGGCTATACTAAGAAATTGGTGTAAGTGCTCAACCTGAGTAACTAGGATTTGATGCTTGGCTTAGATATATTAGGAAGATATATTTTTATAGGAATCTTTGGCTTAGACTCGCTGTCCTTCCAGCTAGCTTACCCGATCTCTTTATTTATCTTAGTGTGGATTTCTCCTATGTTGCTACCCTTACCACTATTATTGAACATCCTTACCCCCGTCTTTCGTCAGCTGGTATAACTCTTGTAGCAATATCTTTGTTAAACCAAGATAATCTTGCGCCTAGCTTCCCTGAGGAAAATAAATATGATACCTTGGAATACTACCAGGTGAAATGCTACAATGGTGTTATGTGCGCTTGCGGATTAATTCATTTTATTCTTAAAGCATAACAAGCGCCAACAATCATTTTTGGCGCCATACCAGGAATATAGATATTTTTGATGCAATGTTAAGAAGTGTCAACAACAAAATAACCTGTGTGTTGTCCAGAAGAAATATGTAGATCTAGGAAGGCCAAATTTATATATGTGAGTGGCACACAAATCAAAAACAGAGAGTAAAGTTGAATAGGTTCCCCAAGTAACTTGTCCTTGGTCTAACTGTGTCCTAGAACAGTAGTAATAGCAATGGCAGAAACAAATGTGAAAGGAGAATAGAGCACAGTAGCGGGCCATGTGTAAAACAACCAAATCTTCAAATTCCAGGGGCCTAGATGGAGCACTAGTAGAAATCCCAAGTTTTTTATTTTCTTTTTATGATATTGATCAGTAGCAATGGGGGAGAACCCACAAGAAATTTCAGCTCAAACAGAGGTAGGATGTGGTCTACAAAAATTCTACAAGTTTCAACTTGAATGAATTTTTTCTTTATCTTCCCTATTTCTTTTATTTTTTTGGGAAGGGCAAACGGCCTTTGGTGGTTTGGGATGGGTCCTTTTCGAGTAAAGAAGCTCCTATAAAAATTTCAGCCAAAACGGACAACCGAGCAAAAAGTTATGGACGTTTTACTGAAGATACCTCGAAACCGGTTTTGAAGAAACCCGGGGTTTGAGTGAAACCCGAGTCGGGTTTGGGGTTGGATAGGAAATTTTTTGTCAGTATGGATGCAGAGGAAAGTGGAGACTGTGGGGAATGGTCCGAGATGTTGAGGGTGGGATTAGGGTAGGATCGATCAATCGACCCTTGCACACAAAGCCGAACAAAATAGATGGTGGTGGAGGGGCGTGGCGGCGGCTAGGGTTGAAAGGAAAACACTACTGACGACAAAAACACAAACTAAACCAGCGACTAAAAAATAATTAGGGCACAAACTCAACACTACGAACTCTGAAATTGAAATATGCAAAAGGCAAACACGTGGTTATGGGCGGGGAAAAAAATTTTGTGGTTTTCTATGGATGATAGGAAGAACACAAAAACAAAACTGAAGGGTAGTGCAAACCTGATAATGCACCTGAAGCTCTGATTACCACTTGATGTGAATAAGGATTCCTGATCTTCCAAAAGGTTCTGGTAATCTTGATTTGGGCGGAGGCAAAACACAAATTGATCTGGCTTCTAAACAACATCTTCAGAACCCTGCAATCGCAGCACAATGTCTCCTCTAGTTATCAACCATCCATGAATGATTGACCTTGCCGAGAAGGCTAATCCCTGCCTGCAAATCATGAACACAAGCAAGAACAACAAAGAATGTAACACAATTGAAGATGAATGATTAAGCTCACAAAGTTGGGGTCTCACAAACCGATGAACGGTGACACTATTTATGAAAAGAATTGATCTAAGGAAAACCCGCCTAATGGTGCGGTGGCGGCTGTATATGAAGACCCTAGGGTCATGCAAGTCCCTCTAGACACGCTCCTAATTAGGCTCAACTAGATACAAAGCCCAAAGGCCAAAAACAGGCGACGCAGCACCACACAAATTCTGGACCCTCTCTTGTTTCCATGATTCCCGATGACTCCAAATGAATTTTGACATAAGGCTGGCGTCGTTGAAAAGGACTTCTCCTTAGATTTCAGTGTATATGTGTAAGGATCATGACCATTGAGGTCACCTCAAGGTATGATGTTTTGGTGATAAATGACAAACATGAAATATGACTATTGTCTACATGAGTGTTGTTCATGTAGGAAACCTTCTCTACATTATAATGATTATAGACGATGGCCTTGGCGATTGATGACAATGACCGCAAGCATGGAGGCTTGTGAGCTTGATGGAGTCCAAGGGTTGATGGAGATGGATCAAAGCTGAGGATAAGCTATGGAGCTAGTGTTGGGAACATTTGTCTAGTTGTTAGGGCTTTGAGTCCATAGGAAAAAATGGACTATCAAGTGGGTCTAGGTCATTTCTCTTAGGTCATGTCTAGTCGGTGATGTGCAAGGTTGCTCAGTGAAATCACAAGCACTAGATGATAGTGGGGAAGCCAAGGAGCTGTTTGGAGAAGCCGGGAAATGAAGTCAAACGAAGACGACGAGTTTCAGCTTCTAAACGAAGTGACCAGATAGAGGGGTCAATGGTGATCGGATTGTATGATCACTAAGTGATTTTGTCCAAAGACTACAGCAACTCAGCAAGGAATCTATCTATGCCAGGATCCGTAGAGACCGAATGGTACGGTCTACTGACCGGGCGGTCCGGCCAGTATGAGGTGCACAGGGTAGAGAGAAAGCCGAAGTCTGAAATGTTTCTGGACTGGAGCGAGAAATGGACCAGATGGTCCGGTCAGCAGGGAATCAGTAGTGGGCAGAGCCGTTGGAGCTAGATTCTAGAGTGACTGGACGATCCAGTAAGCCAGTGACCGGACAGTCCGGTCAGGAGGTCGAGAAAGCTGATTTCGTAGAGCAACAACTAGTTGGAGGTTGGAAGCCTATATAACTTTGTTGCTGGGGTCTTGGAGACCACTCTTGGCCAGTGGAATACCTAAGAGCATTTGGTAAGGTCCAACAGGAAGAGAGGAGAGCACTGGGAGGAGATATTGCATACCTTCAGAGTGCTAGAGGAGAGTAACTAGAGCATCTTGCACATATAAGGCTAGGGTGTCCTTGAGGGTGTGATCTAGGCTTGACATCGAGGAAAGCCATCAGTTTCAATGAAGTTGAACTCAATGCTCCCCCTTCCTGGCACGCCAACTATCTAGAGATAATCTTGATAGTAATTCTAGGTGTGCGTATGAGTATGAAAGTCCATAGACACAGGACACAGGGTTTAGACAGGTTCGAGCCTCCTGAAGGATAACAACACTACGTCCTATTTGGTGTTTCTGTATTGCTAGGGTTTGCACTAGGGCTAGGGTTTTCCAATGCGAATTCTGATGATCGAAGGGCAGTGGTTTACATGGTGTCGAGACTTATTCTTGACACTAGACATAGGGTAGTTCAACTATGATGATTTATATATAGAATAGGAGTGTGCGTGAGATAAAGAGAAGATGGTTACACAAGATACTGATTTATACAGGTTCGGGCCTCCCGGAGGATAATAACCCTACATCATATGTTCTATGGTATTTGTATTGATATGTCTAGATCATAGATCTAGACGAGAAAGGTAGACATAGATGATGTTGTCTAGTTGTGTCTAATTGTGTCCCGTTGTGGGATCTCTGGTTGAAGGCTTGTCCCTTGAGGGGGACCCCTACCCCGCCTTATATATCCGGGGGGACAGGGTTACATGGCGGATTCCTAGTCGGTCTACTATTCTTATCCTAGTAGGAATATATCTCTACTTTCCTTTTATGTGAGGTACCCTTGTGTCGAGGGTAAATATCAGGGCGCCACGTGGTGCTCCCTAATAACTAAGAGTAACCCATGTGGGCCCCACCTGAAGAAACACCTACACGATAAATCCCACTTTAAGCTGTAGAAGTTGCATCGTGCTCCCGACTCGCCTGACCCATGGGTAGACAGGAATCGGTCGTGGTCCGTTCGACCCCTCGGTAGGAGTCGAGCGATCCATCATGCCCGACCCTCTCGACAGGGGTCGGCAGCCCTGTCGCGCCTCACCTCGCTCCACCCCGTAGAAGGGGTCGGGGCCACCTATTGCGGGCCCTACACCATCATCAGATAGGCTTTGCCACCTCCGACCCTTAGACTGGGAGCTCAAGCTCTGATGAGGCAAGGCCGGAAATGGCGGAGTGGAGAAACTAGACTACCCTGATAGACGCGACTGATCCCAACCCCAAGTGGGTCCGGCAAGGTCTGACCTAGTGTCCTAACCCCAACTGAGGGTCAGTGATCGAGCCTGTAATTCTCAACGGCCAACTGCTTGGTCTTAAATGTCATACCCGCTACGCATGCAAAGTATCAGGGGGTCAAATCCCCCTATACGCCTCGCTGTCTTCGTCTTCGCCCACGCCTGCTGACACATGTGGGCGTGGCAGGGCACTCGATGACGCCATCACCCAATGACATGCTCAACAGTGATGGTATAGGATGACCGATGGACAGGAATGATGATCACCCA
Source organism: Eleusine coracana subsp. coracana (assembly GCA_032690845.1). Lineage (NCBI taxonomy): Eukaryota > Viridiplantae > Streptophyta > Magnoliopsida > Poales > Poaceae > Eleusine > Eleusine coracana. The sequence continues at coordinate 36,966,441 of CM064418.1, forward strand.
GCCGCATAACATGACAGTGCCCATGATGCACCATGCCACGTCCCATGAAGCACGCCGTCAACAGTGGCCGAGAGGACGTGACCCGACGACGGAAGACAGGGGCAAGCCCGTAGCGCAGCGTCACCCTTGGTCACCGAGATTGTGCGACAGGATGGTCAAGACTTGAAGACCACGGCCATCAATCGGGAGCTTCGCCTTCTCCAACACAACTTCAACAACTATGCACGTGTAGATCTCTTTCTCTCTCCCTCTCTCTCTCTATAAATGGGCCCGCCCCCTCAGAATATAAAGGGGAGCCTTTCTTTTTCTTCAGGATAGGACAGACGCAACTCAGCACAACACACTCACTCGCACCCGAGACTTGGAGAAGCCCCTCCTCTCTCACCACCATTGTACTGAACCCCTGAGCAAGTAACACGAGTAACCTCGAGAACTGGACATAAGGATTCACCCTGAACCAGTTTAACCCCCCGTGTCCTCTTGCTAAGCCATTATAGAATCCAAAGCGCGTGCCCTCGGAACAAACTCTACTAGCTGGTGATCAGAACACCGATAGTTGGCGCGCCAGGTAGGGGGATTTGCGCACTTTGCTTCATCACTTTTCGGTTTAGATGGGAACTCCCTCTCTCTGGCAGCAGCAACTTGTTCAGGAGCCTCGAATTGGTTGCCACCGCTGACCAGAAGCTGCTGTGCATCAGCATTCCGGCACCCTCGCCACCCTCGGTCCCAATGCCCACCCACGAGGTGGCGTGCCCCTGGTGGCTGGAGGACTCTGACGGCGTTCCTGCCTTCAGGATCATGAAAGATGGGACGTCGGGGCTCGACTATGAGCCAATCCCGAACCCTATCACAACAGTCATCGCCATCTCCACCGAGGCAATGCGCGCGATTCGAGTTGAACCCGCCGGGCTGCATGTCACCGATCGCCACGCGGTGTCGCCCGGTCTTGCCGACTAGTTGTGGCTCCACCTGGAGCGCTACCTGGGCCCTACTCCCAGCTATGACGACCTTCACTGTTTCACGTTTGCGTTAGAAAACATCCATGGGCAGATCCTCGGTGGAGAGCCCCTTCATCCGGGCCGCCTCGCCGGACACCCCTCAGAGGGATACCCGAGCGACCCCTAGAATGCCATGGGGTGTTTTCGAGATTTAGCTCTCGGACCCATGGCCTCCGCCTACACTGACCAGGGCTTCATTGGGGTGATCGACTACCTTGATGACTCCCTCTTCGACCTCCTCGACGTCGGCTCACTGGAGGACTGTGACTCCACCTCCGAGAGCTCTGAGGGGAACTGCGACCTCCCGCGTGGATGCCACATGGTGCAGCTCATGTCCGCGGCTACGGAAGGGGACCCTGGCACCTCGGCCACTGGAGCCCAGGTAAACCCCGAGATGCCTGAAACCGCAAACCCGGCGACGGGTGTGGCGGTGATGGAGGCGCTCGTCAACATACCCATCACAGATGCCACCAGAACCTATCCGGTACAGCACCACGAGGATATCCAGCAGCGGCTGAAGGCCCGGCGAGCGGAGCTCAAAGAAACCCGGCGCCATCTAGAACACAAGAAAGGAGAAATTGACTGCGAGCTGGCCCGTGCCATGGCCCGTGACGTCCAGTAGTGCATCATCACCAACGACCAAGGATCCTCGCAGTTTACCTGCGTAGGGTATAATATAGCGGCAGCAGCCACGCTCCTCAAAACTCTCATGGAGCCCACTACGCCCGAGGCCCAATGAGCCCAGCGCGAGGCGGCCGCACTCCTGGCTAAGGCCACCGAGCTTCAAGTGGAGAGCTTGTTAAGGCGAGCCGCTCAGTACAGCCAACAGATCTCCACCTCCAGATGCGCAGGGGGAGACGACGACGCCGGTTCGTAGCAGAACTCGGTCCACCAACTAGCCCCCGCAAGAGGCACACCCAAGAAAGCCTTGGTCCACGACCGGATCAGAGCGAAATGCGACGCGTGCCACACCCTCAAGGCGCACGAGCGGGAGAAGGAATGACTCCACAAAGAAAGGGGTCGCCAGCCGCGCCGTGGAGACCGGTACAACAACACCGACGAGGAGCAGAGCCGGAGCATGAGCCCTCCCAGGCCGCGGGTCTTCAGTTGGCGCATTCGTAGCACAGAGTTCCCCCAGCGCTTCCACGCCCCCGTGACCGTCAGCAAATACGCGGGGGAGACAGATCCTGGCCTCTGGCTTGAGGACTATCGCCTCGCATGCCAGGCAGGAGGAGCCATCGACGACCTAGCCATCATCCGCAACCTTCCCCTGTACCTCGCGGACTGGGGCCATGCCTGGCTCGAGCACCTCCCTGAAGGTCAGATTCACAACTGGGGCGACTTGAGGGATGTTTTTATCAGCAACTTCCAGGGGATGTACGTCCGCCCAAGCAACCCTTGGGACCTTAAGAATTGTTGATAAAAGATTGGCGAGTCCCTCAGGGACTACATCCGGTGCTTTAGCAAGAAGTGCAATGAGCTGCCCAACGTGGACGATGCAGACATCATCGGACCCTTCATTTCTGGTGCCACTTCGGAACAGCTCATCCATTAGCTGGGTCGAAAGGGCCCGCGCACGACATGCAAGCTCCTGGACATCGCCATGAGCTTTGCCTCTGATGAGGAGTGCATCGGGGTGGTCCTCCAGCGAGCGCTAGAGAGCAAAGGCAAAGAAAAACGGGTGGAAGAGGCTGGTGATGGTGCCTCCGACCACACGAGGAAGAAGAAGAACAAGTCTTGGGGCTCACGCGGCCCCGTTATGGCCGCCACCGACCGCAAACCGCCGAGACCCACGACAGGGGAGGCTCCAAACCACTTCAAGAAGAAGTGGAACAGCCCATGCCCGAACCATGGGTTCCCCGTCACACACCTCCTCAAGGACTGCTCTACGATGAAGAAATTCCTCCAAGAGGAAGCCAAGAAAGGAGACGCGGGGAAGGCGCTGGAGCCTGACACACCGGACCCCATGGACAACAACAACGACGAGCAAGGAGGGTCGGTCTTCCCTAATCCCAAGGTCTGCCACATGATCTTCATGGGACCCGAGTCCCGGGGAAGCCGCCACACCACGAATATCGAGCAGCGCGAGGTCTTCGCAGCTGAGCCCGCCACCCCAGCCTTCCTCAAGTGGTCGGACTCACCAATGACCTTCGATCGGTTGGACCACCCTCAACACGTCCCGTGGCAGGGTCGGTACCCACCCATGGTCGACCCTATCATCGCGGATGTTCGACTCTCCAAGGTGATGATGGACGGTGGGAGCTACATCAATATCATGTGTGGTGACACGCTTGATCTGCTCGGCATCGACCGGTCACGCCTCCAGCGGCCAGGCATGCCTTTCCATGGGATTGTCCTGTGATGGCAGGCCATGCCTCTCGGGTGGATCAGCCTCCCTGTCACCTTCGAGATCTCGTCCAACTTTCGGATCGAGACCCTTGTCTTCGAGGTCATCGACTTCCCAGGAGTGTATCATGCTCTCTTAGGACGCCTGTGCTATGTGTCACATCCCAAAATTTCCCATTTTGGAATGTGACCCGCTTTCAAACAATATATTTGGATTTCTCAAATTTTGAAACAATTTATAAGAAACTTTGCAAATTAACAAAGATTTTATTGGGTTGAAGAAAATTGCTCTATGTCACAAAAGTTTTCAGTTTTGAACCAAAATCTTTCTAGATAAGTAAAAAAAATGATTTGATTTCAATATTTTGTCATTTTTTTATTCCATGTTAATCTGAGAAAAATTGAAATACTTCCATAAACAATTCTATGGAAAGTAACTCTACCTACCATAAACACTTAAAAGGAAAGAACAAGAGAATAAATTGCCATCAATAATGTATTTATTCTTCATAAATCTCCTTCCATATTCTTCCCCAACCTGCCCCCACCTCTCCTATATATACTAGGCCCCCTACCACGTCCTCTTCACCTCCCTCAAACCCTCACAACGCCACAAGGCTGCCGCCATGCCACCCTGCCCACGCATCCAGCAACAGTTCTGCTAGTTGGCTTTGGCGTTCCCAGTGATCCACCCATCCAAATGCCGCCAAAGTTTACATGGAGGTGTGCCCAGATGTCCTCTATAACATATCCAAAATTCAGCACCATTTGACGTTGTATGCCTCTGGGATCTGCATCGCAATGGCAGCTGCTCTCTGATCTGGGCAAAACCAGCGCGCATGACGGTAAATCCATCCCATTTTCTCCAAATCCAGAGATAGTCTTGATGAAACCTATACTCCTACTTGTGTGCCAGGGTCTTGTGATCATCTACACCATGGGGTTCCCCTAGAACAGCAATGGTGTGACCAGGAATGTGATCTGTTCTCGATTTGCCGTTGGACGACCTCCTAACGATGCAGCCAACCGATCTCCATTACAGGTGATTTCTAATCCAATTCACCTTGCATTTCACATGTTCCACATTACTATAAATATTTATGTTCAGATTATTCCTTGAGAACAAGCACCAATCATTGGGAACGCGCACATATTCGTTGCAGTGTCTGTGCGCAGCCATAGTCCTTGCAGCTTTAACCTTGCATATCTTTTGATCCACAACCCCGATTTTGGTGATTCTTTCGCCTACATTCTTGTATCACAATAAAATTTCCAATTGCATCCTTTGTTCAACCATACCCAATTGTTCTATATCATGCATTGTATATTTATTGTGTGTATGCTTTGCATGTCTTGCGCGAATAGGATTTTTACGCACGGAAATCGTATGAGGACGAAGATCAAGATTGTTTTTCACTGAGCAGCAGCATATAATTTAAGGCAAGTGTCCTTGATGCATTTTGATCCTATTATGAATGTTATTGTAGAATTGCATGCTTGTGTCAAATGAATGGGTACCTATTATTAGGGTTTACTAGTACTGCTTTACCTTGTCCTTGTCGCCTTGAACTAGAGGTTTAGTTAGCTGAGGGTAGACATGCTTAGTTGCTTATTGGGTTGTTGGGTTCAATTAATCCTAACTAATGAACAAGCCACATTGGGAATAATTTGGTAATCTTTTAGCAACATGGACATAGGGATCTGAACAAGCTGGATAAAATGGATTTGGTGCCGTGGGCACATGTTGGGTGGTGGTATGCTTGTTGTAGATCCTAGGAACCGGTTCTTGGAGCGATGACCAAGACAACAATGCCATCACAAGGCTGCTATGGAACAGCTTGGCTGATTAATTAGGAGTTCTCCCAGTGTCGGTGCAGCATTTGGTGGAGCGGGGAATGGAAGTCGAGAGGACTATCCTTGTATCCGAATGGCTCAAGAGGGGGCTCCTAGGGTGATGAGCTGCTTGTTGATGGGCTATCACTTATGGATGGGATTGGAACCTTAGTGGCTAGCATGTACTGGGAGACCCTTTGGAAAAGCCTCGTAGTGATCTCCTGGCCACACACCTAAGGAAGTGTGCTAGTGCTTGGCCGGCATGGCAACATGGAGACTCTAATCCACCTGGCAACGGGGGATGAAATCATGACTTGTGGGTAAAGTGGCGCAACTACCATGACAGCCATGTTCACGGTCATGAGCGGCCTGGATCCCTCACAAGATTAGTTTGGGTATGGATGGTGAAGGTTGGGAAGGGTTGGTTGGTCGATGGGATTAGACTTGTTCGATAGTACCCTATGGATTAATGATTGGGATGACCCCACTTAGTAAATAGGATGCTTAGGTTAATTAAAAACTCATGCAATAAACCCTTATAAGCCTTCCTTGTCTATAGCCCCATGTCATCTTTTCCCCTACTTGTTGAGTACGACATGTACTCACCCTTGCTATATACCACATTGCTGCTCAGCTATAGGAGAAGAATGGTACAACGATGAAGACAATGGAGAAGAGCTCTAGGCCTGCGGTTTTCCGGTCGACTTCCTGTGGGAGCTGAAGGACGCCAACGCTTAGTTTATTCCACTGCACTGTAATTTTATTTCTTTTGACCTACGGGTCGCCCTTGTAATAAAGTTATTGATTTAATCAAGATATTGTTCTTTTATCATAATAATTGTCCTGTGTGCATGAAAACTTATTCCTGGGCACGCATACAGATGCATTCAATTTTGGTCATTGGAACCGGGTGTGACAAGTGGTATCAGAGCTATATCAACCGCAGAACGCAAGCCTAGTTAGAAATGGTTGGTTTTTAAAGTACAATTTTGCAAACTCTACTTCTTTCCCCTACTTCCTTGACTATTTCATTTTCTCCTTGTGTTTTGAGATAAAATGTTTTATCGACTTGCCTAGCCAATAGGTTGTATATAATTTCAATTTAGGTTCACTTCTCCTAGGCCTACCATTACTTGATATTAGGAAGGTGCCCTAGATTGTATTAGTTCTACGTGCAATTGCGATTGGTTGTTTTATTGTGATGTGCTTGTGTGATCATTTTCTTGTTTCAAACACCTTTCTTTAAGCTTTACCCTTGTCCATGGCCACATTGATCCTATTTTGTTTGTCCACTCCAATACTATCTTTCTGTTCGATGAGATGGCCAAGTCAAGGAGGATTGTCATCATCAACAACAACTCAAGTAACAAGATATACTAACGAAGTATCTCCACATCAAGAAGTGAAGCTCTTAGTAAGGTAGATGAAGATGAAGCTAAGGCATCATTGTCGGTCTCCGTTTGTTGAGTAGTGTATGATTGCTTTGTGTGATATAGGTTACTTTGTGCCTATCTTCCTTGACCAACATTTCATCCTTAAAATGTATCTATCATCCTTCATGCATATAGTGCGATCCATTAACCCATATATGATCGATTCCAACTTTGCCTTTATATCTTCTCTGTCCTCGTATATTGGTCTAACATTGCTCTCCGATCCAAGCATCTTAATCTAATCTCCTGAATCCCGAGACAAGATTCCTGTTAAGGGGGTAGATTGTCACATCCCAAAATTTCCCATTTTGGAATGTGACCCGCTTTCAAACAATATATTTGGATTTCTCAAATTTTGAAACTATTTATAAGAAACTTTGCAAATTAACAAATATTTTATTGGGTTGAAGAAATTGCTCTATGTCACAAAAGTTTTCAGTTTTGAACCAAAATCTTTCTAGATAAGTAAAATAATTTTATTTGATTTGATTTTAATATTTTGTCATTTTTGGATTCCATGTTAATTTGAGAAAAATTGAAATCCTTTCAATCAAATTTTATGAATGTACATTATGTTTTAAAATGGGGCTCAACTATCACCGTCCCCTTGACTCATGTTAGTGCATCATCGAACACCGTCTTCCAAACTTATTTCATCACATTACATCTTCGTTCATCATATATATCACCCTACGAGTCGTTGACGTATCGAGACTCAATGTCATCCACATTCGTTTTACCTACTGCATGGATGTTCCTAGATGTGATGCCTTCCTTTTTTACCCCAACCTTCCATAAAACTTTCTATGGAAAGAAATCCCTCCTTTCATAAACATTTCTATGGAAAGAAACTTCACCTACCATAAACACTTAAAAGGAAGAAACAAGAGAATAAATTACCATCAATAATGAATTTATTCTTTATAAATCTCCTTCCATATTCTTCTCCCACCTGCCCCCACCCCTCCAATATATACTAGGCCCCCTCCCATGTCCTCCCCACCACACTCAAACCCTCACCACGCCACAAGGCTGCCGCCACGACACCCTGCCCTCGCGTCCAGCAATAGTTCTGCTAGTTGGCTTTGGCGTTTCCGGTGATCCACCCATCCAAATTCCGCCAAAGTTTACATGGAGATGCGCCTAGATGTCCTCTATAACATATCCAAAATTCAGCACTATTTGACATTGTATGCCTCCGGGATCTGCATCGCAATGGGAGCTGCTCTCTGATCTAGGCGAAACCAGTGCGCATGACGGTAAATCCATCCCATTTTCTCCAAATCCAGAGATAGTATTGATGAAACCTATACTCCTACTTGTGTTCCAGGGTCTTGTGATCATCTACAACATGGGGTTCTCCTAGAACGGCAATGGTGTGACCAGGAACGCGATCTGTTCTCGATCTGCCGTTGGATGACCTCCCAATGATGCAGCCAACCGATCTCCATTACAGGTGATTTATAATCCAATTCACCTTGCGTTTCACATGTTCCACATCACTAGAAATATTTCTGTTTAAATTATTCCTTGAGAACGAGAGCCAATAATTGGCAACGCACACATATTTCTTGTAGTGTCTGTGCGTAGCCATAGTCCTTGCAGCTTTAACCTTGCATATCTTTTGATCCACAACCCCGATTTAGGTGATTCTTCCGCCTACATTCTTGTATCACAATAAACTTTCCAATTGCATCATTTGTTCAACCATACCCAATTGTTCTATATCATGCATTGTGTATTTATTGTGTGTATGCTTCGCATGTCTTGCGCGAATAGGATTTTTATGCACGGCAATCGTACGAGGACGAAGATCAAGATTTGTTTTCACTGAGCAGCAGCATCTAATTTAAGGTAAGTGTCCTTGATGCATTTTAATCCTATTATGAATGTTATTGTAGAATTGCATGCTGCTGTCAAATGAATGAGTACCTATCGTTAGGGTTTACTAGTATTGCTTTACCTTGTCCTTGTCGCCTTGAACTAGAGGTTTAGTTAGCTGAGGGTAGACATGCTTAGTTGCTTATTGTGTTGTTGGGTTCAATTAATCCTGACTAATGAACAAGCCACATTGGGAATAATTTGGTAATCTTTTAACAACATGGACATAGGGATCTCAACAAGCTGGATGGAATGGATGTGGTGTCGTGGGCACATGTTGGGTGGTGGTATGCTTGTTGTAGATCCTAGGAACCGGTTCTTGGAGCAATGACCCTGGACAACAGTGCCATCACAAGGCTGCTATGGAACAGCTTGGCTGATTAATTAGGAGTTCTCCCAGTGCCGGTGCAGCATTTGGTGGAGCGGGGAATGGAAGTCGAGAGGACTGTCCTTATATCCGAATGGCTCAAGAGGGGGCTACTGGGGTGATGAGCTGCTTGTTGATGGGCTATCACTTATGGACGGGAGTGGAACCTTAGTGGCTAGCATGTACTGGAAGACCCCTTGGAAAAGCCTCGTAGTGATCTCCTGGCCGCACACCTAAGGAAGTGTGCTAGTGCTTGGCCGGCATGGCAACATGGAGACTCTAATCCACCTGGCAACAGGGGACGAAATCATGACTTGTAGGTAAAGTGGCGCAATCTCTGCAGAGTGTAAAACTGTCATGATAGCCATGCTCACGGTCATGAGCGGCCTGGATCCCTCACGAGATTAGTTTGGGTATGGATGGTGAAGGTTGGGAAGGGTTGGTTGGTGGATGGGATTAGACTTGTTTGATAGCACCCTGTGGATTGATGGTTGGGATGACCCTACTTAGTAAATAGGATGCTTAGGTTAATTAAAAACTCATGCAATAAACCCTTATAAGCCTTCCTTGTCCATAGCCCCATGTCATCTTTTCCCCCACTTGCTAAGTACGACATGTACTCACCTTTGCTATATATCACATTGCTGCTCAGCTACAGCAGAAGGATGGTACAACAATAAAGATAATGGAGAAGAGCTCTAGGCCTGCGGTCTTTCGGTCGACTTCCTATGAGAGCTGAAGGACACCAACACTTAGTTTATTCCACTGCATTGTAATTTTATTTCTTTTGACCTACGGGTCGCCCTTGTAATAAAGTTATCAATTTAATAAAGATATTGTTCTTTTATCACAATAATTGTCCTGTGTGCGTGAAAACTTGTTCCTGGGCCAAGTTCATGGCGGTCCCCAACTACATCTACCTCAAGCTCAAGATGCCGGGACCCAAAGGGGTCATCACCGTCAACGCGTCCCTCTAGCGAGCCTTCCAGTGCGAAATAGAGAACGGCGATCTCAACGCGGCGGCAATGGCCTCCAAGGAGCTCGAGGCCATGCGAACTCACCTCGATGAGGAGACCCCTGACGCCAGCCACAAGAACGCCTCCGTAAAGCCCACGGAAGACACCAAAGAGGTGTGGATCAACCCCAACGGTGACGTGAGCAAGACGGTGAGGGTGGGGGCCTCCCTTACTTTGAAATAGGAAAGCACACTCGTCCACTTCCTCGATGCCAACATCGACATTTTTGCGTGGAGGCCCTCAGATATGCCCAGCATACCGAGGGAGATCGTCGAGCACTCCTTGAACATCAAGCTAGGTTATGAAGCAGTGACTACGCCGTTTTGACGAGGAGAAGCGCAGAGCGATCGACGAGGAGAATGGGAAATGGAGGTAAAGGCAGCCGGTTTCATCAAGGAGGTATATCACCCCGACTGGTTAGCTAATCATGTCCTTGTAAATAAGAAGAATGGGAAATGGAGAATGTGTGTTGACTATACGGGCCTGAACAAGGCATGTCCGAAGGATCCTTTTCCTTTGCCATGCATAGACCAGATAGTTGACTCCACGGCGAGGTGTGAAACCATCTATTTTCTGGACGCTTACTCTGAATATCACTAGATCACGATAGAAGAATCCGACCAGCTCGTGACATCTTTCATCACCCCGTTTGGTTCTTACTGCTACGTAATGATGCCTTTCAGGCTCAAGAATGCCAACGCGACCTTCCAACGCTGTATGCAATGGTGTTTCGACCATTTGATCAGCCACACAGTCGAGGCCTATGTGGGACATAGTCATCAAAACGCAAAAGGTAGACACCCTCGTGGCTGATCTCGAGCGAGTCTTTGCCAAGCTTCGCACGAACGAGGTCAAGCTAAACCCTGAGAAGTGTGTCTTTGGGGTCCTGAGAGGGATGCTCCTCAGGTTCATCGTCTCTGAATGGTGCATCAAGGCCAATCCTGAAAAGATCTCTGCGATCGAGTGGATGGGCCCGGTTCAAACCTTAAGGGGTTGCAACATCTCATAGGTTGTCTGGCGGCACTCAGCCGTTTTTATCTCCCGCCTTGGCGAGAGAGTGCTTCCGCTGTACATGCTCCTGAAGAAGTCTGACCACTTTGAATGGATGCCCGAGGCATAGTCAGCTCTTGACGACGTCAAGCGCATACTGAGCAACACCCCAGTAGTGACACCCCCGACCCCGGACGAGGCTTTGTTATTATACATAGCAGCAATGACCCAAGTCGTGAGCTCGGCGCCTGTGGTCGAGCGGGAAAGAAAAGGCCACGCCCTGAAAGTTCAGCACCCCGTCTACTACATCAACGAAGTCCTATCAGATTCAAAGACCCGATACCCCCAGATCCTCAAGATCCTCTACGCAGTCATGGTGGCTGGACGAAAGCTCCGCCACTACTTCGACTCCCATCCGATACACATTGTGAGTTCTTTTCCCCTCCGAGAAATCATATAGAACAGGGATTCAGTGGGTAAGGTTGCCAAGTGGGCGCTCAAGCTGATGGGGCATGACATCACGTACCAACCTCAAGCGGCCATCAAGTCCAAGGTGCTCGTAGACTTTATAGCGGAGTGGACCATAGCGCAACTCCCACTCGTTCTCGTCGACCAAGAGTACTGGGTCATGTACTTCAATGGGTCATTCATGCGTGCGGGAGCAGGGGTCGGCCTCGTCTTCGTCTCTCCACTCGGGGTACATATGCAATACGATATTCGTTTACATTTCCCTGCTTCAAACAACTTCACCGAGTACGAAGCGCTCGTCAATGGGCTCAAGATCGCCACTGAGCTGGGCATCAAACGGCTAGAAATCCAGGGAGACTCCTAGCTCATGGTCGATGAAATCGTGAAGGAGTCCAGCTACTCCAAGACAGCGCTCCAAGACGCGCTGGACCAGATAGACGAGGCGCAAGATGTCGCGCTCCTCCACTCGGCCAAGTACCAACAAGCACTCTAGCGCTACCATGACCGCAACATGAGGGACAGAGACCTACTCGTGGATGACCTTGTTTTGTGCAGGGTTCAAGACAAGAGGGGTTGGCACAAGCTCTCTCCACCTTGGGAAGGACCGTACATCGTCTCCCGAGTCCTTCAGCCCGACACCTATAAGCTGAAGACCATGGACGACGGCGAGCTCAAGAACGCATGGAACATCTCATAGCTATGTAAATTCTATCCCTAGCTTTCCGTTTCATGCACCCTCGCGTGCCTCGCTCGCTCTTAAGTGACACCCGACCCCCCCCCTCGAAAAGGGGTCGGACGTCACTCGGGGGCTACAACAGGGCGCACGACACTTTATTTTTTCTTCTTTCTTAATCAAAAGTCATAGCCACGTAGCTGTGTTGGACCTTGAAACTCACTATGGCGATAAGCGAAGTAAGTCACAGGCCATGCAGGTTCACGGTCGAGTTGGTCGGAGGTCGCAACGTCGTGCTAGCCCCAGCGGCCATGATAACGGCGATCACCAACAAAACCAAACCTCCAAGGGCTCGGGGGCTCAAGATTCGTGGATCAAAACAGGAGAGACGAAGGCCCAACACTTCAATCAAACCAAATACGAATTAAAATTGTTTAAGGCCACCACGGGCAAACGAAACTAAGTAACCACCAGTTCAGAGTCGAATTATTACATGGGCATGATGGCCCACCAAACCGACCAAAAACAACTAAAAACGATTATTGACTAATTCTCCTCTCCTCTAGGAAGCACCTCCTTCTCGTGCGCACGGGCCAGGGTATCAGCGTGGGGGGCAGTGCGCGCCCGGATCACCTCCATCTGCTCAGGGGTGTAGCCTTCAACATGGCTCGAGCTCAGGGCCTCGAACTCAGCCTCGACCAGCTCGAAGTGAGTCACAATGACGCGGAAGGCAAGGCGTATACCGAAGCGGACGCCCCGCCGGATCCTGTCGCATCCCGCCTCCATCAGCCCCCCGACCCACTCAACAGGTGCGACATCAAGGGGAAGATCAACTTGAAGCTCTCGTGTGGCCCAACCCATCAGAGCGTGAAGCTTGCCTCCCGCCTCGACCTCCTAACAGAGCGATCCCTCAACCGCCGCCAGCCTAGACCCGAGGTCTGCACGAATCCTTCGAGGTCAACAAAACAAATGAAAATGGAACAGGTGAAGGTAAGGAAACATGAGAAAGGAGGGTTTAAATAGGAGATCCGCACCCTGCGCACGATCAAAATGGATTGCGAGAAGTCCGCTCGTTGCCCACCAGGTAAAGAGTCTCTTAACTCCCCACTCCGCGCCACGCGCGGGCGCTGCATCCCACATATTTCCTTAACTCCATCCACCCACCGAAAACTCCTCGATCCCTGCAAACATCTCCGCACATCACGGGTCCCACCACTGCTTCCACGGCTGCAAAAAAAGGCGCCCCCTCGACTATCGCGACCAGGGAGATAGAACGGCCGCACAATTCACCTGGGACCACCACGACGCAAGGACCAGGTAAATCGCTTTGATCCAACCGCTTCCTATCTCCGCGCGGAGTGAGGCCAACCACGCAAGGCCCGCTTAAGCCCTACGCCGCACTCCGGGTTCCGAAATAGGCACGTCGTGTAGGCCCCACCGGCCAGGCCACATCGAGTTAATTTCCCCAGTAAGCGAGGACAAAGGAGGCACGAGGTAATTCACACGACCCTGCTACAGGGCGAGCGGCGTAGGTAAGGCGGGATAAGGGGCTGAAAACTGCCTCGATGGCCTGATGGTGTTACGGTTCTAAGGCTGGTCCTGCGAAGGGATTCAACATCCACCGAGAATGCAAGACAGAGCGAGGGGCACGAGCGATGGGCACACCTAGCAGCCAGTACCCCGACCCCCGAGGGTCATGGGCATCGCGGAGTAGCGTTTGAGTCCAGTTTCGACTCGTCTCTTGGTATCTCCACGAAGAGAGGCAGCTAGCCATCATGACCTATCAAATGGTCGCGACAACCAGCCGAGTCAGAAAGACGGATTTATGAGATCGACCACCAGCTGGTCCACTGGAACTCCGTCGACGGGAAACCGGGGGTCTCACTCGGATGAACCCGATAGTAGCTCACTGAGCAACCGTTTTCAACCACCGAGGCAAAAGCATGGCCCGGCTCTATCCTCCATCCCACGAACGGGATGCGGAAGGAGAAAATGAAGAAGTTGAAATGACCCCTCGACCGATCGTTCAGCATCGAGCGGGGATGCGAGGGTCGGCATCGCCAAACGAGACCCAATGATGGGGTCACAATTCTTTATTCCTTAAACAAAGGCCGACTCATACAAAACTGCCTTCCTTTTTCCCCTCTTTACAAGGGCGAGCCCGATGGCTCAAAAACAAAAAGAACAAGGAAAAAGAGTCAACCCTAGAGGCCTATTACAAGGCAAAAGTGGTACCCGCACCTCGGCGGGTACATACGAGGTGAAGAACCAGTGATGCTTCATCGTTGGGGAAAGATGCCCTCATATGAGGCCAGCCATTTCCGCCTATGAGGAAGGCGAGCAGCTCGGCCGCACCATATGGCTGTTGCTGGAGCTGCTTCTTGGGACTAAGGAACACCCCATCAGTGGGGAGTCCAGTCCGGCGCCTCTTCTTAACCCCACACCTACAGTGTCGCCAAGAAAGAACGCGGCGGGACCTAATAAGCCATGGAAACCCACTATGCGGAGCCCCCTTTAACTCCACCTCTCCCGAGCGAGGGGGGAACATAACTAAGGTTGAGCCAGCCTCCTCACAACCGACTAGACGACCGTGTCAGGACGGTCGAGAGCTTATCGCCTGCAAATTCCCGTCCCCGTCCTTACTGCCAGAGGCATCATCACACTCGGAAGCCATGAAGACAACGGTCAACTAAGCAAGAGCTAGTCGTATCTCGAGAGTCCCGGACCATATCGTGTGGATCTTAGGCACCAGGATGGAGCGATACAAAACCCATCCGCGCCCTTAAATAGCCGAACTAGGCCGCGTCCTTGGATACCCTGCCCAGGCAGCGAGCCCGAGGCAGCTCGCTTGAGGCGCACATCATCCTGCGTGATGGAGAGCCTGCCTCGGGCCGGGCCAATGAACAAAGGCCTCCCAGGCGACCCACGCGTCAGATTAGGGACCCACCGGAAGAAGCCTCTGTGCGGCGCACGCCAAAAGAAAACAAGAGCATGCCTCTCAAGTGATGCCAGGTCACGCCTTTTGAGACAAGTGCAGCGTGACATGATGCCTCACAGAAGCTCTGCAGGTCGGAGCCACCCCTCTCTGCAGACACGTCACGCCTCTCGCTCTGCTCGAGGCCTGAGCCACAGATGCCTCAGCAGCCTCGCAAACCACGTCCGATAGATAAAGCCAAAAAACGAGTCCATACGGACTCCTTCTTTGGCTCGGGGGCTACACCCGACTGGTGCGCTCGTGCGCACCCCCTGTCGTAACCAAAAAAACTACTGCCACCGTGTCCAGCCGAGGCACGAGTTTCGCAAAAACTCACCCCCTGGCTCAGGGGCTACACTCGTCCGGTGTGCTCGCGCGCACCCCGAACGGGTCAAGCAACTCGCAAATCGACCCCGCTTACCCTGGCTTGCGTCCACAAAAATCCCCCGAACGACTCTTCGACTCACTCGGGGGCTTGGGGGCTACCGTCGAGGGCAAATATCGGAGTGCCACATGGAGCTCGCTAATAACTAAGAGGGACCCAAGTGGGCCCCACCTGAAAAAACACCTACACGATAAATCCCACTTTAAGCTGCAGAAGTCGCATCGTGCTCCCGGCTCGCCCGACCCATGGGTAGACAGGAACCGACCGTGGTCCATTCGACCCCTCGATAGGAGTCGAGCGATCCACCACACCCGACCTCGTCGGCAGGGGTCGGGAGCCCTGTCGCGCCTCACCTCGCTCCACCCCGCAGAAGGGGTCAGGGCCTCCCATCATGGGCACCACACCGTCATCAGATAGGCTTCGCCACCTTAGACCCTCGGACTGGGAGCTCAAGCTCTGACGAGGCGAGGCCGGAAATGGCGGAGTGGAGAAACTCGACTACCCTGACATAAGCGACTGATCCCAACCCCAAGTGGGTCCAGGAAGGTCTGACCTAGTGTCCTAACCCTAACTGAGGGTGAGTGATCGAGCCAGTAACTCTCAATGGCCAACTGCATGGTCTTAAATGTCGTACCCGCTATGCATGCATAGTATCAGGGGGTCAAATCCTCCTATACGCCTCGCTGCCCTCGTCGCCACCCACGCCTGCTGACGCAAGTGGGCGTGGCAGGGCACTCGATGATGCCATCACCCGATGGCATGCTCAACAATGACAGTATAGGATGACCGATGGACAGGAATGATGATCACTCGGCCACATAACATGACAGCACCCATGATGCACCATGCCACGTCCCATGAAGCACGCCATCAACAGTGGCCGAGAGGACACGACCCAACAATGGAAGACGGGGGCAAGCCCATAACATAGCGTCACCCCTGGTCACCGAGATTGTGTGACGGGATGGTCAAGACTTGAAGACCACGGCCATCGATCGGGAGCTTTGCCTTCTCCAATACGACTTCAACAACTATGCACGTGTAGATCTCTTTCTCTCTCCCCCTCTCTCTCTATAAATGGGTCCGCCCCTCAGAATATAAAGGGGAGCCTTTCTTCTTCTTCTTCAGGACAGGACAGACGCAACTCAGCACAACACACTCACTCGCACCCGAGACTTGGAGAACCCCCTCCTCTCTCACCACCATTGTACTGAACCCTAGAGCAAGTAACATGATCAGGCCCGAGAATTGGACGTAGGGGTTCACCTCGAACCAGTATAACCCCCCGTGTCCTCTTGCTAAGCCATTGCTAAAATCCAAAGCGCGCGCCCCCGGAACAAATTCTACTAGCCGGTGATCAAAATAACGACACCTGGGTCCATGTCATCGACAGTAGGCCCCGAGAGTCTTGCAAGCTTGATAATAGTCTTCAGTAGCTTCCCGACTGGTTTATGGCATGTAGAATACTTCAAATTTATATCAGCCAACTTGTGAGAGTCTCAAAGATCCATAAATGTCTTCGAGAAATCATCTGGTGCGCCGAATAGGTGCACCTAATTAGGTGTAGCCCTTGACTCTTGAATCATTTAGAAATTGCAAATACTACAAGAATCCAAATCAAGAATAGTCGTATTGGCTCTCTTTAAGAAAAATTTGCTCGAATCATCAAATCCGAGTGATAAATAACTCAGTAGAGTGACACCAATCACTACCGAGTGATAAATGATTCAGACGAGTGACTTCAATCACCGCTGAGTGGTAGATGACTCAAACTAATGACGGAGTGGCAAACGCGCTCAACTCAGAACATCATGTTCGAGCGACAGCGGCGCTCAACTCAATGATGAGGTCGAGTGAAGAAAATAATCAAAGTTGATGTAGTCGCCGACCGCTGATGTAGTAGAAATCATCGTGATGACCGAATGACACCGATGTTCTGATATATGGTTGACCGATGGCGGTGGTCAGATGTGATGCAGGAGACCGATGGTGATAGTCGGAGCTGATGTAGCCGACCGATGAAGGCAGTCGGTGCTAGTGTAGCCGACCGATGAAGGCAGTCAATGCTGGTGTAGCCGACTGATGAAGGCAGTCAGAACTGGCATGGTCGATTGATGAAGGTGGTCGGAGCTGTAAGCCGGCCGATGAAGGAGAAAAAATCACTCTATGTCGAGTGGTATATCTGTCTATCCGTCA
Source organism: Eleusine coracana subsp. coracana (assembly GCA_032690845.1). Classification (NCBI taxonomy): domain Eukaryota; kingdom Viridiplantae; phylum Streptophyta; class Magnoliopsida; order Poales; family Poaceae; genus Eleusine; species Eleusine coracana. The sequence goes on from CM064418.1 coordinate 36,984,001, forward strand.
TGGATGTTTCTGACAATAAAGGAAATTAGAATGATTAGTTATAATTAATATTGTTTGCTTAGAAACTTATTTTTATAAGCCAAATAAATCAATCATCTGAAAAGTCAAATCTATCCATTTTCCCCTTTAAGTAGACCGACTGATGCATAGCAGTATACGTGTGTTAGCAACCAGACTGATCCATCGTAGGATACTTAGTACAAAATATAAAGAGCTCAGAGCTTGGTCTGCTGCAACAATATCGGTCATAATTATTCTTGCGTAGTAATTAGAACCAGTCGACACATGACCTCTCGTAGCTTTGGCTCTGGGTTTAGTATAGTGGCAGTCTGTCACGTAGCAAAGAAGTTTTATGCCTTCGTTGCTTGTCGGCATAAGACCAAAAATAAGACCAAATCGCAAATAAAATGCAATGTATCGATCGAGGCTAAAGCCAAAAAAAAAAAGGTGAAACTAGAACAGACGACATGGGTCATATGGTGTCAGGGCTGAAGTACAACTGAAAGGTCACCGACCGACATGGGTCATATGGTGTCAGGGCCAAGGCACTACTGAAAGGTCACTGACCGACATGTGTACTACTAGAATCATAAAAAAGGCAGAGGAACACGTGTATAGATACACAAATAGCCCTCTGGCTCGATTGTTTAATGCAAAGGATTAAAGAACCAAGGCAATATAAAGATGAATAAAGACACAAATAAGAGCCATGATTAAAAAGCCCAACTTTACTCATAAAAAACCTACGATCTTCTACTTAGAAAACATAAATGATCTTCTACTTAGAAAACATAAATAAATGACCGTGGGAAAAAAGTATGAAGGACATAAGCCAAAATCTTAAAAGTAAATCGAGAAAGTATAAAGATACTTAGCTTTGCAATTTGGCGAGTTGACGAGGAGCCCCCGAGCATGCCGATGTGGTTGGCGAGTGGTCGGACATCGAAGTCGAGCCATCATGTCACTGGAACATTGAAGCTCGGAGTAGTTGGCAAGTACATGGACCATCGAGAGATAGCCCCCTCGAGCATGTCGACATAATTGGCTAGTGGTCGATCATTGAAGTCGAGCCATTATGTTGTCGGAGCATCAAAGCTTGGAGTGGTTGACTGAGACACCGAATCGTCGAAGGTGTTACTGAGTGGCTGAGTGACCGAAAACACCGAAGTGCCAAGTCATCAAAGGCGTTGCTATGCGGTGATGTTGCCAAGTGGCAAAGTCACCGAGTCGTGAAAATGTTGCTAAGTGGCACAGTCATCGAGTCGTCGTCGAGTAGCCCCCGGGTATGTGCATGTGGCCGTTGAACGGTCGAACCGTCGAGTTGTGGTGATGTCGTCGAGTCGTCGATAGGCATCATGTCGATGTGATGTTGCCGATATGTCGAGTGGCCAAAGGCGTTGTCATAGTGGACGATATCGCCGAGTTACCTAGGTGCATGGCGAAGTAGCCCCCTGGCATGTCCACATTTTCGTCGAGTGGTCGAGCTGTCAAGTCATGGTGACGTCATTAAGTCGTCGGAGGCGTCAAATCGAGGCAATGTCACTGAGTGGCTAAATCCTCATCATGCGGCAATGTTGACAGGTGGCAATCACCCTCGCTGAAGGTGTCACCGAGTAGCCGACTGACTGGAGTCATCATAGTTTGGCGATGTTGCCGGAGGCGTCATCATAGTGGACAGTGTCACCAAGTCGTATCATTATGACTCTGGATCTTGAAGCTCCGAGTGGCTAACTGTGATGCTGAGTCGCCATATCGTCTTGATAGAGGAGTGCTTGGTCGAGTCATGATGTCGCTGAGGTCTTTCCAGCTACATGTCCATCAGCCAACAAGCCGAATCAATGCGATCAGTTCTTGTAGATGAATCTGGATCTCTTTTCACTCGTGGATATGCAGAAATTTAGCATATATCTTGATTACCATCGACGTCAGAGTCAGTGAGTTTGTCCAGTCGTTGAATGACCGAAACGCTGCTAATGACATTGAGTCACCAAGCCAGCGTGACATCCAATTCCCGAGTCACCGAGTAATTCGTGGCCGAACCCCGGACTCAACTCGTATCCTTGCAAAAAGGCATCACGTAATTAATTTTCAGGCCATTAATCGGATTGATTAGCAAGGAATATGAAAATAAGGAAAGCATAAAGAAGGAAAGAGCTTCCCTGTCGTGCGCTGCATGTGCAGTCTTGGAATCGGACTTTGCTTCCGTGTCGGACATAGTTTTGAAAGAAATTTTCCATGTGTGAAGAACTCAACGAGTTGGTTGATTACATTTCGCCGACTTCATCTCCAGCTGGTTTTGGCAGGAAGCCTGGTGTACTCACGCAGTAGCCTCCTTACTGCTGATGACGACGTTGGCATGCTTGGCCAAGCAAGAGGACCAGCAGATAATCACACATGCACACGATTTTACATCGGTGTTGGTGAACGTTGAAGAAGTCTCGTCCCGATGAACGTAATCTCGGAGTAGATGCGTATAGCTCGAGCTATGACGATCTACCACATCCTCTAGCCTTGTATGCTTGTCCTTGTATGTTTTTCGATCGACCTTGAAGAAGTAGATTGAGGCCATCGAATTTAACGTGCCGATCGTCACGCTTCTTCTTCCTGGCACACCAATTGTTGAGACGTATTTTCGACATTAGATATAGGGTAGTTCACCTATAATGATTTATATATAGAATAAAGGTGTACGCGAGATTGAGAGACGATGGTAACACAAGATGCCAATTTATATAGGTTCGAAGTGGAGGATAATAACCCTACATTCTGTGTTCTGTGATATTTGTATTGATATGTCTAGATCATATATCTAGACGAGGAGGGTAGGCCTAGACGATGTTATCTAGCTGTATCTAATTGTGTCCTGTTGTGAGATCTCTAGTTGAGGGCTTGTCCCTTAAGGGGAACTCCTGCCCTACTTTATATATCAGAGGGGACAAGGTTACATGACGAAATCCTAGTCGGTCTACTGTCCTTATCCTAGTAGGAGTCTATCTCTACTTTCCTTCTATGTGAGGTATCCCGGGTACATGTCATCGACATATGGTAATCTATCATTCGCTACGTCTGATTCTATCTATACATCATATCTATTAACCTAACTTGTCGTATACTCTAAACAAATATTCGAGTAGTTATCTCCTCGGCCCTAATCCTCCGATGTCTCATAATTAGGCCTCCGTCCCACTCCACCGCATAGCCAAGTGCTTAAGTATCCCGGATATACATATCCAACAGTAAGAAAAAGTGTATGTTAAATGTTCACCGGCTTAATTCTGACTAGCTCTCTTGGATGACTTTTGCTTCCTTAATATACTATGTATAAAGTTTGTGACATTTCTTTTAAAAACTATTAGTATTTGAATACCCCTAGCATATTTACATGCCTTTTGTTGAAAATAAAGGTTAGTGTATAACCTTTTACCTACCCTTGTATCTAAGGACAATCTTGTGTTATGATTTAATGCTGTGTTTGTAGAAGCCTGTAGCAACGCACGGGCTCTTCACTAATAATGATTAGAAAATAAGTTATGCTCTTCCCATTAAACGTACACGGATTTGAAGGCAAAACATAACTTCCTTCCAATATTTACTTCTTGAGCTATGGCGCTTTTCATTGCCTACGAAATTAATTTTGGAGCCATAGTACGCAGAAATAAGGTTTTATATAGCTCTTCAATAATCTAAATGGGTTTTGGCTAGACCGATAAAATTTCATAATTTTATGTATTATCGACAATATTAAAATATATGGTTTCATAATAATTGATTTTTGAGTTTAGTGTCAGTCTAACGATTAGATAAATGAAGATATGTTCATATCGAAAAGGATAACATGTTTAATTAACAGATAGAAATCCCAACCCATTAATAAAAGATTATATGACAAAGTTATGTTTTCTTTTCTATTGTAGAAACTTTATAAGAATTTCACAGTAATAAAAAGAGTTCACGTAAAACTTCATAAACCTAGCACGAGTGTCAATATATTTTTACATATTTTTTAGCTTTCATTCGACTAAAACTTTTCTATCAATGGTTGTTACTTTATCTTTGATTTTTTGAATCTAGATCTAATGACTCAAATCGGTGATTGAAAGTTATCTAAACTTTCAGTCAACTAAAAATTAGCAAATCCCATATTTTTATTTTATTTGAAACTGTTAAGATTACGTGCAAATATAGCATTTAATTCTTGTTAATTAACCCATAGAATTAGCGTTGATTGATTGGCGAAAGATAAGCATGAGGAGGCGCGATAGAGAACGAGTTCACGTCAGGTAGGGGCCCAGGCAGAGCACACAGAAGCCAAAAACCGTGGAGGACCGCCGCGCGTGGGGGTCGGGGTTAGTTCGTTCGTCATCAGCAAAGCAAATCCAAAACCCGGCCGCCCACGTTATTGGCTCCCGCCCGCCCACAGGAGGCACCCGGAAACAGGGGCGGTCGCTGTACGAATTCCACAAAACCGGGAGCTCCCAACCCAACCTTGGTTTGCTTTGCCTTTTTTCCGGTGTCGCGGTATGTGGCGAAAGATCGCCTGCGCCATGTGACCTGCCTGTTTTTGCTTACTTGTACTGTATTTTTTTTCTTAGTATACTCCTGTACTACGGTATGTAGTATGTACGCAAAGAAAATGGCCAGGAACGGGCGTCGTATTAGGAAGGAGCAACAACCTGCGGTACACGAAATCGTGAAGATACACAAGAATTATTAGTTACGATTTATTTATTTATTTATTATAGCTGACTGCTGACCATGCAGTACAAGTATACCGCTGGTAGAATTGCCGTATAAATATAGAGTATCAGGCAGGAGAGAGAAACCCATCCCATTCCTCGGACGCGGCTTCTCGCGGTAACCACGCGGTGGGCCCCTCGAGGCCCGCGGCGCCGAATCCGCTCTCCTCCGAAACCACTGGCGCCCAGGCCGAGTGGGTGCGTGGGGGTGTCCATTATAAAACCACCCATCTCCTTCCTTCCGCATCTCCCCCATCATCATCAGCAATCCACCTAGTCCAGTCGTCTCCATTCTCCACTTGCTTGATCGATCAATCCATCTCCCACAAGTTCAGAAAAGAACATTTCGAAAAAAAGGAAGTTCAGCAGAAGAAGATGCGGATGAGCTGCAACGGGTGCCGCGTCCTGCGCAAGGGTTGCAGCGACGCCTGCACCATCCGCCCCTGCCTGCAGTGGATCAAGACCCCCGAGGCGCAGGCCAACGCCACCGTGTTCCTGGCCAAGTTCTACGGGCGCGCGGGGCTCCTGAACCTGCTCGCCGCCCCGGTCCCCGACCTCCGCCCAGCCGTGTTCCGCTCGCTCCTGTACGAGGCTTGTGGGCGCATCGTGAACCCGGTGTACGGCTCCGTGGGTCTGCTGTGGTCGGGGCAGTGGCAGGCGTGTCAGGCTGCTGTGGAGGCCGTGCTCAAGGGCGAACCCGTCGTGCGGGTCGCCGACCCCGAGGCCGCCGCCACGCCGCCTCTGGGCATCAAGACGGCCTGCGATATCCGCCACGTCGCCAATAAGGACCGCGACCTGCTCCGCGTGTCGCGCACCAACAAGTTCAAGCGCGCCGCTTCCTCGTCCACCACATCCAACAAGCCCAACAAAAACAAGAAGCTTCTTAGTATATCGTCGCCCAGGCAGCAGGAGCAGGAGCTGGAGCCGGTGGTTGTCGCGCCCAGCCATCACGACGACCACGAGGAGGAGTCCGACGGCAGCCACCACCAGCAGCAGGAGGGGTCGTCGGAGGCGGGTTCCCACGTGAGCCAAGCCGAGGCCGAGGAGCACCACAGCCACGTCCAACAGGAGGAAGACGAGGTCGGCCTGGATCTCACGCTCGGCCTCGGCCTCGTCACGCAGCCGATCTGCGATCTCACAGGCTTGAGCGCCGCGTCCAGCCTCATGGGACTCCGGCTGGAGCTGCCGGCGTGACCTCCTCACATACAGTTTTGGGACCGCGGCAGAGATGGAACACAAAAATACAGATTTCCTAGGAGTTCTCTCGGTTTTTTTCCCCCTTCCTAGGATTCCAGACAAGGATCATGGATGGACTGCACAGCACAGCGTCCTTAGTTCTAGGATTCCCTGGTTTCTTGTGTCCTGTACTGATGAGCTGATGTCTGTGTACAAACTCTCCGAGGTACGGCTCCGGCTGTCACAAACGCTGTTTAATTAAGAGATTAATTAATCCAACAAGATGAGTTCGATCAACAACTCCAATTCAGATCAAGTTGGGGTTGGCTTCATTGTTGCTAAAGTTCGCTGATTGCAGTGGAGTGAATCTCCTCAATACCAATAAATAAAGGAGATTTTTGCTATTTTGATCATGAAATCAACCCTATCCACTCACGCGTTAGCTTGTTTTGTTACGTCTGGAATAAATTGCTAATTTTCAGCGTAACTTTCAGTCACAGTTGTTTATGGAACTTCTAGGCACAGCTTTTGAGCCATAAATTTATATTCAATAAAACAAAGTATTGGCTGAAAGGTTGAAATCTAGGAAATCTGTTGGAATAAAGTATTAGAATTACAAATTCATCATTATCGTTGCTCTGATCTCTCACCTCTCTCGTTTTACTTCCGTGAAAATTGCCTACGTCTCTTCAGCTATAGTTTTGTAAGGTTAGAAACAAAAGCTATAGTTTTGTCTAAATACTAGCTTAACTCTAACTTTAAATGTTCTTAGTTGTCGGATAACAAAGAGAAGAAAACACTAGCTTGATAGAAGTGAAGCTAATATAACGTAAACCTAGAGTTCTTGAATGAAGACTAGCTACACAATTAATAAATGATACAAGCACAATAATATGAAAGAAATAAACAAGCATAAATATAAGAGCAGAAAAGTAAAGAGAGACACAAGAATTAACCCAAGGTTCGACAACCACACTAAGTAGTTCCTACGTCCTCATTGAGGAGCCACACAAAGTGGTCGGGTCTCTCTCAACCCTTTTCCCCGCCAAGCAATCACAAAGATCGTGTTTGGATTTCTTTCTCTACTTGATTCTTTTCCTCCGGAGGCGAATCACACCTTCACAAACATCCCCGACTCACCACACAAAGTTGCGAGTTCAAGGGCGATGCCTAGCCATCTAGGAGAGCAAGTCTCCAAGAGTAACAAGCAAATCAAATCTTGATGGGGAGGGAAAGATGTGCTTAAGCTTTTGAGTGGATGGATTCAATCGTTTTGTGTTTAGATCTCTTTCACTTGGATTGGAATCTCAAGAACAAGTCTAGGAGTAAGAGAGGAGAGCTCTAGCTAAAGAGTGAATGAAATGGCAAAGAATCCAACTCTTTCCACAAGGGAAGGGGTACTCTATTTATAGTGAGAGCTCAAAAACTAGCCGTTGGTGTATTTTCTGGGTCTGACGGAACTTCCGTGGTTACCCACGGAACTTCCGTCAATTCAAATTTAGCCATTGTAAAGCACTGGCAGAGAGCAAAAGATGCTGTGATGGAACTTCCGTCAAAAGGTGACGGAACTTCCGTCACTCTCGGTTTGACAAGAAAGAAAGGAGACTCACAGAACTTCCGTGAGAGCCATGGAGGTTCTTGGACACGGAACTTCCGTCGTGGGGTGACGGAACTTCCGTCACTCTCGGTTAGACTGGAAAGAGGCTCACAGAACTTCCGTGAGGGCCACGGAGGTTCTTGGAGACGGAATTTCCATCACTTTCGAGTGTGCAGAAGGTAGAAACCCGAGGCTGACGGAACTTCTGTCACTAGGTGACGGAACTTCCGTCACTCTCGGGTTAATCATCAAGGCCAGACCCGACGCTGACGGAACTTCCGTGAGAGGACTCACGGAACTTCCGTCACTCTCTGTCTTGCTGAGTAAAAGGTTGATTCTTAGGCTTTGTTGGCTAGGTTTTCAAACGAATTGATTTAGAGCTTGAGCACAATGTTTCCCTTACTAGCAAGATAAGTTTTACCCCTCTTAATAGTTCGACATACCTATGACTCAAAACAAAAAGCATAAAAGCTAAACTTGAACCGCTATGAGCCATTTTCTTTACACTTTTATTGAGGGATAGACTTTCTCACATTAGTGGGTAATTAACCTTTCTCTTGATGATCTGCACATTTTCTTTATAAGCATGTTAGTACAATTTTAATCTTTTGTCATTAATCACCAAAACCCACTAGGGGACCTAGATGCATCTTCAATCTCCCCCTTTTTGGTGGTTGATGACAATAGATTAAAAGGATATAGAAATATAATCAAGAGAGAGAACAACAAAATATAGTGAGGCTCCCCCTAAAGATATGCATGATTCACAAAGACATGTGAAGGAGCTCCCCTTATATTTTATAAAAAGTGGGGTGCCTAAAAGGTGTACAAGTGTGAAGCAAAGTGATAAAGCAATAAACAAGCATCACAACCAAACTATAAATTGGAAGAAACAAGCACCACACATGACATAAGAACAATAGAGTTATTACAAAAGGTTCACAAATATGTTTCACACACACAGCAAATAGAGAGGGAACTAGTCCATAGGTTCATCACTATCCTATTACAAAGCCTCTGAAACATCCTTTTCACTCATCTCTCCCCCTTTGGCATCAAGGCACCAAAAAGAATGAGAGGAGGAGGAGATAAGAGAAAGGTACTACTCATCATCATCGGTGCTCTCATCAGTGTCCTCATCGTCCTCGGCAGCACCCTCTTCTTCGTGGCCTTCGTCCTCGCCTTCTTGTGCATCTTGTGCGGGAGCGGATGGAGGAGCAAGATCATCCCAATCATAGCCTGCAAGGGGATCCTCAAAGACTGTTGGCTCACCATCGGGCTCACACTCGGAGCCATCCGGAGACACCTCATGGCCTTGAGCTCTTTGGTCTCTCTTGTAGGGCCGCACTTGCTTCTTAATGTGCTTCTTGTTCTCCCAATTTTCCTTAGCATTGAAGCAACAAGCATTCAAGATGGTCTTGAGCATAGCAGCAATGGGTGATAATGGACGGCAGCGAGATGCTTCCGGTGGAGGAGTGGAGGCTAAAGCATGAGGGGCGGTTGCTGCCGCCCTAGCTGCCCGTTCATCGGCTAACTCCCTCCGGATAGTCGCATGATGAGGGCGAGTGAGCTTAGGCACACGGGGTCTCAACGGCTGATGCTTGCACTCCTTCTCAAAAATCAATCCAGTCTCAGCCTCAATCATCTTCATAAGATAGGGAGCAAAGGGTAGCACCTTCCGAGTGTCCAAAGAGGCCAAGTAGATCTCCTGAGTAATGAGGTCCACCACACTGAAGGCTGCAGCTCCATCTCTGAATCTAGCAAGAACATTTCTAGAGTGCTCAACAAGAGAAGTGGCATACCCAGCCTTAGGAGCAATAGTCACCCGGAGCAGCCTGTTGAATGTGAAGAAGAAGTTGTGCATGCCATGAGTAGTGCCCAGATATTTGGGTTGAAGGTCCTCATACATGAATCTCAGCTCAGAGTCCTTCAACACAGGCTCACAGGAGAGCCTACCCCTTGCATCATCTGCCTCAGCATCCTGAAAGAAGAAAGTGGCAAAGCGAGAGGGGGATACCACATATTGCACACCTTGTGTCATCCAATGAACATAGCCTCGTCCATCAATGTACAAGGTGGAGTAAAACTGATAGATGACCTCCTCATTCCAATCATAAGTAAACCCCATGAGGTCATACACATTCCATGCCTTGCAAGCTCCCACAATCTCATTGAAGGTTGACTCATCCTTGTCCTCCATGTATTTCCAGTCAATCCACTGATGAGTTTCCAACCGATTCTTCCGGTTCGTGTCAATGATCATAAACATGTAGTAGTCTTGGTGAAACCAAGTGAGGAACCGGGGATCACTGGCCTCTTTATCAGTCACAAGATACTGATTTTGCCTTCTTGCGGTATGCAGTGCCTCAGCATCCTTCTTGTAGTCCTTGAAATCATGATAAGGGGGGTAGATGGGAGCATGGACTCGAAGATCCCTCATAATGTTCAAGGGCTCATTGCTTGTTGACTTGCTCTTGCGTGGCTTGGGGCGGGGTTTGGGGTGGGTTTCCTTGACCGGCTTCTTCCCTTTATCAAGTGCCCTTCTAGGAGGAAGAGCGCCTCCTGGACCAACTGAAACTGTTTGAGCCCCGGAACTGCTCCCCTGTCCTGCCCTTCTCTTGATCACAATTTTTCTTCTCTTGGCAAGTGGTACAGGATCGTCGTGGGAGGAGGAGGAATTGTCGGGAGAGGCTTGATGTTCCTCTTCACTTGATTCCTCACGAACGGTTGGATCATTGGAGGCAATCTTGGTGCAGACCATGTTCACACACCTAGTGCAATGGAGATGAGAAAGTTGATGGAGATCGCGAAACTTCCGTGGGGAAGGTGTTGAATCTCCACCAAATCCAAGGGAAACGCCGGTTGGATCTCCAAATCACCACAAATCGCCGCTTAGGGTTTGAGGAGAGGAGAGAGAGGAGAAAATAGAAGAGTGGCCGGTTGGAGGAAGAAGAAATAAAGGGTGGGCGACTTAATCAGGGACTGACGGAAGTTCCGTCGTTGGGTGACGGAAGTTCCGTTAGTCTCAGGTTGAGACGCGCTGCAAGCTTCTCTCACGGAAGTTCTTACAGAACTTCTGCGCCCGACCTAACCAGGGACTGACGGAAGTTCCGTCGTTGGGCGACGGAAGTTCCGTCAGTCCCTGGTTAGGTCGGGCGCGGAAGTTCTGTAAGAACTCCCCATGATGGAAGTTCCGTCAGTCTTGGATCGAAACACTTCTCAGTCTGTCCTCACGGAAGTTCTGGCAGAACTTCCGTGGATGATGGAAGTTCCGTGAGAAGGTCACGGAAGTTCAGTAATTTACAAGAAAGAGGCAATAACTGCTGCAAGATTGAACTTATGGACAAGTTACATATGGAGTATAAAGTTTGTCTCAACTTGTGAATAGTAACAAATCAACAATCAAAGCTATATTCACAAGTATTCACACTATGATCTAGCGATCAAAGAATTTTGTTTGAAAACAAAGACAATATGAGATTTTTGAAAAGATTTTGGTTTTAAGAAGGATTTTGCATGATCAATACACCAATCAAAGCACAAGATTCTACTCCAAGTTGGATGAATCAAGAATATTTAGTTCGCTCCTAAGTTCACAAAACCGTTTCTCATCTAGGGGTTTGGTAAAAATATCGGCTAGTTGTTTGTCGGTTCTAACATAGCTAATATCAATATCCCCCTTTATAGAATGATCTCTCAAGAAGTGGTGTCGGATATCTATATGCTTGGTTTGATTGTGATCAATGGGGTTATATGCAATCATGATAGCACTCTCATTGTCACATAGGAGTGGAACTTTGGTCATGGTGTATCCAAAGTCCTTTAGAGTTTGTCGCATCCAAAGAAGTTGGGCACAACAACTTCCAGCTGCCACATACTCCGCTTCGGCCGTGGATAAGACAACGGAATTTTGTTTCTTGGATGACCATGACACAAGGGACCTACCCAAGAATTGGCATGTCCTGGAGGTACTTTTTCTATCTACTTTACATCCGGTGTAGTCGGCATCGGAATACCCGACTAGCTTGAACTTGGAGCCCTTGGGATACCACAATCCTAAGTTTGGGGTGTGAACTAAATATCTTAGAATTCTTTTCACCGCCACGAGGTGGCTTTCCTTTGGAGCACTTTGGAATCTTGCACACATGCACACACTAAGCATGATATCGGGCCTAGATGCACAAAGATAAAGCAAGGAGCCAATCATGGAGTGGTATACTTTTTGATCCACGGGTTTACCGTTTACATCTAGCCCAAGGTGTCCGTTTGTCTTCATGGGAGTCCTGTTAGGTTTAGCATTCTCTATGTCAAACTTCTTGAGTATGTCTTGTGTGTACTTGGTTTGACTTATGAATGTCCCTTCTTCAAGTTGCTTGACTTGAAAGCCTAGAAAGAACTTCAACTCCCCCATCATGGACATCTCAAATTTCCTAGTTATAATCTTGGCAAACTCATCACAAAAAGATTGATTAGTAGAACCAAATATGATGTCATCGACATATGTTTGGCAAACATATAAATCATTGTCAACTTTTCTTGTAAAGGGAGTAGGATCAGCCTTGCCAATTATGAAGTCCTTATTGATCAAGTATCCCTTGAGGTGTTCATACCAAGCGCGAGGAGCTTGCTTGAGGCCGTAGAGAGCTTTGTGAAGTTTGTACACATGGTTTGGTTTCTTTGGGTCTTCAAACTCCGGAGGTTGTTGTACATACACCTCTTCTTGAATAGGGCCATTAAGAAATGCACTTTTCACATCCATTTGAAAAAGCTTAAAGCCATGGTGAGTAGCATAGGCAAGTAAAATACGAATTGACTCAAGCCTAGCTACAGGTGCATAAGTTTCACCAAAGTACAAACCTTCTACTTGTGAGTAGCCTTTTGTGAAGAGCCTTGCCTTGTTTCTCACAACTACACCGTGCTCATCTTGCTTATTGCGGAAAACCCATTTTGTACCTACAACATTTTGCTTGGGTCTCTCCACTAATGACCACACTTTGTTTCTTTCAAAGTTGTTTAACTCTTCTTGCATGGCCATCATCCAATCCGAGTCTTGAAGGGCTTGTTCCAACTTAAGAGGTTACAAAGAGGAAACAAACGAGTAATGATGACAAAAGGTAGCCATTCGAGATCTAGTAGTTACCCCCTTTTGGATATCTCCAAGAATGTTGTCTACAGGGTGATCCTTTTGAATGCTTTGTCGTATTCGTGGATGAATTGGCCTAGATGCATCTTCTTCTTCTTATTGATATCATCTTGAGTGTCTCTATCCCCACCATCTTGAGCTTGATCTTGGTTGTTACCTTGACCATGATCGTCACCATGATCTTGGTCTCTCCCTTGATCTTGTTCATCATGTGGCTCTTGTAGAGATGGTTCATCTTGCCTTGAGTTTGGGTCTTATGGTCTTATCTCTCCTATTGCCATATTCCTTATTGCATCACAAGAAGCTTCATCACCAACATCACTTGGATTTACTTGCTCTACTTGAGAGCCATTAGATTCATCAAATTGCACATCCCGGGTGATTTCAACAACACCGGTGTCTTTATTAAAGACTCGATATGCATAGACGTTAGTTCCATATCCAAGGAGAAAACCTTCATGTGTCTTAGGGGCAAACTTAGAGGACTTGGGTTTCTTGTTAAGAATACAGCATTTGCTCCCAAAGACACGAAAGTATGAAACATTTGGAAGGTTACCGGTGAGAAGCTCATATGGTGTTTTCTTCAAGATCTTGTGAAGATATAGTCTATTTGTTGCATGGCATGCGGTGTTGATGGCTTCGGCCCAAAATGTGTCCGGTGTCTTGTACTCATCAAGCATTGTTCTTGCCATCTCTATGAGTGTGCGGTTCTTCCTTTCGGCTACCCCATTTTGTTGTGGAGTGTATGGTACGGAGAATTCATGTTTGATGCCTTCTTCATCAAGGTATTCTTCAACTTGTGTATTCTTGAACTCGGTTCCATTATCACTCCTTATTTTCTTGATCTTCACTTCATACTCATTTTGGGCTCTCCTCAACAACCTCTTTAGGATACCTTGTGTTTCACTTTTGTCCTTCAAAAAGAATACCCAAGTGAAACGAGAATAATCATCAACAATTACAAGGCCATATTTGTTATCGCCAATGCTTATGTAGGTGACCGGTCCAAATAGATCCATGTGAAGCATTTCCAATGGTCTTGTCATTGTCATCATTGTTTTTGAGGGATGTGCTGCTCCAACTTGCTTTCCGGCTTGACAAGCGCTACATATTTTGTCCTTTTCAATAGCAACATCCTTTAGTCCAACAACGTGACCGCCTTTTAGGAGTTCGGAAAGATTTCTCATCCCAACATGAGCTAGCCGGCGATGCCATAGCCAACCCAAGATGGTTTTAGCAACCAAACAAGTATTTAGGTTAGATCCCTCTTTGTTGGTAAAATCAACAAGATAGATCTTGTCCTCTAAATACCCTTTGAAAGCTATTGAGGAATCTTTCTTCCTAAACACGGTCACCCCATCATCATGAAAGAGACAACTAAGGCCCATCTCACAAAGTTGTGAAACGGACATCAAGTTGTATCCTAGACCATTTACAAGATAAGCATTACTAATTGAAAGGTCATGGGTGACGTCAATCCGTCCACGACCAATTACCTTTCCCTTGTTGTCATTTTCAAATGATATGCCTCCACTTGGTAGATTGTCATGATCAAGTGTGGAGAACATTGATCTCTCTCCGGTCATATGATTTGAGCATCCACTATCAAGCACCCATATCGCCCCACCGGAGGAGTATTCCTATAAAGGAAATTAAGCACATGTTTTAGGCACCCAAGTTGGTTTGGGTCCCTTAACACTAGACACAAGAACCTTGGGCACCCACACACAAGGCTTCCACCATGCATCATGTGGCCCAACAAACTTAGCAATCATTCTACCATAAGAATTACGGGTTAGCACATAAGAGGCATCAAAATCATTAAAGGATATGGTAGGGGTCTTCATGTTCTTGTTGACTTGGGAAGCATTCTTGGGCTTAATAGCGTTTTCTTGCACCACTTGCTTTCCCTTGCTTTCATGCACAAAGTTGATATTCTTGTTGTGCCTTCTTTTGGGTACACTATTGTTGTACCCCAATCCTCTCTTGTCATGAGAAGCTCTTGGTTCACCAACCAACCTTGGCGTGGTCTCCACTTGAGTTTTTTTCTTGAGCTCATTGACTTGGTTGGTTAGCTTCTCAATGATTGCATCTTGCTTGGCAATCATATCAACATCAATGTTGTGGCACCTTCCACAACCCTTGCTTGTTGAAGCTTGTGAGGATTCAAGCTTCTTCAATAATGATTGTGATTTTGTCTTGAGATCTTCAATGGCCTTTGTTAGGGCCTTGTTCTCCTCTTGCAAGGCATTGCACCTCTCTTGATATTTCTTGGAGGTTGAGGTGCTTGATTCACTTGACTCATTGACTTTTGCAAGTTCTTTGGTCAAGGTCTTGTTCTTCTCCTTTTCTTGCTCTAGTTGCTTGGTGAAAACTAGATTCTTGCTTTTCTCTTCATCAAGCAACTCTTCTTGCCTATCAATGATCCTCTCTTGATTGTCCAACTCCCTTTGTAGCTTATCTAGCATTTTTACCATTTCATGCATAGAGGGGACCAAATCCTCCTCTTCATCGCTACAATAAGAAGGATTGAAATCGGTGTGAGGAGCTACCTTTCTTTCCTTGGCCATGAAGCAACGAGGGGCATCATCTTCATCATCGGTGAGGTTGTTGAAGAGTGACCTTTTGGCTGGGGGCAAGCCAATAGCGATATTAGCAATACCACCTTCATCATCTTCTTCATCATCATCGGAGATGTACTCTTGGCCAATGTGAGCATGTCCTTTGTTGTATGGTTTCTTGTAGGGCTTTGTCTTGTTGATGTACTTTTCATTTTTCTTGCCCTTGCCATTCAATTTTGGACAATCGACAATCATGTGTCCTTGTTCATGAGACTCATAGCATCTTCTACTTGTTCTTCTAGCTTTTGCCTTGTCAAAGCTTCTTTTGGTGAAACCATTCTTGATCATGTATTTGCCAAATTTCTTGACAAATAAGGCAAATTCTTCATCATCTTCTTCTTCATCATCATTCTCTTCATCTTCATCATCATCGTCATGAGTCTTCTTGGCTTTGAGCGCCAAGTCCTTCTTGCTTATGCTCTCTTCTCCTATGAGCACATTCACTCTTTTGCCCTCTTCATCACGTCTCTTGTTGGCATTTATTCTTCCAATGACTTCATCCGTTGTGAAGCTCTCGAAACCATCCTTCTCCTTAATGATGGTGCAAAGTGTGGAGTTCCACATCCTAAGAGCCATGAGGAGCTTATAGTTGACTTCCTCATCTTTGATGTTATCACCATAGGATCTTCTCTCATTTACAATGTCCATGAGCCTATCATGAGTTTGTTGAGGCTCTTCCCCCTTATTCATCACGAAGAAGTTGAATTGATTCTTGAGAACTTGAAGTCTGGACTTCTTAACAACATCCACTCCCTCATGGGCACATATAAGCTTCTTCCATATTTTCCGGGCATTCTCAATTCCGGCAACTCTTGAATATTCCTTAGGATTCAAGGAAGAGAGAATGGCCGACACTGCTTGAGCATTGTGATGTATGTTGAGTTGGTCCATAGTTGTAGGATTGTCCTTGTCTTCCAAGATGTATCCTTTCTCCACAATTTCCCAAATTGGTGGACCAATTGACATGAGGTACATCTTCATGCGATGCTTGTACCAACTAAAATCTTTGCCTTCAAAGTAAGGCAATCTTCCACTTCCACTTCCATGGATATTTGCCACATCGGCATAGTTGAAAGGGATGGATGCATGCAACTCATTTCCCTTACTTGTTGAAGTAGAATCTTGAGGCTTGTCACCTTCTCCCGGCTTCGACATTTTTTAATCTTCAAGGTTTCAAGCCTTGTAGAAGATTTAGGCTCTGATACCAATTGAAAGTTGCCTAGAGGGGGGGGGGGGGGGGGGGGGGAGGGGTGAATAGGCAATCTAAAAATAATCCTGAAAAAGCACTAAAGGATAATCAAATAACCAGAAGTGACGGAACTTCCATCGGGATCGATGGAACTTCCGTCGCCATGGAAGTTATGTCAAATGACAAAACTTCTCACTACCCTTCCTCTAAGCAATGAACAACACGGATAACAAAGAGAAGGAAACACTAGTTTGATAGAAGTGAAGCTAATATAATGTAAACCTAGAGTTCTTGAATGAAGACTAGCTACACGATTAACAAATGATACAAGCACAATAATATGAAAGAAATAAACAAGCACAAATATAAGAGCGGGAAAGTAAAGAGAGACACAAGAATTAACCCGAGGTTCGGCAACCACACTAAGTAGTTCCTACGTCCTCGTTGAGGAGCCACACAAAGTGGCCAGGTCTCTCTCAACCCTTTTCCTCGCCAAGCAATCACAAAGATCGTGCTTGGATTTCTTTCTCCACTTGATTCTTTTCCTCCGAAGGCAAATCACACCTTCACAAACGTCTCCGACTCACCACACAAAGTTGGGAGTTCAAGGGCGACGCCTAGCCGTCTAGAAGAGCAAGTCTCCAAGAGTAACAAGCAAATCAAATCTTGATGGGGAGGGAAAGATGTGCTCAAGCTTTTGAGTGGATGGATTCAATCGTTTTGTGTTTATATCTCTCTCACTTGGATTGGAATCTCAAGAACAAGTCTAGGAGTAAGAGAGGAGAGCTCTAGCTAAAGAGTGAGTGAAATGGCAAAGAATCCAACCCTTTCCACGGGGAAGGGGTACTCTATTTATAGTGAGAGCTCAAAAACTAGCCGTTGGTGTATTTTCTGGGTCTGACGGAACTTCCGTGGTTACCCACGGAACTTCCGTCAATTCAAATTTAGCCGTTGTAAAGCACTGGCAGAGAGCAAAAGATGCTGTGATGGAACTTCCATCAAAAGGTGACGGAACTTCCGTCACTCACGGTTTGACAAGAAAGAAAGGAGACTCACAGAACTTCCGTGAGAGCCACGGAGGTTCTTGGACACGGAACTTCTGTCGTGGGGTGACGGAACTTCCGTCACTTTTGGGTGTGCAGAAGGTAGAAACCCGAGGCTGACAAAACTTCCGTCACTAGGTGACGGAACTTCCATCACTCTCGGGTTAATCATCAAGGCCAGACCCGACGCTGACGGAACTTCCATGAGAGGACTCATGGAACTTCTGTCACTCTCTGTCTTGCTAAGTAAAAGGTTGATTCTTAGGCTTTGTTGGCTAGGTTTTCAAACGAATTGATTTAGAGCTTGAGCACAATGTTTCCCTTACTAGCAAGATATGTTTTACCCCTCTGAATAGTTCGGCATACCTATGACTCCAAACAAAAAGCATAAAAGCTAAACTTGAACCGCTGTGAGCCATTTTCTTTTCACTTTTATTGAGGGATAGACTTTCTCACATTAGTGGGTAATTAACCTTTCTCTTGATGATCTGCACATTTTCTTTATAAGCATGTTAGTACAATTTTAATCTTTTGTCATTAATCACCAAAACCCACTAGGGGACCTAGATGCATCTTCAATATTTCTTTGGAGAATATCGCTATGTCTAGTTTGGGTTGTGACTCGTGTTACTTGCACCAGAGTGTGGAGGTGGCGACGACACTGCCAATGATGGCCGCGAATATGCGGGTCTCGCCGCTGGGGTCGGTTTTGTGGCACCGTTCGTCCCCGTGACCATCTAACAAGGGATGTTGCTGGTGGTGCACGTGGGTCCGCTGTCAACTATTGTCGCGGCTTGACAGCTGGTGGTGGTGCCCCCGGTCGTTGATCCAACTCCGACCACGGGCGAGGACTCATCAGCGAGGACTAGGGCTTCGATCGAGCCGTCACTCGTCATGTAGGCAACAGTCTTTGTCGACACTGCAGCCTCCGCCGAGGCTGGGGTTGGAGGTGGAGGAGAGGAGGGGAATCCATAGGTGTGAAGACCTAAGGAGGCCACGATCGGACAACAGTCTCAACACGTCAAGCCGGCGACCATGATGGCGGTGGTGGAGCCCTGGAGGGTGGCTGATCAGACGGTCGAGGCCCCAAACGCTGAAGTGGAGGTCCCGGTTGATCCGTTTGTTGTCGTCCTGTCAAAGTGGGGTCCTGACTCAGGGTTGACCGATGATGCACCACCGGTGAAGCGACACATCCTTGGTCGTTGACACCTTCAGCCAAGGCAAGACCACGGGATGCTACCGCAAACAACGCTGCTTTAGGTGTTGCGGCCGAGACAACTGACACGGGTCCCATCACGGGGAAACCTTTGTCTAGCAATGAAACGGGCGCTCACCCCCACCCCCCCCCGTAGGTGCTGGCCTGTTCTGACCTTGTAGCATTGAAGCAGAGGAGGTTGATGAACAGGTGTCAAAATCTCGTGCACCGCCTCGTCGATGCAACCAATATGCTGTACGACGAGTTCAATGCAGAGCTCACCGTGATTCTGAGCAAGACGAACTCTGCGCGGGGAAGGCAGAGCATGCGCTCACCTCTATGCGGAATGAGCGAGATGACGTTACATTGTGGCGAAGGTCATGGCAAGCACAGAGGAGGCCCAGAGGCTCGACACCTTCCTACGTCATGATCGGTCAGAGCGTGAGCAAGCTGAGGCCGCTGCCAAGGCTTCCTTCGAGATGGTGGATACATGTCTTTTGCAGTTGCAGGGGCTGCGCGGAAGGGAAGAAGGTAAGATCACGCTTTTGTCTCGCGCCCTTGGCTTTTTTATGTGTAGGCTTTCATTTTCTGCTCTTTTTTTACTCCACCAAGTTTTGTAGTGTTGGGGAAGGAGCTGGCAGAGGTCAAGGCGACTCTTCAGAGAGAGGCCGGGGAGCAGGAGGCAAGGCAGTGCATGTTATCATCGAGAGGGCGGCTTGGGACCTTGAGGTCATTCTGCGCTCGGTGGCCACCTTACCAGAGCAGATTGGCCTGTTGATGACCGTGGGTCGTGAATGGATCTGGAGGGGCATGCACTCATGTGTGTGTACTGCCTTCTCGGTGTTTGTGACCCACTACCTGGGCTTGCTTTTCGAGGAGGTGAGCACCGGCTTCATCCCAGGGTTTTCTAACGAGGAGCTCGAGGAAATCCGGGCCGAAACTTTTCCTCACGCGGACACCCTAGCTGAGAAGTATGAGGAGGAGGTGCTCCCTAAGATCAAGGAAAATTAGTTAGTGTTTATTTTTGCTTTGTCAAGCAATGGGCCATCATGCCCAAAAGTATGTAAATATTAAGTCCGAACTCATGTGCTATTTCGTTCGACCCTTTGAGGCCTTTTTAAGCATCCTTAGTTCTTATTTTTGAGTTTTATTGTTAATGTGGCCTCTTTTTTCCTGTTTGTTTGCTTTGACTCATGAAGCGTGAGTCCCTGAGCCTCTTGAGACTTGGCTTACTTGATGAGCGCCATCGTCGTGGCCACCGGAGCGTGCTTGACATGTGCGATCGGACTGATTCGTCCTTGAGTCCCTTTTGCTCGTGGCTTACTTTGTCTGTTGCCGCAATCGGAGCCGGAGGTTGAGTAACACAGTTTTTAGATTTTCATTTTTGAAAAAAGTGCAAAGTGTTGTTCGCCTTCGAGCCCCCGAGTGACGCTCGACCCCTTGAGAGGGGTCCAGGGTCACTGAAGAGCGGTTGGTATGCATAGAAATCAACTGAGCATTTAGGGATAGAATTTTACGTAGCTATGATATGTTCTATGCATTAGCGATTTCTTTACCCTCCAAGGTCTTGAGCTTGTAAGAGTCGGGTGTTGGCGACGCTTATGCCTAATAGAGAAATCCGCAAGCGTACAGATGCCGATGTAGGCTTCACCCGGGAGTATTCCAAGGTATCGAATCCACAGGGAATGAGAAGTGAAATTCTATTCTAATCCAATTCTAGTAAACAAAAGAGAAGGATAACAATGGGTAGAGGGTCCTCCAGCCTTGGCTTCATGTGACAACTTATATCCAAATAATCATCAGACTCCAATATTTACTCTTGTTTACTTCGGGGCATAGTCGTCCGAGGTATGAAAAGGGATGAGAAGGGACCTCGGCTAAAACTACCATCAACGCCTACGAGCCCAACCCGAACGTGGTGGAATACAGAGGATAGCTCAGTGCTGTCACCACCTAACTACCAACCACACAGCCCTTGGGGCTGGGAGCAAACTTAGATAATTCTAAGTCTATACACCACGTATACACATACAATTACTACTCTAACCTTGTTAACTAAAGGCAGAGTAACCATAGTCAATAAGTAAAAGACTTTAACTAACATGGACTAAGAACCCATAAACAAGATATAAATAAAGAAAGCTTCAATGATTAAATGAACAAAAGAATGTCTACATGTTACCCGACCGAGGGACGGGGACTCTACTCTTGGTGGAGAAGCATACCCGAGGCACAAGGTGGAGAAGGAGCCCATATCCCCGGCTCCCTCTCGGACTTCTACCACTCACTCTCACTCCCTATTCTAACATATTTCTACAGTGTGGAGCTTGTTGTTCTCCTCTTCCATTGTTGATCTTTTCTACCGAATTCCCCTTCTATTTATAGGTGGAGATGGTCTAGGGGGTATTTGTAGGTGAAGGAGGGTCGGTTGGCTGAAGTCGGTGTGCCAGGCGGCATGCACCGTCGAGCGGCCGTAGGATCGTGTCGGTTCATGACCGACTTCTTTTAGTTGGCTCGGATATTGTCTTGATGGCGGTTATTCGGTCGGTTTGTACCGACTTCTCCGTTTTGGGGCCGGTAGGCTTATTGGGCCTCATGGGCTGGCAACCCTGGATGACCAACCCAGGCCGGGCAGCACGCCAGGCCGGGTTCCGACCCCCTCCGGGTTGCTCCTTGACTTCTCCCGGTTAGGCCACTTGTTGTTCTTTTTTGCTTAGCCATATTTTATCATTCTTAATCCGCAAGGAGAAAATGGCATCACGGTGAAGTGTTTTTGCAAAATTAGCCGAGTCGGATGATCAGCCTGAAAAATGACTCCGGTTAATCAGCTGGGTGGCTCATTTCAGCCGTATATGACCTTGTCGGTCGGTTCCTAATTTCAGCCTGAAAATGACCCTATCAGTCGGTGAAAATGGCTGTTTTATATCCGTGATCGGTGTGACATCCCATGTCACAAAAGGTTAATTAAGCTAACCCTAATACTAATTAAGGGCTAATTAAAAATATAAATAATTAAGGCCAAAGAATAAGGAGGAAATTAATTAATTAAATCTAGAATTGGCCAAATGATAGCATTTCACAAACATCACAAAAATCCAGGAAAGTGCATTAATGTTTTTGCATACCCATGTTGGTCATATTAAAAGAGAATTTTGGGGAAGTTATCAGAATTTTTGGTAATACTTTAACATCCTTAAAAATTCCCTAAGTGTTGAGAAATGTCCCTCTATCCTGGAATTATCAGTAATTCTCTGAGCCGAATTAGAACTGGACCCCAAAAGCAAAGTTGGAGCATACAATTTACTGGACATGCACAATATTCTGCATGAAGTTTGGAGCAACGCAGATTGGACAATTTGGCAAGGTACAGAACACTATTCCCAGTCAATGGGTCAACCGTCTCCTCTCTCCTTGGTCCACTCACAAATGGACAGCAGCGTACCCCCCCCCCCCGCCGGCCACCCATCGCTCCCTCTCTCATGCCCATTCTGAGCACTGCTCCACTGCACTTCCCTGTGCCACCGGCCAGCATTGAACCACCCCCCTACCCGCCGGTGAGCCACCCCTTGGTCGACAGCTCAACCCCCCCCCCCCTCTCTCTCTCGTGTTTCCTGCCGATCAGCGCTTTATGAGCCGCAGCGGCCAGGAGCTTGCCCCTCGCCTTCTATCTCTGCTCACACTCCCCCCGCACCTCCCAGGAACCCCCCCCCCCCATGAAGCCAGGCGCCTCTGCCCTCCCTCCTTCCACCTCTTTGGCGAGAACCACCGGAATTTCCCCTGCTCCGAGCCGCCTTGGCCGCCGCCGCATCCAGCACCACCGAGGCAGCTCCCCCTCTCACTGTTTCTTCTCAAGTCGAGGCGCAAGACCACCACCTAGCTCCCCCTAATGCCCTGTCCTCGTTGCGCAGCATCTTCGCTGGAATCGGAGAAGATAGAGCCGCCGCCGTACGCCGGGCAGGGGAGCGTACGGCGACGACCCCTCTCCAGCCTTCCCTAGCCCAGCCTCGCCCCACACCGAGCACCACGACATGAAGGTGATGCTCTAATGCCCTTCTCCCTGCCGAATCGATCCGTGGCCGCGCTAACCGCCGCCGGCCAGTTTCGCCGAGCGCCACCGCTCGCCGCCGGCCGGGTTCCAGCCACCCTAGCGCACCCCGCCACCCCCTACCAAACCCCCTCCACCCCCTGAGCATGAATCTGAACACCCTTGGGTGAGTCTCGCCACCGATCGTCGCCGACGACCCGCCCTGGCCACGCACGCACTATAGGGATTTCAAATTCGGCAGCGGCAATGTTGTAAATACATGTGAACTTTGATTTAAACTTCAAAAATCAATAACTCCAGAAATAAAAGTCCTAAAAATATGAAACCAATTTTGTTCGGCTCCTAAAATTCCCCTTTACCAGAAAAACAAGTTGAGAGCCAAGATTATGTAGTATATTAATTAATTTAATTCCCTAAAGTTAGAACCCTAGTTAGAGTAATAAATTCATAAGTAAAAATATACAATTGGTAAAATCATGAACATTGTGCAATAAGCATTTCATGACATCTCTAAACTTTCTGCAAAAGCACATGTCCATTTTTATGCATATTTTTAGTGTTATGCATAATCTCCATTTTTAGTAAATGAATTTATATAAATTCTTTGTTAGGAATTTAATCCTGAAATTTGGCATTCCTGTTCCTTGTGCATTTATACATCCCTGTAAATTTCCATGTAAAATTGTGAGCACCATCTGTATGCTTGTTTCTGTTAAATTGCTCATTTGATAAATAGCTTAGGAAATTTCAATATGAATACTGCCATACATATGCATATAGTTAGTATTTTAGTTAAATTTCTCTGTGGTACTGCTCATGCAGAATGTTAGTTTTGATTTATAGTAAAGGTTTCTTACTCTTCATGTTATGCTCATAGTCCATAAATAGCTTATATGTACCTAGATCAAATTATTTTAAAAGTGTGCACATCAACTTCTAGGAATCTAATTAAGGGAATGCATGTTAGTATTTAACTTGCAATATAAAGTTTCTATGTTCATTTCTATAATCATCATGGCATGCATTTCATACTTTCTTAGGGAATTCCATGAATCCTGGTGTATTCCTCTTATTCATGCATTTCATTATCATATAGGGCACGAGACCGAGGAGATCACACCGGAGCTGAAGTGAACTTTGGCGAAGACTCTAACCATGATCACACCGAAGGCAAGCCCCGGTGCATACCTAATTATTTTTTGAGTCATTTTTACTTGTCACAAGCTAGGAATATTGTATTGTGCATTAAGTATAGGACTTGGATGGAACCCACTTGCATACTCCAGCAAATGACCTATAATTAGTTTATGTTAGTAAGCCTTTCCGTTAGCAAATGCCATGCTTAAACTAGTGGAGTTATCGGTAGGTTATGGAATCACTTGATTTAACTATGATTCACATGGATGATGAACTTGATAAATGGAGCACCTATCGTTGCAACTCCGCGGACAAGTATTGAATAGTACCAAGTACATACCTTTATATGAGAATTGGTAAACCTAGTAACTTGGGCGCCACATTGTTGGACGGCCCTACTCTTCGATCCTGAGGTGATGTGAATGGCACAGTGGATGCACGGGTTTGAGGACCGCTGGAGAGTGCATGTGTTAAGCCTCGGATATGAAGTACTGTATCACGGAGAGGACGTGTACTCGGGATCGATGGCCCCGGATCGACTTTATAGCAATCTCGTGAACGGTGGCCATACGTGTTCTTAAGTGATGCGTATGTCATGTACTTGGGGTTTCCCCTGCAGGGTGTAAATCGATTCGAATTACAGTCCCTCACGGTTATGAGTACCGCTTGTTCGAGCAGGGGCAATGATACTTAAGTAGAGAAGTTGTGGTTATGATTCTGAAATTTACTTATGCTATGGCTACATATTGCTCCGATGTATTGTTCTTTACTTATATTCAAATCTTAGCACTTAGCTAGGTCTACCACAGTTACTTTTCTGCAATAAGCAAGGTAAAATCTTGGTTAGAGAATAAAATTGCAGCATAGAATTAGTAGGTGCTTTTTATGCATTTATCAAATAAGCCCGGTCAGCCCCCTGCATATTAGGAGTCGGTTTAAGTAAACTGTTTGACGGGTAAGTCTTGCGGAGAATGTTAGATACTCAGGCTTTGCGATTATGTTGTTTTTCAGGTTTTCCTCAAGCTACTTACTGTGATTGTTGTAACAAAGTGGTTTGGGAAGGTGAGGAGCCTCAGAATTGGACCATTGAATGGGTCCCTAGCTCTCCTAACCAAGATGAGTGAGCCATTGCCATAGGGCCGGCATGGTTTACTTAGGTTATCAACATCGTGTTTTGTCGTATTTTCACTTCCGCATATCTATGTAATCTGAACCAAGAACATAGGTATTGTAATGTAACTAAATTTGCTTCCGCTATGACTCTTGAACTTGTAATATTATGCACTTAATGATATATCTTTGTAAATGATGGATGTTCATATGTGAATGCTATGTATGGTTACTTTGTTAAGCATCTCCCGAGGCGATCCTGTATGACACACTCTATATTTCAGTATAGGGTTATCACAGCTGGTATCAGAGCCATCTTGGGATAAGCTACACACAAATGAACATTTTAAAACTTAAACAACCCATTTTTATGCCTTACAGTGAGGTACAAACTAGTAGTGCCCCTATAAGGGTTATTATTAGTAGGTGGCAAAGCTAACCCTAGGTTATGTTTATTTAAATTACTTGCATCTACGGAATCTTCAACGAAGGTATGTCATTGTGTGCGGATCAGTTGCGCTGTAAATACCGAACACCTTCCGGGAGGGCAAAGACCCGGGCTTTGATTGATGCGTAGACCGAATGCGCTTAAATGTCGACTGCCTTCCGGGTGGGCAAATACATGGGCATAAAACTGTTATTGTTATTTTAGTTTATTTCTTTTCTATTTTAGTGTAATGTTTCTGAAATAGATCTCTTGCAGGTACACTAACCACGTGTAGTTCATTAGAAAACGTGTGAGAGGTGTGTGTGCCACCGAAAGGATCGAGCTATATATTGGATCAAGTTTCTTTATGTGAGGATGTAGGGAATCGTCATATTGAACATTGACATATGCATTCATCCTTACCAAATAATATAAAAAGGTAACTAATATTGCAAACATGTGAAATGACCAAGCCTTGGGCAATTTTGAATCCCTATGGCATGTAAACCGAAGGCTTGAACTCAACTGATAAGAACCGGACTTTGCCAGAAAAGTCAGTTTCACTAAAATGAGCATAATTTCCTGAATTTTAAATAAATGAAGGTGAATGAGTACTCGTTGGAAAGCTGATATTTTTCTCTACAAGTTTGGTTTAGGGAGTTTGTCCTAGAAAAATCTGGAACTGGGTCGAATTTGGCAAAAATAGTAACCTTTCCTGGAATGTTAGAAATTGCTTCATTTCTGTCATCTGTCTTTGGATGATCATAACTCCCAGAGATTTTATCAGATGGAAGTGTGTGAATATGCGTTGGAAATATAAATAAATCCTCCCCAACTGTTGTAAAATGTCAAACCTTTAGTTTTGTCTAGAGGCTAAGTGTTTTTGCTCATTTCTGCGGGTCACTCCATCAACCACAGAATTTGTCGTTGTCGGTAATCAAACGGATCGGGAACCTCGTGTATTTTCTTTCAACAATCAATCCTTATGCTATTTTGAGCATGTGTGCTTAGTGGGATATTAAGTTTTGACTCACCCTTGCAAAACTTTATTGTGACAGATGGATGTTGGCAAGCTCATCAAGGACCCCGAGCACCTGGCCGCCCGCATTCTCGAGTTGGAACGAGAGCGCGAGGCGCTGCAGTCCACACTTGCTGCCCGTGATGCCTAGCTCACAGAGCGTGATGCTAAGGTTGAAGTTCTTGAGGACAAGCTGCACACTAGCGAGTTGGAGCGGGCCGATCTTTTCGAGCAACTCCATGATGCTCAGCTCATCATCGAGGGTGATGCAAGCGATCAGTTGCAGGAGCAATTGAACCAACGCAATGCTCAACTCACCGCTGTCCAAGAGGAGATTTACTCTCTTCATGGACAGGTTACCGCTCTCTTGGAGGAGCGAAGTGAGCTGCAGGCTCAGCGCGAAGAAGCTCAGGATGCGCGGGATGTCATGGAGGGTATCCTCAACAACGCTCACGCCATCATCGCGCAGCAAGAGCAACTCATTGGGAATTTCCAAGCTGCTAATGGCTAGCTACATGCTGTCCTTAATAATCAGCCACCCATGCCACTTGCAGTGATTCCCCCGATGACGCTGATTTGAGTGAGAATGGTGATTCCAGCGTTGACTACGAAGCACCCCCTGGACCGGGTGATATGGACATGGAGTCCGATGGTGGTAGCCACGCCGAGTGACTGAGTAGTAGTATGTGTGTAGGGTGGAAATCTCGTGAGACATCGTGTTTGTATGTGGATAGTGTTAATGGTACTAAGTTAAGTTGTAACCTAAGCTCTCTGAGATCGTGTGGTGTCATGTTCCGAGTGATGTAACCTAAGACTTGCCATGTATCAAAAGTTGCATCACATGTATCTATGCTTTTTATCATAATTGTGTTGCCTGTGGTGCTGGAATTATGGAATTTAAGTTATCTCTTATGTGCTGCACCGTTTCCTTGTCAGCATTCCAATTTATGAACAATCTGAAATTTTATTTCGTCACCATGTCATAGCCATATTATCATATTGTCTCATGTGATGATTGGGCTAACATGCTTTGTTCATATGGCAGATGGTGCAAACTCACCGCGGTGGAGAAAACCCCGGCGCTTCAAACATCAGTGGAAACCAGCCGCCACCCAATGCTCCGCCCATGACGGCTATGGAGCAGCTCATCCATAACCAGAACGAGATGTTCCGCATGTTCATGGAGAACATGAACCGCCAAGGAGCTCCAGGACCACCACCGCAGCAGCCCCGTGACTCCTCCTACAGCGACTTCTGGGCAAGTCATCCGCCCACTTTCGGAGAAGCCGGTGATCCGCTGGAAGCGGATAATTTTATTCGCACTCTGGAATCAAAGTTCGC
This sequence comes from Eleusine coracana subsp. coracana, assembly GCA_032690845.1. Taxonomy (NCBI): domain Eukaryota; kingdom Viridiplantae; phylum Streptophyta; class Magnoliopsida; order Poales; family Poaceae; genus Eleusine; species Eleusine coracana. The sequence continues at coordinate 37,011,779 of CM064418.1, forward strand.
TCTCCTCCACTGCAACGACCAGCAGAAGCCCCTCTTCACCACACAGCAACTCCGTGGCTCTGCAAGTGCTTGGTGAGCTAGTTTCACTGCCATTCTTGCCGCTGATCATCAAGTCACTTGGACGGAATTCTGCACTGCATTCCGTGCGCACCACATTCCCGCTAGACTCATGAAGCGCAAGCTACAAGAGTTCCTCAACTTGAAGCAAGGCTCTGGAACTGTGCAAGAGTATGCACGAAAGTTCAACTACTTGGCTCAGTGTGCATCGTATCACACTGATACGGATGAGAAGAAGAAGGATTGTTTTCATTCGGGTCTTACCCCGAAGCTGCAAGATTGCTTAGCACAAGTTACCGCCGGCACGTTCAATGATCTGATGAGTGCCGCCATTGTGCAAGAAGATGCTATCCGGGTTAAGCAAGAGGACAAGAAGAGGAGACGTGCTATGGGAAGTTCATCTGACTCTGCACCGCCCAAGTACAAGCTAGCAATCACCTCCCCGACTGGACAAAAGTTCCAAGCTGCGGTACCACTAAGAGGAGGATTTTGCCTGTCTTACTCGTAGCAGCACTCTTGCTCTCATGGGAGTAACCAGCAGCAATCCTTTGGTCCCCCCCACCCCGCAGCAGAGTAATCAAGTGGTGAAGACCAACTCCTCGCAGCCTTGCTACAACTGCGGCCGAACCGGTCACTTTGCCAAAGAGTGCCATTTCCCGAAGCGCAACCAGGGCAACAACTACAACTCCAACACTTCCGGGAACAACAACATCCACAACAGCGGCAACAACAATGAAAACAATGGCAATCATCCCCAGTCTTCTACTCCTACTCATAAGAATGGCCGAGTCAACTATACCATGGTTGAAGAGATCCAAGTTGGAGAGCCTGTTCTCGCGGGTACGTTCTCAATCAACCAACATGCTGCCATGGTTCTTTTTGATTCAGGAGCAACACATAATTTTATTAGTCAAGCATGTGTGAATCATTTGAAAATCACCCCCACCACTATGGAACACCATACATCATCACATCTCCTGGTGGAAAAATAAGGGCTCACCTTGAGTTAAGAAAAGTGCCACTTAAGTTAGCAAGCAACATATACCCCACTTCCCTAATCATCTTAGATGGCCAAAGCATTGACATAATTCTTGGTATGAGATGGATGACTAGACATAAAGCCATCTTGCACATTGAATCCCGGGAAGTCCATTTGAACTCACCATTACATGGCCCGTCGATCCTTCGATTGCCATGTCCCAACTTGTCCACTTTTCAAGTGTGTCATGTTGAAGGGAAAAATCTAGAGGATATTCCAGTGGTACGTGATTTTCCCAACGTATTTCTAGATGATTTGTCGGGAATGCCTTCAGACAGGGATGTCGAGTTTAAAATTGAACTCATACCCGGTACAACGCCTATCTCTCGTAGGCCATACAAAATGGCTCCTAATGAATTAGCGGAATTAAAAGAGCAATTGCAAGAACTTATGGACAAGGGTTACATCCAACCGAGTTCATCTCCCTAGGGCTGTCCCGCCCTCTTTGTGAAGAAGAAAGACAAGACCCTACGTCTATGTGTCGACTACAGGCCTTTAAATGCTATAACCATCAAGAACAAGTACCCTCTACCTCGGATTGACATTCTCTTTGATCAACTTGTTGGTGCTAAGGTTTTCTCCAAGATTGACCTCCGATCCGGTTATCACCAAATAAAGATCCCAGCCGAAGACATTCCAAAAACTGCTTTCTCCATGCGATATGGTCTTTTCGATATCTTGTCATGTCTTTTGGTCTCACCAATGCTCCAGCCCACTTCATCTATTTGATGAATTCTGTGTTCTTGCCAGAGTTGGATAAGTTTGTAGTTGTGTTCATTGACAACATCCTTATCTACTCCATGTCCGAGGAAGAGCACGCTGAACATCTCGGCTTTGTCCTGCAACGACTCCGAGATCATCAGCTTTTTGCCCAATTTAGCAAGTGTGAATTTTGGCTATAGCAAGTTCCATTCTTGGGTCATATCATTTCAGCGGAAGGAGTAGCCGTTGATCCTAGCAAAGTAGAAGATGTGCTAAATTGGAAAGCTCCAAAATCGGTCAAGAAAATTCGTAGTTTCCTTGGTCTTACCGGTTATTATCGGAAGTTTATCCCCAACTTCTCAAGCATTGCCAAGCCTATGACCAAGTTATTGGAAAAAGATGCTAAGTTTAAGTGGAGTAGTGCGTGTGAAGAAGCCTTCCAGTCACTGAAGAAGCATTTGACAACTCCTCCAGTTTTGGCTCAACTCGATATTACCAAACCGTTTGATGTTTATTGTGATGCATCTGGCACCGGATTGGGCTGTGTGCTTATGCAAGAAAATCATGTCATTGCCTATGCCTCACGACAACTCTGAAAGCATGAGAAAAATTATCCCACTCATGATTTGGAATTGGCATCCGTTGTCCTAGCCTTAAAAACCTAGCGCCATTACTTGCTCGGTAACCTTGTCAACCTCTACACCGACCACAAGAGTCTCAAGTATATATTCACGTAGCAAGAATTGAATATGAGGCAGCATAGATGGTTAGAATTAATCAAGGATTATGAATTGGAAATTCACTATCACCTCGGAAAAGCCAATGTGGTTGCCGACGCCTTGAGTCGAAGGGACCAATGCAATCACGCAATTGTTTGCTGAGAAACCATGTGGATATATGCCATGGTTTGCTATTTGTGATGAGTAATTGACTTGAGCGGATTTGGTGTTTGAGTTGAAATGCGGAAATCCAGGGATTGCATGGCTTGCATATCATGGTTATGTCTAACCGGAGTTGGTGAAGATATTGGTGGTATTGCAGGAGATGGGAAATGTGTTTGCTTGTCTCATGATGTGTAGGGCAGTGGAGTCGACTTGGCAGTCAACGACGAGAGGATCGGGCACAAGTAGGGGACTTGGGGCCAGACGATCGGGATGTCGGGTGAGGTCAAGGGTGATCCACACTGTACACGCGGAGAGGCAAGAAGCACAGACGGTTTCGCGGTTGAGCCTCAAAACCGTCGTGGTGATGAAGAAGGCGTGTTGACCAAGTCAAGGTGAACAGGATGCCGGTGCAAGTGAGAAGGGGGCCCGATGGACAGGGACTGGGAGAGACTTGCCGGTGGTTAGGATCGCGGGACAAGGTGACACGCATCAACATCGAGAAGTCATGCTTTGAGAAGCGTGCAAGGCGGTTTCGCGGTTTGGGCCTCAAAACCGGTGGCAGTGGTTGGTGGTGCACGTGGCACCATCACGGAGCTTGCTTCGAGATGAAGCAAAGACGTGAAGTGTCCGATGGCATTCTGGCAACAAGGAAAAAGATGGACGGTTATGCCCCCGGTGGTAGGTGGGTGTGTTATGTAGGTCAAGGGTAGAGTGGTCATGTGGACAATAGACCCTAGGCCTATATAAGGAGAGGTGTGGCTAGTGGGAGAGGTGACTCTCTTCCCATTAGTCTTGTGTTAGGACTCTATTCAAAGTGCTAGGAGAGGACTTCATGTTTTAGAGGAGAGTACTGGGTGTGTGAGAGACATCTCTTGCTCTTCCAAATAGTGGGAGGAAGAGGGTGGCTTCCTAGTCTTGTACCTATGGATCTTGTAAGCACCTTTCTATGATATGAGAAGTATTTTCGTGCTCAAGATTTCCCTCTTCACTTGAATCCCGAAATTCCCTTTTTCTTATTTTCGGAGCAATTTTCGTGGCGATTTTCCCTTTTTGGTGTTCTTGGCACAAGATCTGAAATTCGAGATGATTTCTTGAGCCAATTGAGATGATCTCCTAGGTTTAGGGTCGTGATGTGATGAGGATTCACTGATCCAAAAATCGCATCATTTGGAGTTCGTTTGATTAGTGTTTGGAGAAGTTTTGACAAGATCCCGAGTGTTTTTTCTGTTCTGTCGGGGGTCGACCGGCACTGCCGATGACCAGGACCGGCACTGCCGATTGGTCCTGTCTGTAGATTCTAGAGAGCCTGTATCCGCATCAGCACTGCTGAAGTATATGACCGGCACTACCGATGGCCCGCATCGGCACTGCCGATAGGTGTGACCGGTACTACCGATACCAACCGGCACTGTCGATGGCAGGGAACGGCACTGCCGATGGGTGTTCAGTCTGAACTGTTGAGCATTGTTTCTTCCCTTTTTGTTTCCGTTGTGTTTCCTTGCTGTGGTTGATTATTCCTAGGGCTAGTACACCACGAGTTGGTATGTGTAGTCTTGGTGATCGGTTCAGAGGTTGGCTCGGGTTTTTTTTGGGATATAGGCCAAGTTCTCTTGGAGAATTTTGATTGGCTCCCATTCACCCCCCCCATCTGGTCGCCTTCTCGGTCCTTCAATTGGTATCAGAGCCGGTTTGATCATTAGTTGACCTTCATCGGCTTTGTGATCCGAAGGCAACATAGAGAAGCGTGCTATCAAGCTGTGGATGTTTGATGGAGAGGACTTTCCCTACTGGAAGTCATGGACCAAGGCGTATCTATTGAGTCAAGGATGTGCAATTTGGGAGATTGTTGACCAAGAGTATGCTATAGCACAAGACGTGAACACTGCTTCTGCAGGTGAGTTAGTCAGGTATGAGAACAACTCCAAAGCTGTCAATATTCTGCTCTCTGCACTTGGTAGGAGTGAACATGATAGGGTTGCACACCTTGACACTGTTCATGCTATTTGGGTTAAGCTCTGCACTTACCATGAGGGTACCAACCAGGTCAAGTCTATGCGTAAGGATTCTTACAATAGACAGTACCAAACCTTTGCTCAAAAACCGGGCGAGTCACTAGATGACACTTTTCGTAGGTTTGAGGCAATTGTGTGCAACTTGCGGGCTTGTGGTACCCTTGTGTACAATGACAATGATAGAGCTAAGAAACTGCTATATTCACTTGATGAAAATGTTTGGGGGGTTAAAATTGCTGCTCTAGAAGAAACTGTTGACTTCAACACCTTAAACTATGAGCAACTATATAGCAAGCTGAATCTCATGAACTGTCTAGGAAATCTTGTTCTAATCTTGCTATTTCTGCTTCTAGCATGGCTTTGCTTTCTAGCTCTCAGAAGGTTAGTCACAGTGATGCTTCTTATGGAACTAACCCCTCACTTGACAAGTCTTCCTTGGAGTTTGCTTTGTCTTCTCTTGTTGCAGCTTCCGATGAACAGATGGAGTGCATTCCTGATGAGGAGCTGTCCTTGCTCACAAGGAAGTTCAGGAAGTTCTACAACAACCGGAAGGAGAGAAGAGGAGGTGGTTCAAGAACCTGCTTCGAGTGCGGTGACCCGGGACACTTCATCGCTGATTGTCCTAAGAAGAAGAAGAAGGCCGGGTATCGCGACAACAACACTGAAGACATCAAGCAGAAGAAGAACCGCTTCTACAAGAAGGGCAAGAACTCCAAGAAGTTCGCCAAGGCCATTGCACGCGCCTGCGTTGCCGACTTGAGCGATGTCGACCTCACATCAAGCGAAGGCCTTACAAGCTCGGAGGAGGAGGTTGAAAAGCCACGAGTCAAGAGAAAGGATGACTTCACCGGGCTTTGCTTCATGGCAAAGAACGACCACGACACCGACTCTGGATCCAACTCCGATACAAGCGAGGTACCTCCCACTCTTGATGAGCTCTCTTCTGAACTTGATCATTTGTGCGATGTTCTGCTTTTGCAAGATGATAAGCTTCGTAGTGCTGTTCGTGAGAGCAGAGAGCTTAAGTCTAAGTCGGAGAGTGCTGATTTTGAAATTGCTTCGCCTAGGTCTAAGCTTGCTAAGGATGACATGGTTGTAGAGTGTGAGTCTTGTCAAGTTGTGATGAGTGATCTTGCACAGAGGGAGAGTGTGCATGCTCAAGTTGCCAGTCAGCTTGAGAGTGCCCTCAAGGAGCTTGATGAGTTCAAAGCTAGACCAACTCTTTTGGGTGCATGTCAGAAGTGCCCCAAGCTCACAAATGAGTTGGAAGCTCAGTCCCTCAAAGTCAAAGAGCTTGAGTCCAAGTTGCTTCATGAGACTCGCTCGAAAGTTCTTCCACATCCATGTGAAGTGTGTGTCACCCTCAAGGACAAGCTAGTAATCACTAGGGAGGAAAACAAAGTCCTAGTTCAGGAAAATGACTATCTTGTTTCTAGGCTCCAGAGAACCCTAGTGAGTGAGGAAAAGATTGAAAGTGATTTGGCAAGAGTGAAGGAGAGTGCTTCTAGGTCAACCTATAACTTGGGCTTGGGATTTGAGAGGTGTGACAAGGAGAGTGAGAATGTGGGTAAGTTTGTACCTAGCTCCAGCTACAATTATGAGGAAAACACCATCAAACCCACTGACACATACTATCCACCCAATCCAAAACCCTCCTTTAACCCAAAGCAAACAGAGAAGCCAAAACCCAAACCTGCAATGCAAACCAAGCCTAATCCTAAGGGTGTCTACATTTATATGTTTTGTGGTTGCAAGGGCCAGTTGGATGAATTCTGTTATAGGTGTAAGAGGATTGAGAGGAAGCAAGCTGAGTTGATTAGGGATGCTTTTTATGATGATTTTGTTGACTTTCAGCCTCGCGGACAGGGTCATTCCTCATATGGCTTTGATTCATGAAACAGAGGCTTTGTGCAGCAGCTGATGTAAATATGGCTCGATCTTCCGAGAGGTAAAGGGATAAACTCGAATTTGGGGAACTTGGCGTCGACGACCCGGCTTGAATCAGACACGATCCAACCCCGCAACCGTTACACCAAGCACAACTTGATTGTTCCTGCAAGCGAAATCGAGAACACAAGCAAGAGAGGATAAACACGCAATCTGAAATTGCAAATATGGATGAAGTGAATCACAAGAAAAGGTTCAAGCTCTGAACACAAAAGGACTAATCACCACAGTGGTGTAGAACAAGAACAGGGGCCCTGGATTACTGTAAAAGGACTTGTCGCCACAGTTACAATAATTTGATCTAGCTTCTCTCTGGAAAACTGAACTAAACAAAACCCGAAACTAAAAGACGGCGGCTGCTGAGTTTATGTAGGAATCAAGGACGTCCTAGGGTTGGGGGCGACCAGAGGGGGCATCCACAACATGGGCTTAACGCCCGACACGATACATGGCCAAGTTGGCCCAAAATAGGTGGCACAACACCTTGTCATGGTCACATATTATGACTCACGACCCTTCTGAAGCTAGGACCAGAACCAAAACGACAGCATCGTCGTCCCCTTTCCAACGCATCAAAGAACGCCTCGTTTGGATGTCGGATGTGGGAGATATCATCAAAACTGTGAAAGGGTGTCAGCTGAATCCGAGACGAACACGGCGATCGAGTTGGTGACGACTTGTAACATGGGAAACACCATGATATTCACGTATCCAGCATGGTGATGTCCTCATCATCCTCCCCTTCTTGAATTGGAGTCACCCTTGACTCCATCTCAGCATCAATCTCCTACAAAAGGTTAGTACTAGCAGAATGCAAAGTACAAGATACATGATCATCGATAGAAGATATATCATGATAAAGCATAGTATAGCAAGGTGCATCATGATTATCACAAAGATCAGTAACAGTAGATGTCATAGCAAGAAAAGCACCTCCCTTTAACTGAATAGCCTTATGTTTAACATCAGAAAGTTGTTTGTTATCATGTTTATTCTCAGTATTTTCAGCAAGCAGTTTAAAATGATTTCTAATATTTGCAGGCAATAACGGACGCAAAGTAATATTCCTGGCCTTATGCACGAATGTATATGTATTAGTTCTACCATGGTGGGCAGCATCCGTATGATATTCCCATGGACGGCCTAATAAAAGTGAACATGCTTGCATAGGTACAACATGAAAATCAGCAGAGTCTTGATAAGAACCTACTAAAAAATGTATGCGTGCTGATTGAGTTACTTGTGCCGTACCACTATTGTTGAACCATTTGATGTGGTAGGGCTGATATAGTGCATGCGTGGTCAAGCCAAGTTTGCTTACCAAATCAGAACTTACCAAGTTGTTACAGCTCCCAGTATCAATGATGGTGAGAACACGGCGGTCCGCAACAATGAGGTACATGTAGAATAAATTGTTACGTTGTTGTTCTTCCTCTTGTCCCACCCGAGTGATCAACACACGCTGTACAATGAGGCTAGGAAATCCCGCGGTGGCAGAAATAGAATCAATGGCGGTAGTCTCCTGCTCCTCCGTCGATTCTGCAACAAGGTTAGGCATACAAGCAAATTCATCTTCAACATCACTAGAACTTTCATACCCATCAGCGGTAGCGATGAAAGCACGATGACTAGGGCAATCCTTCATGACATGTCCCATGCCCTTGCAGCGGTGGCAAATAATGGTGGTGGAAGAGCCACTCCTAGTACCGGAAGTAGTAACCTTCTTCTGGTGTTGGTGCTGCACACTAGACGATTGCGCTGTAGAAGAAGGCGCAAGTGGAAAAGTTGTTGCTGGTGGCTTAGCAACATGACTCTTCAAGTTCTCTACTCTAGTGCGTTGCTGGAGATATTGCTCAGTGTTGGACCTGCAAGATTGATGTGGAAGGCGTCCCTGTACTTCTCGTTCAGCCTTAAGAGCAAAATGATACAATTGGCTGAACCTATTCCACTCTTTATAGTCAACAATATTCTGGATATCACGGTTCAAACCACCAAAAAATCTAGCACTAGTTTCAACATCATCTTCATGTATATCACAATGTGCTAAACCAATAAGCAATTCCTGATAATATTCCTCTACTGTTTTACTACCTTGTGTTAAAGATTGTAATTTCAAACAGAAATCACGTTGGTAATAAGGAGGAACAAAACGAGATTTCATGCGTTGTTTAAAAACAGGCCAAGTGACAGGTATAGCAGCATTAGTATTGCAAAGATCATTCCACCAAAAGAGAGCAAAACCTGTAAACTCACTAGTAGCAAGTCTAACTCTATGCTCAGTAGGAACTAAATGAGAATTAAATTTCTGTTCAACAGCAAGTTCCCAATCTAAGTATGCTTCAGGATCAGCACTACCAGCAAAAGGTGGTATGTTAAATTTGGGCTTAACAAAAGTATCAATATTACCATGATTATTATTACCTCCTATACCGTGTCGATTACGGTGAAGACGGTCTGCATCACGGTCAAAATCATCATCATCAGCAGCTCGTTGAGGTGGAGGTCATCGTTCAACATCCTCTATGTGGTGGACAACAGTGTTGATGTGACCCATCAACTCGGCAAACTTCGTTTTCATGAATGTACGCTGGTCCGCAAGAAGCTTCGTGAGCTCGGCCCTGAAAATTCTAAGTCTGTGAAGTCTGTTTTGATCCTTGCTGCCTTTGCCATTGTTCTTTGCCATTGTTCTTACTGTCACAATTGTTTTTGAACACGATTCTTTTGCCAACAATTAGGACACTGCTTTGAACATTTATTCAGTGCTACTATCTGTTATTGAATTGTGTTCCATTGACATACATATTATCCTTCCAAGCTATACATATTGCAGCACAGGTTTCTTCCTTGCAACTGTTACACCCAAGCATACCACTTGATGTAAATATGGCCCGATCTTCCGAGAGGTAAGGGGATAAACTCGAATTTGGGGAACTCGGCGTCGACGACCTGGCTTGAATCAGACACGATCCAACCCCGCAACCATTACACCAAGCACAACTTGATTGTTCCTGCAAGCGGAATCAAGAACACAAGCAAGAGAGGATAAACACGCAATCTGAAATTGCAAATATGGATGAAGTGAATCACAAGAAAAGGTTCAAGCTCTGAACACAAAAGGACTAATCGCCACAGTGGTGTAGAACAAGAACAGGGGCCCTAGATTACTGTAAAAGGACTTGTCGCCACAGTTACAATAATTCGATCTAGTTTTTTTCTGGAAAACTGAACTAAACAAAACCCAAAACTAAAAGACGGCGGCTACTGAGTTTATGTAGGAAACAAGGACGTCCTAGGGTTGGGGGCGATCAGGGGGGGCATCCACAACATGGGCTTAAGGCCCGATACGATACATAGCCAAGTTGGCCCAAAATAGGTGGCACAACACCTTGTCATGGTCACATATTATGACTCACGACCCTTCTGAAGCTAGGACCAGAACCAAAACGACGGCATCATCGTCCCCTTTCCAACGCATCAAAGAACGCCACGTTTAGACGTCGGATGTGGGAGATATCATCAAAACTGTGAAAGGGTGTCAGCTGAATCCGAGACGAACACGGCGATCGAGTTGGTGACGACTTGTAACATGGGAAACACCATGATATTCACGTATCCAGCATGGTGATGTCCTCATCATCCTCCCCTTCTTGAATTGGAGTCATCCTTGACTCCATCTCAGCATCAATCTCCTACAAAAGGTTAGTACTAGCAGAATGCAAAGTACAAGATACATGATCATCGATAGAAGATATATCATGATAAAGCATAGTATAGCAAGGTGCATCATGATTATCACAAAGATCAGTAACAGTAGATGTCATAGCAAGAAAAGCACCTCCCTTTAACTGAATAGCCTTATGTTTAACATCAGAAAGTTGTTTGTTATCATGTTTATTCTCAGTATTTTCAGCAAGCAGTTTAAAATGATTTCTAATATTTGCAGGCAATAACGGACGCAAAGTAATATTCCTGGCCTTATGCACGAATGTATATGTATTAGTTCTACCATGGTGGGCAGCATCCGTATGATATTCCCATGGACGGCCTAATAAAAGTGAACATGCTTGCATAGGTACAACATGAAAATCAGCAGAGTCTTGATAAGAACCTACTAAAAAATGTATGCGTGCTGATTGAGTTACTTGTGCCGTACCACTATTGTTGAACCATTTGATGTGGTAGGGCTGATATAGTGCATGCGTGGTCAAGCCAAGTTTGCTTACCAAATCAGAACTTACCAAGTTGTTACAGCTCCCAGTATCAATGATGGTGAGAACACGGCGGTCCGCAACAATGAGGTACATGTAGAATAAATTGTTACGTTGTTGTTCTTCCTCTTGTCCCACCCGAGTGATCAACACACGCTGTACAATGAGGCTAGGAAATCCCGCGGTGGCAGAAATAGAATCAATGGCGGTAGTCTCCTGCTCCTCCGTCGATTCTGCAACAAGGTTAGGCATACAAGCAAATTCATCTTCAACATCACTAGAACTTTCATACCCATCAGCGGTAGCGATGAAAGCACGATGACTAGGGCAATCCTTCATGACATGTCCCATGCCCTTGCAGCGGTGGCAAATAATGGTGGTGGAAGAGCCACTCCTAGTACCGGAAGTAGTAACCTTCTTCTGGTGTTGGTGCTGCACACTAGACGATTGCGCTGTAGAAGAAGGCGCAAGTGGAAAAGTTGTTGCTGGTGGCTTAGCAACATGACTCTTCAAGTTCTCTACTCTAGTGCGTTGCTGGAGATATTGCTCAGTGTTGGACCTGCAAGATTGATGTGGAAGGCGTCCCTGTACTTCTCGTTCAGCCTTAAGAGCAAAATGATACAATTGGCTGAACCTATTCCACTCTTTATAGTCAACAATATTCTGGATATCACGGTTCAAACCACCAAAAAATCTAGCACTAGTTTCAACATCATCTTCATGTATATCACAATGTGCTAAACCAATAAGCAATTCCTGATAATATTCCTCTACTGTTTTACTACCTTGTGTTAAAGATTGTAATTTCAAACAGAAATCACGTTGGTAATAAGGAGGAACAAAACGAGATTTCATGCGTTGTTTAAAAACAGGCCAAGTGACAGGTATAGCAGCATTAGTATTGCAAAGATCATTCCACCAAAAGAGAGCAAAACCTGTAAACTCACTAGTAGCAAGTCTAACTCTATGCTCAGTAGGAACTAAATGAGAATTAAATTTCTGTTCAACAGCAAGTTCCCAATCTAAGTATGCTTCAGGATCAGCACTACCAGCAAAAGGTGGTATGTTAAATTTGGGCTTAACAAAAGTATCAATATTACCATGATTATTATTACCTCCTATACCGTGTCGATTACGGTGAAGACGGTCTGCATCACGGTCAAAATCATCATCATCAGCAGCTCGTTGAGGTGGAGGTCATCGTTCAACATCCTCTATGTGGTGGACAACAGTGTTGATGTGACCCATCAACTCGGCAAACTTCGTTTCCATGAATGTACGCTGGTCCGCAAGAAGCTTCGTGAGCTCGGCCCTGAAAATTCTAAGTCTGTGAAGTCTGTTTTGATCCTTGCTGCCTTTGCCATTGTTCTTTGCCATTGTTCTTACTGTCACAATTGTTTTTGAACACGATTCTTTTGCCAACAATTAGGACACTGCTTTGAACATTTATTCAGTGCTACTATCTGTTATTGAATTGTGTTCCATTGACATACATATTATCCTTCCAAGCTATACATATTGCAGCACAGGTTTCTTCCTTGCAACTGTTACACCCAAGCATACCACTTGATGTAAATATGGCCCGATCTTCCGAGAGGTAAGGGGATAAACTCGAATTTGGGGAACTCGGCGTCGACGACCTGGCTTTAATCAGACACGATCCAACCCCGCAACCATTACATCAAGCACAACTTGATTGTTCCTGCAAGCGGAATCAAGAACACAAGCAAGAGAGGATAAACACGCAATCTGAAATTGCAAATATGGATGAAGTGAATCACAAGAAAAGGTTCAAGCTCTGAACACAAAAGGACTAATCGCCACAGTGGTGTAGAACAAGAACAGGGGCCCTAGATTACTGTAAAAGGACTTGTCGCCACAGTTACAATAATTCGATCTAGTTTTTTTCTGGAAAACTGAACTAAACAAAACCCAAAACTAAAAGACGGCGGCTACTGAGTTTATGTAGGAAACAAGGACGTCCTAGGGTTGGGGGCGATCAGGGGGGGCATCCACAACATGGGCTTAAGGCCCGATACGATACATAGCCAAGTTGGCCCAAAATAGGTGGCACAACACCTTGTCATGGTCACATATTATGACTCACGACCCTTCTGAAGCTAGGACCAGAACCAAAACGACGGCATCATCGTCCCCTTTCCAACGCATCAAAGAACGCCACGTTTAGACGTCGGATGTGGGAGATATCATCAAAACCGTGAAGGGGTGTCGGCTGAATCCGAGACGAACGCGGCGACCGAGTTGGTGACGACTTGTAACTTGGGGAAGGCCATGATATGCGCGTATCCAGCATGGTGATGTCCTCATCAGTAGTGCTTTGGTGCCCCATGTTTTCCCCATTGTGGTGAGCGTCATTCGCGTGAATTTGGCTTTCACATTGATGATTTCTATCTTCACAACCTAGGGTTTGAGTCGAGACGCCTTGACAGGCCATGTTTTCCCCATCGTGGTTCACGTCCTATGCGTTCAAATGACAATGTGCAAAGAACTGTGATGACTACTACCGGTCGTATGGTTAAGTGCTGGATTCCCAAATCTATTTTGACTAACCCCAGCACTGAGCCATAGACTTTTCCTTCTCGTTCTTTGTAGGCAACAGGTGGAGGCTTGGAAAACAAATGGTTGATGGACTCCAGGTATTCGTGGCACATGACCGGAGATGCAAAGTGGTTCTCCAGCCTCACTCCCCTGAAGCGGCGGGAGTATGTGACCTTTGGAGATGACAAGAGAGGGAGAGTGAAGGCAAGAGGCACGGTAAAGGTAAATGAAAAGTTCACTCTCAAGGATGTTGGTTTGGTTGAGTATCTCAAGTACAATCTCCTTTCCGTCTCTCAGCTTCTTGATGTTGGTTTGGAAGTGCGCTTTAAGTCAAATGCTTCTTGTGTTCTTGATTCGAATGGTTCCTTGGTTTATGGGATTTCTCGTATTGGCAGAGTTTTTCAGGCTGATTTTTCTGGTTCTCCTGGTTCTCACAAGTACTTGTTTGCTCAATCTTCTTCTGAGCTCTGGAAATGGCATAGGAGACTGGGTCACATGATCTTTGACTTGCTATGTCGCTTGAGTGGCCTAGGTTTGATCCGAGGATTGCCTAAGCTCAAATTTGATAAGGATTTGGTTTATGCTCCGTGTCGTCATGGGAAAATGATTGCCACTTCTTATCCACCAATTAATTTGGTGATGACTGAACGCCCTGGTGAGTTGCTTCATATGGACACTGTTGGTCCTTCTCGGGTTCGTTCAGCCGGTGGGAAGTGGTATGTTCTTGTGATTATTGACGACTATTCTCGCTACTCTTAGGTCTACTTTCTTGAGAGCAAGGATGAAGTGTTTCATCACTTTTGGAGCTTAGCTTTGAGGTTGTTCAAGGAACTCCCTGGTGCATTACGAGCGATTCGTAGTGATAATGGCACCGAGTTCAAGAACTCCTCCTTTGATGCTTTCTGTCTTGAGCATGGTATTGAGCATCAGTTTTCAGCACCTCGTGTTCCCCAGCAGAATGGTGTGGTTGAAAGAAAGAATAGAACCTTAGTGGAGATGGCCCGAACGATGCTCGATGAGCATAGGACTCCGAGGCGGTTCTGGGCTGAGGCCATTAGCACTGCTTGCTATGTTTCCAATCGGATTTTCCTGCGCTCAATTCTTAATGTGACTTCTTATGAGTTGCGTTTTGGGAGAAAGCCCTTGGTTTCTCATTTGCATACTTTTGGTTTCAAGTGCTTTATTCTTAAGCGTGGCAATCTTGATAAGTTTGAGTCAAGATCTTCCGATGGAATCTTTCCTGGTTACTCTTTTCATGGTCATTCCTACAGAGTTTTGAATTTGGAGACTAACATCATCGTAGAATCCTGCGATGTAATCTTTGATGAATCAAACTCTTGTGCAAGGAATGTGATTGAGTCTGCAGGTGACAAGGAGATGAAGGAGAGCATCTTTGTAGAAGAGGACCTGCAGGGCTTTGATGATGATGATGATGATTCACTTCCTCTCTCATCTAAGCTTGTTCCTGCTGCTACCACTACTCCAGCAGAGGGTCCAGAAGCTTCTACATCGACTTCAGTGGCTATTGAGCAAGCTCCAGCTGTGGTTGAGGGGGAGGTACACTCTGAGAGAGAGGCTCCTCACCACATTCAGCGTCAACATCCACCCCAACATATGATCAGTAATCTCTATGAGAGGACAACAAGGTCAAGGTCTGCACATCTTGCTTGCTTTACCAATTCTCTCTTTGTTGCAACCTTTGAACCCCGATATGATGGACACGCACTATCTGATGAACATTGGATTAATGCCATGCATGAGGAGTTGGAAAACTTTGAGAGAAACAAAGTCTGGACCCTTGTAGAGCCTCCCAAAAATGTCAATGTCATAGGAACCAAGTGGGTGTTAAAAAACAAACATGGGGAGGATGGTGAGGTTGTGAGAAACAAGGCTAGGCTAGTTGCTCAAGGTTTTAGCCAAGTGGAGGGCTTAGATTATGGTGAGACCTTTGCTCCTGTTGCTCGCATAGAAGCCATTAGGATCTTGCATGCATTTGCTACCTCCAAGGGCATTAGTCTTTATCAAATGGATGTCAAGAGTGCCTTCCTAAATGGTTTCATAGAGGAAGAAGTGTATGTGAGACAACTCCCTGGCTTTGAGCACCACAAATACCCAAACCGTGTGTACAAGCTTCAGAAGGCTTTATACGGGCTAAAGCAAGCACCTAGGGCATGGTATGCTAGGCTTAAGACCTTCTTGCTAGAGCGTGGGTATGTCATGGGGTGTGTTGATAAAACCTTGTTCACTCTAAAGCATGGCAATGAGTTTCTAATGGTTCAGATTACGTGGATGATATCATATTTGGTGGTTCCTCTCATGCTCTTGTGTCCAGATTTCAGGAAGTTATGGAAAGTGAATTTTAGATGTCGATGATGGGAGAGCTCACCTTCTTTCTTGGGCTTCAAATCAAGCAGTGCAAGCAAGGCAGTTTCATACATCAAGCCAAGTACACAAAGGATCTCCTAAAGAAGTTCGACATGGTCAATGTGAAGCCATTGTCTACACCAATATCCACTACAACGGCTCTTGACCCTGATGAAGACTGTGAAGCGGTGGATCACAGGGAGTACATGAGCATGATTGGCTCCCTCTTGTACCTGACAGCGACAAGACCCGACATACACTTTGCAGTGTGTCTTTGTGCTTGCTTTCAAGCTTCCCCAAGGGTGACTCATCGCAAGGTTGTCAAGCGCATCTTCAGGTATCTCAAATACACCCTTGAGTTTGGTTTTTGTACTCTGCATCTTCATCTCTTGATCTCATTAGGTATTCGGATGCGGACTTTGCTGGGTGTAGAATTGATAGGAAGAGCACTTCTGGTACTTACCATTTCATGGGTACTTCTTTGATCTGTTGGTCTTCTCGTAAGCAGTCGAGTGTTGCCCAATCCACCACAGAGGCTGAGTATGTAGCTGCTGCTCATAAATCCTATGGATTATGTCTACCATGACAGACTATGGGTTGACTTTTAAGGGTGTTCCACTCATGTGTGATAACTCCCCTGCCATATGCTTAGCCAAAAACCCAGTCCAACATGGTAAGGTCAAACATATCAATGTGCCATTCCACTTCCTGAGAGACAATGTTGAGAAGGGGGATGTTGAGCTCATATATATTGATACCAAGAACCAACTAGCTGATATCCTCACCAAGCCCCTAGATGCTTCGAGACATGCTTTTCTTCGGGGGGAACTTGGTGTTTGTCATCCGTATGGCATCATTTGAGGGGGAGTTGGTGTTCACTTGTATATATGTATCTTACCATTTTTGCTTTGCATCTCATGTGTAATATATGCATTGGTAGATGAACTTTGAGTCTTATGCTTTCTTGCATTTCACTTTGCTATGATTGAGCTTGAGCGAAGTTGTGTGGATGTATTGGTAATCTCTCATGCTTAGATTTTCTAGATGGCCTGTTATAAACTCACGTGAGCAACTTGATAATCTTAAAGGTAAACTGAGCTTCTTGTGAACCTTATGATCTAATCTTGCTAAAACTTGCTCACCAAGTGTATAATTGCTTTTATCCTTGTTGAAACTTGCGTTGATGCTAGTCTAGAGGATGTCTTGGCTTTGGCACCTTGTGTTTGTGAAATGGAAGGCTTTGCAAATGTTTAGCTCATGATGTAACATTGTGGGAACATTTGTTCCTTTTGCCAGAAAGGCATGCTCTTTTGTCTTGTGCATAATTTTGAAAAATTTGCTAAGTGCTTTGATCAAGAATTACTCAATAATGTTAAATCCAAACATTATGACTTGAAGCCTCGGGGTATTTGCCGTACCCAGTCGTGCGACCCTCCACATGGATAAGAGGACACATGAGGATAAGCAAAATCACTTGATCAAACTGAGTCTCTGTTGCATATGTGAGCATTTGTAGTGCTCATTTTCTGCGAGTGCTTGTTGCCCTTGTTGAGATTGAAACTGGCTAGATTCTTATGATTCACTTGGTGGTTGTTTTGCCTTCGATGAGAGTACTTACACATGTGGGGGCAGATTTTCTCATGATAAGCAAAATTTGATTCTATCTAAGCTAGTCAATCTTTCTCCTTAGCCTGTATAGCTCATGGTGTTAATGCCTTGCTATCCATTTTTTATCTTTGCATGATTGGGAGCTATTGCCTTTACACTTCATGGCACTATGGTTATGGTTAGCAAAGTTAAATGCTTGTTTGTATAATTGTTGAAGCTCCTTAGGTTTGCATTTTCATGCATTGCATGTTTGCTTGTTCTTTTGCCTCTTTGATGAGTTCATTGCCAAAGGGGGAGAAAATTTTGGGGTCATGCACAAATAATGCTAAGAAAATCATATGATCCATTTTGCACTACATGAGACCTACCACAACTTGAGGGGGAGCATATCATGATCTTGAGCGTTTTCTTGCGCTTTTCACATTCTTTGCGTCTCAAGTCACTTTCTTTGCCAACTCTTGGTTTTGTGATCCCTACTTGCTAGATGGCTTGTTTTCACCTTTTCTTTTGGTTTGGCCATTTGGATGTGCTTATCCGGCTTCGCATTTCAATCTCTAATCATTGTGCATTTGGTGTTGTCAATGTACTCATCAAGGGGGAGATTGAGAAACCATGTGGATATGTGCCATGGTTTGCTATTTGTGATGAGTAATTGACTTGAGCGGATTTGGTGTTTGAGTTGAAATACAGA
This sequence comes from Eleusine coracana subsp. coracana, assembly GCA_032690845.1. Classification (NCBI taxonomy): domain Eukaryota; kingdom Viridiplantae; phylum Streptophyta; class Magnoliopsida; order Poales; family Poaceae; genus Eleusine; species Eleusine coracana. The sequence continues at coordinate 37,029,850 of CM064418.1, forward strand.
AATCCAGGGATTGCATGGGCTTGCATATCATGGTTATGACTAACCGGAGTTGGTGGATATATTGGTGGTATTGCAGGAGATGAGAAATGTGTTTGCTTGTCTCATAATGTGTAGGTCACTGGAGTCGACTTGGTGGTCAACGATGAGAGGATCGGGCACAAGTAGGGGACTTGGGGTCAGATGATCGGGATGACGGGTGAAGTCAAAGGTGATCCACACCGTACACGTGGAGTGGCAAGAAGCATGGACGGTTTCGTTGTTGAGCTTCAAAACCATGGTGGTAATGAAGATGGCGTGTTGACCAAGTCAAGGCGAACGGGATGCCGGTGCAAGTGATAAGGGGGAACGATGGACAGGGACTGGGAGAGACTTGCCAGTGGTCAGGATCGTGGGACAAGGTGACACGCGTCGACATCGAGAAGTCACGCTTTGAGAAGCGTGCAAGGCGGTTTCCTGGTTTGGGCCTCAAAACCGGTGGCGGTGGTTGGTGGTGCACGTGGCACCATCATGGAGATTGCTTCGAGATGAAGCAAAGATGTGAAGCGTCTGATGGCATTCGAGCGATGAGGAAAAAGATGGATGGTTATGCCCCTGGTGGTAGGTGGGTGTGTTATGTAGGTCAAGGGTAGAGTGGTCATGTGGACAATAGGTCCTAGGCTTATCTAAGGAGAGGTGTGGCTAGTGGGAGAGGTGCCTCTCTTCCCATTAGCCATGTGTTAGGACTCTATTCAAAGTGCTAGGAGAGGACTTCATATTTTAGAGGAGAGTACTGGGTGTATGAGAGACATCTCTTGCTCTTCCAAATAGTGGGAGGAAGAGGTTGGCTTTCTAGCCTTGTGCCTATGGATCTTGTAAGCACCTTTCTATGATATGAGAAGTATTTTCGTGCTCAAGATGTCCCTCTTCACTTGAATCCTAAAATTCCCTTTTTCTTATTTTCGAAGCAATTTTTGTGGTGATTTTCGATCTCACTTTTGGACGAGTCTTTGGCCTGGATTTCATGAGAAACTTGTTGCTAGGATGAGCTAGAAGAATCCTCTATGGATCCTTGGTCGAATCAATAGCTCTCTCACCTTTGATTTGAAGGATTTCTCAAGTTTTCCCTTTTTTGTGTTCTTGGCACAAGATCTGAAATTCGTGATGATTTCTTGAGCCAATTGAGATGATCTCCTAGGTTTAGGGTTGTGATGTGATGAGGATTCACTGGTCCAAAAATTGCATCGTTTGGAGTTTGTTTGATTAGTTTTTGGAGAAGTTTTGACAAGATCCCGAGTGTTTTTCTGTTCTGTCGGGGGTCAACCGGCACTGCCGATGACCAGGACCGGCACTACCGATTGGTCCTATCTGTAGGTTCCAGAGAGCCTGTATTCCGCACCAGCACTTCTGATGGCCCGCACCAGCACTGCCGATAGGTGTGACCGGTACTACCGATACCAACCGGCACTGCCGATGGCAGGGAACGACACTACTGATGGGTGTTCAATTCAGAACTGTTGAGCATTGCTTCTTCCCTTTTTGTTTCCGTTTTGTTTCCTTGCTATGGTTGATTATTCCTAGGGCTAGTACACCACGAGTTGTTGTGTGTAGTCTTGGTGATCGGTTCGGAGGTTGGCTCGAGTTGTTTTTGGGATATAGGCCAAGTTCTCTTGGAGAATTTTGATTGGCTCCCATTCACCCCCCCTCTGGTCGCCTTCTCGGTCCTTCATTTGCTCTATGGAAACTTGCCCAATTTCAGATTCTAGCAAACCAAGTCTTCGTGTCATTCCATATGGATCCTTGTATAATCTAGCCCTTATTCCTACCCTTCGGGAAGAAATCATGGAAGCACAAAAGAAGACATAAGCTTATACCCGGATCGTAGATCAATCTTAGAGAAGACATAAGCTCCTTTCATCTGATTAAACAAGTCTTCAATCCGTGGTTGTGGATACTTATTCTTGATGGTCACTTCATTAAGAGAATGATAATCCACACACATCCTCTGAGTCTTATCCTTCTTCTCGACAAAGAGTACTGGAGCTCCCCAAGGTGAGGAACTAGGGAAAATGAAACCCTTCTCTAGCATCTCTTGTAATTGCTTCTTTAGCTCTACCTACTCATTAACTGCCATCCTATAGGGCCTCTTAGATATAGGAGCAGTTCCTGGTACTAAGTCGATAACAAACTCTACGTCACGGTCAGGCGACATACCTGGAAGTTCTTCTAGAAAGACATCAGGGAAGTCACAAACCACTCGTATCTCATCTATGGGGGTGCCGGTGGCCTGGTTCAGTATGACCTCCTTGGCGTTAGAGTTGGCTGCTACGAACTCAACTTTGGTGCCCTCAGCACTAGTCAGCTGTACCGCTTGTTTGGTGCACTGTATCACTCCATCATACTTGCGTAACCAATCCATTCCATGTATTATATCTATTCCCTTGGAGTCTAGGATTATGAGATTAGCTGAGAAGTCTACCCCCCTTATTTTAAAGGTGACCTTTGGACATATTTGATTGGTTTTCATTTCTCCACCAGGAGAGCTAACTAGCGTGGTATGCTTCATAATAGCAATCGGTAGGTTGTGCTTTGCAACATATGTGGATGTTATGAATGAATGTGATGCTCCCAAATCAAACAAGATGGTTGTAGGTGGAGAGTTAGCTAGGAACATACCGAGCACCATATCTGCAGCTTGCTTAGCTTCCTCAGTAGTGACATGGTTGATGCGCCCTCGAGCATAATTCTGCTGTCCTCGATTGCTTGGAAGCATGTTGGTTGGGGCTTGGCTTGGTGCGTTGTTCCGTTGGGGACACTATCCCATGAAGTGACCTTCCTATCCACAGTGATAACAACCGCGCTTCAGACCACTAGTGTTTTTGGAGGTAGGGCGATTCTGGTTTTGTGGGGTTGTTGGAGCTGCGGGGCGAGGTGCTTGCTGATAATTGGAGTGAGGTGCCTACTGCGGGTCAGGGCAAGGTGCTAGGTAGTTGGGGCGTTGCATTGGAAAGTTGGGGCGTGGAGCTTGCATGGGTGACCTGACAGTGTTGGGAGCACGGTAGTATGGGTTGGCGGATGACATTATGCGGGGACGAGTGTTACTACTAGATGATTATCCTTGGAATGGCATCTTCCTCTTGCCTTCCCTCTCAATCTCATTACACTTGTTCTCCACAACAATGGCCTTGTTCACCAGTCTTTGAAAGTTTGCATAGTCATTGTTCAGCAACTAGAACTGGATGTCATTCTGCAATCCCCTCATGAACATGTACTGCTTTTTGTCATCTGTGCTCACATCTTCAGGAGCATACCTGGATAGCTGGATGAATCTATTCAGGTACTCACTCACTAACATGTTTCCCTGTCTCAAGTCTTGAAATTCTTGTCTCTTCAACAACTTGATGCCCGTAGGGACGTAGTGAGAGTGGAAGTTATCCTTGAACTCATTCGAGGTGATGGTTTCCACATCAGCATGAGCATTGCAATAAGCTTCCCACCAGTCTGCGGCTACACCAAACAACTGATGAGCTGCAAAGAGTACCTTCTCTCGATCGTTGCATTGAGCGATCATCAACTTCTTCTTGATTGCCTTGAGCCAATCATCAGCTTCCATAGGATCCTTGGACTAGGAGAAGGTAGGTGGCCTGGTCCTTAAGAACTCTCCCAACCAATTCTGGGGTGGAGGTGGAGGTGGAGGTAGAGGTGGAGGGGCAGGGTGATTCTGCTGGGCATTTTGATTCTGTTGTATGGTGCCCAAGGTTTGGATCATTGTCTGCATAAGCTGAGTCCGCATGGCTAAGAATTGCTCAAGGTTTGGAGCATTGTTGTTGCCCTCGTTGTTCTGGTTGCTACCTCCAGTGCTTCCCCTAGTGCGAACCATCTGAGTGGCGGAAGTAGTGTAAGACGAGGTGTGATAATAGAAGAAAGAATAACGAAGAAACCCAACTATATGCATCAAGGAATAATGAGTAAAAATGATTGTTTATTTAATAAGCAAACGAAAGATGAGGTTGTGGACAAGGTGCCGAGGCATCCCACAACTGACATCAAGCACACTCAAATCAAGCCAAGAAAAGGAGTTCATTACATCACACCATGAAAGCAAATCAATCTAAACGTTTGATTATTACAATCTTTATTCATAGGGTAATGAAATCTCCTAGGAAAGGAAGTTGTCTTCATCGGAGACCGAAGGTAGGGAACTTGCGCGCTTCGAGGAGTTTACAGTCCAAGTGCGGATACCAGAGGAGTAGAGGTCACTCTGCTCGCCCATCTTGACTCGCTGGTCGCGCTTTATATAATCCTCAGTATCACGCAGCCTCTTCCGAAGAGTGTGGTTCTCCTTTTGTTGCACCTCAATAGTGTGGCTTAAGTCCACCACGACTCCCTGAGTCTCGTCCATCTCTCTGGTGCTCACATACCATTCTGTAGGAGCGACGGTGTACTTCTGCGTGCCTGGCTTCCGACGGGGAATGTGGGCAAAACTTGTATTTGCTATTCCATGGTGGTGATAGAATACTCATACCAACAAGTTGCAACTTCTTTTCCGGAAGCTCATCCCTAAAGAACTCCAAAGTTAAGCATGCTTGGCCTGGAGCAATTTAGGGATGGGTGACCGACCGGGAAGTTTATCCCGGGTGCGCACAAGTGAGGACAAAGTGTGCAGAAAAGACATGTATTGGTCTGTGAGGATAGTCTTGAGATCCTACAGAGCTGCTAGGGTAAGCGGGCCTGGCCTTGGAGGGGTAGGACATTACAGAATGTGCCCCCCCCTCGAGTCAGGTTCTCCTGAATAGACACCTTTTGCACTAGCTGGGACAGGCTTTCAAACTCGGGCGAGGGAAACTTTTCCCTTAGAGGTGCAACTATTCCATTAAATGCTATCTCCGCCATCTGAGTATCAGTAAATTGCAAGCTGAAATAGTTGCTGCGCACATCTCTGAATCTCTGCACATAATGATGTACAGATTCCCCAGCCTTCTGCCTTACAGCATTCAAGTCGGATAACCTCAACTCTCTGGTTTCAGCGAAGTATTTATGGAATTTCTATTCGAGATTGGCTCAAGTAATAATCAAATTTGGGGGCAATGATGCGAACCAAGAAAATGCCAATCCAGACAAGGACAACAGAAATAGCCTGATCTTCAATGCTTCAGTATTACCAGCTTCTCCACATTGTATTGAAAATCGGCTGATGTGCTCAATTGTAGTAGTATTATCTTGTCCACTAAACTTAGTGAACTCTGGTGGCCTGTATCAACTCGACATAGGAATCAAATCATAGCCAATCATCAGTCGATACATATATGTTTGCTGCTTTGGCTTCAACCCAAATTTTTCTCTCATAACTTCAGCAATCTTCATAGCCCAATCATCAGTCGATACATTGACATTTGAAACAGATGATGTAGGACTGGATGATGGCATCCCAAACATACTTGGTTCCACATTAGACGTAGTATTGTATGTCACATTCGGCTCTGTGGTCTCCTGTCTGTTGTGCTGCGACTGCGTCTGTGGAGTAGTCCTTTGCAATATTATCTTGTGAGGTGTCTTTTCTGTTGAACCAATATCAGCATTCTTTGAAGGTGGAGTACTCTCTAATGGAGTTTGACCTGAACTTGCAGCAGGAGGTATCATGCTTGCACTAGGTTGCTATGTATTAGGTACCCCAATTGTAGGCCGAGAAACATTCCTAGACATACAGAAATACACCGGCCCACAAACTAGATCATCAAATATGCAACCCTCCATAGTCTGAATAATCAAGGTGCTCAATGTGTTAACCAATACAAGTGACTGGTTAATCAGTGCTTGGTGTATGGCCGTGTGGATCATGTTACTCAGAGCTTCTTAATCAATAGCTTCTATTGGTTTACCAGCAAGTGACTTCTTATCTTCAATCAAGATAGCAGCAGGTAATTTTCCCTTCTGGATGATGCCATGCCTCGTCTTGCCGAAAGTTCCCAACAGAAGGCTTTCAAAATCAGCAACTCTTTGATCAACTTGTGCTTTCGCTTCTTCACTCAGATCATCTCTAACAACCAAGAGCACATGTTCATTCTTCAGATTAGCACTAACAGTGTTCTTTGGTTATGGGGCTCCAGGGTCTATTGGCATTCCAAGTTCAGACATGATGTAAAGCTTGAAGTTCTTTGTCCCATCGAGCATGCCAAAAAGCGTCTTGACACAAAAATCGCCAAGCATGACCTGAAGATCTGCTTAACTCCAGTGCAGGCTCAATACAAGAAACCGAGGCATACCAGTTGATTTTTCCTGCAAATCAACAAAGAGACAAACGATTAGAAGACGCGGGTCACCGGCCTAGGACAGGCCGATGAAGTAAGCCGATAGTCACTATTTGTGAGATGAACCAATGCTATTATACGAGTAAACAAAATAAAAGAAATCAAACTAATTGGCTGATTATATCGGCTTATCGGCAAAATTTAATTCAATAAATGGTTTTAAATCATAGATGCCAATAACGAATTGAGTCGATAGGCTAGAGTCGATAAACCTACAGTATTCATGAAGCAATTTTCCAAGTCGATGTAAGATGCCAGAGTCGATAGAGCTGATTTGATAACTTTACAGTAAATATGCATATACTCACTCTATCGATGGAGTTAGATCGATAGATCTGATTAGCTGGTATTGCAAATATGCTCATGAATCACATATCTAACTTATTTTAACAAGGGGGAAAATGACTATCAAAGTGAATGATATAATCAAATTGGACATCAGAAAGTCGATTGAACCATGATAACCTATCAACTAAACGCCTCGATAGAACTCTATCGACTCTACTTATAAATGGATCGGATCTAACCCTATCAACGCAGTAAGAGATCAAAATCGATGCAGCCTTACATATTCAAATAAATCGAACTTAATCGAGATAGTGTTCAAACACGGTAGATAGAGCTAGATTCAACCTATTTATAGATAAAATCGATAAAGTGACTTGAATAATAAATCCAAAATATACCGTTAGAAGCTACTAAAATTGCAATAGATTGGTTTCAACCAAGGAAGTTGATGAGGACAACACCATGCTGGATATGAACACATCATGGCCTTCCCCAAGTTACAAGTCGTCACCAACTTGGTCGCCGCGTTCGTCTCGGATTCAGCCGATACCCCTTCACGGTTTTGATGATATCTCCCACATATGACGTCTAAATGAGGCATTCTTTGATGCGTTGGAAAGGGGACGTTGACGCCATCATTTTTCTTCTGGTCCTAGATCTAGAAGTGTCGTAAGTCATGCTGTGTGACCATGATAAGGTGTTGCGCCACCTATTTTGGGCCAACTTGGCCTTGTATCGTGTCGGGCCTTGGCCCATGTTGTGGGCGCCCCCCTGGTCGCCCCCAACCCTAGGACGCCCCTGGTTCCCTCATAAACTCAGTAGCTTCTGCCGTTTACACTTGAGTTTTGTTTTGTTCAGTTTTCTAGCGGGAAACTTGATCGATTTATTGTAACTATGGCGACATGTCCTTTTATAGTAATCCAGGGCCCATGTTCTTGTTCTACACCACTGTGGCGATTAGTCCTTTTGTGATCAGAGCTTGAACCTTTTCGTTGTGATTCGCTTCATCCATATTTGTAATTTCAGATTGCGTGTATATCCTTTCTTGCTTGTGTTGTCGATTCGCTTGCAGGAACAATCAAGTTGTGCTTGGTGTAATGGTTGCGGGGTTGGATCATGTCTGATTCAAGCTGGCTCATCGACGCCAAGTCTCCATAGTGGAGTTTATCCTCTACCTCTCCGAAGATCAGGCCTCATCCACATCAGCAGTATTGTAGTTAGAGTCAATAGAATAGGCACAAAGGAGATCTAATTACCGGATAACTAGCAATCTGAGAAACCATGTGGATATGTGCCATGGTTTGCAATATTTTGTGATGAGTAATTGACTTGAGCAGATTTGGTGTTTGAGTTGAAATGCGGGAATCCAGGGATTGCATGTGTGTGTGTGCATGATTATGGTTTCGACTAACCAGAGTTGGTGGAGGTATTGGTGAAGTTGCAGGAGTTGGGAAATGTGTTTGCTTGTCTCATGATGTGTAGGTCACTGGAGTCGACTTGGCGGTCAACGACGAGAGGATCGGGCACAAGTAGGGGACTTGGGGCTGGACGATTGGGATGCCGGGTGATGTCAAGGGTGATCCACACCATACACGTGGAGAGGCAAGAAGCACGGATAATTTCGTGGTTGAGCCTCAAAACCGTGGTGGTGATGAAAATGGCGTGTTGACCAAGTCAAGGTGAATGGGATGCCGGTACAAGTGACAAGGGGGCCCGATGGACAGGGACTGGGTGAGACATGCCGGTGGTCAGGATCGCGGGACAAGATGACACGCGTCAACATCGAGAAGTCGTGCTTTGAGAAGCATGCAAGGTGGTTTCCTGGTTTGGGCCATAACCCGTGGCGGAGGTTGATGGTGCACGTGGCACCATCACGGAGCTTGCTTCGAGACGAAGCAAAGACGTGAAGCGTCTGATGGCATTCGGGCAATGAGGAAAAAGATGGGTGGTTATGGCCCCGATGGTAGGTGGGTGTGTTATGTAGGTCAAGGGTAGAGTGGTCATATGGACAATAGACCCTAGGCCTATATAAGGAGAGGTGTGCCTAGTGGGAGAGGTGCCTCTCTTCCCATTAGCCTTGTGTTAGGAACTCATTACAAAGTGCTAGGAGAGGACTTCATGTTTTAGAGGAGAGGAGAGGGTGTGTGTGAGACATCTTTTGCTCTTCCAAATAGTGGGAGGAAGAGGGTAGCTTCCTAGCCTTGTAACAATGGATCTTGTAAGAACCTTTCTATGATATGAGAAGTATTTTTGTGCTCAAGATTTCCCTCTTCCCTTGAATCCCGAATTTCTCCTATTTCCTATTTTCGGAGCTATTTTCATGGGAATTCTCGATCTCCTTTTTGGATGAGTTTTTGGGGCGGATTTCTTGAGGAACTTGTTGCTATGATGAGCTAGAACAATCCTTCATAGGTCCTTGACCAAATCAAGAGCTCTAGCAACTTCAATTTGAACGATTTCTCAAGTTTCACCTATTTGGTGTTCTTGGCACAAGATCTAAAATTCGTGATGATTTCTTGAGCCACTTGAGTTGATCTTCTAGTATTAGGGTCGTGATGTGCTGAGGTTTCACTGGTCCAAAAATTGCGTCATTTGGAGTTTGTTTGGATACGTTTTGAGAAGATTTGACAAAATCCCGAAAGTTTTTCCTGTTCTATCAGGGTCGATCGGCACTATCGACGACCAGGACCGGCACTGCTGATGGGTTGCAAAACCCCACACCGGCACTGCTGATGGGTCTCACCGGCACAACCAATGGGGCCAACTGGCACTGCCGATAGTCTTGATCGGCACTGCCAGTGGTGGTCTAGAAGGTACAACTTTGTGAGATTTCCAACTATCTCAAGTCTTTGCTGTTTCTTGGTGTTTCTGCTGTATTTGTTTGCAGTAGTTGATCAGTCCTAGGGCTAGTACACCATGAGTTGGTGTGTGTAGTCTTGATGATCGGCTCAGAGGTTGGCTGGGGTTGTTTTTGGAATATAGGCCAAGTTCTCTTGGAGAATTTTGATTAGCTCCCATTCACCCCCCTCTGGTCGCCTTCTCAGTCCTTCAATTGGTATCAGAGCCAGTTTGATCACTAGTTGACCTTCACCGGCTTTGTGATCTGAAGGCGACATGAGAACAACTCCAAAACTGTCAATATTCTGCTCTCTGCACTTGGTAGGAGTGAACGTGATCACGTTGCACACCTTGACACTGCACATGCTATTTGGGATAATCTCTGCACGTACCATGAGGGTACCAATCAAGTCAAGTCTATGCGTAAGGATTCTTACAGTAGACAGTTCCAAACCTTTGCACAAAAACCTGGCGAGTCACTAGGTGACACTTTTCATAGGTTTGAGGCAATTGTGTGCAACTTGCGGGCTTGTGGTAACCTTGTGTACAATGACAATGATAGAGCTAAGCAACTGCTGTACTCACTTGATGAAAATGTTTGGGGGGTTAAAATTGCTGCTCTAGAAGAAACTGCTGACTTTGACACCTTGAATTGTGAGCAACTGTATAGCAAGCTAAAATCTCATGAACTGTCTAGGAAATCTCGTCCTAATCTTGTTGTTCCTGCTTCTAGCATGGCTTTGCTTTCTAGCTCTCAGAAGGGTAGTCACAGTGATAGTTCTTATGGAACTAACCCCTCACTTGACAAGTCTTCCTTGGAGTTTGCCCTGTCTTCTCTTGTTGCAGCTTCCGATGAACAGATGGAGTGCATTCCTGACGAGGATTTGTCCTTGCTCACAAGGAAGTTCAGGAAGTCCTACAACAACCGCAAGGAGAGAAGGGGAGGTGGTTCAAGAACCTGCTTCGAGTTCGGTGACCCAAGACACTTTATTGCTGACTCTCCCAAAAAGAAGAAGAAGGCCAGGTACCGCGACAACAACACTGAAGATTTCAAGCAGAAGAAGAGCCGCCTTTACAAGAAGGGCAAGAACTCCAAGAAATTTGCCAAGGCCATTGCACGCACCTGCATTGCTGCCTTGAGCGATGTCGACCTCACATCAAGCGAAGGCCTGACAAGCTTGGAGGAAGAGGTTGAGAAGCCACGAGTCAAGAGGAAGGATGACTTCACCGGGCTTTGCTTTATGGCAAAGAACAACCACGACACCGACTCTGGATCCGACTCTAACACAAGCGAGGTACCTCCCACTCTTGATGAGCTCTCTTCTAAACTTGATCATTTATGTGATGTTCTTCTTTTGCAAGATGATAAACTTCGCAGTGCTGTTCGTGAGAGTAGAGAGCTTAATTCTAAGTTGGAGAGTGCTAATTTTGAAAAACCTTCGCTTAGGTCTAAGCTTGCTTGTGATGTCACTGTTGTTGAGTGTGAGTCTTGTCAAGTTGTGATGAATGATCTGACTCAGAGGGAGAGTGTGCATGCTCAAGTTTCCAGTCAGCTTGAGAGTGCCCTCAAGGAGCTTGATGAATTCAAAGCTAGACCATCTCCTTTGGGTGCATGTCAGATGTGCCCCAGGCTCACATGTGAGTTGGAAGCTCAAATCCTCAAAGTCAAAGAGCTTGAGTCCAAGCTGCCCATTGAGACTCGCTGTAAGGTGTTTCCACCACCATGTGAGGAGTGTGTGTGTCTTAAGGAAAAGCTTGTAATCACTAGGGAGGAAAACAAAGTCCTAGTCCAAGAAAATGACTATCTAATTTCTAGGCTCCAAAGAACCCTAGTGAGTGAGGAGAAGGTTAAGAGTGACCTAGCAAGAGTCAAAGAGAGTGCTAGTAGGTCAACCTACAACTTGGGTTTGGGATTTGAGAGGGTTGACAAAGAGAGTGAAAATGTGGGTAAGTTGTGCCTAGCTCCAGCTACAAGGATGAGGAACAATCCATCAAACCCACTGACACATACTATCCACCTAATGCAAAACCCTCCTTCAACCCAAAGCAAACAGAGAAGCCAAAAACCAAGCCTACCATGCAAACCAAGCCTAATCCTAAGGGTGTCTACATTTTCATGTTTTGTGGTCGCAAGGGCCACTTGGATGAAAACTCACCGCAGTGGAGAAAACCTCGGTGATGCTCCCAGTGCTTCAAACATTAGTGGAAACAAGCCGCCACCCAATGCTCCGCCCATGACTGCTATGAAGCAGCTCATCCATAACTAGAATGAGATGTTCCGCATGTTCTTGGAGAACATGAACCACCAAGGAGCTCCAGGACCACCACCACAGCAGCCCCGTGACTCCTCCTACAGCGACTTCTGGGCAACTCATCCATAACCTGGAAGCGGATAATTTTATTTGCACTCTGGAATCAAAGTTCGCTCTCCTCCACTGTACCGACCAGCAGAAGCCCCTCTTCACCACACATCAACTCCGTGGCTCTGCAAGTGCTTGGTGGGCCAGTTTCACCACCGCTCTTGCCGCTGATCATCAAGTCACTTGGATGGAATTCTGCACTGCATTCCGTGCGCATCACATTCCTGCTGGACTCATGAAGCGCAAGCTGCAAGAGTTCCTCAACTTGAAGCAAGCCTCTGGAACCATGCAAGAGTATGCACGAATGTTCAACTGCTTGGCTCAGTATGCGTCGTATTATGATGATACGGATGAGAAGAAGAAGGATTGTTTCCGTTCGGGTCGTACCCCGAAGCTGCAAGATCACTTGGCACAAGTTACTGCCGACACGTTCAATGATCTGATGAGTGCCGCCATTGTGCAAGAAGATGCTATCCGTGTTAACCAAGAGGACAAGAAGAGGAAATGTGCTATGGGAAGTTCATCCAGCTCTGCACCGCCCAAGTGCAAGCTGGCAATCACCTCCCCGACTGGACAAAAGTTCTGACCTGCGGTACCACCGGGAGGAGGATTTTGCCTGTCTTACTCGTAGCAGCACTCTCGCTCTCATGGGAGTAACCAGCAGCAATCCTTTGGTTCCCGCCCCCTGCAGCAGAGTAATCAAGTGGTGAGTACCAACTCCTCGCAGCCGTGCTACAACTGCGGCCGAACCGGTCACTTTGCCAAAGAGTGCCGTTTCCCAAAGCGCAACCAGGGCAACAACAACAATTCCAACACTTCCGGGAACAACAACAATAACAACAACAACCACAATAGCGGCAACAACAATAACAACAGTGGCAATCGTCCCCGATCTTCTACTCCTACTCATAAGAATGGACGAGTCAACTATACCACTGTCGAAGAGACTCAAGTTGGAGAGCCCGTTCTCGCAGGTATGTTCTCAATCAACCAACATGCTACCATGGTTCTTTTTGATTCAGGAGCAACACATGATTTTATTAGTCAAGCATGTGTGAATCATTTGAAAATCACCCCCACCACTATGGAACACCATACATCATCACATCTCCTGGTGGAAAAATAAGGGCTCATCTTGAGTTAAGAAAAGTGCAATTTAAGTTAGCAAGCAACGTATACCCCACTTCCCTAATCATCTTAGATGGCCAAAGCATTGATAATATTCTTGGTATGAGATGGATGACTAGACATAAAGCCATCTTGCACATTGAATCCCAGGAAGTCCATTTGAACTCACCCTTACATGGCCCGTCGATCCTTCGATTGCCATGTCCCAAGTTGTCCACTTCTCAAGTGTGTCATGTTGAAGGGAAAAATCTAGAGGATATTCCAATAGTACGTGATTTTCCTGACATATTTCCAGATGATTTGTCGTGAATGCCTCCGGACAGGGATGTCGAGTTTAAAATTAAACTCATACCTGGTACAGCGCCTATCTCTCGTAGGCCGTACAAAATGGCTCCTAATGAATTAGCAGAATTAAAAGAGCAATTGCAAGAGCATATGGACAAGGGTTACATCCAATCGAGTTCATCTCCCTAGGGCTGTCCCGCCCTCTTTGTGAAGAAGAAAGACAAGACCCTACGTCTATGTGTCGACTATAGGCCTTTAAATGCTATAACCATCAAGAACAAGTACCCTCTACCTCGGATTGACATTCTCTTTGATCAACTTGTTGGTGCTAAGGTTTTTTCCAAGATTGACCTCCGATCCGGTTATCACCAAATAAAGATCCCAGCCGAAGACATTCCGAAAACTGCTTTCTCCAAGCGATATGGTCTTTTCGAATATCTTGTCATGTCTTTTGGTCTCACCAATGCTCCAGCCCACTTCATGTATTTGATGAATTCCGTGTTCTTGCCAGAGTTGGATAAGTTTGTAGTTGTGTTCATTGATGACATCCTTATCTACTCCAAGTCCGAGGAAGAGCACGCCAAATATCTCCGCATTGTCCTACAACGACTCCGAGATCATCAGCTTTATGCCAAATTTAGCAAGTGTGAATTTTGGCTAAAGCAAGTTCCATTCTTGGGTCATATCATTTTAGTGGAAGGAGTAGCCGTTGATCCTAGCAAAGTAGAAGATGTGCTGAATTGGAAAGCTCCAAAATCGATCAAGCAAATTCGTAGTTTCCTTGGCCTTGCCGGTTATTATCGGAAGTTTATCCCCAACTTCTCAAGCATTGCCAAGCCTATGACCAAGTTATTGGAAAAAGATACTAAGTTTAAGTGGAGTAGTGCATGTGAAGAAGCCTTCCAGTCGCTCAAGAAGCATTTGACAACTGCTCCGGTTTTGGCTCAACCCGGTATTACCAAACCTTTGATGTTTACTGTGATGCATCCGGCACCGGATTGGGTTGTGTGCTTATGGAAGAAGGTCGTGTCATTGCCTATGCCTCACGACAACTCTGAAAGGAGGAGCAAAATTATCCCACTCATGATTTGGAATTGGCATCCGTTGTCCCATCCTTAAAAACCTAGCGCCATTACTTGCTCGGTAACCTTGTCAACCTCTACACCGACCACAAGAGTCTCAAGTATATATTCACCCAGCAAGAATTGAATATGAGGCAGCATAGATGGTTAGAATTAATCAAGGATTATGAACTGGAAATTCACTATCACCCCGGAAAAGCCAACGTGGTTGCCGACGCCTTGAGTTGAAGGGACCAATGCAATCACGCAATTGTTTGCTCTATGGAAGCTTGCCCAATTTTAGATTCTAGCGAACCATGTCTTTGTGTCATTCCATATGGATCCTTGTATAATCTAGTCCTTATTCCTACCCTTCGGGAAGAAATCGTGGAAGCACAAAAGAAGGACAAGGGAATGGAATACATCCACCCGAATATAGGGGAGAAAGAAGTTACATGTTTCTGACAAGACGAAGATGGAGTGCTATGGTTCAACAATCGCCTTGTTGTTCCAAAGAATGAGGAGCTAAGAAAGAAAATTTTGGATGAGGCTCACTTGTCCAAATACTCCATACACCCCGGTAGTAACAAGATGTACCGTGGGTTAAGGGAAAAGTTTTGGTGGACACGCATGAAACGAGAGGTTGCTCATTATGTTTCCAAATGCGGTACTTGCCAACAGGTGAAGGCCGATCACTTGAGAACAGCAGGTCTTTTGCACCCATTAAAAATCCCAGCTTGGAAATGGGAGGATATTGCTATGGATTTCATCATTGGATTACCCTTCACACCCAAAAAGCATGATTCCATATGGGTTATTGTGGATAGGTTGACCAAATCTGCTCATTTTATTCCCGTCCATACAACCTACTCTACCAAGAAGTATGCCGAGCTCTACATCGCACGAGTCCTATGTTTGCACGGTGTGCCCAAGACTATTATCTCTGATCGAGGTCCCCACTTTATTGCTCGTTTTTGGGAGGAATTACATGCTTGTCTTGGCACCACTCTTATCCGGAGTTCCACTTATCATCCACAAACCGATGGGCAAAACAAGAGACTAAATCAATATTTGGAGGACCTATTGATAGCCTGTGTTATGGACAATCGTGGAAATTGGAAAGATTGTCTTCCGTTTGCTAAATGTTCGGGAAATTGGAAAGATTGTCTTCCGTTCATCTCCCTACAACAATAGCTACCAAGAGAGTTCGCGAATGTCACTGTTTGAAGCCTTGTATGGTCACTCATGTCGATCACCGCTGAATTGGTCGGAATCGGGAGAAAGAATTACCTTTGGTTCAGATCTTGTCATGCAAGCCGGAGAGAAAGTGCGGCAAATCCAAGCTAACATGAAGGACGCACAATCCCATCAAATAAGACATCCATTGGAGTTTGAAAAGGGAGATCATGTCTATCTTCGAGTTTCTCCCAACAAAGGTGTATCTCGCTTTGGAATCAAGGGAAAATTAGCACCCTGCTACATCGGACCCTTTCCAATCACAGACAAGCATAGCGCCGTGGCTTATCGGTAGCTACTACTGGAAAATCTTGAGCGGGTGCACAATGTCTTCCATGTATCCTAACTCAAGAAGTATTTGAAGCCTCCGATCGACGTGGTTATCTCTGACACCGAGTAATTGGAACAAGACCTCTCCTACCCCGAATACCCCATCCGGATCATTGATCAAAAAGACCGGGTAACGCGCAGTCGCACTATTACCTTCTACAAAGTGCAATGGAGTAACCATACCGAAGACGAAGCTACTTGGGAACAAGAAGAGTTTCTGAAAACAAACTTCCCGCAATTCTTGGCCTCGCAAATCCGGTAACCACCCACGCCCCCTCTCTTTGTTCATCCATTTGCAAATCTCGGGGCGAGATTTCTTTGAAGGGGGTGTGTGCTGTGACATCCCATGTCATAAAAGGTTAATTAATCTAACCCTAATACTAATTGAGGTCTAATTAAAAATATAAATAATTAAGGACAAAGAATAAGGAGGAAATTAATTAATTAAATCAAGAATTGGCCAAATGATAACATTTCACAAACATCACAAAAATCCATGAAAGTGCATCAATGTTTTTGCATATCCGTGTTGATCATAGTAAAAGAAAATTTTGGGGAATTCATCAGAATTTTTGGTAATGGTTTAACACCCTTAAAAATTCCCTAAGTGTTGAGAAATGTCCCTCTGTCCTGGAATTTTCAAATATTCTCTGTGCTGAATTAGAACTTGACCCCAAAAGCAAAGTTGGAGCATTCAATTTTTTGGACATGCACAAAAATCTGCATGAAGTATGGAGCATCGAAGATTGGATAACATGGCAAGGTACAGAACACTATTTGTAGTCAATGGGTCAACTGTCCCCTCTCTCCTTGGTCCACTCACAAAAGGACAGCAGCATACCCCCCGCCCCCCACCGCCGGCCACCCATCGCTCCCTCTCTCATGCCCATTTCGAGCACTGCTCCACAGCTCTTCCCTGTGCCACTGGCAAGCATTGAACCCCCCCCCCCTCACCGGTGAGCCACCCCCTGGTCGATAGCTCAACCCCCCCCCCCTCTCTCTCTCTCTCTCTCTCTCTCTCTCGCGTTCCCTGCCGATCGGCGCTTTAAGAGACGCAGCGGCCAGGAGCTTGCCCCTCCCCTTCTATCTCTGCTCACACTCCCCACGCACCTCACAAGAAACCCCCCATGAAGCCAGGCGCCTCTATCCTCCCTCCTTCCTCCTCTTCGGCGAGAACCACCGGAATTTCCCCTGCTCCGAGCCGCCTTGGCCGCTGCCGTGTCCAGCACCACCGAGGCAGCTCCCCCTCTCACTCTTTCTTCTCCAGTCGAGGCACATGACCACCACCTTGCTCCCCCCTAATGCCTTGTCCTCGCCGTGCAGCATCTTCGCCGGAATCAGAGAAGACAGAGCCGCCGCCATACGCCAGGAAGGGGAGCGCACGACAACGACCCCTCTTCGGCCTTCCCCAGCCCAGCCTCGCCCCACACTGAGCACCACGATGTGAAGGTGATGCTCTAACGCCCTTCTCCCTGCTGAATTGAGCTGTGGCCGTGCCGAGCGCCGCCGGCCAGTTTTGCCGAGCACCGCCGCTCGCTGCCGGCCGGGTTCCGGCCACCCTAGCGCTCCCCGCCGCCCCCTACCGAACCCCCTCCACCCCTTGAGTATGAATCAGAACACCCTTGGGTTAGTCTCGCCGCCAATCATTGCCGGTGACCCGCCCTGGCCGCACGCGCGCACACGCAATGTAGGGATTTCAAATTCGGCAATGGCAAAGTTGTAAATACATGTGAACTTTGATTTAAACTTCAAAAATTAGTAACTCTAGAAATAAAAGTCCTAAAAATATGAAACTAATTTTGTTCGACTCCTAAAATTCCCCTTTACCAGAATAACAAGTTGAGAGCCAACATTATGCAGTATATTAATTAATTTAATTCCCTAAAGTTAGAACCCTAGTTAGAGTAATAATCTCATAAGTAAAAATATACAACTGGTAAAATCATGAAAATTGTTCAGTAAGCATCTCATGGCATCTCTAAACTTTATGAAATTTGGCATTCCTGTTCCTTGTGCATTTATACATCCCTGTAAATTTCCATGTAAAATTGTGAGCAACATAAGTATACTTGTTGCTCTTAAATTGCTCATTTGATAAATAGCTTAGGAAATTTCATATGAATATTGCCACACATATGCATATAGTTAGTATTTTAGTTAAATTCCTCCCTGGTACTGCTCATGCAGAATGTTAGTTTTGATTTACAGTAAAGGTTTCTTACTCTTCATGTTATGCTCATAGTCCATAAATAGCTTATATGTACCTAGATCAAATTATTTTAAAAGTGTGCACATCAACTTCTATGAATCTAATTACGGGAATGCATGTTAGTATGTAACTTGCAATATAAAGTTTCTATGTTCATTTCTATAATCATCATGGCATGCATTTCATACTTTCTTAGGGAATTCCATGAATCCTGGTGTATTCCTCTTATTCATGCATTTCATTATCATATAGGGCACGAGACCGAGGAGATCACACGAGAGCAAACCGGAGTTGAAATGAACTTTGGCGAGGACTCTAACCATGATCACACCCAAGGCAAGCCCCGGTGCATACCTAATAATTTTTTTGAGTCCTTTTTACTTGTCACAAGCTAGGAATATTGTATTGTGCATTAAGTATAGGACTTGGATGGAACCCACTTGCATACTCTAGCAAATGACCTATAATTAGTTTATGTTAATAAGCCTTTCCGTTAGCAAATGCTATGCTTAAACTAGTGGAGTCATCAGTAGGTTATGGAATCACTTGATTCAACTATGGTTCACATGAATGATGAACTTGATAAAATGGAGCACCTATCGTTGCAACTCTGTGGACAAGTATTGAACAGTACCAAGTACATACCTTTATATGGGAATTGGTAAACCTAGTAACTTGGGCACCGTAT
This sequence comes from Eleusine coracana subsp. coracana, assembly GCA_032690845.1. Classification (NCBI taxonomy): domain Eukaryota; kingdom Viridiplantae; phylum Streptophyta; class Magnoliopsida; order Poales; family Poaceae; genus Eleusine; species Eleusine coracana. The sequence continues at coordinate 37,048,557 of CM064418.1, forward strand.
TGTTGGACGGCCCTACTCATCGATCTAGAGGTGATGTGAATGGCACGATGGATGCACGGGTTTGAGGACCGCTGGAGAGTGCACGAGTTAAGCCTCGGATACGAAGTACTGTATAGCGGGGAGGACCTGTACTCAGGATCGATGGCCCCGGATCAACTTTATAGCAATCTCGTGAACGGTGGCCATATGTGTTCTTAAGTGATGCGTATGTCGTGTACTTGGGTTTTCCCCTGCAGGGTGTAAATCGATTCGAATTGCCGTCCCTCGCGGTTATGAGTACCGCTTGTTCAAGCAGGGGAAATGATACTTAGGTAGAGAAGTTATGGTTATGATTCTGAAATTTACTTATGCTATGGCTACATATTGCTACGATGTATTGTTCTTTACTTATATTCAAGTCTTAGCACTTAGGTAGGTCTACCACAGTTACTTTTCGGCAATAAGCAAGGTAACATCTTGGTTAGAGAATAAAATTGATGTGGACAAGGGTTCCCGATCTTCCGAAAGGTTCTGGATACGTTGATTTGGTCGGAGGCGACACACAAATCGATCCGGCTTCAGAACAGCACGTTCTAAACCCCGCAATCGCAGCACGACGTCTCCTCTGGTTATCAACCGTCCTAAAATGATTGACCTCGCCGAGAAGGCTAATCCCTGCCTGCGAATCAAGAACACAAGCAAGAACAAAGAAGAAAGCAACACTATTGCAGATGTATTATGAATCTCACGAAGTTGGGGTCTCACAAACCGTGATGACGACGAAACTGTTATGAACAGAATAATCTAAGTAAAACCCAAACCCTAATGGTGCGACGGAGGCTGTATATGAAGAACCTAGGGTCGTGCAAGACCCTCTAGACGCACCCCTACTTGGGCTCAACTAGATACAAAGCCCAAAGGCCAAAAACAGGCGACACAGCACCGAAACAGATTCTGGACTCTCTCTTGTTTCGATGATTTCTGATGATTCCGGACGAATTTTGATATGAGATCAGCGGCATTGGAAAGGTCTTCTTCTTATCTTTCCGTGCATATGTAGAACGTCCAAATCTGAGTCCATATGTGTCTTGGGCATCCGTTTTAGTGCAGACTAGTCCTGAGCCCCGAAACAGACTCGAAGTCGGTTTTGGTTGGGCCTCCACCTTGGCTTCCACGTCCTTGTTGGTCCTCCACGTCTCCAAGTCCTTCTCGCATCATCTCCTGGTACTCTCCATGGTTCCTAATTATAATATAATCATTAGGTAGCAAACCATTCTCAAAAGTGACATATAATGAAGAATGTAGGAACGAGCTCACCTCTAAATTTAGTCGTCGTGCACGAGCTCTAGTCATTGGACCATGCAAGTCCAAAATTGGAGGAGTGTTGCATATATCCTTAGGAGTGATGTCCTCATCATCTTCCCCCTCTTGAAATGGAGTCGTCCTCGACTCAACCTCATTCTCTTCTCCCAAGTATGGTTTCAAATCTGAAATGTTAAAAGTAGGACTAACCCCGAACTCGGGAGGCAACTCAAGTTTGTATGCATTATCATTAATCTTCTCAATTATTTTGAAAGGACCATCAGCTCTAGGCATTAATTTAGACTTTCTCAAATCTGGAAATCTATCTTTTCTCAAGTGTAACCATACTAAATCTCCTACATCAAGTTTTACTTCTTTTCTACCTTTACTACCAGCAATTTTATACTTATCATTCATCTTTTCAATGCTAAGTCTAGTGGTCTCATGCATTTTTAAAATAAATTCAGCATATTCCTTAGCATCAACATGAACTCTCTCATGAATAGGTAGAGGAAGTATATCAAGTGGAGTACGGGGATCAAAACCATACACTACTTTGAAAGGACTTACCTTGGTAGTAGAATATGTTGCCCGATTATATGCAAACTCAACATGAGGCAAACATTCTTCCCATTGCTTCAAATTTTTCTTCAAAATAGCTCTCAACATAGAACCCAAAGTGCGGTTCACCACCTCAGTTTATCCATCAGTTTGTGGGTGACAAGTTGTAGAAAACAACAACTTTGTACCCAACTTATTCCAAAGCGTGCGCCAAAAATGACTCAAGAATTTTGCATCACGATCTGAAACAATAGTACAAGGCATACCATGCGAACGAACAATTTCTTTGAAAAAGAGATCAGCAATATAACTAGCATCATCAGTCTTATGACATGGTATAAAGTGTGCCATCTTAGAAAATCTATCCACAACAACAAAAATACTATCACTCCCCCTCTTAGTCCTAGGCAGTCCTAGAACAAAGTCCATAAAAATATCCGCCCAAGGAATAGAAGGAATAGGAAATGGCATGTATAAACCATGTGGATTCAAGCGAGACTTAGCTTTTTGACATGTAGTGCAGCGAGCAACAAAGCGCTCAACATCTTTCCTCATCCTTGGCCAAAAGAAATGTGTGGCCAAAATATCCTCCGTCTTCTTGGCACCAAAATGACCCATCAATCCACCTCCATGCGCCTCCTGTAACAACAAAAGACGAACGGAACCAACTGGAATGCATAGGCGGTTAGCTCTAAACAAGAATCCATCAGTCAACACAAATTTATTCCATGCACGACCTTCTTTACAATGCAGCAATACATCCTTAAAATCAACATCAGCAGCATATTGTTCTTTAATTGCCTCAAGTCCAAAAATTCTACAATCAAGTTGAGACAATAAAGTATAGCGCCTAGATAAAGCATCAGCGATCACATTATCCTTCCCTTTCTTATGTTTAATAATGTAAGGAAAAGACTCAATAAATTCAATCCATTTAGCATGTCTACGGTTCAAATTACATTGAGAACGAATATACTTAAGTGATTCATGATCAGAATGAATAACAAATTGTTTGGGCAACAAATAATGACGCCACGTCTCTAAACAACGTACAAGTGCATACAATTCCTTATCATACGTGGAGTAATTCAAAACAGGCCCAGTAATTTTCTCACTAAAGTATGCAATAGGTTTACTATCTTGCATCAAAACACAACCAATGCCTATACCACTAGCATCACATTCAAGCTCAAAAATCTTATCAAAATTAGGTAATTGCAACAATGGTGCATGTGTAAGTTTATCCTTCAAAGCATCAAAAGACTCATGATGTACCTTACCCCAATGGAAATCAATGCCCTTCTTTGTCAACTCATGTAAAGGTGCAGCAATGGTGCTGAAATCTTTGACAAAGCGGCGGTAGAAACCTGCAAGACCAAGAAAACTCCTCACCTGTGTGATAGTTTTTGGTACAGGCCAGCTCTTTATGGCTTCAATCTTCGCCTCATCCACCTCAATTCCCTGTGGAGTCACAACATAGCCAAAAAAAGAGACTCGATTCGTGGAAAAGATGCACTTCTCAAGGTTACCAAATAAACGTGCATCTCGTAAAGCATCAAAAACAGCACACAAATGATTCATATGTTCATCTATAGATTTGCTATAAATCAGGATATCATCAAAGTAAACTACCACAAATTTGCCAATGAAAGCTCTTAAAACCTCATTCATCAAGCGCATGAAAGTACTAGATGCATTAGTTAACCCAAAAGGCATTACTAACCACTCATATAATCCAAATTTGGTTTTGAAAGTTGTTTTCCATTCGTCTCCAAGTTTCATTCTAATTTGATGGTAGCCACTACGCAAATCAATTTTAGTGAAAATTATAGCACCACATAACTCATTAAGCATGTCGTCTAGCCTAGGAATAGGATGACGATACCTAATAGTAATATTATTAATGGCTCTACAATCTACACAGATACGCCAAGTACCATCTTTCTTAGGAACCAAAAGTACAGGAACATCACAAGGACTAAGTGATTGACGAACATACCCACGATCCAAAAGGTCTTGAACTTGTCGTTGTATCTCCTTAGTCTCCTCAGGGTTGGTCCTATAAGCAGCACGGTTTGGCAAAGTAGCACCCGGAATCAAATCAATTTGATGCTCAATCCCTCTCAAAGGTGGCAATCCCGGGGGTATCTCAGCTGGAAAAACATCCTCATACTCCTGCAAAAGGTTAGTGACAGCAGGAGACACAGCACTAGAAGCAATATCATCAAGCGAAAACAAAGCTTCTTTGCATATCAAAGCATATCAAATATCATCATTATCAGAAATTTCAGCAAGCTCAGATTTTGTTGCAAGACATGAATGACCTTGTAATTTAATTCCAACACCCTTAGAACTTGAAGAATCATTAACATTACTAGGTGTAGAATTAGAATTAACAGGTTGCTGAATTTCAGGACCTTTATTTTTCAAACTAGCAACTCTTTCTAAATCAGCTTGTACAATTTCAGCAGGGGTCATTGGTAACAAAGTAATTTTAGTTCCTTTATGCATAAAAGTGTACTTATTACTTCTACCATGGTGTACAGCATCATTATCAAATTCCCAAGGTCTACCCAATAAAAGTGAACATGCTTGCATGGGTACGACATCACAATCAACAGAATCCACATAAGAACCAATGGAAAAAGGAACTCTACAAGTTTGTATTACCTTAGCTTTGCCAGAGTCATTTAACCACTGAATGTAGTACGGATGTGGATGTGGACGTGTGGTCAAAGCAAGCTTGTTGACCACATCAGAACTCACCAAGTTATTGCAGCTCCCTCCATCAATGAGACGTGCTCCGCGGTTCTTGATGACGAAGAAAATCTGGAACAAGTTGTGGCGCTGCATTGTCTCGGGCTGATGAACTTGTGTGCTAAGGACACGTTGAACAATAATGTTCATGTATCTTGTGGTGTCTCGGCCTCCAAGGACGAGGTCACTGCCGGTGGCAGTGATGTCCTCCTCCTCATCCTCCACATCGGAGGTGCTCATGTAACCGCCATCGTCCGCCGCCACATATGCCCGCCTACTTGGACAATCTTTCTGCACATGACCAAGTCCATGGCAGCGGTGGCACTGAATCCCTATAGTGCGCCCTGTTGAAGCAACAGAGGAGGCACTACTAGCTGGTATCTGCACAGAAAGTTTACCTGAGCGCGTAGAAGGTGCAGGGGCTGATCTTCGGGCTGCAGAAACAACACTAGTTCCCTTGGTAGCTGCTGGTGGGGGCGGCCGGAAAGATGGCCTGGGCAGCCCCAAAGTCCCCGTCGAGCGTGGGGGTAGGAGTTCCTTGACTTGCTGTACTCCTCAAAAGCCTGGAAAAGTCCATGTGATTCTTTCTCTGCAAGCATAGCATACTGGAAACACTGGGTGAGGGTATAATATTCTTTATAATCAAGGATGTCCTGAATTTCTTTTCTTAAACCAGAATAAAAGCGACAAATTTGATCCTCTACTTTTTCAACTACAGCACAACGAATCAAACCGTTCTGAAGCTCACTAAAATACTCCTGAACAGTTTTATCTCCTTGGTCTAAACGTTGCAATTTATTATGAATCTCTCTATAAAAAGAAGGGGGAACAAAACGATCACGCATTGCTACCTTTAAGTTCTTCCCAAGTAGTAGGCAAATCAGTTTCAGCAGCTAGACCACTCCACCAAACAATAGCAAAGTCCTTAAACTCACTAGTAGCTTGTCTAACTCTATGTTGTTTAGGAACAAGGTGGGCATTAAATTTTTGTTCTACAGTCATCTCCCAATCAAGATAAACATCACCATCATACTGACCCGAAAACGAAGGAATTGAAAACTTAATTTTAGCATACGGGTCATCTGGAGCATAGTTACCGTGTGGACGACGGTTGTAGTTATGGAAACCACCCATACCTTGAGTATTATGTTGCAAACGACGTCGTAATTGTGCGGTCCTTGTAGCTGACCTATCCACGGTGCCATCAGCTTTATACACCGTGTCTTCATCATGGACGTCTTCAACATCGTTGTTGTTGTTATTAGTGTTCGTATTATTGGGTTTAGGAGCGGTCTCCAACGCAACAACCTGATCGGTTAACTTAGAGACCCGCTTCTCTAACCGCTCAATGCTTTCTCCAATATGAAGCTTGCTGACCGCATCAGTAACGGCTCTGGTGATCGTCTCTGCCAAATCACTCTGAGCAGCCTGCAAAGCCTTCTGGAGCTGCTCTTGGCTCACGCACTCAGCAAATTGTGAGGGTGAAGCCATCTCTCCATCGTCACTTCCTGCCATCACAAACACCAAAATAGGAAACAAACAGTGAAGGTTATCCCTATAAAACAGCTAAGCAGTGGTGCCTCTCAACACAACAAAAGGAAACTCCTTACAAAGCTCTTACAAAGTTCTGAAAAGCAAAGCAAAGGATACCAGAGAGATGTGTTCCACGATTGCAAGGGTCACAAAATAACCTGTGTGCTGTCTAGAAGAAATATGTAGAGCTAGGAAGGCCAAATATATATATGTGAGTGACACACAAATCAAAAATAGATCGTAAAGCTGAATAAGTGCCCAAGTAACTTGTCCCAAATTTCTTTTTTTTGATTTTATTTTTTTGATATTTTTCTCCAACTCACTAACAATGGAGGAGAATCCACAAAAAATTTCAGCTCAAACAGAGGTAGGATGTGGCCTACAGAAAATCTTGAAGTTGCAGGAAACGTCGGGTGTAAACTTAAATCAATTTTTTCTTTATCTTCCCGATTTTTTTTTGAATTTTTTGACGAGGGCACACAGGGCATAGCCCAGTGTGGGTCACCTCAACTTTGAGTCAAGAATCTCCTGTAAAAATTTCAGCCAAAACGGACAACCGAGCAAAAAGTTATGCCCGTTTTACCGAAGGGGGGGTCGGAGTCGGTTTTCCAGAAACCCGAGTCGGTTAGGGGTCGAGTTTGGAATCGGGTAAGATTTTTTTTGGCGGCGTGGATGCAGCGGAAAGTGGAAATTGTGGGGATTGGTTCGGGGTGTTGATGGTGTGTTCAGGGTGGGATTAGGGTGGGACTAGGCTAGGTGTGTCGATCAATCAACCCTAGCACAAAAAGCCAACAAAGCAGAGGATGGTGAAGGGGATGGCGGCTAGGGTTGCAAGGGAAACACTACTGATGACAAAAACACAAACTAAACCAGCGACTAAACAAGAACTAGGGCATAAACTCAACACTACGGACTCTGAAATTGAAATATGCAAAGGCTAAACACGTGGTTATGGGCGGAGGGAAAAATTTTTTTGGGCTTTTCTGTGGACGATAGGATGAACACAAAACGAAATTAACTAAGGGTAGTATCAACCTGACGGTGCACCTAAAGCTCTGATTACCACTTGATGTGGACAAGGGTTCCCGATCTTCCGAAAGGTTCTGGATACGTTGATTTGGTTGGAGGCGACACACAAATCGATCCGGCTTCAGAACAACACGTTCTAAACCCCGCAATCGCAGCACAACGTCTCCTCTGGTTATCAACTGTCCTAAAATGATTGACCTCGCCGAGAAGGCTAATCCCTGCCTGCGAATCAAGAACACAAGCAAGAACAAAGAAGAAAGCAACACAATTGCAGATGTATTATGAATCTCACGAAGTTGGGGTCTCACAAACCGTGATGACGGCGAAACTGTTATGAACAGAATAATCTAAGCAAAACCCAAACCCTAATGGTGCGACGGCGGATGTATATGAAGACCCTAGGGTCGTGCAAGACCGGTGGCATTGGAAAGGTCTTCTTCTTACCTTTCCGTGCATATGTAGAACGTCCAAATCCGAGTCCGTATGTGTCTTGGGCATCCGTTTTAGTGCAGACTAGTCCTGAGCCCCGAAACAGACTCGAAGTCGGTTTTGGTTGGGCCTCCACCTTGGCTTCCACATCCTTGTTGGTCCTCCACGTCTCCAAGTCCTTCTCCCATCATCTCCTGGTCCTCTCCATGGTTCCTAATTATAATATAATCATTAGGTAGCAAACCATTCTCAAAAGTGACATATAATGAAGAATGTAGGAACGAGCTCACCTCTAAATTTAGTCGTCATGCACGAGCTCTAGTCATTGGACCTTGCAAGTCCAAAATTGGAGGAGTGTTGCATATATCCTTAGGAGTGATGTCCTCATAAAAAATTATAGCATATAATTAGTAGGTGCTTTTTATGCATTTATCAAATAAGCCCGGTCAGCCCCTGCATATTAGGAGTTGGTTTTAGTAAACTGTTTGACGGGTAAGTCTTACGGAGTATGTTAGATACTCAGGCTTTGCGATTATGTTGTTTTTCAGGTTTCCCTCAAGCTACTTACTGTGATTGTTGTAACAAAGTGGTTTGGGAATATGAGGAGCCTCAGAATTGGACCATTGAATGGGTCCCTAGCTCTCCTAACCAAGATGAGTGAGCCATTACCATAGGGCCGACATGGTTTACTTAGGTTATCAACGTCGTATTTTGTCATATTTCCGCTTCTGCATATCTATGTAATCTTAACCAAGAACATAGGTATTGTAATGTAACTAAATTTGCTTCCGCTATGACTCTTGAACTTGTAATATTATGCACTTAATGATGCATCTTTATAAATAATGGATGTTCATGTGTGAATGCTATGTATGGTTACTTCGATAGAGCTAAGTCGATAACTCTACAGTAAATATGCATATACTCACTCTGTCGATGGCGTTAGATCGATAGATCTTATTAGCTGGTATTGCAAATATGCTCATGAATCATAGATCTAACTTATTTTAACAAGAGGGCAAATAACTATCAAAGTAAATTATGTAATCAAATTGGGCACCAGAAAGTCGATTGAACCGTGATAACCTATCGCCTAAACATCCCGATAGAACTCTATCGACTCTACTTATAAACGGATCGGATCTAACCCTATCAACCCAGTAAGAGATCAAAATTGACGCGGCCTTATTGATTCAAACAGATCAAACTTAATCGAGACAGTGTTCAAACATGGTAGATAGAGCTAGATTTAACCCATTTATAGATAAAATCTGTAAAGTGACTATAATAGATCTAGAATATAACGGTAGAACCTACTAAAATTGCAATAGATCGGTTTCAACCAAAGCACTGTTGCAGTTAGAGTCGATAGAACTGGCACAAAGGAGATATAATTACCAGATAACTAGCAATTCTAACTATAACAATTAGAATATTAAATCAATGAGAAAGTACTAGTTGAGATTGATAGAATTACCGAGGTTGACTAATCCAAGTCTCTCGCCGAGATCGGAGCCGATGCAGCCCACACGAGACGAGGATTTCGTCGAGTAGGAAAGGTTGGTGATGCGCGGAGTTGTATTGAATGAAAGTGTTACCTTTTTTGTACATACCCTATTACATATTTAGAACCCCATGCAAAAGGTTCTGATCCGACTCGGTCAGGACTCTTAAACAAACCGACTAGGTTTATTCCTAAACAAAAATCTAAACTAAAACATAGGAAAAGATAAAAATAACCCCACTAGAGTCCACTTTTCTTCCTCTCAGCCGTTGGACTCATTGACTTTGACTGATTCCGACTCCACGCGGTTGATCACTGGGCCCGGACAAATCCCAGTGCCAACACATGCCCCCTGAGTTCGGGGTACGTAATTCTTCATGCGCTGGATTTCATCTCCTTGATTACCGTGTGCCTTTATCGTATATAAACCTCTCGAGAGTCATCCACCATTAAATTTTGTCTTTTAGCGTACCTCCATCCACTCGTGACCCTTTTAATTGCAGCCCGCTGCTCTTCTGCACCGCCTCGACTGCTGGTCTTTACTTTTTGACCGTTTTCATCCTTATCTTTTCCCCTCAAGCCTCATTGATTCTTATTCTCTCAATTAATGTGGAGCGGCATTTGGACTCCTCAAAAGTCATGTTCGGTTCCTATAAATAGCCCCTTCATCTAGCTTCTCCTTCTTATCTTGACATCTTCGACCATGGGTCTTTTGCTGAGAGCTCTAAGAGAGAAATACCATCTATCTCCAAATCTTCTAAGTGTATTATGGCGAATACTCTTTGCCTCTTCTGCCCCTAGAGTGATCCTTTCAATCCAAAGTTCGCAGCTGCCCCCGCCCAGAAATCAACTCACTAGTTGCTTTTAAAATGTGACTCAGGTGTCAAGAATGGCTTCGGCGAGACGGTCCTCTCTTCCCTTGGTCCAATGGGTAATGTCTAATGACACTGTTACTCTCCCAAGGAAGAAAAGGAAGTTGCTGGAGTATCATTTTTTCTAACTATGTACTTCTTTTCTTGTATACGAAATAATAATAAGTACATCTTCATCCACTAGTTGTGATAGAAGTATAGATCATTACCGAACTTGATTACCTGTGAGTAATAATCTTGTCCTCATCCTTTAAAGTTATCTGTAATCGATGAAAACCTCCCTGGTTATATACTTTACATTCATAAGTTTCCTGCTAAGGGCGTTATTCCCGATATCGGTCATCTCAAGTCAATGCATTACCATCGGCTCCTGTCAATTAAACACGATACTCAAAATATCGGCTATTGATTGTTAATGAAAATATGAGTCGATCCAAACACTCCGATGATACTTTTTCAAATGTTTGCCATTAATTTCTCTTCTAAACTCTTCTCCATCCAATCCCTGTAACAAATACGCGTTGCATGGCGCACATCGGCTCACTTTGAATGGACCCTCCCATGTTGGAGACCATTTTCCAAAATGATTATCTCTAGAGCCAATGGGCATAATTAACTTCTAGACAAGATCCCCCTCTGAAAAACTCTTGGGCACCACCTTTTTGTTATAAAACCTAGACACACGGATTTTATTTTCTTGAATCTTTTCCAAGGCCTTCATCCAATGTTGTACTACATCTTCCAATTCAACCAAAATAACCTGCCTATAATCATTGGTTGTTAATTGATCTTGCATCTCCGTCCTTCAGGACCCCAGATTTGTCTCCCATGGTAAAACCGCTTCATGCCCATAAACTGACTGATAAGGTGGCACTTTTATCGATCCATGACAAGCTATCCTGTACGCCCATAAAGACTCAACCAATGTCATATGCCACTTGTTAGGCTGTTCATCTATCTTCCTCTTAATCAACTTAATCGAACTCTTGTTAGATGCTTCTGCCTGACCATTGGCTTGAGCATAATAGGGTGATGAATTCAAAAGCTTGATTCTTGTACTATCAGCAAAACTTTGAAACTCTTCTAAAGTGAATACAGAGCCCTAGTCAGTCGTAATAGTCTACGGTACACCAAATCTATATATAATATGCTCCTTCACAAAGTTGATCACATCACCAGTAATAACATTCTTCATAGGCACGGCTTCAACCCACTTTGTGAAGTAATCTGTAGCTGCCAGAATATATTTATGACCTATGCTTGATGCTCGATAAATTTGGCCAATCGTATCCATACCCCAACCTCTAAAAGGCCACGACTTAATGATTGGATTCATTGTCGATGCCGATGCTCTCTGAATCACTCTAAACTTCTGACAATCCTGACACCCTCTATAATACTTAAAATAGTCTTCCAGCATGGTAGGCCAATAATACCCAGTCCTCTTAAGCAACCATCTCATCTTATGGGCAGACTGATCCATGCCACATATTGATTTAAACACCTCAACAATACACCACCAATTGTCCGATAATAAAGCTTATCTTCCAATAAAACATACCTCAAGGCCATATATTAAACTTTCCGAGGAGACCATTGATTCGGGTCCTTGAGATATTGTATAATTTCGACTCTCCAATCTTCTTCATCGACATCAGCTACATTGACAATAACTCCACTAGTGTTCAATTGATAACCTGATGCTTTATGTGCTAGATCATTTGCTTCCATATTTTGCTCTCTTGGGACATGCTAGAATCTCACTGTCTTAAAGTATTACAACACGTCGTGACACTCGACATAAAATATTCTTAACATATCACCCTTGCATTCAAATTCTCCTGCTAGCTGTCTGAGCACCAGCAATGAATCTCCCACGACTTCAACACAATCGACTCTAGCTTCCTTCAATATCTACAATCCCTTAAGCACAACTCTATATTCAGCTTGATTATTAGTCAACACCTCGACAGTAAATGCAAACTCAAATCTTACCCTCCTGAGGTGATATGATCACGAGCCCGACACCACATCCATTCTTGCAAACAAAACCATCAAAGAACAGTAACCACAACACCGTCTCCACCATCGACAGTTCGGATCCGCAATGCTCAACAACCAAATCAGCCAGAACTTGACCTTTAACAGCCTTAGTAGATTCATAAGTAAGATCATATTTGGCTAAAGCAAGCATCCACTTACCAATTCTTCCTTTTAAAATAGGAGCCGATAGCATATATTTGATGACATCGGCTTTGCAAACCACCACACACTCAGTCGATAAAAGATAATGCCTCAACTTCACGCATGAGAAATACTATGGGACATATGTACCTGGGATACTTAACCACTCGGCTAACTGGCCGAGTGGGCCGGGGGCTCGGGTATGGTGTATTCGTCCCAGAAGATATTTACTTAGGTACTTGTTTGAGTAAGCGATAAGTTAGGTTAGCAGATATGTTGGATAGATAGAATCTGTTGTAACCGACTAAAAGATTACCATGTAAATCCCTGTCCTTCGGATATATAAGGAGGGCAGGGGACCTTTGGCAAGAGACATACTCATATTGGAACCCTAATTCCAGTGCAAACCCTAGCAATACAGAAACACCAAACAGGACGTATGGTTATTATCCTTCGGGAGGCCCGAACCTGTATAAACCTTTTGTCCTGTGTCCATCGATCTTCCATACTCGTATTGGAACCCTAATTCCAGTGCGAACCCTAGCAATACAGAAACACCGAACAGGACATAGGGTTATTATCCTTCGGGAGGTCCTACTCAATGGCATACCACCATGTGATGCGCGGGTCCGACTAGACAACAGATACCAGGAGCACGACGACGCGGCCCGACGAGAGTACAAAGATGAACAGCGGCGACGCGGTTATGTTGATTACGAACATGACAACATCTGACAGCAACGTAGAGACGATCATTACCGTGATCGACGGGACAAGGGCTGCCGTGATGATAGATCTCGTCGAGAAGCTGGCCGCGAACAAGAACGGACCCCGGCCACCGACGATTATGACGAGGAGGCCGGCATCTGAGCCTTCACTCAGGAACTTCGAACCGTCAGTTGGCCGGTTGGCTTCAAGCTAGTCGGCATCGAGAAGTATGACGGCAAGACAGATCCGCACGACTGGCTTCATGTCTATTCGACAGCCATACAAGCTCTCGGCGGTGACAGCTTTGTCATGGACAACTACTTGCATGTTTGCTTAGCCCCAGTGGCAAGAACCTGGCTCACTAATCTGCCCGACAACCCTATCACCTCCTGGGCAGATCTCTATCGGCAGTTCATGGCCAACTTTCAAGCCACCTTTGACAGGCCAGGGAATCACTGGGAACTCGGCCGGATCAAGCAGCGGGACTGGGAGCCACTTCGAGAGTACATCCAACGCTTTTGCCGAGTGAAAAATACCATCCCTAACATCTCGGATGCTCAAGTTATCGCCGCCTTCCAAGGAGGACTCCGCGACGACGATCTGATAAAGAAGATTGGGAGGTTGGATGTTGCCAATGGACTATCAGCCAAAGAACTATTCACTATGGCCGACAAATATGCTGCTGGAAATTTGGCTCTATTCCAAGTTCGCCAGTACAAGGAGGTGACCCCAAGGAACCAGTCAGGTCCGTCCGATTATAGCAAGGATGGTGATAGGAAGCGCAAGCAAGACCAAATGGTGGCCAACACCGAGCGCTTGACCAGGAGGAAACCAGTCACTCAAGATGACTTCGACAAGATGCTCGATGGCCCTTGCCTGCTACATGATGGAGCCCACAAAGCCAGGGAATGCTTCAAGCTAAAAAACTTTGCCCATCATGCCTTGAAGGTCTGCAAAGAACGTCCCTGGATCCCCAAGGGTGGCAGAAAGGACTCGGATAAGGATAACCAAGATGAGGATAAGGAGGACGTCTAAGACCCCGAACGCGAGGTCAATTACATCTGTGGCCGGTCAACGGCAGAGTCGAAGCGCCAGCAGAAGATCCTCTACAGAGAGGTCCACTCGGTCTCAACAGTGGTACCTCAGTATCTATGATGGTTAGAGGTTCCAATTACTTTTGATTGGTCCGACCATCCGGATCACATCCCCAGGCCCGGGAAATATCCCTTAGTGCTAACGTCGACTGTTAACCGAGTCCGGCTAAATCGGGTACTGGTAGATGGTGGTAGCAGTTTGGACATCCTCTTTGTGAAAACCTTCAAGGAGCTTGGCATACCCTTGACCGACTTCAAGCCAAGTCGATCGCTGTTTCATGGTGTGATCCCGGGTATGCAAACAGTCCCTCTAGGACAAATCACTCTACCTGTGACTTTTGGCACTCAGGAGAACTACACGACGGAGCGCATTACCTTCGAGGTCGCCGACCTCGACTCTACTTATCCCGACCTTATAGGGCGGCCAGCCATCGCCCAATTCATGGTGGTACCTCATTATCCTTATATGATGATGAAGCTGCCAGGACCAAACGAAGTCATCTCACTCCACTCGGATGTGCGGACCTCATACGACTGCGACAACGGCTGTTGTGAGTTGACCGAGAAGATAGTAGCAGCATCGGAGCTGGCCGAGTTGAAGGAAGCGATCGCAACGGTGGAGGAGGCCATGCTTGACCCTGCTCCCATGAAGGCGCTGAAGACTATGGTACAGGCGGACGCCATGGAGTCCAAGAAGATTAGCCTAGATGATAGTGATGTATCCAAGATCACTAATATTAGGGTCAATTTAGGTGACAAATAGGAAAGTGCGCTCATCCTTTTTCTTAGAAATAATAAAGATATATTTGCATGGAAACCTTCTGACATGCCAGGTGTTCCAAGGGAAAAGGTTGAGCACAAACTTCACATTCGCAAAAACGCCAGGCCGGTAAGGCAACAGCTTAGACGATTCTCGCAAGACCGAAAAAATGTGATTAGGAAAGAAATCGATCGACTGCTAGCAGCCGGTTTTATTAAAGAAGTTTTCCACCTTGACTGGTTCGCCAACCCAGTTCTGGTGCGGAAGAAGAATAAGGAGTGGCGGATGTGCACGGATTACACCGGCCTTAACCAAGCCTATCCAAAAGATCCGTCCACCCTCCCACGTATTGATCAAGTGGTCGATTCAACGGCTGGATACGCTTTGTTATGCTTCTTATATGCCTTAAACTAATCCGACCAGCTAAAAACCTCATTCATCACGCCGTTCAGAGCCTTTTGTTACACAACAATGCCCTTTGGCTTAAAAAACGCTGGTGCCACCTACCAGCGGATTATGCAGTGATGTTTGGACAACCAGATAGGAAGGAATGTTGAAGCTTACGTAGATGACGTGGTAATCAAGACTCGGCTCTCCACCAACTTGATATCCAACCTAGACAAAACGTTCGGTAACCTTCGGAAGTACAATATCAAGCTAAATCTGGAAAAATGCGTCTTTGGGGTCCCATCAGGAAAATTACTTGGTTTTCTGGTATAACACAAAGGGATATTACGAATGAGACCTCTACATTCACAAAAAGACATTTAAAAGATCACTGGCTGTATGGCGGCACTCAGCCGGTTTGTATCACAACTCGGCGTTTGAGGGTTATCCTTTTTTCGCTTACTCAAGAAGCAAGAATAATTCATCTGGAATGATGATGCACAGAAAGCCTTGGATGATTTTAAGGCTTACATTAGTGGTCCTCTAGTCTTAACTCCCCCAGAGCCAAAGGAACCTTTGCAGCTGTACATTTCCGTAACCAAACACGTTGTTAGTATTGTGCTGGCGATAGAACGGGTGGAAGATGGCAAGGCTCAAAAGGTGCAACGACCAGTTTATTTTGTCAGCGAGGTCTTATCGAAATCCAAGGTACGATATTTCCAGCTTTAGAAATTAATTTATGCATTACTGATGACATCTAAGAAGTTGAAACATTACTTTGTGGATCACCCAATTGAGGTCCACATGTCGTTCGGCCTAGGCAAATTGCTACACAACAGAGAGGCCACTGGGAAAATCGCCAAATGGGCCATCGACCTTGGATCATATGATATCACCTTTAAGTTACGCAAATCGATCAAAGGTCAAGCTTTGTCGGACTTCATCGCCGAGTGGACAGAATGTGAGTTATCTCTCGACCCCCAAGAATTATGCTATTGGAGAATGGCGTTTGACGGTTCCTTACAACTGGAAGGTGCCGGAGCGGGAGTCATATTGACATCTCCTGACAGAGCCAAGTTGCGGTACGTTCTTCGAATGCACTTCTATGCCTCTAACAACACCGTAGAGTATGAGGCGCTATTACATGGACTTCGAACAGCTATCTCACTCGGTGTCCAAAGGATAAGCATTTTTGGCAACTTGGCGCTAGTTATAAATCAAGTAATGAAGGAGTGGTGTTGTTCCCATGAAAGCATGACAGCCTACTGCACCGAAGTTTGGAAGCTCGAAAACAAGTTTGATGGCATCGAGTATAAACATGTCCTACGCAAGTATAACGAAGAGGTGGACAAACTGACCAAACTTGGATCTAGTAGATCCAAAATACCTGACGGAGTATTCCTCGACGATCTGCATAAGCCATCTGTACTAACCCAGCAAACTATGGAGCAGTCGGCACTAAAGGCGAGAGCAGCACCACATGTAGCCATCATTGAGGTAGATTGGCGCACTCCCTTCATTGAGTATTTGGATCGTGACACACTACTGACCAACAAAGATGAAGACCTTCGAATTATTCGCAAGTCGCGTTCCTATTGTATAGTTGACCGTCACCTGTACAAGCAAAGCCTACACGGGGTACTGATGAAATGCTTATCTCAAGATGAAGGCAGAGCTATATTAGGAAACATCCACGCTGGTATTTGTGGAAATCACACAGGCCCATCCACAATGGTGGGCAAAGCAATGAGGCAGGGGTTTTACTAGTCGATTGCGGGTGTTGATGCCAAGGAAATCGTCCGAAAATGTGAAGGCTTTCAGTTCTTTGCACGCCAAATGCACGTACCCGCCACAGAACTTCAAAATATCCCAATAACTTGGCCGTTTTCAGTATGGGGCTTAGATATTGTTGGACCCTTCATGAAGGCTCAAGGGGGTTTCACTCACCTTTTCATAGCAGTGGACAAGTTCTCTAAATGGATTGAAGCAAAGCCAGTCGGCAAGATTTCGGTAAAAAAGGCCATCGAGTTCATGACCGAAATAGTCACTCGGTTCAGTGCCCCACACAAGATCATCACTGACAACGGTACTCAATTCACAGCAGAGGAGTTTAAAGAGTTTGTGGGTCGAGTCGGCTTTAAGATTGGCTATGCCTCGGCCGCCCAGCCATAGAGCAATGGCCAAGTTGAGAGGGCAAATGGCCTCCTGCTTTCTGGAATTAAGCCTCGTATATTTGATCGGCTGGAAAAGTACGCTCGACGATGGGTTCGAGAATTGCCATCTGTGTTGTGGGGACTTAGAACCAACGTAAGTCGTGCCACCGGGCACTCCCCTTTTTCTCTGGTTTATGGCTCGAAAGCCATGTTACCAACCGAGATTCTTTTTTCCTCCCCCTGTGTGGCAGCATATGAAGAAAAAACCTCCAATGACCACAGGTGTGATGACTTGCTATTGTTAGAGGAGCAGCGTGATGCCACGTTATTGCGGTCGGCAAAGTACCAGCAAAGCTTGTGACATGATAACGACAAAAATGTTTGAACACGGGGTTTTTCCGTCGATGACTTGGTTTGAAGCAAGTTCAGTCTAAGGTCAGTAAGCACAAGCTATCGGCTCCATGGGAAGGACCTTTTATTATAAAGGAAATCACTCGGCCAGGCACCTATCGATTGATGAATGAGGACGGGTTGGACCTTCAAAGTTCCTGGAACATTTCATAGCTACGTCGTTTTTATGCCTAGTATTTATAGTTTATTGTATCTCTATTATTGAATATATATACATATTGGTCATGATATCTGATTTTGCAATTTATGATTTTTGTGAATAATTGTTGTTATTGACTAAGTCATGGCTCAAATTCTGATACTTGGTATCACCCTAACTAGCGCATGTCGACCAAGTGGGTTACTTAGTCCCCAGGGTTCTTGCCGTCTGTTGGGGACCAAGGCAATTCTCCCAATTCGCATATGCTTGACCGAGTGAGTTCTTAGTCTCCATGGTTCATATCGGTTATTGGGAGCGTTGTTTAGAGGGCTGACATGAGTTGTGTATTGGTTGTGAGTGTTTAACACGAGTTCATACAATACATATACAAAGCAGCATGACCCAAGAATTCATTACAATACTTGTAATGAATCTAGACCTTAGCGGTCTATCGAACCTTAGTTATATTACAGCAACGGAGCTGTAATACAGTATTTTAAGCTTTACAACTCCTTACACTTTGGGTAAGGGATCTAGTTCTATTTGGTCGGCTAATATATACACTGTTTTTTGCGCCTCAGCCACAAGGGCTTCACATTGTTTGTCCGAAAGATCTTCGTGGAAACCTTCGGTAACCAGGTCTAACTCTATGCTGGGGGTGTGGGACTTTGCTATTGCCAGGACTTGTGCGCCGGCCAGCTCTGCAACATGTCGAGCATGTTCTTTTAGTAGGTCGGGTGCCCCTTGTAGCCTAGTCATCAGGTCTCGACATCGAGGTGGTTTTTCTTCAGGGTATATGTATTGGGCGACCACCTCTGCATCCTTCTGAAGAGCTGCAAGAGACCATCGAAGGTTTTCATCACCCTCTATAAATTTCTTATGCAAAAGCTCATAGGACCTCTTTGATCCTACATGAGTACAATAATCACATATGTCCAGTACAATGAACTTGGATATAAAGGTATTAGATGAATAAACACTTACCTCTTAGGCGTTTCTCGGCTTCTACCTTTTCAGCTTCAAGGGTGGCAACCTTTTCCTTATACTCTTCTTTCAGCATTTCAACTTCTTTGAATGCTTTCTGGAATTGGTTTAGCTCATCCACAGCCTTTTTGAAGATCTTTTCAGCCTTGGTTATTTTGGTTTCTAGCTTTGTGTTTCTTTCCCTTTGGCTTTTTATTGTTTCTTCAGCGCCTATCAGTTACAAACATTTTAGTATATATATATATTTTTGTATGCATAAGTACATTCATTTTTACCTTCAGCCCTTTTCTTCCACGAATTTTGAGATTCTTGCATTGTCTTGAAGTCGTCTTTTAGCTTTTCAAAATTTTTCTTGATCTCTGCCGAGTCCTGGATCTGCTTCTTTAATCCTTGATTCTCGGACTTCCAAGTTTCAATAGCTTGGGTAGACGACTCCAGTTCTTTTATACGGCCTTCAAGACTTGCAATTTGAGCAGCCGACTGGGCATGTTGTTTGTTGCTTCAATTCCAGCATCCGCGATGCCTCTGTATGGACGAGATCAAATATTCATATTCCAAAGATAGCATGTGAGGTATAGGCTTTGTGGATCTCATACCTTGTAGCTCGAATTGAAGTTCATCAACTTGAGATGAACGGGCTTTTAGAGCAACTGATAAGCGCCCGACTTCCAGTCTCTCCTTGGCAAGCTGATCTTCTAAATCTATGGCTTTTGCACAATGCCTCTCGATAAGTTGCAGAAGCTTACTCTTGTTGGCCATATGGGTTTTCAGAGCCTGCAATGATGGAGAATTATATGTTTGAAACTTCACAGCAAGGACTGGTGATTATTATTGACATTATTTTTCAAGAAGGGAGGCATACCTGGAAGGAATGGTAGGCTTTTTCACTATGTTCTTCAAAATTTTTCAACTCCGCTTGTTCTACCGACTCATCAAATCCTGTGATGGCAAATCGGCCAATATGATATACTGACCTAGTCGGCGTTGGCTGTTCTGGAGCATCCTCTCTTACCACTCGGTGAATGGGAGTCGGCGTGACATTTTCCTCTGGACCGATTGGATACTCATATGTTGGTTCTGGCATTGTTTCAAAAAACAGTGATGGCTCTTCAGGTTCAGTGGAGGCAGGAGTATTAGCACCCGTTGCCCTCTCAGACGTATTCAGGTCTGGGATATTGGGTGATTTAGCCGGGTTAGCTTCTGGCCGAGTGGATTCTGGTGCATTCTTTAAATCACTCGGTTTCTCTACTGAGTAGCTTGGGACATCATCTGTGGATGACCCGACATGTGGTGTATCCTGATCTTTTTCAGGAACTGCACTTTGCGTCGGGACTTCTTCGAATGACGTTTGCCAGGACGACCTGTCAATTAGATAGAGATTACAGAATTATTCAAATGGAGAGTTGAGCTTCAAGTTACATTGTTCTGTTTACCTTGAGCGGTGTTTGAATTTTAGGCCTGACACTCTTGGTGGGGGGCTGGTTGGCCTTGGGGCACCTGTTGTGTCTGGTGCTGCCTAATGGGTGCCTGCCTTGCTTGGTTCACTTGGACGACTTTGCTCTTTCTCGTTTTCATCCATGGTGCACCGAGTGGTGGAGGTTTTCTCTGGAGTTTTTTTCTTTGCCTCTTCTTGAAGTCTAGCTACTCTTTCAACTAGCGATTCTTCTTCATCAGAATCTTCAATATGCGCGTTGCGGCGCTTGGGAGCTGATGGTTGAGTGGGAGATTTCCTTTGTGGCGTTGGCGACAGTGGGGGATTGGACACGTATACATCAAGGTTCTGTAATATATGTGGCATATTATTCATTGCTGAACATAATGCATGACATGTTGATTTTTTAAGCAGAGAAGTAGATAACTTACTGAACTCCCTAGAGTCCAACCAAGGAGTGAAGAAAATATGTTTTCCAGCTGCAACGTTAATTCCCTTTATGACAATATTTTTGGCACTTCCATTGTTGGGTCTGAACCTAATTGGAACTTCCATCCGGGAACATGACGTTTCTTAATAGGCTGCACACGGCAATATATGATGCTCGTGGCAACATGTACGCTAGTATAACCTTTGAACTTGAGATAGGCAATATGCTCTAATAAGGCATGAACCTGAGACTTCTTGTTTGGATGAGCCTTTGCTGACCACTCGGGTCGTGGCTTGGGGGCTTCGGCCGTAGTCCGCGTGCCAACCCTTGTTCGTTGATGGAAGTGGCACATCAACGTATTTTGATTTATTCCTTAATTGCAATCCGGCCCCTCCTATAACATTATTGTTATTTGATTTCAAAACAAACCGTTCTTTGAAGGTATCAAAATGGGGATGAATTCCCAAGAACACCTCACACAGGTGCATAAAGATAGCAATATGTAAAATGGAATTTGGATTCAGATTGACAAGGTTGATCCCATAGAGGAATAGAAGACCGCGAAAGAAGTTGCAACAAGAGATCCCAAATCCACGGTAGAAAAAGGAGGAGAAAACCGTGATTTGGTCGATGGGCGGTTGGGGAAATCTCTGACCTATGGCCTCGATCCATCCTCCGGTTTGTTGATCCTGCAACACACCATCAATCATCAGTCTGTTGATTTTCTCTGAATCCATGGCTGACGCGAGGAACTCCTTGATGGCGGAAGGGATGTCAAAAACTGTCTCTTCTTCCTTGCCCTTTTCAGGAGAAGATTGCTTCTGAGATTGTGCCTTAGTGCTTTGGTGGGTGCGCTTCGGGGCCATCGCTCTTGTTTTAGTACCGTGGAAAGCAGTTGCGTGGAGTTTTGGGGTGGAAATGGAAGCCTGGGATCTAGGGTTTGTGTGCGCAAGATGGCGGCGGTGGCAAAATGAGGACGAAGGGATGCAACTATTTGGAGACCCTTTTATAAGGGATAGATGACCTACTGGGCCGAGGCTTCTCGTAATCCGTTAAGTCCAATTTTGTTAATTAGTACATGCATTTATTATATTATTGTGACTCGTTTTAAGCGTTAATTTTGGATATTGTGGATCTTAACATTAGTAATAAAACACTCGGATAGTTGCTGTTTCAACCTTGAAAATTGTACCTTTCAAGATTTTGTGATAAATCACTCAGATTGTTGCGGTTTCAACCTTGGAAATTGTACCTTTTGAGATTCCGTGATAAATCACTCGGATTGTTGTGGTTTCAACCTTGGAAATTGTACCTTTCGAGATTCCATGATAAATCACTCGGATTGTTGTAGTTTCAGCCTTGGAAATTGTGCCTTTTGAAATTCCGTGATAAATCACTCGGATTGTTGTGGTTTCTACCGTGGAATTTATAACTTTTGAGATTTTGTGATAAATCACTCGGATTATCTCGGCACCAATCTTGCGGGCTGTATTTCCGTGTTATGTTACTACTATTGATACATCACCAATCTTGGGGGCATGTTAAGACAAATTCAGCTAAATATGGAGCTTGTTAAGACAAATTGGAAATTTCAGATCTCATTATGCCCTTTTTTGTTGAGGGACAAGATTAATTGGATTTTTTTCAATAACTCAAAAGTTGCTTCGGTGTAGACTCAACAACCTTCTGAGTTGGGGGCTATATTCATAGGCTGTGTCTTTTTCAGGGATTTATGAATAAGAGTTAATAGAAAAAGCACTTTCCAATTTCATAAGATGTCGAGGCAAATCAAGACGACGATTCAAAATGGAAAGTGCTTGGGGGCTACTATGGGACATATGTACCCGGGATACTTAACCTCTCGGCTAACTGGCCGAGTGGGCCGGGGGCTCGGGTATGGTGTATTCGGCCTAGAAGATATTTACTGAGATACTTGTTTGTGTAAGCGGCAAGTTAGGTTAGCAGATATGTTGGATAGATAGAATCTATTGTAACCGACTAAAAGATTACCATGTAAACTGCCCTTCGGATATATAAGGAGGGCAGGGGGCCTTCGACAAGAGACAGACTCGTATTGGAACCCTAGTTCCAGTGCGAACCCTAGCAATACAGAAACACCAAACAGGACGTAGGGTTATTATCCTTCGGCAGGCCCGAACCTATATAAACCTTGTGTCCTGTGTCCATCGATCTTTCATACTCATACACATAACTAGATTTACTATCGAGAATATCTCTTGACAAATACAAACATAAACATAACTTCTCAATCTTTGTGTACCTGGTCTCAGCATCAATCAATCTCCAACTCAAGTAAAATACAACCCTTTCTTTACCATCTCGTTCTTGAATTAAAGTTGACCTGATTGACTTCTTATCAGCCGCAAGATAAAGCTTGAAAGGTAATCCTTCTCTTGGCGGCACCAACATAGGCAGAGAAACCAAATACTTCTTGATATCATCCAAGCTTTCTGGTGTTCCGCTTCCCACACAAACCTCTGGTTCGCCTTTAATTTCAATAACAGGGTAAACACATTGAGCTTCCTGAACAGGTTGGAAACAAACCTCCTGATGAAATTTACTTTGCCGATCAAAGATTGAAGCTCTGTCTTGTTGACCAGCGACTCAATATCATTAATAGCTTTGATGCTCTTTGGCCCAATTTCAATTCCCCTTTCATGCACAGTAAAACCCAGAAACTGACTAGCCGATACACCAAAAGCACACTTCTTTGGATTCATCTTCAAGCCATACTTCCTGGTCCTCTCAAGTACTTCCTGCAAATCGACTATATGATCTTCTATTTTTTCAAATTTAACCACCACATCATCAATATAAATTTTAACTAACCTGCCGATCAGATCATGGAATATGTAATTCATGGCCCTCTCATACGTGCCTCCAGCATTCTTCAATCCAAACGTCATAACCACCCATTCATACAACCCAATCGCACCCGGACGCCTGAAAGCAGTCTTTGGTATATCTTCTTCTACCATGAAAATATGATTATAGCCAACATTACCATCCATAAAACTAACAATCTTATGCCCTGCTGGTGCATCAACTAGAAGATCTGCTATCAGCATCGGGTAGTCGTCTTTCAAAGTAGCTCTATTCAATGGGCGAAAGTCTATACAGATTCTCAACTTGCTGTACTTCTTGAAAACAGGTACAATATATGAAACCCACTCTGGATATCGGCAAGGCCTTATAAACTTGGCATCATATAACTTGGTAATTTCAGCCTTGACATCATCATAAATCTTCGGACCAATTCTTCTCATGGGTTGCTTATAAGGTCGATATCCAGGTTTGATGGGCAACTGATGTTTGACTATGGATCGGCTCAGACCCGGGCATCTCAGAATAATCCCAAGAAGAACAATCCCGATACTCTTTTAATAACTTTATTAATTCAACTTTAAAATCTTCATTTAACTTCCTACTGATAAATGTTGGCCTCGGTTTGTCACTATCTCTTATATCGACTTCTTGTAGCTCATCGGCCGACATGAAATCTTTTCCCAACTTCCCATCTTCTACAGATTCCATTGGGGTGCCTGTCAGAGAAACAATTTAGAATTTGACTGGTCCACTATCTCAAGACCATGTGTAGTAATCTTAACATAGTCCCCATCCCAGATCTTGCCAGACAAACACTCCATATCATCCGCATACCTTGGCATTAAATCGGCCGATCCAACATTGATGGTTTCATCGTCCGGGATTACCTCCTGAAGGACCGAGAAGGCGACCAAAGGGGGGGGGGGGGTGAATGGGAGCCAATCAAAATTCTCTGAGAGAACTTGTCCTATATCCCATAAACAACCCATGCCAACTTCCGAACCAATCACCAATACTACACATACCAACTCGTGGTGTACTAGCCTTAGGAGTGATCAACCACAGCAAACAAACACAGCGGAAACAAAAATGGAACAAGAAGCGCTCAAAACAGGTCATGGATTCCCAACGGCAGTGTCGTCAACAACCATCGGCAGTGCCAGTCACGGCCATCGGCAGTGCCGTTGCGGTACTAACCAACTCTCTGGAAACAGCAAATGAGGCAGCTCAGCAGTGCCGATTAGGGGTATTAGCAGTGCCGGTGCGGGTTCTCAAAAATAGGATTCAGAGCTCATTGGCAGTGCCGATAGCAGCCATTGATAGTGCCGGTGCGGGATTCTAAGAAGATAGAAGCCACAATGGGGGTGCATCGGCAGTGCCGGTCCGGCAATCGGCAGTGCCAGACGACACTTTCTAGAATCAAAACTGTACTCAAAATTTGGCTTGGAAGTTACCAAAACCTAACCAAATGAACTCCAAATGATGCGATTTTTGGACCAGTGAATCCTCAGCACATCATGACCCTAATCCTAGAAGATTATCTCAATTGGCTCAAGGAATCATCACAAATTTCAGATCTTGTGCCAAGAACACTAAAAAGGGGAAACTTGAGAAATCCTTCAAATCGAATGTGCTAGAGCTATTGATTCGATCAAGAATCCATAGAGGATTGTTCTAGCTCATCCTAGCAACAAGTTTCTCAAGAAATCCGAGCCAAAAACTCGTCCAAAAATGAGATCGAAAATCACCATGAAAATAGCTCCAAAAATAGGAAAAAGGGAATTTCGGGATTCAACGGAAGAGATAAATTTTGAGCATGAAAATACTTCTCATATCATTGAAACATTCTTACGAGATCCATAGGTACAAGGCTAGGAAGCCACCCTCTTCCTCCCACTATTTGGAAGAGCAAGAGATGTCTCTCACACACACTCTCCTCTCCTCTAAAACATGAAGTCCTCTCCAAGCACTTTGTAATGAGTTCCTAACACAAGGCTAATGGAAATAGAGGATCCACTCCCATTAGCCACACCTCTCGGCGTTCAAAGGTTGCAACAAAGAGAGAATTGGTAGAGCAGGCGAGATATGCAGACCTTGACCTTGTTGTCCTCTCATAGAGATTCCCGATCATTTGTTGAGGTGGATGTTGACGCTGAATGTCGTGAGGGGCCTCTGTCTCAGAGCGTACCTCCCCCTCAACCACTGCTGGAGCTCGCTCGACTACTGCTGAAGTAGATGTAGAAGCTTCTGGACCCTCTGCTGGAGTGGTGGTGGCAACATGAACAAGCTTAGATGAGAGATGAAGTGAATCATCATCATCATCATCAAAGCCCTATAGGTCCTCTTCTACAAAGATGCTTTCCTTCAGCTCCTTGTCACCTGCCGATTCAATCACGTTCCTTGCACAAGAGTTTGATTCATCAAAGGTTACATCACAGGACTCTACGATGGTGTTAGTCTCCAAATTCAAAACTCTGTAGGAATGACCATGAAGAGAGTAACCAAGAAAGATGCCATCAAAAGATCTCGACTAAAACTTATCACGATTGCCATGCTTGAGAATAAAGCACTTGCAGCCAAAAGCACGCAAATGAGAAATAGGTGGCTTCCTTCCAAAACGTAGCTCATAAGAAGTCCCATTAAGAATTGAGTGCAAGAAAATCTGATTTGAAACATAGCAAGCAGTGCTAATGGCCTCAGCCCAGAACCGCCTCGGAGTCCTATGCTCATCGAGCATTGTCCGAGCCATCTCCACCAGGGTTCTGTTCTTTCTTTTGACCACACCATTCTACTGAGGAACATGAGGTGCTGAAAACTGAAGCCCAATACCATGCTCAAGACAAAAGGCATCAAATGAGGAGTTCTTGAACTCGGTGCCATTATCACTGAGAATTGCTCATAATGCACCAGGGAGTTCCTTGAACAACCTCAAGGCTACGCTCCAAAAGTGATGAAACACTTCATCCTTGCTCTCAAGAAAGTAAACCCAAGACTAGCGAGAATAGTCGTCAACAATCACAAGAACATACCACTTCCCACCCACCGAACGAACCCGAGAAGGACCAACAGTGTCCATATGAAACAACTCTCCACGGCGTTCGGTCATCACCAAATTGATTGATGGATGAGAAGCGGCAATCATTTTCCCATGAAGATAAGGAGCACAAACCAAATCCTTATCAAATTTTAGCTTAGGCAATCCTCGGATCAAACCTAGGCCACTCAAGCGACATAACAAGTCAAAGCTCATGTGACCCAGTCTCCTATGCCATTTCCAGAGCTCAGAAGAAGATTGAGCAAACAAGCACTTGTGAGAACCAGGAGAACTAGCAAAATCAGTCTGAAAAACTCTGTCAATGCGAGAAATCGCACAAACCAAGGAACCACTCAAATCAAGAACACAAGAAGAATTTTTCTTAAAGCGCACATCCAAACCAACATCAAGAAGCTGAGAGACAGAGAGGAGATTGTACTTGAGATACTCAACCAAACCAACATCCTTGAGAGTGATTTTTTCATTTACCTTTACCACGCCTCCTACCTTCATTCTCCCTCTCTTGCCATCTCCAAAGGTCACATACTCCCGGCGCTTCAAGGGAGTGAGGCTGGAGAACCACTTTGCATCTCCGGTCATATGGCGCGAACACCCGGAGTCCATCAACCATTTGTTCTCCAAGCCTCCACCTGCTGCCTACAAAGAACAAGAAGGAAAAGTCGATGGCTCAGTGCTGGGGTTAGTCAAAAGAGATTTGGCAATCCAGCACTTAACCATACGATCGATAGTAGTCATCACAGTTCTTTGCACATTATCATTCGAACGCATGGGACGAGAACCACGATGGGGAAAACATGGCCTGTCAAAGCGTCTCGACTCAACCCTTGGGTTGTGAGGATAGAAATCATCTGTGTGAAAGCCAAATCCACGCGAGTGATGCTCACCACGGTGGGGAAAATATGGGGCGCCAAAGCGTTGCTGTGCAAAGCCTCTGTTTCGTGAATCAAAGCCATATGAAGGATGACCCTGTCCACGATAGGTATGAGAAAAAGGGTGAGGCTAAAAGTCAACAAAATCATCATAAAAAGCATCTCTAGTCAACTCAGCTTGCTTCCTCTCAATTCTCTTATGCCTATAACAGAATTCATTCAAATAACCCTTGCCACCACAAAACATGCAAATGTAGACACCCTTAGGATTAGGCTTGGTTTCCATTGCAGGTTTGGGTTTTGGCTTCTCTGTTTGCTTTGGGTTGAAGGAGGGTTTTGGATTGGGTGGATAGTATGTGTCAGTATGTTTGATGGTGTTTTCCTCATCCTTGAATCTGGAGCTAGGTACAAACTTAACCACATTCTCACTCTCCATATCACACCTCTTAAATCCCAAGACTAAGATATAGGTTGACCTGGAAGCACTCTCCTTCACTCTTGCCAAATCACTCTCAATCTTTTCCTCCCTCACTAGGGTTCTCTGGAGCCTAGAAACAAGATAGTCATTTTCCTGAACTAGGACTTTGTTTTCCTCCCTAGTGATTACTAGCTTGTCCTTGAGGGTGACACACACTTCACATGGATGTGGGAGAACTTTTGAGCGAGTCTCATGAAGCAGCTTGGACTCAAGCTCTTTGACTTTGAGGGACTGAGCTTCCAACTCATCTGTGAGCTTGAGGCACTTCTGACATGCACCCAAAAGAGTTGGTCTAGCTTTGAGCTCATCAAGCTCCTTGAGGGCACTCTCAAGTTGACTGGCAACTTGAGCATGCACACTCTCCCTCTGAGCAAGATCACTCATCGCAACTTGACAAGACTCACACTCAGCAGCAGTATAAACACAAGCAAGATTAGACCTAAGCGAAGCAATTTCAAAATCAGCACTCTCCAACTTAGACTTAAGCTTTCTACTTTCACGAATAGCACTGTGAAGCTTATCAACTTGCATGAGCAGAACATTGTGCAAATGATCAAGTTTAGAAGAGAGCTCATCAAGAGTGAGAGGTACCTCGCTTGTGTCGGAGTAGGATCCCGTGTCGGTGTTGTGGTCATTCTTTGCCATGAAGCAAAGCCCGGTGAAGTCATCCTTTCTCTTGACTTGTGGCTTCTCGACCACCTCTTCCGAGCTTGTAAGTCCTTTGCTTGATGTGAGGTCAATATCGCTAAAGGTGACAACGCAGGCACATGCAATGGCCTTGGCGAACTTCTTGGAGTTCTTGCCTTCTTGTAGAAGCGGCTCTTCTTCTGTTTGAAGTCTTCCTTGTTGTTGTCGTGGTAATCGACCTTCTTCTTCTTCTTGGGACAATCAACGATGAAGTGTCCCGGGTCACCGCACTCGAAGCAGGTTCTTGAACCACCACCTCTTCTCTCCTTCTAGTTGTTGTAGAACTTCCTGAACTTCCTTGTGAGCAAGGATAGCTCCTCGTCAGGAATGCACTCCATCTGTTCATCAGAAGCTGCAACAAGACAAGACAAAGCAAACTCCAAAGACTTATCAATTGAGGGGTTAGTTCCATAAGGAGCACAACTGTGATCACCCTTCTGAGAGCTAGAAAGCAAAGTGATGCTAGAAGCAGGAATAGCAAGATTAGGACGAGATTTGTTAGACAGTTCATGAGATTTTAGCTTACCATATAGTTGCCCATAGTTCAAGGTATTGAATTCAGCAGTTTCTTCTAGAGCAGCAATTTTAACCCCCCAAACATTTTCATCAAGTGAGTACAACAGTTGCTTAGCACTACCATTGTACACAAGGTTACCACAAGACCGCAAGTTACACACAATTGCCTCAAACCTACAAAAGGTGTCATCTAGTGACTCGTCAGGTTTTTGTGCAATGGTTTGGTACTATCTATTGTAAGAATCCTTACGCATAGACTTGACTTGATTGGTACCTTCATGGTACGTGCAAAGCTTAACCCAAATAGCATGAGCAGTGTCAAGATGTGCAACACGATCATGTTCACTCCTACCAAGTACAGAGAGCAGAATATTGATAGCTCTGGAGTTGTTCTCATACCTGGTTAACTCACCTACAGATACAGTGTTCAGGTCTTGTGGTATAGCATACTCCTGCTCAACAATCTCCCAAATTGCATGTGCTTGACTCAGCAGATACGCCTTGGTCCGTGACTTCCAGTAGGGGAAGTCCTCTCCATCGAACATCCACAGCTTAATAGCACGCTTCTCCATGTCACTCATGATCAAACCGGCTCCGATACCAATTGAAGGACCGAGAAGGCGATCAGAGGTGGGGGGGGGGGGGGTGAATGGGAGCCAATCAAAATTCTCCAAGAGAACTTGGCCTATATCCCAAAAATAACCCAGACCAACCTCCAAACCAATCACCAACACCACACACACCAACTCGTGGTGTACTAGCCTTAGGAGTGATCAACCACAGCAAACAAACACAGCGGAAACAAAAATGGAACAAGAAGCACTCAAAATAGGTCAGTACTCAAAAATGGAACAAGAAGCACTCAAAATAGGTCTAGCAATCGACAGTGCCGGTCGACACTTTCCAGAACCAAAACTGTGCCCGAAATTTGGCTTATAAGTTACCAAAACCTAACCAAATGAACTCCAAATGATGCGATTTTTGGATCAGTGAATCCTCAGCACATCATGACCCTAATCCTAGAAGATCATCTCAATTGGCTCAAGGAATCATCATGAATTTCAGATCTTGTGCCAAGAACACCAAAAAGGGGAAAGTTGAGAAGTCCTTCAAATCGAAGGTGCTAGAGCTATTGATTCGATCAAGAATCCATAGAGGATTGTTCTAGCTCATCCTAGCAACAAGTTTCTCAAGAAATCCAAGCCAAAAACTCGTCCAAAAATGAGATCGAAAATCACCATGAAAATAGCTCCAAAAATAGGAAAAAGGGAATTTTGGGATCCAAGGGAAGAGAGAAATCTTGAGCATGAAAATACTTCTCATATCATTGAAACTTGCTTACAAGATCCATAGGTACAAGCTAGGAAGCCACCCTCTTCCTCCCACTATATGGAAGAGCAAGAGATGTCTCTCACACACACTCTCCTCTCCTCTAAAACATGAAGTCCTCTCCTAGCACTTTGTAATGAGTTCCTAAGACAAGGCTAATGGAAATAGAGGCTCCTCTCCCATTAGCCACACCTCTCCTTATATAGGCCTAGGGTCAATTGTCCACATGACCACTCTACCCTTGACCTACATAACACACCCACCTACAACCGGGGGCATAGCCATCCATCTTTTTCCTCATGCCCCGAATGCCATCGGACGCTTCACGTCTTTTCTTCGTCTCAAAGCAAGCTCCGTGATGGTGCCACGTGCACCACCAACCACCGCCACTGGTTTTGAGGCCCAAACCGAGAAACCACCTCGCACGCTTCTCATAGCGTAACTTCTCGATGTTGACGCGTGTCACCTTGTCCGGCGATCCTGACCAGCGGCAAGTCTCTCCCAGTCCCTGTCCATCGGGCCCCCTTGTCACTTGCACCGGCATCCCGTTTACCTTGACTTGGTCAACACGCCGTCTTTATCACCACTACGGTTTTGAGGCTCCACCGCGAAACCGTCCGTGCTTCTTGCCTCTCCACGTGTACGATGTGGATCACCCTTGACTTCACCCGGCATCCCGATCGTCTGGCCCCAAGTCCCCTACTTGTGCCCGATCCTCTCGCCGTTGACTACCAAGTCGACTCCAGTGACCAACACATCATGAGACAAGCAAACACATTTCCCAACTCCTGCAACATCACCAATTCCTCCACCAAATCCGGTTAGTCGAAACCATAATATGCACACACACATGCAATCCCCGGATTACCGCATTTCAACTCAAACACCAAATCCACTCAAGTGAATTACTCATCACATGTATTACAAACCATGGCACAAATCCACATGGTTTCTCACCTCCACTCGATCGCCACTCCATTGGGATAGAGACTGGTGCATTGTTGATGGAACACAGCAATTTACATGTATCCAATCACGACCCAACAGAAGGCTGTAGGTTCCATTTCCATCAGTGACGATGAAAGTAACCAGCAAAGGTTTACTGCCGATTGTAAGCTCCATGTTTAAAACTGCCTTGGCTGCTGCAGTACGACCACGATAATCCCTAAGAATCATATTTGTATCGATCAAATCTTCTTAAATTGTCCCCAATTTCCTGATAGTAGTGATCGGCATTTTATTTACTGCAGCACCTCCATCAACAATCATCTTTCCCATCGCTATCCCATTGACGAACCCCTTCAAGTATAGAGCCTTCAAGTGCCGATGTCTAAACTCATCTGGTTTATCAAATATTGCTTGCTGAGAATCAAATATAAGTTGAGGTTCACTTTCTTCAACAACAAACAACTCTTCTTCTGAAGCCATAAATTCTTGGGGCAATATCATTACCATGCCTACCTTAGCACATGATGCTTGTACTCGTGACTTCACTTTTGGCTTCCAGACCTTCTTTGGTGGCTGATCACCATCTTCATCATAATAATATTTACTAGCCCTTATCTGCTTGCAACGCATCCTTTGTGTCCTGTGCTTCTGACTTCTAGAAAAAATACCAGATGGACTCCACTGATCAGCTTGCTCTTGTCCTTCCTGCATTTCCTCATCGACTTCCTTGTCAAACTTGGACTCTTCACTTGCCTTCTTTGCTCCAAGTCGATCAAATGTAGAAACCCTGTAAAGTCGATCGGCTGATCCCACCATCAACTCTTTGGAGTCATTTACACGATGCTGACATCGATGACTTGCTGTAGCTTCTCTATACATCTGATCTATGTGCTTACTGCATCAAGGACAATTGTTGATTGATGGTAATTTCATATCATGATCCTAGCAGTACTGAAAGAATGGGCACTCCCAATGCGGATCAAACTGTGACTCCTTCACTTCCCTATCCCTCTTTTTCTGGTACCTTTTAATGAATGCCTCCACATTGTCGATACCAGCCATGTTGACATTTGCAGGGAAAGGATGTCCATTGATCTTCATAGTACCTTTGCTGAATTTTGTCTTTCCCTGCTCAATTGCCGTCTGAATCTGTCTCCTGAATACCTTGCAATGATTAGTACTATGAGAAGGCGAATTTTGCCACTTGTAGTACCTCATCTTCTTCAATTCTCCAGCAGGAGGTATCACATGATTGGATGGCAATTGAATATGCTTATATTACAACAACATATCAAATATCTTATCGGCCTTAGTGATATCAAAATCATACTTTTCCACTGGTTCATTCTGTTTCACCCAATGGCACGACAACACATTCTTGTTTCTAGTCCACTCAGCCATATTAACTTCTTCAGCATCATCGTCAGACTCAGACTCATAATCATTGTAGTTGACATGAATCGACCTCGAACGTGCCCCCCCCCCCCCCCCCCCCCCCCGATTTAGATTCTCCTGAATAGACACCTTTTGCACTAGCTGGGACAGGCTTTCAAACTTGGCCGAGGGAAACTTTTCCCTTAGAGGAGCAACTATTCCATTAAATGTTATCTCCGCCATCTGAGTATCAGTCAATTGCATGCTGAAACACTTGCTGCGCTTATCTCTGAATCTCTACACATAATCATGTACAGATTCCCTAGCCTTCTGCCTTACAGCATTCAAGTCGGACAACATCAACTCTCTGGTTTCAACGAAGAAGTATTTATGGAATTTCTATTCGAGATCGGCTCAAGTAATAATCGAATTTGGGGGCAACAATGTGAACCAAGAAAACGCCAATCTAGACAAGGACAACGGAAATAGCCTGATCATCAATGCTTCAGTATTACCAGCTTCTCCACATTGTATTGAAAATTGGCTAATGTGCTCAATTGTAGTAGTATTATCTTGTCCAGTAAACTTAGTGAACTCTGGTGGCCCGTATCGACTCGACATAGGAATCAAATCATAGCTGGGTGGATATAGAGGTCGATACATATATGTCTGCTGCTTTGGCTTCAACCCAAATTGTTCTCTCATAACTTCAGCAATCTTCATAGCCCAATCATTAGTCGATACATTGACATTTGGAATAGTCGATGTAGGACTGGATGATGGCATCCCAAGCATATTTGGTTCCACATTAGGTGTAGTATTGTATGTCATATTCGGCTCTGTGGTCTCCTGTCTGTTGTGCCGTGACTACGTCTGTGGAGTAGTCCTTTGCAATATTATCTTGCGAGGTGTCTTTTCCGTTGAACCAGTATCAACATTCTTCGAAGGTGGAGTACTCTCTAAAGGAGTTTGACCTGAACTTGCAGCAGGAGGTATCATGCTTGCATTAGGTTGTTGTGTATTAGGTACTCCAATTGTAGGCCGAGAAAAATTCCTAGACATACGGAAATACACCGGCCCACAAACTGGATCATCAAATATGCAACCCTCCATAGTCTGAATAATCAAGGTGCTCAATGTGTTAACCAATACAGGCGACTGGTTAATCAGTGCATGGTGTATGGCCGTGTGGATCATGTTACTTAGAGCTTCTTCATCAATAGCTTCTATTGGTTTACCAATTACCAGCAAGTGACTTCTTGTCTTCAATCAAGATAGCAGTAGGTAATTTCTCCTTCTGGATGATGCCATGCCTTGTCTTGCCGAAAGTTCCCAACATAAGGCTTCCAATATCAGCAACTCTTTGATCAATTTGTGCTTTCGCTTCTTCACTCAGATCATCTCTAACAACCAGGAGCACATGTACATTCTTCAGATCAGCACTCACAGTGTTCTTTGGTTATGGGGCTCCAGGGTCTATTGGCATTCCAAGTTCAGACATGATGTAAAGCTTGAAGTTCTTTGTGCCATCGAGCATGCCAAAAAGCGTGTTGACACAAAAATCGCCAAGCATGACCTGGAGATCTGCTTAACTCCAGTGCAGGCTCAATACAAGAAACCGAGGCGTACCAATCGATTTTTCTTGCAAATCAACAAAGAGATAAAAGATTAGAAGATGCCGGTCACCGGCCCAGGATAGGCCGATGAAGAAAGCCGATAGTCACTATTTGTGAGATGAACTGATGCTATTATGTGAGTAAACAAAATAAAAGAAATCAAACTAATTGGCTGATTATCTTGTCTTATCGGCAAAATTTAATTCAATAAATAGTTTTATATCATAGATGCCGATAACGAATTGAGTCAATAAGCTAGAGTCGATAAACCTACAGTATTCATGAAGCAATTGGCCAAGTCGATGTAAGATGCCAGAGTCGATAGAGCTGATTCGATAACTTTACAGTAAATATGCATATACTCACTCTATCGATGGAGTTAGATCGATAGATCTGATTAGCTGGTATTGCAAATATGCTCTTGAATCATATATCTAACTTATTTTAACAAGGGGGCAAACGACTATCAAAGTGTATGATATAATCAAATAGGACACCAGAAAGTCGATTGAACTATGATAACCTATCGGCAAAATGTCCCGATAGAACTCTATCGACTCTACTTATAAACGGATCGGATCTAACCCTATCAACCTAGTAAGAGATCAAAATAGATGCAGCCTTACTGATTCAAATAGATCAAACTTAATCGAGATAGTGTTCAAACACGGTAGATAGAGATAGATTTAACCTATTTATAGATAAAATCGATAAAGTGACTTGAATAATAAATCCAAAATATACCGTTAGAACCTACTAAAATTGTAATAGATTGGTTTCAACCAAGGCAGTTGATGAGGACATCACCATGCTGGATACGCACACATCATGGCCTTCCCCAAGTTACAAGTCCTCACCAACTTGGTCGCCACATTTGTCTTGGATTCAACCGATACCCCTTCACGGTTTTGATGATATCTCCCACATCCGACATCCAAACAAGGCATTCTTTGATGTGATGGAAAGGGGACGATGACGCCGTCGTTTTGCTTCTGGTCCTAGATCTAGAAGGGTTGTGACTCATGCTGTGTGACCATGACAAGGTGCTGCGCCACCTATTTTGGGCCAACTTGGCCTTGTATCGTGTCGGGCCTTAGCCCAGGTTGTGGGCGCCCCCGTAGTCATCCCCAACCCTAGGACGCCCCTGGTTCCCTCATAAAGTCAGTAGCTACTGTTGTTTACACTCGAGTTTTGTTTTGTTCAGTTTTCTAGTGAGAAACTTGATCGATTTATTATAAGTGTGGCGACAAGTCCTTTTACAGTAATCCAGGGCCCCTGTTATTGTTCTACACCACTGTGGCCATTAGTCCTTTTGTGATAAGAGCTTGAACCTTTTTGTTGTGATTTGCTTCATCCATATTTGCAATTTTAGATTGCATGTTTATCCTTTCTTGCTTGTGTTCTCGATTCGCTTGCAGGAACAATGAAGTTGTGCTTGGTGTAACGGTTGCGGGGTTGGATCATGTTTGATTCAAGCTGGCTCGTCGATGCCGAGTCTCCATAGTCGAGTTTATCCTCTTCCTCTCCGAAGATCGGGCCTTATCTACATTAGCAATATTGCAGTTAGAGTCAATAGAATAGGCACAAAGGAGATCTAATTACCGAATAACTAGCAATCTGAGAAACCATGTGGATATGTGCCATGGTTTGCAATATTTGTGATGAGTAATTGACTTGAGCGGATTTGGTGTTTGAGTTGAAATGCGGGAATCCGGAGATTGGATGTGTGTGTGTGCATGATTATGGTTTCGACTAACCGGAGTTGGTGGAGGTATTGGTGAAGTTGCAGGAGTTGGGAAATGTGTTTGCTTGTCTCATGATGTAGGTCACTGGAGTCGACTTGGTGGTCAACGGTGAGAGGATTGGGCACAAGTAGGGGACTTAGGGCTGCACGATTGGGATGCCGTATGAAGTCAAGGGTGATCCACACCATACATGTGGAGAGGCAAGAAGCACGGACAATTTTGCGGTTGAGCCTCAAAACCATGGTGGTGATGAAGACGGTGTGTTGACCAAGTCAAGGCAAATAGGATGCCGGTACAAGTGACAAGGGGGCCCGATGGATAGAGACTGGGAGAGACTTACTGGTGGTCAGGATCGCGGGACAAGATGACACGCGTCGACATCTAGAAGTCATGCTTTGAGAAGCGTGTGAGGTGGTTTTCTGGTTTGGGCCTCAAAACCGGTAGCGGTGGTTGGTGGTGCACGTGGCACCATTATGGAGTTTGCTTTGAGATGAAGCAAACATGCGAAGTGTCCGATGGCATTCGGGCAATAAGGAAAAAGATCGACGGTTATGCCCCCAATGGTAGGTGGGTGTGTTATATAGGTCAAGGGTAGAGTGGTCATGTGGACAATAGACCCTAGGCCTATATAAGGAGAGGTGTGGCTAGTGGGAGAGGTGTCTCTCTTCCCATTAGCCTTGTGTTAGAAACTCATTACAAAGTGCTAGGAGATGACTTCATGTTTTAGAGGAGAGGAGAGGGTGTGTGTGAGGCATCTTTTGCTCTTCCAAATAGTGGGAGGAAGAGGGTGACTTCCTAGCCTTGTAACCATGGATCTTGTAAGCACCTTTCTATGATATGAGAAGTATTTTCCTGCTCAAGATTTCCCTCTTCCCTTGAATCCCGAATTTCTCCTTTTTCCTATTTTTGGAGCTATTTTCGTGGGAATTTTCGATCTCCTTTTTGGATGAGTTTTTAGGGCGGATTTCTTGAGGAACCTGTTGCTATGATGAGCTGGAACAATCCTTCATAGGTCCATGACCAAATCAAGAGCTCTAGCACCTTCAATTTGAACGATTTCTAAGGTTTCCCTGTTCGGTGTTCTTGGCATAAGATCTGAAATTCGTGATGATTTCTTGAGCCACTTAAGTTGAGCTTCTAGGATTAGGGTCGTGATGTGCTGAGGATTCACTGGTCCAAAAATCGCGTCATTTGGAGTTCGTTTGAATAAGTTTTGAGAAGATTTTACAAAATCCTAAAAGTTTTTCCTCTTCTATCAGGGTCGATCGGCACTGCCGACGACCAGGACCGGCACTGTCAGTGGGTTGCAAAACCCCACACCAGCACCGCCGATGGGTCTCACTGGCACTACCGATGGGGCCAATCAGCACTGCCGATAGTCTTGATCAGCACTGCCAGTGGTGGTCCAGAAGGTAAAGCTTTGTGAGGTTTCCAACTATCTCAAGTCTTTGCTGTTTCTTGGTGTTTCCGCTGTGTTTCTTTGCAGTAGTTGATCACTCGTAGGGCTAGTACACCACGAGTTGGTGTGTGTAGTCTTGGTGATCAGCTCAGAGGTTGGCTGGGGTTGTTTTTGGGATATAGGCCAAGTTCTCTTGGAGAATTTTGATTGGCTCCCATTCACCCCCCTCTGGTCGCCTTCCCGTTTCTTCAATTGGTATCAGAACCAGTTTGATCACTAGTTGACTTTCACCGGCTTTGTGATCCGAAGGTGACATAGAGAAGCGTGATGTTAAGTTGTGGATATTCGATGGAGAGGATTTCCCCTACTGGAAGTCACGGACCAAGGCGTATCTGTTGAGTCAAGGACGTGCAATTTGAGAGATTGTTGAGCAGGAGTATGCTATACCACAAGATCTGAGCACTACATCTACAGATGAGTTAACCAGATATGAGAACAACTCCAAAGCTGTCAATATTCTGCTCTCTACACTTGGTAGGAGTGAACATGATCACGTTGCACACCTTGACACTGCTCATGCTATTTGGGATAAGCTCTGCACGTACCATGAGGGTACCAATCAAGTCAAGTCTATGTGTAAGGATTCTTACAATAGACAGTACCAAACCTTTGCACAAAAACCTAGCGAGTCACTAGATGACACTTTTCATAGGTTTGAGGCAATTGTGTGCAACTTGCGGGCTTGTGGTAACCTTGTGTACAATGACAATGCTAAAGCTAAGCAACTGCTATACTCACTTGATGAAAATGTTTGGGGGGGCTAAAATTGCTGCTCTAGAAGAAACTACTGACTTTAACACCTTGAACTGTGAGCAACTGTATAGCAAGCTAAAATCTCATGAACTGTCTAGGAAATCTCGTCCTAATCTTGCTATTCTTGCTTCTAGCATGGCTTTGCTTTCTAGCTCTCAGAAGGGTAGTCACAGTGATGCTTCATATGGAACTAACCCCTCACTTCACAAGTCTTCCTTAGAGTTTGCTCTGTCTTCTCTTGTTGCAACTTCCGATGAACAAATGGAATGCATTCCTGATGAGGAGCTGTTCTTGCTCACAAGGAAGGTCAGGAAGTTCTACAACAACCACAAGAAGAGAAGGGGAGGTGGTTCAAGAACCTGCTTTGAGTTTGGTGACCCGAGACACTTCATTGCTGACTGTCCCGAGAAGAAGAAGAAGGCCAGGTACTGCGACAACAACAATGAAGATTTCAAGCAGAAGAAGAACCACCTCTACAAGTAGGGCAAGAACTCCAAGAAGTTCGCCAATGCCATTGCACGCGCCTGCGTTGCCGCCTTGAGCGATGTCGACCTCACATCAAGCGAAGGCCTGACAAGCTTGGAGGAGGAGGTTGAGAAGCCACGAGTCAAGAGGAAGGATGACTTCACCGGGCTTTGCTTCATGGCAAAGAATGACCACGACACCAATTCTAGATCTGACTCTGACACAAGCGTGGTACCTCCCACTCTTGATGAGCTCTCTTCTGAACTTTATCATTTACACCATGTTCTGCTCTTGCAAGATGATAAACTTCGCAGTGCTGTTTGTGAGAGTAGAGAACTTAAGTCTAAGTTGGAGAGTGCTGATTTTGAAATTGCTTCGCTTAGGTCTAAGCTTGCTTGTGATGTCACTGTTGTTGAGTGTGAGTCTTGTCAAGTTGTGATGAATGATCTGAGTCAGAGGGAGAGTATGCATGCTCAAGTTGTCAGTCAGCTTGAGAGTGCCCTCAAGGAGCTTGATGAATTCAAAGCTAAACCATCTCCTTTGGGTGCATGTCAGAAGTGCCCCAAGCTCACAAGTGAGTTGGAAGCTCAAATCCTCAAAGTCAAAGAGCTTGAGTCCAAGCTGCTCATTGAGACTCGCTCTAAGGTCTTTCCACCACCATGTGAGGTGTGTGTGTGTCTTAAGGACAAGCTTGTAATCACTAGGGAGGAAAACAAAGTCCTAGTCCAAGAAAATAACTATCTAATTTCTAGGCTCCAAAGAACCCTAGTGAGTGAGGAGAAGGTTGAGAATGACCTAGCAAGAGTCAAAGAGAGTGCTAGTAGGTCAACCTACAACTTGGGTTTGGGATTTAAGAGGGTTGACAAAGAGAGTGAAAATGTGGGTAAGTTTGTGCCTAGCTCGAGCTACTGACATATACTATCCACCTAATCCAAAACCCTCCTTCAACCCAAAGCAAATAGAGAAGCCAAAACCCAAGCTTGCCATGCAAACCAAGCCTAATCCTAAGGGTGTCTACATTTGCATGTTTTGTGGTCGCAAGGGCCACTTGGATGAATTCTGTTATAGGCGTAAGAGGATTGAGAGGAAGCAAGCTGAGTTGACTAGGGATGCTCTTTATTATGATTTTGATGGTTTTCAGCCTCACTCTTTTTCTCATGCCTATCGTGGACAGGGTCATTCCTCATATGGCTTTGATTCACGAAACAGAGGCTTTGCGCAGTAGCGCTTTGGCGCCCCACATTTTCCCCATCGTGGTGAGCGTCACTCGCGTGGATTTGGTTTTCACATAGATGATTTCTATCCTCACAACCCCAAGTTTGAGTCGAGACGCTTTGACAAGCCATGTTTTCCCCATCGTGGTTCTCGTCCTATGCAGTCGAGTGATAATCTGCAAAGAACTGTGATGACTACTACCGGTCATATGGTTAAGTGCTAGATTACCCAATCTCTTTTGACTAACCCTAGCACTGAGCCATCGACTTTTCCTTCTCATTCTTTGTAGGCAGCAGGTGGAGGCTTGGAGAACAAATGGTTGATGGACTCTGGGTGTTCGCGCCACATGACCGGAGATGTAAAGTGGTTCTCCAGCCTCACTCCCTTGAAGTGGCGGGAGTATGTGACCTTTGGAGATGACAAGAGAGGGAGAGTGAAGGCAAGAGGTGTGGTAAAGGTAAATGAAAAATTCAGTCTCAAGGATGTTGGTTTGGTTGAGTATCTCACGTCCAATATCCTCTTTGTCTCTCAACTTCTTGATGTTGGTTTGGAAGTGCGCTTTAAGAAAAATGCTTCTTGTGTTCTTGATTCGAGTGGTTCCTTGGTTTGTGGGATTTCTCGCATTGGCAATGTTTTTCAGGCTGATTTTGTTGGTTCTCACAAGTGCTTGTTTGCTCAATCTTCTTCTGAGCTCTGGAAATGGCATAGGAGACTGGTTCATATGAGCTTTGACTTGTTATGTTGCTTGAGTGGCCTAGGTTTGATCCGAGGATTGCCGAAGCTCAAATTTGATAAGGATTTGGTTTGTGATCCTTGTCGTCATGGGAAAATGATTGCCGCTTGTCATCCACCAATCAATTTGGTGATGGCTGAATGCCCTAGAGAGTTGCTTCATATGGACACTGTTGGTCCTTCTCGGGTTCGTTCGGCGAGTGGGAAGTGGTATGTTCTTGTGATTGTTGACGACTATTCTCGCTAGTCTTGGGTTTACTTTCTTGAGAGCAAGGATGAAGTGTTTCATCACTTTCAGAGCTTAGCTTTGAGGTTGTTCAAGGATCTCCCTGGTGCATTACAAGCAATCCGCAGCGATAATGGCACTAAGTTCAAGAACTCCTCCTTGGATGCCTTCTGTCTTGAGCATGGTACTAAGCATCAGTTTTCAGCACCCTGTGTTCGTCAGCAGAATGGTGTGGTCGAAAGAAAGAGTAGAACTCTGGTGGAGATGGCCCGGACAATGCTCGATGAGCATAGGACTCCGAGGCGGTTCTGGGCTGAGGCCATTGGCACTGCTTTCTATGTTTCCAATCGGATTTTCTTGTGCTCAATTCTTAATGTGACTTCTTATGAGCTACGTTTTGGGAGGAAGCCATCGGTTTCTCATTTGCGTGCTTTTGGCTGCAAGTGCTTTATTCTCAAGCGTGGCAATCTTGATAAGTTTGAGTCGAGATCTTCCGATGGCATCTTTCTTGGTTAATCTCTTCATGGTCATTCCTATAGAGTTTTGAATTTGGAAACTAACACCATCATAGAGTCCTGTGATGTAACCTTTGATGAATCAAACTCTGGTGCAAGCAATGTGATTGACATGGCAGGTACCAAGGAGATGGAGGAGAGCATCTTTGTAGAAGAGGAACTACAGGGCTTTGATGATGAGGATGATGATTCACTTCATCTCTCATCTGAGCTTGTTCCTCCTGCCACCACCACTCCACCAGAGGGTCGAGAAGCTTCTACATCTACTTCAGCAGCTGTCGAGTGAGGTCCAGCTGTGGTTGAGGGGGAGGTACGCGCTAAGAGAAAAGCTCCTCACCACATTCAACGTCAACATCCACCTCAACAAATGATCGGTAATATCTATGAGAGGACAACAAGGTCAAGGTCTACACATCTCGCCTGC
This sequence comes from Eleusine coracana subsp. coracana, assembly GCA_032690845.1. Lineage (NCBI taxonomy): Eukaryota > Viridiplantae > Streptophyta > Magnoliopsida > Poales > Poaceae > Eleusine > Eleusine coracana. The sequence goes on from CM064418.1 coordinate 37,090,458, forward strand.
TTTACCAATTCTCTCTTTGTTGCAACCTTTGAACCCCGAGATGTTGGACACACACTATCTGACGAACATTGGGTTAATGTCATGCATGAGGAGTTGGAGAACTTTGAGAGAAACAAAGTTTGGACCCTAGTAGAGCCTCCTGTTGGTGTCAATGTCATAGGAACCAAATGGGTGTTTAAAAACAAGCATGGGGAAGATGGTGAGGTTGTTAGAAACAAGGATAGGCTTGTTGCCCAGAGTTTCAGTCAACTGGAGGGCTTAAACTATGGGGAAACCTTTGCTCCTGTTGCACGCATAGAAGCCATTAGGATCTTGCTTGCATTTGCTTCCTCTAAGGGCATTAGACTTTATCAAATGGATGTCAAGAGTGCTTTCCTAAATGGTTTCATAGAGGAAGAGGTTCATGTAAAACAACCATCTGGCTTTGAGCACCACAAATACCCAAATCGTGTGTACAAGCTTCAGAAAGCTTTGTACGGGCTAAAGCAAGCACCTAGGGCATGGTATGCTAGGCTTAAGACTTTCTTGCTAGAGCACGGATATGTCATGGGGTGTGTTGACAAAACCTTGTTCACTCTCAGGCATGGCAATGACTTTCTAATGGTTCAGAGTTACATGGACGCTATCATCTTTGGTGGTTCCTCTCATGTTCTTGTGTTCAGATTTCAGGAAGCCATGGAACGTGAATTTCAGATGTTGATGATGGGCGAGCTCACCTTCTTTCTTGGACTTCAAATCAAGCAGTGCAAGCAAGGCACTTTCATTCATCAAGACAAGTACACAAAGGATCTCCTGAAGAAGTTCGACATGGTTAATATGAAGCCATTGTCTACACCGATGTCCACTACAACGACACTTGACCCCGATGAAGACTGTGAAGCGGTGGACCAAAGGGAGTACATGAGCATGATTGGCTCCATCGTGTACCTAACAGCGACAAGACCCGACATACACTTTGCGATGTGTCTTTGTGCTCGCTTTCAAGCTTCCCCAAGGGTGACTCATCGCAAGGCTGTCAAGCGCATCTTCAGGTATCTCAAATACACCCTTAAGTTCGGTCTTTGGTACTCTGCATCTTCATCTCTTGATCTCATTGGGTATTCGGATGCGGACTTTGCTGGGTGTAGAATTGATAGGAAGAGCCTTCTGGTACTTGACATTTCTTGGGTACTTCTTTGATCTGTTGGTCTTCTCATAAGAAGTCGAGTGTAGCCCAATCCACCACAGAGGCCGAGTATGTAGCTGCTGCTAGGTGTTGCTCACAAATCCTATGGGTTGTATCTACCATGAGGGACTATGGGTTAACCTTTAAGAGTGTTCAACTCATGTGTGATAACTCTAGTGCCATATGCTTAGCCAAAAACCAAATCCAACATGGTAAGGTCAAACACATCAATGTGCGATTCCACTTCCTGAGAGACAATGTTGAGAAGGGGGATGTTGAGCTCAAATACATCGACACCAGAAACCAACTAGTTGATATCCTCACCAAGCCCCTAGATGCTTCTAGACATGCATTTCTTCGGGGGGAACTTGGTGTTTGTCATTCCTATGGCATCATTTGAGGGGGTGTTGGTGTTCACTTGTATATATGTATCTTACCTTTATCCATTGCATCTCATATGTAATATATGCATTTGTAGATGAGATTTGATTCTTATGCTTTCTTGCATTTCTTTTTGCAATGATTGAGCTTGAGCTAAGTTGTGTGGATGTGATGGTAATCTCTCATGCTTAGATTTTCTAGATGGCCTGTTATAGACTCATGTGAGCAACTTGCTAATCTTAAAGGTAAACTAAGCTTGTTGTGAACCTTATGAACTAATCTTGCTAAAACTTGTTCACCATGTGTATAATTGCTTTTATCCTTGTTGAAACTTGCATTGAGGCTAGTCTAGAGGATATCTTGGGTTTGCAACCTTGTGTTTGCAAAATGGAAGGATTTTCAAATGTATAGCTCATGATGGGACATTGTGGGAACGTGTGTTCCTTTTGATGCAAAGGCATGCTCTTTTGTCTTGTGCATAAACTTGAATAATCTGCTAAGTGCTTTGATCAAGAATAATTCTGAAATATTAATCAAAACACTGTGACTTGAAGCCTCAGGGTGTTTGCCATATCCAGTCGTGCGACCCTCTGTATGGATAAGAGGACATGTGAGGATAAACAATAAACACTTGATAAATTGAGTCTTTGTTGCATATGTGAGCGTTTGTGGAGCTCATTCTCTATGAATGCTTGTTGCCCTAGTTGAGATTGAAACTAGCTAGATTCTTTTGATTCACTTATGCTTGTTTTGCCTTGGATGGGAGTACTTACACATGTGGTGGCAGTTTTGCTCATGATAAGCAAATTTGATTCTATCTAAGCTAGTCAATCATTCTGCTTAGCTTGTATAGCTCTTGGTGTTTATGCCTTGCTATCTATTTTTGATCTTTGCATGATTGGGAGCTATTGGTTCTACACTCCATGGCTCTATGTTTATGGTTAGAAAAGTTAAATGCTTGTTTCCATAATTATTGAAGCTCCTTAGGTTTGCATTTTCATGCATTGCATGTTTGCTTGTTCTTTTACCTATTTGATGAGTTCATTGCCAAACGGGGAGAAAATATTGGGTCGGGGAGAAAATATTGGGTCATGCACAAATAATGCTAAGAAACTTACGATGATCCATTTTGCATTACATGAGACATGATCTCGAGCGTTTTCTTGCATTTTTCATATTCTTTGCATCTCAAGTCGCTTTCTTGCCAACTCTTGGTTTTGTGATCCCTACCTTGCTAGATGGCTTGCTTTCACCTTTTCTTTGGGTTTGGCCATTTGGATATTCTTATTCGGCTTCGCATTTCAATGTCTAATCCTTGTGCATTTGGTGTTGTCAATGTACTCATCAAGGGGGAGATTGAGAAACCATATGGATATGTGCCATGTTTTGCAATATTTGTGATGAGTAATTGACTTGAGCAGATTTGGTGTTTGAGTTGAAATGCGGGAATCTGGGGATTGCATGTGTTTGTGTGCATGATTATTGTTTTGACTAACCGGAGTTGGTGGAGGTATTGGTGAAGTTGCAGGAGTTGGGAAATGTGTTTGCTTGTCTCATGATGTGTAGGTCACTGGAGTCGACTTGGCGGTCAACGGCGAGAGGATAGGGCACAAGTAGGGGACTTGGGGCTGGATGATCAGGATGCCGGTTAAAGTCAAGGTTGATCCACACCGTACACATGGAGAGGCAAGAAGCACAGATGGTTTCGTGGTTGAGCCTCAAAACCGTGGTGGTGAAGAAGACGGCGTGTTGACCAAGTCAAGGCAAACGGGATGCCGGTACAAGTGACAAGGGGGCCCGATGGATAGGGACTGGGAGAGACTTGCTGGTGGTCAGGATCGCGGGACAAGGTGACATGCGTTGACATTGAGAAGTCACACTTTGAGAAGCGTGCGAGGCGGTTTCCCGATTTGGGGCTCAAAACCGGTGGCGGTGGTTGGTGGTGCACAAGATCTGAAATTCGTGATGATTTCTTGAGCCACTTGAGTTGATCATCTAGGGTTAGGGTCGTGATGTGCTGAGGATTCACTGGTCCGAAAATTGCATCATTTGGAGTTCGTTTGAATAAGTTTTGTGAAGATTTGACAAAATCCTGAAAGTTTTTCCTGTTATGTCGGGGTCGATCTGCACTGCCGACGACCAGGACCGGCAGTGCTGGTGGGTTGCAAAACCCCGCATCAGCACTGCCAATGGGTCTCACCAGCACTGCCGATGGGGCGAACCGGCACTGCCAATAGTCCTGATTAGCACTGCCGGTGGTGGTCCGGAAGGTACAGCTTTGTGAGGTTTCCAACTATCTCAAGTCTTTGTCGTTTCTTGGTGTTTCTGTTGTGTTTGTTTGTAGTAGTTGATCACTCCTAGGGCCAGTACACCACGAGTTGGTGTGTGTAGTCTTGGTGACTGGCTCGGAGGTTGGCTAGGGTTGGCTAGGGTTGTTTTTGGGATAGAGACCAAGTTCTCTTGGAGAATTTTGATTGACTCCCATTCACCCCCCCCCCCCCTCTGGTCGCCTTCTCGGTCCTTCACAATCCTAACTATAACAACTAGAATATCAGACCAATGAGAAAGTACTAGTTGAGATTGAAAGAATTACCGAGCTTGACTAATCCAAGTCTCTCGCTGAGATCGGAGCCTGCCCACACGAGACGAGGATTTCGTCGAGTAGGAAAGGTTGGCGATGCGCCGAGTTGTATTGAACGAAAGTGTTACCTTTTTTGTACAGACCTTACATATTTATAACCCCATGCAAACGGTTCTGGTCCGACTCAGTTAGGACTCTTAAATAAACCGACTAGGTTTATTCCTACACAAAATCAAAACTAAAACATAGGAAAAGATAAAATAACCCCACCGGGGTCCACTTTTCTTCTCCAAGGCCATTGGACTCTTTGACTTTGACCGATTCTGACTCCATGCGGCTGATCTCTAGGCCCGGACGAATTCCGGTGTCAACAACAACATTGGGACGAAGAACTCACACGATGACGTAAAGGCCCTCCAAGGCGGCTTGAGCCTGTTGTTGACGGTTGTTAACTACCATTTCTAACCATCAATATTACTCAAAATATAGAAGGATTCAACATTCTCACGATGCATTTTAGTTAAATAATCAATATCCACTTGTGCTAGGAGAAATGCTCAAATGCAGGGAAAATGCACAAAAGGAGTGAAGAAAAGCCTAATGATCCATGGAAATGAACTTCATGCCAATCACATCAAAGCACAATGATTGAATGACCCACCTACTGAAGCAAACCGCCTCAACAACTGACATAACAGTGTCTTTGGATGAGAGGGCCCACATGTAAGTGCAAAGGAGGCGGCCGAGCATGTCGGGGCCCCCCTCATGCATGACCGCCACATGTTGGTGCTAGGTTGCAATGATTGCTAGAGTGGAGTGACGAAATTGAAGTATTTGTTGATTGTGGTCGGGTTACCAATTCCCCCAGCTTTGCCGCCTTGAGTAAGGATGCTAGGAGAGATGGGGAGTGTTCCCATATGGTGAAGACTACAACTATTGGAACGCTTGCATGCACGCCTATCTTGAGTCCCTTGATCCAAAGATACAGAAGGTGATCCTTGAGATGGATGCAAATGTGAATCCGCTTGATCCCAATTTCATTAAGCACAATGCTAAGGCCAAGAATGTTCTGTTTGCGCGCATTACTAATGATGTCTCTGCTATATTGGATGCTAGTTCGATGGAACATAGTATTTGGAATGAAATCAAGAGCATTCATGAGGGCACTCATTATGTGAAGGAGGAAAAGTATTATGTGTTGAAGAACAAGTATGATAACTTCACTAGATTGCCACATGAGAGAGCTAAGGTGGTGTATTCTCGTTTTCATGTACTAGTGGAGGAGATCAACTCTCTTGGGGATGACTTCAAGATCAAGCCAATTGATATGATAAGAAGATTTGTGAGGCTATTCAAGGATCCCAAGTATGAGTCCATCATCACCTTCACCCTTCAAGGGATCTGAAGAAGAAGACCATCCAAGAAGTGGTTGTGAAGATCACTGCCTTTGAGAGCTAACAGTTGGGACTGGATGATTTACAACCAACCTAGCTCTTCATGTGAGAAGAAAGAACTTGTCAAGAGCAAGAAGAGAAAGAAAAAGGTGGCGGTCGATGAAGATGACTTGAGCAAGGACTTGGCACTTCTCATGAGGAAGATAAGAACTTTCAAGAACAAGTTCATCTCCAAGTCCAAGGGAAAGAGTTTCAACTATGGTTCCAAGAATCACTTTGTTCGAGATTGCTCCAAGCCCAAGAAAGATGCATTCAAAGCTCTAGTCAAGTGATGAAGAAGAAGAAGATCCCAAAGCCAAGCACAAGAAAAAGAGGTTCAACAAGGACAAGGGCAAAGGAAAAGAGCACAAGAAGAAGTTCACACTCAAGGCTCTTGTTAGAGAGTGGATAAGTGACAACTCAAGTGAAGCATCCTCTTCCTCAAGTGAAGATGAAGAAGTAGTCGGTCCAGCCATGAGAAGGACCATTTTACCTCGAGCTCTTCCTCCACCTCCCACATGCCTCATGGCTTCAAGCCAACTTGGGGAGAGTTAGGATGAGAGCAGCAACAACCGCAATGATGAGAAGCTTTCCTACATGTAGCTTTGGAACATGCTTGAGCAAGATCGTGATATCGCCGTAAAGAAGTCCAAGATGCTAAAAGTGGTAAGAAAAGAGTGTGAGTTGGCTAAGAACTATGTTGGACTCAAGGACCTTGTCACTTCTCATGAGGCCCTAAACAAGAGTTATGACAAACTCAAGGGTGATCATGTAGAACTATGTGAGAAGTATAAGGCCCTTGAACTTACTTTTGAGGCCATAAATGTTGATAACCTTGCCTCTCCCTCTTCTAGGTCATCAAAGAGTGATGCTTCTAATTTGTGTGATGAACTAACTACCTCGATCGGGGTTTCTTCTTTTGAGCTTTCTATCTTGAAGCAATATCATCAGCTCAAGGAAGAGAGAAAGATGGTGATGGACGGCTTTCAGAAGCTTGCACATGGTAGAGCCCTCCATAAGGAGATTCTTGGGAGGAGTCTTGTGAACAACAACTCTCAATGTGGTTTTGGCTCATACCCCGCCGTCATCGACACCATCAGGAAGAGTGACTCCATTTCTACATGGGTCAAACCCCTACTTCCCGACGACTATTATTATAAGAGGTGTTGCAAGGATGGTCACACCATCAGGGAATGTCCCATGGTGAGAGATTACATTGTTTTACCTAACGCTAACTTGTTCCATGGGAACACCCATTTCAAGCATTTTAGAGACAAAGATGGCTAGGTGAAAGCAAAGGCTTTGGGACTACCAAACAAGAAGAGAAAGGTCAAGAGCATATGGGTGCCTAAGTGCATTGTTGATCCTGAGAGGTCAACTAAGTACATGTGGGTGCCCAAGAACAAGACCTAGATGATGGTGGTGATGGACCGAGAGCTTACTTGAGGATCAGTTGAAGTCCACCATAGGTGACATGGACCTCAACGTAATATCTACTCATGAGGGAGGTAACCATGTTTATTCTTGGTAGTTTAAGTGTGTTCTTTTTTTCATGAACTGCATGGTAACTAGGACTCCTTTGTGGCTAGTATGTTTTACATCCATGCATGTGTAGATAACTAAAAGAAAAACACATAGAAAATAGTCAATGTCTAACCCGCTCAAGATAGCTATAAGCAAGGGAGAGTGCTTGAGATAGTGGTTTGGCTTCTCTCAAGGCAAGGATATGCCTTATAATGATTAGCTTGAGAGGGGTTCAAACTTGACATTGTTAGGCTTTCTTTATGTCTTGTTTAATATTGCTTGCATATACATGGCATGTTTAATATGGTCGTTCTTTTCCATGAATCAAAGCCCGATGAAGTCATCCTTCCTCTTGACTCGTGGCTTTTCAACCTCCTCCTCTAAGCTTGTAAGGCCTTCACTTGATGTGAGGTCGACATCACTTAAGGCAGCAATGCAGGCGCGTGCAATGGCCTTGGCGAACTTCTTGGAGTTTTTGCCCTTCTTGTAGAAGTGATTCTTCTTCTACGTGAAGTCTTCAGTGTTGTTGTTGCAGTACCCGACCTTCTTCTTCTTCTTGGGACAATCAACAATGAAATGTCCCGGGTCACCGCACTCGAAGCAGGTTCTTGGACCACCTCCTCTTCTCTCCTTCCGGTTGTTGTAGAACTTCCTGAACTTCCTTGTAAGCAAGGATAGTTCCTTGTCAGGGATGCACTCCATGTGTTCATCGGAAGCTGCAACAAGAGAAGACAACAAACTCCAAGGAAGACTTATCAAGTGAGGGGTTAGATCCATAAGAAGCACAACTGTGATCACCCTTATAGGAGCTAGAAAGCAAAGCCTTGCTAGAAGCAGGATTGACATGATTATGATGAGATTTCCAAGACAGTTCATAGTTCAAGGTATTGAGGTTAGCAGTTTCTTCTAGAGCAGCAATTTTAACCCCCAAATATTTTCATCAAGTGAATACAACTGTTGCTTAGCTCTATTACTATCATTGTACACAAGGTTACTACAAGCCCGCAAGTTGCACACAATTGCCTCAAACCTACGAAAAGTGTCATCTAGTGACTCGCCATATTTTTGTGCAAAGGTCTGGTACTGTCTATTGTAAGAATCCTTACGCATAGACTTGACTTGATTGGTACCCTAATGGTACGTGCAAAGCTTAACCCAAATAGCATGAGCAGTGTCAAGATGTGCAATGCGATCATGTTCACTCCTACCAAGTGCATAGAGCAGAATGTTAACAGCTTTGGAGTTGTGTTCATACCTATTCAACTCACCTATAGGAGCGGTGTTGAGGTCGGCAGGTATGTTGCATTCTTGCTCAACGATGTCCCACATAGCATGTCCTTGACTCAGGAGATAAGCCTTGGTCCACGACTTCCAGTTGGGGAAGTCCTCTCCATCGAACATCCAGAGCTTGACCGCACGCTTCTCCATGTTGCCTTCAGATCATAAAGCCGGTGAAGGTCAACTAGTGATCAAACTGGCTCTGATACAAATTGAAGGACAGAGAAGGCGACCAAAGGGATGGGGGTGAATGGGAGCCAATTAAAATTCTTATCAAGAACTTGGACTATGTCCCAACTAGAACCCAAACCAACCTCTAATCGAGTCACCAAGATTACACACACCAACCAAAAGGACACATAGCGGAAGCACAAAAAGAACAAAAAGGGAAACAAGGAAGATCCGAGAGATCACAAACTGAGCCTGACGGAAGTTCCGTGGTGCCCGATGGAAGTTTTGAAGCCCCCGTCCGAAGTTCTGTCAATCATGGAAGTTCAAGGCGATGGGAGAACTGTCACTCATGGAAGTTCTGTGGTTCTTGATGGAAGTTCCGTCTTGGTCACGGAAGTTCTGTCCTGGCCACGGAAGTTCTGTCCTGGGCAAAACAGCAGCTCCGTTCAAGAAAGAAAATTGCCAAAATCCTATCAAACAAACTCCAAAAATCATGAAATTTTGACCAGGTCATCCTCAATACATCACGACACTCCTCTAAAGAGATCCAATCAAAAAGCACAAGGAATCATCATTAATTTCAGATCTCGTGCCAAGAACATTGAAAAGGGGAAACTTGACAAAACATTAAAATCGAAGGTGCTCATGCCTTTGATTCGGCCAAGGACCTATATAGGGTTGTTCTAGCACATCGTAGCACCAAGATCCCTTGCAAAATCCATCCCAAAACTCACTTAAAAATAAGATAAAAAATCACCATGAAAATAGCTCCAAAAATGGGGAAAAAGAGAAATTTGGGATTTAGGAGAGAGGATGAACTTGAGCACGAATTTGAATCTCATATCATTGATTCATGAAGTCAAGATACATGGATACATGGCTAGAAAGCCACCCTCTTCCTCCCACTATTTGGAAGAGCAAGAGTTGTCTCTCACACAACCTCTCCTCTCCTCTTTTACATGAAGACCTCTCCTAGCACTTTGAAATGAGTTCCTAACAAAGGCTAATGGGAAGAGGCACCTCTCCCACCAGCCACACCTCTCCTTATATAGGCCTAGGGTCCTATTTTCCAAAAGACCCCACTACCCTTGACCTACATAACATTGCCACCTAATACCGGGGGCAAACTTGTCCATCTATTTTTCCTTCACCCGAATGCCATTGGGACCTTCATATCTTTGCTTCGCCTTGACGCAAGCTCCGCGATGGTGCCACGTGCACCTCCAGTCGCCGCCACCGGTTTTGAGGCCCAAACCGGGAAACCACCTAACACGCTTCTCAAAGCGTGACTTCTCGATGTTGACGTGTGTCACCTTGTCCCGCGATCCTGACCACCGGCAAGTTTCTCCCGAGCCTTGTCAATCGGGCCCCCTTGTCACTTGCACCGGCATCCCGCTTGCCTTGACTTGGTGAACACGCCATCTTCATCACCACCACGATTTTGAGGCTCAATTGCTAGACCATCCATGCTTCTTGCCTCTCCACATGTATGGTGTGGATTAACCTTGACTTCATCCGGCATCCCAATCATTCGGCCCCAAGGCCCCTACTTTTCCCGATCCTCTCGTTGTTGACCGCCAAGTTGACTCCAGTGACCTACACATCATGAGACAAGCAAACACATTTCCCATCTCCTGCAACTTCACCAATACTTCCACCAACTCCGGTTAGTCAAAACCATGAAATGCACAAACTCATGCAATCCCAAGATTGCCGTATTTCAACTCAAACACCAAATCTGCTCAAGTCAATTACTCATCACATATTGCAAAACATGGCACATATCCACATGGTTTCTCACAAGGTTAAATCTACTTGCACGGTTCATGGACTAAGTGTAAGTTTCATGACTATTGATGGGATCATCAAGGTATGAATGTTTTTGTGATAGATGACAACTATGAAATTGTAGGCTAATATCTATACGAATGCTGTCTATGTAAGAATCATTTCTAAACTCTACTATAAATCATATGGATGATGGTTGCCTTAGCAATTGCTAATAATGACCACAAGCATGGAGGCTTGTGAGCTTGATGGAGTCCAAGGGTTGATGGAGATGGATCAAAGGTAAGGACAAACTATGGAGCAATTGTTGAGAATACTTGTCTAGTTGTTAGGGCTTTGAGTCCATAGGAAAAATCGGACTATCATGGGGGTCTAGGTCATTTCTCTTAGGTCATGGCTAGTCGGTGATGTGCAAGGTTGCTCGGTCAAATGACAGGCACTAGGTGATAGTAGAGAAGCCAAGGAGCTGTTCAGAGAAGACGGGAAATGAAGTCAAGCGAAGGCGACAAGTTTCAGCTTTTGGACATAGTGACCGGACAGAGGGGTCAATGGTGACCAGACTGTACGGTCACTAGGAAAACTTGTCTGGGACTTACAGCGGAGCAACGAGGAAACTGCCAGAGTTGAAGGTTATAGAGACCGAATTTTCTAGTCTACATATCGTACGGTCTGGTCTGTACAGGTAACTGTAAGCAGCGAGGACGCAAGCGCTGAAAATGTTTCTGGAAAGGAGAGAGAAATAGACCGGACGGTCCGGTCAACTGATCATACGGTCTAGTCAGTATAGGATTTCAGCAAGGCAGAGCCGTTGGTGCCGAGGATTACAGTGACCGGACAGCCCGGTCAGTACTGACCAGACAGTACGGTCACCAGGCCCAGAAAACTGATATCATGGAGTAACGGCTAGTTAGAGGTTGGAAGCCTATGTAACTTCGTTGTTGGGGTATTGGAGACCACTCTTGGCTAGTGGAAAACCTGAGAGCATTTGGTAAGGTCCAAGAGGAAGAGAGGAGAGCACTAGGAAGAGATATTACATATCTTGAGAGTGGTAGAGGAGAGTAACTAGAGCATCTTGCACATCTAAGGCTAGGGTGTCCTTAAGAGTATGATCTAGGCTATTACTCTTGGTCTATGATGAGACGTAGACCAGTTAGGTGTTGGTGATCGAGCCTATCATGATTGGTTGTGAAGGCCATCACAAGTTTGTACACGGTTTGAGCGCGCCGATGAAAGGGGCATCAATAGTGAGCACCCGTGTTGGCTCGGGGAGTCGAGCAAGTTCTCGAGGGAGGCAAGCCTGTGACATGATGGTAGCGGTGATGTGTACCATGTCTTCACCCCGGGAGTGAATGCGGGCTCATGGGTGAGAACTCCACATCGGTGGAGGGAGGGACCGGACTCCGGCGGGAGTGGTCCAACAAGGAGTAGGGGAAGGCGCCATCCTTCCAATGCCTCAGGAAAAATTCATGAGCATTCCTTGATCTCCTCTTTACTATTTCGCAATTGTGTGCTCTAGTAATTAGGTTGAATTGTGGCTTGCATAGGCTAGTGTGTTTGGCTTCTGCGCTTGTGTTCGTTATGAACACTAGCATGTGTAGGGTCTTGGCCTACTAGAATTGTTTAGGTTGCAATGATTGTTAGACTCATGTAGTGTGAGCTGAAGTATTTGGATTCATGAGCAGCTTACCGATTCACCCCCTCTCGATACGCCTTTGGTCCTTACAAGTGGTATTAGAGCCAAGTGCTCATCTTTGAGGCTTCACCGCCTTAAGTAAGGATGCCGAGACAGGTGGAGAGTCTTCCCATATTCAATGTGGAGGACTACGGGTATTGGAAGGCTCGCATGCAAGCCTACCTAGAGTCCCTTCATCCAGAGATATGGATGGTCACTCATGAGACTAATGCGGATATGAACCTTCTTGAGCCTGATTTTGTTAAGTGCAATGCTAAGGCCAAGAATGCTCTGTTTGCTTGCATATCTAAGGATGTCTATGCTAGATTGGTTGCCAGTTCTACAACATATGGTATCTGGACTGAGATTCAGAGTCTCCATGAGGGTACCGGTGATGTCAAAGAGTAGAGATACTATGTGTTGAAGAACAAGTATGACTTCAAGCTGAAGTCTGTTGAGGTGATAAGAAGATTCTTGAGGCTATTCAAAGAGCCCAAGTATTAGTCCATCATCACCTTCACCTTGCAAGGTGACCTCAAGACCTAGACCATGAAGGATGTACTTGGCAAGATCACAACCTTCGAGAGCTAATCGGGATTGGATGAATCACAACCATCCAACCTTGCTCTTCAAGACGAGAAGAAAGAGCCTATCAAGAGCAAGAAAATCAAGAAGAAGGCGGAGGTTGAAGAAGATGACGATGATGATGAAGATGACTTGACCGAGGGCTCTTCTCATGGAGAAGTGGCTAGCCTAGCCATGATCAAGACCACACTTCCACGAGCTCTTCCTCCACCTCCCACGTGCCTCATGGCCATGAGCCAACTTGGGGACAGTGAGGATGAGAGCAGCGATGATAGCGATCATGAGAAGCTCACTTGTGTCGAGCTTTGGAGTATGCTTGAGCAAGCCCGCGCCATCACCGTCAAGAAATCCAAAATGTTGGATGTGGTAAGAAATGAGTGTAAGTTGGCTAAGGACCATGTTGGTGAGCTTGAGAGTCAGCTCAAGGACCTTGTCACATCTCATGAGGCCCTAAACAAGTGTTATGACAAACTCAAGGGTGATCATGTAGAGCTACATGAGAAGTACGAGGCCCATTAACTTACTTTTGAGGCCATCAATGTTGATAACCTTGCCTTTGCCTCCTCTAGTTCATTTAAGAGTGATGCTTCCACTATGTGTGATGAACTAACCATCTCGATCGACGTTTCTTCTCTTCAGCCATTTGTTTTGGAGGAATATCACAAGCTCAAGGAAGAGAGGAAGATGGTGATGGATGGATTCGAGAGGCTCACGCGTGGTAGAGCCATCCACAAGGAGATTCTAGGGAGGAACCTTGTAAATAATGTCTCCCACTGGAGATTCTAGGGAGGAACCTTGTAAATAATGTCTCCCACTGGAGATTCTAGGGAGGAACCTTGTAAATAATGTCTCCCACCGCCATCAACATCATTGGGACGAGCGATTCCATCCTCACATGGATCAAACCTCTTTTCGCCAATGACTACTATTGCGAGAGATGTTGCAAGGATGGTCACACCATCAAGGATTGTCATATGATGAGAAGTTTCACTGTTTTCCTAACGCTAACTTGTTCCATGAGAACACACATTTCAAGCTTTTTAGGAACAAGAATGGCAAGGTGAAAGCAAATTCTTTGGGACCACCAAACAAGAAGAGAAAGGTCAAGAGCATATGGGTGCCTAAGTCCATTGTTGATCTTGGGAGGTCAACTAAGTACAAGTGGGTGCCCAAGAACAAGACCTAGAAGATGGCGGTGGTGGTGGACCATGAGTTTACTTGAAGATCAAGTGAAGTCCACCACAAGTGACATGGACCTCAACGTCATATCTACTCATGAGGGAGGTAACCGTGTTTGTTCTTAGTAGTTGTAGTGTGTTTTTTCGTTCTTTTGCATTGCATGGTAATTAGGACTCCTTTGTGACTAGTATGCTTTGCATCCATGCATGTGTAAATAACTAAAACAAAAATACATAAAAATTAGTCAATGGCTTATAGTGAGTAAGCTTGGGAGGGGTTCAAACTTGACATTGTTAGGTTTCCTTTGTGTGTTGTTTAACTTTGCTTGCATTCACATGACATGTTTACTTTCATTGCATATGTAAAATGCTTGTTGCATGCATCATATAGGAAACACAAAGGAGGCTTGTCACAGTTGGAGAAATTTGTGCCTCATGATCAATATGGGAATGCATCTCCACAAGTGTGACCAAAGGAAAGGATTGTGCTTCATGCCCATTGAGCAAGTTCTTATGAACTTCAAGGTGAAATTTACTCGCGCGGTTCATGGACTAAGGCTCATACATACCCTTTTGGCTCTTATTTGCCTTGGCTCTTATTTGCTCTGTGACACCCCTATGTCACTACATTATTTTGATCATATAATTGCACCTAGTTCTGGTTCATCAAGTCATAATTCAAATTTGGTTGCATTTCGAATTTATTTAAGTTTGAATTCAAACCAAAGTATGGTTAAGTTGTGAAACAAGTTCAAATTTTTCTATACAACTTGGTGCTACCAAAAATTTATGTGATAGGGTTTGCCATAAAAGAATTTTAGAAATTTTCTTAGAATTTTATTCAAAGAGGAAATACCATAATTAATTCTTAGAAGTTTGAATTTTATCCATATTCAAATGAATGGCAAAATTAAACTATTTTGATTTGGACATTGCCACTTGTCACATTGTGATCTACAGAACTTGAGGTTTCTGTAAAAATTTTCCCAGATTAAATTGGAGTCTGCAACTATTTTAATTGCTAGTTTAAAGTAGTCACTGTGATAATTCTGGAAAATGTTTAAACCCTGATAGGGGGCCCCACTCGTCAGTCTCTCTTTTCCCTCTTTCTCTTCCTCGCTGGCGCCCGAACGGCCATGCTCACCGACATGCAGCGCCCATGTGTCGCCGTCCTCCTGCCATGCCCAGGGATCAAAACCCGGCCTCGAAAGCCGTCATCAGTCTCTTCCTCGGCCTCCCCGTTCTCTTCCCTCGGCCTCTCCGCGCAAACAACCCTCCCTGGCCTCGTTCTTTCCTCTGGCTCATCGCTATTTCCGCACCTCTGCAGCTCGTTCAATCCGGCCTCTCCATTGCTTCGCATTTGAACCAAAAGAACAGAATGAGTGCGTCATGAGGTTAGAAAAGTCCTAGGGAGAACCCAGTCCCAATCATCAACCACACAGTGAGGATTTGAAGCAAGAATCGATCTCCCTATTTTTGGTTGCCGAATCATGACCTCTTGAAATTCACATTCTCTGGTGAGCTTCTTGGTCTCGATCCTTTTCTCATGGATGCGTGCCTCCCTTACGCACTTCCTGGACAGGTTATGGTGAAGGTATTAGACTGAAACTCATCACCGTTCAAACTTTTCCCCTTCCGCCATCGTCGGTCGCCATGGGAGGTGTACGGTGACAACCGGAATCGGACCTTCTCCATCTCCTCGGTGATCACGCCAAGCTCCACCGTGAACCACTGGTGCTCTCCGACCACTCCGCTCGATTCCTCGGCCTCCACGTCGAACTCTCGCCGTCGCCAACTACCTTTGTTCTGCCAGTGCTCGCCATCGACATAGCTCCAGTGAGCAATTCCCCTCGCGAACCCCGCCAAAGTGGTCGTCATGTTGTGCTCTACGCTGGGTGAGCATGAAGCCCAGCCTCGGTGAGCACGTCGCCTGGCGGCGAGCTCGGGAAGCAACTCCGGCCGCAGCACCGCCGCGCTCGCGCGCAAGATTCAAATGAAGCAATGGCATTTTTGTAAATACTGCAATGTTCAAATAAAATTCCAGAAAACTGTTTAATCTTGTAAAGTCCATATCTAAAGTTGTTTGTGGATTAAATTTAGGAGTTGGATGAAAACCCACCTGCATTTCCGGGAAATATCCTATTTTAATTTAGACATGGTATACAGGTATAGGTAGTTAATAGAGAAATTATTATGCTTAGTTGTAGGATTTACACTGTTATAGTACTTGGAATGTTAGTAAAATAATGATAGTCATATGTTGAAGTAAGAATGTTAAAATTTGGACTAAACGGGTCTGTATTGGAAAGGGCAAAGGCAAAGTGCCTGTGGTGGTTTTTGTCTTGCAAGGTGGCAGTCTGTTTATGTCAATAACTAAAATTTGAAACATGGACAGGCGTCGTAGGGGAAAGGGCAAAGATCATGTGCCTTCAAAGGACATGGCTAGCAAGGCTGTAGCCCTGTCTGTGTCGACCTAGAACCCGTCCGTTGTCAGCTCTGCTGAGCAAGTATTGAATAGTACTGTATTCATGCTAGTATATGGCAACAAGTTAACTGATGTAGCATTGTCATTTGCATGTTGGACGGCACCCAAACTCTTGGTCGTGTGATCTAGTAGGAGTGGACAGATTCCCTTTGTTGCCATGGAATGGCTACCCACTCGTGATTTTGGACCTGGACCGGCTTGTATGATGTCTTTGCAAAAAGTTGTCATACGTGTTCTTAAATGATGCGTATGCCATGTACTTAGGGTTTTATCAACTGATGTAGCATTGTCCCTCGTAGTAATGAGTACCGCTTGTTCACTGAGTCACATCGTAGCTTAAGAACCTCACTAATAATAATTAATGGAATGTTTGGATGAAGAATATTGTGAAATTTCAGATTGCTTGTTGTACTTATTTTGTTTATATGCAAGTTATCTTACACTGTTATAGTTACTAGAATATTCACTAAATTTATTTTATCCATCTCTGAGCCTATGCATGTCTAGATTTAATACTTATCGGGTAAGACTTGTTGAGCTTAGTAGCTCAGGCTTTGCCATGTTATTGTTTTCTTTATTTCAGGTATTAATGTTGATGCATATGAGCTACCTATGGGTGTTCTTCCTTGGGATATGTCTATCCCTGAGAGATGGTTTGCCCACTAGGAGAATGAGTAACCGCTGCCATTGTGTGATGCTTGGTGATAATCCATATGGACTCGAATTTATCACAACTGCTATTACCGTCGAGATGTATATTGTAGACGTTTAATCACGTTATCTTCCTCTGCTTTTAAAACTGATCTTGTAATATTTTCCGCTGCACTTAAGTACTTAACTCTGATGTAAAATAAATAATACTTTTTTTTACGTAATTTGAACTGGGTTGGTTGTTGTATTCTCTTGTGTCTGCTTAATCAGCACCTCGGGAACTTTGGTCCAAGGGGGTTGTGATAGCTGGTACTAGAGCTATGTTTCGGGATAATACAATAATTTAGATATATTTTGAAAAATACGGCATATACGGTGAGGATACGTTTGTATATGCCCAACTATGTATATAAATATTAGAATGGTGGCAAGCTAATGGGTTATGTTTGAGTTGGTATGCTATTTGGATTTTTATTTGACATTTATAGTCCGCTCGCAAGGACTGTGGCTTTGCGAGATGATTCTTTTCTATGAATCATTGCCAACATATTTTCTTTTTGGTTCCTTGAACAAGTGTTGAAACGTAGAGTTCGCTCACGACGGCTATGGTTTCATGAGACGGTTTCTTCCATAAACCGTGCTAACTTTTTCTTGTAGAGGATGCTCATCATGGTAGGTTTATGAGCATGGGTCCGCTTTCGAGGACCGTGGCTTCGCAAGGCGGTTCCTTTCATGAACTGTTGCCAAGTAGTATATAAACTGTTTATTGTCAGATCAGTTAAAGAAGTTCAGTCTGATTTTCTGCTCCTTGTTCAGACTGACAGAATAATAGGCTGATTACAAAATTCATAACTCCAGTTTTATTTTATCTAAATTATTGAGAAAATATGCGTTGAAAAGATATTGAAGTTATATTTGATTTACAACTCAATTGCAAATTTAAATCTTTTCAACACAGCTCCAGAATTCTAAAATTTACACATTACTCAGTCCAGATTTTTATGTTCCAGCATCAACTTTAGAATTTCACATCTTTATTTTTGTTGATATGGTGAACATGTGTGAGTACATTATGGAAAGCTTAGAAAGTCCTCTATAAGATGATGCTATGCATAATTTCTGAGTTCACTCTAAGATTTCCAGAATTGTGAAACTTAACATCCTGTTCAATAGAAAGTCAAATTTTGTTCATGTGATAGTAACAACTTATTAATTAGTACTCAAGATAAATTTTTGTCCTAAAAATTTTTGGTTATTATCATTCTAATAGTCTTTCTGAACCATTATTTTGTATAGATGGATCATCATGTACACATTTTACATGATGGTTGGACTTACACCGAGGCTCTCCACCATCCCGATTTGCCGGCATTCTTGTGGAGAATGTTGCAAGCTTTTGGATGCACTGAGCCACCGGTATATGTGGGTAGGGAGTACACCGACTTGCCTGGGGTACTTGCACTGTGCATGTGTGCATTCCTCCTAAGCTCACTTATCCCTATATTGATGGCTGGTGTTTGACAGTAGAGGGATCCCATTTATTTGGGACTTGGGAGATGGCTGCTCTTAAAGCCATCACCACTTTCTATGAGAACAACACTGGAGTTGCTGGTACAGTGTATTCTCTCCTACCTGTGATGGACCCGGCCAATAATCATTTATGGCGGCTCCGTATGTCTCTTGTTCAGGATTTGGCTGCCCCTACTTATAACCCGTATGTGGCAGTGCCTTGTCACTATGCCACAGAGCGTTATACTGGTTGACAGCGCCGTGAGTCTAAGGTATGCCTACAGGTAGAGGGACTTCTATTTGCTATTGAGCATGAGAGGGAGCATATTGAGGAGCAGCTCCAGCTCAATGCTATTCAGGCTGCACGTATCACTGAGCTTGAGTAGCAGTTAGTTGCTAGAGAGGAGCAGCTAGCTGAGGTTTAGGAACAACTAGGACCTGCCAAAGAGGTTAATCATGACTTGCAGATAGATTTGGAGGATGCTCAGCATGATTTTGAGGAGTTACACCAGCTAGGTGTAAATCATCAGTTACAACATCATCCTCAGATTATCCCTCCTGTTGAGTTGGTTTTGGGTAACCATGCTGCAGACTCTGCTACTCTTCCTCCTGCCATGGATGAAGATGATGATGCTGATGTTGTTAGTAGCACTCAAACACTTTAGATGAGGAGCTAGATCATTGTAAGAGCTGTACTAGTATCAATGTGAAAATGTATCTTGTAGTAACCAAGTAGTGTGGTTGATAATCATCATTGTAAAATATCATGAAGTGTAGTGATTTATATGATATTTAGTCTAACTTTGCTGAAAATACAATCTTGTAATATTATTTTGAGAGCTAACTGAAGAATGGTTGTGGTTTTATTATGTTTGGATCAGTTCTGAAATTTTACTTTTGTTCATGTCAATTTATTCTTGCTTATTCCAACCGTGTATGCAAGATGGATTAATGAATGCTTAATACCTGCCATGGTGAGCCAGAGAGCTCACAGCAGGGAGCTCAAAATAATGATCCTCCACCTCCGCCACCAAATCCATGGGCTCAAGTTATGTCCATGATGTTTGAAACAAGGCAAGAAGATACTGAGCTACTCAAGCAAATAGCTCAAATTATGAACCGTAATAGTGGGCGCCGTGATGATCAGCCACATCAAAGCACTTATCAAGATTTCTTGTCAACACATCCACCAACTTTTGAACATGCTAGAGAACCTTTGGATGTTGATAATTTTATTCACATCATCGAATCTAAGTTTGGGTTGCTACAGTGCACCAATGCACAAAAGCTGTTATTTGTAGCACAACAACTTCTGGGGTCAGCCAATGTATGGTGGGCAAATTATATGGCCTCACTTCTAGAAGGTCATATTGTACAATGGGAGGAGTTTAAGGATGCATTTCATTCTCATTTTATCCCTGCTAGAATCATGGAGTGAAAACTCCAGGAGATTCTAGATTTGAAACAAGGAGGGAGGACCGTCCTAGAATATTCTTTGAAATTCAATCATCTAGCACAATATGCTCCTTTGTATGTGGATTCTGAAGCTAAGAAGCGTGCTGCATTTTGTCGTGGCATGAATCCCGCCCTGAAGGAAAAATTGACTTGGCAGACGATAGGTACTTTTAACGATCTAGTTAATGCTGCCATTGTGCAAGAAGATGCATATCGCGAAGTGCAGAATGAAGAGTATAAAAGGAAAGCTCCACACACTGGAAATACTGCTGCACCACCGCCCAAACATCGTTTGGTGTACACCTCTCCCACCGGAAAGCGATTCCGGCTGGCACCACAGCAGCAATTCTATCGTCCAGGACCTCAGAATTTTAATTGTCCGCGACAACAGTCTCGTATTTCAGGACCACCACAAGAGCCTCAAGTGTTGCGTGCACCATCACAGCAACAAAATCAAAATGCATGCAATGCACCATCAGCTGGACAGTACAACCCATATCCGTGCTATAATTGTGGCCGTGTCGGTTATTTTTCTAAGGAATGTACTTATCCCCGCAGTGAAGCTGAAAAACAAGCCCGTGATCATGCTGCAAATCAGCAACGTGGGCAAGGAAATAAATCTGGACATGTGAATTACACAAATCTTGATGACATTCCTCAAGGCGAGCCGGTACTTGTGGGTACGTTCTCGCTTAATGATTCGCCTGTCATCATATTATTTGATTCGGGTGCCTCACATAATTTTGTTAGTAAATCATGTGTGCAAAGGCTAAAATTATACACATATACTACAAATACATCATATAATATTAAATCTCTGGGTGGACAAATTTGTGCCAACAAAGTTCTGTCCAAAGCACCTATTACCCTAAATCGAAAGGTCTATTATGCTAGACCAGCAAGGCATAGATTTAATTCTTGGTGTGCAATGGATGACATATCATAATGTCTTGTTAGATATTGCACCTCGTGTTATCCACATAAATTCTCCAGTTCATGGCATTGACTCAATTCCTTTGCATCTATCTCGGGTCACTGCCATTACTATCCATCATCTTCAGGAAAAATCTGTGGAGAAGATTCCAATTGTTTGTGAGTTCCCAGATGTTTTTCTGGATGATCTTCCTATTCTACCACCTGACCGTGAGGTTGAATTCAGAATTGATTTATAGCCAGGAACTTCTCCAATTTCTCGACAACCATATAAAATGGCAAAGAATGAATTGGGAGAACTCAAGAAACACATTAATGAAGTTCTGGACAAAGGTTATATACGCCCAAGTTCATCACCTTGGGGTTGTCCGGCAATGTTTGTAAAGAACAAAGATAATAGCCTGCGTTTGGTGGTTGATTATCGATCGTTAAATGAAGTCACCATCAAAAATAAATATTCTTTGCCCAGGATTGATATTTTATTTGATCAATTGATTGGTGCCAAAGTCTTTTCAAAGATTGATATTTGATCAGGCTACCATCAAATAAAAATCAGAGAAGAGGATATTCCTAAGACCACATTCTCTACGAGATATGGACTTTATGAATATTTGGTTATGTCATTTGGATTGACCAATGCTCCAGCATATTTTATGTACTTGATGAGTTCAGTATTTATGCCAGAGTTAGACAAGTTTGTGGTGATATTCATAGATGATATTCTTATCTATTCCAGATCTGAAGAGGAACATGCTAAACATCTTCGCATTGTGCTTCAACGCTTACGAGATCATAAGTTATCTGCTAAGTTCAGCAAGTGTGAATTTTGGTTGACACAAGTGCCATTCATTGGTCATATGGTTTCAGCTGAGGGCATCTCTGTTGACCCAGGGAAAGTACAAGATGTATTAGATTGGAAACCGCCTCGAACCGTCCCTCAAGTCCGCAGTTTTCTCGGGCTAGCTGGATATTATCGCCGGTTTATTCCAACTTTTTCTCAAGTTGCTAAACCTACTACTTAGTTGCTGCAAAACAACGTGAATTTTGTATGGACTCCCCAATGTGAAGAAGCTTTTCAGAACTTAAAGAAATTACTTGCCACTGCACCCGTTCTAGCTCAACTTGATATCACTAAATCTTTTGATGTTTATGGTGATGCCTCTGGAACGGGATTGGGTTGTGTTTTAATGCAAGGAGGTCGTGTGATTGCTTATGCATCTCGGCAATTACGCAAGCATGAAAGACATTATCCAACTCATGACTTGAAATTAGCAGCGGTGATTCTTGCACTAAAGATTTGGCGACATTATTTGTTGGGAAATCTAGTGCATATTTATACCGATCACAAGAGTCTCAAATATATCTTCACTCAATCAGATCTGAATATGCATCAACGTAGATGGCTTGAATTAATTAAAGATTATGAATTGGAGATTCATTATCACCCAGTAAAGCCAATGTAGTAGCTGATGCATTAAGCCGAAAGGAACATTGCAACAATCTGAATTTATTGACTTGTGACAGCAGCAAGGACAATTCCTATACTGACCCAAGTGTTCATGTTTTACCTGTGGTTGCTATACAGAATTTAGCAATCCATTCTACCATCAGATTGCTTAGAGAAATGATAGAGGTATGGCACACATTAGGAGAAACATCAAGGATGGAAAAGCTACGTGTTTCTGCCAAGATGAGAATGGTGTGCTATGGTTTAACAATCATCTGGTGGTTCCTAAAAATCTTAAGTTACACCACAAGATTTTAGATGAAGCCCATCAGTCCAAGTATTCAGTTCACCCTGGTAGTAACAAGATGTACCAAGGACTAAAAAAAAATTTTTGGTGGACAAGAATGAAATGAGAAATTGCTCGTTATGTCGCGGAATGTGATACGTGTCAGTGTATCAAGGCTGATCATTTAAAGAAGGCAGGTCTTCTACAACCGCTAAGTATTGCTTCTTGGAAATGGGATGATATTAGTACGGATTTCATTGTGGGTTTACCAATGACTTCTAGAAAACATGACTCCACATGGGTTATGGTTGATCGACTTACAAAGTCTGCTCATTTTATACTAGTAAATAATGGTTATTCAGTACGTCAATATGCTGAAATATACATCTCTCGAATTCTATGTTTATATGGAGTTCCAAAGACAATTGTTTCAGATCAAGGTTCTCAGTTTGTGGCAATATTTTGGGAGCAACTTCATGCATCTTTGGGTACCCATTTAATCCGAGGCTCGGCATATCATCCTACTACTGATGGACAGACCGAGCGTGTTAACCAAATTTTGGAAGACATGCTTAGGGCTTGTGTTTTAACACATGGTGGTAATTGGGATGATCATTTACCTCTCTCATAATTTTCTTATAACAACAGTTATCAAGAGAGCATAGGTATGACCCCTTTTGAATCATTATATGGTCGTAGTTGTAGAACTCCCTTAAAATTGTCAGAATCTGGAGAAAGAGTTACCTTCGGACCTGATCTGGTGCAACAAGCTGAAGAAAAGGTTCGAATAATTCAAGCTAATCTAAAGGCAGCAAAACAACGTCAAGAGATGTATGCCAATAAAAGACGTCGACCGTTAATCTTTGAAAAGGGAGACCATGTCTACTTAAAAGTACCACCTATGAAAGGTTTTCAATGGTTTGGAGTCAAAGGAAAATTAGCTCCCCGTTATATTGGTCCATTCCAAGTAATGGAACGACGTGGAAAGGTGGCATACAAGTTGAGATTACCTAAAAATCTTTCAAATGTGCATGATACATTTCATGTTTCTCAGTTAAAGAAATATCTTAAGCCACCCGTAGATGTTACCTTGGATGATTATGAACATCTACAATCTGATTTGACTTATTCCAAGCATCCAATAAAAATATTGGATGAGAAGGATCGAGTTACTTGGAAAAGAACCATCAAGTTTTATAAAGTCTAGTGGAATAATCATTCCAAAGATGAAGCAACTTGGGAATCTGTAGAATTCCTTAATACTCATTATCCAGAATTTTTGTATCAATTCTCAGGTAATAAATTTTATATCTTACCTACCTGTAGTTCACTTGAAATCTCGAGATGAGATTTTCTTAAGGAGGGAGGGCTGTGACACCCCAGTGTCACTACATTATTTTAATCACATAACTGCACCTAGTTCTGGTTCATCAAGTCATAATTAAAATTTGGCTGCATTTCGAATTTATTTAAGTTTGAATTCAAACCAAAGTATGGTTAAGTTGTGAAACAATTTAAAATTTTTCTATACAACTTGGTGCTACCAAAGATTTATGTGATAGGGTTTGCAATAAAAGAATTTTAGAAATTTTCTCAGAATTTTATTCAAAGAGGAAATACCCTAATTAATTCTTAGAAGTTTGAATTTTATCCATATTCAAATGAATGGCAAAATTAAATTATTTTTATTCGGACATTGCCACTTGTCATATTGTGATCTACTGAACTTAAGGTTTCTGTACAAATTTTCCCAGATTAAATTGGAGCCTGTAGCTATTTTAATTGCTATTTTAATGTAGTGGCTGAGATAATTCTAGAAAAATGATTAAACCCTGACAGGGGGCCCCACTCGTCAGTCTCTCTTTTCCCTCTTTCTCTTCCTCGCTGGTGCCTGAACGGCCATGCACACCGACACGCAGCACCCGCGTGTCGCTATCCTCCTACCGCGCCTAGGGATCAAAACCCGGCCTAGAAACCCGTCATCAGTCTCTTCCTCGGCCTCCCCATTCTCTTCCCTCGGCGTCTCCACGCAAACAACCCTCCTCGGCCTCGTTCTTTCCTCTGGCTCATCGCCATTGCCGCACCTATGCAGCTCATTCAATCCGGCCTCTCCATTGCTTCGCATTTGAACCAACGAACAGAATGAGTGCATCGTGAGGTTAGGAAAGTCCTAGGGAGAACTCAATCCCAATCATCAACCACACAGTAAGGATTTGAAGCAAGAATCGATCTCCCTGTTTTTGGTTGCCGAATCATGACCTCTTGAAATCCACATTCTCTGGTGAGCTTCTTGGTCTCGATCCTTTTCTCATGGATGCGTGCCTCCCTAACGCACTTCCTGGACAGGTTATGGTGAAGGTTTTAGACTGAAACTCATTGCCGTTCAATCTTTTCCCCTTCCGTGGCCGTCGGTCGCCATGGGAGGTGCACGGTGACAGCCGGAATCGGACCTTCTCCGTCTCCTCGGTGGTCATGCCAAACTCCGCTGTGAACCACTGGTGCTCTCCGGCCACTCCGCTCAAATCCTCGGCTTCCACATCGAACTCTCACTGTCACCGACTACCTTTGTTCCGCAATCGCTCACCGTCGACATAGCTCCGGTGAGCACTTCCCCTCGCGAACCCCGCCAAAGTGTTCGTCGTGTTGTGCTCTACGCTCGGGTGAGCACGAAGCCCAGCCTCGGTGGGGACATCACCCGGCAGCGAGCTCGAAAAGCAACTCCGGCCGCAGCGCCGGCGCGTGCAAGATTGAAATGAAGCAATGGCATTTTTGTAAATACTGCAAAGTTCAAATAAAATTCCAGAAAATTGTTTAATCTTGTAAAATCCATATCTAAAGTTCTAGAGCTTAAAAATTTGCAAAGTAAATTTTGTTGGATTCCTTGTGATGAGTACTATATAGTGTACATATTACTTTGTATGTTTTATATATAAAGTTTTGTTGTAAGATTTAAGTAGTGCAAACTGTAATAAATTCATATGCTTAGTTGAATATATGATTAAATAGCAAATTAAATTGGTTTAGACTTCTCATGATTTGTTCTATCCAGAATATATTTATTTTACCATAGTTCCTGAACATAAAACTAAATATGATTTTATCTTTGAAATGTTTAGAATTACATTAAAGTAATTTCTGTAAATATTTAGGGTTTACACTTGTGCAAAAAAATCATACTTATCATGTTGCATCACCATGAAGTTTTGTAGGAATTTATCTGTTGTTCATATTTCACTAGAATTTATTTAATCATTAACCTTGTTTAATGCATTATTAATGAATTGCTCATTATATAAATGTGAAAACTGGTGAAATTGCTCACGATACATATATTTATCATCAGTATGTCACTCATGTCCAGTAGCATAATTTTATTGTACTAAATGAATTATTTGCATTTCATGTCTAAATAACCATATGTAAATGCAATAGGAAACTTTAACTGTAAATTCCTATTATTAGAATTGCTAACTCTGAAGCATATGGCTTCGAGAACAATGTTGAGGAACGAATTTTAATGATATGATCATTCATCATATGCATCATATTTTGTTGCATTATCTATGCATTCACCTATGTTGACATATCGGTATTGAGATAGAGAACGTTGACATGCCAGGGGATAATATTCAGAAGGTATTCTCTGATTTCTCGGCACAAGAAGACTCTAACTTAGCTACTAATCCAGTGGTCTTAGCTCAAGGTAAGCCTTGGAACATTCTTGTGTATTAATTTGATTAAATTCCAGTAATTAAATTGCTAGATGTGCATAGGTTGTTTGTGCATTAAGTTTAGGAGTTGGATGAAAACCCACCTGTATTTCCGGGAAATATCCTATTTTAATTTAGACATGGTATACAGGTACAGGTAGTTAATAGATAAATTATTATGCTTAGTTGTAGGATTTACACTGTTATAGTACTTGGAATGTTAGTAAAATAATGATAGTCATACATTGAAGTAAGAATGTTAACCCACCTGCATTTTCGGGAAATAT
Organism: Eleusine coracana subsp. coracana; assembly: GCA_032690845.1. Lineage (NCBI taxonomy): Eukaryota > Viridiplantae > Streptophyta > Magnoliopsida > Poales > Poaceae > Eleusine > Eleusine coracana. The sequence goes on from CM064418.1 coordinate 37,116,977, forward strand.
CCTATTTTAATTTAGACATGGTATACAGGTACATGTAGTTAATAGATAAATTATTATGCTTAGTTGTAGGATTTACACTGTTATAGTACTTGGAATGTTTGTAAAATAATGATGGTCATACATTAAAGTAAGAATGTTAAAATTTGGACTAAACGGGTTTGTATTGTTAAGGGCAAAGGCAAAGTACCTGTGGTGGTTTTTGTCTCGCAAGGTGGCTGTCCGTTTATGTCAATAACTAAAATTTGGGACATGGACAGGCCTCGTAGGTGAAAGGGCAAAGATCATGTGCCTTCAAAGGACATGGCTTGCAAGGATGTAGCCCTATCCGTTGTCAGCCCTGCTAAGCAAGTATTGAATAGTACCGAATACATGGTAGTATATGGGAACTAGTAAACTTATGTAGCATTATCATTTGCATGTTGCACGATACCCAAACTCCTGGTCGTGTGATCCAGTAGGATTAGACAAATTCCTGATGTTACCGTGGAATGACTGCCCACTCGGGACTTTGGACCCGGACCAGCTTGTACAATGTCTTTGCGAAAAGTTGTCATACGTGTTCTTAAATGATGCGTATGTCATGTACTTCGGGTTTTCCCAGCTGGTGTAAAATGATTGCAATCGCTGGCCCTCGCAGTAATGAGTACCACTTGTTCATTGAGTCACATCGTAGCTGAAGAACCTCACTAATAATAATTAATGGAATGTTTGGATGAAGAATATTGTGTTTTAGTAAATCTGAACTGAAATTCTTTTGTACTTAATTGAAAAATTTCAGATTGCTTGTTATACTTATTTTGTTTATATGCAAGTTATCTTACACTGTTATAGTTACTAGAATGTTCACTAATTTATTTTATCCATCTCGGAGCCTTTGTATGTCTAGATTTAATACTTGTCGGGAAACACTTGTTGAGCTTAGTAGCTCAGGCTTTGCCATGTTGTTGTTTTGTTTATTTCAGGTATTAATGTTGATACATATGAGCTACCTATGGGTGTTCTTCCTTGGGATATGTCTATCCCTGAGGGATGGTCTGCCCACTAGGAGAATGAGTAGCCACTGCCATTGTGTGATGCTAGGTGATAATCCGAAAGGGCTCGGTTTTATGACAACTGCTATTACCGTCGAGATGTATATTGTAGATATTTAATCATGTTATCTTCTTCTGCTTTTAAAACTGATCTTGTCATATTTTCCGCCGTATTTAAGTACTTAACTCTGATATAAAATAAATAATACTTTTTTTATGTAATTTGAACTGGGTCGGTTGTTGTATTATCTTGTGTCTGCTTAATCAGCACCTCGGGAACTTTGGTCCAAGGGGGTTGTGATATGCTTGATCTTCAATTTTGCATTTGCGAAAATTATAAGGTTAAAGTGCCACTATTTGAAAAGTAGTGTTTGAGAGTTCCCTTCATATTCCAAGTGTGGTGTTTATTTGGGTGTTTAGAGAGGGCACATTGAAAATGAAGAAATTCCTGGACTCAACGAATTTTCCAATAGTGACCGTACTGTCCGATCACTAGACCGTACAGTGTGGTCAGTGGCTCTGTGCATAGTGCCTAGGGGGAGTCTAGTCATAGAGACCGGATAGAACGGTTCAAAAGACCGTACCGTCTAGTCTACACGATGGCCAGCAGACCCTAAACTAACCGGGCGGTCCGCTAGAGACCATACCGTCCAGTCACTATGATTGAAAACACGATGCTTCTTCAATTTGTGACTGTTGATTCGTTCTTGAGTAATCTCTACCATTCTTTGCGGATTGACCTAGGTCAAAATCATCAGAGGCCTTCTGGCCCCTTCCTTGTTCCCTTCTTCCGTCGAGTCCACGCCGAGAGCCTCGCCGACGCCGCACCTGCCGACTCGCCACAGTCGCCTCCCGATTGCCGAGCAGCATGCCACCTTGCCCAACTCCTGCCACGCCACCGCTCGCCTACGCACCCGCTCCAGCTCCCGCGCGCAGCCACCTGCCGCAGCGCCGCCTCAATCCAACGCCTCTGCGGCCATCGCTGTACTCCATCACCACCGCCTCTTCCCCCTCCTGCTTGCGTGCGCGTATACAGCCGTCTTGCCGAACTCCACCGCAAGCAATAGGGCAAGTTGCTCCCTCTCCCTACACCTTTTCAGCAATCGGTCAGGAGTTGTTGCTGTTTTTGGCTTCGATTGTCCCAGGGTGTTGAGATTATCCTTCATTCATCGTTATACGCCCTGATTTTTAAGTAATTAGTTTAATTGATGCAATTTGAATTGACTGCCAATAATTAGTTGCATTAATAACTAATTAGCTCATCCTAGATTGCAATTACTACCATGCATATCTGTAAGTTGCATGTCTAGGGTTGTCTCCTGTCTAGTCTGCAGTTAGATTTATTGCCTATTATTTAACTGCACACTAGATGACTCACACCAGCTACATATAATCGATGATAATTGTTGTTACTTTGCATAATTGACTAGTGATCATGTCCTTTATTCAGTGCTAGGATTTCTACTTGCACATTCTTACCTAGCAGTGCTTTGCTTGTAGTTTTATATTGGATCTATGCTTATCCTATGGATACCTACGTGCATGGAGTGACAACAGTCAGCAGCAGAGAAGGTAGGGTCAGGATAGGACAAGGGAAAGGGTAAGATGCCTGAGAAGCCCAAGAGCAAGAAGAGGACCAGGCTGGACCTAGCGTCAGACACGGCCAGGAGGTTAGCTCAGCACTTGGAGGCCATGGAGGCTTCACGCAAGATGCCTGGATCGCTGTTGATCACAGGAACATAGGAGGAGCACTAGGTAGAGGACCACAGGACCAAAGCTGCACACAGGGATCAGGTTGCCACCTTGGGCGCAGGGCACTCCAACTTCCTGTCATAGGAGGTCATCAAGACCTACAGAGTAGGGATCCTCCAGGCAGCAGGAGGAGTCAGAGGAGGAGGAGACCTCATAGTTTGAGGAGTCTAGGGAGTCAGAGGAGGAGGAGCTTGAGGAGACTAAGGAGCCAGCACAACCAGAGCAGACAGACCCCAGAGGTCAGCTCATCGTGCAGGAGACCTGAAGTGCACCTGTCCAGAGTGCACGAGGAGGCTGCAGAGACTGGTTCAAGCAGCCGGGGAGATGGACATACTTAAGGTTCCTGCAAAGGACCTTAAGGCTCTTTGCCTTGTCTCCTTCGAGTAGTGGGTTCCAGTCCCGAGGGACCCTGCTTTAAGAGAGAGGTACTGGACAGGCCCCCAGAGGAGGATCAGAGAGGGTTTGAGAGGCTACCTCTCTCTGAAGGGCAAGGATAAGGAGTTTGTGCCGCAGCAGTATACTACCTACCAGGCCATCAGGAGGGCCACCAGGACAGATATGGAGCAGTATTTCACATACTTGCCCGGACTCACCGAGCTGGTCATAGAGTCCTACAGGTTTAGAGAGGACAGTGTATTAGAGTTCTACGTGACAATGTGCATTGCCAAAGACCACTCAGAGTTCTGGTTTTTTTTTCAGTGGGCAGCCACAGCGTGTGACCAGGGGGATCTCATAGCTAGCTTCAGTTTTCTTGCTTCAGACTTTCAGCTCTACAGGAGTGCTCATCGGACCCTCGAGCCACCTCGCAGACCACAGGGAATGAAGCTACCTTCAGATGACATGGTGTCGATTGCTTTTCCACCACCACACACCCTAGGATTTGAGAGAGGCCCAACAAGACTCATCGTAGAGGCCAAGGTGGTTAGAGCAATGGTCACCAGGACTACCATTCCCAGGTCTGGCTACAGAGAGGAGTTCACTCTACTTCACTAGTGGCAGTAGCAGCTATACTGAGCAGACAACCATTTTACTGGGCTGATTTACTGATTGGGGAGATGGAGGAGGTTATTTCTGAGAGGGTTAGAGGACGTCACTTGGTCTATGCTCCCTATATTTTCTATCTCCTGAGGAGGATGAGCCTAGTAATAGAGGGGCAGTATGACACATTCCTTGAGGTGACCACCAGCTACGCACCTCAAGTCCATAGGGGATCGCAGCCGCCTCTAGTCAGCAGACAGGAGAGGAGGAGTAGGAGTCACCGTCTGTCGAAGTTGAGATCGGCAATAAATATATAGGGCTACGTCGAGACTAAGAACTATGATGGTAATAGAAACACCGAGTTATACAGGTTTGGGCCCTCTCGATGAGAGTAAAAACCCTACGTCCTGTGTTCTGTGTATTGTATTGATGTTGTGAAACTTGTCGCTACTGCTGTTGTCGTGTCCCTCGATGGGGGGTACCCTGCCGCCTTATATATCCGGTCGATAGGGGGTACATGAAGAGTCCTAGTTGTAACCCACAAGGATTTACATAAAAAGTCTATCTCTACATGCCTTGTGCTCCAAGCCGAGTCGGTCGGCTTCCTTGTTGATGAAGTATCCGGTCGACTACCGACTTAGTCTTGTATGAGGATACCAGTAAAGCAAGTATCCCACAGCAGCCCCCGAGTGCTTCCTGATTTTGAGCTTTGATTCTTAGAGTGATCTTCATTGTTGATCATAAATTAGGAAGACCTCTTTATCAGAGTTCCTAATAGATTTGGTGCACTGGTCAGGTGCACCTGATCAGGTGTAGCCCGCCCCCGACACTTGTATAATTTGGAGACTGACAAATAATGCAAGAGTCTAATCATATTAGCTCTTATTATTTTGTAGGTATTTTACTCAAACCATCAAGTCTGAGTCTAACAGACCTCTGGTCATTAAACCAGTGGCTCACTTTGCAAGGTTTCAACTTTGCCGACCGATTATCAAAAAGGCCGAGTGATATACACTATGTCCGAGTGACTGGTCGGTCTGAATTTTATGATATCAATCATATTCAATTCATGTGAACCAATATGACATCAATCATATAATGGTATTAAGCCAAATGACATCGATCATAATATAGCCTTTCCCTAATAACTAGTCACTCTATGTATTCATAAGTCCAATTTTGGCAATTTGATTATTGACTTCAATCAATATCATAACCTTTGAACTTATATCCATATGACCATCAAGTCCTTTGCTACATGATCATCAAATCATATAGATATGGTTAAATCTTTTTCAAATGCTTCTCATCAAAGAAGCCCCCGAGTTTTACTTCTCAAGGTTTTAGACCCTAATTATGTTTAAGGCCCTTAATTAATCTTTGCTTAAGCAAAATCCTTCATCACTATACAGCCCATCCCGGCCCATGGGTCCCTTAGGTCAAAAAGCGGGAGTATAAAAGGGCATCACCAGGTTGACTCCAGTCCATGCCGCATTTGCGCATGAACTCTTCGTCTTCCCTGCGCCTCCTCTACTCTCAGCAACTCCTCCGCTTTCCAGCTAGGGTTAGCGCTTTTGCTTTCGGCAACCATAGATCTCGCTGTACTTAGCCCCCAAGCTTTCACTAGGATTCTGTACTTGATCCACCGCGCCCAAAACAATCATCTCCATGGGTCGCAAGAAGGTTTCCACCTTGATTCCTGCAACTTCCACCACCGCCGCCGCGTCCTCTTCGGCGGAGATCGACATTCCGGAGCAGCTTTGGGAGTTCTCGAAGAGCAACCTCTCCTAAGTCGATATGAACCAGATGGTCGTTGATGACATACTTCCAGAGCAAGTGCGGATTGACTGGAAGGTACCCCGCGAATCTTGCCCCATCCCCATTCATAAACAGATTGTTGTGTTTTGCTCGTTCTTCGAGCATGGTTTTGGAGTCCCCTGCTGCAACTTCTTACGCAGGCTCCTATTCTTTTACGAGATTGAGCTTGTCAACCTCAATCCCAACTCCATTCTTCACATCACCATCTTCATACATATGTGTGAAGCATTTCTGGGCATTCTTCCCCACTTCAATTTATTTCGTCATCTGTTCATCCTCCGACCGCTACCGACCAAGGACAATCAAGTAGCCACAGGCGGTGTTGGCTTGCAGTTGTGCAAGAAGGAGGCCTATATCAATGTGCCATTGAAGACCTAAAACAAGAACTGGAAGGACGAGTGGTTCTACTATGACAACCCTCCCCCTGTTCTTACTAACTTCACTAGTGCCAAGGCAATTCCCCTGGCGCAATGGACGGAGAAGCCTGATCTGACCGACCCTCAGGTGGTCGCTCTGTTGAAGAAGATAGCTGACTTGAAGGCTGAAGGCATTGACGGAATCACTGTTGCCAGAAGCTGCATAGTTCGCAGAGTGCAGCCCCTGAAGCTTCAAAGTCACTCGGCGTGGAACTATGTTAATAATGATGAAACCAGGGAGGTGCCCGACCTGCCGAATGGTGAACTCCATAAGAAACACTTATCGAAAATGTTTGAAGGGAATATCCTTTAGGATGACTCCTTGATCAGAAAGGTGTATAACAAGGGCACTATGCGAGCCCGAGTAAGTCTCAGTCTGCTTTGAGCAATCCCTTATGTTCTTGTCTTGATGTCCTGCTTGATATCTTGATTCTTGCATAGGTTCTGGATACTTATATATCCCATCCTCCGCTCCCTCCGACCGATACCGAGGGACCGGATTATGTTGAGAAGCAGCAGCAGACCGGCACTAGAGGCTCAAGCTCTTTTGCAGATGCTCATGCTGATCCAGTTGTCACCCTGCCTCCCCCAAGTCAACTAGTGAAGCAGACTGTTGGGCGCGGACATCAATATATTGGAGATCAGGGTGATGATGAAGAAATGCCATCTGCTGATGCCGGTCAACCCACCCGTACTCCCCCCGACCGACCTTCAAGCTAGTCGGAGCCCCCAAGCCAGACTCAGAGTGATGCTGGGGTGGTGGAACAGACCGACAAGGCAGGCAAATCTGCCTAGAAGAGGAAGGAGATTGATTCTCAGTCGACTTCTTCAAAGAAGAGGATGTGCCAAATGAAGCTCAAGAAGGCTCCCAGGTTAATCCTTTAACCTTATACTCCTTGTCTCTTATTGCCATCCATAACACATTTTAATCTCCTCCATCTTTGTTTTGATAGTAGTTGGACGAGTGATTCACAAAGTGCCCAAGAGTCCGAAGCCACTCGGTCAGGACCTCCTCCTCGTATGACTGATTTGCCCAAACCGGTTGGCAAGTCATCAAACACACCAACCGAGGTGGATAAGCCATCTGATAAGACAATTCCTGCCTCCATTTCGGTGCCTGCACCCCAACCTGCTCCAGCCATCGTCCCTGTACCTCTTGACAAAGGTAAGGCGACATTTTCTACTGATATACTCGGTCAGCCTGAAGTGGAGGACGTGGAAATTATGCATCAACATCGAGAAGCTAGCAAGGTACTTCAATACTCTGCTCTAGCTTTGTCTCAATCTTATCCTTAAGCTTAATCCCTTTTTATGTACAGAAAATGTATGCTCTCATAGAGAGGAAACAGGCTAGGGTGGAATACCTTGAAGCCAAAACTTTTGGTATGTCCTAAACTCTTCGATCTTCATGTCTTTAAGTTTAAGACTAACACATTGCTGGTGTTATACTAGTCACCGGTCAGCAGATCGCCAAAGCACAAAAGGAGATTGAAAAGTTGCAGACCGACCAAAGAGAGATGACCAAGGCCTTAGACCAAGGCCGTGCAGATATAACCGGTAACATCACTCACCATCTGTGTTTAAATAATCAACTAATCACTTTAGCACTAAAAGTTCAAATGTTTGTCTTTAGCTCGTGACCCAAAGATTGCTGACCTGGAGAAGTTGACTTCCAATCAGCAAAGGTTTGTTAATGCCTTGAATACTGAGAAGGAAAACCTCACCAAGTCGGTCGATGACCAGAAGGCCGAGATCACTCGGCTGCAGAAGGAGCTGAAGGAGGCCGACGCCAAGATAGAAGATGCTAAGAGCACCTCCAAATCCTTCAAATGAAAACTTGGTAGTAAGTCCTTCATTATTTCTCACATCTGCTTGAATCCTCTTTTGATCATACGTACCAAAATTCATCACTTGCAGCTCTATCTTATGCCGCTCGAAAGGCAATGGACTATGTTCATGTCGACCGAGTGGAGCATTCTGGCCACTCCTTAGAGTACTTGCTGGAGCATGCATCGGAAGCTATTGCTCATAACACTCGACGAGTGGCGACCGAGGCCGAGAGTCAGGTTCTGGCGATTTTCCAATCTTGGTCTCCTACTCTACTATTGGACAAGATCAAGGAGGGCCTCAACCCAGACTTGACCGACGACCAATGCCAACTGCTCTTGGATTCCATGTTGGATACTTCCGGAGCCTTGGTCGACAACATAGAGATCAATCCGACCGTGCCTACTCCTCCAGCAACTCCTGAAATTGAGCTACGAGCTGAATCTTCCTCTCCTTAAAAGGAGCCATAAATCCTGCAATGCTAGAGAACTTTAGTAATATTTATGTAATGAAAAAATGTTACCTGTATGTAAATTAGATTCATGCTTATCATCTGTAAAATATTGATAAAAATATCATAAGTATGTTTCTATCATTAAGAAACTCAAATTGTATCGGTCTGCCTTAGCATTAGGTTGTGACTCGTAACCGCGTAACCAGCAGAGTCGACCAATCGATACATGATCTCTTGCACTTTGGCTCTGGGTTTAGTGTAGTGGTAGTCTGATGTGCAGTATAAAGTGTATAACCATAATGTATAGACGTTAGACCAAGAAAATGAAGACCATATTCAAATAGAAGAAATCGGTCGAAAAATAGTCCAAAACCAAAATAAGGTTAGACTGAGGTGGGACATTATTACTAGCCCCCTATCTCGATTGTTTCAACAACAACAACAACAAAGCCTTTTTTATCCCAAGCAAGTTGGGGTAGGCTAGAGATGAAACCCATGGGAACCCAAAAAAGAAGAGAATCACGGTTCCGGCACGTCTATTGCTAGTCTCCAAGCACTCCTATCCATAGCTAGCTCCTTAGGGATATCCCACGCCTTCAGGTCTCTCTTAACCGACTCGTCCCAAGTCAAGTTAGGTCGGCCTCTACCTCTCTTAACATTAGCATCTCTCTTTAGAACCCCACTACATACCGGCGCCTCCGGAGGTCTCCGTTGGACATGTCCGAACCATCTCAACCGATGTTGAACCAATTTCTCCTCGATAGGTGCCACTCCTATCCTGTCCCGGATATCTTCATTCCGTATTCGGTCTCTTCTTGTATGCCCGCAAAACCAACGCAACATACGCATCTCTGCTACACTTAGTTGTTGAACATGTCGTCTTTTCGTAGGCCAGCACTCAGCACCGTATAACATCGCCGGACGAATTGCCGTCCTATAGAATTTACCTTTTAGCTTTTGTGGCACCCTCTTGTCGCATAAGACGCCGGATGCTTGACGCCATTTCAACCAGCCGGCTGAAATTCTATGCCTAACATCTTCATCGATGTCACCGTCCTTTTGCAACATCGATCCTAAATAACGAAATGTATCCTTCTTGGCCACCAATTGTCCATTAAGGCTAACGTCTCCATCCTCATGTCTAGTCACGCTAAACTCGCACATCATATACTCGGCCTTGGCCCTACTAAGTCTGAAACCCTTGCACTCTAATGTGTGCCTCCACAGCTCCAACTTCCTATTAACCCCATCCCTACTCTCGTCAACTAACACCACATCATCAGCAAAGAGCATACACCAAGGGACATCACTCTGTATTTCTCGTGTGACCTCGTCCATCACTAAAGCAAATAAATAAGGGCTCAATGCTGATCCTTGGTGTAGTCCTATTTTAATCGGAAAGTCATTGGTATCGCCATCACATGTCCGAACACACGTCCTCGCGTCCCTGTACATATCCTTGATGAGGGTAATATACTTAGTTGGGACTTTGTGCTCCTCCAAGGCCCACCACATGACACTTCTTGGCACTTTGTCATATGCCTTCTCGAGGTCAATAAAGACCATGTGTAAGTCCTTCTTTTGCTCCCGATATCTCTCCATCAATTGTCGCATTAAGAAAATCGCCTCCATGGTTGATCTTCCAGGCATGAACCCAAACTGGTTTTGCGTCACACTTGTCACTCTTCTTAGACGATGCTCGATGATTCTCTCCCAGAGCTTCATCGTATGGCTCATCAACTTAATCCCACGATAGTTAGTACAACTTTGAACATCTCCCTTGTTCTTGAAGATCGGTACTACTATACTCCTCCTCCATTCTTCCGGCATCTTGTTTGACCGAAAGATGAGGTTAAAAAGCTTAGTTAACCATACTATGGCTCTGGCACCTAAGCATCTCCATACTTCGATGGGGATACCATCAGGGCCCATCGCTTTACCACTCTTCATCCTCTTCAAAGCTTCCTCTATCTCTGTCTCCTGAATTCTTCTCACAAAGCGTCTGTTGTTATCATCAAATGAGTCATCCAACTCAAGTATAGGACCTTCCTCCTCTCCGTTAAACAACTTATCAAAGTACTCTCGCCATCTGTCCTTGATCTCCTCATCTCTCACCAGGAGTCGGTCTACCCCATCCTTGATACATTTGATTTGGTTGATGTCCCTCGTCTTCCGCTCACGGATCCTAGCCATCCGATAGATGTCCTTCTCTCCTTCCTTCGTGCCTAGTCGCTGATAAAGGTTATCATATGCCTGACCCTTTGCTACACTCACTGCTCGTTTTGCAGCCCTCTTGGCTATTTTATAGCCTTCTATGTTGGTTGCACTCTTGTCAAGATGTAGGCGTTTGAAACACTCCTTCTTCTCCTTGATAGCCCTTTGCACCTTATCATTCCACCACCAGGTGTCTTTTGCTTCTTGTTTGCCTCCTCTACTCACGCCAAACACTTCTGAAGCTACCTTCCGAACACATGTTGCCATTTTTAGCCACATGTCATCTGGTCCTTCTCCTTCCTCCCAGGGTCCCTCTCCTAGCATCCTCTCCTTAAAAGTTTGCGCCAGCTCCCCTCTAAACTTCCACCACTTCGTTCTCGCGGTTTTGGTACGTTTGTCCCTGTATACCCGTACCCGAAAACGAAAATCCGCCATCACAAGCTTATGTTGAGTGACGACACACTCCCCAGGTATCACCCTACAGTCCAAGCAAGCACGCCTGTCCTCCCTCCTGGCAAGGATAAAGTCGATTTGGCTCGAGTGTTGTGCACTTCTAAAGGTCACTAGATGGGATTCCCTCTTCCTAAATATGGTATTCGCTACCAACAAGTCATAAGCTAGCGCCCAATTAAGTATATCCACCCCCTCCTGATTCCTACTACCATACCCGAACCCCCCATGGACCCGCTCGAACCCTACATTAGACGTCCCCACATGGCCGTTAAGGTCTCCTCCTATGAAAAGCTTCTCACTGATAGGTATGCCACTAACCATGCTATCTAAATCTTCCCAAAACTGATTCTTGATGCTCTCATTAAGACCTACCTGAGGGGCATATGCACTGATCACATTTAAAGCCGAATCTCCAACTATCAGCCGAACAAGGATAATCCGGTCCCCGTGCCTCCTAACATCTACGACTCCATCCTTAAGGCTCCTGTCGATCAAGATGCCTACACCATTTCTACCCGATGTTGTACCCGTGTACCAAAGCTTGTAGCCCGTATTCTCCACCTCCTTCGCCTTCTGGCCCTTCCATTTAGTCTCTTGAACGCATAGGATATTTACACGCCTCCTAGTTGCCACATCGACTAGCTCTCGTAACTTGCCTGTTAGGGACCCTACGTTCCAACTCCCTAGACGAATCCTAGTTGGCTCGGCTAACTTTCTTACCCTTCGCACCCGTCGAGGAAAGTGCGAAGACCCTTGCTCATTTTTCACCACACCCGGGCGTAGATGTAGCGCGCCACTAAGGTTGCGACGACCCGACCCTTGCTCACTATTCATCGTACCCAGGTCACGATACGACGCGCCACTAAGGTTGTGACGACCCGACCCTTGCCCATTTGACACCACACCCGGGTTCCGATGTAGCGCGTCGCTAAGAGGGTTACGCCCCAACGAATTTCTTATGGGTTTCATATCCATTTGAGTGGCTGGGTTTTTGACGTTGGTTTGCCAAACCTAACACAACCCTCCTCCTTTACCCAGGCTTGGGACTGGCTATATTGAGACTCAACATAGGCGGAGTTCCTATCTCGATTGTTTAATAAAATGAATTAAGGAATCGAGACAATATAGAATGAAAATCATCAAAAAATCTTTCATCAAAAAGACCGAAGTTTCATTCAGAAATAATGTATAAGTATACAAAAGAATAACTAAGTATAGAAATGACGTAGCTGATTTATGTTCCAGGAATTTGGTATATCATTGTCGTCTTCATACATCAGTTGGTAAGCCCCCGGGTGAGTGACATCCTTCACCACATATGGTCCTTCCCACTTTGGAGAAAGCTTATGCTGGTTCTTCATGATTGCACTCAGCGAAGCACTAAATCTCCAACTTGGAAGTGGTGATTACACACGTTTTTATCATAATATCGACGCAAGCCTTGCTGGTAAAGTGCCGACCAAAACAGAGCGCAATCACGCAACTCCTCTGCTGCAATCAAATCAATCTCTCGATTCTCCTCAGAAAGTTGTTCATCATATGCCTGAACCCGTGCCGAAACAAGGCTGACCTCGGTCGACAGCATAGCCTCTGAGCCATAGACCAATGAGAAAGGTGACTGACCAGTTGCCCGATTGATGTTTGTTTGAAGCCCCCAAAGAACTGAAGGCAATTGTTTGACCCACCGACCGGCATAAGGCTTAAGCCTGTTGAATATCCATGGTTTCAATCCTTGAAGAATCATACCATTGGCCCATTCAACCTGCCCATTGCTTTGAGGATGAGCCACTGATGCAAAGTGGATTTTTAATTCCATCTCATCGACAAAGTCACGGAACTCCATTAATGTGAATTGAGTGCCATTATCAGCGATGATATCATGAGGAACCCCAAACCAAGTGAAGATATCCTTGACAAACTCGATTGGCTTCTTTGATGTAATCTTGCCGACCGGATTTGCTTCGATCCACTTGGTGAATTTATCAATAGCAACAGACAGATAAGTGAACCGGCCTGTCGCTTTTTTGAAAGGACCGACAATATCAAGCCCCCAGACAGCAATGGTCCAAGTCAAAGGTATCATCTGAAGTTGTTGTGAAGGCACATGTGTTTGTTTAGCGATGAATTGACAACCTTCACACTTCCGAATGACCTGGTGTGCATCTTCGACCACCGTGGGCCAATAAAACCCTTGCCAGAAAGCTTTGCCGACCAAAGTCTTGGAAGCCGCATGATTGCCACATATCCCAGAATGAATTTCTTCTACCAACTTTCGGCCTTCTGGTATTGAGATGCATCTCATCAAGATGTTTGAACCTCCTCTTTTATAGAATTGGTCTCCCACCAACAGATATCCTCGGCATCGGGTCTCTAACCTCCGTTGCTCATTAGGATCCAAAGGCAGCGTTCCCTTGTCCAAATATTGGATGAGTGGGTCACGCCAATCGGTCTCTATGTCGTCATCACCAACAAGATCAGTGACAACACTCATTAGTATATCCGACCGAGGAGAAATCGTGGGGGAATCCAGAGTGTGTAAGAAAACACCTGGCGGGACCACAGATCGGGACGATCCCATCTTAGCCAATTCATTGGCCGCTTGGTTATTGTCTCAAAAAATATTCGTGAACTTCAATCCGTCGAATTTGTCTTTGAGCTTCCTTACTTCTTGATAGTAAGCACTCATATTATCATCCACACAGTTCCAATCCTTAGTGACTTGATTAATGACCAAAGCCGAGTCACCAAAGACGTCAAGGCGCTTGATGCCGAGTGACACAGCAATGCATAGACCATGTAGAAGGGCTTCATACTCCGCAGCGTTATTAGACACGTGAAACATCACTTCTGCACCAAATCCTTGTAATTGAAGAGATCCATCGAAGTACATTTTCCAATACTCAATATCTTGTGCAGTAGGTGGGTTTTAAATCTCTGTCCACTCAGCAACAAAATGAGCTAATGGTTGTCCCTTTATATCCGACCGAGGCGTGAACATAATGGTATATTGACCAAGTTTGACTGCCCACTTGGCAATTTTTCCTTCGGCTTCTCGATGGTGTAGCACTGTGCTGAGTGCGAAGGAAGTCTGGACTTCAATTGGATGAGCTTGAAAATAATGCTTCGACTTCCTGGAGGTGATCAACAATGCATACAACAACTTCAAGATCTGTTGATACTTTGCCTTAGAGGCACCAAGGACCTCACTCAAAAAATAGACCGGGTGTTGTACCTTTTTGTATATGTCCCTCTTGTTCTCGGTCGACTGTTAAAATAGTACTCACAACCTGAGTTGTGACCGATATGTAAAGTTGAAGTTTTTCTCCTGGCACCAGAGGCACCAGTACTGGAATGCTGCTGAGGTAAACCATCAACTCGTTCAATGCTGACTACGTCTCTTCAGTCCAAACAAAGTCGTCCTGCTATTTAAGCAGTCGGAGAAGTGGTAACCCTCTAACCCCCAGTCGGGAAATAAAGTGACTCAAGGACGCCATGCATCCGATCAGCTTCTGTACATCGCTTTGAGAATTAGGTGGCCCCATACCAAGGATTGCCTTGATTTTATCCGGGTTGGCCTCTATACCTCATTTCAAAACGATGTAACCGAGTAGCTTTCCCGAAGGAACCCCAAAAACACATTTCTTAGGATTTAGCTTCATTGAATAATGTCTCAGATTGTCAAAGGTTTCTGCCAGGTCAGAAATAAGTTCCTCGATGATACGAGTTTTGACAACGATGTCATCAACATACGCTTCTGCGTTCCGACCGATCTGAGTAGCAAGGCAGCGTTGAATACCCCGTTGGTAAGTCACGCCAGTGTTCTTCAGACCGAAAGGCATTGTGATATACCAATAGGCACCGAAGGAAGTTATAAAGGAAGTTTTAATCTGATCTTAGACCTTTAGCGGGATCTGGTGATAGCCTGAATAGGCATCTAGAAAGCTTAAGAGCTCACACCCGGCTGTTGAGTCTACAATCTGATCAATACGAGGAAGAGCGACGGGGTCTTTATGACAGACCTTGTTGAGATCGGTATAGTCAACACACATCCTCCATTCTTTATTCTTCTTGGGTAGAAGGACTGGATTTGCTAACCAGTCGGGATGATACACCTCCTTTATAAATTTAGCATCTAATAGTCTAATTATCTCCTTCTTCATCGCGTCCTTGCGGTCTTGTACGAATCTTCTAAGCCTCTGCCGAACGGGGGTAGCCTCAAGGGGTATCCTTAACTCATTCTCAATCTTTTCCCTAGGAACTCCTGGCATGTCAGATAGTTTCCATGCAAAGATGTCCCTATTTTCATGGAGGAAAAGAGTGAGCGCGAGTTCCTATTTCTCGTCGAGGTTGGCCCCAGCATAAGTTACCTTATCGGGGTCCTCAGGATCGAGCGTGATTTCCTTGGTTTGGACGTCATCGGTCTGAATCTTGCCTTTGGTAGGCTTCTTTGCTAGAACCGCCATTCCAGTCTGCTCCTCCATGCCGACTACCTGTTAGATCTCCTTCTAGTCAGACAGCATCAATTGTTTATTGGCCATCTCACAACTCTATACATCACAATTGAAAGAATTCCAAAGATCAGAGTGGAGGGAGATTATTCCGTTCGGGCCTGGCATCTTGAGGGTGAGATATGGATAATGCGGGACAGCCATGAACTTAGCCATCACCGGTCGACCAATGATAGCATGATATGCCGAGTCAAAGTCCACCAACTGGAAGAGAATGCGCTCAGTCCTGAAATTCTCACGGGTCCTGAAGGAGACCGGCAGACTGACCTGTCCAATAGGAACTGAAGTCTTGCCAGGTACAATCCCATGGAAAGGTGAAGAACTCGGCTGAAGATCATTGATTGACAGACCGAGCTCTTTAAGAGTCTTGGTGAAGATTAAGTCCAAACTGCTTCCTCCATCAATGAGTACTTTGTTGAACTTTACCTCCTTCATCGTAGCAGCAAGCACCAGCGGGTATCGACCCGGCTTTGGTATATTCTTGGGATGATCCGACCGATCAAAGGTGATCGGCATCTCAGACCACCTCATGAATTGAGGCGCAGCTGGTTCCACCGAGTCGATCTCCCGAAGTTCTAGCTTCTGCTTGCGCTTGGACACATAGGCATCCGGGCCACCAAAGATGAAGTTGACTTCCTTGCGGGGCTCCTGGAACTCTCCTGAATCATCCTTGTCACCATCGTCCTTGGTCTGGTCTTTGCTATTGCACCTCGGGGGATCTTTAGCCACCTTGAGCGCAGCTGTTGCAAAACCCTTCAGTCGATAGCAATCCTTTGCTTTGTGGTTTCCCTTTGGATGCCAAAGGCACTAGCCACTCAGCAGCTCATCCTTGGACGGTTGGTTTGTTCGAGGGTTCTTCTGAAGTCGGTCCATGGTGTGAACCGCATTGTCAGACTTCCTCTTCTTGTCCTTCTTGGAGGACTCGGGCTTGTCCGACCGCTTCTCCTTGCCTTTTCCCCGGATTTCATCTAATGCCGACTCACCAGATACAAACTTGTCAGCGATCTTGAAGCACTCTTGAGCGGTCAGCTTGAGGTCATGATTCCTCTGACCGATCTCTCGAACCAAATCATTGCTATGGATCCCTCCTTGGAAAGCAGCAATAATTTGTTGGTCTAGGACATTGGGGATCTCAGTCTTCTTAGCGCAAAATCGCTTGATGTAGTCACGAAGAGGCTCATCGGTCTTCTTCTTGATCCGAGTGAGGTCGAAGTGGTTGCCCGGTCGATTGCAGGTAGCTTGGAATCTTTCTATGAGCTTCCTGTTGAGGTCTGCCCAAGATGTGATTGACTCCTCTGGAAGAGATGTGAGCCATATCCGAACGGCTGGATCCAGGCAGACTGGAAGGTAATTTGCCATTATGTAGGAATCACCTCCAGTCGATCGAATCGCCGTGCTGTAGAGCTGCAGCCACTCTCAGGGGTTGGTCTGACCATCATATTTTTCGATGGGGACCGGCTTGAATCCTTTTGGCCATCGAGCTATACGAAGCCTAGGGATGTAAGCTTTGATGCCATTGATCTCATCATCGATAGGCGTCAGCGACCGCCTACGCCAGTCTGGAGATGGAGTTGGACGGTAGCCGTGTCGCGGACCAACATCATCGTCATGACGATGTCATCGATGGTCATTATCATCTTTATCGCGCCGATCCAGATCATCACATGGACGATGGTCATCGTGGTTGTCTCTTGGAAGAGGATATGGATGGTCCTCTCATCGGTTGTTCCATTGGTCGTCCCATCGATCTTCCGTTCTCCAATCACGACATTCTTCCTCATAGCGTCGGTTGTCCCAAGCGTGTTCTTCATAGTGAGAGTTGATGGTATCTCGTCCATCACGGATACTGAGAGAATTTCTCAGATCTTCACGCCTATGCCGACCTTGTGAAGATACGTGACTAGAGCTTGTGACCGACTGAGATTTTGCAGCCTCTTGAGCCGTAGTAGCCTTAAGCATAGCCACCGCCTTCTGCATCATAGGGGTCTGATAATTCGCATCGACCATTAGAGTGTCGAGCAAAGTTTTGGCCCCGGTGATGTTATCCTGAGGAGTGTGGTAGACCTTGATGCCATCCACTTCAAGTTCTAGACCAAGATCCAGTTGGCGTGCATTGTGTGAACCACGCGACCCTCTTGGTCGACGGCGGTGACCGACTGATAAGTCATCAACTGGAGGGTTCTCCTCTTGTTGACCTCCTTCGGCTAGTTGATTCGGGTGGCCATCGATGGGGTTACCTTCTTGTTCACCGTCTTAGTCACCATCTTGGTCTCCATCCGCGGGATCTACTATATCCACCATGATGACAGTATGGGGATATGGGTAAGCGTATCCAACCGAGTCCTCATCAAAGGACCAATCCGACTCTGAATCGTTCCCGAAGGAAGGACCTTCTTCCTCAGACCCGAGTGGAACCAATGTGGGGATCGTGCCAGACCAACTCAGTGATCGTGCCATGGAAATGGCAGTGGCTGAGTCGGATCTGTGATTTTCTAGACCTAGGGCTCTGTTGTTGCCAACCGTGAAGTCGAGCGATCCAAAAGGAGATCATGAAGTCCGGCGAGTACTGAATGATAGAACTTTCAGCCATCGTAGTCGACGGAGAATCCCGGCGAGCCTTGTCCCCTACCAGGCGTGCCAACTGTCGAAGCTTGAGATTGGCAGGAAATATATAGGGCTACGTCGAGACTAAGAACTACTATGGTAACACAATACACCGAGTTATACAGGTTCAGGCCCTCTCTATGAGAGTAAAAACCCTACGTCCTATGTTCTGTGTATTGTATTGATGTTGTGAAACTTGGCACTACTGCTGTTGTCGTGTCCCTCTATTGGAGGTACCCTGCCGCCTTATATATCCGGTCGGCACGGGGTAAACGAAGAGTCCTAGTCGTAACCCACAAGGATTTACATCGAAAGTCTATCTCTACATGCTTTGCACTCTAAGCCGAGTCGGTCGGTCGACTTCCTTGTTGATGAAGTACCCGGTCGGCTACCGACTTAGTCTTGTATGAGGATACCCGTAAAGCAAGTATCCCACACCATCAGTCTTCACAAGTAGGTTGCTCTACCAGAGATGGTGGTTCCTAAGTAAGCTAACATTGGAGCACCCCCAGCCTACGGGATCATAGTTAGAGGATGCTATCACTATGGTAGCACTAGCAGGATGCCTGAGTAAGTTCATTCAGAGCACAACTGAGGATAGACGTCAGATGATGGAGGCTATCAGGGGTCAAGAAAAGCTTCAGCGATAGCAGATGATGATGATGACCACCCTGAAAGCCCAGATGGCAGAGGTGACTCAGAGGCAGGCAGGTCAGCAGCCAGGACTTTCAGCACTTCTATAGTTTCAATAGCTGTCGACTTAGACAGTCCCCTTCACAACTGTGATGACAGCTCAGTCCCGCGGGTTGTCACACTCAGGGGTGTTGCCGACAGGAGAGCTGGACAAACCTTCTCTCTAGTGAGTCACCTCTCCCCCGTGTCAGCCTTCTTAGTGTCTGCGTTGTTCACCTCACCGACACACTCTTTGAACTCACAGATGGCAGGACCTTCCACAACTCAGCACTTACCGGTGAGGAGTCTATTCTTAGACATAGTGCACACCACTCGTGCAGACTCCCAGCCAGCCCTAGAGACAGCTATAGCTCTATCTTCCACTTATATAGTCAGCACTCTCACACCTCAGGTAGCAGAGGATCTGGTCTGCTGAGGCTACACTCAGGAGGACGTGGATGACCTTGCTCTTATCCAGGCAACTGTTGCCGAGGAGACATCCACAGTCCCACCAGCAGGGCAGAACACAGGGTCTAAGTCGCCTGTAGACCTTGACTTCTTTGAGCAGATGGATGCTCAGGAGACACAGGCTCAGGGAGCACAGTTGGATCCAGCATAGGATCAGCCAGGAGCAGAGCCCTTAGAGGCTGCACCACTTCCTTCGACCTCGAGCACGTAGATGTTCACTTTTCCACTTTTTGGTGCTTGTTGCCAAAGGGGGAGAAGTAGTCATAGGTCTTGGGGGAGTCGGAGTGTGATCCTATGCGATCGAGAGTAGCTTGTATCTAGGGGGAGCATACGTGTACATAGGTTTTTTGGAGTTAGATACAGCTGGATCTTATTTTGATGGAGTTATGCGATGTTCATGGATTTTGATGAGTCATGGTTTTCATTCGCTTGTGTTTGACTCATCTTGATCTCACTTGGTTTATTTTCATATGCAGTGCTGTGTATTCCTTAATTATCCTATATGCCTGTGTATGATTCCATGATGATGATTGCTTGTCCTTAAATTTTATGCATTGCCATGCTAACTTGTTGCACTTCATCATTCATGTCTTGCATTGCATGTTCTTATGCTTTTATTAAATATCTTCACATGACATGCATGCATATCATCTAGAGTGCACCCTTCTTTCTTATTCTTGTTAGCTCTTGATGATGCTTATTTGAGTAGGACCTTGTGCGTTTCTCTCTTATGTTTTTGAGGTTCCTCTCAATCATAGTGTAGCTCTTTTAGCCTTGTTGTTCATTGATAAGATTGCCTTGTTGTTCATTGATAAGATAATGATAAGTAATGGTTGTCATCAATCACCAAAAAGAGGAAGATTGTAAGCTTCACGACCATTGATGGGATCCCTAAGGTATGAATGTTTTGGTGATAGATGACAACTATAAAATTATGGGCTAATATCTACATGAGTGTTGTCTATGTAGTAATCATTTCTAAACTCTACTGTAAATCATATGGATGATGGTTACCTTGGCGATTGATGACAATGACCGTAAGCATGGAGGCTTGTGAGCTTCATGGAGTCCAAGTGTTGATGGAGATGGATCAAAGCTAAGGACAAACTATGCAGCAAGTGTTGAGAACACTTGTCTAGTTGTTATGGCTCTGAGTACATAGGAAAAACCGGACTAATATCAAGGGGTTCTAGGTCATTTCTCTTAGGTCATGGCTAATCGGTGATGTGCAAGGTTGCTCGGTGAAATCACAGGCACTAGGTGATAGTAGAGAAGCCAAGGAGCTATTCGGAGAAGCTGGGAAATGAAGTCAAACGAAGACGACAAGTTTCAGCTTCTGCACATAGTGACCGGAGAAAGGGGTCAATGGTGACCGGACTGTATGGTTACTACGAGAAGTTGTCTGGGACTTACAGCGGAGGAGCGAGGAAACTGCCAGAGTTGAAGGTTATAGAGGCCGGATGGTCCAGTCTATAGACCATATGGGCCAGTCTGTACAAGTAACTCTGAGCAGTGAGAAAGCAAGCGCTGGAAATGTTTCTAGACTAGAGAGAGAAATAGACTGGACGGTCCGGTCAACTGACCATATGGTCTGGTCAGTACATAAGTTCAGCAGGGCAGAGCCGTTGGTGCCGAGGATTGCAGTGACCGGACGGTCCAGCCAGGCATTGACCAGACAGTATAATCAGTAGGCCTAGAAAGCTGATTTCGTGAAACAATAGCTAGTTTGAGGTTGGAAGCCTCTATAACTTCGTTGGTGGGGTCTTGGAGACCACTCTTGGCCAGTGGAATACCTGAGAGCTTTTGGTAAGGTCCAAGAGCTAGAGGGGAGAGCACTAGGAGGAGATATTGCATATCTTGAGAGTGTTAGAGAAGAGTAACTAGAGCATCTTGCACATCTAAGGCTAGGGTGTCCTTGAGAGTGTGATCTAGGCTGTTACTCTTGGTCTATGGTGAGACCTAGACTGGTTAGGTGTCGGCGATCAAGCCTATCGTGATTGGTTGTGAAGGCCATCACAAGTTTGCACCCAGTTTGAGCCTGCCGGTGAAAGGGGCATCAATAGTGAGCACCCGTGTTGGCTCGGGGAGTCTGGCAAGTTCTCGAGGATGGTGAGCTTGTGCTATGATGGAGGCCGTGATGCGCACCATGTCTTTACTTCGGGAGTGATTGCGGGCTGGTGGGCGAGAACTCCCCATCGGTGGCGGGAGGGATCAGGACTCCGATGGGAGTGGTCCAACGACGAGTAGTGGAAGGTGCCATCCTTCCATGACCTCGGGAAAAAATCAAGAGCATTTCTTGATCTCCTCTTTACTATTCTGCAATTGTGTGCTCGAGTAATTAGGTTGAATTGTGGCATGCATAGGCTAGTGTGTTTGGCTTCCGCGCTTGCTTTCATCATGAACACTAGCATGTGTATGGTCTTGACCTACTAGAGATTTGCTTAGGTTGCAACGCTTGTTAGATTCAAGTAGTGTGAATTGAAGTTTTTGGTTTCGTGAGTGGCTTACCGAATCACCTCCCCCTCCTGATACGCCTTCGATCCTTACAAGTGGTATCAGAGACAAGTGCTCATCTTTGAGGCTTCACCGGCTTGAGTAAGGATGCCAGGATAGGTGGGGAGTGTTCCCATATTCAATGAGGAGGACTATGGGTATTGAAAGGCTCGCATGCAAGCCTACCTGGAGTCCCCTGATCCAGAGATATGGATGGTCACTCCCGATACTGATGCGGATGTGAACCAGCTTGAGCCTTATTTTATTAAGTGCAATGTTAAGGCCAGGAATGGTCTGTTACTTGCATATCTAAGGATGTCTTTGCTAGATTAGATGCTAGTTCTATAGCACATGGTATCTGGACTAAGATTCAGAGTCACCATTAGGGTACCGGTGATGTCAAAGAGGAGAGATACTATGTACTGAAGAACAAGTATGATAACTTCACTAGATTGCCACATGAGAGAGCTAACACTATTTATTCTCGTTTTCATGTACTAGTGGAGGAGATCAATGCTCTTGTGGATGACTTCAAGCTGAAGCCTATTGAGGTGATAAGAAGATTCTTGAGGCTATTCAAAGACCCCAAGTATGAGTTCATCATCACCTTCACCTTGCAAGGTGACCTCAAGACCAACACCATGAAGGATGTACTTGGCAAGATCACAGCCTTTGAGAGCTACCAGCTGGGTTTGTATGACCCACAACGATCTAACCTTGCTCTTTAAGCCGAGAAGCAAGAGCCTATCAAGAGCAAGAAAAGCAAGAAGAAGGCAGAGGTTGGAGAAGATAATGATGATGATGAAGATGACTTGACCGAGGACTTAGCTCTTCTCATGAAGAAGATGAAGACCATCAAGAACAAGTTTGTTTCCAGGTCTAGGGGCAAGTGCTTCAACTGTGGGTCCAAGAACCACTTTGTTCGAGAATGCCCCCAGCCAAAGAAAGAAGCTTTCAAGTCACAAAAGTCATATGATGATGAAGAAGAAGAAAATACCAAAGCCAAGCAAAAGAAGAAGTACTTCAACAAAGGCAACGGCAAATGCAAAGCTCAAGACCAGAAGAAGAAGTTCTCACGCAAGGACCTTGTTGGAGAGTGGACAAATGACAACTCAAGTGACACATCCTCTTCCTCAACCGATGATGAAGAAGTGGTCGGCCTAGCCATGATCAAGACCACACTTCCACGAGTTCTTCCTCAACCTCCCACGTGCCTCATGGCGACAAGCCAACTTGGGGAGAGTGAGGATGAGAGCAGCGATGACAGGGATGATGAGGAGCTCACTTGTGCCAAGTTTTGGAGTATGCTTGAGCAAGGCCGCGACATCATCTTCAAGAAATCCAAAATGTTGGATATGGTAAAAAAAAGAGTGTAAGTTGTCTAAGGATTATGTTGGTGAGCTTGAGAGTGAGCTCAGGGACCTCGTCACATCTCATGAGACCCTAAACAAGTGTTATGAAAAACTCAATGGTGATCATGTAGAGCTACGTGAGAAGTATGAGGCCCTTGAACTTACTTTCGAGGCCATCAATGTTGATAACATTGCCTCTCCCTCCTCTAGTTCATCTAAGAGTGATGCTTCCACTATATGTGATGAACTAACCACCTTGGTCGACGTTTCTTCTCTTCAGCCATATGTTTTGGAGGAATATCACAGGCTCAAGAAAGAGAGGAAGATTGTGATGGATGGCTTCGAGAGGCTCACATGTGGTAGAGCCATCCACAAGGAGATTCTTGGGTGAAACCTGATGAACAATGTCTCCCATTGGGGACTTGGCTCATATCCTGCCACCACTGACATCATCAGGATGAGCGATTCCATCCCCGCATGGATCAAACCCCTTCTCGCCAATGACTACAATTGTGAGGGATGTTGCAAGGATGGTCAAACCATCAAGGATTGTCCTATGGCGAGAAGTTCCACTGTTTTTCCTAATGCTAACTTGTTCCATGAGAACACACATTTCAAGATTTTTAGGAACAAGGATGGCAAGGTGAAAGCAAAGGCTTTGGGACCACCAAACAAGAAGAGAAAGGTCAAGAGTATATGTGTGCCTAAGTGCATTTTTAATCTTGATAGGTCTACGAAGTACAAGTGGGTGCCCAAGAACAAGACCTCAAAGATGGTGGTGGTGGTGGACCTTGATCTAACTTGAAGATTAAGTGAAGTCCACCACAAGTGACATGGACCTCAACGTCATATCTACTCATGAGGGAGGTAACCGTGTTTGTTCTTGGTAGTTGTAGTGTGTTTTTCCTTCTCTTGAATTGCTTGGTAATTAGGACTCTTTTGTGATTATTATGCTTTGCATCCATGCATGTGTAAATAACTAAAAGAAAAACACATAAAAATTAGTCAATGTCTAACCCATCCATGATAGCTATAAGCAAGGGGAAACACAAAGGAGGGGTGACTTATAGTGAGTAAGCTTCGGAGGGGTTCAAACTTGACATTGTTAGGTTTCCTTTGTGTCTTGTTTAACTTTGCTTCCATTCATATGGCATGTTTATGTTCATTGCATATGTAAAATGCTTGTTGCATGCATCATATAGGAAACACAAAGGAGGCTTGTCACACTTGGAGAAATTTGTGCCTCATGATCAATATGGGAATGCATCTCCACATGTGTGACCAAAGGAAAGGATTGTGCTTCATGCCCATTGAGCAAGCTCTTATGAACTCCGAGGTTCAATCTACTCACGCGGTTCATGGACTAAGGCTCATACATACCATTTTGGCTCTTTTTTGCCTTGCCTCTTATTTGCTCGATCTTCAATTTGTCATTTGCAAAAATTATAAGGCATAAAGTGCCACTATTTGAAAAGGAGTGTTTGAGAGTTTCCTTCATATTCCAAGTGCAGTGTTTATTTCGGTGTTTAGAGAGGGCACTTGGAAAATGAAGAAATTCCTTGACTCAGTGAAATTTTTAGTAGTGACTGTACAGTCGATCACTGGACCGTATAGTCTGGTCAGTGGCTCTCTGCACAGTGCCTAGGGGGAGTCTAGTCATAGAGACTGGTCAAAACGGTTCTAAAGACCGTACCATCCATTTTGCATGATGGCCAGCAGACCCTAAACTGACCGGACGGTCCGGTCTAGAGACCATACCGTCCGGTCACTTTTATTGAAAATGCGATGCTTCTTCAATCTGTGACGTATTGCATTCTTGAGTAATCTCGGTCGTTCGTTATGGATTGACCTAGGTCAAAATTGTCAGAGGCATTTTGGCCCCTTCCTTGTTCCCTTCTTCCACCGAGTCCACGCCGGGAGCCTCACCGATGCCGCACCCACCGACTTGCTGCAGTCGCCTCCCCATTGTCGAGCAGCGTGCCGCCTCGTGCGACTCCTGCCATGCCGTCCCTTGCTTGCGCACCCGCTCCAGTTCCCGTGCACAGCCACCTGCCACAGTGCCGCCGCCTGTTGCTCACCGTTGCTGCACATCGCGCCACCTCTCCCCCCTCTTGGTTGCACGCGCGTACACAACCGCCTTGCTGAACTCCACCGCAAGCAATAGGGGAAGTTCCTCCCTCTCCCTCCACTTTTTTGGCAACCGCTCGGGAGTTGCTACTTTTTTCGGCTTCGATTGTCTTAGGGCATTGAGCTTATCCTTCATTCATTGTTATACGCTCTGATTTTCGAGTAATTAGTTTAATTGAAGCAATTAGAATTGACTGCCAATAATTAGTTGCATTAATTGCTAATTATCTCAACCCAAATTGCAATTACCATGCATGTCTGTAAATTGCATGTCTAGGGTTGTCCCCTGTCTAGTCTGCAGTTAGATTTATTGCCTATTATTTGACTGCACACTAGATGACTCGCACCAGCCACATATAATCGAAGATAATTGTTGTTACTTTGCATAATTGACTAGTGAACATGTCCTTCATTCAATGCTAGGATTTCTACTAGCACATTCTTACCTAGCGGTGCTTTGCTTGTAGTTTTATATTGGATCTATGCTTATCCTGTCTATACCTACGTGCGTGTAGTGATAGCAGTCAACAACAGAGATGGCAAGGTCAGGACAGGACAAGGGCAAGGGTAAGATGCATGAGAGGCCCAAGAGCAAGAAGAGGACTAGGCTGGACCCAGAGTCAGAGAGGGCTAGAAGGTTAGCTCAGCACTTGGAGGCCATGGAGGCTTCATGAAGGATGCCTGGATCACTATTGATCACAGGTACTCAGACAAATGACCAGGGACGTAGGAGGAGCACCAGGCAGAGGACCATAGGGCCAGAGCTATACATAGGGATCAGGTTGCCACAATGGGCGCAAGGCACTCTGACTTTCAGTCAGGGGAAGTCATCAAGACCTGCGGAGAAGGGATCCTCTAGGCAGCAGGAGGAGTCAGAGGAGGAGGAGACCTCAGAGTCGGAGGAGCCAGAGGAGGAGGAGCTTGAGGAGACTAAGGAGCCAGCACAACCAGAGTTGACAGGACCCTAGAGGTCAGCTCACAGGGCAGGAGACCCGCAGTGCACCTGTGCAGTGTGCACGAGGAGACCATAGAGACTAGTTCAGGTAGCTGGGGAGACGGACATACTTAAGGTTCCTGTAAAGTACCTTAAAGCTCTTCGTCTTGTCTCCTTCGAGTAGTGGGTTCTAGTCCCCAGGAACCCCGCTATAGGAGAGAGGTACTAGACAGGCCTCTAGAGGAGGATTGGAGAGGGTTTGAGACGCTACCTCTATCTGAAGGGCAAAGATAAGGTGTTTGTGCCACAGCAGTATACTACCTACCAGGCCATGCAGAGGGCCACCGGGACAGATATGGAGTAGTATTTCACATACTTGCCCGAACTCGCAGAGCTGGTCACAAAGTCCTACAGGTTCAGAGAGGACATTTTCTTAGAGTTCTACGTGACACTGTGGGTTGCCAGAGACCAATTAGAGTTCTGGTTCTTGTTCAGAGGGCAGCCATAGCGTTTGACCAGGGGGATCTCATAGCCAACTTCGGTTTTCCTGCTTCAGACTTTCGGCTTTACAGGAGTGCTCATGGGACCCTCGAGCCACCTCGCAGACCATAGGGAGGGAAGCTACATTCAGACAACATGGTGTCGACTGCGTTTCCACCACCACACACCCTAGGCTTAAGAGAGGCCCTACAAGACTCACCGCAGAGGCCAAAGTGGTCAGAGCGATAGTCACCAGGACTATCATCCCAGGTTTGGCTACAGAGAGGAGTTCACTCTACTTTAGTAGTGGACAGTAGCAGCTATACTGAGCAGACAACCATTTGACTGGGCTGATTTACTGATTAGGGAGATGGAGGAGGTTATTTCTGAGAGGGTTGGAGGACGTCACTTGGTGTATGCTCCCTACATTTGCTATCTCCTGAGGAGGATGGGCCTAGTGACAGAGGAGCAGAATGACGCATTCCTTGAGGTGACCACCAGCTACGCATCTCGAGTCCCTAGGGGATCGCAGTCCGCTTCTAGTCAGCAGACGAGAGCGGAGGAGCAGGAGTCACCGCCGGTCATTCACGAGCAGGCAACTCATCTAGAGACAGTGGTTCCTGATTCAGCTAGCACTGGAGCAACCCCTGCCTATGGGATCAGAGTCAGAGGATGCTATCACTGTGACAGCACTAGCAGGATGCTGGAGTGAGTTCATTTAGAGCACAGTTAAGGATAGACGACAGATGATGGAGGTTATCAGGCGTCAAGAAATGCTTCAGCGATAGCAGATGATGATGATGACCACCCTAATACACCAGATGGTAGAGGTGACTCACAGGCAGGCGGGTCAACAGCCAGGACTTTCAGCACTTCCACAGTTTCAGCAGTTGCCAACTCAGACAGGCCCCTTCAGTACTATGATGACAGCTCAGTCTAGTGGGTTGTCATACTCAGGGGTGCTACTGACAGGGGGAGTAGGACAGACTTTCTCTCCAGTGACTTAGCTCTGCCCCGTGTCCGCCTTCCCAGTGTCTATGTTGTTCACCTCACTGACACAATCTTTGATCTCACAGATGGCAGGAAAATTCCACCACTCAGCACTTACCGGTCAGGAGTCTGTTCTCAGACATAGTGCACACCACTCGTGCAGACTCCCAGCCAGCTCCAGAGACAACTACAGCTCCACCTTCCAGTTCTATAGTTAGCACTCTCACACCGTAGGTAGTAAAGGATGTGGTCCGCCGAGGCTACACACAGGAGGACGTGGATGACCTTGCTCTTCTCCAAGCAACTGTTACCAAGGAGACACCCATAGTCCCACTAGCAGGGTAGGACAGAGGGTTTGTATCACATGTATACCTTGACTTCTTCGAGTAGATGGATGCTCAGGCGACACAGGCTCAGGGAGCATAGTAGGATCTAGCACAGGAGCAGCCAAGAGCAAAGCCCTCAGAGGACATTGCTGCACCACTTTCTTTCGACCACGAGTGTGTAGATGTTCACTTTTCCACTTTTTGGTGCTTGTTGCCAAAGGGGGAGAAGTTTTCAAAGGTCTAGGGGGAGTCAGAGTGTGATCCTATGCGATATTGAGAGTAGCTTATATCTAGGTGGAGCATATGTGTACATAGGTTTTTAGGAGTTAGATACATTTGGATCTTATTTTCATGGAGTAATTGGATGTTCGTGGATTTTGATGAGTCATGGTTTCCATTCGCTTGTGTTTCACTCATCTTCATCACACTTGGTTTATTTTCATATGCAGTACTTTGTATTCCATAATTATCCTGTATGCCTATGTATGATTCCATAATGATGATTGCTTATTCTTAATTCTTATCCATTGCCATGCTAACTTGTTGCACTTCATCATTCATGTCTTGTATTGCATGTTCTTATGTTTTTATTAAAATCTTCACATGACATGCATGCATATCATCTAGAGTGCGCCCTTGTTCTTTATTCCGCTTAGCTCTTGATGATGCTTATTTGAGTAGGACCTTGTGCGTTTCTCTCTTACGTTTTGAGGTTCCTCTCAATCGTAGTGTAGCTCTTTTAGCCTTGTTGTTCAATGATAAGATTATGATAAGTAGTGGTTGTCATCAATCACCAAAACGGGGGAGATTGTAAGCTTCATGGCCCTTGATGGGATCCCCAAGTTATGAATGTTTTGGTGATAGATGACAACTATGAAATTGTGGGCTAATATCTACACAAGTGTTGTCTATGTAGGAATCATCTCTAAACTCTACTACAAATCATATGGATGATGGTTGCCTTGGTGATTGATGACAATGACCGCTAGCATGGAGGCTTGTGAGCTTGATGAAGTCCAAGGGTTGATGGAGATGGATGAAAGCTAAGAACAAACTATGGAGCAAGTGTTGGGAACACTTGTCTAGTTGTTAGGGCTTTGAGTCCATAGGAAAAACAGGACTATCAATGGGGTCTAGGTCATTTCTCTTAGGTCATGGGTAGTCGGTGATGTGCAAGGTTGCTCAGTGAAATCACAGGCACTAGGTGACAGTGGAGAAGCCAAGGAGCTGTTCGGAGAACCCGGGAAACAAAGTCAAGACGACAAGTTTCAGCTTCTGGACATAGTGACCGAACAGAGGGGTCAATGTTGACCGGATTGTACGGTCACTAGGGGAAGTTGTCTGGGACTTACAACAGAGCAGTGAGGAAACTACCAGAGTTGAAGGTTATAGAGACCGGAGGGTCCAATCTACAGACCGTACGGTCCGGTCTGTATAAGTAAATCTGAGTAGCGAGGAAGCGAGCGCTGGAAATGTTTCTGGACTAGAGAGAGAAATGGACTAGATGGTCCAGTCAATTGACCGTACAGTCTGGTCAGTATAGGATTTCAGCAGGGCAAAGCCGTTGGTGCCAAGGATTGCAGTGACCAAACGGTCCAATCAGGCAGTGACTGGACAGTACGGTCAGTAGGCCCACAAAGCTGATTTCTTGGGGCAACGGCTAGTCGGAGGTTAGAAGGCTATATAACTTCGTTGTTGGGGTCTTGGAGACCACTCTTGTCCAGTGGAATACTTGAGAGCATTTGGTAAGGTCCAAGAGGAAGAGAGGAGAGCACTAGGAGGAGATATTGCATATCTAGTGTGTGCTAGAGGAGAGTAACGAGCATCTTGCACATCTAAGGCTAGGGTGTGATGTGAACAAGGGTTCCCGATCTTCCGAAAGGTTCTGGATACGTTGATTTGGTCGGAGACGACACACAAATCGATTCGGCTTCAGAACAGCACGTTCTAAACCCCGCAATCGCAGCACGACGTCTCCTCTGGTTATCAACCGTCCTAAAATGATTGACCTCGCCGAGAAGGCTAATCCCTGCCTATGAATCAAGAACACAAGCAAGAACAAAGAAGAAAGCAACACAATTGCAGATGTATTATGAATCTCACGAAGTTGGGGTCTCATAAACCGTGATGACGGTGAAACTATTATGAATAGAATAATCTAAGCAAAACCCAAACCCTAATGGTGTGGTGGCAGCTGTATATGAAGACCCTAGGGTTGTGCAAGACCCTCTGGACGCACCCGTACTTGGGCTCAACTAGATACAAAGCCCAAAGGCCAAAAACAGGTGACACAGCACCGAAACAGATTCTGGACTCTCTCTTGTTTCGACGATTCCCGATGACACCAGATGAATTTTGATATGAGACTGGCGGCATTGGAAAGGTCT
Source organism: Eleusine coracana subsp. coracana (assembly GCA_032690845.1). Classification (NCBI taxonomy): domain Eukaryota; kingdom Viridiplantae; phylum Streptophyta; class Magnoliopsida; order Poales; family Poaceae; genus Eleusine; species Eleusine coracana. The sequence continues at coordinate 37,147,261 of CM064418.1, forward strand.
TCTTCTTATCTTTCCGTGAATATATAGAACGTCCAAATCCGAGTCCGTATGCGTCTTGGGCATCCGTTTTAGTGCAGACTGGTCCTGAGCCCCGAAACAGACTCGAAGTCAGTTTTGGTTGGGCCTCCACCTTGGCTTCCACGTCCTTGCTGGTCCTCCACGTCTCCAAGTCCTTCTCCCATCATCTCCTGGTCCTCTCCATGGTTCCTAATTACAATATAATCATTATGCAGCAAACCATTCTTAAAAGTGACATATAATGAAGAACGTAGGAACGAGCTCACCTCTAAATTTAGTTGTCGTGCACGAGCTCTAGTCATTGGACCTTGCAAGTCCAGAATTGGAGGAGTGTTGCATGTTTCCATAGGAGTGATGTCCTCATCATCCTCCCCCTCTTGAAGTGGAGTCGTCCTCGACTCAAGCTCATTCTCCTCTCCCAAGTATGGTTTCAAATCTGAAATGTTAAAAGTAGGACTAACCTCGAACTCGGGAGGCAACTCAAGTTTGTATGCATTATCATTAATCTTCTCAATTATTTTCAAAGGACCATCAGATCTAGGCATTAATTTAGACTTTCTCAAATCTGGAAATCTATCTTTTCGCAAGTGTAACCATACTAAATCTCCTACATCAAGTTGTACTTCTTTTCTACCTTTACTACCAGCAATTTTATACTTGTCATTCATCTTTTCAATGCTAAGTCTAGTGGTCTCATACATTTTCAAAATGAATTCAGCACGTTCCTTAGCATCAACATGAACTCTCTCATGAATAGGTAGAGGAAGTATATCAAGTGGAGTACGGGGATCAAAACCATACACTACTTTGAAAGGACTTACCTTGGTAGTAGAATGTGTTGCCCGATTATATGCAAACTCAATATGAGCCAAACATTCTTCCAATTGCTTCAAATTTTTCTTCAAAATAGCTCTCAACATAGTACCCAAAGTGCGGTTCAACACCTCAGTTTGTCCATCAGTTTGTGGGTGACAAGTTGTAGAAAACAACAATTTTGTACCCAACTTATTCCAAAGCGTGTGCCAAAAGTGACTCAAGAATTTTGCATCACGATCTGAAACAATAGTATAAGGCATACCATGCAAACAAACAATTTCTTTGAAAAAGAGATCAACAATATAACTAGCATCATCAGTCTTATGACATGGTATAAAGTGTGCCATCTTAGAAAATCTATCCACAACAACAAAAATACTATCACTCCCCCTCTTAGTCCTAGGCAGTCCTAAACAAAGTCCATAGAAATATCTGCCCAAGGAATAGAAGGAACAGGAAGTGGCATGTATAAACCATGTGGATTCAAGCGAGGCTTAGCTTTTTGACATGTAGTGCAGCGAGCAACAAAATGCTCAACATCTTTCCTCATCCTTGGCCAAAAGAAGTGTGTGGCCAAAATATCCTCCGTCTTCTTGGCACCAAAATGACCCATCAATCCACCTCCATGCGCCTCCTGTAACAACAAAAGACGAACGAAACCAACTGGAATGCATAGGTGGTTAGCTCTAAACAAGAATCCATCATTCAACACAAATTTATTCCATGCACGACCTACTTTACAATGGAGCAATACATCCTTAAAATCAACATCAGCAGCATATTGTTCTTTAATTGCCTCATGTCCAAAAATACTACAATCAAGTTGAGACAATAAAGTATAGTGCCTAGATAAAGCATCAGCGATCATATTATCCTTCCCTTTCTTATGTTTAATAATGTAAGAAAAAAACTCAATAAACTCAATCCATTTAGCATGTCTACGTTTCAAATTACATTGAGAATGAATATACTTAAGTGATTCATGATCAGAATGAATAACAAATTCTTTGGGCAACAAATAATGACGCCATGTCTCTAAATAACGTACAAGTGCATACAATTCCTTATCATACGTGGAGTAATTCAAAACAGACCCAGTAATTTTCTCACTAAAGTATGCAACAGGTTTACTATCTTGCATCAAAACACCACCAATGCCTATACCACTAGCATCACATTCAAGCTCAAAAATCTTATCAAAATCAGGTAATTGCAGCAATGGTGCATGTGTAAGTTTATCCTTCAAAGCATCAAAAGACTCATGATGTACCTTACCCCAATGGAAATCAATGCCCTTCTTTGTCAACTGATGCAAAGGTGCAGCAATGGTGCTGAAATCTTTGACAAAGCGGCGGTAGAAACCTGCAAGACCAAGAAAACTCCTCACCTGTGTGATAGTTTTTGGTACAGACCAGCTCTTTATGGCTTTAATCTTCGCCTCATCCACCTCAATTCCCTGTGGAGTCACAACATAGCCAAGAAAAGAGACTCGATCCATGCAAAAGGTGCACTTCTCAAGATTACCAAATAAATGTGCATCTCGTAAAGCATCAAAAACAGCACGCAAATGATTCATATGTTCATCTATGGATTTGCTATAAATCAAGATATCATCAAAGTAAACTACAACAAATTTGCCAATGAAAGCTCTTAAACCCTCATTCATCAAGCGCATGAAAGTACTAGGTGCATTAGTTAAACCAAAAGGCATTACTAACCACTCATATAATCCAAATTTGATTTTGAAGTTGTTTTCCATTCGTCTCGAAGTTTCATTCTAATTTGATGGTAGCCACTACGCAAATCAATTTTAGTGAAAATTATAGCACCACATAACTCATCAAGCATGTCGTCTAGCCTAGGAATAGGATAATGATACCTAATAGTAATATTATTAATAGCTCTACAATCTACACACATACGCCAAGTACCATCTTTCTTAGGAACCAAAAGTACAGGAACAACACAAGGACTAAGTGATTGACGAAGATATCCACGATCCAAAAGGTCTTGAACTTGTCGTTGTATCTCCTTAGTCTCCTCAGAGTTGGTCCTATAAGCAGCACGGTTTGGCAAAGTAGCACCCAGAATCAAATCAATTTGATGCTCAATCCCTCTCAAAGGTGGCAATCCCGGGGGTATCTCAGCTGGAAAAACATCCTCATACTCCTGCAAAAGGTTAGTGACAGCAGGAGACACAGCACTAGAAGCAATATCATCAAGCGAAAACAAAGCTTCTTTGCATATCAAAGCATAGCAAATATCATCATTATCAGAAATTTCAGCAAGCTTAGATTTTGTTGTAAGACATGAACGATCTTGTAATTTAATTCCAGCACCCTTAGAACTTGAAGAATCATTAACATTACTAGGTGTAGAATTAGAATTAACAGGTTGTTGAATTTCAGGACCTTTATTTTTCAAACTAGCAGCTCTTTCTAAATCAGCTTGTACAATTTTAGCAGGGGTCATTGGTAACAAAGTAATTTTAGTTCCTTTATGCATAAAAGTGTACTTATTACTTCTACCATGGTGTACAACATCATTATCAAATTCCCAAGGTCTACCTAATAAAAGTGAACATGCTTGCATGGGTACGACATCACAATCAACATAATCCACATAAGAACCAATGGAAAAAGGAACTCTGCAAGTTTGTATTACCTTAGATTTGCCAAAATCGTTTAACCACTGAATGTAGTATGGATGTGGATGTGGACGTGTGGTCAAAGCAAGCTTGTTGACCATATCAGAACTCACCAAGTTATTGCAGCTCCCTCCATCAATGATGACACGTGCTCGACGGTTCTTGATGATGAAGAAAATCTGGTACCAGTTGTGGTGCTGCATCGTCTCGGGCTGATGAACTTGTGTGCAAAGGACACGTTGAACAATAATGTTCATGTATCCTGTGGTGTCTCCGCCTCCAAGGACGAGGTCACTGCCGGTGGAAGCGATGTCCTCCTCCTCATCCTCCACATCGGAGGTGCTCATGTAACCGCCATTGTCTGTCGCCACATATGCCCGCCTACTTGGACAATCTTTCTGCACATGACCAAGTCCATGGCAGCGGTGGCACTGAATCCCTGTAGTGCGCCCTGTCGAAGCAACAGAGGAGGCACTACTAGTTGGTACCTGCACAAAAAGTTTACCTGAGCGCGTAGAAGGTGCAGGGGCTGATCTTGGGGCTGCAGAAACAACACTGGTTCCCTTGGTAGCTGCTGGTGGGGACGGCCGGAAAGATGGCCTGGGCAGCTCCGAAATTCCCGTCGAGCATGGGGGGTAGGAGTTCCTTGACTTGGTGTACTCCTCAAAAGCCTGGAAAAGTCCCTGTGATTCCTTCTCTGCAAGCATAGCATACTGGAAACACTGGGTGAGGGTATAATATTCTTTATAATCAAGGATGTCCTGAATTTCTTTTCTTAAACTAGAATAAAAGCGACAAATCTAATCCTCTACTTTTTCAACTACAGCACAACGAATCAAACCCTTCTGAAGCTCACTAAAATACTCCTGAACAGTTTTATCTCCTTGTTCTAAACGTTGCAGTTTATTACCAATCTCTATATAAAAAGAAGGGGGGACAAAACGATCACGCATTGCTACCTTAAGTTCTTCCCAAGTAGTAGGTAAATCAGTTTCAGCAGCTAGACCACTCCACCAAACAATAGCAAAGTCCTTAAACTCACTAGTAGCTTGTCTAACTCTATGTTGTTCAGGAACAAGGTGGTCATTAAATTTTTGTTCTACAGTCATCTCCCAATCAAGATAAACATCACCATCATACTGACCCAAAAACGAAGGAATTGAAAACTTAATTTTAGCATACGGGTCATCTAGAGCATAGTTACCGTGTGGACGACAATTGTAGTTATGGAAACCACCCATACCTTGAGTATTATGTTGCAAACGACGTCGTAATCGTGCGGTCCTTGTAGCTGACCTATCCACGGTGCCATCAGCCTTATACACCGTGTCTTCATCATGGACGTCTTCAACATCGTTGTTGTTGTTATTGGTGTTCGTATTGTTGGTTTTAGGAGCGGTCTCCAACGCGACAACCTGATCGGTTAACTTAGAGACCCGCTTCTCTAACCGCTTGATGCTTTCTCCAATGTGAAGCTTGCTGACCGCATCAGTAACGGCTCTGGTGATCGTCTCTGCCAAATCACTCTGACCAGCCTGCAAAGCCTTCTGGAGCTGCTCTTGGCTCACGCACTCAGCAAATTGTGAGGGTGAAGCCATCTCTCCGTCGTCACTTCCTGCCATCACAAACACCAAAACAGGAAACAAACAGTGAAGGTTATCCCTACAAAACAGCTAAGCAGTTGTGCCTCTTAACACAACAAAAGGAAACTCCTTACAAAGCTCTTACAAAGTTCTGAAAAGCAAAACAAAGGATACCAGAGAGATGTGTTCCATGATTGCAAGGGTCACAAAATAACCTGTGTGCTGTCCAGAGAAATATGTAGAGCTAGGAAGGCCAAATATATATATGTGAGTGGTACACAAATATAAAACAGATAGTAAAGCTGAATAAGTGCCCAAGTAACTTGTCCCTAGTTGCTGGTCTAAATATGTCCTAGAACAGTAGTGATAGCAAAGTAGAAACAAGGAGACAAAGGCACAACATGCGATAATAGGGGGCTTAGTGCAAAGCAGCCAAATCCAGAAATTTCACGGGGCTAGATGTAGCACTAGTAGAAATTCCAAATTTCTTTTTTTCATTTTATTTTTTCGATATTTTTCTCCAACTCACTAACAATGGAGGAGAATCCACAAAAAATTTCAGCTCTAACAGAAATAGGATGTGGCCTACCGAAAATCTTGAAGTTGCAGAAAACGTCGGGTTTAAACTTAAATCAATTTTTTCTTTATCTTCCCGATTTTTTTTGAATTTTTTTGACGAGGGCACACAGGGCAGAGCCGAGTGTGGGTATGCCGAACTTTGAGTCAAGAATCTCCTGTAAAAATTTCAGCCAAAATGGACAACCGAGCAAAAAGTTATGCCTATTTTATCAAAGGGGGGTCGGAGTCGGTTTTCCAGAAACCCGAGTCGGTTAGTGGTCGAGTTTGGAATCAGGTAAGATTTTTTTTGGCGGCGTGGATGCAGCGGAAAGTGGAATTTGTGGTGATTGGTCCGAGGTGTTTGAGGGTGGGTTTAGCGTGGAATTAGGGTGGGTGTATCGATCAATCAACCCTAGCACAGAAAGCTGATAGAACAGAGGATGGTGAAGGGGATGGCGGCTAGGGTTGCAAGGGAAACACTACTGATGAGAAAAACATAAACTAAACCAGCGACTAAACAAAAACTAGGGCACAAACTCAACACTACAGACTCTGAAATTGAAATATGCAAAGGCTAAACACGTGGTTATGGGCGGAGGGGAAATTTTTTTTTGGCTTTTCTGTGGATGATAGGATGAACACAAAACAAAATTAACTAAGGGTAGTGCGAACCTGACGGTGCACCTAAAGCTCTAATTACCACTTGATGTGGACAAGGGTTCCCGATCTTCTGAAAGGTTCTGGATACGTTGATTTGGTCGGAGGCGACACACAAATCGATCCGGCTTCAGAACAGCATGTTCTAAACCCCGCAATCGCAGCACGACGTCTCCTGTAGTTATCAACCATCCTAAAACGATTGACCTTGCCGAGAAGGCTAATCCCTGCCTGCGAATCAAGCACACATGCAAGAACAAAGAAGAAAGCAACACAATTGCAGATGTATTATGAATCTCACGAAGATGGGGTCTCACAAACCGTGATGACGCCGAAATTGTTATGAACAGAATAATCTAAGCAAAACCCGAACCCTAATGGTATGGCGGCAGCTGTATATGAAGACCCTGGGGTCGTGCAACACCCTCTAGACGCACCCCTACTTGGGCTCAACTAGATACAAAGCCCAAAGGCCAAAAATAGGCGACACAGCACCGAAACAGATTCTGGACTCTCTCTTGTTTCGACGATTCCCGATGACTCCGGATGACTTTTGATATGAGACCCACGGAATTGGAAAGGTCTTCTTCTTTTCTTTCCATACATACGTAGAACGTCCAAATCCGAGTCTGTATGTGTTTTGGGCATCCGTTTTAGTGCAGACTGGTCCTGAGCCCCGAAACACACTTGAAGTCGGTTTTGGTTGGGCCTCCACCTTGGCTTCCACGTCCTTGCTGGTCCTCCACGTCTCCAAGTCCTTCTCCCATTATCTCCTAGTCCTCTCCATGGTTCCTAATTACAATATAATCATTAGGTAGCAAACCATTCTCAAAAGTGACATATAATGAAGAACGTAGGAACCAGCTCACCTCTAAATTTAGTCGTCGTGCACGAGCTCTAGTCATTAGACCTTGCAAGTCCAGAATTGGAGGAGTGTTGCATGTATCCTTAGGAGTGATGTCCTCATCAGGGTGTCCTTGAGATTGTGATCTAGGCTGTTACTCTTGGTCTGTGGTGAGACCTAGATCGGCTAGGTTTCAGTGATCGAGCCTATCGTGATTGGTTGTGAAGGCCGTCACAAGATTGTACCCAGTTTGAGCCTGCTAGTGAAAGGGGCATCAATAGTGGGCATCTATGTTGGCTCGTGGAGTCCGGCAAGTTCTCGAGGGAGGCGAGCTTGTGCCATGATGGCAGCGGTGACGCGCATCGTGTCTTCACTCTTGGAGTGATTGCAGGTTCAACGAAGAGTAGGGGAAGGGATCGGAACTCTGGCGGGATTGGTCCAACAAAGAGTAGGGGAAGGCGCCATCCTTCGGAGACCTTGGGAAAAAATTATGAGCATTCCTTGATCTCTTCTTTACTATTCCACAAATGTTTGCTCTAGTAATTAGGTTGAATTGTGGCTTGCATAGGCTAGTGTGTTTGGCTTTCGTACTTGCTTTCATCATGAACCCAAGGTTGTGTAGGATTGTGGCCTACTAGAATTGTTTAGGTTGCAATGCTTGTTAGACTCAAGTATTGTGAATTGAAGTATTTGGATTCGTTAGTGTAAGGACTCTCGGTACGCCTTCGGTCCTTACACTAAGGCTCATGCATACCCACTTGGTTCTTAATTGTCTTGGTTCTCATTTACTTGGTCCTTATTTGCCATTTGCAAAAACTATTAGGCCATGGAGAGCCACTATTTGAAAAGGAGTGGTTGAGAGTTCCTTTAATGCTCCAAGTGTGGTGTTTATTTGGGTGTTCACTGAGAGCACTTGAAAATTGGAGAATTTCCTTGATTCAGCAAAAATCTGGTAGTGGCCATGTTGTCTGCTCTAGGAACCGTACAATCCACTTTAGGGACTGTACATTACAGTCTGTCCTCCAGGGATTAGTGTTTTGGGGTTGTCTAGGCGTAGAGACCGGACAATGAGGTCTAAAGACCGTACAGTCCGGTCTATGCAGCTTTTCAGGCTTCTTCGAAGCAGACTGGATAGTCCGGTATAGAGACCGTACTGTCCCTTCACTATGGTTGGAACGCGAGTACACTTCCATTTTTGACTATTGATCTCGATGTTGTGTGATCTTGGCCGCCAATTGTGCTTTGACCTAGGTCAAAATAAAAATGATTCCTTCGCTCGTCCTGCCGACACCGAGAACTTGCCCAGGACACACCACCATCGTCACCCGCCTAGCCAACACCACCGTGATGCCTTCACCTCCCTGTCGTTGAGCCGCCGTACCACCGTATCCTTTTGCGCCTGCACCGTCTGTTGCCACCATGCAGGTTGCCTTTCCCTACACAGACACCCAAACCTGATGAGGACATCACTCCTATGGATACACACAACACTCCTCCAAATCTGGACTTGCAAGGTCCAATGACTAGAGCTCGTACACGACAACTAAATTTAGAGGTGAGCTCGTTCCTACGTTCTTCGCTATATGATGGGAGAAGGATTTGGAAACGTGGAGGGCCAGCAAGGGCTTGGAAGCCAAAGTGGAGGCCCAATCAAAACCGACTTCGAGTCTGTTTCGGGGCCCAGGACCAGTCTGTACTAAAACGGTCGCCCAGGACGCATACGGACTCGGATTTGGACGTTCTACATATGCACGGAAAGATAAGGAGAAGACCTTTCCAATGCCGCCGGCCTCATGTCAAAATTCATCCGGAGTCATCGGGAATCGTCAAAACAAGAGAGAGTCCAGAATCTGTGTCGGTGCTGCGTCGCTTATTTTTTGTCTTTGGGCCTTGTATCTAGTTGAGCCCAATTCGGGGCGCGTCCAGAGGGTCTTGCACGACCCTAGGGTCTTTATATACAGCCACCGCCGCACCATTAGGGTTCGGGTTTTGCTTAGATCAATTCTGTTCATAAACAGTTTCGCCGTTCATCGGTTTGTGAGACCCCAACTTCGAGAGTTTAATCATACATCTGCAATTGTGTTGCATTATTCGTTGTTCTTGCTTGTGTTCTTGATTCGCAGGCAGGGATTAGCCTTCTCGGCGAGGTCAATCGCCTTTTGGATGGTTGATAACCAGAGGAGACGTCGTGCTGCGATTGCGGGGTTTAGAACGTGCTGTTCTGAAGCCGGATCGATTTGTGTGTCGCCTCTGACCAAATCAACTTACCAAGAACCTTTCGGAAGATCGGGAACCCTTGTCCACATCAAGTGGTAATCAGAGCTTCAGGTGCACCGTCAGGTTCATACTACCCTTTAGTTTTGTTTTCGTGTTCTTCCTATCGTCCACTGAAAATACCAAAAAAAAATTTTCCCCGCCCATAACCACGTGTTTAGCCTTTGCATATTTCAATTTCAGAGTCCGTAGTGTTGAGTTTGTGCCCTAGTTCTTGTTTAGTCGCTGGTTTAGTTTGTGTTTTTGTCGTCAGTAGTGTTTCCCTTGCAACCCTAGCCGCCATCCCCCTCACCATCCTCGGTTTTGTCGGCTTTGTGTGCTAGGGTTGATTGATCAACACGCCCACCCTAATCCCACCCTAAACCTACCCTCACCACCTCGGACCAATTTTCATAAATTCCACTTTCCGCTGCATCCACCTCGCCAAAAAAAACTCCCTACCCGACCCCAAGCCCGACTCGGATTTCACTGAAACCACCGGGTTCTTCAAAACCGATTCCGACACCCCTTCGGTAAAACAGCCATAACTTTTCGCTCGGTTGTCCGTTTTGGCTGAAATTTTTACAGGAGATTCTATACGAAAAGTTGGGCATACCCACCTGGGAGAAAGCATTGAGCGGTTGGATAAGAGAGTCTCTAAGTTAACCGATCAGGTTGTCGAATTGGAGACCGCTGACAAGACCAACAACAACAACAACAACAACAACAACAACAACACCAACACCAACAACAACACCAACAACGACGTTGAAGGCGATCATGATGAAGCAACGGTGTATAAGGCTGATGGCACCGTCGATAGGTCAGCTACAAGGACCGCAAGGTTACGACGCCGTTTGCAATGTAACCCTCAAGGTATGGGTGGTTTCCACAACCACACCCGTCGCACACAAGGTAACTATGCTCCAGATGATCCGTATGCTAAAATTAAGTTTTCAATTCCTTCGTTTTCGGGTCAATACGATGGTGATGCTTACCTTGATTGGGAAATGACGGTAGAACAAAAATTTAATGCCCACCTTGTTCCTGAACAACATAGAGTTAGACAAGCCACTAGTGAGTTTAAGGACTTTGCTATTGTTTGGTGGAGTGGTCTAGCTGCTGAAACCGATTTGCCTACTACTTGGGAAGAACTTAAGGTAGAAATGCGTGATCGTTTTGTTCCTCCTTCTTTTTATAGAGAAATTCGTAATAAACTGCAGCGTTTAGATCAAGGAGATAAAACTGTTCAGGAGTATTTTAGTGAGCTTCAGAAGGGTTTGATTCGTTGTGCTGTGGTTGAAAAAGTAGAGGATCAGATTTGCCGCTTTTATTCTGGTTTGAGAAAAGAAATTCAGGACATCCTTGATTATAAAGAATTTTATACCCTCAACCAGTGTTTCCAGTATGCTATGCTTGCAGAGAAAGAATCACAGGGACTTTTCCAGGCTTTTGAGGAGTACAGCAAGTCCAGGAATTTCTACCCACCACGGCCGACGGGGACTTCGGGGCTGCCCAAGCCATCTTTCCGGCCGCCCCCACCAGCTAGTGTTGTTTCTGCAGCACCAAGATCAGCCCCTGCCCCTTCTACGCGCTCAGGTAAAAATTCTGTGCAGGTACCGGCTAGTAGTGCCTCCTCTGTTGCTTCGACGGGACGCACTACAGGGATTCAGTGCCACCGCTGCCATGGTCTTGGCCATGTGCAGAAAGATTGCCCAAGTAGGCGGGCATATGTGGCGACAGATGATGGCGGTTACATGAGCGCCTCCGATGTGGAGGATGAGGAGGAGGATGTCGCTGCCACCAGCGGTGACCTCGTCCTTGGAGGCGGAGATACCACGGGCTATATGAATATTATTGTGCAGCGTGTGCTTAGCACACAAGTCCAGCAACCCGAGATGATGCAGCGACATAACTTGTTCCAGATTTTCTTCGTCATCAAGAACCGTCGGGCACGTGTCATCATTGATGGAGGAAGCTGCAATAATTTGGTGAGTTCTGATGTGGTTAAGAAGCTTGATTTGACCACACGCCCACATCCACATCCATACTACATTCAGTGGTTAAATGACTCTGGAAAAGCTAAGGTAACACAAACTTGCAGAGTTCCTTTTTCCATTGGTTCCTATGTGGATTCTGTTGATTGTGATGTTGTACCCATGCAAGCTTGTTCACTTTTATTGGGTAGACCTTGGGAATTTGATAATGATGCTGTACACCATGGTAAAAGTAATAAGTACACTTTTATGCATAAAGGAACTAAAATTACTTTGTTACCAATGACCCCTGCTGAAATTGTACAAGCTGATTTAGAACGAGCTGCTAGTTTGAAAAATAAACGCCCTGAAATTCAGCAACCTGTTAATTCTGCTTCTACACCAAGTAATGTTAATGATTCTTCATGTTCTAAGGGTGCTGCAATTAAATTACAAGGTCGTTCATGTCTTGCCACAAAATCTGAGCTTGCTGAAATTTCTACTGATGATATTTGCTATGCTTTGATATGCAAACAAGCCTTGTTTTTGCTTGGTGATATTGCTTCTAGTGCTTTGCCTCCTGCTGTCACTAACCTTTTGCAGGAGTATGAGGATGTTTTCCCAGCTGAGATACCCCCGGGATTGCCACCTTTGAGAGGGATTGAGCATCAAATTGATTTGATTCCTGGTGCTACTTTACCAAACCGTGCTGCTTATAGGACCAACCCTGAGGAGACTAAGGAGATACAACGACAAGTCCAAGACCTTTTGGATCGTGGGTATGTTCGTCAATCACTTAGTCCTTGTGCTGTTCCTGTACTTTTGGTTCCTAAGAAAGATGGTTCTTGGCGTATGTGTGTAGATTGTAGAGCCATTAATAACATTACTATTAGGTATCGTCATCCTATTCCTAGGCTAGACGACATGCTTGATGAGTTATGTGGTGCTATAATTTTCACTAAAATTGATTTGCGTAGTGGCTACCATCAAATTAGAATGAAACTTGGAGATGAATGGAAAACAGCTTTCAAAACCAAATTCGGGTTGTATGAGTGGTTAGTAATGCCTTTTGGGTTAACTAATGCACCCAGTACTTTCATGCGTTTGATGAATGAGGTTTTAAGACCTTTTATTGGCAAATTTGTGGTTGTTTACTTTGATGATATCTTGATTTATAGCAAATCCACGGATGATCATATGATTCATTTGCGTGCTGTTTTTGATGCTTTGCGAGTTGCACGTTTATTTGGTAACCTTGAGAAGTGCACCTTTTGCACGGATCGAGTCTCTTTTCTTGGCTATGTTGTGACTCCACAGGGAATTGAGGTGGATGAGGCGAAGATTGAAGCCATAAAGAGCTGGCCTGTACCAAAAACTATCACACAGGTGAGGAGTTTTCTTGGTCTTGCAGGTTTCTACCGCCGCTTTGTCAAAGATTTCAGCACCATTGCTGCACCATTGCATGAGTTGACAAAGAAGGGCGTTGACTTCCATTTTGGTAAGGTACATCATGAGTCTTTTGATGCTTTGAAGGACAAACTTACACATGCACCATTGCTGCAATTACCCAATTTTGATAAGACTTTTGAGCTTGAATGTGATGCTAGTGGTATAGGCATTGGTGGTGTTCTGATGCAAGATGGTAAACCTGTTGCATACTTTAGTGAGAAAATTACTGGGCCTGTTTTGAATTATTCCACGTATGATAAGGAACTATATGCACTTGTACGTTCTTTAGAAACGTGGCGTCATTATTTGTTGCCCAAAGAATTTTTTATTCATTCTGATCATGAATCACTTAAGTATATTCGTTCTCAAGGCAATTTGAACCGTAGACATGCTAAATGGGTTGAGTTTATTGAGTCTTTTCCTTATATTATTAAACATAAGAAAGGGAAGGATAATGTGATTGCTGATGCTTTATCGAGGCGATATACTTTGTTGTCTCAACTTGATTGTAGAATTTTTGGACTTGAGGCAATTAAAGAACAATATGTTGTTGATGTCGATTTTAAAGATGTATTGCTGCACTGTAAAGAAGGTCGTGCTTGGCACAAATTTGTGTTGAATGATGGATTCTTGTTTAGAGCTAACCGCCTATGCATTCCAGTTGGTTCCGTTCGTCTTTTGTTGTTGCAGGAGGCGCATGGAGGTGGATTGATGGGTCATTTTGGTGCTAAGAAGACAGAGGATATTTTGGCCACACAATTCTTTTGGCCAAGGATGAGGAAAGATGTTGAGCGTTTTGTTGCTCGCTGCACTACATGTCAAAAAGCTAAGTCTCGATTGAATCCACATGGTTTATACATGCCACTTCATGTTCCTTCTATTCCTTGGGCGGATATTTCTATGGACTTTATTTTAGAACTGCCTAGGACTAAGAGGGGGAGCGATAGCATTTTTGTTGTCGTGGATCGTTTTTCCAAGATGGCACACTTTATATCATGTCATAAAACTGATGATGCTAGTTATATTGCTGATCTTTTTTTCAAAGAAATTGTACGTTTGCATGGTATGCCTTCTACTATTGTTTCAGATCGTGATGCAAAATTCTTGAGTCATTTTTGGCGCACGCTTTGGAATAAGTTGGGTACAAAGTTGTTATTTTCTACAACTTGTCATCCACAAACTGATGGACAAACTGAGGTTGTGAACCGCACTTTGGGTACTATGTTGCGAGCTGTTTTGAAGAAAAATTTGAAGCAATGGGAAGAATGCTTACCTCATGTTGAGTTTGCTTATAATCGGGCAACACATTCTACTACCAAGGTAAGTCCATTCAAGGTAGTGTATGGTTTTGATCCCCGTACTCCACTTGATATACTTCCTCTACCTATTAATGAGAGAGTTCATGTTGATGCTAAGGAGCATGCTGAATTTATTTTGCAAATACATGAGACCACTAGACTTAGCATTGAAAAGATGAATGAAAAGTATAAAATTGCTGGTAGTAAGGGAAGAAAGGAAGTAAAGCTTGATGTAGGAGATTTAGTGTGGTTACACTTAAGGAAGGATAGATTTCCAGAATTGAGAAAGTCTAAACTAATGCCTAGAGCTGATGGTCCATTCAAAATAATAGAGAAGATTAATGATAATGCATACAAACTTGAGTTGCCTCCCGAGTTCGGGGTTAGTCCTATTTTTAACATTTCAGATTTGAAACCATACTTGGGAGAAGAGGATGAGCTTGAGTCGAGGACGACTCCACCTCAAGAGGGGGAGGATGATGAGGACATCACTCCTATGGATACACACAACACTCCTCCAAATCTGGACTTGCAAGGTCCAATGACTAGAGCTCGTACACGACAACTAAATTTAGAGGTGAGCTCGTTCCTACGTTCTTCGCTATATGTTACTTTTGAGAATGGTTTGCTACCTAATGATTATTTTATAATTAGAAACCATGGAGAGGACCAGGAGATGATGGGAGAAGGATTTGGAAACGTGGAGGGCCAGCAAGGGCTTGGAAGCCAAAGTGGAGGCCCAATCAAAACCGACTTCGAGTCTGTTTTGGGGCCCAGGACCAGTCTGTACTAAAACGGTCGCCCAGGACGCATACGGACTCGGATTTGGACGTTCTACATATGCACGGAAAGATAAGGAGAAGACCTTTCCAATGCCGCCGGCCTCATGTCAAAATTCATCCGGAGTCATCGGGAATCGTCAAAACAAGAGAGAGTCGGTGCTGCGTCGCTTATTTTTTGTCTTTGGGCCTTGTATCTAGTTGAGCCCAATTCGGGGCGCGTCCAGAGGGTCTTGCACGACCCTAGGGTCTTTATATACAGCCACCGCCGCACCATTAGGGTTCGGATTTTGCTTAGATCAATTCTGTTCATAAACAGTTTCGCCGTTCATCGGTTTGTGAGACCCCAACTTCGAGAGTTTAATCATACATCTGCAATTGTGTTGCATTATTCGTTGTTCTTGCTTGTGTTCTTGATTCGCAGGCAGGGATTAGCCTTCTCGGCGAGGTCAATCGCCTTTTGGATGGTTGATAACCAGAGGAGACGTCGTGCTGCGATTGCGGGGTTTAGAACGTGCTGTTCTGAAGCCGGATCGATTTGTGTGTCGCCTCCGACCAAATCAACTTACCAAGAACCTTTCGGAAGATCGGGAACCCTTGTCCACATCAAAACCGCCGCTCTTGTGCAGCCATGCCACGCTCGCCAATAGAACCCCGGTCGCCACCTCCACCAAAAGTCGCCGCCGCTCGCCACCTACCGCCATGCATCGACACCCGTAGCTACCGTTGTTTGTCCTTCCAATGTGTGAAGCCACCAATGCTTCCACTTTCTCACGCGCGCATCTTCAATGCCGCACCCCCCTCCGCCGTGCTCCACCACCAATGCCTAGGGCAAAGTTTACCCCTTTTCTTCCATTGTCGACATGTAGACCTGAATTCCAGGATCGGCTTCGAGTTTCTTACATGGTTTGATTCCTCTATCCCTCGAGTATTGTCCTTATAATCCATTCATCATATTATACATTGAATCACGAGCAAATTCTTGTTTTGATGCAATTGGATAAAATGGCTAGTCTTTAGTTGCATTAATTAGGTAATTAGCTCAACCTAGATTGCAACTAGTCTCGTGCTTATCTATTGATTGCAATTCTAGGGTTTGTCTCTTGTCTAGTTTGCAATTAGATTTATTGCTCATCATTTAATTGCAATTCTAGATGACTCACACCAGCCACATATTGTCGATGATCACTGTTGTTCCATTGCTTTTTTTTGTTCTTTGCTTGTAGATCATATACATAGGTTCTATCCTTATCCTATCTCTACCTACGTGCATACAGTGACAACTTGTAGTTGATCAGTCAAACAGTCAGCTATGGCAGGATCAAGATATCTAGATAAGGGTAAGGGCAAGATGCCTAAGCAGAGAAAGGCAGGAAGAGGACTAGGATTGACCTAGAGACAAAGAGAGCCAGACAGGTTGCACAACACTTAGACGTGATGAAGCAGTCTCACAGGACACTAGGGTCAATATTGATCCGTGAGAGGCATCTTGAGACAAACAACCCATACCTGAGGAGGAGGACAGCCCCAAAGCTGTACACGAGGATCCAAGTCCTAGCTTGGGCGCACCATACACTGCCCTCTCGCCAAATAGGTTCGTCGAGAACTATGGACCAGGTCACCACTAGGCAATTAGAGGAGGAAGAGTACGAGGAGGAGCCAACAAAGTATGACTCTGAGGAGTCAGATTCAGAAGAGTCTGAGGGGGAGCAGCCACAACAGGAGGCACCTCAGCCATAAAGGATAGCCTACCATACAGGAGGCCCATAGTGCACCTGTGTTGTGTGCACCAGGAGGCCGCAAAGACTAGTAGAAGCAGCTAGAGAGAGGGACATCCTTGACATTCCCACCCAGTATCTCAAGGTTCATCGCCTTGTATAGTTGGAGGAGTGGATTCCCATTTTGAGGGACCCAACCGAAGGAGATAGGTTCTGCACAGACCTACAAAGGAGGATTGGTGAGGGACTTTGTCGTTACCTTGCCAGGAAGGGAAAGACAAGGGTGTTTGTGCCACAACAGTAGGTGAGCTACCAGGCTTTAAGGAGAGCCACTAGCACATACATGGAGTAGTACTTTGACTACATGCCCGGACTCGTAGAGTTAGTCACCACCCCCTATAGGTATAGTGAAGATATAGGGCTAGAGTTCTCCACTTCATTTTGGGTAGCCAGAGATTGCTCTGAGATCTAGTTCATGTTTAAAGGAGAGCCCTAGCATCTGAGCAAGCAGGATCTTATTCCAACACTTGGCCTGATAGCCTCAGACACATAGCTGTATAGGAGTGCCTATGGTGACTGGGCTCCATCCTGTAGACCGCAGGGAGGGATGCTACCTCCAGACGACATGGTGTCTGTAGCCTTTCAACCACCTCACACCCTAGGGTTTGACAGAGATCCAACGTGACTCACTTTAGAGAAGAAGGTTGTCAGAGCGATAGTCACCAAGACTAGCATTCCCAGGTCAGGGTACAGGGAGGAGTTCACCTTGCTGCACTAGTGGGCAGTCACAACTATGCCATGCAGATAGATATTCGACTTAACGGATCTGATGATAGCAGAGGTGGAGGATATTTCTGAGAGGGTTGGAGGACGTCACCTAGTCTACGCACTGTATATTTGCTTTCTCATGAGGATACTTGGACTACTGATGGAGCAGAAGTGCAAGGCATTCCCTAAGGTCACCAGCAGCTATGCTCCACGCGTATCCAAGGGATCCCAATCAGCCTCCAGCCAGCAGATAAACGAGTAGGAGTCACCGCCAGTCACTCACGAGCAGGAGGCTCATCCAAAGATGGTAATTTCTGAGTCAGCCATTGTAGGAGCACCACTGCAACCGACAGTTTCAGAGATAGATCACGCCTTCGCTAGTGTAGCCCTTTTAGCCTTTATGTTTATGATAAGTAGTGGTTGTCATCAATCACTAAAAAGGGGAAGATTTTAAGCTTCATGACAATTGATGATTGGATCCTCAAGGTATGGATATTTTGGTGATTAATGACAATTGTGAAATTGTGAGCTAATATCAACATGAATGTTGTGTACGCCGGAATCATCTCTAGCTCTACTACAAATCCTATTGATGATGGTTGACTTAGTGATTGATGACAATGACCACAAGCATGGAGGCTTTATCAGCTTGATGGAGTCCAAGGGTGGATGGAGATGGATCAAGGCTAAGGAAAAGCTAGGAGCAAGTGTTTGAAACACTTGTCTTGTTGTTAAGGCTTGTGTCCATAGGAAAAAATAGGCTATTAAGGTATTCTAGGTCATATCTGTAAGGACCTACGCAAGCCACAAGTCAACAATTGTGGAATAGTAAAAAGGGGTCAAGGAATGCTCATAATTTTTTTCCCAATGTCTCAGAAGGATGACGCCTTCCCCGACTCCTCGTTGGACCATTCCTGCCAGGGTACCAGTCCATCTCGCCACCAATGTAGAGTTCTCGCACACGAGCCCACAATCACTACAAGAGTGAAGACATGGTTGTGTCACAGCTGCCACC
This sequence comes from Eleusine coracana subsp. coracana, assembly GCA_032690845.1. NCBI lineage: Eukaryota > Viridiplantae > Streptophyta > Magnoliopsida > Poales > Poaceae > Eleusine > Eleusine coracana. The sequence goes on from CM064418.1 coordinate 37,165,640, forward strand.
AAGGCACAAGATCATCTCCCTCGAGAATTTGCCAGACTCCCCGAGCCGACACGGGTGCTCACTAGTGATGCCGCTTTCACCGGCAGGCTCAAACCAAGTACAAATGTGTGACGGCCTTAACAACCACTCACAATAGACTCAATCACCGACACCTAACTAGTCTATGTCTCACCATAGACCAAGAGTAACAATCTAGATCACACCTTCAAGGACACCCTAGCCTAAGATGTGCAAGATGCTCAAGTGACTCTCAATAGCAGTCTCAAGATATGCAATATCTCCTCGTAGTGCTCTCCTATTTTCCTCTTGGCTCTCACCAAATGCTCTAAGCAATTCCATTGGCCATGAGAGGTCTCCAAGACCCTAGCAACAAAATTATATATGTGACTCCCCTTCCCAGAGGATCGAAGTCCCGACGGTGCTGATAATGCAGACACTTGATAACACAACGTCGGTTCAAATTTAAGTTGAATATTACATCATTAAAGTCATTAGAGTGCAGCAGAATATTACAAGTTCATAATGTTTTGAAAATAGCAGAAGCAAATCACGATAAGAAGCTTCGAGCTCGACGATACAACATAGTAATGGTTTATGCCCGAAGATCCATCACTCTAACAACACACATCAATACTGTGGCGGTGAGTCGGAATCCCAGTGGGCGGTCCAACCCTCAGGGACTTGCATGTCCCAGGGCAGCACATCTACAGGCAGTTCTAGATCTTCATTACCTAAAAAACAACGGTAGCACAAAGCCTGAGTACTAATTACTCAGCAAGTCTTACCCGTCGGACGCCTAGACATGCAATGGCTCTAATAGGTGACTTGTTTAAAAGGACTCGAACTAAGCAACCTAATAGTTCTATCAAGTTTTAGTTCTCAACTTAATTGGGTAGAGTAGAAATGTAACTTTAGTTGCAACAATAAGATATTAAAGCAATACATAAAGTAAAAGCAACATAAGAGAAATAATAGTAACATCAACAATAATCATCATAATCAATTTCCATGTACCATGTGCAACTACGTGATGACTCAGTGACCAAGTGGTACTCATTATTGCGACGGACAATAATTGCCGTTGATTTACACCAGCTGGGAAACCCAAAAGACACGACACATACACACCAATTAAGGTCGTATATGGCAACCTTTCACAAGGATGAAAAACAACTTGGTCCGGGTCCAGTCTCAGCGAGTGGGCATGCCGTTCTGTCAATAGTACTTTACGGTATGAACCACCCACTCCAGCAGCAGAAGGGTCAACGACCACTGTACTAGGTACCGTCCTCATTGCCGCACCAATGCTACATCAGCTTACTAGTGCCCATAGACTAGCATGCATTCGGTATTGTTCAATACTTGACCAAGGGGCCGACCACGGACGGGTCCTAGGTTCGACAAGGCAGGGCTACCGCAGTCAACACCCAAGTGTTGCTGCAAACCAACACATGCATCATCCCTTCCCGGTCATAACATTAAAATAAACTTCTTTTATTAATTCCCGCTCCAGTGGTCAAGTTTATTTCTTAGTAATGATATCTACCGAGTCTAGCAATTACTAAGCATAGCGACACAATATCGATACTACCAAAGTTCTAATGATAGTGGCGTAGGTCATTTGGGTATCATGCAAAGTGGGCTCCAATCAACTCCTATGACCTAATGCAACAATAATCTCAGACACTAGTAACATTGAAAACTAGCAAACTTTATGAAAAAGGCGAATGTAAACCGGGACTTGCCTGGATTGATGTTAGTGCTAGCAACTACAATTTCTTGTTCCTGAAGATCAAGGTCCTTTTGAATATCCTCTTCTTGCTCCTGGTCGTCGTTGCCTATATGATCGAATTGTATTAACGGCATTATCGATATACCGTTGATTGGAAATGATATGATGCACACACGCACCTTGTGTTTTAATGTCAATTAAAATTATTATTATGTTCTCGAAGCCATATGCTTCAAAGAAGTTGGTTTATTAAACATTATTTTAGGTATATATATCCTTTATGCATTAAACAAAGTAGATGAGTGATATGAGCAATCAATTTAATTAATTAAATAAATTTAGGTTTCTGGACTTGTGTGAATTACTGTGTACAGAGGCTTATGTGAGTGATTTTTGTGCCAAGTGGCAAGGGCCAATTATTTACAGAATAATTACTACAATTAATTTAATCAAATATACTAATTAAATTCCAGAGCCTAAAACATTTCATATTTTACTAAACCAAAAATTGTGGTGGTAGATAATTATGTGTTTACTTAGCATGCCAAAAATCACGATTTAATTCCATTCCTAGAATTTCTGGTGAATTAATTGGTGTCTGGACAATTAAATGAATCAATAAAATTATATGAATAGAGACATTGATTTGTCATTTTACTAAAATAGAGCTCCTTAAGGTGAATCTAACAAATTTTGTTTGGGCTCCATTGGATTTGAACTTGATTTAATATGAGTTTTCAAAGATTTATGCATTTTCTGGGGATTTCTTGTAAATTTTTGGTTTAAAGAAATGCCACGCATGCGACACATCAGCGGACACGTCGGTGACACCTCATCTGCTAGTAGGCGCCAGTGTGCAGGGGGTCAGCCGCGCCGGGGATTTTTGTATTTAAATTCAATTTGTAAAGGTTTCTAGACTTTAATTAATTATTTGGGGTATTTCTATAATTAATAAAATACTCATTAAATTCATAAAATTTTAATTTAATATTAGTAACATGATTATGAATTTATTTGGTATATGTTTTATAATAAAATTCTAGTTGGCTCTCTATTTGGTTTGTAGGGTTTTTAATTTTAATTGCCTGGGATTAAATCAAATAATTGGGGTGAGGCTTCATCAATTCATGCTATATTGATCATGATTTGTGCTCTTCAGGTTTGTTAATTAGAAGTGTGACACCTGGGGTGTCACAGTCCTCCCTCCTTAAAGAAATCTCGTCCCGAGATGTTGAACATGGCAAACTAGAAGGAAGTACGGTGGTCAAAACATACCTGCGTATGACGACCAAAATTTTGGGTAATGCGTACTTAGAAATTCCTCAGATTCCCAAGTGGATTCGTCTTCTGAATGATTACTCCATTGAACTTTGTAGAATTTGAGTGTTCTTTTATGGGTTGTGTGCTCCTTCTCATCAAGGATCCTTATCGATTGTTTGGAGTATGTGAGATCGGGTTGCAGTTGGTCATACTCTTTCAAGGCTTTGTCAATGGTTGGTTTGAGACACCGCTTCAACTAAGAGACAAGGAAGGTATTATGAACTCCAGATAGATTGGTGAGTAACTCTAGCTTGTAGGCTACCTTTCCACACCGTTCCAAAATTCGGAATGGCCCAATATAACGGCGAGCTAACTTTCCTTTGACTCCAAACCATTGGATGCCTTTCATACGTGACACGCGGAGATAGACGTAGTCACCTTTATTGAAATATAATGGCCTGTGTCGTCTGTTTGCATACTTCTCTTGGCGGCATTTAGCAGCTTTAAGATTTGCCTGAATGGTACGTACTTTTTCTTCAGAATCCTTGACAAGGTCAAGACCAAAGGTTACTCTTTCTCTAGATTTAGACCAGTTTAGCGGTGTTCTACAACTACGACCATAGAGTGCTTCAAATGGTGACATTTTTACACTCTCTTGGTAACTATTGTTGTATGAGAATTCCACATAAGGCAAATACTCATCCCAATTACCACCATGTGTTAAAACACATGCTCTAAGCATATCTTCCAAAATCTGGTTGACACGTTCAGTTTGTCCATCAGTAGCGGCATGGTAAGCCGAGCTCCGAATCAACTTGGTACCTAGAGATGCATGCAGTTGTTCCCAGAAACGAGCGACAAACTGCGAGAGCCACGATCTGTAACAATGGTCTTGGGTACTCCATCAAGACATAGAATTATTTCCATGTATAGTTTTGCATATTGCTTTATCTTGTAGGTGTTATTGATCGGTAGGAAGTGGGCAGATTTTGTGAGTCGATCCACAACGACCCAAATCGAATCATGCTTTCGAGAGGTGAGAGGGAGACCAACAATAAAATCCATGCTGATGTCTTCCCATTTCCAGGCGGGAATACTCAATGGTTGAAGTAATCCAGCCTGTTTCAAATGATCAGCCTTAACTTTCTGACAAGTATCACATTCTACGACATATCGAGCAACTTCTCGCTTCATCCTTGTCCACCAAATATTCTTCTTCAAATCTTGGTACATTTTATTACTACCGGATAGATACAATATTTGGAGTGATGTGCTTCATCCAAGATCTTCCGTCCGAGTTCGAAGTCTTTTGGTACTACGAAACGGTTATCGAACCATAGCATACCATCTGAGTCTTGGGTAAAACATTTTGCCTTATCATCTTTAATGTTTTGACGGATATGAGTCATACCAACATCCTTTTTCTGTGCAGCAATGATTTCTTCATGAATAGTAGAATGTACACTTAGGTTGCTAATCACTATAGCAGGTGAAACGTGAAGGACGGGTTTTGACGTAGTGATGTCGTCGTCGTGATATTCCAATATTAAGTGGTTGCAGTGTACCTTCCTACTTAACGCATCGGCGACTACATTGGCCTTGCCTGGATGATAATGAATCTTCAGGTTATAATCCTTAATCAGTTCTAGCCACCGATGCTGTCTCATGTTCAGATCAGTTTGGGTGAAGATATATTTCAAGCTCTTATGGTCTGTGTAGATGTGCACTAAGTTGCCGAGCAAATAATGCCTCCATATTTTCAGTGCAAGTACAACTGCAGCTAGCTCCAAATCATGAGTTGGATAGTGCCCTTCATGCTTCCGTAGCTGTCGAGATGCATTGGCTATGACACGACCTTCTTGCATGAGCACACATCCAAGTCCTGTCCCAGACGCATCATAATATACGTCGAACAGCTTGGTGATGTCTAGTTGAGCCAATACTGGGGCAGTGGTCAATAATTTCTTTAATATTTGAAATGCCTCTTCACAACTGTTGTTCCAATTGAACCTTTTCTCCTTTTTCAGCAGCTCTGTGATGGGTTTGGTCAGCCGAGAAAAGTTTGGAATGAACCTACGATAATATCCGGCTAGCCCGAGGAAACTGCGTACTTGGTGAACTGTCTTCGGTGGCTTCCAATCTAGCACATCTTGAACATTGCCAGGATCCACCGAGATACCTTCTGCAGAAACTATGTGACCAAGAAATGGCACACGGTCCAACCAAAATTCACACTTGCTTAATTTTGCATATAGCTTGTGATCTCGGAGGCGTTGAAGAACAATGTGAAGATGTTTGGCATGCTCTTCCTTGGACTTAGAATAGATGAGGATGTCATCAATTAATACTACCACAAATTTGTCCAACTCTGGCATGAATACCAAATTCATGAGGTACATGAAATGGGCTGGAGCATTTGTCAATCTGAAGGACATTACTAGGTACTCGAATAGCCCATACCTAGTAGAAAAGGCGGTCTTCGGAATATCTTCTACTCTAATCCTTATCTGATGGTAACCTGAGCGAAGGTCGATCTTGGAAAAGACCTTGGCACCAACCAATTGATCAAAAGGGATATCAATTCGGGGCAACGGGTACTTATTTTTGATCGTGACTTCATTCAATGGCCGATAGTCAACAACCAGACGTAGAGATTTGTCCTTCTTCTTCACGAAAATAGTAGGGCAGCCCCAAGGTGAAGTGCTTGGGTGAATGAATCCCTTTTCCAATAACTCATTCAATTGCTTTCTCAATTCGGCCAAATCATTCGGGGCCATCTTATAGGGTCGACGAGATATCAGAGAAGTTCCTGGCTGTAGCTCTATCTTAAATTCCACTTCACGGTCAGGCGGTAGGCCAGAGATATCTTTGGGAAACACATCCAGATACTCACAAACAACGGGAATGTTCTTGTTGTGATTGTCCTTCCAAGTGATGGAAAACCAAGGCTTTCGATGAATTGATGTTTAAAGAAATTGTGTCTTTTTCATGCAAAGGAGCGTTGATGTGAACGATATGGGGCTCGATGTCTAGCATGGCTCTATGGGTTTTCATCCAGAACAGACCCAAAATCAAATCAATTCCTTGGTGACTAAGCATGATAAAATCGGTAGGGTAGATTTTCTGATTTATTTCGAGTGGAGCTTTGCAAACTATTTGATTGGCACGGATTTGTCCAACGGGGGAACGAACTATGAAGCATTTTTCTTTAGTCTGGGGTTGAAGATTAAATTTTTGCATACATGCTTGGCTAATGAAATTATGTGTAGCACTAGAATCATAAAGTGCAAGGACAGGCTGGTGATAGAGCGAGAGCCCGGTGAGCACGGGTTCGCCCTGAGGAATATCTTCAGCATTGGTGTAGTTAACTTAGGCACCACGAGACGGTGCATTCACGGTCTTGTTCTGGTTCTGACGCGGGTTGGTGTTGTTATTGTAGCGCCTTGGTGCAGTGCAGTTCTTAGCAAAATGGTCGGTACGACCAGAATTGTAGCATGGGTGGTTGCTTCATCGATCAGCAGACGGTGGGGCACGAGCATTCTGGTTCCCTTGCTGCTGATATGGTGGACGGTACTGATTGTTCTGCCGCTGGTATGGTGCACGAGGTGGGAAGTTCTATTGCTGTGGGGGCCTCGAGTAGTTCTGACCAAACTGTCGTTGAAACTATTGCTGCGGTGATGCCCGGAAACGCTGTCCGATGGGGGAAGTATAAACCAGGAGATGCTTTGCCTGCGGGACAGCAGTGGCACTAGCATGGGCCTTCCTCTTGCGATCTTCTTCTTCAACTTGGTGCATGGCGCCTTCCTGGACAATAGTAGCATTGACCAAGTCATTGTATGTACCGGTTGTCTACCATGTCAGACGTTCCTTGAGCGTGGCATTCATCCCACGTAGGAATGCGTATCTTTTCTTCTCATTGGTATTAATATACTCCGTGGCATACTGAGCAAGATGATTGAAAGCTTTAGAATATTGGAGGACATTCCTCCCTCCTTGTTTTAGATCGATGAATTCCTGGAACATCCTCTGCATGAGTCCAGCGGAGATGAAATAAGCACAAAATGCAGTCTTGAAGTCATTCCATTCAACACAGTGTCCAACGGGTAGAGAAGCTTCGTAGTTCGCCCACCAGGCGCTAGCAGAGCCCTGGAGTTGTTGGGCGGCGAATAGCACCTTCCGGTGCTCAGTGGTCGGCATCCAGCGGCTCTCTGGCACGCTCGAAGGTTGGTGGATGGGTACCCAAAAAATCTGAGTAAGTGCTCTGTCGGGGCTGATTGTTGTTGTTATGGTGGCCTCCCTGTCCAGCAAGGTGGGACGTGATATCCACTAGCTGACGAAGAATCTCAGAGTCATTTTGCTGCCGGTTGAGTGCAGCAGCCAACACCTCAGCTAGCGAGGGCTCAGCATGACCTCCTTGCTGAGAGCTTTCAGGGTCATCCTGATTCCGAGTATGCACCATGCTGCAATTTATACGGTTGCACATTAGTTATTCCTCAAAATAATCCATAAAACACATGTGCAGGAATATAAATTTGCAAGAGGCACGAATAAAATTTCAGAATGACAACCATCTCCATTAACTCAATTCAGACCACACGGTTGTTCAAGGACATCATCGCATTATTTCTTACACATAGGTACCAACACCTAGCCACGGTATTGCGGACACATAGTGCAAGATTCACACTCCTATATCGAACTAGGAATACTTATATTACACAACCATACACCAGGGTGTAGTGATACAACTACTCCTGGCCTATGTATTCCGGCTCTTCTTGTTCTTCTGGTTCCATAGGCTCTTCTGGTTCATCCAGATCCATCATTTCCACATCATTAATACCGACCGGGGCCATGTCTACATCCCCTTGTTCTCCATACTCCATGATGATCTCATCCCAATTTCCTTCAATAGGAAGGTGGGCAGCCTTGAATGCGTCCAAGTCATCTTGAGCCTCAATCGTATCATGCTCAAGATCTGCTGCATCCAGCAAGGCTTGGTCATGTTCTTCTATAATTGCATCCATCTCTTCATTCTTTGCTTGAATTTGTTGGTTCAGTTCTACAATTTCCTCATCCTTAGCTTGTATTTTGACTTCAGAAAGTCGAAGTGCAGCATGAAACACATCCAGATGCCAGCACAAGTATGTGCATAAGGCGAAAGTGGATAAGCCATAATACTCTATTATGGGCAGCATAGGATCATGGTGGTGATGGTTTGGATCAAAGATGAATCCACACGCCTAATCCACTCGAAATCCATCACATCATTAATGGGCAGCAAGGCGATGGGTGTTCCAGCAACATCATGCTTGTGGTCTTCACAGAACCGAGTAAGTGCCTTGAATGCAGCTACATTCCAGGTGGAAGGTAGATCTGTCCCGATGACGCTAACAGTCCAAGATTCCCATGTGGGAATGACCGAGTAATTGGCGGGAACCGCCACATGGATGACACATGAGGGGACTCCATGCTCCTGAAATTCCTTGCCAACATAGGTGGGAGGATTGGAATATCCAAATCTCTGGAGAACTCTCCAAAACAGGTGAACCATACCTGTGAACTCCAGACGGTCGATGATCTCCCAACCTGGTGGTGGTTGATTGGTGTTTTCAGCCATCTACAAGGAAAGTACTTCGATTGAGTCAAAGAGTACTATCAAGCTAGAATTCTTAAGAAGCTCTGGTGCAACAACAATAGCAGAAAGGATACAACCAATACATATCATGAGTCAACATAGCCTTAAGTACATAAACTCGGAACTTGTGACCATCGAGTTACAAAAGCATCTCACACAGTGATCCCCTAAAATACCACAACCTCGCGTGGTCGACAAAAGCCACCTACCCAAACGGTCCTGACTACGGAGACTAATCTAGTCTACCATGATCCTCCTAAGTCCTGCCTCCGGTTGGCGCCTCGTAGTCTATGTTAGACTCCTCGTCCATATCCTCCTGTGGCTCCTCCTCCTCTGGTGCTGCCGGTGGTGCAAGGGCCGCCTCTAGCTGCTGCAGCAGGCCCTGGTTCTCCTGAGCCAGGGTCTCTAAATCCTCTCCCATAAGCTCCATCTCGTATTGTGCAGCCGTCAACTGATGCTGTAGGTGCTCGTTGTGGTTGGCGCACTACTGCATAATCATGCCACGTCTGTCAACCTCCTGCGCGAGGGCGTCGCGCTGTACAGTCACCTCAGTAACGCGAGTCTCACTTGCCTCAAGAGCAGCGGTCAGCCACTGAATCTCTCTCTAATGTGCGTCGGCCTATGCCTGCAGGTCATTCCTCTGCACCCAGACCTGCTCGGCCTTAGCCAGTAGGATCCTGCTATGGCTGGTAGCCTCCTCATCCAAGTTGAGGAGGTACTCGGAGTAGTAGGACACACGGTGGTACCCCGCGTGGTACGTCGGGTAGTCATCACGGCCGATGCACCTCACGCGCCTCTGCTAGACCGGGTTGGCCTGGTGCCAGATGGGGATCATCTCAAATGTAGTCCCAGAGAGCGCTATTGTGTGGCACTCGCAGAAGTGGGTGAGAGCCCTGTGGGCGACTCTCTCCAAGCCCTCACGAAGGCTCCCACAAGTCACCGTGCTCTCCATACCTGCCGTGTCGAGGTTGCGCGGGTGAGTGGGCACGCTGATGTGCACCTCTGCAAGAGTCACGCCATGGCAGCGGATCTCGCGGCCCTTGTAGGAGGGTGGCTCGTTGTAGCCCAGCAAGCATAGAAGATCCTACAAAAGTGTAGGAAATCCACGGTGGTGGAGACCGGTGGTGTAGCGCCACCCGTCGTGCGAAAGCTCCTCAAAACCATGGTCACCCATCTGGAAAATAAACCCAATGGTGAGTATAATGTTCCATGAGTAACAATGCATTTCATATAAAGTGCTATGAAATATAGAAACAAAGGTTTAGTTCACATTTTCCAGCCTCAAGGGGCAATAATATGGCAATGGGTTTTAAAACGGATTCTATCTTGACTGTACCACAGTCAGAAAAGTGGATATTTTGAACAGAAAAAAAGGTCTTAAAAATTGGAGCCCAGAACCAAGTTATACTACACTTTCATAGCTTTCCAGATTGTATTTATATTCTCAAAAATCCCAAGTAAATCTGGACTTATGAATTCTGTAAGTTCAGGTTGGCAGATTCTAGTTCAGGATGACAGAGGCTGAGTGTTTTGGATCTACTGGACAGAGGGAACACAACAAAATTATGAAACCTATTGGAAATTAAAATATACTTCATGGTCTTTCCATATTGGGCTTAAACTCTTGCAAATTCGAAGTAGAACTTTAGTTATGAAATTTTTAAGTTCAGGGTCATGCTGAAAGCAGTGAGTTGACAGATTGCACTTGTTCTCTGATTTTGAGGTTGTTACTGTTATGATCGAATTTTAATTTAAATTCTAGTTGACAGGGGATATTGATACCTTTCTGAAAAGTATTTGTATGCCTTGTTTGGTTGAGTAAATTAATAGTTATGAATTTTTGAAGTGGGCAGCTAAAAACAGGACAGATTCTTGTTAACCTTGTTATTCAGAATTTTATACTTATCATGCTTAGAAAATTTTTATTCAGAGATTGGTGAGCAAGGAGAGAACCAAATTTTAGTTTAGTTATATTGGGATGCATGATGGAAAATTTTCATTTTATAATCCTAGCGTTCCTCAGAACACAACACATATTTTTGCCGTTACTTAGCGGCACGAGTATTCGGTGACGACCCGCGCTCAACACGTATGTCAATCTAAGTGATATACTAACGGTGTTAGTGTACCTGCAGAAGATCCATTTCAGAAACAATACATCAAATTCAAAAGAAACTATGAAAAGAAGCACATTTCTACTATTAACGATCCATGGAAAAAAGATCGCCCCGTGATAAGTCACGAGCCAACAGTGTCTCGTATCCGTCTGCGAGCACAGACATCGATATCACGCGTGTCGGTTAAGCATGCACGTACCTTCATTGAAGAAGCCGTAGATACAAGTAATATAAACAATCGTAACCTATGTTAGCCTTGTCACCGCCCTATTATCTATATGGGCAATACTAACGTATCCTCACTCGCAACGTCGTAGTTTTTGAAAATATGATTTATTTATTGTATTATCATGGACCACGGCTCTAATACCAGCTGTGGCTCCCCTTCCCGAAGGATCGAGGTCCCAATGGTGCTGATAATGCAGACACTTGATAATACAACATCGGTTCAAATTTAAGTTGAATATTACATCATTAAAGTCATTAGATTGCAGCGGAATATTACAAGTTCATAATGTTTTAAAAACAGCGGAAGCAAATCACGATAAGAAGCTACGAGCTCGACGATACAGCATAGTAATGGTTCATGCCTGAAGAACCATCACTCTAGCAACACACATCAATACTGCGGCGGTGAGTCGGACCCCCAGTGGGCGGTCCAACCCTCAGGGACTTGCATGTCCCAGGGCAGCACATCTACAGGCAGTTCTAGATCTTCATTACCTGAAAAACAATGGTGGCATAAAGCCTGAGTACTAATTACTCTTCAAGTCTTACTCGTCGGACGCCTAGACATGCAATGGCTCTAATAGGTGGCTTGTTTAAAAGGAGTCGCACTAAGCAATCTATTAGTTCTATCAAGTTTTAGTTCTCAAATTAATTGGGGTAGAGCAGAAATGTAACATTATTTGCAACAATAAGATATTAAAGAAATACATAAAGTAAAAGCAACATAAGAGCAATAATAGTAACATCAACAATAATTATCATAATCAATTTTCAAGTTCCATGTGCAACTATGTGACGACTCAGTGACCAAGTGGTACTCATTACTACGAGGGACAATAATTGCAATTGATTTACACCAGCTGGGAAACCCGAAAAACATGACACATACGCACCAATTAAGGTCATATATGGCAACCTTTCGCAAGGATGAAAAACAACTTGGTCCGGATCCAGTCTCAGCGAGTGGGCATGCCGTTCTGCCAATAGTACTTCGCGGTATGAACCGCCCACTCCAGCAGCAGAAGGGTCAACGACCACTGTACTAGGTACCATGCTCATTACCGTGCCAATGCTACATCAGTTTACTAGTGCCCATAGACTAGCATTGATTCGGTACTGTTCAATACTTGACCAAGGGGCCAACCACGGACGGGTCCTAGGTTCGACAACGCAGGGCTACCGCAGTCAACACCCATGTGTTGCTGTAAACCTACACATGCATCATCCCTGCCCGGTCATATCATTAAAATAAACTTCTTTTATTAATTTCCGTTCCAGTGGTCAAGTTCATTTCTTAGTAATGATATCTACCGAGTCTAGCAATTACTAAGCATAGCGACACAGTACCGATACTACCAAAGTTCTAATGACAGTGGCGTAGGTCATTTGGTTATCATGCAAAGTGGGCTCCAATCAACTCCTATGACCTAATGCAACAATAATCACAAACACTAGTAATATTGAAAACTAGCAAACTTTATGAAAAAGGCGAATGTAAATTGGGGCTTACCTGAATTGATGTTAGTGCTAGCAACTACAATTTCTTGTTCCTGAGGATCAAGATCCTTCTGAATATCCTCTTCTTGGTCCTGGTCGTCATTGCCTATATGATCAAATTGTATTAACGACATTATCGATATACCGTTGATTGGAAATGATATAATGCATGCAAGCACCTTATGTTTTAATGTCAATTAAAATTATTATTATGTTCTGGAAGCCATATGCTTCATAGAAGTTGGTTTGTTAAGCATTATTTTAGGTATATTTATCCTTTATGCATTAAACAAAGTAAATGAGTGATATGAGCAATCAATTTAATTAATTAAATAAATTTAGATTTATGGACTTGTGTGAATTACTGTTTAGAGAGGCTTATGTGAGTGATTTTTGTGCCAAGTGGCAAGGGCCAATTATTTACAGAATAATTACTAGAATTAATTTAAGTAAACACACTAATTAAATTCTAGAGCCTAAAACATTTGATATTTTACTAAACCAAAAATTGTGGTGGTAGATAATTATGTGTTTACTTAGCATGCCAAAAATCAGGACTTAATTCCATTCCTAAAATTTTTGGTGAATTAATTGGTGTCTGGACAATTAAATGAATCAATAAAATTATTTGAGCATAGACATTGATTTGTCATTTTACTAAAATAGAGCTCCTTAAGATGAATCTAACAAATTTTGTTTGGGCTCCATTGGATCTGAACTCGATTTAATATGAGTTTTCAAAGGTTTATGCATTTTCTAGGGATTTCTTGAAAATTTTTGGTTTAAAGAAATACCACGCATGCGACACATCAGCGGACACGTCGGTGACACCTCATCTGCCAGTAGGCACCAGTGTGCAGGGGGTCAGCCGCGCCGGAGAGCGATCAAAGCTCACCGCCGATGGCTGTGCGGGAGGAAAGCTCGCCGCGGGACTATGCACATGACGCGCACATCAAGGCAAACACGTCTATGGGGTTGGCGAGGACGGAGGATCACCGGGAGGGGGTCGATAACGAGAGACGGCGGAGCGGAGGTCTTCGGCCATGTCGCGGGATCGGTAGGGAGCACCAAACTGGACTCCGTCTTCTCCTACAGCTTCACGGGGATGAGGCGCTCACCGGCATCGAGTTGGAGTGCGACGGTAAGGGCCAGAGATGGGAGCTCGTCGTGGAGCAGCTTCAGATTGGGCAGAGCAGAGACGGCGGCTGGGGAATGGTGATTTCCAGTGACTTGAGTGGAGGAAACAAAGGATAAATGGGTTAGGGAGGCGCGTAGGTGGTTTGCGCGTGTGGGAGAAAAAGGATAGGCGATGAGACTCACCGTGAGTACCCAATTTTGGCCGGCGACAGAGGAGCTCACCGGAGGGGTTCGCCTTGGTTTTTCTTCGAATTGATCGAGCACACGTAGGGAATTGCCGAGTGAGTGGCCTAGGGAGCTAGAGGGGAAGTGGACGAGAGCGCGGGGCTCTCGGCTAGGTTGGGAAGTAGGGAAGCAGTGAAGCTCAAGCTCGATGATGGCGGTGAGCAGAGGGTAGAGAGGAGCAACGTGAGGAAGTAGAGAGCAGAGAACAAAAGGGCAGCTGGGGACTGCGTTTGTGAGACGCGCGGGTGCGCTTTGATGCCGTGCAAGGTCAGTGAGGTGGTTGGGACCTGGGAGCGAGAAGAGGGGGCAGAATTGGAGTCCGGCCGGTCGGCCATGGCGATGGTGTGCAGGGAGGGGGGAAAGGCTGTCGGCTCGCGGGCGACAGGACGGGACAGCACAGGCGAGGCAGAGGGGTGGCAGGTGACACTGTCGCGCATGGAGTTCCGAGGTGGGGTGGCGTGTGTGGGAGAGGCGAGCAGGGCGTTTGCGTCGGCCGGGGGAGGAACAGTGCTGCACCGGCCCAATGGAGAAGAAAGGAAAATATTTTTCCTCTGAACCCCCTTGGAGATTTAGATCCTTACAAAAAGGTCCCTGGTCAATGGAAATTTCAAAACAAATAGCTAGGGGCCTACAAATAAGTTGTGATTTTGCACAATGGTCCTCTGTGATATTCCTGGTGCTCTGGTGGGACCCAATTGGTTAGAATTGTCCTGGATATTTTTGTATTTAAATTCAATTTGTAAAGGTTCCTATACTTTAATTAATTATTTGGGTTATTTCCATAATTGGTAAAATGCTCATTAAATTCATAAAATTCTAATTTAATACTACTAACATGATTATGAATTTATTTGGTATATGTTTTATAATAAAATTTTAGTTGGCTCTCTATTTGGTTTGCAGGGTTTTTAATTTTTATTGCCTAGGATTAAATCAAATAATTGGGGTGAGGCTTCATCAATTCAAGCTATATTGATCATGATTTGTGCTCTTCAGGTTTGTTAATTAGAAGTGAGACACCTGGGGTGTTATAATATAGGCTTCCAACCTCAAACTAGTTGTTTCTCCACGAAATCAGCTTTTTGGGCGTACTGTCCAGACTGTCCGGTCACTGCCTGACCAGACCATCCGGTCTTTATAGATCCAGCTCCAACGGCTCTGCCCATTGCTGATCTTTAAACTGATCGGACCATACGATCAGCTGACCAGACCGTTCTGTCCATTTCTCTCTTCATTAAAGAAACATTTCAGAGCTTGCTTCCTCTCTGCCCTGAGTTGAGCAGTACAGACCGAACTATCCGGTCACTAGACCGGCCCGTCCGGTATCTATAGACTCCAACTTATGCAGATTTCATGTTGAGTCTTCTCTCTTGATTGCCTGATCTCCTAGTGACCGTACTAGATATGCAATTAACAGATAGTCATGGGATTAATTGTAACCTAGGTTGAGCTAATTACTCAATTAATGCAACTAGTCATGGGGAATGAGTCTAATTGCATCAATTAAAGCTAATTGCTCAAATTTAGATCATGAATCAATGAATTTGAGGAAGTAGCACAATACCCTTGGAGAAGAGCGAAGTTGAACATCAAAGAACACAACCAATCGTCGAAAAGTTGAGGTTTATGGGGGTCACCGACAATGCAGGTGGAGAGAGAAAGATAGAGAGATTGAGGCAACTTTCCCTAACTATGGTGGAACTTGGCACTGGAGGAGGGGGTCTTCAGCTTGTGTGTGCACAAGGGAGTAGAGACAGCAGTGGCACATGATGATAAAGCGGCGACGAGCGACGGTAGAGGCGCACGACACGGCGGCAGCTAGCGGCGGCGGCTCTGGAGTTGGCGTGCCCGGGCAGCTACGCGGTGTGGGAGTGAGCGGCGGCGCTGCTGGAGCGGAATGAGGCGGCACGGCGTCTCGGTGGAGGGAGCTTGGCAACGGCAACGGTGGAGGCGTGGGTGACGCCGACGAGGTCGGGAGCAAGAACTCGACATTGGTGGAATCAAACGGAGACGAAGACAAAGTCCTCTCGATTTTGACCTAGGTCAAAAAGGAATTGATGGCCAAGATCTCATCAAGGAAAGATCCGCGGTCCCGATTTTGATACATAGCACACGATCAAATGAGGTGATCGGACGGTCCTCTCATAGCACCGTAGTGTCTGGTCGCTTCAGGGATTATGGAAACCTAGGTTCTGGGTGTACAGAATGATACGCACACCAGACCGTATGGTGTTCACAAGATGTTTCATCCAATCTTTATTTGCGAACCCCCGAGGCAACTGTGCATTGCTGCACAGACCGGACCGTATGGTCTAATGACCGGACTGTACGGTCACTTCCAATATTTTGTTGAAACAAGGAATTTCTTCATTTTTCCAAGTGCCCTCACTAAACACCCAATGAAACACAACACTTGGAGTATGAAGAGAACTCTCGAACACTTCTTTTCAAATAGTGGCTCTATATGGACTTATATTTTTGCAAACGCCAAGTGAAGAATCGAGCAAATAAGAACCAAATGGGTATGTATGAGCCTTAATCCATGAACTATGTGAGTGGGTTTAACCTCGAAGTTCATAAGAGCTCACTCAATGGGCACGAAGCACAATCCTTCCCTTTGGTCCCACTTGTGGAGATGTAATTCTCATATTGGTCATGAGGTACAAATATCTCCAAATGTGACAAGCCTCTTTTGTGTATCATATCTGATGCGCAACAAGCATTTTTACATATGCAATGAAAGTAAACATGCCATGTGGATGCAAGCAATATTAAACAAGACACAAAGGAAATCTAACAATGTCAAGTTTGACCCCTCTCAAGCTTACTTACTATAAGCCATACCCCTGCCCTAAGAGAAGCCAAACCACCATCTCAAGCACTCCCCCGTGCTTATAGCTATCTTGAGTGGGTTAGACATCAATTAATTTTTATGTGTTTTTCTTTTAGTTATTTACACATGGATGGATGCAAAATATACTAGTCACAAAGGCGTCCTAAATTACCATGCAATGCAAGAGAAGGAAAAACACACTACAACTACCAAGAACAAACACGGTTACCTCCATCATGAGTAGATATGACGTTGAGGTTCATGTTACTTGTGGTGGACTTCACTTGATCTTCAAGTTAGCTCAAGGTCCACCACCACCACCATCTTTGAGGTCTTGTTCTTGGGCACCCACTTGTACTTTGTTGACCTCTCAAGATCAACAATGCACTTAGGCACCCATATGCTCTTGGCCTTCCTCTTCTTGTTTAGTGGTCCCAAAGCCTTTGCTTTCACCTTGCCATCCTTGTTCCTAAAAAGCTTGAAATGTGTGTTCTCATGGAACAAGTTAGCGTTAGGCAAAACAGTGGAACTTCTCACCATAGGACAATCCTTGATGGTGTGACCATCCTTGCAAAATCTCTTGCAATAGTAGTCATCGGTGAGAAGGGGTTTGATCCACGCGAGGATGGAATCACTCATCCTAATGATGTCGATGATGGCGAGATATGAGCCAAGTCCCCGGTGGGAGACATTGTTCAGAAGGTTTCACCCAAGAATATCCTTGTGGATGACTCTACCACGTGTGAGCCTCTCGAAGAAGTCCATCACCATCTTCCTCTCTTCCTTGAGCTTGTGATATTCCTCCAAAACAAATGGATCAAGAGAAGAAACCTCGATCGAGGTGATTAGTTCATCACATATAGTAGAAGCATCACTCTTAGATGAACTAGAGGAGGGAGAGGCAAGGTTATCAACATTGATGGTCTCAAAAGTAAGTTCAAGGGCCTCATACTTCTCATGTAGCTCTACCAGATCACCCTTGAGTTTGTCATAACTCTTGTTTAGGGCCTCATGAGAAGTGACAAGGTCCTTGAGCTCACTCTCAAGCTCACCATCATGGTCCTTAGCCAACTTACACTGTTCTCTTACCACATCCAACATTTTGGATTTCTTGATGGTGATGTCGTGGGCTTGCTCAATCATACTCCAAAGCTCAGCACATGAGAGCTCCTCATCGTCGTTGTCGTCGCTGGTCTCATCCTCACTCTCCCCAAGTTGGCTCGTGGCCATGAGGCACGTGGGAGGTGGAGGAAGAGCTCATGGAAGTGTGGGCTTGATCATGGCTAGGCCGGCCACTTCTTCATCACCGCTTGAGGAAGTGGATGTGTCACTTGAGTTGTCACTTGTCCACTCTCCAACAAGGGCCTTGTGTGAGAACTTCTTCTTGTAGTCTTGAGCTTTGACTTTGCCTTTGCCCTTGTCCTTGTTGAAGTACCTCTTATACTTTTACTTGGCTTTGGGGTCTTCTTCTACTTCTTCATCACATGAGTCTTGGGACTTGAAAGATTCTTTCTTTGACTTTGGGTAATCTCGAACAAAGTGGTTCTTGGATCCACAGTTGAAGCACTTGCCCTTGGACTTAGAAGCAAACTTGTTCTTGAAGGTCCTTATCTTCTTCATGAGAAGAGCCAAGTACTCACTCAAGTGATGTGCATCATCATCATCATCATCTTCAATCACCTTCTACTTGCTCTTGGTAAGCTCTTGCTTCTCAGCTTGAAGAGCTAGGTTGGATGGTTGAGGATCATCCAAACCCATCTGGTAGCTCTCGAAGGTAGTGATCTTGTCAAGTATGTCCTGCATGGTTTTGGTCGTGAGGTCACCTTGTAAGGTGAAGGTGATGATGGACACATACTTGGGATCTTCGAATAGCCTCAAGAATCTTCTTATCACCTAAATAGGCTTGAGCTTGAAGTCATCCCCAAGAGCATTGATCTCCTCCACAAGTACATGAAAGCGAGAATAAACAGTGTTAGCTCTCTCATGTGGCTATATAGTGAAGTTATCGTACTTGTTCTTCAACACATATATAATATCTTTCCTCTTTGACATCATTAGTACCTTCGTGGACACTCTCAATCTCAGTCCAGATACCATGTGCTATTGAACTCGCATCCAATCTAGCAAAGACATCCTTAGATATGCATACAAACAGAGCATTCCTGGCCTTAGCATTGTTCTTAATGAAATCAGGTTCAAGTAGGTTCACATCCGCATCCAACTCATGGGTCACAATCCATATCTCTTGATCAATGGACTCAAGGTAGGCTTGCATACGAGCCTTCCAATACCTGTAGTCCTCCCCATCGAATATGGGAACACTCCCCACCTATCCCGACATCCTTACTCAAGGCGGTCAAGCTTCAAAGATGACCACAAGGCTCTGACACCACTTGTAAGGATAGAAGGAATACCAAGAGGGGGAGGGGTGGGGGTGAATCGGTAAGCCGACCACAAATCTGAATACTTCAATTTGACACCACTAGAACCTAGCAATTGTTACAACCTAACAATTCTAGGAGGCCAAGACCCTACACATGCTAGTGTTAATGATGAAAAACAAATCCGGAAGCTAAACACGCTAGTGTATGCAAGCTACATGTCAACCTAGTTACTAGAGCACACAATTACGGAATAGTAAAGAGGGGTCAAGGAATAATTACTAGAAAACACAACCTAAGCATGCTAGTGGATCACACAAGGCAATGCAACTTCTATGTAGGCTAGTAATAAAGACATGTGGAAGCAATCAACAAGTTAGCAAAGAAGCCTACTCATGCAATGCTACAAGATAAAGAACTAGAGCACACAAGCATGAGTAGCACAATTTGTACGAGGGTGATCAAACAAGCTAAAGGAACTCCTATACATGCTAGTGACCAAATAAGGAAGCTAAACACTACTAGCAACTGAAGAAGCCTATATGTGCAAGTCTACAAGGTAATCAGCACGAGCAAGATAAGCACACAAGCATGAATAGCACGATATGTAAATGCGAAAGGTAAAGCATCATAGTATGGAGAGGTCAAGGAATGCTCATGTTTTTTTGTGAGGTCTCAGAAGGACGGTGTCTTCGCCTACTCCTCGTTGGACCACTCACAAGTGGAGTTCTCATTCACGAGCCCGCAATCACTCCCGGAGTGAAGAAAAGGTTGCATCACTACTGCCACCAAGGCACAAGCTCGCCTTCCTCGAAAACTTTCTGGACTAGCCGACATAGGCGCTCACTAGCGATGGCCCTTTCACCGGCGGGCTCAAACCTGGTACAAACATGTGATGGCCTATACAACCAATCATGATAGGCTTGATCACTGACACCTAACTGGTTTAGGTCTCACCATAGACCAAGATTAACAACCTAGATCACTCCCTCAAGGACACTCTAGCCTTGGATGTGCAAGATGCTCAAGTTACTCTCAGTAGTACTCTCAAGATACGCATTATCTCCTCCTAGTGCTCTCCTCTTTTTCTCTTGGCTCTCGCCAAATGCTCCAAGCAATTTCACTAGCCAAGAGAGGTGTCGAAGACCCCAACAACAAAGTTATATAGGCTTCCAACCTCAAACTAGCTGTTGATCCACGAAATCAGCTTTCTGGGCATACTGACCGGACTGTCTGGTCTCTACCTGACCGAACTATCCGGTCATTGCTGATCCAGCTCTAACAGCTCTGCCCACTCCTGATATTGAAATTGACCGGACCGTACGGTCAGCTGACCGGATCTTGCGGTCCGTTTCTCTCTCCATTATAGAAACATTGCAAAGCTGATTTCCTCTCTACCCTGAGTTCATCTGTACAGACCAGACCATCCGGTCTCTACAGACTCCAACTTATGCAGATTCCTCACTATGTCTTCTCTGTGGATTGCCTAATCTCCTAGTGACCGTACAGTCTAGTCTCCACTGACCCCTCTGTCCAGAAGCTGAAACTCTTCATCCTCGCTTGACTTCATTTCCCAGCTTCTCTGAAATGCTCCTTGGCTTCATCAACCTTTGGACTTCATGAAGCTCACCAAACCTCCATGCTTGTGGTCATTGTCGTCCATCACTAAGGAAACCATCATCATCAATAAGATTTGTTGTAGAGTTTGGAGATGATATCTACATGGACAACACTCGTGTAGATATTAGCCTATAATTTCATAGTTGTCATCTATCACCGAAAGATTCATACCTTGGGGATCCAGTCACCAATGGTCATGAAGGTTACAATATCTATTAGATCACACTATTTGGTGATGTGTATAAATGGTCAGTGAAATCACAAGGCACTAGGTGGCAGTGGAGAGGCCAATGAGCTTTTGGATGAAGTTGGGAAATGATGTCAAGCGAACACGAGGAGTTTTAGCTTTTAGAGATAGAAACCAGACAGAGGGGTTAGAGAGACTAGACTTTAGGGTCACTAGAGGCAAACTCTTATCAGAGGACCGTTGGCTACGAGGAATCTGTTGACACGAAGGCTGATACAGATCAGACGGTATGATGTAGAGACCGGATGGTACAATCTGTGTAGATGAGAAGAAAATAGAGAGGAAGCAGTTTGGACAACGTTCTGGAATGGACAAAAGTCAGAGACCGGACGGTCCGGTCTATAGACCAGATGGTACGGTCTATATAGCAGGAAATAGTGGACAGTGTGCAACGACTCTAAAGGTGTCATTCGGTGAAGACCGGACTATCTGGTCTGGATAAATACCGGATTGTACGGACCATATGTTTAGAGAGTTGTTTCTTGGAGCAATGGCTAGTTTGAGGATGGAAGTGTATATAAAGTCATTTCCTAGGGTCTTGGATACCACCTTTGGCCATTTGGTTAGCTGGGAGCATCAGTAGGGCACCAAAGGGAAAGGAAGGGAGCACTAGGAGGAGATATTGGATACCTTGAGAGTAGTAGAGAGAGTAACTTGAGTATATATTCATATCTAAGGCTAGAGTGTCCTTGACAGTGTAATCTAGGTTGTTAGTCTTGGTATATGGTGAGACCTAGACTGGTTAGGTGTCGGTGATTGAGCCTACCATGATGGGTTGTGAAGGCCATCACACGTTTGTACATAGTTTGGGCCCACCGTTGAAAGGGGGATCGATAGTGAGCGCCCATGTCGGCTTGAGGAGTCTTGCTAGTTCTCGAGGGAGGCAAGCTTGTGCCTTGGTGGCAGTAGTGATACAACCGTGTCTTCACTTCTGGAGTGATTGCGGGCTCGTGTGCGAGAACTCCATTTGGTGGCGGGAGTGGTCCAACGAGGAGTAGGAGAAGGTGCCATCCTTCTGAGACCTCAGGAAAAAATCATGAGCATTCCTTGACCCTCTCCTTACTATGATACCTTACCTTTCACATTTACATATCGTGCTATTCATTCTTGTGTGCTTATCTTGCTCGTGTTGATTACCTTGTAGACCTGCATGAATAGGCTTCTTCAGTTGCTAGTAGTGTTGCTACTTGCTTGTATAGGAGTTTCTTTGGATTGATTGATCACCCTCATATGAATTGTGCTACTCATGCTTGTGTGCTCTAGTTCTTTATCTTATAGCATTGCATGAGTAGGCTCCTTTGCTAGCTTGTTGAATGCTTCTACGTGTCTTTATTACTAGATTGCATAGGAGTTGTATTGACTTGTGTGATCCACTAGTATGCTTAGTTTGTTGTTCCTTTCATAGGACTATTGTCTTGCTAGTGTGATCACCACTAGAATTGTTATAGGAGTTGATTGAGTGTTTGGTTTAAGGATTTGGTGAATTTGGTACATTTAGCAAGTTCCCGATCCCCCCCCCCCCCCCCCACTCGGTCACTTGATCCTGTCAAGTGGTATCAGAGCCAAGTGCTCGTTATAGTGCTTAACCGCTTTGAGTAGTGACCACATTGAGTTGGGATGACATCCTATTCGAGGTCAGGTCATGGTACATGGAAGGATCGCTTGAAAAACTACCTAAATGCCATGATTCTGGATGAGTTGATGGATACTGTTGACACTTCTTAACATCACACCAGAAATATTAGAATCCCCGGAACCGGCGCCAGAAATGCTTGTAGACACTTCTTAACATCACACCAGAAATATTACTATCCCTGACAATGGTGCCAGAAATGCTTCTTGGTATTTCTTACGATCACAGATAAATCTGCAGGTGTATGGATACTGATGTAGCATTTCACCTAGGAGTATTCCAGGTTATTGAATCATAGGGAACGTGTGTGTAATAATCTTCTAAGCTGGTCCGTCTAAGGACAACAAGAATATGGTAGGCAAATGGTAGAGAGGATTCCTAATGGTAAGATAGTTTCGGTCTCTATTGCTTACTTCGGGCACTAGCTTACCCCTGCATCCAGAGGCGACTTCGGCCAACAGCTCTACGACGTACCCGAACGTGGAGGGTTACTAAGGCCGGATAGGGCTGTCACCACCTACCAACTACCTCTAAAAACCGTGGAGCACACGGCAAACAAAGGTAACCTCTAGTCTAGACATCACGTCTACACTATCAATTACTATCCTAGTCTGGGATCCACGCTTATAAAAGACTAAGATACTCTAACTAAATAGAGCGATGATCCCGTAAGCAATAAATAAAGAACTTACTTAAGTAGGAAACTTAAATACCAAAGAGGAAACACAAATACTTACTTAAAAAGGAAAGCATCCGTCGAGGTACAAGCGTGGGGAAGATCGCCGACAAGCCCGATGCTTCCCCAAACTCTCCCTCACTCTCCCCCTATTTTCTAACCACTTTGGTAGTGCTAAAGCCTTGTGAAGTGGAGCTCAAAACTCTTCTTGTGTTGTGTCTTGTTGATGCCGAATTTCCCCTCTATATATATGTGGCGAAGGCTTGGCGGGTACTTCAAGGTGGAGGAGAGTCAGTGGGCAGAAGTCGGTCCGCCGGACGGCCATGTGTGCGGGGCGGCATGCACCGCCGGGCGGCGGGGTAGACTGAGCGGCCGTTTGATATGGTCGGTTCCCGACCGACTCTCTTCCACTGGCTCAGATCTTGTCCCAAAGGCAGTTGTTGGGTCAGTTTCCACCGACTCCTTCATTTTGGGGCCGGTAGGCATCTTGGGCCTAGTGGGCTGGCAACCCCGGATAGTAACCCGAAGCCGGGGGGGGCAGGTAGGCCAGGCGGCAACCTAGGCCGTCCGGCACGGTAGGCCAGGTGGTGGCCTTAGCCGGGTACCGACCCCCTCCGGGTTGCCCCTTGACTTCTCCCGGTTAGGCCACTTATTGGTTTAGTTTCCTTAGCCATATTTCATCACTTTTGGCCCAAGAGGAGAAAACGGCCTCATGGTGAAGTGTTCTGCAGAATTAGCCGGGCAGATAATTTGCCACAAAAACAACTCCGGTTAACCAGCCGTATATGACCCTATCGGCTGGTTGCTGATTTTAGCCTGAAAATGACCCTGTCGGCCAGTGAAAACGACTGTTTCACAGTTGTGGTCGGCCGACAGGGTGTTTCTTCATGTTTTTGCATATTTTGGCTCTCTTATGCGTACAAACACATATTTCACCGAAACTCGTGGAACATGTTAATAGTAAACTGCTACCACTATGTTATTTATTCCATTTATGTTATTTATTCAAGGATTTGATGGTCAGATTTAGCATTTAAGGACCATCAACAAAATCCCCCACACTTAGCCTTTGCTCGCCCTCGAGTAAAAGTTAAAGAGTAAGGTGGACCAAAACTTTAATTGGTATGATGCTAGCATGCAAATTATTCCATATCGTACCTGTACCCATGAACTTTTAAAGTGTCTACCATGTCACCTTGGGTGGTTCAGGAATGGAACAGTATTGACTCCAACCATCTTCACTCGTTCTGTTATGTAGCTTGGGTTTTGAAAAGATTTTCAAAACAAATCATAGTTGTACTCCTTAAATGATTCTCTCAAATCGCTCAATGTGTATGGTTCCTCACCAGGGCATTGCCTCTTTTCATCCTACTTCTAAATATGGCTTTATGTGGAGCTCAAGGTAGGGATAAAAGAGAGGCATACTTGTGTCTCATATATCACTAAGTCAAAAACAGGATCCATGGAGCACAATTCATGAACTTTTGATCAAGCATGTGCACATGTGGATATGTAGATGGAAAATGACTGAATGTGAATACTCCCCTTTTTGAAATTGCTCCCCCCTTCTATTGGATATGCATTTGAGAGCATGGGCTAATTCTTTCTCTGTCTTACTTTTCTTCTTTTTTTCACTCTTTTTTTTTAAATCGTAAATAGCTCATGTCTCTTTACAAGGATATTTGGAGAGGGAGTTCATCAGAATATGATGGAGTAGTTTACCTAATGGATGACATGGAAGTGCTATCTTCCAGGGTAGAAGATTTAGCACATAATCTTGATAGTAATATTTCAGTGAAGAAGTATTAGCAAAGTGGTGTGCACATAATCTTGATCAAAAAAATCATAAAAAGTAACTCACAAGGGTCACAACAATTTGACAAAGTTCAACAAAACAACAAGTAGCATATGCATAAGGTTTTCAAAGAGTTCATTATATGGCTTTGGTAGGAAGATATAATCATTGAGGAGTCAAGCTATTGATTTTAATTTTTGTAAGAAAAATTCCCAAGCACATCAAGCAGAAGAGAATGATTCATTTCGTCAAACCATATCTCATGCATCAACTACCTAGGTGACATGCTTTCGTAAAGATATAATTCACAAGCAACAGGTCACTAGGAATAAGGAGCTTGCAAGCAAACCAAATAGAAGCATGAAATAACATGAGGGTTCCACAAGGTTCATTTTAGTTTTCAAGTTAAATTTTTATGATTAATTCAGGAGAAAATAATTTTAACTCACAAAATAGGGAGGTGAAGGGATTGAGTGCGCAAACCGTCACTCTTGAAGAGGAAGAGGTCACGAGGAACCATGGCTAAGTCGACTGCCCTTGTAGGTTGGTCGACATTGCTTGGAGCCCGATCGCCTCGCCCTATGTCGTGTTGGCTTAAGCGACAATGTGCAACGTGTCGATAGGAGGCCTTGTATTGTTTGTGTGTTGAAAATCTTGAAGATCTCCCCCACACTTGATCTTGTACCTGGCTGCTTAATTTGAAGAACAAAAACAAAAAACAAAAAGGGGTTAAAAGCAAAAGGGACTCTACCACTTTATGGGCCCAATAGAGCCACAACTTTATTTATTATTATTATTTTTTCTAGGCACAATATAAGATTGAATTGAAAGGAAATAAAAAGGGAAAATAAACTAAAGCATGTTTTAATATATTTTTTCAGCAAGGCATGACAGCAAGAGCTAGCAACACCTCTAAACCGAGATGAAATTGGTAAGAATGGAACTTGCTACAAGATACTAACAGAACTCCCCCACACTTGGATTTTTGTATCATGGGATGCTAAAATCAAGTGTGTAGTATTGCAGCCTTCTTGTAGTGGGTTCCATCGCCAAAAATACCATGGTGTTCAAGTTGATGTAGCTCCCATGTTTTCGGGCTTAGAATGACCATCATTCTTTATAATCTCAACCTAAAATGGTTAGCAACCAAAAATACCCGAAGGCAAACATACCCTAAAACATTCTCTTGCTTTTATTGAAGGAGAGGAAAATGATAATCCGGGCCATCTCCCGGTAGTGCTTCGTTTACGGTCACAAACTTGACCATGGGGACTTCATATTGCAGCTATCATTGGCGATGTAGTTCCTAGTCCACCATGAATTTTTGATGTGTCATTCAAGCTCTAGCTGCAAGGTTAGTGCCAAAGTGCAACTACGAGATTTACAATATTTATGATAAACAAAAGCATCTACAATCATCCTAACAAATATTTTGCTGATGAAGATCATGAGGCGATTGTAGTTCTTGTTGGTACGCTTGGCACACAAGTTGATTGACTCTAGAGATTCATTAAATGAGCATGTATCATGTGTGTTTTCAAGAAAGAAGCTCCCACGCTCATGTATTGAATCTTCACCTCCTGTTTCTAGAGTCAATGGCTCAATTGATCCAATGGCCCAAAGTTTCTCCTTCTCAGGAAATCCATCGATGATGGTCATGGATGGTTCTTGATCACCGTTGAGAAAAGAGTAGTGAGGGCTAGAGGAAAAAGGATTGGGCAGTGAAGGTGACGGTTCCATTTTAATAGGATTTGGAGTTACTCCTTGATCGTCTTCATCTTGGGTGAAAAGCTTCACGTCCTTACAAGGAACCGGCTTCGGCGATGCAAGTTGGGAAACAAACATCACTTTTTCATGCAGAGAATGCTCGAGATGAGACCTCATCAAAGGATATCCTATGAAAAGAGATTAGGGGCGAAAGCAGTCTCCCTAAGATTTTTAGAGTGGCTCCCTTAAGATGCACCTAGTAGGTGGAGTTTTTCTAGTGGGTAGCCAAAGAGGAGTTCAAAATCGATGATAGGAAAGACATGATAGTCTAGGTGAAGCTCAACTTTTCCTATCTCGACTGGTATAGCCCTTGTAATCCCCAGACATTGAGAGGTTACTCCCAAAGCGTCCTTGTAGATTAACTCAATTGGCTCTAGGGGTATATCATCTACTAGTTGTAAAGCTATGTATTTGGGGATATTAACTCGTATGGTGGGATCATAAAGGGCCTCTACGGCATTTTCTTGTATATAACAAGGAATGGTTGTGGAAGTTGAATGAATTTGGATAGCTTTGAAATAGCACTTTTCTTCCTTCAACCCCTGCTTCTTTATGGGCTCCTTTGGAATTGCTTCTTGGAAAGGACCAGAAGGCAAAGCAGATACCGTAGGCTTGTTTTGCCAGATGTAATTTGAGGTTTTACTATGATCATCAAGTAAGTTTCCCTCGAATTCAACTGGCAACCCCAAAGGTAGAATTTCTTCTTCCTTCTGAGAGGTATCAACAACCACATTTGGAGATGACAGAGCTGTGGTTTTCAATTTAGCTATTGAGGGACCCTCATGGGTTGGATTTCCATCCTCTCAAGAACGAGGTGGACAGACAGGAACTGGTAGGTTCTTTTTGTAAAAATAATTCGAGGCATTCCCAAAGTCTTTAAAAAGACCTTCCTCGAATTGAAATAAGAACTCTTGAGGTTGAATTTCTTCTTCCACTAGGTTTGGGGGATGGCTCAAAAGTCAAATCTAGGGATAGACAAGGTATGGGCTCGGATTTGGCTATTGAGGGGTTCATGCTGCTCGACATAGCTTCCTCCTGTAGGGGCTAACTAAGGTCCGCTAAGAAGGATGTGTTTTCTAATATTCGCTCAAGGATTTCCCTTCCTTCCATCATAGTCCTATGCGCAGACGATCCTCCGGAGGCAATGTCGAGGAATTGGGCAGACTATTTGTTTAGACCCGAGTAAAAGTGTTGAAGCAATATTTCATCGGGTACCGACAAGTCTGGGCCAGATTGCAGTAGCAAACAGACCCTAGCCCAAGCTGATCCAATGGATTCCATCTTATTCTGGCAAAAACCAAGTATTTCCATACGAAGAGAGACAATATGGGACGGAGGAAAGAAAGCGAGACAAAATTTATCTCGAAGTCATTCCCAATCACCGTTTACACTCCTGATAGTACGAGTGTACCATTGTTTCGCCCTCTCCATGAAAGAGAAGGGAAACAATTTCCACTTTAATGTTTCATGTGTCATACCGTCAATGAACAGACATGAACACAAATACTCAAATTCTCACAAATGATGGTAAGGATTTTCAAAATCTAGACCAGAGAAGGATTGCTCCCGAACCATGGCTATAAAGCCAGGGCGGAGTTCATAGCCGGATGTGCGAATTGGGTCCGTAGACGGCGGTGGCTCAAAGTACTCGCCCTTTAGAGTAGAAAAAGATAGGATGATGGGTTGCTCCATAGTGGAAAAAGGAAAGAAATAAATGGAAAATAAAAAAGGAAAAGATACGTGGACGAACAAGATTCAAAGATGATACAACAACCATTCCCTATCAACGACGCCAGAAATGCTTGTTGACACTTCTTAATGTCGCACTGGAAATATTACTATCCCCCGCAACGGTGCAAGAAATGCTTGTTGACACTTCTTAACATCGCACCAGAAATATTACTATCCCCGACAACGGCGCCAGAAATTCTTGTTGGTATTTCTTACAATCACAGATAAATCCACAAGCGCACGGATACCAATGTAGCACTTCACCTAGGAGTATTCCAGGTTATCGAATCACAGGGAACGTGTGTGTAATAATCTTCTAAGCTAGTCCGTCCAAGGACAACAAGAATATGGTAGGCAAAGGGTAAAGAGGAATCCTAATGGTTAAGGATTCTATTATAAGACAGGTTTGGTCTCTACTGCTTACTTCGGGCATTGGCTTACCCCTGCATCCACAGGCGACTCCGGCCAACAGCTCGATGATGTACCCGAACGTGGAGGATTACTAAGGCCGGATAGGGCTATCACCACCTACCGACTACCTCTACAAACCACAGGGCACGTGGCAAACAAAGGTAACCTCTAGTCCAGACACCACATCTACACTATCAATTACTATCCTTGTCTTAGATCCACGCTTATAGAAGACTAAGATACTCTAACTAAATAGAGCGATGATCCCATAAGCAATAAATAAAGAGCTTACTTAAATAGGAAACTTAAATACCAAAGAGGAAACACGAATACTTACTTAAAAAGGAAAGCATCCGTCGAGGTACAAGCATAGGGAAGATCGCCGACAAGCTCGGCACTTCCCCAAACTCTCCCTCACTCTCTCCCTATTTTCTAAGCCCTTTGGCAGTGCTAAAGCCTTGTGAAGTGGAGCTCTAAACTCTTCTTGTGTTGTGTCTTGTTTACGCTGAATTTCCTCTCTATTTATACGTGGCGAAGGCTTGGCGGGTACTTCAAGATGGAGGAGAGTCGGTGGGCAAAATTCGGTGCGCCGGGCGGCCACGTGTGCCGGGCGGCCTGGCATGTCGGGCGGCATGCACTAGTAGGCCGCGGGTTAGGCCGGGCGGCCGTTTGATATGGTCGGTTCCCGACCGACTCTCTTCCAATGACTTGGATCTTGTCCCAAAGGCGGTTGTTGGTTCGGTTTCCACTGACGCCTTCATTTTGGGGCCGAGAGGTGTCTTGGGCCTAGTGGGCTGGCAACCCCGGATGGTAACCCAAAGCCGGGTGGCAAGGTAGGCCGGGCAGCAACCTAGGCCGGACGGCACGGTAGGCCGGGCGGCGGCCTATGCCAGGTGGCTTGGTAGGCCGAGCGGCGGCCTAGACCGGGCGGCGGCCTTGGCTGGGTGCCGACCCCCTCCGGGTCGCTCTTTGACTTCTCCCGATTGGGCCACTTATTGGTCTAGTTTCCTTAGCCATATTCCATCACTTTTGATCCAGGAGGAGAAAACGGCCTCATGGTGAAGTGTTTTCAAGAATCGGCCGGGTCGGATGATTCGCCAAAAAACGACTCTGGTTAACCAGCCGGGTGGCTAATTTTAGCCGTATATGACCCTGTCGGCTGGTTCTTGATTTTAGCCTGAAAATGACCCTGTCGGCCGGTGAAAATGAGTGTTTCACAGTCGTGGTTGGCCGATGGCGTGTTTCTTCATGTTTTTACATATTTTGGCTCTCTTATGCCTGTAAACACATATTTCACAAAAACTCGTGGAACATGTTAATAATAAACTGCTACCACTATGTTATTTATTTCTTTTATGTTATTTATTCAAGGATTTGATGGTCAGATTTAGCATTTAAGGACCATCAACAGATACTCTCATGGACTATGCAAATACCTTTACCGATGATCAGTTGTACGATGATGAGCCTAGTTCTAGTGAGTGCCTAGATCCTTCTAGTGATAATTTTGATAGGCTCCTCTACATCACCCTTGATCTCATCATGGATAAGAATCTTTCTTTTGATGATGTGATCAGGCTACTCTTCAAGGATGAAGAGATCATCACAAGCTTGATGGGGAAGAAGACATTCAAGGCAAACAATGAAGCATCTTCAAGCAAAAGAAAAGAAGTAACTGTGACACCCAGGTGTCTCTTTTTCTACGTGGAGTATGAAATGTAAAGTTGAAACTTAAATTGAATTAATTGCAGTTAATTAAAAGCCCTCCAACCAAGGTTATGAAGCAACTTAAAAATTTCTAATAGAACATATGGAAAATAATTCTACCCTTAGCAATATAATGATTAAATAGAATTTTTAAAATTAATTGAACATTTTATCTTAAATGCAAATACCCCAAATAATTAATTTAAGCTTAAGAACCTATTTAATGCAATTAATAATTTTTAAATAATTATGATGCAAATTAGAAATTTGGCTTCACTAGGTGGTTACACACATCATAAATAACCAGTGAACCCAATTTCATGATTTTTGAAAGTCTCTAGCTATTTTATTTTTAATTAACTAAAACAAGGGACTTAGTTGTGAAGATCAAAAAATCTAGGGGGCGCAGTGTAAAATCTTTTTCTCCTTCCTCCATTGGCTCAAGCGCAACAGAGCTTCCCCCCGGCGCACGCCAATGCCCTGCACACCCCGTCTCAGAACTCGGCACCTCACCTCCGCACTCACCCGACGTCGCGTTGCTGCTCCCCGGCCGCCCGCACACCACCGAACATCAACTCCTGCGATGCGCTCTGTCTCTCAGAACTTGCCACCAATGGTCGTCGCCCCTCTGCTAGCCTCAGAACTCCCTGCAGCACTATGCTCGAGCGCCAGAACCTGTCCCGTGGACATCGCTATCACCTCGCCTTGATACCCCACCGTGAAACACTGCAAGTTGACCGGCCGCGCATTGCTTCCAGCCTGACGTGACACGCCATCACTAGCCGCGGTCCATCGACCCGTCCCATCACACCCGACCGCACCCCGCCCTCCGTCCACATGCAAAGAATGCGCTAAAGCTCTCTAGAGCTCATGCCGTCCTAGCCAACCGTTTCGACCTTTAACTCCCCACCTGCCATTTTCTGCCCTCTCTATCACCGCCATTAACAGCTCAAGCTCGAGCTCATGAGCCCCCGCTTCTGAGCCGTTCTTGTTGATTCACGAACACCAAACTACGCGCCTCACTCCCCTCTACCATCTTGCGCTCTTGTCTGGCCAGCTTCCAACACGCGAAAGTTGAATTGAACGTTGGCCGAAAGCGACCAACTTCGACGACCCCCATCGAGTTGGCTGAAAATCCCCGCCTTCGGTGAGCTTCGTCCTCTCATTTTGCTTCGCAGAGCTGCATCGCTCGCTATGGAACCCGCCTAACACATTTCCCCCTTGTTTCCGCGTGCGAGGTCCATGGGAACCCACTTTTTCCCAACTACTCTTCACTCCAGCGTCAAATCCGCGCCGCCTCCACAACGAGACCCTGGTTGCAGCTCTTCCCATCGGACGCCAACCTGATGCCGGTCTTTTGCGCCGCCTCGTGAAGCTCTGGGTGAAAACGGAGTCCAAGTTGGTGCCCCATAGAAGAAACGTGATGCCGCCGAAGTTGCTCTCTCTGCCGCTCCTTGCCGCCTACCATCTTCCGGTGAGATCCCAGCCTCATGAACCCAACCAACCACTCCACCTTGACCAGCTCATCATTTGGACACTCCCGCGGTGAGCTTCTGTCGCTTGCAGCCGGCGGCGGCGTGCCCTCCGGCGAGCGTGACCATGATCCGGCAAAGCTGACTGGCGCTAACTAGTAGCTGAGCTGGTGCCTGCATGGCTCCAATGTAGCGCCGATGTGGCTACTGATGTGGCACGTCCTATTAAAAGAGAAATGCCAGAAATCACAAACAAATCATTGGAACTTTGAAAAACCATAGTAAATTGAATGTATGTCCAATGGCACCCAAATAAATTTTGTTAGGTTCATCTTGAAGTGCTCTATTTGAGTAAAATCATAAACTGATGTTTCTGTTCATGAACTTTTAATCATGCATTTAATCGTTAAAAGACCAAATAAATCACCAAAAATTCGAGGAACAAAATTAAATCATGATTTTTGGCATGCTTAGCAAACACTTGATTATCTATCACCATATACATTGGTTTGGTAAAATATGAATTATTTTATGCTCTAGAAAGCATTTGGTACTTTAACTTATATAAATGCTAGTAAATAAAGTATTAAGATTCAGAAGCTATAACTTGGCAAAAATAATGTTCATACATGTACATGTTCATGATAAATTGCTCAAGTTCAGTAACACCATTTTAATATATTAATTGCATTAAATTGTCATAAAATCATAATAACCCCATTTAAATGGATAACACGCATAAAATAATAAAATTCTAAATTGCTTCTCTGAAGCATATGGCTTCGAGAACAGATTAATAATGTCGTTGGCATTAAACACTAATACATTTCGTCATATCATTGCATGTAACGGTGTTATGATAATACCGTTAACACATTTTCGATCATATAGGTAACGACAACCAGGAGCAAGAAGAGGATTTTCAGAAGGATATAGACTCGCAGGTGTGACATCCCATGTCACAAAATGAAATTAACTAAACCTAACATCAAGTAAGGGCTAATCAAAAGTATAATTAATCCATGTGCCAAAGAATAAAAAGAGGAAAACTATATAATTAAATTCTAGAATAATCAAATATGGGTCATTCACAAACATTACCAAAACCCATGGAAGTACCCCAATATAATTAAATTCTGAATGGCCACCACACAAGAAAAGTTTGAGAATTTTACCAGAATTTTTGGTAACCAATTGATACCCTTAACAATTCCCCCAAAGTCAGAAAAGTGTATTTCAGGTTTGGAATTTTCATAATTTATCAAAGCAAATTTAGCTGGTGCACCCAAAAGCAAAGTTGGAGCACACGTTCTCCTGAGCTCACACAAAAATTGGTGTCATGATTGGAGCAGGGTAACGTGGCGTAATTGTTCAAACCCGAGACAGGGTTCAGAGTCAAGCCGGGTCAGCACCCTTCACTCTCCCCGGGCAAATCCCAACCCGACACCGGGTTGTACCCGGGTACTATCGCCACCGCCGATCACTGCCGCTCCCCATGCCGGCCACTGCTCCGCCACCTTTCCCCCCTGTGCCACCGGCCAAATTGAAGGGCCTCCCGCCGACGAACCAACCTCCGGCCGACAGCGCGCCACCCCCTCTCTCTCTCCCTCTCTCGGCTCTCTCTCCGCCGGCCAAATCAAAAGGGCAACACCAGCTCAACAAACCCCATTTCTCTCCCTCTCTGCCCGCAGGCACTCCTGCATGCTCTCTAACTCTCTTGCCAGGCCGCGCAGTGCCCTTCTTGCCTCCCTCCTCCTCTGCTGCAAGGAACCCGGCGAGCTCCCCTGCTCAGGGCCCGCCTAGGCACCGCCGCGTCCAGCCCCAACCAGGAAGCTCCCTCCCTCCCTCCTTTGACAAATCAGCACGCCATGGAATCTTCTTGCGCCCCTTAGACCTTCTCCCTCCTTCGTGCAGCGACGTCGCCGGAATTTGAAGAACCCGATCCGCCGCCGGCCACCGTGCGGAGGGGGCTCATGACGACGACCACTCTCCCGGCCACCCCAACTCCAGCCATCGCGTTGACGAGCACCGCGGCACCCAGGTGATGCTCCTGGACCCTCACCTTTGTCGATTCCGCCCCTGAGCACGCCTGTCACCATCGGCCGCCATCGAGCATCGCCACCGCTCGTCGCGGCAGTGCTCCGGCAGCCCCCGCTCCGGCCACCACCACCCACGTGACCGCCTTGGGTCACTGATCGCATAGGGAAGCACCGAGTCCCGAGCCTCGCCGCCGGCGAGCCAGCAGAGCCGCAGCACCGCCCCGCGCGGGGGGGGGGGGGGGGAATTTGAAAATGACCAGTTGTAGATTTGTATATAGGAGTGAACTTCGATTAAACTTGGAAATGCAATAACTCGAGAAATAAAAGGCCTAAAAATGTGAAATTAATTTTGTTCAACTCCTAAGATCATCCTCTACCAGAAAAACAAGTTGAGGTCCAAAGTTGCTCAGTAAATTAATTTATTTAATTCCCTAAATTACAATCCTAAATTGCTTAATAAATTCGTAAGTAAATAAATATAAATGGTAAATTCATGAAACTTGCTCAGTGGCCATTTCATGGCATCCTTAAATTTTCTGCAAATGCACATTTCCAGTTTATTGCATATTTTCAGTATTATTGCATAATCCTCATTTTCAGTAATTGAATTTATATAAATTATTGGCTTGGGATTTATTCATGAAATTTGGCATTCCTGTTCCTTATGCACTTGTACACTTATGTAAAATCCCATGAAAAATTTGAATCTACCTAAGTATAAATTCTCTGCCGAAATTGATCATTTGTTAATTAACTATGAATTTCTTCATATAGATGTTACTTCATGTGCATATTGAATGAAAGTAGGAATAAATTAGTTTCTGGAAATTCATGGAGAATCATTCATCCTCCCATTGCAGTAGAAATTCTCATGTGCATTTATACTGTTGGTTCTTAAATAACTATATGAGCTAGAACTAGTTATGCAATTAAAGTGCCATTTTTGTGTATAGTGTTAGTTTGCATATGGTCACTTTAGTTGAGTTGTTCAAAATGAACTTTCTGAAGTTTGACCCTAAGTGCTACATTGTCATATCATCATCAGCATGTGATGTCATATAATCAACATCTAGGCCATGCTCATGTTAAAGTAGACATACACTAAGGTTGTGATAATTAAAAGTTACATTTGTGTAATTAGAAGTTTGTCCCCTTCAAATTCAGTAGTTACCATGTCTTACTTAAGTATGCAACCATATTCATGAATGAGTGATCAGTTCATTAATTCATTTGTTGAGGAAGTACCATGAATCCTCATGCCATGCATTCCATCTTTAATTAAGAAAACTCCATGAAACCTTGTGTATTCCTTAGCATTGATGCATGCCTATTCCATATAGGAATCGAGAACGAGGAGATCCCACCGGATCAGCAAGGAGCTGAAGTGCACTTTGGTGAAGACGCTAACTATGATCACACCCAAGGCAAGCCCCGGTGCATAACCCATTTTACCATTCAAGTCCTTTTTACTTTATCAATAGTAGGAATATTGCATTGTGCATTAAGTGTAGGACTTGGATGAAACACACTTGCATACTCCAACAATGACCTATGAGTAGTATGTTAGTAAGCTTTTTCGTTAGCAAATGCTATGCTTAAACTAGTGGAGTCAATGGTAGGTTATAGATTCAACTATGGTTCAACTGGTTGATGAACTTGATAAAAATGGAGCACCTATCATTGCAACTCCGCGAACATGAATTGAACCGTACCAAGTGCATACCTTTAATATGGGAATTGGTAAACCTAGTAACTTGGGCGCCGTATTGTTGGACGGCCATACTCATCGATCCAAAGGTGATGTGAACAGCACGGTGGTTGCACGGGTTTGAGGACCGCTGGAGAGTGCATGGGTTAAGCCTAAGATATGAAGTAATGTATCGCGGGGAGGACGTGTACTTGGGATCGATGGCCCCGGATCGACTTTATAGCAATCTTATGAACGGTGGCCATACGTGTTCTTAAATGATGCGTATGTCGTGTATTTGGGTTTTCCCTGCAGGATGTAAATCAATTCGAATTGCCGTCCCTCGCGGTTATAAGTACCTCTTGTTCGAGCAGCGGCAATGATATGTTAAGTAGTAAAGTTGTGGTCATGTTTCTGAAATTTATTTATGCTATGGATACACAATGCTATGATGTATTGCTCTTTAGCTATATTCATGTCTTATTAGCTAGCTCGACTCACCGTAGCTGTGTTCTATGATAAGCAAAGTAAAATCTTGTTAAGGAGATTGAAAGTGCAGCATAGAACTAATAGGAGCTTTTTATGCAACTATCAAATAAACCCGGTCAGCCCCCTGCATACCTGGAGTTGGTTTTAGTAAACCGGATGACGGGTAAGTCTTGCGGAGTATGTTAGATACTCAGGCTTTGCGTTGATGTTATTTTTCAGGTTTTCCTTAGGCCACATATTGTGATTGTTGTAACAAGGTTGTGTGGGAAGATGAGGAGCCTCAGAACTGGACCACTGAATGGGTCCCTAACTCCCCTAACTATGATGAGTGAGCCATCGCCATAGGGATGGCATGGTTCACGTAGGTCTTGACATCGTGTTTTGTTGTTGTATCGCTTCCGCTAAGTAATGTAATATGTACTAAGGACATATGTATTGTATCAGGTCTGAACTTAATTATATTCTACCTCTGAACTTGTAATATTATGCACCTAAGTGATGTAATGTTGTAAATGATGAATGTTCATGTGTGAATGTTGTGTATGGTTACTTCGTTAACCATCTCCGAGGCGATCCTGTTCGACATACTTTACTTTTCGGCGTAGGGTTGTCACAGCTGGAGCAAGTAGTAGAGGTTGCTAACACTAGTGTCGACCAAGGCAAGCCCCGGTTTGCATTCGCCTTTTATAAAGTTTGCTAGTTTATATCACTACTAGTGTCGATATTTGATTGTTGCATTAGGTCATAGGAGTTGGTTGGATGCCCACCTTGCATGCTACCCCAGATGACCTATGCTACTATTAGTAGAACCCTAGTAGGATCGGTATTGTATTGCTATGCTTAGTGATTAATAGTCTCGCTAGATATTATTACTAAGGATAGACTTGATCACTAAATCTGAACCGAATGAAAGAAGTTTAGTTTGATGTTATGGCCGGGCAGGGATTATGCATGTATAGGTTGCAGTCACACATGGGTGTTGACCGCGGTAGCCCTGCCTTACCCACCCGAGGACCCATCTGTGGTCGGCCCCTTGATCAAGTATTGAACAGTACCAAATGCATACTAGTTTATAGGCACTAGTAAACCGATGTAGCATTAAAAATTTCTTGCAATAGGATCGGTTAAGGTGCATTGGTTATTGACCGTTCTACTGTTGGAGCGGGCGGTTCGTACCATGAAGTACTATTGGTAGAACGACATGCCCACTCGATGTCACCACACCCGTCTGATGTTAAGTTCTTTTATTGTGAAAGGATGCCATATACGACCTTAAGTGGTGCGTATTTGTCGTGTATCTCGAGTTTTCCTAGCTGGTGTAAATCGATTGCAATTGCTGTCGCTCGCAGTAATGAGTACCACTAGGTCACCGCGTCATCACGTAGTTCACATGATAATATGAAAGTTGATACTTGTTATCATTGATTATTATTACTGCTGCTCTTATACTATAATTACTTCATGTATTGTTTCCATTAATTGTTATTCCACTAAAGTTACATTCTGCCTACCCAATTAACTTTGTTAAATAAAATTGGATAGAACTACTAGGGTGCGTAGTGCAAGTTTTCTTTAAATAGCCATCCTATTAGAGCCAATGCCTGTCTAGATCTTATGACAGGTAAGTCTTGCTGAGTAATTAGTACTCAGGCCTTTGTGCCTTTGTTGTTTTCAAGTAATGAAGAAATAGAACTACCTGCAGATGCGATGCCTTGGGACATGCAAGTCCCTGAGGGTTGGACTACCCACTGGGAGTCCGACTTGCCGCCGCAGTGATGTTGTGTGCTGCTAGGGTAATGGTTCTCTGGGTATGAATCATTACTACCGCTGTATCATCGAGACCTCATAGAACTTTTGTTATTTTGCTTCCGCTGTTTTCAAACTATCTTAATTTGTGATATTCCGCTGCATTTCAATACTACATTTATGTAATAACTTAACTTAATTGGATAAACGTTGTATTATCAAGTGTCTGTGTTATCAGCACCTTTGGGACCTCGATCCTCCGGGAAGGGAAGCCACAGCTGGTATCAGAGTCGTGGTCCATGATAATACAAAAAAATAAATCATATTTTCAAAAACTACGACGTTTGCGAGTGAGGATATGTTAGTATTGCCCATATAGATAATAGAGTTAGTGACAAAGCTAACCCTAGGTTACGTTTGTTTAAATTATTTGCATCTATGGCTTCTTCAAACGAAGGTACGTGTGTGCTTAACTGATACGCGTGATATTGGTGTCTGTGCTCGCAGACGGATATGAGACACTGTTGGCTCGTGACTTATCACGAGGCGATCCTTTTCCATGGATTGTTACCAACAGAATTGTACTTATTTTTGTAGTTTCTTTTGAATTTGATGTATTGTTTCTGTAATGGATCTTCTGTAGGTACACTAATGCCATTAATATAACACTTATATTGACTTACGTGTCGAGTATGGGTTGTCACCAAATATTCGTGCCGCTAAGTATCAGTAAAATATATGTTGTGTTGTGAGGAATGATAGGTTAATAAATTGAAAATTTTGCATCTTGCATCCCTGCATAACTAAACTAAAATTTTGTTCTCTCCTTGCTCACCAACCTCTGAATAAAAATTTCCTGAGCATGTTGGGTACAAAATTTCAAAATACAAGTCCAATTGTCATGTTAACAAGAATCTGTCCTGTTTTTAACTGTCAATTTAAAAAATTCATAGTTATTAATTTACTCAACCAAATAAGGCGTATAGATACTTTTCGGAAAGGTCTCTACACCCTCTGTCACCTAGTGTTTAATTTAATTTTCAATCATAAGTGTGATAACCTTAGAGACAGAAACAAGTGCAATCTGTCATTCCCCTGCTTTCAGCATGTCCCTGAACTTAAAAATTTCTTAACTAGAGCTGTACTTCGAATTTTTAAGTGTTTAAACCCAATCTGGAAAGCCTCAGAAGTCAAATTTCATCTCCAATAGGTTTTGCCGATTAATTATTTTTCCTCTGTCCAGTAGAGCTGAAACACTAAGACCCTGTCATCCAGAAATAGAATCTGCTAAGCTAAACTTGTAAAATTCATAAGTCCAGTTTTACTTGGAATTTTTTGGAGTATAAATACAATCTGAAAAGCTATGAAAGTCTACTGTAACTTGGTGCCAAGCACCAGTTCTGAAGATTTCTTTTTCTGGTCGAAATACTCACTGTCCTGACTGCTGTGCAGTCAAAGCAGAATCTGTTTTAAAACCCGTTGCTGTATTATTGCCCATTAAGGCTGGAAAATACAAACTAAAACTTTGTCTCTGTATTTCATAGCACATTACGTGAAATGCATCTTTACTGTAAGGAATGCTTGACTCAATCAAAGTACTTTCCTTGTAGATTGTTGAAAACAACGACCAACAACCACCGGGTTGGGAGATCACCAACAGTCTGGAGTTCACCGGGATGAGTCATCTATTTAGGAGAGTTCTCTATGGCTTTGGTTATGACATCCCTCCCACTTATGCTGGCAAGGAATTTCAGGAGCATGAAGTCCCCTCTTGTGTCATCCATGTGGCAGTTCCCACTAACTACTCAATTGCTCCAGCATGGGAATCTTGGACCATTAGCGTCACTGGGACAGATTTGCCTTCTACTTGGTGTTGTTGCATTCAAGGCACTCACTCAATTTTGTGAAGATCACAAGCATGACATTGCTGGAACACCCGTCGCATTGTTGCCCATCAATGATGTGAATGATTTTGAATGGAATCGGCTTGTGGACTTCATCTTTGATCCAAACCACCGCCACCACGATTCTATGCTTCCCATAATAGAGTATATGGCGTATCCACTTTTGCCTTGTGCACAAACTTGTGCTGGCGACTGGACGTGTTTCAATCTGCACTTCGACTTTCCAAAGCTGAAAAACAAGCTAAAGATGTGGAAATTTTAGAACTGAACCAACAAATCCAAGCAAATAATGAAGAGATGGACGGGATTATAGAAGAGCGCGATCACGCCTTGCAGGATACAGAGAGTTTTGAGCATGATATGATCGAGGATCAAGATGATTTGGATGCATTCAAAGTTGCCCATCTTCCTATTGAAGGGAATAGGGTTGAGATCACCTTGGAGTATGGAGAACAAGAGGATATAAAGATGGCACTTGCTGGTAATAATGATGGATCTAGAAGAACCAGAAGAGCCTATGGAAATGGAAGAACCAGAAGAGGTGGAAGAGTTAGACCAGGAGTAGATGGGTCGCTACACCATGTATTATGTTCATGTAATATATGTATCTCGAGTTCGGATGTAGGATCATGTCTCTTGCATAGCGTGTCCGCAATACCGTAGCTAGGTGTTGGCACATATATGTAAGAGTTAGTATGATGTTGTCTCTTACGACCATGTAATTATCTTGAACTAATGAAAATAGTGTGCTAGCGTGTCCGGCTGCCCTCATTTAGAGGAAGTTCCAGGAGTTCATGGACTTAAAACAAGGAGGGAGGAGTGTCCTCCAGTACTCTAAAGCTTTCAATCATTTTGCTTAGTATGCTACTGATTACGTTAATACTTAAGATAAGAAGAGGTATGCATTCCTGTGTGGGATGAATGCCATATTGAAGGAACATCTGACTTGACAAACAACTGGCACCTACAATGACCTAGTCAATGCTGCTAGTGTGCAGGAAGGTGCTATGCGCCAAGTTGAAGAAGAAGATCGTAAAAGGAAGGCCCCTGCTAGTGCCTCTGCCGCTCCACAGGCTAAACACCATCTGATTTTTACTTCACCCACCAGACAGCATTTCCAGGCGTCACCACAACAGCAATTTCATCGCCCATATGCTTAGAATTACTCGAGGCCACCGCAACAGCAGAACTTCCCATCCCGTGCACCATACCAACAGCAATACAATCAGTATCGTGCACTATACCAATAGCAAAACAATCAGTATCGTGCATCATACCAGCAACAAGGAAATCAGAATGCTTGTGCCTCACAGCCCGCTGATCGTGGAAGCAACTATCCATGCTACAACTGTGGTCGTACCGGCCACTTTGCTAAGAATGTACCACACCTAGGCGCAACAACAACAACAATAATTAGTGTCAGAACTAGGACAAGTCTAAGAATGCACCATCTTGTGGTGCTCAAGTCAATTACACCAACGCTGAAGACATTCCTCCGGGCAAACCTATGTTGGCCAGTACGCTCTCACTCTATCACCAACCTGTCATTGCACTTTTTGATTCTGGTGCTACGCATAATTTCATTAGCAAAGCCTATGTGCTAAGACATAATCTTCACACCACCACCATAAACAAATGCTTCACCGTCTACTCTCCTCCTGGACAAATCTTCACTAACGAAGTATTAGGTAAAGCTCCACTAGGAATAAACCAAAGGGTTTACCCAACCGATTTCATCATGCTCAAAGACCAGGAAATCGACCTAATCATAGGCATGATCTGGATGAAAACTCATAGAGCCATGCTAGACATCGAGCCCCGCATCGATCACATAAACTCTCCCTTGCATGGCCAAGACACACTTTCTCTAAATACCAATTCATCGAAAGCCATGGTTGTCCATCACTTGGAAGGACGATCACTCAAAAGTATTCCTGTCTAACCCATCCAAGATAGCTATAAGCAAGGGGGAGTGATTGAGATGGTGGTTTGGCTTCTCTCAAGGCAAGGGTAGGGCTTATACTGAGTAAGCTTGGGAGTGGTTCAAACTTCACATTGTTAGGTTTCCGTTGTGTCTTGTTTAACTTTGCTTGCATTCACATGGCATGTTTACTTTCTTTGCATATGTAAAATGCCGGTTGCATGCATTATATAGGAAACACAAAGCAGGCTTGTCCCACTTGGACATATTTGTGCCTCATGCTCTATATGACATTACATCTCCACAAGTGTGACCGAAGGAAAGGATTATGCTTCATGCCCATTGAGCAATCTCTTATGAACTCTGAGGTTAAATCTACTCGAGCGGTTCATGGACTAAGGCTCATACATGCCCATTTGGTTCTTTATTGCCTTAGTTCTTATTTGCTCGCTCTTTCATTTGGCATTTGCAAAAATTATAAGGCCACAAAGTGCCACTATTTGAAAAGGAGTATTTGAGAGTTCCGTTCATATTCCAAGTGGAGAGTTTAGCGAGGGCACTTGGAAAATGGAAAAATTCCTAGACTCAGCGAATCCTTGTAGTGACCATACGGTCCGGTCATATGACCGTACAGTTCACTCTGTGTAGTAATGCAAAGTGCTTTGGGTGACTGGAAATGGAGACCGGATGGATCCCTCGGTAGAGACTGTGAAGTCTGATGTGTCTGAGTTCTGTTCACCCAGAACATCGATTTCCAGTAAACCGAGCTAACCGGACGGTATGATGACTTGATCGTACAGTCCGGTCATTATGTTTGAATCACGTAATGCTTCTAACATCCAGACCGTCGATCTATTCCTTATTCATCTTGGTTGTTAAATCCTTTTTGAGATAGGTCAAAATTTGTTGGGGACTTTGGTTTCTTCCTCGTTCGACACCAAAGCCAAAGACTTGCCCCCGCCTCGCCTCCGTCGCCGCTCTCGCTCCCAGGCCGATGAGCCGTTGCCGTAGTTGCACCGCCGCGCCCACGCATACTTGCCAGCACTGTCGCTCGCCTACGTTCACGTGACCAACAGTGCCACCACAAGCCGCCGTCTCCACCCGCGCAAGCCGCCACCGCCACCTCACTGCCATGCGCCACCACCTCACCATCGTGCGCCATTGCCTCCAGCCGCCGCCTCTCCCCACGCACGTGCACATTAGAGCCTCCCCCTCAGAGCCGAACTCCACTTCCTTTAGGGCATAGGTTCCCCCTTTATCCCTCCACTACACCATTGCTGACAACCTCAAAATATCACCTTTTGTTTGGTGATCGGCTGCGAGTTTTGCTCATCTTCGGCTTGGATTCTTCTCCGAGGGTATTGAGCTATCTTCGGCCTAAATTGCAAGAAATTTCCTTAATTGATGCAATCGGATTATTTGCCATGTTTAGTTGCACTAATTAGTTAATTGGCTCAACCTAGAATGCAATTAAAATCCATGATTATCTATTAATTGCATGCCTAGGGTTTGTCTCGCTTCTACTCTACAGTTAGATATGTTGCAAATTATTTGACTGTACACTAGATGACTTGCACCAGCCACTTATAGTCGATGATTACTTTTGATTGCATTGTCTTATTTGTCTAGTGATCATGTCCTTCATTCAGTACTAGGATTTCTATTACGCATTCTTTCCTAGCGATGCTTTGCTGGTAGATTTAAATAGGTTCTATGCTTATCCTATCTATACCTATGAGCGTGTAGTGACAGCTATCAGCAGCAGTGATGGCAGGTTTAGGTCAGGACAAGGGCAAGGGTAAGATGCTTCAGAAGCCCTAGGGCAAGAAGAGGACCAGACTGGACCCAGAGTTAGAGAGAGCTAGGAGGTTGGCTCAACACCTGGAGGCCATGGAGGCTTCATGCACGATGCCTGGATCACTGTTTATCATAGGTACTCACACAGACGATAGGGCGCAGGGTACTCCGACTTCCCGCCACGGTAGGTCGTTGAGACCTGCGGAGCTGGGATCCTCCATGTAGTAGGAGTCAAAGGAGGAGGAGACCTTAGAGTCAGAGTCTGAGGAGTCTATGGACTTAGAGGAGAAGGAGCTTGAGGAGACTGAGGAGCTAGCACAACCAGAGCAGACAGGACCACAGAGATCAGCTCACTGGGCAGGAGACCTGCAGTGCATCGATGCAGTGTGCACCAGGAGGCTGTAGAGACTGGTACAGGCAGTCGGGGAGATGGATATACTTAAGGTTCCTGCAAAGGACCTTAAGGCTCTTCATCTTGTCTCCTTCAAGCAATGGGTTCTAGTCCCCAGGGGTCCCGTTGTAGGAGAGAGGTACTAGACATGCCTCCAGAGGAGAATTGGAGAGGGTTTGAGACGCTACCTCTCCCTGAAGGGCAAGGGTAAGGTGTTTGTGCCACAGTAGTATACTACATATCAGGCC
The DNA here is from genome assembly GCA_032690845.1 of Eleusine coracana subsp. coracana. Classification (NCBI taxonomy): domain Eukaryota; kingdom Viridiplantae; phylum Streptophyta; class Magnoliopsida; order Poales; family Poaceae; genus Eleusine; species Eleusine coracana. Next base: position 37,209,969 of record CM064418.1, read on the forward strand.
ATGAGGAGGCCCACTGGGATAGACATAGAGTAGTATTTCACATACTTACCTGGTCTTGCAGAGCTGGTCACAGAGTCCTACAGGTTCAGAGAGGATATTGTTCTAGAGTTCTATGCTACACTATGGAGACCGCTCAGAGTTTTGGTTCTTGTTCAGAGGGCAGCCACAGCGTGTGACCAGAGGAGACCTCATAGCCAGCTTTGAGTTTCTTGCTTCAAACCTTCTGCTCTACAGGAGTGCCTACCTATTCCTAGAGCCACCTCGTAGACCACAAGGAGGGAAGCTACCTTCAGACGACATGGTGTCGATAGCTTTTCCACCACCACAAACACCAGACTTTGAGAGAGGCCCTACGAGACTCACCGCAGAGGCCAAGGTGGTTAGAGCAATAGTCACCAGGACTATCATTCCTAGGTCTGGCTACAAAGAGAACTTTACTTCACCAGTGGGCTGTAGCAGCTATTCTGAGGAGGCAGCACTTTGACCTGAGAGACTTACTGATTGGAGAGATGGAGGAGGTTATTTCTGAGAGGGTTGGAGGACGTCACTTGGTCTATGCACCCTACATTTGCTACCTTTTGAGGAGGATGGGCCTAGTGACAGAGCAGCAGTACAAGGTGTTCCCTGAGGCGTCCACTAGCTACGCACCTCAAGTCCCCAGGGAATCATAGTCAGCTTCCAATCAGTAGACAAGAGAGGTGGAGCAGGAGTCACCGCCGGTCACTCACGAGCAGGCATCTCGTCTAGAGACGATGGTTTCTAAGTCAACTAGTACAAGAGCACCTCCCTAGCCTACAGGATCATAGTCAAAGGATGCTATCACAGTGGCAGCACTAGCAGGATGCCTGAGTGAGTTCATTTAGAGCATAACTGAGGATAGACGTCAGATGATGGAGGTCATCAGAGGACAGGCAGAGCTTCAGAGATAACAGATGATGATCTTGACCACCCTAACTCTACTCCTTCTTTTGATGCATTACTTTCCGCATTTACATACCGTGCTATTCATGCTTGTGTGCTTGTCTTGTTCTAGTTGATTACCTTGTAGACTTCAATGAAGAGGCTCCTTGCTTGCTAGAAATGTTTGAGTTTCCACATTTGATCACTAGCATGTATAGGAGTTACATTGGCTTGATTGCTTACCCTTGTATGTGTCGTACTACTCATGCTCGTGTGCACTAGTTCCTTATCTTGTATAATTGCATGAGTATGCTACTTTGCTAGCTTGAGGTGTGCTTCTACATTGCTTTATTACTAGCTTGCATAGGAATTGTATTGACTTGAGTGATTCACTAGTATTCTTAGATTGTTGTTCCTTTTATAGGGCCTTTAACTTACTAGAGTGATCACCACTAGAATTGTTATAGGAAGTGTTTAAGTGTTCGGATTTGGAAATTGGCGAATTTGGTACATAGTACGAGTTCCCGATTCAACCCCCCCCCCCCCTCTCGGTCACTCAGTCCTTTCAGGGAGCTAAGGGAATCATAGTTTGATCCACACTAGGAGTGTCCATTTTTCAAATATTACTGAGAGCATAACATGAAGCTGCCTTTGATCAATAGCTATCCTCGTTTCAGTCGACATGCAGATCAAATGTACAGGGAGGCTCCAAGGTTCTATCGACACCATGATCGACAAAGCAACAGTAAAGAGTCGATGAAAGGAAAAGTCAATGGGCAAGGCAAAGTGTCAGCGTTTGATCGACTCGGAGCAAAGAAGGCTAAAGAAGAGGCTAAACTCGATAAATATGTCGATGAGGAATTACAAAAGGAACAAGAATAGGACGAGCAATGGTGTCCATCTGGTATATTTTCTAGGAGCCAGAAATGAAGAGTCCAGAGGATGTGATGCCGACAGATAAGGGCTAGCAAATATTATTATGATGAAGGTGATGATCAGCCACCTAAAAAGGTTTGGAAACCAAAGGTGAAGTCACAAGTGCAAGTACCTGGTGCTACAGTGGGCATGGTGATGATGCTTCTGCAAGACTTCATGGCCTAAGAAGAACAACTATTTGCTAATGATGATGAAGTGCCTCAACTAGTGTTTGATGTCCAACAAGCAGTGTTTGACAAACTAGATGAAGTTAAACATTGGCACATGAAGGCTTTATATTTGAAAGGATTTGTCAATGGGGTGTCGATAGGAAAAATGATGGTTGATGGAGGGGCTGTAGTCAATATCATGTCGATCACCACTACTAGAAAGTTGGGTAGGACCAATGATGATTTAATCGATACTAATATAATTTTGTGGGATTATGGTGGTCGTACTATAGCAGCCAAAGGAGTCTTGAATGTGGAACTTACAATCGGTAGCAAGACTTTGCCGATTACATTTTTTGTTATTGAAGGAAAGGGAACCTACAACCTTCTGTTGGGTCATGACTGGATACATGCAAATTGTTGTGTACCATCGACAATGCATCAGTCTTTGGTCTAGTGGATTGCTGGTCAAATAGAGGTGGTCCCGGCCGATCAAATTTTCAATGTTGCATCGGCCGATTTGGCGCCATGGCATGTAGATGATATGGAGTGTCTGTCTGGCAAGGTTTGGGATGAAGATTACGTCAACATTACTACACAGGGTCTTGAGGTGGTGGACCAATCAAATTCAAAGTTGTTTCTCTAACACGTGCCCCAATGGAATTTGTAGAAGATGGCAAGTTGGGGAAAGGGTTTATGTCGACCGATGAACTGCAAGAAGTCGATATAGGAGATGGTGACAGGCCTAGGCCGACATTCATCAGTAAGAAGTTAGATGAGAATTTTAAAGTTGAAATAATTAAATTATTGAATGGGTATTAGGATTGTTTTTCTTGGGATTATTCTAAGATGCGCGGTCTTAGCCAATCTATTCTTGAACATCGGCTACCCATCAAACCTGGATATCGTCCATACAAGCAACCACCACGGAGGGTTGATCCTAAGATTTATGATGATGTCAAAGTTGAAATTACTAGATTATATGATGCTAAATTCATTAGGCCTTGTCGATATCTAGAGTGGGTTTAAAATATTATGCCCATGTTTAAAAAATGTGGGAAGCTTAGAGTTTGCATTAACTTTCGACCATTGAATAAAGCTACTCCCAAAGATGATTAATCGATGCCATTAGCAGATCTTCTAGTGGATGCAGCAGCAGGGCATAAGATTGTTAGTTTTATGGATGGTAATGTTGGATATAACCAAATTTTAATGACAGAAGAAGACATATTGAAGACTGCTTTCAGGTGTCCAGGGTCTATTGGTCTATACGAATGGGTCGTCATGACATCTGGATTGAAGAATGCTGGAGCCACATATCAGAGAGCCATGAATTACATTTTTCATGATTTGATTGGCACGTTAGTAGAAATTTATATTGATGATGTGGTGGTTAAGTCCATACAAATAGAAGATCATAGAGCCGATTTGTGGGAAGTACTCGAGAGAACAAGAAAATATGGTTTAAAGATGAATCCAAAAAAGTGTTCTTTTGGCGTATCGGCTGACCAGTTTCTAGGATTTATTGTACATGAACGAGGAATTGAAGTTGAGCCAAAGAGCATGAAGGATATCAAGAGCTACCGATCAATAAGACCGAGCCGTAATCTTTGATTGACAAAGTGAATTTCATTAGAAGATTTATTTCAAACTTATCAGGGAAGCTTGATGTGTTTACTCCATTATTAAAGTTGAGAGCGGATCAGAAGTTTGTGTGCGAACCTGAACATCAGAAAGCTCTAGATGACATCAAGAAGTATTTGGTTTCTCCTCCTATGCTGATACCACCAAAAGAAGGATTACCCTTTAGGCTTTACCTTGTGGCTGATAAGAAGTCGATTGGATCAACTCTCATTCAAGAACAGGATGGCAAGGAAAGGGTCATGTTTCATTTGAGCCAAAGATTAAACGATGTCGAAACCACGTACACTGAAATTGGAAAGTTATGTTTATGTCTATATTTCTCATGTGTAAAGTTAAGGCATTATCTGTTATCGACCAAGTGTGTGGTGGTATGCAAAGCTGATGTCATCAGGTATATGCTATCGGCTCCGATTTTGAAAGGCAGGATTGGAAAATGGATGTTGGCATTAGCTGAATATGACCTGACTTATGAGTCTCCTAAAGCTATCAAGGGTCAGATTTTGGTTGATCTGGTGGTTGAACATTGTGCTTCTGATATGTCGATGGTGGAGCCGATGCCATGGTTATTGTTTTTTGATGGTTCTGTATGCAAGAATTGGTGTGGCATCAGGCTTGTGATTATATCACCTTGGGGGGGCAAGATTTGAATTTGCTTTTACTATGGAGCCATCGACTAATAACCAGTTGGAATATAGAGCTATTCTTAAAGGGTTGCAGATTTTGAGGGAAGCTAGAGTTGATTTTGTTGAGGTTGTTGGTGATTCATTATTGATACTCGGGCAGTTAGCAGGAGAATTTTAATGTAAAGATGATATATTGCGATTGTTCTACGCTAAGTGTCAGAATTTGATGCAATACTTCAGGATAATAAGATTCAAGCATGTCCTGAGGGAACATAGTATGGAAGCAAATGATTTGGTGCAGAAGGCTTCAGGCTATCAGTTGAATACCAATGGAGTTATTGTCCATGTACCTGATGTCAATGAACAAGACTGGAGATCTAAGATTGTTCAATATCTCAAAGATCCAGCTCAACATACTTCTCAAAAAATTCAATACATGGTGTTGAGGTATGTTTTATTAGAAGACAAGCTCTATTGTCAGACGATTGATGGTGTGCTGTTGAGATGTTTAAATCAACAGGAAGCAAAAGTTGTTATGTGCGAAGTCCATGAAGGCATCTGTGGTACACATCAATCAGCCCATAAAATGAGATGGTTGTTGAAAAGTATTGGGTATTATTGGCCAAATATGTTAGAAGATAGCTTCAGGTATTATAAAGGGTGTTAGGATTGCTAGAAATTTGGAGCAATTCAGAGGGCACCGGCATCGGCTACGAATCCAATCATTAAGCCATGGCCGTTTAGAGGATGGGTTATGAATATTATTGGCCAAATTTATCCAGCGTCAAGCAAGAGTCATAAGTATATTCTGGCGGCTATAGATTATTTCACAAAGTGGGTTGAAGCAGTACCAATGAAAAACATCACAACCAGTGACATGATCAACTTTGTGAAAGAGCATATTATATATAGGTTTGGTGTGCCGCAGATTATTACTACTGATCAAGGTTATGTTTTTACTTCGGAGGAGGTTAAAAAATTTGCCGATTGTATGGCGATCAAGTTGTTGAATTCATCTCCATATTATGCTCAAGCTAATGGCCAAGTAGAACCACGTCCAATAAGAGTCTGATTAAGCTAATTAAGAGAAATATAGATGAACAACCAAGAATATGGCATACAACATTGGCTGAATCATTATGGGCTTACATAATGGCTTGTCATGGGTTGATAAAGGTGCCATTGTATCAGTTAGTTTATGGGCGTGAAGCAGTGTTACCTTGGGCAACAAATCTAGGGTCCAGAATGACAAAATTGCAAGATCAATTATTGGCCAATGATTACAGGCAAGTTATGTTTGATGAATTAGAAGATGGTGTGCCACATTGGATGAGGGCCTTAGAGAGGATTCAAGAGAATAAAGCTCGTGTGTCCAGATTTTACAAGAAAAAGGTGGTGCCTAAAAGTTTTTTAGAAGAAGATCTTGTCTAGAAGTTAATTATGCCCATCGGCTCCAAAGATACTCGATTTGGAAAGTGGTCTCCAACTTGAGAGGGTCCATTTGAAGTGAGCTGATGTGCACTAGGCAACGCATATTTTGTATAGGGATTGGATGGAGAAGAGTTTGGAAGAGCAATTAATGGTAAATATTTGAAAAGATATTATCCAAGCGTTTGGATGGGCTCATGATTTCATGTGTTTGGTTACGGCCGATGAGAGAATTATCATCCTTAGTAGAAAAAATTGAAGATACATAAAAGAGAATATTTACAGTAGATGAATCATCATCGACTTCAGATAGCTGATATCAGGAATATCGCCCTTAGTCCAAAAAATATTACAAAACCACCAGGATTGTTGGAGGTAGTGTCCCATAGACCGCTTGCTTGTTCATAAGCCGATGTCACGACAATCTCTTGCGCTAGGATTTATTGTGGTACTCTGGCAAGGGATATTTCTGCATCTGCTATTTCTTTGTTCTTTGCCTCCAAAGCCACCAGGATTGTTTCTCGTTCCCTCCACAAACCTTCAACTTTTGCCTCAAGATCAACCAAGTTTGAAAGAAGAGCAACATATTTGTTATTTTCATCCTTTGCTTTCTTGTCGGCTGCCTCGGCTTGATTCCTATGTTCATTATAGGCTTCAGCAGAGCTTTCAGCAGCCTCAGCTACCCATATTTGATTCAACTATGGTGGGCGTCTCCTCTCCTGACTTCTCCCTTCCCCCACCTTCTCTCCTCTCCACCACCGCCTTGACAGAGCCTGCCCCAGGCCCGGCGTCCACCAGCCCCTCGCCAGCCTCCACTCCAGACCTTTGGGGTTGTGATGAGGCAATGGAGTTGGCTGTAATTGATGCACGAGATGCTGACGTGTCAGTTTTTGAATTAGAAAATCCTCTTGGGCGTATTAGTGAGAATGTGAAGCAGTTGGAGCAAGTTGTGATACCTAGTGGAGATGTTATTGAGAAAGAGCGGCATGGAGGTGATCTAAATATGCATGGTCCTGGGGGGGGACCCACCGTCTGGCACACGATAAGTTGAAGTTGGCACGATGGCACCTGACACACAGATTTGCTGTCGTGTTGATGAGGACATCACTCCTAAGGATACATGCAACACTCCTCCAATTCTGGACTTGCAAAGTCCAATGACTAGAGCTCGTGCACGACGACTAAATTTAGAGGTGAGCTCGTTCCTACGTTCTTTAATATATGTCACTTTTGAGAATGGTTTGCTACCTAATGATTATATTGTAATTATGAACCATGGAGAGGACCAGGAGATGATGGGAGAAGGACTTGGAGACGTGGAGGACCAGCAAGGACGTGGAAGCCAAGGTGGACGCCCAACCAAAACCGACTTCAAGTCCGTTTCGGGGCTCAGGACCAGTCTGGACTAAAACGGATGCCCAGGACGCATACGAACCCAGATTTGGACGTTCTACATATGCATGGAAAGCTAAGAAGAAGACCTTTCCAATGCCGCAGGTCTCATAACAAAATTCATCCGGAATCATCGGTAATCTTTGAAACAAGAGAGGGTCCAGAATCTATTTTGGTGTTGCGTCGCCTGTTTTTGGCCTTTAGGCTTTGTATCTAGTTGAGCCCAATTAGGGGTGCATCCAGAGGGTCTTGCATGACCCTAGGGTCTTCATATACAGCCGCCACCGCACCATTAGCATTTGGGTTTTGCTTAGATTATTCTGTTCATAACAGTTTCGCCGTCATCACGGTTTGTGAGACCCCAACTTCGTGAGATTCATAATACATCTGCAATACGTCTTGCTTGTGTTCTTGATTCGCAGGCAGGGATTAGTCTTCTCGGCGAGGTCAATCGTTTTAGGACGGTTGATAACCAGAGGAGACGTCGTGCTACGATTGCGAGGTTTAGAACGTGCTGTTCTGAAGCCGTATCGATTTTTGTGTCGCCTCTGACCAAATTAACGTATCTAGAACCTTTTGAAAGATCGGGAACCCTTGTCCACATCAAGTGGTAATCAGAGCTTCAGGTGCACCGTCAGGTTCACACTACCCTTAGTTAATTTCGTTTTGTGTTCATCCTATCATCCACAGAAAAGCCAAAAAAAAAATTTTCCCCTCCGCCCATAACCACGTGTTTAGCCTTTGCATATTTCAATTTCAGAGTCTGTAGTATTGAGTTTGTGCCCTAGTTTTTGTTTAGTCGCTGGTTTAGTTTGTGTTTTTGTCATCAGTAGTGTTTCCCTTGCAACTCTAGCTGCCATCCCCTTCACCATCCTCTGTTCTATCGGCTTTGTGTGCTAGGGTTGATTGTTCGATACACCCACCCTAATCCCACCCTCAAACACCTCGGACCAATCCCCACAAATTCCACTTTCCGCTGCATCCACGCCGCTAAAAAAATCTTACCCGATTCCAAACTCGACCCCTAATCCGACTCGGGTTTGTGGAAAACCGACTCCGACCCCCCTTCGGTAAAACAGGCATAACTTTTCGCTCGGTTGTCCGTTTTGGCTAAAATTTTTACAGGAGATTCTTGACTCAAAGTTGATTTAAGTTTACGCCCTGTGTGCACTCGTCAAAAAATTCAAAAAAAATCTGGAAGATAAAGAAAAAATTGATTTAAGTTTAAACCCGACATTTTCTGCAACTTCAAGATTTTCTGTAGGCCACAGCCTACCTCTGTTTGAGCTAAAATTTTTTGTGGATTCTCCTCCATTGTTAGTGAGTTGGAGAAAAATATCAAAAAAATAAAATAAAAAAAAAGAAATTTGGGATTTATACTAGTGCTATATCTAGCCCCCTAAAATTTCTGGATTTGGCTGTTTTGCACTTAGCCCCCTGTTATCGCCTGTTGTGCCTTTGTCTCCTTATTTCTACTTTGCTATCACTACTGTTCTAGGACATACATAGACCAGCAACTAGGGACAAGTTACTTGGGCACTTATTCAGCTTTACTATCTGTTTTTGATTTGTGTACCACACACATATATATATTTGGCCTTCCTAGCTCTACATATTTCTTCTGGACAGCACACAGGTTATTTTGTGACCCTTGCCATCATGGAACACATCTCTCTAGTATCCTTTGCTTTGCTTTTTAGAACTTTGTAAGAGCTTTGTATGGAGTCTCCTTTTGTTGTGTTGAGAGGCACCACTGCTTAGCTGTTTTGTAGGGATAACCTTCACTGTTTGTTTCCTATTTTGGTGTTTGTGATGGCAGGAAGTGACGACGGAGAGATGGCTTCACCCTCACAATTTGCTGAGTGCGTGAGCCAAGAGCAGCTCCAAAAGGCTTTGCAGGCTGCTCAGAGTGATTTGGCAGAGACGATCACCAGAGTCGTTACTAATGCAGTCAGCAAGCTTCACATTGGAGAAAGCATCGAGCGGTTAGAGAAGCGGGTCTCTAAGTTAACCGATCAGGTTGTCGCGTTGGAGACCGCTCCTAAAACCAACAATACGAACACCAATAACAACAACAGACGTTGAAGACGTCCATGATGAAGACACGGTGTATAAGGCTGATGGCACCGTGGATAGGTCAGCTACAAGGACCGCACGATTACGACGTCGTTTGCAACATAATACTCAAGGTATGGGTGGTTTCCATAACTACAATCGTCGTCCACACGGTAACTATGCTCCAGATGACCCGTATGCTAAAATTGAGTTTTCAATTCCTTCGTTTACGGGTCAGTATGATGGTGATGTTTATCTTGATTGGGAGTCATGATGACTGTAGAACAAAAATGTAATGCCCGCCTTGTTCCTGAACAACATAGAGTTCGACAAGCTACTAGTGAGTTTAAGGACTTTGCTATTGTTTGGTGGAGTGGTCTAGCTGATGAAACTGATTTGCCTACTACTTGGGAAGAACTTAAGGTAGCACTGCATGATCATTTTGTTCCCCCTTCTTTTTATAGAGAGATTCGTAATAAACTGCAGCGTTCAGAACAAGGAGATAAAACTGTTCAGGAGTACTTTAGTGAGCTTCAGAAGGGTTTGATTTGTTGTGCTGTAGTTGAAAAAGTAGAGGATCAGATTTGTTGCTTTTATTCTGGTTTAAGAAAAGAAATTCAGGACATCCTTGATTATAAAGAATATTATACCCTCACCCAGTGTTTCCAGTATGCTATGCTTGCAGAGAAAGAATCACAGGGACTTTTCCAGGCTTTTGAGGACTACAACAACTCAAGGAACTCCTACCCCCCACGCTCAACGGGGACTTCGAGGCTGCCCAGGCCATCTTTTCGGCCGCCCCCACCAGCAGCTACCAAGGGAACCAATGTTGTTTCTGCAGCCCCAAGATCAGCCCCTGCACTTTCTACGCGCTCAGGTAAACTTTCTGTGCAGGTACCAACTAGTAGTGCCTCCTCTGTTGCTTCGGCAGGGCGCACTACAGGGATTCAGTGCCACCGCTGCCATGGACTTGGTCATGTGCTGAAAGATTGTCCAAGTAGGCAGTCATATGTGGCGACAGACGATGGCGGTTACATGAGCACCTCCGATGTGGTGGATGAGGAGGAGGACCTCGCTGCCACCAGCAGTGACCTCGTCCTTGGAGGTGGAGACACCACGGGATACATGAACATTATTGTTCAACGTGTCCTTAACACACAAGTTCATAAGCCCGAGACGATGCAGCGCCACAACTTGTTCCAGATTTTCTTCGTCATCAAGAACCGCCGAGCACGTGTCATCATTGATGGAGGGAGCTGCAATAACTTGGTGAGTTCTGATGTGGTCAACAAGCTTGCTTTGACCATACGTCCACATCCACATCCGTACTACATTCAGTGGTTAAACGACTCTGGCAAAGCTAAGGTAATACAAACTTGCAGAGTTCCTTTTTCCATTGGTTCTTATGTGGATTCTGTTGATTGTGATGTCGTACCCATGCAAGCATGTTCACTTTTATTGGGTAGACCTTGGGAATTTGATAATGATATTGTACACCATGGTAGAAGTAATAAGTACACTTTTATGCATAATGGAACTAAAATTACTTTGTTACCAATGACCCCTGCTGAAATTGTACAAGCTGATTTAGAAAGAGCTGCTAGTTTGAAAAATAAAGGTCCTGAAATTCAACAACCTGTTAATCCTAATTCTACACCTAGTAATGTTAATGATTCTTCAAGTTCTAAGGGTACTGGAATTAAATTACAAGGTCGTTCATGTCTTGCAACAAAATCTGAGCTTGCTGAAATTTCTGATGATGATGATATTTGCTATGCTTTGATATGCAAAGAAGCTTTGTTTTTGCTTGATGATATTGCCTCTAGTGCTATGTCTCCTACTGTCACTAACCTTTTGCAGGAGTATGAGGATGTTTTTCCAACTGAGATACCCCAGGGATTGCCACCTTTGAGAGGGATTGAGCATCAAATTGATTTGATTCCGGGTGCTACTTTGCCAAACCGTGCTGCTTATAGGACCAACCCTGAGGAGACTAAGGAGATACAACGACAAGTTCAAGACCTTTTGGATCGTGGGTATGTTCGTTAATCACTTAGTCCTTGTGTTGTTCCTGTACTTTTGGTTCCTAAGAAAGATGGTACTTGGAGTATGTGTGTAGGTTGTAGAGCCATTAATAATATTATTATTAGGTATCGTCATCCTATTCCTAGGCTAGACGACATGCTTGATGAGTTATGTGGTGCTATAATTTTCACTAAAATTGATTTGCGTAGTGGCTACCATCAAATTAGAATGAAACTTGGAGACGAATGGAAAACAACTTTCAAAACCAAATTTGGATTATATGAGTGGTTAGTAATGCCTTTTGGTTTAACTAATGCACCTAGTACTTTCATGCGCTTGATGAATGAGGTTTTAAGAGCTTTCATTGGCAAATTTGTGGTAGTTTACTTTGATGATATCTTGATTTATAGAAAATCCATAGATGAACATATGAATCATTTGCATGCTGTTTTTGATGCTTTACGAGATGCACGTTTATTTGGTAACCTTGAGAAGTGCATCTTTTGCACGGATCGAGTCTCTTTTCTTGGCTATGTTGTGACTCCACAGGGAATTGAGGTGGATGAGACGAAGATTGAAGCTATAAAGAGCTGGCCTGTACCAAAAACTATTACACAGGTCAGAAGTTTTCTTGGTCTTGCAGGTTTCTACCACCGCTTTGTCAAAGATTTCAGTGCCATTGCTGCACCTTTGCATGAGTTGACTAAGAAGGGCATTGATTTCCATTGGGGTAAGGTACATCATGAGTCTTTTGATGCTTTGAAGGATAAACTTACACATGCACCATTGCTGCAATTACCTAATTTTGATAAGATTTTTGAGCTTGAATGTGATGCTAGTGGTATAGGCATTGGTGGTGTTTTGATGCAAGATAGTAAACCTGTTGCATACTTTAGTGAGAAAATTACTGGGCCTGTTTTGAATTACTCCACGTATGATAAGGAATTATATGCACTTGTACGTTGTTTAGAGACATGGCATCATTATTTGTTGCCCAAAGAATTTGTTATTCATTCTGATCATGAATCACTTAAGTATATTCATTCTCAATGGAGGTGGATTGATGGGTCATTTTGGTGCCAAGAAGACGGAGAATATTTTGGCCACACACTTCTTTTGGTCCAGGATGAGAAAAGATGTTGAGCGCTTTGTTGCACACTGCACTACATGTTAAAAAACTAAGTCTCGCTTGAATCCACATGGTTTATACATACCACTTCCTGTTCCTTCTATTCCTTGGGTGGATATTTCTATGGACTTTGTTTTAGGACTGCATAGGACTAAGAGGGGGAGTGATAGTATTTTTGTTGTTGTGGATAGATTTTCTAAGATGGCACACTTTATACCATGTCATAAGACTGATGATGCTAGTTATATTGCTGATCTCTTTTTTAAAGAAATTGTACGTTTGCTTGGTATGCCTTGTACTATTGTTTCAGATCGTGATGCAAAATTCTTGAGTCACTTTTGGTGCACGCTTTGGAATAAGTAGGGTACAAAGTTGTTGTTTTCTACAACTTGTCACCCACAAACTGATGGACAAACTGAGGTGGTGAACCGCACTTTGGGTACTATGTTGAGAGCTATTTTAAAGAAAAATTTGAAGCAATGGGAAGAATGTTTGCCTCATGTTGAGTTTGCATATAATCGGGCAACACATTCTACTACCAAGGTAAGTCCTTTCAAGGTAGTGTATGGTTTTGATCCCCGTACTCCACTTGATATACTTCCTCTACCTATTCATGAGAGAGTTCATGTTGATGCTAAGAAACGTGCTGAATTTATTTTGAAAATACATGAGACCACTAGACTTAGCATTGAAAAGATGAATAACAAGTATAAAATTGCTGGTAGTAAAGGTAGAAAAGAAGTAAAACTTGATGTAGGAGATTTAGTATGGTTACACTTGAGAAAAGATAGATTTCCAGATTTGAGAAAGTCTAAATTAATGCCTAGAGCTGATGGTCCTTTCAAAATAATTGAGAAGATTAATGATAATGCATACAAACTTGAGTTGACTCCCGAGTTCGGGGTTAGTCCTACTTTTAACATTTCAGATTTGAAACCATACTTGGGAGAAGAGAATGTGCTTGAGTTGAGGACGACTCCACTTCAAGAGGGGGAGGATGACGAGGATATCACTCCTAAGGATACATGCAACACTCCTCCAATTTTGGACTTGCAAGGTCCAATGACTAGAGCTCGTGCACGACGACTAAATTTAGAGGTGAGCTTGTTCCTACGTTCTTCATTATATGTCACTTTCGAGAATGGTTTGCTACCTATTGGTAATATTGTAATTAGGAACCATGGAGAGGACCAGGAGATGATGGGAGAAGGACTTGGAGACGTGGAGGACCAGCAAGGACGTGGAAGCCAAGGTGGAGGCCCAACCAAAACCGACTTCGAGTCCATTTTGGGGCTCAGGACCAGTCTGCACTAAAACGGATGCCCAGGACGCATACGGACTCAGATTTGGACGTTCTACATATGCACGGAAAGCTAAGAAGAAGACCTTTCCAATACCGCCAGTCTCATATCAAAATTCATCCGGAGTCATCGGGAATCGTTGAAAGAAGAGAGAGTTCAGAATCTGTTTCGGTGCTGCGTCGCCTGTTTTTGGCCTTTGGGCTTTGTATCTAGTTGAGCCCAATTAGGGGTGCATCCAGAGGGTCTTGCATGACCCTAGGGTCTTCATATAAAGCCGCCACTGCACCATTAGGGTTTGGGTTTTGCTTAGATTATTCTGTTCATAACAGTTTCGCCGTCATCACGGTTTGTGAGACCCCAACTTCATGAGATTCATAATACATCTGCAATTGTGTTGCCTTCTTCTTTGTTCTTGCTTGTGTTCTTCATTCGCAGGCAGGGATTAGCCTTCTCGACGAGGTCAATCGTTTTAGGACGGTTGATAACCAGAGGAGACGTCGTGCTGCGATTGCGGGGTTTAGAACGTGCTGTTCTGAAGCCGGATCGATTTGTGTGTCGCCTCCGACCAAATCAACGTATCCAGAACCTTTCAGAAGATTGGGAACCCTTGTCCACATCACGTGTGGAGAGAATGTTGAATAAGACTTGCATGGCAGTGTTCTGAATTTGCATGGTCCCGTGCAGGGGGGGCCACCATGATGCACAATAGAGGAGGACTTTGTCGTGTTGTCGCCTAAGCGTGCGTCCACAACCAGGCATCATACCCCCCTCCACGCACCCGTGATGCCTTCAGTGCATATACCTCCATTCCCAGTTGCTTGTCCTGCCACAGAGTCGCATCCGTAGATCAGGTCTTATTCCCGTCTCAAGAAGCGGGCAGCTTAGGGTACAACGTCTCTATATCATGAGAGCCTGAGAGTGCAATGGACATGGAAATTGCTGGAGCTCTCCCTTCTCGGGTGGAAGAGCTGCAGGTGCAAGACACTCAGAACACATGTGTAGTGGGTGACCTTGTTGAGTCGCCAAAAACGGTCTTCCTCTCGCAACTCTCTAAGCCTATCGGTATTGTGTTTCCACCGCCGCTGGTACCTAAGAGACGGGTGAAAAAATTGCCTCAAGGATTCAAGCCAAGAAGAAGCCGCGGAGTTGTGCATTTATCGCCAGAAAAGGTGGATGGTATAGTAGCCACCATTTGTAGTCATCTGGGCTTTGTGGATATCAGTGACAAGGTGTTTGCGGCATCAATACATCATTACATCAAGATGTTTGAGCAGCCATTGAGCCAGAATCACTTGTGGGCGATGATTGCTCTATATGGATTCAGTGCTCCACCCGGTTCGGATGTGTTCACATCGACGCCGAGTGTAACCGTGGTCTAAGTAACTATTTTTGGGTTGTCATATCTTATTGTATCAATGAATGCTAGTAAATTTTTTATTTGGAACACAAGGGGTCTCAATGAAAAAGCACAAAAGGATGTTGTACATCATGTAGTGCAGGCCTGTCGCCCCATGGTTGTGTGCTTACAGGAAACAAAACTTGCTAACATTTCTTGTCAGGATGTATTCTCTATTTTAGGTCGAGACTTTGGATCCTTTGTGTATCAACCTGCTCAACAAACGAGAGGTGGTATATTAGTGGCTTGGCGGGATGGTTCTTACGCCGTAGCAAATTAGAGGGTTCACCCACATTCAGTTTTTGTTCAGTTGCAGAAGGAAGGAGAAGAACCTTGGTAGTTTACAGGTGTATATGAACCACATGTTGATGTTGAGAAGCCAGCTTTCTTTGCGGAATTAAGAGAGGTCAGAAATTCATGTAATGACCTATGGGTAGTGGCAGGAGACTTCAACATGATATATTTCTCAGAGGACAAGAACAATACCAATGTGAACAGGGCATTGATGGGTTAGTTTAAGAGTTTTGTCAATGAATTGGAGTTGAAGAAGATCCCTCTAATTGGTCGATGTTATACCTGGTCCAATGAGCGAGAATCGCCGACTTTGGTAAAACTCGATTGGGTGCTTTGCAGTTCTAATTGGGAAGATATGTACCCAGATTGTATCCTGCAGAGTCATGCTATAGAAATGTCAGATCACTACCCTCTTGTTCTTGGTCTTCATGTTGGAAATTGAAGCAAGAGGCAGTTCCATTTTGAAAGCTATTGGACTAAGCTCGCTAGGCTCAAGGAAACAGTGGAGGCATCGTGGGCAGAACCGGTATCCATGGTGTGCCCCAGTGAACGCATTTCTATCAAGCTAAAAAGGCTCAATTGAGCCCTTCAATCATGGAGCACAAAGAAGGTAGGACACATCAAGACACAATTGGCGCTTTCTCGGGAAGTGCTACACTGATTTCAGATTGCTCAAGATAACAGGGTGCTCCAACCTGAGGAAGAATGGCTCAGAAAAGAACTAAAGAAATATTGCCTGAGAATGGCCTCCTTGGAGAGAACCATTTCTCACCTTCGGTCCAGAGTCTAGTAGGTCAAGGAAGGGGATGCAAACACCTCTTTTTTCCACA
The DNA here is from genome assembly GCA_032690845.1 of Eleusine coracana subsp. coracana. Lineage (NCBI taxonomy): Eukaryota > Viridiplantae > Streptophyta > Magnoliopsida > Poales > Poaceae > Eleusine > Eleusine coracana. The sequence continues at coordinate 37,226,071 of CM064418.1, forward strand.
AGCCAGTAGCATACCGCAGTAGAAAAAATTTCATCCCCAAGCTGGTGCTTGATGAAGAAGTGGTAACATCTCAAGAAGAAAAGCAAAAGGTCATGTTTGATTATTATGAGAAGCTTTTGGGGAGGGCATCATACAGGACTATGACTTTGGATTTAGATTTCTTTCATAGAGAGAGCATGGACTTGTCTGCCCTCGATGAGCCTATAGCAGAGCAGGAAGTGTGGGAAACTATCAACACTCTTCATGCGGACTTCATGATGGGTATACTGGCCGCTTCTACAAGACGTGTTGGTCGATCATTAAGGCGGACTTCATCGCGGCTATCATCACTTTATAGCAAGGTGATGTAAGAGGCCTTGGATTGCTAAATGCATCATATATCACACTGATCCCAAAGAAGTTGGATATGTTGTTGGCCAGGGATTTTCACACAATTAGTTTGGTACATAGTTTTACCAAACTGGTCACGAAAATCCTAGCAAGCCGGTTAGCTCCTCTTCTTAATTCTATAATGGCAACAAATCAAAGTGCTTTTATTCAGGGCTGGTTGTAAGGTTCATGACCATTGTGGTCACCCCAAGGTATGATTGTTTTGGTGATGAATCATAAACATGAAATGTGACTAATGTCTACACGAGTGTTGTGCGTGTAGGAAACCTTATCTACCTTATGATGATTATTGATAGTTGTCTTGGCGGTTGATGACAATGACCACAAGCATGAAGGCTGGATGGAGTCCAAGGGTTGATGGAGATAGATCAAGGCTAAGGACAAGCTATGGAGCAAGTGTTTGGAACACTTGTCAAGTTGTTAGGGCTTTGAGTCTATAGGAAAAACTAGACTATCAAGGGGGACTAGGTTATGTCACTTTTGGTCATGCTAGTCATGATGCTCATGGATGCTCAGTGAAATCATAGGCACTAGGTGACAGTGGAGAAGCCAAGGAGGTATTGGAATAAGCTGGGAAACTAAGTCGAGAAAAGACGAGGAGTTTCAACTTCTGCAGGTAAAGACCGGACAGAGAGGTCTTGGAGACCGGACGGTCTGGTGATCAGAGGAAAATTCTCTACAGAGAAGATGTTGGACACGAGGAATTCTGTTGGCAGAGGAACCATAGAGACCGGACAGTCCGGTGTGCAGACTGGACGGTCCAGTCTGTATGGAGATGGTTCAGACAGAAGAGAAAGCATCGACAGTGTCTCTATTTGGAGAAAGGAGAGAAGAGACCGGACAGTCCAGTGTGAAGACCGGACAGTCCGGTGTGAAGACCGGACTGTACAGTCATTATAGGAGGCCATATAATAGAGGAGAAGTTGGCTAAGAGGAAATCTGTTGGAGTAGAATTGTAAAGACAGGACTGTACGGTTTGATTGTACGGTCTGTATGAAGAAATTCTGGACAGATGAGGAAGTGGCTGCAATGGCTCTGGAGCTATGAAGACTAGACTGTATGGTCAGTATGAAGAAAACAGCGGATAGAGAGCAATTGCTCTGGAGGAGCTGTCCGGTGGAGACCGGACTATCCGGTCTAGACAACTGTCTGGTCAGTACATCCAGAGAGACTGTTTCATGGAGCAACCATTGGCCATTGGGATTGCTGGGATCATCTATTGGGAGCCAAAGGGCCAAGAGAGAAGAACTAGGAGAGGATATTGGATATATTGAGAGTGGTAGTGAGAGTAACATGAGTATTGATGCACATCTAAGGCTAGGGTGTCCTTGAGGGTGTGATCTTGGTTATTACACTTGGTTTATGCTGAGACCTAGACCGGTTAGGTGTCGGTGATCGAGCCAATCATGATCGGTTGTGAAGGCCGTCACATGTTTATACATGGTTTGAGCCCGCCGGTGGAAGGGGCATCAACAGTGAGCGCCCGTGTTGGCTTGGGGAGTCTGGTAAGTTCTCGAGGGAGGCAAGCTTGTGCCTTGGTACCAGCAGTGACACAACCATGTCTTCACTCCTGGAGTGATTGTGAGCTCGTGTGTCAGAACTCCACATTAGTGGTAGAAGGGACCAGTACTCCAGCGGGAGTGGTCCATCGAGGAGTAGGGGAAGGTGCCATCCTTCTGAGACCTCGAGAAAAAATCATGAGCTATCTCTTACTCTACTCCTTACTATGATGCTTTACATTTTACATTTACATACCATGCTATTCATGCTTGTGTGCTTACCTTGCTCTAGTTGACTACCTTGTAGACTTGCATGAATAGGCTTCTTTACTTTCAAGTAGTGCTTTGCCTTCATACTTGATCACTAGCATGTATAGGAGTTGCTTCGTCTTGATGACCCTAGTATGTATTGTGCTATTCATGCTTGTGTGCTTACCTTGCTCTAGTTTATTACCTTGTAGACTTGCATGAATAGGCTTCTTTACTTGCAAGTAGTGCTTAGCATTCATACTTGATTACTAGCATGTATAGGAGTTGTTTTGGCTTGATTGATCACCGTAGTATGTATTGTGCTACTCATGCTTGTGTGTTTTCCATGTGCTTGTTGATAGCAGCTTTGCGTGAGTAGGACTCCTTGCTAGCTAGTTGTGTGCTTCCGCGTATCTTTGGTTACTAGTTTGCATAGGAGTTGTTTGCCTTTGTGTGATCCACTAGTATGCTTAGGTTATTGTTCCTTTCATAGGTTCATCATCTTGCTAGTGTGATCACCACTAGGATTGTATAGGAGTTGTTTTGAGTGGTCGGTTTTAGGAATTGGCAAATTTGGTACATAGTGCGAGTTCCCAATTCACACCCCCCCCTCTCGGTCACTCGGACCTTTCACCGGTGTATACATGACAATTTTATGCTTGTCCAACAAACAGTGAAGACCCAACATCGTCATAAAGTCCCAAGTCTCTTCCTCAAGCCCGACATTACAAAAGCTTTTGATTTGGTATCTTGGCCTTTCTTGATGGAGGTTTTGAGGCATCTGGGTTTCAGGAGTTCTTGGTGCAATCTAATATCTAATCTGCTTGCAACCTCTTCCACAAGGATTCTTTTAAATGGTGACCTAGGAGATTTCATTACATATCAAAGGGGGCTGCGGCAGGAAGACCCTTTGTCCCCTATGCTTTTTATACTGATCATGGATGTATTGAATAGTCTCTTTGTGAAGGTAGGAGAAGTCGGATTGTTGCAGCCTATATCTCATAGAGTTTCGGGAAAGTGGCTCTCATTGTAGGTTGATGATGTTGCCCTTTTAGTCCAGCCTTTGGATGAAGAACTCACTATCACAAAGGATATTCTTGGTGTGTTTGATGAAGCCACGGGATTGGAAACCAACCTGCACAAGAGTAGCATCATTCCAATCCGGTGCAAGGAGGAAATATCAGAGAATATTGCCAATGTTTTGCCTTGTCTCATATCAGATTTTCCTTGCACTTATCTTGGGCTGCCCCTATCAAACAAGAAGTTAAGAAAATATGATCTCATGCCTTGGGTGGAGAAAATTACAGATAAACTACCCGGAGGGAAGGCAGCTCTCATGAACAAAGCGGATGTGCCGCTTTGGTGCATTTCATCTTGTCCATGATTCCAATTTATCTCTTCATAGCAATGAATGTCCCCAAATGGTTTCTCAAAGCTATCAATAAAATCAATAGAGGTTTTTTGTGGCAAGGTAGGGAGCAAGCCAATGGTGGCTGCTGCCTTGTTGCTTGGAAAGAGTCACAAGACCTCTTGATCTTGGTGGCTTGGGTGTTCCTAATCTGGAGGTTATGTCATGGGCTCTTCAAATAAGATGGCAGTGGTTCAAAAAGACACGAAGGGATCACCCATGGACTGATCTGGACCTTCCCTCTCACCCTAACACACTAGCTTTGTTTGCAATTAGTGTCACTACAGAGATTGGCAATGGAAATTCTACTCTCTTTTGGTCGGATCGATGGCTACGTGGGTGTTCTATTCAGAACCTCGCCCCCACTGTAACAGCAGCTACCTCGCCAAGTGCTTAAGGCTTAATCGCCTTGAGTAGTGACCGTATTGAGTTGGGATGTCATCCCATTCGGGGCCGGGTCATGTCTCATGGAAGGATCGCTTTAAAAGCTACCTAAATGCCATGATCCCGGATGAGTTGATGGATACTCTTGTGGACTTCGCCAATACCTTCACCGATAATCATGTGTATGATGATTGTGATGATTGTGTGGATGTGCCTAGTTCTAGTGAGTGCCTAGATTCTTCTACTGTTAACTTGTTAGGTTGCTCTACAAGTGTGCCTAATGTGATGATTGATAATGATGTGTCTCTTGATCTTTTTTGCTCCTCTAGCATGTCTAGTATCGATGATGATTGTGAATCTCTTGTTGATCATCCTAGTAATTCACTTGTTGAGGAGTTCCTTGCTTTTTGTGCTAATGAGAATGATGACTTACTTGACACTCTTATTCGCTTGCGAGGTACTGTGGACAAAATTGCAGCATCTTCTTTTGAGCTTCCAAGGTTATTAGTTGTCGAGAAGATCCTCACCTTGCTCCCTAGAAGCAAGCTAGGGCTGTTCTTCAAAGATGAGGAGATCACCACAAGCATAACGAGGAAGAAGACCTTCAAGGCATACAATGAAGCATCTTCAAGCAAAGGGAAAGAAGTAGCTTTGAGCTTAAACTTCTTTGATCCCTCCACAAGATTGCCTTACAACAGCTTCTACAACCCCTTCGGATCAAGACCTACATCAAGCTCTTCATCAAGTGCAACATCAAGCTCTACCTCAAGTGCCATTCCAAGTTCTACTCCAAGGGCTTCGTATGGACCACGCATTGGTGTAGGGGGAGCGCTGACCACAATGTTCATAGGATCATTTGAGATGATCAATCTCACCACTACGGCTCTGGCGTCTCCGCCTCCTATGCCACAAGATCACTATTGGCATCTTCATCAAGCTCACCAACAGGATTACTTCTTCCAATTTGATGAATTTGTGAGAAATCAGAATGATGACCTTCATGAGACTCTCTTATGCATTTATGATCTTGTGTGTAGGATAAACTCTTTTAGAGACCTGCGGAGGATTGCACCACATGAAGTGATTGACAAGTGGCTCATGCAAATCACAACTCTTGAGAGAGATTTCTTGCTTGAGGAGGTAATCAATAGAAAGCATGAGCCCTCAATTGAGAGGACAATGGAGATGATACTTGTGCTCCACTCGCAAGTGGGACACGTGCTTGAGCAAGTCACTGGCCTCTATGATCCTCCCTACTACTACATCGACCTGGATGACATACACATGGGGAATGGTCATGGACAATGGAGGTATCGTGCTCCCCACCATCCTATATGGAGGAGAATTCATGAAGGAATTGCAAGAATCCCTAATTATGAGAATGGTCTCATGGTTCATCATTATGAGGTTAGTGCAAGTCAATTGAGCAATGCTTTGGATACTAACCCTTCTTCCTCTAGTGCTTGTCTTATGGCTACCACCAGGGTCAACTAGAAGAGTGGAGGTACTCATTGGACTCTTGATACAGGGTGCACTCAGCATATGACGGAGAAGCCAACCATGTTCACCAACATTCATCTAGATGAAGATAGTGAGAAGGTGACTTTTGGGGATAACTCAAAAGGGAGAGTTAGAGGCTCAGGCAAGGTGGACATTACAAAGGGCCTCCATCTCTCCAAGGTCCTTCTTGTGGAAACCCTCAATTTCAAACTCCTGTCTATTGGTCAACTTTGTGACATGAGATTCAAGTGCACATTTGATGAGGATGGTGCAATGATTGAGAATGCAAAGAAAGGGCTAGTATTTCATGAAGTGAACATTGGAGATGAACCGACGAGTAAACCTTTAAGGAACGTGCCCGTTGGCGAGGTCTTATCCCATGATGATCATATTGGTGAGCCCTCTACATCACGACCTCAACCAATCTCATCGTCCAAGGTACAAGAACCAACCCAGGATGTTAATGACACACCTTCCACATCCTCCCAAGATTCTATGAGAGTGCATCCACCTAGCCATGAGGAAAATGAAGAGATAAGTGAGCCATAGCCCTCTCCACAAACTTCACCTCAAGCTACGTCCCAAAGCTCTTCACATTAAATCCCCACATCCACTCCAAGCTCTAGTTCCAAGACAAAAAAACATATGAGTGATCCCCCCACCTCATTGCAAATTCAAGACACCGATATCTTAAGAGAGCAAGCAATCCATGATGCACAAGATACTTCACCTAGACCTCCTCCCACTCAAGAAGAAGGAGACCCCAAAGCCAAGTACAAGAAGAAGAGGTACTTTAACAAAGAAAAGGACAAAGGAAAGGTGCTCAAGAAAAAGTTCTCATGCAAGGCTCTTGTTGGGGAGTGGGCAAGTGACAACTCAAGTGAAGCATCCTCCTCTTCAAGTGATCATGATGAAGTGGCCGGCCTAGCCATGATCAAAACCACATTTCCATGAGCTCTTCCTCCACCTCCAACATGCCTCATGGCCACGAGCCAACTTGGGGGGAGTGAGGATGAGAGTAGCGACGACAACGGTGATGAGGGGCTCACATGTGCCGAGCTTTGGAGTATGCTTGAGCAAGCCCGCGACATCACTGTCAAGAAATTCAAAATGTTGGAAGTGGTAAGAAAAGAATATAAGTTGGCTAAGGACTGTGTTAATGATCTTGAGAGTGAGCTCAAGGACATTGTCACATATCATGAGGCCCTAAACAAGAGTTATGACCAACTCAAGGGTGATCATGTAGAGCTACGTGAGAAGTGTGAGGCCCTTGAACTTACTTTTTACGCAATCAATGTTGATGACCTTGCCTCTCCCTCCTCTAGTTCATCTAAGAGTGATGCTTCTACTATGTGTGATGAACTAACCACCTCGGTCGAGGTTTTTTCCATTGAGTCATTTGTTTTGAAGGAATATCATAAGCTTAAGGAAGAGAGGAAGATAGTGATGGACGGCTTCGAGAGGCTCACACATGGTAGAATCATCAGCAAGGAGACTCTTGGGAGAAACCTTGTGAACAATGTCTCCCACTGGGTACTTGGCTCATATCCCGCCATCATCAACATCATTGGGACGAGTGACTCCAACCCCGTATGAATCAAACCCCTACTTACCGACAACTACTATTGCGAGAGGTGTTGCAAGGATGGCCACATCATCAAGGATTGCCCTATGGTGAGAAGTTCCATTGTTGTACCTAATGCTAACTTGTTCCATGAGAGCACCCATTTCAAGCTTTTTAGAGACAAGGATGGCAAGGTGAATGCAATGGCTTTGGGACCACTAAACAAGAAGAGAAAGGTCAAGATCATATGGGTGCCTAAGTGCATTATTGACTTGAGAGGTCAATGAAGTACAATTGGGTTCCCAAGAATAAGACCTAGATGATGGTGGTGGTGGTGGACCGGGAATATACATGAAGATCAAGTGAAGTCCACCACAAGTGACATGGACCTCAACAACATATCTACTCATGAGGGAGGTATCCGTGTTTGTTCTTGGTAGTTGTAGTGTGTTCTTTCTTTTCTTGCATTGCATGGTAATTAGGACTCCTTTGTGACTATAATGTTTTGCATCCATGCATGTGCAAAAGAAGAAAAAAACACATAAAAATTATCTAACCCACTCAAGATAGCTATAAGCAAGAGGGAGTGCTTGAGATGGTGGTTTGGCTTCTCTCAAGGCAAGGGTATGGCTTATAGTAAGTAAGCTTGGGAGGGGTTCAAACTTGACATTGTTAAGTTTTCTTTGTGTCTTGTTTAATATTGCTTGCATTCACATGGCATGTTTACTATCAAAGCATACGTAAAATGCTTATTGCATGCATCATATAGGAAACACAAAGGAGGCTTGTCACATTTGGAGAAACTTGTGCCTCATAATCTATATGAGAATACATCTCCATAAGTGTGACCAAAGGAAAAGTTTGTGCTTCATGTCCATTGAGTCATGTTCAAATGAGCTCCGAGGTTAAATCTACTCGCGCGACTTAAAGACAAGTGACTCATACATTCCTAACACACTAATGAATCACTTGTTCATGTCATGTGTGTAGGGGGGCTATGGTGGATGTTGGTGGTTCCTAAGTACCCGTTTTATATGCCAATAACCACCAATATTGTACCATATTCTCATCATAATCATGCATTTTACCTCTAATATTGATGATTTCCACATGTAGTGTCGTTTTAGTGCTTTATTGCAGAAACAGGTAAAAAGATGACAAAATGACTCTTATATGAGAAGTACCGATATGAAGCCCGACTCGCCGTGCAAGGAGGGCTTAGTCCATGAAGCTTACAAGACATACCTGGACGTCCATGAGGTCCAATGTACAAGCCCAAGGTCGAGGCCTAATGACTAAGTATTTCTAGAAGGTTTGTCCGGAAGGAAAGTTAAATTCGCGGAGTCTAGAAATAGCACTGTATTGTCACGTGATTTCGGAGCCCAAGACATGGTGAAATAGGAAACCTCAGAATAGCAAAGTTGAAGATCTCGTCGAGAACTTTCCGAAACATATATGATTTGCATTTATTCGACTTCGGAGCTGGGAGATATGGGCCCCGCAAGGAAGGCTGCATAGAGGAACCCGAATCAGGACAGATATTTTGGCATCGCAATTTTGGTTATGTAAACGTCCGAATCTGAGGATCCAAATAATACCAAAGTTGTAGATCGTCTCAAGAGCTACGAGATAGAGTCCAGGCTTGCTTCATTTGGACTCTGTATGTGTCGGTTATGATTAAAATAAGTCAGCATTCTTTATGAAAGGTACGAAACCGACATGGATTCAATTTCTATGAGCTAAACTTGGAGACCAAGCAAGGGAGGACGTGACCAGAGGCTATATAAACATCCATATGACGTCCAAGATAGGAACAAGCTACAACAAGGGGGAGATTTAGGCTATAGGAGCCGCTACACATCGCTAGGAGGCCGCCGGAGTTGAAGAGCCACCAAATTGAAGAGATGTAGTCTAGTCAGGTAGGGACCATGTGTGATGCACTATACTGGAGCTGGGAGAAGTAGAGCCATGTACCTTAGGAGTCGTCAATGATGTATCAAGGTGGTGCCGATCGACGCACCAGCTGAGCCGATCGGCACGCCCTCGATGATGATGAATATTGGTATAAGTTATTGATCTTTATGTTATCTATCTTAAATCTATCCTTGGCTGCAATCTGTGTTTGTCTGGATTGATCGATCTTACATGTGCTTATTCAATTGCCTAGTTCTAGTCTAAGTATTTAGATGCTATCTTAATCGTGGTGATTAGGCTAGTATTCAGATCTTGTATGAATTATGATTGCTTGATGATGCTAGGGTGTGCTTTAGTTGTGATAGAGTTAAGCTTGTGCAGCACTTTTAGATAATCAAGTAGGGTTAAGATACTCGCGTGAATAAGGGTTTCCTCTCGGCAGTGATAAATCGGGAGCCGCACGGAAAGCAGGGTGCTCTTGCTCATCTTTGATGTTTACCGATTGTTTAAAGTGTCAAGTAAGTTAGGATTAAGATGATAACGACTATTGCTTCAGTATCGATTGGCACACCAGTTGCACCGATCGGCACAGCCTTTCTCCGACCACTAGATGCATATAGGCTAACTCCAGGTGATACTCCTTGGTCGATGTGTATGCTCCTACTCCCACAAGTCTTGGCTAACTAAGCATTGGGCGCACTTTGGCCCAGGTAAGCCTTCCCGCAGATCGGCGCATCTGTTGAGCCGATCGGCGCAACCTTCAATTTTCACTTCTTTTCATGCTCACGTATGTGCAATATGTACTTCATGATAGAATTAATTTGTTAGATTAAATAGTAAACTCTAAACACGGTTCTCTTGCTGATCCCTATGAATTTGATTATAACTTGGAATACTCTAAGGGAAAAAGTGCTACAATGTACAGCTTCCTCTTGCGATATTTAAGTGGGAGCGTAATTACGACCAACAAGCTCTTTTTCTGGCGCCATTGCCGAGGATCGACAAGTCGAACCTGTTCAGAGGGATCTATCTAGTTCATCGAATTAATCCTTTATCTTTTTATTGCACATACCCTGTTTTTCTTTGTTTGTTTGTCCATTGAAAAACAGGTACAAAGCTAGGCACACAACCTCGACTGGAGCACGGCGACATAGCTTCTTGCGCCATTCAGTGCAACCACGTGCCGATCGGCGCCGCATCGATGCCGGCACCGATGATCTCGCTCTTTGTCGATTCTCTTGCTCCGCAATAGTAGGTGCTAACTTTGTTAGTGATCCATCATCTACTGCGGAGTCCATGTTCATGAAAGACTCGCTTTTGCCGATCGGTGCAACGCCCATACCGATCGGCACCTCATCACTCTATGAAAAGGAGGTACGCTCCTTGCGTCAATATTTTTTTTAACTAATATTTTGCAATACTATCTTATTCACAGAAATAGATGATGGGAGAAATAGATGATTGAGAGGATGTGCTGTCCGCTGATCAAAAGAAGGTGTGAGAAATTCTACAGAGGATTGCAAGACATACAAATTTGATATTGTGGAAGAGCATCAAGTCTAATTTCCAACGGTTTAAACCTTACATGATTTGGAGTTTCCTACAAGGATTTATGGCATAACATGAGACGCTGCACAGGCTGTTTGAATATTTCGCAAGAGTTGCAAACACTTAGATGTTTCTGTCAAATATGGAATTAAAGTCCTACATCCACGTGATCTATGGGTTTTCATACATTTAGAAGACTTCCTTTTGGTGATTGACACGGATTCAAGTCATTCCACACACGGAGTTTGAATATTTGGAAAGTTTGAATTCAATTCGGATTCATCGCAAAATGGCCTGACATACCTTTAGAAAAAGGTCATATCTCCCTCATACAGAGTCCGATTTGGATGCATTAGTACTGCTTGGAAAGATAATTTGATGCCCGACGCAATGGCACAGGTTTCAGCCTCTAATTCCTTCTGGTCGCGGCGCTGTGTCAGAAAGAAAACGTGGGTTCTGAAAAGCAACAACAGATTTCTTCGGATTTCTTCACCGTCGACTTGATGGATCATTCGGCAAGAATTGAGAGGCTACATCTACTCCTAATCAAGACTTGCTGGTGCAACAAATATCAAGATTCACAAGTCATAGGACAAGCCGACATATGCTCCAATGCTTACAAGATGAAATCATCAAGATTTTCTATGTGAAGATGAAGATGACAACAAAGATAGCTTGAGCAATTCTCCCACAAGCAAATGATTAGAAGTAGAACAAGATTGAAGACTCCAGAGCATTATATCATACACACACATTGAGCATTATGCAACACAATGAAGACGGGCAATGAGCGAACCACGATGAAGATTGCATAAGTACAAGCTGCATGGAAATCTTTAAATCTTACACCAAGAACCATGGCTTCGCGACAACAAGGTATGTAAGAAGTCTAGCTATATGACTTTAATTGAAGCGCTTTTCGGGAGGCAACCCATGTTTTTGTGTTTTTGTTTTGTTTGGATTGATTAGTGCTACTAGGAGGGAAACCTAGAATTTTTGTGTCGTGAGAATAACCCAACTCAACTGATTCACTTGTGGTAAATTAGTTCTAGAGTAACTTTTTATTTTTAGACCTCCATCACCATCCTTTTGTGTTTTGTTTACAAAAATCATCCACTACATGCATAATTTGTGAGGACTTGCTTTGTTTCTTTTTTTTGTTTTTGCATAATGTTTTCGCCTGCATGCATTTAACCATCTAACTTCAGCCCACCTAAGCCTCCCACCCTTCATTTTCCATCAAATTCTATAGCCAATTCCAAATGTGCCGATCGGCGCACATCCATTGCCGATCGGCGCAACACCCAAATGCTTTTCTAAGCATTCCTTTACTGCCACCTAACATGTTTTTGTTTTGATTCGCACAAACCTCCAACTTTGCATGTTCATATTCACTTTCCCACTCATAATAGCTTGGTTTGAACTTGATGATGAGCACTTAATTAGCTTCACGAGCTTTGTAGCAAATTTTGGTGTAAACATGGTCTTTATGCTTATTTGTTGAACAACATTGGATGGTTCATTTGCCTTGCTATGTTTTGCATCATTTGCATTGGTTGGTTGCTAATCTTCTTCAATGTGCTATCTCTCTAGTCCAACGGGGTTTTGCAATAGCTAAGTCACATAAACATGGTGTTTAGACTTTGGTTGTTAATGAATTTCGTTTAGATTGCTAGCAATCTAGTTGTAAGCATGGTGCTTAGAGCTAGGTGTAAATATTGTTCTTGTTTACCTTCCACGTCGCTAACCTTCGTTGCTAACATGCTCATTTGCTTTGTTTCAAGACTAAATGATGAAAACATTTTAATCCCATAATTGTGTACATATGACACATTCATTTAGCAATTTTATGTGAACATGGTGTTTAGACGAAATTGTGGAACAACATTGTTATAGTCTTGTTTCTTTGCTAACATTGTGATATTAACTCCATGCATCCACACTTGTGCACACACATACACCCATTAGGATTTTGTTTTCTTTTTGCTACTAGAATTAAAATGCCACAATTTGAACTTTTGAGGTTGTTTCTAGATGGTAGATATTGTTCTATCCCTGACCACCATAGCGGGGGTAGTATGTGCATTTAAATGTTTTGCAGGAATGAAAGAAGTACTCTTGAACGAGGACAGTCAAAGGAAACGAGGTGAAACAGCCGCATATACAAGAGGGAGCATTGGGACAGCACATCAAGGCTGGAGATGGAGGTGACGAGAGGCACAGCCGTCTACGCCGATCGGCGCATCCTCGTGCCGATCGGTGCTCCCTCGCTGCCCCTGCTATCGCCCTTCTCTCGTGCAATCCAGCAAGATTTTAAGCATGGGGGAGGCACACATTGCGCTTCAATTGATTGAAATGCGATAACATCCCTTTGATTCTTCACTTCTCCTAATCTTATTTTCTTCTCAAACCTGTACTTGCTGTCTGCTTCCAACTTGGGTCTTTTCTCTCTTTTTCTTCTGTGATACCCTCCTTGTTTTGTTCATGTTAAAGGTTATTTGTAATTTATCACTTAGAACATAGAATGGACAATGACATATCCCTAATAGCTACCTTAGGGTGACCAAATGTCATTAATTTATCTAGGGGAGCTTGCCTGTATCATCACTGTTGTCTTATAATGCCTTCATGATGAATAAATGCATAATTTTGATGAGGATCTTTGCTAGAAATATGATGAAAGTTGCTATTGTTATTGGAAGTTGCATGATTTATTGCACATAATTGTCCACCACTGAATTTTTAACTAAGCACCAATTCTATGAACTCTATTTGCTTTAGTGGTGGTATTTGTTGACAAATGTTTTGATAAAGACCCCATATGGTTGAATTGTTCTTCATGACAATATGCTTTGCTCTCTAAGAAGAAAACTCCAACATAGCTAGTGTACTTAATAATTTTTGGAAAATTGTTACATGTTGTCTCTAAACCTTGCAAATATTGCTCTCTTGCATTGATCATACCTACCAAAGTCAAATATGCTAGTCTTATATGATACACCTGTAGATTGCAACATGTAATTTGGTGAGTTGTTTTAAGTTTGTGTTCTTTTGGTATGAGACTTGGAAGTTGGCCATTTTGTTTGCGTAACTATCACTTGTTTGCTAGCCTCTTCATATTTAGCAATGCTCGCTAAATATTCCCACCTATAAACCCATATTTCGTTTGGTGATGTCCTCCCCTTGTCCATAACCTATGATATGAGTTTCTCGTCGAGCTGTTGCACTATTTCTATGGTTTTATGCACAAACTACCAAGACCTCTTGCTGAAGACGAAGATTTTCATCAATAAACACCTCTGAAGACTCTCTGAAGTGCAAAGAGCAATACAAGGAGAAGACAAGGCGAAATCAGAAGTGCGCTGATCGGCGTAGCTCTGCGCCGATCGGCGCAAGGACTCAAAAATTTTGGAAGCGCTCTGTTATCTCCAGAAAGCAATTATAAGTGTTTCAGATGGTCAAAGAGAAGGAATAACAGATTCAGCTAGTGCTCTTCTTTTTCCACTCCCTTTGCTCGAGGACGAGCAACATTTAAGCATGGGGGGATGGACGTCATTCATCACTCCGAAGCACTAGCTAATGGACTTCAAAAAAATTGTTGATGGAAGATCAAGAATGTTCATTCAAGTTGCAAGAGAGGAGATTTGTGCATAAGCTATTATTCTTCAAGTAATTGCATTCAATTGGCTAAAACTCTATCACTCTAACCATGTGCAATTCGATTTTGAGAACTTCGTTTGTGTCTTGAAATCATTCTTTGCCTTTTGCACATGTCCACCTTTCTAAAGTGTGTGTTTCTCCTCTTCTTCATATTGTTTTCCAATGGCCTTTTTGACAAGTCTCAAGTAAAACTAATTAGAACTATCTCTTGATATGACAATACTATGAGTTACATTTTTGCTAGTTGTTTTCCTACCAAGCTACACATAAAGCCTTCCACCAAATATTTGTAGATAGGATCACTTCTAGTTGTTTGGCTTGTGAGATTTGTAAGATGAGTGTTGTCTTGATTCTTTGCAAGAGAGAGTTTTGTTTAGATAAATGAGACTAAATTTTTGGAAAAAAAATTATCATTTAAGGCCTAGTTTGAAGAGCAATTTGATTTGAGAGTTGAAGCTACTTTATTTGATCATTATGATCAGTTCTTAATCATAATCTGTTCCCCACTTGTATCTTTGAGTAGTAGAATTGGTGCAACCTAAAACTTTTTGTACTACACTCTTAAAATAGGTTGGATATGCATGAGTCTTGATAAATGCAAGTGAAGATAACATGATTGCAACACTGATCTCTTCTTGAGGGTAATTTATTTGCTCGAGGACGAACAAAGGTTTGAGCATGGGGGAGTTGTTGATGGTTCCTAAGTACCCATTTTATATGCCAATAACACTAATATCGTACTATATTCTCATCATAATCATGTGTTTTACCTCTAATATTGACAATTTCCACATGTAGTGTCGTTTTAGTGCTTTATTACAGAAACAGGTAAAAAGATGATAAAATGGCTCTTATATGAGAAGTACCGATATGAATCCCGACTCACCGTGCAAGAAGGCTTCCCACAAGCCCATGAAGCTTACAAGACACACCTGGACATCCATGAGGTCCAATGTGCAAGCCCAAGGTCGAGGCCCAATGCCTAAGGATTTCTAGAAGGTTTATCCGGAAGGAAAGTTAAATTCGCGGAGTCTAGAAACAACACTGTATTGTAACATGATTTAGGAGACCAAGACTTAGTCAAATAGGAAACATCAGAACACCAAAGTTGAAGATCTCGTCGAGAGATTTCTGAAACATATATTATTTGTATTTATAGGACTTCGGAGCTGAGATATATGGGCCCCGCAAGGCAGGCTGCGTAGAGGAATCTGAATCAGGACAGATATTTTGGCATCGCAATTTTGATTATCTAAAGGTACGACTCTGAGGATCCAAATAATACCAAAGTTGTAGATCTTTTCAAGGGCTACGGGATAGAGTCCAGGATTGCTTCATTTGGGCTATGGAAGCATCGGTTATTATTAAAGTAAGTCGGCACTGTTTATGAAAGGTATGAAACCGGCTTGGATTCAATCTCTATGAGCTAAACTTGGAGGCCAAGCAAGAGAGGACGTCACTAGAGGCTATATAAACACCCATATGACATCCAAGACAGGAACAAGCTACAACAAGGGGGAGAGTTAGGCTATAGGATCCGCTACACATTGCCAGGAGGCCATCAGAGTTGAAGAGCCACCAAATTGAAGAGATGTACTCTAGTCGGATAGGGACCTTGCGTGGTGCACTACACTGGAGCTAGGAGAAGTAGAGCCATGTACCTTAGGAGTTGTCAATGATGCATCAAGGAGGCACCGATAGGCGCACTAGTTGAGCCGATCGATGCGCCCTCGATGATGATCAATATTGGTATAAGGTATTGATCTTTATGTTATCTATCTTATATCTATCCTTGGCTGCAATATGTGTTTGTCTGGATTGATTGATCTTACATGTGCTTATTCAATTGCTTAGTTCTAGTCTATGTATTTATATGCTATCTTAATCGTGGTGATTAGGCTAATATTTGGATCTTGTATGAATCATGATTGCTTGATGATGCTAGGGTGTGGTTTAGTTGTGATAGAGCTAAGCTTGCGCAGCACTTTTAGATAGTCAAGTAGGGTTAAGATACTTGCACGATTATGGGTTTCCTCTCGGCAGCGATAAATCGGGAGCCGCTCAGAAAGCAAGGTGGTCTTGCTCATCTTTGATGTTTATCGACTGTTTAAAGTGCCAAGTAAGTTAGGATTAAGATGATAACGACTACTGCTTCAGTACCTATCGGCACACCAGTTGCGCCCATCGGCACAACCTTTCTCTGACCACTAGATGCATATAGGCTAACTCCAGGTGATACTCCTTGGTCGATGTGTATGCTCCTACTCCCACAAGTCGTGGCTAACTAAGCATCAGGCGCACTTTGGCTCAGGTAAGCCTTCACGCCGATCGGTGCATCTGTTGAGCCGATCGGCGCAACCTTCAGTTTTCACTTCTTTTCATGCTCACATATGTGCAATATGTACTTCATGATAGGATTGATTTGCTAGACGAAATAGTAAACTCTAAACACGGTTCTCTTGTTGATCCCTGTGGATTCGATTATACCTTGGAATACTCTAAGGGAAAAAGTGCTATAATGTACACCATCCTCTTGTGGTATATAAGTGGGTGCGTAGTTGCGACCAACAGTGGAACACTATCGTGACCAAGGAGGAGCACCATGAAAGGGGAAGTTTCCTAACTCTTGCCATTTATTATTTGCTCCTTGGTTCTCTTGTGTTTTGTCTTTGGCTTGTGGTTTTTGGTGATAGGTGACAAAGGGGGAGAAGGAACATAAAGATCCAAAAGCCGAGTCTAGATCGATAACACAAAGGGTAGAAGAACATAAAGATCCAAAAGCCAAGTCAAGATTGAGTATAGCAAAAAGGGGAGAAGGACATGAAGATACATGGAAAGAAATGAGGTGACAAAGAAGAACATGAAGATCAAAAGAAGGTGAATGTGGAGAACATGAAGATGATCAAGACAATGGTGCATGTTCAGTTGGAGTACATATGAAGATTATGACAAGATGAACATCTACACCAACTTGGAGAAGAAAAACAATAGTGCATGTCTACAACAATAATGAACAACTACACTGACATGAACATTTACATCCATAGAGTGTGTCTACATCAACAAGATCAACTACCACGACACCATGACGGGCGCAAAATTCAATTCAAGCTCAACATCTAGTGCGCTACGTATTTGGGTAGTTCTCCCTCAACACCTAGCACATTCTAAGGGGGAGACTACTTCCAAGGTAAGGACCAAGGTAATCCATTCAAACCTATCTTTTCTCTTGGTTCCTTGTTTTCGTTCAAGTCTTTTGTCCTTTCCTTCTTATTCTTTTAGGACTTGTTCGTTTTGGATCATCATAAGTAGTGGTTGTCATCCATCACTAAAAAGGGGAAGATTGTGAGGTTCATGACTATTGAGGTCACCCTAAGGTATGATTGTTTTGGTGATGAATGAAAAACATAAAATACGACTAATATCTACACGAGTGTTGTGCGTGTAAGAAACCTTATCTACCTTATGATGATCCAAAACGAACAAGTCCAAGGGTTGATGGAGATGGATCAAGGCTAAGGACAAGCTATGGAGCAAGTGTTTGCAACACTTGTCTAGTTGTTAGGGCTTTGAGTCCATAGGAAAAACCGGACTATCAAGGTGGTCTAGGTTATGTCTCTTTAGGTCATGCTAGTTGGTGATGTGCCTGGATGCTCAGTGAAATCACAGGCACTAGGTGACAGTAGAGAAGCCAAGAAGCTATTGGAAGAAGCTGAAAAACGAAGTCGAGAAGAGACGAGGAGTTTCAGCTTCTCTAGGTAAAGATCTGATAGAGAGGTCTTGGAGACCGGATGGTACGGTGATCCGAGGAAAATTCTCTATAGAGAAGATGGTGGACGCGAGGAATTCTATTGGTAGAGGAACCATAGAGACCGGACAGTCCGGCGTGCAGACCGAACGGTCCGGGAAAGGACCGAGTGACCGTGAGGGGGGTGAATCGGGAACTTGCACTAACCACCAAATTCGCCAATTTCAAAAACCGACCACTCAAACAACTCCTACAAAAATTCTAGTGGTGATCACACTAGCAAGATAAAAGCCCTATGAAAGGAACAACATCGTGAGCATACTAGTGGATCACTCAAGTCAATACAACTCCTATGCAAGCTAGTAATAAAACAACACGGAAGCACACCAGAAGCTAGCAAAGGAGCCTACTCATGCAATTCTACAAGATAAGGAACTAGTGCACACGAGCATGAGTAGTACAATACATACAAGGGTAAGCAATCAAGTCAATGTAACTCCTATACATGCTACTGATCAAATGTGGAAGCTCAAACACTACTAGCAAGCAAGAAGCCTATTCATGCAAGTCTACAAGGTACTCAACTAGAGCAAGACAAGCACACAAGCATGAATAGCACGGTATGTAAATATGGAAAGTAATGCATCAAAGTGAGGAGTAGAGTAAGAGATGGTTCATGATTTTTTTCCCGAGGTGTCAGAAGGATGACGCCTTCCCATACTCTTTGTTGGACCACAACCGCCAGAGTTCCGGTCCCTCCCGCCACCAAGTGGAGTTCTCACCCATGAGACATCAATCACTTCCGGTGTGAAGACACGGTGTGCGTCACCGCTGCTACCAAAGCACAAGCTCACCTCTCTCGAGAACTTGCTGGACTTCCCGTGCCGGCACCGGTGCTCACTAGCGATGCCCCTTTCAACGGCGGGCTCAAACCATGTACAAACGTGTGACGTCCTTCACAACCAATCACGATAGGCTCGATCACCGACACCTAACAGGTCTAGGTCTCACCATAGACCAAGAGTAACAATCTAGATCACACCCTCAAGGACATCCTAGCCTTAGATGTGCAAGATGCTCAAGTTACTCTCCACTAGCACTCTCAAGATATGCAATATCTCCTCCTAGTGCTCTCCTCTTTTCATCTTGGACCTTACCAAATGCTCTTAGGTATTCCACTAGCCAAGAAAGGTCACAAAGACCCCAGCAATGAAGTTATATAGGCTTCCAACCTCAAGCTACTCGTTGCTCCATGAAATCAGCTTTCTAGGCCTACTGACCGTACAGTCCAGTCACTCCCTGACCGGACAGTCCGGTCATTGCAACACTATGCACCAACAGCTTTGGCCACTATTGATTCCTCTCCTGACCAAACTGTACAGTCACCTGACCACACCATCCGGTCTGTTTTTCTCTCCAATCTAGAAACATTTTAGCACTGGCATCCTCGCTGCCCAAGTCTCAGTTTGGCCAGTAGACCAGACCATCCAGACACTAGAGATTTCTAGACTTGGCAGTTTCCTCGCTGCACGTTGTAGTGTCCGGACAAAACCACTTAGTGATCATACAGTCCGATCACCTCTGACCCCTCTGTCCGATCACTTCGTCCAGAAGCTGAAACTCCTCCTCCTCGCTTGACATTGTTCCCGGCTTCTCCGAAAAGCTCCTTGGATTCTCCACTATCAACTAGTGCCTGTGATTTCACCGAGCAACAAAGAAAAGAAAGAAAAATGTTTCAATGAGAACAATGGCAAAGAATTAGAAATAATCAGAAAGTTGCTTTCTTCGATGACCTTACTGCCTCTCAGGGAATACATTTTCTCTTTATTTCTCCTTTTTTTATATTTTTTTCTTTCTTTTGCAACAGCACCGATCGACGCAACACTGCGCCGGTCGGCACGGTCTATTTTTTTTTCCTTTTGTTTCACTCTTTTTCTATTCCTGATATAATCAGCAATTTCTGTCTTGTATCAGTAGCAGAATTTTCTAAATTCCCTTTTATTGAGAATATAGGTTGTATCAAGGAGGAGGGAGAAACAATGATGTATGGTTTCCATGATAGCAAGGAAATTAAATGGATAAAAATGGCTAGAAATACAGAGATAAACAAATAGATCATCCTTTCCTAACTTGATCGAAATCATGAGCAAAAAGTTGACAAAGTTACTTACAATCCAATTAGTTCAAATGTGTAGCTTCGTCTCATTCACTCGGCTATGTATGCATATTTAGACCTTGCTTTTGCTTTAGCTTATGATGAGTCAAAAGAAATTTTCACAAATACAAAGTTCAAAAGTTAAGTGGTAACCAACAACTTCAAGTAATCAACCAATTGATCATCAAAAATACAAGATAAATAGTATGGGGCACTTCCAATTTGACAATCGACACTAACTTTATTAAAGACAATGCAATAATTCAAACTACATAAAAGACCTTTAAGCAACTCTCAACATGACTCATGACTCTCTTAAGCACACACATAAACTTAAATAAACACTCATAAAAAAAACTCATAAAAAAACAAATGAGAAACTAGACTCAAAAATACTTAAAAATTATGACTAATGGCAGAGCCCTTCCCCCACACTCAAAATTTGCGATGTCCTCATTGCAAGAGAAGAAACTCAACATACTAATCATGCAGATCATGTTTGTTCAAGACTTGGAAAATTCGTCTTATATTCCTTATGATAAAAGTGTAGTCCACTTCATTCATCTCGATTGTATCCAGGATTCTGCGATCCACATCCTTTGATGCCTGTAAGCACGATCTCTATCTAGATACAGGCGCTCAATGTTTCTTTGGCAGACAGGATAGCAATCAGGCGGTTGCAGGTTATGATTTTCAACGCTATAAGGGGAGACCCTGTTCAAACTCCTCTGAGCCGATCAGCGCGATGATGTTCTTCCGCCATTGCGACTTCCTCCACTTCCTACTGCATTACCATTAACTCTCGTTGAAGTTCCTGTTGTCCTGTCATTACTGCATTCTGCAGGTGTTCCCTAATTTTCAAACTTAGGACTACCAAAGCTTCTTCGCATATCAGAATCATCACCAAAATATCCAGACATACTTGAATCACCACTGTCCAAAGTTTCCAAATAGTATGATGGATCAAAGTCGTTATCCCATTCAGAATACTTTTGAATTTCCTTCCCTGATAGTCTTGCAGATTTGCGAACCTCTGGTGTAGTCTTACACTTCTCTGTAGCAGGCTCTTCGTCTTCACTTGGCAGAGCCATCAGATCAATAAATTCAGCCATCTTTAGGTCGCGATGATCGGCATCTTCCTTCATATACTCAGCTAACTGCTCTAGATTACGCTCACGGATCACCTTATTCTGCTGCCTTTGTAAAATCTCATCATTAATCTCCTTAGGCGTCCTCCCTCCAGGAACTACGTGATAGCCATCATCATATGATACATCTCTAGGTATGAAAGTTGGATCTTCCGCCAATTGGAGTTCAACCTTGCGTTGAAGATCTTTAGCACAAAAGAAACACTTGCAACCCTCAATACAATTGTTCTTATGAATCTTATTTTCTTGAAAACTTTCCCAATTGGTAAGAACCTTGGGAAAGGATTCATCCCTTTCAGCTTGAAGATCCTTTTCCACGTCCCACTCATACATGACTTCTTCGGCTTCCTCTCGCAGCTTGAGTTCATACTTGGCGGCAATATCATGTTCACTTTGAGAATTAGCTTCACTTTTAATAGGCGCTATAGATTTTCCTTTGCGCACCAATACTCTCTTCATCATCTGCTAAAGTTCATTGTCCATCTTCACCTTGTCGGTGTTCCACGCGTCAGCTTCACTTTTCTTCATGAATTTCTTCTGCAGGTTTGACCAAACGAGAGGATCATCTGTTGTTGGCGTCAGCACTTCATCAACTTCTTCCCAGGGCCAATTTGTAGAGGGCTGCGGAAAACCGCCGTTAAGCCAATCGGCGCAAAGGGTCACGTCGATCGGTGCCAGTGTTGTGCCGATCGACACCGGCTTGGTTGTTGCCCGATGCGCCGCCTTTCATCGCTTCTGCTCTTAGGGTATTGTTCTGGCGATGATGTAATGCGAGGTGATCTGTGGGTTTGTTGTCCTCTCATATCTGTATCCCTTGATCTCCAACTGGACTAGGACTCTATCTCTTATTCATGGAAGTTAACAAGTCTTAAAAGGGCAAGGTCCAAAACTGACTTCGAAACCAAAAAGACCCCACCGTGCCGATTGGTGCAAGGCTGCGCCGATCGGCGCAGAATCGCGCCCATCAACGCGGTACACTAAATTACCAAATCAGAAACAGAAAAAATCATGGAAACTCAAAATACATATAGATCTTTTGTTTTACGTTGTTAAGCTCGACCACACAAGGCACTAAGTGGTGAAATACACATCAAAGATTTTAATTCAAATGTGTCAGGTTCTAGGTATACCTTTAGACGTTGTCCATTCACCGTGTACTTGTTTCTCTTGCCATCCATTATGATTACAGCTCCCGAAGGTAACACCGTATTCACAAGATAAGGTCCCTCCCATTTGCTTCGTAGTTTGCCTTTACCAAATAATCTGAATCACGAATTAAATAGGAGCACCCGATCTCCTTCTTTGAATTCCTTCTTCAAAAGCTTCTTATCGTATCACTTATTGTCTTCTCTTTGTATATTGCCGAATTTTCATATGCACGCAATCGCATCTCTTCCAATTCACTTATTTGCATCTTTCTTTTCACTCCAGCGGCATCAAGATCCAGATTCATTTCTTTTATAGCCAAATAAGCTTTATGTTCCAATTCCACCGGTAGGTGACATGATTTCCCATAGACGAATTGATATGGTGTCATACCAATTGGTGTCTTTAATGCTGTCCTATATGCCCATAACGTTCCATTAAGCTTCGTGGCCCAATCTTTTCCTTCCTTTGTAACAATCTTCTACAGAATTCCCTTTAATTGCTTATTTGATGTTTCTGCTTGTCCATTCATCTAGGGATGGTAGGCTGTTCCAATTCTTTGTTCAACTCCATTTAGGTAAAAACCTAGTAAATTCTCCTCCTGTAAAATGGGATCCTCCATTTGTAATTATTATCATTGGTACTCCATACCTAGGAAATATCTGCTCCTGAAGTATACTCCTTGATTCTCTTGTAGTATTGGCCTTGCATGCCATTGCTTCGACCCACTTCGAGACATAATCAACGGTGACCAATATGTACACGAAACTATGAGAATTCACATAGGGTCCCATAAAATCCATACCCCAAACATCAAAGATATCGACTTGAAGATTGTACTTAAGAGGCATTGCATTCCTACTGTTAACATTCCCTATTCGTTGGCATTGAGCACATGTTGCAACATACCTTTTTGCATCTTCATGCATAGTAGGCCAATAGAATCCACTTGCCCATACCTTTGCCTGTGTTCTGAAGTAGCCATAATGTCCCCCATAATCCGAAGAATGACACTTTGCCAAAATGCTCACTCTATCTTTTCTGGGTACACATCTCCGTACTACTCCATCCTCGCAATACCTATACAAGTATGGGTCGGCCCATATAAATTTTCTCATTTCACTCTTAACTCTTTTCCTTGAGTTCTTGTTCATCATATCTGTTTGTCCCTTGAAACCTTCGATAATATCTATCATCCAATTCTCTCTACGATCAAATGCGGCAAACAACTGCTCTTGTTGCATTTCATCTCTTATTGGCTTAGTTGATGATGATTCAAGACGAGATAAATGATCTGCTACAGAATTTTCTACTCCTTTCTTATCTCTTATCTCCAAATCAAATTCTTGCAGTATCAATACCCATTGCATTAACCGAGGCTTATGCTCCTTCTTTGAAATCAAGTATCTTATAGCAGCATGATCAGTATATACAATCACCTTAGATTTTAGAATGTAGGATCTAAACTTCTCAATAGCAAATATAATAGCTAACATCTCTTTCTAAGTTGTGCTATAATTGATATGTGCCTCATTCAAAGTTTTGCTAGCATAATAAATAGCATGCACTTTACCTTCCTTCCGTTGTCCAAGAACAGCTCCAACTGCATAGTCACTTGCATCACACATGATTTCAAAAGGTAAACTCTAATCAGGTGGCTGCATAATGGGTGCAGAGCATAGAGCTTCCTTCAATCTTCTAAAGGCAAAGAGTCTTTCATCATTCATGACAAATTCTATATCTTTCTTCAATAATTCTGTCAAGGGCTTAGCAATCTTCGAATAATTGTTAACAAATCTGCGATAGAAGTTGTCATGTCCAAGAGAACTCCTCAAAGTTGTAAGATCAGTAGGGGGAGGTAATTTCTCAACTGTAGATACCTTTGCCTTATCAAACTCTATCCCTCTATTAGATATGACATGACTAAGTACTACCCTTCTGTTACCAAGAAGTGTCACTTCTCCCAATTAAGAACTAAGTCGCATTCAACACACCTTTTCAAAACCTTCTCCAAATTCTCCAAACAACTATCAAAATCGGCACCATGCACGAAGAAGTCATCCATAAATACCTCCATAATATCTTCTATGAATTAAGCGAACATTGCATTCATGCATCTTCGAAATGTGGCGGACGCGTTGCAAAGACCAAATAGCATTCTTCTATATGCATGTGTCCCAAAAGGGTAAGTAAATGTAGTTTTCTGCTGATTTTTTGGTCTTACCGGTATTTGAAAGGAACCACTATATCCATCCAAATAACAAAAGTATGAATTCTTTGCTAACCTTTCAAACATCTCGTCAATGAATAGAAGAGGATAGTGATCTTTCTTCGTCACCTTGTTCAAACTTTTGTAATCTGTGCACATTCTCCATCCAGTTACAGTCCTTTGAGGGATCAACTCATTGTTCTCATTAGGCACTACTGTCAACCCTCCTTTCCTGGACACACAATGTACTAGACTAACCCATTCGCTATCAGCAACAGGGTAGATCATACCTACATTAAGTAGCTTCAAAATCTCCTTTTTTTAACCACTGGCTTCATTGATTCCTTCAACCTTCGCATCCCTTCAACAACTGGTTTAGCATTCTCCTCCAAGTTAATCTTGTGGGTGTAAAATGCGTGGCTGATTCCCTTGATGTCATCCAATGTGTAACCAATGGCTTTCTTATACCTTTTGAACACAAGAAGCACCTATTTTGTTTCTTCTTTTGTTAGGGCGTTGTTCACAATAACTGGATATGTTCTATTTTTCCCAAGATATTCACAGCATAGCTCCTTCGGAAGTTCCTTCTGTTCCACTTCTGGCGCTTTATCCAGATCCAGCTCCCCGAGAGGTTCAAAATCAGGATTTCCCTGGTTGAGCCAATCAGCACAAGTGTCACGTCGATCGGTGGGCTTTTCCTGGTTGAGCCAATCAGCACCAGCATCGCGCCGATCGGCGAGCTTTTCCTGGTTGAGCCGATCAGCGCAAGCGTCGCGCCGATCGGCGCTGGCAGGATGCTTGTCAGTTCCGTGCAGGATGTGGTCTAGTGGGTCTCCCATATGCATCTCTATCTTCTCATCTTCCTCTGGGTAGAATTCCTGATAGTAAGAAGGGTCTTGATGAGACGGATCGTTAAATTGAAATTGCACTTCTTCCTCTCCTAGGTGTAGTGTAATTTGACCTTTCCCAGCATCCAGAACAGCTTGTACTAATCTTAAGAATGGCCTTCCTAGAATGACATCTTCAACCCTAGTTTCTTTATTGTCTAGAACGAAGAAATCCACCGGTATTGTTTTCGAGCTCATCTCAATTTCAACATTCTTGATCACTCCTAGTGGCTTGGTCCTCCCTCCATCCGCCATGATGAGCTCAAGTTCAGTCCCCATCTACCGCTGTTGAGTTCGATAACGCATGCTCATGAATGCATCGTAATTCATCAAGTTGACACGTGAACCAAAGTCACATAAGGCTTTCAGAAATTTCTTCCCCGATATCTCACATGGTATGTACGGTTCTTCATCTTCAACTTTAGTAAGACCTACAACATACACACCACATAACCATTCGTAGTGAGATGGCTCAAAGCAACAGTCTAGCAATCTCTTCGCTTGTTTCACCTCCGTTCCATCAAGCTCTATATCGTCCTTGTAAAGCTTCCCTAAAACTCTCCAAATAATCTCTTAATCAAAAATTTACGACTCGAGGCGATTACTTGGGAAATTATACTCAATTCCGGCTTCGGAGGCATCTTGCGGACTAAAGGATCTTCTCATATTGAGCAACTTGCACAAAAAATCAATAGGAATCCAGTCCATCGGCTCAAATTCGTCAAGTGGTTTAGCATTCGCCAATGTTCTATCCCCCCTTTGGTTTAGCAAAGTTGCCTTCAAATTCCTTCAGGTGGTTGTCCAGAATCGTAGCTTCTATCTTGGTATATTCCTTGCAACTCGACGGAGTCGTCAGGGTGATCGGTTCTCCTGGCGCGACTGCACTGATCGGCTTAGAGATTGCACCGATCGGCGCACACGTCAGATCCACAGAGGCAGGTCTGACAGGCTCTATTTCTTCAAATTTATGCTCTGAAGTAATCATTGCTCTACTCTTGGACTTCAAGATCTGTTCAACCGGCGACTCTTCCTTCTGCATAACTTCTGGGCATTGCCGATTTGGTTCTAGATATTCTTCCCAGTGCTTGTGCAAAGCTTCATTCTCGGTAATTTTACCTAACACTTCGATCCCTGCCTTGGCTATCAATCTCAGAAAACTTCCTCCGGCCGATCCGTCCAAATGCATCCTCGATGCTTTGTTTCTGGCCAAGTAGAAGGTTTGAGCACACATATTCTCATCAATGCCGAGACCAGGTCCTTGTTTCAACAATGTTTGAAAATGCGTCCAGACTTTCACGAGATATTCTTCATCTTTTTGTATGAAGTTCACCACCTCTCTTCTCAACTTCTACACCTTTGGCAAAGGAAAATAGTGGAGACAAAAATTTCCAACTAACTCACTCCACTTACCTTTTGCTTCTCGAGATGCTGCTTTGTGCCACTCTTTGGCTTTTCCTCCTAAAGAGAATGGGAAAAGCAGCCACCTGTAAAGATTGAAGGACCGAGATGGTGACCAGAGGGGGGGTGAATGGGAGCCAATCAAAATTCTCCAAGAGAACTTGGCCTATATACCAAAAACAACCTAAGCCAACCTCTGAACCGATCACCAAGACTACACACACCAACTCGTGGTGTACTAGCCCTAAGAGTGATCAACCACAGCAAGGACTCGAACTTGTCAAGAGACTCACCAAAAACCAGACCTTACTGGACCACAACCGGCAGTGCCGATTGGCCCCATCGGTAGTGCTGATCTGACCCATCGATAGTGCCGATGCGTGGTACTGAGACCCACCGGTAGTGCCAGATTGACCCATCAGTAGTGCTAGTGCGGGGTACTGAGACCCACCAGTAGTGCCGGACCTGATCGTCGGCAGTGCCGATCGACCCCGACAGAACAGGAAAACGTTTTGGGATAAAGCAAAAACTTGGTCAAAACCTAATCAAACAAACTCCAAATGATGCGATTTTTGGACCAGTGAATCCTCAACACATCATGACCCTAATTCTAGAAGATCAACTCAATTGGCTCAAGGAATCATCATGAATTTCAGATCTTGTGCCAAGAACACCAAAAAGGAAAACTTGAGAAATCCTTCAAATCGAAGGTGCTAGAGCTCTTGATTTGGTCATGGACCTTTGTAGGATTGATCTAGCTTATCATAGCATGAATTTTCCCAAGAAATCTGCCCCAAAAACTCATCCAAAAAGGAGATAAAAAATTCCCACAAAAATAGCTCCAAAATAGGGAAAAAGAGAAATTTGGGATTTAGGAAGAGAGGAAGATCTTGAGCACGAAAATAAATCTCATGTCATGGAAACATGCTTACAAGATCCATAGATACAAGGCTAGGAAGCCACTTGGATGAAGTCCTAACACAAGGCTATTGGGAAGAGAGGCTCCTCTTCCACTAGCCTTACCTCTCCTTATATGGGCCTAGGGTCTATTGTCCATATGACCACTCTACCCTTGACCTATATAACACACCCACCTACCATCGAGGGCTTAATCATCCATCTTTCGCTTCATCACCCGAATGCCATCGAGCCCTTCATGACTTTGCTTCACCTCAAAGCAAGCTCCGTGATGGTGCCACGTGCACCACCAACCACCGCCACCGGTTTTGAGGCCCAAACCGGGAAACCACCTTGCACGCTTCTCAAAGCATGACTTATCGATGTTGACGCGTGTCACCTTGTCCTACGATCCTGACCACGGGCAAGTCTCTCCTAGTCCCTGTCCATCGGGCCCCCTTGTCACTTGCACCGACATCCCGCGCGCCTTGACTTGGTCAACACGCCATCTTCATCACACCACGGTTTTGAGGCTCAACCGCGAAATCGTCCATGCTTCTTGACTCTCCATGTGTACGGTGTGGATCACCCTTGACTCCACCTGACATCCTGATCGTCCGGCCCCAAGTCCCCTACTTCTGCCCAATCCTCTCGCCGTTGATCGCCAAGTCAACTCTAGTGACCTACACATCATGAGACAAGCAAACACATTTCCCAACTCCTGCAACTTTACCAATACTTCCACCAACTTTGGTTAGTCAAGATCATGATATGCACAAACTCATGCAATCCCAAGATTCTCGTATTTCAACTCAAACACAAGGTCCACTCAAGTCAATTACTCATCACAAATATTGCAAACCATGACACATATACACATGGTTTCTCAATAGACCCTGAGGCACTCCTTCATGATAGAATGTTTGGCAAAGTGCCTCCAAATCTTTTGAGTATATGGGTTCTCCTCTTTCGCTCCAAAGAACTTGTTTGCTTCATCCATGCTAACGATAATGGGGTTCAACACATACAAGGAGGACGTGGCCTTCTCATCTGAGGATTGAGGCACCAGCATGTCTGGAGATGGTAGAGAAAGCTCCCTGAGCATCGGAGAAGGTCCTTTCGTACTCATCCTGAAAATTCACACAAAACACAAAAACAAAAACAACTAGAAAAGAGAGGATTAGACGTTAGTAAAATATTAATAGTAAAAGAACTGGCTTGTTCCTCGACAATGACGCCAAAAAAGGGCTTGTTGGTCGTAATTACGCACCCACTTATATACCACAAGAGTACCGTGTACAGTTGTAGCTCTTTTTCCTTCAGAGTATTCCAAGGTTATCGAATCCACAAGGTACGAGCGAAACAATTACTATTAAAGGTTTACTAACAAATTGCAATGGGTTGGTTGGTGTGAATGATGACGGTGAGAGAGTGGAAGGTGAATGATATTGAAGAGGTAACAGGATAATGAAGAATTCTCTTCCTAGGATTGGTTCACTAGCATGCAACCTTATTCCTATCATCTTGAGTGATGACTATAATATTCTACAAGACATGGTGGTTTTGTTCACCCCAGCTATCACTACAGAGGCTATTAGCTCCCCACTAGTTTCTTGCACTATGTAATGGGAAAAAGTGTATTGGCCGATACACTAATGAAAAGGATAGATAGATGTGCAATTAAGTTCATCACATACATTAAATTCATCGAGAGAGTATCAATAAGTATGAGAGTTACATGACTAGATCCCCGCACTGGAGAAGAGAATATGAGACTACTCGCTCATCCTTCCACTAGACATAGCAGAGGGATGAGAAATAGCACTAGAACGAGCACGAGCCGATCGGCACAAGTGTCACGTCGATCGGCGCTACCTCCCTTCTGGTGGATCTCGTCGGTGTTGACTGACCTTCATCGCCAATATCTTGCAACCCTAGTTCTAATAACTGGTTCTCACGATTGTTGTCTTCTCTCCTCCTTCCTTGGCTCTGGATAATTATCTTCCTTTTATACTTGACGGGATTAGGTCAACTTCCACTGACTCTAACTCATACTGGGCTGGGCCTTCGTCTTTTTCAGACTTTGTCGTGTTTTCGTCATCTTTTCCTTCCGTGTCGATCGGCGCAGGCCCACGCCAATCGGCACGGCTCCGCATCTGGCACATCTTCGTTGATCTTTAGTTCTTTATCCATAATTGCTCTGTTTTACACTTGTTTCCTACGATTACATCCAAAACAGAACAACTACAAATATAAGCAAATATGGGGTTAATTGTTAGTCCAAACCACTAATTTAAGACGCAAAACATCCCTTTTTGGTAGATAAAATAGGCATCTAGAAACCACCAACAAACTCCCCCTAGACACATGCTTGGGAGCATGTATGGTATCACAATGCAAAGATGCATGAATGCAAAGAATGCAAATGCAACAAGTATACAATGCATGATGTGATGCTAAAGAAAAGAGAGAGAACTGCTACAAACCAAAGTGTCAACGAGTTGTTGCCTTTTTAAGCTTGGTCACAACGGACCATTCTTCAAAGCCTTGGATACACCATGAACCACCTTCCCAAGTTTAACCCATGTCCATTGCTATCTCAAGAAGGTCCGAAGTCAACCTACAAAAGAAGAGAAACAAGCCCAAAACAAGGACACAAACAATAAAACAAACAAACACTATACATATTTACAAAAGACAAGCTCAAGGGTTACTCATATGAAGTTGGAAAGGTCGGGAACATTGAGTTTCTCCTCTTAGCTTGTTGTAGGTCTTCTCATCGCGTGGCTTGAATGTGCTTTGCATTACCATGATCTCCAGTTTTGAGAGCCATCTTTATTGTCGCCTCACTATCACAATATAGTGGTATTTGAGTGTAGTTGAGGCCATAATCCGAGAGCGTTTGCCTCATATAGAGAAGTTGAGCACAATATGCTCCCGCCGCCATGTATTCTGCTTCAGCTGTCGATAGAACCACCGAGTTTTGCTTCTTTGAGCTCCAAGATACTAGAGATCTTTCGAGAAATTGGCATCCTCCCGATGTACTCTTTCTATTCACTTTGCAACCCACGATGTCCAAGTCCGAATACCCAAGTAACTCAAAGCTTGTTCCTCTAGGGTACCATAAGCCCATGGTAGGTGTGTACTTGAGGTATCTCATTATCCTCTTCACGGCCTTCAAGTGTGACTCTTTTGGATTTGCTTAGGAGCATGCTTACAAGCACACACTAAACATGATGTCCGGTCTCAAAGCGGTGAAATAGAGCAAAGGGCCAATCATGGATCTATAGAGCTTGGGATTCACGGGTTTCCCTTTCAAATCATCATCTAAGGGTTTGCTTGTTGCCATAGGTGTGTGCAAAGGCTTACAATTCTCCATATTGAATCTCTTGAGAAGGTCCTTGGTATACTTTTCTCGATAGATGGAGTTTCCTTCTCTCAATTGTTTGACTTAGAAACCAAGGAACACATGAAACTCTCCAATCATTGAAATTTGAAATTCCTTAGCCATCATCTCCTAAAACTCTTTATTGAACTTCTCATTGGTTGACCCATAGATGATATCATCCACATAGATTTGGCCATCCTTCCTGACATGTCTTTTGAACAATGTGTTATCAATGCTTCCAATCTTGAAACCAATCTTTAGAAGGAAGTTCCTCAAGTGTTCATACCATGCCCTTGGTGCTTGCTTGAGGTCATAGAGAGTTTTCTTCAATTTGTATACATGTCTTGGATGTTTTGGGTCCTCAAACCCTGAAGGTTGTTCCACATAGACTTTTTCATTTATCTTTCCATTCAAGAAAGCACTCTTGACATCCGTTTGAAAGAGCTTCAAGATGGGCTACGGGAGCAAAGGTTTCTTCAAAGTCAATCCCCGCCACTTGGCAATATCCCTTAGCCACTAGGCAAGCCTTGTTCTTGATAATTGCTCCTTTCTCATCTTACTTGTTCCTAAAGACCCACTTGGTGCCAACCATATTATAATTCTTAGGCCTCTCAACCAATTTCCATACTTTGCATCTCTTGAAATTGTTCAACTCTTCTTGCATGGCTATGGCCCATTTATGATCATCCATAGCTTAATCAATGATAGTGGGCTCAATCATAGAGATGAAAGAGAAGTTCTCAATTGCAACATTGGCCTCATCATCATTTTCTTCACTCACATAGTTGGGCTTATATTGTTTTATCCTTGTCTTCACTCCTTGAGATGGATTCCCAATGATCAAGTCACGTGAATGATCCTTGTTGATGGCCTTGGGTCAAGGATGGTATTATTCTTGAGTGCGAGGAGCTCTCGGTGATGTATCTTGTGCATCATGGATTGTTTGCTCTCTTGATATATGAGTGTCTCGGATCCTAAGAGAGGTGGAAGAGTCACTCTTATGCTTTCTTGTTTTGGACATTGAGCTTGAGATGGATGGGAGAGTATCTTATGAAGAGCTAGGAGAAGTGGCTTGTGGTGAAGTATGTGGGGAGGCTTGTGGCTTGCTTCTCACTTGGGTTTCATCATCTTTTAGTGGGTGAACTCTCAATGAATCTTGGGAGGAGCTTGTAGGTGTATTTGGGGCATTTTGGGTTGGTTCTTGTACCTCGGAGGAAGAGGTTGGCTGAGATGGTGGAGTAGAGGGCTTATGAATATCACCATCATTGGCATCGTGGGGTAAAACCTCGCCCACGGGCATGTTCCTCAAGGCTTCCCTCATAGGCTCATCTCCAATGTTCACTTCATGAAATTTATCTGCCTTTTGAGAACCATTTGACTCATCAAATTGCACATCATAAGATTCTTCTACACATCATGTGGCTGAGTTGTAGACTCAAAATGCTTTAGAAGTCCATGAATACCCAACAAGAATGCCTTCATCAGTTCTGCTCTCAAATTTTCCAGGCTTCCTCCTCTTCTTGAGAATGTAACACTTGTAGCCAAAGACACGGAAATAGGAAACATTGGGATTTCGTCCCATCAATAGCTCATATGGTGCCTTCTTCAACAACCGATGGAGATAGACACGGTTGGAGGTGTAGCAAGTTGTGTTGATTGCCTCCACCCAAAACCTCTCATGAGTTCCATAGTCATCCAACATGGAACGAGCAATAGTGATGAGCATCTTGTTCTTTCTCTCCACTAACTGTTTTGCTCGGGAGCATATGTAGCGGAGAATTCA
Organism: Eleusine coracana subsp. coracana; assembly: GCA_032690845.1. Lineage (NCBI taxonomy): Eukaryota > Viridiplantae > Streptophyta > Magnoliopsida > Poales > Poaceae > Eleusine > Eleusine coracana. Next base: position 37,258,946 of record CM064418.1, read on the forward strand.
TGCTTGATGCCTTTCTTGTCACAATATTCCTCTAATATGGTGTTCTTGAACTCAGTCCCATTGTCACTCCTTATCTTCACAATGCTAGCATTGAGTTCATTCTTTGCACTCCTTGCAAACTTTCTAAAGATACCACTAGCTTGAGATTTGTCTACAAGAAAGAAGGTCTAAGTGTATCTCATGAAATCATCAACAATCACCAAGCAATATAGATTACCTCCCAGACTCTTGTAATGTGTTGGCCCAAACAAGTCCATATGCAAGAGCTCTAGAGGACGAGATGTAGACATGAATGACTTGGTGAGATGTGAAGATGCAACTTGTTTTCCCGCCTGACAAGCGCTGCACAGTCTGTCCTTCTCAAAGGCCACATTCTTGATTCCTTCAACTAGATTCCTCTTGACAATCTTCTTAAGCTAATCCATTCCAACATGTGCTAGTCTTCTATGCCACAACCATCCCTTGGATGCCTTAGTGAATAGGTAAGTGTTTGGTGGCATATTGCTTGATTTAAAGTCCGTGACATACAAGTTCCCATGCCTTACTCCATGAAATACTAGCCCTCTCTCAGCATTCTGAATTGTTGCACCATCCTCATCAAATGTGCACTTGTGTAACACCCATTTTAAGAAGCAAAATAGGTGCAGCCGTACGTACGTATGCCCAGGATCAAGTTACACACACATATGGTACATCATCAATGGTAAACAGAATAATTATCCATATCCTTTAATAATTACATCGTATCTGTATTACAAAAGGACCCGTGGGTCTAGAAGAAAAGTACATTCAAGCAGCGGAAAATTGCTAGCATAGACGTCCCAAACTCCACAGGCATCGACTAGTGGATGATCGCCTAGTACTCGCTTCCTTCATCTTCGTAGGGGCTCCAATCTTCTCCTTGGGCTAAATATCAACATGGTATGGCAAGGGTGAGTACATGTCGTACTCAGCAATTGGGGGAAAAGATGACATGGGGCTATAGTCAAGAAAAGGCTTTATAGAGTGAGTTGCATGAGCTTTTAATTAACCTAAGCATCCTATTTACTACGTGGGGTCATCCCAACCATGATTCCATAAGGTGCTATACTAACCAAGTCTCAATCCATCCCCCCCCCCCCCTTTTCCAACCATACCAACCCGGTCCCAACTAATCTTGTGAGGATTTCAGGCCGCTCTTGACCGTGAGCACAGCTATCATGATAGTTTGATACTCTGTAGAGTCTGTACCACTTTACCCACAAGTCATGATTCCCTTGGTGCCCATGGACGCGACCCACATTACACACTTCCTTTGGTGTGTGGCAGGGTTTCACTACGAGGCTTTTCCAAAGGGTCTCCCAGTACATGCTAGCCACTAAGGTTCCACTCCCGTCCATAAGTGATAGCCCTTCAACAAGCAGCTCATCACCCCAGGAGCCCCCTCTTGAGCCTTTCGGATACAAGGACAGTCCTCTCGACATCCATTCTCTGCTCCACCAAATGCTGCACCGACATTGGGAGATCACCTAATTACTAGGCCAAGTCGTACCCATGTCGGTCTTGTGATGGCACTGTTTTCCTGGATTGTCACTCCAAGAACCGGTTCCTAAGATCTACAGCAAGTCTACCACCTCAACCATGTGCCCACAGCACCACATCCTTTCCACCTGGCTTGCATAGATCCCTAAGCCATGTTGCTAAAAAATTTACCAAACATTTCCACGTGACATCGTTCATTAATCAAAATTAATATCAACCCACTTCCCATAAGCCATCTAAGCATTTGCTACCCACAATTCACCCATTGTTTCGAGGCGACAAGGAACAGGGTAAAACAATACTAGGAAAACCCTAACAATAGGTTCCTAATAAATTGACACAAGCATGCAATTCTATAGTTACATTTCAATAGGTGCAGTATGCATCAAGGACACTTGCCTTCGTCCTGCACGGAAGGCTACTCTAACCCTTCAAATTCCTGCTCTTGAGAGTCCTCGTAGGGCGGTCCTTGTGTATGTTCGCCTTTACGTAACAAAATACCGACACAAGCAAAACATACAAAAATTAATACACAATTATGCAACAGAGGAAAAACAATATGTAGATGCAATGAATGCAAAGGTTATGCTCCTACGAGAATTTTGGCGCAAGAATCACCTAAATTGGAGTTACGAGTAAAAAGTTATGCTAGTTTGAAGTTTTAGGGGCAAAAGGGTAAAAACAGGGGCTTTTAAGGACCTATTTGTAATTTTATAAAATTATAGGGACTAAAGTGTAAATTATTAGGACTGAAAAATAATTACTAAAAAGTATAAGGTTGTTTTTGCAAAATTTTAGAACTTAAACATAATTAATAATAGGTGTAGGGGGTTAAGTGTAAAAAGATAGGGCCAAATTATAATTAAAATTAAGTACAGGGATGTTTCTATAAATTTTTAGGGCTAAAATAATATTTATACAAATAATGAGGATTAAAGTATAATTTAAAATAATTCTATGGACTAAAACATAATTAAAATTAGTCCAGGGGTGTTTTTGTAAAGTTACAAGGTCAAAATAATAGTTCTAATAAGAATAGGGGTGTTTCTATAAATTTTTAGGGCTAAAATAATATTTATACAATTAATAAGGATTAAAGTATAATTTAAAATAATTCTAGAGACTAAGACATAACTAAAATTAGTCTAGGGGTGTTTTTGTAAAATTACAAGGTCAAAATAATAGTTCTAATAATATATAGGGGTGTTTCTATAAATTTTAGGGCTACAATAATATTTATACAATTAATAAGGATTAAAATATAATTTAAAATAATTCTAGGGACTAAGACATAATTAAAATCAGTCCAGGGGTGTTTTTGTAAAATTACAAGGTCAAAATAATAGTTCTAATAATGTGTAGGGGTGTTTCTGTAAATTTTTAGTGCTAAAAATTAATTTTATAAAAATATTTGGGCTTAAATACTACTTTCTACAGTTCTGGACAGAAATAGGGGCTTAAATCTAATTTAAACTAAGTACAGGGGCTAAAATGCAAAACTGCTTCATTATCCAGGAATTTCTTAATTAAATTTTAAACTAAAACTCCGTGGACCAGGTCCACGGCTCTCTGGACTCGCGTTGACCGAAGGGTCCACGGTCCATGGTGGACCAGGAGGAATACCCCTTCGTCCTTCTAATCTGGGCCCTAGGTTTTAAAACGGACGGCATCGGGGGGGGGGGGGGGGGGGGGGGGGAGGGTCCTAGATGTGGGAGGCGGCCGGTGGCGGCTATGCGGCAGCGGCGACGGGGCTCGCCGGAGATCGGCCGGAACGGCGCTCCGGTCGGCCATTCCTCGCCGCGAGGGTTCCGGGAGAGAGAGGGGAGGAAGGCGATGCTCACCGACAGGTCGCGTGGGTGTGGGGGAGGCCGGGAGGCGGTCGGCGGTGGAGGGAGGCGTCAGTGGTAGTCGGTGTTCGGCGGGGAGGTGGCTCCGGTGGTCACGATCAAGCGAGGAGGAGTGGGGGAGAGGCGACGGAAACGTGCGATGCCGAAGGGGGGTTTTATCGGCGGGGAGGGGCCTCGGAGGCGAGCGGTCGAGCTCTATGGCCATTAATGGCCGATGGCGGCCGTTTGAGCGCGGTACGCGTGCTAATGCGCGTTTAAAGCGCGGTGAGTGGAGGAAAGAAGGGGAGCGGGAGGGTGCGGCATGCACGGGGTGGTTTTCGGGAGCTGGGGAGGCCGGGAGGGAGATCGATGGGTCGGGCTCGGTGGCCGGCGGCAGGGAGAGAGACCGGCGAGAGGAGGGGGATGATAGGCGGGGCCCGCGTGCCAGCAAGAGAGAGAGAGCGGGAGGGGAGTAGGCCACGGCGTGCGCGCTGGACCGGCCAGAGGTTGGGCCGTAGGGCTGGTTGGGTTGCGAGAGGGGAGAGAAGGGAAGGAGGGGGAGGCGGCCTGGCCGGCTGGGCCGAAAGAAGGAGGTGGGGGGAAAAGCGAGTTGGGCCAGGGGAAAAAGGGCTGGCCCAAGAGCAGAAAAGGATCCCTTTATTCTTTTCTTTCTAAATCCTTTCCTTTCAAATTCCTATTCTATTATTCCTACTAATTAATTAATTAATAAACTAAATGCATGATGCAATTAAAAATCTATATGAACATGTCATGCTATGCAAATGCAACAATTAATTTAATTTATTATAAAAACAATTAGTCCTATGTTATTTAATTAAACTCCTAAATGCTAATAGTTGGCATTTTTAGAATTTACAAAAGTAGGGTGTTACAAACCTACCCCCCTTACAATGAATCTCGCCCTCGAGATTCAGAAAGGTCGGTGAAGAGGTGGGGAAACTCGGCTTTTAATTCTTCTTCACGCTCCCAGGTGGCTTCTTCTTCGGTGTGATGGTTCCATAGTATTTTGCACATTTGGATCACCTTGTTTCTTGTAGCTCTCTCAATGACTTCTAAGATCTTGACTGGTTGTTTCGTATATGTGAGGTCTTTCCGAAGGTCTATTTCATCAATAGGGAGTTGTTCTTCAGGCACTCTTAAGCACTTCTTTAATTGGGACACATGGAACACATCATGCACATCCGTGAGATGCGAGGGTAGCTCCAACTGATATGCAACTTCTCCTCTTCTATCGAGGATCTTGAAAGGGCCGATGTAACGTGGTGCTAACTTCCCTTTGACTTTGAAGCGTCTAACACCCCTCATGGGTGATACCTTGAGACACACGAAATCTCCAATCTCGAAGGATAGGTCTCTTCGCCTACAATCGGCATAGCTTTTCTGTCTTGACTGTGCAACCTTTAGATTCTCGCGTACCATCTTAACTTGTCTTGCTGCTTCTTGTAGTATCTCAGGTCCGAAGACTTTGTTCTCTCCTGTCTCGTTCCAGAATAGAGGTGTCCTACACTTTCTTCCATATAGGAACTCGAAAGGCGCCATCTCTATACTTGCTTGATAACTGTTGTTATAAGAAAATTCTGCGTAGGGTAAGCTCTTGTCCCAACTCTTTCCATATTTCAATGCACAAGCTCTCAACATGTCTTCTAATATCTGGTTTGTCCTCTCAGTCTGTCCATCATTCTGAGGGTGATATGTAGAGCTGAAGTTCAACTTGGTGCCAAGAGATTCATGTACCTTCTCCCAAAACCTCGAGGTGAACTAAGAGCCTCTGTCAGATACTATCTTCTTAAGGACTCCATGTAAACACACTATTCTTGACATGTATAGTTCTGCCAGCTTCACACCACTATAAGTTGTCTTGACGGGAATAAAGTGTGCCACCTTAGTTAAACGATCAACTATAACCCATATAGAATCATATCCCGACTGTGTACAGGGTAATCCAACTATGAAGTCCATACCGACTTGTTCCCATTTCCATTCAGGAATCTTTAGAGGTTGAAGTAATCCGGCGGGTCGTTGGTGTTCTGCCTTGACACGTTTACATGTGTCACATACCGCAACATACTCTGCGACATCGTGCTTCATGCCATGCCACCAATAATGAGTCTTCAAGTCTTGATACATCTTAGTACTTCCTGGATGAATGGAGTATGCAGAATCGTGTGCTTCCCATAGGATTATGTCACGAAGGGGCTTCTTGTCTGGCACACATATTCTTTTACCTATCCATATAGTACCCTTCTCATCTTCTGTGAAATCGGTAGCTTTTCCTTCCTTAATGAGCTTTCTGATCTCACTTAGCTTCTCATCCTCTAGCTATCCCTTGCGAATTTCTTCATCGAGAGTTGGTTCCACTTCCATTGCAGCGGTCTCTAACTCATTCACAAACCCAAGGTTCAGTCGCTCAAACTCCTTGTAGAGCTCTGGCGGTAGCCCTTCCACGATTAACTGACTGCAATAGTTCTTTCTACTCAGGGCATCCGCAACAACATTCGCCTTCCCTGGATGATAGTTAATACCCACATCATAGTCCTTAATCAACTCTAACCAACGTTGTTGTCTTAGGTTCAACTCCGTCTGAGTGAATATGTATTTGAGACTCTTGTGATCCGTATAGATTTCACAACAATGACTAAGGATGTAGTGCCTCCAAATCTTCAGAGCATGTACCACTGCCACTAATTCCAAATCATGTGTTGGGTACTTCTCTTCATGCTTCCGTAATTGCCTAGAGGCATATGCCACAACATGACCTTCCTGCATGAGCACATATCCTAGTCCTTGCCTGGATGCGTCACAGTATATGTCAAAACTCTTACTGATGTCAGGTAAGATTAAGACAGGGGCTGACGTTAATCTCTTCTTCAATTCTTCAAAACTGGCTTGACAAAGCGTAGTCCACTCGAAACTCTTGTCCTTCCCTAAGAATGTCTTCATTGGCTTTGCTATCTTGGAGAAGTCCTTTATGAATCACCGATAGTATCCGGCTAATCCAAGAAAACTTCTAATCTCCTTTACTGCCTGTGGTGGTTTCCAGTCTAGAACATCCTTTACCTTGCCTGGATTGACTGACACTCCTCCAGCAGAGATCACATGACCGAGAAATGCTACCTCCTTCAGCCAGAATTCATACTTACTCAATTTGGCATACAGCTGGTGTTCACGTAGCTTCTCTAGAACTAGCCTCAGGTGTTCCTCATGCTCTTCTTCATTCTTTGAAAACACCAAGATGTCGTCAATGAAAACCACAACAAACTTATCCAAGTATTCCATGAACACGTTGTTCATAAGGTACATGAAGTAGGCTGGTGCATTGGTCAACCCAAATGACATTACCGTATACTCATATAACCCATATCTTGTTCGGAAAGCCGTCTTGGGTATGTCTGATGGTCTGATCTTCAATTGGTGATACTCGGATCGCAGATCAATCTTGGAGAATACACAAGCTCCTTTCATCTGATCGAACAAGTCTTCAATCCGTGGTAGTGGATACTTATTCTTGATGGTCACATCATTAAGAGAATGATAGTCCACACACATCCTTTGAGTCTTATCCTTCTTCTCGACAAATAGTACTGGAGCTCCCAAAGGTGAGGAACTAGGGCGAATGAAACCTTTCTCTAGCATCTCATGTAATTGCTTCTTTAGTTCTACCAACTCATTAACTGGCATCCTATAGGGCCTCTTAGATATAGGAGCAGTTCCTGGTATTAAGTCGATAACAAACTCTATGTCACGGTCTGGTGGCATACCTGGAAGTTCTTCAGGAAAGACATCAGGGAAATCACAAACCACTCGTATCTCTTGTATGGGTGTGCCAGTGGTTTGGTTTAGTATGACATCCTTGGCCGTAGAGTTGGCTGCTATGAACTCAACCTTGGTACCCTCTGCACTAGTCAGCTGTACCGACTGCTTGGCGCACTGTATCACTCCATCATACTTGCGTAACCAATCCATTCCAAGTATTATATCTATCCCCTTGGAGTCTAGGATTATGAGATTAGCTAAGAAGTCTACCCCCCCTTATTTTAAGGGCAACCTTTGGGCATATTTGATTGGTTCTCATTTCTCCACCAGGAGAGCTAACTAGCATCGTATGCTTCATAAGAGCAATCGGTAGGTTGTGCTTTGCCACATATGTGGATGTTATGAATGAATGTGATGCTCCTGAATCAAACAAAATGGTTGCAGGTTGAGAGTTAGCTAAGAACATACCGAGCACCACATCTGCAGCTTGCTCAGCTTTCTCAGTAGTGACATGATTGACACGCCCTCGAGCATAATTCTGTTGTCCTCGATTGCCAAGGAGCATGTTGGTTGGGGCTTGCCTTGGTGCGTTGTTCCATTGAGGACACTGTCCCATGAAGTGACCTTCCTGTCCGCAGTGATAACATTTGTGCTTCACACCATTAGTGTTTCCAGAGGTAGGGCGGTTCTGGTTTTGTGGAGCTGTTGGGGCGGTGGGACGGGGTGCTTGCTGATAGGTGGGGCGAGGTGCCTGCTGCTGGTTAGGGTGAGGTGCCTGGTAATTGGAACGTTGCATTGGAAAGTTGGGGCGTGGAGCTTGCATAGGTGACCTGACAGTGTTGGGAGCACGGTGGTATGGGTTGGAAGATGGCATCATGCGGGGGCGAGTGTTACTACCAGATGATTGTCCTTGGAATGACCTCTTCCTCTTGCCTTCCCTCTCAATCTCATTGCGCTTTTTCTCCACAACAATGGCCTTGTCCACCAGTTTTTGGAACTTTACATAGTCATTGTTTATCAACTGAAACTGGATGTCATTCTGCATTCCCCTCATAAACATATATTGCTTCTTCCCATCGGTGTTCACATCCTCAGGAGCATACCTGGACAGCTGGATGAACCTATTCAGGTATTCACTTACTGACATGTTTCCCTGTCTCAGGTCTTGAAATTCTTGTTTTTTCAACAACTTAATGCTCCTAGGAACATAATGAGAGCGGAAATTATCCTTGAACTCAATCCATGTGATGCTTTCCACATCAGCATGAGCATTACAATACGCTTCCCACCAGTCTGCGGCTACACCATACAGCTGATGAGCTACAAAGAGAACCTTCTCTCGATCATTGCATTGAGCGATCATCAACTTCTTCTCAATTGCCTTGAGCCAATCATCCGCTTCCATCGGATCCTTGGATTGGGTAAAGGTAGGTGGCCTACTCCTTAGGAACTCCCCCAATCTATTCTGGGGTGGAGGTGGAGGTGGGGGTGCATTGTGGTTCTGCTGGTTGTTGTGGTTCTGTTGTATAGCGCCCAAAGTTTGGATCATTGTCCGCATGAGCTGAGTCTGCATGGCCAAGAATTGCTCAAGGTTCAAAGCATTATTGCCATCCTCGTTGTTCTAATTGCTACCTCCAGCATGGCCTCTAGTGCGAACCATCTGATAGAATAGGTGGTGGAGTTAGTGTGGGATGAGGTGTGGTAATAACAAAAAGAAAGATCCCCATCTAAATGTATTAAGGAATGATAAGTAAAAGATAGTTTATTTAATGAGCAACCAAACGATGAGGTTGTGGACAAGGTGCCGAGGCATCCCACAACTCACATCAAGCACACTTATTTAACCAAGCCACAGAGTTCATTACATCACACCATGAAACTAAATTGATCTAAGAGTTTGATTATTACAATATTTATTCATGGGTAAGGGAATCTCCTAGGCATGGAGTTGACTTCGTCGGAGACCGAAGGTAGGGAACTTGCACGCTCCGGGGAGTTTGCAATCCAAGTGCGGATACCCGATGAGTAGAGGTCACTCTGCTCGCCCATCTTGACTCGCTGGTCGCGCTTTATGTAATCCTCAGTATCACGCAGGCTCTTCCAAAGAGTGTGGTTCTCCCTCTGTAGTGCTTCCATAGCGCGGCTTAAGTCCACCATGACTCCCTGAGTCTCGTCCATCTCCCTGGTGCTCACATACCATTCTGTAGGAGCGACGGTGTACTTCTCTATGCCTAGCTTCCGACGGGGAATGTGGGCAAAACTTGTCTTTGCTATTCCATGGCGGTGAGTGTAGCAGAGGCTAGTGAGAGACCTCCAAGCAGCGTCGTCCACCGCAGCCCCACAAGTAGCCCTAGGGGTGCGGCCACAGTGAGTAGATATGACGCGGTCGCCATCGTAGATGTTGACCTCCGATGTCCATTCCTCACGAAAAGGACGATCCACTTTCTTGATGAAGTACTGATGCCTGTTGGTGATGCCAATCTTCTCAAGTAGCTTCCGTAGAGTCTTGGAGAAGGTCTCACCCTCTAGTCCAAGAGAACGGTACTTCTCAGCCATACGGGCGGCTAGGTCTTTGTCCTCCTCTAAGTCATCACCATCTTTAGGATCTTCAGGGTCCTCATGCTCTTCTGGGTCTTCTTCCCCTTGTGGTTCCTCAGGGTCCACTTCTTGCTCATATTCTTCTGATTCTTCTTCTTCTTCAGGTTCCTTGGGATCTTCTTGTGGTTCCTCTAGAAGCTTCTCGTCTATCACTGGGGTCTTCTCGCGTTCAGGTTGATTTACATCTTCACTTTCTTCCTTCCGAACACGCCTAGAGGCAAGGAGTCCACAGTGGCGTCCAATCGTAACCTTATTAGCGGTCTGCTTGGTGCGGGCCATCTACATTTTAAAATCACAAGGCATGAATAAGAAATGGTTAAAGAAATCTGAAATTTAACAAAAGCAACAAAATAAGAAAACAACAAGGATTAATATTTTGTTAAAATAGTTTGTATTGATGTAAGACAAAATAGGGTCCTTAAATGCGTCCATGGCTAACTAGGCTGACGTCCTGCTGTCGGTATGGCTCTGATACCACTTCTGTAACACCCATTTTAAGAAGCAAAACGGGTGCAGTCGTACGTGTGCCCAGGATCAAGTTACACACACATACGGTACATCATCAATGGTAAACAGAATAATTATCCGTATCCTTTAATTATTATATCGTATCTTTATTACAAAAGGACCCGTGGGTCTAGAAGAAAAGTACATTCAAGCAGCGGAAAGTAGCTAGCGTAGATGTCCCAAACTCCACAGGCATTGACTGGTGGATCATCGCCTAGTACTCGCTTCCTTCGTCTTCGTAGTGGCTACAATCTTCTCCTTGGTCTAAATATCAACGTGGTATAGCAAGGGTGAGTACGTGTCGTACTCAGCAAGTGGGGGAAAAGATGACATCGGGCTATAGTCAATAAAAGGTTTTATAGAGTGGGTTGCATGAGCTTTTAATTAACCTAAGCATCCTATTTACTACGTGGGGTCATCCCAACCATGATTCCACAAGGTGCTATACTAACCAAGTCTCAATCCATCCCCCCCCCCTTTTCCAACCATACCAACCCGGTCCCAACTAATCTTGTGAGGATTTCAGGCAGCTCTTGACCGTGAGCACGGCTATCATGATAGTTTGATACTCTACAGAGTTTGTACCACTTTACCCACAAGTCATGATTCCCTTGGTGCCCGTGGACGCGACCGACATTACACACTTCCTTTGGTGTGTGGCAGGGTTTCACTACGAGGCTTTTCCAAAGGGTCTCCCAGTACATGCTAGCCACTAAGGTTCCACTCCCGTCCATAAGTGATAGCCCTTCAACAAGCAGGTCATCAACCCAGGAGCCCCCTCTTGAGCCTTTCGGATACAAGGACAGTCCTCTCGACATCCATTCTCTGCTCCACCAAATGCTGCACCGACAATGGGAGATCACCTAATTACTAGGCCAAGCCGTACCCATGTCGGTCTTGTGATGGCACTGTTTTCCTGAATTGTCACTCCAAGAACCGGTTCCTAGGATCTACAGCAAGTCTACCACCTCAACCATGTGCCCACAGCACCACATCCTTTCCACCTGGCTTGCATAGATCCCTAAGCCATGTTGCTAAAAAATTTACCAAACATTTCCACGTGACATCGTTCATTAATCAAAATTAATATCAACCCACATCCCATAAGCCATCTAAGCATTTGCTACCCACAATTCACCCATTGTTTCGAGGCAACAAGTAACAGGGTTAAACAATACTAGGAAAACCCTAACAATAGGTTCCCAATAAAGTGACACAAGCATGCAATTGTATAGTAACATTTCAATAGGTGCAGTATGCATCAAGGACACTTGCCTTCGTCCTGCGCGGAAGGCTGCTCTAACCCTTCAAATTCCTACTCTTGAAAGTCCTCGTAGGGCGATCCTTGTGTATGTTCGCCTTTACGTAACGAAATACCGACACAAGCAAAACATACAAAAATTAATACACAATTATGCAACAGAGGAAAAACAATATATAGATGCAATGAATGCAAAGGTTATGCTCCTACGAGAATTTTGGCGTAAGAATCACCTAAATTGGAGTTACGAGTAAAAAGTTATGCTAGTTTGAAGTTTTAGGGGCAAAAGGGTAAAAACAGGGGCTTTTAAGGACCTATTTGTAATTTTATAAAATTATAGGGACTAAAGTGTAAATTATTAGGATTGAAAGATAATTACTAAAAAGTATAAGGTTGTTTTTGCAAAATTTTAGAACTTAAACATAATTAATAATAAGTGTAGGGGGTTAAGTGTAAAAAGATAGGGCCAAATTATAATTAAAATTAAGTACAGGGATGTTTCTATAAATTTTTAGGGCTAAAATAATATTTTTACAATTAATAAGGATTAAAGTATAATTTAAAATAATTCTAGGGACTAAAACATCATTAAAATCAGTCCACGGGTGTTTTTGTAAAATTACAAGGTCAAAATAATAGTTCTAATAATGCATAGGGGTGTTTCTGTAAATTTTTAGGGCTAAAATAATATTTATACAATTAATAAGGATTAAAGTAAAATTTAAAATAATTCTAGGGACTAAGACATAATTAAAATAAGTCCAGGGGTGTTTTTGTAAAATTATATGGTCAAAATAATAGTTCTAATAATGTATAGGGGTGTTTCTATAAATTTTTAGTGCAAAAAATTAATTTTATAAAAATATTTGGGCTTAAATACTAATTTCTACAGTTCTGGACAGAAATAGGGGTTTAAATCTAATTTAAACTAAGTAGAGGGGCTAAAATGCAAAACTGCTAACATTATCCAGGAATTTCTGAATTAAATTTTAAACTAAAAATCCGTGGACCAGGTCCATGGCTCTGTAGACTGGCGTTGACCGAAGTGTCCACGGTCCATGGTGGACCAGGGGGAATACCCCTTCGTCCTTCTAATCTGGGCCCTAGGTTTTAAAACGGACGGCATCGGGGGGTCCTGGATGTGGGCGGCGGCCGGCGGCGGGGCTCGCCGGAGATCGGCCGGAACGGCGCTCCGGTCGGCCATTCCTCACCACGAGGGTTCCGGGAGAGAGAGGGGAGGAAGGCGATGCTCACCGACAGGTCGCGCGGGTGCGGGGGAGGCCGGGAGGCAGTCGACGGTGGAGGGAGGCGTCGGTGGCGGTCGGCGTTCGGCGGGGAGGTGGCTCCGGTGGTCGCGATTGAGCGGGGAGGAGTGGGGGAGAGGCGGCGAAAATGTGCGATGCCAGAGGGGGGTTTTATAGGCGCGGAGGGGCCTCGGAGGCGAGCGGCCGAGCTCTATGGCCATTAATGGCCGGCGGCGGCCGTTTGAGCGCGATATGCGTGCTAATGCGCGTTTAAAGCACGGTGAGTAGGGGAAAGAAGGGAACTCGGGAGGCCGGGAGGGAGATCGATGGGTCGGGCTCGGTGGCCGGCGACGGGGAGAGAGATTGGCGGGAGGAGGGGGATGATAGGTGGGGCCCGCATGCCAGTGAAAGAGAGAGAGCGGGAGGGGAGTGGGCCGCGGCGTGCGCGCTGGGCCGGCCGGAGGTTGGGACGCGGGGCTGGTTGGGCTGCGGGAGGGGAGAGAAGGGAAGGAGGGGGAGGCGGCCTGGCCGGCTGGGCGAAAGAAGGAGGTGAGGGGAAAAGCGAGTTGGGCCAGGGGAAAAAGGGCTGGCCTAAGAGGAGAAAAGAATCCCTTTATTCTTTTCTTTCTAAATCCTTTCCTTTCAAATTCCTATTCTATTATTCCTAGTAATTAATTAATAAATAAACTAAATGCATGATGCAATTAAAAATCTATATGAACATGTCATGCTATGCAAATGCAACAATTAATTTAATTTATTATAAAAACAATTTGTCCTAGGTTATTTAATTAAACTCCTAAATGCTAATAGTTGGCATTTTTAGAATTTACAAAAGTAGGGTGTTACAACTTGAAACCCATGTCATAGAGTTGACCAATAGATAGAAGGTTGAAGTTGAGGGTTTCCACAAGAATGACTTTGGAGAGACGGAGGTCATTTGTGGTGGCCACCTTGCCCGAGCCTCTAACTCTCCCCTTTGAGTTATCCCCAAAATTCACCTTCTCACTGTCTTCGTCTCCATCAATGGTGGTGAACATGGTTGGCTTCCCGGCCATATGTTGAGTGCACCCACTATCAAGAATCCAATGAGTACCTCCACTCTTGTAGTTAACCCTGGTGGTGGCCATAAGACATGCACTAGAGGAAGAAGGGTTAGTATCCAAAGCATTACTTGATTGACTAGCACTAACCTCATCGTGACGACCAATAGGACCATCCTCATAGATAGGGATTCTTGCAATCCCGTCCTAAAGTCTCATCATGATGGGATAGTGAGGAGCACGATACCTCCAATATCCATGACCATCCCCCATGTGCACATTGTCAAGGTTGATGTAGTAATGGGGAGGATCATAGAGTCCAGTGACGTGCTCAAGCACATGCCCCACTTGTGAATGGAGCACAAGTATCATCTCAATTGCTCACTCCATTGAGAGTTCATGTCTCTTGTTGACTACCTCCTCAAGTAAGAAACCCATCTCAGAAGTTGTGATTTGCTGAAGGAGCTTGTCTATCACTTCATGTGATGCAATTCTCCGGAGTCCTCTAAAGGAGTTTATCCTACACACAAGCTCATAAATGCTCAATAGATTCTCACAAAGGTCATCATTCGGATTTCTCATGAATTCACCGAGTTCAAAGAAGAGATCTTGTTGGTGAGCACGACAAATATGCCAAAGGTGATCTTGTGGTGGAGGAGGTCGAGGCGCCGGAGCCGAAGCCGCAAGATTGATCATCTCAAATGATCGGGCAAACATTGTTGTTGGTGCACCCCCTACGCCAATGCTTGGTCCACCCGACATGCTTGGAGTAGAACTTGGAATGGCACTTGAGGTAGAGCCCGATGATACGCTCCATGATGAACTTGGTGAAGGTCTTGCTCTGAAGGGGTAGTAGAAGCTGTTGCAAGGCAATTTTGTGGAGTGATCAAAGAAGCTTGAGCTCGAAGCTACTTCTTTCCCTTTGCTTAAAGATGCTTCATTGTTTTCCTTGTATGTCTTCTTCCCCACCATACTTGCGGTGATCTCCTCATCCTTGAAGAGCGGCTCGATCACATCCTCGATGGAGAGACTCATTTCCATGAGAAGATCAAGGGCAACATAGAAGAGCTTGCTACTTGGAAGCAAGGAGAGGATCCTCTCCACTATCACGATCTTGGGAAGCTTCAAAGAAGTTGCCCCAATCCTATCCATAATACCTCGCAAGCGAATAAGAGAGTCGAGTAAGTTCTCATTGTCATTAGCATGAAAAGAAAAGAACTCCTCAATAAGAGAACTACTAGCAAGATCAACAAAAGACTCACAACCATCATCAATACTAGTCATGCTAGTGGAGCAAGCAAGATCAAGAGACACATCATTATCAATCATCACATTTGGCACACTAGTAGAGCAACCTATCAAGTCAACATTAGTAGTATCCAGGCACTCACTAGTACTAGGCACATTCACACAATCATCATACACATGATCATCGGTATAGGTATTGGCAAAGTCCACAAGCGTATCCATCAACTCATCCGGAATCATGGCATTTTGGTAGCTTTTAAAGCAATCCTTCCATGAGCCATGACCTGGCCCTGAGTGGGGTGACATCCCAACTGAAGGGATCATAGTGACCGAGAGGGGGGGGGTGAATCGGGAACTACCACTATGAACCAATTTTACCAATCACAAACTACCGATAGCACTCAAAGCAACTCCTACACAATTCTAGCCCTAGCCTTAGATGTGCAAGATGCTCAAGTTACTCTCCACTAGCACTCTCAAGATATGCAATATCTCCTCCTAGTGCTCTCCTCTTTTCCTCTTGGACCTTACCAAATGCTCTCAGGTATTCCACTAGCCAAGAGAGGTCTCCAAGATCCTAGCAACAAAGTCATAGGCTCCCAAACTCTAGTCGTTGCTCCATGAAATTGTCTTTCTGGACATCCAGACCGGACTGTCCGGTCACTACCTGATCAGACCGTCCGATCACTTTGGTAAAGACTCTCCCACCCGTTGGCTGCACTATCCAAACAATTTCCCTGTACTGACCGGACTGTCTGGTCACTAGAGCGGACCATCCGGTCCATTTCTCTCTCCAGTCCAGGAGCCTCTCTGTCCTGCTGCATCCCTATTGATCGGACCGTCCTGTTAGCAGA
Source organism: Eleusine coracana subsp. coracana (assembly GCA_032690845.1). Lineage (NCBI taxonomy): Eukaryota > Viridiplantae > Streptophyta > Magnoliopsida > Poales > Poaceae > Eleusine > Eleusine coracana. The sequence goes on from CM064418.1 coordinate 37,274,822, forward strand.
CTTGACCATCCGGTCTGTACAGGGTCTCGTGCTGATAGACTTCCTGCTTCTCACTCGAAGTCCTGGACAACTCCACATAGTGACCGTACAGTCCGGTCTCAACTGCCCCTCTGTCCGGTCACTATGTCCAGAAGCTGAAACTTGTCGTCCTCGCTTGACTTCGTTTCCCGGCTTCTTCGAACAGCTCCTTGGCTTCTCCACTATCACCTAGTGCATGTGATTTCACCGAGCAACCTTGCACATCACCGACTAGATATGACCTAAGAGAATGACCTAGACCCCCTTGATAGTTCGGCTTTTCCTATGGAATCAAAGCACTAACAACTAGTCAAGTGTTCCAAACACTTGCACCATAGTTTTTTCTCTGATTTGATCCATCTCCATCAACCCTTGGACTCCATCAAGTTCACAAGTTTCCATGCTTGTGGTCATTGTCATCCATCGCCAAGGATACCGTTGCCAACCATCATAAGATAGAGGAGGTTTCCTACACGAACAACACTCGTGTAGATATTAGTCACATTTCATGTTTGTCATTCATCACCAAAACACCATACCTTGGGGTGACCTCAATGGTCATGAACCTTACAATCTCCCCCTTTTTGGTGATGGATGACAACCACTACTTTTGATGATCCAAAACGGACGAGCAAGAATGAACCAAAGGAAAAGAAAAGATTGAAAGGCATACCTTGGTCCTTACCTTGGAGGTAGTCTCCCTCTTGAGATGTGCTAGGTGTTGAGGGAGAACTACCCACTCATTTAGCGCACTTGGATTTCAATCTTGAGCTGAAATTGCGCCTGCCTTGGTGTTGTGGTAGTCGATTTTGTTGATGTAGATATGCACCAAGGACGTAGATGCTCATGTCGGTGAAGGAGTACATTGTCGCCATAGACATGCACCATCGTTGTTCTTCTCCATGTCAGTGTAGATGATTATCTTGATGTGATCTTCATCATTGTCGATGTAGACATGCACCATCGTTGTTCTTCTCCATGTCGGTGTAGATGTTTATCTTGATGTGATCTTCATGTTCCATCTCCATCAAATCTTCACGTTTCTTCTTCATGTTCTCCTCTCTCTTTGTGTTATCGATTGTCTTTATGTTCCTTCACCCTTTTTGATCTAGACTTGGCTTTTGGATCTTCATGTTTCTTCTCCCCCTTTGTCACCTATCACCAAAAACCACACAAAAATTTAACAAAACCAAGAGGCATAAAATAGTTGGCAAGAGTTAGAATAACTCCTCCTTTCACGGTGCTCCTCCTTGGTCAAAGTGGCATTTCGCCGTAGCTCCCCCTACACTTATAGCTCAACAAAAGATTTTCTCAAATGTGCAAGGGTTAGTCATTATAGAAGTGGGAATGTATGGGCCACTTGTCTTTGAGCCGCGCGAGTATCACTATTTGATCATGGCTCAATGGGTATGAAGCACAAATATCACTATTTGATCATCTAGAGAGTCATGTACTCACATTGTAATTGAGTAACTCCCCCCTAGACACATGCTTGGAAGCATGCATTGTATCATAATGCAAGGATGCATAAATGCAAAGAATGCAAAGAATGCAAATGCAACATGTATACAATGCACGATGTGATGCTAAAGAAAAGAGAGAGAACCACTACAAACCAAAGTGTCAACAATGAGTTGTTCCCTTCTCAAACTTGCTCACAATGGACCATTCTTCAAAGCCTTGGGTACACCATGAACCACCTTTCCAAGCTTAACCCATGTCCATTGCTATCTCAAGAAGGTCCGAAGTCAACCTACAAAAGAAAAGAAACAAACACAAACAAAAACACAAATAAGAACAACCAAAACACTATACATATATACAAAGGACAAGCTTAAGGGTTACTCATGTGAAGTTGGAGAGGTCGAGAACATTGAGTTCCCCCCTTAGCTTGTTGAAGGTCTTCTCATCGAGTGGCTTGGTGAAGATGTCCGCCAATTGTTCATGAGTTTGCACGCTCACCAACTTGATGTCCTTCTTCTCAACATGGTCTCTTATGAAGTGATGCCTGATTTGAATGTGCTTTGCATGACTATGATCTCCTGTCTTGAGGGCCATCTTGATTGCCGCCTCACTATCACAATATAGTGGCATTTGAGTATAGTTGAGGCCATAGTCCGAGAGTGTTTCCCTCATGTATAGAAGTTGTGCACAACATGCTCCCGCCGCCATATACACCGCTTCGGCGGTAGATAGAGCCACCGAGTTTTGCTCCTTTGAGGTCCAAGATACTAGAGATCTTCCAAGAAATTGGCAACCTCCCGATGTACTCTTTCTATTCACTTTGCACCCCACGAAGTCCAAATCCGAATACCCAAGCAACTCAAAGTTGGTTCCTCTAGGATACCATAAGCCCATTGTAGGTGTGTACTTGAGGTATCTCATAATTCTCTTCACGGCCTTCAAGTGTGACTCCTTTGGATTTGCTTGATAGCGTGCACACAAGCACACGCTAAACATGATGTCCGGTCTTGAAGCGGTGAGATAGAGCAAAGATCCAATGATTGACCTATATAGCTTGGGGTTCACCGGTTTTCCTTTCACATCATCATCCAAGGGTTTACTGGTAGCCATAGGTGTGTGCAAAGGCTTGCAATTCTCCATGTTGAGTCTCCTGAGAAGGTCCTTAGTATATTTCTCTTGATAGATGAAGTTTCCCTCTCTCAATTGCTTGACTTGGAATCCAAGGAACATATGCAACTCTCCAATCATTGACATTTGGAATTCCCTAGCCATCATCTCCTAAAACTCTTCATTGAATTTCTCATTGGTTGAGCCATAGATGATATTGTCCACATAGATTTGGCACACAAAGAGATCCTTCCCAACATGCCTCGTGAACAAGGTGCTATCAATGCTTCCAATGGTGAATCCATTTTTCAGTAGGACATTCCTCAAGTGTTCATACCATGGCCTTGGTGCTTGTTTGAGGCCATAGAGAGCTTTCTTCAATTTGTACCCATGTCTTGGATGTTTTGGGTCCTCAAACCCCGGACGTTGTTCCACATAGAATTTCTCATTGATCCCTCCATTCAAGAAATTCATCCTTCTTTTAAGACCCATTTGACTCATCAAATTGCAACGGCTAGTATGTGAGGAGGTTGTGGGAGTATTTGTGGCATCTTGAGTTGTTTGTTGTACCTCGGAGGAGGAGGTGGGTTGAGGTGGTGGAGTAGAGGGCTCATCAATATCACCATTATTGGCCTCATGGGGTAAAACCTCGCCCACGGGCATGTTTCTCAAGGCTTTCCTCACAGGCTCATCTCCAATGTTTACTTCATGAAATTCATCCTCCTTTTGAGACCCATTTGACTCATCAAATTGCACATCATAGGATTCTTCCACACATCCTGTGGCTGAGTTGTAGACCCTATAAGCTTTAGAAGTCCCAGAGTACCCAACAAGATTGCCTTCATAAGTTCTGCTCTCAAACTTCTCAGACTTTCTCCTCTTCTTGAGAATGCAACACTTGCAGCCAAACACTGAAAAATAGGAAACATTGGGTTTCCGTCCCACCAATAGCTCATATGGCGTCTTCTTCAACAACCGGTAGAGATAGACACGGTTCAAGGTGTAGCACACCGTGTTGATTGCCTCCGCCCAAAACCTCTTATGAGTTCCATACTCATCCAACATGGCACGAGCAAGAGTGATGAGTGTCTTGTTCTTACTCTCCACTACTCCATTTTGCTCGGGAGTATATGTAGTGGAGAATTCATGTTTGATCCCTTTCTTCACAATGCTAGCATTGAACTCATTCTTTGTTCTCTTGGCAAACTTTCGGAAGATACCACAGGCTTGAGATTTGTCCACAAGAAAGAAGGTCCAAGTGTATCTCGTGAAATCATCAACAATCACCAAGCAATGTAGATTGCCTCCTAGACTCTTGTAGTGTGTTGACCCAAACAAATCCATGTGCAAGAGCTCTAGAGGACGAGATGTAGACATGAATGACTTGGTGGGATGTGAAGATGCAACTTGTTTTCTGGCCTGACAAGCACTACACAGTCTATCCTTCTCAAAGGCCACATCCTTGATTCCTTCAACTAGATTCCTCTTGATAATCTTCTTGAGCTGATTCATTCCAACATGTGCCAGTCTTCTATGCCACAACCATTCCTTGGATGCCTTAGTGAATAGGCAAGTGTTTGGTGGCATGTTGCTTGACTTGAAGTCCGTGACATACAAGTTCCCATGCCTTACTCCATGAAATACTAGCCCTCTCTTGTCATTCTCAATCCTTGCACCGTCCTCATCAAATGTGCACTTGAAACCCATGTCACATAGTTGACCAATAGACAGAAGGTTGAAGTTGAGGGTTTCCACAAGAAAGACCATGGAGAGATGGAGGTCATTTGTGATGGCCACCTTGCCCGAGCCTCTGACTCTCCCCTTTGAGTTATCCCCAAAAGTCACCTTCTCACTATCTTCGTCTTCATCAATGGTGGTGAACATGATTGGCTTCCCGGTCATATGTTGAGTGCACCCACTATCAAGAATCCAATGAGTGCCTCCACTCTTGTAGTTGACCTTGGTGGTAGCCATAAGACAAGCACTAGAGGAAGGAGGGTTAGTATCCAAAGCATTACTTGATTGACTAGCACTTACCCCATTGTGTCGAGCAATAAGACCATCCTCATAGATGGGGATTCTTGCAATCCCATCTAGTAGTCTCCTCCTAATGGGGTAGTGAGGAGAACGGTACCTCCAATGTCCATGACCACCCCCCATGTGCACATTGTCAAGGTTGATGTAGTAATGGGGAGGGTCATAGAGTCCAGTGATGTGCTCAAGTACATGCCCCATTTGTGTATGGAGCACAAGTATCATCTCCATTGCTCTCTCATTTGAGAGCTCATGTCTCTTGTTGAGTACCTCCTCAAGTAAGAAACTCCTCTCAAGAGTTGTGATTTGTTGGAGGAGCATGTCAATCACTTCATGTGGTGCAATCGTCCGAAGTCCCCTGAAAGAGTTTATCCTACAGACAAGATCATGGATGCTCAATATATTTTCACAAAGGTCAACATTCAGATTTCTCACAAATTCACCAAGTTCAAAGAAGAGATCCTGTTGGTGAGCCCGACGAAGATGCCAAAAATGATCTTGTGGTGGCGAGAGTGGAGGAGGCGGAGGCACTGGAGCCGAAGCCGCAAGATTGATCATCTTAAATGATCGAGCGAGCATTGTTGTTGGTGCTCCCCCTACGCCCATGCTCGGTCCACTCAAGGTGCTTGGAGTAGAACTTGGGATGGCACTCGAAGTAGAGCTTGACGAAGCGCCCGAAGAATGTCTTGACCCGAATGGGTTGTAGAGGTTGTTGCAAGACAATCTTGTGCAGGGATCAAAGAAGTTTTAACTCGAAGCTACTTCTTTCCCTTTGCTTGAAGATGCTTCATGATTTGTCTTGTAAGTCTTCTTCCATGCCATGCTTGCGGTGATCTCCTCATCCTTGAAGAGTAGCTCAATCACGTCCTTGACGGAGAGACTCTTCTCCATGAGAAGGTCAAGGGTGATATAGAAGAGCTTGCTACTCGGAAACAAAGAGAGGATCTTCTCCACTATCACGATCTTGGGAAGCTTGAAAGAAGTTGTTCCAATCCTGTCCACAATACCTTGCAAGTGAATACGAGAGTCAAGTAAGTCCTCATTGTCATTAATATGAAAAGCAAAGAAGTCCTCAATAAGAGAACTACTAGCATGATAAATAGGAGGCTCACAAACATCATCAATGCTAGTCATGGTAGTAGTGCAAGCAAGATCAAGAGACACATCATTATCAATCATCATATTAGTCACACTAGTAGAGCAACCTATCAAGTCATTGCTAGAAAGATCTAGGCACTCACTAGTACAAGGCATATCCACACCATCATCACAATCATCATACACATGATCATCGGTAAAGGTATTGGCAAAGTCCACAAGAGTATCCATCAACTCATCCGGAATCATGGTATTTAGGTAGCTTTTAAAGCGATCCTTCCATGAGCCAAGATCCGGTGCCGAATGGGATGACATCCCAACTCAATATGGTCACTACTCAAGGCGGTTAAGCCTTATAATCAGCACTTGGCTCTGATACCACTTGAAAGGATCATAGTAACCGAGAGGGGGGCTGAATCGGGAACTACCACTATGAACCAATTTTACCAATCACAAACTACCGATAGCACTCAAAGCAACTCCTATACAATTCTAGTGGTGATCACACTAACAATATGCTCCTATGAAAGAAAGGCACCCTATGCATACTAGTGGAGCACACAAGTCAATACAACTCCTATGCACTTCTAGTGATCAAGCACACTAATGCAACTTCTACTCATGCCAGTCATCATATGCGGAAGCTTAAACACTATTAGCAAGTAAGAAGTCTAAACATGCAAGTCTACAGGATAGTCAAAGAGAACTAAAAGAACACACAAGCATGAATAGCACGGTATGTAAATGCGGAAAGTAAAGCATTATAGTGAGTAGTAGAGTAAAGGGTGGCTCATGATTTTTTTCCTGAGGTCTCGGAAGGATGGTGCCTTCCCCTAATCCTCATTGGACCATTCCCGTCGGAGTTCCGGTCCCTCCCACCACCAAGTGGAGTTCTCGCCCACGAGCCCGCAATCACTCCTAGAGTGAAGACACGGTGTGCGTCACCACTGCACAAAGCACAAGCTCACCTCCCTCGAGAACTTACCGGACTCCCCGAGCTGACACGGGTGCTCACTAGCAATGCCCCTTTCAAAGAAGTCTCTAAGACCCCAGCAAAGAAGTTATATAGGCTCCCAACCTCAAACTAGCCATTGCTCCACAAAATTGTCTTTCTAGACATCTAGACCGTACTCTCCGGTCACTGCCTAACCAGATCGTCCGGTCACTCGTGTAGATATTAGTCACATTTTATGTTTGTCATTCATCACCAAAACACCATACCTTGGGGTGACCTCAATGGTCATGAACCTTACACCAACTCAATTCGGTCACTACTCAAGGCGGTTAAGCCTTATGAGGTACAAGCTTGCCTCCCTCGAGAACTTGCCAGACTCCCTGAGCCAACACGGGTGCTCACTAGCGATGCCCCTTTCAACGGCAGGCTCAAACCGTGTACAAACGTGTGACGGCCTTCACAACCAATCATGATAGGCTCGATCACCGACACCTAACCGGTCTAGGTCTCACCATAGACCAAGAGTAACAATCTAGATAACACCCTCAAGGACGCCCTAGCCTTAGATGTGCAAGATGCTCAAGTTACTCTCCACTAGAACTCTCAAGATATGCAATATCTCCTCCTAGTGCTCTCCTGTTTTCCTCTTGGACCTTACCAAATGCTCTCGGTTATTCCACTAGCCAAGAAAGGTCACAAAGACCCCAGCAACGAAGTTATATAGGCTCCTAACCTCAAACTAGTTGTTCCTCCATGAAATTAGCTTTCTGGGCCTACTGACCTTTCCGTCCGGTCATTCCCTAACCGAACAGTCCAATCACTGCAACACTGTGAACCAATGGCTCTGACCACTGCTGATTCCTCTGCTGACCGGACCGTATGGTCACCTGACCGGACCGTCCGGTCCATTTCTCTCTCCAGTCCAGAAACATTTTAGCGCTAGCTTCCTCGCTGCCCAAGTCTCATCTCTACTGACCGGAGCATCCGGTCACTAGAGATTTCCAGACTTGGCAGTTTCCTCGCTGCACGCTGTAGTCTTCGGACAAAACCACTTAGTGACTGTACAGTCCGATCACCTTTGACCCCTCTATCCGGTCACTTCGTTCAGAAGCTGAAACTCCTCGTCCTCGCTTGACTTCATTTCCTGGCTTCTCCGAACTGCTCCTTGGCTTCTCCACTATCAACTAGTGCCTGTGATTTCATCAAGCAACCATACACATCACCGACTAGTCATGACCTAAGAGAATGACCTAGACCCCCATGATAGTCCAGTTTTTCCTATGGACTCAAAGCCCTAACAACTAGACAAAGTGTACCCAACACTTGCACCATACCTTGTTCTCTGCTTTGATCCATTTTCATCAACCCTTGAACTCCATCAGGATGACAAGCCTCTATGCTTGTGGTCATTGTCATCAATCACTAAGGCCGCCATTGACAATCATCATAAGGTAGAAGTGGTTTCCTACACGAACAACACTTGTGTAGACATTAGTCATATTTCATGTTTGTCATTCATCACCAAAAAATCATACCTTGGGGTGACCTCAATGGTCATGAACCTTACACTCCGTCTGTATGGAGATGGTTTGGACAGAAGAGGAAGCATTGACAATGTCTCTGTTTAGAGAAACGAGAGAAGAGTCCGGACAGTCCGGTGTGAAGACTAGACTGTACGGTCATTACAGGAGGCGATAGAATAGAGGAGAAGTTGGCTACGAGGAAATCTGTTGGAGTAGAATTATAAAGACAGGAATGTATGGTCTAATTGTATGGTTTGTAGACTGGACTGTATGATCTGTAGGAAGAAATTCTGGACAGATGAGGAAGTGGCTGCAACGGCTCTGGAGCTATGAAGACCGGACCGTACGGTCTGTAGACTGGACTATTCGGTTTGCATGGAGAAAACAGCGTACAAAGAGCAACGGCTCTAGAGGAGCTGTCCAGTGGAGACCAAACTATCCGGTCTGGACAATGACCAGACTATTCGGTCAGTGCGTCCAGAGAGACTGTTTCATGGAGCAACGACTAGTTTGAGGTTGGAAGCCTATATAAACTCATTTCTGGGGTCTTGCACACTGCCTTTGGCAACTGGGAATGCTAGAAGCATCTATTGGGAGCCAAAGGGCCAAGAGAGGAGCACTAGGAGAGGATATTGGATATCTTGAGAGTGCTAGTGAGAGTAACATGAGCATTGAGGCACATCTAAGGCTAAGGTGTCCTTGAGGGTGTGATCTAGGTTGTTACTCTTGGTATATGGTGAGACCTAGACCGGTTAGGTGTCGGTGATCGAGCCTATCGTGATCGGTTGTGAAGGGCGTCACATATTCGTACACGGTTTGAGCCCGCCGGTGAAAGGGGCATCAATAGTGAGCGCCCGTTTGGGCTCGGGGAGTCCGGCAAGTTCTTGAGGGAGGCGAGCTTGTGCCTTGGTGGCAGCGGTGACACAACCGTGTCTTCACTCCGGGAGTGATTGCAGGCTCATGTGCGAGAACTCCACATTAGTGGCGGGAGGGACCGGTACTTCGGCGGGAGTGGTCCAACGAGGAGTAGGGGAAGGCGCCATCCTTTCGAGACATCGGGAAAAAATCATGAGCCATATCTTACTCTACTCCTTACTATGATGCTTTACTTTTTGCATTTGCATACCATGTTATTCATGCTTGTGTGCTTACCTTGCTCTAGTTGACTACCTTGTAGACTTGCATGAATAGGCTTCTTTAATTGCTAGTAGTGCTTAGCCTTCATACTTGATCACTAGCATGTATAGGAGTTGCTTCCTCGTGATGACCCTAGTATGTATTGTGCTATTCATGCTTGTGTGCTTACCTTGCTCTAGTTGATTACCTTGTATACTTGCAAGAATAGGCTTCTTTACTTGCTAGTAGTTCTTAGCATTCATACTTGATTACTAGGATGTATAGAGAGTTGCTTTGGCTTGATTGATCACCCTAGTATGTATTGTGCTACTCATGTGTGTGTGCTTTCCATGTGCTTGTTGATCTAGTAGCTTTGCATGAGTAGGACTCCTTGCTAGTTTTCATAGGAGTTGTTTTGCCTTTATGTGATCCACTAGTATGATTAGGTTATTGTTCCTTTCATAGGTTCATCATCTTTCTAGTGTGATCACAACTAGGATTGTGTAGGAGTTGTTTTGAGTGGTCGGTTTTAGGAATTGGCAAATTTGGTACATAGTGCGAGTTCCTGATCCCCCCTCCCCCCCCCCCCCCCCCCCCCCCCCCCCCCCCCCCCCCCCGCTCTCGGTCACTCGGTCCTTTCACCGGTGTATACATGACAATTTTATGCTTGTCGAACAAACAGTGAAGACCCTACATCATCAAAAAGTCCAAAGTCTCTTCCTTAAGCTCGACATTGCAAAAGCTTTCGATTCGGTATCTTGGCCTTTCTTGATGGAAGTTTTGAGGCATCTAGGTTTTGGGAGTTTTTGGTGCAATCTAATATCTAATCTGCTTGCAACCTCTTCCACAAGGATTCTTTTAAATGGTTACCTAGGAGATTTCATTACATATCAAAGGGGGTTGTGGCAGGGAGACCCTTTGTCTCCTATGCTTTTTATTCTGATCATGGATGTATTGAATAGTCTCTTTGTGAGCACAGGAGAAGTCGGATTGTTGTAGCCTATATCTCATAGAGTTTTGGGAGAGCGGCTCACTATCACAAAGGAAATTCTTGGTGTGTTTGGTGAAGCCACGGGATTGGAAACCAACCTGCACAAGAGTAGCATCATTCCGATCCGGTGCGAGGAGGTAATATCATAGAACATTACCAATGTTTTGCCTTGCCCCATATCAGATTTTCCTTGCACTTATCTTGGGCTGCCCCTATCAAGCAAGAAGTTAAGAAAATGTGATCTCATTCCTTGGATGGAGAAAATTGCAGATAAACTGCCCGGAGGGAAGGCAGCTCTCATGAACAAAGCAGGACGTGCCATCTTGGTGTGTTTCGTCTTGTCCGCGGTTCCAATTTATCTCTTGATAGCAATGAATGTCCCCAAATGGTTTCTCAAAGCTATCAATAAAATTAATAGGGGTTTTTTGTGGCAAGGTAGGGAGAAAGCCAATGGTGGCTGCTGCCTTGTGGCTTGGAATAAAGTCACAAGACCTCTTGATCTTCATGGCTTGGGTATTCTTAATTTGGTGGTTATGTCATGAGCTCTTCAAATAAGATGGCAGTGGTTCAAAAAGACACGAAGGGATCACCCATGAACTGATCTGGACCTTCCCTCTCACCCTAACGCACTAGCTTTGTTTGCAATCAGTGTCACTATAGAGATTGGCAATGGAAATTCTACTCTCTTTTAGTCGAATCGATCGCTACATGGGTGTTCTATTGAGAACCTCTCCCCCCCCCCCCCCTCCCCACTGTAACAGCAGCTATCTCGACACGTGTAAGGAAAACATGAACAGTAGCAGAAGCCCTGGACAATGGCACTTGGCTGCAGGATATTCGCAATGGAGGTGGTCTTTCATGGCTGGGAATAGCGGAATTCTTGAGATTATGGGATTGTCTCATGGACATTACATTGTCCGATCAAGCGGATCATCACATTTGGCAATGGGAGGCCTCCGGGAGATATTCAACAAAATCAGCATATAGAGCTTACCACAATGGCGCCATTACCTTTGAGCCATGGCGTCGAATATGGAAGTCATGGGCACCATCTACATGTAAAATGTTCATCTGGTTGGTGGCCTGAGATAGATGCTGGACTGCAAATCAATTAGCAATGTGCGGTCTTGATCATCCAGAGAAATGCCCTTTATGCGACCAGGAGGAGGAGGATATCAATCATCTTTTGATCGGGTGTGTCATGGCCAGGGAGGTTTGGTTTATCATTTTCTCAGCAATAGGCACACCTGAACTTATGCCTCGTCAATCGGATCAAGGATTCATTGCATGGTGGCAGCGAGTGCAATGCAAGGTCAAGAAAGAAAGCCAAAAAGGGGTGAATTTGATGATCATCTTAACGGCTTGGATCATTTGGAAACATAGAAAGACATCTCTCTAGGAGGCCTTCATTATCAATATGGTATCATCTACGTATAGAATTATTGGGAAATCTGCTTCATTAGTGTTCTGGATTGGTAAGGTTATCAACCCCAAATGTTTTGCTCTATTGATTACTGCTTGTAGCAAGTCTGTAGCTAGAACATAAGGCAAACATGATAGTGGGTCACCCTGCCTAACTCCCCTTTTGTATTGCATTATGTTTCTAGGAACCCCTTTTAGTAATATTGATGTTGTTGTAGAATTGAGAATGCTATTGATCCATCCTACCCATTTGTCAGTGAACACTAGTTGCTGCTGCATCTGGATGTTTTTTGAACGTTCCATAGTGTCAAAAGCTTTTTCAAAATCTAGCTTTAGGATCACTATCTTCTATTTCAGCTGATGGCACTGGTTACTATACTCATATAACCAAGCCAGGCAGTCCAAAATGGCCCTTGTCTTAATGAATCCATACTGATTTCTATGGATCAGTGAGATGATTACCTTTTGTAGTCTATTTTCTAGCAACTTAGTAAGTAACTTTAGCACTGAGGTCAGTAGGGAGATGGGTTTGTAGTCATTAGGGCTGACTGGGTTATTACTATTAGGGATGAGAGTGATGAACGTACTATTTATTGACTTCAAATCCAGGGCTCCATCATGAAACTTAGGCATAGTTCATAAAAATCCTCCTTAACTATATGCCAACATTTCTTGATGAATAAGTGAAGGACCGAGAAGGCGACCAGAGGGGGGAGGGTGAATGGGAGCCAATAAAAATTCTTCTCAAGAATTTGGCCTATGTCCCAATTATGACCCAAAACCAACCTCTAAACCGATCATCAAGGCTACACACACCAACTTGTGATGTGCTACCCCTCGGAGTGATCAACAACAGCAATGGTACACAGCGGAAACAAAGGAGAACTGAAAAGACTCAAAATAGTCAAGAAACGCACACAAGTCTGAACTCTTTGGACTCCCATCGGTAGTGCTGGTTAGTTCCATCGGCAGTGCCGGTCACACCAATCAGCAGTGCTGGTGCGGGGTTCTCAGGACTCAGAAAAGGACCCACTGGCAGTCCCGGTAGAAAAAGATTTGGAATTAGGGTAAACTTGACCAAAACCTAATCAAACGAACTCCAAATGGTGCGATTTTTGGACCAGACAATCCTCAACACATCACGACCCTAATCCTAGAAGATCCACTCAATTGACTCAAGGAATCATCACGAATTTCAGATCTTGTGCCAAGAACACCAAAAAGGGGAAGCTTGAGAAATTCTTCAAATCGAAGGTGCTAGAGCTCTTGATTTGGTCGTGGACCTATGTAGGATTAATCTAGCTCATCATACGCAAAGTTCCCCAAGAAATCCGTACCAAAAACTCATCCAAAAATTGGATCAAAAATTCGCACGAAAATAGCTCCGAAAATAGGGAAAAGGAGAAATTCGGGATTTAGGGAGAGAAGGAAATCTTGAGCACGAAAATCATTCTCATATCATGGGAACATGCATACAAGATCCATAGGTACAACGCTAGGAAGCCACCCTCTTCCTCCCACTATTTGGAAGAGAAAGAGATGTCTCACACACCCCTTCTCCTCTCCTCTAAAACATGAAGACCTGTCCTAGCACTTTGAAATGAGTTCCTAACACAAGGCTAATGGGAAGAGGCCCCTCTTCCACTAGCCCTTCCTCTCCTTATATAGGACCAAGGTATATTGTCCACATGACAACACTACCCTCGACCTACATAACACACCCACCTACCACCGAGGGCATAATCATCCATCTTTCTCCTCATCGCCCGAATGCCATCGGACCCTTCACAATATTGCTTCGCCTTGAAGCAAGCTCCGCGATGGTGCCACGTACACCACCAACCACCGCCACCGGTTTTGAGGCCCATACCGGGAAACCGCCTTGCATGATTCTCAAAGCGCGACTTCTCAATGTCGATGCATGCCACCTTGTCCAGCGATCCTGACCACCAGCAAGTCTCTCCCGGTCCCTGTTCATCGGGCCCCCTTGTTACTTGCACTGGTATTCCGCTCGCCTTGACTTGGTCAACATGCCGTCTTCATCACCACCATGGGTTTGAGGCTCAACCGCGAAACCATCCGTGCTTCTTGCCTCTCCACGTGTACGGTGTGAATCACCCTTGACATCACCCGTCATCTCGATCGTCTGGCCCAAAGTCCCCTACTTGTGCCCGATTCCCTCGCCGTTGACCGCCAAGTCGACTCCAGTGACCTACACATCATGAGACAAGCAAACACATTTCCCAACTTCTGCAATATCACCAATACTTGCACCAACTCCGGTTAGTCAAAACCATGGCATGCACAAACTCATGTAATCCCAAGATTCTCGTATTCCAACTCAAATACCAAATCTGCTCAAATCAATTATTCATCACATATATTATAAACCATGGCACATATCCACATGGTTTCTCAATAAGCCATTAAACCCATCTGGCCCTAGAGATTTGTCATTAGGCATGCTTTTGATTATAGCATCTATCTCCTCTTTGGTAAACTGGCAGCTTAATGCCTCTAGGCTATCATGTCTTGGTATGAGTTTTACTCATTCTTTCCTTGTAGACCTGTAGTAACAATGTTGCTTTTTCATCATGACTAGTTAGTACTCTGCCATCTTCATCTTGTATCTCCGTGATTGTGTTGATCCTATACCTTTCTCGGCCTTTTGGCTAAGATCAAGTGTAGTATCTATTCTTATCAATGTGCAACGTGGTTGCTCCACTTCTGTAATAACCTAGATGCTTTATTAACTAGCATAATCCCATGGACTATGATTTTGTTATGTACCTTCTGACAGCTTGTAAGTTGAATGTTGTGTCTTACATCTGAGATGAAAACAACTTGTATGGATGTCATTTGAACTAAATCAATTGTTTAAGCTTCATGAATGTTACTCCCTCCATTCTTAAATTGTTGTCACTTTTTTAGTTAACTTTGACCATTTATTTTATTTAAATTATTTTTAAAAATATCATATATGTTGTTATAGTTTGTTTTATTATCAAAGAAAATTGAGATATAACATAAAATTTTTTATATTTGAAATAATATTTTGAATAAGACGAATGATTAAAGTTAAATAGAAAAAGTCAATGACCATAATAATTTAAGAACGGAGGGAGTATTATATTTTTTGGTGATTGCTAATGGATTGTGCTAACGAAATCAGCACAATATAATTGTCGGTGGATAATTATTTGTTGATTACTGTCAATGATGGGATTACTATTAAAGATTGTGTTTTCTAATTTGAACAATTCAATATTTGCGATGGTCATATGGTCGGTAATTCGAAGAACCATTTGTCGGTATTTCTTTGAAGACATGTCGGTAGCTAAACACTTTTACTGACATGGCTTACATCGACCGATCGTATGTCGGTAAAGACCTTTTAGAGACCGATTTTAAGTTGCTCGAGGGCCTTTTACCGACCAACCATAAGTCACCAATAGTGAACCGTTGTATAGTTTGTCGAATGTAACCTAACATGCCGACTCTCATACTCATATAAAAAGTTAGTTATAATAATCATTATCATATATCACTAAAATGTATTATCAATAATTCAAGACTAGACACCTAGACCTTTTATGTTGCTTGCTTCATAATTTATCATCGGATTTGAAGCTTTGCCATAGTCGGTGGATCGGGAGAGGAGAGGAATGAGCCGGTGAAGAAGAATGGAAAAAATGTCCAAAATTTTACTCCCTCCGTTCCAAAATTATTTTTGTCGCCATTGACTTTTTTTTGTTATATTTGACTATTCGCTTTATCCAATATATTTATTTAAATATAAAATAATATAAGTTATATTATTTTATCTAGTAATAAATCAAATCATGAGAAAATACATTATAATTTTGAAATTTTTTGAATAAGATGGAAAAAAGTCAATGACAATAATAATTTTAAAACGGAGAGAGTACATATTTACATATTTTAAACAAGATGTAAATGGTAGCGGTACTGGTCTGTTTTCACTGATTATAGTGACATATTTTAATTTTTTGATAATTATATTGCATGTATCTCATTAACCTCGTAGCATAAAGGAGGCAAAGCCACCGCCTCTTGGTGGCGGATCACGCAGAGTCACCCGGGTGCGATTGTTTCATGCTCACTAATTTTTACTCATTCCATCAAATATTGAAATACTAATTAAAAATATCATATATACATTAATAACAAAACACAGTTCATAACTCACCCACTAAATAACGAGACAAATCTATTAAAACTAATTAGATCATGATTATAATATGATGCTATAGTAAATATCTTCTAATAATTACTTAATTAACTTTAATAGATTTGTCTCAATCACTATATTTAACGTTCGAACGATTTAAAATAATAACACTAAAATTTAAACCCCAAGAAATAAACACATATAATTTTGGCACATTTGAAGGAACGAGACAACGAGTACATGAGGTTATCACGAACATCGAAGATGCAAGTATCACCAAAGGCCATCGAAGCACCAAGATAGGACGAGGCATCAACCCAGATGTCGCATGTTTTGATAGTGGGATGGCGAAGAGCATAGTGGGATGTGGTTGTCGACGAACCCAACATAGATCTTTGTGGTCGAGATGGCGAAGAGCACCCCGTCCACCGAATACACTGGACACAGCTCATAGTGTTATCCCGACAGCGCATGATGGAGCTGTATGGACACCTCCCACGATGTTGTGGGCTCGAGCCGACGAAATGGAGGAACCCTCCTTGCTAGACACGGAGCATAGTGAGGCAGACCACGCCACCACCCCCCTGGCTTTGAAAAATTTCAGAACACGACCCTTGTTTTGAGCACTTGGGTGACAAAAAGTGTACTAGTTGACCCAAAATATGTTGGTTCCTCGTAAAAGTGTTCAAGCTCCATCATTGCTTGCAACGACTGCAGAGGATGGTATCAGCAGATAGCCCGGATCCGGCAAGCACCAGCAAAGATCTTCGTCGCCGCCTTTATCAACTAGTAAGCCACAACATCATGAAAAGTGGATGGGGAGATTTCTATGATACAAATTTAAGACTGACATGCACAGAATGCTCAATATGTAAGGAAAAGATATATGAAATTGAAGCTATTTGACTGTACATGATTCTTGACCAGACATAAGTATATAACATTGAGCTAGAGCCAAATAACACGAAAAACATCAGTTCCACTAGTTCTCAAGTATAGTTCATCCTGAATTCCCATCTCATAATTCTCGGTTCCTACTCTGACCAGCTTCCAGCTCATAAAACACATACCAGAAAATTTAAATATGAAGAGACTACATGTGACGCTGAAAAAGTAGACCTCGACATTAAGCTTTATAATGGTATTTCTATCTTGTGTCCCCCTTAATGAGGTCTTCAACAGAGCTTCTATACTTTGTAATCAAGTCCCTGGCATGCAGAAATATATTGATCAATACTAAAGCATACGCATACAGGAAAGAAATTCAGAGCATCATATGCTTAGTCGCAAAACTTTTATACGCATAACAAATTTCAGAGAACTCCATGGCTTAATCACAATAATTTCAGGTTTCCTAGTTCATGGCATATAAGCTCAAGTTTGTTGGTCATGAATCAGAAAACCCACATTAATCTATTCCCATTCGGAGCAGCCTGCTGGCCCTTGCTGTTAGTGCAATTTGAATAAGCAGACACTACAACAGTGGCACTTCCGGTAGGACTGGCATGTAGGCATGGGTGCGGATTATTAGGCAGGATTTTCTTCATTCTTGGGTTGTGTGCCACGAGCTATCAAATACAGGTACTTTTACATCTAAGACACCAAACATGCCATTTTTCTAAAATTCACACTTATTGGAGCTCTTACTTCCTTTGATCCAGTAACTGTCGCGTTTCTTCCAAACTCTGTCTTTGTCCCTCAACTGTCTATTGGTAACAAAAAGAAGAAATTGCATCAGTATTAAAACTTATAGGGCAGTAATAATCAATGCTTTCTGGTTTGAGAGAAGCTGTAAATTATGCGGCAACTCAGCATGTTATTGGTGTGCCAAATAAAAATGTATCAGATTGTTTCACATTTCATATATAAAAGTGCAATTACCCATGAGAAAAGAAAAAAAAAGTGCAAAATGTTGTTAACTACGTTGCACCGTTACGTTGGGGAGGCACTGTATCCATGTCCGATACACCGATGGACACAGATATGGTGGCGATACGTATCTGCCAAGTATCCGAAACTAAAAAAAAAACAGAAACTCGAATACACTTCAGAGTCGTCCTGAAACGTGACTGGATACGGCCCAAACAAAAATAGCAGTTCTGTTGGCCTAATTATACAGTACATGACCTAGTGTGCATACGGTTTTTAATTCCTTGTACTCGTCAGTCGTCATACACTTTGCTGCCACCACCGCCAGGAACAGGAACGAACACGACAACTCCCGCTCAATCGATCGCTCGACTTCCACTGCTGCCTCGAGTCGACGATCGGCGATGCCCATCACCTGACAAAGAAGGAATTAGATGCTCGATGCCATGCTGACGTGAACATCTCATCTCGCCGCACGACGCCCTGCTGATTTGTGTGCTATGCGCTAATCTAGCAGACCTTTAAGTTAAGTTTGAACTTTGAGTTATTTTTAATTTTTTTTCACACGTGTCCGTATCGGAGTTTTTTGAGAAATGACGTATCAACGTATCCGTATTAGCATGATACTGATACACGTATCCATATCGATGCTGCATAGGTTGTTAAAGGACTAATTTTACCTGCTTCCCACCCTAAATCTGGTTAAAAAAATATGATTTTCAACATTAAATATCCCTGGCTCATAATGTACCTGTATAGGTTGTTAAAGTCACCATTCCATGATTTTTTGTGACTACCTTTCAACGTTCTATAGGTAGAATTTGTAGGCAAGCTTTATATGTATTTCTAGTTGTAACAACAGGAATGCATAGTTTGGTGCATCTTGAAAAGTGTGGTGCATTTCCACATATATAACTTGTTGGAAAATCAGTGTCTCTAGGCTAACACCAACTTCTGAGAAGTGGTACCAAACTGGTGTGATACCACTTCTTCCGTGGACCCAAACCTAATATTTCACTCTACAACGAGGAGACCTTCACTATACTCTGCTAACTTAGGAGACCAACTCTCTACACAAGAGCTCAACCTTTATTCAAACAACAAACTAGATACACGTACACTCTTTTGGATAGGTGGCTACATATGACTCACCGTGACACCTACACACTAGCACACCATGACAACCTTGCCATGCTACCTAGGACTCATATGACACACATTAAGTCATGACACCTTAGGGGTGGGGAGGCACCCTTATTTATACTTGTACATGGTCACTACGATGCTGCCACATGGCAACATTCCACACTCTTCTAACCTAAATATCCTAACTCTAGAATATTCTCATCCCTATCTAATATCTAGATATTTCTTACCGTACATAAATATCTAGGTTCTACACCATTCTATACTTTGCCATGAAGAAATAGTTCTAGAATCTACCATGGCAAATACCTTCTCTCTTCTCTTGTGATCTCCCAAATATTCTAGAATGTTCCAAGTATGCATTGTAATAATTCAATATAACTGGATTGTTAATTGCAGAAAATATTGTAAAAATCCTGAACACAATAAAATTTTCTTGATGTATATATGATGATTTGATGCAATTCGACAACATGGTTTTCGTTCTCTCTACCTAGAAACGTTTAGGAAAGATGGGATATGACCGTGCTACTTCTATCAACCTATTATTGGTAAGGGTCTAGAGTTTCTGCTCCCAGATATAAACAGGATTAATAAACAACATAGTGGAGAATGAGCATATTCAAAACTATTTGTTACCAAAGATATCCCATGTCCAAAAAATAACAAAGCCAGTTTGGAAATGAAGGGCCCTTAGTTGTGTTGCTAAGGAAAGTATCATCTTAGCATCACAAAGAATGACAAAAATCAAATTTCATCTTACCAAATTCACTAGTCCAAATTGACATTCTTTTTACAGTAGGTGAAGTAATATTTTCAAGAGATAAACAAATACTGAACCTTTATTCCATATGATAGAAAAGAAAAACAAACATTAAGGGCCTTTTTGGATCGACTCCTCAGAAACCTGCCTAATACAGGCAGCACTCTCAAGCGCTTGATTTCGAGTGCCTTGGGCTGTGATCGCAGCCGGTGAAAAGGCAGCACCCAAAAAGGCCCTATGTTTCAATAGCCAGAATAGTTTATTTATAGAGGAGAAACCACATCAGTCAGACAAAGAAGTTGGCAGAACTTACAGAAGATTTTGAGCTTATAGTTCCTGATATGGAATTCAATAGTTGTTGGCACCTGGAAAATTGGCTGGTCAATTCTTCAACCTATACAAAAGTCAGAACATTTCATTAACATAATACGAATGGAGATTGAAAACCATAAAGCACTAAAAAGATGTTTAATTGGTGGTTCCTCTAAGTTTGACATAGGAAACCATGACAATCTTGAAAGTAGAAAGGGTATCATTCACAAGGACAGAATATGCTATTAGTCGTAGTCGCCTAGGCGTCGTGGCGCTCAGCAGAGGCGTGGCGTTGGGGTCGCCACATCGATGGCAGTATGGCATCCGCCATATCCACTACGGCATCGATAGGCGTCGGACGAACACCCAGGAAGTTGCGGCGGCTTGAGGCAGACACGTAGCAGAGAAAAGACGAGGACACGGGAGTTTCAGGCGGGGGTGGCGGGAAATCAATCCGATTCACAGGGGATATTCAGTGGAGGCGGGAAATCGATCCGATTGGCAGGGGATATTCATTGGAGGCAGGAAATCATTTCGATTGGGTGGGATTGGGAAACACAGCATTCTCTATTTGCTTGCATAACTTGCTCTGCAGATCGTCATTCTGCCATTTGAGAGAGAGAGAGAGAGAGAGAGAGAGAGAGCAGCCAGCCGGCAGCAGATGTGGAGCCGCTGCTTGTTCCTCCAGCTGGACCAGCGGCAGTACTTCACTGCCGTTCTCCATCGAAGCAGTGGCCGCCTCCTGTTCACCTTCGGAGCAGCGGCAACCTGCCAGCAGCAGAGCCTTCGCCTCCGCCTCCTCTTCACCTTCGGAGCAGAGGCGACCTACCAGGAGCAGAGCCTCCGCCTCCTCTTCACCTTCAGAGCAGTGGCAACATGCCAGCAGCGCCTCAACCTCCACCTCCTCTTCTTCTGCTCCATGTCCATCTCGTAAGTGTTCCAGCCCTTCTTCCCCTCTGCTCCATGTCTAGCTTGTCAATCCAGCTCCACATCTTCCCTACACCCCACCTCGTTTTCTTCCTCTGCAGCTCATCTCTCACTCGGCTACATACGGCGCCCAGGACATGTTATGGCGTCGCCTAGGCGTCCTCCACAAATGCCTAGGCGCTGTGAGGGGGCTAGAACGCCATAGGACGCCACAACACCATAAAAACAATGCTATTAGTAAAAAAACATATCATGATTCATAAAAGCATAGAGAAATAAAAAAAAAAGTAGTTTAGATAGTTATTTTTTACATGTGGCAAATGAAAATATGAGTTGCAAGATAGCAACAAAGGGTCTCATCTACATGATAGAACACTTAGAAGATGAAATCTTACCAGTGCATCAAAATTTTGATCTCTTGTTCCGGTTCCAATTGCATCAGCTAATCTGTTGACCATCTGATATTGATAGAGAAAACATAGAAGCAAACAAGAAAGTATCAGGAATTCATGATCATTGTTAATACGTAAATTGGCAGATGTCTGGATATAAAACTGTGGTAGTTGCAAAAAAATATCACTGCAAATAAGCCTAACTGATATGTTGCAAAATGTCAGTACTATGTTAATAAAAAGTCTAGAATGCATATACTACCTTAGCCGTTTTCTTTTTCAAAGATTTCTTGTTCAGATTCTTTCCCTGGACTCTAGACTTGTCAACTGTTATATTCAGGTACACATTCTGTCAACTCCCATTTGTAGCTACAATTCAGGATTTTAACTACAATATGTGGGAGAAATCCTGAGTTCCTACATGCCCAAAAATTGAAACACAATATTTGCAGTAGGCACGGCACAACAGCCTCAGTGGAACCACAATATCAACTAGAAAACCTATTTGTGACCAAACATAAAAAATCATCCGACAATAGTCACTTTACCAATCCCCCAGAAAATATATCCTTGTGGTTGCTTACATGAAGGAGGTGGAAGTGGGATGCCAGCGATGCGTGGTGCTGCTGCTGCGACTGAGGTGGAGACATCATCATCGGCTGCGGCTGAGGCGGGGACATGAGCATCGGTTGCGGCTGGTGGTGGTACTGGAGGCTGTGGAGGTGGTGGTCCGGCTGTGGCGATGGCACCAGCGTGCGGTAAGGATCACCGTATTGCAGCTGCTGCTGCTGCGGGCGGTGATGATCCATCGTTCCTCACCTGCGACGGCCAAGTAGGTTCAGATCTTATGTCCCCGGGTGCAGTGAGCGGCCGGAGGGCGTCGGCAGCCGGCGGAGCAGCGGAAGCTTGCGGCGCGCAGCGCGGGCACACGGGGAGGACTGGAAGGAGAAGGGATTGCCGGTTGCCGATGCGAGTTGGGGGCAGCTTTCTGAATTCCGATGGCACGGGGAGGAGTTTATTCTGCCAAAATGCAAACAAGGGCCGAAGGGGGGGTGCGGTTTATCTCACCTGAAGAACGCCGAGAATACACGGGCCAATTCACAAGACACCATCCCTAAGTAACAACATTAGTAAAGAAGGCCGTCCACCAAACACCATTCATAAGGTTCTTTCTCATCACACAATACCACAAACTGGTTTTTAGCCCTATTAAATGAAAAAAAAAAGAAACCTGATAGTATACCTGAGCATTTGGGCCACCCGGACAAGCCCGGACAGGCACGTCGGGTCGACCAGGCCGTGCCTTAGCGTGCCCCAGGCCTAGTGGCCAACCCATGGCATGGCCCGTAGAGCCTTCGACCGTGTCGTGTCAGCCCGATTGGCCCAGGGGCCCGGAGAGCACGGAGGCTCGACGAGCACGAGGAGGAGAGGCCGGCAGGCGGCGGCGACTCGCGGCGTGAGAGGGGAGGGCGAACCAGCAGCGCGCGACGTGTGGGGAGAGGGCGGACCAGCGGCGCCGCAGTGCAGGGAGGAGAGGGCGGACCGGTGGCGCCGCGGCACGGGGAGGAGAGGTCGGCGGTGGCATGGGGAGGAGAGGGCGTGGCAGGGCCTGGCCACCCAGGATTTTGTAGACACAGTAGGCTGAATTTCCCGACTAGGTCATATGGGGGAGAGGTCGGGGAGGCCCAGTAGGCCGAATTTTTCTTGGATTGGAGATATTGCTGAGTCTTTCGGGCCTTATAGCTTTCGGGTTGTGCTCCGTGCCGTGTCACAGGCTTAGGCGTCAGCTTGAGGTATGGCCCGCACCGTGCCACGGGCTGGCACGCGCCTGGTCGTCACCGGGCCGTGCCATTTTCAGGCCATGTTTTTTGGGTCGGGCTGCGTGTCTACTCGTTTGGCCTAGCCCGGATGCTCAGGTATACCTAAGAAGACCATTTTACCCCCTCTGTGTCCAGAGTCTTGCTGAATGTCTTTTGATGCTAGAAATTGTCACTTATGCCAAAAAAAAATTATTTTCATCTCCAAAATTTCATAAAAACTGAAATTCGGTTATTTTTATGAGAAAAATATTTTCAAAGTCATAAAAAATAGGAAAAAATAATTTCAGGACTAGAAGAATGGTGACAAAAATTGGCATAACCTTTTTTAAAGGTTGTAAGTCCAATTGCATAATGAACATAGAAACTGCACAATAATCCAACGCAACATATTTGTTCAAAGCACGCAAAGTTGTCCGGATCACTCAAATAAGAGTTTTACGGCAGTGGGAGTTTATTGTCAGAAATTGAAATAAGTTCTCTAAAGTTCACAACAAACAAATGAGATCTTTCTAAAGCACAAAAATAAGAGCAAGAGTAGGCTATTTGGATGCTCCATTGCCTCCTTTGTCCTCTTTGTCCGGAGAAAGCACCAACAAATGCCTAGCTCAAATGCTTGAATTAGATGTACCAACATCATCATCACCGTGTGTGACACCCCTTCCCGGAGGATCGAGGTTTTAACGGTGCTGATAACGCAGACACATGATAATACAATAGTGATTTAAATTTAAGTTGAATTATTACATTATTAAGTAGTTAAAGTGCAGCAGAATATTATAAGTGCAAAAATCTCATAATAATGCAGTGGTGGTAATGACTCATGCCCAAGAATCATCACCCTAGCAGCACACACCATTACTGCGGCGGCAACTCAGACTCCCAGTAGGCAGTCCAGCCTTCAGGGACTTGCATGTCCCATGGTAGCACATCAACAGACAGTTCTATCTCTGGATTACCTGAAAACAACGATATCACAAAGCCTGAGTACTAATTACTCAGCAAGGTTTACCCGTCAAAAGGCCTAGACATGTATTGGCTCTAATAGGATGGCTATTTTTAAAAGACTTGCACTAAGTTAGTTCTACCAAATTTTAATTAACCAAATTAACTGGGTGGAGTCGAAATATAACTTTAGTGGCACAGTGCAAGAATAATAAAGCCTAACATACAGTAAATACAATATAATAATAGCAGCAATAATAATCATCAGTAAAAAAATATAAGCAATAATCCAATTCTTGATTCTATGCGACTATGTGATGACTCAATGAACAAGCGTACTCAATTCTATGAGTGACAGCAATTGCAATTGATTTACACCAGCTGGGAAAACTCGAAACACGACATATATGCACCAATTAAGGTCATATACTGCAACCTGTCATAAGAACAACAAACAACTTGGTACGGAACCAGTCTCATCGAGTGGGCATGTCGTGTTGCCAGCAGTACTTCACGGTACGGACCGCCCACTCCAGCAGCAGAAGGGTCAATGACCAATGTACCAGATGTCGTCCTCATTGTCGTGTTAATGCTACATCAGTTTACTAGTGCTCATATACTAGCATGCATTCGGTACTGTTCAATGCTTGATCAAGGGACCAATGACGGACAGGTCCTAGGTTCGACAAGGCAGGACTACCGCAGTCAACACCCATGTATTTCTGTAAACCTACAGATGCATCATCCCTGTCCGGTCATAACATCAAAAGTAAATTTATTTCCATTAAGTTTCAACTTTAGTGATCAAGTCATTCTCCTAGTTGAGTAGCAACTACCGATACTACTCTATTACTAAGCATACCAGTAAGGTACCAAATCCTACCATGACATATACAACAGTAACATAGGTCATTTGGTGGTATGCAAGTGGATTTCCAACCAATTCCTAACAACCTAATGCAACAACCAAAAATAGACACTAGTAGTGATATTGAAACTAGCAAAACCTATAAAGTGGCATATGCAAATTGGGGCTTGCCTCGATCAACAAAGGTCTTAGCGATGACGGTCTCTTTCTCTTCAGGGTTGGGGTCCTGCTAAAACTCCATTTCTGGCTCCGGAATTTTGGTACCTAAAATGAACAAGGTGTTAACAATACTGAAATCATACCACACATGCAATAATATGGCAAATGCAAAATGTAGGGGTGTTGATATGATAACTAGGTTATTAACATGTTTTTGAAGCCATATGCTTCAAAGAAACTAGTTCTAAATTTATCATTTTATGTGCTTTAGTCATTTAATAGGGTTTATATAGTCTTAAGAGAAATTAATTCATTTACTAAAGTATAAATCTATTTCTGGACATGGATGGGCATGTATAAACATCATTTTCACCAAGTGACGGCCCCTGGAATTTTATATTTTATTTACTAGCATTTTATATAAGCAAAGTGCTAAATAAATTCTAGGGCAAGAAATAATGTATAATCTGACTAGCCAAAACTGAGGGTGGTGTATTGACATAAAATAACAGTGCATGCCAAAAAACATATTTAAATTTCATTCCTAGAATTTATAGTGATTTCTTTAGTGTTTTGGCAAGATAAGTAGTTATTAAAAATATGTGTATCATTTTATCATTTTTCTTAAATATTGTGGATTAAAATAAAACTAACACATTGGTTTTAGCTCCATTGGATTTGTATTCTATTCACTATGATTTGTCCAAGTTAATCAATTCTGTGATTTTTCTAGCCTTTTCTTGGTTATTTCTGGTTTTTATTAATTCTACATGCGCCAGGCAAGCAACCACGTCGGTGCCACGTAGTGCCATGCGGGCTGCCTGTAGGTGCTATTTGGAATGGCAGTCAGCACTACCGCAGGGCTCGCCAGCGGTGGCTGGGGGCAACGGAACCTTGTCACGAGTACATGATCATGATGCGCACGTCGAGGTGGGATGTTTGGGTGAGTTCGTGGGAATGAAGGAGCACCAGAGGTAGGTCAGCATCGAGCGGTGGCAGAAGGGTGGGTTCGGCAGCGTCGGGTTCTCGATACCAGTCATGGTTATGGTTGCCGTTAGGTCGTACAGATCTGCCTCGTCATTGCGAATGCCAGTGTCTAGTCATTGCAAGGAGGGATAGAGCTTAGTGCTCGTTGATGGCAGGGGGGGGGGTTCAGGATGATCGGTGATGGCGATGGAATACTTCAATCACGGCCAGCGCGATGCACGCAACAACAAAAAGATGTGGTCAGTAGCTTTGCAAGGGAATTGCACATTCGTGCGAGAAAATTTGGTACCAACGACTCACCACAGTTGGCAAATTTCACATCAGCGTCGGCACGTGTAAGGATCATGGCCATTGAGGTCACCCCAAGGTATGATGTTTTGGTGATGCATGACAAACATGAAATGTGACTAATATCTACACGAGTGTTGTTCGTGTAGGAAACCCTTTCTATCTTATAATGATTGTCTACGGCGTCCTTGGCAATGGATGACAATGACCACAAGCTTGGAGGCTTATGAACTTGATGGAGTCCAAGGGTTGATAGAGATGGATCAAAGCGGAGAACAAGCTATGGTGCAAGTGTTTGGAACACTTAAGTAGTTGTTAGGGCTTTGAGTCCATAGGAAAAACCGAACTATCAAGAGGGTCTCGGTCATTCTCTTAGGTCATGTCTAGTCGGTGATGTGCAAGGATGCTCGGTAAAATCACAGGCACTAGATGACAGTGGAGAAGCCAAGGAGCTGTTCGGAGAAGCCGGGAAACCAAATCAAATGAGGACGACGAGTTTCAGATTCTGGATATAGAGACCGGACAGATGGGTCAGTGGAGACCGGACTGTACGGTCACTATGTGGAGATTGTCTGGGACTTAGCGCGAAGAAGCAGGAGTCTGTCGACAGGTAAGTCTATACAGACCGGACGGTCCGATCAGTACAGGTGCAGGGACGACAGAAGAGGTGCATTTCACGGAGGCTCCTGGACTGGAGAGAGAAAGTGGACCGGACGGTCCGGTCCAGTGACCGAACAGTCCGGTCACTACAGGAGGAAGCAGCGGACAGAGAGCAACGGCTCTAGAGGAGCCGTCCGGTGGTGACCGGACTGTCCAGTCTGGACAGTGACCGGACTGTCCGGTCAGTACGTCCAGAGAGGCTGTTTCGTGGAGCAATGGCTAGTTTGAGGTTGGGAGCCTATATAACTTCGTTGCTGGGGTCTTTGTGACCTCTCTTGGCCAGTGGAATACCTGAGAGTATTTGGTAAGGTCCAAGAGGAAAAGAGGAGAGCACTAGAAGAGGATATTGGATATCTTGAGAGTGCTAGTGAGAATAACAAGGAGCTACCTTGCACATCTAAGGCTAGGGTATCCTTGAGGGTGTGATTCAGGTTGTTACTCTTGGTCTATGGTGAGACCTAGACCGGTTAGGTGTCGGTGATCGAGCCTATCGTGATTGGTTGTGAAGGCCGTCACAAGTTTGTACACGGTTTGAGCCCACCGTTGGAAGGGGTATCAATAGTGAGCGCCCGTGCCGGCTCGGGGAGTACGGCAAGTTCTCGAGGGAGGCGAGCTTGTGCTTTGTGCAGCGGTGATGCACACCGTGTCTTCACTCAAGAGCACTAGAAGATTGACAGCGTCTTCTTGGCTCGGCTGTAGTGCAGTGGTAGGCTTTGAGCTCGAGTAGTGACTCGGCAATGGCGGAGCAGGGATGGGGAGAAAGAAAAATGGCCGGGGAGTAGGTTTTATGCAGCCAAGTGGCTCGGCGATAGTCGGTCTTGGCTGGGCAAAAGGGGCGCGCTGGTTTGCACCATAATTAGGGAGGCCGAGGACGGTTTGGCGTGAGGCGGCAGAGAGGCGTCGTGTCGGCCATGGGATGGCGAACATAGGAGGGAGACAGGGCAGTGATTACCATGGGTGCGGCAGCAGTAGGTCAGAGGGGAGTTGATGTGACGGCAACACAAGACGATGCAGCATGGTGAACATGGGAGCAAAGCAGCAATTCGACGGGAGTAGCAGCATGCGCTAGTGTGGTTCTGACCGAGCGGCAGCAGCGGGAGGCAGAAGCTAGGAAAAAAATTTCGGTGAAATTTCACCGAAATATCCGATATGTCGTATTTATCGGTAAGGCCCGATATATTTTTTATCACTGAAATTTTATTATTGACTATGTTTATTCAACGAAAACTACTTCTATTATATATATAACTAAGATAGTTTAGAGATTTAAGACTATTTCTTCTTAAATCATGTAAAATTTTTTGAAAATTAATTTATTTTGTTTGCCGAAATTGCTAATATTTCTGAAATATCGTGTTTATCGGTGACCACCGATATTTTTTTTGTACCGAAATTTTTTTCCTAGGGAAGAAGACAGACAAATTTGCAAAAAGAACCTTTCGAAACTTAATTATATTGCAAATAGGCCCTTACTCTTGTTTTAAATCAAATAAAATACTTCCTAAAGTCCAAATGATTTAAAATTTTAAACATAGGTCCTCTAAGATATTTGTGAGGCCCTGGTGGGGTCCATTTGGTCAGGAGCAATAAAGTTAATTAATAATAAAAGTTTATTTGGAAAAGGTTTCTATACTTTATTTAATTAATTAGGGCACTTCCAAATGTGATAAAATTCTTATATTTGGTCTATAATTCTCTTTTATTATGCCCATCAACTCATGAACTTGTTTCCTAAGGGTTGCATATAAAAATTTAAAGTTGCTTCATGACTTGATTCGCAAGGTTTTGCTTTGCTTCATAATTTAAATTGATTTGGAACTTTATTATTTCATGTGGCATTTTAATTACATCTTGGATTAACATGCTTGCTAATTAAGGTTCAGCACTAATTAGTTAAGGGCTAGTCATGGGGTATTACAACCCTTCCCCCTTAAAGAAATCTCATCTCGAGATTAAGAACAAAGCAGATTAGAGGGAAGTGCGGTAAATCAAATGTACCTGAGAACGATGACCAGAATTTCGGGTAATGGGTACTAAGAAATTCTTCAGACTCCCAAGTAGATCCATCTTTATAATTATTACTCTATTGAACTTTATAAAACTTGAGCGTTCGCTTAAGGGTTATGCGTCCTTTTGTGTCAAGGATTTTTACTGGTTGTTCGGAGTATGTGAGGTCCGATTGAAGATGATCAAAATTTTCCAAGATGATATCAATTAGTGGATTGAAACACCGCTTCAATTATGACACATGGAAAATGTTGTGGACGCCAGATAATTTAGCAGGCAATTCTAGTTTGTATGCTACTGGGCCACATCTCTCCAAAATTTTGAATGGACCGATATAACAAGGCGCTAATTTTTCTTTGGCTCCAGAACATTTAATGCCTTTCATAGGTGACACTCAGAGGTAGACAAAATCATCATTATTGAATATAGTGGCCTACAGTTTGCATATTTTTCTTGTCGACATTTAGCAGCCTTAAGATTTTCCTAAATGGCACGAACTTCCTCTTTGGCGTCCTTTACAAGATCGGGACCAAATGTCGCTCTTTCTCCAGATTCGGACCTCAATAGTGTTCTGCTACTTTGTCCATAGAGTGCCTCAAATGGTGACATTTTCACACTTTCTTGATAACTGTCGTTGTATGAAAATTCCGCATAAGGCAGGTATTCGCCCCAGTTACCGCTATGTGCTAAAACGCAGGCTATCTTCCAATATTTTGTTGACACACTCTGTTTGTCCATTGGTAGTGGGATGATAAGCAGAACTACAAATTAAGTGTGTTCCTAGAGACGTATGCAGTTGTTCCTAGAAACGAGCAACAAACAACGAGCCTCTATCCGAAATGATAGTCCTCGGTACTTTGTGAAAACATAGAATTCTTGATATATACAGCTCTGCATATTGCTTTATCTTATATGTATTGTTGACCGATAATAAATGAGAAGACTTTGTGAGCCTATCGGCAATGACCCAAATTGAGTCATGCTTACGCTAAGTCAGAGGTAGGCCAACAATAAAATCAACACTGATGTCTTCCCACTTCCAGGCAGGAATACTTAATGGTTGAAGTAATCCGGCTGATTTCAAATGATCCGCTTTAATCCTCTGACAAGTATCGCACTTTGTGACATACCAGGCAACTTCTCGCTTCATTCTTGTCCACCAAAAATTCCTTTTCAGATCTTGATACATTTTGTTACTACCCGGGTGAATGGAATATTTTGACTGATGTGCTTCATCCATAATTTTTGGACAAAGATCAAAATCTCTTGGTACTACTGAACGGTTATTGAACCATAGAATATCATCCGGATCTTTTGTAAAATACTTGGCTTTACCGTATCAATGTTTTGGCGGATATATTCCATACCCTTGTCATTTTTCTGTGCAACAATAATTTCTTCAAAATTGTGGAATGTATACTAAGGTTGCTGATCATTGAGACAGGTATAACATGAAGGCTTGGTTCCGAAATAATTCTTGCAGTGCTGCTGTCCTGAAATTCCAGCACCACATTATTGCAATGAACTTTTCTACTTAGCGCGTCGGCAACTACATTGGCCTTGCCCGGATGATAATGAATCTCCATGTTGTAATCCTTGATAAATTCTAGCCATTGATGTTGCCTCATGTTCAAATCAGCTTGTGTAAAAATGTATTTTAAGCTCTTATGGTCCGTGTAAATATACACTAAATTTCCGAGCAAATAATGCCTCCATATTTTTAGTGCAAGCACAACTGCACTAAAAATTTGGAGGCATTATTTGCTCGGAAATAATGCCTCCATATTTGAGTACCTAGTGATGTCATTTGGATTAACCAATGTCTAAATCATGAGTTGGATAATGTTCCTCATGCTTTCGCAGTTGCTGTGATGCATAGACAATGACATGACCACATTGCATAAGTACACACCCAAGTCATGTACCAGAAGCATTACAATATAGTTGTTAATAGTTCCTTTAACTTCTGAAATGCTTCATCACACTTACTAGTCCATTCAAACTTCACATCATTCTTCAGTAGTCTTGTGATCGGTTTAGATAGCTAGAAAAAATTGGGAATGAATCGACAGTAATATCCAGCTAGTGCGAGGAAACTGCGAACTTGGTGAACCGTTTTATGTGGCTTCCAATTCAACACATCTTGCACTTTGTTGGGGTCTACGGAGATACCTTCGGCTGAAACGATATGATCAAGGAATGGTACACGGTTCAACCAAAATTCACACTTGCTGAATTTTGCATACAACTTGTGATCTCGTAGACATTGAAGAACAATACGAAGATGTTTGGCATGTTCTTCTTTGGATTTAGAATAAATAAGGATGTCATCAATAAACACTACCACAAACTTGTCCAGCTCTAGCATAAATACTAAATTCATGAGGTACATGAAATGGGTCGGAGCGTTGGTTAATCGAAATGACATCACTAGGTACTCAAATAATCTGTATCTTGTAGAGAAATTGGTCTTTGGAATATTTTCTGCTCTAATCTTTATTTGGTGATAACCTGAATGAAGGTCAATTTCTAAAAAGACCTTGGTACTAACCAATTGATCAAAAAGAATATCAATTCGGGGCAGTGGGTATTTATGTTTGATTGTGACCTCATTTAAGGGCCGGTAAACAACAACTAGACGTGGAGACTTGTCGTTCTTCTTCACAAAAATAGCAGGACAGCTCCACGGTGAGGTGCTCGGGCAAATGAATCCTTTTTCCAGCAATTCATTCCATTGCTTTTTCAATTCAGCAAGCTCATTTGGGGACGTTTTATACGGATGACGGGATACAAGAGAAGTTCCTGGCTGAATTTCAATCTTAAATTCCACTTCATGATCAGGTGGGAGGCCAGATATATCCTCAGGAAATACGTCCGGATACTCACAAATGATAGGAATATTTTCTAATGATTTCTCTTCTAGGTTGTGGACAACCAGATTGCTTGATGAATTGGTATTTAGGGAAAGGATGGACAGTACTGGAGTCAACATCTAACATGGCCTTATGGGTTTTCATTGAAAACATTGCTAAAATGACATCAATCTCCTGGTTGTTAAGCATGATACAGTTGGTGGGGTAAACCCTTCGGTTTGTTTCGAGCGGGGCTCCGCGTACTAATTGATTAGCACGGATTTGTGTAGCGGAGGAACAAACTATGTAGCACCTTTCTATAGTGGTGGTTTGGAGTTTATGTTTTGAACACATGCTTTGTTGATGAAATTATGTGTAGCGTTGGAATCGAAAAGTGTAAGAACATGCTAACGATAAAGTGAAAGCGTACCGGTCAGCACAGGTTCACCATGAGGAATATCTTCAGTACTGGTGTAGTTGACTCGAGCACCATGAGATGGTGCATTCTTTGTATCAACTTGGTGTAAGGACCGAAGGCGTACAGAGAGGGGGGGGGGTGAATCGGTAAGCCGCTCACGACTCCAAATACTTCAATTTCGCTACTTAAGTCTAACAAGATAAGGAAACCCAAACAAGTCTAGTAGGCAAAGACCCTACACATGCTAGTGTTCATGATAAGATAAAATGTGGAAGCCAATCACACTAGCCTATGCAAGCCACAAGTCACCCTACTCACTAGAGCACACAAATGCGGAATAGTAAAGAGAGGGTCAAGGAATTGTCATGATTTTTTCCCGAGGTCTCGGAAGGATGGCGCTTTCCCCTAATCCTCGTTGGACCACTCCTGTCGGAGTCCCGGTCCCTCCCGCCACCAAGTGGAGTTCTCGCCCACGAGCCCGCAATCACTCCTCAAGTGAAGACACTGTGTACGTTACCGCTGCACAAAGCACAAGCTCGGCTTCCTCGAGAACTTGCCGGACTCCCTGAGCCAGCACGAGCGCTCACTAGCGATGCCCCTTCCAACGGCGGGCTCAAACCGTGTACAAACGTGTGATGGCCTTCACAACCGATCATGAAAGGCTCAATCACCAACACCTAACCGGTCTAGGTCTCACCATAGACCAAGAGTAACAATCTAGATCACACCCTCAAGGACACCCTAGCCTTAGATGTGCAAGATGCTCAAGCTACTCTTCTCTAGCACTCTCAGGATATGCAATCTCCTCCTAGTGCTCTCCTCTTTTCCTCTTGGACCTTACCAAATGCTCTCAGGTATTCCACTGACCAGGAGTGGTCTCCAAGATCCCAACAACGAAGTTATATAGGCTCCCAACCTTAAACTAGCCATTGCTCCACGAATTCAGCTTTCTGGGTACACTGACCGGACAGTCCGGTCACTGCCTGACCGGACAGTCCAATCAATGCACCTCTATGCACAACTGGCTCTATCCCTGCTGAAATCCCAACTGACTGGATAGTCCAGTCACTTGACCAGACAGTCCGGTCCGTTTCTCTCTCCAGTCCAAAAACATTCTGGTGCTACATTGTGACTGCTCCCCTCACACTCCTACTGACCGGACCGTCCGGTCAGCAGACCGGACCGTCCGGTCTATACAGAATCTCCTGCTGGCAGGCATCTGGCTCCTCGCTCTAAGTCCTGGAAAACTCCCATAGTGACCATACAGTCCGGTCTCCACTGACCCTTCTGTCCGGTCTCTATGTCCAGAAGCTGAAACTTATCATCCTCGCTTGACTTGGTTTCCCGGCTTCTCCGAACAACTTCTTAGCTTCTCCACTGTCACCTAGTACCTGTGATTTCACCGAGCAACCTTGCACATCACCGACTAGACATGACCTAAGAGAATGACCTAGACCCCCTTGATAGTCCGGTTCTTCCTATGGACTCAAAGCCCTAACAACTAATGAAGTGTTCCAAACACTTACACCATAGATTGTTCTCCGCTTTGATCCATCTCCATCATCCCTTGGACTCCATCAAGTTCACAAGCCTCCATGCATGCGGTCATTGTCATCAATCGCCAATGACACCATCATCCATATGATTTGCAATAGAGTTAAGAGATGATTCCTACAAAGACAACACTTGTGTAGATGTTAGCCCACAATTTCATAGTTGTCATCTATCACCAAAACATCCATACCACGGGGATCCAATCATCAATGGTCATGAAGCTTACAATCTCCCCCTTTTTTGGTGATTGATGACAACCACTACTTAATTGATGACAACCACTCCACAAAGATCAAGAGGAACCATAACAACATATTAGAGAAACACATAAGGTTCTACCCAATCAAACATCATCTAGAGATATAAGAAAAAGAGTGAAGAGCATACTCTAGATGAAACATGCAT
The DNA here is from genome assembly GCA_032690845.1 of Eleusine coracana subsp. coracana. NCBI lineage: Eukaryota > Viridiplantae > Streptophyta > Magnoliopsida > Poales > Poaceae > Eleusine > Eleusine coracana. The sequence continues at coordinate 37,309,111 of CM064418.1, forward strand.
GCATGTCATGGCAATATATTGAATGAGAGCATAAAGACATGCAATGCAAGGCATAAATGATGAGATGCAACAAGTTAGCATGACAATGCATAAGAATTAAAAACAACCATCCATCATCATGATATCATACACAGGCATACAAGATAATCAATAAATACAAGCACTATATATAAAAGGAAATAAACCAAGTGAGATCAAAATGAGTCAAACACAAGCGAATGAAATCCATGACTCATCATAATCCACGAACAATGAATAACTCCTAAAAAAAAGTACAAAAAGGGTCTATCTCCCAAAACCTCATAGCTCCCCCTAGATACAAGCTACTCTCGATCGTAATAAGATCACACTCCCACTCCCCCTAGTATCTTCTTTCCCTTTGGCAACAAGCACCAAAAAGCCAAAAAGGCGGAAAAAGATGAACATCTAAGCGCTCGTGGGCAAAGGAAGTGGTGCAGCAACGTCCTCTTTGGGCTCTGCTCCTGGTTGCTCCTGAGGTGGATCCTGCTATGCTTCCTGAGCCTGTGCCGCCTGAGAATCCAGCTACTCAAAGAAACCAAGGTCTACATGCGACTCAGACCCGTTGTCCTATGCTGCTGTAGTGACTGTGGCAGTGTCTTGAGCTGAAGTCTGGAGTAGTATGAGGTCTACCACATCCTGCTAAGAGAAACCTCCACGAACAAGGTCCTCTGCTGCCTGCATGGTAAGAGTGGAAACTGTGGCAGTAAGAGGTGGAGCTAAAGCTGTAGCTGTCTCTGGGGCGGTCTGGGAGTCTGCACGAGTAGTGTGGACTATGTCTGAGAACAGACTCCTGATCGGTACGTGCTGTAAGCTGGAGTGTCCTGCCATCTGCGAGTTTGATGAGTGTGAGGGTGAGATAAACAACACTGACACAGAGAAGGCTCACATGGGAGAGAGCTGTGCTGAAGAGAAAGTCTGTCATGCTCCCCCTGTCCGTAAGACCCCTGAGAGTGACAATCCATTGAACTGTGCTGTCATCAGTGTAGTGAAGGGTCCTGGCTGAGTCTGCAGCTGCAGAAACTGAGGAAACACTGAAGGTCCTGACTGCTGACCGACCTGCCTCTGAGTAAGCTCCGTCATCTGAGTCACTAGAGCAGAGACAAGGGCCATCTGCTGGCACTGAAGATCTGCCTGTCCTCTGATAAGCTCCATCAACTGACATCTGTCCACTGACACACTCTGCATAAACTCTCCCAACCGTCCTGCTAGTGCTGTCATTGTGACAGTGTCCTCAGACTGCGAACCTGTCGGCTGGGGAGGCACTCCTGTGCAGGCTTCTTCAGGAACCATCATCTCTGGCTGAGCTACCTGCTCGTGAAGTACCGATGACTCCTGCTCCTCCTCTCCTGTGTGCTGGCTGAAGGTAGACTGGGATCCCCTGGGGACTCTAGGTGAGTAGCTGGTGGTCACCTAAGGGAAAGTGTCATACTGCTCCTCCATCACTAGGCCCATCCTCCTTAAGAGATAACAGATGTAGGGCCCGTAGACCAAGTGACGTCCTCCAACCCTCTCAGAAATGATCTCCTCTATCTCTCCAATGAAAAGGTCCACTAAGTCGAAAGTCTGCCTCCTCAAGATGGCTGCTACAGCCCACTGGTGTAAGAGTGTGAACTCCTCTCTGTAGCCAGACCGGGGAATGATAGTCCTGGTGACTATCGCTCTCACCACCTTGGCCTCTGCAGTGAGTCTAGCAGGGCCTCTCTCAAAGCTTGGAGTGTGGGGCGGTGGGAAAGCAATCAACACAAGATCGTCTGAAGGCAGCTTCCCTCCCTGAGGTCTACGGGGTGGCTCCAGTGTACCGTAGGCACTCCTGTAAAGCTGGAAGTCTGAAGCCAGGAGTCCTAGGTGGGAGATCAGGTCCTCCCTGGTGAATCGCTGTGGCTGCCCTCTAAATAGGAACCAGAACTCTGAGCGGTCTCTGGTAACCCACAACATCGCGTATAAGTCGAGGACCACGTCCTCCCTGAACCTGAGTGGAGCAGTGACTAGCTCAGCTAGTCCTGGCAGGTACGAGAAGTTCTGCTTCATGTCTGTGCCTGTGGCCCTCCTCATGGCCTGGTAGGTGATGTACTGTTGTGGTACAAGCACCTTGTCTCTCGTTCTCAAGGCAACACAACGTCTCAAGCCCTCTCCTATCCTCCTCTAGAGCACTGTCCAGTACCTCTCTCGAGCAGCGGGTCTCGGGGAACTGGCACCCACTGCTCGAAGGACATGAACCAAAGTACCTTAAGGTCCTTTACAGGAACCTTGAGGATGTCTGGCTCTTCGGCTGCCTGAACCAGTCTCTACAGCCTCCTCGTGCACACCTGACAAGTGCACCTCGGGTCTCCTGCTCGGTGAGCTGTCCTCTGGGGAACAGTCTGCTCTGTCTCACCCTCTGACTCCTCCTCCTCAACCAACTCCTCAGACATCGACTCTGAGGTCTCCTCTCCAGTCTCCTTCTCCTCAGACTCCTCCTCCTACTGCCCGGAGGATCCCTGATCCACAGTTCTTGACGATCTCCCCTGACGGGAAACCGGAGTACGCTGCAGCCATGGCGGTGGCACAACTCCGACTGCTAGAGGTGCAGTCCTCTGCCTAGTGCTCCTCCTCAAGCTCTGTGTCTCATGGGGCTGCTCTAAGACCAGCCGTGTCCCCGGAGTCCTCCGTGACTGCTCCATGGCATCTAGGTGCCTAGCCACTCTCCTGGCTCTCTCTGACTCTGGATCCAGTCTTGGTCTCTTCTTGGTCTTGGGCTTCTCAGTCATCTTCCCCTTTCTCTTGTCCTATCCTGATCCTGTCATCTCTAACTGTTGCTGCTGTCACTACACACACATAGGTGTAGATGGGATAAGCATAGAGTCCTAATACATCTACAAGCAAAGCACCGCTAGGTAAGAATGCGCAACAGAAATCCTAGCACTAAGTGAAGGACATGATCACTAGACAATTGTGCAAGGTAACAACAGTGATCATTGACTATATGTGGCTGGTGCGAGTCATCTAGTGTATAGCCAAATAATGGCAATAAATCTAACTATAGACTAGACAGGAGACAAAACCTAGAATTGCAATTAATAGATAAGCATGTAATTAATTGCATCTAGGTTGAGCCAATTAATTAATTAATGCAACTAAAGATAGGAATTATGTCTAATTGCATCAATTAAGAAAATTGCTCAAATTTAGGGTATGAATTGATGAAAGGAGTGAATGGCACAATACCCTGGGGGAAGTCGACACACTGAGATCAAAGGAACACCGAGTGAACTCTCTGATCACCCTAGCAATCGGTGGGAGGAGTGGGGTGGAGCTCGGCTTGCACGCGCGGGAGGTGGCAGTGCTGAGCAGAGGCGGCAACTCGTGGAGACGCGCAGTGGAGAGGCGGCGGCTCTATGTGAGGCAGCATGGGGCGAGCGGTGGCGCGAGGTGAGTAGCGCGGGGCGAGCGGCGGCATGAGCGCATGGAAGAGCAGGGGCGAGAAGGTGTGATGCGGGAGCGGCGCGGCTAGCGGCATAGTTCGTCGGCGGCGAGAGGCACGAGGGGCTCGGCGACGGTGGAGTCGAGTGGCGCGGCAGTGATGAACTGGGCGAGCTCTCGCCGGTTGATTGGAACAAGGAAGGGGCCAAAAGGTCTCTTACAATTTTGACCTAAGTCAAAACATCATCAATGGCTGAGATTCATCAAGAATCGAATCAACGGTCCAGAACGGGATTCGGTTCACGTGATCAACTGAACTGACCGGACTGTACGATCTAAATACCGGACCGTACGGTCACTTCCAGAATTTGCTGAGTCAAGGACTTTCTCCATTTTCCAAGTGCTCTCGCTAAACACACAAAAGAACACCGCACTTGGAATATTGAGGGAACTCTCAAACACTTATTTTCAAATAGTGGCACTCTATGGCCTCATAGTTTTAGCAAATGCCAAATAAAAGATCGAGCAAATAAGATCCAAGGCAAATAAAAACCAAAGGGTATGTATAAGCCTCCATGAACCACGCGAGTAGGTTTAACCTCGGAGTTCATAAGAGCTTGCTCAATGGTCATGAAGCACAATCCTTTCCTTTGGTCATACTTATGGAGATGTAATCTCATATAGAGCATGAGGCACAAATATCTCCAAATGTGACAAGCCTCCTTTGTGTTTCCTATGATGCATGCAACAAGAAATTTACATATGCAATGAAGGTAAACATGCCATGTGAATGCAAGCAATGTTAAAGAACAAGACACAAAGGAAACCTAACAATGTCAAGTTTGAACCCCTCCCAAGCTTACTCACTATAAGCCATGTCCTTGCCTTGAGAGAAGTCAAACCACCATCTCAAGCACTCCCCCTTGCTTATAGCTATCATGGATGGGTTAGACATTGACTAATTTTTATGTGTTTTTTCTTGTAGTGATTTACACATGCATGGATGCAAAGCATACTAGTCACAGAGGAGTCCTAATTACCAAGCAATGCAAGAGAAAGAAAAACACACTACAACTACCAAGAACTAACACGGTTACCTCCCTCATGAGTAGATAGGTCATTGAGGTCCATGTCACTTGTGGTGGACTTCATATGATCTTCATGAAAGCACTCGGTCCACCACCACCACCATCTTGGTCTTGTTCTTGGGCACCCACTTGTACGTAGCTGATCTCTCAAGATCAACAATGCACTTAGGTACCCATATGCTCTTGACCTTTCTCTTCTTATTTGGTGGTCCCAAGGCCTTAGCTTTCACCTTGCCATCCTTGTTCCTAAAAAGCTTGAAATGTGTGTTCTCATGGAACAAGTTAGCGTTAGGCAAAACAATGGAATTTCTCACCATGGGACAATCCTTGGTGGCATGTCCATCCTTGCAACATCTCTCGCAATAGTAGTTTTCAGCGAGAAGGGGTTTTGCTGCTGATATGGTGCATGAGGTGGGAAGTTTTGTTGCTGCGGTGGCCTCGCATAGTTCTGAGTGTACGGGCGCTGAAATATTTGCTGCGGGGATGCCCAGAAACGCTGTCCAGTGGGAGAAGTGTATATCAGACGGTGCTTAGCTGGTGGTGTACCAGGAGTACTAGCAGGGGCCTTTTTTTTATGGTCCTCCTCTTTAACTTGGCGCATAGCACCTTCTTGAACAATAGCAGCATTGACCAGGTCATTGAAGGTGTCTGTTGTCTACCAAGTCCGACGTTCGTTCAATGTGGCATTCATACCATGTAAGAATGCATACCTCTTCTTATCCTCAGTGTTGACATATTCAGTAGCATACTGAGCAAGGTGATTAAAAGCTTTAGAATACTTGAGGACATTCCTCCCTCCTTGTTTCAAATCCATGAATTCCTGAAATTTTCTCTAGATGAGGCCAACGGGAATGAAATGCGCTCGGAATGCCGTCTCGAACTCATTCCACTCAACACGGCGGCCAACGGGCAGAGAAGCTTCATAATTTGCCCACCAGGCATTAGTAGGGCCCTGAAGTTGTTGGGCAGTGAATCGCGCCTTCTATTGCTCAGTGTATTCCAGCAGACCGAATTTAGACTCGGTCTGATGTAGCTAGTGATCCGTATCTAGAGGCTCTTTGGCACGCTCGAAAGTCAGCGGGTGAGTACCCAGAATGTCTGAGTACGTGCACTGATGAGGCTGGTTGTTATTGTAGTTGCCTCCACGTCCAACCAGATGGGATATATTCTCCACCAATTGGTAGAGCATCTCGAAATCATTATGCTGGTGAGTGAGAATAGTAGCGAGTATTTCTGCCAACGTGGGCTGTGCAACACCTCCCTGCTACGAACTCTCGGGCTCCTCCTGGTTCCGAGAACGCTCCATTCTGCAATTGTTGCTGCACATTTGTCATCTCTTAAAAATAATCCACATAGACGTACATGTGCAAAAAATAAAATTTTGCAAGAGGGCATAATAAAATTTCAGAAGTAACAACCAATTCCATTAATTCAAGATCGATTACATGGTTGTTAAAAGGACACATCACACCACTTCTTACACACATGTGCCAATACCTAACTACGGTATTGCGGACACACTATGCAAGACACATGATCCAACATCTAAACTCGAGATACATATATTACACGATTTAACACATAGTGTTGTGACTCATCTACTCCATGTCCACGTCAGGGTCCTCATCATCCGTGTCTGAGTCATCCGAACCCGGGTCAGTGGGATCATCCTCATCCATATCGTGGTCGTCCGAACTCGCATCCGAGGAATCATCCTCACTGGTATCCTCCTCGGGGTCTATGTCTTCTGGTTCATCCTATTCAGCCATGCCTACATCCACAATTTCAGCAGGTGGCATGTCTTCATCCACTTGTTCTCCATACTCCAAATTAATTTTGTCCCAACCATCAATGCATGGGAGATGAGCTTCCTTGAAAGTTGCTAATTCATCCTGAGCCTCGATCATGTCATGCTCAAAATGTCTTGCGTCCTGCAGGGCTTGGTCATGCTCCTCTAGAATCTCATCCATATCTACATTCTTGGCTTGGATTTGTTCGTTCAGTTCTGAAACTTTCAGAATCTTGGCTTGCTTTTCTGCTTCTGAAAGCCGATGTGCAGCCCAAAACATATCCAGCTGATGGTAGAAATCCTTGCATATGGCAAATACTGAGAGGCCATAATATCCTGTGACATGTACCACTAGATTATAGAGTGGGTGGTTCTGGTCAAAGATAAAATCCACACGCCGGCTCCACTCAAAATCCTCCAAGTCATCGATAGACAGTAGAGCGACAGGTGTTCCAGCAACTTCATGCTTGCGAATCTCACATAATTGAGTGAGGGGCATGAAGGCAGCAACACTCCAAGTGAAGAGTAAATCTGCTCCAGAGATACAGATAGTCCAAGACTCCCATTCTGGTGTGACAGAATAGTTGGTAGGGACAACAACATGGACCACACATGAAGTGGTTCCATTCTCCAGGAATGTCTTGCCAACATAGGTGGGAGGGACATCATGTCCAAAACCTTGGAGAATACTCCACAACAGCCGGGTAAGCCCAGGGAGCTCCAGTCCATCGGTAATCTCCCAACCGGGCGGTGGTGGGTGATCATTTTCAGCCATCTACAATGAATGAAATTTGAGTGAGTCAAATATTCCTTATAGTAAAAATGCATTTCATATAAAATGCTATGAAATACAGAGTCAAACTTTTAGTTTACATTTTCCAGCTTCAAGGGGCAACAAATCTGGGTTAGATTTTAGAATCAATTCTGTCCTAACTGTACAGTAGCTGGCAAAGTGTGTAATTCGACTTGGAATTTAACTCTCCAGTACTGGTGTCTGGACCAAAATTACAGAAGACTTCCTAATTTTTCCAAATTGTATTTGTACTTCCAAAGATTCCAAGTAAAACTGGACTTATGATTTTTACATGTTGAAGTTGACAGATTCTGTTTCTGGGTGACAGGGGCTTACTGTTTTGGCTCTACTGGATAGAGCAAAATTTATCAGAGGCTGGGACCTATTGGAAATGAAAAGAGACTTCTAAATCTTTCCATATTGGTCTTATGCACCCACAAATTCGAAGTAAAACTCCAGTTGTGAAATAGTTAAGTTCAGCTTTCATTCTGAAAACAGTGGCTGACAGACTGAGGTTGTTTCTGTTTTGAAGTCAGTTCTGTTCTGATCAAAATTTAAATTTTTACATGAGGTGACAGAGAACATCCTGATCTTTCGAACAAATATTTATATACCTCATTTGGTGGAGTAATTAATTTACTATGGATTTTTGAAGGTAGCACCGAAAATCAGGACAGATTGGTGTTAATTCAACAATTGAATTTGAATTTCAAAAATTATGTACTGAACCGCAATTAGATTTTTATCCAGAAGTAAGTGAGCAAGATGCGAGTCAAATTTTTACTTGAGTTACATGGGGATGCATGATACAAACTTTCCGTTTTATTATCCTATCGTTCCTCACAACACACCCTTTACTTTGTCAGTACTTAGCGGCACAAAATTTTGGTGACCACCCGCACTCAACATGTATGTTAATCTAAGTTTTGTACTAACAGCGTTAGTGTACCTATAAGAGTTCATTTCAGAAACACTACATCAAATTTGAAAGAAACTACAGAAATAAGCCATTTATATACTACTTGGCAATGGTTCATGAAACAAACTGCCTTAAGAAGCCACAGTCCTCGCAAGGGGACCCATGCTCATAAACCTACCATGATGAGCATTACTAAGAAAAAGTTGGCATGATTTATGGAAGAAACCGTCCTACAAAATCACAGTCCTTGCGAGCGAACTTTAAATATAAAATGAAACACCATAAGAAAACCAACTCAAACATAACCCGTTAGCTTGTCACTAATCCTAACATCTAATAGGGGCAATACTAATGTATTCCTCACTCACGTACGTCGTAGTTTTTGAAAATATGACTTAAATGTTGTATTATTATGAACCATGCTCAGATACCAGCTCTGACACCCCTTTTCGGAGGATCGAGGTTCCAACAGTGCTGATAACGCAGACACTTAATAATACAACAGTGATTCAAATTTAAGTCAAATTATACGTCATTGAGTAGTTAAAGTGTAGTGGAATATTACAAGTTCATGACAGTTCAAAAACAGCGAAAGCAGATACGAATACTATAATGATCTCACGATGATACAACGGTGGTAATGACTCACGCCCAAGAATCATCACCCTAGCAGCACATAACATCACCACAGCGACAACTCAGACTCCCAGTGGGCAGTCTAGCCTTCAGGGACTTGCATGTCCCACGGTAGCACATCAAGAGACATTTCTATCTCTAGATTACCTCATGACAACAATGGCACAAAGCCCGAGTACCAATTACTCAGCAAGGCTTACCCGTCAAAAGGCCTAGACATGCATTGGCTCTAATAGGATGGCTATTTTTAAAGGACTTGCACTAAGCAACCTATTAGTTCTACCAAATTTAATTAAACAATTTAACTGGGTGGAGCCAAAATATAACTTTAGTGGCACAATGCAAGAATAATAAAGCCTAACATACATAAATACAATATAATAATAGCAGCAATAAAAATCATCGGTAACAAAACATAAGCAATAATCCAATTCTTGATTCCATGTGACTACATGATGACTTAGTGAATTGCAATTGATTTACACTAGCTGGGAAAACCCGAAATACATGACAAATACGCAACAATTAAGGTCGTCTACAACTACCTTTCACAAGAACAACAAACAACTTGGTATGGGGCTAGTCTCATCGAGTGGGCATGCCGTCCTACTAGCAGTACTTCGCGCTATGGACTACCCACTCCAGCAGCAGAAGGGTCAATGACCAATGTACCGGATACCGTCCTCATTACAGTGTTAATGCTACATCAATTTACTAGTGCCCATATACTAGCATGCATTCAGTACTGTTCAATGCTTGATCAAGGGGCCAATGACGGACGGGTCCTAGGTTCGACCAGGCGAGGCTACCGCAGTCAACACCCATGTATTGCTACAAACCTACACATGCATCATCCCATCCTGGTCATAACATCAAAAGTAAATTTATTTCCATTAAGTTTACTTTAGTGATCAAGTCATTCTCCTAGCTGAGTAGCAACTACCAATACTACTCTATTACTACGCATAGCAGTAAAGTACAGAATCCTACCATGACTTATACAACAGTAACATAGGTCATTTGGTGGTATGCAAGTGGATTTCCAACCAATTCCTAACAACCTAATGCAACAACCAAAAATAGAAACTAGTAGTGATATTGAAACTAGCAAAACATATAAAGTGGCATATGCAAACTAGGGCTTTCCTTGATCAACAAAGGTGTTAGTGATGACGATCTCTTGCTCTTCGGGGTTGGAGTCCTGCTGAAACTCTGGTTTTGGCTCCGGATTTTCGGTACCTAAAATGAACAGGGTGTTAACGGTACCAAAATAATACTGCACATGCAATAATATGGCAAATACAAAATGCAGGAGTGTTAATATGATAACTAGTTTATTAACATGTTCTTAAAGCCATATGCTTCAAAGAAACCAATTCTGAATTTATCATTTTATGTGCTTTAGTCATTTAATAGGGTTTATATAGTGTTAAGAGCAATTAATTCATATACTAAAGTAAAAATGTGTTTCTGGACATGGGTGATTTATCATGTACAAGGGCATGTATAAACATCATTTTCACCGAGTGGCAGCTCATGGAATTTTATAATTTGTTTACTAGCATTTTTTATAAGAAAAGTGCTAAATAAATTCTAGGACTACCCAAAATTCAGGGTGGTGTATTGACATAAAATAAAAGTCCATGCCAACATTCAGATTTAAATTTCAGTCCTAGAATTTATAGTGATTTATTTAGTGGTTTGGCAAGATAATTAATTATTAAAAATATATGTACAGACGCATCATTTTATCATTTTTCTTAAATAGTGCAGATTAAAATAAAACTAACACATTTGATTTTAGCTCTATTGAATTTGCATTCTATTTACTATGATTTGTTGAAGTTAAAAAATTCTGTGATTTTTCTAGCCTTTTCTTGGTTATTTCTTGTTTTTATTAATTCTAGGTGCGCCACGCAAGCAGCCACGTCGATGCCAGGTAGTGCCACGGAATGCCAGTAGGCGCTAGTTGGGACGCCAGTCAGCACTGCCGCACGGAAGGCCGACTCGTCGGAGGGCTGTCCGCTGACGGCTGGGGGCGACGAAACCTTGCCGTGATGTGCATATCGAGGTGGGACATTTGGGTGAGGTCACAGGATGTAAGGTTCATGACCATTGAGGTCACCCCAAGGTATGGTGTTTTGGTGATGAATGACAAACATAAAATGTGAGTAACGTCTACATGAGTGTTGTCCGTGTAGGAAACCTTTTCTATCTTATAATGATTGTAGACAACATCCTTGGCGATTAATGACAATGACCACAAGCATGGAGGCTTGTGAACTTGATGGAGTGCAAGGGTTGATGGAGATGGATCAAAGTGGAGAACATGTTATGGTGCAAGTGTTTGGAACACTTGAGTAGTTGTTAGGGCTTTGAGTCCATAGGAAGAACCGGACTATCAAGGGGGTCTAGGTCATTCTCTTAGGTCATGTCTAGTCGGTGATGTGCAAGGTTGCTTGGTGAAATCATAGGCACTAGGTGACAGTGGAGAAGCCAAGGAGCTGTTCGGAGAAGCCGGGAAACGAAGTCAAGCGAGGACGACAAGTTTCAGCTTCTAGACATAGAGACCGGACAGAGGGGTCTGTAGAGACCGGACTGTACGGTCACTATGGGAGTTGTCTAGGACTTAGCGCGAGGAGCAGGACTCTGTTAGCAGGAGACTCCATACAGACCGGACGGTCCGGTCTGCTAACCGGACGGTCTGGTCAGTAGGAGTGCAGGAAAGTCAGAAGAGGTGCATTTCTCGGAGGCTCCTGGAATGGAGAGAGAAAGTGGACCGGACGGTCCGATCCAGTGACTAGACAGTCTGGTCAGTACAGGAGTTTGCCTGGACAGAGGAGGCCAATGGCTCAGGAGAGCCGTTACAGAGTGATCGGACGGTCCGATCAGGCAGTGATCGGACAGTCCGGTCAGTGTTTCCAAAAAGGTAATTTTGTGGAGCAACGACTAGTTTTAGGTTGGGAGCCTATATAACTTCATTCCTGGGTCCTTGGAGACCTCTCTTGGCCAGTGGAATACCTAAGAGCATTTGGTAAGGTCCAAGAGGAAAAGAGGAGAGCACTAGGAGGAGATATTGCATATCTTGAGAGTGCTAGAGAAGAGTAGCTTGAGCATCTTGCACATCTAAGGCTAGGGTGTCCTTGAGGGTGTGATCTAGATTGTTACTTTTAGTCTATGGTGAGACCAAGACCGGTTAAGTGTCGGTGATCGAGCCTATCGTGATCGGTTGTGTTAGGTCATCACATGTTTGTACACGGTTTGAGCCCGCCGTTGAAAGGGGCATCGCTAGTGAGCGCTCGTATTGGCTCGGGGAGGCCGGCAAGTTCTCGAGGGAGGCGCGCTTGTGCTTTGTGTAGCGGTGACACACACTGTGTCTTCACTCGAGGAGTGATTGCAGGCTCGTGGGCGAGAACTCCACTTAGTGGCGGGAGGGACCGGGACTCCGGCGGGTGCGGTCCAACGAGGACTAGGGGAAGGCGCCATCCTTCCGAGACCTCGGGAAATAAATCACGAGCCATCCCTTACTCTACTCCTCACTATGATGATTTACTTTCCGTATTTACATACCGTGCTACTCATGCTTGTGTGCCTACCTTGGTCTAGTTGATTACCTTGTAGACTTGCATGAATAGGCTTGTTTACTTGCTAGTAGTACTTAGTCTTCATACTTGATCACTAGCATGTATAGGAGTTACTTTGGCTTGATTGATCACCTTAGTATGTATTATGCCACTCATGCTTGTGTGCTCTAGTGCCTTATCTTGTAGCATTGCATGAGTAGGTTCCTTTGCTAGCTTGTGGTTTGCTTCCGCGTATCTTTGGTAACTAGCTTGCATAGGAGTTGTATTGCCTTAGTGTGATCACCACTAGATTTGAATAGGAGTTGCTTTGAGTGCTATCGGTGTTTTGTGATTGGTAGAATTGGTACATAGTGGTAGTTCCCGATTCACCCCCCCCCCCCTCTCAGTCACTACGATCCTTTCAAGTGGTATTAGAGCCAAGTGCTCATCATAAGGCTTAACCGCCTTGAGTAGTGACCGCATTGAGTTGGGATGTCATCCTATTCGGGGCCAGGGTCATGCTCATGGAAGGATAGCTTTAAGAGCTACCTAAATGCCATGATTCCGGATGAGTTGATGGACACTCTTGTGGACTTTGCCAATACATTTACCGATGATCATGTTTATGATGATTGTGATGATGGTGTAGATGTGCCTTGTACTAGTGAGTGCCTAGATTCTTCTAGCTATGACTTGATAGGTTGCTCCACTAGTGTGCCTAACATGATGATTGATAATGATGTGTCTCTTGATCTTGCTTGTTCTACTAGCATTGATGATGTTTGTGAGTCTCCTATTGATCATGCTAGTAGTTCCATTGTTGAGGAGTTCTTTGCTTTTCATGCTAATGACAATGAGGACTTACTTGACTCTTTTATTTGCTTGCGAGGTATTATGGACTGGATTGAGGCAACTTCTTTCGAGTTTCCCAAGATTGTGATAGTTGAGAAGATCCTCTCCTTACTTCTAAGTAGCAAGATCTTCTACGTCACCCTCGACCTTCTCTTGGAGAGGAGTCTCTCGTAGAAGATGTGATTGAGCTGCTCCTCAAGGATGAGGAGATTACCGCGATCATGGCGTGGAAGAAGACATTCAAGGCAACCCATGAAGCATCCTCGAGCAAAGGGAAAGAAGTAGCTTCGAGCTCAAACATCTTTGATCCCTCCACAAGATTGTCTTGCAATGACTTCTACAACCCCTTCGGAGCAAGACACTCATCGGGTGCTTCGTCAAGTTCTACCTCAAGTGTCATTCCAAGTTCTACTCCAAGCACCTTGAGGGGACCGAGCATTGGTGTAGGGGGAGCACCAACAGCAACGCTCGCTCGATCATTTGAGATAATCAATCTTGCAGCTTCGGCTCCGACGCCTTCACCTCCTCCACCCCCTCCACCACAAGATCACCTTTGGCATCTTCGTCGAGCTCACCAATAGGATCTATTCTTTGAACTCAGTGAACTTGTGAGAAATCTGAAAGTTAATCTTTGTGAAAATCTATTGAGCCTCTATGATCTTGTGTGCAGGATGAACTCTTTCAGGGGACTTTGGAGGATTGCACCACATGAAGTGATTGACATGCTCCTCCAACAAATCACAACTCCCGAGAGGGGTTTCTTACTTGAGGAGGTAGTCAACAGGAGACATGAACTCTCAATTGAGAGAGCAATGAAGATGATACTTGTGCTCCATACACAAGTGGGGCATGTACTTGAGCACATCATTGGACTCTATGATCCTCCCCATTACTACATGAACCTTGACAATGTGCACATGGGGGATGGTCATGGACATTGGAGGTACCGTGCTCCAAACTACCCTATTTGTGGGATACTTGCCTTACGGGTATCCTCATACAAGACTAAGTCGGTAGCCGACCGGGTACTTTATCAATAAGGAAGCTGACCGACTCGGCTTGGAGCACAAGGCATGTAGAGATAGACTTTCTATATAAATTCTTGTGGGTTACGACTAGGAATCTTCATGTACCCCCTGTCCACCGGATATATAAGACGGTAGGGTACCCCCCATCGAGGGAGGATAGACGAGAGATGACACAAGTTTCACAACAACAATACAATACATAGAACACAGGACGTAGGGTTTTTACTCTCATCGAGAGGGTCCGAACATGTATAACTCAGCGTCTTGTGTTACCATCGTAGTTCTTAGTCTCGATGTAGCCCTATATATTTACTGCCGATCTCAAGCTTTGATAGTTGGCGCGCCAGGTAGGGGATAAGGCTCGCCGGGATTCTCTATCGACTACGATGGCCGAAATTCCCATCATTCAGAACTTGTGGGACTTCAAGATCTCCTTTGGATCGCTCGACTTCACAGTCGGCGACAATGGAGCCCTAGGTCTGGAGAACCACAGATCTGACTCGGCCGCAGCCGTTTCCATGGCGCGATCATCGAGTTCATCTGGCATGATCCCCATATTGGTTCCACTCGGATCTGAGGAAGAAGATCTTTCCTTCAGGAACAATTCAAAATTGGATCGGTCTTTTGATAAGGACTCGGTCGGATCCGCTTACCCATATCCCCATACTGTCAACATGGTGGATATAGCAGATCCCGTGGATGGAGACCAAGATGGTGACCAAGATAGTGAACAAGAAGGTAACCCCATTGATGGCCACCCGAATCAACTAGCTGAAGGAGGTCAACAGGAGGAGAACCCTCCAGTTGATGACTTATCGGTCGGACACCGCCATCGACCAAGAGGGTCGCGCGGTTCACGCAACGCACACCAACTGGATCTCGGTCCAGAACTCGAAGTGGATGGTGTCAAGGTCTACCACACTCCTCAGAACAACATCACAGGGGCCAAAACATTACTCGACACTCTAATGGTCGACGCGAATTATCAGACCCCTGCGATGTAGAAGGCGGTGGCTATGCTTAAGGCTGCTACGGCTCAAGAGCCTGCAAAGTCTCAGTCAATCACAAGCTCTAGTCATGTATCTTCACGAGGTCGGCATAGTTGTGAAGATCTGAGAAATTCTCTCAGTCTCTGTGATGGACGAGATACCATCAACTCTCACTATGAAGAACGCGCTCGGGACAACCGACACTATGAGGAAGAACACCATGATTGGAGAACGGAAGACCGACGGGACGACCGACGGAACGATCGATGAGAGGACCGTTAAGATCCTCCTCCAAGAGACAACCGTGATGACCAATGTCAACATTACGATCGGGATCGGCATGATAATGATGGTAATGACCATCAGTGACATCGTCATGACGATGATGTTGGTCCGCGACACGGCCGCCGTCCAACTCTGTCTCCAGACTGGCATAGGCGGTCACCGACGCCTACCGACGACGAGATCGATGGCATCAAAGCTTACATCCCTAGGCTTCGCATAGCTCGATGGCCAAAAGGATTCAAGCCGGTCCCCATCAAAAAATACGATGGTCAGACCAACCCCTGAGAGTGGCTGCAGCTCTACAGCACGGCGATTCGGTCGGCTGGAGGTGATTCCTGCATAATGGCTAATTACCTTCCGGTATGCCTGGATCGAGCCGTTCGGATATGGCTCACATCTCTTCTAGAGGAGTCAATCACGTCTTGGGGAGACCTCAACAGGAAGCTCATAGAAAGTTTCCAAGCTTCCTGCAATAGACCGGGCAACCACTTCGGCCTCACTCGGATCAAGCAGAAGACCGATGAACCTCTTCGTGACTATATCAAGCAATTTTGCGCTAAGAAGATTGAGATACCCAATGTCCCGGACCAACAAATCATTGCCGCCTTCCAAGGAGGGAGAGCGATGATTTGGTTCATGAGATCGGTCGGAGGAATCATGACCTCAAGCTGACCGCTCAAGAGTGCTTCAAGATCGCTAACAAGTTTGCATCTGATGAGTCGGCATTAGATGACATCCGGGGAAAAGGCAAGGAGAAGCGGTCGGACAAGCCAGAGTCCTCCAAGAAGGACAAGAAGAGGAAGCCTGACAATGCGGTTCACACCATGGACCGATTTCAGAAGAACCCTCAAACAAACCAACCATCCACGGATGAGCTGCTGAGTGGCCCATGCCTTTGGCAACCAAAGGGAAACCACAAAGCGTAGGATTGCTATCGACTGAAGGGTTTTGCAATAGCTATGCTCAAGGTGGCCAAAGATCCCCCGAGGCACAGTAGCATAGACAAAACCAAGGACGATGGCGACAAGGATGATTCAGGATAGTTCTAGGAGCCCCATAAGGAAGTCAACTTCATCTTCGATAGCCTGGATGCCTATGTGTCCAAGCGCAAGAAGAAGCGGGAACTTCAGGAGATCAACTCGGTGGAACCAGCTGCGCCTCAATTCATGAGATGGTCTGAGGTGCCAATTACCTTTGATCGATTGGATCATCCCAAGCATATACCAAAAATCAGGTCGATACCCGCTGGTGCTTGTTACTATGATGAAGGAGGAAAAGTTCAACAAAGCACTCATTGATGGAGGAAGCAGTTTGGACTTAATCTTCACCAAGACTCTTAAAGAGCTCGGTCTGCCAATCAATGATCTTCAGCCGAGTTCTTCACCTTTCCATGGGATTGTACCTGGCAAGACTTCAGTTCCTTTTGCATAGGTCAGTCTGCCGATCACCTTCGGAACCCGTGAGAACTTCAGGACTGAGCGCATTCTCTTCCAGGTGGCGGACTTCGACTCGGCATATCATGCTATTATCGGTCGACCGGCGATGGCTAAATTCAAGGCTGTCCCGCATTATCCATATCTCAACCTCAAGATGCCAGGCCTGAATGGAATAATCTCCCTCCACTCTGATCTTCGGAATTCTTTTGATTGCGTTGTACAGAGTTGTGAGATGGCCAATAAACATTTGATGCTGTCTGACCAGAAGGAGATCTAGCAGGCAGTCGGCATGGAGGAGCAGACTGGAGCGACGGCTCCAGTAAAGAAACCTACCAAAGACAAGATTCAAACCGATGACATCCAAACCAAGGAAATCATGCTCGATCCTGAGGACCCCGATAAGGTAACTTATGCTGGGGCCAACCACGATGAGAAATAGGAACTCACGCTCACTCTTTTCCTCTAGGAAAATAGGGACATCTTTGCATGGAAACCATCTGACATGCCGGGTGTTCCTAGGGAAAAGATTGAGCATGTGTTAAGGGTACCCCCTGGGGCTACCCCTATTCGGCAGAGGCTTAGAAGATTCGCACAAGATCGCAAGGATGCCATGAAGAAGGAGATAGTTAGACTGTTAGATGCTAAGTTTATAAAGGAGGTGTATCATCCCAACTGGTTAGCAAATCCAGTCCTTGTACCCAAGAAGAATAAAGAATATAGGATGTGTGTTGATTATACCGATCTCAATAAGGTCTGTCCTAAAGACCCCTTCACTCTTCCTCGTATTGATCAGATTATAGACTCAACAGCCAGGTGTGAGCTCTTAAGCTTTCTGGATGCCTATTCAGGCTATCACCAGATCCCGCTGAAGGTCGAAGATCAGATTAAAACTTCCTTTATAACACCCTTCGGCGCCTATTGCTATATCACAATGCCTTTCGGTCTGAAGAACGCTGGCGTGACTTACCAATGGGGTATTCAACACTGCCTTGCTACTCAGATCGGTCGGAACGCAGAAGCGTATGTTGATGACATCGTTGTCAAGACCCGGAACATCGAGGAACTTATTTCTGACTTGGCAGAAACCTTTGACAATCTGAGGCATTATTCAATGAAGCTGAATCCAAAGAAGTCTGTTTTTGAGGTTCCTTTGGGAAAGCTACTCAGTTACATTGTTTCGAAATGAGGTATAGAGGCTAACCCGGATAAAATCAACGTGATCCTTGGTATGGGGCCACCTAATTCTCAATGGGATGTATAGAAGCTGACCGGATGCATGGAATCCTTGAGTCGCTTTATTTCCCGACTGGGGGTTAGAGGGTTACCACTTTTCCGACTGCTTAAAAAGCTGGACGACTTTGTTTGGACTGAAGAGACGTAGTCGGCATTGAACGAGTTGAATGTTTACCTCAGCGGCATTCCAGTATTGGTGGCTTCGGAGCTAAGAGAAAAACTTCAACTATACATATTGGCCATAACTCAGGTTGTGAGTACTATTTTAATTGTCGACCGAGAAGAAGAGGGACATATACAAAAAGTGCAACACCCAGTCTACTTTGTGAGTGAGGTCCTTGGAGCCTCTAAGACCAGGTATCAACAGATCTTGAAGTTGTTGTATGCATTGTTGATCACCTCCAGGAAGTTGAAGCATTATTTTCAAGCTCATCCAATTGAAGTCCAGACCTCGTTCGCACTCGACACAGTGCTGCACAATCGAGATGCCGAAGGAAAAATTGCCAAGTAGTTGAACTTGGTCAAAATACCATTATGTTCATGCCTCAGTCAGCTATAAAGGAACAAGCATTAGCTGATTTTGTTGCTGAGTGGACAGAGATTCAAAACCCACCTACTGCACAAGATATCGAGTATTGGAAAATGTACTTCAATGGATCTCTTCAATTACAAGGAGCTGGTGTAGGAGTCATGTTTATCTCACCCACTGGAGAGAAGCTTCGATATGTCCTTCAGGTGATGTTTCGCGAGTAAAATAACGCTACGGAGTCTGAAGCCCTTCTACATGGTCTACGCATTGCCGCATCACTCGGCATCAAGCGCCTTGACGTCTTTGGTGACTCGGCTTTGGTCATTAATCAGGTTACTAAGGATTGGAACTGTGTGGATGATAATATGAGTGCTTACTGTCAAGAAGTAAGGAAGCTCGAAGACAAATTCGATGGATTGAAGTTCACGCATGTTCTTCGAGACAATAACTAAGCGGCCGATGAATTGGCTAAGATGGGATCATCATGGTCTGTGGTCCCGCCAGGTGTTTTCTTACACACTCTAGATTCCCCCATGATTTCTCCTCGGTCGGATGAACTAATGCGTGTTGTCACTGATCTTGTTGGTGATGACGACATGGAGACCGATTGGCGTGACCCACTCATCCAATATTTGGACAAGGGAACGCTGCCTTCGGATCTTAATGAGCAACGAAGGTTAGAGACCCGATGTCGAGGATATCTGTTGGTGGGAGACCAACTCTATAAAAGAGGAGATTCAAACATCTTGATGAGATGCATCGTGATACCAGAAGGCCAAAAGTTGGTAGAAGAAATTCACTTCGGGATATGTGGCAATCATGCGGCTTCCAAGACTTTGGTCGGCAAAGCTTTCCGGCAAGGGTTTTATTGGCCTACGGCGGTCGAAGATGCACACCAGGTCGTTCGGAAGTGTGAAGGTTGTCAATAATTTGCTTAACAGACGCATGTGCCTTCACAACAACTTCAGATGATACCTTTGACTTGGCCCTTTGCTGTCTGGGGGCTTGATATTGTCGGTCCTTTCAAGAAAGCGCCAGGCGGATTCACTTATCTGTTTGTTGCTATTGATAAATTCACCAAGTGGATTGAAGCAAAGTCGGTCAGCAAGATTACATCAAAGAAGGCAATCGAGTTTGTCAAGGATATCTTCACTTGGTTTGGGGTTCCTCATGATATCATCACCGATAATGGCACTCAATTCACATCAGTGGAGTTCCATGACTTTGCTAATGAGATGAGAATAAAAATCCACTTTGCATCAGTGGCTCATCCTCAAAGCAATGGATAGGTCGAACGGGCCAATGGTATGATTCTTCAAGGATTGAAACCGCGGATATTCGACAGGCTTAAGCCTTATGCCGGTCGGTGGGTCAAAGAATTGCCTTCAGTTCTTTGGGGGCTTTGCACAACACCAGTCGGGCAACTGGTCAGTCACCTTTCTAATTGGTCTGTGGCTCAGAGGCTATGCTGCCGACCGAGGTTAGCCTTGTTTTGGCACGGGTTCAGGCGTATGATGAATAACTTTCTGAGGAATACCGAGAGATCGATTTGATTGCAGCAGAGGAGTTGCATGATCGCGCTCTATTTCGGTCGGCACTTTACCAGCACGGCTTGTGTCGGTATTATGATAAAAATGTATATACTTGCCACTTCCAAGTTGGAGATTTAGTGCTTCGCCGAGTGCAGTCAACCAAGAACCAGCATAAGCTTTCTCCAAAGTGGGAAGGACCATATGTTGTGAAGGAAGTCACTCGCTCGGGGGCTTACTGACTGATGTATGAAGACGGCGATGATATACCAAATTCCTGGAACATAAATGAGCTACGTTGTTTCTATACTTAGTTATTCTTTTGTATATTTATACATTATTTCTGAATGAAACTTCGGCCTTTTTGATGAAAGATTTTTTGAAGATTTTCATTCTATATTGTCTCAATTCCTTAATTCATTTTATTAAACAATCGAGCCAGGGGGCTAGTAATAATCTCCCACCTCAGTCTAACCTCATTTTGGTTTTGGACTATTCTCTGACCGATTTCTTCTCTTTGAATACGGTCTTCATTTTCTTGGTCTAACATCTATACATTATGGTTACACACTTTATAGTGCATATCAGAGTACCACTACACTAAACCCAGAGCCAAAGTGCGAGAGGTCATGTGTCGATTGGTCAACTCTGCTTGTTACGCGGTTACGAGTCACAACCTAATATGTTAAGGCAGACCGATACAATTTGAGTTTCTCAATAACAGAAACATACTTATGATATTTTTATCAATCTTTTAAAAGATGATAAGCATGAAACTAATTTACATATAGGTAATATTGTTTCATTACATAAATATTACTAAAGTTCTCTAGTATTGTAGGATTTACAGCTCCTTTGAAGGAGAGGAAGATTCAGCTCGGAGCTCAACTTTAGGAGTTGCTGGAGGAGTAGGCACGGTCGGATTGATCTCTATGTTGTTGACCAAGGCTTGGGAAATTTCCAGTATGGAATCCAAAAGCAGTTGGCATTGGTCGTCAGTCAAGTCTGGGTTGAAGCCCTCCTTGATCTTGTCCAATGGTAGAGCGGGACACTAAGATTGGCAAATCGCCAGAACCTGACTCCCGGCCTCGGTCGCCACTCGTCGAGTGTTATGAGCAATATCTTCCAATGCATGCTCCAGTAAGTACTCCAAGGAATGGCCAGACCGCTCCACTCGGTTGGCATGAACATAGTCCATTGCCTTTCGAGCGGCGTAAGATAGAACTGGGAGTGATGATTTTTGGTCAGTATGATCAAAAGAGGAATCAAGCAGATGTGAGAAATAATGAAGGGCTTACTGGCAAGTTTACATTTGAAGGATTTGGAGGTGCTCTTGGCTTCCTCTATCTTGGCGTCAGCCTCCTTCAGCTCCTTCTACCGTCGAGTGATCTCGGCCTTCTGGTCCTCGATCGATTTGGAGAGGTTTTCCTTCTCAGCATTCAAGGCGTTAACAAACCTTTTCTGATTGGAAGTGAACTTCTCTAGATCGGCAATCTTCTGATCACGAGCTAAAGACAAACATTTAAACTTTTTGCGGTAGAGTGATTAGTTGATTATTTAAACACAGATGGTGAGTGATCTTACTAGCTATATCTGCACGGCCTTGGTCTAAGGCCTTGGTCATCTCTCTTTGGTCGGTCTGCAACTTTTCAATTTCCTTTTGTGCTTTGGCAAGCTGCTGACCGGTGACTAGCATAACACCAACAAGGTGTCAGTCTTAAACTTAAAGACATAAAGACCGAAGAGTTTAGGACATACCAAAAGTTTCGACTTCAAGGTATTCCACCCTAGCCTGTTTCCTCTCTACAAGAGCATACATTTTCTGTATACAAAAATGGGTTAAGCTTAAAGATAAGATTGAGACAAAGCAAAAGCAGAGTATTGAAGTACCTTGCTAGCTTCTCGATGTTGGTGCATAATTTCCACGTCCTCCACTTCGGGCCGACCGAGTACATCTACAAACAATGTCCCCTTACCTTTGTCAAGAGGTGAAGGGACAACGGGTGGAGCAGGTTGGGGTGCAGGTGCCAGAATGAAGGCAGAAATTGCCTTGTCAGATGGCTTATCCACCTCGGTTGGCGTGTTTGATGACATGCCGACCGACATGGGTAGATCAATCAGACGAGGAGGAGGTCCTGACCGAGTGGCTTCAGAGTCTTGGGCACTCTAAGAATCACTCGTCTGACTACTGTCAAAACAAAGATGGAAGAGATTAACATGTGTTATGGATGGCAATAAGAGACAAGGAGTATAAGGTTAAAGGATTAATCTAGGAGCCTTCTTGAGCTTGATTCGGCACAACATCTTCTTCAAAGATGTCGACTGAGAATCAGTCTCCTTCCTCTTCTGGGCAGATTTTCCTGCCTTGTCGGTCTGATCCACCACCCCAGCATCACTCTGAGTTTGGCTTGGGGGCTCTAACTGGCTTGAAGGTTGGTCAGGGGGAGTAGGGGTGGGTATACCGGCATCAGTAGATGGCAATTCTTCATCATCACTCTGATCCCCAATATATTACTGCCGGCACCCAACAGTCTGCTTCACTAGTCGACTGGGGAGAGGTAGGGTGACGACTGGATCAGCACGAGCGCCTGTAGAAGAGCTTGAGCCTCCAGTGCCGGTTTGCTGCGGATTTTTGACATAATCCGGTCCCTCAGTATCGGTCGGAGGGAGCGGAGGATGGGATATATAAGTATCCAGAACCTGCACAAGAATCAAAATATCAAGCAGGACATCAAGACAAGAAAATAAGGGATTGCTCAAAGCACACTGAGGCTTACTCGGGCTCGCATAGTGCCCTTGTTATACGCCTTCCTGATCAGCAAGTCATCCTGAAGGATATACCCTTCCAACATTTTCGAAAGGCATTTTTTATGAAGTTCATCATTCGGCGGGTTGGGCACCTCCCTGGTTTTGTCATTATCGGGTGCCTCTGAAGCTTCAGGGGCTGCACTCTACGTACTACGAAGCTTTTGGCGATGGTAATTCCATCAATGCCTTCAGCCTTCAAACCGGCTATCTTCTTCAACAAAGCGACCACCTGAGGGTCGGTCGGATCGGGTTTCTCCGTCTATTGCGCCAGAGGAATTGCCTTGGCACCGGTGAAATTGGCAAGAACAGGGGGAGGGCTGTCATAGTAGAACCACTCGTCCTTCCAGTTCTTGTTTTCGGTCTTCAATGGCACATTGATGTAGGCCTCCTTCTTGCGCAACTGGAAGCCAACACCGCCTATGGCCACTTGATTGTCCTTGGTCGGCAGCGGTCAGAGGACGAACAGATGGCGAAATAGATTGAAGTGGGGGAGAATGCCCAGAAATGCTTCGCACATATGTACGCAGATGGTGATATGAATAATGGAGTTGGGATTGAGGTTGACAAGCTTAATCCCATAGAAGAATAGGAGCCCGCACAAGAAGCCGCAGCAGGGGGCTCCAAAGCCATGCTCGAAGAATGAGTAGAATACAACATTTTGTTTATGAATGGGGATGGGGCACGATTCACGGGGTACCTTCCAGTCGATCCGCACTTGCTCTAGAAGGATGCCATTGACCACCATCTGGTTCATATCAACCTGGGAGAGGTTGCTCCTCGAGAACTCCCGAAGCTACTCCAGGATGTCGATCTTTGATGAGGAGGACGCAGCGGCGATGGTGGAAGTTGCAGGAATCAAGGTGGAAACTTTCTTGCGACCCATGACAATAGTTGTTTTGGGCACGGTGGATCAAGTACTGAACCCTAGCAGAAGCTTGGGGGCTAAGTGTAGCGAGATCTACGACGTCCAGAAGTTAATGCGCTAACCCTAACTAGAGAAGCAGAGGCGTCGCTGAGAGCAGAGGAGGCGCAAGGAAGATGAAGAGTTCATGCGCAAATGCGGTGTGAACTGAGGGTCAACTTGACGCTGCCCTTTTATACTCCCACTTTTTGACCTAAGGGTCCTATGGGCCGGGATGGGCCGTACAGTGACACTACTTTTTGATTAATTAGAAAATTAACTAAGGGCCTTAAACCTGTTTAGGGTCTAAAACCTTGAGACGTAAAACTCAGGGGCTTCTTTGATGAGAAGCATTTGAAAAATATTTAACCATATCTATATGATTTGATGATCATGTAGCAAAGGACTTGATGGTCGTATGGATATAAGTTCAAAGGTTATGGTATTGATTGAAATCAATAACCAAATTGCCAAAATTGGACACATGAATAGATAGAGTGACAAATTATTAGGGAAAGGCTATATTATGATTGATGTCATTTAGCTTATATGATTGATGTCATATTGGTTCACATGAATTGAATATGATTGATATCATAAAATTCAGACCGACCAGTCACTCGGACATAGTGTATATCACTTGGCTTTTTTTTGATAATCGATCGGCAAGGTTGAAACCTTGCAAAGTGAGCCACTGGTTTAATGATCAGAGGTCTGTTAGACTCAAACTTGATGGTTTGAGTAAAATACCTACAAAATAATAAGAGCTAATATGATTAGACTCTTGCATTATTTGTCAGTCTCCAAATTATACAAGAGTCGGGGGCTACACCTGATTAGGTGCACCGGACCGGTGCACCAGATCTATCAGGAACTTCGATAAAGAGGTCTTCCTAATTTATGATCAACATTGAAGATCACTCTGAGAGATAAAGCTCAAAATCAGGAAGCACTCGGGGGCTGTTGTGGGATACTTGCCTTACGGTTATCCTCATACAAGACTAACTCGGTAGCCAAACGGGTACTTCATCAACAAGGAAGCTGACCGACTCGGCTTGGAGCACAAGGCATATAGAGATAGACTTTTTATATAAATCCTTGTGGGTTACGACTAGGACTCTTCATGTACCCTCCTGCCGACCAGATATATAAGCCGGCAGGGTACCCCCCATCGAGGGAGGATAGACGAGAGACGATACAAGTTTCATAACATCGATACAATACACAGAACACAGGACGTAGGGTTTTTACTCTCATCGAGAGGGCCCGATCCTGTATAACTCGGTGTCTTGTGTTACCATCGTAGTTCTTAGCCTCGACGTGGCCCTATATATTTACTGCCGATCTCAAGCTTCGACACTATTAGGAGGAGATAACTGGATGGGATTGCAAGAATCCCTATCTATGAGGATGGTCTTATTGCTCGACGTCATGAGGTTAGTGCTAGTCAATCAAGTAATGCTTTGGATACTAACATCTCTTTCTCTAGTGCTTGTCTAATGGCTACTACTAGGGTCAACTACAAGAGTGGAGGCACTCACTGGATTCTTGATAGTGGGTCCACTCAACATATGACCGGGAAGCCAACCATGTTCACCACCATTGATGAAGATGAAGATAGTGAGAAGGTGACTTTTGGGGATAACTCAAAGGGGAGAGTTAGAGGCTCGGGCAAGGTGGCCATCACAAATGACCTCCATCTCTCCAAGGTCTTTCTTGTGGAAACTCTCAACTTCAACCTTCTGTCTATTGGTTAACTATGTGACAAAGGTTTCAAGTGCACATTTAATGAGGACGGTGCAAATATTGAGAATGACAAGAGAGGGCTAGTATTTCATGGGGTAAGGCATGGAAACTTGTATGTCACGGACTTCAAGTCAAGCAATATGCCACCAAGCACTTGCCTATTCACTAAGGCATCCAAGGGATGGTTGTGGCATAGAAGATTGGCACATGTTGGAATGAATCAGCTCAAGAAGATTGTCAAGAGGAATCTAGTTGAAGGAATCAAGGATGTGGCTTTTAGACTGTGCAGGGGTTGTCAGGCGGGAAAACAAGTTGCATCTTCGCATCCCACCAAGTCATTCATGTCTACATCTTATCCTCTTGAGCTCTTGCACATGGATTTGTTTGGGCCAACACACTACAAGAGTCTAGGAGGCAATCTATATTGCTTGGTGATTGTTGATGATTTCATGAGATATACTTGGACCTTCTTTCTTGTGGACAAATCTCAAGCCAGTGGTATCTTTAGAAAGTTTTCCAAGAGAGCAAAGAATGAGTTCAATGCTAGCATTGTGAAGATAAGGAGTGACAATGGGACGGAGTTCAAAAACACCACAATGGAGGAATATTGTGACAAGAAGGGGATCAAACATGAATTATCCGCTACATATACTCTCGAGCAAAATGGAGTAGTGGAGAGGAAGAACAAGATGCTCATCACTCTTGCTCGGACTATGGCCTCACCTATACTCAAATACCACTATATTGTGATAGTGAGGCGGCAATCAAGATGGCTCTCAAGACGGGAGATCATGGTC
Source organism: Eleusine coracana subsp. coracana (assembly GCA_032690845.1). Lineage (NCBI taxonomy): Eukaryota > Viridiplantae > Streptophyta > Magnoliopsida > Poales > Poaceae > Eleusine > Eleusine coracana. The sequence continues at coordinate 37,335,452 of CM064418.1, forward strand.
ATGCAAAGCACATTCAAGTGAGGTATCACTTCCTAAGAGACCATGTTGAGAAGAAGGAAATCAAGTTGGTGAGCGTGCGAACTCATGAACAATTGGCGGATATCTTCACCAAGCCACTTGATGAGAAGACCTTCAACAAGCTAAGGGGAGAACTCAATATTCTCGACCTCTCCAACTTCACTTGAGTAACCCTTGAGCTTGTCCTTTGGAAATATGTATAGTGTTTTGGTTGTTCTTGTTTGTGTCTTTGTTTGTGCTTGTTTCTCTTCTTTTGTAGGTTAACTTCGGACCTTCTTGAGATAGCAATGGACATGGGTTAAGCTTGGGAAGGTGGTTCATGGTGTACCCAAGGCTTTGAAGAATGGTCCATTGTGAGCAAGCTTGAGAAGGGAACAACTTGTTGTTGACACCTTGGTTTGTAGTGGTTCTCTCTCTTTTCTTTGGCATCGCATCATGCATTGTATACTTGTTGCGTTTGCATTCTTTGCATTTATGCATCATTGCATTATGATACCATGCATGCCTCCAAGCATGTGTCTAGGAGGAGTTACTCATTTACAATGTGAGTACATGACTCTAGATAATTAAATAGTGATATTTGTGCTTCATGCCCATTGAGCCATGTTCGACCGAGCTCCGAGGTTAAATTTACTCACGCAGATCAAAGACAAGTGGCTCATACATTTCTACCTCTATAATTACCAACCCTTGCATATTTGAGGAAATCTTTTGTTGAGTCATAGTATAGGGGGAGCTACGGCAAAACGTCACTTCGACCAAGGAGGAGCACCGTGAAAGGGGGAGTTATTCTAACTCTTCCAACTATGTTATACCACTTGGTTTTGTTACATTTTTGTGTGGTTTTTAGTGATAGGTGACAAAGGGGGAGAAGAAACATGAAGATCCAAAAGCCAAGTCTAGATCAAAAAAAAGGTGGGGGGGGGGGGGAGAAGAACATGAAGATCCTAAAGCCAACCCTAGACCAAGGAGGGAGAAGAAACATGAAGATTATCGATATCTCAAAGGGGGAGGAGAACATGAAGAAGAAACGTGATGATTCGGGGAGATGGAACATGAAGATCACATCAAGATGAACATCTACACCAACATGAAGAAGAACAACGACGGTGCATGTCTACGGTGACAATGAACACCTTCACCAACATGAGCATCTACATCCTTGGTGCGTGTCTACATCAACAAAATCGACTACCATGACACCAAGGCAGGCATATATTCAACTCAAGCTCAATATGAAGTGCGCTACATATTTGGGTAGTTCTCCCTCCACACCTATCATATTCCAAAGGGGAGACTACGTCCAAGGTAAGGACCAAGGTATGCCTTTCAATCTTTTCTTTTCCTTTGGTTCTTTCTCACTCGTCCATTTTGGATCATCATAAGTAGTGGTTGTTATCCATCACCAAAAAGGGGGAGATTGTAAGGTTCATGACTATTGAGGTCACCCCAAGGTATGGTGTTTTGGTGATGAATGACAAACATGCAATATGACTAACGTCTACACAAGGGTTGTCCGTGTAGGAAACCTTTTCTATCTTATGATGATTGTCGACGACATCCTTGGCGATTGATGACAATGACCACAAGCATGGAGGCTTGTGAACTTGATGTAGTTCAAGGGTTGATGGAGATGGATCAATGCAGAGAACAAGCTTTGGTCCAAGTGTTTGGAACACTTGAGTAGTTGTTAGGGCTTTGAGTCCATAGGAAGAACTGGACTATCAAGGGGGTCTAGGTCATTCTCTTAGGTCATGTCTAGTCGGTGATGTGCAGGGTTGCTCGGTGAAATCACAGGCATTAGGTAATAGTGGAGAAGCCAAGGAGCTCTTCGGAGAAGCCAGGAAATGAAGTCAAGCGAAGACGACAAGTTTCAGCTTCTGGACATAGAGACCGGACAGAGGGGTCTATAGAGATCGGATTGTACGGTCACTATGGGAGTTGTCTAGGACTTAGCACGAGGAGTAGGACTTTGTCAGCAGGAGACTGCATACAGACCGGACAGTCCGGTCTACTGACCTGACGGTCCAGTTAGTAGGAGTGCAGGAAAGGCAGAAGAGGTGCATTTCACGGAGCCTCCTCGAATGGAGAGAGAAAGTGGACTGGACGGTCCGGTCCAGTGACCGGACAATTCAGTCAGTTCAGGAATTTGTTTGGATAGAGGAGGCCAACGGCTGAGGAGAGCCGTTACAGAGTGACCGGACGGTCTGGTCAGGCAGTGACCGGACAGTCCGGTCAGTCTGTCCAGAAAGGCAATTTCATAGAGCAACGACTAGTTTAAGGTTGGGATCCTATATAACTTTGTTGCTGGGGTCTTGGAGACCTCTCTTCGCCAGTGTAATACCTGAGAGCATTTGGTAAGGTCCAAGAGGAAAAGAGGAGAGAACTAGGAGGAGATATTGCATATCTTGAGAGTACTAGAGAAGAGTAGCTTGAGCATCTTGCACAACTAAGGCTAGGGTGTCCTTGAGGGTGTGATCTAGATTATTACTCTTGGTCTATGGTAAGACCTAGACCGGTTAGGTGTCGATGATCGTGCCTCGTGATCGGTTGTAAAGGCCATCACATGTTTGTACACGGTTTGAGCCCGTCGTTGAAAGGGGCATCGCTAGTGAGCGCCCATGTCAGCTCGGGGAGTCTGGCAAGTTCTCGACGGAGGTAAGCTTGTGCTTTGTGGAGGTAAGCTTGTGCTTTGTGCAGCGGTGACGCACACCATGTCTTCACTCGAGGAGTGATTGAGGGCTCGTGGGGAAGAACTCCACATGGTGGCGGGAGGGACTGGGACTCCGGTGGGAGTGGTCCAACGAGGATTAGCGGAAGGCGCCATCCTTTCGAGACCTCGGGAAAAAACCATGAGCCATCCCTTACTCTACTCCTCATATGATGCTTTACTTTCCGCATTTACATACCGTGCTACTCATGCTTGTGTGCTTACCTTGCTCTAGTTGATTACCTTGTAGACTTGCATGAATAGGCTTCTTTACTTGCTAGTAGTACTTAGTCTTTATATTTGATCACTAGCATGTATAGGAGTTACTTTGGCTTGATTGATCACCTTAGTATGTATTGTGCCACTCATGCTTGTGTGCTCTAGTGCCTTATCTTGTAGTATTGCATGAGTAGGTTCCTTTGCTAGCTTGTGGTTTGCTTCCGCGTATCTTTGGTAACTAGCTTGTATAGGAGTTGTATTGCCTTAGTGTGATCACCACTAGATTTGAGTAGGAGATCTTTGAGTACTATCAGTGTTTTGTGATTGATAGAATTTGTACATAGTGGTAGTTCCCGATTCACCCCCCTCTCGGTCACTATGATCCTTTCACGAGAATGAGGGCTCACTAGAGGTAGCTCAGCATTGAGTGACAGTGGAAGGGTGGGTTTGCCAGTGTTGGGTTCTCGGTACCAGGCACTATCGTGGTCGCCGTTAGGTCATACAGATCCGCGACATCATTGTGAATGCCGACGTCTTGTTAGACTGTGGCGAGGAGGGTCGGAGATTAGTGCTCGTCAATAGTGGGAGGGGATTTGGGAGGATCGGAGGCGATGATGGAGGACTTCAATCGCAGCTAGCGTGATGCACGCAACAGCGAAAAGATGTGGTCAGTAGCTTTGCAAGGGAATTGCGCATTCAAGTGAGAAAAATTGGTACCAACGACTCACCACAGTTGGCAAATTTCACGTCGGTGTCAGCATGGGTCAGAGACGAGGTCGTCGGAGTCGTTTAGAAAATTGGATGAGTTTGGGGCACGGCTGGTATCAGGCTTCCTCGAGGAGGTTGGGGAGGTTGAGGTGCGTCAATTGACGGCGTCTGCTTGGCTCAGGTGTAGTGCAGCGACAGGTTTCGAGCTCGAGTAGTGGCTCGGCAATGGCAGAGCAGGGATGGTGTTGGCGGCCGATAAAACCCAAAATTGGCCACCAACCGGTCTGGAAATGCAAGGTAAAGACCATAGTTTAATAAATATTTGTTTAAACTAATAAAGTTCCACGAGTTTTGGTGAAATGTGTGTTTGCAGGCACAAGAGAGCCAAAATACGCAAAAACATCAAGAAACACCCCATCGGCCAATCACAACTGTGAAACAACCATTTTCACCAGCCGATAGGGTCGTTTTCATACTGAAATCAGAAACCAACCGATAGGGTCAAATACGGCTGAAATCAGCCACCCGGCTGATTAACCGAAGTCATTTTTAGGCTGAACATTTGACCCAGTCGGTTTTGCAAAAACACTTCACCGTGATGTCGTTTTCTCCTCCCGGATTAAGAATGATGAAATATTACTAAGGAAAAGAAGACCAAACAAGTGGCCTAACTGAGAGAAGTCAAGGGGTGACCCAGGGGGGGGGGGGATCGGCACCCGGCTTAGGCCGCCGACCGGCCTGACTTGTTGCCCACCCAGGGTTGCCACCCGGACTGGATTGGTCACCTAGGGTTGCCAGCCCATGAGGCTCAATAAGCCTACCAGCCCCAAAATGGAGAAGTCGGTACGAACCGACTAAATAACCGCCATCGGGATGAGATCTGAGTCGACCAAAAGAAGTCAGTCACGAACCGACGCGATCCTACAGTCGCCCGGCCTTGGCTATCACCCGGCGATGCATGCTGCCCGGCAAGCCCGGCCGCCCAACGCATCGACTTCGGCCAACCGACCCTCCTTCACCTACAAATACCCCCCGGACCGTCACCACCTATAAATAGAGGGGGAATTCGGAAGAAAAGAAGAATCAAGGAAGAAACACATCATAGAGTCTATTTCTCACTATGTGTGCTACTTAGTAGAGTAGGTTAGTTAGTCGAGAGTTAAGAGTCTAGTCGAGAGCATAGCTCGGGATTCCGAAATTGTCTTGGAGCCTTGGTATGAGCTCTCTTGTATCTTTTCTCTTCATGTAAGACTTATCCTTTATCAATATAAATATCTTTTCTTTTATATCTTGTCAAGTATTTATCTTAACCTAGTCATTTTCCTTAAGTTACAATTATCGAGAAGAAACTTTGTTGCGTAGTTCACGGGTTTCCCGGCTAGGATTTAATTAAGTTTAGTTCTTTCTGAGCTTAGACTTGGTTATTTTCTGGCTATTCTTCTGCTAGACCAACGGAAGAATATCTAGTGAAGGCGTAGGCGTGGAGGCTAAGTTAACACTAGCTGGATTTGCATTCGTCCCCATGGTCTGTGTGGTAGGCGGCAGGTGGTGACATCCCTGTCCGTCACTTTAGTAATCCACCACGTTCAGGAAGTCTCAAGTAGGGTTGTCTAGCGATAGCATAAACACTAGTATAGAGGTTAGTTACCGACCCATACTAGTGGAATATTTTCGTGCCCCGAAGTAAGCTAACAGGTGAAAGACTCGAGGCCGTACCAAGAAATTGGTGTAAGCACTCGACTCAAGTAACTTGGATTTGACGCTTGACTTAGATATATTAGGAAAATATATTTTTAGGAATCTTAGACTTAGACTCGCTGTCCTCCTAGCTAGCTTAACCGATCTCTTTATTTATCTTAGTGTGGATTTCTCCTGTGTTGGTATCCCCACTTTTATTATTGAACATCCTTACCCCCGTCTTTGGTTAGTTGGTACAACTCTTGTAGTTATATCTTTGTTAAATCAAGACAATCTTACGCCTAGCTTCCCTGAGGAAAATAAATATGATACCTTGAAATACTCCCGCGTGAAATGCTACAATGGTGTTCCGTGCGCTTGCGGATTAATTCATTTTATTCTTAAAGCATAACAAACGCCAACAATCATTTCTAGCACCGTACCAGGGATATTGTTGACGTGATGTTAAGAAGTGTCAACAAGCATTTATGACGCCGTTGCTAGGGAAGCAATAGGCTAAGATATCAGAAATTTAACATTGATATTTCTACCAAGAAGTTACCGCTTTCCTTTGCAGGCTTACCCTTGTTCTATTTATTTGTGGTGTAAATAGAATACTTTATGACTGGTTTCGACCTACCAGACAACTACCACAATGATCCGGAGGCTTTGTTGATGAGAGTGCGTCAACGACTCACCCCTCCTCGACCTAGACTTGCTCTTGAAGCACCTACGATCATACAAGCTCAATAGAAATATCCGTTTACATCCACTCAACCAACCATGGCCGAGAAGACAATCCGTGACTACTTTGCCCCATCTGCAGACAACATCCGCACCAGTCTGAACACAAACATGGGGAACAGAAGCTATGAGCAGAAACTATCCTTAATCAACATGGTTTTGGCCAGTCCTTTCTGTGGCAAGGCACTGGAAGACACAAATGCCCACCTCCAAAAATTCATAGTAGTGTGCAACACTTGCACCATGACGGATGTGACCCTTGAATCTATTTTCCTTCACCTTTGCCTATTCTCCCTCTTGGGGAAGGCCAAGCAGTGGTTCTACAACAATCAAGAAGAACTCATGTAAGCTTCATGACCATTGATGATTGGATCCCCAAGGTATGAATATTTTGGTGATAGATGACATCTACGAAATTGTGGACTAATATCTACACGAGTGTTGTCTATGCAGAATCATCTTTAAACTCTATTACAAATCATATGGATGATGGTTGCCTTGGCAATTGATGACAATGACCGCAAGCTTGGAGTCCTGAGAGCTTGACGGAGTCTAAGGGTTGATGAAAATGGATCAAAGCTAAGGACAAGCTATGGAGCAACTCTTGGGAACACTTATCTAGTTGTTAGGTCTTTGAGCCCATAAGAAAAACCAGACTATCAAGGGGGTCTAGGTTATTCTCTTAGGTCATGTCTAGTCGGTGATGTGCAAGGTTGCTCGGTGAAATCATAGATACTAGTTGACAGTGGAGAAGTAAAGGAGCTGTATGGAGAAGTCGGGAAACAAAGTCAAGCGAGGACGAGGAGTTTCAGCTTCTGGACAAAATGACCGAACAGAGGGGTCAGTGGTGACCGGATTGTATGGTCACTAAGAGGTTTTGTCCGGAGACTACAACAAAGAAGCGAGGAGACTGGCAGAGTTGGGAACCGTAGAGACTGGATGGTCCGGTCTACAGAACGGACGGTCCGGTCTATACAAATCACTCTGGGCAGCGAGGAAGCTGTTGCGTGAAATGTTTTTGGACTAGAGAGAGAAATGGACCGGATGGTCCGGTCAGCTAATGGTATAGTTCGGTCAGCAGGATTCATTAGAGGCATCAGAGCTGTTGGAGCTCGATGTTGTAGTGACCTGACGGTCCGGTTAGGCAGTGACCGGATAGTCTGGTCAGTAGGTCCAGAAAGCTGACTTCATGGAGCAACGACTAGTTTGAGGTTGGGAGCCTATATAACTTTGTTGCTGGCGTCTTTGTGACCACTCTTGGCCAGTGGAATACCGGAGAGCATTTGGTAAGGTCCAAGAGGAAGAGAGGAGAGCACTAGGAGGAGATATTGCATATCTTGAGAGTGCTAGCTGGAGAGTAACTTGAGCATCTTGTACATCTAAGGCCAGGGTGTCCTTGAGGGTGTGATCTAGATTGTTACTCTTGGTCTATGGTGAGATCTAGACCGGTTAGGTATTGGTGATCAAGCCTATCGTGATTGGTTGTGAAGGCCGTCACTCGTTTGTACACGGTTTGAGCCCACCGTTGATTGGGCATCGCTAGTGAGCGCCCGTGTCGGCTCGGGGAGTCTGGCAATTTCTTGAGGGAGGAGAGCTTGTGCCATGATGGCAGCGGTGACACGCACCGTGTCTTCACTATGGGAGTGATTGTGTGCTCGTGGGCGAGAACTCTACATCGGTGGTGGGAGGGACCGGGACTCCAGTGGGAGTGGTCCAACGAGGAGTAAGGGAAGGCGCCATCCTTCCGAGACCTCGGAAAAAAACATCATGAGCATTCCTTGACCCCGTCTTTTCTATTCCGCAATTGTGTGCTATAGTAACTAGGTTGAATTCTGTGCTTGCTTTTATCATGAACACTAGCATGTGTAGGGTCTTGGCCTACTAGAATTGTTAAGGTTGCAACGCTTGTTAGACTCAAGTAGTGTGAATTGAAGTATTTGGTTTCGTGAGTGGCTTACCGATTCACCCCCCCTCTTGGTACGCCTTCGGTTTAACAAATCTTGACCGCATGCTTCTCCATGTCGCCTTTGGATCACAAAACCAGTGAAGGTCACCTAGTGATCACACCTACTCTGATACCAATTGAAGGACCAAGAAGGCGACCAGAGGGGGGGGGGGGTTGAATGGGCGCCAATTCAGATTCTTCTCAAGAACTTGGCCTATGTCTAAATTACCACCCGAGCCAACCTCTAAATCGATCACCAAGGCCACACACACCAACTTGTGATGCGCTAACTCTAGGAGTGATTAACAACAATAGCAAAACACAGCAGAAACAAAAGAGAATTGAAAAGACTAAAAAATAGTCAAGAAATGCACACAAGTCAGATCTATCTGGACTACCATCGGCAGTGCTGGTTGACACCATCGGCAGTGCCTGTAACTTCTATCGGCAGTGCCGGTGTGGGATTTTCAGAACTTAGGAATGCAGCAGTCAGACCGCATCGATAGTGCCGGTTGTCGCCATCGGCAGTGCCGGTGCGGGGTTCAGACTCGAGTCTCTGGAGTGTCTCTGTGAGTTCAAACTCAGGCTACCGGCAGTGCCGATCGACACTTTCCGGAACCAAAACTATGCTTGAAACTTGGCAAGGAAATTACCAAAATCTATCCAAATGAACTCCAAAAATCACAAAACTAGGACAGTTGATGTCTCATGGTAGGACATTCATTCTCCAAGTGGAAGCACACAAAAAGATCTAGAGTTTATCAAAAATTTGAGGATTTACCAAAAGCTCTAGGGTTTGAATGTTCTTAAGGAAATCCACCAAATCGAAGGTGCTCTTGCTTAGGATTCAATCAAGGATCCTTAGAGGAATCTTTAGGCATGTCCTAGCTCCAAGATCCCTTAAGAAATTCATACCAAAATCCACACAAAAACGAGATCGAAAATTTCCACGAAAATAGCTCCAAAAATAGGGAAAAAGAGAAATTCAGGATTTAGGGAGAGAACGAGATCTTGAGCACGAAAGTAACTTTCATATCATGGAAATAAGCTTAAAAGAAAAGGCAAAAACAAGCCATCTAGCAAAGTAAGGATCACAAAACCAAGAGTTGGCAAAGAAAGCGACTTGAGACGCAAAGAATGTGAAAAGCACAGGCAAACGCTCAAGATCATGATATGCTCCCCTCAAGTTGTGGTTGGCCCAATATTTTCACTGTCTTAGCATTATTTGTGCATGGCCCAATATTTTCTCCCCCTTTGGCAATGAACTCATCAAAGAGGCAAAAGAACAAGAAAACATGCAATGCATAAAAATGCAAACCTAAGGAGCTTCAACAATTATGAAAACAAGCATTTAACCGTGCTAATCACAAGCATAGAGCTATGAAGTGTAAAAGCAATAGCGCATAACCATACAAAGATAAAAATAGATAGCAAGGTATAAGCACCAAGAGCTATACAGGCTAAGCTGAAAGTTTAACTAGCTTAGATAGAATCAAATTTACTCCTCATGAGAAAATTTTCCACCACATCTGTAAGTACTCCCATTGAAGACAAAACAAGTATCAAGTGAATTATAGGAATCTAGCCAGTTTCAATCTCAACTAGGGCAACAAGCATTCGCAGAAAATAAGCTCTACAAATGCTCACATATGCAACAGAGACTCATAAGAAAAGAGAAAAGCATTATTCTTATGTGATCCTCATGTATCTTCTAATCAGTGCGGAGGGTCACACGACTAGGTATGGCAAACACCCCGAGGCTTCAAAGTACATTGTTTGGATTTAGCATTTTTATGTTACTTCTAATCCATGCGGAGGGTCACACGACTGGGTATGACAAACACCCCGAGGCTTCAAAGCACAGTCAACTTATTTTGCAACTTAAGAGCATAAGGATGAGCATGCCTTTGTGACAAAAGGAACAAACGTTCCCACAATGTTCCATCATGAGCTAAACATTTGCAAAGCCACATTTCGCAAACACAAGGTGCCATGACCAAGATATCCTCTAGACTGGCCCCAATGCAAGTTTCAACAAGGATAAAAGCAATTATACACATGGTGAGAAAGTTTTAGCAAGATTAGTTCATAAGGTTAACAAGAAGCAAAGTTTACCTTTAAGATTAGCAGGTTGCTCTAAAGGGTCTATAACAAGCCATCTAGAAAATCTAAGCATGAGAGATTACTATCACGTTCACACAAATTAGCATAAGCTCAATCCTAGCAAAGAGAAATGCAAGAAGGCATAAGAATCAAAGCTCATCTACTGATGCATATATTATATATGAGATGCAATGCATAAAAGGTAAGATACATATATACAAGAGAACACCAACTCCCCCTCAAATGATGCCATAAGGATGGCAAACACCAAGCTCCCCCCGAAGAAAAGCATGTCTCGAAGCATTTAGGGGTTTGGTGAGGATCTCAGCTAGTTGGTTTCTGGTGTCGATGTATTTGAGCTCAACATCCCCCTTCTCAACATTGTCTCTCAAGAAGTGGAATCCCACATTGATGTGTTTGACCTTACCATGTTGGATTGGGTTTTTGGCTAAGCATATGGCACTGGAGTTATCACACATGAGTGGAACACTCTTAAAGGTTAACCCAAAGTCTCTCATGGTGGACACAATCCATAGGATATGTGAGCAGCAGCTAGCGGCAGCAACATACTCAGCCTCTGTGGTGGATTGGGCTACACTCGACTGCTTACAAGAAGACCAACAAATCAAAGAAGTACCAAAGAAATGGCAAGTACCAGAAGTGCTCTTCCTATAAATTCTACACCCAACAAAGTCCGTATCCGAATACCCAATGAGATCAAGAGATGAAGATGCAGAGTACCAAAGACCAAACTCAAAGGGTGTATTTGAGATACCTGAAGATGCGCTTGACAGCCTTGCGATGAGTCACCCTTCGGGAAGCTTGAAAGCGAGCACAAAGACACACCACAAAGTGTATGTAGGGTCCTATCACTGTCAGGCACAAGAGGGAGCCAATCATGCTCCTGTACTCCCTTTGGTTCACCGCTTCACAATCTTCGTCCGGGTCAAGTGCCGTTGTAGTGGACATTGGTGTAGACAATGTCTTCACATTGACCATGTCAAACTTCATCAGAAGATCCTTCGTGTACTTGGCTTGATGTATGAAGGTGCCTTGCTTGCACTGCTTGATTTGAAGTCCAAGAAAGAAGGTGAGCTCGCCCATAATGGACATCTGAAATTCACTCTTCATAGCTTCCTGAAATATGGACACAAGAGCATGAGAGGAACCTCCGAAGATGATATCATCCACATAAATCTGAACCATTAGAAAGTCATTGCCATGCTTTAGAGTGAACAAGGTTTTATCAACACACCCAATGACATACCTGCGCTCTAGCAAGAAGGTCTTAAGCCTAGCATACCATGCCCTAGGTGCTTGCTTTAGCCCGCACAAAGCCTTCTGAAGCTTGTACACACGGTTTGGGTATTTGTGGTGCTCAAACCCAGGTGGTTGTTTTACATAAACCTCTTCCTCTATGAAACCATTTAGGAAAGCACTCTTGACATCCATTTGATAGAGTCTAATGCCCGAGGCAGCAAATGCAAGCAAGATCGTAATGGCTTCCATGCGTGCAACAGGAGCAAAGGTTTCCCCATAGTCTAAGCCGTCCACTTTACTGAAACCCTGGGCAACAGGCCTAGCCTTGTTTTTAACAACCTCACCATCTTCCCCATGCTTGTTTTTGAAAACCCATTTGGTTCCTATGACATTGACACCAACAAGAGGCTCTACTAGGGTCCATACTTTGATTCTCTTAAAATTTTCCAACTCCTCATGCATGGCATTAACCCAATGTTCATCATATAGTGCGTGTCCAACATCTCGAGGTTCAAAGGTGGCAACAAAGAGAGAATTGGTAAAATAGGCCCGATGGGCAGACCTTGACCTTGTTGTCCTCTCATAGAGATTACCGATCATCTATTGAGGTGGATGTTGACGCTGAATGTGGTGAGGAGCCTCTCTCTCAGAGCGTACCTCCCCCTCAACAACAGCTGGAGCTTGCTCGACAACTGCTAAAGTCAATGTAGAAGCTTCTGGACCCTCTGCTAGAGTTGTGGAAGCAATAGGAACAAGCTCGGATGTGGGATGGAATGACTTATCATCGTCATCATCCAAGCCCTGTAGGAACTCTTCTACAAAGATGCTCTCTTCCATCTCCTTGGTACCTACAGTCTCAATCATATTACTTCCACAAAAGTTTGATTTATCAAAGGTTACATCACAGGACTCTATGATGGTGTTAGTTTCCAAATTCAAAACTTTGTAGGAATGGCCATGAAGGGTGTAGCTAAGAAAGATGCCATTGGAAGATCTCTCCTCAAACTTATCAAGATTGCCACACTAGAGAATAAAGCACTTGCAACCAGAGGCACGCAAATGAGACATATATGGCTTCCTCCCAAAACGTAGCTCATTAGAAGTCACGTCAAGAATTGAGCGCAAGAAAATCCGATTGAAAACATAGCAAGTAGTGCTAATGACCTCAGTCCAGAACCACCTCGGAGTCCTATGCTCATCGAGTATTTTTTGGGCCATTTCCACCAAGGTTCTGTTCTTTCTTTTGACCACACCATTCTACTGGGGAACACGAGGTGCTGAAAATTGATGCTCAATACCATGCAAAAGATAGAAATCATCAAAGGAGGAGTTCTTGAACTCGGTGCCATTATCACTGCAGATTGCTCGTAATGCACCAGGGAGTTCCTTGACCAACCTCAAAGCTAAGCTCCAAAAGTGATGAAACACTTCATCCTTGCTCTCAAGAAAGTAAACCCAAGAGTAGCGAGAGTAGTCGTTAGCAATCACAAGAACATACCACTTCCTACCAGCCGAACGAACCCGAGAAGGACCAACAGTCTTCAGAGTAAGCAGCTCTCCAAGGCATTCAGTCATCACCAAATTAATTGGTGGATGAGAAGCGACAATCATTTTCCCATGACGACAGGGAGCACAAACCAAATCCTTATCAAACTTGAGCTTAGGCAATCCTCGGATCAAGCCTAGGCCACTCAAGCGACATAACAAGTCAAGGCTCATGTGACCTAGTCTCCTATGCCATTTCCAGAGCTCAGAAGAAGATTGGGCAAACAAGCACTTGTGAGAACCAGGAGAACCAGCAAAATCAGCCTGAAAAACTTTCCCAATGCTAAAAATGCCACAAACAAAAGAGCCATTCGAATCAAGAACACAAGAAGTTTTCTTAAAGCGCACTTTCAAACCAACATCATGCAACTGAGAGACAGAGAGGAGATTGTACTTGAGATGCTCAACCAAACCAACATCCTTGAAAATGAATTTTTCATTTACCTTTACCACGCCTCTTGCCTTTACTCTCCCTCTCTTGTCATCTCCAAATGTCACATACTCCCGACGCTTCAAGGGAGTGAGACTGGAGAACCACTTTGCATCTCCTGTCATGTGCGTGAACATGCGAAGTCCATTATCCACTTGTTCTCTAGGCCTCCACCTGCTCAGTGCTAGGGTTAGTCAAAAACATGGCTCAGTGCTAGGGTTAGTCAAAAAGCATTTGGGATTCCAGCACTTCGCCATACGACCGGTAGTAGTCATCACAGTTATTTGCACATTATCATTCGAACGCTTGGGATGAGAACCACGACGGGGAAAACATGGCCTGTCAAAGCGTCTCGACTCAAACCTAGGGTTGTGAGGATAGAAATCATCTGTGTAAAGGCCAAATCCATGTGAGCGACACTCACCATGATGGGGAAAAAGTGGGGCGCCAAAGCGCTGCTGTGCAAAGCCTCTGTTTCGTGAATCAAAGCCATATGAAGAGTGATCCTGTCCATGATAGGCACAAGAAAAAGGGCAAGGCTGAAAACCATCAAAATCATCATGATGCACATTCCTAGTTAACTCAGCTTGCATCCTCTCAGTCATGTTACACCTATAACAATACTCATCCAAGTGACCCTTACGACCACAGATAATGAAAATGTAAACACTCTCATGTTTAGGCTTTGTTTGCATAGGAGGTTTGGGTTTTGGCTTCTCTGTTTGCTTTGGGTTGAAGGAAGGTTTGGGGTTTGGTGGATAGTATGTGTCAATGGGTTTCATGGATTGTTCCTCATCCTTGTAGCTAGAGCTTGGCACAAACTTACCCACATTTTCACTCTCTTTGTCACACCTCTCAAATCCCAAGCCCAAGTTGTAGGTTGACCTACTAGTACTCTCTTTGACTCTTGCCAAGTCATTCTCAATCTTCTCCTCACTCACTAGGGTTCATTGGAGCCTAGAAACAAGACAGTCATTTTCTTGGACTACAACTTTGTTTTCCTCCCTAGTGATTACAAGCGTGTCCTTAAGAGAAACACACACTTCACATGGTGGTGGAAGGACCTTAGAGCGAGTTTCATTTAGCACCTTGGACTCGAGCTCTTTGACCTTGAGGGTTTGAGCTTCCAACTCACTAGTGAGCTTGGGGCACTTCTGACATGCACCCAAAGGAGTTGGTCTAGCCTTGAATTCATCAAGCTCTTTAAGGGCAGTCTCAAGCTGACTGGCAACTTGAGCATGCACACTTTCCCTCTGTGCAAGATCATTCAACACAACTTGACAAGACTCACACTCAACAACAATGTCATCTCTAGAAAGCTTGGACCTAAGCGAAGTGATCTCATATTCATCCCTCTCCAATTTTGACTTAAGCTCTCTACTCTCGCGTACAACGCTGCGAAGTTTATCATCTTGCATCAGCAAAACATCGCACAAATGATCAAGTTCAGAAGAGAGCTCATCAAGAGTGGGTGGTACCTCGCTTATGTCGGAGTCGGAGTCAGAGTCGGTGTCATGGTTGTTCTTTGCCATGAAGCAAAGCCCGGTGAAGTCGTCCTTCCTCTTGACTCGTGGCTTCTCAACCTCCTCCTCGGAGCTTGTAAGACCATTGCTTGATGTGAGGTCGACATCGCTCAAGGCAGCTACGCAGGCGTGTGCAATGGCCTTGGTGAACTTCTTGGAGTTATTGCCCTTCTTATAGAAGTGGTTCTTCTTTTGCTTGAAATCTTCAGTGTTGTTGTCGTAGTACTCGGCCTTCTTCTTCTTCTTCTTGGGACAGTCAGCAATGAAGTATCCCGGGTCACCAAACTCGAAAGGCTCTTGAACCACCACCTCTTCTCTCCTTCCGGTTGTTGTAGAACTTCCTGAACTTCCTTGTGAGCAAGGCCAGCTCCTCGTCAGGAATGCACTCCATCTGTTCATCGAAAGCTGCAACAAGAGAAGAAAGAGCAAACTCCAAAGAAGACTTGTCAAGTGAGGGGTTAGTTCCATAAGAAGCACCACTGTGATAACCCTTTTGAGAGCTAGAAAGCAAAGCCATGCTAGAAGTAGGATTAACATGATTAGGACGAGATTTCCTCGACAATTCATGAGATTTCAGCTTGCTATACAATTGCTCACAGTTCAGGGTATTGAATTCAGCAGTTTCCTCTAAAGCAACAATTTTAACCCCCCAAACATTCTCATCAAGTGAATACAACAGTTGCTTAGCTCTATCATTATCATTGTACACAAGGTTACCACAAGCCCGCAAGTTGCACACAATAGCCTCAAACCTATGAAAGGTGTCATCTAGTGACTTGCCAGGTTTTTGTGCAAAGGTCTGGTACTGTCTATTGAAAGAATCCTTACGCATAGACTTGACTTAATTGGTACCCTCATGGTACGTGCAAAGCTTTCCTCAAATGGCATGTGCAGTATCAAGATGAGCAACATGGTCATGTTCACTCCTACCTAGAAAAGAAAGCTGGATACTGATAGCTTTAGAGTTGTTCTCATACCTATTTAACTAACCTACTAGCGTGGTATTGAGGTTGGCCGGTATGGCGTAGTCTTGCTCAACGATCTGCCAAATTGCACGTCCTTGGCTCAAGAGATAAGCCTTGGTCCGTGACTTCCAGTTGGAAAGTCCTCTCTATCAAACATCCAAAGCTTGACCGCACACTTTTTTATGTTGCCTTCGGATCACAAAACTGGTGAAGGTCAACTAGTGATCATACCTCCTCTGATACCAATTGAAGGACAGAGAAGGCGACCAGAGGGGGGGGGGGGCGAATGGGAGCGAATTTAGATTCTTCTCAAGAACTTGGCCTATATCCCAATTACCACCCGAGCCAACCTCTAAACCGATCACCAAGGCCACACACACCCACTTGTGATGTGCTAACCCTAGGAGTGATTAACAACAGCAGCAAAACACAATAGAAACAAAAGAGAATTGAAAAGACTCGAAATAGTCAAGAAATGCACACAAGTCAGAGCTCTCAGGACTACTATCGGCAGTGCCGATCACATCCATTGTCAGTGCCAGTAACACCAATCAGCAGTGCTGGTGCGGGATTTTCAGAACTCAGGAACGTAGCAACCGGAGCGCATCGGTAGTGCCGGTTGTCACCATCGGCAGTGCTGGTGCGGGGTTCAGACTCGAGTCTTTGGAGTGTCACTGTGAGTTCAAACTCAGGCTACCGGTAGTGCCGATCCAGCCATCGGCAGTGCCGATCGACACTTTCCAGAACCAAAACTATGCTTGAAACTTGGCAAGGAAATTACCAAAACCTATCCAAATGAACTCCAAAAATCACGAAACTTGGATAGCTGATGTCTCATGGTAGGACGTTCATTCTCCAAGTGGAAGCACACAAAAAGCTCAGAGTTTATCGATAATTTGAGGATTTACCAAAAGCTCTAGGTTTTGAATGTTCTTAAGGAAATCCACCAAATCGAAGGTGCTCTTTCCTAGGATTCAATGAAGGATCCATAGAAGAATGTTTAGGCATGTCCTAGAACCAAGATCCCTCAAGAAATTCATACTAAAATCCACTCAAAAATGAAATCAAAATCTCCATGAAAATAGCTCCGAAAATAGGGAAAAAGAGAAGTTTTGGATTTAGGGAGAAGGAGATCTTGAGCACGAAAATAACTTTCATATCATGGAAACGTGCTTACAAGATCCATTGGTACAAGGCTAGGAAGCCACCTTCATCCTCCCACTATTTAGAAGACAACGAGATGACTCTCATACACACTCTCCTCTCCTCTAAAACATGAAGACCTCTCCTAACACTTTGAATGAAGACCTAAGGCAAGGCTAAGGGAAAGAGAAGCACCTCTTCCAACAGCCCTACCTCTCCTTATATAGGCCTAAGGGTTGTCCACATGACCACTCTACCCTTGAGACATAACACTGTCACCAACCACCAGGGGCAAACTTGTCCATCTTTCTCCCCGTCGCCCGAACACAATCGAGCCCTTCACAACTTTGCTCTGCCTCGACGCAAGCTCCATGATGGTGCCACATGCACCACCAACCGCTACCACCGGCTTTGAGGCACAAACTGGGAAACCGCCTTGCACGCTTCTTAAAGCGCAACTTCTCGATGTCAACACATGTCACCATGTTCCGCGATCCGGACCACTGGCAAGTCTCTCCCGATCCGTGTCCATCAGGCCCCTTTGTCACTTGCGGCTTGACTTGGTCAACACACTGTCTTCATCATGACCACCATTTTGAGGCTCAACCATGAAACCGTCCGTGCTTCTTGGCTCTCCACATGTACGGTGTGGATCACCCTTGACTTCACCTGGCATCCTGATCGTCTAGCCCCAAGTCTTCTACTTGTGCCAGATCTTCTTGCTGTTGACCGCCAAGTTGACTCCAGTGACCTACACATCAAGAGACAAGCAAACACATTCAACTTTACCAATATCTTCACCAACTCTGGTTAGTCAAGACCATGACATGCACAAACTCATGCAATTCCCAAATTCCCGCATTTGAACTCAAACACCATACACAACCAATGTCAATTACTCATCAAATATTGGAAACCATGGCACATATCCACATGATTTCTCAATCTCTCCCTTGATGAGTAGATTGACAACCTCAAATGCACAAAGATTAGAGAATGAAATGTGAGACCAAAAAAGCTCATCCAAATGGCCAAACCCAAAGAAAAGGTGAAAACAAGCTATCTAGCAAAGTAAGGATCATGAAACCAAGAGTTGGCAAAGGAAGCGACTTGAGACGCAAAGAATGTGAAAAGCGCAAGCAAACACTCAAGATCATGATATGCTCCCCCTCAAGTTGTGGTAGGTCTCATGTAATGCAAAATGGATCATTTTAAGTTTCTTAGCATTATTTGTGCATGACCCAATATTTTCTCCCCCTTTGGCAATGAACTCATCGAAGAGGCAAAAGAATAGGCAAACATGCAATGCAGGAAAATGCAAACCTAAGGAGCTTCAACAATTATGCAAACAAGCATTTAACCGTGCTAATCACAAGCATAGATCTATGGAGTGTAAAAGCAATAGCGCACAACCATACAAAGATAAAAAATAGATAACAAGGCATAAACACCAAGACCTACACAAGCTAAGCTGAAAGATTGACTAACTTAAGTAGAATCAAATTTATTCCTTATGAGAAAATCTGCCACCACATGTGTAAGTACTCCCATCAAAGACAAAACAAATATCAAGTGAATCATTGGAATCTAGCCAGTTTCAATCTCAACTAGGACAACAAGTATTCGCAGAAAATAAGCTCTATAAACGCTCATATATGCAACAAAGACTCATAAGAAAAGAGAAAAGTATTATTCTTATGTGATCCTCATGTATCTTCTAATCCGTGCGGAGGGTCACACCACTGGGTACGGCAAACACCCTGAGGCTTCAAAGTGCAATGTTTGGATTTAGCATTTTTATGTTACTTCTAATCCATGCGAAGGGTGCACGACTAGGTACGGCGAACACCCCGAGGCTTCGAAGCACAATCAACATATTTTGCAACTTAAAGGCATAAGGATGAGCATGCCTTTGTGGCAAAAGGAACAAACATTTCCACAATGTTCCATCATGAGCCAAACATTTGCAAAGCCACATTTCGCAAACACAAGGTTCCATGGCCAAGATATCCTCTAGACTAGCCCCAATGCAAGTTTTAACAAGGATAAAAGCAATTATACACATGCTGAGCAAGTTTTAGCAAGATTAGTTCATAAGGTTCACAAGAAGCAAAGTTTACCTTTAAGATTAGCAATTTGCTCAAAAGGGTCTATAACAAGCCATCTAGAAAATCTAAGCATGAGAGATTACTATCATGTCCACACAACTTAGCTCAAGCTCAATCATAGCAAAGAGAAATGCAAGAAGGCATAAGAATCAAAGCTCATCTACCAATGCATATATTACATATAAGATGCAATGCATAAAAGGCAAGATACATATATACAAGAGAACACCAACTTCCCCTCAAATGATTCCATAAAGATGGCAAACACCAAGCTCCCCCCGAAGAAAAGCATATCTTGAAGCATCTAGGGGCTTGGTGAGGATATCACCTAGTTGGTTTCTGGTGTCGATGTATTTAAGTTCAATATCCCCCTTCTCAACATTCTCTCAAGAAGTGGAATCGCTGAATGATGTGTTTGACCTTATGTAAGCTTCATAACCATTGATGATTGGATCCCCAAGGTATGAATATTTTGGTGATAGATGATAGCTATGAAATTGTGGGCTAATATCTACATGAGTGTTGTCTATACAGGAATCATCTCTAAACTCTACTACAAATCATATGGATGATGGTTGCCTTGGCGATTGATGACAATGACCACAAGCATGGAAGCTTGTGAACTTGATGGAGTCCAAGGGTTGATGAAGATGGATCAAAGAGGAGAAGAAACTATGGTGCAACTATTGGGTACACTTGTCTAGTTGTTAGGGCTTTGAGTCCATAGGCAAAACCGGACTATCAAGGGGATCTAGGTCATTCTCTTAGGTCATGTCTAGTTGGTGATGTGCAAGGTTGCTCGGTGAAATCACAGGCACTAGTTAACAGTGGAGAAGTCAAAAACCTGTTTGGAGAAGCCGAGAAACGAAGTCAAGTGAGGACGACAAGTTTTAACTTCTGGACATAGAGACCGGACAGAGGGGTCAGTGGTGACCGGACTGTACGGTCACTATGTGGAGTTGTCTAGGACTTTTAGCGAGGAGCGAGGAATCTGCCTGTGCTAGAGTCTGCACAGACCTTACGGTCCAGTCTACTGACCGGATGGTCCGGTCAGTAGGACTTACACAGGGCAGAGAGGAAGCTGTTACGCAAAATGTTTCTGGAGTGGAGAGAGAATCGGACTGGACGGTCCAGTCAGGTGACCGTACGGTCTGGTCAGCAGAGGAATCAGCAGTGGTCAGAGCCGTTGGTGCACTATGTTGTAGTGATCGGACGGTCCGGTCAGGGAGTGACCGGACTATACGGTCAGTAGGCCTAGAAAGCTGATTTCATGGAGCAATGGCTAGTTTGAGGTTAGGAGCCTATATAACTTTATTGCTGGGGTATTTGTGAGCTCTCTTGGCCAGTGGAATACCTGAGAGCATTTGGTAAAGTCCAAGAGGAAAAGAGGAGAGCACTAGGAGAAGATATTGCATATCTTGAGAGTGCTAGTGAAGAGTAACTTGAGCATCTTGCACATCTAAGGAAAGGGTATCCTTGAGGGTGTGATCTAGATTATTACTCTTGGTCTATGGTGAGACCTAGACCGGTTAGGTGTCGGTGATCAAGCCTCTCATGATTGGTTGTAAAGGCCGTCAGACGTTTGTATATGGTTTGAGCCCACCATTGAATGGGGCATTGCTAGTGAGCGCTCGTGTCGGCTCGGGGAGTCTGGCAAGTTCTCGAGGGAGGCGAGCTTATGCTTTGTGCAGCGGTGATGCACACCTTGTCTTTGCTCGATGAGTGATTGCGGGCTCGTGGGCGAGAACTCCACTTGGTGGCAGGAGGGACAGGAACTCTGGCGGGAGTGGTCCAACAAGGAGTAGGGGAAGGCGCCATCCTTTTGAGACCTCGGGAAAAAATCATGAGAATACCTTGACACTCTCTTCACTATTCCACAATTGTGTGCTCTAGTATCTAGGTTGAGTTATGGCTTGCATAGGCTAGTGTGCTTGGCTTCCGCGCTTTCTTTTATTATGAACACTAGCATGTGTAGGGTCTTGGCCTACTAGAATTGTTTAGGTTGCAATGCTTGTTAGACTCAAGTAGTGTGAATTGAAGTATTTGGTTTCGTGAGCGGCTTACCGATTCATCCCCCTCTCGGTACGCCTTCGGTCCTTACAATTGGTATCAGAACCAAGTGCTCATCTTTGAGGCTTCACCGCCTTGAGTAAGGATATCGGGACAGGCGGGGAGTGTTCCCATATTCAATTGGGAGGACTATGCTTATTGGAAGGCTTGCATGCTAGCCTACCTTTGGTCCCTTGATCCAGAGATATGGATGGTCACTCACGAGTCTGATGCGGATGTGAACTTTCTTAAGCCTGATTTCATTAAGTGCAATGCTAAGGCCAAGAATGCTCTGTTTGCTTGCATATCTAAGGATGTTTTTGCTCAATTGGATGCTTGTTTTACAACACATGGTATCTGGACTAAGATTTAGGGGCTCCATGAGGGCACCAGTGATGTCAAAGAGGAAAGATACTATGTGCTGAAAAACAAGTATGATAAGTTCACTAGATTGCCACATGAGAGAGCTAACACTGTTTATTGTTGTTTTCATGTGGTAGTGGAGGAAATCAATGCTCTTGGGGATGACTTCAAGATGAAGCCCGTTGAGGTGATAAGAAGATTCTTGAGGCTATTCAAGGATCCCAAGCATGAGTCTATCATCACCTTCATCTTGCAAGGTGACCTCAAGACCAAGATCATGAAGCATGTACTTGGCAAGATCACTGCCTTTGAGAGTAACCAGTTGGGAATGGATGATCCTCAACCATCCAACCTTGCTCTATCGACTGACAAGCAAGAATCAAGCAAGATCAAGAAAAGCAAGAAAAGCAAGAAAAAGGTAGTCATTGAGGATGATGATAAAGAACATGATGATGAAGGTGACTTGATCGAGGACTTGACTCTTCTCATGAAGAAGATGAATATCTTCAAGAACAAGTTTGCTTCCAAGTCCAGGGGCAAGTGCTACAATTGTGGCTCAAAGAATCACTTTGTTCGAGAGTGCCCAAAGCCCAAGAAAGAAGCTTTCAAGTCACAAGATTCAAGTGAAGAAGAAGAAGATGACCCCAATGCCAAGCAAAAGAAGAAGAGGCACTTCAACAAGGACAAGAGCAAAGGCAAGGCAAAGCTCAAGACTACAAGAAGAAGTTCTCTTGCAAGGCCCTTGTTGGAGAGTGGACAAGCGACAACTCAAGTGATGAGTCTTCTTCCTAAAGTGATGATGAAGAAGTGGCCAGCCTAGCCATGATCAAGACCACACTTCCACAAGCTCTTCATCCACATCCCACGTGCCTCATGGCCGCGAGCCAACTTGGGGAGAGTGAGGATGAGAGCAACGATGATAGCGATGATGAGGAGCTCTCATGTGCCGAGCTTTGGAGTATGCTTGAGAATGCCCGTGACATCACTGTCAAGAAATCCAAATTGTTGGATGTGGTAAGAAAAAGTGTAAGTTGGCAAAGGACCATGTTGGTGAGCTTGAGAGTGAGCTCAAGGACCTTGTCACTTCTCATGAGGCCTTAAACAAGAGTTATGACAAACTCAAGGGTGATCATTTAGAGCTACGTGAGAAGTACGAGGCCCTTGAGATTACTTATGAGGCCATCAATGTTGAGAACCTTTCCACTCCCTTCTCTAGTTCATCTAAGAGTGTTGCTTCTACTATGTGTGATGAACTAACCAACTCGGTCGAGGTTTCCTCTCTTGAGCCATTTATTTTGGAGGAATATCACAAGCTCAAGGAAGAGAGGAAGATGGTGGTGGATGGCTTTGGGAGGCTCATACATGGTAGAGCCATTCACAAGGAGATTCTTGGGAGGAACCTTGTGAACAATGTCTCCCACCGGGGACTTGGCTCATATCCCGCCGCCATCAACATCATAGGGACGAGTGACTCCATCCTGGCATGGATCAAATTCCTTCTCACCGACAACTACTATTGTGAGAGGTGTTGCAAGGATGGCCACGCCACCAAGGATTGTCCCATGGTGAGAAGTTCCATTGTTTTGCCTAACGCTAACTTGTTCCATGAGAACACACATTTCAAGCTTTTTAGAAACAAGGATGACAAGGTGAAAGCTAAGGCCTTGGGACCACCAAACAAGAAGAGGAAGGACAAGAGCATATGGGTGCCTAAGTGCATTGTTGATCTTGAGAGATCGGCTACATACAAGTGGGTGCCCAAGAACAAGACCTAGATGGTGGTGGTGGTGGACCGAGCACTTTCATGAACATCATGTGAAGTCCACCACAAGTGACATGGACCTCAACGTCATATCTAGTCATGAGGGAGGTAACCATGTTTGTTCTTAGTAGTTGTAGTGTGTTTTTCCTTCTCTTACATTGCATGGTAATTAGGACTCCTTTATGACTAGTATGCTTTGCATCCACGCATGTGTAAATAACTAAAAGAAAAACACATATAAATTAGTCAATGTATAACCCATCCAAGATAGCTATAAGCAAGGGGGAGTGCCTGAGATGGTGGTTTGACTTCTCCCAAGGCAAGGGTATGGCTTATAGTGAGTAAGCTTGGGAGGGGTTCAAACTTGACATTGTTAGGATTCCTTTGTGTCTTGTTTTAATATTGCTTTCATTCACATGGCATGTTTACTTTCATTGCATATGTAAAATGCTTGTTGCATGCATCATTTCGGAAACACAAAGGAGGCATGTCCCACTTGGAGATATTTGTGCCTCATGCTTTATATGAGATTACGTCTCTAGAAGTGTGACCAAAGGAAAGGATTGGGCTTCATGCCCATTGAGCAAGCTCTTATGAACTCTGACATTAAATCTACTTGCGAGGTTCAAGGACTAAGGTTCATGCATACCCTTTTTGTTCTTAATTGCCTTGGTTCTTATTTGCTTGATTCTTCATTTGGCATTTGCGAAAATTATGAGGCCATAAAATGCTACTATTTGAAAAGGAACGTTTGAGAGTTCCCTCTAGATTCCAAGTGTAGTGTTTGATTGAGTGTTTGGTGAGGGAACTTGGAAAATAGAGAATTTCCTTGTTTCAACAAAATTCTGGAAGTGACCGTACGGTCCAGTCAATGGACCGTACAGTCCGGTCTGTACATCAGTGCACAGTACTTCGGGGCTCTAGAAATAGAGACCTGATGTTATGTCTTGCAAACACCGTACTGTCCAGTCTATACCAATTCTGTTCATCCAGAATCTTGGTTTCCAGTTCGTCTGAAGTGACCGGACTATCTAGTGCAAAGAGCGGACCGTCCGGTCAGCTCATTTGCTTGTGCGATGCACTTCGGAATCTGAGCCATTGATCTACCCTCGATGGATCTCAGAGGTTGGTGTCTATCTGACCTAGGTCAAAATTTGTTAGAAGATGATTGTTCTCTTCCCTGTTCTACCTTTGCCGCCGAGTTCACACTCCTGACTCACCTTCTCCCTCATCGCCGACATTCCCACTCCCTCGCCGTCACGTTACCTCGCCGCCGCGCACTCTGCACCTCCTAGCCGCTCTCCCCCGCTCACCCTCGCGCACGTGCCCGCACCCGCACAACCGTGCTGCCGCCTCCAGTGCCGCCACGCCACGCATAGCCGGTGACCTCCACGCTTGCGCTGTCGCCGCCCAGGCCCATTGCCACCTTGCCCTCCACCAGCACCCACGCCGCCTACCTCCCTTCATGTGTACACGCCCCCTCCCCTCTCTGTCGATTGCCAAGGTAAAGGTCAATCCTTTTCCTCCACCTCCATTGCCGGCAAGACCAAAAGTGCCATCTTTTTGGTGATCGGATCGCGATCGTCTTCTTGGCATGTTGTTGATTCTCCCAGGGTATTGCTACTATCTTCTTTTCATTGATTGACGCTCTAATTTCAAGAAATTCGCTTAATTGATGCAATTAGTTCAAATTCCAATCATTAGTTGGATTAATTAATTAATTGACTCAACCTAGATGCAATTAATTCATTATTTATCTATTAAATTGCATGTCTAGGGTTTTGTCTCCTATTTAGTCTATAGTTAAATTTATTGCTCATTATTTGACTGTACACTAGGTGATTCACACCAGCCACTCATAATCGTTGATCACTGTTGCTACTTTACTTACTTGCCTAGTGATCATGTCCTTCATTCAGCGCTAGGATTTCTTTTGCACATTCTTTCCTAGTGGTGCTTTGCTGATAGATTTATATATAGGTTCTTTGCTTATCCTGTCTCTACCTACGTGCGTGCAGTGATAGCTGTCAGTAGAAGCAGAGATGATAGGTTCGAGATAGGACAAGAGCAAGGGCAAGATGCCTAAGAAGCCAAAGAGCAAGAAGAGACACAGGCTGGATCCAGAGTCAGAGAGAGCCAGGAGGGTTGCTAGGAACCTAGATGCCATGGAGGAGTCACGTAGGACACATGGCTCCGATTTGATCATCGAGTAGACAGCAGAGGCACAGGGTCTCAGGAGGAGCACAAGGCAGAGGACTGCACCTCTGGCAGTAGGAGTTGTACCACCTCTATGGCCGTAGTGTACTCTGGCTTCTCGACACGAGAGGTCATCAAGAACTTTGGGGTAGGGATCATCCAGGTAGTAGTAGGAGTCAGAGGAGGACAACTTAGAGGAGGAGAGCTCTTAGTACGAATTAGAGGAGCTGGAGGAGGAGACTGAGGAGACAAAGCAGGCAGAGCAGACTGTCCCCCAGAGGACAGCACACCGGGCAGGAGGCCCGAGGTGCACCTGTCCAGTGTGCACGAGGAGGCTACAGAGACTGGTACATGAAGCCGGAGATCCAGACATCCTTATGGTCCCTGCAAAGGACCTTAAGGTGCTACATTTGGTTCCCTTCGAGCAGTGGGTTCTAGTTCCTAGAGACCTCGCTGTTGGAGAGAGGTACTGGACAGTCCTCCAGAGGAGGATTGAAGAGGGGTTGAGACGCTGCCTAGCCATGAGAGGCAGGAATAAGGTGTTTATGCCACAGCAGTACACGACTTATGATGCTATGACGAGAGCAGCCATCACTAAGTTGGAGCAGTACTTCACGTACTTGCCAAGGCTAGTAGAGCTAGTTACGACTCCATTAAGGTGAAGAGAGGATGTGGTCCACGAGTTCTACTCCACACTATATGTTGCTAGAGATTGCTCAAAGTTCTGGTTTCTGTTTAGAGGGCAGCCATAACGTGTCACTAGGGAGGATCTGATAGCCAACCTAGGATTTCTTGCTTTAGACCTCCAGCTCTACAGGAGTGCTTACCCGTCCCTGGAGCCACCCCGCAGACCTCAGGGAGGGAAGCTACCGTCAGATGACATGGTGTCTATTGCCTTCCCACCACCACACACACCAGGCTTTGAGAGAGGCCCTGCGAGACTCACCGTAGAGGCTAAGATGGTGAGAGAGATAGTCACCAGGACTATCATCCCCAGGTCTGGCTATAGAGAGGAGTTGACACTACTACACCAGTGGGCTGTAGCAGCCATTCTGAGGAGGCAATAGTTTGACTTGGCAGATCTACTGATAGGAGAGATGGAGGAGGTCATCTCTGAGAGGGTTGGAGGACGTCACTTGGTCTACGGTCCATATATTTGCTATCTTCTGGGGAGGATGGGCCTACTGACAGAGGAGCAGTACGAGGCATTCCCTGAGGTGACCACCAGCTACTCACCTCGAGTCCCCAGGGGATCACAGTCAACCTCCATCCAACAGACAGGAGAGGAGGAGTAGGAGTCACCACCAGTCCCCCATGAGCAGGCAGCTCCGCCAGAGACGATGATTCCTGAGTCAGCCAATACAAGAGCATCTCCCTAGCCGTCGGGTACACAGTCAGAGGACACTATCACTATAGCAGCTCTTGCAGGGCGTTTGAATGAGTTCATTCAGAGCATAGCTGAGTACAGGCATTAGATGATGGAGGTCATCAGGAGACAGGTAGAACTTCAGATACATCAGTTGATGGTGATGTCCACCCTGATGGCTCAGATGACAAAGACCACTCAGAGGCAGGCAGGTCATTCTCTTAGGACATGTCTAGTCAGTGATGTGCAAGGTTGCTCGGTGAAATCACATGCACTATTTGACAGTGGAGAAGCCAAGGAGCTGTTCGGAGAAGTCAAGAAATGAAGTCAAGCGAGGACAACAAGTTTCAGCTTCTAGACATAGAGACCGGACAGAGGGGTAAGTGATAACCAGACTGTACGGTCACTATGTGGAGTTGTCTGGGACTTTCAGCGAGGAGCGAGGAATCTGCCTGTGCCATAGTCTGTATAGACCGGACGGTCCGATCTACTGACCGGACGGTCCGGTCAGTAGGACTTGAACAGGGCAGAGAGGAAGCTGTTGCATGAAATATTTTTGGACTGGAGAGAGAATCGGGTGGTATGGTTCAATCAGGTGACCGTACGGTCCGGTCAGCAGAGGAATCAGCTGTGGTCAGAGCCATTGGTGCACTGTGTTGCAGTGATCGGATGGTCCGATCACGGAGTGACCAGACTGTATGGTCAGTAGGCCCAGAAAGCTGATTTCGTGGGGCAACGGCTATTTTGAGGTTGGGAGCCTATATAACTTCGTTGCTGGGGTCTTTGTGACCTCTCTTGGCCAGTGGAATACCTGAGAGCATTTGGTAAGGTCCAAGAGGAAAAGAGGAGAGCACTAGGAGGAGATATTGTATATCTTGAGAGTGCTAGTGGAGAGTAACTTAAGCATCTTACACATCTAAGGCTAGGGTGTCCTTGAGAGTATGATCTAGATTGATACTATTGGTCTATGGTGAGACCTAGACTGGTTAGGTGTCGGTGATCGATCCAATCGTGATTGGTTGTGAAGGCTGTCACACGTTTGTACATGGTTTGAGACTACCATTGAAAGGGGCATCGCTAGTGAGCGCTCATGTTGTAGGAGTTGTTTGACTGGTCGGCTTTGGAGATTGATGAATTTGGTACGTAGTGTGAGTTCCTGATTCACCCCCCCTCTCAGTCACTCGGTTCTTTCACTTTGAGCACCACAAGTACCCAAACCATGTGTACAAGCTTCAGAAGGCTTGGTGTCAGTGATCAAGCCTATCGTGATTGGTTGTGAAGGCTGTCACTCATTTGTACATGGTTTGAGCCCGCCATTGAAAGGGGCATCGCTACTGAATGTCCGTGTCGGCTCGGGGAGTCCGACAAGTTCTCGAGGGAGGAGAGCTTGTGTTTGTGCAGCGGTGATGCACACCGTGTCTTTACTTGAGGAGTGATTGCGGGCTCGTGGGCAAGAACTCCACTTGGTGGCGGGAGGGACCGAGACTCCAGCATTAGTGGTCCAACAAGGAGTAGGGGAAGGCGCCATCCTTCCGAGACCTCGGGAAAAAATCATGAGCATTCCTTGACCTCTCTTTACTTTTCCGCAATTGTGGTGTATTTGAGATACCTGAAGATGCGCTTGACAGCCTTGTGATGAGTCACCCTTGGGGAATCCTGGAAGCGAGCACAAAGACACACTGCAAAGTGTATGTCAGGTTTTGTCACCATCAGGTACAAGAGGGAGCCAATCATGCTCCTGCACTCCCTTTGGTCCACCGCTTCACAGTCTTTGTCTAGGTCAAGTGTCGTTGTAGTGGACATTGGTGTAGATAGCGACTTCACATTGACCATGACGAACTTCTTCAGGAGATCCTTCGTGTACTTGGCTTGATGTATGAAGGTGCCTTGCTTGCACTGCCTGATTTGAAGTCTAAGAAAGAAGGTGAGCTCGCCCATCATCGATATCTGAAATTCACTTTCCATAGCTTCCTGAAATCTAGACACAAGAGCATGAGAGGAACCTCCAAAGATGATATCATCCACATAAATCTGAACCATTAGAACGTCATTGCCATGCTTTAGAGTGAACAAGATTTTATCAACACACCGCGGGACATATCCGCGCTCTAGCAAGAAGGTCTTAAGCCTAGCATACCATGCCCTATGTGCTTGTTTTATCCCGTACAAAGCCTTCTAAAGCTTGTACACACGGTTTGGGTATTTGTGGTGCTCAAAGCCAGGTGGTTGTTTTATATAAACCTCTTCCTCTATGAAACCATTTAGGAAAGCACTCTTGACATCCATTTGATAGAGTTTAATGCCCTTAGAGAGAGCAAATGCAAGCAAGATCCTAATGGCTTCTATGCGTGCAACAGGAGCAAAGGTTTCCCCATAGTCTAAGCCCTCCACTTGACTCAAACCCTAGGCAACATGCATAGCCTTGTTTCTAACAACCTCACCATCTTCCCCGTGCTTGTTTTTGAAAACCCATTTGGTTCCTATGATAATGACACCAATAGTAGGCTCTACTAGGGTCCATACTTTGTTTCCATCAAAATTTTCCAACTCCTCATGCATGGCATTAACCCAATGTTCATCAGATAGTGTGTGTCCAACATCTTGAGGTTGAATAATGGCAACAAAGAGAGAATTGGTAAAGCAGGCGGGATGTACAGACCTTGACCTTGTTGTCCTCTCATAGAGATTACCGATCATCTGTTGAAATGGATGTTCACGCCGAATGTGGTGAGGAGTCTCTCTTAGAGCGTACCTCCCCCTCAACCATAGCTGGAGCTCGTTTGACAGCTACTGAGGTCGATGTAGATGCATCTGGACCCTCTGCTGGAGTGGTGGAAGCAGCATGAACAAGCTTGGATGTGGGATGGATTGACTCATCATCATCATCATCCAAGCCCTGTAGGTCCTCTTCTACAAAGATGCTCTCTTCCATCTCCTTCGTACCTGCAATCTCAATCATATTGCTTCCATAAGAGTTTGATTTATCAAAGTTTACATCCTAGGACTCTAGGATGGTGAAATTCAAAACTCTATAGGAATGGCCATGAAGGGTGTAGCCAAGAAAGGTGCTATCAAAAGATCTCAACTATAACTTATCAAGATTGCCACGCTTCAGAACGAAGCACTTGCAACCAAAGGCATGCAAATGGGACACATATGGCTTCAACCCAGAATGGCCTCGGAGTTACATTAAGAATTGAGCGCAAGAAAATCTGACTAGAAACATAGCAAGCAGTGCTAATGGCCTCAACCCAGAACCTCCACGGAGTCCTATGCTCATTGAGCATCGTCCGGGCCATTTCCACCAAGGTTCTGTTCTTTCTTTTGACCACACCATTCTGCTGGGAACACGAGGCGCTGGAGTCGGTGTCATGGTCATTCTTTTCCATGAAGCAAAGCCCGATGAAGTCATCCTTCCCCTTGACACTCACCACGTTGGGAAAAAGTGGGGCGCCAAAGCGCTACTACACAATGCCTCTATTTCGTGAAGCAAAGCCATATGAAGAGTGATCCTGTCCTTGATTGGCATAAAAAAAAGGGCAAGGCTGAAAACCATCAAAATCATCATGATGCACATTCCTAGTTAGCTCAGCTTGCATCCTCTCAATCCTGTTACACCTATAACAATACTCATCCAAGTGACCCTTACGACCACAGAACATGCAAATGTAATCACTCTCATGTTTAGGCTTTTTTTGCACAGGAGGTTTGGGTTTTGGCTTCTCTGTTTGCTTTGGGTTAAAGGAAGGTTTGGGGTTTGGTGGATAGTATGTGTCAGTGGGTTTGATGGATTGTTCCTTATCCTTGTAGCTAGAGCTTGGCACAAACTTACCCACATTTTCACTCTCTTTGTCACACCTCTCAAATCCCAAGCCCAAGTTGTAGGTTGAGCAACTTAGCACTCTCTTTGACTCTTGCCAAGTCATTATCAATCTTCTCCTCACTCACTAGGATTCTTTGGAGCGTAGAAACAAGATAGTCATTTTCTTGGACTAGAACTTTGTTTTCATCCCTAGTGATTACAAGGTTGTCCTTAAGAGAAACATACACTTCACATGGTGGTGAAAGAACCTTAGAGCGAGTCTCATTTAGCACCTTGGACGTGAGCTCTTTGACCTTGAGGGTTTGAGCCACCAACACACTAGTGAGCTTGGGGCACTTCTGACATGCACCCAAAGGAGTTGGTCTAGCCTTGAATTCATCAAGCTCTTTAAGGGTACTCTCAAGATGACTGGCAACCTGAGCATGCACACTTTCCCTCTATGCAAGATCATTCAACACAACTTGACCAGACTCACGCTCATCAACAATGTCATCTCTAGCATGCTTGGACCTAAGTGAAGTGATCTCATGTTCAGCACTCTCCAATTTTGACTTCTCTCTACTCTCACGTACAACCCTGCGAAGTTTATCATCTTGCATGAGCAAAACATCGATCAAATGATCAAGTTCAGAAGAAAGCTCATCAAGAGTGGGTGGTACCTCGCTTATATCGGAGTCGGAGCCAGAGTCAGTGTCGTGGTCGTTCTTTGCCATGAAGCAAAGCCCAGTGAAGTCGTCCTTCCTCTCAACCTCCTCCTCGGAGCTTGTAAGACCATCGCTTGATATGAGGTCAACATCGCTCAGGGCTGCTACGCAGGCGCGTGTAAAGGCCTTGGCGAACTTCTTGGAGTTCTTGTCCTTCTTGTAGAAGCGGTTCTTCTTCTGCTTGAAATCTTCAGTGTTGTTGTTGCGGTACTTGGCCTTCTTCTTCTTCTTGGGACAGTCAGTAATGAAGTGTCCCGGGTTACCACACTCGAAGTAGGTTCTTGAACCACCACCTCTTCTCTCCTTTTGGTTGTTGTAGAACTTCCTGAATTTCCTTGTGAGCAAGGCTAGCTCCTCGTCAGGAATGCACTCCATCTGCTCATCGGGAGCTGCAACAAGAGAAGAAAGAGCAACTCCAAAGAAAACTTGTCCAGTGAGGGGTTAGTTCCATAAGCAGCACCACTGCGATAACCCTTTTGAGATCTAGAAAGCAAAGCCATGCTAGAAGCAGGATTAACATGATTAGGATGAGATTTCCTAGATAATTCATGAGATTTCAGCTTGCTATACAGGTGCTCACAGTTCAGGGTATTGAATTCAGTAGTTTCTTCTAAAGCAACAAGTTTAACCCCCCAAACATTCTCATCAAGTGAATACAGCAGTTGCTTAGCTCTATCATTATCATTGTACACAAGGTTACCACAAGCCCGCAAGTTGCACACAATAACCTCAAACCTACGAAAGGTGTCATCTAGTGACTTGCTAGGTTTCTGTGTAAAGGTCTGGTACTGTCTATTGTAAGAATCCTTATGCATAGACTTGACTTGATTGGTACCCTCATGGTACGTACAAAGCTTTTCCCAAATGGCACGTGCAGTATCAAGATGAGTAACATGGTCAAGTTCACTCCTACCTAGAGCAGAAACAAAGATATTGACAGCTTTAGAGTTGTTCTCGTACCTGTTTAACTCACCTACTGGCGCGGTGTTGAGGTTGGCCGGTATGGCATAGTCTTGCTCAACGATCTCCCAAATTACGCGTCTTTGGCTCAAGAGATAAGCCTTGGTCCGTGACTTTCAGTAGGGAAAGTCCTCTCTATCAAACATCCAAAGCTTGACCGCACACTTCTCAATGTCCTCTTCGAATCACAAAACTGGTGAAGGTCAACTAGTGATCACGCCTGCTCTGATACCAATTGAAGGACCGAGAAGGCGATCAGAGGGGGGTGAATAGGAGCCAATTCAAATTCTTCTCAAGAACTTGGCCTATGTCCCAATTACCACCCGGGCCAACCTCTAAACCGATCACCAAGGCCACACACAACAACTTGTGATGTGCTAACCCTAGGAGTGATTAACAACAGCAGCAGAACACAATAGTAGCAAAAGAGAATTGAAAAGACTCGAAATAGTCAAGAAATGCACACAAGTCAGACCTCTCTGGACTACCATCGGCAGTGCCGATCATAGCCATTGGTAGTGCTGGTTGACACCATTGGTAGTGCCGATAACACCCATCGACAGTGCTGGTGCGGGATTTTCAGAACTCAGGAATGCAGGCTAATGGCAGTGCCGATCCAGCCATCGGTAGTGCCGATCGACATTTTCTAGAACCAAAACTGTGCTCAAAACTTGGCAAGAAAATTACCAAAACCTATCCAAATGAACTCCACAAATCAGGACACTTGGACAGCTGATGTCTCATGGTAGGACGTTCATTCTCGAAGTGGAATCACACAAAAAGCTCAAGAGTTCATCGAAAATTTGAGGATTTACCAAAAGCTCTTGGGTTTGAATGTTCTTAAGGAAATCCACCAAGTCGAACGTGCCCTTGCCTAGGATTCAATCAAGGATCCATAGAGGAATGTTTAGGCATGTCCTAGTACCAAGATCCCTCAAGAAATTCGTACCAAAATCCACTCAAAAACGAGATCGAAAATCTCCACGAAAATAGCTCCGAAAATAGGGAAAAAGAGAAATTCAGGATTTAGGGAGAGAAGGAGATCTTGAGCATGAAAGTAACTTTCATATCATGGAAACATGCTTACAAGATCCATAGGTACAAGGCTAGGAAGCCACCCTCTTCCTCCCACTATTTGGAAGAGAAAGAGATGTTACTCACACACCCTCTCCTCTCCTCTAAAACATGAAGACCTAAGGCAAGGTTAAGGGAAAGAGAGGTACCTCTTCCACCAGCCCTACCTCTCCTTATATAGGCCTAAGGGTTGTCCACATGACCACTCTACCCTTGACTTACATAACACTGCCACCTACCACCAGGGGCAAACTTGTCCATCTTTCTCCTTGTCGCCTGAACACCATCGAGCTCTTCACAACTTTGCTTCGCCTCGACGCAAGCTCCATGATGGTGCCATATGCACAACCAACCGCCACCACCGGTTTTGAGGCACAAACCATGAAATCACCTCACACACTTCCCAAAGCATCACTTCTCGGTGTCAACACGTGTCACCTTGTTCCGTGATCCTGAGCATCGGCAAGTCTCTCCCAGTCCCTGTCCATCGGGCCCCCTTGTCACTTGCACCAGCATCCTACTCGCCTTGACTTGGTCAACATGCTGTATTCATCATCACCACGATTTTAAGGCTCAATCGTGAAACCATCCATGCTTCTTGCCTCTCCACGTGTACGGTGTGGATCACCCTTGACTTCACCCGGCATCCCGATGATCCGGCCCTAAGTCCCCTACTCATGCCTGATCCTCTCACTGTTGACCGCCAAGTTGACTCTAGTGACATACACATCATAAAAGAAAACACATTTCCCATCTCGTGCAACTTCACCAATATCTTCATCAACTCTGGTTAGTCAAAACCATGACATGCACAAACTCATGTAATCCCCAAATTCCTGCATTTGAACTCAAACACCAAACTCAACCAATGTCAATTACTCATCACATAATGCAAACCATGGCATCTATCCACATGGTTTCTCAATCTCCCCCTTCATGAGTACATTGACAACCTCAAATGCACAAAGATTAGAGAATGAAATGCGAGACTGAATAAGTTCATCCAAATGGCCAAACCTAAAGGAAAGGTGAAAAGCGTAGGCAAATGCTCAAGATCATGATATGCTCCCCTCAAGTTGTGTTAGGTCTCATGTAATGCAAAATGCATCATTTTAAGTTTCTTAGCATTATTTGTGCATGACGCAATATTTTCTCCCCCTTTATCAATGAACTCATCAAAGAGGCAAAAGAACAAGCAAACATGCAATGCATGAAAATGCAAACCTAAGGAGCTTCAACAATTATGCAAACAAACATTTAACCATGCTAATCACAAGCATGGAGCATGATGTGTAAAAGCAATAGCGCACAACCATACAAAGATCAAAAATAGATAGCAATGCATAGACACCAAGAGCTATACAAGCTAAGCTGAAAGATTGACTAGCTTAGATAGAATCAAATTTATCCTCAAAAGAAAATCTGCCACCACATGTGTAAGTACTCCCATCCAAGACAAAACAAGTATCAAGTGAGTCATAAGAATTTTGCTAGTTTTAATCTCAACTAGGGCAACAAGTATTCGTAGAAAATAAGCTCTACAAACGCTCATAGATGCAACAGAGACTCATAAGAAAATAGAAAGGCATTATTCTTATGTGATCCTCATGTATCTTCTAATCCATGTGGAGGGTCGCACGACTGGGTACGGCAAACACCCCGAGGCTTTGAAGTACAATGTTTGGATTTAACATTTTTACGTTACTTGTAATCCATGTGGAGGGTCGCACGACTGGGTACGGCAAACACCCCGAGGCTTTGAAGCACAGTCAACTTATTTTGCAACTTAAAAGCATAAGGATGATCCTGCCTTTGTGGCAACAGGAACAAACATATGCAAAGCCACATTTCGCAAAACAAGGTGCCATGGCCAAGATATTCTCTAGACTAGCCCCAATGCAAGTTTCAACAAGGATGAAAGCAATTAAGCACATGGTGAGCAAGTTTTAGCAAGGTTAGTTCATAAGGTTCACGAGAAGCAAAATTTACCTTTAAGATTAGCAAGTTGCTCAAAAGGGTCTATAACAAGCCATTTAGAAAATCTAAGCATGAGAGATTACTATCACGTCCACACAACTTAGCTCAAGCTCAATCATAGCAAAGAGAAATGCAAGAAGGCATAAGAATCAAAGCTCATCTACCAATGCATATATTACATATGAGATGAAATGCATAAAAGGCAATATACATATATACAAGAGAACACCAACTCCCCCTCAAATCATGCCATAAGGATAGCAAACACCAAGCTCCCCCCGAAGAAAAGCATGTCTCAAAGCATCTAGGGGCTTGGTGAGGATATCAGCTAGTTGGTTTCTGGTGTCGATGTATTTAAGCTCGTAAGGACTGAAAGGCGTACCTGGGGGGGAGGTGAATCAGTAAGCCACTCACGAAACCAAATACTTCAATTCACACTACTTGAGTCTAACAAGCGTTGCAACCTAAACAATTATAGTAGGCCAAGACCCTACACATGCTAGTGTTCATGATAAGAGAAAGCGTGGAAGCCAAACACACTAGCCTATGAAAGCCACAATTCAACCTAGATACTAGAGCACCCAATTGTGGAATAGTAAAGACAAGGTCAAGGAATGCTCATGATCTTTTTTCCTGAGGTCTCGAAAGGATGTCGCCTTCCCCTACTGCTTGTTGGACCACTCCCACTGGAGTTCCGGTCCCTCCCGCCACCAAGTGGAGTTCTCGCCCGTGAGCTCGCATCACTCCTCGAGTGAAGACACAGTGTGCATCACCACTGCACCAAGCACAGGCTCGCCTCCCTCGAGAACTTGCTGGACTCTCCGAGCCGACACGGGCGCTCACTAGCGATGCCCCTTTCAACGGCGGGCTCAAACCATGTACAAACGTGTGATGGCCTTCACATCCTATCACGATAGGCTCGATCACCGACACCTAACCGGTCTAGGTCTCAACATAGACCAAGAGTAACAATCTAGATCACACCCTCAAGGACTAGCCTTAGATGTGCAAGATGCTCAAGTTACTCTCCACTAGCACCCTCAAGATATGCAATATCTCCTCCTAGTGCTCTCCTCTTTTCCTCTTGGACCTTACCAAATGCTCTCAGGTATTCCACTGGTCAAGAGTGGTCACAAAGACCCCAGCAACAAAGTTATATAGGCTCCCAACCTCAAACTAGCCATTGCTCCACGAAAATAGCTTTCTGGGCCTACTGATCGTACAGTCCGGTCACTGCCTAACCGGACCGTCCGGTCACTGCAACACAGTGCACCAACAACTCTGACCACTACTGATTCCTGTGCTGACTGTGTGACACCCAGGTGTCCCATTTCTTGCTTAGCACAAATTGCCAAAATTTTGAACTCAAGTTGAGCATGAAATAATAGGGACAAGATAAGAAAGGAATTTCTCAAGCCAAAATAAAACCCTGCAAGCAAAAACTTTGAAGCAATTTAAATCTCTATAAACCATGGGCCAAATAATTACATCAGAATTATAATAGTAGTAAAATAGAATTTTGGGCTAAAAACCAGAATTTTATTCCAAAAGGAAATCAATCAAATAAATGGTTTAACCCTAGAATTGATTTAACCTTAATTAATAATTCCAATTAAATTATTTCTTGTCTGACCAAAAATACTTCACAAATGAATTGCTAAAATATTAATTAACCCACTGTTCAAATTTCAGTTTAATTGGAATTAAGGAAGTAATTTAAATCAATTAAAACTAAACTAGGGCCCTCTTTGCAACCTTTTTGAAATCTTGGGGTCCTTTCTGCAAAAATCCCTGTCTTCTTTCTCCCGTCACCTCTCCCCCACGCGCGCCCGCGTGATTTCCTGCCACCGCCTCGGTACTCGCCGCCTCGCCGCGAGGTCGCGTCCCATCCCCACGCGCATCTCCCCGAAGCTCGCCGCTACCTGCCATGGCTTCATGTTCCTTTTTCCCTGCCCGAAGCCCGTGCAGTCCTGCCGCCATGGCCACTGGCCGAAGCTCCAACCGGTTCCCAGCGCCAGCCGCTCTCGCCCGCGCATGACCGCCCCGTCCTCTCACCCCTGCTCCCTTTTCTCGTGCCCGCCGCTAGCTGTCGATGCTTCGCGTCCCCTTCGCCTCTGCCCAAGGCAATGCTGCACCACCGCGTCACTTCACTCTGCCGTGCTCCTCGTTTCCCGGCTCCCGACTGCTCCCCGTCGCCCAGCATCGCCAGAGCCCACGCATGATCACCTGTCACCTCAACCTACCCTCCTCCCTTGCTGCACGCCGCTACCGGCCAAGCAAGCGAGTTGCTTTCCCCTGCCGTGCT
Source organism: Eleusine coracana subsp. coracana (assembly GCA_032690845.1). Classification (NCBI taxonomy): domain Eukaryota; kingdom Viridiplantae; phylum Streptophyta; class Magnoliopsida; order Poales; family Poaceae; genus Eleusine; species Eleusine coracana. Next base: position 37,373,129 of record CM064418.1, read on the forward strand.
CTGCCTCTGCTGCCACACCGCGCTGCTTTCTCCCTCGCACCAACGGCTCCCCGAGCCCCGGCATTGCTCCAGCCACGCGCGTGCACCTACCTCTGGTGTCCAACCAAGAAACCGAGCCCCTTGTCCTATAAATACCCCATGTTCACTCCTTTCTCCCCCAACCATCTTTCGCCATTGCCAGAGCCGAACTCGAGCTTGTTTCCCGGCCAAATCCCTCACCCCGAGCCACACCGAGACCACTAGCGAACGCGCCTATCTTCCTGCTGCTTTCCCGTGCAATAGCTCACGCAATCTTCCGGTGAGCTCAAACAACTTGAAGAATCTCCGAACCCTGTTCCCCGACGGCCACCGATGACGCGCTCCCGAATTCCGGCAACCCTGGTGAACCCCATCTCCCTTTCTTCTTCTCATCAATGCGCAAGCTTCTTTCGATCACTCCTGACTCCTCGCTTCTTTGATTCCTCGAGCAAGAACGCCGGCCTTGAACTTTTCCCTGACCGATCCTCTCTGTGCCGCCGTGTTTGTGCCGCCTCCACGGTGAGCCCTACCTTCCGGCCTTCCCCGACGGTCGTCGACCTAATGCCGATCCGCGTCGTGCCCCCGTGATGCTGTAGAAGCCGGCCGCAAATGGTTTGCTGCCCCGCGTCCACCACGCGACGCCGCCGGACCTCCTCTCTCCGCCGTCGCTCGTCGCTGACCCATCATCGGTAAGTTTCCTACGTCGTGAACCCCCTAGTCTCCTCGCCTCGTCGCGCGTATTATTTTTCCACTCCCACGGTGAGGTTTTGTCACCCACCGTTGCCAGCGGCGAGCCCTCCGGCAAGCCCCGGCCGCACGCCGCCTCGCTCCAGCGAAGCTAACTGGCAGCTGAGCTGGCAGCCAGTTGGCGCTGATGTGGCTGCCACATGGCGCTGACGTGTCAATTGTTTAAACCCAGGAAATACCAGAAAACTGATGGAACTTGAAAAATTCATAGTAAATTCATTTTAAGCCCAAATGACCTCAAATCACTTTTGTTAGCTTCATAATAATGTGCCTTATTTTAATAAAATAATAACCAACTGCCTCTGTTAATATAATTTAGTTAATTAAATAACTTGTCCAAACACCAAATAAATCCTTAATAACTCTAGGAATGGAAATTAATTCTGATCTTTTGCATGCACTATTGTTTCATGTTAATGCATCACCCTGATTTTTGGCTAAGTCAAATCTGCAGTATTTAATATTCTATTAATTATGTAATTCTTTAACTTGAATAAATGCTAGTAAATAAAATAATACTGTCCAGAGGCTATAACTTGGTAAAAATGCACTTTATATATGTCTCTGTTCATGATAAATCACTCAAGTCCAGAATCATCTTGTTACTATTTTAAATTGTTTAATTGTTCTCAAGCTATAACAATCCTAATTAAAATGATCCACACACATGAAATAACGAAAACCTAATTTGTTTCTTTGAAACATATGGCTTCGAGAACTTGTTAATAAGGTTATTAACATCAAAACACTAATGCAATATGCATCCATCATTTCGTTGCATTTATCCCATCATTACATGTAACGGTATTTCAACACTACCGTTAACCCTTGTTCATCAATAGGTAACGACACTCAGGAGCAGGAGCCCGACGTCCAGCAGGGCCAAGAGCCTGAGGACCAAGAGACTATAGTAGCTAACACTTGCGTGGATCCAGGCAAGCCCCGGTTTGCATTAGCCTCTTTATAAAGTTTTGCTAGTTTAATTCACTACTAGTGTCTATGCTTGAATTGTTGCATTAGGTCATAGGAGTTGATTGGAACCCATGCTTGAATTGTTGCATTAGGTCATAGGAGTTGGTTGGAACCCAACTTGTATGTTTTCCCCAAATGACCTATGTTGTTTTTATTAGAAACTTGGTAGGTTTGGTACTAAGATGCTATGCTTAGTAATTGATAAGTCTCGGTAGTTATCATGATTACTAGGGAATAAATTTGGTCACTAAAATGGAACTTATGTAAAAGAAGTTTATTTTGATGTTTGGCCAGATAGGGAATTTGCATGTGTAGATTTGTAGCAACACATGGGTGTTGGCTGCGGTAGCCCTGTCTTGCCCACCCGAGGACCCGTCCGTGGTCGGCCCCTTGATCAAGTTTTGAACAGTACCGAATGCATACTAGTTTCATGGGTACTAGTAAACCGATGTAGCATTAAAGATCGCTTATATCAAGGACGGTTAAGGCGCGTTGGTCTTAGGACCCCTCGGCTGCGGGAGTGGGCGGTCCATACCACGAAGTACTGTTGGCAGGACGGCATGCCCACTCGACGTCACCACACCAGGGTCTGGATGTGGGTGGTTTTTCTTGTGAAAGGTTGCCATATACGACCTTAATTGGTGCGTATGTGTCGTGTTATTCGGGTTTTCCCAGCTGGTGTAAATCAATTGCAATTGTTGTCCCTCACAGTAATGAGTACCGCTTGTTCACCGCGCCAATCACGAAGTTGCACATGATATCATGGATATGGATTTGTATTGGCTATTACTGGTATATTTTATTGTCCTATTGTTGCACTTATTATTATGTATTGTTTTATTATCTTATTGTTGCAACTAAAGTTATATTCAGCACAACCCAATTAATCTGAAAATAAAACTTGATAGAGCTAATAGGTTGCTTAGTGCGAGTCCTTTTTAAACAAGCCACCTATTAGAGCCATTGCATGTCTAGGTTTCTGACGGGTAAGTCTTGCTGAGTAATTAGTACTCAGGCTTTATGCTTATGTGGTTTTCAAGTACTGAAGAAATAGAATTGCCTGTAGATGTGTTGCCTTGGGATGTGCAAGTCCCTAAGGGTTGGACTGCCCATTGGGAGTCTGATCTGCCGCTGCAGTAATTGAGAGTGCTGCTAGGGTGTTGATTCTTCGGGCATGAATCATCACCATGTTGTATCATCGAGCTCGTAGATTTTATCGTTATTTTGCTTCCGCTGTTTTCAAAACTTCATGATCTTGTAATTCCGCTGCACTTTGAAGTAATAATTGAACTTAAATTTGGATCATTGTTGTATTATCAAGTGTCTACATTATCAGCACCTTCGGGACCTCGATCCTCCGGGAAGGGGCTCCTCAGCTGGTATCAGAGCCGTGGTCCATGATAATACAACAATTAAAACGTATTTTCAAAAAAACTATGACGTTACGTGTGAGGATACGTTAGTACTGCCCCTAGTAGTTATTAGGGTTGGTGACAATGCTAACGGGTTATGCTTGAGTTGGCTTTTAGTAGGTTCGTCTTTTGGCATTTAAAGTTCGCTCGCAAGGACTGTGGCTTTGCGGGATGATTCCTACCATGAATCGTTGCCAACATTTTTATTTTTGGCTCCTTGAAAAGTGTTGGAGCGTAGAGTTCACTCGTGAGGGCTATGGTTTCACGAGACGGTTTCTTCCATAAACCGTGCCAACTTTTTATTATTAATGCTCATCAGAATAGGTTTATGAGCATTGGTTCACTTGCGAGAACCGTGGTTTCGCAGGACGGTTTGTTCCATGAACCGTTGTAGAGTTACCCTTATTTTCATAGTTTCTTTTAATTTAATGTAATGTTTCTGCAATGAGTTTTTCTGTAGGTACACTAACACCGTTAGTACAACACTTAGTGACTACGTGATGCGTGCGGATTCGTCACCAATTTTCGTGCCATTAAGTACCGGCAATATAGGTGTGTGTTGTGAGGAACGCTAGGTAAATAAATACAATTTTGCATCATTGCATTCCTTATAACTTAACTAAAATTTTATTCTCTCCTTACTTACCCACCTCTGAAATAAAAGTTTGCAAGTTTGATATACCCCTTAAGGAATCGTATTAATACCCCTTGAGGCTGGAAAATGGAAACTAAAAATTTGTTTCTGTATTTTATGAAGTGAACATGAAATGCACTTCACTGAAGGAAGATTCTGACTCATTCATATTTTGCCCTTGTAGATGGCTGAAAACAATTTCCAAGCTCCACCGGGTTGGGAAATCATCGATGGTCTGGAGATCCCTGGGATGACTCAACTCTTTTGGAGTGTCCTTCAGGGTTATGGACATGATATCCCTCCCACCTACGTTGGAAAGACCATTGAGGAGAATGGAATCACTTCCTGTGTAGTCCATGTCGCAGTTCCCACCAACTATTCCTTCTTACCGGCATGGGAGTCATGGACTATCAGTGTCACTAGCATGGACCTACTCACTACTTGGAGTGTTGCTGCCCTCAAAGCCCTCACTCTGTTTTGCGAACTCCACAAGCATGAGGTCACTGGAACATAGGTAACCTTGATACCCATTGACAATATGGAAGATCCTGAGTGGAACCGTCGTCTGGATTTTGTCTTCGACCCAAACCACCCACTGTATCGCCCGACACTACATGTGGCAGAGTGTTATGGACTTTCTCTATTTGGCATATGTATGAACTTGTACCGTCAACTGGACATGTTTCGGGCCGCACTTCGGCTTTTCGAAGCCGAAAAGCAAGCCAAGACTCTAGAAATTGCAGAATTAAACCAGCAAGTACAAGCAAAGAATGAAGAGATGGATATGATCATCGAAGAGCATGACCAAGCTATTGGAGATGCTGACATCATGGAGTCTGAACTGCAGGAGCTTCAAGTCGAATTTGACGCCTTCAAGGCTGCCCACCTTCCCATCATAGATAATTGGGATGAGATCCTTATGGAGTATGGAAAACAAGTGGATGAAGAGATGGAGCAAGCCAAAAATGTTGGTGTAGAGCTGATAGAACCAGGAGCGCCAGAAGAACCGTTGGGACCGCCAGATCCCAACGAGCCGATAGTTATAGACCAGGAGTAGATGAGTTGGTCGTATATGAGCCATAGTGCGCCCGCAATACCATAGTTAGGCGTCAATACACGTATGGATGAGTTAGTGTGATGATTATCCTTTTAATAACCATGTACCCAACTTTGATTTGTGAAAATGGTTGTCATTTCTTAACACTTAGGGCACCCATGCAAGTTTATACACCTATGTCTTATGGAACACTTGGAAGAATGACTAATGTGTAGGGTGTAATTTGCAGCATGGTGCGAACTCAGAATCAGGATGATCCTGAGAGCTCTCAGCAGGGAGCTAATGCTCAGCCTTCGCTACCAGATGTTCTGGCTGCAGCACTCAGCCGATAGCAGAACGTCTCCGAGTTGCTCCGCCGGTTAGTTGATATCACGTCCCATCTAGATGGACATGGGGGCAACCACAACAACAACCAGCCCCGACAGTGCACTTACTCAGACTTTCTGGGTACGCACCCGCCAACCTTCGAGCGTGCCAGAGAGCCCCTGGACGCCGACCACTGGCTGCGTCAGACCAAGTCTAAGTTCGGTCTGCTTGACTGCACTGAGCACCATAAGGTGCTATTTGCCGCCCAGCAACTCCAGGGCCCTGCTAGTGCCTGGTGGGCGAACCACATCGCTTCACTACCCGCTGGGACCCATGTCGAGTGGAATGAGTTTTGAACTGCCTTTCGAGCTCATTTCATACCAGCCGGTCTTGTGCAGAGGAAGTTTCAGGAGTTTATGGACCTGAAACAAGGAGGGAGGAATGTCCTCTAGTATTCTGAGGCGTTCAACCATCTTGCTCAGTATGCCACTGGGTATGTCAACACTGAGGAGAAGAAGAGGTATGCTTTCCTACGTGGCATGAATGCCGCACTGAAGGAGCGTCTAACCTGGTAGACGACCGGCACCTTCAACGACCTGGTCAATGCTGCTATTGTCCAGGAGGGTGCCATGCACCAAGTTGAGGAAGATGAGCGCAAGAGGAAGGCCCCTGCTAGTGCCTCTGCTGCCCCACAGGCGAAGCATCGCCTGGTGTATACTTCACCGTCCGGACAGCGGTACCGGACATCCCCGCAGCAGCAGTATCAGCGCCCGAGGCCAAAGCAGCAGCAGTACTTTCCGCCCCGAGCACCACAGTAGCAGCAACAGCACACTCAATACCGTGCAACCAATCTACAGCAGGAAAGTCAGAACGCACGTGCTCCCCAGCCTGTCAGTCGTGGAGGTAACTACCCGTGCTACAACTGTGGTCGCACCGGCCACTTCGCCTGAGAATGTACAGCACCTAAGCGCAACAACAACAAGAACAATCAGCACCCTCCACAGAACAAGACTGTGAATGCACCGCCTCGTGGTGCCCAAGTGAACTACACCAGCGCTGACGATATTCCCCAGGGTGATCCTGTGCTGACCGGTATGCTCTCAATCTACCGCCAGCCTGTCCTCACTCTTTTTGATTCTGGTGCTACTCATAATTTTATTAGCAGAACTTGTGTGCAAAAATATAATCTCCACACCACCACTATAAATTAGTGCTTTACTGTCCATTCCCCAGCTGGACAAATTCTAGCTAATGAAATAATAAGCAAAGCTCCACTAGAAATCAATCAGAAAATCTACCCCGCCGATTTTATCATGCTCCATAACCAAGAGATTGACCTAATTATTGGCATGGAGTGGATGAAAACCCTTAGAGCCATGCTGGATATAGAGCCCCGTGTGGTCCATTTGAACTCTCCCCTACATGGTCCAGACACCCTTTCTCTTAGCACCATCTCCTTGAGGGAGCTGGTTGTCTATCATTTGGAAGGACCATCACTTGAGAACATCCCTATTGTATGTGAGTATCCCGACGTATTTCTGGAAGATATTTCTGGACTTTCACCTGATCGCGAAGTAGAATTCAAGATTGAGCTCCAGCCAGGAACTTCTCCAATATCCCGACATCCCTATAAAATGGCTCCAAACGAGCTAGCTGAATTGAAAAAATAGTTGAATGAGTTGCTGGAAAAAGGATTTATTCGCCTACTTCACCTTGGGGCTGTCCCTCCATTTTTGTGAAGAAGGACAAGTCTCTACGTCTAGTTGTTGATTACCGGCCTCTTAATGAAGTCACCATCAAGAATAAATACCCGCTGCCCCGTATTGATATTCTTTTTGATCAATTGGTTGGTGCCAAGGTCTTTTCCAAAATTGACCTTCGGTCGGGTTATCATCAGATCAAGATCAGAGCAAAAGATATTCCAAAGACTGCATTCTCTACTAGATACGGATTATTTGAATATCTAGTGATGTCCTTTGGATTGACAAATGCGCCTGCCTATTTCATGTATCTCATGAATTCAGTCTTCATGCCAGAGCTAGACAAGTTCGTGGTAGTATTCATTGATGACATTCTTATCTATTCGATGTCCAAGGAAGAACATGCCAAACATCTTCGTATTGTTCTTCAGCGTCTACGAGATCACAAGCTGTTTGCGAAATTCAGTAAGTGTGAATTTTGGTTGGACCGTGTGCCCTACCTTGGTCACATAGTGTTAACCGAAGGTATCTCTGTAGACCCAAGCAAGGTCCAAGATGTGCTAGATTGGAAGCCACCGAAAACCGTCCACCAAGTTCGTAGTTTCCTCGGACTAGCTGGATACTATCGGAGGTTCATTCTTAATTTCTCTCAGTTGACCAAACCCATTACCGAGTTGCTGAAAAAGGATAGGAAGTTCGATTGGAGCAACAATTGTGAAGAAGCTTTTCAGAAATTGAAGGCATTGTTGACTACAGCCCTAGTATTGGCTCAACCAGACATCACCAAGCCATTTGACGTATATTGTGATGCATCTGGGATCGGACTTGGATGTGTGCTTATGCAGGATGGTCCTGTTATTGCCTATGCATCTTGACAACTGCGGAAGCACGAAGAGCACTATCCTACCCATGATTTGGAACTAGCTACCGTTGTCCTTGCCCTAAAAATTTGGAGGCATTATTTGCTCGGTAATTTAGTACACATCTATACAGATCACAAGAGCTTGAACTACATATTTACTCAGACTGATTTGAACATGAGACAACGTCGATGGGTAGAATTAATTAGGGACTATAATCTAGAGATTCATTACCACCCAGGCAAGGCTAATGTGGTCGCCGACGCTCTGAGTCGGAAGATACACTGCAATAATCTAGTGATAGACCGCAGCATTGAAGCGAGTACCATAGAACCCAGCCTACATATATTGCCCGCCCTAGTGATCAACAATCTCAGTATTCATTCCACCATTCGTGAGGAGGTCATTGCTGCACAGAAAGGAGATATTGGAATGAAGTACATTCAGGAGAACCTTAAGAATGGCAAGGCAAAATGCTTCACACAAGATTCGGATGGTACTCTGTGGTTCAATAACCGCCTAGTAGTACCCAAGGATTTTGAGCTCCGTCGCAAAATCTTGGATGAAGCACATCACTCTAAGTATTCCATTCATCCTGGAAGTAACAAGATGTACCAGGACCTGCAGAAAAATTTCTGGTGGACCAGAATGAAACGAGAAGTTGCTCGATATGTCATGGAGTGCGACACCTATCAGAGAGTTAAGGCCGACCATTTGAAACGGGCCAGACTACTTCAGCCATTGAGTATCCCTGCCTGGAAATGGGAAGATATAAGTTTGGATTTCATTGTTGGCCTCCCTCTCACATCTCGGAAGCATGATTCGATTTGGGTTGTTGTTGATAGACTCACAAAGTCTGCTCACTTTCTACCAGTAAACACCAGGTACAGCGTATGGCAATATGCAGAACTATACATAGCAAGAATTCTGTGTCTCTATGGAGTACCCAAGACCATTGTTATAGATCGTGGCCCACAGTTTGTTGTTCGGTTTTGGGAGCAACTGCATGCATCTCTGGGTACTAAGTTGATCCGAAGTTCTGCTTATCATGCCGCTACTGATGGACAAACTGAGCGTGTCAACCAAATCTTGGAAGATATGCTCAGAGCATGTGTCTTAATACATGGTGGTAACTGGGATGAGTATTTACCATATGCAGAATTCTCATACAACAACAGTTACTAAGAGAGTGTAAAAATGTCCCCTTTTGGAGCACTCTATGGTCGGAGTTGTAGAACACCATTGAATTGGTCTGAATCAGGAGAACGAGTAACTTTTGGTCCTGACCTCGTCAAGGATGCAGAAGAAAAGGTTCAGACAATTCAAGCAAATCTCAAGGCTGCTAAATGTCGTCAAGAGAAGTATGCAAACCGACGACGCAGGCCATTGTTTTTCAACAAGAATGATTTTGTCTATCTCCGAGTGTCACCAATGAAGGGCATTCAACGATTTGGGATCAAAGGATAATTAGCACCCCGCTACATTGATCCCATTTAGAATCTTGGACAGATGTGGTCAAGTCGCCTACAAGCTGGAGTTACCACTAAATCTGCCTGGAGTACATAACACGTTTCATGTGTCTCAACTGAAATGATGTCTCAAACGTCCAATTGATGTTGTCTTGGAAGAGTATGATCATCTTCAACCGGACCTCACATACTCCGAGCACCTAATACAAATCCTTGATGAAAAAGAACGCAGAACTCGCAAAAGAATCATTAAATTCTATAAAGTGCAATGGAGTAATCGCTCAGAAGATGAATCCACCTGGGAATCGGAAGAATTTCTGAGTACTCATTACCCGGAATTCTGGTCTTCATTCACAGGTAAATTTTTGCCCCTCTCTAGTCTACTTCGTTCTTAATCTCGGGAGGAGATTTCTTTAAGGAGGAAGGGCTGTGACACCCAGGTGTCCCATTTCTTGCTTAGCACAAATTGCCAAAATTTTGAACTCAAGTTGAGCATGAAATAATAGGGACAAGATAAGAAAGGAATTTCTCAAGCCAAAATAAAACCATGCAAGCAAAAACTTTGAAGAAATTTAAATCTCTATAAACCATGGGCCAAATAATTACATCAGAATTATGGTAATAGTAAAATAGAATTTTGGGCCAAAAACCAGAATTTTATTCCAATAGGAAATCAATCAAATAAATGGTTTAACCCTAGAATTGATTTAACCTTAATTAATAATTCCAATTAAATTATTTCTTGTCTGACCAAAAATACTTCACAAATGAATTGCTCATATCTTAATTAACCCACTGTTCAAATTTTAGTTTAATTGGAATTATGGAAGTAATTTAAATCAATTAAAATTGAACCAGGGACCTCTTTGCAACCTTTTTGAAATCTTGGGGTCCTTTCTGCAAAAATCCCTATCTTCTTTCTCCCGTCGCCTCTCCCGCGCGTGCGCCCGTGCGATTCCCTGCCACCACCTCGGTACTTGCCGCCCCGCCGCGAGGTCGTGTCCCATCCCCGCGCGCATCTCCCCGAAGCTCGCCGCTACCCGCCATGGCTCATATTCCTTTTTCCCTGCCCGAAGCCGGCGCAGTCCTGCCGCCATGGCCACTGGCCGAAGCTCTGACCGGTTCCTAGCGCCAGCCGCTCTCGCCCGCGCATGACCGCCCCGTCCTCTCACCCCTGCTCCCTTTTCTCGTGCCCGCCGCTAGCTGCCGATGCTCCGCGTCCCCTTCATCTCTGCCCAAGGCAACGCTGCACCGCCGCGTCGCTTCACTCTGCCGCGCTCCTCGTTTCCCGGCTCCCGACTGCTCCCCGTCACCTGGCATCGCCAGAGCCTACGCGTGATCGCCTGTCACCTCACCCTGCCCTCCTCCCTCGCCGCACGCCGCTTCCGGCCAAGCAAGCGAGTTGCTTTCCCCTGCCGTGCTCTGCCTCTGCTGCCGCACCGTGCTGCTTTCTCCCCCGCGCCAACGGCTCCCCGAGCCCCGGCATTGCTCCAGCCACGCGCGCGCACCTGCCTCTGGTGTCCAACCAAGAAACCGAGCCCCTTGGCCTATAAATACCTCCCTCTTCACTCCTTTCTCCCCCAACCATCTTCCGCCATTGCCAGAGCCGAACTCGAGCTTGTTTCCCGGCCAAATCCCTCACCCCGAGCCACACCGAGACCACTAGCGAACGCGCCTATCTTCCTGCTGCTTTCCCGTGCAATAGCTCACGCAATCTTCCGGTGAGCTCAAACAACTTGAAGAATCTCCGAACCCTGTTCCCCGACGGCCACCGATGACGCGCTCCCGAATTCCGGCAACCCTGGTGAACCCCATCTCCCTTTCTTCTTCTCATCGATGCGCAAGCTTCTTTCGATCACTCCTCACTCCTCGCTTCTTTGATTCCTCGAGCAAGAACGCCGGCCTTGAACTTTTCCCTGACCGATCCTCTCTGTGCCGCCGTGTTTGTGCCGCCTCCACGGTGAGCCCTACCTTCCGGCCTTCCCCGACGGTCGTCGACCTAATGCCGATCCCCGTCGTGCCCCCGTGATGCTGTAGAAGCCGGCCGCAAATGGTTTGCTGCCCCGCGTCCACCCCGCGACGCCGCCGGACCTCCTCTCTCCGCCGTCGCTCGTCGCTGACCCATCATCGGTAAGTTTCCTACGTCGTGAACCCCCTAGTCTCCTCGCCTCGTCGCGCGTATTATTTTTCCACTCCCACGGTGAGGTTTTGTCACCCACCGTTGCCAGCGGCGAGCCCTCCGGCAAGCCCCGGCCGCACGCCGCCACGCTCCAGCGAAGCTAACTGGCAGCTGAGCTGGCAGCCAGTTGGCGCTGATGTGGCTGCCACATGGCGCTGACGTGTCAATTGTTTAAACCCAGGAAATACCAGAAAACTGATGGAACTTCAAAAATTCATAGTAAATTCATTTTAAGCCCAAATGACCTAAAATCAATTTTGTTAGCTTCATAATAATGTGCCTTATTTTAATAAAATAATAACCAACTGCCTCTGTTAATATAATTTAGTTAATTAAATAACTTGTCCAAACACCAAATAAATCCTTAATAACTCTAGGAATGGAAATTAATTCTGATCTTTTGCATGCACTATTGTTTCATGTTAATGCATCACCCTGATTTTTGGCTAAGTCAAATATGCAGTATTTAATATTCTATTAATTAAGTAATGATTTAACTTGAATAAATGCTAGTAAATAAAATAATACTGTCTAGAGGCTATAACTTGGTAAAAATACACTTCATATATGTCCCTATTCATGGTAAATCACTCAAGTCTAGAATCATCTTGTTACTATTTTAAATTGTTTAATTGTTCTCAAGCTATAACAATCCTAATTAAAATGATCCACACACAGGAAATAACGAAAACCTAATATGTTTCTTTGAAGCATATGGCTTCGAGAACTTGTTAATAAGGTTATTAACATCAAAACACTAATGCAATATGCATCCATCATTTCGTTGCATTTATCCCATCATTACATGTAACGGTATTTCAACACTACCGTTAACCCTTGTTCATCAATAGGTAACGACACTCAGGAGCAGGAGCCCGACGTCCAGCAGGGCCAAGAGCCTGAGGACCAAGAGACTATAGTAGCTAACACTTGCGTGGATCCAGGCAAGCCCCGGTTTGCATTAGCCTCTTTATAAAGTTTTGCTAGTTTAATTCACTACTAGTGTCTATGCTTGAATTGTTGCATTAGGTCATAGGAGTTGATTGGAACCCATGCTTGAATTGTTGCATTAGGTCATAGGAGTTGGTTGGAACCCAACTTGTATGCTTTCCCCAAATGACCTATGTTGTTTTTATTAGAAACTTGGTAGGTTCGGTATTAAGATGCTATGCTTAGTAATTGATAAGTCTCGGTAGTTATCATGATTACTAGGGAATAAATTTGGTCACTAAAATGGAACTTATGTAAAAGAAGTTTATTTTGATGTTTGGCCAGATAGGGAATTTGCATGTGTAGGTTTGTAGCAACACATGGGTGTTGGCTGCGGTAGCCCTGTCTTGCCCACCCTAGGACCCGTCCGTGGTCAGCCCCTTGATCAAGTTTTGAACAGTACCGAATGCATACTAGTTTCATGTGCACTAGTAAACCGATGTAGCATTAAAGATCGCTTATATCAAGGACGGTTAAGGTGTGATGGTCTTAGGACCCCTCGGCTGCAGGAGTGGGCGGTCCATACCCCGAAGTACTGTTGGCAGGACGGCATGCCCACTCGACGTCACCACACCCGGGTCTGGATGTGGGTGGTTTTTCTTGTGAAGGTTGCCATATACGACTTTAATTGGTGCGTATGTGTCATGTTATTCGGGTTTTCGCAGCTGGTGTAAATCAATTGCAATTCCTGTCCCTCGCAGTAATGAGTACCGCTTGTTCACCGTGCCAATCACGTAGTTGCACATGATATCATGGATATGGATTTGTATTGGCTATTACTGGTATATTTTATTGTCCTATTGTTGCACTTATTATTATGTATTGTTTTATTATCTTATTGTTGCAACTAAAGTTATATTCAGCACAACCCAATTAATCTGAAAATAAAACTTGATAGAACTAATAGGTTGCTTAGTGCGAGTCCTTTTTAAACAAGCCACCTATTAGAGCCATTGCATGTCTAGGTTTCTGACGGGTAAGTCTTGCTGAGTAATTAGTACTCAGGCTTTATGCTTATGTGGTTTTCAGGTACTGAAGAAATAGAATTGCCTGTAGATGTGTTGCCTGTAGAAATAGACGTGCAAGTCCCTGAGGGTTGGACTGCCCATTGGGAGTCTGATCTGCCGCCGCAGTGATTGTGAGTGCTGCTAGGGTGTTGATTCTTCGGGCATGAATCATCACCATGCTGTATCGAAGAGCTCATAGATTTTATCGTTATTTCGCTTCCGCTGTTTTCAAAACTTCATGAACTTGTAATTCTGCTGCACTTTGATGTAATAATTGAACTTAAATTTGGATCATTGTTATATTATCAAGTGTCTGCATTATCAGCACCTTCGGGACCTCGATCCTCGGGGAAGGGGCGCCTCAGACTGGACCGTACTGTCACCTGACCAGACTGTCTGGTCCATTTCTCTCTCCAACGGATTCCTCTCTGCCCAGTGCAAGTCCTATTGACCGGACTGTCCGTTCTGTATAGACTCTGGCACAGGTAGATTCCTCGCTCCTTGCTGAAAGTCCCATACAACTCCCCATAGTGACCGTACTGTCCGGTCACCTCTAACCCCTGTGTTCGGTCTCTATGTCCAGAAGCTAAAATTTGTCTTCCTCATTTGACTTCATTTCCCGGCTTCTTTGAATAGCTCCTTGGCTTCTCCACTGTCACCTAGTGCCTATCATTTCACCAAGGAACCTTGCACATCACCGACTAGACATGACCTAAGAGAATGACCTAGACCCCCTTGATAGTCTGGCTTTTCCTATGGACTCAAAACCCTAACCACTAGACAAGTGTACCCAACACTTGCACCATAGCTTGTTCTCCGCTTTGATCCATCTTCATCAACCCTTGGATTCCATCAAGTTCATAAGATTCCATGCTTGTGTTTATTGTCATCAATCACTAAGGCAACCATCATCCATATGATTTGTAATAGAGTTTAGAGATGATTCCTACATAGACAACACTCATGTAGATATTAGCCCACAATTTCATAGTTGTCATCTATCACCGAAACCTTCAATGGTCATGAAGCTTACAATCTCCCCCTTTTTGGTGATTGATGACAACCACTACTTAATCAAAATCCTAACAAGAAACAACCAGGCTAAAAGAGCTACACAAAGATCAAGAGGAACCATAACATCATAAGAGAGAAACGCACAAGGTCCTACTCAATCAAATATCATCTAGAGATACAAGGAAAAGAGAGAAAAGCATACTCTAGATGATAATGCATGTATGTCATGGCAATATATTAAAGGAAATGCATAAAGACAAGCAATGCAAGACATGAATGATGAGAAGCAACATGTTAGCATGACTATGCATAAGAATTAAGAGCAAGCAATCATCATCATGGCATCATACACCAGCATGCAAGATAATTAATGACTACAAGGCACTGCATATGAAAATAAACCAAGTGAATTAAAATAAGTCAAACACAAGTGAATGAAAACCATGACTCATCAAAATCCACGAACATCGAATAACTCCATCAAAAGAAGATCTAAATGTATCTAACTCCCAAAATCCACGAATGCTCCCCTAGATACATGCTACTCTCGATCACGCAGGATCACACTCCCACTCCCCCTAGACCTAGGACTCTTTTACCCCTTTGGCAACAAGCACCAAAAAGTGGGAAAAGATGAAAATCTAAGTGCTCGTGGTCGAAGGAAGTGATGTAGCGACATCCTCTGAGGGCTCTGCTCTTGGCTGCTGCTGTGCTCTCTGAGCCTGTGCCGCCTGAGTATCTAGCTGCTCGAAGAACTCAAGACCTACAGGCGACTCAGACCTGTTGTCCTGCCCTGCTAGTGGGACCGTGGAAGTCTCCTCGGCAACAGTCGTCTAAAGAAGAGCAAGGTCATCCACCTCCTCCTGTGAGTAGCCTCGGTGGACCAGATCCTCTGCTAGCTGAGGTGTGATCGTGCTGACTGTAGCAGTGGATGATGGAGCTGTAGCTGACTATGGTGCTAGCTGGGAGTTTTCACGAGTGGTGTGCACAATGTCTGAGAATATATTCCTGACTGGAATGTGCTGGGATGTAGAGGGTCCTGCCATCTGCGAAGACAAAGAGTGTGAAGGAGAGACAAACAACACAGATACAGAGAAGGCTGACACGGGGGAAAGTAGTGCTGAAGAGTGTCCATCCTGCTTCCCCTGTTGGTATGACCCCTGAGAGTGACAACCCGCTGGACTGAGCTCTCATCAAGGTAGTGAAGGGTCCTAGCTGAGTCTATAGCTGCTGAAACTAGGAAACACTATGGGTCCTAGCTGCTGCCCTGCCTGCCTCTGTGTCATATCTATCATCTAGGCTATTAGGGTGGACATCACCATCAACTGCTATCTCTGAAGCTCTGCCTATCCTCTGATGACCTCCATCATCTAACACTTGTCCGCAGCTGTACTCTGAATGAACTCATACAGACGGCCTGCATGTGCTGCTATAGTGACAGTGTCCTCTGACTGAGTACCCAATGGCTGGGGAGGTGCTCCTGTACTGGCTAACTCAGGAACCACCATCTCTGGATGAGCTGCCTGCTCGTGGGTGACTGGCGGTGACTCATGCTCCTCCTCCCCTGTCTGCTGGCCGAAGGCTGACTGTGATCCCCTAGTGACTCAAGATGAGTAGCTGGTGGTCACCTCAGGGAACGCCTCGTACTGCTCCTCTATCACTAGGCTCATCCTCCACAAGAGATACCAAATATACGGATCGTAGACAAAGTGATGTCCTCCAACCCTCTCAGAGATGACCTCCTCTATCTATCCTATCAGAAGGTCTGCCAACTCAAAGTGTTGCCTCCTCGTGAATGGCTGCTACAGCCCACTGGTGTAGTATAGTGAACTCTCTATAGCCAGACATGGGGATGATAGTCTTGGTGACTATCGCTCTCACCACCTTAGCCTCTATAGTGAGTCTCGCAGGGGCTCTATCAAATCCTGCTGTGTGTGGTGGGGAGGCAATAGGCACCATGTCATATGACGGTAGCTTCCCTCCCTAAGGTCTGCGGGGTAGCTCTAGGGATGGGTAAGCACTCCTGTAGAGCTGAAGGTCTAAAGCAAGGAACCCCAAGCTAGCAATCAGAACCTCCCAGGTCACACGCTGCGGCTACCTTCTGAATAAGAACCAGAACTCTGAGCAGTCTCTGGCAACCTATAGTGTGGCGTAGAACTCAAGCACTATATCCTCCCAGAACCTGTACGGAGCAGTAACTAGCTCTGCTAGCCCTGGTAGGTACATGAAGTACTGCTCCAAGTTAGTGCCGGCTGCTCTCCTCATAGCATCATAGGTCATGAACTGCCATGGCACGAACACTTTGCCCTGCCCCTCATGGCCAGGCAGCGTCTCAACCCCTCTCCAATCCTCTTTTGGAGAACTGTCCAGTACCTCTCTCCTACACGGGGTCCCTGGGGACTAGAACCCATTGCTCAAAGGCAACCAGACGTCGCACCTTAAGGTCCTTTGCAGGAACCTTAAGTATGTTCGGCTCTCCGTCTGCCTGTACCAGTCTCTACAGCCTCCTGGTGCACACTGCACAGGTGCACTCTGGGTCTCCTACCTGGTGAGCTGTCCTCTAGGGGATAGTCTGCATAGCCTGCTGTGTCTCCTCAGTTTCCTCAAGCTCGTCCTCAAACTCTAACTCCTCATATCCTGACTGTGAGATCTCCTCCTATGAACTGTCCTCCTCTGACTTCTCCTGCTGCTGCCTGGAGGATCCCTTCTCCGTAGTTCTTGATGACCTCTCCTAACGAAAAGCCGAAGTATGCTACGGCCACAGAGGTGGTGCAACTCCTACTGCCAGAGGTGCAGTCCTCTACCTGGTGCTCCTCCTGAGACCCTGTGCCTCTGTTGTGTGCTCGATGATCAACCGGGAGCTAGGTGTCCTACGTGACTCCTCCATGTCATCTAGGTGCGTAGCAACTCTCCTGGCTCTCTCTGACTCTGGGTCCCGCCTCTGTCTCTTCTTGCTCTTTGGCTTCTCAGGCATCTTTCCCTTGCCCTTGTGCTGACCTGATCCCTCTTTTCTGACTGTTTTGCTGCCACTGCACGCACGTAGGTAGAGACAGGATAAGTATGAAACCTATATATAAATCTATCACCAAAGCGCCACTAGGAAAGAATACGCAATAGAAATCCTAGCACTGAATGAAGGACATGATCACTAGACAAATATGCAAAGTAACAACAGTGATCATCGACTATATGTGGCTGGTGCAGAGCATGTAGTGTGCAGTCAAATAATAGGCAAATAATCTATCAGCAGACTACATAAGAGGCAAACCCTAGACATGCTATTAATA
This sequence comes from Eleusine coracana subsp. coracana, assembly GCA_032690845.1. Lineage (NCBI taxonomy): Eukaryota > Viridiplantae > Streptophyta > Magnoliopsida > Poales > Poaceae > Eleusine > Eleusine coracana. The sequence goes on from CM064418.1 coordinate 37,390,781, forward strand.
GATAATCAATGAACTAATTGCATCTAGGTTGAGCTAATTAACCAACTAATGCAACCAATCAAGGGCAGTCAATCCAATTGCATCAATTGAAGCTAATTGCTCGAATTAGGGCATAATACAATGAATGGGAGAATAGCAGCAATATCCCGAGGAACTTGAAGCCGAAAACTAGAGAGAACATGTGACCAATCATCGAAGAGTCAAGTTTTGGCTTCCTAGCAATGGGAGTGGAGGGATAAAGGGGGAACCTTTTCCCTGGCAATCGACAGAGGAGAGGGAGGTCGCTGCGGCCAGGAGCTTGCGCGCGCGGGAGTGGAAGTGGAGGCGGCGGCGCTAGGTTGACGGCTACCGGCAGCGATGGGTCAAGGTGGTAGGCAGCATCGGTGATGCTCTGGAGACGGCAGCGTGGCGCTGCGGTGGCTTGGCCGAAGCAGTGGTGCTGCTGGAGGTGGCGGCGGTCCTGCTGGTGCGGCGGCGCGGCCACGCGAGGGTGAGCGGTGGCGCGCGGCAGAGCGGCTTGGCGACGGCGAGGTGAGACGACGTCGGCGAGGGGAGGCGAGTGCGGCGGGTGCACGTTCTCAGCTTCGGTTGATTGGAACAAGGAACAAGACAAGTTGATTTTGACCTAAGTCAAAAATCACGGACGACCGAGATCTAATCAAGGTGAGATCAACGGTCACTGATCCGGAACGCATCATGCGATCAACAATAGTGACCGGACGGTACGTTCTCTAGACCGGACTGCCCTGTCAGCTTTCGGTCTGTTGGCCATTAAGCAGACCGGACGGTACGGTCTCTAGGACCGTTCTGTCCGGTCTCTACAACCAGACTCCCCCTAGGCACCGTGCACAGTGCCACCGGACTATGCGGTCCAGTGATCGGACTGTACAGTCACTCTAGAAATTCTACTGAAACAAGGAATTTCTCCATTTTCCATGTGCTCTCGCCAAACTCACAAATAAACACTATACTTGGAATATAGAGGGAACTCTCAAACACTCCTTTTCAAATAGTGGCACTTTATGGCCTTATAATTTTCGCAAATGCCAAATGAAGAATCGAGCAAATAAGGACCAAGGCAATTAAAAACCAATTGGGTATGTATGAGCCTTAGTCCATGAACCGCGCGAGTAGATTTAACCTCAGAGTTCATAAGAGCTTGCTCAATGGTCATGAAGCACAATCCTTTCGTTTGGTCACACTTACGGAGATGTAATCTAATATAGAGCATGAGGCACAAATATCTCCAAGTGGGACAAGCCTCCTTTGGGTTTCCTATATGATGCATGCAACAAGCATTTTACATATGCAACGAAAGTAAACATGTTATGTGAATGCAAGCAATGTTAAACAAGACACAAAGGAAACCTAACAATGTCAAGTTTGAACCCCTCCCAAGCTTACTCACTATAAGCCATACCCTTGCCTTGAGAGAAGTCAAACCACCATCTCAAGCACTTCCCCTTGCTTATAGCTATCTTGGATGGGTTAGACATTGACTAATTTTTATGTGTTTTCTTTTAGTTATTTACACATGCATGGGTGCAAAGCATACTAGTCACAAAGGAGTCCTAATTACCATGCAATGCAAGAGAAGGAAAAACACACTACAACTACTAAGAAGAAACATGGTTACCTCCCTTATGAGTAGATATGACATTGAGGTCCATCTCACTTGTGGTGGACTTCACATGATCTTCTTGAAAGCACTCGGACCACCACCACCACCATCTAGGTCTTGTTCTTGGGCACCCACTTGTACGTAGGCGATCTCTTAAGATCAACAATGCACTTAGGCACCCATATGATCTTGACCTTCCTCTTCTTGTTTGGTGCTCCCAAGGCCTTAGCTTTCACCTTGCCATCCTTGTTCCTAAAAAGCTTGAAATGTGTGTTCTCATGGAACAAGTTAGCTTTGGGCAAAACAATGGAACTTCTCACTATGGGAAAATCCTTGGTGGCATGGCCATCCTTTCAACACCTCTCGCAATAGTAGTTGTCGGCGAGAAGGGGCTTGATCCATGCGGGGATGGAATCACTCGTCCCTATGATGTCAATGGCGGCGGGATATGAGCCAAGTCCCCGAGACATTGTTCACAAGGTTCCTCCCAAGAATCTCCTTGTGAATGGCTCTACCACATGTGAGCCTCCCGAAGCCATCCGTCACCATCTTCCTCTCTACCACATGTGAGCTTGTGAACCGTCACCACAAATGGCTCAAGAGAAGAAACCTCGACCGAGGTGGTTAGTTCATCACACATAGTAGAGGCATCACTCCTAGATGAACTAGAGGAGGGAGAGGCAAGGTTCTCAACATTGATGGCCTCATAAGTGATCTCAAGGGCCTCATACTTCTCACGTAGCTCTACATGATCACCCTTGAGTTTGTCATAACTCTAGTTTAGGGCCTTATGAGAAGCGACAAGGTTCTTGAGCTCACTCTCAAGCTCACCAAAACGGTCCTTAGCCAACTTACACTCTTTTCTTACCACATCCAACATTTTGGATTTCTTGACAGTGATGTTGTGGGCTTGCTCAAGCATACTCCAAAGCTCGGTACATGAGAGCTCCTCATCATTGCTGTCATCACTGCTCTCATCCTCACTCTCCCCAAGTTGGCTCGTGGCCATGAGGCACGTGAGAGGTGGAAGAAGAGCTCATGGATGTGTGGTCTTGATCATGGCTAGGCCGACCACTTCTTCATCACTTGAGGAAGAGGACTCATCACTTGAGTTTTATCGCTTGTCCACTCTCCAACAAGGGCCTTGTGAGAGAACTTCTTCTTGTAGTCTTGAGCTTTGCCTTTGCCTTTGCTATTATCCTTGTTGAAGTGTCTCTTCTTCTTTTGCTTGGCCTTGGGTTCTTCTTCTTCTTCTTCACTTGAGTATTGTGACTTGAATGCTTCATTCTTGGGCTTTGAGCACTCCCGGACAAAGTGATTCTTTGAGCCACAATTGTAGCACTTTCCCCTTGACTTGGAAGCAAACTTGTTCTTGAATGTCTTCATCTTCTTTATGAGAAGAGACATGTCCTCGATCAAGTCACATTCATCATCATCTTCTTCATCATCATCCTCAATGATCACCTTCTTCTTGTTTTTCTTGCTCTTGCTAAATTCTTGCTTGTCAGTCGGTAGAGCAAGGTTGGATGGTTGAGGATCATCTATCCCCAACTGGTAGCTCTCGAAGGCAGTGATCTTGCCAAGTACATCCTTCATGGTCTTGGTCTTGAGGTCACCTTGCAAGATGAAGGTGATGATGGACTCATACTTGGGATCCTTGAATAGCCTCAAGAATATTCTTATCACCTCAACGTGCTTCATCTTGAAGTCATCCCCACGAGCATTGATCTCCTCCACTGGTACATGAAAATGAGAATAAACTATGTGAGCTCTCTCATGTGGGAATCTAGTGAAGTTACCATACTTGTTCTTCAGCACATAGTGTCTTTCCTCTTTGACATCACTGGTGCCCTCATGGAGCCCCTAAATCTCAGTCCAGATACCATGTGCTATGGAACTAGCATCCAATTGAGCAAAAACATCCTTAGAAATGCGAGCAAACAGAGCATTCTTGGCCTTGGCATTGCACTTAATGAAATCAGGCTCAAGTAAGTTCACATCTGCATCAGACTCGTGAGTGACCATCCATATCTTTGGATCAAGGGACTGCAGGTAGGCTTGCATGCGAGCCTTCCAATAAGCGTAGTCCTCGCCATTGAATATGGGTACACTCCCTGCCTGTCCCGGCATCCTTACTCAAGGCGGTGAAGCCTAGAAAATGAGCACTTGGCTCTAATACCACTTGTAAGGACCGAAGGCGTACCGAGAGGGGGAGGGGGTGAATCACGAAACCAAATACTTCAATTCACACTACTTGAGTCCAACAAGCATTGCAATCTAAACAATTCTAGTAGGCCAAGACCCTACACATGCTAGTGTTCATGATAAGAGAAAGAGCGGAACCCAAACACACTAGCCTATGCAAGCCACAATTCAACGTAGATACTAGAGCACTCAATTGCGGGATAGTAAAGAGAGGGTCAAGAAATGCTCATGATTGTTTTCCTGAGGTCTCGGAAGGATGGCACCTTCCCCTACTCCTTGTTGGACCACTCCTACCGGAGTTCCGGTCCCACTCACCACCAAGTGGAGTTCTCGACCATAACCCCACAATCACTCCTTGAATGAAGACACGGTGTGCCTCACCGCTGCACAAAGCACAAGCTCGCCTTCCTCGAGAACTTGCTGGAATCCCTAAGCCGACATGGGCGCTCACTAGCGATGCCCCTTTCAACGGCGGGCTCAAACCGTGTACCAACGTGCGACGACCATCATAACCAATCACGTTAGGCTGGATCACCAACACCTAACCGGCCTAGGTCTCACCATAGACCAAGAGTAACAATCTAGATCACACCCTCAAGGACACCCTAGCCTTAGATGTGCAAGACGCTCAAGTTACTCTCCACTAGCACTCTCAATATATGCAATATCTCCTCCTAGTCCTCTCCTCTTTTCCTCATGGACCTTACCAAATGCTCCCAGGTAATCCACTGGCCAAGAGTGGTCACAAAGACCCCAGCCACAAAGTTATATAGGCTCCAAACCTCAAACTAGACGTTGCTCCATGAAATCAGCTTTCTGGGCCTACTGACCATACAGTCCGGTCACTGCCTGACCAGACCGTCCGATCACTACAACACAGTGCACCAACGGCTCTAACCACTACTGATTCCTCTACTAACCGGACCATACGATCACCTGACCAGACCATCCGGTCTGTTTCTCTCTCCAGTCCTGAAACATTTCACGCAACAGCTTCCTCCCTGCCCTGTGCAATTGCTACTGACTGGACCGTCCGGTCAGTAGACCAGACTGTCCGGTCTGTACAGACTCTAGAACAGGTAGATTCCTCACTCCTTGCTGAAAGTCCCAGCCAACTCCCCATAGTGACCGTACAGTCCGGTTACTTCTGACCCCCGTCGCTATGGTGGATTGGGCTACATTCGACTGCTTATGAGAAGACCAACAGATCAAATAAGTACCCAAGAAATGGCAAGTACCAAAAGTGCTCTTCCTATCAATTCTACACCCAGCAATGTCCGCATCCGAATACCCAATGAGATCAAGAGATGAAGATGCAGAGTACCAAAGACCAAAATCAAGGGTGTATTTGAGATACCTGAAGATGCGCTTTATAGCCTTGCAATGAGTCAGCCTTGGGGAAGCGTGGAAGCAAGCACAAAGACACACTGCAAAGTGTATGTCAGGTTTTGTTACTGTCAGGTACAAGAGGGCACCAATCATGCTCCCGTACTCCCTTTGGTCCACCGCTTCACAGTTTTCGTCTAGGTCAAGTGCCATTGTAGTGAATATTGGTGTAGACAATGGCTTTACATTGACCATGTCGAACTTCTTCAGGAGATCCGTCGTGTACTTGGCTTGATGTATGAAGTTGCCTTGCTTGCACTGCTTGACTTGAAGTCCAAGAAATAAGGTGAGCTCGCCCATCATCGACATCTGAAATTCACTTTCCATAGCTTCCTGAAATCTGGACACAAGAGCATGAGAGCAACCTCCAAAGATAATATCATCCACGTAAATCTGAACCATTAGAAAGTCATTGCCACGCTTTAGAGTGAACAAGGTTTTATCAACACACCCCATGACATACCCGCGCTCTAGCAAGAAGGTCTTAAGCCTAGCATACCATACCCTAGGTGCTTGCTTTAGCCCGTACAAAGCCTTCTGAAGCTTGTACACACGGTTTGGGTATTTGTGGTGCTCAAAGCCAGGTGGTTGTTTTACATAAACCTCTTCCTCTATGAAACCATTTTAGAAAGCTCTCTTGATATCCATTTGATAGAGTCTAATGCCCTTAGAGGCAGCAAATGCAACCAAGATCCTAATAGCTTCTATGCGTGCAACAGGAGCAAAGGTGAAACCCTGGGCAACAAGCCTAGTCTTGTTTCTAACAACCTCACCATCTTCCCCATGCTTGTTTTTGAAAACCCATTTGGTTCCTATGACATTGATACCAACAAGAGGCTCTACTAGGGTCCATACTTTGTTACTCTCAAAATTTTCCAACTCCTCATGCATGACATTAACCCAATGTTGATCAGATAGTGCGTGTCCAACATCTCGAGGTTCAAAGGTGGTGATGAGGACATCAACGACATACGAACAACGACGACGGAAGACGGCGCGCCAAACCAAGTTGTCACGCCTCCACCTCTCGTCGTTGCGCCTTCTCAAGTTATGGACCCATCTTAAGACGAGACGACGACGTACAAGGGCCCAATCACTAGAGCTCGAGCCCAGGAATTGAAGATGGTTTTGATGCTAAGGAACGACAGCCCAGGATGACGCCCGTGAAGGCCCAAGTAGCCCAAGTCGCGCGACTACCTCTCCACCGCACGCCTCTCTACTTCAGCCGGCCCTAGATGCCGCGCTCCCCCTATTTAGTCAAGGGTTGCGCCCTTGTAATCTTTGAGTTTTGTTTTAAGATTATCTTAGCTATTCATCCGTCTCTCGACATGAATTCAGAACTCCAACTTCGTGCAATACATCAGATTGCTCGCCTCTAATTCTTGCTCGTTCTTCGATTGCGCGTAAGAATTGATCCTCGTGATTTGGTTGATCTTGTTTACCGCAAGGTTAATATCCTCCGGAAGTTGGTTCAGCGATGGCATTGGCGCTTCGGGCTTGCTCGTCGTAGTCGGATCGTGAGGGTCGACATCCACCGAATCGAAGTTATCTACACTCGCCGAAAGATCGGGCACTCTACACCTATCAAGTGGTATCAGATTCCAGTGTTTCTCGGTGAGTTTATCCAAGTCCACATAAACCAAAAACTACAAAAATAATTTTACCCCAGTACGGTTTTGAGCCTATCAATAATTTGCGTTGTTGAGTTTTTGTGCTATCGCTTTTGATCGTTCCTGGTACACGGTGTTTCATTGTTTTCTCCTCATCATCGTCGTATCCTTCCACCACATCGTGTGTTTTTGCCACCACAATTTTCTTTCCGCCACATCTGTTTTCTCCGCCTCGCTCTCCTACTTGGCCACGCGTAACGAGTCTTACTCAGTTGCGTTTTGGTGAGCCGATCACTTGCCAAGTTTTGCACGCAACGTGTTTTGTTTCTTGGCTATGTTGTTACTCCGCAGGGCATTGAGGTGGATAGCAGCAAGGTGGATGCCATTCAGAGTTGGCCACAACCAACAACGGTCACACAGGTTCGTAGTTTTCTTGGTCTTGCAGGCTTCTATCGTCGTTTTGTGCGGGATTTCAGTTCTATTGCTGCACCATTACATGAGCTGACCAAGAAGGGAGCGCCATTTGAGTGGGGTGCACCACTGGACGATGCATTCAACACTTTAAAGGAACGGTTAACTCACGCTCCTCTCTTACAATTGCCTAATTTTGATAAAGTGTTTGAATTGGAATGTGATGCTAGTGGAATTGGTTTGGGTGCTGTTTTGTTACAAGATCATAAACCCATTGCTTATTTTAGTGAGAAGTTAAGTGGTGCTGCCCTTAAATATTCCACTTATGATAAAGAACTTTATGCTTTAGTAAGAACTTTGCAAACATGACAGCATTATTTATGGCCTCGCGAATTTATTATTCATTCTGATCATGAGGCTTTGAAACATATTAGAACCCAGACTAATCTGAACCGTCGGCATGCTAAATGGGTTGAATTTATTGAATCTTTTTCGTACATCATTAAACATAAAAACGGGAAGGAAAATGTGATTGCCGATGCTTTGTCTCGTCGTTATACAATGCTGTCCCAATTAGACTTTAAAATCTTTGGTTTGCAAGCTTTGAAAGATCAGTATGCGAATGATGCTGATTTTCATGATATTATGATGCATTGTAAGGATGGCAAACCTTGGGGGAAATTCCATATGCAGGATGGGTTCCTGTTTCGTGCTAACAAGCTGTGTATTCCAGCTAGCTCGGTTCGTCTTTTGTTGTTACAGGAGGCGCATGGAGGTGGTCTTATGGGTCATTTTGGCGTTTTCAAGACACATGAGGTGTTGGTCGATCACTTCTTTTGGCCACAGATGCGTCGTGACGTTGAGCGCCTTGTTGCCCGCTGTACTACATGTCAAAAAGCTAAATCCCGTTTGGGTAATCATGGTTTGTATATGCCCTTACCTGTTCCCTCTTCTCCTTGGCATGATATTTCAATGGATTTTGTTTTGGGATTGCCTCGTACTAAGAAGGGAAGGGACAGTATTTTTGTGGTGGTTGATCGTTTCTCTAAAATGGCTCACTTTATACCTTGTCATAAAACTGATGATGCCTCCAATGTTGCTGACTTGTTCTTTAGAGAGATTGTTAGACTGCATGGAATTCCTAAAACAATTGTCTCTGATCGTTATGCTAAGTTTCTTAGTCACTTTTGGCGTTCTCTTTGGAATAAATTAGGAACTAAGCTGCTGTTTAGTACTACTTGTCATCCTCAAACTGATGGACAAACAGAGGTAGTAAATAGAACTTTGTCTGCTATGCTTAGAGCTGTTCTAGATAAAAATTTGAGACGTTGGGAAGATTTTTTACCTCATGTTGAATTTGCTTATAATCGTGCTACACATTCTGCCACTAAAATGTGTCCTTTTGAGGTTGTTTATGGCTATGTTCCTAGGGCGCCTATTGATTTGTTTGCTATTGATGCTGAAGATGAACCAAATGTTGATGTTATTGCTCATATTGATCACATGAAACAATTGCATGAAGAAACACAACACAACATTGCCGTTGCTAATAAGAAGTATCAAGTTGCTGGTAGTAAAGGTAGAAAACATATTTCTTTTGAACCTGGTGATTTGGTTTGGTTGCACTTGCGTAAAGATAGATTTCCTACTTTGCGTCGTTCTAAATTAATGCCTCGTGTTGCTGGTCCTTTTAAAGTGCTAACCAAGATTAACGATAATGCTTATGTTCTTGACTTGCCCATGGAGTTTGGTGTTTCCACTAGTTTTAATGTTGCAGATTTGAGACCATATTTGGGTGAGGATGATGCGTTGCCGTCGAGGACGACTTCGCTTCAAGAAGGGGAGGATGATGAGGACATCAACGACATACGAACAACAACGACGGAAGACGGCGCGCCAAACCAAGTTGTCACGCCTCCACCTCTCATCGTTGCGCCTTCTCAAGTTATGGACCCATCTTCCGACGAGACGACGACGTACAAGGGCCCAATCACTAGAGCTCGAGCCCAGGAATTGAAGATGGTTTTGATGCTAAGGAACGACGGCCCAGGATGATGCCCGCGAAGGCCCAAGTAGCCCAAGTCGCGCGACTACCTCTCCACCGCACGCCTCTCTACTTCAGCCGGCCCTAGATGCCGCGCTCCCCCTATTTAGTCAAGGGTTGCGCCCTTGTAATCTTTGAGTTTTGTTTTAAGATTATCTTAGCTATTCATCCGTCTCTCGACGTGAATTCAGAACTCCAACTTCGTGCAATACATCAGATTGCTCGCCTCTAATTCTTGCTCGTTCTTTGATTGCGCGTAAGAATTCATCCTCGTGATCAGGTTGATCTTGTTTACCGCAAGGTTAATATCCTCCGGAAGTTGGTTCAGCGATTGCATTGGCGCTTCGGGTCGTAGTCGGATCGTGAGGGTCGACATCCATCGAATCGAAGTTATCTACACTCGCCGAAAGATCGGGCACTCTACACCTATCAGGTGGCAACAAAGAGAGAATTGGTAAAGCAGGCGAGATCTGCAGACCTTGACTTTGTTGACCTCTCATAGAGATTACCGATCATCTGTTGAGGTGGATGTTGACACTGAATGTGGTGAGGAGCCTCTCTCTCAGAGCGTACCTCCTCATGAACCACAGCTGGAGCTCGCTTGACAACTGTTGAAGTCGATGTAGAAGCTTTTGGACCCTCTGCTGGATTGGTGGAAGCAGCAGGAACAAGCTCGGATGTGGGATGAAATGACTCATCATTCTCATCATCCAAGCCCTATAGGTCCTCTTCTACAAAGATGCTTACTTCCATCTTTTTGGTACCTGCAGTCTCAAGCATATTGCTTCCACAAGAGTTTGATTCATCAAAAGTTACATCACAGGACTCTACGATGGTGTTAGTTTCCAAATTCAAAACTCTGTAGGAATGGTCATAAAGGGTGTAGCCAAGAAAGATGCCATCAAAAGATATTGACTCAAACTTATCAAGATTGCCATGCTTGAGAATGAAGCACATGCAAAGGAAGGTATGCAAATGAGATACAGATGGCTTCCTCCCAAAACGTAGCTCATAGGAAGTCACATTAAGAATTGAGCGCAGGAAAAATCCAATTGGAAACATAGCAAGCAATGCTAATGGTCTCAGCCCAGAACCGCCTCGGAGTCCTATGCTCATCGAGCATCGTACGGGCCATTTCCACCAAGGTTCTATTCTTTCTTTCAACCACACCACTGTGTTGGGGAACACGAGGTGTTGAAAACTAAAGCTCAATACCATGCTCAAGACAGAAATCATCAAAGGAGGAGTTCTTGAACTTGGTGCCATTATCACTGCGGATTGCTCGTAATGCACCAGGGAGTTCCTTGACCAACCTCAAAGCTAAGCTCCAAAAGTGATGAAACACTTCATCCTTGCTCTCAAGAAAGTAAACCCAAGAGTAGCGAGAGTAGTAGTCAACAATCACAAGAACATACCACTTCCCACTCGTCGAACGAACCCGAGAAGGACAATAGTGTCCATATGAAGCAACTCTTCAGTGCGTTCAGTCATCACCAAATTAATTGGTGGATGAGAAGGGGCAAGCATTTTCTCATGAAGACAGGGAGCACAAACCTCGAATCAAGCCTAGGCCACTCAAGCGACATAACAAGTCGAGGCTCATGTGACCTAGTCTCCTATGCCATTTCTAGAGCTCAGAAGAAGATTGGGCAAACAAGCACTTGTGAGAACCAGGAGAACCAGCAAAATCAGCCTGAAAAACTTTCCCAATGCTTGAAATCCCACAAACCAAAGAGCCATTCGAATCAAGAACACAAGAAGCATTTTTCTTAAAGTGCACTTCCAAACCAACATCAAGCAACTGAGAGACAGAGAGGAGATTTACTTGAGATGCTCAACCAAACCAACATCCTTGAGAGTGAATTTTTCATTTATATTTACCGTGCCTCTTGCCTTCACTCTCCCTCTCTTGTCATCTCCAAATGTCACATACTCCCGACGCTTCAAAGGAGTGAGGCTGGATAACCACTTTGCATCTCCGGTCATGTGGCACGAACACCCGGAGTCCATTAGCCACTTGTTCTCCAGGCCTCGACCTGCTACCTACAAAGAATGAGAAGGAAAAATCGATGGCTCAGTACTGGGGTTAGTCAAAAAACATTTGGGAATCCAGCACTTCACCATACGACCGGTAGTAGTCATCAGTGTTCTTTGCACATTATCATTCGAACGCATAGGACGAGAACCACGATGGGGAAAACGTGGCCTGTCAAAGCGTCTCGACTCAAACCTGGGGTTGTGAGGATAGAAATAATCTATGTGAAAGCCAAATCCATGCGAGCAGCGCTCACCACGATGGGGAAAACATGGGGTGCCAAAGCTCTATTGCGCAAATCCTCTGTTTTGTGAATCAAAGCCATATGGGGAATGACCCTGTCCACGATAGGCACAAGAAAAAGGGAAAGGATAAAAACCATCAAAATTGTCATGATGCACACTCCTAGTTAACTCAGCTTGCATCCTCTCAATCCTCTTACTCCTATAATAATACTCATCCAAGTGACTCTTACGACCACAGAACATGCAAATGTAGACACACTCATGTTTAGACTTTGTTTGCACGGGGGGTTTGGGTTTTGGCTTCTCTGTTTTCTTTGGGTTGAAGGAAGGTTTGGGGTTTGGTGGACAGTATGTGTCAGTGGGTTTGATGTATTATTCCTCATCCTTGTTAGTGGGTCAACCTACAAAGAGAGTGAAAATGTGGCTAAGGTTTGAGGTTTGATGGATTGTTCCTCATCCTCTGTCTCTCAGGAAATGGAATCGCACATTCATGTGTTTGATCTTACCATGTTGGATTGGGTTTTTGGCTAAGCATATGGCACTGGAGTTATCACACATGAGTGGAACACTCTTAAAGGTTAACCCACGGGCGCTCATGGTGGACACAATCCATAGGATTTGTGAGCAGCAGATAGCGGTAGCAACATAATCAGCTTCTGTGGTGGATTGGGCTACACTCGACTGCTTACGAGAAGACCAATAGATCAAAGAAGTACCCAAGAAATGGCAAGTACCAGAAGTGCTCTTCCTATCAATTCTACACTCAGCAAAGTGCACATCCGAATACCCAATGAGATCAAGAGATGAAGATGGAGAGTACCAAAGACCAAACTCAAGGGTGTATTTGAGATACCTGAAGATGCGCTTGACAACCTTGCGATGAGTCACCCTTGGGGAAGCCTGTAAGCGAGCACAAAGACACACTGCAAAGTATATGTCAGGTCTTGTCACCGTTAGGTACAAGAGGGAGCCAATCATGCTCCTATACTCCCTTTGGTCCACCGCTTCATAGTCTACGTCTGGGTCAAGTGCCGTTGTAGTGGACATTGGTGTTGACAACGGCTTCACATTGACCATGTTGAACTTCTTTGAGAGATCCTTCATGTACTTGGCTTGATGTATGAAGGTGCCTTGCTTGCACTGCTTGATTTGAAGTCCAAGAAAGAAGGTGATCTCGCCCATCATCGACATCTGAAATTCACCTTCCATGGCTTCCTAAAATCTAGACACAAGAGCATGAGAGGAACCTCCAAAGATAATATCATCCACGTAAATCTGAACCATTAGAAAGTCATTGTCATGCTTTAGAGTGAATAAGGTTTTGTCAACACACCCCATGACATACCCACGCTCTAGCAAGAAGGTCTCAAGCCTAGCATACCATGCCCTAGGTGCTTGCTTTAGCCCGTACAAAGTCTTCTGAAGCTTCTACACACGGTTTGGGTGCTTGTGCTGCTCAAAGTGAAAGGACCGAGTGACCGAGAGGGAGGGGGGGGTGAATTGGGAACTAGCACTATGTACCAAATTCACCAATCTCTAAAACCAACCACTCAAACAACTCCTACAACACGGGCGCTCATGAGCGATGGCCCTTTCAATGGCGGGCTCAAACCGTGTACAAACATGTGACGGGCTTCACAACCAATCATGGTAGCCTCGATCACCGACACCTAACCGGTCTAGGTCTCACCACAGACCATGAGTAACAACCTAGATCATACCCTCAAGGACACCCTAGCCTTAGATGTGCAAGATGCTCAAGTTATTCTCCACTAGCACTCTCAAGATATGCAATATCTCCTCCTAGTGCTCTCCTCTTTTCCTCTTGAACCTTACCAAATGCTCTCAGGTATTTCACTGGCCAAGAGAGGTCACAAAGTCCCTAGCAACGAAGTTATATAGGCTCCCAACCTTAAACTAGCCGTTGCTCCACAAAATCAGTTTTCTGGGCCTACTGATCGTATGGTCCGGTCACTCCCTGACCGGACAGTGCGGTCACTGCAACACAGTGTACCAATGGCTTAGACCACTGCTGATTCCTCTGTAGACTGAACCGTATGGTCACCTGACCGGACCGTTCGATCCGATTCTCTCTCCAGTCCAGAAACATTTTACGCAACAGCTTCCTCTCTGCCCTGTGCAAGTCCTACTCACCAGACTGTCTGGTCAGTAGACCGGACCGTCCAGCCTGTACAGACTCTAGCACAGGCAGATTCCTAGCTCCTCGCTGAAAGTCCGAGACAACTCCACATGGTGACCGTACAGTCCGGTCACCACTGACCCCTCTGTCTGATCTTTATGTCCAGAAGCTGAAACTTGTCGTCCTCGCTTGACTTGATTTCCTGGCTTCTCCGAACATCTCCTTGGCTTCTCCACTGTCACCTAGTGCCTGTGATTTCACCGAGCAACCTTGCACATCACCAACTAGACATCATCTAAGAGAATGACCTAGACCTCCTTGATAGTCTGGTCTTTCCTATGGACTCAAAGCCGCAACAACTAGACAAGTGTTTCCAACACTTCCATTATAGCTTGTTCTCCGCTTTGATCCATCTTCATCAACCCTTGGACTCCATCAAGTTCACAAGCCTCCATGCTTGTGGTAATTGTCATCGATCGCTAAGGCCACCGTTGACAATCATCATAACGAAGAAGAGGTTTCCTACATGAACAACACTCGTGTAGACATTAGTCACATTTCATGTTTGTAATTCATGACCAACATATCATACCTTGTGGTGACTTCAATGGTCATGAACCTTACAATCTCCCCCTTTTCGGTGATGGATGATAACCACTACTTATGATGATCCAAAATGGACGAGCAAGGAAAGAACCAAAAGAAAAGAAGGAATTGGATATCATACATTAGTCCTTACCTTGGAGGTAGTCTCCCCCTTGAGATGTGCTAGGTGTTGAGAGAAAACTACCCACTTATTAAGTGCACTTGAATATCACTCTTGAGTTGAATTTTGTGCCCGTCTTGGTGTCGTGGTCGATGATCTTGTTGAAGTAGACACGCACCAAGGACGTAGATGCTCATGTCGGTGAAGATGTACATTGTCGCCATAGACATGTCCTGTCTTTGTTCTTCTTCATGTTTGTGTAGATGTTTATTTTGATACGGTCTTCATATGTATTTCTTCCCTTTTGTCATCTTCATTTGATCTTCATGTTCTTCTCTCCCTTTTCATGTTTTCAACTTAAGCTTGGGTTTTGGATCTTCATGTTCCTTCTCCCCCTATGTCACCTATCACCAAAACCCAAACCAAAACATAACGAAACCAAGAGGCAAAAGATTGTTGGCAAGAGTTAGGATAACTCCCCCTTTCATGGTGCTCCTCCTTGGTCGTAATGGCGTTCCACCGTAGCTCCCCCTAGACTTTTGGCTCAACAAAATATTTTCTCAAATATGCAAGGGTTAGTCATTTGAGTTGTGGGAATGTATGAGGCACTTGTCTTCGAGCCGCGTGAGTAGATTTATCCTTGGGGTTCAGATGAACATGGCTCAATGAGAATGAAGCACAATTATCACTATTTGATCATCTAGAGAGTCATGTACTCACATTGTAAATGAGCAACTCCCCTTAGACACATGCTTGGGAGCGTGTATGGTATCACAATGCAAAGATGCATGAATGCAAAGAATGCAAATGCAACAAGTATACAATGCATGATGTGATGCTAAAGAAAAGAGAGAGAACCACTACAAACCAAAAGTGTCAACAATGAGTTGTTCCCTTCTCAAGCTTGCTCACAATGGACCATTCTTCAAAGCCTTGGGTACACCATGAACGTCCTTCCCAAGCTTAACCCATGTCCATTGCTATCGCAAGAAGGTCGAAAGTCAACCTACAAAAGAAGAGAAACAAGCACAAAACAAGAACACAAACAACAAAACAAACAAACAAACACTATACATATTTACAAAAGACAAGCTCAAGGGTTACTCATGTGAAGTTGGAGAGGTCGAGAACATTGAGTTCTTCCCTTAGCTTGTTGTAGGTCTTCTCATCGACAGGCTTGGTGAAGATATCCGCCAATTGTTCATGAGTTCGCACACTCACCAACTCGATGTCCTTCTTCTTAACATGATCCCTTATGAAGTAATGCCTCACTTGAATGTGCTTCGCATGACCATGATCTCCCGTTTTGAGGGCCATCTTGATTGCTGCCTCACTATCACAATATAGTGGCATTTGAGTGTAGTTGAGGCCATAATCCGAGAGAGTTTGCCTCATATAGAGAAGTTGAGCACAACATGCTCCCGCTGCCATGTATTCTGCTTTAGCTATCGATAGAGCCACCAATTTTTGCTTCATTGAGCTCCAAGATACTAGAGATCTTCCAAGAAATTGGCAACCTCCCAATGTACTCTTTCTATTGACTTTGCAACCCGCGAAGTCTGAATCCGAATACCCATGTAACTCAAATCTTGTTCCTCTAGGATACAATAAGCCCATGGTAGGTGCGTACTTGAGGTATCTCATTATCCTCTTCACGGCCTTCAAGTGTGACTCCTTTGGATTTGCTTGGTAGCGTGCACACAAGCACACACTAAACATGATGTCCGGTCTTGAGGCGGTGAGATAGAGCAAAGAACCAATCATAGATCTATAGTTGGGCTCATCATCATTTTCTTCACTCACTTAGTTGGGCTTATATTGATTTCTCCTAGTCTTTACTCCTTGAGATGGATTCCCAAAGTTCAAGTCGCGTGAATGATCTTTGTTGATGCCCTTGGGTCTAGGATGGTATTGTTTTAAGTGGGAGGAGCTCTTGGTGAAGTATCTTGTGCATCATGGATTGCTCTCTCTCTTGATATATGAGTGCCTTGGATCCAAGAGAGGTGGAAGAGTCACTCTTATGCTTTCTGGTCTTGGACTTTGAGCTCGAGGTGGATGGGAGGGTGTCTTGTGAAGAGCTAGAAGAAGTGATTTATGGAGAGGTATGTGGGGAAGCTTGTGGCTCACTTCTCACTTGAATTTCATCATCATTTGGTGGGTGAACTCTCAACGAATCATGGGAGGAGCTTATGGGTGTATTTGTGGCATTTTGGGTTGGTTGTTGTACCTCGGAGGAAGAGGTTGGTTGAGGTGGTGGAGTAGAGGGCTCACCAATATCACCATCATTGGCCTCGTGGGGTAAAACCTCGCCCACAGGCATGTTCGTCAAGGTTTCCCTCATAGGCTCATCTCCAATGTTCATTTCACGAAATTCATCTCCCTTCTAAGAACCATTTGACTCATCAAATTGCACATCGTAGGATTCTTCCACACACCCTGTGGCTGAGTTGTAGACCCTATATGCTTTAGAAGTCCCTGAGTACCCAACAAGAATGCCTTCATCAATTCTACTCTCAAATTTCCCGGGCTTTCTCCTCTTCTTGAGAATGTAATACTTGCAGCCAAAGACTCGAAAATAGCAAACATTGGGTTTCTATCCCACCAATAGCTCATATGGTGTCTTCTTCAACAACCAATGGAGATAGACATGATTGGAGGTGTAGCAAGCCGTGTTGATTTTCTCCACCCGAAACCTCTCATGAGTTCCATACTCATCCAACATGGCACAACAAGAGTGATGAGCATCTTATTCTTTCTCTCCACTACTCCATTCTGCTTAGGAGTATATGTAGAGGAGAATTCATGCTTGATGCCTTTCTTGTCACAATATTCCTCTACTATGGTGTTCTTGAACTCAGTTCCATTGTCACTCCTTATCTTCACAATGTTAGCCTTGAACTCATTCTTTGCTCTCCTAGCAAACTTTCTGAAGATACCACTGGCTTGAGATTTGTCCACAAGAAAGAAGGTCCAAGTGTATCTCGTGAAATTATCAACAATCACCAAGCAATATAGATTACCTCCCAGACTCTTGTAATGTGTTGGCCCAAACAAGTCCATATGCAAGAGCTCTTGAGAATGATATGTAGACATGAATGACTTGGTGGGATGTGAAGATGCAACTTCTTTTCCCGCTTGACAAGCGCTGCACAGTCTGTCCTTCTCAAAGGTTACATCCTTTATTCCTTCAACCAGATTCCTCTTGACAATCTTCTTGTGTTGATTCATTCCAACATGTGCCAGTCTCCTATGCCACAACTATCCCTTGGATGCATTAGTGAATAGACATGTGCTTGGTGGCATGTTGCTTGATTGGAAGTCCGTGACATACAAATTCCCATGCCTCACTCCATGAAATACCAGCCCTCTCTTAGCACTCTCAATCATTGCACCATCCTCATGAAATGTGTACTTGAAACCCATGTCACAGTGTTGGCCGATAGACAGAAGGTTGAAGTTGAGGGTTTCCACAAGAAAGACCTTGGAGAGATGGAGGTCATTCGTGATGGCCACCTTGCCCGAGCCTCTAACTCTCCCCTTTGAGTTATCCACAAATGTCACCTTCTCACTTTCTTCGTCTTCATCAATAGTGGTGAACATGGTTGGCTTCCCGGTCATATGTTGACCCTGGTGGTAGCCATAAGAATCCAATGAGTACCTCCACTCTTGTAGTTGACCCTGGTGGTAGCCATAAGACAAGCAGTAGAGGAAGAAGGGTTAGTATCCAAAGCATTGCTTGATTGACTAGCACCAACCTCATTGTGTCGAGCAATAAGACCATCCTCATAGATAGGGATTCTTGCAATCTCGTCCTGAAGTCTCCTCCTGATGGGATAGTGAGGAGCACGATACCTCCAATGTCCATGACCGTCCCCCATGTGCACATCGTTAAGGTTGATGTCGTAATGGGGAGGATCATAGAGTCCAGTGATGTGCTCAAGCACATGTCCCACTTGTGAGTGGAGCACGAGTATCATCTCCATTGCCCTCTCAATTGAGAGCTTGTTGGTCGTAACTACGCACCCACTTATATACCGCAAGAGGATGGTGTATGATTGTAGCACTTTTTCCCTTGAATTGAGTATTCCAAGGTTTATCGAATCCACTGGGACATTAGGGATAATTAAACTAGGTTAACAGTAAAAGATCTAATCAAAGCTACTGTCAAATTCAGGTTGCATGAGGGGAGACTGGCTATCGCAAAGACGCACCAGACAACAAATCTGTCATTGCGCCGATCGCGCAGGTGTTGAGCCGATCGACACACTGATGAATCGTCGCGCTGATCGGCGCAGATGTTGAGCCGATCGGCACACTGGTGGATCTAAGCCAAAGTGCGCCAGATACCTTGTAAGCCTAAGCTATTAAGTGAGTAGCCAAGTATCTACTAGTGAGATTGTAACCAGAGAGTCTAATCGAATAGCATCATAATGGATAATTACATAGATAAGTGAAAACCTATGATGAGAAAGACCACCCTGCTTTCAGAGCGGCTCCCGATTTATCGCTGCCGAGAGGACACCCTTAATCCTGCGAGTATCTTACCCTACTGAACTATCCAATAGTGCTGCGCAGACTTAGTGCTTTCATCGCTAAACCAGACTACTAACATCATCAAGCAACCATAATGAATATAATGTCCGAATACTATCCTAATCACCACGATCAAGATAATATCTACTTACTTAGCCTAGAACTAAGCAATTGGAATAAGCACATGCATGATTATAGAATCAAGATAGACAAAACACCAGAACCATCATCAGCATATTCAATCATCCTTGAGATACATAGAGTAAGATTCTTCCCCGTCGAGATGGCCTAGCTTGACGGATCAACTCTTAACACCAATGGTTCTTGAAACTCAACTAGAGATCTATTCTAACGGGGCAAGCCCCGGTGGCTCTAATTCACGGATCTGTTGTCCCTCTGTCGCCTCTACCTCCTCCTCTATCGAGACTAGGGTTTACAAGTATTTATAGAGGTTCTACTCGTAGAGGACTCGATTTCTAGCAAATAAGGTGATTGCACCAATTGCGCAGGATTACGCCGATCGGCGCAAGCTGTGTCTTCTCGGGTTTCTCTTCTGAGTTGGTTCTTCTACCTTCCACAGCTGCCTTGTGGGCCTTTTCCTTCGAGATAAAGTCTTGTACTGCAAGTCGAGATCTTGAAGTTCCATAAATCTTCTAGGTAAATATCTTCAAGTGTTTTACGTAGATAAACTTCCATAAACATGTGGAATGGGCCTCAATCACTTCTGTGAGCCAAAACACCCTTGCGTCGACCGGCTAATGGACTGTGCCGATTGGTGCACTGGGCTTCTTCAGTGCTTTTCATCAGTTCTAGATTCCTGTCCTCTCCAGCATCACTTTAATCGCCAATTTTACCTATTGCTGCAATAAAGCTCCAAAACAACACATATACAAATATATAGGCAATATCGTAGGTAAATGGCCTAAATTAGTATCAATTATGCTCTAATCGGGGTAATATTCACATGTAAAAGGGGCACTTGTGGAGTGCCAACGAAGCTCATGTCTCCTGTTGACTACCTCCTCAAGTAAGAAACCCCTCTCAGGAGTTGTGATTTGCTGGAGGAGCTTGTCAATCACTTCATGTGGTGGAATTCTCCAAAGTCATCTAAAGAAGATCCTACACACAAAATCATAGATTCTCAATAGATTCTCACAAAGGTCATCATTCAGATTTCTCACAAATTCACCAAGTTCAAAAAAGAGATCCTGTTGGTGAGCTCGACGAAGATGCCAAAGCTGATCTTGTGGTCGAGGAAGTGGTAGAGGTGGAGGCGCCGAGCCGAAGCCACAAGATTGATCATCTCAAATGATCGAGCGAGAATTGTTATTGGTAATCCCCCTGCGCTAATTCTTGGTCCACTCGAGGTGCTTGGAGTAGAACATGGAATGACACTAGAAGTAGAGCTTGACGAAGCGCCCAATGATGAACTTGATGATGATCTTGCTTCAATGGGGTTGTAGAAGATGTTGCAAGGCAATCTTGTAGAGGGATCAAAGAAGTTTGAGCTCGAAGCTACTTCTTTCCCTTTGCTTGAGGATGCTTCATCGTTTGCCTTTGGTGTCTTCCTTCCGGTCATGCTTGCAGTGATCTTTTCATCCTTGAACAGCAGCTCAATCACGTACTTCATGGAGAGACTCTTCTCCATGAGAAGGTCAAGGATGGCGTAGAAGAGCTTGCTACTCAGGAGCAAGGAGAGGATCTTCTCAACTATCACAATCTTGGGAAGGTCGAAGGAAGTTGCCGCAATTCTATCCACCATAGATCACAAGCGAATAAGAGAATCAAGTAAGTCCTCGTTGTCATTAGTAGGAAAAGCAAAGAACTCCTCAACAAGAGAACTACTAGCAAGATCAACAAAAGACTCACAACCATCATCAATACTAGTCATGCTAGTGGAACAAGCAAGATCAAGAGACACACCATAATCAATCATCACATTAGGCTATTGGCACTTCTTAACATTGCACCAAAATATTATCTGGTAACAACGCTCAAAGTGTTGATTGATGTTTGTTATGCTTTAAGAGAAGAGTGAACCAATCCGCAAGCGCACGGAACATCTATTGTAGTGTTTCACCTGGGAGTATTCCAAGGTATCGTATTTATTTTCCTCAGGGAAGCTAGGCGTAAGAGTATCTTGGTTTAACAAAGATATGACTATAAGAGTTATACCAATTGACCAAAGACAGGGGTAAAGATATTCAATGATAAACAGGGGAGCAGTGATACAGGAGAAATCCACACTAAGATAGATAAAAGAGATCGATTAAGCTAGCCGGGAGGACAGCGAGTCTAATTCTAGAATTCCTGAGATAAATTTTCCTAAATCTAGTCAAGCGTCAATAATTCCTAGTTACTCGGGTTGAGCGCTTACACCAAATCCATGGTACAGCCTCGAGTCTTTCACCAATAAGCTTACTTCGGGGCATGACAACGATCCACTAATAGGGTTGGTAACTAACCTCGTGCACTAGTGGGTATGTTACCGCTAGACAACCCTGCTTGAGACTTCCCGAACGTGGTGGGATACTAAATGGACGGACAGGGCTGTCACCACCTGCCGCCTACCACACGGCCCGTGGGGACGAATGCAAATCCAGCTAGTGTTAACTTAGGCACCGCGCCTACGCCTTCACTAGGTATTCCTCCATTGGCCTAGCGGAAGAATAGCCACCAAATAACCAAGTCTAAGTTCTATTCGAGAACTAAACTTAATTAAATCCTAGCCGAGAATCTAGTGAACTATGCTTCAATGTCCTTTCCTGATAATTGTAACTTGAGGAAATTTACTAAGTAAAGATAAATACTAGACAAGATAAATAAGGAAAAGATAATTATATTTAATAAAAGATAAGTCTCACAAAAGGAGAAAAGATACAAGAGAGCTCATCCCAAGACTTCGAGATGATTTTCGACATCCCGTGCTAAGCTCTCGACTAGACTCTAACTCCCAACTAACTGACCTACTCTACTAGTAAGAAAAGTAGTGGAAAATGGACTTCAATGTGCTTCACTTGCTTCCTTTCATTTCTGCCAAATTCCTCCTCTATTTATAGGTGGCGAAGGGTTGGTGGGTACATGTAGGTGAAGGAGAGTCGGTGGGCAAAATTTCCCCTACCGGGCAGCGGGCCACGCCGAGCGGCATGCACCGCCGGGCGGCAGGCTAGGCCGGGCGGCCGTTAGATGGAGTCGGTTCCTGACCGACTAGTCTTTGGTTGGCTCAGATCTTGTCTGATGATGGTTCCTCGGTCGGTTTGCGTCGGCTTTCTCATTTAGGGGTCAGTAGGCCTCATGAGCCTTATGGGCTGGTAACCCTAGGTGGCCAACCCAGGTCGGTCGGCAAGGGAGACTAGGCGGTAGGCCAGGCCGGGCGGCGGCCTGGGCTAGGTGCCAACCCTTTCCGGGTTGGCTCATGACTTCTTCCGGTTTGGCCGCTCGTGGAACCTTTTTCCTTAGCCATATTCCATTACTTTTGGTCCGAGAGGAGAAAACAGCTTCATGGTGGAGTGTTTTGCAGAATTGGCCGGGTCGGATGATGACTCTGTTTTGACTAGCCGGGTGGCTGATTTCAGCCTGATATGACCTTCTCGGCTGGGTTCTGATTTCAGCCGTCACGACCCTTCCCGGGCCCGGATTTCAGCCTCATACAACCCTGTCGACTGACTGTTTTACGGCAGGATCGGCCAACGGGGCGTTTCTTCATGTTTTTACATAATTTTAACCCTTTTGAACCTGCAAACACATATTTTACCAAAACTTGTGGAACTCTATTAGTTTAAACAAATATTCATGAAACTTTGGTCTTTACCTTGCATTTCTTGACCGGTTGGTGACCGATATTGGGTTTTAAGGGCCACCAACACCTCCCCAAGCTTAAAACTTTGCTCGTCCCGAGCAAATTAAAACTTGGAAGTGATGGATCGGGAGTTGCTTCAATATTAGAGCCCTACAAGGATCAAGTGCACAAACACATACTCCTACAATATAGGGGTAATAGTAAACCAGCACAAGTTGATCACTAAGTCTTTCTCATTGTAAGTGGGGCTCTTGGGCATTTTATGACCTTGTCATGATCGGTTGGAACTCAGAACAACTAGTTTAGATTTTGTCCCTCCCACATGATCATGAGTCCAAAGTTTTTGTAATGTTGCATAAGATTGAAAATTTTCCCTCTTGGTCCAATTTTTCACTATGACTCTCATCTCTCAAAAAGTGTATTTCCTCACCAAGTGCTCATCATATTCTCTGAAATTTGGCTTTAAATGTGGAGCTTGGTAGGATGGCACATCTAGTATGCATATTTCGTTAAGTTAAGAGATGCTCATTCCGACCATTTGGAAATAATGTCAAGGGGAGAGGGAGAGAATGGACTCACGCGAAGGAGTGGACTAGCACAATAGCAAAAGTCTTTATCAAAGATTGGATTTTTGTGCTAGAGTGAAAGGATGGTCCTTTATTTTACTCAAAGGATTTAATGAACCTTGACATTTGCACATCTATGAGAGCTGATAATTTTTCTCATTTTTTCTTTCTTTCTTTCTTTCTTCTTTTCTTTCTTTCTTTTTCAGCTCTCATAGTGTAGGGAAGCTAGTTCAATGGTTCAAATATTTTGTTGCAAACTTAATCTGAGCATTTATTTTGGGAAAACCAAAATCTTTCTTGTAGGATCAAGGTTTTCGCAAAGGAGAGATTTTTGGCTAACATGCTTGGTGAAGTGGATGCTTGAATCCAATGTGGAAATCGCATAACCAAGCATGATTATTTGAGAACTCAAAGATTACGTGAAGGAAAATGATTGGCTTTGAAAGTGCAAGTCCCTCAGAAGGATCAAATCCTAACCAAATTCAATGCATACATGGATGGAATAAAAGTGGGTTCATAATTAATATCTGGCCTTGGTAGGAATTTTTCTATCATAGGAAAGACATACACCAAGTAGGGTGGGTTTTATTGCAGCATGGTTTTGAAAGAAATCACTGGACTCTAATCATGAGGAGATCATAGACTCCTCCAAAACATGCTATATCATGAATTCCAACAACTAAACTTGGTGTTTATTAGCCATTTTGCACCCACTAAAACATAGAGAGACTAGCTTATCATCGTGCCGGTCTACCATTACCCACCAAAATGAAGAGTAGAGGTTGTATACTTGAGACTCATAGTGAGCTAATAGAGCAACTATTCATTATTTCCATAGGCAAGGTAGAAACTATGTTCTCAAATTTTATTTGAAAAGGGAAATATTTTTGTTCTTTTTGGTTATGCAAATTTTTATGGTTTTACTTGAAAGCAAAAAAATATTTTTGGGTTTTCATAAATTTTCTCAAAAATGAAAACAACTCAACTAGAGAAAGGGGGAGAGAGAGGATAGAACAAGCGGCACACCTTGGTTTGGGTACCTCCCCAAGCTTAGGTCTTTGCAAGACTTAAGCTTAGACGACTTTCACTGTGGCGGTTGATATTCGATGTTGAAGTGGCCGAACAGTTGGTCCATCACGGAGAGGTTCGTCTGCAGCTGTTCTGATGCTTGTTGCTGCCATTCTTGCCTATCCCTTATGGCTGCTTGTGTTTCTTGGGATCGTTCGTTGGTTTCATAAGCATTGGCAGCCAAGTATTGCATGTCTTCTTCCAACTCTGAAAAGATATATGATGTGAATTGGGCAGAACGTGAAGTTCCTATGCCATCTGGCCGTGTTGAGCACGTACTCGAAATCAGCGAGGACACCGATTCGCTCGAGGAAGTTGTGGTCGAACTTGCGCACGGATGTGAACTCCCGGTCCCTAATGGCGGTGAGTTTGCTTCGTTCGTCATAGTCATTGAACACCATATTTTCCATGAACTTGTCAAACTCTTCATCTTGCATGCTTTGCACCATCAGAGCTTCGGATATGGACATTGTGTCTGAGAGATAACTCGGGGCATACCCATGTTGATGTGGACAAGGGTTCCCGATCTTCCGAAAGGTTCTTGGTAAGTTGATTTGGTCGGAGGCGACACACAAATCGATCCGGCTTCAGACAGCACGTTCTAAACCCCGCAATCGCAGCACGACGTCTCCTCTGGTTATCAACCGTCCAAAAGACGATTGACCTCGCCGAGAAGGCTAATCCCTGCCTGCGAATCAAGAACACAAGCAAGAACAACGAAGAATGCAACACAATTGCAGATGTATGATTAAACTCTCGAAGTTGGGGTCTCACAAACCGATGAACGGCAAAACTGTTTATGAACAGAATTGATCTAAGCAAAACCTGAACCCTAATCGTGCGGCGGTGGCTGTATATAAAGACCCTAGGGTCGTGCAAGACCCTCTGGACGCGCCCCGAATTGGGCTCAACTAGATACAAGGCCCAAAGACAAAAAATAAGCGACGCAGCACCGATATAGATTCTGGACTCTCTCTTGTTTTGACGATTCCTGATGACTCCGGATGAATTTTGACATGAGGCCGGCGGCATTGGAAAGGTCTTCTCCTTATCTTTCCGTGCATATGTAGAACGTCCAAATCCGAGTCCGTATGCGTCCTCGGCGACCGTTTTAGTACAGACTGGTCCTGGGCCCCGAAACAGACTCGAAGTCGATTTTGATTGGGCCTCCACTTTGGCTTCCAAGCCCTTGCTGGCCCTCCACGTTTCCAAATCCTTCTCCCATCATCTCCTGGTCCTCTCCATGGTTTCTAATCATAAAATAATCATTAGGTAGCAAACCATTCTCATGACATATAGCGAAGAACGTAGGAACGAGCTCACCTCTAAATTTAGTTGTCGTGCACGAGCTCTAGTCATTGGACCTTGCAAGTCCAGATTTGGAGGAGTGTTGTGTGTATCCATAGGAGTGATGTCCTCATCACATGTGAAGCTCCTAAGTGCTCGGCTTCTGAGCGCTCACTTGGCATGCGCCTCCCACGGCTCGAGCCGTTGCTGCTGCTGAACTTGGTGTAGAGGCCTCTCCAAATATTTGCCATGCATGCAAAAGGGTTGCTTGGACACAATACCTGAAGGACAAAATGATGATAATGGTTAGCGGTTAGTCATTCGGTTAGTAGTCCAAGTGTTAGTCGTTCAAACGTGCAAGGGTGACAACAAATTCTCTCTAGTTGGTTTTATTGCAGCACACTTTTATTGCTAAGTGCAAAGTGCACTTACTAGAGAGGGCCAATGAAGTGAGAAGAGGAGTACAAAGGGAGAGAGTTTGTGAGGGAGAGAAGATATTTTCAGCCGAAAGTTTTGGGTGGATAAGCAAGGGACAGTGAGCCCGGTATTTATAGGCTCGAGGGGAGCCACGGGACAAAAATTTCTATGCTGGGCGGTGGGACATGCCGGGCGGCAGCCCATGCCGCCCGGCAGGGAAATTTCCTCCATTTACTCAATTATTGCCTTGGTGGTGATGGGAGAGGGCTAGGTCCAAGTGCCATGTGTTCCACTTGCTCGCTTTGTCCAGAATTTTGCTAAGAATGTAGGGAGCAAGGATAAAGTGATGGGATGGCAAAAATTGTATGCTTGCAATGAGTGAGCTGCCACTCATGAGGCCTAGGTGAGTAGGGTGGCAGGTGAGTGTGGGTGGTGAAAGGAGTGAGGTGACACATGTGGCTCTCATTCATTTACTTTCACTCATGGTGGGTCTTTTGATGAGCATTTTTCTTCAAGGGAAGCCTGGCCACACCTCCACCACTCATGGCCATCATCTTTGCATTAAAAGTGCCAAGAATCCGAGAAAAAGTTGTGTCGGGCGGCATGGCTTGCCGCGCAACAGAAATGACCTAGTCGAGTGGTCGTTTTCACGAAAAACGACCCCTAGGGTGCTAAAACTGGACTGGGTTATTTTAGGTTAGGTGGCTAAAGATTAGCTAGCCGGGTGATCATATTTCACCAAATGTGACCTCCTGGGTGTTAGAATTTGATAGAAACTGATCTCCCAAAATTTATCCAGCCGGGTGGTCATTTTCATGGAATATGACCTCCCAGTTTGCTGAAATTTGACTAGTTGGGTTGGATGATCAGATCATCACCCGGAGGGTCGTTTTTGCTGAAATTTGACCTCCCGGGAGCTAAAATTTGACTGGTCGGGTTGGATTCTAGGTACTTGAATATTACCCAGAGGGGTGGTCGTTTCATGAAATACGACCTCCAGGGTGCTAAAAACTGACTGGCTAGGTTGGAGCCTCATATTATCACCCGAGTTGTCGTTTTGATGAAATTTGACCTCCCGGCCAGTAAATTTGGCCAAGCCATCACTAATTTTTTTTAAGTCTAATTTACTGATTAGAGAAAATAAAACTAATTTAATGAGAGGTAAGGAAAACAAGGGGGATAAATAAAAGTTTACCTTCCAACAAGGGTCCGGATTTTACGTCTCGAACAAGATGTTCTCCCATTTAATTCTTCGTGGTGCCCGTCATGGATGGAGAATTTTCCACGATCGGTGTAACTTCTTTCTTCCGCCATACTTGTTTGATTTTCTTTGGCTTGGCGGCGACCTTTCTCTTCATTTCCTATGGCTCGTTCTTCTTCTTGAGCAGCGGTGGTGCACTCTAAACTTTTACCACTGGTGCACCTAATTTTGGTGCAATTGGGTATACTTCTATTTTCTGCACTATGTTAGGATTTTTTCCATGAAAGATGCGTACCTGATTGCATTGTTCCATTCAGGGCTTGAAGGCGAACTTTTCGTCGTGCCCATTAATGTTAAGGTGGATTTCTCCAGCCCCAACATCAATGTTGGCATTTGCGGTGCTAAGGAATGGTCTTCCTAGTATAAGAGGTGTCTTTGCATCGGCCTCCATGTCTAGCACCACAAAATCGACGGGAACAAGAGAGTTCCTTATCCTTACGGGTACGTCCTCCACAATGCCCGCCGGGTAGTGGACTGATTGGTCAGCGAGCTGCAAGCACATTGCCGAAGGGGATAATGAATTGACATCAAGTTTTTCATACACTACCTTTGGCATCACGCTCATGCTCACCCCCAAGTCACAAAGGGCGTTGTTGAATTGCTGCTTCCCGATGGAACAAGGGATGATTGGGCATCCCGAATCTCGCTTCTTTTCCGGGAGGGAGTTCAAGATAGCAGTGCTACATTCCTTTGTCAATTTGACAACCTCCGTGGATGGTATTGGGCGTTTGTTGTTGAGGATGTCTTTTAGGTACTTGGAGTATGTAGGAACCTGCATAGCATCAAGTAGTGGTATGTTGACGTATAGTTTCTTTATTACCTCCACAAACTTCCTAAATTGTTTGTCCACCGTTGGCTTCCTCTGTCGAGGGGGAAATGGCAACACCGGGGTATGATAGAACTCGATCGGTGCTTTCTCGAGGGGTGCTTTTGCCTCCTCAACCTCAATTTCTTCCTCCCCTTCTGACTCTTCATCGGTTGTTCTGTCCTTCCCTGCATTGTTAGGATTTGGCAGATCCTATGTAGATTTTCCACCTCTAGTTGTGATAGCATTAACATTTTCCTTGGGCCTAGCTTCCGGCTGACCGGGGAGCTTACCCGAGTTAGGCTTATCAATAGAGGTGGCCAGCTGAGCAATTTGTGTCTCTAGCATTTTGTTATGGCTAAGCTTGTTTTGCAGAGAGGTATTAAATGCTTCCATACGAGAATCTATGCTTTCTAGGATTTTATCAGTAGCAATAAATTTCCTACTAATACTTTCATTAATTTTAGATTGTCCTAGAACAAGATCATGAAAGGAAGGTTCATTAGGAGTAAACTTGCTAGAGTTACCCATGTTCTCGTCAAAGGAGAGGTTTGGCTTGGACTCCCATCCGAAGTTGTTCGTACGGGGCCTAAACCCGTTGTTGTTGTTGTTACTATTGTTGAGGTAGTTCACTTCTTCTTCTTGAGTCTCCAGACAGTGGCTTCCCATGTGTCCAAGCTTCCTGCAGACTTCTCAAGTCATGCGAGAGTCGAGGGATTGGACACTCTGAGGTGAATCCATTTTCTTCAAAAGTTGATCCATCTTGATTGCTAGCATATCAACACCATTAACTTGGCGGACTCCCCTCATCTTGTGTTGCGGCTGGTTTTACCTCATCATAGCCACTGTAGTTGGCAACCATCTTTTCTATGAGAGTTTGAGCTTCTTTGACCTTCAGGGAGAAGAGGGAACCTCCAGCGGCTGCATCTAGGTGCTCACGAGCGGGACGGTTGAGCTCATGGTAGAAGCTTTGGATTAGCAACCAATCTTGCATTCCATGATGTGGGCATGCCAGAGTATACTCTTGGAAATGCTCCCATGCCTCCTGGATGCTTTCGTTGGTTAGTTGTTGTAAACTTAAAATCTTATTCCACAGGGCGTTGGTTTTGCCTAGCGGGAAGAACTTGGCAAGGAAGGCGTTGGAGCACTTGTCCCATGTGGTGAGCTCTTCTTGATTGTTGTAGAACCACTGCTTTGCCATCCCCAAGAGTGAAAATGGGAAAAGGCGAAGGCGAATGGCCTCAGCGGTCACATAACTCATGGTGAAAGTGCTGCATACCGCGAAAAACTGTTGGAGGTGGGCATTTGCATCTTCCGTTGCCTTGCCACAAAAAGGACTGGCCAAACCATGTTGATTAGGGCTGGTTTCAGCTCATAACCTCCGTTCTGCATGCTCGGGTTTGGACCAGTGCGGATGTTGTCTGTGGTTGGGGCGGAGTAGTCATGGATTGTCTTCTCAGTCATGCTTGGTTGAGCGGACGTGGAAGGATCTTGCGGTTGAGCTGGAGGGATTGGAGGTGCTTCAAGAGCAAGTCTAGGTCGAGGAGGGGTGAGTCATTGACACAGTCTCCTCAACAAAGCCTTCGGATTGTTGTGGTAGTTGTTTGGTAGGTTGAAACCAGTCATAAAGCGTCCTGTTTACACCACGAATAAACAGAACAAGGGTAAGCCCGCTAAGGAAAGAGGTAACTCCTTAATAGAAATATCGATGTTAAAATTCTGATATCTTAGCCTATTGCATCCCCGGCAACGGCGCTAGAAATGCTTGTTGGCACTTCTTAACGTCGCACCAAAATATTATCTGGTAATAATGCTCAAAGTGTTGATCGATGTTTGTTATGCTTTAAGAGAAGAGTGAACCAATCCGCAAGTGCACGGAACATCTATTGTAGCATTTCACCCGGTAGTATTCCAAGGTATCATATTTATTTTCCTCAGGGAATCTAGGCGCAAGAGTATCTTGGTTTGACAAAGATATGACTATAAGAGTTATACCAACTGAACAAAGATAGGGATAAAGATATTCAATGACAAATTGGGGAGCAGTGACATAGGAGAAATCCACACTAAGATAGATAAAAGAGATCGATTAAGATAGTCGGGAGGACAATGACTCTAAGTCTAGAATTCTTAAGATAAATGTCGATGATACATACCATCGGGGTACCTCACAAATAAGGAAAGTAGAGACAGACTCCTACTAGCATAAGAATAGTAGACCAACTAGGATTTTGCCATGTAACCCTGTCCCCCCATATATATAAGGAGGGGCAGAGGTCCTCTTCAAGGGACAAGTCCACAACAAGTCCACAAGTCATAGCATTAGACAATAGAGCTCATAGGGCGATATTAGACACAACTAGACATCATCGTCTAGGTCTACCCTATCAATAAAAATACCACAGAACACAGTACTTAGGGTTTTTACTCTCATAGAGGGGGCCCGAACCTGTCTAAATTGGTGTCTTGTGTTACCATCATCTCTTGATCTCACGCATACCCCTGTCCTACATATAAATCCTCATAGGTGAACCACCGTATGTCTATTGCCAAGATTTAGTCTCGACAATAAATTTTCCAAAATCTAGTCAAGCATCAATAATTCCTAGTTACTCGGGTTGAGCGCTTACACCAAATCCATGGTACAACCTCGAGTCTTTCACCAATAAGCTGACTTCAGGGCATGACAATGATCCACTAATAGGGTCGGTAACTAACCTCGTGCACTAGTGGGCATGTTACCACTAGACAACCCTGCTTGAGACTTACCGAACATGGTGGAATACTAAATGGACGGACAGGGCTGTCACCACCTGCCGCCTACCACACAACCCACGGGGACGAATGCAAATTCAGCTAGTGTTAACTTAGGCACCGCGCCTATGCCTTCACTAGGTATTCCTCCGTTGGCCTAGTGGAAGAATAGCCGGGAAATAACTAGGTTTAAGTTCTATTCGAGAACTAAACTTAACAAAATCCTTGCCGGGAATCAAAGTTCTTTCCTGATAATTATAACTTGAGGAAATTGACTAAGTAAAGATAAATACTTGACAAGATAAATAAAGAAAAGGTAATTATATTTAATAAAAGATAAGTTTACCAAAAGGAGAAAAGATACAAGAGAGCTCGTACCAAGACCCCGAGATGTTATCCGGAATCCAATGGACTTCAATGTGCTTCACTTGCTTCCTTTCATTTCTGCCGAATTCCTCCTCTATTTATAGGTGGCAAAGGGTTGGAGGGTACTTGTAGGAGAAGGAGAGTCGGTGGGTAAAAATTCCCCCGCCGGGCGGTCGGGCATGCCGGGCGGCATGCACCACCGAGCGGCAGGCCAGACCGGGCGGCCGTTGGATGGAGTCGGTTCCCAACTGACTTGTCTTTGGTTGGCTCGGATCTTGTGTTGATGATGGTTCCTGGGTTGGTTTGCGCCAGCTTTCTTGTTTTAGGGTCGGTAGGCCTGATGGGCCTCATGGGCTGGCAACCCTGGGTGGCCAACCTAGGTCGGGTGGCAGGCCAGGCCGGGCGGCGGCCTGGGCCGGGTACCGACCCCTTCCGGGTCCCCTCATGACTTCTCCCGGTTAGGCCACTCGTGGAACCTTTTTCCTTAGCCATATTCCATTACTTTTGGTCCGAGAGGAGAAAATAGCTTCATGGTAGAGTGTTTTGCACAATCGGCTGGTGTGACACCCTAGGTGTCTCACTTCTATTTAGCAAACCTGAAAAGCACAAATCATGAATAATATAGCATGAAATGATGAAGCCTCACTTCAATTTTTAAATTTATTCTAGGTAATTAAAAACCCTACAAAACAAATTGCGAGCCAAAAGAAATTTTATTATGCAACATAGGCGAACTAAATACATAATCATATTACCAATTGTGGGCATTTTACCAATTGTGGAAATACCCCAAATAATTAATTAAAGCATGAAAACCATTCACAATGGGGAATTAATTATAAAATAATTATAAAAATTCTGACCAAATGGGTCTCACCAGAGCACCAGAAGTATCTCTTAGGACCTATGTCCAAAATCCCAAATCAATTGGAGGCCCCTAGCTATTGTCATTGGAATACCTTTGACCAGGGACCATTTTGCGAGGATCTTAAAACTTCAAGGGGTGCAGCATGAAATCTCCCTCTTCTTCCTCCTCACTGGTGCAGAGCCTCCGGTGCAGAGCGCTTCCTGCTCTCCTCCGCATGCCACCGCTTTCTCCGCCTCGGGACTCCTCGCGCGCACTGTGGCACTGACCCTCCTCAGTCGTCCCATCCCCTTTGCCCCGGTCGCAAGACCGCCCAACGGCTTTCTCTTCTCCCTTTTCTCTCTGCACGCCATCGACAGACTGCCGATGACTTCAATTCCACCCCCTCTTCCCTCTCTCGCACCCCACTTGCTCTGTTCCCCTCTGCGCAATTCAAAGCGCACCCAAGAGCCTCCTCAACACTCTCCAACCGTCCTCTCTGCTCTCTGCTCTCCCCATTTTCTCCCTCTGTGCTTTGCTCCTCGCCACCATTACCGAATTAAGCATGAGCTCGACCACCGCTGCTCCCGCTGCCTCCCGAGCCGAGCCAAGGATGCAAATAGTTGCGCACAATCCCACTTCCCCTCCCCACGTTCTCGTCCAGCTGAAATCGCGCGTGCATTTGGCCGAATCAAAGAACATCCGAATCAAGCACCTCCGGTGAGCTCCTCTGCCATGGGCCAAAATTCCCCATCCCTGGTAAGCCTCGTCCCCTCTTTCCACCTCTCACGGACGCGCAACTCATCCACGTGTTTCCCTGACCCTTCATTCCCTTGTTTTCATCGCAAGATTGCCGGCACCACTGTTTTCCCTGGCCGCCGCCTCTGCTCCGCCGGAAATCCCGAGCCGCCTCGCCGACGAGCACTACCCTCCGCTCCTCCCCGAAGCACGCCGACATGATGCCGATCTTCGCCAAGTCTCCATGAAGCTGTAGGAGCAAGTCGCGCATGATTTGCTGCTCGGAGCCATTTTTGCAACACCGTTGAAGATCCTCGTTCCGCCGCCTCTCGTCGCCGACACCCTCGTGGTGAGCTTCCGACCTCACCAACTACCCTGTTGTGTTTGCCTCGACGTGCATGTCGTGTGCGTGGTTGCGCGACGAGATTTCTCCACGTGTACACGCCGGCGGTGAGCTTTGACTGCGCTTCGTTGAGTCCCTGGCGCCGCTGACCCCGTGCACACTGGCACCTACTGGCAGCCGAGCTGGGACCAATGTGGCGCTGACGTGTCGCCCACGTGGCTCCTACGTGGCCACTCCTAAAAACCAGAAATACTAGTGAAATGGCTAGGAATTGCTATTAAATTTTTAAAAACCCTAGTAAATCGAATCCAAATCCAATGTTGCTCAAAGAAATTTTGTTGGATTCATATTTCAGTGCTCTATTTTAGTAGAATTATAAATTGCTGTCTCTGTACAAGTATTTTTTTTATTAATTCATTTGATTGCCAAAACACCAAATAATTCACCCAAAATTCTAGGAATAAAATTAAACCCTGATTTTTTGCATGCTTAGTAAACACATGATTGTATACCACCACAAAGTTTTGTTTGGTAAAATATGAATTACTTTAGGCTCTGGAAATTATTTAGGGTGTTTGCTTAAATTAATTCTAGTAATTATTCTGTAATAAATTTGCTCTTGCCACTTGGCATAAAAATCACTCATATAAGCCTCTGTTCACAGTAAATCACACATGTCCAGAAACATAAATTTATTTTACTAATTAATTTAATTGCTCATATCATTCATTTACCTTGTTTAATTACATAAAGAATATATATACCTAAAATCTTAATTAATAACCCAACTTCTCTGAAGCATATGGCTTCGAGAACATAAAATAATTTTAATTGACATTAAAACACGTTGTGCATGTATGCATCATATCATTGCATAAAATGGTGTTCCGATAAAGCCGTTAATTCAATTCATCATATAGGTAACGACCATCAGGAGCAAGAGGACGACTTTCAGAAGGATGTTGACTCTCAGGAGCAGGAAGTAGAAGTTGTGACAACCCTACTCCGGAAAATAGAGTATGTCGTATAGGATCGTCTCGGGAGATGGTTAACGAAGTAACCATACACAGCATTCACACATGAACATTCATCATTTACAACATTACATCACTTAAGTGCATAATATTACAAGTCCAGAGGTAAAATATAATTAAGTTCAGATCTGCCTGCATATGTCCTTAGTACATATTACACCAATTTGCGGAAGCGGTGAAACGACAAAGCACAACGTTTAGTCCTACGTGAACCATGCCGGCCCTATGCCGATGGCTCACTCATCCAGATTAGGAGAACTAGGGACCCATTCGATGGTCCAGTTCTGAGGCTCCTCACCTTCCCACACAACTTTATTACAACAATCACACTAGGTTGCTTGAGGAAAACCTGAAAAACAACATCGACGCAAAGCCTGAGTATCTAGCATACTCCGCAAGACTTACCCGTCAACCGGTTTGCTAAAACCGACTCCTAGTATGCAGGGGGCTGACCGGGTTTATTTGATAATTGCATAAAAAGCTCCTATTAGTTCTATGCTGCACTTTCAATTTCCTTAAACAAGATTTTACTTTGCTTATTGTAGGACACAGCTACGGTGAGTCTAGCTAGCTGCTAAGACATGAATATAGCTAAAGAGCAATACATCATAGCAACATGTATCCATAGCATAAATAAATTTCATAAACTTAACCATAACTTTACTACTTAACATATCATTGCCGCTGCTCGAACAAGAGGTACTCATAACCGCGCGGGACGACAATTCGAATTGATTTACATCCTGCAGGGAAAACCCAAATACATGACATACGCATCATTTAAGAACACGTATGGCCACCGTTCACAAGATTGCTAAAAGTCGATCTGTGGCCATCGATCCCGAGTACACGTCCTCCCCGCGATACAGTACTTCATATCCGAGGTTTAACCCATGCACTCTCCAGCGGTCCTCAAACCCGTGCATCCACTGTGTTGTTCACATCACCTCTGGATCGACGAGTATGGCCGTCCAACAATACGACGCACAAGTTACTAGGTTTACCAATTCCCATATTAAAGGTATGCACTTGGTACAGTTCAATACTTGTTCGCGGAGTTGCAACGATAGGTGCTCCATTTTTATCAAGTTCATCAACCAATTGAATCATAGTTGAATCTATAACCTACCGTTGACTCCACTAGTTTAAGCATAGCATTTGCTAACGGAAAAGCTTACTAACATACTAATCATAGGTCAGTGCGGGAGTATGTAAGTGTGTTTCATCCAAGTCCTACACTTAATGCACAATACAATATTCCTAACTTGCGATGAAGAAAAAGGACTCGAGTGATAAAATGGGTTATGCACCGGGGCTTGCCTTGGGTGTGATCGTAGTTAGCGTCGTCACCAAAGTGCACTTCAGCTCCTTGCTGGTCCGGTGTGATTTCCACGGTCTCGATTCCTATATGGGATGGACATGCATCAATGCCAAGGAATACACAAGGTTTCATGGAGTTTTCGTAACTAAAGATGGAATGCATGGCATGAAGATTCATGGTACTTCCTCAACAAATAAATTAATGGACTAATCACTCATCCATGACTAGTGTTGCATACTGAAGTATGATATGGTAGCCACTGAATTTTTGAAGAGGACAACTTCTAATTACTAGAAGGCAACTTTTTAATTATCACAATCTTAGTGAAAGTCTACTTTAACATAAGCATGGCCTAAGTGTTGATTAAATGACATCATGGCTGATGATGACATGACAATGTAGTACTTAAGGTTAAATTCCATAAAGTTCATTTTTGAGCTACTTAGCTAAAGTGACCATATGCAAACTAATACTATACATAAAATGGCTCTTTAGTTGCATCACTAGTTCTAGTTCATATAGTTAATCAAGAACCAAAGAATATAATTACACAAGGAGAAATACTACTGCAATTTAAAGATGAGTTATTTTCCATGGACTTCCAGAAATTAATTTATTCCTACTTTCATTAAATACACACATAAAGTAACATTTATATGAAGAAATTCCTAGTTTCTTAGCTATTGATTACTTTCGACAGCAAATCTGTACTTAAGTAACTTCAAATTTTTCATGGGATTTTTCATAAGTGTACAAGTGCATAAGGAACAGGAATGTCAAATTTCATAATTAAATCCCTAGCCAATAATTTATACAAATTCAATTACTGAAAATGAGGATTATGCAATAATACTGAAAATATGCATAAAAATGGAAATGTTCTTTTGCAAAAAGTTTAAGGATGCCCTGAAATGCTTACTGAGCAAATTTCATGAATTTACCATTTACACATAATTACTTATGAATTTATTAAGCAAATTAGGGTTGTGAATTTGATGGATTAAATAATTTAATTTACTGAATAAACTTCGACTTGATCCTGTTTTTCTGGTAGAGCAAGATTTTAGGAGTTGAACAAAATTAATTTCACAATTTTTGGCCTTGTATTTCTCGAGCTATTGAATTTTGAAGTTTATTCAAAGTTCACTCCTATTTACAAATCTGCCACTGGCCGATTTCAAATTCCCCCGTGCGCGCGCGCGGCGGCGTGGCTCTACTGGCTCGCCGGCGGTGATCGGCGGCGAGGCTCGGGACTCGGTGCTTCCCTACGTGATCAGTGACCCAAGGCGATCACGTGGGTGGTGGTGGCCGGAGCGAGGGCTGCCGGAGCTCTGCCGGCAACGAGCGGCGGCGAAGCTCGACGGCGGCCGACGGCGGCAGGCACGCCCAGAGATGGAATCGGCAAGGGGGAAGGTCCCAAAGCATCACCTGGATGCCGCGGTGCTCGTCGACGCGTTGGCTGGAGTTGGGGTGGCCGGGATGGTGGTCGTCGCCGTGAGCCCTCTCCGAGCGGTGGCCGGCGGCGGCTCGGGTTCTCCGGATTCCGATGACGTCTCTGGACGGGTAAGGGAGGGGATCAGTAGGCTTCGAGAGCACTCCCTGGCGCGTGGATTTGTGAGAGGAAGAGGAAGGAGGGGGCTGCCTAGTCAGGGTCGGACGCGGTGGCGCTCAGGCGACCCGAAGCAGGGGAGCTCGCCGGGTCTCCTGGCTGCAGAGAAGGAAGACGACGGTAGCAGCGTTGCGCGGCCTTGCAGGAGCGCCTGGGGCATGCGGGAGCGTTTGTGAGCAGAGAGGGAGGGGAATGAGGTGGTTAAGCCGCTGCTGATCCTTTATCCTTGGCCGGCGGAAGAGAGAACCGAGAGAGGGAGAGAGAGTGGGCGGCGAGCTATCGGGCAGGGAGTGGCTCCTCCGGTGGGGCTTCAATGCTGGCCGGTGGCACAAGCGCGGTTCAGCGGAGCAGTGGCCGGGATAGGTCTACAGGAACCGACGGTGGCTTGTACGTTGCCGTCGGTGTCGATCGGAGACTGGCCGGAGCGAGAGGGAGAGAGAAGTGGCGTGTTGACCCGGCTTGACTTGAACCAGGACTCGGGTTTGATACAATTCGCCACGTTCCCATGCTCCAAATTGGACACCAATGTTTGTGTGGGTTCAGTGAAACGTGTGCTCCAACTTTGCTTTTGGGTGCACCTGCTAGTTTTGCTTTGAGAAATTATGAAAATTCCAAACCCGAAATACACTTTTCTGACTTTGGGGGGATTTTTAGGGGTATTAAATGGTTACCAAAAATTCTGGAAAAATTCTCAAAATTCTATTTTTTTATGGTCATTCAGAATATGTAAAAACATTTGGGTACTTTCATGGGTTTTGATGATGTTTGTGAGTGACCCATATTTGAATATTTTGGAATTTAATTAACTAGGTTTCTTTTCTTTATCCTTTGGCACATGGATTAATCATACTCTAGCTTAGTCATTAATTGAGGTTAGGATTAATTAACTTCATTTTGTGACATGGTATGTCACAGAAGTTGCTAACACTAGTGTTGATCCAGGCAAGCCCCGGTTTGCATTCACCTTTTGTTAAAAGTTTTGCTAGTTTATAATACTACTAGTGTCTATGATTATTGTTGCATTAGGTCATAGGAGTTGGTTGAAACCCACTTTGTATGATATCTAAATGACCTATGCTATTGTCGTTAGAACATTGGTAGGACCCGTACTGTGTCGCTATGCTTAGTAATTGATAGTCTCGATAAGTATTATTACTAAGGAATGAACTTGACCACTGGAACGGGAATTATTAAAAGAAGTTTATTTTTATGTTATGACTGGGCAGGGATAATGCAAGTGTAGGTTTGCAGCAACACATGGGTGTTGACTGTGGTAGCCCTGCCTTGTCGAACCTAGGACCCGTCCGTGGTCGGCCCCTTGATCAAGTATCAAATAGTACCGAATGCATGCTAGCTTATGGGCACTAGGAAACTGATGTAGCATTAAAGGTCACTTGCATTAAGGACGGTTAAGGTGCGTTGGTCATTGACCCTCCTGCTGCTGGAGTGGGCGGTTCTACCATGAAGTACTGTTGGCAGAACGACATGTCCACTCGACGTTACCATACCCGGGCTAAGGTGTAGGTGCTTTTCTTGCGAAAGGTTGCCATATACGACCTTAATTGGTGCGTATGTGTCATGCATCTCGGGTTTTCCCAGCAATGAGTACTGCTTGGTCACTGCGCCAATCACGTAATTGCGCTAATATTAAGGAATGGATCATGTTTCTTATTGATGATGACGATCATTATTATTATTGCTCTTATGCGCCAATCACGTAATTGCGCTAATATTATGGAATGGATCATGTTTCTTATTGATGATGACGATCATTATTATTATTGCTCTTATGTCGTATTAACTTAATATATTGTTTTATTATCCTTTTGTTGCAACTAAAGTTACATTTCGGCTCAAACAATTTAAATTGACAATTAAAACTTGATAGAACTAATAGGTTGCTTAGTGCGAGTCCTTTTAAACAAGCCACCTATTAGAGCCCTTGCATGTCTAGGTGTCCGACGTGTAAGTCTTGCTGAGTAATTAGTACTCAGGCTTTGTGCCATTGTGTTTTCAGGTAATGAAGAAATAGAATTGCCTGTAGATGTGATGCCTTGGGACATGCAAGTCCCTGAGGGTTGGACTGCCCACTGGGAGTCCGACTCGTCGCCACAGTGATGTTGTGTGCTGCTAGTGTGATGTTCTTCGGGCATGGATTATCACTATGTTGTATCGTGGAGCTCGTAGCTTTCTGAACGTTATTTGCTTCCACGATTTTCAAAACATTCATGAACTTGTAATATTCCGCTGCACTCTGATAACCCTAATGATGTAATATTCAACTTAAATTTGGACAAATGTTGTATTATCAAGTGTCTGCGCTGTCAGCACCTTCGGGACCTCGATCCTTCGGGAAGGGGAGCCACAGTTGGGTCGGATGATGACTCTGTTATGACTAGCTGGGTGGCTGATTTTAGCTTGATATGACCTTGTCAGTTGGGTTCTGATTTCAGCTGTCATGACCCTTCCTGGGCTCTGATTTCAGCCTCATACGACCCTGTCGGCCGGCTGTTTTATGACAGGATCGGCCGACGAGGCGTTTCTTCATGTTTTTACATAATTTTGGCCCTTTTGAACCTGCAAACACATATTTCACCAAAACTTGTGGAACTTTATTAGTTTAAGCAAATATTCATGAAACTTTGGTCTTTAACATGCATTTCCCGACCGGTTGGTGGCTGATATTGGGTTTTAAGGGCCACCAACATAGGCACACTAGTAGAGCAACCTATCAAGTCATTGCTAGAAGGATCTAGGCACTCACTAGAACAAGACACATCCACACAATCATCATCATCATCATATACGTGATCATCAGTAAAGGTATTGGCAAAGTCCACAAGAGTATCCATCAACTCATCTGGGATCATGGCATTTATGTAGCTGTTAAAGCGATCCTTCCACGAGCCATGACCCGGCCCCGAATAGGATGACCTCCCAACTCAATTCAGTCACTACTCAAGGCGGTTAAGCCTTATGATGAGCACTTAGCTCTGATACCACTTGAAAGTACCGAGTGACTGAGAGGGGGGGGGGTGAATCGGGAACTTGCACTATGTATCAAATTCGCCAAACCGACCACTCAAACAACTCCTACAACAATTCTAGTGGTGATCACACTAGCAACATAAAAACCCTATGAAACGAGCAACATCTTAGGCATACTAGTGGATCACTCACGTCAAGACAACTCCTATGCAAGCTAGTAATGAAACAATGTGGAAGCACACCACAATGTAGCAAAGGATCCTACTCATGCAATTCCACAAGATAAGAAACTAGTACACACGAGCATGAGTAGTACAATACTTACAAATGTAAGCAATCAAGCCAATGCAATCCTATACATGCTAGTGATCGAATGTGGAAGCTCAAGCACTACTAGCAAGCAAGAAGCCTATTCATGCAAGTCTACAAGGAAATCACCTAGAACATGACAAGCACACAAGCATGAATAGCATGGTATGTAACTGCGGAAAGTAAAGCATCAAAGTAAGGAGTAGAGTAAGAGATGGCTCATGATTTTTTCTCGAGGTCTCGGAAGGATGGCGCCTTCCCCTACTCCTCATTGGACCACTCCTGCCGGAGTTCCGGTCCCTCCTGCCACCAAGTGGAGTTCTCGTCCATGAGCCCGCAATCACTCCCAGAGTGAAGACACGGTGTGTGTCACTGCTGCATAGAGCAGAAGCTCACCTCCCTCGAGAATTTGTCGGACTCCCCGAGGTGACACGGGCGCTCACTAGCGATGCCCCTTTCAACGGCTGGCTCAAACGATGTATAAACGTGTGACAGCCTTCACAACCAATCATGATAGCCTCGATCACCGACACCTAACCGGTCTAGGTCTCACCATAGACCAAGAGTAACAATCTAGATCACACCCTCAAGGACACCCTAGCCTTAGATGTGCAAGATGCTCAAGTTACTCTCCACTAGCACTCTCAAGATATGCAATATCTCCTCCTAGTGCTCTCTTCTTTTCCCCTTGGACCTTATGAAATGCTCTTAGGTATTCCACTGGCCACGAGAGGTCAAAAGGACCCCAACAATGAAGTTATATAGGCTCCCAACATAAAACTAGCCGTTGCTCCACGAAATCAGCTTTCTGAGCCTACTCACCGTATGGTCCAGTCACTCCCTGATCGGACAGTCCGGTCACTGACTGGACCATCCGGTCCAATTCTTTCTCCAGTCCACAAACATTTCACACAATAGCTTCCTCTCTACCCTGTGCAAGTCCTACTGACCGGACCGTCAGGTCAGTAGAGTGGATCATCCGGTCTATACAGACTCTAGCATAGGAAGATTCCTTGCTCCTCGCTGAAAGTCCCAGACAACTCCCCGTAGTGACCGTAAAGTCGAATCACCACCTACCCCTCTGTCCGGCCTTTATGTCTAGAAGCTGAAACTTGTCGTTCTCGCTTGACTTCATTTCCCGGCTTCTCGGAATAGGTCATTGGCTTCTCCACTTTCAACTAGTGCATGTGATGTCACCGAGCAACCTTGCACATCACCGACTAGACATGACCTAAGAGAATGACCTAGACCCCCTTCATAGTCCTGTTTTTCCTATGGACTCAAAGCCCTAACAACTAGACAAGTTCTCCCAACACTTCCACCATAGCTTGTTCTCCACTTTGATCCATCTTCATCAACCCTTGGACTCCATCAAGTTCACAAGCCACCATGCTTGTGGTCATTGTCATCAATCGCCGAGGCCACCGTTGACAATCATCATAAGGTAAAAGAGGTTTTTGACACGAACAACACTCGTGTAGACATTAGTCACATTTCATGTTTGTCATTCATCACCAAAACATCATACCTTGGGGTGACCTCAATGGTCATGAACATTACACAAAGTCAGGTGGCTGTTTTACATAAACCTCTTCCTCTATGAAACCATTTAGGAAAGCACTCTTGACATCCATTTGATAGAGTCTAATGCCCTTAGAGGCAGCAAATGCAAGCAAGATTCTAATGGCTTCTATGCGTGAAACAGGAGCAAAGGTTTCCCCATAGTCTAAGCCCTCCACTTGACTGAAACCCTGGGCTATAAGCCTAGCCTTGTTTCTAACAACCTCACCATCTTCCCCATGCTTGTCTTTAAACACCCATTTGGTTCCTATGACATTGACACCAATAGGAGGCCCTACTAGGGTCCATACTTTGTTTCTCTCAAAATTTTCCAATTCCTAATGCATGGCATTAACCCAATGTTTATCAGATAGTGCGTGTCCAACATCCCGAGGTTCAAAGGTGGCAACAAAGAGAGAATTGGTAAAGCAGGTGAGATGTGCAGACCTTGACCATGTTGTCCTCTCATAGAGATTACCGATCATCTGTTGAGGTGGATGTTGATGCTAGATGTGGTGAGGAGCCTGTCTCTTAGAGCATACCTCCCGGTCAACCACAGCTGGTGCTGGCTCAACAATTGCTGAAGTTGATGTAGAAGCTTCTAGATCCTCTACTGGAGTGGTGGAAGCAGCAGGAACAAGCTCAAATATGGGATGGAATAACTTGTCATCGTCATTATCCAAGCCCTGTAGGTCCTCTTCTACAAAGATTCTCTCCTTCATCTCCTTGGTACCTGCAGTCTCAATCATGTTGCTTGCATAAGAGTTACATCGCATGACTCTACGATAATGTTAGTATCAAAATTAAAAAATCTGTAGGAATGGCCATGACGGGTGTTGGCATGCTTGAGAATGAAGCACTTGCAACCAAACCATTCTGCTTGGGAACACGAGGTGCCGAAAAGTGATGCTCAATACCATGCTCAAGGCAAAAAGCATCAAAGGAGGTGAGAAACCATGTGGATATGTGCCATGGTTTGCTATATTTGTGATGAGTAATTGACTTGAGCGGATTTGATGTTTGAGTTGAAATGCGGGAATCTAGGGATTGCATGGGTTTGCATATCATGGTTACGACTAACCGGAGTTGGTGGAGATATTGGTGATATCGCAGGAGATGGGAAATGTGTTTGCTTGTCTCATGATGTGTATGTCACTAGAGTCGACTTGGCGGTCAACGATGAGAGGATCGGGCATAAGTAGGGGACTTGGGGCCAGACGATCGGGATGCTGGGTAAAGTCAAGGGTGATCCACACCATACACGTGGAGAGGCAAGAAGCATGGACGGTTTTGTGGTTGAGCTTCAAAACCATGGTGGTGATGAAGACGGCGTGTTGACCAAGTCAAGGTAAACGGGATGCTGGTGCAAGTGACAAGGGTGCTCGATGGACAGGGACTGGGAGAGACTTGCAGGTGGTCAGGATCGTGGGACAAGGTGACACGCATCAACATCGAGA
Source organism: Eleusine coracana subsp. coracana (assembly GCA_032690845.1). Lineage (NCBI taxonomy): Eukaryota > Viridiplantae > Streptophyta > Magnoliopsida > Poales > Poaceae > Eleusine > Eleusine coracana. The sequence continues at coordinate 37,434,243 of CM064418.1, forward strand.
AGTCGTGCTTTGAGAAGCGTGCAAGGTGGTTTTTCGGTTTGGGCCTCAAAACCGGTGGCGGCGATTGGAGGTGCACGTGGCACCATCGCGGAGCTTGCGTCGAGGGCAAGCAAAGTTGTGAAGGGCTCGATGGCATTCGGGCGACAAAGAAAAAGATGGACAGTTATGCCCCCGGTGGTAGGTGGGTGTGTTATGTAGGTCAAGGGTAGAGTAGTCATGTGGACAATAGACCCTAGGCCTATATATGGAGAGGTGTGGCTAGTGGGAGAGGTGCCTCTCTTCCATTAGCCTTATGTTAGGGTCTCATTAAAAAATGCTAGGAGAGGACTTCATGTTTTAGAGGAGAGGAGAGGGTGTGTGAGAGACATCTCTTGCTCTTCCAAATAGTGGGAGGAAGAGGGTGGCTTCCTAGCCTTGTAACCATGGATCTTGTAAGCACCTTTCTATGATATGAGAAGTATTCTCGTACTCAAGGTTTCCCTCTTCACTTGAATCCCGAAATTCCCTTTTCCTTATTTTTGGAGCTATTTTTGTGGTGATTCTTGATCTCATTTTTTGGACGAGTTTTTGGCTCGGATTTCTTGAGAAACTTGTTGCCAGGATGAGTTAGAACTATCCTCTATGGATCCTTGACCGAATCAATAGCTCTAGCACCTTCAATTTGAAGGATTTCTCAAGTTTCCCCTCTTTGGTGATCTTGGCACAAGATCTAAAATTCGTGATGATTCCTTGAGCCAATTGAGATGATCTTCTAGGATTAGGGTCATGATGTGATGAGGATTCACTATTCTAAAAATCACATCATTTGGAGTTCGTTTGATTAGGTTTTGGAGAAGATTTGCCAATTTCCCGAAAGTTTCTGCTATTCTGTCGGGGATGATCGGTACTGCTAATGACCTAGACCGGCACTACCGGTGGGTCTGAACTCAAATCGGCTTGCCGATAGGGAGAGTCTGAACACTGCATCGGCACTGCCGATTGCACCGACCGACACTGCCGATCAGTCTTGTCTGTAGGTTCCAGAGAGTCTTGTGTCCCGCACCGGCGCTGCCGATGAGCGTTACCGGCACTGCCGATGGTGCCAACCGGCACTGCCAATGAGAGTCTAGAATTGATCTGTTTTGAGCGCTTCTTGTTTCTTTTTGTTTCCGTTGTGTCTCTTTGCTGTGGTTGATCACTCCTAAGGCTAGTACACCACAAGTTGGTGTGTGTAGTCTTGGTGATTGGGTCGGACGTTGGCTTGGGTTGTTTTTAGAACATATGCCAAGTTCTCTTGGAGAATTTTGATTGGCTCCCATTCACCCCCGTCTGGTCGCTTTCTCGGTCCTTCAATTGGTATCAGAACCGGTTTGATCACTTGTTGACCTTCACCGGTTTTATGATCCGAAGGTGACATGGAGAAGGAGGCTGTTAAGTTGTGGATGTTCGATGAAGAGGACTTTCCCTACTGGAAGTCATGAACCAAAGCGTATCTGCTAATCAAGGACGTGTAATTTGGGAGATTGTTGAGCAGGAGTATGCTATACCACAAGACCTGAACACTGCATCTACGGGTGAGTTTGTCAGGTATGAGAATAATTCCAAAGCTGTCAATGCTCTACTTTCTGCACTTGGTAGGAGTGAGCATGATAGAGTTTCACATCTTCACACTGCTCATGCTATTTTGGTTAAGCTCTGCACATACCATGAGGGTACCAATGAAGTGAACTCTATGCGTAAGGATTCTTACAATAGACAGTACCAAACCATTGCACAAAAACCTGGCGAGTCACTAGATGACACCTTTTGTAGGTTTGAGGCAATTGTGTGCAACATGCGGGCTTGTGGTAACCTTGTGTACAATGACAATGATAGAGCTAAGCAACTGCTGTACTGACTTGATGAAAATGTTTGGGGGGGTTAAAATTGCTGGTCTAGAAGAAACTGCTGAATTCAATTCCTTGAACTGTGAGCTACTGTATAACAAGCTGAAATCTCATGAACTGTCTAGGAAATATCGTCCTAATCTTGCTATTCCTGCTTCTAGCATGGCTTTGCTTTCTAGTTCTCAGAAGGGTGATCACAGTTGTGCTTCTTATGGAACTAACCCCTCACCTGACAAGTCTTCTTTGGAGTTTGCTTTGTCTTCTCTTGTTGCAGCTTTCGATGAACAGATGGAGTGCATTCCTGATGAGGAGCTGTCCTTGCTCACAAGGAAGTTCAGGAAGTTCTACAACAACCGGAAGGAGAGAAGAGGAGGTGGTTCAAGAACCTGCTTCGAGTGCAGTGACCCGGGACACTTCATTGCTCACTGTCCCAAGAAGAAGAAGAAGGCTGGGTACCGCGATAATAACACTGAAGACTTCAAGCAGAAGAAGAACCGCTTCTACAAGTAGGGAAAGAACTCCAAGAGGATCGCCAAGGCCATTGCACGCGCCTATGTTGCCGCCTTGACCGATGTTGACCTCACATCAAGCGAAGGCCTTTCACGCTCGGACGAGGAAGTTGAGAAGCCACGAGTCAAGAGGAAGGATGACTTCACTAGGCTTTGCTTCATGGCAAAGAACGACCACGACACCGACTCTCGATCTGACTCCAACACAAGTGAGGTACCTCCCACTCTTGATGAGCTCTCTTCTGAACTTGATCATTTGCGCGATGTTCTGCTCTTGCAAGATGATAAGCTTCACAGTGCTGTTCGTGAGAGTAGAGAACTTAAGTCTAAGTTAGATAGTGCTGATTTTGAAATTGCTTCACTTAGGTCTAAGCTTGCTAAAGATGACATTGTTGTAGAGTGTGAGTCTTGTCAAGTTGTGATGAGTGATCTTGCACGGAGGGAGAGTGTGCATGCTCAAGTTGTCAGTCAGCTTGAGAGTGCCCTCAAGGAGCTTGATGAGTTCAAAGCTAGACCAACTCTTTTGGGTGCATGTCAAAAGTGCCCCATGCTCACCGATGAATTGGAAGCTTATTCCCTTAATGTCAAAGAGCTTGAGTCCAAGTTGCTTCATGAGACTCACTCGAAAGTTCTCCCACATCTGTGTGAAGTGTGTGTCACCCTCAAGGACAAGCTAGTAATGACTAGGGAGGAAAACAAAGTCCTAATTCAGGAAAATGACTATCTTGTTTCTAGGCTCCAGAGAACCCTAGTGAGTGAGGAAAAGATTGATAGTGATTTGGCAAGAGTGAAGGAGAGTGCTTCTAGGTCAACCTATAACTTGGGCTTTGGATTTCAGAGGTGTGACAAGGAGAGTGAGAATGTGGGTAAGTTTATTCCTAGCTCCAGCTACAAGGATCAGGAAAACACCATCAAACCCACAGACACATACTATCCACCCAATCCAAAACCCTTCTTCAACCTAAAGCAAACAGAGAAGCCAAAACCCAAGCTTGCCATGCAAACCAAGCCTAATCCTAAGGGTGTCTACATTTGTATGTTTTGTGGTCGCAAGGGCCACTTTGATGAAATCTGTTATAGGAATAAGAGGATTGAGAGGAAGCAAGCTAAGTTGACTAGGGATGCTTTTTATGATGATTTTGTTGACTTTCAGCCTCTCTCTTTTTTCTCGTGCCTATCATGGACAGGGTCATTGCTCATATGGCTTTGATTCACGAAATAGAGGCTTTGCGCAATAGCGCTTTGGCGCCCCACATTTTCCCCATCATGGTGACGGTCATTCGCGTGGATTTGGCTTTCACACTCATGATTTCTATCCTCACAACCCAAGGTTTGAGTTGAGACGCTTTGACAGGCCACGTTTTCCCCATCGTGGTTCTTGTCCTATGCGTTCGAATGATAATGTGCAAAGAACTGTGATGACTACTACTGGTCGTATGGTTAAGTGATGGATTCCCAAATCTCTTTTGACTAACCCCAACACTGAGCCATCAACTTTTTCTTCTCGTTCTTTGTAGGCAGCAGGTGGAGGCTTGGAGAACAAATGGTTGATGGACTCTGGGTGTTCGCGCCACATAACCGGAGATGCAAAGTGGTTTTCTAGCCTCACTCCCTTGAAGCGGCGGGAGTATGTGACCTTTGGAGATGACAAGAGAGGGAGAGTGAATGCAAGAGGCGCGGTAAAGGTAAATGAAAAATTCACTCTCAAGGATGTTGGTTTGGTTGAGTATCTCAACTACAATGTCCTCTCTGTCTCTCAGCTTCTTGATGTTGGTTTGGAAGTGCGCTTTAAGTCAAATGCTTCTTGTGTTCTTGATTCGAGTGGTTTCTTAGTTTGTGGGATTTCTCATGGCAGAGTTTTTCAGGCTGATTTTGCTGGTTCTCCTAGTTCTCACAAGTGCTTGTTTGCTCAATCTTCTTCTGAGCTCCGAAAATAGCATAGGAGACTAGGTCACATGAGCTTTGACTTATTATATCGCTTGAGTGGCCTAGGTTTGATCCGAGGATTGCCTAAGCTCAAATTTGATAAGGATTTGGTTTGTGCTCCTTGTCGTCATGTAAAATGATTGCCGCTTCTCATCCACCAATCAATTTGGTGATGACTGAACGCCCTAGAGAGTTGGTTTATATGGACACTGTTGGTCCTTCTTTGGTTCATTCGGTGGGTGGGAAGTGGTATGTTCTTGGGATTGTTGATGACTATTCTCACTACTCTTGAGTCTACTTTGTTGAGAGCAAGGATGAAGTGTTTCATCACTTTCGAAGCTTAGCTTTGAGGTTGTTCAAGGAACTCCCTGGTGCATTATGAGCAATCCACAGTGATAATGATGAGAACATCACTTCTAAGGATACATGCAACACTCCTCCAATTCTATACTTGCAAGGTCCAATGACTAGAGCTCGTGCACGACGACTAAATTTAGAGGTGAGCTCGTTCCTATGTTCTTTATTATATGTCACTTTTGAGAATAGTTTGCTACCTAATGATTATATTGTAATTAAGAACCATGGAGAGGAACATGAGATGATGGGAGGAGGACTTGGAGACGTGGAGGACCAGCAAGGACATGGAGGCCAAGGTGGAGGCCCAACCAAAACCTACTTCGAGTCTGTTTTGGGGCTCAGGACCAGTCTACACTAAAACGGATGTCCAGGACACATACAGACTCGGATTTGGATGTTCTACATATGCACGGAAAGATAAGAAGAAGAAAATTCCAATGACGCCAGTCTCATGCGAAAACTCATCAGGAGTCATCGGGAATCGTTGAAACAAGAGAGGGTCCAGAATCTGTTTCGGTGCTACGTCGCCTGTTTTTGGCCTTTGGGCTTTGTATCTAGTTGAGCCCAATTAGGGGCATGTCCAGAGGGTCTTGCACGACCTTAGGGTCTTTATATACAGCCATCACCGCATCATTAGGCTTCGGGTTTTGCTTAGATTATTCTATTCATAACAGTTTCGCCGTCATCACGGTTTGTGAGACCCCAACTTCGTGAGATTCATAATACTTCTGCAATTGTGTTGCATTCTTCTTTGTTCTTGCTTGTGTTCTTAATTCACAGGCAGGGATTAGCCTTCTCGGCAAGGTCAATTGTTTTAGGATGGTTGATAACCAGAGGAGACGTCGTGCTACGATTGCGGGGTTTAGAATGTGTTGTTTTGAAGCCGGATCGATTTGTGTGTCGCCTCCGACCAAATCAACGTATCCAGAACCTTTCGGAAGATCGGGAACCCTTGTCCACATCAAGAGGTAATCAAAGCTTCAGGTGCACCATTGGATTCATACTACCCTTAGTTAATTTTGTTTTGTGTTCATCCTACCGTCCACAAAAAAGCCCACAAAAAAAATTTCCCCCTCGCCCATAACCACATGTTTAGCCTTTGCATATTTCAAATTCAGAGTCCATAGTGTTGAGTTTGTGCCCTAGTTCTTATGTAGTCGCTGGTTTAGTTTGTGTTTTTGTCGTCAGTAGTGTTTCCCTTGCAACCCTAGCCACCATCCCCTTCACCATCCTCTACTTTGTTGGTTTTTTGTGCTACGGTTGATTGATCAACACACCTAGCCTAGTCCCACCCTAATCCCACCCTAAATACACTGTCAACACCCCGGACCAATCCCCATAAATTCCACTTTCCGCTGCCTCCACGCCGCCAAAAAAAAATCCTACCCGATTCCAAACCCGACTCGGGTTTCTGGAAAACCGACTCTGACCCCCCTTGGGTAAAACGGGTATAACTTTTTGCTCGGTTGTCTGTTTTGACTGAAATTTTTACAGGAGATTCTTGACCCAAAGTTGAGCATACCTACACTAGTCTATGCCCTGTGTGCCCTCGTCAAAAAATTCAAAACAAATCGGGAAGATAAAGAAAAAATTTATTCAAGTTTAAACCCACGTTTTCTGCAACTTCAAGATTTTCTGTAGGTCACATCCTAGCTCTATTTGAGCTGAAATTTTCTGTGGATTCTCCCCAATTGTTAGTGAGTTGGATAAAAATATCAAAAAAATAAAATAAAATAAAAATAAATTTGGGATTTCTACTAGTGCTACATCTAGCCCCCTGAAATTTCTGGATTTGGCTATTTTGCACTTAGCCCCCTATTATCGCTTGTGTGCCTTTGTCTACTTGTTTCTACTTTGCTGTCACTACTGTTCTAGGACATACTTAGACCAGCATCTAGGGACAAGTTACTTGGGCACTTATTCAGCTTTACTATCTGTTTTTGATTTATGTGCCACTCACATATATATATTTGGCCTTTTCTAGCTCTACATATTTCTTCTGGACAACACATAGGTTATTTTGTGACCCTTGCAATCGTGGAACACATCTCCCTGGTATCCTTTGCCTTGCTTTTTAGAATTTTGTAAGAGCTTTGTAAGGAGTTTCCTTTTGCTGTGTTGAGAGGCACCACTACTTAGCTGTTTTATAGGGATAACCTTCACTGTTTGTTTCCTGTTTTGGTGTTTGTGATGGCAGGAATTGACGACGGAGAGATGGCTTCACCCTCACAATTTGCTGAGTGCATGAGCCAAGAGCAGCTCCAGAAGGCTTTGCAGGCTGCTCAGAGTGATTTGGTACAGACAATTACCAGAGTCGTTACTGATGCAGTCAGCAAGCTTCACATTGGAGAAAGCATCGATCGGTTGGAGAAGCGGGTCTCTAAGTTAACCGATCAGGTTGTTGCATTGGAGACCGCTCCTAAGACCAATGATACGAACACCAATAAGAACAACGTTGAAGACGTCCATGATGAAGACACGGTGTATAAGGCTAATGGCACTGTGGATAGGTCAGCTACAAGGACCGACAAATTACGATGTCGTTTGCAACATAATACTCAAGGTATAGGTGGTTTCCATAACTACAATCATCATCCACACGGTAACTATGCTCCAGATGACCCGTATGCTAAAATTAAGTTTTCAATTTCTTCGTTTTCGGGTCAGTATGATGGTGATGTTTATCTTGATTGGGAGATGATTGTAGAACAAAAATTTAATGCCCACCTTGTTCCTGAACAACATAGAGTTAGACAAGCCACTAGTGAGTTTAAGGACTTTGCTATTGTTTGGTGGAGTGGTCTAGCTGCTGAAACTGATTTGCCTACTACTTGGGAAGAACTTAAGGTAGCAATGTGTGATTGTTTTGTTCCTCCTTCTTTTTATATAGAGATTCATAATAAACTGCATGGTTTAGAACAAGGAGATAAAACTGTTCACGAGTACTTTAGTGAGCTTCAGAAGGGTTTGATTCATTGTACTGTAGTTGAAAAAGTAGAGGATCAGATTTTCCGCTTTTATTCTAGTTTGAGAAAAGAAATTCAGGACATCCTTGATTATAAAGAATATTATACCCTCAACCAGTGTTTCCAGTATGCTGCTTGTAGAGAAAGAATTGCAGGGACTTTTCCAGGCTTTTGAGGAGTACAGCAAGTCCAAGAACTTCTACTCTCCGTGGCCGACGGGGACTTCGGGGCTGCCCAAGCCATCTTTTCGGCCGCCCCCACCAGCAGCTACCAAGGGAACCAGTATTGTTTTTGCAGCACCAAGATCAGGACCTGCACCTTCTTCACGCTCAGGTAAAAACTCTGTGCAGGTACCAGCTAGTAGTGCGTCCTCTGTTGCTTCGACGGGGCGCACTACAGGGATTCAGTGCCACCGCTGCCATGGACTTGGTCATGTGCAGAAAGATTGTCCAAGTAGACGGGCATATGTGGCGACAGACGATGGCGGTTATATGAGCACCTCCGATGTGGAGGATGAGGAGGAGGACGTCGCTGCCACTAGTAGTGACCTCGTCCTTGGAGGCGGAGACACCATAGGATACATGAAGACTATTGTTCAGCGTGTCCTTAGCACACAAGTTCATCAGCCCAAGACGATGCAGCGCCACAACTTGTTCTAGATTTTCTTCGTTATCAAGAACCGCCAGTCATCATTGATGGATGCAGCTTTAATAACGTGGTCAGTTCTGATGTGGTCAACAAGCTTGCTTTGACCACACGCCCACAACCACATCCGTACTACATTCAGTGGTTAAACGACTCTGAAAAAGCTAAGGTAATACAAACTTGCAGAGTTCCTTTTTCCATTGGCTCTTATGTGGATTCTATTGATTGTGATGTTGTACCCATGCAAGCATGTTCACTTTTATTGGGTAGACCTTGGGAATTTGATAATGATGCTGTACACTATGGTAGAAGTAATAAGTACACTTTTATGCATAAAGGAACTAAAATTACTTTGTTATCAATGACCCCTGCTGAAATTATACAAGCTGATTTAGAAAGAGCCGCCAGTTTGAAAAATAAAGGTCCTGAAATTCAACAACCAATTAATTCTAATTCTACACGTAGTAATGTTAATGATTCTTCAATTTCTAAGGGTGCTGGAATTAAATTACAAGGTTGTTCATGTCTTGCAACAAAATCTAAGCTTGCTGAAATTTCTGATAATTATGATATTTGCTATGCTTTGATATGCAAACAAGCTTTGTTTTCGCTTGATGATATTGCTTCTAGTGCTTTGCCTCCTGCTGTCACTAACCTTTTGCAGGAGTATGAGGATGTTTTTCCAGCTGAGTTACCCCCGGGATTGCCACCTTTGAGAGGGATTGAGCATCAAATTGATTTGATTCTGGGTGCTACTTTGCCAAACCGTGCTGCTTATAGGACCAACCCTAAGGAGACTAAGGAGATACAACGACAAGTTCAAGACCTTTTGGATTGTGGGTATGTTCGTCAATGACTTAGTCCTTGTGTTGTTCCTGTACTTTTGGTTCCTAAAAAAGATGGTACTTGGCATATGTGTGTAGATTGTAGAGCCATTAATGATACTACTATTAGGTATCATCATCCTATTCCTAGACTAGAAGACATGCTTGATGAGTTATGTGGTGCTATAATTTTCACTAAAATTGATTTGCATAGTGGCTACAATCAAATTAGAATGAAACTTGGAGATGAATGGAAAACAGCTTTCAAAACCAAATTTGGATTATATGAGTGGTTAGTAATGCCTTTTGGTTTAACTAATGCACCTAGTACTTTCATGCGCTTGATGAATGAGGTTTTAAGAGCTTTCATTGGCAAATTTGTGGTAGTTTACTTTGATGATATCTTGATTTATAGCAAATCCATGGATGAACATATGAATCATTTGCGTGCTATTTTTTATGCTTTGCGAGATGCACGTTTATTTGGTAACCTTGAGAAGTGCACCTTTTGCACGGATCGAGTCTCTTTTCTTGGCTATGTTGTGACTCCATAGGGAATTGAGGTGGATGAGGCGAAGATTGAGGCCATAAAGAGCTGGCCTGTACCAAAAATATCACACAGGTGAGGAGTTTTCTTGGTCTTGTAAGTTTCTACCGCCGCTTTGTCAAAGATTTCAGCATCATTGCTGCACCTTTGCATGAGTTGACAAAGAAGGGCATTGATTTCCATTGGGGTAAGTTACATCATGAGTCTTTTGATGCTTTGAAGGATAAACTTACACATGCACCATTGCTGCAATTACCTAATTTTGATAAGATTTTAGAGCTTGGATGTGATGTTAGTGGTATAGGCATTGGTGGTGTTTTGATGCAAGATAGTAAACCTGTTGCATACTTTAGTGAGAAAATTACTGGGCCTGTTTTGAATTACTCCATGTATGATAAGGAATTGTATGCACTTGTACATTGTTTAGAGACGTGGCGTCATTATTTGTTACCCAAAGAATTTGCTATTTATTCTGATCATGAATCACTTAAGTATATTCGTTCTCAATGTAATTTGAACCATAGACATGCTAAATGGATTGAGTTTATTGAGTCTTTTCCTTACATTATTAAACATAAGAAAGGGAAGGATAATGTGACCGCTGATGCTTTATCTAGGCGCTATACTTTATTGTCTCAACTTGATTGTTGAATTTTTGTACTTGAGGCAATTAAAGAACAATATGCTGCTGATGTTGATTTTAAGGAGGTATTGCTGCATTGTAAAGAAGGTTGTGCATGGAACAAATTTGTGTTGACTGATGGATTCTTGTTTAGAGCTAATCGCCTGTGCATTCTAGTTGGTTCTGTTCGTCTTTTGTTGTTATAGGAGGCGCATGGAGGTGGATTGATGGGTCATTTTGATGGGTCAATTTGAAGCAACAGGAAGAATGTTTGCCTCATGTTGAGTTTGCATATAATCGGGCAACACATTCTAGTACCAAGGTAATTCCTTCCAAGGTAGTGTATGGTTTTGATCCCCGTACTCCACTTGATATACTTCCTCTACCTATTCTTGAGAGAGGTCATGTTGATGCTAAGGAGCGTGCTGAATTTATTTTGCAAATGCATGAGACCACTAGACTTAGTATTGAAAAGATGAATGACAAGTATAAAATTGCTGGTAGTAAAGATAGAAAAGAAGTAAAACTTGATTTAGGAGATTTAGTATGGTTACACTTGAGAAAGGATAGATTAATGCCTAGAGCTGATGGTCCTTTCAAAATAATTGAGAAGATTAATGATAATGCATACAAACTTGAGTTGCCTCCCGAGTTCGGGGCTAGTCCTACTTTTAACATTTCAGATTTGAAACCATACTTGGGAGAAGAGGATGAGCTTGAGTCGAGGACGACTCCACTTCAAGAGGGGGAGGATTATGGGGACATCACTCCTAAGGATACATGCAACACTCCTCCAATTCTAGACTTGCAAGGTCCAATAACTAGAGCTCGTGCATGATGACTAAACTTAGAGGTGAGCTCGTTCCTACGTTCTTCATTATATGTCACTTTTGAGAATGGTTTGCTACCTAATGACTATATTGTAATTAGGAACCATAGAGAGGACCAGGAGATGATGGGAGAAGGACTTGGAGACGTGGAGGACCAGCAAGGACATGGAAGCCAAGGTGGAGGCCCAACCAAAACATACAGCCACTGCCGCACCATTAGGGTTCGGGTTTTGCTTAGATTATTCTGTTCATAACAGTTTCACCGTCATCATGGTTTGTGAGACCCCAACTTCATGAGATTCATAATACATTTGCAATTGTGTTGCATTCTTCTTTGTTCTTGCTTATGTTCTTGATTCGCAGGTAGGGATTAGCCTTCTCGGCGAGGTCAATCATTTTAGGACGGTTGATAACCAAAGGAGACGTCGTGCTGCGATTGCGGGGTTTAGAACATGCTGTTCTAAAGCCGGATCGATTTGTGTGTCGCCTCCGACCAAATCAACGTATCCAGAACCTTTTGGAAGATCTGGAACCCTTGACCACATCAGATAATGGCACCGAGTTCAAGAACTCCTCCTTTGATGCCTTCTGTCCTGAGCATCAGTTTTCAGCACCTCGTGTACCTCAGCAGCACGGTGTGGTCGAAAGAAAGAACAGAACTTTGGTGGAAATGGCCAGGACGATGCTCGATGAGTATAGGACTCCGAGGCGGTTCTGGGCTGAGGCCATTAGCACTGCTTGCTATGTTTCCAATTGAATTTTCTTGCGCTCAATTCTTAATGTGACTTCTTATGAGCTAGTTTTGGGAGGAAGCCATCTGTTTCTCATTTGCATGCTTTTGGCTACAAGTGCTTTATTCTCAAGCGTGGCAATCTTGATAAGTTTGAGTCGAGATCTTCCAATGGCATCTTTCTTGGTTACTCTCTTCATGGTCATTCCTACAGAGTTTTGAATTTGGAAACTAACACCATCGTAGAGTCCTGCGATGTGACCTTTGATGAATCAAACTCTTGTGCAAGGAATATGATTGAGACTGCAGGTACTAAGGAGATGGAGGAGAGCATCTTTGTAGAAGAGGACCTATAGGGCTTTGATGATGATGATGATGATTCACTTCATCTCTCATCTGAGCTTGTTCCTGCTGCTACCACCACTCTAGCAGAGGGTCCAGAAGCTTCTACATCCACTTCAGCAGCTGTCGAGCAAGCTCCAGCCATGGTTGAGGGAGAGGTACACTCTGAGAGAGAGGCTCCTCACCACATTCAGTGTCGATATCCACCTCAACAAATGATTGGTAATCTCTATGAGAGGACAACAAGATCAAGGTCTGCACATCTTGCTTGCTTTACCAATTCTCTCTTCGTTGCAACCTTTGAACCTCGAGATGTTGGACACGCACTATCTGATGAACATTGAGTTAATGTCATGCATAAGGAGTTGGAAAACTTTGAGAGAAAAAAAGTCTGGACCCATGTAGAGCCTCCCAAAAATGTCAATGTCATAGGAACCAAGTGGGTGTTTAAAAATAAACATAGGGATGGTGAGGTTGTGAGAAACAAGGCTAGGCTAGTTGCTCAAGGTTTTAGCCAAGTGGAGGGCTTAGATTATGGTGAAACCTTTGCTCGTGTTGCTTGCATAGAAGCCATTAGGATCTTTCTTGCATTTGCTGCCTCCAAGGGCATTAGACTCTATCAAATGGATGTCAAGAGTGCTTTCCTAAATGGTTTCATAGAGGAAGAAGTGTATGTGAGGCAACCCCCTGGCTTTGAGCACCACAAATACCCAAACCGTGTGTACAAGCTTTAGAAAGCTTTATACGGGCTAAAGCAAGCACCTAGGGCATGGTATGCTAGGCTTAAGACTTTCTTGCTAGAGCGCGGGTATGTCATGGGGTGTGTTGACAAAACCTTGTTCACTCTTAGGCATGGCAATGACTTTCTAATGGTTCAGATTTACGTGGATAATATCATCTTTGGTGGTTCCTCTCATGTTCTTGTGTCTAGATTTCAGGAAGCCACGGAAAGCGAATTTTAGATGTCGATGATGGGCGAGCTCACCTTCTTTCTTGGGCTTCAAATCAAGCAGTGCAAGCAAGGCACTTTCATTCATCAAGCCAAGTACACGAAGGATCTCCTGAAGAAGTTTGACATGGTCAATGTGAAGCCGTTGTCTACACGTCCACTACAACGTCATTTGACCTTGATGAAGACTGTGAAGCGGTGGATCAAAGGGAGTACAAGAGCATGATTGCCTCCCTCAAGTACCTGACAGCGACAAGACCCAACATACACTTTGCGGTGTGTCTTTGTGCTCACTTTCAAGCTTCCCCAAGGGTGACTCATCCCAAGGCTGTCAAGTGCATCTTCAAGTATCTCAAATACACCCTTGAGTTCAGTCTTTGGTACTCTGCATCTTCATCTCTTTATCTCATTGGGTATTCAGATACGGACTTTGCTGGGTGTAGAATTGATAGGAAGAGCACTTCTGGTACATGTCATTTCTTGGGTACTTCATTGATCTGTTGGTCTTCTCGTAAGCAGTCGAGTGTTGCCCAATCCACTATAGAGGCTGAGTATGTAGCTGCTGCTTACAAATCCTATGGATTGTATCTACCATGAGAGACTATGGGTTAACATTTAAGGGTGTTCCACTCATGTGTGATAATTCTAGTGCCATATGCTTAGCCAAAAACCCAATCCAACATGGTAAGGTCAAACACATCAATGTGCAATTTCACTTCTTGAGAGACAATGTTGAAAAGGGGGACGTTGAGCTCAAATACATTGATACCAAAAACCAACTAGCTGATATCCTCACCAAGCCCCAAGATGCTTCTAGACAAGCTTTTCTTCGGGGGGAACTTGGTATTTGTCATCCTTATGGCTTTATTTGAGGGGAGTTGGTGTTCTCTTGTATATATGTATCTTACCTTTTATACATTGCATCTCATATGTAATATATGCATTGGTAGATGAGCTTTGATTCTTATGCTTTCTTGCATTTCTCCTTGCTATAATTGAGTTTGAGCTAAGTTGTGTGGATGTGATGGTAATCTCTCATGCTTAGATTTTCTAGATGGCCTGTTATAGACTCATGTGAGCAACTTGCTAATCTTAAAGGTAAACTAAGATTCTTATGAATCTTATGATCTAAACTTGCTAAAACTTGCTCACCATGTGTATAAGTACTTTTATCCTTGTTGAAGCTTGCATTGAGGCTAGTCTAGAGGATGTCTTGGCTTTGGCACCTTGTATTTGCGAAATGTGGCTTTGCAAATGTTTAGCTCATGATGGAACATTGTGGGAACGTTTGTTCCTTTTGCCGCAAAGGCATGGATTAGAAGTAACATAAAAATGCTAAATCCAAACATTGTACTTCGAAGCCTCGGGGTGTTTGTCATACCCGGTCGTGCGACCCTCCACGTTAGGAGCTACATGAGGATAACATAAGAGTAATGCTTTTTTCTTTTCTTATGAGTTTCTATTGCATATGTGAGCATTTGTAGAGCTTATTTTCTTCGAATGCTTGTTGCCTTAGTTGAGATTGAGACTGGCTAGTATCTTTTGATTCACTTGATGTTTGTTTTTCCTTGGATGGGAGTACTTACACATGTGGTGGCAGATTTTATCATGATAAGCAAAATTTGATTCTATCTAAGCTAGTCAATCTTTCTACTTAGCTTGTATTGCTCTTGGTGTTTATGCCTTGCTATCTATTTTTGATCTTTGTATGGTTGTGCGCCATTGCTTTTACACTTCATGTCTCGTTGTTTATGGCTAGCAATGTTAAATGCTTGTTTGCATAATTGTTGAAGCTCCTTAGGTTTACATTTTCATGCATTGCATGTTTGTTTGTTCTTTTGCCTCTTTGATGAGTTCATTGCCAAAGGGGGAGAAAATTTTGGGGTCATGCACAAATAATGCTCAAAAACTTGTATGATCCATTTTGCACTACATGAGACCTACCACAACTTGTGGGTGAGCATTTTCTTGCGCTTTTCACATTCTTTGCGTCTCAAGTCGCTTTCTTTGCTAACTCTTGGTTTTGTGATCCCTACTTGCTAGATGGCTTGTTTTCACCTTTTCTTTGGGCTTGGCCATTTGGACGTGCTTATTCGGCTTCGTATTTCAATCTCTAATCTTTGTGCATTTGGTGTTGTCAATGTACTCATCAAGGGGGAGATTAAGAAACCATGTGGATATGTGCCATGGTTTGCTATATTTGTGATGAGTAATTGACTTGAGCGGATTTGATGTTTGAGTTGAAATACGGAAATCCAGGGATTGCATGGGTTTGCATATCATGATTATGACTAACTGGAGTTGGTGGATATATTGGTGATATCGTAGGAGATGGGAAATGTGTTTGCTTGTCTCATAATGTGTAGGTCACTGGAGTCGACTTGGCGGTCAAAGGCGAGAGGATAAGGCACAAGTAGGGGACTTGGGGCCAGACGATCGGGATGCTGGGTGAAGTCAAGGGTGATCCACACCGTACACGTGGAGAGGCAAGAAGCACGGACGGTTTCGCGGTTGAGCCACAAAACCGCGGTGGTGATGAAGACGGTATGTTGACCAAGTCAAGGTTAACGGGATGCCGGTTCAAGTGACAAGGGGGCCCGATGGACAGGGACTGGGAGAGACTTGCCGGTGGTCAGGATCACGGGACAAGGTGATATGTGTCGACATAGAGAAGTCACGCTTTGAGAAGCATGCAAGGCAATTTCCCGGTTTGGGCCTCAAAACCGGTGGCGGCGATTGGAGGTGCATGTGGTACCATCGCGGAGCTTGCGTCGAGGGCAAACAAAGTTGTGAAGGGCTTGATGGCATTCGGGCAACAAAGAAAAAGATGGACACTTATGCCCCCGGTGGTAGGTAGGAGTGTTATGTAGGTCAAGGATAGAGTGGTCATGTGGACAATAGACCCTAGGCCTATATAAGGAGAGGTGTGGCTAGTGGGAGAGGTGCCTCTCTTCCATTAGCCTTGTGTTAGGATCTCATTAAAAAATGCTAGGAGAGGAGAGGGTGTGTGAGAGACATCTCTTGCTCTTCCAAATAGTGGGAGGAAGAGGGTGGCTACCTAGCCTTGTAACCATGGATCTTGTAAGCACCTTTCTATGATATGAGAAGTATTCTCGTGCTCAAGATTTCCCTCTTCACTTGAATCCCGAAATTCCCTTTTTCTTATTTTTGGAGCTATTTTCGTGGTGATTTTCAATCTCATTTTTTGGATGAGTTTTTGGCTCGGATTTCTTGAGAAACTTGTTGCTAGGATGAGCTAGAACAATCCTCTATGGATCCTTGACCGAATCAATAGCTCTAGCACCTTCGATTTGAAGGATTTCTCAAGTTTCCCCTCTCTGGTGTTCTTGGCACAAGATCTGAAATTCGTGATGATTTCTTGAGCCAATTGAGATGATCTTCTAGGATTAGGGTTGTGATGTGATGAGGATTGACTGGTCCCAAAATTGCATCATTTAGAGTTTGTTTGATTAGGTTTTGGAGAAGATTTGCTAATTTCCCGAAAGTTTCTACTGTTCTGTTGGAGACGATCGGCACTGCCGATGACCTGGACCGGTACTGCCGGTGGGTCTAAACTCAAATCGGCTTGCCGATAGGGAGAGTCTGAACCCCGCACCAGCACTGCCGATTGCGCCGACCGGCACTGCCGATCTGTCTTGTCTGTAGGTTCCAGAGAGTCTTGTGTCCCGCATCGACACTGCCGATGAGCGTGACCGGCACTGCCGATGGTGCCAACCAGCACTGCCGATGAGAGTCTAGAATTGATCTGTTTTGAGCGCTTCTTGTTTCTTTTTGTTTCCGCTGTGTCTCTTTGTTGTGGTTGATCACTCCTAGGGCTAGTACACCACAAGTTGGTGTGTGTAGTCTTAGTGATTGGTTCGGAGGTTGGCTTGGGTTGTTTTTGGGACATATACCAAGTTCTCTTGGAGAAATTTGATTGGCTCCCATTCACCCCCCGTCTGATCGCCTTGTCGGTCCTTCAGGAGGAGTTCTTGAACTTGGTGCCATTATCACTGCGGATTGCTCGTAATGCACCAGGGAGTTCCTTGAACAACCTTAAAGCTAATCTCCGAAAGTGATGAAACACTTCATCCTTGCTCTCAAGAAAGTAAACCCAAGAGTAGCGAGAGTAGTCATCAACAATCACAGGAACATACTACTTCCCACCCGCTGATCGAACCTGAGAAGGACCAACAGTGTCCATATGAAGCAGCTCTCCAGGGTGTTCCATGATGACAAGGAGCACAAACCATTTCCTTATCAAACTTGAGCTTTGGTAATCCTTGGATCAAGCCTAGGTCACTCAAGCGACATAACATGTCAAAGCTCATGTGACCTAGTCTCCTATGCCATTTCCAGAGCTGAGAAGAAGATTGGGCAAACAAGCACTTGTGAGAACCAGTAGAACCAGCAAAATCATCTTGAAGAACTTTCCCAATGCTAGAAATCCCACAAACCAATAAGCCATTCAAAACAGGAACACAAGAAGCATTTTTCTTAAAGCGCACTTCCAAACCAACATCAAGCAACTGAGAGACATAGAGGAGATTCTACTTGAGATGTTCAACCAAACCAACATCCTTGATAGTGAATTTTTCATTTACCTTTACCGCTCCCCTTGCCTTCACTCTCCCTCTCTTGTCATCTCCAAAGGTCACATACTCCCGGCGCTTCAAGGGAGTGAGGCTAGAGAACCACTTTGCATCTCCAGTCATGTGGCGCGAACACCCAGAGTCCATTAGCCACTTGTTCTCCTGGCCACCACCTGCCTACAAAGAACAAGAAGGAAAAGTCGATGGCTCAGTGCTGGGGTTGGTCAAAAAGCATTTGGGAATCCAGCACTTTACCATACGACCGGTAGTAGTCATCATAGTTCTTTGCACATTATCATTCGAACACATGGGACGAGAACTACGATGGGGAAACCGTGGCCTATCAAAGTGTCTCAACTCAAGCCCAGGGTTGTGAGGATAGAAATCATCTGTGTGAAAGCCAAATCCATGCAAGTGACGCTCACCACAATGGGGAAAACGTGGGGCACCAAAGCGCTGCTGCGCAAAGCCTCTGTTTCATGAATCAAAGCCATATGAGTAATGACCCTATTCACGATAGGCATGAGAAAAAGAGCGAGGCTGAAAACCATCAAAATCATCATGATGCACATTCCTAGTTAACTCAGCTTGCATCCTCTCAATTCTCTTATGCCTATAACAGTATTCATCCAAGTGACCCTTATGACCACAGAACATGCAAATGTAGACACTCTCATGTTTAGGCTTTGTTTGCACAGGAGGTTTGGGATTTGGCTTCTCTGTTTGCCTTGGGTTGAAGGAAGGTTTGAGGTTTGGTGGATAGTATGTGTCAGTGGGTTTGATGGATGGTTCCTCATCCTTGTAGCTAGAGCTAGGCACAAACTTACCGACATTTGCACTCTCTTTATTAAACCTCTCAAATCCCAAGCCCAAGTTGTAGGTTGACCTACTAGCACTCTCTTTCACTCTTTCCAAGTCACTTTCAATCTTCTCCTCACTCAGTAGGGTTCTTTGAAGCCTAGAAACAAGATAGTCATTTTCTTGGACTAGGACTTACTTTGTTTTCCTCCCAAGTGATTACTAGCTTGTCCTTAAGATAGACACACACTTCACATGGTGGTGGAAGGACCATAGAGCGAGTCTCATTTAGCAACTTGGACTCGAGCTCTTTGACTTTGCGGGTTTGAGCTTCCAACTCACTAGTGAGTTTGGGGCACTTCTGACATGCACCCAAAGGAGTTGGTCTCGCCTTGAATTCATCAAGCTCTTTAAGGGCACTCTCAAGCTGACTGGAAACTTGAGCATGCACACTTTTCCTCTGTGCAAGATCATTCAACACAACTTGACAAGACTCATACACAGCAACAATGTCATCTCTAGCAAGCTTGGACCAAAGCGAAGTGATCTCAGATTCAACACTCTCTAATTTAGACTTAAGCTCTCTACTCTCATGAACAGCTCTGCGAAGCTTATCATCTTGCATGAGCAAAACATCGCGCAAATGATCAAGTTCAGAAGAGAGCTCATAAAGAGTGGGAGGTACACCTCTTATGTCAAAGTCGGAGCCAGAGCTGGTGTCATGGTCGTTCTTTGCCATGAACCAAAGCCCAGTGAAGTTGTCCTTCCTCTTGACTCATGGCTTCTCAACCTCCTCCTCAGAGCTTGTGAGACCCTCGCTTGATATGAGGTCGACATCGCTCAAGGCGGCAACGCAGGCACGTGCAATGGCCTTGGTGAACTTCTTGGAGTTTTTTCCCTTCTTGTAGAAGCTTCCGTGTTGTTGTCACGGTACCCGATCTTTGCCATTCCCTGCTTGAAGTCTTCCGTGTTGTTGTCACGGTACCCGATCTTCTTCTTCTTCTTGGGACAGTTAGCAATGAAGTGTCTCGGGGCACCACACTCAAAGCTGGTTCTTGAACCACCACCTCTTCTCTCCTTCCAGTTGTTGTAGAACTTCTTGAACTTCTTTGTGAGCAAGGCCAGCTCCTCGTCAGGAATGCATTCCATCTGTTCATCAGCAGCTGCAATAAGAGAACAAAGAGCATACTCCAAAAAAGACTTGTCAAGTGAGGGGTTAGTTCCATAAGAAGCACCACTGTGATCACCCTTTTGAGAGCTAGAAAGCAAAGCCATGCTAGAAGGAGGATTAACATGATTAGGACGAGATTTCCTAGACAATTCATGATATTTCAGCTTGCTATATAGTTGCTTACAGTTTGGGGTATTGAATTCAGCAGTTTCCTCTAAAGCAGCAATTTTAACCCCTCAAACATTCTCATCAAGTGAATACAATAGTTGCTTAGCTCTATCATTATCACTGTACACAAGGTAGCCACGAGCCCTCAAGTTGCACACAATAGGCTCAAACCTACGAAAAGTGTCATCAAGAGACTCACTAGGTTTTTGTGCAAAGGTTTGGTACTATCTATTGTAAGAGTCCTTACGCATAGACTTGACTTGATTGGAACCCTCATTCTATGTGCAAAGCTTTTCCCATGTGGCGTGTGCAGTATCAAGATGAGCAGCACGGTCATGTTCACTCCTACCTATAGTAGAAAGCACGATATTGACAACTTTAGAGTTGTCCTCATACCTATTTAACTCACCTACTGGCGCGGTGTTGAGGTTGGGCAGTATGGCGTAGTCCTGCTCAACAATCTTCCAAATTACACGTCCTTGGCTTAAGAGATAAGCCTTGGTCCGTGACTTCCAGTAGGGAAAGTCCTCTTCATCAAACATCCAGAGCTTGACCACATGCTTCTCCATGTCGCCTTCAGATCACAAAGCTAGTGAAGGTCAACTAGTGATCAAACCAGCTCTAATACCAATTGAAGGACCGAGAAAGCGACCAGAGGGGGGGGGGGGGTTGAATGGGAGCCAATTAAAATTCTCAACAAGAACTTGGCCAATGTCCCAATTACAAGCCAAGCCAACCTCTAATCCTATCACCAAGGCTATACACACTAACTTGTGATGTACTACCCTTAGGAGTGATCAACAACAGCAGTGGAATACAGCGGAAACTAGGAAGAACATCAAAGACTCAAAGTAGTCAAGAAACACACACATGTCAAGCCTTACTGGACTACCATCGGCAGTGCCGATCACTACCATCGGTAGTGCCGGTTAATACCATCGGTAGTGCCGGTAACTCCCATCAGCAGTGCTGGTGCGGGATTCTGAGGATGCAGGAAAGCAGTAGTCGGAGCATATCGGCAGTGCTGGTTGTTGCCATCGGCAGTGCCGGTGCGGGGTTCAGACTTGAGTCACTGGAGTGTTGCTGTGAGTTCAAACAGCCATCGGCAATGCCGATCGACACTTTCCAAAACAAAAACTTGCTCGAAACATGGCAAGGAAATTATCAAAACCTAACCAAATGAACTCCAAAAATCACGAAACTTGGATAGCAGATGTCTCATGGTAGGATGCTCCTTCTCCAAGTGGAATCACACAAAAATGTAAAAAATTCATAGCGAGCACCAAGATCCCTCAAGAAATTTGTACTAAAACCCACTTAAAAGCGAGATAAAAAATCTCCACGAAAATAGATCCAAAAATAGGGAAAAAAGATAAATTCGGGATTTAGGGAGAAAGGAAGATGTTGAGCACAAAGATAATTCTCATATCATGGAAACATGCTTACAAGATCCAAAGGTACAAGGCTAGGAAGCCACCCTCTTCCTCCCACTATTTGGAAGAGAAAGAGATATCTCTCACACACCCTCTCCTCTCTTCTAAAACATGAAAACCTCTCCTACCACTTTAAATGAAGACCTAAGGCAAGGCTAACGGAAATAGAGACACCTCTTCTACCAGCCCTACCTATCCTTATATAGGCCTAAGGGTTGTCCACATGACCACACTACGCTTGACCTACATAACACTACCACCTACCACCAGGGGCAAACTTGTCCATCTTTCTCCTTGTCGCCCGAACGGCATCAAGCTCTTCACAACTTTGCTTTGCCTCGACGCAAGCTCTGCGACGATGCCATGTGCACCTCCAATCGCCGCCATTGAGGCCCAAACTGGGAAACAGCCTTGCATGCTTCTCAAAGCGTGACTTCTCGATGTTGATGCGTGTCACCTCGTCCATTGGGCCACTGGCATGTCTCTCCGCGTCCCCGTCCATTGGGCCCCCTTGTCACTTGCACCGGCTTCCCGCTTGCCTTGACTTGGTCAACACGCCATCTTTATCACCACCATGGTTTTGAGGCTCAACCGCAAGACCGTCCATGCTTCTCGCCTCTCCATGTGTACGGTGTGGATCACCCTTGACATCACCCGGCATCTCGATCGTCCGGCCCCAAGTCCTCTACTTGTGCCCGATCCTCTTGCCATTGACCACCAAGTCGACTCCATTGACCTACACATCATGTGACAAGCAAACACATTTCCCAACTCCTGTAATATCATCAATACCTTCACCAACTCCGGTTAGTCAAAACCATGACATGCACAAACTCATGCAATCACCAAATTCCCGCATTTCAACTCAAACATTGAATCAACCAAGGTCAATTACTCATCACATATTGCAAACCATGGCACATATCCATATGGTTTCTCAAAGTGTGCTTTAAGAAAAAAGCTTCTTGTGTTCTTGATTCAAATGGCTCTTTGATTTGTGGGATTTCTAGCATTGGGAAAGTTTTTCAGGCTAATTTTGTTGGTTCTCCTGGTTCTCACAAGTGCTTGTTTGCCTAATCTTCTTCTGAGCTTCAAAAATGGAATAGGAGACTAGGTCACATGAGCCTTCACTTGTTATGCCGCTTGAGTGGCCTAGGCTTGATCCGAAGATTGCCTAAGCTCAAGTTTGATAAGAATTTGATTTGTGCTCCCTGTCATCATGGGAAAATGATTGCCGTTCTCATCCACCAATTAATTTGGTGATGACTAAACGCCCTGGAGAGCTGCTTCATATGGACACTGTTGGTCCTTCTCGGGTTCGTTTGGCGGGTGGGAAGTGGTATGTTCTTGTGATTATTGACTACTACTCTCGCTACTCTTGGGTTTACTTTCTTGAGAGCAAGGATGAAGTGTTTCATCAGTTTCAAAGTTTAGCTTTGAGGTTGTTCAAGGAACTCCCTAGTGCATTACGAGCAATCCACAGTGATAATGACACCGAGTTCAAGAACTCCTTCTTTGATTCTTTCAATCTTGAGCATGGTATTGAGCATCAGTTTTCAGCACCTCATGTTCGCCAGTAGAGTGGTGTGGTAAAAAGAAAGAACAAAACCTTGGTGGAAATGGCCCGGATGATGCTCGATGAACATAGGACTTCGAGGCGGTTCTGCACTAAGGCCATTAGCGCTGCTTGCTATGTTTCCAATCGGATTTTCTTGCACTCAATTCTTAATGTGACTTCCTATGAGCTATGTTTTGGGAGGAAACCATCTGTGTCTCATTTGTGTGCCTTTGGTTGCAAGTGCTTCATTCTCAAGCGTGGCAATCTTGATAAGTTGTAGTCGAGATCTTCTGGTGGCATCTTTCTTGGCTACACCCTTCATGGCCATTTTGATAGAGTTTTGAATTTGGAAACTAACACCATTGTAGAGTCCTGCAATGTAACCTTTGATGAATAAAACTCTTGTGGATGCGTTATGATTGAGACTGCAGGTACCAAGGAGATTGAAGAGGGCATCTTTGTAGAAGAGGACCTACAGGGCTTGGGTGATGACGATGATGAGTCATTCCATCCTACATCCAAGCTTGTTCGTGCTACTTCCACCACTCTAGCTATGGTTGAGGGGGAGGTATGCTCCGAGAGAGAGGCTCCTCACCACATTCAGCGTTAACATCCACCTCAACAGATGATCGGTAATCTCTATGAGAGGACAACAAGGTCATGGTACGCACATCTCGCCAGCTTTACCAATTCTCTCTTTGTTGCCACCTTTGAACCTCGAGATGTTGGACATGCACTATCTTATGAACATTGGTTTAATGCCATGCATGAGGAGTTGGAAAATTTTGAGAGAAACAAAGTATGGACCCTAGTAGAGCCCCCTGTTGGTGTCAATGTGTAAGGTTCATGACCATTGAGGTCACCCTAAGGTATGATTGTTTTGGTGATGAGTGACAAACATGAAATGTGACTAATGTCTACACCAGTGTTGTGTGTGTAGGAAACCTTATCTATCTTAT
Source organism: Eleusine coracana subsp. coracana (assembly GCA_032690845.1). Taxonomy (NCBI): domain Eukaryota; kingdom Viridiplantae; phylum Streptophyta; class Magnoliopsida; order Poales; family Poaceae; genus Eleusine; species Eleusine coracana. The sequence goes on from CM064418.1 coordinate 37,458,034, forward strand.
GATGATTATTGATGGTTGCCTTGGCGATTGATGACAATGACCACAAGCATGGAGGCTTGTGAACTTGATGGAGTCCAAGTGTTGATGGAGATGGATCAAAGTGGAGAACAAGCTATGGTGCAAGTTTTTGGAACACTTGACTACTTGTTAGGGCTTTGAGTCCATAGGAAAAACTGGACTATCAAGGGGGTCTAGGTCATGTCTCTTAGGTCACACTAGTTGGTGATGTGCATGGATGCTCAGTGAAATCACAAGCACTAGGTGACGGTGGAGACGCCAAGGAGCTGTTGGAAGAAGCCGGGAAATGAAGTCAAGAGGAGATGAGGAGTTTCAGCTTCTGCAGGTAAAGATCGGACAAAGAGGTCTTGGAGACCGGGTGGTCCGGTGATCCGAGGGAAATTCTCTACAAAGGAGATGCTGGACGCGAGAATTTTGTTGGTGAAAGAACCATAGAGACCTGACAGTCCGGTGTGCAAACCGGATGATCCGATCTGTATGGAGATGGTTTGGACAGAAGAGGAAGCATCGACAATATCTCTGTTTGGAGAAAAAAGAGAAGAGAACGGATAGTCTGGTGTGAAGACCGGACTATACGATCATCAGGGAAGGCGAGAGAACACAGAGAAGAAGTTTCTGTTGGGTCCAAGATTTATGAAGATAGGACGGTCCGGTCTGTAGACCGGACTGTCCGGTCAGTATGGAGAAAACAGCGGACAGAGAGCAATGGCTCTGAAGGAGTCGACCATTGGTCACCGGACTGTCCGGTCTGGACAATGACCGGACTGTCCGGTCAGTACATTCAGAAGGCTGTTTCATCGAGCAACGGCTAGTTTGAGGTTGGAGGCCTATATAAACTCGTTGTTGGGGTCTTGGAGACTGCCTTTGGCCATTGGGATTGCTGGGAGCATCTATTGTTAGACGAAGGGCCAAGAAAGGAGCACTAGGAGAGGATATTGGATATCTTAAGAGTGCTAGTGAGAGTAACTTGAGCATTGATGCACATCTAAGGCTAGGGTGTCCTTGAGAGTGTGATCTAGGTTGTTACTCTTGGTCTATGGGGAGACCTAGACCAGTTAGGTGTCAGTGATCGAGCCTATTGTGAATGGTTGTGAAGGCCATCACACGTTTGTACATGGTTTGAGCCCGCTGGGGAAAGGGGCATCGCTAGTGAGTGCCCGTGTCTGCTCGGGGAGTCCGACAAGTTCTCGAGGGAGGCAAGCTTGTGTCTTCACTCTAGGAGTGATTGCGGGCTTGTGAGCAAGAACTCCACTTGGTGGCGGGAGGGACCGGGACTCCGGCGGGAATGGTCTAACGAGGAGTAGGGGAAGGCGCCATCCTTCCGAGACCTCAGGAAAAGATCATGAGCCATCTCTTACTCTACTCCTTAATATGATGCTTTACTTTCTGTATTTACATACCGTGCTATTCATGCTTGTGTGCTTACCTTGCTCCAGTTGACTACCTTGTAGACTTGCATGAATAGGCTTCTTTACTTGCTAGTAGTGCTTAGTCTTCATACTTGATCACTAGCATGTATAGGAGTTGCTTTGGCTTGATTGATCGCCCTAGTATGTATTGTGCTACTCATGCTTGTATGCTTTCTATATGCTTGTTTATCTAGTAGATTTGCTTGAGTAGATCTCCTTGCTAGCTAGTTGTTTGCTTCTACGTATCTTTGGTAACTAGCTTGCATAGGAGTTGTATTGCCTTTGTGTGATCCACTAGTAAGCTTAGCTTGTTGTTCCTTCCATAGGACTATTATCTTGCTAGTGTGATCACCACTAGGATTGCATAGGAATTGTATTGACTTTGTGTGATCCACTAGTATACTTAGCTTGTTGTTCCTTCCATAGGACTATTATCTTGCAAGTGTGATCACCACTAGGATTGCATAGGACTTGTATTACCTTTGTGTGATCCGCTAGTATGCTTAGCTTGTTGTTCCTTACATAGGACTATTATCTTGCTAGTGTGATCACCACTAGGATTGTGTAGTAGTTGTTTTGAGTGGTCGGTTTTAGGAATTGGCGAATTTGGTACATACTGCAAGTTCCTGATTCACCCCCCCCCCCCCTCTCGGTCACTCGGTCCTTTCAAGTGGTATCAGAGCCAAGTGCTCATTATAAGGCTTAACCGCCTTGAGTAGTGACCGTATTGAGTTAGGATATCCCATTTGGGGCCAGGTCATGGCTCATGGAAGGATCGCTTTAAAAGCTACCTAAATGCCATGATTCAGGATAAGTTGATGAATTCTCTTGTGGACTTTGCCAATATCTTTACCGATGATCATGTGTATGATGATTGTTATGATGGTGTGGATGTGCCTTGTTCTAGTGAGTGCCTAGATTCTTTTAGCAATGACTTGATAGGTTGCTCTACTAGTGTGCCTAATATGATGATTGATAATGATGTGTCTCTTGATCTTTCTTTCTCTACTAGCATGACTAGTATTGATGATGTTTGTGAACCTTCTATTGATCATGCTAGTAGTTCTCTTATTGAGGAGTTCTTTACTTTTCATGCTAATGACAATGAGGACATACTTGACTCTCTTATTCTCTTGCGAGGTATTGTGGGTAGGATTGGGGCAACTTCTTTCAAGCTTCCCAAGATTGTGATAGTTGAGAAGATTATGTTCTTGCTTCCGAGCAGCAAGCTCTTCTACGTCACCCCTGACCTTCTCATGAGGATGTGATTGAGCTGCTCTTCAAGAATGAGGAGATCACCGTGAGCATGGCGGGGAAGAAGACGTTCAAGACAAACAATGAAGCATCTTCAAGCAAAGGGAAAAAAGTAGCTTTGAGCTCAAACTTCTTTGATCCCTCCACAAGATTGTCTTGCAACAACTTCTACAACCCCTTCGGATCAAGACCTACATCAAGCTCTTCATCAAGCATATAATCAAGCTCTACCTCAAGTGTCATTCCAAGTTCTACTCCAAACACTTCATGTGGACCATGCATTGGTGTAGGGGGAGCATTGACCACAATGTTCACACGATCATTTAAGATGATCGATCTCACCACTACGGCTCTGGCGCCTCCACCTCCTCCACCACAAGATCAACATTGGGATCTTCGTCAAGCTCACCAACAGGATTACTTCTTTCAATTTGATAAATTTGTGAGAAATTCGAATGATGACCTTTGTGAGACTCTCTTATGCATTTATGATCTTGTGTGTAGGATAAACTCTTTCAGGGGGCTACAGAGGATTGCACCACATGAAGTGATTGACAAGTGCCTCATGAAAATCACAACACATGAGAGGGATTTCTTGGTTGAGGAGGTAATCAATAGAAGGCATGAGCTCTCAATTGAGAGAGCAATGGAGATGATACTTGTGCTCCACTCACAAGTGGGACACGTGCTTGAGCATGTCACCGACCTCTATGATCCTCCCCATTACTTCATCGACCTTAACAATCTGCACATGGGGGATGGTCATGGACAATGGAGGTATCGTGCTCCCCACTATCCTATACAAAGGAGAATACAGAAAAGGATTGCAAGAATCCTTAATTATGAGGATGGTCTCAAGGTTCGTCATGATAAGGTTAGTGCAAGTCAATTGAGCAATGCTTTGGATACTAACCCTTCTTCCTCTAGTGCTTGTCTTATGGCTACCACCTGGGTCAACTACAAGAGTGGAGGTACTCATTGGACTCTTGACAGTAGGTGCACCCAACATATGACTGGGAAGCCAACCATGTTCACCAATAGTCAACTTTGTAACATGGGACTCAAGTGCACATTTGATGAGGATGGTGCAATGTTTGAGAATGAGAAGAAAGGGCTAGTATTTCATGAAGTGAACATTGGAGATGAACCAACGAACAAACCTTTGAGGAACATGCCCATGGGCGAGTTCTTACTCCAGGATGGTGATATTGATGAGCCCTCTACTCCACTACCTCAACCAACCTCATCCTCCGAGGTACAAAAACCCACTCAAGATGCTAATGACACACCTTCCACATCCTCCCAAGATTCTATGTGAGTGCATCCACCTAGCCATGAGGAAAATGAAGAGAAGTGAGCCACTACCGTCTCCACATACTTCACCTCAAGCTACTTCCCAAGGCTCTACACATAACATCCCCACATCCACTCCAAGCTCTAGTTCCAAGACAAGAAAGCATGTGAGTGATTCCCCCACCTCATTGCAAATTCAAGACACTCATATCTCAAGAGAGCAAGCAGCTCTAGTTCCAAGACAAGAAAGCATATGAGTGATTCCCCCACCTCATTGCAAATTCAAGACACTCATATCTCAAGAGAGCAAGCAATACATGATGCACAAGATGCCTCACCTAGACCTCCTCCCACTCAAGAAGAAGGAGACCCCAAAGCCAAGTACAAGAAGAAGAGGTACTTCAACAATGAAAAGGGAAAAGGAAAAGACCTCAAGAAGAAGTTCTTATGCAAGGCTCTTGTTGGGGAGTGGACAAGCGACAACTCAAGTGAGGCATCCTCCTCTTCAAGTGATGATGATGAAGTGGCCGGCCTAGCCATGATCAAGACCACACTTCCATGAGTTCTTCCTCCACCTCCTACGTGCCTCATGGCCACGAGCCAACTTGGGGAGAGTGAGAACGAGAGCAGCGACAATAGCAATGTTGAGGAGCCCTCCTGCACCGTGCTTTGGAGTATGCTTGAGCAAGCTTGTGACATTATCGTCAAGAAATCCAAAATATTGGAAGTGGTAACAAAAGAATGTAAGTTGGCTATGGACCGGGTTAGTGATCTTGAGAGTGAGCTCATGGACCTTGTCACATCTCACGAAGCCCTAAACAAGAGTTATGACAAACTCAAAGATGATCATGTAGAGCTTCATGAGAAGTACAAGGCCTTTGACATGACTTACGAGGCCATCAATGTTGAGAACCTTGCCTCTCCCTCCTCTAGTTCATCCAAGAGTGATGCTTCTACTATGCGTGATGAACTAACCACCTCAGTCGAGGTTTCTTCCTTTGAGTCATTTGTTTTGAAGGAATACCATAAGCTCAAGGAAGAGAGGAAGATGGTGATGGACGGATTTGAGAGGCTCACACGTGGTAGAGCCATCCACAAGAAGACTCTTGGGAGAAACCTTGTGAACAATGTCTCCCACCGAGGACTTAGCTCATATCCCGTTGCCATCGACATCATCGGAACGAGTGATTCCATCCATGAATGGATCAAACCCCTACTCGCCGACGACTACTATTGCGAGAGGTGTTGCAAGGATGGCCACATCATCAAGGATTGCCCTATGGTGAGAAGTTCCATTATTTTACCTAATGCTAACTTGTTCCATGAGAACACCCATTTCAAGATTTTTAGGTACAAGGATGGCAAGGTGAAAGCAAAGGCTTTGGGACCTCAACGTCATATCTACTCGTGAGGGAGGTATTCATGTTTGTTCTTGGTAGTTGTAGTGTGTTCTTTCTTTTCTTGTATTGCATAGTAATTAAGACTCCTTTGTGACTAGAATGTTTTGCATCCATGCATGTGTAAAAAAAAACACATAAAAAATTAGTCAATGTCTAACCCATCCAAGATAGCTATAAGCAAGGGGGAGTGCCTGAGATGGTGGTTTGGCTTCTCTCAAGGCAAGGGTATGGCTTATAGTGAGTAAGCTTGCGATGGGTTCAAACTTGACATTGTTAGGTTTCCTTTGTGTCTTGTTCAATATTGCTTGCATCCACATGACATGTTTACTTTTGTTGCATATGTAAAATGCTTGTTGCATGCATCATATAGGAAACACAAAGGAGGCTTGTCATATTTGGAGCAATTTGTGCGTCATGATCTATATGTGAATATAGTATGACCAAAGGAAAGGTTTGTGCTTCATGTCCATTGAGTCATGTTCAACAAGCTCTGAGGTTAAATCTACTCGTGCGGCTTAAAGACCTGTGACTCATACATTCTCAACACACTAATGACTAACCATTGCTTTCTTGAAGAAATATTTTGTTGAGTCATGTGTGTAGGGGGAGCTATGTGAAGATGCATCTAGGTCCCCTAGTGGGTTTTGGTGATTAATGACAAAAGATTAAAATTGTACTAACATGCTTATGAAGAAAATGTGCAGATCATCAAGAGAAAAGTTAATTACCCAGAAATGTGAGAAAGTCTATCCCTCAATAAAAGAGAAAAGAAAATGGCTCATGGTGGTTCAAGTTTAGCTTTTATGCTATTTGTTTTGAGTCATAGGTATGCCGAACTATTAAGAGGGGTAAAACTTATCTTGCTAGTAAGGGAAACATTGTGCTCAAGCTCTAAATCAATTCGTTTGAAAACCTAGCCAACAAAGCATAAGAAACAGCCTTTTACTTAGCAAGACAGAGAGTGACGGAAGTTCTGTGAGTCCTCTCATGGATGTTCCGTCAGCGTCGGGTCCGGCTTTGATGTTAACCCGAGGGTGACGGAAGTTCTGTCAACATAGGGTTTCTACCTTCTGCGCACCCAAGAGTGACGGAAGTTCCATCACCCCATGACGGAAGTTCCGTCACCAGGAACCTCCATGGCTCTCACGGGAGTTGTGTGAGCCTTTTTCCTTGTCAAACTGAGAGTGACGGAAGTTCCGTCACCTTTTGACGGAAGTTCCGTCACAGCATCTTTTGCTCACTTCCAGTGCTTTACAACGGCTAAATTTGAATTGACGGAAGTTCCGTCAGACCCAGAAAATACTATAACGGCTAGTTTTTTAGCTCTCTCTATAAATAGAGTACCCCTTCCCCCGTGGGAAGGGTTGGATTCTTTGCCATTTCACTCACTCTTCAGCTAGCGCTCTCCCCTCTCACTCCTAGGCTTGTTCTTGAGATTCAAATCAAAGTGAGAGAGATCCAACCACAAAAACATTGAAACCATCCACTCAAAAGCTTGAGCACATCTTTCCCTCCCCATCAAGATTTGATTTGCTTGTTACTCTTGGAGACTTGGTCTCCTAGACGGCTAGGCGTCGCCCTTGAGCTCCCAACTTTGTGTGGTGAGTTAGGGACATTTGTGAAGGTGTGATTCGCCTCCGGAGGAAAAGAATCAAGTGGAGAAAGAAATCCAAGAACAATCTTTGTGATTGCTTGGCGGGGAAAAGGGTTGACAGAGACCCGACCACTTTGTGTGGCTCCTCAACGAGGTCGTAGGAACTACATAGTGTGGTTGTCAAACCTCGGGTTAATTCTTGTGTCTCTCTTTACTTTCGCACTCTTATATTTGTGCTTGCTTATTTCTTTCATATTATTGTACTTGTATCATTTGTTAATTGTGTAGCTAGTCTTCATTCAAGAATTCTGGGCTTACATTATATTAGCTTCACTTCTACCAAGCTAGTGTTTCCTTCTCCTTGTTATCCGCATTGTTCATTGCTTAGAGGAAGGGTAGTGAGAAGTTCTGTCACTTGACAGAACTTCCGTGGTGACGGAAGTTCCGTCGACCCTATCGGAAGTTCCGTCATTCCTAGTTATTTGATTATCCTTTAGTGCTTTTTCAGGATTATTTTTAGATTGCCTATTTATCCCCCCCCCCCCTCTGGGAACTTTCAATTGGTATCAGATCTTGAATCTTCTACAAGGCTTGAAAGCTTGAAGATTAAAAGATGTTGAAGCTGTGAGAAGGTGACAAGCCTCAAGATCTTACTTCAACAAGTAAGGGAAATGAGTTGCATGCATCCATCCCCTTCAACTATGCCGATGTGGCAAATATCCATGGAAGTGGAAGTGGAAGATTGCCTTACTTTGAAGGAAAGGATTTTAGTTGGTACAAGCATCGCATGAAGATGTACCTCATGTCGATTGGTCCACCAATTTGGGGAATTGTGGAGAAAGGATACACCTTGGAAGACAAGGACAATCCTACAACTATGGACCAACTCAACATACATCGCAATGCTCAAGTGGTGTCGGCCATTCTCTCTTCCTTGAATCATAAGGAATATTCAAGAGTTGCCGGAATTGAGAATGCCCGAAAAATGTGGAAGAAGCTTATATGTGCCCATGAGGGAGTGGATGTTGTTAAGAAGTCAAGACTTCAAGTTCTCAAGAATCAATTCAACTTCTTCGTGATGAATAAGGGGGAAGAGCCTCAACAAACTCATGATAGGCTCATGGACATTGTAAATGAGAGAATATCCTATGGTGACAACATCAAAGATGAGGAAGTCAACTATAAGCTCCTCATGGCTCTTAGGATGTGGAACTCCACCCTTTGCACCATCATTGAAGAGAAGGATGGTTTCGAGAGCTTCACAATGGATGAAGTCATTGGAAAAATAAATGCCCACAAGAGTCGTGATGACGAGGGCAAAAGAGTGAATGTGCTCATAGGAGAAGAGAGCACAAGCAAGAAGGACTTGGCGCTCAAAGCCAAGAAGACTCATGATGATGATGATGAAGATGAAGAGAATGATGATGAAGAAGAAGATGATGAAGAATTTGCCTTATTTGTCAAGAAATTTGGCAAATACATGATCAAGAATGGTTTCACCAAAAGAAGCTTTGACAAGGCAAAAGCTAGAAGAACAAATAGAAGATGCTATGAGTGTTATGAACACGGACACATGATTGCTAATTGTCCAAGATTGAATGGCAAGGCAAGAAAAATGAAAAGTACAGCAACAAGACAAAGCCCTACAAGAAGCCATCCAACAAGGGACATGCTCACATTGGCCAAGAGTACATCTCCGATGATGATGATGAAGATGATGAAGGTGGTATTGCTAATATCACCATTGGCCTGCCCCCAGCCAAAAAGTCACTCTTCAACAACCTCACCGATGATGAAGATGATGCCCCTCGTTGCTTCATGGCCAAGGAAAGCAAGGTAGCTCCTCACACCAATTTCAATCCTTCTTATTGTAGCGATGAAGAGGAGGATTTCGTCCCCTCTATGCATGAAATGGTAAAAACGCTAGATAAGCTACAAAGGGAGTTGGACAATCAAGAGAGGATCATTGATAGGCAAGAAGAGTTGCTTGATGAATAGAAAAGCAAGAATCTAGAGCTCACCAAGCAACTAGAGCAAGAAAAGGAGAAGAACAAGACCTTGACCAAAGAACTTGCAAAAGTCAATGAGTCAAGTGAATCAAGCACCTCAACCTCCAAGAAATATCAAGGGAGGTGCAATGTCTTGCAAGAGGAGAACAAGGCTTTAGCTAAGGCCATTGAAGATCTCAAGACAAAATCACAATCATTGTTGAAGAAGCTTGAATCTTCACAAGCTTCAACAAGCAAGGGTTGTGGAAGGTGCCACAACATTGATGTTGATATGATTGCCAAGCAAGATGCAATCATTGAGAAGCTAACCAACCAAGTCAATGAGCTGAAGAAGAAAGCTCAAGTGGAGACTACAACAAGAATAGTTGGTGAGCCAAGAGCCTCTCATGACAAGAGAGGATTGGGGTACAACAAGAATGCACCCAAAAGAAGGCACAACAAGAATATCAACTTTGTGCATGAAAGCAAGGGGTGCAAGAAAACACTATCAAGCCCAAGAATGCTACCCATGTCAATAAGAACATGGAGACCCCTACCATATCCTTTAATGATTTTGATGCCTGTTATGTGCTAACACGTAATGCTTATGGTAGAGTGGTTGCTAAGTTTGTTGGGCCACATGATGCAAGCTGGAAGCCTTGTGTGTGGGTGCCCAAGGTTCTTGTGTCTAGTGTTAAGGGACCCAAACCAACTTGGGTGCCTAAAACACGTGCTTGATTTCCTTTGTAGGAATACTCCTCCGGTGGGGCAATATGGGTGCTTGATAGTGGGTGCTCAAATCATATGACCGGAGAGAGATCAATGTTCTCCACACTTGGTCATGACAATCTACCAACTGGAGGCATATCATTTGGAAATGACAACAAAGGTAAGGTAATTGGTCGTGGACGGATTGATGTCACCCATGACCTTTCAATTAGTAATGCTTATCTTGTGAATGGTCTAGGATACAACTTGATGTCCGTTTCACAACTTTGTGAGATGGGCCTTAGTTGTCTCTTTGACGATGATGGCGTGACCATGTCTAGGAAGAAGGATTCCTCAATAGCTTTCAAAGGGTATTTAGAAGACAAGATCTATCTTGTTGATTTTACCAACAAAGAGGGATCTAACCTAAATACTTGTTTGGTTGCTAAAACCACCTTGGGTTGGCTATGGCATCGCCAGCTAGCTCATGTTGGGATGAGAAATCTTTCCAAACTCCTAAAAGGTGGCCACGTTGTTGGACTAAAGGATGTTGCTTTTGAAAAGGACAAATATGTAGCGCATGTCAAGCCGGAAAGCAAGTTGGAGTGGAACATCCCTCAAAAATAATGATGACAATGACAAGACCGTTGGAAATGCTTCACATGGATCTATTTGGACCGGTCACCTGCATAAGCATTGGCGATAACAAATATGGCCGTGTAATTGTTGATGATTATTCTCGTTTCACTTGGGTATTCTTTTTGAAGGACAAAAGTGAAACACAAGGTATCCTAAAGAGATTCTTGAGGAGAGCCCAAAATGAGTATGAAGTGAAGATCAAGAAAATAAGGAGTGACAATGGAACTGAGTTCAAGAACACACAAGTTGAAGAATATCTTGATGAAGAAGGCATCAAGCATAAATTCTCAGCTCCATACACTCCACAACAAAATGGAGTAGCCGAAAGGAAGAACCGCATACTCATAGGGATGGCAAGAACTATGCTCGATGAGTACAAGACACCGGACACCTTTTGGGCCGAAGCCATCAACACCGCATGCCATGCATCAAATAGATTATATCTTCACAAGATCTTGACGAAAACACCATATGAGCTTCCTCTTTGGAACCTCTTAAGGTGGAACAAGCCCTTCAAGACTCGGATTGGGTGATGGCTATGCAAGAAGAGTTAAACAACTTTGAAAGAAACAAGGTGTGGTCGTTGGTGGAAAGACCCAAGCAAAATGTTGTTGGCACAAAATGGGTCTTCCGCAACAAGCAAGATGAGTATGGTGTGGTGGTGAGAAACAAGGCAAGACTTGTTGCAAAAGGCTACTCACAAGTGGAAGGTTTGGACTTTGGTGAAACTTATGCACCCGTAGCTAGGCTTGAGTCAATTCGTATTTTACTTGCCTATGCTACTCACCATGGCTTTAAGCTTTTTCAAATGGACGTGAAAAGTGCATTTCTTAATGGTCCTATTCAAGAAGAGGTGTATGTACACCAACCTCCGGGGTTTGAAGACCCAAAGAAACCAAACCATGTGTACAAACTTCACAAAGCTCTCTACGGCATCAAGCAAGCTCCTCGAGCTTGGTATGAACACCTCAAGGGATACATAATCAACAAGGGCTTCACAATTGGCAAGGCAAACCCTACTCTCTTCACAAGAAAAGTTGACAATGATTTATTTGTTTGCCAAATATATGTCGATGACATCATATTTGGTTCTACTAATCAATCTTTTTGTGATGAGTTTGCCAAGATTATGACTAGGAAATTTGAGATGTCCATGATGGGGGAGTTGAAGTTCTTTCTAGGCTTTCAAGTTAAGCAACTTGAAGAGGGGACATTCATAAGTCATACCAAGTACACACAAGATATACTCAAGAAGTTTGACATGGAGAATGCTAAACCTAACAAGACTCCCCTGAAGACAAATGGACACCTTGGTTAGATGTGGACGGTAAACCCATGGATCAAAAGGTATACCGCTCCATGATTGGCTCTTTGCTTTATCTTTGTGTATCTAGGCCCGATATCATGCTTAGTGTGTGCATGTGTGCAAGATTCCAAAGTGCTCCAAAGGAAAGCCACCTCGTGGCGGTGAAAAGAATCTTAAGATATTTAGTTCACACCCCAAACTTAGTATTATAGTATCCCAAGGGCTCCAAGTTCAAGCTAGTCGGGTATTCTGATGCCGACTACGCCGGATGTAAAGTGGATAGGAAAAGTACCTCCGGGACGTGCCAATTCTTGGGTAGGTCCCTTGTGTCATGGTCACCCAAGAAACAAAATTCTGTTGCCTTATCCACGGCCGAAGCGGAGTACGTGGCAGCCGGAAGTTGTTGTGCTCAACTACTTTGGATGCGACAAACTCTAAAGGACTTTGGATACACTATGACCAAAGTTCCACTCCTATGTGACAATGAGAGTGCCATCATGATTGCATATAACCCCATTGATCACAATTGAACCAAGCATATAGAAATCCGGCACTCCTTATTGAGAGATCATTCTATAAAGGGGGACATCGATATTAGTTATGTTAGAACCGATAAACAACTAGCCAATATTTTTACCAAACCCCTAGATGAGAAGCGGTTTTGTGAACTTAGGAGTGAACTAAATATTCTTGACTCATCCAACTTGGAGTAAAATCTTGTGCTTTGATTGGTGTATTGATCATGCAAAATGTCTTGAAAGTAAAATCTTTTAAAAAATTTCATATTGTCTTTGTTTTCAAATAAAATTCTTTGATCACTAGATCATATTGTTGATGCTTGTGAATATAGTTTTGGCTGTTGATTTTTTACTATTCACAAGTTGAGACAAGCTTTATACTCCATATGTAACTTGTCCAAAAGTTCTATTTAGACAGGGAGGTTTCTGTTGCAAACAGAGGCTGACGGAACTTCCGTGACCCATTCACGAAACTTCCGTCATATCAATTTTGGGCACTTGTCTCAGACCCGAGAGCAACGGAATTTCCGTCACCCAATGATGGAACTTCCATCGCCACGGAAGTTCTGTCAGAACTTCCGCGTACTCAAAATCCCCGTCTGTCTCAACCCGAGACTGACGGAACTTCCATCGCCCAACAACGAAACTTCCGTCAGTCCCTGGTTAAGTGACCCAACCCTCTTCTTTCTTCCTCCCCACTCGGCCATTCTTCTATTCTCTTTCTCTCTCTTCTCCCCAAACCCTAAGTGGTGATTTGTGGCGATTTGGAGGTTCAACTGGCATTTCCCTTGGATTTGGTGGAGATTCAACACCTTCCCCACGGATGTTTCGTGATCTCCATCAACTTTCTCATCTCCATTGCACTAGGTATGAAATTTGACCCCTAGATCTTGGTCCTTAGGCCAAATGTTCAAATGCTCCCTAGTGTCACTTTGGCTTAGGTAGAATAGTTCCTTTGTGGTTGTTCTACCTTCTCTATGCAGCATTTGGACTCTTTCCGTAGGATTTGGGAGTTTCGGGGTAGGTTCATGGGCAAACTGCAAAATGACGGAAGTTCCATGGTAACTTCCGTCACCTGTAGTTCAGTGCCCTGAATCTGTCTCCTTTCTCACTCCTACTTGTGACTCATTCCTAAATAGTCTCTTATTTCCTGCCTCTTAGGTGTGTGAACATGGCCTGCACCAAGATTGCCTCCAATGATCCATCCGTTCGTGAGGAATCAAGCGAAGAGGAACATCAAGCCTCTTCTAACATGTCCTCCTCCTCCCACGAGGATCTTGTACCCCTTGCCAAGAGAAGAAAAGTCGTGATCAAGAGAAGGATAGGATAGGGAAGCAGTTCCGGGGCTCAAACAATTTCGGTTGGTCAAGAAGGCGCCCTTCCTCCTAGAAGGGCACTTGATAAAGGGAAGAAGCCAGTCAAGGAAACCCACCCTAAACCCCGCCCCAAACCATGCAAGAGCAAGTCAAAGAGCAATGAGCCCTTGAACATTGTGAGGGATCTTCGAGTCCAGGCTCCCGTCTACCCCCCTCACCATGATTTCAAGGACTACAAGAAGGATGCTGAGGCACTGCATACAGCAAGAAGGCAAAATCAATATCTTGTGACTGATAAAGAAGCCAGTGACCCCTGGTTCCTCACTTGGTTTCACCAAGACTACTACATGTCTATGATCATTGACACGAACCGGAAGAACCGGTTGGCCACTCATTAGTGGATTGACTAGAAGTACATGGAGGACAAGAATAAGTCAACCTTCAATGAGATAGTGGGAGCTTCCAAGGCATGGCATGTGTATGACCTCATGGGGTTCAACTATGATTGGAATGAGGAGGTCATCTGTCAGTTCTACTCCACCTTGTACATTGATGGACGAGGCTTTGTTCATTGGATGACACAAGGTGTGCAGTATGTCGTATCCCCCTCTCGCTTGTATACTTTTTTCTTTCAAGATGCTGAGGCAGATGATGCAAGGGACAGGCTCTCCTATGAGCCTGTGTTGAAGGACTCTGAGCTGAGATTCATGTATCAGGACCTTCAACCCAAATATCTATGAACCACTCATGGAATGTGTTGACGGCTGTTAAGTACCATTTTTTACCGTCAACTATACTCAAATAAAGGAGAATTTGGCATTTCATACACGCATGCTTTAGCACAATAATATAGTTCCACTTGTACTTGGAGAACTTTGTGCATGCAGGAGGAAATGTGAAGGAAACACCTCAAAAGGCAAGAAAACACACTTTCGACCAATCAGAGAGTGCCACATGGACGTCACACGGATTGAAGGGCCCATTTTCAGCGCTTAACCGACGTAACTCCCTGTAATACCGCGCAACCCGACGTCAGGGCCCACAGGACAGCCACCTGGAGAAAGCACAGGCCAGGAGGGGCCACCCCCAGGTCGGCCGACCTGGTCAGGTCGGCCGACCCGGCCGGGCGCCCTCTCCGCCTAGGCTTCCACGTGTTGGCTCCTCCGCGACTCCTGATGACGGTTTGAGATGCCTTTCGTGGCGGTTACGCTCCCTTGCCGACCTATTGAGGCTATAAATAGGAGGGTGTGCCTTCACACTTAACACACACCACAAGAAGCATTTCTCTCTTGCTAGTAGTAGTTCTTGGAGTTTTAGTGGAGTTAGGCTGAGTCTAGAGCTCTCTAGTCCCAAGTCTTCACTTGGAATTGGTATGGCTCTTGTATCTTTTCCCTTTTGTAAGACTTTGCTCTTATCAATATATATATCTTTTCTATATAGTTGTGCTTGGGTCATGAGTTTCTTGTTTGATATTGTGATCCATATATGTGATAGTATAGTCTACTTGTGTGATAGTAGTTTATATTTATACTACTATTGTCATGCTAGTTATATACCGTCACTATATTCTAGTTTATATCTTATAGTCTCTATGCTTAGTTTTAGCTGATAAAGTATAGCATGGGTTTGGTGATCGTATTCGTACGGTAGCTCTGCCTCGTTAATAGTAATCGCGGAGGGGCAGAGCGCTCTTTGGTCATGCAAGTATGGTATTTGGGTGACTGATTTGCATCAATTATTCGTTAGTCTACTGGTTCGTTGAGGTAGGCGGCAGGTGGTGACAGCCCTGTCCGTCCTTTGAAATCCTCCCCGCTAGGCTAGTGCGTAGGCTCTTGGCGGAAGTCGCCTGTGGATGCAGGGGTAAGTCCGTGCCTGAAGTGCTATATTATTGACTGCTGAACCTGAGTGTGGGTCTGTATGTATTCTACTTAGGCTATGCAACTGTATAGGAATGTATAGTAGGAGTAGCTTAGCCTAGTCTTTCCTCCACTAGACTTTATTTATTTAGTAGGAATCTTCTGTGTGTGTCACACTACCCGGTTATTATCATGTACCTGCCTGTCTTGGTTAAGATATCCTTGCTAATTGTTAACATGATCTTATATGTTAGTAACGCTTCTTGATCATACCCTTCCTTTGGGATAAACAAATACGATACCCTAAATACTTCCGGGTGAAATGCTACAGCGGTATTCTCCGTGCGCTTGCGGATTTTACCTACTTGACTCTGGGACATATTAGTGAACCGTTTCTGGCCCCGTGCCGGGAATGATTTATTAATATGGCTTAGCAAAAGTCAACAGAATGCACAACTTCTACTTTACCCTCAATAGGATGCTCCGGGTGACTATTGCTCCTAAGGGTGGGTATGCCACTTCCCTTGTTGGGCACTCCTGAAATGTTCTTGCAAGGTTCAGAGATGGAGCTGCAGACTTCAGTGTGATGGACCTCATTACTTAGGAAATCTAATTGGCCTCTTTGGACACTCGGAAGGTGCTACCCTTTGCTCCCTATCTTATGAAGATGATCGAGACTGAGACTGGTTTGATTTTTGAGAAGGAGTGCAAGCATCAGCCATTGAAATCTCGTGTGCCCAGGCTCACTCGCCCTTATCATGAGACTATCCGAAGGAAGTTAGCAGCAGAAAAGGCAGCTAGGACAGAAGCAGCAGCACCTCGTGCATCATCCTCCGCTCCTCCCCCCAAGGCCCCTCGCCGCGGTCCATCATCCCACATTGCCGCTATGCTCAAGAGCATCTTGAATGCTTGTTGCTTCAATGCTTAAGAAAACTGGGAGACCAAGAGGCGCATTAAGAAGCAAGTGCGGAGCTACAAGAAGGACCAAAGAGCTCAAGGCCATGAGGTGTCTCCGGATGGCTCCGAGTGTGAGCCCATGGTGAGCCACCGGTCTTTGAGGATCCCCTTGCCGGCTATGATTGGGATGATCTTACTCCTCCACCTGCTCCCGCTCACGAAGAACAAGCTGCACAAGATGAACAAGAAGGCGAGGACGAAGGCCATGAAGAAGAAGAGGGTGATGAAGAGGACAACGAGGACAATGATGAAAGCACCGATGATGATGAGTAATACCTTTCTCCTATCTCCTCCTCCTCTCATTCTTTTTGGTGCCTTGATGCCAAAGGGGGAGAGATGAGTGAAAAGTATATTTGTTTCAGAGGCTTAGTAATAGGATAGTGACGAACCTATGGACTAGTTGCCCTCTCTATTTGCTTTGTGTGCGAAACATATTTGTGAACCTTTTGTAATATCTCTATTGTTCTTATGTCATGTGTGGTGCTTGTTTCTTCTAGTTTATAGTTTGGTTGTGATGCTTGTTTATTTCTTTATCACTTTGCTTCATGCTTGTACACCTTTTAGGCACCCCACTTTTAACAAAATATAGGGGGAGCTCCTTCACATGTCTTTGTGAATCATGCATATCTTTAGGGGGAGCCTCACTATATTTTGCTGTTCTCCCTCTTGATTATATTTCTATATCCTTTTAATCTATTATCATCAACTACCAAAAAGGGGGAGATTGAAGATGCATCTAGGTCCCCTAGTGGGTTTTGGTGATTAATGACAAAAGATTAAAATTGTACTAACATGCTTATGAAGAAAATGTGCAGATCATCAAGAGAAAAGTTAATTACCCACTAATGTGAGAAAGTCTATCCCTCAATAAAAGAGAAAAGAAAATGGCTCATGGTGGTTCAAGTTTAGCTTTTAAGCTATTTGTTTTGAGTCATAGGTATGCCGAACTATTAAGAGGGGTAAAACTTATCTTGCTAGTAAGGGAAACATTGTGCTGAACCTCTAAATCAATTTGTTTGAAAACCTTGCCAACAAAGACTAAGAATCAGCCTTTTACATAGCAAGACAGAGAGTGACGAAAGTTCCGTGAGTCCTCTTATGGATGCTCTGTCAGCATTAGGTCCGGCTTTGATGTTAACCCGAGGGTGACGGAAGTTCCGTCATCGAGTGATGGAAGTTCCGTCAGCGTCGGGTTTCTACCTTCTGCGCACCCGAGAGTGATGGAAGTTCCGTCACCCCATCACGGAAGTTCCGTCACCAAGAACCTCCATGGTTCTCACGGAAGTTCTGTGAGCCATTTTCCTTGTCAAACCGAGAGTGACGGCAGTTGCATCACTTTTTGATGGAAGTTCCGTCACAGCATCTTTTGCTCACTTCCAGTGCTTTACAACGGCTAAATTTGAATTGATGGAAGTTCCGTGGGTAACCACAGAAGTTCCGTCAGACCCAGAAAATACTATAACGGCTAGTTTTTGAGCTCTCTTTATAAATAGAGTACCCCTTCCCTCGTGGGAAGGGTTGGATTCTTTGCCATTTCACTCACGCTTTAGCTAGAGCTCTCCCCTCTCACTCCTAGGCTTGTTCTTGAGATTCAAATCAAAGTGAGAGAGATCCAACCACAAAAACATTGAAACCATCCACTCAAAAGCTTGAGCACATCTTTCCCTCCCCATCAAGATTTGATTTGCTTGTTACTCTTGGAGACTTGGTCTCCTAGACGGCTAGGCGTCGCCCTTGAGCTCCCAACTTTGTGTGGTGAGTTAGGGACATTTGTGAAGGTGTGATTCGCCTCCGGCGGAAAAGAATCAAGTGGAGAAAGAAATCCAAGAACAATCTTTGTGATTGCTTGGCGGGGAAAAGGGTTGACAGAGACCCGACCACTTTGTGTGGCTCCTCAACGAGGTCGTAGGAACTACATAGTGTGGTTGTCAAACCTCGGGTTAATTCTTGTGTCTCTCTTTACTTTCGCACTCTTATATTTGTGCTTGCTTATTTCTTTCATATTATTGTACTTGTATCATTTGTTAATTGTGTAGCTAGTCTTCATTCAAGAATTCTGGGCTTACATTATATTAGCTTCACTTCTACCAAGCTAGTGTTTCCTTCTCCTTGTTATCCGCATTGTTCATTGCTTAGAGGAAGGGTAGTGAGAAGTTCTGTCACTTGACAGAACTTCCGTGGTGACGGAAGTTCCGTCGACCCTATCGGAAGTTCCGTCATTCCTAGTTATTTGATTATCCTTTAGTGCTTTTTCAGGATTATTTTTAGATTGCCTATTTATCCCCCCCCCCCTCTGGGAACTTTCAATTGGTATCAGATCTTGAATCTTCTACAAGGCTTGAAAGCTTGAAGATTAAAAGATGTTGAAGCTGTGAGAAGGTGACAAGCCTCAAGATCTTACTTCAACAAGTAAGGGAAATGAGTTGCATGCATCCATCCCCTTCAACTATGCCGATGTGGCAAATATCCATGGAAGTGGAAGTGGAAGATTGCCTTACTTTGAAGGAAAGGATTTTAGTTGGTACAAGCATCGCATGAAGATGTACCTCATGTCGATTGGTCCACCAATTTGGGGAATTGTGGAGAAAGGATACACCTTGGAAGACAAGGACAATCCTACAACTATGGACCAACTCAACATACATCGCAATGCTCAAGTGGTGTCGGCCATTCTCTCTTCCTTGAATCATAAGGAATATTCAAGAGTTGCCGGAATTGAGAATGCCCGAAAAATGTGGAAGAAGCTTATATGTGCCCATGAGGGAGTGGATGTTGTTAAGAAGTCAAGACTTCAAGTTCTCAAGAATCAATTCAACTTCTTCGTGATGAATAAGGGGGAAGAGCCTCAACAAACTCATGATAGGCTCATGGACATTGTAAATGAGAGAAGATCCTATGGTGACAACATCAAAGATGAGGAAGTCAACTATAAGCTCCTCATGGCTCTTAGGATGTGGAACTCCACCCTTTGCACCATCATTGAAGAGAAGGATGGTTTCGAGAGCTTCACAACGGATGAAGTCATTGGAAAAATAAATCCCCACAAGAGTCGTGATGACGAGGGCAAAAGAGTGAATGTGCTCATAGGAGAAGAGAGCACAAGCAAGAAGGACTTGGCGCTCAAAGCCAAGAAGACTCATGATGATGATGATGAAGATGAAGAGAATGATGATGAAGAAGAAGATGATGAAGAATTTGCCTTATTTGTCAAGAAATTTGGCAAATACATGATCAAGAATGGTTTCACCAAAAGAAGCTTTGACAAGGCAAAAGCTAGAAGAACAAATAGAAGATGCTATGAGTGTTATGAACACGGACACATGATTGCTAATTGTCCAAGATTGAATGGCAAGGGCAAGAAAAATGAAAAGTACAGCAACAAGACAAAGCCCTACAAGAAGCCATCCAACAAGGGACATGCTCACATTGGCCAAGAGTACATCTCCGATGATGATGATGAAGATGATGAAGGTGGTATTGCTAATATCGCCATTGGCCTGCCCCCAGCCAAAAAGTCACTCTTCAACAACCTCACCGATGATGAAGATGATGCCCCTCGTTGCTTCATGGCCAAGGAAAGCAAGGTAGCTCCTCACA
The DNA here is from genome assembly GCA_032690845.1 of Eleusine coracana subsp. coracana. Classification (NCBI taxonomy): domain Eukaryota; kingdom Viridiplantae; phylum Streptophyta; class Magnoliopsida; order Poales; family Poaceae; genus Eleusine; species Eleusine coracana. The sequence continues at coordinate 37,477,887 of CM064418.1, forward strand.
CCAATTTCAATCCTTCTTATTGTAGCGATGAAGAGGAGGATTTCGTCCCCTCTATGCATGAAATGGTAAAAACGCTAGATAAGCTACAAAGGGAGTTGGACAATCAAGAGAGGATCATTGATAGGCAAGAAGAGTTGCTTGATGAATAGAAAAGCAAGAATCTAGAGCTCACCAAGCAACTAGAACAAGAAAAGGAGAAGAACAAGACCTTGACCAAAGAACTTGCAAAAGTCAATGAGTCAAGTGAATCAAGCACCTCAACCTCCAAGAAATATCAAGAGAGGTGCAATGTCTTGCAAGAGGAGAACAAGACTTTAGCTAAGGCCATTGAAGATCTCAAGACAAAATCACAATCATTGTTGAAGAAGCTTGAATCTTCACAAGCTTCAACAAGCAAGGGTTGTGGAAGGTGCCACAACATTGATGTTGATATGATTGCCAAGCAAGATGCAATCATTGAGAAGCTAACCAACCAAGTCAATGAGCTCAAGAAGAAAGCTCAAGTGGAGACTACAACAAGAATAGTTGGTGAGCCAAGAGCCTCTCATGACAAGAGAGGATTGGGGTACAACAAGAATGCACCCAAAAGAAGGCACAACAAGAATATCAACTTTGTGCATGAAAGCAAGGGGTGCAAGAAAACACTATCAAGCCCAAGAATGCTACCCATGTCAATAAGAACATGGAGACCCCTACCATATCCTTTAATGATTTTGATGCCTGTTATGTGCTAACACGTAATGCTTATGGTAGAGTGGTTGCTAAGTTTGTTGGGCCACATGATGCAAGGTGGAAGCCTTGTGTGTGGGTGCCCAAGGTTCTTGTGTCTAGTGTTAAGGGACCCAAACCAACTTGGGTGCCTAAAACACGTGCTTGATTTCCTTTGTAGGAATACTCCTCCGGTGGGGCAATATGGGTGCTTGATAGTGGGTGCTCAAATCATATGACCGGAGAGAGATCAATGTTCTCCACACTTGGTCATGACAATCTACCAACTGGAGGCATATCATTTGGAAATGACAACAAAGGTAAGGTAATTGGTCGTGGACAGATTGATGTCACCCATGACCTTTCAATTAGTAATGCTTATCTTGTGAATGGTCTAGGATACAACTTGATGTCCGTTTCACAACTTTGTGAGATGGGCCTTAGTTGTCTCTTTGACGATGATGGCGTGACCGTGTTTAGGAAGAAGGATTCCTCAATAGCTTTCAAAGGGTATTTAGAGGACAAGATCTATCTTATTGATTTTACCAACAAAGAGGGATCTAACCTAAATACTTGTTTGGTTGCTAAAACCACCTTGGGTTGGCTATGGCATCGCCAGCTAGCTCATGTTGGGATGAGAAATCTTTCCAAACTCCTAAAAGGTGGCCACGTTGTTGGACTAAAGGATGTTGCTTTTGAAAAGGACAAAATATGTAGCGCATGTCAAGCCGGAAAGCAAGTTGGAGTGGAACATCCCTCAAAAATAATGATGACAATGACAAGACCGTTGGAAATGCTTCACATGGATCTATTTGGACCGGTCACCTGCATAAGCATTGGCGATAATAAATATGGCCGTGTAATTGTTGATGATTATTCTCGTTTCACTTGGGTATTCTTTTTGAAGGACAAAAGTGAAACACAAGGTATCCTAAAGAGATTCTTGAGGAGAGCCCAAAATGAGTATGAAGTGAAGATCAAGAAAATAAGGAGTGACAATGGAACTGAGTTCAAGAACACACAAGTTGAAGAATATCTTGATGAAGAGGGCATCAAGCATGAATTCTCAGCTCCATACACTCCACAACAAAATGGAGTAGCCGAAAGGAAGAACCGCATACTCATAGGGATGGCAAGAACTATGCTCGATGAGTACAAGACACCGGACACCTTTTGGGCCGAAGCCATCAACACCGCATGCCATGCATCAAATAGATTATATCTTCACAAGATCTTGACGAAAACACCATATGAGCTTCTCACCGGTAACCTTCCAAATGTTTCATACTTTCATGTCTTTGGGAGCAAATGCTTGATTCTTAACAACAAACCCAAATCCTCTAAGTTTGCCCCTAAGACACATGAAGGTTTTCTCCTTGGATATGGAACTAACGTCTATGCATATCGAGTCTTTAACAAAGACACCGGTGTTGTTGAAATCACCCGGGATGTGCAATTTGATGAATCTAATGGCTCTCATGTAGAGCAAGTTAATCCAAGTGATGTAGGTGATGAAGCTCCTTGTGATGCAATAAGGAACATGGCAATAGGAGAGATAAGACCACAAGACCCAAACTCAAGGCAAGATGAACCATCTTCACAAGAGCCACATGATGAACAAGATCAAGGGAGAGACCAAGATCATGGTGATGATCATGGTCAAGGTAACAACCATGATCAAGCTCAAGATAGTAGGGATAGAGACACTCAAGATGGTATCAATCAAGAAGAAGAAGATGCATCTAGGCCAATTCATCCACGCGTACGACAAAGCATTCAAAAGGATCACCCCGTAGACAACATTCTTGGAGACATCCAAAAGGGGGTAACTACTAGATCTCGAATGGCTACCTTTTGTCATCATTACTCGTTTGTTTCCTCTTTGGAACCTCTTAAGGTGGAACAAGCCCTTCAAGACTCGGATTGGGTGATGGCTATGCAAGAAGAGTTAAACAACTTTGAAAGAAACAAGGTGTGGTCGTTGGTGGAAAGACCCAAGCAAAATGTTGTTGGCACAAAATGGGTCTTCCGCAACAAGCAAGATGAGTATGGTGTGGTGGTGAGAAACAAGGCAAGACTTGTTGCAAAAGGCTACTCACAAGTGGAAGGTTTGGACTTTGGTGAAACTTATGCACCCGTAGCTAGGCTTGAGTCAATTCGTATTTTACTTGCCTATGCTACTCACCATGGCTTTAAGCTTTTTCAAATGGACGTGAAAAGTGCATTTCTTAATGGCCCTATTCAAGAAGAGGTGTATATACACCAACCTCCGGGGTTTGAAGACCCAAAGAAACCAAACCATGTGTACAAACTTCACAAAGCTCTCTACGGCCTCAAGCAAGCTCCTCGAGCTTGGTATGAACACCTCAAGGGATACATGATCAACAAGGGCTTCACAATTGGCAAGGCAAACCCTACTCTCTTCACAAGAAAAGTTGACAATGATTTATTTGTTTGCCAAATATATGTTGATGACATCATATTTGGTTCTACTAATCAATCTTTTTGTGATGAGTTTGCCAAGATTATGACTAGGAAATTTGAGATGTCCATGATGGGGGAGTTGAAGTTCTTTCTAGGCTTTCAAGTTAAGCAACTTGAAGAGGGGACATTCATAAGTCAAACCAAGTACACACAAGATATACTCAAGAAGTTTGACATGGAGAATGCTAAACCTAACAAGACTCCCCTGAAGACAAACGGACACCTTGGTTAGATGTGGACGGTAAACCCATGGATCAAAAGGTATACCGCTCCATGATTGGCTCTTTGCTTTATCTTTGTGTATCTAGGCCCGATATCATGCTTAGTGTGTGCATGTGTGCAAGATTCCAAAGTGCTCCAAAGGAAAGCCACCTCGTGGCGGTGAAAAGAATCTTAAGATATTTAGTTCACACCCCAAACTTAGGATTATAGTATCCCAAGGGCTCCAAGTTCAAGCTAGTCGGGTATTCTGATGCCGACTACGCCGAATGTAAAGTGGATAGGAAAAGTACCTCCGGGATGTGCCAATTCTTGGGTAGGTCCCTTGTGTCATGGTCATCCAAGAAACAAAATTCTGTTGCCTTATCCACGGCCGAAGCGGAGTACGTGGCAGCCGGAAGTTGTTGTGCTCAACTACTTTGGATGCGACAAACTCTAAAGGACTTTGGATACACTATGACCAAAGTTCCACTCCTATGTGACAATGAGAGTGCCATCATGATTGCATATAACCCCATTGATCACAATTGAACCAAGCATATAGATATCCGGCACTCCTTATTGAGAGATCATTCTATAAAGGGGGACATCGATATTAGTTATGTTAGAACCGATAAACAACTAGCCAATATTTTTACCAAACCCCTAGATGAGAAGCGGTTTTGTGAACTTAGGAGTGAACTAAATATTCTTGACTCATCCAACTTGGAGTAGAATCTTGTGCTTTGATTGGTGTATTGATCATGCAAAATGTCTTGAAAGTAAAATCTTTTAAAAAATTTCATATTGTCTTTGTTTTCAAATAAAATTCTTTGATCACTTGATCATATTGTTGATGCTTGTGAATATAGTTTTTGATGTTGATTTTTTACTATTCACAAGTTGAGACAAGCTTTATACTCCATATGTAACTTGTCCAAAAGTTCTATTTAGACAGGGAGGTTTCTATTGCAAACAGAGGCTGACGGAACTTCCGTGACCCATTCACGAAACTTCCGTCATATCAGTTTTGGGCACTTGTCTCAGACCCGAGAGCAACGGAATTTCCGTCACCCAATGATGGAACTTCCATCGCCACGGAAGTTCTGTCAGAACTTCCGCGTACTCAAAATCCCCGTCTGTCTCAACCCGAGACTGACGGAACTTCCATCGCCCAACAACGGAACTTCCGTCAGTCCTTGGTTAAGTGACCCAACCCTCTTCTTTCTTCCTCCCCACTCGGCCATTCTTCTATTCTCTTTCTCTCTCTTCTCCCCAAACCCTAAGTGGTGATTTGTGGCGATTTGGAGGTTCAACCGGCATTTCCCTTGGATTTGGTGGAGATTCAACACCTTCCCCACGGATGTTTCGTGATCTCCATCAACTTTCTCATCTCCATTGCACTAGGTATGAAATTTGACCCCTAGATCTTGGTCCTTAGGCCAAATGTTCAAATGCTCCCTAGTGTCACTTTGGCTTAGGTAGAATAGTTCCTTTGTGGTTGTTCTACCTTCTCTATGCAGCATTTGGACTCTTTTCGTAGGATTTGGGAGTTTCGGGGTAGGTTCATGGGCAAACTGCAAAATGACGGAAGTTCCATGGTAACTTCCGTCACCTGTAGTTCAGTGCCCTGAATCTGTCTCCTTTCTCACTCCTACTTGTGACTCATTCCTAAATAGTCTCTTATTTCCTGCCTCTTAGGTGTGTGAACATGGCCTGCACCAAGATTGCCTCCAATGATCCATCCGTTCGTGAGGAATCAAGCGAAGAGGAACATCAAGCCTCTTCTAACATGTCCTCCTCCTCCCACGAGGATCTTGTACCCCTTGCCAAGAGAAGAAAAGTCGTGATCAAGAGAAGGATAGGACAGGGAAGCAGTTCCGGGGCTCAAACAATTTCGGTTGGTCAAGAAGGCGCCCTTCCTCCTAGAAGGGCACTTGATAAAGGGAAGAAGCCAGTCAAGGAAACCCACCCTAAACCCCGCCCCAAACCACGCAAGAGCAAGTCAAAGAGCAATGAGCCCTTGAACATTGTGAGGGATCTTCGAGTCCAGGCTCCCGTCTACCCCCCTCACCATGATTTCAAGGACTACAAGAAGGATGCTGAGGCACTGCATACAGCAAGAAGGCAAAATCAATATCTTGTGACTGATAAAGAAGCCAGTGACCCCTGGTTCCTCACTTGGTTTCACCAAGACTACTACATGTCTATGATCATTGACACGAACCGGAAGAACCGGTTGGCCACTCATCAGTGGATGGACTAGAAGTACATGGAGGACAAGAATAAGTCAACCTTCAATGAGATAGTGGGAGCTTCCAAGGCATGGCATGTGTATGACCTCATGGGGTTCAACTATGATTGGAATGAGGAGGTCATCTGTCAGTTCTACTCCACCTTGTACATTGATGGACGAGGCTTTGTTCATTGGATGACACAAGGTGTGCAGTATGTCGTATCCCCCTCTCACTTGTATACTTTTTTCTTTCAAGATGCTGAGGCAGATGATGCAAGGGACAGGCTCTCCTATGAGCCTGTGTTGAAGGACTCTGAGCTGAGATTCATGTATGAGGACCTTCAACCCAAATATCTGTGAACCACTCATGGAATGTGTTGACGGCTGTTAAGTACCATTTTTTACCGTCAACTATACTCAAATAAAGGAGAATTTGGCATTTCATACACGCATGCTTTAGCACAATAATATAGTTCCACTTGTACTTGGAGAACTTTGTGCATGCAGGAGGAAATGTGAAGGAAACACCTCAAAAGGCAAGAAAACACACTTTCGACCAATCAGAGAGTGCCACATGGACGTCACACGGATTGAAGGGCCCATTTTCAGCGCTTAACCGACGTAACTCCCTGTAATACCGCGCAACCCGACGTCAGGGCCCACAGGACAGCCACCTGGAGAAAGCACAGGCCAGGAGGGGCCACCCCCAGGTCGGCCGACCTGGTCAGGTCGGCCGACCCGGCCGGGCGCCCTCTCCGCCTAGGCTTCCACGTGTTGGCTCCTCCGCGACTCCTGATGACGGTTTGAGATGCCTTTCGTGGCGGTTACGCTCCCTTGCCGACCTATTGAGGCTATAAATAGGAGGGTGTGCCTTCACACTTAACACACACCACAAGAAGCATTTCTCTCTTGCTAGTAGTAGTTCTTGGAGTTTTAGTGGAGTTAGGCTGAGTCTAGAGCTCTCTAGTCCCAAGTCTTCACTTGGAATTGGTATGGCTCTTGTATCTTTTCCCTTTTGTAAGACTTTGCTCTTATCAATATATATATCTTTTCTATATAGTTGTGCTTGGGTCATGAGTTTCTTGTTTGATATTGTGATCCATATATGTGATAGTATAGTCTACTTGTGTGATAGTAGTTTATATTTATACTACTATTGTCATGCTAGTTATATACCGTCACTATATTCTAGTTTATATCTTATAGTCTCTATGCTTAGTTTTAGCTGATAAAGTATAGCATGGGTTTGGTGATCGTATTCGTACGGTAGCTCTGCCTCGTTAATAGTAATCGCGGAGGGGCAGAGCGCTCTTTGGTCATGCAAGTATGGTATTTGGGTGACTGATTTGCATCAATTATTCGTTAGTCTACTGGTTCGTTGAGGTAGGCGGCAGGTGGTGACAGCCCTGTCCGTCCTTTGAAATCCTCCCCGCTAGGCTAGTGCGTAGGCTCTTGGCGGAAGTCGCCTGTGGATGCAGGGGTAAGTCCGTGCCTGAAGTGCTATATTATTGACTGCTGAACCTGAGTGTGGGTCTGTATGTATTCTACTTAGGCTATGCAACTGTATAGGAATGTATAGTAGGAGTAGCTTAGCCTAGTCTTTCCTCCACTAGACTTTATTTATTTAGTAGGAATCTTCTGTGTGTGTCACACTACCCGGTTATTATCATGTACCCGCCTGTCTTGGTTAAGATATCCTTGCTAATTGTTAACATGATCTTATATGTTAGTAACGCTTCTTGATCATACCCTTCCTTTGGGATAAACAAATACGATACCCTGAATACTTCCGGGTGAAATGCTACAGCGGTATTCTCCGTGCGCTTGCGGATTTTACCTACTTGACTCTGGGACATATTAGTGAACCGTTTCTGGCCCCGTGCCGGGAATGATTTATTAATATGGCTTAGCAAAAGTCAACAGAATGCACAACTTCTACTTTACCCTCAATAGGATGCTCCGGGTGACTATTGCTCCTAAGGGTGGGTATGCCACTTCCCTTGTTGGGCACTCCTGAAATGTTCTTGCAAGGTTCAGAGATGGAGCTGCAGACTTCAGTGTGATGGACCTCATTACTTAGGAAATCTAATTGGCCTCTTTGGACACTCGGAAGGTGCTACCCTTTGCTCCCTATCTTATGAAGATGATCGAGACTGAGACTGGTTTGATTTTTGAGAAGGAGTGCAAGCATCAGCCATTGAAATCTCGTGTGCCCAGGCTCACTCGCCCTTATCATGAGACTATCCGAAGGAAGTTAGCAGCAGAAAAGGCAGCTAGGACAGAAGCAGCAGCACCTCGTGCATCATCCTCCGCTCCTCCCCCCAAGGCCCCTCGCCTTCTACGTCACCCCTGACCTTCTCATGAGGATGTGATTGAGCTGCTCTTCAAGAATGAGGAGATCACCGTGAGCATGGCGGGGAAGAAGACGTTCAAGACAAACAATGAAGCATCTTCAAGCAAAGGGAAAAAAGTAGCTTTGAGCTCAAACTTCTTTGATCCCTCCACAAGATTGTCTTGCAACAACTTCTACAACCCCTTCGGATCAAGACCTACATCAAGCTCTTCATCAAGCATATAATCAAGCTCTACCTCAAGTGTCATTCCAAGTTCTACTCCAAACACTTCATGTGGACCATGCATTGGTGTAGGGGGAGCATTGACCACAATGTTCACACGATCATTTAAGATGATCGATCTCACCACTACGGCTCTGGCGCCTCCACCTCCTCCACCACAAGATCAACATTGGGATCTTCGTCAAGCTCACCAACAGGATTACTTCTTTCAATTTGATAAATTTGTGAGAAATTCGAATGATGACCTTTGTGAGACTCTCTTATGCATTTATGATCTTGTGTGTAGGATAAACTCTTTCAGGGGGCTACAGAGGATTGCACCACATGAAGTGATTGACAAGTGCCTCATGAAAATCACAACACATGAGAGGGATTTCTTGGTTGAGGAGGTAATCAATAGAAGGCATGAGCTCTCAATTGAGAGAGCAATGGAGATGATACTTGTGCTCCACTCACAAGTGGGACACGTGCTTGAGCATGTCACCAACCTCTATGATCCTCCCCATTACTTCATCGACCTTAACAATCTGCACATGGGGGATGGTCATGGACAATGGAGGTATCGTGCTCCCCACTATCCTATACAAAGGAGAATACAGAAAAGGATTGCAAGAATCCTTAATTATGAGGATGGTCTCAAGGTTCGTCATGATAAGGTTAGTGCAAGTCAATTGAGCAATGCTTTGGATACTAACCCTTCTTCCTCTAGTGCTTGTCTTATGGCTACCACCAGGGTCAACTACAAGAGTGGAGGTACTCATTGGACTCTTTACAGTAGGTGCACCCAACATATGACTGGGAAGCCAACCATGTTCACCAATAGTCAACTTTGTAACATGGGACTCAAGTGCACATTTGATGAGGATGGTGCAATGTTTGAGAATGAGAAGAAAGGGCTAGTATTTCATGAAGTGAACATTGGAGATGAACCAACGAACAAACCTTTGAGGAACATGCCCATGGGCGAGTTCTTACTCCATGATGGTGATATTGATGAGCCCTCTACTCCACTACCTCAACCAACCTCATCCTCCGAGGTACAAAAACCCACTCAAGATGCTAATGACACACCTTCCACATCCTCCCAAGATTCTATGTGAGTGCATCCACCTAGCCATGAGGAAAATGAAGAGAGAAGTGAGCCACAGCCGTCTCCACATACTTCACCTCAAGCTACTTCCCAAGGCTCTACACATAACATCCCCACATCCACTCCAAGCTCTAGTTCCAAGACAAGAAAGCATATGAGTGATTCCCCAACCTCATTGCAAATTCAAGACACTCATATCTCAAGAGAGCAAGCAGCTCTAGTTCCAAGACAAGAAAGCATATGAGTGATTCCCCCACCTCATTGCAAATTCAAGACACTCATATCTCAATAGAGCAAGCAATACATGATGCACAAGATGCCTCACCTAGACCTCCTCCCACTCAAGAAGAAGGAGACCCCAAAGCCAAGTACAAGAAGAAGAGGTACATCAACAATGAAAAGGGAAAAGGAAAAGACCTCAAGAAGAAGTTCTTATGCAAGGCTCTTGTTGGGGAGTGGACAAGCGACAACTCAAGTGAGGCATCCTCCTCTTCAAGTGATGATGATGAAGTGGCCGGCCTAGCCATGATCAAGACCACACTTCTATGAGTTCTTCCTCCACCTCCTACGTGCCTCATGGCCACGAGCCAACTTGGGGAGAGTGAGAACGAGAGCAGCGACAATAGCAATGTTGAGGAGCCCTCCTGCACCGTGCTTTGGAGTATGCTTGAGCAAGCTTGTGACATTATCGTCAAGAAATCCAAAATATTGGACGTGGTAACAAAAGAATGTAAGTTGGCTATGGACCGGGTTGGTGATCTTGAGAGTGAGCTCATGGACCTTGTCACATCTCATGAAGCCCTAAACAAGAGTTATGACAAACTCAAAGATGATCATGTAGAGCTTCATGAGAAGTACAAGGCCTTTGACATGACTTACGAGGCCATCAATGTTGAGAACCTTGCCTCTCCCTCCTCTAGTTCATCCAAGAGTGATGCTTCTACTATGCGTGATGAACTAACCACCTCAGTCGAGGTTTCTTCCTTTGAGTCATTTGTTTTGAAGGAATATCATAAGCTCAAGGAAGAGAGGAAGATGGTGATGGACGGATTTGAGAGGCTCACACGTGGTAGAGCCATCCACAAGAAGACTCTTGGGAGAAACCTTGTGAACAATGTCTCCCACCGAGGACTTAGCTCATATCCCATCGCCATCGACATCATCGGAACGAGTGATTCCATCCATGAATGGATCAAACCCCTACTCGCCGACGACTACTATTGCGAGAGGTGTTGCAAGGATGGCCACATCATCAAGGATTGCCCTATGGTGAGAAGTTCCATTATTTTACCTAATGCTAACTTGTTCCATGAGAACACCCATTTCAAGATTTTTAGGTATAAGGATGGCAAGGTGAAAGCAAAGGCTTTGGGACCTCAACGTCATATCTACTCGTGAGGGAGGTATTCGTGTTTGTTCTTGGTAGTTGTAGTGTGTTCTTTCTTTTCTTGTATTGCATCGTAATTAAGACTCCTTTGTGACTAGAATGTTTTGCATCCATGCATGTGTAAAAAAAAAACACATATAAAATTAGTCAATGTCTAACCCATCCAAGATAGCTATAAGCAAGGGGGAGTGCCTGAGATGGTGGTTTGGCTTCTCTCAAGGCAAGGGTATGGCTTATAGTGAGTAAGCTTGCGATGGGTTCAAACTTGACATTGTTAGGTTTCCTTTGTGTCTTGTTCAATATTGCTTGCATCCACATGACATGTTTACTTTTGTTGCATATGTAAAATGCTTGTTGCATGCATCATATAGGAAACACAAAGGAGGCTTGTCATATTTGGAGAAATTTGTGCGTCATGATCTATATGTGAATATAGTATGACCAAAGGAAAGGTTTGTTCTTCATGTCCATTGAGTCATGTTCAACAAGCTCTGAGGTTAAATCTACTCGTGCGGCTTAAAGACCTGTGACTCATACATTCTCAACACACTAATGACTAACCATTGCTTTCTTGAAGAAATATTTTGTTGAGTCATGTGTGTAGGGGGAGCTATGTGAAGATGCATCTAGGTCCCCTAGTGGGTTTTGGTGATTAATGACAAAAGATTAAAATTGTACTAACATGCTTATGAAGAAAATGTGCAGATCATCAAGAGAAAAGTTAATTACCCAGAAATGTGAGAAAGTCTATCCCTCAATAAAAGAGAAAAGAAAATGGCTCATGGTGGTTCAAGTTTAGCTTTTATGCTATTTGTTTTGAGTCATAGGTATGCCGAACTATTAAGAGGGGTAAAACTTATCTTGCTAGTAAGGGAAACATTGTGCTAAAGCTCTAAATCAATTCGTTTGAAAACCTAGCCAACAAAGCATAAGAAACAACCTTTTACTTAGCAAGACAGAGAGTGACGAAAGTTCCATGAGTCCTCTCATGGAAGTTCCGTCAGCGTCGGGTCCGACTTTGATGTTAACCCGAGGGTGACGGAAGTTCTGTCAACATCGGGTTTCTACCTTCTGCGCACCCAAGAGTGACGGAAGTTCCGTCACCCCATGACGGAAGTTCCGTCACCAGGAACCTCCATGGCTCTCACGGGAGTTGTGTGAGCCTTTTTCCTTGTCAAACTGAGAGTGACGGAAGTTCCGTCACCTTTTGACGGAAGTTCCGTCACAGCATCTTTTGCTCACTTCCAGTGCTTTACAACGGCTAAATTTGAATTGACGGAAGTTCCGTCAGACCCAGAAAATACTATAACGGCTAGTTTTTTAGCTCTCTCTATAAATAGAGTACCCCTTCCCCAGTGGGAAGGGTTGGATTCTTTGCCATTTCACTCACTCTTCAGCTAGCGCTCTCCCCTCTCACTCCTAGGCTTGTTCTTGAGATTCAAATCAAAGTGAGAGAGATCCAACCACAAAAACATTGAAACCATCCACTCAAAAGCTTGAGCACAACTTTCCCTCCCCATCAAGATTTGATTTGCTTGTTACTCTTGGAGACTTGGTCTCCTAGACGGCTAGGCGTCGCCCTTGAGCTCCCAACTTTGTGTGGTGAGTTAGGGACATTTGTGAAGGTGTGATTCGCCTCCGGAGGAAAAGAATCAAGTGGAGAAAGAAATCCAAGAACAATCTTTGTGATTGCTTGGCAGGGAAAAGGGTTGAGTGAGACCCGGCCACTTTGTGTGGCTCCTCAACGAGGACGTAGGAACTACTTAGTGTGGTTGCTGAACCTCGGGTTAATTCTTATGTCTCTCTTTACTTTCCCGGTCTTATATTTGTGCTTGCTTATTTCTTTCATATTATTGTGCTTGTATCATTTGTTAATTGTGTAGCTAGTCTTGATTCAAGAATTCTGGGCTTACATTATATTAGCTTCTCTTCTACCAAGCTAGTGTTTCCTTCTCCTTGTTATCCGTGTTGTTCATTGCTTAGAGGAAGGGTAGTGAGAAGTTCTGTCACTTGACAGAACTTCCGTGGCGACGGAAGTTCCGTCGACACCGACGGAAGTTCCGTCATTCCTGGTTATTTGATTATCCTTTAGTGCTTTTTCAGGATTATTTTTAGATTGCCTATTCACCCCCCGCCCCCCCCTCTAGGCAACTTTCACTATGGTGGAACACCATCGTGACCAAGGAGGAGCATCATGAAAGGGGGAGTTTCCTAACTCTTGCCATTTATTATTTGCTCCTTGGTTCTCTTGTGTTTTGTTTTTGGCTTGTAGTTTTTGGTGATAGGTGACAAAGGGGGGAGAAGGAACATGAAGATCCAAAAGCCAAGTCTAGATTGATAGCACAAAGGGTGAGAAGAACATGAAGATCCGAAAGCCAAGTCAAGATTGAGGATAACAAAAAGGGGGGGGGGGGGGAGAAGAACCTGAGGATCTGAAAGCCAAGTTGAGAAGAACATGAAGAACAAAATAAGATGATCAAGACAATGGGGCATGTCTACAACAACAATGAACATCTACACCGACATCTACGTCCATGGTGCTGTCTACATCAACAAGATCGATTACCACGACACCATGACGAGCGCAAAATTCAACTCAAGGTCAATATCTAGTGCGCTACATATTTGGGTAGTTCTTCCTCCACACCTAGCACATTCCAAGGGGGAGACTACTTCTATGGTAAGGACCATGGTAATCCATTCAAACCTATCTTTTCTCTTGGTTCCTTGTTTTTGTTCGAGTCTTTGGTCCCTTCCTCCTTATTCTTTTGAGACTCATTCATTTTGGATTATCATAAGTAGTGGTTGTCATCCATCACCAAAAAGGGGGAGATTGTAAGGTTCATGACCATTGAGGTCACCCCAAGGTATGATTGTTTTGGTGATGAATGACAAACATGAAATGTGACTAATGTCTACACGAGTGTTGTGCGTGTAGGAAACCTTATCTATCTTATGATGATCATTGATGGTTGCCTTGGCGATTGATAACAATGACCACAAGCAAGGAGGCTTGTGAACATGATGGAGTCCAAGGGTTGATGGAGATGGATCAAAGCGGAGAACAAGCTATGGTGCAAGTGTTTGGAACACTTGACTAGTTGTTAGGGCTTTGAGTCTATAGGAAAAACTAGACTATCAAGGGGGTCTAGGTCATGTCACTTAGGTCACACTAGTTGGTGATGTGCATGGATGCTCAGTGAAATCACAGGCACTAGGTGACGGTGGAGAAGCCAAGGAGCTGTTGGAAGAAGCCGAGAAACAAAGTCAAGAGGAGACGAGGAGTTTCAGCTTTTACAGGTAAAGACTGGACAGAGAGGTCTTGGAGACCGGACGGCCCGGTGATCCGAGGGAAATTCTCTATAGAGAAGATGTTGGACGCGAGGAATTCTGTTGGTGGAAGAACCATAGAGACCTAGTAGTCCAGTGTGTAGACCGGACGGTTCGGTCTATATGGAGATGGTTTGGACAAAAGAGGAAGCATCGACAATGTATTTGTTTGGAGAAAGAAGAGAAGAGACCGGACAGTCCGGTGTGAAGACCGGACTGTACCGTCATTAGGGGAGGCGAGAGAACATAGAGAAGAAGTTTCTGTTGGGACCCAGATTTATGAAGACAGGACGGTCCGGTCTATAGACCGGACTGTCGAGTCAATATGGAGGAAATAGCGGACAGAGAGCAACAGCTCTGGAGGAGTCGATCGATGGAGACCGGACTGCCTAGTCTAGACAATGACTGGACTGTCCGGTCAGTACAACCAGAAGGCTGTTTTGTGGAGCAACTGCTAGTTTGAGGTTGGAGGCCTATATAAACTCATTTCTGGGGTCTTGGAGACTGCCTTTGGCCATTGGGATTGCTGGGAGCATCTATTGGGAGCCAAAGGGCCAAGAGAGGAGTACTAGGAGAGGATATTGGATATCCTGAGAGTGCTAGAGAGTAACTTGAACATTGATGCACATCTAAGGCTAGGGTGTCCTTGAGGGTGTGATCTAGGTTGTTACCCTTGTTCTATGGTGAGACCTAGACCGTCTAGGTGTCAGTGATCGAGCCTATTGTGAATGATTGTGAAGGCCGTCACACATTTGTACACGGTTTGAGCCTGCCGGTGAAAGGGGCATCGCTAGTGAGCACCCGTGTCGGCTCGAGGAGTCCGACAAGTTCTCGAGGGAGGCGAGCTTGTGTTTTGTGCGGTGGTGACACACACCATGTCTTCACTATAGGAGTGATTGCGGGCTCGTGGGCGAGAACTCCACTTGATGGTGGGAGGGACCGAGACTCCGGCGGGAGTGGTCCAATGAGGAGTAGGGGAAGGCGCCATCCTTCTGAGACCTCGGGAAAAAATCATGAGCCATCTCTTACTCTACTCCTTACTATGATGCTTTACTTTCCGCATTTACATACCGTGCTATTCATGCTTGTGTGCTTACCTTGCTCTAGTTGACTACCTTGTTGACTTGCATGAATAGGCTTCTTTACTTGCTAGTAGTTCTTAGCCTTCATAGTTGATCACTAGCATGTTAGGAGTTGCATTGGCTTGATTGATCACCCTATTATGTATTGTGCTACTCATGCTTGTATCCTTTCTATATGCTTGTTGATCTAGTAGCTTTGCTTGAGTAGAACTCCTTGCTAGGGTGTTGTTTGCTTCCGTGTATCTTTGGTAACTAGCTTGCATAGGAGTTGTATTGCCTTTGTGTGATTCACTAGTATGCTTAGCTTGTTGTTCCTTCCATAGGACTATTATCTTGCTAGTGTGATCACCACTAGGATTGCATAGGAGTTGTGTTTCCTTTGTGTGATCCACTAGTATTGTTAGCTTGTTGCTCCTTCCATATGACTATTATCTTGCTAGTGTGATCACCACTAGGATTGCATAGGAGTTGTATTGACTTTGTGTGATCCACTAGTATGCTTAGCTTGTTGTTCCTTCCATAGGACTATTATCTTGCTAGTGTGATCACAACTAGGATTGTGTAGGAGTTGTTTTGAGTGGTCGGTTTTAGGAATTGGTGAATTTGGTACATAGTGCAAGTTCCCTATTCACCCCCCCCCCCCTCTTGGTCACTCGGTCCTTTCACAATGTCATAGGAACCAAATGGATTTTCAAAAATAAGCATGGGGAATATGGTGAGGTTGTTAGAAACAAGACTAGACTTGTTGCACAGTGTTTCAGTCAAGTGGGGAAACCTTTGCTCCTGTTGCACGCATAAGAGCCATTAGAATCTTGCTTGCATTTGCTACCTCTAAGGGCATTAGACTCTATCAGATGGATGTCAAGAGTGCTTTCCTAAATAGTTTCATAGAGGAAGAGGTTTATGTAGAACAACCACCTGGCTTTGTTCACCACTAATACCGTGTGTACAAGCTTTAGAAGGCTTTGTATGGGCTAAAGCAAGCACCTAGGGCACGGTATGCTAGGCTTAAGACCTTTTTGCTAGAGTGCTGGTATGTCATGGGATGTGTTTATAAAACCTTGTTCACTTTAAAGCATGACAATGACTTTCTAATGGTTCAGATTTACATGGATGTTACCATCTTTGGAGATTCATCTCATGCTCTTGTGTCCAGATTTCAGGAAGCTATGGAAAGTGAATTTTAGATGTCGATGATGGGTGAGCTCACCTTCTTTCTTGGACTTCAAATCAAGCAGCGCAAGCAAGGCACCTTCATACATCAGGCCAAGTACACGAAGGATCTCCTGAAGAAGTTCAACATGGTCAATGTGAAGCCGTTGTCTACACCAATGTCCACTACAATGGAACTTGACCGAGATGAAGATTGTGAAGCAGTGGACAAAAGGGAGTATAGGAGCATGATTGGCTCCCTCTTGGACCTGATGGCGACAAGACCCAACATACACTTTGCGGTGTGTCTTTGTGCTCGCTTTCAAGCTTCCCCAAGGGTGGCTCATCGCATGGCTGTCAAGCGCATCTTCAGGTATCTCAAATACACACTTGAGTTTGGTCTTTGGTACTCTACATCTTCATCTCTTGATCTCATTGGGTATTCGGATGCGGATTTTGCTGGGTGTAGAATTGAAAGGAAGAGCACTTATGGTACTTGCCATTTCTTGGGTACTTTTTTGATATGTTGGTCTTCTCGTAAGCAGTAGAGTGTAGCCCAATCCACCACAAAGGCTGAGTATGGGTCTGCAGCTAGCTGCTGCTCACAAATCCTATGGATTGTGTCCACCGTTAGAGACTATGAGTTAACCTTTAAGAGCATTCCACTCATGTGTGGTAACTCCAGTGCCATATGCTTAGCCAAAAACTCAATCCAACATCATAAGGTCAAACACATCAATGCGCGATTCCACTTCTTGAGAGACAATGTTGAGAAGGGGGATGTTGAGCTCAAATACATCGACGCCAGAAACCAACTAGCTGATGTCCTCACCAAGCCCCTAGATGCTTTGAGACATGCTTTTCTTCGGGGGGAGCTTGGTGTTTGCCATCCTTATGGCATCATATAAGGGGGAGTTGGTGTTCTCCTGTATATATGTATCTCACTTTTATGCATTGCATCTCATATGTAATATATGCGTTGGTAGATGAGCTTTGATTCTTATGCCTTCTTGCATTTCTCTTTGCTATGATTGAGCTACATTGTGTGGACATGATAGTAACCTCTCATGCTTAGATTTTTTAGATGGCTTGTTATATACCCTTTTGAGCAAGTTGCTAATCTTAAAGGTAGACTTTGCTTCTTGTGAACCTTATGAACTAATCTTGCTAAAACTTGCTCACCATGTGTATAATTGCTTTTATCCTTGTTGAAACTTGCGTTAGGGCTAGTCTAGAGGATATCTTGGCCATGGCACCTTGTGTTTCCGAAATGTGGCTTTGCAAATGTTTAGCTCATGATGGAACATTGTGGGAAAGTTAGTTCCTTTTGCCGCAACGGCATGCTCATCGTTATGCTTTTAAGTTGGAAAATAAATTGATTGTGCTTCAAAGCCTCGGGGTGTTTGCCATACCCAGTCGTGCGACCCTCCATATAGATTAGAAGTAACATAAAAATGCTAAATCCAAACATTGTAGTTTGAAGCCTCGGGTGTTTGCTGTAACTAGATGTGCAACCCTCCACATGGATTAGAAGATACATGAGGATCACATAAGAATAATGCTTTTCTCTTTTCTTGTGAGTCTCTGTTGCATATGTGAGCGTTTGTAGAGCTTATTTTCTATAAGTGCCTGTTGCCCTTGTTGAGATTGAAACTGGCTAGATTCTTATGATTCACTTGGTGCTTGTTTTGCCTTGGATGAGAGTACTTACACATGTGGTGGCAGATTTTTTCATGATGAGCAAAATTTGATTCTATCTAAGCTAGTCAATCTTTCTGCTTAGCCTCTATAGCTCATGGTGTTTATGCCTTGCTATCTATTTTTTATCTTTGCATGATTGGGAGCTATTGCCTTTACACTTCATGGCACTATGGTTTTGGTTAGCAAAGATAAATGTTTGCTTGCATAATTGTTGAAGCTCCTTAGGTTTGCATTTTCAAGCATTGCATGTTTGCTTGTTATTTTGCCTCTTTGATGAGTTCATTGCCAAAGGGGGAGAAAATATTGGGTCATGCACAAATAATGCTAAGAAACATAAAATGATCCATTTTGCATTACATGAGACCTACCACAGCTTGAGGGGAGCATATCATGATCTTGAGCGTTTGCCTGCGCTTTTCACATTCTTTGCATCTCAAGTCGCTTTCTTTGCCAACTCTTGGTTTTGTGATCCTTACTTTGCTAGATGGCTTGTTTTCACCTTTTCTTTGGGTTTCGCATTTCATTTTTTAATCTTTGTGCATCTGAGGTTGTCAATGTACTCATCAAGGGGGAGATTGAGAAACCATGTGGATATGTGCCATGGTTTGTAATATGTGATGAGTAATTGACATTGGTTGGGTTTAGTGTTTGAGTTCAAATGCGGGAATTTGGGGATTGCATGAGTTTGTGCATGTCGTGGTATTGACTAACCAGAGTTGGTGAAGATATTGGTGAAGTTGCAAGAAATGGAAAATGTGTTTGCTTGTCTCATGATGTGTAGGTTACTAGAGTCAACTTGGCGGTCAATGGCGAGAGGATCGGGCACAAGTAGGGGACTTGGGGCCGGACGATCGGATGCCGGGTGAAGGCAAGGGTGAACCACATCGTACATGTGGAGAGGCAAGAAGCACGGACGGTTTCGTGGTTGAGCCTCAAAACCATGGTGATGATGAAGACAGCGTGTTGACCAAGTCAAGGCGAGCGGGATATTAGTGCAAGTGAAAAGGGAGCCCGATGGACAGGGACCAGGAGAGACTTGCCAGTGGTCAAGATCGTGGAACAAGGTGACACGTGTTGACATCGAGAAGTCACGCTTTGAGAAGCGTGTGAGGTGGTTTCATGTTTTGTGCCTCAAAACCAGTGGCGGTGGTTGGTGGTGCATGTGGCACCATCGCGGAGCTTGCGTCGAGGCTAAGCAAAGTTGTGAAGGGCTCGATGGTGTTCGGGCGACGAGGAGAAAGATGGACAAGTTTGCCCCTAGTGGTAGGTGGTAGTGTTATGTAGGTCAAGGGTAGAGTAGTCATGTGGACAACACTTAGGCCTATATAAGGAGAGGTAGGGCTGGTGGAAGAGGTGCCTCTCTTTTCCTTATCCTTGCCTTAGCTCTTCATTCAAAGTGCTAGGAGAGGTCTTCATGTTTTAGAGGAGAGGAAAGGGTGTGTGAGAGACATCTCTTTCTATTCCAAATAGTAGGAGAAAGAGGATGGCTTCCTAGCCTTGTACCTATGGATCTTGTAAGCATGTTTCCATGATATGAAAGTTATTTTCATTCTCAAGATCTCCTTCTCTCCCTAAATCCTGAATTTCTCTTTTTCCCTATTTTTGGAGCTATTTTTGTAGAGATCTTTGATCTTGTTTTTAGTGAATTTTGGTACGAATTTCTTGAGGGAGGACATGCCTAAACATTCCTCTATGGATCCTTGATTAAATCCCAGGCAAGAGCACCTTCGATTTGTTGGATTTCCTCAAGAACATTCAAACCCTAGAGCTTTCGGTAAATCCTCAAATTTTCAATGAACTCTTGAGCTTTCTGTGTGATTGCACTTGGAGATTGAACTTCCTACCATGTGACATCAGCTGTCCAAATTTCATGATTTTTGGAGTTCATTTGGATAGGTTTTGGTAATTTCCTTGCCAAGTTTCAAGCACAGTTTTGGTTCTGGAAACTGTCGACCGGCACTGCCAATAGCCTGAGTTTGAACTCACAGCAACACTCCAGAGACTCGAGTCTGAACCTCGCACCGGTACTGCCAATGGCAACAACCGGCACTCCCGATGCGCTCTGACTGTTGCGTTCCTGAGTTCTGAAAATCCCGCACCAGCACTGACGATGGGTGTTACCGGCACTGCCGATGGTGTCAACAGGCACTGCCAATGGCTATGATTGGCACTGTTGATGGTAGTCCAGAGAGGTCTGACTTGTGTGCATTTCTTGACTATTTCGAGTCTTTTCAACTCTCTTTTGTTTCTGCTGTGTTCCGCTGCTGTTGTTAATCACTCCTAGGGTTAGCACATCACAAGTTGGTAATTAGGACATAGGCCAAGTTCTTGAGAAGAATCTGAAATGGCTCCCATTCACACCCCCCCCCCCCCCCCCCCCCCCGTCTAGTCGCCCTCTCGGTCCTTCACCTTCTCGAGTGTGCTCTGTTTGCTTTGCTAGGTTGGATGCTAGTTCCACAGCACATGGTATCTGGACTGAGATTCAGTGGCTCCATGAGGGCACCAGTGATGTCAAAGAGGAAAGACACTATGTGCTGAACAACAAGGATGATAACTTCACTAGATTGCCACATGAGAGAACTAACACTATTTATTCTCGTTTTCATGTAATAGTGGTGGAGATAAATGCTCTTGGGGATGACTTCAAGCTGAAGCCTGTTGAGGTGATAAGAAGATTCTTGAGGCTATTCAAGGACCCCAAGTATCGGCCCATCATCACCTTCACCTTGCAAGGTGACCTCAAGACCAAGACCATGAAGGATATACTTGGCAAGATCATAGCTTTCGAGAGCTACCAGCAGGGTTTGGATGATCCTCAACCATGCAACCTTACTCTTCAGTCCAAGAAGCAAGAGTCTGTCAAGAGCAAGAAAGGCAAGAAGAAAGCTGAGGTTGAAGAGGATGATGATGATGAAGATGACTTGACCGAGGACTTGGCTCTTCTCATGAAGAAGATGAAGACCTTCAAGAACAAGTTTGCCTCCAAGTCCAGGGCCAAGTGCTTCAACGGCGGGTCCAAGAACCACTTTGTTTGAGAATGCCCCAAGCCAAAGAAAGAAGCTTTCAAGTCCCAAGACTCAAGTGAAGAAGAAGATGAAGACCCCAAGGCTAAGCAAAAGAAAAAGAAGTACTTCAACAAAGGCAAAGGCAAAGCTCAAGACCACAAGAAGAAGTTCTCACGCAAGGCTCTTGTTGGAGAGTGGACAAGTGACAACTCAAGTGACACATCCTTTTCCTCAAGTGATGATAAATCACTACAAGGTTTCATGGCTAATACCATGACATTCATCGCAACAATGTAATTTTCGTTACAATAAACATGGGTAATTGCAACTAAAGGTCATTGTGGTTGTGATAGATTGGATATATTGCCACGCTTGCATGTGCGTTGTTATAAGGGTGACTTTTTACAATGCTTTCATGTGATTGTTGCGATAAGGTCATTTCGTAATAGAAGAACGAGGTGTTGCAATAAGATATAGAAATGAAATTGTTAGTCGTATGCATAGATATAGCAACGAAAAGTTGTGTGGTTGCGATGGCGTCTTACATATTGCAACTAAATTGTTAGTCGTTGTAACAATGCATCAATATAGCAACGAACATTCGTCTTGTTGCGTTTGGTCTTACATATTGCAACGCAAATGTTTGTCATTGCAACTATACATAAATATAGTAACAATGGAGGGAGTTGCATTATCATGGTATCGCAATGAAAATTAAACTAAAGTCACCCAACGGGTATTCCATCTCTCTGAACACATATTAAGTTAAAGTCAAGGGACAATGTGATCACTCGGCCTACTTTGCCCATAATAATTGAGAACATCATTAAAACAATTGAAAACATGAAATATTCACAAGTTAAAATACAATCTGAGTGCATAATCATTACTTACAAGAGAAAGTGTTCCATAGTGATCCGCCCAAACAAACTTAAACTAAACATCAAAGACTAATAACAATAAAGGGGGGGGGGGGGGGGTGGCTACTGCTTGAAAGATGGGTAGCGGCTGATAAATAGAGGGGCTTGCAGTTGCAGAGGTGGTTTGGAATAACGACGACGCCGGGTGAAATTGATCATGTCTTAGTGCCTGACACGACCATCACGATCACCAGCAGGGATCTTCACCATTTCTCCATACATATGGTCTGAAACATATACACATATGGTGGAGCCACTTTCTTAATGTCCTTTTCTAGTACAGCAAACCAAAATGGATAATTTGCTCCCAGAAAAAAGAGAGTGTTCACCCTGCAAACCTCTCAACTCCGTCCATCCACCATCTTCTCTTCTCTCATAAATTGCGATGCCATCCACTATACCGCACGCTGACTAGTGGCTCCGTAGTTGCCTATTGGTTGGTGGTCCCCAACAAAATTCTCCCCATAGCTAGATGACCATAGGCCGGTTACAATCTGATCGTGCAAAAAACATCATGGCCTCGCGGTCGCGTCTGGAGTACATTGGTCGAGCATAAGGGGGACCCTTGACACATTTTGGAGATTTAGTAATGATGGGCTTCATGGACAGGTCCCAAAACTTCATGGAACCATATTGACTGATTGACACCACGTACCGCTCTTCCCAGTAAGCAGCATCCACAAATCTTTGTGCAAGTCGGTCTGTATTTGGTAATGTCGTCCACATGCCATCAGTCTTCTCATGGTAAATGATGTTTCCTAAAGAGAACAGAAGGATCACAAAGGGACCACCATCTTGCCTGGGTGTCTTACAGAGGACTGCGCGCTTGATGAACAGAGGTCCATGACCACCAGTGTTATCTTTCTTCATGGAATCAGACAACAACTCCTCATTTCTATCGCTATTTGATGACAACGGTGGCAGTGGGATTCTCCTACCAGTGATTGGGTTGACCCGGCTCAGGGAGAACTCCTTATCAATAGTGACAAGCCAGTCATCCTTCACAGCCAACCAACTACATCCCTTCAACACCTCAAGAACTGACTGTGATGATGAGGTCGTCGTTGTCCCTTGCCCGATAATATGCAGCCTAAAAGATTCCAAAAAGATATCAGGCTCTTCTATCTGGCCTTCTGGAGTGCATGCCGACGTTAGTAGCATAGGGACACCAGGTATCAAGCCATGCTACTTCATCACCTGCTTGCGTTCTTCTTTTCCAACAATCATCAGCCTGACGGCTACAATACTGTCCACCAATCCGACAATCCTGTCCGATAGAGCAAGAGGCAGCGAATGCCACTGGCTAACCCTGGAAATTAAAATGGCATATATCATCATTCAAGACAAGCCGATAACAATGTAACACAAATACCAAAGCAGGTTGAAAGTTACGCTAGGCCCTGTTTGGGTGTTGTAGTTTTCAAAAACCAAATTAAGTATTAAGAAACCATAGTTTTGGAAGCAGCCAGCGACAAGAAAAACCATGGTTTAGAAAAAAGAGGTGGGGAGAAGAGGTTTTTAAACTCCAAAATACATGCACTTTTAGCAATACCATGGTTTCTAAAAATGCAAAACTTGTCACATCCAAAGACCTCCCTACCTCCCAAAACAAAAGTATTTTGCTAAACCATAGTATTCTTGCAAAACTCCAAAAGTACTTTATATCCAAACAGGGCCTAAAGTATATTCCTATCGATCTATATTAAGTCTCAACATCAAACAGGCAGCCCACAAATTAACCAGCCCAAGCCCATGCACGCACACAAAGCAGCCTACAAAAAAAAATGAAATGATGCGCCACCCTATCGATCGTCTTCCTCGCAAATAACAAGAATATGCATGTATTCTTGAAAGGCTAAAACTATGGACGATAGAAATGCAAAATTAAAAGGACAAAAAGAATTTTAATTATATTAATATACTACAACCGAGGGCCTATAATTTTGCTTTTAGCACAGGGCCCTGGCATGAATTCCATCTTGGTTGAGAGCACGGAAATCGAACGAGATTGCATGCGCACGCTTGAACCGAATGCATGCATGGAGAAAGGGGTGGAAAATGTAACATATGATTGCTCCAGGTTATGACCGGAGCCTTCCATTTCAGACTCCTCTACACCAAGGCTGCTCGAAGCCAATTTGCAGTGTTTTGCCGTGGGAGGATCTCGGTGCTCAGCCATGATGATGAAAAGTTATTTTTTTGAAACTATGACGATGAGAAGTTGGGGGAGGCGAAAGGAGAGAGAAGTTGGGGGAGGCAAAAGGCGAGAGAAGTTGGGAGAGTGAACTACTAAATGAGTGTTGGGCCATAAAATTGGACCCACTGTTCAGTGAAAGTGTAAGTGAGGTGAGGGTGTGCGGAAGGTGTGGAGTCTGATGGACGTGCGCGCAGAGGTGCAGCATGGTGGTGAGCTCGCACATCCCATCGCCTTCTAGCCGCGGTGAATGGTCAATTCGCGATTGTCGCACCACTCCCAGATGTTTTACTAGTACTAGTTTGCATGTCCCACACGTTTTCCTGAGAGCAGCGGAGGAAGGACATGACCACACATGACGTGGTTCTACATAAACACCGCTATAGCCCTCCACATCTCATCACGCACACTAGCTCTCTCATTGCGCACTTATTCCCCAAACCGCTTGTACAAGCACATCATGGCTAGATCCAGTCCTCCATCCAGCCACCGCTCTCCTCCGGCCAGCATTTGCGCAAGAGGTGAACCTGGCGGGAGCCTTAAGCGTTGATGTCCGCCATCTCCTGACCACCCGGCTGGAGGACCCAACCAGTCGTTGAGGACGGCCACTTGCAACAAAGCGGTGGTGGACTATCTTGGGATCGCCCCTGGTGCAACCTCTGATTGTCTACTATGGGTGAGCATACTAGTTTGGATTGAGAAGATGTATTTAGTCATATATAGTCACGCTGACTATTTCTTGGATTTTTTGCTGGCTTCCGCTTCTGCAGGTGAAGGTGATCAGCCAGTATGAGCCCAAACCCAATAAATGGTTAGTTGTGGTTGCGGCCTACCACTCTCTCTTGGGGCCTGACTGCAGTGTCAAGGTCGCACGATGACAAGTGATTCATTCGGTGCAGGGAGGGCTCGCAAGCTGATCGGTAGGAATATGAGATGTTGATTCATGTCAATGATGATCGTTACTCTGTAAGATTCCTTTGGAAGGAGGTCCTCTCAATTGTACAGGGAGGTTGCTGATCAAGTTCATGGATTTAACATTCATGGTGGCTTGAGGGGTCAGGGGAAAAGAGACCTCATAGGCCATAAGAGAGTTCATACTCTTAGGCCAGAATAAGCGTGATCTGGGTGATGTAGTGTTTTCTTTAGTTTCCTTCTTTCTGAACTTTGTTTGTTGAAAACTTAATTTGTAATATCGTCGCAAAGTAAATGAAATTCCCGGTTGTATAATCTGAGTGTATACATCATTACAAGTGTTCCAGTGATCCAACAAATTTAAAGTAAACACCAAAAAGACTAAATAAAAAGTCGCCAGGATAAACATAGTTCACCATAATGAAACGACCATATATATATATAGTTCAACACACACATAGTTCAACACAAGAATAGTTCAACACAAACGTAGTTCAACAAGATAAAAAGGCTAACACATTAATAGTTCAACAAACACACACACACACAGTTCAACACAAATATATAGGACATAAATTAAGAGCAGCAACATAATTAGTAACTGACACCACCACGCCATGCATGGAGAGAACGAGCGATGACACACCATGAGCATGTGCTTCACATCTAGCCTTCGTTCTTGGCGAGACGACAGTGGCAGCTCACCTTCTTCTCATCGTGCTTCGGTGAGTTGGAACTCATGATGCCAAGAACGTGAGACTGCATGCTAGGATAGTCTGTCTTCCGCTGCTTCTTGCCGATGTAGATGGGGCATCAGAAGATGTCCCTGCCATCTACCGTAGTGTAGATGAACTTGAGGCGTAGTTTGGTGCCATTTGGGATCTTGCCGACGAGGGCGTCATCGGAGTCGGTGGAGATGGAGCCATAAGACCGTTCTGATGACATGGAGCGGGAGCGGGAACTGCACACTGGAGATGGCGGATGGCCGGCGTGGGGAGTCGGCGACGCGGAGGTGGCAAACGGGCGCGGGCAGGAGGGAATGCCGGAGCTGGAGAAGGGGAACAGGTGTGGACGAGGGGCACCGCCGGAGCCAGAGGAGGGGAGGGATGGGCGTGGACGGATAATGCAGCCAGAGACAGTGAACTGGTCTGGGAGGGCGGCGTCGAAGATGGCGAGCGCGATGTGCACACAGCCAGGGCAGCCAGCCTTTCAGCCAGGAGCATCACCACCCCGGGGCCCGATGGGAACAGCATCAGGGCCATTCCCATTCTCCAGTGGTGGACTGTCGGTGGAGGCGAAGGCGACGAGGAGCGGGACAACAGTGGAGACCGACTACGGCGGCGACCACCGCCGGCCTACATATACATCAAATCCAACATTAGGAAAAAACTCATCAACCATAGTAGGATACGTACCATTTAACCCAAAACGAAACCAAGATTGCCTAGTCCTACAAGAGGCAATGATTATGACTCACCGAGGATGACGAGCTCGGAGGAGATTGCCCTGAGGCCATGGATACTATGATGGCGAGGAAGGCGACGGCAATGAAGGGGAGGAAGGGCGATAGTAGTAGAGAGATGAGGAAGCCGAGATGGGAGTAGTTTATTGTCGCACCCGTTGGTGCATAGGTACATTTATTGGCAAGGAAAACAATGCGAATAGGTCCTTCTTGGTGTCAATAAACTAAGGCTTATCCATTTTGATGTTTCCAAGAGTGCCATGTCATCTTTATTCTCAATGGGTCTTTCACTTGCAATTAATTACATGTCACATCAACAAATATGATGACATGGCATGGTATTTATTATAAAGGAGAGGAGATGCCTTTCGTCCCCATGAAAGGATGTTGACTCTATTTCCAACATCATGAAAGCCAAATGAAATTGGATGGAGGGTCTTTCCTTTCATCCCAAACACTCTCAACCAACAACAAAACACCAACTAGCAATACCTTAGTGTTCTATGAAATTGTGCTATGAAAGTGAACACTGAGAGATGTACTTTCATTTCATAAAATAAAACTTTAAAAATGATGTATCACTCCTGGAAACTGTGAAATGAAAGAGTGCACTGAGATTGGCCTAGGAGTAGTTTGAAATCATGAATGAAACTAGCATTAGTGGGTGCAAAGGAAACGAGGAGAGAAATATAATGTTGAACGGAGGGAGTACTTCTATACGGTTTTATTGGTTCTCTAAATATTGAAATGAAATTACTCCTCTCCAATGCTAGTTTCATGGTGTTTCAATTTTAGGAAATCATGTAGACCCACTCTTCTCATCTCTCTCTTCAAAAATTTTTTGCCATGTCACCGAATTTGCTTATGTGGCATCTCATTTAATGCAAATGAAACTCCCATGGGGGTAGCCTAACCGCGTTCAACTTCCCGGATGGATACTGTGAGGGATTCAATGCACGTTGCAATCACCACTCGATTGTCTTCACATGTTCAACTTCCCGGATGGGGGCTTTTGGTTTAACCGCACCGACGGGGGCTCTTCGGCTTCTGGGAACGAACAGCCGCGCCCCTCACCCTGTTCAGTGCTCATAACACAACTCCCAAACCCCGGTCACGGTGCCCACCCGCACAGTGAAACTTCAAACGTCCACCCGGCCCTCCCCCATTTAGTTCTCGGAACCGCCGCGCTCCTCACCCTGCTCATGGAGCCCAGCAGCCCGTCCAGCGATGACGCCTCCTCGCGCTTCAAACGCTCCTCCCGCATGCAGGCCAGTGGTTGGCTGTGCTCCTCCCGTATGCAGGCCAGTGGAAGCGGAGCCGTCTCACGCTTCCGCTCGGTGCCTCGCGCTCTGGTTGGCTGTGCTCCAGTGCACCGTGATAGCGCCGTCTGGCGCTCTAGCTTGCCGCCTCTCAATTTGGCAGGCTGGGTGGCGTCGCCTGCTCCGCTGCACCCTAAGAGCGCCACCGCCTCGTGCTCCCAAGCCCCACCGAGCCGCCACCTGCCTACAACACAGACGCGCATCGTCAATGTCAACACAGTGGTCACCTCCGATAGTAGCATCGTCGTCCAGTTCCTTGATGAGATCTGGACGAATGAAAAACCGCTCCACCTCGGTTTGGATACGGAGTGGCTAATCATTCCAAAATCTGATCATGGGAATGATGATCCCAACAAGACAGCCATCATTCAGGTCTACGTGGGCGTGCCACACGGGAACCAACATGAATATTGGTGTATCCTCTTCCAGGTGTGCCACACCGACAACGTTCCAGAAAAACTAAAGCATTTGCTGGAGAGCCCTCGGTGCATGTTTGTCGGATCGGAGATCGGAGGCCACATCCAGCGGCTGTCCATTGATTACAACATCAGTGTAGCCAAGACATCGGAGCTGCAGGACGCCACGCGGGACCACTTCAAGCTAACCTCAACATACGGACTTGGACTCTAGAACGTGTGTCGGAGAATCCTTGGTCTGACAATGGCGAAGCATTCTGATGAGGGTAATAAGTTTCACCAAAATTGGGGGGATAGGCACCTAAGTAGGCAGCACATCAATTACGCAGCTATAGATGCTTGCGTCTTATACGTGCTTGGTTAGAGATTTAACATCAAGCCATACAAGAAGTTTCATGTGTGTTGTGTGTGTAGCACCTTCGTGCACATGTACATAAAGTAAACAATATCAATATCACTAAATATATGTTTAGTTCAGTTTGCATTATTGCAATACCGTTTACATGTTTCATAATAATTATTAATTCTTTTTTTATCTTACAAAATAATGTGTTTAAATTGAATTTGTATTTTAGTGATGACTATAATATGATGTGTGCATGTGGACAAAATTAATGCAAAAATAATTAAGAAGATCATTAAAACAAGTTAAAGTACAATCTGAGTGCATATACATCATATTACAACTGTTTCAGTGATCCAAAAAAAACATAGGAGCTTGCATTGCAGAGGTGGCTACTTGAAATATGGGTAGGGCTGGATAAACAGAGAGGAGCTTGCAGAGGTGTCACCCTAGCTTGAGCATGCGCCATGGCCGGCAGTTCGAGCTCGTCGCGGACCACAACCAAGACCCAATCCTCGGGCAAGTCTGAGGAGAAGCGCCATTCCCCCATCCCTTACCATTTCGGGCCGTTGGACTACCACCCCCCGGTGTAGTGTGACTGCCAGAAGAAGGCGGCATTGTGGATCTCGTGGAGCGACGACAACCCCGGACGACGCAACCTCAAGTGCGACAGAGCTCGGGTGAGTATAGTTTTGTTCCTATTTGATTGATTTTGAATTCGTGGTTGTTTTATTTGGCCTCTCTATTTCTTTGTCAGGTTGGAGGTTGCGCGTTCATGTGTTGGTATGAGCGCTGGCACAATGCATTCTTGCAGACACTACTCGTAGATCTACGCAATGCCATGTGGTCTCTCAAAAAGGAGAAAATGGCACTGAATGAAGATGTTGGTGAGGCAACTGCTAGGCAGGATTCGATGGAGAAGAAGCTGGCGGCAGTGAAGAAGGAAGAAGAGGACAAGGTGGATACTCTGAAATCTGAAAAAGATGACCTTAAGGCAGAAGTCAGGAAGCTAGAGGTGTACAAGACCGGGCTGAAGGCGTTATGTGTGTTCTTTGTTGCCATTGTGCTGTTCATGTGGATTGGCAATCAGTAGGTGCATGATTATCCAGTTAGTGTTATGTTGTAGTTAAGCAGCCTCAGCTGCATGTATGCTGGTTATGTCTCCAAACTAAGTTCATGTGTCAGATGTATGCTAGTTATTATCTAGTTGGATATCAAGTTATGAGCAATATTGATGTGTAGA
Source organism: Eleusine coracana subsp. coracana (assembly GCA_032690845.1). Classification (NCBI taxonomy): domain Eukaryota; kingdom Viridiplantae; phylum Streptophyta; class Magnoliopsida; order Poales; family Poaceae; genus Eleusine; species Eleusine coracana. Next base: position 37,507,645 of record CM064418.1, read on the forward strand.
TGCAAGCTGATAATAGATAACACAATACAGTAACAAAGTTAGAGGAGCTAGAGTGCAACTCAAATTTACACAAAAAAATCATCATTGTCGTTTTCCATCGAATCTACTGTAGCTAAGACTCCATCCATAGTGTAGGTATCATCAGAATCATTGTAGTCATCTTGTATGTCCTCATCATTCGGTTCTGGCATAGAGGTAGCACGTGCCTCTTCGAGTACAGCAGCATCGACACTTAACCCTTCCACGTCAGTCCAGCTCCAATTTCTCAATTCCTTAGGTTGCTCTTCAATGTTCATATGTTCCATTCCTACGACGACCGAGTCAGCATCCATATCAGCAAAATTATTTTCATTCTCCTCTCCTTCTTCAGGCATGGCAAACAGGTTCCTAGGTTTCATTCTACGGACACTGCACCAGTTCGCTGTCCTGGCACTTTTCACATAACACACCTGCTCTGCTTGGATCGCCAGGATGTACGGCTATCAATGTCGATAATGCCATATTTATCCTTACTGTACCCTCTGGATTTGTTTTTGTCCGGTGCTGGAACATCAAACCAATCACACTCGAACAAAATGACTTCCTTCTTCATAGGATAGTCTAGCATGATAATTCTTCTAATCACTCCGTACCATTCCATGCCATCCCCCTGGATGACAACATCGCTATTTTGTGTGGTTAAGTTTTTCTCTGCTTCTTTTGTCCGAAAGAGAAATCCATTGATGGAGCACCTGTTAGCCACACGAATATGAGGATCTGGACCACGAGCTAGAGCATATATCATGTCATTCACTTCTCCCTTTGCCCATAATTTCCTTATCTGCCTCAAAATAATTTGGAGATATGTTAGGAACACATTGTAAATTTAAATATCATGTATTTAAAAATTAGAGGAATATGTCTCACTTTTCGCTCAAACCATCCTACAAATTGTTGCTTGTGCCTTCTGTCAACATTCCGTGAGTTAGATTTCCTCAATTCCTCCTCATGCTCACTGCAACAGTTGGCAAATGATCAGGCACCTAGTAGAAGACAACACATGTTTCAAAAAAATCAATCATATACGTGACATGCAATGACTTACTTTATCCATTCATTGCACTCATCACAGTTGGATAATATGTAGTGCCTCATCTTCTGAAATTCTTGAGACTCAGGTTTGTTGAGTTGAAAAGTTTTTTTTTACTGTAGTCCCTGCTGCCAAATATGCTCATACCATCAGAAGGTGGTTCAGTAACAGCGTTCTTTTCTTGACGCTCTGGCTGATTGAGATTTGTACTAACATCTTCAAAGAAGCGAGAGCAAAATGTAAGGCACTCCTCCGAGAGATATCCCTCTGCTATTGAACCTTCAGGACACGCTTTGTTCCTCATGTAGCCCTTGAGGGTACGTAGGTACCTCTCAACTGGATACATCCATTTGTAGCAAACTGGACCACCGTACTTAGCATCCCAAGCAAGATGAACTTGTAAGTCACCATAATATCGAAAAACACAGGCGGAAAAATCATCTCAAGGCGACAAAGGGTCTCTCCAATAGATTTGTCAAGTTTTTCAAGTTCAGTAACCTCAAGCTCCTTCGAACATATTGTGTTAAAAACCTGCTAAATTCAATGATCCCGACCGCTACATCCTCAGGCAATATGTTGCGTACAACATAGGGTAGAAGTTTTTGTAATAAAACATGGTAGTCATGACTTTTAAGTCCAGTTACCTTACAGGCACTGACATCAACACACCTCCTGATATGGGAGGCATACCCATCTGGCATCTGAATATTTTGTATGAAATTGCAAAAAATTTGCTTCTCATCTTTTCCTAACATGTACAACGCTGGTGGCAAAGTGTATTTACCTTTCTCTTGCAATGGATGCTAATCCTTCCTTATACCCAGTTCTTGCAGATCAAGTTGAGCCTTCTCACCATCCTTACATTTACCAGCTAAACCAAGCAAAGTGGCTATCAAGCTCTTGCAAATATTCTTCTCAATGTGCATGACATCTAGATTATGGCGTATCAGCAATTTTTTCCAGTAAGGAAGCAAAAAAAAAACACTGTTCTTGCTCTAGTTGTGCCACTTGATATCTTCATCTCGCTGCTTCCTCTTCCCTGTGGTAGTCCTTCCAAAACATACTTGCTCAAAACTCTCGTAGTGCTGCAAAACTTGTTGTCACACTCCAAAATTTCAAATTTTGGTTTGTGACCTAATTTCACTAAATTTCAACATTTTTACAATAGATTAAAATTTTACTATAAATTAATTAGAGAAATATAATTTATTTTAGGCAAAAAGGCTATTTTTCTAAATTAAATAAATTAATTTAGGTTATTATTATTTTGTATGTTGCATTCGTGCCAATTAGTTGCATGTAGGATTTAATTTTGTGGAAAACTATTTTTAAAAGGTGTGTAGAACTTGATTTATAGTAGTATATAGTAAATAGGAGCTTTATTTAGAAAATAGGAAGGAAGAGATATAGGGATGGAAAAGAAAAGGAGGAAAACCATAGCCTGGGCCGAAAACTCCTCTTCTGGCCCACCCAAACCTCTCCCCTCTCCCCCTCACCCCCACCCGTGTGGCCTGCTAGGCCCACGAGCCAACTCGGCCCACGAAACCAGCCCGCCAGCCACTCTCCCCTCTCTTCTTCCCCCACTTTCCCCTCCCGGCCCAGCCGGCCAGCCCACCCCGCTCGCACCGAAGGCGCCCTGCCGAAAACCGCTTTCTCCCCCACTTTCTCTCCCACCGACAGGTGGGCCCTGCCTATCATCACATTCCTCCCGTCGATCCCAGTTCTTTCCATTTGTCTACTTCCTGATTTGAATCCGCGCGCCTCCGCGATTTCCCCTACGCCTTGCCAACACCGCGTGCGTAATCACCGCGATTCCCCATGCTGCCTTCCACGACTTTCCCCAAAATTACCGCATCGCCGCTAATGAATTTAGGAAAGCGAGCGCTTTCTCTGGCCCGTTATGGCGCCCCTTCCCAGAGGATCGAGGTCCCGACGGTGCTGATAGTGCAGACACTTGATAATACAACATTGGTCCAAATTTAAGTTGAATATTACATTAATACGATGATTCAGAGTGCAGCAGAATTAATACAAGTTCATAAATGTTTTGAAACAGCGGAGGCAAATACATAAAGGAACTACGCTCGACTGTACAACCTGGTGGTGATCCATGCCCGAAGGACCATCACCCTAGCGACAAGCAACATCACTATGGCGGCGAGTCGGACTCCCAGTGGGCGGTCCAACCCTCAGGGACTTGCATGTCCTGGGGCATCACATCTACAGGTAATTCTATTTCTTCATTACCTGAAATACATAGTGGCATAAAGCCTGAGTACTAATTATTCAGCAGGACTTACCCATCGGACACCTACACATGGAGAGGCTCTAATAGGTGGCTTGTTTAAAAGGACTCACACTAAGTAACCTATTAGTTCTATCAAGTTTTAATGGTCAATTTTTGCAAGAATTCTGTGTTGTCATGGGGTACCCAAGACCATCATCTCAGATTGTGGTTCGCAGTTTGTCGCCCGTTTCTAGGAATAGATGCATGCATCCTTGGGTGCAGGACTAATTCATAGTTTTGCTTACCATCCCGCCACCGATGGGCAGACAGAGCGTGTCAACCAAATTTTGGAAGATATGCTTAGGGTATGTGTTTAACACATGGTGGTAACTGGGATGAGTATCTACCCTATGCTGAATTCTCGTATAACAACAGTTACCAGGAGAGTGTGAAAATGTCACCATTTGAAGCACTCTATGATCGCAGTTGTAGAATATCGATAAACTGGTCTGAATCTGGAGAAAGGGTAACCTTTGGTCCTGATCTTGTCAAAGATGCAGAAGAAAAAGTTCGTACCATTCAGGCAAATCTTAAGGCTGCCAAATGCCACCAAGAGAAGTACGCAAATCAACGACGTAGACCACTGTATTTCAATAAGGGTAACTACGTCTATCTTCGAGTGTCACCTATGAAGGGTATCCAACAGTTTGGATTCAAAGGAAACTTAGCTCCCCGTTATATTGGACCATTCCAAATTTTGGAATGATGTGGAAAGGTAGCCTACAAGCTGGAGTTACCCGCTAATCTATCTAGAGTTGATCACACCTTTCACGTCTCTCAACTAAAGCGGTGTCTCAAACCACCCATTGACAAAGTCTTGGAAGAGTATGACCAGCTCCAACCCGATCTCGGTGAGAAAGAGCGCACAACCCGTCAGAGAACACTCAAATTCTATAAAGTTCAATGGAGTAATCACTCAGAAGATGAATCCACTTGGGAATCTGAAGAATTTCTGAGTGCACATCACCCAAAATTTTGGTCATCATACACAGGTATGTTTTGACCACTGTACTTCCCTCTAGTTTGCCTTGTTCATAATCTCGGGATGAGATTTCTTTAAGGAGGGAGGGCTGTGACACCCCAGGTGTCGCACTTCTATCTAACAAATAAGAAAGAGCAAATCATGAACAATATAGCATGAAATAATAAAGACTCACTTCCATATTTACTTAATTTCAGGCAATTAAAAACCCTGCAAACCAATTGCGAGCAAGATAAAAATTTTGTTATATAACATATGCCAAATAATTTCATATCAGAATCGTAAGATTAAAATAGAATTTTATGAATTTAATGAGAATTTTACCAATTGTGGAAGTACCCCAAATAATTAATTAAAGTCTAGGAACCTTTCAAAATTGAATTTAAATACAAAAATATCCAGAATAAATCTGAGCAATTGGGTGCCACCAGAGCACCACAAATATCTCCAAGGGCCTTTGTGCAAAATCCCACAATTTTAGGAGCTTCTTAGCTATTTTATTTGGGAATATCTTTGACTAGAGACTTGTTTGCAAGAAATCTAATAGTCCAGGGGGCGCAGTGCAAAATCTTCCTTCTTCCTCCCTCGCTGGCACAGAGCTCCCCCCCCCCCTGCCGACTCCAGCGCCTGCTCGCCCCTCTACCGCACGCCTCCGGCTCTGCCACGGGACCTCGCGTGCTACAGCGCCACCTGCACCCCTCTGCATTGCCGTCATGTCCCGTCCATGGCACAGTCGCCCAACGGCCGTCTTCTCCTTCTTTGCACGCCAGCGACATGGTCGATCGACGACTTCAATTTCCATCGCTTCTCCTGCTCTCCCCCCGCCCTCACTTGCTCCTCTCCCCTCTGCGCAATTCAAAGCACTCCCAAGAGCCTCAAACATCCTCCATTCCCCGCTGCTCTCTGCTCCTCTGCTCTCTCTCTCATTTTGCCCTCTCTGAACTCTGCACCTGCCATTACCGAGCCACGCTTGAGCTCGGGCCCTGCCCTCCCATTGCCACCGGAACTCCACCCACACTACCAACCCACACGCACTCGTCCCCTCCGCATCCCCATGCCACTCGTTCGGCAACTCCCTACGTGAGCATCAAGCAATGGAAGAAAATCTCCATCTTCTCCTTCGGCGAATAGCTCTGACCTCATCGCGAAATTCGTCAACTCCTGTTCGTCTCGCCTCCCATTTCCTCTTACACGTGTGCGCACCCCTAGACGACCCCGCCTAACCTTCCAAAACTCATAGTAAATCGAATATAAACCCAATGAGGCCCAAACAAATTTTGTTAGATTCATTTTGAAGTGCTCTATTTTAGTAAAGTAATAAATCATTGTCTCTGTACATGTATTTTTACTAATGCATTAGTTTGTCAAAACAGTAAACAATTCACCAGATATTCCAGGAACAGAATTAAATCCTGATTTTTGGCATGCTTAGGAAAAACATAATTATCTACCATCACTAATTTTGCTTTGGTAAAATATGAAATATTTTGATCTCTGGAATTTATTTAGTGTTTCTTCTTAAAGAAATACTAGTAAAATAATCTATAAAGGTCTTGCCCATAAAACTTGGTGAAAATATTTCTCATGAGTGTCTCTATCCACAGTAAATCACACATGTCTAGAAACCTAAATTTATTTTACTAATTAATTTAATTGCTCATATCACTCAATTACCTTGTTTAATTACATAAAGAATATATATACCTAAAATCTTAATTAACAACCCAACTTCTCTGAAGCATATGGCTTCGAGAACATAAAATAATTTTTAATTGACATTAAAACACGATGTGCTTGCATGCATCATATCATTGCATTCAACGGTATTCCGATAATGCCGTTATTTCAATTCCGTCATATAGGTAACGGCAACCAGGAGCAAGAGGAAGACTTCCAGAAGGACATTGACCCTCAAGAGCAAGAAGTTATAGTTGCTAGCACTAACATCGATCATGGCAAGCCCCGGTTTACATTCTCCTTTTTACTAAATTTTGCTAGTTTATTTTACTAGTGTCTATACTTATTATTGCATGAGGTCATAGGAGTTGATTGAAACCCACCTTGCATGATATCCAAATGACCTATGCTATTGTCTTAGAACTTGGTAGAATCAGTACTGTTATGCTATGCTTAGTAATTGCCAGTCTTGTTAAGAAGGTATTATTATTACTAAGGAATGAATTTGACCACTGGAACGGGAATTATTAAAAGAAGTTTATTTTTATGTTATGACCGGGCAGGGATAATGCATGTGTAGGTTTGCAGCAACACATGGGTCCTGCGTTGTTGAACCTAGGACCCGTCCGTGGTCGGCCCCTTGATCAAGTATTGAACAATACCGAATGCATGCTAGCTTATGGGTACTAGTAAACCGATGTAGCATTAAAGGTCACCTACATTGAGGACGGTTAAGGTGCGTTGGTCATTGACCCTCCTGCTGCTGGAGTGGGCGGTTGAGACCATGAAGTAATGTTGGTAGAACGGCATGCCCACTCGACGTCACCACACCCGGGCTGAGGTGTAGGTGCTTTTCTTGCGAAAGGTTGCCATATACGACCTTAATTGGTGCGTATGTGTCATGCATCTCGGGTTTTCTCAACTGGTGTAAATCGACTGCAATTGTTGTCCCTCGCAGTAATGAGTACCACTTGGTCACCGCGCCAATCGCGTAGTTGCACCTAATATTATGGAATGGATCATGTTGCTTATTGATGTTGACGATCATTATTATTATTATTGCTCCTATGTCGTATTAATTTTATATATTGTTTTATTATCCATGTTGCAACTAAAGTTACATTTCGGCTTGTATAGCTCTGCGTATTGCCATATGTTGTATCTATTGTTGACCGGCAAGAAGTGAGCAGATTTGGTGAGTCGGTCCATAATGACCCAAATAGAATCATGCTTACGCGAAGTGAGAGGTAGACCAACAATAAAGTCCATGCTGATGTCCTCCCATTTCCAGGCGGGAATACTCAATGGTTGCAGCAATCCGGCTTGTTTCAAATGGTCAGCCTTAACTCTCTGACAAGTATCACATTCTGCAACATATCGAGCCACTTCTCGCTTCATTCTTGTCCACCAAAAATTCTTCTTTAGATCTTGGTACATTTTATTACTACCTGGATGGATGGAGCACTTGGAGTGATGTGCTTCATCCAAGATTTTCCGTCTAAGTTCAAAGTCTTTTGGTACTACCAAACGGTTATTGAACCATAGGGTATCGACGGAGTCTTGAGTGAAGCATTTTGATTTACCCTTCTTAATGTTTTGACGGATATGATTTGTACCAATGTCATTTTTTTGTGCAGCAATGATTTCTTCATGAATAGTAGAATGTACACTAAGGTTACTAATCACTATGGCAGGCAAAACGTGAAGGCTGGGTTCTGAAGCAATGACGTGGTTGCCGTTGTTCTGATATTCTAGTACTAGGTGATGGCAGCGTACCTTCCTACTCAACGCATCGGCAACTACATTGGCCTTGCCCGGATGATAATGAACCTCCAGGTCATATTCCTTAATCAGCTCTAGCCACCGATGCTGTCTCATGTTTAGATCAGTCTGGTAAAGATATATTTTAAGCTCTTATGATCCGTGTAGACGTGCACTAAGTTTCCGAGCAAATAATGCCTCCATATTTTTAGTGCAAGTACAACGGCAGCTAGTTCCAAATCATGAGTTGGATAGTGCTCTTCATGCATTTGTAGTTGTCAAGATGCATAGGCAATGACACGACCTTCCTGCATGAGCACACATCCATGTCCTGTCCCAGATGCATCACAATACACGTTGAACGCTTGGTGATGTCAGGCTGGGCCAATACTGGGGCAGTGGTCAATAATTTCTTCAATGCTTGAAATGTTTCTTCACAACTATTGTTCCAATTGAATTTCTTATGCTTTTTCAACAGCCTCGTGATGGGTTTGGTCAGCCGAGAAAAATTTGGAATGAACCTACGATAATATCCAGCTAGCCCAAGGAAACTGCGTACTTGATGAACCGTCTTTGGTGACTTCCAATCTAGCATGTCTTGAACTTTGCTAGGATCCACCGAGATACCTTCCGCAGAGACTATGTGACCAAGAAATGGCACATGGTCCAACCAAAATTCACACTTGCTGATATCCCGAACGGAGGTCAATCTTTGAAAAGACCTTAGCACCAACCAATTGGTCGAACATGATATCTATACGGGGTAACGGGTATTTGTTCTTGATGGTAACTTCGTTAAGAGGCCGATAGTCAATGACAAGGCGCAAGGACTTGTCCTTCTTCTTCACAAAAATAGCAGGGCAGCCCCAATGAATCCCTTTTCCAATAACTCATTCGATTGCTTTTTCAACTCAGCCAGCTCTTTCAGTGCCATTTTAAAAAGGCGACGGGATATCGGAGAAGTTCCTGGCTGTAGCTCTATCTTAAATTCCACGGTACGATTAGGCGGTAGACCAGAGATGTCCTCGGGAAATGCATTCGGATCCTCATGAACGACGGGAATACTCTCAAGTGATTGCCCTTCCAAGTGATGGACAACCAAGGCTTTCGATGAATTGGCATTTAGAGAAAGTGTGTCCTTTCCATGCAAGGGAGAGTTGATGTGAAAGATGCGAGGCTCAATGTCTAGCATGGCTTTATGGGTTTTCATCCAGATCATACCTATGATCAGGTCGATCTCTTGGTCCTTGAGCATGATGAAATCAGTGGGGTAGATCTTTCGATTAATTTCTAGTGGAGCCTTACACACTACCTCGTTAGCAAAAATATGTCCAGTAGGAGAGCGGACGGTGTAGCATCTATTTATGATGGTGGTGTGGAGTTTATGTTTTCGCACACAAGCTTTGCTAATGAGGTTATGCGTAGCACCAGAATAAAAAAGTGCAAGGACAGGCTGGCGATAGAGCGAGAGTGTACCGGTTTGCACGGGTTTGCCCTGAGGAATATCTTCAGCATTGGTGTAGTTCACTTGGGCACCACGAGATGGTGCATTCACATTCATGCTCTAGTTCTGACGCTGGTTGCTGTTGTGGTTGTTGTTGTTGCGCCTCGGTGCGGTGCAGTTCTTGGCAAAGTGGCTAGTACGACCGCAGTTGTAGCACGGATAACTGCTTCCACGATCAGCAGGCTGTGGGGCACGAGTAGTCTGATTCCCTTGCTGCGGTATGGTGCACGATACTGAGTGTTCTGCTGTTGGTACGATGCACGGGGTGGAAAGTTGTGTTGCTGTGGTGGCCTTAAGTAGTTCTGACCATAAGGTCGCTGATACTGCTGCTGCGGACATACCCGGAAACGCTATCCGGTAGGTGAAGTGTAAACCAGGCGGTGCTTCGCCTGTGGGGCAGCAGAGACACTAACAGGGGCCTTTCCCTTTCGATCTTCCTCTTCAACTTGGCGTATAGCGCCTTCCTGGACAATAGCAGCATTGACCAAGTCATTGTACGTGCCGGTGGTCTGCCAAGTCAGACGCTCCTTAAGTGTGGCATTCATACCACGCAGAAATGCATATCTCTTTTTATCCTCAGTATTAACATACTCAGTAGCATACTAAGCCAGATGATTAAAAGCTTCAGAATATTGGAGGACATTCCTCCCTCCTTGTTTCAGATCCACAAATTCCTGGAATTTCCTCTGCATGAGGCCAGCTAGGATGAAATGAGCATGAAATGCAGTCTTGAACTCATTCCATTCAACACGGTGTCCAGCGGGCAGAGAAGCTTCATAGTTTGCCCACTAGGCGCTAGCAGAGCCCTAGAGTTGTTGGACGGTGAATAGCACCTTCTGGTGCTCGGTGCATTCCAGCAGACCGAACATCGACTTGGTCTGGCGCAGCCAGTGATCGGCATCCAGAGGTTCTCTGGCGTGCTCGAAGGTTGGCGGATGAGTACCTAGAAAATCTGAGTAGGTGCACTGTCGAGACTGATTGTTGTTGTTATGGTGGCCTCCTTGTCCAGCTAGATGGGACGTGATATCCACTAGCCGACGAAGAATCTCAGTCATTTTGTTGCCGGTTGAGTGCAGCAACCAATACCTCAGCTAGTGAGGGCTCAGTATTAGCTCATTGCTGAGAGCTTTCAGGGTCATCCTGATTCCGAGTATGCACCATGCTGTAATTTATACGGTTGCACATTAGTTATTCCTCAAAATAATCCATAAAAACACAGGTGCAAGAATATAAATTTGCAAGAGGCACGGATAAATTTCACAAGTAACAACCATCTTCATTATTTCAGTTCAGACTACATGGTTGTTAAAAGGACACCATCACATGACTTCCTACACTTATGTGCCAACGCCAAGCTACGGTATTACGGACACATATGCAAGATTCACATTCCTACATTGAACTAGGAATACTTATATTACATGACCATACACCGGGGTGTAGTGATTCATCTACTCCTGGCCTATGTCTTCTGGCTCTTCTGGTTCCTCCGGTTCCATAGGCTCTTCTGGATCCATCATTTCCACATCATTAATACCGACCGGCGCCATATCTACATCCTCTTGTTCCTCATACTCCATAATGATCTCATCCCAATTTCCTTCAATAGGAAGGTGGGCAGCCTTGAATGCGTCCAAGTCATCTTGAGCCTCAATCACATCATGCTCAAGATCTGCTGCATCCAGCAAGGCTTGGTCACGTTCTTCTATAATTGCATCCATCTCTTCATTCTTTGCTTGAATTTGTTGGTTCAGTTCTGCAATTTCCTCATCCTTAGCTTGTTTTCGACTTCAGAAAGTCAACATGCAGCATGAAACACATCCAGACGCTAGCACAAGTCTATGCATAAGGCGAAAGTGGATAAGCCATAATACTCTATTATGCGCAGCATAGGATCATGGTGGCGATGGTTTGGATCGAAGATGAAATCCACACACCTAATCCACTCGAAGTCCGTCACATCATTAATGGGCAGCAAGGCGACAGGTGTTCCAGCAACATCATGCTTGTGGTCTTCATAGAACCAAGTAAGTGCCCTGAATGTAGCTACATTCTAGGTGGAAGGCAGATCTGTCCCGATGACGCTAATGGTCCAAGATTCCCATGCGGGAATGACCGAGTAGTTGGCGGGAACTGCCACGGGGACTCCATGATCCTGAAATTCCTTGCCAATATAGGTGGGAGGAATGGAATATATGAATCTCTGGAGAACTCTCCAAAACAGGTGAACCATCCCTGTGAACTCCAGGCCGTCGGTGATCTCCCAACCTGGTGGCGGTTGATTGGTGTTTTCAGCCATCTATAAGGAAATTACTTCGATTAAGTCAAAGAGTACGATTGAGCTGGAATTCTTATGAAACTCTGTTGCAACAATAGTAGCAGAAAGAGTGCAACCAATACATAACATAAGTCAACATAGTATTAAGTGCATGAACTCAGAATATTTGACCATCGAGTTACAAAAGCATCTCACACAGTGATCCCCCAAAATACCGCAACCTCGCGTGGTCGACAAAAGCTACCTACCCAACTTGTCCTGCCTACATGACCTAGTCTGGTCTATCATGATCCCCTATGTCCTGTCTCTGGCTGGTGCCTCATAGTCCACGTCAGACTCCTTGTCCATGCCCTCGTTCGGATCCCCCTCCTCGGGTGCTGCCGGTGGTGCCAGGACCGCCTCTAGTTGTTGCTACAGGCCCTGGTTCTCGTGAGCCAAGGTCTATAGATCCTCTCCCGTGAGCTCTATCTTGTGCTGTGCAACAATCAACTGATGTTGCAGGTGCTCGATGTGGTTGGCTCGCTACTGCATGATCACGCCACGTCTGTCAACCTCTTGCGCGAGGGTGTCACGTTGTCCAGTGACCTCAGCAACGAGAGTCTCACTCGCCTCAAGAGCAGTGGTCAGCCGCTGAATCTCCCTCTACTGTGCGTCAACCTGTGTCTATAGATCATTCCTCTACACCCAGGCCTACTCGGCGTCAGCCAGTAGAATCCTGTTGTGGCTGCTAGCCTCTTCATCCAAGTTGAGGAGGTACCTCGGGGTAGTGGGACACAAGGTGGTACCCTACGTGATACGCCGAGTAGTCGTCGCGAGCAATGCGCCTCATGCGCCTCTGCCAAACCGGGTTGGCCTGGTGCTAGATGGGAATCATCTCAAACGGAGTCCTAGAGAGCACTACTGTGTGGCGCCTACAGAAGTGAGTGAGAGCCCTATGGGCGACTCTCTCCAAGCCCTCACAAAGGCTCCCACAAGTTGTCGTGCTCTTCATCCCTGCCATGTCGAGGTTGCGCGGGTGAGTGGGCACGCTGATGTGCACCTCAACAAGAGTCACGCCGTGGCGGCGGACCTCGCGGCCCTTGTAGGAGGGTGGCTCGTCGTAGCCCAGCAAGTGTAGCAGATCCCACAAAAGTGTATGAAAGCCACGGTGGTGGAGACCGGTGGTGTAGCATCACCCGTCGTGCGAAAGCTCCTCAAAACCGTGGTCACCCATCTGGAACAAAAACCCAATAGTGAGTACAGTGTTCCATGGGCAAAATGCATATCACTAACAACTATCATGGTACTGGTAATGATAGCAAAACTATATCACAACAATTTGATTGAGTCAAACTTTCCCTACAGTAAAGATGCATTTCATATAAAGTGCTATAAAATATAGAAACCAAGTTTTTAGTTCACATCTTCCAGCCTCAAGGGGTAATAATATGGCGATGGTTTTAAAATGGATTCTGCCTTGACTATACCACAACCAGAAAAGTGGGTATTTTGAACAGAAAACAAGGTCTCAAAAATTGGGGGTTGGAACCAGATTATACCTTACCTTCATAGCTTTCCAGATTGTATTTATATTCAAAATTCCAAGTAAATCTGGACTTATGAATTTTGCAGGTTCAGGTTGGCAGATTCCAAGTTCAGGGTCATGCTGGAAACAGTGTGTTGACAGATTGTACTTGTTCTCTATTTCGGAGGTTGTTACTGTTATGATAAAATTTTAATTTAAATTCTAGGTGACAGGGGATGTTGAGACATTTCTAAAAAGTATTTGTATGCCTTATTTGGTTGAGTAAATTAATAGCTATGAATTTTTGAAGTTGGCAGCTAAAATCAGGACAAATTCTTGTTGACCTTGTAATTCAGAACTTTATACTTATCATGCTTAGAAAAAATTTTATTCAGAGGTTGGTGAGCAAGGATAGAACCAATTTTTAGTTTAGTTACATTGGGATGCATGATGCAAAATTTTCATTTTATAATCCTAGCGTTCCTCTCAACACAACGCATATTTCACCATTACTTAGCGGCACGAATATTTGGTGACGACCCGTACTCAACACGTAAGTCAATCTAAGTATTATATTAACAGCGTTAGTGTACCTGCAGAAGATCCATTGTAGAAACAATATATCAAATTCAAAAGAAACTACAAAAATAAGCACAATTCTACTAGTAACGATCCATGGGAAAAGGATCGCCCCGTGATAAGTCACAAGCCAACAGTGTCTCGTATCCGCCTGCGAGCACAGACACCGATATCACGCGTGTCCATTAGGCACGCACGTACCTTCATTTGAAGAAGCCATAGATGCAAGTAATATAAACAATCATAACCCAGGTTAGCTTTGTCACCACCCTATTATCTACATGGGCAATACTAACGTATCCTCACTCGCAAACATCATAGTTTTTGAAAATATAATTTATTTGTTGTATTATCATGGACCATGGCTCTAATACCAGCTGTGGCGTCCCTTCCTGGAGGATCGAGGTCCCGACGGTGCTGATAGCTCAGACACTTGATAATACAACATTGGTCCAAAGTTAAGTTGAATATTACATTAATATGATGATTTAGAGTGCAACAGAATTAATACAAGTTCATAATTGTTTTGAAACAGCAGAAGCAAATACGTAAAGAAACTACGCTTGACGGGACAGCCTGGTGGTGATCCATGCCTGAAGGATCATCACCCTAGCAACAAGCAACATCACTGCGGCGGCAAGTCGGACTCCTAGTGGGCGGTCCAACCCTCAGGGACTTGCATGTCCCAGGCCATCGCATCTACAGGCAACTCTATTTCTTCATTACCTGAAAAACACAGTGGCACAAAGCCTAAGTACTAATTACTTAGCAAGACTTACCCGTCGGACACCTACACATGCAGAGGCTCTAGTAGGTGGCTTGTTTAAAAGGACTCGCACTAAGCAACCTATTAGTTCTATCAGGTTTTAATTGTCAATTTAAGTGGGTTGAGCCAAAATGTAACTTTAGTTGCAGCAAGGATAATAAAACAATATATAAAATTAATATGACATAAGTGCAATAATAATAATAATGATCGTCAACATTAATAAGCAACATGATCTATTCCATCATATTAGGTGCAACTACGCGATTAGCGCGGTGATCAAGTGGTACTCATTACTGCGTGGGACAACAATTGCAATCGATTTACACTAGCTGGGAAAACCCGAGATGCATGACACATACGCACCAATTAAGGTCGTATATGGCAACCTTTCGCAAGAATAGCACGTACACCTCAGCCCGGGTGTGGTGATGTCGAGTGGGCATGCTGTTCTGCCAATAGTATTTCATGGTTTGAACCGCCCACTCCAGCAGCAGGAGGGTCAATGACCAACGCACCTTAACCGTCCTCAATGCAAGTGACCGTTAATGCTACATCGGTTTACTAGTGCCCATAAGCTAGCATGAATTCGGTACTGTTCAATACTTGATCAAGGGGCCGACCACGAACGGGTCCTATGTTCGACAAGGCAAGGCTAGCACAGTCAACACCCATGTGTTGCTGCAAACCTACACATGCATTATGCCTACCCGGTCATAACATAAAAATAAACTTCTATTAATAATTCCTATTCTAGTGGTCAAGTTTATTCCTTAGTAATAACAATACCTTCTTAACGAGACTAGCAATTACTAAGCATAGCATAGCAGTACCGATTCTACCAAGTTCTAAGACAATAGCATAGGTCATTTGGATATCATGCAAGGTGGGTTTCAATCAACTCCTATGACCTAATGCAATAATAAGTATAGACACTAGTAAAATAAACTAGCAAAATTTTGTAAAAAGGAGAATGTAAACCGGGGCTTGCCTGGATCGATGTTAGTGCTAGCAACTAGAACTTCTTGCTCTTGAATGGCCAACGTTCTTCTGGAAGTCTTCCTCTTGCTCCTTGTTGTCGTTACCTGTATGATGGAATTGAATTAACGGCATTATCAGAATACCGTTGAATGCAATGATATGACGCATCCTAGCATATCGTGTTTTAATGTCAATTAAAAATTATTTTATGTTCTCGAAGCCATATGCTTCAAAGAAGTTGGGTTGTTAATTAATATTTTAGGTATATATATTTTTTATGTAATTAAACAAGGTAATTGAGTGATATGAGCAATTAATTTAATTAGTAAAATAAAGTTAGGTTTCTAGACATGTGTGATTTACTGTGGACAGAGACACCTATGAGAAATATTTTCACCAAGTTTTATGGGCAAAACATTTATAGATTATTTACTAGCATTTCTTTAAACCAAAACACTAAATAAATTCCATAGCACAAAATATTTCATATTTTACCAAACCAAAATTAGTGATGGTAGATAATTATGTTTTTACTAAACATGCCAAAAATCAAGATTTAATTCTATTCCTAGAATATCTGGTGAATTGTTTACTGTTTTGACAAACTAATGCATTAGTAAAAATACATGTACAGAGACAATGATTTATTATTTTACTAAACTAGAGCACTTCAAAATGAATCTAACAAAATTTGTTTGGGTCTCATTGGGTTTGTATTCGATTTACTATGAGTTTTGGAAGTTTTAAGCATTTTTTGGCTTTTTCCTGGTATTTCTGGTTTTATGGGTTGCCACATAGGCGACACGTCGATGCCATGTGGGTGACATGTTGGAGCCAACTCAGCAGCCAATAGGCGCCAGTCAGCGCCGCCGGGCTGTTGGTCTAACGGGGCTCGACTCCGAGTTCACCAAGGTGTAGAGAAGACTGCGACGCACACGTGGAATAGGTTCGCGAGGGGAGTGGCTCACCGGAGGACCGTCGGCGGCGAGGAGCGGTGGAAGGGGGCCTTCGGTGGCGTCACAGGAATGGTAGGAGGCAGCAAATCAGCCGGGGCTTACTCCTACAGCTTCACGGTGACTTGGGGAGGCTCGGCATCGAGTCGGATCAGTTCGGGAAGTGCCGGAGAGTAGCGCTCGTCGTGGAGGCGGAGTCGGACTCGTCGGAGCAGAGGCGGCGGCTGGGGAAAATGCGAACTGCCGGTGACTTTCGTGCGTAAAAACAAAGGCGAAGAAGGTTAGGCGGGGTCGTCTGGGGGTTGCGCACCGGAGTTGACGAATTTCGTGATGGGGTCATAGTTGTTCGCCGAAGGAGAAGATGGAGATTTTCTTCAATTGCTTGATGCTCATGCAGGGATTTGCCGAACGAGTGGCATGGGGATGCGGAGGGGAAGAGTGCGAGCGGGTTGGTAGTGTGGGTGGAGTTTCGGTGGCAATGGGAGGGTAGGGCCTGAGCCCGAGCGTGGCTCGGTAATGGCGGGTGCAAAGTTCAGAGAGGGGAAAATGAGAGAGAGAGCAACGGGGGATAGAGGGTGTTTGAGGCTCCTGGGAGTGCTTTGAATTGCGCAGAGGGGAGAGGAGCAAATGGGGGTGGGGGAGAGTGGGATAAGCGGCGGAAATTGAAGTCATCGATCGGCCATGTCACGGGCGTGCGGAGAAGGAGAAGACGTCCATTGGGCAACTGTGCCATGGACGGTACGCAACGGCAATGCAGAGGGGCGCAGGTGGCACTGTAGCACGCGAGGTCCCGAGGTGGAGCCGGAGGCGTGTGGTAGAGGGACGAGCAGGCGCTGGCGTCGGCAGGGGGGGGGGAGCTTTGTGCCAGTGAGGGTGGAAGAAGGAAGATTTTGCATTGCGCCCCCTAGACTATTAGATTTCTTGCAAACAAGTCCCTGGTCAAAGATATTCCCAAATAAAATAGCTAGGAAGCTCCTAAATTTATGGGATTTTGGACAAAGGCCCTTGGAGATATTTGTGGTGCTCTGGTGGGACCCAATTGCTCAGATTTATTCTGGAGATTTTTGTATTTAAATTCAATTTTGAAAGGTTCCTAGATTTAATTAGTTATTTGGGGTACTTCCACAATTGGTAAAATGCTCATTAAATTCATTAAATTCTATTTTAATATTACCATTCTGATTATGAAATTATTTGGCATATGTTATATAATAAAATTTTTATCTTGCTCACAATTGGTTTGCAGGGATTTTAATTGCCTGGAATTTAGTAAATCTGGGAGTGAGTCTTTATTATTTCATGCTATATTGTTAATGATTTGCTCTTTCTTGTTTGTTAGATAGAAGTAAGACACCTGGGGTGTCACACCCGTGCTCCTCGATGCGCCACGACCAATCCTAGCTCCCTCCCCCCCCCCCTCCTATTTAACCGAGCCACTGGCACCCCCTTTCACCCCCATCCATGCTGCGCTCGAAATTCCTCCTCTGGTTCACTCCTGCACCGCTCGTACGAGCTCTCCGCCGCCGCTGGTAATAATTTTGCCGCCACCGCGATGTCCTTCAGCCCAGCGCGCCCGAACACCCTTGACCCGTCGATGACTTCGCAGGTGATCGAGGAACCTCTGGAGCCCCTCCATGTCGCCTCCCCGATGCCGCAAACCCTCCTTCCCTGACATCGATGAACTCGAGCTGCTGACCGCTGATGGGAGCCCCTTTCCAGCCATCAATCCACGTCGCGATCCCCACAGGTGAGCTCATCGTGCCCTCCTCTCTCTCCTAGAGTCCTCCCGGCCAAGCTGTCGCCACCGGAGCCCGAGATCCGGCAAGCCCCGGCCACCGCCGCCTCTGTCATTGCCGCCGGTAGCCGCCAGCCTCGTCGGGCACAATCTGGCCGTCGATCCATAGATCAGCGGTCCTGATTAGATCACCCCAATGGGATATCTTCTGGTCCACCGTGGACCATAGACCCCCCTGGTCAACCCTGGTCAATGGAGACCATAGACCCAGTCCACGGCCTTTTTAATTTTAAATTAATTCATTTAATTCCTGGATAATGTTAGCTTTTTGCATTTAGATCCCTGCGCTTAGTTAAATTATATTTATGCCCCTATGTTGGTACAAAAGCTTTAGAAAATTGTTTTTAGCCCCCCGAACTTCATAATAATTATTTTAGCACTGTATTTTAATAGAAACACCCCTGTACTTTATTAAAATTATTATTTTGGCTCAGTAATTTTACAAAAATACCCCTACATTTATTCTTAATTATATTTTAGTCCGGTCTTTTTAGACTTTAGTCCTAGAGCTTATTATAAATTACATTTTAGTCCCTAAATTTTTTATAAGCTATATTGTCACCCTGTTATTTTACAATTTAATCCCTATACTTTTATAAAATTACTTTTAGGTCCCTAAACCTATTTGTTTTTACCATTTTAGCCCTAAAACGTCAAACCTTCATAACTTTTCAACTGTAACCCGGATTTAAGTGATTCTTGCGCTCACACGATCGTAGAAATACGTACTATCTTTTGTGATGGATTTTAAAGTATTTTATTATTGTTTGGTGTACTATTTCTTAGTTTGTTTATATGATTGTGTGTATGTCGTGCTTGCATGACGTTAATTAGAGAACATGTTGTTCCTGGAATCGCAAGATCATGAATTGAAGACCTGAGCAGCAACATCCATTTTCAGGCAAGTGTCCTTGATGCATTTTGATCCTATTATGAATAATATTTTAGTATTGCATGCTTGTGTCAACTGAATGGTTACCTATTGTTAGGGTTTTCCTAGTATTGCCTTATCCTTTTCCTTGTCGTCTTGAACTAGTTGGTTGGTTGGTTGTGGGTAGATAATGCTTAGGTTGCCTGTGGGATGTTGGGTTAATACTTGATTAATGAACTATGTCACTTCATGGGTGGAATGGTAATTTATGATAGCAACATAGACTTAGGGATCTATGCAAGCCGGATGGAATGGATGTGGTGCCGTGGGCACATAGATGGTGGTGGTAGGCTTGTTGTAGATCCTAGGAACCGGTTCTTGGAGCGGTAACCCAGGATAATAGTGCCATCACAAGGCTGCTATGGAACAACTTGGCTGATTAATTAGGAGTTCTCCCAGTGTCGGTGCAGCATTTGGTGGAGCGGGGAAAGGAAGTCAAGAGGACTGTCCTTGTATCCGAATGGCTCAAGTGGGGGCTCCTATGGTGATGAGCTGCTTGTTGATGGGCTATCACTTATGGACGGGAGTGGAACCTTAGTGTCTAGCATGTACTAGGAGTCCCTTTGTAAAGGCCTCGTGGTGATCTCCTGGCCGCACACCAAAGGAAGTGTGCTAGTGCTTGGTCGGCATGGCAACATGGAGACTCTAGTCCACCTGAGAACAGGGGACGAAATCACGACTTGTGGGTAAAGTGATACAAACTCTGCAGAGTATCAACCTGTCATGACAGTCGTGCTCATGGACAGAGCGGCCTGGAATCCTCACAAGATTAGTTGGTTATGGATTGGAAGGTTGGGAATGGTTGGTTGGTGGATGGGATTAGACTAGTTTGATAGTACCCCGTGGATTGATGGTTGGGATGACCCCACTTAATAAATAGGATGCTTAGGTTAATTAAAAGCTCATGCAACAAACCCCTATAAGACTTTTTTGTCTATAGCTCTATGTCACCTTTTCCCACACTTGCTGAGTACGACAGTACTCACCCTTGCTATATTCCACATTGCTCCTCAGCTACAGAAGAATGATGGTACAACAATGAAGACGATGGAGGAGTCTAGGCATGCGGTCTTCCGGTCAACTTCCTGTGGGAGCTAAAGGACACCAACGCTTAGTTATTCCGCTGCAATGTAATATTTTTCTTTTGACCTACGTGTCACTCTTGTAAATAGTGTTATCGATTTAATAAAGATATTGTTCTTTTATCACAATAATTGTCCGGTGTGCATGATAACTTGATCCTGGGCACGTATACAGATGCATTTGGTTTCGGTCATTGGAACCGGGCGTGACACTTGTTCACCAGTTAGCGGCACTAGAGGCTCCCTCTCTTCGACCTTGTCATTGAAGCTCACCTTGTTCATTCGCCACCTGTGGCCTGAAGACAAAAAAAACAGCGATGCCCCATATAGCAATGCTTTTTACCATGTTGTAACCACAAGTAATCAGTATCCTTGTGACAATGAGGACAAGCAAACTATCCTTTTATGCTCCAACCAGATAACATCACATATGCAGGAAAATCATTTATTGTCCAAATTAAAACTGCATGTAGACTAAAATTCTTAAGATCTTTCAGCTCATCGATCAGAGGCTGCAAATACACATCAATGTTAATTCCTGGAGATCTAGGCCCTGGAAGGAGCATCGACATCATCCAATAAGACAGTTTCAAGCACAACCATGGAGGTAGGTTATTAGGAATTAGGAGCACCGACCATGTAGTGTAATTCACATTCAACATCCCAAATGGATTGAAGCCATCTGATGCAAGTCCCAGCCTAACATTACATCATTCCAACGCAAAGTCCTCATACTCACCATCTTTGTGCTTCCATGCCAATGAGTTGGCCGGGTGCCGAACTTTCCCATCTTTAACGACCAATTCATCAGCATGCCAACGCATTTGCTTCGATGTGGTCACGTTCATATATAATCTTTGAAGGCGAGGAATAAGTGGAAAGTACCGCAGTATTTTTTGAGGAAAGAGCTTCTTCTTCTTTACTCCACCATCATGAGTGGCACCACCCTCTGCATGCTCCTCTGGATCAGCATTTTTCCACCTACTTTCTCTGCATGTTGGACACTCATGCAGATCCTGGTATTCTCCACAAAATAACACACAGTCATTGACACAAGCATGAATCTTCACCCAGGCCAAGTTCTCAAACTACATTTCAAACTTTTTCCAATGTATCTGGGACACAATGTCCTTTGGGGAGCAAAAGACATATTAACCAAAGGATCTGCTCCATGGCATTGTTGCTAATGCCGAACATGCACTTAATCTGAAATAGCCTCACAATGAAAGATACTTTTGTAGCCTCCTTACAACCTGGGTACAATTCTTTCTCTTCTTCTTGCATTATTTTGAAAAAAGCCTTTGCTGAATCATTTGGCTCCTCGATATTATTGCTGCTTCTGCTAAGATTTCCACGTATAGCACCACTGATTAGTGAGTCAATCAGATTTTTAATAGCGGGGCCATCAAGAGCAGGTTCGCCTTCATCAGTAAAATCTCGATTATCATCCAGAACCATAGGCTCAGCAGCTAGATCACGAAAATGACATTCCTGTGTTATGAATTCCTTATCAAACCCTCTATGAATCAGGTGTTGTGCAAGCTCAGTCTTTGTTCCATATGCCATGCCACCACACCTACTACATGGACATTTCGTAGTCTCTCCTGGAAAAGTGCCCTCAAATGTGTCTTCAATGAATTTTTCAACTCCGTCCTGCCAATCCTTATCTCCATGTAACAACAGCATCCAACTCTGATTGTTCCCAGATGCCATCAGTGAAATTAAAGGAACTAATTAACAAATTCCTAAAATAGGAGAAAAGGTTGTTGATGGTGGACTAATAAACAAACGACGATCAAAACTACTATCCTAAACAAACAAAACTACTCAGATTTACTAATCTGCCAATCAGCCCCAATCACAAAAAGTATTAGAAGATCTCGACCTTAATTATTGTGGATGGCTCATGTTCTAGGAGGCGGGGTGCGGGACAAGTCCGGTGTCCACAATCCTGGCCGCGCGCGTCTTCCCGCCGCCGAATGCCTTGGCCGCATCACCAGCGACTGTTCTAGGGTGAAGGCGATGTTGGAGCTGAGGATAGAGACACCATTAGTAGCTAGTGGATGGACAACGTTGGAGCCAACACAGACTGGGGGCCCCACACTGGTATTATTTTTTTGTGAGGGAGAAAATGCTACTATTTACCTTCCACCTGGTATGAGTCGTATAGTCCCTCTGATTTTGTGCGTAATGCAACTCGTTTTAGACAACATTTAACATACAAATCTTATCTTGTATATATTTACTAATTAGAGCCTCCTTTTGATGCCTCCACGTTAATCGGAAGAAAAAATGAAGATATTCTCACAAAAAATATGTCTACACTCAAACCAAATAAATGGAAAGCTAAAACAGAAGGACGTCAATGCATGCACTTATATGTATCTACTATGACTAGATTTTTCCATCCCTGCCATTAAAAGGAGTTTCTGGTCCATTGTTATCAATATTAGAGCATCTCCAACCATTGTGTAAAATCACTTCCTAAATCAAAATTTAGGATATTATTAGGAAAATCATTCTCCAACCCTTATGTAAACCAGGCCAGCTCCCTAAATATACCAACTACCTAAGCAAGTGCTCTAGGTTGCTATATATAGAAACCAAATAGGAACTCCAGATATTAGGAATTGTTGGAGGAAACAAGTTTTTTCACTCTTTATAATTCTTTAGAAACTCCCTAAATCCAGATTTGGAGAGTAATTTTTTATAGAATTATCAGAGAAGCTCTTAAGTCATTGTTTGACTTGCTATCTACTCGGCTCTCTAGACTACAGGTTGCGGAGTAATGATAACTAGCAGATGTTACCCATGTCGCATTGAGTAAATATACTAGTAGGAGCTGACTTTGACTGGTCACGTTGCTTGACTCGAATCGAGGGGAGCGGCGCCGCCTAGGAGGGGTTCGTTTGTCATATGCATGCTTTCAGTATCGCTGAGGCATGCGTTGTGACTGGGTAGGCTGGCTGATGAGAGTCATGCGCATGCGCTCAGTTGCCGTCGGAGAGAGCAGGTCTTTGTATGCTTCACAGGAAAAAAAAGGAATTTTATAGGTCAATGTTCATTAGTATTAGTGCTACCAAAAGGGAGCAAGGAGAGAGAGAGAGAGAGAGAGAGAGAGAGAGAGAGAGAGAGACGATATGCCTTGAAACTTTCATACTCTTACATCTAGGAGACAGAGAGAGATAGGGCAGTGGTGCATTGAAGGCTACTGGGACCCTGGGGGAAAACTGTCTGGTGCATGTAGGCAGCTTCATTAGCCTGGGTTTGGATTTTCTCAGCCTGGGTTTGGATTTGATTGTCTAGGCCAGGCAGCAACTCCCAGCAAAAATCCACACAGGCTACTACTCATATGTCAACTGGCGTGGATATACCATGTAGAGCTGCCATGGCATTTTGGTTGGAAGCGTGTCTGCCTCTTGTCACAACACGTGGTGCATTCTCTGGCACTCATGTGCGGATGTGCCATGATATTTTAGCTACATATCTATCTATCTATCTATTCTATTCGTATTTGAAAGTCAAAAGAAGCCACCACATTCGCTCTCAAGACCACGGAATTACCACATTAATATAAAAAAGAGAAGACATAGACCATGGGATTTTATGAAGATTTAATGATCCAGATTTAATAAGAGATATGCGTCAAATACAACTCAACATATTATTAGAAAAATAATTAATAATAACAAAATAGAATTCTTATTCTTCTTATAAATTTAGAAGCAAACAACCATAATAAAGACTTCATACCAAATACAACTCATAACTAGCAAATAGAATAGAGATAAGATGGTGCATTAATGAAAAATATTAATAAAGAGCTGGCCTTGCGTTCATAGCTAGCGTATTGAGTTAAAGTCCACCAAGCGTGACGAGTTGAAGTCCACTAGGACTCTTATTTTTTACAAATACACTACTCAGACTCTATAACATATCATGAAGAACAACCTTTATAAAGAACAATTGCATCCATTACATGAGCTCGATGGTGACCGTGAGCACCACTACAAGCAAGACAAAATTCTCTATAAACGTGGCATATATAAGGGCTAACATGCGAGTGTGATAGACGACGTAGACACGTTAGAGCAGGCCATGGTCACCCTAGCCATTAAATTATAAGTTATGCATTAATTTATTTTGATGATAAAACAAACCATAATAATATATATAATATTTTTATTTCCTTTTGAATAAGATGAATGATGAAAGTTAACTAAAAAGGTCAACTGTGATAATAAAACAAAACAAGGGCCCACTGGAACCTGATCCGATACTAGCCAATTGGGTTCGTTGCAGAGAAAGTCATTCGGTAATATCTATATCATTTAAATGGTGATAATTTGTTTTATTTTTCTCCTATTGAAATGGTGATTTCTAGCCCTAGATCCTTTTAACATATTCAAATTTAAGATTATTATTCTTTTCTAGATCTTTAGTTTTTAGTTAAGTCTAGGGAGCGAGGCTCTCAATTGAATCTCCCTGATATTCATTACAGCAGTATAAAATGAAGATTATGTTATAACTGGAAGGGGGATTGAGTCACGAGATTTGATGACATTACACGAAGATGTGGAAAAGGGAAAAGAGTTCTATTAAAATTGAACGACCATTTCTTTAGTTTAGGCCAGTTAACATTTTAACCATAAGCGTATATATGTACTCAAGATGGTATTGTACAAGGGACTTATATGAATTGTTAAGCAATCTGGTTGTTTCGCCCAATCAAAAAACAATATTTTTCTAAGAAGGATGATATTAAATATGATATAGACTCTAATTAGTTATAAAACAAGCACATTATATAAAGATTTAAAAAATATATACTAGAAATTAAAACTACATAATTCTAGCCACGTAAGTTTGTGCGGGTAACCTCCTAGTTCTCTATAAAAAAATATGAAGATTAAACTTTCAAAATCTTGTATCTATTAAAAAATGATTTATGTGTGGGAGTCTCAAACTCCAACTAACTTATGGGGTGGTTTTTGTAATTAACCCAAATTTTATCTATCACTAGCCATATGTCCGTGCGTTGCTATGATAAAAAAAAAATCACGAAGAATGATTGACAAAACATTTTAGTGCATAAGCAAAATGGATATTTTCCATAAGTTGAGGATGTCACCCCATTTTCCATAAGTTGAGGATGTTCTATTTTAGTAATTTTTCGAGGTCCTTGATGCCTCATTCGTCGATGCCCTAGTTCTGCAATCGGCGGTGAGCATGATTAGTTGAGAACTCAAAGATAACATGAAGGAAAATGATTGGCTTTGGAAGTGCATGTCCCTCATAAGGATCAAATCCTAACTAAACTCAATGCACAAATAGATGGCATGAAAGTGGGTTTGTAATTAATATTTGCCCATGGTAGGAATTTTTCTATCATAGGGAAAATGTGCACCAAGTTGGGGGTTTTTATTGCAGCATGGTTTTGAAAGAAATTGTTGGACTCTAATCACGAGGAAATCATAGACTCATCCAAAACGTGCCATATCATAGACTCCAACAACTAGACTTGGTGTTTTAGTAGCCATTTTGCACCTACTAGAACATAGAGGGACACTTTTTCATGTTTTTTTTCTCTTTGTTTCACTGGGTATTAACCATTATCTCCTTTGCAGTGTCTAATTAGGCCACCCCAAGCCAGATTTTGTCACTCCCGTGATGAATCAGAATCGCTTGGTGCAGATCTTTGCTAGCGCCACTGCAAAAGTGTTCTTGTTGTAGCAATACAATTTTGGAATGGAAGCAAGACATAAATGTTCAAAGCGAGACATTCTTGCTGTGGGGTTGATGGGACCCACATGTCGGCGCATTTTTTAGTAGGGGTGGTGTGACAACCACCACCATACAAGCCACGAACTCAGAATTTTAGTATAGTAGACATATACGCATTTGCGTCTTAACAGTGCATTTTGATTTTGTTCTCTATCGGCCAAACTCCTTATGGTACTATTTGTCACATGTGCTTGTTCAAGTATAACAACTCATTTCATATGGCCCACTGATATGTGGGTTTGGGAAGGATTCATCCCAAAAAAGTTTGGAAATATTGTATGTAGGTGGTTTTTCAAATAGAATTAAATGCCAGTGCCGCCCTCACTAATCGAAGTGCCCGCGACGAGCCATGCTCAGGAATTAAAAGACCGCCCTCTCTAATCGATACACCAGCACCGCCCTATGGAGGTAGTCATCATTAAGGCACACTTTATCACATGATAAATCAGCTCAACTATTTATCACATGAAATGTTTATGATAAAAGGATTTTTCGACATCATTTGAATTTTATATGATTTAAATACTACTCAACGCGACATTCAAATTAATATTTGAAGAATACGATTTTAAAACTTTATTTCAACCACTTGAAAATGCCTTATACTAGCCTCAATATCATGAATATCATTTTTTAAGTTATTTTATTTTATTATTTTATGCACTTGCCATTCAAATTTAACTTAGACCAAAAAAATCTTTAAAATGAAATAAAATTTGCAAAAATAGTAAACAGAAGAGAAAATGCCCCAAATTGGAATATAGGGTACCAAACAATATGAGTTGAGTGAAGAAAAAGTTTAAGGTGAATTGGAGAAGTTTTTTTTTCCTTATTTGCTGTGTGCCAATCCTTAGCTCACAGCAAATAAAGGTCTTTACCAAGTCCTTGCAATGGCACACGGCAAAGGACCTTTTCGCCGTGTCCCCGATTAAAAGCACACGACGAAGATTGCGACACACGACAAATTTAGGATTTTTGGTAGTAATTTAACCTCGTAATAGGAGTAAGAGGTGGACGTACATCTGTGCCGTTATTAGTTGAGACGGACATGCACCTCCACAAAACAAACAAAAAATTACAATAGCACACATATGTCATGTTGTTGGAAAAATGCTATAGATCATTTACCAATTGAAAGGCAAATCAGATTCTAAGATCAGTCATTATATTTCTCCTTAAATTTGGTATCCATCATTCAACATTATACATTCAAGGAGTCATTATTGATCCCATCAAATTGACTAGTAGGGTCACATTGTAGAAACTGCCGACCTCGTTCATTTACCCCCCTTTGAATGTACTAGGATAAGAACAATGCATGAAACTGAGACGGTATGCTTTTGATTGGAAGCTTTCAATCGGCTGAAAGGTAGGAACATGATTAATTAAACTTGGTCTTAAATCCAAAGAGAAGTTATATCTATTCCAATGTTTTGCCTTCCTGACTAAAAAAAGGAAAAACTTTCTGCCTTCCATTTCTTTACGACATATGCTGAAGTTCTACTGAGGACTCAAGGACATGTGGGACCATGTTTCATGGTCCTGTTTTCAGAGTGTTAAGTGTGCTAGTATGAGAGAAAGCGCCTCTCATCCTCACGCCCATATCAGGGGCGCACTCCCGTTTCCGCCATCACTCCACTCTCGGACGAGGTTCCAGTGACTCGCGCTGACAAGTGGGGCAGTGGTTGTGCATGGCCCACATGCAGTGACCCACTGCCCAGTGCCTTATCAGCGGATCCGGTTCCCTCTCTCCTACTTCTCGTCTTCTTCGCCGCGCTCAAACCACCTCAGCCCTCGCTCGTCGCTCGCCACGGTCAACTGCCATAGCGTCCACGGGGGACTCGAGGGAGCCCGCTGGCAACCGCAATCTCCACACCCCTCTCCTCCTAGAGTCCATGGTATGTTCCTGCCCATGTTCCGCGATTTCCATACAATTTTAGGGATTTTTACTTTTCATCCACTCTTTACAGACCGGTGGTTTGTCTTCTTCCGTGGCTGGAGCACACCGTGGCAAGTCGCGCTCGCCTTCACCAAAGCGCGTCCATGGTGCTCTGGCCCCGGATGTCTCGGCGGCACGGAAAGAGGAGGAGGAGGTCGTCCCGGCGATGGCAGAGGAGGAGGAGGTGGGCCGTCGGAGGTCATCAAGGCGACTATCGGTGATGACAACACCACCATCGAAGACGACAATGATGAAAAGTACATCGACACAGCGACTCAACCGACTACTACCACTCCCCCGACGGTGGCACGTGACCTTGTGCTCGTGCCCGGTTTGCGAAGATAGGGAGTTCGAGTACAAGGAGGAGGTTCAGGTGCACGCATTGTGGTTATTCCATGATAATGTTAGGGTGCCCGATGACATTGAGAGGCACTATCAGATTGCTCGAGATGCGGGATACAAGTCTGCCTTCAAGAAGAGATCGACTTCCTCCTAGCTAGATCGTTGTCACCACCGCGCTTTGGTCATCCCGTTCATAGTCGTTAACTACTAGTACTAGTTTGATGCTTTTGATTTTTGTTTCTTTCTTTCCATGTGTTGATTGATGTAATTATGGCCCGATCTTCCGAGAGGTAAGGGGATAAACTCGAATTTGGGGAACTCGGCGTCGACGACCCGGCTTGAATCAGACACGATCCAACCCCGCAACCGTTACACCAAGCACAACTTAATTGTTCCTGCAAGCGAAATCAAGAACACAAGCAAGAGAGGATAAACACGCAATCTTAAATTGCAAATATGGATGAAGTAAATCACAAGAAAAGGTTCAAGCTCTGATCACAAAAGGACTAATCGCCACAGTGGTGTAGAACAAGAACAGGGCCCTGGATTACTGTAAAAGGACTTGTCGCCACAGTTACAATAATTTGATCAAGTTTCTCTCTAGAAAACTGAACTAAACAAAACCCGAAACTAAAAGACGGCGGCTACAGAGTTTATGTAGGAAACAAAGACGTCCTAGGGTTGGGGGCGACCAGGGGGCGGGGCGCCCACAACATGGGCTTACGGCCCGACACGATACATGGCCAAGTTGGCCTAAAATAGGTAGCACAACACCTTGTCATGGTCATATATTATGACTCACGACCCTTCTGGAGCTAGGATCAGAACCAAAATGACGGCGTCGTCGCCCCCTTTCCAATGCATCAAAGAACGCCTCGTTTGGATGTCGGATGTGGGAGATATCATCAAAACTGTGAAGGGGTGTCGGCTGAATCCGAGACGAACATGGCGACCGAGTTGGTGACGACTTGTAACTTGGGGAAGGCCATGATATGCGCATATCCAGCATGGTGATGTCCTCATCATCCTCCCCTCCTTGAATTGGAGTCGCCCTCGACTCCATCTCAGCATCAATCTCCTGCAAAAGGTTAGTACTAGCAGAATGCAAAGTACAAGATACATGATCATCGATAGAAGATATATCATGACAAAGCATAGTATACCAAGGTGCATCATGATTAGCACAAAGATCAATAACAGTAGATGTCATAGCAAGAAAAGCACCTCCCTTTAACTGAATAGCCTTATGTTTAACATCAGAAAGTTGTTTGTTATCATGTTTATTCTCAGTATTTTCAGCAAGCAGTTTAAAATGATTTCTAATATCAGCAGGCAATAACAGACACAAAGTAGTATTCCTGTCCTTTTGCACGAATGTATAAGTATTTGTTCTACCATGGTGGGCAGCATCCGTATCATATTCCCATGGACGGCCTAATAAAAGCGAACATCCTTGCATAGGTACAACATGAAAATCAGCAAAGTCTTGATAAGAACCTACTGAAAAGTGTATGCGTGCTGATCGAGTTACCTGTGTCGTACCACTATTGTTGAACCATTTGATGTGGTAGGGCTGATGTAGTGCATGCGTGGTCAAGCCAAGTTTTCTTACCAAATCATAACTTACCAAGTTGTTACAGCTCCCAGTATCAATGATGGTGAGAACACGGTGGTCCGCAACAATGAGGTACATGTAGAATAAATTGTTGCGTTGTTGTTCTTCCTCTTGTCCCACCCAAGTGGTCAACACACGTTGCACAATGAGGCTAGGAAAGCCCGCGGTGGCAGCAATAGAATCAATGGCGGTAGTATCCTGCTCCTCCGTCGAATCTGCAACAAGGTTAGGCATACGAGCAAATTCATCTTCAACATCACTAGAACTTTTATACCCATCAGCGGTAGTGATGAAAGCACGACGACTAGGGCAATCCTTCATGACATGTCTCATGCCCTTGTAGTAGTGGCAAATAATGGTGGTGGAGGAGCCACTCCTAGTACCGGAAGTAGTAACCTTCTTCTGGTGTTGGTGCTGCACACTAGACGATTGCGTTGCAGAAGTAGGCGCAAGTGGAAAAGTTGTTGCTGGTGGCTTAGCAATATGACTCTTCAAGTTCTCTACTCCAGTGCGTTGCTGGAGATATTGCTCAGTGTTGGACCTGCAAGATTGTTGTGGAAGGCGTCCCTGTACTTCTCGTTCAGCCTTAAGAGCAATATGATACAATTCGCTGAACCTATTCCACTCTTTATAGTCAACAATATTCTGGATATCACGATTCAAACCACCAAAAAATCTAGCACTAGTTTCAACATCATCTTCATGTATATCACAACGTGCTAAACCAATAAGCAATTCCTGATAATATTCCTCTACTGTTTTACTACCTTGTGTTAAAGATTGTAATTTCAAACGTAAATCACGTTGGTAATAAGGAGGAACAAAACGAGATTTCATGCGTTGTTTCAAAACAGGCCAAGTGGCAGGTATAGCAGCATTAGTATTGCAAAGATCATTCCACCAAAAGAGAGCAAAACCTGTAAACTCACTAGTAGCAAGTCTAACTCTATGCTCAGCAGGAACTAAATGAGAATTAAATTTCTGTTTAATAGCAAGTTCCCAATCTAAGTATGCTTTAGGATCAGCACTACCGGCAAAAGGTGGTATGTTAAATTTGGGCTTAACAGAAGTATCAGTATTATCACGATTATTATTACCTCCCATACCGTGTCGATTACGGTGAAGACGGTCTGCATCACGGTCAAAATCATCATCAGCAGCATCTCGTTGAGGTGGAGGCCGTCGTTCAACATCCTCAATGCAGTGGACAACAATGTTGATGTGACCCATCAACTCGGTAAACTTCGTTTCCATGAATGTACGCTGGTCCGCAAGAAGCTTCATGAGCTCGGCCTTGGAGACACAATCATTGAAGTCTGTAGGGGACTCCAACTCTCTAGGTGTCCCTTTCCCTTTCTCTGACATGGTTAAAAGCAAAAGACAACACTAAACAAAAAGATTAGCCCTATCAACTAGCAGGCAGCAGAGGGTGTAGAAAGTGGAAAACAATATCAGAAGCAATGTATCACAATCTTGCAAGTGTTCTTACCAAAGCCAAACAGATCGACACAATCTATAGTTGAGCTTGGGTGTAACAGTTGCAAGGAAGAAACCTGTGCTGCAATATGTATAGCTTGGAAGGCTAATATGTATGTCAATGGAACACAATTTAATAACAGACAGTAGCACTGAATAAATGTCCAAAGCAGTGTCCTAATTGCTGGCAAAAGAATCGTGTTCAAAAACAGTTGTGACAGCAAGAACAATGGCAAAGGCAGCAAGGAACAAAACAGACTTCACAGACTTAGAATTTTCAGGGCGCGGGGGGGGGGGGGGGGGGGGGGGGGGTTGCAAATCAAAATCTTGATTTTTCTGTATGATTTTTCCACTATTTTTTTGTGATACCTCACAAAGGAAGGAACCACAAGAAGTTTCAACTCAAACAAAGGGAAAACAAAGGGTAGGCAAAATCTCAAAGTTTCACCGAAAGCGCTATTTTTGACTTGACATTTTTTTTCTATTTTTTCCCGATTTTTTCTTAATTTTTTGACGAGGGCACACAGGGCGGAGCCTATTATTGGTCACCTCAACTTTGAGTCAAGAATCTGCTGTAAACATTTCAGCCCAATCGGAGCAACGAGCGAAAGGTTATGCCTGTTTTACCGAAGGTATGTCTAGATAGGGTGTGAGGGGTGGGGAGGGGGGAAACCGAATCGGGTAGGGTTTTGTTGTTGGCAACAGATTGTGGGTGTGGTGGGTGGGTGACACGATGGTGAATCCAATGGAAAACACGATGGTGATGGTGGTGTGCAGTAGAGATCAAAACACAAACCGAATCGAGACACAAATTCAAACCAGCAACTGAACTCGACTAGGACACAAACTCAACACTACGGACTCTGAAATTAAATTATGCAAAGGCTAAAAAATGTCTGGGATGATGGAGAAATATTTTTTTGTAGGCTTTTTCATGGACAAAAGGTGATGAACACAAACGAATCTAAAGGGAAGAACACGATAATACCTCACGGGGAACCTAGGAATCTGATACCACTTGATGTAATTATGGCTCGATCTTCCGAGAGGTAAGGGGATAAACTCGAATTTGGGGAACTCGACATCGATAACCCAGCTTGAATCAGACATGATCCAACCCCGCAACTGTTACACCAAGCACAACTTGATTGTTCCTGCAAGCGAAATCGAGAACACAAGCAAGAGAGGATAAATACGCAATCTGAAATTGCAAATATGGATGAAGGGAATCACAAGAAAAGGTTCAAGCTCTGATCACAAAAGGACTAATCGCCACATTGGTGTAGAACAAGAACAGGGCCCTGGATTACTGTAAAAGGACTTGTCGCCACAGTTACAATAATTCAATCAAGTTTCTCTTTGGAAAACTGAACTAAACAAAACCCGAAACTAAAAGATGGTGGCTATTGAGTTTATGTAGGAAACAAAGACGTCCTAGGGTTGGGGGCGACCAGGGGGGTGCCCACAACATGGGCTTAAGGCCCGACACGATACATGGCCAAGTTGGCCCAAAATAGGTGGCACAGCACCTTGTCATGATCACATATTATGACTCACGACCCTTCTGGAGCTAGGAACAGAACCAAAACAACGGTGTCGTCGTCCCGTTTCCAACGCATCAAAGAACGCCTCGTTTGGACGTCGGATGTGGGAGATATCATCAAAACCGTGAAGGGGTGTCGGCTGAATCCGAGACGAACGTGGCGACCGAGTTGGTGACGACTTGTAACTTGGGGAAGGCCATGATATGCGCGTATCCAGCATGGTGATGTCCTCATTACTGATGATGAACAGGGGTATATTGATGCATGTCGATCTTCGTCTATGTATATCCAGTGCTGGTGAACTAGCCAATGCTATTTAGTGAATGTATATATATTATTAGGTCATATATGTGTGTTGATCGATTTTTGAACATCATCTTCATCTATAAAGACGCTAGTTAGTCTGACATACTACAATATCCTTTTTCTTCATAATAATCCATCATAATTTCAAAATCACAAAGTGACATTCATTACGTAAATCACCCTGACACTAGATAAGATCATTCATACATGGCTAAAAGTTGATTATTTGTTACTCTTGTACACAGTGTCCATCACCTTTTTCTTCAAAATAATCCGAAGATCCTCTGCCCTAGCCATGATTTGATGTTTTACAAGGCGCATAGTTAATAATAAGTATAATATAGCATGTCAAACTATATCAGGACCATCACCTCATTGCAAAGACAACACCTCATGAGGTCTAACATCGTGGCTTTCATTAGTTAATGTAAACTTGATGTGCATTTTTTCCAACCTGAGGTCACATTGGACTTCACGTCCTGGTGGCACATCGGTGTTACAAACAAAATCAAAGATCACTTCTTTAGATTTCTTCTTCCTTTTGTCTTCAAATTCTGGTGGCACATCAGGGAAATTGGGCTTGAGGACCTATAATAAAGAGATTAATGAGATGAGATAATCATATTTTTCTGATGGATAGCATGACTAACAGATTAATCAAGTGAAGCAGATGGTACTCATAGATCGATACATATAGCATATATAAACAAACAAAGAGCATCTCGAAGAGCTCTTCTATATTATTATTTATCTATAAAATTTGAAGATTTTCAACAAAAAATGTCATCCAACAGGTGCTATATGTGTTTCTATTTTTTCCGATAGGTAAAATACTCCTCTCAATAGCTATTTTTAGCCAGTCATGGAAGCTCGCTATATGGCCATAATTATAGCATGCAGGGGAAGAAAATGTGTGCATGCAAAGGAGAAAAATAGAATTGCTGACATCATTGCATGCAAATTTAATTTTAAAGCTAAAAAATTTGATAACTCTCAAATCAAATGTCAAGTCCAAAAACAATTTCACCAATGTACTCGTAGTGATGAAAGCTTCAAAACTAGACCCAACTTGCCTATATTTTAATGATTTTTAAATATAGATATAACAAGTTTTAGAGAGTCTGTTGGATTACTTCATTATTTTAGAGGATATTTTATTTTTGATAGCAGCTGTAATCAGAATTTAGCATGTTTGTAATGAATCTGAAAGTGCATTAATCAATCTATCTAATTACTTTAATAGATTAATCAAGTGAAGCACGTAGGAGTAGTATGCAGTACATAGAAACGGATTCATGGCGATCGCTGATGCAGAGGATGTTGTTGTTCCCTTCCCTTTCTTCCTCACGGTCGCGGTGGCTGAGACAGAGGCTTCCGCAAGGCCCATCCCTTTGTTCGTGGCATTCGAGGCATGCGGTGTCTC
The DNA here is from genome assembly GCA_032690845.1 of Eleusine coracana subsp. coracana. NCBI lineage: Eukaryota > Viridiplantae > Streptophyta > Magnoliopsida > Poales > Poaceae > Eleusine > Eleusine coracana. The sequence goes on from CM064418.1 coordinate 37,542,223, forward strand.
AGGCTAAGCCAGAGGCGTGGCGCGGTGGTTGAAGCTGAGGTCAAAGGGGATGAGGGCCGAGGAGTCACGACTGTCCGACGGAGAAGCCGTGGTCAGTGCGCTATGCGAGAAGCGCCCGCATGCATCACGCATCTAGTGATGCGACTGGAACCTCCGACGTTTAGGCATCATCGGCGGCTATAGCTGCCCTCGAGGTTGAAGACGATGGTTGCCGGCGTTGCAGGGAGATTGGGAATAAAAAGTTGACTCTTCGATGGGACGTTTCGGTGAGGAGATAACAGTTAGGGTTGAGAGGGTAGAGGTGTGTTGGGTGTTGAGAGGGTAGAGGTGTGTTGGGTTTAGTAGGGAACGACACAGTAGTAGTAGTTTGCACCTCCATGTCATATTCTACTACCTCTGTCCAAAAATATAAGCATTTCTGGGTTTGGTCAAAGACAAATAATTTTAACTTCAACTATCAATAGAGAAAATGTTATGATGATTGATTAAGTATAAAAGATATTGCTAGATTCATCTTAAAAGCAACTATCATAATATGCAACTCTTTATTCTTATAACTATTTACTTTTAGAGATATTATCAGTCAAAGTTTAAAATATTTGACTTTGACTAAAGCTAGAATTATATTCTTGGACGGAGGGAGTACTAGCAAACTCTTCTTTCCCCTTCATGAAACAAAAGTCATATTCTAATGATTAGAGTGATTCTTAGCCAATTACCACAATTAAAGTGTGTCTTGTAGCAACTACATAATTAAGTAGTAGTGTCTATTATAGGAAAGACAACAAAAGAATGATGTCCACTAGCAAATTTGGCCTTTGAAAAGTTCTATCTCTCTTAAATGATTATTGGGCAAATTTGCTGCTAGACACTCTTCTTTTGTGGTCTTTGCTAGAGGACACTCTTCAACGAGTCTTTACTCATGGACACTATACTACTTAATTATGGTAATTGATTAAAAGACACTATGATGAATAGAATATGACTCCTCATGCATGAAAGAGAGAGAAGATTTCACAAATGGCTATATTGACCCTGCAATTGTTTTAACAAATTTGACCATATAATTATATTTTATAAATCAAATATCATAAATATTATTAAAGCTTAGCATATTATCAAAAATTTTATTAAATCTAAGTATTTGATTATATGCTCAGATTTAATAATATTTATGATATTTGATTTATAAAATATAATTATATATGGTCAAATTTGCTAATAATTTAAAGGGCAAGTGTCCATGAGCAAAGACTCATTTGAAGCTAGAGTGTCCTCTAGCAAAGACCACAAAAGAAAAGTGTTCAGCAGCAAATTTGCTCATGATTATTGTAGCTGAAGTGTGTTTAAGCAAATAACCATCATTGAAGAGTGGTTTCTAGCAAAACCAGAATTGAGGAGTGCTCTACAGAAAATACCATCATCGAAGAGTCATTTGTAGCAATTTTTGCCTCATAACCAATGTACATGACATGTGTATTTCAGGATCCATGGCGGGATTCGTTTCTTGGGTTCTAAATTTTAGAGGGGTCATATCAATCATTCAAATGCTAAATATGATGATTAAATATAAAATTAATTACACAGTTGAATGCGCATTTGCGTGACAATTGTATTAAAACTTGCAAAGTGCCCGTACGTTGCCATGGGCTTTAACATTTCACACTGTAAATTAATGGTTTTTAATATTATTAGAACAATGTATCAATTGAAAATGAGATATTGTTATGTCGTCATAGATAGGCTTAGAACATCCAACCTCCTTTACAATACCCTCCAGTATCATGATTGCCTCACTATATATGTTTACCTTACCAGATGCATGTTGTATAATATATTGTGAGCAAAGGAACAATTTAACTAAAAATCTTACCAAAATAGCAAATTAATGAATGCCTGTGTTTAATATAATTTTATGCCCTCTTGAAGAAGTTTTGTAGGACAATGCGCCGGTAGATGTTACAGAAAGAGTACAGTGTATTGTTCTCCTCGCTTGAGCACGTCCTGGCCAAACAACGTGTGTGGCTTGCTAAAAGTTTTGACCTGTCATAACACATGGGCTGGTTTACATATAATTTTGTTTGCAAGTTATCTGAAACCAAGATTAGAAATCATACTCTGATGAAAGTTGATGGGCCATCCCAAGCAGTAAGTCTTCTTCATCCATTGAGGGCGAGGAACGATCAACAGGTGTATGATTTGACAACTAAGTGACGAGACCATACTCCTGTCCCCCTCCTGGGATCGTTCCAATTCACCTCTCCTGCTCACATGGCTCCATTCAAAAGAACCAGAGGCATCGTGTGCGGCACTGACCTCTATTCTCACTTCTAGCGCTGCCTCTGGTTCGAGCTCACCGAGATCTATCGTGACTCCATCCTTGCGCTTGTCCTAGGGCCCACACCAATGATGGCTGGCTCATAGCCTGTTGTGTGCTGGGTGTCAGCGACATATTCCTCTGTCGATGACATATTCCTCCCTGCAGCACCAATGACATCTTCACCTAAATTAATATTCAATTCTTTCACTATATAAAATGATTTTATAATAAAAATGTATGTGGTGCATAATGAGATGTAGGCGTACAACAAGTATACAAAATAAATTTTTGTTTACATTGCTAACTACCATTGTTGGTATGGAAAATAGGAATAATCTTTTTTAATAGAATAAAGATTTAGTTTTTGAAGTGTATCACAAAAAGAATTAAAACAAATAAAGTTGATTATATATTGTTTAAAGAAATCATTATATACAAAAAGAAGTTTATGATTTACACTAACAACCACCATTATAGATTTGAAAACATAGGAATAGTATGTTCATAGAATAAAGGTTTTGTATTGAAGTTTTGCTTATTTCTTCAGACGGTTGCACATACTATTTTATTGGCCATTGGACAACTGAACAACAGTCCTTTTTCTTCATCTTCCATCCATGGAGTCTAGTGATTCCTGGCAACTAGCACTATTTTGGCAATAGTAATAGTACAGTATATAACAACCACCATTAAACATATAGTGATTGGATATGCTTTGGTGAGGACTACCACTTGACACGTCTCCGGTCTGATCGCTTGACTTTGCTCAATTCCGGTCTCATGGCCCTGCACGGAGTAATGATAGTAGGAGCTGATTGTGAATGGTCACGTCGCTTGACTCAAATTGAGGCGAGCGGTGCCACCCGCGTCGAAATTTTACTGGCCCCCCTCGCAAAGCCTGCAACGAGGGAAGCGAACACACGCAAAGCCTGCGATGGGGGAAGCCAACTTAATTAGAGATTCATGTTTAGGTGTTCTTGGTATTTGGCCTTTTGATTCTAGTAAAACCTATATGAACTTGTGTATATTTCTCTTATTATGGTACTACCCAAATGACAAATGCACAATCTCGATCTCGATCTGGATCCTGGAGCTCTTTCATTATGAGCACTTTGGCATCCTTCTTCTCAAAGCACAAAGATACGATGATCTACCCCCTCCGTCCTACTACACAGAAACCAAGGGGGAAAAAATAGAGGGACACAGGCATGTACTGCCTCGTTCAACTCACATATGGTCTCCATCCAGTTTTATGCGTTCACATGGTTTGTGAGTCATGCGCTTGCGCTTAGTACGTAATTGCCGTTGGAGGGAGCAGGGCTACGGAGTATAGTAGTTAGTAGAGCACTCGATAACACTGGTGATGCTAAGTGTAGTACTAGTACTAGAAGACAGCTGTGGGTGCAGATGCACCCATTCCCAAGTGAATATACTACATTATGGTAAGAACTAGTATACTCCGTTTTGCCTTCCAAACAGGACCTAAAATTTAACAAGATGGATCCAAACAGGACCTAAAAGAAGGAAAAACTTTTTGCCTTCCATTTTTTATGACATACGCTGAAGTTCTACTCAGGACTCAAGGACAGGTGGGACCATGATTCACGGCCCCATGTTTTAGTGTGTTTAGTGTGCTAGTACGAGAGAAGGCGCCTCTCGACCTCACGCCCATACCAGAGGCGCACTCCCAATTCCGCCATCACTCCACTCTCCTGCTTCTCGTCTTCTTCGCCGCGCTCAAACCACCTCAAACCCTTGCTCGCCGCTCGCCATGCTCAATTGCCATGGTGCCCACGGGGGACTCGAGGGAGGCCGCTGGCAACGGGAACCTCCGCACCCCTCTCCTCCTGGAGTCCGTGGCATGTTCCTACCCACGTTCCGTGATTTTTGTATAATTTTTGGGGTTTTTCATTTGCTCAATATCTCTACGATTCTCTATAGTTCTCGACCCTTTTAGGACAACATCGGTACTATTTTGTGCTTTGATTTAGTTATCGAGTTGATATATCACGATTTACGGAAGGGGATTTTTTACTGTTCATTGCATCTTTACAGAGCGGTGGTTTGTCTTCTTCCGTGGCTGGAGCACGCCGTGGCGAGTCACGCTCACCTTCGCTGAAGCGCGTCCATCTTGGTGCCAGCGAATGAGGAGAGGAGGAGGTCATCCCGGTGTCAGCACCTTCGCCGAAGGCATCCACGACGCTCTGGCCCTGGTTGTCTCGGTGCTAGTGAAGGAGGAGGAAAAGGAGGTCGTCCCGGTGTCAGAGGAGGAGGATGAGGTCATCCCGGCATTAGAGGAGGAGGTGGAGGTCGTCCCAGAGTCTGGGGAGGAGGAGTTCGTCCCGGCTTCAGAGGAGGAGGAGGAGGAGGTCGCCTTGGCGGCTGTGAAGGGGAAGGGGGTGGTCGTCCCGGCGGCAGAGGAGGAGGATGCGCCACCAACGGAGGTCGTCAAGGCCATCATCGGCAACGACAACACCAAAACCGACCACTGCAGCGACAAAGAGCCCCCCTTTGTTGCTGGATTGCGTATTCCTTCCCTGTCCACACCCTCCACCAAGTATTGGTATCGGTGCCTGTTCTGCAACGACAACCAGGAGTACAACTCCAGCATGGCGGTCGTCATGCACGTGTCTCGGTTCATCAGCCACCCCCACAATGCAGGGAGGCCCGATGCCGTCGAGCTGCACCGCAAGATTGCTTGGGTCGACTGATGAGTCCCCTCATCGTCGCCATCGTCGCTCGTCTCTGTGGATGCTCGTCGTCCCCTCATAATCGCATAGCTAGTATCAAGTCTCGTTGTCGTCGTTGCTCTTTTTTTCTTTGTAGTTGTATGGTTGTGTTGAACACTTCTGATTGTGTTTTATTGATGTCGTGGTTGAACTGCCTTAATTTGTCAATGTATTATGTGTTCTAGTGTGCTGCTAGCTAAGGGCATGTTTGTTTCCTAGTAAAATTAAGGGGGTGCTGCTACTGCAACCTACCAGCTATTTTTTCATTGTTTTCTTGACTACCAATATGGCGACAACAATTTTTCATTTTGTTGTGGGTTCATTTGCACCCACTAGCTACAAGGTAGCTTCGCCCTTGTTGATTGCAACTAACTCAAAACAACGTCAAAAAATTCAAAACGAATCACTTACTTTCAATCACTGTTCTATGCAAAACAATGTCAAATAATTGAATGCTAATCTGTTTTCTCACGAAGGCATTAAAAGTTGTTTTTGTACTATACTTGTTTTCACGTGATTCAAAGCAAAGATACTTTTATAATGAACATGATGTCCATTCGATGGTTAATAGGGATGCTTGAAAGGTTCCTTAACTTTCAAGGGATTGAAACTTATTGGAAGGTTTGATTTTTTTTTTATTTGATGGAATGTTCCCTCCAAACTTTAGGTGTGCGTGGGTGAAAATATTTCACGAGCCCGCCTAATTCAACTCAGCCACTCCGAATTAATGTGGTTCGGCCCGAGCCACCTACTCAAAACTCACAGCGGCATCTCAAAACAAGGAAACTCACAACTGTTGCCGCCTTTTTGCATAATCTTTTGGAAGCAGACAAGGAGAGACAGCTGGTTGCTACATAGCGTTGCTCTGAGCATTAACCGTGCAACTTCTGCCACCATGGATACCTCCGACAACCGATCCACCAACTCTGGCGCAGCCACGAGACGACGGCGAGACGTTGAAGAAGCTCACCTTGATCCAGCTAGCGAAAGGTGCGTAACTTGCACTTGCTATAGTATGTCGGTTTTCCTATATTTCAGGCGCCTAAAAAGTATGTAGTACTCTTATACAACTGCACAGCTTCCCCCCCCCCTATTGAGTGGTGAAACATGGTCTTTAGTAGTCGAATGCATGGGAAGAAACAGGGAACATCAAACCTACTAGGGTCATCTGTACGAGGATCGACTGACATTTGACGGTCTTATATCATTGAAACACAAGCTTGGTTATAGTGCGCGGGACTACTACTACTACAAGAAGAGAACTAGAAATAGCTCAACAAGTCTCGAGGCATTTGATTTCCCAGTTCATTTGGAAAAGTTAGTAGATTGCATCAGTGCCGAGAAGAAAGTTAGGATGTTATTGACAACATATGATGAATCAGCTAATGGAGACGCTAGCATTACACCCCTAAAACGAGTGAGGGAGTCCGAATCTGATGAGGATGATAATGATGATGATAGTCTTGGTGATGACGAGAATGTTGATGTTTACAAAGATTGACTTTAGAAGCAAGGACCTGATATAGGTATCCATGTTCTTTTTATACTTCACAAACCACATGTAAACTATATGTTTTCTTCTATTTGACGTAGTCCTATTGTTGGTATCTTGAAGGTCTATGCGATGTAGACTGGGATGGTTCAATTGCAGCATACACTGCATGGCTGCAGGAGAAAGGCTTCCTGAGAGACATAAGTAACTCTTTTCTCATTCTAACTTCTTGTTCTGTAAACATTTTTTTCTTTAACTAAGACATCAGTATTTGCAATGTTTCAGTGTGTTATAAAAATTATAGGGACCCTACACAAATAGATGGTGAGGGCATTGGTTGCAACGGATCAGGAGGAAAAGAATGGCCAATTCATGCTAGGAGAATAAAGAAGAAGGCGAAAGGTTATATATATATATATATATATATATATATATATATATATATATATATATATATATAGCAACGACTATTATTCTGATGCGATACCCTTTAAACCTATAGTAACGATAGGTACGTCATCATGATTCCCTTTGGCGGTATAGCAGCAATACGTTTACAGTTGCGATTCCAAGTGAGCCTGTAGCAACGGCATGACCGGTGTTGCGATTGCAGCTCAAACGTATAGCAACGTGGAGAAGGTTGTTGCAATTTGGGTCAGATATTGCAATGAGCACCTGCATGGCAATTGTGGCATTCGCTACACCTCAAGAGCGTTGCAATATTGCATATTTGCAACTATGCAACATTGATGCAATAGCCATTATAGCAACGATGCACGTAGTTGTGAATCTATCCTACTGCAACGCAACCGTCATTGCCATATCACCTATACGCAATGCCACATGTCGCTGCAACAAGCCACAGCTACCACAATGATACAAAAAAATCGATGCAATGTGCTATCCCAGCGCGACTACTTGCGATGCCTCCCAACAACATGACATTGTTGCGATAGTTTGTTATCGCAACAAAAATACCCATATAGCAACATTTTCAAGGCCTTGTGACAGACCTAAAACCTTGTAGTGGAACAAGTGGCCGGCCTAGCCATGTTCAAGACCACACTTCCACGAGCTCTTCCTCCATCTCCCACGTGCCTCATGGCCACGAGCCAACTTGAGGAGAGTGAGAATGAGAGCAGCGACGATAGCGATGATGAGGAGCTCTGATGTGCGGAGCTTTGGAGTATGCTTGAGCAAGCCCATGACATCACTATCAAGAAATCAAAAATGTTGGATGTGGTAAGGAAAGAGTGCAAGCTGGCAAAGGACCGTGTTGTTGAGCTTGAGAGTGAGCTCAAGGACCTTGTCACTTCTCATAAGGCCCTAAACAAGAGTTATGACAAACTCAAGGGTGATCATGTAGAACTTACTTTTGAGGCCATCAATGTTGATAACCTTCCCTCTCCCTCCTCTAGTTCATCTAAGAGTGATGCTTCTACTATGTGTGATGAACTAACCACCTTGGTCGAGGTTTCTTCTCTTGAGCCATTTGTTTTGAAGGAATATCACAAGCTCAAGGAAGAGAGGAAGATAGTGATGGAAGGCTTCGAGAGGCTCACATGTGGTGGAGCCATCCACAAGGGGATCTTTGGGAGGAACCTTATGAACAATGTCTCCCACTGAGGACTTGGCTCATATCCCGCCGCCATCGACATCATAGGAACGAGTGATTCCATCCCCGCATGGATCAAACCCCTTCCCGCCGATGACTACTATTACGAGAGGTGTTGCTAGGATGGCCACTCCACCAAAGATTGTCCTATGGTGAGAAGTTCCATTGTTTTGCCTAACTGTAACTTGTTCCATGAGAACACCCATTTCAAGCTTTTTAGGAACAAGGATGGCAAGGTGAAAGCTAAGGCTTTGGGACCACCAAACAAGAAGAGAAAGGTCAAGAGCATATGGGTGCCTAAGTGAATTGTTGATCTTGAGAGATCAGCTACTTACAAGTGGGTGCCCAAGAACAAGACCTAGATGGTGGTGGTGGTGGACCGAGTGCCTTCATGAAGATCATGTGAAGTCCACCACAAGTGGCATGGACCTCAATGTCATATCTACTCATGAGGGAGGTATCCATGTTTGTTCTTAGTAGTTGTAGTGTGTTTTTCCATCTCTTGCATTACATGGTAATTAGGACTCCGTTGTGACTAGTATGCTTTACATCCATGCATGTGTAAATAAATAAAAGAAAAACACATAAAAATTAGTCAATGTCTAACCCATCCAAGATAGCTATAAGCAAGGGGGAGTGCTTGAGATTGTGGTTTGGCTTCTCTCAAGGCAAGGGTATGGCCTATAGTGAGTAAGCTTAGGAGGGGTTCAAACTTGACATTGTTAGCTTTCCTTTGTGTGTTGTTTTAATATTGCTTGCACTCACATGGCATGTTTTCTTTCATTGCATATGTATAATGCTTGTTGCATGCATGTTGGCGATCCTTAAGCCTAATAGAGAAATCCGCAAGTGTACGGATGCCGATGTAGCCTTCACCCGGGAGTATTCCAAGGTATCGAATCCACGGGGAACGAGAAGTGAAATTCTATCATAATCCAATTCTAGTGAACAAAAGAGAAGGATAACAATGTGTTGAGCGTTTCCTTCAGCCTTGACTTCATGCAACAACTTATATCCAAATAATCATCAGACTCTAATATTTACTCTTATTTACTTTAGGGCATAGTTGTCTAAGGATCAGAAAGAGGTGAGAAGGGACCTCGGGTAAAACTACCATCAACGCCTACGAGCCCAACCTGAACGTGGTGGAATACATAGGATAGCTCAGTGCTGTCACCACCTAACAACCGACCACACAACCCATGGGGTTGAGAGCAAACTTAGATAATTCTAAGTCTATACACCACGTATACACTTACAATTACTACTCTAACCTTGTTAACTAAAGGCAGACTAACCATAGTCAGATAAAGTAAAAGACTTTATCTAACATGGACTAAGAACCCATGAACAAGATATATATAAAGAAATCTTCAATGATTAAATGAACAAAAGAATGTCTACATGTTACCAGGCCGAAGGATGGGGACTCTACTCTTGGTGGAGAATCATCCCCAAGGCATAAGGTGGAGAAGGAGTCGACATCCCCGGCTCCCTCCTGAACTTCTACCACTCACTCCCACTCCCTATTCTAATACATTTCTGTAGTGTGGCGCTTGTTGTTCTCCTCTTCAATTGTTGATCTTTTCTGCCGAGTTCCCCTCTATTTGTAGGTGGCGATGGGCCAGGAGGCATTTGTAGGTGGAGTGGAGTCGGTAGGCCGAAGTTGGTCCGTCGAGCGTCGGGCAAGGACGGGCGGCCATGTGTGCCGGGCGGCATGCACCGTAGGGCGGCGGGCAAGGCCGGGGGCCCTTGGATCATGTCGGTTTCCCGACCGACCTTCTCCCGATGGCTAGGATTGCATCCAAAAGGCGGTTGTGGGTCGGTTGGCCTTTTTCTTTTGGTTTTATGTCGGTAGGCGTGGTAGGCCGGGCAGTAATCTTGATGGGCCGACTGGCTTGGTAGGCCGGGTGGCAAGGTCTGCCGGGCGGCACGACTCGCCAGGTGGCAAGGCCCGTTGGGCGGCATCCTAGGCCAGGTGCCAGGCGGCACAACTCGCCCGGCAGCAAGGGGGTGGCAAGCCCGCCGGGCGGCTCTACTCGCCGGGCGGCAAGGCTCGTCGTGTGGCGGTCTAGGCCAGGTGCCGACTCCCTCCGGGTCGCCCCTTGACTTCTCAAGGTTAGGCCATTTGGTGGCCTTTTCTTCCTTAGCCATATTTCATCATTCTTAATCTGCGAGGAGAATCATGGTGAAGTGTTTTTTTGCAAAACCGGTCAGGTCGGATGATCAGCCTGATAAACGGCCCTGGTTAACCAGTCGGGTGGCTGCTTTCAGCTGTTTATGACCATGTCGACCGATTCCTGATTTCAGCCTGAAAACGACCCTGTTGGCTGGTGCAAAATGGTTGTTTCACAGTCGTGATCGGCTGATGGGGCATTTCTTCATGTTTTTGCATATTTTGGCTCTTTTATACCTGCAAACACATATTTCACCAAAACTTGTGCAACTCAAGAGTAATAAGATTAATTTCATTACATTATTAATTAAGATCCACCTTTTTATTATAAATTGGTAGTTGAAAAAGGGAATTTACGACTACCAACACCCCCCCCCCATGCTTAGGACTTTGCTTGTCCTGAGCAAAGTAAGAAATGGAGACTAGGAATGAGCAAGATGTATGGAAATTCTCATCATGCTTTGCATATATAAATACTACTTCATGACTCCTCATGCCATAGGGTTTTAGGTGGCTAAATACCTTGTCTTGAAAAGTTGAGAGATGGAACAACATAGATAAGTCTTACCTTTCTTTTTCCCAATGAACTTCAATTTTGTTTCTTTTTTTTCAATAAAAACAGAGCTCCAGATCACAAGTTATTCTCAATTGATGCTCTTGAATTGCTCAATGTGGGTCTGATTCCTCACTTAGGCCAGTGGCCAAATTTTCCTTGTATACTAAGGCTTATGTGGAGCTCAAGGTAGGGAATATTAAGGCTGCATACTTTTATTTCATATATCACTAAGTCAAAAACCGGACTCAAGGAGGAAACAAGTCATGAATTATGATCAAGCCATGTGCACAATTATGAAATGTATGGATGGATGATGGACGGCGGGTGCTCCATTTGGAGTGATCTCTCTCTCTTCCATTTGATTTAGATTTCTTTACATGGCCTATTTTAGCACTCATGATTCATTTTTTTTCTTCTTTCTTTTTTTTCAAATAGCAATATAGCCCATATCTCTTTTGGAATGATTGTTGGAGAGTGATCATTAAATATAGTGGAGTACTTTATTCGATGAGTGGATTTGCTGGGATGATGGATGGGAACTTCTAGTGTAGAAGCTTCAACATATGGAGTGGTTAGGGTGTGCACATGAACTTGATCAATAACACATAACAGGCATCTCACAAGGGTCACAACAATTTGACAAAGTTCAATGAAAATAGAAGTAGCAAATGCAATAGGTTTTTAGCAAGATCATCATCTGGCTTTGGTTGGAATAAACTCATCATTGAGAAGATTATGAATCTGGAGTTCTCATTTATAAGCTTTTGAAGATTAAAAGTCAAGGAATTTCACTTGATTCCAAGAAAGGTTAAGCTCTCTACGGTCATATCACATCTACCAACAATTTAGACAAGGTTTTCATACGCAATGAGGGTTTCCCAATAGCGATGAAAGAAAGCAGAGAACAATCTTTATATATTAAGCATGAATGAGAAGGAAGTCATATTTTAGTTGCCATTAATCATGCTTGCTGAAAAAAATTCATTTCATAGAAAGATATGAAAACAACAAGGGGTAGGTGATACGAGGAATAATGAAATAGTTGTTCTTTTGTACCTTGTCTTGTTGTTCCTTTTCATCTTTAACCTGTAAAGGTTAGCTAACAAAATACCCAAAGGAACAAGCCGAAAGTTGTGCCACTATTATTGCCGAGTAAATTTTATTGTTGAGAAGGAACAAATCATTTTTTTCATACAAGAAACTAACAAATCCTAGTAAAGGAAAACAGAACAGGTTACCTCCTGTTAGTACTTATTTAAGGTCATAAGTTTGACCATGGCAGCACTAGTTCATATTCTAGCTTGGGTTGGCAATGTGGTTCCTGCCATCACCAAACATTAATTAAACATTGCACAAGTAAGGCATATGACATGGATACCGGAATTTGTAATGTTTGTGATAAACAAAAGTATCTACAACCACCCCTTTGAAATTACTATGTCCACAAGGGGTAGAGAGGTTGTAGGCCTCTTGTGTACCACAATCATAAATCTTTGTTGTGGTGGGAAAACTTTTGTGTCAGTGAGGAGTAAGTGAATTTTCTAAAGTATGACTCCTTGGCATGGTGGAAGAATTCCCTTTTAACTTTAAATTTGAAGCTGTTGGCACTCCCCAAGTGCCCCTTTTATATGTGAACATTACCCCAATTAGAGCATAATTGATACTAATTTAGGCCATTTACCTATGATATTGCCTATATATTTGTATATGCGTTGTTTTGGAGCTTTATTGCAGAAACGGGTAAAATTGGCAATTAAAGTGATGCTAGAGAGGGAAGGAATCTAGAACCGACGAAAAGCGCTGAAAAAGCCCAGTGCACCGATCGGCGCAATCCATGAGCCGGTTGGCGCAAGGGTGTTTTGGCCCATAGAAGTGATTGAGGCCCATTCCACATGTTTATGGAAGTTTATCTGCACATGACACTTGAAGATATTTGCCTAGAAGATTTTTGGAACTTCAAGATCTCGACATACAGTATAAGACTTTATCTCGAAGGAAAAGACCCACATGGCAGCTGTGGAAGGTAGAAGAACTGACTCGAAGGAGAAACCAGAGAAGACACGGCTTGCGCCGGTCGGCGCAATCCTGTGTCGATCGGTGCAACCGCCTTATTTGCTAGAAACCGAGTCCTCTATGAATAGAACCTCTATAAATACTTGTAAACCCTGGTCTCGGCAAAGAAGGAGGCAGAGGCCATAGAGGGACAATAGATCCATGAGCTAGAGCCACCGGGGCTTGCCCCGTTAGATAGATCTCTAGTTGAGTTTCAAGAACCATTGGTGTTAAGAGTTGATCCGTCAAGGTAGGCCATTTCGACGGGGATAAATCTTACTTTATGTATCTCAAGGATGATTGACTATGTTGATGATAGTTTTGGTGATTTGACTGTCTTGATTCTATAATCATGCATGTGCTTATTCCAATTGCTTAGTTCTTGGCTAAGTAAGTAGATATTACCTTGATCATGGGGATTAGGATAGTATTCGGACATTGTATTGATTATGGTTGCTTGATGATGCTTGTAGTGTGGTTTAGCGGTGATAGCACTAAGCCTGCGCAGCACTATTGGATAGTTGAGTAGGGTAAGATACTCGCATGATTAAGGGTTTCCACTCGGCAGCGATAAATCGATAGCCGCTCGAAAAGTAGGGTGGTCTTATTCATTATAGGTTTTCACTGATTCATGTAATTATCCATTATGATGCTATTTGATTAGACTTTCTGGTTATGATCTTACTAGTAGATACTTGGCTACTCACTTAACAGCTTAGATTTACAGGGTATCTGGCGCACTTTGGCTTAGATCCACCAGTGTGCTGATCGGCTCAACACATGCGCCAATCGGCGCGATGACAGATTTACCAGTGTGCCGATCGGCTCAACACCTGCGCGGATCGGCGCAACGATAGATTTGCTGTCTGGCGCACTTTTGCGCTGGCCAGTCTTCCCTCATGCAACCAGAATTCAACAGTAGATTTGATTAGATCTTTTACTATTAACTTTGTTTAATGATCCCTAAGGTCCCAGTGGATTCGATAAACCTTGGAATACTCAATTCAAGGGAAAAAGTGCTACAATCATACACCGTCCTCTTGCGGTATATAAGTGGGTGCGTAGTTACAACCAACAAGCCCTATTTTCTGGCGCCGTTGCCGGGGACCATAGCAGGTTTTTAAACATTGTTTGATGTATTAGTGTTTAGTCATTGTGATTTACTTGTCTCTTTAGTACATATATTCTTTTAAGTGAAACAAATAGGTATGGACGGTCCTAAGTCAAACAAACACTCTAATTACACCGATGATCGAGAAAGACTCTTTCGCAAGAAGAGAACAACGGAGAAGAGAAGCAAGTCACTTGGAGATTTAGCTAGAGAAGTAGTCCGCGTCACACCTCGAGCATTATTCATAGTAGAAGCCACAGTTCAAGATCAAGAAGAAGAGGAGATGGCAGGGTTACCCAAGGTTAATCGTCTCAATACTAATGTTGTCAAGTCAGATTTCCAAGAAGCTCAAGATCAACTTCCGTATCAATTGGAGAGATATGTTGAAATAGTGGCGCAACAACCGTTCATAGGTTCGAAAGATCCTAATCATCACTTGCAACACTTCGTTGAGGTTTGCAGTACATTCAAGATAGCGGGATTGACCAGAGACCAAGCATGTGTGCGGTTGTTCCCCTTCTCTCTAGTTGGTCGCCCCAAGCGATGGTACAATGGATTGGAAAACCCAGTAAATACAGTGTGGGACACATTCGCAGCTGAATTCTTGGCCAAGTACTTCCCTCCTGGTAAGACTCAAGCTTTGAAGAATAAGATTCTTGGGTTTACACAGAATGTTGATGAGAGCATTGGAGAAGCATGGAAGAGATACAATGAAAATATGGATGCATGCCCTCATCATGGTCTGACGGTTGGAGAAGTTGTTTAGAGGTTCTACACAGGATTGAATCAACCATCTCGTCAACACTTGGATGCCTCAGCTGCAGGTTAATTCATGTCAAAAACTCCCAGCCAAGCTAAGGATTTGATCAAGTTGTTAGTTGAAAATCAATCATGGTATAGTGAGAGAAGTTCAAGGAATTTTCAACCTTCAAAAGGAGTGGCGAAGAGTGTGATTGAGAGGACCAATCAAGATTTGATTATAAATTGCCTCGACGCTATTCAAAGGAGGTTGGACAATAACCTTCATATCCCTAAGGAAGAGCCGCTCAAGCTAGCAGAATCACGCTCCACTTGTGATGAGTGTGTGGAATTTGGTCATGTGCAGAAAGATTGCCCTGAAGAGATGAAGAAGCGAGAATATATGAAGAATAGTGGATGGAAGCCCCAATATTAGCAGCAAAGGAGTTCTTTCTCTCCTAGTTCATCCATGCAAAATTCTATCCCACTTTGTCTCGAATGTCATGAGTTCTTCCAAGCTCGAGAGAAGATCAACAAGGACAATCAAGCTAAATTCAAGGAGATTGATCGTGTCCTTGAGAGAATTAATGACAAGGTGATAGAAATTGGGAGTTCCAATGAGCAGATTTTGAAGCATACCAAGATTATGGAGCAACAGATGGGACAGTTATCGCAAGCCATTCAAGGCAACAAAGGGGCTAATCCTGGCAATACGATGTCCATAGAGCAATTTAAGGCAATAGGTATGAGGTCAGGAAAACAAATAGAAGATCTACCCCGCGGGAGCAAAGAAGCCCCACGCCAATCGGCACACACCTGGCACCGATCGGCTCCCTGAAAGCGCCAATCGACATGAGGAGGATGTTGACCTCTCTGGTCTGAAAATGGGCATGGAGACAGAGGAGCATGGCCCTAACATGTTCCTAGATACTCAACTGCTGACGAAGACAGAAAGAGCATGGCAACACGATGAGCAATTTGCAAGGTTCATCGATATTATGAAGAAGCTTTACACCAATGTCCCTTTTGTTGATACTATTCAAGTACCCACCTATGCCAAGCACATCAAGGACATGATGCAAAATAAGAAGTCTCTAGCTTCTGAGGAGATTGTGAAGGTTACTAAGGAGCTTACGGTGGCAATCAATAATGTTGCACTTAAGAAGAAACCCGACCCTGGATCACCAAGAATCAAATGCATGATTGGCACATGGATAATAGGTGCTTATGTGATCTTGGAGCAAGCGTAAGTGTATGCCCCGTCATATATTCACAAGTCTCCATTTGCCTGAATTGGAGCCTATAGGTATGTGTTTGGAGTTAGCCGATCAATCGGTACGCTTCCCTGATGGAGTTGCTGAGGATGTGCCTGTTCAAATTGGAGATCACATCATCCCTGTTGATTTCATTGTGCTTGATATGGATAAGAGGACGAGGACCCCATTGATCTTAGGTAGACCCTTCTTGAGGACAGCAAAAGCAGGTATTGATGTTGGGAGTGGTGAGATAAGCTTCGATATAAGTGGGACTCCCTACTCTTTCAAGTTTCGCCCAAAGGTAGAAGAGTGACGTACTATTGGTGAAGTGAAGAAATACAAGACACCGTGTCAACGTGGTATCGAGAGTAATTGGAGGGGATGTATGGATAGGTCGCCCAGGCTATATGAACCATGGAGATAAGAGAACCTAGTAGTGTCGCGGCTTCACATCCCACACTGCGACACTAAGGATTGATTGTTTGCGAGGAGGTCAAGCTCTTTGACCTCTAAATAACTAGAGCACTTTTGGGAGGGCAACCCGTTTCATCTAGTTAAATAGTGCTTGCGGGAGGGCAACCCGTTTCATCTAGTTAAATAGTGCTGGTTGGGAGGGCAACCGGGCGTTTTTAATTTGCTTGCTTATAATAAAAACAATCTCCTGAATAAAAGAAATAGAAAAAGTGTGTGCTTAATTCTTGTGTGCTCTTGTGTTTTCTATTTGTTTGTGCAAAACTGTGTATATATATACTGTAAGACTAACAACCCAGGAATAAAACAAAACAGGACCAAAAATAGGAAGGAACAGTGCTTGCGCCGATCGGCGCACTTCTGCACCTATCAGCGCATTATTGCCCAGGTTAGGACAGAAGTCTGGCGATGCCTAGAATTCAAGGAGTGCTAATAATCAACTAGCATAGTAATTTTCAGAGACGGAGCTATTCTCAAGGTAATTAATCTTTTTGAATTAATTTTTGTGTGCAAAATGGTTGCTAAATAACGCAAGAAAGGATGAAGAGTAACATCTAGCGAAGAAGCGAGGGGACGTGAGCAAGAATGGACGACGCGCCGATCGGCACGCTTCAGCTCCGTTCGGTTCGGTTACTAGATGGGCCCCGCTACGTATGTTAATGCTACAGTAACATTGGGAAAAGTGGAAAATTAGGTGAAATAGATAAACAAAAGGCATCAGGATCAGCGCTGGGCTAAAGGACGAGGCGCAAGGGACTTACGCCATTCGGTGCCCTTCTGTGCCGATCAGCGCAGATACCCATGCGGTTCCCAAATGGGCGACAAGGGCGACAGGCGTTGATTTTGATGAACAGGTATGATTTCTATGCAGGTGTGCCGTGTAGAGGGGACACGGAATTGACCAAAAGCTTAAAAAGCGACGGCACGCCGATCGGCGTGGGCCCGTGCCGATCAGCACAGTCAATCAAGACGTCTGGATTCCGTGCTGTTCCCCTGTCAACCAACATGATGTACCGGGAAGCGACATAAAGGAGAGGAATCAAGCACCAAGTTGTTAGAGCATTGAAAATTTGAATTGTGCCAATCGGCGCGCTCTCAAAATTTTGAAATTCCAAGGTGGGTCCTTCTCCTGGAAGTTTCCTACACTATAAAAGGGAGGCCAGGTGTCCCCAGTTCGGCACACCATCCCGGTAATCTCTCCACCTTCCTCACTATCCACGATCTCGCACATGTTCCGCATTCCTCATAGATGGATCATCTCCGCTCCTCCGTCGGCATGTTGGGCAAGAGGCTTCACCAATGAAGCAGTTCTAGCGGCAACGACGATTCGAGCAGTGACTCCTCCGCGAGGGGGAGCATCGGCGCTCGTGATGACATGTCGGTGGGTGATGCATCCACCGGCTCGGCGACAGAGATCCGCGCCCGCCACTCCAGGTCCGGTGCGGCCCTTCCAACGGGGCGTGCTACAAGGAGCCAAATGGCGGCAATCCGTGGGGTTCCCAAATCACCACCACTGCCGGCATTCATGCGGTGCATGGTGGAGGAGGCTTCACCCTCCGGAGCACGGAGGAACAGCTGCACTACCACACGGTGAGGGGAAGGTTCATCCCTAACTTCGACTTGGACGAGACCTTCCTCACCACGATCGGCATGTGGGAGGACATAAGGAGGATGCTCAACAATATCGGCTGGGCAGACTTCCACCTCCTCCCCATGGACTACAACCTCAACATTGTCACCGAGGTTGCCTCTATGATGAGGCTTGGCACCGTCGAAGACGGCAACGAGGCTGTCAACTTCCACGTTCGTGACATCAGCTACACGGTGACCATGGAGGTGGCGGCTCAAGCCTTCAGCTTCGACACCGACGCCGACATCGCAAACATCTTGGGACGTGGGGAGTTGGACTCCTTTTGGAGGCAACATCCACAACCTGACCATTCAAGTCTTCCATTGGTGGTTGGCGGCACGCACAGGCGACAAGGTCGACTTTAGCGACATCACCGATGCGGACTTGTGGTGGCTCTTCAATGCCATCGTGAGTCCGTCTCATTGCAACCCTATGTCAGTGATGGTGCGGGGTTGGATCGACAAGAGGGGCAAGGCGAGCAAGAAATTGGCCTTCGGGGCCTATCTTCAATGCCTAGCAGCCCTCGTCTGTGAAGGCGACGGGCCAGGAGAGCATGACAACAAGTGGGAGTGCGCAATGGAGATCGGCGAGAATATGACACGTGGCAATATTGTCACAGGAAGTGTTCGTATCGGCTTCTATGTCGGCGGCACCAACATCAGGCTCTTGTGTGCGGAGCTAGGAGTTTTCCTCCATCACAAGCTGGAGGGTGGAAATTGGCTTGAGGAAGGTCTCCTGGAGGGGGGGGGTAATGAGGATATCACCATGCTGGATACGCACATATCGTGGCCTTTCTCAAGTTACAAGTCATCACCAACTTGGTCGCCGCGTTCGTCTCGGATTCAGCCGATACCCCTTCACGGTTTTGATGATATCCCCCACATCCGACGTCCAAACGAGGCATTCTTTGATGCGTTGGAAAGGGGACGACGACGTTATTGTTTCGTTTCTGGTCCTAGCTCCAGAAGGTGTGACACCCCTGGTGTCTCACCTTAACTTAGCAAAATGAGGAGCACAAATCATGGAAATGCTGACATAAAATGATAGAGCCTATCTATTAATTTAATTCTAGGCAAATAAATACACTACAACCAAGTTATTGAAACAACATAAGAAATTCAATATAACTCATGCCAAATAAATTCATCATCAGTTTGATAATAATGAAATAAAATATTAGGAATTTATTGGGCATTTTATCTGCTTGGCAAGACCCTTAATTAATTAATTGATTCTTAAGTAACTAATTAATGTATTTAATAAAATCTAAAAATATGGTTATGGAAATTTCAAATAAAATTTACCAGAGTGTGTCCCACATTTAAATAGTCAGCCCACCAATTGTCACCATTTTAGGAAATCTCTAGCTATTTTATTTTGATTTATTAAGAAACTAGTTTGACCAGGGACCTTTTTGTGAGGATCTTGAAAGATCAGGGGACGCAGTGTAAAATTTCCTTTCTTCTCCCTCCCACTAGCCAGAGCCTGCCGACTCCATCACCGGCGCACGCCACGGCCCGCCTTCACCCCACCTTGGGACCGCACGTGCTACAGTCGCCGTTGACCCCCTCTCTGCCTCCGCCCTGTCCCATCTTTTTGCTCGGCCGTACGCCCGCCCAATGGCCTCTGCTTCTCCCTTCTCCTTTCTACACTCCACCAAGCCGCATGGCAAGCATTCAATCCCCACTGCTCCTCCCTTTTCCTTCCCCACTCACTTCCTGGACCTCTGCTCCACCTAAACCCGCACCGCAAGCTCACGAGAACATTGCCCTCGCTCTCCCCATCTTTTCTCTCTCTAATTTCCGCTCTCTATGCTCTGCTTCCCCGCCATTTCGGAACCCGAGCTTGAGCTCGCATTGCCACTACTCCCACACCCCGAGCCGAGTCCAGAGCCAAACAGATTCGCACGAACCCTCTCCCACTTTCCGTACTCTTCACTCAGCAAGCACTCGATCGAATTCGAATTGATTTGGGAAAAATCCGAAGCATGCTCCCGATCAAACCCAATGGCGCCGACTTCAAATTCGCCAAATTTGGTGAGCCTGGGCCTTTGTTTCCTTTCTTCCCACGCGCGCAACTTCCTCCCGCGTTTCTCTGACCCCTCTTTTCCTTGTTCCCGTCGTGAGATCACCGGCATAGCTGCTGATCCCCGCTGTCATCTCTGCTCCGCCAAAATCCGAAGCCGCTCCACGACGAGCTCCCATCTCCGGCTTATCTTGAAGCAAGCCGACTCGACGTCGATGTTCTCCACCTTCCCGTGAAGCTGTAGGAGCCAACCCCGACCGATTTCGTGCCCCAGGCCCCCTCCGTGACACCGCCGAACATTGCCTTCTCGCCACCTCTCGTCGCTGACCAATTTCCGGTGAGAACCACACCTCGCGAACCCCTCCATCCCCTTCGCCTCGTTGCACACATCATTTATTTGCTCCCGCAGTGAGCTTTCTTCCCGTGTAGCGCCCGTCGGCGAGCCCTCCGGCGAGGCCAGCCTCTGTTCCGGCGCGTCTACTGGCAGTCCTACTGACATCCTGCATGGCGCCTACGTGTCGCTGACGTGGCCATGCGTGACACTGAGGTGTCATTAGTTAGAACCAGAAATACTCAGGAAATTCTAGAAAAATGCATAAAACTTTGAAAACTCCTAGTAAATTGAATTTAACTCCAATGAAGCCCAAACAAAATTTGGTAGGTTCACCTAGAAGAGCTCTATTTTAGTAAAATGATAGATCTTAGTCACTGTTCATGTATTTTTGTTAATTCATTTAATTGTGAGAACACAAATTAATTCACCAGGAACTCTAAGAATGGAATTAAATCTTAATTTTTGGCATGCTTAGTAAATACATAATTATATATCACCACAAATTTTCGTCTGGCAAAATATGAATTATTTTGGGCTGTAGAAATTATTTAGTGTGCTCAATTAAATAAATTCTAGTAATTATTTTATAATAAATTGACCCCTGCCACTTGGCACAAAAATCACTCACACAATCCTCTGTACCCAGTAATTCACACAAGTCCAGAAACCTAAGGTTACTTAATTAAATTCAATTAATTGCTCATACCACTATTTTACTTTAATAAATGCTAGTAATTAGAATAATTATATCCAGAGGCTGTAAATTGGTAAAAATACAATTCATCTATGCCCCTGTTCATGATAAATCACTCAAAATCAGAATCGATTGGTTACTATTACAATTGCTTAATTATTCTAAAGGACTATAACAACCCTAAATAAATGATTAACACAGATAAATTAATGAAACTCTAATTTATTTCTTTGAAGCATATGGCTTCGAGAACATTGAAGCATATGGCTTAGAGAACATAATAATAATCAACATTTGAAGACGTTGAGCATCATATCATTGCATTCTATGGTATTTTGATAATATCGACAATTCAATTCTATCATATTGGCAAACAACCCGGAGCAGGAAGAAGAGGATCTACAGAAGGACCTTGATCCCCAAGAGCAAGACGTTGAAGTTGCTAGCACTAACATCGATCTAGACAAGCCCCGGTTTACATTCGCCCTTTTATAAAGTTGCTAGTTTCCAATATTACTAGTGTCTGTGATTATTGCATTAGGTCATAGGAGTTGATTGGAACCCACTTGCATGATACCCAAATGACCTACGCCACTGTCATTAGAACTTTGGTAGTATCGGTACTGTGTCGCTATGCTTAGTAATTGCTAGACCCGGTAGATATCATTACTAAGAAATGAACTTGACCACTGGAACGGGAACCTAATAAGAAGTTTATTTTACTGTTATGACCGGGCAGGGAAGATACATGTGTAGGTTTGCAGTAATACATGGGTGTTGACTGCGGTAGCCCGGGCTTGTCGAACCTAGGACCCGTCCGTGGTCGACCACTTGGTCAAGTATTGAACAGTACCGAATGCATGCTAGTCTATGGGCACTAGTAAACTGATGTAGCATTGGCGTGGCAAAGAGGACGGTACCCAGTACAGCAGTCGTTGACCCTTCTGCTGCTGGAGTGGGCGGTTCATACCGCGAAATACTGTTGGCAGAACAGCATGCCCACTCGCTAAGACTTGACCCGGACCAAGTTGTTTTTTGTCGTTGCGAAAAGTTGCCATATACGACCTTAACCGGTGCATATGTGTCGTGTATCTCAGATTATCCCAGCTGGTGTAAATCAATTGCAATTACTGTCCCTCGTAGTAATGAGTACCACTTGGTCATTGCGTCATCACGTAGTTGAACCTGGTATTGGAAATTAACTATGATGTATATCGTTGATGTTACAATTATTGATTTTATGATGCATTTACTTTATGTATTGCTCTTTATCTTGTTATTGCAACTAAAGTTACATTTCTGCTCTACCCAGTTAATTTTGAGAAATAAAACTTGGTAGAACTAATAGGTTGCTTAGTACGAGTCTTTCGAAACGAGCCACCTATTAGAGCCATTACATGTCTAGACGTCCAACGGGTAAGACTTCATGAGTAATTAGTACTCAGGCTTTGTGCCACTATTGTTTTTAGGTAATGAAGAAGTATAATTGCCTGTAGATGTGCTGCCCTGGGACATGCAAGTCCCTGAGGGTTGGACTGCCCACTGGGAGTACTAATTTCCGCTGCAGTGATGATATGTGATGCTAGAATGATGGTTCTTCAAGCATGAACCATTACTACGCTGTATCGTCGAGCTCGTAGATTTATCATATTTGCTTCCGCCGTTTCAAAACAATTCAAGAACTTGTACTATTTCTGCTGCACTCTGATCACTATTTGATGTAATATTCAATTTAAATTCGAACCAATATTGTATTATCAAGTGTCTGCGTGATCAGCACCTTCGGGACCTCGATCCTCCGGGGAGAGGCGCCACAGCTGGTATTAGAGACGTGGTCTATGATAATACAACAAATAAATCATATTTTTGAAAACCACGATGTTGTGAGTGAGGATACGTTAGTGTTGCCCCAATAGATAGTAGGGTGGTGACAAAGCTAACCTGGGTTATGATTGTTTACATTATTGCATCTACGGCTTCTTCAAACGAAGGTATGTGTGTGCTTAACCGACACGCGTGATATCGGTGTCTGTGCTCGCAGGCGGATATGAGACACTGTTGGCTCGTGACTTATCACGGGGCGATCCTTTTTCCATGGATCGTTACTAGTAGAACTGTGCTTCTTTTTGTAGTTTCTTTGAATTTGATGTATTGTTTCTGCAATGAATCTTCTGCAGGTACGCTAACACCGTTAGTATAACATTCAGTATGACTTACGTGTTGAGTGCGGGTCGTCACCAATTATCCATGCCGCTAAGTCTCGGCAAGTTAGGTGTTCTGTTGTGAGGAATGATAGGTTAATAAAATGAAGGTTTTGCATCATGCATCCCATTATAACTAAACAAAAATTTGGTTCTCTCCTTGCTCACCAACCTCTGAATAAAAATTTTCTAAACCTAATAAGTATAAAATTCTAAATAACAAGGTTAACAAGAATCTATCCTGTTTTTAGCTGCCAACCTCAAAATTCATAACTAAATTCCTACTTCGGATTTTTAGGTGTTTAAATACAATCTGGAAAGCCCTAGAAGCCTATTTTCAACTCCAATAGGTTTCACCATCTTCCCAGTTTTCCCCCGGTCCAGTAGAGCCAAAACATTAGGCCTATGTCAATCTAAAACGGAATTTGTTTTGAGACCCATTGCCATATTATTGACCCTTGAGGCTGGAAAATGTGAACAAAAACTTTGTTTCTGTATTTCATAGCACTATATATGAAATGCATTGTTACTCATGGAACATTGTACTCACCATTGGGTTTATGTTCCAGATGGGTGACCACGGTTTTGAGGAGCTTTCGCACGACGGGTGGCGCTACACCACTGGGCTCCACCACCATGGCTTTCCTACACTATTGTGGGATCTCTTACGCTTGTTGGGCTACGATGAGCCACCCTATTACAAGGGCTTCAAGATACGTCATCACGGCATGACTCTTGCTGAGGTGCACATCAGCGTGCCCACACACCCACGCAACCTTGACATGGCGGGTATGGAGAGCACGGTGACTTGTGGGAGCGTCCGTGAGGGCTTGGAGAGAGTCGCCCACAGGACTCTCACCCACTTCTGTGGGCGCCACATAGCAGCGCTCTCCGGGACTCTGTTTAAAATGATTCCCATCTGGCACTAGGCCAACCCGGTCTGGCAGAGGCGTGTGAGGCGCATTGGTCATGATGACTACCCGACATACCACACAGGGTATCACCGTGTGTCCTATTATTCCGAGTACCTCCTCAACTTGGATGAGGAGGCTAGCAGCCACAGCAGTGTCATACTAGCTGAGGCAGAGCAGGTCTGGGTTCAGAGGAATGACCTGCAGACACAGGTCAACGCGCAGCAGAGAGAGATTCAGCGGCTGACCACTGCTCTTGAGGCGAGTGAGACTTGTGTTACTGAGGTGACTGGACAGCGCGACACTCTCGCACAAGAGGTTGATAGACGTGGCGTGATTATGCAGCAGCGCGCCAACCACAACGAGCTCCTACAACATCAGTTGACGGCTGCACAGCATGAGATGGAGCTTATGGGAGAGGATTTGGAGACCCTAGCCTAGGAGAACCAGGGCCTACAGCAGCAGCTTGAGGCAGCCCTTTCACCACCGGCAGTACCGGAGGAGGAGGACCCGTAGGAGGATATGGACGAGGAGTCTGACATGGACTACGAGGCACCCGCCCGAGGCAGGACCTAGGAGGATGAGGGTAGGATAGCCTAGTCTCGGTAGTCAAGATCAGTGGGTAGGTAACTTTTGTTGAACCACGCGAGGTTGTTGTGTTTTGGGGGTTGATGCGTGAGATGTTTTTGTAACTCGAGGGCTACATATTCCAAGTCATGTATGGAAACTATGATGAATTGCGTTGTGCATTGGATGTACCATTAATAGTTATTGTTATTACAACAAAGTTAATTGTACTCATTGACTCAATCAAGGTACTTTCTTTGTAGATGGCTGAAAACAATGAACAACCACCACAAGGTTGGGAAATTACCGATGGCCTAGAGTTCACAGGGATGGTTCACCTATTTTGGAGAGTTCACCAGAGATTCGGATATTCCATTCCTCCCACCTATATTGGCAAGGAATTCCAGGAGCATGGAGTCCCCTCATGTAGCATCCATGTGGTGGTTTCCGCCAATTACTCCGTCATCCCCGTATGGGAATCTTGGACCCTTAGTGTCACCGGGACCGATCTGCCTTCCACCTGGAATGTAGCTGCATTCAAGGCACTTACTCGGTTCTGTGAAGACCACAAGTATGATGTGGATAGAACACCCATTGCCTTGCTACCCATTAATGATGTGATGGATTTCGAATGGATGAGGCGTGTGGATTTCATCTTTGATCCAAACCACCGCCAACATGATCCTATGCTGCCCATAATAGAGTATTATGGTCTGTCCATGTTCGCTTTGTGCACAAACTTGTGCCGGCGATTAGATGTGTTCCATTCTGCACTACGACTCTCTGAGATCAAAAAACAAGCTAAAGATGAAGAAATTGCAGAACTGAACCAGCAAATCCAAGCCAAGAATGAAGAGATGGAAGCGATTCTAGAAGAACATGACCAAGCCTTGCAGGATGCAGTGGATTTTGAGCATAACATGATTTAGGCTCAAGATGACCTGAACGCATTCAAGGCTGCCCATCTCCCTGTTGAAGGAAATTGGGATGAGATCTACATGGAGTATGGAGAACAAGGGGGTGTGGAGATGGCACCTGTTGGTAATGACGACGTGGAAATGATGGATCTGGAGGACCCCGAAGAACCTCCGGAACCCGAAGAACCTCTGGAACCCGAAAAACATTTGGAACCGGAAGAACCAGAAGAATCGGAAGATTAGGCCAGGAGTAGATGCTTTACTACCCCTATGTGCGGTCGTGAAAAAAATATGTACCCCTAGTCCAATGTAGGAGTGTGAACCTTGTAGTACGTGTCCGCAATACCATAGCTAGGCGTTGGCACGTATGTGTAGGAAATCGTTTGAGGATGTCCTTTAACAACTATGTAGACTGAATTGAATCAATGAAGTTGGTTGCCGTGTCTGAATTATTATCGTGCCTTTTGCAAATTATATTCTTGCGCATGTGACTTTATGGAATAATCTGACAAATGACTAATGTGCAATCGCCTAATTTGCAGCATGGTGCATACTCGGACTCAAGAGGATCCTGAGAGTTCTCAGCAGGGGGCCAATGCTGAGCCATCTCTAGCCGAGGTTCTGGCCGCTGCACTCAACAGGCAGCAAAATGACTCAGAACTACTCTGTCGGTTGGTCGATATCACGTCCCACTTGGCTGGACGTGGAGACATCCACCACAACCACAACAACCGCACAATCAGCCCCGTCAGAGCACTTACTCAGATTTTCTAGGTACTCACCCACCAACCTTTGAGCGTGCCAGAGAGCCGCTAGACGCTGACCATTGGTTGCATCAGACCGAGACTAAGTTCGGTCTACTGGAGTGCACTGAACACCAGAAGGTGTTGTTCGCTGCCCAACAACTCCAGGGCTCTGCTAGTGCCTGGTGGGCCAATTATGAAGCTTCTCTGCCCGCTGGGCATCGCACTAGGTGGAATGAGTTCAAGGCTGCTTTCCGAGCTCATTTCATTCCCACGGGTCTCATGCAAAGGAAGTTCTAGGTGTTCATGGATCTAAAGCAAGGTGGGAGGAATGTCCTCCTGTATTCTGAGGCTTTCAATCACCTGGCCTAGTATGCTAATGAGTATGTCAATACGGAGGAAAAGAAAAGATACGCGTTCTTACGTGGGATGAATGCCACACTTAAGGAGCGTCTGACTTGGCAGACGACGGGCACATACAACAACCTGGTCAAAGCTGCTATTGTCCAGGAAGGTGCTATGCGCCAAGTTGAAGAGGAAGACCGCAAGAGGGAGGCCCCTGCTACTGCCCCTGCTGCCCCACAGGCGAAGCATCATCTGATTTACACTTTTCCCACCGGACAGAGTTTCCAGGCATCACCGCGGCAGTAGTACCAGCGACCGTATGGTCAGAATTACTCAAGGCTGCCGCAGCAGCAGAACTTCCCACCTCGTGCACCATACCTGCAGCAGAACAACCAGTACCGCGCACCGTATCCACAGCAAGGGGCCAGAATGTTCGCGCTCCACAACCTGCTAACCGTGGAAGCAGCTACCCCTGCTACAATTGTGGTCGCACCGGCCACTTTGCAAAGAACTGCACTGCACCAAGGCACAACAACAACAACAACAACCAGTGTCAGAATCAGAACAAGGCTGTGAATGCACCATCTCGTGGTGCCCAAGTGAACTACACCAATGCTGAAGACATCCCTCAGGGCGAACCCGTGCTGACCGGTACGCTCTCACTCTATCGCCAGCCTATCCGTACCCTTTTTGACTCTAGTGCTACGCATAATTTCATTAGCTAAGCATGTGTGCATAAATTAAATCTGCAACCACAAACTGTAGAAAGATACTACACAATTCGTTCCCCCCCCTGGGCAAATTAGTGCCAATCAAATAGTGTGCAAAGCCCCTTTGGAAATAAACAAGAAAATCTACCCCACGGATTTTATCATGCTTAGCCACCAGGAAATTGATCTGATTTTGGGTATGTTCTGGATGAAAACCCATAGAGCCATGCTAGACATCGAGCCCCGAATCATTCATCTCAACTCCCCTTTACATGGGAAGGACACACTCTCTCTAAAAACCGATTCGTCGAAAGTTTTGGTTGTCCATCACTTGCAAGGGCAATCACTTGAAAACATTCCCGTTGTTTGTGACTATCCGGACGTATTCCCTGAAGATATCTCTGGCTTACCACCTGAACGTGAAGTGGAATTTAAGATAGAGCTACAGCCAGGAGCTTCTCCGATATCTCGTCGACCCTACACGATGGCCCCGAATGAGTTGGCCGAATTGAAAAAGCAATTGAATGAGTTATTGGAAAAGGGATTCATTCGCCCAAGTATCTCACCTTGGGGTTGTCCAACTATTTTTGTGAAGAAGAAGGATAAGTCTCTGCGTCTCGTTGTTGATTATCGACCCCTCAATGAGGTTACCATCAAGAACAAATACCCGTTACCACTAATTGATATCCTTTTTGATCAATTAGTTGGTGCTAAGGTATTTTCAAAAATTGATCTCCGTTCGGGTTATCATCAAATCAAGATCCGAGCGGAAGACATTACGAAGGCTGCCTTATCTACTAGATACGGACTATTTGAGTACCTAGTAGTGTCATTCGGATTAACCCATGCCCCTGCTCATTTCATGTATCTCATGAATTTGGTATTCATGCCAGAGTTGGACAAATTTGTGGTAGTATTCATTGATGACATCCTCATCTATTCTAAGTCCAAAGAAGAGCATGCAGAACACCTCTGCATTGTTCTTCAACATCTCCGAGATCACAAATTGTATGCCAAATTCAGCAAGTATGAATTTTGGTTGGACCGTGTACCATTCCTTGGTCACATAGTCTCTATAGAAGGAATCTCGATAGATCCTAGCAAAGTTCAAGATGTGCTAGATTGGAAGCCACCAAGGACAATTCACCAAGTATGCAGTTTCCTCGGGCTAGCCGGATATTATCGTAGGTTCATTCCAAATTTCTCTCGGCTGACCAAACCCATCACGGAACTGCTGAAAAAGGAGAAAAAGTTTGATTGGAATAGCAAGTGTGAGGAGGCAATCCAAGCACTGAAGAAATTATTGACAACTGCCCCAGTACTGGCTCAAACTGACATCACCAAGCCATTCGATGTATATTGTGATGCGTCTGGCACAGGGCTGGGATGTGTACTAATGCAAGAAGGCCGTGTCATGGCATATGCGTCACGACCGCTATGGAAGCATGAAGAGCACTATCCAACCCATGATTTGGAGCTAGCAATAGTTGTACTTGCACTAAAAATATGGAGGCATTACTTGCTCGGCAACTAGGTGCACATTTATACAGACCATAAGAGCTTGAAATATATATTCACCCAAACTGATCTAAACATGAGACAGTGTTGGTGGCTAGAACTGATTAAGGATTATAACCTAGAGATTCATTATCATCTAGGCAAGGCTAATGTAGTCGCCGATGCGTTAAGTAGAAAGGTCCACTGCAACAACTTAGAACTAGAAGTTCCGGACCGAATTGACCACGAAACTAATTCGGAACCCAGCCTTCACATTCTACCTGTTGTAGTGATTAGCAACCTAAGTGTGCATTCTACCATCCGTGAAGAAATCGTTGCCGCACAGAAAAATGACGTTGGTATGAATCATATCAGACAAAACATTAAGGATGGCAAAGCCAAATGCTTCAACCAAGACTCGAACAGTACTCTATGGTTCAATAACCGTTTAGTAGTACCAAAGGACTTTGAACTTCGACGGAAGATCTTGGATGAAGCACACCACTCCAAATATTCTATCCATCCAGGTAGTAATAAAATGTACCAAGACTTGAAGAAGAATTTCTGGTGGACAAGGATGAAGCGAGAAATTGCTCGGTATGTCGCGGAATGTGATACCTGTCAGAGGGTTAAGGCTGATCATTTGAAACAGGCCAGATTACATCAACCATTGAGTATTCCCGCTTGGAAATGGGAATACATCAGCATGGATTTTGTTGTTGGTCTCCCTCTCACTTCTCGAAAGCATGATTCAATTTGGGTCATTGTGGACAGACTCACCAAATCTGCCCACTTCCTGCCAGTCAATAATAGACATAATATACAACAATATGCAGAGCTATACATAGCCAGAATTCTATGTCTCCATGGAGTGCCCAAGACCATTGTTACAGATCGTGGCTCACAGTTTGTTGCTCGTTTTTGGGAACAACTACATGCATCTTTGGGTACCAAGCTGATCCAGAGTTCTGCTTACCATGCCACCACAAATGGACAAATTGAGCGTGTCAACCAAATTCTGGAAGATATGCTTAGAGCATGTGTTTTAACTCATGGTGGTAATTGGGATACGTATTTGCCTTATGCAGAATTCTCATACAACAATAGTTACCAGGAGAGCCTAAAAATGTCACCATTTGAAGCACTTTATGGTCGCAGTTGTAGAATGCCGCTAAACTAGTCTGAATCTGGAGAAAGAGTAACCTTTGGTCCTGACCTTGTCAAGGATGCTGAGGAAAAAGTACGTACTATCCAAGCCAATCTTAAAGCCGCTAAATGCCGTCAAGAGAAGTATGCAAATAGACGACGAAGACCACTGTAATTCAACAAGGGCGACTACATCTATCTCAAGGTGTCGCCTATGAAGGGTATCCAACGGTTTGGAGTCAAGGGAAAGTTAGCTCCCCGTTATATCAGACCATTCCAAATTCTGGAACGATGTGGAAACGTGGCCTATAAGTTGGAGTTACCCACCAACCTGTCTGGAGTTCACCCCACCTTCCACATCTCTCAACTTAAGCGATGTCTCAAGCCGCCCATCGACAAAATTTTGGAAGAGTATGACCAACTCCAACCCGATCTCACATACTCCGAACAACCCGTGAAGATCCTCGATGAGAAAGAGCGCACGACTCATAATAGAACCCTCAAATTCTACAGAGTTCAATGGAGTAACCACTCAGAAGATGAGTTTACATGGGAATTGGAAGAGTTTCTGAGAACTCACTACCCGAAATTTTGGTCGTCATACACAGGTATGCTTTGACCACCGCACATCCCTCTAGTTTGCCTTGATTCTTAATCTTAGACGAGATTTCTTTAAGGAGGGAGGGCTGTGACACCCCAGGTGTCTCACCTTAACTTAGCAAAAATGAGGAGCACAAATCATGGAAATGATGACATAAAATGATAGAACCTATCTATTAATTTAATTCTAGGCAAATAAATACACTGCAACCAAGTTATTGAAACAACATAAGAAATTCAATACAACTCATGCCAAATAAATTCATCATCAGTTTAGTAATAATTAAATAAAATATTAGGAATTTATTGGGCATTTTATCTACTTGGCAAGACCCTTAACTAATTAATTGATTCTTAAGTAACTAATTAATGCATTTAATAAAATCTAAAAATATGGTTATGGAAATTTCAAATAAAATTTACCAGAGTGTGTCCCACTATTTAAATAGTCAGCCCACAAATTTTCACCATTTTAGGAAATCTCTAGCTATTTTATTTTGATTTTTTAAGAAACTAGTTTAACTAGGGACCTTTTTGTGAGGATCTTAAAAGATCAGGGGGCGCAGTGTAAAATTTCCTTTCTTCTCCCTCCCACTGGTGCAGAGCCTGCCGACTCCATCGCCAGCGCACGCCACGGCCCGCCTTCACCCCACCTCGGCACCGCGCGTGCTATAGTCGCCGTTGACCCCCTCTCTGCCTCCGCCCTGTCCCATCTTTCTGCTTGGCCGCGCGCCCGCCCAACGGCCTCCGCTTCTCCCTTCTCATTTCTGCACTCCACCAAGCCACACACCAAGCATTCAATCCCCGCCGCTCCTCCCTTTTCCTTCCCCACTCACTTCCTTAACCTCTGCTCCACCTAAACCCGCACCGCAAGCTCACGAGAAAGCCCTCGCTCTCCCCCTCTTTTCTCTCTCTCATTTCCGCTCTCTGTGCTCTGCTTCCCCGCCATTTTTGGAACCTTAGCTTGAGCTGGCATTGCCACTACTCCCAAACCCCGAGCCCAGTCCAGAGCCAAACAGATTCGCATGAACCCTCTCCCACTTTCCGTACTCTTCACTCAGCAAGCACTCGATCGAATTCGAGTTGATTTGGGAAAAATCTGAAGCATGCTCCCGGTCGAACCCAATGGTGCCGACTTCAAATTCGCCAAATTAGGTGAGCCTCGGCCTTTGTTTCCTTTCTTCCCACGTGCACAACTTCCTCCCATGTTTCTCTGGCCCCTCTTTTCCTTGTTCCCATCGCGAGATCACTGACATAGCTGCTGATCCCCGCCGTCGTCTCTGCTCTGCCAAAATCCAAAGCCGCTCCACGACGAGCTCCCATCTCCGGCTTTTCTTGAAGCAAGCCAACTCGACGCCGACGTTCTCCACCTTCCCGTGAAGCTATAGGGGCCAACCCCGACCGATTTCGTGCCCCAGGCCCCCTCCGTGACGCCGCCAAACATCACCTTCCCGCCACCTCTCGTCGCCGACCAACTTCCGGTGAGAACCACACCTCGCGAACCCCTCCATCCCCTTCGCATCGTTGCGCACGTCATTTATTTGCTCCCGCGGCGAGCTTTCTTCCCGCGTAGCGCCCGCCGGCGAGCCCTCCGGCGAGGCCAGCCTCTGTTCCGGCGCGCCTACTGGCAGTCCTACTGGCATCCTGCATGGCGCCTACGTGTCGCAGACATGGCCATGCGTGGCACTGACATGTCATTAGTTAGAACCAGAAATACCCAGGAAATTCCAGAAAAATGCATAAAACTTTGAAAACTCCTAGTAAATCGAATTTAACTCCAATGAAGCCCAAACAAAATTTGTTAGGTTATCCTTGAAGAGATCTATTTTAGTAAACTGATAAATCTTAGCCTCTGTTCATGTATTTTTTTTAATTCATTAAATTGTGAGAACACTAATTAATTCACTAGGAACTCTAGGAATGGAATTAAATCTTGATTTTTGGCATGCTTAGTAAATACATAATTATCTATCACCACAAATTTTCGTCTGGCAAAATATGAATTATTTTAGGCTCTGGAAATTATTTAGTGTGCTCAATTAAATAAATTCTAGTAATTATTTTATAATAAATTGACCCCTGCCACTTGGCACAAAAATCACTCACACAAGCCTCTGTGCCTAGTAATTCACACAAGTCCAGAAACCTAAGTTTACTTAATTAAATTCAATTAATTTCTCATACCACTATTTTACTTTCATAAATGCTAGTAATTAGAATAATTATATCCAGAGGCTGTAAAATGGTAAAAATACAATTCATCTATGCCCCTATTCATGATAAATCACTCAAGATCAGAATTGATAGCTTACTATTGCAATTGCTTAATTATTCTAAAGGACTATAACAACCCTAAATAAATGATTAACACACATAAATTAATGAAACTCTAATTTGTTTCTTTGAAGCATATGGCTTCGAGAACATTGAAGTATATGGCTTCGAGAACATAATAATAATCAACATTTGAAGATGTTGAGCATCATATCATTGCATTCTATGGTATTTTGATAATACCGACAATTCAATTCTGTCATATAGGCAACAACAACCCGGAGCAGGAAGAAGAGGATCTACAGAAGGACCTTGATCCCCAAGAGCAAGACGTTGTAGTTGCTAGCACTAACATCGATCCAGGTAAGCCCCGGGTTACATTTGCTCTTTTATAAAGTTGCTAGTTTTCAATATTACTAGTGTCTATGATTATTGCATTAGGTCATAGGAGTTGATAGGAACTCACTTGCATGATACCCAAATGACCTACGCCACTGTCATTAGAACTTTGGTAGTATCGGTACTGTGTCGCTATGCTTAGTAATTGCTAGACCCGGTAGATATCATTACTAAGAAATGAACTTGACCTTTGGAACGGGAACCTTAAAAGAAGTTTATTTTATTGTTATGACCGGGCAGGGAAGATGCATGTGTAGGTTTGCAGCAATACATGGGTGATGACTGCGGTAGCCCAGCCTTGTCGAACCTAGGACCCGTCCGTGGTCGGCCCCTTGGTCAAGTATTAAACAGTACCGAGTGCATGCTAGTCTATGAGCACTAGTGAACTGATGTAGCATTGACGTGGCAATGAGGACAGTACCCTGTACAGTGGTCGTTGACCCTTTTGCTGCTGGAGTGGGCGGTTAATACCGCGAAGTACTGTTGGCAGAACGGCATGCCCACTCGCTTAGACTAGACCAAAACCAAGTTGTTTTTGGTCCTTGTGAAAAGTTGCCATATACGACCTTAACTGGTGCGTATGTGTCGTGTATCTTGGGTTATCCCAGCTGGTGTAAATCAATTGCAATTGTTGTCCCTCGCAGTAATGAGTACCACTTGGTCATTGCGTCGTCACGTAGTTGAACCTGGTATTGGAAATTAACTATGATGTATATCGTTGATATTACAATTATTGATTTTATGATGTATTTACTTTATGTATTGCTCTATTATGTTGTTATTGCAACTAAAGTTACATTTCTGCTCTACCCAGTTAATTTTGAGAAATAAAACTTGGTAGAACTAATAGGTTGCTTAGTGCGAGTCTTTCCAAACGAGCCACCTATTAGAGCCATTGCATGTCTAGACATCCGACGGGTAAGACTTGCTGAGTAATTAGTACTCAGGCTTTGTGTCACTGTTGTTTTTAGGTAATGAAGAAGTAGAATTGCCTATAGATGTGCTGCCATGGGAGTCCAACTTCCCGCCGCAGTGATGATGTGTGATGCTAGAGTGATAGTTCTTCGGGCATGAACCATTACTACGCTTTATTGTCGAGCTTGTAGATTTATCATATTTGCTTCCGCTATTTCAAAACAATTCAAGAACTTGTTCTATTTCTGCTGCACTCTGATAACTATTTGATGTAATATTCAATTTAAATTCGAACCAATGTTGTATTATCAAGTGTCTGCATTATCAGCACCTTCGAGACCTCGATCCTCCGGGGAGGGGCGCCACAGATGTGTCGTGAGTCATGCTGTGTGACCATGACAAGGTGTTGCGCCACCTATTTTGGGCCAACTTGGCCATGTATCTTGTCGGGCCTTAAGCCCATGTTGTGGGCGCCCCCCTGGTCGCCCCTAACCCTAGGACACCCCTGGTTCCTACATAAACTCAGTAGCCGCCGTCTTTTAGTTTTGGCTTTTGTTTAGTTCAGTTTTCTTGAGAGAAACTTGATCGAATTATTATAACTAAGGCGACAAGTCCTTTTACAGTAATCCAGGGCCCTTGTTCTTATTCTACACCACTATGGTGATTAGTGCTTTTGTGTTCAGAGCTTGAACCTTTTCTTGTGATTCGCTTCATCCATATTTGCAATTTCAGATTGCGTGTTTATCCTTTCTTGCTTGTGTTCTCGATTTCGCTTGTAGGAACAATCAGGTTGTGCTTGGTGTAATGGTTGCGGGGTTGGATCATGTCTGATTCAAGCCATCTCGTCGATGCCGAGTTTCCAAATTCAAGTTTATCCCCCTACCTCTCAGAAGATCAGGCCATATCTACATCAAGTGGTATCAGATTCCTAGGTTCCCTGTGAGGTATTATCGTGTTTTCCCCTTTAGATTCGTTTGTGTTCATCACCTATTGTCCACGAAAAAACCAACAAAAAAATTTATCCCCACTATCCAAGACATTGTTTAGCCTTTGCATAATTTAATTTCAAAGTCCGTGGTGTTGAGTTTGTGTTCTAGTGGAGTTCAGTTGTTGGTTTGAATTTGTGTTTCGATTTGGTTTGTGTTTTGATCTCCGCTGCACACCACCATTTTCCCCATCCATTTCAACCACCATCACCATTGTGTTTTCCATTGGATTCAGCATCGTGTCACCCACCCACCCCCCACAATCCGTTGCCAACGAAAAAAACCCTATCTTGACCTACCTTCGGTAAATCGGGCATAACTTTTCGCTCGTTGCTCCGATTGGGCTCAAATTTTTACAGCAGATTCTTGACTCAAATTTGAGGTGACCTGTGTTCCCTCGTCAAAAAATTCAAAAAAAATCAGGAAGAAATAGAAAAAAAATTGTGATGTCAAAAATAGCATTTTCGTGAAACTTTGAGATTTTGCCTATGCTTTGTTTCCCCTCTGTTTGAGTTGAAACTTCTTGTGGTTCCTTCCTTTGTGTTCCTCTATCATAGAAAAATAGTGGAAACATCATCCCAAAAATCAAGATTTTGATTTGCACCCCCCCCCCCCCCCGCCCAGAAAATTTCTAAGTCTGTGAAGTCTGTTTTGATCCTTGCTGCCTTTGCCATTGTTCGCTGTCACAACTGTTTTTGAAATACAAGGCTCACCGGGATTCTCCATCGACTACGATGGCCAAAATTGCCATCATCCAGTACTCACTGGACTTCAAGATCTCCTTTGGATCACTCGACTTCACAGTCGGTGACAACGGAGCCCTAGGTCTGGAGAACCACAGATCCGACTTGGCCGTAGCCGTTTCCATGGCGCGGTCACCGAGTTTGTCTGGCATGATCCCCGCATTGGTTCCACTCGGATATGGGGAAGAAGATACTTCCTTCAGGAACAATTCAAAATCGGATCGGTCTTTTGATGAGAACTCAGTCGGATCCGCTTACCCATATCCCCATACTGTCAATATGGTGGATATAGCAGATCCCGCGGAAGGAGACCAAGATGGTGACCAAGACGGTGAACAAGAAGGTAACCCCATTGATGGCCACCCGAATCAACTAGCGGAAGGAGGTCAACAGGAGGAGGACCCTCCAGCTGATGATTTATCGGTCGGACACCGCCATCGACCAAGAGGGTCGCGTGGTTCACGCAACGCACGACGACTGGATCTTGGTCTAGAACTTGAAGTGGATGGCGTCAAGGTCTACCACACTCCTCAGAATAACATCACAGGGGCCAAAACCTTGCTTGACACTCTAATGGTAAACGTGAATTATCAGACCCCTGCGATGCAGAAGGCGGTGGCTATGCTTAAGACCGCTGTAGCTCAAGATGTCGTAAAATCTTAGTCGGTCCCAAGCTCTAGTCACGTATCTTCGCGAGGTCGGCATAGGCGTGAAGATCTGAGAAATTCTCTCAGCCTCCGTGATGGACGAGATACCATCAACTCTCACTATGAAGAACGCGCTCGGAATAACCAACGCTATGAGGAAGAATGCCATGATTGGAGAACGGACGACCGACGGGACTATCGACAAGAGGACCGTCAAGATCCTCCTCCAAGGCACAACCGCGATGACCGACGTTGACGTGACGATCGGGATCGGCACAATAACAATGATAACGACCATCGGCGTCATCGTCATGATGATGATGTTGGTCCGCAACACGGCCGCCATGCAACTCCGTCCCTAGACTGGCATAGGCGATCGATGACGCTGACCGACGATGAGATCAATGGCATTAAAGCTTACATCCCTAGGCTTCGTATAGCTCGATGGCCAAAAGGATTCAAGTCGGTCCCCATAAAAAAATATGATGGTCAGACCAATCCCCAAGAGTGGCAGCAGCTTTACAGCACGACAATTCGGTCGGCTGGAGGTGATTCCTATGTAATGGCTAATTACCTCCCGGTCTACCTGGATCCAGCTGTTCGGATATGGCTCACATCTCTTCTAGAGGAGTCAATCACATCTTGGGGATACCTCAACAGGAAGCTCATAGAAAGTTTCCAGGCTACCTGCAACCGACCGGGCAACCACTTCGACCTCACTCGGATGAAGCAGAAGACCGACGAACCTCTTCATGACTACATCAAGCGATTTTGTGCTAAGAAGACTGAGATCCCTAATGTCCCAGACCAACAAATCATTGCCGCCTTCCAAGGAGGAATCCGTAGCGGTGATTTGGTTCGTGAGATCGGTCGGAGGAATCATGACCTCAAGCTGACCGCTCAAGAGTGCTTCGAGATCGCTGACAAGTTTGCGTCTCGTGAGTCGGCATTGGATGACATACGGGGAGAAGGCAAAGAGAAGCGGTCGAACAACCCCGAGTCCTCCAAGAAGGACAAGAAGAGGAAACCTGATAACGTGGTTCACACGATGGACCGACTTCAGAAGAACCCTTGAACAAGCCAACCATCCACAGATGAGCTGCTGAGTGGCCCATGCCTTTGGCACCCAATGGGAAACCACAAAGCAAAGGATTTCTATCGAATTAAGGGTTTTGCAACGGCTACACTCAAGGTGGCTAAAGATCCCACAAGGCACAATAGCAAAGACAAGACTCATGACGATGGCAATAAGGATGACTCAGGAGAGTTCCAGGAGCCCCGCAAGGAAGTCAACTTCATCTTCGGTGGCCCGGATGCCTACGTGTCCAAGCGCAAGCAGAAGCTGGAACTTCGGGAGATCAACTCGATCGAACCGGTTGCGCCTCAATTCATGAGGTGGTCTGAGATGCCAATCACCTTTGATCGGTCAGATCATCCCAAGCACATCCCAAAGCCGGGTTGATACCCGCTGGTGCTTGCTGCTACAATGAAGGAGGTAAAGTTCAACAAAGTACTCATTGATGGAGGAAGCAGTTTGGACTTAATCTTCACCAAGACTCTCAAAGAGCTTGGTCTATCAATCAATGATCTTCAGCCGAGTTCTTCACCTTTCCACGGGATTGTACCTGGCAAGACTTCAGTTCCTATTGGACAGATCAGTCTGCTGGTCACCTTTGGGACCTGTGAGAATTTCAGGACCGAGCGCATTCTCTTCCAGGTGGCGGATTTTGACTCAGCATATCATGCTATCATCGGTCGATCGGCTATGGCAAAATTCATGGCTATCCCGCACTATCCATATCTCACCCTCAAGATGCCAGGCCCGAATGGAATAATCTCCCTCTACTCTGATCTTTGGAATTCTTTCGATTGTGATGAATAGAGTTGTGAGATGGCCAATAAATAGTTGATGCTGTCTGACCAGAAGGAGATCCAGAAGGCAGTTGGCATGGAGGAGCAGACCGGAGCGGAGGTTCCAACAAAGAAGCCTAACAAAGACAAGATTCAGAACGATAACATCCAAACCTAGGAAATGCTGCTTGATCCTGAGGACCCCGATAAGGTAACTTATGCTCGGGCCAACCTTGATGAGAAATAGGAACTCGCGCTCACTCTTTTCCTCCAGGAAAATAGGGACATCTTTGCATGGAAACCATCTGACATGCTGGGAGTTCCTAGGGAAAAGATTGAGCACAAATTAAGGGTACCCCCTGGTGCTACCCCCGTTCGGCAGAGGCTTAGAAGATTCGCGCAAGATCGCAAGGACACCATGAAGAAGGAGATAGTTAGACTATTAGATGCTAAGTTTATAAAGGAGGTGTATCATCCTGACTGGTTAGCAAATCCAGTCCTTGTATCCAAGAAGAATAAAGAATGGAGGATGTGTGTTGATTATACTGATCTCAACATGGTCTGTCCTAAAGACCCCTTCGCTCTTCCTCGTATTGATCAGATTGTAGACTCGACAGCCGGGTGTGAGCTCTTGAGCTTTCTGGATGCTTATTCAGGCTATCACCAGATCCCACTAAAGGTCAAAGATTAGATTAAAACTTCCTTTATAACACCCTTCGGCGCCTATGGCTATATCACAATGTCTTTTGGTCTGAAGAATGCTGGCATGACTTACCAACGAGGTATTCAATGCTGCCTAGCTACTCAGATCGGTCGGAACGCGGAAGCATTTGTCAATGACATCGTCGTCAAGACCCGGAACGTCGAAGGGCTTATTTCTGACCTGGCAGAAACCTTTGACAATCTGAGGCATTATTCAATAAAGCTGAATCCTAAGAAGTGTGTTTTTGGGGTTCCATCGGGAAAGCTACTCGGTTACATCGTTTCGAAACGAGGTATAGAGGCCAACCCGGATAAAATCAAGGTGATCCTTGGTATGGGGCCACCTCATTCTCAAAGGGATGTACAGAAGCTGACCGGATGCATGGCGTCCTTGAGTCGCTTTATTTCCCGACTGGGGGTTAGAGGGTTACCACTTTTCAAACTACATAAAAAACAGGAAGACTTCGTTTGGACCAAAGAGGCACAGTTGGCATTGGACGAGTTGAAGGTTTACCTCAGCAGTATTCCTGTATCGGTGCCTCCGGAGCCGAGAGAAAAACTTCAACTTTATATATCGGCCACAACTCAGGTTGTGAGTACTGGTTTAATGGTCGACCAAGAAGAAGAGGGACATGTACAAAAAGAGCAACATCCGGTCTATTTTGTGAGTGAGGTCCTTGGCGCCTCTAAGGTTAAATACCAACAGATCTTGAAGTTGTTGTATGCATTGTTGGTCACCTCCAGGAAGTTGAAGCATTATTTTCAAGCTCATCCAATCCAAGTCCAGACCTCCTTTGTGCTCAGGATAGTGCTGCACAACCGAGAAGCTGAAGGGAAAATCGCCAAGTGGGCAGTCGAACTTGGTCAATATACCATCATGTTCGCGCCTCGGTTGGCTATAAAGGGACAAGCGCTAGCTGATTTCGTTGCTGAGTGGACAGAGATTCAAAACCCACCTACTGCACAAGACATCGAGTTTTGGAAAATGTACTTTGATGGGTCTCTTCAATTACAAGGAGCTGGTGCGGGAGTCATGTTTATCTCACCCACTGGAGAGAAGCTTCGATATGTCCTTCAGGTGATGTTTCACGCCTCCAACAACGCTGCCGAGTATGAAGCCCTTCTACACGGTCTGCGCATGGCTGCATCACTCGGCATCAAGCGCCTTGATGTCTTTGGTGACTCGGCTTTGGTTATTAACCAGGTCACTAAGGATTGGAACTGTGTGGATGACAATATGAGTGCTTACTGTCAAGAAGTAAGGAAGCTCGAAGACAAGTTTGATGGATTGAAGTTCACGCATGTTCTTCGAGACAATAATCAAGTGGCTGATAAATTGGCCAAAATAGGATCATCCCGGTCTGTGGTCCTCCATGATTTCTCCTCGGTCGGATGTATTAATGAGTGTTGTTACTGATCTCGTTGGTGATGACATGGAGACAGATTGGCGTGACCCAGTCATCCAATATTTGGACAAGGGAACGTTGCCTTCAGATCCTAATGAGCAATGGAGATTGGAGACCCGATGCAGGGGGTATTTGTTGGTGGGAGACCAACTCTATAAAAGAGGAGGTTCAACTATCTTGATGAGATGCATCTCGATACTACAAGGCCAGAAGTTGGTAAAAGAAATTCATTCCGGGATATGCGGCAATCAAGCAGATTCCAAGACTTTGGTTGGAAAAACTTTCCGACAAGGGTTTTATTGGCCCACGGCGGTTGAAGATGCACACCGGGTCGTTCAGACATGTGAAGGTTGTCAGTTCTTCGCTCAACAAACGCATGTGCCTTCACAGCAACTTCAGATGATTCCTTTGACTTGGCCCTTTGCTGCTTGGCGGCTCGATATTGTCGGTTCTTTCAAGAAGGCGCCAGGCGGGTTCACTTATCTGTTTGTTGCTATTGACAAATTCACCAAGTGGATTGAAGCAAAGCCAGTCAGCAAGATTACATCGAAGAAGGCTATCGAGTTTGTCAAGGATGTCTTCACTTGGTTTGGGGTTCCTCATGACATCATCACCGATAATGGCACTCAATTTACATTAGTGGAATTCCCTGACTTTGCCGATGAGATGGGAATAAAAATCCACTTTGCATTAGTGGCTCATCCTCAAAGCAATGGGCAGGTCGAACGGGCCAATGGTATGATTCTTCAAGGATTAAAACCATGGATATTCGATAGGCTTAAGCCTTATGCCAGTCGGTGGGTCAAAGAATTGCCTTCAGTTCTTTGGGGGCTTCGCACAAACACCAGTCGGGCAACTGGTCAGTCACCTTTCTCATTGGTCTACGGCTTAGAGGCTACGCTGCCGACCGAGGTCAGCCTTGTTTTGGCACGGGTTCAGGCGTATGATGAACAGCTTTTTGAGGAGAATTGAGAGATTGATTTGATTATAGAAAGGAGTTGTGTGATCGCACTCTGTTTCGGTCAGCACTTTACCAATAAGGTTTATGTCGATATTATGTTAAGTTGGAGATTTAGTGCTCCGCCGAGTGCAGTCAACCAAGAACTAGCATAAGCTTTCTCCAAGGTGGGAAGGACCATATGTTGTGAAGGAAGTCACTCGCTCGGGGGCTTACCGACTGATGTATGAAGACGACGATGATATACCAAATTCTTGGAACATAAATCAGCTACGTCGTTTCTATACTTAAATATTCTTTTGTATACTTATACATTATTCATGAATGAATCTTCAGTCTTTTTGATGAAAGATTTTTTGATGATTTTCATTCTATATGGTCTCGATTCCTTAATTCATTTTATTAAACAATTGAGCCAGGGGGCTAGTTATAATGTCCCACCTCAGTCTAATTGTATTTTTGTTTTGGACTACTTTCTGACTGATTTCTTCGTTTTGAATACGGTCTTCATTTTCTTGGTTCTAACATCTATACATTATGGTTATATACTTTATGCTGCACATCAGACTACCACTACACTAAACCTAGAGCCAAAGTGTGAGAGGTCATGTGTCGATTGGTCGACTCTGCTTGTTATGCGGTTACAAGTCCCAACCTAAAATGTTAAGGCAGACCGCTACAATTTGAGTTTACATTTGAAGGATTTGGAGGAGCTCTTAGCTTTCTCTATCTTGGCATCAGCTTCCTTCAGCTCCTTCTGTAGCCGAGTGATCTCGGCCTTCTGGTCCTCGACCGACTTGGAGAGGTTTTCCTTTTCAGTATTTAAGGCATGGACAAACCTTTGTTGATT
Source organism: Eleusine coracana subsp. coracana (assembly GCA_032690845.1). Taxonomy (NCBI): domain Eukaryota; kingdom Viridiplantae; phylum Streptophyta; class Magnoliopsida; order Poales; family Poaceae; genus Eleusine; species Eleusine coracana. Next base: position 37,584,790 of record CM064418.1, read on the forward strand.
GGAAGTCAACTTCTCCAGGTCGACAACCTCCTGGTCACGAGCTAAAGACAAACATTTGAATCTTTAGCGCTAGAGTGATTGGTTGGTTATTTAAATAAGGTGATGAGTGATTTTACCAGCTAAATCTACACGGCCTTGGTTTAAGGCCTTGGTCATCTCTCTTTGGTCGGTCTGCAGCTTTTCAATCTCCTTCTGTGCTTTGGCAAGCTGCTGACTGATGACTAGCAAAACACCAGCAAAGTGTTAGTCTTACTTAAAGACTTGAAGACCAAAGAGTTTAGGACATACCAAAAGTTTCGGCTTCAAGGTATTCCACCCCAGCCTATTTCCTCTCTACGAGAGCATACATTTTCTATATACAAAAAGGGATTAAGCTTAAAGGCAGGATTAAGACAAAGCAAGAGCAGAGTATTGAAGTACCTTGCTAGCTTCTCGATGTTGGTGCATAATTTCCACGTCCTCCACTTCGGGCCAACTGAGTAAATCTACAGATAATGTCGCCTTACCTTTGTCAAGAGGTGAAGGGACGACGGCAGGGGCAGGAATTGCCTTGTCAGTTGGCTTATTCACCTCAGTCGGCATATTTGATGACTTGTCGACCAATATGGGCAGATCAGTCGGACGAGGAGGGGGTCCTGACTGAGTGGTACCAGAGGAATCGCCTTGGCACCAGTGAAGTCAGCAAGAACAGAGGGAGGGTTGTCACAGTAGAACCACTCATCCTTCCAGTTCTTGTTTCCGGTCTTCAACGGCACATTGATGTAGGTCTCCTTCTTGCGCAACTGGAAGCCAACACCGCCTATGGCCACTTTATTGTCCTTGGTCGGTAGCGGTCGGAGGACGAACAGATGGTGAAATAAATTGAAGTGGGGGAGAATGCCCAGAAATTCTTCGCACATATGCACGGAGATGGTGATGTGAAGAATAGAGTTGGGACCCATAAAAGAATAGGAGCCCGTGCAAGAAGCTGCAGCATGGGACGCCAAAGCCATGCTCAAAGAATGAGCGGAACACAACAATCTATTTATGAATGGGGCTGGGGCAAGATTCGCGGGGTACCTTCCAGTCGATCCGCACTTGCTCTGGAAGGATGCCGTCGACCACCATCTGGTTCATATCGACTTGGGAGAGGTTGCTCTTCGAGAACTCCCAAAGCTGCTCCGAAATGTCTATCTCCGACGAAGAGGACGTGGCAGCAGTGGTGGAAGTTACAGGAATCGAGGTGGAAACCTTCTTGCAACCCATGGCAATGATTGCTTTGGGCACGGTGGATCAAGTACTAAACCCTAGTGGTCTGAGTGCAGTGAGATCTACGGCAGCCAGAAGCGAATGCGCTAACCCTAACCGGAGAAGCAGAGGCGTCGCTGAGAGCAGAGGAGGCACAAGGAAGACGAAGAGTTCGTGCGCAAATGCGGCGTGGACTGAGGGTCAAATTGACGCTGCTCTTTTATACTCCCGCTTTTTGACCTAAGGGTCCCATGGGCCGGGATGGGCCATACAGTGGTGCTGCTTTTTGACTAATCAGAAGATTAATTAAGGGCCTTAAACATGTTTAGGGTCTAAAACCTTGAGAAGTAAAACTCGGGGGCTTCTTTGATGGCAAGCATTTGAAAAATGTTTAACCATATCAATGTGATTTGATGATCATGTAGCAAAGGACTTGATGGTCATATGGATATAAGTTCAAAGGTTATGGTATTGATTGAAGTCAATAACTAAATTGCCAAAATTGGACTCATGAATAGATAAAGTGATTAATTATTAGGGAAAGGTTATATTATGATTGATGTCATTTAGCTTAATAATATGATTGATGTTATATTGGTTCAAATTAATTGAATATGATTGATATCATAAAGTTCGGACCGACCAGTCACTCGAACATAGTGTATATCACTCGGCCTTTTTAATAATCGGTCGGCAAGGTTGAAACCTTGCAAAGTGAGCCACTGGTTTAACGACCAGAGGTCTGTTAGACTCAGACTTGATGGTTTGAGTAAAATACCTACAAAATAATAAGAGCTAATATGATTAGACTCTTGCATTATTTGTTAGTCTCCAAATTATACAAGAGTCGGGGGCTACACCTGATCAGGTGCACCTGACCGGTGCACCAGATTTATCAGGAACTTCAATAAAGAGGTCTTCCTAATTTATGATCAACATTGAAGATCACTCTGAGAATCAAAGCTCAAAATCAGGAAGCACTCGGGGGCTGCTGTGGGATACTTGCTTTACGGGTATCCTCATACAAGACTAAGTCGGTAGCCGACCGGGTACTTCATCAACAAGGAAGTCGACCGACTCGGCTTGGAGCACAAGGCATGTAGAGATAGACTTTCTATGTAAATCCTAAAGGGATACGACTAGGACTCTTCATGTACCCCCCTGCCGACCAGATATATAAGGCGGCAGGGTACCCCCAATCGAGGGACACACGACACAGCAATAGCGACAGGAGACAAGTTTTCCACAACATAAATACAATACACAGAACACAGGACGTAGGGTTTTTACTCTCATCGAGAGGGCCCGAACCTGTATAACTCTGCATCTTGTGTTACCATCATAGTTCTTAGTCTCGTCGTAACCCTATATATTTACTGCCAATCTCAAGCTTCGACAAGCCTATAAATAGAGGGCTCACTCTCCTTTGGTTCTCCACCACCATCCCTTCGGCTGAAAATTTCCTACTCACTCACTTTGCTATCCCTACTCCTCTCACCTTTCCACCACATTCCTTAGCAAGAACACTTTGAACCTAGATAAAAGCGTGCCAAACTAAAACTTATTATCGCAGAATATCTGCCGCACTTGCACCTTTGAATGACTAACACTTGGACGGCTAACACTCGGACGACTAACCACTAACCATTATTATCTTATTGTCCTTCGGGTATCATGTCCAAGTAACCTTGTTGGAGGAATGGCAAACATCTGGAGAGGCCTTTACACCAAGTTCAGCAGCGATGGCTCAAGCCGTGGGAGACACACACCGAGTGAGCACTCAGAAGCTGAACATTCAGGAGCTTCATATGGGCATGCTCGGAGTTACCACTAGGAAACAATGTACATATCCGATGTTCCAATAGTGGCAAGTGTGCAATATGAAGAATTTGAGAAATTCATGGAGAATGAAGAGAACATGGTGTTCAATGACTATGACGAGCAAAGAAAATTCACCGCCATTCGAGACTAGGAACTCATGTCCATGCGCAAGTTCGACCACAACTTCCTCGAGCGAATCAGTGTCCTCGCCGATTTTGAGTATGCACTCAACACGGCCGGATGGTGTGATTTCTACAACCTTAATGAGTACGTTTCCAAATGGCCTACTATCGAATTCCTTTGCACGCTGAAAGTTCACACTCATGAATCAAATAAAATGGGCACCCTCTATGAATTTTGTCTTTTTGGTGAAACCTATGAACGGCCTTTAAAAGAAATTAGCACTTATCTTGGTTTTGATAGGAAGGTCGGACATTGATAGACTTAAAGGTTTCACACCACAAGGATTTTGGGCTAAGATAGGAAATCCCGTTATGGGGCAAGAACGCACTAGTGGCATTCACAACCCCTCGCTCCGTATAATTCACCGTTTTATCACTCACTTCTTAACCCCTCGGGGAGACATACGCTCCGTGAATAGTTTGGATAAAGCCTATCTTCATGCTGTAATTAAATTGATTAAAACAAACCCCACATTTTTCCTCATCAACCATTGGCTCACTTTAGCATTCAGACAACAAGGACCCATCTCTTTTACCCCTTTTGTCACTAGAATTGCTAGGAAGGTTGGTGCACTTCACCGAGCTAGAAAAGATCATCTCCCTGATGCACATTTGTTAGGAGCAGATCATTTCTCGCAAGCGCACTTGTTGAGAGAGGAAAATAATAAGTACTTCATGCTTTATCTGGGGTATGACACAGAGATGGAATTGCCTAACCCTCACCATCATTGGAAAAAGAAACTTTTTATACAAATTGCAAGCTTCGATGTAGCGAGCATGACATAGTGTTGCAGGGGATAGGCCAAGAACAAAAACTAGGGCACAACTCCGTTGAGAGGAGCAACAACAAGAAACAACGATGAACACACTCAATCGGGTGGATCAGAAGGTCCCCAATATAGATGGGAACAACCACAATTTCCCAATTTTGCAAGTTCATCGAACTACACCTCTTCCTCCCAAGATAACTATGAGCCTTATGGGATGGGGAGTTACCACCAACCTCATGGAGGAATAGGCACCTCTCGCTCTGCTTGATTCATATCGTACAACTTTTCAGAGATGCAAGAAGACATGCAATACTTGGCTGCCAATGCATTTGAAACCAACGTACGAACTCAAGAAATACAAGCAGCCATAAGGAGGGAACAAGAATGGCAGCAACAGACATCAGAACAACTTCAGACGAACATCTCCATGATGGGCCAACTGTTTGGCCACTTCAATATCGAGTATCAACCGTAGCAGTAAAAGCCATCTAAGCTTAAGTCTTGCAAAGACCTAAGCTTGGGGAGGTACCCAAACCATGGTGCACCACTTGTTCTATTCTCTCTCCCTCTTTCTCTAGTTGAGTTGTTTTGAATTGTAAAAAATTTAAGAAAACCCAAAAAAGATTTTCAGTTTTCAAAGAAAAACCATAAAAATTTGCAAAACCAAAAAGAACAAAAAGGTTTCCTGTTTCAAATAAAACTTGAGAACTTAGTCTCTACCTTGCCTATGGAAATGATGAAGATTTGGTCTGTTAGCTCCCTATGAGTCTCAAGTATACAACCTCTACTCTTCATTTTGGTGGGTAATGGTAGACCGGCATGATGACAACGCTAGTCTCTCTATTTTTTAGTGGGTGAAAAATGGCTAATAAACACCAAGTCTAGTTGTTGGAATTCATGATATAGCATGTTTTGGATGAGTCTACGATCTCCTCATGATTAGAGTCCAATTATTTCTTTCAAAATAGCCCTGTAGGCCGATCCTGCCGTAAAACAGCCGACCAACAGGGTCATATGAGGCCAAAATCATCACTAGGCTTAATGATCAAGGTGGTCACCTGGACGAAGGTCGGAAGCCTAATTGACCGGTCGAACGACCACCCGACCAATCAGACGGGGTCATCTCCCGGTCGATCATCCAACCCGGCCGACCCTGCAAAACACTCCAACGCTGTTTTCCATCCCTGGACTAAGGAGGATAAAAAGTGGAGAAGTAAAGGAGGCATCCATGTGGCACAACATGGACAAGTAAAAATATAACCCGGAGGGGGTCAGCTCCCAAAAGGGGCCGCCGCCCGGCCTAGGCCGTCGCCCGGCCTACCCCGCCGCCCGGCCTGGGGTTTTCCTCTCGGGGTGTCTAGCCCACTTGGCCCATTATGCCAACTGACGCCAAGTGGATAAGACGGTCTGAACCGACCCAACAACCATCATCCGAACCGCATCTAAGCCATCCAAAGGAAGTCGGTTGGAAACCGACCAAATTTGAGGGCCGTCCGGCACCCCCTGCCGCCTGGCCTGCCACGTCGGCCGGCATGTGTGGCCGCTAGGCCAATACCACCGCCCAATGGAGGAAATTTTGTCCCCCGACTCTCCTCCACCTTGAAGTACCCGCCAAGCCTCCGCCACCTATAAATAGAGGGGGAATTTGGCATAAATAAAGGAGGCAAGCAAGTGAAACACATTGAAGTCCATTTTCCCACTACTTTTCTTATTAGTAAAGTAGGTTAGTTAGTCGGGAGTTAGAGTCTAGTCGGGAGCTTAGCTCGGGATTCCGAAAATCATCTCGAAGGTTTGGTATGAGACTTATTTTCATTAAATACAATTATCTTTTCCTTATTTATCTTGTCAAGTATTTATCTTTACTTAGTCAATTTTCTCAAGTTACAATTATTAGGAAAGAACTTTCAAGCATAGTTTACTGGATTCCCGGCTAGGATTTAATTAAGTTTAGTTCTTGAATAGAACTTAGACTTGGTTATTCCTCGGCTATTCTTCTGCTAGGCCAACAGAAGAATATCTAGTGAAGGCGTAGGCATGGTGCCTAAGTTAATACTAGCTGGATTTGCATTCGTCCCCACGGGTTGTGTGGTAGGTGGCAGGTGGGGACAGCCCTGTCCGTCCATTTAGTAATCAACCACGTTCGAGAAGTCTCAAGCGGTAACGTGCCCACTAGTGCACAAGTTTAGTTACCGATCCTATTAGTGGATCGTTGTCGTGCCCTGAATTAAGCTCACTGGTGAAAGACTCGAGGCTGTACCATGGATTTAGTGTAAGCACTCAACCCGAGTAACTAGGAATTTTGATGCTTGACTAGATTTAGGAAAGTTTATCTTAGGAATTTTAGACTTGGACTCACTGTCCTCCCGGCTAGCTAAACTGATCTCTTTATCTATCTTAGTGTGGATTTCTCCTGTATCACTGCTCCCCTGTTTATCATTGAATATCTTTACCCCCGTCTTTGGCCAGTTGGTATAACTCTTATAGTCATATCTTTGTGAAACTAAGATATTGTTACGCCTAGCTTCCCTGAGGAAAATAAATATGATACCTTGGAATACTCCCGGGTGAAATGCTCCAATAGATGTTCCGCGCGTTACGGATTGGTTCACTCTTCTCTTAATGCATAATAAACATCAATCAACACTTCGAGCATTGTTACTAGATAATATTTTGGTGTGATGTTAAGAAGTGTTAACACCACCCCGCCTGGACGAACTTGAACATGGCTCTCTGATCCGATTGAATGACTCAGTCGCTCGCCCGAGCCTATCCACTCCGAAACAAGGACAAGCACACCAGCGCGACTGCTAATTAGGCTCTATCACTGCCAACTCTCGTTAGTGGGGCCCAAGCCTAGACAAGACGGGATGGGGGAACCTTGACCAAACCAGAAATGGCGGAGTGCAGAAACTCGATTCCCCTACCAGGACAAGACAGATTCCAACTCTAAGCAGGCTCGAGCAAACCAGACCCTACGTCGCTACCCCAGACGAAGAGGGTCGAGCGAGCCAGTGGTCACCAACCACCAACCACTCGGCCTTGAATGTCATACCAGTTGCGCGACACAGTATCAGGGGGTCAAATCTTCCTGTACGCCGCGCCACCCCCATCATCACCCACGCTCGCTGACGAAAGCAGGCATGACAGGGCATTCGATGGAGCCATCTCTTGATGACACCCCTAACAATAGCCAGGCAGGACAACCGATGGATAGCAGGGTTGTTCACCACCTGGATAACATGATAGTGCCCATGATGCACCTCACTACACCTGAAGAAGCATGCCATCGACAGTTACAAGGAGGACTTGGCCCAACAACATAAGATGGGGGCATGCCCGAGAACAGTGCCCTCCCTCTGGTACCGAAGACCATGTCGTCGACCAGGAATTTTGCCTTCTCCCGCATGCCTCCGCCAACTCTGCACGCATAGAACCCCACTCTCTTCTCTCTCTCACTTTATGTGTTTAAATGGGCCCATTCCCTTTAGGTATAAAAGGGGAGACCCATTCTTCTCTATAAAGAAGAAAAAACAACAAGACAACACCCAATCATTCTCGCACGCACACCACTCGCACCAGGGACTTGGAGCTCCCTCCTCTCTGACCACCGTTGTAATCTCCACCAGAGCAAACAACATGAGCAGGCTAGAGAACTGGACAAAGGGGCCTTCCCCGAACCAGTATAACCCCCCGTGTCCTCTTGCTTAGCCATCATTGAGTCCAGAACGCGCAACCCCGTGAATAAATTCTACTGGTTGGTGATCTAAACACCGATAGTTGGCGTGCCAGGAAGGGGGTTTTGCGCGTTTCACTTCGTCACTCCCCGGCTTGGATGCCCACCTCCTCCGTTTTTGGGCTCCTAGCAGCAGCGTGTTCTTCGAGAGCTTGAAATTTGTCGCCACTATAGATCGAAGGCTGCTGCACATCAGCGCCCCAGCTTTTTTGCCGTCTCCGGCTCTAGCGCCCGCCCCTGAGGCGGAGCGTACGTGGTGGCTTGAGGACATGGGCGACACGCTTGACTTCATGGTTGCGGAGGACGGGACATTGCGACTCGTCGATGAGGAACTCCTGGACCCCATCGTGGCCGCCGTCATGATTGCCGATGAGGCTATGCGTACGATTCAGCTCGAGCTAGCCAGGCCGCGCATCACCGACTACTCCATGACACCGCCAGGGTACGGCAACCAGCTGTGGCTCCACTTGGAGTGCTACTTGGGCCCTACGCCCGATTAGGGTGACCTTTGCCGCTTCACGTTCGCCTTAGCGAACATCCACGAACAGCTCCTTGGAGGAGAGCCCCTCCACCCAAGATGGATCCTTGAGGGCTAGCTGGACTGGGTGGCTCGCCTTAGAGAGCGCTGCAGAGTGCTTCGAGGGTGCAGCCGTTGAGCACTCGGTATTCGCTTTCATGGATCTTGTCTTCGTCGGTGTGATCCATCATCCGGACGAGTCCCTCTTCGACCTCCTTGACGTGAGATCGTGCGAGGACTCCGACTCCAGGAGCTGCGAGGGAAGCTACAATTCCCCACACAGATGCCATATGGTGCAGCACGCGCCCTTGCCGATGGCGGGGGGTACCAGAAGCTCAGCCGCTGGAGCATTGGTGAATCGCGAGACTCCCGCCCCGGTGAACCCGGCAGGTGAGATGGTCGTTGACATCCTCGTCACCATTGCTGGAGGGCCGCAGCCCGCCACCCGTAAAGTAGATCCCCAGCACTGGTTGAGGGCTCGACGAGTGGAGCTAGAGGAGACCTGGCGCCAGCTTGAACACGAGAAGGAAGAGATAGACCGCGAGGTAGCCCGTTCTGGCATGGGCAAACATGCTTGCATCATGGCTCGCGACATCCATCAGCGCATCATCACTGACGGTCAAGGATCCAAGCAGTTCGCTCGTGTCGGGTAGAACATAGCAGCAGCCGTCATGCTGCTCAAAACTGTCCCCGAGCCTGCGACGCCGGAGGCCCAATAGGCCCAACAGGAAGTTGTGGCACTTCTGGCCAAGGTCGCCGAGCTCCAAGCAGAGAGCTCGCTAAGGCGAGCCGCTCAGTCCAGCTAGCAGATCTCCACATCTAGGCGCATGGCGGCAGATAGCATAGTCGGATCACAACAACATTCGGTTCGGCAGCCAGCCGTGGCGGGCGGCACGCCTAAGAAAGCCTCAGTCCACGACCAGGTCGAACCGAAGCACGACGCGCACCACACCTTTAAGGCATACTGGCACGAGAGGGAGCGGTGGAACAGGGAAAGGGATCACCAGCCACGCCATGGAGGCCGGTACGGCGACACTGACGATGAAAGGGATAGAAGCCCAAGCCCTCCCGAGCCACGGGTTTTCAGCCCGCACATCCACAACGCCAAGTTCCCTCAACGCTTCCGAGCGTCCACGACCGTTACCAAATATGCGGGCGAAAGGGACCTGGGCCTTTGGCTTGAGGACTATCGCCTTGCGTGTCAGGTGGGGGGAGCTATTGACGACCTCGCCATCATCCGCAACCTTCCTTTGTACCTTGCGGACTTGGCTCGTGCCTGGCTCGAGCATCTCCCCGAGGGTCAGATCTATGACTGGGGCGATCTGAGGGACATCTTCATTGGGAATTTCTACAGAACCTATGTCTGATCGAGCAATTCCTAGGACCTCAAGAACTGCCGACAGAAAGCTGGCGAGTCTCTCAGGGACTACATCCAGCGCTTCAGCAAGAAGTGCAACGAGTTGCGTAATGTGGGTGATGCGGACATCATCGAGGTCTCCATCTCCGGCACCACCTCGAAACAGCTCATGCACGAGCTCAAGCGGAAGGGTCAATGCACGGCTCGCGAGCTCCTGGACATTGCCACAAGTTTTGCTTCCAGCGAGGAGTGTGTCAAAGCCGTCCTCCAGTGCATGTCGGAGGGGGAAGGGAAAGGAAAGCAGGAAGAAGGAGCCAGCAATGGCGCCTTCGACTACCCAAAGAAGAAGAAGAACAAGCCATGATCCGCTCGCGACCTAGTTGTGTCTGCCACCAAGCGCCAGCCGTGGAGGCCGGCAACAGGGGAGGCACCGAACCACTTCGAGAAGAAGTGGAAGTGTCCATGCCCCAACCATGGATTCCCCGTCAAACACCTCGTTAAGGACTGCTCGATGATGAAGAAATTCATTCGGGAGGAGGCAAAGAAGGGAGACCTGGAGAAAGCATCAGAGTCGAGGGTGCAGAACCCCTCGGACGACGAAGACGAGCAAGGGGGGACCATTGTTCCCCAACCCCAAAGCTTGTCATATGATCTTTTGCTGCCGCCAGCTCATGGCGAGCGTCACAGAGATCAGAGAGGATGGCGAGCCCTTCCTCCCTATACCTCTGGGTCACCACGCCGGAGTACCTAGTGAACTCATTGTTGATGGCCTGACAGTTGCCAAAGAATCGCCTCTTCTCCACATACACAATGGAGGGATCCGATGGGACAAGCGATGGAGGCCGCTGCACTACCATCACAGCGCCCGCAGGAAGCCATCCATTTGTTAGATCCGATGGCCGGGCGACCTGCCGCACCGCCGGCACCACTCACAGAGACGCCGAGGAACTGGTCCTCAACACCTCTGTGACCTCCGTGGGGGACATGGTGGGTGCCCCCAGCATAGTCAGTGTTGGTGTCGGAGCATTCTCGGATGGACCGGAGGCAACCCGCTCTTGGATCACCGGCCCGACATCGATCGCCTCGACAGACGAGATCGCGGTGGCCGGGGGGTGCGACGTCCGCTAGTTTTCCTCCACGCGCATCCTCGCTGCCATCCAACTTTAGAATTTTCATGGGCGTGAATCGCCCGGGGTGAGCCTTCTTGGCAACGGCTCGGCGCTTTGATAAGGGCGTGCCACCACCCAATTCCGGGTCACGCTCACGCTTCTGCAGGGGACCGATGGTAGGGTCATCCCCCTGCACCTTTGTCACAGGAGTGACATCAACCACCCACCCACGAATCGATTGGTCACCATCCCGGCCGTCCTCAGGCAGCTCGATCGTCCTCAGGGGCTGCTCCCCCTCGCCTCCCCTAGTCGCCAGAGCCTCGGTCCTTGTGGTACAATCACCCACGGCCCATGAGTCGACTGGGTCTCTGACTGCCTCGGCGGCCACCGGCTCCTGTTGATGGACAACCGATGTGACGTCCTGGGCACTCGAGGTTGCCCCCACTGTAAAAGGGGTGACACTCAGCACCGTCGCCAGGCCTGGGTCAATCTCCTCGTCGCTAAACCCCACAACATCCGGGATGGCATCGTAAGGGTAAGGAGCGTCCACCCCATCATCTCCCTTGTCCTCCGAGTCGTCGACATCTTCAACAGAGGAGGCAAAAGACTCCGCGTCCGTGGTCTCTCCAGCCTTTCGGCGGGCTCGACAACGCGGACTCCTCCTCTCGCGGTCCATCTACCAGCGAATCTTTGTGTCCTTCGCGGCTTGATTTTGCTTCTTCGCCTCCTGAGCCTCTGCTTCCTTGAAGCAATTTGCCGCACATAAGGGCGCGTCCTCTGGAAGCTTCAGGGTGTGGGGGCGAAAGTGCGTCATCAAATTGGACTGCACCCAAAGAAAGAAGAGAAGCACAAGAAAAGTAACAAGCAAGTCTGATGGTCCACAAGCAGGAAAAATTCACGAACTAAAACGAGCCTACCACATCAACCGCTCCATCCGACGGAAGCATGGGTAGACTACCATGGATCGGCTAGGCGCCATCCACAAACAGCAGGACTGTCCTGACCCTCTCGACCATGGCCGAGTGGCTAGTCAATTCCTCCTCGATCACCACGGCACCATCGACGCCACGCTCTATGGGGCCCACTTGGAACATGGGCAGGGGCCTGGCCGCGAGCGGGATGAAGCACCGCTGGAACCACCACCCTGTGACTCCGACGGCGGAGAGCCCTTGATCCTTCAGATGTCGAATGGCCTAGACAATGTGGCGAATGAACTTCATGTCCTTCTTCAGGATGCTGGTGCCTCTTGGATCGACCATCTATTAAACGCCAGGAATGGGCCCTCTAGGTCATTGCGGAGGTAGAACCACTTCGAATGCCACACAGGCATGTTCGAAGGGAAGGGGACTGAGATGTACTCAGGCACCCTCTTCTGAATCAGGCGCAAGCTACAACAGCCGAGGGCAACAGGGCGCGCCCTATCATCCATGTTTCACATGAACAGGGAAGGAGAGAAAAAGTATTTTTGTACCTCGATATCGGGCTGGATCCCTAAGAATCCCTCGCACAGCGCAACAAACAATACGATATGAAGGACCCAGTTGGGGTTCAGATGCTGCAGCTCGATCTTGTAATAGTGCAGCAGCACGCGAAAGAACTTGCTCCCCGGGGAGCACACGCCCCTATCATGGAGCGGCACGAGGGAGACAACATAGCCCGATGGGGGGTCGGGCGCCATCTTGTTCTCTGGCACGATCCACTCCACCATATTGGTAAGAGTGGGAAGAAGACCAACCTCCACCAAACTCTCCATCTATGACACCTTCATGGACGAACGGCCCCACGCGGTCTGGTCCAGCTGGGCCATCACGACGATAGGAAAGGACGGTGGATGCTAAGGGAGTTTAGCAGCTAGGAGCAGCCGAGCACGTATCAAGAGCAAGAAACTGGGAAGAAAACAAACGCAGAGCTAGAAGGAGAAGAAAGGGAGAGGATGAGTTGTGGCGAGCTTAAGGAGACGGCATGCCCCCGAGAAGCGCGCCCTAGCCTAATCACGGGGCCCAGCCACGGCCTCCTCGAGGTAAGGAGCCTCAACTCCTCAACCGCGTGATTAGCAATTCAGATGACCCTATGTTCTCTCCGATCCTTCCCACACCCCAACAACTCCACGACTTCTCTCTTCTCTACAATGGCTCCTTGGCATCGTGGCCCCACCATCACGGGAAACAAGGCGACGCGATGGTTCACCGAGGCCTGCCACGATGCACGTGTAGAGGTAAATGCTCCGCTTTTATCTCGGGTTTTGGGGGGATGTTTTTGAATGACTCGAGACCCCCACGCATCTTACCCACCTCTACGTAGCTTAAGAAGTCAAGCTTCTTTACCCATGCCTTTTCAGTCCCCGCACCACGATCCTCCAGAAAGGGCCCTTGTGCCCATGGGCAGGAAGATGGGGAAACGGGGCGAAACTCAGCTAACCACTCTTTGCAGCAACGACCCGATTGGCCCCATGGGGTCTAGTGGGACTTGATCCAGGCGGTGGCACGAGACGAGTCATTCGACCCAGCGGGGGCCGAGCGACGCAGGTAAGACGGGATAAGGGGCTGAAAACTGCCTCGATGGCCCAACAGCGCCAAGGTTCTAAGGCTGGCCTCAAAGAGGGGTTCGACAACCGCCCAGTCATAAAATAAGAGCAAGGGGCACGAGCGATGGCCACACCTAGCGGCCTATACCCCGACCCCCGAAGGTCGAGGGCATCACGGAGTCGTGTTTGAGTCCCATTCTGACTCGTCCGTCGGTATCTCCTCGAAGAGAGGCAGCTAGCCTCCGAGAACCATCAAACGGTCGAGGTAACCAGTCGAGTCGGAAGAAATAGATTCATGAGATCGACCACCTGCTGGTTCGCCGGAACCTCGTTGACGGGGAACCGGAGGTCTCTCTTGAACGAACCCAATAGCAGCTCATCGAGCAACCACGTTTCAGCCACCAAGGCAAAAATGTGGCCTGACTCTATCCTCCGTCTCACAAACGGCACACGAAGGAGAAAATGAAAAAGTTGAAATGACCACTCGGCCAATCCGTCTGCATCGAGTGGGGACGCGAGGGTCAACATCGCCAAATGAGACCTGATGATGGGGTCACATTCTTTATTCCTTGCTAACAAGACCACTTAAGGCTGACTTATACAAAGCTCTCTTTCCTTCTCCCTTTTCCTTACAAAGGCTAGCTTCAAAAACTCAGAAAACGAAGAGAAGGAGAAAGGAAAATCGACCTAAAATGCCTATTACAAAGGAAAAGGCTGTACCCGCACCTCGGCGGGTACATAAGAGGTGAAGAGCCTATAATGCTTCATCGTCAGGGAAAGATGCCCTTATACGAGGCCAGACTTTTCCCCCAACGAGGAAGACGAGCAGCTCGGCCGTGCCGTACGGTTGTCCGGTCTGGTGCCTCTTCTTAGCCTCGTTCCTACGTACGCCGCTGAGGACGAACACGATGGGACCTGATAAGACACAGTAACCTTCCATGCGAAGGCCCCTTTATGTCCCCCTCACCCGAACAAGGGGAGGACACAATAGAAGTTGAGATGACCTTCTCACTACCAGTGAGGCAGCCACACCAGAGCGGTTGGGAACTTATCATCAGTAGGTCTTCACCCCCGTCTTCATCACCAGGGGCATCACCACCTTGGTCGCAGAGTACTCTGACTTATCGTTAGTGGAGGTCATCGAGACCTGCTGAGCAGGGATCCTCCAGGCAGCAGGAAGAGTCTGAGGAGGAGTCAGAGTCTGAGAAGAGCTCAGAGTATGAGTCAGAGGAGGTTGAGTTTGAGGAGTCTGAGCAGCTAGCACAACCACAGCAGCAGAGGACTGCTCACCGGGCAGGAGACCTTTAGTGCACTTGTGCAGTGTGCACCAGGAGGCTGTAGAGACTGGGACAGGAAGTTGGGGAGACGGATATACTTAAGATTTCAACAAAGGACCTTAAGGCACTAGGACTGGTCTCCTTTGAGCAATGGATTTTAATCCCCAGGGGCCCCACTGCAGGAGAGAGGTACTGGACAGACCTCCAGAGGAGGATTGGAGAGGGTCTGAGACGATGTCTGGCCAAGAAATGCGGGGATAAGATTTTTGTGCCGCAGCAGTACACTACCTACCAAGCCATGAGGAGGGCCACCAACACTAACATGGAGCAGTACTTCACGTATTTGCCAGGGCTAGCAAAGCTAGTTACTGCTCTGTACAGGTTCAAAGAGGATGTGGTCCTAAAGTTCTACGCCACACTGTGGATAGCGAGAGACTGCTCAGAGTTCTAGTTCTTGTTCAGAGGGCAGCCACAGCGTGTGATTACAGGAGACCTGATAGTTAGCTTTGGGTTTCTCGCTTCAGACCTTCAGCTCTACAGGAGTGCCTACCCGTCCCTAGAGCCACCCCACAGACCTCAGGGAGGAAAGCTACCTTCAGACGACTTGGTATCGATTGCCTTCCCACCACCGCGCACCCCAGGCTTTGAGAGAGGCCCTAGGAGACTCACCGTAGAGGCTAAGGTGGTTAGAGCGATAGTCACCAGGACTATCATCCCCAGGTGAGGATATAGAGAGGAGTTCACTCTACTCCACCAGTGGGCAATTGTAGCTATTTTGAGGAGACAACACCTTGACCTGGCAGATTTACTGATAGGAGAGATGGAGGAGGTTATCTATGAGATGGTCGGAGGACGTCACTTGGTCTATGCTCCTTATATTTGCTATCTTCTCAGGAGGATGGGCCTTATGACAAAGGAGAAGTACGAGGTGTTCACTGAGATGACCATCAGTTATGCACCTTGAGTCCCTAGGGCATCACAGTTAGCCTCGAGTCAGCAGACAGGAGAAGAGGAGTAGGAGTCACCGCCAGTCACTCACGAGCAGGAAACTCATCCAGAGACGGTGGTTCCTAAGTCAGCCAGTATAGGAGCACCTCCCTAGCCGATGAGTACTCAGTCAGAGGACGCTATCACTATGGCAGCACTTGCAGGATGCCTGAGTGAGTTCATTCATAGCACAGCTGAGGATAGACATCAGTTGATGGAGCTCATCAGGGGATAGGCAGAGGTTCAGAGATAGCAGGTGCTGATAATGACCACCCTGATGACACAGATGGTCGAGTTGACTCAGAGACATGGAGGTCAGAAGCGAGGACCCTCAGCACTTCCACAGTTTCAGCCGATGCTGACACACCCTGGACCCCTCACTGCTTTGATGATAGCTCAGTCCAGCTAGTTGTCACTCTTAGGGGTGTTACTGATAGGGGGAGCAGGACAGACACTCTCTTCAGCTCAGCTCTCCCTCGTGTCTGCTTTCTCAGTGTCTATGTTGTTTGTTTCACCGTCACACTTTTCGACTTCGTAGATGGCTAGACTTTCCACCTCCCAGCACTTACCAGTCAAGAGTCTGTTCTCAGACATAGGGACACCACTCGTGCGGACTCCCAGGTAGCTCTAGAGATAGCTACAGCTCCACCTTCCAGTGCTATAGTCAGCACGCTCACACCTCAGCTAGCTGAGGATCTGGTCCGCCGAGGCTACTTACAGGAGGACGTGGATGACCTTCCCCTTCTCCAGGCGACTGTTGCCGAGGAGACTTCCACAATCCCACCAGTGGGTTGGAGTCACCAGTGGACCTTGAGTTCTTTGAGAACCTAGATACTCAGGCGGCACAGGCTCAGGGAGCACAGCAGGATCCAACACAGCAGCAGCAGCCAGGAGCAGAGTTTTCAGAGGACGTCGTTGCACCACTTGCTTCGACCATGAGCGCTTAGATGTTCATCCTTTTTCTACTTTTTCATGCTTGTTGCCAAGGGGGGAGAAGGACGTCATAGGTCTAGGGGGGAGCTGGAGTGCGATCCTGTGCGATCGAGAGAGTAGCTTGTATCTAGGGGAGCTTACGCATACTTGTACATTGGTTTTGGGAGCTAGATACATTTGGATCTTTAGATGGTTTCATCGATAAGTTCATGGATTTTGATGAGTCATAATTTTCTTTCACTTGTGTTTGACTCATCTTGATCTCACTTGGTTTATTTTCATACGCAATGCTTTGTATTCATTAATTATCTTGTATGCCTGTGTATGATTTCATGATGATGAATGCTTGCTTTTAATTCCTATGCATTGCCATGCTAATTTGTTGCATATCATCATTCATGTCTTGCATTGTATGTCTTTACGCTTTCTTTAATATGCTATCATGACATGCATGCCTTATCATCTAGAGTGTGCTTTTCTTTCTTTTCCTTTTAACTCTTGATGATGATTGATTGAGTAGGACCTTGCGCATTTCTCTCTTATATTGTTGTGGTTCCTCTCGATCGTAGTGTAGCTCTTTTAGCCTAGTTGCTTCTTGTTAAGATTATGATAAGTAGTGGTTGTCATCAATCACCAAAAAGGGGGAGATTGTAAGCTTCATGACCATTGATGATTAGATCTCCAAGGTACGAATGTTTTGGTGATAGATGACAACTATGAAATTGTAAGCTAATATCTACACGAGTGTTGTCTATGCAAGAAACATCTCTAAACTCTATTACAAATCATATGGATGATGGTTACCTTGGCAATTGATGACAATGACCGCAAGCTTGGAGGCTTGAGAGCTTGATGGAGTCCAAGGGTTGATGAAGATGGATCAAAGCTAAGGACAAGCTATGGAGCAAGTGTTGGGAACACTTGTCTAGTTGTTAGGTCTTTGAGTCCATAGGAAAAACCAGACTATCAAGGGGGTCTAGGTCATTCTCTTAGGTCATGTCTAGTCGGTGATGTGCAAGGTTGCTAGGTGAAATCACAGGCACTAGTTGATAGAGGAGAAGCCAAGAAGCAGTTCGGAGAAGCCGAGAAACGAAGTCAAGCAAGGACGAGGAGTTTCAGCTTCTGGACGAAGTGACCGGACAAAGGGGTCAGTGGTGACCGGACTGTACGGTCACTAAGAGGTTTTGTTCAGAGACTAGAGTGAAGAAGCGAGGAGACTGCCAGAGATGAGAACCGTAGAGACCGTATGGTCTAGTTTGTACAGATCACTCTAGGCAGCGAGGAAGCTGTTGCGCAAAATGTTTCTAGACTGGAGAGGGAAACGGACCATACGGTCCGGTCAGCTGACCATACGGTCCGGTCAGCTGACCATACGGTCCGGTGAACAGGAGTCATCATAGGGATCAGAGCCTAGAGCTCGATGTTGCAGTGACCCGATGGTCCGGTCAGGTAGTGACTCGACAGTCCAGTCAGTAGGCCCAGAGAGCTGAATTTGTTGAAATATGATCCAAATTCTAGCCTCGGTGGGGAAGCCTAGGAGGTGTGAGAGGTGGAGTCCTCCCATGTTATGGGTCATCTTGTGTAGGGATTTATTTTCTTAGTTATCCACTCATATATATACATCTTGTGTGTTGCACGGGAAGAGTTGAGAGAGAGACTCATTGTATTTTCCCTGATTTTGTAACTCTCCATCATATAGTGAAGACTGTCGGTTCCGCCCATGGTTTTTTCCCGCAAGAGTTTTTCACGTTAAAAATCTGTGTCTCGTTTGATCTTGTTTTACGCATTATTTGCTAACAAGTGGTATCATGAGCCAGACACATGTTTGCGCCGTCGCCGCCAACTCAGTTTTTCCGCCGCCACTCGCCTCCGATTCATTTTCCGCCGCTGCTACTCGAATTTGATTCGTTGGTCAGTACGACTGGTGTGACACCCCAGGTGTCTCATTTCTATTTAACAAACATGAAAAGCACAGATCATGAATAAAATAGCATGAAATGATGAAGCCTCACTTCAATTATTTAAATTAATTCCAGGTTATTAAAAACCCTGCAAAGCAGTTGTGAGCCTAATGAAATTTTATTATAAAACATATGCCAAATAAATTCATAATCATATTAGTAATATTAAAATATAATTTTATGAATTTAATGAGCATTTTACCATATATAGGAATACCTCAACCAATTAAATTAAACCTAGAAACCTTTTTAAATTGAATTTGAATTTAAAAATTTCTCTAAGTGTTCTGTACAATTGGGTCCCACCAGAGCACCACAAATATCTCAGAGGACCTTTGTGCAAAATCCTAATTTATTTGAAGGCCCCTAGCTATCTGTTTTGGTAATATCTTTGACCAAGGACTTGTTTGCAAGAAATCAAATAGTCCAGGGGGTTCAAAGGAAAATCTTTTTGCCTCCTTCCTCCATTGGCGCAGCAGGAGCAGAGCTCCACCACCGGCACATGCCACGACCTGCCTTCACCCCTCCACCTCCGGACCCCACGCATGCTATAGCCTCTCTGCCCCCCCCCCCCTCTGCTCTCTGCCGCTCTACCTTGCCGACCACACGCGCCAACAGCTCCCTTCTTCCCCTCTTCTCCTCTCTTCACGCCACCGAGCGACCCGGCGGTGACATCAATTCCTCCCCTCCTTGCCGCTCCCACTCCCCCACTCACTCCTTCCCCTCTATGCAACTTGAAAGCAAACCCACGAGTTCAAGCACAATCTCTCTTGGTCTCTGCCCTCTGCTCTCTCTTCCATTTCTCCTCTCCCTCCCCATTCTGCCATTATTGAGCAGAGCCGAAGCTCGAGCTTAGCCACCACCATCCCACTGTTTCCCCGACGTAAGCAAAACACCCATCACGCGCGCCTCACCCCCTTACACCTTTCCATGCCCCTGCTTGGATGATTCCTCTCGCGCATTGGTTGAATCAAAAGGAAAACCAAAGTGAACCCGTCCGGTGACCTCCTCCACCACGAGCCAAAATTCCCCGCCCTTGGTAAGCCGCGTACCCTCTTTCCACCTCTTACGCACGCGCAACTCATCCACGCATCTCTCTGACCCTTCATTCCCTTGTTTCATCACGAGATCGCTGGCACCACTGTTTTCCCCGGCCGCCGCCTCTGCTCTGTCGGAAATCCCGAGCCGCCTCGCTGTGGCTCCCCTTCCCGGAGGATCGAGGTCCCGAAGGTGCTGATAGCACAGACACTTGATAATACAACATTTGTCCAAATTTAAGTTGAATATTACATCATTATGGTTATTAGAGTGCAGAGGAATATTACAAGTTCATGAATGTTTTGAAAACAGCATAAGCAAATAACATTCAGAAAACTATGAGCTCGACAATACAACATAGTGATGATCCATGCCCGAAGAAGATCACTCTAGCAGCACACAACATCACTGCGGCGGCGAGTCGGACTCCTAGAGGGCAGTCCAACCCTTAGGGACTTGCATGTCCCAGGGCATCACATCTACAAGCAATTCTATTTCAGGTAATGAAATAGAATTGCTTGTAATATTTCGTTGTACTCTAATAACCTTAATGATGTAATATTCAACTTAAATTTGGACAAATGTTGTATTATCAAGTGTCTGCCCTATCAGCACCTTCAGGACCTCGATGCTCCGGGAAGGGGAGCCACAACTCGTATCAGAGTTGTGGTCCATGATAATACAACAAATAAATCGTATTTTCAAAAACTGTGACGTTTGCGAGTAAGGATACGTTAGTATTGCCCATGTAGATAATAGGGTGGTGACAAAGCTAACTTACATCTACGGCTTCTTCAAACGAAGGTACGTGCATGCTTAACCGACACGCGTGATATCGGTGACTGTGCTCGCAGGCGGATACGAGACACTGTTGGCTCGTGACTTATCACGAGGCGATCCTTTTTCCATGGATCATTACTAGTAGAATTGTGCTTATTTTTATAGTTTCTTTTGAATTTGATGTATTATTTCTGCAATGGATCTTCTGCAGGTACACTAACGCCGCTAGTATAACACTTAGATTGACTTACGTGTTGAGTGCGGGTCGTCACTAATTATTTGTGTCGCTAAGTAACGGTAAAATATGCATTGTGTCGTGAGGAATGATAGGATTATAAAATGAAAATTTTGCATCATGCATCCCAATGTAACTAAACTAAAATTTGGTTCTCCCCTTGCTCACCAACCTCTGAATAAAAAAAAAATTCTAAGCATGATAAGTATAAAGTTCTGAATTACAAGGTTAACAAGAATCTGTCCTGTTTTTAGCTGCCAACTTCAAAAATTCATAGCTATTAATTTACTCAACCAAATAAGACATACAAATACTTTTCAGAAAGGTCTCAGCATCCCCTGTCACCTAGAATTTATATTAAAATTCGATCATAACAGTAACAACCTCGGAAACAGAGAACAAGTACAATCTGTCAACTCACTGTTTTCAGCATAACCTTGAACTTGGAAATTGCATAACTGAAGTTGTACTTCGAATTTGCAAGTGTTTAAACCCAATCTGGAAAGCCCGTGAAGTCTATTTGTATTTTCAATAGGTTTCATAATTTTGTTGTTTTCCCTCTGTCCAGTAGAGCCAAAACACTCAGCCTCTGTCATTCTGAAACCGAATCTGCCAACCTGAACTTGGAAAATTCATAAGTCCAGATTTACTTGGAATTTTAGAGAATATAAATACAATCTGGAAAGCTATGAATGTGTAGTATAACTTGGTTCCAACCACCAATTTTTAAGACCTTGTTTTCTGTTCAAAATACCCACTTTTCTGACTGTGGCACAGTCAAGACAGAATCCGTTTTAAAACCCATCGCCATATTATTGCCCCTTGAGGCTGGAAAATGTAAAATAAAAACTTGGTTTCTATATTTCAAAGCACTTTATATGAAATGCATCTTTACTGTAGGGAAGGTTTGACTCAATCAAATTGTTGTGGTATAGTTTTGCTATCAGTACCAGCACCATGTCAGTTGTTAGTGATACGCATTATTGCCCATGGAACACTATACTCACCATTGGGTTTTTGTTCCAGATGGGTGACCATAGTTTGGAGGAGCTTTCGCATGACGGGTGGCGCTACACCACCGGTCTCCACCACCGTGTCTTTCTACACTTTTGTGGGATCTGCTACACTTGCTAGGCTATGACGAGCCACCCTCCTACAAGGGCCGCGAGATCCGCCGCCATGGGGTGACTCTTGCTGAGGTGCACATCAGCGTGCCCACTCACCCGCGCAACCTTGACATGGCGGGGATGGAGAGCACGATGATTTGTGGGAGCCTCCATGAGGGCTTGGAGAGAGTCGCCCACAGGGCTCTCACTTACTTCTGCGGGCGCCACACAACAGTGCTCTCTGGGACTCCGTTTGAGATGATTCCTATCTGGCACCAGGCTAACCCGGTCTGGCAGAGGCGCGTGAGGCGCATCGCCCGCGATGACTACCCGACGTATTACGCGGGGTACCACCATGTGTCCCACTACTCCGAGTACCTCCTCAACTTGGATGAGGAGGCCAGTAGCCATAGCAGGACCTTACTGGCTGACGCTGAGCAGGTCTGGGTGAAGAGGAATGATCTACAGACAAAGGTTGACGCACATCAGAGAGAGATTCAGCGGCTGACCGAAGCTCTTGAGGCCAGAAAGACTCACGTTACTGAAATCACTGGACAGCGCGACACCCTCGTGTAGGAGGTTGACAGACGTGGTATACTTATGCAGCAGCACGCCAACCACAACGAGCACCTACAGCATCAGTTGACTGTTGCATAGCACGAGATAGAGGTCATGGGAGAGGATCTAGAGACCCTGGCTCACAAGAACCAGGGCCTACAGCAGCAGCTGGAGGCGGTCCTGACGCCACCGGCAGCACCAGAGGAGGAGGATCCGAACGAGGACATGGACGAGGAGTCTGACATAGACTACCAGGCACCAGCCGGAGACAGGACTTAGGGGATATTGATAGGCCGGACAAGATCATGTAGGCAGGACAAGTTGGGTAGGTAGCTTTTGTCGACCACGCGAGGTTGTGGTATTTTGGGGGATCACTACGTGAGATGCTTTTGTAACTCGATTGCCACATATTCCGAGTTCATGTACTTAAGACTATGTTGACTTATGTTATGTATTGGTAGTAACCTTTTAGCTACTGTTGTTGCACCAGAGTTTCATAAGAATTCTAGCTTGATCATACTCTTTGAGTCAATCGAAGTACTTTCCTTGTAGATGGCTGAAAACACCAATCAACCGCCACCAGGTTGGGAGATCACCGACGGCCTGGAGTTCATAGGGATGGTTCACCTGTTTTGAAGAGTTCTCCAGAGATTCAGATATCCCATTCCTCCCACCTATGTTGGCAAGGAATTTTAGGAGCATAGAGTCCCCTCATGTGTCATCTATGTGGCAGTTCGCGCCAACTACTCGGTCATTTCCGCATGGGAATCTTGGACCATTAGTGTCACCGGGACAGATCTGCCTTCCACCTGGAATGTGGCTGCATTCAAGGCACTTACTCGATTCTGTGAAGACCACAAGCATGATGTTGCTAGAACACCCGTCGCCTTGCTGCCCATTAATGGTGTGATGGATTTTGAGTGGATTAGGCGTGTGGATTTCATCTTTGATCCAAACTATCGCCACCATGATCCTATGCTACCCATAGTAGAGTATTATGGCTTATCCACTTTCACCTTATGCACAAACTTGTGTTGGCGTCTGGATGTGTTTCATGCTGCACTTCGACTTTTTGAAGTCAAAAAACAAGCTAAGGATGAGGAAATTGCAGAACTGAACCAACAAATTCAAGCAAAGAATGAAGAGATGGATGCAATTATAGAAGAACATGACCAAGCCTTGCTAGATGTAGCAGATTTTGAGCATGACATGATTGAGGCTCAAGATGACTTGGACGCATTTAAGGCTGCCCACCTTCCTATTGATGGAAATTGGGACGAGATCATCATGGAGTATGGAGAACAAGAGGATGCAGAGATGGCGCCTGTCGGTATTAATGATGTGGAAATGATGGATCCAGAGGAACCAGAAGAGCCTATGAAACCGGAGGAACCAGAAGAGCCGGAAGACATAGACTAGGAGTAGATGGATCGCTACACCCCGGTGTATGGTCGTGTAATATAAGTATTCCTAGTTTGATGTAGGAGTGTGAATCTTGCATTATATGTCTATAATACCGTAGCTAGGTGTTGGCACATATGTGTAAGAAGTCGTGTGACGGTGTCCTTTTAACAACCATGTAGTCTAAATTGAATTAATGAAGATGGTTGTTACTTGTGAAATTTATCCGTGCCTCTTGCAAATTTATATTCTTGAACATGTGTTTTAATGGATTATTTTGAGGAATAACTAATGTGCGACCGTATAATTTCTAGCATGGTGCGTACTCGGAATCAGGATGACCCTGAAAGCTCTCAGCAATGAGCTAATGCTGAGCCCTCACTAGCTGAGGTATTGGCTGCTACACTCAACCGGCAGCAAAATGACTCTGAGATTTTTTGTCGGCTAGTAGATATTACGTCCCATCTAGCTGGACAGGGAGGCCACCGTAACAACAACAATCAGCCTCGATAGAGCATCTACTCAGATTTTCTAGGTACTCATCCGCCAACCTTCGAGCGCGCCAGAGAACCTCTGGTGCCGATCACTGGCTGCGCCAGACCGAGTCGAAGTTCGGTCTGCTGGAATGTACCAAGCACCAGAAGGTGCTATTCGCCGCCCAACAACTCTAGGGCTCTGCTAGTGCCTGGTGGGCAAACTATGAGGCTTCTCTACCCGCTGGACACCGTTGAATGGAATGAGTTCAAGACTGCATTTCATGCTCAATTCATCCCAGCTGGCCTCATGCAGAGGAAATTCCAGGAATTTATGGATCTAAAACAAGGAGGGAGGAATGTCCTCCAATATTCTAAAGCTTTTAATCACCTGGCTCAGTATGCTACTGAGTATGTCAATACTGAGGATAAAGGGAGATATGCATTCCTGTGTGGCATGAATGCCACCCTTAAGGAGCGTCTAACTTGCCAAACAACTGGCACATACAATGACTTGGTCAATGCTGCTATTGTCCAAGAAGGCGCTATGTGCCAAGTTGAAGAAGAAGATCGCAAAAGAAAGGCCGCTGCTAGTGCCTCTGCTGCCCCATAGGCAAAGCACCGCCTGATTTACACTTCACCTACCGGACAGCGTTTCCGGGCATTTCCGCAGCAGCAATATTAGCGACGATATGGTCAGAACTACTCGAGGCCACCACAGCAACAGAACTTTCCACCCCGTGCACCATACCAACAGCAGAACACTTAGTACCGTGCACCATACCAACAGCAACGGAATCAGAATGCTCGTGCCCCACAGCCTGCTGATCATAGAAGCAGTTATCCATGCTACAACTACGGTCGTACCGGCCACTTTGTCAACAACTGCACAGCACCGAGGCGCAACAACAACAACAACCACAACAGCAACCAGCGTCAGAACCACCAGAGTAGGAATGTGAATGCACCGTCTCGTGGTGCCCAAGTGAACTACACCAATGCTGAAGATATTCCTCAGGGCAAACCCGTGCTGACTGGTATGCTCTCGCTCTATCGCCAGCCTGTCCTTGCACTATTTGATTCTAGTGCTACGCATAACTTCATTAGCAAAGCTTGTGTGTGAAAACAAAATATCCACACCACCGTCATAAAAAGATGCTACACCATCCTCTCTTCCGCTGGACAAATTTTTGCTAATGAGGTAGTGTGTTAGGCTCCACTAGAAATTAACCGAAAGATCTACCCCACCGATTTCATCATGCTCAAGGATCAAGAGATCGACCTGATCATAGGTATGATCTGGATAAAAACCCATAGAGCCATGCTAGACATTAAGCCTTGCATCATTCACATCAACTGATGTGGACAAGGGTTCCCGATCTTCCAAAAGGTTCTGGATATGTTGATTTGGTCGGAGGCGACACACAAATCGACCCGGCTTCAGAACAGCACGTTCTAAACCCCACAATCGCAGCACGACGTCTCCTCTGGTTATCAACCGTTCTAAAATGATTGACCTCGCTGAGAAGACTAATCCCTGCCTGTGAATCAAGAATACAAGCAAGAACAAAGAAGAATGCAACACAATTGCAGATGTATTATGAATCTCACGAAGTTGGGGTCTCACAAACCGTGATGACGATGAAACTGTTATGAACAGAATAATCTAAGCAAAACCCAAACCCTAATGGTACGGCGGTGGCTGTATATGAAGACCCTAGGGTTGTACAAGACCCTCAGGACGCGCCCCTAGTTGGGCTCAACTAGATACAAAGCCCAAAGGCCAAAAACAGGCGACGCAGCACCGAAACAGATTCTAGACCCTCTCTTGTTTCGATGATTCCCGATGCCTCCGGATGAATTCTGATATGACATCGGTAGCATTGGAAAGTTCTTCTTCTTATATTTCCGTGCATATGTAGAACGTCCAAATCCGAGTCCGTATACGTACTGGGCATCCATTTTAGTGCAGACTGGTCCTGTGCCCCAAAACAGACTCGAAGTTGGTTTTGGTTGGGCCTCCACCTTTGCTTCCACGTCCTTGCTGGTCCTCCACGTCTCCAAGTACTTCTCCCATCATCTCCTGGTCCTCTCCATGGTTCCTAATTACAATATAATCATTAGGTAGCAAACCATTCTCGAAAGTGACATATTTGAAGAACATAGGAACGAGCTCACCTCTAAATTTAGTCGTCATGCACGAGCTCTATTCATTGGATCTTGCAAGTCCAGAATTGGAGGAGTGTTGCATGTATCCTTAGGAGTGATGTCCTCATCATCCTCCCCCTCTTAAAGTGGAGTCATCCTCGACTCAAGCTCATTGTCTTCTCTCAAGTATGGTTTCAAATCTAAAATGTTAAAAGTAGGACTAACCCCGAACTCGGGAGGCAACTCAACTTTGTATGCATTATCATTAATCTTCTCAATTATTTTGAAATGACCATCAGCTCTAGGCATTAATTTAGACTTTCTCAAATCTGGAAATCTATCCTTTCTCAAGTGTAACTATACTAAATCTCCTACATCAAGTTTTACTTCTTTTCTACCTTTACTACCAGCAATTTTATACTTGTCATTCATCTTTTTAATGCTAAGTCTAGTGGTCTCATGCATTTTCAAAATAAATTCAACACGCTCCTTAGCATCAACATGAACTCTCTCATAAATAGGTAGAGGAAGTATATCAAGTGGAGTACGGGGATCAAAACCATACACTACCTTGAAAGGACTTACCTTGGTAATAGAATGTGCTGCCCGATTATATGCAAACTCAACATGAGGCAAACATTCTTCCCATTGCTTCAGATTTCTCTTTAAAATAGCTCTCAACATAGTACCCAAAGTGCGGTCACCACCTCAGTTTGTGCATCAGTTTGTGGGTGACAAGTTGTAGAAAACAACAACTTTGTACCCAACTTATTCCAAAGCGTGCGCCAAAAGTGATTCAAGAATTTTGCATCACGATCTAAAACAATAGTAGAAGGCATACCATGCAAACGTACAATTTCCTTGAAAAAGAGATCAGCAATATAACTAGCATCATCAGTCATATGACATGGTATAAAGTGTGCCATCTTAGAAAATCAATCCACAACAACAAAAATACTATCACTCCCCCTCTTAGTCCTAGGCAGTCCTGAAACAAAGTTCATAGAAATATCCGCCCAAGGAATAGAAGGAACAGGAAGTGGCATGTATAAACCATGTTGATTCAAGCGAGACTTAGCTTTTTTGACATGTAGTGCAGTGAGCAACAAAGCGCTCAACATCTTTCCTCATCCTTGGCCAAAAGAAGTGTGTGGCCAAAATATCCTCCGTCTTCTTGGCACCAAAATGACCCATCAATCCACCTCCATGCGCCTCCTGTAACAACAAAAGATGAACGGAACCAACTGGAATGCATAGGCGGTTAGCTCTAAACAAGAATCCATCAGTCAACACAAATTTGTTCCATGCATGACCTTCTTTACAATGCAGCAATACATCCTTAAAATCAACATTAGCAGCATATTGTTCTTTAATTGCCTCAAGTCCAAAAATTCTTCAATCAAGTTGAGACAGTAAAGCATAGCGCCTAGATAAAGCATCAACGATCACATTATCCGTCCCTTTCTTATGTTTAATAATGTAAGGAAACGACACAATAAACTCAATCCATTTAGCATGTCTACGGTTCAAATTACATTGAGAACGAATATACTTAAGTGATTCATGATCAGAATGAATAACAAATTCTTTGGGCAACAAATAATGATGCCACGTCTCTAAACAACGTACAAGTGCATACAATTCCTTATCATACATGGAGTAATTCAAAACAGGCCCAGTAATTTTCTCACTAAAGTATGCAACAGGTTTACTATCTTGCATCAAAACACCACCAATGCCTATACCACTAGCATCACATTCAAGCTCAAAAATCTTATCAAAATTAGATAATTGCAGCAATGGTGCATGTGTAAGTTTATCCTTCAAAGCATCAAAAGACTCATGATGTACCTTACCCCAATGGAAATCAACGCCCTTCTTTGTCAACTCATGCAAAGGTGTAGCAATAGTGCTGAAATCTTTGACAAAGCAGCGGTAGAAACCTGCAAGACCAAGAAAACTCCTCACCTGTGTGATAGTTTTTGGTACAGGCCAGCTCTTTATGGCTTCAATCTTCGCCTCATCCACCTCAATTCCCTGTGGAGTCACAACATAGCCAAGAAAAGAGACTCAATCCGTGCAAAAGGTGCACTTCTCAAGGTTACCAAATAAACGTGCATCTCGTAAAGCATCAAAAACAACACGCAAATAATTCATATGTTCATCTATGGATTTTCTATAAATCAAGATATCATCAAAGTAAACTACCACAAATTTGCCAATAAAAGCTCTTAAAACCTCATTCATCGAGCGCATGGAAGTACTAGGTGCATTAGTTAAACCAAAAGGCATTACTAACCACTCATATAATCCAAATTTTGTTTTGAATGCTATTTTCCATTCATCTCCAAGTTTCATTCTAATTTGATGGTAGCCACTACACAAATCAATTTTAGTGAAAATTATAGCACCACATAACCCATCAAGCATGTCGTCTAGCCTAGGAATAGGATGACGATACCTAATAGTAATATTATTAATGGCTCTACAATCTACACACATACGCCAAGTACCATCTTTCTTAGGAAATAAAAGTACAGGAACAACATAAGGACTAAGTGATTGATGAACATACCCACGATCCAAAAGGTCTTGAACTTGTCGTTGTATCTCCTTAGTCTCCTCAGGGTTGGTCCTATAAGCAGCATGGTTTGGCAAAGTAGCACCCGGAATCAAATCAATTTGATGGTCAATCCCTCTCAAAGGTGGCAATCCCGGGGGTATCTCAGCTGGAAAAACATCCTCATACTACTGTAAAAGGTTAGTGATAGCAGGAGACAAAACACTAGAAGCAATATCATCAAGCGAAAACAAAGCTTCTTTGCATATCAAAGTATAGCAAATATCATCGTTATCAGAAATTTTAGCAAGCTCAGATTTTGTTGTAAGACATGAACGACCTTGTAATTTAATTCCAGAACCCTTAGAACTTGAAGAATCATTAACATTACTAGGTGTAGCATTAGAATTAACAAGTTGTTGAATTTCAAGACCTTTATTTTTCAAACTAGCAGCTCTTTCGAAATCAGATTATACAATTTCAGCAGGGGTCATTGGTAACAAAATAATTTTAGTTCCTTTATGCATAAAAGTGTACTTATTACTTCTACCATGGTGTATAGCATCATTATAAAATTCCCAAGGTCTACCCAATAAAAGTGAACATGCTTGCATGGGTACGACATCACAATCAATAGAATCCACATAAGAACCAATGGAAAAAGGAACTCTGCAAGTTTGTATTACCTTAGATTTGCCAAAATCGTTTAACCACTGAATGTAGTATGGATGTGGATGTGGACGTGTGGTCAAAGCAAGCTTGTTGACCACATCAGAATTCACCAAGTTATTGTAGCTCCCTCCATTAATGATGACACGTGCTCGATGGTTCTTGATGATGAAGAAAATCTAGAACAAGTTATGGCACTGCATCGTCTCGGGCTGATGAACTTGTGTGCTAAGGACACGTTGAACAATAATGTTCATGTATCCCGTGGTGTCTCCGCCTCCAAGAACGAGGTCACTGCTGGTGGCAGCGACGTCCTCCTCCTCATCTTCCACATCGGAGGTGCTCATGTAACCGCCATCGTCTGTCCCCACATATGCCCGCCTACTTGGACAATCTTTCTGTACATGACCAAGTCCATGGCAGCGGTGGTATTGAATCCCTGTAGTGCGCCCTGTCGAAGAAACAGAGGAGGCACTACTAGCTGGTACCTGCATATAAGTTTTACCTCAGCGCATAGAAGGTGCAAGGGCTGATCTTGGGGCTGCAGAAACAACACTGGTTCCCTTGGTAGCTGCTGGTGGGGGCGGCCAGAAAGATGGCCTAGGCAGCCCCGAAGTCCCCATCAAGTGTGGAGGGTAGGAGTTCCTCGACTTGCTATACTCCTCAAAAGCCTGGAGAAGTCCCTGTGATTCTTTCTCTGCAAGCATAGCATACTGGAAACACTGGGTAAGGGTATAATATTCTTTATAATCAAGGATGTCCTGAATTTCTTTTCTTAAACCAGAATAAAAGTGACAAATCTGATCCTCTACTTTTTCAACTACAACACAACGAATCAAACCCTTTTGAAGCTCACTAAAGTACTCCTGAACAGTTTTATCTCCTTGTTCTAAACGCTGCAGTTTATTATGAATCTCTCTATAAATAGAAGGAGGAACAAAACGATCACGCATTGCTACTTTAAGTTCTTCCCAAGTAGTAGGCATATCAGTTTCAGCAGCTACACCACTCCACCAAACAATAGCAATGTCCTTAAACTCACTAGTAGCTTGTCTAACTCTATGTTGTTCAGGAACAAGATGGGCATTAAATTTTTGTTCTACAGTCATCTCCCAATCAAGATAAACATCACCATCATACTGACTCGAAAACAAAGGAATTGAAAACTTAATTTTAGCATACGGGTCATCTGGAGCATAGTTACCGTGTGGACGATGATTGTAGTTATGGAAACCACCCATACCTTGAGTATTATGGTGCAAACGACATCGTAATCTTGCGATCCTTGTAGCTGACCTATCCACGGTGCCATCAGCCTTATACACCATGTCTTCATCATGGATGTCATCAACGTCGTGGTTATTAGTGTTCGTATCATTGGTCTTGGGGGCGGTCTCCAACGCGACAACCTGATCAGTTAACTTAGAGACCCGCTTCTCCAACTGCTCGATGCTTTCTCCGATGTGAAGCTTGCTGATCGCACCAGTAACGGCTCTGGTGATCGTCTCTACCAAATCACTCTGAGCAGCCTGCAAAGCCTTCTAGAGCTACTCTTGGCTCACACACTCAACAAATTGTGAGGGTGAAGCCATCTCTCCGTCGTCACTTCCTGCCATCACAAACACCAAAACAGGAAACAAACAGTAAAGGTTATCCCTACAAAACAGCTAAGCAGTGGTGCCTCTCAACACAGCAAAAGGAAACTCCTTACAAAGCTCTTGCAAAGTTCTGAAAAGCAAAGCAAAGGATACCAGGGAGGTGTGTTCCACAATTGCAAGGGTCACAAAAGAACCTATGTGTTGTCCGGAAGAAATATGTAGAGCTAGGAAGGCCAAATATATATATGTGAGTGACACACAAATCAAAAATAGATCGTAAAGCTGAATAAGTGCCCAAGTAACTTGTCCCTAGCTGCTGGTCTAAGTATGTCCTAGAACAGTAGTGATAGCAAAGTAGAAACAAGGAGACAAAGGCACACAGGCGATAACAGGGGGCTAAGTGCAAAACAGTCAAATCCAGAAATTTCAGGGGGCTAAATGTAGCACTAGTCGAAATTCCAAATTTCTTTTTTTTTTGATTTTATTTTTTTGATATTTTTCTCCAACTGAATAACATTGGGGGAGAATCCACATAAAATTTCAGCTCAAACAGAGGTAGGATGTGGCCTACAGAAAATCTTGAAGTTGCAGAATCCTCTCTGCCATTCCTGCACTCCTACTCACCGGACCGTCTGGTCTCTACAAAGTCTCTTGCTAACAGACTTACTACTCCTCGCTCTAATTCCTGGACAACTCTCCATAGTGACCGGATAGTCCGGTCTCCACTGACCCCTCTGTCCGGTCTCTGTGTCCAGAAGCTGAAACTTGTTGTCCTCGCTTGACTTCATTTTCTGGCTTCTCTGAACAGCTCCTTGGCTTCTCCACTGTCACCTAGTGCCTGTGATTTCACCGAGCAACCTTGCACATCATCGACTAGACATGACCTAAGAGACTGACCTAGACACCCTTGATAGTCTGGTTTTTCCTATGGACTCAAAGCCCTAACAACTAGTCAAGTGTTCCAAACACTTGCACCATAGCTTGTTCTCCGCTTTGATCCATATCCATCAACCCTTGGACTCCATCAAGTTCACAAGCCTCCATGCTTGTGGTCATTGTCATCCATCGCCAAGGCAACCATCATCCATATGATTTATAATAGAGTTTAGAGATGATTCCTACATAGACAACACTCGTGTAGCCCACAACTTCATAGTAGTCATCTATCACCAAAACATCCATACCTCGGGGATCCAATCATCAATGGTCATGAAGCTTACAATCTCCCCCTTTTTGGTGATTGATGACAACCACTACTTAATCAAAAACTTCAATGAATAAACAACCGGGCTAAACAAGCTACACAAAGATCAAGAGGAACCATAACAACATATAAGAGAAATGCATAAGGTCCTACTCAATCAAGCATCATCTAGAGATACAAGGAAAAGAGTGAAGAGCATACTCTAGATGAAATATGCATGCATGTCATGGCAATATATTGAATGAAAGCATAAGGACATGCAATGCAAGACATAAATGATAAGATGCAACAAGTTAGCATGGCAATGCATAAGAATTAAGAACAAGCATCTATCATCATGATATCATACACATGCATACAAGATAATTAATGAATACAAGGCACTACATATGAAAAGGAAATAAACCAAGTGAGATCAAAATGAGTCAAACACAAGTGAATGAAATCCATGACTCATCAAAATCCACGAACACTGAATAACTCCTCCAAAATAAGAACCAAATGTATCTATCTCCCAAAAACCTCGTAGCTCCCCCTAGATACAAGCTACTCTCGATCGCAACAGGATCACACTCCCACTCCCTCTAGACCTAGTATCTTCTCCCCCTTTGGCAACAAGCACCAAAAAGTGGAAAAAAATGAACATCTATGCGCTTGTGGTCAATGAACTGGTGCAACAACGTCCTCTGTAGGCTCTACTCCAGGCTGCTCCTGAGGTGGATCCTGCTGTGCTCCCTGAGCCTGTGCCGCCTGAGCATCTAGCTGCTCAAAGAAACCATGGTCTACAGGCGACTCAGACCCAGTGTCCTATGCTGCTGGAGTTACCATAGCAGTCTCCTGAGCTCAAATTTGGAGAAGTCAGAGGTCTGCCACGTCCTACTGTGAGAAGCCTCCACGGACAAGATCCTCCGCTGCCTGAGGAGTAAGAGTGGTAACTGTGGCAGTAAGAGGTGGAGCTGAAGCTGTAGCTGTCTCTCGGGGCGATCTGGGAGTCTGCACGAGCAGTGTGCACAATGTCAGAAAACAGACTCCTGACCGGTACATGCTATGAGCTGGAGGGTCCTGCCATCTGCGAGGTTGAAGAGTGTGACAGTGAGATAAACAATGCAAATACAGAGAAAGCTGACACAGGGGAGAGCTGTGCTAAAGAGAAAGTCTGTCCTGCTCCCCCTGTCGGTAAGACCCCTGAAAGTGACAGTCCGCTGGACTGAGCTATCATCAAAGCTATGAAGGGTCCATGTTGAGTCGATAGCTGCTGGTACTGAGGGAACACTGAAGGTCCTGGCTGCTGACCGGCCTGCCTTTGGGTCAACTCCGTCATCTGAGTCATCAGGGCTATAAGTAGTGCAGACTGCTACCTTTGAGTCTCTACCTGGCTCTTGATGACTTCCATCATATGACGTCTGTCCTCCAAGACACTCTGAATAAACTCTCCTAGCCGTCTTGCAAGTGCTGTCATAGTGATAGTGTCCTCAGACTGCGAACCTGTCAGCTAGGGAGGTTCTTCTATGCTGGCTAACTCAGGAACCACCATCTCTGGCTGAGCTGCCTGCTCGTGAAGTACCGGTGACTCCTGCTCCTCCTCTTCTGTGTGCTGACTGGAGGTAGACTGTGATCCCCTGGGGACTCGAGGTACGTAGCTGGTGGTCACCTCGGGGAAAGCCTCGTACTGCTCCTCCGTCACTAGGCCCATCCTGCTTAAGAGATAGCAGATGTAGGGGCCATAGACCAAGTGACATCCTCCAACTCTCTCAAAGATGACCTCCTCCATCTCTCCAATGAGAAGGTCCGCCAAGTCGAAAGTCTGCTACAGCCCACTGGTGTAACAGTGTGAACTCCTCTCTATAGCCAGACCTGGGTATGATTGTTCTTGTGACTATCGCTCTCACCACCTTGGCCTCTGCAGTGAGTCTTGCAGGGCCTCTCTCAAATCCTGGGGTGTGCGGAGGTGGGAAAGCAATTGACACTAGGTCATCTGAAGGCAGCTTCCCTTCCTGAGGTCTGCGGGGTGGCTCCAATATACTATAGGCACTCCTATAAAGGTGGAAGTCTGAAGCCAAGAGTTCTAGGTTGGTGATCAAGTCCTGCGTGGTGACTCGCTGTGGCTGCCCTCTGAACAGGAACCAGAACTCTGAGCGGTCTCTGGCAACCCACAGCATCGCATAGAACTCGAGGACCACGTCCTCTCTGAACCTGTGTGGAGCAGTAACTAGCTCTGCTAGCCCTGGTAGTACGTGAAGTACTGCTCCATGTCTGTGCCGGTGGCCCTCCTCATGGCCTGGTAGGTCGTGTACTGCTGCAGCACAAAGACTCTGTCCTTGCCCCTTAGGCTAAGATAACGTCTCAAACCCTCTCCAATCCTCCTCTGGAGGGGTGTCCAGTACCTCTCTCCAGTAGTGGTGTCTCTAGCGACAGGAACCCACTGCTCGAAAGGCACCAAGCAGAGTACCTTAAGGTCCTTTGCAGGAACCTTATGTATTTCCGGGTCTTCGGCTGCCTGTACCTGTCTTACAGCCTCCTAGTGCACACCTCACAGGTGCACCTCGGGTCTCCTGTCCGGTGAGCTGTCCTCGGGGAAACAGTCTACTTAGCCTCCTCCTCTGACTCATTAGCCTCCTCCTCAATAAGCTCCTCAGACTCAGACTCTGAGGTCTCCTCCTCTGACTCCTCCTCCTACCACCTGGAGGATCCCTGATCCGCAGTTCTCGATGATCTCCCCTGATGGGAAACTGGAGTATGATGCGGCCATGGCGGTGGCACAACTCCGACTGCCAGAGGTGCAGTCCTCTGCCTGGTGCTCCTCCTCAGTCCCTGAGTGTCACGAGGCTGCTCTAGGATCAGCCGAGTCCCTGGTGTCCTCCGAGTCTCCTCCATGGCATCTAGGTGCCTAGCCACTCTTCTGGCTCTCTCTAACTCTGGGTCCAGCCTCGGTCTCTTCTTGGTCTTGGGCTTCTCAGGCATCTTCCCCTTGCCCTTGTCCTGTCCTGACCCTGCCATCTGACTGCTGCTCTGCTGTTACAGCACACATATAGGTGTAGATGGGATAAGCATAGAAACCTAATACATCTATAAGCAAAGCACCGCTAGGAAAGAATGCGCAATACAAATCCTAGCATTGAATGAAGGACATGATCAGTAGGCAAGTACGCAAAGTAACAACAGTGATCATCGACTATATGTGGCTGGTGCGAGTCATCTAGTGTGCAGTTAAATAATGGGCAATAAATCTAACTTCAGAATATACAGTTGATAGATCCTAGATATGCAATTAATGCATAATCAAGAAATTAATTGCATGTACGTTGAGCCAACTAATTAATTAAGCCAACTAAAAGATGGGAAATTTATCTAATTGCATCAATTAACTAAATTGCTTAGAAATCAGGACATATATGGATGAAGGAATTATAAGCACGATACCCTAGGGGATGTCGATACACCGAGATCAATGAACACGCCGGAACACACTCCAAACATCGGAAAAATCAAGACTTGAGCTTTTTGGCTACAGAGAGCATGAAGGAGGAGGCAATCTGTGGAGCTCGGGTTTGGCTTTGGTGGCGTGTGTGCACGTGCGCGAGGGGGGGGGGGGCAATCGGCAACGGCGCTAGAGCTGCTGGCGGTGGTGGCGTTGTGTGCGAGGCAAGGTGGCGAGGTGGCTCTGGAGCTTCGCGGCAACGGCGAGGCGTGCGGTGCAAGGGGTGTGCGCAGGCGAGCTAGGACGGCGTGGCGGCGGCGCTACTGTGGTCGTAGGCGGCGGGTGCGTGCGTGGGCGAGGGTGAGCGGGAGCAAGGTCACAGCGACGGCGAGTTTGGCAGGTGGGCGCGTGAACAGCGGCATCGGGACGAGCTCTCGGCTTTGGTGTAAAACAAAGAAGAATCCAAAGGAATTTGACCTAGGTTAAAAAATCCACGAACGGCCGAGATCAACTCAAGGACGGATCAACGGTCAAGATTGGAAGTGGCTTCGCGCGACCAACTGAACTGATCGGACGGTCCGCTCACTAGACCAAACTATCCGGTCACTTCGGAAGATTGGAAACCAGTGTTCTGGATGAACAGAACTGTTGTAGACCAGACTGTTCGTTCTTTGCCGAGAGAATCATCAGGTCTCCATTTCCTATTTCCCGAAGCACTATGCAAAGCTACATAGACCGGACTGTACGGTCACTAGACCGGACTGTATGATCACTAGACCGGACCATACTGTCATTTCCAGAAAATTGTTGAGTCAAGGAATTTCTCCAATTTCCAAGTGCCCTTGCTAATGGCACAAACAAACACCGTACTTGGAATATAGAGGGAACTCTCAAACACTCATTTTCAAATAGTGCCACTTTATGGCCTCATAGTTTTCACAAATGCCAAATGAAGGATCGAGCAAATAAGAACCAAGGTAAATAAGAACCAAAGGGTATGTATGAGCCTTAGTCTATGAACCGCGCGAGTAGATTTAACCTTGGAATTCATAAGAGCTTGCTCAATGGGCATGAAGCACAATCCTTTTCTTTTTTCACACTTATGGAGATGTAATCTCATGTAGAACATGAGGCACAAATATCTCCAAGTGTGACAAGCCTCCTTTGTGTTTCCTATATGAAGCATGCAACAAGCATTTTACATATGCAATGAAAGTAAACATGCCATGTGAATGCAACCAATATTAAAAACACGACACAAAGGAAACCTAACAATGTCAAGTTTGAACCCCTCCCAAGCTTACTCACTATAAGCCATGCCCTTGCCTTGAGAGAAGTCAAACCACCATCTCAAGCACTCCCCCTTGCTTATAGCTATCTTGGACGGGTTAGACATTGACTAATTTTTATGTGTTTTTCTTTTAGTTATTTACACATGCATGGATGCAAAGCATACTAGTCACAAAGGAGTCCTAGTTACAATGCAATGCAAGAGAAAGAAAAACACACTACAACTACCAAGAACAAACACGATTACCTCCCTCGTGAGTAGTTAGGTCGTTGAGGTCCATGTCACTTGTGGTGGACTTTACATGATCTTCATGGAAGTGCTCGGTCCACCACCATCACCATCTAGGTCTTGTTCTTGCACAGCCACTTGTACGTAGCCGATCTCTCAAGATCAACAATGCACTTAGGCACCCATATGCTCTTGACCTTCCTCTTCTTGTTCGGTGGTTCCAAGGCCTTAGCTTTCACCTTGCCATCCTTGTTCCTAAAAAGCTTGAAATGTGTGTTCTCATGGAACAAATTAGCATTAGGCAAAATATTGGAACTTCTCACCATGGGACAATCCTTGGTGGCGTGGCCATCCTTGCAACACCTCTCGCAATAGTAGTCGTCGGTGAGAAGGGGTTTGATTCATGAGGGGATGGAATCACTCGTCCCTGTGATGTTGATGGCAGCGGGATATGAGCCAAGTCCCCGGTGGGAGACATTGTTCACAAGGTTCCTCCCAAGAATCTCCTTGTGGATGGCTCTACCACATGTGAGCCTCTCTTCATTGAGCTTGTGATATTCTTCCAAAATGAATGGCTCAAGAGAAGAAACCTCGACCGAGGTGGTTAGTTCATCACACATAGTAGAAGCATCACTCTTAGATGAACTAGGGGAGGGAGAGGCAAGGTTCCCAACATTGATGGCCTCGTAAGTTGATGTGAATATGGCCCGATCTTCCGAGAGGTAAGGGGATAAACTCAAATTTGGGGAACTCGGCGTCGACGACCCGGCTTGAATCAGACACGATCCAACCCCACAACCGTTAATCCAAGCACAACTTGATTGTTCCTACAAGCAAAATCAAGAACACAAGCAAGAGAGGATAAACACGCAATTTGAAATTGCAAATATGGATGAAATGAATCACAAGAAAAGGTTCAAGATCTGAACACAAAAGGACTAATCGCCACAGTGGTGTAGAACAAGAACAGGGGCCCTGGATTACTGTAAAAGGACTTGTCGCCACAGTTACAATAATTCGATCAGGTTTCTCTCTAGAAAACTGAACTAAATAAAACCTAAAACTAAAATACGGTGGCTACTGAGTTTATGTAGGAACCAGGGACGTCCTAGGGTTGGGGGCGACCAGGGGGGGCACCCACAACATGGGCTTAAGGCCCGACATGATACATGGCCAAGTTGGCCCAAAATAGGTGGCGCAGCATGTTGTCATGGTCACATATTATGACTCACAACCCTTCTGGAGCTAGGACTAGAAACAAAACAACGGCGTCGTCGTCCACTTTCCGACGCATCAAAGAACGCCTCATTTGGACGTCGGATGTGGGAGATATCATGAAAACCGTGTAGGGGTGTCGTCTGAATCCGAGACGAACGCGGCGACCGTGTTGGTGACGACTTGTAACTTGGGGAAGGCCATGATATGCGTGTATCCAGCATGGTGATGTCCTCATCATCCTCCCCTTCTTGAATTGGAGACGCCCTCGACTCCATCTCATCGGCAATCTCCTGCAAAAGGTTAGTACTAGCAGAATGCAAAGTACAAGATACATGATCATCGATAGAAGATATATCACGACAAAGCATAGTATAGCAAGGTGCATCATGTTTATCACAAAGTTCAGTAACAGTAGATGTCATAGCAAGAAAAGCACCTCCCTATAACTGAATAGCCTTATGTTTAACATCAGAAAGATGTTTGTTATCATGTTTATTCTCAGTATTTTCAGCAAGCAACTTAAAATAATTTCTAATATCAGCAGGCAATAACGGGCACAAAGTAATATTCCTGTCCAAATCAGAACTTACCAAGTTGTTACAGCTCCCAGTATCAATGATGGTGAGAACACGGTGGTCCGCAACAATGAGGTACATGTAGAATAAATTGTTGCGTTGTTGTTCTTCCTCTTATCCCACCTGAGTGGTCAACACACGCTGTACAATGAGACTAGGAAAACCCGCGGTGGCAGTAATGGAATCAATAGTGGTAGTCTCCTGCTCCTTCGTCGAATCTGGAACAAGGTTAGGCATACGAGCAAATTCATCTTCAACATCACTACAACTTTCATACCCTTTAGCAGTAGTGATGAAAGCATGACGACTAGGGGAATCCTTCATGACATGTCCCATGCCCTTGCAGCGGTGGCAAATAATGGTGGTGGAGAAGCCACTCCTAGTACCGGAAGTAGTAACCTTCTTCTGGTGTTGGTGCTACACACTAGACAATTGCGCTTCAGAAGTAGGGGCAAGTGGAAGAATTGTTGCTGGTGGCTTAGCAACCTGACTCTTCAAGTTCTCTACTCCAGTGCGTTGCTTGAGAGATTGCTCAGTGTTGGACCTGCAAAATTGTTGTGGAAGGCGTCCCTGTACTTCTTGTTCAGCCTTAAGAGCAATATGATATAATTGGCTGAACCTATTCCACTCTTTATAGTCAACAATATTCTAGATATCACGGTTCAAACCACCAAAAAATCTAGCACTAGTTTGAACATCATCTTCATGTATGTCACAACGTGCTAAACCAATAAGAAATTCCTGATAATATTCCTCTACTGTTTTACTACCTTGTGTCAAAGATTGTAATTTCAAACGTAAATCACGTTGGTAATAAGGAGGAACAAAACGAGATTTCATGCGTTGTTTCAAAACAGGCCAAGTGGCAGGTATATCAGCATTAGTATTGCAAAGATCATTCCACCAAAAGAGAGCAAAACCTGTAAACTCACTAGTAGCAAGTCTAACTCTATGCTCAGTTGGAACTAAATGAGAATTAAATTTCTATTCAACAGCAAGTTTCCAATCTAAGTATGCTTCAGGATCAGCACTACCAGCAAAAGGTGGTATGTTAAATTTGGGCTTAACAAAAGTATCAGTATTACCACGATTGTTATTACCTCCCATACCGTGTCGATTACGGTGAAGACGGTCTGCATCACGGTCAAAATCATCATCAGCAGCAGCTCGTTGAGGTGGAGGTCGTCGTTCAACATCCTCAATGCGGTGGGCAACAGTGTTGATGTGACCCATCAACTCGGCAATCTTCGTTTCCATGAATGTACGCTGGTCCATAAGAAGCTTCATGAGCTCAGCCTTGGACATGCAATCATTGAAGTCTGTAGGGGACTCCAACTCTCCAGGTGTCCCTTTTCCTTTCTCTGACATGGTTAAAAGCAAAAGACAAGACTAAACAAAAAGATTAGCCCTATCAACTAGCAGGCAGCAGAGGGTGTAGAAAGTGGAAAACAATATCAGAAGCAATGTATCACAATCTTGCAAGTGTTCTTACCAAAGCCAAATAGGTTGACACAATCTGTAGTTGAGCTTGGGTGTAACAGTTGCAAGGAAGAAACCTGTGCTGCAATATGTATAGCTTGGAAGGCTAATATGTATGTCAATGGAACACAATTCAATAACAGATAGTAGCAATGAATAAATGTCCAAAGCAGTGTCCTAATTGCTGGCAAAAGAATCGTGTTCAAAAATAGTTGTGACAGCAAGAACAATGGCAAAGGAAGCAAGGATCAAAACAGACTTCACAGACTTAGAATTTTCAGGGCGGTCGGGGGGGGGGGGGGGGGGTGAAATCAAAATCTTGATTTTTTTGTATGATTTTTCCACTATTTTTCTATGATGGAGGAGCACAAAGGAAGGAACCACAAGAAGTTTCAACTCAAACAGAGGGAAAACAAAGGGTAGGCAAAATCACAAAGTTTCACCGAAAGCGCTATTTTTGACTTCACAAATTTTTTTTCTTTTTTGTCCCATTTTTTTTTGAATTTTTTGACGAGGGCACTCAGGGCGGAGCAACGAGCGAAAAGTTATGCCTGTTTTACCGAAGGTATGTCAAGATAGGGTTTGAGGGGGGAGGGGGGAGGAAACAGAATCGGGTAGGGTTTTTTTGTTGTCAACGGATTGTGGGTATGGTGGGTGGGGTGACACGATGGTGAATCCAATAGAAAACCGATGGTGATGGTAGTGTGGAGCGGAGAACAAAACACAAACTGAATCAAAACACATTCAAACCAGCAACTGAACTCGACTAGGACACAAACTCAACATTGCGACTCTGAAATTAAATTATGCAAAGGCTATACAATGTCTGGGATGGTGGGGAAATATTTTTTTTGTAGGCTTTTTCGTGGACAAAAGGTGATGAACACAAACAAATCTAAAGGGAAGAACACGATAATACCTCACGGGGAACCTCGGAATCTGATACCACTTGATGTGAATATGGCCCGATCTTTCGAGAGGTAAGGGGATAAACTCGAATTTGGGGAACTCGGCATCGATGACCCGAGACACGATCCAACCCCGCAACCGTTACACCAAGCACAACTTGATTATTCCTGCAAGCGAAATCGAGAACACAAGCAAGAGAGAATAAACACGCAATCTGAAATTGCAAATATGGATGAAACGAATCACAAGAAAAGGTTCAAGCTCTGAACACAAAAGGACTAATCGCCACAGTGGAGTAGAACAAGAACAACGGCCCTGGATTACTGTAAAAGGACTTGTCGCCATAGTTACAATAATTCGATCAAGTTTCTCTCTAGAAAACTAAACTAAACAAAACCCGAAACTAAAAGGCGGTGGCTACTGAGTTTATGTAGGAACCAGGGACGTCCTAGGGTTGGGGGCGACCAGGGGGGGCACCCACAACATGGGCTTAAGGCTCGACACGATACATGGCCAAGTTGGCCCAAAATAGGTAGTGCAGCACCTTGTCATGGTCACATATTATGACTCACGACCCTTCTGGAGCTAGGACCAGAAACAAAATGACGGCGTCGTCGTCCCCTTTCCAACGCATCAAAGAACGCCTCATTTGGACGTCGGATGTGGGAGATATCATCAAAACTCTGAAGGGGTGTCGTCTGAATCCGAGACGAACGCGGCGACCATGTTGGTGACGACTTGTAACTTGGGGAAGGACATGATATGCACGTATCCAGCATGGTGATGTCCTCATCATAAGTGATCTCAAGGGCCTTGTACTTCTCATGAAGCTCTACATGATCACCCTTGAGTTTGTCATAACTCTTGTTTAGGGCCTCATGAGGTGTGACAAGGTCCTTGAGCTCACTCTCAAGCTCACCGACATGGTCCTTATCCAACTTACACTCTTTGCTTACCACATCCAACATTTTGGATTTCTTGACAACGATGTCACGGGCTTGCTCAAGCATACTCCAAAGTTCGGCACATGAGAGCTCCTCATCATCGCTATCATCACTACTCTCATCCTCACTCTCCCCAAGTTGGCTCATGGCCATGAGGCACGTGGGAGGTGGAGGAAGAGCTCGTGTAGGTGTGGTCTTGATCATGGCTAGGCCAGCCACTTCTTCATCACTTGAGGAACAGGACTTATCACTTGAGTTGTCGCTTGTCCACTCTCCAACAAGAGCCTTGCGAGAGAACTTCTTCTTGTAGTCTTGAGCCTTGCCTTGGCCTTTTCTCTTGTCCTTGTTGAAGTACCTCTTCTTCTTGTGCTTTGCCTTGGGGTCTTCTTCTTCTTCTTCACTTGAGTCTTGTGGTTTGAATGCTTCTTTCTTGGGCTTTGGGCACTGTCGGACAAAGTGATTCTTTGAGCCACAATTGAAGCACTTGCCCCATGACTTAGAAGCAAACTTGTTCCTGAAGTTCTTCATCTTCTTCATGAGAAGAGCCAAGTCCTCGATCAACTCACCCTCATCATCATCTTCTTCATCATCATCCTCAATGATCACCTTCTTCTTGTTCTTCTTGTTCTTGCTAGATTCTTGCTTGTCAACCGATAGAGCAAGATTGGATGGTTGAGGATCATCCAACCCTAACTTATAGCTCTCGAAGGCTGTGATCTTGTCAAGTACCTCCTTCATGGTCTTGGTCTTGAGGTCACCTTGCAAGATGAAGGTGATGATGGACTCATACTTAGGGTTTTTGAATAGCCTCAAGAATCTTCTTATCACCTCAACGGGCTTCATCTTGAAGTCATCCCCAAGTGCATTGATCTCCTCCACTAGTACATGAAAACGAGAATGAATAGTGTTAGCTCTCTCATGTGGCAATCTAGTGGAGTTATCGTACTTGTTCTTCAGCACATAGTATCTTTCATTTTTGACATCACTGGTGCCCTCATAGAGCCCCTGAATCTCAGTCCAGATACCATGTGCAGAGGTACTAGCATCTAGCTGAGCAAAAACATCCTTAGAGATGCAAGCAAATAGGGCATTCTTGGCCATAGCATTACACTTATTGTAGTCAGGCTCAAGTAGGTTCACATTCGCATCGGACTCGTGAGTGACCGATCATATCTCTGGATCAAGGGACTGAAGGTACGCTTGCATGCAAGCCTTCCAATAAGCATAGTCCTCACTATTGAATATGGGAACATTCCCCGTCTGTCTCGGCATCGTTACTCAAGGTGGTGAAGCCTCAAAGATGAGAACTTGGATCTGATACCACTTGTAAGGACTGAAGGTGTACCGAGAGGGGGGGGGGGTGTGAATTGGTAAGCCGCTCACGAATCCAATTACTTCAAATTCCAATACTTGAGTCTAACACGATAAGCAACCCAAGAAATTCTAGTAGGCCAAGACCCTACACATGCTAGTGTTCATGATATGATAAAGTGCGGAAGCCAATCACACT
Source organism: Eleusine coracana subsp. coracana (assembly GCA_032690845.1). Taxonomy (NCBI): domain Eukaryota; kingdom Viridiplantae; phylum Streptophyta; class Magnoliopsida; order Poales; family Poaceae; genus Eleusine; species Eleusine coracana. Next base: position 37,628,530 of record CM064418.1, read on the forward strand.
AGCCTATGCAAGCCACAAGTCACCCTACTCACTAGAGCACACAATTGCGGAATAGTAAAAAGAGGGTCAAGTAATGCTCATGATTTTTTCCCAAGGTCTCGGAGGGATGGCGCCTTCCCCTAATCCTCGTTGGACCACTCCCGCCGGAGTCCCAGTCCCTTCCGCCACCAAGTGGAGTTCTCACCCATGAGCCCGCAATCACACCTAAAATAAAGACACGGTGTGCATCACCGCTGCACAAAGCACAAGCTCGCCTCCCTCGAGAACTTACCGAACTCCCCGAGCCAACACAGGCGCTCACTAGCGATGCCCCTTTCAATGGCAGGCTCAAACCGTGTACAAATGTGTGACGGCCTTCACAATCGATCGTGATAGGGTCGATCACCGACACCTAACCGGTCTAGGTCTCACCATAGACCAAGAGTAACAATCTAGATCACACCCTCAAGGACACCCTAGCCTTAGATGTGCAAGATGCTCCTAGCACTTTCAAGATATGCAATATCTCCTCCTAGTACTCTCCTCTTTTCCTCTTGGACCTTACCAAATGCTCTCAGGTATTCCACTGGCCAAGAGAGGTCTCCAAGACCCCAGCAATGAAGTTATATAGGCTCCCAACCTCAAACTAGTTGTTACCTCATGAAGTTGCCTTTCTACAGCCAATAATCGGACCGTTCGGTCACTCCCAGACTGGACTGTCTGGTCTCTCTAGAACTGTTCCCAAAACCGTTGGCTGCACTGTCTAGACAACTTTCCTGAACTGACTAGACTGTTCGGTCAATAGACCGGACCGTCCGGTTCATTTCTCTCTCCAGTCCAGGAGCCCTCGTGAAAGTGCATCCTCTCTGTTGTTTGCTGCACTCCTACTGACTGGACCGTCCGGTCAGCAGACCGGACCATCCGGTCTATTCAGAGTCTCCTACTGGCAGACTTATTGCTCCTCACTCTAAGTCCTGGACAACTCTCCATAGAGACCGGACAGTCCGGTCTCCACTGACACCTCTGTCTGGTCTCTATGTACAGAAGCTAAAACTTGTCGTCCTCACTTGACTTCGTTTCCCGGCTTCTCCGAGCAGCTCCTTGGCTTCTCCACTGTCACCTAGTGCCTATGATTTCACCGAGCAACCTTGCACATCACTGACTAGACATGACCTAAGAGGATGACCTAGACCCCCTTGATAGTCTGGTCTTTCCTTTGGACACAAAGCCCTAACAACTAGTCAAGTGTTTCAAACACTTGCACCATAGCTTGTTCTCTGCTTTGATCCATCTCCATCAACCCTTGGACTCCATTAAGTTCACAAGCCTCCATGCTTGTGGTCATTGTCATCCATCGCCAAGGCAACAATCATCCATATGATTTATAATAGAGTTTAGAGATGATTCCTACATAGACAACACTCGTGTAGATATTAGCCCACAATTTCATAGTTGTCATCTATCACCAAAACATCCATACCTCGGGGATCCAATCATCAATGGTCATGAAGCTTACACTCAAGCAGGGTTGTCTAGCGATAGCGTACCCACTAGTATAGAAGTTAGTTACCGACCCATATTAGTGGATCGTTTTCATGCCCTGAAGTAAGCTAACAGTTGAAAGACTTGAGGTTGTACCAAGAAATAGGTGTAAGCGCTCAACTTGAGTAACTAGGATTTCACGCATGACTTAGATATATTAGAAAGATATATTTTAGGAATCTTAAGACTTAGACTTGTTGTCCTCTCGGCTAGCTTAACTGATCTTTTTTATATGTTTTAGTGTGGATTTCTCCTGTGTTGCTACCCCCATGTTATCATTGAACATTCTTACCCCCGTCATTGGTCAGTTGGTATAGTTCTTGTAGTTATATCTTTGTTAAACCAAGATAATCTTACGTCTACTTTCCCAGAGGAAAATAAATACGATACCTTGGAATACTTCTCGGTGAAATGCTACAATTGTGTTCCATACGCTTGCGGATTAATTCACTTTATTCTTAAAGCATAACAAATGCCAATAATCATTTCTGGCGCCGTACTAGGAATAATGATATTCTTAATGCGACGTTAAAACGTCTAGGCCTCATGAATGGCAGCGCACTCATTGCAAGCATCCAACTTTAGCCATCCCATCAACCCCTCCTTGCTCCCAACACTCAACACAAAGTTCTAATAAAAGCAAGCAAGTGGATCACATGGCACATGGACCTAGCCCTCTCCCATCACCACAAAACCAATCATACAACAAAAGGAGGAGGAGGACCTGCCGCCTGGCAAGGCCTGCCACCCGATATGGGTCGCCGCCCGGCATGTCCCGCCGCCTAGCTTGGGATGTTGCCCTTCATGCCTCCTCTCGAGGCTCATTCACTAAATTCTTCACCCCTCAACCTTTAGCTTAAAACACTCTTCTCCCTCACATCTCTCTCCCTTTGCACTCCCTCTTTCTTGTCACTAGTCCCTTTTGTAAGTGCACTTCGAACATAGGAATAAAAGTGTGCTGCAATAAAACCAACTAAAGAAAGATTGCTGCTACCCTTGCATGTTTGAACAACTAACACTTGGACTACTAACCGAACGACTAATTGCTAACCTTTATTATCATATTGTCCTTTGGGTATTGTGTCCAAGTAACCCTTTTGCTGCAATGACGAACATTTGGAGGGCCCTCTACACCAAGTTCAGCAGCATCTCAAGTCATGGGAGACGCATCCCAAGTGAGCGCTTAGAAGCTGAACACTTAGAAGCTTCATATGGGCATGCTCCAAGTTATCACTCGGAAACAATGTCCATATCCGAGGCTGCAACAGTGGCAAGTGAACAAGGAGGAGAAGATGAAGAATTTGAGAAGTTCATGGAGAGTGAAGAGAACATGGTGTTCAACGACTTTGACAAGCAATGCAAGTTCACCGCCGTTAAATACCGAGAGTTCATGTACGTGCGCAAGTTCAACCACAACTTCCTCGAGTGAATCGGCGTCCTCGCTGATTTTGAGTACTTGCTCAACAAGGCGGGGTGGTACCATTTCTATCACCTCAATGAATATGGTTATAAAGGGCTTACTATCGAATTTCTTTGCACCTTGAAAGTTCATGCCCATGAGTCAAACAAAACAAGCACTTTCTATGAATTTCATCTTTTTGGTGAAACCTACAAACAGTCCTTAAAAGAAATTAGCAATTATCTTGGTTTTGACCATAAGGCCATTTTAGATATTGATAAACTTAAAGGTTTCACACCACAAGGACTTTGGGCAAAGATAGGAAATCCCTTTACGGGGCAAGAACGCACTAGTGACATTCATACCGCATCGTTCCATATAATTCACCATTTTATCACTCACTACCTAACCCCTCAGGGTGATGTATGTTCGGTGAGTAGTTTGGATAAAGCCTATCTCCATGCTTTAATCAAGAAGATTAAAATGAACCCCACGTTTTTCCTCATCAAGCATTGGCTCACCTTAGCATTCAGGCAACAAGGACCCATTACTTTTATGCCTTTTGTCACTAGAATTGCTAGAAAGGTTGGCGTGTTTTGTAGAGCTAGAATAGATTGTCTCCCTAGCGCTCCTTTGTTAGGAGAAGATCATTTCTTGCAAGACCACTTTTTGAAAGAGGAGAACAATACGTACTTCATGCTTTATCTGGGGCATGACATAGAAATTGAGTTGCCTAACCCCCAACTCACTATTATTGGTAAAAAGAACTTTGTGTACAAATTGCATGCTTCCTTGCAGCGTGCAAGACATAGTGTTGCGGCAGATAGACCAAGAACAAGAGCACAACTTCGTTGAGAGGAGCAGCAGCACAGAACCGCAATGAACACGCCTCATATAGGTGAATCGAGAGCTCCTCAATACAATTGGGAGCAGCCACAATTCCCCGGTTTTGCGAGTTCATCGACCAACTGCACTACCTCATTCCTATGACAACTATGAGCCCTACGGGATGGGGAGTTACCCCCAACATCATGGAGGAATAGGCACTTCTTGCTTCGCTCGATTCACATCAAACAACTTTTGAGAGTTGCAAGAAGATATGCAATACTTGGCTGCCAATGCCAATGAGACCAACATTCAAACACAAGAAATACAAGAAGCCATAAGGGAAGAACAAGAATGGCGACAACAAACAATAGAACAAGTTCAGAAAAACATCTCCATGCTGGACCAACTGTCCGGCCACTTCAGCATTGAGTATCAACCGCCGCCGTGAACGCCATCTAAGCTTAAGTCTTGCAAAGACCTAAGCTTGGGGAGGTACCCAAACCACGGTGCGCCATTTGTTCTATCCTGTCGCGGTCTTTCTCTAGTTCAGTCATTTTGTTTCCTTTTGTATATACCTAACCAAAAAAATCAAAAAAAAATCAGGGTTGATAAAATTAAAAAAAACCCCAAAAAGATTTTAGCTTTCAAGGAAAACCATAAAAATTTGCAAAACCAAAATGAACAAAAAGATTTCCTGTTTTGAATAAAATTTGAGAACTTGGTCTCTACCTTGCCAATGGAAAAGATGAATAGTTGCTCTATTAGCTCCTTTTGAGTCTCAAGTATTCAACCTCCACTCCTCATGTTTTTGTGGGTAATGGTAGACCGGCATGATCATAGCACTAGTCCCTCTATGTTTTAGTGGATGCAAAATAGCTAATAAACACCAAGTCTAGTTGTTGGAGTTTATGATATGGCTTGTTTTGGATGAGTCTATGATCTCCTTATGATTAGAGTCCAATGATATCTTTCAAAACCATGCTGCAACAAAAACCCCCTACTTGGTGCACATCTTCCGCATGATAGACAATTTCCTACCATGGCCAAATATTGATTAGCAAAACCATGTCTATGCCATTTATGCATGCATTGAGTTTAGTTAGGATTTGATCCTTATGAGGGACTTGCACTTCCAAAGCCAATCATTTTCCTTTGTGTTATCTTTAAGTTCTCAAATTAATCATGCTTGGTTATGCGGTTTCCACATCAATATCATGCATCCACTTCACCAAGCATGTTACCTAAAATATTTCTTTTTGTGAGCCTTTGATCCCATTAAAAGATTATGGTCCTCCCAGAAAATTTCTCACAAAAAGTTTACAAAAAAAGATGTTTGAACCATTGAATTAGCTTCTTTACACCATGAGAGCAGAAAGAAGGAAACAAAGAAAGAAACAAACAAACAAAAGAAAGAAAAAGTTTATCAGCTCTCATGGATGTGCTATATCAAAATGTTTCAAGGCTCATTCAATAATAAAATAAATATATCTTTGAGAAAAAATATAGGACCATCCTTTTGCTCTAGCACAAAAATCCAGTCTTTGGGACAAATCTGCACCCAAGACCTTTGTAGTTGTCCTAGCCCATTCCTTCACGTGAGTCCGTTCTCTCCCTCTCCCATGGTCATTATTTCTATATTATTGCAATGAGGAAGTGCAATGTCTTTTTGTTAGGACCATCTCTTAGCTTAACAATACATGCATGCTAAATGCGTGTCACACCCAGTTTTAAGGCCAAAACCGAATGCTTTTGTATATGTGCTCAGGATCAAGTTTTCACGCATACAGGACAAAAGTGAAGTAACAGTAAATAACCAATGTCATTATTATAATATCATACCATTATTACATAGTCTGGAATACATCAAGAATATAAAAGAAAATAGCGGAATAATCCATAACGCCACAGGCAGTCCACCGGGGGTCGCACGCCGAGTCATAGTAGTCCTCATCCACGTAGTCCATCTCGCCAGCGTCGTCTGAGCAGCAGTAATATAGCAACAACACAGAGAAAACTAAAACGCGTGAGTACATAAAGTACTCAGCAAGTGGGGGAAAGTAATGACATGCAGGCTAAAACAAGAATAGGCTTGACACGGGTTTACTCCACTACGCATCCTATGACTCAATTATACAAGCATTCTATTTACTAGGTGAAAAGTAGCCCAACAGGTTAACCACCTATCCAATACTATCGGTTGCCCACTGATAGCAAAACTATGAGCTACCCACTCGTACTAGAACACTACAGGTTACCCACCTGTAGCTACCCCCAAATCTGGTTACCCACCAGATCCACCCAAGTATCCATCTAATCGTGTGAGGATCCAGGCTGCTCTTGATTGTGACCACGGCTATTATAACAGTTTTACACTCTGTAGAGGTTGCACAACTTTACCCATAGGTTGGTGATTCCATCACCCGTCGGTAACTAAAGTCTCCCTGTTGCCAACACACTACCGTAGGTGTGAGGCAAGGAGATCACCACGTGGTCTTTCAAAGCGCTTCCCAGCTTGCAAAACATCCACGCTAAGGTTTCATCGCTGCGGAATTAACCATCCCTACAGAAGCCCCCTCCGGCACCGTGGCTACAAGTAACCCTTCATCACCTGAGGCCGAAAGTAACCCTCTCGTCCTCCTTCCTCGAATGCGTGCAAAACTGGGAAAACATCTAATACTAAACCATGCCTACCCGTATCAGCCCTGTGCTTTGTGCTGCTTTCCTGGGTGCCGCTCCACGAATTTGGTTTTTATGACCACAAGTAGGCGCTACCACAAACCAAATAGTACATTACCCGTACTTGTGCATACCCGCACTATCATCAACATTCTCCTACTTGGGTCATCTAAATTACCCAAATGATAATTAGGTTCAAGTGAATATTAGGCCAGTTTATTGTTATTCATTTTTAATCCCCCAAAATACTGCACTAGCATGACATACCCAAAAACCTGTACACTCAATCATAACTCAGGCGACAAGGAATAATAGACAAGCATGCATGAAAATAAACTAATCCTTAATAGGTGCAAAATGGTCAAGGGCACTTGCCTTAAAGATGTCACTCCTCTGTCACACCCAGTTTTAAGGCCAAAACTGAATGCTTCTGTATACGTGCCCAGGATCAAGTTTTCACGCATACAGGACAAAAGTGAAGTAACAGTAAATAACCAATATCATTATTATTAATATCTCAATTCATTGTTACATAGCATGGATTACATCAAAGCATAAAAGAAAACGGCGGAAGGATCCATAACTCTACAGGCAGTCCACCGGGGGTCGCACGCCTAGTCATAGTAGTCCTCATCCACATAGTCCATCTCGCCAGCATTGTCTGAGCAGCAGTAATATAGCAACAACACAGAGAAAAGTAAAATGCATGAGTACAGAAAGTACTCAGCAAGTGGGGGAAAGTAATGACATGCAGGCTAAAACAAGAATAGGCTTGACACGGGTTTACTGCACTACGCATCCTATGACTCAATTATACAAGCATCCTATTTACTAGGTGAAAAGTAGCCTAGCAGGTTAACCACCTGTCCAACACTATCGGTTGTCCATCTATAGCAAAACTATGAGTTACCCACTCATACTAGAACACTACAGGTTACCCACCTGCAGCTACCCCCAAATCTGGTTACCCACCAGATCCACCCAAGTATCCATCTAATCGTGTGAGGATCCAAGCTGGTTACCCTACTGTGAGAAGCCTCCACGGACATGATCCTCCACTGCCTGAGGAGTAAGAGTGGTAACAGTGGCAGTATGGGGTGGAGCTGAAGCTGTAGCTTTCTCTGGGGCGGTCTGGGAGTCTGCACGAGTAGTGTGCACAATGTCTGAAAACAGACTCCTGACCGGTATGTGCTGTGAGCTGGAGGGTCCTGCCAGCTGCGAGGTTGAAGAGTGTGATGGTGAGACAAACAACGCAAATACAGAGAAAGCTGACACAGGGGAGAGCTGTGCTGAAGAGAAAGTCTGTCTTGCTCCTCCTATCGATAAGACCGCTAAAAGTGACAGTCCACTGGACTGAGCTATCATCAAAGCTATGAAGGGTCCATGTTGAGTCAGTAGCTGCTGGTACTGAGGGAACACCGAAGGTCCTGACTGCTGACCGGCATGCCTTTGGGTCAACTCCGTCATCTGAGTCATCGGGGCTATAAGTAGTGCAGACTACTGCCTTTGAATCTCTACCTAGCTCTTGATGACTTCCATAATCTGACTTCTGTCCTCCAAGACACTCTGAATAAACTCTCCTAGCCGTCCTGCAAGTGCTGTCATAGTGACAGTGTCCTCAGACTGCAAACCAGTCGGCTAGGGAGGTGCTTCTATGCTGGCTAACTCAGGAACCACCGTCTATGGCTGAGCTACCCGCTCGTGAAGTACCGGTGACTCCTGCTCCTCCTCTCCTGTGTGCTGGCTAGAGGTAGACTGTGATCCCCTGGGGACTTGAGGTACGTAGCTGGTGGTCACCTCGGGGAAAGCCTCGTAGTGCTCCTCCATCACTAGGCCCATCCTGCTCAAGAGATAGCAGATGTAGGGGTCGTAGACCAAGTGACATCCTCCAACTCTCTCAGAGATGACCACCTCCATCTCTCCAATGAGAAGGTCCGCCAAGTCGAAAGTCTGCCTCTTTAGAATGGCTGCTACAGCCCACTGGTGTAATAGTGTGAACTCCTCTCTATAGCCAGACCTGGGTATGATAGTTCTTGTGACTATCGCTCTCACCACCTTGGCCTCTACAGTGAGTCTTGCAGGGCCTCTCTCAAAGCCTGGGGTGTGCGGAGGTGGGAAAGCAATCTACACTAGGTCGTATGAAGGCAGCTTCCCTCCCTGAGGTCTGCGGGGTGGCTCCAGTGTACTGTAGGCACTCCTGTAAAGCTGGAAGTCTAAAGCCAAGAGTTCTAGGTTGGTGATCAAGTCCTGCCTGGTGACTCGCTGTGGCTGCCCTCTCAATAGGAACCAGAACTCTGAGCGGTCTCTGGCAACCCACAGCGTCGCATAGAGCTTGAGGACCACGTCCTCTCTGAACTTGTGTGGAGCAGTAACTAGCTCTGCTAGCCTGGCAGTACGTGAAGTACTGCTCCATGTCTGTGCTGGTGGCCCTCCTTATGGCCTGGTAGGTCGTGTACTGCTGTGGCATGAAGACTCTGTCCTTGCCCCTCAGGCTAAGGTAACGTCTCAAACTCTCTCCAATCCTCCTCTGGAGGGGTGTCCAGTACCTCTCTCCAGCAACGGTGTCTCTAGCGAAAGGAACCCACTGCTCGAAAGGCACCAAGCAGAGTACCTTAAGGTCCTTTACAGGAACCTTAAGTATATCCAACTCTCCGGCTGCCTGTCCCTGTCTTACAGCCTCCTAGTGCACACCTCACAGGTGCACCTCGGGTCTCCTATCCGATGAGCTGTCCTCGGGGGATTAGTCTACTTAGCCTCCTCCTCTGAATCATTATCCTCCTCCTTAACAAGCTCCACAGACTCAGACTCTGAGGTCTCCTCCTCTGACTCCTACTCAGACTCCTCCACCAGCCGCCTAGAGGATCCCTAATCCGCAGTTCTCAATGATCTACCCTGATGGGAAACTGGAGTATGTTGCGGCCATGGTGGTGGCACAACTCCGACTACCAGAGGTGCAGTCCTCTACCTGGTGCTCCTCCTCAGTCCCTGAGTGTCACGAGGCTGCTCTAGGATCAGCCGAGTCCCTGGTGTCCTCCGAGACTCCTCCATGGCATCTAGGTGCTTAGTCACTCTCCTGGCTCTCTCTAACTCTGGGTCTAGCCTCGGTCTCTTCTTGGTCTTGGGCTTCTCAGGCATCTTCCCCTTGCCCTTGTCCTGTCCTGACCCTGCTATCTGACTGCTGCTCTGCTGTTATAGCACGCATATAGGTGTAGATGGGATAAGCATAGAAACCTAATACATCTATAAGCAAAGCACCGCTAGGAAAGAATGCGCAATACAAATCCTAGCACTGAATGAAGGACATGATCAGTAGGCAAGTACGCAAAGTAACAGCAGTGATCATCGACTATATGTGGCTGGTGCGAGTCATCTAGTGTGCAGTCAAATAATGGGCAATAAATCTAACTGTAGACTAATCTGTTGATAGATCCTAGACATGCAATTAATGGATAATCAAGAAATTAATTGCATCTATGTTGAGCCAACTAATTAATTAATGCAACTAAAAGATGGGAAATTTATCTAAATTGCTTAGAAATCAGGACATATATGGATGAAGGAGTGATTAGCACGATGCCCTGGGGGATGTCGATACACCAAGATCAACAAACACACCGGAATGCGCTCCAAACATCAAAAAAATCAAGACTCGAGCTTTTTGGCTATAGAGAGCGAGAAGGAGGAGGCAATCTGTGGAGCTCGGGTTCGGCTTTGGTGGCGTGTGTGCGCGTGTGCGGGGGAGGGGGGAATCAGCAACGGCGCTAGAGCTGCTGGCGGTGGTGGCGCTGTGCGCGAGGCAAGGTGGCAAGGCGGCTCTGGAGCTTCACGGCGATGGCGAGGCGTGCGGGGCAAGGCGTGTGCGCGGGCGACCTGCAACGGTGTGGCGGCGGCACTACTATGGTCGTAGGCGGTGGGTGCGTGCGTGGGCGAGGGTGAGCGGGAGCAAGGTCACAGCGACGACAAGTTCGGCAGGTGGGCGCGTGAACAGCGGCATCGGGGCGAGCTCTCGGCTTTGGTGTAAAATAGAGAAGAATCCAAAGGAATTTGACCTAGGTCAAAAATCCACGAACGGCCGAGATCAAATCAATGACGGATCAATGGTCCAGATTGGAAGTGGCTTCGCGCGACCAACTGAACTGATCGGACGGTCCGCTCACTAGACCAGACTGTCCGGTCACTTCGGAAGATTGGAAACCAGTGTTCTAGATGAATAGAACTGTTGTAGACCAGACTGTTTTGTCTTTGCTGAGAGAATCATTTGGTATCCATTTCCTATTTCCCGAAGCACTGTGCAAAGCTACACAGACCGGACTGTACGGTCACTAGACCGGACCATACTGTCATTTCCAAAAAATTGTTGAGTCAAGGAATTTCTCCAATTTCCAAGTGCCCTTGCTAAAGGCACAAACAAACACCGTACTTGGAATATAGAGGGAACTCTCAAACACTCATTTTCAAATAGTGGCACTTTATGGCCTCATAGTTTTCACAAATGCCAAATGAAGGTCGAGCAAATAAGAACCAAGGTAAATAAGAACCAAAGGGTATGTATGAGCCTTAGTCTACGAACTGCGCGAGTAGATTTAACCTTGGAATTCATAAGAGCTTGCTCAATGGGCATGAAGCACAATCCTTTCCTTTTTTCACACTTATGGAGATGTAATCTCAAATAGAACATGAGGCACAAATATCTCCAAGTGTGACAAGCCTCCTTTGTGTTTCCTATATGATGCATGCAACAAGCATTTTACATATGCAGTGAAAGTAAACATGCCATGTGAATGCAACCAATATTAAAAACACGACACAAAGGAAACCTAACAATGTCAAGTTTGAACCCCTCCCAAGCTTACTCACTATAAGCCATGCCCTTGCCTTGAGAGAAGTCAAACCACCATCTCAAGCACTCCCCCTTGCTTATAGCTATCTTGGACGGGTTAGACATTGACTAATTTTTATGTGTTTTTCTTTTAGTTATTTACACATGCATGGATGCAAAGCATACTAGTCACAAAGGAGTCCTAGTTACAATGCAATGCAAGAGAAAGGAAAACACACTACAACTACCAAGAACAAACACGATTACCTCCCTCGTGAGTAGATAGGTCGTTGAGGTCCATGTAACTTGTGGTGGACTTTACATGATCTTCATGGAAGTGCTCGGTCCACCACCATCACCATCTAGGTCTTGTTCTTGCACAGCCACTTGTACGTAGCCGATCTCTCAAGATCAACAATGCCCTTAGGCACCCATATGCTCTTGACCTTCCTCTTCTTGTTCGGTGGTTCCAAGGCCTTAGCTTTCACCTTGCCATCCTTGTTCCTAAAAAGCTTGAAATGTGTGTTCTCATGGAACAAATTAGCATTAGGTAAAATATTGGAACTTCTCACCATGGGACAATCCTTGGTGGCGTGGCCATCCTTGCAACACCTCTCGCAATAGTAGTCGTCGGTGAGAAGGGGTTTGATTCATGAGGGGATGGAATCACTCGTCCCTGTGATGTTGATGGCAGCGGGATATGAGCCAAGTCCCCGGTGGGAGACATTGTTCACAAGGTTCCTCCCAAGAATCTCCTTGTGGATGGCTCTACCACGTGTGAGCCTCTCAAAGCCATCCATCACCATCTTCCTCTCTTCATTGAGCTTGTGATATTCTTCCAAAATGAATGGCTCAAGAGAAGAAACCTCGACCGAGGTGGTTAGTTCATCACACATAGTAGAAGCATCACTCTTAGATGAACTAGGGGAGGGAGAGGCAAGGTTCCCAACATTGATGGCCTCGTAAGTGATCTCAAGGGCCTTGAACTTCTCATGAAGCTCTACATGATCACCCTTGAGTTTGTCATAACTCTTGTTTAGGGCCTCATGAGGTGTGACAAGGTACTTGAGCTCACTCTCAAGCTCACCGACATGGTCCTTATACAACTTACACTCTTTTCTTACCACATCCAACATTTTGGATTTCTTGATGACGATGTCGCGGGCTTGCTCAAGCATACTCCAAAGCTCGGCACATGAGAGCTCCTCATCATCGCTATCATCACTGCTCTCATCCTCACTCTCCCCAAGTTGGCTCATGGCCATGAGGCACGTGGGAGGTGGAGGAAGAGCTCGTGTAGGTGTGGTCTTGATCATGGCTAGGCCAGCCACTTCTTCATCACTTGAGGAACAGGACTCATCACTTGAGTTGTCGCTTGTCCACTCTCCAACACGAGCCTTGCGAGAGAACTTCTTCTTATAGTCTTGAGCCTTGCCTTGGCCTTTTCTCTTGTCCTTATTGAAGTACCTCTTCTTCTTGTGCTTGGCCTTGGGGTCTTCTTCTTCTTCTTCACTTGAGTCTTGTGACTTGAATGCTTCTTTCTTGGGCTTTGGGCACTCTCGGACAAAGTGATTCTTTGAGCCACAATTGAAGCACTTGCCCCTTGACTTGGAAGCAAACTTGTTCCTGAAGTTCTTCATCTTCTTCATGAGAAGAGCCAAGTCCTCAGTCAAGTCACCCTCATCATCATGTTCTTCATCATCATCCTCAATGATCACCTTCTTCTTGTTCTTCTTGCTCTTGCTAGATTCTTGCTTGTCAGCCGGTAGAGCTGGATTGGATGGTTGAGGATCATCCAACCCCAACTTATAGCTCTCGAAGGCTGTGATCTTGCCATGTACCTCCGTCATGGTCTTGGTCTTGAGGTCACCTTGCAAGATGAAGGTGATGATGGACTCATACTTAGGGTCTTTGAATAGCCTCAAGAATCTTATTATCACCTCAACGGGCTTCATCTTGAAGTCATCCCCAAGTGCATTGATCTCCTCCACTAGTACATGAAAACGAGAATGAATAGTATTAGCTCTCTTGTGTGGCAATCTACTGGAGTTATCGTACTTGTTCTTCAGCACATAGTATCTTTCCTCTTTGACATCACTGGTGCCCTCATAGAGCCCCTGAATCTTAGTCCACGTACCATGTGCAGAGGAACTAGCATCTAGCTGAGCGAAAACATCCTTAGAGATGCAAGCAAACAGAGCATTCTTGGCCATAGCATTACACTTATTATAGTCAGGCTCAAGTAGGTTCACATTCGCATCGGACTCGTGAGTGACCGATCATATCTCTGGATCAAGGGACTGAAGGTATGCTTGCATGCAAGCCTTCCAATAAGCATAGTCCTCACCATTAAACATGGGAACATTCCCCGTCTGTCCCGGCATCCTTACTCAAGGCGGTGAAGCCTCAAAGATGAGCACTTGGATCTGATACCATTTGTAAAGACTGAAGGCGTACCGAGAGGGGGGTGAATTGGTAAGACGCTCACGAATCCAATTACTTCAAATTCCACTACTTGAGTCTAACACGATAAGCAACCTAAGAAATTCTAGTAGGCCAAGACCCTACACATGCTAGTGTTCATGATATGATAAAGAGTGGAAGCCAATCACACTAGCCTATGCAAGCCACAAGTCACCCTACTCATTAGAGCACACAATTGCAGAATAGTAAAAAGAGGGTCAAGGAATGCTCATGATTTTTTCCCAAGGTCTCGGAGGGATGGCGCCTTCCTCTAATCCTCGTTGGACCACTCCCGCCGAAGTCCCGGTCCCTCCTGCCACTAAGTGGAGTTCTCACCCATGAGCCCGCAATCACTCCTAGAGTGAAGACACGGTGTGTGTCACCGCTGCACAAGGCACAAGATTGCCTCCCTCGAGAACTTGCCGAACTCCCCGAGCCAACACGGGCGCTCACTAGCGATGCCCCTTTCAATGGCGGGCTCAAACCATGTACAGATGTGTGACTGCCTTCACAACCGATCATGATAGGCTCGATCACCGACACCTAACCGGTCTAGGTCTTACCATAGACCAAGAGTAACAATCTAGATCACACCCATAAGGACACCCTAGCCTTAGATGTGCAAGATGCTCAAGCTACTCTTCTCTAGCACTCTCAAGATATGCAATATCTCCTCCTAGTACTCTCCTCTTTTCTCTTGGACCTTACCAAATGCTCTCAGGTATTCCACTGGCCAAGAGAGGTCTCCAAGACCCCAGCAATGAAGTTATATAGGCTCCCAACCTCAAACTAGTCATTGCCTCATGAAGTTGCCTTTCTAGACCCAATGATCGGACCGTCCGGTCACTCCCAGACTAGACCGTCTAGTCTCTCTAGAACGGTTCCCAAAACCATTGGCTGCACTGTCCAGACAACTTTCCTGAATTGACCGGACTGTCCGGTCACTAGACCGGACCGTCCGGTACATTTCTCTCTCCATTCCAGGAGCCCTCGCAAAAGTGCATCCTCTCTGTCGTTTGCTGTACTACTACTGACCGGACCGTCCGGTCTGTTCAGAGTCTCCTACTGGCAGACTTATTGCTCCTCGCTCTAAGTCCTGGACAACTCTCCATAGAGACTGGACAGTCCGATCTCCACTGACCCCTCTGTCTGGTCTTTATGTACAGAAGCTAAAACTTGTCGTCCTCGCTTGACTTCGTTTCCCGGCTTCTCCGAACAGCTCCTTGGCTTCTCTACTGTCACCTAGTGCCTATGATTTCACCGAGCAACCTTGCACATCACCGACTAGACATACCTAAGAGGATGATCTAGACCCCCTTGATAGTCTGGTTTTTCCTTTGGACACAAAGCCCTAACAACTAGTCAAGTGTTCCAAACACTTGCACCATAGCTTGTTCTTCGCTTTGATCCATCTCCATCAACCCTTGGACTCCAACAAGTTCACAAGCCTCCATGCTTGTGGTCATTGTCATCCATCGCCAAGGCAACCATCATCCATATGATTTATAATAGAGTTTAGAGATGATTCCTACATAGACAACACTCGTGTAGATATTAGCCCACAATTCCATAGTTGTCATCTATCACCAAAACATCCACACCTCGGGGATCCAATCATCAATGGTCATGAAGCATACACTCAAGCAAGGTTGTCTAGCGATAGTGTACCCACTAGTATAGAAGTTAGTTACCGACCCATATTAGTGGATTGTTTTCATGCCCTGAAGTGAGCTAACAGTTGAAAGACTTGAGGTTGTACCAAGAAATTGGTGTAAGCGCTCAACTTGAGTAACTAGGATTTCACGCATGACTTAGATATATTAGAAAGATATATTTTAGGAATCTTAGACTTAGACTTTTTGTCCTCCTGGCTAGCTTAACCGATCTTTTTTATTTGTTTTAGTGTGGATTTCTCCTATGTTGCTACCCCCATGTTATCATTGAACATTCTTACCCCCGTCATTGGTCAGTTGGTATAGTTCTTGTCGTTATATCTTTGTTAAACCAAGATAATCTTACATCTAGCTTCCCAGAGGAAAATAAATACGATACCTTGGAATACTCCTCGGTGAAATGCTAGAATTGTGTTTCGTGCGCTTACGGATTAATTCACTTTATAGTTAAAGCATAACAAACGCCAATAATCATTTCTGGGGCTGTACCAGGAATAATGATATTCTTAATGCGATGTTAAAACGTCTAGGCCTCATGCATGGCAGGGCACTCATTGCAAGCATCCAACTTTAGCCATCCCATCAACCCCTCCTTGCTCCCAACACTCAACACAAAGTTCTAATCAAAGCAAGCAAGTGGATCACATGGCACATGGACCTAGCCCTCTCCCATCACCACAAAAGCAATCATACAACAAAAGGAGGATGAGGACCTACCGCCTGGCATGGCCTGCCACACGGTATGGGTCGTCGCCCGGCATGTCCCGCCGCCCAGCTTGGGATGTTGCCCTTCATGCCTCCTCTCGAGGCTAATTCACTAAATTCTTCACCCTCAACCTTCAGCTTAAAACACTCTTCTCCCTCACATCTCTCTCCCTTTGCACTCCCTCTTTCTTGTGAGCAAGGATGAAGTGTTTCATCACTTTTGGAGCTTAGCTTTTGAAGTTGTTCAAGGAACTCCCTGGTGCATTATGAGCAATTCACAGTGATAATGGCACCGAGTTCAAGAACTCCTCCTTTGATGCTTTCTGTGTTGAGCATGGTATTGAGCATCAGTTTTCAGCACCTCGGGTTCCCCAGCAGAACGGTGTGGTTGAAAGAAAGAACAGAACCTTAGTGGAGATGGCCCGGACGATGCTCGATGAGCATAGGACTCCGAGGCGGTTCTGGGCTGAGGCCATTAGCACTGCTTGCTATGTTTCCAATCGGATTTTCTTGCGCTCAATTCTTAATGTGACTTCTTATGAGATGCATTTTGGGAGAAAGCCCTCGGTTTCTCATTTGCATGCCTTTGGTTGCAAGTGCTTTATTCTCAAGCGTGGCAATCTTGATAAGTTTGAGTCAAGGTCTTTCAATGGAATCTTTCTTGGTTACTCTCTTCATGGTCATTCCTACAGAGTTTTGAATTTGGAGACTAACACCATCGTAGAATCCTGCGATATAACCTTTGATGAATCAAACTCTTGTGCAAGGAATGTGATTGAGTCTGCAGGTGACAAGGAGATGAAGGAGAGCATCTTAGTAGAAGAGGACCTTCTGGGCTTGGATGATGATGATGATGAGTCATTCCATCCCACATCTGAGCTTGTTCCTGCTGTTACCACTAGTCCAGCAGAGGGTCCAGAAGCTTCGACATTGACTTCAGTCGAGCAAGCTCCAGCTGTGGTTGAGGGGGAGGTACACTCTTAGAGAGAGGCTCCTCACCACATTCAGCATCAACATCCACCTCAACATATGATTGGTAATCTCTATGAAAGGACAACAAGGTCAAGGTCTGCACATCTTGCTTGCTTTACCAATTCTCTCTTTGTTGCAACCTTTGAACCCTGGGATGTTGGACCCGCACTATCTGATGAACATTGGGTTAATGCCATGCATGAGGAGTTGTAAAACTTTGAGAGAAACAAAGTCTGGACCCTTGTAGAGCCTCCCAAAAATGTCAATGTCATAGGAACCAAGTGGGTGTTCAAAAACAAACATGGGGAGGATGGTGAGGTTATGATAAACAAGGCTAGACTAGTTGCTCAAGGTTTTAGCCAAGTGGAGGGCTTAGATTATGATGAAACCTTTGCTCCTGTTGCTTGCATAGAAGCCATTAGGATCTTGCTTGCATTTGCTGCCTCCAAGGGCATTAGACTTTATCAAATGGATGTCAAGAGTGCTTTCCTAAATGGTTTCATAGAGGAAGAAGTGTATGTGAGGCAACCCCCTCGCTTTGAGCACCACAAATACCCAAACCGTGTGTACAAGCTTCAGAAGGCTTTGTATGGGCTAAAGCAAGCACCTAGGGCGTGGTATGCTAGGCTTAAGACCTTCTTGCTAGAGTGTGGGTATGTCATGGGGTGTGTTGATAAATCCTTGTTCACTCTCAAGCATGGCAAAGACTTTCTAATGATTCAGATTTACGTGGATGATATCATCTTTTGTGGTTCCTCTCATTCTCTTGTGTCCAGGTTTCAGGAAGCTATGGAAAGTGAATTTCAGATGTCGATGATGGGAGAGCTCACCTTCTTTCTTGGGCTTCAAGTCAAATAGTGCAAGCAAGGCACTTTCATACATCACGCCAAGTACACGAAGAATCTCCTAAAGAAGTTCGACATGGTCAATGTGAAGTGGTTGTCTACACCAATGTCCACTACAACGGCTCTTGACCCTGATGAAGACTGTGAAGCGGTGGATCAAAGGGAGTACAGGAGCATGATTGGCTCCCTCTTGTACCTGACAGCAACAAGACCCGACATACATTTTGCGGTGTGTCTTTGTGCTCGCTTTCAAGCTTCCCCTAGGGTGACTCATCGCAAGGCTGTCAAGCGCATCTTCAGGTATCTCAAATACACCCTTGAGTTCAGTCTTTGGTACTCTGCACCTTCATCTCTTGATCTTATTGGGTATTCGGATGCGGACTTTGCTGAGTGTAGAATTGATAGGAAGAGCACTTCTGGTACTTGCCATTTCTGGGGTACTTCTTTGATCTGTTGGTCTTCTCGTAAGCAGTCGAGTGTTGCCCAATCGACCACAGAGGCTGAGTATGTAGCTGCTGCTAGCTGCTGCTCACAAATCCTATGGATTGTATCTACCATGTGAGATTATGGGTTGACTTTTAAGGGTGTTCCACTCATGTGTGATAACTCCAGTGCCATATGCTTAGCCAAAAACCCAGTCCAACATGGTAAGGTCAAATACATCAATGTGCGATTCCACTTCCTGAGAGACAATGTTGAGAAGGGGGATGTTGAGCTCAAATACATTGATACCAAAAACCAACTAGCTGATATCCTCACCAAGCCTCTAGATGCTTCGAGACATGCTTTTCCTCGGGGGGAACTTGGTGTTTGTCATCCCTATGGCATCATTTGAGGGGGAGTTGGTTTTCTCTTGTATATATGTATCTTACCATTTTTGCATTGCATCTCATATGTAATATATGCATTGGTAGATGAGCTTTGATTCTTATGCTTTCTTGCATTTCTCTTTGCTATGATTGAGGTTGAGCTAAGTTGTGTGGATGTGATAGTATTCTCTCATGCTTAGATTTTCTAGATGGCTTGTTATAAACTCATGTGAGCAACTTGCTAATCTTAAAGGTAAACTGAGCTTCTTGTGAACCATATGATCTAATCTTGCTAAAACTTGCTCACCATGTGTATAATTGCTTTTATCCTTGTTGAAGCTTGCATTGAGGATAGTCTAGAGGATGTCTTGGCTTTGGCACCTTGTGTTTGCGAAATGGAAGGCTTTGCAAATGTTTAGCTTATGATGAAACATTGTGGGAACGTGCGTTCCTATTGTCGCAAAGGCATGCTCTTTTGTCTTGTGCATATTCTTGAAAAATCTGCTAAGTTCTTTATCAAGAACTACTCAATAATGCTAAATCCAAACATTGTGACTTGAAGCCTCGGGGTGTTTGCCGTACCCAGTCGTGCGACCCTTCGCATGGATAAGAGGACACATGAGGATAAACTATAATCACTTGATCAACTGAGTCTCTGTTTCATATGTGAGCGTTTGTAGAGCTCATTTTCTACAAGTGCCTGTTGCCCTTGTTGAGATTGAAACTGGCTAGATTCCTATGATTCACTTGGTGCTTGTTTTGCCTTGGATGAGAGTACTTACACATGTGGTGGCAGATTTTTTCATGATGAGCAAAATTTGATTCTATCTAAGCTAGTCAATCTTTCTGCTGAGCCTGTATACCTCATGGTGTTTATGCCTTGCTATCTATTTTTTATCTTTGCATGATTGGGAGCTATTGCCTTTACACTTCATGGCACTATGGTTTTGGTTAGCAAAGTTAAATGCTTGTTTGCATAATTGTTGAAGCTCCTTAGATTTGCATTTTCATGCATTGCATGTTTGCTCGTTCTTTTGCCTCTTTGATGAGTTCATTGCCAAAGGGGGAGAAAATTTTGGGGTCATGCACAAATAATGCTAAGAAATTCATACGATCCATTTTGCACTACATGAGACCTACCACAACTTGAGGGGGAGCATACCATGATCTTGAGCGATTCGTACACTTTTCACATTTTTTGCGTCTCAAGTCGCTTTCTTTGCCAACTCTTGGTTTTGTGATCCCTACTTGCTAGATGGCTTGTTTTCACCTTTTCTTTGGGTTTGGCCATTTGGATGAGCTTATTCGGCTTCACATTTCAATCTCTAATCTTTGTGCACTTGGTGTTGTCAATGTACTCATCAAGGGGGAGATTGAGAAACCATGTGGATATGTGCCATGGTTTGCAATATATGTCATGAGTAATTGACTTGAGCGGATTTGGTGTTTGAGTTGAAATGTGGGAATCCAGGGATTGCATGGGTTTGCATATCATGGTTATGACTAACCGTAGTTGGTGGAGATATTGGTGATACTGCAGGAGATGGGAAATGTGTTTGTTTGTCTCATGTTGTGTAGGTCACTTTATTCTTAAAGCATAACAAACGCCAATAATCATTTCTGGCGCTATACCAGGAATAATGATATTCTTAATGCGATGTTAAAACGTCTAGGCCTCATGCATGGCAGGGCACTCATTGCAAGCATCCAACTTTAACCATCCCATCAACCCCTCCTTGCTCCCAACACTCAACACAAAGTTCTAATCAAAGCAAGCAAGTGGATCACATGGCACATGGACCTAGCCCTCTCCCATCACCACAAAAGCAATCATACAACAAAAGGAGGATGACGACCTTCCACCTGGCAAGGCCTGCCACCCGGTATGGGTTGCCCCCGGCATGTCCCGCCGCCCAGCTTGGGATGTTGCCCTTCATGCCTCCTCTCGAGGCTCACTCACTAAATTCTTCACCCCTCAACCTTCAGCTTAAAACACTCTTCTCCCTCACATCTCTCTCCCTTTGCACTCCCTCTTTCTTGTCACTAGTCCCTTTAGTAAGTGCACTTCGAACATAGGAATAAAAGTGTTCTGCAATAAAACAAACTAATGAAAGATTGCTGCTACCCTTGCATGTTTGAACAACTAACACTTGGACTACTAACCGAACGACTAATTGCTAACCTTTATTATCATATTGTCCTTTGGGTATTGTGTCCAAGTAACCCTTTTGCAGGGATGACGAACATTTGGAGGGGCCTCTACACCAAGTTCAGCAGCATCTCAAGTCATGGGAGACGCATCCCAAGTGAGCGCTTAGAAGCTGAACACTCAGAAGCTTCATATGGGCATGCTCCAAGTTATCACTCGGAAACAATGTCCATCCGAGGCTGCAACAGTGGCAAGTGAACAAGGAGGAGAAGATGAAGAATTTGAGAAGTTCATGGAGAGTGAATAGAACATGGTGCTCAATGACTTTGACAAGCAATGCAAGTTCACCGCCGTTAAATACCGAGAGTTCATGTCCGTGCGCAAGTTCGACCACAACTTCCTCGAGCGAATCAGCGTCCTCGCTGATTTTGAGTACTTGCTTAACACGGCGGGGTGGTATCATTTCTATCACCTCAATGAATACAGTTATAAAGGGCTTACTACCGAATTTCTTTGCACCTTGAAAGTTCATGCCCATGAGTCAAACAAAACAAGAACTTTCTATGAATTTCATCTTTTTCGTGAAACCTACGAACGGTCCTTAAAAGAAATTAGCAATTATCTTGGTTTTGACCATAAGGCCATTTTAGATATTGATAAACTTAAAGGTTGTCACTAGAATTGCTAGAATGGTTGGCGCGTTTCGCAGAGCTAGAATAGATTGTCTCCCTAGCGCTCCTTTGTTAGGAGAAGATCATTTCTTGCAAGACCACTTGTTGAAAGAGGAGAACAATATGTACTTCATGCTTTATCTGGGGCATGACATAGAAATTGAGTTTCCTAACCCCCAACTCACTATTATTGGTAAAAAGAACTTTGTGTACAAATTGCAAGCTTCCTTGCAGCGTGCAAGACATAGTGTTGCGGCAGATAGACCAAGAACAAGAGCACAACTTCGTTGAGAGGAGCAGCAGCACAGAACCGCAATGAACACGCCTCAGATAGGTGAATCGAGAGCTCCTCAATACAATTGGGAGCAGCCACAATTCCCCGGTTTTGCGAGTTCATCGACCAACTGCACTACCTCTTCCTATGACAACTATGGGCCTTGCGGGATGGGGAGTTACCCCCAACCTCATGGAGGAGTAGGCACTTCTCGCTCCGCTCGATTCACATCAAACAACTATTGGGAGTTGCAAGAAGATATGCAACACTTGGCTGCCAATGCCAATGAGACCAACATTCAAACACAAGAAATACAAGAAGCCATAAGGGAAGAACAAGAATGGCGACAACAAACAATAGAACAAGTTCAGAAAAACATCTCCATGCTGGACCAACTGTCCGGCCACTTCAGCATTGAGTATCAACCGCCGCAGTGAACGCCATCTAAGCTTAAGTCTTGCAAAGACCTAAGCTTGGGGAGGTACCCAAACCATGGTGCGCCATTTATTCTATCCTATCGCCCTCTTTCTCTAGTTGAGTCATTTTGTTTCCTTTTGTATATAGCTAACTAAAAAAAATCCATAAAAAATCAGTGTCGATAAAAATTAAAAAAAAGCCAACAAGATTTTAGCTTTCAAGGAAAACCATAAAAATTTGCAAAACCAAAATGAACAAAGAGATTTCCTGTTTTGAATAAATTTTGAGAACTTGGTCTCTACCTTGCCAATGGAAATGATGAATAGTTGCTCTATTAGCTCCTTTTGAGTCTCAACTATTCAACCTCTACTCCTCATTTTTTTGTAGGTAATGATAGACCGGCATGATGATAGCACTAGTCCCTCTATGTTTTAGTGGATGCAAAATGGCTAATAAACACCAAGTCTAGTTGTTGGAGTTTATGATATGGCTTGTTTTGGATGAGTCTATGATCTCCTTATGATTAGAGTCCAATGATATCTTTCAAAACCATGCTGCAACAAAAACCCCCTACTTGGTTTACATCTTCCGCATGATAGACAATTTCCTACCATGGCCAAATATTGATTAGCAAAACCATGTCTATGCCATTTATGCATGCATTGAGTTTAGTTAGGATTTGATCCTTATGAGGGACTTGCACTTCCAAAGCCAATCATTTTCCTTCGTGTTATCTTTAAGTTCTCAAATTAATCATGCTTGGTTATGCGGTTTCCACATCAATATCATGCAGCCACTCCACCAAGCATGTTACCCAAAATCTTTCTTTTTGTGAGCCTTTGATCCCATTAAAAGATTATGGTCCTCCCAGACAATTTCTCAAACAAAGTTTACAAAAAAAAATTTGAACCATTGAATTAGCTTCTTTACACCATGAGAGCTGAAAGAAGGAAACAAAGAAAGAAACAAACAAACAAAAGAAAGAAAAAGTTTATTAGCTCTCATGGATGTGCTATATCAAAATGTTTCAAGGCTCATTCAAAAATAACATAAATATATCTATAAGAAAAAATATAGGACCATCCTTCTGCTCTAGCACAAAAATCCAGTCTTTGGGACAAATCTGCACCCAAGACCTTTGCAGTTGTGCTAGCCCATTCCTTCACGTGAGCCCATTCTCTCCCTCTCCCATGATCATTATTTCTATATTATTGCAATGAGGAAGTGCAATGTCTTTTTGTTAGGACCATCTCTTAGCTTAACAATACATGCATGCTAAATGCGTGTCACACCCGGTTTTAAGGCCAAAACCGAATGCTTCTGTATACGTGCTCAGGATCATGTTTTCACGCATACAGGAGAAAAGTGAAGTAGCAGTAAATAACCAATGTCATTATTATAATATCATACTGTTATTACATAGTCTAGAATACATCAAGAATATAAAAGAAAATAGCGGAAGAATCCGTAACGCCACAGGCAGTCCACCGGGGGTCGCACGCCTAATCCTAGTAGTCCTCATCCACGTAGTCCATCTCACCAGCGTCGTCTGAGCAGCAGTAATATAGCAACAACACAGAGAAAACTAAAATGCACGAGTACATAAAGTACTCAGCAAGTGGGGGAAAGTAATGACATGCAGGCTAAAACAAGAATAGGCTTGACACGGGTTTACTCCACTATGCATCCTATGACTCAATTATACAAGCATTCTATTTACTAGGTGAAAAGTAGCCCAACAGGTTAACCACCTATCCAATACTATCGGTTGCCCACCGATAGCAAAACTATGAGCTACCCACTCATACTAGAACACTACAGGTTACCCACCTGCAGCTACCCCCAAATCTGGTTACCCACCAGATCCACCCAAGTATCCATCTAATCGTGTGAGGATCCAGGCTGCTCTTGATCGAGTACGGCTATTATAACAGTTTTACACTCTGTAGAGGTTGCACAACTTTACCCATAGGTTGGTGATTCCATCACCCGCCGGTAACAAAAGTCTCCCTGTTGCCAACCCACTACCGTAGGTGTGAGGCCAAGAGATCACCACATGATCTTTCAAAGAGCTTCCCAGCTTGCAAAACATCCAGATTAAGGTTTCATCACCGCGGAATTAACCATCCCTACAGAAGCCCCCTCTGGCACCGTGGCTACAAGTAACCCTTCATCACCTGAGGCCGAAACCTCTCGTTCTCCTTCCTCGAACGCGTGCAAAACTGGGAAGACATCTAATACTAAACCACGCCTACCCGTATCAGCCATGTGCTTTGCACTGTTTTCCTGGGTGGCCGCTCCATGAATTTGGTTTTTATGACCACAAGTAGGCGCTACCACAAACCAAACAATACATTACCCGTACTTGTGCATACCCGCACTATCATCAACATTCTCCTGCTTGGGTCATCTAAATTACCCAAATGATAATTAGGTTCAAGTGAATATTAGGCCAGTTTATTGTTATTCATTTTTAATCCCCCAAAATACTGCACTAGCATGATATACCCAAAAACCCGTACACTCAATCATAACTCAGGCGACAAGGAACAATAAGGAAGGATAAATGACACGGGATTCAAATTTAGACAAGCATGCATGAAAATAAACTAATCGTTAATAGGTGCAAAATGGTCAAGGACACATGCCTTAAAGATGTCACTCCTCTGTCACACCCGGTTTTAAGGCCAAAACTGAATGCTTCTGTATACGTGCCCAAGATGAAGTTTTCACGCATACAGGACAAAAGTGAAGTAACAGTAAATAACTAATGTCATCATTATTAATATCTCAATTCATTATTACATAGCATGGATTACATCAAAGCATAGAAGAGAACGGCGGAAGGATCCATAACTCCACAGGCAGTCCACCGGGGGTCGCACGCCTAGTCATAGTAGTCCTCATCCACGTAGTCCATCTCGCCAGCATCATCTGAGCAGCAGTAATATAGCAACAACATAGAGAAAACTAAAATGCGTGAGTACAGAAAGTACTCAGTAAGTGGGAGAAAGTAATGACATGCAGGCTAAAACAAGAATAGGCTTGACACGGGTTTACTGCACTATGCATCCTATGACTCAATTATACAAGCATCCTATTTACTAGGTGAAAAGTAGCCTAGCAGGTTAACCACCTGTCCAACACTATCGGTTGCCCACCGATAGCAAAACTATGAGTTACCCACTCATACTAGAACACTACAAGTTACCCACCTGCAGCTACCCCCAAATCTGGTTACCCGCCAGATCCACCCAAGTATCCATCTAATCATGTGAGGATCCAGGCCGCTCTTGACTGTGAGCACGGCTGTTATAATAGTTTTACACTCTGTAGAGGTTGCACAACTTTACCCACAGGTTGGTGATTCCATCACCCGTCAGTGACTAAAGTATCCCTGTTGCCAACACACTACCATAGATGTGAGGCCAAGAGATCACCAAATGGTCTTTCAAAGCACTCCCCATCTTGCAAAACATCCACGATAAGGTTTCACCACCGCGGGATTAACCATCCCTACAGAAGCCCGCTCTGGCGCCCTGGCTAGAAGTAACCCGTCATCACCTGAGGTCGAAAGTAACCCTCTCATCCTCCTTCCTCGAACGCCCACAAAACTGTTAAGACATCTAATACTAAACCATGCCTACCCATATCAGCCCTGTGCTTTGCGCTATTTTCCTAGGTGGCCGGTCCACGAATTTGTTTTTTATGACCACAAGCAGGCACTACCACAAACCAAACAGTACATTACCCATACCTGTAAATACCCGCACCATCGTCAACATCCTCCTGCTTCGGTCATCTAAATTACCAAAATGATAATTAGGTTCAAGTGAATATTAGGCCAATTTATTGTTATTCATTTTAATCCCCCAAAATACTGCACTAGCATGACATACCCAAAAACCCATACACTCAATCATAACTCAGGCGACAAGGAATAATAAGGAAGGATAAATGACACGGGATTCAAATTTAGACAAGAATGCATGAAAATAAACTAATCCTTAATAGGTGCAAAATGGTCAAGGACACTTGCCTTAAAGATGTCACTCCTCTATGACTACCAATCATCCAATTCTTGAACTTTTATATACCGGTAGCTTTCAAAATTGTTCCTATTTGCCCAAACATTGAGAAACACACAATATATAGGACAAGGGTTAATATGGAAACAAATATGTGCTCACTGGTGGTTTAAGGTGTACGATAAAAGGAGCTCACCGAAGAATGTGCAGTGGAAAGGAACCTTGGAGTCTTCGGTGGTGGCAAAAAGTGGATAACGACACGGCGTCTAGGTGCGACGTCGACATTGGTGGTATTTAGTGAGATGAAGGCATCCTATATGAGAAATGAAATAATAGAGTTAGTGATATGGTTTGATATGGCTGGAGTTAAGGGAGGAAACAACAACAAGATTACAATTGGAGCAATGATTCCATGGTGGCAGCGTAGACATGAAAGACATGCATGTTCCTAGAGATTGGCTGCATGAATCAAGAAAACACTTCATTAAAATATGTACATAGATCAAGAATACGATTAGGACATGATATAATGGATTGAATACAAACCGGAAATTACATCACGGGGCTGAATCATGATGAACCTATGTAGCAATGTTTCAAAGGCCAACTACATTCCTGGGCAATGAGGTAATTGAAAGGATCGTAGTGACCGAGAGGGGGGGGGGGGTGAATCGGGAACTACCACTATGTACCAATTCTACAAATCACAAAACACCGATAGCACTCAAAGCAACTCCTCAAATCCAGTGGTGATCACACTAAGGCAATACAACTCCTATGCAAGCTAGTTACCAAAGATACGCGGAAGCAAACCACAAGCTAGCAAAGGAACCTACTCATGCAATGCTACAAGATAAGGCACTAGAGCACACAAGCATGAGTGCCACAATACATATTAAGGTGATCAATCAAGCCAAAGTAACTCCTATACATGCTAGTGATCAAGTATGAAGACTAAGTACTACTAGCAAGTAAAGAAGCTTATTCATGCATGTCTACATGGTAATCAACTAGAGCAAGGTAAGCATACAAGCATGAGTAGCACGGTATATAAATGCGGAAAGTGAACCATCATAGTGAGGAGTAGAGTAAGGGATGGCTCATGATTTTTTCCCAAGGTCTCGTAAGGATGGCGCCTTCCCCTAATCCTTGTTGGACCACTCCCGCCGGAGTCCCGGTCCCTTCCACCACCAAGTGGAGTTCTCTCCCACGAGCCCGCAATCACTCCTCGAATGAAGACACAGTGTGCGTCACCGCTGCACAAAGCACAAGATCGCCTCCCTCGAGAACTTGCCAGACTCCCTGAGCCGACACGGGCGCTCACAAGAGATGCCCCTTTCAACAGCGGGTTCAAACTGTGTACAAACGTGAGATGGCCTTCACAACCGATCACGATAGGCTCGATCACCGACACCTAATCGGTCTAGGTCTCACCATAGACCAAGAGCAACAAGCTAGATCACACCCTCAAGGACACCCTAGCCTTAGATGTGCAAGATGCTCAAGCTACTCTTCTCTAGCCCACTGACCGGACTGTCCGGTCACTACCTGACCGGACCATCCGATCACTCTGTAACGGCTCTCCTCAGCCATTGGCCTCCTCTGTCCAGGTAAATTCCTGTACTGTTTGGACTGTCCAGTCACTGGACTGGACTGTCGGATCCACTTTCTCTCTCCATTCCAGGAGCCTCCGCGAAATGCACCTCTTCTGCCTTTCCTGCACTCCTACTGATCGGACCATCCAGTTAGCAGACCAGACCGTCCGGTCTGTATGGAGTCTCTTGCTGACAGAGTCTCGCTCCTTGCACTAAGTCCTGGGCAACTCCCATAGTGACCGTACAGTCCGGTCTCTACAGACCCCTCTGTCCTTTCCCTATGTCTAGAAGCTAAAACTTGTCGTCCTCGCTTGATTTCATTTTCTGGCTTCTCCGAACAGCTCCTTGGCTTCTCCACTGTCACCCAGTGCCTGTGATTTCACCGAGCAACCTTGCACATCACCGACTAGACATGACCTAAGAGAATGACCTAGACCCCCTTGATAGTTCGGTTCTTCCTATGGACTCAAAGCCCTAACAACTACTCAAGTGTTCCAAACACTTGCACCATAGCTTGTTCTCTGCTTTGATCCATCTCCATCACTCTTGGACCCCATCAAGTTCACAAGCCTCCATGCTTGTGGTCATTGTCATCAATCGCCAAGGATGCCGTCAACAATCATCATAAGATAGAAAAGGTTTCCTACACGGACAACAGTCATGTAGACATTAGTCACATTTCATGTTTGTCATTTATCACCAAAACACCATACCTTGGGGTGACCTCAATGGTCATGAACCTTACAATCGCCCCCTTTTTGGTGATGGATGACAACCACTACTTGTGATGATCCAAAATGGACGAATAAGAAAGAACCAAAGGAAAAGAAAAGATTGAAAGGCATACCTTGGTCCTTACCTTGGACGTAGTCTCCCCTTTGGAATATGCTAGGTGTGGAGGGAGAACTACCCGAATATGTAGCGCACTTTATATTGAGCTTGAGTTGAATATGCGCCCGCCTTAGTCTCATGGTAGTCGATTTTGTTGATGTAAACACGCACCAAGGACGTAGATGCTCATGTCGGTGAAGGTGTTCATTGTCACCGTAGACATGCACTATCGTTGTTCTTCTTCATGTTGGTGTAGATGTTCATCTTGATGTGATCTTCATGTTCCATCTCCCCGAATCTTCATGTTTCTTCTTCATGTTCTCCTCCCCCTATGAGATATCGATCATCTTCATGTTTCTTCTCCCTCCTTGGTCTAGGGTTGGCTTTAGGATCTTCATGTTCTTATCCCCCTTTAAGATATCGATCATCATCATGTTTCTTCTCCCTCCTTGGTCTAGGGTTGGCTTTAGGATCTTCATGTTCTTCTCCCCCCCCCCCCCCCTCTTTTTGATCTAGACTTGGCTTTTGGATCTTCATGTTTCTTTTCCCCCTTTGTCACCTATCACCAAAAACCACACAAAAACATAACAAAACCAAGTGGTATACACATAGTTGGCAAGAGTTAGAATAACTCCCCCTTTCATGGTGCTCCTCCTTGGCCGAAGTGACGTTTCACCGTAGCTCCCCCTATACTTATGGCTCAACAAAAGATTTCCTCAAATGTGCAAGGGTTGGTAATTATAGAGGTGGAAATGTATGAGCCAGTTGTCTTTGAGCCGCGCGAGTAAATTTAACCTCGGAGCTCGGTCGAACATGGCTCAATGGGCATGAAGCACAAATATCACTATTTGATTATCTAGAGAGTCATATACTCACATTGTAAATGAGTAACTCCCCCTAGACACATGCTTGGAGGCATGCATGGTATCATAATGCAAGGATGCATAAATGCAAAGGATGCAAATGCAACAAGTATACAATGCATGATGCGATGCCAAAGAGAAGAGAGAGAACCACTACAAACCAAGGTGTCAACAGCGAGTTGTTCCCTTCTCAAGCTTGCTCCCAATGGACCATTCTTCAAAGCCTTGGGTACACCATGAACCAGCTTCCCAAGCTTAACCCGTGTCCATTGCTATCTCAAGAAGGTCCGAAGTTAACCTACAAAAGAAGAGAAACAAGCACAAACAAAGACACAAACAAGAACAACCAAAACACTATACATATTTACAAAGGACAAGCTCAAGGATTACTCATGTGAAGTTGGAGAGGTCGAGAACATTGAGTTCTCCCCTTAGCTTGTTAAAGCTCTTCTCATCAAGTTGCTTGGTGAAGATATCCACCAATTGTTCATGAGTTTGCATGCTCACCAACTCGATGTCCTTCTTCTCAACATGGTCTCTTATGAAGTGATGCCTCACTTGAATGTTTTTTGCATGACCATGATCTCCCGTCTTGAGAGCCATCTTGATTGTCGCCTCACTACCACAATCTAGTGGCATTTGAGTATAGGTGAGGCCATAGTCCGAGAGTGTTTGCCTCATGTAAAGAAGTTGTGCGCAACATGCTGCCGCCGCCATATACTCCACTTCGGCGGTACATAGAGCCATGGAGTTTTGCTTCTTTGAGCTCCAAGATACTAGAGATCTTCCAAGAAATTGGCAACCTCCCGATGTACTCTTTCTATTCACTTTGCAACCCACGAAGTCGGAGTCCGAATACCCAAGCAACTCAAAGTTTGTTCCTCTAGGATACCATAAGCCCATGGTAGGTGTGTACTTGAGGTATCTCATTATTCTCTTCACAGCCTTCAAGTGTGACTCCTTTGGATTTGCTTGATAGCGCACACACAAGCACACACTAAACATGATGTCCGGTCTCGAAGCGGTGAGATAGAGCAAAGACCCAATGATTGACCTATATGAGAAACCATGTGGATATGTGCCATGGTTTGCAATATATGTGATGAGTAATTGACTTGAGCGGATTTGGTGTTTGAGTTGAAATGCGGGAATCCGGGGATTGCATGGGTTTGCATATCGTGGTTATGACTAACCGGAGATGGTGAAGGAATTGGTGATGTTGTAGGAGTTGGGAAATGTGTTTGCTTGTCTCATGATGTGTAGGTCACTGGAGTCAACTTGGCGGTCAACGGCGAGAGGATCAGGCACAAGTAGGGGACTTGGGGCCAAACGATCGGGATGCCGGGTGAAGTCAACGGTGATCCACACCGGACACGTGGAGAGGCAAGAGGCACGGATGGCTTCGCGGTTGAGATTCAAAACCATGGTGGTGATGAACACGGCATGTTGACCAAGTCAAGGTGAACGGGATGCCTGTCACATCCCAAAATTCCAATTTTACAATGTGAACCACTTTCAAACAATATATTTGGATTTTTCAAATTTTGAAACTATTTATAAGAAACTTTGCAAATTAACAAAGATTTTATTGGGTTGAAGAAATTGCTCTATGTCAAAAAAGTTTTGAGTTGAACCAAAACCTTTTTGGATAATTAAAGTCATTTTATTTTATTTCATTTCAATATTTTGTCATTTTTGGATTCCTTGTTAATTTCTCAACTTGAAACCCTTTCAATCAAATTTTTTGAATGTACATTCTTCTTTCTAAAATGGGGCTCAACTATCTGTTCCTCTCTCTTTTGCTCATTCCTATGCTTAGTCAAAGTGTACATGTCATTCTTATCTCCCTTGAAATGTTTGTTCATTCACCAAATAATCTATTGTATCTATCAAATGTATGTGGCTTCAAGTAGGTTCTCATTCTCTCCTCCTACCACATCAACGTATCTAGACGTGAAGGCAGCAACATTCATCCCACCTACCATAAACATTCATATGGAAAGAACAAGAGAATAATTATTTTCCATATTTCCTATGCCTTCCATATTTGCCTCCAATAAATGCATTTATTCCCCTTAATTGTCTTTCCATACTCTTCCCCCACCTGCCCCACCCCTCCTATAAATACTAGGCCCCCTCCCACGTCCTCCACATCCCTCTCAAACCCTCACCACGCCGCTAGGCTGCCGCCACTCTGATCTGCCCTCGCGTCCAGCAACAGTGCTGCCAATTGGCTTTGACGTTCCCGTCGATCCACCTAACAGAAAGACACAAAATTTGACATGGAGGTGTGCCTAGATGCCCTTGCTACCACTGCCACTCCTAATTGTGTTCCAGGGTCTTGTGATCGTCTCCACAATAGGGTTCTCCTAGACCGACCCTGGTGCAACGAGGAACACAATTCATGCTCGATCTGCTGCTGGATGACCTCACCATGATGCAGCACATCAATCTCCAGTATAGGTGACGTTTGAACAAATTCATCTTGCATTTCATATGTTTCACATCACCTTGAGAACCAGAGCCAATCATTGGAAACATGCACATAGGTTTTGCACTATCTGCGCAGCCACCGTACAGCATAAACTTTGCATATCTTTTGATTCATAACTCCGATTTAGATGAGTCTTGCGCTCACACGATCATAGAAACGAGTACTATCTTTTGAGATTGATTTTAAAGTACTTTATTATTGTTTGGTGTACTGTTTCTTAGTTGTTTATATGATTGTGTGCATGTTGTGTCTGTGTGAAGTTAATTAGAGAACAGGTTGTTCTTGGAATCGCAAGAGCGTGGATTGAAGACCTGAGCTGCAACATCCATTTTCAGGCAAGTGCCCTTGATGTATTTTAATCCTATTATGAATACTATTTTAGTATTGCACGCTTGTGTCAACTGAATGGTTACATATCATTAGGGCTTCCCTAGTATGGCTTTATCCTTTTCCTTGTCGCCTTAAACTAGTTGGTTGGTTGGTTGTGGGTAGATAATGCTTAGGTTGCTTGTAGGATGTTGGCTTAATACTTGATTAATGAACTATGTCACTTCATGGGTGGAATGATAATTTATGTTAGCAACATGGACTTAGGGATCTATGCAAGCCGGATGGAATGGATGTGGTGCCGTGGGCATATGGTTGGTGGTGGTAGGCTTTTTGTAGATCCAAGGAACCGGTTCTTGGAGTGGTAACCTAGGACAACAGTGCCATCGCAAGGCTGCTATGGAATAGCTTGGCTGATTAATTAGGAGTTCTCCCAGTGTCGGTGCAGCATTTGGTGGAGCGGGGAATGGAAATCAAGAGGACTGTCCTTGTATCCGAATGGCTCAAGAGGGGGCTCCTAGGGTGATGAGCTCCTTGTTGATCGGCTATCACTTATGGATAGGAGTGGAACCTTAGTGGCTAGCATGTATTGGGAGACCCTTTGTAAAAGCCTCGTAGTGATCTCCTGGCCGCACACCTAAGGAAGTGTGCTAGTGGTTGGCCGGCATGGCAACATGGAGACTCTAGTCCACCTGGCAACAGGGGACGGAATCATGACTTGTGGGTAAAGTGGTACAAACTTTGCAGAGTGTAAAATTGTCATGACAGCCATGCTCACGGTCACGAGCGGCCTAGAACCCTCACAAGATTAGTTGGTTATGGATTGGAAGATTGGGAATGGTTGGTTGGTGGATGGGATTAAACTTGTTTGATTGCACCCTGTGGATTGATGGTTGGGATGACCCCACTTAGTAAATAGGATGCTTAGGTTAATAAAAAAGCTTATGGAATAAACCCCTTTAAGCCTTCCTTGTCTATAGCCCCATGTCATCTTTTCCCCCACTTGCTGAGTACGGCACGTACTCACCCTTACTATATCCCACATTGCTGCTCAGCTACAGGAGATTGAAGGTACAACTATGAAGCCGATGGAGGAGTCTAGGCATGCGGCCTTCCGGTCGACTTCATGAGGGAGCTGAAGGACGCCAACGCTTAGTTATTCCACTGCAATGTAATTTTGTTTCTTTGACCTACGGCTCACCTTTGTAATAATATTATCAATTAATAAAGATATTATTCTTTTATCACAATAATTGTCCTGTGTGCGTGAAAACTTGATCCTGGACACGCATACAGATGCATTCAGTTTCGGTTGTTAGAACCAGCTGTGACAAGTGGTATCAGAGCACTGTCGGGGACGATCGGCACTGCTGATGACATGGACCGGCACTGCCTGTGGGTCTTAACTCAAATCGGCTTGCCGATAGGGAGAGTCTGAACCCCGCACCAGCACTGCCGATTGCGCTGACCAGCACTGCCAATCTGTCTTGTCTGTAGGTTCCAGAGAGTCTTGTGACCCGCACCGGCACTGCCGATGGGCGTGACCGGCACTGCCGATGGGCGTGGTCGGCACTGCCGATGAGAGTCCAGAATTAATATTTTTTGAGCGCTTCTTGTTCCTTTCTGTTTCCGCTGTGTGTCTTTGCTGTAGTTGATCACTCCTAGGGCTAGTACACCACAAGTTGGTGTGTGTAGTCTTGGTGATTGGTTTGGAGGTTGGCTTGGGTTGTTTTTGGGACATATGTCAAGTTCTCTTGGAGAATTTTGATTGGCTTCCATTCACCCCCTCCCCCATCTGGTCGCCTTCTCGGTCCTTCAATTGGTATCAGAGCCAGTTTGATCAATAGTTGACATTTACCAGCTTTATGATCCGAAGGCGACATGGAGAAGCGTGCTATTAAGCTGTGGATGTTTGATGGAGAGGACCTCCCCTACTGGAAGTCACGGACCAAGGCATATCTGCTAAGTCAAGGACGTCCAATTTGGGAGACTGTTGAGCAGGAGTATGCTATACCACAAGACCTGAAGACTGCATCTGCAGGTGAGTTAGTCAAGTATGAGAACAACTCCAAAGCTGTCAATACTTTGCTTTCTGCACTTGGTAGGAGTGAACATGATAGAGTTGCACATCTTGACACTGCTCATGCTCTTTGGGTTAAGCTCTACACATACCATGAGGGTACCAATCAAGTCAAGTCTATGCGTAAGGATTCTTACAATAGACAGTACCAAACCTTTGCACAAAAACCTGGCGAGTCACTAGATGACACCTTTCATAGGTTTGAGGCAATTGTGTGCAACTTGCGGGCTTGTGGTAACCTAGTGTACAATGACATTGATAGAGCTAAGCAACTGCTGTACTCACTTGATGAAAATGTTTGGGGGGGGGGGGGGGGGGTTAAAATTGCTGCTCTAGAAGAAACTATTGAATTCAATACCTTGAACTATGAGCAACTGTATAGCAAGCTGAAACCTCATGACCTGTCTAGGAAATCTTGTCCTAATCTAGCTATTCCTGCTTCTAGCATGGCTTTGCTTTCTGATTCTCAGAAGGGTGATCACAGTTGTGCTTCTTATGGAACTAACCCGATTAACAGATAGAGTACATTCCTGATGAGGAGTTGTCCTTGCTCACAAGGAAGTTTAGGAAGTTCTACAACAACTGGAAGGAGAGAAGAGGAGGTGGTTCAAGAACCTACGTCAAGTGCGGTGACCCGGGACAGTTCATTGCTAACTGTCCCAAGAAGAAGAAGAAGGCCAGGTACCGCGACAACAACACTAAAGATTTCAAGCAGAAGAAGAACCGCTTCTATAAGATGGGCAAGAACTCCAAGAAGTTCACCAAGGCCATTGCACATGCCTGCATTGCCGCCTTGAGCGATGTCGACCTCACATCAAGCGAAGGCCTTACAAGCTCGGAGGAGGAGGTTGAGAAGCCATGAGTCAAGAGGAAGGGTGACTTCACGGGGCTTTGCTTCATGGCAAAGAACAACCACAACTCCGACTCTGGATCCGACTCTGACATAAGCGAGGTACCTCCCACTCTTGATGAGCTCTCTTGTGAACTTGATCATTTGTGCGATGTTCTGCTCTTGCAAGATGATAAGCTTCGCAGTGCTGTTCGTGAGAGTAGAGAGCTTATGTCTAAGTTGGAGAGTGCTGATTTTGAAATGGTCTAAGCTTAGGTCTAAGCTTGCTAAAGATGACATGGTTGTAGAGTGTGTGTCTTGTCATGTTTTGATGAATGATCTGAGTCAGAGGGAGAGTCTGCATGCTCAAGTTGCCCGACAGCTTGAGAGTGCCCTCAAGTGTGGTGCCTCTTCCCGGAGGATCAAGGTCCCGACGTTGCTGATAACTCAGACACTTGATAATACAACATTGGTTCGAATTTTAGTTGAATATTACATCAATAAGTCATCAGAGTGCAGCGGAATATTACAAGTTCATAATGTTTTTGAAAACACAACAGAAGCGAATAACGATAAGGAGCTACGAGCTCGACGGTATAGCATAGTAATGATTCCAGCCCGAAGAACCATCACTCTAGCAACACACATCAATACTGCAGCAGCGAGTCGGACTCCCAGTGGGCAGTCCAACCCTCAAGGACTTGCATGTCCCAGGGCAACAGATTCTCAGGCAACTCTACCTCTTCATAACCTGGAAACAACAGTGGCACAAAGCCGGAGTACTAATTACTTAGCAAGACTTACCCATCGGACTTCTAGGTATGCAGTGGCTCTAATAGGTGGCTTGTTTGAAAAGACTCGCACTAAGCAACCTATTAGTTCTATCAAGTTTTATTCATCAAGTTAATTGGGTAGAGCAGAATGTAACTTTAGTTGCAACAATAAGATAATTAAAGCAATACATAAAGTAAGTACAACATCAGAGCCATAAGAGTATCGTCAACAATAAGCATCATAATCAATTCCCAAGTACCATGTGCAACTACATGATGACTCAGTGACCAAGTGGTACTCATTACTGCGAGGGACAACAACTGCAATTGATTTACACCAGCTAGGAAAACCCGAGAAACACGACACATATGCACCAATTAAGGTCGTATATGGCAACCTTTTGCAAGGACAAAAAACAACTTGGTCCGGGTCCAATCTCAGCGAGTGGGCATGCCGTTCTACTGACAGTACTTCAGCAGAAGGGTCAATGACCACTGTACTAGGTATCGTCCTCATTGTCGTGCCAATGCTACATCATTTTACTAGTGCCCATAGACTAGCATGCATTTGGTACTGTTTAATACTTTACCAAGGGGCCGACCACGGACGGGTCCTAGGTTCGATAAGGCAGGGCTATCACAGTCAACACCCATGTATTGCTGCAAACCTACACATGCATCTTCCCTGCCCGGTAATAACATTAAAACAAACTTCTTTTATAGGTTCCCGTTCTAGTGGTCAAGTTCATTCCTTAGTATTAATATCTACCGAGCCTAGTAGTTACTAAGCATAACAACACAGTACCGATACTACCATGGTTCTAATGACAGTGGCATGGGTCATTTGGGTATCATGCAAGGTGGGTTCCAATCAACTCCTATGACCTAATGCAATAATCACAGACACTAGTAATATTGGAAACTAGCAACTTTATAAAATAGCGAATGAAAACCGGGGCTTGCCTGGATCGACACTAGTGTTAGCGACTTCAATCCCTTGTTCCTGAGACTCAGTCTCCTTGTGATGATCCTCTTCGGGCTCCTGGTTGTCGTTACCTATGTGATGACAAAGGTGTTAACGGTATTGTCGAAATACTGTTATATGCAATGATATGATACATGCAAGCACATCATGGTTTGGTATCAAATAATTTATTACCATGTTCTCGAAGCCATATCCTTCAAAGAAACAAATTAGAGTTTCATCATTTCATGTCTGTTAATCATTTATTTAGAGTTCTTATAGCTTTTTAGAACAATTAAGAAATTAAAATAGTAACCAATCGATTCTGGACTTGAGTGATTTATCATGAACAGGGACATAGATGAATTGCAATTTCACCAAGTTACAGCCTCTGGATATTAATATTCTATTTACTAGCATTTATTCAAGTTAAAGCATTACATAATTAATAGAGTATTAAATACTGCAGAATTAACTTAACCAAACATCAGGGTGGTGTATTACCATGAAATGATAGTGCATACAAAATATGAGAATTAAATTCCATTCCTAGAATTATTAAGGAATTAATTAGTGTTTACACAAGTTATTTAATTAATTAAAATATATTGACAGAGACAGCTGGTTATCATTTTACTAAAATATAGCACATTATTATGAAGCTAACAAAATTGGTTTAGGGTCATTTGGACTTAAAATGAATTTAGTGTGCATTTTAGAAGTTTCAACAGTTTTTTGTAATTTCCAGAGAATTTCGGGTTTAGTTTTTTAACACGTCAGTGCCATGTGGCAACCACATCAGCACCACGCGGGTTCCAGCTCAGCGTCCAGGAGGATGCCAGCGGGCTCGCCGGAGCGGGGTCGCGCTCACCGGAGGGCTCGCCGCCGGGCACTACGCGGGTCGGAAACTCGCCGCGGAAGCAGTAAAACAAGGCACACTGATGAGGTCATCCTCCACTATTACCCGCTAGGGCGACGACCGTGTGAGCCTCTGAATAATCCCACCTTACTTAGCTTGGGAGGTGGAAGCCACCTTAAAAGGGAGAGCCACCCTTCCCCTATCAGACTAGTCTTTTAGGGAGATTGGGCCTTTCCCTGAGTGGGGGCGCCGGTGTTGCGGTGCTAAGACTGCGGATTCGGGTTGTGGACCTAGAATCGGGTCGGTGTGTCAGGCTTTTGGCAGGAGTTGCGATGCTAAGATTGCGGGATTCAGGGAATCCGGATCGGTGTGTCGGGCTTTGTTCCACCCTACCTGGGCCGGATGTATCATTTGGTATCAGAGCTGGGCCCTTGTTAAGAAGGGGAGAATGATGAGGACATCCTCCACTATTACCCGCTAGGGCGACGACCGTGTGAGCCTCTGAATAATCCCACCTTACTTAGCTTGGGAGGTGGAAGCCACCTTAAAAGGGAGAGCCACCCTTCCCCTATCAGACTAGTCTTTTAGGGAGATTGGGCCTTTCCCTGAGTGGGGGCGCCGGTGTTGCGGTGCTAAGACTGCGGATTCGGGTCGTGGACCTAGAATCGGGTCGGTGTGTCAGGCTTTTGGCAGGAGTTGCGATGCTAAGATTGCGGGATTCAGGGAATCCGGATCGGTGTGTCGGGCTTTGTTCCACCCTACCTGGGCCGGATGTATCACACACACTAAGGCGTAGAGACTGGTGGAGGATGCGGGATCGGGATCTCATTGGAAGGTGGTCGTTGGTGAGAGGTGGCGGAAGAGGGAGATCCAAC
The DNA here is from genome assembly GCA_032690845.1 of Eleusine coracana subsp. coracana. Taxonomy (NCBI): domain Eukaryota; kingdom Viridiplantae; phylum Streptophyta; class Magnoliopsida; order Poales; family Poaceae; genus Eleusine; species Eleusine coracana. The sequence goes on from CM064418.1 coordinate 37,667,269, forward strand.
AGGGTCGCGGGAACGGCTCGGAGGAGAAAAACGGACGGGGTCTACTCCTATAGCTTCACGGTGACTCAGGGAGGCTCGGCATCACGTTGGTTCGCGTCGGAGGAGGCCGGAAGTAGGGGCTCGTCGTGGAGGTGGCTTCGGTGATCGGTGGCAACGGGTCGGGACCGGGGAAAAGCAGAATGCCGGCGTCCTGGTGTACGAAATCGAAGTTGAAATGAGTCGGGGGGTTGCGTTGAGATTGTGCGCTTCTGAGCGAAAAGGAATGGGACGAGGAGGCTCACCGACTGCTGTGAATTCCAGTTAACAGTAGAGGACGTCACCGGGGAATTCACTTCTGGTTTTCCTTCAATTCACTCTAGTTGTGCATGAACTTGGCTAGGCAGGGCCAGAGGAGGGTAGAGGGGGAGTACACGAGTGCGGGGCCGACTCAGGTTCGGTAATGGTGACTGGTGGGGGAGAGAAGAAATGGAAGAACAGAGGGTTGAAGTGAGAGAGTGGCTCGGTTCCGTGTGGCTCACTGGTGCGCTTAGATGCCGCGGGAAGGTCAATGAGGTCGTTGGGCTACAAGTGGCAAAGGCGGGGGGGGGGGGGGGGGGGGGGGGGAATTTAAAGTTTGCTGGCCAGGTCAGGCTATCATGCAGAGAGGGAGAAGAGGGGGAAAACGGCCGTTGGTTCGCGCGCTCGGCAGAGGCAGAAGGGCAGAGAGGAGACCGCTGTAGCGTGCGCGCGTTTCCGAGGCGGGGAGTGAAGATGGGCCGAGTCGCGCGCCGGCGTTGCCCTGCGGCAGAGCGAAGCCGGCAGGTTCTGCGCCAGTGGGAGGGAAGAGAAGATTTTGCACTGCAGCCCTCTAGGATTTAGATTTCTTACACCTAGGTCCCTAGTCAACACTGGTTTTTAATAAATCAAAATAAAATAGCTAGGGTTTTCCTAAAATGGTGAAATTTGGTGGACTGACTATTTAAATGGTGGAGAACACTCTAGTGAAATTTATTTGAAATTTTCCTAAAAATATTTTTAGAATTTAATAAATGCATTATTTAGTTACTTGAGAATGAATGAATTAATTATGGGTCTTGCTAATCAGATAAAATGCCCAATAAATTCATAATATTCTATTTTATTATTATCAAATTGATGATGAAATTATTTAGCATGAGTTGCATTGAAAGTTTTAAATTGCTTCAATAACTTGGTTGCAGGGTATTTATTTGTCTAGAATTAAATCATATGGATAGGCTCTATCATTTCATGCTATATCCTCCATGGTTAGTGCTCCTCATGTTTGTTCAATTAAAGTGGGACACCTGGGGTGTCACAGCCCTCCCTCCTTAAAGAAATCTCATCCCAACATTATGAACAAGGCAAACTAAAGGGAAGTACGGTGGTCAAAACATACCTATGTATGACGGCCAAAAGTTCGGGTAGTGAGTACTCAGGAATTCTTCAGATTCCCACGTAGACTCGTCCTCTGAGTGGATACTCCATTGCATCTTGTAGAATTTGAGGGTTCTATTACGGGTTGTGCGCTCTTTCTCGTCGAGGATCTTCACGGGTTGTTCGGAGTACGTGAGATCGGGTTGGAGTTGGTCATACTCTTCCAAGATTTTGTCGATGGGTGGCTCGAGACATCGCTTAAGCTGAGAGACATGGAAGGTGTGATAAACTCCGGATAGATTAGCGGGTAACTCCAGCTTATAGGCCATGTTTCCACATCGCTCCAGAATTTGGAATGGTCCAATATAACGGGAGCTAACTTTCCTTTGACTCCAAACCGTTGGATACCCTTCATAGGCGACACCCTGAGATAGACGTAGTCACCCTTGTTGAAGTACAGTGGCCTACATCGTCTGTTTGCATACTTCTCTTGTCGGCATTTAGCGACTTTAAGATTGGCTTGAATGATACGAACCTTTTCTTTGGCGTCCTTGACAAGGTCGGGACCAAAGGTTATCCTTTCTCCAGATTCAGACCAATTTAGCGCTGTTCTACAACTGCAACCATAAAGTGCCTCAAATGGCGACATTTTTAAACTCTCCTGGTAACTATTGTTGTATGAGAATTCTGCATAAGGCAAATACTCATCCCAATTACCACCATGTGTTAAAACACATGCTCTAAGCATATCTTCCAAAATCTGGTTGACCCGCTCTGTTTGTCCGTCAGTGGTGGCATGGTAAGCGGAACTCCGAATCAGCTTGGTACCCAGTGATGCATGCAGTTGTTCCCAAAAACGAGCGACAAACTATGAGCCTCGATCTGTAATAATGGTCTTGGGTACTCCATGAAGATATAGAATTCTTGCTATGTATAGCTCTGCATATTGCTTTATCTTGTAGGTGTTATTGATCGGTAGGAAGTGGATAGATTTTGTGAGTCGGTCCACAACAAACCAAATCAAATCGTGCTTCCCAGAGGTGAGAGGGAGTCCAACAATAAAATCCATGTTGATGTCTTCCCATTTCCACGCGGGAATACTCAATGGTTGCAGTAATCCGGCTTGTTTCAAATGATCAGCCTTAACTCTTTGACAGGTATCGCACTCTGCGTCGTACCAAGCAATTTCCTGCTTCATCCTTGTCCACCAGAAATTCTTCTTCAAGTCTTGGTACATTTTGTTACTACCCGGATGGATGGAGTTACTTGGAGTGATGCGCTTCATCCAAGATTTTCTGTCGAAGTTCAAAGTCTTTTGGTACTACTAAACGGTTATTGAAACATAGAGTACTATCCGAGTCTTGGGTAAAGCATTTTGCTTTACCATCTTCAATGTTTTGTCAGATATGATTCATACCAATGTCATTTTTCTGTGCAGCAATGATTTCTTCACGAAGAGTAGATTGCACACTTAGGTTGCTAATCACTACAGCAGGTAAAACTTGAAGGCTGGGTTCTGAATTAGTTTTGCGGTCATTTCTATCCTGAACTTCTAGCTCTAAGTTGTTGCAGTGGACCTTTCTGCTTAACGCATCGGCGACTACATTAGCCTTGCCTGGATGATAATGAATCTCCAGGTTATAATCCTTAATCAGTTCTAGCCACCGACGTTGTCTCATGTTCAGATCAGTCTGGGTGAAGATATATTTCAAGCTCTTATGGTCTGTGTAAATGTGCACTAAGTTGCCAAGCAAATAATGCCTCCATATTTTTAGTGCAAGTACAACTGCAGCTAGCTCCAAATCATGAGTTGGATAGTGCTCTTCATGCTTCCTTAACTGTCGAGATGCATAGGCTATGACACTACCTTCTTGCATGAGTACACATCCAAGTCCTATTCCAGACGCATCACAATATACGTCGAATGGCTTGGTGATGTCGGGTTGAGCTAGTACTGGGGCAGTTGTCAATAATTTCTTCAATGCTTGAAATGCTTCTTCACAATTGCTGTTTCAATTAAACTTTTTCTCCTTTTTCAGCAGCTCCATGATAGGTTTGGTCAGCTGGGAAAAATTTGGTATGAACCTACGATAATATCCGGCTAGCCCGAGGAAACTGCGCACTTGGTGAACTGTCTTTGGTGGCTTCCAATCTAGCACATCTTGAACCTTGCTAGGGTCTACCGAGATTCCTTCTACAGACACTATGTGACCAAGGAATGGCACACGGTCCAACCAAAATTCACACTTGCCGAATTTCGCATACAACTTGTGATCTCGTAGACGTTGAATAACAATGCGAAGATGTTCAGCATGCTCTTCCTTGGACTTAAAATAGACGAGGATGTCGTCAATGAATACAACCACAAATTTGTCCAGCTCTGGCATGAATACTGAATTCATGAGATACATGAAATGAGCTGGAGCATTTGTCGATCCGAATGACATTACTAGATACTCGAACAATCCGTATCTAGTAGAAAAAGCGGTCTTCGGAATATCTTCTGCTCTAATTTTGATTTGATGATAACCCGAACGGAGGTCAATTTTTGAAAATAACTTAGCGCCAACTAATTGATCAAAAAGGATATTAATTCATGGTAATGGGTATTTATTCTTAATGGTAACTTTGTTGAGAGGTCGATAATCAACAACGAGACGCAGAGATTTGTCCTTCTTCTTCACAAAAATAGCAGGGAAGCCCCAAGGTGAAGTGCTTGGGCGAATGAATCCCTTTTCCAATAATTCATTCAATTGCTTTTTCAATTCGGCCAACTCATTCGGGGCCATCTTATAAGGTCGATGAGATATTGGAGGAGTTCCTGGCTGTACCTCTATCTTGAATTCCACTTCACGGTTAGGTGGTAGGCCAGAGATATCTTCAGGAAATACATCCAAATACTCACAAACAACGGGGATGTTCTCGAGCGATTGCCCTTCCAAGTGATGGACAATCAAGGCTTTCGGTGAATTGATGTTTAGATAAAATGTGTCTTTTCCATGCAAAGGGGAGTTGATGTGAACGATACGGGGCTCGATGTCTAGCATGGCTCTACGGGTTTTCATCCAGAACATGCCCAAAATCAAATCAATTCCTTGGTGGCTAAGCATGATAAAATCCGTGTGGTAGATTTTTTTGTTTATTTCCAGAGGATCTTTTCATACTATTTGATTGGCACTAATTTGCCCAGCAGGGGAACGAATTGTGTAGCGCCTTTCTATAGTCTGGGGTTGAAGATTAAGTTTTTGCACACATGCTTAGCTAATGAAATTATGCATAGCACCAGAATCAAAAAGTGCAAGGACAGGCTGGCGATGGTGCATTCACATTCCTGCTCTGAATCTGACACTGGTTGTTGTTGCTGTTGTTGTTGCGCCTTGGTGCAGTGCAGTTCTTTGCAAAGTGGCCGGTACGACCACAATTGTAGCAAGGGTAGTTTCCTCCACGATCAGCAGTCAGTGGGACACGAGCACTCGGGTTCCCTTGTTGCTGATAAGGTGCACGGTACTGAGTGTTCTGTTGTTGGTACGGTGCACGAGGTGGGAAGTTCTGCTGCTGTGATGATCTCGAGTAGTTTGGGCCAAACCGTCGTTGAAGTTGTTGCTACGGTGCTGCCCAGAAATGTTGTCCGGTAGGTGTAGTATATATCAGGCGATGCTTCGCCTGTGGGGCAGCAGATGCAGTAGCAGGGGCCTTTCTCTTGCGGTCTTCTTCTTTAACTTGGCGCATAGCGCCTTCCTGGACAATAGCAGCATTGACCAGATCGTTGTAGGTGCCAGTCGTCTGCCAAGTCAGACGTTCCTTAAGCATGTCATTCATCCCACGCAGGAATGCGTATCTCTTCGTTTCCTCAGTATTAACATACTCAATGGCATACTGAGCAAGGTGATGGAAAGCTTTAGAATATTGGAGGACATTCCTCCCTCCTTGTTTTAGGTCCATAAATTCCTGGAACATTCTCTGCATGAGACCAGCGGGGATGAAATGAGCACGGAAAGTAGCTTTGAAGTCATTCCATTCAACGCGGCGTCCAGCGGGTAGAGAAACTTCATAGTTGGCCCACCAGGCACTAGCAGAGCCATGGAGTTGTTAGGTGGCGAACAACACCTTCTAGTGCTCAGTGCATTCCAGCAGACCGAATTTAGACTCAGTCTGACGCAACCAGTGGTCGGTGTCCAGCGGCTCTCTGGCACACTTGAAGGTGGGTGGGTGGGTACCCAGGAAATCTGAGTAAGTGCTCTGACGGGGCTGGTTGTTGCAGTTGTTGTGGTTATCTCCACGTCCAGCCAGATGGGTCGTGATGTCGACTAGCCGACGGAGCAGCTCGGAGTCATTCTGCTGCCTGTTGAGTGCAGCGGCCAGGACTTCAGCTAATGAAGGCTCAGCATTTGCTCCTTGCTAGGAGCTCTCAGGATCTTCCTAATTCCGAGTACGCACCATGATGCAATTTATACAGTTGCACATTAGTTATTTCTCATAATATTCCATAAAATCACATGCGCAAGAATATAAATTTGCAAGAGGCACGGTAAAATCTCAGAAATGACAACCATCTCCATTGATTCAATTCAATCTACATGGTTGTTAAAGGACCTCATCACACGGTTCCTTACATATATGTGCCGTCGCCTAGTTACGGTATTGCGGACACAATATGCAAGATTCACACTCCTACATCGAACTAGGGATACATATACTACATGACCGTACACAGGGGTAGTGAATCATGTACTCCTGACCTAAATCTTCCGGCTCTTCTGGTTCTTCCTGTTCCATAGGCTCTCCTGGTTCCTCCAGATCCATCATTTCCTCGTCATCAACACCGGCAGGTGCCATCTCCACATCATCTTGTTCTCCATACTCTATGAAGATCTCATTCCAATTCCCTTCAATAAGAAGATGGGCAGCCTTGAATGCGTTCAAGTCATCTTGAGCTTCAATCATGTCATGCTCAAAATCTGCTGCATCCAGCAAGGCTTGGTCATGTTCTTCTAGAATCGCATCCATCTCTTCATTCTTGGCTTGGAGTTGCTGGTTCAGTTCAGCAATTTCTTTATCCTTAGCTTGTTTTTCGACCTCAGAAAGTCGAAGTGCAGAATGGAACACATCCAAACACCGTCACAAGTTTGTGCACAAAGCAAAAGTGGACAAACCATAATACTCTATTAGGGGCAGCATAGGATCATGGTGGTGATGGTTTGGGTCAAAGATGAAATCCACACGCCTCATCCACTTGAAGTCCGTCACATCATTAATCGGTAGCAAGGCGGCGGGTGTTCCAGCAACATCATGCTTGTGGTCTTCACAGAATCGAGTAAGTGGCCTGAATGCCGCTACATTCCAGGTGGAAGGCAGATCTGTCCCAGTGACACTAAGGGTCCAAGATTTCCATGTGGGGATGACGGAGTAATTGGCAGGAACCGCCACATGGATGACACATGAGGGGACTCCATGCTCCTGGAATTCCTTGCCAACATAGGTGGGAGGAATGGAATATCCGAATCTCTAGAGAACTCTCCAAAACAGGTGAATCATCCCTGTGAACTCCAGGCCATCGGTAATTTCCCAACCCTGTGGTGGTTGTTCTTTGTTTTCAGCCATCTACAAAGAAAGTACATTGATTGAGTCAATGAGTACGATTAAACTTTGTTGCAACAATAATAGCTACTAAGGGTACAACCAATGCATAGCGCAAATCATCATAGTTTCAATACCTGGCTCGAAATATGTGGCCCTTGAGTTACAAAAGCATCTCACGCATCAACCCCAAAATACAACAACCTTGGGTGGTTTGACAAAAGTTACCTACCCAACTGATCCTGACTACCGAGACTAGTCTAGGCTACCACTATCATCCTAGGTCCTGCCTCGAGCTGGTGCTACCGGTGGTGCAAGGGCTGCCTCAAGCTACTGCTATAGGCACTGATTCTCCTGAGCTAGGGTCTCTAAATCCACTCCCATAAGCTCCATCTCGTGTTGTGCAGGCGTCAACTGATGTTGTAGGTGCTCGTTATGGCTGGCGCGCTGCTGCATAATCACGCCACGTCTGCCAACCTCCTGCGTGAGGGTGTCGCGCTGTCTAGTCACCTCAGTAACGCGAGTCTCACTCGCCTCAAGAGCAGCGGTCAGTCGCTGAATCTATCTCTGTTGTGCGTCAACTTGTGTCTGCCGGTCATTCCTCTGAACCCAGACCTGCTCGGCCTCAGCCAGTATGATCTTGCTGTGGCTGCTAGCCTCCTCATCCAAGTTGAGGAGGTACTCAGAGTAGTAGGACACACGGTGGTATCCCGCGTGGTACATCGGGTAGTTCATTGCGGGCGATGCACCTCACACGCCTCTGCCAGATCAGGTTGGCCTGGTGCTAGATAGGGATCATATCAAATGGAGTCCTAGAGAGCGCTGTCGTGTGGCGCCCGCAGAAGTGGGTGAGAGCCCTGTGGGTGACTCTCTCCAAGCCCTCACGGAGGCTAGCACAAGTCGTCGTGCTCTCCATACCCGCCATGTCGAGGTTGTGCGGGTGTGTGGGCACACTGATGTGCACCTCAGCAAGAGTCATGCCATGATGACGGACCTCGCGGCCCTTGTAGGAGGGTGGCTCATCGTAGCCCAACAAGTGTAGAAGATCCCACAAAAGTGTAGGAAAGCCACGGTGGTGGAGACCGGTGGTGTAGCGCCATCCGTCGTATGAAAGCTCCTCAAAACCGTGGTCACCCATCTGGAACATAAACCCAATGGTCAGTACAATGTTCCATGAGTAACAATGCATTTCATATATAGTGCTACGAAATACAGAAACAAAGGTTTAGTTCACATTTTCCAGCCTCAAGGGTCAATAGTACGGCAATGGGTTTTAAAATAAATTCTGTTTCAGATTGATAGAGGCTTAATGTTTTGGCTCTACTGGATTGAGGAAAACTGGGAAAATGGTGAAACCTATTGGAGATGAAAATGGACTTCTAGGGCTTTCCAGATTGTATTTAAACATCTAAAAATCCGAAGTATAACTTTAGTTATGAATTTTTGAAGTTGGTAGCTAAAAACAGGACAGATTCTTGTTAACCTTTTTATCTAGAATTTTATACTTATCAGGTTTAGAAAATTTTCATTGAGAGGTTGGTGAGCAAGGAGAGAACCAAATTTTAGTTTAGTTACAATGGGATGCATGACGCGAAACCTTCATTTTTTTTAACCTATCGTTCCTCACAACACAACGCCTATCATTGCCGATACTTAGCGGCACGAATATGTGGTGACGACCCGCACTCAACACGTAAGTCATTCTAAGTGTTATACTAACAGTGTTAGTGTACCTGCAGAAGATCCATTGCAGAAACAATACATCAAATTCAAAAGAAACTACGAAAAGAAGCACAGTTCTACTAGTAACGATCCATGGAAAAGGATCGCCCCGTGATAAGTCAGGAGCCAACAGTGTCTCGTATCTGCCTACGAGCACAGACACCGATATCACGCGTGTCGGTTAAGCACACACGTACCTTCGTTTGAAGAAGCCGTAGATGCAACAATATAAACAATCATAACCCAGGTTAGCTTTGTCACCACCCTATTATCTACTAGGGGCAATACTAACGTATCCTCACTCGTAACATCATAAAATACAATTTATTTGTTGTATAATCATGGACCATGGCTCTGATACCAGCTGTGGCACCCCTTCCCGGAGGATCGAGGTCCCGACGGTGCTGATAACACAGACACTTGATAATACAACATTGGTTCGAATTTTAGTTGAATATTACATCAATAAGTCATCAGAGTGCAACAGAATATTACAAGTTCATAATGTTTTTGAAAACACAGCGGAAGCGAATAACGATAAGGAGCTACGAGCTCGACGGTACAGCATAGTAATGACTCCTGCCCGAAGAACCATCACTCTAGCAACACACATCAATACTGCGGCGGCGAGTCGGACTCCCAGTGGTCTGTCCAACCCTCAGGGACTTGCATGTCCCAGGATAGCACATTCTCAGGCAACTCTACCTCTTCATAACCTGAAAACAATAGTGGCACAAAGCCTGAGTACTAATTACTCAGCAAGACTTACCCGTCGGACTTCTAGGTATGCAATGGCTCTAATAGGTGGCTTGTTTGAAAGGACTCACACTAAACAACCTATTAGTTCTATCAAGTTTTATTCATCAAGTTAATTGGGTAGAGTAGAATGTAACTTTAGTTGCAACAATAAGATAATAAAGCAATACATAAAGTAAATACAACATAAGAGCCATAAGAGTATCGTCAACAATAAGCATCATAATCAATTCCCAAGTACCATGTGCAACTATGTGATGACTCAGTGACCAAGTGGTACTCATTACTGCGAGGGACAACAATTATTATTGATTTACACCAGCTGGGAAAACCTGAGATACACGACACTTACGCACCAATTAAGGTCGTATATGGCAACCTTTCGCAAGGACAAAAAACAACTTTGTCCGGGTCCAGTCTCAGCGAGTGGGCTTGCCGTTCTGCCGACAGTACTTTGTGGTATGAACCGCCCACTCCAGCAGCAGAAGGGTCAATGACCACTGTACTAGGTACCGTCCTCATTGCCGCGCCAATGCTACATCAGTTTACTAGTGCCCATAGACTAGCATGCATTCGGTATTGTTCAATACCACGCGGCTTCCAGCTCAGCTGCCAGGAGGACGCCAGTGGGCTCGCCGGAGCGGGGTCGTGCTCGCCGGAGGGCTCACCGCCGGGCACTACGCGGGTCGGAAACTCGCTGCAGAAGCAGTAAAACAAGGCACGCACTAAGCCGGAGAGACTGGTGGAGGTCACGAGATCGGGATCTCACCAGAAGGTGGTCGTCGGCAAGAGGCGGTGGAAGAGGGAGATCCGGCGGGGTCGCAGGAATGGCTCGGAGGAGAAAAATGAACGGGGTCTACTCCTACAGCTTCACGGTGACTTGGGGAGGCTCAGCATCATCTCAGTTCACGTCGGAGGAGGCCGGAAGTAGGGGCTTGTCATGGAGGCGGCTTCGGTGATCGGTGGCGATGGGTCGGGACCGGGGAAAAGCAGAATGCCGGCCTCCTGGTGTATGAAATCAAAGGAGAAATGAGTCGTGGGGTTGTGTTGAGATTTTGCGCTTACGAGCAAAAAGGAACGGGACAAGGAGGCTCACCGACTGCTGCAAATTCTGGTTAATGGCAGAGGACGTTGCCGGGGAATTCACTTCTGGTTTTCCTTCGATTCACTCTAGTTGTGCACGAACTTGGCTAGGCAGGGCCAGAGGAGGGTAGAGGGGGAGTATGCGAGTGCGTTGAAGCTCTCAGCTCGAGTTGGAAGGCAAGGAAGCAGTGGCTGCGAGAGGCCAACTCAGGTTCGGTAATGGCGACTGGTGGGGGAGAGAAGAAATGGAAGAACAGAGGGTTGAAGTGAGAGAGCAGCTCGGTTCCGTGTGGCTCACTGGTGCGCTTAGATGCCGTGGGAAGGTCAGCGAGGTGGTTGGGCCAGAAGCGGGAAAGGGGGGGGGAGAATTGAAAGGTTGCCGGCCGGCTCGGGTTATCGTGCAAAGAGGGAGAAGAGGGGGAAAACGGCCGTTGGTTCACGCGCTTAGCAGAGGCAGAAGGGCAGAGCGGAGACCGCTGTAGCGTGCGCGCGTTTCCGAGGCAGGGACTGAAGACGGGCCGAGTCACGCGCCGGCGTTGCCATGCGGTAGAGCGAAGCCGGCAGGTCCAGCGCCAGTGGGAGGGAAGAAGAAGAAGATTTTGCGCTGCAGCCCTCCAGGATTTTGATTTCTTACAGCTAGGTCCCTGGTCAACACTGGTTTTTAAGAAATCAAAATAAAATAGCTAGGGTTTTCCTAAAATGGTGAAATTTGGTGGACTGACTATTTAAATGGTGGAGAACACTCTAGTGAAATTTATTTGAAATTTTCCTAAAAATATTTTTAGAATTTAATAAATGCATTATTTAGTTACTTGAGAATAAATTAATTAATTATGGGTCTTGCTAATCAGATAAAATGCCCAATAAATTCATAATATTCTATTTTATTATTACCAAATTGATGATGAAATTATTTGGCATGAGTTAAATTGAAATTTTTAAATTGCTTCAATAACTTGGTTGCAGGGTATTTATTTGTCTAGAATTAAATCATATGGATAGGCTCTATCATTTCATGCTATATCCTCCATGGTTAGTGCTCCTCATGTTTGTTCAATTAAAGTGGGACACCTGGGGTGTCACATCAAGGAGCTTGATGAATTCAAAGCTAGACCAACTCTTTTGGGTGCATGTCAGAAGTGCCCCAAGATCATAAGTGAGTTGGAAGCTCAAACCCTCAAAGTCAAAGAGCTTGAGTCCAAGCTGCTCATTAAGACTCGCTCTAAGGTCCTTCCTTCACCCTGTGAGGTGTGTGTCTCTCTTAAGGACAAGCTTGTAACTACTAGGGAGGAAAACAAAGTCCTAGTTCAGGAAAATGATTATCTTGTTTCTAGGCTCCAGAGAACCCTAGTGAGTGAAGAAAAGATTGAGAGTGATTTGGCAAGAGTGAAGGAGAGTGCTTCTAGGTCAACCTATAACTTGGGCTTGGGATTTGAGAGGTGTGACAAGGAGAGTGAGAATGTGGGTAAGTTTATTCCTAGCTCCAGCTACAAGGATGAGGAAAACACCATCAAACCCACTAACACATACTATCCACCCAATCGAAAACCCTCCTTCAACCCAAAGCAAACAGAAAAGCCAAAACCCAATCCTGCCATGTAAACCAAGCCTAATCCTAAGGGTGTCTACATTTGCTTGTTTTGTGGTCATAAGAGCCACTTGGATGAATTCTGTTATAGGTGTAAGAGGACTGAGAGGAAGCAAGCTAAGTTGACTAGGGATGCTTTTTATGATGATTTTGTTGACTTTCAGCCTCGCTCTTTTTCTCGTGCCTATCATGGACAGGGTCATCAATCATATGGCTTTGATTCACAAAATAGAGGCTTTGCGCAGCAGCGCTTTGGCACCCCATGTTTTCCCCATCTTGGCGAGTGTCATTCGCGTGGATCTGGCTTTAGCACTGATGATTTCTATCCTCACAACCCAAGGTTTGAGTCGAGATGCTTTGACAGGCCACGTTTTCCCCATCGTGGTTCTCGTCCAATGTGTTCAAATGATAATATGCAAAGAACTGTGATGACTACTACAAGTGGTATGGTTAAGTGCTGGATTTTCAAATCTCTTTTGACTAACCCAAGCACTGAGCCATCGACTTTTTCATCTTGTTCTTTATATGCAGTAGGTGGAGGCTTGGAGAACAAATGGTTGATGGACTCTGGATGTTCGCGCCACATGACCGGAGATGCAAAGTGGTTCTGTAGCCTCACTCCCTTGAAACGGCGGGAGTATGTGACCTTTAGAGATGACAAGAGAGGGAGAGTGAAGGCAAGAGGCGTGATAAAGGTAAATGAAAAATTCACTCTCAAGAATGTCGGTTTGGTTGAGTATCTCAAGTAAAATCTCCTCTCTGTCTCTCAGCTTCTTGATGTTGGTTTTGAAGTGCGTTTTAAGTCGACTGCTTCTTGTGTTCTTGATTCGAGTGGTTCCTTGGTTTGTGAGATTTCTCACATTGACAGAGTTTTTCAGGCTGATTTTGCTGGTTCTCCTGGTTCTCACAAGTGCTTGTTTGCTCAATCTTCTTCTGAGCTCTGGAAATGGCATAGGAGACTGGGTCACATGAGCTTTGACTTGTTATGTCACTTGAGTGGCCTAGGTTTGATCCGAGGATTGCCTAAGCTCAAATTTGATAAGAATTCGGCTTGTGCTCCTTGTAGTCATGGGAAAATGATTGTCGCTTCTCATCCACCAATCAACTTGGTGATGACTGAACGCCCTAGAGAGTTGCTTCATATGGACACTGTTGGTCCTTCTCGGGTTCGTTTGGCGGGTGGGAAGTGGTATGTTCTTGTGATTGTTGATGACTATTCTCGCTACTCTTGGGTTTACTTTCTTGAGAGCAAGGATGAAGTGTTTCATCACTTTTGGTGCTTAGCTTTGAGGATGTTCAAGGAACTCCCTGGTGCATTACGAGCAATCCGTAGTGATAATGGCACCAAGTTCAAGAACTCCTCCTTTGATGCTTTCTGTCTTGAGCATGGTATTGAGCATCAGTTTTCAGCACCTCGTATTCCCCAGCAAAATGGTGTGGCCGAAAGAAAGAACAGAACTTTGGTGGAGATGGCGCGGATGATGCTCGATGAGCATAGGACTCCGAGGAGGTTCTGGGCTGAGGCCATTAGCACTGCTTATTATGTTTCCATCGGATTTTCTTGTGCTCAATTCTTAATATGACTTCTTATGAGCTACGTTTTGGGAGGAAGCCATCTGTTTCTCATTTGTGTGCTTTTGGCTACAAGTGCTTTATTCTCAAGCGTGGCAATCTTGATAAGTTTGAGTCGAGATCTTCTGATGGCATCTTTCTTGGTTACTCTCTTCATGGTCATTCCTACAGAGTTTTGAATTTGGAAACTAACACCATCGTAGAATCCTACGATGTAACCTTTGATAAATAAAACTCTTGTGCAAGGAATGTGATTGAGTCTGTAGGTGACAAGGAGATGAAGGAGAGCATCTTTGTAGAAGAGGACCTATAGGGCTTTGATGATGATGATGATGATTCACTTCATCTCTCATCTGAGTTTATTCCTGCTGCTACCACTACTCCAACAGAGGGTCCAGAAGCTTCTACATCGACTTCAGCAGCTGTCGAGCGAGTTCTAGCTGTGGTTGACGGGGAGGTACACTCTGAGAGAGAGGCTCCTCACCACATTCAGCGTCAACATCCACCTCAACAGATAATCGGTAATCTCTATGAGAGGACAACAAGGTCAAGGTCTGCATATCTTGCTTGCTTTACCAATTCTCTCTTTGTTGCAACCTTTGAACCCCAAGATGTTGGACACGTACTATCTGATGAACATTGGGTTAATGCCATGCATGAGGAGTTGGAAAACTTTGAGAGAAACAAAGTCTAGACCCTTGTAGAGCCTCCCAAAAATGTCAATGACACAGGAACCAAGTGGGTTTTCAAAAACAAAGATGGGGAGGATGGCGAGGTTGTGAGAAACAAGGCTAGGCTAGTTGCTCAAGGTTTTAGCCAAGTGGAGGGCTTAGATTATGATGAAACCTTTGCTCCTGTTGCTCACATAGAAGCCATTAGGATCTTGCTTGCATTTGCTGCCTCCAAGGGCATTAGACTTTGTCAAATGGATGTCAAGAGTGCTTTCCTAAATGGTTTCGTAGAGGATGAAGTGTATGTGAGGTAACCCCCTGGCTTTGAGCACCACAAATACCCAAATCGAGTGTACAAGCTTCAGAAGTCATTGTACGGGCTAAAGCAAGCACCTAGGGCATGGTATGCTAGGCTTAAGACTTTCTTGCTAGAGCACGGGTATGTCATGGGGTGTGTTGATAAAACCTTGTTCACTCTAAAGCATGGCAAGGACTTTCTAATGGTTTAGATTTACGTGGATGATATCATCTTTGGTGGTTCCTCTCATGCTCTTGTGTCTAGATTTCATGAAACTATGGAAGGTGAATTTTAGATGTCAATGATGGGAGATCTCACCTTCTTTCTTAGGCTTCAAATCAAGCAGTGCAAGCAAGGCACTTTCATACATCAAGCCAAGTACACGAAGGATCTCTTGAAGAAGTTCGACATGGTCAATGTGAAGCCGTTGTCTACACCGATGTCCACAACAACAGCTCTTGACCCCGATGAAGATTGTGAAGAAATGGATCAAAGGGAGTACAAGAGCATGATTGGCTCCCTCTTGTACCTGACAGCGACAAGACCCAACATACACTTTGCGGTGTGTCTTTGTGCTCGTTTTCAAGCTTCCCTAAGGGTGACACATTGCAAGGCTATCAAGCGCATCTTGAGGTATCTCAAATACACCCTTGAGTTTGGTCTTTTGTACTCTGCATCTTCATCTCTTGATCTTATTGGGTATTCGGATGCGGACTTTGCTTGGTGTAGAATTGATTGGAAGAGTACTTTTGGTACTTGCCATTTCTTGGGTACTTCTTTGATTTGTTGGTCTTCTCGTAAGCAGTCGAGTGTTGCCCAATCCACCATAGAGGCTGAGTATGTTGCTGCTGCTAGCTGCTGCTCACAAATCCTATGGATTGTATCTACCATGAGAGACTATGGGTTAACTTTTAAGGGTGTTTCACTCATGTGTGATAATTCCAGTGCCATATGCTTAGCCAAAAACCCAATCCAACATGGTAAGGTCAAACACATCAATGTGCGATTCCACTTTCTGAGAGACAATGTTGAGAAGGGGGATGTTGAGCTCAAATACATCGACACCAGAAACCAACTAGCTGATATCCTCACCAAGCCCCTAGATGCTTTGAGACAAGCTTTTCTTCGGGGAGAACTTGGTGTTTGTCATCCTTATGGCATGATTTGAGAGGGAGTTGGTGTTCACTTGTATATATGTATCTTACCATTTTTGCATTGCATCTCATATGTAATATATGCATTGGTAGATGAGCTTTGATTCTTATGCTTGCTTGTATTTCTCATTGCTTTGATTGAACTTGAGCTAAGTTCTGTGGATGTGATGGTAATATCTCATGCTTAGATTTTCTAGATGGCCTATTATAGACTCATGAGAGCAACTTGCTAATCTTAAAGGTAAACTAAGTTTTTGGTGAACCTTATGATCTAATCTTGCTAAAACTTGCTCACCATGTGTATAATTGCTTTTATCCCTGTTGAATCTTGCATTGAGGCTAGTCTAGAGGATGTCTTGGCTTTGGCACCTTGTGTTTGCGAAATGGAAGGCTTTGCAAATGTTTAGCTCATGATGAAACATTGTGGGAACGTGTGCTCCTTTTGCCGCAAAGGCATGCTCTTTTGTCTTATGCATAAGCTTGAATAATCTTCTAAGTGCTTTGATCAAGAATAATTCTAAAATACTAAATCCAAACACTGTGACTTGAAACCTCGGGATGTTTGCCGTACCCAGTCGTGCGACCCTCCGCATGAATAAGAGGACACATGAGGATAAACAATAATCACTTGATCAACTGAGTCTCTGTTTCATATGTGAGCCGTTTATAGAGCTCATTTTCTACGAATGCTTGTTGCCCTAGTTGAGATTGAGACTGGCTAGTATCCTTTTGATTGACTTGGTGATTGTTTTGCCTTGGATGGGAGTACTTATACATGTGGTGGCAGATTTTCTCATGATAAGCAAAATTTGATTCTATCTAAGCTAGTCAATCTTTCTGCTTAGCTTTTATAGCTCTTGGTGTTTATGCGTTGCTATCTATTTTTGATCTTTGTATGGTTGTGTGCCATTGCTTTTACACTTCATATCTCTATGCTTATGGTTAGCAAGGTTTAATGCTTGTTTGCATAATTGTTGAATCTCCATAGGTTTGCATTTTCATGGATTGAATGTTTGCGTGTTCTTTTGCCTCTTTGATGAGTTCATTGCCAAAGGGGGAGAAAATATTGGGTCATGCACAAATAAATTCTAAGAAACTTAAGATGGTCCATTTTGCATTACATGAAGCCTACCACAACTTGAGGGGGAGCATATCATGATCTTGAGCGTTTTCTTGCGCTTTTCACATTCTTTGCATCTCAAGTCGCTTTTTTGCCAACTCTTGGTTTTGTGATCCCTACCTTGCTCGATGGCTTGTTTTCACCTTTTCTTTGGGTTTGGCCATTTGGATGTGCTTATTCAGCATCGCATTTCAATCTCTGATCATTGTGCATTTAGTGTTATCAATGTACTCATCAAGGGGGAGATTGAGAAACTATGTGGATATGTGCCATGGTTTGCAATATATGTGATGAGTAATTGACTTGAGCAGGTTTGGTGTTTGAGTTGAAATGCGGGAATCTGGGGATTGCATGGGTTTGCATATCATGGTTATGACTAACCGGAGTTGGTGAAGGAATTGGTGATATTACAGGAGTTGGGAAATGTGTTTGCTTGTCTCATGATGTGTAGGTCATTGGAGTCAACTTGGCGGTCAACGACGAGAGAATCAGGCACAAGTTGGGGACTTTGGGCCAAACGAACAGGATGTCGGGTGAAGTCAAGGGTGATCCACACCATACACATGGAGAGGCAAGAAGCACGGACGTTTTCGCGGTTGAGCCTCAAATCTGTGGTGGTGATGAAGACAGCGTGTTGACCAAGTCAAGATGAACGGGATGCTGGTGCAAGTGACAAGGGGGCCCGATGGACAGGGACTGGGAGAGACTTGCCGGTGGTCAGGATCATGGAATGAGGTGACACGTGTCAACATCGAGAAGTCATGCTTTGAGAAGCATGCAAGGCGGTTTTCCGGTTTGGGCCTCAAAACCGGTGGCGGCGATTGGAGGTGCACGTGGCACCATCGCGGAGCTTGCGTCGAAGAAAAGCAAAGTTGTGAAGGACTCAGTGGCATTCGGGCGACGAGGAAAAAGATGGACGGTTATGCCCCTGGTGGTAGGTGGGTGTGTTATGTAGGTCAAGGGTAGAGTAGTCATGTGGATAATAGACCCTATGCCTATATAAGGAGAGGTGTGACCAGTGGGAGAGGAGCCTCTCTTCCATTAGCCTTGTGTTAGGAACTCATTACAAAGTGCTAGGAGACGACTTCATGTTTTAGAGGAGAGGAGAGGGTGTGTGAGAGACATCTCTTGCTCTTCCAAATTGTGAGAGACTTCATCTTGTAAGCATGTTTCCATAATATGAGAAGTATTTTCGTGCTCAAGATTTCCCTCTTCACTTGAATCTTGAAATTCCCTTTTTCCTATTTTTGGAGCTATTTTCATGGTGATTTTCGATCTCATTGTTGGATGAGTTTTTGGCCCGGATTTCTTGAGAACCTTGTTGCTAGGATGCGCTAGAACAATCCTCTATGGAACCTTGACCGAATCAATAGCTCTTGCACCTTCGATTGGAAGGATTTCTCAAGTTTCCTCTTTTTGGTGTTCTTGGCACAAGATCTGAAGTTCGTGATGATTCCTTGAGCCAATTAAGATGATCTTATAGGATTAGGGTCGTGATGTGATGAGGATTCACTGGTCCCAAAATCACATCATTTGGAGTTTGTTTGTTGAGGTTTTGAAGAAGATTTGCCAATTTCCCGAGAGTTTCTGTTGTTCTGTCAGGGACGATCGGCACTACCAATGACCTGGACCGGCACTGCCGGTGGGTATGAACTCAAATTGGCTTGCCGATAGGGAGAGTCTGAACCCTGCATAGGAACTGCCGATTGTGCCGACCGACACTGCCGATCTATCTTGTCTGTAGGTTCCAAAGAGTCCTGTGTTCCGCACCGGCACTGCCGATGGCTGTGGTCGGCACTGTCGATGAGAGTCCAGAATTGATTTGTTTTGAGCGCTTCTTGTTCCTTTTTGTTTTCGTTGTGTCTCTTTGCTGTGGTTGATCACTCCTAGGGCTAGTACACCACAAGTTGGTGTGTGTAGTCTTGGTGATTGGTTCGGAGGTTGGCTTGGGTTGTTTTTAGGACATATGCCAAGTTCTCTTGGAGAATTTTGATTGGCTCCCTTTCACCCCCCCCCCCCTCTGGTCGCCTTCTTGGTCCTTCACTATATAGCTCGGGGTTCACCAGTTTTCCTTTCACATCATCATCCAAGGGTTTGCTAGTAGCCATAGGTGTGTACAAAGGCTTGCAATTCTCCATGTTGAATCTGTTGAGAAGGTCCTTAGTATATTTCTCTTGATAGATGAAGTTTCCCTCTCTCAATTTCTTGACTTGGAATCCAAGGAACATGTGCAACTCTCCAATTATTAACATTTGGAATTCCCTAGCCATCATCTTCCGGAACTCTTCATTGAACTTCTCATTGGTTGACCCATAGATGATATCATCCACATAGATTTGGCACACAAAGAGATTCTTCCCAACATGCCTCATGAACAAGGTGCTATCAATGCTTGCAATGGTGAATCCATTTTGGAGTAGGAAGTTCCTCAAATGTTCATACCATGCCCTAGGTGCATGCTTGAGGCCATAGAGAGCTTTCTTCAATTTGTATATATGTCTTGGGTGTTTTGGTTCCTGAAACCCTAGGGGTTGTTCCACATAGACTTTCTCATTGATTTCTCCATTCAAGAAAGCACTCTTGACATCCATTAGAAAGAGCTTGAAGCCATTATGTGATGCATATGCAAGTAAGATCCGAATAGTTTCAAGACAAGCCACGGGAGCAAAGGTCTCTTCAAAGTCCATCCCCGCCACATGAGAATATCCCTTAGGCACTAGGCAAGCCTTGTTTTTGACAATTGCTCCTTTCTCATCTTGCTTGTTCTTGAAGACCCACTTGGTGCCAACCACATTATGATTCTTGGGTCTCTCAACAAATTTCCATATTTTGCACCTCTTGAAGTTGTTCAACTCTTCTTGCATGGCAATAACCCACTTGTGATCATCCATAGCTTCATCAATGGTAGTGGGCTCAATCATAGAGATGAAGGAGAAGTTCTCAATCTTAATATTGGCCTCATCATCATTCTCTTCACTCAAATAGTTGGGCTTATATTGATTCCTCCTTGTCTTTATTCCTCGAGATGGATTCCCAATGATCAAGTCTTGTGAATGATCTTTGTTGATGCCCTTGGGTCAAGGATGGTGTTTTCGTTGAGTGGGAGAGGCTTTAGGTGAAGTGCCTTGTGCATCATGGATTGTTTGCTCTCTTGATATATGAGTGTCTTGTATCCTAAGAGAGGTGGAAGAGTCACTCTCATGCTTTCTTGTTTTGGACTTTGAGCTTGAGGTGGATGGGAGGGTATCTTTTGAAGAGCTAGGAGAAGTGACTTGAGGTGAAGTATGTGGGGAGGTTTGTGGCTCACTTCTCATTTAGGATTCCTCATCATTTGACAATTATACTCTCAATGAATCTTGGGAGGAGCATGTGGGAGTATTTGTGGCATCTTGGGTTGTTTGTTGTACCTCGGAGGAGGAGGTAGGTTGAGGTGGTGGAGTAGAGGGCTCATCAATATCACCATCATTGGCCTTTTGGGGTAAAACCTCGCCCATGGGCATGTTTCTCAAGGCTTCCCTCATAGGCTCATCTCCAATGTTTACTTCATGAAATTCATCCTCCTTTTGAGACCCATTTGACTCATCAAATTGTACATCATAGGATTCTTCCACACATCATGTGGTTGAGTTGTAGACCCTGTCTGCTTTAGAAGTCCTAGAGTACCCAACAACAATGCCTTCATAAGTTCTACTCTCAAACTTACCGGGCTTTCTCCTCTTCTTGAGAATGTAGCACTTGCATCCAAAGACTCGGAAATAGGAAACATTGGGTTTCCGTCCCACCAATAGCTCATATGGTGTCTTCTTCAACAACCGGTGGAGATAGACACTGTTGGAGGTGTAGCAAGTCATGTCGATTGCCTCCATGCAAAACCTCTCATGAGTTTCATACTCATCCAACATGACACGAGCAAGAGTGATGAGTGTCTTGTTCTTCCTCTCCACTACTCCATTTTGCTCGGGAGTATATATAGCAGAGAATTCATGTTTGATCCCCTTCTTGTCACAATATTCCTCCACTGTGGTGTTTTTGAACTCCATCCCATTGTCACTCCTTATCTTCACAATGCTAGCATTGAACTCATTCTTTGCTCTCTTGGCAAACTTTCTGAAGATACCACTGGCTTGAGATTTGTCCACAACAAAGAAGGTCCAAGTGTATCTCGTGAAATTATCAACAATCACCAAGCAATATAGATTGCCTCCTAGACTCTTGTAGTGTGTTGGCCTAAACAAATCCATGTGCAAGAGCTCTAGAGGACAAGATGTAGACATGAATGACTAGGTGGGATGTGAAGATGCAACTTGTTTTCCAGCCTGACAAGCGCTGCACATTCTATCCTTCTCAAAAGCCACATCCTTGATTCCTTCAACTAGATTCCTCTTGACAATCCTCTTGAGCTCATTCATTCCAACATGTGCCAATCTTCTATGCCACAACCATCCCTTGGATGCCTTAGTGAATAGGCAAGTGCTTGGTGCATATTGCTTGACTTGAAGTCCGTGACATACAAGTTTCCATGCCTTACTCCATGAAATACTAGCCCTCTCTTGGCATTCTCAATCTTTGCACCGTCCTCGTCAAATGTGCACTTGAAACCCATGTCACATAGTTGACCAATAGATAGAAGGTTGAAGTTGAGAGTTTTCACAAGAAAGATCTTGGAGAGGTGGAGGTCATTTGTGATGGCCACCTTGCCCGAGCCTCTAACTCTCCCCTTTGAGTTATCCCTAAAAGTCACCTTCTCACTATCTTTGTCTTCACCAATGGTGGTGAACATGTGATAAACCATGTGGATATGTACCACGGTTTTCTATATTTGTGATGAGTAATTGACTTGAGCAGATTTGGTGTTTGAGTTGAAATGCGGGAATCCAGGGATTGCATAGGTTTGCATATCATGGTTATGACTAACCGGAGATGGTGGAGATATTGGTGATATTGTAGGAGATGGGAAATGTGTTTCCTTGTCTCATGATGTGTAGGTCACTGAAGTCGACTTGGCGATCAACAGCGAGAGGATCGGGCAAAAGTAGGGGACTTGGGGCCAGACGATCGGGATGCCGGGTGAAGTCAAGGGTGATCCACACCGTACACATGGAGAGGCAAGAAGCACGGACGGTTTCACGGTTGAGCCTCAAAACCGTGGTGGTGATGAAGAAGGTGTGTTGACCAAGTCAAGGCAAACAGGATGCCGGTGCAAGTGACAACGGGGGCCGATGGACAGGGACTGGGAGAGACTTGCCGGTGGTCAGGATCGCGGCACAAGGTGACATGCGTCAACATCGAGAAGTCGCGCTTTGAGAAGCATGCAAGGTGGTTTCCTGGTTTGGGCCTCAAAACCGGTGGTGGTGGTTGGTGGTGCACGTGGCATCATCATGGAGCTTGCTTCAAGAAGAAGCAAAGATGTGAAGCGTCCGATGGCATTCGGGCGATAAGGTGAAAGATGGACGGTTATGCCCCCGGTGGTAGGTGGGTGTGTTATGTAGGTCAAGGGTAGAGTGGTCGTGTGGACAATAGACCTTAGGCCTATATAAGGAGAGGTGTGACTAGTGGGAGAGGTGCCTCTCTTCCCATTAGCCTTGTGTTAGGACTCTATTCAAAGTGCTAGGAGAGGATTTCATGTTTTAGAGGAGAGGAAAGGGTGTGTGAGAGACATCTCTTGCTCTTCCAAATAGTGGGCGGAAGAGGGTGGCTTCCTAGCCTTGTATATATGGATCTTGTAAGCACCTTTCTATGATATGAGAAGTATTTTCATGCTCAAGATTTCCCTCTTCACTTGAATCCCGGAATTCCCTTTTTCCTATTTTCGGAGCTATTTTCATGGTGATTTTCGATCTTACTTTTGGACAAATTTTTGTCCCGGATTTCTTGATAAACTTGTTGCTAGGATGAGCTAGAACAATCCTCTATGGATCCTTGAACAATTCAATAGCTCTAGCACCTTCGATTTGAAGGATTTCTCAAGTTCCCCTTTTTGGTGTTTTTGGCACAAGATCTAAAATTTGTGATGATTCCTTGAGCCAATTGTGATGATTTTCTAGGATTAGGGTCATGATGTGATGAGGATTCACTGGTCCAAAAATTGCATCATTTAGAGTTTGTTTGTTTAGGTTTTGGAGAAGATTTACCAAATTCCCGAAAGTTTCTACTGTTCTGTCGGGGTCGATCGGCACTGCCGATGACAAGGACCGGCACTGCCGATGGGTTTCAGAACGCCGCACCGGCACTGCTGATGGGCGAGATCAGCACTGCCGATGGGGCCAACCGGCACTGCCGGTGGTGGTTCAGTAAGGCGCAGTTTGTGAGGTTTTTGACTATCTCGGGTCTCTGTTGTTTCCTTTTTGTTTCCGCTGTGTTTCTTGATGTGGTTGATCACTCCTAGGGCTAGTACACCACAAGTTGGTGTGTGTAGTCTTGGTGATCGGTTCGGAGGTTGGCTTAGGTTGTTTTTGGGATATAGGCCAAGTTCTCTTGGAGAATTTTGATTGGCACATATTCACCCCCCCCCTATGGTCGCCTTCTTGGTCCTTCAATTGGAATTAGAGCCAGTTTGATCACTAGTTGACCTTCACCAGCTTTGTGATCCGAAGGCAATATGGAGAAGAGTGCTATCAAGCTATGGATGTTCGATGGAGAGGACTTCCCCTACTGGAAGTCACGGACCAAGGCGTATCTGCTGAGTCAAGGACGTGCAATTTGGGAGATTGTTGATCAGGAGTATGCTATACCACAAGATGTGACACCTCAGGTGTCTCACCTTAACTTAGCAATTATGAAGATCACAAATCATGGAAAATATAGCATAAAATGATAGAGCCTATCTATTAATTTAATTTCAGGTAAATAAATACCATGCAACCAAGTTATTGAAGCAACATAAAATTTTCAATACAACTTATGCTAAATAAAATTCATAATCATGATAATAATAATAAAAGAGAATTTTAGGAATTTATTGGGCATTTTATCTGTTTGGCAAAACCCTCAATTAATTAATAGGTTCTTAAGTAACTAATTAATGCATTTAATTAATTCTAAAAATATGTTTATAAAAATTTCAATTAAAATTCACCAAAGTGTTCTCCACCATTTAATAAGTCAGTCCACCAATTTTCACTAATCCAGGAAGTCCCTAATGGACCAAAGCTCAGACGCGACTCTGCCGAAGACCTCCGCTCTACTGCCTCTTGTTGCCGATCCCCTTCCAGTGAGCCTCTGTCCTCGCCAACCGCCAAAACATGTTCGCCTCGATGTGTGCATCGCGTTTGTAGTCTTGTGGCGAGCCTCCATCGCGCGCAGCCGCCGGCGGTGAGGTTTGACCGTCCTCCGGCGCGCCCGGCGCCGCTGACCCCCCCCCCCCCCTGCGTACTAGCATCCTACTGGCAGCTGACGTGTAGCCTATGTGTCGCTCACGTGTCGCCTACATGGCTCCCCCTTTAAACCAGAAAATACCAGAAATTGCTAGAAAATACATAAATTTTTGGAAACTCAAAGTAAATCGAATTTAAACCCAATGAAGCTCAAATAAAATTTGTTAGGTTCATTTTGAATCGCTCTATTTTAGTAAATTGATAAATCATTGTCTCTGTACATGCATATTTATTAATTTAATAAATTGTGAAACCACTAATCAATTCACCAGAAATTCTAGGAATGAAATTAAATCCTGATTTTTGGCATGCTTAGTGTGTGACTAATTACCTACCACCACAATTTTTGGTTCAGTAACATATGAATTATTTTTGGCTCTGGAATTTATTTAGTGTGGTTACCTAAATTAATTATAGTAATTATTTTATAAATAATTGACCCCTGCCACTTGGCACAAAGATCACTCACACCAGTCTTTGTGCCCAGTAGATCACACAAGTCCAGAAACCTAAGTTTACTTAATTAAATTAAATTAATTGCTCATACCACTATTCTACTTTAAATAAATGCTAGTAATTAGAGTAATTATATCCAAAGGCTGTAAATTGGTAAAAATACAATTCATCTATGTCCCTGTTCATGCTAAATCACTTAAGATCAGAATCAATTGGTTACTATTGTAATTGCTTAATTATTTTGAAGGACTATAACAACCCTAAATAAATGATTAACACACATAAAATGATGAAACTCTAATTTGTTTCTTTGAAGCATATGGATTCGAGAACATAATAATAATGTTAATCAATATAAAAGACATTGTGCATCATATCATTGCATTCTACGGTATTTTGATAATACCGACAATTCAATTCTATCATATAGGCAACAACAACCCGAAGCAGAAAGAAGATGATCTTCAGAAGGACCTTGATCCCCAAGAGCAAGACGTTATAGTTGCTAGCACTAACATCGATCCAGGCAAGCCCCGGTTTTCATTCACCATATTATAAAGTTGCTAGTTTTCAATATTACAAGTGTCTGTGATCTTTGCATTAGGTCATAGGAGTTGATTGGAACCCACTTGCATGATACCCAAATGACCTATGCCACTATCATTAGAACTTTGGTAGTATCGATACTGTGTTGCTATGTTTAGTAATTGCAAGACCCGGTAGATATCATTACTAAGAAATGAACTTGACCACTGGAACGGGAACCTAAAAAGAAGCTTATTTTACTGTTATGACCGGGCAGGGAAGATGCATGTGTAGGTTTGCAGCAATACATGGGTGTTGACTGTGGTAGCCCTGCCTTGTCGAACCTAGGACCCGTTCGTGGTCGGCCCCTTGGTCAAGTGTTGAACAGTACCGAATGCATGATAGTCTATGGGCACTAGTAAACTGATGTAGCATTGACGCGGCAATGAGGATGGTACCTAGTACAGTGGTCGTTGACCCTTCTGCTGCTGGAGTGGGCGGTTCAAACCGTGAAGTATTGTTGGCAGAACAGCATGCCCACTCGCTGAGACTGGACCCGGACCAAGTTGTTTTTCATCCTTGCGAAAAGTTGCCATATACGACCTTAATCGGTTTTCCCAGCTGGTGTAAATCAATTGCAATTGTTGTCCCGCGCAGTAATGAGTATCACTTGGTCATTGCGTCGTCACGTAGTTGAACCTGGATTGGAAGTTAACTATGATGCTTATTGTGGGTGTTACTATTGCTGCTCTTATGTTGCACTTACTTTATGTATTGCTTTATTATCTTATTGTTGCAACTAAAGTTACATTTCTGCTATACTCAATTAAATTGAAGAATAAAACTTGATTGAACTAATAGGTTGCTTAGTGCGATTCTTTTCAAACAAGCCACCTATTAGAGCCGTTGCATGTCTCCGACGGGTAAGACTTGATGAGTAATTAGTACTCAGGCTTTGTGCCACTATTGTTTTCAGGTAATAAAGAAGTAGAATTGCCTGTAGATGTGCTGCCCTAGGACATGCAAGTCCCTGAGGGTTGGACTGCCCACTAGGAGTCCGACTTCCCGCCGCAGTGATGATGTGTGATGCTAGAGTGATGGTTCTTCGGGCATGAACCATTACTACGCTGTATCGTTGAGCTCGTAGATTTATCGTATCTGCTTCCGCTGTTTCAAAACAATTCAAGAACTTGTACTATTTCTGCTGCACTCTGATAACTATTTGATGTAATATTCAATTTAAATTTGAACCAATATTGTATTATCAAGTGTCTGCGTTATCAGCACCGTTGGGACCCCGATCTTGCGGGAGGGGTGCCACAGCTGGTATCAGAGCCGTGGTCCGTGATAATACAACAAATAAATCGTATTTTTGAAAACCACGACGTTGCGAGTGAGGATACGTTAGTATTGCCCCTATAGATAGTAGGGTGGTGACAAAGCTAACCGGGGTTATGATTGTTTACATTATTGCATCTACGGCTTCTTCAAACGAAGGTACGTGCGTGCTTAACCGACACGCGTGATATCGATGTCTGTGCTCGCAGGCGGATACGAGACACTGTTGGCTCGTGACTTATCACGGGGCGATCCTTTTTCCATGGATTGTTACTAGTAGAACTGTGCTTCTTTTCGTAGTTTCTTTTGAATTTGATGTATTGTTTTTGCAATGAATTTTCTGCAGGTAAGCTAACACCGTTAGTATAACATTTAGTATGACTTATGTGCTGAGTGCGGGTCATCACCAAATATCCATGCCGCTAAGTCTCGGCAAGTTAGGTGCTGTGTTGTGAGGAATGATAGGTTAATAAAATGAAGGTTTTGCATCATGCATCCCATTATAACTAAACTAAGATTTGGTTCTGTCCTTGCTCACCAACCTCTGAATAAAAATTTTCTAAACCTAATAAGTATAAAATTATGAATAACAAGGTTAACAAGAATCTGTCCTATTTTTAGCTACCAACTTCAAAAATTCATAACTAAAGTTCTACTTCGGATTTTTAGGTGTTTAAATACAATCTGGAAAGACCTAGAAGCCTATTTTCGTCTCCAATAGGTTTCACCATCTTCCCAGTTTCCCCCTGTCCAGTACAGACAAAACATTAGGCCTATGTCAATCTGAAACCGAATTTGTTTTGAGGCCCATTGCCGTATTATTGACCCTTGAGGCTGGAAAATGTTAACAAAAACTTTGTTTCTGTATTTCATAGCACTATATATGAAATGCATTGTTACTCATGGAACATTGTACTCACCATTGGGTTTATGTTCCAGATGGGTGACCATGGTTTTGAGGAGCTTTCGCACGACGGGTGGCACTACACAACCGGGCTCCACCACCGTGGCTTTCCTACACTGTTGTGGGATCTCTTACGCTTGTTGGGCTATGATGAGCCACTCTCTTATAAGGGCCACGAGAGCCGTCGTCACGGCATGAATCTTGCTGAGGTGCACATCAGCGTGCCCACACACCCGCGCAACCTCGACATCGCGGGTATGGAGAGCACGGCGACTTGTGGGAGCCTCCATGAGGGCTTGGAGAGAGTCGTCCACAGGGCTCTCACCCACTTCTGCGGGCGCCACACAGGAGCGCTTTCCGGGACTCCGTTTGAGATGATTCCCATCTGGCACCAGGCCAACCCGGTCTGGCAGAGGCGTGTGAGGCGCATTGGTCGCGATGACTACCCGACGTACCACGCAGGGTACCACCGTGTGTCCTATTATTCCGAGTACCTCCTCAACTTGGATGAGGAGGCTAGCAGCCACAGCAGTGTCATACTAGCTGAGGTGGAGCAGGTCTGGGTTCAGAGGAATGACCTGTAGACACAGGTCGACGCACAGCAGAGAGAGATTCAGCGGCTGACCGCTGCTCTTGAGGCGAGTGAGACTCGTGTTACTGAGGTGACTGGACAGCGTGACACCCTCGCACAGGAGGTTGATAGACGTGGCGTGATTATGCAGCTGCGCGCCAACCACAACGAGCACCTACAGCATTAGTTGACGGCTGCACAGCATGAGATGGAGCTTATGGGAGAGGATTTGGAGTCCCCTCATGTATCATCCATGTGGCGGTTTCCGCCAATTACTCCGTCATCCCCGCATGGGAATCTTGGACACTTAGTGTCACCGGGACCGATCTGCCTTCCACCTAGAATGTAGCTGCATTCAAGGCACTTACTCGGTTCTGTGAAGACCACAAGCATGATGTGGCTGGAACACCCATTGCCTTGCTACCCATTAATGATTTGATGGATTTCGAATGGATGAGGCATGTGGATTTCATCTTTGATCCAAACCACCGCCATCATGATCCTATGCTGCCCATAATAGAGTATTATGGTCTGTCCACGTTTGCTTTGTGCACAAACTTGTGCCGACGATTGGATGTGTTCCATTCTGCACTATGACTCTCTGAGATCAAAAAACAAGCTAAAGATGAAGAAATTGCAGAACTGAACCAGTAAATCCAAGCCAAGAATGAAGAGATGGAAGCGATTCTAGAAGAACGTGACCAAGCCTTGTAGGATGCAGCGGATTTTGAGCATGACATGATTGAGGCTCAAGATGACCTGAACACATTAAAGGTTGCCCATCTCCCTGTTGAAGGAAATTGGATGAGATCTACATGGAGTATGGAGAACAAGGGGGTGTGGAGATGGCACCTGTTGGTAATGACGACGTGGAAATGATGGATCTGGAGGACCCCGAAGAACCTCCGGAACCCGAAGAATCTTTGGAACTGGAAGAACCAGAAGAACCAGAAGATTAGGCCAGGAGTAGATGCTTTACTACCCCTATGTGCGGTCGTGAAAAATATGTACCCCTAGTCCAATGTAGGAGTGTGAACCTTGTAGTTCATGTCCGCAATACCGTAGCTAGGCGTTGGCACGTATGTGTAGGAAATCGTTTGAGGATGTCCTTTAACAACTTTGTAGACTGAATTGAATCAATGAAGTTGGTTGCTGTGTCTGAATTGTTATCGTGCCATTGGCAAATTATATTCTTCCGCATGTGACTTTATGGAATAATCTGAGAAATGACTAATGTGCAACCGCATAATTTGCAGCATGGTGCGTACTCGGAATCAAGAGGATCCTGAGAGCTCTCAGCAGGGGGCCAATGCTGAGCCATCTCTAGCCGAGGTTCTGGCCGCTGCACTCAACAGGCAGCAGAATAACTCCGAGCTGCTCTGTCGGTTGGTTGACATCACGACTCACCTGGCTAGACGTGGAGATAACCACAACAACCGTAACAACCAGCCCCGTTAGAGCACTTACTCAGATTTTCTGGGTACTCACCCACCAACCTTTGAGCATGCCAGAGAGCCGCTAGACGCTAACCATTGGTTGCGTCAGACCGAGACTATGTTTGGTCTACTGGAGTGCACTGAACACTAGAAGGTGTTGTTCGCTGCCCAACAACTCTAGGGCTCTGCTAGTGCCTGGTGGGCCAATTATGAAGCTTCTCTGCCTGCTGGACATCGCACTGAGTGGAATGAGTTCAAGGCTGCTTTTCGAGCTCATTTCATTTCCGTGGGTCTCATGCAAAGGAAGTTCTAGGAGTTCATGGATCTAAAGCAAGGAGGGCGGAATGTCCTCTAGTATTCTGAGGCTTTCAATCACCTGGCCCAGTATGCTAATGAGTATGTCAATACAGAGGAGAAGAAAAGATACACGTTCTTACGTGGGATGAATGCCACGCTTAAGGAGCATTTGACTTGGCACACGACGGTCACATACAATGACCTGGTCAATGCTGCTATTGTCCAGGAAGGTGCTATGCGCCAAGTTGAAGAGGAAGACCGCAAGAGGAAGGCCCCTGCTACTGCCCCTGCTGCCCCACAGGCGAAGCATCGTCTTATTTACACTTCCCCCACCGGACACCGTTTTTGGGCATCACCGCGGTAGCAGTACCAGCGACCGTATGGTCAGAATTACTCAAGGCCGCCGCAGCAGTAGAACTTCCCACCTCATGCACCATACCCGCAGCAGAACAACCAGTACCGCGCACCATATCCACAGCAAGGGCGCCAGAATGTTCGCACTCCACAACCTGTTGACCGTGGAAGCAGCTTCCCCTGCTACAATTATGGTCACATCTGCCACTTTGCAAAGAACTGCACTGCACCAAGGCGCAACAACAACCAACGTCAGAATCAGAACAAGGCTGTGAATGTACCGTATCGTGGTGCCCAAGTGAACTACACCAATGCTGAAAACATCCCTCAGGGCAAACTCGTGCTGACCGGTACGCTCTCATTCTACCGCCAGCCTATCCGTGCACTTTTTGATTCTGGTGCTACGCATAATTTCATTAGCCAAGCATGTGTGCATAAATTAAATCTGCTACCACAAACTGTAGAAAGATACTACAAAATTCGTTCTCCCACTGGACAAATCAATGCCAATCAACTAGTATGCAAAGCTCCCTTAGAAATAAACAAGAAAATCTACCCCACGGATTTTATCATGTTTACCCACCAGGAAATTGATCTGATTTTGGGTATGTTCTGGATGAAAACCCATAGAGCCATGCTAGACATCGAGCCCTGAATCGTTCATCTCAACTCCCCTTTACATGGGAAGGACACACTCTCTCTAAAAACCGATTCGTCGAAAGTTTTGGTTGTCCATCACTTGGAAGGGCAATCACTTGAAAACATTCCTGTTGCTTGTGAGTATCCGGACGTATTCCCCGAAGATATGTCTGGCCTACCACCTGACCGTGAAGTGGAATTTAAGATAGAGCTACAGCCAGGGACTTCTCCGATATCTCGTCGACCCTACAAGATGGCCCCGAATGAGTTGGCCGAATTGAAAAAGCAATTGAATGAGTTATTGGAAAAGGGATTCATTCGCCCAAGCACCTCACCTTGGGGCCGTGCAGCTATTTTTGTGAAGAAGAAGGATAAGTCTCTGTGTCTCGTTGTTGATTATCGACCCCTCAACGAGGTTACCATCAAGAACAAATACCCGTTACCACGAATTGATAGCCTTTTTGATCAATTAGTTGGTGCTAAGGTATTTTCAAAAATTGATCTCCGTTCGGGTTATCATCAAATCAAGATCCAAGCGGAAGACATTCCAAAGACTGCCTTCTCTACTAGATACGGACTATTCGAGTACCAAGTAATGTAATTCAGATTAACCAATGCCCCTGCTCATTTCATGTATCTCATGAATTCGGTATTCATGCCAGAGTTGGATAAATTTTTGGTAGTATTCATTGACGACATCCTTGTCTATTCTAAGTCCAAAGAAGAGCATGCAGAACACCTCCGCATTGTTCTTCAACGTCTCCGAGATCACAAATTGTATGCCAAATTCAGCAAGTGTGAATTTTGGTTAGACCGTGTACCATTCCTTGGTCACATAGTCTCTGCAAAAGGAATCTCGGTAGATCCTAGCAAAGTTCAAGATGTGCTAGATTGGAAGCCACCAAGGACAGTTCACCAAGTACGCAGTTTCCTCGGGCTAGCCGAATATTATCGTAGGTTCATTCCAAAGTTTTCTCGGCTGACCAAACCCATCACAGAACTGCTGAAAAAGGAGAAAAAGTTTGATTGGAACAGCAAGTGTGAGGAGGCATTCCAAGCGCTGAAGAAATTATTGACAACTACCCCAGTACTGGCTCAACCTGACATCATCAAGCCATTCCAAGTATATTGTGATGCGTCTGGCATAGGGCTGGGATGTGTACTAATGCAAGAAGGCCGTGTCATCGCATATGCGTCACGACAGCTACGGAAGCATGAAGAGCACTATCCAACCCATGATTTGGAGCTAGCTGCAGTTGTACTTGCACTAAAAATATGGAGGTATTACTTGCTCGGCAACTTGGTGCACATTTATACAGACCATAAGAGCTTGAAATATATATTCACCCAAACTGATCTAAACATGAGACATCATCGGTGGCTAGAACTGATTAAGGATTATAACCTAGAGATTCATTATCATCCAGGCAAGGCTAATGTAGTCGTCGATGCGTTAAGTAGAAAGGTCCACTGCAACAACTTAGAACTGGAAGTTCCGGACCAAATTGACCACGAAACTAATTCGGAACCCAGCCCTTCACATTTTACATGTTGTAGTGGTCAGCAACCTAAGTGTGCATTCTACCATCCGTGAAGAAATCGTTTCCGCACAGAAAAATGACGTTGGTATGAATCATATCAGACAAAACATTAAGGATGGCAAAGCCAAATGCTTCACCCAAGACTCGAACGATACTCTATGGTTCAATAACAGTTTAGTAGTACCAAAGGACTTTGAACTTCGACGGAAGATCTTGGATGAAGCACACCACTCCAAATATTCTATCCATCCGGGTAGTAACAAAATGTACCAAGACTTGAAGAAGAATTTCTGGTGGACAAGGATGAAGCAACAAATTGCTCGGTATGTTCCGGAATGCGATACGTGTCAGAGGGTTAAGGCTGATCATTTGAAACAGGCCGGATTACTTCAACCATTGAGTATTCCCGCTTGGAAATGGGAAGAATCAGCATGGATTTTGTTGTGGGTCTCCCTCTCACTTCTCGAAGGCATGATTCAATTTGGGTCATTGGGGACAGACTCACCAAATCTGCCCACTTCCTACCAGTCAATAATAGACATAATATACGACAATATGCAGAGCTATACATAACCAGAATTCTATGTCTCCATGGAGTGCCCAAGACCATAGTTACAGATCATGGCTTGCAGTTTGTTGCTCGTTTTGGGGAACAACTGCATGCATCTTTGGGTACCAAGCTGATCCGGAGTTCTGCTTACCATGCCACCACAGATGGACAAACTAAGCGTGTCAACCAAATTTTGAAAGATATGCTTAGAGCATGTGTTTTAACTCATGGTGGTAATTGGGATACGTATTTGCCTTATGCAGAATTCTCATACAACAACAGTTACCAGGAGAGCCTAAAAATGTCGCCATTTGAAGCACTCTATGGTCGTAGTTGTAGAACACCGCTAAACTGGTCTGAATCTGGAGAAAGAGTAACCTTTTGTCCTGACCTTGTCAAGGATACTGAAGAAAAAGTACATACCATCCAAGCCAATCTTAAAGCCGCTAAATGCCGTCAAGAGAAGTATGCAAACAAATGACGTAGACCACTGTACTTCAACAAGGGTGATTACGTCTATCTCAAGGTGTCGCCCATGAAGGGTATCCAACGGTTTGGAGTCAAGGGAAAGTTAGCTCCCCGTTATATCAGACCATTCCAAATTCTGGAATGATGTGGAAACGTGGCCTATAAGTTGGAGTTACCCACCAACCTATTTGGAGTTCACCTCACCTTCCACGTCTCTCAACTCAAGCGATGTCTCAAGCCATCCATCGACAAAATTTTGGAAGAGTATGACCAACTCCAACTGGACCTCACGTACTCCGAACAACCCATAAAGATCCTCGACAAGAAGGAGCGCACAACTCGTAATAGAACCCTCAATTTCTACAAAGTTCAATGGAGTAACCACTTAGAGGATGAGTCTACTTGGGAGTCTGAAGATTTCCTAAGCTCCCATTACCCGAAGTTCTGGTCGTCATACACGGGTATGTTTTGATCCTCGCACTTCCCTCTAGTTTGCCTGTTCATAATCTCGGGACGAGATTTCTTTAAGGAGGGAGGTCTGTGACACCCCATGTGTCTCACCTTAACTTAGCAATTATGAAGATCACAAATCATGGAAAATATAGCATAAAATGATAGAGCCTATCTATTAATTTAATTTTAGGCAAATAAATACCCTGCAACCAAGTTATTGAAGCAACTTAAAAATTTCAATACAACGTATGCTAAATAAAATTCATAATCATGATAATAATAATAAAAGAGAATTTTAGGAATTTACTGGGTATTTTATCTGTTTGGCAAAACCCTCAATTAATTAATTGGTTCTTAAGTAACTAATTAATGCATTTAATTAATTCTAAAAATATATTTATAAAAATTTCAATTAAAATTCACCAAAGTGTTCTCCACCATTTAATAAGTCAGTCCACCAATTTTCACTAATTTAGGAAGTCCCTAGCTATTTTATTTTGATTTTATAAAAATCAGCTTTGATCGAGGGCCTAATTGTAAGAAATCAAAAACTCCAGGGGGTGCAGCGCGAATCTCCTTCTTCTTCCCTCCCACTGGCGCAGAGCCTGCCGGCTCCCCTCTGCCGCCGGCGCACTGCTCAGACCTCCTTCACTCCCCTCGAAAAGGCGCGCGTGCTACAGCGGTCTCCGCTCTGCCCTCTGCCACTCCGGCCCTCCACCGCGCGCCCGCCCAATGACCCCCACTTTCCCTTCTCCTCTCTGCACGCCACCGCCGTGACCGGCAAAACTTCAACGCCGCTCCCACTCTCTCTTTCCCTCCACTTACTTCCTGACTCCCCGCTCCACCAAAATCACTCGGCAAGCTCATAAGTTCATTGCCTTGCCCCTCACCTTCTTCTTCTCTCCCTCAATTCCACTCTCTATGCTCCGTTTCTCCCCGCCATTGCCGAACCTGAGCCGACCTCGCGCAACCACTGCTCCTTTGCCTTCCAGCCCAAATCGAGAGTCGCAAAGCACTCGCGTACTCCCCCTTTACTCTCTTTCGGCCTGCCTAGCCAAGAGCATGAGCAACCAGAGCGAATTGGAGGAAAACCAGGAGTGAACTCCCCGGACACGTTCTCTGCCGCTCACCGGAATTCATTGCCGTTGGTGAGCCTCATCGTCCCGTTCCTTTTCACTCGTGAGCGCAAGTTTTCCCCGCGACCCCTGACTCAATCTCGTTCGATTCAGTGCACCAGGACGCCGGCATATCCTTTTTCCCCCGGCCGTCGCCTCTGCTCCGGCCAACCGAAGCCACCCCCACGACGAGCTCCTACCTCCGAACCCCCTCGCCGGATTCCGATGAGAAGCCGACCGCCGCCTCGTTTCCCGTGATGCTATAGGCGCAGACGGCGACCGAATCCATGCACCAAAGCTGAGACATGACTCCGCCGAAGACCTCCGCTCCACCGCCTCTAGTCGCCGACCCCCTTCCGGTGAGCCTCCGTCCTCGCCGACCGCCAAAACATGTTCGCCTCGACATGTGTGTCATGTGTGTAGTCTTGCGGCGAGCCTCCAACGCGCGCAGCCGCCGGCGGTGAGGTTTGACTGTCCTCCGGCGAGCCCCGCGCTGCTGACCCCCGCCCCCCTGCACACTGGCATCCTACTGGCAGCTGACGTGTAGCCTACGTGTCGCTCACGTGTCGCCTACGTGGCTTCCCCTTTAAACCAGAAAATACCAGAAATTGCCAGAAAATGCATAAATCTTTGGAAACTCATAGTAAATCGAATTTAAACCCAATGAAGCTCAAATAAAATTTGTTAGGTTCATTTTGAATCGTTCCATTTTAGTAAATTGATAAATCATTGTCTCTGTACATGCATATTTATTAATTTAATAAATTGTGAAACCACTAATCAATTCACCATAAATTCTAGGAATGAAATTAAATCCTGATTTTTGGCACGCTTAGTGTGTGACTAATTACCTACCACCACAATTTTTGGTTCAGTAAAATATGAATTATTTTTGGCTCTAGAATTTATTTAGTGTGGTTATTTAAATTAATTCTAGTAATTATTTTATAAGTAATTGGCCCCTGCCACTTGGCACAAAAATCACTCACACTAGTCTCTGTGCCCAGTAGATCACACAAGTCCAGAAACCTATGTTTACTTAATTAAATTAAATTAATTGCTCATACCACTATTCTACTTTAAATAAATGCTAGTAATTAGAGTAATTATATCCAGAGGCTGTAACTTGGTAAAAATACAATTCATCTATGTCCCTGTTCATGCTAAATCACTTAAGATCAGAATCAATTGGTTACTATTGTAATTGCTTAATTTTTTTGAAGGACTATAACAACCCTAAATAAATGATTAACACACATAAAATGATGAAACTCTAATTTGTTTCTTTGAAGCATATGGCTTTGAGAACATAATAATAATGTTAATCAATATAAAAGATATTGTGCATCATATCATTGCATTCTACGGTATTTTGATAATACCGACAATTCAATTCTATCATATAGGCAACAACAACCCGGAGCAGGAAGAAGATCTTCAGAAGGACCTTGATCCCCAAGAGCAAGACGTTGTAGTTGCTAGCACTAACATCGATCCAGGCAAGCCCCGGTTTTTATTCGCCATTTTATAAAGTTGCTAGTTTTCAATATTACTAGTGTTTGTGATTATTGCATTAGGTCATAGGAGTTGATTGGAACCCACTTGCATGATACTCAAATGACCTACGCCACTGTCATTAGAACTTTGGTAGTATCGGTACTGTGTCGCTATGCTTAGTAATTGCTAGACCCGGTAGATATCATTACTAAGAAATGAACTTGACCACTAGAACGGGAACCTAAAAAGAAGTTTATTTTACTGTTATGACCGGGCAGGGAAGATGCATGTGTAGGTTTGCAGCAATACATGGGTGTTGACTGTGGTAGCCCTGCCTTGTTGAACCTAGGACCCGTCCGTGGTCGGCCCCTTGGTCAAGTATTGAACAGTACCGAATGTATGCTAGTCTATGGGCACTAGTAAACTGATGTAGCATTGGTGCGGCAATGAGGACGGTACCTAGTATAGTGGTCGTTGACCCTTCTGCTGCTGGAATGGGCGGTTCAAACCGTGAAGTATTGTTGGCAGAACGGCATGGCCACTCGCTGAGACTGGACCCGGACCAAGTTGTTTTTCGTCCTTGCGAAAAGTTGCCATATACGACCTTAATCGGTGCGTATGTGTCGTGTATCTCGGGTTTTCCCAGCTAGTGTAAATCAATTGCAATTGCTGTCCCTCGCAGTAATGAGTACCACTTGGTCATTCCGTCGTCACGTAGTTGAACCTGGATTGGAAGTTAATTATGATGCTTATTGTGGGGGTTACTATTATTGCTCTTATGTTGCACTTACTTTATGTATTGCTTTATTATCTTATTGTTTCAACTAAAGTTACATTTCCTGCTATACTCAATTAAACTGAAGAATAAAACTTGATAGAACTAATAGGTTGCTTAGTGCGAGTCTTTTCAAACAAGCCACCTATTAGAGCCGTTGCATGTCTAGGAGTCCGACGGGTAAGACTTGCTGAGTAATTAGTACTCAGGCTTTGTGCCACTGTTATTTTCAGGTAATGAAGAAGTAGAATTGCCTGTAGATGTGCTGCCCTGGGACACGGAAGTCCCTGAGGGTTGGACTGCCCACTAGGAGTCCGACTTCCCGCTGCAATGATGATGTGTGATGCTAGAGTGATGGTTCTTTGGGCATGAACCATTACTACGCTGTATCGTCGAGCTCATAGATTTATCGTATCTGCTTCCGCTGTTTCAAAACAATTCAAGAACTTGTACTATTTTTGCTGCACTCTGATAACTATTTGATGTAATATTCAATTTAAATTCGAACCAATGTTGTATTATCAAGTGTCTACGTTATCAGCACCCTTGGGACCCCGATCCTACGGGAGGGGCGCCACACAAGACCTGAACACTGCTTCTGCATGTGAGTTAGTAAGGTATGAGAACAACTCCAAAGCTGTCAATATTCTACTCTCTGCACTTGGTAGGATTGAACATGATAGGGTTGCACACCTTAACACTGCTCCTGCTATTTGGGTTAAGCTATACACTTACCATGAGGGTACCAACCAGGTCAAGTCTATGCGTAAGGATTCTTATAATAGACAGTACCAAACATTTGCTCAAAAACCGGGCGAGTCACTAGATGACACTTTGCGTAGGTTTGAGGCAATTGTGTGCAACTTGCGGGCTTGTGGTACCCTTGTGTACAATGACAATGATAGAGCTAAGCAACTACTGTATTCACTTGATGAAAATGTTTGTGGGGTTAAAATTGCTGCTCTAGAAGAAACTACTGACTTCAACACCTTAAACTATGAGCAACTGTATAGCAAGCTGAAATCTCTTGAACTATCTATGAAATCTCATCCTAATCTTGCTATTCCTGCTTCTAGCATGGCTTTGCTTTCTAGCTCTCAGAAGGTTAGTCATAGTGATGCTTCTTATGGAACTAACCCCTCACTTGACATGGCTTCTAGCAGCTTCCAATGAACAGATGGAGTGCATTCCTAACGAGGAGCTATCCTTGCTCATATGAAAGTTTAGGAAGTTCTACAACAACTGCAAGGAGAGAAGAGCAGGTGGTTCAAGAACCTGCTTCGAGTGTGGTGACCCAGGACACTTCATCGCTGATTGTCCCAAGAAGAAGAAGAAGACCAGGTACCGCGACAACAACACTGAAGACTTCAAGCAGAAGAAGAACCGCTTCTAGAAGAAGGGAAAGAACTCCAAGAAGTTCGCGAAGGCCATTGCACACGCCTGCGTTGCCGCCTTGAGCGATGTTGACCTCACATCAAGCGAAGGCTTTACAAGCTCGGAGGAGGAGGTTGAGAAGCCACGAGTCAAGCGGAAGGATGACTTCACCGGGCTTTGCTTCATGGCAAAGAACGACCACGACACCGACTCTAGATCCGACTCCGACACAAGTGAGGTACCTCCCACTCTTGATGAGCTCTCCTCTAAACTTGATCATTTGCACGATGTTCTGCTCATGCAAGATGATAAGCTTCACAGTGCTGTGCGTGAGAGTAGACAGCTTAAGTCTAAGTTAGAGAGTGCTGATTTTGAGATTGCTTCGCTTAGATCTAAGCTTGCTTGTGTTGATACTGCTGCTAAGTGTGGGTCTTGTCAAGTTGTGATGAGTGATCTTACACAGAGGGAGAGTGTGCATGCTCAAGTTGCCAGTCAGCTTGAGAGTGCCCTCAAGGAGCTTGATGAGTTCAAAGCTAGACCAACTCTTTTGGGTGCATGTCAGAAGTGCCCCAAGCTCATAAATGAGTTGGAAACTCAGTCCCTCAAAGTCAAAGAGCTTGAGTCCAAGTTGCTTCATGAGACTCGCTCGAAAGTTCTTCCACATCCATGTGAAGTGTGTGTCACCCTCAAGGACAAGCTAGTAATCACTAGGGAAGAAAACAAAGTCCTAGTTCAGAAAAATGACTATCTTGTTTCTAGGCTCCAGAGAACCCTAGTGAGTGAGGAAAAGATTGAGAGTGATTTGGCAAGAGTGAAGGAGAGTGCTTCTAGATCAACCTATAACTTGGGCTTGGGATTTGAAAGGTGTGACAAGGAGAGTGAGAATGTGGGTAAGTTTGTTCCTAGCTCTAGCTACAAGGATGAGGAAAACACCATCAAACCTACTAACACATACTATCCACCCAATCCAAAACCCTCCTTCAACCCAAAGCAAACAGAAAAGCCAAAACCCAAACCTGCAATGCAAACCAAGCCTAATCCTAATGGTGTCTACATTTGTATGTTTTGTGGTCGTAAGGGCCACTTGGATGAATTCTATTATAGGCGCAAGAGGATTGAGAGGAAGCAAGATGAGTTGACTAGGGATGCTTTTTATGATGATTTTGTTGACTTTCAGCCCCGCTCTTTTTCTCGTGCCTATCATGGATAGGGTCATTCCTCATATGGCTTTGATTCATGAAACAGAGGCTTTGCACAGCAGCGTTTTGGCACCCCACATTTTCCACATCGTGGTGTGCATCATTCACGTGGATTTGGCTTTCACATTGATGATTTCTATCGTCACAACCCAAGGTTTGAGTCAAGACGCTTTGCCAGGCCATGTTTTCCCCGTCGTGGGTCTCGTCCTATGCGTTCAAATGATAATGTGCAAAGAACTGTGATGACTACTACTGGTTGTATGGTTAAGTGCTGGATTCCTAAATATCTTTTGACCAACCCCAGCACTGAGACATCGACTTTTCCTTCTCGTTCTTTGTAGGCAGCAGGTGGAGGCTTGGAGCATAAATGGTTGATGGACTCTGGGTGTTCGTGCCACATGACTAGAGATGCAAAGTGGTTCTCTAGCCTCACTCCCCTGAAGCGGCGGGAGTATGTGACCTTTGGAGATGACAAGAGAGGGAGAGTGAAGGCAAGAGGCGCGGTAAAGGTAAATGAAAATTTCACTCTCAAGGATGTTGGTTTGGTTGAGTATCTCAAGTATAATCTCCTCCCTATCTCTCAGCTTCTTGATATTGGTTTGGAAGTGCGCTTTAAGTCGAATGCTTCTTGTGTCCTTGATTCGAGTGGTTCCTTGGTTTGTGGGATTTTTCATATTGGCAGAGTTTTTCAGGCTGATTTTGCTGGTTCTCCTGGTTCTCACAAGTGCTTGTTTGCTCAATCTTCTTCTGAGCTCTGGAAATGGCATAGGAGACTGGGTCACATGAGCTTTGACCTTTTATGTCGCTTGAGTGGCCTAGGTTTGATCCGAGGATTGCCTAAGCACAAATTTCATAAGGATTTGGTTTGTGCTCCTTGTCATCATTGGAAAATGATTGCCGCTTCTCATCCACCAATCAATTTGGTGATGAGTGAACGCCCTGGAGAGTTGCTTCATATGGACACTGTTGGTCCTTCTTGGGTTCGTTCGGCGGGTGGGAAGTGGTATGTTCATGTGATTATTGACGACTATTCTCACTACTCTTGGGTCTACTTTCTTGAGAGCAAGGATGAAGTGTTTCATCACTTTCGGAGCTTATCTTTGAGGTTGTTCAAGGAACTCCCTGGTGCATTACGAACATTTTGCAGTGATAATGGCACCGAGTTCAAGAACTCCTCCTTTGATGCTTTCTGTCTTGAGCATGGTATTGAGCATCAGTTTTCAGCACCTCGTGTTCCCCAGTAGAACGGTGTGGTTGAAAGAAAGAATAGAACATTAGTGGAGATGGCCCGGACAATGCTCGATGGGCATAGGACTCCAAGGTGGTTCTGGGCTAAGGCCATTAGCACTGCTTGCTATGTTTTCAATCGTATTTTCTTGCGCTCAATTCTGAATGTGACTTCTTATGAGCTGCGTTTTGGGAGAAAGCCCTCGGTTTCTCATTTGCGTGCCTTTGGTTGGAAGTGCTTTATTCTCAAGCGTGGCAATCTTGATAAGTTTGAGTCAAGGTCTTCCGATGGAATCTTTCTTGGTTACTCTCTTCATGGTCATTCCTACAGAGTTTTGAATTTGGAGACTAACACCATCGTAGAATCCTGCAATGTAACGTTTGATGAATCAAACTCTTGTGCAAGGAATGTGATTGAGTCTGTAGGTGACAAGAAGATGAAGGAGATCATCTTTGTAGAACAGGACCTATAGGGCTTTGATGATGATGATGATGATTCACTTCATCTCTCATCTGAGCTTGTTCCTGCTGCTACCACAACTCCAGCAGAGGGTCCAGAAGCTTCTACATCGACTTCAGCGGCTGTTGAGCAAGCTCCAGCTGTGGTTGAGGGGGAGGCACACTCTGAGAGAGAGGCTCCTCACCACATTCAGCGTCAACATCCACCCCAACAGATGATCGGTAATCTCTATGAGAGGACAACAAGGTCAAGGTCTGTACATCTTGCTTGCTTTACCAATTCTCTCTTTGTTACAACCTTTGAAACCCGAGATGTTGGACACGCACTATCTGATGAACATTGGCTTAAAGCCATGCATGAGGAGTTGGAAAACATTGGGAGAAACAAAGTCTGGACCCTTGTAGAGCCTCCCAAAAATGTCAATGTCATAGGAACCAAGTGGGTGTTCAAAAACAAACATGGAGAAGATGGTGAGGTTGTGAGAAACAAGGCTAGGCTAGTTGCTCAAGGTTTTAGCCAAGTGGAGGGCTTAGATTATGGTAAAACCTTTGCTCCTGTTGCTCACATAGAAGCCATTAGGATCTTGCTTGCATTTGTTGCCTCCAAGGGCATTAGACTTTATCAAATGGATGTCAAGAGTGCTTTCCTAAATGGTTTCATGGAGGAGAAGTGTATATGAGGCAGCCCCCTGGCTTTGAGCACCACAAATACCCAAACCGTGTGTACAAGCTTCAGAAGTCTTTGTATGGGCTAAAGCAAGCACCTAGGGCATGGTATGCTAGGCTTAAGACCTTCTTGCTAGAGTGTGGGTATGTCATGGGGTGTGTTGATATAACCTTGTTCACTCTAAAGCTTGGCAATGACTTTCTAATGGTTCAAATTTACGTGGATGATATCATCTTTGGTGGTTCCTCTCATGCTCTTGTGTCCAGATTTTAGGAAGCTATGGAAAGTGAATTTCAGATGTCGATGTTGGGAGATCTCACCTTCTTTCTTGGGCTTCAAATAAAGCAGTGCAAGCAAGATACTTTTATACATCAAGCCAAGTACACGAAGGATCTCCTGAAGAAGTTCGACATAGTCAATGTGAAGCCGTTGTCTACACCAATGTCCACTACAACGGCTCTTGACCCCAATGAAGACTGTGAAGCGATGGATCAAAGAGAGTACAGGAGCATGATTGGCTCCCTCTTGTATCTGAGAGCGACTTGACCCGACATACACTTTGCGGTGTGTCTTTATGCTCGTTTTCAAGCTTCCCCAAGGGTGACTCATCGTAAGGCTATCAAGCGCATCTTCAGGTATCTCAAGTACACCCTTGAGTTCAGTCTTTGGTACTCTGCATCTTCATCTCTTGATCTCATTGGGTATTCGGATGTGCGGACTTTGCTGGGTATAGAATTGATAGGAAGAGCACTTCTGGTACTTGCCATTTCTTGGGTACTTCTTTGATCTATTGGTATTCTCGTAAGTAGTCGAGTGTTGCCCAATCCACCACAGAGGCTGAGTATTTAGCTGCTGCTCGCAAATCCTATGGATTGTGTCTACCACGAGAGACTATGGGTTGACTTTTAAGGGTGTTCCACTCATGTGTGATAACTCCAGTGCCATATGCTTAGCCAAAAACCCAGTCCAACATGGTAAGGTCAAACACATCAATATGCGATTCCACTTCCTGAGAGACAATGTTGAGAAGGGGGATGTTGAGCTCATATACATTGATACCAAAAACCAACTAGCTGATATCCTCACCAAGCCCCTAGATGCTTCGAGACATGCTTTTCTTTGGGGGGAACTTGGTGTTTATCATCCGTATGGCATCATTTGAGGGGGAGTTGGTGTTCACTTGTATATATGTATCTTACCATTTTTTTCTTTGCATCTCATATGTAATATATGCATTGGTAGATGAGCTTTGATTCTTATGCTTTCTTGCATTTCTCTTTGCTATGATTGAGCTTGAGCTAAGTTGTGTGGATGTGATGGTAATCTCTCATGCTTAGATTTTCTAGATGGCCTGTTATAGACTCATGTGAGCAACTTGCTAATCTTAAAGGTAAATTGAGCTTCTTGTGAACCCTATGATCTAATCTTGTCAAAACTTGCTCACCATGTGTATAATTGCTCTTATCTTTGTTGAAACTTGCATTGAGGCTGGTCTAGAGGATGTCTTGGCTTTGGCACCGTGTGTTTGCGAAATGGAAGGCTTTGCAAATGTTTAGCTCATGATGTAACATTGTGGGAACATGTGTTCCTTTAGCCACAAAGGCATGCTCTTTTGTCTTGATCATAATCTTGAAAAATCTGCTAAGTGTTTTGATCAAGAATTACTCATAATGCTAAATCCAAACATTGTGACTTGAAGCCTCGGGGTGTTTGTTGTACCCGGTCATGCGGCCCTCCACATGGATAAGAGGACACATGAGGATAAACAATAATCACTTCATCAACTGAGTCTCTGTTGCATATGTGAGCATTTGTAGAGCTCATTTTCTACGAATGCTTGTGCCCTTGTTGAGATTAAAACTGGCTAGATTCTTCTGATTCACTTGGTGCTTGTTTTGCCTTGGATGAGAGTACTTACACATGTGGTGGCAGTTTTGCTCATGATAAGCAACTTTGATTCTATCTAAGCTAGTCAATCTTTTTGCTTAGCTTGTATAGCTCATGGTGTTTATGCCTTGCTATCTATTTTTGATCTTTGCATGAATGGGAGCTATTGCTTTTACACTTCATGGCACTATAGTTATGGTAGCAAAGTTAAATGCTTGTTTGCATAATTGTTGAAGCTCCTTAGGTTTGTATTTTCATGCATTGCATGTTTGCTTGTTCTTTTGCTTCTTTGATGAGTTCATTACCAAAGGGGGAGAAAATTTTGGGGTCATGCACAAATTATGCTAAGAAACTCACATGATCCATTTTGCACTACATGAGACCTACCTCAACTTGAGGGGGAGCATATCATGATCTTGAGCGTTTTCTTGCGCTTTTCACATTCTTTGCGTCTCAAGTCGCTTTCTTTGCCAACTCTTGGTTTTGTATTCCCTACCTTGCTAGATGGCTTGTTTTCACCTTTTCTTTGGGTTTGGCCATTTGGATGTGCTTATTCGGCTTCGCATTTCAATCTCTAATCTTTGTGCATTTGGTGTTGTCAATGTACTCATCAGGGGGGAGATTGAGAAACCATGTGGATATGTACCATGGTTTGCTATATTTGTGATGAGTAATTGACTTGAGCGGATTTGGTGTTTGAGTTGAAATGCGAGAATCCAGGGATTGCATGGGTTTGCATATCATGGTTATGACTAACCGGAGTTGGTGGAGATATTAGCGATATTGCAGGAGATGGGAAATGTGTTTGCTTGTCTCATGATGTGTAGGTTACTAGAGTCGACTTGGCGGTCAACGGCGAGAGGATCGGGCACAAGTAGGGGACTTAGGGCCAGACGATCGGGATGCCAGGTGAAGTCAAGGGTGATCCACACCGTACACGTGGAGAGGCAAGAAGCA
This sequence comes from Eleusine coracana subsp. coracana, assembly GCA_032690845.1. NCBI lineage: Eukaryota > Viridiplantae > Streptophyta > Magnoliopsida > Poales > Poaceae > Eleusine > Eleusine coracana. The sequence goes on from CM064418.1 coordinate 37,712,246, forward strand.
CGGACGGTTTTGCGGTTGAGCCTCAAAACCGTGGTGGTGATGAAGATGGCGTGTTGACCAAGTCAAGGTGAACGAGATGCCGGTGCAAGTGAGAAGGGGGCCCGATGGACAGGGACTGGGAGAGACTTGCCGGTGGTCAGGATCACGGGACAAGGTGACACGCGTCGACATCGAGAAGTCACGCTTTAAGAAGCGTGCAAGGTGGTTTCCCGGTTTGGGCCTCAAAACCGGTGGCGGTGGTTGGTGGTGCACGTGGCATCATCATGGAGCTTGCAACAAGATGAAGCAAAGACATGAAGCATCCGATGGCATTCGGGCGATGAGGTCAAAGATGAATGGCTATGCCCCCGGTGGTAGGTGGTGTGTTATGTAGGTCAAGGGTAGAGTGGTCATGTGGACAATACACCTTAGGCCTATATAAGGAGAGGTGTGACTAGTGGGAGAGGTATCTCTCTTCCCATTAGCCTTGTGTTAGGACTCTATTCAAAGTGCTAGGAGAGGACTTCATGTTTTAGAGGAGAGGAAAGGGTGTGTGAGAGACATCTCTTGCTCTTCCAAATAGTGGGAGGAAGAGGGTGGCTTCCTAGCCTTGTATCTATGGATCTTGTAAGCACCTTTCTATGATATGAGAAGTATTTTCGTGCTCAAGATTTCCATCTTCACTTGAATCCCGAAATTCCCTTTTTCCTATTTTCGGAGCTATTTTCGTGGTGATATTTGGTCTGACTTTTGGACGAATTTTTGTCCCGGGTTTCTTGAGAAACTTGTTGTTAGGATGAGCTAGAACAATCCTCTATGGATCCTTGAATGATTCAATAGCTCTAGCACCTTCAATTTGAAGGATTTCTCAAGTTTCCCATTTTTGGTGTTTTTGGCACAAGATCTGAAATTCATGATGATTCCTTGAGCCAATTGAGATGATTTTCTAGGATTAGGGTCGCGATGTGATGAGGATTCACTGATCCAAAAATCGCATCATTTGGAGTTCGTTTGGTTAGGTTTTGGAGAAGATTTGCCAAATTCCCGAAAGTTTCTGCTGTTCTGTCGGGGTCGATCGGCACTGCCGATGACCAGGATCGGCACCGCCGGTGGGTTTCAGAACGCCGCATCGGCACTGCTGATGGGCCAGATTGGCACTACCGATTGGGCCAAACGGCACTACCGATGGTCCTGATCAGCACTGCCGGTGGTGGTTCAGTAAGGTGTAGTTTGTGAGGTTTTTGACTATCTCAGGTCTCTGTTGTTTCCTTTTTGTTTCCGCTATGTTTCTTGCTGTGGTTGATCACTCCTAGGGCTAGTACACCACTAGTTGGTGTGTGTAGTCTTGGTGATCAGTTCGGAGGTTGGCTTGGGTTGTTTTGGGGATATAGGCCAAGTTCTCTTGGAGAATTTTGATTGGCTCCCATTCACCCCCCCCCCCCCTCTGGTCGCCTTCTCGGTCCTTTAACATGGTTGGCTTCCTGGTCATATGTTGAGTGCACCCACTATCAAGAATCCAGTGAGTGCCTCCACTCTTGTAGTTGAACCTAGTAGTAGCCATAAGACAAGCACTAGAGGAAGAGGTGTTAGTATCCAAAGCATTACTTGATTGACTAGCACTAACCTCATGATGTCGAGCAATAAGACCATCTTCATAGATAGGGATTCTTGCAATCCCATCCAGTAATCTCCTCCTAATGTGGTAGTGAGGAGCACGGTACCTCCAATGTCCATGACCATCTCCCATGTGCACATTGTCAAGGTTGATATAGTAATAGGGAGGATCATAGAGTTCAGTGATGTGCTCAAGTACATGCCCCACTTGTGTATGGAGCACAAGTATCATCTCCATTGCTCTCTCAATTAAGAGTTCATGTCTCCTGTTGATTACCTCCTCAAGTAAGAAACCCCTCTCAGGAGTTGTGATTTGTTGGAGGAGCATGTCAATCACTTCATGTGGTGCAATCCTCTGAAGTCCCCTGAAAGAGTTTATCCAGCACACAAGATTATAGAGGCTCAATAGATTTTCACAAAGATCAACATTCGGATTTCTCACAAGTTCACCGAGTTCAAAGAATAGATCCTGTTGGTGAGCTCAACGAAGATGCCAAAGGTGATCCTGTGGTGGAGGGGGTGGAGGAGGTGGAGGCATCGGAGCCGAAGCCGCAAGATTGATCATCGCAAATGATCGAGCGAGCATTGTTGTTGGTGCTCCCCCTACACCAATACTCGGTCCTCTCAAGGTGCTTGGAGTAGAACTTGGAATGACACTTGAGGTAGAGCTTGACGAAGCGCCCGATGAGTGTCTTGCTCCGAAGGGGTTGTAGAAGTCATTCCAAGACAATCTTGTGGAGGGATCAAAGAAGTTTGAGCTCGAAGCTACTTCTTTCCCTTTGCTCGTGGATGCTTCATGGGTTGCCTTGAATGTATTCTTCCACGCCATGCTCGCGGTAATCTCCTCATCCTTGAAGAGTAGCTCAATCACATCTTCTACAGAGAGACTCTTCTCCATGAGAAGGTCGAGGGTGACGTAGAAGATCTTACTACTCGGAAGTAAGGAGAGGATCTTCTCAACTATCACAATCTTGGGAAGCTCAAAAGAAGTTGCCTCAATCCTGTCCACAATACCTCGCAAGTGAATACGAGAGTCAAGTAAGTCCTCATGATCATTAGCATGAAAAGCAAAGAACCCCTCAACAATGGAACTACTAGCATGATCAATAGGAGACTCACAAACATCATCAATGCTAGTAGAGCAAGCAAGATGAAGAGACACATCATTATCAATCATCATGTTAGGCACACTAGTGGAGCAACCTATCAAGTCATAGCTAGAAGAATCTAGGCACTCACTAGTACAAGGCACATCCACACCATCATCATAATCATCATACACATGATCATCGGTAAATGTATTGGCAAAGTCCACAAGAGTATCCATCAACTCATCCGGAATCATGGTATTTATGTAGATAAAGCTATCCTTCCATGAGCCATGACCCGGACCCGAATGGGATGACATCCCAACTCAATGCAGTCACTACTCAAGGCGGTTAAGCCTTATGATGAGCACTTGGCTCTGATACCACTTGAAAGGATCGTAGTGACCGAGAGGGAGGGTGAATCAGGAACTACCACTATGTACCAATTCTACCAATCACAAAACACTGATACCACTCAAAGCAACTCCTACTCAAATCTAGTGGTGATCACACTAAGGCAATACAACTCCTATGCAAGCTAGTTACCAAAGATACACGGAAGCAAACCACAAGCTAGCAAAGGAACCTACTCATGCAATGCTACAAGATAAGGCACTAGAGCACACAAGCATGAGTGGCACAATACATATTAAGGTGATCAATCAAGCCAAAGTAACTCCTATACTTGCTAGTTATCAAGTATGAAGACTAAGTACTACTAGTAAGTAAAGAAGCCTATTCATGCAAATCTACAAGGTAATCAACTAGAGCAAGGTAAGCACACAAGCATGAGTAGCACGGTATGTAAATGTGGAAAGTAAAGCATCATAGTGAGGAGTAGAGTAAGGGATGGCTCATGATTTTTTTCCCGAGGTCTTGGAAGGATGGCGCCTTCCCCTAATCCTTGTTGGACCACTCCCGCCGGAGTCCCGGTCCCTCCCGCCACCAAGTGGAGTTCTCGCCCACGAGCCCGCAATCACTCCTCGAGTGAAGACACGGTGTGCGTCACCGCTGCACAAAACACAAGCTCGCCTCCCTCGAGAACTTGCCGGACTCCCCGAGCCGACATGGGCGCACAAGAGCGATGCCCCTATCAATGGCGGGCTCAAACTGTGTACAAACGTGTGATGGCCTTCACAACCAATCACGATAGGCTCGATCACCAATACCTAACCGGTCTTGGTCTCACCATAGACCGAGAGTAACAATCTAGATCACACCCTCAAGGACACCCTAGCCTTAGATGTGCAAGATGCTCAAGCTACTCTTCTCTAGCACTCTCAAGATATGCAATGTCTCCTCCTAGTGCTCTCCTCTTTTCCTCTTGGACCTTACCAAATGCTCTCAGGTATTCCACTGGCCAAGAGAGGTCTCCAAAACCCCAGTAACAAAGTTATATAGGCTCCCAACCTCAAACTAGTCGTTGCTCCACGAAATTGCCTTTCTGGACACACTGACTGGACTGTCCGCTCACTGCCTGACCGGACCGTCCGGTCACTCTATAATGGCTCTCCTCAGCCGTTGGCCTCCTCTGTCCTAGCAAATACCTGTACTGACTGGACTGTCCGGTCATTGGACCGGACCATCCGGTCCACTTTCTCTCTCCATTCTAGGAGCCTCCGCGAAATGCACCTCTTCTGCCTTTCCTGCACTCCTACTGACCAGACCATCCGGTCAGTAGATCAGACCGTCCGGTCTGTATGGAGTCTCCTGCTGATAGAGTCCTGCTCCTTGTGCTAAGTCCTGGACAACTCCCATAGTGACCGTACAGTCCGGTCTCTACAGACCCCTCTGTCCGGTCTCTATGTCTAGAAGCTGAAACTTGTCGTCCTCGCTTGACTTTGTTTCCTGGCTTCTCCGAACAGCACCTTGGTTTCTCCACTGTCACCTAGTGCATGTGATTTCACTGAGCAACCTTGCACATCACCGACTAGACATGACCTAAGAGAATGGCCAAGACCCCCTTGATAGTCTGGCTCTTCCTATGGACTCAAAGCCCTAACAACTACTCAAGTGTTCCAAACACTTGCACCATAACTTGTTCTCCGCTTTGATCCATCTCCATCAATCCTTGGACTCCATCAAGTTCACAAGCCTCCATGCTTGGGGTCATTGTCATCAATCACCAAGGATGTCGTCGACAATCATCATAAGATAGAAAAGGTTTCCTACACGGACAACACTCGTGTAGACGTTAGTCACATTTCATGTTTGTCATTCATCACCAAAACACCATACCTTGGGCTGACCTCAATGGTCATGAACCTTACAGTAATGATCTAAATGAATCCTTTTGTGGAGATGGAAAGGACTTGCAGTAACACATGCTGGTATGGTGTCTCCATCTGAAATATAAAAGGATGGATTAGAATGATTGGTGGAATTTTCAGTCATGCTTATTGAACATGTCCAGAAAATTAGCAACGTCCATGTGTAGACATCATGAGAAAAATGTGCCCATTCAGGAAGATAGGCTGCTGTTTTTTTGGAGGTAATTTAACATAAACATAGGTATATATCAGGAACATGGCAAGGACAAGGTGATTTGATCAAGAGTACACCTGAACGAGAGATCGGGTGGCTGGATTTTGATGAGATGGTGCAGCAGTAGGGCAAAAGCCAAAGGCATTCCAGGTGGAACCGGGGATGATCTTAGGGATTACTTTGGTGTGCATGCAGAGGACTTCTTGGCACATGATTGGGAATGGTTTTCAAAAGGTATGAGTCTGTGTAATGAGCAGACCTTTGAATGGAATTACTATTTTGTGCGTGTGACGCGTGCAGAATACAAAATAGCAGACATGGCGGATACGTTCCTGGTCGCCTTGGGGCTGATCTAGGTGTGAAATTTGGGTATGTTTTAGAGGGAAATATGGAACACTTTATGGTGAAATTTCATCGGATTTGGTTTTGTGGATCATGGTGAACCGGGACACGAACTGGGGACAATAGGGCTGGATGCGAACAGATGGGGAACAACCGCCAATGCGATTCTGATCCTTGTCATGTCGGGGCTTCAATCATTGCAATCTTTGGATATTAGTAGAGGGCGACATGGGGAACTGGCTGTTCAAATTGGAGCTTAGTAGAATGCATAGATCATTGGGAACGATGAGTGAAATTTTGGGCACTGTGGCTGGAGTATGGCTGCGCGCAGACAACATGATGAAAAGGTCCGCGTTGCCGGAGATAGGCTGCAAGGATCAAGAAACAACTTGGATATCAATATTTGTGATGATGTGGAACATGATAACCGCATGGTGGTGTGGACAGAAGTTCACCTGATTTGGAGATAGCTGATTTCAAAGATGGCAAGGTTGCACCATGGCAGATCCGATGCCAATGGCGTTCCTGGGCGTGTTGCAGTTTATCTCGAGGAAAGGTCATGTGGTGACGTCCTTAGTTTACTAGAACACATCATAGTATAAAGTTTGCATCAATAGAGCATCAGGATTGGGAGGAATTGAAGAGGAAATACCGAGGTACGTGCTGGATGCACCCAGAACAGAGAGGAGTGGTCATTGTAAACAGGAACCCTGTCGCATCTGAACTCCAATGGATGCAATATTTGGATATGTTGTTGGCAACATCATGGTTCATCTCCTAGGAAAATTTCATGGTGTTTCATTGGCTAGATCAACGGGAACGAGGATTGGAATTCAGGTGCATCATGGCTGGACAGGAAAGTAGCAAGGGATGAACTTGTGTCTCTTTGATGGGAATGAAGTGGAAGGGGCAAGGGAGCTCATGAGCCAGCACAAGGGGTGTCCTGATGTGACTTTAGAGGCCTAGGGAGGGGAGAGGAAAGAGTTGGGAAGGGAGGAGAGGGGCCAAGAGGCAAGTAAAACTACCAGCCATGAATGCTTCGAGTTATGGCCACTATAGTTGATGTTTCTTTTCCTGAAAGTAAGAATTGATGGGGAACATAGTAATAAAATGGTTTTGATGATAAACCAACATGGGTGCAGGTTTATGATGATCAAGGTGTGGTAGTTTTGTCATATCTACTTATGAAAATTAAAGGGACTCAAGTGACCACTCAGTTTAGATGGCTAATGGGCATGCAAGTGCTGATTTATGGTGTTATATTCAGAGCTTGGGACGTCCATCAAAGGGAAACAAGAGAGGCAGAGGAGTGGATGACTAGGAAGAAGAAAGTTTTGATCAGTTGTGGACATGTTGGGCTCACATTTTTGTATGCTGGCAAGCTAGGCTTGCTCCATCTGTCGGAGAGAAGGGAGGTTAAATTAGTCTAGGTAATTCGATGGGATCAGATGAATGGTATATTTCGAGAATAGAATATGGTTGCGGATTGACATAAAGATTTGAATGCAAAATAGAGGGAAAGATGATTTTGCTTCATGACTTTTTAGAGAATGAAGAACAATATAGGAATCATAAGGAAGTGCAAAGAAGAGAGATCGAGAACGATGTCTGGGATTGAGTAATGATAAGGTTATAAAGAAAATTATATTTGATGATGAATCAAGGGCAACAATATGATAAAATTAGGAGAATTATGTATTTTGAGTGTTGAAAAGGCTCACACCTCGAATTCGGAAAATACGAGATGTGACAATGCGCCATCCTACCAAGCTCCACATATTTAAGCTAAACTTTGAGAAAGTAGGATGAGTATTTGGTAAGAAAATACACCTTTTGAGAGATGAGAGTCATAGTGGGAGATCGCACCAAGTGGGAAGATTTTCAATCTTATGCAGCATTATAAAAACTTTGGACTCATGATCAAGTAGGAGATTGCATGACAAAGTCTAAACTAGTCATTCCAGACTTCAACCGCTGATGACAAGGTTATAAATTGCCAATAAGCCCTGTTATACAATGAGAATGACTTAGTGACCAAGTTGTGCCGGTTTACACTTACCCATATTGTGTCGGAGTATGTGTTTGTACACTTGATCCTTGCAGGGCGCTAATATTGAAGCAACTCTTGATCCATCACCTCTACGTTTTAATTTGCTCGGGACGAGCAAAGGATTAAGCTTGGGGAGGTGTTGGCGACCAATAAAGTCTAACATCGGCCACCAACCGGTCGGGAAATACAAGATAAAGACCTAAGATCAATATATATTTGTTTCAACTAATAAGATTCCATGAGTTTTGGTGAGATATGTGTTTCTAGGTATAAAAGGACCAAAATATGCAAAAACGTGAAGAAACACCCCATCGGCCGATCACCATTGTGAAACAACCATTTTCACCAGCCGACAGGGTCGTTTACGGCTGAAATCAAGACCCGGCCGATAGAGTCGTTTACTGCTTGTCACATCCCAAAATTTCCCATTTTGGAATGTGAACCACTTTCAAACAATATATATGCATTTCTCAAATTTTGAAACTATTTATAAGAAACTTTGCAAATTAACAAAGATTTTATTGGGTTGGACAAATGCCTCTATGTCACAAAAGTTTTCAATTTTAAACCAAGACCTTATAAATAAGTAAAATCATTTTATTTTATTTTATTTCAATATTTTATCATTTTTGGATTCGATGTTAATTTGAAAAAAAATAAAGTCCTTTCAATCAAATTTTATGAATGTGCATCCTATTTTAAAATGGGGCTGAACTATCACTTATCTCCTTCACTCACGTTAATGCATCCTCGAACACTGTCTTCTAAACTTGTTTTGTCACAAATTTCAACCTACATGTCGTTGATGTATCTAGACTCATTTTCATCCATGTTCATTTTACCTACCACATGGACATACCTAGACGTCATACCTTCCATGTTTACCCCACCTTCCATAAACATTCCTATGGAAAGAAACTCCTCCTTCCATAAACACTACTATGGAAAGTAACCTCACCTTTCATAAACATTTCTATAGAAAGAAACTCCACCTTCCATAAACACTACCCCACCTCTCCATAAACACTTTATTCTTCATAATTCTATTTCCATATTCCTCCCCCCACCTACCCCACCTCTCCTATAAATACTAGGGTCCCTCCCACGTCCTCTCCACCCCCCCCCCCCTCAGACCCTCACCACGCCACCAGGCTGCCGCCACGCCACCCTACCCTCACGTCCAGCAACAGTTCTACCGGTTGGCTTTGGCGTTCGTGGTGATCCACCCATTCAAATGCCGCCAAATTGTACATGGAGATACACCCAGATGTCCTCTACAACATATCCATAAATCATCACCATTGGATGTAGTATGCCTCCAAGATCTGCATTGCAATTGCAGTTGTTCCCTGATCTGGGCGAATCCAGCACGTGAGACGGTAAAACCATCACCTTTTCTCCAAATCCAGAGCTGTTCTTGATACAACCAACACTTCTAATTGTGTTTCGGGGTCTTGTGATCATCTCCACCATAGGGTTCTCCTAGAATGGCCCTGGTCCAACAAGGAACGCGATCCTTTGATCTGCCGCTGGACGACCTCACCCTGATAGAGGCAATAGGTGTCCAGTATAGTTGATTTTTGAACCAATTCGCCTTGCGTTTCACTTGTTCCACGTCACTAAGAATATTTATGTTCAAGTTATTCCTTGAGAACCAGAGCCAATCATTGGGAACGTGCACATATGTTTTGCATTGTCTGTGCGTAGGCACAATCCTTACAACTTTAACCTTGCACATCTTTTAATCCACAACCCCGATTTAGATGAGCCTTCCACCTACATTCTTGTATCAAAATAAACTAGCTAATTGCAACATTTGTTGAACCATACTCAATTGTCCCATATAGGATGTATATTTATTGTGTATATGCTTTGTATGTCTTGCGCGAATAGGATTTTTACATACGGGAATCGTACGAGAACGAAGATCAAGATTTGTTATCACTGAGCAGCAACATCTAATTTAAGGCAAGTGTACTTGATGCATTTTGATCCTATAATGAATGTTATTGTAGAATTGCATGCTTGTGTCAAATGAATGGGTACCTATTATTAGGGTTTACTAGTATTGCTTTACCTTGTCCTTGTTGCCTTGAACTAGAGGTTTAGTTAACTGAGGGTAGACATGCTTAGTTGCTTATTGGGTTGTTGGGTTCAATTAATCCTAACTAATGAACTAGCCACATTGGGAAGAATTTGGTGATCTTTTAGCAACATGGACATAGGGATCTCAACAAGCTGGATGGAATGGATGTGGTGCCGTGGGCACATGTTGGGTGGTGGTATGCTTGTTGTAGATCCTAGAAACCGGTTCTTGGAGTGGTAAACCAGGACAACAGTACCATCAAAAGGCCGCTATGGAATAGCTTGGCTGATTAATTAGGAGTACTCCCAGTGTTGTATGAACATATGGTGGAGCGGGAATGGAAGTCGGGAGGACTGTCCTTGTATACGAATGGCTCAAGAGGAGGCTCCTGGCGTGATGAGCTGCTTGTTGATGGGCTATCACTTATGGACGGATTGAAACCATAGTGGGTGAGTACATACTAGGAGACCCTTTGTAAAAGGCTTGTAATGATCTCCTGGCCACACACCCAAGGATGTGTGCTACTGCTTGGCCGGCATGGCAACATGGAGACTCTAGTCCACCTAGCAACAGGGGATGAAATCACGACTTGTGGATAAAGTGGCGCAACCTCTGCATAGTGTAAAATTATCATGACAGTCGTGCTCACAGTCACGAGTGGCCTAGATCGCTCACTTGATTAGTTGGTGGTTTATGGATGGTGATGAGGACATCACCATGCTGGATACACGCATATCATGGCCTTCCCCAAGTTACAAGTCGTCACCAACTCGGTCGCCGCGTTCGTCCCGGATTCAGCCGACACCCCTTCACGGTTTTGATGATATCTCCCACATCCGACGTCCAAACGAGGTGTTCTTTGATGCGTTGGAAAGGGGACAATGACGCCGTCGTTTTGGTTCTGGTCCTAGCTCCAGAACGGTCGTGAGTCATAATATGTGACCATGACAAGGTGTTGTGCCACCTATTTTGGGCCAACTTGGCCATGTATCGTGTCGGGCCTTAAGCCCATGTTGTGGGCGCCCCCCCTGGTCGCCCCCAATCCTAGGACGTCTTTGTTTCCTACATAAACTCAGTAGCCACCATCTTTTAGTTTCGGGTTTTGTTTAGTTCAGTTTTTCATAGAGACACTTGATCGAATTATTGTAACTGTGGCGACAAGTCCTTTTACAGTAATCCAGGGCCCCTGTTCTTGTTCTACACCACTGTGGTGATTAGTCCTTTTGTGTTCAGAGCTTGAACCTTTTCTTGTGGTTCGCTTCATCCATATTTGCAATTTCAGATTGCCTGATTATCCTCTCTTGCTTGTGTTCTCGATTTCGCTTGCAAGAACAATCAAGTTGTGCTTGGTGTAATGTTTGCGGGGTTCGATCGTGTCTGATTCAAGCCGGGTCGTCGACACCGAGTTCCCCAAATTCGAGTTTATCCCCTTACCTCTCGGAAGATCGGGCCATATCTACATCAGATGGTTATGGTTGGGAATGGTTGGTTGGTGGATGGGATTGACTTGGCTTGGAAAGCACCCTGTGGATTGATGGTTGGTATGACCTCACCTAGTAATTAGGATGCTTTAGGGAATGAAAATCTCATGCAATAAACCCCTTTAAGCCTTCCTTATCTATAGCCCCATGTCATCTTTTCCCCCACTTGCTGAGTACGACACGTACTCACCCTTGCTATATCTCACATTGCTGCTCAGCTACAGGAAAAGGATGGTACACTATGATGATGATAGAGGAGGCTAGGCATGCAGTCTTCCGGTCAACTTCCTGTGGGAGCTGAAGGACGCCAACGCTTAGTTATTCTGTTGCAATGTAATCTTTTACTTTTGACCTACGAGACACCTTTGTAATAATGTTATCGATTTAATAAAGATTTTGTTCTTTTATCGCAATAATTGTCTTGTGTGCGTGAAAACTTGATCCTGGGCATGCATACAAATGCATTCGATTTGGGTCGTTGGAACCGGGTGTGACACTGCTGGTGCGTGTCGGTATCTCTTTCACACCCTTCATGTCTCCATTGATGTTGAATAGGGTAGGAATGGTCCTCTAGGCTCTCCCGTAGTTTGATAACGCATAATTGTCCACAAGGAGAGTCACCAAGTAATAAGGAGGCCATTAGGAGGCTCAAATCCTTGAGGCCCATGAGGCCTACCGACCCAAAAATGAAGTGTCGGTGTAAACCGACCCAACAACCGCCTTCGTGACACAATCCAAGCCATTGGGAGAAGGTCGTTCGGGGAACCGACATGATCCAAAGGCCTTTCGGCCTTGCTCGCCGCTCGGTGGTGCATGCTGCCTGGCAAACCCAGTCACCTAGCACATGTGGCCGCCTGAATTTGCCTGCCGTCTGGCAGACTGACTTCGGCCTACCGACTCCACTCCACCTACAAATACCTCCCGGCCCATCGCCAACTATAAATAGAGGTGGAATTCAACAGAAGAAGAACATCAAGGAAGAAACACATCAAGGAGTCCATTTCCCACTACTTGTGCAACTTAGTAGAGTAGGTTAGTTAGTCGGGAGTTAGAGTCTAGTCGAGAATTGCTCCAGGTTCTAGAATTGTCTTGGAGTCTTGGTATGAGCTCTATTGTATCTTTTCTCTTTTTGTGAGTCTTATCTTTTATTAATATAAATATCTTTCCCTTTATATCTTGTCAAGTACTTATTTTAACTTAGTCATTTCTTCAAGTTTCAATCATCGGAAAGAAATATTGTTGCGTAGTTCACGGGGCTAGGATTTAATTAAGTTTAGTTCTTTCTGGGACATAGACTTGGTTATTTCCCGGCTATTCTTCCGCTAGGCCAAGGGAAGAAAATCTAATGAAGGCGTAGGCGCGGTGCCTAAGTTAATGCTAGCTGGATTTGCATTTGTCGCTATGTGCTGTGTGGTAGGCAGCAGATGGTGACAGCCATATCCATCCCTTTAGTAATCCACCATGTTCGGGAAGTCTCAAGCAGGGTTGTCTAGCGATAGCGTACCCACTAGTACAGAGGTTAGTTACTAACCCCATATTAGTGGATCGATTTTATTCCCCGAAGTGAGCTAATAGGTGAAAGACTCGAGGCTATACCAAGAAACTGATGTAAGCACTCAACCCGAGTAACTAGGATTTGACGCTTGACTTAGATATATTTGAAAAATCTTAGGCTTAGAATCATTGTCCTCCCGGCTAGCTTAACCAATCTCTTTATTTATCTTAGTATGGATTTCTCTTGTGTTAATACCCCTATTATTATTGAACATCCTTACCCCTATCTTTGGTCAGTTGGTATAATTCTTATAGTTATATCTTTGTTAACCCAAGATAATCTTCTGCCTAGCTTCCCTGAAAAAAAATAAATATGATACCATGGAATACTCCCCGGTGAAATGCTACAATGGTGTTCCATGCGCTTGTGGATTAATTTACTTTACTCTTAAAGCATAACAAACACCAACAATCATTTCTAGCACCGTACCAGGAATAGTAATATTCTTGATACGACGTTAAGAAGTGTCAACAAGGGCCTCATCTGCCGCATCCTCTACTGCAAATATTCAACGAGCACTTCGTCGAGGGCCTTAGGATATAAATAGTAAATTTTAGTTGATATAATCTATGTACCAAATAAGGAAACTATCTTTGATAAGATACCTTCTGTTCAGGCACGTAATCAGGATCCGGCTTCCCCAATCGACGTTCCTTATGTGGTGGAGGATGTGGATCCTCTGGTTCTTTCCAGTGTTTGCTTGATCCTTCATCGTCTGAAGACGACCTCACTTCTGAGGGCGCCTTGAGGGCGTCTTCCTCTTGAGAGGGCATATTGTCCACCATGACGAGAAGACTTTGACACCTTATGTTAGATATGATGACTAGTTTAGAAAACAAGGAGTATACACCTTTCATCATTGAGCATAGAGACAATGAAAAGAAAAGAATAGAAAAGTCAAAATTTGCTCTCAGTGCGGGTTGCCAAATCAACGAACTTGCAACGCTCTAAGAATTTTGATTTGTACAACAACATATATTCGATATCCTAGGATATGGTCTATGTCGCTAGACTAGTCTCACCTAGCCCGCTTTCATCATTGAGCATGGATCGATTGCCTACGTAGAATAGATAAGTAGTACAGAGAGACAAGGAGAAGAATAGAAAAGTTAAAATTTCCACTTAGTGTGGGTTGCCAAATCAATGGGCTTCCAACGCTCTAAGATCCTTGACCTGTACAGCAGCATGTATCCAATATCCTAGATATGGTCCATGTCGCCACACTAGCCTCACTTCGCCCGCTTTCATCATTGGGCATCAATTGCTTGTAGAATAGTTAAGTAGTACATATAGACAATGAGAAGAACAGAATAGAAACATCGCACAATATATCATAAGCAGATATATCATAGGCCACAAGTATATGGCATATATATGGCCCCAAGTAAATAACACTATGGATGTTTCAGAAATGGTAGCAAATAAGCAACAATAGTACAGATATTAGAAATGGTAGAAAATAAGCATGATAGTATAGCCACCAACTATACAATAAGCAACTATCATGAGCATGACAATGAGCAAGTATATAGGGCTGCAAGCGAGCAGTTACTAAGCATATAGGGCATGAAATACATGGGGATAGCATGTAAAATCAGAGGAGCAAGCATATGGCAGAAAAATAATTTTATGGACATGTAAACCACTATGTGGCAGCAAAATAATCATATGGCAAGAAACTATGGCAATGACAACTATCATAAGAGCACTCACAACTATGGCAGTGACAACTATGACAGAAAGCAACCAAACTGAACACATGTATGGCAGGAAGTATAGCACACGAGCATCAAACACATGCATGGCAGCAAGTATATGAGTAGAAGTATGTCACCAAGTAAACTACAAATATGGCCACAAAAAACACTAAGCAGCTATAGTGTGACATTCAAATACATGAGAATTGGGAATAGCATGTAAAACCAGAGGCTACATAGGGAACATAGGGCAGCAACTGATCAAGGCAACAGTGAGCACATGGCAACAGTGATGACAAAAAAAACTAGTCATTCCATTTTTTTATTAGCTAAGCTACAAATATTATGCACGGTCATACACAAGCATATTCAGCAAGCATATAGTGTGACATTAAACTACAAAACTACTAGCCGACATTGTCCAAACGACACCACTCAAAAAACAGAGGGAGTATAAGCACACGAGCATCAAACACATGTATGGAAGCAAGTATGAGTAGAAGTATGGCACCAAGTATGGCAGGAAGTATGGCAGCAAATAAGAAACAATAGTATGGCAGCAAGTAAGGCAGAAAGTATGGCCGCAATTATGAGTAGAAGTATGGCACTACAAGTTTGGCCACAAAAAAAATACCATTTCTCAAATCCTAGCATAACAGTGAGCATAACAGTTTGACGGCATAACAGTGAGCAACATAATATTGAGCATAACCAGAGGCAACATCCACTATATAACGGCCATAACAATGAGCATAACCAGAGGCAACATCCAAGATATAACGGCCATACAAGTGCAAAATTTACACCCAGGGGAGATTTACTAGCTAGTTCGGCAGCATAACAGTGAGCATATAGAACAAGAAGAGGGGAGAGGGGAGGAAGAGGAGGGTGTGGCACATACCAGAGAGAAGGCGGCAGTCATCAAGGTGGCGGTGGTGCTTACCAGAGAGAAGGCACACGCGGCCGTCGACGAGCAAAGGAGGAGGACCCACACGGTGGCGCTCGAGGATGAGGAGGGGGCCCGTAGTGGCTATCAATAAGGAGAGGAGGAGGAGGCCCACGCAGCGTCCGGGGTCAGGGAGGGGTCCGCACGGTATCCATCAACGAGCAGAGGAGGAGGAGGGCCCACGTGGCAACGCTCGGGGACGAGGAGGGGGTCCTGTGACAACCGTCAACAAGGAGAGGAGGAGGAGGCCCATGCAACGGCCGAGGTCCGGGAGGGGGGCGGCACGACAGCCATCGACAAGCACAGGAGGAGGAGGACCCACGCGGTAGCGCTCGGGGACGAGGAGGGGGCCCTCGGTGGTCGTCAATGAGGAGAGGAGAAGGAGGCCCATGCGTCGGCCGGGGTCGGGGATGGCGCCTACGTGGCAGCTGTCGACGAGCAAAGGAGGAGGAGGAGGACCCACGCGGCGGTTCTCGGGGACGAGGAGGGGGCTTGCAGCGGCTGTCAACGAGGAGAGGAGGAGGAGGCCTATGTGGCGGCTAGGGTCAGGGAGGGGGCCCGTGTGGCAGCCATCGATGAGCAGAGGAGTAGGAGGACCAAGGCAGCGGAGGCACGGTTGGGAAGGAGGCGATGGAGCCCGCATAGCAGTCGTCGAGGCCGAAAAAGAGGAGGGGGCCGCACGATGGTCGTCGATGAGGACACGACGGACGGAGGACCGATGAGGCGGGGGCGCGATCGGGAGAGGAGGCAGTGCTTGGGGCTTGGGCAGCCTGACAACATCATTATCTCCGCCGCAGTTAGGGTTTCGGCCCCGCCGGGACCGTGCTTATATAAAGGCAGTGCTCTTTAGCGGCGGCTCAAGAAGACAACCGCCGCTAAAAAGGAATAGCGGCGGTTCGTCTTGTGAACCGCCACTAAAGAGCAGCCCCTAGGATTTTACAAAAGAACCCCTAGGTTCATTAGTAATTATATTTTAGTCCTATATCCTTTTACACTTAGGCCCCTATACTTAATAAAAATGATGTTTAGGTCCTAAACTTTTGTAGAAAGAACCCTATACTCTTTATTAATTATATTTCAGTCCTAATATTATTACACTTTAATTCTTGTCATATAAAATTACAAATAGGTCCCTAAAACATCAAACTAGCATAACTTTTCAACCTCTCCGATTTAGGTGATTTTCAACCAAAATATTAACCAGAGCCTTGTTCTTTTGCAGAAAAAACCATAGAAGTAAAAAAAATTGTTCTGGTTTTGGATTTTTGTAGAAACACCCCTACACTTTACATTCAAATAAGCATAAGTTACATAGAACATAATACAAGGTTCTCCTAATGAATGATACTTCAAAAATAAAATACATGATGCTTGAATTAGCCTTGAACAACATTGCCATGGCAGTGATCGGTGCGCATGTAGGGCATTCCACTGGCAAAGGAGAGTCTTGCTTCTGAGACTTCAAAATTTTTTGGATCTGTGAAAAATGGCACCTCGTCATGTTGATTGTAGTCATCTTAATCCTCCACATTCTCCACTCTAATGATTCTTTGTTTACCTGGAACAACAATGTATTTCTTCTCGTCCTCGGGTCAAGTACATAAAACACCTGTTCCATGGTCTTGGCAAGTATCCAAGGCTTGTCTTTGTGACCAACATTGTTAAGATCAACAATTGTGAAAGATTCATCCACCTCAATGCCATTAGGGTGCTTCACCCATTTGCATTTAAATATGGGAACCCATAAATTTGCACCGTAGTCTAGTTCCCATATATGGCTTCTACTCGAACATCGCTATTTTGACACTTGCTCTTCTTATCATTCTGTTGTGTGTAGAAGGTAAAATCATTAATGTCGTATGCCTGAAAGGTAACCACAGTTCTTCTCAGGCGGTTAGCTAACTTTCTCAACATTTTCTCTTCCACGGACTCGTCACTTGGAAGGTCTATGCAGCTAAACCATGATGTGAAAGAGCGCTTGTGCTCGTCTATGATCCATTCATCTGTCACATCCTTCTTGTTCTGGTGGAGCTCTAATAGATGTTTCTCAAAGTACGGTCCCACAATCTGCGTCTGTTGCAATACGCTGAAATGTGCTTGGTCCACTCATTTGAAGTCACAGTCGACAAACAATCTACGTCCTTTGGTACCTTTTCCAGATAATCTACCCTCATGATGAGACTTGGAGGACCAATTGATCTGCTACCATCATTAATGTAATCTGAGCAACATTCGATGATCCCCTCAGTGGTGTAGCCCTCGATCATAGAATCCTTTGGATGTGAATGAGTACGTACATAGCATTTCAATTCATACATGAACGTCTCAAACGTAAACATCTGATGCAGGTAGATGGGACCCAATGTAGAGATCTGGTCAACAATATGAATCCTGAAGTGTTCTATCGCATCAAAAAAGGATGGAGGAAAGACCATCTCAAGTATGGACATTGTTTCCTTCATGTGGGTTCGTAGGTCATTTAACTCGTCTTCAGTTATCACCTTCTTTGATATCGCATTAAAGAAGTAGCAAAGGCGAGTTACAGCCAGCTTCAGCCATGGCAATTTTACAGCTCGGATAGCAATAGGAAGAAACATTGAAAGCATTATATGGCAATCGTGAGTGTTGTACCCACTTATCTTTAACTCTTTCATGTTTATAAGATTCTTGATATTCGATGAGAAGTCGGTACTTTAATCCACTGAGGCACTTACAGAATGTTGTTTTCTCCTCAATCGTAAGGGTGTAGGCTGGCAGGGAAGAAAGTACTTTCCATTTGCTCATTTTTGCGGATGGAGCTCTGATATTATTCTCATTTCTACAATATCTCTACGTGCGCTGAGTCCATCTTTTGTCTTACCAGGTTGGTCGAGTATAAGTCCACTAGTACTGTCAAATGCACCATTCCCAATATGCATACAATCAAAGGCATGATTCACTTCCAATTCTTTCCAATAATTGAAATATACAAAGAAAATAAATTTCTTCTTAAACAACATGAGACCTTTTGCCTTTTTGACTCCCTTCACTGGCTTTCTGAAAACAACACTGATGTTTTTAACAAGGTCAAACACGACACTGCCAGTCCAGCATCGAGGTTCTATGTCATTCTCAACTTTGCCATCAAAGTGTCTAGCCATCACACGATACCTATGTTTTGCTGGTAAGAATCAGCGGTTTCACGTATACACTAGCTTCTAGGATGCTGGAAGGTACACATGGGATGCATCATCAACGCATATGAAACATGTCGCATTTTCTTTGACCTGCCCTGATAGCGCCCTTAGTGCTGGGGAATCACTTACCGTGCAAAAAATAATTGCTCTGAGCATGAAGTACTCTCTTTGATACTCATCCCATATACGGACCCCCTCCAACCATAGTTTTTGCAGGTCTTCAAACAATGGTACTAAGAACACATCTATGTTGTTTCCAGGTTCTTTGGACCCAGATATAAGAGTGGTCAGCAGTAGGTACTTACGCTTATGGCATAACCATGGTGGAATGTTGTACATTGCTAGTATCACTGGCCAAGTGCTACGTGGATTCCTCATTTGACCGAATGGGTTCATCTCGTCTATACTCAATACAAACCGTAGGTTCCTTTCCTCATTAGAGAAGTCTCGATGATTCTCAACAAACTTTTTTCACTGTGTTCCATCTGTGGGATGCCTGAGCTTACTATCCCCCGTGCGTGCATGCCATGTCATCATTGCCGCATCCCTAGGGTTGGCGAACAAGCGTCTGATGCGATCGACCATGGGTAAGTACCACATGACTAAGGCAGAAACCTTATTATCATCACTGTCATCGATGATATAACTTGTTTTCTTCTTTCTTCCCTTTTTGGTATTCTTCACGCCACCATCGGCATCACAATTGTTGTTCTCTTATAATGAGTGTGTTTGCACCTTGGGCATCTCACAACGTTCTGATGCTCCTTTTGATACAATATGCAATGTTTTGGACATGCGTGAATTTTTTGTACGTCCAACAAAAGTGGGGAAATCAACTTCTTAGCAAGGTATATTGTCCTTGGCAAAGAGTTGGGCTTCGGCAATGCATCGGAAATAAGTTCCAACAAATCCGTGAAACTAGCGTTCGACCAGCCATGCATGGCCTTCAGCTTCATAAGCTCAAGTATAGTACGCAACACGGTGAACTCTTTCCCACATCCCTTTGATTCATCATATAATAGATTCTTTGATGCCTTCTCTATTTTATGAAAATTATCAAGCCCTTTGGTTGTACCGGCATTGATCAACACATGCGGCTCAATGTGACACAACAACTCCTCAACATCAAAATCAGATTCACCAGACGACTCCGTCGCATCTGCACTAGGCGAATTGATAGCCTCGACTTCAACTTCAATATGTTCATCAAATTCCATATCGACCATATTGTTCTCACCATATTTTGTCCATCTCGTGTACCCCTTAACGAAACCCCTTTGCACCAAGTGTGAATTGATTACTTCTATATCATTCCACAGCTTCTAATTCTTGCAATCAAAACACGAACAATATATATCAGTCATCCCTTCATGTTGAGCATGTTGTGCTGCTCCTTCGACAAATTTAGAGACTTCTCATAAAAATATTGGACCCAGTCTCAGTGCCTCGTACATCCAAGATCTATCCATCGCGAGCGACCTTTAACGAGAACCAAAAAAATATTTTAAATTAATTAATTTATTATGTATAACAAAAATATTAAACATTCATTAAATATATATTTTTGAATAATAAATACATAAAGTGAGAAATATTATGCAAGGTAAAATGAAACAAACATCAAATTATTCTATATATAATTTAACTTTTATCGAGAAATAATAAAAATGAATATCCCTCTTGTGCTAACACACTCTCTCTCTCTTCTAGTAACCAAACTAGATCTAGATTCTCATTGACATAAAAGAGGATAAATATAGTAATTTTTTGTGTAATGATAAAAATAGATGATGTATGTCTTCATAAACTTTAACTGCAACCCAATAGAACCATACAATTCAAACAAATTTAGCTAAAATTTGATAAAAACCTAACAAACCTGAAATGCAAAATTTAACTTCATTTCAAAATAATAGCACACAAAAATGTATTGGATGAGTTCCCCTTACCTTAGAGGACAAATTTCTGCAAAAAAAAACAAACAAACTCAAAACCTTCCCCCCTTGATTTTTATGATTTGCCCAAATTTTTGGGCCGCCACTGTTCGAGTGAGGGCCGGAGTTGTCCAAACAAGGCTTTTATAGCTTTGGCATATTATAATGTCAACCGCTGCTATTATGCGCTTAATAGCGGCAGTTAGAATTGTCAACAGCCACTATAAACATGGACCGATTGTAGCGGCGGCCCACTATAGGGGTGTCTTTAGCGGCGGCTCAAGCCGCGGCAGGCCCCCTAGGCCCTGTAGCGGCGGCCCGCTACAGCCTTTGGGCTGCCGCAGCTAAAGGGCTGTGTTTGTGGTAGTGTTTGCGATACCTAGTGTAATAACGATATTTTACAATCTTGTCAATACATGTATAAATAATTCAAAGTTGTTTTTTGAAACTATGAATAATTCAAAGTTGACATACATGTGAAGTACATTTGGTTGTCTTTTTTTGAACCGGATGTGACAGCCAGTTCCCTTCGCACGAGTATTAGCAGGGCCTATTTATCAGTTGTACTAGTTGATACCCCACACGTTGCAGTGAATTTTTAAATGTCTATAATATGTCTTTGACAAATGAGGATAAAATAAAAGGTTTGGGAACATTAATTATGTATTCACTAAATGTTGATTAAATCATTTAGAGTTAGAAATTGTATGGTTGAAGGCTAATAATATAATACAAATGCTCGGATTGATAATTGGTTCTGGAGTGCATACATGCTGCTGCAAAATCAAACTTAGCATTTGATTCTTTGTGTGTTGGGCAGTGGATATTTGTAGAGAAGAATTGTTATCAAAATGCATATGAAATTTTGAACTACTGTGAGACCACATCCATAAACAATATATACAAAAATAGAAATAGGGCAACCTAGCATACAGGAAGGATTCCCTTTCATCATTGTTTGTGGGATAATACAGCATCTTGGTGGTTTAGAGCTCCTGAAAATCATCATCAAGGATAAATTAGTGTAACTTCATTCAGGAATGTATAATAAGAAAAAAAATGAGAAGAGTTAGTATATATTCTCGTAATAGCATTGAATTATATTTTTATTTCTCTTCCAATTCTAACTTCACTTGCATAGAGTGCAAGGAAGTCACATGTGAGAAACATTGAAAACTGGGGATCGATTGTACACAACAATAAATTGGAATACATGTACTTCTGAAAACGATAATTGTCCAGAGGCTTCTAAACAAAGATTAGTGAGAGATGGATTGAGTCATGCAAAGATTTTGGAGGGAATATGCAGACTTAGGACAGGTGAAAGGCACGGAAGGATTAGACTGACGAAGAGCATGTCCTCAACAATTGAAAACGTAACACACATAAATGATTTGAACAATTGATGACCAAAAAATTAGATGGACAATCCACAGAAGAGAACACTCTGCTTGATATCTTTCGCTTCAGGAACGAGAGGTAGGAGTTATGACAAAGGAGAGCTGATTCTAGAGGCAATGCTTGGTCCTTGTACGCTATTGAGAAACCATATGAATATGTGCCATGGTTTGCTATATTTGTGATGAGTAATTGAGTTGAGCGGATTTGGTGTTTAAGTTAAAATGTGGGAATCCAGGGATTGCATGGGTTTGCATATCATGGTTATGACTAACCAGAGTTGGTGGAGATATTGGTGATATTGCAGGAGATGGAAAATATGTTTGCTTGTCTCATGATGTGTAGGTCACTGGAGTCGACTTGGCGGTCAACGGCGAGAGGATCGGACACAAGTAGGGAACTTGGGGCCAGACGAACGGGATGCTGGGTGAAGTCAAGGGTGATCCACACCGTACACGTGGAGAGGCAAGAAGCATGGATGGTTTCGCGGTTGAGCCTCAAAACCATGGTGGTGATGAAGACGACGTGTTGACCAAGTCAAGGCAAACAGGATGCCGGTGTAAGTGACAACGGGGCCCGATGGACAGGGACTGGGAGAGACTTGCCGGTGGTCAGGATCACGGGACAAGGTGACACGCGTCGACATCAAGAAGTCACACTTTGAGAAGCGTGCAAGGCGGTTTCCCGGTTTGGGCCTCAAAACCGGTGGTGGTGGTTGGTGGTGCACGTGGCACCATCATGGAGCTTGCTTCGAGATGAAGCAAAGAAGTGAAGCGTCCGTTGGCATTCGGGCGATGAGGAAAAAGATGGACGGTTATGCCCCCGGTGGTAGGTGGGTGTGTTTTGTAGGTCAAGGGTAGAGTGGTCATGTGGACAATAGACCCTAGGCCTATATAAGGAGAGGTGTGGCTAGTGGGAGAGGTGTCTCTCTTTGCGTTAGCCTTGTGTTAGGAATCTATTCAAAGTGCTAGGAGACGACTTCATGTTTTAGAGGAGAGGAAAGGGTGTGTGAGAGACATCTCTTGCTCTTCCAAATAGTGGGAGGAAGAGGGTGGCTTCCTAGCCTTGTACCAATGGATCTTGTAAGCATCTTTCTATGATATGAGAAGTATTTTTGTGCTCAAGATTTCCCTCTTCACTTGAATCCCGAAATTCCCTTTTTCCTATTTTCGGAGCTATTTTCGTGGTGATTTTTAATCTCATTTTAAGACAAGTTTTTGGCTCGGATTTCTTGAGAAACTTGTTGCTAGGATGAGCTAGAACAATCCTCTATGGATCCTTGATTGAATCAATAGCTCTAGCACCTTCGATTTGAAGGATTTCTCAAGTTTCCCCTTTTTGGTGTTCTTGGTACAAGATCTAAAATTCGTGATGATTCCTTGAGCCAATTGAGATGATTTTCTTGGATTAGGGTCGTGCTGTGATGAGGATTCACTGGTATAAAAATTGCATCATTTGGAGTTCATTTGGTTAGGTTTTGGAGAAGATTTGCCAAATTCCTGAAAGTTTCTACTGTTCTATCGGGGTCGATCGGCACTGCAGATGACCAGGACCGGCACTGCCGGTGGGTCTCAGAACCCCGCACCAGCACTGCCGATGGGCCAGATCGGCACTGCCGATGGTCCTGATCGGCACTGCCGGTGGTGGTTCAGTAAGGTGGTTCAGTAAGGTGCAGTTTGTGAGGTTTTTGACCATCTCGAGTCTCTACTATTTCCTTTTTGTTTCTACTGTGTTTCTTGTTGTGGTTGATCACTCCTAGGGCTAGTACACCACTAGTTGGTGTGTGTAGTCTTGGTGATTGGTTCAGAGGTTGGCTTGGGTTGTTTTTGGGAGATAGGCCAAGTTCTCTTAGAGAATTTTGATTGGCTCCCAATCACTCCCCCCCCCCCCCTCTGGTTGCCTTCTCGGTCCTTCAATTAGAATCAGAGCAGGGTTGATCACTAGTTGACCTTCACCCGCTTTGTGATCTGAAGGTGACATGGAGAAGCGTGCTGTTAAGCTGTGGATGTTCGATGGAGAGGACTTCTCATACTGGAAGTCACGGACCAAGGAGTATCTACTAAGTCAAGGACGTGCAATTTGAGAGATTGTTGAGGAGGTGTATGTTGTACCACAGGACCAGAACACTGCATCTGCAGGTGATTTAGTCAGCTATGAGAACAACTCCAAAGCTGTCAATATTCTGCTCTCTGCACTTGGTAGGAGTGAATATGATAGGGTTGCACACCTTGACACTGCTCATGCTATGTGGGTTAAGCTCTGTACTTAACATGAGGGTACCAACCAAGTCAAGTCTATGCGTAAGGATTCTTACAATAGACAGTACCAAACCTTTGCACAAAAACCTGGCGAGTCACTAGATGACACCTTTCGTAGGTTTGAGGCAATTGTGTGCAACTTGCGGGATTATGGTAACCTTGTGTACAATGACAATGATAGAGCTAAGCAACTGCTGTACTTACTTGATGAAAAAGTTTGGGGGGTTAAAATTGCTACTCTAGAAGAAACTATTGAATTTAATACCTTGAATTGTGAGCAACTGTATAGCTAGCTGAAATCTCATGAACTGTCTATAAAATCTCGTCCTAATCTTGCTATTCCTGTTTCTAGCATGGCTTTGATTTCTAGTTCTCAGAAGGGTGATCACAGTTGTGCTTCATATGGAACTAACCTCTCACTTGACAAGTCTTCCTTGGAATTTGCTTTATCTTCTCTTGTTGTAGCTTCCTGATGAACAGATGGAGTGCATTCCTAATGAGGAGTTGTCCTTGCTCACAAGGAAGTTCAGGAAGTTCTACAACAACCGGAAGGAGAGAAGAGGAGGTGGTTCAAGAACCTACTTCGAGTGCAGTGACCTGGGACACTTTATTGCTGACTGTCAAAAGAAGAAGAAGGCTAGGTACCGCGACAACAACACTGAAGACTTCAAGCAAAAGAATAACCGCTTCTACAAGAAGGGCAAGAACTCCAAGAAGTTAGCCAAGGCCATTGCATGCGCCTGCGTTGCCGCCTTGAGCGATGCCGACCTCACATCAAGCGAAGGCCTTTCAAGCTTGGAGGAGGAGGTTGAGAAGCCACGAGTCAAGAGGAAGGATGACTTCGCCAGGCTTTGCTTCATGGCAAAGAACGACTATGACACTGACTCTGGATCCGACTCCAACACATGCGAGGTACCTCCTACTCTTGATGAGCTCTTTTCTGAACTTGATCATTTGCGCGATGTTCTGCTCTTGCAAGATGATAAGCTTCGCAGTGCTGTTCGTGAGAGTAGAGAGCTTAAGTCTAAGTAGGAGAGTGCTGATTTTGGAATTGCTTCGCTTCGGTCTAAGCTTGCTTGTGTTGATACTGCTGCTGAGTGTGAGTCTTGTCAAGTTGTGATGAGTGATCTTGCATAGAGGGAGAGTGTGCATACTCAAGTTGCCAGTCAGCTTGAGAGTTCCTTCAAGGAGCTTGATGAGTTCAAAGCTGGACCAACTCTTATGGGTGCATGTTAGAAGGGCCCCAAGCTCACAGATGAGTTGGAAGCTCAGTCCCTCAAAGTCAAAGAGCTTGAGTCCAAGTTGCTTCATGAGACTTGCTCAAAAGTTCTACCACATCGTGTGAAGTGTGTGTCACCCTCAAGGACAAGCTAGTAATCACTAGGGAGGAAAACAAAGTCCTAGTTCAGGAAAATGACTATCTTGTTTCTAGGCTCCAGAGAACCCTAGTGAGTGAGGAAAAGATTGAGAGTGATTTGGAAAGAGTGAAGGAGAGTGCTTCTTGGTCAACCTATAACTTGGTCTTGGGATTTGAGAGGGGTGACAAGGAGAGTGAGAATGTGGGTAAGTTTGTTCCTAGCTCCAGCTACAAGGATGAGGAAAACATCATCAAACCCACTGACACATACTATCCACCCAATCCAAAACCCTCCTTCAACCGAAAGCAAACAGAGAAGCCAAAACCTAAGCCTGCCATGCAAACCAAGCCTAATCCTAAGGGTGTCCACATTTGCATGTTTTGTGGTCGCAAGGGCCACTTGGATGAATTCTGTTATAGGCGTAAGAGGATTGAGAGGAAGAAAGCTGAGTTGACTAGGGATGCTTTTTATGATGATTTTGTTGACTTTCAGCCTCGCTCTTTTTCTCGTGCCTATCGTGGACAGGGTCATTCCTCATATGGCTTTGATTCATGAAACAGAGGCTTTCCACAGTAGCGCTTTGGCGCCCCATGTTTTCTCCATTGTGCCGAGCATCATTCGTGTGGATTTGGCTTTCACATTGATGATTCTATCCTGACAACCCAAGGTTTGAGTCGAGATGCTTTGACAGGCCACATTTTCCCCGTCGTGGTTCTCGTCCTATGCGTTCAAATGATAATGTGCAAAGAACTGTGATGACTACTACCGGTCGTATGGTTAAGTGCTGGATTCCCAAATCTTTTTTGACTAACCCCAGCACTGAGCCATCGACTTTTCCTTCTCGTTCTTTGTAAGCAGCAGGTGGAGGCTTGGAGAACAAATGGTTGATGGACTCCGGGTGTTCACGCCCATGACCGGAGATGCAAAGTGGCTCTCCAGCCTCACTCCCTTGAAGCACCGGGAGTATGTGACCTTTGGAGATGACAAGAGAGGGAGAGTGAAGGCAAGAGGCGCGGTAAAGGTAAATGAAAAATTCACTCTCAAGGATGTTGGTTTGGTTGAGTATCTCAAGTACAATCTCCTCTCTGTCTCTTAGCTTCTTGATGTTGGTTTGGAAGTGCACTTTAAGTCGAATGCTTCTTGTGTTCTTGATTCGAGTTGTTCCTTGGTTTGTGGGATTTCTTGTATTGGCAGAGTTTTTTAGGCTGATTTTGCTGGTTCTCACAAGTGCTTGTTTGCTCAATCTTCTTTTGAGCTCTGGAAATGGCATTGGAAGGTTGTTTGCTCAATCTTCTTTTGAGCTCTGGAAATGGCATTGGAGACAGGGTCACATGAGCGTTGACTTGTTATGTCGCTTGAGTGGCCTAGGTTTGATCCGAGGATTGCCTAAGCTCAAATTTGATAACGATTTGGTTTGTGCTCCTTATCATCATGGGAAAATGATTGCCGCTTCTCATTCACCAATCAATTTGGTGATGACTGAACGCCCTGGAGAGTTGCTTCACATGGACATTGTTGGTCCTTCTCGGGTTCGTTGGGCAGGTGGGAAGTGGTATGTTCTTGTGATTGTTGACGACAATTCTCGCTACTCTTGGGTCTACTTTCTTGAGAGCAAGGATGAAGTGTTTCATCACTTTTGAAGCTTAGCTTTGAAGTTCTTCAAGGAACTCCCTGGTGCATTATGAGCAATCCGCAGTGATAATGGCACCGAGTTCAAGAACTCCTCCTTTGATGCTTTCTGTCTTGAGCATGGTATTGAGCATCAGTTTTCAGCACCTCGTGTTCCCCAGCAGAATCGAGTGGTCGAAAGAAAGAACAGAACCCTGGTGGATATGGTCCAGACGATGCTCGATGAGCATAGGACTCCGAGGCGGTTCTGGGCTGAGGCCATTAGCACTGCTTGATATGTTTCCAATTGGATTTTCTTGCGCTCAATTCTTAATGTGACTTCTTATGAGCTGTGTTTTGGGAGAAAGCCCTCGGTTTCTCATTTGCGTGCCTTTGGTTGCAAGTGCTTTATTCTCAAGCGTGGCAATCTTGATAAGTTTGAGTCGAGATCTTCCGATGGCATCTTTATTGGTTACTCTCTTCATGGTCATTCCTACAGAGTTTTGAATTTGGAGACTAACACCATCGCAGGTGACAAGGAGCTGAAGGAAAACATCTTTGTAGAAGAGGACCTATAGGGATTTGATGATGATGATGAGATTCACTTCATCTCTCATCTCAGCTTGTTCCTGCTGCTACCACTACTCCAGTAGAGGGTCCAGAAGCTTCTACATCAACCTCAGCAGCTATCGAGCGAGCTCCAGCTATGGTTGAGAGGGAGGTACACTCTGAGAGAGAAGCTCCTCACCACATACTGCGTCAACATCCACCTCAATAGATGATCGGTAGTCTCAATGAGAGGACAACAAGGGGTCTGCACATCTTGCTTGCTTTACCAATTCTCTCTTTGTTGCGACCTTTGAATCCCGGGATGTTGGACACGCACTATCTGATGAACATTGGGTTAATGCCATGCATGAGGAGTTGGAAAACTTTGAGAGAAACAAAGTCTGGACCCTTGTAGAGCCTCCCAAAAATGTCAATGTCATAGGAACCAAGTGGGTGTTCAAAAACAAACATGGGGAGGATGGTGAGGTTGTGAGAAACAAGGCTAGGCTAGTTGCTCAAGGTTTTAGCCAAATGGAGGGCTTAGATTATGGTGAAACCTTTGCTCCTATTGCTCGCATAGAAGCCATTAGGATCTTGCTTGCATTTGCTGCCTCCAAGGGCATTAGACTTTATCAAATAGATGTCAAGAGTGCTTTCCTAAATGGTTTCATAGAGGAAGAAGTGTATCTGAGGCAACCCCCTGGCTTTGAGCACCACAAATACCCAAACCGTGTGTACAAGCTTCGGAAGGCTTTGTACGGGCTAAAGCAAGCACCTAGGGCATGGTATGCTAGGCTTAAGACCTTCTTGCTAGAGCGTGGGTATGTCATTGGGTGTGTTGATAAAACCTTGTTCACTCTCAAGCATGGTAATAACTTTCTAATGCTTCAGATTTATGTGGATGATATCATCTTTGGTGGTTCTTCTCATGCTCTTGTGTCCAGATTTCAGGAAGCTATGGAAAGTGAATTTTAGATGTCGATGATGGAAGAGCTCACCTTCTTTCTTGGGCTTCAAATCAATCAGTGCAAGCAAGGCACTTTCATAAATCAAGCCAAGTATACGAAGGATCTCCTGAAGAAGTTCGACATGGTCAATGTGAAGTCGTTGTCTACATCAATGTTCACTACAACGGCTCTTGACCCTGATGAAGACTGTGAAGCGGTGGATCAAAGGGAGTATAGGAGCATGATTGGCTCCATCTTGTACCTGATAGCGACAAGAACCGACATACACTTTGTTGTGTGTCTTTGTGCTCATTTTCAAGCTTCCCCAAGGGTAACTCATCGCAAGGCTATCAAGCGCATCTTCAGGTATCTCAAATATACCCTTGAGTTCGGTCTCTGGTACTCTGCATCTTCATCTCTTGATCTCATTGGGTATTCGGATGCGGACTTTGCTGGGTGTAGAATTGATAGGAAGAGCACTTCTGGTACTTGCCATTTCTTGGGCACTTCTTTGATCTGTTGGTCTTCTCGTAAGCAATCGAGTGTTGCCCAATCCACCATAGAGGCTGAGTATGTTGCTGCTGCTAGCTGCTGCTCACAAATCCTATGGATTGTGTCTACCATGAGAGACTATGGGTTAACTTTTAAGGATGTTCCACTCATGTGTGATAACTTTAGTGCCATATGCTTAGCCAAAAACCCAGTCCAACATGATAAGCTAAAATACATCAATGTGCGATTCCACTTCCTCAGAGACAATGCTGAAAAGGGGGATGTTGAGCTCATATACATTGATACCAAAAACCAACTAGCTGATATCCTCACCAAGCCCCTAGATGCTTCGAGACATGCTTTTCTTTGGGGGGAACTTGGTGTTTGTCATCCTTATGGCATCATTTGAGGGGGAGTTGGTGTTCTCTTGTATATATGTATCTTATCATTTTCGCATTGCATCTCATATGTAATATATGCATTTGTAGATGAGCTTTGATTCTTATGCTTTCTTGTATTTGTCTTTGCTATGATCGAGCTTGAGCTAAGTTGTGTGAATATGATGGTAATTTCCCATGCTTAGATTTTCTAGATGGCCTGTTATAGACTCATGTGAGCAACTTGCTAATCTTAAAGGTAAAATGAGCTTCCTATGAACCCTATGATCTAATCTTGCTAAAACTTGCTCACCATGTGTATAATTGCTTTCATCCTTGTTGGAACTTGCATTGAGGCTAGTCCAGTGGATGTCTTGGCTTTGGCACCTTGTGTTTGCGAAATGGAAGGCTTTGCAAATGTTTAGCTCATGATGTAACATTGTGGGAACATGTGTTCCTTTTGCCGCAAAGGCATGCTCTTTTGTCTTGTGCATAATCTTGAAAAATCTGCTAAGTGCTTTGATCAAAAATTACTCATAATGCTAAATCCAAACATTATGACTTGAAGCCTCGGGGTGTTTGCCGTACCCAGTCGTGCGACCCTCCGCATGGATAAGAGGACACATGAGGATAAATAATAATCAGTTGATTAACTGAGTCTCTGTTGCATATATGAGTGTTTGTAGAGCTCATTTTCTGTGAATGCTTGTTGCCCTAGTTGAGATTGAGACTTGCTAGTATTCTTTTGATTCACTTGGTGCTTAATTAACCTTGGATGAGAGTACTTACACAAGTGGTGGCAGTTTCGCTCATGATAAGCAACTTTGATTCTATCTAAGGTAGTCAATCTTTCTGCTTAGCTTGTATAGCTCATGGTGTTTATGCCTTGCTATCTATTTTTTATCTTTGCATGATTAAGAGCTATTGCTTTTACACTTCATGGCACTATGGTTATGGTTAGCAAAGTTAAATGCTTGTTTGCATAATTGTTGAAGCTCCTTAGGTTTGCATTTTCATGCATTGCATGTTTGCTTGTTCTTTTGCCTCTTTGATGAGTTCATTGCCAAAGGGGGAGAAAATTTTGGGGTCATGCACAAATAATGCTAAGAACTTATATGATCCATTTTGCACTACATGAGACCTACCATAACTTGAGGGGGAGCATATCATGATCTTAAGCATTTTCTTACGCTTTTCACATTCTTTGCGTCTCAAGTCGCTTTCTTTGCCAACTCTTGGTTTTGTGATCCCTACTTTGCTAGATGGCTTGCTTTCACCTTTTCTTTGGGTTTGGCCATTTGGATGTGCTTATTCGGCTTCGCATTTCAATCTCTAATCTTTGTGCATTTTGTCTTGTCAATGTACTCATCAAGGGGGAGATTGAGAACCCATATGGATATGTGCCATGGTTCGCTATATTTGTGATGAGTAATTGACTTGAGCGGCTTTGGTGTTTGAGTTGAACTGCGGGAATCTAGGGATTGCATGAGTTTGCATATCACGGTTATGACTAACCGGAGTTGGTGGAGATATTGGTGATATTGCAGGAGATGGGAAATGTGTTTGCTTGTCTCATGATATGTAGGTCACTGGAGTCGACTTGGCGGTCAACGGCGAGAGGATCGGGCACAAGTAGGGGACTTGGGGCCAGACGATCATGATGCCGTGTGAAGTCAAGGGTGATCCACACCATACACGTGGAGAGGCAAGAAGCACGAACGGTTTCGCGGTTGAGCCTCAAAACCGTGGTGGTGATGAAGATGGCGTGTTGACCAAGTCAAGGCGAATGGGATGCCGGTGCAAGTGACAAGGGAGCCCGATGGACAGGGACTGGGAGAGACTTGCCGGTGGTCAGGATCGCGGGACAAGGTGACACGTGTCGACATCGAGAAGTCATGCTTTGTGAAGCGTGCAAGGTGGTTTCCCGGTTTGGACCTCAAAACCGGTGGCGGTGGTTGGTGGTGCACGTGGCACCATCGCGGAGCTTGCTTCGAGATGAAGCAAAGACGTGAAGCGTCCGATGGCATTCGGCTGATGAGGAAAAAGATGGACGGTTATGCCCTCGGGGTAGGTGGGTGTGTTATGTAGATCAAGGGTAGAATAATCATGTGGACAATAGATCCTAGGCATATATAAGGAGAGGTGTGGCTAGTGGGAGAGGTGCCTCTCTTTCTATTAGCCTTGTGTTAGGACTCTATTCAAAGTGCTAGGAGAGGACTTCATGTTTAAGAGGAGAGGAAAGGGGGTGTGAGAGACATCCCATGCTCTTCCAAATAGTGGGAGGAAGAGGGTGGCTTCCTAGCCTTGTATCTATGGATCTTGTAAGCATATTTCTATGATATGAGAAGTATTTTTGTGCTCAAGATTTCCCTCTTCACTTGAATCCCGAAATTCCCTTTTTTCTATTTTCGGAGCTATTTTCGTAGTGATTTTTTATCTCATTTTTGGACGTGTTTTTGGCTCGGATTTCTTGAGAAACTTGTTGCTAGGATGAGCTAGAACAATCCTCTATGGATCCTTGACCGAATCAATAGCTCTAGCACCTTCGATTTGAAGGATTTCTCAAGTTTCCCATTTTTGGTGTTCTTGGCACAAGATCTGAAAATCGTGATGATTCCTTGAGCCAATTGAGATGATTTTCTAGGATTAGGGTCGTGATGTGATGTGGATTCACTGGTCCAAAAATCGCATCATTTGGAGTTCGTTTGGTTAGGTTTTGGAGAAGATTTGCTAAATTCCCGAAAGTTTCTGCTGTTCTGTCGGGGTCGATCGGCACTGCCGACAACCAGGACCGGCACTGCCGGTGGGTCTCAGAACCCCGCACCGGCACTGCCGATGGGCCAGATCGGCACTGCCGATGGGGCCAACCGGCACTACCGATGGTCCTGATGGGCACTGCCGGTGGTGGTTCAGTAAGGTGCAGTTTGTGAGGTTTTTGACTATCTCGAGTCTTTGCTATTTTCTTTTTGTTTCCGTTGTGTTTCTTGTTGTGGTTGATCACTCCTAGGGCTAGTACATCACTAGTTGGTGTATGTAGTCTTGGTGATCGGTTCGGAGATTGGCTTGGGTTGTTTTTGGGATATAGGCCAAGTTCTCTTGGAGAATTTTGATTTGCTCTCATTCACCCCCCCCCCCCCCCCCCCCCCCCCCCGCCCCCCTTGTCGCCTTCTCGGTCCTTCAGCTATATATAAAAAACAGGAGATGTGTGAAAGATTCTTGATGCCATGATGTATGCCTCACTAAAAGGGTAACAGAAAATGTTCCTGCTGGCTAGTTAAAACGGCAGATGTCTGAGTGGCCCAATTGCAATGGCCGCTGGGCATTTGGAACGCTTGCTTGGTTTATTAACTTCTTAAACGATAGCGTGGCCTACTCAAATTAAGGTAGGGAGAGAGTGGCCACATATGGAACGCTCGTTTGGTTTACTGGCTTCTAAATTTGCTGAAACAATAGTGAGGCCTACTCAAAATTAATATAGGGATATAGTGGTCACATATGACACAAATCAGATGTTCAGGATGGGAGCTCAACTTTTAATCTGATAGATGAAACAATTGAGATGATGTGACAGTTTGAGGTTTGAGAGAAATAGGAATTAAAGCATGTTAGTGGATTGTATCTTCTAAAGATATATAGATAGCCCAACACTGCTAATAGCTTAAAAATGATTGGTTGCCAAATGGCCACCTCTAGGTCTAACTGGTTGTCATTTTGTTTTTTATTTTTATTTGTCAAACATTATCTACCTTATGACATGTTCTTAGACATGTATAAATAAGCGCCATGTACATGGGAACATTCTTTTAGATGATTCGTACCATTTTGTTTAAGAGCATGTCACAGAACAGATTTATATGGTGAAAGAATCATTTGATTATCTCTAAATGATTTATGTGGTTTTAGAATTTTGTTTATCTATTCGCAAAAAAAAAAGAATTTTGTTTATCTGTGACAGCGCACGAGCAGGGACAGGGTAACCAACTATTGATCTTTATAAGAGCAAAGAGACTGAATTCATTTTGTACAAACTATCTGACAGCAATGACTGTTTCTTCTGTATAGCAGTCAGCTTGTCTACGTTGCAGCTACACACCCATTAACAGGCATCCTCTGAAGTCTGAAATACATTGAGCAGTTATCGCCCGATTAGCTTGACCATCCACGCACCACCCAAGTACAAACCAAGCAGTGGACCAGCCAAAAGCATCTGTGTCAGCGGGTCCGTGGAGGGTGTAAGCACAGCAGCAGCTACCACCGCTCCAACAACAACATATCTCCAGATCGAAAGCATCTGGTCACCAGAAACCAATCCAACTTGTCCCAGCAGTAACTGGATGACAGGAACCTGCAACAGAATGCCATGGTAAAATGGAAATTGTGGATTTCAGTAGTCATTTATCCGAAGATAGAGCATTTTTTTCCTAATTTATTTTTATCTCTACAAGTATAGTTCCACAATCACCCGAAATAAAGGTCACAGCTCACTGGCATCAAAAGCAGTACTCGTATGAGACCCAAAATGAAGGTCACTGCTCACTAGCATCAAAAGCAGTACTCGTATGAGATATTTGTTCATTAGCTTACCAAGAAATGGAAAGATGCAAATCAACACTACCACAATCAGATAATCACAGAATGGTTTAACCTCCAATGCGCAAAATGTGGTTCTCCTATTTATAACCAGTCAGCAGTTTGAAACATAAATGTACAGACCGTTTCAGATTTACAAGTTTAGTTGCATATTAATTAATACAAATCAATCATAATATAATGACCTTAAAAACTAGATTAAAAGAATGAATTGCAACTTTTAATCTGTTCATATGCACATTTGCCAATTCTCACATTGAAGCTAGCTATGTTTTTGACTTTGTGAGCAAACATTGGGCTGCAGCCATAACTGCACCGCGCCACAATTTTCATTTCTACCAAACAATCTACAAACATGTACACACAATCTGTAGCTCAAACTAGCCAAAGTTGTGGAGAGCAATCTTGGTTCCACAGAACCACATATTGATTTCCAAAATTTTTGGAAATATGTTAGTCATCTCAATTAAAGAAAGATTTTGACAGGATTTAGTAAGCTTTTCCTCATGTAGAAACATATTCTAAGCTATCCAGAAAAAAGCTCACCGTGCCTATATCAGGACTGCACAGTAAAGTCAGTTCTAAGAAAACTATGTGTCACTATGGTTACTTCAGAGCAGTCAAATTATTAAAAACAAAAACTCGACCAGCCTAGGAGGAGCTAGATGGATTTTAATTAAGAGAAAATAAGCACTCAAATTCGGATCAAAGATGACTAGAGCCTAGATGGGTCAGGGGTACACTCCCACTCATAACCAACTGAGCTAGGCTTACGGATCTACAATTAATCCTCATAGCTGGTTTCAATACAGGAAAAACATAAAAAAGGTGTTTTGCTTACCTGAAAGGACAATCCGGTGCTGAACAGAAGCACAAGGACAAATTCAAAGTATTGGTCTATTGACCATAACGATTCCACTGCCCCATCCGCATAGTTCACAAAGAAGTTCAACGCAGCAGGGCTAAGAACTGTGTAGGAGAAGAAAACACCAAGGTAGAACAGAACAGATGAACCCAAAACAATAGGCCCTAGGAATCTCCGCTCATCCCTTGTTAAACCTGGGAGAACAAATGCTATGATCTCATACAAAATGATAGGACTTCCAAGTAAAAGGCCACAATAACCAGAGACCTACAAAATATAGAAATAGTAAGATAATCAACAGTTATTCTTAATGACTCCTACAAATTAAGATTGATGTACAACATGGAATGTGCATGTGTCATAAGCTTTCAGTACACAAAAACAACATTCATGTTAGCTTTTTCTGCATGCCCCTTACCAGAAAAAAGGTTCCTGAAAAGACTAGCAACACAGAACAAACTAATGGTCCTCAAAGCAGTTCATGGAACAATTTGGTGATGGTTCACATCTTCCCATGATGAATTCATAAAGCATATATCAATGAAAAAAATAATGAAGATCTGTTCTTAAATAGGAACAAGGTTGCAATAAGGTGAACATTATTTACTCACCACAAACTATTTCCAGATTTGTAACAAATACACCTCCAAAAGATACTCCATTTGACCCAAATGGTATGTTGTTTAAGGATATTAATCAGTCAATTTTTTAATCTTTACCATCAATATGCAATGGATTACATAGGAGTCACTGCTCAAATGCCTTCTCTTTCCATTGACAAAAGGGCAATTTTGAACCGTGTTGATGTCCTAAAGCTCTTATGTTTTGGACGAGAGGGAGTACTAAGACGATGCTCTAGTTTCTATAATTGTTTTGGTGACTGTTGAATGTGATGCATAAACAACATGGGACATATTAACTAAGATTCATCAACAATACCATAGTTACTGTACCAGTCACAGGTCGTCTTCTTTTATATCTTTGGTAACTCCTCGTGAAACTGAACATTGCCTCTAAGGACATGTATGAGTCTTTTTCATTTTCTTCTTCTTCTAAGTATAATAATACACAGTTGTCCTGCGTTTTTGGAAAAACAAGTAACTGACTGCAAAACTGTAGCGCTGCAATGTGAGGAGCTTCTCTTAGTAGTATCTCAGACAATCTGTGCAATGTTTTTATGTAATCTGTGCACAAAGGAAAATTTGGATACATGTAACTTTTCTTCTATCTGTATTGGTAGGTGATAAGGGCCCCTTAGTGTGATACTTGGAGAATAGGGGCATTAGGACTCTATTTCTGAATATCGATTGATGATTGTGAACCTAACCTCCTATATATATATATATATATATATATATATATATATATATATATATATATACCCACAAATGTACTGTAAGGACCCCACACTCATTACAAATTGCTAGAACCATGAAAAGTGGCATGTTAAAGTACACTGGATTACAAATTGAGAGAAGATTCATCGCAACAGAACAGATGAGTAGAAACAATAGAGTAATACAAAAGAAAATTTCAAAGAGTTTGTACATTTAGATTTCTAGAGACTCACCTTTAATGTTGTAAAGAAAAATTCTCCAGGGGAGAGCTGCAAAAATCGAACACCCTGAACGCTAACTGGAGCCTCTAGAAGCTTAATCAAATCTTTGGAGAAAGCAAAACAGCCAAGTATTGCAGCTCCAACAGCCAAAACTGATACAAATATCCTCTCGCGAAGTTCTTCTAGATGGTCAAATATACTCATCTCCTTATCATCAGGAAGTAGCTCTTTGCTTGGATAAAGAAAATTATATAGAGCACTCTGTTCTTCTTCCTGTGTGAGGCTTCCAAAGGAACCATTTTCCACTGTACAAGATAAATTTTTCCGGATGCATTGATCAAATAAAACTCCACAAATGTGTCATAAGATAAACCATATGATCGGTAATCATATAACGTAGATCTGTACAATAGCTCTTGCACACTAACAAAGCACAAAATGGTTCAGTGAGATGGAACCTGCTACAATGCATGTGTATAACAACCAAACCATTGGCGAAGCTTGGTTATTAACAAGTAAGCTGTGCCCCCCCCCCCCCCCCCCCCCACACACACACCACCACCACCACCACACACACCATTGGAGGGCCCGAAATGGCCATATCAAGCCCAATCTAAGGTAGCAAGTGAAGTGGGGCACGAGCTCTTCACCTACCTGTGCATGTATGACGTATCAATGCAACCCACTGCCTGTACTAGTTTATTTGCTACTGCCTGCTGCTTTAGTGATTCTTCCCCATTCCACAACGCAAGGCAACACTGTGGCAGGCAAGAGGCGATGAGCTGATGACCTTGGTCGGCCATTGCTGCAACTGAAGGGTGATGGTGGCAACGCCTGAACTGTGGCCGATGGTCAAATTTGAAACAGGTGCGTCCCTTCCTGATTTGAATTAAATTGCTGGTTAGCTAGGTCTAGATGAAGGATTGCAGATTATATTGGGGATATTTCTGGATTTTGATTAGGTGATGGACTGATTTTGCTCCATTTAGGCAACATGGTTAAGGGGAACACGAACACTCTAGAGGCATACTATAAAAGACAAAGATTTGATGAATTTGATGGGGTCCATGAGGATCCTTCAGTTCACCCTCCACTTCTGCTTGAAATGGAACAACCACTGGAACAACAAAACCAGGATGAGGTGCAAATGAACAAGTTATATTTAGAGGTATTGAATTTTGGAGATATCCACATAATCAAACAGATGATGTTCAAAGAGCATATCTGTGTTATAAATAACACTTGTATTTATTATGAGGGCACTAGGCCCGAATATATACATGTATAGGTGTGGGTAAATATGCACAAAAACCATTATACAATGGGGAAACTAAAAGAACTCACGGTGGATCAAGAACACTGAGTTTGGAGAGATAGAACCTGTGCCTAGCTCCAGTCTATGTGTTGGTTGTTAAGGATATAGTAGATATAATAGTAGTATAGGACTCTAATTGGACAGTCCTTATCCTAGTCTAGGATTGAGTCATGGCTCCCCCTATATATGTAACCCATTGGGTCTATTATTATTATCAATACAATCCATATTATTCCTAACATGCTAACAGAGCTGCTCACGATCCGATCTCGTCGGTTGCCATCGTGATTTTCTTTTTCGGCTGCCGCCGTCATCTCATAGTTGCCATCGCCAGGTCGCGGCTGTCGTCTTGACTGCTAGACGTGGCCTCTTCTTCAAATCAACGCCTGTGCCATCTTCAGTTGTCGCCTCTGCCGTCTTCCATCAACGCCGCCACCGCTGCCTCTGCCGATTTCGCTGCCGGGCTTTGATTAGTGGCTGTTCTCGATTTGCTGCCATGGGGTTGTCTTCCAATCAAACAGTCGCAAGGAATCTCAGGTTCTCCTGTTTTCATGTGGTCTTGGTTGTTCTTTGCGGCTTGCTGCCACTACGTGTTGGTGATTCAAGTGCTGCAGTTGCTACCCCTGTTCATATCCTTGCAGAACAGAGGAAGGCTCTTAAGTATTACGGCGGTAACTGCTCCTTGTTACTTGCTATTCCTTTGGTCTGCTACTTGTTTCAGTTCAGATTTCATCATGTCACAACCTTTTGTTGTTGCAATTCCTCTGAAATTAGATGGTCCCAATTATCGGAGTGGGTTTTTTCTATTCAAACTGTTCTAAGGGGTCTTGGTCTCGCTGATCACTTGACTGATGACCCACCTGTTGATGAATCAAAGGATGGCTCTGGTGCTACAGCAGTTAAAGCATGGCTCATAGATGACGGGAGAGTCATGAGTGCCATTGTTACTAGTATGAATCAGTCCCTAATCATGAGTCTTTCTTCCTTCAAAACAGCTAAGGTCATGTGGTCTTATTTGCAGAAGCGATATGTTCCGGATAGTGGTGCCCTTCTCCATACACTCATGCAGCAAATTCATATACTGGAACAAGGTGATATGTCCATTGATGAGTACTATTCAGCTTTTGATCGTTTGATGGGTCCGCTGATGTCTATGGTGCCTCGGTGTACAGCTGCTGAGTGTACAACACAATCATTCATTGAGAAGTTCTTTACCTACAGATTTGTCATGGGAGTACGACCAGAATTTGAGTTCATCCGTTCAAGACTGCTTCATGGCTCTGCTCTAACCATGGCACAAGCTTTGTCTGATTTGATTACTAAAGAGACTCGGCTTCGGTCTATGTCATCCTCTCATATGTCAGTACCACATAGTGTGTTGGCAGCTTATCATAGGGGTAGTTCATCCAGTGGTGTTTCTTCAAAATCTTGTGTGCATTGCGGGAAGACTAATCATCACTCAGATGATTGTTTTATCAAGTATCCAGAGAAGCTTGTTGCATTTCGTGCTCATCGCGCTACTGGTGAGCGTGGTCGACCTTCTACTTCAGGAGGCACTGTGTCTGTTGTTGCTGCCACATCTGCGGTTACTGATGGCACTTCTAAACAAGCAATTCCAGGAAATTCTGGACAGTCATCCTCAGATCAATGGTTTTGGCCTTTGGCACCATAATATATCATTTTGCTACACTCAGTTTTACATTAGACTATTTTCTTCCATGTGTCCACATTCATAATCTATTTCTTTTAGTTGTCTATGCTGTGAGAGTCCACTTTGTCAAGTCAGCCATATTTTTTTTAATTAGCTAAATCACATCGATTTAGCTAACATCACATCATGATATTATTACACTACTTGCCATTGCGGTAGTGCATCATATCATCATATTTCACTACTTGCCATTCGTGGTAGTGTATCATATCATCATCATCCACTACTTGCCATTTGCAGTAGTGTCCTATATCATATCTTTTCACTATATGCCATTTGCTATAGTGACATATTTATCTCTTCGGCTTGACTCGACGACCAAGGCTCCACTCTACAACGACTTGAAGAGTTCGATTTTGGATGTTTTTCCTTTTCAATGTAATATGTTTTGGTGTGCATCTCATTCAAATGCAACGCTATTGCATATGCCTTGCATTTGAGAGGGGGGGGGGGGGTTTAAGGATATAGTAGATATAATAGTTGTATAGGACTCTAATTGTAGAGTCCTTATCCTAGTCTAGGATTGAGTCATGACTCCCCCTATATATGTAACCCATTGGGTCTATTATTATTATCCATACAATCCATATTATTCCTACCATTGGTGAACAAATCAGCCAACTGAATCTTTGAATCCTGAAGCAACCACTGTAACCAAGTAACCTCTGCTGTCAGAAGAGCCATAGCACGCAACTCACCCTTTGCACTCAAACAAGAAACTATTGTCTGCTTCTTAGTTTTCCAAGCAATGAGGGAACCCCCAAGAAACACACAAAAGGCAGAAAGGGAGCAACGATCAGAGGAATCACTAGCCCAACTAGCATCAAAGCCTGGAGCTGTA
The DNA here is from genome assembly GCA_032690845.1 of Eleusine coracana subsp. coracana. Lineage (NCBI taxonomy): Eukaryota > Viridiplantae > Streptophyta > Magnoliopsida > Poales > Poaceae > Eleusine > Eleusine coracana. The sequence goes on from CM064418.1 coordinate 37,752,545, forward strand.
AAGAGCTGGAGCGTGGCAAGAACAAGCGACGAGATATAGTCCCACGAAGATAACGAAGACTCGAAGCACGCGAGTATAGTGGAGCTACGTGGGAGGAGAAACAAACTCATGCAAAATATCAGGATGAGTAACACTAAGATAAACAAGACTCCCCACAATATGACGATAGCTAGTAGGATCAGAGAGAGGCTCAGCACTAGTGGCACGAAGATAAACATTGAGCTCCATAGGAGTCTCAAGTGTGCGATGATCAGTGAGAGAAGCATGATCAAGAAGGTAATGCATGTATTTTTCTTCAGACAAATAGAACCCCTCATGTGTAGCTATATACTCATAATCATCTCCAGTAATGATCATATCATCAACATAAAGAAGGAGAAGAGTCCGACCATGAGCAAAAGTATGAACAAAAAGCGTTGGATCATGATTACTAGTAGAAAAACTAACAGCAGTGACCACAAAAGCAAAGTGCTGAAACCAAACACGAGGAGCCTGCTTTAAGTCATAAAGTGAGTGACGAAGACGACAAGATAAACCATACCATCATGAACAAAATACCCAGGTGGTGAACGCATATACAGCTCCTCCGGCAGCAGCTCACCATTACGAAAGGAATTCTTGACATCAAGCTTAGAGATGGACCACTCACGAACAGAGACCAAACCACAAGATGAGCCTTAAAGCGCTCAAGAGAACCATCAGAGCGGGTCTTCACCTTATAGACCCACTTACAAGTAATAGGACAAACACGTGCAGGAAGGGGAACAAGATCCCGCGTACCAGTATGCTCAAGAGCAGCAATGTCCTCAGCCATAGCGTGTTGCCATTCCTGATGAAGAACAACATCATGATAAGAGGTGGGTTCGGAAAGAACAGTAGTAGAATAGGCAGAGGGAGGATAAAAATTAGGACGTTGGCGAGTACGATCACCACGTCTAATAAACTGCTCAGGCGAAGAATCCTCCGAAGAAGATGCGTCAAGCAAAAAAGATGGCTCATCAGGTGAGAGTGACATGTCAGGAGAAGAGGATTCAACAGAGGATGGATGTACCCGTCAAGTATAAACCTGTATCATTGGTGGCTTCACAGAATAGTCAGGGTACTTGAGGAAGACTCTAGAAGAATATACTAACAAAGAAGGCATCTCACGAGAAGATGGCAGCATGGCAGCACCAGTGAGGAAGGCACCATGGAAGAGGATACCGGTGCCAGTGAAGAAGGCACCGGCCGTGTACTAACAATAGAGGCATCAGACAAAGTGAAGAATGAAAGTGAGTCGTGCAACTACGGTGCCGTTTGTACTAACAGCATCAATCATCTACCATGCCATGGCACTTGATCTGTCACCATGGGCGGTCAAGGCTATAGAGAAAATCATGAGAGGATTCTTGTGGAAAGGTCACAAGGAAGCCAAGGGAGGACACTGTCTCATTGCTTGGCAGAAGGTAGCGAGACCAAAAGATCTGGGTGGCCTTGGGATCTCCAACGTCCAGAAGCTTGGTTGGCCTCTTCGGGTGCTATGCTGTGGTGGTCCGGAAGACAGAACCCGACAAGCGAGTGGTCAAGTCCAAGCACTTTTTTTTATGGCAGTGGCCACTGAAGTAGGAAATGGCAGGGACACTCTTTTGGCAAGATAGGTGGCTAATGGGGCAGCGCTTGAAGGATGTGGTGCCACTGATTTACAGCATGGTACCCAAGCGAGTGGGCAACAAAAGGACAGTTTATGAAGCGATCACGAAGATGACATGGATTTGGGAGCACATTTGGAGGATATACATGGTGTTTCATCTGTAGCCGTTATCGTGGAGTTCCTGCACCTGTGGAACTTCAACAAGACGCCGCCCCAGACGTTTACTATTGGCGGTTGTCGAACTCAAGATCTTACTCAGCCAAGTCAACATATGATGCTCTGTTCCAATGGTCGGTTGGTTTCGAGCCTTGGGAGCACATTTGGAGGAGCTAGACGCCACCAAAATGTAGGTCCTTCATGTGGTTAGTGGCGCACGACCGCTGCTGGACAGCAGACCGCCTTCCCGATGAAACTTACCATGACCGGAGTGTTGCTTACTATGTGATCAAGAAGAGGAGACTATTGATCATATCCTAGTGGGTTGTGTGTTCGCACGGCAGTTCTGGCTAATCCTGCTACAACGAGTGGGGCTTGCGGCACTTGCACCACAGCTGTCAGATGGAAAGTTACATGTATGGTGGAGCAGTGTGGAAGACTCTGTTGACAGCGCTGCATGGAAGGGGCTCAACTCCCTCATCATTCTCGGCTCATGGATGCTATGGAAACACAAGAATGACTGCGTTTGCAATGGGTCGTCCCCGAACCTGTCCACTGCACTCACTATGGCGGGTGGGAAATTCGATGGTGGGACATGGCTGGTGCAAGGGCTTTATCCTTGCTAACCGACCGAGAGGAGGACTTTGGTGCATAATCACTTTAGTCGGTAGAGGTCGGGTAGCTTGCAACTGTTAACAAGCGCGTATGTAACCTTATAAATGAGGGTGTGTGAGGTGTGTTGTACTTTCTTCTTCTATTAATGGAATGATACACAGCTCTCCTGCGTGTTCGAGAAAAAAAAAAGTGGAATCCTATTGGTTGTCGGGGTGGGTAAATATGCACAAAATCCCTTATACAATAGGGAAGCTACAAGAATACATATACACCTAACAATCTGAACTTGGAAATGATGCAACCTCTACTGCAGATATACAAGCCTTCTGGACCAAAAGGCCCTCAACACCGCTTTCAATATAGTTGGTTCAGTGAGTCAATTTCTATCATGACTTGAGTATCCGCAGAGCAATCATCGAGCATACCGTGAATACCCATGTATGCTCCATACCTATGTTTTTAAGGCGGTAAGGCGAGGCGAGGCGCTCTACACCCTTCCAGTCGCCTAGGCGATGATAAGGCGAACCAAGGCGACGCCTTACCAGCCTTAAGAAATAGAAAAATAGAAGGCAGGCAAGGGAAATAGAAAAGAAAAGGAGAAAAAAGCAAATAATAGAGAGGGTGTTTGGCCCAGCCCACTAACAGGCCCAGCACCATATAACCATACGCAGCCACGCACGCAGCGCTCCTCCATTCTTCAATTCTCCCCCCCCCCCCCCCCCCCCCCCCCGCCCCGCCGCCAGCGCTCCTCTCCCGCCACCGCCGTAGCTCCATCCCAGCCTGCAACGGTCTGCCACCACCGCAGCTCCTTCCCCTTCCCTGTTGCCCCTCCTTCCCTCTCCTTTGCTGTCGCTCCTCCCCTCTTCTTCTCTCTACTGTGCCGCCAGCTCACCGGCGCTGCTGCTCCCTTCCAGATCGACGGCCACCTAAGCCATCCTGCACAAGCTACCAACACGGAAGCCGACTGGGACGGCTGTGGCGACAGATTTCTGGCCTCGCCGACTACTCCCACCCTTTCCTCCTCTCTTCTACCCTCGCCTTGGCTAAATCCTAGTAAGGCGACGAGGACGCCCTGAATTTTTTAGCGCCTGGACGCCTAAGCGACGCCTAGGCGTCACCTAGGCGACACCTTGAAAACAGAGCTCCATACAACGCGAAGTACACATCTTCTGGCATCAAAAAAGAGATTTGGGGTATATTTGCTTCTAAAGTTAGAAAAAATTGAGATTAATCTAGAGATTATAAATTTACTATTCTAGTGGATAAAGCATGTGATCTTGAAAACAAAGAGCAAATGGTAGTAATTTTAAGGTTTGTTGATAATGATGGCGTCTTACAAGAGTGTTTCTTTGACTTGATACATGTCATGAACACCAAAGCTTCAACACTTAAACAAGTATTGTGTTCTGTATTGTTCATTCACTATTTTGATGTTCAAAATCTTGTAATTCAAGGATACGACAGGGATAGCAATATGAAAGGGGAGCTGAATAGATTGCAAGCTCTTTTCCTTGGAGAATGTCCATATGCATACTATGTTCATTGCTATGCACATCATTTGCAACTTGCACTAGTTGCTGTAGCCAAGGATGTTGTTCCAGTTACATAGTTTTTTTCCAGAATTTTTTTATATAGTTAACATAGTTGAGTCCTCTACAAAGCGTCATGATGAACTCCATGAAGCTCAGTTAGTTGAGATAGCACACCAATTAGCTAATTATGAACTTGAAAAACAGGTCAAGGAGCAAATCTATCTTGGCATTGTTGTCCCACGCATGCAAGAAACTTATATTATGCATGGTTGTGCTCCTCGTCAGCGGGCAGCCTGACAATTTCAGAAAGGAGTTAGATTATCGAGTGGAAATCTTTTGTGCAATAATTGACACCCAATTACATGAATTAAGTCTCAGAATCAGCGAGAAGGTAATGGACCTTTTGTCTACAATTGCAATATTAATCCCTAGAAATGGATTGTAGATCCTTCAAAGCTTCCACTGTATGTGAGATGGTAAAGAAGTACTATCCTGCGGATTTTTCTCAACAGGATATCTACGGTCTAGAGCAGTAACTGAATCATTTTGTTGTGGATGCTTCTAGCAGTGAAAACTTGAAAATATCACCACCTTGGTTCAGCTTTGTTGATGCCTTGTTGAGATGATATGGGATGGCATCTATAATTTGATTCATAGATTGCTTCAATTACTAGTTACTCTTCCCGTTTCAAAGCTAATGCTGAACATGCATTTTTTACATTGAAGATTATTAAAACACGTCTGCGTAACATTTGGTAGTAAACATAGAGGGAGAACTTGCAAACAAGTAGAGCTATGATGACATTATTGAGGAATTCAAGAAGCAACAAAGTTTGGGAGCTGATCTGTACCGGGAATTTCCTTGTGTAAGCTGCATTTTGTTATAGTTTACTTTTGTACAACAGTTCTTATTATATAACCCCATAATCTCTACAATCTATTAATTTAGGTGAACATGTTCAAATCTGTTGTACGCCCACAAAGTTAGAGATTGAATCCAAATCGGTTTCATACCTTCCATCAAGCACCGAATTTAAAAAATCATAAATCTCTCGTTCGGAGTTCAAATGAGGCAAACTCGGACTCTATCTCGTAGCCCTCGAAAAGTTCTACAACTTTGATATTCAAAGGAAGTCGAGATTCCGCCGTTTTGGTCTCTAAATTTACGATGCAAAAATATTTGTTCAGATTCGGACTCCTCTGCGCAGGTCTCTGTGCGGGGTCCATATCTCCTACCTCCGAATTCCAAATAATATGATCCACATATGTTCCAAAAAGGTCTCAACGAGATCTACAACTTTCGTGTTTTAACTTTTCTTATTAGAGCATGTTTTAAAGTCAAAAATCGTGTCGTAATGCAATATTGTTTCTATTATACGTGAATTGATTTTTCATATTGGATAAAGCTTCTAGAAATTTTTAGCCATTGGTTCACCACCTTGGTCTTGTATGTTAGGTTTCATAGAGATCCAGTAGTAACTTGTAGACATCATGAGCTTGTGAGAATCCCTTTTTCATAACAAATTGAGCTTCACATCGGTACTTCTCATACTTCAGCATTTTTTCAATGCTATTTCACTTAATTTTGCAACATAACACTCAAACAACACTACATGTGTAAATCGATAACATTAGAAGGAAGAAGAATATTTATAATAATAATACGGTAAAAAATAGTAGAAAAATTGTTACTTATGACATATAAAATCGTACACTAAGAAGCATCAACAATAATATAAATATGGTTTTTCATGTAAAAAATATTAATAATTATATTATGTAAATAATTTACGTTCATAAATTATAAAGAGTGTTTTGTTTTTTTTAACCCGTAGCAACGCACGGGTATTTTGCTAGCATAGATATATTGCAGCTAGACATGCTATTTTGTAACACGTATGTGGACAAACTTATTAGCATTCATAAACTTCTTGTCTATGATCCCCCCCCCCCCCCCCCATCTAATACACAGAATTATTTTGCTACCAGGTATTGGGGATGGAGAATCTGAACGTGGCAACTTGCAAGAACCATGAAAATACAACCCTTATATGCCAGTGACATCAATTTAACCCCGCATTTTTTGACGTATCAGTATTTCACAGTCAATTCTAAACAAAATCTTCATCATATTTAGCAAATAGAGAACCAGCTCTCTGTTCAAATTATGTGATTCCCCACATTGCACCCGCTAGAATTGGCCGCTAAAACGGATAATAACAGAACTATTGAGCATACAATTTCTACGTCGGATGCACGCCGTAACAATATGCCTACCAGATTCAGGAGGCGGGTCCTCGAGGGCGGCCCCGAGGCTGCTGGCGGGCGACTCCTCCCTCTGCGGCACGGGTGATGGTGACCTCGGCTCCCCGGGAGCGCCGTCCCCATCGACGGCAGCGCAGCGTAGGCGCCGGCGGCTTCCGCGCTGGGGCTCGAGCCGTGACGCCGCAGCGGCGACAGGTAGCAGGGGCAAGCTGCGTGGGCAAGTGAGGGGGCGGAGAAAGACGCCGCCTAGCCGGAGCTGCGGCGGCGGGTGCGCGAGCAGCGCCCCCGCGCTTCCCATCGATGCACGTCAGCTGCTCTGTGCTCTCGCTGGTGCACTGCTTGAAACCAGAGGAGGTGGCGGGCGGGCGGGCGGGCGGATAGGTTATCTCGCTTCGCTTGCTTTGTTGGGTCCTATATGCGGAGGGATGCACACCACAGGTGCGAGCGGTGTGGCGCAGTGAACAAGTGACACGTTACTGTTTTGAGTGAGTTTTTTGTTATTTTGTCCAGAAAACTAGTGAGCTTTGCTATAATATCCACGTTATAGCGAGCTTCGCTATAATGCTCAAAACCAATGTCCACTCTGCTAAAATGCCTAAACCTGGATTTTTTATTTTTCTAAATCATTTTTGACCATTTTTCTACCTGATCTTACTAAATTGCCCCAGGTCGTTTTTCTCTCTTCCAGAGCTAATCGATGTTCTCCTCTCGCTCTTCTGATCGTCTCTCTCCAAAATCCTCGCGAGTCCCTCCAGCAGTCGGCCCAATCCACCGTTCATTCCCAATAAATGAGATCAACGGCTCACAACATTTGTGCCACAGTTAACCTCCATCGTTCTCTCTGTCCCGAGCCCCGACAGTTTATAAGGATAGAAGGCATACTGAAAAGGGAACCGATCACAATCAATAAATGCTACTAATTTTCTTTACTAAATTCTAGTAGTCATTGGAACCTAACAATTCTATAAGGTCAAGACTCTACATATGCTAGTATTCATAATAAGTGCACGCGAAAACTATGTCACATTAGCCTATGCAAGCCTTAAGTCAACATATCAATTATAACATACAACTATGAAATAGTAAAGACATGATCAAGGAATGCTTATGATTTTTTCTCGAGATCTTGGAAGAATGATATTTTTCCCAACTCCTCGTTAGACCACTCCCGTCAGAGCATCGGTCTCTCCCACTATCAAGTGAAGTTCTCGCACACGAGCCTGCAATCACTCTCGGATTGAAGATACGGTTGCGTCACCGCTGCCACCAAGACACAGCTCGCCTTCTTGAGAACTTACTGAACTCCCTGAGCCAACATGGACGCTCACTATCGATGCATCTTTCAACAACGGGCTCAAACCGTGTACAAACGTGCGACAACATTCACAACCGATCACGATAGACTTGATCACCGACACTAACCGGTCTAGGCCTCACCGGACCAAGAGTAATAACCTAGATCATACTATCAAGGACACCCTAGCCTTAGATGTGTATAAATATTCTAGTTACTCTCTCTAACACTTTCAAGATATCCAATATCTCCTTCTAGTGATCATCTCTTTTCCTCTTGGGTTCCTATGGCCAAGATTGGTCTCCACAACCCTAGCAACGAGTTTATATAAGCTTCCAACCACAACTAGTCATTGCTCTACAAAACAGCCTTCTGGACGTACAAATCGGACAGTCCGGTCACTATCCAGACCGGACAGTCTGGTCTTCACCGGAAAGCTCCTCTACAGTCGTTGCTCTTCTGTCCGCTGCTTCTACTGTATAGACCGTAAAGTCCAGTCTATAGACCAGACCGTCCAGTCTTTACACTTCTTGTTCATTCTAGAGCTGTTGCAAATTGCTTTCTCTCTGTCCTGTTCCCATCCATATAGACCAGATCGTCTGGTCTCTATGGGTCTTCGCGCTGGCAGATTCCTCGCAGCAAATCCTCTCTGATCTAAAACTTCCTCTAATGACCGTACAATACAGTCTCTCTAACCCTTCTGTCCGATCTCTATCTAAAGAAGTTGAAACTCCTCGTCCTTGCTTGACTTCATTTCCTGGCTTCTTCCAACAACTCCTTGGCCTCTCCGTTTTCACCTAGTGCCTATGATTTCACTGAGCATCTATGCACATCACCGACTAGTGTGACCTAAGAAATATGACCTAGACCCCCTTGATAGTCCTATTTTTCCAATGGACACAAGCCCTAACAACTAGCCAAGTGTTCTAAATACTTGCTCCTAGCTTGTCCTTAGCCTTGATCTATCTCCATCAACCCTTGGACTCTATCAAGCTCATCAAGTCTCCATACTTGTGGTGATTGTCATCACCCGTCTAGGCAACTATTATCAATAGGATTTGTAGTATTAGTTAAAGATGATTTCTGCGTGCACCACACTAATGTAGATATTAGCCCACAATTTCATATTTGTTATTAATCACCAAAATATTCATCATATCTTGGAAATCAAATCATCAATGGTCATGAAGCTTACATGGTGACACCACCGTCAGTCTCTAAACCGAGAGAGATTCTAGACTGACTGCCACCATGGTGAGCACCTTCAACCTCCTATGGACCTCCTCCATCAGATCCATTCTCCATCTCTATCTCCCCTAATCCAAAACCGAACTCCACCCACTATGGCTTTTTTTTCCATTTTATAGTTCTTCTCCCCAAGGTTGATATCCAAATTTCCAGTTGAAAGGACCGAGTGACCGAGAGGGGGGGGGGGATTTAATCGAGAACTCGCTATATGTACCAAATTCATCAATTCCTAAAATCGAACGCTGAATCAACTCCTATAACAATTCTAGTGGTGATCACACTAGTAAGATAATGATCCTATAAAAGGGACAACAACCTAAGCATACTAGTGGATTACACAAGATAATACAACTCCTATGCAAGCTAGTAATAAAGATACGTGGAAGCAAACAATAAGCTAGCAAAGGAGCCTACTCATGCAAAGCTACAAGATAAAGAACTGGAGCACACAAGCATGAGTAACACAATACATACGAGGGTGATCAATCAAGCCAAAAAAACTCCTATACATGCTAGTGATCAAATGCGGAAGCTAAACACTACTATCAAGTAAAGAAGCCTATTCATGCAAGTCTACAAGGTAATCAACACGAGCAAGATAATCATACTAGCATGAATAGCACGGTATGTAAATGCAAAAGGTAAAACATCATAGTAAGAAGATGATCAAGGAATGCTCATGATTTTTTCCTGATGTCTCAGAAGGATGACGCCTTCCCCTAATCCTCGTTGGACCACTCCCGCCGGAGTCCCGGTCCCTCTCGTCACCAAGTGGAGTTCTCACACACGAGCCTACAATCACTCCCGATGTGAAGACATGGTTGTGTCACTACTGCCACCAAGGCACAAGCTCGCCTCCCTCGAGAACTTGTCGGACTCCCTAAGCCAACACAGGCGCTCATTAGCGATGCCCCTTTCAATGGCGGGCTCAAACCGTGTACAAACTTGTGACGGACTTCACAACCAATCATGATAGGCTGGATCACTGACACCTAACTGGTCTAGGTCTCACCACAGACCAAGAGTAACAGTCTAGAACACACCCTCAAGGACACCCTAGCCTTAGATGTGGATAGATGATCAAGTTACTCTCACTAGCACTCTCAAGATATCAAAATCCTCTCCTAGTGCTCTTCTTTTTTCCTCTTGGCTCCCTACAAATGCTCCCAGCAATTCAACTGGCCAAGAGGGGTCTCCAAGACCCTAGCAACAAAGTTATATAGGCTTGCAACCTCAAACTTGTCGTTGCTCCACAAAATTTGTTTCTTGGACCTGCTGACCGGACTATCTGGTCACTGCCTGACTGGACCATCTAGTCACTCCTGGAACGGCTCCCAGAGTCATTGGCTTCTCTATCCATAGCTGATCTCGTACTGATCGAACCTTCTAGTCAGTGGACCAGACCGTCTGGTCTCTTCTATCTTCAACGATTCCAAAGAGCACCAATTCTGCTTCCTCTCTGTCCTGCGCTGCTCCCGTACCGACTGGACTGTCTACGCTCCTCCTGTACAGACCGGATTGTCTACGCTCCTCCCGTACAAACCGGACCATCCGATCTATAGGCCGGACCGTTCGGTCTCTACTGGTATTCGCACGGAAAGATTACTCGCAACAAGTATTCTCTGGTTTTCCTTCTCCTCTGATAACCGTACTGTCCGGTCACTCCTGACCCCTCTGTCCGGTCACTCTGTCTAGAAGCTGAAATTTCTCATCCTTTTTTGACTTTGTTTCCTAGCTTCTTCCAATAGCTCCTTGGCTTCTCCACTATCACCTAGTGCTTGTGATTTTCCTGAGCTTCTATGCATATCACCGACTAGCATGACCTAAGAGACATGACCTAGACCCCCTTATTAGTCTGGTTTTTCCTATGGACTCAAAACCCTAACAACTATACAAGTGTTCCAAACACTGCTCCATAACTTGTCCTTACCCTTGATCCATTTCCATCAACCCTTGAACTTCATCAAGCGCACCAAGCCTCCATGCTTGTGGTCATTGTCATCCATTGCCAAAGCAACCATCATCATCAATATGATTTGTAGTAGAATTTAGAGATGATATCTGCATAGACAATACTCGTATAGATATTAGTCCACAATTTCATAGTTGTCATCTATCACCAAAACCTTCATACCTTGGGCAATGCATAGGAATTAAGAACAAGCAATCATCATCATGGAATCATACATAGGCATAAAGGGTAGATAAAGAAAGACAAAGCACTGCGTATGAAAATAAACCAAGTAAGATCAAGATGAGTCAAACACAAGCGATTGTAAACCATGACTCATCAAAATCCATGAACATCGATAAATCCATCAAAATAAGATCCAAATGCATCTAACTCCCAAACCAATGTACATGTTTTCTCCCCTAGATACATGCTACTATCTCTCGATCGACAGGATCACACTCCCACTCCCCCTATCTCTATGTCTTCTCCCCTTTTGGCAACAAGCACCAAAAAGAGCTTAAAAGAACAACTAAGAGCTCGAGGTCGAAGGAGGTGGTGGTGCAGTGATGTCCTCTAAGGCTCCGCTCTAGGCTGCTCTTGTGTTGGATCCTGCTACTCTGCTTGAGCCTGTGTCACCTGAGTGTCAAGCTGCTCAAAGTACTCAAGGTCAACTAGTGACTCAGACCCTCTATTCTGTCCTGCTGGTGGGACTGTGGATGTCTCCTCAGCAACTGTCGCCTGAAGAAGAGCAAGGTCATTCACATCCTCCTGAGTGAAACCTTTACGGACCAGATCCTCTGCTACCTGGGGTGTAACAAGTGAAGAGTCTGTAACAGAAGAAGATAGAGTTGTAGATGTCTCTGGGGTTGTCTGAGAGTCTGCTCGAGTAGTGTGCACTATGTTAAAGAACAGACTCCTAACTGGTGGCTACTGCTGAGAGGTGGAGGGTACTGTCAGCTATGAAGCTATGGACTGGGCTGGAGAAGTGAACAACGCAGAGACTGAGAAAGCTGACACGGGGGAGAACCGAGCTGGTGAGAAAGTCTGTTCGGCTCCCCCTATCGGTAACACTCCTGAGTGGGATGAAAAACCACTGGACTGGGTTGTCATCATGGCAGTGAATGGTCCTGATTGTGTCTGCAGCGGCTGAAACTATGGAAGTGCAGAAGCTCCTGGCCACTGACTAGCCTATCTCCGAGTGAACTCTGCCATCTGTGTCATAAGTGTGGTCACCAATGCCATCTACTGTCTCTGGAGCTCTGCCTGACCTTTGATCACCTCCACGATCTGACGCCTCTCCTTAGCTGAGTTCTAAATGAAGTCACTCAGATGTCCCACAATTGCTGCTATGGAAGTGGCATCCTCTGACTGTGTACCTATCGGCTGAGGTGGTGCTCCGGTGCCGGCTGACTCAGGAACCACCGTCTGTGGATGACTTGCCTGCTCGTGAGTAGTTGGCGATGACTCCTGCTACTCCTCTCTCGTCTGCTGGCTGGAGGCTGACTGTGATCCCCTAGGTACTCGAGGTGTGTAGCTAGTGGTCACCTCAGGGAATGCCTCATACTGCTCCTCGGTCACAAGCCCTAGTCCCCTCAGAAGATAGTAAATGTATGGTCCGTAGACTAGGTGTCGTCCTTCAACTCTCTTAGAGATCACCTCCTCCATCTCAGCAATGAACAAATCCGCCAAGTCAAACTAATGTCTCCTTAGAATAGCTGCTACTACCCACTGGTGCAAGAGTGTGAACTCCTCTCTGTACCCTGACCTCGGTATGATAGTCCTAGTGACTATCGACCTATCCACCTTTGCCTCTGTTGTGAGCCTAGCAGGGCGTCTAATAAAGCCTGGGGTGTGTGGTGGTGGAAAGGCGACTTACACCATGTCGTCTAGAGGTAGTATCCCTCCCTGTGATCTATGGGGTGGAGTGAAGGTCCCGTAGCACTCATGTACAACTGAAAATCTGAGGCTAAAAGTCCCAGTGCTGCTATGAGGTCCTCCCTAGTCAAGTGTTGGGGCTCTCCTCTGAACAAAATCCAGATCTCTGAACAATCTCTAGCTACCCACAATTTATCATAAAACACCAGCACTATGTCCTCTCTATATCTGTAGGGACTAGTGATTAACTCTGCTAGTCTAGGCAAGTACGTGAAGTACTGCTCCATGTCTGTGCCTGTGGCTCTTCTCATAGCTGGGTATAACATGTACTATTGTGACACAAACAATCTAGATTTGCCCTTCTTGGCAAGGTAGCGTCTCAAGCCCTCACCAATCCTCCTCTAAAGACTGGTCCAGTACCTCTATCCTATAGAAGGGTCCCTGTGGACTAGAACCCACTGCTTGAAGGGGACAAGGCAACTCACTTTAAGGTCCTCGGTAGAAACCTTAAGTATGTCTCCCTCTCCAGCTGCTGCTACAAGTCTGTGTAGCCTTCTGGTGCACATCTCACAAGTGCACTCCCGGTCTCCTACCCGGTAAGGTGACCTCTAGGGTCCTGTCTGTGTTGGCTACTCTGTCTCCTCCTCCTCTAAGGACTCTGTCTCTGACTCTGAGCTCTCCTCCTCCTCGAACTCCTCCTGCTGCCTGGAGGATCCCTGCTCCACAAGTCTCGATGACCTCTCCTGACAAGAAGTCGGAGTACGCTATGACCAGACTGGTAGAATAACTCCTATGGCCAAGCCTTGAGCTGTTGTCCTCTGTCTGGTACTCCTCCTCAGACACTGTAGCTCACTGTCTGGCTGCCCAACGATCAACCATGTCCCGAGCGTCCTGCATGCTGTCTCCACAGGCTATAGGTGTTGTGCAACCCTCAAAGCTCTCTCTGACTCTGGATCTAGCCTAGTCCTCTTCTTGCTCTTGGGCTTCTCTGGCATCTTTCCCTTGCCCTTATCCTGACCCGATCCTGCCATCTCTACTGCTATCAAGTGTCACTGTATGTACGTAGGTATAGGTAGGATAAGTATAGAACCTATATAAATCTACAAGCAAAGCACCGCTAGGTAAAGAATGTGCAATAGAAGTCCTAGCACTAAATGAGGGAAATGCTCTCTGGACAAATATGCAAAGTAACAACAGTGATCATCGATTATAAGTGGCTGGTGCGAGTCATCTAGTGTACAGTCAAATAATGGGAATTAATCTAACTGTAGGCTAGACAGGAGACAACCCTAGATATGCAATTAACAAATAGTCATGGAATTAATTGCAACTAGGTTGAGCCAAATAACTAATTAATGTAACTAAAGACTAGGCATTAACTTCTAATTACATCAATTAAAGCTAATTGCTCGAAAATAGTGCATAATCGATGAATGGGAGATAATCACAATACCCTGGAGGGAGAAACAATGAGTACACTGGAATCTTGAAGCCGATCGCCGGAGAGCGAAAGAACGCAGTCTCTTGCAAAAGGGGTGAAGGGGAAAAGGGAGACCTTTCCCCAAAGTGCACATGAGCGTAGCTCTAGTGGTCTGGGTGAGCGTGCGCGGGTGAATCACGGTGGCGATGATGTTGTGACGGTGATAGCTGACGGCGGCTCGGCAAGGCGGGTGGAGGCGGCGGCGCTGGCTCCTGGTGGCGGCGGCTATGCCTAGGGTTTGCGGGCGCGCATGGTCGATGACAGTGAGGTACTCGAAGGCATAGGCTCGGGCTGCGATGGCGGCGTGTGTGTGTAGTCGGCGTCGAAGACGAGAACGGGAAAAAGAACAAGCCTTCCGATTTTGACCTAGATCAACCAAAAAATGATGGCCGAGATCTCTCAAGGATAAGATCAATGATCCATGTTTTGAGATGCAGCGCGTGATGAAATGAGGTGATTGGACGGTCCACTCATATCACCGTACTGTCTGGTCACTTCAGGGATTTTGGAAACCTAGGTTCAGGGTGAACAGAACGATGTGCAGACCAGACCGTATGGTCTTCACAAGACATTTCGTCTGGTCTCTATTTCCAAACCCCCAAAGCAACGGTGGATTGCAGCACAGACCGGATTGTATGGTCTAATGACCGGACTGTACTATCACTTCCAATATTTCACTGAAACAAGGAATTTCTCCATTTTCCAAGTGCTGTCACTCAACACCCAAATAAACACCGCACTTGGAGCATGAAGGGAACTCTCAAACACTCCTTTTCAAATAGTGTCTCTTTATGGCCTTATAATTTTCACAAATGCCAAATGAAGAATCGAGCAAATAAGATTCAAGGCAATTAAGAACCAAATGGGTATGTATGAGCCTTAGTGCATGAACGGCGCGAGTAGGTTTAACCTCGGAGTTCATAAGAGCTTGCTCAATGGGAATGGAGCACAATCCTTTCCTTTGGTCACACTTGTGGAGATGTAATCTCATATAGATCATGAGACACAACTATCTCCAAATGTGACAAGCCTCCTTTGTACCTATATGATGCATGCAACAAGCATTTTACATATGCAATGAAAGTAATCATGCCATGTGAATACAAGCAATATTAAACAAGACATAAAGGAAACCTAACAATGTCAAGTTTGAACCCCTGTCAAGCTTATTCACTATAAGCCATACCCTTGCCTTGAGAGAAGCCAAACCACCATCTCAAGCACTCCCCTTGCTTATAGCTATCATGAGTGGGTTAGACATTGACTAATTTTTATGTGTTTTTCTTTTAGTTATTTACACATGCATGAATACAAAACATACTAGTCACAAGGGATTCCTAATTACCATGCAATGCAAGAAAAGAAAGAACACACTACTACTACCAAAAACAAACATGGATACCTCCCTCATGAGTAGATATGTCATTGAGGCTCATGTCACTTATGGTGGACTTCACTTGATCTTTAAGTAAGCTCTCGGTCCAACACCACTACCACCTTCTAAGTCTTGTTCTTGAACACCTACTTGTACTTTGTTGACCTCTCAAGATCAATAATGCACTTAGGCACCCATATGCTCTTGACCTTTCTCTTCTTGTTTGGTGGTACCAAAGCCTTTGCTTTCACCTTGCCACCCTTGTCCCTAAAAATTTTGAAGTGGGTGTTCTCATGGAACTAGTTAGCATCAGGCAAAACAATGGAACTTCTCACCATAGGACAATCCTTGATAATGTGACCATCCTTGCATCACCTCTCACAATTGTAGTCGTCAGGGAGTAGGGGCTTGATCCATGCGGGGATGGAGTCACTCGTCACGATGATATCGATGGTGGCGGGATATGAGCCAGGTCCCCGGTGGGAGACATTGTTCACTAGGTTTCTCCCAATGATCTCCTTGTGGATGGCTCTACCACGTGTGAGCCTCTTGAAGCCGTCCATCACCATCTTTCTCTCTTCCTTGAGCTTGTGATATTCCTTAAAGACAATGGCTCAAGAAAAGAAACCTCGACCGAGGTGGTTAGTTCATCACACATACTAGAAGCATCACTCTTAGATGAACTAGAGGAGGGAGAGGCAAGGTTCTCAACATTGATGGCCTCAAAAGTAATTTCAAGAGCCTCGTGCTTCTCACGTAGCTCTACATGATCACCCTTGAGTTTGTCATAACTCTTGTTTAGGGCCTCATGAGATGTGATAAGGTCCTTGAGATCACTCTCAAGCTCACCAACACGGTCCTTAGCCAACTTACATTCTTTTCTTACCACTTCCAATATTTTGGATTTCTTGACGATGATGTCGCGGGCTTGCTCAAGCATGCTCCAAAGCTTAATACATGAGAGCTCCTCATCATCGCCGTCGTCACTGCTCTCGTCCTCACTCTCCCCAAGTTGGCTCGTGGCCATGAGGCACGTGGGAGGTGGAGGAAGAGCACGTGAAAGTGTAATCTTGATCATGGCTAGGTCGGCCACTTCTTCATCATCGCTTGAGGAAGAGGATGTGTCACTTGAGTTGTCACTTGTCCATTCTCCAATAAGGGTCTTGCATGAGAACTTCTTCTCTTGGTCTTGAGCTTTGCCTTTGCCTTTGCCCTTGTCCTTGTTGAAGTACCTCGTCTTCTTTTGCTTGGTTTTGGGGTCTTCTTCTTCTTCATCATCATCACTTGAGTTTTGGGACTTGAAAAATTCTTTTTTTGGCTTGGGGCAATCTCAAACAAAGTGGTCCTTAGATCCATAGTTGAAGCACTCGCCCTTGGACTTGGAAGCAAACTTGTTTTTGAAGGTCCTCATCTTCTTCATGAGAAACGACAAGTCATCATCATCATCATCAACATCATCATCACCATCATCATCGTCATCATTATCATCATCATCATCGTCATCATCATCAATCACTGCTTTCTTCTTGCTCTTGATGGGCTCTTGCTTCTCAGCTTGAAGATCTAGGTTGGTTGGTTGAGGATCATCCATACCCAAGTGATAGCTCTCAAAGGCAGTGATCTTGCCAAGCACGTCCTTTAAGGTGTTGGTTTTGAGGTCACCTTGCAAGGTGAAGGTGATGATGGATTCATACTTGGGGTCTTTGAATAGCCTCAAGAATCTTTTTATCACCTCAACAGGCTTGAGCTTGAAGTCATCCCCAAGAGCATTGATCTCCTCCACTAGTACATGAAAACGATAATAAATAGTGTTAGCTCTTTCATGTGGCAATCTAGTGAAGTTATCATACTTGTTCTTCAGCACATAATATCTTTCCTCTTTGACATCACCAGTACCCTCATGGATACTCTAAATCTCAGTCCAAATACCATGTGTTGTTGAACTCGCATTAAATCTAGCAAATAAATCCTTAGAAATGCATGCAAACAGAGCATTCTTGGCCTTAACTTTGTTCTTAATGAAACAGGTTCAAGCAGGTTCACATTTGCATCCAAATCATGGGTCACCATCCATATCTTTGGATCAATGGACTCCAGGTAGGCTTGCATACGAGCCTTCCAATACCCGTAGTCTTCCCCATCGAATATGGGAACACTCCTCACCTGTCTCGACATCTTTACTCAAGGTAGTGACGCCTCGACGATGAGCACTTGACTCTTCTACCAATTGTAAGGTCTGAAGGCGAACTGAGAGGGGGGGGGGGGGGGTAGGGGTTGAACCGGTAAGCCGACCATAAATTTGAATACTTCAATTTCACACCACTAGAACCTAGAAATTGTTACATCCTAACAATTCTAGGAGGCCAAGACCCTACACATGCTAGTGTTCATGATGAGTACAAGTGCAGAAGCTAAACACACTAGCCTATGCAAGCCACAAGTCAACCTAGTTACTAGAGCACACAATTGCGGAATAGTAAAGAGGGGTCAAGAAATGCTCACGATTTTTTCCTGAGGTCTTGGAAGGATGGCACCTTCCCGTACTCCTCGTTGGACCACTCCCACCGGAGTGCCAGTACCTCCCGCCACAAATGTGGAGTTCTCGCACATGAGCCCACAATCACTCCCGAAGTGAAGACACAGTTGCATCACCGCTGCCACCAATGCGAGGCACAAGCTCTCCTGCATTGAGAAGTTGCCGGACTCCCTGAGCCGACACAGGCACTCACTAGTGGTGCTCCTTTCACTAGCGGGCTCAAACCAGGTACAAATGTGTGACGACCGTCACAACCGATCATGATAGGCTCGATCACCGACACCTAACCGATCAAGATCTCACCATAGACCAAGAGTAACAACCTAGATCACACCCTCAAGGACACCCTAGCCTTAGATGTGCAAGATGCTCTTGTTACTCTCACTAGCACTCTCAAGATATGCAATATATCCTCCTAGTGCTCTACTCTTTTCCTCTTGGCTCTCACCAAATGCTCTAAGCAATTCCACTAGCCAAGAGTGGTCTGCAAGACCCCAACAACGAAGTTATATAGGCTTCCAACCTCCAACTAGCCGTTGCTTCATGAAATCAGCTTTCTAGGCGTACTGACCGGACTGCACGGTCACTGCAGATCTAGCTCTAATGGCTCTACCCACTGCTGATCCTTGTACTGACCGGACCGTCCGGTCTCTATAGGTATTTGCACTAACATATTTCCTCATAGACTTCTCTCTGGTCTCCTAGTGACCATATAATTTGGTCACCACTAACCCATATGTCCGGTCACTACGCCCAGAAACTAAAACTCCTCGTCCTCACTTGACTTCATTTCTCGGTTTCTCCAAACAGCTCCTTGGCTTCTCCACTGTCACCTAGTGTCTGTGATTTCACTGAGCATCCATGCACATCACCGACTAGTTGTGCTCCTAAGAGACATGACATAGACCCCCTTGATAGTCCAATTTTTCCTATGGACTCAAAGCCCTAAGAACTAGACAAGTGTTCCCAACACTTGCTCCATAGCTTGTCCTTAGCCTCGATCCATCTCCATTAACCCTTGGACTTCATCAACCTCAAAAAGCCTCCATGCTTGTGGTCATTGTTATCCATTGCCAGGGCAACCATCATCATCAATATGATTTGTAGTAGAGTTTGGAGATGATAACGACATAGACAACACTCTGTAGATATTAGCCCACAATTTCAAAGGCGCCATCTATCACCAAAATATTCATACCTTGGGGATCCAATCACCAATGGTCATGAAGCTTATAGGAATTTATGTGCTCAAGTTAACCAAAAAGCTTTGAGAAGAAATTAGCCTCCAAAAGACAAAAAGAACCAATCTTTTTTTGTGCCAAAAGAGAGTGATGGAAGTTCCATGAGTCAACCCACGGAAGTTCTGTCACTACCAAAACCCAAAATCCTTACAACCCGAGAGTGACAAAAGTTATGTAAGTCAACCCACGGGAGTTCTGTCACTGTCAAAACTCATAACTCTTGCAACCCAAGAGTAACGAAAGTTCTGTCATGTCTATCACGAAAGTTCCATTGCTCGCTGACCCAATTGAAACTATCCC
Organism: Eleusine coracana subsp. coracana; assembly: GCA_032690845.1. Lineage (NCBI taxonomy): Eukaryota > Viridiplantae > Streptophyta > Magnoliopsida > Poales > Poaceae > Eleusine > Eleusine coracana. The sequence goes on from CM064418.1 coordinate 37,772,046, forward strand.
GTGCAACGGCTCGTTTTGAGTCCACGGAAGTTCCATGGGCAACCACGGAAATTTCGTCAGACCCAGAATACGCTGCAACAACCAGCTTTTTAGAGTACTATATAAATACGTTCCCCCTTCCCCCTGTGAGAGGGGTTGGACACTTTGGGTTTTCACTCCCATTCCAACTATAGCTCTTCCCTTTCTCTCTTACATTTGTTCTTGCCATTCCAAGCAAAAGAGAGGGAGAGAGATCCAACCACAAAAAGATTGAATCCATCCACTCAGAAGCTTGAGCACATCTTTCCCGACCCATTCAAAGTTTGATTTGCTTGTTACTCTTGGAGACTTGGTCTCCTAGACGGCTAGGTGTCGCCCTTCAGCACCCAAGTTGTTGTGGTGAGATGAGAACATTTGTGAAGGTGTGATTCACCTCTGAAGGAAAAGAATCAAGTGGAGAAAGATTTCCAAGAACAATTTTTGTCATTGCTTGGCGGGGAAATGTGTTGAGAAAGAACCGACCACTTTGTGTGGCTCCTCAACGAGGACGTAGGAACTACTTAGTGTGGTTGCCGAACCTTGGGTTCATTCCTTGCGTGTCTCTTTACTTTCTCACTTTTCATATTGTGCTTGTGTATTTGCTCTATCGTATTGTGCTCGATTACTTGCATATTGTATTGCTAGCTATTCTTTGTAGGTATTATAGTTTCATTGTGCTAGCTTCACTTGTCATCAAGTATTACATCTCGTCCCAGTTAATTTCTGTAATTCAGTTTAGCACTTTGATTCATATTCCTGGAACTTTTATCAATTGACAGAACTTCTGTCACTACAGAAGTTCTGTCACTGACTGACAAAAGTTCCGTCATTCTCTGTTTTACTAGTTTCAAGTGTTGATTTTCAAGATTATTTTTAGATTGCCTATTCACCCCCCTCTAGGCAACTTTCAATTAGTATCAACAATCCTCTCTTCCTTGAATCTAAAGGAGTATTCAAGAGTCTCTAGAATAGAGAATGCCCGCAAGATATGGAAGAAACTCATATGTGCTCATGAAGGAGTAGATGTGGTGAAGAAGTCAAGACTTCAAGTACTCAAGAATCAATTCAACTTCTTCGTGATGAACAAAGGAGAAGAGTCTCAACAAACACATGATAGGCTCATGGTAATTGCCAATGAGAGAAGATCATATGGTGATAATATCAATGATGAAGAAGTCAACTACAAGCTTCCCATGACCCTTAGAATGTGGAATCCAACCTTATGCACCATCATTGAAGAGAAGGATGGCTTTGAGAGCTTCTATATGGACGAAGTCATTAGAAGAATTCTTGCTCACAAGAATAGAGATGATGAAGGTGTTGACACAAAAATCTTTACGCGTGACCTGGGAGATCTGCTTAACTCCAGTACAGGCTCAATACATGAAACCGGGGCGTGTTAGTCGATTTTTCCTGCAAATTGACAAAGATATAAACGGTTAGATATTGTGGGCCGCCAGCCTAGGACAGGCCAGTGAAGAGAGCCGATAATCACTATAGGTGAAATCAGCCAATATCATTATAAGAATAAATATAAGACATGATGAACCAATCGGCTAACTATATCGTCTTATCGACAAATTAGATCTATAAAATAATGTTCATTATAATGCCAATAAAGGTTTGAATCAAACGCAGCAAGATCAAAAAGATGAAAGGAATCATGCCAATACTTGCTGAGTCGATAGGGCAGAGTCGATGGGGTAGAGTCAATAGAACTACAGTATGCGTGCAAAACCGTGCTCTGTCGATAGTGCTAAGTCGATAGATTTAATAGCTGGTATTGCAAATATGCCTTAAAATCACAAATCTATCTTGTTTAAACAAGGGGGCAAATGACTCTCTCAAATAAATAATATAATCAATTAACACCTGAAAGTCGATTGAACCGTGATAACCTATCGGCTAAACACTCTGATAGAACTCTATCGATTCTGCCTACAAACTGATTGAATCTAACTCTATCTACCCAGTAAGAGGTCAGAATTGATGCAGCCTTACTGATTTGAATAGATTAACTTAATCAAGACAGTATTCAAACACGATAGATGGAGCTAGATTTAATCTATTTATAGATAAAATCAATAAAGTGACTTGAATAACAGATCTAAATAGCACCTATGGAGTGAGATCGTAATAGATTGGCTTCAACCAAGACAGTATTGCAATCAGAGTCGATAGAATAAATACTATACAGATCTAATTACCGGATAACTAGCAATTGTAACGATAACAACTAGAATATCAAATCAATGAGAAAGTACTAGCTGATATTGATAGAATTACCGAGGGTGACTAATCCAAGTCTCTCGCCGAGATCGGAGCCGATGCAGCCCGCACGAGATGAAGGTTTTGTCGAGTAGGAAAAGTTGGCGATGCGCCAAATTGTATTGAACGAAAGTGTTACTTTTACGTACAGATCCTATTACATATTTATAAGCTCACGCAAGAGGTTTCAACCTGACTCGGTCAGGAGTCCTAAACAAACCGATTATTTAATTTCTAAACAATACTTTAAACTATTAAATAGAAAAGAAAACCTTGTATAAAAATGTAAACTGACCCTACTCGGGTCCACCTCTTCTTCCTTAGCCATTGACTTCTCAGTGCTTTGGCCAATTCCTATTCACGTGACTGACCTCTGGGCCCAACCAAATTCGAGTGTCAACACATGCCCCCCGAGTCTGGGGTACGAAATCCTTCGTGTGCCGGATTTTATCTCCTCGTTTACCACACTCTTTTACCGTAACCTACCGACGTCCCATCCTTATAAATGCATCTTCCTCCTCCTTTTACTTTCTGTAAGGACCGAAGGCATACCGAGAGGGGGGGGGGGGGGGTGAATCGGTAAGCTGCTCATGACTCCAAATACTTCAATTTTGCTACTTAAGTCTAACAAGATAAGGGAACCCAAACAAGTCTAGTAGGACAAGACCCTACACATGCTAGTGTTCATGATAAGATAAAATGCGGAAGCCAATCACACTAGCCTATGCAAACCACAAGTCACCCTACTCACTAGAGCACACAATTACGGAATAGTAAAGAGAGGGTCAAAGAATGCTCATGATTTTTTCTCGAGGTCTCGGAAGGATGACGCCTTCCCCTATTCCTCGTTGGACCACTCCCGCTAGAGTTCCGGTCCTTCCCGCCACCAAGTGGAGTTATCGTCCATGAGCCCGCAATCACTCCTAGAGTGAAGACATGGTGTGCGTCACCGCTGCACAAAGCACAAGCTCGCCTCCCTCGAGAACTTGCCGGCCTCCCCGAGCCGACACAGGCGCTCACTAGCGATGCCCCTTTCAACGGCGAGCTCAAACCGTATACAAACGTGTGACGGCCTTCACAACCGATCACGATAGGCTCGATCACTGACACCTAACTGGTCTAGGTCTCACCATAGATCAAGAGTAACAACCTGGATTACACCCTCAAGAACACCCTAGTCTTAGATGTGCAAGATGCTCAAGTTACTCTCGACTAGCACTCTCAAGATATGCAATATCTCCTCCTAGTGCTCTCCTCTTTTCCTCTTGGACCTTACCAAATGCTCTCAGGTATTCCACTGGCCAAGAGAGGTCCCAAAGACCCCAGTAACAAAGTTATCTAGGCTCCCAACCTGAAACTAGCCGTTGCTCCTTGAAATTAGCTTTTTTGGCCTACTGATCGGACAGTCCGGTCACTGTAGCACAATGCACCAACGGCTCTGACCCTGCTGATTCTCCTGCTGACCGGACCATACAGTCACCTAACCGGACTGTCCGGTCCGTTTCTATCTCCAGTCCAAAAATATTTTGCGCTGAAGCTTCCTCTCTGCCCTGTGCAAGTCCTACTAACCGGACCATCCGGTTTGTACAGGCACTACCATAGACAGACTCCTCACTCCTTGCTGTAAGTCCCAGACAACTCCTCATAGTGACCATACAGTCCAGTCACCACTGACCCTTTTTGCCAGTCTCTTTGTCTAGAAGTTGAAACTTGTCGTCCTCGCTTGACATTGTTTCTTGGCTTCTCCAAACAGCTCCTTGGCTTCTCCACTGTCACCTAGTGCCTGTGATTTCACCGAGCAACCTTGCACATCACCGACTAGACATGACCTAAGAGAATGACCTAGACCCCCTTGATAGTCCGGTTTTTTCTATGGACTCAAAGCCCTAACAACTAGGCAAGTGTACCAAACACTTGCACCATAGCTTGTTCTCCACTTTGATCCATCTTCACCAACCCTTGGACTCCTTCAAGTTCACAAGCCTCCATGCTTGTGGTCATCGTCATCAATCGCCAAGGCAACCATCATCCATATGATTTGTAATAGAGTTTTAGAGATGATTCCTACATAAACAACACTCACGTGGATATTAGTCCACAATGTCATAGTTGTCATCTATCACCAAAACATTCATATATTGGGGATCCAATCATCAATGGTCATGAAGCTTACAATCTCCCCCTTTTTGATGATTGATGACAACCACTACTTAATCAAAAACTTGATCAATAAACAACCGGGCTAAAAGAGCTACACAAAGATCGAGAGGAACCAAAACAACATATGAGAGAAACACATAAGGTCCTACTCAATCGAACATCATCTGGAGATACAAGGAAAAGAGTGAAAAGCGTACTCTAGATGAAAATGCATACATGTCATAGCAATATATTAAAGGAAAGCATAAAGACATGCAATGCAAGACATGAATAATAAGATGGAACAGGTTAGCATAACTATGCATAAGAATTAAGAACAAGCAATCATCATCATGATATAATACACAGGCATACAAGATAATTAATGAATACAAAGCACTGCATATGAGATTAAACCAAGTGAAATTAAAATGAGTCAAACACAAGCGAAAGAAAACCATGACTCATCAAAATCCATGAACAATGAATAACTCCATCAAAATAAGAACAAAATGTATCTAACTCCCAAAAACCTCATATGCTACCCCTAGATAAAAGCTACTCTCGATCGCACAGGATCACACTCCCACTCCCCCTAGACCTAGGACTCTTCTCCCCCTTTGGCAACAAGCAATAAAAAGTGGAAAAGATGAACATCTAAGCGCTCGTTGTTGAAGGAAGTGGTGCAATGACGTCCTCTGAGGGCTCTGCTCCTGGCTGCTGCTGTGCTGGACCCTGCTATGCTCCCTAAGCCTGTGCTGCCTGAGCATCCATTTACTCGAAGAAGTCAAGGTCCACAGGCGACTCGGACCCTCTATCCTGTGTTGCTGGTGTGACTGTGGTAGTCTCCTGAGCTAAAGTCTGGAGAAGGATGATATCTACCACGTCCTACTATGACAAGCCTCCATGGACAAGATCCTCTACTGCCTGAGGAGTAAGAGTGGTAATTGTGGCAATAAGAGGTGGAGATGTAGCTGTAACTGACTCTGGAGCTGGTGGGAGTCTGCTGAGTGGTGTGAACAATCTCTGATAATAGGCTCCTGACAGGTAAGTGCTGAGTAGTGGAGGGTCCTGCCATCTATGATGTCGAAGAGTGTGAAGGAGAGACAAACCATGCAGACACCTGAAGAGAAAGTCTGTCCTGCTCCCACTGTCAGTAAGACCCCTGAAAGTGACAGTCCACTGGACTGAGCTGTCATCAAGGTAGTGAAGGGTCCTGGCTGAGTCTGCAGCTGCTGATACTATGGAAGTACTGAAGGTCCTGGCTGCTAACACTATGGAAGCACTGAAGGTCCTGGCTGCTAACTGGCCTGCCTTTGGGTCAACTCCGTCATCTGTGTCTATAGGGCGGTAAGAAGTGCAGTCTGCTGCCTCTGAATCTCTACCTAACTCCTGATGACGTCCATCATCTGACGTTTGTCCTCAACTACACTCTGGATGAACTCATCCAGGCGTCCTGCAAGTGCTGCCATAGTGACAACGTCCTTTGACTGTGAACCCGTCGGCGGGGGAGGTGCTCCTGTACTGGCTAACTCAGGAACCACCATCTCTGGCTGAGCTGTCTGCTCGTGAAGTACTGGTGGTGACTCCTGCTCCTCCTCCCCTGTCTGCTAGCTAGAGGCTAACTGTGATCCCCTGAGGACTCGAGGTGTGTAGCTAGTGGCCGTCTCAGGGAATGCCTTGTACTGCTCCTCCGTCACTAGGCCCATCCTCCTCAAGAGATAGCAAATATAAGGGCCGTAGACCAAGTGACATCCTCCCACTCTCTTAGAAATGACCTTCTCCATCTCTCCAATCAAAAGATCTGCCAAGTCAAAGTGTTGTCTCCGCAGAATCGCTACGACTGCCCACTGGTGCAAAAGTGTAAACTCCTCCCTATAGCCAGACCTAGGGATGATAGTCCTAGTGACTATCGCTCTCACCCCCTTGGTCTTTACAGTGAGTCTCACAGGGCCTCTCTCAAGGCCTGGTGTGTGAGGGGGTGGGAAAGCAATCGACACCATGTCATCTGAAGGTAGCTTCCTTCCTTGAGGTCTGCGGGGTGGTGTAAGTGTACCGTAGGCACTCCTATAAAGCTGGAAGTCTGAAGCCAGGAGTCCTAGGTTAGCTATCAAATCCTGTCTCATGACACGCTGTGGCTGCCCTCTAAATAGAAACTAGAACTCTGAGCGATCCCTGGGAACCCATAGTGTGGCGTAGAACTCTAGCACCACGTCCTCTCTGAACCTGTGTTGAGCAGTAACTAGCTCTGCTAGCCCTAGCAAGTACGTGAAGTACTGCTCCATCCCTGTGCCGGTGACCCTCCTCATGGCCTCGTAGGTCGTGTACTGCTGTGGCACAAAGAGTCTGTTCTTGCCCCTCATGCTAATGTAACGTCTCAGACCCTCTCCAATCCTCCTTTGGAGGCCAGTCCAGTACCTCTCTCCAGTAGCGGGGTCTCTAGGGATAGGAACCCACTGCTCGAAAGGCACCAAGCGAAGTGCCTTAAGGTCCTTTGCAGGAACCTTAAGTATATCTAGCTCTCCGGCTGCCTGTGCTGACTCTATAGCCTCCTCGTGCACACTGCACAGGTGCACCTCGGGTATCCTGCCCAGTGAGCTGTCCTCTGGGGAACAGTCTACTCAGTCTCCTCGAGCCCCTCCTCCTCTAACTTAAACTCCAAGGCCTCCTTCTCCGAGGTCTCCTCCTTTGACTCCTCCTCCTGCTGCCTCGAGGATGCTCTACAGTCCTCGATGACCTCTCCTGACAAGAAGTCGGAGTATATTGCAGCCACGGTGGCGGTACAACTCTAACTGCCAGAGGTGCAGTCCTCTACTTGGTGCTCCTCCTGAGACCCTGATCCTCAGCTGACTAGCTGATCCTCAAGCGTGAGCCATGTGTCCTGCGTGATAGCTCCATGGCCTCTAGGTGCCTAGCAACCCTCCTGGCTCTCTCTGACTCTGGATCCAACCTCGGTCTCTTCTTGGTCTTGGGCATCTCAGGCATCTTCCCTTTGCCCTTGTCCTGTCCTAATCCTGCCATCACTACTGCTGCAAACTGTTGTCACAACATGCACGTAGGTAAAGACAGGATGAGCATAGACCCTAATACATCTATAACCAAAGCACCGCTAGGAAAGAATGCATAATAGAAATCGTAGCACTAAATGAAGGACATGATCACTAGATAAATATGCAAAGTAACAATAGTGATCATCGACTATATGTGGTCAGTGCGAGTCATCTAGTGTGTAGTCAAATAATAGACAATTAATCTAACTGCAGACTAAACAGGAGACAAAACCCTAGACATGCAATTAATAAATAATCAATGTATCAATTGCAGACTAGGTTGAGCTAATTAACCAACTAATGCAACTAATGATAGAAGATACATCTCATTGCATTAAATAGGTCAATTACTCAAAATTAGGGCATATGATGATGAATTGGGAGAAGGCTCAATACCCTGGGGGAAAGTCGACGCACCGAGAACAACAAGCACCGTGGGACGTGCTCCGATTGCCAAAAGCTTGAAGCTTTGGGCTTGCCAGCTATGGTGGTGAAGTGGAATAGATTTCCCTATCGATCGGTGAAGCCGACTCCGTGGACTGGGAGTGTGCACGCAAGGTGAGGGAACGGCGGCGCTGGAGTAACGATGGCGGCGGCTCGGTGGAGGCGGTGGTGGTGTAGAGACACGGGCGAGCACTGCGCTGTGGTAGGTGGCGACGACACTGGAGGTGGCAGTGAGTGCGGCGCTACGAGTGAGCAGTTGAGATAGGGGGAGGCTTTAGCGAGCGGCGGTGCGGCGGCTTTGTCGGCGCGAGGGTGAGTTCGGTGTACGACGGCTCATCGACGGGGGCGAGGTCACGGCGAGAACAAGCTCTCGGCTTCGGGGTCGAATGGGGAAGAGAACAACTGAATTGATTTTGACTTAGGTCAAAATTCCCACGAACGACTGAGATCCATCAAGAAAACATCAACGGTCACAGATCGGGAACGCATCACGTGATCATGTATAGTGACTAGACGGTACGGTCTCTAGACCGGATGGTACAGTCTCTGGGACCATTCTATCCGGTCTCTACGACCAGACTCCCCCTAGGCACTGTGCACAGTGCCACTGACCGGACTGTACAGTCCAGTGATCAGACTGTACGGTCATTACCAGATATTTGTTGAATCAAGGAATTTCTCCATTTTCCATGTGCTCTCACTAGACACACAAATAAACACTACACTTGGAATATGGAGGGAACTCTCAAACACTCTTTTTCAAATAGTGGCACTCTATGGCCTTAGAATTTTCGCAAATGCCAAATGAAGAATTGAGAAAATAATAACCAACAAAATTAAGAACCAAATAGGTATGTATGAGCCTTAGTCCATGAACCACGCGAGTAGATTTAACCTCAGAGTTCATAAGAGCTTGCTCAATAGGCATGAAGCACAATCCTTTCCTTTGGCCACACTTATGGAGATGTAATCTCATATAGAGCATGAGGCACAAATATCTCCAAGTGGGACAAGCCTCCTTTGTGTTTCCTATATGATGCATGCAACAAGCATTTTACATATGCAACAAAAGTAAACATGCCATATGAATGCAAGCAATATTAAAAACAAGACACAAAGAAAACCTAACAATATCAAGTTTGAACCCCTCCCAAGCTTACTCACTATAAGCCATACCCTTGCCTTGAGAGAAGTCAAACCACCATCTAAAGCACTACTCCTTGCTTATAGCTATCTTGGATGGGTTAGACATGTACTAATTTTTATGTGTTTTTCTTTTAGTTATATACACATGCATGGATGCAAAGCATACTAGTCACAAAGGAGTCCTAATTACCATGCAATGCAAGAGACAGAAAAAAACACTACAACTACCAAGAACAAACACGGTTACCTCCCTCATGAGTAGATAGGTCGTTGAGGTCCATGTCACTTGTGGTGGACTTCACATGATCTTCATGAAAGTGCTCAGTCCACCACCACCACCACCATTTAGGTCTTGTTCTTGGGCACCCACTTGTACGTAGCTGATCTCTCAAGATCAACAATGCACTTAGGCACCCATATGCTCTTGATCTTCCTCTTCTTGTTTAGTGGTCCTAAGGCCTTAACTTTCACCTTGCCATCCTTGTTCCTAAAAAGCTTGAAATGTGTGTTCTCATGGAACAAGTTAGCGTTAGGCAAAACAATGGAACTTCTCACCATGGGACAATCCTTTGTAGCATGGCCATTCTTGCAACACCTCTCGCAATAGTAGTCGTCAGCGAGAAGGGGTTTGATCCATGCGGGGATGGAATCACTCTTCCCTATGATGTCGATTGCAGCGAGATACGAACCAAGTCCCCATTGGGAGACAATGTTCACAAGGTTACTCCCAAGAATCTCCATGTAGATGGCTCTACCACATGTGAGCCTCTCAACGCTGTCCATCACCATCTTCCACTCTTCCTTGAGCTTGTGATATTCCTATAAAACAAATGGCTCAGGAGAAGAAACCTCCAAAAAGGTGGTTAGTTCATCACATATAGTAGAAGCATCACTCTTAGATGAACTAGAGGAGGGAGAGGCAAGGTTCTCAACATTGATGGCCTCATAAGCAATCTCAAGGGCCTTGTACTTCTCATGAAGCTCTACATGATCACCCTTGAGTTTGTCATAACTCTTGTTTAGGGCCTCATGAGATGTGACAAGGTCCTTAAGCTCACGCTCAAGGTCAACAACATGGTCCTTAGCCAACTTACACTCTTTTCTTACCACATCCAACATTTTGGATTTTTTGACAGCGATGTCGCGGGCTTGCTCAAGCATGCTCCACAAGTCGGCACATGTGTGCTCCTCATCATTGTTGTCATCACTGCTCTCATCCTCACTCTCCCTAAGTTGGCTCGCGGCCATGAAGCATGTGGGAGGTGGAGGAAGAGCTCGTGAAAGTGTGGTCTTGATCATGGCTAGGCTGGCCACTTCTTCATCACTTGTGTTATCACTTGTCCACTCTCCAACAAGGGTCTTGCGATAGAACTTCTTCTTATAGTCTTGAGCTTTGCCTTTGCCTTTGCTCTTGTCCTTTTTTAAGTGTCTCTTCTTGGTTTGCTTGGCCTTGGGGTCTTCTTCTTCTTCTTCTTCTTCACTTGAATCTTGTGACTTGAATGCTTATTTCTTGGGCTTTGGGCACTCTTGGACAAAGTGATTCTTTGAGCCACAATTGAAGCACTTGCCCCTTGACTTGGAAGCAAACTTGTTCTTGAAAGTCTTCATCTTCTTCATGAGAAGAGCCAAGTCCTCGATCAAGTCACATTCATCATCTTCTTCTTCATCATCATCCTCAATGATCACCTTCTTCTTGTTCCTCTTGCTCTTGCTAGATTCTTGCTTGTCAACCGATAGAGCAAGGTTGGATGGTTGAGGATCATCCATCGTCAATTGGTAGCTCAAGAAGGCAATGATCTTGCCAAGTACATCCTTCATGGTCTTGGTCTTGAGGTTACCTTGCAAGATGAAGATGATGATGGAGTCATACTTGGGGTCCTTGAATATCCTCAAGAATCTTCTTATCACCTCAACGGGCTTCATCTTGAAATCATCCCCAAGTGCATTGATCTCCTCCACTAGTACATGAAAACAAGAATAAACAATGTTAGCTCTCTCATGTGACAATCTAGTGAAGTTATCATACTTGTTCTTTAGACATAGTATCTTTCCTCTTTGACATCACTGGTGCCCTCATGGAGCCCCTGAATCTCGGTCCAGATACCATGTGTTGTTGTGGAACTAGCATCCAACTGAGCAAAAACATCCTTAGAGATGCAAGCAAACAAAGCATTCTTGGCCTTAGCATTGGACTTAAGAAAGCCAGGCTCAAGTAGGTTCACATCCGCATCGGACTCATGAGTAACCAACCATATCTCTGGATCAAGGGACTGTAGGTAGGCTTGCATACGAGCCTTCCAATAAGCATAGTCCTCTCGATTGAATATGGGAATATTCCCCACCTGTCCCGACATCCTTACTCAAGGCAGTGAAGCCTCAAAGATGAGACTTGGCTCTGATACCACTTGTAAGGACCGAAGGCATACCGAGAGAAGGGGGGGGGGGGAGGTGAATCGGTAAGCCTCTCATGAATCCAAATTCTTCAATTTCCACTACTTGAGTCTAACAAGAGAAGTAACCTAAACAATTCTAGTAGGCCAAGACCCTTCACATGCTAGTGTTCATGATAGAGGAAGCGCGAAAGCCAAACACACTAGCCTATGCAAGCCACAATTCAACCTAGTTACTAGAGCACACAATTGCGGAATAGTAAAGAGAGGGTCAAGGAATGCTTATGATTTTTTCCCGAGGTCTCGAAAGTATGGCGCCTTCCCCTACTCCTTGTTGTACCACTGCTGCCAGAGTTCCGGTCCCTCCCACCACCAAGTGGAGTTCTCGCCCACGAGCCCGCAATCACTCCTAGAGCAAAGACACGGTGTGCATCACCGCTGCACAAAGCACAAGCTCGCCTCCCTCGAGAACTTGTCGGACTGCCCGAGCCAACACAGGCGCTCACTAGTGATGCCCCTTTCAACGGCGGGCTCAAACCGTGTACAAACGTGTGACGGCCTTCATAACTGATCATGATAGGCTCGATCATCGACACCTAACCGGTCTAGGTCTCACCATAGACCAAGAGTAACAATCTAGATCACACCCTCAAGGACACCCTAGCCTTAGATGTGAAAGATGCTCAAGTTACTCTCCACTAGGACTCCTTAAGATATGAAATATCACCTCCTATTGCTCTCCTCTTTTCCTCTTGGACCTTACCAAATGCTCTCAGGTATTCCACTGGCCAAGAGGGGTCCCAAAGACCCTAGCAAAGAAGTTATATAGGCTCCCAACATCAAGCTAGCCGTTGCTCCACGAAATCAGCTTTCTGGGCCCACTGACCGGACGGTCCGGTCACTACCTGACCGGATAGTCTGGTCACTACAGCACAATGCACCAACGACTTTGACCCCTGCTGATTCTCCTGGTGACCAGACTGTACGGTCACTTGACCGGATAGTCCGGTCACTACCTGACCGGACAGTCCGGTCACTACCTGACCGGATAGTCTGGTCACTGCAGCACAGTGCACCAACGACTCTGACCCCTGCTGATTCTCCTGGTGACCAGACTGTACGGTCACTTGACCAGACCATCTAGTCCATTTCTCTCTCTAGTCTAGAAACATTTTACGCTGAAGCTTCCTCTCTGCCCTGTGCAAATCCTACTGACCGTACCATTTGGTCAGAAGACTAGACCGTCCGGTCTGTACAGGCAACAAGGTAAATCCCAGATAGCTCCCACTCCTCACTGTAAGTCCTAGACAACTCCTCATAGTGACCGTACAATCCGGTTACCACTGATCCCTCTGTCTGGTCTCTATGTCCAAAAGCTGAAACTTGTCGTCCTCGCTTGACTTCGTTTCTCGGCTTCATCGAATAGCTCCTTGGTTTCTCCAATGTCACCTAGTGCCTGTGATTTCACCGAGCAACCTTGCACATCAATGACTAGCCATGACCTAAACCCCCTTGATAGTCCGGTTTTTTCTATGGACTGAAACTCCTAACAACTAGGCAAGTGTACCAAACACTTGCACCATAGCTTGTTCTCTACTTCGATCCATCTTCACCAACCCTTGGACTCCATCAAGTTCACAAGCCTCCATGCTTGTGGTCATCGTCATCAATCACCAAGGCAACCATCATCCATATGATTTGTAATAGAGTTTTGAAGATGATTCCTACATAGACAACACTGGTATAGATATTAGCCCACAATTTCATAGTTGTCATCTATCACCAAAACATTCATACCTTGGGGATCCAATCATCAATGGTCATGAAGCTTACAAGGACTCAGCCCCGACCCTAATGCATCATCCGATCGATCTGCCCTAGTCTGCTCCCACACCATCAAGTGTGCAGATTGAGGCAGCAAAGTCTCTAAGTGCTCTAGTGCCTCATCGGACTGACTCACTTCAGTCTGTGATCCCGCCATTGTTGGTGGAACATAAAATCCAACATCGGCCACCAACCGATCAGGAAATGCAAGGTAAAGACAAAGTTTAATAAATATTTGTTTAAACCAATAAAGTTCCACAAGTTTTGGTGAGATATGTGTTTGCAGGTATAAAGAGCCAAAATATGCAAAAACATGAAGAAACACCTCATCGGTCGATCATGATTGTGAAACAACCATTTTCGCCGGCCGAGAGCGTCATTTTTAGGCTGAAATCAGGACCAAATCAGCCACCTGGCTGATCGACCAGAATCATTGTTAGGCTAATCATTCGACCCGGCCAATTTTGCAAAACACTTCATGGTGATGCCATTTTTTCTCTTCCCAGACTAAAAGTGATGAAATATGGCCAAGGAAAGTGATGTAGATATGGCCCGATCTTCCGAGAGGTAGGGGGATAAACTCGAATTTGGGAACTCGGCGTCGATGAGGCGGCATGAATCAGACATGATCCAACCCTGCAACCTTTACACCAAGCACGACTTGATTGTCCCTGCAAACAAAATCAAGAACATAAGAAAGAAAGGATAAATGTGCAATCTAAAATTGCAAATACGGATGAAGCAAATCACAAGCAGAAGGTTCAAGCTCTGAACACAAAAGGACTAATCGCCACAGTGGTGTAGAACAAGAACAGGGGCCCTGGATTACTGTAAAAGGACTTGTCGCCACAGTTACAATAATTCGATCAAGTTTCTCTCAAGAAAACTAAACTAAACAAAATTCGAGACTAAAAGACGGTGGGTACTGAGTTTATGTAGGAATCAGGGGCGTCCTAGGGTTGGGGGCGACCAGGGGGGGGCGCCCACAACATGGGCTTAAGGCCCGACACGATACATGGCCAAGGTGGCCCAAAATAGGTGGCGCAGCACCTTGTCATTGTCACACAACATGACTCACGACCCTTCTGGAGCTAGGACCAGAAAAAAACAACGGTGTCATCGTCCCCTTTCCAACGCAATAAAGAATGCCTCATTTGGACATCGGATGTGGTAGATATCATCAAAACCGTGAAGAGGTGTCGGCTGAATCCGAGACGAACACGGCAACCGAGTTGGTGACGACTTGTAACATGGGGAAGGCCATGATATGTGCGTATTCAGCATGGTGATGTCCTAATCAGAAAGAAGGCCAACGAGTGGTCTAACCGGGATAAGTCAAGGGGCGACATGGAGGGGGTCGACACCCGGCCAAGGCCACCGCCCGACCAACCTTGTTGCCCAGCCTGGCTGCCGCCTAACCTGGGTTTGCTACCTAGGGTGGCCAGCCCACTAGGCCCAAGGGGCCTACCAGCCCTAAAATGAAGGAATTGGTGCGAACCGACCAAACAACTGACATCGGGATACGATCCAAGCCATCCAAGAGGAGTCGGTCGCAAACCGACACGATCAAAGGGCCACCCGGCCTGGGCTGCCACCCGGCATGCCTGGCCGCTCGGTGTTGGTGGCCCATAAAACTCAATATCGGCCACCAACCGGTCAAGAAATGCAAGTTAAACACCAAAGAGTAATAAATATTTGTTTAAACTAATAAAGTTCCTTGAGTTTTGGTGAGATATGTGTTTGCAGGTATAAAGGAGCAAAAAATATGCAAAAATATGAAGAAACATCCCTTCGGCCGATCACGACTGTGAAACAGCCGCTTTCACCGGCCGACAGGGTTGTTTTCAAGCTGAAATCAGGACCCGGTTGACATGGTCATTTAAGGCTGAAATCAGCTACCCGACTGATTGACCAGAATCATTCTCAAGCTGATCATGCGATCTGGACGATTTTGCAAAACACTTCACCGTGATGCCATTTTCTCCTCCCGGACCAAAAGTGATAAAATATGGCTAAGGAAAGAAGGCCAACAAGTGGCCTAACCAGGAGAAGTCAAGGGGCGACCCGGATGGGGTTGGCACCCAACCAAGGCCGCCACTCGACCTAGCATGCCGCCCGACCTGCGTTGGCCACCCGGGGTTGCCGGCCCATGAGGCCCATGAGGCCTCTTGACCCCAAAATAAAGAGTCGATGAGAACCAACCCACCAATCGACTCTGCGGGGCAGTCCAAGAGGTCTAATGAAAGGTCGGTTGGAAACGGACTTAACCCAAGGCCGCTCGGCGCACTAGCTCTACTCGCCCAAATCCGTGGAAAATGGCACAAATTGACAAAGGCAATCACTCCATAAGATCATCTGAAGCATCGAAGACAAGTCCGTGCCGAATCGACAAAATCATGTGGCCTCCCGGCGGGCTAGGCCGCCCGACGAACTTACTTTAGCCCACCGAATCCACTTGACCTACAAATACCTCCCTACCCATTGCCACCTATAAATATAGGAGAATTTGAGAGAAAACAAATCAAGAAGAAACACATCAAGGATACCACTTTCCTACTACTTGTGCCACAATGTAGAATAGGATAGTTAGCTTGGGAGTTAGATTTGGGTTATGAGCTTCTCCTCGGGATTCTGGATTTGTCTTGGAAGCCTTGGTATAAGTTCTCTTCTATCTTTTCTTCTATAAGACTTATGCCTCAAATATAAAGATGTTTGTTCGTTCTTCTATAAGTCTGATAGTACCTTCTTAAGCTTTGTAGTTTTTTCCTAGTTGCACCTTTTGAGAGTGGTTCTGTGATTTACATGTTCATGGGTTTCCCAACAGGAATTAATTGAGTCGCCATGCCGAGTAAGGGCTTTAGACTTAGTTATTTCCTAGTTGTTCTTCCGCAAAGATCTACGGAAGAATATCTAGTGTGAATGTAGGCGTGGACCCTATGTAAATGCTAGCTGGTTATGCATTTGTCCCCACAGGCTGTGTGGTAGGTGGCAGGTGGTGACAGCCCTGTCCGTCCTTTTAGTAATCCACCACGTTCGGGAAGTCTCAAGTAGGGTTGTCTAGCGATAGCGTACCCACTAGTACAAAGGTTAGTTACTGACCCATATTAGTGCATCGTTCTCATGCCCTGAAGTGAACAAAATGTGAGCCATAGAATCGCTAGTAAATGGTGCAGCTCTAGAAGCAACACTTAAAGCTTGTCCTGGAAATTCTAGAACATCATTACTTAGGAAATCCAACTTGACTCGTTGTCCTTCCAACTAGTTGTACCTTTCTCTATTAAATAATTGTAGTGTAGTCTTCTATTGATGCGTCCACCATATTACCCACTCATTATCTTCATCCCCACCGTGGTTGGTTGGTGATTTCCTTATAGACATAAGATTGTTAACTCTGGATACTCTTACGCCTCGCTTTCCTTAGGAGAAATACGATACCATGGAGTACTCCCAGGTGAAATGCTACAATGGTGTTCCGTGCGCTTGTGAAATTAATAGATTTTATCTTTAGAGCATAACAAACACCAACAAGCATTTCTGGCACCGTTGCTGGGGAAGCAATGGCTAAGATTTTGAGACTAATATAGATTATCTATTGAGCAAATTCACCGCTAGCCTTAGCGAGATCACCCCTGTTTTGTTTGAGTGTGGAACAAACAAGACAAAGTCACCTTGACCTTGCAGCGAGTTTTCACAAAAGAAGAGCTTGTGGTGCTTTGATCCTTCTCAACAAATCATCATCACTGTAGCTCTGTTCTGGAGGAGGTAAGACCCAAAATCTTGCCCCCGATCTATCCCTTTGGAACACTTGGGTATTGATTTAATTGATTCATCTACAACTAATGTTATGTTCTTATTGTATTATATATTTGGGTTAGCGTTCCTTGTTTGGTTGCATGCCCCATGTATGTGTATGATATAGAATATTTCTTCCATTGTATAATTGTGGCTGTGATAACCGTTCCTTGTTTGGTTGCATATCGCATTCACTTGTATGATAAACTGAGCAACATGAAAATGGTCATCTCTCTATGATGCTTTGATGTGAAAAAAGGAAAATGCGTCTGTTTTCCCTCCTTAATTGATCAAGTTAGACATGGTGTATAGGTTGATTGATGGATCAATAGAGATATACCTATTGTAGGCGAATAGATTTACACTAACAATTACAGGAAATCAATGGACCAAGTGAAGGCAAAAGAAAATGAAAAAAAAGAATGAACAATAGAAAATTCAAAAAGGTCACCGCCATAGCGGCCAAAAAGAAGATTCCCGGTATGGCAAAATGAGACCGTCTCGTTTGGGACGTAAAAATGGAACCCTCATTATAAGGTAACTGATGCTTATACCCCTTCAATATCCCTCGTATATACCATCAGATTAGGTTGTTTCTGCTTCTTTGTGTTACTGATTAAATGTGGATAATAGAAAAAATGTAAAAAAAACTGAAATAAAATTTGGTGCTACCCCGGCCAAGATCATCAGCCAACTGGCTGATTTCTAGGCCAAATGATCAACCGGCCAACTCCCCGGGTTGTTAAACCCATCAGGCCCATACCTAGCCACGATCATCAACTATGAGGCCGTTTTTCATGCTGGATGACCTCCTTACTGGTTGTCCGGGTTGCTAACCCAGCCAGGTAATTACTTCGCTGAAATCAAGGCTCGGGGGCTCATTTTTTAGGAAAAACAATCACCCAGCTAGGCAGTTTTCATGTCAAATGTGTCCGCCCGGCCACTAACCGCTGCCCGGCCAAATATGGCCACCTGACCTACTTTCTCTCCCTTTCTCTTGTCTAATCTCTGTAGGGAGCAAGACATTTAGGCGTGGGTGGCTAAAGCAGGGGCAATGTTGCCCTTGAAACAATTTGCAAAATGGAGGGTCTCACCATGGCCATGATTTGTAAAAAGAGCACATGGCTCTACTTCCTGTTGCACTGCCATTAACATTGCCGCCCGGCGAGGTGTTGCCACCCGGTGAGGTGCTACCATCGGCCACTTTAGTCGGTCAACGAGGGGCTTAAGCTCCCAAAGCTTGCTCTTGAAGGCTATAAAAAAAGCAAGGAATGGCAAACATTTGAAGGGTGTCTACTATGAACCTTGAGTATCCATCGCTACAATGACCACCTCTTTTAAACATAAATCTTGCAACGACCTAAGCTTGGGGAGGTACATAAACCAAGGTTTGCCATCAAATCCTTCTCCTCTCTCCCCTCTATCTAGTTGCTTTACTGTGAAAAAATAACACAAAAATATTTACCTTGTTGTCTTATTGAAAGTCATAAAAATTTGCAAAAAGATTTACTATTTTCAAAAAAAATTGAGAACTTTTTCTCTACCTTGCCAATGGAAATAATGAATAGTTGCTCTATTACCTCCCTTTGAGTCTTGAGAATACAACCTCTACTCCTCACTTTTTGGGTAATGGCAGATCGGCATGATGATAACCTAGTCCCTCTATGTTTTAATGGGTGCAAAATGGCTAATAAATACAGAGTCCAGTTGTTGGAGTTTATGATATGACATGTTTTGATTGAGTTTGTGATTTACATATGATTAGGGTCCTGTCGATACTTAATCTCGGCAATAGACATAGGGTAGTTCATCTATGTGGATTTATAGGTAGGACACGGGTAAGTGCGAGATCGAGAGACGATGGTAACATAAGACGCCGATGTAGACAGGTTCGGGCCTCCCGAAGGATAATAACCCTACGTCCTGTGTTCTATGGGTATTTGTATTGTTATGTCTAGATCTAAAGATCTAGACGAAAAGGGTAGACCTAGACGATGATGTCTAGTTGTGTCTAATCTATGTCCCGTGTGGGATCTATCTAATTGAACTTGTCTAATTGTCGACTTGTCCAATGCTATGGCTTGTCCCTTGAGGAGGACCCCTATCCCTCCTTATATATCCGGGGGGACAGGGTTACATGGCGGAGTCCTAGTCGGTCTACTGATCTTATCCTAGTAGGAGTCTACCTCCACTTTCCTTATCTATGAGGTATCCTGATGGTAATTATCATTGACAAGCCCCCGAGAGTCTTGCAAGCTGGATGATAATCTTCAGTAGCTTCCCGACTGGTTCATGCCATATATAATGCTTCAACTTTATATCAGCGAGTTTGTAAGAATCTTAAAGATCTGAAAATGTCCTTCAGAAATCAACTGGTGCACCAAGTAGGTGCACCTAATTAGGTGTAGCCCCCGACTCTTGTATCATTTGGAAACTGCAAATAATGCAAGAGTCCAAAACAAGAATAGTCATGTTGGCTCTCTTTAAGGAAAAATCGCTCAAATCATCAAATCCGAGTGATAAATAACTCAGTAGAATGACATCAATCATTACCGAGTGATAAATAACTTAGTCGAGTGACTTCAATCACCGCTGAGTGGTAGATGACTCAAACCAATGACTTCAATCATTGCCGAGTGCTATATGATATATTCGAGCGACATCAATCACATCCGAGTGAACGTAAGCTTATGACATCAATCATAGCCAAATGACATAGTCTTTGGCCGAGTGGCCTATGAGTGATTTATGAATCAAACGGGAGACTTCAATCACAGCCGAATGATTATATTCTAAACGGGTGACTTCAATCATAACCGAATGAACCAGGCTTTATGACATCAATCATAGCCAAGTACTAAGTTACTATGACTTCAATCATGATTAAGTAACCTTTCCTTGAGAATTGTAATCACTCACATCTTTGAGCTTTATTTTCACTATTATAGACTGACTTCAATCAGCCGAGTGATGCATATATGACCATCAAGTCACAGCGACATGATCATCAAATCATGCTTTAAATGATTATGGCATCAACCATTTATTATAATGCACTTCTCATCAAAAAAGCATATTTGATAGAGTGACCATCAAGCCACTGTCGTATGATCATCAAATCATATATTTGTATATTATGGCATCAGCCATAAATTTGATATAAAGTGTCTCTTTTCAAAGAAGCCCCCGAGACAACCGCTATTATGAGTGTTGGTCGTGCTCAACTTAGAATATCATGTCTGAGTGGCAGCGGTACTTAACTCATGACGATAAGGTCGAGTGAAGAAGACAGTCAAGGTTGTTGTAGCTGCCAATCGCTGATGAAGTAGGAATCACTCAAAGTCGTGAAGACTGAGTGAAGCTGACAGTCTGACATGTGGCCGACCGATGGTGGCAGTCAGATATGATGTGGCAGACCAATGGCGGCAGTCAGAGCTGGTGTAGCCGACCAGCGAAAGCGGTCAGAGCTGTAAACCGACCGATGAAGGCGATCAGAGCTGGCATGGCCGACCGATGAAAGCGGTCAGAGTTGTAAGCTGACTGATGGAGGCAGTCGGAACTGGCACGGTCGCCGACGAAGGTGGTCGGAGCTATAAGTCGACCGATGAAGGCAAGGAAATCACTCTATGCTGAGTGGTGTATCCTCCTATCCATCAAAATGTCCCTGACAATAAAGGAAATTAGGATAATTAGTTATAATTAACATTGTTTTCTTGAAAACTTATTTTTATAAGCCAAACAAATCAGTCGACTGAAAAGTCAAGTGTGTATCCATTTTTCTCCTGTAAGTAGACTGACTGGCGCATAGCAGCGTATTCGCACGTTAGCAACTAGACTGCTCTACCATAGGATACTTAGAACAAAATGTAAAGACCTTGGAGCTCGGTCTTCCGCAACAATATCGGTCATAATTTACTCTTGCGTAGCAATCAGAACCAATCGACACATGACCTCTCGCAACTTTGGCTCTGGGTTTAGTGTAGTGGCAGTCTGTCTCGTAACAAAAAAGTTTTATGACTTAGATGCTAGTCGGCGTAAGACCAAAAAATAAGACCAAATTGTGAATAAAATGCAATATATCGGTCTAGGCAGAAGCCAAAAAAGGTGAAACTAGAACCTACGACTTGGGTCATATGGTGTCAGGGCCGATGCACTACTGAAAGGTCACCGACCGACATGTGTACTACTAAATTCACAAAAAAAGTGGGAGAACACGTGTATAGATACACAAATAGCCCCCTAGCTCGATTGTTTAATGCGAAGAATTAAAGAACCGAGACAATATAAAGATGAATAAAGCCATAAATAAGAGCACTGATTTAAAAGCCCGACTTTACTCATAAAAAATCTATGACTTTCTGCTTAGAAAACAGAGATAAACAATCGTAGGGAAAAAGAATGAAGGTCACGAGCCCAAAATCTCAAAAAATAAATCGAGAAAGCATAAAGATACTTAGCTTTGCTATTCAGCGAGTTGAAGATGAGCCCCCGAGCGTGCTGATGTTGTTGGCGAGTGGTCGAATGTCGAAGTCGAGCCATCATGTCGTCGGATCATTGAAGCATGGAGTGGTTGACCGAGACACTGAATCATTGAAGGTATGGCCAAGTGGTCGAGTGACCAAAGCGCCATGTCATTGCAGGCGTCGTCGAGTAGCTGAGTAGCCGTCGAGTCGTAGTGTTACAGCGATGTCACCGAGTGACCGAGTCAAGGTGATGTCGCTGATTGACCGAGTTGAGGCGATTGCCAATGCACTGAGTCATCAAAGACATTTTCGAGCGGTCGAGTGTACATGTGGCTGTGAGCAGTTGAACCATCGAGTCACGGCGATGACGTCGAGTCATCGGAATCCGCCGAAGTATCGAGTTGACGGAAGCATCATCATAATGGATGATGTTGCCGAATAGCGGTCGTCCTTGTTGAAGGTGTCGTCTTGATGAAGACGTGATGATTTGTGCGATGACACGATGCTTCAACATCGGTCTACTCGCGATTAGATCTTGAAGAAGAAATATTTCAAAAACGCGGCGACTCGTGCGCTTCAACGCCGATCTGCTCGCAATGAAATCTTGAAGTAGTAGATTGAAACCACCGATCTCGATGAGCCGACCGTCACGCTTCCCCTTCCTGGCGCGTCAACTGTCGAGACTTAATCTCGGCAATAGACATAGGGTAGTTCATCTATATGGATTTATTTGTAGGACAGGGGTATGCGCGAGATCAAGAGACGATGGTAACACAAGACGTTGATTTATACAGGTTCAGGCCTCCCGGAGGATAATGACCCTACGTTCTGTGTTCTATGGTATTTGTATTGATATGTCTAGATCTAAAGATCTACACGAGAAGGGTAGACCCAGATGATGATGTCTAGTTGTGTCTATTCTATGTCCCGTGTAGGATCTATCTAATTCAGCTTGTCTATTCCTTGTCTAATTGTTGACTTGTCCAATGCTATGACTTGTCCCTTTAGGAGGACTCCTGCCCCTCCTTATATCTGAGGGGACAGGGTTACATGGCGGATTCCTAGTCGCTCTACTGATCTCATCCTAGTAGGAGTCTACCTCCACTTTCCTTATCTATGAGGTACCCCGATGGTAAGTATCATCAACAGGTCCAATGATTTCTTTCAAAACCATGCTGCAACAAAAACCCCCTACTTGGTACACATCTTCCCTGTAATAGATATTTTTCTACCATGGCCAAATATTGATTAGCAAACCCATGTCGACGCTATTTATGCATGCATTGAGTTTAGTTAGGATTGATCCTTATGAGGGACTTGCACTTCGAAAGCCAATTGTGACACCCCTGGTGTCTCACTTCATTTAACCATCATGGAGAGCTTAGGTTATGAACAACATAGCATGAAATATTAGGACTCACTCCCTTTTAATTAATTCTAGGCAAATAAAAACCCTGCAATCAAGTTATTGAAGCAATTCAAAAATTTCAATACAACTTATGCTAGATAAATTCATAATCATGTTGCTAATAATAAAATAGAATTTTATGAAATTATTGGGCATTTTATCTGCTTGGCAAGACCCCTAATTAATTAAATAATTCTTAAATAACTAATTAATGCATTTAATAAATTCTAAAAATCTGTTTATAAAAATTTCAATTAAAATTGACCAAAGTGTTTTCCACCATTTAATAAGTCAGTCCACCAAGTTTCACTAATTTAGGAAGTCCCTAGCTATTTTATTTTGATTTTATAAAAATCAGCTTTGTCTAGGGACCTGTCTGCACTAAATCTTATCTTCCACGGGGTGCAGCGCAAAATCCCCTTTCTCTCTTCTCCCGTTGGCGCAGCAGGAGCAGAGCTCTGTCGCCGGCGCACCGCCCGGGCAGCCATCACCTCGCCTCGGGACCGTGCGTGCTACAGCTGCCGTTGACCCCTCTCTGCCTCCGCTCGGTCCCATCCCTCTGCCCTTAGCCGCGAGCTCGCCCAACCTTCTCTTCTCCCCCTCTGCACGCCATCGCCGTGATCGGCAAAACTTCAATTTGACCCGCTCCTCTCGCTCTCGCACTCCACCCGTTCTTTCCCCCTCCGCGCAACTCATTGCGAACCAGCAAGCTCACAGAAACTACTCTCTCTCGCTCTCTGCTCTCTGCTCTCTTTCATTTTCTCACCTCCCTTCCCTTTTCGCCATTGCCGAGCAGAGCTCAAGCGCGACACGCTGCCCAGCTCTTCCACTGCTTCCCGAGCCCAACCAAGAGTAACCACACACCGCCCACTTCCCCTCTGGCTCCCCAGGCCACCTCCTCGACAACTCCCTGCGTGAGCTCGATCAATTCGGAGAAAAACAGAGGCACACAGTTCTGGTGACCTCCTCTGCCATCGACTAAAATTGGCCATATCCGTTGAGCACCATCCCCTCTTTCCTCCTCTACCGTTTGCGCAACGCCCCGGCCGAATAGGCCCGCCTTAACCCCTTCTTGTTTTCGTGTGCAAAGCCACCGGCATTTCGCTTTTATTCAGTTCCGACCATCGCCGCCGATCACCGAAAATGCCTCCACGACGAGCTCTTATCTCCGGCCCTCCTCGCCGAACGACAACCCAATGCCGCTCTTCGTGCTCCCCCAGTGAAGCTGTAGGAGAAGACAGAGCCCAAGTTAGAGTTTTGAGCCGTTTCCGCGACCTCGCCGAAGTTCGTTTTCCGCCGCCTCTCGTTGCCGACGACCTTCCGGTGAGCCACTCCCCCCTCGAAACCTGCCAATCTTCCCGCCTAGACATGCATGTCATTTTTCTGTCCTCGCGATGAGCTTTCCTCCCGCGCAATCACCAGCAGCGAGCCCTCCGGCCGCAAGCCACCCCGCTCTGGCGAGCCCACTGGCGCCTACTGGCAGCTGACGTGGTGCCTACATGGCACCTACGTGGCCCCTTTTTAAACCCGAAAAATGCCCAGAAATTCCAAAAAATGTCTGAAACTTTGAAAACTCCTAGTAAATCGAATTTAACTCCAATAAAACTCAAACAAAATTTGTTAAGTTCATTTTAAAGTGCTCAATTTTAGTAAATTGATAAACCATTGCCTTACTTGCATTTTTATTAATTCATTTAATTGTCCAAACACAAATTAATTCACCAGATATTCTAGAGACAATTTAATTCTGATTTTTGGCGGGAATCAGAGCCGTTGTCCATGATAATACAACAAATAAATCATATTTTCGAAAACCACAATGTTGCGAGTGAGGATACGTTAGTATTGCCCTATAGATAGTAGGATGGTGACAAAGCTAACCAGGGCCTGCAGCAGCAGCTTGAGGCAGCCCTTGCACCACCGGCAGTACCGGAGGAGGAGGACCCACAGGAGGATATGGACGAGGAGTCTGACATGGACTACGAGGCACCGCCTGAGGCAGGACCCAGGAGGATGTGGGTAGACTAGCCTAGTCTCGGTAGTCAGGATTAGTGGGTAGGTAACTTTTGTCAAACCACATGAGGTTGTTGTATTTTGGGGTTGACGCGTGAGATGTTTTTGTAACTTGACGGCCACCTATTCCGAGTCATGTATTGAAACTATGATGATTTGCGCTGTGCATTGGATGTACCATTAGTAGCTAATGTTGTTACAAACAAAGTTAATCGTACTCGTTGACTCAATCAAGGTACTTTCTTTGTAGATGGCTGAGAACAATGAACAACCACCACCAGGTTGGGAAATTACCGATGGCCTGGAGTTCACGGGAATGATTCACCTGTTTTGGAGAGTTCTCCAGAGATTTGGATATTCCACTCCTCCCACCTATGTTGGCAAGGAATTCCAGAAGCATGGAGTCCCCTCATGTATCATCCATGTGGCGGTTCCCGCCAATTACTCCGTCATCCCCGCATGGAAATCTTGGACCCTTAGTGTCACTGGGACCGATCTGCCTTCCACCTAGAATGTAGCTGCATTCAAGGCACTTACTCGGTTCTGTGAAGACCACAAGCATGATGTGGCTGGAACGCCCATTGCCTTGCTACCCATTAATGATGTGACGGATTTCGAATGGATGAGGCGTGTGGATTTCATCTTTGATCCAAACCATCGCCATCATGATCCTATGCTGCCCATAATAGAGTATTATGGTATGCCCATGTTCGCTTTGTGCACAAACTTGTGCTGGCAATTGGATATGTTCCATTCTGCACTACGACTCTCCGAGGTCGAAAAACAAGCTAAAGATGACGAAATTGCAGAACTGAACCAACAAATCCAAGCCAAGAATGAGGAGATGGAAGCGATTCTAGAAGAACGTGACCTGACCAAGCCTTGCAGGATGCAGCGCATTTTGAGCATGACATGATTGAGGCTCAAGATGACCAGAACGCATTCAAGGCTGCCCATCTTCCTATTGAAGGGAATTGGGACGAGATCTTCATAGAGTATGGAGAACAAGACGCTGTGGAGATGGGACCTGCCGGTATTGATGACGAGGAAATGATGGATCTAGAGGAACCAGGAGAACCTATGGAACCGGAAGAGCCGGAAGATTAGGCCAGGAGTAAATGCTTTACTACCCCTATGTGCGGTCGTGAAAAATGTGCACCCCTAGTCCAATATAGGAGTGTGAACCTTGCAGTATGTGTCCGTAATACCGTAGATAGGCGTTGGCACGTATGTGTAGAAAATCGTATGAGGATGTCCATTAACAACTTTGTAGACTGAGTTGAATCAATGAAGTTGGTTGCCATATCTGAATTGTTATCGTGCCTTTTGCAAATTATATTCTTGCGCATATGGCTTTATGGAGTAATCTGAGAGATGACTAACGTGCAACCGCATAATTTGCAGCATGGTACGTACTCGGAATCAAGAGGATCCTGAGAGCTCTCAGCAGGGGGCTAATGCTGAGCCATCTCTAGCCGAGGTTCTGGCCGCTGCACTCAATAGGAAGCAAAATGACTCAGAACTGCTTCGTCGGTTGGTCGACATCACGACTCACCTGGTTGGACGTGGAGATAACCACAACCACCGCAACAACCAGCCCCGTCAGAGCACTTACTCATATTTTCTGGGTACTCACCCACCAACCTTTGAGCGTGCCAGAGAGCCGCTGGACGCTGACCATTGGCTGCGTCAGACCGAGACTAAGTTCGGTCTACTGGAGTGCACTGAACACCAGAAGGTGTTGTTCGCCGCCCAACAACTCCAGGGCTCTGCTAGTGCCTGGTGGGCCAATTATGAAGCTTCTCTACCCGCTGGACGTTGCACTGAGTGGAATGAGTTCAAGGCTGCTTTCCGAGCTCATTTCATTCCCGCGGGTCTCATGCAAAGGAAGTTCTAGGAGTTCATGGATCTAAAGCAAGGAGGGAGGAATGTCCTCCAGTATTCTGAGGCTTTCAATCACCTGGCCCAGTATGCTAAGGAGTATGTCAATACGGAGGACAAGAAGAGATACGCGTTCCTACGTGGGATGAATGCCACGCTTAAGGAGCGTCTGACTTGGTAGACAACGGGCACAAACAACGACCTGGTCAATGCTGCTATTGTCCAGGAGGGTGCTATGCGCCAAGTTGAAGAGGAAGACCGCAAGAGGAAGGCCCCTGCTACTGCCCCTGCTGCCCCACAGGCGAAGCATCGTCTGATTTACATTTCCCCCACCGGATAGCATTTCCGGGCATCATCACGACAGCAATACCAGTGACCGTATGGTCAGAATTACTCAAGGCTGCCGCAGCAGCAGAATTTCCCATCTCGTGCACCGTACCCGCAGCAGAACAACCAGTACCGCGCACTGTATCAACAGCAAGGGGGCTAGAATGTTCGCACTCCACAACCTGCTGACCGTGGAAGCAACTACCCCTGCTACAATTGTGGTCGCACCGGCCACTTTGCAAAGAACTGCACTGCACCAAGGCGCAACAACAACAACAACAACAACCAACGTCAGCATCAGAACAAGGCTTTGAATGCACCGTCACGTGGTGCCCAAGTGAACTACACCAATGCTGAACATATCCCTCAGGGCAAACCCGTGCTGACTGGTACACTCTCGCTCTATCGCCAGCCTGTCCTTGCACTTTTTGATTCTGGTGCTATGCATAATTTCATTAGCCAAGCGTGTGTGCAAAAACTTAATCTTCAACCCCAGACTATAGAAAGGTGCTGCACAATTTGTTCCCCCGCTGGGCAAACTAGTGCCAATCAAATAGTGTGCAAAGCCCCTTTGGAAATAAACAAGAAAATCTACCCCACGGATTTTATCATGCTTATTCACTAGGAAATTGACTTGATTTTGGGCATGTTCTGGATGAAAACCCATAGAGCCATGCTAGACATCGAGCCCCGTATCGTTCACCTCAACTCCCCTTTGCATGGAGAGGACACACTTTCTCTAAACATCAATTCATTGAAAGCCCTGATTGTCCATCACTTGGAAGGGCAGTCGCTCGAGAATATCCCCGTTGTTCGCAAGTATCCGGATGTATTCCCTGAAGATATCTCTGGCCTACCACCTGACCGTGAAGTGGAATTTAAGATAGAGCTACAACCGGGAACTTCTCCAATATCTCGTCGACCTTATAAAATGGCCTCGAATGAGTTGGCCGAATTGAAAAAGCAGTTGAATGAGTTATTGGAAAAGGGATTCATTCACCCAAGCACCTCACCTTGGGGCTGTCCAGCTATCTTTGTGAAGAAGAAGGATAAGTCTCTACGTCTCGTTGTTGATTATCGACCCCTCAATGAGGTTACCATCAAGAACAAGTACCCGTTACCATGAATTGATATCCTTTTTTATCAATTAGTTGGTGCTAAGGTATTTTCAAAAATTGATCTCCGATCGAGTTATCATCAAATCAAGATCCGAGCGAAAGACATTCTGAAGACTGCCTTCTCTACTAGATACGGACTATTCGAGTACCTAGTAATGTCATTCGGATTAACCAATGCCCCTGCTCATTTCATGTATCTCATGAATTCGGTATTCGTGCTAGAGTTGGACAAATTTGTGGTAGTATTCATTGACGACATCCTCGTCTATTCTAAGTCCAAGGAAGAGCATGCTGAACATCTTCGCATTGTTCTTCAATGTCTCCGAGATCATAAATTGTACGCCAAATTCAGCAAGTGTGAATTTTGGTTGGACCGTGTACCATTCCTTGGTCACATAGTCTCTACAGAAGGAATCTCGGTAGATCCTAGCAAAGTTCAAGACGTGCTAGATTGGAAGCCACCAAAAACAGTTTACCAAGTGCGCAGTTTCCTCGGGCTAGCCGGATATTATCGTAGGTTCATACCAAATTTTTCTCGGCTAACCAAACCCATCACGAAACTGCTAAAAAGGGAGAAAAAGTTTGATTGGAACAACAAGTGTGAGGAGGCATTCCAAGCACTGAAGAAATTATTGACAACTGCCCCAGTACTGGCTCAAGCTGACATCACCAAGCCATTCGACGTATATTGCGATGCGTCCGGCACAGGGCTGGGATGTGTACTCATGCAAGAAGGTCGTGTCATAGCCTATGCATCTCGACAGTTAAGGAAGCATGAAGAGCACTCTCCAACTCATGATTTGGAGCTAGCTGCAGTTGTACTTGCACTAAAAATATGGAGGCATTATTTGCTCGACAACTTAGTGCACATCTACACAGACCATAAGAGCTTGAAATATATATTCACCCAGACTGACCTAAACATGAGACAGTGTCGGTGGCTAGAACTGATTAAGGATTATAACCTGGAGATTCATTATCATCCCGGCAAGGCTAATGTAGTCACCGACACGTTAAGCAGAAAAGTCCACTGCAACAACTTGGAACTGGAAGCTCAGGACCGAATTGGCCACGAAACTAATTCGGAACCTAGCCTTCACATTTTACCTATTGTAGTGGTTAGCAACCTAAGTGTGCATTCTACCATCCGCGAAGAAACAGTTGCTGCATAGAAAAATGATGTTGGTATGAATCACATCAGACAAAACATTAAGGGTGGCAAAGCAAAATGCTTCACCCAAGACTCGAACGGTACTCTATGGTTCAATAACTGTTTAGAAGTACCAAAGGACTTTGAACTTCGACGAAAGATCTTGGATGAGGCACACCACTCCAAATATTCTATCCATCCGGGTAGTAATAAAATGTACCAAGACTTGAAGAAGAATTTCTGGTGGACAAGGATGAAGCGAGAAATTGCTCGGTATGTCGTGGAATGCGATACGTGTCAGAGGGTTAAGGCTGATCATTTGAGACAGGCCGGATTACTTCAACCATTGAGTATCCCCGCTTGGAAATGGGAAGACATCAGCATGGATTTTGTTGTTGGTCTCCCTCTCACTTCTCGAAAGCATGATTCAATTTGGGTCATTGTGGATAGACTCACCAAATCTACCCACTTCTTGCCAGTCAACAATAGACATAATGTACGATAATATGTAGAGCTATACATAGCCAG
The DNA here is from genome assembly GCA_032690845.1 of Eleusine coracana subsp. coracana. Classification (NCBI taxonomy): domain Eukaryota; kingdom Viridiplantae; phylum Streptophyta; class Magnoliopsida; order Poales; family Poaceae; genus Eleusine; species Eleusine coracana. The sequence continues at coordinate 37,802,005 of CM064418.1, forward strand.
AATTCTATGTCTCTACGGAGTGCCCAAGACCATTGTTACAGATCATGGCTCACGATTTGTTGCTCGTTTTTGGGAACAACTGCATGCATCTTTGGGTACCAAGCTTATCTGGAGTTCTGCTTACCATGCCACCACAGATGGACAAACTGAGCGTGTCAACCAAATTTTGGAAGATATGCTTAGAGCATGTGTCTTAACTCATGGTGGTAATTGGGATACGTATTTGCCTTATGCAAAATTCTCATACAACAACAGTTACCAGGAGAGTCTAAAAATGTTGCCATTTGAAGCACTCTATGGTCGCAGTTGTAGAACGCCGCTAAACTGGTCTGAATCTGGAGAAAGAGTAACCTTTGGTCCTGATCTTGTCAAGGATGCTGAGGAAAAAGTACGTACCATCCAAGCCAATCTTAAAGCCGCTAAATGCCGAAGAGAAGTATGCAAACAGACAACGTAGACCACTATACTTCAACAAGGGCGACTACGTCTTTCTCAAGGTGTTGCCTATGAAGGGTATCCAGTGGTTCAGAGTCAAAGGAAAGTTAGCTCCCCATTATATTGGACCATTCCAAATTCTGGAACGATGTGGAAACGTGGCCTATAAGCTGGAGTTACCTGCTAATCTAACCGGAGTTCATCACACCTTCCATGCCTCCCAGCTTAAGCGATGTCTCAAGCCGCCCATCGACAAAGTTTTGGAAGGGTATGACCAACTCCAACCCGATCTCATGTACTCCGAACAACCCGTGAAGATCCTCGACGAGAAAGAGCGCACCACCCGTAATAGAACCCTCAAATTTTACAAAGTTCAATGGAGTAACCACTCAGAAGATGAGTCTACATGGGAATCGGAAGAGTTTCTGAGAACTCAATACCCGAAATTTTGGTTGTCATACACAGGTATATTTTGACCATCACAAATCCCTCTAGTTTGCCTTGATTCATAATCTCGAGACGAGATTTCTTTAAGGAGGGAGGGCTGTGACACCCTAGGTGTCTCACTTCATTTAACCAACATGGAGAGCTTAGGTTATGAACAACATAGCATGAAATATTAGGACTCACTCCCTTTTAATTAATTCTAGGCAAATAAAAACCCTGCAATCAAGTTATTAAAGCAATTCAAAAATTTCAATACAACTTATGCTAGATAAATTCATAATCATGTTGCTAATAATAAAATAGAATTTTATGAAATTATTGGGCATTTTATCTGCTTGAAAAGGCCCCTAATTAATTAAATAATTCTTAAATAATTAATTAATGCATTTAATAAATTCTAAAAATCTGTTTATAAAAATTTCAATTAAAATTCACCAAAGTGTTCTCCACCATATAATAAGTCAGTCCACCAAGTTTCACTAATTTAGGAAGTCCCTAGCTATTTTATTTTGATTTTATAAAAATCAGCTTTGACTAGGGACCTGTGTGCACTAAATCTTATCTTCCAGGGGGTGCAGCACAAAATCCCCTTTCTCTCTTCTCCCAATGGCGCAGCAGGAGCAGAGCTCCGTCGCCGACGCACTGCCCGGGCAGCCATCACCTCGCCTCGGGACTGCGCGTGCTACAACCACCGTTGACCCCTCTCTGCCCCCGCTCGGTCCAATCCCTCTGTCCTCAGCCGCGAGCTCGCCCAACCTTCTCTTCTCCCCCTCTGCATGCCATCGCCGTGACCGGCAAAACTTCAATTCCACCCGCTCCTCTCGCTCTCGCACTCCACCCGCTCTTTCCCCCTCCGCGTGACTCATAGCGAACCAGCAAGCTCACAGAAACTACTCTCTCTCGCTCTCTGCTCTCCGCTCTCTTCCATTTTCTCACCTCCCTTCCCTTTTCGCCATTGCCGAGCAGAGCTCAAGCGCGACGCGCTGCCCAGCTCTTCCACTACTTCCCGAGCCCAACCAAGAGTAACCACGCACCGCCCACTTCCCCTCTGGCTCCCCAGGCCACCTCCTCGACAACTCCCTGCGTGAGCTCGATCAATTCGGAGAAAAACTGAGGCACACAGTTCTGGTGACCTCCTCTGCCATCGACTAAAATTGGCCATATCCGTTGAGCACCATCCCCTCTTTCCTCCTCTACCGTTTGCGCAACGCCCCGGCCGAATAGGCCCGCCTTAACCCCTTCTTGTTTTTGTGTGCAAAGCCACCGGCATTTTGCTTTTATTCAGTTCTGACCCATCGCCGCCGATCACCGAAGCCGCCTCCATGACGAGCTCTTATCTCCGGCCCTCCTCGCCGAACGATAACCCAATGCCGCTCTTCGTGCTCCCCCAGTGAAGCTGTAGGAGAAGACAGAGCCCAAGTCAGAGCTCCGAGCCGTTCCCGCGACCTCGCCGAAGTTTGTTTTCCACCGCCTCTCGTCGCCGACGACCTTCCAGTGAGCCACTCCCCCCTCGAACCCTGCCAATCTTCCCGCCTAGACGTGCGTGCCATTTTTCTATCCTCGCGACGAGCTTTCCTCCCGCGCAATCGCCGGTAGTGAGCCCTCCAGCCGCAAGCCACCCCGCTCTGGCGTGCCCACTGGCGCCTACTGGCAGCTGACATGGTGCCTACGTGTCGCGTACATGGTGCCTACGTGGACCCTTTTTAAACCCGGAAAATACCCAGAAATTTCAAAAAATGTCTGAAACTTTGAAAACTCCTAGTAAATCGAATTTAACTCCAATAAAACTCAAACAAAATTTGTTAAGTTCATTTTGAAGTGCTCTATTTTAGTAAATTGATAAACCATTGCCTCTGTACTTACATTTTTATTAATTCATTTAATTGTATAAATACAAATTAATTCACTAGATATTCTAGGGACCAAATTTAATTCTGATTTTTGGCATACTTAATAATTGCATAAGTATCTATCATCAAAATTTTTAGTTTAGAAAAATATGAATTATTTTAGGCTCTGGAAATTATTTAGTGTGTTCAATTAAATTAATTCTAGTAATTATTTTATAATTAACTGTCCCTGCCACTTGGCACAAAAATCACTCACACAAGCCTCTGTGTTCAGTAATTCACACAAGTCCAGAAACCTAAGTTTACTTAATTAAATTAAATTAATTGCTTATACCACTATTTTACTTTAATAAATGCTAGTGATTAGAGTAATTATATACAGAGGCTGTAAATTGGTAAAAATACACTTCATCTATGTCCCTGTTCATGATAAATCACTCAAGATCAGAATCGATTGGTTGCTATTACAATTGCTTAATTATTTTGAAGGACTACAACAACCCTAAATAAATAATTAACCCATATAAAATAATGAAACTCTAATTTGTTTCTTTGAAGCATATGGCTTCGAGAACATTGAATCATATGGCTTCGAGAACATAATATAATCAACATTTGAAGACGTTGAGTATCATATCATTGCATTCTACGGTATTTTAATAATACCGACAATTCAATTCTATCATATAGGCAACAACAACCCGGAGCAAGAAGAAGAAGATCTACAGACGGACCTTGATCCCCAAGGGCAAGACGTTGTAGTTGCTAGCACTAACATCGATCCAGGCAAGCCCTAGTTTTTCATTCGCCATTTTATAAAGTTGCTAGTTTCAATATTACTAGTGTTTGTGATTATTGCATTAGGTCATAGGAGTTGATTGGAACCCACTTGGATGATACCCAAATGACCTACGCCACTACCATTAGTACTTTGGTAGTATCGGTACTGTGTTGTTATGCTTAATAACTATTAGGCCCGATAGATTCTAATACTAAGGAATGAACTTGACCACTAGAACGGGAACTAAAAAGAAGTTTATTTTACTGTTATGATCGGGCAGGGAAGATGCATGTGTAGGTTTGCAGCAATACGTGGGTGTTGACTGCGGTAGCCCTGCCTTGTCGAACCTAGGACCTGTCCGTGGTCGGCCCCTTGGTCAAGTATTGAACAGTACCAAATACATGCTAGTCTATGGGCACTAGTAAACTGATGTAGCATTGGCGCGGCAATGAGGATGGTACCCAGTACAGTGGTCATTGACCCTCCTACTGCTAGAGTTGGCGGTTCAGACCACGAAGTACTGTTGGCAGAACGGCATGCCCACTCGCTGAGACTGGACCCGGACCTAGTTGTTTTTCGTCCTTGCAAAAAGTTGCCATATACGACCTTAACTGGTGCGTATGTGTCATGTATCTCTGGTTATCCCAGCTGGTGTAAATCAATTACAATTGCTGTCCCTCGTAGTAATGAGTACCACTTGGTCATTGTGTCATCACGTAGTTGAACCTGGATTGGAAGTTAACTATGATGCTTATTGGTTGGTGTTACTAATATTGCTCTCATGTTGCACTTACTTTATATATTGCTTTATTATCTTATTGTTGCAACTAAAGTTACATTTCTGCTATACTCAATTAAATTGAAGAATAAAACTTGATAGAACTAATAGGTTGCTTAGTGCGAGTCTTTTCAAACAAGCCACCTATTAGAGCCGTTGCATGTCTAGGAGTCCGACGGGTAAGACTTGCTGAGTAATTAGTACTCAGGCTTTGTGCCACTGTTGTTTTCAGGTAATGAAGAAGTAGAATTGCCCGTAGATGTGCTGCCCTAGGACATGCAAGTCCCTGAGGGTTGGACTGCCTACTGGGAGTCCGACTTCCACCACAGTGATGATGTGTGATGCTAGGGTGATGGTTCCTTGGGCATGAACCATTTCTATGCTATATCGTCGATCTCGCAGATTTATCGTATTTACTTCTGCTATTTCAAAACAATTCAAGAACTTGTACTATTTCCGCTGCACTCTAATAACTATTTGATGTAATATTCAATTTAAATTCGAACCAATGTTGTATTATCTAGTGTCTGCGTTATCAGCATCGTTGGGACCTCAATCTTGCGGGGAGGGGCGCCACACCAATCATTTTCGTTTGCGTTATCTTTGAGTTTTCAAATTATTCATGATTGCTCGCCTAGACCACATCCTCATCATGGGATGCCGTCCGGCGGTGCATGCCGCCCGGTATGCCCGGCCGCCTGGCACACGTGGCCACTCGACATGGCCCATCGCCCGGCGCACTGTCTTGGGCTAACCAACCCTCCTTCACCTACAAATACCCCCCAGACCATTGCCACATATAAATAGAGGGGAAATTCAGCAAAAAAGAAGAATCCAACAAGAAACACATCAAGGAGTCCATTTCCCACTACTTGTGCTACTTAGTAGGGTAGGTTAGTTGGTCGGGAGTTAGAGTCTAGTCGAGAGCATCGCTCGGGATTCCAGAATTGTCTTGGAGTCTTGGTATGAGCTCTCTTGTATCTTTTCTCTTTATCTAAGACTTATCCTTTATCAATATAAATATCTTTTCTTTTATATCTTGTCAAGTATTTATCTTAACTTAGTCATTTTCCTTAAGTTACAATTATCAGGAAGAAACTTTGTTGCATAGTTCACGGGTTTCCTGAGTAGGATTTAATTAAGTTTGGTTCTTTCCGAGCTTAGACTTGGTAATTTCCCGGCTATTCTTCCGCTAGGCCAACGGAAGAATATCTACTGAAGGTGTAGGCGCGGTGCCTAAGTTAACGCCAGTTGGATTTGCATTCGTCCCCACTGGCTGTGTGGTAGGCGGCAGGTGGTGACAGTCCTGTCTGTCCCTTTAGTAATCCACCATGTTTGGGAAGTCTCAAGCAGGGTTGTCTAGCAATAGTGTAATCACTAGTACAGAGGTTAGTTACCGACCCATATTAGTGGAATGTTTTCGTGCCCTGAAGTGAGCTAACAGGTGAAAGACTTGAGGCTATACTAAGAAATTGGTGTAAGCACTCAACCTGAGTAACTAGGATTTGACGCTTGACATAGAAATATTAGAAAGATATATTTTAGGAACCTTAGGCTTAGACACGCTGTCCTCCCAGCTAGCTTAACAGATCTCTTTATTTATCTTAGTGTGGATTTCTCCTGTGTTGCTACCCCCACTTTTATTATTGAACATCTTTACCCCCATCTTTGGTCACTTGGTATAATTCTTTTAGTTATATCTTTGTTACGCCTAGTTTCCCTGAAGAAAATAAATATGATACCTTGGAATACACCCGGGTGAAATGCTACAATGGTGTTCCATGCGCTTGCCGATTAATTTATTTTATTCTTAAAGCATAACAAATACCAACAGTCATTTTTGGCGTCGTACCAAGAATAGAGATATTCTTGATGTGATGTTAACAAGTGTCAACAAAGATCGGACGGTCCTGTCTGTATGGATGGGAGAAGAAACAGAGATGAGCAGTTTTGGACGCTCTCTAGAATGAGCAAAGGTTGAAGAGACTGGACGGTTCGGTCTACTGACCAAATAGTCCGATCAGTGCAGGATCAGCAAGGGACAAAGAAGCAATGGCTCTAGAGGAGCCATCCAAGAGTGACCGGATGGTCGGGTCAGGCAGTGACTAAACTATATGGTATGTACATCCAGAAAGCTAATTTCGTGGAGGAATGAGTACCTTGAGGTTGGAAGCCTATATAAGGTCATTGTTGGGGTCTTGGAGACATCTTTTGGCCATTGGGATTGCTCGGAACATCAATAGGGAGACGAGAGGAAAAGAGAGGATCACTAGGAGAGAATATTGGATATCTTGAGAGTGCTAGTGATGTGGATAGGGGTTCTCAATCTTTTGAAAGGTTCTGGTAAACTTGATTAAAGCGGAGGCGATACACAAATCGATCCGGCTTCCGAACTACACGTTCCAAACCCCACAATCACAGAACAATATCTCCTATAGTTATCAACCAGTGTTGCATGGTTGACCTCACCAAGAAGGCTTATCCTTGCCTACAAATCATGAACAGAAGCAAGAACAAAGAAGAATGCAACCAAATTTGCAAGTATGTGATGAATATCACAAGTTGGGGTCTCACAAATCGATTAAATGACAAAACTGCTCTAAACAGAATAATCTAAGGAAAACCCAAACCCTAATGAAGAGGAAGCGGTTCTATATGAGGACCCTTTGGTCATGCACCACTCCCTGGACGCAGCCCTAAGTGGGCTCAACTCGATATACGGCCCAAAGGCCAAAAGCGGTGTTGCAGCACTGGGACAGATTCTAGATGCTGAATTGTTTTGACAATTCCCGATGACTTCAGATGAATTTTCACATGAAGTCAGCAGCATTAGAAACGCTGTCTCATTATCTTTCCAGACATATATACAACATGACAATCCTAGTCAGTATGCATTCTGGGCATATGTTTTAGTGCAACCTTCTCTTGGACTCTGAGTCGGATCAGAAGTGGATATTATTTGGGCCTCCATCTTGGCTTGGACGTCCTTGCTAGCCCATCACTCCTCCAATTGCCTTTCTAGCTATCTCATCATCATCTTCATGGTTCCATACAATAATTAATTCATTAGGTAGTCATATATTCTCAAAATCATATAAAGACATCATTAGTAACAAGCTCACCCGTAAATTCACATGAACTAGCATTTTAGATGGCAGAGTGTTGGGTGTATCTATAAGGGTGATGTCCTCATCATCCCCCCCTTTGAATTAGAGTCATTCTCAACTCGAGCTCATCTCTTTCTCCCATGTATGGTCTAAAATATGAAATTTTAACTGTGGACCTATTCCCAAACTTGAGATGCAACTCATATTTATATGCATTAGGAAATTTGTCATCACAATGTGAAACTATAGTAGAAGACATGCCATGCAAATTAATGACCTCTTTGAAAACTTGCTCAGCAATATGAACATCATTCACACTCACTCACTCTTATGACAAGATAGAAAATGTGTGATCTTAAAAACACTAGAAAAACATGACATGACATGGTAATTATTATTGTAGTTTTCTAGTTGGCTATTTGGTTGTACAACACAAGGAGGATTCATGTTTGAGCAACTATAAACTTTGTGCACCATAAACACACCTCTATGATCATAGTTTCTTATAGCATGAAAATTGTATCTTGCCAATAAAGGCAATTTAGTTTCAAAAAATATTTGCTTCTCCAAAGTACTTAGATTACAAAGAACATCAAATTCAATATAACCCAAAGTATTTAGGAAAGACAACAATTTCTACTCATCCTTTTCACATATTACTAAAATCAAGTGTTTAATTTCAGCACTAGCGGGTGAAACATAAGCAAAATCATCAAGCTCATTCATTTGTTATGGCAAAGGTATAAGTGAAGCATTGGCACACAACTCCTCTTTATCACAAGGATCAGTAGATAAATCAACTTGTGATAAACAAACATCATCATAAGGTTCCAATACAGCAAGATTACTAGAAAAATTCATCACATGAAGAAAGATCTTACCTGAAGCAACAACCTGTTCTTTATCTTTCCTGCTATCATCTTCTTTGTGTATACGCTAAAATGTATTAGTTGCAACAAGAGGCAAAGAAATATGTTCATCCTCTAGTAATTCCAATTTTGATGGAAGTGTTGCAACATTTGAAATAGCCCATTCTATCCTAAATGGTTCATTCTTTCTTCTCTCAAATCTTTATTTATCCTCTTCTAAAATTTCAGCAACGGTCATAGGTTTAAGAATAACCCTTCTACGATTGTATTTAAATGTCTAGCTATTAGCAATGGTATTGCGCAAAACATTTTTTTGTAGAAATCCATGGTTTACCCAATAAAAAATGACATGCTTGCATAGGTACCATATCAAATTCTGCACTATCCTTATAAGAACCAATAAAAAATTCAATGCATGCAATTTTATCTACCTTTACCTTACCAAAAGAATTTGGGAAAATTGTATTCTCAACATCGAAAGATGTCAGTTTTAGAAATTTAGCATCAAACTTCTTGAGTTCACTTTAATATCAATGAAAGACACCAAGTTTAGAAATTTACCACTCCATGATGATTTCTGTCCATGGCGCTATCATAGCTCCTCACATGACTCATTCTCTTTCTTCCTGGTGCATCTTATCCCCTATGCAACCACCGTCATCCGCCTCCAAGTTGAGAAGCTACTGCAGGAAGGCGACATGACTCGTGAGGGAGAGCAGAGTGGATTGGGAGATTGAAGATGTAGCACTTGAGTGCCTGACATCTGTACCATCTTGTCTTGGCTGGAAGCGGCTAGGAGTAACACAACTAAATGGGCTTCGCGTGGTGCAAGAAGCAATGGCAGAAATCAATATGTACACACAAGTGATTGATCAAAGAAGGTAGAAGGATGAATTTGGTCATGGTTCACTAGGGACATGGAATTTTAGTAGCAAGTGTAGCTCCACGCTATTGCCAGCTTTGGACAAGAAGATGTGTCTGAATCGAATTTTGCTCAGAGAAGAAAAATAGAGTGTAGCTGCTGCCTACAGGAGCTCACGATGCTTCGTATTACATGGACCACCTCGAGTCATCAGTGTCGTATTCTCTCAATCTTGAGCTCATCCATTATGTGCTGCTTGCTAGTGTTCAAATTTTTGTTTTTTGCTTGTTTACCTTTGCTTGTGAAGGGCATGAGGAGGAGGAGGAGGAGACCCTTGGCGCTCGCCACATGCACGCCGCAGCCAAGCATGTTGGTGACGCCTTCTTCATCTGGACGAGCATCCATGCCATGGATGAGATGCCCCGGGGATTGAAGGAAAGGGGAAGAAAGAGAACCATTTGCATGAGGAGCAACGACAACGCCTTGCCATGGACGGAAATCATCGCGGAGTGGTAAATTTCTAAACTGAGTGCCTTTCATTGGTATTAAAGTGAACTCGAGAAGTTTGGTGCTAAATTTCTAAAACCAACATCTTTCGATGTTGAGAAACCAATTTTCCCAAAGCATTTACCCATTGGATGTAGTATGGACATGGGTGTGGCTGTGTTGTCAATCCAAGCATCTTAGCTAATTCCAATCATGCGATGTTGCGACTACTCTATCCATCATTGATAACACGACAACGTCGATCCTTGACAACAAAGTGAGTTTGGAATAAACTGTTCAATTGATTTTTCTCTACATTCTTCATTTGAGAACTGAACTCATAGTATTACAACACTCATATCATCCTCATTAGATGCCATTAACTCATCACCATGAGTGGTGTAACCTATCATAGTTAGTAGCAAACACGAAAACACACAGGAGTATATTTTCCTATCACTACTATATAACTGATGTGAACAAGGGCTCCCCATCTTCCAAAAGGTTCCGGATAAGTTGATTTGGTCGGAGGTGACACACAAATCGATCCAGCTTCAGAATAGCACGTTCTAAACCCCACAATTGCAGCATGACGTCTCCTCTGGTTATCAATTGTCCTAAAATGATTGACCTCACCGAGAAGGCTAATCCCTGTCTGCAAATCAAGAACACAAGCAAGAACAAATAAGAATGCAACACAATTGCATATGTATTATTAATCTCACGAAGTTGGGGTCTCACAAACCAAAGTGACGGCAAAACTGTTATGAACAGAATAATCTAAGCAAAACCTGAACCCAAATGGTGCGGTGGTGGCTGTATATGAAGACCCTAGGGTCGTGCAAGTGCCTCTGGAGACGCCCCTAATTGGGCTCAATAGGATACAAAGCCCAAAGACCAAAAACAGGTGACACAACACTGACACAGATTCTGGACCCTCTCTTGTTTCGACGATTTCCAATGACTCCGGATGAATTTTAACATGAGTCTGGCGGCATTGGAAAGGACTTCTCCTTATATTTCCGAGCATATGTAGAACATCCAAATCCAAGTCGGTATGTGTCATGGGCATCCATTTTAGTGCAGACTGGTCCTGGGCCCCGAAACAGACTCGAAGTCAATTTTGATTGGGCCTCCACCTTGGCTTCCAAGCCCTTGCTGGTCCTCCATGTTCCCAAGTCCTTCTCGCATCATCCCCTAGTCCTATCCATGATTCATAATCATAAAATAATTATTAGGTAGCAAATCATTCTCAAAAGTAACATATAGCAAAAAACGTAGGAATGAGCTCACCTCTAAATTTAGTCATCATGCACGAGCTCTAGTCATTGGACCTTGCAAGTCCAGAATTGGAGGAGTGTTGTGTGCATCCATAGAAATGATGTCCTCATCATCCTCGCCCTCTTGATGTGTAGTCGGCCTCAAATCAAGCTCATCCTCTTCTCCCAAGTATGGTTTCAAATCTGAAATGTTAAAAGTAGGACTAACCCCGAACTCGGGAGGCAACTCAAGTTTGTATGTATTATCATTAATCTTCTCAATTATTTTGAATAGACCATCAGCTCTAGCCATTAATTTAGACTTTCTCAATTCTGGAAATCTATCCTTCCTCAAGTGTGACCACACTAAATCTCCTACATCAATCTTGACTTCCTTTCTACCTTTACTACCAGCAATTTTATACATTTCATTCATCTTTTCAATGCATTTGCAAAATAAATTCAGCATGCTCCTTAGCATCAAAATGAACTCTATCATTAATAGGTAGAGGAAGTATATCAAGTGGAGTATAGGTATCAAAACCATACACTACATTGAAGGGACTTACCTTGGTAGTAGAATGTGTTGCCCGATTATAAGCAAACTCAGCATGAAGCAAACATTCTTCCCATTGCTTCAAATTTTTCTTCAAATAGCTCTCAACATAGTGCCCAAAGTGTGGTTCACAACATCAGTTTGTCCATCAGTTTGTGGGTGACAAGTCGTAGAAAACAACAACTTGGTACCTAACTTATTCCAAAGTGTACACCAAAAGTGGCTCAAGAATTTTGTATCACGATCTGAAACAATAGTAGAAGGCATACCATGCAAATGTACAATTTCTTTGAAAAAGTGGTCAGCAATATGACTAGCATCATCGGTCTTATGACATGGTATAAAGTGTGCCATCTTAGAAAAACGATCCATAATACAAAAATGCTATCACTCCCCCTCTTAGTCCTAGGCAGTCCTAAAACAAAGTCCATAGAAATATCTGCCCAAGGAATATAAGGAACAGGAAGTGAATTGTATAAACCATATGGATTCAAACGAGACTAAGCTTTTTGACATGTAGTGCAGCAAGGAACAAAGCACTCAACATCTTTCCTCATCCTTGGCCAAAAGAAGTGTGTGGACAAATTATCCTCCGTCTTCTAAGCACCAAAATGACCCATCAATCCACCTTCATGCGCCTCCTGCAACAACGAAAGACGAAAAGAACCAACAGGAATGCATAGACAGTTAGCTCTAAACAAGAATCCATTATTCAACACAAATTTCTTCCAAGCACGACCTTCTTTACATTGCAGCACTACATCCTTAAAATCAGCATCATCAGCATGTTGTTCTTTAATTGCCTCAAGTCCAAAAATTCCACAATCAAGTTGAGACAACAAAGTATAGCGCTTAGACAAAGCATCAGCAATCACATTATCCTTCCCTTTCTTATGTTTAATAATATAAGGAAAAGACTCAATAAACTCAACCCATTTAGCATGTCTACGGTTCAAATTACATTGAGAACGAATATACTTAAGCGATTCATGATCAGAATGAATAACAAATTCTTTGGGCAACAATTAATGATTCCATGTCTCTAAGGAACGTACAAGAGCATATAATTCCTTCTCATAAGTTGAGTAATTCAAAACAGGCCTATTAATTTTGTTGCTAAATTATGCAAAATGTTTACCATCTTGCATCAAAACACCACCAATGCCTATACCACTAGCATCACATTCAAGCTCAAAAGTGTTATAAAAATTGGGTAGTTGTGGCACCCCTCCCGCAGGACCGGGGTCCCAACGGTGCTGATAACGCAGACACTTGATAATACAACATTAGTTCAAATTTAAATTGAATATTACATCAAATAGTTATCAGAGTGCAGTGGAAATAGTACAAGTTCTTGAATTGTTTTGAAATAGCAGAAGCAGATACGATAAATCTACAAGCTCGATGATACAGCATAGTAATGGTTCATGCCCAAAGAACCATCACTCTAGCATCACACATCATCACTGCAGCGGGAAGTCGGACTCCCAGTGGGCAGTCCAACCCTCAGGGACTTGCATGTCCCAGGGCAACACATCTACAGGCAATTCTACTTCTTCATTACCTGAAAACAACAGTGGCACAAAGCTTGAGTACTAATTACTCAGCAAGTCTTACCCGTCGGACTCCTAGACATGCAACGGCTCTAATAGGTGGCTTGTTTGAAAAGACTCGCACTAAGCAACCTATTAGTTCTATCAAGTTTTATTCTTCAATTTAATTGAGTATAGCAGAAATGTAACATTAGTTGCAACAATAAGATAATAAAGTAATACATAAAGTAAGTGCAACATAAGAGCAATAATAGTAACACCCATAATAAGCATCATAGTTAACTTCCAATCTAGGTTCAACTACGTGACGACGTAATGACCAAGTGGTACTCATTACTGTGAGGGACAACAATTGCAATTGATTTACACCAGCTGGGAAAACCCGAGATACACAACACATACGCACCGATTAAGGTCGTATAGGGCAACTTTTTGTAAGAACGAAAGACAACTTGGTCCGGGTCTAGTCTCAGTGAGTGGGCATGCCATTCTGCCAACAGTACTTCATGGTCTAAACCGCCCACTCTAGCAGCAGAAGGGTCAACGACCACTGTACTAGGTACCGTCCTCATTGCCGCGCCAATGCTACATCAATTTACTAGTGCCCATAGACTAGCATGCATTCGGTACTGTTCAATACTTGACCAAGAGGCCGACCACGGATAGGTCCGAGGTTCAACAAGGCAGGGCTACCGCAGTCAACACCCATGTATTGCTGCAAACCTACACATGCATCTTCCCTGCCCGGTCATAACAGTAAAATAAACTTCTTTTTAGGTTCCCGTTCCAGGGGTCAAGTTCATTTCTTAGTAATGATATCTACCGGGTCTAGCAATTACTAAGCATAGCGACACAGTACCGATGCTAGCAAAGTTCTAATGACAGTGGCGTAGGTCATTTGGGTATCATGCAAGTGGGTTCCAATCAACTCCTATGACCTAATGCAATAATCACAGACACTAGTAATATTGAAAACTAGCAACTTTATAAAATGGCGAATGAAAACCGGGGCTTGCCTGGATCGATGTTAGTGCTAGCAACTACAACGTCTTGCTCTTGGGGATCAATGTCCTTCTGAAGATCTTCTTCTTCCTGCTCCGGGTTGTTGTTGCCTATATGATAGAATTGAATTGTCGGTATTATCAAAATACCGTAGAATGCAATGATATGATGCACAATGTCTTTTATATTGATTAACATTATTATTATGTTCTCAAAGCCATATGCTTCAAAGAAACAAATTAGAGTTTCATTATTTTATGTGTGTTAATCATTTATTAAGGGTTGTTATAGTCCTTCAAAATAATTAAGCAATTACAATAGTAACCAATTGATTCTGATCTTAAGTGATTTAGCATGAATAGGGACATAGATGAATTGTATTTTTACCAATTTACAGCCTCTGGATATAGTTACTCTAATTACTAGCATTTATTTAAAGTAGAATAGTGGTATGAGCAATTAATTTAATTTAATTAAGTAAACTTAGGTTTCTGGACTTGTGTGATTTACTGGGCACAAACTATAGAAATGAACTTGACGCGACTGTGCGCGATGGAGGCTCGCCGTGAGACTACACACGCGATGCACACGTCGAGGCGAACATGTTTTGGCGGTTGGCGAGGACGGAGGCTCACTGGAAGGGGGTCAGCGACGAGAGACGGCGGAGTGGAGGTGTTCGGCGGAGTCGTGTCTCAGCTTCGGTGCACGGATTCGGTCGCCGTCTTCGCCTACAGCATCACGGGAACGAGGCGGTGGTCGACATCTCGTCGGAATCGGGCGAGGGGGTTCGGAGGTAGGAGATCAGCATAGGGGAGGCTTCGGTTGGCCGGAGCAGAGGTGGTGGCCGGGGGAAAAAGGAAATGCTGGCGTCCTGGTGCACAGAACGAGATTGAGTCAGGGGTCGCGGGGAAAACTTGCGGTCACGAGTGAAAAGGAATGGGACGATGAGACTCACCGACGGCAGTGAATTCCGGTGAGCGGCAGAGGACGTCTCCGGGGAGTTCACTCCTGGTTTTCCTCCAATCTGCTCTGGTTGCGCACGCTCTTGGCTAGGCAGGCCGAAAGAGTGTAAAGGGGGAGTACGCGAGTGCTTTGTGACTCTCGGTTTGGGCTGGAAGGCAAAGGAGCAGTGGTTGCATGAGGTCGGCTCAGGTTTGGCAATGGCAAGGAGAAAGGAGCATAGAGAGTGGAATTGAGGGAGAGAAGAAGAAGGTGAGGGGCGAGGCAATGATCTTGTGAGCTTGCCGAGTGATTTTGGTGGAGCGGAGAGTCAGGAAGTAAGTGGAGGGAAAGAGAGAGTGGGAGCGGCGTTGAAGTTTTGCCGATCACGGAGGTGGCGTGCAGAGAGGAGAAGGGAAAGTGGAGGCCGTTGGGCGGGCGCGCGGTGGAGGGCAGAAGTGGTAGAGGGCAGAGCGGAGACCGTTGTAGCACGCGCAAGTTTCCGAGGGGAGTGAAGGGGGTTCGAGCGGTGCGCCGGCGGTAGAGGGGAGCCAGCAGGCTCTGCGCCAGTGGGAGGGAAGAAGAAGGAGATTTCGTGCTGCACCCCCTGGAGTTTTTGATTTCTTACAAATAGGCCCTCAGTCAAAGCTGATTTTTATAAAATCAAAATAAAATAGCTAGGGACTTCCGAAATTAGTGAAAATTGGTGGACTGACTTATTAAATGGTGGAGAACATTTTGGTGAATTTTAATTGAAATTTTTATAAACATATTTTTAGAATTAATTAAATGCATTAATTAGTTACTTAAGAACCAATTAATTAATTGAGGGTTTTGCCAAACAGATAAAATGCCCAATAAATTCCTAAAATTCTCTTTTATTATTATTATCATGATTATGAATTTTATTTAGCATATGTTTTATTGAAATTTTTAAGTTGCTTCAATAACTTGGTTGCAGGGTATTTATTTGCCTGAAATTAAATTAATAGATAGGCTCTATCATTTTATGCTATATTTTCCATGATTTGTGATCTTCATAATTGCTAAGTTAAGGTGAGACACCTACGGTGTCACAGTAGTTGCAGCAATGGTGCACGTGTAAGTTTGTCCTTCAAAGCATCAAAGGACTCCTGATGTACCTTACCCCAATGGAACCCAACGCCCTTCTTTGTCAACTCATGCAATGGTGCTGAAATCTTTCACAAAGCGGCGGTAGAAATCTGCAAGACCAAGAAAACTCCTCACCTGTGTGATAGTTTTTGGTACAGGCCAGCTCTTTATGGCTTCAATTTTCGCCTCATCCACCTCAATTCCATGTGGAGTCACAATATAGCCAAGAAAAGAGACTCGATCCATGCAACAGGTGCACTTCTCAAGGTTACCAAATAAACATGCAGCTCGCAAAGTATAAAAAATTGCAAGCAAATGAATCACATGATCATCTATGGATTTGCTATAAATCAAGATATCATCAAAGTAAACTACCACAAATTTGCCAATGAATGCTCTTAAAACCTCATTCATCAAGCGCATGAAAGTACTAGGTGCATTAGTTAAACCGAAAGGCATTACTAACCACTCATACAACCCAAATTTGGTTTTGAAAGTTGTTTTCCATTCATCTCCAAGTTTCATTCTAATTTGATGGTAGCCACTACGCAAATCAATTTTAGTGAAAATTATAGCACCACATAACTCATCAAGCATGTCGTCTAGCCTAGGAATAGGATGGTGATACCTAATATTAATGTTATTAATGGCTCTACAATCTACACACATACGCCAAATATCATTTTTCTTAGGAACCAAAAGTACAGGAACATGAAAAGGACTAAGTGATTGACGAACATACCCACGATCCAAAAGGTCTTGGACTTGTCGTTGTATCTCCTTAGTCTCCTCGGTGTTGGTCCTATTAGCAACACGGTTTGGCAAAGTAGCACCCGGAATCAAATCAATTTGATGCTCAATCCCTCTCAAAGGTGGCAATCCTAGGGGTATCTTAGCTCGAAAAACATCCTCATACTCCAGCAAAAGGTTAGTGACAGCAGGAGGCAAAGCACTAGAAGCACTATCATCAAGCTAAAACAAAGCTTGTTTGTATATCAAAGCATAGCAAATATCATCATCAGTAGAAATTTCAGTAAGCTCAGATTTTGTTATCAGACATGAACAACCTTGTAATTTAATTCCAGCACTCTTAGAACTTGAAGAACCATTAACATTACTAGGTGTAGAATCAGAATTAATAGGTTGCTGAATTTCAGAACCTTTATTTTTCAAACTAGCAGCTCTTTCTAAATTAGCTTGTACAATTTTAGCAGGGGTCATTGGTAACAAAATAATTTTAGTTTCTTTATGCATAAAAGTGTACTTATTACTTTTACCATGGTGTACAACATCATTATCAAATTCTCAAGGTCTACCCAATAAAAGTGAACATGCTTGCATGGGTACGACATCACAATCAACAGAATCCACTTAAGAACCAATGGAAAAAGGAACTCTGCAAGTTTGTGTTACCTTAGCTTTTCTAGAGTCATTAACCACTGAATGTAGTATGGATGTGGACGTGAGCATATGGTCAAATCAAGCTTCTTAACCACATCAGAACTCACCAAATTGTTGCAGCTTCCTTCATCAATGATGACACATGCTCAGCGGTTCTTGATGATGAAGAAAATCTAGAACAAGTTATGTCACTGCATCGTCTCGGGCTACTGGATTTGTGTGCTAAGCACACACTACACAATAATATTCATGTAGCCCGTGGTGTCTCCGCCTCCAAGGGTGAGGTCACCGCTGGTGGCAGTGACATCCTCCTCCTCATCCTCCACATCAGAGGTGCTCATGTAACCGCCATCGTCTGTCACCACATATTCCCATCTACTTGGGCAATCTTTCTGCACATGACCAAGTCCATGGTAGTGATGGCACTGAATTCCTGTAGTGCATCCCATCGAAGCAACAGAGGAGGCACTAGTAGCTGGGACCTGCACAGTACCTGAGCGCATAGAAGGTGCATGGGCTGATCTTGGTGCTACAGAAACAACACTGGTTCCCTTCGCAAGTTGCTGGTGCGGGCGGCCGGAAAAATGGCTTGGGCAGCCCCGAAGTCCCCATCGGCCATGGTGGGTGGAAAGACCTGGACTTGCTGTACTCCTCAAAAGCCTAGAAAAGTCCATGCGATTCTTTCTCTACAAGTATAGCATACTGGAAACACTGGTTGAGGGTATAAAATTCTTTATAATCAAGGATGTCCTGAATTTCTTTTCTCAAACTAGAATAAAAGTAGTAAATCTGATCCTCTACTTTTTGAACTACAACACAATAAATCGAACCCTTCTGAAGCTCACTAAAGTACTCCTGAACAGTTTTCTCTCCTTGATCTAAGCGCTGCAATTTATTACAAATCTCTTTATAAAAGAAAGGAGGAACAAAACGATCACGCATTGCTACCTTAAGTTCTTCCCAAGTAGTAGGCAAATCAGTTTCAGCAGCTAGACCACTCCACCAAACAATAGCAAAGTCCTTTAACTCACAAGTGTCTTGTCTAACTCTATGTCGTTCAGGAACAAGGTGGGCATTAAATTTTTGATCTACAGTCATCTCTCAATCAAGATAAGCATCACCATCATACTGACCTGAAAATAAAGGAATTGGAAACTTAATTATAGCATACGAGTCATCTAGAGCATGGTTACCTTATGGTCGACGGTTGTGGCTGTGGAAACCATCCATACCTTGAGTGTTACATTGCAAATGACGTCGTAATCTTGCGGTCCTTGTAGCTGACCTATCCATGGTGTTGTCAGCCATATACACCATGTCTTCATCCTGGTCGACTTTAACATCATTGTTGTTGGTGTTGGCGTTTGTGTTGATGGTCTTGTGAGCGGTCTCCAATTTGACAACCTGATCGGTTAACTTAGAGACTCTCTTATCTAACCGCTCAATGCTGTCTCCCAGGTGAAGCTTGGTGACGGCGTCGGTGAAGGCCCTGGTGATCGTCTCTGCCAAATCACTCTGAACCACCTATAAAGCCTACTATAGCTGATCTTGGCTCAAGCACTCATAAAATTTTGACGATGAAGCACCCTCTCCATCGCTTCCTGACATCAGTAACAGAAAAATAGGAAACAAACAGTGAAGGTTATCCCTACAAAACTACTAAGCAGTGGTGTCTCTCCACACAGCAAAAGGAAGCTTCTTGCAAAGCTCTTACAAAGTTCTAAAAAGCAAAGCAAAGGATACTAGGGAGGTGTGTTCCATGATTGCAAGGGTTACAAAATAACCTTTGTGTTGTCCAGAAGAAATATGTAGGGCTAGGAAGGTCAAATGTATATATGTAAGTGGCACACAAATAAAAAATAGATAGTAAAGCTGAATAAGTGCCCAAGTAAATTATCCCTAGTTGCTGGTCTAACAATGTCCTAGAGCAGTAGTGATAGAAAAGAAGAAACAAGGAAACAAAGGCACACAACCAATAACAAGGGGCTAAGTATAAAACAACCAAACCTAGAAATTCCAGGGGGCTAGATGGAGCACCAGTAGAAGTCCCAAATTTCTTTTTTGTTTTTTGTTTTTGATATTTTTCTCCAACTCAGTGGCAATGGGAGAGAATGCACAAAAAATTTCAGCTCAAACTAAGGTAGGACACCTACAGAAATTCTACAAGTTTCAGAAAACATTGGGTTTCAACTTGAATGAATTTTTTCTTTATCTTCCTGATTTTTTTAATTTTTCATAGAAGGGCAAATTGCCTATCGCATTTTCATATGGCCCCTTTTTGAGTCACAAAGCTCCTATAAAAATTTTAGCTAAAATGGACAACCGAGCGAAAATTATGGCCGTTTTACTAAAGGTGTGTCGACACTAGTTTTGAGGAAACCCGGGGTTTGAGTGAAACTCGCGTCGGGTTTGGGGTCGGGTTAGGAATTGGGTTGGGATTTCTATGGCCGGGGTGGATGTAGTGGAAGTGGAATTTGTGGGAATTAGTCCGAGGTGTTGAGGGTGGGTTTAGGGTGGGATTGGGGTGCATGTGTTGATCAGTCAACCCTAGCACACAAAGCCAACAAAATAGAGGGTGGTGAAAGGGGATGGCATCTAGCATTATAAGGGAAACACTACTGATAACAAAAACACAAACTAAACTAGCCACTAAACAAGAACTAGGGCACAAACTCAACACTACAGACTCTAAAAATGAAATATGCAAAGGCTAAACACGTGGTTATGGGCAGGGGGGGGGGGAGGGGGCGAGGATTTTTTGGTTTTTCTATGGATGGTAGGAAGAACAAGATAACAAAACTAAAGGGTAGTGCGAACCTGACGGTGCACCTAAAGATCTGATTTTCATTTAATGTGAACAAGGGTTCCCGATCTTCCGAAAGGTTCTGGACAAGTTGATTTGGTCGGAGGCGACACACAAATCAATCCGGCTTCAGAACAGCATGTTCTAAACCCCGCAATCACAGCATGACATCTCCTCTGGTTATTGACCGTCCTATAATAATTGACCTTGCTGTGAAGGCTAATCCCTGCCTGTGAATCAAGAACACAAGCCAGAACAAAGAAGAATGCAACACAATTTTAGATGTATTATGAATCTGAGAAACCATGTGGATATCTGCCATGGTTTGCAATATATGTGATGAGTAATTGACTTGAGTGGATTTGATGTTTGAGTTGAAATGTGGGAATCCGGGGATTGCATTGGTTTGCGTATCATAGTTTTGACTAACCGGAGTTGGTGGAAGTATTGGTGATGTTGCAGGAGTTAGGAAATGTGTTTGCTTGTCTCATGATGTGTAGGTCACTGGAGTCGACTTGGCGGTCAATGGCGAGAGGACCGGGCACAAGTAGGGGACTTGGGTCTAGACGATCGGGATGCCGGGTGAAGTCAAGGGTGATCTTCACCGTACACGTGGAGAGGCAAGAAGCACGAACGGTTTTGCGGTTGAGCCTCAAAACCGTGGTGGTCATAAAGACGGTGTGTTGACCAAGTCAAGGCGAGTGGGATGCCGGTGCAAGTGACAAGGGGCTCGATGGACAGGGACTGAGAGAGACTTGCCGGTGGTCAGGATCGTGGGATGAGGTAACACGTGTCGACATCAAGAAGTCGTGCTTTGAGAAGTGTACAAGGTGGTTTCCTGGTTTGGGTCTCAAAAATGGTGGCGGCGATTGGAGGTGCACATGGCACCATCGCGGAGCTTGCGTTGAGTGCAAGCAAAGTTGTAAAGGGCTCGATGGCATTCGGGCGATGAGGAAAAAGATGGATGGCTATGCCCCCGGTGGTAGGTGGGTGTGTTATGTAGGTCAATGGTAGAGTGGTCATGTGGACAATAGACCCTAGGCCTATATGAGACCTAAGGAGACGTGTGGCTAGTGGGAGAGGTGCCTCTCTTCCCATTAGCCTTGTGTTAGGACTCTATTCAAAGTGCTAGGAGAGGACTTCATGTTTTAGAGGAGAGTAGTGGGTGTGTGAGAGACATCTCTTGCTCTTCCAAATAGTGGGAGGAAGTGGGTGGCTTCCTAGCCTTGTACCTATGGATCTTGTAAGCACCTTTCTATGATATGAGAAGTATTTTTGTGCTCAAGATTTCCCTCTTCACTTGAATCCCGAAATTCCCTTTTTCTTATTTTTGGGGCAATTTTCATGGTGATTTTCGATCTCACTTTTGGACAAGTTTTTGACCCAGATTTCTTAAGAAACTTGTTGCTAGGATGAGCTAGAACAATCCTTTATGGATCCTTGATCAAATCAATAGCTCTAGCACCTTTGATTTGAAGGATTTCTCAAGTTTTCCCTTTTTGGTGTTCTTGGCACAAGATCTGAAATTCGTGATGATTTCTTGAGCCAATTGAGATGATCTCCTAGTTTTAGGGTCGTGATGTGATGAGGATTCACTGGTCCAAAAATCGCATCATTTGGTATTCGTTTGATTAGGTTTTGGAGAAGATTTGCCAAAAACCCAAAAGTTTCTGCTGCTCTATCGGGGTCGATCGGCACCGCCGATGACCAGGACCGGCACTGCCGGTGGGTCTCAGAACCCCGCACCGGCAGTGCCAATGGGTCTGGGGCCAACCAGCACTGCCGATGTCCCTAAACGGCACTACCAGTAGTGGTCCAATAAGGTCAAGTTTTTGGTGAATCTCTTGACTTGTTTGAGTCCTTGTTGTTTCCGCTGTGTTTGTATGCTATGGTTGATCACTCCTAGGGCTAGTACATCACGAGTAGGTGTGTGTAGTCTTGGTGATCGGTTTCGAGATTGGCTTGGGTTGTTTTTGCGATATAGGTCAAGTTCTCTTGGATAATTTTGATTGGCACCCATTCACCCCCCGCTCTGGTTGCCTTCTCAGTCCTTCAGAATCTCACGAAGTTGGGGTCTCACAAACCAAAGTGACGACAAAACTGTTATGAACAGAATAATCTAAGAAAAATAACCCTAATGGTGTGGTCGCGGCTGTATATGAAGACCCTAAGGTCATGCAAGACCCTCTGGACGCGCCCCTAATTGGGCTCAGCAGGATACAAAGCCCAAAGACCCAAAACAGGCGATGCAGCACCGACACAGATTCTAGACCCTCTCTTGTTTTGATGATTCCCGATGACTCCGAGTGAATTTTGATATGAGGCCAGCGGCATTGGAAAGCTATTCTGCTTATCTTTCTGTGCATATGTAGAACGTCCAAATCAGAGTCTGTATGTGTCTTGAGTGTCCGTTTTAGTGCAGACTGGTCCTGGGCCCTGAAACAAACTCGAAGTCGGTTTTGATTGGGCCTCTACCTTGGCTTCCAAGCCCTTGCTGGTCCTCCATGTTCCCTAGTACTTATCCCATCATCTCCTGGTTCTCTCCATGGTTCCTTATTATAAAATAATCATTATGTTGCAAACCATTCTCAAAAGTAACATATAGCGAACAACATAGGAACCAGCTCACCTCAAAATTTAGTCATCGTGCACGAGCTCTAGTCATTGGACCTTGCAAGTCTAGAATTAGAGAAGTGTTGTGTGTATCCATAGAAGTGATGTCCATATCAATATGCTCAGTGGAAACTCTCAACAAGCAAACGAAAACATCTTACCAAGCTCTTACAAAGTTTTTAACAGCAAGGTAAAGGATACCAGGAAGAATGTGATCCAACGATTACAAGGGTCAGAACCTACGCCGTTCAGAAGCATATATATGTGGAGCCTGGAAGACAAGTTATATTGTAGCAAGGATTAGCAAAATTTCAATTCAGAAATTGCAAAACTTAATAATAGTCTCAAGCTAGTCTATGTCACCAGTCTAAACTTGTCTTGGACCTAGTTCACGTAAGCAAGTAAATAACTCAACAAAGGACGCAAAGGCAGCAAACAATTCTCAAATTCTTCCTTTCCTTTTTCTACTTTCTATTTTTTTGTGTGGCTTTTTTGTTGTGCACTTTTGCCTTTTTCTTTTCTTTTCTTTTGAATCAGAAATGCAGTAAGAATTATAAGTTTTACAACCCAAAGGTACACCTGAACAATTTTTCTTGTTACAAGTGCAGCAAAAGTATTTTTGCAACAGCACAACTAAAACAGCCCTCTATAACAAGATCAAACACTAATTGGTTGGCTTGTGTTGAAACTGAGGTAGTAGCAGAACAGTCTAATTTTCTCTCACAGGAAAGTAGAAGGCTAGACGTTAAAGAAATATTTAGTGCACACAATTCTAGTAGTACTATTCTCTCAACGTGTGCAACACTGATTTTTTTTCTCTTGATTGTCCTTGACAAGAATATGCACGACTCAAACAAGACCAAATAACAAGGACTAGACCAGCAACATAATGACATTGTAGGGACTAAAATTCAGAGAAGTAAACTAAACTAAAAATTGTAGGGCACAAGGAGGATTTAGAACAACGGAAACACGACAAACAAATATTTTTGTAGGGCAATTTTCTGGATTTTGGGACTGAATAAAAAAAAGAAATAAGGGTGAATCTAACTCTATACCTGAAGCTCTGATCACCACTTGATGTGGACAAGGGTTCCCGATCTTTTGAAAGTGAGGCGCTCCTTCCCGAAGGATCGAGGTCCCAAAGGTGCTGATAACGCAGACACTTGATAATACAACAATAGTCCAAATTTATGTTTAATTATTACATCAAAGTGTAGCAGAAATACAAGTTCATGATGTTTTGAAAATAGTGGAAGCAAATAACGATAAGAGCTACGAGCTCGATGATACAACATAGTGATGATTCATGCCCGAGGAACCATCACTCTAGCAGCACACAACAGTCACTACGGCGGCAGGTCAGACTCCCAGTGGGCAGTCCAACCCTCAGGGACCTGCATGTCCCAAGGCAACACATCTACAGACAATTCTATCTCTTCAGTACCTAAAGACCATAGAGGCACAAAGCCTGAGTACTAATTACTCAACAAGACTTACCCATCAAAAACCTAGACATGCATTGGCTCTAATAGGATGGCTTGTTGAAAAGACTCGCACTAAGCAACCTATTAGTTCTATCAAGTTTTAATTGTCATTTAAAAGGGGATGAGCTGAATTATAACTTTAGTGGCAGCATAAGATAATAATAACAACAGTATATAAAGTAAGTACAACATAAGAGCTCTAATAATAATAATAATAATAATAATAATAATGATGATAATAATAATCAGCAATAACCAACATAAACCATATTCATAGTATCATGTGCAACTACTGTTGGCGGTTCTTAAGCCTAACAGGGAAAATATGCAAGCATACAGATGTCGACGTAGTTTTCACCCAGGAGTATTCCAGAGTATCGATTTTCACAGGGAACGAGTAAAGTGTCACTTCTAATCTATCAAGTCCTAGCAATGAGGGTGCAGAACAAAGTGTACTCTATAGGGAGAAAAAGTCCCCGGGCCAGACAATCTAATGTAGTGAACCTTCTCCAAGTAACTTAGTGAGAATTCTATTTCCAAATATCTACTTCGGGGCACGATAATGATCCACAGGTAAGGGTCGGTAACTAACCTCATGTACTAGTGGGCACGTTAACGCTAGACAACCCTGCTTGAGACTTCCTGAACATGGTGGAATTCAATATTGGACGGACATGGCTGTCACCACCTGCCGCCTACCACACAGCCCGTGGGGACGAATGCAAAGCCAGGAAAGCTAAGTCTAAATACCACATCTAAACATATACTTTCATACCAGTTCTAGAATTGGTAAGCATAACAAGATAATGCTACAAAGCAATAAAAAGTTATGCACGAGGATCCCGCAGAATAAAAGGATAGAAATACTCACTTTTTATTACTTGGGCAAGAATTCTACTACATGTTACCTGGCCCCAAAGACGAGGGAGATTACTCATGCAGGAGCTTCGATCCCCGAGGCACAAGTTGAAGGAGCCAGCATCCTGAACTCCTCCTCCTACACCTCTACTCTTCTACTTGGGTAAAACTTGGGACTAATGCTTATTTCTTCTCTATTCCTCTCACTTTTGCCGAATTACCCCTTATTTATAGGTGGTGAAGACTTGGCGGGTACTTGTAGGTGAGGGAGAGCCGATTGGCAAAAGTTCCCCCGCTGGGCGGCGGGCCACGTCGGGCGGCCACACGATTGAGTTGGTTTCCGACCGCCATCCCTCGGACTGCTCAGATTTGGTCCGGATGATGGTTGTTGGGTCGGTTTTCAGCCGCCTTATCCACTTGGTGTCGGTTGGCATGATGGGCCACGTGGGCTGGACACCCCAGGAGGAAAAGTCCCAGGCCGGGCGGTAGCCCATTTTTGGTGCCGACCCCCTCCGGGTCATGTCTTCACTTGTCCAAGTTGTGCCACGTGGATGCCTCCTTTACTTGTCCACTTTTTACCCTCCTTAGTCCAGGGATGGAAAACGGCCTCATGGTGGAGTATTTTGCAGGGTCAGCTGGGTCGGATGGTTCAGCCTGATGAGACTCTATTTTAACCAGCCGGATGGCTGATTTCAGCCTGATATGACCCTGTCAGCTGAGTTCTGATTTCAGCCGTCACGACCCTGCCCGGACCCTGATTTCAGCCTCATACGACCCTATCGGCCGGTTGTTTTACGGCAGGATCGGCCGATGGGGCGTTTCTTCATATTTTTACCTAATTTTGGCCCTTTTGAACCTGCAAACACATATATCACCAAAACTCGTAGAACTTTATTAGTTTAAACAAATATTCATGAAACTTTGGTCTTTACCGTGCATTTCCCGACAAGTTGGTGGCCGATATTGGGTTTTAAGGGCCACCAACACCTCCCCAAGCTTGAACCTTTGCTCGTTCCGAGCAAATTAAAATTTGGAAGTGATGGATCAGGAGTTGCTTCAATATTAGAGCCCTGCAAGGACCAAGTGCACAAACACATACTCCTACAACATAGGGATAATAGTAAACCAGCACAAGTTGATCACTAAGTCTTTATCATTGTAAGTGGGGCGGTTGGAACTCAGAACAACTAGTTTAGATTTTGTCACTTAACCTCCTACATGATCATGAGTCCAAAGTTTTTGTAATGCTGCATAAGATTGAAAATTTTCCCTCTTGGTGCAATCCTTCACTATGACTCTCATCTCTCAAAAAGTGTATTTCCTCACCATGTGCTCATCATACTCTATGAAATTTGGCTTTATATGTGGAGCTTGATAGGATGGCACATCTAGTATGCATATTTTGTTAAGTTAAGAGATGGTCCTAGCGAAAAGACTTTGCACTTTCTCATTCCAACCATTTGGAAATAATGTCCAGGGGAGAGGGAGAGAATGGGCTCACGCAAAGGAGTGGACTAGCACAATAGCAAAAATCTTTATCAAAGATTGGATTTTTGTGCTAGAGTGAAAGGATGGTCCTTTATTTTTGCTCAATGAATTTAATGAACCATGAAACTTGACATTTGTACATCTATTAGAGCTGATATTTTTTTCTCATTTTTTCTTTCTTTCTTTCTTCTTTTTCAGCTCTCATAGTGTAGGGAAGCTAGTTCAATGGTTCAAATATTTTTGTGAACTTTTTCTGAGCATTTATTTTGGGAGGACCAAAATCTTTCTTGTAGGATCAAGGTTTTCACAAAGGAGAGATTTTTGGCTAACATGCTTGGTGAAGTGGATGCTTGAATCCAATGTGGAAACCATATAACCAAGCATGATTATTTGAAAACTCAAAGATAACGCAAAGGAAAATGACTGGCTTTGAAAGTGCAAGTCCCTCATATGGATCAAATCCTAACCAAACTCAATGCATACATCGATGGCATAAAAGTGGGTTCACAATTAATATCTGGCCTTGGTAGGAATTTTTCTATCATAGAAAAGATATACACTAAGTAGGGGTGTTTTTATTACAGCATGGTTTTGAAAGAAATCATTGGACTCTAATCATAAGGAGATCATAGACTCATGCAAAACATGCTATATCATGAATTCCAACAACTAGACTTGGTGTTTATTAGCCATTTTGCACCCACTAAAACATAGAGAGACTAGCTTTGTCATCATGCCGGTCTACCATTACCCACCAAAATGAAGAGTAGAGGTTATATACTTGAGACTCACAGGGAGCTAACAGAGCAACTATTCATCATTTCCATGGGCAAGGTAGAGACTAAGTTCTCAAATTTTATTTGAAAAGGAAAATATTTTTATTCTTTTTGGTTATGCAAATTTTTATGATTTTCTTCAAAAATTGAAAAAAAATCTTTTTGGGTTTTTGATGAGGACATCACTCCTAAGGATACATGTGACACTCCTCCAATTCTGGACTTGCAAGGTCCAATGACTAGAGCTTGTGCACGACGACTAAATTTTTAGGTGAGCTCGTTCCCACGTTCTTCATTATATGTCACTTTTGAGAATGATTTGCTACCTAATGATTATATTGTAATTAGGAACCATGGAGAGGACAAGGAGATGATGGGATAAGGACTTGGAGACATGGAGGACCAGCAAGGACGTGGAAGCCAAGGTGGAGGCCCAACCGAAACCGACTTCGAGTCTGTTTCGGGGCTCAGGACCAGTCTGCACTAAAATGGATGCTCAGGACGCATACTGACTCGGATTTGGACGTTCTACATATGCACGGAAAAACAAGAAGAAGACCTTTCCAATGCCACTGGTCTCATATCAAAATTCATCCGGAGTCAGCAGGAATCGTTGAAACAAGAGAGGATCTAGAATCTGTTTCGGTGCTGCATCGCCTGTTTTTGGCCTTTGGGCTTCGTATCTAGTTGCGCCCAATTAGGGGCGCGTCTAGAGGGTCTTGCACGACCCTAGGGTCTTTATATACAACCGCCACCGCACCATTAGGGTTCGAGTTTCGCTTAGATTATCCTGTTCATAACAGTTTTACCGTCATCATGGTTTGTGAGACCCCAACTTCATAAGAATCATAATACATCTGCAATTGTGTTGCATTCTTCTTTGTTCTTGCTTGTGTTCTTGATTCGCAGGCAGGGATTAGCCTTCTCGGCGAGGTCAATCATTTTAGGATGGTTGATAACCAGAGGAGATGTCGTGCTGCGATTGCGGGGTTTAGAACGTGCTGTTCTGAAGCCAGATCGATTTGTGTTTCACCTTCGACCAAATCAATGTATCCAGAACCTTTCAGAAGATTGGGAACCCTTGTCCACATCAAGTGGTAATCAGAGTTTCAGGTGCACCGTCAGGTTCACACTACCCTCAGTTAATTTCGTTTTGTGTTCATCCTATCGTCCACAGAAAAGGCCAAATATTTTTTCCCTTCGCCCATAACCACGTGTTTAGCCTTTGCATATTTTAGTTTCAGAGTCCATAGTGTTGAGTTTGTGCCCTACTTATTGTTTAGTCGCTGGTTTAGTTTGTGTTTTTGTCATCAGTAGTGTTTGCCTTACAACCCTAGCCGCCATCCCCTTCAGCATCCTCTGCTTTGTTGGCTTTTTGTGCTAAGGTTGATTGATCGACACACCTTGCCTAGTCCCATCCTAATCCCACCCTGAACACATCGTCAACACCCCGGATGAATCCCCACAAATTCCACTTTCCTCTACCTCCACGCCGCCAAAAAAAATCCTACCCGATTCCATACCCGACCCCAAACCCGACTCGGGTTTCTAGAAAACCGACTCCGATCCCCCTTCGGTAAAACGGGCATAACTTTTCGCTCGGTTGTCCGTTTTTCGCTCGATTTCTGGAAAACCGACTCCTACCCCCCTACGCCCTGTGTGCCCTCACCAAAAAATTCAAAAAAAATCGGGAAGATAAAGAAAAAATTGATTTAAGTTTAAACCCGACTTTTTCTGCAACTTCAAGATTTTCTGTAGGCCACATCCTACCTCTATTTGAGCTGAAATTTTCTGTGGATTCTCCTCCATTTTTAGTGAGTTGGATAAAAATATCAAAAAAATAAAATAAAAAAAAATTTGGAATTTCTACTAGTGCTACATCTAGCCCCTTGAAATTTCTGGATTTGGCTGCTTTGCACTTAGCCCCCTGTTATCGCCTGTTGTGCCTTTGTCTCCTTATTTTTACTTTGCTATTACTACTGTTCTATGACATACCTAGACCAGCAACTAGGGACAAGTTACTTGGGTACTTATTCAGCTTTACTATCTGTTTTTGATTTGTGTGCCACTCACATATATATATTTGGCCTTTCCTAGCTCTACATATTTCTTCTGGACAGCACATAGGTTATTTTTTGACCCTTGCAATCGTGGAACACATCTCTCTGGTATCCTTTGCTTTGCTTTTCAGAACTTTGTAAGAGCTTTGTAAGGAGTTTCCTTTTGCTGTGTTGAGAGGCACCACTGCTTAGCTGTTTTGTTGGGATAACCTTCACTATTTGTTTCCTGTTTTGGTTTTTGTGATGGCAGGAAGTGACGACGGAGAGATGGCTTCACCCTCACAATTTGCTAAGTGCGTGAGCCAAGAGCAGCTCCAGAAGGCTTTGCAGGCTGCTCAGAGTGATTTGGCAGAGACGATCACCAGAGCCGTTACTGATGCGGTTAGCAAGCTTCACATTGGATAAAGCATCAAGCGATTGGAGAAGCGGGTCTCTAAGTTAACCGATCAGGTGGTCGCGTTGAAGACCGCTCCCAAAACCAACGATACGAACACCAATAACAACAACAACGACGTTGAAGATGTCCATGATGAAGACACGGTGTATAAGGCTAATGGCACCGTGGATCGGTCAGCTACAAGGACCGCATGATTATGACGTCATTTGCAACATAATACTCAAGGTATGGGTGGTTTCCATAACTACAATCATCGTTCACACGGTAACTATGCTCCAGATGACCCGTATGCTAAAATTAAGTTTTCAATTCCTTCGTTTTTGGGTCAGTATGATGGTGATGTTTATCTTGATTGCGAGATGACTGTAGAACAAAAATTTAATGCCCACCTTGTTCCTGAACAACATAGTGTTAGACAAGCTACTAGTGAGTTTAAGGACTTTGCTATTGTTTGGTGGAGTGGTCTAGCTGCTGAAACTGATTTGCCTACTACTTGGGAAGAGCTTAAGGTAGCAATGCATGATTGTTTTGTTCCTCCTCCTTTTTATTGAGAGATTCATAATAAACTACAGCGTTTAGAACAAGGAGATAAAACTATTCAGGAGTACTTTAGTGAGCTTCAGAAGGGTTTGATTCGTTGTGCTGTAGTTGAAAAAGTAGAGGATCAGATTTGTCACTTTTATTCTGGTTTAAGAAAACAAATTAGGACATCATTGATTATAAAGAATATTATACCCTCACCCAGTGTTTCCAGTATGGTATGCTTGTAGAGAAAGAATCACAGGGACTTTTCCAGGCTTTTGAGGAGTACAGCAAGTCAAGGAACTCCTACCCCCCCCCCCCCCCCCACGCTCAACGGGGACTTCGGGGTTGCCCAGGCCATCTTTCTGGCCACCCCCACCAGCAGCTACCAAGGGAACCAGTGTTGTTTCTGCAGCCCCAAGATCAGCCCCTGCACCTTCTACGCGCTCAGGTAAAACTTCTGTGCAGGTACCAGCTAGTAGTGCCTCCTCTATTGCTTCGACGGGGCGCACTACAGGGATTCAATGCCACTGCTGCCATGGACTTGATCATGTGTAGAAAGATTGTCCAAGTAGGCGGGCATATATGGCGACAGACGATTGCGGTTACATGAGCACCTCCAATGTGGAGGATGAGGAGGAGGACGTCGCTGCCACCAGTAGTGACCTCGTCCTTGGAGGTGGAGACACCACGGGATACATGAACATTATTGTTCAACGTGTCCTTAGCACACAAGTTCATCAGCCCGAGACAATGCAGTGCCACAACTTGTTCTAGATTTTCTTCGTCATCAAGAACCGCCAAGCACGTGTCATCACTGATGGAGGAAGCTGCAATAACTTGGTGAGTTCGGATGTGGTCAACAAGCTTGCTTTGACCACACGTCCACATCCACATCCGTACTACATTCAGTGGTTAAACAACTCTGGCAAAGCTAAGGTAAACAACTCTTATGTGGATTCTGTTGATTGTGATGTCGTACCCATGCAAGCATGTTCACTTTTATTGGGTAGACCTTGGGAATTTGATAATGATGTTGTACACCATGGTAGAAGTAATAAGTACACTTTTATACATAAAGGTACTAAAATTACTTTGTTACCAATGACCCCTGCTGAAATTGTACAAGCTGATTTAGAAAGAGCTGCTAGTTTGAAAAATAAAGGTCCTGAAATTCAACAACCTGTTAATTCTAATTCTACACCTAGTAATGTTAATGATTCTTCAAGTTCTAAGGGTGCTGGAATTAAATTACAAGGTCGTTCATGTCTTGCAACAAAATCTGAGCTTGCTGAAATTTCTGATAATGATGATATTTGCTATGCTTTGATATGCAAAGAAGCTTTGTTTTCGCTTGATGATATTGCTTCTAGTGCTTTGTCTCCTGTTGTCACTAACCTTTTGCAGGAGTATGAGGATGTTTTTCCAGCTGAGATACCCCCGGGATTGCCACCTTTGAGAGGGATTGAGCATCAAATTGATTTGATTTCAGGTGCTACTTTGCCAAACCGTGCTGCTTATAGGACCAACCCTGAGGAGACTAAGGAGATACAACGACAAGTTCAAGACCTTTTGGATCGTGGGTATGTTCATCAATCACTTAGTCCTTGTGCTGTTCCTGTACTTTTGGTTCCTAAGAAAGATAGTACTTGGCGTATGTGTGTAGATTGTCGAGCCATTAATAACATTAAAATTAGGTATTGTCATCCTATTCCTAGGCTAGACGACATGCTTGATGAGTTATGTGGTGCTATAATTTTCACTAAAATTGATTTGTGTAGTGGCTACCATCAAATTAGAATGAAACTTGGAGACGAATGGAAAACAGCTTTCAAAACCAAATTTGGATTATATGAGTGGTTAGTAATGCCTTTTGGTTTAACTAATGCACCTAGTACTTTCATGCGCTTGATGAATTAGGTTTTAAGAGCTTTCATTGGCAAATTTGTGGTAGTTTACTTTGATGATATCTTGATTTATAGCAAATCCATAGATGAACATATGAACATAGATTAACAGCTGTTTTTGATGCTTTACGAGATGCACGTTTATTTGGTAACCTTGAGAAGTGCACCTTTTGCACGGATAAGGTATCTTTTCTTGGCTATGTTGTGACTCCACAGGGAATTGAGGTGGATGAGGCAAAGATTGAAGCCATAAAGAGCTGGCCTGTGCCAAAATCTATCACACAGGTGAGGAGTTTTCTTGGTCTTGCAGGTTTCTACCGCTGCTTTGTCAAAGATTTCAGCACCATTGCTGCACCTTTGCATGAGTTGACAAAGAAGGGCGTTGATTTCCATTGGGGTAAGGTACATCATGAGTCTTTTGATGCTTTGAAGGATAAACTTACACATGCACCATTGCTGCAATTACCTAATTTTGATAAGATTTTTGGGCTTGAATGTGATGCTAGTGGTATAGGCATTGGTGGTGTTTTGATGCAAGATAGTAAACCTGTTGCATACTTTAGTGAGAAAATTACTGGGTCTGTTTTGAATTACTCCACGTATGATAAGGAATTGTAATGCACTTGTACGTTGTTTAGAGACGTGGCGTCATTATTTGTTTCCCAAAGAATTTGTTATTCATTCT
This sequence comes from Eleusine coracana subsp. coracana, assembly GCA_032690845.1. Classification (NCBI taxonomy): domain Eukaryota; kingdom Viridiplantae; phylum Streptophyta; class Magnoliopsida; order Poales; family Poaceae; genus Eleusine; species Eleusine coracana. The sequence goes on from CM064418.1 coordinate 37,835,039, forward strand.
GATCATGAATCACTTAAGTATATTCGTTGTCAATGTAATTTGAACCGTAGACATGCTAAATGGATTGAGTTTATTGAGTCTTTTTCTTACATTATTAAACATAAGAAAGGGAAGGATAATGTAATTGCTGATGCTTTATCTAGGCGCTATACTTTATTGTCTCAACTTGATTGTAGAATTTTTGGACTTGAGGCAATTAAAGAATAATATGCTGCTGATGTTGATTTTAAGGATGTATTGCTGCATTGTAAAGAAGGTCATGCATGGAACAAATTTGTGTTGACTGATGGATTCTTGTTTAGAGCTAACCACCTATGCATTCCAGTTGGTTCTGTTCGTCTTTTGTTGTTACAGGAGGCGCATGGAGGTGGATTGATGGGTCATTTTGGTGCGAAGAAGACGGAGGATATTTTGGCCATACACTTCTTTTGGCTAAGGATGAGGAAAGATGTTGAGCGCTTTGTTGCTCGCTGCACTACATGTCAAAAAGCTAAGTCTCGTTTGTATCCACATGGTTTATACATGCCACTTCCTGTTCCTTCTATTCCTTGGGCGGATATTTCTATGGACTTTGTTTTAGGACTGCCTAGGACTAAGAGGGGGAGTGATAGTATTTTTGTTATTGTGGATAGATTTTCTAAGATGACACACTTTATACCATGTCATAAGACTGATGATGCTAGTTATATTGCTGATCTCTTTTTCAAAGAAATTGCACGTTTGCATGGTATGCCTTCTACTATTATTTTAGATCGTGATGCAAAATTCTTGAGTCACTTTTCGCGCACACTTTGGAATAAGTTGGGTACAAAGTTGTTGTTTTCTACAACTTGTCACCCACAAACTGATGGACAAACTGAGGTGGTGCACCGCACTTTGGGTACTATGTTGAGAGCTATTTTGAAGAAAAATTTGAAGCAATGGGAAGAATGTTTACCTCATGTTGAGTTTGCATATAATCGGGTAACACATTCTACTACCAAGATAAGTCCTTTGAAGGTAGTGTATGGTTTTGATCCCCGTACTCCACTTGATTTACTTCCTCTACCTATTCATGAGAGAGTTCATGTTGATGCTAAGGAGCGTGCTGAATTTATTTTGAAAATGCATGAGACCACTAGACTTAGCATTGAAAAGATGAATGACAAGTATAAAATTGCTGGTAGTAAAGGTAGAAAAGATGTAAAATTTGATGTAGGAGATTTAGTATGGTTACACTTGAGAAAGGATAGATTTCCAGATTTGAGAAAGTCTAAATTAATGCCTAGAGCTGATGGTCCTTTCAAAATAATTGAGAAGATTAATGATAATGCATACAAACTTGAGTTGCCTCCCGAGTTCGGGGTTAGTCCTACTTTTAATATTTCAGATATGAATCCATACTTGGGAGAAGAGAATGAGCTTGAGTCGAGGATGACTCCACTTCAAGAGGGGGAGGATTATGAGGACATCACTCCTAAGGATACATGCGACACTCCTCCAATTCTAGACTTGCAAGGTCCAATGACTAGAGCTCGTGCACGACGACTAAATTTAGAGGTGAGCTCGTTCCTACGTTCTTCATTATATGTTACTTTTGAGTTGCCTCCTGAGTTTCTGGACTTTAGCTCGTGCACGACTAAATTTGCAAGGGCCACGTCGGGCAGCCGGGCATGCCGGGCGGCATGCACTACCGGGCGGCCACACGATTGAGTCGGTTTCCGACCGCCTTCCCTCGGATGACTCAGATTTGGTCCGGATTATGGTTGTTGGGTCGGTTTTCAACCGCTTTGTCCACTTGGCATCGGTTGGCATGATGGGCCAAGTGGGCTGAACACTCCGGGAGGAAATGTCCCAGGCCGGGCGGCGGGGTAGGATGGGTGGCCTGGCAGGACGGGCGGCGGCCCATTTTTGGTGCCGACCCCCTCTGGTTCATGTCTTCACTTGTCCAAGTAGTGCCACGTGGATACCTCCTTTACTTCTCCACTTTTTACCCTCCTTAGTCCGGGGATAGAAAACGGTCTCATGGTGGAGTGTTTTGTAGGGACGGCTAGGTCGGATGGTTCAGCCTGATGAGACTTTGTTTTAACCAGCTGGGTGGCTGATTTCAGCCTGATATGATCTTGTTGGCTGAGTTCTGATTTCAGCCATCATGACCCTGCCCGGGCCCTGATTTCAGCCTCATACGACCCTGTCGGCCGGCTGTTTTACGGCAGGATCGGGTGACGGGGTGTTTCTTCATGTTTTTATCTAATTTTGGCTCTTTTGAACCTGCAAACACATATATCATCAAAACTCGTGAAACTTTATTAGTTTAAACAAATAGTCATGAAACATTGGTCTTTACCTTGCATTTCCCGATAGGTTGGTGGCCGATATTGGGTTTTAAGGGCCACCAACAACTACGCGATGACTCAGTGACCAAGCGTACTCATTACTACGAGAGACAACAATTGCAATTGATTTACACCAGCTAGGAAAACCCAAAACACATGACACATACGCACCAATTAAGGTCGTATATGGCAACCTTTCACAATAAACACTTACACCTTCACCCGGATCCAGTGATGTCGAGTGGGCATGCCGTCCTACCAGTAGTACTTCACAGTATGGACCGCCCACTCCAGCAGCAGAAGAGTCAAAAGACTAACACACCATAGCCGTGTTCCAATGCCTGTTCAAAACTTGATCAAGGGGCTGACCATGGACGGATCCTAGGGTGGGCAAGGCAGGGCTACCACAGTCAACACCCAAGTGTTGCTGCAAACCTATACATGCATAATCCCAGTCTGGCCATACATCAAAAGTAAATTTCTTTTATAAGTTCAAATTTAGTGATCAAGTCTATTCCATAGTAATAATTTGTACCAAAACTATTAATCTTTAAGCATAGCAGTTTAGTATCGAGCCTACCAAGGTTCCAATAATAGTAGCATAGGTGATTTGGGTAACATGCACGGTGGGTTCCAATCAACTCCTACGACCTAATGCAACAATTAAACATAGACACTAGTAGTGATATAAACTAGTAAACTTTAAAAAGAGGCAAATGCAAACCGGGGCTTGCCTGGATCAACACTAGTGTTAGCAACTGTAGACTCTGGCTCTTCGGACTCTTGGTCCTGCTGGACATCCGGCTCCTGCTCCTGAGTGTTGTTACCTATTTGATGAACAATGGGTTAACGGTATTGTCGCAACACCGTTGCATGCAATGATATGATGGATGCATAATGCATTAGTGATTTAGTGTTAACAATCTTATTAATTTGTTCTCGAAGCCATATGCTTCAGAGAAGCAATTTAGATCTTCATTATTTTATGTGTGTTAACCATTAATTAGGGTTATAGTAGTTTTATGAACAATAGTGCAACAAGTGATTCTGGACTTGAGTGATTTATCATGAACAGAGACCAGTATGAACTTCAGTTTTACTAAATTATGGCTTCTGGACATTGGTATTTTAATTACTATCATTTATTCAAGTTAAAACATTAATTAATTATAGAGTATAAAAATATTGCGCAAATGACTTAACCAAAAATCAGGGTGGTGTATTATCATGGAATAACAGTGCATGCCAAAAAAAAAGATTTAAATTATATTCCTAGAATTTCTGGTGAATTAATAAGTGTTTTAATAATAAAACAAACCAGTAAACTTCCAGTACAGAGACATCAGTTTATGATTGTACGACAATGAAGCATTTTATGTGTAACCCAACAAAATTTATTTGGGCCTCATTGGACTTATAGTTTAATTACTATGATTTTTGGAAGTTATCAGCATTTTCTGGAAAAATTTTTTGGGTTTTCCTGGCTTATTCACTAATACGTGGTGCCATGTCACCAGCCACGTTAGGCCACGTAGCAGCCACGTAGGCACCAATCAGCTGAGCGCATTAGCAGCGCTGCCGGAGGAGGCAGAGCTGGCCGGAGGGCTCGCCGTCGGCGTCGCGCATCGAAAGTTTGCCGTGAGCGTGCGGGAGTGTGCACACAACGAGGCGCACGCGTCGGTGTAGGTCGCGGGGATCAGAACTCATTGGAGCTGGTCGTCGGCAAGAGGCGGCGGAAAGACGATGTTTGGCGGCTTTGCGTTTAACGCTCGGGGCAGGAAACTAAACGTCGTCTTCGCCCACAGGTTCACGGCGACATGCAGGGACTCAGCATCGTGGTCGTTGGCGTCGAGGAGGACCAGAAGATAGCTCTCGTGACGGAGGAGAGTGCAGCCAGAGAAAATGGTGTGTCGCGGCCTCGTGAGAAGAAAACAAGGGGGAAAAGTGGTTAGGTATGCTCAAAAACAAGTTGCGCTCAAGTTCGAAGAGAATCAGGGGCCAGGCTCACCAATTTGGGCGAATTTGAAGTCAGCGCCAATGGAGTTTGGCCGGGAGCAAATTGTCAGTTTTCTCTAATTGACTCGAATTCGATCGCGGTTTGGCCGAGCGATGAACATGGGGAGTGGGAGGGGGGTTGCGCGCAGCTGGCTGTGCCCTGGGCTCGGCTGGGGAATGTAGGAATGGCCAGGAAACGAGCTCGAGCTCGAGGTGTTTGGGGAAGAAAATAGGCAGAGGGGAGATGGTTTTATAGGTGATTAAGCTCGGTTCTTCGATCAGAAACCTGGGGCGGGGAAGTGCACATGGTTTTGCCCGGCGTTGGGAGACCGGGGGTGGTCGGGCACGAAGAAACATGCCGGTGCAGCAGTGGGGTTCCGTCGGCATTGGGCAGAGCAAAAAGGCGACTCGCCTTGGTGGCTGTTTGTGGCGTGCGTGAGGCCGGGGAGCAGAAAAGGGAGTGCTGGGTGGGCAGCAGCAACGTGACGGGATGATATCGCGCATGTTTTCGAGGTGTGCTGGTGCGGTGGGGGCAGTCGGAAGCCAAAAGTGAGGGGAGCGGCAATGGCCATGGTGGCAGAGGCATCAGCCTCGTGCAGGACGAAAGGGATGCGGAGCAGTGGCAGCTAGCAGCAAGGCGGTAGTGACTACATGACGGCGCGATCATACGCGTGGTTCGAAGTGTGTCAGGGCGACAAGGGCTGTTGGGCGCCGGGAAATTAAGCGGCAGCGAGAGCAGCCGGGGCGGCCTCTTGCAGGGTGAAAGGCAACGTGGGATAGTGGCCGCTAGTGGCTGGATGGCAGTGGCGATGCGGAGGAACAGTGCCGGCGAAGTGATAGCGGTCGAACGGGAGGGGAGCGGCGAGTCCCGAGGTGGTGGCGGCAAGGGATGAGCGCGGGCGCACGCGCGTGGGAGGAAGCGACTGGAGGAAGAAGACAGGCAACTTTTGCAGAAAAGACCTCCACCTTTTGATTTGTTTACAAAAAGGTCCTCAGTTCCATAAAACTACCATTTAAAAATAGTTCTAGAAGTCCAATTAAGCTAAAATTTTGTATTTGGGCTTCTAAGATTATGAGGAATTTATTAGTGAAGTCCATTTGGTCGGATAGCAAATAATTAAATTGGAATTAAAATTTAAAGTTAATTCACTTTTAGGCTTAAATTAATTAATTGGGGTTATTCCTAATAGGATAAAATTTCCAATTCTTGACTAAAATTCTATTTTTATTAGTTAAAAAAATTCTGATGGAATTACTTGGCTTGTGTTTTATAGTAGAATTTTAAAGTTCTTCACATTTTTGCTTGCAGGGATTTTACTTAGCTTAAGGAAATTCAAAAATTTCAAATTGCTCTATTATTTTATGCTTTGCTTGAGTTCAAATTTTATGCTTCTCATGATGGTTAAATGGAAGTGAGACACCTGGGTGTCACAGCCCTCCCTCCTTAAAGAAATCTTGTCCCGAGATTAAGAACAAAGCAGACTAGAGAGGGGCATGATTAAAATTTACCTGAGAACATAGACTAGAATTTCGGGTATTGGGTACTCAGAAATTCCTCAGATTCCAGGTGGATTCATCTTCGGAGTGATTACTCCATTGCACTTTGTAGAATTTGATGGTTCTTTTGTGGGTTACACGTTCTTTCTCATCACGGATTCTTATTGGTTGCTCGAAGTATGTGAGGTCTGGTTGAAGATGATTATACTCTTCCAAGACAACATCTATTGGAGGTTTGAGACATCGTTTCAGTTGTGATACATGAAACATGTTGTGAACTCCAGACAGATTAGTAGGTAGCTCTAGCTTGGAGGCTACATGTGCACATCTCTCCAATATTTTGAATGGGCCAATATAGCGGGGTGCTTTGATTCCAAAGCGTTCAATGCGCTTCATTGGTGATACTCGGAGATAGACAAAATCATCCTTGTTGAAAAACAATGGCCTTCATCGTCGGTTTGCATATTTTTCTTGACGACATTTAGCAGCTTTGAGATTTGCTTGAATGGTTCGAACTTTTTCCTCAGCTTCATTGACAAGGTCAGGGCCAAAAGTTACTCTTTCTCCAGATTCAGACCAGTTTAATGGTGTCCTACAACTCTGATTGTAGAGTGCTTCAAAGGGAGACATTTTTACATTCTCTTGGTAACTGTTGTTGTATGAGAATTCCGCATATGGCAAGTACTCATCCCAGTTACCACCATGTGTTAAAACACAGGATCTAAGCATATCTTCCAAAATTTGGTTAACCCATTCTGTTTGTCCATCGGTTGCAGTGTGGTAAGAAGAACTCCGAATCAACTTTGTACCTTGAGATGCATGTAGCTGTTCCCAGAATCGAGCAATGAGCTGCGACCCAAGGTCTGAAACAATGGTCTTTGGTACTCTATGAAGACACAAAATTCTTTCTATGTATAGTTTTGCATACTGCTTTATCTTCTATGTGTTATTGACCGATAGGAAGTGGGCAGATTTTGTGAGTCTGTCCATAACAACCCAAATCAAATCATGCCTCCGAGAAGTGAGTGGGAGGTCAATAATGAAATTCATGCTGATGTCTTCCCATTTCCTGGTGGGAATACTCAATGGTTGAAGTAGCCCGACCTATTTCAAATGGTCAGCCTTGACTCTCTGACAAGTGTCTCATTCCATGATATACCGAGCAACTTCTCGCTTCATTCTTGTCCACCAGAAATTCTTCTCCAAGTCCTAGTAGATATTGTTACTTCCAGGATGAATGGAATATTTGGAGTGATGTGCTTCATGTAAGATCTTCCGACGAAGCTCAAAATCTTTTGGTACGACTAGGCGGTTATTCAACCACAAGGTACCCTCTAAATCCTGGGTGAAGCATTTTGCCTTGCCATTTTTAATGTTTTCCCGAATGTACTTCATTCCAACGTCTTGTTTTTGTGCAGCAATTACTTCATCCCGAATAGTGGAATGAATGCTAAGATTGCTGATCAGTAGGGCAAGCATAACATGAAGGCTAGGTTCCGTTTTACTTGCTTCAGTGCTGTTGTCTAGCACTAAATTATTGTAGTGTATCTTTCTACTCAGAGCGTCGGCGACCACATTAGCCTTGCCTGCGTGATAATGAATTTCCAGATTATAATCCTTAATCAATTCTAGCCAGCGACCACATTAGCCTCATGTTCAGATTGGCCTGTGTATATATATACTTCAAGCTTTTATGATCCGTGTAGATGTGCACGAAGTTTCTAAGCAAATAATGCCTCTAGATTTTTAATGCAAGTACAACTGTAGCTAATTCCAAATCATGAGTTGGATAATGTTCTTCATGCTTTCATAGTTGTTGAGATGCATAGGCAACGACACGACCACACTGCGTGAGCACACATCCAAGTCCTATCCCAGATGCATCACAATACACATCAAACGGCTTGGTGATGTCTGGCTGAGCTAAAACTAGGGCAGTAGTCAGCAATTTCTTCAACTTCTAGAAGGCTTTTTCGCTGTCCTTGCTCCATTCAGACTATGCATCATTTTTTAGCAGTATTGTGATGGGCTTGGATAGCTGAGAAAAATAAGGGATGAACCTACGATAATATCCAGCTAGTCCGAGGAAACTGTGAACTTGGTGGACGGTAGTAGGCGGTTTCCAATCCAGCACATCTTGAACCTTGCTTGGGTCTATAGAGATGCCTTCGACTAATACTATGTGACCAAGAAATGGCACACGGTCCAACCAGAACTCACACTTATTAAATTTTGCAAACATCTTGTGATCTCGGAGATGCTGGAGAACAATTCAAAGATGTTCAGCATGTTCCTCCTTGGATTTTGAATAGATAAGAATGTCATCAATGAATACCACCACAAATTTGTCCAACTCTAGCATGAAGACTGAATTAATGAGATACATGAAATAGGCAGGGGCATTTGTCAATCCAAAGGACATCACTAGATATTCGAAAAATTCATATCTAGTAGAGAATGCAGTCTTTGAAATATCTTCTGTTTTGATCTTGATTTGATGATAACCCGACTGAAAGTCAATTTTTGAAAAGACCTTAGCACCAACTAATTGATCAAAAAGAATATCAATACGAGGCAGCGGGTATTTATTCTTGATCGTGACTTCATTGAGAGGCCGGTAATCAATGACAAGGTGCAGGGACTTGTCCTTTTTCTTCACCAAAATAGCAGGGCAGCCCCAAGGTGAAGTACTTGGGTGAATAAATCCTTTCTCTAGCAACTCATTCAATTGCTTCTTAAATTCAGCTAGCTCATTGGGAGCCATTTTATATGGAAGACCAGAGACGGGAGAGGTTCCTGATTAAAGCTCAATTTTGAATTCCACTTCACTGTCAGGTGGAAGGCCAAAATTATCTTCAGGCAACACATCGGGATACTCACAGACAACAGGAATGCTCTCAATTGAGAGTCCTTCTAATTGATAGATAACAAGATTTCTTGGTGAAGTGGTACTAAGAGAAAGTGTGTCTGGGCCATATAAGTGAGAGTTCAAATGAACAACACGGGGCTCAATATCCAGCATGGCTCTATGGGTTTTCATCCACATCATGCCAATAATTAGATCAATTTCTTGGCTATGGAGCATGATAAAATCAGTGGGGTATATTTTCTGGTTGATTTCCAGTGGAGCTTTGCATACTATTTTATTGGCTAGAATTTGTCCAGCTGGAGAATGGATAGTAAAACACTGATTTATAATGGTGGTGTGTAGATTATGTTTTCGCACACATCATTTGATAATAAAATTATGGGTAGCATCATAATCAAAAAGAGTGAGAATAGGCTGGCAATAAAGTGAGAGCATACCGGTCAGCACGGGGTCACCGTGAGGAATATCTTCAGCGCTGGTGTAGTTCACTTGGGCACCACGAGATGGTGCATTCACATTCTTGTTCTGGTTCTGACGCTGATTGTTGTTGTTGTTGTTGTACCTGGGTGTTGTGCATTCCTTAGCAAAATGGCTAGTGCGACCACAGTTGTAGCACGGGTAGCTGCTTCCACGATTTGGAGGCTGTGGAGGGCGTGCATTATGACTTCCCTACTACTGATAGGTTGCACGGTACTGATTGCTCTGCTGCTGGTACAGTGCACGGGGTGGGAAGTTCTACTGCTGTGGTGGCCTGGAATAGCACTGGCCAAACTGCCGATGAAACTGCTACTGCGGGGATGCCCGGAATCACTGTCCAGCCGGAGAAGTGTATACCTGACAATGCTTTGCTAGCAGGGCAGCAGAGGCACTAGCAGGGGCCATCCCCTTGCGATCTTCCTCCTCAACTTGGCGCATAGCACCCTCCTGGACAATAGCACCATTGACCAAGTCATTGTAGGTGCCAGTCGTCTGCCAAGTCAGACGCTCCTTCAGTCTGGCATTCATACCATGCAGGAATGCATACCTCTTCTCCTCAGTGTTGACATAGTCACTGGCATACTGAGCAAGATGGTGGAACACCTTAGAATACTGGAGGACATTCCTCGCTCCTTGTTTTAGGTCCATGAACTCCTAAAAATTCCTCTGCACAAGACCACCGAGAATGAAATGAGCTCGAAAAGCAGTCCTGAACTCATTCCACTCGACGCGGTGTCCAGCGGGTAGTGAAGCGGTGTAATTCGCCCACCAGGCACTAGCAGGGCCCTGGAGTTGTTGGGCAGTGAATAGCACCTTCTGGGGCTCAGTGCAGTTGAGCAGACCAAACTTAGACTCGGTCTGGCACAGCCAGTGGTCAGCGTCCAGAGGCTCTCTGGCCACGCTCGAAGGTCGGCGGATACGTACCAAGAAAGTTTGAATAGGTGTACTGTCGGGGCTGGTTGTTGTTGTTGTGGTCCCCCATGTCCAGCTAAGTGGGACGTAATATCAACCAGTCGGCAAAGCAACTCGGAGTCATTCTGCTGCTGATTGAGTGCAGCAGCCAATACCTCTGCCAGCGAAGACTGAGCATTACCTTCTTGCTGAGAGCTCTCGGGCTCATCCTAATTCTGAGTTCGCACCATGCTGCAATTTATACCATTACACATTAGTCAATTCTCAATTTCTTCCATAAGGACATATGTGTAAAAACTTGCAAGGATGCTTTGAGAATTTAGGAAATGACAACCACTTTCAAGAATCCAAAGTTGAGTACATGGTGGTTAAAAGGATAATATCACACTAATTAATTCATACATATATCAACACCTAACTATGGTATTGCGGACACACTATGGCTCACACACGACCAACTCATCTATTCCTGGTCTATGACTATCGACTCCTTGAGTCCTGGCGGTCCCAAGGGTTCTTCTGGCTCTCCTGGTTCCACCATCTCTACATCAACAATATCTGTCTGTCCCACTCTTCATCCACTTGCTCTCCATACTCCATGGGGATCTCATCCCAGTTATCTATGATGGGGAGGTGGATAGCTTTGAAGGCATCAAATTGGGCCTGAAGCTCCTGCATTCAGACTCCATTATGTCTACATCGCCAATAGCTTGGTCACACTCATTGAGGATCATATCCATCTCTTCATTCTTTGCTTGGATTTGCTGGTTTAATTCTGAAATCTCCAGAATCCTGGCTTGCTTTTCTGTTTCAGAAAGCCGAAGTGCAGCTCGAAACATGCCCAGCTGACGGTACAAGTCCTTGCATATGCCGAACAAGGAGAGTCCATAACATTCCGCCACATGCAGTGCTGGACGATAAAGTGGGTGGTTTTAGTCGAAGACAAAATCCAAGCGCCAGTTCCTCTCAAAATCCTCCAGGTTATCGATTGGCAACAAGGTTACCGGTGTTCCAGCGATCTCATGCTTGTGGACTTCTCAATACAGAGTGAGGGCTTTAAAGGCAGCAACACTCCAAGTAGTGAGTAGGTTTACTCCACAGACGCTAATAGTCCATGATTCCCATGTCGGCAGGAAAGAGTAATTGGTGGGGACTACGACATGGACTACACAGGAAGTGGTTCCATTTTCCAGAGTCGTCTTGCCAAAACTAGTGGGAGGGATATCATGTCCATAATTCTGAAGGACACTCCAAAAGAATTGGGTCATTCCAGGGATGTCCAAGCCGTCGGTGATCTCCCAACCCGGTGGGGCTTGGTAATTGTTTTCAGCCATCTACAGGGGTGGAATTTGAATAAGTCAAACTTTTCCATAAAGTAAAGTGCATTTCATGTACAACATCATGAAATACAAAAACAAATTTTTAGTTCAAATTTTCCCGCTTCAAGGGGCAATAATACGGAGGAGGGTTTTAAAACAGATTCGGTCTTGACTGTACAGCAGTCAGAAAAATGAGTACTTAATCCAGAAAACAAAATCTTCAGAACTGGTACTTGGCACCAAGTTACAGTAGACTTTCATAACTTTCCAGATTGTATTTGTACTCCCAAAAATTCCAAGTAGAACTGGACTTATGATTTTTACAAGTTCAGGTTGACAGATTCAATTTCTGGATGACAGAGGCCTAGTGTTTCGACTATACCGGGCAGAGGGAGACTAATAAAATTATGAAACCTATTGGAGATGAAAATAGACTTCTATGGCTTTCCAGATTGGGTTTAAACACCTCTAAAATCTATGTGGAACTCCAGGTATTAATTTTTTAAGTTCAGTGACATGCTGAAAACAGGAAGCTGACAATTTGTTGTTAATTTAACAATTTAGACTTGTAATTTGAAATTTTCTTAACAAACTTGCAAATTTTTATCCAAAGGTTTGTAAGTAAGGAGAGAACAAAATTTTAGTTAAGTTATAAAGGGATGCATGATGCAAAAATTTCAATTTATTTACCTACCATTCCTCACAACACACACCTATATTGCCGGTACTTAGCGGCACAAAAATTTGGTGACGAACCACACTCATCATGTAAGTTAACTAAGTGTTGTACTATCGGCATTAGTGTACCTGCAGAAAAACTCATTGTAGAAACATCACATTAAATTAAAAGAAATTACAAAATAAGGGTAATTCTACTTGGCAATAGTTCATGAAACAAACCTCCTTGCAACACCACGGTCCTCGCAAGCGAACCCATGCTCATAAACCTACCATGATGAGCATTACTAAGAAAAAGTTGGCACGGATTGTGGGAGATACCGTCTCATGAAACCATAGCCCTCGTGAGTGAACTCTACGCTCCAATACTTGTTCACGGAGCCAAAAATAAAAAATGTTGGCAACGATTCATGGAAGGAATTGTCCCACAAAGCCATAGTCCTTGCGAGCGAACTTTAAATGCCAAAAAGAAAATCAAATAAATAGCCAACTCAAGCATAACCGGTTAGCTTTGTCACCAACCCTAATAGCTACTAGGGGCAATACTAACGTATCCTCACAGTAATGTTGTAGTTTTTGAAAATATATTTTATTTATTGTATTATCACGGACCACGGCTCTGATACCAGCTGAGGCACCCCTTCCCGAAGGATCGAGGTCCCGAAGGTGCTGATAATGCAGACACTTGATAATACAATAGTGGTCCAAATTGAAGTTTAATTATTACATCAAAGTGCAGCGAAAATACAAGTCCATGATGTTTTGAAAATAGCGGAAGCAAATAATGATAAGAACTACGAGCTCGACGATATAGCATAGTGATGATTCATGCCCGAGGAACCATCACTCTAGTAGCACACAACAGTCACTACGGCGGCAGGTCAGACTCCCAGTGGGCAGTCCAACACACAGGAACCTGCATGTCCCAAGGCAACACATATATAGGCAATTCTATCTCTTCAGTACCTGAAAACCACAGAGGCACAAAGCCTGAGTACTAATAACTCAGCAAGACTTACCTGTCAAAAACCTAGACATGCATTGGCTCTAATAGGATGACTTATTGAAAAGACACGCACTAAGTAACCTATTAGTTCTATCAAGTTTTAATTGTCATTTAAAAGGGGTTGAGCTGAATTGTAACTTTAGTGGCAGCATAAGATAATAATACCAATAGTACATAAAGTAAGTACAACATAAGAGCAGTAGTAATAATAATCAACAATGACCAACATAAACCATATTCATGGTATCATGTGCAGCTATGTGACGACTCAGTGACCAAGCGGTACTCATTACTGCAAGGGACATCAATTGCAATTGATTTACACCAGCTGAGAAAACACGAAACACACGACACATACGCACCAATTAAGGTCGTACATGACAACCTTTCACAAGAAACACTTACACCTTCAACCAAATCCAGTGACGTCGAGTGGGCATGCCGTCATGCTAGCAGTACTTCACGATATGGCCCGCCCACTCTAGCATCAGAAGAGTCAAAAGACTAACACACCATAGCCATGTTCTAATGCAAGCATTTAATGCTACGTTGGTTTACTAGTGCCCATAAACTAGCATGCATTCGGTATAAGTTGATCAAGGGGGCGACTATGGACGGGTCCTAGGGTGGGCAAGGTAGGGCTATCGTCAACACCCATGTGTTGCTGCAAACCTATACATGCATAATCCCTGCCCGACCATGCATCAAAAGTAAATTTCTTTTATAAGTTCAAATTTAGTGATCAAGTCTATTCCATAGTAATAATTTCTACCAAAACTATTAATTACTAAGCATAGCAGTTTAGTATCGAGCCTACCAAGGTGCCAATAATAGTAGCATAGGTCATTTGGGGTAACATGCAAAGTGGGTTCCAATCAACTCCTATGACCTAATGCAACAACTAAACATAGACACTAGTAGTGATATAAACTAGTAAACTTTAAAAAGAGGCAAATGCAAACTGGGGTTTGCCTGGATCAACACTAGTGTTAGCAACTGTAGACTCTGGCTCTCCGGACTCTTGGTCCTGCTGGACATCCGGTTCCTGCTCCTGAGTGTCATTACCTATTTGATGAACAATGTGTTAACGGTATTGTCGTAACACCGTTGCATGCAATGATATGATATAAAGCATTAATTAATTATAGAGTATAAAAATATTGCGCAAATGACTTAACCAAAAATCAGGGTCGTGTATTATCATGGAATAACAGTGCATGCCAAAAATAAGATTTAAATTACATTCCTAGAATTTCTGGTGAATTAATAAGTGTTTTAATATTCAAATAAACCAGTAAAACTTCAAGTACAGAGACATCAGTTTATGATTTTATTAAAATAAAAAACTTCCTGTGTAACTTAACAAAATTTATTTGGGCCTCCTTGGACTTATAGTTTAATTACTATGATTTTTGGAAGTTAATATCATTTTCTGGAAATTTTTTCTGGGTTTTCCTGGCTTATTCACTAATACGTGGCGTCATGTCAGCAGCCACATCAGGCCACGTAGCAGCCACATAGGCGCTAGTCAGCTGAACCAGGTTAGCGTGTTAGCAGCGCTGCCGGAGGAGGCAGAGCTGGACGGAGGGCTCGCCGTCGGCGTCTACACGCGACGAAAGTTTGCCGCGAGCGTGCGGGAGTGGTGCACACAACGAGGTGCATGCATGGGTGTAGGTTGCGGGGATCAGAACTCACCGGAGCTGGCCGTCAACGAGAGGTAGCAGAAAGGCGATGTTTGGCGGCTTCATGTTTAACGCTCGGGGCAGGAAACTAAACGTCATCTTCGCCCACAGCTTCACGGCGACATGTAGGGACTCGACATCGTGGTGGTTGGCGTCGAGGAGGACCGGAAGATAGCTCTCATCGTGGAGGCAGCTCTGGTCTGACGGCGGAGGGGAGGGCAGCCAGAGAAAATGGTGTGCCGTGGCCTCGCGAGAAGAAAACAAGGGGGAAAAGTGGTTAAGGATGCTCAGAAACAAGTTGCGCTGAAGTTCGAAGAGAATCAAGGGCCGAGGCTCACCAATTTTGTTGAATTTTGAAGTCGGCGCCAATGGAGTTCAGCCAGGAGAAAATTCTCAATTTTCTCTAATTGACTCGAACTAGATCGCGGTTTGGCCGAGCGATGAACATGGGGAATGGGAGGGGGGTTGTGCACAGCTGGTTTTGCTCTAGGCTCAGCTGGGGAGTGTAGGAATGGCCAGGAAATGAGCTCGAGCTCGAGGCAGTAGTGGTGGAGGCGTTTGGGGAACAAAATGGGCAGAAGGGAGTCGGTTTTATAAGCGATTAAGCTCGGTTCTTCGGTCAGAAACTAGGGGCGGGGAAGTGCGCATGGTTTTACCCGGTGTTGGGAGACCGGGGGTGGTCGGGCGTGAAGAAACAAGTCGGTGCAGCAGTGGGGTTCCGTCGGCATCGAGTAGAGCAAAAAGGTCACTCGCCTCGGTGGCGGTTTGTGGCGTGCGTGAGGCCGGGAAGCAAGAAAGGGAGTACCGGGTGGGCAGCAGCGACACGACGGGATGATATCGCACACATTTTCGAGGTGTGCTGGTGTGGTGGGGGCAGTCGGAAGCCGAAAGCAAGGGGAGTGGCGACGGCCATGGTGGCAGAGGCGTTGGCCTCGTGCAGGGCAAAAGGGATGCGGAGCAGTGGCAACTAGCAGCTGGGCGGTAGCGACTACGTGATGGCACGCGCGCGGTTTGAAGTGTGTCGGGGCGACGGGGGCTGTCGGGCACCGGGAAATTAAGCGGCAGTGAGAGCAGCCAGGGCGGCCTCGTGCAGGGCGAATGGCAACACGGGACAGTGGCCGCTAGTGGCTGGATGGCAGCGGCGATGCGGAAGAACAGTGCCGGCGAAGTGACAGTGGCCGAACGGGAGGGGATCAGCGAGTCCCGAGACGGCGGCGGCAAGGGATGGGCACGGGCACGCGCGCGTGGGAGGAAGCGACTGGAGGAAGAAGAAAAGTGACTTATGCAGAAAAGACCTCCACCTTTTGATTTGTTTACAAAAAGGTCCTCGGTTCCATAAAACTACCATTCAAAAATAGTTCTAGAAGTCCAATTAAGCTAAAATTTTATATTTAGGCTTTTCAGATTACGAGGAATTTATTAGTGAAGTCCATTTGGTCAGATAGCAAATAATTAAATTGGAATTAAAATTTAAAGTTCATTCACATCTAGGCTTAAATTAATTAATTGGGGTTATTCCTAATGGGATAAAGTTCTCAATTCTTGGCTAAAATTTTATTTTTATTATTTTCAGAAATTCAGATGGAATTACTTGGCTTGTGTTTTGTAGTAGAATTTTAATGTGCTTCACATTTTTGCTTGCAGTTATTTTACTTAGCTTAAGGAAATTCAAAAATTTCAAATTTCTCTGTTATTTTATGCTTTGCTTGAGTTCAAATTTTATGCTTCTCATGATGGTTAAATGGAAATGAGACACCTAGGTGTCACAGAAAGATTCTGGTAAACTTTATTAAGATGGACGCGATACACAAATTGATCCGGTTTCCGAACTACACGTTGCAAACCTCACAATCACAGCACAACCGTTGTTGCATGATTGACCTCACCGAGAAGGCTTATCCTTTCCTTCAAATCAAGAACACAAGCAAGAACAAAGAACAATGCAACCAAATTTGCATGTATATGATGAATCTCATAAGTTGGGGTCTCACAAACCGATCAAACGACAAAACTGTTCTTAATAGAATAATCTAAGTAAAACCCAAACCCTAATAAAGTGGCGGCAGTTGCATATGAGGACCCTGGGGTCGTGCACCACCCCCTGGACACAACACTAAGTGGGCTCAACTCGATACATGGCCCAAAGGCCGAAAGCAGTGTCGCAGCACCGGGACAGATTCTGGATGCCGACTTGTTTTGACGATTCCCGATGACTCCGTATGAAGTTTGAAATGAGATCAGCAGCACTGAAAAGGTCGTCTTGTTATATTTATAGGCATATATAGAATGTCCCAATCCAAGTCCGTATATATTTTGGTTGTCCGTTTTAGTGCCACCTTCTTCTGGACTCCAAGTCAGACTAGAAGTGGATATTATTTGGGCCTCCATGTTGGCTTCGACGTCCTTGGTGGCCTATCACGCCTCCAATTGCCTCCCTAGCTATCTCATGGGGATGAAAGTGGATCGGATCAGATCGGATTGGATAATACCCTCCCCACATCCTACTCCACACTTTTTTGTCGGATTCGGGGTGGAGTGGATAATACGTGGATGCGGTTGCAAATACAGATATTTTTAGATGTCGGAGATGGTACGGATTCGGACCAGAGACAGATTGGAAGCAGACTTTAAATTATCGGATGATACCTCTTCACGTAAAGAAAAATATGTTGATTAAGCATCTGCAGAGTATATGTATGATCATAGCAGCTACCAAAAAGGACAACAAAAACACACAATCACGTAAGTGATTACTCATAGCAAATAAAAAAATGTGTTATAAACTTAAAAAATCATGCAAGTATGATAAACAAAATAAAATGTCCGATTATATTTCTTTGAGTACACAATAGGATGTTGAGTGACATGGTCAAGCCTCATCATCACTGTTACTCGACATTATATATTTTGGACCAATAAAATTTTAGGAAAATCCTATTATGAACTTTGGATAATCCACTTAAAATTATCGTTGTATTCATTGGATTTGTCAATACCATAACCTATCCTACATCCTCTTGTCATCGGATTTAGATTATCCATATCCGCTAAAAAACCTCAAATGCTCCCCCACATCCTCAAAAATCGGATTCGAATCAGATCGGTTTGGGAAATTATCCACACTACTTCCACCCATAATCATCATTCCTAACAATAATTAATTCATTAGGTAGCCATATGTTCTCAAAATCATATAAATAAATCATTAGTAATGAGCTCAATCGTAAATTCACGTGAACATTTTAGATGGCGGAGTGTTAGATGTATCCATCAGGGTGATGTCCTTATCATGTGAGAGTAACTTGAGCATCTATACACATCTAAGGCTAAGGTGTCCTTGAGGTGATCTAGACTGTTACTCTTGGTCTATGGTGAGACATAGATTAGTTAGGTATCAGTGGTCGAGCTTATATTGATTGGTTGTGAAGGCTGTCACACGTTTGTGCATGGTTCGAGCCCTCCGTTAAAAGGGGTATCGATAGTGAGCGCCCGTCGGCTCGGGGAATCCAGCAAGTTCTCGAGGGAGTCAAGCTTGTGCCTTGGTGGCAGCAGTGATGCAATTGTGTCTTCACAACGGGAGTGATCATGGTCTCATGTGCAAGAACTCCACTTGGTTGCAGGAGGGACTGGTACTCTGGCGGAAGTGGTCCAATGAGGAGCAGAGGAAGGCGCCATCCTTCCAAGACCTCGGGAAAAAATCATGAGCATTAATTGACCCTCTCCTTACTATGATGCTTTAGCTTTCGCATTACCATGCTATTCATGCTTGTGTCCTTACCTAACTCTTGTTGATTACCTTATAGATTTGCATGAATAGGCTCTTTACTTGCTAGTAGTGTTTAGCTTCCGTATTTAATTACTAGCATGTATAGGAGTTGTTTTGGCTTGATTTATCAGCGTCGAATGTATTGTCCTACTCATGCTTGTGTGCTCCAGTTCCTTATCTTGTAGCTTTGCATGAGTAGGATCCTTTGCTAGCTTCTTGTTTGCTTCCTCGTGCCTTTAACTACTAGCTTGCATAGGAGTTGTATTGACTTGTGGGTGTGATCCACTAGTATTCTTAGATAGTTGTTCCTTTCATAGGACTGTTATCTTGTTAGTGTGATCACCACTAGAATTGTCATAGAAGTTGTTTGACTGTTTGGTTTTAGGAACTAGCGAATTTGGTACATACAGCAAGTTCCCGATTCACCCCCCGTCCCCCTCTAGATCACTTGGTCCTTTCAATTGTACCTAAAACCATCAAGTAAATGCATTCATTTGGCTAAAATTGTATCCTTCTAACCATGTGCAATCCAATTTTGAGAACTTCGTTTGTGTCTCGAGATCATCCTTTGCCATTTGCACATGACCACCTTTCCAAAGCGTGTGTGTTTCCTCTCTTCCATCGTGTTGTTCTAATGACCTTTTGACAAGTCTCTGTAAAACCAAGAAGAACTATCTCTTGATTTGACAATATTCTAAGTTACATGTTTTGCATGTTTTTTTCCTACCAAGCTACATATAAAGCCTTCCACTAAATATTTGTAGATAGGATAACTTCTAGTTGTTTGTCTTGTGAGATGAGTATTATATTGATTCTTTGCAAGAGAGTGTTTTGTTTGAATGTTGAGACTAAATTTTAAAAAACTTCATGATATTAAGGCTTAGTTTGAGGAGTAATGTGGTTTGAGAGTTGAAGCTACTTTATTTGATCATTGTGGTTGGTTCTATGTCATAATCTGTCCCCCACTAATATCTGTGAGTAGTAGAATTGGTGCAACATAAAACTTATGTGCTACACTCTTGAAAGTGGGTTGGATATGCATGTACTTTGATGAATGCAAGTGAAGATAACATGACTGCAATGCTGATCTTTCATTGAGAGGGTAAATTGATTTATTTACTCGAGGACGAGCAAAGGTTTAAGCATGGGGGAGTTGTTGGCACTTCTTAGCTACACATTTTATATGCCAAAAGTAGTCATTTTCCCATCTTATTCTACCATACTCCCATCATAATTATGTGTTATTATCTCTAATGTTGATGATTTCCACATGTAGTGTTGTTTGAGTGCTTTGTTGTAGAAATAGGTTAAAAGACACTAAAAAGGCGCAATTATGAGAACTACCAATGTGATGCCCGACTCGCCATGCAAGGAGAGCTTCCCACAATCCCATGGCACCTACAAGACACCTCTGGACATCCATGGAGCCCAACATGCAAGCCCAAGATCATGGACCAATGCCTAAAGATTTCTAGAAGGTTTATCTAGAAGGAAAGTTCAATTCGCGCAGCCCTAAAACAACACTGTGTTGCGACACTATTTTGGATTTAAAGAATTTCTCTAATCTGAAATATTAAAACTGGAAAGTTGTAGATCTCATCAAGGGATTTTGGGAACATATATGGATTTGGATTCTGGAGTTAGGAGATATGTGCCCTGCAAAGAGACCTGCACAGAACAGAAGTGTCCGAATCAGAACAAATATGCTTACAATGCATTTTTGGGAACCAAGATGGCCGAATATGGACTTAAAATGAATATCAAAGTTGTAGAAAGTTTTGAGTGCTACGAGATAGAGTCTAGACTCGCCATATTTGGACTACATATGCGGATGTTATGATATTTGGAAGTCGGTGCTTGATATGGAAGGTATGAAACTGACTTCGATTCTATCAGAGGCTAACTTCGTGGCCAAGAAAGAAAGATGTGCCTAGACCCTATATAAACACCCCAAGGACGTGGGAGGTGCTGTGTAGACTTATATTAAACTCAAGCAAACCCTAGAAGCCGCTACACATCGCCGGGAGGCCACCGAAGTTGAAGAGCCACCAAACTGAGAGATGTAGTCTAGTCGGGTAGCCGCCTTGCGTGGTTGCGCTACACCGGAGCTGAGGAAAAGTAGATTTGTGTAT
The DNA here is from genome assembly GCA_032690845.1 of Eleusine coracana subsp. coracana. NCBI lineage: Eukaryota > Viridiplantae > Streptophyta > Magnoliopsida > Poales > Poaceae > Eleusine > Eleusine coracana. The sequence goes on from CM064418.1 coordinate 37,855,687, forward strand.
CTTAGGAGCCATAAACGTTGCAACAAGGTGGTGCTGATCAACACAGTCTTGGTGCTAATCAGCACGATCTTCATGTCGATTGACACGGTCTTTGTGTCGATCATCACACCCCCCTGACGGTGATGAATAAAGGTATTGTTCTTATGTTTATCTCTGTGTCTATCTTGGTTGTATCCTTGGCTACAATTATGTTCATCTAGATTGTGTGGTCTTACATATGCTTATTTCAATTCCTTAGTTCTAGGCTAAGTACTTAGATTACTATCTTAATTGTGGTGATTAGGGTAGTACTGTGGATCTTGTAATGAATCAGTATTACTCATAGAAATACGTGTAGAGAGCAAGTCATGGGTAAGGTTATGGGGACTGCTCGTGGTAGGAGACCCTTGGAGAAACCTCTTCTTCAATCACTCGTGGCTTCTTGTACCAAGATGAATGTTTCGATTACTTGGGTACCCAAGGTTTGATGATTCTTGCATGTGCTAAATCCTTACTTAGTACATAGGCTAAGTCTTTAGATTGCTTTCTTAATCATGGTGATTAGGTTAGCTATTCAGATCTTGTATGAGCCATAATTGCTTTAGCCTTTTGATATGCTTGATTAGTTGTGGCAGGGCTAGTAGGTTGTATTTTTAAGCTTTAGTAGAGTAAGAGGTGGAGACCAAGGCGTGGGGAACGACTAGTTTCTGCCCTAGCCGGAGTAATTACCTCATGCTGAGGCCAGAGCAAGCAGAACCACCATAAAAAGCGCCATCCTCTTTACTCATATTCTATGTTCATCAATTTTTTAAAGTGTCAAGTGAGTTAGGATTATAGATGTCACACTGCTACTACTTTGGTGCCGATTGACACACCAGTTGCGCTGATGCGCACATCCTTTCTCCTACCACTAGATGCATGCCGACTAACTTCAGGTGTTTCTCTTTGGTGTATGTGTATGCTTCTAGAACCAACAAAGCCTTCATGATTGCAAGGACTGAAGGCGTACCGAGAGGGGGAGGTGAATCGGTAAGACGCTCACGAAACTGTTGACACGAAAATCACCACGTGTGATCTGGGAGATCTGCTTAACTCCAGTGCAGGCTCAATATGAGAAACCGGGGTGTGCCAGTCGATTTTCCCTGCAAATCAACAAAGAGACGAACAATCAGAAGACGTGGGTCATCAGCCTAGGACAGGTCGATGAAGAAAGTCGATAGTCACTATTCGTGAAACCTGCCGAGTCTATTACATGAACAAAGAAAATAAAAGAAATTAAACTAATTGGCTGATTGTATCAGCTTATCAGCAAAATTTAATTCAATGAACAGTTTAAAATCATAAATGCCGATAAAAGATCGAGTCGACCAACCAAAGTTGATAAAGCTACATTATTCATAGATCTATAGTAAGTACACATAAACTCGCTCTGTCGATGGTGTCAGATTGATATATTTAATTAGTTGGTATTGCAAATATGCCTCAAAATCACAAATCTATCTTATTGAAACAAGGGAGCAAACGACTATCAAAGCAAATGATATAATCAATTAAGTATCAGAAAGCTGATTGAACCATGATAACCTATCGGCTAAACGCCCCAATAGAACCCTATCAACTCTACCTATAAACGGATCAGATCTAACCCTATCTACCTAGTTAGAGATCGAAATTAATGCAGCCTCACTGATTTGAACAGATCGAGCTTAATCGAGACAATATTCAAACACAGTAGATAGAGCTAGATTTAACCTATTTATAGATAAAATCAATAAAGTGACTTGAATAATCAACCTAAATAATACCTATAGAATCTACCATGATTACAATAGATTGGCTTCAACCAAGAAAGTACTGCAATCAGAGTCGATAGAACAAGAATTAAACAGATCTAATTACTGGATAACTAGCATTTCTAACAATAACGACTAGGATATCAAATTAATGAGAAAGTAATAGTTGAAGTAGATAGAATTATCGAAGGTGACTAATCCAAGTCTCTCGTCGAGATTGGAGCCGATGCAGCTCGCATGAGATGAGGGTTTCGTCGAGTAGGAATGGTTGATGCTGCGTCGAATTGTATTGAACAAAAGTGTTTTTTCTCATAAATATCTTATTACATATTTATAACCTCATGCAAGAGGTTCTGACCTGATTCGGTCAGGACTCCAAAACAAACCGACTAGGTTTAAAAGAAAAAACTAAAATAGGAAGAAATAAAATAACCCTATTGGGCTCACTTAACTTCCTTCGGCTGCTGAACTACATTGACTTCTGCCGATTTCAATTCCCGCCTCTAACCAATGGGATCGGTCAAATTCTGGTGCCAACAGAAACCAAATACTTCAATTCACACTACTTGAGTCTAACAAGTGTTGCAACCTAAACAATTCTAGTAGACCAAGACCCTACACATGCTAGTGTTCATGATAAAAGCAAGCGCAGAATGCAAACACATTAGCCTATGCAGGCCACAATTCAACCAAATCACTATAGCAAACAGTTGCGGAATAGCAAAGATAGGGTCAAGAAATGCTCATGATTTTTTCCCGAGGTCTCGGAAGGATGGCGCCTTCCCCTACTGCTCGTTGGACCACTCCCGCTGGAGTCCTGGTCCCTCCCGCCACCGTTGTGGCGTTTTCGCCCACGAGCCCGTAATTACTCCCAGAGTGAAGACACTGATGAGGACATCACCCTTATGGATACACCCAACACTCCGCCAACCAAAATGCAAGTTCATGCGTGACAACTGAATTTACGGGTAGATCATTCCTAATGATTTTATTATGTGATTTTTAGAACATATGGCTACCTAATTAATTAATTATTGTTAGGAACCATGGAATTGATGATGAGATAGCTGGAGAGGTGATTGGAGGCCTGATGGGCTAGCAAGGACGTCCAAGCCAAGGTGGCCAGGACCAGTCTGCAGTAAAATGGACGCCCAGGACGCATAATAACTCTCAATTGGACGTTCTATATATGTCTGGAAAGATAAAAAATGGACCTTTCCATGTCAAAATTCATCCGGATCCATCGGCAATTGCGAAAATAAGTCAACATCCAGAATCTGTCCTGGTGCTGTGACACCGTAATCGGTCTTTGGGCCATGTAACCAGGGGGTGGTGCACGACCATAGGATCCTCATATACAGTCGCCACCGCTTAATTAGGGTTTGGATTTTTCTTAGATTATTCGGTTCATAGCAGTTTTGCCGTTTGATCGGTTTGTGAGACCCCAACTTGTGAGATTCATCATATACTTGCAAATTTGGTTGCATTCTTCTTTGTTCTTGCTTTTGTTCTTGATTTATAGGCAAGGATAAGCCTTCTCAGCGAGGTCAATTGTTCTTGAATAGTTGATAACCAGAGGAGACGTTGTGCTGTGATTGCGGGGTTTAGGACATGTCGTTCAGAAGTCGGATCGATTTGTGTATCTCCTCTGCCTTAATCAAGTTTACCAGAATCTTTCAGAAGATCGGGAACCCTTGTCCACATCAAGTGGTAATCAGAACTTTAGGTACACCGTTAGGTTTGCCCTTATCCTTGTTATTTTGTTCAATCCTAGAGTCTAGAAAATTGTCCTACAAAAATAATTGTTCATTGTGTTTCCGCAGTCCTATATCCCCGTTTTGACCTGCAATTTTCAGTTTAGTTTGCTTCTCTGAATTTTAGTCCCTACAACGTCATTGTGTTGCTAGTCTAGTGCTTGTTCTTTGGTCTTGTTTGAGTCGTGCATGTCCTTGTCATAGACAATCAAGAGAAAAAAAATTAGTTTGTTGCACACGTTGAGAGAATAGTATTGCTGGAATTGTGTGCACCAAATACTTATTTAACATCTAGCTTTCTACTTTTTGTGTCAAAAGAAAGAGAGAAAAGTGCTTGTTCATGTGACACGTTGAAAGTTTTGGAATAATATATTGTCTATCTTTGTGTCTATCATATTGAGATCATAATTTACCCTTGTGCTAGACTTTTTTCCTTTCGCTTTCTAGCACTAAGACCTTGTTACAGTTTTGATTCACAAGAAAAGAAAAGAAAAGAAATAGGCAAAGTGCACAAGAGAAAAAGTCACACAAAAAAAAGGAAATAGAAAAGGAAAAGATAAAAATTCAGAATTGCTTGCAGCCTTTGCGTTCTTTGTTAAGTCATTTGCTTGCTTGCTTGAACTGGGTCCGAGACAAGTTTAGGCCGGTGACATAGACTAGTTTGGGACTATTATTCAGTTTTGCAATTTCTAAATTGAAATTTTGCTAATCCTTTCTACCTAATATTGCCTATCCAAGCTCCATATATATCCTTCCGAACAGGCACAATTTTTTGACTCTCGCAATCATCAGTTCACACTCTCCAAGGTATCCTTCGCTTACTATAATGAAGAACGTTGTAAGAGCTTGGTACGACACTTCCATTTGCTTGTTGAGAATTTTCACCGTGGTTACATAGTAGTGATAGGAAAATATGCTCTTTTGTGTTTTCTTGTTTGCTACTAACAATGATAGGTTACAATACCCATGGTAATGAGTCGATGGCATCTCATGATGATAAGAGTGTTGTAGCACAACAAGTGCTTAGTTCTCAAATGGAGAAGGTAGAGCAAAATCAATTGAACAATTTATTCCAGACTCACTTTATTGTCAAGGATCGATGTTGTCATGTTATCATTGATGGAGAGAGTAGCTGCAACATTGCAAGTTTGGAATTAGTTGAGAAGCTTGGATTGATAACACAGCCACACCCATGTCCATACTACATCCAATCGGTAAATTCTTTTGGTAAGATGAAGGTAGATAAAATTGCACGCATTGAATTTTTTATTGGTTCTTATAAGGATAGTGCAGAATTTGATATAGTACCTATGCAAGCATGTCATTTGTTATTGGGTAAACCTTGGATTTCTACAAATTGATAATAGCTAGTCATTTAAATAGAATGGTAGAAGGGTTACTCTTAAACCTATGACTGCTGCTGAAATTTTACAAGAGGATCAACAAAGATTTGAGAGAAGAAAGAATGAACCACTTAGGATAGAATGGGCTATTTCAAATGTTACAACACTTCCATCAAAATCTGAATTGCTAGAGGATGAACATATTTCTTTGCCTCTAGTTGCAACTAATACTTTTCAGCATATACACAAAGAAGATGATAGAGGGAACGATAAAGAACAGGTTGTTACTTCATGTAAGAGCTTTCGTGATGTTATGGATTGTTCAAATTGTCTTGCTATATCGAAACCTTATGATCATGTTCCTTTTTCACAAGTTGATTTACCTAGTGTTCCTTGTGATAAAGAGGAGTTGTGTGCCAATGCTTCACTTATACCTTTGCCACAACAAATGAATGAGCTAGATGCTTTTGCTTATGATTCACCCACTAGTGCTGAAATTAAACATCTGATTTTAGTTACATGTCAAAAGGATGAGCATAAATTGTTGTCTTCTCTAAGTACTTTGGGTTATATTGAATTTGATGTTCATTGTAATCTAAGTACTTTAGAGAAGCAAATCTTTTTCTCAAACTGAATTGCCCTTATTGACAAGAAACAATTTTAATGATATTAGAAACTATGATCATAGAGGTGTGTTTATGGTACATAGAGTTTATGTTTGTTCAACTTAAAAACCTCCTGTGTTGTACAACTAAATGACCAACTAGAAAACTTTAATAACAATTATCATGTCAGGTCAAATTTTTCTAGTGCTTTTACGATCACACATTGTCAACCTTGTCATAAGAGTGAGAATGATGCTCATATTGCTAACCAAGTTTTCAAAGATGTTATTAATTTGCATGGAATGACTTCTACTATAGATTCTCATTGTAATGACAAATTTTATAATCCATATAAATATGAGTTGCATCCCAAGTTTGGGAATAGTTCCACAATTAATATTTCAGATTTGAGACTATACATGGGAGAAAGAGATGAGCCCGAGTCAAGGACGACTCTAACTCAAAAGGGGGAGAATGATGAGGACATCACCCTTATCTATACACCCAGCACTCCACCAACCAAAATGCAAGTTCATGCGCGACAACTGAATTTACGGGTGAGATCGTTCCTAATAATTTTATTATGTGATTTTGAGAACATATGGCTACTTAATGAATTAATTATTGTTAGGAACCATGGAGATGATGATGAGATAGCAAGGACGTCCAAGCCTAGGTGGAGGCCCAATCAAAACCGACTTCGAGTCTGTTTTGGGGCCCGGGACCAGTCTGCACTAAAACGGACGCCTATGATGCATAAAGACTCGGAATTGGACGTTCTATATATGCCTGGAAATATAACGAAATGGCCTTTCCAACCCAACTGGTACCATATCAAAATTCATCCCGAGCCGTCAGCAATCACCAAAACAAGTCGACGTCCAGAATCTGTCCTGGTGCTACGACACCGTAATCGGTCTTTAGGCCATGTATCGAGTTGAGCCCACTTAGGGCTGTGACCAGGGGTTGGTGCACGACCCTAGGGTCCTCATATACAGCCGCTGCCTCTTCATTAGGGTTTGGGTTTTGCTTAGATTATTCTATTCATAACAGTTTTGCTATTTGATCGGTTTGTGAGACCCCAACTTGTGAGATTCCTGATATACTTGCTTGTGTTCTTGATTTGTAGGCAAGGATAAGCTTTCTCGGCGAGGCCAATTGTTCTTGAATGGTTGATAACCAGAGGAGACGTTGTGATATGATTGCAGGGTTCAGAACGTGTTGTTCGGATGCCGGATCGATTTATGTATCGCCTCCGCCTTAATCAAGTTTACCAGAACCCTTCGGAAGATCGGGAACCGTTGTCCACATCATACATAGTGCACATCACCGCTGCCATCATGGCACAAGCTCAGCTCCCTCGAGAACTTGTCGCACTCGAGCTGATACGGGTGTTGGCGGCCGATAAAACCCATAATCGGCCACCAACCGGTCAAGAAATGCAAGGTAAGGACCAAAAATTACTAAATATTTGTTTAAACTAATAAAGTTCCACGAGTTTTGGTGAAATGTGTGTTTGTAGGTACAAGAGAGCCAAAATATGCAAAAACATAAAGAAACACCCTATCGGCCAATCATGAGTTTGAAATAGCCATTTTCACTAACCGACAGGGTCGTTTTCAGGCTGAAATCATGAACCAGCCGATAGGGTTATAAACGGTTGAAATCAGCCATGCAACTGGTTAACCGGGGTCATTTTCAGGCTGAAATCAGGAACCAGCCGACAGGGTCATAAACGGCTGGAAGCAGCCACCCAACTGGTTAACTGGGGAAATTTTTTAGGCTGATCATCCGACCAAACAATCGACTTTGAGACAAAATCCAAGATGTCCGAGAAGAGTCGGTCGTGAACCAACACAATCCAAAGGCCACCCGGCCTGGGCTACCGCCTGGCACACGTTGCCGCCCGGTGTAGCACGCCGCCCGGTAGACCGACTTCGGCCTACCAACTCCTTATCGCCTATAAATACTTGCCGGCTCATTGCCACGAGAGAGTGTGGAAGAATTTAGGAAGTAGAACATTTTTTCAAAGATTTTTACCCAAATATAGAGTGAAGGTGTAGGAGAGGGAGTTCAGGATGCTGGCTCCTTGAACATATGCCTCAGGGATGAAGCTCCTGTGAGAGTTGTCTTCTTTATCTTCTTGGCTGGGTAACATGTAACCCAACTATTGTTCAAGTAATAAAGTGAGTTTTATTATTCCTTTTATCTGCGGGATCCTTGGGCATAACTATTTACTGCTTCACTAGCACTAATTTGTTGTGCTTATTAATTCTAGAGCTGGTATGAAAGTCTAAGTGTATACGCGGTGTTTAGAGTTAGTTTTCCTGGGATTGCATTCGTCCCCATGGGCTGTGTGGTAGGTGGCAGGTGGTGACAGCCCTGTCCATCTAATATTGTATTTCACCATGTTCGGGAAGTCTCAAGCAGGGTTGTCTAGCGTTAGCATACCCACTAGTATAGAGGTTTGTTATCAACCCATATTAGTGGAATGTTCTTGTGCCCTGAAGCAGATAAATTGAAATAGGACCTCATTAGTTTACTTGGTAAGAGTTTGTTACATAGAATTACCCGAACCGAGGACCTCTTCTCCCTATAGAAATGATTCTCTTCCTCTTTTACGCCACTCGGACTTGATAGATTAGGAGTGATATACTTCTCATTCCCTGTGGAAATCGATACTCTAGAATACTCCTAGGTGAAAGCTACGTTGGCATCTGTACTCTTGTAGATTTTTCTGTTAGGCATAAGAACAATCAACAAGCTTTCTGGTGCCGTTGCTCTTTAGGAGAATACTCCAAAAATCCTTACGCTCACCTTCAGTAGTTTGAATTGGTCTGCTCCACCATAAACATCCTTAGTGTCCATAAAGACACTTTGAGGTGGAAACTGTTCCCGTTCTCACTAAAGGATGCAGCAAAAACCTGGTATACCATCATGTCGAGGATGCCAAAGGAAGTTGGCCTTCCATGAGAGAGTTTTTCTACAAGAAATTCTTTTCGCTCTAAAATATGATTGAATTGCGAAGAAAGCTAATAAATTTCAAGCAAAAAGATTAGGAACCACTTGGAGTTGTGTGGGACAGGTTGTTATCTTACACCACAGTTGGCCCGGATTTAGGACTACCCGAATGCATGCGCTTACAGCATTTCATTTGGGGGCTTAAGCTCGAGAGTGCAAGGTTTCTAGATATAGCCGCCGGAGGTGCATTCGTGTACACCACGCCAATTGAAGGGAAGAGAATTTTAGCCAAGATCCTTCGTAACCTTGAGGATTGTCAGCCCACACCCTTAGAAAACCATCTAGAGGGCATACAATTAATCGATCTCCCCTCAGTAGACACCAAGCCACTCTCCCCTATCATAAAAGAGGTCGATTGTACTCCAATGTTTGACACTCTAAAACCATACCTTTGCCATCATGAAACACCTCTCTCTACCAGAAGCAAAAATTGAAGTATTACCTCTATCTGAAACCTTTGAGGAAAATGAGAACTTTGCAATGATTGGAAATGTCCGAACAATTCCGGTGGAAAGGAGGATGGATTTTACTCCTGTGGAACTAGAGGAACCTAATGAGGGAGTGAAATATATTCAGAAAGAACAACTCTTTAGCCTCTCTTTAATTTTGAGTCAAGAATTGACGGAGGAATCTCGAGCTGAACTGGATCTGGTCATTTTTAGAGCACAAGCTCCAAAAATTTCACTTAAAAATGGACGATTTCAGCACGTAGAAACCCATTATGATCTCATGGCCAAAATTAACTTTATGGCAATGAATTGTGGCCAAGCTATCCCCCTCTGAAATCTTGAAGGAGTCTTCAAAGATTATTTTCTTCGGAGAGGGAGCCTACTCATGCGAAGAGGTCATCTTAGCCATTGAAGTAAACATCAACGATAAGCCCTTCGCCCGAGATTTCCATATCTTCAATGTGCCGGGGGAATCTTTTGCAGTAATAGGGATGCCCGTAATGCATTTGGCAAGTTCCAAGGGAAAGGAGCTGCTTCTTTCACTTGGGGAATCATCATATATAATGGATATCAAGAGATCATTGAATTCAGCCTTTGAACCATCTCCTGAGCCAAACATCATAGAAGAAATCCAGTCAACTAACATCGCAAATGCCTCCCAAATTAATGAGCTAGACGAAGTAGCCCAGCACTTTATGGAGGAACAGAAAGAAGATAGCTTTGTTGAGCTTGACAAAAATGAAGCAACATCACCTCCAACAATTGAACTCAAGCTGCTCCCCTCTGGTCTCAATTATGCCTTCTTACACAATGACAAAAACACACCTGTCACAGTGAGTGACCAGCTCTCCCCCGATGAACACACCTACCAAGCTAGTCACTATCATAGAAAAGTATAGGTCAGTCATCGGATACTCCCTAGCCGACATTAAGGGAATAGACCCCAGCTTCTACACCCATCGTATTCCCATGGAACCAGATAGTAAGCCTATAAGAGAGCATCAAAGACGGCTTAACAATGCAATGAGGGAAGTGGTTAAGAAGGAGATTTTAAAGCTTCTCAAAGCCAGGATCATTTACCTAATCCAGGATAACCAATGGGTCAGCCCTGTCCAAGTCGTCCCCAAAAAGGGAGGAATGACAGTTGTCCATAATGAGAGTAATGAACTGATCCCTCAACATACAATTACGGGTTGGCGAATGTGCATAGACTATAGAAATCTTAACAAAGAAACCCATAAAGATCATTATCCACTCCCCTTCATAGATGAGATGCTAGAACGCTTAGCGAAGCATTCATTCTTCTGCTTCATGGATGGTTTCTCTGAGTTTCATCAAATTCCTATCCACCCGGATGACCAAGAAAAGAAAACTTTTACTTGTCCCTATGGCACTTTCACCTATAGACGTATGCCTTTTGGGCTTTGCAATGCACCTGCCTCTTTCCAAAGATGCATGATGGCTATCTTCTCAGACCTGATAGAAAAGGTCATAGAAGTCTTCATGGACGACTTTTCTGTCTATGGGACGACCTTCGAAACATGTCTTCAAAATTTGGAGAAGGTCTTGAGAAGATGCAATGAGAAAGACCTCGTGCTTAACTGGGAGAAGTGCCATTTTATGGTCAGAGAAGGAATAGTTCTAGGACACAAGATCTCATCAAAGAGGATAGAGGTGGATAAAGCAAAAATAGAGGTGATAGACTCCTTGCCACCACCCTCAAACATCAAGGGCCTCTAGAGTTTCCTTGGCCATGCCGGATTCTATCGAAGGTTTATCAAGAATTTCTCTCAAATATCCAGACCCTTGATGAATCTCCTAGCCAAGGATACCCCGTTTAACTTTGACGAGGACTGTATGGTGGCTTTTAAGACACTAAAGAAAGCATTATTCTTCGCCCCTATCATCTAGCCACCAGATTGGAATCTGCCCTTTGAGATCATGTGCGACGCAAGTAACTATGCCGTTCGAGCCGTCCTAGGACAATGCAAAGACAAAAAGCACTATGCAATCTCTAATGCTAGTAAGACCCTAACAAGCCCTCAGCTCAACTATGCCACCATGGAGAAAGAGTTATTAACAGTCGTCTTTGCCATAGATAAATTTAGATCTTATCTGGTTGGGTCGAAAGTCATCATATACTCAGACCATGTGGCCCTGAAATATCTTTTGACAAAAAAGGACACCAAGCCTCGACTCATTCGTTGGATCCTTCTTCTCCAAGAATTCGACATAGAAATCCAAGATAAAGGAGGGGTCAAGAATTCGGTAGTAGATCACCTCTCTCACCCGCAAGTGTCCAAACAAAATGATTTGCCCATAGACGACTACCTTAAAGATGATACACTTCTGAAAGTCTCACTAGTGGACCCATGGTATGCAAACATTGTTAACTACATTGTAGTCGGGTACATACCCCCTAGGGTAGACCACAAGAAGAACATAAAAGACAGTTGAATACACCTGTGGGATGATCCTTACCTTTTTCGAGTAGCTCAAATGGCCTGCTATGAAGATGCGTACCCATACAAGATACTTTAAAAATTCTAGAAAGATGTCACTCATCCCCCTATGGAGGGCATTATGAAGCATTCTGTACAAATGCCAAGGTATGGTAGAGCGGATTCTTCTGGCCTACCATGTACCAAGATGCAAAAGATTTTGTGCGGCAACGTCCCAGATGCCAAAAACATGGAAATATCAACTCAAGAGATGCTATGCCTCTCACTGACAATCTGCAAGTTGATATTTTTGATGTTTGGGGAGTTGACTACATGGGGCCCTTTCCAAACTTAGAAGGATATGAATACATCTCGTGGTTGTTGACTATGTCTCAAAATGGGTAGAAGCTATGCCATGCAGATCGGCAGACTCAAAGCATGCCACCATGATGTTTAATCAGATTATTTTCCCATGGTACGGGGTACCAAGAGTAATGATAAGTGATGGAGGCTCCCACTTTATTGACCGCACCTTCAGAAAGGCCTTGAGCAGGCTAGGGGTGGATCACAGAGTTGCCACGCCATATCACCCTCAAACTAGTGGCCAAGTGGAAACCTCCAACAAAAAGATTAAGAACATCTTACAAAAGACAGTTAATGAAATAGGAAAAGCCTAGGCACCCAAACTCCATGAAGCACTCTGGGCCTATAGGACAGCCTACAAAACTCCCATAGGGATGACACCGTATCAACTGGTTTACGGCAAAACATGCCATCTACCAGTAGAGATGGAATTTAAAGCACATTGGTCTATCAAGAAACAGAACAAGGATCTAACCACAACAGGAATTAAGAGGCAAATTCAGTTGGCAGAATTAGATGAATGGACAGAAAGAGCCTACCATAGCGCCAAACTGTACAAAGAAAGGACCAAGCGGTGGCATGACAAACGAATCCTCTCCAAAGAGTTCAGGGAAGGAGATAAGGTATTATTATTCAACTCTCGTGTTAAACTGTTTGGTCATGGTAAACTAAAAAGTAAGTGGGAAGGCCCGTACACGGTACTCAACGCCTCTACCCATGGAGCCATTACCTTGCAAAGTGATGATGGAAATATCTTCAAGGTAAATGGACATTGACTTAAAATCTTTCTAGAGCCAAAGAAACCTGAGTTCGAGGAAATAGATGTCCTCAATGTCATCCCTACTTAAATAACCCTTTGCATCCTCGGTTTAGCCCTAACCTAAAAGGGGCCTCGTTCTTTTTATTTACTAAACAAAATCGGAGACTTGGCTTGCTTCGGCCCAACCCGGTGGGGCAGCATGACCCGCTAGGCGGCCAAGCTTGCCGGGCGGCCCGCCCCGCCGGGTGGCCTGTCACCTCCCGCGGCCTCAAGGGCCCAGATCCCCACTATAGGGTTTTGCCAACTCCGTCGGGCGGCGTGACGTGCCGGGCGGCAGTAACTGACTTTCAAATTTCCACCCTGCCTTCACGACAAACCCGGAGGAGCCTTCGCCGGCTCCATCCCTATCCGTGTAGATGTTTAGATGTTCTTTCTCTTTAAAAAGACCCCCAGGCTATGATCTCTTCACATTCTAAAGGACCGAGAAGGCGACCAGAGGGGGGTGAATGGGAGCCAATTCAAATTCTTTTCAAGAACTTGGCCTATGTCCCAACTACAACCCAAACCAACCTCTAACCGAGTCACCAAAATTACACACACTAACTTGTAATGTGTTAACCCTAGGAATGACTCAAACCAAAAGGACACATAGCGGAAGCACAAAAGAAACAAAAACCGAAACAAGGAAGGTCCGAAAGGTCACAGAACAGAGCCTGACGGAAGTTCCGTGGTACCCGATAGAAATTCCGTGGTATCCGATGGAAGTTCCGGGCGACGGGAACACTATCACTCACGGAAGTTCCATGGTTCTTGACGGAAGTTCTGTCATGGTTACAGAAGTTCCGTCATGGTCAAAACAGCAGCCCCGTTCGGGAAAGAAGATTATCAAAACCCTATCAAACGAACTCCAAAAATCACGAAACTTGGAACAAATGATCCTTAATACATCACGACCCTCCTCTAAAGAGATCCATTCCAAAAACACAAGGAATCATCGTGAATTTCAGACCTTGTGCCAAGAACACTGAAAAGGGGAAACTTGAGAAATCCTTCAAATCGAAGGTGCTAGAGCTATTGATTCGGTCAAGGATCCATAGAGGATTGTTCTAGCTCATCCTAGAAACAAGTTTCTCAAGAAATCCAAACCAAAAACTCATCCAAAAGTGAGATAAAAAATCACCACGAAAATAGCTCTGAAAATGAGAAAAAGGGAATCTTGGGATTCAAGTGAAGAGGGAAATCTTGAGCACGAAAATACTTCTCATATCATAGAAAGGTGCTTACAAGATCCATAGGTACAAGGCTAGGAAGCCACCCTCTTCCTCCCACTATTTGGAAGAGCAAGAGATGTCTCTCCCAAACCCTTTCCTCTCCTCTAAAACATGAAGTCCTCTCCTAGCACTTTGAATAGAGTCCTAACACAAGGCTAATGGGAAGAGAGGCACCTCTCCCAGTAGCCACACCTCTCCTTATATAGGCCTAGGGTCTGTTGTCCACATGACCACTCTACCCTTCACCTACATAACACACCCACCTATCACCGGGGGGCATAACCGTCCATCTTTTTCCTCATCGCCCGAATGCCATCGGACGCTTCACGTCTTTGCTTCATCTCGAAGCAAGCTCCATGATAGTGCCACGTGCACCACCAATCACCGCCACCGGTTTTGAGGCCGAAACCGAGAAATCGCCATGCACGCTTCTCAAAGTGCGATTTCTCGATGTCGACACGTGTCACCTTATCCCGCGATCCTAACCACCGGCAAGTCTCTCCTAGTCCCTGTCCATCGGGCCACCTTGTCACTTGCACCGGCATCCCATTCGCCTTGACTTGGTCAACATGCCATCTTCATCACCACCACGGTTTTGAGGCTCAACAGCGAAACCATTCGTGCTTCTTACCTCTCCACGTGTACGGTGTGGATCACCCTTGACTTTACCCGGCATCCCGATCGTCTGGCCCCAAGTCCCCTACTTGTGCCCAATCCTCTCGCCGTTGACTGCCAAGTCGACCCCAGTGACCTACACATCATGAGATAAGCAAACACATTTCCCATCACCTGCAATATCAGCAATATCTCCACCAACTCCGGTTAGTCATAACCATGATAGGCAAACCCATGCAATCCCTGGATTCCCGTATTTCAACTCAAACACCAATTCCGCTCAAGTCAATTACTCATCACAAATATAGTAAACCATGGCACATATCCACATGGTTTCTCAATCTCCCCCTTGATGAGTACATTGACAACACCAAATGCAAAAATATTAGAGATTGAAATGCGAAGCCAAATAAGCACATCCAAATGGACAAACCCAAAAAAAAGGTGAAAACAAGCCATCTAGCAAGTAGGGATCACAAAACCAAGAGTTGGCAAAGAAAGCGAATTGAGATGCAAGGAATGTGAAAAGCACAAGAAAACTCTCAAGATTATGATATGCTCCCCTCAAGTTGTGGTAGGTCTCATGTAGTGCAAAATGGATCATATGAGTTTCTTAGCATTATTTGTGCATGACCCCAAAATTTTCTCCTCAAAGTTGTGGCAATGAACTCATCAAAGAAGCAAAAGAACAAGCAAACATGCAATGCATGAAAATACAAACCTAAGGAACTTCAACAATTATGCAAACAAGAATTTAACTTAGCTAACCATAACTATAGTGCCATGAAGTGTAAAAGCAATAGCTCCCAATCATGCAAAGATCAAAAATAGATAGCAATGCATAAACACCATGAGCTATACAAGCTAAGCAGAAAGATTGACTAGCTTAGAAAGAATCAAAGTTGCTTATCATGAGCAAAACTGCCACCACATGTGTAAGTACTCTCATCCAAGGCAAAACAAGCACCAAGTGAATCATAAGAATCTAGCCAGTTTCAATCTCAACAAGGGCAACATGCATTCACAAAAAATGAGCCCTACAAACGCTCACATATGCAACAGAGACTCAGTTGATCAAGTGATTATTGTTTATCCTCATGTGTCCTCTTATCCATGCAGAGGGTCGCACGACTGGGTACGGCAAACACCCCGAGGCTTCAAGTCACAATGTTTGGATTTAGCATTATGAGTAATTCTTGATCAAAGCACTTAGTAGATTTTTCAAGATTATGCACAAGACAAAAGAGCATGCCTTTGTGGCAAAAGGAACACATGTTCCAACAATGTTACATCATGAGCTAAACATTTGCAAAGCCTTCCATTTCACAAACGCAAGGTGCCAAAGCCAAGACATCCTCTAGACTAGCCTCAATGCAAGTTTCAACAAAGATAAGAGCAATTATACATATGGTGAGCAAGTTTTGACAAGATTAGATCATAAGGTTCACAGGAAGCTCAGTTTACCTTTATGATTAGCAAGTTGCTCACATGAGTCTATAATAGGCCATCTAGAAAATCTAAGCATGAGAGATTACCATCACATCCACACAGCTCAGCTCAAGCTCAATCATAGCAAAGAGAAATACAAGAAAGCATAAGAATGAAAGCTCATCTATCAATGCATATATTACATATGAGATGCAATGCATAAGAGGTAAGATACATATATACAAGTGAACACCAACTCCTCCCTGAAATGATGCCATAAGGATGACACACACCGAGTTCCCCCCAAAGAAAAGCATGTCTCGAAGCATCTAGGGGCTTGGTGAGGATATCAGCTAGTTGGTTTCTGGTGTTGATGTATTTGAGCTCAACATCCCCCTTCTCAACATTGTTTCTCCGGAAGTGGAATCACAGATTGATGTGTTTGACCTTACCATGCTGGACTGGGTTTTTGGCTAAGCATATGGCACTGGAGTTATCACACATGAGTGGAACACCCTTAAAAGTTAACACATAGTCTCTCATGGTGGACATAATGCATAGGATTTGTGAGCAGCAGCTAGCAGCAGCAACATACTCAGCCACTATGGTGGATTGGGCAACACTCGACTGCTTACGAGAAGACCAACAGATCAAAGAAGTACCCAAGAAATGGAAAGTACCAGAAGTGCTCTTCCTATCAATTCTACACCCAGCAAAGCCCGCATCTGAATACCCAATGAGATCAAGAGATGAATATGCAGAGTACCAAAGACGAAACTCAAGGGTGTATTTGAGATATCTGAAGATGCGCTTGATAGCCTTGCGATGAGTCACCCTTGGGGAAGCTTGAAAACGAGCACAAAGACACACCGTGAAGTGTATGTCTGGTCTTGTTGCTGTCAGGTACAAGGGGGAGCCAATCATGCTCATGTACTCTGTTTGATCCACCGCTTGACAGTCTTCATCGGGGTCAAGAGCCGTTGTAGTGGACATTGGTGTAGACAACGGCTTCACATTGACCATGTCGAATATCTTTAGGAGATCCTTCGTGTACTTGGCTCTATGTATGAAAGTGCCTTGCTTGCACTGCTTGATTTGAAGCCCAAGAAAGAAGGTGAGCTCTCCCATCATCGACATCTAAAATTCACTTTCCATAGCTGCCTGAAATCTGGACACAAGAGCATGAGAGGAACCACCAAAGATGATATCATCTACATAAATCTGAACCATTAGAAAGTCATTGCCATGCTTTAGAGTGAACAAGGTTTTATCAACACACCCCATGACATACCCACGCTCTAGCAAGAAGGTCTTAAGCCTAGCATATGCCCTAGGTGCTTGCTTTAACCCGTACAAAGCCTTCTGAAGCTTGTACACACAGTTTGGGTATTTGTGGTGCTCAAAGCCAAGGGGTTGCCTCACATACACTTCTTCCTCTATGAAACCATTTAGGAAAGCACTCTTGACATCCATTTGATAAAGTCTAATGTCCTTGGAGGCAGCAAATGCAAGCAAGATCCTAATGGCTTCTATGCGAGCAACAGGAGCAAAGGTTTCACCATAATCTAAGCCCTCCACTTGGCTAAAACCTTGAGCAACTAGCCTATCCTTGTTTCTCACAACCTCACCATCCACCCCATGTTTGTTTTTGAACACCCACTTGGTTTCTATGGCATTGACATTTTTGGGAGGCTCTACAAGGGTCCAGACTTTGTTTCTCTCAAAGTTTTCCAACTCCTCATGCATGGCATTAACCCACTGTTCATCAGATAGTGCGTGTCCAACATCTCGAGGTTCAAAGGTTGCAACAAAGAGAGAATTGGTAAAGCAAGCAAGATGTACAGACCTTGACCTTGTTGTCCTCTCATAGAGATTACCGATCATCTATTGGGGTGGATGTTAACGCTGAATGTGATGAGGAGCCTCTCTGTCACACTGTACCTCCCCCTCAACCACAGCTGGAGCTTGCTCAACAGCCGCTGAAGTTGATGTAGAAGCTTCTGGACCCTCTGCTGGAGTAGTGGTAGCAGCAGGAACAAGCTCAGATGAGAGATGAAGTGAATCATCATCATCATCATCAAAGCCCTGTAGGACCTCTTCTACAAAGATGATCTCCTTCATCTCCTTGTCACCTGCAGACTCAATCACATTCCTTGCACAAGAGTTTGATTCATCAAAGGTTACATCATAGGATTCTATGATGGTGTTAGTCTCCAAATTCAAAACTCTGTAGGAATGACCATGAAGAGAGTAACCAAGAAAAATTCCATCAGAAGACCTTGACTCAAACTTATCAAGATTGCCACGCTTGAGAATAAAGCACTTGCAACCAAAGGCACGCAAATGAGAAACCGAGGGCTTTCTCCCAAAACGCAGCTCATAAGAAGTCACATTAAGAATTGAGCGCAAGAAAATCCGATTGGAAACATAGCAAGCAGTGCTAATGGCCTCAGCCCAGAACTGCCTCGGAGTACTATGCTCATTGAGCATCGTCCGGGCCATCTCCACTAAGGTTCTGTTCTTTCTTTCAACCACACCGTTCTGCTGGGGAACACGATGTGCTAAAAACTGATGCTCAATACCATGCTCAAGACAGAAAGCATCAAAGGAGGAGTTCTTGAACTCGGTGCCATTATCACTGCGAATTGCTCATAATGCCCCAGTGATGAGGACATCACACATATGGATATACACAACACTCCTCCAACTAGGATGAAAGTTCATGCGTATCACCTGAATTTACATGTGAGTTCGTTTCTAATGTTTTGTTTATGTGATTTTGAGAATAGATTGCTACCTAATGAAATAATTGTTGTTAGGAATCATGGAGATGATGATGAGATAGCTGGGGAGGTGATTGGGGGCATGATGGGCCAGCAAGGACGTCCAAGCCAAGGTGGGGGCCCAATCAAAACTGACTTCGAGTCTGCTTCGGAGTACAGGACCAGTCTACACTAAAATGGACACCCAGGATGTATACGGACTCGGATTTACACGTTCTATATATGCCTTGAAAGATAACGAAAAGAACTTTCCAACACAACTCGTCACATGTCAAAATTCATCCCGAGCCGTTGGCAATCGTCGAAACAAGATGACTTACAGAATCTGTCCTGGTGCTGCGACACCGTAATCGGTCTTTGGGCCATGTATCAAGTTGAGCCCACTTAGGGCTGTGTCCAGGGGGTCTTGCACGACCCTAGGGTCCTCATATACAGTCGCCGCCTCTTCATTAGGGTTTGGGTTTTGCTTAGATTATTTTGTTCATAACAGTTTCACCGTCATCATGGTTTGTGAGACCCCAACTTCGTGAGATTCATAATACATCTGCAATTGTGTTGCATTCTTCTTTGTTCTTCCTTGTGTTTTTGATTCGCAGGTAGGCATTAGCCTTCTCGGTGAGGTGAATCATTTTAGGACGGTTGATAACCAGAGGAGACATCGTGCTGCGATTGCGGGGTTTAGAACGTGCTGTTCTGAAGCCGGATCGATTTGTGTATCGCCTCTGACCAAATCAACGTATC
This sequence comes from Eleusine coracana subsp. coracana, assembly GCA_032690845.1. NCBI lineage: Eukaryota > Viridiplantae > Streptophyta > Magnoliopsida > Poales > Poaceae > Eleusine > Eleusine coracana. Next base: position 37,875,033 of record CM064418.1, read on the forward strand.
CAGAACCTTTTGGAAGATCGGGAACCCTTGTCCATATCAAGTGGTATCAGAGCTTCAGGTATACCATTTGGTTCACCCTTATCCCTGTTATTTTGTTCAGTCCTAAACTCCAGAAAACTGCCCTACAAAATTATTTGTTTATCGTGTTTCTGCTGTCCTGTATCCCCCTTGTGCTATGCGATTTTCAGTTTATTTTGCTTTTCTGAATTTTAGTCCCTACAAGGTCATTGTATTGCTGGTCTAGTGCTTGTTCTTTGGTCTTGTTTGAGTGGTGCACGTCCTTGTTCATAGAGAATCAAGAAAAAAAAATCCATTTGTTGCACACATTGAGAGTTTTGGAATAATATATTATCTATCTTTGTGTCTATCATATTCAGATGATAATTTTCCTTGTGCTAGAATATATTTTCCTTTTTTCTTTCTAGCACTAATACCTTGCTGCAGTTTTGATTCACTAGAAAAGAAAAGAAAAAGGCAAAAGTGCACAAGAGAAAAAGCTGCACAAAAAAGAGAAGTAGAAAAAGGCAAAGATAAAAATTCAGAATTGCTTGCAGCCTTTGCGTCCTTTGTTAAGTCATTTGATTGCTTGCTTGAACTAGGTCCAAAACAAGTTTAGGCCAGTGACATAGACTAGCTTGGGACTATTATTTAGTTTTATAATTTCTGAATTGAAATTTTGCTAATCCTTGCTACCTAATATTGCCTATCTAAACTCCATATATATTCTTCTGAACAGGCACAAATTTTTGACTCTCGCAATTGTCAGTTCACACTCTCCAAGGTATTCTTTGCTTGCTGTAATTAAGAACTTTGTAAGGGCTTGGTGAGATGCTTCCATTTTCTTGTTGAGAGTTTCCACCGTTATTACATAGTAGTGATAGGAAAATATACTCTTGTGTGTTTTCTTGTTTGCTACTAACAATGACAGGTTCCAATACTCATGGGAATGAATTGATGGCATCTCATGATGATAAGAGTGTTGTGGCACAACGAGTGTTCAGTTCTCAAATGGAGAAGGTAGAGCAAAATCAATTGAACAATTTATTCCAGACTCACTTTGTTGTGAAGGATCGACGTTGTCGCGTCATCACTGATGGAGAGAGTAGCCACAACATTGCAAGGTTGGAGTTGGTCGAGAAGCTTGGCTTGACCACACAACCACACCCATGTCCATACTACATCCAATGGGTGAATTCTTGTGGTAAGATAAAGGTAGATCAAATTGCACGCATTGAATTTTTTATTGGTTCTTACAAGGATAGTCCAGAATTTGATATAGTACCTATGCAAGCATGTCATTTGTTATTAGGTAAACCTTAGATTTCTACGAATAATGTTTCACACAATGCCATTGCTAATAGCTACTCATTTAAATACAATGGTAGAAGGGTTACTCTTAAACCTATGACTGCTGCTGAAATTTTAGAAGAGGACCAATAAAGATTTGAGAGAAGAAAGAATGAACCATTTAGGATAGAATGGGCTATTTCAAATGTTGTAACACTTCCATCAAAATCTGAATTACTAGAGGATGAACATATTTCCTTGCCTCTTGTTGCAACTAATACATTTCAACATCTACATAAAGAAGATGATAGTGGGAAAAATAAAGAACAGGTTGTTGCTTCAGGTAAAAGCTTTCTTGATGTGATGAATTGTTCCAATAATCTTGCTGTATTGGAACCTTATGATGATATTCCTTTGTTACAAGTTGATTTATCTATTGGTCCTTGTGATAAAGAGGAGTTGTGTGCCAATGCTTCACTTATACCTTTGCCACAACAAATGAATGAGCTTGATGCTTTTGCTTATGATTCACCCAATAGTGCTGAAAAGGATGAGCAGAAATTATTGACTTCTCTAAATACTTTGGGTTATATTGAATTTGATGTTCTTTGTGATCTAATTGCCGTTGAGAAGAAAATCTTTTCTCAAACTGAATTTCATGCTATTGGCTATTACGATCATAGAGGTTTGTTTCTGGTGCATAGAGTTTATATTTTTTCAACATTGAAACCTCCTTGTGTTGTGCAACTCAATGAGACACTAGAAAACTGCAATAACAATTGTCATGTCATGTCTAGTTTTTCTACTGTTTCTAAGATCACACATTTTCTAACTTGTCATAAAAGTGAGGATGATGTTCATACTGCTGGCCAATTTTTCAAAGATGTTCAGTTGTGTGACATGCCTTCTACTGTAGTTTCACATTGTGATGACAAATTTCATAATGCATATAAATATGAGTTGCATCCGAAGTTTGGGAATAGTTCCGCAATTAACATTTCAGATTTGAGACCATACATGGGTGAAAGAGATGAGCTCGAGTCGAGGACGACTCTGATTCAAAAGGGGGAGAATGATGAGGACATCACACATATGGATATACTCAACACTCCTCCAACTAGGATGAAAGTTCATGCGTATCACCTGAATTTACATGTGAGTTCGTTTCTAATGTTTTGTTTATGTGATTTTGAGAATAGATTGCTACTTAATGAAATAATTGTTGTTAGGAATCATGGAGATGATGATGAGATAGCTGGGGAGGTGATTGGGGGTGTGATGGGCCAGCAAGGACGTCCAAGCCAAGGTGGAGACCCAATTAAAACCGACTTCGAGTCTGATTTGGAGCCCATGACCAGTCTACACTAAAATGGACGCCCAGGACGTATATGGACTCAGATTTAGACGTTCTATATATTCCTGGAAAGATAACAAACAGAACTTTCCAACCCAACTGGTCACATGTCAAAATTCGTCCCGATCCGTTGGCAATCGTCGAAACAAGATGAATTAAAGAATCGGTCCTGGTGCTGCGACATCGTAATCAGTCTTTGGGCCATGTATCGAGTTGAGCCCACTTAGGGCTACGTCCAGGGGGTCTTGCACGATCCTAGGGTCCTCATATACAGCCGCCACCTCTTCATTAGGGTTTGGGTTTTGCATAGATTATTCTGTTCATAACAGTTTTGGCGTCATCATGGTTTGTGAGACCCCAACTTCGTGAGATTCATAATACATCTGCAATTGTGTTGCATTCTTCTTTGTTCTGGCTTGTGTTCTTGATTCGCAGGTAGGGATTAGCCTTCTCGGCGAGGTCAATCATTTTAGGATGATTGATAACCAGAGGATACGTCGTGCTGCGATTGTGGGGTTTAGAACGTGTTGTTCTGAAGCCGGATCAATTTGTGTGTCGCCTCCGACCAAATCATCGTATCCAGAACTTTTCGGAAGATCGGGAACCCTTGTCCACATCACCCCGGAAGTTCCTTGAACAACCTCATAGCTAAGCTCCAAAAGTGATGAAACACTTCATCATTGCTCTCAAGAAAGTAGACCCAAGAGTAGCGAGAATAGTCATCAACAATCACAAGAACATACCACTTCCCACCCGTTGAACGAACCCGAGAAGGACAAACAGTGTCCATATGAAGCAACTCTCCAGGGCCTTCAGTCATCACCAAATTGATTGGTGGATGAGAAGCGGCAATCATTTTCCCATGACAACACGAAGCACAAACCAAATCCTTATCAAATTTGAGCTTAGGCAATCCTCGGATCAAACCTAGGCCACTCAAGTGACATAGCAAGTCAAAGCTCATGTGACCCACTCTCCTTTGCCATTTCCAGAGCTCAGAAGAAAATTGAGCAAACAAGCACTTGTGAGAACCAGGAGAACCAGCGAAATCAGCCTAAAAAACTCTACCAATACGAGAAATCCCACAAACCAAGGAACCACTCGAATCAAGAACACAAGAAGCATTCAACTTAAAGCGCACATACAAATGAACATCAAGAAACTGAGAGACAGAGAGGAGATTGTACTTGAGATACTCAACCAAACCAACATCCTTGAGAGTGAATTTTTCATTTACCATTACTGTGCCTCTTGCCTTCACTCTCCCTCTCTTGTCATCTCCAAAGGTCACATACTCCCGCCGCTTCAAGGGAGTGAGGCTGGAGAACCACTTTGCATCTCCAGTCATATGGTGTGAACACCCGGAGTCCATCAACCATTTGTTCTCCAAGCCTCCACCTACTGCCTACAAAGAACGAGAAGGAAAAGTCGATGGCTCAGTGCTGGGGTTAGACAAAAGAGATTTGGGAATCCAGCACTTAACCATACGACCGGTAGTAGTCATCACAGTTCTTTGCACATTATCATTTGAACGCATAGGATGAGAACCACGACGGGGAAAACGTGGCCTGTCAAAGCATCTCGACTCAAACCTTGGGTTGTGAGGATAGAAATGATCAATGTGAAAGCCAAATCCATGCGAAGATGCTCACCATGATGGGGAAAACGTGGGGTGCCAAAGTGCTGCTGCGCAAAGCCTCTGTTTTGTGAATCAAAGCCATATGAGGAATGACCCTGTCCATGATAGGCACGAGAAAAAGAGCGAGGCTGAAAGTCAACAGAATCATCATAAAAAGCATCCCTAGTCAACTCAGCTTGCTTCCTCTCAATCCTCTTACGCCTATAACAGAATTCATCCAAGTGGCCCTTGCGACCACAAAACATGCAAATGTAGACACCCTTAGGATTAGGCTTGGTTTGCATTGCAGGTTTGGGTTTTGGCTTCTCTGTTTGCTTTGGGTTGAAGGAGGCTTTGGGATTGGGTGGATAGTATGTGTCAGTGGGTTTGATGGTGTTTTCCTCATCCTTGTAGCTGGAGCTAGGTACAAACTTACCCACATTGTCACTCTCCGTGTCACACCTCTCAAATCCCAAGCCCAAGTTATAGGTTGACCTAGAAGCACTCTCCTTCACTCTTGCCAAATCACTCTCAATCTTTTCCTCACTCACTAGGGTTCTCTGGAGCCTAGAAACAAGATAGTCATTTTCGTGATCTAGGACTTTGTTTTCTTCCCTAGTGATTACTAACTTGTCCTTGAGGGTGACACACACTTCACACGGATGTGGGAGAACTTTCGAGCGAGTCTCATGTAGAAGCTTGGACTCAAGCTCTTTGACGTTGAGGGACTGAGCTTCCAACTCATCTGTGAGCTTGGGGCACTTCTGACATGCACCTAAAAGAGTTGTTCTAGCTTTGAACTCATCAAGCTCCTTGAGGGCACTCTCAAGCTGACTGGCAACTTGAGCATGTGCACTCTCCCTCTGTGCAAGATCACTCATCACAACTTGACAAGACTCACACTCAGCAGCCGTATCAACACAAGCAAGCTTAGACCTAAGCGAAGCAATCTCAAAATTAGCGCTCTCTAACTTAGACTTAAGCTCTCTACTCTCACGCACAGCATTGTGAAGCTTATCATCTTACATGAGCAGAACATCGCGCAAATGATCAAGTTCAGAAGAGAGCTCATCAAGAGTGGGAGGTACCTTGCTTGTGTCAGAGTCAGATCCAGAGTCGGTGTCATGGTCGTTCTTTCCCATGAAGCAAAGCCTGGTGAAGTCATCCTTCCTCTTGACTCGTGGCTTTTTAACCTCCTCCTCTGAGCTTGTAAGGCCTTCGCTTGATGTCAGGTCGACATCGCTCAAGGCGGCAACGCAGGCGCGTGCAATGGCCTTGGCAAACTTCTTGGAGTTCTTGCCCTTCTTGTAGAAGCAGTTCTTCTTCTGCTTGAAGTCTTCAGTGTTGTTGTCGCGGTACCCGGCCTTCTTCTTCTTCTTGGGACAATCAGCGATGAAGTGTCCCGGGTCACCGCACACGAAGTAGGTTCTTGAACCACCTCCTCTTCTCTCCTTCTGTTTGTTGTAGAACCTCCTGAACTTCCTTGTGAGCAAGGAGAACTCCTCGTCAGGAATGCACTCCATCTATTTATCGGAAGCTGCAACAACAGAAGACAAAGCAAACTCCAAAGAAGAGTTATCAAGTGAGGGGTTAGTTCTATAAGAAGCACAACTATGATCACCCTTCTGAGAACTAGAAAGCAAAGCCATGCTAGAAGCAGGAATAGCAAGATTAGGACGAGATTTCCTAGACAGTTCATGAGATTTTAGCTTGCTATACAGTTGCTCACAGTTCAGGTATTGAATTCAACAGTTTCTTCTAGAGCAACAATTTTAACCCTCCAAACATTTTCATCAAGTGAGTACAGCAGTTGCTTAGCTCTATCATTGTCATTGTACACAAGGTTACCACAAGCCTGCAAGTTGCACACAATTGCCTCAAGCCTACGAAAGGTGTCATCTAGTGACTCGCCAGGTTTTTGTGCAAAGGTTTGGTACTGTCTATTGTAAGAATCCTTACACATAGACTTGACTTGGTTGGTACCCTCATGGTAAGTAAAGAGCTTAACCCACATAGCATGAGCAGTGTCAAGGTGTGCAACCCTATCATATTCACTCCTACCAAGTGCAGAGAGCAAAATATTGACAGCTTTGGAGTTGTTCTCATACCTGACTAACTCACCTGGACATGCAGTTTTCAGGTCCTGTGGTGCAGCATACTCCTGCTCAACAATCTCCCAAATTGCACGTCCTTGACTCAGCAGATACGTTTGGTCCGCGATTTCCAGTAGGAGAAGTCCTCTCCATCGAACATCCACAGCTTAACAACGCGCTTCTCCATGTCGCCTTCAGATCACAAAGCCGGTGAAGGTCAACTGGTGATCAAACCGGCTCTGATACCAATTGAAGGACCGAGAAGGCGACCAGAGGGGGGGGGGTGAATGGGAGCCAATTCAAATTATTTTCAAGAACTTGGCCTATGTTCCAACTACAACCCAAACCAACCTCTAATCGAGCCACGAAGATTACACACACTAACTTGTAATGTGTTAACCCTAGGAATGACTCGAACCAAAAGGACACATAGCGGAAGCACAAAAGAAACAAAAACCGAAACAATGAAGGTCCGAAAGGTCATAGAACAAAGCCTGACGAAAGTTCCGTGGTACCCAACAGAAGTTCCGTGGTGCCCGATAGAAGTTCCGTTAATTACGGAAGTTCCGGGCGACGGGAACACTGTCACTCACGGAAGTTCCATGGTTCTTGACGGAAGTTCCGTCATGATCATGGAAGTTCCGTCATGGTCAAAACAGCAGCTCCATCCGGGAAAGAAAATTACCAAAACCCTATCAAATGAACTCCAAAAATCTCGAAATTTGGACCAGATGATCCTCAATACATCACGACCCTCCTCTAAAGAGATCCACTCCAAAAACACAAGTAATCATCATGAATTTCAGATATTATGCCAAGAACACTAAAAAGGGGAAACTTGAGAAATCCTTCAAATCGAAGGTGCTAGAGCTATTGATTCGGTCAAGAATCCCTAGAGGATTGTTCTTGCTCATCCTGGCAACAAGTTTCTCAAGAAATCCGAACCAAAAACTCATCCAAAAGTGAGATAGAAAATCACCACGAAAATAGCTCCAAAAATAAGAAAAAGGGAATTTCGGGTTTCAAGTAAAGAGGGAAATCTTGAGCAAGAAAATACTTCTCATATCATAGAAAGGTGCTTACAAGATCCATAGGTACAAGGCTAGGAAGCCATCCTCTTCCTCCCACTATTTGGAAGAGCAAGAGATGTCTCTCACACACACTTTCCTCTCCTCTAAAACATGAAGTCCTCTCCTAGCACTTTGAATAGAGTCCTAACACAAGGCTAATGGGAAGAGAGACACCTCTCCTACTAGCCACACCTCTCCTTATATAGGCTTAGGGTCTATTACCCACATGACCACTCTATCCTTGACCTGCATAACACACCCACCTACCACCGGGGGCATAACCGTCCATCTTTTTCCTCATCGCCCGAATGCCATCGGACGCTTCACGTCTTTGCTTCATCTCAAAGCAAGCTCCGTGATGGTGCCACGTGCACCACCAACCACAGCCACCGATTTTGAGGTCCAAACCGGGAAACCGCCTTGCACGCTTCTCAAAGTATGACTTCTTGATGTTGACGCGTGTCACCTTGTCCCGCGATCCTAACCATCGGCAAGTCTTTCCCAGTCCCTGTCCATCGGGCCCTCTTGTCACTTGCACCGGCATCCCATTCACCTTGACTTGGTCAACACGCCGTCTTCATCACCACCACGGTTTTGAGGCTCAACCGCAAAACCGTCCGTGCTTCTTGCCTCTCCACGTGTACGGTGTGGATCACCCTTGACTTCACCCGGCATCCGGATCATCTGGCCCCAAGTCCCCTACTTGTGCCCGATCCTCTCACTGTTGACCGCCAAGTCGACTCCAGTGACCTACACATCATGACACAAGCAAACACATTTCCCATCACCTGCAATATCACCAGTATCTCCACCAACTCCGGTTAGTCATAACCATGATATGCAAACCCATGCAATCCCTGGATTCCCGCATTTCAACACAAACACCAAATCTGCTCAAGTCAATTACTCATCACAAATATAGCAAACCATGGCACATATGCACAGGGTTTCTCTCATTCTATGAAACCCATGGCTGAATCCCCTAAGGTGAACAAAAACAGAGCCTCCTCAGCCACGCCTGGAGCACCTAAATCCAAGTCCAGCCAGAAAAACATGGCCCTCCTAGCAACAATCTTGCCCGTCGCCTCATTTTGGAAGAAATCTCCGACGATGAGCCTTCCCAGCCTCTAGCCAAAATCAGGTCGATCGGGCCATCTTCTACACCACCGGGCGGTGGCACCCGCCAGGCGGCGTCACTAGCTAGGCCGGGCGGCAGCTCCCGCTCGGCAGCCATCCCTCCTCGAGCGGGCAGTAACCAGCACCGGCCACCATCTCCCGGGAGGCGGGTCCTGCCAGCCGCCGTCTCCCGTCAGGCCGGGCGGCGGCTCTGCACCGTGGCGTCTTTCCCCCTTGTGCGCGATCAGGAAGGGGAAGCAGTTTCGTCGTGCAACCGAAACCCGCATGACCATGGGCCAGCTCATGCCCCATTAACCCACCGGAGCTGGACCTAGCTCTCCAAACCTCCCTACACCGACCCATCTGGTTGGTACGGGGGTTACGCACCGGGCTGCCATTCATATGAAGGAAGGGATGGACTTAGTCCACTATGAGTTGATCGGCAAGCAAGTGGTGTTTAGCTCAGAGGAATCCACTAGAAATGGTAGCCCCCCTCCATATGTCATTTGTGCTCACAAAACGACCACCGGCTATGGAAAGGTGTTGTACCAAAGGGTTCCACCAGGGGTGATCGCTGAGTCTACTGATCCCACACCAACTAGGCCTAGGCGCCGCACTTCTCCACCACCAATCCGTGGACCGCCTGGACGAATGGAATTCAGTGACCCAAGTGATGATGAGTCACGCGCTCAATGGAAGGCGGTGAAGGGGCTACGGCAGCGGGTGGACAAAGTTGAAGATCGAATGGGGGAAGAGCACCTAAGGCGAGAGGTGCTTGAAGATGATGTGGATGGCTGCGCAAAGGATCAGGGTCTAAGATTAACTGCGTAGCCATGGCGGCAGGGCACACAGACACCTATTATGTCCCCCGCCCATAGGGTCCTTTTTAGATTTCCTTCGGTGCATAGTTTATTTTTTGCATTTCCCTTCTTTGGTCATCATTTGTTCTGGTTAAATTCCTTTGCTTTGTTTTAATTCTATCAATGTAATGCGCCAGGACCCTATGAATAAAAATTTAGTCTTGTTTGTGTGCTCAATTCAAAGTAAATCCTCAGATCTATGTGGCAACACATAGGTCGGATTTATTATCTCTCAAATGGTCCAGTCTCGTGACAAAATAGAAAAGGGGATGAACTAGTGGCACAATGAGCAATGGAGGCCCGCTGGGCGGCAAGGCATGCCGGGCGGTCTAACCCGCCGGCCGCCAGAGCATGCCAGATAGCGAACCCCCTCGTGCAGCAGCATATTCTGAAGCTCCCGTGACCTGACCTCATCACATGACTGAACTGCCACCCGCCACGGTAAATATCGTCTAAGCTTATGTCTTGTAAAGACCTAAGCATGGGGAGGTACCTAAAGCGAGGTACAAATTGCTCTACCTTTTCGCCCCTTTCTATAGTTGAGTCGTTTTAATTTCCAGTTTTCAAATAAGATTAAAAGCTTAGTCTCTACCTTGCCTATAGAAATGATGAATAGTTGCTCTATTAGCTCCCTTTGAATGTCAAGTACACAACTTTGACTCTTCATCTTTCGTGAGTAATGGTAGACCGGCATGACAATAACACTAATCCCTCTATGTTTTTGTGGGTACAAAATGGCTAATAAACACCAAGTATAGTTGTTGGAGTTTATGATATGGCATGTTTTGAATGAGTCTGTGATTTCCTTATGATTAGAGTCCAACGATTTCTTTCAAAACTATGCTGCAACAATACCCCCTACTTAGTGCACATCTTCCCTATGAAAGGCAATTTCCTACCATAGCCAAATTTTTAAATAGCAAAACCATGACTACGCCATTTATGCATGCATTGAGTTTAGTTAGGATTTAATCATTATGAGGGACTTGCACTTCCAAAGCCAATCATTTTCATTCGCGTTATCTTTGAGTTCTCAAATTAATCATGCTTGGTTATGCGGTTTCCACATCGGAATCATGCATCCACTTCACCCAGCATGCCAACCAAAAAACTTTCTTTTTTGCAAGTCTTTGATCCTATTAAAAGATTTTGGTCCTTCTAATTGCTCAGAAAAAGTTTACAAAAAAAAATATTTGACCATTGAATTATTCTATTTACACCATGAGAGCTGGAAGAAAGAAGCAAAGAAAGAAAAGAAGAAAAATTTATCAGCTGTCATGGATGTGATATATCAAAAGCTTCAAGGTTCATGCAAAAATAAAGTATTTCTTTGAGCGAAAATAAAGGATCATCTTTTGTCTCTAGCACAAAACTTCTAGTCTTTGGGATAAATCTGCACCCAAGACCTTTGCAATTGTGCTAGCCCAATCCTTCACGTGAGTTCATTCTCTCCCTCACCCCTGGACATTATTTCTAAATGATTGGAAAGAGGAAGTGCAATGTCTTTCACTAGGATCATCCTACAAAGCTCCACATTTTCAAGCCAAACTTTTAGAAAAGTAGGTTGAGCACTTGGTAAGGAAATACACCCTTTGAGAGATGAGAGCCATAGTGGGAGATTGCACAAAGAAGGGAGATTTTTTAATCTTATGCATCATTACAAAAACCTTGGACTCATAATTAAGAAGGAGATTTCATGACAAAGTCTAAACTAGTTGTTCTAGACTTCAACCACTTTTGACAAGGTTATAAAATGCCAATAAGCCCCGCTGTACAATTAGAATGGCTTAGTAACACAGTTGCGCTGGTCTACACTTACCCATATTATGTTGGACTATGTGTTTGTGCACTTGATATTTCCAGGGCGCTAATATTGAAGCTACTCCTGATCCATCACCTCTAAGTTTTAAATTTGCTCGGGACGAGCAAAGATCTAAGCTTGGGGAGGTGTTGGAGGCCGATAAAACCCATAATCGGCCACCAATCGGTCAAGAAATGCAAGGTAAAGACCAAAAATTAATAAATATTTGTTTAAACTAATAAAGTTCCACGAGTTTTGGTCAAATGTCTGTTTGCAGGTACAAGAGAGCCAAAATATGCAAAAACATAAAGAAACACCCCGTCGGCCAATCACGACTTTGAAACAGCCGTTTTCATTAGCTGATAGGGTCGTTTTCAGGCTAAAATCAGGAACCGGCCGACAAGGTTATAAACGGCTGAAATCAGCCACCCGGCTGTTAACCGGGGTCGTTTTCAGGCTGAAATGAGGAACTGGCCAACAGGGTCATAAATAGCTGAAATTAGCCACCCAGCTGGTTAACCGGGGTCATTTTTCAAGCTGATCATCCGACCCGGCCGGTTCTAGAAAAAACACTTCACCGTGATGTCGTTTTCTCCTCCCAGATTGAAATGATGAGATATTGCTAAGAATAATGAGGGCAACAAGTGGCCTTACCAAAAGATGTCAAGAACCAATACAGAGGGGGTTCAAACCTGGCCTGGGCCGCCGCTCGCCCTGGCCTGCCGCCCGGCCTGCCCTGCCACCCAGCCTTGGTTGGCCACCCAGAGTCGCTAGTCTAATGAGGCCCATGAGGCCTACTGGCCCCAAAATGAAGGAGGTGGTGGGAACCGACCAAACAACCAACTTCGAGACAAAATCCAAGACTTTCGAGAAGAGTCAGTCATGAACCGACATGATCCAAAGGCCGCCCGGCGGTGCATGCCGTCCGGCACATGTGGCCGCCCGATGTAGCCCGCCGCCCGGCGGACCAACTTCGGCCTACCGACTCCTCATCGGCTATAAATACTTGTCAGCTCATTGCCACAGGAGAGTTGGAAGAATTTAGGAAGTAGAACATTTTTTTCAAAGATTTTTACCCAAATATAGAGTGAAGGCGTAGGAGAGGGAGTTCAGGATGCTGGCTTCTTCAACCTGTGCCTCAGGGATGAATCTCCTGCGAGAGTAGTCATCTTTGTCTTCGGGGCCGGGTAACATGTAACCCAACTCTTGTTCAATTAATAAAGTGAGTTTTACTATTCCTTTTATCTGCGGGATCCCTATGCATAACTATTTACTGCTTCACAAGCATCAATTTGTTATGCTTATCAATTCTAGAGCAGGTATGAAAGTCTAATTGTAAATGCGGTGTTTAGACTTAGTTTTCCTGGGATTGCATTCGTCCCCGCAGGCATTGTGGTAGGCGGCAGATGGTGATAGTCCTGTCCGTCCAATATTGTATTCCACCACATTCAGAAAGTCTCAAGCAGGGTTGTCTAGCGTTAGCGTACCCACTAGTACGAAGGTTAATTACCAACCCATATTAGTGGAACGTTCTCATGCCCCGAAGCAGATAAATTGAAATAGCACCTCATTAGATTACTTGATAAGAGTTTGTTATATAGAATTACTTGGCCCAAGAACCGTCAACAACAGGCGCTCACTATTGATGCCCCTTTCACCGGCGGGCTCAAACCGGGTACAAACTTGTGACAGCCTTCACAACCAATCACGATAGGCTCGATCACCGACACCTAACAAGTCTAGGTCTCACCATAGACCAAGCTGGCGTAGCCGACAGATGAGAGTGAGAAAATCACTCTATGTTGAGTGGTGTATCCGCCTATTCATTATAAATGTTCCTGACAATAAAGGAAATTAAATAATTAGTTATAATTAACATTGTTTGCTTGATAATTTATTTTTATAAGTCAAACAAATCAGTCGACTGAAAAGTCAAATTTGTATCCATTTTTCTCTAGTAAGTAGACGGACTGGCGCATAGTAGCGTGTTCGCATGTTAGCAACCATATTGATCCACCGTAGAATACTTAGAACAAAATACAAAGAGCTGAGAGCTTGATCTACCACAACAATATCAGTCATAAGTTTCTATTGCATAGCAATCAGAGTCAGTCAGCACATGACCTCTGGCAACTTTGGCTCTGGCTTTAGTGTAGTGGCAGTCTATCGCGTAGCAAAGAAGTTTTATGCCTTAGTTGTTTGTCGACGTAAGACAAAAAAATAAGACCAAATCATAAATAAAATACAATATATCGGTCGAGGCTAAAGCCAAAAAGTATGAAACTAGGACAGATGACATGAGTCATATGGTGTCAGGGCTGAAGCACTATTGAAAGGTCACCGACCAACATGTGTACTGCTAGATTCACAAAAAAATGGGAGAACACGTGTATAGGTATACAAATATCCCCCTGGCTCGATTGTTTAATGCGAAGAATTAAAGAACCGAGACAATATAAAGACGAATAAAGCCACAAATAAGAGCACTGATTAAAAAACCCAACTTTACTCATCCAAGAACTTACAATCTTCTGCTTAGAAAATAGAGATAAGCGGCCATTGTGACATCCTGGCCTAAGGCTTGATAGGATTGATAGAATACTCATACCAACAAGTTGAAACTTCTTTTCCGAAAGCTCATCCCCAAAGAACTCCAAGGTTAAGTGTGCTTGGCTTGGAGCAATTTAGGGATGGGTGACCGACCGGGAAGTATATCTCGGGTGCGCATGAGTGAGGACAAAAGTGCAAAGAAAAGACTAATGTTGGTCTATGAGGATAGTCTTGAGATCCTAGAGAGATGCCAGGTTTAAGTGGGCCTGGGCCCGGCCTCGGAGGGGCAGGACGTTACAGTTGGTATTAGAGCTGACCCTTGCGGTTTTATAGGCGCGTGTGGTCGTAGTTGCATAGGCATGGTGTGCATGGCTGGTGTAGATCCAGAGTGGTCATAGAGCATGGCACATGCGCTGGCACTGGGCACATGGACGTGGCCAAGAGGGGACGTTCCTAGCTTGGGGTTGATCGACAAGGACGTCAATCTTCTAAGGGGGTGAGAGTGTGACATCCTAGCCTAAGGCTTAATAGGATTGATAGAATACTCATACCAACAAGTTGCAACTTATTTTTTAGAAGCTCATCCCTAAAGAACTACTGGGTTAAGAATGCTTGGCTTGGAGCAATTTAGGGATGGGTGACCGACCGGGAAGTTTATCCTGGTTGCGCACGAGTGAGAACAAAAGTGCGCAGAAAAGACTAGTGTTGGTCTATGAGGATAGTCTTGAGGTCCTAGAGAGCTATCAGCTGTAAGTGGGCCCAGCCTCGGAGGGGCAGGACGTTATAGCCGTGGGAAAAAGGTATAAAGGACATGAGCCCAAAACCTCAAAAATAAATTGAGACAGTACAAAGATACTTAGCTTTGAAATTCGACGAGTTGAAGAGGAGCCCCCGAGCATGTCGATGTAGTTGGCGAGTGGTCAAATGTCAAAGTTGAGCCATCATGTCATTGGTACATTGAGGCTTGCAGTGGTTGACCGAAACACCAAATCATCAAAGGTGTCGTTGAGTGACTGAAACACCGAAGCGCCATGTCATCACAAGCGTCATCGAGTAGCCGAGTGGCCAGGTGAATGGCAGGGTAGCCCCCGGGCATGTCCATGTGGCCGCCGAGCGGTCGAACCGTCAAGTCACGACAACGTTGCCGAGTCGTCAGTAGAAATCGTGTCGCAACGATGTTATCGGGTTGCGGTCACCCTCGTAGAAGGCGTCATCAGAGTAGACGGGGTGCTGCCGAGTGGTGGGCTGCGTTGCCAAGTCGCCAACGTATAGACCGAGATGCTTGATCAATTTATGCAGTTGAGTTGATTGTCGCTTCATAAAACTCACGTCCATGCAAAAGCACTGCACAATTAGCACTCGGCAAGCCAATATGATTAGTATAGTATATGAAATAAAATATTATAGAAAGAATAAATAAAGAAACAATTCTTCCCTAATGTCTGAGTCCATGTTGGTTTCCACCCAAACTTGTCATGTGACCGAACATGGTTAATCATGTTCGATCAGAAGTCGATGAGTTCGCACCGATTGAGCATGCAAAAGTGATTGCTTCATGGCCACGATCTACTCCTTGTAGCGTGTAGCTCCAAATTACAGCATGCAGATGATTGTACGTCGACAGCCATCGTGACAAGTCACCAAAACAGCCTGCTGCCCTTGCTTGATGAAGATGATGACTTGTGCCACGATATATAGTGCATCTTAATGTTGATCAGCTCACGATCAGATCTGGAAGAAGAAACCCTTCAAAAACACGGCAACTCATGTGCTTCAACGCTGGTCTGCTCGTGATGAAATCTTGAAGAAGTAGATTGAGGCCATCGAGCTCGATAAACCGACCGTCGTGCTATCCCCTACCTGGCGCGTGTTGGTGGTTCCTAAGTACCCGTTTTATATGCCAATAACCACCAATATCGTACCATATTCTTATCATAATCATGTGTTTTATCTCTAATATTGATGATTTCCACATGTAGTGTTGTTTTAGTGCTTTATTGCAGAAATAGGTAAAAAGATGATAAAATGGCTCTTATATGAGAAGTACCGATATGAAGCTCGACTCGCCGTGCAAGGAAGGCTTCCCACTAGCTCATGAAGCATACAAGACACACCTGGACGTCCATAAGGTCCAATGTGCAAGCCCAAGGTTGAGGCCCAATGCTTAAGGATTTCTTGAAGGTTTATCCGGAAGGAGAGTCCAGAAACACCACTGTATTGTCACGAGTCACGCGATTTCGCAGTCCAAGATTTGGTCAAAAAGGAAACCTCAGAATACCAAAGTTGAAGATCTTGTCGAAAGATTTCCGAAACATGTATGATTTGCATTTATTGGACTCCGGAGCTGGGAGATATGGGCCCCGCAAGGAAGGCTGCACAGAGGAACCCGAATCAGGACAGATATTTTGGCATCGCAATTTTGGGTAAATAAACGTCCGACTCTGAGGATCCCAATAATACCAAAGTTGTAGATCTTTTCTAGAGCTATAAGATATAGTCCAGGCTTGCTTCATTTGGACTCTAGAAGCATCGGTTATGATTAAAGTAAGTCGGCGATGTTTATGGAAGGTACGAAACTGACTTGGATTCAATCTCTATGAGCTAAACTTGGAGGCCAAGCAATGGAGGACATGACCAGAGGCTATATAAACACCCATATGACATCCAAGACTGGAACAACTTACAAACAAGGGGAAGAGTTAGGCTATAGGAGCCGCTGCACATCGCCAGGAGGCCGCCGGAGTTGAAGAGCCACCAAATTGAAGAGATGTAGTCTAGTCGGATAGGGAGGTATGCTCCTTGTGTCAATATTTTTTTTAAACTAATGTTGTGCAAGGATTCTATCTTGTTCACATAAATAGATGATGGGAGAAATAAATGATTGAAAGGATGTTTTGTCTGCTGACTAAAAGAAGGTGTGCAAAATTCAGCAGAGGATTGAATGACCTACAAATTTGATATTTTGGAAGAACATCAAGTCTAGTTTCCAATGGTTTAAACCTCACATCATTTGGAGTTTCCTACAAGGATTTAAGACCAAAACATGAGACGCTGCACAGACTATTTGAATATTTTGAGAGAGCTGCAAACAATTAGAAGTTTGAGCCAAATATGGAATTAAAGTCCTACATCCATGTGATCTATGGGTTTCCAGACATTTAGAAGACTTCCTTTTGGTGATAGACACGGATTCAAGTAATTCAAAACACGGAGTTTGAATATTTGGAAAGTTTGAATTTAATTCGAATTCATTGCGAGATGGCATGACATACCTTTAGAAAAAAGGTCATATCTCCCTCATGCGGAGTCCAATTTGGACGCATGAGTACTGCTTGGAAAGATAATTTGATTCCCGACACAATGGCACAGGTTTTAGCCTCTAATTCCTTCTGGTCGCGGCGCAATGTCAGAAAAAAGACATTGGTTCAGAAAAGCAACAGCAGATTTCTTCGGATTTCTTCACCGTCAACTTGATGGATCATTGGGCAAGAATTGAGAAGCTGCATCTACTCTTCATCCAGACTTGCTGGTGCAACAAAGATCAAGATTCACAAGTCGTACGACAAACCGACATATGCTCCAATCCTTAAAAGATGAAGTCATCAAGATTTTGCATGAGAAGATGAAGATGACAACAAAGATAGCTCGAGCAATTCTCCCACAAGCAAATGATTAGAAGTTGAACAAGAATGAAGACTCCAGAGCATTATATCACATACGCACATTGAGCATTATGCAACACAATGAAGATGGGCAATGAGCAAATCACGATGAAGATTGCATAAGTACAAGCTACATGGAAATATTTGGATCTTACACCAAAGACCATGGCTTCATGACAACAAGGTATGTAAGAAGTCCAGCTACATCACTCTAATTGAAGCCCTTTTCGGGAGGCAACCCGTGTTTTCGTGTTTTTGTTTTGTTTGGATTGATTAGTGCTAGTAGGATGGCAACCTATAATTTTTGTATCGTGAGAATAACCCAACTCAATTGATTTTGTGGAAAATTAGTTCTAGATTAACTTTTTATTTTTAGACCTCTGTCACCATCCTTTTATGTTTTGTTTGCAAAAATCATCCACTACATGCCTAATTTGTGAGAACTTGCTTTGTTTTTTGTTTTTGCATAATGTTGTCGCTTGCATGCATCTTAATCATCTAACTTCAGCCCACCTAAGCCTCCCACCCTTCATTTTTCATCACAATCCAGAGCCAATTCCTACTGTGTCGATCGGCGCACGTACACTGCCGATCAGCGCAGCATCCAAATGCTTTTCTAAGCATTCCTTCACTACCGCTTAACATGTTTTTGTTTTGTTTTGCATAAACCTCCAACTTTGCATGTTCATATTCACTTTCCTACTCATAATAGCTTGGTGTGAACTTGATGATGAGCACTTAATTGGCTTCGCGAGCTTTGTAAACATGGTGTTTATGCTTATTTGTTGAACAACATTGGATAGTTCATTTGCCTTGCTATGTTTTGCATCATTTGCATTGGTTGGTTGCTAATCTTCTTCAATGTGCTATCTCTCTAGTCCAGCGGGGTTTTGCAATAGCTAAGTCACATAAACATTGTGTTTAGACTTTGGTTGTTAATGAATTTCATTTAGATTGCTAGCAATCTAGTTGTAAGCATGGTGCTCAGAGCTAGGTGTAAACATTGTTCTTGTTTAGCTTCCACACCGCTAACATTCGTTGCTAACAGGCTCGTTTGCTTTGCTTCAAGACTAGATGATGAAAACATTTTGATCCCAGAATTGTGTACATGACACATTCATTTAGCAATTTTATATGAACGTGGTGTTTAGACGAAATTGTGGAACAACATTGTTATAGTCTTGTTTCTTTGCTAACATTGTGATATTAACTCCATGCATCCACACTTGTGCACACACGTACATCCATTAGGATTTTGTTTTCTTTTTGCTACTAGAATTAAAATGCCACAAGTTGAACTTTTGAGGTTGTTGCTAGATGGTAGTATGTGCATTTCAATGTATTGTAGGAATGAAAGAAGTACTCTTGAACGAGGACAATCGAAGGAAACGAGGTGACAATAGCCGCATATACAGGAGGGAGCATTAGGACAGCACATCAAGGCTGGAGATGGAGGTGACGAGAGGCACAACCATATGCGCCGATCAGCGCATCCTCGTGCCGATCGGCGCTCCCTCGCTGCCCCTGCTATCGCCCTTCTCTCGTGCAATCCAGCAAGATTTTAAGCATGGGGGAGGCACACGTTGCGCTTCAATTGATTAAAATGCAGTAATATCCCTTTGATTCTTCACTTCTCCTAATCTTATTTTCTTCTCAAAACTGTACTTGTTGTCTGCTTCCAACTTGGGTCTTTTCTCTCTTTTTCTTCTGTGATACCCTTCTCATTTTGTTCATGCGAAAGGTTATTTGTAATTTATCACTTAGAACATAGAATGGACAATGACATATCCCTAATAGCTACCTTAGAGTGACCAAATGTCATTAAATTATCTAGGGGAGCTTGCCTGTATCATGACCATTGTTTTAGAATGCTTTAACAATGAATAAATGCATAATTATGATGAGGATCTTTGCTAGAGATATGATGAAAGTTTCTATTGTTATTGGAAGTTGCATGATTCATTGCACATAATTGTCCACCACTGAATTTTCAACTAAGCACCAATTCTATGAACTCTATTTGCTTTAGTGGTGGTATTTGTTGACATATGTTTTGATAAAGACCCCATATGGTTGAATTGTTCTTCATGACAATATGCTTTGCTCTCTAAGAAGAAAACTCCAACATAGCTAGTGTACTTAATAATTTTTGGAAAACTGTTACATGTTGTCTCTAAACCTTGCAAATATTGCTCTCTTGCATTGATCATACCTATCAAAGCCAAATATGCTACACTTATATGATACACCTGTAGATTACAACATGTAATTTGGTGAGTTGTTTCAAGTTTGTGTTCTTTTCGTATGAGACTTGGAAGTTGGCCATTTTGTTTGCGTAACTATCACTTGTTTGCTAGCCTCTTCATATTTAGCAATGCTCGCTGAATATTCCCACCTGTAAACCCATATTTCTTTTGGTGATGTCCTCCCCTTGTTCACAACCTATGATATGAGTTTCTCGTCGAGCCGTTGCACTATTTCTATGGTTTTATGCACAAACAACCAAGACCTCTTACTGAAGGCGAAGATTTTCATCAATAAACATCTCTAAAGACTCTCTGAAGTGCAAAGAGCAATACAAGGAGAAGACAAGGCAAAATCAGAAGTGCGCCGATCGGCGCAAGGACTAAAATTCAGGAAGCGCTCTGTTATCTCTAGAAAGCAATTATAAGTGTTTTAGAGGGCCAAAGAGAAGAGATAACAGATTCAGCATGTGCTCATCTTTTTCCACTCCCTTTCCTCGAGGACAAGCAACGTTTAAGCGTGAGGAGATGGATGTCATTCATCATTCCGAAGCACTAGCTAATGGGCTTCAAAAAAATTGTTGATGGAAGATCAAGAATGTTCAATCAAGTTGCAAAAGAGGAGATTTGTGCAGAAGCCATTATTCTTCAAGTAAGTGCATTCAATTGGCTAAAACTCTATCACTCCAACCATGTGCAATCCGATTTTGAGAACTTCGTTTGTGTCTTGAGATCATTCTTTGTCTTTTGCACATGTCCACCTTTCTAAAGCGTGTGTTTCTCCTCTTCTTCATACTGTTTTCCAAGGGCCTTTTTGACAAGTCTCAAGTAAAACCAATTAGAACTATCTCTTGATATGATAATACTCTGAGTTATATTGTTGCTAGTTGTTTTCCTACCAAGCTACACATAAAGCCTTTCACCAAACATTTGTAGATAGGGTCACCTCTAGTTGTTTGGCTTGTGAGATTTGTAAGATGAGTGTTGCCATCATTCTATGCAAGAGAGCATTTTGTTTGGATAATGAGACTGAATTATTAGAAAAACTTTATCATCTAAGGCCTAGTTTGAGGAGTAATCTGATTTGAGAGTTGAAGCTACTTTATTTGATCATTGTGATCGGTTCTTAATCATAATCTGTTCCCCACTTATATCTTTGAGTAGTAGAATTGGTGCAACATAAACTGTCGATGACTCGTACCCTAGGGTACCTCACATTGAAGGAAAGCGGAGGTAGACTCCTACTAGGATAAGAGCAGTAGACCGATTAGGACTCTGCTATGTAACCCTGTCTCCCCAGATATATAAGGAGGGGCAGGGGTCCTCCTCAAGAGACAAGTTCTACAAGCTGAACTATAAATTCTCTGGTAGACAAGTCATAGGATAATTAGACAAGTCCTCAACTAGAGATCCCGCACGGGACATAGATTAGACATATAACTAGACATCATCGTCTAGTTCTTCCCTTCTCGTCTAGATCTTTAGATCTAAACATATCAATACAAATACCATAGAACACAGGACGTAGGGTTATTATCCTCCGAGAGGTCCGAACCTGTCTAAAACGGCGTCTTGTGTTACCATCGTCTCTTGATCCCGCGCATACCCCTGTCCTACATATAAATCCATGTAGATAAACTACCCTGTGTCTATTGTCAAGATTAAGTCTCGACATTTGGCACACCAGGAAGGGGACAGCGCGACGGACGGTACGTCGAGATCGATGGCCTCAAACTACTTCAAGATTATATCATGAGCAGACCGGCGTTGAAACGCACGAGTCGCCGCGCTTTTGAAGATTTTCCTCTTCAAGATTTCATCACGAGTAGACCGGCGTTAAAACGCATGAGTCGCCGCGTTTTCGAAAGATTTCTTCTCCAAGATCTAATCACGATCTGATCGGCGTTGAAGCGTCATATCATCATGCAAGTCATCGCATCTTCGCGTCAAGATGATGCTCACCAAAGTTGATGATGACATCTTCATATTCGAAGTTGGCGAGTCTCCTGATTAAGCCAACGTTGGATGGCAGCAAGTTCCCGAGCTAATCGTCGAAGCAATCCGAGTTATAGACCAACTCGTCGAGTTAATCAGGATGTCAGGTTCAAACGTGCATGTACTCAGAAGCCAACTCCGAGTCGACTGCTCAAGGACTACACGGAAGCAAGGAAGTGTTCTCTCCTTTCTTTATTTGTTTCCATAATATTTTATTCCTAATTTTGCTAATCAATCTAGTTAGTGGAATAACTAATCCCGTGATGATGTTTTGCATGGACACGAGTTACACACAGCAAGACCAAGCATGATGGTACTGCCATCCCAAGAAACTTGGTCCAAATAACCGAGGCACGGTGACTGGACAACCTGGTTGCTCGACAACCCCGTTCGATTTGCGTTTCTTTGACTCCAACTCGTAATCACGAGCTCAGATCAAATACGCTTGGGGGCTTCGACTCGGATTCAACATCATCAACTACTTAGCGACAAGCAAGCAAGCGTTGATGACAACTTTGGAAAAAGCTAGCCACTCGGCTACACGACGACGCCTCCGACAACTTGATCCTTCGACACGGACGACCGTCACCCAGCAACATCATCGCGACGCGACACCTACCAATGACTCGGCGACATCGCTGCGACTCGATGGCTCGACCACGCGGCGGCCATGTGAACATGCCGAGGGGCTACTCGACGACGACCAGTTGACTATGCTACTCGGTAACTTCGTCGCTACTTGGCCACTGGGAAACATCGCCGCGACTCGACCACTCGACGACATCACTGCACCACGACAACTCGATGGCTCGATTGCCTAGCGGCTATATGGACACTCTCGGGGGCTCATCATCAACCTAATGACTTCAGTCACTCGGCAACACCCGTCTACTATGATGACATCTTCAACGAGGGTGACCGCCACCAGGCAACATCATCTCAACACGACGCCTATCGATGACTCGGCAACATCGCCACGACTCGATGGCTCGACCGCACGGCAGCCACATAGACATGCCCGGGTGCTACTCCGCCTTCACATGGCTACTCGGCTCCTCGGCCGCTCGATGATGTCTTCAATGACTCAACGCATCGGCAACATTGCCGCGACTCGGCTCGTCCACTCGGCAACATCGCTACACTATGATGACTCGACGGCCACCCAGCTACTCAGCGACACCGTCAACTTGGTGTTTTGGGTTTTCACCCACTCGGTCAATCGGCGATGCCTTCGACTACTTGGCGACACAAGCCAACCGCTCTGAGCTTCGATGTTCCGGTGACATGATGGCTCAACTTCGAAGTTCGACCACTCGCTAACAACATCAACACGCTCGGGGGCTCATCTTCAACTCGCCGAATTCCAAAACTAAGTATCTTTATACTTTCTCGATTTACTTTTGAGGTTTTGGGCTTATGTCCTTCATACTATTTTTTTTCCACGGCCACTTATTTCTGTTTTCTAAGCAGAAGGTCATAGGTTTATTATGAGTAAAGTTGGGCTTTTTAATCAGTGCTCTTATTTATGGCTTAATTCATCTTTTTTGTCTCGGTTCTTTAATCCTTTGTATTAAACAATCGAGCCCGGGGGCTATTGTGTATCTATACACGTGTTCTCCCACTTTTTTGTGAATCTAACAATACACATATCGGTCGATGACCTTTCAGTAGTGCATCGGCCCTGATACCATATGACCCATATCGTCTGTTCTAATTTTACCTTTTTTGGCTTTAGCCTTGACCAATACATTGCATTTGCGATTTGGTCTTATTTTTGGTCTTACACCGACTAGTGACTAAGGCATAAAACTTCTTTGCTACGTGACAGATTGGCACTATACTAAACCCAGAGCCAAAGTTGCGAGAGGTCATGTGTCGATTGGTTCTGATTAAGAATAATTATGACCGATATTGTTGCGGCAGACTGAGCTTCGAGCTCTTTATATTTTGTCCTAAGTATCCTACGCTGGATCAGTCTGGTTGCTAACGCGCGAATACGCTGCTATGCGCCAGTCGGTCTACTTACAAGAGAAAAATAGATACACACCTGACTTTTCAGTCGACTGATTTGTTTGGCTTATAAAAATAAGTTTTCAAGAAAACAATGTTAATTATAACTAATCGTTTTTATTTTCTTTATTGTCAGGAACATTCGACATAGAGTGATTTTTTCACCTTCATCATTCAACCATGACAGTTTCGACTGCCTCCATAGGTCGGCTTACAATTCCGACCGTTCTCATCGGTCGGCCACGCCAGCTTCGATCGCCTTCATCGGTTGGCTTATAGCTCCGACTGCTTTCGTCGATCGACTACATTAGCTCTGACTGCCACCGTTAGACTACCACATCATATCTGACAGCCACCATCGGTCGGCCATATGTCAGACGGTCGGCTCCACTCGGTCATCATGATTTTGAGTGATTTCTACTTCTGATGTGGACAAGGGTTCCCGATCTTCCGAAAGGTTCTTGGTAAGTTGATTTGGTCGGAGGCGACACACAAATCGATCCGGCTTCAGAACAACACGTTCTAAACCCCGCAATCGCAGCACGACGTCTCCTCTGGTTATCAACCGTCCAAAAGGCGATTGACCTCGCCGAGAAGGCTAATCCCTGCCTGCGAATCAAGAACACAAGCAAGAACAACGAATAATGCAACACAATTGCAGATGTATGATTAAACTCTCGAAGTTGGGGTCTCACAAACCGATGAACGGCGAAACTGTTTATGAACAGAATTGATCTAAGCAAAACCCGAACCCTAATGGTGCGGCGGTGGCTGTATATAAAGACCCTAGGGTCGTGCAAGACCCTCTGGACGCGCCCTGAATTGGGCTCAACTAGATACAAGGCCCAAAGACAAAAAATAAGCGACGCAGCACCGACACAGATTCTGGACTCTCTCTTGTTTTGACGATTCCCGATGACTCCGGATGAATTTTGACATGAGGCCGGCGGCATTGGAAAGGTCTTCTCCTTATCTTTCCGTGCATATGTAGAACGTCCAAATCCGAGTCCGTATGCGTCCTGGGCGACCGTTTTAGTACAGACTGGTCCTGGGCCCCGAAACAGACTCGAAGTCAGTTTTGATTGGGCCTCCACTTTGGCTTCCAAGCCCTTGCTGGCCCTCCACGTTTCCAAATCCTTCTCCCATCATCTCCTGGTCCTCTCCATGGTTTCTAATCATAAAATAATCATTAGGTAGCAAACCATTCTCAAAAGTAACATATAGCAAAGAACGTAGGAACGAGCTCACCTCTAAATTTAGTTGTCGTGTACGAGCTCTAGTCATTGGACCTTGCAAGTCCAGATTTGGAGGAGTGTTGTGTGTATCCATAGGAGTGATGTCCTCATCATCCTCCCCCTCTTGAAGTGGAGTCGTCCTCGACTCAAGCTCATCCTCTTCTCCCAAGTATGGTTTCAAATCTGAAATGTTAAAAATAGGACTAACCCCGAACTCGGGAGGCAACTCAAGTTTGTATGCATTATCATTAATCTTCTCTATTATTTTGAATGGACCATCAGCTCTAGGCATTAGTTTAGACTTTCTCAATTCTGGAAATCTATCCTTCCTTAAGTGTAACCACACTAAATCTCCTACATCAAGCTTTACTTCCTTTCTTCCCTTACTACCAGCAATTTTATACTTTTCATTCATCTTTTCAATGCTAAGTCTAGTGGTCTCATGTATTTGCACTATAAATTCAGCACGCTCCTTAGCATCAATATGAACTCTCTCATTAATAGGTAGAGGAAGTATATCAAGTGGAGTACGGGGATCAAAACCATACACTACCTTGAATGGACTTACCTTGGTAGTAGAATGTGTTGCCCGATTATAAGCAAACTCAACATGAGGTAAGCATTCTTCCCATTGCTTCAAATTTTTCTTCAAAACAGCTCACAACATAGTACCCAAAGTGCGGTTCACAACCTCAGTTTGTCCATCAGTTTGTGGATGACAAGTTGTAGAAAATAACAACTTTGTACCCAACTTATTCCAAAGCGTGCGCCAAAAATGACTCAAGAATTTTGCATCACGATCTGAAACAATAGTAGAAGGCATACCATGCAAACGTACAATTTCTTTGAAAAAAAGATCAGCAATATAACTAGCATCATCAGTTTTATGACATGATATAAAGTGTGCCATCTTGGAAAAACGATCCACGACAACAAAAATGCTATCGCTCCCCCTCTTAGTCCTAGGCAGTCCTAAAATAAAGTCCATAGAAATATCCGCCCAAGGAATAGAAGGAACAGGAAGTGGCATGTATAAACCATGTGGATTCAATCGAGACTTAGCTTTTTGACATGTAGTGCAGCGAGCAACAAAACGCTCAACATCTTTCCTCATCCTTGGCCAAAAGAAGTGTGTGGCCAAAATATCCTCTGTCTTCTTAGCACCAAAATGACCCATCAATCCACCTCCATGCGCCTCCTGCAACAACAAAAGACGAACGGAACCAACTGGAATGCATAGGCGGTTAGCTCTAAACAAGAATCCATCATTCAACATAAATTTGTGCCAAGCACGACCTTCTTTACAGTGCAGCAATACATCTTTAAAATCGACATCAACAACATATTGTTCTTTAATTGCCTCAAGTCTAAAAATTCTACAATCAAGTTGAGACAACAAAGTATATCGCCTCGATAAAGCATCAGCAATCACATTATCCTTCCCTTTCTTATGTTTAATAATATAAGGAAAAGACTCAATAAACTCAACCCATTTAGCATGTCTACGGTTCAAATTGACTTGAGAACGAATATACTTAAGTGATTCATGATCAGAATGAATAACAAATTCTTTGGGCAACAAATAATGACGCCACGTTTCTAAAGAACGTACAAGTGCATATAGTTCCTTATCATACGTGGAATAATTCAAAACAGGCCCAGTAATTTTCTCACTAAAGTATGCAATAGGTTTACCATCTTGCATCAGAACACCACCAATGCCTATACCACTAGCATCACATTCAAGCTCAAAAGTCTTATCAAAATTGGGTAATTGCAGCAATGGTGCATGTGTAAGTTTGTCCTTCAAAGCATCAAAAGACTCATGATGTACCTTACCAAAATGGAAGTCAACGCCCTTCTTTGTCAACTCATGCAATGGTGCAGCAATGGTGCTGAAATCTTTGACAAAGCGGCGGTAGAAACCTGCAAGACCAAGAAAACTCCTCACCTGTGTGATAGTTTTTGGTACAGGCCAGCTCTTTATGGCTTCAATCTTCGCCTCATCCACCTCAATTCCCTGTGGAGTCACAACATAGCCAAGAAAAGAGACTCGATCCGTGCAAAAGGTGCACTTCTCAAGGTTACCAAATAAACGTGCAACTCGCAAAGCATCAAAAACAGCACGCAAATGAATCATATGATCATCCGTGGATTTGCTATAAATCAAGATATCATCAAAGTAAACAACCACAAATTTGCCAATAAAAGGTCTTAAAACCTCATTCATCAAACGCATGAAAGTACTGGGTGCATTAGTTAACCCAAAAGGCATTACTAACCACTCATACAACCCGAATTTGGTTTTGAAAGCTGTTTTCCATTCATCTCCAAGTTTCATTCTAATTTGATGGTAGCCACTACGCAAATCAATTTTAGTGAAAATTATAGCACCACATAACTCATCAAGCATGTCGTCTAGCCTAGGAATAGGATGACGATACCTAATAGTAATGTTATTAATGGCTCTACAATCTACACACATACGCCAAGAACCATCTTTCTTAGGAACCAAAAGTACAGGAACAGCACAAGGACTAAGTGATTGACGAACATACCCACGATCCAAAAGGTCTTGGACTTGTCGTTGTATCTCCTTAGTCTCCTCAGGGTTGGTCCTATAAGCAGCACGGTTTGGTAAAGTAGCACCAGGAATCAAATCAATTTGATGCTCAATCCCTCTCAAAGGTGGCAATCCCGGGGGTATCTCAGCTGGGAAAACATCCTCATACTCCTGCAAAAGGTTAGTGACAGCAGGAGGCAAAGCACTAGAAGCAATATCACCAAGCAAAAACAAGGCTTGTTTGCATATCAAAGCATAGCAAATATCATCAGTAGAAATTTCAGCAAGCTCAGATTTTGTGGCAAGACATGAACGACCTTGTAATTTAATTGCAGCACCCTTAGAACATGAAGAATCATTAACATTACTTGGTGTAGAAGCAGAATTAACAGGTTGCTGAATTTCAGGGCGTTTATTTTTCAAACTAGCAGCTCGTTCTAAATCAGCTTGTACAATTTCAGCAGGGGTCATTGGTAACAAAGTAATTTTAGTTCCTTTATGCATAAAAGTGTACTTATTACTTTTACCATGGTGTACAGCATCATTATCAAATTCCCAAGGTCTACCCAATAAAAGTGAACAAGCTTGCATGGGTACAACATCACAATCAACAGAATCCATATAGGAACCAATGGAAAAAGGAACTCCGTAAGTTTGTGTTACCTTAGCTTTTCCAGAGTCATTTAACCACTGAATGTAGTATGGATGTGGATGTGGGCGTGTGGTCAAATCAAGCTTCTTAACCACATCAGAACTCACCAAATTGTTGCAGCTTCCTCCATCAATGATGACACGTGCTCGACGGTTCTTGATGACGAAGAAAATCTGGAATAAGTTATGTCGCTGCATCATCTCGGGTTGCTGGACTTGTGTGCTAAGCACACGCTGCACAATAATATTCATATAGCCCGTGGTATCTCCGCCTCCAAGGACGAGGTCACCGCTGGTGGCAGCGACATCCTCCTCCTCATCCTTCACATCGGAGGCGCTCATGTAACCGCCATCATCTGTCGCCACATATGCCCGCCTACTTGGGCAATCTTTCTGCACATGGCCAAGACCATGGCAGCGGTGGCACTGAATCCCTGTAGTGCGTCCCGTCGAAGCAACAGAGGAGGCACTACTAGCCGGTACCTGCACAGAATTTTTACCTGAGCGCGTAGAAGGGGCAGGGGCTGATCTTGGTGCTGCAGAAACAACACTAGCTGGTGGGGGCGGCCGGAAAGATGGCTTGGGCAGCCCCGAAGTCCCCGTCGGCCGTGGTGGGTAGAAATTCCTGGACTTGCTGTACTCCTCAAAAGCCTGGAAAAGTCCCTGTGATTCTTTCTCTGCAAGCATAGCATACTGGAAACACTGGTTGAGGGTATAAAATTCTTTATAATCAAGGATGTCCTGAATTTCTTTTCTCAAACCAGAATAAAAGCGGCAAATCTGATCCTCTACTTTTTCAACCACAGCACAACGAATCAAACCCTTCTGAAGCTCACTAAAATACTCCTGAACAGTTTTATCTCCTTGATCTAAACGCTGCAGTTTATTACGAATTTCTCTATAAAAAGAAGGAGGAACAAAACGATCACGCATTTCTACCTTAAGTTCTTCCCAAGTAGTAGGCAAATCGGTTTCAGTAGCTAGACCACTCCACCAAACAATAGCAAAGTCCTTAAACTCACTAGTGGCTTGTCTAACTCTATGTTGTTCAGGAACAAGGTGGGCATTAAATTTTTGTTCTACCGTCATTTCCCAATCAAGGTAAGCATCACCATCGTATTGACCCGAAAACGAAGGAATTGAAAACTTAATTTTAGCATACGGATCATCTGGAGCATAGTTACCTTGTGTGCGACGGGTGTGGTTGTGGAAACCACCCATACCTTGAGGGTTACATTGCAAACGGCGTCGTAACCTTGCGGTCCTTGTAGCTGACCTATCGACGGTGCCATCAGCCTTATACACCGTTGCTTCATCATGATCGCCTTCAATGTCGTTGTTGGTGTTGTTGTTGTTGTTGTTGTTGTTGTTGTTGTTGTTGTTGGTCTTGTGAGCGGTCTCTAATTCGACAACCTGATCGGTTAACTTAGAGACTCTCTTATCCAACCGCTCAATGCTTTCTCCCAGGTGAAGCTTGGTGACGGCGTCGGTGACGGCCCTGGTGATCGTTTCTGCCAAATCACTCTGAACCGCCTGCAAAGCCTTCTGTAACTGATTTTGGCTCACGCACTCATCCAATTTTGAGGGTGAAGCACCCTCCCCGTCGCTTCCTGACATCAGAAACACCAAAACAGGAAACAAAAAAGTGAAGATTATCCCTACAAAACTACTAAGCAGTGGTGCCTCTCAACACAGCAAAAGTAAGCTTCTTGCAAAGCTCTTACAAAGTTCTGAAAACAACAAAGCGAAGGATACCAGGGAGAAGTGTTCCACGATTGCAAGGGTTACCAAATAACCTATGTGCTGTCCAGAAGAAGTATGTAGAGCTAGGAAGGCCAAATATGTATATATGAGTGGCACACAAATCAAAAACAGATAGTAAAGCTGAATAAGTGCCCAAGTAACTTGTCCCTAGTTGCTGGTCTAACTATGTCCTAGAACAGTAGTGAGAGCAAAGAAGAAACAAGGAGACAAAGGGACACAGCCGATAACAGGGGGCTTAGTGTAAAACAGCCAAACTCAGAAATTTCAGGGGGCTAGATGGAGCACTAGTAGGAATCCCAAATTTCTTTTTTTTTTATTTTATTTTTTTGATATTTTTTTCCAACTGACTAGCAAAGAGGGAGAAACCACAAAAAATTTCAGCTCAAACCGAGCTAGGACGTGGCCTACAGAAAATCTTGAAGTTTCAGAAAACGTCGGGTTTCAACTTGAATGAATTTTTTCTTTATCTTCCCGATTTTTTTTGAATTTTTTGACGAGGGCACACAGGGCGTAGTCTAGTGTGGGTATGCTCAACTTTTCGTCTAGAATCTCCTGTAAAAATTTCAGCCAAAACGGACAACCGAGCGAAAAGTTATGGCTGTTTTACCGAAGGGGTGTCGGAATCGGTTTTGAAGAACCCGGTGGTTTCAGTGAAATCCGAGTCGGGCTTGGGGTCGGGTAGGGAGTTTTTTTGGCGAGGTGGATGCAGCGGAAAGTGGGATTTATGAAAATTGGTCCGAGGTGGTGAGGGTAGGTTTAGGGTGGGATTAGGGTGGGCGTGTTGATCAATCAACCCTAGCACACAAAGCCGACAAAACCGAGGATGGTGAGGGGGATGGCGGCTAGGGTTGCAAGGGAAACACTACTGACGACAAAAACACAAACTAAACCAGCGACTAAACAAGAACTAGGGCACAAACTCAACACTACGGACTCTGAAATTGAAATATGCAAAGGCTAAACACGTGGTTATGGGCGGGGAAAATTTTTTTTTGGTATTTTCAGTGGACGATAGGAAGAACACGAAAACAAAACTAAAGGGTAGTATGAACCTGACGGTGCACCTGAAGCTCTGATTACCACTTGATGTGGACAAGGGTTCCCGATCTTCCGAAAGGTTCTTGGTAAGTTGATTTGGTCGGAGGCGACACACAAATCGATCCGGCTTCAGAACAGCACGTTCTAAACCCCGCAATCGCAGCACGACGTCTCCTCTGATTATCAACCGTCCAAAAGGCGATTGACCTCGCCGAGAAGGCTAATCCCTGCCTGCGAATCAAGAACACAAGCAAGAACAACGAATAATGCAACACAATTGCAGATGTATGATTAAACTCTCGAAGTTGGGGTCTCACAAACCGATGAACGGCAAAACTGTTTATGAACAGAATTGATCTAAGCAAAACCCGAACCCTAATGGTGCGGCGGTGGCTGTATATAAAGACCCTAGGGTCGTGCAAGACCCTCTGGACGCGCCCCGAATTGGGCTCAACTAGATACAAGGCCCAAAGACAAAAAACAACCGACGCAGCACCGACACAGATTCTGGACTCTCTCTTGTTTTGACGATTCCTGATGACTCCGGATGAATTTTGACATGAGGCCGGCGGCATTGGAAAGGTCTTCTCCTTATCTTTCCGTGCATATGTAGAACGTCCAAATCCGAGTCCGTATGCGTCCTGGGCGACCGTTTTAGTACAGACTGGTCCTGGGCCCCGAAAGAGACTCGAAGTCGGTTTTGATTGGGCCTCCACTTTGGCTTCCAAGCCCTTGCTGGCCCTCCACGTTTCCAAATCCTTCTCCCATCATCTCCTGGTCCTCTCCATGGTTTCTAATCATAAAATAATCATTAGGTAGCAAACCATTCTCAAAAGTAACATATAGCGAAGAACGTAGGAACGAGCTCACCTCTAAATTTAGTTGTCGTGTACGAGCTCTAGTCATTGGACCTTGCAAGTCCAGATTTGGAGGAGTGTTGTGTGTATCCATAGGAGTGATGTCCTCATCAACTTCGTTAGCAGTCATCAGCTACAACAACCTTGGTTCGCTTCTTCACTCAACCTTATCGTCATGAGTTAAGTAACGCTGCCACTTAGACATGATATTCTGAGTTGAGCGCGACCGACACTCATAACGATGATTGTCTCGGGGGCTTCTTTGAAGAGAAGCACTTTATATCAAATTTATGGTTGATGCCATAATATATAAATATATGATTTGATGATCATATGACAGTGGCTTAATGGTCACTCTAACAAATGTGCTTCTTTGATGAGAAGTGCATGCCATAATCATTCAAAGCATGATTTGATGATCATGTCACTATGACTTGATGGTCATATACGTGAAATATCGAGCATCACTCGACTGATTGAAGTCAGTCTATAATAGTGAAAATAAAGCTCAAAGATATGAGTGATTACAATTCTTAAGGAAAAGTTACTTAATCATGATTGAAGTCATGGTAACTTAGTACTTGGCTATGATTGATGTCATAAAGCCTTGTTCATTCGATCGTGATTGAAATCACCCGTTTAGAACATAATCATTCGGCTGTGATTGAAGTCACCCGTTTGATTCATAAATCACTCATAAGCCACTCGGCCAAAGACTATGTCATTTGGCTATGATTGATGTCATAAGCCTATGTACACTTGGCTGTGATTGATGTCACCCGAATATATTATATAGCACTCGGCAAGAATTGAAGTCATTGGTTTGAGTCATCAACCACTCAGCGGTGATTGAAGTCACTAGTCTGAGTCATTTATCACTCGGTAGTGATTGATGTCACTCTACTGAGCTATTTGTCACTTGGATTTGATGATTCAAGTGATTTTTCATCAAAGAGAGCCAACACGACTATTCTTGTTTTGGACTCTTGCATTATTTGCAGTTTCCAAATGATACAAGAGTCGGGGGCTACACCTAATTAGGTGCACCTATTCGGTCCACCAGTTGATTTCTTGAAGACATTTTTAGATCTTTGAGATTCTCACAAGCTTGCTGATACAAAGCTGAAGCATTCTACATGGCATAAACCAGTCGGGAAGCTACTGAAGACTATCATCAAGCTTGCAAGACTCTCGGGGGCTTCTTTCGATGACTTGTACCCTAGGGTACCTCACATAGAAGGAAAGTGGAGGTAGACTCCTACTAGGATAAGAGCAGTAGACCGACTAGGACTCCGCTATGTAACCCAACTCCGCTATGTAACCCTGTCTCCCCGGATATATAAGGAGGCGCAGGGGTCCTCCTCAAGAGACAAGTTCTACAAGCTGAACTACAAATTCTCAGGTAGACAAGTCATAGGACAATTAGACAAATCCTCAACTAGAGATCCCGCACGGGACATAGATTAGACATATAACTAGACATCATCGTCTAGGTCTTTCCTTCTCGTCTAGATCTTTAAATCTAGACATATCAATATAAATACCACAGAACATATGATGTAGGGTTATTATCCTCCGGGAGGCCTGAACCTGTCTAAAACGGCATCTTGTGCAACCATCGTCTCTCGATCCCGCGCATACCCCTGTCCTACATATAAATCCACATAGATGAACTACCCTATGTCTATTGTCGAGATTAAGTCTCGACATAAACTATTTTGTACTACACTCTTAAAGCGGGTTGGATATGCATGAGCCTTGATGAGTGCAAGTGAAGATAACATGATTGCAATGCTGATATCTTCTTGAGGGTAATTTATTTGCTCGAGGACGAGCAAAGGTTTGAGCATGGGGGAGCTATTCGTGGTTCCTAAGTACCCATTTTATATGCCAATAACCACCAATATCATACCATATTCTCATCATAATCATGTGTTTTACCTCTAATATTGACAATTTCGACATGTAGTGTTGTTTTAGTGCTTTATTTTAGAAACAGGTAAAAATACGACAAAATGGCTCTTATATGAGAAGTACCGATATGAAGCCTGACTCGCCGTGCAAGGAAGGCTTCCCACTAGACCATGAAGCTTACAAGACACACCTGGACATCCATGAGGTCCAATGTGCAAGCCCAAGGTCAAGGTCCAATGCCTAAGGATTTCTAGAAGGTTTATCCGGAAGGAAAGTTAAATTCGCGGAGTCCAGAAACAGCACTGTATTGACACGTGATTTCGGAGCACAAGACATAGTCAAATAGGAAACTGGAGAATACCAAAGTTGAAGATCTTGTCGAGTGCTTTCTGAAACATATATGATTTGCATTTATTGGTTTCCGGAGCTGCAAGATATGGGCCCCACAAGGCAGGCTGCATAGAGGAATCCGAATCAGGACAGATATTTTGGCATTGCAATTTTGGGTATCTAAACGTATGAATCTAATGATCCAAATAATACCAAAGTTGTAAATATTTTCAATGGCTATGACATAGATTCTAGGCTTGCTTCATTTGGACTCTGGAAGCGTTGGTTATGACTAAAGTAATTCAGCACTATTTATGGAAGGTACGAAATCGACTTGGATTCAATCTCTATGAGCTAAACTTGGAGGCCAAGCAAGGGAGGACATGACCAGAGGCTATATAAACACCCATATGACGTCCAAGACTGGAACAAGCTACAAACAAGGGGGAGAGTTAGGCTATAGGAGCCGCTGCACATCGCCAGGAGGCCGCCGGAGTTGAAGAGCCACCAAATTGAAGAGATGTAGTCTAGTCGGGTAGGGATCCTGTGTGGTGCACTACACCGGAGCTAGGAGAAGTAGAGCCATGTACCTTAGGAGTCACCAATGATGCATGAAGGCGGCGCCGATCGGTGCACCAGTTAAGGTGATCACCGTGCCCTTGATGATGATGAATATTGGTATAAGTTATCGATCTTTATGTTATCTATATTAATTCTATCCTTGGCTGCAATTTGTGTTCATCTGGATTGATTGATCTTACATGTGGTTATTCAATTGCTTAGTTCTAGGCTAAGTATTTAGATACTCTCTTAATCGTGGTGATTAGGTTGGTATTCGGATCTTGTATGAATCATGATTGCTTGATGATGCTAGGGTGTGGTTTAGCTGTGATAGAGCTAAGCTTGTGCAACACTTTTAGATAGTCTAGTAGGGTTAAGATACTCGCGTGATTAAGGGTTTCCTCTCGGCAGCGATAAATCGGGAGCCGCTCAGAAAAGGCGGGTGGTCTTGCTCATCTTCGATGTTTACCGATTGTTTAAAGTAACAAGTAAGCTAGGATTAATATGATAACGACTACTATTTCAGTGCCGATCGGCACACCAATTGCGCCGATCGGTACAGCCTTTCTCCGACCGCTAGATGC
Organism: Eleusine coracana subsp. coracana; assembly: GCA_032690845.1. Classification (NCBI taxonomy): domain Eukaryota; kingdom Viridiplantae; phylum Streptophyta; class Magnoliopsida; order Poales; family Poaceae; genus Eleusine; species Eleusine coracana. The sequence continues at coordinate 37,910,189 of CM064418.1, forward strand.
ATATAGGCTAGCTCCAGGTGATACTCCTTAGTCAATGTGTATGCTCCTACTTCCACAAGTCTTGGCTAACTAAGCATCGGGCGCACTTTGGCCCAGGTAAGCCTTCATGCTGATCAGCGCATTTATTGAGCCGATCGGTGCAACCTTCAATTTTCACTTCTTTTCATGCTCACGTATGTGCAATATGTACTTTATGCTAGGATTGATTTGTTAGATGAAATAGTAAACTCTAAACACTGTTCTCTTGCTGATCCCTGTGGATTCGATTATACCTTGGAATACTCTAAGGGAAAAAGTGCTACATTGTACACCGTCCTCTTGCGGTATATAAGTGGGTGCGTAGTAACGACCAACAGCGCGCCAACTGTCGATACTTAATCTCGGTAATAGACATAGGGTAGTTCACCTATGACGATTTATATGTAGGACAGGGGTATGCACGAGATCGAGAGACGATGGTAACACAAGACTCTGATTTATACAGGTTCAGGCCTCCCGCAGGATAATAACCCTATGTCTTGTGTTCTTTGGTATTTGTATTCATATGTCTAGATCATAGATCTAGGCGAGAAGGGTAGATCTTGACGATGATGTCTAGTTGTAGGATCTATCGAATTGAGCTTGTCCTATTGCCTCTCCTTTGAGGGAGACCCCTGCCCCTCCTTATATATCAGGAGTTACAGGTTTACATGGCGGAGTCCTAGTTGGTCTACTATACATATCTAAGTAGGAGTCTGCTTTCCTTATCTGGGAGGTACCCCGATGGTATGTATCATCGACAGACACCCTAGCCTTAGATGTGCAAGATGCTCTACTTACTCTCATCCAGCACTCTCAAGATATGCAATATCTCCTCCTAGTACTCTCCTCTCTTCCTCTTGGACCTTACAAATGCTCTTAGGTATTCCACTATCCGAGAATGGTCTCCAAGACCCCAGCAATGAAGTTATATAGGCTTCTAACCTCCAACTTGTCGGTTCTCCATGAAATCAGCTTTCTGGGCCTACTTGCCAGACTGTACGGTCAATGGCTGACTGGACCATCTAGTCACTGGCTGACTGGACAATCCGGTCACTCCAGAATCCTGCTCCAATGGATCTGCCCACTACTGATCTCCTACTGACCGGACCGTACGGTCAGCTGACCGAACCGTCCGGTCCGTTTCTATCTCCAGTCCAGAAAAATTTTAGACTTTGGCTTCCTCTCTGCCCTGTGCACCTTATACTGACCGGACCGTCCGGTCACTAGACCGTACCATCCGATCTCTATAAATCCTAGCACAGACAGATTCCTCGCTGAGTCGTTGTAGTTTCCATACATCTTCACTTAGTGACCGTACAGTCCGGTCACCACTGACCCCTCGGCCCGGTCACTATGTCCAGAAGCTGAAACTTGTCATCTTCACTTGACTTCGTTTCCCGGCTTCTTTGAACAGCTCCTTGGCTTCTCCACTGTCATCTAGTGCCTATGATTTCACCGAGCAAACTTGCACATCACCGATTAGATATGACCTAAGAGAGAACCTAGACCCCCTTGATAGTCCATTTTTTCTTATCGACTCAAAGCCCTAACAACTAGACAAGTGTTCCCAACACTTGCTTCATAGCTTGTCCTTAGCTTTGATCCATCTCCATGCTTCCATGCTTGCGGTCATTGTCATCAATCGCCAAGGCAACTCTCATCCATGTGATTTGTAGTAGAGTTTAGGGATGATTCCTCCATAGACAACACTAGTGTAGATATTATCCCAGAATTTCATACTTGTCATCTATCAACAAAACATTCATACCTTGGGGAATCCATCAATGGTCATGAAGCTTATAATCTCCCCCTTTTTGGTGATTGATGACAACCACTACTTATCATAATTTTATCAATGAACAACAAGGCTAAAAGAGCTACACTATGCTTGAGAGGAACCTCAAAAACATAATAGAGAAACACACAAGGTCCTACTCAAACAAGCATCATCAAGAGCTAAGAGAATTAAGAAAGAAAGGTGCACTCTAGATGATATGCATGCATGTCATGTGAAGATATTTTAACAAAAGCATAGGGACATGCAATGCAAGACATAAATGATGATATGCAACATGTTAGCAAGACAATGCATGAGAATTAAGAACAAGCAATCATCATCATGGAATCATACACAGGCATACAGGATAATTAATGAATAAGAAGCATTGCGTATGAATGTAAACCAAGTGAGATCAAGATGAGTCAAACACAAGCGAATGAAAACCATGACTCATCAAAATCCACGAACATCAAATATCTCCATTAAAATAAGATCCAAATGTATCTAACTCCCAAAACCAATGTACACGTATGCTCCCCCTAGATACAGGATACTCTTGATCGTACAGGATCACACTCCGACTCCCCCTAGACCTATGACTACTTCTCCCCCTTTGGCAACAAGCACCAAAAAGCAGAGAAGTGAACATCTATGCGCTCGTGGTCGAAGGAAGTGGTGCAACAACATCCACTGAGGGTTCTGCTCCTGGCTGCTCCTGTGTTAGATCCTGTGGTGCTCGCTGAGTCTGTGCCACCTGAGCATCTAGCTTCTCAAAGAACTCAAGGTCTACAGGCGACTCAGACCCTCTGTCCGGCTCTGTTGGTGTGACTATAGCGGTCTCCTGTGCAACTGAAGCCTGGAGAAGTACGAGATTAGTCACATCCTGCTGTGTGAAGCCTCCATAGACTAGATCCTCTGCTACCTGAGGTGTGAGCGTGCTGACTGTAGCAGTAGAAGGTGGAGCTGCAGCTGAGTCTGGAGCTGGCTGGGAGTCTGCACAAGTGGTGTGCACTATATCTGAGAATAGATTCCTGAATGGTAGCTGGGAGGTGGAGGGTCCTGTAATCTGCGAAGTGGAAGAGTGTGTCGGTGAAGTGAACAACACAGACACTGAGAAGGCAGACACGGGGAAGAACTGAGGTGGTGAGTGAGTCTTTTCGGCTCCCCCTGTCGGTAACACCCCTGAGTGCGACAACCCACTAGAGTGAGATGTCATCATAGCAGTGAAAGGTCATGGGTGCCTCAGCAGTGGCTGAAACTATGGAAGTGAAGACTGTCCCTACTGCTGACTAGCCTGCCTCTGGGTCATCTCTGCCATCTAAGTCACCAGGGTGGTCAAGATCGACATCTACTGTCTCTGAAGCTCTGCCTGTCCCCTGATGACCTCCATCATCTGACATCTATCCTCAGTTATGCTCTGAATGAACTCACTCAGGCGTTCTGCCAGTGCTTCCACTGTGATAGTGTCCTTTGACTGTGATCCCATAGGATGGGGAGGTCCTCCTGTACTGGCTAACATAGGAACCACCGTCTCTGAATGAGCTGCCTGCTCATGAGTGACTGGCGGTGACTCCTGCTCCTCGTCTCCCGTCTGCTGACTCGAGGCTGACTGCGATCCCCTAGGGACTCCAGGTGCGTAGCTGGTTGTCACCTCAGGGAACACCTCATACTGCTCCTCTGTCACAAGGCCCATCTTCCATAGAAGATAACAGATTTAGGGAGCATAGACCAACTGACGTCCTCCAACCCTCTCAGAAATGACCTCCTCCATCTCTCCAATCAGTAGGTCTACCAGGTCAAAGTGTTGCCTCCTCGGAATAGCTGCTATAGCCCACTGGTGAAGTAGAGTGATCTCCTCTCTGTAGCCAGACCTAGAAATGATAGTCCTGGTGACTATCGCTCTAACCACCTTGGCCCCTGCGGTGAGTATCGCAAGGCCTCTCTCAGAGCCTGGGGTGTGTGGTGGTGGAAAAGCGATCGACACCATGTTATCAGAAGGTAGATTCCCTCCCTGTGGTCTGCAAGGTGGCTCTAGGGACGGGTAGGCACTCCTGTAGAACTGAAGGTCTGAAGCGAGAAACCCAAAGCTGGCTATGAGGTATCCTCTAGTCACACGCTAGGGCTGCACTCTGAACAAGAACCAGAACTCTGAGCGGTCTCTGGGTATCCACAGTGTGGCGTACAACTCTAGGACAACATCCTCTCTGAACCTGTAAGGAGCAGTAACTAGCTCTGCTAGCCCTAGCAAGTATATGAAGTACTGCTCCATGTCAGTGATGGTGGCTCTCCTCATGGCATGGTAGGTAGTTTACTGCTATGGCACAAACACCTTATCCTTGCCCTTCATGGCGAGATAGCGTCTCAGACCCTCTCGAATCCTACTCTGGAGGCCTGTCCAGTACCTCTCTCCTATCCCGAGATCCCTTGGGACTGAAACCCAATGCTCAAAATAGAAAAGACGAAGAGCCTTAAGGTCCTTTGCAGGAACCTTAAGTATGTTCGTCTCCCTGGCTGCCTGTACTAGTCTCTGTAGCCTCCTGGTGCACATTGCACAGGTGCACTATGGGTCTCCTGCCCAGTGAGCTGACCTCTATGGTCCTGTCTGCTCTGGCTGTGCTGGTTCCTCAGTCTCCTGAACCTCCTTAGACTCTGACTCTGAGGTCTCCTCCTCCTCTGACTCCTCCTACTGCCTAGGGGATCCCTGCTCCGAAGATCTCGATGAACTCCCCTGGCAGGAAGTCGGAGTACCCTGCAACCAAGGTGCTGGCATCACGCCTATAGCCAAGCCCTGTGCTGTCCTCTGCCCGGTTCTCCTCCTGAGACCCTGGGTGTCACGAGACGGCTCTAGGATGAGCCGTGTTCCTGGTAACCTACGTGACTCCTCCATAGCATCCAAGTGCCGAGCTAACCACTTGGCCCTCTCTAACTCTGGGCCCATTCTCGGTCTCTTCTTGCTCTTGGGCTTCTCAGGCATCTTACCCTTGCCCTTGTCCTTACCTGAACCTGCCATCTTTGCTATTGCTGCTGGCTGTTGTCACTGCACCCACGTAGGTATAGACAGGATAAGCATAGAACCTATATAACTCTACCAGCAAAGCACTGCTAGGAAAGAATGTGCAATAGAAAACATAGCATTGAATGAAGGACATGATCACCGAACAAGTAAAGCAATGTAATGAACAGTGATCATCGACTATATGTGGCTGTTACCTGTCATCTAGAGTGCAGTCAAATGATTGGCAATTAAATCTAACTGCAGACTAAATAGAAGAGTCATGCAATTAATTGATAAGCAAGGAATTAATTGCAGCTAGGTTGAGCCAATTAGCAAATTATTGCAACTAATCATGGGCAGTCAATCTAATTGCATAAATTTAACTAATTACTCAAAATTAAAGCATAATTGATGAATGGGAGATAAATTATGATACCCTGGAGGAAGTCCAAAACACCTAGAATGACAAGCACCTTGGAATGTGCTCCAATCACCAAAAAGCTCGAACTTTGCCCTAGCCTTCGGAGGCACTCTAGTCTAGGGGCAGCGTTCGCGTGCGTGGAGTGGAGAGGTGATGCTGGAGGTGGTCGACGGCGATGAGTGCTACGGCTGCGCCTCTATGTGCACGACGGCGCTAGGGTTCAGCGGCGATGGCTGCTTGGGTGTGCGTGGGTGCGGCATGGACCGAGCGACGGCGGTGAGGGGCTACGCGCGAGGGCGAGCGGGTATGTGCGGAGGCAGAGGCGACGTGATGGCGACGACGAGCTGGGCGAGGCGGCGGAAGCGACGAGGCAGGAGCACGAATTTGGCTCGGTGGCGGGATCATTTTGAGGATGGAGACAAAGTCCCTTATTTGGACTTAGGTGAATTAGAGACGAACAGCCGAGATCGACTCAAGGGCGAATCAACGGTCAAGATCTGGAAGTGCATCACGCGATCAACCATAGTGACAAGACGGTACGGTCTCTAGACCGGACTGTCCGATCAGCTTTGGGTCTGCTGGCCTCTGAGCAGACCGGATGGTATGGTCTCTAGGACTGTTCTGTCCAGTCTCTATGACCAGACTCCCTCTTTGCTATGTGCACAGTGCCACTGACCCGACTGTAGGATCCAAAGATTGGACTGTACGGTTACACTGGAAATTTTGCTGAATCAAGGAATTTCTCTATTTTTCAAGTGCCCTCTCTAAACACACAAATAAAAACTGCACTTGGAATATGAAGGGAACTCTCAAATACTCCTTTTCAAATAGTGGCACTTTATGGCCTTAGAATTTTTTGCAAATGCCAATTGGAAGATCGAGCAAATAAGAACCAAGGCGAATAAAAGCCAAATTGGTATGCATGAGGCTTAGTCCATGAACCACACGAGTAGATTTAACCTTGGAGTTTAAAAGATCTTGCTCAATGGGCAAGAAGCACAATCCTTTCCTTTGGTCACACTTGTGGAGATGTAATCTCATATATAGCATGAGGCACAACTATCTCCATGTGGGACAAGCCTCATTTGTGTTTCCTATATGATGCATGCAACAAGCATTTTACATATGCAAAGAAAGTAAACATGTCATGTGAATGCAAGCAAAGTTAAACAAGACACAAAGGAAACATAATAATGTCAAGTTTAACCCCCTCCCAAGCTTACTCACTATAAGCCATACCCTTGCCTTGAGAGAAGCCAAACCACCATCTCAAGCACTCCCCCTTGCTTATAGCTATCTTGGATGGGTTAGACATTGACAAATTTTTATGTGTTTTTCTATTAGTTATTTACACATGCATAGATGCAAAGCATACTAGTCACAAAGGAGTCCTAATTACCATGCAATGCAAGAGAAGGAAAAACACACTACAACTACTAAGAACAAACACAGTTACCTCCCTCATGAGTAGATATGTCATTGAGGTCCATGTCACTTATGGTGGACTTCACTTGATCTTCAAGTAAGCTCATGGTCCATTGCCATCACTAGGTCTAGGCATAAAAACCGAGATCCAAAGACCAAAACCAAAAAAAACAAAACCGGGACCAAAAGAACCAAAATTTCGGGTATCGGGTAGTAGATTAGGTAGGACATCCAATTACCCAATGTTTTTCCATTAACTTCGGATCTAATAGGCAGTTACCCAAACTACCCAAAGAACCAAAATTCGTCTACATGTGTAGTCAAATACATACACAAATAAGTTAGAATTTATGGGCTAATCACATATAGATATCGACTATTAGTGTGTAGTGTCATAGTGGGTTAGTACGTAGTGTCAAATTCTAACCGCAGGTGAAATAAAGCGTTGTGTGCACACGTGCCACTGGCCATCATCGGATAGTTTAAAAATTTCTCTCTCATTCGACCTACTTCGTGAGAATACATGACTTATACATTGGTTAGGTATAGTATATTATTTAGTCTACTTGTTATAGTAAATAATGGTTTACTAATTTTATGAATTATGTTGTGTGTTGACAAAAGTTTGGGTAGTTTGGTCATAACCGAAAACCGAACCAAAATTTAGATACCCAAACTTTTCGGATACCTAGAATATAGTTGTTAGTTCGGATATCAATTCTAAAGAACCAAAGTTTTGAAAATAAAAAAAAACCTGAACCAAAACTTTGGGTAAAACCGAATGCCCAGGCCTAACCACCACCATCTTCTAGGTCTTGTTCTTGGGCACCCACTTGTACTTCATTGGTCTCTCAAGATCAACAATGCACTTAGGCACCCATATGCTCTTGACCTTTCTCTTCTTGTTTGGTGGTCTCAAAGCCTTAGCATTCACCTTGCCATCCTTGTTCCTAAAAAGCTTGAAATGTGTGTTCTCATGGAACAAGTCAGCGTTAGGGAAAACAATGGAACTTCTCACCATAGGACAATCCTTGATGGTGTGGCCATACTTACAACACCTCTCGCAATAGTAGTCGTCTGCGAGAAGGGGTTTGATCCATGCGGGGATGGAATCACTCGTCCCGATGATGTCGATGGCGGTGGGATATGAGCCAAGTCCCCTGTGGGAGACATTGTTCACAAGGTTCCTCCCAAGAATATCATTGTGGATGACTCTACCACGTGTGAGCCTCTTTAAGCCATCCATCACCATTGTCCTCTCTTCCTTGAGCTTGTGATATTCCTCCAAAACAAATGGCTCAAGAGAAGAAACCTCAACCGAGGTGGTTAGTTTATCAGACATAGTAGAAGCATCACTTTGAGATGAACTAGAGGAGGGAGAGGCAAGGTTATCAACATTGATGGCCTCAAAAGTATGTTCAAGGACCTCGTACTTCTCACGTAGCTCTACATGATCACCCTTGAGTTTGTCATAACTCTTGTTTAGGGCCTCATGAGAAGTGACAAGGTCCTTGAGCTCACTCTCAGGCTCACCAACATGGTCCTTAGCCAACTTGCACTATTTTCTTACCACATCCAACATTTTGGATTTCTTGATAGTGATGTCGCGGGCTTGCTCAAGCATACTCCAAAGCTCGGCACATGAGAGCTCCTCATCATCGCTATCATCGCTGCTCTCATCCTCACTCTCCCTAAGTTGGCTCGTGGCCATGAGGCACGTGAGAGGTGGAGGAAGAGCTCATGGAAGTGTGGTCTTGATCATGGCTAGGCGAGCCACTTCTTCATCATCACTTGAGGAAGAGGATGTGTCACTTGAGTTGTCACTTGTCCACTCTCCAACAAGGGCCTTGCATGAGAACTTCTTCTTGTGGTCCTGAGCTTTGCCTTTGCCTTTGCCTTTGCCTTTGTTGATGTACTTCTTCTTCTTTTGCTTGGCCTTGGGGTCTTCTTCTTCTGCTTCACTTGAGTCTTGGGACTTGAAAGCTTCTTTCTTTTTCTTGGGGCTTTCTCGAACAGAGTGGTTCTTGGACCCGCAGTTGAAGCACTTGCCCCTGGACTTGGAGGCAAACTTGTTCTTGAAGGTTTTCATCTTCTTCATGAGAAGATCCAAGTCCTCGATCAAGTCATGTCCATCATCATCATCTTCTTCTTCTTCAGCCTCTGCCTTCTTCTTTCTTTTCTTACTCTTGATAGGCTCTTGCTTCTCAGCTTGAAGAGCAAGGTTGGATGGTTAAGGGTCATCCAACACCAACTGGTAGCTCTCGAAGGTTGTGATCTTGCCATGTACATCCTTCATGGTCTTGGTCTTGAGGTCACTTTGCAAGGTGAAGGTGATGATGGACTCATACTTGGGATCCTTGAATAGCCTCAGGAATATTCTTATCACCTCAATAGGCTTTAGCTTGAAGTCATCCCCAAGAGCATTGATCTCCTCCACAAGTACATGAAAATGAGAATAAACAATGATGGCTCTCTCATGTGGCAATCTAGTGAAGTTACCATACTTGTTCTTCAACACATAGTATCTTTACTCTTTGACATCACTGGTGCCCTCATGGAGCACCTGAATCTCAGTCCAGATACCGTGTGTTGTGGAACTAGCATCCAACCTAGCAAAGACATCCTTAGAAATGCAAGCAAATAGAGCATTCTTGGCCTTAGCGTTGCTCTTAATGAAATCAGGCTCAAGCAGGTTCCCATCCGCATCGGACTCATGAGTGAGCATCCATATCTCTATATCAAGGGACTCCAAGTAGGCTTGTATACGAGCCTTCCAATACCCATAGTCCTCCCCATTGAATATGGGAACACTCCCCACCTGTCCTGGCATCCTTACTCAAGGCGGTGAAGCCTCAAAGATGAGCACTTGGCTCTGATGCCACTTATAAGGACCGAAGGCATACCGAGAGGGGGGTGAACCAGTAAGCCACTCACAAAACCAAATACTTCAATTCACACTACTCGAGTCTAACAAGCATTGCAACCTAAAAAATTCTAGTAGGCCAAGACCCTACACATGCTAGTGTTCATGATAAAACCAAGCGCGGAAGCCAAACACACTAGCCTATGCAAGCCACAATTTAACCTAATCACTATAGCAAACTTGCGGAATAGTAAAGAGGGGGTCAAGAAATGCTCATGATTTTTTCCTGAGGTCTCGGAAGGATGGCGCCTTCCCCTACTCCTCATTGGACCACTCCACCACCAATATGGAGTTCTTGCCTATGAGCCTGCAATCACTCCTGGAGTGAAGACATGATGTGCGTCACCGCTGCCATCATACCACAAGCTTGCCTCCCTCGAGAACTTGCCAGACTCCTCGAGCCGATACGAGCGCTCACTATTAATGCCCCTTTCACCGATAGGCTCAAACCGGGAACAAACTTGTGATGGCACCATAGACCAAGAGTAACAGCCTAGATCACACAATCAAGGATGCCCTAGCCTTAGATGTGCAAGATGCTCTCGTTACTCTCCTCTAGCATGCTCAATATATGTAGTATCATCGCCTAGTGCTCTCCTCTCTTCCTCTTGGACCTTACCAAATGCTCTCAGGTATTCTACTGTACAAGAGTGGTCTCCAAGACCCCAGCAATGAAGTTATATAGGCTTCCAACCTCCAACTAGCCGTTGCTCCATGAAATCAGCTTTCTGGGCCTACTGACTGGACTGTCCAGTCACTGGGTGACCGGACTGTCCGGTCACTCTAGAATCTTGCTCCAATGGCTCTGCCCACTACTGATCTCCTGCTGACCAATCCGTACAGTCAGCTGACAGGATCATCCAGTCCATTTCTCTCTCCAGTCTAGAAACATTTTAGACTTTGGCTTCCTCTCTGCCCTGTGCACCTTATACTGACCGGACCGTCCGGTCAGTAGACCGTACCGTCCAGTCTCTATGAATCCTAGCACAGACAGATTCCTCACTGAGTCGCTATAGTTTCCAGACACCTTCACCTAGTGACCGTACAGTCCGGTCACCACTGACCCCTCTGTCCGGTCACTATGTTCAGAAGCTAAAACTTGTCGTCTTTGCTTGACTTTGTTTCCTGGCTTCTCCGAACAGCTCCTTGGCTTCTCCACTATCATCTAGTGCCTGTGATTTCACCGAGCAACCTTGCACGTCACCGACTAGACATGACCTACAAGAAATGACCTAGACCCCCTTGATAGTCCGATTTTTCCTATGGACTCAAAGCCCTAGTGTTCCCAACACTTGCTTCATAGCTTGTCCTCAGATTTGATCCATCTCCATCAACACTTGGACTCCATCAAGCTCACAAGCCTCCATGCTTGCGGTCATTGTCAGCAATCTCCAAGGCAACCCTCATCCATGTGATTTGTATTAGAGTTTAGAGATGATTCCTACATAGACAGCACTCGTATAGATATTAGCCCACAATTTCAAAGTTGCCATCTATCACCAAAACATTCATACCTTGGGGAATCCATCAATGGTCATGAAGCTTACAACGATAAAAAGCCTTCGTGCCAATCGACACATCCATGTGCCGATTAGCACAAACACCCCAACTTTCATCCTTTATGCTCTCGTATGTGTAATATGTACTTCATGCTATGATTGATTCTTTAGACGAAGTAGAAGAGACCCTAAACATGGTTCTTTGTTGATCCTTGTGGATTCGATATAAACCTTGGAATACTGTAAGCGAAAAGCTACAATGTACGTCGTACACTTGCGATATATAAGTGGGTGCGTAAGTATGAGCAACAATAGGAAACCAACCTGATATGTTCTCAATTGTATTTTGGCTCTAAATCCCTCTAGGATAGCCTCCCTTATCTATTTTGGCTCTGAGTCTCTTACTTTGTTTGGAAGCCCTGCCAGGTGCAGAGCCCACTATAAGTTGCATTAAAGACAACAATTACATGATTGGGTGAAAGTCTTGTCGGTTCTAGTTTTTTTTAAAAAGGTTAGTGTTTCATACCAACGTTAATTTCAGTGGCTAGTTTTTCTTCTCATTTCCTTTTTTGGTAACTCTACTGGTATTCATGGTTTTTCTATGTGGTGCCCCTTCCCGAAGGATCGAGGTCCTGACGGTACTGATGATGCAGACACTTGATAATACAACATCGGTTCGAATTTAAGTTGAATATTACATCATTAAAGTCATCAGAGTGCAACGGAATATTACAAGCTCATAATGTTTTGAAAACAGCGGAAGCAAATCACTATAAGAAACTACGAGCTCGACGATACAGCATAGTAATGGTTCATGCCTAAAGAACCATCACTCTAGCAACACACATCAATACTGCGGCGGCGAGTCGGACTCCCAGTGGGCGGTCCAACCCTCAGGGACTTGCATGTCTTAGGGCAGCACATCTACAGGCAGTTCTAGATCTTCAATACCTAAAAAACAATGGTGGCACAAAGCCTGAGTACTAATTACTCAGCAAGTCTTACTCGTCGGACGCCAAAAAACAATGGTGGTGCTAAGTCTCAATGCTCAAAAGAAAATACCAAGTGAGAAGAGCGACACACAATAGCCAAACACACACTATCCTCTCACTGTCCCAGGAAAACTGGAGTGTTCGGTTTCAGAAACCGGAGTGTCTGGTTTTGGGCTGGTTTGAATTCCAACGGCTAGTTCAGCCTCCGGTTTTGGAAACCGGAGTGTCCAGTTTTCACTGGCTAGTTTCCAACGGCTACTTTTGGAGGGGTGAGTATTTATACTCATCCAACCCCTCTTTCGGTAGCTGCTGATTCCATTCACAAAAATAACATATCCAAAGCCCTCTAGCACTCTCCCCAACTCCTCTTTGTGAGGTTTGATCTCTTTGTGAGAATTGGGTTGAGAGAGATACTCTTTGTGAGAACGTTTGAGCACTTGAGCATTGTTGCATAGCAAGATTCCGTGACACATTTGTTACTCTTGGAATTGAAGATTCCTAGACGGCTAGGCGTCGCCCTAGAGCTCCCAAGTTTGTGGTGAGCCATGGGAAAGTTTGTAAAGGTCGGCTTCACCTCCGCAAGGGAAGAAGCAAGCTTAGTGGAGTACCGGGCTGGATCTTGGTGATTGCTTGGTCATCCAAGCTTGATCTCGGTGATTGCTTGGCGAGGCAAAACGGTTGAAAGTGACCCGGCTCAAGTGTGATCGAGCTCCTCGATGGAGAGGTAGACAACTTGGTTGCACGTTGGTCGAACTCCGGTAAATAAATCCCCGTGTGCTCCCTTGTTCCTTATTGTTGTTTAAGTTCTAGCTTGCTTTAATTTCTCATTCGTTGCATGAGTAGTAGCTCTTGTTTTCCTAAGTGGATAAACTTGCTCTTGCTTGTGTGCAATCTCTGATAGCTTGGATTGTGCTAGATCTCCTTTGTGAGCTGTTTTTCCCTTGCCTCTGTTTTCTGTCCCGAGAAAACCAGAGTGTCCGGTTTTGGAAACCGGAGTATCCGATTTTGGACAGTGTTCTATCTTGGTGATTTCTATGTGAAATCACCTTGCTCTTGCCTTGTTGTATTTGTGGTAGGGTGCATGCTTATAGTTCCCGCTAGTTTCTTTTTCTTAGTTTATTCCATCTCTCTGACCAAAACCGGAGTCTCTGGTTTGCCAAACCGGAGGGTCCGATTTTTGGCAGTACTAATTCGCCTATTCACCCCCCCCCCCCCACCTCTAAGCGACATCAAGGTCCTTTCAGGGAGAAGAGGCCGTTGGCGTGCGCGGCCGAGGGCAGAGAGATGGGACAGGGCGGAGGCAGAGAGGGGGGTCAACGGTAGTTGTAGCACGCGTGGTCCGGAGGTGGAGTGAAGGCGGGCCGAGTCGTGCACCGGTGACGGAGCTCTGCTCCTGCTGCGCCAACGGGAGGAGAGGGAAGAAGATTTTGCACTTTAGCCCTTCTAGAATTTGATTCTTTACAAAACAATCCCTGGTCAAATATAATTCTAATTAAAATAGCTAGGAAATTCCTAAAATGGTGAAATTTGGTGGACTAGCCAATTAAATGGTGGAGAACACTCTGGTGAAGTTTATTTGAAATTTTCATGAAAATATTTTTAGATTTTTAATAAATGCATTAATTAGTTACTTAAGAATTATTTAATTAATTATAGGTCTTGCTAATCTGATAAAATGCCTAATAAATACATAATATTCTATTTTATTATTACCAAACTGTTGATGAATTTATTTGGCATGAGTTGTATTGAAATTTTAAGTTGCTTCAATAACTTGGTTGCAGGGTTTTTATTTCCTGGAAATTAATTCAATAGATAGGTTCTATCATTTTATGCTATATATTTCATGATTTGTGCCCTTCATGTTTGTTAAATTAAGGTGAGACACCTGGGGTGTCACAACTCTCCCTCCTTAAAGAAATCTCGTCCCGAGATTATGAACATGCAAACTAGATGGAAGTAAGGTGGTCTTAGTATACCTGTGTATGACGACCAAAATTCCGAGTAGTGAGTTCTTAGAAATTCTTCAGATTCCCAAGTAGACTCATCCTCTGAGTGGTTACTCCATTGAACTTTGTATAATTTGAGGGTTCTATTACGGGTTGTGCGCTTTTTCTTATCGAGGATCTTTATGGGTTTTTGGAGTATGTGAGATCGGGTTGAAGTTGGTCACATTCTTCCAAGATTTTGTCGATGGGTGGTTTGAGACACCACTTTAGCTGAGAGACGTGAAAGGTGTGATGAACCCCAGATAGATTTGTGGGTAACTCCAGCTTATAGGCTACATTTCCACATCGTTCCAAAATTTGGAACGGTCCAATATAACGGGGAGCTAACTTTCCTTTGACTCCAAACCGTTGGATACCCTTCATAGGCGACACCCGAAGATAGACGTAGTCACCCTTGTTGAAATATAGTGGCCTACGTCGTCTGTTTGCATACTTCTCTTAACGGCATTTAGCAGCTTTAAGATTTGCTTGAATGGTAGGGACTTTTTCTTCAGCATCCTTGACAATGTCAGGACCAAAGGTTACTCTCTCTCTAGATTCAAACCAGTTTAGCAGTGTTCTACAACTACGACCATAGAGTGCTTCAAATGGTGACATTTTTAGACTCTCTTGGTAACTATTGTTGTATAAGAATTCCGCATAAGGCAAATACTCATCCCAATTACCACCATGTGTTAAAACACATGCTCTAAGCATATCTTCCAAAATCTGGTTGACACGTTCAGTTTGTCCATCAGTAGCGGCATGGTAAGCCGAACGCCGAATCAACTTGGTACCTAGAGATGCATGCAGTTGTTCCCAGAAACAAGAGACAAACTGCAAGCCACGATCTGTAATAATGGTCTTGGGTACTCCATGAAGACATAGAATTTTTGCTATTTAAAGTTCTGCATATTGCTTTATCTTGTAGGTGTTATTGATCGGTAGGAAGTGGGCTGATTTTGTGAGTCGGTCCACAACGACCCAAATCGAATCATGCTTCAGAGAGGTGAGAGGGAGACCAACAATAAAATCCATGCTGATGTCTTCCCATTTCTAGGCGGGAATACTCAATGGTTGAAGTAATCCAGCCTATTTCAAATGATCAGCCTTAACCCTCTGACAAGTATCGCATTCTGCGACATATCGAGCAATTTCTCACTTCATCCTTGTCCACCAAAAATTCTTCTTCAAGTCTTGGTACATTTTTTTACTACCGGGATGGATAGAATATTTGGAGTGATGTGCTTCATCCAAGATCTTCCGTCGGAGTTCGAAGTCTTTTGGTACTACTAAATGGTTATCGAACCATAGAGTACCGTCTGAGTCTTAGGTGAAACATTTTGCCTTACCATCTTTAATGTTTTGACGGATATGAGTCATACCAACATCCTTTCTCTGTGCAGCAATGATTTCTTCATGAATAGTAGAATGTACACTTAGGTTGCTAAATACTACAGCAGGTGAAACATGAAGGCCGGGTTCTGACGTAGTGATGTCGTCGTCATCGTTGTGATATTCCAGCATTAAGTGGTTGCAGTGTACCTTCCTACTTAACGCATCGGTGACTACATTGGCCTTGCCTGGATGATAATGAATCTCCAGGTTATAATCCTTAATCAGTTCTAGCCACCGATGCTGTCTCATGTTCAGATCAGTCTGGGTGAAGATATATTTCAAGCTCTTATGGTCTGTGTAGATGTGCACTAAGTTGCCGAGCAAATAATGCCTCCATATTTTCAGTGCAAGTACAACTGCAGCTAGCTCCAAATCATGAGTTGGATAGTGCTCTTCATGCTTCCGTAGCTGTCGAGATGCATAGGCTATGACACGACCTTCTTGCATGAGCACACATCCAAGTCCCGTCCCAGACGCATCACAATATACGTCGAACGGCTTGGTGATGTCTGGTTGAGCCAATATTGGGGCAGTGGTCAATAATTTCTTCAATACTTGAAATGCTTCTTCACAACTGTTGCTCCAATCGAACCTTTTCTCCTTTTTCAGCAGCTCCGGGATGGGTTTGGTCAGCCGAGAAAAGTTTGGAATGAACCTACGATAATATCCGGCTAGCCCGAGGAAACTGCGTACTTGGTGAACTGTCTTTGGTGGCTTCTAGTCTAGCATATCTTGAACTTTGCCAGTCCACCGAGATACCTTCTGTAGAAACTATGTGACCAAGAAATGGCATAAGGTCCAACCAAAATTCACACTTGCTGAATTTTGCATAGAGCTTGTGATCTCGGAGGCGTTGAAGAACAATGCGAAGATGTTCAGCATGCTCTTCCTTGGACTTTGAATAGATGAGGATGTCATCAATGAATACTACCACAAATTTGTCCAACTCTGGCATGAATACCGAATTCATGAGGTACATGAAATGGGCTGGAGCATTTGTCAATCCGAAGGACATTACTAGGTACTCGAATAGCCCATACCTTGTAGAGAAGGTGGTCTTCGGAATATCTTCTGCTTTAATCCTTATCTGATGGTAACCCAAGCAAAGGTCGATCTTGGAAAAGACCTTGGCACCAACCAATTGATCAAAAAGGATATCAATTCGGGGCAACGGGTACTTAAGCGATAGTCAACAACCAGACATAGTGATTTGTCCTTCTTCTTCATAAAAATAGCAGGGCAGCCCTAAGGTGAAGTGCTTGGGCAAATGAATCCTTTTTTCCAATAACTCATTCAATTGCTTTTTCAATTCGGCCAACTCATTCGGGGCCATCTTATAGGGTCGACGAGATATCGGAGAAGTTCCTGGCTGTAGCTCTATCTTAAATTCCACTTCATGGTCAGGCGGTAGGCCAGAGATATCTTCGGGAAAGACGTCCGAATACTCACAAACAACGGGAATGTTCTTGAGTGATTGTCCTTCCAAGTGATGGACAACCAAGGCTTTCGATGACTTGATGTTTAAAGAAATTATGTCTTTTCCATGCAAAGGAGAGTTGATGTGAACGATACGAGGCTCGATGTCTAGCATGGCTCTATGGGTTTTCATCCAGAACATACCCAAAATCAAATCAATTCCTTGGTGACTAAGCATGATAAAATCGGTGGGGTAGATTTTCTGATTTATTTCTAGTGGAGCTTTGCATACTATTTGATTGGCACAGATTTGTCCAGCGCGGAAACAAACTATATAGCATTTTTCTATAGTCTGGGGTTGAAGATTAAATGTTTGCACACATGCTTGGCTAATGAAATCATGCGTAGCACCAGAATCAAAAAGTGCAAGGACAGGCTGGCGATAGAGCGAGAGCGTACCGGTCAGCACGGGTTCGCCCTGAGGAATATCTTCAGCATTGGTATAGTTCACTTGGGCACCACGAGACGGTGCATTCACAGTCTTGTTCTGGTTCTGACACGGGTTGGTGTTGTTATTGTAGCACCTTGGTGCAGTGCAGTTCTTAGAAAAATGGCCAGTACGACCATAATTGTAGCATGGGTGGTTGCTTCCTCGATCAGCAGGCGGTGGGGCACGAGCATTCTGGTTCCCTTGCTGCTGATGTGGTACACAGTACTGATTGTTCTGCTACTGGTATGGTGCACGAGGTGGGAAGTTCTGTTGCTGTGGGGGCCTCGAGTAGTTCTGACCAAATTGTCGCTAAAACTGTTGCTGCGGTGATGCCCGGAAACGCTGTTCGGTGGGGGGAGTATAAATTAGGTGATGCAAACCCTGGATAATAGCAGCATTGACCAAGTCGTTGTATGTACCGGTTCTCTGCCAAGTCAGACGTTCCTTGAGCGTGGCATTCATCCCATGCAAGAATGCGTATCTTTTCTTCTCTTCGGTATTAACATACTCAGTGGCATACTGAGCAAGATGATTGAAAGCTTCAGAATATTGGAGGACATTCCTCCCTTCTTGTTTTAGATCCATGAATTCCTGGAACTTCCTCTGCATGAGTCCAGCGGGGATGAAATGAGCATGAAATGCAGTCTTGAAGTCATTCCATTGAATGCGGCGTCCAGCGGGCAGAGAAGCTTCATAGTTCACCCACCAGGTGCTAGCAAAGCCCTGGAGTTGTTGGGCGGCGAATAGCACCTTCTGGTGCTTAGTGCATTCCAGCAAACCGAATTTAGACTCGGTCTAACGCAACCAGTGGTCAGCGTCCAGTGGCCCACGCTCGAAGGTTGGTGGATGGGTACCCAGAAAATCTGAGTAAGTGCCCTGTCGGGGCTGATTATTGTTGTTACGGTGGCCTCCCTGTCCAGCTAGGTGGGACGTGATATCCACTAGCCAACGAAGGATCTCAGAGTCATTTTGTTGCCGGTTGAGTGCAGCAGCCAACACCTCAGCTAACGAGGGCTTAGCATGAGCTCCTTGCTAAGAGCTTTCAGGGTCATCCTGATTCCGAGTATGCACCATGCTGCAATTTATACGGCTGCACATTAGTTATTCCTCAAAATAATCCATATAAACATATGTGTAGGAATATAAATTTGCAAGAGGCACGAATAAAATTGCAGAATGACAACCATCTCCATTAATTCAATTTAGTCTACATGGTTGTTAAAGGACATCATCACGCGCTTCCTTACATATATGTGCCAACGCCTAACTACGGTATTGCGGACACATTATGCAAGATTCACACTCCTACATCGAACTAGGGACACATACACTACACGACCGCACACAGGCGTGTAGCGAATCATGTACTCCTGGACTAAGTCTTCTGGCTCTTCTTGTCCTTCTAGTTCCATAGGTTTTTCGGGTTCCTCCAAATCCATCATATCCACGTCATCAATACCGGCAGGTGCCATCTCCACATTGTCTTGTTCTCCATACTCTATGAAGATCTCATCCCAATTCCCTTCAATAGGAAGATGGGCAGTCTTGAATGCGTTCAAGTCATCTTGAGCCTCAATCATGTCATGCTCAAAATCTGCTGCATCCTGCAAGGCTTGGTCACGTTCTTCTATAATCTCATCCATCTCTTCATTCTTGGCTTGGATTTGCTGGTTCAGTTCTACAATTTCTTCATCCTTAGCTTGTTTTTGGACTTCAGAAAGTCGTAGTGCAGCATGGAATACATCCAGACGCCAGCTCAAGTTTGTGCACAAGGCGAAAGTGGATAAGCCATAATACTCTATTATGGGCAGCATAGGATCATGGTGGCGATGGTTTGGATCAAAGATGAAATCCACACTCCTCATCCATTCGAAGTCCGTCACATCATTAATGGGTAGCAAGGTGACGGGTGTTCCAGCAACATCATGCTTGTGGTCTTCACAGAACCGAGTAAGGTCCTTAAATGTAGCTACATTCCAGGTGGAAGGCAGGTCTATCCCGATGACGCTAATGGTCCAAGATTCCCATGCGGAATGACCGAGTAATTGGCGGAAACCACCACATGGATGACACATGAGGGAACTCCATGCTCCTAAAATTCCTTGCCAACATAGGTGGGAGGAATGGAATATCCGAATCTCTAGAGAACTCTCTAAAATAGGTGAACCATCCCTGTGAACTCCAGACCGTCGGTGATCTCCCAACCTGGTGGTGGTTGATTGGTGTTTTCAGCCATCTACAAGGAAAGTACTTCGATTGAGTCAAAGAGTACTATCAAGCTAGAATTCTTATGAAACTCTGGTGCAACAACAATAGCGGAAAGGATACAACCAATACATATCATGAGTCAACATAGCCTTAAGTACATAAACTCAGAACTTGTGACCATCGAGTTACAAAAGCATCTCACATAGTGATCCCCCAAAATACCACAACCTCGCGTGGTCGACAAAAGCCACATACCCAACCGGTCCTGACTACAAAGACTAATCTAGTCTACCATGATCCTCCTAAGTCCTGCCTCTGGCTGGTGCCTCATAGTCTACGTAAGACTCCTCATCCATATCCTCTTGTGGCTCCTCCTCCTCCGGTGCTGCCGGTGGTGCAAGGGCCACCTCTAGCTTCTGCTGCAGGCCCTGGTTCTCCTGAGCCAGGATCTCTAAATCCTCTCCCATAAGCTCCATCTCGTGTTGTGCAGTCGTTAACTGATGCTGAAGGTGCTCGTTGTGGTTGGCGCGCTGGTGCATAATCACGCCACATCTATCAACCTCCTGCATGAGGGTGTCACGCTGTCCATTCACCTTAGTAACGCGAGTCTCACTCGCCTCAAGAGCAGTGGTCAGCCGCTGAATCTCTCTCTCTGCTGTGCGTCGGCCTGTGCCTGCAGGTCATTCCTCTGCACCCAGACCTGCTCGGCCTCAGCCAGTAGGATCCTGCTATGGCTGCTAGCCTCCTTATCCAAGTTGAGGAGGTACTCAGAGTAGTAGAACACACGATGGCACCCCACGTCTTATGTTGAGTAGTCGTCGTGGCTGATGCGCCTTATGCGCCTCTGCCAGACTAGGTTGGTCTGGTGCCAGATGGGGATCATCTCAAATGGAGTCCCAGAGAGCGTTACTGTGTGGTGCCCGCAGAAGTGGGTGAGAGCCCTATGGGCGACTCTCTCCAAGCCCTCACGAAGGCTCCCACAAGTCGCTGTGCTCTCCATACCCGTCATGTCGAGGTTGCGCGGGTGAGTGGGCACACTGATGTGCATCTCTGCAAGAGTCACGCCGAGGCAGCGGATCTCATCGCCCTTGTAGGAGGGCGGCTCGTCGTAGCCCAGCAAGCGTAGAAGATCCCACAAAAGTGTAGGAAAGCCACGGTGGTGGAGACCGGTGGTGTAGCACCACCCATCGTGCGAAAGCTCCTCAAAACCATGGTCACCCATCTAGAACATAAACCCAATGGTGAGTACAGTGTTCCATGAGTAACAATGCATTTCACATGAAGTGCAATGAAATACAGAAACAAGGTTTTAGTTCACATTTTCTAGCCTCAAGGGTCAATAATACGGTAATGGGTTTTAAAACAAATTCTGTCTTGACTGTATAACAGTCAGAAAAGTGGGTATTTCGAGTAGAAAACAAGGTCCTCAAAATTAGGGTCTAGAACCAAGTTATACTACACTTTCACAGCTTTCCATATTGTATTTATACTCTCAAAAATCCCAAGTAAATCTGGACTTATAAATTTTGCAAGTTCAGGTTGGCAGATTCTGGTTCAGGATGACAGAGGCTAAGTGTTTTGGATCTACTGGTCAGAGGGAACACAACAAAATTATGAAACCTATTGGAGATGAAAATAGACTTCAAGGACTTTCCATATTAGGTTTAAACTCTTGCTGAATACAGTGAGTTGATAGATTGCACTTGTTCTCTGTTTCTAAGGTTGTTATTGTTATGATCGAATTTTAATTTAAATTCTAGGTGACAGGGGAAGTTGAGACCTTTCTGAAAAGTATTTGTATGCCTCATGTGGTTGAGTAAATTAATAGTTATGAATTTTTGAAGTTGGCAGCTAAAAACAGGATAGATTCTTATTAACCTTGTTATTCAGAAATTTATACTTATCATGTTTAGAAAATTTTTACTCAGAGGTTGGTGAGCAAGGAGAGAACCATATTTTAGTTTAGTTATAATGGGATGCATGATGCAAAACCTTCATTTTATTAACCTATCGTTCCTCACAACACAACGCCTATCTATGCCAACACTTAGCGGCATGGATACTTGGTGACGATCTGCACTCAGCACGTAAGTCACTCTAAATGTTAAACTAACGGCGTTAGTGTACCTGCAGAAGATCCATTGCAGAAACATTACATCAAATTCAAAAGAAACTACAAAAATAAGCACAGTTCTACTAGTAACGATCCATGGGAAAGGATCGCCCCGTGATAAGTCACGAGCTAACAGTGTCTCGTATCCGCCTGCGAGCATAGGCACCGATATCACGCGTGTTGGTTAAGCACGCACATACCTTCATTTGCAGAAGTCGTAGATGCAAATAATGTAAACAAGCATAACCCAGGTTAGCTTTATCATCACCCTATTATCTATATGGGCAATACTAACGTATCCTCACCCGTGAATGTCATAGTTTTTGAAAATATGATTTATTTATTGTATTATCATGGACCACGGCTCTGATACCAGCTGTGACGCCCCTTCCTGAAGGATCGAGATCCCGATGGTGCTGATAACGTAGACACTTGATAATACAACATCGGTTCGAATTTAAGTTGAATATTACATCATTAAAGTCATCAGAGTGTAGCGGAATATTACAAGTTCATAATGTTTTGAAAACAACGGAAGCAAATCACGATAAGAAGCTACGAGCTCGACGATACAGCATAGTAATGGTTCATGCCTGAAGAACCATCACTCTAGCAACACACATCAATACTGTGGCGGCGAGTCAGACTCCCAGTGGGCGGTGCAACCCTCAGGGACTTGCATGTCCCAGGGCAGCACATCTACAGGCAGTTCTAGATCTTCATTACCTGAAAAACAACGGTGGCACAAAGCCTGAGTTCTAATTACTCAGCAAGTCTTACCCATCGGACGCCTAGACATGCAATGGCTCTAATAGGTGGCTTGTTTAAAAGGACTCGCACTAAGCAACCTATTAGTTCTATCAGGTTTAGTTCTCAACTTAATCGGGTAGAGTAGAAATGTAACTTTAGTTGCAACAGTAAGATAATAAAGCAATATATAAAGTAAAAGCAACATAAGAGCAATAATAGTAACATCAACAATAATCATCATAATCAATTTTCAAGTACCATGTGCAACTACGTGATGACTCAGTGACCAAGTAGTACTCATTACTGCGAGGGACAACAATTACAATTGATTTACACTAGTTGGGAAACCCGAAAACACGACACATACACACCAATTAAGGTCGTATATGGCAACCTTTCGCAAGGACGAAAAACAACTTGGTCCAGGTCCAGTCTCAATGAGTGGGCCTGCTGTTCTGCCAACAGTACTGCACGGTATGAACCGCCCACTCCAGCAGCAGAAGGGTCAACGACCACTGTACTAGGTACCGTCCTCATTGCCGCGCCAATGCCACATCAGTTTACTAGTGCCCATAGACTAGCATGCATTCGGTATTGTTCAATACTTGACCAAGGGGCCGACCACGGACAGGTCCTAGGTTCGACAAGGCAGGGCTACCGTAGTCAACACCAATGTGTTGCTGCAAACCTACACATGCATCATCCCTGCCCGGTCATAACATTAAAATAAACTTCTTTTATTAATTCCCGTTCCAGTGGTCAAGTTCATTTCTTAGTAATGATATCTACCGAGTCTAGCAATTACTAAGCATAGCGATACAGTACCGATACTATCAAAGTTCTAATGACAATGGCGTAGGTCATTTGGGTATCATGCAAAGTGGGCTCCAATCAACTCCTATGACCTAATGCAACAATAACCACAGACACTAGTAATATTGAAAACTAGCAAACTTTATAAAAAAGGTGAATATAAACCGGGGCTTGCCTGGATTGATGTTAGTGCTAGCAACTATAATTTCTTGTTCCTAAGGATCAAGGTCCTTCTGAATATCCTCTTCTTGCTCCTAGTCGTCGTTGCCTATATGATCGAATTGTATTAACGACATTATCGATATACCATTGATTGGAAATGATATGATGCACGCAAGCACCTTGTGTTTTAATATCAATTAAAATTATTATTATGTTCTCGAAGCCATATGCTTCAGAGAAGTTGGTATGTTAAGTATTATTTTAGGTATATATATCCTTTACGCATTAAACAAAATAAATGAGTGATACGAGCAATCAATTTAATTAATTAATTAAATTTAGGTTTCTGGACTTGTGTGAATTACTGTGTACAAAGGCTTATGTGAGTGATTTTTGTGCCAAGTGGCAAGGGCCCATTATTTACAGAATAATTACTAGAATTAATTTAAGCAAACACACTAATTAAATTCCAGAGCCTAAAACAATTCATATTTTACTAAACCAAAAATTGTGGTGGTAGATAATTATGTATTTACTAAGCATGCCAAAAATCAGGATTTAATTTTACTCCTAGAATTTCAAGTGAATTTATTATTATTTGGATAGTTTAATATATCGATAAAAATATATGTATAGAGGCAGTAATTTATCGTTTTACTAAAATAGAGATCTGAAAGATGAAACTAACAAAATTTGTTTGGGCCAGATTGGATTTATATTCGATTTACTATGGTTTTTTGAACTTCTAGCATTTTTCTGGTAATTTCCTGGTATTTTCTGAGTTAAAGCGATGCCACGTAGGCGACACATCAGCTACACATAGGCGCCAGCTAAGTGCCACACAAGCGCCAGCTCAGCTGCCAGTCAGCACTGGTCAGCAGCGGCGGGGGATTGCCGGAGTGCGGCCAAAGCTCACTGTCGCAGCCGTTGCTCGCCAGAAACTCACCGCGGAAGCTTGGGGGTGATGCGCACATCGAGGCAAAGGGAAGGGTGGGGTTCAGGAGGTCGGATTCTCATCAAAAGGTTGCCGATGTCGAGGGGCGGCGGGAGAGGGGTCTTCGACGGCGTCGCAGGAGCGGTAGGGGGCACCAACTTGGCCTCTGTCTTCTCCTGCAGCTTCACGGAGACGAGGCGGCCATCGGCATCGCATCGGCTTGGTTCGGGAGGGGCCGAAGTGATGTGGACAAGGGTTCCCGATCTTCTAAAAGGTTCTGGATACGTTTATTTGGTCGGAGGCGACACACAAATCGATCCGGCTTTAGAACAGCACATTCTAAACCCCATAATCGCAGCACGACGTCTCCTCTGGTTATCAACCGTCCTAAAATGATTGACCTCGCCGAGAAGGCTAATCCCTGCCTTCGAATCAAGAACACAAGCAAGAACAAAGAAGAAGGCAACACAATTGCAGATGTATTATGAATCTCATGAAGTTGGGGTCTCATAAACCGTGATGACGGTGAAACTGTTATGAACAGAATAATCTAAGCAAAAACTGAACCCTAATGGTGCGTCGGTGCCTGTATATGAAGACCCTAGGGTCGTGCAAGACCCTCTGGATGCGCCCCTAATTGGGCTCAACTAGATACAAAGCCCAAAGGGCAAAAACAGGCGACGCAGCACCGAAACAGATTCTGGACTCTCTCTTGTTTCGACGATTCCCGATGACTCCGGATGAATTTTGATATGAGACTGGCGGCATTGGAAAGGTCTTCTTCTTATCTTTTCGTGCATATGTAGAATGTCCAAATCCGAGTTCGTATGCGTCCTGGACCTCCGTTTTAGTGTACACTGGTCCTGAGCTCCAAAACAGACTCGAAGTCGGTTTTGGTTGGGCCTTCACCTTGGCTTCCACCTCCTTGCTGGTCCTCCATGTCTCAAGTCCTTCTCCCATCATCTCCTGGTCCTCTCCATGGTTCCTAATTACAATATAATCATTAGGTAACAAACCATTCTCAAAAGTGACATATAATGAAGAATGTAGGAACGAGCTCACCTCTAAATTTAGTCGTCGTGCACGAGCTCTAGTCATTGGACCTTGCAAGTACAGAATTGGAGGAGTGTTGCATGTATCCTTAGGAGTGATGTCCTCACCATCCTCTCTCTCTCTTGAAGTGGAGTCGTTCGCGACTCAAGCTCATTCTCTTCTCCCAAGTATGGTTTCAAATCTGAAATGTTAAAAGTAGGACTAACCCCGAACTCGGGAGGCAACTCAAGTTTGTATGCATTATCATTAATCTTCTCAATTATTTTGAAAGGACCATCAGCTCTAGGCATTAATTTAGAATTTCTCAAATCTGGAAATCTATCCTTTCTCAAGTGTAACCATACTAAATCTCCTACATCAAGTTTTACTTCTTTTCTACCTTTACTACCAGCAATTTTATACTTTTTATTCATCTTTTCAATGCTAAGTCTAGTGGTCTCATGCATTTTAAAAATAAATTCAGCACGCTCCTTAGCATCAACAGAACTCTCTCATGAATAGGTAAAGGAAGTATATCAAGTGGAGTACAGGGATCAAAACCATACACTACCTTGAAAGGACTTACCTTGGTAGTAGAATGTGTTGCCCGATTATATGCAAACTCAACATGAGGCAATGGAAATTGCAGCAATGGTGCATGTGTAAGTTTATCCTTCAAAGCATCAAAAGACTCATGATGTACCTTATCCCAATGGAAATCAACGCCCTTCTTTGTCAACTCATGAAGTCCCCATCGAGCGTGGGGGGTAGGAGTTCCTTGACTTGATGTACTCCTCAAAAGCCTGGAAAAGTCCCTATGATTCTTTCTCTGCAAGCATAGCATACTGGAAACACTGGGTGAGGGTATAATATTCTTTATAATCAAGGATGTCCTGAATTTCTTTTTGTAAACCAGAATAAAAGCGACAAATCTGATCCTCTACTTTTTCAACTACAGCACAACGAATCAAACCCTTCTGAAGCTCACTAAAGTACTCCTGAACAGTTTTATCTCCTTGTCCTAAACGCTGCAGTTTATTATGAATCTCTCTATAAAAAGAAGAAGGAACAAAACGATCACGCATTGCTACCTTAAGTTCTTCCCAAGTAGTAGGCAAATCAATTTCAGCAGCTAGACCACTCCACCAAACAATAGCAAAGTCCTTAAACTCACTAGTAGCTTGTCTAACTCTATGTTGTTCAGGAACATGGTGGGCATTAAATTTTTGTTCTACAGTCATCTCCCAATCAAGATAAACATCACCATCATACTGACCCAAAAACGAAGGAATTGAAAACTTAATTTTAGCATACGGGTCATCTAGAGCATAGTTACCGTGTGGACGACGATTGTAGTTATGGAAACCACCCATACCTTGAGTATTATGGTGCAAACGACGTCGTAATCTTACGGTCCTTGTAGCTGACCTATCCACGGTGCCATCAGCCTTATACACCGTGTCTTCATCATGGACGTCTTCAACATCGTTGTTGTTGTTATTGGTGTTCATATTGTTGGTTTTAGGAGCGGTCTCCAACGCGACAACCTGATCGGTTAACTTAGAGACCCACTTCTCTAACCGCTCGATGCTTTCTCCAATGTGAAGCTTGCTGACCGCATCAGTAATGGCTCTAGTCATCATCTCTGCCAAATCACTCTGAGCAACCTGCAAAGACTTCTGGAGCTGCTCTTGGCTCACACACTCAGCAAATTATGAGGGTGAAGCCATCTCTCCGTCGTCACTTCCTGCCATCACAAACACCAAAACAGGAAACAAACAGTGAAGGTTATCCCTACAAAACAGCTAAGCAGTGGTGCCTCTCAACACAGCAAAAGGAGACTCCTTACAAAGCTCTTACAAAGTTCTAAAAAGTAAAGCAAAGGGTACCAGAGAGATGTGTTCCATGATTGCAAGGGTCACAAAATAACCTGTGTGCTGTCCAGAAGAAATATGTAGAGCTAGAAAGACCAAATATATATATGTGAGTGGTACACAAATCAAAAACAGATAGTAAAGCTGAATAAGTGCCCAAGTAACTTGTTCCTAGTTGCTGGTCTAAGTATGTCCTAGAATAGTAGTGATAGCAAAGTAGAAACAAGAAGACAAAGGCACAACAGGCAATAACAGGGGGCTAAGTGCAAAATAGCCAAATCCAGAAATTTCAGGGGTCTAGATGTAGCACTAGTAGAAATCCCAAATTTCTTTTTTTTATTTTATTTTTTTTTGATATTTTTCTGCAACTCACTAACAATGGAGGAGAATCCACAAAAAATTTCAGCTCAAACAGAGGTAGGATGTGGCCTACAGAAAATCTTGAAGTTGCAGAAAACGTCGGGTTTAAACTTAAATCAATTTTTTCTTTATCTTCCCGATTTTTTTTGAATTTTTTGACGAGGGCACACCGGGCGTAGCCCAGTGTCGAGTTAGGGGTCGGGTTTGGAATCGGGTAAGAATTAGGACACAAACTCAACACTACGGACTCTAAAATTGAAATATGCAAAGGCTAAACATGTGGTTATGGGCGGAGGGGAATTTTTTTTTTGGCTTTTCTGTGGATGATAGGATGAACACAAAACGAAATTAACTAAGGGTAGTGCAAACCTGATGGTGCACCTGAAGCTCTGATTACCACATGATGTGGACAAGGGTTCCCGATCTTCCGAAAGGTCCTGGATATGTTGATTTGGTCGGAGGCAACACACAAATCGATCCGGCTTCAGAACAGCATGTTCTAAACCCCGCAATCGCAGCACGACATCTCCTCTGGTTATCAACCGTCCTAAAACAATTGACCTCGCTGAGAAGGCTAATCCCTGCATGCAAATCAGGAACACAAGCAAGAACAAAGAAGAAGGCAACACAATTGCAGATGTATTATGAATCTCACGAAGTTGGGGTCTCACAAACCGTGATGACGGCGAAACTGTTATGAACAGAATAATCTAAGCAAAACTCGAACCCTAATGGTGCGGTGGTGCCTGTATATGAAGACCCTATGGTCGTGCAAGACCCTCTGGATGCGCCCCTAATTGGGCTCAACTAGATACAAAGCTCAAAGGCCAAAAACAGGCGACACAGCACCAAAACAGATTCTGGACTCTCTCTTGTTTTGATGATTCCCGATCACTCCGGATGAATTTTGATATGAGACCAGCGGCATTGGAAAGGTCTTCTTCTTATCTTTTCGTGCATATGTAGAACGTCCAAATCTGAGTCCGTATGCGTCCTGGGCCTCCGTTTTAGTGCAGACTGGTCCTGACCCCTGAAACAGACTCGAAGACAGTTTTGGTTGGGCCTCCACCTTGGCTTCCACGTCCTTGCTGGTCCTCGATGTCTCCAAGTCCTTCTCCCATCATCTTCTGGTCCTCTCCATGGTTCCTAATTACAATATAATCATTAGGTAGCAAACCATTCTCAAAAGTGACATATAATAAAGAATGTAGGAACGAGCTCACCTCTAAATTAGTTCGTCGTGCACGAGCTCTAGTCATTGGACCTTGCAAGTCCAGAATTGGAGGAGTGTTGCATGTATCCTTAGGAGTGATGTCCTCATCACAAAGGGTAGTGCTCACCGTGGGGCGGCTTCGGGTTCGGCGGCGGAGGGGAGAACAGCTAGGGAAAAAGCCGAGGTGCCGACGATCTTGCAAAGAGAACCAGGGAAGGAATGATTAGGAGCATTCAGCATTGAGTCACGCACACGAACGACGAGGAGCAAGGGAACGGGGCTCACCGATTTGGACGAAATCGGGGCTGGCATCAATGGAGCTCGACCGGAAGTGGTTCTCGGTTTTTCTCCAAATTGATTCAATTCTCGACGGATGATGGCCGAGCGATGGGCATGGAAGGGAGAAGAGGTATGAGCAAAGTTGGTGGTGCTCTGGGCTCGGCGAGGGAGTGTACAGGTGGCCAGGAAACATGCTCAAACTTGAGGCAGTGATGGCGGCGGGAAGCAGAGTTCGGAGAGGAGAACTGAGAAATGGGAGAGAGTAGGGAGCAGTGGGTAGAGATGGAGTGTGATCGGGAGCTCACGAATGCGCTTTCAAGTCGCGCAGAGGGGGAAGGGAGTGGGAAGAGCGGCGGGAATTGAATCCCGGCCGGTCCTGGTGATGGCGTGCGGAGGGGGAGAAGAGGCCGTTGGCGTGCGCGACCGAGGGCAGAGGGATGGGACAGGGCGGAGGCAGAGAGGGGGGTCAACGGCGGCTGTAGCACGTGCGGTCCCGAGGTGGAGTGAAGGCGGGCTGAGCCATGCGCCAGCGTCGGAGCTCTGCTCCTGCTGCGCCAACGGGAGGAGAGGGAAGAAGATTTTGCGCTGCAGCCCTTCTAGAATTTGATTCTTTACAAAACAGTCCTTGGTCAAAGATAATTCTAATTAAAATAGCTAGGAAATTCCTAAAATGGTGAAATTTGGTGGACTGACCAATTAAATGGTGGAGAACACTCTGGTGACGTTTATTTGAAATTTTCATGAAAATATTTTTAGATTTTTAATAAATGTATTAATTAGTTACTTAAGAATTAATTAATTAATTATGGGTCTTGCTAATCAGATAAAATATCCAATAAATTCATAATATTCTATTTTATTATTACCAAACAGTTGATGAATTTATTTGGCATGAGTTGTATTGAAATTTTAAGTTGCTTCAATAACTTGGTTGTAGGGTTTTTATTTCCTGGAAATTAATTCAATAGTTAGGTTCTATCATTTTATGCTATATATTTCATGATTTGTTCCCTTTATATTTGTTAAATTAAGGTGAGACACCTAGGGTGTCACATTCTATCGTAGAATGGCGAGGTCCAGATCTGCCTGGGTAACACACTCAACCGGGGTTTTTGGTGGATGAATTTGTGAATGGCAATTATCGTGGGCCTCAGCCCTTCGAAGCCAATTGTCATCATCGTCGTCGACACATCAATGACCAGAGTTGATGGTGTCTCTTGTCAACTAAGACTTCTACGTGAGGACTGCAAATCTAAATAACAAGATCAGATATGATAGAGCTTCTTGTCTTGTTAAAAAAAAAAGTGGAAACAGTTGAATATTAGCTGATGGTTTGTGATTGGTCAGAGAAATTGGGTTCAACCTAGACGCGGCACATTCCATGGTGTTCTGAATAGCTGATTTTCTTCCCAACTGTAACCACAAAATATTTGAGTCACTGAATAAGCTCAGTTCCAAATACCACGAACAGTAAAAAACACATTATAGTTTACCAGAGTTTATTGTTTGGGTAGGTCGAGTTGAACAAGCTTTAGACTTCTTCCGCTCCCGCATCCGCTTCATCCGTTCCTTGCTTTGTTCACATTCCTTGCACAGAATCAACAGGATTTAATAACAACTATGATAGCAATCTTTGGATAATGGAATTAGATACACACAAAAAATGAAACTTACCAAGAGGATCCTCATTTGTTAAATCAATCAAAGGTCTATGTTTCCTTAGCGTTTCACTACTGCTATTGTTGTTATTGTCTAAGGTTGAATCCATGAGAGGCCTGATTGATCTTCCCATTGTCTAGGCAGCCAACTCACCGGAACACTAGCTCTAACCCTTGCTGCCATAGGGGGTGGTAATTAGAAGAGAATAACAACAAGAACAATAAATTGAGGATCACTGTGTAGAATTCTACAACAAGAACACTGAAACCTAACAATTTGAACATTGTAGACCTTCTGACAATATGAAGACTGAACACTATGCGTCAACATGAACAATGTAGACTATCCGACAATATGAAAACTGAAGCCTATCTGATGATAAGAACACTGTGCCCTACCTGACAATATGAACACTTTATAATTCAAAGTATGGCCTTGGAAGCTGAAAAAGAAATTCATGCAAAATCAAATACGAGCAGCTGATAATTAATTTGGACTTCTTACCTTGAGTTGTATTGATCTTTTTCTCCTCCCTTCTTGAGTTGCTGGGTTTCCTGCAGACAAAATATTCGTCTACGATGGGAGGGAGGGGGGGGGGGGGGGTTAGGTGCTGAACACAATCTGGAATGGAAATTTTGAAGACACAAACCAAATTCATATCGCGTTGAGCTTCGAAGATCAATCAATTTCAAATCGTGTCGAAGCTATGGCGTAGAAAGATCACAGCTTCCCTGTTTGCCAAACCAGTCGTGATCTTGCCCCAAAATAATTTTGAAGTTGCTA
Source organism: Eleusine coracana subsp. coracana (assembly GCA_032690845.1). NCBI lineage: Eukaryota > Viridiplantae > Streptophyta > Magnoliopsida > Poales > Poaceae > Eleusine > Eleusine coracana. The sequence continues at coordinate 37,941,717 of CM064418.1, forward strand.
CAAGGTAGATCAACAATTCAGGCGCTGCTTGCACGTATTTAAAATTACCCTACCCAAAACAAGCGCTACGCTCACGCGCATTTAAAAGGAAATTAATATGTTTCCTTACTACGAAACAATAATCAAGCAACATTAAATGGAAATAAATCTTATGTGTCTACGGATGGGTAGGAGAGATCAGTGGTGACAAAAGTTCCCTAATAGAGAGGACAAACAACGTTGATGTTACGTTATCAAAACTCATTGTCCACTAATCAGACGTCAATTTGTTGTGTGCACTAGAGTGGTTAAAATACCGGACCTGCAATCAGGTTTAAATACCGGACCTGCACAAAAACTCAACAGCGCAAATTATTGAACGAAAGTGCAAGGCTCAAAACCGTACTGTGGTAAAATTTTTTGTAGTTTTTTTTTGTTTATGTGGACTGGGATCAACTTACCGAGAAACACTGGAATCTGATACCACTTGATAGGTGTAGAGTGCCCGATCTTTCGGCGAGTGCAGATAACTTCAACTCTGGTAAGCTTCCCCTTCATATGTGAGTTTTCATCCATGAAGTGCAGCTCTAGAGAACACAAAGTCACCGTCAATGAGCCCTCATCACAACCAATAAGTGGTGTTGAACATAATTTGGTGCAAGAACAGTTTTGAGCCACATGGGGCCAGCTTTGTCTGCCTCGTCATTCATCAAGCTCGATCATGTCCCGCAATCTCTTACTGGCGCATAGCTACCATTCATCTGCACCGGAGTGGCCTGGTTGGATGCTGCGTCGCCGCCATTGTCCTGTTCCTAAACACAAGCAATTATGGCTAATCTTTCACGCCACATATATTTGGAAGTGCGTTCATTCTTAGGGTCATGCGTCGAGCATTGTTCATATAGTTGTCATCACCTGTGATAGGTGTAGAGTGCCCGATCTTTCGGCGAGTGTAGATAACTTCGATTCGGTCGATGTCGACCCTCACGATCCGACTACGATGAGCAGTCCCGAAGCACCAATGCAATCACTGAACCAACTTTCGGAGGATATTAACCTTGCGGTAAACAAGATCAACCTGATCACGAGGATCAATTCTTACACGCAATCACAGAATGAGCAAGAATTAGAGGCGAGCAATCTGATGTATTGCATGAACGTGGAGTTCTGAATTCACGTTGAGAGACGGATGAATAGCTAAGCTAATCTTAAAACAAAACTTGAAGATTACAAGGGGCGCAGCCCTTGACTAAATAAGGGGGGGGGGGGCATCTAGGGCCGGCTGAAGTGGAGAGGTGCGCGGTGGAGAGGTGGTCGCGTGACTTGGGCCACTTGGGCCTTTGGGCGGCATCATCCTGGGCCGTCGTTCCTTAGCATCAAATCCATCTTCAATTCCTGGGCTCGAGCTCTAGTGATTGGTCCCCTGTACGTCGTCGTCTTGTCGGAAGATGGGTCCATAACTTGAGGAGGCGCGATGACGAGAGGTGGAGGTGTGACAACTTGGTTTGGCACGCCATCTTCCATCATTGTTGTTCGTATGTCATTGATGTCCTCATCATCCTCCCCTTCTTGAAGCGAAGTCGTCCTCGACGGCAACTCATCATCCTCACCCAAGTATGGTTTCAAATTTGCAATATTAAAACTAGTGGAAACACCAAACTCCATGGGAAAGTCAAGAACATAAGCATTATCGTTAATCTTGGTTAGCACTTTAAAAGGACAAGCAGCACGAGGCATCAATTTAGAATGATGCAAAGTAGGAAATCTATCGTTACGCTAGTGCAACTAAACCAAATCACCAGGTTCAAAAGAAACATGTTTTCTACCTTTACTACCAGCAACTTGATACTTCTTATTAGCAACGGCAATGTTGTGTTGTGTTTGTTCATGCAATTGTTTCATGTGATCAATATGAACAATAACATCAACATGTGGTTCATCTTCAGCATCAATAGCAAACAAATCAATAGGCGTCCTAGAAACATAGCCATAAACAACCTCAAAAGGACACATCTTAGTGGCAGAATTTGTAGCACGATTATAAGCAAATTCAACATCAGGTAAACAATCTTCCCAACGTCTCAAATTTTTATCTACAACAGCTCTAAGCATAGCAGACGAAGTTCTATTTACTACCTCAGTTTGCCCATCAGTTTGAGGATGATAAGTAGTACAAAACAGCAGCTCAGTTCCTAATTTATTCCAAAGAGAACGCCAAAAGTGACTAAGAAACTTAGCATCACAATCAGAGACAATTGTTTTAGGAATTCCATGCAATCTAACAATCTCTCTAAAGAACAATTCAGCAACATTGGAGGCATCATCAGTTTTATGATAAGGTATAAAATGAGCCATTTTAGAGAAACAATCAACAACCACAAAAATATTGTCCCTCCCCTTCTTAGTGCGAGGCAATCCCAAAACAAAATCCATCGAAATATCATGCCAAGGAGAAGAGGGAACAGGCAAGGACATATACAAACCATGATTACCCAAACGAGATTTAGCTTTTTGACATGTAGTACAATGGGCAACAAGGCGCTCAACATCATGGCGCATCCGTGGCCAGAAGAAGTGGTCGGCCAACACCTCATGTGTCTTGAAAACGCCAAAGTGACCCATAAGACCACCTCCATGCGCCTCCTGTAACAACAAAAGATGAACCCAGCTAGCTGGAACACACAGATTGTTAGCACGAAACAGGAATCCATCCTGCATATGAAATTTCCCCCAAGGTTTGCCATCCTTACAATGCATCATAATATCATGAAAATCAGCATCATTCACATATTGATCTTTCAAAGCTTGCAACCCAAAGATTTTAAAGTCTAATTAGGACAACATCGTATAACGACAAGACAAAGCATCGGCAATCACATTTTCCTTCCCGTTTTTATGTTTAATGATGTACAGAAAAAATTCAATAAATTCAACCCATTTAGCATGCCAACGGTTCAGATTAGTCTGGGTTCTAATATGTTTCAAAGCCTCATGATTAGAATGAATAATAAATTCATGAGGCCATAAATAATGCTGCCATGTTTACAAAGTTCTTACTAAAGCATAAAGTTCTTTATCATAAGTGGAATATTTAAGAGCAGCACCACTTAACTTCTCACTAAAATAAGCAATAGGTTTATGATCTTGTAACAAAACAGCACCTAAACCAATTCCACTAGCATCACATTCCAATTCAAACACTTTATCAAAATTAGGCAATTGTAAGAGAGGAGCATGACTTAACCGTTCCTTTAAAGTGTTGAATGTAACATCCTGTGGTGCACCCCACTCAAATGGTGCACCCTTCTTGGTCAGCTCATGTAATGGTGTAGCAATAGAACTGAAATCCCGCACAAAACAATGATAGAAGCCTACAAGACCAAGAAAACTGCAAACCTGTGTGATCGTCGTCGGTTGTGGCCAACTCTGAATGGCGTCCACCTTGCTGCTATCCACCTCAATGCCCTGTGGAGTAACAACATAGCCAAGAAATGAAACACATTGCATGCAAAAAGTGCATTTTTCCATGTTCCCAAATAAGCGAGCAGCACACAAAGCATCAAAAACAGCACGCAAATGATCTAAATGCTCATTCATGGATTTGCTATATATAAGGATATCATCAAAATAGACAACAACAAATATTCCAATGAAAGGTCGAAGAATTTCATTCATTAAGCGCATAAAAGTGCTAGGAGCATTAGACAATCCAAACAGCATAACCAACCATTCATACAAGCCAAATTTAGTTTTAAAAGCCGTTTTCCATTCATCTCCAAATTTCATTCTTATCTGATGGTAACCACTACGCAAATCAACCTTAGAGAAAATTATGGCACCACTAAGTTCATCAAGCATATCATCAAGGCGTGGTATAGGATATCGATAACGAGTTGTAATATTGTTAATTGCACAAAAATCTACACACATACGCCAAGAACCATCTTTCTTAGGAACAAGCAAAACAGGAACCGAACAAGTACTGAGAGACTCATGAATGTAACCTTTATCAAGCAATGCCTGCACTTGATGCTGAATTTCTTTTGTCTCCTCAGGATTTGTGTGGTACGGGGCGCGATTAGGAAGCTATGCGCCTGGAATTAAATCAATCTGATGTTCTATGTCACGAATAGGAGGAAGACCCGATGGCAATTCAGCGGGAAAAACATCTCTATAGTCCTGCAAAAGGTTAGCAATAGCAGGAGGAATATGGAACATAGGCGCCTCATCTAGTGAAAAAAGCATGCGAGAGCAAACTAGCGCATAGCAGGGCAGATTAACATCATGTAATTCATCAAAATCAGCATCTAGCAAGGAAGATAGGGTTATGCAATTTGATCTCAGGTTGAACAGGTGGTGATTGAATCAATTTTGCAGCTTTTGCCGCTCTAGCAATATCATCTTTTAGAACTTGTTCAGGTGTCATAGGATCAATAACAATTTTCTGACCCTTAAACATGAAGGAATAATAATTGGAGCGACCATGATCAACACTATCAACATCATATTTCCAAGGACGTCCAAGCAACAAAAAACATGCTTCCATAGGAACAACATCACAATCCACAAAATTAGAATAGACGCCAAGGGAGAAAGGAACACGTACCGAGTGCGTTACCTTTATTTTGCCGCCATCGTTAAGTCATTGAACGTGATAAGGATGTGGATGCTTCCTTGTTGGCAATGATAACTGCTCCACCAAGGTCGTACTAGCCAAATTGTTGCAACTACCACCATCGATGATTATACGGACCGCTCGTTCTTGCACAACGCCTTTGATATGAAAAATGTTGTGGCGCTGATTCTTTTCGTCTAGCACGACCTGTGTACTAAGAACACACTGAACAACCAGAGTTGCATACCTGTCGGTGGCACTAGAGTCGACATGAAGCTCCGTATTATCTGCATGATTAGTGGCAAGCATAGTCTGTAGAGTATCCTCAAAATCACTAGCAGAAGAATACTCACCGTCGTCACGAATCAACATGGTTCGTTTGTTTGGACAATCGCGTATCACATGACCAAATCCTTTGCAATGGTAACACTGAATATCGTGAGCTCGTCCAGACGACGAGGAGGATGGCATGGTCGAGACAGATTTGGCCATGGGTGGAGCACTCGACTTGGACGTGGTCGAGGTGTGGTCGCGTGACATGGAAGGAGGTGCCGGCCGTGGAGCTGAAGGCGTCTTGGACCCTGCAAAAGTGTTAGGTCTTGACGAAGATTGTTGATCTTGCACTTCATGTTCAGCTTTACAAGCATATTCAAACAAGGTGGTCATATCATCATAATTCTAATAATCAAGAATGTTCTGAATTTCATGATTTAACCCACCCCTAAAGCGAGCCATAGCAGCATCCTCTAGTTCAACTAAACCACAGCGAATCATACCGTTTTGCAAAGCTTGATAATAATCCTCTACGGAAAGTGAGCCTTGTTGAAAGGGCTGCATTTGATTAAGAAAATCTCTAGCATAATACGACGGCACAAAACGATGATACATAGCAGCTTTTAATGCCGTCCAAGTGGCTGGAACATTATTAGGATATTTTTGTCTATACTCACGCCACCAAAGTAAAGCAAATTCAGTAAATTCACTAATAGCAGCCTTAACTTGTAAATTAGCAGGGATATCATGCATGCAAATTTTTGTTCAACCTCTAATTCCCAATCAAGATAAGCACCTGGATCATATTTGCCATTAAAAGTGGGAATATGAAATTTAATTTTGCCAAAAGAATCATTAGTAGGAACACGTACCCTACGAGCACGACCATAACAATTGTCGTCATCCTGCTCGGTGTCGGTGCCATCGTCACGTGCAGTTTGCAACTCCGTGAGCTGCATCGTCATGGTCCCAAGTTGCGTTGACATGGCCTCAAGACGAGTCATGATCATCACGAGTGTGGTGTGGGCAGCCGTATCAGCAAGGTCGAGCTGATCAAAATGCTCGTTTGACGAAGTGATCGTAGAGTCAAGTCTCTCATGCATCATCTTCATGTCGTTTTATAGAACTTCGACCTGCGCTTGGACTTCCTGGAGGGTGAGCTCCTCCGACTTTGAGTTGTTTTTTGCCATAGAAACACAAGCAACACAGAAAAAGATCCTACAATGAGAGGTGAGTGGTGGATGAAAAGCTCAATCAAAAAGCTGTTATCAAATCCTTACCTGTCCTTACCAAGCATACAAGTGTGAACTACAACCACAGGTAAAACCGGTGGAAGATTGGAGGAGCGATTGCGTGGTGAAACAAAGACCTGCTCGTACTAGAAAATTTATGGAGCTAGGAGGCTGCACTCAATGAAGGGTTAGCACAATTCAAACAATAACTGCAAAGCTGAATAAAGGTGCTAAACGCGAAAAGATTGCTGCCGGCACAAGTGCAAATGGAATGAAGAAGAATCGAAGCAAAGGGTGGCAAGAACGACTCACCTGTGTTGCTCGGTCACTCTTTTTTTTTCTGCCCCTTTTTTTTTACCTTTTCTGAATATATAAACAAAGAGACCTCAAATGAGCAATTAAGCACAAACTCTCTCTCTCTCTCTAGAGTAGGGATCCGAGCAGAATACAACACAAGGCGAGGTGGGGTGGTTTGCGATGTAACCGTGTCGGAGACTTGGCTGAGGACAATTTGCCGATCAGTGAAGTAACCGAGTAGGACTCGATCGACGGTCGACCGAAAGCACGCAATCGACCCGGACTCACGGTGCGGCAGAAACACTTGGCAAAATTGAACGATGGATGAGCAGCAGTGGAAGGCAATCTGTGGTGGTGAAAACAAGAACGGAAGGGTACGATGATGATGGGGCGAAAGCGATGAAACAACGTGTACCAGCAACGATCAAAAGCGAAAGCACAAAAACTCAACAACGCAAATTATTGAACGAAAGAGCAAGGCTCAAAACCGTACTGTGGTAAAAATATTTGTAGTTTTTTTTTGGTTTATGTGGACTTGGATCAGCTCACTGAGAAACACTGAAATCTGATACCACTTGATAGGTGTAGAGTGCCCGATCTTTCGGTGAGTGTAGATAACTTCGATTCTGGTAAGCTTCCCCTTCATATGTGAGTTTCCATCCATGAAGAGCAGCTCTGGAGAACACAAACTCGCCATCAATGAGCCCTCATCACAACCAATAAGTGGTGTTGGACATAATTTTGCCCAAGAACAGTTTTGAGTGACATGGGGCCAGCTTTGTCTGCCTCATCATTCATCAAGCTCGATCATGTCCCGCAATCTCTAACTGGCGCATAGCTACCATTCATCTACACCGGAGTGGCCTGGTTGGATGCTGCGTCGCCACCATTTTCCTGTTCCTAAACACAAGCAATTATGGCTAATCTTTCATGCCACATATATTTGGAAGTGCGTTCGTTCTTAGGGTCATGCATGGAGCGTTGTTCATATAGTTGTCGTCACTTGTGATAGGTGTAGAGTGCCCGATCTTTCGGCGAGTGTAGATAACTTCGATTCGGTGGATGTCGACCCTCACGATCCGACTATGACGAGCAATCCCGAAGCGCCAATGCAATCGTTGAACCAACTTCCGGAGGATATTAACCTTGCGGTAAACAAGATCAACCTGATCACGAGGATCAATTCTTACGCGCAATCAAAGAACAAGCAAGAATTAGAGGCGAGCAATCTGATGTATTGCATGAAGGTGGAGTTCTGAATTTAATGTCGAGAGATTGATGAATAGCTAAGCTAATCTTAAAACATAACTCGAATATTACAAGGGGTGGAGCCCTTAACTAAATAAGGGGGGCGGCATCTAGGGCCGGCTGAAGTGGAGAGGTGGTCGTGCGACTTGGGCCACTTGGGCCTTCGGGCGGCATTATCCTGGGCCGTCGTTCCTTAGCATCAAAACCATCTTCATTTCCTGGGCTCGAGCTCTAGTGATTGGTCCCCTGTACGTCGTTGTCTCTTCGGAAGATTGGTCCATAACTTGAGGAGGCGTGGCGACGAGAGGTGGAGGCGTGACAACTTGGTTTGGCGTGCCATCTTCCATCGTCGTTGTTTGTATGTCATTGATGTCCTCATCAACCTGGAAGCGGATGATCTAGCCATCATTGTGTCTGAAGCGAGCCCGCCGTCGAGGGCGCCATTAAGGTCACTATCGAAGCACAACCCTAATCGTTTGTAGCGGTCACATGAAATCAATCTAGATCAATCACGTTTGATCATGGTTTCCTCGCGGCATGGTTTTGATGCGCGGGCATTGATGAAGAACAAGGAGACATGATTGCGGTGAGGCAAATATAATAGAACCAACAAACAAGAACACTGCCCGCTCACTTTGATGCAGCCAGTGTTACGAAGCAATGAAGGACACGAGAGGCTCCAATCATTGTGTCAAACATCGCACACCAGCATGGAGATCATGGAGCCTGCCGAGGCCTGTCCCTGTGATCGCGATGGAGGCCCCACATCCCATGCCAGTCCCACTTGTTGTGTGCCAGTTCTAGAGCAGGTTTGGCGACTAACCCACTAAAAGTGCATCTAGGACCCTAATTTTTTGGGGGGATTGGCATCAATACAATTAAGAATGGACTAATGTTTTCATTGAGCATGTGTGTAGATGACTATCTCAAATTGGTGAATAAGATGCATTGAAACAAAAAGGGAAAAGGAGATGGTCATTCGCCTCAAGTTGAAACTCCAATATCCACTCAAGAATGGAGGATCAATGTTGTTTTTATCTTTTATCTTGAGTATGGGGAAACCATACTATTAAGAGGAGTATAATTCATAAAGTATGTAGAGTCAAATGCTTAAATTTCCCAAAAATAGCACTTCTATCGCCCTCTGTTTTTGCCTTCATTGGCAGTGTCGGTGGCCCTCACTGGCGGTGCCGATCATTCTTCCCAGAGGCGCTGTGATGCCTAGACACTTCTCTGATTTCTGTCTTGCTAACACCAGCAGTGCCGATGGTCTCATCGGCAGTGTTGGTCTCTCCTTCCTAAGAAGGTTGTTCTCTCTGTCTCTCTGGCTGTAGCTTATCGGCAGTGCTGATCATCCTGATCGGCAGTGCCGGTCGGTTCTCCCAGAGAGCCACTTTTCTGTCTGGCTCTGGTTGTAGCTCATCAGCAGTGCCGGTCCCCCCGATCGGTAGTGCCGGTCCCCTCTCCACAGAAATTGTCTTCCCTTGGGCTCTCTGGCTGAATGTGATCGACAGTGTCGGTCCTCCTAATCGGTGCTGATGTGGCGCCCCTTCTCAGAGGATCGAGATCCTGAAGGTGCTGATAATGCAGACAATTGATAATACAACAATGGTTCGATTTAAGTTAAGTCATTACATAAATAGAGTACTGAAGTGCAGCAGAATATTACTAGTTTAAGATAGTTTGAAAATAGCGGAAGCAAAATAAAGAAAGTTCTACGAGCTCTTGATGATACAGCAATGGTAATGATTCGTGCCCAGAGAACCATCACCCTAGCAGCACACAACAGTCACCGGCGGCAAGTCAGACTCCTAGTGGATAGTCCAACCCTCAGGGACTTGCATGTCCCAAGTCATCACATCTATAGGCAATTCTATTTCTTCATTACCTAAAAACAACAGAGGCACAAAGCCTGAGTACGAATTACTCAGCAAGACTTACCTATCAAACGACCTAAACATGCATTGGCTCTAATAGGATGGCTTACTTAAAAAAGACTTGCACTAAGCATCATATTAGTTCTACCAAATTTTATTTAGCAAAGTTAATTAGGTAGGAAGAAATATAACTTTAGTGGAGCAACAAAATAATGAAATCAATACATGAATTAAATACAGTATAAGAGCAACAGTAATAATAATAAACAATACCCAACTAATCCATTTCTATAGTATCATCTGCCACTACGTGATGGCGCGGTGAGCAAGTGGTACTCATTACTGCAAGCGATAGTAATTGCAACGGAATTACACCAGCTGGGAAAACCCAAGATACACGACACATACCAGCGGTGACATCGAGTGGGCATACCGTTCTACCAACAGTACTTCATGGTATGAACCGCCCACTCCAGCAGCAGAAGGGTCAAAAACCAATGCACCTTAACTGATCCTATTGCAAGAAATTTTTAATGCTACATCGGTTTACTAGTGTCCATAAACTAGTATGCATTCGGTACTGCTCAATACTTGATCAAGGGGCCGACCACGGACAGGTCCTAAGGTGGGCAAGGCAGGGCTACCGCGGTCAACACCCATGTGTGACTGCAACCTATACATGTATAATCCCTGCCCGACCATAACATCAAAGTAAACTTCTTTCATTTAGTCCAGATTTAGTGATCAAGTCTATTCTTAGTAATAATATCTAGCGAGACTATCAATCACTAAGTATAGCAATATAGTACCAATCCTACTAGGGTTCTACTAACAGTAGCATAGGTCATTTGGGGTAGCATGCAAGGTGGGTATCCAACCAACTCCTATGACCTAATGCAACAAGCAAATATCGACACTAGTAGTGATATAAACTAGCAAACTTTATAAAAGGCGAATGCAAACCGGGGCTTGCCTTGATTGACACTAGTGTTAGCAACTACAGTCTCTTGCTCCTGAGAGTCAATATCCTTCTGAAAATCCTCTTCTTGCTCCTGGTTATTGTTACCTATATGATAAAAATGTGTTAACGGCATTGTCGTAACACCGTTCAATGCAATGATATGATGCATGCATAATGCATTGGTACTTTAGTTCCAACATTCTTATTAATACATTCTCGAAGCCATATGCTTCAAAGAAGTAATTTAGAATTTCATTAGTTTAGGTACGTTAACCATTTAAATAGGGTTATTATAATTCTATGAATAATTAATACAATTGATATAGTAAAAATGTGTTATTGGATTAGAGTGATTTATCATGTATAGGTATATGTATGAACATCATTTTTACCAAGTCACAGCTTCTGAATATTAATATTTTTTTTAGCATTTATATAAGCTAAAGTACCAAATACTTTCCAGGGCATAAAATTTTTCATATTTTACCAAACCAAATTTTATGGTGGTAGATAATCATGTGTTTACTAAGCATGCCAAAAATCATATATTAATTTTGTTCCTAGAATTTCTGGTGATTTATTTTGGGTTTTGATAAGTAAATGCATTATTAAAAACACATGTACAGAGGCATCAATTTATGATTTTACTAAAATAGAGTACATCAATATGAATCCAACAAACTATATTTGAGCGTCATTGGATTAATATTTCATTTGTTGTGATTTTTAGAAATTTTTGCTATTTTCTGGTATTTTATGGGCATTAAATAATTGCTAGTTGTGTGCCACATCAGCACCACGTAGGCGCCAGTCAGGGACGCCGGAGCTCACCGGAGCCGAGCAAGGAGCTTGCTGCCGCGGCCGTTGCTCGTTGGAAACTTACCACGGTCATAGCCAAATGACGAGCGCATCGAGGCAGAGCTGTTAGCGGGATCGCGAGGAAGTGTGCTCACCGGAAGGTGGTCGACCGCGGAGGCGGCGGAAGAGGAGGACTTCGGCGGTGTCGCGGGAATGGTACATGGCATGGCGGGGACTGCGGTTGAGCCCTAAAGCTTCAAGAAAGCACGAAGAAGACCGGCGTGGAGTCCATTCTTGTGGTGGAATGCTGGAGCATGGGGCTCATCAGGCAGTGCGATGGCCAGAGTTCGACGTCAGGGAAAGATCAAACTGTGCTAAATTCGAGAAGGAAGAAGGGGAAAGATAGTTTAGATGGGTTCGCATCAGAGTATGGCATCTGCGGATGCAATTAATCGAAGAGCTGCTAACCATGGAGAAGGAATCGCTCACGACAACAATGGTGGTCGCATAGGAGCTCTATAGCAGATTACTTTGTTTCCTAGCGATTCGCTGCACGATTCTCGTCTTGGTTTTTGCGTGGGGGTAGAGAGACTACGGCACAGCTAGCTGGGTTTGGTTCGGGTTAGGGAGGCGCTAGAGCAGTGGGGCACCAAGCTCGTGTGGTGTTTGGCAATGGCAAAGAATAGGGAAAAAAAATGGAAGAGCACGATGTGGTAGAGGGGGCTTGGTTAGAGGGGGGGTGGGGGGGTTGAAGGGCTTCTGAGGTCGCGCTGGGGGAAGTGGGAGCGGTCGAGGCGGCCGGGAGAGGCACCACAGGAGTTGAGCTTCTGCAGGTGCAATGGCTGGGGTCATGTCGGCAGGCACAACGGCGAAAATTGAAGGCAGGGTGGCGTATCACGGCCGGGAACGGGAAAACGGGGAACGGGAGGGGGCAGATGGGACGTGACAGGCGTTGACACGCTATAGCTGCTCTGAGTTCTGAGGCGGAGCAGTGGCGTGCGCGCCGGTGTCGCGGGGATTTTACACTGCGCCCCCTGTATTTTCTCTAATCATTATAATTTGATCCCTGCTATGAGTTAATTCAAAATAAAATAGCTAGAGACTTTCAAAAATCACGAAATTTGGTACACTGGTTATTTATGATGTTTTTAACCACTTAGTGAAAATAAATTTCAAATTTGCATCATAAATATTTAAAAATTAATATTTGCATTAAATAGGTTTTTAAGCTTAAATTAATTATTTGGGGTATTTGTATTTAAGATAAAATACTCAATTTATTTAGAAAATTCTATTTTATCATTATATTGCTAGGTATAGAATTATTTGCCATATGTTCTATTAGAAATGTTTAAGTTGCTTCATAACCCTAGTTGCAGGGCTTTTTAATTAACTACAGTTAATTCAATTTGGGTTTTCAACTCTAACACTTTATATTCCACTTAATTACATTTTTGTGAGCATTATACTTGTTAAGTAGAAAAGAGACACCTAGGTGTCATAGGTGATGCCCTAATCTATGACAGTGTGTCAGAAACCCTACCGGCAGTGCCGATGGCTTGATCGGTAGTGCCAGTACGGAGCGTCCAGACAGGCCAACGGCTCTTTTTGAGGCTTTTGTATAAAAGGCTCTCACCCTACTTCGTCCCTCTCTCTCTCAACCAGAAAATTATTTGGTACTTCTGAGCTTCACTCTCCTCACTCTCTCTCTCCAAGCTAAAGTATCATCCTTTGAGCTAGGGTTTGAGTGAGCCATTGTTTCCTAGTGTGAAGAGCACCATTCCACTCTTGAGCATTGGATTTGAACCATCTTTGTGACTTGTGCTGGTTACTCTTGGAGCATTGCTCCTGGATGGTTAGCGGTGACCGTAGAGCTCCCAACTTGTGTGGTAACGCCTCAGAAAGTTTGTATTACCCTCCCACAAGGAAATTGATAGTGGAGAACTCGAGCTCGATCTTTGTGGTCGCTTGAGTGACAATAGGGTTAAAAGAGACCCAGTCCTTTGTGGACATCTCAACAGAGACGTAGGGTTCTTTGTAAGCCCAAACTTTGATAACAAATCTTGTGTCTCCGTGTGCTTTTTTATTTACTTATTGTTTTATTACTCATTACCTAGGGTTTGTTCTTGTACTTGCTTAAATTGCTAGATCTACTTGTGTAGGATATTTTAGTTGGTATCAGAGCAAGGATCTTCTACAACGCTTAACCGCTTGAAGATTAAAGATGTCAAAACTGGGAGATGAACCATCCACCATTCCTTCAACCAATGAAGATGTTAGTGGTGCTAAAGCTGGAGATGATGGAAGGAATAATGAAGGTGATAAAGTTCCTCTACCAACAACCTACCACAATGTCATGTTTGATTATGATGATCTCAAAGAAGACTGCATTGGACAAGGTTCGGGTAGACTCCCCTACTTTGATGCCAATTGTTTCTGCACTAAGTGCCACCGAATATGACAAGGTTGCTGGAATAAAGAATGACAATCAATTGTGGAGAAAACTTGAGGTTATATATGAGGGCATTGATTCCGTCAAGGATGCACGACTTGAAGAGTTACAAAATGAATTCAACTTGTTCATCATGGGTATGGGAGAAGGGCCAAAAGAAGTTCATGATAGGCTCATGAGAATGGTGAATCAAAGAAGAGCACTTGAAGCCAAAATGACCAACTTGGATATCAACAAAATATTGCTACAAGCATTGAGACCATAGGGTAGCAACAATTGTTCAAACATTAGAGACAAGGACAACTTCAAGACCTTCTCCATCGATGAAGTGCTTGGGAAGCTCCTATCCCAAAAGCAACAAAACGATCAAGCCAACAAGATAAATTCCTTGATCAAGCAAATTGAGGGAGCAAATACTAACAAAAATGATGTGGCACTCAATGCCACACGAGAAAAGCAAGAGAAGAATAAGAAGAAGAAGAAGAAGAAAGTGGTTGACTCTAGTAGTGAAGATAGCGATGATGAGATGGCTTTGCTTGTGAGGAGATTCAAGTCATTCCTCAAAAAGGATGTTTACAAGAATAAAATTTTTAACAAGTCCAAAGCAAGAAGGTCAAAAAGAACTTGCTATGAGTGCGGTGATGAAAGACATTTTATTGCAGAATGTCCGAAGAAGAAGAACAAGATGAAAGAAGGAAAGACAAGCACCGCAAGAAAGACAAGAAGTACAAGAAGCATAGAAGAGGTGAAGCTCACATTGGTCAAAAGTAGAATTCCGATGATTCGTCCTCCTCATCATCTTCCTCCTCCAAATCCGACTCGGATGAGGGAGGCATTGCTACACTAGCCATCAGCATCACTCCCACCAACACTTCTCTATTTGGTAGCTTAAGTGATGATGATGATGACAACACTCATAAGTGCTTCATGGCAAGAGGATCCAAGGTATCAAAATCTAAACATAAGCGCACCTCATATGCTAGTAGTAGTGATGATGATGATGATGATGATGATGATATTGCTAATGCTTCACTTCCTAAAATGCTTGAATTTATGGAATTGCTTGAGAAACAAAAGGAAGAAAATGATAGACAAGAGGAGCTTCTTGAAAAAAAAGAAGACTTGCTTATTCTTGAAAAGAAAAGAAAAGAAACCTTGAACTAGAGAAGCTCCTAGAACTTGAAAGAAAGAAAAATGAAGAATTAACCATATCTCTCACTAAAATTGAAAATACTTGTGAGAATGTTAAACGCACAAAAGATGAACTTCAAGAGAAGTATGAGGTTTTGGAAAAGAATCATAAGTCTCTTGAATAAACAATATGAGATACTTTCAACTTTCACATCCTCCACCAATAACTCTCATGCTTCCACTAGCATAGGATGTGATAGGTGCTATAATATTGATGTTGATGCTTGTGCTACTAATGTGGAATTGGTTGATGATTTGAACAAGCAAGTGAGGGCTCTTGAAAGCAAAATACAACATGAGAAAAATGTTGTTGATAATGAAAAGGCAAAGTATGCAAGAGGTGCATACTCAAACACTAGAATGCCTCATGTCATGGATGACATTGGTTATGTTGTGGGTGCCAAGCATAATGCTAGGAAGAACTATCACACCCGATTTTAAGGACAAAACCATGTGCTTATCATATGTGTGCCCATGAACAAGTTTTACACATATCGATCGTAAAGTGCATAACAGTATAACCAATGTCATTAATAAAGCGTATCATTATTACATAAATAATTGTCTTTGAAGACTAAAACGACCCTCTCGATAAATAACAGCGGAAGACACCATAACACCAAAGGCATTCGACCGGGGGCCCGCTCGCCTAGTAGTACTCTTCATCAATGTAGTCCATCTCTCCATCTTCTGAGTAATAGTTTATAGTACAACAACAAAGGAAAATAGCAAGGGTGAGCACATGTCGTACCCAACAAGTGGGGGAAAATATGACATGCAATCTTAATAGAAGAAAGGTTAACATAAGGGTTTATTTGCATAAATGAGCACCTACACCTAGTAGGAAAGCCATCCTATTTACTAGGTGAATTGTAAAACCAAAACCCATTAATGTTAAGTAGTCATAGCCCACACAGGATTATAATTCACATAGAATCCAGAGCCTCCAACTCACATAGAGTTGAACAGTTCACATAGAACACTATTCACTAAGAAACCCAACCAAACCCACGAGACCAAACTTGGCTACAGACCAAGGCCACCCATAATCAACCATCCTAGCTGTGTAAGGATCCAGGCCACTCATGACCATGAGCATGGCTATTATAACAGTTTGACACTCTGTAGAGGTTGCACAACTTTACCCACAGGTTGGTGATTTCATCACTATGCAGTGACTAGAGAGTCTCCATGTTGTCTAACTCACACTACCTTAGGTGTGAGACCAGGAGATCACCACAAGGTCTTTCAAAGAGCGTTCTAGCCTGCAAACAACCCACACTAAGGTTTCACCACTGTGGAATTAAAACTGTTCCATAGAAGCCCCCTCTGGCGCCGTGGCTAGGAGTAAAACCGTCCATCGCCTGAGGCCAAAAGTAAAACCCTTCCGTCCTCATCCCTCGATTGCTAGCAAAACTGGAAAGACATCTTGATACTAAACCAAGACTACCCATATCAGCCCTGTGCTTTGCGCTGTTTTCCTGGGTGGCCGCTCCAAAAACTACTCTTGTGATTCCAAGCAGGTACCACCACAATCCCACAATACTATACCGAGTACACGTGCATACCCGCACCATCCTTGCCATCCTCCTGCTTGGATCACCTAGGTTCCGTGTTGCTAAATAGGATTACCCATCCCTCATGATCATTATGTTTAAGTGAATCATTAGCCAAGATTAACAATAGACACTTCCATTCCCAACATAGCAAACTAAGCATGATGTACCCTCACTAATAGGCTACACCAGAGCCCAGGTGACAAGGAATAATATGGAATAGGATGACGACACATAGGATTCAGTATTAACAAGCATGCATAGAGAATAGAAAGGAATGTAAAACATAGGTTCAAAATGCATCAAGGACACTTGCCTGGTTCCCTTTGCTGTTGCTCAAAGTCTTCAAGATGGAGATCCAGGAAGTTCTCTAACAGCGGTTCGTCTACTCAACATCACACCAGAAACACAAGCATACAAACACACTAAGAAATAACACACCACATAGTAACAAACTATAATGAAAACAATACTACAAAAAATGTACATGTTGCTACGATCACGTGAGTGCAAGAATCGCCTCAATCCGATTAACGAGTAAAAAGTTATGAAAGTTTAAAGGTCTAGGGTTAAAATAGTAAAAATAGACAAATTAATAGGGCCTAAAAGTAATTTTAGGAAATATAAGGGCTAAACTATAAAATGTACATATAAACTATAATTTATGAAAATTTTAGGGACCAATGTAATTTATAAAAAGTGCAGGACCTAATTTGTAAAACATCAGGGTGAAAATATATTTTGTGTAAAATTTAGGGACTAAAAAGTAATTTTGGAAAGTTCAGGGGTGTTTCTATAAAATTATAGGACTAGAATATTATTAGAAATAAGTACAGGGGCCTAAGTGTAAAATGCCCAGCCTAAATTATTACTTATAAAAATTTAGGGCTTAAATAAAGTTACTTGAAAGTATAGGGTTGTTTTTGTAAAATTTTAGGACCAAAATATTACTTAGGAAAAGGGTAGGGGCTTTTCTATAAAAATACAGTGCTAGAAAGTAATTATATAAAAACTTAAGGGCTTAAACATAAATAAATAATGTTCTGAAGAAAACTAGGTTCAAAAATATAATTTAAACAAAGAGCAGGGGCCTATGTGTAAATGTTTGACATAAACTAGGGACTAAATGAATTAGTTTTGAACTAAAATTCCTGAAAATAGCTGTGGACCAGGTCTAGGGGTTCTGTTGACCGGGGTTGACCAGTAGGTCTATGGTCCTCCATGGACCGATTACATACCCCGAAGGGGTATCTAATCTTGACTGTGGGATCCAGATCCTGTGGCATGGGGGGCTCTGGCGAGAAGGTGGCGGCGCCGACAAGGAAGGAGGCGGCGGCAACATTGTTGGCCGCGAACGGGCGAGCGAGGAGCGAGACGATGCACGGGAGGTGGCGGCGGATGGGGGGTAAAGGCAGCGTGGGAGCATGGGGTCCGCCTTTTATAGGCGCTCAGGTCCCAATGTCGCGTGACGCGCACGCCAAGGCAGTGAGGCGGCAGCGCGTGCTAGGGTTTGCCGGGCGTCGGGGTCTTGCTGGGCTGGCGGGTTTGGTCGGGGTGCGTGGGGTGGGCGTCACTAGGCTGGCGAGTAAGCTGGGACACACGGGCCGAAACCAGAGAGGGACAGGAGGGAGAGAAGGGAGAGCGAGCTGGGCCGCGGGGAGGCCTTCGGCCCAGGCCCGAAGAGAGAGGGGGAGAGAAGCGAGGGAAGGGGAAATGGGCCACGCGGTGGGGAAAATTTGGCCCAAGCCAAGGGGGAAGAGGGGAGGAGAGTGGGGGAAGGGAGGAGGGCTACGGGTGGGCTAACAGGGGAGGTTTTGGCCCAAAGGCTATCCTGATCTCCTCTTCTCCTTTTTCTTTCTATTTTCTTACTCCAAACCCAAAACTATTCCTTAAATAAAATTCCAAACTGAATCCTACATGATTTTAAAAAAATAGTTTTGCACACAATAAAATCCTAAATGCAACTAATGATAATGAATGCAACAAACAAATACTTTTTTAAAAAAATAATAGCCTATATTTATTTATTTTCTTTAGAAAATAATTCTTTTTCCTAGAAAAATTTTGACAACCTAATTAATTCTAGAAAAAATTAAAATATTCTGAATTTTGAAAATCAGGGTGTTACAAATATAACCCCCTTAAAAGGAATCTCGTCCCGAGATCTGGACAGGATCGGAAAGAAAGAAGGAACTAGGCTCTCACTTCATTGGGTGCATCCTTGTCCAATGTTTCCTTGTCATGTGGCCATGCTTTTGCCACATATTCCACCACTGCTCCATTAGGATGTCTCAACTTGATAGCCTTTCTAGCACAGTGTGACATCCTGGCCCAAGGCTTAATAGGATTGATAGAATACTCATACCAATAAGTTGCAACTTCTTTTTCGGAAGCTCAACCCTAAAGAACTCTAAAGTTAAGCGTGCTTGGCCTGGAGCAATTTAGGGATGGGTTACTGACTGGGAAGTTTATCCCGGGTGCGCACGAGTGAGGACAAAAGTGCGCAGGAAAGACAAGTGTTGGTCTATGAGGGTAGTCTTGAGATCCTAGAGAGCTGCCAGATGTAAGCGGGCCTGGCCTCGGAGTGGCGGGATATTACAGTTGGTATCAGAGCCGACCCTTGTGGTTTCACGGGCGCATGGGGTCGCAGTTGCGTAGGCATCGTATGCATGGCTGGTGTGGGTCCAGAGTGGTCACACAACATGGCACATGCGCTGGCACTGGGCACATGGACGTGGCCAAGAGGGAAGTTCCTGGCTTGGGGTTGATCGACAAGGACGTCAATCTTCTAAGGGGGTGAGAGTGTGACATCCTGGCCGAAGGCTTAATAGGATTAATAGAATACTCATACTAACAAGTTGCAACTTCTTTTCCAGAAGCTCATCCCTAAAGAACTCCAAAGTTAAGCGTGCTTGGCCTGGAGCAATTTAGGGATGGGTGACCGACGGAGAAGTTTGTCCCGGGTGCGCACGAGTGAGGACAAAAGTGAGTAGGAAAAACATGTGTTGGTCTATGAGGGTAGTCTTGAGATCCTAGAGAGCTGCCAGATGTAAGCTGATGAGGACATCAACGACATACGAACAACGATGACGGAAGACGGCGCGCCAAACCAAGTTGTCACGCCTCCACCTCTCGTCGTTGCGCCTTCTCAAGTTATGGACCCATCTTTTAGGGATGGGTGACCGACGGAGAAGTTTGTCCCGGGTGCGCACGAGTGAGGACAAAAGTGAGTAGGAAAAACATGTGTTGGTCTATGAGGGTAGTCTTGAGATCCTAGAGAGCTGCCAGATGTAAGCTGATGAGGACATCAACGACATACGAACAACGATGACGGAAGACGGCGCGCCAAACCAAGTTGTCACGCCTCCACCTCTCGTCGTTGCGCCTTCTCAAGTTATGGACCCATCTTCCGACGAGACGACGACGTACAAGGGCCCAATCACTAGAGCTCGAGCCGAGGAATTGAAGATGGTTTTGATGCTAAGGAACGACGGCCCAGGATGACGCCCACGAAGGCCCAAGTAGCCCAAGTCGCGCGACTACCTCTCCACCGCACGCCTCTCTACTTCAGCCGGCCCTAGATGCCGCGCTCCCCCTTTTTAGTCAAGGGTTGCGCCCTTGTAATCTATGAGTTTTGTTTTAAGATTAGCTTAGCTATTCATCCGTCTCTGGACGTGAATTCAGAACTCCAACTTCGTGCAATACATCAGATTGTTCGCCTCTAATTCTTGCTCGTTCTTCAATTGCGCGTAAGAATTGATCCTTGTGATCAGATTGATCTTGTTTACCGCAAGGTTAATATCCTCCGGAAATTGGTTCAGCGATTGCATTGGCGCTTCGGGCTTGCTCGTCGTAGTCGGATCGTGAGGGTCGACATCCACCGAATCGAAGTTATCTACACTCGCCGAAAGATCGGGCACTCTACACCTATCAAGTGGTATCAGAGCCCAGTGTTTCTCGGTGAGTTTATCCAAGTCCACATAAACCAAAAACTACAAAAATAATTTTACCCCAGTACGGTTTTGAGCCTCGCACTTTCGTTCAATAATTTGCGTTGTTGAGTTTTTGTGCTATCGCTTTTGATCGTTGCTGGTACACGGTGTTTCATCGTTTTCTACTCATCATCGTCGTATCCTTCCACCACATCATGTGTTTTCGCCACCACAATTTGCTTTCCGCCGCATCTGTTTTCTCCGCCTCGCTCTCCTACTTGGCCACGCGTAACGAGTCTTACTCAGTTGCGTTTTGGTGAGCCGATCACTTGCCAAGTTTTGCCACCGCACCGTGAGTCCGGGTCAGTCACGTGACTTGTTGAGTCCTACTCGGTTACGTGGTAAACCGCCCCGCCTCGCCTTGTGTTGTGTTCTGCTCATCCCTACAGTCACGTGATCTTTTAATTACCGTTTTACCCCTGCCTCAAAAAAAAAGTGTGTATGCATTGTTTTTTTCTTCTCACTCCCCTGACATAGGTTAAAAAAAAAGAGGGGTAGAAGTAAAAAAAAAGAAAAAGAAAAAAGAGCGCTTGAGCACCATAGGCGACACGTTACTGTTCTTTATCCTTCTTCGGATCCGTTTGTTTCGATTCTTCTTCTTCCTCTTTCACTTGTGCCGGCAGCAATCTTTTCGCGTTTAGCACCTTTATTCAGCTTTGCAGTTATTGTTTGAATTGTGCTAACCCTTGATTGAGTGTAGCCTCCTAGCTCCACAAATTTTCTACTACGAGCAGGTTTTTGTTTCACCACGCAATCACTCCTCCAATCTTTCACCGGTTTTACCTGTGGTTGCAGTTCACACTTGCGTGCTTGGTAAGGACGGGTTAGGATTTGATAACAGCTTTTTGATTGAGCTTTTCATCCACCACTCACCTCTCGTCGTAGGATCTTTTTCTGTGTTGCTTGTGTTTCTATGGCAGAAAACAACTCGAAGTCGGAGGAGCTTACCCTCCAAGAAGTCCAGGCACAGGTTGAAGGTCTACAAAATGACATGAAGACGATGCACGAGAGACTTGACTCCACGATTACTTCGTCGAACGAGCGTTTTGATCAGCTCGACCTTGCTGATACGGCTGCCCACACCACGCTTGCGACGATCATGACTCGTCTTGAGGCCATGTCAACGCAACTTGGGACCATGACGACGCAGCTCACGGAGTTGCAAACTGCACGCGACTACGGCACCGACACCGAGCAGGATGACGCCAATCGTCATGGTCATGCTCGTAGGGTACGTGTTCCTACTAATGATTCTTTTGCTAGAATTAAATTTCGTATTCCCACTTTTACTGGCAAATATGATCCGGGTGCTTATCTTGATTGGGAATTAGAGGTTGAACAAAAATTTGCATGCCATGATATCCCTTCTAATTTACAAGTTAAGGCTGCTATTAGTGAATTTACTGAATTTGCTTTACTTTGGTGGCGTGAGTATAGACAAAAATATTCTAATAATGTTCCAGCCACTTGGACGGCATTAAAAGCTGCTATGCGTCGTCGTTTTGTGCCGTCATATTATGCTAGAGATTTGCTTAATCAAATGCAGCGCTTTCAACAAGGTTCACAATCTGTAGAGGATTATTATCAAGCTTTGCAAAAGGGTATGATTCGCTGTGGTTTAGTTGAACTAGAGGATGCTGCTATGGCTCGCTTTAGGGGTGGGTTAAATCGTGAAATTCAGAACATTCTTGATTATAAGAATTATGATGATATCACCACCTTGTTTGAATATGCTTGTAAAGTTGAATGTGATGTACAGGATCGATAATCTTCGTCAAGACCTAACACTTTTGCAGGGTCCAAGGCGCCTTCAGCTCCACGATCGGCGCCTCCTTCCACGTCACGCGACCACACTGCGACCTCGTCCAAGTCGAGTGCTCCACCCATGGCCAGATCTGTCTCGACCACGCCGTCCTCCTCGTCGTCTGGACGAGCTCGAGATACTCAGTGTTTCCGTTGCAAAGGATTTGGTCATGTGATACGCGATTGTCCAAACAAACGAACTATGTTGATTCGTGATGACGGTGAGTATTCTTCTGCTAGTGATTTTGAGGATACTCTACATACTATGCTTGCCACTAACCATGCAGATAATACGGAGCTTCATGTCGACTCTAGTGCCGCCGACAGGTATGCAACTCTTGTTGTGCAGCGTGTTCTTAGTACACAGGTCGTGCCAGACGAAAAGAATCAGCGCCACAACATTTTTCATATTAAAGGCGTTGTGCAAGAACGAGCGGTCCGTATAATCATCGATGGTGGCAGTTGTAACAATTTGGCTAGTACGACCTTGGTGGAGCAGTTATCATTGCCAACAAGGAAGCATCCACATCCTTATCATGTTCAATGGCTTAATGATGGCGGCAAAATAAAGGTAACGCGCTCGGTACGTTGCCGTCGAGGACGACTTCGTTTCAAGAAGGGGAGGATGATAAGGACATCAATGACATACGAACAACGACGACGGAAGACGGCGCGCCAAACCAAGTTGTCACGCCTCCACCTCTCGTCGTTGCGCC
This sequence comes from Eleusine coracana subsp. coracana, assembly GCA_032690845.1. Lineage (NCBI taxonomy): Eukaryota > Viridiplantae > Streptophyta > Magnoliopsida > Poales > Poaceae > Eleusine > Eleusine coracana. The sequence continues at coordinate 37,964,707 of CM064418.1, forward strand.
TTCTCAAGTTATGGACCCATCTTCCGACGAGACGACGACGTACAAGGGCCCAATCACTAGAGCTTGAGCCCAGGAAATGAAGATGGTTTTGATGCTAAGGAACGACGGCCCAGGATGACGCCCGCGAAGGCCCAAGTAGCCCAAGTCGCGTGACTACCTCTCCACCACACGCCTCTCTACTTCAGCCGGCCCTAGATGCCGCGCTCCCCCTATTTAGTCAAGGGTTGCGCCCTTGTAATCTATGAGTTTTTTTTAAGATTAGCTTAGCTATTCATCCGTCTCTTGACGTGAATTCAGAACTCCAACTTCGTGCAATACATCAGATTGCTCGCCTCTAATTCTTGCTCGTTCTTCGATTGCGCGTAAGAATTGATCCTCGTGATCAGGTTGATCTTGTTTACCGCAAGGTTAATATCCTCCGGAAGTTGGTTCAGCGATTGCATTGGCGCTTCGGGCTTGCTCGTCGTAGTCGGATCGTGAGGGTCGACATCCACCGAATCGAAGTTATCTACACTCGCCGAAAGATCGGGCACTCTACACCTATCATAAGCGGGCCTGGCCTCGGAGGGGCGGGATGTTACACACAGTCTATGGTTCCCTTGTGCTTGAGTATCACATCTATACCCTTGGAATCCAAAATGATGAAACTCATAGTAAAGTCTACCCCACTTATGCTAACACTTAATTTATGACATCCATGTTCTGCTTTTAATTCCCCTCCAGGTGAACTAACTATCATCTTATTCCTGAGCAAGGTGATGGGAATATTGTGCTTGACCACATACTTGGATGATATGAATGAATGTGATGGTCCAGAATCAAACAAAACAATAGCAGGACTTGAGTTAACGAGTAACATATCAAGAACGACGTCTGGAGATTCCTGAGCATCTTCAAGAGCAACCTGGTTGACTGGACCTCTAGCATAGTTCTGCCTGGCTGCTGTCAGGGCAGAGTTACCATTGCGGTTGGGTGTTGGGACAACATCTTGAGTTGGAGGTTGGCGCGTCTGTGGATTAGAGCATTGGTTAGCAAAATGATCCTTTTCTCTACACCTGTAGTAGTTCCTATTCGTTGTTGGGGTTTGATTGCCATAGGTCCTTTGCTGAGTTTGAGCTGATAGGGGTGGCATCTCAGAGTTAGGTGTTGAAACTGACATTGAGGGGTAATGAAACCCTGACCTGCAGGTTGAGTTCTTTGTAGTCCACTCTGTTGTCCAGAATAGAATACGGATCCACCCGAAGATGATCCAAGGCGAGGCCTAGTGTTGCTGCCCCCCTCGCTACCTTGGTGCTCTAGCTTGCGGTTGCCATCCATCGTAGACCTTCTGTTCTCTAGGACTAGAGCTTTATCCACCATCTCTTGAAAGTTTGCATAGTTACGAGCCTCAAGTGCATAGGCAAGGCCATTATTGAACCCATCAAGAAAACACTCACACTTCTTCTTATCCGTGTCCACTTCTCCTGGGGCATACCTAGATAGCTGGGTGAAATGAGCAACATACTCACTCATGGTCATGAATCCCTGCTTCAGATCCTGGAACTCCTTCTTCTTTAGCCTTATTACTCCCTGAGGCACATGGTGAGACCTAAAGCTAATCTGGAACTCATGCCAGTTAATACTACCAGGCTCCTCATAGGCTGCAACATAAGCATCCCACCAATCAGCAGCGCGTCCAACAAGCTGATGTGCGACAAACAACACCTTCTCCCTGTTGTTGCATTGAGCAACTTGCAGCTTCTTGTCAATAGTCTTTAGCCAGTCATCTGCATCCATGGGCTCCACCAAGTGAGAGAATGTTGGGGGCTCGGTCCGTTGGAAGTCTCCAAACTTGTCTCTAGGCTGGGGAGCAGCTCTTGCAACATTGTTGTTCTGTTGCTGCACCAGGGTCTGGTGCATGGTCTGGAGAAGTTGTGTCTGCATAGCCATGAGTTGTTCCATAGAGAATTGTGGGGGTGGCTACTCCTGTTCCTCATGGTTGTTGTTCATGTTACGGTTTCCACCTTTTACCATCTAGATACAGTAAGCAAAAATGGGTGGAAGATATTGGTAAAGTGCAAGGATATGATAAGGTAAAGCAGGAAAAGATGTATGAAATAAAAGAGATAGATCAAGAGGTACCCCAAATTAACTAATCTATATTAAAATAAAAGTAAAAGTACAATATAAGGATGGGTTGCAAGACAAGCCTTGCATCACATTGGCACTCATTACAAAAGATTCAAATCACACTCATCACACCAATCAAATTAGCAAACCAATCAAAGGACATGCAAACACTAAAACTCTCTCGCTACACTATTACATTTATTCAACTCGATATAACTACTCGATGCCTATGAAGCCACTCAGGGATAAACTTCCTAATCCTCGTCAAGGTTGGGAATGACATAAGCTGGTGGGGCACGACTAGCCATTCTGCGAGATGGTGAGGAAGGAGTCGCATCCTTTAGCACTTCTTCCAAAGGTTGGTCCACGTCATCAAGCAGATGTTGCTTGAGCTGGCGAACTGTCTTCATTGCATCCTTATATTTCTTCTGCCAAAACCCTAGTTCTTACGTGGTTGAATCCAACTCCCTGGAAATCACTCTGCTAAAAGTGACTTGCTTTTGAAACTTCTCTAGTTCTTGTCCAGATACTTTGTATCTTCAAAATATTGGCGATAATGGGGGCGAATGACCAAGCAAGCTTGTCGAGCAGCATCACAAATCCCAGCGGCGAAAGTCTTCCATGGAGCAATGGCCTCATGAATCCTTTCCACCTCAAAAGTTCCTCTGAGCGGTCTCGGAGCAAAAATGTGAACTTGAACCTTCCATACAGGCTCGGAACCTTCATAGGTCACTTGGGTACCACAATACTCTGGTTGCTTCTTGTAACCTAACTATTGTAGCATCTCCTAAAGCATGTGAGGTAACCTTCCAGCATTATTTTCTGCATCCTTGAAGAGTCGAGTGTCATGATAAGGTGGTGGACACGGTGGTGGCATCATCTCCTGTTCAACCTCTTCTATCCCAAACTTTTCTTCAGATCTCAGTAGAACAAGTTCTGGTGAAGGCCAAACACGTGGGAAGTGATCACATCTGTGGCAGGTCTTCTTTGTATGGGCCATCTAAACAATTTTGAATAGGAGAGGTGAATTAGAAAAAGGATTTTATAAGCCGAACGGTAAAATAATACCAACAACATAAGTGAATAAACAAGACTATAGTTTTAAGCCAAAGAGTTTTGAAAATAGTTTTTTGTTTGTAACATAGACCTTAGAACATGACCACTCTATCTAAGCTAGCATCCTATGATCGACATGGCTCAAAACTTCTTTTATTAATTCCTGTTCCAGTGGTCAAGTTCATTTCTTAGTAATGATATCTACCGAGTCTAGCAATTACTAAGCATAGCGACACAGTACCGATACTACCAACGTTCTAATGATAGTGGCGTAGGTCATTTGGGTATCACGCAAAGTGGGCTCCAATCAACTCCTATGACCTAATGCAACAATAATCACAGACACTAGTAATATTAAAAACTAGCAAACTTTATGAAAAAGGTGAATATAAACTGGGGCTTGCCTGGATTGATGTTAGTTCTAGCAACTACAATTTCTTATTCCTGAGGATCAAGGTCCTTCTGAATATCCTCTTCTTGCTCCTGATCATCGTTGCCTATATGATCGAATTGTATTAATGGTATTATCGATATACCGTTGATTGGAAATAATATGATGCACGCAAGCACCTTGTGTTTTAATATCAATTAAAATTATTATTATGTTCTCGAAGCCATATGCTTCAGAGAAGTTGGTTTGTTAAGTATTATTTTAGGTATATATATCCTTTATGCATTAAACAAAGTAAATGAGTGATATGAGCAATCAATTTAATTAATTAAATAAATTTAGGTTTCTGGACTTGTGTGAATTACTGTGTACAGAGGCTTATGTGAGTTATTGTTGTGCCAAGTGGCAAGGGCCAATTATTTATAGAATAATTACTAGAATTAATTTAAGCAAACACACTAATTAAATTCCAAATCCTAAAACAATTCATATTTTACTAAACCAAAAATTGTGGTGGTAGATAATTATGTATTTACTAAGTATGCTAAAAATCAGGATTTAATTTTACTCCTAGAATTTCTGGTGAATTATTTATTGTTTGGACAGTTTAATATATTGATAAAAATATATGTATAGAGGCAGTAATTTATCATTTTACTAAAATAGAGCTCTGAAAGATGAACCTAACAAAATTTGTTTGGGCCACATTGGATTTATATTCGATTTACTATGGTTTTTTGAACTTCTAGTATTTTTCTGGTAATTTCCTCGTATTTTCTGAGTTAAAGCGATGCCACATAGGCGACACATCAGCTACACGTAGGCGCCAGCTAAGTGCCACACAAGCGCCAGCTCAGCTGCCAGTCAGCGCTAGTCAGCGGTGGCGGGGGCTGGTCGGAGTGCGGTCAAAGCTCACTGCCGCGGCCGTCGCTCGCCGAAAACTCGCCACAGAAGCTTGGGGGTGATGCGCACATCGAGACAAAGAGAAGGGTGGGGTTCGCAAGGTCGGATTCTCACCGGAAGGTTGCCGATGTTGAGGAGCAGTGGGAGAGGGGTCTTCAGTGGCGTCGCGGGAGCGGTAGGGGACACCAACTTGGACTCTGTCTTCTCCTGCAGCTTCATGGAGACGAGGCGGCCATCGGCATCACGTCGGCTTGGTTCGGGAGGGGCCGGAGGGTAGTGCTCACCGTGTGGTGGCTTATGGTTCGGCGGCGGAGGGGAGAACAGTCGGGGAAAAAGCCGAGGCACTGGCGATCTTGCGAAGAAAACCAGGGAAGGAATGATTAGGAGCATTCAGCATTGAGTCGCGCACGTGAACGACGAGGATCAAGGGAACGAGGCTCACCAATTTGGACGAAATCGGGGTTGGCGTCAATGGAGCTCGACCGGAAGCGGTTCTTGGTTTTTCTCCAAATTGATTCAATTCTCGATGGATGATGGCCGAGCGATGGGCACGGAAGGGAGAAGAGGTGTGAGCGAAGTTGGTGGTGCTCTGGGCTCGGCGAGGGAGTGTATAGGTGGCCAGGAAATGCGCTCGAACTTGAGGCAGTGATGGCGGAGGGAAGCAGAGTTCGGAGAGGAGAAATGAGAAATGGGAGAGAGTAGGGAGCAGCGGGCAGAGATGGAGTGTGATCGGGAGCTCGCGAGCGCGCTTTCAAGTCGCACAGAGGGGGAAGGGAGTGAGTGGGGGAAGGGAGCGGGAAGAGCGGCAGGAATTGAAGCCTGGCCGGTCCTGGTGATGGCGTGCGGAGGGGGAGAAGAGGCCGTTGGCGTGCACGGCCGAGGGCAGAGGGATGGGACAGGGCGAAGGCTGAGAGGGGGGTCAACGGCGGCTGTAGCACGCACGGTCCCGAGGTGGAGTGAAGGCGGGCCGAGCTGTGCACCGGCGATGGAGCTCTGCTCCTGCTGCGCCAACGGGAGGAGAGGGAAGAAGATTTTGTGCTGCAGCCCTTCTAGAATTTGATTCTTTACAAAACAGTCCCTGGTCAAAGATAATTCTAATTAAAATAGCTAGGAAATTCCTAAAATGGTGAAATTTGGTGGACTAACCAATTAAATGGTGGACAACACTCTGGTGAAGTTTATTTGAAATTTTCATGAAAATATTTTTAGATTTTTAATAAATGCATTAATTAGTTACTTAAGAATTAATTAATTAATTATGGGTCTTGCTAATCAGATAAAATGCCCAATAAATTCATAATATTCTATTTTATTATTACCAAACTGTTGATGAATTTATTTGACATGAGTTGTATTGAAATTTTAAGTTGCTTCAATAACTTGGTTGCAGGGTTTTTATATCCTGGAAATTAATTCAATAGTTAGGTTCTATCATTTTATGCTATATATTTCATGATTTGTGCCCTTCATGTTTGTTAAATTAAGGTGAGACACCTGGGGTGTCACATTCTATCGTCGTATTGCGAGGTCCAGATCTGCCTGGATAACACACTCAACCGGGGTTTTTGGTGGATGGATTTGTGAATGGCAATTATCGTGGGCCTCAGCCCTTCGAAGCCAATTGTCATCGTCGTCGTCGACACATCAATGACCAGAGTCAATGACCAGAGTTGATGGTGTCTCTTGTCAACTAAGACTTCTACGTGAGGACTGCAAATCTAAATAACTAGATCAGATATGTATAGAGCTTCTTGTCTTGTTAAAAAAAAAAGTGGAAACAGTTGAATATTAGCTGATGGTTTGTGATTGGTCAGAGAAATTGGGTTCAACCTAGACGCGGCACATTCCGTGGTGTTCTGAATAGCTGATTTTCTTCCCAACTGTGACCACAAAATATTTGAGTCACTGAATAAGCTCAGTTCCAAATACCACGAACAGTAAAAAACACATTATAGTTTACCAGAGTTTATTGTTTGGGTAGGTCCCGTTGAACCAGCTTTAGACTTCTTCCTCTCCCGCATCCGCTTCATCCGTTCCTTGCTTTGTTCACGTTCCTTGCACAGAATCAACAGGATTTAATAATAACTATTATAGCAATCTTTGGATAATGGAATTAGATACACACAAAAAATGAAACTTACCAAGAGGATCCTCATTTGTTAAATCAATCAAAGGTCTATGTTTCCTTAGCGTTTCACTACTGCTATTGTTGTTATTGTCTAGGCAGCCAACTCACCGGAACACTAGCTCTAACCCTTGCTGCCATAGGGGGTGGTAATTAGAAGAGAATAACAACAAGAACAATAAATTGAGGATCACTGTGTAGAATTCTACAACAAGAACACTGAAACCTAACAATTTGAACATTGTAGCCCTTCTGACAATATGAAGACTGAACACTATGCGTCAACATGAACAATGTAGACTATCTGACAATATGAAAACTGAAGCCTATCTGACGATAAGAACACTGTGCCCTACCTGACAATATGAACACTTTATAATTCAAAGTATGGCCTTGGAAGCTGAACAAGAAATTCATGCAAAATCAAATACGAGCAGCTGATAATTAATTTGGACTTCTTACCTTGAGTTGTATTGATCTTTTTCTCGTCTCCTCCCTTCTTGAGTTGCTGGGTTTCCTGCAGACAAAATATTCGTCTACGATGGGAGGGGGGGGGGGGGGGGGGGGGTTAGGTGCTGAACACAATCTGGAATGGAAATCTCGAAGACACAAACCAAATTCAAATCGCGCTGAGGCTAGCCCCGAGGAACATCAAAGTTTCAAAGATGCATAGGATAAACTTTTTACCTTGCAAGGACGAAACGATAATCAAGAGGTTTGCAGTTTCAGATAGCAGGGCGTGTGACCTGGTACAGGGCATGGTGAAAACGCTCGACTTGGGGGATCCACATGCAGAAGAATAAGCTCGATAATGAAACTGAAGACGAACTTCTTACCTCCCATGGTTGACGTGGGCTTCAAGAGGTTTGCCGTCGCCGCTTGAGCTTCGAAGATCAATTAATTTCAAATCGTGTCGAAGCTATGGCGTAGAAAGATCACAGCTTCCCAGTTTGCCAAACCAGTCGTGGTCTTGCCCCAAAATAATTTTGAAGTTGCTACAAGGTAGATCAACAATTCAGGCGCTGCTTGCACGTATTCAAAATTAGCCTACCCAAAACAAGCGCTACGCTCACGTGCATTTAAAAGGAAATTAATATGATTCCTTACTACGAAACAATAGTCAAGCGACATTAAATGGAAATAAATCTTTTGTGTCTACGGATGGGTAGGAGAGATCAGTGGTGACAAAAGTTCCCTAAAAGAGAGGACAAACAACGTGATGTTACGTTATCAAAACTCATTGTCTACTAATCAGACGTCAATTTGCTGTGTGCACTAGAGTGGTCAAAATACCAGACCTGCAATCAGGTTTAAATACCGGACCTGCACAAAAACTCAACAACGCAAATTATTGAACAAAAGTGCAAGGCTCAAAACCGTACTGTGGTAAAATTTTTTGTAGGTTTTTTTTGGTTTATGTGGACTTGGATCAACTCACCGAGAAGCACTGGAATCTGATACCACTTGATAGGTGTAGAGTGCTCGATCTTTCGGCGAGTGCAGATAACTTCGACTCTGGTAAGCTTCCCCTTCATATGTGAGTTTCCATCCATGAAGAGCAGCTCTGGAGAACCCAAAGTCGCCGTCAATGAGCCCTCATCACAACCAATAAGTGGTGTTGAACATAATTTTGCGCAAGAATAGTTTTGAGCGACATGGGGCCAACTTTGTCTGCCTCGTCATTCATCAAGCTCAATCATGTCCCGCAATCTCTAACTGGCGCATAGCTACCATTCATCTGCACCGGAGTGGCCTGGTTGGATGCTCCGTCGCCGCCATCGTCCTGTTCCTAAACACAAGCAATTATGGCTAATCTTTCACGCCACATATATTTGGAAGTGCGTTCGTTCTTAGGGTCATGCATGGAGCATTGTTCATATAGTTGTCGCCACCTGTGATAGGTGTAGAGTGCCCGATCTTTCGACGAGTGTAGATAACTTCGATTCGGTGGATGTCGACCCTCACGATCCGAATACGATGAGCAATCCCGAAGCGCTAATGCAATCACTGAACCAACTTCTGGAAGATATTAACCTTGCGGTAAACAAGATCAACCTGATCACGAGGATCAATTCTTACGCGCAATCGAAGAACGAGTAAGAATTAGAGGCGAGCAATCTGATGTATTGTATGAAGGTGGAGTTCTGAATTCTCTCGACGGATGAATAGCTAAGCTAATCTTAAAACAAAACTCAAATATTACAAGGGGCGCAACCCTTGACTAAATAAGGGGGGCGGCATCTAGGGCCGGCTGAAGTGGAGAGGTGTGCGGTGGAGAGGTGGTCGTGTGACTTGGGCCACTTGGGCCTTTGGGCGGCATCATCCTGGGCCGTCGTTCCTTAGCATCAAAACCATCTTCAATTCCTGGACTCGAGCTCTAGTGATTGGTCCCCTATACGTCGTCGTCTTGTCAGAAGATGGGTCCATAACTTGAGGAGGCGCGATGACGAGAGGTGGAGGCGTGACAACTTGGTTTGGCACGCCATCTTCAATCATTGTTGTTCGTATGTCATTGATGTCCTCATCATCCTCCCCTTCTTGAAGCGAAGTCATCCTCGACGGCAACTCATCATCCTCACTCAAGTATGGTTTCAAATCTGCAACATTAAAACTAGTGGAAACACCAAACTCCATGGGCAAGACAAGAACATAAGCATTATCGTTAATCTTGGTTAGCACTTTAAAAGGATCAGCAGCACGAGGCATCAATTTAGAACGACGCAAAGTAGGAAATCTATCGTTACGCAAGTGCAACCAAACCAAATCACCATGTTCAAATGAAACATGTTTTCTACCTTTACTACCAGCAACTTGATACTTCTTATTAGCAACGGCAATGTTGTGTTGTGTTTCTTCATGCAATTGTTTCATGTGATCAATATGAGCAATAACAACAACATGTGATTCATCTTTAGCATCAATAGCAAACAAATCAATAGGCGCCCTAGAAACATAGCCATAAACAACCTCAAAAGGACACATCTTAGTGGCAAAATGTGTAGCACGATTATAAGCAAATTCAACATGAGGTAAACAATCTTCCCAACGTCTCAAATTTTTATCTAGAACAGCTCTAAGCATAGCAGACAAAGTTCTATTTACTACCTCAGTTTGAGGATGACAAGTAGTACTAAACAGTATCTTAGTTTCTAATTTATTCCAAAGAGGACGCCAAAAGTGACTAAGAAACTTAACATCACAATAAGAGACAATTGTTTTAGGAATTCCATGCAATCTAACAATCTCTCTAAAGAACAATTCAGCAACATTGGAGGCATCATCAGTTTTATGACAAGATATAAAGTGAACCATTTTAGAGAAACGATCAACAACCACAAAAATACTGTCCCTCCCCTTCTTAGTGCGAGGCAATCCCAAAACAAAATCCATCGAAATATCATGCCAAGGAGAAGAGGGAACAGGCAAGGGCATATACAAACCATGATTACCCAAAGACGCTCAACATCACAGCGCATCCGTTGCCAGAAGAAGTGGTCGGCCAACACCTCATGTGTCTTGAAAACGCCAAAGTGACCCATAAGACCACCTCCATGCGCCTCCTGTAACAACAAAAGACGAACCGAGCTAGCTGGAACACACAACTTGTTAGCACGAAACAGGAACCCATCCTGCATATGAAATTTCCCCCAAGGTTTGCCATCCTTACAATGTATCATAATATCATGAAAATCAGCATCATTCACATATTGATCTTTCAAAGCTTGCAAACCAAAGATTTTAAAGTCTAATTGGGACAACATCGTATAACTACAAGACAAAGCATCGGCAATCACATTTTCCTTCCTATTTTTATGTTTAATGATGTACGAAAAAGATTCAATAAATTCAACCCATTTAGCATGCCGACGGTTCAGATTAGTCTGGGTTCTAATATGTTTCAAAGCCTCATGATCAGAATGAATTATAAATTCGTGAGGCCATAAATAATGCTGCCATGTTTGCAAAGTTCTTACTAAAGCATAAAGTTCTTTATCATAAGTGGAATATTTAAGAGCAGCACCACTTAACTTCTCACTAAAATAACCAATGGGTTTATGATCTTGTAACATAACAGCACCTAAACCAATTCCACTAGGATCACATTCCAATTCAAACACTTTATCAAAATTAGGCAATTGTAAGAGAGGAGCATGAGTTAACCGTTCCTTTAAAGTGTTGAATGCATCGTCCTGTGGTGCACCCCACTCAAATGGCGCACCCTTCTTGGTCAGCTCATGTAATGGTGCAGCAATAGAACTGAAATCCCGCACAAAACGACGATAGAAGCCTGCAAGACCAAGAAAACTGCGAACATGTGTGACCGTCGTTGGTTGTGGCCAACTCTGAATGGCGTCCACCTTGCTGCTATCCACCTCAATGCCCTGTGGAGTAACAACATAGCCAAGAAACAAAACACATTGCGTGCAAAAAGTGCATTTTTTCCATGTTCCCAAATAAGCGAGCAGCACGTAAAGCATAAAAAACAGCACGCAAATAATCTAAATGCTCATTCATGGATTTGCTGTATATAAGAATATCATCAAAATAGTCAACAACAAATATTCCAATGAAAGATTGAAGAACTTCATTCATTAAGCGCATAAAAGTGCTAGGAGCATTAGACAATCCAAACGGCATAACCAACCATTCATACAAGCCAAATTTAGTTTTAAAAGCCATTTTCCGTTCATCTCCTAATTTTATTCTTATCTGATGGTAACCACTACGCAAATCAACCTTAGAGAAAATTGTGGCACCACTAAGTTCATCAAGAATATCATCAAGGCGTGGTATAGGATATCAATAACGAATTGTAATATTGTTAATTGCATGACAATCTATACACATACGCCAAGAACCATCTTTCTTAGGAACAAGCAAAACAGGAACCAAACAAGGACTGAGAGACTCACGAATGTAACCTTTATCAAGCAATGCCTGCACTTGACGCTGAATTTCTTTTGTCTCCTCAGGATTTGTGCGGTACGGGGCGCGATTAGGAAGCTGTGCGCCTAGAATTAAATCAATCTGATGTTCTATGCCACGAATAGGAGGAAGACCCGATGGCAATTCAGCGGGAAAAACATCTCTATAGTCCTGCAAAAGGTTAACAACAGCAGGAGGAATATGCAACATAGGCGCCTCATCTAGTGAAACAAGCATGCGAGAGCAAACTAGCGCATAGCAGGGCAGATTAACATCATGTAATTCATCAAAATCAGCACGTGTGGCAAGCAAGATAGGGTTATGCAATTTGTTCTCAGGTTGAACAGGTGGTGATTGAATCAATTTTGCAGCTTTTGCCGCTCTAGCAATATCATCTTTTAGAACTTGTTCAGGTGTCATAGGATGAATAACAATTTTCTGACCCTTAAACATGAAGGAATAATAATTGGAGCGACCATGATGAACACTATCAACATCATATTGCCAAGGACGTCCAAGCAACAAAAAGCATGCTTCCATAGGAACAACATCACAATCCACAAAATCATAATAGATGCCAAGGGAGAAAGGAACACGTACCGAGCATGTTACCTTTATTTTGCCGCCATCGTTAAGCCATTGAACGTGATAAGGATGTGGATGCTTCCTTGTTGGCAATGATAACTGCTCCACCAAGGTCGTACTAGCCAAATTGTTGCAACTACCACCATCGATGATTATACGGACCGCTCGTTCTTGCACAACGCCTTTGATATGAAAAATGTTGTAGCGCTAATTCTTTTCATCTGGCATGACCTGTGTACTAAGAACATGCTGCACAACTAGAGTTGCATACCTGTCAGCAGCACTAGAGTCGACATGAAGCTCCGTATTATCTGCATGATTAGTGGCAAGCATAGTCTGTAGAGTATCCTCAGAATCACTAGCAGAAGAATACTCACCGTCATCACAAATCAACATCGTTCGTTTGTTTGGTCAATCGCGTATCACATGACCAAATCCTTTGCAACGGTAACACTGAATATCGCGAGCTCGTCCAGACGACGAGGAGGACGGCATGGCCGAGACAGATTTGGCCATGGGTGGAGCACTCGACTTGGACGTGGTCGAGGTGTGGTCGCGCGACATGGAAGGAGGCGCCGACCGTGGAGCTGAAGGCGTCTTGGACCCTGCAAAAGTGTTAGGTCTTGACGAAGATTGTCGATCCTGCACTTCATGTTTAGCTTTACAAGCATATTCAAACAAGGTGGTCATATCATCATAATTCTAATAATCAAGAATGTTCTGAATTTCACGATTTAACCCACCACTAACGCGAGCCATAGCAGCATCCTCTAGTTCAACTAAACCATAGCGAATCATACCCTTTTGCAAAGCTTGATAATAATCCTCTACGGAAAGTGAACCTTGTTGAAAGGGCTGCATTTGATTAAGAAAATCTCTAGCATAATACGACGGCACAAAACGATGATGCATAGCAGCTTTTAATGCCGTCCAAGTGGCTGGAACATTATTAGGATATTTTTGTCTATACTCACGCCACCAAAGTAAAGCAAATTCAGTAAATTCACTAATAGCAGCCTTAACTTGTAAATTAGCAGGGATATCATGGCATGCAAATTTTTGTTCAACCTCTAATTCCCAATCAAAATAAGCACCCGGATCATATTAGCCAGTAAAAGTGGGAATATGAAATTTAATTTTGCTAAAAGAATCATTAGTAGGAACACGTACCCTACGAGCACGACCATGACGATTGTCGTCATCCTGCTCGGTGTCGGCGTCATAGTCGCGTGCAATTTGCAACTCTGTGAGCTGCATCATCATGGTCCTAAGTTGCGTTGACATGGCCTCAAGACGAGTCATGATTGTCGCGAGCATGGTGTGGGCAGCCGTATCAGCAAGGTCAAGCTGATCAAAATGCTCGTTCAACAAAGTGATCGTAGAGTCAAGTCTCTCATGCATCGTCTTCATGTCGTTTTGTAGACCTTCGACCTACGCCTGGACTTCCTGGAGGGTGAGCTCCTTCGACTTCGAGTTGTTTTCTGCCATAGAAACACAAGCAACATAGAAAAAGATCCTACACGAGAGGTGAGTGGTGGATAAAAAGCATAATCAAAAAGCTGTTATCAAATCCTTACCCGTCCTTACCAAGCACACAAGTGTGAACTACAACTACAGGTAAAACCGGTGCAAGATTGGAGGAGCGATTGCGTGGTGAAACAAAGACCTGCTCGTACTAGATAATTTGTGGAGCTAGAAGGCTGCACTCAATCAAGGGTTAGCACAATTCAAACAATAACAACAAAGCTGAATAAAGGTGCTAAACGCGAAAAGATTGCTGCCGGCACAAGTGCAAATGGAAGGAAGAAGAATCGAAGCAAAGGGTGGCAAGAACGACGCGCCTATGTTGCTCGGTCACTCTTTTTTTTTCTCTCTCTCTTTTTCCTGCCCCTTTTTTTTTACCTTTTCTGAATATATAAACAAAGAGACCTCAAATGAGCAATTAAGCACAAACTCTCTCTCTCTCTAGAGTAGGGAACCGAGCAGAACATAACACAAGGCGAGGTGGGGTGGTTTGCGATGTAACCGAGTCGGAGACTTGGGTGAGGACGATTTGCCGATCAGCGATGTAACCAAGTAGGGCTCGATCGACGGTCGACCGAAAGCACGCAATCGACCCGGACTCACGGTGCGGCAGAAACACTTGGCAAAATTGAACGATGGATGAGCAGCAGTGGAAGGCAATCTGTGGTGGTGAAAACATGCGCGGAAGGGTACGATGATGATGGGGCGAAAGCGATGAAACAACATGTACCAGCAACGATCAAAAGCGAAAGCACAAAAACTCAACAACGCAACTTATTGAACAAAAGTGCAAGGCTCAAAACCGTACTGTGGTAAAATTTTTTGTAGTTTTTTTTGGTTTATGTGGACTTGGATCAACTCACCGAGAAACACTGGAGTCTGATACCACTTGATAGGTGTAGAGTGCCTGATCTTTCAGCGAGTGTAGATAACTTTGATTCTGGTAAGCTTCCCCTTCATATGTGAGTTTCCATCCATGAAGAGCAGCTCTCGAGAACACAAAGTTGCCGTCAATGTGCCCTCATCACAACCAATAAGTGGTGTTGGACATAATTTTGCGAAAGAACAGTTTTGAGCGACATGGGGCCAGCTTTGTCTGCCTCGTCATTCATCAAGCTCGATCATGTCCCGCAATCTCTAACTGGCGCATAGCTACCATTCATCTGCACCAGAGTGGCCTGGTTGGATGCTGCATCGCCACCATCTTCCTGTTCCTAAACACAAGCAATTATGGCTAATCTTTCATGCCACATATATTTGGAAGTGCGTTCGTTCTTAGGGTCATGCATGGAGCGGTCACATGAAATCAAGCTAGATCAATCACGTGTGATCATGGTTTCCTCACGGCATGGTTTTGATGCCCGGGCATTGATGAAGAACAAGGAGACATGATTGCGGCGAGGCAAATATAATAGAACCAACAAACAAGAACACTGCCCGCTCACTTTAATGCAGCCAGTGTTACGAAGCAATGAAGGACACGAGAGGCTCTAATCATTGTGTCAAACATTGCACACTAGCATGGAGATCGTGGAGCCTGCCGAGGCCTATGCCAGTGATCGTGGTGGAGGCCCCACATCCCATGCCAGTTCCACTTGTTGTGTGCCAGTTCTAGAGCAGGTTCGGCGACTACCCTACTGAAAGTGCATCTTGGACCCTAATTTTTTTTTTGGAGATTGGCATCAATACAATTAAGAATGGACTAATATTTTCATTGAGCCTATTTGTAGATGACTATCTCAAATTGGTGAATAAGATGCATTGAAACAAAAAGGGAAAAGGATATGGTCATTTGCCTCAAGTTGAAAGTCCAATATCCACTCAAGAATGGAGGATCAATGTTGTTTTTATCTTTTATCTTGAGTATGGGGAAACCATACTATTAAGAGGAGTATAATTCACAAAGTTTGTAGAGTCAAATGCTCAAATATCCCAAAAATAGCACTTCTATCGCCCTCTGTTTTTGCCTTCATTGGCAGTGCCGGTGGCCCTCACTGGCGGTGCCGATCATTCTTCCCAGAGGCGTTGTGATGCCCAGACATGTCTCCGGTTTCTGTCTTGCCAACACCAGCAGTGCCGATGGTCTCGTCGGCAGTGTCGGTCTCTCCTTCCTAAGAAGGTTGTTCTCTCTATCTCTTTGGTTGTAGCTTATCGACAGTGCCGATCATCTTGATCGGCAGTGCCGGTCAGTTCTCCCAGAGAGCAACTTTTCTGTCTGGCTCTGGTTGTAGCTCATCGGCAGTGCCCCCCCCCCCCCCCCCGATCGGTAGTGCCGGTCCCCTCTCCACAGAAACTGTCTTCCCTCGGGCTCCCTGGCTGAATGTGATCGATAGTGCTGGTCCTCTTGATCGGCAGTGCCGATGTGGCGCCCTTTCTCAGAGGATCGAGATCCTGAAGGTGCTGATAACACAGTAGCTTGATAATACAACAATCGTTCGATTTAAGTTAAGTCATTACATAAATAGAGTATTGAAGTGTAGCGGAATATTACTAATTTAAGATAGTTTGAAAATAGCGAAAGCAAAATAACGAAAGTTCTACGAGCTCTCGATGATACATCAATGGTAATGATTCATGCCCAGAGAACCATCACCCTAGCAGCACACAACAGTCACCGGCGGCAAGTCGGACTCCCAGTGGGCAGTCCAACCCTCAGGGACTTGCATGTCCCAAGGCATCACATCTATAGGCAATTCTATTTCTTCATTACCTAAAAATAACAGAGGCACAAAGCCTGAGTACGAATTACTCAGTAAGACTTACCCGTCAAAAGACCTAGACATGCATTGGCTCTAATAGGATGGCTTACTTAAAAAAGACTTGCACTAAGCATCCTATTAGTTCTACCAGATTTTATTTAGCAAAGTTAATTGGGTAGGAAGAAACATAACTTTAGTGGAGCAACAAAATAATGAAATCAATACATGAATTAAATATAGTATAAGAGTAACAGTAATAATAATAAACAATACCCAAGTAATCCATTTCTATAGTATCATCTGCAACTACATGATGGTATGGTGACCAAGTGGTACTCATTACTGCAAGTCATAACAATTGCCACGGATTTACACCAGCTGGGAAAACTCAAGATACATGACAGATACGCACTAATTAAGGTCGTATATGGCAACCTTTCACAATAAAAGAACTTACACCTCATATAGGGTGTGGTAACATCGAGTGGGCATACCGTTCTACCAACAGTACTTTATGGTATGAACCGCCCACTCCAGCAACAGAAGGGTCAAAAACCAATGCACCTTAACCGATCCTATTGCAAGAAATTTTTAATGCTATGTTGGTTTACTAGTGCCCATAAACTAGTATGCATTCGGTACTATTCAATACTTGATCAAGGGGCCGACCACAGACGGTTCCTAGGGTGGGCAAGGCAGGGCTACCGCGGTCAACACCCATGTGTGACTGTAACCTATACATGCATAATCCCTTCCCGGCCATAACATCAAAGTAAACTTCTTTCATTTAGTCCGGATTTAGTGATCAAGTCTATTCTTAGTAATAATATCTAGTGAGACTATCAATCACTAAGTATAGCAATATAGTACCGATCGTACTAGGGTTCTACTAACAGTAGCATAGGTCATTTAGGGTAGCATGCAAGGTGGGTATCCAACCAACTCCTATGACCTAATGCAACAAGCAAATATCAACACTAGTAGTGATATAAACTAGCAAACTTTATAAAAGGAGAATGCAAACCGGGGCTTGCCTTGATTGACACTAGTATTAGCAACTATAGTCTCTTGCTCCTGAGAGTCAATATCCTTCTGAAAATCCTCTTCTTGCTCCTGGTTATTGTTACCTATATGATAAAAATGTGTTAACGGCATTGTCGTAACACCGTTCAATACAATGATATGATGCATGCATAATGCATTGGTACTTTAGTGCCAACATGCTTATTAGTAAATTCTCGAAGCCATAAGCTTCAAAGAAGTAATTTAGAATTTCATTAGTTTTGGTGTGTTAACCATTTAAATAGGGTTATTATAATTCTATGAATAATTAATACAATTGATATAGTAAAAATGTGTTATTGGACTAGAGTGATTTATCATGTATAGGTATATGTATGAACATCATTTTTACCAAGTCACAGCTTCTGAATATTAATATTTTTTTTAGCATTTATATAAGCTAAAGTACCAAATACTTTCCAGGGCATAAAATTTTTCATATTTTACCAAACCAAATTTTATGGTGGTAGATAATCATGTGTTTACTAAGCATGCCAAAAATCATATATTAATTTTGTTCCTAGAATTTCTGGTGATTTATTTTGTGTTTTGATAAGTAAATGCATTATTAAAAACACATGTACAAATCCATCTGTTTATGATCTTACTAAAATAGAGTACATCAATATGAATCCAACAAACTATATTTGAGCGTCATTGGATTCGTATTTCATTTGTTGTGATTTTTAGAAGTTTTTGCTATTTTCTAGTATTTTCTGGGCATTAAATAATTGCTAGTTGTGCGCCACCTCAGCACCACGTAGGCGCCTGTTAGGGACGCCGGAGCTCACCGGAGCCGAGCGAGGAGCTTGCTGCCGCGGCCGTTGCTCGTTAGAAACTTGCCGCGGCCACAGCCAAATGATGAGCGCATCGAGGCAGAGCTGTTAGCGGGGGTCGCGAGGAAGTGTGCTCACCGGAAGGTGGTCGACGGCGGAGGCGGCGGAAGAGGAGGACTTCGGCGGTGTCGCGGGAATGGTACATGGCACGACGGGAACTGCGATTGAGCCCTAAAGCTTCACGAAAGCACGAAGAAGACCAGCGTGGAGTCCATTCTTGTGGTGGAATGCTGGAGCGTGGGGCTCATCAGGCAGTGCGATGGCCAGAGTTCGGCATCAGGGAAAGTTCAAACTGTGCTAAATTCGAGAAGGAAGAAGGGGAAAGATAGTTTAGATGGGTTCGCATCAGAGTATGGCATCTGCGGATGCAATTGATCGAAGAGCTCCTTCGCTCACGACAATAATGGTGGTCGCATAGGAGCTCTCTAGCAGATTACTTCATTTCCTAGCGAATCGCTGCACGATTCTCGTCTTGGTTTTTGCGTGGGGGTAGAGAGACTACGGCACAGCTAGCTGGGTTTGGTTCGGGTTAGGAAGGCGCTAGAGCAGTGGGGCACCAAGCTCGCGTGGTGTTTGGCAATGGCAAAGAATAGGGAAAAAAATGGAAGAGCACGATGTGGTAGAGGGGGCTCGGTTAGAGGGAGGGGGGGGGGGGGGGGGGGGTTGAAGGGCTTCTGAGGTCGCGCTGGGGAAGTGGGAGTGGTCGAGGCGGCCGGGAGAGGTGCTGCAGGAGTTGAGCTTCTGCAGGTGCAATGGCTGGGGTCATGTCGGCAGGCACAGTGGCGAAAATTAAAGACGGGGTGGCGTGTCACGGCCGGGTACGGGAAAACGGGGAACGGGAGGGGGCAGATGGGACGCGACGGGCATTGACACGCTGTAGCTGCTCCGAGTTTTGAGGCAGAGCGGTGGCGTGCGCGCCGGTGAAGCTCTGCTCCTGCTGCGCCGGTGAAGCTCTGCTCCTGCTGCACCAATGGAGGAGTAAGAAAGGGGATTTTACACTGTGCCCCCTGTATTTTCTCTAATCATTACAATTTGATCCCTGCTGTGAGTTAATTCAAAATAAAATAGCTAGAGGCTTTCAAAAATCACGAAATTTGGTACATTCGTTATTTATGATGTTTTTAACCACTTAGTGAAAATAAATTTCAAATTTGCATCATAAATATTTAAAAATTAATATTTGCATTAAATAGGTTCTTAAGCTTAAATTAATTATTTGGGGTATTTGTATTTAAGATAAAATACTCAATTTATTTAGAAAATTATATTTTATCATTATATTGCTAGGTATAGAAGTATTTGCCATATGTTGTATTAGAAATGTTTAAGTTGCTTCATAACCCTAGTTGCAGGGCTTTTTAATTAACTGTAGTTAATTCAATTTGGGGTTTCAACTCGAACACTTTATATTCCACTTAATTACATTTTTGTGAGCATTATACTTGTTAAGTAGAAAAGAGACACCTAGGTGTCATAGGCGATGCCCTGATCTATGACAGTGTGTCAGAAACCCTACCGGCAGTGCCGATGGCTTGATCGGCAGTGCCAGTGCGGAGCGTCCAGAAAGGCCAACGGCTCTTTTTGAGGCCTTTGTATAAAAGGCTCTCACCCTACTTCGTCCCTCTCTCTCTCAACCAGAAAATTATTTGGTACTTCTGAGCTTCACTCTCCCTCTCCAAGCTAAAGTATCATCCTTTGAGTTAGGGTTTGAGTGAGCCATTGTTTCCTAGTGTGAAGAGCACCATTCCACTCTTGAGCATTGGATCTGAACCATCTTTGTGAGTTGTGCTTGTTACTCTTGGAGCATTGCTCCTAGATGGTTAGCGGTGCCCGTAGAGCTCCCAACTTGTGTGGTAGCGCCTCGGAAAGTTTGTATTACCCTCCCACAAGGAAATTGATAGTGGAGAACTCGAGCTCGATCTTTGTGGTCGCTTGAGTGACAATAGGGTTGAAAGAGACCCAGTCCTTTGTGGACTTCTCAACAGAGACGTAGGGTTCTTTGTGAGCCCAAACTTTGGTAACAAATCTTGTGTCTCCGTGTGCTTTTTTATTTACTTATTGTTTTATTACTCATTACCTAGGGTTTGTTCTTGTACTTGCATAAATTGCTAGATCTACTTGTGTAGGATATTTTAGTTGTTGCCAATACCTTGTAGTGCCCCTTTTCATCTGTTGTAGTTCCTTTCATCAACTTAGTAACTGCGAAACCAGCTTAGTTTATCTTTTGGGTGCTTTTTGTTGAGTTATCAGCACTGCCGATCCAGCACCGGCAGTGGCCATCAGCACTGCTATTCCCATCCACCGGCACTGCCAGTCCCACTGATAAACTTATTTAAGTCCAATTTTGTAGGATTTTTAGATTTTCCTATTCACCCCCCCTCCCCCCTCTAGGCAACTTTTAATTGGTATCAGAGCAAGAATCTTCTACAAAGCTTAACCGCTTGAAGATTAAAGATGTCAAAACTAGGAGATGAACCATCCACTATTGCTTCAACCAATGAAGATGTTAGTGGTGCTAAAGGTGGAGATGATGGAAGGAATAATGAAGGTGATAAAGTTCCTCTACCAACAACCTACCACAATGTCATGTTTGATTATGATGATCTCAAAGAAGACCGCATTGGACAAGGTTCGGGTAGACTCCCCTACTTTGATGGACAATTCTATGATCATTAGAAATGCAAGATGATGATGTATTTGGAATCTATGAGTCCACATGTTGCAAGCATAACCGAGGATGGTTTCTTGTGGGAAAATAGAAACAATCCAACCCGGAAGGATCAACTCAACATCCATCGCAAATTCGTGGTAGCTAGTGCAATTGTTTCCGCACTAAGTGCCACCGAATATGACAAGGTTGCTGGAATAATGAATGCCAATCAATTGTGGAGAAAACTTGAGGTTATATATGAGGGCATTGATTCCGTCAAGGATGCATGACTTGAAGAGTTTCAAAATGAATTCAACTTGTTCGTCATGGGTATGGGAGAAGGGCCAAAAGAAGTTCATGATAGGCTCATGAGAATTGTGAATCAAAGAAGAGCACTTGGAGCCAAAATGACCAGCTTGGATATCAACAAAAGATTGCTACAAGCATTGAGACCATAGGGTAGCAACATTTGTTCAAACATTAGAGACAAGGACAACTTCAAGACCTTCTCCATCGATGAAGTGCTTGGGAAGCTCCTATCCCAAAAGCAACAAAACGATCAAGCCAACAAGATAAATTCCTTGATCAAGCAAATTGAGGGAGCAAATACTGATAAAAATGATGTGGCACTCAATGCCACACGAGAAAAGCAAGAGAAGAAGAAGAAAGTGGTTGACTCTAGTAGTGAAGATAGCGATGATGAGATGGCTTTGCTTGTGAGGAGATTCAAGTCATTTCCCAAAAAGGATGGTTACAAGAAAAAAAGTTTTAACAAGTCCAAAGCAAGAAGGTCAAAAAGAACTGCTATGAGTGTGGTGATGAAAGACATTTTATTGCAGAATGTCCGAAGAACAAGAACAAAGATGAAAGAAGGAAAGACAATCACCACAAGAAAGACAAGAAGTACAAGAAGCATAGAAGAGGTGAAGCTCACATTGGTCAAAAGTGGAATTCCGATGATTCATCCTCCTCATCATCTTCCTCCGCCAAATCCGACTCGGATGAAGGAGGCATTGCTACACTAGCCATCAGCGTCACTCCCACTAACACTTCTCTATTTGGGAGCTTAAATGATGATGATGATGACAACACTCATAAGTGCTTCATGGCAAGAGGATCCAAGGTATCAAAATCTAAACATAAGTGCACCTCATATGCTAGTAGTAGTGATGACGATGATGATGATGATATTGCTAATGCTTCACTTCCTAAAATGCTTGAATTTATGGAATTGCTTGAGAAACAAAAGGAGAAAATGATAGACAAGAGGAGCTTCTTGAAAAACAAGAAGACTTGCTTATTCTTGAAAAGAAAAGAAAAGAAACCTTGAACTAGAGAAGCTCCTAGAACTTGAAAGAAAGAAAAATGAAGAATTAACCATATCTCTCACTAAAATTGAAAATACTTGTGAGAATGTTAAAAGCACTAAAGATGAAGTTCAAGAGAAGTATGAGGTTTTGGAAAAGAATCATAAGTCTCTTGAATAAACAATATGAGATACTTTCAACTTTCACATCCTCCACCAATAACTCTCATGCATCCACTAGCATACGATTGGGTGCTATAATATTGATGTTGATGCTTGTGCTACTAATGTGAAATTGGTTGATGATTTGAATAAGCAAGTGAGGGCTCTTGAAAGCAAAATACAACATGAGAAAAATGTTGTTGATAATGAAAAGGCAAAGTATGCAAGAGGTGCATACTCAAACACTAGAATGCCTCATGTCATGGATGGCATTGGTTATATTGAGGGTGCCAAGCATAATGCTAGGGAGAACTATCACACCTGATTTTAAGGACAAAACCATGTGCTTATCATATGTGTGCCCATGAACAAGTTTCACACATATTGACAGTAAAGTGAATAACAGTATAACCAATATCATTAATAAAGCGTATCATTATTACATAAATAATTGTCTTTGAAGACTAAAATGACTCTCTTGATAAATAATAGCGGAAGACACCATAACACCACAGGCAATCGACTGGGGGCACGCTCGCCTAGTAGTACTCTTCATCGATGTAGTCCATCTCTCCATCTTCTGACCAACAGTTTATAGTACAACAACAAAGGGAAATAGCAAGGGTGAGCACATGTCGTACCCAGGAAGTGGGGGAAAATATGACATGCAAGCTTAATAGAAGAAAGCTTAACATAAGGGTTTATTTGCATAAATAAGCACCTACACCTAGTAGGAAAGCCATCCTATTTACTAGGTGAGTTGTAAAACCAAAATCCGTTAATGTTAAGCAGTCATAGCCCACACAGGACTATAATTCACATAGAATCTAGAGCCTCCAACTCACACAGAGTTGAACAGTTCACATAGAACACTATTCACTAAGAAACCCAACCAAACCCACCAAACCAAACTTGGCTACCGACCAAGTCCACCCATAATCAACCATCCTAACTGTGTGAGGATCCAGGCCACACATGATCATGAGCACGGCTATTATAATAGTTTGACACTCTGTAGAGGTTGCACAACTTTACCCATAGGTTGGTGATTTCATCACTATACGGTGACTAGAGAGTCTCCATTTTGTCTAACTCACACTACCTTAGGTGTGAGACCAGGAGATCACCACAAGGTCTTTCAAAGAGCTTCCCAGCCTGTAAACAACCCACGCTAAGCTTTCACCTTATGGAATTAAAATTGTTCCATAGAAACCCCCTCTGGCGCCGTGGCTAGGAGTACAACCGTCCATCGCCTGAGGACGAAAGTAAAACCCATTCGTCCTCATCCCTCGATTGCTAGCAAAACAAGAAAGACATCTTGATACTAAACCAAGACTACCCATATCAGCCATGTGCTTTGCGCTGTTTTCCTGGGTGGCCGCTCCATAAACTACTCTTGTGATCCCAAGCAGGTACCACCACAATCCCACAATACTATACTGAGTACACGTGCATACCCACACCATCCTTGCCATCCTCCTGCTTGGATCACCTAGGTTCCATGTTGCTAAATAGGATTACCCATCCCTCATGATCATTATGTTTAAGTGAATCATTAGCCAAGATTAACAATAGGCACTTCCATTCCCGACATAGCAAACTAAGCATGATGTACCCTCACTAATAAGCTACACCAGAGCCCAGGTGACAAGGAATAATATGGAATAAGATGACGACACATAGGATTCAGTATTAACAAGCATGCATAGAGAATAGAAGTAATGTAAAACATAGGTTCAAAATGCATCAAGGACACTTGCCTGGTTCCCTTTGTTGTTGCTCAAAGTCTTCAAGATGGAGATCCAGGAAGTTCTCTAACAGCGGTTCGTCTACGGAACGTCACATCGGAAACACAAGCATACAAACACACTAAGAAATAATACACCACATAGTAACAAACTACAATGAAAACAATACTATGAAAAAGGTACACGTTGCTACGATCACGTGAGTGTAAGAATAGCCTCAATCCGAGTTATGAGTAAAAAGTTATGAAGGTTTAAAGGTCTAGGGTTAAAATAGTAAAAATAGACAAATTAACATGGCCTAAAAGTAATTTTAGGAAATATAAGGGCTAAACTATAAAATGTACATATAAACTATAATTTATGAAAATTTTAGGGACCAATGTAATTTATAAAAAGTGCAAGACCTAATTTGTAAAACATCAGGGTGAAAATATATTTTGTGTAAAATTTAGGGACTAAAAAGTAATTTTGGAAAGTTTAGGGGTGTTTCTATAAAATTATAGGACTAGAATATTATTAGAAATAAGTACAGGGGCCTAAGTGTAAAATGCCCAGCCTAAATTATTACTTATAAAAATTAGGGCTTAAATAAAGTTATTTGAAAGTATAGGGTTGTTTTTGTAAAATTTTAGGACCAAAATATTACTTAGGAAAAGGGTAGGGGCTTTTCTATAAAAATACAGTGCTAGAAAGTAATTATATAATGTTTTGAAGAAAACTAGGTTCAAAAATATAATTTAAACAAAGGGAAGGGGCCTATGTGTAAATGTCTGACATAAACCAGGGACTAAACGAATTAGTTTTGAACTAAAAATCCTGAAAATAGCTGTGGACCGGGTCTAGGGGTTCTGTTGACCGGGGTTGACCAGTAGGTCTATGGTCCACCGTGGACCGATTACATACCCCGAAGGGGTATCTAATCTTGATTGTGGGATCCAGATCCAGTGGCATGGGGGGCTCTGGCGAGAAGGCGGCGGCGCCGACAAGGAAGGATGCGGCGGCACCATTGTTGGTCGCGAACGGGCGAGCGAGGAGCGAGACGGTGCATGGGAGACGGTGGCAGATGGGGGGGGGGGGGGTAAAGGCAGCGTGGGAGCATGGGGTCCGCCTTTTATAGGCGCTTAGGTCCCGATGTGGCATGACGCGCACGCCAAGGCAGTGAGGCGGTGGCGCGCGCTAGGGTTTGCCGGGCGGTGGGGTCTTGCTAGGCTGGCGGGTTGGGCCGGGGCGCGCGGGGTGGGCGTCGCGAGGCTGGCGAGTAAGCTGGGACACACGGGCTGAAACCAGACAGGGAGAGGAGGGAGAGAAGGGAGAGCGAGCTGGGCCGTGGGGAGGCCTTCGGCCCAGGCCAGAAGAGAGAGGGGGAGAGAAGCGGGGGTAGGGGAAATGGGCTGCACGGTGGGGAAAATTCGGTCCAAGCCGAGGGGGAAGAGGGGAGGAGAGTGGGGGAAGGGAGGAGGGCTACGGGTGGGCTTACAGGGGAGGTTTTGGCCCAAAGGCTAGCCTGATCTCCTCTTCTAATTTTTCTTTCTATTTTCTTACTCCAAACCCAAAACTGTGCCTTAAATAAAATTCCAAACCGAATCCTACATGATTTTAAAAAATAGTTTTGCACACAATAAAATCCTAAATGCAACTAATGATAATGAATGCAACAAACAAATACTTTTTTAAAAAAATAATAGCCTATATTTGTTTGTTTTCTTTAGAAAATAATTCTTTTTCTTAGAAAAATTTTAGCAACCTAATTAATTCTAGAAAAAATTAAAATATTCCAAATTTTGAAAATCAGGGTGTTACAAATATAACGCCCTTAAAAGGAATCTCGTCCCGAGATTCGGACAGGATTGGAAAGAAAGAAGGAACTAGGCTCTCACTTCATTGGGTGCATCCTTGTCCAACGTTTCCTTGTCATGTGGCAATGCTTTTGCCACATATTCCACCTCTGCTCCATTCGGATGTCTCAACTTGATAGCCTTTCTAGCACAATGTGACATCCTGGCCCAAGGCTTAATAGGATTGATAGAATACTCATACCAACAAGTTACAACTTGCTTTTCGGAAGCTCATCCCTAAAGAACTCTAAAGTTAAGTGTGCTTGGCCTGGAGCAATTTAGGGATGGGTGACCGACTGGGAAGTTTATCCCGGGTGCACACGAGTGAGGACAAAACTGCACAGGAAAGACATGTGTTGGTCTGTGAGGGTAGTCTTAAGATCCTAGAGAGCTGTCAGATGTAAGCGGGCCCGGCCTCGGAGGGGCGGGACGTTACAGTTGGTATCAGAGCCGACCCTTGTGGTTTCACGGGCGCATGGGGTCGCAGTTGCGCAGGCATGGTGTGCATGGCTGGTGTGGGTCCAGAGTGGTCACACAACATGATACATGCGCTGGCACTGGTCACACAGACGTGGCCAAGAGGGGAAGTTCCTGGCTTGGGGTTGATCGACGAGGACGTTGATCTTCTAAGGGGGTGAGAGTGTGACATCCTGGCCGAAGGCTTAATAGGATTGATAGAATACTCATACCAACAAGTTGTAACTTCTTTTCCAGAAGCTCATCCCTAAAGAACTCCAAAGTTAAGCATGCTTGGCCTGGAGCAATTTAGGGATGGGTGACCGACCAAGAAGTTTACCCCGGGTGCGTACGAGTGAGGACAAAAGTGCGTAGGAAAAACATGTGTTGGTCTGTGAGGGTAATCTTGAGATCCTAGAGAGCTGCCAGATGTAAGCGGGCCTGGCCTCAGAGGGGTGGGACGTTACACACAGTCTATGGTTCTCTTGTGCTTGGTTAACTAATCCATTCTGAGTATCACATCTATATCCTTGGAATCCAAAACGATGAAACTCGTAGTAAAGTCTACCCCACTTATGCTAACACTTAATTTATGACATCCATGTTCTGCTTTTAATTCCCCTCCAGGTGAACTAACTATCATCTTATTCCTGAGCAAGGTGATGGGAATATTGTGCTTGACCACATACTTGGATGATATGAATGAATGTGATGGTCCAGAATCAAACAAAACAATAGCAGGACTTGAGTCAACGAGTAACATATCAAGAACGACGTCTAGAGATTCCTGAGCATCTTCAAGAGCAACCTAGTTGACTCGACCTTTAGCATAGTTCTGCCTGGCTGCTGTCGGGGTAGAGTTACCATTGCGGTTGGGTGTTGGGACAACATCTTGAGTTGGAGGTTGGCGCGTCTGTGGATTGAAGCATTGGTTAGCAAAGTGATCCTTTTCTCCACAGCTGTAGCAGTTCCTATTCGTTGTTGGGGTTTGATTGCCATAGGTTCTCTGCTGAGTTTGAGCTGATGGGGGAGGTGTCTCAGAGTTAGGTTGTTGAAACTGACATTAAGGGGTAATGAAACCCTGACCTGCAGGTTGAGTTCTTTGTAGTCCACTCTGTTGTCCAGAATAGAATACGGATCCACCCAAAGATGATCCAAGGCGAGGCCTAGTGTTGCTGCCCCCCTCGCTGACCTTGGTGCTCTAGCTTGCGCTTGCCATCCATCGTAGACCTTCTATTCTCCAAGACTAGAGCTTTATCCACCATCTCTTGAAAGTTTGCATAGTTACAAGCCTCAAGTGCATAGGCAAGGCCATTATTGAACCCATCAAGAAAACACTCACACTTCTTCTCATCCGTGTCCACTTCTCCTGGGGCATAACTAGATAGCTGGGTGAAACGAGCAACATACTCACTCACAGTCATGAATCCCTGCTTCAGATCCCGGAACTCCTTCTTCTTCAGCCTTATTACTCCCTGAGGCACATGGTGAGACATAAAGCTGTTCTGGAACTCATGCCAGTTAATACTACCAGGCTCCTCATGGGCTGCAACATAAGCATCCCACCGATCAGCAGCGGGTCCAACAAGCTGATGTGTGGCAAACAACACCTTCTCCCTATTGTTGCATTGAGCAACTTGCAACTTCTTGTCAATAGTCTTTAGCCAGTCATCTGCATTCATGGGCTCCACTGAGTGAGAGAATGTTGGGGGCTTGGTCCGTTGGAAGTCTCCAAGCTTGTCTCTAGGCTAGGGAACAGCTCCTGTAACATTGTTGTTCTGTTGCTGCACCAGGGTATGGTGCATGGTCTGGAGAAGTTGTGTCTGCATAGCCATGAGTTGTTCCATAGAGAATTGTGGGGGTGGCTGCTCCTGTTCCTCATGGTTGTTGTTCATGTTACGGTTTCCACCTCTTACCATTTGGATACGGTAAGCAAAAATGGGTGAAAGATATTGGTAAAGTGCAAGGATATGATAAGGTAAAGCAGGAAAAGAGGTGTGAAATAAAAGAGATAGATAAAGAGGTACCCCAAATTAACTAATCCATATTAAAATAAAAGTAAAAGTACAATATAAGGATAGGGTTGCAAGACAAGCCTTGCATCACATCGGCACTCATTACAAAAGATTCAAATCACACTCATCACTCCAATCAAATTAGCAAACAGATCAAAGGACATGCAAACACTAAAACTCTCTCGCTACACTATTACATTTATTCGACTTGATATAACTACTCGATGCCTATGAAGCCACTTAGGGATAAACTTCCTAATCCTCGTCATCAAGCAGATGTTGCTTGAGCTGGCGAACTATCTTCATTGCATCCTTATATTTCTTCTGCCAAAACCCTAGTTCTTACGTGGTTGAATCCAACTCCCTGGAAATCACTGTGCTAAAAGTGACTTGCTTGTAAAACTTCTCTTGTTCTTGTCCAGATACATGCTCCGTATGAATGTATGTGGATCCACTTGCGCGCTGAGGGAAATAAGCATACTTTGTATCTTCAAAATACTGGCCATAAAGGGGGAGAATGACCATGCAAGCTTGATGAGCGGTATCACGAATCCCAGCGGAGAAAGTCTTCCATGGAGCAATGGCTTCATGAATCCTTTCAATCTCAAAAGTTCCTCTGAGCGGTCTCGGAGCAAAAATGTGAACTTGAACCTTCCATACAGGCTCGGAACCTTCATAGGTCACTTGGGTTCCACAATACTCTGGTTGCTTCTTGTAACCTAACTATTGTAGCATCTCCCAAAACATGTGAGGTAACCTTCCAGCATTATTTTCTGTGTAACACCCTGATTTTCAACTTTAGGTATTTCAAAATTTCGAATGTTGCACTCATGCTGGTTAGCCACCCTAGGGTTTTATTGCTTGAAAAATCTATTTAAAGTCCTGAGTAGGAATCGTGTTGGTTTGATTTTAGAAATTTAGGAAAAGAGAATGAAAATAAAAGGAGAAAAGAGAACCATGTTTGGCTCTTGGGCCGAACCTCCCTCTCCCTTGGCCCACTCTCTTTTTTTCCCCTTCTCCTCCTCTCACTTCCCCAACCTGGGCCTCTTTTCCCCGTACGGCCTAGCTCCCTCTCCCGGCCAGCCCGCGCACAGCGCCGCTGGCCCAGCCGCCCTGCTAGCCCCGCTCGCTCGGCCCACTTCGCGCCTCGGCCCTCCCCGCGCCCGCGCCCGCCGCGCGCGAACCCTAGCCCGAGCCGTGCCGCCCGCGCTGCCACCTCCCTGTCTCGACATGTGCGCCAAGGCAACCTCGGCCCCCGCGCCTCTTAAATACCGGACCCCACCCTCCTCTGCTCCGTTTTTCCCAAGCTTTGCCGCCTCTCGCGCCCCCGCGAACCCTAGCACCGTCGCCGGATTCCGCCGCCGAGCGCCGCAGCCGCCATCGCTTCAAGCTGCCGCCTCCGGCCACATCGCCGTGTCGCGCTTGTTCCGGTGACTCCCCTCCCCTTGCCGCCCCGTTGCCCCGCTTCCGCACCGCCCCGCGCGCCGCTGCCGCGAGCTCTGGGAGCCGGCAATGGCCGCCGCCATCGGTGGTCCATGGGTCAACGGCCGGTTCACGACCCCGTGGACCTAGTCCACGGGTTTTTAGTTAATAAATAAATTAATTAACTTTTGAATAATAGTATGTTCTGTTTATTTTACGATTAGGCCCCCAATCTTTTCTGGAAATTAGGTTTAGGTCCTAATAATTTTTTAGAAACCCCGTGAACTTATTTCATTTTATATTTTAGTATTTTATATTTTATAAAGAATATACCTTTTCTGTTATTTTACATTTTAACCCCTGAACTTATTTTTAATTATATTTTGGTCCTGTAATTTTACACTTACACCCCTCAACTTTTTATTAATTACAGTTTAGTCCTTAACTTTTTACACTTTAGTCCCTAAATTTTTTCATAATTACAAATAAGTCCTTGACCATGCTATTTAGGTTATTTTTACAGTTTAGCCCCTAGAACTTCAAATGCTCATAACTTTTTACTCGTAACTCGGATTGAGGCGATTCTTGCGCTCACTCGATCATAGCAACGCGTACTTTTTCTTAGTATAGTTTTCATTGTAGTTTGTTACTGTGTGGTGTGTTGTTTCTTAGTATGTTTGTATGCTTGTCTTTCTGGTGTGATGTTAGTAGACGACCAGCAGTTGGAGAACTTTCAGGACCTCCAGCCAGAAGACTTTGGGCAGCAGCAGCAAGGGGAACCAGGCAAGTGTCCTTGATGCATTCTGAACCTATGTTTTACATTTCTCTCTATCTCTATGCATGCATGTTAATATTGAATCCCATGTGTCATATCCTGTTCCATATTATTCCTTGTCTCCTGGGTTCTGGTGTAGGTTATTAGCATGGGTACGTCATGCTTAGTTTGCTATGTCGGGAATGGAAGTGTCTATTGTTAATCTTGACTAATGATTCACTTTAACATAATGATCATGAGGGATGGGTAATCCTTCGTAGCAACATGGAACCTAGGTGATCCAAGCAGGAGGATGGCAAGGATGGTGCAGGTATGCACGTGTACTCAGTATAGTACTGTGGGATTGTGGTGGTACCTACTTGGGATCACAAGAGTAGTTTGTGGAGCGGCCACCCAGGAAAACAGCGCAAAGCACAGGGCTGATATGGGTAGGCTTGGTTTAGTATCGAGATGTCTTCCCAGTTTTGTGAGCAGTCGAGGAAGGAGGACGGGACGGTTTAATATCGGACTCAGGCGATGGACGGTTTACTCCTAGCCACGACGCCAGAGGGGGCTTTTGTAGGAACGGTTTAATTCCGTAGCAGTGAAACCTTAGCGTGGGTTGCTTGCAAGCTGGGAAGCGCTCTGAAAGACCTTGTGGTGATCTCTTGGCCTCACACCTACGGTAGTGTGATTTGGGCAACAGGGAGACTTTAGTCACTGACGGGTGACGGAATCACCAACCTATGGGTAAAGTTGTGCAACCTCTGCAGATTGTCAAACTGTTATAACAGCCGTGCTCACGGTCATGAGCGGTCTGGATCCTCACACATTTAGGATGGTGGTTTATGGGTGGACTTGATCGGTAGCCAAGTTTGGTTTGCTACAGGCGGTGTAACCTGTAGTGTGGATTGATATGGGCGGTTTAACCCATGGTTTGCTACGGGCGGTGTAACCTATAGTGTTGGACAGATGAGATAACTGGTGGGAACTTTTCACCTAGTAAATAGGATGGCTTTTCTACTAGGTGTAGGTGCTCATTTATGCAAATGAACCATTGTGTTAGCCTTTCTTCTATTAAGCTTGCATGTCATATTTTCCCCCACTTGCTGAGTACGGCATGTGCTCACCCTTGCTATTTCCCTTTGTTGTTGTACTATAAACTGCTGCTCAGAAGATGGAGATATGGACTACATTGATGAAGACTACTACTAGGCGTGCGTGCCTCCGGTCGATTGCCTGTGGTGTTATGGTGTCTTCCGCTGTTATTTGTCGAGAGAGTCCATTTAGTCTTTAAAGACCATTATTTATGTAATAATGGTACACTTTATTAATGACATTGGTTATACTGTTATTCACTTTACTGTCGATATGTGTAAAACTTGTTCCTGGGCACACATATGATAAGCACTTGGTTTATCCTTAAAACCGAGTGTGACAGCAGTGGTATCATAGCCGTGTCGACCATAGGACGCTAGCTTAGATAGAGTGCTCGTATCTTAGACATTATTTTACCTATATTACCATAAAACTATTTCCAAAACTTTTGCCTTCTATCTTTGTTTTTCACTCCTTGTTGCCTACTATTTTTTTGTTGCTTTATTATCTTTTAGTTTATAAAAGTTTTGCTAACTTTTCTTTCTTTCACTCTTTTCAAAATTTCATAGATGGCTCATCACAGGCTTACGGCTCGCAAGCGCGTTGTCGTCCCAGCTCCTCAGTTTCCACCAGGCGCCCTTTGGATGACACAGCTAGTGGTGGAGCAGCACTCAGATGGACGACACTATGGCTACTACCCGAGGACGCTACGGAGCATACTTCAGGGACTCGGCTACAGCACCCCACCGCTTTACATCGGCACCAGGACGCCCATTCTGGGAGACCGCTACAAGTGGGAAGCGCGAGTGGTGCTTTACGAGAAGGCTACAGATGATGGACACCAGCACACTTGGCGCGTGCACCACGCTTCGTCACCTAGGTCCACTTTTGATGTCGGGATTCGTGATGCAGCTCGTCGTGCTTTGGAGGTTCTTCATCACGAGGAGGATGAGGATCTTCGTGACACTCAGTACGCTCACTTTCCGCAGAGGCCCAGTGGCAGCTTGGACAATCGTATGATGTCTGTGGGAAGTAACAACAACTAGACACGGCTGCCAGAACAAGTCCACCTCTCTTCAGCCATGGACGAGGACTACTACGAGGCCCTTGATGAGATCGATGACCTCCACAGGCTGTACGAGGAGCAGGAGGAGAGGATCAGGTTACTGGAGAATGATGGAGTTTCTGATGATGAGGACCCAAAGGAGACGCCAGCCCCTGCGCCACCGAGTTCCCCTCTTCGCATTGATCTTTGGATGGATGAAGCCGACAAGCAGGATGACCAAGATGAGGATGGCGAGGAGTAGCCTTCGTTAGGGAAGTCTTTTGAGTCATGAGGATAGGTCGTTAGTTGTTGATTAGAGTCGAGTCTTATCTATGTAATAGTTTAGCGAGAGAGAGCTTTAGATTAGCACGTCCTCATGTTTGGTTTGCTAGTGTGATTGGTGTGATGAGTGTGATTTGGATTTTTGCATGAGTGTGCTTGTGTTGCGAGGCATGTCTTGCAACACACTTATCTTTTATACTTTTAATAAAGAATAGTAGTTTGGGGATATCTCTTTGTCTACCTCTTTTATTCTACACCTTTATCTTGTGGCTCTGCTTCATCATATCTTTGCATCCCATTTTTGTCTGACCGTATTATCAATCTACAACAGATGGTAAGAGGAAACCGTAACGCAAACAACAATCAGGAGGAACCGGAGCAGCCACCTCCGTAGATCTCTATGGAGCAACTCATGGCTATGCAGACACAACTTCTCCAGACCATGCACCAGACTTTAGTGCAGCAACAGAACAACAATGTCGGAGGAGCTGCACCGCAACCTAGAGACAAGCTTGGAGACTTCCAGCGGACCAAGCCTCCAACTTTCTCTCACTCTGTGAAACCCATGGATACGGATGACTGGCTAAAGACCAATGACAAGAAGCTGCAAGTTGCGCAATGCAACAACAGGGAGAGGGCGTTGTTTGCTGCTCACCAGCTTGTGGGACCCGCTACTGATTGGTGGGATGCTTATATTGCAGCTCATGAGGAGCTAGACAGTATTAACTGGCAAGAGTTCTAGAACAGATTTAGGTCTCACCATGTGCCTCAGGGAGTGATGAGACTGAAGAAGAAGGAGTTCCAGGATCTGAAGCAGGGCTCCATGACAGTGAATGAGTATGTTGCACGCTTCACCCAGCTATCTAGGTATGCCCCAGGAGAAGTGGACACAAATCAAAAGAAGTGTGAGTGTTTTCTGGATGGGTTGAATAATGGCCTTGCCTATGCTCTGGAGGCTCGTGACTATGCGAACTTTCAGGAGATGGTGGATAAAGCTCTAGTCCTGGAGAACCGAAGGGCGAAGATGGATAGCAAGCGCAAGATGGAGCATCCGGGTCAGCAAGGAGGCAGCAACACTCGACCTCGCATTGGATCATCTTCTGGTGGGCCTGTATTCCGCTCTGGACAGCATAGTGGATTGCAGAGGACTCAACCTACGGGCCAAGGGTTCTTCACTCCTCAGCATCAGGTTCAGCATCCCAATTACCAGACCCCTCATCCTGCTATGACCGCCCCGCCAAAGACCAACAACGGACCAAGCCCTACAAATGGAGGAGCATGCTATCGTTGTGGTGACCTAGGACATTTCACCAATAAATGTCCCCAGAGACACCCAATCCAGACCCTAGCCCCAGGTGGGAACACTGCTCCTAACCACAATGTGAACTCTGCACCAACGCAAGCCAGACAGAACCAAGCTCGCGCTCGTGTCAATCATGTGGCTGTTGATGATGCTCAAGAATCTCCAGATGTCATCCTCGGTACATTCCTCGCAAATGATAATCATGCAGTTGTCTTATTTGATTCTGGAGCATCACATTCCTTCATATCTGCTGCTTTCGTTCAAAAACACAACCTACCCATATCTATGCTAAAGAATAGGATGATTGTTAGCTCTCCTGGGGGAGAGATGGAGGCAAGGCATGTTTGTCCTAAGGTAAACCTTAAGATAAGGGGGGTAGACTTCTCCGTCAACCTCATTGTGCTTGAGTCAAAGGGGATCGATGTGATTCTTGGGTTGGATTGGTTGAGCAGGCATAAGGGACTTATAGATTGTTCCAAGAAAGCAGTGAAGCTCACGTCTAGTACCGGGAAGGAATTGGAGTATGTGGCTGATGCATTGCTCACTAACAAGGGAGCAGTCAACCGAGTGAAGTTGAATCAATTGGATGTGGCCTCGACCCAAGATATCCGGGTGGTATGCGAGTTTCTTGATGTTTTCCTAGAGGAGTTGCCAGGTATGCCACCTGATCGAGACATCGAGTTGTTATTGAGTTGATTCCCGGTACTGCACCTATATTTAAGCGACCCTATAGGATGGACACTACCCAACTAGCTGAACTTAAGGAGCAAATACAAGAATTATTAGATAAGGGATTTATCCGACCTAGTAGATCCCCATGGGGAGCCCCAGTTATCTTCGTCCCTAAGAAGGATGGTACCCAAAGGATGTGTGTAGATTATCGAGCCCTTAATGCTGTCACCATCAAGAACAAGTATCCACTGCCTAGTATAGATGACTTGTTTGATCAGTTGAGAGGAGCATGTGTTTTCTCCAAGATTGATTTATGTTCCGGGTATCATCAGTTGAAGATTCGGGCATCCGATATACCCAAGACCGCTTTCACCACTCGGCATAGACTTTATGAGTATACTGTAATGTCCTTTGGATTGACTAATGCCCCTGCCTACTTCATGTATCTGATGAACAAGGTATTCATGGAGTACTTGGACAAGTTTGTGGTGGTGTTTATCGATGATATTTTGGTGTTCTCAAAGAATGAAGAAGAGCATGAGGAGCACCTTTGTTTGGTATTGCAGAAGCTTCAGGAGAACCAGCTGTACGCAAAGCTAACAAGTGTGAGTTTTGGCTCAAGGAGGTGTCTTTTCTGGCCATATCATCTCTGCTGGAGGAGTGTTTGTGGATCCTAGCAAAGTAGAAGATGTGTTAAGTTGGAATACGCCCCAGAATGTCACCGACATCTAGAGTTTCCTTGGATTAGCAGGATATTATAGGTGATTCATAGAAGAGTTCTCCAAGATAGCCAAGCCTATGATGGAATTGTTGGAAAAGGGAAAGGATTTTGTGTGCACGCCTAAGCGTGAGGCGAGTTTCCAACAGTTGAAGAAGAGACTTACGACGGCACCAATTCTGACCATGCCCGATATGGAGAAACCTTTCTCCATTTATTGTGATGCTTCTGGACAAGGCCTAGGATGTGTGCTCATGCAAGAAGGTCATGTGGTCGCGTATGCTTCGAGGCAATTGAGAAAGCACAAGGAGAAGTACCCCACTCATGACCTGGAGTTTGCAGCAGTGGTTCATGCTCTCAAGATATGGAGGCACTACCTCATTGGAAAGTGGTGCGAGATCTGTTCGGACCAAAAGAGTTTAAAGTACATATTCACTCAACCGGACCTCAATCTTAGGTAACGTCGGTGGTTGGAACTCATCAAGGATTATGACCTAAATATCAACTATTACCCAGGAAAGGCCAATGTTGTCACGGATGCTTTGAGTAGGAGGTCACATTTGAGTATGCTCGCAGCGAGAGACATGCAGCCAGGATTGTGCGAGGAGTTTGACAAGCTTAACTTGGGATGGGTCGCTAATACTGAGGTAGTGACTATGGAAGTCGACTCAACCCTGGAGCATGACATCAGGAAGAGACAACTTGAAGATCCTAAGGTACAGGAGATCAAGCTCCAAATTTCAGAGGGCAAGGCTCCAGGTTTCACCATAGATGATCTGGGAACCTTATGGTACAAGGAAAGGCTTTCTGTGCCAGACGTAATGGAGATCAAGGAAGTAATACTATGGGAGGCACATGAGTAGGCATACTCGATTCATCCAGGGAGTACTAAGATGTATCATGACCTTAAGAGTTGGTATTGGTGGTATGGTGTGAAAAGAGCTGTCGCTGAATATGTTGCTATATGTGATGTTTGCCAACGAGTCAAGGCAGCACATCAACGACCAGCAGGACTTTTGTAACCCTTGAAGATACCAGAGTGAAAATGGGAAGAGATTAGTATGGATTTCATTGTGGGGTTACCAAGGACGCAAAGTGGCTATGACTCCATATGGTTAGTAGTGGACCATTTGTCCAAGGTAGCGCATTTCATCCCCGTCAAAACTACCTATAGTGGACCAAGGTTGGCAGAACTGTATATGTCTAGGATTGTGTGTCTACATGGTGTGCCTAAGAAGATAGTTTCCGATAGGGGAACTCAATTCACTTCAAGGTTCTGGGAGAAGCTACATGAGTTGATGGATACTAGGCTCAACTTTAGTTCCGCATATCACCCACAGACGGATGGACAGACCAAAAGGGTGAATCAAATTCTTGAGGACATGTTGAGAGCTTGTGCGTTACAGTATGGTAATAGCTGGGACAAGAGCCTTCCTTATGTGGAGTTCTCTTACAACAATAGCTACCAAGAAAGCTTAAAGATGTCCCCATTTGAGGTTTTGTATGGTCGGAAGTGTAGGACTCCCTTGTTTTGCAACGAGACCGAAGAAAATCAAGTGTTCGGACCAGAAATTCTCCAAGAGGCACAGAGACAAGTCCATATCATGAGGGAGAACCTCAAGCTCGCGCAGACTAGGCAAAAGAGCTATGCCGACCACAGAAGAAGGGATTTGAGTTTTCAGGTTGGTGACTTTGTGTATCTGAAGGTGTCTCCTATGAGAAGACTTCGTCGTTTCAATGTTAGAGGCAAGCTAGCACCCCGATATATTGGTCCTTTCAAGATCTTGGAACGAAGAGGTGAAGTGGCGTATCAGTTGGAGCTACCTCCACAGTTGTCCGAGGTGCATGATGTCTTCCATGTCTCTCAATTGAAGAAGTGCCTACGAGTTCTAGAGGAACAGGTACCCATAGAGGATTTGGAGGTTGGAGAAGATCTCGCCTATCAAGAATATCCAGTGAAGATTCTCGAGACGGTAGAGAAAATGACACGGAATAAGAAGTACCGTACATGCAAAGTGCAATGGAGCAATCACTCAAGAAGAAGACTTGAAGAAGGAGTTTCCCAATCTTTTCTCTGATCCAACCGAATCTCGAGGACGAGATTCATCCTAAGGGGGTAGGTTTGTAACACCCTGATTTTCAACTTTAGGTATTTTAAAATTTTGAATGCCACTCATGTTGGTTAGCCGCACTAGGGTTTTATTGCTTGAAAAATCTATTTAAAATCCCGAGTAGGAATCGTGTTGGTTTGATTTTAGGAATTTAGGAAAAGAGAAAGAAAATAAAAGGAGAAAAGAGAACCAGGTTTGGCTCTTGGGCCGAATCTCCCCCTCCCTTGGCCAACTCTCTTTTTTTCCCCTTCCCCTCCTCTCACTTCCCCCGCTTGGGCCTCTTTTCCCCCTGCGGCCCAGCTCCCTCTCCCAGCCTGCCCACGCACAGCGCCGCTGGCCTAGCCGCCCTGCCAGCCCCGCCCGCTCGGCCCACTTCGCGCCTCGGCCCACCCCGTGCCCGCGGCCGTCGCGCGTGAACCCTAGCCCGAGTCGTGCCACCTGCGCCGCCGCCTCCCCGTCTCGGCCTACGCGCCAAGGCAACCTCGGCCCCTGCACCTCTTAAATACCGGACCCCACCCTCCTCTGCTCCATTTTTCCCAAGCTTTGCCGCCTCTCGCGCCCCCGCGAACCATAGCACCACCACCGGATTCCG
The DNA here is from genome assembly GCA_032690845.1 of Eleusine coracana subsp. coracana. NCBI lineage: Eukaryota > Viridiplantae > Streptophyta > Magnoliopsida > Poales > Poaceae > Eleusine > Eleusine coracana. Next base: position 38,003,092 of record CM064418.1, read on the forward strand.
CCGTCGAGCGCCGCCGCCGCCGCCATTGCTTTGAGCTGCCGCCTCCGACCACCTCGCCGCGCCATGCTTGTTCCGATGAGCTCCCCTCCCCTCGCCACCCCGTTGCCCCGCCTCCGCACCGCCCCGCGCGCCGCTGCCACGAGCTCTGGGAGCCGGCAATGGCCGCCACCGTCGGTGGTCCACGGTGGACTCGTGGACCACGGGTCAACGGCCTGTTCACGACCCCGTGGACCTAGTCCACGGGTTTTTAGTTAATTAGTTAATAAATTAATTAATTAATTTTTGAATAATAGTATGTTCTATTTATTTTACGATTAGGCCCCCAATCTTTCTGGAAATTAGGTTTAGGTCCTAATAATTTTTTCAGAAACCCCCTGAACTTATTTCATTTTATATTTTAGTATTTTATATTTTATAAAGAATATACCTTTTCTGTTATTTTACATTTTAACCCCTGAACTTATTTTTAATTATATTTTGCTCCTGTAATTTTACACTTACGCCCCTCAACTTTTTATTAATTACAATTTAGTCCTTAAATTTTTACACTTTAGTCCCTAAACTTTTTCATAATTATAAATAAGTCTTTGACCGTGCTATTTAGGTTATTTTTATAGTTTAGCCCCTAGAACTTCAAATGCTCATAACTTTTTACTCGTAACTCGGATTGAGGCGATTCTTACGCTCAAGCGATCATAGCAACGCGTACTTTTTCTTAGTATAGTTTTCATTGTAGTTTGTTACTGTGTGGTGTATTGTTTCTTAGTATGTTTGTATGCTTGTCTTTCTAGTGTGACGTTAGTAGACGACCAGCAGTTGAACTTTCAGGACCTCTAGCCAGAAGACATTGAGCAGCAGCAGCAAGGGGAACTAGGCAAGTGCCCTTGATGCATTCTGAACCTATGTTTTACATTTCTCTCTATTCCTATGCATGCATGTTAATATTGAATCCCATGTGTCATATCCTGTTCCATATTATTCCTTGTCGCCTGGGTTCTAGTGTAGCTTGTTAGTATGGGTACGTCATGCTTAGTTTGCTATGTCGGGAATGGAAGTGTCTATTGTTAATCTTGACTAATGATTCACTTTAACATAATGATCATGAGGGATGGGTAATCCTTTGTAGCAACATGGAACCTAGGTGATCCAAGCAGGAGGATGGCAAGGATGGTGCGGGTATGCACGTGTACTCGATATAGTACTGTGGGATTGTGGTGGTACCTGCTTGGAATCACAAGAGTAGTTTGTGGAGCGGCCACCCAGGAAAACAACGCAAGGCACAGGGCTGATATGGGTAGGCTTGGTTTAGTATCGAGATGTCTTCCCAGTTCTGTGAGCAGTCGAGGAAGGAGGACGGGACAGTTTAATCTCGGACTCAGGCGATGGACGGTTTACTCCTAGCCACGGCGGCAGAGGGGGCTTCTGTAGGAACGGTTTAATTCTGCAGCAGTGAAACCTTAGCGTGGATTGCTTGCAAGCTGGGAAGCGCTCTGAAAGACCTTGTGGTGATCTCTTGGCCTCACACCTACGGTAGTGTGATTTGGGCAACAGGGAGACTTTAGTCACTGACGGGTGATGAAATCACCAACCTATGGGTAAAGTTGTGCAACCTCTGCAGAGTGTCAAACTGTTATAACAGTCGTGCTCACGGTCATGAGTGGCCTGGATCCTCACAAATTTAGGATGGTAGTTTATGGGTGGACTTGGTGGGTAGCCAAGTTTTGTTTGCTACAGGCGGTGTAACCTGTAGTGTGGATTCATATGGGTGGTTTAACCCATGGTTTGCTACAGGCGATGTAACCTGTAGTGTTGGACAGATGAGATAACTGGTGGGAACTTTTCACCTAGTAAAAAGGATGGCTTTTCTACTAGGTGTAGGTGCTCATTTATGCAAATGAACCATTGTGTTAGCCTTTCTTCTATTAAGCTTGCTTGTCATATTTTCCCCCACTTGCTGAGTATGGCATGTGCTCACCCTTGCTATTTCCCTTTGTTGTTGTACTATAAACTGCTGCTCAGAAGATGGAGATATGGACTACATTGATGAAGACTACTACTTGGCGTGCATGCCCCCGGTCGATTGCCTGTGGTGTTATGGTGTCTTCCGCTGTTATTTGTCGAGTGAGTCCATTTAGTCTTCAAAGACAATTATTTATGTAATAATGGTACACTTTATTAATGACATTAGTTATACTGTTATTTACTTTACTATTGATATGTATGAAACTTGTTCCTGGGCACACATATGATAAGCACTTGGTTTTGTCCTTAAACCCGAGTGTGACATTCTACATCCTTGAAGAGTCGAGTGTCACGATAAGGTGGTGGACACGGTGGTGGCATCATCTCTTGTTCAACCTCTTCTATCCCAAACTTTTCTTCAGATCTCAGTAGAACAAGTTCTGGTGAAGGCCAAACACGTGGGAAGTGATCACATCTGTGGCAGGTCTTCTTTGTATGGGCCATCTAAACAATTTTGAATAGGAGAGGTGAATTAGAAAAAGGGTTTTACAAGCCGAATGGTAAAACAATACCAACCACATAAGTGAATAAACAAGACTATAGTTTTGAGCCAAAGAGTTTTGAAAATAGTTTTTTGTTTGTAACATAGACCTTAGAACATGACCACTCTATCCAAGCTAGCGTCCTACGGTCGACATGGCTCTGATACCACTTCTGTCACACCAGGTTTTGAGGACAAAACTAAGTGCTTATCATATGTGTGCCTAGGAACAAGTTTCACACATATCGACAGTAAAGTGAGTAACAGTATAACCAATATCCATAATAAAGCGCACCATTCTTACATAAATAATTATCTTTAAAGACTAAAACAACTCTCTCGATAAATAACAGTGGAATACACCATAACACCACAGGCAATAGACAGGGGGCACGCTCGCCTAGTAGTAGTCTTCATCCATGTAGATCATCTCTCCATCTTCTGAGCAGCAGTTTATAGTACAACAACAAAGGGAAATAGCAAGGATGAGCACATGCTGTACTCAGCAAGTGGGGGAGAATATGACATGCAAGCTTAATAGAAGAAAGGTTAACATAAGGGTTTATTTGCATAAATGAGCACCTACACCTAGTAGAAAACCCATCCTATTTACTAGTTGAGTGGTAAAACCAAAACCTGTTAGTGTTATGTAGTCATAGCCCACACAGGACTATAATTCACTTAGAATCTAGAGCCACCTACTCACACAGAGTTGAACAGTTCACATAGAACACTATTCACTAAGAAACCCAACCAAACCCACCAAACCAAACTTGGCTACCGACCAAGTCCACCCATAATCAACCATCCTAACTATGTAAGGATCCAGGCCACTCATGACGGTGAGCACGGCTGTTATAACAGTTTGACACTCGGCAGAGATTGCACAACTTTACCCACAGGTTTGTGATTTCATCACTATGCAGTGACTAGAGAGTCTCCATGTTGTCTAACTCACACTACCTTAGGTGTCAGACCAGGAGATCACCACAAGGTCTTTCAAAGAGCTTCGCAACCTACAAACAACCCATGCTAACGTTTCAGCACTGTGGAATTAAAACCGTTCCACAGAAGCCCCCTCTGGCGCCGTGGCTAGGAGTAAAACCGTCCATCGCCTGAGGCCGAAAGTAAAACCCTTCCATCCTCATCCCTTAATTGCTAGCAAAACTGGAAAGATATCTTGATACTAAACCAAGCCTTCCCATATCAGCCCTATGCTTTGCGCTGTTTTCCTGGGTGGCCACTCCACAAACAACTCTTGTGATCCCAAGCAGGTACCACCACAGTCCCACAGTACTATACCGAGTACACATGCATACCCGCACCATCCTTGCCATCCTCCTACTTGGATCACCTAGGTTCCATGTTGCTAAAAAGGATTACCCATCCCTCATTGTTGGGGGAAAGCCCACCCCTTAGTCTCCCCAAGGCCAGAAGACATGCCTCTGCCACTAGAACCTTCTTGTATGGTTCTGGCCATATAATACAAGTTTGTTAACCGAAGGGCGCAACTCTAGGCCCTCCGGTATTGCGTTGTTGCTCAGTCTTGTTTGCTCTCCCCAAAGCTTGCCCGAGGAGCCTTCGGCCTAGCTGTCCGGCACGGCCAGCCCTTGGCTCGCCCACTATATGTTTGTTCTGGACTTGTAACCACAACAGCTGGCACCGACCATGGGGAGTTAAACATTAAAGCGCGTAGCATGGCCGGAGGCAAGAGACCGCTTGCTTCGGGCCTATCGCAGCAGGCAACGACGCGTAGCAGGGCGGCAGTGGATGTTGCTCGAGCGGAGACATCAGCAGCAGGCGGAGCACGCCCGATTCAGGAAGAAGAAGCCAAAGGGCTTGTCGAGGAGGCGACTGATGAGGTCAGCGAAGGTGGGGAAGAAGTTGTGGCTAAGGGAGAGACCGCTGAGGGGCAGCTTACTCGAGAGGAAGCAAAATACGCAGGTCGAGTGGCCGAGGAGCGTATTAGAAAGCAGCAGGAAGATGCATTGCAAGAGGAGGAAAATGTGAGGTTGATGGAGCAGGAGGTCGAGAGGCAGCGGAGAGTGGCTAAAGAGCAGATGCTACATGCCTAGGCTCTACAAAATCTTGCACAACAAGAGGCTGACTATGCCCAGAGAATTGAAGTGGCTAAGAGGCGACAGGAGCAACTAAGTAGGTAGCTAGAGGTCCTTCGGAAAGGCGGGATCCCAGAGAATCGGGCTCCGGTGTATGAGGAATTCCGTGAAGAAGGGGTAAGGGCACACTCAACCGGAAGCCTTCACCCGGCGCAACCAGCAGATCCTAACTCTCCTTTGGCAAGCGAGTTACAGGCGGTGTAGTGGCCTGCAAGGCTGGCTTCGGTTAAACTTTCAACGTTTGTGGGGACCTGCAATCCGAGAGAGTTTTTCATGAGATACGAGATGGCTGTCGAATTAGTCGGGGTAATCATGCAGTAAAGGCCAAAGCTTTTCCACTGGCATTGGAAAGGATAGTTGGCACTTGGTATGCCAAGCTAACACCAGGGACTATTCGGTCATAGGCACAACTCAAGGAAGGAGTCTCGGTGCACTTCAGGGGGAATCATGCCAGGCCGGTGGGCGTCCGGGATCTGGCTGCATGCGTGCAGAGAGAAGGTGAAACGTTGGCCAACTATACTCGGAGGTTCATATATTTGTAGTGCCAAGTGTCTGACATTCATGAAGCCACAGTAATTGAGTCTGTTGCTAAGGGGCTCCGGATGGGAGTGGCCAGGAGTGCCATTCGGGTGAAGCAGCCTCAGACCCTAGATAAACTATTGAGCATCCTGGAAGGGCAGGTACGGGTGGAAGAGGATGAGGAGGAAGAGCATCAGAAGGCGCACTCAGGAGTGATGATGGGGCGAGGGACGGGAATGAATACCGGAGGCTGGCGTCCAAATCAGGGTGGAGCAGGCCATGGCTTTACTCGGCGTGAGGATTTCAATGTCTAGCACAGGGGGGGGGGAGGGTGCTGGGTCAGCGCCCAGGTGTCCTCAGCCAGCTCTACTACGTCCGGGACCAAGGCATCCTCGACCGGGTCAACTCTTCTACTGTGCATTTCATGGTCCGGGGTGTACGCACAGTTCCAACTATTGCCCTGGTATCAAAGCATTGTCCAAAGCAAGAGTTCGGCGAGAGGCTGAGCAAGCTAGGCCGGTGTTGCACAGTCAATACACACATGTTGCTGCCTTTTATCCCCCGCCCCCGCATTTTCACCACTCGCCATTCCCGCAGTACCACCATCTCGCTCCACCACCGCAAATGGTTGCATTACCATCCCCTTTGGCCCAGCTTGCGCTTCTGGCCCCTCCGGCAGAGCAGTTATCGCCTCCACCACAGCTGAAGCCCGAGGATCATCCAGAAAGGGCGCAACCCGTATAGCACATTTAGAATCTAGGGGCATCTCGTGGCACAATCTTTGCTATTACTGGAGGATTGGGTCACGAATTCCCTTCTGAGAGGCAGCACCGAGAGCATGTCTGACAGGTGAATAATGTGGCTGCATGCCCTTCGGTTGGGGTCACACGGTGGATGGACGTGCCGATTTCATTCTCTATGGCTGATTTGAGGCCGATGATCTATCTGCATGATGATGCATTCGTGGTGGCTGTCAAAATCAATGGCTTTGATGTTCATAAAGTTGATTGATAGGGGGAGTTGAGCTGATATTATTCTCTAGAGCACTATTTAGAAGATGGGATACAGCTGATTTGACTTGTAGGCCTCTTCAGTTCCACTGAAGGGTTGGTGGTGAGCCAATTCATGCGATAGGCAGTATCATTCTCAAAGTGTCGTTCTCCGGGCTGGGGGGGCACCGGACAGAGGATATTCGATTTGATGTGGTAGAAATGAACTATTCCTACAATGCTTTATTGGGTCGAAGGGTTATCAACAAGTTTCTGGCTGTACTTCATCATGGCTATCTATGCATGAAAATGCCCGGACCGGAGGGTGTCATCATAGTGTATGGAGATCAAGCTGAGGCCCGGAGGCTGGAGTTTGGGTCATCACTAGGGCAACATCACATACATGTTATAGCTGAAGATTTCCATGGCAAGGGCCTTAGGGTGGAACCACCAGCAGCGTCCAAGTGGGTGCCGAAGGTCACATCAGTAGAGGGCACCAAAGAGGTTGTCCTGTGTACCGATCGGCCAGATGAAACAGTGTTGATTGGTAAAGAATTATTGGAAGTCGTAGAGGTGTAGCTGATGCAGTTCTTGAGAAACAATGCAGATGTATTTGCCTGGTCACCAAAAGATCTCTCCGGTATTGACAGATCCATTGCTGAGCATCAGTTGGATATTGATCTGAAGGCGCATCTGGTCAAACAGCAAATCAGAGTCTCGACAAAGGAAAAGGCTGGTATCCTGAGGGCTGAAGTGCAGAAGTTGCTGGATTCGAATGTTGTTCGGCCTATTGACAGAACAACTTGGCTAGCAAACCCTATGCTGGTTAAAAAACCAAATGGCCAGTGGAATATGTGCATCAATTTTACAACATTGAACAAGCATTGCCCGAAGGATGATTTCCCGCTTGTCGTATAGACCAGTTGGTGGATGCCACGGCAGGATGCGCGCTGATGAGCTTTCTGGATGGCTACTCGAAATTTCATCAGGTGTGGTTGGCTACCGAAGATCAGCCTTTGACAGCCTTTCAGATACCATGGGGGACTTATTGTTACAACCGAATGCCCTTCGACTTGAAGAATGCCGGGGCGACTTTCTCTCGTACTGTTAAAGCTACACTAGGTACGCAGATGGGCCGCAACGCAGCAGCTTACATTGGTGACATTGTTGTCAAAAGTGTTGAAGAGGGGGACCATGTTGTAGATTTGGCAGAAACATTTACCAACCTCTGGTGAGTCGGTATGCGGTTGAATCCGGTGAAATGCATGTTTGGGGTGCGTTCGGGCAAGTTGTTGGGCTACCTGGTGTCAAAGGAGGTAATTAACCCGAACCCGGACAAGATCAAGGCAATCATGGATATGCAGCCTCCGGCCTCTATTTGGGAGTTGCAGAAATTCACTGGCCGTGTTGTAGCGCTTGAGCAGGTTCATCTCCAAACTGGCTGAGAAGAGTTTGCCTTTCTTCGAGGCACTTCATGGTCCTCGAGCATTCATATGGGGTGAAGAGCAACAACTGGCGTTTGAGGCGCTCAAGAAGTATCTTGTCGAACTCACTACCCTCAAGCCACCACCACCGAAGGTTCCTCTGCTATTGTATATCACTGCAGCGCCGAAGGCAGTGAGTGCAGTGCTGGTCTATGAAGCACCAAAGGTCGCTGATGCATTTTAGCTATTGCCAGTGTACTACGTGTCTGAAACGTTGATGGCATCGCGTTGTAACTACACTATGGTAGACAAGATGTTGTATGTTGTGGTCATGGCCTCACGAAAGTTGCGACAATATTTTGATGATCACGCTATCACCATACCTACCAGATATTCACTATGGGATGTGTTGACAGATGATAAGGCTACCAGTATTGTGTTGTAACATCAGCTTAGTATAACATCACCTTCGTTGCTCGCAAGGCCATCAAGTCTGGAGTGTTGGCAGAATTTGTGGCCAAATGGACTCCTCATGGCAAAGTTGAAGAATTAGCCCAAGCTGTTCCCGAGGACCCAGTTTGGACAGTATACACTGATGGTGCCTAGGGGGCCTCCGGGGCATGATGTGCTGTAGTTATTACATCACCCGGAGGGCAAACCATGCGATTCTCTGCCAAGTTGTCTTTTCAAACAATGAACAAGGCTGTAGAGTACGAAGGCATATTGTTGGGCCTTCAGCAGGCTCGAGCCCTCAGGGCTAGGCGATTGGTTATCTATTGTGATTTGTAGTTGGCTCCAACTCAGTTGGCAAAAGGATATCAAGCTCGGGAGCCCGAGATGGCTTGATATATCAGTAAAGTGAGGGAGATGGACAAGTACTTCTTGGGCTTTGAGGTTCATAATATTCGTCGCACTAAAAATGGGGAGGCAGATGCATTGGCTAAGGCTACGGCTAGGCAGCGTCTGGTTGCTAGTGATGTGCTTGATGAGGTTATGAGTGAATCAGCAAAGGCTTCAGAGGCAAAAGGCTGAAGGGTTCTGGCTATCACGATAGAAGACTGGCGAGCCCCTATTCGGGCATGTATCGAAGGGCGCTATGGCTCTGATGACAAAGAGGAGCGATAGAGGATATTGCATCGTTGTTGGGGGTATACCATTGTTGATGATGTCCTATACAAGGGAGGTGTCTGTGCTCCTTTGCTTCGTTGTCTCAGCTGGTCCGAGGGGCAGAATTTTTTACGAGAAATCCATGAGGGGTTGTGTTTGTCACACTTGGCTCCGAGGGCATTGGTCTCCAAAGCATTTTGCCAAGGGTTCTACTAGCCTACTACCGTTCGGGATGCCGAAGACCTGGTCATGATATGTGCTGGTTGTCATTGGATGGGCTGTCAGTCTCATCTACCTGCCATGATCCTACAGCCAATCCCTCCAATCTAGTCGCTCGCCCGATGGGGGATCGACATTGTGGGGCTGCTGCCTACGGCCTCGGTGGGCTATCGGTTTACCGTGGTGGCCATAGATTATTTCTCCAAATGGGTGGAGGCCGAACCGCTGGTTCAAATTACAGCTGGCAATATCAGGAAGTTTTTTTGGAAGAATGTGGTCTGTCGCTTCGGGGTTCCACTAGAGCTAACTATGGACAATGGTAAACAGCTCGAGGGGCTTGAGTTCAAGGAATATTGCCTTAGCCTGGGGGTAAAGAAATGTGAGGTCTCTATCATTAACCCGAGGGCCAATGGGGCTGTTGAACGAATGAATGGTAATATGTTCTTCGGGATCTCTTGTTCATTGGTTGGCTTGCCGAAGGATAAATGGGTCGAGGTGCTGTCGAATGTTCTCTGGTCCATCAGGACAACCGCTACAAGGTCCACTAGTTTTTCACCTTTTCGGCTGTTGTATGATGCTGAGGCGATCACGCCGGAGGAGATACATGCTGGGCCATTACGCACACTCAGGCCTCACATCAATGAAGATGATGTGGCAAAGGACATGTTGGAGGAAGTACCCATGCAGGCAGTCGCTAACCAGCACAAGTACATCGCGTCCTTTGAGAAGACGTACAATCACAAAGTTCACTCAAGGTAATTTGCACTGGGCGATCTGGTCCTTCGGCGCAATCCTAACCCGATCAGCGTCGGCAAATTGTGCAGAAAGTGGTTGGGTCCCTTCTTTGTGGATCGCTCAAATAGGCCGGGGGCCTATCATTTGCTGGAGTTGGATGGCTCTCTGATGCGGCATACCTACAATGCTGATGCTTTGAAGCGATTTTACATGTAACAGGCCGGAGGTCACTTCGGTAGTAACAATGTCTGTTTTGGTGTAACAAAGTTGGTGTTGAGCATGTATCCTTCTGGTGCAATGCTTAGCCTAGTTAGTATTGTTCCGGGCGGGGTCCCGAGGAGGCATTCGGGCTGCGTCGTAAGAGGTTGTTTCGGCTGCGTCCCGAGGAGTTGTCCAGGCGAAATCTCGAGGAGCCGTTCAGGCTGCATCCTAAGAAGTTGTTCTGGGCTGTGCCTCGAGGAGTTGGTTGGGATGTGTCCCACACCTTTTTGTTTCAAAGCGGATTAGCTTATGTCTCGGTAGGTTGCTGCCTTCGGGGTGGTGGCACGGAAGGTTGGCAATGTCTAAATGCCAAGGGGCTGCGACCCCGGTCTTGTTGTCTGACGTTTTGTATACCATGTCGTCTATAGCAGCCGCTCGGGGGCTGGTCCTACACGTGATGGATGCCAGTGAAATTCCATAAGGTAAGCATGTAAGATCCTGGTGTTTGTGGTGAGTTGCGTGGTTATTTTTAGCATTTTTTATCCTTATCACGACAACTATGGCCTTATTCTAGGCAACTACAACCTAAGGGTCCCCGAGGGGATGCATCATCTGTATTTATCGCAAGGGCAACTACGGCCCTCATTCGAACAACTATGGTTCGATGTCGGACAACTACGGTCCGATGCTCCGAAAGGATATGCCCGGAAAGTCGGGTGCGGGACAAGCCTGATGCTGAACAACTATGATTCGAAGCTTGCCAAGGCCAAACGAGGTGCTTGGCACGTAGAGTAGCATTTTGTAGGCAATTTTCCATTCTAGTGCACTTTGGCATAATTTCGAGTTATGTGTAAGCATAAAAGTTTATGTATGTAATAAGGGCCCGTGGGTGAAGAAGTACAGGGTTTGCCGAAAGGCATAAAACTTACAAGAGCCCGAGGGCAGAGAAATACATGGTTTGCCCAAAGGCATAAAATTTACAAGAGCCCGAAGACTTTGTAAGGATCATGACCATGGAGGTCACCCCTAGGTATGGTGTTTTAGTGATGAATGACAAACATGAAATGTGACTAATATCTACACGGGTGTTGTTTGTGTAGGAAACCTCTTCTATCTTGTGATGATTGGCAATGGTGTCCTTGGCAATGGATGACAATGACCACAAGCATGGAGGCTTGTGAAGTTGATGGAGTTCAAGGGTTGATGAAGATGGATCAAAGCGGAGAACAAGCTATGGTGCAAGTGTTTGGAACACTTGAGTAGTTATTAGGGCTTTGAGTCCATAGGAAAAACCAGACTATCAAGGGGGTCTAGGTCATTCTCTTAGGTCATGTCTAGTCGGTGATGTGCAAGGTTGCTTGGTGAAATCACAGGCACTAGGTGATAGTGGAGAATCCAAGGAGTTGTTTGGTTAAGTCGGGAAACGAAGTCTAGCGAGGATGACAAGTTTCAGCTTCTGGACATAGAGACCGGACAGAGGGGTCAGTGGAGACCGGACTGTACGGTCACTTTGAGGAGTTGTCCAGGACATAGTGCGAGGAGTAGAAAGTCTGTCAGTAGGAAACTCTGTATAGACTGGATGGTCTGGTCTGCTGATCGGACGGTTCGGTCAGTAGGAGTGCAGGAACGGCAGAGAGGATGCACTTTCACGGAGGCTCCTGGACTGGAGAGAGAAACATACCGGACGGTCTGATCCAGTGATCGGACAGTCTGGTCGGTATAGGGAAATTTTCTGGATAGTGCAGCCACCGGCTAGGAGAGCCGTTACGAGAGTGATCGGATGGTCCGGTCAGGAAGTGACCGGACAGTTCGATCTGGATGTCCAGAAAGACAATTTCATGGAGCAATGGCTAGTTTGAGGTTGGGAGCCTATATAACTTCGTTGCTGGGGTCTTGAAGACCTCTCTTGGCCTGTGGAAATCCTAAGAGCATTTGGTAAGGTCCAAGAGGAAAAGAAGAGAGCACTTGGAGGAGATATTGCATATCTTGAGAGTGCTAGAGAAGAGTAGCTTGAGCATCTTGCACATCTAAGGCTAGGGTGTCCTTGAGGGTGTGATCTAGATTGTTACTCTTGGTCTATGGTGAGACCTAGACCGGTTAGGTGTCGGTGATTGAGTCTATTATGATCGGTTGTGAAGGTCGTCACACGTTTGTACACGGGTTGAGCCCACCATTGAAAGGGGCATCGCTAGTGAGCGCCCGTGTCGGCTCGGGGAGTCCGGCAAGTTCTCGAGGGAGGTAAGCTTGTGATTTGTGCAGCGGTGACGCACACCGTGTCTTCACTCTAGGAGTGATTGCGGGCTCGTGGGCGAGAACTCCACTTGGTGGCGGGAGGGACCAGGACTTCGAAGGGAGTGGCCAACGAGGATTAGGGGAAGGTGCCATCCTTCCGAGACCTCGGGAAAAAAATCATAAGTTATTGTTTTCTCTACTCCTCACTATGATGCTTTACGTTTCACATTTACATACCGTGCTATTCATGCTTGTGTGCTTACCTTGTTCTAGTTGACTACCTCGTAGACTTGCATGAATAGGCTTCTTTACTTGCTAGTAGTACTTTGTCTTCATACTTGATCAGTAGCATATATCGGAGTTGCTTTGGCTTGATTGATCATCCTAGTGTGTATTGTGCTACTCATGCTTGTGTGCGCCAGTTCATTATCTTGTTGCATTGCTTGAGTAGATTCCTTTGCTAGCTTGTTGTTTGCTTCCGCATATCTTTGGTAACTAGCTTGCATAGGAGTTGTTTTGTCTTTGAGTGATCCGCTAGTATGCATAGGTTCCCCTTCCTTTCATAGGATTATATCATTAGTATGATCTCCACTAGAATTGTGTAGGAGTTGCCTTGAGTGCCTTTGGTCAGTGTTTAGTGATTGGAAAAATTAGTACATAGTGGTAGTTCCCGATTCACCCCCCCCCCCCTCTCGGTCACTATGTTCCTTTCAAGTGTCATCAGAGCCAAGTGCTCATTATAAGGCTTAACCGCCTTGAGTAGTGACCGTATTGAGTTGGGATGTCATTCTATTCGGGGCCGGGTCATGGCTCATATAAGGATCGCTTTAAAAGCTACCTAAATGCCATGATTCAGGATGAGTTGATGGACACTCTTGTGGACTTTGCCAATACCTTTACCGATGATCATCTGTATGATGATTGTGATGATGGTGTGGATTTACCTTGTACTAGTGAGTGCCTAGATCTTTCTAGCAATGACTTGACAGGTTGCTCTACTAGTGTGCCTAATATTATGATTGATAATGATCTGTCTCTTGATCTTGCTTGCTCTACTAGCATTGATAATGTTTGTGAGCCTCCTATTGATCATGCTAATAGTTCTCTTATTGATGTGTTATTTGCTTTTCATGCTAACGACAATGAGGACTTACTTGACTCTCTTATTCTCTTGCGAGGTATTGTGGACAGGATTGAGATGACTTCTTTCGAGCTTCCCAAGATTGTGATAGTTGAGAAGATCCTTTCCTTGCTTCCGAGTAGCAAGCTCTTCTACATCACTCTTGACCTTCTCATGGAGAAAAGTCTCTCCGTCGAGGACGTGATTGAGTTGCTCTTCAAGGATGAGGACATCACCGCGAGCATGGCATGGAAGAAGACATCCAAGACAAACCATGAAGCATCTTCAAGCAAAGGGAAAGAAGTAGCTCCAAGAAAAACTTCTTTGATCCCTCCACAAGATTGTCTTGCAACAACCTCTACATCCCCTTCGGGGCAAGACATTCTTCGGGTGCTTCTTCAAGCTCTACTATGAGTGCCATTCCAAGTTCTACTCCAAGCACCTTGAGTGGACCGAGAATGGGCATAGGGGGAGCACCAACAACAATGCTCGCTCGATCATTTGAGATGATAAATCTTGCGGCTTCAGCTCCGGTGCCTCCACCTCCTCCACTCCCTCCACCACAAGATCATTTTTGGCATCTTCATCGAGCTCACCAATAGGATATTTTCTTTGAACTCGGTAAACTTGTGAGAAACTCGAATGTTGACCTTTGTGAAAATCTATTGAGCATCAATGATCTTGTGTGTAGGATAAACTCTATCAGGGGACTTCGGAGGATTGCACCACATGAAGTGATTGACAAGCTCCTCCAACAAATCACAACTCCTGAGAGGGGTTTCTTACTTGAGGAGGTAGTCAACAGGAGACATGAGCTCTCAATTGAGAGAGCAATGGAGATGATACTCGTGCTCCATTCACAAGTGGGACATGTGCTTGAGCACATCACTGGACTCTATGACCCTCCCCATTACTACATCAACCTTGACAATGTGCACATGGGGGATGGTCATGGACATTGGAGGTACCGTACTCCTCACTATTCCATTAGGAGGAGACTAGTAGATGGGAGTGCAAGAATCCCAATCTATGAGGATGGTCTTATTGCTCGACATGAGGAGGTTAGTGCTAGTCAATCAAGTAATGCTTTGGATACTAACCCTTCTTCCTCTAGTGCTTGTCTTATGGCTACCACCAGGGTCAACTACAAGAGTGGAAATTGGATTCTTGATAGTGGGTGCACTCAACATATGACAGGGAAGCCAACCATGTTCACCACCATTGATGAAGACCAAGATACTGAGAAGGTGACTTTTGGGGATAACTCAAAAGGGAGAGTTAGAGGCTCAGGCAAGGTGGCCATCATGAATGACCTCCATCTCTCCAAGGTCTTTCTTGTGGAAACCCTCAACTTCAACCTTCTATCTATTGGTCAACTCTATGACATGGGTTTCAAGTGCACATTTGATGAGGAGTGGTGCAACAATTGAGAATACTAAGAGAGGGCTAGTATTCTATGGAGTGAGGCATGGAAACTTGTATGTCACAGACTTCAAGTCAATCAATATGCCACCAAGCACTTGCCTATTCACTAAGGCATCCAAGGGATGCTTGTGGCATAGAAGACTGGCACATGTTGGAATGAATCAACTCAAGAAGATTGTCAAGAGGAATCTAGTTGAAGGAATCAAGGATTTAGTCTTTGAGAAGGATAGACTGTGCAGTGCTTGTTAGGCGGGAAAACAAGTTGCATCTTCACACCACACCAAGTCATTAATGTCTACATCTCGTCCTCTAGAGCTCTTGCACATGGACTTGTTTGGGCCAACACATTACAAGAGTTTAGGAGGCAATCTCTATTGCTTGGTGATTGTTGATGATTTCACGAGATAAACTTGGACCTTCTTTTAGACCAGAAATATCAGGAAATTGCCAGAAATTGCTAAAAATTCCAAAATTCATAGTCAATCGAATTCAAAACCTTTTTGGCCCAAACAAATTTTGTTAGGTTCATCTTAAGGAGCTCTATTTTAGTAAAATGACAAATCAATGTCTCTGTACATGTATTTTTAATAATACATTAAATTGTTAAAACACCAATTAATTTACCAGAAATTCTAGGAAAGGAATTAAATCCTGATTTTTGGCATGCTAAGTAAACACATGAACATCTACCATCCCAAATTTTGGTTTGGCAGAATATGAAATATATTATGCTCTGAAATTTATTTAGGTTTTTTGCTTAGATTAATCCTAGTAATTATTCTATAAATAATCTGCCTTTGCCACATGACACAAAAAAACACTAATGTGGTCCTCTGTACACAGTAAATCACACATGTCCAGAAACATAAATTTGTTTTGCTAATTAATTAATTGCCCATGTCACTTATTTACCTTGTTTAATTGCATAAAGAATATATATACCTAAAATCTTAATTAACAACCCACCTTCTCTAAAGCATATGGCTTCGAGAACATAAAATAATTTTTAATTGACATTAAAACACGATGTGCTTGCATGCATCATGTCATTGCATTCAACGGTATTTCGCTAATGTCGTTAAATACCATTCTATCATATAGGCAACGACAACCAAGAGCCAGAAGAGGGTTTTCAGAAGGACGTTGACCCTCAAGTGCAGGAAGTAGAAATTGCTAACACTAGTGTTGATCCAGGCAAGCCCCGGTTTACATTCGCCTCTTTACAAATTTTGCTATTTTACAATAATACTACTGTCTATACTTATTGTTGCATTAGGTCATAGGAGTTGATTGAAACCCCCTTGCATGACATCCAAATGACCTATGCTATTGTCTTAGAACTTGGTAGAATCGGTACTATTACGCTATGCTTAGTAAGTGCTAGTCTCGTTAATAAGGTACTATTATTACTAAGGAATGAACTTGACCACTGGAATGGAAACTAATAAAAGAAGTTTATTTGATGTTATGACCAGGCAGGGATAATGCATGTGTAGGTTTGCAGCAACACATGGGTGTTGACTGTGGTAGTCCTGCCTTGTCGAACCTAGGACCCGTCCGTGGTTGGCCCCTTGATCAAGTGTTGAATAGTACCGAATGCATGCTAGCTTATGGGCACTAGTAAACCGATGTAGCATAAAAGGTCACTTGCATTGAGGACGGTTAAGGTGCGTTGGTCATTGATCCTCCGGCTGCTGGAGTGGGTGGTTCAGACCATGAAGTACTGTTGGCAGAACGGCATGCCCACTCGACGTCACCACACCCAGGCTGAGGTGTAAGTGTTTTTCTTGCGAAAGGTTGCCATATACGACCTTAATTGGTGCATATGTGTCGTGCATCTCGGTTTTTCCCAGCTGATGTAAATCGATTGCAATTGTTGTCCCTCACAGTAATGAGTACCGCTTGGTCACCGCGCCAATCATGTAGTCGCACTTGATACATGGAAATTGATTATGATGTTTATGGTTGATCATGATTATTGCTACTCTTCTGTTGTACTTACTTTATGTATGGTTCTATTATCTTATTGTTGCTACTAAAGTTACAATTCAATTCAACCCATTAAATTGGCAAATAAAACTTGATAGAACTAATAGGTTGCAAGTCCTTTCAAACAAGCCACCTATTAGAGCCTGTGCATGTCTAGGTGTCCGACGGGTAAGTCTTGCTGAGTAATTTGTACTCAAGCTTTGTGCCAATGTTTTTTTTTCAAGTAATGAAGAAATAGAGTTGCCTGTAGATGTGCTGCCTTGGGACATGCAGGTCCCTGAGGATTGGACTGCCCACTGGGAGTCCGACTTGCCGCCGCAGTGATGTTGTGTGTTGCTAGAGTGATGGTTCTTCGGGCATGAGCCATTACTCTGCTATATCGTCGAGCTCGTAGTTCTTAACGTTATTGCTTCCGCTGTTTTCAAAACATTCATGAACTTATATCATTCATTGCACTCTGAACCATCGTATTCATGTAATATTCAACTTAAATTTGGATCAATGTTGTATTATCAAGTGTCTGCGCTATCAGCACCGTCGGGACCTCGATCCTCCGGGAAGGGGCGTCACAGCTGGTATCAGAGCCATGGTCCATGATAATACAACATTTAAATCATATTTTCAAAAACTACGACATTTGTGAGTGAGGATATGTTAGTATTGCCCATGTAGATAATAGGGTGGTGACAAAGCTAACCTGGGTTATGATTGTTTATATTACTTGCATCTACGGCTTCTTCAACGAAGGTACGTGCATGCTTAACCGACACGTGTGATATCGGTGCCTGTGCTCGCAGGCGGATACGAGACACTGTTGGCTCGTGACTTATCACGGGGTGATCCTTTTTCCATGGATCATTACTAGTAGAAATGTGCTTCTTTTCGTAGATTCTTTTGAATTTGATGTATTGTTTCTGGAATGGATTTTCTGCAGGTACACTAACGCCGTTAGTATAATATTTAGATTGACTTACGTGTTAAGTGCGGGTCGTCACCAAGTATCCGTGCCGCTAAGTATCGGCAAAGATAGGCGTTGTGTTGTAAGGAATGATAGGTTAATAAAATGAAAGTTTTCCATCATGCATTCCATTATAACTAAACTAAAACTTGTTCTCCTCTTGCTCACCAACCTCTGAATAAAAATATTCATAACTATTAATTTACTCAACCAAATAAGGCATACAAATACAATTCGGAAAGGTCTCGACATTCCCTGTCACCTAGAATTTAAATTAAAATTCGATCGTAACAGTAACAACCTCAGAAACAGAGAACAACTATAATCTGTCAACTCACTGTTTTCAACATGACCCTAAACTTAAAAATTTCATAACTAAAGTTGTACTTCGAATTTGCAAGAGTTTAAACCCAATCTGGAAAGCCCTTAAAGTCTATTTTCATCTCCAGTAGGTTTCATAATTTTGTTGTTTTCCCTCTGCCCAGTAGAGCCAAAACACTCAGCCTCTGTCATCCTGAAATAGAATCTGCCAACCTGAACTTGCAAAATTCATAAGTCCAGATTTCCTTGGAATTTTTGAGAATATAAATATAATTTGGAAAGATATGAAAGTGGGGTATAACCTAATTCCAACCCCAATTTTTAAGACCTTGTTTTCTGTTCAAAATACCACTTTTCTGACTGTGGTACAGTCAAGACCGCATCCATTTTTAAAACCCCATCGCCATATTAGTGCCCCTTGAGGCTGGAAAATGTGAACTAAAAACTTGGTCTCGGTATTTCATAGAACTTTATATGAAATGTATCTTTACTGTAGGGAAAGTTTGACTCAATCAAATTGTTGTGATTTTGCTATCATTACCAGCACCATGACACTTATTAGTGATGTGCATTTTGCCATTGGAACACTGTACTCACCATTGGGTTTTTATTCCAGATGGGTGACCACGGTTTTGAGGAGCTCTCGCACGACGGGTGGCGCTACACTACCGGTCTCCACCACCATGGCTTTCCTACACTTTTGTGGGATCTGCTATACTTGTTGGGCTACGACGAGCCGCCTTCCTACAAGGGTTGCGAGATCCGCCACCATGGGGTGACCCTTGCTGAGGTGCACATCAGCGTGCCCACTCACCCACGCAACCTCGACATGGCGGGGATGGAGAGCACGGCGACTTGTGGGAGCCTTCGTGAGGGCTTGGAGAGAGTCGCCGACAGGGCTGTCACTCACTTCTGCGGTTGCCACACAGCAGCGCTCTCTGGGACTCCGTTTGAGATGATTCCCATCTGGTACCAGGCGAACCCGGTCTGGCAGAGGCGCGTGAGGCGCATCGCCCATGACGACTACCCGGCGTATCACGCGGGGTATCACCGTGTGTCCCACTACTCCGAGTACCTCCTCAACTTGGATGAGGAGGCTAGCAGCCACAGCAGGATTTTACTGGCTGACGCTGAGCAGGCCTGGGTGCAGAGGAATGATCTGCAGACACAGGTTGACGCACAACACAGGGAGATTCAGCGGCTGACCACCGCTCTTGAGGCGAGTGAGACTCGCGTTACTGAGGTCACTGGACAGCGCGACACCCTCACGCAGGAGGTTGACAGGCACAGCGTGATTATGCAGCAGCGCGCCAACCACAACGAGCACCTGCAGCATCAGTTGATGGCTGCACAGCACGAGATGGAGCTCATGGGAGAGGATCTAGAGACCCTGGCTCACGAGAACCAGGGCCTATAGCAGCAGCTAGAGGCGGTCCTGGCGCCACCGGCAGCACCCGAGGAGGAGGATCCGGACAAGGACATGGACGAGGAGTCTGACATGGACTACGAGGCACCAGCCAGAGACAGGACTTAGGGGATCGTGATAGACCGAGCTAGCTCGTGTATGTAGGACAAGTTGGGTAGATAGCTTTTTTCGACCATGCGAGGTTGTGGTATTTTGGGGGATCACTGTGTGAGATGCTTTTGTAACTCGGTGGTCGCATATCCCAAGTTCATGTACTTAAGACTATGTTGACTTATGTTATGTATTGGTTGTACCCCTTTTCTGCTACTGTTGTTGCACCAGAGTTTTATAAGAATTCTAGCTTGATCGTACTCTTTGACTTGATCAAAGTACTTCCCTTGTAGATGGCTGAAAACACCAATCAACCGCCACCAAGTTGGGAGATCACCGACGGCCTGGAGTTCACAGGGATGGTTCACCTATTTTGGAGAGTTCTTTAGAGATTCGGATATTCCATTCCTCCCACCTATGTTGGCAAGGAATTTCAGGAGCATGGAGTCCCCTCATGTGTCATCCATCTGGTGGTTCCCGTTAATTACTCGGTCATTACCGCATGGGAATCTTGGACCATTAGCGTCATCAGGACAGATTTGCCTTCCACCTGGAATGTAGCTGCATTCAAGGCACTTACTCAGTTCTGTGAAGACCACAAGCATGATGTTGCTGGAACACCCGTCGCCTTGCCGCCCATTAATGATGTGGTGGACTTTGAGTGGATTAGGCGTGTGGATTTTATCTTTGATCCAAACCATCGCCACCATGATCCTGTGCTGCCCATAATAGAGTATTATGGCTTATCCACTTTCGCCTTATGCACAAACTTGTGCTGGCGTCTGGATGTGTTTCATGCTGCACTTCGACTTTCTGAAGTTGAAAAACAAGCTAAGGATGAGAAAATTGCAGAACTGAACCAACAAATTCAAGTAAAAAATAAAGAGATGGATGCAATTATAGAAGAACGTGACCAAGCCTTGCTGGATGCAGCAGATCTTGAGCACCATATGATTGAGGCTCAAGATGACTTGGACGCATTCAAGGCTGCCCACCTTCCTATTGAAGGAAATTGGGACGAGATCATCATAGAGTATGGAGAACAAGGGGATGTAGAGATGGCGCCAGTCGGTATGAATGATTTGGAAATGATGGATCTGGAGGAACCAGAAGAACTAGAAGAGCCGGAAGACATAGGCCAAGAGTAGTTGGATCGCTACACCCCGGTGTATGGTCGTGTAATATAGGTATTCCTAGTTCGATGTAGGAGTGTGAATCTTGCATTATGTGTCCGCAATACTGTAGCTAGGTGTTGGCACATATGTGTACGAAGTCGTGTGATGATGTCCTTTTAACAACCATATAGTCTGAATTGAATTAATGAAGATGGTTGTTACTTGTGAAATTTATCCGTGCCTCTTGCAAATTTATATCCTTGCACATGTGTTTTTCTGGATTATTTTGAGGAATGACTAATGTGCAACCGTATAAATTGCAGCATGGTGCGTACTCAGAATTAGGATGATCTTGAAAGCTCCCAGCAAGGAGCTAATTCTAAGCCTTCACTAGCTGAGGTATTGGCTACTGCACTCAACCGGCAGCAAAATGACTCCGAGATTCTTCGTCGGCTAGTGGATATCACGTCCCATCTAGCTGGATAGGGAGGCCACCATAACAACAACAATCAGCCTTCACAGAGCACCTACTCAGATTTTCTAGGTACTTATCCGCCAACCTTTGAGCATGCCAGAGAACCTCTGGATGCCGATCACTGGCTGCGCCAGACCGAGACAAAGTTCGGTCTGCTGGAATGCACCGAGCACCAGAAGGTGCTATTCGCCGCCCAACAACTCTAGGGCTCTGCTAGCGCCTGGTGGGCAAACTATGAAGCTTCTCTGCCCACTGGACGCCGTGTTGAATGGAATGAGTTCAAGACTGCATTTCGTGCTTATTTTATCCCAGCCGGCCTAATGTAGAGGAAATTCTAGGAATTTATGGATCTGAAACAAGGAGGGAGAAATGTCCTCCAATATTCTGAAGCTTTTAATCATCTGGCTCAGTATGCTACTGAGTATGTCAATACTGAGGATAAAAAGAGATATGCATTTCTGCGTGGTATGAATGCCACCCTTAAGGAGCGCCTGACTTGGCAAACAACCAGCACATACAACAACTTGGTCAATGCTGCTATTGTCTAGGAAGGCGCTATGCGCCAAGCTGAAGAAGAAGATCACAAAAGAAAGGCCCCTGCTAGTGCCTCTGCTGCCCCACAGGCAAAGCACCGCCTAATTTACACTTCACCTACCAGACAGCGTTTCTGGGCATCTCCGCAGCAGCAGTATCAGCGGCGATATGGTCAGAACTACTCGAGGCCACCCCAGCAGCAGAACTTCCCACCCCGTGCACCGTACCAACAGCAAAACACTCAGTACCGTGCACCATACCAGCAGCAGGGAAATCAGACTGTCCGTGCCCCATAGCCTGTTGATCGTGGGAGCAGTTATCCGTGCTACAACTGCGGTCGTCCCGGCCACTTTGCCAAGAACTGCACCGCACTGAGGCGCAATAACAACAACCACAGTAGCAACCAGCGTCAGAACCAGAGCAGGAATGTGAATGCACCGTCACGTGGTGCCCAAGTGAACTACACCAATGCTGAAGATATCCCTCAGGGCAAACCTGTGCTAACCGGTACGCTCTCGCTCTATCGCCAGACTGTCCTTGCACTTTTTGATTCTGGTGCTATGCATAACTTCATTAGCAAAGCTTGTGTGCAAAAACATAAACTCCACACCACCATCATAAATAGATGCTACACCGTCCGCTCTCCTGCTGGACAAATTCTTGCTAACAAAGTAGTGTGTAAAGCTCCACTAGAAATTAATCGAAAGATCTACCCCACTGATTTTATCATGCTCAAGGACCAAGAAATCGACCTGATCATAGGTATGATCTAGATGAAAACCCATAGAGCCATGCTAGACATCGAGCCTCGTATCGTTCACATCAACTCTCCCTTGCATGGAAAGGACACACTTTCTCTAAATGCCAATTCATCGAAAGCCTTGGTTGTCCATCACTTGGAAGGGCAATCACTCGAGAGTATTTCCGTCGTTCGTGAGTATTCGTATGTGTTTCCCGAGGACATCTCTGGTCTACCGTCTGACCGTGACGTGGAATTTAAGATAGAGCTACAGCCAGGAACTTCTCCGATATCCCGTCGCCCATATAAAATGGCCCCAAATGAGCTGGCTGAGTTCAAAAAGCAGCTGAATGAGTTATTGGAAAAAGGATTCATTCGCCCAAGCACTTCACCCTGGGGCTGCCCTGCTATTTTTGTGAAGAAGAAGGACAAGTCCTTGTGCCTTGTCATTGACTATCGACCTCTTAACGAAGTTACCATCAAGAACAAATACCCATTACCCCGTATAGATATCCTCTTCGACCAATTGGTTGGTGCTAAGGTCTTTTCAAAGATTGACCTCCGTTCGGGCTATCATCAAATCAAGATCAGAGCCGAAGACATTCCGAAGACCGCCTTCTCTACTAGATATGGATTGTTTGAGTATCTAGTAATGTCATTCGGATTGACAAATGCCCCTGCCCATTTCATGTACCTCATGAATTCGGTATTCATGCCTGAGTTGGACAAATTTGTGTTAGTATTCATTGATGACATCCTTGTCTATTCTAAGTCAAAGGAAGAGCATGTTGAACATCTTCACATTGTTCTTCAACGCCTCCGAGATCACAAGCTGTATGCAAAATTCAGCAAGTGTGAATTTTGGTTGAACCGTGTGCCATTTCTTGGTCACATAGTCTCTACGGAAGGTATCTCGGTGGATCCTAGAAAGGTTCAAGATGTGTTAGATTGGAAGTCACCAAAGATGGTTCATCAAGTACATAGTTTCATCGGGCTAGCTAGATATTATCATAGGTTCATTCCAAATTTTTCTTGGCTGACCAAACCCATCACGGAGCTATTAAAAAAGGATAAAAAATTCAATTGGAACGACAGTTGTGAAGAAGCATTTCAAGCATTGAAGAAATTATTGACCACTGCCCTAGTACTGGCTCAACCAGACATCACCAAGCCGTTCGACGTGTATTGTAATGCATCTGGGACAGGACTTGGATGTGTGCTCATGCAGGAAGGTCGTGTCATTGCCTATGCATCTCGACAACTATGAAAGCATGAAGAGAACTATCCAACTCATGATTTGGAACTAGGTGCGGTTGTACTTGCACTAAAAATATGGAGGCATTATTTGCTCGGAAACTTAGTGCATATCTACACGGATCATAAGAGCTTGAAATATATCTTTACCCAGACTGATCTGAACATGAGACAGCATCGGTGGCTAGAACTAATTAAGGATTATAACCTGGAAATTCATTATCATCCAGGCAAGGCCAATGTAGTCGTCGATGCGTTGAGTAGGAAGGTACATTGCCATCACTTAGTACTGGAATATCAGAACAACGGCAACCACGTCACTGCTTCAGAACCCAGTCTCCACGTTTTGCCTGCTATAGTGATTAGCATCCTTAGTGTACATTCTACTATTCATGAAGAAATCATTGCTGCACAGAAAAATGACATTGGTATGAATCATATCCGTCAAAACATTAAGAAGGGTAAAGTAAAATGCTTCACTCAAGACTCCGACGGTACCCTATGGTTCAATAACCGTTTGGTAGTACCAAAGGACTTTGAACTTAGACGGAAAATCTTGGATGAAGCACATCACTCCAAGTACTCCATCCATCCAGGTAGTAATAAAATGTACCAAGATCTGAAGAAGAATTTTTGGTGGATAGGAATGAAGCGAGAAGTGGCTCGATATGTTACAGAATGTGATACTTGTTAGAGAGTTAAGGCTGACCATTTGAAACAAGCCGGATTGCTTCAACCATTGAGTATTCCCGCTTGGAAATGGGAGGACATCAGCATGGACTTTATTGTTGGCCTACCTCTCACTTCGCGTAAGCATGATTCTATTTGGGTCATTGTAGACCGACTCACCAAATCTGCTCACTTCTTGCCGGTCAACAATAGATACAGCATACGGCAATATGCAGAGCTATACATTGAAGAATTCTGTGTCATCATGGAGTACCCAAGACCATCATCTCAGACCGTGGTTCACAGTTTGTCGCTCGTTTCTAGGAACAGCTGCATGCATCTTTGGGTACAGGCCTAATTCGTAGTTCTGCTTACCATCCCGCCACCAATGGACAGACAGAGCGTGTCAACTAAATTTTGGAAGATATGCTTAGGGCATGTGTTTTAACACATGGTGGTAACTGGGATGAGTATCTACCCTACGCTAAATTCTCGTATAACAACAGTTACGAGGAGAGTGTGAAAATGTCACCATTTGAAGCACTCTATGGACGCAGTTGTAGAACACCGTTAAACTGGTCTGAATCTGGAGAAAGAGCAACCTTTGGTCCTGATCTTATCAAGGATGCAGAAGAAAAAGTTCGTACCATTTAGGCAAATCTTAAAGCTGCCAAGTGCCGCCAAGAGAAGTACACAAACAGACGACGTAGACCACTGTATTTCAATAAGGGTAACTACGTCTATCTTCGAGTGTCACCTATGAAGGGTATCCAACGGTTTGGAGTCAAAGGAAAGTTAGCTCTCCGTTATATTGGGCCATTCCAAATTTTGGAGCGATGTGGAAAGGTAGCCTACAAGTTGGAGTTACCCACTAATCTATCTAGAGTTCATCCCACCTTTCACGTCTCTCAACTAAAGCGGTGTCTCAAACCCCCCATTGACAAAGTCTTGGAAGACTATGACCAACTTCAACCAGACCTCAAATTCTATAAAGTTCAATGGAGTAATCACTCGAAAGACGAGTCCACTTAGGAATCTGAAGAATTTCTGAGTACTCATTACCCAGGATTTTGGTCGTCACACATAGGTATACTATGACCACCGTACTTCCCTCTGGTTTGCCATGATTCATAATCTCGGGACGAGATTTCTTTAAGGAGGGAGGGTTGTGACACCCAGGTGTCTCACTTTAATTGAACAAGCATGTTAAGCACAAATCATGAATTGCATAGCATGAAATGATAGAGGCCACCCATTGAATTAATTCTAGGCAAATAAAAACCCTGCAACCAAGTTATTGAAGCAACCCAAAAAATTTCAATACAACTTATGACAAATAATTTCATAAACAACTTGGTAATATAAAAATAGAATATTAGGAATTTATTGGGCATTTTATCTAATTAGCAAGACCCATAATTAATTAATTAATTCTTAAGTAACTAATTAATGCATTTATTAAATTCTAAAAATATTGTTATGAAATTTTCAAATAAACTTCACTATGGTGTTCTCCATTATTTAATTAGTCAGTCCACCAAATTTCACAATTTTTGGAAATGCCTAACTATTTTATTTTGAATTAATTAAAACTAGCTTTGACCAAGGACCTGTTTGCGCTAAATCTTTTCTTCTAGGGGGTTCAGAGGAAAATCTCCTCTTCTTCTTCTTCACTGGCGCAGAGCCCACCCACCCTGCCGACGCTGGCCAACGACATCGCCTCGGGACTTCACGTCGCCACAGTGCCGCCTGCACCCCCCTGCTCCCTCTACCTCACTCAGCCGCCCGCGCACGCCCAACTGCCTCTTCTCCCCTCTCTGCACGCCATCACCATGACCACGGACTTCAATTCCCGCCGCTCTTCCCGCCTCGCACCCACTTGCTACTTCTTCCTCTACGCAACTTGGAGACGCACCCGCCAACCCAAACACTCCCCATTTCCTCCCCGCTGCTCCCTGCTCTTCCCCTCTCTCACCCATTCTTTCTGCTCCACCCCTTTGCCATTACCAAGCACAAGCTCAACGCGCTGCCCCGCTCTTCCAGTGCTCCCTGAACCGAGCCAGCAACACAAATCCCTGTGCATAGACCCCTCCTTCCTCCCCGCATCCCCGCTTGGGCAACTCCTCGCACTTCTAGCTTGAATTGCAGAGAAGACCGAGCCCTGCTTCCCGGCGACCACCCTCACGGCACCGCAAAAATTCTCCATGTCTGGTGAGCCTCGCTTTCCTATTTCTCTTCTCGATCGTGCGCAACTTCCTGCCGAATGATCCTAACTCCTTTCCCCTCGATTCCTTCCGCGAGATCCCCAGCATTTCAACTTTTCCCCGGCCGCCGCCTCTGCTCCGCCGAAAATCTCGAGCCGCTCCACGACGAGCTCCCACCTCTGGCCATCCTCGTCCAATTCCGACGCGATGCCAATGATCACCTCGTCACCGTGAAGCTCCAGGAGGAAACCGCAATGGTTTTGGTGCTCCGAGCCGTTCCCGCGACATCACCGAACCTTCTTCTTCTGCCGCCTCTCGTCGACGGCCATCTTCCGGTGAGCCACTTCCCCCGCGACCCCCTCCGGTCGTTCCGCCTCATCACCCTCGCCACATGGACACGCCCGCGACGAGCTTTCCTCGCGTATTTACCCCGGCGGCGAGCCCTCCGGCGAGCCCACTGGCGCCTACTGGCAGCCAACGTGGCTCTGACGTGGTGCCCACGTGTATCCCATGTGTCACCTACGTGGCGCTCTTTTAGAACAGAAATATCAGGAAATTGCCAGAAATTGCTAAAAACTTCCAAAAATCATAGTAAATCGAATTCAAAACCTTTTTGGCCCAAACAAATTTTGTTAGGTTCATCTTAAGGAGCTCTATTTTAGTAAAATGAAAAATCAATGTCTCTATACATGTATTTTTAATAATACATTAAATTGTTAAAACACCAATTAATTCACCAGAAATTTTAGGAATGGAACTAAATCCTGATTTTTGGCATGCTAAGTAAACACATGAAAATCTACTACCCCAAATTTTGGTTTGCCAGAATATGAATTATATTATACTCTGAAATTTATTTAGGTTTTTTGCTTAGATTAATCCTAGTAATTATTCTATAAATAATCTGCCTTTGCCACATGACACAAAAAAACACTAATGTGGTCCTCTGTACACAGTAAATCACACATGTCCAGAAACATAAATTTGTTTTGCTAATTAATTAATTGCCCATGTCACTTATTTACCTTGTTTAATTGCATAAAGAATATATATACCTAAAATCTTAATTAACAACCCACCTTCTCTAAAGCATATGGCTTCGAGAACATAAAATAATTTTTAATTGACATTAAAACACGATGTGCTTGCATGCATCATGTCATTGCATTCAACGGTATTTCGCTAATGTCGTTAAATACCATTCTATCATATAGGCAACGACAACCAAGAGCCAGAAGAGGGTTTTCAGAAGGACGTTGACCCTCAAGTGCAGGAAGTAGAAATTGCTAACACTAGTGTTGATCCAGGCAAGCCCCGGTTTACATTCGCCTCTTTACAAATTTTGCTATTTTACAATAATACTACTGTCTATACTTATTGTTGCATTAGGTCATAGGAGTTGATTGAAACCCCCTTGCATGACATCCAAATGACCTATGCTATTGTCTTAGAACTTGGTAGAATCGGTACTATTACGCTATGCTTAGTAAGTGCTAGTCTCGTTAATAAGGTACTATTATTACTAAGGAATGAACTTGACCACTGGAATGGAAACTAATAAAAGAAGTTTATTTGATGTTATGACCAGGCAGGGATAATGCATGTGTAGGTTTGCAGCAACACATGGGTGTTGACTGTGGTAGTCCTGCCTTGTCGAACCTAGGACCCGTCCGTGGTTGGCCCCTTGATCAAGTGTTGAATAGTACCGAATGCATGCTAGCTTATGGGCACTAGTAAACCGATGTAGCATAAAAGGTCACTTGCATTGAGGACGGTTAAGGTGCGTTGGTCATTGATCCTCCGGCTGCTGGAGTGGGTGGTTCAGACCATGAAGTACTGTTGGCAGAACGGCATGCCCACTCGACGTCACCACACCCAGGCTGAGGTGTAAGTGTTTTTCTTGCGAAAGGTTGCCATATACGACCTTAATTGGTGCATATGTGTCGTGCATCTCGGTTTTTCCCAGCTGATGTAAATCGATTGCAATTGTTGTCCCTCACAGTAATGAGTACCGCTTGGTCACCGCGCCAATCATGTAGTCGCACTTGATACATGGAAATTGATTATGATGTTTATGGTTGATCATGATTATTGCTACTCTTCTGTTGTACTTACTTTATGTATGGTTCTATTATCTTATTGTTGCTACTAAAGTTACAATTCAATTCAACCCATTAAATTGGCAAATAAAACTTGATAGAACTAATAGGTTGCAAGTCCTTTCAAACAAGCCACCTATTAGAGCCTGTGCATGTCTAGGTGTCCGACGGGTAAGTCTTGCTGAGTAATTTGTACTCAAGCTTTGTGCCAATGTTTTTTTTTCAAGTAATGAAGAAATAGAGTTGCCTGTAGATGTGCTGCCTTGGGACATGCAGGTCCCTGAGGATTGGACTGCCCACTGGGAGTCCGACTTGCCGCCGCAGTGATGTTGTGTGTTGCTAGAGTGATGGTTCTTCGGGCATGAGCCATTACTCTGCTATATCGTCGAGCTCGTAGTTCTTAACGTTATTGCTTCCGCTGTTTTCAAAACATTCATGAACTTATATCATTCATTGCACTCTGAATCATCGTATTCATGTAATATTCAACTTAAATTTGGATCAATGTTGTATTATCAAGTGTCTGCGCTATCAGCACCGTCGGGACCTCGATCCTCCGGGAAGGGGCGTCACAGCTCTAATTGGGGTAATATTCACATATAAAAGGGCACTTGGAGAGTGCCAACAGTTCCACCACACTTAAACCTTTGCTCGTCCCGAGCATTGTTCTATTGTGGTGTATTTCATATTGGTATTCGGCAAAATAGTTCAAATATGGGCATAAAGCTTGAAGTTTCCCCCCAAAGCAATAAATCATGTCCAACTCACAAATTATAACTTTTCCACACATGTAAATCACTTAAAAGATTGTTGTGAACATAAAGAACCTATCTTCCAAATAATCCAAGGCAATAACTCATCTTTCAAATCACTCAACCTATATTCTACATCATAATGATCAAATAATAATGTGTAAGGCTTATGAGTAGCTAGGTGAGGTAATTCAATGATTGCAAACATAAATCAACAATATATTATAAAGCTAGGAGATTATTCTTTGTTGGAATTATAGAAACTTTATCAAGATGGCCATTAAGAAAGAAAAATTTTAAGAAAGGACTCACACTTTGGATATGTGGACATGCGCATAGCAAAAATTTGATTTTGAAAGAAAAAGAACTCCCATTATCAGATTGCACATGGTTGGAATGATTCATGGCTATATTAGAATGAATTTCGAGAATAAGCATGTCATATACCATCCCCCCACACTTAAAATTTTGCTAGTCCCTTAGCAAACAGCAGAGCTTTTCCTTTTTTTTCTTTTTTTTCTTCTTCTTCTGTCTTCTCCTTTTTTTATTTTGCTCTCTGCTACGCTGATCGGTTCAGAGTGCGTTGATCGGCTCTCAACCCAAATTCACCAACATTTGTTGGTATTTGATTCGTGTGGCTTTAACATTTATTCAAGAATTAAATATAGCCAGAAATGTAGGATGTGGTCAAGGAATGATACTCAACAAGATATATATTTTGGGTTTATGGTAGGATACTCAGCGGAATTGAATTTTTGCATGAGTAATTCAAGGCTATGAAAAGATACACAAAGATTTGCCATCTTAGTAAAGTTCATACCAAAAAGAATTAAATCCTAACCGAACTCAACCATCAATTTAATGTTCATCTACTTATCAATGGTTCATGAGAATTGCTCAAAATATGGCATTGGTAGGTAAGAATCTTGAAAAGAATAAATTCTAAAGTTCACAACATGAAAATTTATTTATGAAAAGATTGGTACTAAGTTATCATCACAAATTGGACAATAGAAATGAAGCACATAGGTACTCAAAATTGCTCCACATAAGACATATTTGTGGAATAATCATTAAGTGTAAGTTCAAAATTTTATTCAATGCTCAACATTATTTGGTCTTTATCGGCACTTCTCAAGAAAGAGTAAATAATTCAATTCTCCTAAAAGAGCATAAACGCCACCATTATATTAAGATCGAGACTTGAATACATGGTGATGATTTTTGCACACACTTGCATAAAAGTAAACACACCCGATACATGGTTTCCCAACCCGCTCACACACACATAAGCAAATAAAGAAAAAGATTGCAAACATAAGAGAAAACGCAAACCGAGAAACCGATACACGTGCCAACTTCTAGGCACTCTAGTCAAACGGAGGTGGAGACGGTGGCTGATCAAAGCCATAGCACCGCGCCTTGAGTCGCTCGAACTCCTCCACCATCGCCTCGTGGTTATCCCTCTGTTGGGACGTGACGTCCTCCACGCGCTCGATGTAGTGCATGTTGTTATCGATGTACCCCTGCATGGGCACGAAGAAGTCTACACCGGGCACAAGAGGCACCACAGGTACACGTCCTTGGTACATGTTGTCAATACCTGCCCTGAAGTAGAATGCGTCGCCCGGCGTAGAGGGTTGTGAACTGCCCGCTGCATCGCCCCACCCTGGCTGGTACTGCTGAGGCCCCTAGCGAGAATTCAAGGAGTCCCACTCACCGCCGGCTGTTGTAGATGTAACCAGTTGTCGAACCCGCCCACGGTGGTCCTTGAGAACTAGACCCCCGTCCAGGAGACCTTCCTCCAGCCAATTTGCTCCCTCCAGCTTGCGATGGAGGAAAACCCCTAGCTCTGCACACCGGAACCATACGTTGGTGCCGCTGGCATCGAAGCCGGCGCGAACACTTCCTGTGACAATATTGCCACGAGTCATATTCTCGCCGATCTCCGTCTCACACTCCCACTTATCATCGCGCCCTCCCGGTCTGTGACCGTCGCAGGCGAGGGCTGCTAGGCGTTGAAGATAGGCCCTGAAGGCCAACTTCTTGCTCGCCTTGCCCCTCTTGTCGAGCCAACCCCGCACCATCACTGACAATGTGTTGCAGTGAGACGGACTCATGATGGCGTTAAAGAGCCACCGCAAGTCTGCATTGGTGACGTTGCTGGAGTCGATCTTGCGGCCTGTGCGCGCCTCCAACCACCAATGGAAGACTTCAATGGTCAGGTTACGGATGTTGCCGCGCTTCATCTCCTCCACGAACAAGAGCCACCTCCAAAAGGAGTCCAACTCCCCACGTCCCAAGATGCCGGCGACGTCAGCATCGGTGTCATAGCCGAAGCCTAGAGCCGCCATCACCATGGTCACCGTGTAGCTGATGTTGCGGGCGTGGAAGTTGACGGCCTCGTTGCCGACTTCGTCGGTGCCGAGTCTCATCATAGAGGCAACCTCAGTGACGACGTCGAGGATGTAGTCCATGGGAAGGAGGTGGATGTCTGCCTGGCCGAGATTGTTGAGCATCCTCCTTAGGTCCTCCCACATGCCGATCATGGTGAGGAAGGTCTCGTCCAAGTCGAAGTTGGGGACGAACCTTCCTCTCACCGCGAGGTAGTGCTGCTGTTCCTCCACGCTCAGGAGGGTGAAGCCCTTCTCCACCATGCACGGCACAAATGCCGGCGGTGGTGGTGATCCGGGAACCCCACGGCTTGCTGCCGTTTGGCTCCTCACAGCACGCATCGTTGGAAGGGGCACGCCAGAGACGGAGTGGCGGGCACGGATCGCTGCCGCCAAGCCGATGGATGCATCACCCACCGACATGTCATCGTGAGCGCCGGAGCTCCCCCTCACCGAGGAGTCACCGCTCGACTTGCCGCTGCCGCTGGAACTGCTTCCCCGGCGTAGCCTCTTGCCCACCTTGCCGACAGAGGAGCAGAGATGATCCATCTGCGAGGAACGCGAAACATGTGTGAGATCGTTGGTTGTGGGGAAGGTGGACAGATTACCAGGATGGTGTGCCGAACTGGGGGTGCCTGGCCTCCCTTTTATAGTGTGGGAAACTTCCAGGAGAAGGAACCGCCTTAAAATTTCAAAATTTGAGAGCGCACCGATCGGCGCGGAGGTGCGCCGATCGGCACAATTCAAATTTTGAATGCTATGACAATTATGGCGCCTGATTCCCATCCTTTATGTTGCTTGCCGGTACATCATGTAGGTCAGCAGGGGAACAGCATGGAATCCCGATGTCCTGATTGACTGCGTCGATCGGCGCGGGGCCGTGCCGATCGGCACACCGTCTCTTTCTCAGCTTTTGGTCAATTTCCTGTGATGTGGACAAGGGTTCCCGATCTTCCGAAAGGTTCTGGATATGTTGATTTGGTCGGAGGCGACACACAAATCGATCCGGCTTCAGAATAGCACGTTCTAAACCCCGCAATCATAGCACGACATCTCCTCTGGTTATCAACCGTCCTAAAATGATTGACCTTATCGAGAAGGCTAATCCCTGCCTGCGAATCAAGAACACAAGCAAGAACAAAGAAGAATGCAACACAATTGCAGATGTATTATGAATCTCACGAAGTTGGGGTCTCACAAACCATGATGATGGCGAAACTATTATGAACAGAATAATCTAAGCAAAACCCCAAACCCTAACTGTACAGTGGTGGCTGTATATGAAGACCCTAGAGTTGTGCAAGACCCTCTGGACGTGCCCCTAATTGGGCTCAACTAGATACAAAGCCCAAAATCCAAAAACAAGCAACGCAGCACCAAAACAGATTCTGGACCCTCTCTTGTTTCGATGATTCCTGATGACTCTGGATGAATTTTGATATAAGACCAGCAGCACTGGAAAGGTCTTCTTCTTATCTTTCCGTGCATATATAGAACATCCAAATCCGAGTCTGTATGAGTCCTGGGCATCCGTTTTAGTGCAGACTGGTCCTGAGCCCCGAAACAGAATCGGTTTTGGTTGGGCCTCCACCTTGGCTTCCACATCCTTGCTGGTCCTCCACATCTCCAAGTCCTTCTCCCATCATCTCCAGGTCCTCTCCATGGTTCCTAATTACAATATAATCATTAGGTAGCAAACCATTCTCAAAAGTGACATATGATGAAGAATGTAGGAACGAGCTCACCTCTAAATTTAGTCGTCGTGCACAAGCTCTAGTCATTGGATCTTGCAAATCCAGAATTGGTGGAGTGTTGCATGTATCCTTAGGAGTGATGTCCTCATCATCCTCCCCCTCTTGAAGTGGAGTCGTCCTCGACTCAAGCTCATCCTCTTCTCCCAAGTATGGTTTCAAATCTGAAATGTTAAAAGTAGGACTAACCCCGAACTCAGGAGGCAACTCAAGTTTGTATGCATTATCATTAATCTTCTCAATTATTTTGAAAGGACCATCAGCTCTAGGCATTAATTTATACTTTTTCAAATCTGGAAATCTATCCTTTCTCAAGTGTAACCATACTAAATCTCCTACATCAAGTTTTACTTCTTTTCTACCTTTACTACCAGCAATTTTATACTTGTCATTCATCTTTTCAATGCTAAGTCTAGTGGTCTCATGTATTTGCAAAATAAATTCAGCACGCTCGTTAGCATCAACATGAACTCTCTCATGAATAGGTAGAGGAAGTATATCAAGTGGAGTACGGGGATCAAAACCATACACTACCTTGAAAGGACTTACCTTGGTAGTAGAATGTGTTGCCCGATTATATGCAAACTCAACATGAGGCAGACATTCTTTCCATTGCTTCAAATTTTTCTTCAAAATAGCTTTCAACATAGTACCCAAAGTGCGGTTCACCATCTCAGTTTGTCCATCAGTTTGTGGGTGACAAGTTGTAGAAAACAACAACTTTGTACCCAACTTATTCCAAAGCGTGCGCCAAAAGTGACTCAAGAATTTTGCATCACGGTCTGAAACAATAGTAGAAGGCATACCATGCAAACGTACAATTTCTTTGAAAAAGAGATCAGCAATATAACTAGCATCATCAGTCTTATGACATGGTATAAAGTGTGCCATCTTAGAAAATCTATCCACAACAACAAAAATACTATCACTCCCCCTCTTAGTGCAGTCCTAAAACAAAGTCCATAGAAATATCCACGCAAGGAATATAAGGAACAGGAAGTGGCATGTATAAACCATGTGGATTCAAGCGAGACTTAGCTTTTTGACATGTAGTGCAGCGAGCAACAAAGCACTCAACATCTTTCCTCATCCTTGGCCAAAAGAAGTGTCTGGCCAAAATATCCTCCGTCTTCTTGGCACCAAAATGACCCATCAATCCACCTCAATGCGCCTTCTGTAACAACAAAAGACGAATGGAACCAGCTGGAATGCATAAGCGATTAGCTCTAAACAAGAATCCATCAGTCAACACAAATTTGTTCCATGCATGACCTTCTTTACAATGCAGCAATACATCCTTAAAATCAACATCAGCAGCATATTGTTCTTTAATTGCCTCAAGTCCAAAAATTCTACAATCAAGTTGAGACAATAAATTATAGCGCCTAGATAAAGCATCAGCGATCACATTATCCTTCCCTTTATTATGTTTAATAATGTAAGGAAAAGACTCAATAAACTCAATTCATTTAGCATGTCTATGGTTCAAATTACATTGAGAACGAATATACTTAAGTGATTCATGATCAGAATGAATAATAAATTCTTTGGACAACAAATAATGACACCACGTCTCTAAGCAACATACAAGTGCATACAATTCCTTATCATATGTGGAGTAATTCAAAATAGGCCCAGTAATTTTCTCACTAAAGTATGCAACAGGTTTACTATCTTGCATCAAAACACCACCAATGCTTATACCACTAGCATCACATTCAAGCTCAAAAATCTTATCAAAATTAGGTAATTGCAGCAATGGTGCATGTGTAAGTTTATCCTTCAAAGCATCAAAAGACTCATGATGTACCTTACCCCAATGGAAATCAACACCCTTCTTTGTCAACTCATGCAAAGGTGTAGCAATAGTGCTGAAATCTTTGACAAAGCAGCGGTAGAAACCTGCAAGACCAAGAAAACTCCTCACCTGTGTGATAGTTTTTGGTACAGGCCAGCTCTTTATGGCTTCAATCTTCGCCTCATCCACCTCAATTCCCTGTGGAGTCACAACATAGCCAAGAAAAGAGACTCGATCCGTGCAAAAGGTGCACTTCTTAAGGTTACCAAATAAATGTGCATCTCATAAAGTGTGGTGCATGCGTTGTGGCACCCCTTCCCGGAGGATCGAGGTCCCGATGGTGCTGATAACACAGACACTTGATAATACAACTGGTTTGAATTTAAGTTGAATATTACATCAATGAGTTCTCAGAGTGCAGCGGAATATTACAAGTTCAGAATGTTTTGAAAACAGCAGAAGAAAATCACGATAAGAAGCTAAGAGCTCGACGATACAGCATAGTAATGGTTCATGCTCGAAGAACCATCACTCTAACAACACACATCAATACTGCGACGGTGAGTCAGACTCCCAGTGGGCAGTCCAACCCTCAGGGACTTGCATGTCCCAGGGCAGCATATTCTCAGGCAATTCTACCTCTTTATTACATGAAAATAACAATGGCACAAGCCTGAGTACTAATTACTCAGCAAGACTTACCCGTCGGACATCTAGGCATGCAATGGCTCTAATAGGTGGCTTGTTTGAAAAGACTCGCACTAAACAACCTATTAGTTCTATCAAGTTTTACTTCTCAAATTAACTGGGTAGAGCAGAAGGTAACTTTAGTTGCAGCAATAGGCTAATAAAGCAATACATAAGGTAGGTACAACATAAGAGCAATAATAGTAACAACAACGATAAGCATCATAATCAATTCCCAAGTACCATGTGCAACTACGTAATGACTCAGTAACCAAGTGGTACTCATTACTACGAGGGACAGCAATTGTAATTGATTTACACCAGCAGGGATAACCCGAGATACACGACACATACGCACCAATTAAGGTCGTATATGGCAACCTTTCGCAAGGAAGAAAACAACTCGGTCCGGGTCCAGTCTCAGCGAGTGGGCATGCCGTCCTACCAATAGTACTTCGCGGTATGAACTGCCCACTCCAGCAGCAGAAGGGTCAACGACCACTGTACTAGGTACCGTCCTCATTGCCGCATCAATGCTACATCAGTTTACTAGTGCCCATAGACTAGCATGCATTCGGTACTATTCAATACTTGACCAAGGTGCCGACCACGGACGGGTCCTAGGTTTGACAAGCCAGGGCTACCGTAGTCAACACCCATGTATTGCTGCAAACCTACACATGCATCATCCCTGCCAGGTCATGACATCAAAATAAACTTCTTTTATAAGTCCCGTTCCAGTGGTCAAGTTCATTCTTAGTAATGATATCTATCACGTCTAGCAATTACTAAGCATAGCGACACAGTACCGATACTACCAAACTTCTAATGACAGTGGCGTAGGTCATTTTGGTATCACGCAAGTAGGTTCCAATCAACTCCTATGACCTAATGCAATAATCACAGACACTAATAATATTGAAAACTAGCAACTTTATAAAATGGCGAATGAAAACCGGGGCTTGCCTGGATCGATGTTAGTGCTAGCACTACAACGTCTTGCTCTTGGGGATCAAGGTCCTTCTGAAGATCCTCTTCTTCCTGCTCCGGGTTGTCGTTGCCTATATGATAGAATTGAATTGTCAGTATTATCAAAATACCGTAGGATGCAATGATATGATGTACAATATCTTTAAATGTTGATTACCATTATTATTATGTTCTCAAAGCCATATGCTTCAATGTTCTCGAAGCCATATGCTTCAATGAAACAAATTAGAGTTTCATCATTTTATGTGTGTTAATCATTTATTTAGGGTTGCTATAGTCCTTCAGAAAATTAAGCAATTAAAATAGTAACCAATCGATTCTGGACTTGAGTGATTTATCATGAACAGGGACATAGATGAATTGTATCTTTACCAATTTACAGCCTCTGGATATAATTACTCTAATTACTAGCATTTATTAAAGTAAAATAGTGGTATGAGCAATTAATTTAATTTAATTAAATAAACTTAGGTTTCTGGACTTGTGTAATTTATTGGGCACAGAGACTTGTATGAGTGATTTTTGTGCCAAGTGGCAGGGACCAATTAATTATAAAATAATTACTAGAATTAATTTAAGTGAACACACTAAATAATTTCCAGAGACTAAAATAATTCATATTTTACTAAACCAAAATTTGTGGTGATAGATAATTGTGTAATTATTAAGCTTGCCAAAAATCAGAATTAAATTTGGTTCCTAGAATTTCTGGTGATTTAATCATTGTCTAGACAACTAAATGAATTAATAAAAATGCAAGTACAGAGGCAATGATTTATCAATTTACTAAATTAGAGCAATTCAAAATGAACCCAACAAATTTTATTTGAGCTTCATTGGGTTTAAACTCGATTTACCATGAGTTTCCAAAGATTTATGCATTTTCTAGCAATTTTCTATTTTTAGGGGGTTCCACGTTGGAGCCACGTGGGTGCGAGGTAAGGCCACATAGGAGCCAGCTCGGCTGCTAGTAGGCGCCAGTGGGCTCGCCGGAGCGGGGTGGCTCACGGCCGGAGAGCTCGCTGCCGGCGGCTGCGTGGGGAGAAAACTCGCTGCGGGAGCCAAGAAATGATGTGCGCACCGAGGCGGAGGGGATGGAGGGGTTCGCGAGGTGGGGTTCTCATCAGAAGACCGTCGGCGGCGAGAAGCGGCGGAGGAAGGTCTTCGGGGACTTCGCGATGATGGCTCGGAGCAGGAAATTGGGCGGGTCGGCTCCTACATCTTCACGGGAGCACCACGGAGAGCGGCATCAAGTCGACGTTGGACGGGGATGGCCGGAAGTAGGAGCTCGTGGACGAGGCGGTTCGATCCTTGCCGGCACCGGAGCAGAGTCGGGGGAAAAAGGTGATTGTCGGCCACTTGAGCGGAGGAAACAAAGGAGAAGTAGGTCAGGGAAATGCGTAGATGGTTCGCGCGCGTGGGAGAAGAAAGATAGGTGGCGAGACTCACCGAGGGTACCGAATTTTGGGTCGGCGGTGGAGGAGGTCACCGGAGTTGCCTGCTTCTGTTTTCTTCAAATTGGCTAGGGCTCACGCGGGGTTTGGTCGAGCGTGTGACATGGGAATGTAGAGGAGGTGTGAGCACGTGGGTTTAAAGTTTAGCTCGTGCGGGAGAAGCAGTGGAACAACGGCAACCGAGTTCGAGCTTCAGCTTCGTTTAGCAATGGCAGAGAGGGGCAAAGAGAGGAGAAAATAGAGAGAGCAGAAGAGCGAGAGAGAGTGGTTTCGTGAGTTTGCAGGTTTGCTCCCAAGTTGCGGAGAGATAAGAGTGAGTGGGGAGAAGCGGGAGCGGAGGAAATGGCGGGAATTGAAGTCGTCGGCTGGTGGCGTGCATAGAAGAGGAGAGAAAAGAAATCCGTTGGGCGAGCTCGCGGTGAGGGTACAGTGCGGAAGGCAGAGGTGCAGAGCATTGTCGTTGTAGCGCGCGCACGTTTCCGAGGTGGGGAGTGAAGGCGAGCCGGGCAGTGCGCCGACGGTAGAGAGGAGCCGGCAGGTTCTGCGCCAGTGGGGAGGAAGAAGAGCAGGATTTTACACTGCACCCCCTGATCTTTTAGATTTAGTGCAAACAGGTCCCTAGTCAAAGCTGAATTTCATTAATTCAAAATAAAATAGCTAGGGACTTCCTAAATTAGCGAAAATTGGTGGACTGACTATTCAAATGGTGGAGAACACTTTGGTGGATTTTTTATTTGAAATTTTCATAAACATAATTTTAGAATTAATTAAATGCATTAATTAGTTACTTAAGATTCAATTAATTAATTAAGGGTCTTACCAAGCAGATAAAATGCCCAATAATTTCATAAAATTCTATTTTATTATTACCAACATGATTATGAATTTATTTAGCATAAGTTGTATCAAAATTTTTGAATTGCTTCAATAACTTGCTTGCAGGGTTTTTATTTGCCTAGAATTAATTAAAAGGGAGTGAGTCTTATTATTTCAAGCTATGTTGCTCATGATCTAAGCTCTTCATGTTGATTAAATGAAAGTGAGACACCTGGGGTGTCACATAAAGCATCAAAAATAGAACGCAAATGATTCATATGTTCATCTATGGATTTGCTATAAATCAAGATATCATCAAAGTAAACTACCACAAATTTGCCAATAAAAGCTCTTAAAACCTCATTCATCAAGAGCATGAAAGTACTAGGTGCATTAGTTAAACCAAAAGGCATTACCAACCACTCATATAATCCGAATTTGGTTTTGAAAGCTGTTTTCCATTCATCTCCAAGTTTCATTCTAATTTGATGGTAGCCACTAAGCAAATCAATTTTAGTGAAAATTATAGCACCACGTAACTCACCAAGCATGTCGTCTAGCCTAGGAATAGGATAACGATACCTAATAGTAATATTATTAATGGCTCTATAATCTACACACAAACGTCAAGTACCATCCTTCTTATGAACCAAAAGTACAGGAACAGCACAAGGACTAAGTGATTGACGAACATACCCACGATCCAAAAGGTATTGAACTTGTCATTGTATCTCCTTAGTCTCCTCAGGGTTGGTCCTATAAGCAGCACAGTTTGGCAAAGTAGCACCCGGAATCAAATCAATTTGATACTCAATCCCTCTCAAAGGTGGCAATCCCGGGGGTATCTCAGCTGGAAAAACATCCTCATACTCCTGCAAAAGGTTAGTGACAGCAGGAGGCAAAGCACTAGAAGCAATATCATCAAGCGAAAACAAAGCTTGTTTGCATATCAAAGCATAGCAAATATCATTATTATCAGAAATTTCAGCAAGCTCAGATTTTGTTGCAAGACATGAATGACCTTGTAATTTAATTCCAGCACCCTTAGAACTTTAAGAATCATTAACATTACTAGGTGTAGAATTAGAATTAATAGGTTGTTGAATTTCAGGACCTTTATTTTTTCAAACTAGCAGCTCTTTCTAGATTAGCTTGTACAATTTCAGCAGGGGTCATTGGTAACAAAGTAATTTTAGTTCCTTCATGCATAAAAGTGTACTTATTACTTCTACCATGGTGTACAGCATCATTATCAAATTCCCAAGGTCTACCCAATAAAAGTGAACATGATTGCATGGGTACGACATCACAATCAACAGAATCCACATAAGAACCAATAGAAAAAGGAACTCTGCAAGTTTGTATTACCTTAGCTTTTCCAGAGTCGTTTAACCACTGAATGTAGTACGGATATGGATGTGGGCGTGTGGTCAAAGCAAGTTTGTTG
This sequence comes from Eleusine coracana subsp. coracana, assembly GCA_032690845.1. Taxonomy (NCBI): domain Eukaryota; kingdom Viridiplantae; phylum Streptophyta; class Magnoliopsida; order Poales; family Poaceae; genus Eleusine; species Eleusine coracana. Next base: position 38,043,644 of record CM064418.1, read on the forward strand.
ACCACATCAGAACTCACCAAGTTATTGCAGCTCCCTCCATCAATGATAACACGTGCTCGACGGTTCTTGATGATGAAGAAAATCTGGAACAAGTTGTGGCGCTGCATCGTCTCGGGCTGATGAACTTGTGTGCTAACGACACGCTGAACAATAATGTTCATGTATCCCGTGGTGTCTCCGTCTCCAAGGACGAGGTCACTGCTGGTGGCAGCGACGTCCTCCTCTTCATCCTCCACGTCGGAGGTGCTCATGTAACCGCCATCGTCTGTCACCACATATGCCCGCCTACTTGAACAATTTTTCTGCACATGACCAAGTCCACGGCAACGGTGGCACTGAATTCTTGTAATGCGCCCCATCGAAGCAACAGAGGAGGCACTACTAGCTGGTACCTGCACAGAAGTTTTACCTGAGCGCATAGAAGGTGCAGGGGCTGATCTTGGGGCTGCACAAACAACAATGGTTCCCTTGGTAGCTGCTGGTGGGGGCGGCCGGAAAGATGGCCTGGGCAGCCCCGAAGTCCTCATCGAGCATGGTGGGTAGGAGTTTCTCGACTTTTGTACTCCTCAAACGACTGGAAAAGTCCCTGTGATTCTTTCTTTGCAAGCATAGCATACTGGAAACACTGGGTGAGGGTATAATATTCTTTATAATCAAGGATGTCCTGAATTTCTTTTCTTAAACCAGAATAAAAGCGACAAATCTAATCCTCTACTTTTTCCACTACCGCACAATGAATCAAACCCTTCTAAAGCTCACTAAAGTACTCCTGAATAGTTTTATCTCCTTGTTCTAAATGCTGTAGTTTATTATGAATCTCTCTATAAAAAGAAGGAGGAACAAAACGATCACGCATTGCTACCTTAAGTTCTTTCCAAGTAGTAGGCAAATCAGTTTCAGCAGCTAGACCTCTCCACCAAACAATAGCAAAGTCCTTAAACTCACTAGTGGCTTGTCTAACTCTATGTTGTTTAGGAACAAGGTGGGCATTAAATTTTTGTTCTACAGTCATCTCCCAATCAAGATAAACATCACCATCATACTGACCCGAAAACGAAGGAATTGAAAACTTAATTTTAGCATATGGGTCATCTGGAGCATAGTTACCGTGTGGACGACGATTGTAGTTATGGAAACCACCCATACCTTGAGTATTATGTTGCAAACGACGTCGTAATCGTGCGGTCCTTGTAGCTGACCTATCCACAGTGCCATCAGCCTTATACATCGTGTCTTCATCATGAACGTCTTCAACGTCATTGTTGTTGTTATTGGTGTTCATATCATTGGTTTTGGGAGCGGTCTCCAACACAACAACCTGATCGATTAACTTAGAGACCCGCTTCTCCAACCGCTCGATGCTTTCTCCAATGTGAAGCTTGCTGACCGCATCAATAACGGCTCTGGTGATCGTCTCTGCCAAATCACTCTGAGCAGCCTGCAAAGCCTTCTGGAGCTGCTCATGGCTCACGCACTCAGCAAATTGTGAGAATGAAGCCATCTCTCCGTCGTCACTTCCGCCATCACAAACACCAAAACAGGAAACAAACAGTGAAGGTTATCCCTACAAAACAGCTAAGCAGTGGTGTCTCTCAACAAAGCAAAAGGAAACTCTTTACAAAGGTCTTGCAAAGTTCTGGAAAGCAAAGCAAAGGATACCAGGGAGGTGTGTTCCATGATTGCAAGGGTCACAAAAGAACCTATGTGCTGTCCAGAAGAAATATGTAGAGCTAAGAAGGCCAGTTATATATATGTGAGTGGCACACAAATCAAAAACAGATAGTAAAGCTGAATGAGTGCCCAAGTAACTTGTCCCTAGTTGCTGGTCTAAGTATGTCCTAGAACAGTAGTGATAGCAAAGTAGAAACAAGGAGACAAAGGCACACAGGTGATAACAGGGGGCTAAGTGCAAAACAGCCAAATCCAGAAATTTCAGGGGGCTAGATGTAGCACTAGTAGAAATTCCAAATTTCTTTTTTTTATTTTACTTTTTTGATATTTTTCTCCAACTCACCAATAATGGGGGAGAATCCACAAAAAATTTTAGCTCAAACAGAGCTAGGATGTGGCCTACAGAAAATCTTGAAGTTGTAGAAAATGTCTGGTTTAAACATGAATGAATTTTTTCTTTATCTTCCCGATTTTTTTTGAATTTTTTGACGAGGGCACACAGGGTATGCTCAACTTTGGGTCAAGAATCTCCTATAAAAATTTCAGCCAAAACGGACAACCGAGCAAAAAGGTAATGCCCGTTTTACCGAAGGGGGTTCGGAGTCGGTTTTCCAGAAACCCGAGGTGGGTTTGGTGTCAGGTTTGGAATCGGGTAGGATTTTTTTTTGGCGGTGTGGAGGCAGCGGAAAGTGGAATTTATGGGGATTGGTCCGGGGTGTTGATGGTGTGTTTAGGGTGGCATTAGGGTGGGACTAGGCTAGGTGTGTTGATCAATCAACCCTAGCACAAAAAGCCAACAAAGCAGAGGATGGTGAAGGGGATGGCGGCTAGGGTTGCAAGGGAAAACACTACTGCGACAAAAACATAAACTAAACCAGCCACTAAACAAGAACTAGGGCACAACTCAACACTATGGACTCTAAAATTAAAATATGCAAAGGCTAAACACGTGGTTATGGGCGGAGGGAAATTTTTTTGGGCTTTTCTGTGGACGATAGGATGAACACAAAATGAAATTAACTAAGGATAGTGCAAACCTAACGGTGCACCTGAAGCTCTGATTACCACTTGATGTGGACAAGGGTTCCCGATCTTCTGAAAGGTTCTGTATATGTTGTTTTGGTCAGAGACGACACATAAATCGATCTGGCTTCAGAACAGCACGTTCTAAACCCCGCAATCGCAGCACGATGTCTCCTCTAGTTATCAACCGTCATAAAATGATTGACCTCACCGAGAAGGCTAATCCCTGCCTGCGAATCAAGAACACAAGCAAGAACAAAGAAGAATGCAACACAATTGTAGATGTATTATGAATCTCACGAAGTTGGGGTCTCACAAACCGTGATGACGGCGAAACTGTTATGAACAGAATAATCTAAGCAAAACCCAAACCCTAATGGTGCGGAGATGGCTGTATATAAAGACCCTAGGGTCATGCAAGACCCTCTGGACACGCCCCTAATTGGGCTCAAGTAGATCCAAAGCCCAAAGGCCAAAAACAGGCGACGCAACACCAAAACAGATTCTGGACCCTCTCTTGTTTCGAGGATTCTTGATGACTCCGGATGAATTTTGACATGAGACCGGCGCCATTGGAAAGGTCTTCTTCTTATCTTTCCGTTAATATATAGAACGTCCAAATACGAGTCTGTATGCGTCCTAGGCATTCATTTTAGTGCAGACTGGTCCTGAGCCCTGAAACAGACTCAAAATTGGTTTTGATTGGGCCTCCACCTTGGCTTCCACATCCTTGCTGGTCCTCCACATCTCCAAGTCCTTCTCCCATCATCTCCTGGTCCTCTCCATGGTTCCTAATTACAATATAATCATTAGGTAGCAAACCATTCTCAAAAGTGACATATGATGAAGAACGTATGAACGAGATCACCTCTAAATTTAGTCGTCGTGCACGAGCTCTAGTCATTGGACCTTGCAAGTCCAGAATTGGAGGAGTGTTGCATGTATCCTTAGGAGTGATATCCTCATCACCCTGTCTCCTCTGCACCGCACACCTACATAGCAATCATACCTGTCAAAACTTGAGATCGGCAGTAAAATGTATAGGGCTATGTCGAGACTAAGAACTACGATGGTAACACAAGACGCCGAGTTATACAGGTTCGGGCCCTCTTAATGAGAGTAAAAACCCTATGTCCTGTGTTCTGTATATTGTGTTGATGTTATGAGACTTGTCCCTTGATAAGGGGTACCCTGCCGCCTTATATATCCGATCGGCAGGGGGGGGTACATGAAGAGTCCTAGTCGTAACCCCTTAGGGTTTTCATAGAAAGTCTATCTCTACATGCCTTGCACTCCAAGTTGTGTCGATCGGCTTCCTTGTTGATGAAGTACCCGGTCGGCTACCGATTTAGTCTTGTATGAGGATACCCGTAAGGCAAGTATCCCACAGCAGCCCCTGAGTGCTTCCTAATTTTGAGCTTCAACTCTCCAAACGATCTTCAATGTAGATCATAAATTAGGAAGACCTCTTTATCGAAATTCCTGATAGATCTGGTGCACCGGTTAGGTACACCTGATCAGGTGTAGCCCCCGACTCTTATATAATTTGGAGACTTAACAAATAATGCAAGAGTCTAATTATATTAGCTCTTATTATTTCATATATATTTTACTCAAACCATCAAGATTGAGTCTAATAAACGTCTGGCCATCAAACCAGTAAGTTAACTTGCAAAGCTTCAGCCTTGCTGACTGATTATTAAATAGGCCGAGTGACATTCACCATGTCCGAGTGACTGGTCGGTCTGAATTTTATGATTTCAATCATATTCAATTCATGTGGACCAATATGACATCAATCATATAATGGTACTAAGCTAAATGACATCAGTCATAATACAGCCTTTCCCTAATAATTAGTCACTCTAATTATCCATAAGTCCAATTTCGACAATTTGGTTATTGACTTCAATCAATACCACAACCTTTGAACTTATATCCATATGACCATCAAATCCTTTGCTACATGATCATCAAATCATATAGATATGGCTAAATAATTTTCAAATGATCAAAGAAGCCCCCGAGCTATATTTCTCAAGGTTTTTAGACCCTAATCATATTTTAAGGCCCTTCATTAATCTCTGCTTAAGCAAAAAACGTCACCACTGTACGGCCCATCCCGGCCCATGGGACCCTTAGGTCAAAAAGTGGGAGTATAAAAGGCAGCGTCGAGTTGACTTTCAGTCCACGCCGCACTTGCGCACAAACCTTTTGTCTTTCTCGCGCCTCCTCTGTTCTTGACTCCTCAGCTTTCCAGCTAGGGTTAGCACCGCCACTTTCGGCTGCCGCAGATCTCGCCATGCTTAGCCCCCAAGCCTTTGCTAGGGTTCAGCATTCGATCCGCCACGCCCGAAACAATCATCACCATGGGTCACAAGAAGGTTTCCACCTCGATCCCTACCACTCCCACTGCTGCCGTCGCGTCCTCCTCATCAGAGATCGATATCCCGGAGCAGCTTCGGGAGTTCTCGAAGAGCAACCTCTCCCAAGCCGACATGAATCAGATGGTGGTCGACGGCATCCTTCCAGAGCAAGTGCGAATCGACTGGAAGGTACCCCGTGAATTTTGCCCCATCCCTATTTATAAGGAGATAGTTGTATTCCGCTCGTTCTTCGAACATGGCTTTGGAGTCCCCTGCTACAGCTTCTTGCAGGGGCTCCTTTTCTTTTATGGGATTGAGCTTATCAACCTCAATCCCAATTTCATCCTTCACATCACCATCTTCGTGCACATGTGCGAAGCATTTCTGGGAATCCTCCCCCATTTCAATTTATTCTGCTATTTGTTTGTCCTCCGTCCGCTGCTGACCAAGGACAATCAAGTAGCTATAGGCGGTGGTTTTACTGTGACAACCCTCCCCCTGTTCTTGCCGATTTCACTGGTGCCAAGGCGATTCCTCTAGTGCAATGGACAGAGAAGCCTGATTCGATCGATCCTCAGGTGGTCACTCTGTTGAAGAAGATAGCCGACTTGAAGGCTGAAGGTATTGACGGAATTACCATTGCCAAGAGCATCATAGTTCGTAGAGTGCAGCCCCTGAAGCTACAGAGTCACCCGGCCTGGACCTACATCAATAATGATGAAACCAGGGAGGTGCCTAATCCGCCGAATGGTGAGCTCCATAAGAAACGCCTGTCAAAAATGTTTAAAGGAGATATCTTTCAGGATGACTCGCTGATCAAGAAGGCATATAACAAGGGCACTATGTGGGCCTGAGTAAGCCTCAGTCTGCTTTGAGCAATCCTTTATGTTCTTGTATTCATGCCCTGCTTGATATTTTGATTCCTGTGCAGGTTTTAGATACTTATATTTCTCATCCTCCGCTCCCTCCGACCGATTCCGAGGGACCGGACTATGTTGAGAAGACGCAGCAGACCAGCACCGGAGGCTCGAGCTCTTCTGCAGGCGCTCGTCCTGACCCAGTCTCCACCCTGCCTCCCCCCGGTCGGCGAGTAAAGAAGACCGTTGGGCACCGACGGCAATATATAGGAGATCAGAATGATGATGAAGAGTTGTCGTCTGCTGATGCTGGTCATCTCACCCCCACTCCCTCCGACCGACCTTCAGGCTAGTCGGAGCCCCCGAGCCAAACTTAGAGTGATGTTGGGAGGGTGGATCAGACCGACAAGGCAGAAAAATCTTCCCAGAAGAGGAAGGAGACTGATTTTTAGTCGACTTCTTCGAAGAAGAGGTTGTGCAGAATTAAGCTCAAGAAGGCTCCTAGGTTAATTCTTTACCCTTATCCTCCATGTCTCTTATTGCCATCCGTAACACATCTTAATCTCTTCTGTATTCATTTTGACAGTGGTCGGATGAGTGATTCTCAGAGTGCCCAAAAGTCCAGAGACACTCGGTCTGGACCTCCTCCTCGACCGACTGATGTACCCAAGTCGGTCGGCAAGTCATCAAACACGTTGACCGAGGTGCATAAGCTAGTTGACAAGGCAATTCCTGCCCCCATTCCGGCGCCTGTACCCCAACCTACTACTGCTGTCGTCCCTTCGCCTCTTAACAAAGGTAAGGCGACATTATCTGCAGATTTACTCGGTCGGCCTGAAGCGGAGGACGTGGAAATCATGCATCAACGCCGAGAAGCTAGCAAGGTACTTCAATACTTTGCTTTTGCTTTGTCTTAATCTTGCCTTTAAGCTTAACCCCTTTCTGAATACAGAAAATGTATGCTCTCATAGAGAGAAAACAGGCTAGGGTGGAATACCTTGAAGCCGAGACTTTTGGTATGTCCTAAATTCTTTGGTCTTCAAGTCTTTAAATAAGACTAACACTTTGCTGATGTTTTGCTAGTCACCGGTCAGCAGCTTGCCAAAGCGCAGAAGGAGATTGAAAAGTTCTAGACCGACCAAAGAGAAATGACCAAGGCCTTAAAATAAGGCCGAGAAGATTTAGCTGGTAAGATCACTCACCACCTGTGTTTAAATAACCAACCAATCACTCTAGCGCTAAAGATTCAAATATTTGTCTTTTAGCTTGTGACCAGAAGGTTGCCGACCTGGAGAAGTTGACTTCTAATCAGCAAAGGTTTGTCAATGCCTTAAATACTGAGAAGGAAAACCTCTCCAAGTCTGTCGAGGACTAGAAGGCCGAGATCACTCGGCTGCAGAAGGAGCTGAAGGAGGCTGACGCCAAGATAAAGAAAGCTAAGACCACCTCCAAATCCTTCAAATGTAAACTTGCCAGTAAGCCCTTTGTTATTTCTCACATCTGCTTGATTCCTCTTTTGATCATACTGACCAACAAATTATCATTTGCAGCTCTATCTTATGCCGCTCGAAAGGCAATGGTCTATGTACATGCCGACCGAGTGGAGTAGTCTGGCCATTCCTTGGAGTACTTGCTGGAGCATGCGTCGAAAGATATTGCTCATAACACTCGACGAGAGGCGACCGAAGCCGGGAGTCAGGTTCTGGCTATTTGTCAATCTTGGTCTCCTGCTCTGCCATTGGACAAGATCAAGGAGGGCTTCAACCCAGACTTGACTGACGACCAATGCCAGTTGCTTTTGGATTCCATGCTGGAGACTTCCCGAGCTTTGGTCGACAATATAGAGATCAATCCGACCGTGCCTACTCCTCCAGCAACTCCTGAGGTTGAGCTTTGAGCTGAATCTTCCTCTCCTTCAAAGGAGCTATAAATCCTATAATATTAGAGATCATTAGCAATATCTATGTAATGAAACAATGTTACCTGTATGTAATCTAGTTTCATGCTTATCAACTTTAAAAGATTGATAAAAATGTCATAAGTATGTTTCTGTCATTGAGAAACTCAAATTGTATCAGTCTGCCTTAACATTTTAGGTTGTGACTCGTAACCGCGTAGCAAGCAGAGTCGACCAATCGATACATGACCTCTCGCACTTTGGCTCTGGGTATAGTGTAGTGGTAGTCTGATGTGCAGTATAAAGTATATAACCATAATGTATAAACGTTAGACCAAGAAAATGAAGACCGAATACAAAGAGAAGAAATCGGTCAGAAAGTAGTCCAAAACCAAAATACGGTTAGATTGAAGTGGGACATTATTACTAGCCCTCTGGCTCGATTGTTTAATAAAATAAATTAAGGAATCGAGACAATATAGAATGAAAATCATCAAAAAATCTTTCATCAAAAAGACCGAAGTTTCATTCATGAATAATGTATAAATATACAAAGGAATAATTAAGTATAGAAATGATGTAGCTAATTTATCTTCCAAGAATTTGATATATCATCGCCGTCTTCATATATTAGTCGGTAAGCCCCCGGGCGAGTGACTTCCTTCACAACATATGGTCCTTCCCACTTTGGAGAAAGCTTACGCTGGTTCTTCGTTAACTACACTCGACGAAGCACTAAATCTCTAACTTGGAAGTGGCAATTACGTATGTTTTAATCATAATAACGACGTAAGCCTTGTTGGTAAAGTGCCGACCGAAATAGAGCGTGATCACGCAACTCCTCTGCTGCAATCAAATCAATCTCTCCATTCTCCTTAGAAAGTTGTTCATCATACGCCTGAACCCGTGCCGAAACAAGGCTGACATCGGTCGGCAGCATAGCCTCTGAGCCATAGACCAATGAGAAAGGTGACTGACCAGTTGCCCGACTGGTGTTTGTGCGAAGCCCCCAAAGAACTGAAGGCAATTCTTTGACCCACCGACCGGCATAAGGCTTAAGCCTGTCGAATATACGAGGCTTCAATCCTTGGAGAATCATACCATTGGCCCGTTCGACTTGCCCATTGCTTTGAGGATGAGCCACTGATGCAAAGTGGATTTTTATTCCCATATCATTAGCAAAGTCACGGAAATCCACTGAAGTGAACTGAGTGTCATTATCGGTAATGATATCATGAGGAACCCCGAACCGAGTGAAGACATCCTTGACAAACTTGATAGCCTTTTTTGACATAATCTTGCCAACCGGCTTTGCTTCAATCCACTTGGTGAATTTGTCAATAGCAACAAACAGATAAGTGAACCCGCCTGGCGCCTTTTTGGAAGGACCAACAATATCGAGCCCCTAAACAGCAAAGGGCCAAGTCAAAGGTATCATCTGAAGTTGTTGTGAAGGCACATGCGTTTGTTGAGCAAAGAATTGACAACCTTCACACGTCCGAACGACCCGGTGTGCATCTTCAACCGCCAAGGGGCAATAAAACCCTTGCTGAAAAGCTTTGCCGACCAAAGTCTTGGAAGCTACATGATTGCCACATATCCCGGAATGAATTTCTTCTACCAACTTTTGGCCTTCTGGTATCGAGATGCATCTCATCAAGATGTTTGAACCTCCTCTTTTATAGAGCTAATCTCCCACTAACAAATACCCTCGGCATCGGGTCTCCAACTTTCGTTGCTCATTAGGATCCGAAGGCAGCGTTCCCTTATTCAAATATTGGATGAGTGGGTCGTGTCAATCAGTCTCCATGTTGTCATCACCAACGAGATCAGTAACATCACTCATTAATACATCCGACCGAGGAGAAATCGTGGGGGAATCTAGAGTGTGTAAGAAAACACCTAGCGGGACCACAGACCGGGATGATCCCATTTTGGCCAATTCATCAGCCGCTTGGTTATTGTCTCGAAGAACATGCGTGAACTTCAATCCATCGAATTTGTCTTCGAGCTTCCTTACTTCTTGGTAGTAAGCACTCATATTGTCATCCACATAGTTCCAATCCTTAGTGACCTGATTAATAACCAAAGCCGAGTCACCAAAGACATCAAGGCGCTTGATGCCGAGTGACGAGGCAATACGCAGACTGTGTAGAAGGGCTTCATACTCTGCAGCGTTGTTAGACGCGCGAAACATCAACTAAAGGACATATCAAAGCCTCTCTCCAGTGGGTGAGATAAACACGACTCCCGCACCCGCTCCTTGTAATTGAAGAGACCCATCGAAGTACATTTTCCAATACTCGATGTCTTGTGCAGTAGGTGGGTTTTGAATCTTTGTCCACTCAGCAACAAAATCAGTTAGCGCTTGTCCCTTTATAGCTGACCGAGGCGCGAACATGATGGTATATTGACCAAGTTCGACTGCCCACTTGGCGATTTTGCCTTCGGCTTCTCGGTTGCGTAGCACTGTGCCGAGTGCGAAGGAGGTCTGGACTTCGATCGGATGAGCTTGAAAGTAATGCTTCAACTTCCTGGAGGTGAACAACAATGCATACAACAACTTCAAGATCTGTTGGTATTTTACCTTAGAGGCGCCAAGGACCTCACACACAAAATAGACCAGGTGTTGTACTTTTTGTATATGCCCCTCTTCTTCTCGGTCGACCGTTAAAACAGTACTCACAACCTAAGTTGTGGCCGATATGTAAAGCTGAAGTTTTTCTCCTGGCTCTAGAGGCACCAATACTGGAATGCTGCTAAGGTAAACCTTCAACTCATCCAATGCCGACTGCGCCTCTGCGGTCCAAATGAAGTCTTCCTGCTTTTTAAGCAGTCGGAAAAGTGGTAACCCTCTAACCCCCAGTCGGGAAATAAAGCGACTCAAAGACGCCATGCATCCGGTCAGCTTCTATACATCCCTTTGAGAATTAGGTGGCCCCATACCAAGGATCACCTTGATTTTATCCGGGTTGGCTTCTATACCTCGTTTCGAAACAATGTAACCGAGTAGCTTTCTCAAAGGAACCAAAAAAACACACTTCTTAGGATTCAGCTTTATTGAATAATGCCTTAGATTGTCAAAGGTTTCTGCCAGGTCAGGAATAAGCTCTTCGATGTTCCGATTCTTGACGACGATATCATCAACATACGCTTCTGCGTTCCGACCGATCTGAGCAGCAAGGCAGTGTTGAATACCTCGTTGGTAAGTCGCACCAGCGTTCTTCAGACCGAAGGGCATTGTGATATAGCAATAGGCGCCGAAGGGTGTTATAAAGGAAGTTTTAATCTGATCTTCGACCTTCAGTGGGATCTGGTGATAGCCTGAATAGGCATCTAGAAAGCTCAAGAGCTCACACCCGGCTATCGAGTCTACAATTTGATCAATACGAGGAAGAGCGAAGGGGTCTTTAGGACAGACCTTGTTGAGTCGTCCTTGTCACCATCGTCATTGGTCTTGTCTTTGCTATTGCGCCTCGGGGGATCTTTGGCCACCTTGAGCGTAGCTGTTGCAAAACCCTTCAGTCGATAGCAATCCTTTGCTTTGTGGTTTCCCTTTGGGTGCCAAATGCATAGACCACTCAGCAGCTCGTCCGTGGACGGTTGGCTTGTTCGAGGGTTCTTCTGAAGTCGGTCCACCGTGTGAACCACGTTATCAGGCTTCCTCTTCTTGTCCTTCTTGGAGGACTCGGGCTTGTCCGACTGCTTCTCTTTGCCTTTTCCCCGGATGTCATCCAACGCCGACTCACCAGATGCGAACTTGTCAGCGATCTCGAAGCACTCTTGAGCGGTTAGCTTGAGGTCATGATTCCTCCGACCAATGTCACGAACCAAATCATCGCTACTGATCCCTCCTTGGAAGGCGGCAATGATTTATTGGTCCAGGACATTGGGGATCTCAGTCTTCTTAGCGCAAAATTGCTTGATGTAATCATGAAGAGGTTCGTCGATCTTCTGCTTGATCCGAGTGAGGTCGAAGTGGTTGCCTGGTCGATTGCATGTAGCTTGGAAACTTTCTATGAGCTTCCTATTGAGGTCTCCTCAACATGTGATTGACTCCTCTGGAAGAGATGTGAGCCATATCCGAACAGCTAGATCCAGGCAGACCGGGAGGTAATTAGCCATTACATAGGAATCACCTCCAACCAGCCGAATCGTCGTGCTGTAAAGCTGCAGCCACTCTCGGGGATTGGTCTGACCATCGTATTTTTTGATGGGGACCGGCTTGAATCCTTTTGGCCATCGAGCTATGCGAAGCCTAGGGATGTAAGCCTTGATGCCATCGATCTCATCGTCGGTCGGCGTCATTGACCGCCTATGCCAGTCTGGAGACGGGGTTGCACGGCGACCGTGTCGCGGTCCAACATCATCATCATGTCGACGACGCCGATGGACGTTATCATCATTATTACGCCGATCCCGATCATCTCGTCGACGTCGGTCATCACGGTTGTGCCTTGGAGGAGGATCTTGACGGTCCTCTTGTCGGTCGTCCCGTCGGTCATCCCATCGGTCGTCCGTTCTCCAATCACGACGCTCTTCCTCATAGCGTTGGTTGTCCCGAGTGCGTTCTTCATAGTGAGAGTTGATGGTATCTCATCCATCATGGAGGCTGAGAGAATTTCTCAGATCTTCATGCCTTTGCCGACCTCACGAAGATACGTGACTAGAGCTTGTGATCGACTGAGATTTTGCGGCCTCTTGAGCCGCAGCCACCTTAAGCATAGCCACCGCCTTCTGCATCGCAGGGGTCTGATAATTCACGTCGACCATTAGAGTGTCGATCAAAGTTTTGGCCCCGGTGATTTTATTCTGAGGAGTGTGGTAGACCTTGACGCCATCCACTTTGAGTTCTGTACCGAGATCCAGTCGGCGTGCGTTGCATGAACCGCGTGACCCTCTTGGTCGACGGTGGTGTCCGACCAATAAGTCATCAGCTGGAGGGTCCTCCTCCTGTTGACCTCCTTCGGCTAGTTGATTCGGGTGGTCATCAACGGGGTTATCTTCATGTTCACCGTTTTGGTCACCATCCTGGTCTCCATCGGCGGGATCTGCTATATCCACCATGTTGACAGTATGGGATATGGGTAAGTGGATCTGACCGAGTCTTCACCAAAAGACCGATCCGATCTTGAATCGTTCCCGAAGGAAGGATCTTCTTCCTCAGATCCGAGTGGGACCAACACGGGGATCATGTCAGACGAACTCGATGATCATGCCATGGAGACGGCTGCGGCCGAGTCGGATCTATGGTTTTCTAGACCTAGGGCTCTGTTGTCGCCGACTGTGAAGTCGAGTGATCTAAATGAGATCTTGAAGTCCGGTGAGTATTGGATGATGGGAATTTTGGCCATCATAGTCGACGGAGAATCCTGGCAAGCCTTGTCCCCTACCTGGCGCACCAACTGTCAAAACTTGAGATCGGCAGTAAAATGTATAGGGCTATAGCCGCGCTCTTTATGTCTTTGTCAGCAGTTGAGTATCCAGGAACATGGCAGGGCCATGCTCCTCTGTCTCCATGCCCATTTTTAGACCAGAGAGGTCAACATCCTCCTCGCGTCGATCGACGCTTTCAGTGAGCCTATCGGTGCTGTCAGGACCGTCGCACCGATCGGTGCCAGGTGTGCGCCGATCGGCGCAGGGCCTCTTTGCTCCCATAGGGTGCTCTGGATCTTCTGTTTGTTTTCCTGACCGTGTAGCTATTGCCTTCAATTGCTCAGCAGACTTCGTATTGCCAGGAATAGCCCCTTTATTGCCTTGAATGGCTTGCGTTAACTGTCCCATTTGTTGCTCCATAATCTTGGTGTGCTTCAAAATCTGCTCATTGGAGCTCCCAATTTCTATCACCTTGTCATTAATTCCCTCAAGGACACGATCAATCTCCTTGAATTTAGCTTGATTGTCCTTGTTGATCTTCTCTTGAGCTTGAAAGAACTCATGACATTGGAGACGAAGTGGGATAGAATTTTGCATGGATGAACTAGGAGAGAAAGAACTCCTTTGCTGCTGATATTAGGGCTTCCATCCACTATTCTTCATATATTCTAGCATCTTCATCTCTTCAGGGCAATCTTTCTGCACATGACCAAATTCTCCACACTCACCACAAGTGGAGCATGATTCCGCTAGCTTGAGAGGCTCTTCTTTAGGGATATGAAGATTATTGTCCAACCTCCTTTGAATGGCGTTGAGGCGATCTATAATCAAGTCTTCATGAGTCCTCTCAATCACACTCTTCGCCACTCCTTTTGAAGGTTGCAAACTAGCAACTTGATCAAATTCTTAGCTTCGGTGGGAGTTTTTGACATGAATGAACCTACAGCTGAAGCATCCAAGTGTTGATGAGATAGTTGATTCAATCCTGTGTAGAACCTCTCAATAACTTCTCCAACCATCAGACCATGATGAGGGCATACATCCTGGTACTCATTGTATCTCTCCTATGCTTCTCCAATGCTCTTATCAATATTCTATGTAAATCCAAGAATCTTATTCTTCAAAGCTTGAGTCCTACCAGGAGGGAAGTACTCGGCCAAGAATTCAGCTGCTAATGTGTTCCACACCGTCTTCACTGGGTTTTCCAATCCATTGTACCATTGCATGGGGCGTCCAACTAGAGAGAAGGGGAACAGCCGCACACGTGCTTGGTTTCCATCCAATCCCGCTATCTTGAATGTGCTGCAAACCTCATTGAAGTGTTGCGAGTGATGATTGGGATCTTCCGAACCTGTGAACATTGTTGCACCACTATTCCAACATATCTCTCCAACTGATACGGAAGTTGATCTTGAGCTTCTTGGAAATCTGTCTTGACAATATTAGTCAATTAAGGCTTGAGACGATTAAACATAGGTAACTCTGCCATCTCCTCTTCTTCTTGATCTTGAATTGAGGCTTCTACTATGAATAATGCTCGAGGTGTGGTGCGGGCTGCTTCTCTAGCTAAATCTCCAAGTGACTTGCTTCTCTTCTCCGTTGTTCTCTTCTTATGAAATAGTCTTTCTGGATCATCAGTGTAATTAGAGGGTTTGTTTGACTTAGGACCGTCCATACCTGTTAGTTTTACTTAACAGAATATATGTACTAAAGAGACGAGTAAAATTAAGCACAATGACTAGACATTAATACATCAAACAATGTTTAAAACCCCGCTATGGTCCCCGGCAACAGCGCCAGAAAAAGGAAGCTTGTTGGTCGTAACTACGCACCCACTTATATACCGCAAGAGGATGGTGTACGATTGTAACACTTTTTCCCTTGAATTGAGTATTCCAAGGTTTATTGAATCCACTGGGACCTTAGGGATAATTAAAAAAAGTTAATAGTAAAAGATCTTGTCAAAGCTATTGTCGAATTTAGGTTGTATGAGGGGAGACTGGCTAGCGCAAAGGTGCGCCAGATAGCAAATCTATCGTCGCGCTGATCGGCGCAGGAGTTGAGCCGATCGGCACACTGGTGAATCTATCATCGCATCGATCGGTGCAGGTGTTGAGCCGATCGGCACACTGGTGAATCTAAGCCAAAGTGCACCAGATACCTTGTAAGCCAGTAGCCAAGTATCTACTAGTGAGATCATAACCAAAAAGTCTAATCAAATAGCATCATAATGGGTAACTATATGGATCAATGAAAACCTATAATGAACAAGACCACCCTGCTTTCCGAGCGGCTCTCGATTTATCATTGCCGAGAGGAAACCCTTAATCGCACGAGTATCTTACCCTACTCAACAATCCAATAGTACTGCGCAGGCTTAGTGTTGTCACCGCTAAACCACACTACTAGCATCATCAAGCAACCATACCAATACAATGTCCGAATACTATCCTAATCACCACGATCAAGATAATATCTACTTACTTAGCCTAGAACTAAGCAATTGGAATAAGCACATGCATGATTATAGAATCAAGATAGACAAATCACCAAAACCGTCATCAACATATTCAATCATCCTTGAGATACATAGAGTAAGATTCATCCCCGTCGAGATGGCCTACCTTGACGGATCAACTCATAACACCAATGGTTTTTGAAACTCAACTAGAGATCTATTCTAACGGGGCAAGCCCCGGTGGCTCTAACTCACGGATCTGTTGTCCCTCTGTTGCCTCTGCTCTCCCTTTGTCATGACCAGGGTTCACAAGTATTTATAAGGGTTCTACTCGTAAAGGACTCGGTTTCTAGCAAATAAAGCGATTGCGCCGATCAGCGCAAGCCATGTCTTCTCGGGTTTCTCTCCTCCGAGTCGGTTCCTCTGTCTTCCACAGTGGCCAAGTGGGCCTTTTTCTTCGAGATAAAGTCTTTTACTGCACCTCGAGATCTTAAAGTTCCATAAATCTTCTAGGCAAATATCTTCAAGTGTTTTGCGTAGATAAACTTTCATAAACATGTGGAATGGACCCCGGTCACTTCTATGGGCCAAAACACCCTTGCTCTGACCGGCTCATGGACTGCGCCGATCGGCGCACTGGGCTTCTTCAGTGCTTTTCATCGGTTCTGGATTCCTGTCCTCTCTATCATCACTTTAATCACCAATTTTACCTGTTTCTACAATAAAGCTTCAAAATAACGCATATACAAATATATAGACAATATCATAGGTAAATGGCCTAAATTAGTATCAATTAGGCTCTAATTGGGGTAATATTCACATATAAAAGGGGCACTTGGGGAGTGCCAACACCCAAGAACAAGTTTTCACGCACACAGGACAATTTCTGTGATAAAAAGAACAATATCTTTATTAAATCAATAAAATTATTACAAAGGTGACTTGTAGGTCAAAAGTAAAAGATTACATTGCAGCGGAATAACTATGCATTGGCGTCCAACAGCTCCCACAGGAAGTCGACCGGAAGACCGCGTGCCTAGACTCCTTCATCGTCTTCATAGTCTTACCGTCATTCTCCTATAGCTGATAGAAAGATGGTATAGCGCAAGGGTGAGTACATGTCGTACTCAGCAAGTGGGGGAAAAGATGACATGGGGCTAAAGACAAGGAAGGCTTATAAGGGTTTCATTGCATGAGATTTTAATTTCTAAGCATCCTAATTACTAGGTGAGGTCATCCCAACCATTAATCCATAGGGTACTATCCAAACCATGTCCAATCCCATTCACCAACCAACCATTCCCAACCATTCCAACTCATAACCAACTAATCTTGTGAGGATTCCAGGCCGCTCTTGACCGTGAGCATGGCTGTCATGATAGTTTGATACTCTGCAGAGTTTGTACCACATTACCCACAAGTCATGATTTCGTCCCCTGTTGCCAGGTGGACTAGAGTCTCCATGTTGCCATGACGGCCAAGCACTGACACACTTCCTTAGGTGTGCGGCCAGGAGATCACTACGAGGCTTTTCCAACGGGTCTCCCACTACATGCTAGCCACTAAGGTTCCACTCTCGTTCATAAGTGATAGCCCATCACTAAGGAGCTCATCACCCCAGGAGCCCCCTCTTGAGCCATTCGGATACAAGGACAGTCCTCTCAACTTCCATTCCCCGCTCCACCAAATATTGCACCAATACTAGGAGAACTCCTAATTAATTAGTCAAGCTGTTCCATAGCAGCCTTGTGATGGCACTGTTGTCCTGGGTCATCACTCCAAGAATCGGTTCCTATGATCTACAACAAGCCTACCACCACCAACCATGTGCCTACGGAACCACATCAATTCCATCCGGCTTGCATTGATCCCTAAGTCCATGTTGCTAACATAAATTGCCATTCGACCCATGATGTGACATAGTTCATAAATCAAGGTTGATTTTAACCCAACATCCCACAAGCAACCAAAGCATTATCTACCCACAACCAACCAACCAACTAGTTCAAAATGACAAGGAAAAGGACAAAGCAATACTAGGAAAACCCTAACAATAGGTACCCATTTAGTTGACACAAGCATGCAATTACTAAAATAGTATTCATAATAGGATCAAAATGCATCAAGGACACTTACCTAGAAATGGATGTTGCTACTCAGGTCTTCAATTCACGCTCTTGTGATTCCAGGAACAACAAGTTCTCTAATTAACATCACACAGGCATGACATGCACACAATCATATAAACAAACTAAGAAACAGTACACCAAATAATAATAAACTACTTTAAAATCAATATCAAAAGATAGTACGCATTTCTACGATCACGTGAGCGAAAGAATCAACTAAATCGGGGTTACGAGTAAAAAGTTACGAAGGTTTGAAGGTGTAGGGTTAAAATAGAAAATTAGCAATTACTGTAAGACAGTATAAATAAATAATATTAATCGCTATGATTGTGTTGGTGCAAGAATTACTTAGATCCGGGTTACAGTTGAAAAGTTATGAAGGTTTGAAGTTTAGGGGCTAAAATAGTAAAAACAGATAGGTTTAGGGACCTAAAAGTAATTTAAGAAAAGTACAAGGACTTAATTGTAAAATAATAGGGTGAAAATATAGTTTATGAAAAGTTTAGGGACTAAGACATAATTTATAATAAACTCAGGGACTAAAGTGTAAAAAGATAGGACTAAAATATAATTAAAATTAAGTATAGGGGTGTTTCTACAAAAGTACAAGGTTAAAATATTAATTCAGAAAGGTATAGGGGGCTTTTTTATAAAAATACAGTGCTAAAAATAATTAAAAGCAAGTTTAGGGGTCTAAAAATAATTAAATAAAGGTTCTGGATAAATATTAGGTCTTAAATCTAATTTTCACAAAACTCAGGGGCCTACACGCAAAAATCCTCACATTAACCAGGATTTAAATGAATTGAAATAAATCAAAAATACCGTGGACCAGGTTCATGGTTCTGTGGACCCTTGGTCTACTGGTCCACGGTGAGCCCATTACATAACCCGAAAGGGTATGTAATCTGGACCCTTGGATTGATATCCAACGGCCAGAGAACAAGGGCGGGGGAGGTTGTCGCCGGTGGCCATCCAGGTGGCGGCGCTGCGGCGGGAGTTCACCGGAACGGCGCTCTGGCGGCCGGAGCTCGGTGCGAAGGGCCTCGGGAGCGAGAGGATGACACGACGGCTCACCTAGTTGGGTCGCGTAGAAGAGGCAGGGGTCGATGATGGCTCTCAGCGACAAGCGGCGGGTTGAGGTCTTCGATGACGGTGAGGAGGGGTTCGAAGGCGCTCGAGTGGGGCAGAGGGGTAGGGGTGAGCGCGAGGGCATGGAAAGGAGGTTGCAGCGCTGGGATTCAGTTTTTTATAGAGGGAGGGGGCGCTAGGGTTGCCGCGGTTCGGCTAGGGAGTAGGAGGCGGCAATGGCGCCCCTTTCCAAATTGGAGTCAGCGGCGGCGATACAAGGAAGGGAAAGTGGGGGCAGGGAGCACGAGGGATCGCGGGGATCACGCCCGCGGTGTCGGGCACGCACGACGGTCAGCACGGAGGCGCGGGATTCTAATGCGAAGGGGGAAAAATGGCATGTGCGCCATTAGTGGCTGGAGCTCGGGCATGACAGGCGGGTCCCACCTGCCAATGGGAGGAGAGAGGGGAGAGAGCTGGCGCATTCTAGAAATGTGCCTCCTGCGCAGGGGCTTGGTGGGCCGAGTCGGCTCGTGGGCCTGGCAGGCCGATTGGGGAGAAAGGGGAAGGACGGAGGAGTGAGGGGTGGGCCGAATTCGCTGGTTTGGTCCATTGTTGTGGTTTCTCCTTTTCTTTTTTTTTCCCTTCTATTTTCTATAACCAAACAAAAATAGATTTCTAGTCGAATTTTCAAATAACTTTTTGCACACAATAAAATACTAATGCAACTATGGCAGCATAAATGCAACAATAAAAATAATAATAACCTAAATTAATTTATTTAATTTAGAAAATAGTGCTTTTGCCTAAAATAAATTATAATTCTCTAATTATCTAATTAATTTATAATAAAATTTTAATCTATTATAAAACAAATGTTGAAATTTAGTGGAATTGGGTCACAAACCAAAATTTGAAATTTTGGGGTGCGACAGCGTAATTTCACTTGATAGAGATGTTCATCTAGGAGTAATTTAGTCACCCATGCAATTTGGTAAAGTTTTAGTGGCTAAATCTCAATTTTTAGTGGATTTCGGGTTTGTTTCTCCCTCGGTCGGCACTGTCGGCGGCCCCCATCGGCACTGCCGGTCAGGAGATCTCCAAACCCTAAGTGACCATTGCAGCAGTCTATTTGAACTGATCGGCACTGCCGATGTCAGTCATCGGCACTGCCGGTTCGGCCAACCAGAGAGCAGTTTCACTCGGGCTGCTTTCTGTTTGACCCACTGGCACTACCGATGGATCCCATCGGCACTACCGATCAGGGCAAACAGACAACAGTTCTGTAATGTTTTATTGCAATCTTTTCACACCACTTCTCCTCTCCTTGACAAATGCCAGGTGGTAAATGACAGAAGCATCCGGGGACTCCCAGTGTCTCAGATGCGGACTTTGACCCTGACGCCTCTCCCATTGCTCGTAGGGGTGGGGGAGGCAAGCGGGGCCGAGCCAGAGACTACGGCCAAACCACCTCACGTGGTGTTGGCCTTGGGCGTGGCAAGGGTAAAGGAAAGGCCCTCCCACCATGGGAGCCTACTCCTGAGGATGAGGACAAAGATGAGGATGAGGAAGAGGAAGAGGAAGAGGAGGATCAGCAAGAGGATGAGGAGGCTGAGGAGGGTGCTGACGAGGATGAGGAGGAGGGTGATGGGTCTAGGGATGAGGTTATCCATCAGCCTATTCATGGACCCATGCGCTCCTCCATCACATATAAGTTGTTGGCACCACAGGTGGATGAGCAGTTCAAGATACCAGTGGCTCCGTCCAAGGATGAGATGAGAGAGTACCGTCACACTAATCCCTGGACCTAGCCCAAGCACCCAGGTATCTCAGATGTCAGATTTTGGGACTTGACTCAGGTTGCTTGGTATAAGAACATCTTGAAGAAGACCACACACACAGTTGCACCCATGAAGTGCATTGACTGGGACAGGATAGCTGCAGCAGGTGATCCTATATTTCAACTGATCCGCTCAAAGTGTGACAGGAGGAACTTGACAGATATCATGGGCTTGCACCAGCACTAGAATGACGAGATCATAGCCCAGTTTGACTCTACTCTGTGGATTGAGATTGATGAGGAGAACCACATGGATTCTAAGTTGCACTGGACTGTTGAGGGTAACCGCTTCACTGTCACCTACTTCAACTTCTCTCTCATTCTTGGTTTTGATGAGACTGACAGAGCGAAGCCCAAATCAACCATCTTTGATCCTCAGGAGGAGAGTGAGTTGGCCTTCATGTATGATGCCCATTATGCAGACCCTAAGCATGGTGTTGAGTTCGGATCTTACCATGGCTTGAGGCCATATTTTCAGGTTCTCAACAACATGCTCAGAGTGACCTTGACTCCTAAGGTGGGAGATCACACACATATCTTGAGTTCCACCAAGACCCTGATGTTTGCTATGAGAAAGGGAGCAGAGCCTTTTAGTGTGTTTAACTTCATCTGGACAGAGATTCTCTATAAGTCCTATACCAGTAAGGCCTCCTTGATTTATGCTCCTTACATTATGAAGATTATTCTGCATGTGGTGGGCTGCCAGTTTATTTATGATCACAAGCATCCCTCAGTCACATCGAAGAAGTTTCCTCTCATTGCATCTCCTCCACACGGTGGTACTCCTCCTCCTCCAGCAGCAGATATGCTTCAGTCTTTGACAGCAGCAGTGGGAGAGGCAGTCGGTCCTAGTGCCCCGTCGTCGCTCTTCTAAGGTCACCCATGCTATCAAGTCGATGTTCTGTATATGCCGGGACACAGCAGTGGCAGTTAGAGAGCAGCAGTAGGCTCTCTATCAGATGCAGTCTGACATGAGGACCCTCGCCGCCTTCACCAGTATTGAGCTTCCTCCTCCAGTTCAGTTCACCCCTCTGCCAGACATGAGTACTTATGATGATCCCTGGGGTATCTACACTTAGGCTACATAGGTTGTCCAGCAAGCAGAGGATGATGATGAGGATGATGATGATGCTACCTCGGATGAAGCTTGAGCTGTCTTTTTTTCCTATTTTTGGTGTTGTGATGCCAAAGGGGGAGAAGAGTTCTTAGTAGTTTTCATTTTGTGAGTTGTGAGAGTGATGGACAATTTGTATTTGTTTGCTTTGTGATTTGTGGTTTGTAAAACTATTTTCTACTGTTCTTGTAAACCTCAATTTGTGTTTTTATGAGTTCTTGTGCCATTCATGTCTCTTGTGATGATGTATTGTTGGTTTTCTCTTTCCAGATGCATTTGTGTGAAAATACTCGTCATATGCAATGTGAAAATACTCATCATATGCATTGTTTTTTTATCTTTTATGCTTAATTGTTGCAAATTGACTCACATGCACAGTGTTAGAGTGAGCTCTCACACTTTCCTTTAAATATGTGCATTGTTGTTGTTGCTTATTATTTATCTCATGTACACACTTAGGGGGAGCTCCACATCTTTTTCAATATCATAAATAATTCTTATTGCAAATTTCTATGAAATTTAGTTGTATTGTCATCAATCACCAAAAAGGGGGAGATTAAAAGTGCATCTAGGCCCCTAGTTTTGTTTTGGAGATTGACATCAATACAATTAAGAATGGACTAATGTTTGCATTGAGCATGTGTGTAGATGACTATCTCAAATCGGGCTCTCTGGCTGACTGTGATCGGCAGTGCCGGTCAAGGTCTCCAGAGACCACTTGTCTTCTCTGTGGCTGCCTCACCGGTAGTGTTGATGCTCTGATTGGCAGTGCCAATACGGGCCGAATCCTTGTCTGCAGATCTATGACAGTGTGTCAGAAACCCTACCGGCAGTGCCGATGGCTCGATCGCCAATGCCGGTGCGGGGCGTCCAGACAGGCCTACGACTCTTTTTGAGGCCTTTGTATAAAAGGCTCTCACCCCACTTCGTGCCTCTCTCTCTCTCAACCCAAAAATCATTTGGCACTTTTGAGCTTCACTCTCCTCACTCTCCCTCTCCAAGCTAAAGTTTTATCGTTTGAGCTAGGGTTTGAGTGAGCCATTGTTTCTTAGTGTGAAGAGCACCATTCTAGTCTTAAGCATTGGATTTGAACCATCTTTGTGACTTGTGTTTGTTACTCTTGGAGTATTGCTCCTAGACAGTTAGCGGTGCCCATAGAGCTCTCAACTTATGTGGTGACGCCTCGGGAAGTTTGTATTACCCTCCCATAAGGGAATTAATAGTGGAGAACTCGAGCTCGATCTTTGTGGTCGCTTGAGTGAGAATATGGTTGAAAGAGACCCGGTCTTTATGGACTTCTCAACAGAGACGTAGGGTTCTCTGTGAGTCTGAACTTCGATAACAAATCTTGTGTCTCCATGTACTCTTTTATTTACTTGTTGTTTTATTACTCATTACCTAGGGTTTGTTCTTGTCCTTGCTTAAATTGCTAGATCTACTTGTGTAGGATTGTTTAGCTATTGCCAATACCTTATAGTGCCCCTTTTCATCTGTTGTAGTTCCTTTCGTCAACTTAGTAACTGCGAAACCAACTTAGTTTATCTTTTGGGCGCTTTCTGTTGAGTTTTTGGCACTGTCGATCCAGCATCAGTAGTGGCCATCGACACTACCGATCCCATCCACCGGCACTACCGGTCCTACTGATAAACTTGTTTAAGCCTAATTTTATAGAATTTTTAGATTTGACTATTCAACCCCTCCCCCCCCCCCCCCCCCTCTAGGCAACTTTCACCCACGCCGATGCTCCAGGGTAGGTTTGGGCGCCCAAATCTTGTAGCTCCAAGGAGCCGCCTTTGATCTGACCAGATTACTTCTTCCTCTTGGAAAACAACAGGATCCATATCGAGGGCAGTAGTGGGAGGGATGGGGTATCTCCAGCATCTCCGTCGTGTCCATGCATTATTGCCATGGATCCAATAAGGTACCTGGGAAACATTTGCTTCTATTTCATTTAGTCTTTGTTTTGATTTTAGGGAATTATTTGGTTTGATTTGCGGTAGGAACCATGGATTTCGAGCTGCACACAGCCATGACTGATGAAAAGGCCGATGACTACTCATGCCTTCTTGCCGACATAGACGAGATCATGGTCACCCTGGCCTGTTACTCTGGTCAGATGCATGCTATACTGTTATAGTGGTATGAAAGATTCCACTCTGCTAAAATGCTCCACTGCATTGCTTTCTTTTTGTTATTAAGTGCAACCACGACAAGTTAATTATTAAACATGAAGAAATTGTGTGGCTTGTTTGATAGAAATTAATTAATTTAAAACTTGATGTAGGTAACTCTGATATGATGGAAATTGTGAATGTGGAATTACTGCAAAATTGTAGTATATACAATTCACTCAATTAAAAAATTAATTTTAATTAATTTTGATTTTTTTCTGTTGGAGCTCATTGATTATTATCTATTAAAAAATATTTATTAAACTTTTTTAAAACTCCTAGGAACACACGAGCATTTTACTAACTAGTCAAAACCCAGCGCGTTGCCGCAGGTCTGCGGATTGCACCATAACAATACTTAGATGATCATGTGTGTAGGCTCCTAAAATTTTACTTACCTGGGATTGAGACTTGAGATACTCATGAACAGTATTGTCTGCTATAAACAAAGTTAAGTTGTGTCAAAAACTTACTTTTATAAGACAAGAAGAACATTTGGGATACATGCTGATTATACATTTAAGCATTCAATATTAACCTGGAGTTAACATTTTCCTACATTTACCACGAGCATTTGATTTTGATGTCTCAGCAATGGCTGAGTTTGCTTCAGCGGGTGGAACACTAACAACATCATCAATTGAGTAAGCCATATATTAAAATTATTATTATTATTGAGCGAAACAGAACTGACAAAAATTCCAATTACTGAACATCTTACTAACCTGAAGCCAAACATGTTGGCATCAGTATTTTGCGTTTATGGTAAGCATTATGTACAAATGTGTCATCATGACAGGACATTTTCCCAAGGTTGAATAATGATCAGCAATCACAGAAACTCAGCTAAAAACTGCAACCATCCAATTCAAAAAATAGATATGGATTGTACACATCGATCGAGGGTGAGGCAAAAGATGACCCGTTGACTTAAAACAGGACAACACACATAGGGACTGCAAATCGCTATGAGAGAAGGAAAAACAAATGCGTGGAATGAAGTAGGAGATGGGGATAACCTAGCTAGGGGCAGCTTGGTCTTCAATCAGGCACAATAGAGAAAAAAAGACCTAGGCGGAGGACGCTGCCGCCGGCAACGCAATAGCCTGAGCCGCTGCCGGAAGAGCCACCTAGGCGATGTCGTCGGATGGGTCAGGCTGGGTTGCTATGAGCGCGCGTTCGTGGGGAAGATGCAGACGGAGGTTGCGTCGAGTCGTGGAGGAAGGATCTGATTGCGAGGGGCCTGGAGAGAGGGCGCTACCGCCGGTGCCGTAGGAGTTAGAGCCACTGCCGGAGGAGCCACTTGAGGTGATGCGGTGATGCCGTCGGACGGGGCAGGCTGCTGGCTGGATCGCTGTGAGGACGCCGTTGTGGGGGAGATGCAGGCGAGGCTGCGTGAAGCCGTGGGGGAAGAATCAAGAAGTCTCGTGAGAAGAGGACGATGGACGGCTGGATGTGGAAATCGGACGGGCTGGAAATAGGAAGGGACGGGCGGACGGATGGAGACCTTGCACGGGATCGGACGGCGCAGAGCGGACAGCGGGTTACTGTTGCACTGTAGATGGACAGTTGGGATGGAAAATAAAGACTTTTAGGCCTTGTTTAGTTGTTGTGGAATCAAATTCACATGTATTAATTATAAGATATGGATTGAGTGAAATCATATGTGTCATTTAATCTATATGAAATAACAAATTTATGTCATGGTTTCATTCCCGGATTCGAAAGGCTGAATTTTGTTACATGCGTTGAAGGCATGAAAAAATTTAGTTTAAACTCGATTTCATATCATGCTAAGCTGAACCGAACACTTATTCCATACCAGATCGAATTTTAAACCACATTTAATCAATATTTAGGGCTCCTTTGGTATAGATTTTTAGGAAAACAGATTCTGCTTTCACTTCAGTTTTTATTAAAATAGCTTTTGTGTAAAAAACAACTTCTCTACTAAAACAGCTTTTTAAGGTGTTTGATAAAACAACTTCTACTCATTCTTGAATGGAGAGGTGAGAGAAAAGCTGAAAAAAGCATTATTTTATAGCTTTTTGCTTCTAGTTATTTTGAAAAAATCATTTCTCACATCTAAAACATCAAAAACGCTTTTACTAAACTATTTAATAGTAATTCTTAAAAAAATAGAAGTAGAAGCTGTTTTAAAATATATACCAAATACCAAATATGCCCTTAGACTCCGATCAATACCAAATAGACTAAACGAACAAGCCCTTATATGATTCACTGAAGATACATTTGCACGCTCAAAAGACGGTCTCGTACGGAAACCCTAACCCTACACCTGATCTCCCGAGCCCCGACTCTGAACTGCTCGATGTGGTGATTCCGCCCACCGTGCCGATGGCTCTGGATGGCCAGGCGGAGCGACGGGACGAGGTCCAGCAGGCGGCGATAGCGAATGGGAACGGCGTGGCGCCGCCGCCGTCACGGCCGGCCGGTCAGCCAACAGCGGCGACGGCATACGCGGAGCGGCGGTTGCGGCTGAACCCGAACACTGAGCACAAGCCGCACGACTACAGTGACGTGCGAGGCGAGTATGCGCCGGCGGTGTACAGCGCCCTTGAGCGGCACCTCCCGCCCAGCCTCCTCGAGGCCGACCGCGATGTTAAGCTACACTTCATGGGGGACATCCTAGCGCGCTACTGGCCCCAGGGCGAGCGCAACAAGGTCCGCCTTCTGATCCCTCCTAGTAGGTACTTAATTTTATATGTATGCCGATATGCACATTGCCCCGATTCGTTTTGATGGATTGTTTGTTGGGATACCTTAGTATCCTGTTACTCGAGAAATTGTTGGGAAATCACACAACCTATATCGCTTTGCCTGGTTGCTACAGGTAGGGAGGTGAGAAATCAGTCAAATGACAGTGTATGCATGTGTTAGTAGCTGACGATTCATCAAAGCTTAATTTACAATTTGGAAATGCATTGTCAATGAAAGAACATAAATTGGATTACCCTCAGATCAATCTGATGAACAAAGTTTTTCCATCACTGTTCGTTTCCAAGCATTGAGTTAGACCTTGTCCTGGGTCAGCAACAGATTAGGTTCAGGTCGCATTAGGATTGATATTCACCTGGCCCACAGCTTTAGAACCCAATTGCTGGTGTGTTTTTGACAGTATATGCAGATGAGATGGCATGGTGAGGTGATGGGGATATCCCCAGCAATCAGTGTTCATGCCATTGGAGGAGTATATAGGTAGCAACTGGAGATTGTGGTGGTGGTATATGGGTTGGTGTTGTTGGTTGCTACTGTGTTATATTTGAGTATTTGGAAGTTTTCATTATTAAAAAAAGCACATATTGATGTAGCCTCAATTCCTACTCATGAACAAAAATACGTTTTACTTTTCTTTTGCAAGCATTTCAAAGCTCACCTGATTTTGTAGCTAGACCATTTCCCTTCTACTCCCTGTTTAATAAACCATCTTGCTACTCAGGCTCTCGTGTCTAAGTACTCTTCTTATTGCAGGTTCAAAGGCACAAAGAATACAGGCAGAGGATACTGCAGCTTTACAAGGTTTGCGTCTTACAGTTGCCTTAGTCTCTTTCTATATTACATTTGGAAGTGATGCTACTATTGTTTATGTGCACAGCTAGATTCGCATCTAGATATATGCAATCTGCGGTGATTTTTCATGTTTTGAATGGCTTGCATTGTATGGAGCTTTGTGGAGAATAGTTTTGCATCTAAAATTGTACAATCTGCAGGTTTTTTTTCATGTTTTGAAAGGCTTGCATTGTATGGAACTTCATGGGGAGTAGACTGTCTGACAGGACTTGTCTAGTCACATAGTCCACATCATCTGTTCTTCTATATTCTCTATGCAAAGTATGCTTTCATGCAGTGCACCAGATTGTTTTAGGCTTGTCCAGCGAATATGACATAAGAACTTACATGCCAAAGAATTCAAATCCGGCACGCTTTGCCGCTGCATGTTGCATGGATTGTTAGGATTCACATGTACATTGGAAAAAAAAACTGGGAGGTGTCAGATATACTGTACACTTATCATAAGGTCATCGGATTCATGCAAGGGCTATTTGCGTTGGCTGTATTAGCATATAAACGAGTGGAAGGGGCAACAACAGATGGGGAACATTTATGAATTGCAATGGAAGCCGAATTGAGGGTTTTTTTGGGGAAAGGGAAAATGTGCTTATGGAATAGGTGTACTTCCCTTTATGACGTCCTCACCAGTGGCTTGCTACCCATGTGTAAGCCTTATTGGGCCAATACCTCAGAGCACTGGGTCCCTTAAACGTGATATGGATTCGTGTTGGCAGAACATGATATTGAATTTGTTTAGTTGATGTTTGTGACTGCAGACTTATTTCCCTATTTTTCTCTTGAATATTATTTGGCTGTTTAATCCTATTCTCTTTTGGTTGCCAGCAATTCACTTGCATATATTTTTTTTTCCTGGCAGCCTCTTCATCATGAATTATACATTATGCATCCTTCAGAGTTCTTTTTACCAACATTTCTTGAAGCAATTAGGAGCAACACAGAAGAAAGCTTAAAAAGTATAATGATTGAACCAACTCCTGGTGTTTATTCGTTCGCTATGTTGCAGCCCCATTTTTGTGAGATGTTGCTGGAGGAGGTATGCTAAAGTAAGACCAAACAAACAAGCATTTATTTCTTAATTTGCTCACCAATAATTAATTTCTGCATCTTTGTAGGTAGACAACTTTGAAAAATGGGTCCATGCAATGAGATTTAAGATAATGAGGCCAAACACAATGAACAAATATGGTGCTGTCCTTGATGATTTTGGCCTGGAAGCTATGCTTAACCAGTTTATGGAACAATTCATCTCTCCTATTTCTAAAGGTTATCTGATTGTCACATTATTATTGTAGCAAGGAAACACTAGTTGTATTAGTTTGTGGTTGTCATATTAATAGTGTTCTTGGTTGATCTGCAGTTTTTTATCCTGAGGTTGGTGGAGGAACATTGGACTCACATCATGCTTTTGTTGTTGAGTATGGTAAAGACAGGGATGTTGAATTAGGTATGTTTCTGCATTATATGCATGGCAATCTGATATTCCTGAAGCTAGAAAGCCCTTTCTCTGCATATTTGGATGCACCGATTCCTTTGTTTCCTTAGTACTAGTTTTACTTTTCTTTGTTGATGGAAAATACCTGCAAAAGAGGTGTGAAGCCTATTCACAATTTCTGTATTCCCCCCTTTGTCTTCAGGATAGTAAATGAGGTATAGTTTTGTACCATATTGGAGTGAATTGTTTAGCATCATTGACAAACTAAAATAGCATGGACTAAGAAAGCACATTTATCGTACATAACAAATTTTAAAGGCCGGTGACTTCAGGCCAACTTTCTACCCTCCCGTGCATCACCTATAGTCAGTTCTTTGTCATTCCTTAAGTGATTTGTCCACAAAGAAATTAGTGAAAACTTGGAAATCACTTCTGTTTGCAGTTTTTCAAAGCTATCCTATCTTGCTATTCTTTTTGCTAATTTAATTATTCTTAACTTTCATATGCAATCAGTGGGAAGAAAAATGATTTAAATCTTAACTGTAAAGATTTGACAGTGGTAATACCTAAGGTGCCCAATTATGAAACAGATACCTGTTATGAAAACGTTACTGAAACTCTCTTCTGGGTAAGCCTACAAGCCTTCATTCTTGAAATAATGTTAATTGGATTTATTCTCACTAAAGTGTTAGTCTCTTAAACTCTTAATGTTTTTGGAAGTTCGAAAGCCCAAGTTGATTCCTGTGAGATGAAATGGCACATATTATTGCATACCATCATTTGAAGATTGTGTTCTGTTGTAACCAGTAAGCGGCTCCTAGGTGCTGCGCCCTGAGTCATCGCTTGGCACTAGGCAATGGATTTAAGTGGAGGAATACTAAAGCGTTAAAACGCATAATAAAGCATGCATAAATCTGCTTTTCTTGCGACCTAGAATCTTTTCTCCTCCCCAGCTAGCCCACATCAAGCACTGCACTCCTCTGTTGCCCGCCGGTGAGTCCTGGCCCCATGCTGATCATCGTCGTTCTGCCGGCTGCTGTCAATTTATCCTCTCTATCGGCTGTCCTGTCATGCCAGTGTTGTCAGATTCTTGTGGATCTGTTAGGTGCCAACAAATCAGGTTAATTCGAGCCTAGATTGGATCTCAGCGTTCCACCAGCTTTTCCCCTTCCTCTTGGCTGAAGCTCTTCTTACTGGTACAACTCGTCCATGATTTACTGCTATGTGCGTGGTGAGACTAGTCTAGGCCTCCAGGGTTACTCAGGGTCTCGGGTGCATATTTAGGCTATATGAGCCAGTTAATTGTAATAGGTGGAGTTTGAGTCTGTCTTCCTTTTTTTTCAATTTTTTTTCATATATGCCACCGTTTAATCACAAACGCCAAGAAATATCTAGGTGCGCGGAGCCTATCTCTGCCGGCTTTCAGCTTCTGCTTTTTTAAACATTGATTGAAATGCTTTTCACGACATTCTCCTCTCCTTTGCCTCACATTTAAAATTCTATGAAACCTGTATTTATTCTTAGGTGTAGTGTTATGTGCAAACTTGGGAGAGGCAGGGAAGGAGGCCGGCGACCCGGCTGGTCGACATCGGCGGTGTGGGGAGGTGGCGGCGGCGGCTAGGGCAGAGGCGGCGTGAGAGGAGGTGGGAGGCGCAGGGCAGGAGGAGGGCAGGAGAGTAGATGGGAAACTCCCTTCTAATTTCTTGGAGAGATCAATTACAATTGCCCACATGTATATGAGGGTCTTTTCTTGAGTCTCAAGCAAACCTAACATGGAATCCTAATCGAACTGCAATCTTATCTTTCCTAATAATTTAAACTTCCTAAATATTCTAACTAATCTGTCCTATTTTATCAATCTCTAATTCTAGCCACTTTTGGAAAGGGGAGCTGGGCTGCTCCCCCCCTGGCGTGCCGGCCCTGCCGGCCACAGACGCGCTGGCCTGCTGCCTCTAGGCCGGCCTAGCCCATAACACTTCTGCCCTCGCCGAGAACTAGCACGTCCTCGTGCTGGGCAACCATCCTGCCATGAGTGGTGATGACCGACGTCATTGGAGTCCTACGAAGCTTGATGAAGATAGTGAAGTTGCCGAGGACAAGGTCGGTGAGGAGGTTCTGGCGAGTACGATTGACGTCGAAGAAGATGACGTAGCTAAGGTTGCCAACGTCTCCAGCAGTGGCGAAGTGATATGAAGTCGGTGTTGGAGAAGAGCCACGAATAGCCGGGGTGCCAGGAGCTCAACCTTCTTGGAATGCCGTAGTCGAAGCAGATCAGCAACCGAGAGTGAGGCCACAGCCCCGCCAGGAATAGTAAAAGCCACCTGCCGAATGTGGAAGAGATCGTGGCCCGCGAGGTCGACGAAGCGAACATCTGCAGCCTCAATGCTAGTATTGGGCATCTCCTGCAAGAAGAGAATACCTCGTGGAAGAAGTGGCTCATGCCGAGGAAGACCGCGGAAACCCACCGCAATCTAACAAAGTAAAGCCTCCTCGCCATGCTTGAGGAGGGCGGCCAGGAGACGGTGTAGGCGAGCTGAAGAAGCCGCAATGTAGAGACGGCCGTCGAAGAAGATGAGGCCGTTGCGGAGACTCCATGCTGGAGCAACATCGCTGGAGGAGATGTGCGCTGCGAGGAAGGACAACTCAACGTCAGTGATGACATCGTCGCACAGTATGTCGTAGAGGCCCTCGTCGTCTTGGAGGATGGAGAGGATGTTGGTGACGCGGCGTGGTCCTCCCATGATGGCCACCGTCGCCTCCACAGGTGCGGGTGCTGTCCTTGGTGGAGAAGGGATAGGCGCGGGCTGAGGGTGGAGCATCGAGCCATCGCCCACCAAGAGTACGTGACTGTCGCCGTCGAAGGACATGCACAAGGTTGTGAAGTCCATCATGATTGGTCCTAAGGAGGCCAACCATGGTGTCCCGAGGACGAGGTCGACACCATCAGGCAAGTCCGCGGTGTGGACATCGATGATGAAGGTGTCACAGCCGATGATGAGCGGTAGCTGACGGTAGACATTGTGGCTCGTCACCCTATCTCCTGAAGCGAGAGTGAGAGCAAGCAACGCGCGACGAAGGGGGAACTGCATGTCGTTGGCGATGGTGAGGTCGATGAAGCAGTGAGTAGCGCCAGAGTCGACGAGGATGCGAAGCTCGGTGTCGAAGACGCGGCCCGAGAAGGGGAGAGTGTGCCCCCCAGAGCCTAGTAGCGCCATCAAGGAGTTGTCGTCGGAGATGTTGATGTCGATGAGGTCGCTGAGCATCTCGATGTAGAAGAGGTTACACTTGTGACCCCTAGAAAACTGCTCATCGCAGTTGAAACAGAGATTCAAGCAACGACGTTCCGCCATCTCCTCGGCAGTGAAGCGCTTGAAGGGCCGGTTGCCTGGTGTTGCCGTCGGAGTACCAGTCGAAGCGACGGCCGGAGCAGCTGGGATGCCTGGCTTGGCAGAAGGGCGAGGAACAGCAAGGTAAGCACGTGAAGTAGAAATGTTCTGTTTAGATATCTGGGCTGAGTACTCCGCTGTAATCTGAGCCTTGCGCTCGTAAGCACGAGCCCGGCTCATGGCTTCCTCCATATCAACGGGTTTGTTGAGCTCAACCTCGGTCTTGAGGGGCTCAAGAAGACCGGCAGTGTAGATGCTGACTTGCTGAAGCACCTGTAGGTCCCCAACACGAGCTACGAGCGCCAGGAAATTCCCCGTGTAGTCGTCCACCGTCGAAGTGTGCCGAAGAGTAGCGAGCTCGCCCAAAGGGTTGGCGCGTGTCGGGGGCCCGAATCTCTCGTTCATTAGACGAACGAAGAGGCTCTAGGAGGTGATGGCGCCGTCCTTAGTGTGGCACATGTATCACTGCTGAGCTGCCCCCGTCAAGTGGTAGGAAGCGTACCACACTTGCTCCGCCGGCTTGATCTTCTAGCCCTGAAAAAATTGCTCGCAGCGGTTCAGCCAGGGCATGGGGTCCTCCTTGCCGTCAAAGGTGGGGAAAGAGAGCTTGTGGTAGCGCGGAACGGCGAGGTCGACATCGGGCCGGAAGTGGTGCCTCCTCCTGCGGTGGTGGAGGGGTGCTGCCCATGGTAGTGTGTACCATGCTCTCGAGATCTTTGTCGGTGAAGTCGGTGGAGGGCTTGCCGTAGACCTCCTCGATGGCCTTCTTTGCGGCAGCGAGGGCTGCCGCCCGACGAGCAGCTTCTTCCTTCTCGCGAAGCTTGGCCTGGATCGTCAGGTTGTTGGTGAGGACCTCCACAGCAGCAATGGCCTCGACAGCGCGATCCATGGTGGAGATGCAATGCTTGGTCACCATTTCGAAGCCTTGGGCGAAGTCTTTGAAGAGGCCGTAGAAGGTCGGCATATCCTGAACTGTGTCCAGGAGCTTAGGCTTGGCGGGGATCGCAGCAGAGGATGATGAGGAAGACATGGTGGTGGCGGCGAGGATCGGAGTGTCCTCTGAATACCAAGTGTTATGTGCAAACTTGGGAGAGGGAGGGGAGGAGGAGGCCGGCAACCCGGCTGGTCGACGGCGGCGGCGTAGGGAGGTGGCGGCGGCGGCTAGGGCAGAGGCAGCATGAGAGGAGGGGGGAGGCGCAGGGCAGGAGAGTAGATGGGAAAATCCCTTATAATTTCTTGGAGAGATCAATTACAATTGCCCACATATATATGAGGGTCTTTTCTTGAGTCTCAAGCAAACCTAACATGGAATCCTAATCGAAGTGCAATCTTATCTTTCCTAATAATTTAAACTTCCTAAATATTCTCATTAATCTCTCCTATTTTATCAATCTCTAATTCTAGCCACTTTTGGAAAGGAGAGCTGGGCTGCTCCCCCCTGGCGCGCCGGCCCTGCCGGCCACAGATTGGGCGCGCCGGCCTGCTGCCTCTAGGCCGGCCTGGCCCATAACATGTAGCTATTGCCACATGTTTCTCTCACAAACTAGAGAGTATCTCTTCATACTTATGGTATATATATGTTTGATATGTGATTAAACCGAAAAGTTAGGGATGTAGCTTGTGGTATAATGGGACTCTTATCCCACTCTCTTAATATAATTAAAGTAAAAAAATTGAGTGTTACCATACTAGACTTTCCAAAGTGGTATCTAAGCTGAGTTTGTGATATATCACCATATGCTAAAAGATAAAGGTCTCCATTTTCATTGTTATCACTTTGAAGTATTGTAGATTGAGTATGTGGGCATACCTGAAATGAAAAACAATAGAAACACTTTCTATATTGGGAAAATACGTTCTACTTTTGAGTGTATATATGCAACATGTGACTAATCCTTTCGAGATCGAATATTGTAGTCTATAGTTTCTTAGTGCATTCTGTTAGTAGTATATAACTTTGGTTTCCTTTGTGAAATTTTCTGTATTGCCGCTGTGGAACCAAAGTATTTATTTCATTACTATTTTATTGCATTGAGATGTGTACACAAACTGGATAATCATGGATCTTGTTTTGAAATGTTCAATTTCCATGTATAGGTTTCCATGTTGATGATTCAGAGGTTACATTGAATGTTTGCCTTGGGAAACAGTTCAGTGGAGGTGAATTATATTTTCGAGGTATTCGATGTGAGAATCATGTGAATTCAGAGACACAGCATGAGGTATATTGCTACTAATTTCACATCTGCTTGACTGCCTGTATTTTATTTTCCTTTCTAATTTTATCTGTCAAGATATTAGTGGTTCTGTTGTTATCAGTGACGTGTTTGCTGAACCCAGCTACTTAGGGTGTGTTTGGTTTGAGGGATGGGACGGGGCAGGGCGATCCCATTTTAGCTGATGTTTGTTTCAGAGTCAAGTGGGAATGGGGCGGTCCCAGATAAGAATATTCCCCTCATATGTGGCATGAGTCGCCCCTCAGAATCGATCCGATCAACTCGTCCCACTTGGACGGCATTGTCTCCCGTTTTCTTCCATCTCCTTTCTGTGCTTGAAGACTGAGTCGGAATAGGCGCCGTTTGGCATTTGGCCCGTGTTGGGGCATGGATGAGGTGGAGGGCGGCGACCTCGCGGCGTCGGCGCCGGTGAGCTGCAGTGATGCAGGCACTCAAGCAACGGCGGTCTGCGCGAGCTGCTCCGGCGTGAGCGGGCTTCGTGTCGCGGTCGAGCTGCCGCGTACTAGCAAGCCGCGCACGCTGAGCGAGCTGCAGGACGGAGCGTTCGCGTCGTGCTGCGGCTCTGCGGCAGCTGAAGCTCGATGGCGCAGCTACACAATCCATGCATAGTGGGCGTTTGACAAAATGCTTGACTTGGCGAGCAACTAACGGACGTGAAGAGCTTGATCATCCTCATCCCCTTTGTCCTAATCAAACACAAAACAGAAATTGGGACCATCCCATCCCAAAAAACTGGGATGGACTCAACCCATTCCACTTTGTCTCCAAACCAACCAAACACACCCTTAAGTTATATGAATTTGGCATGACAGACTATTGTAACTGTTCAGTGGATGTCATATTATTATCTAGTAAAGAGCAAGGTATTTAGTTGACACAAATAAAGCTCAGGTAATAAGCTCTACAGGCTGATGGGAAAGAGGAAAGCGAGGAATAAGTTACAGATTAATAAAAAAACATAAATGTATGTTTCCTCTTACGTTACATTTTGACTCGTCATCACGGGATGCGTTGCTTAATATTGGGTTCATTATTAAAGATTAGTATTAATGGTATGCTGCACTTTTTAATGGTGCTGTGCTCCATATTACTATAGTTACTACCACATAAGTACCTCACCCAACAGAGGACATGTGATTTATGATGTCATCATGCTCGACCATCAAACTATGGGTTGCTTCATAAGTGTTTCAGATGGTTTAACTTAAGAGTATCTTAGAATTGGCGTTTAAACATACATGAAATGATAAGTTGAACATACATGAAATGATAAGTTAGTGTGTACACATACCAAGTTGGTGTTTCAAAGATGGGAGTAACTAATCTTGGGAGGAGAAATGATTTCCCAAGCCATTTTTTTCTGCTCCTAGCAGCAGTTACTCCAACATGCTTTTTTTTTACGCGAAAACAGTAGGAGAGGCTCCCACTGTGATTTATTAATAAAAGAAAACTATCTGTACAAAGGCCAAGAAGTCCAAGAAAGAAAAGAAGAGGATATAGATATATACAAATGCAACAGATCTACAGAGAAGAGGGAGAGAAAGTGATGGAATCTAGCCAGGAGAGAAGGTTGTCTCTATGTGCAAGAGAGAATCTATGGGACTGTAGTCTGACTTCTTGAAATGCCTCGCCCCAGGATTGGATAGTCGGCTGCTTGTTAAAATCATGCCATTATGTTGCTTTCATATGTGCCATGCTGCGATGATGAAGATTTCCATGAAGTATCGCACTGCTCCTTGTCTTTTTGCTTTTTGGATCCTTTGGAAGAACTCCAGGGATGCGTCCCAGGTTATGCCAATCTGGTTCCAACATTCAATGCTGTAGGTGCACTCAAAGAACTTGGATACTTATCCAATACGGTGCAGAGTATCGGATACTTGGATACATATCCGATAAGGATACGTGTTGCATACGTCTTGGATACATATCCACCAAGTATCCGAATAAAAATAAATAGCAGAAAATCGGATACTTCAGCCGATACGTATTGGGCCAGTTTGGCCTGCTAGGGGTTACGTTTAGGCCCAGTATTGGGCGATTCGCAGCCCACTAGATGGCTGTGTACTGGCTCTCCTGTCGGCCTCACATGATTTGTAGCATCTGTGCACTATTTTGTCATGTTAATTTGGGTTGTCTTATGAACTCTTAACTCCTGCTAGGCTTGTAAGCCCATATTATAGCTCAAATTATTGTTTTATTTTTTTAGAAAAATTAGAACGTATCCACATATCGTGTTTTCTAGAAAAATGACATATCAATGTATCCGTATCCGCCGGATACCGATACACGTATCTGTATCCGTGCAGTGTATATATGTTGCTACTGATACGTTGTGGTCCTTTGCATAAGAGTGCAGCCTGGGTAATTCTTCTTTGAGGTAGTGGTTGTTCCACACATCATGCCACAGCATGACTGTAGATCCGTCACCCACCTTACAAGTAGCAATTCCCCTGAAGTGGTTGCTGAACGACATTATATCTTTCCACCAAAAGGAACATTTCTTCACGAGGAACAATTCCTGTTGAGTAGTAAGCATGCCAGACCAGGTTCACCAACATGCTTATCTAACAATCTAGAGTGTATCCTTTCATACAGAGGGTATGTCCATGGAATATATGATCATATTAGACCATTCAAGAGTGGTACCAGTTACTATGAGTTGACCATACATGCAGTATGTGGACATTTTTTGGAAACTTTCTTATCGTACAACTTTTTATGCTTCTTTCTTCATTCAATCTGTACACACAGCTCAAATTATCTCCAATTGTCACTATCCATATAATGTGTATTTATTTTAGTCGGATAATTGGCACAGGAAATGTATGATTACTGCCATGTTCCTGGACAAGCTGTACTTCACCATGGTCGACATAGGCATGGCGCTCGAGCTACATCATCTGGACTCAGAATCAATCTGCTGTTGTGGTGCAGGAGGTACTGATCTTTTCTACAGTTTCATCTTTGTCACTCATTCCTTGTGTGAATATATATACTCCGTCTTTAATATAATCTTGTGTAAATGTGTTTCCCTATGTTTTATCTTCTGAAATTTTTTATTACAATACCTGGTGTACACATTCTTATGTTTGTTGAGGGTTTTGAGTGCGGATTGTGTGACCAGGGCTTCCTGTGTCCCCATTAATACTTATTTCACATTTGTTTAATGTTTCTAAAACTGGAAAAAAAAACATGTTTGTGGAACACATTATTGTATAAAACTGTAAAGTTCAGCATCATGTTCTGCCCACATGCCAATAAACAGAGTGTAAACCCATAAGTTTCAGGATGATATATTCTGTTCTTTTTCCTTTTGGAAGAGGTCTATTTTACTCTCTCCAACATTTCTTTTGTCCATTTGACAACTCAAACAAAATCTTACCTCAATTTACCCCCTCAAACAATTCAAATCCAGTGCAATTTACAACATTCTGCAGTTTGATTTTTTGTTTACTTATGATTTAAGGCTTAAATTTTGTGTGATAGGCCCTGACATAGTATCCTATGTTTAGAAAATTTAGTTATTGTTTTCAGGATTATTTTGATAGCTAGTATCAAATAGTGTCTTGAAAATAGAAATACAAAAATGCATGACAATATTTTTCTTAAAAAGTTATGTTATGTGGGGGAACAAACACGTGTCGTGTCATCAACACCAGCTACAAATCTGATTGGCAACCGTATTGTTCGCTGCCTGAGTCCGGCTGAGATGGAGGAGCGCCGCTGTCTTGGACTATGCTTCAATTTTGATGTGAAGTATGTGCGTGGCCACAATCAGACATGCAAACGCCTGTTCCTATTAGAGCTGACCATAACAGTTCTCAAGTTCTTGGCATAGCATAAGACCTGGTTATCCACGTTCATAACAGTTATCAATGATTGTTTAGCATATAGAGTATGATGTGATCTTAACATCCTGCAAAGTTTATATTCAGAACATTGCTTTTACAATGAGAAATGAAAGAGAAACTTCGGTAAGGTATTACACTGATTTGATGATTAGTTTGAGGAAGTAAATTGTGTCAAAATTTTCATTGGAGGGTCAAATGGATAAAGTGTTCCATGGATATGGAAACACTGTAATTTCAGTGCTGCTACTCCTATATCTCTACCCTACTCCAAACTAGTAGTAACGAGTGTGTGTTGTGGTGTATGGTTGTCTTGCTCCGCAAGCTGCTCCTGAGGTTGTTCCAGCTGGACACAGGTTAGGTTGGGGTCGTTCTGTTTGCTCTTTTTGTATTTAGGGAAGTATTGATGTAAGTGTTTGACAGTCATGGTGTTTGATTATACTTATTGGGGCATCTAGTCTTCCCATGTACCCTTGTCTTTCTTAATCAAATGACAGCGCAGCTCTCTTATGGATTCAAGAAAAAATGAACTTACCCCTTTCCTTTATTTCCTGGTATCAGTCATTCTTTGACTTGTGCCATCCTGTTGTTGCTATTTTTGTTCAGCCCAGGAACTGGCTTAGGAAAATACTTAGTGGAGTCAGTTTTGATGCTTTATTAGGACTTATTAAGTCTGCTTATCTAATGATAGCCTCAATTAGCCAGGTTAGTTTGACATAAGCTGAAGCCCATTGACTTCCCTTCTTGCGCTAGCATATTTGGGACCTCGGCAATCGGCATATGATTTATGAGATGATCTGAAGAAACACCTGTGACACCACCTGACTGTCTTTTGTAATCCTGTATGGTGAAGCTAAAGCCAGGACAAATATGCACACCATACTTTTTCATATACATGTTGCAATACATAAGAAAAAACATAAACATTTGAGGGTTCTAAATGTTGGAAGTTTCCTAACCGTTACATGGTCACACATACATTTTGCTATTAGTTTATTAATCTTTTAATAGTTTTTTGTCTGCATTCAATAAGCTTGATTGGTCTTGTCAAGTACTGAAGATAGCTTGATTGTTTGGAATCACGTCTAACAGTGACTGGAACTCTACCGAGACACGTGGG
Source organism: Eleusine coracana subsp. coracana (assembly GCA_032690845.1). NCBI lineage: Eukaryota > Viridiplantae > Streptophyta > Magnoliopsida > Poales > Poaceae > Eleusine > Eleusine coracana. The sequence goes on from CM064418.1 coordinate 38,083,231, forward strand.
CATGTATTACTGGCCTAGTGAAATAATGTTATGAGTGAAATAGTGATCCCTGGCTAGAGGGTGTTGTACAGTTCTCTTTTCGCTTTTACTTCTATACTAATAAATTATATACCACAGCAGGGGTTTGCCTTGCTGTATATCTTTCCAAAAATTGCTGTATGTGGTGAATGAAAAATACGTCCCATCCTAAGTATATGTTTACATGTAACAAAATACATGCAATAAAGAAATTGTAAGTGTTACGCATGAAGTGTCATTTGCATCAGGAACAAGTTGTCCCTAATAAGGGCCTGTAAGTGCTGGAACTAAATTAGTACTTGCTATATGTACAGCTCTGTGTTCAGGGAGATGAAGAAATACCAGAAGGATTTTTCTAGCTGGTGTGCTGAGTGCAAGCGAGAAAAGATGGAAAGGCAGAGTCAGTCTGTTAAAGCAACTAAGCTGGTAAATTGCTGTTTTTCTATAACTCAATTCGTTTACTTGTAATTCTTAACGCTTCATTATTGTTTCTTATGCAATTGCTTTTTTTTAAGGCATTTCTCAGGACTGCTGGAGGGACGATGATTTGAATCTCACTTACAGTATGTAATTTTGTGTATTAGTGAAATGTTTTTAGTATATGAAAACTCATCTGTAAAATCAAACTTTCTGCTAGAATGCTCTTTTACTGTGATCACAGGTGTGTATGTCAGGACATGAAACATCTATGACTTTTGCCTATGCGCAATATTTTGATAAGTTTAATGGTGCTGACGATTGGCGTTTGTATTTGGTGTCAAATAAATTTCTGTTTACATATCTGATGTGGAATTTGCTGCTCAATCCATTGTCAGGAACGAACTCGTGAGTGCTCTCAAAAAAGAAAAAAAAGAAAAAAAAGGAAACCAACTCGTGAGTGCGCGGGCAAATATTCTTTTGCCTCCGTTACACCGGTGAAGATTTGCACCACTGTAGTGTATAGTGGATTTTAGATAGTTTGATACTAGATCTTGGATTAGCTGTGTTTCTAGTGGCATCCAGCCAATTGTTTCATTATTTTTTATATTGTTTCAATCCATATCGTTGAAAGCAAAGTTAACAATGAGTTTTCCATTATATATCAGATGCGAATGAGCTCTAAAGCCCACCCTTTTCCTTTTGAGTTGATAAGAAATCAAATGGGCCTGCAATTTGAAAACTAACCCCACACTTGTTAGCTTGCTTTATGTTACAAGATTAAAATATAATGAAGTCGGAATAGCCTAACACCCTAAATCACAATAATGAATTTGAAGGCATCACGATGTTGCACTACATCAGTAATAAGATAACAAAGGGAAGGCGATAATAATATTTGATAAATAGAGTATATGGAAGCAAACAATATCATAAATATTAAACTAAAAAGTATATCCAAACTCAGAAGGTAAACATTTATTATTACAACACATGTGTTTGAGAGGTGGATAACTCAAGCCGCCTGTATACACGTGTTGCTACTCCCATCTCATAATCATGATCTCCAAGCTCTAATACCTAAAGTGGGTAAAAGAAAGCGTATAAGGTTTATGAAAATTGCTAAAGAACAATATAATTGTTAAAATTTAGAAAACTGTAGCGACTTCAATACTCGATCAAAACAAGCGTTCTAGTACCATCTCACTTTTGTATTATGACAAATTTGAGATTCAAATTATCAAGGCCTGAAAAACTAATTCAATTAACACTGCTAGGTAACCAGCGAAGATCATGATATCTTGATCCCACGGATTAAAAGACAAATGGCTTGGATTAAACCTAAGCTCAAACAAGAAGACAAAGAGCAAGAAGATCTGCTTGATTGTTACCTACATGAGATCAGGACTCTCTTCTCTCCCTACTGCACCAGGGCCATCTAATCTGCCAACAACGTTGCCTTGATGCCTCTCCTCCTACGAGGATTGCCTGGTAGCTAGGAGGACGCAAGATCTCATTTCCACAAATAACACTTTCGTTCAATACAATTCAGCGCATCACCAATTTTTCCTACTCGATGAAATCTTCATCACGCGTCATTGATTTGATATTCTAGTTATTATCATTAGAATTGTTAGTTATCCGGTAATTAGATTTTCTTTGTTTATCACGCGTCATTGATTTGATATTCTAGTTATTATCATTATAATTGTTAGTTATCCGGTAATTAGATTTTCTTTGTACCTGTTCTATCGACTCTGATTGCGATACTATCTTGGTTGAAACTGATCTATTGCAATTTTAGTAGGTTCTACTGATATATTTTAGATCTGTTATTTGAGTCACTTTATTGATTTTATCTATAAATAGGTTAAATCGAGCTCTATCTATCATGTTTGAATATTGTCTTGATTAAGTTCAATCTGTTCGAATTAGTAAGGCTGCATCAATCGATTTCTTACTGGGTACATAGGGTTAGATCCGACCTATTTATAGGTAGAGTCGATAGAGTTTTATCGGGACGTTTAGCCGATAGGTTATCACGGTTCAATCGACTTTCTGATGCTCATATTGATTATATTATTCACTTTGATAGTCATTTGTCCCCAAATTATAATAAGATAGTGAAAGTTACCTAGAGGGGGGGGGGGTGTGAATAGTCAATCTAAAAATAATCCTGAAAAAGCACTAAAGGATAATCAAATAACCAGGAATGACGGAACTTCCGTCGGGGTCGACGGAACTTCCATCACAACGGAAGTTCTGTCAAGTGACAGAACTTCTCACTACCCTTCCTCTAAACAATGAACAATGCGGATAACAAGGAGAAGGAAATACTAGCTTGGTAGAAGTGAAGCTAATATAATGTAAGCCTAGAATTCTTGAATGAAGACTAGCTATACAATCAATAAATGATACAAGCACAATAATATAAAAGAAATAAGCAAACACAAATATAAGAGCGGGAAAGTAAAGAGAGACACAAGAATTAATCTGAGGTTCGACAACCATATTAAGTAGTTCCTACATCCTCGTTGAGGAGCCACACAAAGTGGCCGGGTCTCTCTCAACCCTTTTCCCCGCCAAGCAATCACAAAGATCGTGCTTGGATTTATTTCTCCACTTGATTCTTTACCTCTGGAGGCGAATCACACCTTCACAAATGTCCTCAACTCACCACACAAAGTTGGGAGCTCAAGGGCGACGCCTAGCCGTCTAGGAGACCAAGTCTCCAAGAGTAACAAGCAAATCAAATCTTGATGGGGAGGGAAAGATGTGCTCAAGCTTTTGAGTGCATGGTTTCAATGTTTTTGTGGTTGGATCTCTCTCACTTTGATTTGAATCTCAAGAACAAGCCTAGGAGTGAGAGGGGAGAGCTCTAGCTAAAGAGTGAGTGAAATGGCAAAGAATCCAACCCTTCCCACGGGGAAGGGGCACTCTATTTATAGAGGGAGCTAAAAAACTAGCCGTTATAGTGTTTTCTGGGTCTGACGGAACTTCCGTGGTTACCCACGGAACTTCCGTCAATTTAAACATAGCCATTGCACGCGCCTGGGAGAGAAGCCAGATGTTGTGATGGAACTTCCGTCAAGGGGTGACGGAACTTCTGTCACTCTCGGTTTAACAAGGATCGAGCTCATAGAACTTCCGTGAGAGCCACGGAAATTATGATGACGGAACTTCCGTCAGAGACTAACGGAACTTCCGTCACTCTCGGGAAGACATCGGGTAGGAGCCCGACGCTGACGGAACTTCCGTCACCCTCAGATGGGCAGGGAGAGGGAACCCGACGCTGACGGAACTTCCATGAGAGGGCTCACGGAACTTCCGTCACTTTCTGTTTGGCTTAGAAAAGGACTGGTTTTAAGGCTTGTTGGCTATACTTCTCATAAAAACTATTTGGAGTCTTGAGCACACATAATTCCCTTCTTAACAAGTTTGTTTTACCCCCCTTTATAGTTCGGCATACCTATGACTCAAAAAGATAAATAAAAGAACTAATTATTGAAGAGCTTTTGAGTCCATATCCTTTCCTTTCCTTTTTGGGAGTAAACAACAAATTGTAAATGACTAGTTTTGATTATCTGCACATGTACTTCATAAACAAGTTAGCACACTTTTAATCTTTTGTCTTCGTACACCAAAACTAGCTAGGGGATCCTAGATGCATCTTCAATCTCCCCCTTTTTGGTGATTGATGACAATAGATTAAAAAGGATATAAAGAGGATAATCAAAAGAGACAAAGAGTAACATATAGTGGAGCTCCCCCCTAAAGGTATGCATGAATCACACAAACATGTGAGAAAGCTCCCCCTATATTTTGCAATGAGTGGGGTACCTAACAGTGTGCAAGAGTGAAGCAAAGTGATAAGGCAATAACCAAGATACAATACAACTTACAAAACTAATAGAAACAAGCACCACACATATCATAAGAACAATAGAGTTATTACAAAATGTTCAAATATGTTTCACACACAAAGCAAATAGAGAGGGGAACTAGTCCATAGGTTCATCACTATCCTATTACAAAGCCTCTGAAACAAATATCCTTTTCACTCATCTCTCCCGCTTTGGCATCAAAGCACCAAAAAGAATGAAAGGAAGAGGAGATAAGAGAAAGGTATTACTCATCATCATCGGTGCTTTCATCATTGTCCTCGACATCCTCTTCATCACCCTCTTCTTCTTTGTGGCCTTCGTCCTCGCCTTCCTCGCCTTCTTGTTCGTCTCGTGCAGCTTGTTCTTCGTGAGCGGGAGCGGGTGGAGGAGCAAGATCATCCCAATCATAGCCGACAAGTGGATCCTCAAAGACCGATGGCTCACCATCGGGCTCACACTCGGAGCCATCCGGAGACACCTCATGGCCTTGAGCTCTTTGGTCTTTCTTGTAGCGCCGCACTTGCTTCTTAATGCACCTCTTGTTCTCTCAGTTTTATTTTGCATTGAAGCAACAAGCATTCAAGATGCTCTTGAGCATAGCGGCAATGGGAGATGATGGACGGCGGCGAGGGGCCTCGGGGGGAGGAGCGGAGGATGATGCATGAGGTGCTGCTGCTTCTGCCCTAGCTGCCTTTTCTGCTGCTAACTCCCTCTGGATAGTCTCATGATGAGGGTGAGTGAGCTTGGGCACACGAGATCTCAAAGGCTGATGCTTGCACTCCTTCTCAAAAATCAAGCCAGTCTCAGTCTCGATCATCCTCATAAGATATGGGGCAAAGGGTAGCACCTTCCTTGTGTCCAAGGAGGCAGAGTAGATCTCCTGAACAGTGAAGTCCATCACACTAAAGGCTGCAGCTCTGTCTCTGAACCTAGCAAGAATGTTCCGGGAGTGCTCGACAAGTGAAGTGGCACCCAGCCTTTGAGCAATAGTCACCCGGAGCATCCTGTTGAGGGTGAAGTAGAAGTTGTGCATTCCATGAGTGGTTCCTAGATATCTTGGTTGAAGGTCCTCATACATGAATCTTAGCTCAGAATCCTTCAACACTGACTCACAAGAGAGCTGGTCCTTGTCAGCATCATCATCATCCTGGAAAAAGAAGAAGGCCAGTCGAGAGGGGGACACCACATACTGCACACCTTGTGTCATCCAATGAACAAAGCCTCGCCCATCAATGTACAAGGTGTAGTAGAACTGACAGATGACCTCCTCATTCCAATCATAGCTGAACCCTATGAGGTCATACACATGTCGTGCCTTGCAAGCTCCCACTATCTTATTGAAGGTTGACTCATCCTTGTCCTCCATGTACTTTCAGTCAATCCACTGATGAGTGGCCAACCGGTTCTTCCGGTTCATGTCAATGAGCATAGACATGTAGTAGTCTTGGTGAAACCAAGTGAGGAACCGGGGGTCACTTGCTTCCTTATTAGTCACAAGATATTGATTATGCCTCCTTGCAGCACTCAGGCCTTCGGCATCCTTCTTGTAGTCCTTGAAGACATAATGAGGTGGGTAGATGGGAGTATGAACTCGAAGGTCCCTCATAATGTTCAAAGACTCATCTCTCTTTGACTTGCTCTTATGTGGTTTGGGGTGTGTTTCCTTGACTGGCTTCTTCCCTTTATCAAGTGCCCTTCTAGGAGGAAGGGCGCCTCCTTGACCAACCAAAACTGTTTGAGCCCCTGAACTGCTTCCCTATCCTATCCTTCTCTTGATCACGACTTTTCTTCTCTTGGCCAGGGGTACGATATCCTCGTGGGAGGAGGGGGACTTGTTGGGTGAAGCTTGATGGTCCTCTTCACTTGAGTCCTCATGAATGGAGGGAGCATTGGACGCATTCTTGATGAGAACCATCGTCACAAGCCTATAATGCACCATAAAGGAGATAATGGGTCAGGCAAAGGCAACGGAAAGGACCAACGAACATGTAGAAGTAAGTGCACTGAACTGCAGATGACGGAAGTTCCGTGAGGTTCCACAGAAGTTCCGTCATGACGGAAGTTCCGTAAGAAAGTCACGGAAGTTCCGTCGCTTGCAGTTTGCATCTAAACCTACACATCTTTTGGATCCCGCTACAACTACTCAAATGCACTTAGAGAAAGATACTCTAGATACAAAGGAACCTATCTACCCAAGGGAAATCGAGACATTTGAGCATATTGACCAAGAACTCAAGAACGAGAGACAAGTTCGTACCTAGGTCAAGAAGAAGGAAAAGTGATGGGGATTGAAGGAGATCCCGGAAGTTCCGTAGGGGAGGAATGGAGTTCCTCCCAACTTGATGATTTCTTTTGGTGGGATCTCCAACAATCTTCAAATCACCCTTGAAGTCACCCTAGGGTTTGAGAGGAGGAGAGAGAGAGGAGAATAGAGAGAATGACCAGTTGGAGGAAGAAGAGGGAGGGGTCGTGCGACTTAACCAGGGGCTGACGGAAGTTTCGTCGATGGGCGACGGAAGTTCCGTCAGTCTCGGGTTGAGACGCGCCACAGGAGGGAGTCACGGAAGGTCTCACAGAACTTCCATGGATGACGGAACTTCTGTGAAAGGGTCACGGAAGTTCTGTCATTCTCAGTTTGGAACTAGAGAGAACACCTCTTCAACTGGAAGACTTTGAAGGTGACGGAAGTTCCGTGAATGGGTCACGAAAGTTCCGTCAGTTTCTGGAAAGAGGGCATAAGTTGCTACAAGTTTGAACTTATGGACAAGTTGCCTAAGGAGTATAAAGCTTGTCTCAACTTGTGAATAGTAACAAATCAACAGTCAAAACTATATTCACAAGTATCGACAATATGATCTAGTGATCAAAGAATTTTGTTTGAAAAAGCAAGGACAATATGAAATTTTGAAAGGATTTTGCTTTTACGACATTTTACAAGGTCAATACACCAATCAAAGCACAAGATTCTATTCCAGGTTGGATGAGTCAAGAATATTTAGTTCACTCCTAAGTTCACGAAACCGCTTCTCATCTAGGGGTTTGGTAAAAATATCGGCTAGTTGTTTGTCGGTTCTAACATAGCTAATATCAATATCCACCTTTATAGAATGATCTCTCAAGAAGTGGTGCCGGATATCTATATGCTTGGTTCTATTGTGATCAATGGGGTTATATGCAATCATGATGGCACTCTCATTGTTATAGAGGAGTGGAACTTTGGTCATAGTGTACCCAAAATCCTTTAGAGTTTGTCGCATCCAAAGTAATTGTGCACAACAACTTCTGGCTGCAACATACTCTGCTTCGGCTGTGGATAAGGCAACAAAATTTTGTTTCTTGGATGACCATGACACAAGGGACCTACCCAAGAATTGGCACGTCTCGAAGGTACTTTTCCTATCCATCTTACACCCGGCGTAGTCGGCATCGGAATAACCGACTAACTTGAACTTGGAGCCCTTGGGATACCACAATCCTAAGTTTGGGTGTGAACTAAATATCTTCAGATTCTTTTTACCGCCACGAGGTGACTTTTCTTTGGAGCACTTTGGAATCTTGCACACATGCACACACTAAGCATGATATCGGGCCTAGATGCACAAAGATAAAGCAAGGAGCCAATCATGGAACAATATACCTTTTGATCCACGAGTTTACCGTTTACATCTAGCCCAAGGTGTCCATTTGTCTTCATGGGAGTCTTGTTAGGCTTAGCATTCTCCATGTCAAACTTCTTGAGTATGTCTTGAGTATACTTGGTTTGACTTATGAATGTTCCTTCTTCAAGTTGCTTGACTTGAAACCTAGAAAGAACTTCAACTCTCCCATCATGGACATCTCAAATTTCCTAGTCATAATCTTGGCAAACTCATCACAAAAAGATTGATTAGTAGAACCAAATATAATGTCATCAACATATATTTGGCACACAAATAAATCATTATCAACTTTTCTTGTGAAGAGAGTAGGATCGGCCTTGCCAATGGTGAAGCCTTTGTTGATCAAGTACCCCTTTATGTGTTCATACCAAGCTCTAGGAGCTTGCTTGAGGCCATAGAGATCTTTGTGAAGCTTGTACACATGGTTTGGTTTCTTTGGGTCTTCAAACCCCGGAGGTTGTTGTACATACACCTCTTCTTGAATGGGGCCATTAAGAAATGCACTTTTCACATCCATTTGAAAAAGCTTAAAGCCATGGTGAGTAGCATAGGCAAGTAAAATACGAATTGATTCAAGCCTAGCTATGGGTGCATAAGTTTCACCAAAGTCCAAACCTTCTACTTGTGAGTAGCCTTTTGCAACAAGTCTTGCCTTGTTTCTCACCACCACACCATACTCATCTTGCTTGTTGCGAAAAAGCCATTTTGTACCTACAACATTTTTCTTGGGTCTCTCCACTAATGACCGCACCTTATTTGTTTCAAAGTTGTTCAACTCTTCTTGCATAGCTATCACCCAATCCGAGTCTTGAAGGGCTTGTTCCACTCTAAGAGGTTTCATAGAGGAAACAAACGAGTAATGATGACAAAATATAGCCATTCGAGATCTAGTAGTTACCCCTTTTTGGATGTCTTCTAGAATGTTGTCAACGGGGTGATCCTTTTGAATGCTTTGTCGTACTCGTGGATGAATTGGCCTAGATGCATCTTCTTCTTCTTGAGTGATATCATCTTGAATGTATCTATCCCCACTATCTTGAGCTTGATCTTGGTTGTTACCTTGACCATGATCATCATCATGATCTTGGTCTCTCCCTTGATCTTGTTCATCATGTGGCTCTTGTGGAGACGGATCATCTTGTCTTGAAGAAGATGGTTCATTTTGACTTGAGTTTGGGTCTTGTGGTCTTATCTCTCCTATTGCCATATTTCTTTGCATCACAAGGAGCTTCATCGCCTACATCACTTGGATTTACTTGCTCTACTTGAGAGCCATTAGATTCATCAAATTGCACATCTCGGGTGATTTCAACAACACTGGTGTCTTTGTTAAAGACTCGATATGCATAGACGTTAGTTCCATATCCAAGGAGAAAACCTTCATGTGTCTTAGGAGCAAACTTGGAGGATTTAGGTTTCTTATTTAGAATAAAACATTTGCTCTCAAAGACACGAAAGTATGAAACATTTGGAAGGTTACCGGTGAGAAGCTCATATGGTGTTTTCTTCAAGATCTTGTGAAGATATAATCTGTTTGATTCATGGCATGCGGTGTTGATGGCTTTGGCCCAAAAGGTGTATGGTGTCTTGTACTCATCAAGCATTGTTCGTGCCATCTCTATGAGTGTGCGGTTCTTCCTTTCAGCTACCCCATTTTGTTGTGGAGTGTATGGAGCTCAGAATTCATGCTTGATACCTTCTTCATCAAGATATTCTTCAACTTGTGTATTCTTGAACTCGGTTCCATTGTCACTCCTTATTTTCTTGATCTTCACTTCATACTCATTTTGGGCTCTCCTCAAGAACCTCTTTAAGGTACCTTGTGTTTCACTTTTGTCCTTCAAAAAGAATACCCAAGTGAAACGAGAATAATCAACAACAATTACAAGGCCATATTTGTTACCGCCAATGCTTATGTAGGTGACCGGTCCAAATAAGTCCATGTGGAGCATTTCCAATGGTCTTGTCATTGTCATCATTGTCTTGGATGGATGTGCCGCTCCTACTAGCTTTCCGGCTTGACATGCGCTACATATTTTGTCCTTCTCAAAAGCAACATCCTTTAGTCCAACAACGTGGCCACCTTTAAAGAGTTTAGAAAGATTTCTCATCCCAACATGAGCTAGCCGGTGATGCCATAGCCAACCCAAGGTAGTTTTAGCGACCAAGCAAGTACTTAGGTTAGATCCTTCTTTGTTGGTGAAATCAACAAGATAGATCTTGTCCTCAAGATACCCTTTGAAAGCTATTGAGGAATCTTTCTTCTTAAATATGGTCACACCATCATCGTCAAAGAGACAACTATAGCTTATTTCACAAAGTTGTGATACGGACATTAAGTTGTATCCTAGACCATTTACAAGATAAGCATTACCAATTGAAAGGTCATGGGTGACATCAATCCGTCCATGACCAATTACCTTTCCCTTGTTATCATTTCCAAATGATATGCCTCCACTTGGTAGATTGTCATGATCAAGTGTGAAAAACACTGATCTCTCTCCGGTCATATGATTTGAGCATCCACTATTGAGTACCCATATTGCACCACCGGAGGAGTATTCCTATAAGGGAGATCAAGCACGTGTTTTAGGCACCCAAGTTGGTTTGGGTCCCTTGACACTAGATACAAGAACTTTGGGCACCCACACACAAGGTTTCCACCTTGCATCATGTGGCCCAACAAACTTGGCAACTACTCTACCATAGTGATTACGGGTTAGCACATAAGAGGCATCAAAATCATCAAAGGATATGGTAGAGTTCTTGATGTTCTTGTTGACTTGGGAAGCATTCTTAGGCTTGATGATGCTTTCTTGTGCCACTTGCTTTCCCTTGCTCTCATGCACAAAGTTGATTCTCTTGTCGTGCCTTCTTTTGGGTGCATTCTTGTTGTACCCCAATCCTCTCTTGTCATGAGAGGCTCTTGGCTCACCAACTATTCTTGTTGTAGTCTCCACTTGAGCTTTCTTCTTGAGCTCATTGACTTGGTTGGTTAGCTTATCAATGATTGCTTCTTGCTTGGCAATCATATCAACATCAATGTTGTGGCACCTTCCACAACCCTTGCTTGTTGAAGCTTGTGAGGATTCAAACTTCTTCAACAATGATTGTGATTTTGTCTTGAGGTCTTCAATGGCCTTTGTTAGGGCCTTGTTCTCCGCTTGCAAGGAGTTGCACCTTTCTTGATACTTCTTGGTTATTGAGGTGCATGATTCACTTGTCTCATTGACCTTTGTAAGGTCCTTCGTTAGAGTCTCGTTCTTTTCCTTCTCTTGCTCAAGTTGCTTGGTGAGCTCAAGGTTCTTGCTTCTTTCTTCATCAAGCAACTCTTCTTGTCTATCAACGATTCTTTCTTGATTGTCCAACTCCCTTTGTAGCTTATCTAGCATTTTTACCAATTCATGCATAAAGGGGACCAAATCATCCTCTTCATCGCTATAATAAGAAGGATTAAAATTGGTGTGAGGAGCTACCTTGCTTTCCTTGGCCATGAAGCAACAAGCGGCATCATCTTCATTATCGGTGAGGTTGTTGAAGAGTGACTTTTTAGCCGGGGGCAGGCCAATGGTGATATTAGCAATACCACCTTCATCATCTTCATTATCATCATCGGAGATGTATTCTTGGCCAATGTGAGCATGTCCCTTGTTGTATGGCTTCTTGTAGGGCTTTGTCTTATTGTTGTACTTTTCATTTTTCTTTCCCTTGCCATTCAATCTTGGACAATCGACAATCATGTGTCCTTGTTCATGACACTCATAGCATCTTCTATTTGTTCTTCTAGCTTTTGCCTTGTCAAAGCTTCTTTTGGTGAAACCATTCTTGATCATGTATTTGCCAAATTTCTTGACAAATAAGGCAAATTCTTCATCATCTTCTTCTTCATCATCATTCTCTTCATCTTCATCATCATCATCATCATCATGAGTCTTCTTGGCTTTGAGCGCCAAGTCCTTCTTGCTTCTGCTCTCATCCCCTATGAGCACATTCACTATCTTTCCCTCGTCATCACGACTCTTGTGGGCATTTATTCTTCCAATGACTTTATCCGTTGCGAAGCTCTCGAAACCATCCTTCTCTTCAATGATGATGCAAAGTGTGGAGTTCCACATCCTAAGAGCCATGAGGAGCTTATAGTTGACTTCCTCATCTTTGATGTTGTCACCATAGGATCTTCTCTCATTTACAATGTCCATGAGCCTATCATGAGTTTGTTGAGGCTCTTCTCCCTTATTCATCATGAAGAAGTTGAATTGATTCTTGACAACTTGAAGTCTTGACTTCTTAACAACATCCACTCCCTCATGGGCACATATAAGGTTCTTCCATATTTTCCGGGCATTCTCAATTCCGGCAACTCTTGAATATTCCTTAGGATTCAAGGAAGAGAGAATAGCCGACACCGCTTGAGCATTGCGATGTATGTTGAGTTGGTCCATAGTTGTAGGATTGTCCGTGTCTTCCAAGGATCCTTTCTCCACAATTTCCCAAATTGGTGGACCAATTGACATGAGGTACATCTTCATGTGATGCTTGTACCAACTAAAATTCTTGCCTTCAAAGTAAGGCAATCTTCTACTTCCACTTTCATGGATATTTGCCACATCGGCATAGTTGAAGGGGATGGATGCATGCAACTCATTTCCCTTACTTGTTGAAGTAAGATCTTGAGGCTTGTCACCTTCTTTCGGCTTCGACATCTTTTAATCTTCAAGCTTTCAAGCCTAGTAGAAGATTCCTGCTCTGATACCAATTGAAAGTTGCTTAGAGGGGGGGGGGGTGAATAGGCAATCTAAAACTAATCCTGAAAAAGTACTAAAGGATAATCAAATAACCAGGAATGACGGAACTTCCATCGGGGTCGACGGAACTACCCTTCCTCTAAACAATGAACAATGCGGATAACAAGGAGAAGGAAACACTAGCTTGGTAGAAGTGAAGCTAATATAATGTAAGCCTAGAATTCTTGAATGAAGACTAGCTACACAATCAACAAATGATACAAGCACAATAATATGAAAGAAATAAGCAAGCACAAATATAAGAGCGGGAAAGTAAAGAGAGACACAAGAATTAACCCGAGGTTCGGCAACCACACTAAGTAGTTCCTACGTCCTTGTTGAGGAGCCACACAAAGTGGCCAGGTCTCTCTCAACCCTTTTCCCCACCAAGCAATCACAAAGATTGTGCTTGGATTTCTTTCTCCTCTTGATTCTTTTCCTCCAGAGGCGAATCACACCTTCACAAATGTCCCCGACTCACCACACAAAGTTGGGAGCTCAAGGGCGACGCCTAGCCGTCTAGGAGACCAAGTCTCCAAGAGTAACAAGTATATCAAATCTTGATGGGAAGGGAAAGATGTGCTCAAGCTTTTGAGTGGATGGTTTCAATGTTTTTGTTGTTGGATCTCTCTCATTTTGATTTGAATCTCAAGAACAAGCCTAGGAGTGAGAGGGGAGAGCTCTAGCTGAAGAGTGAGTGAAATGGCAAAGAATCCAACCCTTCCCACGGGGGAAGGGGCACTCTATTTATAGAGGGAGCTCAAAAACTAGCCGTTATAGTGTTTTCCGGAACTTCCGTCAATTCAAACTTAGCCGTTGCACGCGCCTGGGAGAGAAGCCAGATGTTGTGATGGAACTTCCGTCAAGGGGTAACGGAACTTCCGTCACTCTCGGTTTAACAAGGATCAAGCTCACAGAACTTCCGTGAGAGCCACAGAAATTCTGATGACGGAACTTCCGTCAAAGACTGACAGAACTTCCGTCACTCTCGGGAATACAGTGGGTAGGAGCCCGACGCTGATGGAACTTCCGTCAGGAGGTGACGGAACTTCCATCACCCTCGGATAGGCAGGGAGAGGGAACCCGACGCTGACGGAACTTCCATGAGAGGGCTCACGGAACTTCCGTCACTCTCTGTTTGGTTTAGAAAAGGACTAGTTTTAAGACTTGTTGGCTATACTTCTCACAAAAACTATTTGGAGTCTTGAGCACACACAATTCCCTTCTTAACAAGTTTGTTTTACCCCCCTTTATCGTTCGGCATACCTATGACTCAAAAAGATAAATAAAAGAACTAATTATTAAAGAACTTTTGAGTCCATATCCTTTCCTTTCCTTTTTGGGAGTAAACAACAAATTGTAAATGACTAGTTTTGATTATCTGCATATGTACTTCATAAACAAGTTGGCACACTTTTAATCTTTTATCATCGTACACCAAAACTAACTAGGGGATCCTAGATGCATCTTCAGATATATTTATAATTTTGAAGCATATTTGCAATACCAACTAATTAGATCAATCGATTTAACATCATCGACAGAGCGAGTCCATGCATATTTACTATAGATCTATCGATTCAGCTCTATCGACTCTGGCACTTTACATCGACTTGGCCAGTTGCTTCATGAATATTGTAGGCTCATCGACTCTGGCCTGTCGATTCTTTATTGGCATCCATGAATTTAAACTATTTATTGAAATTAAATTTTGCCAATAAGCCGATACAATCAGCCAATTAGTTTATTTTCTTTTATTTTCTTTATTCATATAATAGCCTCGGCTAATTTCACGTATAAGTGAAAATCTTGATATCACACAATCTTGATCAGTTGTAGTATAGTTTGTTAGTTTTGATATATATCTGTCCTAATGAGTACTTCTGTTTTGCAGGGGGTTAGGGCTTTTAAAATATTTGAACTGTTGCTGTGCTGGATTCTTAATCAATGTGGTATATGTTATAAGCAAAAGTCACAGTTGTATGAATGTATGTTGTAATGTTTTCAGCTTCCACGAGCAAAAATCACAGTTTTCTATGCTGTAATGTTTTCAGTTTCTACCAAATGAATTCGACATATTGACAAGTTGTAGAAAAATGTCATTGAATGAAAGACATGTCTTAGCCGAAGAGTAGTGTAGGTAGCAAAACAGAGTTCATAGTATGGTTTTGCCCAATGAAAAGCTCAAGGTGCGATCCGAGTCCGAGGATGTATGACAATACCTAAAGCTCTTCATGTCTACTATTTTCAGACGAAGTTTCAAAAAAAAATAAAAAAACTATCTTCAGACGACCTCTGGTGCACAGCAGAAATGACAGGAGCGCACAGTTCCTTTAACTCCCAGATCGAGTTTCTTGGTGTACTCAAACTCTCCAGCTGCCGGTTTCCTTTCCAGCCACTCCCCAGCTGTACGCACCGCCTCCTCGATCATTTGCTTCCTCTCGTGCACCATCTACCTCTCTCTGATCATTTTTTTTTTGACAAGTTGTCCCTGATCATTCATGTCGACGAAATGGGCCACCACGCGCCGGTCAAAGTCGTCGCCGCCGAGTTGTAGGTCCCCGCGCCGCCCACCACGCCCTCGAACACGCCCGGTACGGTGGCGTCGAACGAGGTGGAACACGAGGACGCACGCGGCCCTTCCTCTTGTCGAGGCAGGGCGGCCGCAATGGGCTCGTTTGACGCTGTCCTTGGTGGCGTTCCGCTGAGCGTCGTTGAAGTGGGCCTGGACGGAGGTCACGGCGGTGACCGCGTAGCCCAGTTCGGCCTCCGCCGTCTCCTTCATCTTACGGATCAATATAATGCGGTGCGGCACTGAGCATCCGCACGTCATCCTCTGCCTGAACGTGCGGGAACCCGTCCTTGTCAACGTCTCAACGACAACGACGGGGTAGGGCAAAATAAAGGTTAATGTCTTGCTGCAGGTCGGCGTCGTGAAACCGTCGGCCGATGAGGCGCTTAATTGGCGGCGAAGATACATGGTGCCGGCCTCGCCGACGACCGGCTGCATGCGGCTCGCCGTTAACGTCGTCATCGGAATTGAACGAAGGCGACGTACGAGGGGTGACGCGATTGCCGTGGTCGTTGCTGATGATCTCGACGCGGCCGTTCCGGTGGACGCCAGCGACGCACGACGAGTAGCTCGATGCCGATCATGGCGCTACCAAGAATTCGTGTGAGTCCCAAGGTCGTCATTAGGGATCAGACCCGACGCTGATGCATGGGCACAGGTAGAAAGCCACGAAACACCAACAGCAGCAGCCATCGACTTCTTCTTAACATCCCATCGGGTTTTTGGCCGATTCCCTTGCCTTCTCTACTTCTCTGCTAGCTGTGCACGGCATGGCCTTTTAACTTCTCGAGCAGCGAGGATGACAACATGACGCGATCGGGAGGCGTATGTTCCGGTGTTTGGGCAAAAACACGAGTCCAACGCGTCAGCATGGTGAACCGGAGCCCTCTCCTTTTCTGATCCAAGGGTTATGAGGAAGCTGAAATCACAAGGGGCTTCTTTTTCTTTCTATATCCTTCGCTTTCCGGCTGCGTATTAGTAGCGTATAGTACCGCCCGCTACTATTATTGGCTGCTTTTGGAGCTGCGCTTCCTAAAATTAATCCTGCGTGCAACAGGGAGTCTGTCGACCCAGCTGGATAATGTAATTGTATGGGCCATATATGTTTTGATATTAGCCTGGTTTGCTTTAGGCCCATTTTGTACGGATAATAGCTTACATGCGACGTCTTTCACCTCTATTCTCAAGGATACAACATCGTTGGATGGAATAGCTCACATACGACAGTTGGAACGACCCATATAGCCACGACACAGCATGGCTGTTTTAAGCCCTTAAGTAGTTAACGGTTGTAGATTATGTTCGAACATGGGATCCGCCAGTTGAACGTTGCTCTGTGGGTCCCACTACTTATCCATGTCACCCTTAAGAGGCCTAGCCAGCCCTCCGCTCCTGTTCCTGTGCCCTGGCCCCGACATTACCGCTGCCTCCTCCCTTCCTATGTTCTTCCTCGCGCACCTTCTTCTTCCTCTTCTCCGGCAACGGTCCGCGGCGGCGGCTGCGAGTGATGTCGAGCTCCGCTTCTGGCTTCCATAAGGCCCCCAGAAGGAATGGCCGCATTATGGAGAATTCCCTTTGAGTACATGCCCCGACTGCCCTTGCCCAGATCCACTGAAGCACTTGACATGTCTGCGGTCGCGGATGGGCAACGTTGGTCAGGAATTTGTGAAATGCGAGAGCAAGCTATTTAAGGGGAAGGATGGGAAGGTAGGGTTTGTTTCAATTTGGCATGATTTGGATTTTGTAGTTTTAAATTAGATTTTAGGATTTGTCTTCCTTGTTTCAGGATTTGAAGCCCTACGGTCATTTTAAGTGGGTGGATTCGTACATTCGGGATCGAGGGCTTGAAGTTCAAGTGCTCCCCCCAATTGAACCAATCCTGGCTCGCATGTCGTCCGCTGTGGAGGAGGAGATCTCAAACATAGCCGACAATTTTTCAGTGAATGGGGAGTTGAAAAAACTGAACAAGTAGCTGAGCCAGATTGTGGAACTGAATAAGCAGTTGAGCCTGATTATGGAATTGAAGAAGCAGTCAAATATTATGGCTGGCGCATTTTACGTTTGTATAGTTGTCATTTTTTTGGTGTTGGTATTCAGGTTTGTAATTTAGATTTAGATGTGGGGATGTTGTTTGAATGTAGATTTGTAATCAAGTTTGCTAGTTCACTTTTCCTTTTCTGAGATCCTAGGCATGGAATTTAGGACAGGGTGGCTGCTTCTTTGACTGCGCGAGTGTTTGTTCAGTTGCATGCTCCGTTGACTGTGCGTTGACTCTAGCGACTTTAATCCCAGTCCGCCTCCCCGCTCCCACCCCAGGCCAACCTTTGCGGCCCATAGTTCATCGTATGAGCGCGGCCCATAGTTTATCACACGAGCGCGGCCTGTAGTCATCCACTCGCCTCGCCGCTCCCACCTGAGGCCCATATGTATTCATAAGAGCACGACCCATCTGCTATTCATAAGAGCGCGACCCATCAGTTTTAGGCCCCGTTTGGTTTGGATTCTAAAACAACTTATGCTTCTGCTTCTGGAAAAAAAATTATAGTACAAGAAGTAGTACCAAAGGGACCCTTAGATATTTATTGATAAAAGTGGATTACAAATATAGATTGTCATCCACAGATTACATATTGGTTGCATACGATAAGGAAAAAGTAGCAGAGGAGGCCAACTGGATTGGTTACAAAATTTGGTCTTGATGACCTAGATTTTCATTGGCCTGTCGTCCACTACTCTACTCCTCATCATCAAAAAGCCGGAGCAGTATATTGTCCACTCCTAACTCATCGGCGATGGCAGTCGCTGTGGGCATGGATTCCCACAGCATATCGTCAAAGTCATCGTTATCGGTGGTCGGAGCGAGGTGGAGGAAGTTCTCACCGGAGTCCAGGTAAGCCAGGCTTAGGCGTGGGCGGCACCTTCACGGGCGCCGATTCTGGCGAGGTCCCGCGCACGCGTCGGGATGTCGCGAAGGCGAGCGGCCACGGTGTCGCCGCGGAGGTTCATCTCGTCCTTGGTGATGGCGGCGGCCTCCTCAATCTCGTCCAGCCGAGCCATCAGAGCTGAGCAAGGATCTAAGAAGAAGTCAAAAATCAAAAGCTGAGAGAGAAAACAGGGTGGAATAACTAACATGCTATGTACCAGCTACTTTGGCGTCTGCTGCGGCTAGGCGAGCACGTGCCGTTTCCGCCTCCTGCTCCGCCACCGCCAAAGCAGCCCCGAGAGGCCTCGGGAGAGCAGCAGGGGCAGGTGGAGGAACAGGGGGCGGTGGAGCTGCCCCATGGCCATCACTACATGGGAGCGAGGACAACGATGATTAGAAACAGGAACGGAAGAAGGCCATGGAGGAGATCACCATGATGCGGGCTTACCCCCAGCGGTGTTGTGGATTCCGTCCCAGAGCATAGCGGCCATGGCTCCAAGGTTGGTAGCCGTCCATCGGTGGGGAGGGTGGAAAGCTTTCCTTGAGTAAAAGCTTGAAAAGAAGGGGAAGAAGAAGGCTCCCGAAGAACAACAGCGTCAAGAGGCGAGAGGAATGGTTGATCCGAGTGACAGTTCTGCCGTTTTATAGAACAGAATGGGTAGGAGTCAAGAGTCTAGGGAGAATACGATGGAGCCCGAGGAAAATGCGAAGGAGCCCGAGTCAATATCGTTTGCGTGTGACCGGGCCTGCTCGTTTCCTGATTGGCTCGCCAGTTTAGCGCATGATCAATGTTGCGCGCTGCAGATGATGCTTGCTGGCCATACCTATTGTATCGATTCTATCGCTCTTCTCGCATCGTCTAATCAACATTAAATCGTACGCCAGGGGCTGTTCGTTGCAGTGTCAAAAAGTTTGAGTTCCTTCGCATTCTCCTTACCTCAAATTATTCATGACTCCCAATTAATCTTGTTATTTAGGATTACTAAACAAAATCTAATTACAAATTATTTGTACAGATAGGATGTAAATTGCTTCATGAATCTAACGGTGGTAATAAATTGAAGTGTTGGTACAGTGTAAACTACGTGAGGTCACTGAAACATGGGTCTGATGTTCTATTTGACCCACCGCGCACTCCCTCTTGGGAAACGAACACCCCCACCAGCCGACGGTGAAAATAGAAAGAGAAATGGTAGTGTAAACTTTGCGAGGTCGCTGAAATGTGAGTTCGATGTTTTATTCGGCCCACCACGCAGTCTCTCTTGGGAAACGAACATCCCCACCAGCCGATGGTGAAAATAGAAAGAGAAATGGTAGTGTAAACTGCGTGAGGTCGCTGAAATGTGGATCAAATATTTTATTCGGCCCACCACGCAGTCTCTCTTGGGAAATGAACACCCCCACCAGCTGACGGTGAAAATAGAAAGAGAAATGGTAGTGTAAACTGCGCGAGGTCACGGAAATGTGGATCCGATGTTTTATTCGGCCCACCACGCACTCTCTCTTGGGAAACAAACACCACCGCCAGAAGCGCCCTACAAGAGTACGCTCTCAGATTCTTTATTTCGTGTCTGTAGAAGCGCCCTATAAGAGTATGCTTTCCGTTTATTCAATATTTTGGTGATTTATATCTTAACAAATATAGCAAATTATATAGCTTAAGTTAGTGGTTATACTTAATACATAATCTTCAACCACCAGTAAATTTTTGGTTAGCTTTTGAAAATTTCAGATCATGTACCTGACAAGAAAGTTTAGCTTAATGACACTATTAATTTGAGGATAACATGGTAAAATTATTTCAATAAATTCCAAAAATTTTATTGCATGTGTAGGAACATGTGTTACATGTATATACCAGATTGCAGATCCTAACTTTTCATCTCTAGTTCCCTAAAAAAACAATTTTATACTAAATTTATGAATATTTAGGCAATTTTTAATTCTAAAACTATAAGGATTTTAGAGATGAGATTTTGCATGTGGTTGTTTCATGTGACATGCAACCACCCTATATTTTTTATTTTTTTTGGTATTGTGAAAAAAAGTATGTTCAGAATGGAGTAGCCCATCCATAATGTATGAACATTGTACATACATCCATGTAATATGAATATTATACATACATCTATCACTCTAATACCGATACACATGGTTGAAACCGGCACAAAAGAATAGAGTTGTATTTTATAAGACCGTAGAAATAAAAATAATCAAATTTGGACTTGAAACTTGAGATTTATCCATATTTGAAGATTTGATTACGAATTGAAAAGAAAAAAAAATGAACAGTTGGCAAGAACAGACGAAGAACCCGGTGCCGACATGTGGAAACGACCTGTCAGCGAGTTGTGCAATAAGGCCTGTTGATGAAGTCGACCCAAGAGCCCAAGACAGGATGGTCTGGACCCCAAGACGCCCGTTTATGATTTCGAATTGATTAAAAAAAGCTCGGAAAAATTCAAAAATTCAAAAAATTGAAAAACCTATTCGGATTGATGTTGTAGGTGCATTAGATGTTACCACTCGAGTTTGAGGTCATTTGGAAAATTTCGAAAAAATGGTCGCACTAGAAATGAGCCAGTTTGGCCTACCATTTGATCAAAAATCAGAAAAATTCAAAAATTCAAAAAATTGAAAAACCTATTCGGATTGATGTTGTAGGTGTAGTAGATGTTACCACTCGAGTTAGAGGTCATTCGGAGAAGGTCAATAAAATGGTGCGTACATATTTACAAGCAAATCATACTTACAAGTTTCACGCCTCAGAATACAAATCATGGTTCAATCTTACACACAAATTTCACCTTCCACTCGATTTTCTCTTCCTCTACCACTTGATTGTGCAGGCACACCACACAAAACCCTCTTGCTCTTGGTTTTCTTTGCGTCACTAGGACTAGGCCGCCGCATGCACACCACAAGTTCTTGTTCTTCTTCTGTTTCCATGTCATCTTTCGGAACACCATCATTCTGCACAATATCATCCAAAACTGAATCACATGGCACCACATCCAAAAATGATTCGGCCTACACCATATCATCTAATACTGATTTTGGTTGCACTAATATTGATTCAGCTTGCTCCATAATATCTAAAACTGATTCAGTTTGTTGCGTGGCATTTGCCACATGACCTGCATCCTGAACACTTCTCTTTCTTTTTGTTGGCCAGACATTTTCAACAACAATGGGTTCAGCCTCACACTCTTCTTGGGATGGCTCCACAACCTGCACATTTCCACGCTTTTTCCTGAAAAAATTAAAATGATACAGAATCAAAGTAAATTTAAGTGCTCAATTGGGATGGCTCAATGTTTTTTCTCCTGAAACTTACTTTGGCTTTTCTGGAGTGTAACAGCATTTGGCGGATCCAGCTCGGTGGCCAAGTTCCTGACACATCTTGCATCTATTTTTGTTGCCTTTCTATGCCTGTTTTGGTTTATCATCTTTTCCCCCTCTTACTACTACTACCTTTCTAGTACCAAGCCTTATATCTGCTCATTTTAGGCCTACCAGCCTTTCTTTTGGCAAGGGGGGGACACATTGAAAATTCAAATTCCACTTCAGGCCACTGAGACTGATCTGTAAGTGGTGCTATTGGAGTTGCATATGCATCCTTGAATCTTGCTACTGAATAATATTCATGCAGATAAGGGTGCATGTTTACCTTCGGCTTGCCAGCCAAGAAGAGTATGGCATGCTCACATGGTTTTCCAGTGTGTTGCCACTCGAGGCATGTGCATTCATGTAGATCAGTGTTAACCACATGCCTCCTTCCAGTCTTGGTATCTCTCACTTCAGCGCCCCACAAAGAAGAACTCTCAACAACCAAATGTGTAAGATTTCTGCTCTGGTTAACCACTTGCCGAACCACTGCTGAAAGCTTATCCCCTTGCAAAGCATCACCTATTCTTCTCCTTAATTCCCACATCCGCATGATCATGATCCTGATTTGGTCAACCATGTCATGCACAGGCAAGTCTTTCAACTCTCTCACCTTGTTGTTAAAACTTTCAGCCAGATTGTTATTGATATGGTCACACTTGATCGCCGTATTAAATCCTGACCTATACCACAGCAAGGAATGGTACGTTTTCTCCCATTGCTCAAACTCAGGATCTGCTGCATACACCTTGGCAAGGTGATGATCATGTGTCCTTTTGCTATAAGCTCTTGCTGCTGGCCACAGCCGCTCAAAAACTTCTCCTTTATGACCCTTCATCACATTCAACCACATATGGCTGAAGCACTCCCTCTTCTTAGCATGTGGAAATGCATTCTTGACTGCATTTTCTAGCCCTTTACAAGCATCAGTGTGTATACCTAAAGGTGCCACTGGGCCAATACATCTTTTCAACTGCATCATGAACCATATCCATGAAGCATCTGACTCAGATTGAAGCATGCCAATAGCAACATAAAACATCCAGTTATGTCCATCTAGAGAATTGCATGCTACCAATTGACCAGTCCACTTTCCAGTCAAAAAAGATGAGTCTACGCTCAAATATGGCCTACACCCTGCTTTGAAGCCATCAATGCAAGGCTTTAAAGCCATAAAAAATTTGGAGAAATATACCTTACCATCAGGTGCAACCTCTGTATCTATCTCCACAACACTCCCAGGTGACCTCTTCTCCACCTCCACCTTGAAACTATACAACATCCTGAACGTATTTGCCCAATCACCATATAACTCTTTCATTGCCCTCTGTTTTGCCTTCCACAATGTGGTATACTTCACCTTAATATGGAACTGCTTATCCAAGTCTACTCTCAGTTTCTTTGCAGTAGTGTTTGGTGTTTTGGCTAAAATAGGACTGATCTTTTGTGCAACCCAGGCCTGTGATGTCACCTTTGATACAACCTATGAACTAGTAATACAAGTATGTTCATGTGGCATTTGATTAAACCTGATGGTACCTACACCAGGTTGTTTTCTAGCAGAAATGTACCACTTGCAAGGCTTTGCACCCCTATCAAAGCCTCTGCACTTCGCATAAAATTTCTTTGTATCTGTCCACACAGTCTTGGTGTCAAACTCCCTCCTCACTGCATAAGTCTTGAAACACATTCTAAACTCTTTCATGCTTGGAAAACACTTTCCTACTTCAATTATAGGATTGTCTGAGTCATATAGATTTATGAACTCATCATCATTGTAATCATCTACCTCATCAGCAGCTTCGTTCATCAACTCTGGATCCACATCTTCAGAACCAACAGCCGCATTAGCCCCATCCCTCTCCTTCTCCTTCTCATTGTATTTATCATCTACTAGAATTCCTAAAATTTTGGCCATCTCAGTGTCAGCCATTGGTGCAATGACCAAATCAGTACACTCTTGCAGTTGTACTAAATTCCAGTCGACAACAACCATATTTGCAGCACCATCACATTCCTCTTGTGTATCACCAGCTAACACTGTCACTTCGGTTGAAATGGGATCTATCGGTCTACTTGCAGCCTAATCGTCATCTGCAATCTACATAGCCATCTTTGATGGCACATATCCAACACAAGAATTAGATTTCAGATCCACCAGCTCGGCAAGAAATGTAACATGTTTGCTTGTCCAGCCGTCTTGCTGATCGATTGCATCGACAAGCGCTTCGCCATCCTCCATTCTCACATACTCGCCCTTCCATTCATCGAAGTGTATCAATGCCACTTCTTGCTCCGGTCCCCAAGGAGTACTCTCCCCAATTTTGTCCACCGAATTCCTCACTGCTTGTGCTTCTTGGTTGACAAGGTCCTGTAGGTCGATCTTTGCACAATCAACCTCCCAACTAACCAATCTCTCCTGCTCTATGGCCCTCAGGCTACCATCAGCTAGCTTCACGACAGAGAAAAAGGGGAATTTAACGGACCATTCAAAGCTACGCCGCTCCCCCCTATTTTGACAATGGTGCGAGAATGTCAAAAATTCGAAGCAAAAGAGCTCTAATCAAAAGCAAAATCAGCACCAGGTGCAGAGATTACCTTGAATTTGTCTCTCCCTACTCCATCTGTTTTGGGCGCTCCATATGTTTTGGGGCCATCTGTTTTTTGTCAGAATACTGCAACTCGAGCAAAATCGGGCGTGAATACGTCAGATTCGGGGCTCAACTCGGATGGGAATGCAACTAAGGGGCGATTTGACTCACCTCAGAGGTCGCCGAGAACCTAGAGTGCGCAACGCTGAAGAGGGATGTGCGGCGCTCTGAGGGCGCGCGCTGCTAGAGAGAGATTGGTACGCCGCTCAGAGGAAGCAGTCGCAGGAGGTCTTCAGTTGGTCCAGCAGACAGAATCGTGCCACCGAAGGGAGCCAACGCTGGAGACAGCACTCTGAGGTAGTCCTGCCGGAATTTACCGCCGCTCAGATGGCATGAAACTAGTATTTGGTCAGTCCGTCAGACAGATTCACGCGCCACATATTCCGACTAGGTCCCACAGCCTCTAACAACCCAATCCACAAAGCGTCAAGGCCGTTGGTGGGTTCTGGCTATTTTGCTCCACATAGGCGTCGCACGGGAGCTATTATCGTAAACTATGTTGTGCCTCGGCTAATTCCCACCAAAGACGTCGCATATGAGCTATTGGCCCATTTTGTACACAACATCGGCTGGTAATTTTTATATGTATATAGGGCATTCGACTGGTAGGACACTGCTTGAGATTCGTGCTGCACAAATGAACGGAGAGTCTCCTAAAACCCTTTCATCAGCATATATAGGAGACTATTGCTTCTACAGATCTTCTAAAACAACTCCCCTATATATCCTTTTTCTTTCATTTCTCTTTACTTTTGCATATAAACTATCGATACTCCACTCAGTTTATGATAATTTTAAAAAAAAATTATCAATTCTCTATCAACAACTGTTTTTACAGGATTTCATATTCATAATTTGAAAATTTAAATTTAATAACTTCATATTTCACTACTACAAAATAGGTCATCAGCAGCAGCGGTTCAAAACAGGTCATCAGCGACATTTTTAGAACCGCTACTGATAGTCATGGTTATCAGCAGTGATTTATACATGAGCATCAGCAGCGGTTCTAGTTGCGGTTCTAGTTGTGAACCGCTGCTGATAATAGTTTTTCAAAAATAAAAAAAAATATTTTTATTCTTCTAATTTGCTCTGCTCACACCTTGTATATTGCTGTGTAGCAACACTAAGGCATAGGGCAATGCAACTAGAAGCACAAAAGGCTTAGCAGCAAATGAATTATGTTTTGACAATTCACATCTTTCATTATCACTAAACATTCACATAAGGACCAGCTAAACACTATACCACGGTCAATATTAACAACTTACCATTGATCGGTAAAAGCCCTTTTACCAACTTACTGTTGGTCGAGAAAGATCTCTGTCGGTGTAACCGACGTCGGTAAAACTATTACCGATCGACCAGTTTTTGTGCGACCAAGTTGTTTTGTGGCCCTGTCTGAAAGGCTCTGGTTCGGCACAACGTCTGGATCTTTCACGACGCACAGATCGAGGGGGAAATAAGGTGCAGGACATCCGGTAGCGGCCTCGTATGTGGGAGAGGCGGCCTGCCGCTGGCCGGGAGGTGACAGGGGGGAATCTGCCATTGGCCGGGGAGGCGCTAGGCGCCGACTGGCAACTGGGCGGGGAGGCGATGGGCAGTGGCCGGCAGCTAGGCGGAGAGGCAAGGCGCGGTGGCCTGCTGCTGGGCGGGGAGGCGGTCGATAGTTGGGCGGGGAGGTGAGGGGTGGCGATCGGCAGATGGGCGGGGAGGCGAGGGTCGATGCTAGGCAGCTAGGCGAGGAGGCGATGGGCGGTGGCTGGGCGAGGAGGCGAAGGGTGACGCCCGGTGACTGGGCGGAGAGGCGAGGGGCGGCGGCCAACAGCTGGGCTGGGAGGCGAGGGTAGGTGCTAGGCAGCTAGGCTTGAAGGTGAGGGGTGACAGCCGGACGGGGAGGTGAGGGGCGCCGAGCGACAGCTAGGCGGGGAGGCGAGGAGCTATGGCCAGCGGCTGGACGGAGAGCCGAGTGGCCTGCCACTGGGATGGGAGCATGGTCCTACTTGTTTGAAGAAAGAGTAAAACAAGTAGGTGGTAGACGGGAGCAACGGAAGAGAGAAAGAGTAAAACAAGGGAATAGAAGATTTTGAAGAAAATGCTAGGTGCACCCATACCTTACCCACCAAACTATTAGCAACGGTTCATTTTATGAACCGCTTCTGATTTTCAGTAGCGGTTCACTTACAGAACCGTTGTTGAAAGTTTTGAATATTACCAACAGTGGTGCATTAGAGAATCACTGTTGATAATGATTTTCAGCAACGGTTCTATGTGGGTTCAATTATTGATCGGGTTTAGTAGGTATTGAACCACTGCTGATAATCTTTTAGCAGCGGTTCGGGATGAACCACTGCTGATAGAGTGTTGTTTTTTACCACTTTTGTGATAATGTTTAAAGGTAAATATGACATGGTTTCAAATAAAACATGAAAAAAATATTTGCCCGTTGTTGGTATTTTTAACGACTACAGGAAGCGCACTGAGAATATCGTTGTAGCATTTCATCCGGAAGTATTCAAGGTATTATATTTAGTTTATCCCAAAAAAAGGCATGAGTCAATCAAGACGGTTACCATGTTCTACACGTGCACAATAGATCATAAGGCAAAGTCCTCATATGGGTAAGGATATAGGAAAATATGGATAGTAGAAACACAAATAGCATATTCAAGATAAGTAAAGATTAGTTTGATGGAGAAGGACAAAGACAAAGCTAAGTTCATATGTTTCTTTTATACAAATGCATTGTTCATACAATATATTATTATACAAATACACAAGCAATGCAAGACAATCAAATCATCACACCCTGAGCATATGGTTTTTTCCTGTATTCACAGTATGATTCTACCCAAGAGCCTATTACATAGCCGAACATGGAGGATTTTAAAGAACAGATAGGATCATCACCACCTATTGCCTACCTCAATACAACCTATGCGCCACACGATAAATAATGCATTATATTGATCTAGGCAGCACACTTACATCTCTAGAACAATACCCCTAATTCCCTAGTAATCGATTAGAAAAGGAGTAATCATATTTAAGTGAACACTAAGCACATGAAAATAATCTAAGTTAGACATTAGTCATGCATCACTATGACGATATAAACAAAGACTATAGTAAGAGCCTATGTCTAACATGGTAGTATAATATAACTACACTACTAACATGTAAGCATACTAACCACATACACTACAACAAAAACCTCTCATAGTGACACTTTGTTAGAGGCACTTCTCTAACATGCCTCTATATAGACATATTTTTGTGTCACTTAAGAATTTGTCTCAAAAGTAAAGGCATAATTTATGAAAATTTAGAAAAAGAATGTGTCACATCGATAATAGAGGCATTATTTGAGGTATTTTACAAAGTATCTAAAAATAAAAAGCATAGAGACATTTTTTGTGACATGTATAAAATGTCTATATCTTGTAGAGACATTGCTAGAGGCATATTTTACTTTTCTAGAGCAATTATTTCACTACTTTGTAGCACTTTATAAGAATAAACTCTGAAGATATACATAATATGATGGGTAGGTAAGTTGGCTAGCAAGGCTCAATAAGTTATTATTTCACCATGAGGTCTTTAGTTCAAAACTTCACACCAACATTACATTTTTCATATAATTAAATACTATATTAATAATGCCTCTATGTTTCTTGAGGCAAAGTGTAATGCCTCTATAAAGTTGTCACTAATTTCATAGAGACAATTTATAAAGTATCACTACATTCCTAGGGACAATGCATGGCAAGGCATATATATATGAGGCATTTTAGAAAATGCCTTTATACATATCTAGAGCCATAATAATAATGACTCTACTATACAAACAAAGTGCCTATACAAGGCAATTCTCCTGTAGTGACACATGAATGGATCATATAATCAAACAAGAAACACATGATCCAAGCACAACTATATAGAAAGACTAAATATATTGAATAGAACAAAGTCTCAAAAGGAGAAAGATACAAGAGTCGTACCACTACTTCAAAGAAGACTTTTGAAACGAAGAAGACTCTACTCTAAGCCTAACACCACTAAATTTAGTTATGTTTAAACTAGAGAGTCAATAAAAATACAAAGAGAATGATGCTTTTAAGTGACGCGTCGCCCACCTCCTCCTCCGTCGAGCAGTCCTTCCCCATAGCCTCCTTTTCCCCCGCATGAACCCGGCGCGACCTCCTTCTCCCCTGACCGGGCAGAGGAAACATCCCGATGTGGGTAGTTGCCTTTCACACGCAATTCCCATTTTTGTGATTCTATTGCTTTGATTGCTATATTTAGGATTGAGAAGGAGAGGAATAGAATACATTCTAAAAGTTTAAGGGAAGCAATCCATATGGGATCACTACTAGAGCAGTTTTTTTGGTAGATTTTAGGATATGTGATAGTTTTTAGGGATAACAATCCATTATAAGATGCGTGGTTGGGGTGCATCAATTTTGTGGGGTAGGTGACTGACTGACTGCATGGTAAAATGATATCATCAAATCGTATGTTCTGTGGACAGATGAATACTCTATATACATAAATACATATACAGTTCTTAGAGTAATAGATTTTTAAAGAACAAAAAATATATACCTTCAATTGTAAAATTCCATGATGCCAAGTATAAATTAGAAGCCTGGGTTTAATTTTCTTTTAATCTAGAAGCATAAATCTTCTTATTGTGAAATCACAAAAGGCTAGGTTGCTATCGGTCACCTTGAATACTGACCAACTTTTTGTGATCAAAGAAAATTTTGGGATTGCAATTATATGATTCTTACGATCACATGACATTTTATGATCATGAGGTTTGTTATTAATTGAATCTTACCATCCTGGTGCACTTGGTAAAATATAGGAATATAAAATTATTATCTAGAGGAATTAAAAGTGAGCATGCGGCGTACAATAGAATAATTAATGGGATCAAAAGCTCCTTTAAAAAATTGATCCCAAAAGAGTATTTTTAATAGCAACTAAAAAATAATTAGGGAGAAGTTTTCTTGTCTCCTCCAACAATTCTCCTTAAAAATAAATCACGAAAACTTTTGATTAGGTCACGTCAGCATCTGGGATAATAACAACATTAATTTCCTTCTAAATAAAAGGATTAGGGACCCCAATTTTCCCCTTATTTCTAGGTATGGGAGAGAATAAATCTGTGAGTTGTTTTGAAGAGCTGTTGGAGATGATTTTTTAGATTAAACTCTATTAATTTAATATAGAGAGAGTTTGGGACTCTATCAAAAATGTTCTTACTTATTTGATATTGATACCGGCATAAAAGCGGCACCTGGTCCGACTTGAGCTACCTAGCTGGCCAGCTGGATAGGGTGGCTGGGGTGCGACATTAACGTTGTCCTATTAATATATGGCCCCTCGTAGAATCATATATGGCTCCTCGTAGAATCAAAGTTAATAGTTAAAAATGTTTTCTATGTACCATTCATGCCCAAATAAACCGGTAAACTGCCCCGTGCATGTACAATTGTGCTGTGTGGACATGTGGTTGATACACGTGCATGAGCTATTTCCAAGGGCTATGTGCATCTATGAGTTGAACCTTTGGAAGCGGTGGGTAAAGAGGTGGTCAAAATCCTGTAAAAACCAGAGGACAGGAGCGCCTAGTGCCTGAAAATAGCAAAGGCAAGACGACCATTCCTTGTACATAGCAATCGGGGGCCTCCTGTCTCCCGCACGATATCTTCCGGAGCAGCGAGGAGGAGAGCCTGCGCGGCAGAACACGAAGATGGCTTCCGCACACGACGCCACCAGGGTGCTCTTGATCCTTTCCGCCGTAGTATGTGCCACGTGCGCGGCCAAGTCCGCCGAGACCGAGACCGCTGCGCCTGAAGGCACCGCCACCGCCGCGGGGACGTTCGACATCAGCAAGCTCGGCGCGACAGGCGATGGCAAGACGGACTCGACAAAGGTAATAATAATAATAATAATAATGCAGTTTCGATTGATTTCAGTGACGATTTATGCATGTGATGGGTAAGTAACGATAATAATGGTGACTGAATGAAAGGCGGTGATGGATGCGTGGACTTCGGCGTGCGGGGCGACCGGCAGCTCGACGCTGGTGATCCCCAAGGGTGACTACCTTGTGGGCCCTCTGGGATTCACAGGGCCGTGCAAGGGCGACATCACCATCCAGCTGGACGGCAACCTGCTGGGCACCAACGACCTCGCCAAGTACAATGCGAGCTGGATCGAGGTGACGCGTGTGGACAACATCCTCATCACTGGCGCCGGCACGCTGGACGGGCAGGGGAAGGCCGTTTACAGCAAGGACTGCAAGGCGATGCCCAACGTAACGGCGCATCTCTCTTTCTCTCTCTCTCTCTCCTTCTGTCTATACATGCATGCATTTTGTTAATTATGACATGTTGTGCTCTGGGGCAGACCCTGGTGCTGTACTACGTGAACAACGGCACCGTCTCCGGCATCAAGCTCCTCAACTCCAAGTTCTTCCACATCAACATCGACAAGTCCAAGGACATCACCGTGAAGGACGTGACCATCACCGCGCCCGGCGACGTGGAGAACACGGACGGCGTCCACGTGGGCGACTCCTCCAACGTGACCATCACCAACTCGGTGATAGGCACGGGCGACGACTGCGTCTCCATCGGGTCGGGCAGCGCCGGCGTGATGGTGATGGGGATCACCTGCGGGCCCGGGCAGGGCATCAGCGTCGGCTGCCTGGGACGCTACAAGGACGAGAAGGACGTGAGCGACGTCACGGTGCGCGACTGCGTGCTCAAGAGCACCACCAACGGCGTGCGCATCAAGTCCTACGAGGACGCCGAGTCCGTCATCACGGCGTCGCGGCTCACCTTCGAGGACATCAGGATGGACGACGTTGCCAAGCCCATCATCATCGACCAGTACTACTGCCCTGAGAAGGTGTGCCCGGGGAAAAAGAGCAGCACCTCCCACGTCGCCGTCAAGGACGTCGTCTTCCGCAACATCACCGGGACCTCCTCCACGCCGGAGGCCGTCAGCCTGCTCTGCTCCGAGAACCAGCCCTGCAGCGGCGTCGAGCTCATCGACGTCAAGGTCGAGTACGCCGGAAAGAACAACAAGACCATAGCCGTCTGCAACAACGCAAAAGGGATCGCCAAGGGAAGCATCGAGGCACTGGCCTGCCTTGCCTGATGACGACACGATGCAATTTATTACCGGAGATTCCATTTCCTGATCATGATCTAGTTTAGTATTGCTTTTCTTTGTTTTGCTTTTCAAACTCGATCGATCGACCAAAGTGGCACCGGGTGGATCTTCTCCCTGCACAAATTATAGATGCGGAGAAATTGGAGAAATTCTCCCTGCAGATCCAAAGTGCCCGGTCCTGTCTCCTCTCCCTGGATTATACAACTCTAATACTTAGATTTCGGGGCGTTCTTCTGCTTTTGCCATTATTGTACCGTTATGTATTATGGTACGATGGCGGTCTCGGATATCAAGATTTATACCATTTCAACATGGCCATACTTTCCAAGCAGGTTTGGCAGTTGATTCAAAATCCGACTTCTTTATGTGCAAGAATTCTCAAAGCCCGGTACTTTTCAAATGCTCATATTCTGAATGCGACTGCTGGACAAGGTGCATCTTATACTTGGCGCAGCATTACAAAAGGGATTAAATTATTCAGTAAAGGCATGATTTGGCGTGTGGGTGATGGAGAGAACATCGACATCTGGAATGATCCATGGCTCCCATGAGGATCTACAAGGAGAGTGGTGAGTGTCCAAGGACCTATCCTAATACATCGTGTTAGTGAATTGATAAACCCAATCAATAATGAATGGGTTGTTGATCTGGTTCGGAATTGTTTCACTGAGGAAGATGCTTCAGTAATTCTAGCTATCCCGTTGAGAGAGAACAGAGATGATTGTATTGCCTGGCACTTTGATTTGAAGGGTGTTTTCAGTGTTAAGTCGGCCTATAAAGTCAGTGTTGATGCTGCAACTACTCGTGGACCGAGTACAGGCGTTACTGTTTGATGTCCGTCTCTAGGTACCACGTTTCCTTGGAAGAAAATTTGGGAAATCAGCCCCAAATAAAGTGACGCATTTTGCGTGGCGATTGGCCCATAATAGCCTGCCATTGAGAAGGAAGATCTGGGGTAGAGGTATGGAAGACGACACCCTTTGTCCAATGTGTGGCCGACTAGATGAGGATGGCGATCACCTACTTTTTAAATGCAAACATGCTAAGTTGATTTGACGGGAGTTGCTACTGGAGGAGAAAAGGAATGAAATGGCTGCTGCAAGCTCGGCAAAAGAGGTGTTCCGGTTGATATGGCAGTGGGAGGCAGATGTACAACGGCTAGTTGTGGTAGCGCTGTGGATGATATGGTCTAAATGGAATGACACTAACGCATGAGATTTTCTGATGAGCCCGTCTAATACGGTTGGATTGATCCAAAGGTTCTATGTGGAATACAAGGACTTGGTTACGACTCGAAGCAAGCCAGCAAAATAGATTTGTAGATGGAGTAAACCAGATATAGATTGCCTCAAGATTAATGTGGATGGTGCCTTTGACCCGACTACAAACAAGGGTGGATGGGGCTTCGTCATTAGGGACAGCTCGGGTGTGGTGGTTGGATCGGGAGCAGGGAGGATTGATCACTGTATGGATGCGATGCATGCTGAGACCCTAGCAGCCCCACAGGCGATTGGCTATTCTTCTGATGCTGGAATGACCCGGATCGAGTTGGCAGTGGATGCGTCAAATGTTCGTGAAGCGCTCACAACCCAGAAGTATGATCTAGCTCTGGTAGGAATGCTTGCCCGGGATACTAAATTCATAATGTTCACTGAGTTTGTCGATGTTAAAGTGGTCTGCTATCCCCGATCGTGTAATCAAGTAGCTGATAAATTAGCTCATATGGGGTCGGAATTAGGATCAGGGGGTGTTTTGATGTGGCTGGATGGCCACCCAGACTCTATAAACACTCTTGTAGCTGCTGATATCTAGCTAGCCTCTGGTTAATGGAATACATATTACAATTCAAAAAAAATAAATAAATCACTGCCTCATGTCCTGTGAGAAATCGGGCATTCTATTCAACTCTCTACTGTACTGTCCTTAGCCTTTTTCATAATGCAATGCGTGTGGATCGATAAATACACTTTCTTTTCCTTTCATAATGCAATGACATAAAAAAAAGTTACTACTAAATAGCGCTGGGTCGCTAATCACATTTTAAGTTGACCGGCATAACAGGGAAACGGACGCTGCAGAGCACTGGAGCCGCTGTCACCTGTCAGAAATTTAGAAATACTTGACTACTTCTATTAACAAACTAACCTAGACTATATGCCGGCATTGTAGGATCGGTGGTTATCCACCACCTACTTGTATAAATCCTCACGAGATCAATGAGAACACCTGCGATTGATTCTCTATATGGTATCAGCCTCCTCTCTATCCGTCTACTCCATCCAACATGTTACCACTACAATATACCTCATCAACAGATTAACCGTTACTGATAATAAGGGTTATCAGCAGCGGTTCATAGTTATGAACCACTGCTGATAGGCGAGCATCAGCAATAGTTCATAGTTTTGAACCACTACTGATAAGTAGTTTTTAAAAATAAAAAAGACCCTTATACCTCTAATTTGCTTTGCTCGCACCATTTGTATTGCTGTGTAGCAAAA
The DNA here is from genome assembly GCA_032690845.1 of Eleusine coracana subsp. coracana. NCBI lineage: Eukaryota > Viridiplantae > Streptophyta > Magnoliopsida > Poales > Poaceae > Eleusine > Eleusine coracana. The sequence goes on from CM064418.1 coordinate 38,117,218, forward strand.
CTAAGGCACATAGCAATACAACTAGAAGTATAAGAAGCTTAGCAACAAATGGCCATGTTTAGACAATATATTCTCTTTAAAAGTTGTTTGGCACTGTTGGTCGTAACTATGTACCCACTTATATACCGTAAAAGGACGGTGTATGATTATAATAATTTCTTCCTTGAATTGAGTATTCCATGGTTTATCGTATCCACTAGAACCTTACGGATTACTAAACAAAGTTAACAGTAAAATATCTAGTCAAGGCTACTGTCAAGTTCGAGTTGCATGAGGGAATACTGGCCAGCGCGAGGATGCGCTAGACAGCAAATCTGTTATTATGCCGATCGGCGCAAGGTCGAGCCGATTGACACATTAGCAAATCTATGATTGCGCCGATCGGCGCTAGAGTTGAGCCGATCGACACACGAACGAATCTAAGCCAAAGTGCGCCAAAAACCTTGTAAGCCTAAGCTGTTAAGTGAGTAGCCAGATATCTACTAGTGAGATCGTAACCAGAAAATCTAATCAAATAGTATCATAATGGTAATTACATGGATTAATGAAAACCTATAATGGATAAGACCATCCTGCTTTCCGAGCGGCTCCCGATTCATCGCTGCTGAGAGGAAACCCTTAATCGCGTGAGTATCTTACCCTACTCGACTATCCAATAGTGTTGCGCAGGTTTAGTGCTGTCACCTCTAAACCACAATACTAGCATCATCAAGCAACCATAATCAATAAAATGTCCGAATACTATCCTGATCACCACGATCAAGATAATATCGACTTACTTAGCCTAGAACTAAGCAATTGGAATAAGCACATGCATGATATAGAATCAAGATAGATAAATCACCAAAACTATCATTAACATATTCAATCATCCATGAGATACAGAGTAAGATTCATCATCGCCGAGATGGCCTATCTTGATGGATCAACTCTTACACCAATAGTTCTTGAAACTTAACTAGAGATCTATTCTAATAGGGTGAACCTCGGTGGCTCTAACTCACGGATCTGTTGTCCCTCCAACGCCTTCTTATCTCTCGTGGCCAGGGTTTACAAATATATATAAGGGTTCTACTTGTAAAGAACTCGGTTTCTAACAAATAAGGCGGTTGCGCCGATCGGTGTAGGATTGCGCTGATTGGCGCGAGCCGTGTCTTCTTTGGTTTCTATTCCGAGTCGGTTCCTCTATTTTCCACAGCTGCCATGTGGGCCTTTTCCTTCGAGATAAAGTCTTGTACTGCATGTTGAGATCTTGAAGTTCTATAAATCTTCTAGACAAATATCTTCAAGTATCTTGCGTAGATAAGCTTCCATGAAACATGTGGAATGGGCCTCGGTCACTTCTATGGGCCAAAACATCCTTACGCCGATTGGCTCATGGGTTGCACCAATCGGCGCACTAGGCTTCTTCAGTGCTTTTCGTTGCTTCTGGACTCCGGTCCTCTTCCAACATCACTTTAATCACCAATTTTACCTGTTTTTGCAATAAAGCTACAAAACAACGCATATACAAATATATAGGCAAAATCACAGGTAAATGGCCTAAATTGGCATCAATTATGCTCTAATTGCGGTTATATTCATATATCAAAGGGGCACTTAGGAAGTGCCAACAACACCATCAATTTAGATCACGTCATGTTTACACAATCTACTAGTGCAGTCAAACTAAGAACAATCTATTTTTTGTGGGTTATTCAGATTGCTAACTATCAAACTAATAACAACAACAATCGTATAAAACCAATCCTTAATCTGAAGCAATGAATATAAGAAATGGACTCGGCAAACAACACTAGACCCGAAGAATAGCACCACAACAAGAATTAAAACCAGCAGATACTACGGGAAAACCTCATATTGCCGATTGTCTCAAACGTTGCCGAGTGCAAAAAATCAGACACTCGGCAAAAGGACCATTTGCCGAGTGCCAAGGGGAAGGACACTCGACAAAACAAACGTACACGGCAAAATGAAATGTTGCCGAGTGCTTCGATCTACGGCACTCGGCAAATGGGTAGCCCTTGGCAAATATTCCTCTTTACCGAGTGCATGTTCTTCGGACACTCGGCAACAGAGAGCACGTTACTTTTGTAATGGCTGACTCTAAGTGTCGTGTCTCCCACATCTCTCGCTCTAAGTCTCGCTCCCCATCTCTCTCTCTCTAATGCCCAATCCTCGTCGCCTGCTGAAGGACCGAGAAGGCGACTAGAGGAGGGGGGGGGGGGGGAGTTTGAATGGGAGCCAATTAAAATTTTTCTCAAAAACTTGTCCTACTAGGGGAGTGCCCGTGCGTTGCCACGGGTGCAAAGTTATTTCTTACCGCACGCTGGTGCTTATCCAAATGAGTCCGTCATCTGAAGAAGTGTAAAGGTCTCTACTCTCGGATACTGGCAATTTCTATCCCAATAGTGTAATGTGTCATGCGTTGCAACGGATGTTCAAAATAATACATTGTAGTGCTCCTAACATATTTAAGCTATTAACCAATTGATTTAATAAATTGTCCAATGTCCACGCTCTGGTGCGAGCTTTTATTTACATCACAACTTGCAGTGATAAAGAAGTACTATACAAACTTTTTCTAAACTCTGGATTGATATATGACATAAAAGACAGCATTTAGAAAATAGAGATGATATTTGTACCACCAATCAAATTTCCATACTAATGTTAATCACTATAGGGGAGTGCCCGTGCGCTGCTACGGGTGTAAACAAAAAAAAATATATAAAAGAATGAAAAGAAGAAGCTCCATAAAATGTAGCATGCAGAAAGGGTCTTAATAATTTAGACTAATGGGTCTTAACAGTTGTAGCATCAACAAAACATCAATTTTATCGCCAGTTTCATCACAAGATCAGTCTTGAATAATTGGGGCGTCGCCTAAAATTCAAACCCTCCTGGCCTCTAGAAACATAGACCACCACACCAATCACATCTGCAGGAATATAACTTCACACAATAAAAAATGGGGGTCTATGCTTTTAATAGCAAGTTTCCAAAATTAGTTCAAACTGACCTGTAAATGTGTTATGGCACCTCACACAAATATTACCAAATTCCAGAAAAGAAGGTGGGCATAATGAGATGTTCACACATCTCTGACAACTCCTCACATCAGTAGACTGGGAAAGATGCACATAATAGTCTGATCGTAAAGTCCACAAATGATTCAAATATATATCATCAGTTGGCCTAAAACAAACACTGGTAAAATCATATATCTGCCCTTCTCTCAGTGACTGAATATAATTGATGCATTGCTCTCCAAAGGATAAGCACTCAATCTTGCTTCCCTGTAATCATCTTCTCATGTGGGTCAGAAATAGGAAAATAATATATAGCTTCAGACAACAAAGGAAATGAAAAAACACACGCACCTCCTCATCAATTAAGATTATGTGTAGATAAGTTTCACAGTGGCACACATGTATGCCACCCTTCCAAAAAACCCTGGCCGTTACATCCCAAAATCCATCCATGTGCACATGTGTTATTTTGTTTAAAACAGATTTGCCTGTATTGGAATCTATATTATTTCCATAACATGCAGATATGAAAAGTACTAAGAAACTAAGCATAGTTGCAACAGGGAACACAAATTGCAGTTCCCCAGAATTCCCAATTCGAACTACACCTATGCACATATTTCCTTATTTTTCAGTTATTGACATCACCAAAAATTCTGAGGACCAAATTTTGTGATGATTGGCATGTAGCTTGTTTGAGGTGTTGATCAGAAAAATCCAGCAATGTGCATCAGCACGCTACAAGCTCAAGGGGGAACTGTGACACAAGTTTTTGACCTACTTGTATAACTGTTCCCCCTTGAGCTTTGTAGCGTGCCATGCATAATGGCTTTCCTCATTTCAACAAGACCACCGCACCTCAGGTAACTTGATATGTTGATACAAGTCATTGACTCACTGGTGTCCAGCACCTCAGAAGGAGACCAGATCAAAAAAAGCTCAGGTAAAACAAAACCACAAAGCATCATAAAAGGCCACCAGATCATAGTCTCCAGCATGTCAATTAACATCATAGGCAAGCAGAAGAAAAGAAAAGCAAACCAAATAATAGTAAAAGTATTAAGCAACATGCTTGAATCCATAATATTGCAATACCAAGCATCTTAAATAATATTTTAATCATTCATATGTACAAACATCTTTGCTCATTCAAAATTGAGTTATTAACATTACCAAAAATTCTGAGGACCAAATTTGGTGATCAGAAAAGTCATGAATAACTAAACCAATTACAAAATTAAGCAGAAGATATGAACAGGCAGAAGATATGAATAGGCAGAAGATATGAACCAGTAGATTTCATACCTGTTCGGATTATTGACGTTCGCATTGGCATCAATCTGGTCCACCAAGTTTATGTTTCTGATAGTCGCGAACATAAAACAGGCAACTCCGGATTAAAAAGAAGAAATGCATAAAAAACTTGCAGGAGTCAACTTCAGGATATGGATGAGAGGATGAGACTCACATGTTATTTTCCCTTATGTAGTCCATGGAATAGTCGTGCAAATCACGTAGTTGATGATCAAGAGATGATTCTGAATCCTGGGACATGCCGTCATTGTCACCATCGACACCAACTTGTTCGCCGCCAGGGTCGGGACGCTCCTGGTTCATCTTGATTTGGCAAGAGATGCAGGTGGCTTGGCGTATCCCGACTGCAACATGCGAGCTACAAGGGTCAACAGACGAGGATATAAGTAGCTACAAGCATCAAGCAAAACAAATAGATAAATTCTAACACAATTCAACTCTTCAGATCATAAGAAGAAAATCATTTAGTAAGGAAAAAGGAGCTACAAGGAGCTACAAGCATCAAGCTAAGGGTTTAACCAGATTCAGTAAGAATATGAACGAGGGCATGAGATTGAGTTTCAGTAGACAAAGGAGCGTCTCACCTTCTCAGACTCAGAAGCGGCACCCTACAAAGTACCCATGTATACCCAGATCCAAAACCTGCAATGAAAAATGAACTCAGAGAGAGAACTTCAGAGAAAAAAAAGTACATAAAAATGAGGAGATTTTGGCGTCATGCTACAAAGCATTTTCATTAAAATGAAATCAGAGAGAGGATTGCATAAAAATAATATCAAATTCCAAAGCATTTTCATTCCATTTTTTTATCAAACTATTACAAGACAAAAATTAATCACATGTTTGACAGAGTCCTACCAATAGCATGACTAATCACAGTACCATCCAACACATAGCTGCAACAGCCGAAGTAACTCAGGGAGAACTGACCTTAGTGGTTGTCTTTGATGTTTAAAATTCAGAGCAGTAGTTAGCATGGATGCAGGCCACAGATCACCGAGGTCCAGGCTCTGTCGAAGTTCAAAAGCTGGTCAAGATCAAGTCCCCGAGGACAAGGTTGATTGAACATTCAGAATAGAGCTAGGTCAAAAAATGGTTATTTCATTAAAAAAAATGGTTACAAACAGACCATACAGTTTCACTGTAACACATAATTTGAGATGCACTTAGTTGGGAATTAGTTTTTTGCAATTGGCATTATGATGGATGGATCGAGAGAGTGGAAACAATGCAAAAACAGGAGACGCCCACTGTGACAATTATTTACGGTAGATCCAAATCCTGCTATGAAATTGAAATCAGAGAGAGATGGGTACCTGATCCAAACTTGCTTTCATCACAAACAGATCTGGATGCCGCGACGTAGGGTGGGGGGCGCCTGCCGCGGGGACAGTAGCTTCCAGTACGAGCACCGTCTCACCTTCTCCGACTCAGATCATGGTGGCATCCGACATCCAAACAAAGGAGAAGGAGAAGGGGGCCGAGCAGATGATGTCTTACGGAGGAAGAAGACCGTGGTCACCGCCATCCTTCGCGCGTGGTGTTGGGGGTGGGGCAGAGGATCTCGCGAGGGGAAGGAAGACCGGGGTCACCACGCGTGGCCGTCGTGCTGGGGGAACAGGGACGACAACGGTGAGGAGAGATCTGGGAGGTGGGTGTCCGAGATCCAGACAAAGCAGAAGCAGAAGGAGAAGGTGGCTGAGCAGTGGGTGTCCCTCGCGCCCACCTGTCCTTCGCTTCGTGTGGCCGCCGTTCTCCGCGCGTCGGAGTTGCACAGCTGTTCGCGGGAGGCGGCTGGAAGGGGACGCGGGTGGGTTTAGGTTTAGGGAGGGAAGGGGAGGCGGGTGGGCGCGAGAGAGTAGGCGGTAGGTGGTTGGGGAGGAGGAGGAGGAGGTAGTGCGGTGGCTGATGCTCGGGTTCGGGGCGGCGGAGGAGGAGCCGTGGCGGCAACTGGTCGGGTTCGGGAGTGGAGGCGGGGGATTAGGGTTGAGGAGGCGCCGCAGGAGTGGAGGCCGGGTTGAGGAGGCGCCGCTGTGAGATGTGGACCCAACCTGTCGGCGCCAAAAAAATTTCGATGAGACGATCTGTGGTGTTGATTGTACATCGGACGACATACATGTGTCGATGGAATAAGATTTCGCGCCGGATGATGACCTCCCGAGAACTATAGGATTGGTATAGATATCCCAAATATAACCCAAACTAACCTCTTACAGAATCACCAAGGTCACACACAACAACTTATAATATGCTAACCCTAGAAGTGACTCACACCAGCGGAAGAACTAGAGAGAAGCAAAGAAGAACGACTTGAAACTAGGAAGGAAAACACAAAATAGGCAAATCATACTGACCATCGGCAGTGCCGATTAAGAATTTTCTCCCACACCAGCAGAGCCGGTTCAGGAATCAGCAGTGTTGAATGACATCAGGAAGAAGATAAAATTCTCAGTAAGAACATCGGTAGTGCCGATCTAGATTTTTTTTCCGCACCGGCAGTGCTGATGGAAAGATCGTTAGTGCCGACCGACCCCGACAAAGGAGGATTTGACTCGGGATTAGGGAAAAACTTGACCAAAACCCAATCAAACGAACTCCAAATTGTCTGATTTTTGGATCAACCAATCTTCAACACATCACAACCCTAATCCTAGAACATCCACTCTATTGGTTCAAGGAATTATCACAAATTTTAGGTCTTGTGCCAAGAACACCAAAAAGGAGAAATTTGAGTAATCCTTCAAATCAAAGGTGCTAGAGTTCTTGATTCAGTCAAGGACCCATATAGGATTGTTCTATCTCATCATAGCACCAAGATCCCCCAAGAAATCCGTCTAAAAACTTGCTTAGAAGTGAGATCGAAAATTCTCATGAAAATAGCTCCGAAAATAAAGAGAAATTCAGGATTTAGGGAGAACTTGAGCACGAATTTGAATATCATATCAATGATTCATCAAGTCAAGATACATGGATACATGGTTAGGAAGCCACTCTCTTCCTCCCACTATTTGAAAGAGCAAGAAATATCTCTCACACACCCTCTACTCTCCTCTATTATATGAGGACCTCTCCTAGGACTTTGAAATGAACTCCGAACATAAGGCTAATCAGAAGAGGCACCTATCCCACCAGCCACACCTCTCCTTATATAGGTCTAGGGGTTGTCCTAAAGACCATCCTACCCCTTACCTACAATACACCGTCACCTACCACTAGGGGCTCAACCGTCCATCTTTTTCCTTGTGGCCCGAACGCCATCGAGCCCTTCACGACTTTGCTTCGCCTTGACACAAGCTCCGTGATGGTGCCACGTGCACCTCCAATCGTTGCCTTGAGGCCCGAACCGGGAAACCGCCTTGCATGCTTCTCAAAGCGCGACTTCTTGATATTGACGCATGTCACCTTGTCCCACGATCCTGACCACCGGCAAGTCTCTCCCAGTCCCTGTGCATCGGCGCCCCTTGTCACTGGCACCAACATCCTGCTCGCCTTGACTTGGTCAACACGCCGTCTTCATCACCACCACGGTTTTGAGGTTCAACCGCGAAACCGTCTGTGCTTCTTGCCTCTCCACATGTACGGTGTGGATCTCCCTTGACTTCACCCGGCATCTCGATCGTCTAGCCCTAAGTCCCCTACTTGTGCCCGATCCTCTCACCATTGATCGCCAAGTTGACTCCATTGACATACACATCATGAGACAAGCAAACATATTTTCCAACTCCTGCAACTTTTCCAACTCAATCACCAACTCCGGTTAGTTAAAACCATAATCATGCGTAACTCATGCAATCCCTAGGTTCCCGCATTTCAACTCAAACACCAAATCATCCAATGTCAATTACTCATCACAAATTACAAACCATGGCACATATCCATATGGTTTCTTAATCTCCCCCTTGATGAGTACATTGACAACACCAAATGCACAAAGATTAGAGATTGAAATGTGAAGCCGAATAAGCACATCCAAATGGCCAAACCCAAAAAAAAGGTGAAAACAAGCCATCTAGCAAAGTAGGGATCACAAAACCAAGAGTTAGCAAAGAAAGCGACTTGAGACGCAAAGAATGTGAAAAGCGCAAGAAAATGCTCGAGATCATAATATGCTCCCCCTCAACTTGTAGTAGGTCTCATGTAATGCAAAATGGATCATTTTAAGTTTCTTAGCATTATTTGTGCATGACCCAATATTTTCACCCCCTTTGGCAATGAACTCATCAAAGAGGCAAAAGAACAAGCAAACATGTAATGCATAAAAATGCAAACCTAAGGAGCTTCAACAATTATACAAACAAGCATTTAATCTTGCTAATCATAAACATAGAACCATGAAGTGTAAAAGCAATAGCTCACAATCATACAAAGATCAAAAATAGATAGCAAGGCATAAACATCAAGAGCTATGCAAGCTAAGCAGAAACATTGACTAGCTTAGATAGAGTCAAATTTGCTCAGCATGAGAAAAGCTACTGTGACACCCAGGTGTCTCATTTTTGCCTAACAATCTTGAAGAGCACAAATTATAGTTAAGGGTAGCATGAAATAATAAAAACCCCACTCAAATTTGAATTTATTCTAGGCGATTCAAAAACCCTGCAACCAAATATGGGAGTAACTTAAAAATTTCAATATAACACATGCCAAATAATTTCATAATCAGATTGGCAATAATAAAATATAATTATATGAATTTAATGAGCATTTTTCCAATTGTGGAAATACCCTAATTAATTAATTAAAGCATAGAAACCTTTCATAATGGGAAAAATAATTATAAAAATTCTGACCAATTGGGTCCCACTAGAGCACCAGGCATATCACCAAGGACCTATGTGCAGAATCCCAAATCATTTGGAGGCACCTAGCTATTTTTATTTGGATTACCTTTGACCAGGGACCTAGGTGTAAGAAATCGAATAAAATCTAGACTGCAGTGCAAAAATCCTTTTCTTCCTCCTCCCACTGGCGCAGAGCACTCCCTGGTGCATGACTTCTCTCCCGGCCATGCCACTGTCTGCACATCCACCTCGGGACTCCTCGCGCGCACAGTGTCGCCTGTCCCTCTGCTCGCCCGGCCTGTCCCCTCAGCCACGGTGCCGACCAACGGCTTTCTCTTCTCCCCTTCTCCCCTCTACATGCCACCATCGACTGATCGACAAAACTTCAATGCTGAGCGCATCCCACCACTCCCCCTCACTCGACTGCACGCAACCGAGAGCGCTCACCCACGCGTTCCCGCCGTGCTCCCTCTTGGCCTCTAATCCTCTCCTTCCCTGCCCTGTGCTCTCTCTCTCTCTCTGTCTCTGTCTCTCTCTCTCTCTCTCTCTCTCTCTCTCTCTCTCTTTCTCTCTCTCATATTCTGTTTTTCCTCCATTGTAGAGCACAAGCTCTAAGCTTGCTGCTCGGTCACCCACTGCCTCCCCTTAGCAAATTACACCCCAAGTCCCTGCGTCTAAACCTCTTCTCCCTCCCAGCACTCTTGCTTGACCTTTTCCCGTGCTCATTGCTGGAATTGGAAGAAGAACCGAGAAAACTCTCGACCGAGTGCCACTGACGCTGACTCCAAATTTATCCAAGCTGGTGAGTCTCGTCCCCTCCTTCCTCTTCTACCGCGTGCGCAACTCATGGCCGAGCCAACCTTCCCTTACCCCCCCCCCCTTCTATTTCATGTGCCAGGTCACCGGCATTCCCACTTTTCCCCCGCCGCTGCCCTGTTCTCGGCCGACCGATGCCGCCTCCATGGTGAGCTCCACCCTCTGTCCCTCTCCAACGCAATCCGACGTAATGCCAACCATCGCCTTGTCCCCATGAAGCTATAGGAGAAGACAAGGCTCGATTTCATGCCCTCTACCCTCTTCGCGACACCGTCGAAGTCCTCTGTTCCACCGCCTATCGCCGTTGGCACCCCTCCGGTGAGAATTCAACCTCGCAACCTCCACCAATCCCTCCGCCTCCTCGTCGTGCACATCAGATCCTTACCCCCGCGACGAGCTTTTCCCTCGCCAAATCCCCGGCAGCGAGCACTCCGGCCGAGCGCTGCCCGCTCCGGCGAGCCCACTGGCGCCTACTGGCAGCCAATGTGGCTCCGACGTGGACCGACGTGTCTGCTGATGTGTCGCCTGCATTGCACCACTTAACCCAGAAATACCAGGAAATTGCCAGAAATTGCTTAAACCTTTGAAAAACCATAGTAAATCAGATTCATATCCAATGTGGCCCAAACAAATTTTGTTAGATTCATTTTCAATTGCTCTAATTTAGTAAAATGATAAATCACTGTCTCTGTATATGTATTTTTATTAATACATTAAATTGTCAAAACACTAAATAACTCACCAGAAATTCTAGGAATAAAATTAAATCCTGATTTTTGGCATGCTTAGTAAACACATTATTGTCTACCTCCACAAATTTTGGTTTGGTAAAATATGAATTATTTTAGGCTCTGGAATTTATTTAGTGTGTTTTCTTAGATTAATTCTAGTAATGATTCTGTAAATAATTTGCCCATGCCACTTGGCATAAAAATCACTCATATATGCCTCTGTTCATAGTAAATCACACATGTCCAGAAACATAAAATTACTTTACTAATTAACTTAATTGCCCACATCACTCATTTACTCTATTAATTGCATAAAGAATATATATACTTAAAATCTTAAATAACAACTTCACTTCTCTGAAGCATATGGCTTCGAGAACGTAATAATAATTTGATTGACATTAAAACCCAATGTGCTTGCATGCATCATATCATTGCACGTTATGGTGTTATTTTAATGCCATTAACACATTCTTCATCATATAGGTAATGATAACCAGGATCAAGAAGAGGATATTCAGAAGGATCTTGATTCTCAGGAACAAGAAGTTGTAGTTGCTAGCACTAACATTGATCCAGGCAAGCCCCGGTTTGCATTCGCCTTTTTATAAAGTTTTGCTAGTTTACAATATTACTAGTGTCTATGTTATTGATGCATTAGGTCATAGGAGTTGATTGAAACCCACTTTGCATGATCCCCAAATGACCTATGCTACTGTCTTTAGAACTTTGGTAGTATCGGTACTGTGCTGCTATGCATAGTGATTATTAGTCTCGGTAGATATTATCACTAAGAAAAGATTTGACCACTGGAACGGGACTCAATAAAAGAAGTTTACTTTCGATGTTATGACCAGGCAGGGATGATGTATGTGTAGGTTTGCGGCAACACATGGGTGAGCAATTTTAGCAGGATTGGTTCGTGGTCGGCCCCTTGATCAAGTATTGAACAGTACCGAATGCATGCTAGTTTATGGGCACTAGTAAACCGATGTAGCATTAAAGGTCACTTGCATTGAGGACGGTTAAGGTGCGTTGGTCATTGACCCTCCTGCTGCTAGAGTGGGCGGTTCATACCACGAAGTACTGTTGGCAGAACGGCATGCCCACTCGACGTCACCACACCCGGTCTAAGGTGTGGGTGCTTTTCTTGCGAAAGGTTGCCATATACGACCTTAATTGGTGCGTATGTATCATGTATCTCGGGTTTTCCCAACTGGTGTAAATCGATTGCAATTGTTGTCCCTCATAGTAATGAGTACTGCTTGGTCACTGAGTCGTCACGTAGTTGCACTTGATGTTATGAATATGGATTTATGTTGGTTATTGCTGATTATTATTATTGCTCTATTGTTGTATTTACTTTATGTACTATTGTATTACTTTATGATGCCTCACTAAAGTTACATTCCGCTCTAGCCAATTAAATTAAGAAAATAAAACTTGATATAACTAATAGGTTGCTTAGTGCGAGTCCTTTCAAACAAGCCACCTATTAGAGCCATTGCATGTCTAGGTTTTCGACGGGTAAGTCTTGCTGAGTAATTTGTACTCAGGCTTTGTGCCATTGTTGTTTTTTAGGTAATGAAGAAATAGAATTGCCTGTAGATGTGTTGCCTTGGGACATGCAAGTCCCTAAGGGTTGGACTGCCCACTGGGAGTCCGACTTGCCACCACAGTGATGTTGTGTGCTGCTAGAGTGATGGTTCTTCGGGCATGAATCATTACTATGCTGTATCATCGAGCTCGTAGTTTCTCAACGTTATTTGCTTCCACTGTTTTCAAAACATTCAAGAACTTGTATTATTCTGCTGCACTCTGATCACCTTAATGATGTAATATTCAACTTAAATTTGGACCAATGTTGTATTATCAAGTGTCTATGTTATCAGCACCATCGGGATCTCGATCCTCCGGGAAGGGGCGCCACAGCTACCACCACATGTATAAGTACTCCCATCCAAGGCAAAACAAGCATCAAGTGAATCAAAAGAAACTAGCCAGTCTCAATGTCAACCAGGGAACAAGCATTTATAGAAAATAAGTTGTAGAAATGCTCACATATGCAACAGAAACTCATAAGAAAAGAGAAAAGCATTATTCTTATGTTATCCTCATGTAGCTTCTAATCCGTGTGAAGGGTCGCATGACTGGGTACGGCAAACACCCCGAGGTTTCGAAGTACAATTTTTGGATTTAGCATTTTTATGTTACTTCTAATCTATGCAGAGGGTCACACGACTAGGTATGACAAACACCCCAAGACTTCAAAGCACAATAAACTTATTTGCAAATTAAAAGCATAAGGATGAGCATGCCATTGCGGCAAATGGAACAAATGTTCCCACAATGTTTCATCATAAGCTAAATATCTGCAAAGCCACATTTTGCAAACATAAATTGCCATGGCCAAGATATCCTCTAGACTAGCCTCAACACAAGTTTCAACAAGGATAAAAGCAATTATACACATGGTGAGCAATTTTTAGCAGGATTAGTTCATAAGCTTCATAAAAAGCCAAGTTTACCTTTAAGATTGTCAAGTTGCTCAAATGAGTTTATAACAGGCCATCTAGAAAATCTAAGCATGAGAGATTACCATCACATCCACACAACTCAGCCCCAAGCTCAATCATAGCAAAGAGAAGTGCAAGAAAGCATAAGAATCAAAGCTTATCTACTAATGCATATATCACACATGAGATGTAATGCAAAAAAGATAAGATACATATGTATAAAAGAACACCAACTCCCCCTCAAATGATGCCATAGGGATGGCGCATACCAAACTCCCCCAAAAGAAAAGCGAATTGAGAAGCATCTAGGGGCTTGGTAAGGATATCAACCAACTGGTGTTTAGTTTCAATGTATTTGAACTCCACATCTCCCTTCTCAACATTGTCTCTCAGAAAGTGGAATCGCACATTAATGTGTTTGACCTTACCATGTTGGATTGGGTTCTTGGCTAAGCATATGGCACTGGAGTTATCACACATGAGTGGAACACTCTTAAAGGTTAACCCATAGTCTCTCATGGTAAATACTATCCATAGGATTTGTGAGCAGCAGCTAGCAGCAGCAACATACTCAGCCTCTGTGGTAGATTGGGCTATACTTGTCTGCTTATGAGAAGACCAACAAATCAAAGAAGTACCCAAGAAATGGTAAGTAATAGAAGTGCTCTTTCTAGCAATTCTACACCCAGCAAAGTCCACATCCGAATACCTAATAAGATCAAGAGATAAAATGTAGAGTACTAAAGACCAAACTCAAGGGTGAATTTGAGATACCTGAAGATACGCTTGACAGCCTTGCGATGAGTCACCCTTGGGAAAGCCTGAAGGCTAGCACAAAGACACACTGCAAAGTGTATATCGGGCCTTGTTGCTATTAGGTACCAGAGAGAGCCAATCATGCTCCTATACTCCCTTTGGTCCATCGCTTCACAGTCTTCATCTGGGTCAAATGCCATTGTAGTGGACATTGGTGTAGTCAACGCCTTCACAATGACCATGTCGAAGTTCTTCAGGAGATCCTTGTAAGCTTCATGACCATTGATGATTGGATCCCCAAGGTATGGATGTTTTGGTGATGGATGACAACTATGAAATTGTGGGCCAATATCTACATGATGTTGTCTATGTAGGAATCATCTCTAAACTCTATTATAAATCATATGGATGATGGTTGCCTTGGCGATTGATGACGATGACCACAAGCATGGAGGCTTGTGAACTTGATGGAGTCCAAGAGTTGATGAAGATGAATCAAAGTGGAGAACAATCTATGTTGCAAGTGTTTGGTACACTTGCCTAGTTGTTAGGGCTTTGAGTCCATCGAAAAAACCGGACTATCAAGAGGGTGTACGTCATTCTCTTAGGTCATGACTAGTCGGTCATGTGCAAGGTTGCTCGGTGAAATCACAGGCACTAGGTGACAGTGGAGGAGCCAAGGAGCTGTTCGGAGAAGCCGGGAAATGAAGTCAAGCGAGGACGACATGTTTCAGCTTCTGGACATAGTGACCGGATAGAGAGGTCAATGGATACCGGACTGTATGGTCACTATGGGGAGTTGTCTGGGACTTACAGTGAGGAGCGAGGAGTCTTCCTATGGCAGATCCTGTATAGACTGGATGGTCCGGTCTGCTGACTGGACGGTCCGATCAGTAGGGATTGCACAGGACAGAGAGAAGGCTTCGGTGTAGAATGTTTCTGGACTAGAGAGAGAAATGGACCGGATGGTCCGGTCAGGTGACCGGACAGTCCAGTCAGTACAGGTTTGAGCAGGGTTAGAGGTATTTTGTACACAGTGCTGTAGTGACCAGACTGTCCGGTCAGGCAGTGACCGTACTATCCGGTCAGAAGACCCAGGAAGCTGATTTCATGAAGCAACGTCTAGTTTGAGGTTGGGAGCCTATATAACTTCGTTGCTGCGGTCTTTGGGACCTCTCTTGGCCAGTGGAATACCTGAGAGCATTTGGTAAGGTCCAGGAGGAAAAGAGGAGAGCACTAGGAGGAGATATTGCATATCTTGAGAGTCCTAGTGGAGAGCAACTTGAGCATCTTGCACATCTAAGGCTAGGGTGTACTTGAGGGTGTGATCTAGATTATTACTCTTGGTCTAGGGTGAGACCAAGACCGGTTAGGTATTGGAGATCGAGCCTATCGTGATCGGTTGTGTAGGTCGTCACACGTTTGTACACGATTTGAGCCTGCCCGTGAAAGGGGCATCACTAGTGAGCGCCCGTGTTGGCTCGAGGAGTCCGGCAAGTTCTCGAGGGAGGCGAGCATGTGCTTTGTGCAGTGGTGACACAT
The DNA here is from genome assembly GCA_032690845.1 of Eleusine coracana subsp. coracana. Taxonomy (NCBI): domain Eukaryota; kingdom Viridiplantae; phylum Streptophyta; class Magnoliopsida; order Poales; family Poaceae; genus Eleusine; species Eleusine coracana. The sequence continues at coordinate 38,132,706 of CM064418.1, forward strand.
ACCGTGTCTTTACTCTAGGAGTGATTGCGGGCTCGTGGGCGAGAACTCCACTTGGTGGCGGGAGGGACCGGGACTCCGATGGGAGTGGCCCAACGAGGATTAGGGGAAGGCGCCATTGTGTGCTCTAGTGACTATTCATGAGCATTCCTTGACCCTCTCTTTACTATTTCGCAATTGTGTGCTCTAGTGACTAGGGTGAATTGTGGCTTGCATTGGCTAGTGTGTTTGGCTTCCACGCTTTCTCTTATCATGAACACTAGCATGTGTAGGGTCTTGGCCTACTAGAATTGTTAGGTTGCTTCTCTTGTTAGACTCAAGTAGTGAAAATTGAAGTAATTGGATTCATGAGTGGCTTACCAATTCACCCTGCCCCCTCTCAGTACGCCTTCGGTCCTTACAATCCTTCGTGCACTTGGCTTGATGTATGAAAGTGCCTTGCTTGCACTACTTGATTTAAAGTCCAAGAAAGAAGGTGAGCTCGCCCATCATCGACATCTAAAATTCACTTTCCATGGCTTCCTGAAATCTAGACACAAGAGCATGAGAGGAACCACCAAAGATGATATCGTCCACGTATATTAGAATCATTAGAAAGTCATTGCCATGCTTTAGAGTGAACAAGGTTTTATCAACACAACAAATGACATACCCGCGCTCTAGCAAGTAGGTCTTAAGCCTAGCATACCATGCTCTAGGTGCTTGCTTTAGCCCGTACAAAGCCTTCTGAAGCTTGTACACTCGGTTTCGATATTTGTGGTGCTCAAAGCCAGGTGGTTGTTTTACATAAACCTCTTCCTGTATGAAACCATTTAGGAAAGCACTCTTGACATGCATTTGATAAAGTCTAATGCCCTTAGAGGCAGCAAATGCAACAAGATCCTAATGCCTTCTATGTGTGCAACAGGAGCAAAGGTTTCCCCATAGTCTACGCCTTCTACTTGACTAAAACCCTGGGCAACAATCCTAGACTTGTTTCTAACAACCTCACCATCTTCCCCATGCTTATTTTGGAAAACCCATTTGGTTCTTATGATACTGACACCAATAGAAGTCTCTACTAGGATCCATACTTTGTTTCCCTCAAAGTTCTCCAACTCCTCATGCATAGCATTAACCCAATGTTCATCAGATAGTGCGTGTCCAATATCCCGGGGTTCAAAGGTTGCAACAAATAGAGAATTGATAAAGCAAGCGAGATATACAGACCTTGACCTTGTTGTCCTCTCATAGAGATTACCGATCATTTGTTAAGGTAGATGTTGATGCTGAATGTGGTGAGGAGCCTCTCTCTTAGAGCATACCTCCCCCTAACCATAGCTGGAGCTGGCTCGACAGCTACTGAAGTCGATGTAGAAGCTTCTGGACCCTCTATTAGAGAGGTGGTAGCAGCAGGAACAAGCTCAAATGAGAAATGAAGTGAATCATCATCATCATCATCAAAGCCCTGTAGGTCCTCTTCTACAAAGATGCTCTCCTCCATCTCCTTGTTACCTGTAGTCTCAACCACATTGCTTGCACAAGAGTTTGATTCATCAAAGGTTATATCACAGGACTCCATGATGGTGTTAGTTTCCAAATTCAAAACTCTGTAGGAATGGCGATGAAGGGTGTAGCTAAGAAAGATGCCATCAAAAGATCTCAAGATTGCCACGCTTGAGAATAAAGCACTTGCAACCAAAGGCACACAAATGAGAAACAACTGGCTTCCTCCCAAAACGTAGCTCATAGGAAGTCACATTAAGAATTGAGCACAAGAAAACCCGATTGGAAACATAGCAAGGAGTGCTAATGGCTTCAGCCCAGAACTGTCTCAGAGTCCTATGCTCATCGAGCATCGTCCGGGCCATTTCCACCAAGGTTCTGTTCTTTCTTTCGACCACACCATTCTGTTGAGGAACACGAGGTGCTGAAAACTAATGCTCAATACCATGCTAAAGACAGAAAGCATCAAAGGAGGAGTTCTTGAACTCGGTACCATTATCACTGCGGATTGCTTGCGTCATTGTCATCAATCGCCAAGGACACCATCATTCATATGATTTGGAATAGACTTAAGAGATGATTCCTACAAAGACAACACTCGTGTAGATGTTAGCCCACAATTTCATAGTTGTCATCTATCACCAAAACATCCATACCACAGGGATCTAATCATCAATGGTCATGAAGCTTACACCAACTCTTTTGGGTGCATGTCAGAAGTGCCCCAAGCTCATAGATGAGTTGGAAGCTTAGTCCCTCAAAGTCAAAAAGCTTGAGTCCAAGCTGCTTCATCAGACTCGCTCGAAAGTTCTCCCACCTCCGTGTGAAGTGTGTGTTACCGTCAAGGACAAGCTAGTAATCACTAGGGATGAAAACAAAGTCCTAGTTCAGGAAAATGATTATCTTGTTTCTAGGCTCCAGAGAACCCTAGTGAGTGAGGAAAAGATTGAGAGTGATTTGGCAAGAGTGAAGGAGAGTGCTTCTAGGTCATCCTATAACTTGGGCTTAGGATTTGAGAGGTGTGACAAGGAGAGTGAAAATGTGGGTAAGTTTGTACCTAGCTCCAGCTACAAGGATGAGGAAAACACCATCAAACCCACTTACACATACTATCCACCCAATCCAAAACCATCCTTCAACCCAAAGCAAACAGAGAAGCCAAAACCCAAACCTACAATGCAAACCAAGCCTAATCCTAAGGGTGTTTACATTTGCATGTTTTGTGGTCGCAAGGGTCATTTGGATGAATTCTGTTATAGGTGTAAGAGGATTGAGAGGAAACAAGCTGAGTTGACTTGGGATGCTTTTTATGATGATTTTGTTAACTTTCAACCTCGCTCTTTTTCTCATGCCTATCGTGGACAGGGTCATCCCTCCTATTGCTTTGATTCATGAAACAGAGGCTTTGCACAGCAGCGCTTTGGCACCCCATGTTTTCCCCATTGTGGTGAGCGTCACTCACGTGGATTTGGCTTTCACACTGATGATTTCTATCCTCACAACTCAAGGTTTGAGTCAAGACGCTTTGATAGGCCACATTTTCCCCATCGTGGTTCTCGTCCCATGCGTTCGAATGATAATATGCAAAGAACTGTGATAACTACTACCGGTCGTATGGTTAAGTGCTGGATTCCCAAATGCCTTTTAACTAACCCTAGCACTGAGCCATTGACTTTTTCTTTTCGTTCTTTGTAGGCAGCAGGTGGAGGCCTGGAGAACAAATGGTTGATGGACTCCAGGTGTTCACGCCACATGACCTGAGATGCAAAGTGGTTCTCCAACCTCACTCCCTTGAAGCGCCGGGAGTATGTGACCTTTGGAGATCACAAGAGAGGGAGAGTGAAGGCAAGAGGCACGGTAAAGGTAAATGAAAAATTCACTCTCAAGGATGTTGGTTTGGTTGAGTATCTCAAGTACAATCTACTCTCTGTCTCTCAGCTTCTTAATGTTGGTTTGGAAGTGCGCTTTAAGTCGAATGCTTCTTGTGTTCTTTATTCGAGTGGCTCCTTGGTTTGTGGGATTTCTCGCATTGGCAGAGTTTTTCAGGCTGATTTTGCTGGTTCTCCTGGTTCTCACAAGTGATTATTTGCTCAATCTTCTTCTGAGCTCTGGAAATGGCATAGGTGACTGGGTCACATGAGCTTTGACTTGTTATGTCGCTTGAGTGGCCTAGGTTTGATCCGAGGATTGCCTAAGCTCAAATTTGATAAGGATTTGGTTTATGCTCCTTGTCATTATGGGAAAATGATTGCCGCTTCTCATCCACCAATTAATTTGGTGATGACTAAACGCCCTGGAGAGTTGCTTCATATGGACACTGTTGGTCCTTCTCGGGTTCGTTCGGCGGGTGGGAAGTGGTATGTTCTTGTGATTGTTGACGACTATTCTCGCTACTCTTGGGTCTACTTTCTTGAGAGCAAGGATGAAGTGTTTCATCACTTCTGGAGCTAAGCTTTGAGGTTGTTCAAGGAACTCCCTGGTGCATTACGAGCGATTCATAGTGATAATGGCACCGAGTTCAAGAACTCCTCCTTTGATGCTTTCTGTCTTGAGCATGGTATTAAGCATCAGTTTTCAGCACCTCGTGTTCTCCAGTAGAACGGTGTGGTTGAAAGAAAGAATAGAACCTTAGTGGAGATGGCCCGGATGATGCTTGATGAGCATAGGACTCCGAGGCGGTTCTGGGCTGAGGCCATTAGCACTGCTTGCTATGTTTCCAATCGGATTTTCTTGTGCTCAATTCTTAATGTGACTTCTTATGAGCTATGTTTTGGGAGAAAGCCCTCAGTTTCTCATTTGTGTGCCTTTGGTTGCAAGTGCTTTATTCTCAAGCATGGCAATCTTGATAAGTTTGAGTCAAGGTCTTCCGATGGAATCTTTCTTGGTTACTCTCTTCATGGTCATTCCTACAGAGTTTTGAATTTGGAGACTAACACCATCGTAGAATCCTGCGATGTAACCTTTGTTGAATCAAACTCTTGTGCAAGGAATGTGACTGAGTCTGCATGTGACAAGGAGATGAAGGAGAGCATCTTTGTAGAAGAGGACCTACAGGGCTTTGATGATGATGATGATGATTCACTTCATCTCTCATCTGAGCTTGTTCTTGCTGCTACCACTACTCCAGTAGAGGGTCAAGAAGCTTCTACATCAACTTCAGCGGCTGTTGAGCAACCTACAGCTATGGTTGAGGGGGAGGTACACTTTGAGAGAGAGGCTCCTCACCACATTCAACGTCAACATCCACCCCAACAGATGATCGGTAATCTCTATGAGAGGACAACAAGGTCAAGGTCTGCACATCTTGCTTGCTTTACCAATTCTCTCTTTGTTGCAACCTTTGAACCCCGGGATGTTGGACACGCACTATCTGATGAAGATTGGGTTAATGCCATGTATGAGGAGTTGGAAAACTTTGAGAGAAACAAAGTCTGGACCCTTGTAGAACCTCTCAAAAATGTCAATGTCATAGGAACCAAGTGGGTATTCAAAAACAAACATGGGGAGGATGGTGAGGTTGTGAGAAACAAGGCTAGGCTAGTTGCTCAAGGTTTTTGCCAAGTGGAGGGCTTAGATTATGGTGAAACCTTTGCTCCTGTTACTCGCATAGAAGCCATTATGATCTTTCTTGCATTTACTGCCTCTAAGGGCATTAGACTTTATCAAATGGATGTCAAGAGCTTTCCTAAATGGTTTCATAGAGGAAGAAGTGTATGTGAGGCATCCCCCTAGCTTTGAGCACCACAAATACCCAAACCGTGTGTACAAGCTTCAGAAGGCTTTGTACGGGCCAAAGCAAGCACCTAGGGCATGGTATGCTAGGCTTAAGACCTTCTTGCTAGAGTGTGGGTATGTCATGGGGTGTGTTGATAAAACCTTGTTCACTCTAAAGCATGGCAATGACTTTCTTATGGTTCAGATTTACGTGGATGATATCATCTTTGGTGGTTCCTCTCATGCTCTTGTTTCCAGATTTCAGGAAGCTATGGAAAGTGAATTTCAGATGTCGATGATGGGAGAGCTCACCTTCTTTCTTGGGCTTCAAATCAAGCAGTGCAAGCAAGGCACTTTCATACATCAAGCCAAGTACACGAAGGATCTCCTGAAGAAGTTCGACATGGTCAATGTGAAGCCGTTGTCTATACCAATGTCCACTACAATGGCTCTTGACCCCGATGAAGACTGTGAAGCGGTGGATCAAAGAGAGTACAGGAGCATGATTGGCTCCCTCTTGTAACTGACAGTGACAAGACCCGACACACACTTTGCGGTGTGTCGTTGTGCTCGCTTTCAAGCTTCCCTAAGGGTGACTCATCGCAAGGCTGTCAAGCGCATCTTTAGGTATCTCAAATACACCCTTGAGTTTGGTCTTTGGTACTCTGCATCTTCATCTCTTGATCTCATTGGGTATTCGGATGCGGACTTTGCTAGGTGTAGAATTGATAGGAAGCACACTTCTGGTACTTGCCATTTCTTGGGTACTTCTTTGATCTGTTGGTCTTCTCATAAGCAGTCGAGTGTTGCCCAATCCACCACAGAGGCTGAGTATGTAGCTACTGCTCACAAATCATATGGATTATGTCTACCATGAGAGACTACGGGTTGACTTTTAAGGGTGTTCCACTCATGTGTGATAACTCTAGTGCCATATGCTTAGCCAAAAACCCAGTCCAACATGGTAAGGTCAAACACATCAATGTGTGATTCCACTTCCTGAGAGACAATGTTGAGAAGGGGGGTGTTGAGCTCATATACATTGATACCAAGAACCAACTAGCTGATATCCTCACCAAGCCCCTAGATGCTTCGAGACATGCTTTTCTTCGGGGGGAACTTGGTGTTTGTCATCTGTATGGCATCATTTGAGGGGGAGTTGGTGTTCACTTGTATATATGTATCTTACCATTTTCGCTTTGCATCTCATGTGTAATATATGCATTGGTAGATGAGCTTTGAGTCTTATGCTTTCTTGCATTTGTCTTTGTTATGATTGAGCTTGAGCTAAGTTGTGTGGATGTGATGGTAATCTCTCATGCTTAGATTTTCTAGATGGCCTGTTATAAACTCATGTGAGCAACTTGCTAATCTTAAAGGTAAACTGAGCTTCTTGTGAACCTTATGATCTAATCTTGCTAAAACTTGCTCACTATGTGTATAATTGCTTTTATCCTTGTTGAAACTTGCGTTGAGGCTAGTCTAGAGGATGTCTTGGCTTTGGCTCCTTGTGTTTGCGAAATAGAAGGCTTTGCAAATGTTTAGCTCATGATGTAACATTGTGGGAACATGTGTTCCTTTTGCCGCAAAGGCATGCTCTTTTGTCTTGTGCATAATCTTGAAAAATCTGCTAAGTGCTTTTGATGAGGATATCACACATATGGATATACACATCCATCCTCCAACTAGGATGAAAGTTCATGCGCATCACCTGAATTTACATGTGACTTCATTTCTAATGTTTTGTTTATGTGGTTTTGAGAATAGATTTCTACCTAATGAATTAATTATTGTTAGGAATCATGGAGATGATGATGAGATAGGTGGGGAGGTGATTGGGGGCATCCCGAGCCATCGGCAATCATCAAAACAAGTTGACTTCCAGAATCTGTCCTGGTGCTGCGACACCGTAATCGGTCTTTGGGCCATGTATCGAGTTGAGCCCACTTAGGGCTGCGTCCAGGGGGTCTTGCACGACCCTAGGGTTCTCATATACAGCCGCCGCCTCTTCATCAGGGTTTGGATTTTGCTTAGATTATTCTGTTTAGAACACTTTTACCGTTTGATCGGTTTGTGAGACCCCAACTTGTGAGATTCATCGTATACTTGCAAATTTGGTTGCATTCTTCTTTGTTCTTGCTTGTGTTCTTGATTTGCAGGCAAGGATAAGCCTTCTCGGCGAGGTCAATCATTCTTGAAACCACATAAACAAAATATTAGAAATGAACTCACATGTAAATTCAGGTGATGCGCATGAACTTTCATCCTAGTTGGAGGAGTGATGTGTATATCCATATGTGTGATGTCCTCATCAGCTTTTATCAAGAATTACTCAATAATGCTAATCCAAACATTGTTACTTTAAGCCTTGGGGTGTTTGCCGTACCCAGTCGTGCAACCCTCCGCATGGATAAGAGGACACATGAGGATAAACATTAATCACTTTATCAACTGAGTCTCTGTTGCATATGTGAGTGTTTGTAGAGCTCATTTTCTACGAGTGCTTGTTTCCCTTGTTGAGATTGAAACTGGCTAGATTCTTATGATTCACTTGGTGCTTGTTTTGCCTTGGATGAGAGTACTTATACATGTGGTGGCAGATTTTCTCATAATAAGTAAAATTTGATTCTATCTAAGCTAGTCAATCTTTTTGCTTAGCTTGTATAGCTCATGGTGTTTATGCCTTGCTAACTGTTTTTGATCTTTACATGATTGGGAGCTATTGCTTTTACACTTCATAGCACTATAGTTATGGTTAGCAAAGTTAAATGCTTGTTTGCATAATTGTTGAAGCTCCTTAGGTTTGCATTTTCATGCATTGCATGTTTGCTTGTTCTTTTGCTTCTTTGATGAGTTCATTGCCAAAGGGGGAGAAAATTTTGGGGTCATACACAAATAATGCTAAGAAACTCATATGATCCATTTTACACTACATGAGACCTACCACAACTTGAGGGGGAGCATATCATGATCTTGAGTGTTTTCTTGCGCTTTTCACATTCTTTGCGTCTCAAGTCGCTTTCTTTGTCAACTCTTAGTTTTGTAATCCCTACTTTGCTAGATGGCTTGTTTTCACCTTTTCTTTGGGTTTTGCCATTTGGATGTGCTTATTCGGCTTCGAATTTCAATCTCTAATCTTTGTGCATTTGGTGTTGTCAATGTACTCATCAAGGGGGAGATTGAGAAACAATGTGGATATGTACCATGGTTTGCTATATTTGTGATGAGTAATTGACTTGAGGGGATTTGGTGTTTGAGTTGAAATGCGAGAATCCAGGGATTGCATGGGTTTGCATATCATGGTTATGGCTAATCGGAGTTGGTGGAGATATTTGTGATATTGCAGGAGATGGGAAATGTGTTTGCTTGTCTCATGATGTGTAGGTCACTGGAGTCGACTTGACGGTCAACGGCGAGAGGATCGGGCACAAGTAGGGGACTTGGGGCCAGACGATCGGGATGCCGGGTGAAGTCAAGGGTGATCCACACCGTATACGTGGAGAGGCAAGAAGCACGGATGGTTTCGCGATTGAGCCTCAACACCGTGGTGGTGATGAAGACGGCATGTTTACCAAGTCAAGGTGAATGGGATGCCGGTGCAAGTGACAAGGGGGCCCGATGGACAGGGACTGGGAGAGACTTGCTGGTGGTCAGGATCGCGGGACAAGGTGACACGCGTCAACATCGAGAAGTTGCGCTTTGAGAAGCGTACAAGGCAGTTTCCTGGTTTGGGCCTCAAAACCGGAGGCGGTGGTTGGTGGTGCACGTGGCACCATCACGGAGCTTGCTTCGAGATGAAGCAAAGACGTGTAGCGTTCGATGGTATTCAGGCGATGAGGAAAAAGATGGACGATTATGCCCCCGGTGGTAGGTGGGTGTGTTATGTAGGTAAAGGGTAGAGTGGTCATGTGGACAATAGACCCTAGGCCTATATAAGGAGAGGTGTGGCTAGTGGGAGAGGTGCCTCTCTTTCCATTAGCCTTGTGTTAGGATTCTATTCAAAGTGCTAGGAGAGGACTTCATGTTCAAGAGGAGAGTAGTGGGTGTGTGAGAGACATCTCCTGCTCTTCCAAATAGTGGGAGGAAGAGGGTGGCTTCCTAGCCTTGTACCTATGGATCTTGTAAGCACCTTTCTATGATATGAGAAGTATTTTCATGCTCAAGATTTCCCTCTTCACTTGAATCCCGAAATTCCCTTTTTCCTATTTTTGGAGCTATTTTCATGGTGATTTTCGATCTCACTTTTGGACAAATTTTTGTCCCAGATTTCTTGAGAAACTTGTTGCTAGGATGAGCTAGAACAATCCTCTATGGATCCTTGAACGATTCAATAGCTCTAGCACCTTCTATTTGAAGGATTTCTCAAGTTTCCCCTTTTTGGTGTTCTTGGCACAAGATCTGAAATTCGTGATGATTCCTTGAGCCAATTGAGATGATTTTTTAGGATTAGGGTCGTGATGTGATGAGGATTCACTAGTCCAAAAATCGCATCATTTGGAATTCGTTTGGTTAGGTTTTGGAGAAGATTTGCCAAATTCCTGAAAGTTTCTGCTGTTCTGTCGGGGTCGATCGGCACTGCCGACGACCAGGACCGGCACTGCCGGTGGGTCTCAGAATCCCGCACTGGCATTACCGATGGGCCAGATCGGCACTGCCGATGGGGCCAACCGGCACTGTCGATAGTCCTGATCGGCACTGCCGGTGGTGGTTCAGTAAGGTGCAGTTTGTGAGGTTTTTGACTATCTCGAGTCTCTCTTGTTTCCTTTTTGTTTCCGCTGTGTTTCTTGCTGTGGTTGATCACTCCTAGGGCTAGTACACCACTAGTTGGTGTGTGTAGTCCTGGTGATCGGTTCGGAGATTGGCTTGGGTTGTTTTTGGGATATAGGCCAAGTTCTCTTGGAGAATTTTGATTGGCTCCCATTCACCCCCCCATCTGGTCTCCTTCTCGGTTCTTCAGGGTTGTATCTACCATAAGAGACTATGGGTTAACTTTTAAGGGTGTTCCACTCATGTGTAATAACTCCAGTGCCATATGCTTAGCCAAAAACCCAATCCAACGTGGTAAGGACAAACACATCAATGTGCGATTCCACTTTCTGAGAGACAATGTTGAGAAGCGGGATGTTGAGCTAAAATACATTGACACCAGAAACCAACTAGCTGATATCCTCACCAAGCCCCTAGATGCTTCGAGACATGCTTTTCTTCGAGGGGAACTTGGCGTTTGTCATCCTTATGGCATCATTTGAGGGGGAGTTTGTGTTCTCTTGTATATATGTATCTTACCATTATGCATTGCATCTAATATGTAAATATATGCATTAGTAGATGAGCTTTGATTCTTATGCTTTCTTGTATTTCTCTTTGCTATGATTGAGCTTGAGTTAAGTTGTGTGGATGTGATAGTAATCTCTCATGCTTAGATTTTCTAGATGGCTTGTTTTAGACTCATGTGAACAACTTGCTAATCTTAAAGGTAAACTAAGCTTCTTGTGAACCTCATGAACTAAGCTTGCTAAAACTTGATCACCATGTGTATAATTGCTTTTATCCTTGTTGAAACTTGCATTGAGGCTAGTCTAGAGGATGTCTTGGCTTTGGCACCTTGTGTTTGTGAAATTGAAGGCTTTGCAAATGTTTAGCTCATGATGAAACATTGTGGGAACGTGTCTTCCTTTTGCCGCAAAGGCATGCTCTTTTGTCTTGTGCATAAACTTGAATAATCTACTAAGTGCTTTGATCAAGAATAATTCTAAAATACTAAATCGAAACATTGTGACTTGAAGCCTCGGATGTTTGCCGTAACCAGTCGTGCGACCCTCCGCATGGATAAGAGGACACATGAGGATAAACAATAATCACTTGATCAACTGAGTCTCTGTTTCATATATGAGCGTTTGTAGAGATCATTTTCTACGAATGCTTGTTGCCCTTGATGAGATTGAAATCGGCTAGATTCTTATGATTCACTTGGTGCTTGTTTTGCCTTGGATGGGAGTATTTACACATGTGGTGGCAGCTTTGCTCATGATAAGTAAATTTGATTCTATCTAAGCTAGTCAATCCTTTTGCTTAGCTTGTATAGCTCTTGGTGTTTATGCCTTGCTATCTATTTTTGATCTTTGCATGATTGGGAGCTATTTCTTTTATACTTCATGGCTCTATGTTTATGGTTAGAAAAGTTAAATGCTTATTTGCATAATTGTTGAAGCTCCTTAGGTTTGCATTTTCATGCATTGCATGTTTGCTTGTTCTTTGCCTCTTTGATGAGTTCATTGCCAAAGGGGGAGAAAGTATTGGGTCATGCACAAATAATGCTAAGAAACTTAAAATGATCCATTTTGCACTACATGATACCTACCACAAGTTGAGGGGGAGCATATCATGATCTTGAGCGTTTTCTTGCGCTTTTCACATTCTTTGCGTCTCAAGTCGCTTTCTTTGCCAACACTTGGTTTTGTGATCCCTACTTTTCTAGATGGCTAGTTTTCAACTTTTCTTTGGGTTTGGCCATTTGGATGCATTTATTCGGTTTTGCATTTGACTCTATAATCTTTGTGCAGTTGAGGTTGTCAATGTACTCATCAAGGAGGAGATTGAGAAACCATGTGAATATGTGCTATGGTTTGCAATATATGTGATGAGTAATTGACTTGAGTGGATTTGGTATTTGAGTTGAAATACAGGAATCCAGGGATTGCATGTGTTTGCATATCATGGTTATGACTAACCGGAGTTATTGGAGGAATTGGTGATGTTGCAGGAGTTGAGAAATGTGTTTGCTTGTCTCATGATGTGTAGGTCACTGGAGTCGACTTGGCGGTCAACAGCGAGAGGATCGGGCACCAGTAGGAGACTTGGGGCTAGACGATCAGGGGGCCGGGTGGAGTCAAGGGTGATCCATACCATACACGTGGAGAGGCAAGAAGCACGGACAGTTTCACGGTTGAGCATCAAAACCGTGGTCGTGATGAAGATGGCATGTTGACCAAGTCAAGGCGAGCGGGATGTCGGTGCAAGTGGCAAGAGGGCCCGATGGACAGGGACCAGGAGAGACTTGCCGGTGGTCAGGATCGCAGGACAAGGTGACACGCGTTGACATCAAGATGTCATGCTTTGAGAAGCGTGCAAGGCGGTTTCCCGGTTCGGGCCTCAAAACCGGTGGCGGTGATTGGAGGTGCACGTGGCACCATCACGGAGCATGCATCAAGGACTAGCAAAGCTGTGAAGGGCTCGATGGCATTCGGACGATGAGGAAAAAGATGGACGGTTATACCCTCGGTGGTAGGTGGATGTGTTATGTAGGTCAAGTGTAGAGTTGTCATGTGGACAATAGACCCTAGGCCTATATAAGAAGAGGTAGGGCTGGTGGAAGAGGTGCCTCTCTTTCCCTTAGCCTTGCCTTAGGTCTTCATTTAAAGTGTCAGGAGAGGTCTTCATGTTTTAGAGGAGAGGAGAGTGTGTGTGAGAGACATCTCTTGCTCTTCCAAATAGTGGAAGGAAGAGGGTGACTTGTATCCATGTATCTTGACTTGATGAATCAATGATATGAGAAGTATTTTCGTGCTCAAGGTCTTCCTCTCTACCTAAATCCCGAATTTCTCTTTTTCCCTATTTTCGGAGCTATTTTCATGGAGATTTTTTATCTCATTTTTGAGTGGGCTTTGGTACAAATTTCTTAAGGGATCTTGGTGCTAGGACATGCCAGTCGGGCCCGAATTTCGTGATTTTTGGAGTTCGTTTGTTAGGGTTTTGCAATTTTTCTTTGCGATCCATTGTTGCTGTTCTAAACCTGTCGGGCCCGACCGGTAGTGCCAATGGCTACTGCCGATGGCACCAACTGCCGATGGACCAGCAAGGACCAGCAGTGCCGATGGTCACTGCCGATGATCGGACCAGCACTACCGATCGCCTGGACCAGCACCGCCGATTGGCACTGCCGATAATCTGATCAGCACTACCGATTCTTCGTCAGAACAACTTTGTTTTGAGTGTGTTTCTTCCATAGTTTTGTGCCTTGGTTTTCCACCTTCGTTAATTGTTTTCTGTGTGATTTTCCAGTAGATTTGTGTCTTGGCTATACTCGACCAACAGGTACAACCGGCATTGCCGATGGGTGTGACCGGCACTGCCGATGGTGTCAACTGGCACTGCCAATGGCTGTGATCGGCACTTCTGATGGTAGACTAGTAAGGTGTTTTTGTGCGTGCTTCTTCGTCTCTTTCAAGTCTATGTTGTTCACTCTTGTTTCTGATGTGTTCCGTTGTTATTGATCACTCCTATGGTTAGCACATCACAAGTTGGTGTGTGTAGCCTTGGTGATTCGTTTAGAGGTTGGCTTGGGTTGTAATTGGGACATGGGCCAAGTTGGCTTGGCTTGGGTTGTAATTGGCACATCACAAGTTGGCTTGGCTTGGGTTGTAATTGGCACATCACTCCTATGGTTAGCACATCACATGTTCCGTTTTGATTGGCTTCCATTCACCCCCCCCTCTGGTCGCCTTCTTGGTCCTTTATATTTTATTTCTTTGATATTTTTCTCCGACTCAATGGAAATGAGAAAGAACCCATAGAAAATTTCAGCTCAAACAGAGGTAGGACGTGACCTACAGAAATTCTGCAAGTTGCAAAAACCGTTGGGTTTCAACTTGAATGGAATTTTTCTTTATCTTCCCTATTTATGTAGTTTTTTTGCAAATGGAAAACTGCCGTTGGCGGTTTGGGGAGTGTCATTTTTGAGTCACGAAGCTCCTGTGAAAATTTTAGCCAAAATGGACAACCGAGCAAAAAGTTATGGTCATTTTACTGAAGGTACCTCAAAACTGGTTTTGATGGAACCCAAGGCCGGGTTTGAGGGAAACCCGAGTCGGGTTTGGGATTGGGTAGGGAATTTTTTGGCGGACTGGATGTAGTGGAAAGTGGAATTTTTGAGGATTGGTCTGAGGTGTTGAGGGTGGGTTGAGGGTTGGTTTAGGGAAGGATTAGGATGGGCGTGTTGATCAATCAACCCTAGCACACAAAGCCAAAAAAATAGAGGGTGGTGGAGGGGATGGCGGCTAGGGTTGCAAAGGAAACACTACTGATAATAAAACACAAACTAAACCAGCGACTAAACAAAAACTAGGGCATAAACTCAACACTACGGACTCTGAAATTGAAATATGCAAAGACTATGCACGTGGTTATGGGTGGGGAAAATTTTTTGTGGTTTTCTATGGACGATAGGAAGAACATGAAAACAAAACTAAAGGGTAGTGTGAACCTGATAGTGCACCTGAAGCTCTGATTACCACTTGGTGTGAACAAGGGTACCCGACCTTCTAAAAGAGTCAGGTAATCTTGACTTGGGCGGAGGCAAAACACAAATCGATCCGACTTCTAAACAATACGTTTATAACCTTGCAATCACAGCACAACATCTCCTCTGGTTATCAACCATCCAAAAACTATTGACCTCGTTGAGAAGGCTAATCCCCGCCTACGAATCAATAACACAAGAAAAAACAAAGAAGAATGCAACACAATTGTAGATGAATGATTAAGCTCACGAAGTTGGGGTCTCACAAACTGATGAATGACAACACTGTTTATGAACAGAATTGATCTAAGCAAAACTCGATCCCTAATGGTGCGGCAGCGGCTGTATATGAAGACCCTAGGGTCATGAAATACCCTCTAGATGCGCCCCTAATTGGGCTCAACTGGATACAAAGCCCAAAGGCCAAAAACAGACAATGTAGCATCGACACAGATTATGGACCCTCTCTTGTTTCAACTATTACCGATGACTTATGATGAATATTGCCATGAGACTGGCGGCACTGGAAAGGCCTTCTCCTTAGCTTTCCGTTCATATATAGAATATCCAAATCCAAGTCCGTATGCATCCTGGGCGTTTATTTTTGTGTAGACTGGTCTTGGGCCCCGAAACAGACTCGAAGTCAGTTTTGATTGGGCCTCCATCTTGGATTCCGAGTCCTTACTGATCCTCCACATTCCCAAGTCCTTATCTCATCATATCCAGGTCCTCTCCATGGTTCCTAATCTCTATAATCTATTAATTTAGGTGAACACGTTCACGCCATCAGAAAATCTACCGTACGTCCACAAAGTTAGAGATTGAATCCAAATCGGTTGCGTAACTTCCATATCAAGCATCAAATTAAAAAAAAATCATAACTACCTTATCCGGAGTTTAAATGAGGCAAACTCGGAATCTATCTCATATCTGTAGAAAAGTTGTACTACTTTGATATTCAATAGAAGTCAAGATTCCACAGTTTTGGTTTCCAAATATATGATTCAAAAATATTTGTTCTGATTCGGACTCCTCTGCGCAGGTGTATGTGCGGGGCCTATATCTCCTAACTCCAAAGACAGAATAATATGATCCATATATGTTTCAAAAAGGACTCGACGAGATCTACAACTTTTGTATTTTAACTTTTCTCGTTAGAGCATGCTTTCATGTTCAAAATCGCATTGTAATGCAATGGTGTTTCTATTCTGCGTGAATTGATTTTTCCTATCAGATAAAACTTCTACAAATCTTTAGGAATTGGGTCATGACCTTAGTCTTGTATGTTGGGCTTCATAGAGATCCACTGGTGTCTTGTAGACATCATGAGATTGTCAGAATCCCTCTTTGCATGGCAAATTGAGCTTCATATCGATACTTGCAAAATAGCACACAAATGACACTACATGTGGAATGATGTGGACAAGGGTTCTCAATCTTCCAAAAGGTTCAGGGAAACTTGATTAATATGGAGGCGATACACAAATCGATCCGGCTTTCGAACAACACATTCTTAACCCCGCAATCGTAGCACAACATCTCCTCTGGTTATCAACCGTACAAGAATGATTAACCTCACCGAGAAGGCTTATCCTTGCCTGCAAATCAAGAACACAAGCAAGAACAAAGAAGAATGCAACTAAATTTGCAAGTATACGATGAATCTCATAAGTTAGGGTCTCACAAATCGATCAAACGACAAAACTATGAATAGAATAATCTAAGCAAAACCCAAACCCTAATGAAGAAGCGGCAGCTGTATATGAGGACCCTAGGGTTGTGCACTACCCCCTGGACGCAGCCCTAAGTGGGTTTAACTCGATACATGGCCCAAATACTGATTACGGTGTCACAGCACCAGGACAAATTCTAGACATCAACTTGTTTTCGTGTTTGCCGATGGCTTGGGATGAATTTTGACATGGAACCAGTTGGGTTCGAAATATCTCTTCGTTATCGTTTCAGGTATATGTAGAACGTCCAAATCCGACTCCGTATGCATCCTGGACGTTCGTTTTAGTGCATTCTGGTCCTGGGTCTCGAATTAGACTTGAAACCGGTTTTGATCGGGCCTCCACCTTGGCTTGGACGTCCTTTCTGGCCCATCATGCCTCCAATCACCTCCCCAGCTATCTCATCATAATCTCCATGGTTCCTAACAATAATACTTCATTAGGTAGCCATATGTTCTCAAAATCATTAGGAACGAGCTTACTCGTAAATTCAATTGTCGCGCATGAACTTGCATTTTGGTTGGCGCAGTGCTGGGTGTATCCATATGGGTGATGTCCTCATCATTCTCCCCCTTTGGACTTAGAGTCGTCCTCGACTCGAGCTCATATCTTTTTCCCATATATAGTTTCAAATCTGAAATATTAATTATAGAACTATTCCCAAACTTGGGATGCAACTCATATTTATATGCATTATGAAATTCAATTGTATGCAGAAGGGTGATGTCCTCATCATGGAAATCATTAACATTAGAGGAAAAAATATTTATGATAAGAATACGATGAAAAATGATAGAAAAATTGTTGCTTATGACATAAAATGGTACATTAAGAAGCACCAACAATAATATAAATATGATCTTTCATGTAAAAAATGTCAACCATTATATTGTGTAAATAATTTATGTTTAAATCATAAAGAGTGTTTTATTTTTTTAATTCATAGCAATGCATGAGCACTTTGCTTGTCATAATATAATCATTAGGTAACAAATCATTCTCAAAAGTAACATATAACGAAGAACGTAGGAATGTGCTCACCTCTAAATTTAGTAGTCATGCACGAACTGTAGTCATTGGACCTTGTAAGTCTAGAATTGAAGAAGTGTTGTGTGTATCCATAGGATTGTTGTCCTCATCAATGCTGGCCCTCGAGTCACTGCTCGAGAAACTCAGACCAGTTGAGTGACCTTTTTGACTTTATTGTTTTCTCCTTCCGCGCCTCGTTCGTTGAGGTGTTATCGGGTCTGTTCAAGTGAAGCCCCGGTTCCCCGTCGGTGCAGCCCCGGTGAACCAGCTGGTGGTCGACTTCATAAACTCGCTTTCCTGACTCGACTGGTTGCCGCGACCTTTCGGCGGGTCGCTATTCACGGTCGTCAAATACCATTTCCGGCCATCAACATTACTAAAAAAATAGAAGGATTGTATATTCCCATGATGCATGTTAGTTAGAAACTATAATTTTCCACTATTGCTTGAAGAAACACTCACATGCAGGAGAAATATCAAAAGAGTGGAGAAAACAATCGGAGTTTGCAAATGGCGATTCCCACAAATCAACTGGCCCACCTGTAGCACCAAACCAACATACAACTGGTGAAAGGACCGAGTGACCGAGAGGGGGGGGGGGTGAATCGGGAGCTCGCACTATGTACCAAATTTTCCAATTCCTAAAACTGACCACTCAAAACAACTCCTACACAGTCCTAGTGGTGATTACACTAGCAAGATAATGAACCTATGAAAAGAACAACAAACTAAGCATATTAGTGGATCACACAAAGGTAATACAACTCCTATGCAAGCTAGTTACCAGAGATACACGGAAGCAAACAATTAGCTAGCAAGGAGTCCTACTCAAGCAAAGCTACTAGATCAACAAACACATAGAAAGCACACAAGCATGAGTAGCACAATACATACTAGGGTGATCAATCAAGCCAAAGCAATTCCTATACATGCTAGTGATCAAGTATGAAGGCTAAGCACTACTAGCAAGTAAAGAAGCCTATTCATGCAAGTCTACAAGGTCGTGAACTAGAGCAAGGTAAGCACACAAGCATGAATAGCACGGTATGTAAATGCAGAAAGTAAAACATCATAGTAAGGAGTAGAGTAAGAGATGGCTCATGATTTTTTTTCCGAGGTCTCGGAAGGATAGCGCCTTCCCCTACTCATCGTTGGACCACTCCCGCCGGAGTTCCGGTCTCTCCCGCCACCAAGTGGAGTTCTAGCCCACGAGCCCGTAATCACTCCCGGAGTGAAGACACGGTGTGCATCACTGCTGCTACCAAAGCACAAGCTTGCCTCCCTCGAGAACTTGTCAGACTCCCCGAGTCAACACGGGCGCTAACTATTGATGCCCCCTTCACCGGTGGGCTTAAACTATGTACAAACGTGTGACAACCTTCACAACCAATCATGATAGGCTCGATCACTGACACCTAACCAGTCTAGGTCTCACCATAGATCAAGAGTAACAATCTAGATCACATCCTCAAGGAGACCTTAGCCTTAGATGTGGAAGATGCTCAAGTTAATGTCCACTAGCACTCTCAAGATATGCAATATCTCCTCCTAGTGCTCTCCTCTTTTCCACTTGGACCTTACCAAATGCTCTCAGGTATTCCGCTGGCCAAGAGAGGTCACAAAGACCCTAACAATGAAGTTATATAGGCTCCCAACCTCAAACTAGCTGTTGCTCCACGAAATCAGCGTTCTAGGCCTACTGACCAGAATTTCCGGTCACTACCTGACCGGACCGTCTGGTCACTGCAACATCGAGCTCCAATGGCTCTGACCCCTCTGCTGACTTCTCTCTCCAGTCCAGAAACATTTTGGACTTCGGCTTTGTCTGCCTCGTGCAAGTCGTACTGACCGGACCGTCTGGTCTGTATAGACTCTAGCACACATAGATTCCACTCTGAGTTGCTATAGCCTCCGAACAAAACCTCTAAGTGACCGTACGGTCTAGTCACTACTGACCCCTCTGTCTGATCACTTCATCCTAAAGCTAAAACCCCTCGCTTGACTTTGTTTCCCGGCTTCATCGAACAGCTCCTTGGCTTCTCCACTGTCAACTAGTGCCTATGATTTCACCGAGCAACCTTGCACATCACTGACTAGACATGACCTAAGAGAATGACCTAGACCCCCTTGATAGTCCGGTTTTTCCTATGGACTCAAAGCCCTAACAACTAGGCAAGTGTACCTAACACTTGCTCCATAGCTTGTCCTTAGCCTTGATCCATCTTCATCAACCCTTGGACTCCATCAAGCTCATCAAGCCTCCATGCTTGTGGTCATTGTCATCAATCATCAAGGCCACCATCAACAGTCATCATAGAGTAGAAAGGTTTCCTACATGGACAACACTCGTGTAGACATTAGTCACATTCATTTTGTCATTCATCACCAAAACATCATACCTTGGGGTGACCTCAATGGTCATGAACCTTACAATCTCCCCCTTTTTGGTGATGGATTACAACCACTACTTATGATGATCCAAAACGGACGAGCAAGAGGGAACCAAAGGAAAAAGAAAGGAATGGAAGGCATACCTTGGTCCTTACCTTGGAAGTAGTCTCCCCCTTGAAATGTACTACATGTTGAGGGAGAACTATCGGCTCACTTAGCGCACTTGGATGTTACTCTTGAGTTGAGTTTTGTGCCTGTCTTGGTGTCGTGGTTGATGCTCATGTCGGTGTAGATGTACATTGTCGCCGTAGACAAGCACCGTCATTATTCTTCTCCATGTTGGTGTAGATGTTCATCTTGATATGATCTTCATGTGTACTTCAAGTAAACATGCATCTCGTATATTTTCATGTTCTTCTCCCCTTCTCATCTTCAATTGATCTTCATGTTCTTCTCAACTTCAAATTGACTTGTGCATCTTTTGGATCTTCATGTTCCTTCTCCCCCTTTGACACCTATCACCAAAAGCCACACCAAAACATAACGGAACAAAGAGGCAAAAGATAGTTGGCAAGAGTTAGGATAACTCCCCCTTTCACGATGCTCTTCCTTAGTCGCAATGGTGTTCCACCGTAGATCCTCCTACACACATGACTCAACAAAATATTTTCTCAAATATGCACAGGTTAGTCATTTGAGAGGTGGGAATGTATGAGCCACTTGTCTTTGAGCAGCACGAGTAGATTTAACCTCGGAGCTCGGTTGAACATGGCTCAATAGGCATGAAGCACAAATATCACTATTTGATCATCTAGAGAGTCATGTACTCACATTGTAAATGACCAACTCCCCGTAGACACATACTTGGGAGCATGTATGGTATCACAATGTAAAGATGCATGAATGCAAAGAATGCAAATGCAACAAGTATACAATGCATGATGTGATGCTAAAGAAAAGAGAGAGAACCACTACAAACCAAAGTGTCAACAACGAGTTGTTCCCTTCTCAAGCTTGCTCACAATGGACCATTCTTCAAAGCCTTGGGTACACCATGAACCACCTTCCCAAGCTTAACCCATGTCCATTGCTATCTCAAGAAGGTTCGAAGTCAACCTACAAAATAAGAGAAACAAGCACAAACAAAGACACAAACAACAAAACAAACAAACACTATACAAATTTACAAAGGACAAGCTCAAGGGTTACTCATGTGAAGTTGGAGAGGTCGAGAACATTGAGTTCTCCCCTTAGCTTGTTGTAGGTCTTCTCATCGAGTGGCTTGGTAAAGATGTCCGCCAATTGTTCATGAGTTCGCACACTCATCAACTCGATGTCCTTCTTCTCAACATGATCCCTTATGAAGTGATGCCTCACTTGAATGTGCTTTGCATGACAATGATCTCCTGTTTTGAGAGCCATCTTGATTGCCGCCTCACTTTCACCATATAGTGGCATTTGAGTGTAGTTGAGGCCATAATCCGAGAGTGTTTGCCTCATGTAGAGAAGTTGGGCACAACACGCTCCCGCCGCCATGTATTCTGCTTCAACTGTCAATAGAGCCACTGAGTTTTGCTTCTTTAAGCTCCAAGATACTAGAGATCTTCCAAGAAATTGGCAACCTCCCGATGTACTCTTCCTATTCACTTTGCAACCTATGAAGCTCGAATCCAAATACCCAAGTAACTCAAAGGTTGTTCCTCTAGGGTACCATAAGCCCATGGTAGGTGTGTACTTGAGGTATCTCATTATCCTCTTTACGGCCTTCAAGTGTGACTCTTTTGGATTTGCTTGGTAGCATGCACACAAGCACACACTAAACATGATGTCCGGTCTCGAAGCGGTGAGATAGAGCAAAGAACCAATCAGGGATCTATAGAGCTTGGGATTCACCGGTTTCCCTTTCACATCATCATCTAAGGGTTTGCTTGTTGCTATAGGTATGTGCAAAGGCTTGCAACTCTCCATGTTGAATCACTTGAGAAGATCCTTGGTATACTTTTCTTGATAGATGAAGTTTCCTTCTCTCAATTGTTTGACTTGGAAACCAAGGAAGACATGCAACTCTCCAATCATTGATATTTGAAATTCCTTTGCCATCATTTCCCGAAACTCTTCATTGAACTTCTCATTGGTTGACCCATAGATGATATCATCCACATAGATTTGGCACACTAAGAGATCCTTCCCGACATGTCTTGTGAACAATGTGCTATCAATGCTTCCAATCTTGAAACCATTCTTTAGAAGGAAGTTCCTCAAGTGTTCATACCATGTCCTTGGTGCTTGCTTGAGTCCATAGAGAGCTTTCTTCAATTTGTATACATGTCTTAGATGTTTTGGGTCCTCAAACCCCGGAGGTTGTTCCATATAGACTTTCTCATTGATCTCTCCATTCAAGAAATCACTTTTGACATCCATTTGAAATAGCTTGAAGCCATTGTGTGATGCATAGGTAAGTAAGATCCGAATAGCTTCAAGACAGGCCACGGGAGAAAAGGTTTCTTTAAAGTCAATCCCCGCCACTTGAGAATATCCCTTAGCCACTAGGCGAGCCTTGTTCTTGACAATTGCTCCTTTCTCATCTTGCTTGTTCTTGAAGACCCACTTGGTGCCAACCACATTATGATTCTTGGGCCTCTCAACCAATTTCCATACTTTGCACCTCTTGAAGTTGTTCAACTCTTCTTGCATGGCTATAACCCATTTGTGATCATCTATAGCTTCATCAATGGTAGTGGGCTCAATCATAGAGATGAAAGAGAAGTTCTCAATTGCAACATTGGCCTCATCATCATTTTCTTCACTCACATAGTTGGGCTTATATTGATTTCTCCTTATCTTTACTCCTTGAGATGGACTCCCAATGATCAAGTCACATGAATGATCCCTGTTGATGGCCTTAGGTCTAGGATGGTATTTTTCTTGAGTGTGAGGAGCTCTCGATAAAGTATCTTGTGCATCATGGATTGCTCACTCTCTTGATATATGAGTGTCTTGGATCCTAAGAGAGGTGGGAGAGTCACTCTTATGCTTTCTTGTTTTGGATTTAGAACTTGGGGTGGATGGAAGGACATCTTGTGAAGAGCTAGGAGAAGTGGTTTGTGAAGAGGTATGTGGGGAGGCTTGTGGATCACTTTTCACTTGGGTTTCATCATCATTTGGTGGGTGAACTCTCAATGAATCTTGGGAGGAGCTTGTGGGTGTATTTATGGAATTTTGGGTTGGTTCTAGCACCTCAGAGGAAGAGGTTGATTGAGGTGGTGGAGTAGAGGACTCATCAATATCACCATGATTGGCTTCATGGGGTAAAACCTTGCCCACAAGCATGTTCCTCAAGGCTTCCCTCACAGGCTCATCTCCAATGTTCACTTCATGAAATTCATCTCCCTTCTGAGAACCATTTGACTTATCAAATTTCATATCATAAGATTCTTCTACACATCCTGTGTCTGAGTTGTAGACTCGATATGCTTTAGAAGTTCCTAAGTATCCAACAAGAATGCCTTCATCAGTTCTGCTCTCAAATTTTCCGGGCTTCCTCCTCTTCTTGAGAATGCAACACTTGTAGCCAAAGACTCGAAAATAGAAAACATTGGGTTTTCATCCCACCAATAGCTCATATGGTGTCTTCTTCAACAACCGATGGATATAGACACGGTTGGAGGTGTAGCAAGCTGTGTTGATTGCGTCGGCCCAAAACCTCTCATGAGTTTCATACTCATCCAACATGGAACAAGTCGCACTTTGTTGGTCGTTACTACAAACCCTCATATATACCGCAAAAGGAAGGTATACATTATAACACTTTTTCCCTTAGAGTATTCCAAGGTATAATCAAATCCACAGGGATCAGCAAGAGAATGGTGTTTAGAGTTTACTATTTCATCTAACAAATCAATCCTATCATGAAGTACATATTGCACATACAAGAGAGTCGAAAAAGATGAAAGTCGAAGTTGTAAACCTGAGCGAAAGTGCACCTGATGCCTTAGTAAGCCTAAGTGCGCCAGATGCTTAATTAGCCAAGACTTGTGGGAGTAGGAGCATAGACATCGACCAAGGAGTATCACCTGGAGTTAGCCAATATGCATCTAGCAGTTGGAGAAAGGCTGTGCCGATCGGCGCAACTGGTATGCCGATCGGCACTGAAGCAGTAGTCGTTATCATCTTAATCCTAGCTTACTTGGCACTTTAAACAATCAGTAAATATCGAAGATGAGCAAGACCACCCTGCTTCCCGAGCGGCTCCCAATTTATCGCTGCCGAGAGGAAACCCTTAATCACACGAGTATCTTAACTCTACTTGACTATCTAAAATTGCTACGCAGGCTTAGCTCTGTCACAACTAAACCACACCCTAGCATCATCAAGCAATCATGATTCATACAAGATCCGAATACTAGCCTAATCACACCGATTAAGAGAGCATCTAAATACTTAGCCTAGAACTAAGCAATTGAATAAGCACATGTAAGATCAATCAATCTGGACGAACACAAATTGCAGCCAAGGATAGAATTAAGATAGATAACATAAAGATCGATAACTTATACCAATATTCATCATCATCAAGGGCGCGCCGATTGGCTCAACTGGTGCGCTGATCGGCACCGCCTTGATGCATCATTGACGACTCCTGAGGTACATGGCTCTACTTCTCCTAGCTCCAGTGTAGTGCACCATGCAGGGTCCCTACCCGACAAGACTACATCTCTTCAATTTGGTGGCTCTTCAACTCCGACAGCCTCCTGGCGATGTGCAGCGACTCCTATAGCCTAACTCTCCCCCTTGTTGTAGCTTGTTCCCGTATTGGACATAATATGGGTGTTTATATAGCCTCTGGTCATGTCCTCCCTTGCTTGGCCTCCAAGTTTAGCTCAGAGAGATTGAATCCAAGTCGGTTTCGTACCTTCCATAAACAGCGTCGACTTACTTTAATCATAACCGATGCTTCCAGAGTCCAAATGAAGCAAGCCTGGACTCTATCTCGTAGCCCTTGAAAAGATCTACAACTTTGGTATTATTTGGATCCATTCGGATGTTTAGATACCCAAAATTGTGATGCTAAAATATCTGTCCTGATTCGGATTCCTCTGCGTAGCCTACCTTGTGGGGCCCATATCTCCCAGCACCCGAGTCCAATAGATGCAAATCATATATGTTTCGGAAAGCTCCCGACGAGGTCTTCAACTTTGGTATTATGAGGTTTCCTTTTTGACCATGTCTTGGGCTCCGAAATCACATGACAATACACTACTATTTCTGGACTCCGCGAATTTAACTTTCCTTCCGGATAAACCTTCTAGAAATCCTTAGGCATTGGGCCTCGACCTTGGGCTTGCACATAGGACCTCATGGACGTCCAGGTGTGTCTTGTAAGCTTCATGGGCTAGTGGGAAGCCCTCCTTGCACGGCAAGTCGGGCTTCATATCGGTACTTCTCATATAAGAGTCATTTTGTCATCTTTTTACATGTTTCTGCAATAAAGCACTAAAA
The DNA here is from genome assembly GCA_032690845.1 of Eleusine coracana subsp. coracana. NCBI lineage: Eukaryota > Viridiplantae > Streptophyta > Magnoliopsida > Poales > Poaceae > Eleusine > Eleusine coracana. The sequence continues at coordinate 38,157,852 of CM064418.1, forward strand.
CAACACTACATATGGAAATCATCAATATTAAAGGTAAAACACATGATTATGATGAGAATATGGTACGATATTGGTGGTGATTGGCATATAAAACGGGTACTTAGGAACCACCAACACACTTTCTCTTTGGCTTGAGTAACAAGATATGGACCAAAATTTATCCTTTCTCCGGATTCCGACCAATTCAGCGGTGTTCAGCATGAATGGCCATACAATTCTCCCAATTTGGTAGCTATTGTTGTATGAGAATTCGGCGAACGGAAGACAATTATCCCAATTTCCATGATTATCCAAAACACATGCTCTCAACATATCCTCCAAATATTGATTTAGCCTTTCAGTTTGACCATATGTTTGCGGGTGATAAGCGGAACTTCGAATAAGAGTAGTACCAAGGCAAGAATGAAGCTGCTCCCAAAATTGAGCGATAAATTGAGGGCCTCGATCAAAGATTATAGTCTTGGGTACACCGTGCAAACATAGAACTCTTGAGATGTAGAGCTCAGCATACTTTTTGGTGGATCAGGTTGTATGGACAGGAATAAAATGAGTAGATTTTGTCAACCTATCCACAATGACCCATATGGAATCGTGCTTCATGGGTGTGAGGGCTAACCCAACAATGAAATCCATAGCAATATCCTCCCATTTCCAAGCGGGGACTTTTAAGGGGTGTAAAAGACCGGCTTTCTTCAAATGATCGGCCTTCACACATTGGCAAGTATCACACTCGGCAACATAACAAGCAACTTCTCGCTTCATGCACGTCCACCAAAACTTTTCCCTTAACCCACAATACATTTTGTTGCTACCGGGGTGTACGGAATATTTGGACAAGTGCGCCTCATCAAATATTTTCTTTCTCAATTTCTCCTTCTTTGGAACAACAAGACGATTGTTGAACGATAGCACTCCGTCTTCATCTTGTCAGAAACATGTAGCTTCATCTTTACCTATCTTCTATCGGATATATTCCATTCCTTTGTCTTTCTTTTGTGCTTCCACAATTTCTTCACGAAGGGTCAGAACAAGAGCTAGATTATACAAGGATTCATATGGAATGATACGGAGACTCAGTTCACTAGAATCTGAAATTTGAGAAGCTTCTACAGAGTAAACCATTGTGTGATTGCATTGATCCTTCCGGCTTAAGGCATCGGCAACCACATTGGCCTTCCCGGGATGATAATGAATTTCCAATTCATAATCCTTGATCAATTCCAGCCACCTATGCTGCCTCATGTTCAGTTCTTGCTGCGTGAATATATACTTGAGACTTTTGTGATCGGTATAGAGATTGACAAGGTTACCAAGGAGGTAATGGCGCCAGGTTTTTAAGGCTAGGACAACGGATGCCAATTCCAAATCATGGGTGGGATAATTTTGCTCATGCTTTCGGAGCTATCGTGAGGCATAGGCAATGACACGGCCTTCTTGCATAAGTACCTAACCCAATCCGGTGCCAGACGCATCACAATAAACATCAAATGGTTTGGTGATATTGGGTTGAGCCAAAACTAGGGCAGTTGTCAAGTGCTTCCTGAGCGACTGGAAGGCTTCCTCACATGCGCTACTCCATTTAAACTTAGCATCTTTCTCCAGTAACTTTATCATAGGTTTGGCAATTCTAGAGAAGTTGGGAATAAATTTCCGATAGTAGCCGGCAAGACTAAGGAAACTACGAATTTGCTTGACTGATTTTGGAGCTATCCATTTCAGCACATGATGTTGTTGCCATTGTTGCCGTTGTTGTTTCTGCTGCTATGGTTGTTGTTGTTGTTGTTGTTGTTGTTGTGGTTCCCGGAAGCATTGGGGTTGTTGTTTTTGCCTTGATTGCACTTCGTAAAACGGCACTCCTTCGCCAAGTGACCAGAACGGCCACAATTGTAGCATGACTGCAGCGAACTGGACCTCACAACTTGATTAGTTTGCTGTGGATGGTGGGAACCAGAGGACGGATGCTGGTTGTTTCCATGGGAATGAGAGTGCTGCTGTGAATAGGACAGGTAAAATCCCCCTCCCGGTGGTACTGTGGCTCAGAACTTCTATCCGGATGGGGAGGTGATTGCCAACTTATACTTGGGTGGTGCAGAACCGGATGAACTTCCCATAGCATGCTTTCTTTTCTTGTCATCTTGATTAGCACGGATGGTGTCTTCTTGTATGATGGCGGCACTCATCAAATTATTGAACGTGCCAGCAGTGACTTGTGCCAAGCGATCCTGCAGCTTCTGGGTAAGGCCCGAACGGAAACAGCCCTTCTTCTTCTTATCCATATCAGCGTGATATGAAGCATACTAAGCCAGGTAGTTGAACTTCCGTGCATACTCCTGCACGGTTCTAGAGCCTTGCTTTAAGTTGAGAAATTCTTGCAGCTTGCGCTTCATGAGACTGGCTAGAATGTGATGTGCATGGAAAGCGGTATAGAATTCCGTCCAAGTAACTTGGTGGTCAGCAGGAAGAGCGGTGGTGAAGCTTGCCCACCAAGCACCCGCGGAACCATGGAGTTGCTATGCTGCGAAGAGAGGCTTCTGATGGACGGTGCAATTAAGAAGTGCAAACTTCGACTCTAGGGTGCGAATGAAATTATCCGCTTCCAACGCATCACCAGCGTTTTTGAAAGTGGGCAGATGAGTTGCCCAAAAGTCGTTGTAGGAGGATTCACGGGGAGGTTGGGGCTGCTGCGGGGGTGGTCCTAGAGCTCCTTGGCAGTTCATGTTTTCCATAAACATATGGAACATCTCATTTTGGTTGTGGATGAGCTGCTCCATAGGAGTCATGGACGGAACTCGGGGTGGCGGCTAGGATCCACCGATGTTTGAGCTACCGGGAGCATCATCAGGATTTTCACCACCACGGCTAGTTTGTACCATCTCGCATAGGAGCAAAGGCACGTTAGCCCGATCACCACATGAGACAACATGATAATAAGGCCATGACATAAAGAAACGATGCAAGACACAGGGGGAAAACTTAAATTCATTTGGTTCCAAACACGATAGGCAACATAATTGTGATAAAAGCCATGGATATATGCGATGCAACTTTTTGATACAAGACAAGTCTTAAGTTACACCACTAAGAAACACAACAACACATGATCTTGGAGAGCTTAGGTTACAACATCACTTAATATTTACTAGCACTATCAAGATACAAGCACGATGTCTCACAAGATTCCTCCCTACATGATGTGCTACTCCTCCGATGTACAACCACAAGTCATATGGCGTGGCTGTCACCATCAGACTCCAATTCCATGTCGTCCCTGCCAGGGGGTGCCTCGTAATCAACACTAGAATCACTGTCATCACTCAAGTCAGCGTCATCTGGGGGAATCACTACAAGTGGCTCAGGTGGTTGGTCATTAAGGATAGCATGCAGCTGGGCATTGGCAGCTTGGAGCTGCGCAATGATGTGGTATCACTGTGTGATGGCGGCATTGGCATCGTTGAGGTTTCCTTCCATAACATCCCGCTCATCTTCAGCTTCCGAGCATTGAGCTTGGAGCTCACTTCGTTCTTCCAAGAGAGCATCAATCTGTCCATGAACAGAGTAATTCTCATCCTGGATAGCAGTGAGCTGAGCTCTGCATTGGCTTAGCTGCTCTTGTAGCTGATCACTAGCATCACCCTCGATGATGAGTTGAGCATCATGGAGTTGCTCGAAAAGATCAGCCCGCTCTAACTCGCTAGCGTGTAGTTTGTCCTTAAGGGCTGTGACCTTCACGTCATGGGCAGCAAGTTGGGCCTCACGGGCTGTGAGTGCAGACTGTAGTGCGTCACGCTCCCGTTCCAACTCGAGAATGCGTGCGGAAAGGTGCTCAGGGTCCATCACAAGCTTGCCAACCACCATCTGTCAGAAGAAAGTTTTGGAAGTGTGAGTCAAAACTTAATATCCCATAAAGTATATATGCCCAAAATAGCACAAAGGTTGGTTGGTAAAAGAGACACAACAGTGTCCGATCGGCTCAACAAAAACAAGTGCAGTTTCTGTTTTGATAGAGTAACCTACAGAGATATGCAAATACACTTAGCTTCTGGGCAGGATTTCACTATCTTTCCAATGCATACCCAAACATCTCTATCCGATAATATCTCTGAGAGTTATGATCATCCAAAGACAGAGGACAGAAACAGAGCAACTTCTGTAATCATAGGAAATGCTCTCTGTTGGGAGCCAAATTTCGACCTGGTCCAAACCTAACAAAACAGAGGCACTAGCTGGTAATTGTAGGGCAATGCCCAAGCTTTCCAATAGGTACTCACATGACTTATTTGGCTCAAAATTGAGTGAGTTACGCTAGTCACCATGAAAACAATAATTTCTCTATGACCGGTTATTGGTTTTCGTTCTCTTTAAACGGTTGAGTAATTTTTGCCCCATTTAACATGGGTGTGCGGTTCAAGTTATCATTTGTCATGATGCATGAGACATAATGACATGATTACTAATGCATGAATGATTCATAATGCTAGCAATATGTCGGTTTCCTAGCTCCTCACAAAAGAAAACTTGACCGATTATTTAGATCGATCAATTCGGTGGTACACACACCTCTCAACATGTTTCTAAGTGAGCTACACGTGATTAGCGTACCTGAAAAGATCCATCTCAGAAACAATACATCAAATTCAAAAGAAACAATCCAAATGAAATCCGTGACCACCTCGCCTCGCACGGGAGTTCTCGAATAAGAGTGTATTCGAGTCACACCAGATTAAAGAAAATCCTATCTAAGCACAACAATTCCATGACCACCTTGCCTCGCATGGGAACTCTCGAATAAGAGTGTATTCGAGTCACACATGTACCTTCGTTGAAGAAGCCGTATTGAAACAATCATAACCCAGGGTTAGCTTTGCCACCCACTAATAGAAATCCTTATATGGGCACTACTAGTTCATACCTCACCGTAAGACGTAAAAACGAGTAATTTATGTTTTAAAATGTTCATTTGTATGTTGCTTATCCCGAATAGGCTCTGATACCACTTGTCACATCCCTATACCGAAATATAGAGTGTGTCGTACAGGATCGTCTAGGGAGATGATTACCAAGATAACCATACATAGCATTCACACATGAACATCCTAGCATGCAGGGTTTAGCGTTTAGAGTGTGTCATACACATGAATGTCCTTTCTGCTAAGATTGGACAAATATAAATAACAATACAACATAGTAATATGTAGCCATAGAGTAAACAATATCCATCATCATAACCAATCTTCTCTACTTAAATATTATTGCCAATTGCTCGAACAAGAGGTACACATGACCATGAGGGACGACAATTCGAAACAATTTACATCCCGCAGGAGAAAACCCAAGTACACGACATACGCATCATTTAAGAACACGTACGGACATCGTTCATGAGATTGCTATAAGTTGGTCCGAGGCCATCGATCCTGAGTACACGTCTTCCCCATGATACAGTACTTTGTGTCGGAGGCTTAACCCGTGCACTCTCCAGCGGTCCTTAACCCGTGCATCCACCGTGCCATTCACATCACCTCTGGAGCGATGAGTATATCCATCCAACAATGTGGCGCACAAGTTACTAGGTTTACCAATTCCCATATAAAGGTATGCACTTGGTACTATTCAATACTTATTCGCAGAGTTGCAACGATAGGTTCTCAATTTTTACCCAAATTCATCTTCTCATGTGAATGACAAGTGTATCAAGTGGTCCCTTAACCTATCGTTAACTCTACTAGATTAAGCATAGCATTTTCTATCGAGAGGCTTACCAACTTAATGCATAGTACAAAATATCCATACATTATGATTAAACCAGAAAGGACTCGCAAATAAATAGGTATGCACTGGGCCTTGCCTTGGGAGTGATCACAATTAGGGTCTTTGGTGAAGTTCACGTCAGCACCGGTCTTCTCCGGTGTGGTCTCCTCGAGCTCGTGTTCTATATGAAATGGAAATGAATAAATAAGAGATGAATACTCAAGGAATTTTGGAATTTCTTGAATAATACGACATGCATGATGATGAACGTATGATCTGAACACCTGAACTTACTGCTATTCATGATCCAAATATACTGAATAACAGTAATTAATCTATTTAGGCATATAAGTCAACATTCATATAAATAATTCTTAGGTTATTCATTAAATAAACAAATCAATAGCAAAAAGCATACTTATGTTGCTCCAGGTTTAACATGGGATTTTACTTGAATGTATTAAGGTATAAATAACAAAAATGCAAACTTTCATAGCTAAATTCCAAACAGAAAGTTTATAAAAATTAATTTACTAGAAATAGTGATTATGCAATAACTCTAAAACTATGAATAAAATGGGGATTTGCTTCTACAGGAAGTTTACAAATGCCATGAAATGCTTACTATCCAAATTTCATGATTTTATCAGTTATACAGATTTAATTATGGATTTATTAATCATAGAAGGTTTCCAACTTTGGTGAATTATTTTAATTAATACACTTCATAACTTTGCTTCTCATCATACTTTTTGGATAGAGGGGAATTTTCTGAGTCAAACAAAATTGGTTTCATAGTTTTCCCTCCTTTAGTTTTCAAGTTATGGATTTTTGAATATTTATCAAAGTTCACACTTATTTACAGAACTTCCATTGGTCGAATTTAAATTGGGGCATAGTGTGCGCGCACCGAGGCTCGCCGTAGGGCGCTGTGGTGGGGAGAGGGTTCAGGACCGGCACCATCCGGCCGTGCACACGACAGCGAGCAACCCCAAGGGATCGCCGACCGGCGGCGGTGCCCGGAGCAGTGTTGGCGACAGCGGCGGAGGCAGGGGGAAGTTCCATGGCATTGTGAGTCGTGCACAAGGGGCGAGAGGGGTCGGTGCTAGGTCGAGGAGCTTCACTGTGGGTTGCAGGAAGGAGGTGTTGATGGTGATGGCCGGAAGGTGGGTCTCATTGTGGGGTGGGGGAGGGGACACTCCGGTGACGGCGGGGCTCCCTTCTTCATGAATTCCGGTGACGGCTCTACGATGTAGAGGGAGAGGATTAGAGGGATGTTAGAGGGGGTCGTCGCGCATCAATTTGAGAAAGAATTAGAAGAGGGGGCGCTGCCTAGCCGGAGGTTGACGCGGCAGCGTCCATGGTGGTCGGGAACAGGGGTGAAGCTGGGGCTTGGTGCATTGCGAGAGAGCAAAGGGAGAGTGAGGGAGTGCGCAGATGCCAAGAGAGCGAGGAGGAACAGCTCCCGCCACTGCTGCCTTTTTGTAGCCGGTGAGGGCGAGAGTGTGGAGGGATGCGAGGACCGGGGAGGTAGCTCGGTGGGTGAGGATGGCTTCAATGCGGTGCCGATGGCACGGGCGGGGGGGGGGGGGGGGGGGGGGGTTAGGTGGAAAAGTGGACGGAGTAGGGGTAAGCAGGTTAGGTCGATCGCAGGCCAGAGGGAGAAGGACGGCAGCGTTGTTGCTTGGCCACTGGGCAAAGGAAAAAAATGTTGTTGACTCCTCCTTGACTGAAACAGGACCACGATACTTTGACAAAAATTCCAAGTTGCCGTGCTTAGAACCTTATGCCAATTTTTTTGCATGACACCAAAATATCTTCTCCAGCTTTGCTTTTGGGGTCGGGTTGTGATTCCTACTGGAAAAATTATGAAAATTCATGGAACAGAGAAACCCTTTTCTGCATTTAGGGAATTTTTAGGGGTATTTAGCCTTTACCAAAAATTCTGAGAAATTCCCCAAAATTCATTCTTGAAATGACCCACTGGAATATGTGAAAACATTGGCACACTTTCATTGAGTTTTGTGATGTTTGTGTAAGGTTAGGATTTGGCCAATTTTGGATTTAATTAATTAATTTCCCTTTTTCTTTGGCAACTTAATTACTTTATGTTTTTAGTTAGCCAGCAATTAGCATTTGGATTATTTTAGTTGCCTTTTTATGACAAGGAATGTCACATAAAAACTTGCAGAGAACTTCCAGTTGAATCACTGTGAAAATGTTGAGTTCTCTTGCTTCTTGATTCTTGCACTTTGATTACTGAGTATCCAATATAATGTACTCCTTGAAGCACTTAAATTTCTCATATTTGATCTCTTGATATCTTTCTTCATGAAAATCAAAAAGCAACAAGAGAATTTCAACTTCATTGAAATATGAATCTATGAACTGATCATCATTGGAATATAATAAGCCATAGGTCTTCATTAATTACCAAAACCCTTAATCTAGGGCCTAGATACTTCAGAGCACTGAGGAGGTTCTTGTTCGCAGTTTGAAGCCTACCGGTCTGGAGATGGAGAAGGGGTATTCTTGTACACGGCAAACTTGCTTCCATACAAGTTCATACAAAGTCCATACAAAGTCCATACAAGCTCATACTGAGTCGATACGAGTCCAATGTGCATAACTAGTTCAGACAGAGTCAATACATAGAAATAGAGGCTACGACGGAGGCGTCTGCTACGAAGGCCAAGCCTAGGGCGGCATCTCAGATGACGGTGTCTCTGGTGTACTTTTTTTGAGTACTTGCCCCTTCCAGCGTCTCCTCATCTTTGGATTTATCTGTAAAGGAGATGTGTTAGCAAAGAGATAGATGGAATATTTTTTTAATTATTTTGATAGTTGTATACATAAGGATTGAAGTTCAACAAAATGTACCCTTCAATGTTGAGACGTGATGTTATCTCCGGAGATGGCGTCTCCTCTACTACGGTATCACTTGTTCTCAATTTCTCTGTGGCTTCATTCGAATCACCATTTGATGAATTGATGGGTGCTTCAACAAAGTAACCTAATGCATGAGGATCTGCATGAGGTAGTGCATGTAGTTTTTGGACTATCTAGCTGCTCAAGTTTGTAGTTAGGGGGCGACGTATAGACTGGTTGTAGCATACCTGGTTGCTGATGACCTGCTTCAAGTGCACCTACTCCGGAATTCCCCGCACCCTCGTCACCATTTTATTGCGGATATATTGTACAATGGATTCATTGGTTGGGGATTCTGCTGTCAGAGTGACAATTGTTAATGGGAACAATGTAACATTATCAGAGCAAAGTTCTGTTGTAATTACAGTTATCATTGGCCTGAAGTTTCGCTAGATCACCCGATGCAGCTGGTGTTACATGAATCCAAATTGTCCATATGTTCATTACGTGATCACCGCCTGCCATTGCTTTGCGGATGCCTACAGATGCCACCGTAGGTATAGTTGATCGGGATGCATATGTTACCATGCTGAATGCGAGATCGTTTGATCTGTAACAGATGTCGCAAACATCACATATGTTCTTCAAGATTCTAGATAATAGATTATGCAGACCCCAAAAGATTGGTGGCAGTCCGTCTACTGTCAGCTTCAGTGGTTCTTGGAGTTGGCAATTTCCGGTATCTTGTGGGGTTGTAGGTTCCAACGCGGAGGTGGGCATTTTGGGATCAATGGGTACTTTGATGGAACCATACCCGAGCGTCAGTGGTAAGATCACATGGTAATGTACCCCAACTTGAAGGAAGTGAGCACCCAAGATCTTATTGGTTGTCTCATACGAGCCGATTAGCACCACATAATCAAACATGTACCTCGAGATCAGGTTTTGCTGAACATGCACACCGATCTGCTCCTGTATTGCTGACTATATCTCCACGGGATTGATATCAATGTGGGCATGTGGAGATTCGGGCTTCACAAGTACTACGAGGCCTTGACTAGGTGCATTACCATAATTGACCTCAGTCTCGTCAAAGATCACAAGTTTCCTACAGTGGAAACTAGCCATCTTTGCCTGCAAAATAAGATTGATGTGTAACTATAATAAAATCTTCATGATTGATGTGTAACAAGAATAAAATCACAAAGATCGTCATTTGAGACAATGAAATTTGCCACACCTTGCTGATTTGAAGATGATGGCGGCTGTAGCTACAGACCCCGGGCGAAGGAAGGCAGCGGGAACCTGAAAGTAGAGGTTGGTGCTCAACTCCTGAAAAAAATGAATATAAGAGTGTCAATTAAAAATTTTGGTAGCAACTCCCCTGCATGATGAGGTTTCCAAAACCTGCAAGAAAAGCCACAACACGAAGCGGCCACACAAAAAATTTCTTCTTGTAGCTCGATGGCCGTAAACATGACATGTGCTGCCGCACGACACGAGGTCAAATTGACAAGTATGACAAGTCCAATTGAGAGGCATAACAAGTTAAAATTCTATATCTAAAATTTTATATCTATAATTCTATATCAAAATTTATATACATACATTTTTATATGTAAAACTAATAACTAAGATCCAAAATTTCTATTTGTATCTATAATTCTATATCCAAAATTCTAAACATATATTTCTATATATCACTAATTCGTCACAAATTCTATATCTGAAATTTCTATAGTTGATAACTAAGATCCAAATTTGATCTAACATCATGGTGATTTCTACAAATTCTATATCTAAAACATAGAGTTGAAGCGTAAAATTCTAAGTAGCACACATGAAGTAAAATTAAAAAGCAAGATGGTGATTCATAAGGATAAAGAGAAGATTTATTTATAGTTGAATCAATTGCTACTGAACTTCACTGTACTTGCAGCAGCCTATTTGGTTGTTGCCACAAGAAGTTTATGCGGCGGGTCATGGGCTCACGGTATTGTACGCATCCGACACACAAATATGAATACTTCTCATGCATCACCATACTATGAAATTCACAGTAGTAATAAACATGTCGCATTCGGATCGGTGGTTAATATGGGTGTCTCAGTACTCACCAGGAATCTACATATCTTTAGAAGATGCAACCCACTAACAACTCTTAATTGCTATTTCTCTGTAACCACATTGAGCCACGTCATCTTTATTGTTCACACCGTCCGATCTCCTTATAGCTTCACATCCTGCCCGTTCTTTCCTTCATCTTCCCCATCACGTTCTGTTCTCCACCCGTTCTTTCCTTCATCTTCCCCATCACGCTCTGTTCTCCACCACAGTATGGTTCAGCTGAGTTAACGGGGCAATAGAAACTGTAGCAACTACACCATCATGGATAGTGGATTGGACGTCCAATCAAGATTCCGCTAGAATTATTGGTGTTAATGACATTAAACTGTCCTTCATTCCTGCCTCTCATGTGTATTAATAGACCCCATGAGTGATCGCACCACCCCACGATGGCATCTCAAGGTGAGCGCCTCAGCACACCACATCACAAGCAGGAGAAGTGATCGTGCCCTCGCCATCCACCCAAGCATTTGCACTGCAGAATTTTGAGGTTGGCAGCCTCAGCAGGGACAATTGCCTTCTCAGTCTCCATCCATGCATATTAGATTCCTATCAATCTTCAGCCTATCAACAACCTACCAAGCCTCGATGCTTCCTCTGCAGTCAAACGGTTAGAGTTCCTTCTACGATATGGTTCACTAATCTTCATGTTGACTTCACTTACAAAAGTATAGACTGCGTTGTTGTCGAATATTGACTGCTTAGCTCATCTCGCCAGATATTCATTGATATGGTATTCTTACCCCATTTCGGCATCATATATATGCATGACGTAATAATACATATATTTTATTTCTATTTTTACTATTTGCAGGCATTAGCTCCAGCAGATTCGGATTGCTTAGTCATTGAATCGGTCCTACAACTATCTCATTTCAGTTCATAACAATTCCTTTCCACGGTGTGTTTTTGTAGCCCTAATTAGTGTGTTTGTTTATCAAATGACATCTGTCATGCCTATCATTATAGATAGACCACTGCACCAGTCATATTTTCTTGTGGTTGCAGGCATACAAGTTATTACCTGCATATTTTCTTGGCCAACATCTGAACTTCACAAGGACATGATTGTCCAGGTTGTACTTTCTTGCAATGAAAACCACAAGATTTTATGTTTGTCTTATGGGTAGTCTATCATGCAAACTGAAAAGATTTGGTCAGTCACTCAGATAAGCCATTCGAAGTGCTAAACGAAAATGGCAGCAGCATTGTTAGGTGACTCAGGTATTCTATCACTTACTCTGAAACGATTTGGTCAGTGGTTCAGGTAAGCCGTTGGGAGTGCTAAACGAAAATAGCAGCAACATTGTTAGGTCACTCTTTTTTCTTCTCTTTTCACATACATCTACACTATATATCAGTATGGCTAATAAGTTTATTTTCTGATTTCATTTTACTATTTTCATTAGGTATTCATGACAGCCATCATCCCCAACCTTGCAAATGGCATTTAATTATGATAGACTTCTATATTTGTTTTCGTGTATGATCTGTCCTCACCGGCAGATCATTGTTCAAGGTGTTCACGCTGCCCACCCTGCGACATTCAGTTTTTCTATTGTTGGTCGATTGATTGTGTCCTTCTCCCTTTTTTTCCTGTACCATCACAGTTTGTCTATGCATTTAGATTTTGAAACTTACTTAACATGCCAACAACATTTTATTTCCATGTGATTGTTTGTTTCGCATAAAGGAAAATGTCAAAGCTGATGTTATTCCTAAATAGTCATACATTTTTCTGACGAAGTAATTTGATACATGAGTATTTGCAGTTTATCAGTTTTGTCCTCAAATTCCTACAGCAACGCGCCGGGAATTCATTTAGTAGTAGAATATGGCCCGATGCGGCGCTGGTGGCGGGCAAGATGGGCAGAGGCGTGAGGCCAGGAGCTTAGCGGCGGGGTCGAGGAGCTCGGGGCCGGGAGCTCGGCGGCGGGGCAGAGGATCCCGGGGCCAGGGAGCTCAGGCCGGGGAGCGAGGAGCGGGGGGGGGGGGGGGGGGCGAGTAGGAAAAGTCAAGAAATGGGTCGGGCGGGAGTAGCCTTGGGTGTAGCCGAGCAGGGCCCAGGCGGGGGCGGCGCTAGGTGCGGCCGAGGTGCTCAGCGGGGGGGGGGGGGGGGGGGGCAGGTGAGAAACCATGTGGATATGTGTCATGGTTTACAATTTGTGATAAGTAATTGACATTGGATGATTTGGTGTTTGAGTTGAAATGCGGGAATCTGGAGGATGCATGAGTTGTGCATGATTATTGTTTTGACTAACCAGAGTTGGTGATTGAGTTGGAGAAGTTGCAGGAGTTCAAAAATTTGTTTTCTTGTCTCATGATGTGTAGGTCAATGGAGTCAACTTAGCGGTCAACAGCGAGAAGATCGGGCACAAGTAGTGGACTTCGGGCCGGACGATCAGGATGTAGGGTGAAGTCAAGGGTGATCCACACCGTACACGTGGAGAGGCAAGAAGCACGGACGGTTTCGCGGTTGAGCTTCAACACCGTGGTGGTGATGAAGATGGCACATTGACTGAGTCAAGGTGAGCGGGATGCCGGTGCAAGTGACAAGGGGGGCCGATGGACAGGGACCGGGAGAGACTTGCCGGTGGTCAAGATTGCGGGACAAGGTGACATATGTCAACATCGAGAAGTCGTACTTTGAGAAGAGTGCAAGGTGGTTTCTCGGTTTGGGCCTCAAAACCAGTGGCGGCAATTGGAGGTGCACATGGCATCATCACGGAGCTCGCGTCGAGACGAAGCAAAGTCGTGACGCGCCCGATGGCATTCAGGCGATGAGGAAAAAGATGGACGGTTGTACCCCTGGTGGTAGGTGGCAGTGTATTGTAGGTAAGGGGTAGAATGGTCTTCAGGACAACCCCTAGGCCTATATAACGAGAGGTGTGGCTGGTGGGAGAGGTGCCTCTTCCCATTAGCCTTGTGTTAGGAATTCATTTCAAAGTGCTAGGAGAGGTCCTCATATAATAGAGGAGAGGAAAGGGTGTGTGAGAGACATCTCTTGCTCTTCCAAATAGTAGGAGGAAGAGGGTGACTTCCTAGCCATGTATCCATGTATCTAGACTTGATGAATCAATGATATGAGATTCAAATTTATGCTCAAGTTCATCCTCTCTCCCTAAATCTAGAATTTCTCTTTTTCTTTATTTTTGGAGCTATTTTCATGGGAATTTTTTATCTCACTTTTAAGCAAGTTTTTGGGCGGATTTCTTGGGGGATCTTGGTGCTATGATGAGCTAGAACAATCCTATATGGGTCCTTGACCGAATCAAAAGCTCTAGCACCTTCAATTTGAAGGATTTCTCAAGTTTCCCCTTTTTGGTGTTCTTAGCACAAAATCTGAATTTTTTTATGATTCCTTGAGCCAATTGAGCGGATCTTCTAGGATAGGGTCGTGATGTGTTGAGGATTGGAGTTTGTTTGATTGGGTTTTTGGTCAAGTTTTTCCCTAATCCCGAGCCAAATCTTGTTCTATCAGGGGTCGATCGGCACTGCGTATCTTTCCCAGCACTGCTGGTGCGGGAAGAAAAATATGGATAGGCACTGCCGATGTCCTTACCGAGAATTTTATCTTCTTTCTGATGTCATTCGACACTACCAATTCTTGAACCAGCACTGCTGGTGTGGGAGAAAATTCTTAATCGGCACTGTTGATGCTCCTGATCGGCACTACCGATGGTAATCTAATTTGCCTATTTTGTGTTTTCTTTCCTAGTTTCAAGTCTTTGTTGTTCTCCTTCGCTTCTCTCTAGTTCTTCCACTGGTGTGACTCACTCCTAGGGTTAGCACATTACAAGTTGGTGTGTCTGGCCTTGCTGATTCTTTCAGAGGTTGGTTCGGGTTATATTTGGGATATAGGCCAAGTTCTTGAGAAGAATTTTAATTGGCTCCCATTCACCACCCCCTCCCCTCTGGTCGCCTTCTCAGTCCTTCAATTGGTATCTGAGCCGGTTTGAGCACTAGTTGACCTTCAGTGGCTTTGTGATCAGAAGGCGACATGAAGAAGCGTGCAGTGAAGCTATGAATGTTCGATGGAGAAGACTTTCTCTATTGGAAGTCATGGACCAAGGCTTATCTCCTGAGTCAAGGACGTGCTATCTAGGATATCGTCGAGCAAGAATACAACATACCTGCCGACCTCAACACTACACCCATTGGTGAGGTAAATAGGTATGAAAGCAACTCCAACGCTATCAATATTTCGCTCTCTGCTCTTGGTAGGAATGAACATGATCATGTTGCACATCTTGACACTGCTCATGCAATTTGGGAAAAGATTTGCATGTACCATGAGGGTACCAATCAAGTCAAGTCTATGCGTAAGGATTCCTACAATAGACAGTATCAAACCTTTGCATAAAAACCTGGCGAGTCACTAGATGAAACTTTTCATAGGTTTGAGGCAATTGTCTGCAACTTGAGGGCTTGAAGTAACCTTGTGTACAATGATAATGATAGAGTAAGAAACTGATGTATTCACTTGATGAAAATGTTTGGGGGGTTAAAATTGCTGCTTTAGAGGAAACTATTGATTTCAATACCCTAAATTATGAGCAACTGTATAGCAAGCTGAAATCTCATGAACTGTCTAGGAAGTCTCGTCCTAATCATGTTAATCCTACTTCTAGCATGGCTTTGCTTTCTAGCTCTCAAAAGGATAGTCACAATGGTGCTTATTATGGAACTAACCCCTCACTTGACAAGTCTTCTTTGGAGTTTGCTATGTCTTCTCTTGTTGCAGCTTCTGATGAACAGATGGAGTGCATTCCTGATGAGGAGCTGTCCTTGCTCACAAGGAAGTCATGAAGTTCTACAAAAATCACAAGGAGAGAAGAGGAGGTGGTTCAAGAACCTGCTTCGAGTGTGGTGACCCTGGACACTTCATCGCTGACTGCCCCAAGAAGAAGAAGAAGGACGGGTACCACGACAACAACACTGAAGACTTCAAGAAGAAGAAGAACCTCTTCTACAAGCAAAGCAAGAACTCCAAGAAGTTTGCACGATGTTTTGCTCATGCAAGATGATAAGCTTTGCAACGCTATTCGTGAGTGTAGAGAGCTTAAGTCTAAGTTGAAGAGTGTTGAGTATGAGATTGCGTCACTTGTGTCCAAGCTTGCTAAAAATGTTGATGTTGAGTGTGAGTCTTGTCAAGTTGTGATGAATGGTCTGAGTCAGAGGGAGAGTGTGCATGCTCAAGATGCCAGTCGGCTTGAGAGTGCCCTCAAGGAGCTTGATGAATTCAAAGCTAGGCCATCTCTTTTGGGTGCACGTCAGAAGTGCCCCAAGCTCACAAATGAGTTGGAAGCTCAGTCCCTCAAAGTCAAAGAGCTCGAGTCCATGCTGCAAAATGAGACTCGCTCGGAAGTTCTCCCACCATCATGTGAAGTGTGTATCTCTCTCAAGGACAAGCCAGTCATCACTAGGGAGGAAAACAAAGTCCTAGTCCAAGAAAATGACTAACTTATTCCTAGGCTCAAAAGAACCCTAGTGAGTGAGGAGAAGATTGAGAGTGACTTGACAAGAGTCAAAGAGAGTGCTAGTAGGTCAACCTACAACTTGGGCTTGGGTTTTGAGAGGTGTGACAAAGAGAGTGAAAATGTGGGTAAGTTTGTACCTAGCTCTAGCTACAAGGATGAGGAACAATCCATCAAACCCACTGACACATACTATCCACCTAAACCCAAACCTTCCTTCAACCCAAAACAAACAGAGAAGCTAAAACCCAAACCTCCTATGCAAACAAAGCCTAAACATGAGAGTATTTACTTTTGCATGTTTTGTGGTCGTAAGGGTCACTTGGATGAGTATTGTTATAGGCGTAAGAGGATTGAGATGATACAAGCTGAATTAACTAGAAATATGCATCATGTATTGTTACATAGGGCGCTTTGACGCCCTATGTTTTCCCCATCGTGGTGAGTGTCACTCGCATGGATTTAGTCACACAGATGATTTCTATTCTCACAACCTAAGGTTCGAGTCGATACGCTTTGATAGGACATGTTTTCCCCCATCGTGGTTCTCATCCCATGCGTTCGAATGATAATGTGCAAAGAACTGTGATGACTACTACCGGTCATATGGTGAAGTGCTGGATTCCCAAAAGCTTTCTGACTAACCCCAGCACTGAGCCATCGATCTTTCCTTCTCATTCTTTGTAGGCAGCAGGTGGAGGCCTGGAGAACAAGTGGCTAATGGACTGCGGGTGTTCGCTCCACATGACCAAAGATGCAAAGTGGTTCTCCAGCCTCACTCCCTTGAAGCACCGGGATTATGTGACCTTTGGAGATGACAAGAGAGGGAGAGTGAAGGCAAGGGGCACACTAAAGGTAATTGAAAAAATCACTCTCAAGGATGTTGGGTTGGTTGACCATCTCAAGTAGAATCTCCTCTCTGTCTCTCAGTTGCTTGATATTGGTTTGGAAGTGCGCTTTAAGAAAAATGCTTCTTGTATTCTTGATTTGAATTGCTCTTTGGTTTGTGGGATTTCTAGCATTAGAAAAGTTTTTTAGGCAGATTTGTTGTCTCTCCTAGTTCTCACAAGTGCTTGTTTGCTCAATCTTCTTCTAAGCTCTGGAAATGGCATAGGAGACTAAGTCACATGAGCTTTGACTAGCTTTGTCGCTTAAGTGGCCAAGGTTTGATCCGAGGATTACCTAAGCTCAAATTTGATAAGGATTTGGTTTTTTCTCCCTGTCATCATGAGAAAATAATTGACGCTTCTCATCCACCAATCAATTTGGAGATGACTGAATGCCCTGGAGAGTTGCTTCACATGGACACTGTTGGTCCTTCTCGGGTTCGTTCGGCATGTAGGAAGTGGTATGTTCTTGTGATTCTTGACAACTTCTCTCGCTACTCTTGGGTTTACTATCTTTAGAGCAAGGATGAAGTGTTTCATCACTTTTGGAGCTTAGCATTGAGGTTGTTCAAGGAACTCCCTGGTGCATTACGAGCATGGAGGCTTGTGAACTTGATGGAGTCCAAGGGTTGATGGATATGGATCAAAGCAGAGAACAAGCTATGGTGCAAGTGTTTGGAACATTTGAGTAGTTGTTAGGGCTTTGAGTCCATAGGAAAAACTAGACTATCAAGGGGGTCTAGGTCATTCTCTTAGGTCATGTCTATTCGATGGTGTGCAAGGTTGCTCGGCGAAATCACAGGCACTAGGTGACAGTGGAGAAGCCAAGGAGCTGTTTGGAGAAGCCGAGAAACCAAGTCAAGCGAGGATGACAAGTTTTAGCTTCTGGACATAGAGACCGGACACAGGGGGCCAGTGGAGACCGGACTGTACGGTCACTATGGGGAGTTTTCCAGGACTTAGCGTGAGGAGCAGGACTCTGTCAGCAGGAGACTCCATACAGACCGGATGGTCTAATCTGCTGATCGGATAGTCCGGTTAGTAGGAGTGCAGGGAGGCAGAAGAGGCACATTTCGCGGAGGCTCCTGGAATGGAGAGAGAAAGTGGACCGGACGGTCCGGTCTAGTGACTGGACTGTCTGGTCAGTTGGAGTTTCAGCAGGGGTAGAGCCAGTTGTGCATCGAGTTGCACTAACCAGACTGTTCGGTCAGGCAGTGACCGGATTGTCCGGTCAGTGTGCCCAGGAAGCTGATTTTATGGACCAACGGCTAGTTTGAGGTTTGGAGCCTATATAACTTCGTTGCTGGGGTCTTGGAGACCACTCTTGGCCAGTGGAATACCTGAGAGCATTTGGTAAGGTCCAAGAGGAAGAGAGGAGAGCACTAGTAGGAGATATTGCATATCTTGAGAGTGCTAGAGAAGAGTAGCTTGAGCATCTTGCACATCTAAGGCTAGGGTGTCCTTGAGGGTGTGATCTAGATTGTTACTCTTGGTCTATGGTGAGATCTAGACTGGTTAGGTGTCGGTGGTTGAGCTTATCGTGATCGATTGTGAAGGTCGTCACACGTTTGTACACGGTTTGAGCCCGCCATTGGAAGGGGCATCGCTAGTGAGCGCCCGTGCCGGCTCGGAGAGTCCGGCAAGTTCTCACGGGAGGCGAGCTTGTGCTTTGTGTAGCTGTGACGCACACCGTGTCTTCACTCGAGGAGTGATTGCGGGCTTGTGGGCGAGAACTCCACTTGGTGGCGGGAGGGACCGGGACTCCGGCGGGAGTGGTTCAATGAGGATTAGGGGAAGGTGCCATCCTTCTGAGACCTTGGGAAAAAATCATGAGCATTCCTTGACCCTCTCTTTACTATTCCGCATTTGTATGCTCTAGTGAGTAGGGTGACTTGTGGCTTGCATAGGCTAGTGTGATTGGCTTCCGTATTTTATCTTATCATGAACACTAGCATGTGTAGGTCTTGGCCTACTAGACTTGTTTGGGTTCCCTTATCTTGTTAGACTTAAGTAGCGAAATTGAAGTAATTGGAGTCGTGAGCAGCTTATCGATTAACCACCCCCCCCCCTCTCGGTACGCCTTCGGTCCTTATAAGTGGTATCAGAGCCAAGTGTTCATCTTTGAGGCTTCACCGCCTTGAATAAGGATGCCGAGACCAGCGAGGAGTGTTTCCATATTCAATGATGAGGACTATGCTTATTGGAAGGCTCGCATTCAAGCCTACCTTCAGTCCCTTGATCCAGAGATATGGTCGGTCACTCACGAGTCCGATGCGAATGTGAACCTAGTTGAGCCTGACTACATTAAGTGTAATGCTAAGGCAGAGAATTCTTTGTTTGCTTGCATTTCTAAGGATGTTTTTGCTCAGCTAGATGCTAGTACTACATCACATGGTATCTGGACTGAGATTCAGATACCATGTGCTGAAGAACAAGTATGATCACTTCACTAGATTGCCACATGAGAGAGCTAACACTGTTTATTCTCGTTTTCATGTACTTGTGGAGGAGATCAATGCACTTGGGGATGATTTCAAGATGAAGCCCGTCGAGGTGATAAGAAGATTCTTGAGGCTATTCAAAGACCCCAAGTACAAGTCTATCATCACCTTCATTTTCCAAGGTGACCTCAAGACCAAGATCATGAAGGAAGTGGTTGGCAAGATCACCGCCTTCAAGAGCTATCAATTGGGGTTGGATGATCCTCAACCATCCAATCTTGCTCTACTGGATGACAAGAAAGAATCTAGCAAGAGTAAGAAGAACAAGAAGAAGGTGATCATTGAGGATGATGATGAAGAAGATGATGATGAGGGTGACTTGACTAAAAACTTGGCTCTTCTCATGAGGAAGATGAAGAACTTCAAGAACAAGTTTGCTTCCAAGTCAAGAGGCAAGTGCTTCAATTGTGGCTCAAAGAATCACTTTGACCAATAGTTCCCAAAGCCTAAGAAAGAAGCAAGTCACAAGATTCAAGTGAAGAAGAAGAAGAAGATCCCAAGGCCAAGCACAAGAAGAAGAGATACTTCAACAAAGACAAGAGCAAAGGCAAAGGCAAAGCTCAAGACTACAAGAAGAAGTTCTCTCGCAAGGCACTTGTTGGAGAGTGGACAAGCGACAATTCAAGTGATGAGTCCTCTTCCTCAAGTGATGAAGAAGTGGCCGGTCTAGCCATGATCAAGACTACACCTCCACGAGCTCTTCCTCCACCTCCCACGTGCCTCATGGTCACAAGCCAACTTGGGGAGAGTGAGGATGAGAGCAGCGATGATAGCGATGATGAGGAGCACACGTGTGCCGAGTTGTGGAGCATGCTTGAGCAAGCCTACGACATCGCCATCAAGAAGTCCAAGATGTTGGAGGTGGTAAGAAAATAGTGTAAGTAGGCTAAGGACCGTGTTGGTGAGCTTGAGAGTGAGCTCAAGGACTGATGAGGCCATCACTCCTAAGGATACATGCAACACTCCTCCAATTTTGTACTTGAAAGGTCCAATGACTAGAGCTCGTGCACAACGACTAAATTTAGAGGTGAGCTCGTTCCTACGTTCTTCATTATATGTCACTTTTGAGAATGGTTTGCTACCTAATGATTATATTGTAATTAGGAACCATGGAGAGGACCATAAGATGATGGGAGAAGGACTTGGAGACGTGGAGGACCAGCAAGGACGTGGAAGCCAAAGTGGAGGCCCAACCAAAACCGACTTCGAGTCTGTTTTGGGGCTCAGGACCAGTCTGCACTAAAACGGATGCCCAAGACGCATACGGACTCGGATTTGGACGTTCTACATATGCACGGAAAGATAAGAAGAAGAAATTTCCAATGCCGCTGGTCTCATATCAAAATTCATCCGGAGTCATCGGGAATCATCAAAACAAGAGAGAGTCTAGAATCTGTTTCGGTGCTGCGTCGCCTGTTTTTGGCCTTTGGGCTTTGTATCTAGTTGAGCCCAAGTAGGGGTGCGTTCAGAGGGTCTTGGACGACCCTAGGGTCTTCATATACAGCCGACGCCGCACCATTAGGGTTCGGGTTTTCCTTAGATTATTCTATTGATAACAGTTTTGCCGTTTGATCGGTTTGTGAGACCCCAACTTGTGAGATTCATCGTATACTTGCAAATTTGGTTGCATTCTTCTTTGTTCTTGCTTGTGTTCTTGATTTGGAGACAAGGATAAGCCTTCTCGGTGAGGTCAATCATTCTTGAACGGTTGATAACCAGAGGAGATGTTGTGCTGCGATTGCGTGGTTCAGAACGTGTCGTTCGGAAGCCGGATCGATTTGTGTATCGCCTCCGCCTTAATCAAGATTATCAGAACCTATTGGAAGATCGGGAACCCTTGTCCACATCAAGGACCTTGTCACATCTCATGATGCCCTAAACAAGAGTTATGACAAACTCAAGGGTGATCATGTAGAGCTTCATGAGAAGTACAAGGCCCTTGAGATCACTTATGAGGCCATCAATGTTGAGAACCTTGCCTCTCCCTCCTCTATTTCATCTAAGAATGATGCTTCTACTATGTGTGATAAACTAACCACCTCGGTTGAGGTTTCTTCTCTTGAGCCACTTATTTTGAAGGAATATCACAACCTCAAGGAAGAGAGGAAGATGGTCATGGATGGCATTGAGAGGCTCACACGAGGTAGAGCCATCCACAAGGAGATCCTTGGGATGAACCTTGTGAACAATGTCTTCCACCGTGGACTTGGCTCATATCCCGCTGCCATCAACATCATAGGGACGAGTGATTCCATCCCCGCATGGATCAAACCCCTTCTCGCCGATGACTACTATTGCGAGAGGTGTTGCAAGGATGGCTACACCACCAAGGATTGTACTATGGTGAGAAATTCCATTATTTTGCCTAATGCTAACTTGTTCCATGAGAACACACATTTCAAGATTTTTAGGAACAATGATGGCAAGGTGAAAGCTAAGGCTTTGGGACCACCAAACAAGAAGAGGAAGGTCAAGAGCATATGGGTGCCTAAGTGCATTGTTGATCTTAAGAGATCGGCTATGTACAAGTGGGTGCCCAAGAAGAAGACCTAGATGGTGGTGATGGTGGACCGAGTGCTTTCATGAAGATCATGTGAAGTCCACCACAAGTGATATGGACCTCAACGACCTATCTACTCATGAGGGAGGTAACCGTGTATGTTCTTTGTAGTTGTAGTGTGTTTTTTCTCTCTAGCATTGCATGGTAATTAGGACTCCTTTGTAGTTATAGTGAGTAAGCTTGGGAGGGGGTCAAACTTGACATTGTTAGGTTTCTTTTGTGTTATGTCTTTAACATTGCTTGCATTCACATGGCATGTTTACTTTCATTGCACATGTAAAATGCTTGTTGCATGCATCATATAGAAAACACAAAGAAGGCCTGTCACATTTGGAGATATTTGTGCCTCATGCTCTATATGAGTTTACATCTCCGTAAGTGTGACCAAAGGAAAGGATTGTGCTTCATGCCCATTGAGCAAGCTCTTATGAACTCCGATGTTAAATCTACTCGCCTGGTTCATGGACTAAGGCTCATACATACCTTTTGGTTCTTATTTTCCTTGGTTCTTATTTGCTCAATCTTTCATTTAGCTTTTGTGAAAACTATGAGGCCATAGTGTGCCACTATTTGAAAATGAGTGTTTGAGAGTTCCCTCTATACTCCAAGTGCAGTGTTCTTTTGTGTGTTTAGCGAGGGCACTTGGAATTTGGAGAAAGTCCTTGACTCAGCAATTTCTGGAAGTGACTGTACGGTCCGGTCTTTAGACCGTACAGTCCGGTCAGTGGCACTAGAAATAGTGCCTAGAGGGAGCCTGGTCATAGAGACCGGACAGAACGGTCCTAGAGACCGAACAGTCCGGTCTGCAATGGCCAGCAGACCCCAACCTGACCGGACAGTCCGGTGTAGAGACCAGACAATCCGGTTAGTTCAGTTGATCGCATGAGGTGCTTCCCGATCTGTGACCGTTGATTCATTCCTTGATGAATCTCGGCCGTCTATTGTCAATTTGACCTAGGTCAAAATTGATTAGAGGAGTTTTTGGTTCCTTCCTCATTCGACCCCGATACTGAGACCGCGCCCCCGCCTTCCTCGCTCTCGCCAACGTCGTCCTCTCTTCGCCGTCGTCACTGACCCGTGCTTCCAGACGCCTACGCTCGACCACGTACACCCGAGCAAGAGCCGTCGCACTGTCAGCACCCGCTCCCACACGCGCCCGCACACCAGAGCCGTGCTGCTGCTTGCCCCGCGCTGCAGCTCGCCCCGTGCCACTGCCAACGACCTGCATCGCTGCCGCCGTGAGCCACCTCCAGCGCCGCCACCGACGTCCCTATGTGCGTGCACACTGCCCCAGAGACGAGCTCCACCGACCTAGGGCAAAGCTTGCCCCTTCTCCTCCATTGCCAGAAAAGTTCCAAGCTTTGACCTTTTTCTGACGATCGCTTGCAAGGTCTTCGGTTCTCGGTGTTGACACATCCCCACGGCATTGTACCTATCCTTCTTTTCATCGATCATGCCCTAATTTCGAGCAATCTTAGTTAGTTGATGCAATTAGATAAATTCCAATCTTTAGTTGCATTAATTAATTAGTTGGATTGACCTAAATGCAATTAATTCCATGCCTATCTATTAATTGCATTCTAGGGTTTGTCTCCTGTTTAGTCTATAGTTAGATTAATTGTCTATTATTTGACTGCACACTAGATAACTCGCACCGGCCACATATGGTCGATGATCACTGTTGTTACTTTGCTTAATTGTCTAGTGATCATGTCTTTCATTCAGTGCTAGGATTTCTATTGCGCATTCTTTCCTAGTGGTGCTCTGCTTGTAGATGTATTAGGACTCTATGCTTATCCCATCTACACCTATGTGCGTGTATTGACAGTAGCAGCAGATAGAGATGGCAGGGTCAGAACAGGACAAGGGCAAGGGGAAGACGCCTGAGAAGTCCAAGACCAAGAAGAGACCGAGACTAGATCCAGAGTCAGAGAGAGCCAGGAGAGTGGCCAGGCACCTAGATGCCTTGGATCAGTCATGGAGGACTCCAGGATCTCGTCTGATCCTAGAGCAGCCTCGTGAGGCACAGGGACTAAGGAGGAGCACCAGGCAGAGGACAACACCTCTAGCTGTTGGAGTTGTGCCACCGCCGTGGACGTAGCGTACTCCGGTTTCCCATCAGTGAAGATCGTCAAGAACTATGAATCAGGGATCCTCCAGGTAGCAGGAGGAGGAGTCCGAGGAGGAGGAGACTGGAGAGGAGGAGACCTCAGAGTTAGAGTCTGAGGAGTTGGTTGAGGAGGAGGAGTCAGAGGAGGAGCCAGAGCAGACTGTTCCTCAGAGGACAGCTCACCGGGCAGGAGACCCGAGGTGCACTTGTTAGGTGTGCGCGAGGAGGCTGCAGAGACTGGTACAGGCAGCCAAAGAGCCAGACATCCTCAAGGTTCCTGCAAAGGACCTTAAGGTACTTTGGTTCATGTCCTTTGAGCAGTGGGTTCCAGTTCCCCGACACCCCGCTCCTGGAGAAAGGTACTGGACGGTGCTTTAGAGGAGGATAGGAGAGGGCCTGAGATGTTGTGTAGCCTTGAGGACTAGAGACATGGTGCTTGTACAGCAGCAGTACACCACCTACCAAGCCATGAGGAGGGCCACAGGCACACACATGGAGCAGTACTTCACGTACCTACCAGGACTAGCTGAACTAGTCACTGCTCTACTCAGTCTCAGGGAGGACGTGGTCCTCGACTTCTGTGCAATGTTGTGGGTTGCCAGAGATCGCTCAGAGTTCTAGTTCTTGTTTAGAGGGCAGCCACAGCGAGTCACCAGGCAGGATCTGATTGCCAACCTAGGACTCCTTGCTTCAGACTTTCAGCTTTACAGGAGTGCCTATGGTACACTAGAGCCACCTCGCAAACCTCAGGGAGGGAAGCTACCTTCAGACGACCTTGTGTCGATTGCTTTCCCACCTCCCCACACTCCAGGTTTTAAGAGAGGCCCTGCTAGACTCACAACAGAGACCAAAGTGGTGAGAGCAATAGTCACCAGGACTATCATTCCCAGGTCTGGCTATAGAGAGGAGTTCACGCTTTTACACCAGTGGGCTGAAGCAGCCATCTTGAGGAGGTAGACCTTTGACTTGGTGGACCTTCTCATTGGAGAGATGGAGGAGGTCATTTTTGAGAGGGTTGGAGGACGTCACTTGGTCTACGGGCCCTATATCTGTTATCTCTTGAGGAGGATGGGCCTAGTGACGGAGGAGCAGTACGACGCTTTCCCTGAGGTGACCACCAGCTACTCACCTAGAGTCCCCAAGGGATCCCAGTCTACCTCCAGCCAGCACACAGGAGAGGAGGAGCAGGAGTCACCAGTACTACACGAGCAGGCAGCTCAGCCAGAGACGATGATTCCTGAGTCAGCCAATAAAGGAGCACCTTGCCAGCCGACAGGTTCGCAGTCTGAGAACACTGTCATAGTGACAGCACTAGCAGGACGGATGGGTGAGTTTATACAGAGTGTGTCAGAGGACAGACATCAGATGATGGAGCTGATCAGAGGACAGGTAGAGCTTCAGCATCAGCAGATGGCACTTGTCTCTACTCTAGTGACTCAGATGACGGAGCTTACTCAGAGGTAGGCTAGTCAGCAGCCAGAACCTTCAGTGTTTCCTCAGTTTCAGTAGCTGCAGACTTAGCCAGGACCCTTCATAGCTTTGATGACAGTACATTCCAGCGGACTGTCACTCTCAGGGGTCTTACCGACAGGGGGAGCAGGACAGACTTTCTATTCAGCACAGCTCTCTCCCGTGTCAGCCTTCTCTGTGTCAGCGTTGTTTGTCTCACCCTCACACTCGTCGAGCTCGCAGATGGCAGGACACTCCAGCTTACAGCACGTACCGGTCAGGAGTCTATTCTCAGACATTGTGCACACTACTCGTGCAGACTCCCAGACCGCCCCAGAGACAGCTATAGCTTCAGGTCCACCTCTTACTACCACAGTTTCTACTCTTACTACTCAGGCAGCAGAGGATCTTGTCCGTGGAGGTTTCTCTCAACAGGACGTGGCAGACCTCATACTACTCTAGACTTCAGCTCGGGAGACTGTCATAGTCACTACAGCAGCACAGGACAGTGGGTCTGAGTCGCCTGTAGACCTTAGTTTCTTTGAGCAGCTGGATGCTCAGACGGCACAGGCTCAGGGAGCACAACAGGATCCACCTCAAGAGCAGCCAGGAGCAGAGCCCACAGAGGACGTCGCTGCACCACTTTCTTCGACCACGAGCGCTTAGATGTTCATCTTTTCCTGCCTTTTTGGCTTTTTGGTGCTTGTTACCAAAGGGGGAGAAGACATTAGGTCTAGGGGAGTGGGAGTGTGATCTTGTTACGATCAAGAGTAGCTTGTATCTAGGGGGAGCTACGAGGTTTTGGGAGATAGACCATTTGGTTCTTATTTTGAGGAGTTATTCGTTGTTCGTGGATTATGTTGAGTCATGGATTTCATTCGCTTGTGTTTGACTCATTTTGATCTCACTTGGTTTATTTCCTTTCATATGCAGTGCTTGTATTTATTGATTATCTTGTATGCCTGTGTATGATATCATGATGATGGATGCTTGTTTTTAATTCATATGCATTGCCATGCTAACTTGTTGCATCTCATCATTTATGTCTTGCATTGCATGTCCTTATGCTTTCATTCAATATATTGCCATGACATACATGCATGTTTCATCTAGAGTATGCTCTTCACTCTTTTCCTTATATCTCTAGATGATGTTTGATTGGGTAGGACCTTATGCGTTTCTCTCATATGTTGTTATGGTTCCTCTTGATCTTTGTGTCGCTTGCTTAGTCTGGTTATTCATTGAAGTTTTTCAATTAAGTAGTGGTTGTCATCAATCACCAAAAAGGGGGAGATTGTAAGCTTCATGACCATTGATGATTGGATCCCCGTGGTATGGATGTTTTGGTGATAGATGACAACTATGAAATTGTGGGCTAACATCTACATGAGTGTTGTCTTTGTAGGAATCATCTCTCAACTCTATTGCAAATCATATGAATGATGGTGTCCTTGGTGATTGATGACAATGACCGCAAGCATGGAGGCTTGTGAACTTGATGGAGTCCAAGGGTTGATGGAGGTGGATCAAAGCGGAGAACAAGCTAAGGTGCAAGTGTTTAGAACATTTGAGTAGTTGTTAGGGCTTTGAGTCCATAGGAAAAAACCGGACTATCAAGGGGGTCTAGGTCATTCTCTTAGGTCATGTCTAGTCGGTGATGTGCAAGGTTGCTCGGTGAAATCATAGGCACTAGGTGATAGTGGAGAAGCCAAGGAGCTGTTTGGAGAAGCCGGGAAACCAAGTCAAGCAAGGATGACAAGTTTCAGCTTCTGGACATAGAGACCGGATAGAGGGGTCAGTGGAGACCGGACTGTACGGTCACTATGGGGAGTTTTCCAGGACTTAGCGCGAGGAGCAGGACTCTGTCAGCAGGAGACTCCTTACAGACCGGACAGTCCGGTCAGTAGGAGTGCAGGGAGGTAGAAGAGGTGTATTTCGTGGAGGCTCCTGGAATGGAGAGAGAAAGTGTACTGGATGGTCCGGTCCAGTGATGGACTGTCCGGTCAGTTGGAGTTTCAGCAGGGGTAGAGCCAGTTGTGCATCGAGCTGCACTGACCAGACTGTCCGGTCAGGCAGTGACCGGACTGTCCGATCAGTGTGCCCAGGAAGCTGATTTCATGGAGCAATGGCTAGTTTGAGGTTGGGAGCCTATATAACTTCATTGCTGGGGTCTTGGAGACCGCTCTTGGCCAGTGGAATACCTGAGAGCATTTGGTAAGGTCCAAGAGGAAGAGAGGAGAGCTCTAGGAGGAGATATTGCATATCTTGAGAGTGCTAGAGAAGAGTAGCTTGAGCATCTTGCACATCTAAGGCTAGGGTGTCCTTGAGGGTGTGATCTAGATTATTACTCTTGGTCTATTGTGAGACTTAGACCGGTTAGGTGTCGGTGATCGAGCCTATCGTGATCGGTTGTGAAGGCCGTCACACGTTTGTACACGGTTTAAGCCCGCTGTTGAAGAGGCATCGCTAGTGAGCGCCCGTGCCGGCTCGGGGAGTCCGACAAGTTCTCGAGGGAGGCGAGCTTGTGCTTTGTGCAGCGGTGACGCACACTGTGTCTTCATTCGAGGAGTGATTGCGGGCTCATGGGCGAGAACTTCACTTGGTGGTGAGAGGGACCGGGACTATGGAGGGAGTGGTCCAACGAGGATTAGGGGAAGGCGCCATCCTTCTGAGACCTCGAGAAAAAATCATGAGCTATCCTTGACCCTCTCTTTACTATTCCACATTTGTGTGCTCTAGTGAGTAGGGTGACTTGTGGCTTGCATAGGCTAGTGTGATTGGCTTCCGCATTTTATCTTATCATGAACACTAGCATGTGTAGGTTCTTGGCCTACTAGACTTGTTTGGGTTCCCTTATCTTGTTTGACTTAAGTAGCGAAATTGAAGTATTTGGAGTTATGAGCGGCTTACCAATTCACCCCCCCTCTTGGTATGCCTTCGGTCCTTACGGTTGGTCTAGCTTTGAACTCATCAAGCTCCTTGAGGGCACTCTCAAGCTGACTAGCAACTTGAGCATGCACACTCTCCTCTGACTCAGATCATTCATCACAACTTGACAGGACTCACACTCTACAACCATGTCATCTTTAGCAAGCTTAGACCTAAGCAAAGCAATTTCAAAATCAGCACTCTCCAACTTAGACTTAAACTCTCTACTCTCATGAACAGCGCTGCAAAGCTTATCATCTTGCAAGAGCAAAACATCACGCAAATGATCAAGTTCGGAAAAAGCTCATCAAGAGTGGGAGGTACCTCGCATGTGTCAGAGTTGGATCCAGAGTCGATGTCGTGGTCGTTCTTTGCCATGAAGCAAAGCCAAGTGAAGTCATCCTTCCTCTTGACTCGTGGCTTTTCAACCTCCTCATCTGAGCTTGTAAGGCCTTCGCTTGATGTGAGGTCGACATCGCTCAAGGCGGCAACATAGGTGCGTGCAATGGCCTTACCGAACTTCTTGGAGTTCTTGCCTTTCTTGTAGATGCGGTTCTTCTTCTGCTTGAAGTCTTCATTATTGTTGTTGCGGTACCCAACCTTCTTCTTCTTGGGACAATCAGCAATAAGTGTCCCGGGTCACCGCACTCAAAGCAGGTTCTTGAACCACCACCTCGTCTGCCCTTCCGATTGTTG
Organism: Eleusine coracana subsp. coracana; assembly: GCA_032690845.1. NCBI lineage: Eukaryota > Viridiplantae > Streptophyta > Magnoliopsida > Poales > Poaceae > Eleusine > Eleusine coracana. The sequence continues at coordinate 38,187,203 of CM064418.1, forward strand.
TAGAACTTCTTGAATTTCTGTGAGCAAGGACAGCTCCTCGTCAGGAATGCACTCCATCTATTCATCGGAAGCTGCAACAAGAGAAGACAGAGCAAACTCCAAAGAAGACTTGTCAAGTGAGGGGTTAGTTCCATAAGAAGCATCACTGTGACTACCCTTCTGGGAGCTAGAAAGCAAAGCCATGCTAGAAGCAGGAATAGCAAGATTAGGACGAGATTTCCTAGATAGTTCATGAGATTTCAGCTTGCTATACAGTTGCTCACAGTTCAAGGTGTTGAAGTCAGTAGTTTCTTCTAGAGTAGCAATTTTAACCCCCCAAACATTTTCATCAAGTGAGTACAGCAGTTGCTTAGCTTGATCATTGTCATTGTACACAAGGTTACCACAAGCCCGCAAGTTACACACAATTGCCTCAAACCTACGAAAGGTGTCATGTAGTGACTCGCCAGGTTTTAGTGCAAAGTTTTGGTACTCTCTATTGTAAGAATCCTTACGCATAGACTTGACTTGATTGTACCCTCATGGTACGTGTAGAGCTTGTCCCAAATAGCATGAGCAGTGTCAAGGTGTGCAACACGATCATGTTCCCTCCTACCAAGTGCAGAGAGCAGAATATTGACAGCTTTGGAGTTGTTCTCATACCTGATTAACCCACCTACAGATGCAGTGTTCAGGTCTTGTGGTATAGCATACTCCTGCGCAACGATCTCCCAAATTGCACGTCCTTGACTCAGCAGATACACCTTGGTCCATGACTTCCAATAGGGGAAGTCCTCTCCATCGAACATCCACAGCTTAACAACATGCTTCTCCATGTCGGCTTTGGATGACAAAGTCGGTGAAGGTCAACTAGTGATCAAACTGGCTTTGATACTAATTGAAGGACCGAGAAGGCGACCAGAGGGGGGTGAATGAGAGCCAATCAAAATTCTCCAAGAGAACTTGGCCTATGTCCCAATTACAACCCAAGCCAACCTCTAAACGAATCACCAAGGCTACACATACCAACTTGTGATGTGCTTACTCTAGGAGTGATCAACAATAGCGGAACATAGCGGAAACAAGAGTGAATAACAAAAACTTGAAACAGACAAAGAAGCATGCTCAAAAACACCTTATTGGTCTACCATCAGAAGTGCCGATCACAGCCATCGGCAGTGCCGGTTGACACTATCGGCAGTGCCGGTCAGACCCATCGGCGGTGCCCGTTGTAGCTATTGGTCGAGTACAGCCAAGACACAAATCTACTGGAAAATCACACAGAAAACAATTAATGAAGGTGGAAAACCAAGGAACAAAACTATGGAAGAAACACACTCAAAACTGAGTTGTTCTGACTAAGAATCGGCAGTGCCGATCAGTGGTGCTGGTCCAGGCGATTGGCAGTGCTGGTCCGGTCATCGGCAGTGACCACCGGCAGGGCTGGTCCTTGCTGGTCCATCAGCAGTTGGTGCCACCGGCAGTAGCCATCGGCACTGCCGGTCGGGCCCGACAGGTTCAGAACAGCAAAAGCGGATCGCAAAGAAAAATTGCAAAACCCTAACAAACGAATTCCAAAAATCACAAAATTTGGACTAGGGAAACATCATGGTAGGATGTTTCATTCCAAGTGGAATCATACAAAAATCTCAAGAATTCATTGCGAATTTGAGGATTTACCAAAAGCTCTAGGGTTTGAATGTTCTTGAGGAAATCCACGAAATCGAAGGTGCTCTTGCCTAGGATTCAATCAAGGATCCATAGATGAATGTTTAGGCATGTCCTAGCACCAAGATACCTCATGAACTTCATACCAAAACCCACTCAAAAACGAGATAAAAAATCTCCACAAAAATGGCTCTGAAAATAGGGAAAAAGAGAAATTCGGGATTTAGGTAGAGAGGAAGATCTTGAGCACGAAAATACTTCTCATATCATTGATTCATCAAGTCAAGATACATGGATACATGGCTAGGAAGCCACCCTCTTCCTCTTACTATTTGGAAGAGCAAAAGATGTCTCTCACACACACTCTCCTCTCCTCTAAAACATGTAGACCTCTCCTAGCACTTTAAATGAAGACCTAAGGCAGGGCTAAGGGAAAGAGAGGCACCACTTCCACCAGCCGTACCTCTCCTTATATAGGCCTAGGGTCTATTGTCCATATGACAACTCTACCCTTGACCTACATAACAGACCCACCTACCACTGGGGGCATAACCGTCCATCTTTTTCCTCATCACCAGAATGCCATCAAGCCCTTCACAACTTTGCTTGCCCTCGACACAAGCTCCACAATGGTGCCACGTGCACCTCCAATCGCTGCCACCAGTTTTGAGGCCCAAACCGGGAAACCGCCTTGCACGCTTCTCAAAGCATGACTTCTTGATGTTGACGTGTGTCACCTTGTCCTGCTATCTCGACCACCGACAACTCTCTCCCGGTCCCTGTCCATCGGGCTCCCTCGTCACTTGCACTGGCATCCTGCTCGCCTTGACTTGGTCAACATGCCATCTTCATGACAACCATGGTTTTGACGCTTAACCGTGAAATCGTCCATGCTTCTTGCCTCTCCACGTGTACGGTATTGATCACCCTTGACTCCACCCGGCCTCCTGATCGTCTGGCCCCAAGTCTCCTACTTGTGCCCGATCATCTCACCGTTGACCGTCAAGTCGACTCCAGTGACCTACACATCATGAGACAAGCAAACACATTTCCCAACTCCTACAACATCATCAATTTCTCCACCAACTCCGGTTAGTCATAACCATGATATGCAAACCCATGCAATCCCTTGATTCCCGCATTTCAACTCAAACACCAAATCCGATCAAGTCAATTACTCATCACATATATTGCAAACCATGGCACATATCCACATGGTTTCTCAAAATCAAAAAAAAAAGAAATTTGGAATATCTACTGGTGCTCTATCTAGCCTCCTGGAATTTGGAGGTTTGGTTGTTTTACACATAGGCCCCTATTATCAATTGTGGTCCTTTGCCTACTTGTTTTCGCCTTGCTTTCACTATTGTTCTAGGACATAGTTAGACCAGCAACTAGGGACAACTTAGTTGGGGCACTTATTCAGCTTTACTCTCTATTTTTTATTTATGTGCCACTCACATATATATTTGGTGTTCCTAGCTCTACATATTTCTTCTGGACAGCACAGGTTATTTTGTGACCCTTGCCATCGTGGAACACACCTCCCTGGTATCTTTTGCTTTGCTTTTCAGAACTTTGTAAGAGCTTTGTAAGGAGCTTCCTTTTGATGTGTTGAGAGGTACCACTGCTAAGTAGTTTTGTAGGGATAACCTTCACTGTTTGTTAACCAATCAGGTTATCGAGTTGGAGACCACTCAAAAGACCAACGACATTGAAGACGACCATGACAAAGACACTGTGTATAAGGCTGATGGCATCGTGGATAGGGCTGCTACAAGGATCACAAGATTACGACATCGTTTGCACCACAACACTCAAGGTATGGGTGGTTTCCACAACCACAACCACAACTGTCTCCCGCAAGGTAACAATCATGGCCATGCTCCAAATGGTCCATATGCTAAAATTAAGATTTCAATTCCTTCATTTTTTGGGTCTGTATGATTGTGATGTTTATCTTGATTGGGAGATAACTGTAGAGCAAAAATTTAATGCCCACCTTGTTCCTGAACAACATAGTTACACAAGCCACTAGTGAGTTTAAGAACTTTCCTATTGTTTGGTGGAGTGGTCTAGCTGCTAAAACTGATTTGCCTACTACTTGGGAAGAATTTATGGTAGCAATATGTGATTATTTAGTTCCTCCTTCTTTTTATAGAGAGATTCGTAATAAACTGCAGCGCTTAGATCAAGGAGATAAAACTGTTCAGGAGTACTCTAGTGATCTTCAGAAGGGTCTGATTCATTGTGTTATAGTTGAAAAAGTAGATAATCAGATTTGTCGCTTCTATTCTTGTTTGAGAAAAGAAATTCAGGACATCCATCATTATAAAGAATTTTATACCCTCAACCAGTGTTTCCAGTATGCTATGCTTGCAGAGAAAGAATCGTAGGTACTTTTCCAGGCTTTTGAGGTGTAGAGCAAATCCAGTCGTACCTTCTATCCACTACGGCTAACAGGGACTTCGGGGCTGCCCAAGCCATCATTTCGGACACCCCCACTAGCAGCTTCAACTGCCAATGGACCTACTAGTGCTACTGGTGTGACGCCCCAGATATCTCACTTCTATTTAATAAACATGAAGAGCACATATCATGAATATGATAGCATGAAATAATAAAGACTCACTCCCATATTTACTTAATTCCAGGTAATTAAAATCCCTGCAAACCAATTATGAGCAAAATAAAAATTTTATTATATAACATATGCCAAATAAATTCATAATCATGTTAGTAATATTAAAATAGAATTCTATGAATTTAATGAGTATTTTACCATGTTTGAAAATACCCCAGATAATTAATTGAAACCAAGGAACTTTCAAATTTGAATTTAAATACAAAAATCTCGAGAACATTTTTAACCAAATGGGTCCCACCAGAGCATCAGGAATAGCTCTAAGGACCTATGTGCAAAATCCCATAATTTTAGGAGCTCCCTAGCTATTTTATTGGGAAATATCTTTGACCAAGGACTTGTTTGTATGAAATCAAATAGTCCAGGGGGCGCAACGCAAAATCTTTTTCCCTCTCCTTCCACTGGCGCAGAGCTCCCCCGGTGCAGCGGCTCTTCTCCGGCACACGCCACCGCCTGCACCCCTCCGCCACGGGACCTCGCCAGCAACAGCGCTGCTGGCCTGCCCCTTTGCTCACCCCGTGTTGTCCCGTCCCGCCGCCTGTGCGCCAATGGCCTCTTCCGCCTCCCTGCACGCCATCGCCATGGCCGACCGGCTGGACTTCAATTCCCATCATTTCTCCCGCTCCTACTCCCCACTTGTCCCTCTCCCCTCTGCGCAATTCAAAGTGCACCGCAAGCCTCACAAACTCTCACTCATTCTCTCGTTCCCTCTGCCCTCTCCCTCTCCTGCTCGTTTTCTCCCTGCACCCCGACATCACCGAGTGCAAGCTCGAGCTTGAGCTCCCCTGATCCCCTGCTTCTCAACCCCAGCCGAGAGCCCCGCGCACCCGTCCACTTTCCCTTTAGCTCCCCAGGCCACTCACTCGGCAATTCCCTGCGCGTGCTCGATCAATTCAAAGAAAAACTGAGGCAAACCCCTCCGGTGAGCTCCTCCATCGCCGGCCAAAATTTGGTACTCTCGGTGAGTCTCATCGCCTATCCTTTTTCTCCCACACGCACAAACCACCAACGCGCCTCCCTGGCCCATTTCTCCTTTGTTTCCTCCACTCAAGTCGCCGGCAATCATTTTTCCCCAGCCGCCGTCTCTGCTCCGCCCAATCCGACACCACCTCCACAACGAGCACTAACCTCTGGTCCTCCTCTGTGAACGCCGACTTGATGCCGAGCATCCCTAAGTCACCGTGAAGCTGTAGGAGAAGACGGAGTCCAGTTTGGTGCTCCCTACCGATCTCGCTACACAGCCGAAGACCTCCGCTCCGCCGTCTCTTGTCGCTGACCCCCTCTCAGTGAGCCTCCGTCCTCGCCAACTCCCCAGACGTGTTCGCCTCAACGTGCGCATCACGTGCGTAGTCCCGCGGTGAGCTTTCCTCGCGCGCAGCCGTCGGCGGTGAACTTTGACCGCTCTCTGGCGAGTCCCGGCGCGGCTGACCCCCCCCCCCCTGCACACTGGCGCCTACTGGCAGCTGATGTGTCACCATAGTGTCCGCTGATGTGTCGCTGATGTGGCGCATACGTGGCAATCCCTTAACCCAGAAAATACCAGAAAAATCCCAGTAATTGCTAAACACTTTGGAAAATCATAGTAAATACCAGAAAAATCCCAGTAATTCAAATCCAATGAAGCTCAAACAAATTTTGTTAGGTTCATCTTAAAGAGCTTTATTTTAGTAAAATGATAAATCATAGCCTCTGTACATATATTTTTAATAATGCATTAAATTACCAAAACACTAAATAATTAACCAGAAATTCTAAGAATGAAATTAAATCTTGATTTTTGGCAAGCTTAGTAGAAACATGATTATATATCACCACAAATTTTGGTTTGGAAAAATATGAATTAATTTAGGCTCTAGAATTTATTTAGTGTGCATGCTTAAATTAATTCTAGTAATTATTCTGTAATTAATTTGTCCATGCCACTTGGCCTAAAAATCACTCATATAAGTCTTTGTACACAGTAAATCACACATGTACATAAACATAATTTCACTTAATTAATTAATTTAATTGCTCATATCACTCTTTTACTTTGTTTAATTGCATAAAAGAATATATATACCTAAAATCTTAATTAACAACCCAACTTCTCTGAAGCATATGGCTTCAAGAACATTATAATAATTTTTAATTGACATTAAAACACAATGTACGTGCATGCATCATATCAGTGCATTCAACGATATTTCGCTAATGCCGTTAATATAATTCTATCATATAGGCAACGACAACTAGGAGCAAGAAGACGACTTTCAGAAGGACGTCGACCCTCAAGAGCAAGAAGTTGTAGTTGCTAGCACTAACATTGATCCAGGCAAGCCCCGGTTTACATTTGCCTATTTATTAAAAGTTTGCTAGTTTTTAATATTACTAGTGTCTGTGATTATTGTTGCATTAGGTCATAGGAGTTGATTGGAACCCACTTTGCATAATACCCAAATAACCTATGTTACTGTCTTTAGAACCTTAGTAGTATCGGTACTATTATGCTATGCTTAGTAATTGCTAGTCTCGTTAGATAATATTATTACTAAGGAATAAACTTGACCACTAGAACGGGAACTAATAAAAGAAGTTTATTTGATGTTATAACCGGGCAGGTATTATGCATGCGTAGGTTTGCAGCAATACATGGGTGTTGACTATGGTAGCCCTGTCTTGTCGAACCTAGGACACGTTCGTGGTCGGCCCCTTGATCAAGTGTTGAACAGTACCGAATGCATGCTAGCTTATGGGCACTAGTAAACCGATGTAGCATTAAAGGTCACTTTCATTAAGGACGGTTAAGGTGCGTTGGTCATTGACCATCCTGCTGCTAGAGTGGGCGGTTCAGACCACGAAGAACTGTTGGCAGAACGGCATGCCCACTCGACGTCACCACATCCGAGCTGAGGTGTAGGTGTTTTTCTTGCGAAAGGTTGCCATATACGACCTTAATTGGTGCGTATGTGCCGTGCATCTCAGGTTTTCCCAGCTGGTGCAAATCGATTGCAGTTGATATCCCTCGCAGTAATGAGTACCACTTGGTCACCGCGCTAATCGCGTAGTTGCACCTAATATTATGGAACGGATCATGTTGCTTACTGATGTTGACAATCATCATCATCATCATTATTATTATTATTATTATTATTATTATTATTATTATTATTATTATTATTATTATTATTATTATTATTATTATTATTATTATTATTATTATTATGTCGTATTAATTTTATATATTGATTTATTATCCTTGTTACAACTAAAGTTACATTTCGGCTCAACCCATTTAAATTGACAATTAAAAATTGATAGAACTAATAGGTTGCTTAGTGCGAGTCCTTTTAAACAAGCGACCTATTAGAGCCTCTGCATGTGTAGGTGTCTGACGGGTAAGTCTTGCTGAGTAATTAGTACTTGGGCTTTGTGCCATTGTGTTTTTCAGGTAATGAAGAAATAGAATTGCCTGTAGATGTGATGCCCTGGGACATGTAAGTCCCTGAGGGTTCGACTGCCCACTGGGAGTCCGACTCGGTGCCGCAGTGATGTTTCTTGTTGCTAGGGTGATGGTCCTTCGGGCATGGATCACCACCAGGCTGTACTGTCGAGCGTAGTTCCTTTACGTATTTTCTTCCGTTGTCTCAAAACATTTATAAACTTGTATTAATTCCGCTGCACTCTGAATCATCATATTAATGTAATATTCAACTTAAACTTGGACCAATGTTGTATTATCAAGTGTCTACGCTATCAGCACCGTCGGGACCTCGATCCTCTGGGAAGGGACGCCACAGCTGGTATCAGAGTCGTGGTCCATGATAATGCAACATTTAAATTGTATTTTCAAAAACCACGACGTTGCGAGTGAGGATACATTAGTATTACCCATGTAGATAATAGGGTGGTGACAAAGCTAACCTGGGTTATGATTGTTTATGTTACTTGCATCTACGACTTCTTCAAACGAAGGTACGTGTGTGCTTAACCGACATGCGTGATATCGGTATCTGTGCTCACAGGCGGATATGAAACATTGTTGGCTCGTGACTTATCACGGGGCGATCCTTTTCCATGGATCGTTACTAGTAGAAATGTGCTTCTTTTCATAGTTTCTTTTGAATTTGATGTATTGTTTCTGGAATGGATTTTCTGTAGGTACACTAACGCCGTTAGTATAACATTTAGATTGACTTACGTGTTGAATGCGGGTCGTCACCAAGTATCCATGCCGCTAAGTATCAGCAAAGATAGGCGTTGTGTTGTGAGGAATGATAGGTTAATAAAATGAAAGTTTTGCATCATGCATCCCATTATAACTAAACTAAAACTTGTTCTCCTCTTGCTCACCAACCTCTGAATAAAAATATTCATAACTATTAATTTACTCAACCAAATAAGGCATACAAATACTTTTCGGAAAGGTCTCAACATCCCCTGTCACCTAGAATTTAAATTAAAATTCGATCATAACAGTAACAACCTCAGAAATAGAGAACAAGTATAATCTATCAACTCACTATTTTCAGCCTGACCCTGAACATAAAAATTTCATGACTAAAGTTGTACTTCGAATTTGCAAGAGTTTAAACCCAATCTGGAAAGCCCTTGAAGTCTATTTTCATCTCCAATAGGTTTCATAATTTTGTTGTTTTCCCTCTGTCCAGTAGAGCCAAAACACTTAGCCTCTGTCATCCTGAAATAGAATCTGCCAACCTGAACTTGCAAAATTCATAAGTCCAGATTTCCTTGGAATTTTTTAGAATATAAATATAATTTGGAAAGCTATGAAAGTGAGGTATAACCTAGTTCCAACCCCCAATTTTTAAGATCTTGTTTTCTGTTCAAAATACCCACTTTTCTGACTGTGGTACAGTCAAGACAGCATCTATTTTTGAAAACCCATCGCCGTATTATTGCCCCTTGAGGCTAGAAAATGTGAACTAAAAACTTGGTTTCTGTATTTCATAGCACTTTATATGAAATGCATCTTTACTATAGGGAAAGTTTGACTCAATCAAATTGTTGTGATGTAGTTTTGCTATCATTACCAGCACCATGATAGTTGTTAGTGATGTGCATTTTGCCCATGGAACACTGTACTCACCAATGGGTTTTGTTCCAGATGGGTGACCACGGTTTTGAGGAGCTCTTGCATGACGGGTGGCGCTACACCACCGGTCTCCACCATCGTGTCTTTCCTACACTTTTGTGGGATCTGCTACACTTGTTGGGCTACGACGAGCCGCCCTCCTACAAGGGTCGTGAGATCTGCCGCCACGGGGTGACTCTTGCTAAGGTGCACATCAGCGTGCCCACTCACCTGCGCAACCTCGACATGGTGGGGATGGAGAGCACGGCGACTTGTGGGAGCCTCCGTGAGGGCTTGGAGAGAGTCGCCCATAGGGCCCTCACTCACTTCTGCGGGCGCCACACAGCAGCACTCTCTGGGACTCCGTTTGAGATGATTCCAATCTGGCACCAGGCCAACCCGGTCTGGCAGAGGCGTGTGAGGCGCATCGCCCGCGACGACTACCCGGCGTTTCACGCGGGGTACCACCATGTGTCCCACTACTCCGAGTACCTCCTCAACTTGGATGAGGAGGCTAGCAGCCACAGTAGGATTTTACTAGCTGACGCTGAGCAGGCCTGGGTGCAGAGAAATGATCTGCAGACACAGGTTGACGCACAGCAGAGGGAGATTCAGTGGCTGACCACTGCTCTTGAGGCGAGTGAGACTCGTGTTACTGAGGTCACTGGATAGTGTGACACCCTCGCGCAGGAGGTTGATAGACGTGGCGTGATTATGCAGCAGCGCGCCAACCACAATGAGCACCTGCAGCATCAGTTGACGGCTGCACAGCACGAGATGGAGCTCATGAGAGAGGATCTAGAGACCCTGGCTCACGAGAACCAGGGCCTACAGCAGTAGCTAGAGGCGGTCCTAGCGCCACCGGCAGCACCCGAGGAGGAGGATCCGGACAAGGACATGGACGAGGAGTCTGATGTGGACTACGAGGCACCAGCCAGAGATAGGACTTAGGGGATCATGATAGACCGGACTAGATCGTGTAGGCAGGACAAGTTGGGTAGGTAGCTTTTGTCGACCACGTGAGGTTGTGGTATTTTGGGGGATCACTGTGTGAGATGCTTTTGTAACTCGATGGTCACATATCCCGAGTTCATGTACTTAATACTATGTTGACTTATGTTATGTATTGGTTGTACCCCTTTTCCGCTACTGTTGTTGCAATAGAGTTTCATAAGAATTTCAGCTTGATCGTACTCTTTGACTCAATCAAAGTACTTTCCTTGTAGATGGCGGAAAACACCAATCAACCGCCACCAGGTTGGGAGATCACCGACGGCCTGGAGTTCACAGGGATGGTTCACCTGTTTTGGAGAGTTCTCCAGAGATTCGGATATTCCATTCCGCCCACCTATGTTGGCAAGGAATTTCAGGAGCATGGAGTCCCCTCATGTGTCATCCATGTGGTGGTTGCCGCCAATTACTCAGTCATTCCCCATGGGAATCTTGGACCATTAGCGTCATTGGGACATATTTGCCTTCCACCTGGAATTTAGCTGCATTCCAGGCACTTACTCGGTTCTATGAAGACCACAAGCATGATGTTGCTAGAACACCCGTCGCCTTGCTGCCCATTAATGATGTGACGGGCTTCGAGTGGATTTGGCGTGTGGATTTCGTCTTTGACCCAAACCATCGCCACCATGATCCTATACTGCCCATAATAGAGTATTATGGCTTATCCACTTTTGCCTTATGTACCAACTTGTGCTGGCGTCTGGATGTGTTTCATGCTGCACTTTGACTTTTTGAAGTCGAAAAACAAGCTAAGGATGAGGAAATTGCAGAACTGAACCAACAAATTCAAGCAAAGAATGAAGAGATGGATGCAATTATAGAAGAACGTGACCAAGCCTTGCAGGATGCAGCAGATCTTGAGTATGACATGATTGAGGCTCAAGATGACTTGGACGCATTCAAGGCTGCCCACCTTCCTATTGAAGGAAATTGGGACGAGATCATCATGGAGTATGGAGAACAAGAGGATGTAGAGATGGCGCCGGTCGGTATTAATGATGTGGAAATGATGGATCTGGAGGAACCAGAAGAGCCTATGGAACCAGAAGAACCAGGAGAGTCGGAAGACATAGTGATGTATATATGGCCCGATCTTCCGAGAGGTAAGGGGATAAACTCGAATTTGGGGAACTCGGCGTCGACGACCCGGCTTGAATCAGACAAGATCCAACCCCGCAACCGTTACACCAAGCACAACTTGATTGTTCCTGCAAGCGAAATCGAGAACACAAGCAAGAGAGGATAAACACGCAATCTAAAATTGCAAATATGGATGAAGCGAATCACAAGAAAAGGTTCAAGCTCTGAACACAAAAGGACTAATTGCCACAGTGGTGTAGAACAAGAACAGGGGCCCTGGATTACTGTAAAAGGACTTGTCGCCACAGTTACAATAATTCGATCAAGTTTCTCTCTGGAAAACTAAACTAAACAAAACCCCAAACTAAAATACGGCGGCTACTGAGTTTATGTAGGAAACAAAGATGTACTGGGGTTGGGGGCGACCAGGGGGGGGGCGCCCACAACATGGGCTTAAGGCCCGACATGATACATGGCCAAGTTGGCCCAAAATAGGTGGCACAGCATCTTGTCATGGTCACATATTATGACTCACGACCCTTCTGGAGCTAGTACCAGAACCAAAACGACGGCGTCGTCGTCCTCTTTCCAACGCATCAAAGAACGCCTTATTTGGACGTCGGATGTGGGAGATATCATCAAAACCGTGAAGGAGTGTCGGCTGAATCCGAGACTAACGCTGCGACCGAATTGGTGACGACTTGTAACATGGGGAAGGCCATGATTTGCGCGTATCCAGCATAGTGATGTCCTCATCATCCTCCCCTTCTTGAATTGGAGTCGCCCTCGACTCCATCTCAGCATCAATCTCCTGCAAAAGGTTAGTACTAGCAGAATTCAAAGTACAAGATACATGATCATCAATAGAAGATATATCATGACAAAGCATAGTATAGCAAGGTGTATCATGATTATCACAAAGATCAGTAACAGTAGATATCATAGCAAGAAAAGCACCTCCCTTTAACTGAATAGCCTTATGTTTAACATCAGAAAGTTGTTTGTTATCATGTTTATTCTCAGTATTTTCAGCAAGCAGTTTAAAATGATTTCTAATATCAGCAGGCAATAACGGAAGCAAAGTAATATTCCTGTCCTTATGCACGAATGTATATGTATTTGTTCTACCATGATGGGCAGCATCCGTATCATATTCCCATGGACGGCCTAATAAAAGCGAACATGCTTGCATAGGTACAATATGAAAATCAGCAAAGTCTTGATAAGAACCTACTGAAAAGTGTATGCGTGCTGATCGAGTTACCTGTGCCGTACCACTATTGTTGAACCATTTGATGTGGTAGGGCTGATGTAGTACATGCGTGGTCAAGCCAAGTTTGCTTACCAAATCAGAACTTACCAAGTTGTTACAGCTCCCAGTATCAATGATGGTGAGAACACGGCGGTCCGCAACAATGAGGTACATGTAGAATAAATTGTTGCGTTGTTGTTCTTTCACTTGTCCCACCCGAGTGGTCAACACACGCTGTACAATGAGGCTAGGAAAGCCCACGGTGGCAGCAATAGAATCAATGGCAGTAGTCTCCTGCTCCTCCGTCGAATCTGCAACAAGGTTAGGCATACGAGCAAATTCATCTTCAACATCACTAGAACTTTCATACCCATCAGCGGTAGCAATGAAAGCACGACGACTAGGGCAATCCTTCATGACATGTCCCATGCCCTTGCAGCGGTGGCAAATTATGGTGGTGGAGGAGCCACTCCTAGTACTGGAAGTAGTAACCTTCTTCTGGTGTTGGTGCTGCACACTAGATGATTGCGCTGCAGAAATAGGCGCAAGTGGAAAAGTTGTTGCTGGTGTCTTAGCAACATGACTCTTCAAGTTCTCTACTCCAGTGCGTTGCTAGAGATATTGCTCAGTGTTGGACCTGCAAGATTGTTGTGGAAGGCGATCCTGTACTTCTCGTTCAGCCTTAAGAGCAATATGATACAATTGGCTAAACCTATTCCACTCTTTATAGTCAACAATATTCTGGATATCATGGTTCAAACCACCAAAAAATCTAGCACTAGTTTCAAGATCATCTTCATGTATATCACAACGTGCTAAACCAATAAGCAATTCCTGATAATATTCCTCTACTGTTTTACTACCTTATGTTAAAGATTGTAATTTCAAACATAAATCACATTGGTAATAAGGAGGGATAAAACGAGATTTCATGCGTTGTTTCAAAATAGACCAAGTGGCAGGTATAGCAGCATTAGTATTACAAAGATCATTCCACCAAAACAGAGCAAAACCTGTAAACTCACTAGTAGCAAGTCTAACTCTATGCTCAGCAGGAACTAAATGAGAATTAAATTTCTGTTCAATAGCAAGTTCCCAATCTAGGTATGCTTCAGGGTTAGCACTACCGGCAAAAGGTGGTATCTTAAATTTGGGCTTAACAAAAGTATCAGTATTACCACGATTGTTATTACCTCCCATACCGTGTCGATTACGGTGAAGACGGTCTGCATCACGATCAAAATCATCAGCGGCAGCAGCTCGTTGAGGTGGAGGTCATCGTTCCACATCCTCAATGCGGTGGACAACAGTGTTGATGTGACCCATCAACTCGGCAAACTTTGTTTCCATGAATGTACGCTGGTCCGCAAGAAGCTTCGTGAGCTCGGCCTTAGAGACGCAATCATTGAAGTCTGTAGGGGACTCCAACTCTCCAGGTGTCCCTTTCCCTTTCTCTGACATGGTTAAAAGCAAAAAAACAAGACTAAACAAAAGATTAGCCCTATCAACTAGCAGGCAGCAGAGGGTGTAGAAAGTGGAAAATAATATCAGAAGCAATATATCACAATCTTGCAAGTGTTCTTACCAAAGCCAAACAGGTCGACACAATCTGTAGTTGAGCTTGGGTGTAACAGTTGCAAGGAAGAAACCTGTGCTGCAATATATGTAGTTTGGAAGGCTAATATGTATGTCACTGGAACACAATTCAATAACAGATAGTAGCACTGAATAAATGTCCAAAGCAGTGTTCTAATTGCTGGCAAAAGAATTGTGTTCAAAAATAGTTGTGACAGCAAGAACAATGGAAAAGGCAGCAAGGAACAAAACAGACTTCACAGACTTAGAATTTTCAGGGCGGAGGGGGGGGGGTGCAAATCAAAATCTTGATTTTTTTGTATGATTTTTCCACTATTTTTTTGTGATAGAGGAACACAAAGGAAGGAACCACAAAAAGTTTCAACTCAAACAGACGGAAAACAAAGGGTAGGCAAAATCTCAAAGTTTCACCGAAAGCGCTATTTTTGACTTGACAAATTTTTTTCTATTTTTTTCCGATTTTTTTTGAATTTTTTGACGAGGGCACACAGGGCGGAGCCGAGTGTGGGTCACCTCAACTTTGAGTCAAGAATCTGCTGTAAAAATTTCAGCCTAATCGGAGCAACGAGCGAAAAGTTATGCATGTTTTACCGAAGGTATGTCAAGATAGGGTTTGAGGGGTGAGGGGGGGGAACCGAATCGGGTAAGGTTTTTTTGTTGGCAATAGATTGTGGGTGTGGTGGGTGGGTGACACGATGGTGAATCCAATGGAAAACACGATAGTGATGGTGGTGTGCAGCGGAGATCAAAACACAAACCGAATCGAAACACAAATTCAAACCAGCAATTGAACTCGACTAGGACACAAACTCAACACTACGGACTCTGAAATTAAATTATGCAAAGGCTAAACAGTGTCTGGGATGGTGGGGAAATTTTTTTTTGTAGGCTTTTTCGTGGACAAAAGGTGATGAACACAAATGAATCTAAAGGGAAGAACACGATAATACCTCATGGGGAACCGGAAATCTGATACCACTTGATGTATATATGGCCCGATCTTCTGAGAGGTAAGGGGATAGACTCGAATTTGGGAAACTCGACGTCGATGACCCGGCTTGAATCAGACAAGATCCAACCCCGCAACCATTACACCAAGCACAACTTGATTGTTCCTGCAAGCGAAATCGAGAACACAAGCAAGAGAGGATAAACACGTAATCTAAAATTGCAAATATGGATGAAGCGAATCACAAGAAAAGATTCAAGCTCTGAACACAAAAGTACTACTCGCCACAGTGGTGTAGAACAAGAACAGGGGCCCTGGATTACTGTAAAAGGACTTGTCGCCACAGTTACAATAATTCGATCAAGTTTCTCTCTGGAAAACTGAACTAAACAAAACCCCAAACTAAAAGACGGCAGCTACTGAGTTTATGTAGGAAACAAAGACATCCTAGGGTTGGGGGCGACCAGGGGGGGCGCCCACAACATGGGCTTAAGGCCCGACACGATACATGGCCAAGTTGACCCAAAATAGGTGGCATAGCACCTTGTCATGGTCACATATTATGACTCACGACCCTTCTGGATCTAGGACCAGAACCTAAATGACGGCGTCATCGTCCTCTTTCCAACGCATCAAAGAACGCCTCGTTTGGACGTCAGATGTGGGAGATATCATCAAAACCGCGAAGGGGTGTCGGCTGAATCCGAGACGAACGCGGCGACCGAATTGGTGACGACTTGTAACTTGGGGAAGGCCATGATATGCGCGTATCCAGCATGGTGATGTCCTCATCACATAGGCCAGGAGTAGTTGGATCGCTACAACCCGGTGTATGGTCGTGTAATATAAGTATTCCTAGTTCGATGTAAGAGTGTGAATCTTGCATTATGTGTCCACAATACCGTAGCTAGGCGTTGGCACATATGTGTAAGAAGTCATGTGACGGGACCTTTTAACAACCATGTAGTCTGAACTGAATTAATGAAGATGGTTGTTACTTGTGAAATTTATCCGTGCCTCTTGCAAATTTGTATTCTTGCACATGTGTTTTTATGGATTATTTTGAGGAATGACTAATGTACAACCGTATAAACTGCAGCATGGTGCGTACTCGGAATCAGGATGATCCTGAAAGCTCTCAGCAAGGAGCTAATGCTAAGTCTTCACTAGCTGAGGTATTGGCTGCTGCACTCAACCGGCAGCAAAATGAATCTGAGATTCTTCGTCGGCTAGTGGATATCATGTCCCATCTAGCTGGACAGGGAGGCCACCGTAGCAACAACAATCAGCTTCGACAGAGCACCTACTCAGATTTTCTAGGTACTCATCTGCCAACCTTCGAGCGCGCCAGAGAACCTCTGGATGCCAATCACTGGCTGCGCCAGACTGAGTCAAAGTTCGGTCTGCTGGAATGCACCGAGCATCAGAAGGTGCTATTCGTCGCCCAACAACTCCAGGGCTCTGCTAGCGCCTGGTGGGCAAACTATGAAGCTTCTCTGCCCGCTGGACACTGCGTTGAATGGAATGAGTTCAAGACTGCATTTCGTGCTCATTTCATCCCAGCAGACCTAATGCAGAGGAAATTCCAGGAATTTATGGATCTGAAACAAGGAGGGAGGAATATCCTCCAATATTCTAAAGCTTTTAATCATCTAGCTCAGTATGCTACTGAGTATATCAATACTGAGGATAAAAAGAGAGATGCATTTCTGCATGGTATGAATGCCACCCTTAAGGAGCGTCTGACTTGGCAAACAACCAGCATATACAACGACTTGGTCAATGCTGCTATTGTCCAGAAAGGCGCTATGCGCCCAGTTGAAGAAGAAGATCGTAAAAGAAAGGCCCCTACTAGTGCCTCTACTGCCCCACAGGAGAAGCACCGCCTGATTTACACTTCACCTACCGGACAGTGTTTTCGGGCCTCTCCGCAACAGCAGTATCAGCAGTGATATGGTCAGAACTACTCGAGGTCACCCCAACAGTAGAACTTTTCACCCCGTGCACCGTACCAACAGCAGAACACTCAGTACCGTGCACCATACCAGCAGCAAGGAAATCAGACTGCTCATGCCCCACAACCTGTTGATTGTGGAAGCTGTTATCCGTGCTACAACTGCGGTTGTACCGGCCACTTTGCCAAGAACTGCACCGCACCGAGGCACAATAACAACAACCACAACAGCAACCAGCGTCAGAACCAGAGCAAGAATGTGAATGCACCGTCTCGTGATGCCCAAGTGAACTGCAACAATGTTGAAGATATTCCTCAGGGCGAACCCATGCTAACCGGTACACTCTCGCTCTATCACCAGCCTGTCCTTGCACTTTTTGATTTTGGTGCTATGCATAACTTCATTAGCAAAGCTTGTGTGCAAAAATAGAGCTCCAACCAGAAACTTCATGAGTATCCAGACATGTTTCCCGAGGACATCTCTTGTCTACGACCTGACCATGACATGGAATTTAAGATAGAGCTCCAACCAGGAACTTCCCCGATATCCCGTCGCCCGTATAAAATGGCCCCGAATGAGCTGGCTGAGTTGAAAAAGCAATTGAATGAGTTATTGGAAAAGGGGTTCATTCACCCAAACACTTCACCTTGGGGCTGCCCTGCTATTTTTGTGAATAAGAAGGATAAGTCCTTGCGCCTTGTCATTGACTATCGGCCTCTTAACGAAGTTACCATCAAGAACAAATACCCATTACCCCGTATAGATATCCTCTTCGACCAATTGGTTGGTGCTAAGGTCTTTTCAAAGATTGACCTCCGATCGGGCTATCATCAAGTCAAGATCAGAGCCGAAGACATTCCAAAGACTGCCTTCTCTACTAGATATGGATTGTTTGAGTACCTAATAATGTCATTCGGATTGACAAATGCCCCTGCCCATTTCATGTACCTCATGAATTCGGTATTCATACCTGAGTTGGACAAATTTGTGGTAGTATTCATTGATGACATCCTCATCTATTCTAAGTCCAAGGAAGAGCATGTTGAACATCTTCGCATTGTTCTTCAATGCCTCCGAGATCACAAGTTGTATGCAAAATTCAGCAAGTGTGAATTTTGGTTGGACCGTGTGCCATTTCTTGGTCACATAGTCTCTGCAGAAGGTATCTCGGTGGATCCTAGCAAAGTTCAAGATGTGTTAGATTGGAAGTCACCAAAGACGGTTCATCAAGTACGCATTTTCCTCGGGCTAGCTGGACATTATCGTAGGTTCATTCCAAATTTTTCTCGGCTGACAAAACCCATCACGGAGCTGTTGAAAAAGGATAAGAAATTCAATTGGAACAACAGTTGTGAAGAAGCATTTCAAGCATTGAAGAAATTATTGACCACTGCGCCAGTGCTGGCTCAACCTGACATCACCAAGCCGTTCAACGTGTATTGTGATGCATCTGGGACAGGACTTGGATGTGTGCTTATGCAGGAAGGTTGTGTCATTGCCTATGCATCTCGACAACTATGAAAGCATGAAGAGAACTATCCAACTCATGATTTGGAACTAGCTGCAGTTGTACTTGCACTAAAAATATGGAGGCATTATTTGCTCGAAAACTTAGTGCACGTCTACACGGATCATAAGAGCTTAAAATATATCTTTACCCAGACTGATCTGAACATGAGACAGCATCGGTGGCTAGAGCTAATTAAGGATTTTGACCTGGAGATTCATTATCATCCGTGCAAGGCCAATGTGGTTGTCGATGCGTTGAGTAGGAAGGTACACTGCCATCACCTAGTACTGGAATATCAGAACAACGGCAACCACGTCACCGCTTCAGAACCCAGCCTTCATATTTTGCCTGACATAGTGATTAGCAACCTTAGTGTACATTCTACTATTCGTGAAGAAATCATTGCTGCAAAGAAAAATGACATTGGTATGAATCATATCCATCAAAACATTAAGCAGGGTAAAGCAAAATGCTTCACTCAATACTCCGACGGTACCCTATGGTTCAATAACCATTTGGTCGTACCAAAAGACTTTGAACTTAGACGGAAAATCTTGGATGAAGCACATCACTCCAAGTACTTCATCCATCCAGGTAGTAATAAAATGTACCAAGATCTGAAGAAGAATTTTTGGTGGACAAGAATGAAGCGAGAAGTGGCTCGATATGTTGCAGAATGTGACACTTGTCAGAGAGTTAAGGCTAACCATTTGAAACAAGCCGGATTGCTTCAACCATCTAGTATTCCCGCTTGGAAATGGGAGGACATCAGCATGGACTTTATTGTTGGCCTACCTCTCACTTCACGTAAGCATGATTCTATTTGGGTCATTGTGGACCGACTCACCACATCTGCTCACTTCTTGCCGGTCAACAATAGATACAACATACGGCAATATGCGGAGCTATACATTGCAAGAATTATGTGTCGTCATGGAGTACCCAAGACCATCATCTCAGATCGTGGTTTGCAGTTTGTTGCTCGTTTCTGGGAACAGCTGCATGCATCTTTGGGTACAGGCCTAATTCGTAGTTCTGCTTACCATCCCGCCACCAATGGACAGACAGAGTGTGTCAACCAAATTTTGGAAGATATGCTTAGGGCATGTGTTTTAACACATGGTGGTAACTGGGATGAGTATCTACCCTACGCTGAGTTCTCGTATAACAACAGTTACCAGGAGAGTGTGAAAATGTCACCATTTGAAGCACTCTATGGGCGCAGTTGTAGAACACCGTTAAACTGGTATGAATCTGGAGAAAGAGCAACCTTTGGTCCTGATCTTGTCAAGGATGCAGAAGAAAAAGTTTGTACCATTCAGGCAAATCTTAAAGCTGCCAAGTGCCACCAAGAGAAGTACACAAACTAACGACATAGACCACTGTATTTCAATAAGGGTAACTACGTCTATCTTCGAGTGTCACCTATGAAGGGTATCCAACGGTTTGGAGTCAAAGGAAAGTTAGCTCCCCGTTATATTGGGCCATTCCAAATTTTGGAACGATGTGGAAAGGTAGCCTACAAGCTAGAGTTACCCGCTAATCTATCTAGACTTCACCACACCTTCCATGTCTCTCAGTTGAAGTGGTGCCTCAAACCACCCACCGACAAAATCTTGGAAGACTATGACCAACTTCAACCAGACCTCACATACTCCGAACAACCAATAAAGATCCTCGATGAGAAAGAGCGCACAACCCGTAAAAGAACACTCAAATTCTACAAAGATCAATGGAGTAATCACTCAGAAGATGAATCCACTTGGGAATCTGAAGAATTTTTTAGTACCCAATACCCAAAATTTTGGTCATTATACGCAGGTATGTTTTGACCACCATACTTTCCTCTAGTTTTCCTTGTCCATAATCTCGGGACGAGATTTCTTTAAGGAGGGAGGGCTGTGACACCCCAGATATCTCACTTCTATTTAACAAACATGAAGAACACAGATCATGAATATGATAGCATGAATAATAAAGACTCAATCCCATATTTACTTAATTCCAGGCAATTAAAAACCCTACAAACCAATTGTGAGCAAAATAAAAATTTTATTATATAACATATGCCAAATAAATTCATAATCATGTTAGTAATATTAAAATAGAATTTTATGAATTTAATGAGTATTTTACCATGTTTGGATATACCCCAAATAATTAATTGAAACCTAGGAACCTTTCAAATTTGAATTTAAATACAAAAATCTCCAGAACATTTCTGACCAAATGGGTCCCACCAGAGCACCAGGAATAGCTCTAAGGACCTATGTGCAAAATCCCATAATTTTAGGAGCTCCCTAGCTATTTTATTGGGAAATATCTTTGACCAAGGACTTGTTTGTAAGAAATCAAATAGTCCAGGGGGCGTAGCGCAAAATCTTTTTCCCTCTCCTTCCATTGGCGCAGAGCTCCCCCGGTTCAGCGGCTCTTCTCTGGCACACGCCACCGCCTACACCCCTCCGCCTCGGGACCTCGCGAGCAACAGCGCTGCTGGCCTGCCCCTCTGCTCACCCCGTGCTATCCCGTCCTACCGCCTGCGCGCCAACGGCCTCTTCCACCTCCCTACACGCCATCGCCATGGCCGACCAGCTGGACTTCAATTCCTGCCATTTCTCCCGCTCCCGCTCCCCACTTGTCCCTCTCCCCTCTGCGCAATTCAAAGCGCGACGCAAGCCTCACAAACTCTCACTCATTCTCTCGCTCCCTCTGCCCTCTCCCTCTCCCGCTCGTTTTCTCGCTGCACCCCGCCATCACCGAGCGCAAGCTCGAGCTTGAGCTCCCCTGCTTCCCGACCCCAGCTGAGAGCCCTGTGCACCCGTCCACTTACCCTCTAGCTCCCCAGGCCACTCACTCGGCAATTCCCTGCGCGTGCTCGATCAATTCGAAGAAAAACCGAGGCGAACCCCTCCGGTGAGCTCCTCCGTCGCCGGCCAAAATTTGGTACTCTCAGTGAGTCTCATCGCCTATCCTTTTTCTCCCACACACGCAAAACACCTACGTGCCTCCCTGACCCATTTCTCCTTTGTTTCCTCCACTCAAGTCACCGGCAATCATTTTTCCCCGGCCGTCGTCTCTGCTGCGCCCAATCCGATGCCACCTCCATGACGAGCACTACCCTCTGGTCCTCCTCTATGAACGCCGACTGGATGCCGAGCATCACCAAGTCACCGTGAAGCTGTAGGAGAAGACGGAGTCCAGTTTGGTGCTCCCTACCGATCCCGCGACATAGCCGAAGACCTCCGCTCCACCGTCTCTCATCGCTGACCCCCTCCCAGTGAGCCTCCGTCCTCGCCAACCCCCCTACACACTGGCGCCTACTGGCAGCTGATGTGTCGCCGACGTGTCCGCTGATGTGTTGCTAATGTGGCGCGTACGTGGCAATCCCTTAACCCAGAAAATACCAGAAAAATCCTAGAAATTGCTAAATACTTTGGAAAATCATAGTAAATCGAATTCAAATCCAATGAAGCTCAAACAAATTTTGTTAGGTTAATATTAAAGAGCTTTATTTTAGTAAAATGATAAATCATAGCCTCTGTACATATATTTTTAATAATGCATTAATTTGCCAAAACACTAAATAATTAACCAGAAATTATAGGAATGAAATTAAATCTTGATTTTTGGCATGCTTAGTAGAAACATGATTATATATCACCACAAATTTTGGTTTGGTAAAATTTGAATTAATTTAGGCTCTGGAATTTATTTAGTGTGCATGCTTAAATTAATTCTAGTAATTATTCTGTAATTAATTTATCCATGCCACTTGGCCTAATAATCACTCATATAAGTCTCTATACACAGTAAATCACACATGTCCAGAAACATAATTTCACTTAATTAATTAATTTAATTGCTCATATCACTCTTTTACTTTGTTTAATTGCATAAAAGAATATATATACCTAAAATCTTAATTAACAACCCAACTTCTCTGAAGCATATGGCTTCAAGAACATTATAATAATTTTTAATTGACATTAAAACATAATGTACATGCATGCATCATATCAGTGCATTCAATGGTATTTCGCTAATGCCGTTAATACAATTCTATCATATAGGCAACGACAACCAGGAGCAAGAAGACGACTTTTAGAAGGACATCAACCCTCAAGAGCAAGAAGTTGTAGTTGCTAGCACTAACATTGATTCAGGCAAGCCCCGATTTACATTTGCCTATTTATTAAAAGTTTGCTAGTTTTTAATATTACTAGTGTCTATGATTATTGTTGCATTAGGTCAGAGGAGTTGATTGGAACCCACTTTACATAATACCCAAATGACCTATGTTATTGTCTTTAGAACCTTGGTAGTATCGGTATTGTTATGCTATGCTTAGTAATTGCTAGTCTTGTTAGATACTATTATTACTAAGGAATGAACTTGACCACTGGAACGGGAACTAATAAAAGAAGTTTATTTGATGTTATGACCGGGCAGGGATTATGCATGCGTAGGTTTGTAGCAATACATGGGTGTTGACTGTGGTAGCCCTGTCTTGTCGAACCTAGGACCTGTTTGTGGTCGGCCCCTTGATCAAGTGTTGAACAGTACCGAATGCATGCTAGCTTATGGGCACTAGTAAACCGATGTAGCATTAAAGGTCACTTGCATTGAGGACGGTTAAGGTGTGTTGGTCATTGACCCTCCTGCTGCTGGAGTGGGCGGTTCAGACCATGATGAACTATTGGCAGAACGGCATGCCCACTCGATGTCACCACACCCGGGCTGAGGTGTAGGTGCTTTTCTTGCGAAAGGTTGCCATATATGACCTTAATTGGTGCGTATGTGTCGTGCATCTCGAGTTTTCCCAGCTGGTGTAAATCGATTGCAATTGTTGTCCCTCGCAGTAATGAGTACCACTTGGTCACCGCGCCAATCGCGTAGTTGCACCTAATATTATGGAACGGATCATGTTGCTTACTGATGTTGACGATCATTATTATTATTATTGTTCTTATGTTGTATTAATTTTATATATTGTTTTATTATTTTTGTTGCAACTAAAGTTACATTTCGGCTCAACCCATTTAAATTGACAATTAAAATTTGATAGAACTAATAGGTTGCTTAGTGTGAGTCCTTTTAAACAAATCACCTATTAGAGCCTCTGCATGTGTAGGTGTCCGACGGGTAAGTCTTGCTGAGTAATTAGTACTCAGGCTTTGCGCCATTGTATTTTTCAGGTAATGAAGAAATAGAATTGCCTGTAGATGTGATGCCCTGGGACATGCAAATCCCTGAGGGTTGGACTGCCCACTGGGAGTCCGACTCGCCGCCGCAGTCAAGCGTAGTTCCTTTACGTATTTGCTTCCGCTGTCTCAAAACATTTATGAACTTGTATTAATTCCGCTGCACTCTGAATCATCATATTAATGTAATATTCAACTTAAATTTGGACTACGTAGTGCTAGGTTACGTGGAGTAGGGTGCACAAGTGGGCTAATTGGGCTGCTTGGGCCGTATCAAATCCTGGACCAGGACATCTCAGTTGTGTGTCTGGATTTTCTTTTTTATATTTATTTGGATACTCCGCAGATATGTATCGACGAGGTATCGGAGCCGTATCCATGTCCGTCGGCATTTCGGACATGGATACGGCACCTCGCCGACATATCTGTGTAATGTAGCTCCTATGGATACACACAAGATTCCTCCAATTCTGGACATGCAAGGTCTAGTGACTAGAGCTCGTGCACGATGACTAAATTTAGAGGTGAGCTCGTTCCTACGTTCTTTGTAATATGTTACTTTTGAGAATGGTTTGCTACCTAACGATTATATTATGATTTGGAACCATGGAGAGGACCAAGACATGATGGGAGAAGGACTCAATCATGTGGAGGACCAGTAATGACTTGGAAGCTAAGGTGGAGGCCCAATCAAAACCGACTTCGAGTCTGTTTTGGGGCCCAGGCTAAGTCCGCACTAAAACGGACGCTCAGGACGCATACGGACTCCGATTTGGACGTTCTATATATGCATGAAAAGATAAGGGGAAGGCCTTTCCATGCCACTGGCCTCATATCAAAATACATCCGGAGTCATCAGGAATCATTGAAATAATAGAGGATCTAGAATTTGTGTCCGTGTTGCGTCACCTGTTTTTGCCCTTTGGGCTTTGTATCCAGTTGAGCCTAATTAGGGGTGCATCCAGAAGGTATTGCATGACCCTAGGGTCTTCATATACAAATGTCACCACACCATCAGGGTTCAGGTTTTGGTTAGATCAATTCTATTCATAAATAGTGTCACTGTTCGTCGTTTGTGAGACCCCAACTTCGTGAGCATAATCATTCATCTGCAATTGTGTTGTATTCTTCTTTGTTCTTGCTTGTATTCTTTATTCGCAGGCAGGGATTAGCCTTCTCGATGAGGTCAATCATTCTTGGACAGTTGATAATCAAAGGAGACGTTGTGCTGTGATTACGGGGTTCTGAACATGTTGTTTAGAAGCTGGATTGATTTGTGTTTTGCCTCCACCCAAATCAAGATTACCAGAACCTTTCGGAAGATCGGGAACTCTTGTTCACATTAGGCATTGCCAACAGAGATCCAACGACCGGATTGCACAACATATCTTTGATAGTCAGAACCATCAAGGGTCGATCCATACAAAAACCTCTTACAAACGAGTGTTCATGTTTCGTGAGTACAAGAAAGAGAAAAATAAAAAATCAACCCAGTTGGCTCGCTACAAAGAGGGCCGATACCCACACCTCAGTGGGTACATATGAGGTGAAGCACCTGTAATGCTTCATCGTCGCCGGGAAGATGTCCTCATTTGAGGTTGTGGTATCTTTCCGACCAACAAAGCAAGCAGATTACCCGCACCTTAGGAATGCAGGTGCTGCTGGCCCTAGGGACTAAGGTCCCTAAAGGAACAAGTGGCCTGGTGCGGCACCTCTTCTTGCCCCTATCCTTACTGGTGTCATCTACGATGCACGGTAGGAATAGCTAAGAAACAATCGTGGCCTTGCATAGGAGGGCCACTTACTTCTCACCCAGCCTCGGCAAATGGCGAGGATTATAGAGGTCGGACCTGTCCTCCTAGCACCACCTTCTTCGTGACCGCTAGCCATTACAACGACACCTTCACAAAGCATCAGACCCCTTCTCATTCCCCCATCCTGGGTGAAGACGGGGAGCATCGATTGCACGACATCAAGGCATCATCATCATCCTCACTTTCGCCCCCGTCGCCTGACGAGCAACCACACCGAGCAGCCATGCCAACAACGGGACTCAAGCCAAGGGCGAACCAAGCAGCACTGGCCTAACTACAATTCTTTGTACTGTCCAGACTAAAGAGGAAAAAGCCTTGACAACTAGGGGATGCAAGAGTCCCGCCTTGCAATGGCCTTAAATAGCTGGGCCACCCTGAGCCATAGCTTTGGATCTCCCCTGATGCACAGTGAGCCAGTGGCATGCCCAATAAAAAAGATGCTCCTACACTTTGCATGTCGAGTGGGGACAAAAACCAGCCACCTTGGCGACGTCGTGGTTCCCCTTTTTGAGAAAAAGGAGATTCACTCCATCACGGGGTCGCTACGGACAAAACCTCACCCGACGCATCCCGTCCGGGGCCCCCGTACGGCTCCCGAAGCCGCCTGACTTGCCCACACACGGGGACCCAAGGAACTCGGGCTCAATAGTATCCCCATGATCATCACGAACGAACACAACCAAAGCGTGAGTTTTTTCAAAACTCACCCTATAGCTCTGGGGGTACACCCGACAGGTGTGCTCGCGTGCACCCCAGTCAGAGAATTAACCAATCATCTCGAACAGATAAAGCCAAAGAGCTAGTCTTTCCAAACTCGTTCTCTGGCTCAGAGGATACACCCGACAGGTGTGCTCACGCGCACCCACGTCGGAGGTCGAACCACCAAGCAAAATCTCCACTCCACCCACAAAGGTTAAGTGACATCCTCCGAGCCCATTAAGACACGGCTAACACCGGGCCTGACACACTCCATGAAAGGGGCCCATATGCTGATTGTATCTCGGGGGCGATGTCAGGACCCTCCCTATCTTGCTCGGCCCACCGAGGGTCAAGAATCGCTCTCGCCTCGCTCAATCCACCAGGGGTCGAGCGCTAGCTCCGTGCCGCTCGACCCACCAAGGGTCGAGACAGCATTGGCCTCAGTCGGCCCGCTAAGGGTCGAGGTCGCCCCGCCTCGCTCAACTTCAGTAAAGGATGAGTGGGCCAACCTTGCTCCCTGTCCAAGTCAGGTGCAATAAGGATAAGGGCGTCCGTTCGGTCCTTGCAACCACTATGACTGTGTGGGCAGACCCAGAACCACTGAACAAAAGCTGCTCCTACCAACTTCCGTCAGTAGGCCCCACCCTCACGATGGGACAACCCTGTGAATCACTGACGACGCGGGAGTGGCAGAGTGAAGAAAGTCGATTGCACCACCAAGATAAGACAGGTTCTTGCTTCAAGCAGGTCCAAACCAAAAGCAAACTGATGAATCGACCCTTGATGGGAGGGTCGAGCGGGGCGAGAGTCAATAACTACCATCTACTCCGCCTTTAATGTTGTACTAGGCATGCATCCACAGTATCGAGGGGGTCAGAACCCCCTGCAAATCTACTGCATCCGTCATCCTCTCATCGATGGGACGGGGCCTGACTTTACAAGGCAGACCCAACCGCATTCCTAAAACCCCAACCCGATGACACCCTCAACAATGACAGTAAAGGACAGCTTGATGGACGGCAGCGATCAGACCATGCTTAAATGTCATGATGCCGCCTATGCTGCACCCCCCCCCCCCCCCCCGTATTCAATGGAATACGGCGACTCGACCCATCGACGGATTAAGAGGGCACGCCTCGACATAGTGCCACCCAATGCAGGACCAGGACAGTGGGACCCACGAAGACTGGAGACCGTGCCACCGATCGGCACCATTTCTACTCCAACACGACATCGTCGAGAACACACATGTAGTTCCAATCTTTTCTCTCATTGTAACATGGGCCCGACCCCTTGAAGTATAAAAGGGGAGGCCCTTGTTCTCCCTAAAAGAACCACTACACTTCACTCCATACATCGCAACCCATCACACACACTCGCACTACTCACCGAGACTTGGAGCACCTTCCTCTCTCACCACCATTGTACGACCCTGGTGCAAGTTACACGAGCAGCTTCTTAACAGGATGTAGGGGTGTAAGGATCATGACCATTGAGGTCACCCCGAGGTATGGATTTTTGGTGATGCATGACAAACATGAAATGTGACTAATATCTACACAAGTGTTGTTTGTGTAAGAAACCCTTTCTATCTTATGATGATTGTCTACGGCGTCCTTGGCGATGGATGACAATGACCGCAAGCATGGAGGCTTGTGCACTTGATGGAGTCCAAGAGTTGATGGAGATGGATCAAAGCGGAGAACAAGCTATGGTGTAAGTGTTTGGAACATTTGAGTAGTTGTTAGGGCTTTGAGTCCATAGGAAAAAACCAGACTATCAAGGGGGTCTAGGTCATTCTCTTAGGTCATGTCTAGACGGTGATGTGCAAGGTTGCTCGGTGAAATCACAGGCACTAGGTGACAGTGGAGAAGCCAAGGAGCTGTTCGGAGAAGCCAGGAAACCAAGTCAAGCGAGGATGACAAGTTTCAGCTTTTGGACATAGAGACCGGACAGAGGGGTCACTGGAGACCGGACTGTACGGTCACTATGGGGAGTTTTCCAGTACTTAGCGCGAGGAGCAGGACTCTGTTAGCAGGAGACTCCATACAATCTGGACGGTCCAGTCTGCTGACCGGACAGTCCGGTCAGTAGGAGTGCAGGGAGGTAGAAGAGGTGCATTTCGCGGAGGCTTCTGGAATGGAGAGAGAAAGTGGACCGGACGGTCTGGTCCAGTGACCGGACTGTCCGGTCAGTTGGAGTTTCAGCAGGCGCAGAGCCAGTTGTGCATCGAGTTGCACTGATCGGACTGTCCGATCATGCAATGACCGGACTGTCTGGTCAGTGTGCCGAGGAAGCTGATTTCATGGAGCAATGGCTAGTTTGTGGTTAGGAGCCTATATAACTTCGTTGTTGGGGTCTTTGAAACCACTCTTGGCCAGTGAAATACTTTAGAGCATTTGGTAAGGTCCAAGAGGAAAAGAGGAGAGCACTAGGAGGAGATATTGCATATCTTGAGAGTGCTAGAGAAGTGTAGCTTGAGCATCTTGCACATCTAAGGCTAGGGTGTCCTTGAGGGTGTGATCTAGATTATTACTCTTGGTCTATGGTGAGACCTAGACCGGTTATGTGTCGGTGATCGAGCGGGAGTGGTCCAACGAGGATTAGGGGAAGGCGCCATCCTTCTGAGACCTCGGAAAAAAATCATGAGCCAACCCTTACTCTACTCCATACTATGATGCTTTACTTTCCGCATTTACATACCGTGCTATTCATGCTTGTGTACTTACCTTGCTCTAGTTGACTACCTTATAGACTTGCATGAATAGGTTTCCTTACTTGCTAGTACTGCTTAGCCTTCATACTTGATCACTAGCACGTATATGAGTTTCTTTGGCTTGATTGATCACCCTGGTATGTATTGTGCTACTCATGCTTGTATGCTTTCTATATGCTTGTTGATCTAGTAGCTTTGCTTGAGTAGAACTCCTTGTTAGCTAGTTGTTTGCTTCTGCGTATCTTTGGTAACTATCTTGCATAGGAGTTGTATTGCATTTGTGTGATCCACTAGTATGCTTAGCTTGTTGTTCCTTCCATAGGATCATTATCTTGCTAGTGTGATCACCACTAGGATTATGTAGGAGTTGTTTTGAGTGATCGGTTTTAGGATTTGGGGAATTTGGTACATAGTGCGAGTTCCCAATTCACCCCCCCCCCCCCCCTCTCGGTCACTCGGTCCATTCAAGTGGTATCAGAGCCAAGTGCTCATTATAAGGCTTAATCGCCTTGAGTAGTGACTGTATTAAGTTGGGATGTTATCCCATTCGGGGCCGGGTCATGGCTCATGGAAGGATCGCTTTAAGAGCTACCTAAATGCCATGATTTTGGATGAGTTGATAGACACTCTTGTGGACTTTGCCAATACACTTACCGATGATCATGTGTATGATGATTGTGATGATGGTTTGGATGTGCCTTGTACTAGTGAGTGCCTAGACTCTTCTAGCAATGACTTGATAGGTTGCTTTACTTGTATGCCTAACATGATGATTGATAATAATGTGTCTCTTGATCTTGCTTGCTCTACTAGCATTGATGATGTTTGTGAGTCTCCTATTGATCATGCTAGTAGTTCCATTGTTGAGGAGTTCTTTGCTTTTCATGCTAATGATAATGAGGACTTACTTGACTCTCTTATTTGCTTGCGAGGTATTGTGGATAGGATTGGGGCAACTTCTTTTGAGCTTCCCAAGATCGTGATAGTGGAGAAGATCCTCTCCTTGGTTTCGAGTAGCAAGCTCTTCTACGTCACACTTGACCTTCTCATGGAGAAGAGTCTCTCTGTAGAAGATGTGATTGAGCTGCTCTTCAAGGATGAGGAGATTGCCGCGAGCATGTCATGGAAGAGGACATTCAAGGGGACTCATGAAGCATCCTCTAGCAAAGGGAAAGAAGTAGCTTCGAGCTCAAACTTCTTTGATCCCTCCACAAGATTCTCTTGCAACAACTTCTACAACCCCTTTGGAGCAAGACATACATTAGGCACTTCGTCAAGCTCTACCTCAAGTGTCATTCCAAGTCCTACTCCAAGCACTTTGAGTGGACCGAGCATTGGCGTAGGGAGAGCACCAACAACAATGCTCGCTCGATCATTTAAGATGATCAATCTTGCGGCTTTGGCTCAGACGCCTCCACCTCCTCCGCTCCCTCCACCACAAGATCATCTTTGGCATCTTCGTCGAGCTCACCAACAAGACCTCCTCTTTGAACTCAGTGAATTTGTGAGAAATCCGAATGATGACCTTTGTGAGAATCTATTGAGCATCTATGATCTTGTGTGTATGATTAACTCTTTTAGGGGACTTTCGAAGATTGCACCACATGAAGTGATTGACAAGCTCCAACAAATCACAACTCCTGAGAGGAGTTTCTTACTTGAGGAGGTAGTCAACATGAGACATGAGCTCTCAATTGAGAGAGCAATGGAGATGATACTTGTGCTCCACTCTCAAGTGGGACATGTGCTTAAGCACATCACTGGACTCTATGATCCTCCCCATTACTACATCAACCTTGACAACGTGCATATGGGGGATGATCATGGGCATTGGAGATATCATGCTCCTCACTATCCCATTAGGAGGAGACTATTGTATGGGATTGTATGAATCCCTATCTATGAGGATCGTCTCTTTGCTCGACATCATGAGGTTAGTGCTAGTCAATCAAGTAATGCTTTGGATACTAACTCCTCTTCCTCTAGTGCTAGTCTTATGGCTACTACTAGGGTCAACTACAAGAGTGGAGGCACTCATTGGATTCTTGATAGTGGGTGCACTCAACACATGACCAGGAAGCCAACCATGTTCACCACCATTGATAAAGACGAAGAGAGTGAGAAGGTGACTTTTGGGGATAACTCAAAAGGGAGAATTAGAGGCTCGGGCAAGGTGACTATCACACATGACCTCCATCTCTCCAAGGTCTTCCTTGTGGAAACCCTCAACTTCAACCTTCTATCTATTGGTCAACTTTGTGACATGAGTTTCAAGTGCACGTTTGATGAGGATGGTGCAACAATTGAGAATGCCAAGAGAGGGCTAGTATTTCATGGAGTGAGACATGGGAACTTGAATGTCACGGACTTCAAGTCAAGCAATATGCCACCAAGCACTTGCCTATTCACTAAGGCATCCAAGGGATGGTTGTGGCATAGAAGGCTAGCACATGTTGGAATGAATCAGCTCAAGAAGATTGTCAAGAGGAATCTAGTTGAAGGAATCAAGGATGTGACCTTTGAGAAGGATAGATTGTGCAGCGCTTGTCAGGCGGGGAAACAAGTTGCATCTTCACATCCCACCAAGTCATTCATGTCTACATCTCGTCCTCTAGAGCTCTTGCACATGGACTTGTTTGGGCCAACACACTACAAGAGTCTAGGAGACAATCTATATTGCTTGGTGATTATTAACGATTTCACGAGGTACACTTGGACCTTCTTTCTTGTGGACAAATCTCAAGCCAGTGGTATCTTCAGAAAGTTTGCCAAGAGGGCAAAGAATGAGTTCAATGCTAGCATTGTGAAGATAAGGAGTGACAATGGGACGATATTCAAAAACACCATAGTGGAGGAATATTGTGACAAGAAGGGGATCAAACATAAATTCTCTGCTACATATACTCCCGAGCAAAATGGAGTAGTGGAGAGGAAGAACAAGACGCTCATCACTCTTGCTCGTGCCATGTTGGATGAGTATGGAACTCTTGAGAGGTTTTGGGCTGAGGCAATCAACATGGCTTGTTACACCTCCAACCATGTCTATCTCCACCGATTGTTGAAGAAGACTCCATATGAACTATTGGTGGGACGGAAACCCAATGTTTCCTATTTCTGAGTCTTTGGATGCAAGTGCTACATTCTCAAGAAGAGGAGAAAGCCCGGAAAGTTTGAGAGTAGAACTTATGAAGGCATTCTTGTTGTGTATTCTGGGACTTCTAAAGCATATAGGGTCTACAACTCGACCACAGGATGTGTGGAAGAATCCTATGATGTGCAATTTGATGAGTCAAATGGGTCTCAAAGGGAGGATGAATTTCATGAAGTGGACATTGGAGATGAGCCTATAAGGGAAGCTTTGAGAAACATGCCCGTGGGTGGGGTTTTACCCCATGAGGCCAATGATGGTGATGGTGATGAGCCCTCTACTCCACCACCTCAACCTACCTCCTCCTCCGAGGCACAACAAACAACCCAAGATGCCATAGTTACTCCCACAAGCTCCTCCTAAGATTCATTGAGAGTACACCCACCAAATGATGAGGAATCTCAAGTGAGAAGTGAGCCACAAACCTCCTCACATACTTCATCACAAACCACTTCTCCTAGTTCTTCACAAGATAACCTCCCATCCACCTCAAGCTCAAAGTCCAAAACAAGAAAGCATAAGAGTGACTCCTCCACCTCTCTTAGGATACAAGACACTCATATATCAAGAGAGCAAACAATTCATGATGCACAAGACACTTCACCAAGAGCCTCTCCCACACAAAGAAAACACCATCCTAGACCCAAGGGCATCAACAAAGATCATTCACAAGACTTGATCATTGGGAATCCATCTCGAGGAATAAAGACAAGGAGGAATCAATACAAGCCCAATTATGTGAGTGAAGAGAATAATGATGAGGCCAATGTTGAGATTGAGAACTTCTCTTTCATCTCTATGATTGAGCCCACTACCATTGATGAAGCTATGGATGATCACAAGTGGGTAATTGCCATGCAAGAAGAGTTGAACAACTTCAAGAGGTGCAAAGTATGGAAATTGGTTGAAAGACCCAAGAATCATAATGTGGTTGGCACCAAGTGGGTCTTTAAGAACAAGCAATATGAGAAAGGAGAAATTGTCAAGAACAAGGCTCGTCTAGTGGCTAAGGGATATTCTCAAGTGGCGGAGATTGACTTTGAAGAGACCTTTGCTCCCGTGGCCCATCTCGAAGCTATTCGGATCTTACTTGCCTATGCATCACATAATGGCTTCAAGCTCTTTCAAATGGATGTCAAGAGTGCCTTCTTGAATGGAGAAATCAATGAGAAATTCTATGTGGAACAACCTCCGGGGTTTGAGGACCCAAAACATCCAGGACATGTATACAAATTGAAGAAAGCTCTCTATGGTCTCAAGCAAGCACCAAGGGCATGGTATGAACACTTGAGGAACTTCCTACTCAAGAATGGATTCACCATTGGAAGCATTGATAGCACCTTGTTCACGAGGCATGTTGGGAAGGATCTATTTGTGTGCCAAATCTATGTGGATGATATCATCTATGGGTCAACCAATGAGAAGTTTAATGAAGAGTTTCAGGAGATGATGGCTAGGGAATTCCAAATGTCAATGATTGGAAAGTTGCACATGTTCCATTGATTCCAAGTCAAGAAATTGAGAGAGGGAAACTTTATTTATCAAGAAAAATATACTAAGGATCTTCTCAAAAGATTCAACATGGAAAATTGCAAGCCCTTGCACACACCTATGGCTACACGCAAACCCTTGGATGATGATGTGAAAGGGAAACCGGTGAACCCCAAGCTATATAGATCAATCATTGGTCGTTACTCTATCTCACCGCTTCGAGACCGGACATTATGTTTAGTGTGTGCTTGTGCACACGCTATCAAGCAAATCCAAAGGAGTCACACTTGAAGGCCGTGAAGAGAATAATGAGACACCTCAAGTACACACCTACCATGGGCCTATCTAGAGGATCAAACTTTGAGTTACTTGGGTATTCGGATTCCGACTTCGCGGGTTGCAAAGTGAATAGAAAGAGTACATCGGGAGGTTGTCAATTTCTTGGAAGATCTCTAGTATCTTTGAGCTCAAAGAAGCAAAACTTCGTGGCTCTATCTACCGCCAAAGTGGAATATATGGCGGCGGGAGCATGTTGTGCACAACTCCTTTACATGAGGCAAACTCTCTCGCACTATGGCCTCAACTATACTCACATGCCACTATATTGTGATAGTGAGGCGGCAATCAAGATGGCTCTCAAGATGGGAGATCATGCCCGGCAATCAAGATGGCTCTCAAGATGGGAGATCATGGTCATGCAAAGCATATTCAAGTGAGGCATCACTTCATTAGAGACCATGTTGAGAAGAAGGACATCGAGTTGGTGAGCGTGAGAACTCATGAACAATTGGAGGATATCTTCACCAAGCCACTTGATGAGAAGACCGTCAACAAGCTAAGGGGAGAACTCAATGTTCTCGACCTCTCTAACTTCACATGAGTAACCCTTGAGCTTGTCCTTGTATATATGTATAGTGTTTCATTAGTTCTTGTTTGTGTCCTTGTTTGTGCTTGTTTCTCTTCTTTTGTAGGTTGACTTCAGACCTTCTTGAGATAGCAATAAACACGGGTTAAGCTTGGGAAGGCGGCTCATGGTATACCCAAGACTTTGAAGAAAGGTCCATTATGAGCAAGCTTGAGAAGAGAACAACTGATTTTTGACACTTTGGTTTGTAGCGGTTCTCTCTCTTTTATTTAGCATCACATCATGCATTGTATACTTGTTGCATTTGCATTCTTTGCATTTGTGCATCCTTGCATTATGATACCATACATGCTCCCAAGCATGTGTCTAGGGGGAGTTGCTCATTTACAATGTGAGTACATGACTCTCTAGATAATCGAATAGTGATATTTGTGCTTCATGCCCATTGAGCCATGTTTGACCGAGCTCCAAGGTTAAATCTACTCGCGCGGCTCATAGACAAGTGGCTCATACATTCCCACCTTCCTAATGACTAACTCTTGCACATTGGAGAAAATCTTTTGTTGAGTCATGAATGTAGGGGGAGCAACGATGGAACATCACTACAACCAAGGAGGAGCACAATGAAAGGGGGAGTTATCCTAACTCTTGCCAATTATTTTATGCCTCTTGGTTTCGTTATGTTTTGTGTGGTTTTTGGTGATAGTTGACAAAGGGGGAGAGAAAATATGAAGATCCAAAAGCCAAGTTGTCAAGGTCAAAGATGAAGAAGAAATATGAAGATAGGGAGATGGAATATGAAGATCACACCAAGATGAAAATTTATACCAACATGAAGAAGAAGAAGAACAATGGTGCATGTCTACGGTGACAATGAACACCTTCACCGACATGAGCATCTACGTCCTTGTGCACTACATAATTGGGTAGTCCTCCCTCAACACCTAGCACATCCCAAGGGGGAGACTACTTCCAAGGTAAGGACCAAGGTATGCCCTTCAATCTTTTCTTTTCCTTTGGTTCTTTCTTGCTCGTCCATTTTTGGATCATCATAAGTAGTGGTTGTCATCCATCACCAAAAAGGGGGAGATTGTAAGGATCATGACCATTGAGGTCACCTCGAGGTATGGAGTTTTGGTGATGCATGACAAACATGAAATGTGACTAATATCTACACGAGTTTTGTTCATGTAGGAAACCCTTTCTATCTTATGTTGATTGTCTACGGCGTCCTTGGCGATAGATGACAATGACCGCAAGCATGGAGGCTTGTGAACTTGATGGAGTCCAAGGGTTGATGGAGATGGATCAAAGCGGAGAACAAGCTATGGTGCAAGTGTTTGGGACATTTGAATAGTTGTTAGGGCTTTGAGTCCATAGGAAAAAACCAGACTATCATGGGGGTCTAGGTCATTCTCTTAGGTCATGTCTAGTCGGTGATGTGCAAGGTTGCTCGGTGAAATCACAGGCACTAGGTGACAGTGGAGAAGCCAAGGAGCTGTTCGGAGAAGTCGGCAAACCAAGTCAAGCGAGGATGATAAGTTTCAGCTTCTGGACATAGAGACCGGACAGAGGGGTCAGTGGAGACCGGACTGTACGGTCACTATGGGGAGTTTTCCAGGACTTAGCGTGAGGAGCAGGACTTTGTCAGCAAGAGACTCCATACTGACCGGATGGTCCGGTCTGCTGACCGGACAGTCCGGTCAGTAGGAGTGCAGGGAGACAGAAGAGCTGCATTTCGCGGAGGCTCCTGGAATGGAGAGAGAAAGTGGACCGGATGGTCCGGTCCAGTGATCGGACTGTTAGGTCAGTTGGAGTTTCAGTAGGGGCAGAGCCAGTTGTGCATCGAGTTGCATTGACCGGACTATCCGGTTAGGCAGTGACCGGACTGTCCGGTCAGTGTGCCCAAGAAATAGATTTCATGGAGCAACGGCTAGTTTGAGGTTGGGAGCCTATATAACTTTGTTGTTGGGGTCTTAGAGACCACTCTTGGCGAGTGGAATACCTGAGAGCATTTGGTGAGGTCCAAGAGGAAAAGAGGAGAGCACTAGGAGGAGATATTGCATATCTTAAGAGTGCTAGAGAAGAGTAGCTTGAGCATCTTGCACATCTAAGACTAAGGTATCCTTGAGGGTGTGATCTAGATTGTTACTCTTGGTCTATGGTGAGACCTAGATCGGTTAGGTGTCGGTGATCGAGCCTATCGTGATTGGTTGTGAAGGCCGTCACATGTTTGTACACGGTTTGAGCCCGCCGTTGGAAGAGGCATTGCTAGTGAGCGTCCGTGCTGGCTCGGGGAGTCCGGCTAGTTCTCGAGGGAGGCGAGCTTGTGCTTTATGCAGCGGTGACGCACACCATGTCTTCACTCAAGGAGTGATTGCGGGCTCGTGGGCGAGAACTCCACTTGGTGGCGGGAGGGACCGGGACTTCGGTGGGAGTGGTCCAACGAGGATTAGGGGAAGGCTACATCCTTCTGAGACCTCAGGAAAAAATCATGAGCCAACCCTTACTCTACTCCTTACTATGATGCTTTACTTTCCGCATTTACATATCATGCTATTCATGCTTGTGTGCTTACCTTGCTCTAGTTGACTACCTTGTAGACTTGCATGAATAGGCTTCTTTACTTGCTAGTAGTGCTTAGCCTTCATACTTGATCACTAGCACGTATAGGAGTTGCTTTGGCTTGATTGATCACCCTGGTATGTATTGTGCTACTCATGCTTGTATGCTTTCTATATGCTTATTGATCTAGTAGCTTTGCTTGAGTAGAACTCCTTGCTAGCTAGTTGTTTGCTTCTGCGTATCTTTGGTAACTAGCTTGTAAAGGAGTTGTATTGCGTTTATGTGATCCACTAGTATGCTTAGCTTGTTGTTCCTTCCATAGGATCATTATCTTGCTAGTGTGATCACCACTAGGATTGTGTATGAGTTGTTTTGAGTGATCGGTTTTAGAATTTGGGGAATTTGGTACATAGTGCGAGTTCCCGATTCACCCCCCCCCCCTCTCTCGGTCACTCGGTCCTTTCAAGGGGGCTACCCGAACCAGTATAACTCTTGTGTCCTCTTGCATAGATATTATCGAGTCTAAGCATGCATCTTCTTGAACAAATTCTACTAGCCGGTGATCGAAACACCAACAGGCAGCATCCTCTTGAACAAATTCTACTCCAGACAAGTGTTGTGGTTCTCTTGATTCTCATCCAATATAAATTGGTAATTCAGTATCGATGATTTATTTCTGAACACTCGGCTTTTGAGTAGCTTTACCTTTGGGGGCTACGGATTTTGCATTTTCAGTAATTTTATTTTGGAATTCACTCGGGTAATAGGTTGCTTCATACATGGGGGCTGTTGCACATTTATTATGATGGTTCATTAGTAAATCACTCAAATAACATATAGCTTCACCCTCGGGGGCTATTTTTTGTTGAACGCGTCAGAGAGAGTGGTAGCACCAATCTTGGGGACTACTATTTCAACGTTTTGTTATATTCATGGGGAGAGAGTGGCAGAACTAGTTTCAACCCACTCGGAAATATGGTGTCTTTTTGTCATCATTACCAGTTTCTAAATGTTACTAGCTCATAAGCTATTTTCTTCAAATAACTTTTGAGTTGGGGGCTATGATTGGTTAAGGGAATTTTAGGATATTATAAGATAAGATTGTCGATTTTTGGACTCACAGGGCATTTCAGATGAAGATTCAACACCTTCTGAGTCGGGGCTATACTTGTAGAGTATGCCTATACAGGCATCCATGGAGAAAGCAAATTTTCTGTTTTGATCATAATAAAGAAGATGCGTCAAGAGAAGCACTTTGCAATTTTGAGAAGCATCAGGAAGGTTAGAAGTTTATGATTCAAAATTGGAAAGTTCTTGGGGGCTACTACGGGATATGTATACCTAGGATACCTAACCACTCGGGTAGTGGGTTGGGGCTCGATTATGAAGCATCAGAGATTAAGGCCCAGAAGATAACTACTCAGATATTTGTTTAGAGTATATGGCGCGTTAAGGTAAAAGATATGGTTTATAGATAGAATTAGATGTAACCGAATGATAGATATAGATAGAATTAGATGTAACCGAATGATAGATATAGATAGAATTAGATGTAACCGAATGATAGATTTCCATGTAAACCGCTACCCTTCGGCTACATAAGGAGGGCAGAGGGTCTTCGAAGGATCAGAACTCGCATTGTGAAACCCTAACCCTAGTGTGATCTCTAGCAATACAAGAACACCAAACAGGACGTAGGGTTATTATCCTCATGGAGACTCGAACCTGTATAAACCCTGTTACATGTGTCCATCAACTTTCATACTCATACGCATACTTAGATCTACTATCGAGAATATCTCTCGACAAGTTAGACATTCATCCACGGTACCAATGGAAGAATTAAAGTTCTATAACAAGTAATCAGCATAGTATTGCTTATTTCAAGCGTTGCATTATTTTTGTTTTCAAATACCTGGTAGAAAAACCTTGCAGATTATAGTGTGGCTATTTGCAAAAAGCAACATAATTTTTTGTTTTTTGCGCATGGTTATGCAATGTTTACCAAAGGGAGTTGATGTCTATGTCTCTACTGTAAAGGCAACTTCATGTCTAATACCTTTAACTTGAGTTTATACCCATTCCCAAACTTTGTGTCATTCTTTAGAACAGAAATTGGGCCCATGTTGATGAGGACATCATCGTTATGGATACACCTAGCACTCCGCCAACCAAAATGCATGTTCATGTGCGACAACTGAATTTACGGGTGAACTCGTTCCTAATGATTTCATTATGTGATTTTGAGAACATATGGCTACCTAATGAATTAATTATTGTTAGGAACTATGGAGATGATGATGAGATAGCTGGGGAGGTGATTAGAGGCGTGATGGGCCAGAAAGGACGTTCAAGCCAAGGTGGATGCCCAATCAAAACTGACTTTGAGTCTGTTTCGGGACCCAGGACAAGTCTGCTCTAAAACAGAAGCCCAGGATGCATACGATTCAGATTTGGACATTCTATATATGCCTGAAAAGATAACAAAAAGATCTTTCCAACCCAACTGCTCCCATATCAAAATTCGTCCTGAGGCATCAGCAATAGCCAAAACAAATAGATGTCCAGAATCTGTCCTGGTGCTGCGACACCGTAATCAGTCTTTGGGCCATGTATCGAGTTGAGCCCACTTAGGGCTGCGTCCAGAGAGTGGTGCACGACCCTAGGGTCCTTAGAGCATCTCCAAGAGCTTCCCTAAAAATTCACCCCAAAAAGTTCATTTTAGGGACAGTCCAAAATCTATTGGGACTAAAATATCTGTCCTCCTCCAACAATTCCCCTAAAAGAGTATGGATACTAATTTAAACTAGGCCACGTCAGTTGAGAGTTCCCGTCAGTTGAGCGAGGTCGTAGCCTATGCGTGCCGCTCGCCGCCGCCGCCTGCCAAGACGATCGCCTCTACCGTAGCCGGACGACGGGGCAGCCGTTCCTTGGCCCATCTGCAAACTTCTTTTTCCTCTAATTTGTGTTCTTTCAACTAGACTTTGGAGGGAAATATGTTTTTCTTTTATATATCATGATATTTATTCATTTAGTAAGAAAATGGTGAAACTATAAAGGAAAAACATTTATGCTTGCATGTGAAATTATTAGGTTCTTGCAGTTACTATCAGCTTATTTTTTTTTTACTTTATAGTTATTTCTGATCTGCACCCAATTGAAATGCTCTATAAAAGCCAGAATGGAGAAAAGTGCTAGATAAAGTGAGAATCATAAATCAACTACTGATATTTGGATCTAGAAGCAGTTTAAAACATGTCTGAGAGAATTTATACTAGCAGTAGTCATTGGTGTAGGAGGAATTGGTAACTTCATGTGGAAGCTCATGCAATGAATGTGCCTACCCCAATTTTGATTTGCTAACAGACAATTACTCATTGCTTTCCCTATGATTTTCATAACTGCACACACCACATATGAACCACTGCTCTACATATTTGCTATTAGATTTTGGAAAAACCCATTAGAGTCTGTTGTTTGAGTGTTTCATATCCCTCTATATAAAATCCCATGTGCATACTAATAAATTATGTATATCTAAAACAATTAGTCACCGTTTGTACTTGTTGATTGTTCTAAGTCATTAGACGTCGTTGTGAGGGAGTGTTTCACATTCCTGTGACGGAAACACAATAGCTCACATAAAGAATGACAACTTCGGGTATATTTTGGATTTGAAAGCTAAGGTTTCAAATGTTATAAATCATGCTATAAGCATGTTTAATTAATTGTAACTTGAAAAATACTTTGCACCTTTTATCTTACTTTTATAAATAGTCATAGGTTGATTAATAGTGCTTATGTACTGATATAATAGCTCTTAATTATTGGAATGTTTTTCAAGGAAGCAAAAAGGCGGCCTCCCAATAATTTTGTAAGGATTCTATCCCATTTTATTTACAATTGATGATAAAATATTGCCTGACTGAAAGATGTATTTTGAAATATAACTTAATCCTGTCTAATGTATGTCATCTTTAATAATGATAACTATTATCTTGCAGATATCTACCCTGACTTTTGTAACAATGTTTCAAAAGGTGCATGAGGAGAGCAAGCTCAACTCGAGAATGAAAGTCTGGTAACCAAGTAGTAGTAGACTGAACATTCAACTTCTCTCATTGTATTTCTATGTTTAGAATATGTCTCTACATGATAGTAAAACAGATCTTACAAAGAACACCTAGATGCAAGTGAGATAATGTTGGATGATCCCGGGAGGGTGGCTCTTCTAGTTGCTGGGTGAGTTGGATAAGAACAATTATGTGATTGGACTCTGCCATCTATTGCTGTGACATATATTCCAATTATAACTTCTATGTCCCTTGTTCTCTTCCCTTAATGTAATGTCGACATTGAACCTTAAATATATACAATGTTATGCATCTTACATGCATATTATCTATCTATTATGATCTACATAATATTTACTAATTTATCAATATCAATGTGATTGAGATGTACGTCTATTTCAATATAACTTATCGTAAGCGGCACGTAAGGGCACGCCATCATCCACTAGTATGACCCTATTGCCATACATAAAAAACATGCTAATTAGTACAAGTGCCCCTCAAATAACCTTTTAGAAATGCTCGAGTCTTTTGCATGAACACAAGTCGTAGTTTATATAAGCACTAACATAAGTGCTTCTCAAACATTTTGGGCTTTTGCCATGTAAGCATACATGACACTAATTTCATTCCATTAAATATTATTTTTCTTACTGTGACTTGACATCTCCAATGTTATTTTTAAGCTCATAAATCTAAAAATTGAGAAATTGAACATAACCCATTAGACATGATTTACCATAATCTGTCAAAGAGGCATCATGTTCTCTGAAGAAGGCACGGCCCTACCAGTTTTGTGGAGCCAAATGATTTTCGGGTGAAGAGAAATCTTTTTGTTGCAGACAAAGAAAGAGAAATTAAGATATATATTTTTTGATATATTAGATAAACTATGATGACTCTACATGATGCATCATTATCCTATCTTTAACACATGTTTCATTTAAATAATTTTTGATATATTAGATAAATTAAGATGACTCTATATGAATGAGATGAATCATTATCCTGTCTTTTAACACATATTTCTATTTAGTACATAATAATCTTATAAAATCTATATACCTTTAGAAGATGCAACCCACTAAAAATCATTCACTAATAATTCTCTCAACTCTCAGTAAGCCACATCACCTTAAAACCACAACCATTCGATCATCACAGTGCTCTTTCATCTGACCGTTCATGCACGTCTGACATACATGTACGATTCCAGTCTATCACACGTTACCTCATGATGACTAAATGCCCACTTTATCTGGTGTGAAGCAACGGAATAGTTAGCCTTATCTTTCGAATGCATCCTGCCAGCCGAAGCACTCCGCGCCTTTATGCTTCCAAATGAAGAGGCCACGCTTTATCTCAATGCTATGAGTAACTACCAAAGGAGAAACGTCAGGCATGCAAAAACTTCCCTAATCAAGAGACCATAATGCCATAATTAGATCTAATTACCGAGCAAGAGAACAGCCGTTAGGCAATCAGAGAGACCAATGCTGAGCGGTTCCTCTCATATAAATCCACGTCTGCCCGTAAATTCTCCGCACAACAGTCCTGCATACTCCTCATAGTATAAGTATCCAATTGTTATACGGTTCCACCTTGATGTTGGCATGCTGCTTTCTTCCCCACACAAAAACACTTTCGATCCCATATTTCTACAACTTTTACACGGTCTGACGTTGCAATTTATCTGTTTCTCTTGGTTTTACCTCTCAAAATCATATTTCTATGGACTTTATAGGGTGAGATGTTTGATGAAAGACATATCTAAAGCTACGTGCACTTGGTTATATATCTAAAGCTATGTGCACTTGGTCAAATATCTGAATTAGTAGTTCCTCTTCTCCGGATACTTAATGTTTTATTTCTATAAGATTCTTTTACTATTTTCTCCCTGTCAAGATA
The DNA here is from genome assembly GCA_032690845.1 of Eleusine coracana subsp. coracana. Classification (NCBI taxonomy): domain Eukaryota; kingdom Viridiplantae; phylum Streptophyta; class Magnoliopsida; order Poales; family Poaceae; genus Eleusine; species Eleusine coracana. The sequence continues at coordinate 38,230,404 of CM064418.1, forward strand.
TATTACATTGGAAAACTGAAACAACCAACGACGATGCAGTTTCGATCTGTTCACTTTGTCTAAAATAAGTATTTAACCCAATATATTTACTACTAACATTCATTAATTGTCTTATGCACAGGTACAACTGTACAAGATTCCTCAGGATTCATCAGGAAGAGTAAAAGCTATAGATTTATCAAAGCTGCAGAATTAGTGGAGCATGATGCATACCAGACTTCCAAAATACGAAAATTGTTGTAGCAGATGGTAGCAGTCTTTTATGCAGGAATGTTCTAATTAGTAATCATTTTGTCCATATACATACCAACTATTCATAGTTAATACTTGCACCACATCATTCAAGATGAGATGCTAGATTCAAATGGTGAGCAAAAATAAAGAAAACATGTTAGCACTCACTATTTCTGTTTTCGTTAAATTTGGACGAAGTCCAAGATTTTGCTTTATAGTAACTGTCTAACTTACATGCATTCTCTTCACGAGCTGAGTTTCTCACATCCACTTGAGTCCATTGTCATATCTTTGCCATGCTACGACACGAGTTTATATTTTTCCTTGCAAACTTTTCATTCCTATTTTACAAATTTTTTGAGGAATTGCTATAATTATCATACAATGTTCCATCGCTCATGTCGATCAGAGAGCTTATCATATAAATTACAGCATGATTGACAATGATTCATTTGTTTTGGAATACATAATCAACATGACAAAAATATTATCTTAATCTGTTATATAAAATTCACTTCATTTCAGAATACATAATAAACATGACAAAAATATTATCTTAACTAGTATATTGCCCGTGCTAACGCTATGGTAATAATTTTAGACATAAAATAAGATTGAGATTCTGAAATGATAATATTGTGGTGAATGAAAATAAGCAATGAACCGATAAGAGATTCTGAAATGGTGACATTATTTTTCTAGATTTAGTATTAAGCACCACTTTCTTCACTTCAGCAACCACCATATTTTTTGAAGCACCATGATTAAATTTCATTTGATATAGTGTGGGAGTTATAAAGTACATGACACAATGCAAGTAGTTCAAATACTGGAGCCTCCAAAAATCTAAAAGAGTACAGAACTGCCAACATCAAGATTTTTTATGCTTTTTAAGACTCCATGACATCCAGTAGTCCTTGCTGGAAGAAAATTTCAATCATTAAAGGGTATGCCAAAAGCAAAGAACTGACCAAGATGCTTACTGGAAACGAACACTATCCGTTCGATGGTTAAATTGTGCCTTTTGTTTTCACATGACTGCTAGGAGCTCTGCAACCAAAGCAACAACAAGAAGAAAAATAATCAGATGTTTTGCTCAAAGCAACGATAAAAAGATAAGATTTCAACGCAAGCTTTGACGACGATTGCATCTAGTAAAGCAAGTGAAATAAGAAAAAGTTATATATGATCTTGTAATTGAGCATGAATCCTGAGATACACTTAGCAAAAGCAGATTATACAAAGATTGGTAAATGAATAAGAAAAATTCTTATTGCTTGACATAGCCTACTTCTAATGTGTTTATCAGCTGGGCATTCAAACATGCAAGTGGCAAACAAAATTTAGTAACAAAATTCAATAGTTCAGAATTTTTTTTCAAAAATAAAAGATGAAATATGTATTTTGGTCTTAATTTTCTAGTTTTTACATTGAAGGGGTTGGATTTGGATCCAAATTACTGCACATATATATGTATGTCAGGTATGCTTTCATAGACTTTATGCTTTTGCTAAATTTTTGGGCATTCAGTTGAATGCTCTTGAATAATGAGAGGCCGCTTGCTTACTCCAACACATTAACACCCTAATGCAGGTTCTACGAAAGCACCATAACATCACACAAAACATGGCATCATACACATAAATATTTTGTGAAACTGGCAAAAAAAAAGACAATCTAAAATTGCATTTGTCAACTTTAGATCTTTGACAATTGGCTTTCCAAGTTCTCCACACAGATTTATTTTTATCAGACCATACATTGCATTATGGAAAATAAAAGCAGGTGTAATTGGTATTTGGAGAAGTCAGAAGGTCAAGAGTTTGCGGTGGTGCAGCAAGTTGTTGAGTTTGTCTTTTTCTCCTTCTAATTTAGGCCTACATCACCGTAATCCAGTGCTACACATTAATCAAGAAGGTCAAGAGTTTGCGGTGGTGCAGCAAGTTGTTGAGTTTGTCTTTTTCTTCTTCTAATTTAGGCCTACATCACCGTAATCCAGTGCTACACATTAATCAAAAAGAAAAAGGAGCCTCCTTGATCTATCCTAAACGCACAGGATAGGACGGGTAGATCTCTGATGCAGTCAAATAAAAAATAACAGTGGTGGTTGTAATATGAAGACCGGAAGCTAGAAACAGCAGTACGGAAGGAAAACGAATCTGAGATTACCCGTGCTAACGCTACAGTGACAAAAAAATAGTAAACTAACATAACAATTTGGTAACACAATAGTTAATAAAACAACTCTCAAATCTAAATACAGTCAAATCATTTTGAGAAAGACAGACCAATGCTCTGACCCATTATTTATAAAAAATGAGATACTTTCAATTCAGTTTATAGCACTCACGAAGCGCTCACGATATCAAAACACACGCTCTGTTTTGCCAACACTCACACAACTTTTCTTCTGGTAGGCTTACTCCTCCATATACTCTCATGTGCATTTCTTCAAACCAAGTCAGAAGATGATTCTAACTTCACTATTAAAGGATTACCAACCTTCAATTCCAGGAATTTGATGCACCTCTCTGTTTTCTTAAGATTGATTTTCAATCCCTTTGCAGGTGTAGAACCACTCTTCATATCCACTTAATAATTCTCTAAGCGATATCCTGAAATAGTGTACGACTGTACGTCATAGTCATGTTTTGAACAAATGATACAAAACTGTATGGTGTACACAAAGGAATAACTAATGTTAGCTGATCTGAACAATTTTGAATCAGATTATGGCTCATGAATTTTAGAAACAGAAAATTCTCATTGTGTTCATAAACATAGAGACTTTTCAGATTGATACAGCATGGTCCAAAAAAAATTATCACTGTTCTCTAAATTCTACTAATACGATGCTTTGATGGAGCCAATAGATATCCAAAGGGTTGACAAATAAAAAGCACAGTAGTTTCCAAGCTCAAACAGGCATGGATTTTGCTCATATGTAATAACTCTTTCACTTTACACAAAGTTGCAATTGTAGTTGCTCAGTGAACAATTACACTATTCTCAGAAACAAAACCTGGAGCACAACTCAGTTAAAATAACTCAAACTCTTAGAAGTATTGAGGGTGCAAAACTTCAAACGCTCAAAAGTACCTAGTTGATAGGAGTGGGATGATTGATCCAGCTTAAAACTTGAAGCCACATTGCGTAATGTAGAGGTTAAACCAAAAAGATGTTTGTGCTCTCGTTCCAGATTAGTTGGTTAATAACAAATTAACACATGGGCCCAATGCAAAATAAGAAAAATAGTAGTACATGCTACTTCAGAGATAGCAATTCTGCAAATATGAGACGAACATGATGAAATGCACCATGGCATAATCTAATTTAACCACCAGACTTTACTTCGATAATTGGTATCTCAAATCAAACAACCAAAGGATATGATGATGTATTACAAGCTTATTGTGCTGTTCATGTATAGCAGACAGGTAAAAGAATATTCTTATTTACCGAGTAGAATAATCTTTCTTTTTAGTTCCAAAACATGTCAGTTCTTTTTCTTTTTTACAAAGCATGCATCTTTCAATCTAAAATAACTGAAAACTCCTCCAAAACACTACTCCAACCGAAGGCATATATTTATGTTATATTTATTCTGCAGCATCGATTACCATCATAACATCACAGGCATTCTAATATATTTATGTTAGTTTTTTGTTCTATTACAAATTATATAAGCATAAAAAAATAACTACCAGAAGAAGAAAATAAAGCATGTATATGAAAAAATAAATAAAAGTAGTATAGATGCATGAGCATGAGGATAATTACTTATTGTCACCATAGAAGAACTGTAAGGACTTCAGAATAGAGTGCGGGTCCAAGCCTGCAATAAAAATATAAGAAAGCAAAAAAAGTTGAAATTAAAGATGAAATAACCACCATGGGAACTGGTGCAATTTGCATCTTAAAGAATGAAATTGGAGAGAGAATGGGAAGAGAGAGATAGCCACCTTGGCTCTGCTCAGCACTCCTAGGCAGCGGTGACATTATTCAGGCTAGAAGGCCCTGCTCCGGGCGCGATTGGTCAGCGGCGACGGAAACGTTCCTCTAGGCTTGGCTCCTCGGCAGCGGCTGCACAGCGCGGAGCCCGGTTCGTCGATGGTGGTGGCGTTCCTAGCATGGAAAATGCAGCAACACGGTCGAGGGTCACCGTTTTTAGCAGGGGACAATGTGGATACGACCTGGTATGTTGGCGATTGCGGTGAAGGCGCTGCTTCGGGATCGATTGCTCGGTGGCGGCGACGACAGCGGCTGCTCTGCTGATTGCTCGATTGTGGTGGCCGCTGCATTGCTCGGCGGCAGGCCGGCTACGGCAACAGTGATCCGCAGCGGTGGCGGTAGTGGAAGAGCTGATCGACTGATCGCAATTACACACAATTGGTCGTATGCGTGAGGATCACAGGTGGAGGATGATTGATTGGACGTTAGACGAAGATGGAGGAGTCCTAGTTTAGAGAGGTTCGATGCGGCGGACGTTGGAGGCAGATGCGAGAGAGCAGAGGTGGGGGGTCACGATTAGCAGATGGTGTCGGTTGGTCGCAGCTGGGTTAGTTGATCGTGGGTGGATTGATGCATTGTAGGTTGGACGAAATTGGGGTGAGAGATAGAATATATTTGAGATTTTTAAGTAGTATATAGATCTGTTATATAGAATTCACTTCAATATTAATCGACACACATGAAATATAATGTCCTATGACAACACACGGGTATCATACTAGTAATAATAACATATGTGTCATATATGTATAAAACTAATATAGTTAATGAGATAAATAGAACTTTTCTCATCAATGAAAACCAGTTAACGGGGTCGCAATTCTCAACCAAAATCCGACGGGCCAAACAGCTCCCAGAAACCCTTCCCCTCCCGGAACCCCAAACCCCAGAGAAGACCGAGAGCCCCCCGCAACCTCGTCGGCCGCCCCCCGCCGCCACCATGAATCACGCCGACTCCGAGAAGGCCTGCCGGAAGAAAGACAAGAAGGAAAAGAGAAAGAAGGGCAAGGACGCCGCTGAAAATGCCTGCGTTGCTACAGCGGCTGAGGAAGAAGCAAGCCCCAGAAAGGAGAAAAAGAAGCAGAGAAAGGATGAGGACGCGGGGGAGGAGAAAGCCAGTCCCAGGAGGAGGCCAACGGTGAGCATCGCCGTCGCCGGCTCCATCATCGACAACGCCCAGTCCCTCGAGCTCGCTACCCTCGTTTGTACCCCTCTCCTCAATCTCTATTAGTATTCCCCCTCTTTGGGCCCTGTATTTGTGATTCCCGCAGCACAGGCGCTCACAAGAGCGCTGTTCCTGTTCCAGCTGGCTGGCCAGATTGCCCGTGCCGTGACCGTCTTCCGCATAGACGAGGTCGTTGTGTTCGACAGCAATCCGGCAGTGTAGAATGGTGGTGCGGATGAGGGTGAAGAGAGCGGCGCGCGGTTCCTTGTCCGGATACTTGAGTATCTGGAGACTCCACAGTACCTTCGTCGCCGCCTCTTCCCAATGCACAAGAACTTGAAGTTTGTGGTGGGATGTCGAGCACTGTTTTATATTGACATCCGAGGTTTGGGAGGTGCTACTTGCTGCTGTGTTACTGTTGGTATGCAGGGACTGCTTCCACCGCTTGATGCACCACACCATGTGCGCAAACATGAATGGTCCGTGTTTCGTGAAGGTGATACATCTTTTTTGTTGTGTTTTCTTTTTGCGCGGTGGCAAGCTGAAGTGAATTTTCATTTCATTCAGAAAGTGTGTTTGCATAGTTCAATGGTTTCAAATTGTGCATTCTTTATTGGGTAGTATTGTGGCTGTTCTCTCATATTTAAAATGCAAGCATGCTAAACATTTTGAAATAAAGCACCAGGTCTAATACTTGTGGCATGCCCACGGCTGTGCACTTTTTATTAGAATTAAACCATATATGGCTCATTAATCCTTCAGGTCCGTGTGTATTCATTCAAGGGTTACTGGTAACTGTTGCCTTCGTGTTATGGAAAACCATCATATTGCCTTTTTATCTGTCTGTAAGAGCAGGTCAAACTGGGTATATGGTGATGAGAACAGTGTTCCTGTTGTAATTGATGGAAGTTAATTATTCTTTCAAAGGGAACACTTGAAGGGTGGTCTTTCTTTTGACACTACCAAAACTACTGAAGGAAACTGAATATGGAGAGTATGAATAGTGAGGAGATCTGTAGTTCAATTGGATAAGAAACATTAGAAATTTGTAAAAAAACATTAATATAACTCATTTTAATCTACCCGTGTAGAGTCTCAACTTCATCTGTACTAGGACAGAAGGAAAAAAAAAGACATTACTAGTCGCAAGCCCCACCATGCTTATCTTTGTTTCCCTATAACTTACTTGTAATAAAAAGTTGAATTGTGAATTATAACAATGACTACTTGCAGCACACTTTTAAGGACTTCCTGACTATATCTCTGTGGACATGAGGGACTTGTTATACTTCATTGTACTTATCATGGTGCTTCGTTCATACTCCCTCCGTTCCAAAATTGTTGTCGCTATTGACTTTTTCATTACTTTTAACCATTCGTCTTATTCAAAATATTTGTTTAAATATGAAATGTTATAAGTTATATTTAAATTTTATCTAGTAATAAATCAAATCATGAGAAAATACATGATGTTATTTAAATTTTTTTAAATAAGACGAATGGTCGAAGATAGCGAAAAAAGTCAATGACCACAACAATTTTGGAACGGAGGGAGTATTAGAATGTTCTATCATCACACATATTTTTGACTTGTCTAATTGGACTGATTGCTTACATGATATTGAATTTACAATTTAGAATTTAGACAGGTGTAGTTTTTTATTGACTTGTCTGATCCAACATAATGCTTACATGATATTCAATTTAGACAGGTGTAACATTGGAGGGTGATCACTCAAAGGGGACTCTTGTTGATGTTGGATTAAATAAGGTTTGTATGGTACACAATGTCTTTTTTTTTGTCCTCGGAACAAGTTTCCTGGGGAAAATGAGTGCCCACAACCCTGCATTAGAAAAAACATGCCGAATGCTTTTAATAAATTGATATGTACTATGTAACCATAGGTTACTAACCAACTATCATTTCATGACGTTTTGGACTTGCAAATCCCGAAAGAACTAATATTTCTAGCATGGTTGCTAGCAGTAGCGAAGCTAGGATGAAATTCCCTAGTGCACAGCTTAAAAATACCCTGTTGCACAGCTCAAAGTAGGGACTAACTAGCCTTAAAAGTTGGTTTGGACCCTGGTGCCTGTGCACCAAGGTGTGTGAATGTGGCTTCGCCACTGTTTGCTGCAACCTTACCATTGGAGAAACCGAAACCAAAAATTATTACAAGCAATTGTCCTAAGTAATAATACACATAATATTGTTAAAGTAGAAAAAAATTCTTGTGATCTGATCAAGAAATCATTAGTTATTGATTTTTCTACCTGTGGCTACAACTGAATTTATGATGTAAGTATTATTTATGGGGATAGTACTATTACAATACCTTTCAAGCTTTCAACTATTCTACTGACACTCATCTCGTAATCAAAGTGGCTTTAATGCTGCAATAGCTATAGTACCATAGGGGTTGCAATACAAATAAGTATTGGGTATTTGAAAGTTGAAACAGCAGCCTAGAGAACACTGTGGTTGGTGGCATTGAAATTTTAATAATACATTTTTTCTGAAAATTAGGATTCCAAGTCCTACATAGAAAAATGGTTAGTATGTGGTGGTAAATGAACGAGTGAATATTTGTCTTTGGCCTATGCATTCAAAAAGGATTAATCAGGTGAAGATAGCAGAACTGATCGGTCTGTATTGTTTTTAATGTTGGGAAGAAAAAGTATTTGCATGTTCCACTCATTTGAATTCAGTTACTCGGTCGTGGATGTTGTACATCATTTAGGTTGACCAAACTGAGCTTAGGTGAAATATACGGCAAAATAGGTTTACTTATTCCTGGGTTGTTTGTGAATTTAGCCAAAGAAGCCAAAACTAGGGAGCATAGCATCATATAAAACCTAACATTTATAGGAGTAAAATTGAAACATGATATGGAATATCTTAAAAGAGAAATTCGCTGGTGGGCAGGGTACCCCGCATCACTTGTACCAGCCCCAGACGCGTGGTTCATGGAGTTTGCTTCGTTAACAGTCTCTCTCTCTCTCTCTCTCTCTCTCTCTCTCTCTCTCTCTCTCAGGCGTAGTTACTCCTACGTTCAAAAACCCACCTTGGGTATGGGTTCATACCCATTTATCATTTTGAGTATGTACACATACTCAAAACAAGATTTTTGAGCGTAATTACATAAAAAATTGTGAAGGACCTCCTAGTTATAAGCATATGAGCATATATTGCATTTACTGCTATATAAAAGTGAGTATGTCCACATACTTCATAATGTATTTTTTCTCATGTGCTCACTTGAATGGCCTCATACGTAAAATAAAGAGTAACACTGGTGGTTCTGGAACTAGTTCCGCAAAGTCATTCAAGTCCATGCACGTGCAATCATGAACGCCACATCCTCAAACATACTAATCGTTTTGCCTAGGTCCAAATTTTCTGTGATAGCGATTTCTTTTCAAGCCATGTGGGCAGAAATTGCCATCCTGATAAGTGATAACAGTTTTGGACCCAAGTGATATGATTTGTAAGTTTAAGTATATGCCATAAAAGATTGCAAGTTCATGGACCTGGATGTTACTCTAAAATAAATGACCACTTCAGTGCAATGTAGTAAACACTGATTCTAGTTACCGTGATTATGCAGAATGTTCTGGTTGAACAAATTCTAAAACCAGGAAAAAGAGTAACTGTAGCCATGGGAACCAACCGTGACCTGACGGCAGGTAAAATGTTTATTTAATGTCTGCATAATTTAAAATCTTCTGTTATATACTTATAAGTTGCAATTCAAGCATTACACACCATAGTTTAATATTTCTAGTATCAGAAAAGTTATCAGTTCCATCGTTCTATTACCAAAAAAATTGTTTCATGTGAGATGTATCTTATCACTTGTTGTTCTTTTCATTTCCAATGATTTTGTTTATCTCATTGAAATTATTCAGCTTGGTGATTGTTATGTATTCATCTGATGTTTCATTTTGGAAAGCAAAATATGCCATTTTACCAAAGCTACATTTTTACTTTCTTCCAGCTTGTGCAAGGAAAGTTGTTCCTGTTAAAAACTGAACTGTAACTCTCATTGAGAGAGGATGACACTAGGAGATGGGGCAATTTTCTGGTTTATTTCTCACACAACTCACACAATGCCATGCCAACCCAAGGGGTTGTGGATACATATTTATAGCTGGCCAAGGCAGCCAGCATATGCTAAGATGCTAGTCTAAAAGCATAAAGCATGTGCAGTCCTAGATGATCTAATGCAGTCCTAGATGCTGTCCTAACTACTGTCCTATGCTGTCCTATACAGGACCAAGATGCTGTCCTATACAAGGACTAATATGCTGTCCTAGACAGGACCAGCAGTCAAACCAAGACCAAGACCAAACAGTACAAGACTTATTCCATCATTCTCCCCCTAAGTCTTGTACGTCGTCTTGTGAGGAGGTTGAACCATCCCAATCCTGGAGCAGAGCTCAAGGAACTCGATCCTCCCAAGGGGCTTGGTGAGCAAATCCGCAAGCTGGTCATTGGTGTTGATGTAGCTTGCCTTGATGCTTCCTTCCTCCAGGCAGCCACGGATGAAGTGGTACCTCACCCGGATGTGCCTACTCCGTTCGTGAAAAACGGGGTTCTTCGCTAGAGCCAAAGCGGACATGTTGTCCACTCGGAGTTCCACTGCTTCAGTGTCTCTGCTGAGAAGATCACCAAGCAGCCGAGCAAGCCAGAGCGCCTGAGTCGAGGCGGTGGAGGCCGCGACGTACTCGGCCTCGCAGCTGGACATAGCAACCACCGGTTGCTTGACTGACTGCCAACTAACAAGACACTTGCCGAGGAAGAAGAGTATCCCGCTGGTGCTCTTGCTAGTGTCGATGTCGCCGGCGTGGTCGCTGTCGCTGTACCCGATGAAGTGTGCCTCTCCACGACACCTCGGGTAATAGAGACCGTGGTCGAGAGTCCCCGCAACATAGCGGATGATCCTCTTCACAGCCTGCTGGTGCTCCGTCGTCGGTCGCTGCATGAACCGACTAACATAACCAACGGAGAATGCCAAGTCCGGTCGTGTGTGGGCGAGGTAGCGGAGGCTCCCCACAAGACGCCGGTACTGTGTAGCATCCACCTCCTTTGCCGTGCTGTGGCGACTCAGCTTCAACTTCTCCTCCATCGGAGTGAGTGCTGGGTTGCAGTCGGTGAGCCCAGCCAACTCAACGATGCGCTTGGCGTAGGCGGTCTGTCGAAGCGTGATCCCGGAGTCATCCTGGTGCACCTCGATCCCCAAGTAGAAGGAGAGAGGCCCCAGGTCGCTCATCTGGAAAGTGGCCTTCATGTCTTCCTTGAATGCCGACACTTCCGCATCCTTGGTGCCGGTGATCACCAAGTCGTCGACGTAGACACCCACCAGCAAGGCATTGCCTTCATTGCCCCGCCGGTAGATGGCCGCCTCGTGCGGGCTTTGCTCCAAGCCCATCCCCTTTAGCGTGGAGTCCAGCTTGGCGTTCCACGCCCTCGGTGCTTGCCGCAAGCCGTAGAGAGCCTTGCGCAAGCGCAGCACCTTGCCCTCCTTGCCGGGGATGACAAATCCCGGCGGCTGGTGCACGTAAACCTCCTCCTTCAAGTCGCCTTTGAGGAATGCCGACTTGACGTCCATGTGATGGACGCACCAGCCCTCCTGGGCAGCTAGTGCAAGGAGGAGTCGCACGGACTCCATCCGTGCTACAGGGGCGAAGGCATCGTCAAAGTCGATCCCCTCCTGCTGCACGAAACCACGAGCCACCAAGCGGGCCTTGTGCTTGACGATGGCACCAGCTTCATCCCTCTTCAGCTTGAAGACCCAATTAAGAGTGATCGCACGTTGCCCACGAGGGAGGTCAACAAGCTCCCAAGTGCAGTTCTCCGCAACTGCGTCCATCTCCGACTGCATCGCGGCACGCCATGCGCCGTCTCTCTCGGCCTCTGCAAAAGACCGAGGCTCACCATCATCGCACGCAAGGTGCAACTACGCCTCCAGGTCACGAAGCGCCGGTCCCGGCACTGGTTGATCGTCGAGGATGTCTTCCATCGTACGATACCGCAACGGCTCGCCGTCGTGGTACGCGTCGATACGCTCCTCGTCGCAGGAGAGCGGAGTAGCAAACTCCACCGGGCTTTGCTCGACATGAGCTGGTGTTGGAGTAGACGTGCCCGGCGGAGTGGCTGTCGGTGTTGGAGTGCGCGGGGTCGCCAGCTGTGGCAGTGCTGACGAAGAACTGGTCGCTGTAGTGGGCGCTGGAGTCGGTGGAGGCTCGGGAACGCTTGGTGAGGGGGGGCCGCCTGCTCCCCCAGCTCTCTCGAAGTGAACGTACTCGACGGTGAAGTCGTACGTAGGAGTCGAGCCGTCATCCACCGCCTTGTCCCATGCCCATCCTCGCCCTTCGTCAAACACTACGTCACGCGCCGTGCGCACACGCTGTGTCTTCGGGTTGAGAATGCGGTAGGCCTTCGAGCCCTCCGCGTAGCCAATGAACACTCCTGGAGTGCTCCTGTCGTCGAGTTTGCCGATGTGGCCGAGCTCCTTGGCGAACGCGAGGCAGCCGAAAGTCCGCAGGTGGGAGACCGTCGGCTTGCGCCCGTGCCAAGCCTCGTACGACGTCTTGCCATCAAGAGCCTTGGTGGGCGAACGGTTGAGGATGTAGACAGCGGTCACCACCGCCTCTCCCCAGAAGACAGCCGGCATCCCCCTCTGCTTGAGGAGGGCCCGGGCCATCCCCACAACCGTCTGGTTGCGCCGCTCGACGACGCCATTCTGTTGTGGACTGTACGGCGCGGAGTAGTGGCGCTGAATGCCCTCATCCGCGCAGTATGCCATGAATTCAGCCGTCGTGAACTCGCCGCCGTTGTCTGTGCGAAGCACGCGCAGCTTGCGGCCGCACTCCGCCTCTGCAGCAGCCTGCGCGCGCCTGATGGCGTCTGCAGCCTCTCCCTTGCTGTCGAGGACCATCACCCACATGTAGCGGGAGAGGTCATCGACGAGCAGCAGGAAGTAGCGCCGTCCTCCTGGTGTGGCCGGAGTCATCGGGCCACACAAGTCCCCGTGCACGAGTTCGAGCCGCTCCTTGGCTCGGAAGCTCGTCTGCTGAGGGAAGGGAAACCGCCTCTGCATCGTCAGCACGCAGACGTCGCATAACTGCTCCACGTGGTCGATGTGTGGCAGGTCCCGTACCATCTCCTTGACACCGAGTTGCTTCAGGGCCTCAAAATTGAGGTGCCCAAAACGCTCGTGCCACCTCCACGCGTCGTCGTCCCGCATTGCTGCAAGACAAAGTGGCTGTGCTACCTCGATGTGAAGGATGTAGAGGTGGTTGCTTCCCCTCTTTACCTTGGCGAGAAGACGGCCCCGGGGGTCCCAGACCCGTAGGAGGCCATTCTCAATCTCCATACGCGAGCCGTTCTTGTCCAGCTGTCCCAAGCTGATGATGGAGTTCCTCAGTGCGGGGATGTAGTAGACTCCGGTGAGAAGCCTGTGCTCACCGGACTTGGCGGTGAAAAGAACGGAGCCGACACCATTGATCTCCACGTCGGAGGCGTCCCCAAACTTGACGGAGCCTCGGATGCTCGTGTCAAGGTCGGAGAAGTACTCCTGCCGTCCGGTCATGTGATGGGTGGCGCCGGTGTCGAGGTACCACCCGTCACATTTGTCGTCGTTGGAGCCGTCGCCGAGGAAGGCGCTTGCCTTTGACTCGTCAATGTGGAGAAGAGCTGCTGCTGGTGATGCCGCTGGAGGTAGCTCGATGCTCGCGTGTGCCAGAAGCAGAGCTGGCTCCTCCTCCACACGTGTGACGTGGGCCTGAGCCTGAGCCTGGCCGCGTCGTGGCTGTCGACACTCCCTGGCCCAATGGCCAGTCTTACCACAGTTGTGGCAGATGTCGTCTCGTGCCGGCTTACGTTTGCCGGTGGCGCCGCCCTGGGCGCCTCCGCCCTGAGCGCCTCCACGGGGCTTGCCCGGCTTGCCACGCCTATGGCCGCCTGTCGAGGAGGAAGACTCCCCCTTCTTCTCGTCACGCTGGCAAGCCTCCCACTGCTCCCGAGTGAGATGGAGCTTCCCGCCGATGGTGATAGGCCCCGAGTGAGGCCGTGGCTCGTCGTTGTCGACGACCTTGAGGCGACCTATCGCCTCCTCGATCGACATCGTGGAGAGGTCCAGCATTGACTCGAGCGAGCGAGCAATCTGCTTGTACCTCTCGGGGACGCAGCGGAGAAGCTTCTCTACAGCTCTCTCCTCGTCGTAGGTGTCATCGCCGAACTGCACCATCTTTTGCAGCAGAGTGTTGAGACGAAGAGCAAAATCATCAACGTCCTCACCTGGTTTGAAGGCCAGGTTCTCCCACTCCTTGCGAAATGCCTACAGTGTGGACCTGCGGGCACGGTCACTGTCGATGCGTGCTGCAGCGATGGCGTCCCAGGCTTCCTTGGCAGTCCGCTTCTTGGAAAGCGTGAACTGCATCTCAGGCGAGACAGCAGCGATGAGGGCATCCAGCGCCCGCCGATCGTCGTCGTAGTCAACATCGCCGTACCGGACTGCATCCCACATGTGCCGCACCTGGAGCCTCACCCTCATCACCGCAGCCCACTCGACGTAGTTGGTCTTGGTGAGGGTAGGCCACCTGCCACCGGGACCGACTTCCCTGACGATAGCCTGGATCCCGTGGTGTCCACGGCGTCAGTCCCGGGAGGGAGAGTCGCGCTGCCTGTGAAAGCCACGATCTCCGTCGATCCGACCACCACCAGGAGCGCGACCGCCGCGCGCGTCCCCTCCAGGAACGCCACCGGCGCGTCCACGCCCGTCTGGGCTGCCGCCACCACGCCCATGGGGGTGCGCAGCCGCCCACCGCGCCGCCCGGTCCTGCGCTGCCTCCTGCTCCCGCACGGCCTCCAGCTCCCTGAGCTCTTCGTCGATGTTGCCATCAGCGACAGAGCCGCCAACGCTGCCACCACGCAGAGCCTCAAGGTCTGCCGCCGCCGCACGCGCTGCATCCACCGCCGCCGCTGCCGCCGCCTCCGCCCTTGCTGCTGCCAGCTCCGCTGCCGCCAGCCTTGACGCCCTTGCCGCCATCGCAGCGGCTGCTGCCGCTGCACGCTCGCGCTCCTCTACCGCGGCGAGCTCGACCTCCTGTCGAAGCCGCTCGCTCGAGGCGACCGAACGCCGAGAATGTCCTGCGGACATGGCACGCCACTAGGGGGCTGCTGCGTGGGGAAAAGGCTGCCCCTGACGAGCTGCTGCTGCTCTGAGCAGGGGAAGGAAGATGTGCAACGACAGCAGATGTTCTTGCTGCTGGCTGAGAGGCTAGGGAGGGAGATGAGCAGGAGATGTTTAGGCTACAAGACAACACGGCTCTGATACCAGATGTTAAAAACTGAACTGTAACTCTCATTGAGAGAGGATGACACTAGGAGATGGGGCAATTTTCTGATTTATTTCTCACACAACTCACACAATGCCATGCCAACCCAAGGGGTTGTGGATACATATTTATAGCTGGCCAAGGCAGCCAGCATATGCTAAGATGCTAGTCTAAAAGCATAAAGCAAGTGCAGTCCTAGATGATCTAATGCAGTCCTAGATGCTGTCCTAGCTACTGTCCTATGCTGTCCTATACAGGACCAAGATGCTGTCCTATACAAGGACTAATATGCTGTCCTAGACAGGACCAGCAGTCAAACCAAGACCAAGACCAAACAGTACAAGACTTATTCCATCAGTTCCCTCCTACACTCCCAGTGAAGAGATGAGATCTTATTGGGGCTATAAAGTCCGATATGCTTCAAATTTAAGTTGTGTATTCAAGAATTCACCATACAAGGTACTGTTTTCACAATCTTAATATGTCGAGCGAAATTTTGAGTTATTGTTATTTAATATTTCCACCATTTCTTGAGTTACTATCATTACTTACTATTTTCACTATTTCTAGGAAGGATATGATCATATCATTGGCACTTCAGAGCATGGTGAAACAATTAGTTCATCTGAACTTACCTTACCTTCTTTCAGGTATGTCATCCACGATCCTCTTGGGCCACCTTTAGAGACCAATTTATATTTGTTATTTTTAATGAATTGAATGTAAATTTCTTCTCTTTTACGCTCTATGGCTTAGTGATTTCACAAACTTTATTTCTTTTTGCCAATTTTTTAAGGGTGTTCAGTTGTGTACAAATACAATAAAGTTGTACACTTAAACAGGTCAACTAGTTGTGGGACGGATGAAAAAAAAAAGTGTTAAAAAGTGATAAGTGAACCTTGGCTGAAAGGTGATCAAAGCACCATTGACAGTTAGCAGCTTATGCTTACCTAAGCGCTTACATCAGAGCTGCTGATGCAGCTGCTATCACATCTGCTTGTTTACTTAGCTAGTAAGGTAACTTAGTATAGTAGTGTAGAAGTAGCAGTTGGCCTGCAATGTTGCAGGCAAGTGGTGCTCAGGCGGTTGCTACTGCAAACCGACCTGCTCTGTATATGAATAGACCTTAATGGCCATATGCAATATTCAGCTATTCTAGCCTAAGATCAAAGTGTGAGCTGAGGCTAGAATAGCTGAATATTGCATATGATCTCGGTTCCTGCTGGAAGTCGTAGAGGGCCTTGCGTAGGCGCAACACGTTGCCCTCCTTGTTGGGGATTATAATCCTAGTGGCTGGTGTACGTAAAGCTCATCCTTAAGGTCGCCGTTAAGAAATACCGACTTGACATCCATGTGATGGACGCATCTGCCTTTGAGGGCAGCTAGTGCAAGGAGTCGCATGAACTCCATCTGTGCTTAGGGACGAAGGCATCATCGATGTCGATCCCCTCTTGCTGCACGAAGCCACGTGCCACCAAGCGAGCCTTGTGCTTGACGATGGCGCTAGCTTCATCCCTCTTCGCGTGGTGACTATGAGGAAGGTCAGCAAGGTCCTAGGTGCGGTTCTTCTCGACCACATCCATCTCTGACTGCATCGCGGCACGCCATGCGGCGTGTCTCTCGGCCTCTACGAAAGACCAAGGCATGTTGTTGTCGCACGGAAGGTGCAACTACGCCTTCAGATCACGAGGCACTAGTCCCTGCACCGGCTGATCATCACCAGTCCTTGCAACGGCTGATCGTCGAGGAGGTCCTCCAACATGCGATACTGTTGGCCCAAAGTGGACGGCAACTCTATGGTCTCAACCCATTAAGGGGGGTTCAAGGGTACAATATATAGGCCATATAGGAATATTTCAAGTAGATGCTGGAAATAAAGAGCGTGCGAACAAGTGCACCATGACACCACATAAAGACTTAATCTGTCATTCTCCCCCTTGAGTGGTAACTTGACCATTCTGATCCTTAACCGAAGCTCTTGAAACATGACCCTCCCAAGTGACTTGATAAGTAGATCAGCGAGCTGATCCTTGGTGTTGATGTAGCCGGCCTTGATGCTCCCCTCCAAGCAGCTCTGGATGAAGTGGTAATTGACGTGGATGTGCTTGCTTCGCTTGTGGAAGACGAGGTTCTTTGCCAGGGCGAGGGCAGACTTGCTATCCACCCTAAGCTCCACTGCTTCGGCGTCTTGACTAAGTAGGTCACCAAGCAGCCGAGCTAGCCAGAGACCCTGGGTTGAAGCTGAGTTGGCAACGATGTACTCTGCCTCACAACTGGGCTGGGCCACCACTTCCTGTTTGATCGATGGCTAGTTGGCCAGGCACTTCCCGAGGAAGAAGAGTGTCGATGCTAGCATGGTCGCTGTCGCTGTAGCCAATAAAGTGTACCACGCCGGGGTACCTCGGGTAATGCAGGCCGTAGTCGAGGGTGCCCGCCACGTAGCGAATGATCCTCTTGATAGCTTACAGGTGCTCCTTCGTCGATCATTGCATGAACCGACTGAAGTAGCCGATGATGAACGTCAGGTTCGGACGCGTGTGAACAAGGTAGCAAAGACTCCTTATAAGGCGCTGGTACTGTGTGGCGTCGACCTCCTCGATGGTGCTAGCACGACTCAGCTTCAACCTCTCCTCCATGGAAGTATGAGGGGTTGCAGCCAGTGAGACCGCCTAGCTAAACAATGCGCTTGGTGTAGGCGGTCTGTCGAAGTGTGATGTCGCTGTCGTGTTGATGCACCTCGATTCCCAAGTAGGAGAGAAGCCTCGGGTCGCTCATCTGGAAGGCTGCCTTCATCTCATCCTTGAATACCTCCACGTTTGCTTCACTAGTGATAGTGATGATCAAGTTGTCGACGTAGACGCCCACCAAAAGGGTACAACCACCTCGGCCCTGCCAGTAGACGACTACCTCGCGCGGGCTTTGCTCGAAGCCCATCACCCTGAGGGTGGTGTCTAGTTTGATGTTCCATGCCCGCAGCGCCTGTCGTAGACCGTAGAGGGCATTGCGTAGCTGAAGGACCTTGCGCTCTTGGCTGGGGATAGCGAATCCCAACGGCTGGTGCATGTAGACCTCCCTCAAGTCGCCGTTGAAGAAGGCTGACTTGACGTCCATGTGGTGACGGGTGCAAAGGCGTCGTCGTAGTTGATCCCCTCTTGCTAGACGAAGCCACTCGCCACCAGACGTGCCTTGTGCTTGATCACCTCCCCAACCTCATCCTTCTTGAGCTTGAAGACCCACGGGGTGATGGCGTATTGGCCGGAATGAAGATTTGCTAGCTCCCATGCGTGGTTCTGCTCGACGGAGTCCATCTCCAGCTTCATCGTGGCCCACCAGGCCGCATCCTCCTTCGCCTCAGCAAAGGAGCGGGACTCGCTATCGTCTTGCGCCAGGTGCAACTGCTCATCCACATTCCACTTCAACGGCTCAAGTGTGGGCTACTCCCCGAGGATGTTCTCCATCGTATGTATCACAACGACTCGTCGTCGTGGTACACGTCAATGCGTTGTTATCTTCGAGGAGCGGCTTGCCAAACTCCACAGGGTTAGGCTCGTCGTGAATCGAAGCTACCGGCGCCGTGCATGGGTACGGGGCGAAGCCTGAGGAGCTAGTGTAGGAGAGCTCGACGAAGCCTAAGGGGCCGATGTAGAGGGACTAGGTGAAGCCAAAGCTGAGGGGAGCACACTCAGTAAAGTAGAGCTTCCCGCTCCCCCAACTGCCTCGAAGTGGACGTACTAAACGGTGAAGTCGCTGGTGGTCGACAACGTCCTGTCATCCACCGTCTTGTCCTACGTCCAACCTCGTCCTTCATCGAGCACAACGTCATGTGCCACCCACACGCGCTGCGTCTGAGGGTCGAGGATGCAGTAGCCCTTCATGCTGTTTGCGTAGCCAATGAAGACCCCAGGCATACTCGGATCGTCGAGCTTGTCGACGTGGTTGAGTGCCTTAACGAACGCCAGGCAACCGAAGACGTGGAAGTAGCCGACCGTTGGCTTGCGACCATGCCAAGCCTCATATGGCGTCTTGCCATTGAGAGTCTTGGTGGGTGAGCGGTTGAGGAGGTGAACTGCTTTCAACGCCTCCCCCCCCCCCCCCCCCCCCCAAGTAGTTCGTCGACATGCCCCTCTGCTTGAGGGCACGCGCCATGGCCACGATCGTCTGGTTGCGCCGTTCGACGACGCCGTTCTGTTGTGTGGTGTACGACGCAGAGAAGTGGCACTAGTTCCCCTCGTTGGCACAGTACTCCGCAAACTCGACCGCTATGAACTCGTTGCTGTTGTCTGTGCGCAACACCCGTAACTTGCAGCCGCAACTTGTGGCTGCACTCCTCCATAACAGCTTGCTAGAGTGGCTGGCTTGACCGATTCGTAGAGGTTGCCGTGCACGAGCTCAAGCCTCTCCTTGCCTAGCAGGGGAAGGGAAGTCGTCGCTGCGTTGTTAGCACGTAGGTGTCGCAGAGTTGCTCGACGTGGTCGATGTGCGGCAGGTCTCGAACAATCTCCTTGGCACCAAGCTGCTTTAGGGCCTCAAAGTTGAGGTGCCCAAAGCATTCGTACCACCTCTACACGTCGTTGTCCCGCCTTGCTGCAAGGCACAGTGAATGTGCCACCTCCACGTGGAGGACGTAGAGGCGGTTGCTCCCCATGTTCACCTTGGCGAGAAGACGTCTGATGGTGTCCTAGACACGTGGGAGGCCGCCCTTGACCTTCACGCACGAGCCGTTCTCATCCAGCTGTCCTAAGCTGATGATGGAGTTCCTCAGCGCGGTGATGTAGTAGACACCAGTGAGCAGTCGATGCTCACCGGTCTTTGCGACGAAGATGACGAATCCGACGCCCTCAATCGCCACAACGGAGGCGTCACTGAACTTGACTGAGCCTTGCATGGTAGTGTCCAGGTTGAAGAAGTACTCGCGTCGACCGGTGGTGGGTGGCGCCGGTATGAGGTACCATCCGTCGATCATCTTATCGCTCGAACCCTTTCCGAGGAAGGCGTGAGCAGTAGACTCGTCGGGATGGAGTAGTTTAGCAGTCGCTTGCCCGGGAGTGGAGTGAAACTCAACACTCCCGTGCATCAGGAACAACGCCGGCTCCTATGCCTTGACGACGTGAGCGTAGCTGTCGTGTGCCAGCCAAGTGTCGTTTCGGGTGGCCTTGCGCTCGCCACCACCGGCATCGTCACTGCCATGAGGTGGGGCTGCCACATGCATGCTTGGAAGATGACCCTGAATCCTTCGTCTTCTTCTGCTCCCTTGCCGAGAGCGCCACTACTCCTCAGTGAGAAGCAGCTTGCCGCTCGATGTCGTTGGCTCGGCAAGGGACAACTCTTTATAGTCGTCGACGACCTTGAGTCGCCCAGTCACCTCCTCGATCGTTAGCTCGGAGAGGTCCAACAACATCTCGATGGAGATCTAAGAGTACTTCTTGGGGATGACGTGGAGGTACTTCTCGACGGCTTTCTCTTCGGTGATGTCATCGTTGTCGTACCACGCCATCTGCTGCACCAGGCCAGAGAGGTGGACGCAAAGTCGTCGATGTCCTTGCCTGGCTTGAACGCTAGACGATCCTACTCCTTGCGAAGTTTTTGCAGGGTGGACATGCGAGCGTGATCACTGCTGACCCGGGATGTAGCGATAGCATCCCAAGCCTCCTTGGCGATCGCCTTCTTCGCCAAGGTTGCCGGCAACTCCATCGGGACCATGGTGAGCAGTGCCTCTAGTGACTGTCGGTCCTCGTGGTTGTTGTCGTCGCCTTCCTTAACCGCGTCCCACATCTGTTGCACCTGCAACTTCACCTTCATGATAGCGCTCCACTCGATGTAGTTGGTTTTGGTGAGCATCAGCCACCGTGTGCTCCCGCTGGTCTCACGGATGACGACTGGTGACTCACGCCGACTTTGGTGGCAATGATGTTGCTCTGGAGAGCGGGAGACACGGCACCACCTCGGAGTCGACCGCGTAGCATGGCTGCGGTAGTCGGAGTCGTCGATGTGCCCCCCCCCCCCCCCCCCCCCGCGCCTCAAGCGTGGATCCATAACCCATCGGTCCATGTCCGCGAGTCGGTCCTCCCGTCTGGGCGTTGGGTGCTCCTGATCCTTCAGCACCGCAAGAGCCTCTCGCGCCTCCTTCGCCACCTGGCGCTGCAGAGCAGCATCAGCCACATGTGCTGTTGTTGCTGCAACGTGTGCAGTTTGCGCTGCCGCAGCCTCACCCTCCTCCGCCTCCCTGTGTACCTGGCTGGCTAGCCTCCGTCGCCGCCTCCTTGACCGCCACCTCTTCGTCGTGGTGCCTCGCACTCGATGTCGTCGAGTGGTGGCTGCTCGTGCGTGAGACGTGGGAGGCTGGGCAAGGGGGAACGTGCACTCTGCTAGGGTCTGCTATGGGTGAGGAGAGGTGGAGGGATGATGCGTCGCCGGATCGGGAATGAGTCATGGACGACTTGGGGAAGCTTATTGGTCGAGGCGCCTCCTGGAGAAGTGGTGGTGCCGCCTCCTTCTCTGGATCCACCACGTCCTGGTTGAGGCGTCGCTGGGATCTGGGTTGGGAGGAGCAGGGGTCGGGGTTGCCTGGGAGACGCGCCACCACCTGGATCAGGGTCGTGGCTGTCGTCACTTGGTCCTCTACCATGCTGCTGGATCAAGCCGCCTTCGCCGATCGCGCCGTCGCCTGGAGAAGAGCACGCGGGTTGGGGACGGGCTAGAGCTAGGCTAAGGAGTTTGCGCCGTCGGGTCGCTACCAGCTTTTTGAATCGGGTCGCCGCTGCCCTTCGAATCGGCCCAATATCTGCTACGCCTTCGTCGAGCCATCGTCGCCGCCTGTCTTTGCCCGGGTGTGTGAGAAGCAGTGCGCACACGGGAGTGGAGGAGCGAGGCGGTGTCGCGTCGGGGAGAAGTGCTGCTGCCGCAAAGCTCGGGAGCAGAGAGAGGAGAGGAAACTAGGGTTAGGGTTTTCGAGAGGCAGTGGCAATTTCGTGATTTTTTGGCTCTCGGTACCAATTGTTGGCCCAAAGTAGAGAGCAACTCTATTGTCTCAGCCCATTAAGGAGGGTTCAGAGGTACAATATATATGCCATATAGATAGTGCTAACAAGTGCACCATGACACCATATAAAGACTTAATCTATCAGATACAGCAACAGCTCACCGTCGTGGTACGCGTCGATGAACCCTGCATCACGGGAGATCGGAGTAGCAAACTCCACCGGGTTGCGCATGCCTAAATAAGTGTTGGTGCTGGGGTGCGTGGGGTCGTCGACTGTAGTGGTGTCAACGAGGAACTCATTGCAGCCGGAGAGCATGGCATTGCTGGAGTAGTGGGTGCCGGAGTTGGTGGAGGCTCGGGGATGCTTGGTGAGGGGGAGCCGCCTGCTCCCCAACTCCCTTGAGGTGATCGTACTCGACAGTGAAGTCGTCGTACGTCGGAGCCGAGTCGTCATCCACCGTCTTGTCCCATGGCCATCCTCGTCCTTTGTTGAATATTGACATTTCTTAGCATTGCTTCTAACTTGCCTTAGCAACGAAGGATGAAATATGTGTTGGTAATTTTTAATGAATGCAGATAATACGCAAGCGCATAGAGAATACCGTTGTAGCATTTCACCCGGAAGCGTTCTCGAGGGCGGGGGATTGATCAAAGAAATTACCATGTTATAAACATTGCATAGTAAATTATAAGATAAAGTCCTTATAGGGGTAAGGATAAAGATAAACATGGGTAGTGGATACACAGATACATACTCAAGATAAATGAATACTAGTCTAATGGAGAAGGACAAAGAATGAACTAAGTTCCTTTGTTGCTTTTATATAGTTACATAGTCTACAATATATACAATTATACAAATACATAAACAATGCAAAACAATTAAATCATCTGACCCTGGGCATCCGGTTTTCTCCTGCATCCACAGTATGATTCCGGCTAAGAGCCTATTGCATAGCCGAACGTGGAGGACTTTAAAAAACAGATAGGACTGTCACTACCTACTGCCTATCCCTAGCAATCCGTGGGGTACACGATACATAACGCATTTTATTGATCTAAGCACCACGCTTACATCTCTAGGACAATGCCCCTAATCCCCTAGCGATGGATCAGAAAAGGAGTACTCACATTAAAGTAAACACTAAGCATGTGAAAATGATCTAAGTCAATAAGTCATACATTAGTCATACATCACTATATCACTATAATGATATAAAGACTATAGTAAGGGTTTATATCTAACATGGTAATATAGTATAACTACATTACTAACATGCAAACATAATAATCACATACTTGAATGGATCATATAATCAAACAAGCACACATGACCCAAGCATAACTATATGGAAAGACTAAATATATTAATAGAACAAAGTCTTATAAAAGAAGAAAGATACAAGAGCCATATCACAACTTCAAGGAAGACATGAAACTGAAGAAAACTCTATTCTAAGTCTAACTCCACTAAAACTAGAAAAGTAATTCGATATAACAAGAGAGTGATGCTTCTAAGTGTGTGTTGAGAAGTTAGGGCACACCCTTCTATTTATAGAGGTCCAAAGGTGGTTTTGAGGTCGGTAACTCCCGTCCTAAGGGGGACAACCGTCTTTGGAGAGTCAGTGGGAAACCACCATAGGAGGCTGGGTCCCACTGGGCCCACTTTCTGTTAGGCCAAACAGGGGTGGGGCCCAGTAGCCCCCCGGCTCTTCTGGCACACTAGTAGGTGGCCCCCTTTGACTCCTCCACGTCTTAGCTCTTCTGTATGTTGGTTTGATGCTACGAGTGGGCCTGTTGATCTGGAGGAATCACCGTTGACGCGCTCTGATTGGTTGAAGTTATGTTTCTTTGCCAAATAGTTGTGTTTTCCTCCTCCATTTCATTGTTTTTCCTGCATGTGAGCATTTCTTCAAACACAAGTGGCTATTTATTATTTCTAACTAGCATGTATGGTCAGAATGTTGAATTCTCCTTTATTTTGAGTAATATTGATGGTCGGAAATAGTATTTAATGACGTCAATATTAAACACTCCACGGCGCGCCGTCCACGGCACAACACATGATGTATCCACGGCACAACACACTGCTGCAAAAGGTGTTTAATGTTGACCCTAAACCCTAATGTCGTCCTCTGGTGTGACCGGTGTCAACGGGCTACACAAATCCCCGTGCACGAGCTCAAGCTGCTCCTTGGCTCGGAAGCTCGTCCGCCTAAACGACAGGCCTCGTACCATCATTTTGGTGGAGAGCGATCTGCATGTACTTCTCGGGAACACAGCAAAAGAGGTTCTTGACAGCTCTCTCCTTGTCATAAGTGTTGACGTGGAACCGCACCACCTTTTGCAGCAGTGTGTTGAAGAGCAAAATCTTCGACATTCTCACCTGGTTTGAACGCTAGGTTCTCCTACTCCTTGCGAAGTGCCTGTAGTGTGGATCTGCTTGCGCGGCCGCTGCCGATGCATGTAGCAGCGATGATGTCCCAGGGGCGGGACTGCAGATATGAGGGCATCCAGCACCTGGTGATCGTCATCGTAGTTGACGTCGCCATACCGGATTGCCTCCCACATGTGCCGCACCTGGAGCCTCACCCTCATCACGGTGGCCCACTGGATGTAGTTGGTCTTGGTGAGGGTAGGCCACCCACCATTGGGAATCGGGATCGACTTCCCTGATAATAGCTTGGATACAGCGCCGGTCTAGGAAGGGGGAGTCGCGCTATTTGTAAGGAAGGTCATGCTGCTGAGATGGGCGGGAGATGTTCAAGCTATAGGATAGCATGACTCCGATACCAATTGTTAATATAACTAATCTGGGACTCTCATCAAGACGATGACACTAGGAGAATGGGCAATTTTCAGATTTATTTCTTATACAACTCATTCAATGCCATACCAACCTGACGGGTTTTGGGGATACATATTTATAGCTGGCCAAGGCAGCAAGACATATGCTAAGATGCTAGTATAAAAGCATAAAGCAAGTGCAGTCCTAGATGTTGTCCTATGTTGTCCTAGATCAGAACCAAGATGCTATCCTAGATATTGCAGGGAGGCGAATGGGTCATAGGGAGGAGGATTTAGTCGATTGCAGGCGTCTCCTGTCTCCCCTCTTTCTATCGCAGGCAGAGCAGAGGCGGTCGGCAGAGGCTCGTAGCCGATCGCAGGCGGAGGCGAAGGCAGGCGGCAGAGACTTGCAGTAGGTCACGAGGAGGTGGATGAAGCCGGTCGCAAGCGGAGGCGGAGGCAGAGGCGGGTGATGAGTCTTGAGCTGGTCGCAAGTGGAGGCGAAGGTGGGGAGGCGGGTGGCGGTGGCGAAGACGGGAAGGCGGGCGATGAAGATTTGCAGGTGGTCGCGAGGAGGTGGGGAAAGCAGCGGATAGAGTAGAACGTGGGGGTGTGGTTTGTAGGGATACCGGGTGCAACTGGGTTGGGTCGTAAGTGGGACAATTGATTGTTGGTGGGGTGGAAGATCAGGTTGGACGAAGATCGCAGGTGAGAGATAGAATGCATTTGTGATTTTTAGATAGTAGAGATTTATAATAACTATTGGTCAATATTCCTACAATTTTCAAATTCCAAAGGCCTAAGCTGTGCTGTAACCATGCATCTTTATAAAATATGCATTGTACTGTCACTTTTGTTGGATTCCATGTTATTTATGAGTACTTCATGACACAGGCATCTTCTAATTGCATTTGGCGGACTAGCTGGTCTTGAAGAAAGCATTGAAGAAGACACAAATTTGAAGGTACAGTTGCATTCGTGGGTGGTGCTCGCCTTCAGCAATTCTTATTTTTGTGTTTTCTGTAATTTTCTTTTACAATACTTTCTATTCCCAGTGATACCTAAGCATTTGCATGACAACCAGGAATTATCAAATGATTGAATTCTTGTCTATGGTTGAATAATTAAATGCCCTAATGGGATGAGTGTCTGTGCAAACTTGACAGCCGCGACATTTCTGACAGGGTAAACATGCAAAGGATATATTCAAATCTTATTTGAATACGTGCCCCAACCAAGGGAGCAGGACAATAAGAACAGAGGTACGGCCACTTATGAGTTCTATGAAAGTTTATTTCGTCATGAAATTTGATCTGATGCTAAAAGATTAGGAAATATTTTCAGGAGGCACTTCTCATATCCCTTCAATACTTCCAAGAGGCCATTAGGCAAGCAGAACAAGTGTAGAAGGTCCGTTGATGGTGACAGTGGAGTGGTGACACTGGCGATTAAAGATACATTGAAATCCTACAGTCAAATCTGTACGTCAGAGAGCTCCGTTGGTGGTGACAGTGGAGTTTGCTCACTGAATTTTGGGACCTTTTGCTTGTGGACTGTCAAGTGTAGTGGTGGTGGTGAAGCAATAAGAGGTGGCGAGGTGTTCAATGATGCAAAATTTGGAGAGGAATTCTTCGTTTAGTTTTGTTGAAAGGCTATTTAGATTCCAATGGTTGGCCACATGCATATGTTAATGCCAGACGGAGGTCATGCATTGTAACAAGACTATCATCCGAGCAAGCAAGATGCAGCCAGTGATTCTATGTTTTCCATATCAGGTGTTGTTAGGTAACGGTTGAAGAGAGATTGAAGTTCTTACTTCTTATCTGGTGCCAGGATGCTTGTTCGTAACTTGAGATCCCAGATAATGTCGACTGACCGGTTCAGCTGTGCTGCATAAATTAGAACTCGTTTTAGTCATACGGCCGTCGGTAAGCCTCCCTCTGATTTTGCCATCAGTTATAGTTGTTTATCGAATCCAGAATTTTTTTTTTATCTGTTGCCCCGTCAGTTAACTGAAAAATCTAGTTTAATTGGGTCAAAATTTTCCACCACTTTATCAACATCGGACGTTTACTGTGTTAGCTTCCAACCTGTGTCTTTTACTTCTCCCGGTGCTCCCTCGCCTGCCTCTCGCCCAATATGGCGTCACCAACAAATAAGTCACCTCAATAGGTTGGCGTGACTCAGGGCTAGTTTGGTTCTTGCCGTGAGAACGGCGCCTGAGTCAGGCAGCTTCGTCAGGCGTTCGATTTCGGACGCCTGTGGCTGGCGTTGCTGCCTGATGAGCAACCTGCCTGGGAGGGCAAGAACCAAACTAGCCCTCAGTGCCTTGTCAGCATTGCCTGACAGCTTGACTCACGGGTGGTCCTGAGTTGAAAGCAGTTATGCAGTGATCACACCATATTGTTTGGCGTGATTAAATCCTTTATATTTACAATTTTTTTAGGGCACTAGAAATTGACAAGTTCCTCAATCACTAACCTGGAGTGATTAGGCAGTGCTATTTCCTAAAATAATTCCAGATAATCACCAAGACATAGTTCATCGTTACACAATCACTAACCTGGAGTGATTAGGGCACTAGAAATTTGTCAACATAGTTTCAAACAAAGATGTCCAACACAATCACCAAGACATAGTTCATCGTTACACAGCCTACCAAATAGTTTGAAACAAAGATGTTCATCACAATCACACACTAAGCATTTGAACTCATTTTGTCTCCCAGGTACTTTTCTAGGCGGTTTGGGTGGGTGGGAGGGGGGGGGGGGGGGGGTCGGGGGAGGATGGGATGTCACCATTATCGATGCCTTCCTTCGAGGATAGTAGAGTATTATGTTTCTTTAACCTATGGTGCATCTTGAAATTGTGATGGTCCAATGGTTTCCAAAGAAGAAGTAGGTGTTAGGCCAATGAAAATGAGACATCAATAGTAATATCAATAATAACAAGTGAATTTATCTGGGTGTCGATTGTTGACCAAGTCAACATTCTTGTCTTCACTTGAATCATCATTGCTCTTACTTTCGAAAAGTGTGTCACATGGAGCCTTGCCTCAAGAGCGGGATGCAACTGCACATGGTGTCCTTGTACGAAAGGTTTCTCAACTAGATCCGTGTTGGAAATGTAATTTCATCTTCAATGCAAGTCGGTATGATGCAATGCAAGCGGTACCAAGCCAATTAACAAGCATGCAAGCCCATGTCAGCCCTATCTTTACTTACACACAAGTACAAAATTAAAGGCTAGTAAAGAGAAAGTTTAAGAAGTGCTTATTGGTTTTTAGCCTGAGGTATTTAAAGGATGACATGTAACTCGACTAAAACTAGAAAAGTAACTCGATATAACAAGAGAGTGATGCTTCTAAGTGTGTGTTGAGAAGTTAGGGCACACCCTTCTATTTATAGAGGTCCAAAGGTGGTTTTGAGGTCGGTAACTCCCGTCCTAAGGGGGACAACCGTCTTTGGAGAGTCAGTGGGAAACCACCATAGGAGGTTGGGTCCTACTGGGCCCACTTTCAGTTAGGCCAAACAGGGGTGGGGCCTAGCAGCCCCCCGGCTCTTCTGGCACACTAGTAGGTGGCCCCCTTTGACTCCTCCATATCTTAGCCCTTCTGTATGTTGGTTTGATGCTGCGAGTGGGCCTGTTGATCCGGAGGAATCACCATTGGCGTGCTCTCATTGGTTGAAGTTATGTTTCTTTGCCAAATAGTTGTGTTTTCCTCCTCCATTTCATTGTTTCTCCTGCATGTGAGCAATTCTTCAAACACAAGTGGCTATTTATTATTTCTAACTAGCATGTATGGTGAGAATATTGAATTCTCCTTTATTTTGAGTAATATTGATGGTCGGCTCCACGACGCGCCGTCCATGGCACAACACATGATGTATCCACGGCACAACACACTGCTGCAAAAGGTGTTTAATGTTGACCCTAAACCCTAATGTCGTCCTCCTGGTGTGACCGGTGTCAACGGGCTACACAAATCCCCGTGCACGAGCTCAAGCCGCTCCTTGGCTCGGAAGCTCGTCCGCCTAAACGACAGGCCTCGTACCATCATTTTGGTGGAGAGGTCCAACATGGACTCGATTGACCAAGCGGTCTACATGTACTTCTCGGGAACACAGCGAAAGAGGTTCTTGATAGCTCTCTCCTTGTCATAAGTGTTGATGTCGAACCGCACCACCTTTTGCAGCAGTGTGTTAAAGAGCAAAATCTTCGATGTTCTCACCTGGTTTGATCACTAGGTTCTCTTACTCCTTGCAAAGTGCCTGTAGTGTGGACCTGCTTGCGCGGCCGCTGTCGATGCGTGTAGCAGCGATGATGTCCTAGGGGTGGGACTGCAGATATGAGGGCATCCAGCACCTGGTGATTGTCATCGTAGTCGACGTTGCCATACCGGACTGCCTCCCACATGTGCCGCACCTAGAGCCTCACCCTCATCACGGTGGCCCACTGGATGTAGTTGGTCTTGGTGAGGGTAGGCCACCCGCCGTTGGGAATCGGAATCGACTTCCCTGACAATAGCTTGGATACAGCGCCGATCTAGGAAGGGGGAGTCGCGCTATTTGTAAGGAAGGTCCTACCGCTGAGATGGGCGGGAGATGTTCAAGCTATAAGATAGCACGACTCGGATACCAATTGTTAATAACTAATCTGGGACTCTCATCGAGACGA
This sequence comes from Eleusine coracana subsp. coracana, assembly GCA_032690845.1. Classification (NCBI taxonomy): domain Eukaryota; kingdom Viridiplantae; phylum Streptophyta; class Magnoliopsida; order Poales; family Poaceae; genus Eleusine; species Eleusine coracana. The sequence goes on from CM064418.1 coordinate 38,259,599, forward strand.
TGACACTAGGAGAATGGGCAATTTTCAGATTTATTTCTCATACAACTCATACAATGCCATACCAACCTGACAGGTTTTGGGGATACATATTTATAGCTGGCTAAGGCAGCGAGACATATGCTAAGATGCTAGTATAAAAGCATAAAGCAAGTGCAGTCCTAGATGTTGTCCTATGCTTCCTAGATCAGAACCAAGATGCTGTCGTAGTTATGACAGTAAGTGAAACTTGTTTGTACAAAACTTGCAATTCAAGGCATAGTCCATTATTCAAGTTGTGAATGGGTGTAGCTTATTGTTCTAGGTGGAAGTTCAACTTAACAATCTCCGCTAAAAACACTGGTATATTAAACAACAGTGGGGTGAGGCAAAGTCTAGTTGGAACTTTGAGATCTGGTAGAGGATTGCTGGAATTATATGGGCTTGGCCCATTAATATTCACAATAATTTCTGAAAAATCTCAAAAGCCCATTCATGAGTGGTGGGAGTGCAAAGGTTTAGTCCCATATTGCTAGTGAAGGTGGAGGGAGTCCAACTTATAAGGTTGGTTGCTCTAGCATCTCTTGTAAGTGTGTGGATGGGAGGAAGGAAGAACACACGCACGCGCTCGCTCACCTCGCCTCGCCTCGCCCGGCCGGGCATGGTGTGGCGTGGGCGCGGCCGGGGCCGCGTATCACCTGCGTGAATGGTCCGCCAAAATTCGGCCCCTTATCTTGCGGGGGCGTGGCTTCCTTTTGCACTTTCTTTTTGCTGTGTGTTCTATATATTTCCATATATTTAGTTATGGAAACCGACGTATTAATATGGTACCTGACTCTGTTGCGGGACGCCTAACCCTAGCATTTCCTCCCTATAAATACGTATAGGTACAATCGCAAATCATATCACGTAATCACATAGTGTTTTGCCTCTCGCTACTGTTGCGTAGCTAAGACTTCTCCATCCCGATTGTTGACGTGCACCGACGAATGAGAGAGCAGGTCTCCGGAACCGTCGTCCTCTGCGATCCTGCATCGGGAGAGGGCGAATAAGGTTTTTGAGAAGTGCTCTGCGCGACTGCTCGATCGCTTCCTTGTCTTCGCCAAGCTCGTCGCCACGTCTCGTCTTCCTCGTTGTCGAGTCGGTCTCATCCGTTGTCACCAACAACGTGACGGTGTTGCACGTCGTCGCTGCCTCCTCTACCCAATCCAGAAGAAAACGTACATACTCTCATCTCAAACTATGTCTTCTGTATTAGCTTTCATGCTCTGTTTATCTATGATGAATGTTGCTAGTATGGTAGATGTTGTGCTTTTGTCTGGTTTTATAGACCTGTCTAGATCTTGCGTAGACTTATCTAGTTCACCATACAATCTGTTAATCATGTTTATGATTTATTTTTGGATTAATATAAAACTAAAAGTTCTAATTTATCCAACACATATACCAATTCTCCCGTATCCTTTTTTGGTTTATCGAGTTGTATCAGACTGGTATTGTTTGTGCTGTATTGCCAGTCAAAAATTGAAATATGGGTGATTTGGTAATCTTGTCATTATTAGTTCGTAGTGTTTGAGATGTCTGGACGTGCTGCATGTTCGGTGTTTATCAAATGAACACTGATGATTAGCAGCTTGCACAAACTATATTGCTATCTTATTCTTATTTGCCTACTCCTTTACGATACACAGCTTAGAAAAAAATATATTGCCTACTCCTTTACGATACACAGCTTAGAAAAAAAATATACGTGTCAAATATACTTGTAGAATGATTGTGGACATATACATGCACCAGCAGGGGAGTGACCCTCCTGTTTTGCTAAAAAAAAATACATGCATGGATACACAACTGCCCAAGAATTGAATTCTACACATGGACATCACGGCATCAAAATAAAATGCATGATAATAAATAAAAAAAATATGGGGAATTAAGGTATCTATATTTTAAATGTACTCGCATTTTTTTCAAATTGAAAGCCAGAAAAATAACAAGAAAGCATAGCAAATCTGGTGGTTGATTGTAGAATCAGTTCTGTCATAATTCCTTGCGAGTTAAAGTTTGGCCTAATTGCTTTCTACAAAACCGATTCCTCCCTCAAACAAGTTCATCAGGAGCACTGGGTGTGAAGTTACTGCAAATTCAAAGCAGGTTATTTTCTCAAATTTGTAAACAGAGATGTCTTGCTTGCTGTCTGCAATTCAGTAGTGCGAGATAGTCACCTCATTGTTATTATTTTTTTCAGTTTCTGTTACAATATATGGGTCGCTGTTGTGTTTCATTTATTTATCCTGTCCAATTATGTTGAAATCTTGTTTTCCCTTCTAGATGGCATCTTTGAGGGAAGATAGGGTAAAACTACCGTTTATATACCATATCTGATACTCCACATTTAATTATTGTTATATCCATGATTTTTTAAGTTTGAAATAAAATTAAAACTATGACTATGGAGTAACTATGTTTGAGAAACATTAGTGTTATGGATGAACTGTGCAACAGAAATCTTGCAATTTCTCAAATGAAACTAATGTGAAAGCAAATGTGTGATGCCAAACTTTGTTTCGTTCAGTGTGATGCCAATCAACTGCCAAAGGGATCCAATCTGATTTTTTTTTTCCTTCTGCAGAATGCAAGGATTTCTTTGTCAAGTCACAGTTTGTGGATGGTGACTTTGGTGATGACGACGACTAGAACACGCCACACTTACCAGAGCAGGGTCTTGAAATGGCCTACAAGTTCATGCCCGGATGGCATCCAGGATATCTCTGACGGTGTTGAGGTAACATTTGCTCTATGAGGAAGGAATCATTTATTCTTTGTAATAATGTAGTAAGCATATCTTAGGAAGGAATATTTTTTATTTTATTCATGTATATCTATTGCAGATTTATAATTTAAGAGAGAGAAATCATATTATTTTTATTTATTATAATTATCTTTTTGTCTTCAAAATCAACTGTAAAGGATGCATGAAAGTTTTTTATTTTTCCGTTACATCATTTGTCAAATGCAAGCGCGGCGGCAGCTAATGCTTAAGTATTAAACTGGTGGTGTTAAAGTATTTTCTTCTCTGGTCACGAGTTTTGCCCGCGCTAGACCCAGTGTCCACGTCGTCGTGTGGTTTTTTTACCATTAGATTGATCAGCGCCGAGTCCATTAGAGTGAGTTTTCTTTGATTAGGTGAAAAAATGGTTTTGTACGGCTTGTGTTAATACTGCATTTTCATTTGTTCATTGCTTTGCTGTGTTATGGGGATGCGCGCGGCTGGTACGGTGGCTGGAGACCTGAGTTGGGTTCATGGCGGTAAGGCGGTCTCTGGTCTTCACTCGGGTCACATGCCAGCCTCTTCGCCTTCTCTTTCTTTTCTCCTCTTTGGATCGCATCAGTCTCTTCGACTCAGCCCTCCATTCTTCACCCGCTGGCATGATCCGTCTTCTCCTTTCCTTCTCTTCCTTCTGTTGTTTTCATTTGTTGTGTGAGAGTTGTTGATTTCTTCTCTGCGCCCTTCTATTTGTTCCAGCCCCGTGGTGATTTCAGTTTCTATTTCTTTCATGGTGCGAACAAAATATCAACAACTCGAGGTGCAACCCGGAGGAAGCGGAACGGGGTGATGGTGGCGGCGCGGGGTGCAGCTAGCGAAGGTTGCGTAACGACCGGGAGGAGGTGGGGCGGGCCGGGGCCTGGGCGCGAGGCACCGTAGCGGCCTAGGAGGAGGTGGGGCGGGTTGATGGCGGCCGCACGGAGATGGGCGGCGCGGCCGCAGGCGTGGGAGTGGGGTGGCGGCGCGAGACCCTGCCCTTCAGCAGATCTGGGTGAAGGAAGGGAGTAGAGCGGATCTTGGTCGGGGCACGATGGCTGGTGAGGTGGGGCGGCGCCGCGCGGCATTTGGCGAGGTGGGCGATGCGATGACTGTGGCACAGGGCAGGACCGTCGTGTTTTTTATTTGTGTTTTTGCCTTCTTGCTACGATTCCTATTTCTGCTATTTTTCCTACATATTTTGGCAGTTGAATTTAGGGTACTTTTATTTGGGTTGGGATTTGCTGCCGGTGGTCATAGCAGGAGGGAATCTGGTGCCATTTTGTTGCCTTGGTTTTTGTTTCTGGGATTTGATGGGCATTATATTGTTGTGTTCTTCAGATTCTAGATGCCATGCATAGCAGGACGGAGTATGTATGAGGCATTCAGCATGGGTTCAGCCGGACATTGCACATGTGATTGAGTTTGGCTCAGAGTCCTGGTAGATGCAACACGCCAGGTGATTGGCTTCCTACCTTCCTCTAGATTGATGCTTTAAAATTCATGGCACTGGTTGTTCAATACATATTTTCCTATTATCTGCAATTCTGTGATGCTGTTCACATGGTTCTAGACAAACCGGCGGCTACATGCTGCTTTGTCATACCCGTCTGCGGCGGCCATGAGTGTGTACGCGTGTTGGTGATAAAGATTCAGCGGGTACTGGCTACCACGTTCTGCATCATAGGTTTGTATGCTTGTTCTCTTAGCTTAGCCTTCTGTAGCCATTCACTAGCACATGCGTTCAACATCAGTGTCTAATCTAGATGGTATCCTCATTTGAAATGACACATGACACACGATTATCTGGTTCCATGATAAAGTCATGATTGTATTGTTTTAAGACCATATTTTAAAGATACTCTTATCATATTCACATATTCTAAAGCAGAGAGGCAGTAGATTTAGCAAAATCAGGTGTATGCTTATCTAATGAATTGCCTTGTCCCAAGTAGATTGGTGACATACTCAAGGACGTAAAGGGTTTTAAAGAATTGATCATCAAGTTAATATGGTTTCATCATCGAAGAGGTAAATTCATGCCTTGGTTTGGTTCTGAACTTCTGATTGTATGTCCTTTTTGCATCTACTGAGAAATAGAAGTCACAAAAAATAGTTGGGGTGATCCTCTTCATGTATCTACAATTCTTAAAGTTTAGTGCATGATACTGTGTTGGCTGGGGACATAAATTGATATCATGTTCCCATTATGATTAATTGAGATTTATTTGTTAGATGGCATATGAGAACTTCTATTATTTGAGTTTCTTTTATATCTTAATATAAAGTGTCTATCTTCAGATGACATGGGAACTCTGTAATAATTTGTCTGATAATTTCCAATGATCCGGTCAATATCGGGTGTCATTGTGGTCCCTTTTCTGCATGCAAAATAATTCCTCTTGCAGCTCCATTGATTTGGCCATCTAATGTGCATTTTGCTCCATGTTGCATTTACAGTTATATATGATGCCTATATTTATCCAAGTAACAACAAAAGTTCACAGCATGCTTTACTTTTACGGCCATTGAAATGAATCAGAGTAAGAAAATGATGTATGGTAGTGTTCTTTTTTACCTGAGAGCACTTCAGGTCAGTTCTGTCCCTTCAAAATGTGGTGATATCATTAATTATGTCTATTTTATCTCTAATTTATAGCATATAGCAAACACATGAACATGCTGTAGGTGTCCAAGAATTGTTTAATAAATTGCTAGCGTTTATGTCTTTTTTTTGCTCCTATCATTTTCTTAATTGATGTTTCCCTTCACATTGGTTGCCTATATCTATCAGTTAGAATCTTATTAACGTTGGTATGCAGTGCTACTTTTTTTTTCTTGAATATGCAAGAGAGCTGCATATCTTTGTATTAGAGGAGAGAAAAAACCGGTCTCTTACACAACACCGCCGCCTCACTCCGGACCGAGCTGTGAGGGGCTAAAATTACATATGGATGTGACTTATAAAAGAAACTGACTAGGGTGAGGCCTGACCAAAACCTGGACCCAAAATACTAGCTATCAGCTAATTCGTGACCAAGACTCCCCAGAGAGCGAGCTCCGGCCAAATGCCAAAGCTGCTGCTCATTGCAAAACTCCTGCAAGAGAACTTGTATGGAGGGTGACGCGCCTTCAAACACACAAGCATTTCGATGTTTCCATAACATCCAAGCACCGAGAATGATGAGTGAGTTCAATCCTTTCCGCTTGACCTTTGGGGCACTACTGAAACTAAAATGCTCCTCTTTCTGTTTTTTTCTTTTTTTCCCTTTGTTTTCCCCCATTTATAGTAGCATACGCCAAAGATCTTTTTTTACATGGTGTAATGTCGATCTTTTCTGTGTGGTGCAGTGAATCTAAAAATTAACTGCATTAGCAGAAATTAACTCTGTATCCTTTTATTGCTGTCAGAATTATTTATGCGAGGTCTATTCTTTTTAATGCTTTGAAATAAATCTCTATAAGAAAAATAGTACGGTAGTGTCATTTTTTACTTGAAAGCACTTCAGGTCTGTTTGTTTCTTAGAATTTGGGTGGTATGATCAATTATGTCTGGTTATATACTACCTGCAGATGTTACTTCAAGAGCAGATTTGGATTTGAGTTATAGTAACCCACGTGTTAAAGTTTACTAATTCTTTGATCTCATTCGTCCTACCTGATTAAGTTATTAACCCATGCCTTAAGGTTTACTTCTTTATCCCTTGCAAATGATAGTAGAGTATTCATGTCTTTCCAATATATGTGCCTTGATAATGTTAAAGATGTTTTTCCCTGGTGCAAAATGGAATCACCTATATATTTGATCACAGGCTCTCAAAAATTATACTCATTGAAATTGTATGCCATTTCCTTCTGCATTGTATAGTTGCATGTCTATTGTCTGACATTATGTGCAATTTTGCTTCCATGTAGGGTTATTACAGAGTTTTATTTAGATGTTGAGATTGCCTGCTTTCACATGGAAATTAGAAGTATTTTACAAGGCACATGGGCTGAAATAATTTTTTTATTACTGTATTTAGCGAGAGCGTGAAGATCAGGCATTCTACAAAAATGTGCATATCAGATTGACAAAAAAAATGGGCAGATCTCGTGTCGGACCTTGTTTATTGGTATATTATTAAAACCATGAAAGGTTATGCTTTAGAAGCTGCTAACTTCTTCTTCCTCTAATTTGTGTTCTTTCAACTAGACTTTGGAGGGAAATATGTTTTTCTTTTGTATGCCATGATATTTATTCATTTAGTAAGAAAATGGTGAAACTATAAAGGAAAAACATTTATGCTTGCATTTGAAATTATCATGTTCTTGCAGTTATTGTCAGCTTAATTTTTTTTTTACTTTATAGTTATTTTTGACCTGCATCTAATTGAAATGCTCTATAAAAGCCAGAATGGAGAAAAGTGCTAGATAAAGTGAGAATCATAAATCAACTGCTGATATTTGGATCTGGAAGCAGTTTAAAACATGTCTGAGAGAATTTATACTAGCAGTAGTCGTTGATGTAGGAGAAATTGGTAACTTCATGTGGAAGCTCATGCAATGAATGTGCCTACCCTAATTTCGTTTTGCTAGCAGACAATTACTCATTACTTTCCCGATGATTTTCATAACTGCACACACCACTTATGAACCACTGCTCTACATATTTCCTATTAGATTTTGGAAAAACCCATTAGAGTCTGTTGTTTGAGTGTTTCATATCTCTCTATATAAAATCCCATGTGCATACTAATAAATTATGCATATGAAAGGACCGAGTTGGGGGGGGGGGGGGGCGGGTTTGAATCGGGAACTCACACTATGTATCAAATTCATCAATTCTTAAAACCAACCACTCAAAATAACTCTTACACAATCTAGTGGTGATCACACTAGCAAGATAATGAATCTATGAAAGGAACAATAATCCAAAACATACTAGTGGATCACACAAAGGTAATACAACTCATATGCAATCTTAGTGGTGATCACACTAGTAAGATAATAGTCTCATGGAAGGAACAACAAGCTAAGCATACTAGTGGATTATACAAAGGCAATACAACTTCTATGCAAGCTAGATACTAAAAATACATGGAAGCAAACAACTAGCTTGTAGGGAGTTCTACTCAAGCAAATCTACTAGATCAACAAGCATATAGAAAGCATACAAGCATGAGTAGCATAATATATACTAGAGATATCAATCAAGCCAAAGCAACTCCTATACATGCTAGTGATCAAGTATGAAAGCTAAGCACTATTAGCAAGTAAAGGAGCCTATTCATGCAAGTTTACAAGGTAGTCAATTAGAGCAAGGTAAGCACACAAGCATGAATAGTAAGGTATGTAAATGTGGAAAGTAAAACATTATAGTAAGGAGTAGAGTAAGAGATGACTCATAATTTTTTTTCCGAGGTCTCGGAAGGATGGTGCTTTCCCCTACTCGTTGTTGGACCACTCCCGTCGGAGTCCCGGTCCCTCCCGCCATCAAGTGGAGTTCTCGTCCACGAGCCTGCAATCATTTCTCGAGTGAACTGCACAAAGCACAAGCTTGCCTCCCTCGAGAACTTGTCGGACTCCCCGAGTTAACACGGGCGCTCACTATTGATGCTCCTTTCATCGAGCTCAAACCGTGTACAAACGTGTAATGGCCTTCACAACCAATCACGATAGACTCGATCACCGACACCTAACTGGTCTAGGTCTCACCATAGACCAAGAGTAACAACCTAGATTACACCCTCAAGTACACCCTAGTCTTAGATGTGCATTAATTCTCATGTTACTTTCACTAGCACTCTCAAGATATCCAATATCCTCTCCTAGTACTCCTCTCTTGACTCTTTGGCTCCTAATAGATGCTCTCAGTAATCCTAATGGTCAAAGGCAGTCTCCAAGGCCCTAGCAACGAGTTTATATAGGTTTCCAACCTCAAACTAGCTGTTGCTCCACGAAACAGCATTTTGGATGTACTGACCGGACAATTCGGTCATTATTCAGACCGGACAGTCCGGTCTCCACCAGACGGCTCGTCTAGAGCCGTTGCTCTGTCCGCTGTTTTCTCCATACTGATCGGACAGTCCGGTCTACAGACCGGACCGCTTTGTCTTCATAAATCTGGGTCCCAACAGAAACTTCTCTGTGTTCTATCGCCTCCCCTGATGATCATACAGTCCGGTCTTCACACTGGACTGTCCGGTCTCTTCTCTCCTTTCTTCAAACAGAGACATTGTCGATGCTTCCTCTTCTGTCCAAAATATCTCTATACAGACCGGACCGTCCGGTCTGCACACCGGACTGTCCGGTCTCTATGGTTCTTCCACCAACAGAATTTCTCGCGTCCAACATCTCTTCTATAGAGAATTTTCCTCTGATCACCGGACCGTCCGGTCTCCAAGACCTCTCTATCCGGTCTTTACCTGCAGAAGCTAAAACTCCTCGTCTCCTCTTGACTTCGTTTCCCGGCTTCTTCCAATAGCTCTTTGGCTTTTCCACTGTCACCTAGTGTCTGTGATTTCACTGAGCATCCATGCACATCACCGACTAGACATGACCTAAGAGAAATGAGCTAGACCCCCTTGATAGTTCGATTTTTCCTATGAACTCAAAGTCCTAACAACTAGACAAGTGTTCCCAACATTTGCTCCATAGCTTGTCCTCAGTTTTGATCCATCTCCATCAACCCTTGGACTCCATCAAGCTCACAAGTCTTCATGCTTGCGGTCATTATCATCAATCGCCAAGGCAACCATCAATGATCATCATAAGATAGATAAGGTTTACTACATGCACAATACTCGTGTAGACATGTGGGATACTTGCTTTACGGGTATCCTTATATAAGACTAAGTTGGTAGCCGATCGGGTACTTCATCAATAAGGAACCCGGCCGACTCAATTTGGAGCACAAGGCATGTAGAGATAGACTTTCTATGTAAATCCTAAGGGGTTATGACTAGGACTCTTCATGTTCCCCCCTGCCGACTGGATATATAAGGCGGCAGGGTACACCCTCATCGAGGGATAAGTGGACAAGTCTTGTAACATCAATACAATACACAGAACACATGACGTAGAGTTTTTACTCTCATCAAGAGGGCCCGAACCTGTATAACTCGGCGTCTTGTGTTACCATCGTAGTTCTTAGTCTCGACGTAGCTCTATACATTTTATTACCGATCTCAAGCTTCGGCAGTTGGCGCGCCAGGTTGGGGACAAGGCTCACCGGAATTCTCCGTTGACTACGATGGTCGAAATTCCCATCATCCAGTACTCACCGGACTTCAAGATCTCCTTTGGATCACTCGACTTCACAGTTGACGACAACAGAGCCCTAGGTCTGGAAAACCACAGATCCGACTCGGTCGCAGCCGTTTTCATGGCGCGATCACCGAGTTCGTCTGACATGATCCCCACATTGGTTCCACTCGAATCTGAGGAAGAAGATCCTTCAAGAACGATTCAAAATCAGATCAGTTTTTTGATGAGGACTTGGTCGGATCCGCTTACCCATATCCCCATACTGTCAACATGGTGGATATAGCAGATCCCGCGGATGGAGACCAAGATGGTGATCAAAACGGTGAACATGAAGATAACCCCATTGATGGCCACCCGAATCAACTAGCCGAAGGAGATCAACAGGAGGAGGACCCTCTAGCTGATGACTTATCGGTCGAACACCGCCGTCGACCAAGAGGGTCGCGCGATTCACGCAACGCACGTCGACTGGATCTTGGTCCGGAACTCGAAGTGGGTGGCGTCAAGGTCTACCACACTCCTCAGAATAACATCACAGGGGCCAAAACTTTGCTCGACACTCTAATGGTCGACGTGAATTATCAGACCCCTGCGATGCAGAAGGCAGTGGCTATGCTTAAGGCCGCTGCGGGGGGGGGGGGCTGACCGAGTTTATTTGATAGTTGCATAAAAAGCTCCTATTAGTTCTATGCTGCACTTTCAATTTCCTTAAACAAAATTTTACTTTGCTTATCATAGAACACAACTACGGTGAGTCTAGCTAGCTGCTAAGACATGAACATAGCTAGAGAGCAATACATCACAGCATTGTGTATCCCTGACATAAATAAATTTCAGAAACATAACCACAACTTTACTACTTAACATATCATTGCCATGAAATGACCACTAAGCAAGTTTCATGAATTTACCATTTATATTTATTTACTTATGAATTTATTAAGCAATTTAGGGTTGTAACTTTAGAGAATTAAATAAATTAATTTACTGAGCAACATTGGACCTCAACCTGTTTTTCTGGTAGAGGAGGATTTTAGGAGTCGAACAAAATTGGTTTCATCATTTTTGGACTTTTATTTCTTGAGTTATTGAATTTTTAAGTTTAATCAAAGTTCACTGTTATTTACAAGAATGCCACTGAGTTCAAATCCTTCCCAGGCACGCGCGCGCGCCCGCGCGGCGGCCGGCGACGGCAAGCTTGGCCCAGCGGCCGATCGGCGGCACGGTCGGGGCTTGCGTGCTACTCGAATGATCTCCATGCCGAGGGGATCTCGAGGAGGGGGTCGGAGGGGAGAGGGTCTCACCGGAGGTTGCCGGCGGCGACGAGCGGTGGCAGGGCAACTCCGACGGGGTCCACGCGACGGTGCCGAGTGGGAGGCAGGCTGGGGTTCGGTCGACGAGCTTCGCGAAGGTTCGGGGACGGTCGGCGTCGAGGAACTCGTCGAGGGGGAAGGCTGGAGGGGGGTTCCCGTTGGCGGGGGGGGGGGGGGGGGGGTCGGATCCGGCGGCGACGACTCCGGCTTCACGAATTCCGGCGAGAGCACTGCACAGGGGAGTGAGGGAATCAGAGGGGAGTGGGGTAGGGTCCTTGCGCATCGATTTGCAAAGAAAGGGGGGAGGGAGAAGTTGCCTAGGCAGAGCTCTGCGTGGCGGCGGCCATGGCGGGCAGAAACAGGGCGGGCTCGGGTTTTGTCGGGGAGGAAGAGGAAGGAGAGTGCAGCGGCGCTTTTGTGCGGCGGAGAAGTTCCCTGGGAGGTGCGCGATACGTGCGAGCAGAGGGAGAGAGCGATGTGGCTGGCGTGCTGCTACCGCCACTTTTTGATTCGGCCGGCGGAGGAGGGGTCGAGAGCGGGTGAGAGAGGGAGAGAGAGGGAGGTGGCGCGCTGTCGGCCGGAGGTTGGTTCGTCGGCGGGAGGCCCTTCAATTTGGCCGGTGGCACAGGGGGAAAAGTGGCGGAGCAGTGGCCGGCATGGGGAGCGGCAGTGATCGGCGGTGGCGACAGTACCCAGGTACAACCCGGAGAAGGGTGCTGACCCGACTTGACTCTGAACCCAGACTCGGGTTTGGGCAATTCCACCACGTTCCCCTGCTCCAATCTTGACACCAATTTTTGTGTGAGCTCAGGAAAACGTGTGCTCCAACTTTGCTTTTGGGTGCACCAGCTAAATTTGCTTTGATAAATTATGAAAATTCCAAACCCGAAATACACTTTTCTGACTTTGGGGGAATTTGTAAAGGTATCAATTGGTTACCAAAAATTTTGGTAAAATTCTCAAAATTCTCTTTTGTGGTGGCCATTCAGAATATGTAAAAATATTGGGGTACTCCCATGGGTTTTGGTAAGGTTTGTGAATGACCCATATTTGATTATGCTGGAATTTAATTAAATAGCTTTCCTCTTTTTATTCTTTGGCACATGGATTAATTATACTTTTGCTTAGCCCTTAATTGATGTTAGGTTTAGTTAACTTCATTTTGTGACATGGCATGTCACAGCACACCCCCCGTAAGGAAATCTCGTCCCGAGATTTGCAAAAGAACAAACAAGAGGGAGGGGTGCGGATGGTTACCGGTTTTGTGAGGCCAAAAATTCCGGAAAGTTGGCCTTCAGAAACTCCTCTTGTTCCCATGTGGCTTCCTCTTTAGTATGGTTACTCCATTGCACCTTGTAGAAGGTGATAGTGCGGCTACGAGTTACTCGGTCCTTTTGATTGATGATTCGGACGGGGTATTCGGGGTAGGAGAGATCTTCTTCCAATTGCTCGGTGTCGGAGATAACCATGTCGATCGGAGGCTTCAAACATCTCTTGAGTTGGGAGACATGGAAGACGTTGTGCACCCGCTCAAGATTCTCCGGTAGTTGCTTTCCCGTGATCGGAAAAGGTCCGATATAGCGGGGTGCTAATTTCCCTTTGATCCCGAAACGAGATACACCTTTGTTGGGAGAAACCCGAAGATAGACGTGATCTCCCTTTTCAAACTCCAATGGACGTCTCCTTTTATTAGAGTAACTTATTTGGCGGGATTGTGCGGCCTTCTTGTTAGCTTGGATCTGTCGCACCTTCTCTTCGGCTTGCGTGACCAGATCGGGACCAAAAGTAATTCTTTCTCCCGACTCTGACGAATTCAGCGGGGTTCGACATGAGTGACCATACAAAGCTTCAAATGGTGACATTCCCAAACTTTCTTGATAACTATTGTTGTAGGAGAATTCGGCGAACGGGAGACAAGATTCCCAATTTCCACGATTGTCTAGAACACACGCTCTTAATAAATCCTCTAGATATTGGTTTAGCCTCTCGGTTTGTCCATCGGTTTGCGGATGATAAGCGGAACTGCGGATGAGAGTGGTGCCAAGACAAGCATGCAATTGCTCCCAAAAACGAGCAATAAATTAGGGGCCTCGATCGGAGATGATCGTCTTGGGCACACCGTGCGAGCATAGAATCCGCACAATGTAGAGCTCGACATATTGCTTAGTAGAATAGGTTGTATGGACGGAAATAAAATGAGCAGATTTGGTCAACCTATCTACAATCACCCATATTGAATCGTGCTTCTTGGGTGTGAGGGGTAATCCAATGATGAAATCCATAGCAATGTCCTCCCATTTCCAAGCGGGGATTTTTAATGGGTGCAAAAGATCGGCTGTTCTCAAGTGATCGGCCTTCACACGTTGACAAGTGTCGCATTCAGAGACATACTGGGCAACTTCTCGTTTCATACGCGTCCACCAAAACTTTTCCTTTAACCCGTGATACATTTTGTTGCTGCCGGGATATATGGAGTATTTGGACAAGTGAGCCTCATCCAAAAATTTCTTTCTTAGCTCCTCGTTCTTCAGAACAACAAGGCGATTGTTGAACCAAAGTACTCCATCTTCGTCTTGTCGGAAACATATAGCTTCTTTCTTCCCGATTTTCTGGCGGATATACTCCATTCCCTTGTCCTGCTTCTGGGCTTCTACGATTTCTTCCCAAAGGGTAGGAATGAGAGCTAAATTATACAAGGATCCATGTGGAATGACACGAAGACTTGGTTCGCTCGGATCTGAAATCGGGCGGGCTTCCATAGAGCAAACAATTGCGTGATTGCATTGGTCCCTTCGACTCAAGGCGTCGGTAACCACATTTGCTTTCCCGCGATGATAATGAATTTCCAACTCATAATCCTTGATCAGTTCCAACCACCTACGTTGCCGCATATTCAGTTCTTGTTGAGTGAAGATGTATTTGAGACTTTTGTGGTCGGTGTAGAGGTTAACAAGATTACTGAGCAAGTAGTGACGCCAAGTTTTCAAGGCTAGGACAACGGAGGCCAACTCTAAGTCATGGGTGGGATAATTTTGCTCGTGCTTCCGGAGCTGTCGTGAGGCATAGGCAATGACATGACCTTCTTGCATAAGCACACAACCCAATCCGGTGCCGGAGGCATCGCAATAAACATCGAATGGTTTGATGATGTCGGGTTGAGCTAAAACCGGAGCGGTTGTGAGATGCTTCTTGAGCGACTGAAAAGCTTCTTCATATGCACTACTCCACTTGAACTTAGAATCCTTTTCCAGCATCTTGGTCATAGGCTTGGTAATACTGGAGAAGTTGGGAATGAATTTCCGATAATAACCGGCAAGACCAAGGAAACTGCGAATTTGTCTGACCGATTTCGGAGCCTTCCAATTCAGCACATCCTCTACTTTGCTAGGGTCCACGGGTACTCCTTTCGCTGATATGACGTGACCCAAGAACGGAACTTGCTTTAGCTAAAATTGACATTTGCTAAATTTGGCGTAGAGTTGATGATCTCGGAGTCGTTGTAGAACGATGCGGAGATGTTCGGTGTGCTCTTCTTCGGACTTGGAGTAGATCAGGATATCGTTGATGAATACCACTACAAACTTACCCAACTCAGGCATGAACACGAAGTTCATCAAATACATGAAGTGGGCTGGAGCATTGGTGAGACTGAAAGATATGACAAGATATTCGAAGAGACTGTATCGAGTGGAGAAGGCTGTTTTTGGAATATCTTTGGCTCGGATTTTGATTTGATGATAGCCGGATCGGAGATCAATCTTAGAGAAGACTTTAGCACCTACTAGCTGATCAAACAGAATATCGATTCGAGGTAGAAGGTACTTGTTCTTGATGGTTATCGCGTTTAACGGTCTATAGTCGACACATAGGCGTAGGGTTTTGTCTTTCTTCTTCACAAAGAGAGCGGGACAACCCCAGGGAGATGAACTTGGTCGGATATAGCCCTTGTCCATAAGCTCTTGTAACTGGTCTTTCAACTCTGCTAATTCATTAGGAGCCATTTTGTACGGCCTACGAGCGATAGGCGCCATACCGGGTATGAGTTCAATCTTAAACTCAACATCCCTGTCCGGAGGCATGCCCGGCAAGTCGTCTGGAAAGACGTCAGAAAATTCACAGACCACTGGAATATTTGATAGCTCCTTTCCTTCCACATGACATACTTGAGAAGTGAACGACTTGGGATACGTCAATCGGAGAATAGAAGGGCCGTGTAAGGGTGAGTTCAAATGGATTTCTCGGTCCTCAAGGTGCAATACAGCTTTGTGACTAGTCATCCATTTCATGCCGAGAATTATGTCGATGCTTTGGTCATCTAAGATGATTAGGGAAGTGGGGTATATGTTGTTGACTAGCTTAAGTGGCACTTTCCTTAACTCAAGATGAGCCCTTATTTTTCCACCAGGTGACATAATAACGTACGGGGTTCCCATAGTGGTGGGGGTAATTTTAAGATGATTTGCACATGCTTGACTAATGAAATCATGCGTTGCTCCCGAATCAAAAAGAACCATGGCAGCATGTTGGTTGATCGAGAACGTACCCGCGAGAACAGGTTCTCCGGCTTGGGTCTCTTCGACCGTGGTATAGTTGACTCGGCCATTCTTGTGTGTGGGGGTAGACGACTGAGGATGACTCCCATTGCTGCCACTATTGTTGTTGTTGCTGTTGTGGTTGTTGTTGTTGTTCCCGGAAGTATTGGAGTTGTTGTTGTTGTTCGGGTTGCGCTTCAGAAACCGACACTCCTTAGCAAAATGACCGGTGCGGCCACAATTGTAGCACGACTATGAGGAGTTGGTCTTCACCACTTGGTTGTTCTACTATGGTGGGCGAGAGCCAGAGGATTGCTGCTAGTTTCCACCATGGAATCGAGAGTGCTGCTGCGAGAATGAAGGGCGAGGTCCTCCTCTCGACGGTACCGCAGCCCGGAATTTCTGTCCGGTTGGGGAGGTGATTGCTAGCTTGTATTTGGGCGGTGCGGAGCCGGATGAACTTCCCATAGCCCGCTTCCTCTTCTTGTCCTCTTGATTGGCACGGATGGCGTCTTCTTGCATAATAGCGGCACTCATCAAATCATTGAACGTGCCGGCAGTGACTTGCGCCAAGCGATCTTGCAGCTTCAGGGTAAGACCCGAACGAAAGTAGTCTTTCTTTTTCTCGTCCGTATTAGCGTGATATGACGCATACTGGGCCAGGTAGTTGAACTTCCGTGCATACTCTTACACGGTTCCGGAGCCTTGCTTCAAGTTGAGAAACTCCTGCAACTTGCGCTTCATGAGTCCAGCGGGTATGTGGTGTGCACGGAAAGCGGTGCAGAAATCCGCCCAAGTGACTTGGTGCCCCGCGGCGAGAGCGGCGGTGAAGCTGGCCCACCAAGCACTTACGGAGCCACGGAGCTGTTGCGCGACGAAGAGGGGCTTCTGCTGCTCGGTGCAGTGGAGGAGGGCGAACTTCGACTCCAAAGTGCAAATGAAGTTGTCCGCTTCCAGAGGATCACCGGCTTCTCCGAAGGTGGGCGGGTGAGTCGCCCAGAAGTCGGCGTAAGAGGATTCCCGCTGCTGCTGTGGCGGTGGTCCATGAGCTCCTTGACGGTTCATGTTCTCCATGAACATGCGGAACATCTCGTTCTGATTGTGGATGAGCTGCTCCATCACCGTCAGCGGTGACGCGTTGGGCAGCGGCCCATTTCCGCCAACGTTCGAGGTGCAGGGAGCGTCACCGACGTTCTCTCCTCCACGGCGAGTTTGCACCATTTGACATACGAACAAATATGTTAGCCCGATCATCACGTGAGACAATATGATAACAAGGCTACAATATGGTGACGAAATAAAATTTTAGATTGCTCATAAATGAAAGGCTTGACAAGTAAACGGTGCGGACATAAGCGATAACTTAAATTCCATAATTTCCAACACCATAAGCAACATATTCACGATAAAACCATAGGTACATGTGATGCAACTTTTTGGTACATAGCAAGTCTTCGGTTACATCACTCGGAACACTACACCATACGATCTTAGAGAGTTTAGGTTACAACTTAGCTTAGCATTACCACACCATGTACACACGACTACGATGTCTCACGAGACTTCATCCTACGTACATAAGGCTACTCGGTCACCCGGTGTGGCTGTCACCATCGGACTCCACGTCCATAGCAGCTGGTCCGTGGGTGCTTCGAAGTCAGTGCTGGAATCACCGTCCTCACTCAGATCAGCATCATCAGGGGGAATCACTGCGAGTGGAATGGGTGGCTCATCGTTAAGGATGGCGTTCAGCTGACCATTAGCAGCTTGGAGCTGTCCAATGAGCTGCTCTTGCTGTGCGATGATTGCGTGAGCGTCGTTGAGGTTCCTTTCCATGACATCACGCTCATCTTAAGCTTCTTCGCGTTGGGCCTGTAGTTCGCTTCGCTCCTCCAAAAGAGCGGTAACCTGACCATGAAGAGAGTAAATCTGAGTAAATCTCCTCTTGGGCAGCGGTGAGCTGGGCGTTGCGTTGGTTCAGTTGCTCCTGCAACTGATCGCTGGCATCGCCCTCAATGATGAGTTGTGCATCGTGGAGTTGCTCAAAAAGATTGGCCCGCTCCATCTTGCTAGTGTGCAGCTTGTCCTCAAGATATGAAATCTTAGCGTCGCGCTTCGCAAGTTGGGCATCACAGGCCACAAGTGTGGACTGCAGCGCCTCGCGCTCTCGTTCCAACTCGAGAATGCGGGCGGCAAGATACTCGGGGTCCTTCGCGAGCTTGCCAACCTCCATCTGTCGGAATAAAGTTTTGCAAGGTGAGTCAAAACTTAATATTCCACTAAGCATACATGCTTAAAATAGCATAAGGAAGGATTGGTAAAAGAAAGATACGAGGTTCCCGATCCGTTTAACGACCGGTAACGACGAATTTCTGTGGTCGACAGAGTGAACCGCAGAAACGGGCAAAAATGCTTAGTTTCTGGACAATATTAAAATTTTTGTGCTTTACTACTGTTGTGGAGAATTTCATCCTCTTTCCAACGCATACTCACACATCTCCATCCAATAAATGTCAAAAACAGGGAACAGAAATGAGGCAGTTTCTGATTTCCTGAAAAGGCTACTGTTTTTGCAAAATTCGACTTAGTTCCTGATTTTTCTAAGACAAACTTCCTAAACCAAACTTGTAGAGCAAAACCTCATCTTTCCAACGAGTACTTATTTGCATTCATTGAATTAAAATTGAGGAAGTTAAGCTTGTTTTAGTGAGACTGACTTTTCTGGTTAGGTTGGACACTTACCGGTTAGGTGCAAATTTCTGGTTTTAGGTGCAAAAGGGGTTCAATTTCGTCCAAAACTTGGTCCTTTTACATGTTCACTGTATCAATGACATTTTTATGGATTTTGGTAAAGTTGAATGCATATGGTGTGCATGGATGCCAATGCTCAATATGACGGTTCCCTACACCCTCACAAAAAGAAAACTTGACCGATTGTATAACTCGATCTTCTCGGTGGCACACACACCTCTCACACGTTTCTAAGCGAACTACACGTGGTTAGTGTACCTGCAAGAGATTCATCTCAAAAACAATACATCAAATTCAAAAGAAACAAGCCAAAATAACAATGACAGTTTATGCCCAGGTATTTGCCAACCCGGAAGGCAGCCGACGTTTAAGCGTATTCGGTCCGCGCATCAATCAAAGCCCAGGTCTTTGCCCACCCGAAGGCGTTCGGTATTTACAACGTAACCGATCCGTGCACAAAGACATACCTTCGTTGAAGAATCCATAGTTGCGAGTAATTTAAGCAAACATAACCCAGGGTTAGCTTTGCCACCTACAAGACTCTTACATAGGCACTACTAGTTCGTACCTCACCGTAAGGCGTAGAAACGGCTTATTTACGTTTTAAAATGCTCATTTGTGTGTAGCCTATCCTAAGACGGCTCTGATACCAGCTGTGACAACCCTACTCCGAAAAGTAGAGTATGTCGAACAGGATCGCCTCGGGAGATGGTTAACAAAGTAACCATACACAGCATTCACACATGAACATTCATCATTTACAACATTACACCACTTAGGTGCATAATATTACAAGTTCAGAGGTAAAATATAATTAAGTTCAGATCTGATACAATACAAATGTCCTTAGTACATATTACATAACTTAGTGAACCATGCCAGCCCTATGGCGATGGTTCACTCATCACAGTTAGGGGAGCTAGGGACCCATTCAATGGTCTAGTTCTGAGGCTCCTCACCTTCCCACACAACCTTGTTACAACAATCACAATATGTGGCCTGAGGAAAACCTGAAAAACAACATCAACGCAAAGCCTGAGTATCTAACATACTTCGCAAGACTTACCCGTCAATCGGTTTACTAAAACTGACTCCTAGTATGCAGGGGGCTGATCGGGTTTATTTGATAGTTGCATAAAAAGCTCCTATTAGTTCTATGCTGCACTTTCAATTTCCTTAAACAAGATTTTACTTTGCTTATCGTAGAACACAGCTACGGTGAGTCTAGCTAGCTGCTAAGACATGAACATAGCTAGAGAGCAATACATCACAACATTGTGTATCCCTGGCATAAATAAATTTCAGAAACATAACCACAACTTTACTACTTAACATATCACTGCCGCTGCTCGAACAAGAGGTACTCATAACCGTGAGGGACGGCAATTCGAATTGATTTACATCCTGTAGGGAAAACCCAAATACACGACATACACATCATTTAAGAACACGTATGGCCACCATTCACAAGGTTGCTATAAAGTCGATCCGGGGCCATCGATCCCGAGTACACGTCCTCCCCGTGATACATTACTTCGTATCCGAGACTTAACCCATGCACTCTCCAGCGGTCCTCAAACCCGTGCAACCACCGTGTTGTTCACATCACCTCTGGATCGATGAGTATGGCCGTCCAATAATACGGCGCCCAAGTTACTAGGTTTACCAATTCCCATATTAAAGGTATGCACTTGGTACAGTTCAATACTTGTTCGCGGAGTTGCAACGATAGGTGCTCCATTTTTATCAAGTTCATCAACCAGTTGAACCATAGTTGAATCTATAACCTACCGTTGACTCCACTAGTTTAAGCATAGCATTTGCTAACGGAAAAGCTTACTAACATACTAATCATAGGTCATTGATGGAGTATGCAAGTGTGTTTCATCCAAGTCCTACACTTAATGCACAATACAATATTGCTACTTTTGATAAAGTAAAAAGGACTCGAATGATAAAATGGGTTATGCACCGGGGCTTGCCTTGGGAGTGATCGTAGTTAGTGTCTTCACCAAAATTCACTTCAAGTCCTTGCTGGTCCGGTGTGATCTCCGCGGTCTCGATCCCTATATGGAATGGATATGCATCAATGCGAAGGAATACACAAGGTGTCATGGAGTTCCTTAACTAAAGATGAAATAGAGGGCATGACAATTCATGGCGTTTCCTCAGCAAATAAAATTAATGACTAATTATTTATTCATGAATGTGTGCACACCTAAGTATGACATGGTAGCTACTGAATTTTGAAGGGGACAAACTTCTAATTACACAAATGTAACTTTTAATTATCACAACCTTAGTGTATGTCTACTTTAACATGAGCACGACCTAGATGTTGATTATATGACATCACATGCTGATGATGATATGACAATGTAGTACTTAGGGTCAAACTTCAGAAAGCTCATTTTTTTGAACAACTCAACTAAAGTGACCATATGCAACTAACACTATACATAAAAAATGACACTTTAATTGCATAACTAGTTCTAGCTCATATAGTTAATTAAGAACCAAGAGTATAAATGCACATGAGAATTTCTACTGCAATGGGAGGATGAATGATTCTTCATGAATTTCTAGAAACTAATTTATTCCTACTTTCATTAAATATGCACATGAAGTAACATCTATATGAAGAAATTCCTAGTTAATTAACAAATGATCAATTTCGGCAGAGAATTTATACTTAGGTAGCTTCAAATTTTTCATAGGATTTTACCTAAGTGTACAAGTGCATAAGGAACAGGAATGCCAAATTTCATGAATAAATCCCTAGCCAATAATTTATATAAATTCAATTACTGAAAATGAGGATTATGCAATAATACTGAAAATATGCAATAAAATGGAAATGTGCTTTTGCAGAAAGTTTAAGGATGCCATGAAATGACCACTGAGCAAGTTTCATGAATTTACCATTTATATTTATTTTCTTATGAATTTATTAAGCAATTTAGGGTTGTAATTTAGGGAATTAAATAAATTAATTTACTGAGCAACATTGGACCCCAACCTGTTTTTCCGGTAGAGGAGGATTTTAGGAGTCGAACAAAATTGGTTTCATCATTTTTGGACTTTTATTTCTCGAGTTATTGAATTTTTAAGTTTAATCAAAGTTCACTGTTATTTACAAGAATGCCATCAAGTTCAAATCCTTCCCAGGCGCGCGCGCGCGAGCGCCCGCGCGGTGGCCGGCGATGGCGAGCTTGGCCCAGCGGTCGATCGGCGGCACGGCCGGGGCTCGCGTGCTACTCGAATGATCTCCATGCCGAGGGGATCTCGAGGAGGGGGTCGGAGGGGAGAGGGTCTCGCCGGAAGTTGTCGGCGGCGACGAGCGGTGGCAGGGCAACTCCGGTGGGGTCCACGCAACGGTGTCGTGTGGGAGGCAGGCTGGGGTTCGGTCGACGAGCTTCGCGAAGGTTCGGGGACGGTCGGCGTCGAGGAACTCGTCGAGGGGGAAGGCCGGAGGGGGGGGGGGGTTCCTATCGGCGAGGGGGGGGGGGTCGGATCCGGCGGCGGTGACTCTGGCTTCACGAATTCCAGCGAGAGCACTGCACAGGGGAGTGAGGGAATCAGAAGGGGGTGGGGTAGGATCCTTGCGCATCGATTTGCGAAGAAAGGGGGGAGGGAGAAGTTGCCTAGGCAGAGCTCTGCACGGCGGCGGCCATGGCGGGCAGAAACAGGGCGGGCTCGGGTTTTGCCGAGGAGGAAGAGGAAGGAGAGTGCAGCGGCGCTTTTGTGTGGCGGAGAAGTTCCCTGGGAGGTGCGCGATGCGTGCGAGTATAGGGAGAGAGCGATGGGGCTGGCGTGCTGCTGCCGCCCCTTTTTGATTCGGCCGGCGGAGGAGGGGCCGAGAGCCGGTGAGAGAGGGAGAGAGGGAGGTGGCGCGCTGTCGGCCGGAGGTTGGTTCGTCGGTGGGAGGCCCTTCAATTTGGCAGGTGGCACAGGGGGGAAAAGTGGCGGAGCAGTGGCCGGCATGGGGAGCGGCAGTGATCAGCGGTGGCGACAGTACCCGGGTACAACCCGGTGTCGGGTTGGGATTTGCTCGGGGAGAGAGAAGGGTGCTGACCCGGCTTGACTGTGAACCCAGACTCGGGTTTGGGCAATTCCACCACGTTCCCCTGCTCCAATCTTGACACCAATTTTTGTGTGAGCTCAGTAAAACGTGTGCTCCAACTTTGCTTTTGGGTGCACCAGCTAAATTTGCTTTGATAAATTATGAAAATTCTAAACCCGAAATACACTTTTTTGACTTTGGGGAATTTGTAAGGGTATCAATTGGTTACCAAAAATTCTTGTAAAATTCTCAAAATTCTCTTTTGTGGTGTCCATTCAGAATATGCAAAAATATTGGGTACTCCCATGGGTTTTGGTAAGGTTTGTGAATGACCCATATTTGATTATTCTGGAATTTAATTAAATAGCTTTCCTCTTTTTATTCTTTGGCACATGGATTAATTATACTTTTGCTTAGCTTTTAATTGATGTTAGGTTCAGTTAACTTCATTTTATGACATGGGATGTCACAGCCTCGTGCATCAATGTACAAGGTGGAGTAGAACTGACAGATGACCTCCTCATTCCAATCATAAGTAAACCCCATGAGGTCATACACATTCTGTGCCTTGTAAGCTCCCACTATCTCATTGAAGGTTGACTCATCCTTGTCCTCCATGTATTTCCAATCAATCCACTGATGACTTGCCAATCGGTTCTTCCGGTTCGTGTCAATGATCATGGACATGTAGTTGTCTTGGTGAAACCAAGTGAGGAACCGAGGATCACTGGCCTCTTTATCAGTCACAAGATACTGATTTTGCCTCCTTGCGATATGCAGTGCCTCGGCATCCTTCTTGTAGTCCTTGAAATCATGATGAGGGGGGGGGGGGGGGGGGTAGACGGGAGCATGGACTCGAAGATCCCTCACAATGTTCAAGGGCTCATTGCTTGTTGACTTGCTCTTGCATGGCTTGGGGCGGGGTTTGTGGTGGGTTTCTTTGACTGGCTTCTTCCCTTTATCAAGTGCCCTTCTAGGAGGAAGAGCGCCTCCTGGACCAACTGAAACTGTTTGAGCCCCGGAACTGCTCCCATGTCCTGCCCTTCTGTTCATCACGACCTTTCTTCTCTTGGCAAGTGGTACAAGATCGTCGTGGGAGGAGGAGGAATTGTTGGGAGAGGCTTGATGTTCCTCCTCACTTGATTCCTCACGGGCGGTTGGATCATTGGAGGCATTCTTGATGCGGACCATGTTCACACACCTAAGAGGCAGGAAATAAGAGACTAGTTAGGAATGAGTCACAAGTAGGAGTGAGAAGGGAGAAAAATTCAGGGCACTGAACTACAGGTGACGGAAGTTCCGTGTGGGTCACGGAAGTTCCGTCATGACGGAAGTTACCATGAAACTTCCGTCATTTTGCAGTTTGCCCATGAACTTACCCCAAAACTCCCAAATCCTACGGAAAGAGTACAAAACCGCATAGAGAAGGTAGAACAACCACAAAGGAACTATTCTACCTAAGCCAAAAAGGATTCTAAGGAACATTTGAACATTTGACCTAAGAACCAAGATCTAGGGGTCAAATCTCATACCTAGTGCAATGGAGATGAGAAAGTTGATGGAGATCGCGAAGCTTCCGTGGGGAAGGTGTTGAATCTCCACCAAATCCAATGGAAACGCCGGTTGGATCTCCAAATCGCCGCTTAGGGTTTGAGGAGAGGAGAGAGAGGAGAAAATAGAAGAGTGGCCGGTTGGAGGAAGAAGAAAGAAAGGGTGGGGCGACTTAACCAGGGACTGACGGAAGTTCCGTCGTTGGGCGACGGAAGTTCCGTCAGTCTCGGGTTGAGACGCGCTACAAGCTTCTCTCACGGAAGTTCTTACAGAACTTCCACGCCCGACCTAACAAGGGACTGACGAAAGTTCCGTCAGTCTCGGGTTGAAATACTTCTCAGTCTGTCCGCATGGAAGTTCCGTGAAAAGGTCACGGAAGTTCCGTCATTTACAGGAAAGAGGCAATAACTGCTACAAGATTGAACTTATGGACAAGTTACATATGGAGTATAAAGCTTGTCTCAACTTGTGAATAGTAACAAATCAACAATCAAGGCTATATTCACAAGTATTGACAATATGATCTAGCGATCAAAGAATTTTGTTTGAAAACAAAGACAATATGAGATTTTTGAAGAGATTTTGGTTTCAAGAAAGATTTTGCATGATCAATACACCAATCAAAGCTTAAGATTCTACTCCAAGTTGGATGAGTCAAGAATATTTAGTTCGCTCCTAAGTTCACAAAACCGTTTCTCATCTAGGGGTTTGGTAACAATATCTGCTAGTTGTTTATCGGTTCTAACATAGCTAATATCAATATCCCCCTTTATAGAATGATCTCTCAAGAAGTGGTGCCGGATATCTATATGCTTGGTTCGATTGTGATCAATGGGGTTATATGCAATCATGATAGCACTCTCATTGTCACATAGGAGTGGAACTTTGGTCATAGTGTATCCAAAGTCCTTTAGAGTTTGCCGCATCCAAAGTAGTTGGGCACAACAACTTCCGGCTGCCACATACTCCGCTTCGGCCGTGGATAAGGCAACGGAATTTTGTTTCTTGGATGACCATGACACAAGGGACCTACCCAAGCATTGGCATGTCCTGGAGGTACTTTTTCTATCTACTTTACATCCGACGTAGTCAGCATCGGAATACCCGACTAGCTTGAACTTGGAGCCCTTGGGATACCACAATCCTAAGATTGGGGTGTGAACTAAATATCTTAGAATTCTTTTCACTGCCACGAGGTGTCTTTCCTTTGGAGAACTTTGGAATCTTGCACACATGCACACACTAAGCATGATATCGGGCCTAGATGCACAAAGATAAAGCAATGAGCCAATCATGGAGCGGTATACCTTTTGATCCACGGGTTTACCGTTTGCATCTAGCCCAAGGTGTCCGTTTGTCTTCATGGGAGTCTTGTTAGGTTTAGCATTCTCCATGTCAAACTTCTTGAGTATGTCTTGTGTGTAGTTGGTTTGACTTATGAATGTCCCTTCTTCAAGTTGCTTAACTTGAAAGCCTAGAAAGAACTTCAACTCCCCCATCATGGACATCTCAAATTTTCTAGTCATAATCTTGGCAAACTCATCACAAAAAGATTGATTAGTAGAACCAAATATGTTGTCATCGATATATATTTGGCAAACAAATAAATCATTGTCAACTTTTGTTATAAAGAAAGTAGGATCAGCCTTGCCAATTGTGAAGCCCTTATTGATCAAGTATCCCTTGAGGTGTTCATACCAAGCTCGAGGAGCTTGCTTGAGGCCGTAGAGAGCTTTGTGAAGTTTGTACACATGGTTTGGTTTCTTTGGGTCTTCAAACCCCGGAGGTTGTTGTACATACACCTCTTCTTGAATAGGGCCATTAAGAAATGCACTTTTCACATCCATTTGAGAAAGCTTAAAGCCATGGTGAGTAGCATAGGCAAGTAAAATACGAATTGACTCAAGCCTAGCTACGGGTGCATAAGTTTCACCAAAGTCCAAATCTTCTACTTGTGAGTAGCCTTTTGCGATGAGCCTTGCCTTGTTTCTCACAACTACACCGTGCTCATCTTGCTTATTGCGGAAAACCCATTTCGTACCTATAACATTTTGCTTGGGTATCTCCACTAATGACCACACCTTGTTTCTTTCAAAGTTGTTTAACTCTTCTTGCATGGCCATCATCCAATCTGAGTCTTGAAGGGCTTGTTCCACCTTAAGAGGTTCCAAAGAGGAAACAAACGAGTAATGATGACAAAAGGTGGCCATTCGAGATCTAGTAGTTACCCCCTTTTGGATATCTCCAAGAATGTTGTCTACGGGGTGATCCTTTTGAATGCTTTGTTGTACTCATGGATGAATTGGCCTAGATGCATCTTCTTCTTCTTAATTGATATCATCTTGAGTGTCTCTATCCCCACCATCTTGAGCTTGATCTTGGTTGTTACTTTGACTATGATCGTCACCATGATCTTGGTCTCTCCCTTGATCTTGTTCATCAAGTAGCTCTTGTGGAGATGGTTCATCTTACCTTGAGTTTGGGTCTTGTGGTCTTATCTCTCCTATTGCCATGTTCCTTATTGCATCACAAGGAGCTTCATCACCTACATCACTTGGATTTACTTGCTCTACTTGAGAGCCATTAGATTCATCAAATTGCACATCCCGGGTGATTTCAACAACACCGGTGTCTTTATTAAAGACTCGATATGCATAGACGTTAGTTCCATATCCAAGGAGAAAACCTTCATGTGTCTTAGGGGCAAACTTAGATGATTTGGGTTTCTTGTTAAGAATAAAGCATTTGCTCCCAAAGACACGAAAGTATGAAACATTTGGAAGGTTACCGGTGAGAAGCTCATATGGTGTTTTCTTCATGATCTTGTGAAGATATAGTCTATTTGTTGCATGGCATGCGGTGTTGATGGCTTCGACCCAAAAAGTGTCCGGTGTCTTGTACTCATCAAGCATTGTTCTTGCCATCTCTATGAGCGTGTAGTTCTTCCTTTCGGCTACCCCATTTTGTTGTAGAGTGTATGGTGCGGAGAATTCATACTTGATGCCTTCTTCATCAAGGTATTCTTCAACTTGTGTATTGTTGAACTCGGTTCCATTATCACTCCTTATTTTCTTGATCTTCACTTCATACTCATTTTGGGCTCTCCTCAAGAACATCTTTAGGATACCTTGTGTTTCACTTTTATCCTTCAAAAAGAATACCCAAGTGAAACGAGAATAATCATCTATAATTACAAGGCCATATTTGTTACCGCCAATGCTTATGTAGGTGACCGGTCCAAATAGATCCATGTGAAGCATTTCCAACGGTCTTGTCGTTGTCATCATTGTTTTTGAGGGATGTGCCGCTCCAACTTGCTTTCCGGCTTGACAAACGCTACATATTTTGTCCTTTTCAAAAGCAACATCCTTTAGTCCAACAACGTGACCGCCTTTTAGGAGTTTGGAAAGATTTCTCATCCCAACATGAGCTAGCCGGCGATGCCATAGCCAACCCAAGGTGGTTTTAGCAACATAACAAGTATTTAGGTTAGATCCCTCTTTGTTGGTAAAATCAACAAGATAGATCTTGTCCTCTAAATACCCTTTGAAAGCTATTGAGGAATCTTTCTTCCTAAACACGGTCACCCCATCATCGTCAAAGAGACAACTAAGTCCCATCTCACAAAGTTGTGAAACGGACATCAAGTTGTATCCTAGACCATTTACAAGATAAGCATTACTAATTGAAAGGTCATGGGTGACGTCAATCCATCCACAACCAATTACCTTTCCCTTGTTATCATTTCCAAATGATATGCCTCCACTTGGTAGATTGTCATGATCAAGTGTGGAGAACATTGATCTCTCTCTGATCATATGATTTGAGCATCCACTATCAAGCACCCATATCGCCCCACCGGAGGAGTATTCCTATAAAGGAAATCAAGCACGTGTTTTAGGCACCTAAGTTGGTTTGGGTCCCTTAACACTAGACACAAGAACCTTGGGCACCCACACACAAGGCTTCCACCTTGCATCATGTGGCCCAACAAACTTAGCAATCACTCTACCATAAGAATTACGGGTTAGCACATAAGAGGCATCAAAATCATTAAAGGATATGGTAGGGGTCTTCATGTTCTTGTTGACTTGGGAAGCATTCTTGGGCTTAATAGCGTTTTCTTGCACCACTTGCTTTCCCTTGCTTTCATGCACAAAGTTGATATTCTTGTTGTGCCTTCTTTTGGGTACACCATTGTTGTACCCCAATCCTCTCTTGTCATGAGAAGCTCTTGGTTCACCAACCAACCTTGGCGTGGTCTCCACTTGAGCTTTTTTCTTGAGCTCATTGACTTGGTTGGTTAGCTTTTCAATGATTGCATCTTGTTTGGCAATCATATCAACATCAATGTTGTGGCACCTTCCACAACCCTTGCTTGTTGAAGCTTGTGAGGATTCAAGCTTCTTCAATAATGATTGTGATTTTGTCTTGAGATCTTCAATAGCCTTTGTTAGGGTCTTGTTCTCCTCTTGCAAGGCATTGCACCTCTCTTGATATTTCTTGGAGGTTGAGGTGCTTGATTCACTTGACTCATTGACTTTTGCAAGTTCTTTGGTCAAGGTCTTGTTCTTCTCCGTCTCTTGCTCTAGTTGCTTGGTGAGCTCTAGATTCTTGCTTTTCTCTTCATCAAGCAACTCTTCTTACCTATCAATGATCCTCTCTTGATTGTCCAACTCCCTTTGTAGCTTATCTAGCATTTTTACCATTTTATGCATAGAGGGGATCAAATCCTCCTCTTCATCGCTACAATAAGGATTGAAATCGGTATGAGGAGCTACCTTGCTTTCCTTGGCCATGAAGCAACGAGGGGCATGATCTTCATCATCGGTGAGGTTGTTGAAGAGTAACCTTTTGGCTGGGGGCAAGTGAAGGATCGAAGGACCCCGGCTAGAGGGGGGGTGAATAGCCGAATTAAAAATTAAAAGCTAACTATCCGACTAATTGCGGAATTTAAAGACAATTGGATAAAAGCAAGCACAAGACAACTAAACCTAGGTTTGAACTAAAGTAGGTTGACAATCCTAGGTGACATACATCATGCAACTTCTAGTATGTAAACAACAAAAGAACAACACGACAAGAGACAAAGGATATTTTCCTGTGGTATCGGTGATTTGCCGATCACCCCTAATCCACGTTGAGGTGGATCCAAGCGTATGATGTGCTACTCTCCTCAAGTATCCACTTCTCCACCACCAAGAAGTGCTCACAAAGAACAACTTGAGATATAACACAATCAATACCTTGAACCTCTCCAAACCTC
This sequence comes from Eleusine coracana subsp. coracana, assembly GCA_032690845.1. Classification (NCBI taxonomy): domain Eukaryota; kingdom Viridiplantae; phylum Streptophyta; class Magnoliopsida; order Poales; family Poaceae; genus Eleusine; species Eleusine coracana. The sequence continues at coordinate 38,289,102 of CM064418.1, forward strand.
GATTCCACTAGGGTTGCTCTTCACCACTCCGGCGAGGCGAGCACCGCACCTTTCACAAGAGTCCGGGCCTCCTTCACACACTTCTTGAAGGGCTCACGGATTTGCCTCCTCCAAGCCGTCTAGGAGGCGACAACCTCCAAGAGTAACAAGTCGATGACGCTTGCTTGAGGATCCCAAGTGCCACAATGCTCAACTCACTCAAGTTTAGGGCACTCACACTCACACACTTGCAATCTTTCCACTAGGACTTTGTGTGAGAGAGGAATAAGCTCCAAAGGGTGTACAATACTTTTCAAATGGCCAAGCTCCCCACTATGCACGGCATAGAGGGGCTATAAATAGCCCATTCTTTGAAAACTAGCCGTTACAGCTTTCTGTGCGCTGGACGGTCTGACCGTGACTCCACACGGTCGGACCGTCGTACAACCCAACGGCTAGTTTGACTTTCAAACTTGTTCTGACACGAGCCGGACGGTCAGACCGACATCCCACATGGTCAGACCGTTGGGACACTTTTAGTTTTCACCCGAGACCAGCTTCTCTATCGACACCAGACATGTGACGGCGGTCAGACCGTGGCTTGGGACGGTCAGACCGTCGGGCCATCTCCCGAGCCACCAGAGAACTCAATCCTCTGGCCGTCTCTAGGGAGCACCCACGGTCAGACCATGGATCCCGACGGTCAGACCGTCGGGCCATCTCCCGAGCCACCAGAGAACTCAATCCTCTGGCCGTCTCTGGGGAGCACCCACGGTCAGACCGTGGATCCCGACGGTCAGACCGTCGGGCCACCACCCGAGCCACCCGAGGACCAACTTCTCTGGCCGTCTCTGGGAGGCACCTACGGTCAGACCGTGGATCCCCACGGTCCGACCGCCAGGAGTGTTCTGCCAGCCCTCCTTTCTATATCCCTTAGCTGTCTCTCAACGAACCACTCACAACGATAGGCTTTGAGCATTTGTGGCAACCATGGATACTCAAGGTCATCTCATCGACCCCTCTTGATAGTACGGCATTTAACCTATAATCCGGTCACTCAACTCTAATCTCCTTGTGACCAGCAAAACAGAAAAACCCTATCAAGATACCTTTGCCTTGAGCCATCCATATGTATACCACTTCGTCCATCATTCCATTCCTTATTATGACTACAACCACAATTATCTCAACAACGTAGTTAGTCAAAAATAAGGGTCGTCATTAATTACCAAAACACTAAAGCGGGCCTAGATGCTTCAATCTCCCCCTTTTTGGTAATTGATGACAACATAAGAAGTGATATAAAGCCAAATGGTAAAACTCCCCCTAAATTGGTGCATTGATCAAGATATATCAAACATGGCAATGCATATTTTCAAAGGAACAAATTGGTAGAGTTTACCTTGTACCATTGGATGCGAGGAGGCAAAGAATAACCAATATATAGCAATATTGAACATTACAAGTAAGAACACCCTCATCATCCACACATTTGAACCATTAAGATGAGATGAGCACAGATAAAAGAGCAAATGGTTCAAGGTGCATAAAGAAATTACAATCCAACAAAGTTAGATAGTTTAACAAACACAAATAAGTTCAAAAAAGTTCAAATGTGCATGAAAGTAAGATATGAGATGCACATGCAAATGCAAGATAGATAGATCAAGAATCATGGCTTGCATCTTTGTTTCCTTTTCTCCCCCTGACTCTGGCATCTCATCATAGCATCACTTCTTCATGTTCTTGCATCTTTGTTTCCTTTTCTCCCCCTGACTCTGGCATCTCATCATAGCATCACTTCTTCATGTTCTCCCCCTTTGGCATCAACTGACCAAAAAATGGTCAAGACTTCAATCATCTTGAGGAGGAGGTGGAGGGGCATACCATGGTGGCTGGAAAAACTCTGGAGGTGGCACTGGTGCAGGAAAGTAGCTATAAATGTGTGAAGATAGAGCATCATAGTTAGACTCTAAACCCTGCATCCTAGTGGTGAGATCATCAATAGAAGTCCTCGCTGCCTCATAGGCTGTTCTAGCTGCCTCATATGAAGACCTGGCTGCCTCATAGGAATTACGAGCCTCAATACTTGAGGCTTGTATCTGATCAAACCTCTGCATCATAGGCTGAAAGTACTGATCAAGATAAGGGGTCATCCCTGCAAAGAATGCCGGAGGCGGAGGAGCAAACTGTGACCAATCCATCTGGGGAGGTGGTGGCATCTGAGGACCCTGTGGTGCCTGAGGAACCTCTGGCTGAACATTTTCCTCTTCTTCCTCACCTTCTACAGCTGGTGGTGCTACGAGTTCATGCTTTACCGAGCTAAAAGGCTGATATCGAGGATGTTTCTTAAAAAGATACTGAGTTGGAAAATTGCTCTTCTGGAGAATTAGAGACATAATATAAGGAGCATAGTAAAGACTAGTCCTTACTGCCATGCTGTAGCTCTCTATCTCCTTCATCATCAGGAGGACCACATCAAACACTTGACCTTGCATGATATAGTCAATTATGTTCCAATAGTAGTCCCGAATAGCATCAGAGTTTCCACCTCGAGGATAAAAGGTCATCCTCACTATCTTGTTGATCACCTTGGGCATATAGAGAAGACCTCCAACATTGCCCAATTTCCTTATGTGAGGATCATCAACATAGTACTTGACCCACTCAGGCTCTTTAAGTAGCTCCTGCTCAAGCACATCAATTTGATCATTAGTGACATTATAGTCAATTTCATTTGCCTCAGCAAACTCTGCAAATGTGGCGGTAAACCTCTTTGAATTAGTCATCCATGTCAGAGTTTTGCTTGGGAAGTCAACCTCAATGGTGGCATAAAATTGCCGGATAACAGTTTCATTCCAATCTTGCTTATGTGCCACAAAGGCATGCAATCCCAAAGCTTGGAATTTTGCAGAGAGAGGACTCACAGTTGGAAATTGAGCCAGATATGGCCAATCTGTGTACTTGTGAGTGAATACTGTTTTGTCAATTAACATACCATAGAAAGCATCATGTTGCACCCGAGTGTGAAACTGAGGTGTGGGTGAGTCTGGATCCTGAGAATAAGCCACTTTCTGTCTGGCTTTATAGTATTCATGTGATGCCCACTGTTTCTTTTCTCCAGTATACTTTGTGGGGTCAAACAGCAGATCATCTCCTTGTGCCTCATCCATTTCTACCTCATTGGTGGACTGACCAAACTTAGAAGCATCGGCAGTAGCACTTTGAGAGGGTGAGTAATCATCATCAGAGCGGGGTGCCCTTCGCTTCTTGCTTGTCTCGGCTTTGAACACGGACGCCACCACTTTCCTTACTGTGCGACGATTACTGAAAATGATCGAACAATAATCATGTATAAGCAATCCAATAATTAAGAGCCATAAGCATTTGACTGAACATGTCTCTGTCCTGCCCTGGCGGTCTGACCGTGAGATTGGCGGTCAGACCGTCGGGTGAGGTTTGGCTGCCACAAAACTACACATGGAATTTCTAGCCAAATCCTCAACATGTGCCAACAATTCTTCTCATATAAGTTTAAATAAGTACTATGAAGCTTTTCATCCATTAATTTCACTAATCCATGGCCATAAGCAAGAATCCCAAAATGTAACCCTAGCATCAATGTTCATGAGAACCACCAAATCGATTCCTCAAACTTTGTAAAGATGTTGTTATTAGGTCTAGAAATCACTCTCCAATCATCATACACGGAATCCATGGCGCAAATAGTCTATCCCTAACAACATCCCCTTGAGAGAAAACCAATGAAACCATGGGAGAGAAGGGAAAACGATGAAATACCGGTCACTCATGGTGGAGTAGTCCTTGGAGAGACCGGATCCCCTCCCGGTTGGATCGTGGACCCTAGGGGATGGAGTCCTTCCAATGGAGATCCGTAGAGGGGAGAGGAGAGCTCTTTGGAGGAGTCACTTTCGGGTTTGGAAGAGTTGGAGACGAAGGGGTATGAGAAAATAAGAGAGTTACAAGGGATAGGTGGGTTTTGACTCGGCCGACGCTGGCGGTCTGACCGTGGGTGGACGGTCTGACCGCTGGGACAAGAAAAAAATCTCCACCTTTCGGTACTCAGATGGCAGTCTGGCGGTCTGACCGTGACATATGGCGGTCTGACCGTGAGGGTGCTTTCAGATTGTTGACAGCTGCTTTCAAGTTTCTCATCCAAATCAATTCAAACCTTCTCCAATCATTCCATACTTTGTTCAAAACGATAGCTTAATGAAGTCCATCATATCCAAGATGACTTCAACTCTTCAAGAAATATAACCACGATTCTTGATCATCCATGATATGAATTATGCATGTATGAATGAAACAAAGATAAAAACAAGCAAAATTGCAATACTTTGCACAAGTGTCCAAAAAGAGGGAATGAGGATATTTTTGAGAATGTATGAGTCACATAAGCATTTTGGAACCAATATATATGAAGATATACGATCCAATATGCTAAACTCACAAGATGCCATATTAGGTTGAAAGGCGACCATAAGAAGTTTTCAAATCGAATTTCAAATTCAAATTAATCTCAACCGATGGATCATCTCAATGAGTTGACAATTCAAAAAAATGGTTATGATCACCATCTCTACAATTTTTGTAAGAAGCCTCTTCTCAAAAATTGATTCGATAAGAGATTGAGAGAATAGGCGAGAGAAGGCAAAAGAGAATCTTCAAGAGAGCCAAAGAAAAGTGATGATAGCATCAAAACAAGCAACAAGACCCCTTCTTCAATCAATCGAGCCCTAAATAAACAAAAATTGTCCTTTTGACCAACATGAGCAAAATCAAGACTAGTATGGCATCTTTGTTGATTTGTCCACATTTTGAGGGTAGCAAGACACATGAGTGGTATAGTGCTCCCCCTAACTGTGTGAACTAACTTTCAATGTAGTAACATGGCACATATGGTAAAAAAATGCATACGTGAAGAGAGAGACATAAAGCAACTAAGCAAGATGCTAGGAGATATGTGAGAGGTCAAGAATATTTAGCTCACTCCGTAGCTTACAAAACCGAGCTTCTTCAAGAGGCTTAGTGAAGATATCCACCAATTGATCATCGGTCCTCACACTTTCCATGACAATATCACCTTTGCTCACATGATCTCTTAGAAAATGATGCCGAATATCAATATGCTTGGTCCTCTTGTGTTGAACTGGATTTGTAGCAATCTTCACGGCACTTTCATTATCACACAAGAGAGGTATGCAATCAAAGTTAACCCCATAGTCCATTAGAGTTTGCTTCATCCACAATAATTGGGCACAACAATTACCCGCGGAGACATATTTGGCCTCGGCGGTTGATAAAGCTACCGAATTTTGCTTCTTGGATGACCACGAGACTAGAGAAGTTCCAAGCAATTGACAAGTACTGGAGGTACTCTTTCTATCAATTTTGCAACCGGCATAATCCGAATCCGACTATCCAATGAGAATAAATTGACCATCATTTGGGAACCACAACCCCATATCTTGAGTTTGCTTCAAATATCTCAATATTCTCTTGACGGCAATCATGTGGCTTTCTTTAGGTGCGGCTTGAAACCTTGCACACATGCAAACACTAAACATAATATCCGGCCTAGATGCGGTGAGGCCAATCATAGACCTATATAGCTTTTGATCAACCGGTTTGCCTTCTTCATCAAGATCAAGATGTGCATTCTTTCCCATAGGAGTAGACATTGATTTTGCACTTTCCATTCCAAATCTCTTGAGAAGATCATTCATATATTTGCTTTGATAGATGAATGTCCCATTATTGATTTGCTTCACTTGTAGACCAAGGAAGAAACTCAATTCACCAATCATGGACATTTCAAATTCTCGGGACATCATTTCACCAAATTCTTCACAAAATTCTTGATTGGTTAATCCAAAGATAATACCATCCACATAGATTTGGCATATAAATAAATCTTTGCCAATTTTCTTGGTGAATAGAGTGGTGTCCACCTTTCCAATTTTGAAGCCCTTTGAGACAAGAAAATCCCTTAATCTCTCATACCAAGCACGAGGTGCTTGCTTGAGTCCATATAAGGCCTTGGACAACTTGTAAACATGATTTGGCTTCCTTGGGTCTTCAAAACCCGGTGGTTGCTCCACAAAGACAAGCTCACTAATTGTGCCATTCAAGAAGGCACTTTTCACATCCATTTGATATAGCTTGATCTTGTGATTAGTTGCATATGCAAGTAAAATTCTAATTGCCTCAAGTCTAGCCACGGGAGCAAATGTTTCATCAAAATCCAATCCCTCAACTTGAGTATAGCCTTGTGCAACCAATCTTGCTTTGTTTCTCACAACTATTCCATTCTCATCTTGTTTGTTCTTGTAAATCCACTTTGTGCCAATAACATTGTGATCTTGTGGCCTTTTGACTAACTCCCAAACTTCATTTCGTGCAAAGTTGTTCAATTCTTCATGCATAGCATTTACCCAATCCGGGTCTCTCAAAGCTTCTTCTACCCAAGTTGGTTCATCATAAGACACAAGAGAGAAGTGTTCACAAAATGAAGCAAGTCTTGATCTAGTTTGAACACCTTTGCTTAGGTCACCAACAATTTGATCTACCGGATGATCTTTTGCAATGGCATGGTGAATTGTTCTAGCATGGTGTGATGAAGTGGAGGTTGAGCCATTTTCTGGTTGAAGATTTGACTCACCACCATCACTAGCTTGAGCTTGAGCATTAGAGGTTGATGAATCTTGGTTCACTTGAAAGAGAGGGGAAGAGGTCACATTTGAGTCATCTTCATCCTTAGGGCTCACATCACCAATTGTCATGTTCTTCATAGCATTTCTCAATTCTTCATTTCCCACATCAACCAAATTTTCTTGCTCATCTTGTGATCCATTTGTTTCATCAAATTCCACATCATATACTTCCTCTACTAGTCCCGAATTTTGATTGTACACTCTATATGCCTTGCTATTTGAGGAATACCCAAGGAGAAATCCTTCATCACACTTGCTTTGGAATTTTGATAATCTTGCTCCTTTCTTCAAGATATAGCATTTGCATCCAAAGACACGAAAATAGGAGATGTTGGGCTTTCTTCCAATAAGCAATTCATAAGGTGTCTTTTTCAACAACCGGTGGCAATATAATCTATTTGATGCATGACAAGCGGTGTTGATTGCCTCGGCCCAAAAACTATCCGATACATTGTACTCGGAGAGCATTGATCTTGCCATTTCAATCAAAGTTCTATTCTTCCTCTCAACAACTCCATTTTGCTCCGGGGTGTACTTGGTTGAGAATTCGTGTTTGACTCCCTTTTTATCACAATAATCTTCAATTCTTGTATTCTTGAATTCGGAGCCATTAGCACTTCTAATCTTCTTGATATTGAATTCATATTCATTTTCGGCTCTTTTGGCAAACCCTTTGAATATGGTGAATACAATTAATTTGTCACTAAGGAAGTACACCCATGTATATCTTGAGAAGTCATCAACAATGACAAGGCAATAGCTATTTCCACCAATGCTTTGATATTTGGTAGGGCCAAATAAATCCATATGCAACAATTCCAAAGGCCTTGAAGTTGACATGACACTCTTGGTAGGATGAGTATTAGCCACTTGCTTCCCGGCTTGGCAAGCACTACATAATTTATCCTTTTCAAACAAGACATCATCCTTTATACCAACAACCAAGTTGTGCTTCACTAATTTCTTGAGTTGGTTCATTCCAACATGGGCAAGTCTTCTATGCCATAACCAACCTTTGGATGACTTGGTGAATAAACAAGTGCTCAAGCTTGCATCACTAGAAGAGAAATCCACAAGATAAAGATTGCCATGACGAAATCCCTTGAAGATAAGACTATCATCCTTCACACTTGTAATCACAACACCACTTGATGAGAATTTGCAAATAAGATCAAGATCACACAATTGAGCCACGGATAGCAAGTTGTAGCTCAAAGATTCAACTAGCAATACATTTGAGATTGAGAGGTCATTTGAGATAGCAATCTTTCCCATTCCTCTCACTTTTCCTTTGCTATTATCACCAAAGGTGATCCTTTCATAATCCGAACTTCCTTCTTCAATTGAGGTGAACCTTTTCCCATTTCCGGTCATATGTTGAGTGCATCCACTATCAAGCACCCAATGCCTTCCTCTGGACTTGTAGTTCACCTACAAAACAAGTTTAGTTGTTCTTAGGTACCCAAATTTGCTTGGGTCCTTGTAGATTAGTCACCAACACCTTTGGCACCTAAATGGACCTTTTCTTCATTCCATTTCCAAATGTGCCATTCATGTTTGTCCTAGTATGAACATTATTTTTACCAACAAACTTAGCATGCACAACACCATTGGATGATTTAACAAGCATGTAAGAAGCATCCATATCAACATTAGCAATTCTCTTACCGATACAATCTTTTGCAAGATGTCCGGTATTCTTGCACATAGAGCAATACAAGCCACTTTCTTTAACAAATGTGGACTTTTTAGCAACAAAGGCATTTTTGTTTTTCTTGGGGATATATCCAAGACCTTCATGCTTGAGAGTGAACTGTTGACACTTCCACATTTCATTAAAAACATTTTCACCCTTATGACACTTAGCAAGAGCATCAACAAGGTGATCAACGGTATCCCTTAATTCATGATTTTCAACAATAAGCAAGGGATCACAAGCATTCACATTATTCATGCAAGTATCAATCTTAGAAGGGCATGGTATAGTAAGTAAATCATCACATGAAGTAGATATGCTAGAAGATGTAACATGAGCAATAGGCATATCATCAATCAAATTGCAAGACACACTGGCATCAATTTGGACCTTGTTGGTGTGTTGGGCTTCATAAATCTTATGAGTTTCCTCAAGCTTCTCATGAGTTTCTTTTAGATCCTCATGAGATGACTTTAGCTCATCATAAGCTTCTTGGAGAGAAGAGTGCTTTCTCTTCAAGTCCTTGTACTTGCTTTTTATGCCACCCAACACATCATCAAGTTCACTAAGCATTTCAACTAGTTCATCATAAGAAGGCTCATAATCACCATTGCATACCTTGGATTCACCTTTTGCCATGAAGCAATAATGTGAATCGAATAGGGATGGGGCTTCCTTGATAGCAATGCCGGCAAGACCCTTCTTGGAAGGCTTGTCATCTTCATCATCGAAATCGGTATCCGAACTAGCATCGGAATCCCATTCAACATAATAAGCCTTGCCATTTTTCTTCTTGGAGGACTTCTTGAGAAACTTCCTTTTTACAAATTTCTTGTTCTTTCTTGGCTCATCATCGTCATCATCACTATAAATTTTCTTTTTGCAATTTGTAGAGATATGGCCAAATTCTCCACACTCATAGCATTTCTTGTTTGCAAATGGATTCTTCTTGGATGACTTGCCATTTTTGTTGAATCCCCTATATGTGCCTTTCTTCATGAATTTCTTGAACTTCCTCACCATCAAGGCTACATCCTCATCATCATCGGAGCCACTCTCTTCATCATCATCATCGTGAGAGACACTAGCCTTGAAAGCAACACTCTTCTTCTTCATATCGACTTGATCATCCCTAGAAGCCACTTGAGATTGCTTGAAGATATCATGAGTGAGAACTTCACCCAAGATTTCCGAAGGAGTTGTTTCTTCCAAATTTGATCTCACAAGCATGGTAACAATTGTTTCATACTTGGATGGCAAGGCTCTAAGGAACTTATGAGATATATCAACATCGGGAACTTCATGACCAAGATCCTTGAGATCATTCACCATGTTGTTCAATCTTGCAAAGGCGGCCTTCAACTCTTCATTGGGCAACAATGTAAATCCTTCAAATTTGCCCTTGCAAATAAACAACTTGGCACTCTTGACCATCTTGGTGCCCTCATGAGCTTCCAATAGAGTTTTCCACATCTCATATGCGGTCTTGAGCTTGCACACTCTATGATATTCCTCCTTACATAGGGATCGAATGAGAATGTTCTTGGCTTGAGCATTGGCCTTGATATTTTCCTTGTCGGCGGGAGTGGGGTGTGCCGGATCAAGAACCACATAACCTTCTTCCACAATGTTCAACACGGTCTCCCCCACGGCCTCAAGATGAATCAACATACATGTCTTCCAATAATCAAAGTCTTGACCATCAAAGAATGGCGCGTGACCAACGTTTACCGTATTGCTAGCCATAATCCTTCTCCCGGAAGATGAATTCCAATCAATTTAGGGAGAACCTGCTCTGATACCACTTGAAGGATCGAAGGACCCCGGCTAGAGGGGGGGGGGGTGAATAGCCGAATTAAAAATTAAAAGCTAACTATCCGACTAATTGCGGAATTTAAAGACAATTGGATAAAAGCAAGCACAAGACAACTAAACCTAGGTTTGAACTAAAGTAGGTTGACAATCCTAGGTGACATACATCATGCAACTTCTAGTATGTAAACAACAAAAGAACAACACGACAAGAGACAAAGGATATTTTCCCGTGGTATCGGTGATTTGCCGATCACCCCTAATCCACGTTGAGGTGGATCCAAGCGTATGATGTGCTACTCTCCCCAAGTATCCACTTCTCCACCACCAAGAAGTGCTCACAAAGAACAACTTGAGATATAACACAATCAATACCTTGAACCTCTCCAAACCTCGATTCCACTAGGGTTGCTCTTCACCACTCCGGCGAGGCGAGCACCGCACCTCTCACAAGAGTCCGGGCCTCCTTCACACACTTCTTGAAGGGCTCACGGATTTGCCTCCTCCAAGCCGTCTAGGAGGCGACAACCTCCAAGAGTAACAAGTCGATGACGCTTGCTTGAGGATCCCAAGTGCCACAATGCTCAACTCACTCAAGTTTAGGGCACTCACACTCACACACTTGCAATCTTTCCACTACGACTTTGTGTGAGAGAGGAATAAGCTCCAAAGGGTGTACAATACTTTTCAAATGGCCAAGCTCCCCACTATGCACGGCATAGAGGGGCTATAAATAGCCCATTCTTTGAAAACTAGCCGTTACAGCTTTCTGTGCGCTGGACGGTCTGACCGTGACTCCACACGGTCGGACCGTCGTACAACCCAACGGCTAGTTTGACTTTCAAACTTGTTCTGACACGAGCCGGACGGTCAGACCGACATCCCACACGGTCAGACCGTTGGGACACTTTTAGTTTTCACCCGAGACCAGCTTCTCTGTCGACACCAGACATGTGACGGCGGTCAGACCGTGGCTTGGGACGGTCAGACCGTCGGGCCATCTCCCGAGCCACCAGAGAACTCAATCCTCTGGCCGTCTCTGGGGAGCACCCACGTTCAGACCGTGGATCCCGACGGTCAGACCGTCAGGCCATCTCCCGAGCCACCAGAGAACTCAATCCTCTGGCCGTCTCTGGGGAGCACCCACGGTCAGACCGTGGATCCCGACGGTCAGACCGTCGGGCCACCACCCGAGACACCCGAGGACCAACTTCTCTGGCCGTCTCTGGGAGGCACCTACGGTCAGACCGTGGATCCCCACGGTCAGACCGCCAGGAGCGTTCTGCCAGCCCTCCTTTCTATATCCCTTAGTTGTCTCTCAACGAACCACTCACAACGATAGGCTTTGAGCATTTGTGGCAACCATGGATACTCAAGGTCATCTCATCGACCCCTCTTGATAGTACGGCATTTAACCTATAATCCGGTCACTCAACTCTAATCTCCTTGTGACCGGCAAAACAGAAAAACCCTATCAAGATACCTTTGCCTTGAGCCATCCATATGTATACCACTTCGTCCATCATTCCATTCCTTATTATGACTACAACCACAATTATCTCAACAACGTAGTTAGTCAAAAATAAGGGTCGTCATTAATTACCAAAACACTAAAGCGGGCCTAGATGCTTCAGCAAGCCAATGGTGATATTAGCAATACCACCTTCATCATCGTCATCATCATCATCGGAGATGTAGTATTGGCCAATGTGAGCATGTCCCTTGTTGTATGGTTTCTTGTAGGGCTTTGTCTTGTTATTGTACTTTTCATTTTTCTTGCCCTTGCCATTCAATTTTGGACAATCGGCAATCATGTGTCCTTGTTCATGACACTTATAGCATCTTCTACTTGTTCTTCTAGCTTTTGCCTTGTCAAAGCTTCTTTTGGTGAAACCATTCTTGATCATGTATTTGCCAAATTTCTTGACAAATAAGGCAAATTCTTCATCTTCTTCTTCATCTTCATCATCATCATCATCATCATGAGTCTTCTTGGCTTTGAGCACCAAGTCCTTCTTGCTTGTGCTCTCTTCTCCTATGAGCACATTCACTCTTTTGCCCTCGTCATCACGACTCTTGTGGGCATTTATTCTTCCAATGACTTCATCCGTTGTGAAGCTCTCGAAACCATCCTTCTCCCCAATGATGGTGCAAAGTGTGGAGTTCCACATCCTAAGAGCCATGAGGAGCTTATAGTTGACTTTCTTATCTTTGATGTTATCACCATAGGATCTTCTCTCATTTACAATGTCCATGAGCCTATCATGAGTTTGTTGAGGCTCTTCCCCCTTATTCATCACGAAGAAGTTGAATTGATTCTTGAGAACTTGAAGTTTTGACTTCTTAACAACATGTACTCCCTCATGGGAACATATAAGCTTCTTTCACATTTTCTGGGCATTCTCAATTCCGGCAACTCTTCAATATTCCTTAGGATTCAAGGAGGAGAGAATGTCCGACACCGCTTGAGCATTGCGATGTATGTTGAGTTGGTCCATAGTTATAGGATTGTCCTTGTCTTCCAAGATGTATCCTTTCTCCACAATTTCCCAAATTGGTGGACCAATTGACATGAGGTACATCTTCATGCAATGCTTGTACCAACTAAAATCTTTGCCTTCAAAGTAAGGCAATCATCCACTTCCACTTCCATGGATATTTGCCACATCGGCATAGTTGAAAGGGATGGATGCATGCAACTCATTTCTCTTACTTGTTGAAGTGGAATCTTGAGTCTTGTCACCTTCTCTCGGCTTCGATATCTTTTAATCTTCAAGCTTTCAAGCCTTATAGAAGATTTAGGCTCTAATACCAATTGAAAGTTGTCTAGAGGGGGGGGGGGGGTGAATAGGCAATCTAAAAATAATCCTGAAAAAGCACTAAAGGATAATCAAATAACCATAAGTAACGGAACTTCCGTCGGGATCGACGGAACTTCCGTCGCCTTCTCACTACCCTTCCTCTAAGCAATGAACAATGCGGATAACAAAGAGAAGGAAACACTAGCTTGGTAGAAGTGAAGCTAATATAATGTAAGCCTAGAATTCTTGAATGAAGACTAGCTACACAATTAACAAATGATACATGATGAGGACATCACTCCTAAGGATATATGCAACACTCCTCCAATTTTGGACTTGCAAGGTCCAATGACTAGAGCTCGTGCACGACGACTAAATTTAGAGGTGAGCTCGTTCCTACATTCTTCATTATATGTCACTTTTGAGAATGGTTTGCTACCTAATGATTATATTATAGTTAGGAACCATGGAGAGGACTAGGAGATGATGGGAGAAGGACTTGGAGACGTGGAGGACCAACAAGGACGTGGGAGCCAAGGTGGAGGCCCAACCAAAACCGACTTCGAGTCTGTTTCGGGGCTCAGGACTAGTCTACACTAAAATGGATGCCCAAGACACATACGGACTCGGATTTGGACGTTCTACATATGCACGGAAAGATAAGAAGAAGACCTTTCCAATGCCGCTGGTCTCATATCAAAATTCGTCCGGAATCATCGGGAATCGTCGAAACAAGAGAGAGTCCAGAATCTGTTTTGGTGTTGTGTCGCCTATTTTTGGCCTTTGGGCTTTGTATCTAGTTGAGCCCAAGTAGGGGTGCGTCCAGAGGGTCTTGCACGACCCTAGGGTCTTCATATACAGCCGCCATCGCACCATTAGGGTTTGGGTTTTGCTTAGATTATTCTGTTCATAACAGTTTCGCCATCATCACGGTTTGTGAGACCCCAACTTTATGAGGTTCATAATACATCTGCAATTGTGTTGCTTTCTTCTTTGTTCTTGCTTGTGTTCTTGATTCGCAGGCAGGGATTAGCCTTCTCGGCGAGGTCAATCGTTTTAGGACGGTTGATAACCAGAGGAGATGTCGTGCTGCGATTGCGGGGTTTAGAACGTGCTGTTCTGAAGCCGGATCGATTTGTGTGTTGCCTCCGACCAAATCAACGTATCCAGAACCTTTCGGAAGATCGGGAACCCTTGTCCATATCAAGTGGTAATCAGAGCTTCAGGTGCACCGTCAGGTTCATACTACCCTTAGTTAATTTCGTTTTGTGTTCATCCTATCGTCCACAGAAAAGCCCAAAAAATTTTTTCCCTCCGCCCATAACCATGTGTTTAGCCTTTGCATATTTCAATTTCAGAGTCCGTAGTGTTGAGTTTGTGCCCTAGTTCTTGTTTAGTCGCTGGTTTAGTTTGTGTTTTTGTCGTCAGTAGTGTTTCCCTTGCAACCCTAGCCGCCACCCCCTTCACCATCCTCTGCTTTGTTGGCTTTTTGTGCTAGGGTTGATTGATCGACACACCTAGCCTAGTCCCACCCTAATCCCACCCTGAACACACCATCAACACCCCGAACCAATCCCCACAATTTCCACTTTCCGCTGCATCCACGCCGCCAAAAAAAATCTTACCCGATTCCAAACTCGACCCCTAACCGACTCGGGTTTCTGGAAAACCGACTCCGACCCCCCTTCGGTAAAACGGGCATAATTTTTTGCTCGGTTGTCCGTTTTGGCTGAAATTTTTACAGGAGATTCTTGACTCAAAGTTGAGGTGACCCACACTAGTGTGCCCTCGTTAAAAAATTCAAAAAAAATCGGGAAGATAAAGAAAAAATTGATTTAAGTTTACACCCGACGTTTCCTGCAACTTCAAGATTTTCTGTAGGCCATATCCTACCTCTGTTTGAACTGAAATTTTTTGTGGAGTCTCCTCCATTGTTAGTGAGTTGGAGAAAAATATCAAAAAAATAAAATAAAAACAAAGAAATTTGGGATTTGTACTAGTGCTACATCTAGCGCCCTGAAATTTCTGGATTTGGCTGTTTTGCACTTAGCCCCCTGTTATCGCCTGTTGTGCCTTTGTCTCCTTGTTTCTACTTTGCTATCACTACTGTTCTAGGATATACTTAGACTAGCAACTAGGGACAAGTTACTTGGGCACTTATTCAGCTTTACTATCTTTTTTTGATTTGTGTGCCACTCACATATATATATATATATATTTGGCCTTCCTAGCTCTACATATTTCTTCTGGACAGCACACAGGTTATTTTGTGACCCTTGAAATCATGGAACACATCTCTCTGGTATCCTTTGCTTTGCTTTTCAAAACTTTGTAAGAGCTTTGTAAGGAGTTTCCTTTTGTTGTGTTGAGAGGCACCACTGCTTAGCTGTTTTATAGGGATAACCTTCACTGTTTGTTTCCTGTTTTGGTGTTTGTGATGGCAGGAAGTGACGATGGAGAGATGGCTTCACCCTCACAATTTGCTGAGTGCGTGAGCCAAGAGCAGCTCTAGAAGGCTTTGCAGGCTGCTCAGAGTGATTTGGCAGAGACGATCACCAGAGCCATTACTGATGCGGTCAGCAAGCTTCACATTGGAGAAAGCATCGAGCGGTTAGAGAAGCGGGTCTCTAAGTTAACCGATCAGGTTGTTACATTGGAGACCGCTCCTAAACCCAATAATACAAACACCAATAACAACAACAATGATGTTGAAGACGTCCATGATGAAGACACGGTGTATAAGGCTGATGGCACCGTGGATAGGTCAGCTACAAGGACCGCACGATTACGACGTCGTTTGCAACATAATAGTCAAGGTATGGGTGGTTTCCATAACTACAACCATCGTCCACACGGTAACTATGCTCCAGATGATCCGTATGCTAAAATTAAGTTTTCAATTCCTTCGTTTTCGGGTCAGTATGATGGTGATGTTTATCTTGATTGGGAGATGACTGCAGAACAAAAATTTAATGCCCACCTTGTTCCTGAACAACATAGAGTTAGACAAGCTACTAGTGAGTTTAAGGACTTTGCTATTTTTTGGTGGAGTGGTCTAGCTGCTGAAACTGATTTGCCTACTACTTGGGAAGAACTTAAGGTAGCAACGTGTGATCGTTTTGTTCCCCCTTCTTTTTATAGAGAGATTCGTAATAAATTGCAACGTTTAGACCAAGGAGATAAAACTGTTCAGGAGTATTTTAGTGAGCTTCAGAAGGGTTTGATTCGTTGTGCTGTAGTTGAAAAAGTAGAGGATCAAATTTGTCGCTTTTATTCTGGTTTAAGAAAAGAAATTCAGGACATCCTTGATTATAAAGGATATTATACCCTCACCCAGTGTTTCCAGTATGCTATGCTTGCAAAGAAAGAATCACAGGGACTTTTCCAGGCTTTTGAGGAGTACAGCAAGTCAAGGAACTCCTACCCCCCACGCTCGACGGGGACTTCGGGGCTGCCCAGGCCATCTTTCCGGCCGCCCCCACCAGCAGCTACCAAGGGAACCAGTGTTGTTTCTGCAGCCCCAAGATCAGCCCCTGCACCTTCTATGCGCTCAGGTAAACTTTCTGTGCAGGTACCAGCTAGTAGTGCCTCCTCTGTTGCTTCGACAGGGCGCACTACAGGGATTCAGTGCCACCGCTGCCATGAACTTGGTCATGTGCAGAAAGATTGTCCAAGTAGGCGGGCATATGTGGCGACGGACGATGGCGGTTACATGAGCACCTCCGATGTGGAGGATGAGGAGGAGGACATCACTGCCACCGGCAGTGACCTCGTCCTTAGAGGCAGAGACATCACAGGATACATGAACATTATTGTTCAACGTGTCCTTAGCACACAAGTTCATCAGCCCGAGACAATGCAGCGCCACAACTTGTTCCAGATTTTCTTCGTCATCAAGAACCGCCGAGCACGTGTCATCATTGATGGAGGGAGCTGCAGTAACTTGGTGAGTTCTGATGTGGTCAACAAGCTTGCTTTGACCACACGTCCACATCCACATCCGTACTACATTCAGTGGTTAAACAACTCTGGCAAAGCTAAGGTAATACAAACTTGTAGAGTTCCTTTTTCCATTGGTTCTTATGTGGATTCTGTTGATTGTGATGTCGTACCCATGCAAGCATGTTCACTTTTATTGGGTAGACCTTGGGAATTTGATAATGATGTTGTACACCATGGTAGAAGTAATAAGTACACTTTTATGCATAAAGGAACTAAAATTACTTTGTTACCAATGACCCCTGCTGAAATTGTACAAGCTGATTTAGAAAGAGCTGCTAGTTTGAAAAATAAAGGTCCTGAAATTCAGTAACCTGTTAATTCTAATTCTACACCTAGTAATGTTAATGATTCTTCAAGTTCTAAGGGTGCTGGAATTAAATTACAAGGTCGTTCATGTCTTGCAACAAAATCTGAGCTTGCTGAAATTTCTGATAATGATGATATTTGCTATGCTTTGATATGCAAAGAAGCTTTGTTTTCGCTTGATGATATTGCTTCTAGTGCTGTGTCTCCTGCTGTCACTAACCTTTTGCAGGAGTATGAGGATGTTTTTCCAGCTGAGATACCCCCGGGATTGCCACCTTTGAGAGGGATTGAGCATCAAATTGATTTGATTCCAGGTGTTACTTTGCCAAACCGTGCTGCTTATAGGACCAACCCTGAGGAGACTAAGGAGATACAACGACAAGTTCAAGACCTTTTGGATCGTGGGTATGTTCGTCAATCACTTAGTCCTTGTGCTGTTTCTGTACTTTTGGTTCCTAAGAAAGATGGTACTTGGCGTATGTGTGTAGATTGTAGAGCCATTAATAATATTACTATTAGGTATCGTCATCCTATTCCTAGGCTAGACGACATGCTTGATGAGTTATGTGGTGCTATAATTTTCACTAAAATTGATTTGCGTAGTGACTACCATCAAATTAGAATGAAACTTGGAGACGAATGGAAAACAGCTTTCAAAACCAAATTTGGATTATATGAGTGGTTAGTAATGCCTTTTGCGTTAACTAATGCACCTAGTACTTTCATGCGCTTGATGAATGAGGTTTTAAGAGCTTTCATTGGCAAATTTGTGATAGTTTACTTTGATGATATCTTGATTTATAGCAAATCTATAGATGAACATATGAATCATTTGTGTGTTGTTTTTGATGCTTTACGAGATGCACGTTTATTTGGTAACCTTGAGAAGTGCATCTTTTGCACGGATCGAGTCTCTTTTCTTAGCTATGTTGTGACTCCACAGGGAATTGAGGTGGATGAGGCGAAGATTGAAGCCATAAAGAGCTGGCCTGTACCAAAAACTATCACACAGGTGAGGAGTTTTCTTGGTCTTGCAGGTTTCTACCGTCGCTTTGTCAAAGATTTCAGCACCATTGCTGCACTTTTACATGAGTTGACAAAGAAGGGCATTGATTTCCATTGGGGTAAGGTACATCATGAGTCTTTTGATGCTTTGAAGGATAAACTTACACATGCACCATTGCTGCAATTACCTAATTTTGATAAGATTTTTGAGCTTGAATGTGATACTAGTGGTATAGGCATTGGTGGTGTTTTGATGCAAGATAGTAAACCTATTGCATACTTTAGTGAGAAAATTACTGGGCCTGTTTTGAATTACTCCACGTATGATAAGGAATTGTATGCACTTGTACGTTGTTTAGAGACGTGGCGTCATTATTTGTTGCCCAAAGAATTTGTTATTCATTCTGATCATGAATCACTTAAGTATATTCGTTCTCAATGTAATTTGAACCATAAACATGCTAAATGGATTGAATTTATTGAGTCTTTTCCTTACATTATTAAACATAAGAAAGGGCAGGATAATGTGATCGCTGATGCTTTATCTAGGCGCTATACTTTATTGTCTCAACTTGATTGTAGAATTTTTGGACTTGAGGCAATTAAAGAACAATATGCTGCTGATGTTGATTTTAAGGATGTATTGCTGCATTGTAAAGAAGGTCATGCATGGAATAAATTTGTGTTGAATGATGGATTCTTGTTTAGAGCTAACCGTCTATGCATTCCAGTTGGTTCCGTTCGTCTTTTGTTGTTACAGGAGGCGCATGGAGGTGGATTGATGGGTCATTTTGGTGCCAAGAAGACGGAGGATATTTTGGCCACACACTTCTTTTGGCCAAGGATGAGGAAAGATGTTGAGCGCTTTGTTGCTCGCTGCACTACATGTCAAAAAGCTAAGTCTCGCTTGAATCCACATGGTTTATACATGCCACATCCTGTTCCTTCTATTCCTTGGGCGGATATTTCTATGGACTTTGTTTTAGGACTGCCTAGGACTAAGAGGGGGAGTGATAGTATTTTTGTTGTTGTGGATAGATTTTCTAAGATGGCACACTTTATACCATGTCATAAGACTGATGATGCTAGTTATATTACTGATCTCTTTTTCAAAGAAATTGTTCGTTTGCATGGTATGCCTTCTACTATTGTTTCAGATCGTGATGCAAAATTCTTGAGTCACTTTTGGCGCACGCTTTGGAATAAGTTGGGTACAAAGTTGTTGTTTTCTACAACTTGTCACCCACAAACTGATGGACAAACTGAGATGGTGAACCGCACTTTGGGTACTATGTTGAGAGCTATTTTGAAGAAAAATTTGAAGCAATGGGAAGAATGTTTGCCTCATGTTGAGTTTGCATATAATCGGGCAACACATTCTACTACCAAGGTAAGTCCTTTCAAAGTAGTGTATGGTTTTGATCCCCGTACTCCACTTGATATACTTCCTCTATCTATTCATGAGAGAGTTCATGTTGATGCTAAGGAACGTGCTGAATTTATTTTAAAAATGCATGAGACCACTAGACTTAGCATTGAAAAGATGAATGACAAGTATAAAATTGCTGGTAGTAAAGGTAGAAAAGAAGTAAAACTTGATGTAGGAGATTTAGTATGGTTACACTTGAGAAAAGATAGATTTCCAGATTTGAGAAAGTCTAAATTAATGCCTAGAGTTGATGGTCCTTTCAAAATAATTGAGAAGATTAATGATAATTCATACAAACTTGAGTTGTCTCCCGAGTTCGGGGTTAGTCCTACTTTTAACATTTCAGATTTGAAACCATACTTGGGAGAAGAGAATGAGCTTGAGTCGAGGACGACTCCATTTCAAGAGGGGGAGGATGATGAGGACATCACTCCTAAGGATATATGCAACACTCCTCCAATTTTGGACTTGCAAGGTCCAATGACTAGAGCTCGTGCACGACGACTAAATTTAGAGGTGAGCTCGTTCCTACATTCTTCATTATATGTCACTTTTAAGAATGGTTTGCTACCTAATGATTATATTATAATTAGGAACCATGGAGAGGAACAGGAGATGATGGGAGAAGGACTTGGAGACGTGGAGGACCAACAAGGACGTGGGAGCCAAGGTGGAGGCCCAACCAAAACCGACTTCGAGTCTGTTTCGGGGCTCAGGACTAGTCTGCACTAAAACGGATGCCCAAGACACATACGGACTCGGATTTGGACGTTCTACATATGCACGGAAAGATAAGAAGAAGAACTTTCCAATGCCGCCGGTCTCATATCAAAATTCGTCCGGAATCATCGAGAATCATCGAAACAAGAGAGAGTCCAGAATCTGTTTCGGTGCTGTGTCGCCTGTTTTTGGCCTTTGGGTTTTGTATCTAGTTGAGCCCAAGTAGGGGTGCGTCCAGAGGGTCTTGCACGACCCTAGGGTCTTCATATACAGCCGTCGTCGCACCATTAGGGTTTGGGTTTTGTTTAGATTATTCTGTTCATAACAGTTTCGCCGACATCACGGTTTGTGAGACCCCAACTTCGTGAGATTCATAATACATCTGCAATTGTGTTGCTTTCTTCTTTGTTCTTGCTTGTGTTCTTGATTCGCAGGCAGGGATTAGCCTTCTCGGTGAGGTCAATCGTTTTAGGACGGTTGATAACCAGAGGAGATGTCGTGCTGCGATTGCGGGGTTTAGAACGTGCTGTTCTGAAGCCGGATCGATTTGTGTGTCGCCTCCGACCAAATCAACGTATCCAGAACCTTTTGGAAGATCGGGAACCCTTGTCCACATCAATACAAGCACAATAATATGAAAGAAATAAACAAGAACAAATATAAGAGTGGGAAAGTAAAGAGAGACACAAGAATTAACCCGAGGTTCGGCAACCACACTAAGTAGTCCCTACGTCCTTGTTGAGGAGCCACACAAAGTGGCCAGGTCTCTCTCAACCCTTTTCTCACCACACAAAGTTGGGAGTTCAAGGGTGACACCTAGCCGTCTAGGAGACCAAGTCTCCAAGAGTAACAAGCAAATCAAATCTTGATGGGGAGGGAAAGATGTGCTCAAGCTTTTAAGTGGATGGATTCAATTGTTTTGTGTTTAGATCTCTCTCACTTGGATTGGAATCTCAAGAACAAGTCTAGGAGTAAGAGAGGAGAGCTCTAGCTGAGGAGTGAGTGAAATGGCAAAGAATCCAACCCTTCCCATGGGGGAAGGGGTACTCTATTTATAGTGAGAGCTCAAAAACTAGTCGTTAGTGCATTTTTTGGGTCTGACGGAACTTTCGTGGTTACCCATGGAACTTCCGTCAATTCAAATTTAGCCGTTGTAAAGCACTGTCAGAGAGCAAAATATGCTATGACAGAACTTCCGTCAAAAGGTGACGGAACTTCCGTCACTCTCGGTTTGATGAGAAGGAAAGGAGACTCACAAAACTTCCATGAGAGCCACGGAGGTTCTTGGAGACGGAACTTCCGTCGTGGGGTGACGGAACTTCCATCACTCTCGGGTGTGCAGAAGGTAGAAACCCGACGCTGACGGAACTTCCATCACTAGGTGACGGAACTTCTGTCAAAAGGTGACGGAACTTCCGTCACTCTCGGTTTGACGAGAAGGAAAGGAAACTCACAGAACTTCCGTGAGAGCCACGGAGGTTCTTGGAGACGAAACTTCCATCGTGGGGTGACAGAACTTCCGTCACTCTCGGTTACACTGGAAGGAGGCTCACAAAACTTCCGTGAGAGCCACGGAGGTTCTTGGAGACGAAACTTCCATCATGGGGTGACAGAACTTCCGTCACTCTCGGGTGTGCAGAAGGTAGAAACCCGATGCTGATGGAACTTCCGTCACTAGGTGACGGAACTTCCATCACTCTTGGGTTAACATCAAGGCCAGACCCGACGCTGACGGAACTTCCGTGAGAGGACTCACGGAACTTCCGTCACTCTCTGTCTTGCTAAGTAAAAGGTTGATTCTTAGGCTTTGTTGGCTAGGTTTTCAAACGAATTGATTTAGAGATTGAGCACAATGTTTCCCTTACTAGCAAGATAAGTTTTACCCCTCTTAATAGTTCGGCATATCTATGACTGAAAACAAAAAGCATAAAAGCTAAACTTGAACCGCTATGAGCCATTTTCTTTTCACTTTTATTAAGGGATAGACTTTCTCACATTAGTGGGTAATTAACTTTTCTCTTGATGATCTACACATTTTCTTTAAAGCATGTTAGTACAAATTTAATCTTTTGTCATTAATCACCAAAATCCACTAGGTGGCCTAGATGCATCTTCAAATATATCATCACGTTCGCGCCTCGGTCGGCTATAAAGGGACAAGCGCTAGCTGATTTCATTGCTGAGTGGACAGAGATTCAAAACCCACCTACTGCACAAGACATCGAGTATTGCAAAATGTACTTCAATGGGTCTCTTCAATTACAAGGAGCTCGTGCGGGAGTCGTATTTATCTCACCCACTGGAGAGAAGCTTTGATATGTTCTTCAGGTGATGTTTCGCGCGTCCAACAACGCTGTGGAATATGAAGCCCTTCTTCACGATCTGCGCATTATTGCATCACTCGGCATCAAGCGCCTTGACATCTTTGATGACTCGGCTTTGGTCATTAATCAGGTCACTAAGGATTGGAACTATGTGGATGCCAATATGAGTGCTTACTGTCAAGAAGTAAGGAAGCTCGAAGACAAATTCGATGGATTGAAGTTCACGCATGTTCTTCGAGACAATAACCAAGCGGCTGATGAATTGGCTAAAATGGGATCATCCCGGCCTATGGTCCCGTCAGGTGTTTTCTTACACACTCTGGATTTCCCCATGATTTCTCCTCGGTCGGATGTATTAATGAGTGACGTTATTGATCTCGTTGGTAACGACAACATGGAGACCGATTGGCGCGACCCGCTCATCCAATATTTGGATAAGGAAACGCTGCCTTCGGATCATAATGAGCAACAGAGGTTGGAGACCCGATGCCGAGGGTATTTGTTAGTGGGAGACCAACTCTATAAAAGAGAAGGTTCAAACATCTTGATGAGATGCATCTCGATACCAAAAGGCCAGAAGTTGGTAGAAGAAATTCATTTCGGGATATGTGGCAATCATGCAGCTTTCAAGACTTTGGTCGGCAAAGCTTTCCGGCAAGGGTTTTATTGGCCCATGATGGTTGAAGATGCACACCGGATCGCTCGGACGTGTGAAGGTTGTCAATTCTTCGCTCAACAAACGCATGTGCCTTTACAACAATTTCAGATGACTTGACCCTTTGGTGTTTGAGGGCTCGATATTGTCGGTCCTTTTAAAAAGGTGCCAGGCGGGTTCACTTATCTATTTGTTGCTATTAACAAATTCACTAAGTGGATTGAAGCAAAGCCGGTCGGCAAGATTATGTCGAAGAAGGCTATCGAGTTTGTCAAGGATGTCTTCACTCGGTTTGGGGTTCCCCATGATATCATTACCGATAATGGCACTCAATTCACTTCAGTGGAGTTCCGTGACTTTGCCGATGAGATGGGAATAAAAATCTACTTTGCATTAGTGGCTCATCCTCAAAGCAATGGGCAGGTCGAACGGGCCAATGGTATGATTCTTCAAGGATGGAAACCTCGGATATTCGACAGGTTTAAGCCTTATGCCGGTCGGTGGGTCAAAGAATTGCCTTCAGTTCTTTGGGGGCTTTGCACAAACACCAGTCGAGCAACTAGTCAGTCATCTTTCTCATTGATCTACGGCTCAGAGGCTATGTTGCCGACCGAAGTCAGCCTTGTTTCGGTACGAGTTCAGGCGTATGATAAACAGCTTTCTGAGGAGAATCGAGAGATTGATTTGATTGCAGTAGAGGAGTTGCGTGATCGCGCTCTGTTTCGGTCGACACTTTACCAACAAGGCTTACATCATTATTATGATAAAAATATACGTAATCGCCACTTCCAAGTTGGAGATTTAGTGCTTCGCCGAGTGCAGTCAACGAAGAACCAGCATAAGCTTTCTCCAAAGTGGGAAGGACCATATGTTGTGAAGGAAGTTACTCGCTCGAGGGCTTACCGACTGATGTATGAAGACGACGATGATATACCAAATTCTTGGAACATAAATCAGCTATGTCGTTTCTATACTTCATTATTCCTTTGTATACTTATACATTATTCATGAATGAAACTTTGGTCTTTTTGATGAAAGATTTTTTTGATGATTTTTATTCTATATTGTCTCGATTCCTTAATTTATTTTATTAAACAATCGAGCTAGGGGGCTAGTAATAATGTCCCATCTCAGTCTAACCGTATTTTGGGTTTGGACTACTTTCTGACCGATTCCTTCTTTTTGAATACGGTCTTCATTTTCTTAGTCTAACGTCTATACATTATGGTTATATACTTTACACTACACATCAGACTACCACTACACTAAACCCAAAGCCAAAGTGTGAGAGGTCATGTGTCGATTGGTCGACTTTGTTTGTTACGTGGTTACGAGTCACAACCTAAAATGTTAAGGCAGACCGATACAATTTGAGTTTCTCAATGACAGAAACATACTTATGACATTTTTATCAATCTTTTAAAGATGATAAGCAAGAAACTAGTTTACATACAGGTAATATTGTTTCATTTTATAGATATTGCTAATGATCTATAATAATACTGGATTTACAGCTCCTTTGAAGGAGAGGAAGATTCAGCTCGTAGCTCAACCTCAGGAGTTGCTGGAGGAGTAGGCACGGTCGGATTGATCTCTATATTGTCAACCAAAGCTCGGGAAGTCTCCAACATGGAATCCAAGAGCAACTGGCATTGGTCATCAGTCAAGTCTGGGTTGAAGCCCTCCTTGATCTTGTCCAATGGCAGAGCGGGAGACCAAGATTGGCAAATAGCCAGAACTTGACTCCCGGCTTCGGTCGCCACTCGTCGAGTGTTATGAGCAATATCTTCCGACGCATGCTCCAAGAAGTACTCCAAGGAATGGCTAGACTGCTCCACTCGGTCGGCATGAACATAGTCCATTGCCTTTCGAGCGGTGTAAGATAGAGCTACGAGTGATTATTCCTGGTCAGTATGATCAAAAGAGGAATCAAGCAGATGTGAGAAATAACAAAGGGCTTACTGACAAGTTTACATTTGAACGATTTGGAGGTGCTTTTAGCTTCCTCTATCTTGGCGTCAACCTCCTTCAGCTCCTTTTGCAGCCGAGTGATCTTGGCCTTCTGGTCCTCGACCAACTTGGAGAGATTTTCCTTCTCAGTATTCAAGGCATTTACAAACCTTTGCTGATTGGAAGTCAACTACTCCAGGTCGTCAACTTTCTGGTCACAAGCTAAAAGACAAATATTTGAATCTTTAGCGCTAGAGTGATTGGTTGGTTATTTAAACACATGTGGTGAGTGATCTTACCAGCTAAATCTTCTCGGCCTTGGTTTAAGGCCTTGGTCATTTCTCTTTGGTCGGTCTGCAGCTTTTCAATCTCCTTCTGTGCTTTGGCAAGCTGCTGACCGGTGACTAGCAAAACACCAGCAAAGTGTTAGTCTTATTTAAAGACTTGAAGACCAAAGAGTTTTAGGACATACCAAAAGTCTTGGCTTCAAGGTATTCCATCCTAGTATGTTTTCTCTCTACGAGAGCATACATTTTCTATATACAAAAAGGGGTTAAGCTTAAAGGCAAGATTAAGACAAAGCAAAAGCAGAGTATTGAAGTACCTTGCTAGCTTCTCGATGTTGATGCATGATTTCCACATCCTCCACCTTGGGCCGACCGAGTAAATCTGCAGATAATGTCGCCTTACCTTTGTAAGAGGTGACGGGATGACGGCAGGAGCAGGTTGGGGTACAAGCGCCGGAATAGGGGCAGGAATTGCCTTGTCAACTGGCTTATCCACCTCGGTCGACGTGTTTGATGACTTGCCGACCGACTTGGGCAGATCAGTTGGGCGAGGAGGAGGTCCAGATCGAGTGTCTCCGGACTCTTGGGCACTCTGAGAATCACTCGCCCGACTACTGCCAAAATGAATATGGAAGAGTTTAAGATGTGTTACGGATGGCAATAAGAGACAAGGAGCATAAGGTTAAAGAATTAACCTAGGAGCCTTCTTGAACTTGATTCGGCACAACCTCTTCTTCGAAGAAGTCGACTGAGAATCAGTCTCCTTCCTCTTCTGGGCAGATTTTTCTGCCTTGTCGGTCTGATCCACCCTCCCAGCATCACTCTGAGTTTGACTCGTGGGCTCCGACTGGCTTGAAGGTCGGTCGGAGGGAGTGGGGGTGAGATGACCAGCATCAGCAGACGGCAACTCTTCATCGTCATCCTGATCTCCTATATATTGCCGTCGGCGCCCAACGGTCTGCTTTACTCGCCGACTGGGGGGAGTCAGGGTGGAGACCGGGTCAGGACGAGCACCTGCAGAAGAGCTTGAGCCTCCAGTGCCGGTCTGCTGCATCTTCTCAACATAGTGCGGTCCCTCGAAATCGGTCAGAGAGAGCGGAGGATGAGAAATATAAGTATCCAAAACCTACACAAGAATCAAAATATCAAGCAGGGCATCAAGACAAGAACATAAAGGATTGCTCAAAGCAGACTGAGGCTTACTCGGGCCCGTATAGTGCCCTTGTTATACGCCTTCTTGATCAGCGAGTCATCCTGAAGGATATCTCCTTCAAACATTTTTGACAGGCATTTTTTACGGAGCTCACCATTCGGCGGGTCAGGCACCTCCCTGGTTTCATCATTATTGACGTAGTTCCACGCCGGGTGACTCTGTAGCTTCAGGGGCTGCACTCTGCGTATTATGAACCTCTTAGCGATGGTAATTCTGTCAATACCTTCAGCCTTCAAGTCGGCTATCTTTTTTAGCAGAGTGACCACCTGAGGATCGGTCGGATTGGGCTTCTCTGTCTATTGTGCCAGAGGAATCGCCTTGGCACAGGTGAAATCGGCAAGAACAGGGGGAGGGTTGTCACAATAAAATCACTCATCCTTCCAGTTCTTGTTCCCGGTCTTCAATGGCACATTGATGTAGGCCTCCTTCGTGTGCAACTGGAAGCCAACGCCGCCTATAGCTACTTGATTGTCCTTGGTTGGCAGTGGACGGAGGACAAACAGATGGCGGAATAAATTGAAATGGGGAAGGATTCCTAGAAATGCTTCGCACATGTGCACAAAGATGGTGATGTGAAGGATGGAATTGGGATTGAGGTTGACAAGCTCAATCCCATAAAAGAAAAGGAGCCCGCGCAAGAAGCTGCAACAGGGGACTCCAAAGCCATGCTCGAAGAACGAGCGGAATACAACTATTTGTTTATGAATAGGGATGGGGCAAGATTCACGGGGTACCTTCCAGTCGATCCGCACTTGCTCTGGAAGGATGTCGTCGACCACCATCTGATTCATATCGACCTGGGAGAGGTTGCTCTTTGAGAACTCCCAAAGCTGCTCCGGGATGTCGATCTCTGATGAGGAGGACGCGGCGGCGGCAGTGGGAGTGGCAGGGATCGAGGTGGAAACCTTCTTGCGACCCATGGCGATGATTGTTTTGGGCGTGGCGGATCAAATGCTGAACCCTAGCAAAGGTTTGGGGGCTAAGCGCGGCGAGATCTGCGGCGTCCGGAAGTGACGGTGCTAACCCTAGCTAGAAAGTTGAGGAGTCGAGAACAGAGGAGGCGCGAGGAAGACGAAGGGTTCGTGCGCAAATGCGGCATGGACTAAGAGTTAACTCGACGCTACCTTTTATACTCCGGCTTTTTGACCTAAGGGTCCCATGGGCTGGGGTGGACCGTACAGTGATGACGATTTTTTGCTTAAGCAAAGATTAATTAAGGGCCTTAAAATATGATTAGGTCCTAAAGACCTTGAGAAATAAAGCTCGGGGGCTTCTTTGATGAGAAGCATTTGAAAAATATTTAACCATATCTATATGATTTGATGATCGTGTAGCAAAGGACTTGATGGTCATGTGGATATAAATTCAAAGGTTATGGTATTGATTGAAGTCAATAACTAAATTATCAAAATTGGACTTATGGATAATTAGAATGAGTAATTATTAGGGAAAGGTTGTATTATGATTGATGTCATTTAGCTTAGTACCATTATATGATTGATGTCATATTGGTCCACATGAATTGAGTATGATTGATATCATAAAATTTAGATCGACCAGTCACTCGGACATGGTGAATGTCACTCGGCCTATTTAATAATCGGTCGGCAAGGCTGAAGCTTTGCAAGATAACTTGCTGGTTTGATGACCAGAGGTCTGTTAGACTCAAGCTTGATGGTTTGAGTAAAATACATACAAAATAATAAGAGCTAATATAATTAGACTTTTGCATTATTTGTTAAGTCTCCAAATTATACAAGAGTCGGGGGCTACACCTGATCAGGTGCACCTAACCGGTGCACCAGATCTATCAGGAACTTCGATAAAGAGGTCTTCCTAATTTATGATCTATATTGAAGATCATTTTTGAGAGTTGAAGCTCAAAATCAGGAAGCACTCGGGGGCTGCTTCGGGATACTTGCTTTACGGGTATCCTCATACAAGACTAAGTCGGTAGCTGACCGGGTACTTCATCAACAAGGAAACCGACCGACTCAATTTGGAGCACAAGGCATGTAGAGATAGACTTTCTATGTAAATCCTAAGGGGTTACGACTAGGACTCTTCATGTTTCCCGCTGCCGACCGGATATATAAGGCGGCGGGGTACCCCCTCATCGAGGGACAATGGACAAGTCTTGTAACATCAATACAATACACAAAACACAGGACGTAGGGTTTTTACTCTCATCGAGAGGGCCCGAACCTGTATAACTCGGCGTATTGTGTTACCATCATTGTTCTTAGTCTCGACGTAGCCCTATACATTTTACTGCCGATCTCAAGCTTCGATAAGACATTAGTCACATTTCATGTTTGTCATTCATCACCAAAACAATCATACCTTGGGGTGACCTCAATGGTCATGAACATTACAATCTCCCCCTTTTTGGTGATGGATGACAACCACTACTTATGATGATCCAAAATGAACGAGTCCTGAAAGAATAAGAAGGAACAAAAGACTCGAACGAAAACAAGGAACCTAACAATGTCAAGTTTAAACCCCTCCCAAGCTTACTCACTATAAGCCATACCCTTGCCTTGAGAGAAGCCAAACCACCATCTCAAGCACTCCCCCTTGCTTATAGCTATCTTGGATGGGTTAGATATTGACTAATTTTTTATATTTTTTTCTTTTACACATGCATGGATACAAAATATTCTAGTCATAAAGGAGTCTTAGTTACCATGCGATACAAGAAAAAAAATAACACACTACAACTACCAAGAACAAACACGAATACCTCTCTCATGAGTAGATATGTCGTTGAGATCCATGTCACTTGTGGTGGACTTCACTTGATCTTCAAGTAAACTCCCAGTCCACCACCACCATCTAGGTCTTGTTCTTGGGCACCCACTTGTACTTCATTGACCTCTCAAGATCAACAATGCACTTAGGCACCCATATGCTCTTGACCTTTTCTTCTTGTTTGGTGGTCCCAAAGCCTTTGCTTTCACCTTGCCATCCTTGTCCCATAGGGCAATCCTTGATGGTATGGCCATCCTTGCAACACCTCTCGCAGTAGTAGTCGTCGGTGAGTAGGGGTTTGATCCATTCGTGGATGGAATCACTTGTCCCGATGATGTCGATGGCGGCGGGATATGAGCCAAGTCCCTGGTAGGAGACATTGTTCATAAGGTTTCTCCCAAGAGTCTCCTTGTGGATGGCTCTACCACTTGTGAGCCTCTCGAAGCCGTCCATCACCATCTTCCTCTCTTCCTTGAGCTTATGATATTCCTTCAAAACAAATGACTCAAAGGAAGAAACCTCGACCGAGGTGGTTAGTTCATCACACATAGTAGAAGCATCACTCTTAGATGAACTAGAGGAGGGAGAGGCAAGGTTCTCAACATTGATGGCCTCGTAAGTAATCTCAAGGGCCTTGTACTTCTCATGAAGCTCTACATGATCACCCTTGAGTTTGTCATAACTCTTGTTTAGGCCTTCATGAGATATGAGAAGGTCCTTGAGCTCACTCTCAAGATCACCAACCCGGTCCATAGCCAACTTACATTCTTTTCTTACCACTTCCAATATTTTGGATTTCTTGACAGCGATGTCACGAGCTTGCTCAAGCATACTCCAAAGCACGGTGTAGGAGCGCTCCTCAACGTTGCTGTCATCGCTGCTCTCATCCTCACTCTCCCTAAGTTGGCTCGTGGCCATGAGGCATATGGGAGGTAGAGGAAGAACTCGTGGAAGTGTGGTCTTGATCATGGCTAGGCTGGCCACTTCATCATCATCACTTGAAGAGGAGGATGCTTCACTTGAGTTGTCGCTTGTCCACTCCCCAATAAGAGTCTTGCATGAGAAATTCTTCTTGAGGTATGTTCCTTTGCCCTTTTCTTTCTTGAAGTACCTCTTCTTCTTGTACTTGGCTTTGGGGTCTCCTTCTTCTTGAGTGGGAGGAGGTCTAGGTGAGGCAACTTGTGCATCATGGATTGCTTGCTCTCTTGAGATATGAGTGTCTTGAATTTGCAATGAGGTGGGAGAATCAATCATATGCTTTCCTGTCTTGGGACTAGAGCTTGGAGTGGATGTGGGGATATTATGTGTAGAACCTTGAGAAGTAGCTTGAGGTGAAGTATGTGGAGAGAGTTGTTGCTCACTTCTCTCTTCATTTTCCTTATGGCTAGGTGGATGCACTCTCATAGAATCTTGGAAGGATGTGGGAGGTGTATCATTAGCATGTTGGGTTGGTTCTTGTACCTCGAAGGATGGGGTTGGATGAGGTAGTGGCGTAGAGGGCTCATTACTATCACCACCATGGAGTAAGACCTCGTCCACGGGCATGTTCCTTAAAGGTTTGCTCGTTGGTTCATCTCCAATGTTCACTTTATGAAATACTAGCCCTTTCTTCTCATTCTCAAACATTGAACCATCCTTATCAAATGTGCACTTGAGTCCCATGTTACAAAATTGACCATTGGTGAACATGGTTGGCTTCCTAGTCATATGTTGAGTGCACTTACTGTCAAGAGTCCAATGTGTACCTCCACTCTTGTAGTTGACCCTGGTGGTAGCCATAAGACAAGCACTAGAGGAAGAAGGGTTAGTATCCAAAGCATTGCTCAATTGACTTGCACTAACCTTATCATAACGAACCATGAGACCATCCTCATAATTAGGGATTCTTGCAATCCCTTTCTGAATTCTCCTTCGTATAGGATGGTGGAGAGCACGATACCTCCATTGTCTATGACCATCCCCCATGTACACATTGTCAAGGTCGATAAAGTAATGGGGAGGATCATAGAGGTTGGTGACATGCTCAAGCACGTGTCCCACTTGTGAGTGGAGCACAAGTATCATCTCCATTGCTCTCTCAATTGAGAGCTCATGCCTTCTATTGATTACCTCCTCAACCAAGAAATCCCTCTCATGAGTTGTGATTTGCATGAGGCACTTATCAATCACTTCATGTGGTGCAATCCTCCATAGTCCCCTGAAAGAATATATCCTACACACAAGATCATAAATGCATAAGAGACTCTCACAAAGGTCATCATTCAGATTTCTCACAAATTCATTAAATTGAAAGAAGTAATCATGTTGGTGAGCTCGACGAAGATGCCAATGTTGATATTTTGGTGGAGGAGGTGGAGGCGTCGGAGCCGTAGTGGTGAGATCGAACATCTCAAATGATCGTGTGAACATTGTGGTCGGTGCTCCCCTTACACCAATGCGTGGTCCGCCCGAAGTGCTTGGAGTAGAACTTGGAATGGCACTTGAGGTAGAGCTTGATGATGCGCTTGATGAAGAGCTTGGTGTAGGTCTTGATCTGAAGGGGTCGTAGAAGTTGTTGCAAGACAATCTTGTGGAGGGATCAAAGAAGTTTGAGCTCAAAACTACTTCTTTCCCTTTGCTTGAAGATGCTTCATTGTTTGTCTTGAACGTCTTCTTCCCCGCCATGCTCGCGGTGATCTCCTCATCCTTGAAGAGCAGCTCAATCACATCCTCGACGGAGAGACTCTTCTCCATGAGAAGGTCAAGGGTGACATAGAAGACCTTGCTGCTCGGAAGCAAGAAGATAATCTTCTCAATTATCACAATCTTGGGAAGCTCGAAAGACGTTGTCCCAATCCTGTCCATGATACCTCGTAAGCGAATAAGAGAGTCAAGTAAGTCCTCATTGTCATTAATATGAAAAGCAAAGAACACCTCAACAAGAGAACCACTAGCATGATCAATAGAAGGCTCATGAACATCATCAATGCTAGTCATGGTAGTAGTGCAAGCAAGATCAAGAGACACATCATTATCAATCATCATATTAGGCACACTAGTAGAGCAACCTATCAAGTCATTGCTAGAAAGATCTAGGCACTCACTAGTACAAGGCACATCCACACCATCATCACAATCATCATACACATGATCATCGGTAAAGGTGTTGGCAAAGTCCACAAGAGTATCCATCAACTCATCCGGAATCATGGCATTTAGGTAGCTTTTAAAGCGATCCTTCCATGTGCCATGACTCGGCCCCAAATAGGATGACATCCTAACTCAATACGATCACTACTCAAGGCGGTTAAGCCTCATAATGAGCACTTGGCTCTGATACCACTTGAAAGGACCGAGTGACCGAGAGGGGGGGTGAATCGGGAACTCGCACTATGTACCAAATTCGCCAATTCCACAAACCGACCACTCAAAACAACTCCTACATAATCCTACTGGTGATCACACTAGCAAGATAATGAACCTATAAAAGGAACAACAACCTAAGCATACTAGTGGATCACACAAAGGCAATACAACTCCTATGTAATCCTAGTGGTGATCACACTAGCAAGATAATAGTCCTATGGAAGGAACAACAAGCTAAGCATACTAGTGGATTACACAAAGGCAATACAACTCTATGCAAGCTAGTTACGAAAGATACACGGAAGCAAATAACTAGTTAGCAGGGAGTTCTACTCAAGCAAAGCTACTAGATCAACAAGCATATAGAAAGCATACAAGCATGAGTAGCACAATACATACTAGGGAGATCAATCAAGCCAAAGCAACTCCTATACATGCTAGTGGTCAAGTATGAAGGCTAAGCACTACTAGAAAGTAAAGGAGCCTATTCATGCAAGTCTACAAGGTAGTCAATTAGAGCAAGGTAAGCACACAAGCATGAATAGCACGGTATGTAAATACGGAAAGTAAAGCATCATAGTATGGAGTAGAGTAAGAGATGGCTCATGATTTTTTTTCCGAGGTCTTGGAAGGATGGCGCCTTCCCCTACTCGTCGTTGGACCACTCCCGCCGGAGTCCTGGTGCCTCCCGCCACCAAGTGGAGTTCTCGCCCACGAGCCCGCAATCACTCCTCGAGTGAAGACATGGTGTGTGTCACCGCTGCACAAAGCACAATCTCGCCGCCCTCGAGAACTTGTCGCACTCCCTGAGTCGACACGGGCGCTCACTATTGATGCCCCTTTCACCAGCGGGATCAAACCGTGTACAAACGTGTGATGGCCTTCACAACCAATCACGATAGGCTTGATCACCGACACCTAACTGGTCTAGGTCTCACCATAGACCAAGAGTAACAACCTAGATCACACCCTCAAGGACACCCTAGCCTTAGATGTGCATCAATGCTCATGTTACTCTCACTAGCACTCTAAAGATATCCAATATCCTCTCCTAGTGCTCCTCTCTTGGCCCTTTGGCTCCCAATAGATGCTCCCAGCAATCCCAATGGCCAAAGGCAGTCTCTAAGACCCCAGCAACGAGTTTATATAGGCTTCCAACCTCAAACTAGTCGTTGCTCCACAAAATAGCCTTCTGGATGTACTGACCGGACAGTCCGGTCATTGTTCAGACCGGACAATCCGGTCTCCATCGGACGGCTCCTCCAGAGCCGTTGCTCTCTGTCTGATGTTTCCTCCATACTGACAGGTCCGTCCTGTCTTCATAAATCTAGGTCCCAACAGAAACTTCTTCTATGTGTTCTGTCACCTCCCCTGATGACCGTACAGTCCGGTCTTCACACCGGACTGTCCGGTTTCTTCTCTCCTTTCTCCAAACAGAGATGTTGTTGATGCTTACTTTTCTGTCCAAACCATCTCTATACAAACCGGACTGTCCGGTCTGCACACCGGACTATATCCGGTCTCTATGGTTCTTCCACCAACAAAATTCCTCGTGTCCAACATCTTCTCTGTAGAGAATTTTCCTCTAATCACCGGACCGTCCGGTCTCCGAGACCTCTCTGTCCGGTCTTTACCTGCAGAAGCTAAAACTCCTCGTCTCCTCTTGACTTTGTTTCTCGTCTTCTTCTAACAACTCCTTGGCTTCTGCACAGTCACCTAGTGTCTGTGATTTCACTGAGCATCCATGCATATCACCGACTAGACATGACTTAAGAGAAATGACCTAGACCCCCTTGATAGTCCAGTTTTTCCTATGGACTCAAAGCCCTAACAACTAGACAAGCGCTCCCAACACTTGCTCCACAGCTTGTCCTCAGCTTTGATTCATCTCCATCAACCCTTGGACTCCATCAAGCTCACAAGCCTCCATGCTTACGGTCATTGTCATCAATCGCCAAAGCAACCATCAATGATCATCATAAGATAGATAAGGTTTCCTACATGCACAACACTCACGTAGATATTAGTCACATTTCATATTTGTCATTCATCACCAAAACAATCACACCTTGGGGTGACCTCAATGGTCATAAACCATATAGCATATCTAAAACTATAAGTCATCGTTTGTACTTGTTGATTGTTCTAAGTCATTAGACGTCGTTGTCAGGGAGTGTTTCACATTCCTGTGACGGAAACACAATAGCTCACACAAAGAATGACAACTTCGGGTATATTTTGGATTTGAAAACTAAGGTTTCAAATGTTATAAATCATGCTATAAGCATGTTTAATTAATTGTAACTTGGAAAATACTTTGCACCTTTTATGTTACTTTTATAAATAGTCGTAGGTTGATTAATAGTGCTTATGTACTGATATAATAGCTCTAAATTATTGGAATTTTTTTTTGAGGAAGCAAAAAGGCGGCCTCCCAAATTATGTAAGGATTCTTTCCCATTTTATTTACAATTGATGATAAAATATTGTCTGATTGAAAGATGTATTTTGAAATATAACTTAATCCTGTCTAATGTATGTCATCTTTAATAATGATAACTATTATCTTGCAGATATTTACCCTGACTTTTGTAACAATGTTTCAAAAGGTGCATGAGGAGAGCAAGCTGAACTCGAGAATGAAAATCTGGTAACCAAGTAGTAGTAGACTGAACATTTAACTTCTCTCATTGTATTTCTATGTTTAGAATATGTCTCTACATGATAGTAAAACAGATCTTACGAAGAACACCTAGATGCATGTGAGATAATGTTGGATGATACCGGGAGGGCGGCTCTTCTAGTTGTTGGGTGAGTTGGATAAGAACAATTATGTGAATGGACTCTGCCATCTATTGTTGTGACATCTAATCCAAGTATAACTTCTATGTCCCTTGTTCTCTTCTGAAGGACCGAGAAAGCGACCAGAGGGGGGGGGGTGAATGGGAGACAAATAAAATTCTCCAAGAGAACTTGGTCTATATCCCAAAAACAACATAGGCCAACCTCTAAATCGATCACCAAGACTACACACACCAACTTGTGGTGTACTAGCCCTAGGAGTGATCAACCACACCAAAGAAACACAGCAAAAACAAAAAGGGAAGACGAAATGCTCAACAATCCAGAACTGAACACTCATCGGCAGTGCCGATCCCTGCCATCGGCAGTGCCGGTCGGCATCGGCAGTGCCGGTGCGTGTCATCGGTAGTACTGGTCCCACCTATCGGCAGTCCCGGTGCGGGATGCTGTCGCACTGGAACCTACAGACTAAACCAATCGGCAGTGCCGGTCCTAGTCATCGGCAGTGCCGGTCGACCCCCGACAGAACAGAAAAACTCTCGGAATCTTGTCAAATCTTCTCCAAAACTAATCAAACAAACTCCAAACGATGCGATTTTTGGACCAGTGAATCCTCATCACATCACGACCCTAATCCTAGGAGATCAACTCAATTGGCTCAAGGAATCATCACGAATTTCAGATCTTGTGCCAAGAACACCAAAAAAGGGGAAACTAGAGAAATCCTTCAAATCGAAGGTGCTAGAGCTATTGACTCGATCAAGGATCCATAGAGGATTGTTCTAGCTCATCCTAGCAACAAGTTTCTCAAGAAATCCGGGCCAAAAACTCGTCCAAAAGTGAGATCGAAAATCACCACGAAAATCCCTCCGAAAATAGGAAAAAGGGAATTTCGGGATTCAAGTAAAGAGGGAAATCTTGAGCACAAAAATACTTCTCATATCATAGAAAGGTGCTTACAAGATTCATAGGTACAAGGCTAGGAAGCCACCCTCTTCCTCCCACTACTTGGAAGAGCAAGAGATGTCTCTCACACACCCACTACTCTCCTCTCAAACATGAAGTCCTCTCCTAGCACATTGAATTGAGTCCCTCTCCCACTAGCCACACCTCTCCTTATATAGGCCTAGGGTCTATTGTCCACATGACCACTCTATCCTTCACCTACATAACACACCCACCTACCATCGGGGGCACAACCGTCCATCTTTTTTCTCATCGCCTGAATACCATCAGACGCTTCATGTCTTTGCTTCATCTCAAAGCAAGCTCCGTGATGGTGCCACGTGCACCACCAACCACCGCCACCGGTTTTGAGGCCCAAATCGGGAAACCGCCTTGCACGCTTCTCAAAGCATGACTTCTCGATGTCGACGCGTGTCACCTTGTCCCGCGATCCTGACCACCGGCAAGTCTCTCTCAGTCCCTGTCCATCGGGCCCCCTTGTCACTTGCACAGGCATCCCATTCGCCTCGACTTGGTCAACACGTCGTCTTCATCACCACCACAATTTTGAGGCTCAACCGCGAAACCATCCGTGCTTCTTGCCTCTCCACGTGTACGGTGTGGATCACCCTTGACTTCACCCGGCATCCCGATCGTCTGGCCCCAAGTCCCCTACTTGTGCCCGATCCTCTCGCCATTGACCGCCAAGTCGACTCCAGTGACCTACACATCATGAGACAAGCAAACACATTTCTCATCTCCTGCAACATCACCAATATCTCCACCAACTACGGTTAGTCATAACCATGATATGCAAACCCATGCAATCCCTGGATTCCCGCATTTCAACTCAAACACCAAATCCACTCAAGTCAATTACTCATCACAAATATAGCAAACCATGGCACATATCCACATGGTTTCTCAATCTCCCCCTTGATGAGTATATTAACAACACCAAATGCACAAAGATTAGAGATTGAAATGCAAAGCCGAATAAGCATATCCAAATGGCCAAACCCAAAGAAAAGGTGAAAACAAGCCATCTAGCAAGTAGGGATCACAAAACCAAGAGTTGGCAAAGAAAGCGACTTGAGACGCAAAGAATGTGAAAAGCGCAAGAAACCGCTCAAGATCATGATATGCTCCCCCTCAATTTATGGTAGGTCTCATGTAGTGCAAAACGGATCATATGAGTTTCTTAGCATTATTTGTGCATGACCCCAAAATTTTCTCCCCCTTTGGCAATGAACTCATCAAAGAGGCAAAAGAACAAGCAAACATGCAATGCATGAAAATGCAAACCTAAGGAGCTTCAACAATTATGCAAACAAGCATTTAACTTTGCTAACCATAACCATAGTGCCATGAAATGTAAAGGCAATAGCTCCAAATCATGCAAAGATCAAAAATAGATAGCAAGGCATAAACACCATGAGCTATACAGGCTAAGCAGAAAGATTGACTACCTTAGATAGAATCAAATTTTGCTTATTATGAGAAAATCTGCCACCACATGTGTAAGTACTCTCATCCAAGGCAAAACAAGCACCAAGTGAATCATAAGAATCTAGCCAGTTTCAATCTCAACAAGGGCAACAAGCACTCGCAGAAAATGAGCTCTACAAACGCTCACATATGCAACAGAGACTCAGTTGATCAAGTGATTATAGTTTATCCTCATGTGTCCTCTTATCCATGTGGAGGGTCGCACGACTGGGTACGGCAAACACCCCGAGGCTTCAAGTCACAATGTTTGGATTTAGCATTATTGAGTAGTTCTTGATCAAAGCACTTAGCAGATTTTTCAAGATTATGCGCAAGACAAAAGAGCATGCCTTTGCGGCAAAAGGAACACATGTTCCCACAATGTTTCATCATGAGCTAAACATTTGCAAAGCCTTCCATTTTGCAAACACAAGGTGCCAAAGCCAAGACATCCTCTAGACTAGCCTCAGTGCAAGTTTCAACAAGGATAAAAGCAATTATACACATGGTGAGCAAGTTTTAGCAAGATTAGATCATAAGGTTCACAAGAAGCTCAGTTTATCTTTAAGATTAGCAAGTTGCTCACATGAGTTTATAACAGGCTATCTAGAAAATCTAAGCATGAGAGATTACCATCATATCCACACAACTTAGCTCAAGCTCAATCATAGCAAAGAGAAATGTAAGAGAGCATAAGAATCAAAGCTCATCTACCAATGCATATATTACATATGAGATGCAATGTGAAAATGGTAAGATACATATATACACGAGAAAACCAACCACCCCTCAAATGATGCCATAGGGATGACAAACACCAAGTTCCCCCCCCAAAAAAAGCATGTCTCGAAGCATCTAGGGGCTTGGTGAGGATATCGGCTAGTTGGTTTTTGGTATCAAAGTATTTGAGCTCAACATCCCCCTTCTCAACATTGTCTCTCAGGAAGTGGAATCGCACATTGATGTGTTTGACCTTACCATGTTGGACTGGGTTTTTGGCTAAGCATATGGCACTGGAGTTATCACACATGAGTGGAACACCCTTAAAAGTCAACCAATAGTCTCTCATGGTAGATACAATCCATAGGATTTGTGAGCAGCAGCTAGCAGCAGCTACATACTCAGCCTCTGTGGTGGATTGGGCAACACTCGACTGTTTACGAGAAGACCAACAGATCAAAGAAGTACCCAAGAAATGGCAAGTACCAGAAGTGCTCTTCCTATCAATTCTACACCCAGCAAAGTCCGCATTCGAATACCCAATAAGATCAAGAGATGAAGATGCAGAGTACCAAAGACCAAACTCAAGGGTGTATTTGAGATACCTGAAGATGCACTTGACAGCCTTGCGATGAGTCACCCTTGGGGAAGCTTGAAAGCGAGCACAAAGACACACCGCAAAGTGTATGTCGGGTCTTGTCACTGTCAGGTACAAGAGGGAGCCAATCATGCTCCTGTACTCTCCTTGATCCACCGCTTCACAGTCTTCATCAGGGTCAAGTGCCGTTGTAGTGGACATTGGTGTAGACAATGGCTTCACATTGACCATATCGAACTTCTTCAGGAGATCCTTCATGTACTTGGCTTGATGTATGAAAGTGCCTTGCTTGCACTGCTTGATTTGAAGCCTAAGAAAGAAGGTGAGCTCTCCCATCATCGATATCTGAAATTCACTTTCCATAGCTTCTTGAAACCTGGATACAAGAGCATGAGAGGAACCACCAAAGATGATATCATCCACGTAAATCTGAACCATTAGAAAGTCATTGCCATGCTTGAGAGTGAACAAGGTTTTATCAACACACCCCATGACATACCCACGCTCTAGCAAGAAGGTCTTAAGCCTAGCATACCATGCCCTAGGTGCTTTCTTTAGCCCGTACAAAGCCTTCTGAAGCTTGTACACACGGTTTGGGTATTTGTGGTGCTCAAAGCTAGGGGGATGCCTCACATACACTTCTTCCTCTATGAAACCATTTAGGAAAGCTCTTGACATCCATTTGATAGAGTCTAATGCCCTTAGAGGCAGTAAATGCAAGCAAG
Source organism: Eleusine coracana subsp. coracana (assembly GCA_032690845.1). Lineage (NCBI taxonomy): Eukaryota > Viridiplantae > Streptophyta > Magnoliopsida > Poales > Poaceae > Eleusine > Eleusine coracana. The sequence goes on from CM064418.1 coordinate 38,329,395, forward strand.
ATCCTAATGGCTTCTATGCGAGTAACAGGAGCAAAGGTTTCACCATAATCTAAGCCCTCCACTTGGCAAAAACCTTGAGCAACTAGCCTAGCCTTGTTTCTCACAACCTCACCATCCTCCCCATGTTTGTTTTTGAATACCCACTTGGTTCCTATGACATTGACATTTTTGAGAGGTTCTACAAGGGTCCAGACTTTGTTTCTCTCAAAGTTTTCCAACTCCTCATACATGGCATTAACCCAATCTTCATCAGATAGTGCGTGTCCAACATCCCGGGGTTCAAAGGTTGCAACAAAGAGAAAATTGGTAAAGCAAGCAAGATGTGCAGACCTTGACCTTGTTGTCCTCTCATAGAGATTATCGATCATCTATTGATGTGGGTGTCGACGTTGAATGTTGTGAGGAGCCTCTCTCTCAGAGTGTACCGCCCCCTCAACCACAGCTGGAGCTCGCTCGACAGCTGCTAAAGTCGATGTAGAAGCTTCTGGACCCTCTGCTGGAGTAGTGGTAGTAGCAGGAATAAGCTCAGATGAGAGATGAAGTGAATCATCATCATCATCATCAAAGCCTTGTAGGTCCTCTTCTACAAAGATGCTCTCCTTCATCTCCTTGTCATCTGCAGACTCAATTACATTCCTTGCACAAGAGTTTGATTCATCAAAGGTTACATCGTAGGATTCTACGATGGTGTTAGTCTCCAAATTCAAAACTCTGTAGGAATGACCATGAAGAGAGTAACCAAGAAAGATTCCATCGGAAGACCTTGACTCAAACTTATCAAGATTGCCATGCTTGAGAATAAAGCACTTGCAACCAAAGGCACGCAAATGAGAAACCGATGGCTTTCTTCCAAAACGCAGCTCATAAGAAGTCACATTAAGAATTGAGCGCAAGAAAATCCGATTGGAAACATAGCAAGGAGTGCTAATGGCCTCAGCTCAGAATCGCCTCGGAGTCCTATGCTCATCGAGCATCGTCTGGGCCATCTCCACTAAGGTTCTGTTCTTTCTTTCAACCACACCATTCTATTGGAGAACCCGAGGTGCTGAAAACTGATGCTCAATACCATGCTCAAGACAGAAAGCATCAAAGGAGGAGTTCTTGAACTCGGTGCCATTATCACTGTGAATTGCTCGTAATGCACTAGGGAGTTCCTTGAACAACCTCAAAGCTAAGCTCCGAAAGTGATGAAACACTTCATCCTTGCTCTTAAGAAAGTAGACCTAAGAGTAGCGAGAATAGTCGTCAACAATCACAAGAACATACCACTTCCCACCCGCCGAACGAACCCGAGAAGGACCAACAGTGTCCATATGAAGCAACTCTCCAGGGCGTTCAGTCATCACCAAATTGATTGGTGGATGAGAAGCGGCAATTATTTTCCCATGACGACAAGGAGCACAAACCAAATCCTTATCAAATTTGAGCTTAGGCAATCCTCGGATCAAACCTAGGCCACTCAAGCGACATAACAAGTCAAAGCTCATGTGACCCAGTCTCCTATGCCATTTCCAGAGCTCAGAAGAAGATTGAGCAAACAAGAACTTATGAGAACCAGGAGAACCAGCAAAATTAGCCTGAAAAACTCTGCCAATATGAGAAATCCCACAAACCAAGGAACCACTCGAATCAAGAACACAAGAAGCATTTGACTTAAAGCGCACTTCCAAACCAACATTAAGAAGCTGAGAGACAGAGAGGAGATTGTACTTGAGAAACTCAACCAAATCAACATCATTGAGAGTGAAGTTCTCATTTACCTTTACCGCGCCCCTTCCCTTCACTCTTCCTCTCTTGTCATCTCCAAAGGTCACATACTCTCAACGCTTCAAGGGAGTGAGGCTGGAGAACCATTTTGCATTTCCGGTCATGTGGCGCGAACACCCGGAATCCATCAACCACTTGTTCTCCAAGCCTCCACCTGCTGCCTATAAAGAACGAGAAGTGAAAGTCGATGGCTCAGTGTTGGGGTTAGTCAAAAAGCATTTGGGAATCCAGCACTTAACCATACGACCGGAAGTAGTCATCATAGTTCTTTGCACTTTATCATTTGAATGCATGGAACGAGAACCACGATGGGGAAAACATGGTCTGTCAAAGCGTCTCGACTCAAACCTTGAGTTGTGAGGATAGAAATCATCTGTGTGAAAGCCAAATCCACGTGAGTGACGCTCACCACGATGGGGAAAATGTGGGGCGCCAAAGCGCTATTGCGCAAAGCCTCTGTTTCATGAATCAAAGCCATATGAGGAATGACCCTGTCCACGATAGGCACGAGAAAAAGAGCGAGGCTGAAAGTCAACAAAATCATCATAAAAAGCATCCCTAGTCAACTCAGCTTGTTTCCTCTCAATCCTCTTACGCCTATAACAGAATTCATCCAAGTGGCCCTTGCGACCACAAAACATGCAAATGTAGACACCCTTAGGATTAGGCTTGGTTTGCATTGCAGGTTTGGGTTTTGGCTTCTCTATTTGCTTTGGGTTGAAGGAGGGTTTTGGATTGGGTGAATAGTATGTGTCACTGGGTTTGATGGTGTTTTCCTCATCCTTATAGCTGGAGCTAGGTATAAACTTACCCACATTCTCACTCTCCTTGTCACACCTCTCAAATCCGAAGCCCAAGTTATAGGTTGACCTAGAAGCACTCTCCTTCACTCTTGCCAAATCACTCTCAATCTTCTCTTTACTCACTAGGGTTCTCTGGAGCCTAGACACAAGATAGTCATTTTCCTGAACTAGAGCTTTGTTTTCCTCCCTAGTGATTAAAAGCTTGTCCTTAAGAGAGACACACACCTCACAAGGTGGTGGAAGGACCTTAGAGCGAGTCTCATGAAGCAACTTGGACTCAAGCTCTTTGACTTTGAGGAATTGAGCTTCCAACTCATCTGTGAGCTTGGGGCACTTCTGACATGCACCCAAAAGAGTTGGTCTAGCTTTGAACTCATCAAGCTCCTTGAGGGCACTCTCAAGCTGACTGGCAACTTGAGCATGCACACTCTCCCTCTGTGCAAGATCACTCATCACAACTTGACAAGACTCCCACTCAACAACAATGTCCTCACGAGCATGCTTGGACCTAAGCGAAGCAATTTCAAAATCAGCACTCTCCAACTTGGACTTAAGCTCTCTGCTCTCACGAACAACACTGCGAAGCTTATCATCTTGCAAAAGAAGAACATCGCGCAAATGATCAAGTTCAGAAGAGAGCTCATCAAGAGTGGGAGGTACCTCGCTTGTGTCGGAGTTAGATCCAGAGTCGGTGTCATGGTCGTTCTTTGCCATGAAGTAAAGCCCGGTGAAGTCATCCTTCCTCTTGACTCGTGGCTTTTCAACCTCCTCCTCCAAGCTTGTAAGGCCTTCGCTTGATGTGAGGTCGACATCGCTCAAGGCGACAACGTAGGCGCGTGCAATGGCGTTGGCGAACTTTTTGGAGTTCTTGCCCTTCTTGTAGAAGTGGTTCTTCTTCTGCTAGAAGTCTTCAGTGTTGTTGTCGCGGTACCCGACCTTCTTCTTCTTCTTGGGACAATCAGCGATAAAGTGTCCCGGGTCACCGCACTCGAAGCAAGTTCTTGAACCACCTCCTCTTCTCTCCTTTTGGTTGTTGTAGAACCTCCTAAACTTCCTTGTGAGCAAGGACAGCTCCTCGTCAGGAATGCACTCCATCTGTTCATCGGAAGCCGCAATAAGAGAAGACAAAGCAAACTCCAAGGAAGACTTGTCAAGTGAGGGGTTAGTTCCATAAGAAGCATCACTGTGACTAACCTTCTGAGAGCTAGAAAGCAAAGCCATGCTAGAAGCAGGAATAACAAGATTAGGACGAGATTTCCTAGACAGTTCATGAGATTTCACCTTGCTATACAGTTGCTCACAGTTCAAGGTGTTGAAGTCAGAAGTTTCTTCTAGAGCAGCAATTTTAACCCCCCCAAACATTTTCATCAAGTGAGTACAACAGTTGCTTAGCTCTATCATTGTCATTGTACACAAGGGTACCACAAGCCCGCAAGTTACACACAATTGCCTCAAACCTATAAAAAGTGTCATCTAGTGACTCGCCCGGTTTCTGTGCAAAGGTTTGGTACTATCTATTGTAAGAATCCTTACGCATAGACTTGACCTGGTTGGTACCCTCATGGTAAGTGCAGAGCTTAACCCAAATAGGATGTGCAGTGTCAAGGTGTGCAACCCTATCATGTTCACTCCTACCAAGTGCCGAGAGCAGAATATTGACAGCTTTGAAGTTGTTCTCACACCTGACTAACTCACCTGCAGAAGCAGTGTTCAGGTCTTGTGGTATAGCATACTCTTCATCAACAATCTCCCAAATTGCACGTCCTTGACTCAGTAGATACGCCTTGGTCCGTGACTTTCAGTAGGGGAAGTCCTCTCCATCGAACATCCACAACTTGACAGCACGCTTCTCCATATCGCCTTCGGATCACAAAGCCAGTGAAGGTCAACTAGTGATCAAGCCGTCTCTGATACCAATTGAAGGACCAAGAAAACGACCAGAGGGGGGGGTGAATGGGAGCCAAATAAAATTCTCCAAGAGAACTTGGTCTATATCCCAAAAATAACTCAGGCCAACCTCTAAATCGATCACCAAGACTACACACACCAACTTGTGGTGTACTAGCCCTAGGAGTGATCAGCCACACCAAAGAAACACAGCAAAAACAAAAAGGGAAGACGAAATGCTCAACAGTCCAGAACTGAACACTCATCGGCAGTGCCGGTGCGTGTCATCGGCAGTGCTGGTCCCACCTATCGGTAGTCCCGGTGCAGGATGCTGTCGCACTGGAACCTACATACTAAACCAATCAGTAGTGCCAGTCCTGATCATCGATAGTACCGGTCGACCCCCGACAGAACAGAAAAACTCTCGGGATCTTGTCAAATCTTCTCCAAAACTAATCAAACAAACTCCAACTCCGATGCGATTTTTGGACCAGTGAATCATCATCACATCACGACCCTAATCCTAGGAGATCAACTCAATTGGCTCAAGGAATCATCACGAATTTCATATCTTGTGCCAAGAACACCAAAAAGGGGGAAACTTGAGAAATCCTTCAAATCGAAGGTGCTAGAGCTGTTGACTCGATCAAGGATCTATAGAGGATTGTTCTATCTCATCCTAGCAACAAGTTTCTCAAGAAATCCGGGCCAAAAATTCGTCCAAAAGTGAGATAAAAAATCACCATGAAAATGCCTCCAAAAATAAGAGAAAGGGAATTTCGGGATTCAAGTAAAGAGGGAAATCTTGAGCACGAAAATACTTCTCATATCATAGAAAGGTGCTTACAAGATTCATAGGTACAAGGCTAGGAAGCCACCCTCTTCCTCCCACTATTTGGAAGAGCAAGAGATATCTCTCACACACCCACTACTCTCCTCTCAAACATGAAGTCCTCTCCTAGCACTTTGAATTGAGTCCTAACACAAGGCTAATGGGAAGAGAGGCCCCTCTCCCACTAGCCACACCTCTCCTTATATAGGTCTAGGGTCTGTTGTCCACATGACCACTCTACCCTTGACCTACATAACACACCCACCTACCACCGGGGGCATAACCGTCCATCTTTTTCCTCATCGCCCGAATGCCATCGGACGCTTCACGTCTTTGCTTCATCTTGTAGTAAGCTCCGTGAAGGTGCCACATGCACCACCAACCACCGCCACCGGTTTTGAGGCCCAAACTGGGAAATCGCCTTGCACATTAAGCGCGACTTCTCGATGTCGATGCGTGTCACCATGTCCCGTGATCCTGACCACCGGCAAGTCTCTCCCAGTCCCTGTCCATCGGGCCCCCTTGTCACTTGCACCTGTATCCCATTTGCCTCGACTTGGTCAACACGTCGTCTTCATCACCACCACGGTTTTGAGGCTCAACCGCGAAACCGTTCGTGCTTCTTACCTCTCCATGTGTACGGTATGGATCACCCTTGACTTCACCCGGCATCTCGATCGTCTGACCCCAAGTCCCCTACTTGTGCCCAATCCTCTCGCCGTTGACCGCCAAGTCGACTCCAGTGACCTACACATCATGAGACAAGCAAACATATTTCCCATCTCCTGCAACATCACCAATATCTCCACCAACTATGGTTAGTCATAACCATGATATGCAAACCCATGCAATCCCTAGATTCCCGCATTTTAACTCAAACACCAAATCCGCTCAAGTCAATTACTCATCACAAATATAGCAAACCATGGCACATATCCACATGGTTTCTCATCTTCCCTTCATGTAATGTCGATATTGAACCTTAAATATATACAATGTTTATGCATCTTACATGCATATTATCTATCTATTATGATCTACATAATATTTTGATTGTACAAGTTCGTGAAGAGGGCTGGACGAGTAGAATGAGGGAAAGCGTCTCGATCGAGAAAAAAGAGGAGTAGACTAGCCCCCCTAGAACTTAAAAAAGTCACCATCAATGAATTCCCGAGCAATTCTAAACCAACATATGCGATTCATTCCCGTAATGATTATAACAAACAGCAGACTCCTTGCCTCGGGATGAGTGATACATCCCTCAATATCAATGTGATTGAGATGTACGTTTATTTCAGTATAACTTATCGTAAGCGACACATAAGGGCACGCCGTCATCCACTAGTATGACCCTATTGCCATACTTAAAAAACATGCCAATTAGTACAAGTGTCCCTCAAATAACCTTTTAGAAATGCTCTAGTCTTTTGCATGAACGCAAGTCGTAGTTTATATAAGCACTAACATAAGTGCTTCTCAAACATTTTGGGCTTTTGCCATGTAAGCATACATGACACTAATTTCATTGTATTAAATACTACTTTTCTTACTGTAACTCGACATCTCCAATGTTAATTTATCAAAGAGGCATCATGTTCTCTGAAGAAGACGCGGCCCTACCAGTTTTGTGGAGCCAAATGGTTTTCGGGTGAAGAGAAATCTTTTTGTTGCAGACAAAGAAAGAGAAGTTAAGATATATATTTTTTGATATATTAGATAAACTATGATGACTCTACACGATGCATCATTATCCTGTCTTTAACACATATTTCATTTAAATAATTTTTGATATATTAGATAAATTAATTTCGTGTCCAGATGTGTCCGTAACATTATTGTATTCAATTTGTATCCTATAATAATTCACTAATCAGTTTGAGTCGTTGCTGAATTGGATTTCGATTTCAGTTCGATATTTCATACTAACAATAATTAAACATCTATTATTTTAATATCATATTTTAGATGAAAATTAATAACAAGAATTCCAATAATAACTCACTTAAAATATTATTATAAAGAATATTCTTTTTAAAACTTAAAAATATAAAGCAACATAAAAAATAGAGCAAATGTTCAAGCTAAAAAAATGATTAATTAAAAATCTTTTATAGTTACAAAAAAATATTCTAATTATAAATATTTTTAACAAAAACCCGTGACAACGCACGGGTATTTTGCTAGTAATCTTATAAAATCTATATACCTTTAGAAGATGCAACCCATTAAAAATTATTAACTACTAATTCTCTCAACTCTCTGTAAGCCACATCACCTTAAAACCACAACCATTCGATCATCACAGTGCTCGCTTAGTCATCACAGTCGCCAGCTCCTGCAACCCCAGGACGATTCCAGTCTATCACACGTTACCTCATGATGACTAAATGCCCACTTTATCTGGTGTGAAGCAACGGAATAGTTAGCCTTATCTTTTGAATGTATCCTGCCAGCCGAACCACTCCGCGCCTTTATGCTTCCAAATGAAGAGACCACGCTTTATCTCAATGCTATGAGTAACTACCAAAGGAGAAACGTCAAGCATGCAAAAACTTCCCTAATCAAGAGACCATAATGCTATAATTAGATATAATTACCGAGCAAGAGAACAGCCGTTAGGCAATAAGAGAGACCAATGCTGAGCGGTCCCTCTCATATAAATCCACGCCTGCCCGTAAATTCTCTGCACAACAGTCCTGCGTACTCCTCATAGTATAAGTATCCAATTGTTATACGGTTCCACCTTGATGTTGGCATGCTGCTTCCTTCCCCACACAAAAACACTTTTCATCCCATATTTCTACAACTTTTACACGGTCTGGCATCGCAATTTATCTGTTTCTCTTGGTTTTACCTCTCAAAATCATATTTCTACGGACTTTATAGGGTGAGATGTTTGATGAAATACATATCTAAAGCTACGTGCACTTGGTTATATATCTAAAGCTACGTGCATTTGGTCAAATATCTGAATTAATAGTTCCTCTTCTTCGGGTACTTAATCTTTTATTTCTATAAGATTCTTTTACTATTTTCTCCCTGCCAAGATATATTACATTGGAAAACTGAAACGACCAATGATGATGCAGTTTCGATCTCTTCACTTTGTCTAAAATAAGTATTTAACCCAATATATTGTACTACTAACATTCATTAATTGTCTTATGCACAGGTACAACTGTACAAGCTTCCTCAGGATTCATCAGGAAGAGTAAAAGCTATAGATTTATCAAAGCTGCAGAATTAGTGGAGCATGATGCATACCAGACTACCAAAATACGAAAATTGTTGTAGCAGATGGTAGCAGTCTTTTACACAGGAATGTTCTAATTAGCAATCATTTTGTCCATATACATACCAACTATTCATAGTTAATACTTGCACCACAGCATTCAAGATGAGATGCTAACTTCAAATGGTGAGCAAAAATAAAGAAAATATATTAGCACTCAACATTTCTGTTTTTGTTGAATTTGGACGAAGTCCGGCAAGATTTTGCTTTATAATAACTGTCTAACTTACATGCATTCTCTTCACGAGCTGAGTTTCTCACATCCACTCGAGTCCATCCCATGTCATATCTTTGCCATGCTACGACACGAGTTTATATTTTTCCTTGCAAACTTTTTATTCCTATTTTATAATTTTTTGAGAAATTGCTATAATTATCATACAATGTTCCATCGCTCATGTCGATCAGAGAGCTTATCATATAAATCATAGCATGATTGGCAATGATTTATTTGTTTCAGAATACATAATCAACATGATAAAAATATTATCTTAATCTGTTATATAAAATTTACTTTATTTTGGAATACATAATTAACATGACAAAAATATTATCTTAATCTGTTATATAGAATTCACTTTAATATTAATCGACACACATGAAATATAATGTCCCGTGGCAACGCGCGGGTATCATGCTAGTAATAATAACATGCATGTCCCATATCCATAAAACTAATGTAGTTAATAAGACAAATAGGATTTTTCTCATCAATAAAAACCAGTTAACGGGTCGCAATTCTCAACCAAAATCCGACGGCCCAAACAGCTCCCAGAAACCCAAATCCGACGGCCCAAACAGCTCCCAGAAACCCTTCCCCTCCCGGAACCCCCAAACCCGGAGAAGAACGAGAGCCCCCCGCAACCTCGTCGGCCGCCCCCAGCCGCCACCATGAATCACGCCGACTCCGAGAAGGCCTGCCGGAAGACAGACAAGAAGGAAAAGAGAAAGAAGGGCAAGGACGCCGCTGAAAATGCCTGCGTTGCTGCAGCGGCCGAGGAAGAAGCAAGCCCCAGAAAGGAGAAAAAGAAGCAGAGAAAGGATGAGGACGCGGGGGAGGAGAAAGCCAGTCCCAGGAGGAAGCCAACGGTGAGCATCGCCGTCGCCGGCTCCATCATCGACAACGCCCAGTCCCTCGAGCTCGCTACCCTTGTTTGTACCCCTCTCCTCAATCTCTATTAGTATTCCCCCTCTTTGGGCCCTGTATTTGTGATTCCCGCAACACAGGCGCTCACAAGAGCGCTGTTCCTGTTCCAGCTGGCTGGCCAGATTGCCCGCGCCGTGACCGTCTTCCGCATCGACGAGGTCGTTGTGTTCGACAGCAATCCGGCAGTGGAGAATGGTGATGCGGATGAGGGTGAAGAGAGCGGCGCGCGGTTCCTTGTCCGGATACTTGAGTATCTGGAGACTCCACAGTACCTTCGTCGCCGCCTCTTCCCAATGCACAAGAACTTGAAGTTTGTGGTGGGATGTCGAGCACTGTTTTATATTGACATCCGAGGTTTGGGAGGTGCTAATTGCTGCTGTGTTACTGTTGGTATGCAGGGACTGCTTCCACCGCTTGATGCACCACACCATGTGCGCAAACATGAATGGTCCGTGTTTCGTGAAGGTGATACATCTTTTTTGTTGTGTTTTCTTTTTGCGCGGTGGCAAGCTGAAGTGAATTTTCATTTCATTCAGAAAGTGTGTTTGCATAGTTCAATGGTTTCAAATTGTGCATTCTTTATTGGGTAGTATTGTGGCTGTTCTCTCATATTTAAAATGCAAGCATGCTAAACATTTTGAAATAAAGCACCGGATCTAATACTTCCTGTGGCATGGCCACGGCTGTGCACTTTTTATTAGAATTAAACCATATATGGCTCATTAATCCTTCAAGTCCGTGTGTATTCATTCAAGGGTTATTGGTAACTGTTGCCTTCGTGTTATGGAAAACCATCCTATTGCCTTTTTATCTGTCTGTAAGAGCAGGCCAAACTGGGTATATGGTGATGAGAACAGTGTTCCTGTTGTAATTGATGGAAGTTAATTATTCTTTCAAAGGGAACACTTGAAGGGTGGTCTTTCTTTTGACACTACCAAAACTACTGAAGGAAACTGAATATGGAGAGTATGAATAGTGAGGAGATCTGTAGTTCAATTGGATAAGAAACATTAGAAATTTGTAAAAAACATTAATATAACTCATTTTAATCTGCCCGTGTAGAGTCTCAACTTCATCTGTACTAGGACAGAAGGAAAAAAAAAGACCTTACTAGTCGCAAGCCCCACCATGCTTATCTTTGTTTCCCTATGACTTACTTGTAATAAAAAGTTGAATTGTGAATTATAACAGTGACTACTTGCAGCACACTTTTAAGGACTTCCTGACTATATCTCTGTGGACATGAGGGACTTGTTATACTTCATTGTACTTATCATGGTGCTTCGTTCATACTCCCTCCGTTCCAAAATTGTTGTTGCTATTGACTTTTTTCATTACTTTTGACCATTTGTCTTATTCAAAATATTTGTTTAAATATGAAATGTTATAAGTTATATTTAAATTTTATCTAGTAATAAATCAAATCATGAGAAAATACATGATGTTATTTAATTTTTTTTGAATAAGACGAATGGTCGAAGGTAGCGAAAAAAGTCAATGACCACAACAATTTTGGAACGGAGGGAGTATTAGAATGTTCTATCATCACACATATTTTTGACTTGTCTAATTGGACTGATTGCTTACATGATATTGAATTTACAATTTAGAATTTAGGCAGGTGTAGTTTTTTATTGACTTGTCTGATCCAACATAATGCTTACATGATATTCAATTTAGACAGGTGTAACATTGGAGGGTGATCACTCAAAGGGGACTCTTGTTGATGTTGGATTAAATAAGGTTTGTATGGTACACTATGTCATTTTTTTTTTGTCCTCGGAACAAGTTTCCTGGGGAAAATGAGTGCCCACAACCCTGCATTAGAAAAAACATGCCGAATGCTTTTAATAAATTGATATGTACTATGTAACCATAGGTTACTAACCAACTATCATTTCATGACGTTTTGGACTTGCAAATCCCGAAAGAACTAATATTTCTAGCATGGTTGCTAGCAGTAGCAAAGCTAGGATGAAATTCCCTAGTGCACAGCTTAAAAATACCCTGTTGCACAGCTCAAAGTAGGGACTAACTAGCCTTAAACATTGGTTTGGACCCTGGTGCCAGTGCACCAAGGTGTGTGAATGTGGCTTCGCCACTGGTTGCTGCAACCTTACCATTGGAGAAACCGAAACCAAAAATTATTACAAGCAATTGTCCTAAGTAATAATACACATAATATTGTTAAAGTAGAAAAAATTCTTGTGATCTGATCAAGAAATCATTAGTTATTGATTTTTCTACCTGTGGCTACGACTGAATTTATGATGCTGCCCTATACAAATTGTTAAACAATGAAACTTGTTACAGGAAGTCCTAGATGCAATCGGTCAATGTAAGTATTATTTATGGGGATAGTACTATTACAATACCTTTCAAGCTTTCAACTATTCTACTGACACTCATCTCGTAATCAAAGTGGCTTTAATGCTGCAATAGCTATAGTACCATAGGGGTTGCAATACAAATAAGTATTGGGTATGTGAAAGTTGAAACAGCAGCCTAGAGAACACTGTGGTTGGTGGCATTGAAATTTTAATAATACATTTTTTCTGAAAATTAGGATTCCAAGTCCTACATAGAAAAATGGTTAGTATGTGGTGGTAAATGAACGAGCGAATATTTGTCTTTGGCCTATGCATTCAAACAGGATTAATCAGGTGAAGATAGCAGAACTGATCGGTCTGTATTGTTTTTAATGTTGGGAAGAAAAAGTATTTGCATGTTCCACTCATTTGAATTCAGTTACTCGGTCATGGATGTTGTACTTCATTTAGGTTGACCAAACTGAGCTTAGGTGAAATATACGGCAAAATAGGTTTACTTATTCCTGGGTTGTTTGTGAATTTAGCCAAAGAAGCCAAAACTAGGGAGCATAGCATCATATAAAACCTAACATTTATAGGAGTAAAATTGAAACATGATATGGAATATCTTAAAAGAGAAATTCACTGGTGGGCAGGGTACCCCGCATCACTTGTACCAGCCCCAGACGCGTGGTTCATGGAGTTTGCTTCGTTAACAGTCTCTCTCTCTCTCTCTCTCTCAGGCGTAGTTACTCCTACGTTCAAAAACCCACCTTGGGTATGGGTTCATACCCATTTATCATTTTGAGTATGTACACATACTCAAAACAAGATTTTTGAGCGTAATTACATAAAAAATTGTGAAGGACCTCCTAGTTATAAGCATATGAGCATATATTGCATTTACTTCTATATAAAAGTGAGTATGTCCACATACTTCATAATGTATTTTTTCTCATGTGCTCACTTGAATGGCCTCATACGTAAAATAAAGAGTAACACTGGTGGTTCTGGAACTAGTTCCGCAAAGTCATTCAAGTCCATGCACGTGCAATCATGAACGCTACATCCTCAAACATACTAATCGTTTTGCCTAGGTCCAAATTTTCTGTGATAGCGATTTCTTTTCAAGCCATGTGGGCAGAAATTGCCATCCTGATAAGTGATAACAGTTTTGGACCCAAGTGATATGATTTGTAAGTTTAAGTATATGCCATAAAAGATTGCAAGTTCATGGACCTGGATGTTACTCTAAAATAAATGACCACTTCTGTGTAATGTAGTAAACACTGATTCTAGTTACCGTGATTATGCAGAATGTTCTGGTTGAACAAATTCTAAAACCAGGAAAAAGAGTAACTGTAGCCATGGGAACCAACCGTGACCTGACGGCAGGTAAAATGTTTATTTAATGTCTGCATAATTTAATATCTTCTGTTATGTACTTATAAGTAGCAATTCAAGCATTACACACCATAGTTTAATATTTCTAGTATCAGAAAAGTTCTCAGTTCCATCGTTCTATTACCAAAAAAATTGTTTCATGTGAGATGTATCTTATCACTTGTTGTTCTTTTCATTTCCAATGATTTTGTTTATCTCATTGAAATTATTCAGCTTGGTAATTGTTATGTATTCATCTGATGTTTCATTTTGGAAAGCAAAATATGCCATTTTACCAAAGCTACATTTTTACTTTCTTCCAGCTTGTGCAAGGAAAGTTGTTCCCTCCTACACTCCCAGTGAAGAGACGAGATCTTATTGGGGCTATAAAGTCCGATATGCTTCAAATTTAAGTGGTGTATTCAAGAATTCACCATACAAGGTACTGTTTTCACAATCTTAATATGTCGAGCGAAATGTTGAGTTATTGTTATTTAATATTTCCACCATTTCTTGAGTTACTATCATTACTTACTATTTTCACTATTTCTAGGAAGGATATGATCATATCATTGGCACTTCAGAGCATGGTGAAACAATTAGTTCATCTGAACTTACCTTACCTTCTTTCAGGTATGTCATCCACGATCCTCTTGGGCCACCTTCAGAGACCAATTTATATTTGTTATTTTTAATGAATTGAATATGTAAATTTCTTCTCTTTTACGCTCTATGGCTCAGTGATTTCACAAACTTTATTTCTTTTTGCCAATTTTTTAAGGGTGTTCAGTTGTGTGTAAATACAATAAAGCTGTACACTTAAACAGGTCAACTAGTTGTGGGACGGATGAAAAAAAAAGTGTTAAAAAGTGATAAGTGAACCTTGGCTGAAAGGTGATCAAAGCACCATTGACAGTTAGCAGCTTATGCTTACCTAAGCGCTTACATCAGAGCTACTGATGCAGCTGCTATCACATCTGCTTGTTTACTTAGCTAGTAAGGTAACTTAGTATAGTAGTGTAGAAGTAGCAGTTGGCCTGCAGTGTTGCAGGCAAGTGGTGCTCAGGCGGTTGCTACTGCAAACCGACCTGCTCTGTATATAAATAGACCTTAATGGCCATATGCAATATTCAGCTATTCTAGCCTAAGATCAAGCTGAGGCTGGAATAGCTGAATATTGCATATGATCTCGGTTCCTGCTGGAAGTCGTAGAGGGCCTTGCGTAGGCGCAACACCTTGCTCTCCTTGTTGGGGAGTATAATCCTAGTGGCTGGTGTACGTAAAGCTCCTCCTTAAGGTCGCCGTTAAGAAATACCGACTTGACATCCATGTGATGGACGCATCTGCCTTTGAGGGCAGCTAGTGCAAGGAGTCGCATGAACTCCATCTGTGCTTAGGGACGAAGGCATCGTCGATGTCGATCCCCTCTTGCTGCACGAAGCCACGTGCCACCAAGCGAGCCTTGTGCTTGACGATGGCACTAGCTTTATCCCTCTTCGCGTGGTGACCATGAGGAAGGTCAGCAAGGTCCTAGGTGCGGTTCTTCTCGACCGCGTCCATCTCTGACTGCATCGCGGCACGCCATGCGGCGTGTCTCTTAGCCTGTCGTCGTTGCACGGAAGGTGCAACTGCGCCTTCAGATCACGAGGCACTAGTCCCTGCACCGGCTGATCATCACCAATCCTTGCAACGGCTGATCGTTGAGGAGGTCCTCCAACATGCGATACTGTTGGCCCAAAGTGGACGGCAACTCTATGGTCTCAACCCATTAAGGGGGGTTCAAGGGTACAATATATAGGTCATGTAGGAATATTTCAAGTAGATGCTGGAAATAAAGAGGGTGCGAACAAGTGCACCATGACACCACATAAAGACTTAATCTGTCATTCTCCCCCTTGAGTGGTAACTTGACCATTCTGATCCTTAACCGAAGCTCTTGAAACATGACCCTCCCAAGTGACTTGATAAGTAGATCAGCGAGCTGATCCTTGGTGTTGATGTAGCCGGCCTTGATGCTCCCCTCCAAGCAGCTCTGGATGAAGTGGTAATTGACGTGGATGTGCTTGCTTCGCTTGTGGAAGACGAGGTTCTTTGCCAGGGCAAGGGCAGACTTGCTATCCACCCTGAGCTCCACTGCTTCGGCATCTTGACTGCTTGGCTGCTTGGTGAAGCAGAGTACATTGTTGCCAGAGACCCTGGGTTGAAGCTGAGTTGGCAACAATGTACTCTGCCTCACAACTGGGCTGGGCCACCACCTGCTGTTTGATGATGGCTAGTTGGCCAGGCACTTCCCGAGGAAGAAGAGTGTTGATGCTGGCATGGTCGCTGTCGCTGTAGCCAATAAAGTGTACCACGCCGGGGTACCTCGGGTAATGCAGGCCGTAGTCGAGGGTGCCCGCCATGTAGCGAATGATCCTCTTGATAGCTTACAGGTGCTCCTTCGTCGATCGTTGCATGAACCGACTGAAGTAGCCGATGATGAATGTCAGGTTCGGACGCGTGTGAACAAGGTAGCAAAGACTCCTTATAAGGCGCCGGTACTGTGTGGCGTCGACCTCCTCGATGGTGCTAGCGCGACTCAGCTTCAACCTCTCCTCCATGGAAGTATGAGGGGTTGCAGCCAGTGAGACCGCCTAGCTAAACGATGCGCTTGGTGTAGGCGGTCTATCGAAGTGTGATGTCGCTGTCGTGCTGGTGCACCTCGATCCCCAAGTAGGAGAGAAGCCTCAGGTCGCTCATCTGGAAGGCTGCCTTCATCTCATCCTTGAATACCTCCACGCCTGCTTCACTAGCGATAGTGATGATCAAGTTGTCGACGTAGATGCCCACCTAAAGGGCACAACCACCTCGTCCCTGCCAGTAGACGACTGCCTCACGCGGGCTTTGCTCGAAGCCCATCGCCCTGAGGGTGGTGTCTAGTTTGATGTTCCATGCCCGTGGCGCCTGTCGTAGACCGTAGAGGGCATTGCGCAGCCGAAGGACCTTGTGCTCTTGGCTGGAGATAGCGAATCTCAACAGCTGGTGCACGTAGACCTCCCTCAAGTCGCCATTGAAGAAGGCTGACTTGACGTCCATATGGTGACGGGTGCAAAGGCGTCGTCGTAGTTGATCCCCTCTTGCTAGACTAAGCCACTCGCCACCGGCGCAGTGGCCGGAATGAAGATTTGCTAGCTCCCACGCGTGGTTCTGCTCGACGGAGTCCATCTCCAGCTTCATCGCGGCCCACCAGGCTGCATCCTCCTTCGCCTCAGCAAAGGAATGGGGCTCGCTGTCGTCTTGCGCCAGGTGCAACTGCTCATCCACATTCCACTTCAACGGCTCAGGTGTGGGCTACTCTCCGAGGATGTTCTCCATCGCATGTATCACAACGACTCGTCGTCGTGGTACACGTCAGTGCGTCGTTGTCGTCGAGGAGCGGCATTCCAAACTCCACAGGGTTAGGCTCGTCGTGAATCGAAGCTACCGGCCCCGTGCCTAGTGGCGTAGGTGCCGGTGCATGGGTACGAGGCGAAGCCTGAGGAGCTAGTGTAGGAGAGCTCGACGAAGCCTAAGGGGCCGATGTAGAGGGACTAGGTGAAGCCAGAGCTGAAGGGAGCACACTCGGTAAAGTAGAGCTTCCCGCTCCCCCAACTGCCTCGAAGTGGACGTACTTGACGGTGAAGTCGCTGGTGGTCGACAACGTCCCGTCATCCACTGTCTTGCCCCATGTCCAACCTCGTCCTTCATCGAGCACAATGTCATGTGCCACCCACACGCGCTGCGTCTGAGGGTCGAGGATGCAGTAGCCCTTCATACTGTCTGTGTAGCCAATGAAGACCCCAGGCATACTCGGATCGTTGAGCTTGTCGACGTGGTTGAGTGCCTTAACGAACGCCAGGCAGCCGAAGACGCGTAAGTAGCCGACCGTTGGCTTGCGACCATGCCAAGCCTTATATGGCGTCTTGCCATTGAGAGCCTTGGTGGGTGAGCGGTTGAGGAGGTGAACTGCTTTCAACGCCTCCCCCCAGTAGTTCGTCGACATGCCCCTCTGCTTGAGGGCAGGCGCCATGGCCACGATTGTCTGGTTGCGCCGTTCGATGACGCCGTTCTGTTGTGTGGTGTACGATGTAGAGAAGTGGCGCTGGTTCCCCTCGTTGGCACAGTACTCCGCAAACTCGACCGCTATGAACTTGCTGCTGTTGTCCATGCGCAGCACCCGTAACTTGCAGCTGCAAACTTGCGGCTGCACTCCTCCACAATAGCTTCCTGGAGTGGCTGGCTTCACCGATTCGCAGAGGTTGCCGTGCACGAGCTTAAGCCTCTCCTTGGCTTGATAGCTTGCCTAGCGGGGGAAGGGAAGTCGTCGCTGCGTTGTTAGCACGTAGGTGTCGCAAAGTTGCTCGACGTGGTCGATGTACGGCAGGTCTCGAACAATCTCCTTGGCACCGAGCTGCTTTAGGGCCTCAATTTGAGGTGCCCAAAGCGTTCGTACCACCTCTACGCGTCGTTGTCCTACCTTGCTACAAGGCATAATGAATGTGCCACCTCCACGTAGAGGACGTAGAGGCGGTTGCTCCCCATGTTCACCTTGGCGAGAAGACGTCTGCGGGTGTCCTAGACACGTAGGAGGCCGCCCTTGACCTTCACGCACGAGCCGTTCTCATCCAGCTGTCCCAAGCTGATGATGGAGTTCCTCAGCGTGGTGATGTAGTAGACACCAGTAAGCAGTCGATGCTCACCGGTCTTTGCGATGAAGATGACGAATCCGACGCCCTCAATCGCCACAGCGGAGGCGTCACTGAACTTAACTGAGCCTCGCATGGTGGTGTCCATGTCAAAGAAGTACTCGCGTTGACTGGTGGTGGGTGGCACCGGTATGAGGTACCATCCGTCGATCTTCTTATTGCTCGAACCCTTTCCGAGGAAGGCGTGAGCAGGAGACTCGTCGAGATGGAGTAGTTTAGCAGCCACTTGCCCGGGAGTGGAGTGAAACTCGACACTCCTGTGCATCAGGAACAACGCCGGCTCCTATGCCTTGACGACGTGAGCCTAGCTGCCGTGGCTGCCGCTGACAGCCAAGTGGCCCTTCCTGCCATAGTTGTGGCAGGTGTCGTTTCGGGTGGCCTTGCGCTCGCCACCACCGGCATCGTCACTGCCACGAGGTGGGGCTGCTTACGTGCATGCTTGGAAGACGATCCTGAATCCTCCGTCTTCTTTCGCTCCCCTTGCCGAGCGCGCCACTTGTCCTCTGTGAGAAGCAGCTTGCCGCTCGATGTCGTTGGCTCGGCAAGGGGCAACTCTTCGTAGTTGTCGACGACCTTGAGCCGCCCGGTCACCTCGATCGTTAGCTCGGAGAGGTCCAACAACATCTTGATGGAGATCTAAGAGTACTTCTTGGGGATGACGCGGAGGTACTTCTCGACGGCTTTCTCCTCGGTGATGTCATCGTTGTCGTACCGCGCCATCTGCTGCATCAGGCCAGAGAGGTGGAGGTGAAGTCGTCGATGTCCTTGCCTGGCTTGAACGCTAGACGATCCCACTCCTTGCAAAGTTTCTGCCGGTTGGACATGCGAGCGCGATCACTGCTGACCCGGGACGTAGCGATAGCATCCCAAGCCTCCTTGGTGGTTGCCTTCTTTGCCAAGGTTGCCGGCAACTCCATCGAGACCATGGTGAGCAGTGCCTCCAGTGCCTGTCGGTCCTCGTGGTCGTTGTCGTCGCCGTCCTTAACTGCGTCCCACATCCGTTGCACCTGCAACTTCACCTTCATGATATCGCTCCACTCGATGTAGTTGGTTTTGGTGAGCATCGGCCACCGTGTGCTCCCGCTAGTCTCACGGATGATGACGGGCGACTCGCGCTGACTTTTGTGGCAATGATGTTGCTCTGGAGAGCGGGAGACACGACACCGCCTCGGAGTCGACCGCGTAGCATGGCTGCGGTAGTCGAAGTCGGAGTCGTCGATGTGCCCCCCCTGCCTCAAGCGTGGATCCATGACTCATCGGTCCACGTCCACGTGTCGGTCCTCTCGTCTGGGCGTCGGGCGCTCCTGATCCTTTAGCACCGCAAGAGCCTCTCGCGCCTCCTTCGCCACCTGGCGCTGCAGAGCAGCATCAGCTGCGTGTGCCGTCGTCGCTGCAACATGTGCAGTTTGCGCTGCTGTAGCCTCACGCTTCTCCGCCTCCCTGCGTACCTAGCTGGTTAGCCTCCGTCGCCGCCTCCTTGACCGCCGCCTCTTCGTCGTGGTGCCTTGCACTCGATGTCGTCGAGTGGTGGCTGCTCATGCGCGAGACGTGGGAGGCTGGGCAAGGGGGAACGTGCACTCTGCTAGGGTCGGCTATGGGTGAGGAGAGGTGGAGGGATGCTGCGTCGCCGGATCGGGAATGAGTCATGGACGACTTGGGGAAGCCTATTGGTTGAGGCGCCTCCTAGAGAAGTGGTGGTGCCGCCTCCTTTTCTGGATCCACCGCGTCCTGGTTGAGGCGCCGCTAGGATCTGGGTCGGGAGGAGCAGGGGTCGGGGTTGCCCGGGAGATGCGCCACCGCCTAGATCGGGGTCGTGGCTATCGTCACTTGGTCCTCTACCATGCTGCTAGATCAAGCCGCCTCTGCCGATCGCGCCATCGCCTGGAGAAGAGCATGCGGGTCGGGGACGGGCTAGTGCTAGGCTATGGAGTTTGCGCCGCCGGGTCGCTACCAGGTTTTTGAATCGGGCCGCCGCTGCCCTTTGAAACGGCCCAATATCTGCTACGCCTTCGTCGAGCCGTCGTCGCCGCCTGTCTTTGCCCGGGTGTGTGAGAAGCAGCGCGCACACGGGGGTGGAGGAGCGAGGCGGTGCCGTGTCGGGGAGAAGTGCTGTTGCCGTAAAGCTCGAGAGCAGAGAGAGGAGAGGAAACTAGGGTTAGGGTTTTCGAGAGGCAGTGGCAATTTTGTGATTTTTTTGGCTCTCGGTACCAATTGTTGGCCCAAAGTAGAGAGCAACTCTATTATCTCAGCCCATTAAGGGGGGTTCAGAGGTACAATATATATGCCATATAGGACCATTCCAAGTAGATGCTGGAAATAGATAGGGTGCTAACAAGTGCACCATGACACGATATAAAGACTTAATCTATCAGATACAGCAACAGCTCACCGTCGTGGTACGCGTCGATGAACCCTGCATCACGGGAGAGCGGAGTAGCGAACTCCACCGGGTTGTGCATGCCTGAAGAAGTGGCTATTGGTGCTGGGGTGCGTGGGGTTGCCGACTGTAGTGGTGTCAACGAGGAACTCATTGCAGCCGGAGAGCATGGCATTGCTGGAGTAGTGGGTGCCGAAGTTGGTGGAGGCTCGGGGATGCTTGGTGAGGGGGAGCCGCCTGCTCCCCCAACTCCCTTGAGGTGATCGTACTCGACAGTGAAGGGGTAAGGATAAAGATAAACATGGGTAGTGGATACACATACATACTCAAGATAAATGAATACTAGTCTAATGGAGAAGGACAAAGAAAGAACTAAGTTTCTTTGTTGCTTTTGTATAGTTATATAGTCTATAATATATACAATTATACAAATACATAAACAATGCAAAACAATTAGATCATCTAGATCATTTGACCCTGGGCATCCGGTTTTCCCCTACATCCACAGTATGATTCCGGCCAAGAGCCTATTGCATAGCCGAACGTGGAGGATTTTAAAAGATAGATAGGACTGTCACCACCTACTGCCTATCCCTAGCAATCCATGGGGTACACGATACATAACGCATTTTATTGATCTAAGCACCACGCTTACATCTCTACGACAATGCCTCTAATCCCCTAGCGATGGATCAGAAAAGGAGTACTCACATTAAAGTAAACACTAAGCATGTGAAAATGATCTAAGTCAATAAGTCATACATCACTATATCACTATAATGATATAAAGACTATAGTAAGGGTTTATGTCTAACATGGTAATATAGTATAACTACATTACTAACATGCAAACATAATAATCACATACTTGAATGGATCATATAATGAAACAAGCACACATGACCCAAGCATAACTATATGAAAAGACTAAATATATTAAATAGAACAAAGTATTACAAAAGAAAAAAGATACAAGAGCCATATCACAACTTCAAGGAAGACCTGAAACTGAAGAAAACTCTATTCTAAGTCTAACTCCACTAAAACTAGAAAAGTAACTCGATATAACAAAAGAGTGATGCTTCTAAGTGTGTGTTGAGAAGTTAGGGCACACCCTTCTATTTATAGAGGTCCAAAGGTGATTTTGAGGTCGGTAACCCCCGTCCTAAGGGGGACAACCGTCTTTGGAGAGTCAGTGGGAAACCACCATAGGAGGCTGGGTCCTACTGGGCCCACTTTCTGTTAGGCCAAATAGGGGTGGGGCCCAGTAGCCCCCCCCCCCTCCCCCGGCTCTTCTGGCACACTAGTAGGTGGCCCCCTTTGACTCCTCCACGTCTTAGCCCTTCTGTATGTTGGTTTGATGCTGCAAGTGGGCCTGTTGATCCGGAGGAATCACCGTTGGCGCGCTCTGATTGGTTGAAGTTATGTTTCTTTGCCAAATAGTTGTGTTTTCCTCCTCCATTTCATTGTTTTTCCTGCATGTGAGTATTTCTTCAAACACAAGTGGCTATTTATTATTTCTAACTAGCATGTATGGTGAGAATGTTGAACTCTCCTTTATTTTGAGTAATATTGATGGTCGGAAATAGTATTTAATGACATCAATATTAAACACTCCACGGCGCGCCGTCCACGGCACAACACATGATGTATCCACGGCACAACACACTGCTGCAAAAGGTGTTTAATGTTGACCCTAAACCCTAATGTCGTCCTCCTGGTGTGACCGGTGTCAACGGGCTACACAAATCCCCGTGCACAAGCTCAAGCTCGTCCGCCTAAACGACAGGCCTCGTACCATCATTTTGGTGGAGAGCGATCTGCATGTACTTCTCGGGAACACAGCAAAAGAGGTTCTCGACAGCTCTCTCCTTGTCATAAGTGTTGACGTGGAACCGCACCACCTTTTGCAGCAGTGTGTTGAAGAGCAAAATCTTCGATGTTCTCACCTGTTTTGAACACTAGGTTCTCCCACTCCTTGCGAAGTGCCTGTAGTGTGGACCTGCTTGCACGGCGGCTGCCGATGCGTGTAGCAGCAATGATGTCCCAGGGGTGGGACTACAGATATGAGGGCATCCAGCACCTGGTGATCATCATCGTAGTCGACGTCGCCATACCGGACTGCCTCCCACATGTGCCGCACCTGGAGCCTCACCCTCATCACGGTGGCCCACTGGATGTAGTTAGTCTTGGTGAGGGTAGGCCACCCGCCGTTGGGAATCGGGATCAACTTCCCTGACAATAGCTTGGATACAGCGCCGGTCTAGGAAGGGGGAGTCGCGCTATTTGTAAGGAAGGTCCTGCTGCTGAGATGGGCGGGAGATGTTCAAGCTATAGGATAGCATGACTCCGATACCAATTGTTAATAACTAATCTGGGACTC
Organism: Eleusine coracana subsp. coracana; assembly: GCA_032690845.1. Lineage (NCBI taxonomy): Eukaryota > Viridiplantae > Streptophyta > Magnoliopsida > Poales > Poaceae > Eleusine > Eleusine coracana. The sequence goes on from CM064418.1 coordinate 38,352,299, forward strand.
TCATCAAGACGATGACACTAGGAGAATGGGCAATTTTCAGATTTATTTCTTATACAACTCATTCAATGCCATACCAACCTGACGGGTTTTGGGGATACATATTTATAGCTGGCCAAGGGAGCAAGACATATGCTAAGATGCTAGTATAAAAGCATAAAGCAAGTGCAGTCCTAGATGTCCTATGCTGTCCTAGATCAGAACCAAGATGCTATCCTAGATATTGCAGGGAGGTGAATGGGTCATAGGAAGGAGGATTTAGTCGCTTGTGTTAAGCACCCTCTTCGATTGCAGGCATCTTCTGTCTCCTCCCCTCTTTCTATCGCAGGCAGAGCAGAGGTGGTCGGCAGAGGCTCGCAGCCGATCACAGGCGGAGGCAGGCGGCAGAGACTTGCAGTAGGTCACGAGGAGGTAGATGAAGCCGGTCGCAAGCGGAGGCGGAGGCAGAGGCGGGCGATGAGTCTTGAGCTGGTCGCAAGTGGAGGCGGAGGTGGGGAGGCGGGTGGCGGTGGCGAAGACGGGAAGGCGGGCGATGAAGATTTGCAGCTGGTCGCGAGGAGGTGGGGAAAGCAGCGGATAGAGTAGAACGTGGGGGTGTGGTTTGTAGGGATACCGGGTGCAACTGGGTTGGGTCGTAAGTGGGACAATTGATTGTTGGTGGGGTGGAAGATCAGGTTGGACGAAGATCGCAGGTGAGAGATAGAATGCATTTGTGATTTTTAGATAGTAGAGATTTATAATAACTATTGGTCAGTATTCCTACAATTTTCAAATTCCAAAGGCCTAAGCTGTGCTGTAACCATGCATCTTTATAAAATATGCATTGTACTGTCACTTTTGTTGGATTCCATGTTATTTATGAGTACTTCATGACACAGGCATCTTCTAATTGCATTTGGCGGACTAGCTGGTCTTGAAGAAAGCATCGAAGAAGACACAGATTTGAAGGTACAGTTGCATTCGTGCGTGGTGCTCGCCTTCAGCAATTCTTATTTTTGTGTTTTCTGTAATTTTCTTTTACAATACTTTCTATTCCCAGTGATACCTAAGCATTTGCATGACAACCAGGAATTATCAAATGATTGAATTCTTGTCTATGGTTGAATAATTAAATGCCCTAATGGGATGAGTGTCTGTGCAAACTTGACAGCCGAGACATTTCTGACAGGGTAAACATGCAAAGGATATATTCAAATCTTATTTGAATACGTGCCCCAACCAAGGGAGCAGGACAATAAGAACAGAGGTACCGCCACTTATGAGTTCTATGAAAGTTTATTTCGTCACGAAATTTGATCTGATGCTAAAAGATTAGGAAATATTTTCAGGAGGCACTTCTCATATCCCTTCAATACTTCCAAGAGGCCATTAGGCAAGCAGAACAAGTGTAGAAGGTCCGTTGATGGTGACAGTGGAGTGGTGACACTGGCGATTAAAGATACATTGAAATCCTACAGTCAAATCTGTACGTCAGAGAGCTCCGTTGGTGGTGACAGTGGAGTTTGCTCACTGAATTTTGGGACCTTTTGCTTGTGGACTGTCAAGTGTAGTGGTGGTGGTGAAGCAATACGAGGTGGCGAGGTGTTCAATGATGCAAAATTTGGAGAGGAATTCTTCGTTTAGTTTTGTTGAAAGGCTATTTAGATTCCAATGGTTGGCCACATGCATATGTTAATGCCAGACGGAGGTCATGCATTGTAACAAGACTATCATCCGAGCAAGCAAGATGCAGCCAGTGATTCTATGTTTTCCATATCAGGTGTTGTTAGGTAACGGTTGAAGAGAGATTGAAGTTCTTACTTCTTATCTGGTGCCAGGATGCTTGTTCGTAACTTGAGATCCCAGATAATGTCGACTGACCGGTTCAGCTGTGCTGCATAAATTAGAACTCGTTTTAGTCGTACGGCCGTCGGTAAGCCTCCCTCTGATTTTGCCATCAGTTATAGTTGTTTATCGAATCCAGAATCTTTTTTTTTTATCTGTTGCCCCGTCAGTTAACTGAAAAATCTAGTTTAATTGGGTCAAAATTTTCCACCACTTTATCAACATCGGACGTTTACTGTGTTAGCTTCCAACCTGTGTCTTTTACTTCTCCCGGTGCTCCCTCGCCTGCCTCTCGCCCAATATGGCGTCACCAACAAAGAAGTCACCTCAATAGGTTGGCGTGACTCAGTGCCTTGTCAGCATTGCCTGACAGCTTGACTCACGGGTGGTCCTGAGTTGAAAGCAGTTATGCAGTGATCACACCATATTGTTTGGCGTGATTAAATCCTTTATATTTACAATTTTTTGGGGCACTAGAAATTGACAAGTTCCTCAATCACGTTAGACAATCTGGAGTGATTAGGCAGTAATATTTCCTAAAATAATTCTAGATAATAACATAATAGTTTTATTCAACACAATGCACACATTACATGTAACAAATTCATAGAAACATTACATGCATTGAAATCTACAATTTTGATACAAATTTGTCAACATAGTTTCAAACAAAGATGTCCAACACAATCACCAAGACATAGTTCATCGTTACACAACCTACCAAATAGTTTGAAACAAAGATGTTCATCACAATCACACACTAAGCATTTGAACTCATTTTGTCTCCCAGGTACTTTTCTAGGCAGTTTGGGTGGGTGGGTCGGGGGGGGGGGGGGGGGGGGGGGGTTGGGGGAGGATGGGATGTCACCATTATCAATGCCTTGGTTCGAAGATAGTAAAGTATTATGTTTCTTTAACCTATGGTGCATCTTGAAATTGTGATGGTCCAATGGTTTCCAAAGAAGTAGGTGTTAGGCCAATGAAAATGAGACATCAATAGTAATATCAATAATAACAAGTGAGTTTATCTGGGTGTCGATTGCTGACCAAGTCAACATTCTTGTCTTCACTTGAATCATCATTGCTCTTTATTTCGAAAAGTGTGTCACATGGAGCCTTGCCTCAAGAGCGGGATGCAACTGCACATGGTGTCCTTGTACGGAAGGTTTCTCAACTAGATTCGTGTTGGAAATGTAACTTCATCTTTAGTGCAAGTCGGTATGATGCAATGCAAGCGGTACCAAGCCAATTAACAAGCATGCAAGCCCATGGCAGCCCTATCTTTACTTACACACAAGTACAAAATTAAAGGCTAGTAAAGAGAAAGTTTAACAAGTGCTCATTGATTTTTAGCCTGAGGTATTTAAAGGATGACATGTTCCTCTAGTTCTTTGTGGTTCAACTCCCGCCAAAGTATCAATCTCTCCTGCCACTCAATGGTGGAGTCCTTGCACAGAAGTTTGCATCACTCCCAAAATAGGGCATGGTCGCATAAGCACTGTCCCTAGAACATGAGCTTGCCTCTCTCAATGACTTGCTACACTCTCCTAGTGCACACACGAGTGCTCTCTTCTTGATGCTCCTTTCAAAGGCGAGCAATAACCTTGTACAAACTTTTGATGACCTTTACAACCAATCACGTTCGAGGGAGGATGGGATATCACCATTATCGATTGCCTTCCTTCGACGATGGTAGAGTATTATGTTTCTTTAGGCTATGGTGCATCCTGAAATTGTGATGGTCCAATGGTTTCCTAAGAAGTAGGTGTTAGGCTAATGAAAATGAGACATCAATAGTTCATATCAAGAATAACAAGTGAATTTAACTAGGTGTCAATTGCTGACCAAGTCAACATTCTTATCTTCACTTGAATCATTATTGCTCTTACTTTCGGTAAGTGTGTCACATAGAGCCTTGCCTTGAGAGCGGGATGCAACTACACATTGTGTCCTCGTGCTTGAACTGAAGGTTCAACAACCACATCAGTGTTGGAAATGTAATTTCATCTTCATTGCAAGTTGGTGGCAACTTTTCCCCACCCTCTGTTACAATACCATGGAATAAGCACAAGTTAGTTATGCATATTTGTATCAATGTTGTAAGAAAAAGGAACGAATGGAAAAGCATAAGTTAGTTATGCATACTTTGGTAAAAGCATGAAGGCCCCCAACTCTTTGGCAGATCCTTGTGGGTACTTTAACACATTGCTAACTAGATAGTCGTGCAAGCTACAGTATAATGAACTTTCATATTAAGTTGTCATGTTGCTATAGTATAATAAACTTCCATGTTTTCTACGTGTAATTATCCATAGGAGCTCTTTTCTATGTGTCATCATGAATGACCTGGTCATAGTAATCAATGATGTCCTCATCATCACCGAAATAAGGTGTGTGGTGGTAGAGGCTGGAGAGAAAAAAAGGACTTGACCAAAGGAGGAAGAAAGAAGGAAGAGGAAGAAGAGAGGGCCACGAGTGCGGTCAAGTACCCTCGAGTCATGTCAATCGAGATTGACGTGACTGACCCCTCAGTCATGTCAAGCAGATTGGCATGAGTTAGATCAACCTGGGTCTTAGCTACCATTTACATGGTGGTGCGTAAGGATCAAGGAATACCAAGAAGGGGAGGGGGTGAATTGGACTATGTTGATGGTTGTTTGATGTATTAGTGTCTAGTCATTGTGCTTAATTTTACTCGTCTCCTTAGTATATATATTCTGTTAAGTGAAACTAACAGGTATGGATGGTCCTAAGTCAAACAAACCCTCTAATTACACCGATGATCCAGAAAGACTCTTTCGCAAGAAGAGAACAACGGAGAAGAGAAGCAAGTCACTTGGAGATTTAGCTAGAGAAGAACTCTGCGTCACACCTCGAGCATTATTCACAGTAGAAGCCACAGTTCAAGATCAAGAAGGAGAGGAGATGGCAGAGTTACCTATGGTTAATCATCTCAAGCCTCAATTGAATAATGTTGTCAAGACAGATTTCCAAGAAGCTCAAGATCAACTTCCGTATCAATTAGAGAGATATGTTGGAATAGTGGCGCAACAACCGTTTACAGGTTCGAAAGATCCCAATCATCACTTTCAATACTTCGTTGTGGTTTGCAGCACATTCAAGATAGCAGGATTGACCGGAGACCAAGCACGTGTGCGGTTGTTTCCCTTCTCTCTAGTTGGACACCCTAAGCGATGGTACAATGGATTGGAAATCCCAGTAAAGATGGTGTGGAACACGTTAGCAGCTGAATTCTTGGCCATGTACTTCCCTCCTGGTAAGACTCAAGCTTTGAAGAATAAGATTCTTGGATTTACACAGAATGTTGATGAAGGCATTGGAGAAGCATGAGAGAGATACAATGAATATATGGATGCATGCCCTCATCATGGTCTGACGGTTGGAGAAGTTGTTGAGAGGTTCTACACAGGATTGAATCAACTATCTCATCAACACTTGGATGCTTCAGCTGCAGGTTCATTCATGTCAAAAACTCCCACCCAAGCTAAGAATTTGATCAAGTTGCTAGTTGAAAATCAATCATGGGATAGTGAGAGAAGGTTAAGGAATTTGCAACCTTCAAAAGGATTGGCGAAGAGCATGATTGAGAGGACTCATGAAGACTTCATTATAGATCGCCTCAATGCTATTTAAAGGAGGTTGGACAATAATCTTCATATCCCTAAGAAAGAGTCGCTCAAGCTAGCGGAATCACGCTCCGCCTGTGGTGAGTGTGGAGAATTTGGTCATGTGCAGAAAGATTGCCCTGAAAAGATGAAGATGCTAGAATATATGAAGAATAGTGGATGGAAGCCCCAATATCAGCAGCAAAGGAGTTCTTTCTCTCCTAGTTCGTCCATGCAAAATTCTATCCCACTTCATCTCCAATGTCATGAGTTCTTCCAAGCTTAAGAGAAGATCAACAAGGAGAATCAAGCTAAATACAAGGAGGTTGATCGTGTCCTTGAGGGAATTAATGACAAGGTGATAGAAATTGGAAGCTCCAATGAGCAGATTTTGAAGCATACAAAGATTATGGAGCATCAGATAGGACAGTTATCGCAAGCCATTCAAGGCAACAAAGGGGCTATTCCTGGCAATACGAAGTCTGCAGAGCAATTGAAGGCAATAGCTACAAGGTTAGGAAAATAAACAGAAGATCCAGAGCACCCTGCGGGAGCAAAGAGGCCTCGCGCTGATCAGCGCACACCTGGCGTCGATCGGCGCGACGGTCCTGACGGCACCGATCGGTTCAATGAAAGTGCCGATCGGCGCGAGGAGGATGTTGACCTCTCTGGTCTGAAAATGGGCATGGAGACAGAGGAGCATGGCCCTGCCATGTTCCTGGATACTCAACTACTAACAAAGACAGAAAGAGCGCGGCAGCACGACGAGCAATTTGCAAGGTTCGTCAATATTATGAAGAAGCTTTACATCAATGTCCCTTTTATTGATGCAATTCAAGTACCCACCTATGCCAAGTACATTAAGGACATGATGTAAAACAAGAAGTCTCTAGCTTTTGAGGAGGTTGTGAAGGTTACTAAGGAGCTTACGACGACAATCAATGATGTTGCACTTGAGAAGAAGCCCGACCCTGGATCACCAAGCGTCAAATGCATGATTGGAACAAGGATATTTGATAGGTGCTTGTGTGATCTTGGAGAAAGTGTAAGTATTATGCCCCGTCGATATATTCACAAGTCTCAATTTGCCTGAATTGGAGCCTACGTGTATGTGTTTGGAGTTAGCCGATCAATCGGTACGCTTCCCTGACAGAATTGCTGAGGATGTGCCTGCTCAAATTGGAGATCACATCGTCCTTGTTGATTTTATTGTGCTTGATATGGATAAGAGGATGAGGACCCCATTGATCTTAGGCAGACCCATCTTGAGGACAACAAAAGCAAGTATTGGTGTTGGGAGTGGTGAGATAAGCTTCGATATAAGTGGGACTCCCTACTCTTTCAAGTTTCGCCCGAAGGTAGAAGAGTGCCGTACTATTGATGAAGTAAAGAGATACACGACACCGTGGCAATGAGGCATCGAGAGTAATTGGAGGGGATGTATGGATAGGTCGTTCGAGGTATATGAACCATGGGGATAAGAGAACCTTATAGTGTTGCGGCTTCACATCCCGCACCGCGACACTAAGGATTGATTGTTTACGGGGAGGTCGAGATCTTTGACCTCTAAATAACTAGAGCGCTCTTGGGAGGCAACCCAATGATCGAGGCATTTAGAAGTTGTTTAGTGCTTACGGGAGGGCAACCCGGTTCATCTAGTTAATTAGTGCTGATCGGGAGGGCAACCCGGTGTTTTAATTTGCTTGCTTTTAATAAAGACAATCTCCCGAATAAAAGAAATAGAAAAAGTGTGTGCTTAATTCTTATGTGCTCTTGTGTTGTCTGTTTATTTGTATAAAACTGTGTATATACATACTATAGACTAACAACACAGGAATAAAACAAAAAAGGACCAAAAACAGGAAGGAGCAGTGCTTGCGCCGATCGGTGCACTTCTACGCTGATCGGCGCGTTATTGCCCAGGTCAGGACAGAAGGCTGACGACGTCCATAATTGAAAGGGTGCTAAGAATCAACCAGCACAATGATTTTCAGAGATGGAGCTATTTTTAAGGTAATTAAAAATATTTTTGAATTAATTTTTGTGTGCAAAATGGTTGCTAAATGACGCAGGAAAGGATGAAGAGCAACATCTAGCGAAGAAGCTCTCGTGGCCAAGAGCAAGAATGGACGTCACGCCGATCAACGCACGTCAACGCCGTTCAACGCGGTCACCAGATGGGCCCCGCTACGTATGTCAATGCTATAGGAACATTAGGAAAAGTGGAAAATTAGGTGAAATAGATGAACACGAGGCATCAGGATCAACGCCAGACCAAAAGACGAGGTGCAAGGGACTTGCGCCATTCAACGCCATACTACGCCGATCGGCACAGGTACCCGTGCGGTTCCCAAATGGACGAAAAAGCGGCAAGCGTTGATTTTGAAAAATAGGTATGATTGCTATGCAGGTGTGCGATGCAGAGGAGACACGGAATTGACCAAAAGCTGAAAAAGAGACAGCGGGCCGATCGGCACGAGCCCGCGCTGAACGGCGCAGTCAATCAAGACATCGAGATTCTATGCTGTTCCCCTGCCAACCAATACAATGTACCGGGAAGCGACATAAAAGAGGGGAATCAAGCGCCACGGTTGTCTGAGCATTCAAAATTTGAATTGTGCTGACTGGCGCACCTTTGCACCGATCGGCGCGCTCTCAAATTTTGAAATTTCAATGCAGGTCCTTCTCCTGGAAGTTTCCCACACTATAAAAGAGAGGCTAGGTGCCCCCAGTTCGGCACACCATCCCGGTAATGTCTCCACCTTCCCCACTACCCACGAAGTTGCACACGTTTCGCATTCCTCGTAGATTGATCATCGCCGCTCCTCCGTCAACAAGTTGGACAAGAGGTTGCACCGGGGAAGCAGTTCCGGCGGCAGCGGTGAGTCGAGCGGTGACTCCTCGGCGAGGGGGAGCTCTGGCGCTCACGATGACATGTCGGTGGGTGATGCATCCACCGGCTCGGCGGCAGCGATCAGCGCCCGCCACTCCGTCTCTGGCGCACCCTTTCCAATGGGGCGTGCTACGAGGAGCCAAACGGCGGCAAGCCGTGGGGTTCCCAGATCACCACCACCGCCGGCATTCCTGCTGCGCACGGTGGTGGAGGGCTTCACCCTCCTGAGCGTGGAGGAATAGCAGCACTACCTCGCGGTGAGGGGAAGGTTCATCCCCAACTTCAACTTGGACGAGACCTTCCTCACCACGATCGACATGTGGGAGGACCTAAGGAGGATGCTCAACAATCTCGGCTGGGCAGACTTCCACCTCCTTCTCATGGACTACAACCTTGACGTCGTCACCGAGGTTGCCTCTACGATGAGGCTCAGCACCGACGAGGTCGGCAACAAGGCCATCAACTTCCACGTCCATGACATCAGCTACACGGTGACCCTGGAAACGGTGGCTCTAGCCTTCGGTTTCAACGCTGACGCCGACGTCGCCGGCATCTTGGAACGTGGGGAGTTGGACTCCTTTTGGAGGCGGCTCTCGTTCGTGGAGGAGATGAAGCACGACAACATCCGCAACCTGACCATTCCAGTCTTCCATCGGTGGTTGGCGACGCGCACAGGCGACAAGATCGACTCCAGCAACGTCACCGATGCGGACTTGCGGTGGCTCTTCAACGCCATCGTGAGTCCATCTCACTGCAACCCCATGTCGGTGATGGTGCGGGGTTGGCTCGACAAGAGGGGCAAGGCGAGCAAGAAGTTGACCTTTGGGGCCTATCTTCAATGCCTGGCAACCCTCGTCTGAGACAGCGACGGACCGAGATGGCGCGGTGACAAGTGGGAGTGCGCGACAGAGATCGGCGAGAATATGACTCCTGACAATATTGTCACGGGAAGTGTTCGCGCCGGCTTCCATGTCGGCGGCACCAACGTAAGGATCCTGTGTGCGGAGCTAGGAGTTTTCCTCAATCACAAGCTGGAGGAAATTGGCTTCAGGAAGGTCTCCTAGACGGGGGCCGAGTTCTCAAGGACCACTATGGGCTGGTTCGACAACAGGCAACATCTACAGTAGCTGGCGGCGAGTGGGACTCCTGGAATTCACGCCAGGGGCCTTAGCAGTACCAGCCAGGGTGGAGCGATGCAGCGGGCAGTTCACAACCCTCTGCTCCAGTCGGCGCAAACTACTTCAGCGTAGGTATTGACAACAGGTACCAAGGACATGTGCCTGTGGTGCCTCCTGTACCCAGTGCAGACTTCTTCATGCCTATGTAGGGGTACATCAACAACAACATGCACTACATCGAGCGCGTGGAGGATGCCACGTCCCGACAGAGGGACAACCACGAGGTGATGGTGGAGAAGTTCGAGCGACTCAAGGCGCGGTGCTATGGCTTCGATCTGCCACCGTCTCCACCTCCGTTTGACTAGAGTGCCTAGAAGTTGGCACGTGTATCAGTTTCCTGATTTGCATTTTCTCTTGTTTTTTTTGCAATCTTTTTCTTTATTTGCTTATGTGTGTGTGAGCGGGTTGGAAAACCATGTATCGGGTGTGTTTAATTTCATGCAAGTGTGTTAGTAGTAGTTTTACTTTTATGCAAGTGTGTTAGTAGTAGTTTTACTTTTATGCAAGTGTGTGCAAAAATCATCACCATGTATTCGAGTTTCGATCTTAATATAATGGTGGCGGTTATGCTCTTTTAGGAGAATTGAATTATTTACTCTTTCTTGAAAAGTGCCGATGAAGACCAAATAATGTTGAGCATTGAATAAAATTTTGAACTTACACTGAATGATTATTCGGCAAATATGTCTTATGTGGAGCAATTTTGAGTACCCATGTGCTTCATATGTATTGTCCAACTTGTGATGATAACTTAGTACCAATCTTTTCATAAATAAATTTTCATGTTGTGAAGTTTGGAATTTATTCTTTTCAAGGTCCTTACCTACCAATGCCATATTTTGAGTAATTCTCATGAACCTTTGAATTATAGATAAACATTAAATTGATGGTTGAGTTCGGTTAGGATTTAATTCTTTTTGGTATGAACTTTACTAAGATGGCAAATCTTTGTGTATCCTTTTCTAGCCTTGAATTACTCATGTAAAAATTCAATTCCGCTGAGTATCCTACCATAAACCCAAAATATCTTGTTGAGTATCATTCCTTGACTGCATCCTATATTTCTGGCTATATTTAATTCTTCAATAAATGTTGAAGCCAGATGAATCAAATACCAACAAATGATTGGTGAATTTGGGTTGAGAGCCGATCAACGCAATTTGAACTGATCGGTGCAGCACAGAGCAAAATAATAAAAAGGAAAGACGGAAGAAAAAGAAAAAAAAAGGAAAAGCTCCGCCGTTTGCTAAGGGACTAGCAAAACTTTAAGTGTGGAGGGATGGTATATGACATGCTTATTCTCAATATTCATTCTAATATAGCCATGAATCATTCCAACCATGTGCAATCTGATCATGTGCAATCTGATAATGGGAGTTCTTTTTCTTCCAAGATCAAAGTTTTGCTATGCGCATGTCCACATATCCAAAGTGTGAGTCCTTTCTTAAATTTTTCTTTCTTAATGGCCATCTTGATAAAGTTTCTATAATTCCAATGAAGAATAATCTCCTAGCCTTACAATATATTGTTAATTTATGTTTGCAATCCTTGAATTGCCTCACCTAGCTACTCATATAAGCCTTACACAAAAATTATTTGATCATTATGATGTAGAATATAGGTTGAGTGATTTGAAAGATGAGTTGTTGCCTTGGATTATTTGGAAGATAGATTCTTTATGTTCACAACAACCCTTTAAGTGATTTACATGAGTGGAAAAGTTATAATTTGTGAGTTGGACATGATTTATTGATTTGGGGAGATACTTTAAGCTTTATGCCCATATTTGAACTATTTTGCTAAATACCAATATGAAATACACCACAATAGAACAATGCTCAACATTTGCTGATTTAAGATATCTTTTATGATAGAAAGAGTATGTTCTTTGATTTTTCTTTCTTTTACTTTACTCGGGACGAGCAAAAGTTTAAGTGTGGGGGAACTGTTGACACTACCCAAGTGCCCCTTTTATATGTGAATATTACCCCAATTAGAGCATAATTGATACTAATTTAAGCCATTTACATATGATATTGTCTACATATTTGTATATGCGTTGTTTTGGAGCTTTATTGTAGAAACAGGTAAAATTAGTGATTAAAGTGATGTTGAAGAGGATAGGAATCCAAAACCAATGAAAAGCACTAAAGAAGCCCAGTGCGCCGATCGGCGCAATCCATGGGCCGATCAACGTAAGGGTGTTTTGGCCCACAGAAGTGATCGAGGCCCATTCCACATGTTTATGGAAGTTTATCTGCGCAAGACACTTGAAGATATTTTCCTAGAAGATTTATGGAACTTCAAGATCTCGACGTGTTGTACAAGACTTTATCTCGAAGGAAAAGGCACACAGGCAGCTGTGGAAGACAGAGGAACCGACTCGGAGGAGAACCTGAGAAGACACGGCTTGCGTCGATTGGCGCAATCCTGCGCCAATTGGCGCAACCGCCTTATTAGCTAGAAAACGAGTCCTCCACGAGTAGACCCCTTATAAATACATGTAAACCCTGGTCGCGGCAAGGAGAGACAGAGGCGACAGAGGGACAACAGATCTGTGAGTTAGAGCCACTGGGGCTTGCCCCGTTAGAATAGATCTCTAGTTGAGTTTCAAGAACCATTGGTGTTAAGAGTTGATTCGTCAAGGTAGGCCATCTTGACGGGGATGAATCTTACTCTATGTATCTCAAGGATGATTGAATATGTTGATGATGGTTTTGGTGATTTGTCTATCTTGATTTTATAATCATGCATGCGCTTATTCCAATTGCTTAGTTCTAGGCTAAGTAAGTAGATATTATCTTGATCGTGGTGATTAGGATAGTATTCGGAAATTGTATTGGTTATGGTTGCTTGATGATGCTAGTAGTGTGGTTTAGTGGTGACAGCACTATGCCTACGTAGCAGTATTGGATAGTTGAGTAGGGTAAGATACTCGCGCGATTAAGGGTTTCCTCTCGGCAGCGATAAATCGAGAGCCGCTCGAAAAGCAGGATGGTCTTATTTATTATAGGTTTTCATTGATCCATGTAATTACCCATTATGATGCTATTTAATTAGACTTTCTGGTCACGATCTCACTAGTAGATACTTGGCTACTCACTTAATAGCTTAGGCTTACAAGGTATGTGGCATACTTTGGCTTAGATTCACCAGAGTATCGATCGGCTCAAAACCTGCGCTGATCGGCGCGATGATAGATTCACCATTGTGCCGATCGGCTCAACCCCTGTGCCGATCGATGCAACGATGGATTTGCTTTCTGGCGCACCTTTGCGCTGGCTAGTCTCTCTTCATGCAACCTGAACTCGACAGTAGCTTTGACTAGATCTTTTACTGTTAACCTTGTTTTAATTATCCCTAAGGTCCCAGTGGATTCGATATAGCTTGGAATACTCAATTCAAGGGAAAAAGTGCTACAATCGTACACCGTCCTCTTGCGGTATATAAGTGGGTGCGTAGTTACGACCAACAATATTGCAACTAAATTGTTAGTCGTTGCAAAAATGCAGCAATATAGCAACGAACATTCGTCTGGTTGTGTTTGGTCTTATATATTGCAACGCAAATGTTTGTCGTTGCAACTATACATAGATATAGCAATGATGGAGGGAGTTGCATTATCATGGTATCACAACAAAAATTAAACTAAACTCGCCCAACGGGGTATTCGATCTCTTTGAACACATAATTGATAACATCATTAAAACAACAGAAAACATGAATCATTCACAAGTTAAAATACAATCTGGGTGCATAAACATTACTTACAAGCAAGTGTTTCACAGTGATTCTCCCAAACAAACTTAAACTAAACATCAAAGACTAATAACAATAAAGGGGGGGGGGGGTGGCTACTTGAAAGATGGGTAGGGGTGGATAAACCGAGGGGCTTACAGTTGCAGAGGTGGTTTGGAATAACAACGATGGAGCCGTAAGACCGTTCTGATGATGTGGAGTGGGAGCGGGAAATCGTGCCGGAGATGGCGGACGGCTAGCACGGGGAGGCGGTGAACGGGCATGGGCGGGAGGGAACACCGGAGCCGGAGAAGGGGAACGGGCGCGGACGAGGGGCGCCACTGGAGCCAGAGGAGGGGAGGAACGGGCGCGGACGGCTGATGCTGCCAGAGACGGTGAACTGGTCTGGGAAGGCGGCACCGGAGGGGCGGCCAGCCTCTCAGCTGGGAGCATCACCACACGGGGCCCGATGAGAACAGCATGAGGACCATTCCCATTCTCTAGTGGTGGACCGCCGATGGAGGTGGAGGCAATGAGGAGCGGGACAACAACGATGACCGACTACGGCGGCGACCACCGCCGGCCTACATTTACATCAAATCCAACATTAGGAAAATACTCATCAACCGTAGTCAGATACTATTTAACCCAAAATGAAGCAAAGATTGCCTAATCCTACAAGAGGCGATGATTATGACTCACGAGGATGACGAGCCCGGAGGAGATCGCCCTGAGGCCATGGATACTACGACGGCAAGGAAGGCGACGATAATGAAGGGGAGAAAGGGCGATGGTAGTATAGAGGCGAGGAAGCCGAGATGGGAGTAGTTTATTGTCACACCCGTCGATGCACGGGGTTGTCTTAGATTTATTGGCAAGGAAGGCAATGCGAGTGGGTCCTTCATGGTGTCAATAAACTAAGGCTGTTCCATTTTGATGTTTCCAAGAGTGTCATGTCATCTTTATTCTCAATGGGTCTTTCATTTGCAATTAATTACATGCCACATCAGCAAATATGATGACATGGCATGGTATTTATTATGAAGGAGAGGAGATGTCTTTCATCCCCATGAAAGGATGTTGACACTATTTCGAAGACCATGAAAGCCAAATGAAATTGGATTGAGGGTCTTTCCTTTCATCCCCAACACTCTCAACCAATAACAAAACACCAACTAGCAATAACTTAGTGTTCTATGAAAATTGTGCTATGAAAGTGAACACTGATAGATGTACTTTCATTTCATAAAATAAAACTTTAAAAATTATGTGTCACTCTTGAAAACCATGAAATAAAAGAGTGCACTGAGATTGGCTTAGGAGTATCTAGTTTGAAATCATGAATGAAACTAGCATTGGTGGGTGCACAGGAAACGAGGACGAGAGAGATAGAGATAGAGGTGTATTGAGAAGAGAGAGGTGCATTGGGAAGCGAGGATGTCTTATAATTTGAGTAAACTTGAGAAGGCTAGAGTATCATATAATATTGAACAGAGGGAGTACTTCTATATGGTTTTATTGGTTATCTAAATAATGAAATGAAATTAGTCCTCTCCAATGCTAGTTTCATGGTGTTTCAATTTTAAGAAATCTTGTAGACCCAGTTTCATCTAGATGAAACTCTTCTCATCTCTCTCTTCAGAAATTTTTTGCCATGTCACCAAATTTGCTGATGTGGCATCTCATGTAATGAAAATGAAACTTCCATTGGGAGTAGCCTAATCGCGTTCAACTTCCCGGACAGATACTGTGACGGATTTAATGCATGTTGCAGTCACCACTCGATTGGCTTTTGGTGTAACCGCGCCGACGGGGGCTCTTTGGCTTCTAGGAACAAACAGCCGTGCTCCTCACCATGTTTAGTGCTCATAACACAACTCCCGCACCCCGTTCACGGCGCCCACCCGCCTAGAGCAACTGCAGACGCCCACCCGGCCATCCCCCGTTCAGTTCCCAGAACCGGCGCGCTCCTCACCCCGCTCATGGCACCCACCAGCCCGTCTAGCGATGAAGCCACCTCGCACATCAAACGCTCCTCCCGCATGATGACCAGTGGGAGCGCCACCTCACGCTTGAAATGCTCCTCCAGCATGCCGACCAGCGGCGGCGCCGTCTCGCGCTCCAGCAGACTACGCTCTGGTGCACAGTGATAGCGCCGCCTGGCGCTCGAGGTCACCGAACCTCGATCCAATAGGCTGGGCGGCATGGCCTGCTCCGCTGCACCCTGAGAGCTCTATTGCCTCGCGATCCGATGCCATGTAGAGCCGCCGCCTGCCGTCTACACAGACGCGCATCATCGACGTCAAGTTCCACGACCACAACATCAACACAACGGTCACCTCCGATAGCAGCGTCATCGTCCAGTTCCTTGATGAGATATGGCCGAATGAAAAACCGCTCCTCGTTGGTTTGGATAAGGAGTGGCTAATCATGTCAAAAGCCAATCGTGTGAATGCTGAACCAAACAAGACAACCATCATTCAGGTCTGCGTGGGCATGCCAAACAGGAACCAGCATGAATATCGGTGTCTCCTCTTCCAGGTGTGCCACACCGACAAGGTTCCAGAAAAACTAAAGCCTTTCCTGGAGAGCCCTCGGTGCATGTTCATCGGATCAAAGATTAGAGGCGACATCCATCGGCTGTCCACTGATCACAACATTAGTGTAGCCAGGACGTCGGAGCTACAAGATGCCACGCGGGACCACTTGAAGCAGAAATCAACAGACGGACTTGGACTCAAGAACGTGTGTTGGAGAATTCTTGGTCTGACAATGGCCAATTATTCTGATGATGGTAAGTTTCACCAAAACTAGGGGGATAAGCACCTGAGTAGCCAGCACATCGATTATGCAGCTATAGACACTTGCGTCTTGTACATGCTTGGTCAGAGATTTAACATTAAGCCATAGAAGAAGTGTGGTGTGTGTTGCGTGTGTGTAGTGTCATTGTGCACATGTACATAAAGTAATTAATATCAATATCACTAAATATATGTTTAGTTCAGTTTGCATTATTGCAATACCGTTTACATGTTTCATAATTATTATTAATTCTTTTTTTATATTACAAAATAATGTGTGTAAATTGAATTTGTATTTAAGTGATGAGTATAATACGATATGTGCACGTGGACAAAACTATAGCAAAAATAATTGCAGAAGTGGCTACATGAAATATGGGTAGGGCCGGATAAACAGAGGTGTCACCTAGCTTGAGTGTGCGCCATGGTCGACAGTTCGAGCTCGTCACAGACCACCGCCAAGACGCAATCCTCGAGCGAGCCTGAGGAGAAGCGTCATTCCCCCATTGTAAGGACCGAAGGCGTACCTAGAGGGGGGGGGGTGAATCAGTAAGCCGCTCACGAATCCAAATACTTCAATTCCGCTACGTAAGTCTAATAAGATAAGCAACCTAAACAAGTTTAGTAGATTAAGACCCTACACATGCTAGTGTTCATGATACGATAAAGTGCGGAAGCCAATCACACTAGCCTATGCAAGCCACAAGTCACCCTACTCACTAGAGCACACAAATGCAGAATAGTAAAGAGAGGGTAAGGAATGCTCATGATTTTTTCCCGAGGTCTCGGAAGCATGGCGCCTCCCCCTAATCCTCGTTGGACCACTCCCGCCGGAGTCCCGGTCCCACCCGCCACCAAGTGGAGTTCTCGCCCACGAGCCCGCAATCACTCCTCAAGTCAAGAAATGGTGTGCGTCACCACTGCACAAAGCACAAGCTCACCTCCCTTGAGAACTTGCCTGACTCCCCGAGCCCACACGGGTGCCCACTAGTGATGCCCCTTTCAACGGCGGGTTCAAACCGTGTACAAATGTGTGACGGCCTTCACAACCGATCAACATAGGTTCGATCACCGACACCTAACCGGTCTAGGTCTCACCATAGACAAAGAGTAACAATCTAGATCACACCCTCAAGGACACCCAAACCTTAGATGTGCAAGATGCTCAAGCTACTCTTCTCTAGCACTCTGAAGATATGCAATAGCTCCTCCTAGTGCTCTCCTCTTTTTCTCTTGGACCTTACCAAATGCTCTTAGGTATTCCACTGCCAAGGGAGGTATCCAAGACCCCAGCAACAAAGTTATATAGGCTCCCAACCTCAAACTAGCCATTGCTCCATGAAATTGCCTTTCTGGACACAGTGACCGGACTGTCCGGTCTCTGCCTGACCGGACCTTCCAGTCACTCTGTAACGGCTCTCCCTAGCCATTGGCCTCCTTTGTCCAGGCAATCTTCTGAACTGACGGGACTATTTGGTCACTGGACCAGACCGTCCGGTCCACTTTCTCTCTCTCCAGTCCAGGAGCCTCCGCGAAATGCACCTCCTCTACCGTTCCTGCACTCTAACTGACCGGACCATCCGGTTAGTAGGCCAGACCGTCCAGTCTGTATAGAGTCACCTGCTAACAGAGTCCTGCTTCTCGCTCTATGTCCTGGACAACTCCCCATAGTGACCGTATTGTCCGATCTCTACAAACCCATCTGTCCGGTCTCTATGTCCAGAAGCCAAAACTTGTCGTCCTTGCTTGCCTTCGTTTCTCGGCTTCCTCGAACAGCTCCTTGGCTTCTCCACTGTCACCTAGTGCCTGTGATTTCACCGAGCAACCTTGCACATCACCGACTAGACATGACCTAAGAGAATGACCTAGACCCCCTTGATAGTCCGATTTTTCCTATGGACTCAAAGCCCTAACAACTACTCAAGTGTTTCAAACACTTGCACCGTAGCTTGTTCTCTGCTTTGATCCATCTCCATCAACCCTTGGACTCCATCAAGTTCACAAGCCTCCATTCCTGTGGTCATTGTCATCCATTGCCAAGGCAACCATCATCCATATGATTTGTAATAAAGTTAAGAGATGATTCCTACATAGACAACACTCGTGTAGATATTAGCCCACAATTTCATCGTTGTCATCTATCACCAAAACATCCATACCTCGGGGATCCAATCATCAATGATCATGAAGCTTACAATCTCCCCCTTTTTGGTGATTGATGACAACCACTACTTAATCAAAAACTTCAATGAATAAACAACCGGGATAAACAACCTACACAAAGATTGAGAGGAACCATAACAACATATGAGAGAAACGCATAAGGTCCTACTCAATCAAGCGTCATCTAGAGATATAAGGAAAAGAGTGAAGATGATACTCTAGATGAAAACATGCATGAATGTCATGACAATTTGAATGAAAGCATAAGGGCATGCAATGTAAGACATGAATGATGAGATGCAACAAATTAGCATGGCAATGCATAGGAATTAAGAACAAGCACTCATCGTCATGATATCATACACAGGCATACAAGATTATCAATAAATGCAAGCACTGCATATGAAAAGGAAATAAACCAAGTGAGATCAAAATAAGTCAAACACAAGCGAATGAAATCCATGACTCATCACAATCCATGAACATCGAATAACTCCTCAAAAAGAAGAACCAAATGATCCATATCCCAAAACCTCGTAGCTCCCCCTAGATACAAGCTACTCTCAATCGCAACAAGATCACACTCCCACTCCCCCTAGACCTAGTATCTTCTCCCCTTTGGCAAGAAGCACCAAAAAGTGGAAAAGATGAACATCTAAGCGCTCGTTGGCGAAGGAAGTGGTGTAGCGACGTCATCTATAGGCTCTGCTCCGGGCTGCTCCTGAGGTGGATCCTGTTGTGCTCCCCAAGCCTGTGCCCTGAGCATCCAGCTGTTCAAAGAATCCAAGGTCTACAGGCGACTCAGACCCACTGTCCTGTGCTGCTGGAGTGACCGTGGTAGTCTCCTGAGCTGAAGTCTGGAGTAGTAAGAGGTCTGCCACGTCCTGCTGAGAGAAGCCTCCATGGACAAAATCCTCTGCTGCCTGAGAAGTAAGAGTGGTAACAGTGGCAGTAAGAGGTGTAGCTGAAGTTGTAGCTGTCTCTGAGGCGGTCTAGGAGTCTGCACGAGTAGTGTGCACGATGTCTGAGAATAGACTCCTGATTGGTATGTGCTGTGAGCTAGAGTGTCCTGCCATCTGTGAGCTAGAGGAGTGTGACGGTGAGACAAACAATGCAGACATAGAGAAAGTTGACACATCGGAGAGCTGTGCGGTAGAGAGAGTGTGTCCTGCTCCCCCTGTCGGTAAGACCCCTGAAAGTGACAGTCCACTGGACTGAGCTGTCATCAAAGCTGTGAAGGGTCCAGGCTAAGTTAGTAGCTGCTGGTACTGAGGGAACACTAAAGATCCTGGCTGCTGACCGGCTTACCTCTGGGTCAACTCCGTCATCTGAGTCATCAGAGCTATAAGAAGTGTAGACTGCTGCCTCTGAATCTCTGCCTGGCTCCTGATGACTTCCATCATCTAACATCTATCCTCTGACACACTCTGAATTAACTCTCCTAGCCATCCTACAAGTGCTGTCACAGTGACAGTGTCCTCAGACTGCGAACCTGTCGGCTGGGGAGGTGCTCCTGTGCTGGTTGACTCAGGAATCACCGTCTCTTGCTGGGCTGCCTGCTCGTGTAGTACCGGTGACTCCTGCTCCTCCTCTCCTGTGTGCTGGCTGGAGGTAGACTACAATCCCCTGGGTTCTCTAGGTGAGTAGCTGGTGGTCACCTCAGGGAAAGCCTCGTACTTCTCCTCCGTCACTAGGCCCATCCTCCACAAGAGATAACAGATATAGGGCCCGTAGATCAAGTGACGTCCTCCAACCCTCTCAGAAATGACCTCCTCCATCTCTCCAATGAGAAGATCTGCCAAGTCAAAAGTCTGCCTCCTTAAGATGGCTGCTACAACCCACTGGTGTAAGAGTGTGAACTCCTCTCTGTAGCCAGACCTAGGTATGATAGTCCTTGTGACTATCGCTCTTACCATCTTGGCTCTGCAGTGAGTCTCGCAGAGCCCCTCTCAAAGGATGGAGTGAGGGGAGGTGGGAACACAATCGACACGAGGTTGTCTGAAGGCAGCTTCCCTCCCTGAGGTCTGCGGGGTGGCTCCAGTGTACCGTAGGCACTCCTGTAAAGCTGGAAGTCTGAAGCCAGGAGTCCTAGGTGGGAGATCAGTTCCTCCTTGGTGACACGGTGTGGCTGCCCTCTGAACAAAAACCAGATCTCTCAGCGATCTCTGGCAACCCACATCATCGCATAGAACTTGAGGACCACGTCCTCTCTAAACATGAGTGGAGCAGTGACTAGCTTTGCTAGTCCTGGTAGGTACGAGAAGTACTGCTCCATGTCTGTGCATGTGGCCCTCCTCATGGCCTGGTAGGTGGTGTACTGCTGCGGTACAAGCACACTGTCTCTCATCCTCAAAGCCACATAGCGTCTCAAGCCCTCTCCTATCCTCCTTTGGAGAACTGTCCAGTACCTCTCTCCAGCAACGGGGTCTCTAGGGACTAGAACCCACTTCTCGAAAGGCACAAACCAAAGCACCTTAAGGTCCTTTGCAGGAACCTTGAGGATATCCGGCTCTCTGGCTGCCTAAACAAGTCTCTGCAGCCTCCTAGTGCACACCACATAGGTGCACCTCGGGTCTCTTGCCCAGTGAGCTGTCCTCTAGGGAACAGTCTGCTCAGCCTCCTCTGTCTCCTCAGTCTCCTCCTCAACAAGCTCCTCAGACTCAGATTCTGAGGTCTCCTCCTCAGACTCCTCCTACTCAGACTCCTCCTCCTGTTACCTGGAGGATCCCTAATCCACAGTTCTCGATGATCTCCCCTGACGGGAAACTGGAGTACGCTGCAGCCACGGCGGTGGCACAATTCTGACTGCTAGAGGTGTAGTCCTCTGCCTGGTGCTCCTCCTGAAACCCTGTTCTCAGCTGGCTGGCTGATCCTCAGACATGAGCCAGGTGTCCTCTGATACTCCTCCATGGCATCTAGGTGCCTAGCCATTCTCCTGGCTCTCTCTGACTCTAGGTCCAACCTCGGTCTCTTCTTGGTCTTGGGCTTCTCAGGCATCTTTCCCTTTCCCTTGTCCAGTCCTGACCCTGCCATCTGACTGCTGTGCTGTCACTGCACGCACATAGGTGTAGATGGGATAACATAGAGTCCTAATACATCTACAAGCAAAGCACCTCTAGGAAAGAATGCGCAATAGAAATCCTAGCACTGAATGAAGGACATGATCACTAGACAATTATGCAAAGTAACAATAGTGATCATTGACTATATGTGGCTGGTACGAATTATCTAGTGTGCAGTCAAATAATATGCAATTAATCTAACTGCAGACTAAATAGGAGACAAACCCTAGAATTGCAATTAACAGATAATCAATAGAATTAATTGCATCTAGGTTGAGCCAACTAATTAACTAATGCAACTACAAGATGGGAAATAATCTAATTGCATCAATTAACTAAATTGCTCGCTAAATAGGGAAATATCAATGAATTGGGAGAAATAGCATGATACCCTGGAGGATGTCGATACACCGAGACCAACAAACATGCCGGAAGGGGGGAAGGCTTGAGTTTTTCGGCTAAGGGGAGCGAGAAGGGGGGAAGGCGATTGGTGGAGTTGAGGGTGGAGCTCGGCTTGTGCATGCACTGGAGAGGGGGTGGCGGTGCTGGTGACAGTGGCACTGGGGGCGTGCGGTGATGGCAGCTCTGTGCGCGAGCAGAGACGGTGGCTTGCGGCGGCGCGCGTTGGAGAGGTGGCGGCTCGCGGCGGCGCGCATTGGAGAGGTGGCGACAGCGAGCGGCGGAGGTGGTGCTGTGCACGCGGTGGAGCGCTGGAGCGACGGTGAGCGAGGGCGAGGTGGAGGTGCAGGGCGATAGGAAGGGCAATGGCGTGAATGGCAGTGTTGGGGCAAGCTCTCGGCTTCAGTGTTGAAAAGAGAAGTTTCCAAAGAAATTTGACCTAGGTCAATTGGACAACGAACGACCGAGATTCAATCAAGGGTGGATCAGCGGCTCAGATCAAAACTTGCATCACGCGATCACCCGGACTGACCGGACTATACGGTCTCTAGACCAGACGGTCCGGTCTGTTCCATAGTCTGCCCGAATCAATAGACCGGACAGTCCGATCATGGGATCACTTCGTCCGGTCACTATGACCAGTCAGACCAGAACCCCGTGCCCAAACGGGGGCACTGATCGGACTGTACGGTCCAAAGATCGAACTGTACAGTCACTCCCAGAAAATTGTTGAGTCAAGAAATTTCTCCATTTTCCATGTGCCCTCACTAAACACACAAATAAACACCGCACTTGGAATATAGAGGGAACTCTCAAACACTCTTATTCAAATAGTGTCACTCTATGGCCTCATAGTTTTCGCAAATGCCAAATAAAAGATCGAGCAAAAAGAACCAAGGCAAATAAGAAAGAAAGGGGTATGTATGAGCCTTAGTCCATGAACCACGCGAGTAGGTTTAACCTCGGAGTTCATAAGAGCTTGCTCAATGGGCATGAAGCATAATCCTTTCCTTTGGTCACACTCATGGAGATGTAATCTCATATGGAGCATGAGGCACAATTATCTCCAAGTGGGACAAGCCTCCTTTGTGTTTCCTATATGATGCATGCAACAAGCAATTTACATATGCAATAAAAGTAAACATGCCTTGTGAATGCAAGCAATATTAAAGAACAAGACACAAAGAAAACCTAACAATGTCAAGTTTGATCCCCTCCTAAGCTTACTCACTATAAGCCATGCCCTTGCCTTGAGAGAAGTCAAACCACCATCTAGAGCACTCCTCTTTGCTTATAGCTATCTTGGATGGGTTAGACATTGACTAATTTTTATGTGTTTTTCTTTTAGTTATTTACACATGCATGGATGCAAAGCATACTAGTCACAAAGGAGTCCTAATTACTATGCAATGCAAGAGAAAGAGAAACACGCTACAACTACAAAGAACAAACACAGTTACCTCCCTTTTGAGTAGATAGGTCATTGAGGTCCATGTCGCTCGTGGTGGACTTCACATGATCTTCATGAAGGCGCTCGGTCCACCACCACCACCATCTAGGTCTTGTTCTTGGGCACCCACTTGTACGTAGCCAATCTCTCAAGATCAACAATGCACCTAGGCACCCATATGCTCTTGACCTTCGTCTTCTTGTTTGGTGGTCCGAAGGCCTTAGCTTCCACCTTGCCATCCTTGTTCCTAAAAAGCTTGAAATGTGTGTTCTCATGGAACAAGTTAGCGTTAGGTAAAACAATGGAACTTCTCACCATGAGACAATCCTTGGTGGTATAGCCATCCTTGCAACACCTCTCGCAATAGTAGTCGTCGACAAGAAGGGGTTTGATCCATGCAGGGATAGAATCACTCGTACCTATGATGTCGATGGCGGCGGGATATGAGCCAAGTCCCCGATGGGAGACATTGTTCACAAGGTTCCTCCCAAGAATCTCCTTGTGGATGGCTCTACCACATGTGAGCCTCTCAAACCCGTCCATCACCATCTTCCTCTCTTCCTTGAGCTTGTGATATTCTTCCAAAATGAATGGCTCAATAGAAGAAGTCTTGAAGACTTCATTTACTTGGTTCTTCCCAAGTATCTCCCTATGGGTGGCTTTAAGTCTCTCAAAGCCTTTCATCATCATCTCCCTCTCTTCCTTGAGCTTGTGAAGTTCCTTCAAAACAAGTGGCTCAAGAGAAGAAACCACAACCGAGGTGGTTAGTTCATCACACATAGTAGAGGCATCACTCTTGGATGAACTAGAGGAGGGAGAGGGAAGGTTCTCAACATTGATGGCCTCAAAAGTAATCTCAAGGGCCTTGTACTTCTCATGAAGCTCTACATGATCACCCTTGAGTTTGTCATAACTCTTGTTTAGGACCTCATGAGATGTGACAAGGTCCTTAAACTCACTCTCAAGTTCACCAACACGGTCCTTAGCCAACTTACACTCTTTTCTTTCCACATCCAACATTTTGGATTTCTTGATGGCGATGTCGCGGGCTTGCTCAAGCATACTCCAAAGCTCGGCACATGAGAGCTCCTCATCATTGCTATCATCGCTGCTCTCATCCTCATTCTCCCTAAGTTGGCTCGTGGGAGGTGGAGGAAGAGCTCGTGTAGGTGTGATCTTGATCATGGCTAGGCCGGCCACTTCTTTATCACTTGAGGAGGAGGACTCATCACTTGAGTTGTTGCTTATCCACTCTCCAACAAGGGCCTTGCGAGAGAACTTCATCTTGTAGTCTTGAGCTTTCCCTTTGCCTTTGCTCTTGTCCTTGTTGAAGAACCTCTTCTTCTTGTGCTTGGCCTTGGGTTCTTCCTCTTCTTCTTGACTTGAATCTTATGACTTGAATGCTTCTTTTTTGGATTTTGGACACTCTTGAACAAAGTGATTCTTTGAGCCACAATTGATGCACTTGCCTCTTGACTTGGAAGCAAACTTGTTCTTGAAGTTCTTCATCTTCTTTATGAGAAGAGCCAAGTCCTCGATCAAGTCACCATCATCATAATCTTCTTCATCATCTTCCTCAAGGATCACCTTCTTCTTGTTCTTCTTGCTCTTGCTAGATTCTTGCTTGTCAGCCGGTAGAGCAAGATTGGATGGTTGAGGATCATCCAACCCTAATTGGTAGCTCTCGAAGGTGGTGATCTTTCGAAGTACATCCTTCATGGTTTTGGTCTTTAGGTCACCTTGCAAGATGAAGGTGATGATGGACTCATACTTGGGGTCCTTGAATAGTCTCAAGAATCTTCTTATCACTTCAACGGGCTTCATCTTAAAATCACCCCAAGTGCATTGATCTCCTCCACTAGTACATGAAAATGAGAATGAATAGTGTTATCTCTCTCATGTGGAAATCTAGTGAAGTTATCATACTTGTTCTTCAACACATATTATCTTTCCTCTTTGACATCACTGGTGCCCTCATAGAGCCCTCGAATCTCAGTCTAGATACCATGTGCTGAGGAACTAGCATCTAGCTGAGCGAAAACATCCTTAGAGATGCAAGCAAACAAAGCATTCTTGGCCTTAGCAGTACACTTAATGTAGTCAGGCTCAAGTAGATTCTCATCTGCATCAGACTCATGAGTGACCGTCCATATCTCTGGATCAAGGGACTGAAGGTAGGCTTGCATGCGAGCCTTCCAATAAGCATAGTCCTCACCATTGAATATGGGAACACTCCTCGCCGGTCCCGACATCCTTACTCAAGGTGGTGAAGCCTCAAAGATGAGCACTTGTCTCTGATACCACTTGTAAGGACCAAAGGCGTACCGAGAGGGGGGGGGGGGTGAATCGGTAAGCCGCTCACGAATCCAAATACTTCAATTCTGCTACTTATGTCTAATAAGATAAACAACCTAAACAAGTCTAGTGGATTAAGACCCTACACATGCTAGTGTTCATGATACGATAAAGTGCCGAAGCCAATCACACTAGCCTATGCAAGGCACAAGTCACCCTACTCATTAGAGCACACAAATGCATAATAGTAAAGAGAGGGTCAAGGAATGCTCATGATTTTTTCCCGAGGTCTCGGAAGGAAGGCGCCTTCCCCTAATCCTCGTTGGACCACTCCCGCCGGAGTCCCGGTCCCTCCCTCCACCAAGTGGAGTTCTCACCCACGAGCCCATAATCACTCCTCAAGTGAAGACACGATATGCGTCACCGCTGCACAAAGTACAAGCTCGCCTCCCTCGAGAACTTGCCAGACTCCCCGAGCCAACACGGGTGCTCACTAGTTATGCCCCTTTCAACGGCGGGCTCAAACCGTGTACAAACGTGTGACGGCCTTCACAACCGATCATGATAGGCTCAATCTCCGACACCTAACCGGTCTAGGTGAGGCGCCCCTTCTCGGAGGATCGACGTCCTGAAGATGATGATAGCATAGACACTTGATAATACAACATTTATCCAAATTTAAGTTGAATATTACATCATTAAGGTTATAAGAGTGCAGCAGAATATTACAAGTTCATGAATGTTTTGAAAACAGCGGAAGCAAATAACGTTCAAAAAGCTATGAGCTCGACGATACAACATAGTGATGATCCATGCCCAAAGAACATCACTCTAGCAGCACACAACATCACTGCGGCGGCGAGTCGGACTCCCAGTGGGCAGTCCAACCCTCAGGGACTTGCATATCCCAAGGCATCACATCTACAAGCAATTCTATTTCTTCATTACCTGAAAATCATAATGGCACAAAGCCTGAGTACTAATTACTCAGCAAGACTTACCCGTTGGACACCTACTCATGCAGAGGCTCTAATAGGTGGCTTGTTTAAAAGGACTCGCACTAAGCAACCTATTAGTTCTAACAAGTTTTTAATTGTCAATTTAAATGGGTTGAGCTGAAATGTAACTTTAGTTGCAACAAAAGGATAATAAAACAATATATAAATTTAATACGACATAAGAGTAATAATAATAATAATGATCATCACCATCAATAAGCAACATAATCCATTCCATGATATTAGGTGCAACTACACGATTGGCGCGGTGACCAAGTGGTACTCATTACTACGAGGGACAACAATTGCAATCGATTTACACCAGTTGGAAAAACCCGAGATGCATGACACATACGCACCAATTAAGGTCGTATATGGCAACCTTTCACAATAAAAGCGCCTACACCTCAGCTCGGGTGTGGTGACGTCGAGTGGGCATGCCGTTCTACCAACAGTACTTTATGGTCTGAACCGCCTACTCCAGCAGCAGGAGGGTCAATGACCAACGCACCTTAACCGTCCTCAATGCAAGTGACCTTTAATGCTACATCGGTTTACTAGTGCCCATAAGCTAGCATGTATTCGGTACTGTTCAATACTTGATCAAGGGGCCGACCATGGACGGGTCCTAGGTTCGACAAGGCAGGGTTACCATAGTCAACACTCATGTGTTGCTGCAAACCTACACATGCATTATCCCTGCCTGATCATAACATAAAATAAACTTCTTTTAATAATTTCAGTTCCAGTGGTCAAGTTCATTCCTTAGTAATAATACTTTCTAACGAGACTTAGTGATTACTAAGCATAGCATAACAGTACCGATTCTACCAAGTTCTAAGACAGTAGCATAGGTCATTTGGATATCATGCAAGGTGGGTTTCAATCAACTCCTACGACATAATGCAACAATAATTATAGACACTAGTAAAATAAACAAGCAAAATTTTGTATAAAGGCGAATGTAAATTGGGACTTGCCTGGATCGATGTTAGTGCTCGCAACTACAACTTCTTGCTCTTGAGGGTCAACGTCCTTCTGAAAGTCTTCCTCTTGCTCTTGGTTGTCGTTACCTATATGACGGAATTGAATTAATGGCATTATCGAAATACCGTTGAAAGTGATGATATGATGCATGCATGCACATCGTGTTTTAATGTTAATTAAAATTATTATTATGTTCTCGAAGCCATATGCTTCAGAGAAGTTGGGTTGTTAATTAAGATTTTAGGTATATATATTGTTTATGTAATTAAGCAAGGTAAATGAGTGATATGAGTGATTAAATTAATTAATAAAGCAAACTAATGTTTCTGGACATGTGTGATTTACTGTGAATAGAGACTTATATGAGTGATTTTTATGCCAAGTGGCAAGGGCAATTTATTTATAGAATAATTACTAGAATTAATGTAAACAATCACACTAAATAAATTCCAGGGCCTAAAGTAATTCATATTTTACCAAACAAAAATTTGTGGTGGTAGATAAGCATGTGTTTACTAAGCATGCCAAAAAGCAGGGTTTAATTTTATTCCTAGAATTTCTGGTGAGTTAATTAGTGTTTTGACAATTAAATGAATTAATAAAAATACATGTACAGGGACAGATATTTATCATTTTACTAAAATAGAGCACTGAAAGATGATTCCAACAAAATTTGGTTGGGCCTCATTGGGTTTAAAATCGATTTGCTACGAGTTTTCAAAGTTTTAAGCCTTTTTTTTGGAATTTCTGGGTATTTTCTGGTTAAAGGAGTGCCACGTCGAAGCCACGTGGGTGACACATAGGCGCCATGTAGGCGACATGCAGGCTGCCAGTGGGATGCCAGTCAGCACCGCCGGAGGAGGCAGGGCCGGCCGGAGGGCTTGCCGCTGGCGATTTTCGCCGGTGAAAACTCGTCGCGGGAACGACAACGTGAGGTGCACAGCGAGGCACATCGGTTGGAGGGGTTCGCCGGTAAGTTAGCTAACCGGAGGGGTGCTGATGTGGACAAGGGTCCCCGATCTTCCGATAGGTTCTGATAATCTTGATTAAGGCGGAGGCGATACACAAATCGATCCGGCTTCCGAACGACACGTTCTGAACCCCGTAATCGTAGCACAACGTCTCCTCTGGTTATCAACCGTTCAAGAACGATTGACCTCGTCGAGAAGGCTTATCCTTGCCTGCAAATCAAGAACACAAGCAAGAACAAAGAAGAATGCAACCAAATTTGCAAGTATACGATGAATCTCACAAGTTGGGGTCTCACAAACCGATCAAACGGCGAAACTGTTATCAACAGAATAATCTAAGCAAAACCTAAACCCTAATGAAGAGGTGGCGGCTGTATATGAGAACCCTAGGTTCATGCAAGACCCCCTGGACGCAGCCCTAAGTGGGCTCAACTCGATACATGGCCCAAAGACCGATTACGGTGTCGAAGCACCAGGACAGATTCTGTACATCGACTTGTTTCGACGATTCCTGACAGCTCGCGACGAATTTTGATATGGGACCAGTTGGGTTGGAAAGATCTTTTCGTTATGTTTCCAGGCATATGTAGAACGTCCAAATCCGAGTCCGTATGCGAACTAGGCATCCGTTTTAGTGCAGACTGGTCCTGGGCTCCAAAATAGACTCGAAGTCGGTTTTGGATTGGGCTTCCACCTTAGCTTGGACGTCCTTGCTGGCCCATCACGCGTCCAATCACCTCCTCAGCTATATCATCATTATCTCCATGGTTCCTAACAATAATTAAATCATTAGGTAGCAATCTATTCTCAAAATCATATAAACAAAACATTAGAAATGAAGTCACCTGTAAATTCAGGTGATGCACATGAACTTTCATCTTAGTTGGAGGAGTGTTGCGTGTATCCATAGGTGTGATGTTCTCATCAGGTGCTGATGTTGAGAGGCGGCGATGGTCGTAGGTTCGGCGGTGTTGCGTTTCTCCTATGGAGCAGCAAATGGCTCGGGGTTTCCTCCTAAAGCTTCACGGGGATGGGGCGACGACCGGCATCTTGTCCATTTGCGTCGAGGAGAACCGGAAGGTGGTGCTCATCATGGAGGTGGTGTTGGATTCGTCAAAGCAGGGGCCGCAGTCGGGGAAAAGTCAGAATGCCGATGCCCTTGCACATGAAATCAATGGAGAAGGAATCAGGCACAATCGACCGTGAGTTGCGCGCGCGGGAGAAGTGGAAGGAGGGGACGAGGCTTACCAGGGGCGGAGAATTTTGGAGTCGGCGTCAACGGTGATCGCTGGGAGCAGGGATGGGGATTTCCCCAAATTGACTCGGCTTCGAACACGGTTTGGCCGAGCGACGAGAATGGGGAGTGGGAGAAGAGTTGCGCGCGACTTTTGTGTACTTGGTTGAGTTCTAGTGGTAATGGAAAGGCAGAAAGGATCTCGAGCTCGCGCTTCCATTCAGCAATGGTAGACAGAGGGGAAAAGGAGAGAAAAATGGGAAGGGCAGAGAGCAAAGAGGGCGGTTGGAGAGTGTTGGCGAGGCTCTAGGTGCGCGTTCAAGTTGCGCAGAGGGGAAGGAGTGAGTGGGGGACTGGGAGCGGTGAGGAGGGAAGGAATTGAAGTCGCCGCCAGGTTGCTCGGTGGCGTGCAGAGAGGAGAAGGTGGGAAGGAGGAGCCGTTGGCGAGCGTGGTCGGCAAGGCAGAGCGGCAGAGAGCAGAGGGGGTGGCCAGCATTGATGCACTATTGCGCGTGCGGTTCCGAGGAGAACAGGGCGCTGGTGTGCGGCAGAGAGGGAGCTGGCACCGGGGAGAAGCTCTGCGCCAGTGAGAGGAAGAAGAAAAGAGATTTTGCACTGCAGCCCTCCAAGATTTGGATTCTTTGCAACTAGGTCCTTGGTCAAAGATATTTCCAATTAAAATAGCTAGGGACCTCCTATTGAGTTGGGATTTTGCACATAGGTCCCTTGTGAAACTTCTGGTGCTCTGGTGGGACCCATTTGGTCAGAAAATTTATAGTTATTTTATAATTAATTCCCCATTGTGAAAGATTTTTATGCTTTAATTAATTATTTGGGGTATTTCCAAATGTGGTAAAATGCTCATTAAATTCATAAAATTATATCTTAATATTACTGATTTGATTATGAATTTAGTTGGCATATGTTGTATAATAAAATTTCATTTGGCTCACAATTTGTTTTGCATGGTTTTTAATTACCTGGAATTAATTTAAATAATTGAAGTGAGGCTTCATCATTTCATGCTATATTATTCATGATTTGTGCTTTTCATGTTTGTTAAATAGAAGTGAGACACCTAGGGTGTTATAGCCCTCCCTCCTTAAAGAAATCTCATCCCGAGATTATGAACAAGGCAAACTAGTGGGAAGTACGGTAGTCAAAACATACCTGCGTATGATGACCAAAATTTTGGGTAATGTGTACTCAGAAATTCTTCAGATTCCTAAGTGGATTCATCTTCTGAGTGATTACTCCATTGAACTTTATAGAATTTGAGTGTCCTCTTACGGGTTGTGCGCTCTTTTTTATCGAGGATCCTTATTGGTTGTTCAGAGTATGTGAGATCAGGATGGAGTTGGTCGTAGTCTTCCAAGAGTTTATCAATGGGTGGTTTGAGACATCACTTTAACTGAGAGACATGGAAGGTGTTATGAACTCCAGATAGATTAGCGGGTAACTCCAGCTTGTAGGCTACATTTCCACATCATTCCAAAATTTGGAATGGTCCAATATAACAGGGAGCTAACTTTCCTTTGACTCCAAACCGTTGGATACCCTTCATAGGTGACACTTGAAGATAGACGTAGTTATCCTTATTGAAATACAGTGGTCTATGCCGTCTGTTTGCGTAATTCTCTTGATGGCATTTGGCAGCCTTAAGATTTGCCTGAATGGTATGAACTTTTTCTTCTGCATCCTTGACAAGATCAGGACCAAAGGTTACTCTTTCTCTAGATTTAGACCAGTTTAATGGTGTTCTACGATTGCGACCATAGAGTGCTTCAAATGGTGACATTTTCACACTCTCCTAGTAACTGTTGTTATACGAGAATTCAGCATAGGGTAGATACTCATCCTAGTTACCACCATGTGTTAAAACACATGCCCTAAGCATATCTTCCAAAATTTGGTTGACACGCTCTGTCTGCCCATCGGTAGCGGGATGGTAAGCAGAACTATGAATTAGACCTGTACCCAAAGACGCATGCAGTTGTTCCCAGAAACGAGCAACAAACTGCGAACCACAATCTGAAATGATGGTCTTGGGTACTCCATGACGACAAAGAATTCTTGCAATGTATAGCTCTACATATTGCCGTATGCTATATCTATTGTTGACCGACAAGAAGTGACCAGATTTGGTGAGTCGGTCCACAATGACCCAAATAGAATCATGCTTACGTGAAGTGAGAGGTAGGCCAACAATAAAATCCATGCTGATGTCTTCCCATTTCCAGGCGGGAATACTCAATGGTTGAAGCAATCCGGCTTGTTTCAAATGGTCAGCCTTAACTCTTTGACAAGTATCACATTCTGCAACATATCGAGCCACTTCTCGCTTTATTCTTGTCCACCAAAAATTCTTCTTCAAATCTTGGTACATTTTATTACTACCCAGATGGATGGAGTATTTAGAGTGATGTGCTTCATCCAAGATTTTCCGTCGAAGTTCAAAGTCTTTTGGTACTACCAAATGGTTATTGAACCATAGGGTACCGTCGGAGTCTTGGGTGAAACATTTTGCTTTACCCTTCTTAATGTTTTGACGGATATGATTCATACCAACGTCATTTTTCTGTGCAGCAATGATTTCTTCATGAATAGTAGAATGTACACTAAGGTTGCTAATCACTATGGCAGGCAAAACGTGAAGACTAGGTTTTGAAGCAGTGACGTGGTTGCCGTTGTTCTGATATTCCAATACTAAGTGATGGCACTGTACCTTCCTACTCAACGCATCAGCGACTACATTGGCCTTGCCTGGATGATAATGAATCTTCAGGTTATAATCCTTAATTAGTTCTAGCCACTGACGCTGTCTCATGTTCAGATCAGTCTAGGTAAAGATATATTTTAAGCTCTTATGGTCCGTGTAGATGTGCACTAAGTTTCTGAGCAAATAATGTCTCCATATTTTTAGTGCAAGCACAACCACAGCTAGTTCCAAATCATGAGTTGGATAGTGCTCTTCATGCTTTCGTAGTTGTCGAGATGCATAGGCAATGACACAACCTTCCTACATGAGCACACATCCAAAACCTATCCCAGATGCATCACAATACATGTCGAACGGCTTGGTGATGTGTGGTTGAGCCAATACTAGGGCAGTGGTCAATAATTTCTTCAATGCTTGAAATGCTTCTTCACAATTGTTGTTCCAATTGAATTTCTTATCCTTTTTCAGCAGCTCCGTGATGGGGTTGGTCAGCCGAGAAAAATTTGGAATAAACCTACGATAATATCCGGCTAGCCCGAGGAAACTGCGGACTTGATGAACCGTCTTTGGTGACTTCCAATATAGCACATCTTGAACCTTGCTAGGATCCACCGAGATAACTTCCAGAGACTATGTGACCAAGGAATGGCACACAGTCCAACCAAAATTCACACTTGCTAAATTTTGCATACAACTTGTGATCTCGGAGGCGTTGAAGAACAATGCGAAGATGTTCAACATGCTCTTCCTTGGACTTAGAATAGATGAGGATGTCATTAATGAATACCACCACAAATTTGTCCAACTCGGGCATGAATACCGAATTCATGAGGTACATGAAATGGGCAGGGGCATTTGTCAATCTGAATGATATTACTAGATACTCAAACAATCCATATCTAGTAGAGAAGGCGGTCTTCGGGATGTCTTCGGCTCTAATCTTGATTTGATGATAGCCCGAACGGAGGTCAATGTTTGAAAAGACCTTAGTACCAACCAATTGGTCAAAGAGGATATCGATACGGGGTAATGGGTATTTGTTCTTGATGGTAACTTCGTTAAGAGGCCGATAGTCAACGACAAGGCGCAAGGACTTGTCCTTCTTCTTCACAAAATAGCAGGGCAGCCCCAGGGTGAAGTGCTTGGGCAAATGAATCCCTTTTCCAATAACTCATTCAATTGCTTTTTCAACTCAGCCAGCTCGTTCGGGGCCATTTTATACGGGCGACGGTAAATCGGAGAAGTTCTCGGCTGTAGCTCTATCTTAAATTCCACGTCACGGTCAGGTGGTAGACCAGAGATGTCCTCAGGAAACATGTCCGGATACTCACGAATGATGGGAATACTCTCGAGTGATAGCCCTTCCAAGTGATAGACAACCAAGGCTTTCGATGAATCCACATTTAGAGAAAGTGTGTCTTTTCCATGCAAGGGAGAGTTGATGTGAACAATGTGAGGCTCAATGTCTAGCATGGATCTATGGGTTTTCATCCAGATCATACCTATGATCAGGTTGATCTCTTGATCCTTCAGCATGATGAAATCGGTGGGGTAGATCTTTTGATTAATTTCTAGTGGAGCCTTACATACTACCTTGTTAGCAAAAATTTGTCCAGCAGGAGAGCGGACGGTGTAGCATCTATTTATTACGGTGGTGTGGACATTATGTTTCCACACACAAGCTTTGCTAATGAAGTTATGCATAGCACCAGAATCAAAAAGTGCAAGGACAGGCTGGCGATAGAGCGAGAGCGTACCGGTCAGCACGGGTTCGCCCTGAGGAATATCTTCAGCATTGGTGTTGTTCACTTGGGCACCACGAGATAGTGCATTCACATTCCTGCTCTGGTTCTAACACTGGTTGCTGTTGTGGTTGTTGTTGTTGTTGCGCCTCGGTGCAGTGCAGTTCTTGGCAAAGTGGCCGGTACAACTGCAGTTGTAGCACGAATAACTGCTTCCACGATCAGCAGGTTGTGGGGCATGAGCATTCTGATTCCCTTGCTGTTGGTATGGTGCACGGTACTGAGTGTTCTGCTGTTGGTACGGTGCATGGGGAGGAAAGTTCTGTTGCTGCGGTGGCCTCGAGTAGTTCTGACCATATCGTTGCTGATACTGCTGCTGCGGAGATGCCAGGAAACGCTGTCCGGTAGTTGAAGTGTAAATCAGGCGGTGCTTCGCCTGTGGGGTAGCAGAGGCACTAGCAGGGGCCTTCCTTTTGTGATCTTCTTCTTCAACTTGGCACATAGCGCCTTTGTCGAGAGATATTCTCAATAGTAGATCTAGGTATGCGTATGAGTATGAAAGATCGATGGACACACAAAACGCAAGGTTTAGATAGGTTCGGGCCTCCCCGGAGGATAACAACCCTATGTCCTGTGTTCTGTAGTGTATTATTCGGGATGATAATAAGAGAGCCCCTGCCCCTCCTTATATATGTGGGAGGCAGGGTCACATGGCAAGTGTCCTAGTCGGTTACA
Organism: Eleusine coracana subsp. coracana; assembly: GCA_032690845.1. Taxonomy (NCBI): domain Eukaryota; kingdom Viridiplantae; phylum Streptophyta; class Magnoliopsida; order Poales; family Poaceae; genus Eleusine; species Eleusine coracana. The sequence continues at coordinate 38,387,111 of CM064418.1, forward strand.
ACATGATTTCCGACTAGGGTTCTATCTCTAACTTTCTATCTCTAGTATTGACTTGTCGTGTACTCCAAGTAATAATTCGAGTAGTTATCTTCATGGGTCTTTATCTTTGTTGGACCCTGGCCCACTCGGCAATATATCCGAATGGCGAGGTATCCCTGGTATATACATACCACAGTAGCCCCCAAGCACTTCTCGTATTGAATTGTCGTCTTGGTTTGCCTCGACATCTTATGAAATTGGGAAGTGCTTTTTCTATTAATTCTTATTCATAAATCCTTAAAAAAGATATAGCCTATGCATGTAGCCCCCAACTCAAAAGATTATTAAGGCTACACCAAAGCAACTTTTGAGTTATCAAAAAATATCCAATTAACCTTGTCCCTCCACAGAAAAGGGCATAATGAGGTATGAATCTTCCAATTTTGTCTTAACAAACTCCATATTTGGCATAATTCTCTTACTCGCCGAGTGATTCGTCACCAATTTAATATTTACATCCCTAATGCTGAAGTGCCCGTAATCTGAATGATTAACGACAAATTTCAATTGTCATAGCCCCCAAGATTGGTGATGTATCAATAGTAATAATATAACACGGAAACGCAGCCCCCAGGATTGGTGCCGAGATAATCCAAGTGATTTACCTCACAATTTCAAAAGGTACCATTTCCAAGGCTAAAGCTACAGTAATCCGAGTGATTTATCATGAAATCTCGGAAGGTACAATTTCCAAGGCTAAAACTATAGTAATCCGAGTGATTTATCATGAAATGGAAGGTACAATTTCCAAGGCTAAAACCGCAACAATCCGATTAATAAAACTGGACTTAACAGATTTCGAAAAGCCTCGACCCAATAGGTCATGTAGCCCTTATAAAAAGGGCCTCCAAATAGCCGCACCCCTTCGTCCTCATTTTGCCGCTTCCGCCTTCTTGCGCACACAAACCCTAGATCTTAAGAGTCCATTTCCATCCTAAAGCTCCACGCAACTGCTTCCCACCGCACTCGAACAAGAGCGATGGCCTCGAAGCGCACCCGCCAAAGCTATAAGGCACAATCCCAGAAGCAATCTTCCCCTGAGAAGGGCGAGGAAGAAGAGCCAATTTTTGACATCCCTGCCGCCATCAAGGAGTTCCCCGTGTCAACCATGGATTCAGAGAAAATCAACAGACTGGTGATTGATGGCGTGTTGTAGGATCATCAGACCGGAGAATGGATCGAGGCCATAGGTCAGAAATTTCCCCAACCTCCTATCGACCAAATCACGGTTTTCTCCTCCTTTTTCTATCGTGGATTTGGGATCCCTTGTTGCGACTTCTTTTGCGGTCTTCTGTTCTTCTATGGCATCAATCTTGTCAATCTGAATCCAAATTCCATCTTACATATTGCTATCTTCATCCACCTGTGTGAGGTGTTCTTGGGGATTTATCCTCATTTTGATACCTTCAAAGAACTGTTTGTCTTGAAATCAAACAACAATAATGTTATAGGAGGGGCCGGATTCCAACTAAGGAATAAATCCAAATATGTTGATGTACCACTTCTATCAATGAACAAAGGTTGGCACACGGACTGGTTTTACCATGGAAACCATGCTCCACCTTTGTCACAGACTACGGCCGAAGCCCCCAAGCCATGACCCGAGTAGTTAGCAAAGGCCCATCCAAACAAAAAGTCTCAAGTTGATGCCATAGAGCACATTGCCTATCTCAAGTCCCAAGGTTATACTGGCGTACATGTTGCCGCAAGCTTCATATATCACCATGTGCAGCCTATTAAAAAACATCATGTTCCTGGATGGAAGTTCGAACAAGGTTCAGACCCCACCATGGAAGTGCCAGAAACATTGTCAGAAAGGGAATTAACATTGCGGCTAGAAAACATATTTTCTTCACTCCTTGGTTGGACTCCAGGTAGTGCGAAATGTGGACATCATTCCAAGACTGGCATGAGTTCAGTAAGTTATCCACTTTTGTGCTTAAAAAGTCAATACTTCATGCATTATGTTCAGCAATGAATAATACGTAACATATATTGCAGAACCTTGATGTATACGTGTCCAATCCCCCTCTACCGCCGATGCCGCAAAAGAAATCTCCCACTCAACCATCAGCTCCCAAGCGCCGCAAGGCGCATATTGAAGATTCTAATGAAGAAGAATCGCTGGCTGAAAGAGTAGCCAGACTTCAAGTAGAGGCAAAAAAGAAGACTCCAGAGAAGACCTCCACCACTCGGCGAGCCATGGATGATGAAGGACAAAATCGGCCGAGTGAAGCTAGCCAGGCAGGCACCCATGAGACGGCGCCAGACATGACAGGTTCCCCAAGGCCAACCAGCCCCCCACCAAGAGTGTCAGGCATTAAATTCAAATGCCGCTCAAGGTAAATAAATCAATATAACTTAAAGCTTAACTATCCATTTGAGTTAAATATGTAATTTTTGTCTAATTGGCAGGTCGTCTGCGCGGTCGTCTTTGAAGAAGTTCCGGCACAAAGTCTAGTTCCCGAAAAATCCCAGGAGACACCACAGGCCGGGTCATCCAAAGATGATGTCCCAGACCACTCGGCAAAGAAACCGAGTGAAAAAAGTGCACCCAAATCCACTCAGCCAGAAGATAACCAAGCTAAATTACCCAACATCCCGGACCTAAATACATCTGAGATGGCAACGGGTGCTGATACTCCTGCCTCCATCGAGCCCGAAGAGCCATCACTGGTTTTTGAATCTATGCCAGAGATAACATATGAATATCCAATCGGTCCGGAGGAAAATGTCACACCGACTCCTATTCACTGAGTGGTAAGAGAAGGTGCCTCAGACCAGCCAACGCCGACTAGATCAATATATCATATTGGCCAATTTGCCATCGCCGGATTTGATGAGTCGGCAGAGCAAGCGGATTTGAAAAATTTTGAAGGGCAAACTAAAAAAGCCTATCATTCCTTCCAGGTATTCCGTCCTTTTTGTCAATAATAATCACCGTTCCTGGTTATGAAATTTCAAACATATAATTTGTCATCATTGCAGGCTCTGAAAACTCATATGGCCAACAAGAACAAGCTTCTGCAACTTGTCGAGAGGCATTGTGCTAAAGCCATCGATTTAGAAGATCAACTTGCCAAAGAGAGACTGGAAGTAGGGCGCTTATCAGTAGCGCTAAAAGCCCGTTCATCTCAAGTTGATGAACTTCAATTCGAGCTACAAGGTATGAGACCAATATAGCTTATACCTCACACGTTATCTGTGTGACATGAACATTTAACCTCGTCCATACAAAGGCATCGCGGTCGCTGGAATTGAGACAAAAACAAGATGCCCAGGCGACCACTCAAATTGCAAGTCTTGAAGGCCGTATAAGAGAACTAGAGTCATCTGCCCAAGCTCTTGAAACTTTGAAGTCCGAGAATCAAGAGTTACAGAAGCAGATCCAGGACTTGGTAGAGATCAAGAGGAATTTTGAAAAGCTAAAAGACGATCTCAAAACAATGCAGGAAAAACAAAATTCGTGGAAGAAAAGAGCTGAAGGTAAAAATGAATATACCTATATGTACAGGAATATATTTATGCACTAAAATGTTTGTTACTAACAGGCGCTGAAGAAATAATAAAAAGCCAGAAAGAAAGGAACACAAAGCTGGAAACCGAAGTTATCAAAGCTGAGAAGATCTTCAAAAAGGCTGTGGATGAGCTAAACCAATTCCATAAAGCCTTCAATAAAATTTAAAAGCAAAAAGAAGAATATAAGGAAAAAGTCGCCACCCTTGAGGCTGAGAAAATAGAAGCCGAGAAATGCCTAAGAGGTAAATGTTTATTCAACTAATACCGTGATATTGAATTTAATTGTGCTGGACATATATGATTATTGTGCTCCTGTAGGATCAAAGAGGTCCTATGAGCTATTGCAGAAGAAATTTATAGAGGGTGATGAAAACCTTCGATGGTCTCTTGCAGCTCTTCAGAAGGATGCAGAGGTGGTCGCCCAATACATATATCCTGAAGAAAAACCACCTCGATGTCGAGACCTGTTGACGAGGCTACAAGGGGCACCTGGCCGACTGAAAGAACATGCTCGACATGTTGCAGAGCTAGCCAGCACACAGGTTCTGGCAATTGCAAAGTCCTACATCCCCAACATAGAGTTAGATGTGGTAGCCGAAGGCTTCCATGAAGATTTCTCTGATGAACAATGTGAAGCTCTCGTGGCTGAGGCGCAAAAAATAGCTCACATATTAGCCGACCAGAAAGAGCTAGATCCTTTACCTAAATTGTAAAAAATTATAGAGCTTAAAATACTGTGTTACAGCTCTGATATTGTAATATAATGAATGATCGATAGACCGCTAAGGTCTAGATTCATTACCAATATTGTAATGAATTCTTGGTTCACGCTGCTTCGTATATGTATTGTATGAACTCATGTTAAACACTCACAACCAATACACAACTCATGTCAGCCCTCTAAACAATGCCCCTAATAATCGATATGAACCATGGAGACTAAGAACTCACTCGGTCAAGCATATGCGAATTAGGGGAATTGCCTTGGTCCCTAACAGACGGTAAGAACTCTGGGGACTAAGTAACCCGCTTGGTCGACATGCACGAGTTAGGGTGATACCAAGTATCAGAATTTGAGTCATGATGTAAACAATAACAACAATTATTCACAGAAATCATAAATTGCAAAATCAAATATCATGACTACTGTGTATATATATTTAATAATAGAGATACAATAAATTATAATTACTAAGTATAAAAATGACGTAGCTGTGAAACATTCCAGGAACTTTGAAGGTCCGATCTGTCCTCATTCATCAATTGATAGGCGCCTGGCCGAGTGATTTCCTTTATAATAAAAGGTCCTTCCTATGGAGGCGACAACTTATGCTTGCCAACCATAGACTAAACTTGCTTCAAAACAAGGTCACCGACATCGTAAACTTTGCTGGTACTTGCCGACCGAATTACGGTGGCATCCCGTTGTTCCTCCAACAATAACAAGTCATCACACCTATAGTCGTTGGAGGTTTTTTCGTCATACGCTGCCACACGGGGGGAGGCAAAAAGAATCTTGGTGGGTAACATGGCTTCTGAGCCATAAACCAGAGAAAAAGGGGAGTGCCCAATGGCACGACTTATGTTGGTTCTAAGCCCCCACAACACAGATGGTAATTCTCGAACCCATCGTCGAGTGTACTTTTCCAATCGATCAAATATACGAGGCTTAATTTCAGAAAGCAGGAGGCCGTTTGCCCTCTCAACCTGACCGTTGCTCTGTGGATGGGCGACCGAGGCATAACCAATCTTAGAACTGACTCGGCCCGCAAACTCTCTAAACTCCTCTGCTATGAATTGAGTACCGTTGTCAGTGATTATCTTGTGTGGGGCACCAAACCGAGTGACTATTTCGGTCATAAACTTGATGGCCTTCATTGCCGAAATCTTATTGACTGGCTTTGCTTCGATCCATTTAGAAAACTTGTCCACTGCTACGAAAAGGTGAGTAAAACCCCCTTGAGCTTTCATGAAAGGTCCGACATTGTCTAAACCCCATACTGAAAACGACCAAGTTATTGGTATATTTTGAAGCTCTGTAGCAGGTACGTGCATCTGACGAGCGAAGAACTGACAACCTTCACACTTTCGGACAATTTCCTTGGCATCAGCGCCAGCGGTCGGCCAATAAAACCCTTGCCTCATTGCTTTGGCCGCAATTGTGGATGGGCCTACGTGATTCCCACAAATGCCAGCGTGGATGTTTCCTAATATACTATGCCTTCATCCTGAGACAAGCATTTCATTAGTACTCCATGTGGGCTTTGCTTGTACAGGTGATGATCAACTATATGATATGAACGCGACTTGCGAATAATCCGGAGGGCTTCATCTTTGTCGGTTGGTAATGTATCATGATCTAGATAATCAATGAAGGGAGTTCGCCAATCTACCTCAATGACAGCTACATGCAGTGCTACCCCCGCCTTTAGTGCCGACTGCTCCATAGTTTGCTGGGTTAGTACAGATGGCTTATGCAGATCATCAAGGAATAGTCCGTCGGGTATTTTAGATCTGCTAGACCCAAGTTTGGCCAGTTCATCCGCCTCTTCATTGTACTTTCGCAGGACGTGTTCATACTCAATGCCATCAAACTTGTCTTCGAGCTTCCAAACTTTGGTGCAGTAGGCTGTCATGCTTTCGTCAGAACAACACCACTCCTTTGTTACTTGATTTATAACTAGCGCCAAGTTGCCAAAGGCACTTATCCTTTGGACGCCGAGTGAGATAGCTGTCCGAAGTCCGTGTAGCATCGCCTTATACTCTGCAGCATTGTTAGAGGCACGAAAGTGCATTCAAAGAACGTACCGCAACTTGGCTCCGTCAGGAGATATCAGTATGACTCCTGCTCCGGCGCCTTCCAGTTGTAAGGAGCCGTCAAACGCCATCTTTCAATAGCATAATTCTTTTGAGTTAGGAGGTAACTCACATTCTGTCCACTCGGCGATGAAGTCTGACAAAGCTTGACCTTTGATCGAATCACGTGACTTAAAGGTGATATCATATGATCCGAGCTCGACAGCCCATTTGGCAATTTTCCCAGTGGCCTCTCTGTTGTGAAGCAATTCGCCTAGGCCGAACGATGTGTGGACCTCAATTGGATGATCCTCAAAGTAATGCTTCAACTTCCTAGATGTCATCAATAATGCATAAATTAACTTTTGAAGCTGGAAGTACCGTACGTTGGATTTTGATAAGACTTCACTAACAAAATATACTGGTCGTTGCACCTTTTGAGCCTTGCCATCTTCCGCCCGTTCCACCGCCAGCACAGTACTGACAACGTGTTTGGTTGCAGAAATGTACAGCTGCAAAATTTCCTTTGGCTCTGGGGGAGTTAAGACTGGAGGATGACTAATATAAGCCTTAAAATCATCCAAAGCTTTATGTGCGTCGTCATTCCAGATGAATGATCCTTGCTTCTTGAGTAATCAAAAAAAGGGTAAGCCTCGGACACCGAGCCGAGATACAAACTGACTGAGCGAAGCCATACAACCGGTGAGCTTTTGAATGTCTTTTTGTGAGTGTGGAGGTCCCATTCGTAATATGGCATGTACCTTTTCTGGATTAGCTTCAATCCCTCTGTGTGATACCAAAAAACCAAGTAATTTTCCTGATGGGACCCTAAAGACGCATTTTTCCAGATTTAACTTTATGTTGTATTTCCGAAGGTTGCCGAATGTTTCATCTAGGTCGGATATTAAGTCGGTGGAGAGCCGAGTCTTGACTACCACGTCATCAACGTAAGCCTCGACATTCCTTCCTATCTGGTTGTCCAAACATCGCTGCATAGTCCGCTGGTAGGTGGCGCCAGCGTTTTTTAGGCCAAAGGGCATTGTTGTGTAACAGAAGGCTCCGAACAGCGTGATGAACGAGGTTTTAAGCTGGTCGGATTGGTTTAAGGGAATCTGAGAAGGCATCTGAGAAGCACAACAGAGCGCATCCAGCCGTCAAATCGACCACTTGATCAATTCGTAGGAGAGTGAACAGATCTTTCGGACAAGCTTGGTTAAGGCCGGTGTAATCCACACACATCCGCCACTCCTTATTCTTCTTCCGCACTAGAACTGGGTTAGCCAACCAGTCGGGGTGGAAACCTTTTTTGATAAAACCGGCTGCTAACAGTCGGCCAATTTCTTTCCTAATTGCATCCTTTCGGTCTTGCGAGAATCGTCTAAGCCGTTGCCTTACTGACTTGGCATTTTCGCGAACGTGAAGTTTGTGCTCAGCCTTTTCCCTTGGAACACTTGGCATGTCAGAAGGTTTCCATGCAAATATATTTTTATTATTTCTAAGAAAAAGGATGAGCATGCTTTCCTATTTATCTCCTAAATTGACCCTAATATTAGTGGTCTTGGATACATCATTGTCGTCTAGGCTAATCTTCTTGGACTCCATAATGTCCGCCTGTACCGCCGTCTTCATCGTTTTCTTCGGAGAAGGGTCAAGCATGGCCTCCTCCGCTGTTGCAATTGCTTCCTTCAGCTCGGCCAGCTTCGATGCTGCTACTATCTTCTCGGTCAACTCACAACTATCGTTGTCGCAGTCGTATGAGGTCCACACATCCGAGTGGATAGATATGATACCGTTTGGTCCTGGTAGCTTCATCATCATATAAGGATAATGAGGTACCACCATGAATTTAGCGATGGTTGGCCGCCCTATAATGGCGTGATACGTAGAGTCGAGGTCGGTGACCTCGAAGGTAATTCACTCCAAGGGAAATTTCCCAGGCCTGGGGATGTGGTCTGGATGGTCGGACCGATCAAAAGTAATTGGAACCTCTGACCATCGCAGATATTGAGGAACCACTGGTGAGACCAAGTGGACCTCTCTATAGAGGATCTTCTACTGGCACTTCGAGTCGGTCGTAGATCGGCCATGGATGTAATGGACCTCGCGTTCGGGGTCTTGGAAGTCCTCCTTGTCCTCATCTTGGTTATCCTTATCTGAATCCTTTTTGCCACCCTTGGGGATCCAGGGGCGTTCTTTGCAGACCTTCAAGGCATGATGGGCAAAATTTTTCAGCTTGAAACATTCCCTGGCTTATTGAAACATTCCCTGGCTTTATGAGCTCCATCATGTAGCAGGCAAGGGCCATCGAGCATCTTATCAAAGTCATCCTGAGTGACTGTTTTCCTCCTGGTCGGGCGCTCGGTGTTGGCCACCGTTCGGTCTTGCTTGCGCTTCCTATCGCCGTCCTTGCTGTAATCGGATGGACCCGACTGGTTCCTTGGGGTCGCCTCCTTGTACTGGCGAACCTGAAATAGTGTCAAATTGCCAGTAGCATATTTGTTGGCCATAGTGAATAATTCTTTGGCTGACAGTCTGTCGGCGGCATCCAACCTTCCAATCTTCTTTATTAGGTCGTCGTCGCGGAGTCCTCCCTGGAAGGTGGCGACAACTTGAGCATCCGAGATGTTAGGGATGGTATTTTTCACTCGGTAGAAGTGTTGGATGTACTCTCGAAGTGGCTCCCGGTCTTGCTGCTTGATCCGGCCGAGTTCCCAGTGATTCCCTGGTCTGTCGAAGGTGGCATGAAAATTTGCCACGAACTGCCGACAGAGATCTACCCAGGAGGTGATAGAGTTATCGGGCAGATTTGTGAGCCAAGTTCTCGCTACTGGGGCTAAGCACACATGCAAGTAGTTGGCCATGACAAAGCTATCACCGTCGAGAGCTCGTATGGCTATCGAATAAACATGAAGCCGGTCGCGCGGGTCCATCTTGTCGTCATACTTTTCAATGCCGACTGGCTTGAAGCCGACCGGCCAGCTGATGGTTCAAAGTTCCCGAGTGAAGGCTCGGATGCCAGCCTCCTCGTCATAATCGTCGACGACCGGAGTACATTCTCGTTCACGGCTGGCCTCTAGGTAATATCTATCATCCCGGCGGCCCTCGTCCTGTTGATCGCGGTAATGATCTTCTAAATGTGGCTGCCGTCTATTGTCACGCTCATAGTCGACATAACCGCGCCGACGCCGTTCATCTTCATACTCTCGGTGGGCCGCATCGTCGCGCTCCCGGTATCTGTTGTCCAACCGAACCCGCGCATCATGTGGTGGTATGCCGTTGCGTAGGTCGGCGCTCGGATGTCGATCATGGTACTCTTCAATGGGCCTGCGCCTGGGAATAGTAGGCGGGGTTGCCTCCCGGTTGGAGCGCTGTCGGTCTCTTCTATCCTCCCTGGGCACAGAACTAGCGGCTCCAGAGACTGATTTAGTGGGCGTTGACCGTGCCACATGCATCCCCAGTACAGCCGCGGCCCTGATATGCGCTTTCAATTGGTTGACCTAAGGTGTCAACTCTGGGGAGACTTGGAGCAGGGGCTGTATTGTTTGCAGGAGAGTTGCCACAGCCGTAATGTTGTGTTATGGGGTCTTAAAGACATCCTCACCATCAAGTTTTAAGGTGAGGTCTCCCATATCTAAGTTTTGTACGACTTGGGGTTTCTGCGTCCGGTCTTCGAAGCGGAGGAGTGATGGCGTCTGGATCACCGTCTTCGAGGTTGGTTTCATGTCCGTCTACACGTGGCACAGTACCGCGCGCGACAGCATCTGCCGATGTTTTGCCGTCTGCTTGCCCCTGAGCGGCAGGTGCTACCATGAATACCTCGTGGAAATCAGAGAAACAACTCTCTGAATCACTCGGCTCTTCAATCAAGTCCAAGAGTGACTCGCTTTCGAGACTTATTGCTGCGACAAATCTTGATTCATCAAAAAATTTGGGATCTTCGTCCGACTGGTCCATGTGATGAGCCGGGAGATCAACCGTAGTGTAACCCGAATCGACCAAGGTTGCCAATCGGGGTATTGCGGACAACGTTGAGTTGCTGCCCGGAAGGGTTTCTGCCTGGAAAGCTGTTGCTGCGTTGTTGAGGCCAAGCGGGAGTCGGCCAACCGGATTGCTCTGGTCGGTCGAGGCAGCGTTTGAGTGGGCCGCGCCCTCACGCTTGACGAGGTTCCCGTGCTGATCGGCGATGAGGCTAACAGTGCCAAAGCAGATCTTGTCTCCCGGGCGAAACTTGATGTCGATGAAAGCCATCGATTTCAACGAAGCTACACTCAACACTGCCCCTACCTGGCGCGCCAATAGTCGAGAGATATTCTCAATAGTAGATCTAGGTATGCATATGAGTATGAAAGATCGATGGGCACACAAAACGCAAGGTTTATACAGGTTCGGGCCTCCCGGAGGATAACAACCCTACGTCTTGTGTTCTGTAGTGTATTATTCGGGATGATAATGAGAGAGCCCCTGCCCCTCCTTATATATGCGGGGGGCAGGGTTACATGGTAAGTGTCCTAGTCAGTTACAACATGATTTTCGACTAGGATTCTATCTCTAACTTTCTATCTCTAGTATTGACTTGTCGTGTACTCCAAGTAATAATCCGAGTAGTTATCTTCATGGGTCTTTATCTTTATTGGACTCTGGCCCACTCGACAATATATCCGAATGGTGAGGTATCCCTGGTATATGCATACCACAACCTTCTTGGACAATAGCAGCATTGACCAAGTCATTGTATGTGCTGGTTTTTTGCCAAGTCAGACGCTCCTTAAGGGTGGCATTTATACCACGCAGAAATGCATATCTCTTTTTATCCTTAGTATTGACATACTCAGTAGCATATTGAGCCAGGTGATTAAAGACTTCAGAATATTGGAGGACATTCCTCCCTCCTTGTTTCAGATCCATAAATTCCTAGAATTTCCTCTAGATGAGGCCAGCTGGGATGAAATGTGCACGAAATGCAGTCTTGAACTCATTCCATTCAACGTAGCGTGCAGCGGGCAGAGAAGCTTCAACTTCGCCCACCAGGCGCTAGTAGAGCCCTGGAGTTGTTGGGTGGCGAATAGCACCTTCTGGTGCTCGGTGCATTCCAGCAGACCGAACTTTGACTCGGTCTGGCATAGCCAGTGATTGGCGGATGAGTACCTAGAAAATCTGAGTAGGTGCTCTGTCAAGGCTGATTGTTGTTGTTACGGTGGCCTCCCTGTCCAGCTAGATGGGATGTGATATCCACTAGCCGACGAAGAATCTCAGAGTCATTTTGCTGCCGGTTGAGTGCAGCAGTGAATACCTCAGCTAGTGAGGGCTCAGCATTAGCTCCTTGCTGAGAGCCTTCAGGGTCATCCTGATTTCGAGTACGCACCATGCTGCAATTTATACGGTTGCACATTAGTTATTCCTCAAAATAATCCATAAAAACACATGTGCAAAAATATAAATTTACAAGAGGCACGGATAAATTTCACTAGTAACAACCATCTTCATTAATTCAATTCAGACTATATGGTTGTTAAAAGGACACCGTCACACGACTTCTTACACATACGTGCCAACGCCTAGCTATGGTATTACGGACACATAATGCAAGATTTACACTCCTACATCGAACTAGGAATACTTATATTACACGACCATACATCGGGTGTAGGGATCCATCTACTCCTGGCCTATGTCTTCCGGCCCTTCTGGTTCCTCCGGTTCCATAGGCTCTTCTGGTTCCTCTGGATCCATCATTTCCATATCATTAATACCGACTGGCGCCATCTCTACATCCTCTTGTTCTCCATACTCCATGATGAGCTCGTTCCAGTTTTCTTTAATAGGAAGGTGGGCAGCCTTGAATGCGTCCAAGTCATCTTGAGCCTCAATCATGTCATGCTCAAAATCTGCTGCATCCAGCAAGGCTTAGTCATGTTCTTCTATAATTGCATCAATCTCTTCATTCTTTGCTTGAATTTGTTGGTTCAGTTCTGTAATTTCCTCATCCTTAGCTTGTTTTTGGACTTCAGAAAGTCGAAGTGCAGCATGAAACACATCCAAATGCCAGCACAAGTTTGTGCATAAGGCGAAAGTGGATAAGCCATAATACTCTATTATGGACAGCATAGGATCATGGTGGCGATGGTTTGGATCAAAGATGAATTCCACACGCCTGATCCACTCAAAATCCGTCACATCATTAATGGGCAGCTAGGCGACGGGTGTTCCAGCAACATCATGCTTGTGGCTTCACAAAATCAATTAAGTGCCTTGAATGTAGCCACATTCCAGGTGGAAGGCAGATCTGTCCCGATGACGCTAATGGACCAAGATTCCCATGCAGGAATGACCGAGTAGTTGGCGGGAACTGCCACATGGATGACACATGAGGGGACTCCATGCTCCTGAAATTCCTTGCCAACATAGGTGAGAGGAATGGGATATCCAAATCTCTGGAGAACTCTCCAAAATAGGTGAACCATCCCTGTGAACTCCAGGCCGTCGGTGATTTCCCAACCTGGTGGCGGTTGATTGGTGTTTTCAGCCATCTATAAGGAAAGTACTTCGATTGAGTCAAAGAGTATGATCAAGCTGGAATTCTTATGAAACTCTGTTGTAACAACAGTAGCGGAAAGGGTACAACCAATACATAACATAAGTCAACATAGTCTTAAGTACATGAACTCGGAATATGTGGCCATCATGTTACAAAAGCATCCACGCAGTGATCCCCCAAAATACCACAACCTCGCGTGGTCGAAAAAAGCTACCTAACCAACTTATCCTGCCTACATGACCTAGTCCGGTTTATCATGATCCCCTAAGTCCTGTCTTCGGCTAGTGCCTTGTAGTCTATGTCAGACTCCTCATCCATGTCCTCGTCCGGATCCTCCTCCCCTGGTGCTGCCGGTGGCGCCAGGACCGCCTCCAGCCGCAGCTGCAGGCCCTAGTTCTCGTGAGCCAGGGTCTCTAGATCCTCTCCCATGAGCTCCATCTCATGCTGTGCAGCATGCTGCTGCATAATCATGCCACGTCTGTCAACCTCCTATGCGAGGGTGTCGCGCTGTCCAGTGACCTCGGTAACGCAAGTCTCGCTCGCCTCAAGAGCAGCGGTCAGCCGCTGAATCTCCCTCTGCTGTGCATCAACCTGTGTCTGCAGATCATTCCTCTACTCTCAGGCCTGCTCAGCGTTAGCCAGTAGGATCCTGCTGTGACTGCTAGCCTCCTCATCCAAGTTGAGGAGGTACTCGGAGTAGTGGGACACACGGTGGTACCCTGCGTGATATGCCGGGTAGTCGTCACGGGCGATGCGCCTCACGCGCCTTTGCCAGACCGGGTTGGCCTAGTGCCAGATGGGAATCATCTCAAACAGAGTCCCAGAGAGTGCTGCTGTGTGGCGTCCGTAGAAGTGAGTGAGAGCTCGGTGGGCGACTCTCTCCAAGCCCTCACGGAGACTCCCACAAATCGCCGTGCTCTCCATCCCCGCCATGTCAAGGTTGCGTGGGTGGGTGGGCACGCTGATGTGTACCTCTGCAAGAGTCACCCCATGGCGGCGGATCTCGCGACCCATGTAGGAGGGCGGCTCGTCGTAGCCCAGCAAGTGTAGCAGATCCCACAAAAGTGTAGGAAAGCCACGGTGGTGGAGACCGGTGGTGTAGTGCCATCCATCGTGCGAAAGCTCCTCAAAACCATGGTCACCCATCTGGAACAAAAACCCAATGGTGAGTACAGTGTTCCATGGGCAATAATGTGTGTCACTAACAACTGACAAGGTGCTGGTAATGATAGCAAAACTATACCACATCAATTTGATTGAGTCAAACCTTCCCTACAGTAAAGATGAATTTCATATAAAGTGCTATGAAATACAGAAACCAAGTTTTTAGTTTACATTTTCCAGCCTCAAGGGGCAATAATACGGCGATGGGTTTCAAAATAGATTCTGTCTTGACTGTACTACAGTCAAAAAAGTGGGTATTTTGAGCAGAAAACAAGGTCTTAAAAAAATTGGGGGTTGGAACCAAGTTATACTACACCTTCATAGCTTTCCAGATTATATTTATATTCTCAAAAATTCCATGTAAATCTGGACTTATGAATTTTGCAAGTTCAGGTTGGCAGATTCTGTTTCAGGATCACAGAGGCTGAGTGTTTTGGCTCTACTGGACAGAGGGAAAACAACAAAATTATGAAACCTATTGAAAATGAAAATAGACTTCAAGGGCTTTCCCGATGGGGTTTAAACACTTGCAAATTCGAAGTACAACTTCAGTTATGCAATTTCCAAGTTCAGGGTTATTCTGAAAACAGTGAGTTGACAGATTGTAATTGTTCTCTGTTTCTGTTTCTGAGGTTGTTACTGTTATGATCGAATTTTAATTTCAATTCTAGGTGACAGGGGATGCTGAGACCTTTCTGAAAAGTATTTTTATGCCTTATTTGGTTGAGTAAATTAATAGCTATGAATTTTTTAAGTTGGCAGGTAAAAACAGGACAGATTCTTGTTAACCTTGTAATTCAGAACTTTATACTTATCATGCTTAAAAAAAATTTATTCAGAGGTTGGTGAGCAAGGAGAGAACCAAATTTTAGTTTAGTTACATTGGAATGCATGATGCAAAATTTTCATTTTGTAATCCTATTGTTCCTCACAACACAACGCATATTTTGCCGTTACTTAGCGGCACGAATATTTGGTGACGACCTGCACTCAACACGTAAGTCAATCTAAATGTTATAGTAACGATGTTAGTATACCTACACAAGATCCATTGCAGAAATAATACATCAAATTCAAAAGAAACTACAAAAATAAGCACAATTCTACTAGTAACGATCCATGGAAAAGGATCACCACGTGATAAGTCATGAGCCAACAGTGTCTCGTATCCGCCTACGAGCACAGACACCGATATCACACGTGTCAGTTAAGCACGCACGTACCTTTGTTTGAAGAATCCGTAGATGCAAGTAACATAAACATTCATAACCCAGGTTAGCTTTGTCACCACCCTATTATCTACATGGGCAATACTAACATATCCTTACTCGCAAACATCGTAGTTTTTGAAAATATGATTTATTTGTTATATTATCCTGGACCACGGCTCTGATACCAGCTGAGGCACCCCTTCCCGGAGGATCGAGGTCTCGAAGGTGCTAATAGCGCAGACACTTGATAATACAATATTTGTCCAAATTTAAGTTGAATATTACATCATTAAGGTTATCAGAGTGCAGCAGAATATTACAAGTTCATGAATGTTTTGAAAATAGTGGAAGCAAATAATGTTCAGAAAGCTACGAGCTCGATGATACAGCATAGTGATGATCCATGCCCAAAGAACATCACTCTAGCAGCACACAACATCACTGCGGTGGCGAGTTAGACTCCCAGTGGGCAGTCCAACCCTCAGGGACTTGCATATCCCAAGGCATCACATCTACAGGCAATTCTATTTCTTCATTACCTGAAAAACATAATGGCACAAAGCCTAAGTACTAATTACTCAGCAAGACTTACCTGTTGGACACCTACTCATGCAGAGGCTCTAATAGGTGGCTTGTTTAAAAGGACTCGCACTAAGCAACCTATTAGTTCTAACACGTTTTTAATTGTCAATTTAAATGGGTTGAGCCGAAATGTAACTTTAGTTGCAATAAAAGGATAATAAAACAATATATAAAGTTAATACGACATAAGAGCAATAATAATAATAATAATCGTCATCATCAATAAGCAACATAATTCATTCCATGACATTAGGTGCAACTACGCGATTGGTGCGGTGACCAAGTGGTACTCATTACTACGAGGGACAACAATTGCAATCGATTTACACCAGCTGGGAAAATCCGAGATGCACAACACATATGCACCAATTAAGGTCGTATATGACAACCTTTCGCAAGAAAAGCACCTACACCTCAGCCCCGGTGTGGTGACGTCAAGTGGGCATGCCGTTCTGCCAACAGTACTTCATGGTCTGAACCGCCCACTCCAGCAGCAGGAGGGTCAATGACCAACACACCTTAACAGTCCTCAATGCAAGTGACCTTGAATGCTACATCAGTTTACTAGTGCCCATAAGCTAGCATGCATTCGGTACTGTTCAATACTTGATCAAGGGTCCGACCACGGACGAGTCCTAGGTTCGAGAAGGCAGGATTACCACAGTCAACACCCATGTGTTGCTGGAAACCTACACATGCATTATCCACGCCTGGTCATAACATAAAATAAACTTCTTTTAATAATTCCCGTTCTAGTGGTCAAGTTTATTCCTTAGTAATAATACTTTCTAACGAGATTTAGTGATTACTAAGCATAGCATAATAGTACTGATTCTACCAACTTCTAAGACCATAGCACAGGTCATTTGGATATCATGCAAGGTGGGTTTCAATCAACTCCTATGACCTAATGCAACAATAATTATAGACACTAGTAAAATAAACTAGCAAAATTTTGTATAAAGGCGAATGTAAGACGGGGCTTGCCTGGATCGATGTTAGTGCTAGCAACTATAACTTCTTGCTCTTGAGGGTCAACGTCCTTCTGAAAGTCTTCCTCTTGCTCCTGGTTGTCGTTACCTATATGACGGAATTGAATTAACGGCATTATCGAAATACCGTTGAATGTGATGATATGATGCATGCAAGCACATCGTGTTTTAATGTAATTAAAATTATTATTATATTCTTGAAGCCATATGCTTCAGAGAAGTTGTGTTGTTAATTAAGATTTTAGGTATATATATTCTTTATATAATTAAGCAAGGAAAATGAGTGATATGAGTAATTAAATTAATTAATAAAGCAATCTTATGTTTCTGGACATGTGCGATTTACTGTGAATAGAGACTTATATGAGTGATTTTTATGCCAAGTGGCAAGGGCAATTTATTTATAGAATAATTACTAGAATTAATTTAAATAATCACACTAAATAAATTCCAGGGCCTAAAGTAATTCATATTTTACCAAACAAAAATTTGTCGTGGTAGATAATCATGTGTTTACTAATCATGCCAAAAATCAGGGTTTAGTTTTATTCGTAGAATTTCTGGTGAATTAATTAGTGTTTTGACAATTAAATGAATTAATAAAAATACATGTACAGGGACAGCTATTTATCATTTTACTAAAATAGAGCACTGAAAGATGATGTAAAATTTGGTTGGGCCTCATTGGGTTTAAAATCGATTTACTATGAGTTTTCAAAGTTTTCAGCCTTTTTTGGGAATTTCTGGGTATTTTCTGGTTAAAGGAGTGCCATGTCGGAGTCACGTGGGTGACACATAGGCGCCACGTAGGCGACATGCAGGCTGCCAGTGGGATGCCAGTCAGCACCACCGGAGGAGGTAGGGCCGGCCTGAGGGCTTGCCGCTGGCGATTTTCGCCGGTGAAAACTCATCGCGGGAACGACAACGTGAGGTGCACATTGAGGCACATCGATTGGAGGGGTTCGCGGGTAAGGTAGCTCACCGGAGGGGTGCTGTCGTCGAGAGGCGATGGAGGTTGTAGGTTCGGCGGCGTCACATTTCTCCTGTGGAGCAGCAAACGGCTCGCGGTTTCCTCCTAAAGCTTCACGGGGACGGGGCGACGACCGGCATCTTGTCCGTTTGCGTCGAGGAGAACCGTAAGGTGGAGCTCGCCATGGAGGTGGCATCAGATTCGTCAGAGCAGGGGCGGCGGCCAGGGAAAAGTCGGAATGCCGATGCCCTTGCGCATGAAATCAATGGAGAACGAATCAGGCACGATCGACCGTGAGTTGCGCGCGCGGGAGAAGTGGAAGGAGGGGACGAGGCTTACCAGGGGCGGAGAATTTTGGAGTCGGCGTCAATGGCGATCGCTGGGAGTAGGGATCGGGATTTCCCCAAATTGACTCGGCTTTGAGCACGGTTTGGCCGAGTGGCGAGAATGGGGAGTGGGAGAAGAGTTGCGCACGGCTTCTGTGTACTTGGTTGAGTTCTGGTGGTAATGGAAAGGTAGAAAGGAGCTCGAGCTCGTGATTCTGTTCAGCAATGGCAGACAGAGGGGAAAAGGAGAGAAAAATGGGAAGAGCAGAGAGCAGAGAGGGCGGTTGGAGAGTGTTCACGAGGCTCTAGGTGCGCGTTCAAGTTGCGCAGAGGGGAAGGAGTGAGTGGGGGAGTGGGAGCGGCGAGGAGGGGAGGAATTGAAGTCACTGCCGGGTCGCTCGGTGGCGTGCAGAGAGGAGAAGAGGGGAAGGAGCCGTTGGCGCGCATGGTCGGCAAGGCAGAGCGGCAGAGAGCAAAGGGGGTGGCCAGCGTTGACGCACTATTGTGCGTGGTTCCAAGGAGAATAGGGCGCTGGCGTGCGGCAGAGAGGAAGCTGGCGCCAGGGAGAAGCTCTGCGCCAGTGAGAGGAAGAAGAAAAGAGATTTTGCACAGTAGCCCTCCAAGATTTGGATTCTTTGCAACTAGGTCCTTGGTAAAAGATATTTCCAATTAAAATAGCTAGGGACCTCCTATTGATTTGGCATTTTGCACATAGGTCCCTTGTGAAAATTCTTGTGCTCTGGTGGGACCCATTTAGTCAGAAAATTTATAGTTATTTTATAATTAATTCCCCATTATGAAAGGTTTTTATGCTTTAATTAATTATTTAGGGTATTTCCAAATGTTGTAAAATGCTCATTAAATTCATAGAATTATATCTTAATATTGCTGATTTGATTATGAATTTCGTTGGCATATGTTGTTTAATAAAATTTCATTTGGCTCACAATTTATTTTGCAGGGTTTTTAATTACCTGGAATTAATTTAAATAACTGAAGTGAGGCTTCATCATTTCATGCTATATTATTCATGTTTTGTGCTTTTCATGTTTGTTAAATAGAAGTGAGATGCCTAGGGTGTCACACTAGGTCTCACCATAGATCAAGAGTAACAGTCTAGATCACACCCTCAAGAACACCCTAGCCTTAGACGTGCAAGATGCTCAAGCTACTCTTCTTTAGCACTCTCAAGATATGCAATATCTCCTCCTAGTGCTCTCCTCTTTTCCTCTTGGACCTTACCAAATGCTCTCAGGTATTCCACTGGCCAAGAGAAGTCTCCAAGACCCCAGTAATGAAGTTATATAGGCTCCCAACCTCAAACTAGCCGTTGCTCCATGAAATTGCCTTTCTGGACAAACTGACCGGACTGTCCGATCTCTGCCTGACCGGACCGTCTGGTCACTCTGTAACGGCTCTCCCCAGCCGTTGGCCTCCTCTATCCAGGCAATCTTCTGAACTGACCGGACAGTCCGGTCACTAGACCGGATCGTCTGGTCCACTTTCTCTGTCCAGTCCAGGAGCCTCCGCGAAATGCACCTCCTCTGCCGTTCCTGCACTCCTACTGACCGAACCGTCTGGTCAGCAGACCGGACTGTCCGGTCTGTATAGAGTCACCGGCTGACAGAGTCCTGCTTCTCGCTCTAAGTCCTAGACAACTCCCCGTAGTGACCGTACAGTCCGGTCTCTGTGGACCCCTCTGTCCGGTCGCTATGTCCAGAAGCCGAAACTTGTCATCCTTGCTTGACTTTATTTCTCGGCTTCCCCGAACAGCTCCTTGGCTTCACCACTGTCACCTAGTGCCTGTGATTTCACCGAGCAACCTTGCACATCACCGACTAGACATGACCTAAGAGAATGACCTAGACCCCCTTGATAGTCCGGTTTTTCCTATGGACTCAAAGCCCTAACAACTACTCAAGTGTTTTAAACACTTGCACCATAGCTTGTTCTCTGCTTTGATCCATCCCCATCAACCCTTGGACTCCATCAAGTTCACATGCCTCCATGCTTGTGGTCATTGTCATCCATCGCCAAGGCAACCATCATCCATATGATTTGTATTAGAGTTAAGAGATGATTCCTACATAGACAACACATGTAGATATTAGCCCACAATTTCATAGTTGTCATCTATCACCAAAACATCCATACCTCGGGGATCCAATCATCAATGGTCATGAAGCTTACGCCCATCCCTTACCGCGTTGGGCTATTGGACTACCACCCCCCGGTGTACTGCGACTGCTAGCAGAAGGTGGCACTATGGATCTCGTGGAGCGATGAGAACCCCGAATGATGGTACCTCAAGTGCTACAGAGCTCGAGTGAGTATAGTTTTATTCCCATTCGATTGATTTTGAATTCACGGTTGGTTTATTTGGTCTCCCTATTTCTTCGTCAGGTTGGAGGTTGCGTGTTCATGTGTTGGTATGAGCGCCGGCACGATGCATTCTTACAGACACAGTTCATAGATTTGCTCAATGCCATGTGGTCTCTCAAGAAGGAGAAAATGGCACTAAACAAAGCTCTTGGTGAGGCAACCGCTAGGGTGGATTCGATGGAGAAGAAGCTGGTGGTGGTGAAGAAGGCAGAAGAGGACAAGGTGGATGCTCTAAAATCTGAAAAGAGGACCTCAAGGTAGAAGTCAGTAAGCTATAGGTGGTGAAGACCGGGCTGAAGGCGTTATGTGTGTTCTTTGTTGCAATTGTGTTGTTCATGTGGATTGGCAATCAGTAGGTGCATTTATATCTAGTTAGTGTTGTGTTGTAGTTAAGCAGCTTCAGCTGCATGTATGCTAGTTATGTCTCTGAACTAAGTTCACGTGTCAAATGTATGCTATGTATGCTGGATATCTAGTTGGCTATCAAGTTATATGTAATATTGATGTGTAGATGCAAGCTGTTGATAGATAACACAATATAATAACAAAGTTGGAGGAGCCAGAGTGCAACTCAAATTTACATAAAAAAAATCATCATCGTCGTTTTCAATGGAATCTACTGCAGCTAAGACTCCATCAACAGTGTATGTATCATCAGAATCATCGTAGTCATCTTATAAGTTCTCATCATCCGGTTCTGGCATGGAGGCAGCACGTGCCTCTTCGAGTACAGCAGCATCAACACTAAACCCTTCCACGTCAGTCCTGCTCCAATTCCTCAATTCCTCAGGTTGCTCTTCAATGTTCATATGTTCCACCTCTATGACGACCGAGTCAGCATCGGTATCAGCAAAATTATTTTCATTGTCCTCTCCTTCTTCAGGAATGGCAAACAAATTCCTAGGTTTCATTCTAAGGACACTACACCAATTCATTCTCCTGGCACTTTTCACATAACACACCTGCTCTGCTTGGATCGCCAGTATGTACGGCTCCTCCAAATATCGAGTCCGACTAGTATCAATGTCGATAATGCCATATTTATCCTTATTGTACCCTATGGATTTGTTTTTGTCCGGTGCTGGAACATCAAACCAATCACACTCGAACAAGACGACTTCCTTCTTCATAGGATAGTCTAGCATGATAATTCTTCTAATCACTCCGTACCATTCCAAGCCACCCCCCTAGATGACAACACCGTTGTTTTCTGTGGTTAAGTTTTTCTCTGCTTCTTTTGTCTGAAAGAGATGATGGAGCACTTGTTAGCCACACAAATATGAGGATCTGAACCACGAGCTAGAGCATATATCATGTCACACACTTCTCCCTTTGCCCATAGTTTCTTTATCTGCCTTAAAATAATTTGGAGATATGTTAGGAACACATGTAGAAATAATTTAAATATCATGTATTTAAAAACTAGAGGAATATGTCTCACTTTTCACTCAAACCATCCTACAAATTGTTGCTTGTGCCTTCTGTCAACATTCCGTGAGTCGGATTTCCTCAATTCCTCCTCATGCTCACTTCAACAGTAGGCAAATGATCTGGCACCTATAGTAGAAGACAACGCATGTTTCAAAAAAAATCAATCATATATGTGACATGCAACAACTTACTTTATCCATTCATTGCACTCATCACAGTTGGATAATATGTAGTTCCTCATCTTCTAAAATTTTTGAGGCTCAAGTTTGTCGAGCTGAAAATGGTTTTTTTTACTGTAGTCCCTGCTACTGAATATGCTCATACCATCAGAAGGTGGTTCAGTAACAGCGTTCTTTTCTTGACGCTCTGACTAATTGAGCTTTGTACTAACATCTTCAAAGAAGCGAGAGCAAAATGTAAGGCACTCCTCCGAGAGATATCCCTCTGCTATTGAACCTTCAGGACACGCTTTGTTCCTCATGTAGCCCTTGAGGGTACGCAGGTACATCTCAACTGGATACATCCAGCTGTAGTAAACTGGGCCACCGTACTTAGCCTCCCAGAAAAGATCAACTGGTAAGTGCACCATAATATTGAAAAACACAGGCAGAAAAATCATCTCAAGGCGAGAAAGGGTCTCTCCAATAGATTTGTCAAGTTTTTCAAGTTTAGTACCCTCAAGCTCCTTCGAACATATTGCGTTAAAAAACCTGCTGAGTTCAATGATCCCAACCACTACATCCTCAGGCAATATGTCGCGTACCACCAAGGGTAGAAGTTTTTGTAATAAAACATGGTAGTCATGATTTTTTAGTCCAGTTACCTTGCAGGCACTGACATCAACACACCTCCTAATATGGGAGGCATACCCATCTGGCATCTGAATATGTTGTAGGAAATTATAAAAAATTTGCTTCTCATCTTTTCCTAATGTGTACAACGCTAGTGGCAAAGTGTATTTACCTTTCTCTTGCAATGGATGCTGATCCTTCCTGATACCCAGTTCTTGCAGATCAAGTCGAGCCTTCTCACCATCGTTACATTTACCAGCTAAACCAAGCAAAGTCGTTATCAAGCTCTCGCAAATATTCTTCTCAATGTGCATGACATCTAGATTATGGCGTATCAGCAAATTTTTCTAGTAAGGAAGCTAAAAAAAACACTCTTCTTCCTCTAGTTGTGCCACCTAATATCTTCATCTCACTGCTTCCTCTTCTCTGCAGTAGCCTTTCCAAAACATACTTGCTCAAAACTCTCGTAATGCTGCAAAACTTGTTCACCAGTTAGCGGCACTGGACGCTCTCTCCCTTCAACCTTGTCATTGAAGCTCACCTTGTTCATTCCCCACCTGTGGCCTGAAGACAAAAAACAGCGATGCCCCATATAGCAATGCTTTTTACCATGTTGTAACCACAAGTAATCAGTATCCTTGTGACAATGAGGACAAGCAAACTTTCCTTTTGTGCTCCAACTAGATAGCATCGCATATGGAGGAAAATCATTTATTGTCCAAAGTAAAACTGCATGTAGATTAAAATTCTTCTTCGCTTTTGCATCCCAAGTCACAACTCCATTAATCTAGAAATCTTTCAACTCATCGATCAGAGGCTGCAAATACACATCAATGTTAATTCCTGGAGATCTAGGCCCTGGAATGAGCATCGACATCATCCAATAAGACTATTTTAAGCACAACCATGGAGGCAGGTTATAATGAATTGGAAGCACCGGCCATGTAGTGTAATTCACATTCAACATCCCAAATGGATTTAAGCCATCTGATGCATGTCCCAGCCTAACATTACGTGGCTCTGATGCAAAGTCCTTATACTCGCCATCTTCATGCTTCCATGCCAATGAGTTGGCCGAGTGCTGAACTTTCCCATCTTTAACGACCAATTCTTCAGCATGCCAACGTATTTGCTTCGATGTGGTCACATTCATATATAATCTTTGAAGGCGAGGAATAAGTTGAAAGTACCTCAGTATTTTTTGAGGAAAGAGCTTCTTCTTCTTTACTCCACCATCACGAGTGGCACCACCCTCTGCATGCCCCTCTGGATCTGCATTTTTTCACCTACTTTCTCCGCATGTTGGACACTCATGCAGATCCTGGTATTCTCCATAAAATAACACACAGTTGTTGACACAAGCATGAATCTTCACACAGTCTAGGACAAGTTCTCGAACTATCTTTCGAACTTTTTCCAATGTATCTGGGACACAATGTCCTTTAGGGAGCAAAAAACATATTAACCGAAGGATCTGCTCCATGGCATTGTTGCTAATGCCGAACATCCAGTTAATCTGAAATAGCCTCACAATGAAAGATACTTTTGAAGCCTCCTTACAACCTGGGTACAATTCTTTCTCTTCTTCTTGCATTAATTTGAAAAAAGTCTTTGCTGAATCATTTGGCTCCTCGATATTATTGCTGCTTCCGCTAAGCTTTCCACGTATAGCACCACTGATTAGTGAGTCCATCAGATTTTTAACAGCAGGGCCATCAAGAGCAGGTTCGCCTTCATCAGTAAAATCCTGATTATCATCCAGAACCATAGGCTCAACAGCTAGATCATGAAAATGACATTCCTGTGTTATGAATTCCTTATGAAACCATCTGTGAACTAGATGTTGTGCAAGCTCAGTCTTTGTTCTATATGCCATGCAACCACACCTACTACATGGACATTTCACAGTCTCTCCTTGAAAAGTGCCCTCAAAGGTGTCTTTAATGAATTTTTCAACTCCGTCCTGTCAAGCCTTATCTCCATGTGGCAACATCATCCAACTCCGATCGTTCCCAGATGCCATCAGTGAAATTAAAGGAACTAATTAACAAATTCCTAAAATAGGAGAAAAGGTTGTTGATGGTGGACTAATAAACAAACGATGATCAAAACTACTATCCTAAACAAATGAAACTACTCAGATTTTCTAATCTGCCAATCAACCCCAATCACAAAAAGTATTAGAAGATCTCGACCTTAATTATCATGGATGGCTCGTGTTCCAGGAGGCGGGGTGCGGGACAAGTCCGGCATCCACAATCCTGGCCGCGCGCATCTTCCCACCACCGAATGCCTTGGCCGTGTCACCAGTGACTGTTCTAGGGTGGAGGCGATGTTGGAGCTGAGGACGGAGACACCAACAATAGCTAGTGGACGGACAATGTTGGAGCCTGTTTACCTCCCGCCTGGTATGAGGGCCTGTTTGTTTCAGCTTATTTGCAGCCAGATTATTTAATCTAGATAAAATAATCTAGGAGGGCAAACAAACAGACCAGGTTATTTAATCAGATTAAATAATCTAAGAGCTAGATTATCATAATCCAATAAGCACCTCAAGAGGTGCTTTTTCAGCTTATTTGGTAAAAGACCCACTACCCTTGCCACTTTAAAGGAAATTACCCACCTGTGCCATCAGACATTATTATCTTCATAGAAATCAAGGATATTATTGTCGTTTCCCTGTCTATAACTAATAATCTGGACAACAATAAGCTGGACAAACAAACAGACCTCTCAGATTATTTAATCTAAATTATATAATCAAGATTAAATAATCTAACACTAATAATCTAGATTAGATAATCGGTTTGGGAAACAAACAACCCCTATCCCTCTGATTCTGTGCGTAATGCAACTCGTTTTAGACAACATTTAGCATACAAGTCTTATCTTATATATATTTACTAATTAGAGCCTCCTTTTGATGCCTCCACGTTAATCGGAGAAAAATTGAAGAAATTCTCACAAAAAAGGTGTCTACACTCAAACCAAATAAATGGAAAGCTAAAACTGAATGACATATATGCATGCGCTTATATGTATCTACTATGACTAGATTTTTCCATCCCTGCCATTAAAAAGAGCTTCCGGTCCATTGTTATCAACATTTGTTTGACTGGCTATCTACTCGGCTCTTTAGCAGTTGTTACCCTCGTCGTATTGAGTAAATACTAGTAGCAGCTGACTATGAATGGTCACGTCGCTTGACTCGAATCGAGGTGAGCGGCGCTGCCCAGGTGTGTTCGTTCCCAAGGGTTCGTGAGTCATGCGCATGCATTCAGTATCGCTGAGGCATGTGTTGGGACTAGGTAGGCTGGCTGACGAGAGTCATGCGCATGCGTTCAGTTGCCATCGGAGGGAGCAGGTCTTTGGATGCTTCACAGAATGAAAAAAAGGAATTTTGTAGGTCGATGTTCATTACTAGTAGTACTAGCAAAAGGGAGCAAGGAGAGAGAGAGAGAGAGAGAGAGAGAGAGAGAGAGAGAGAGAGACGATATGCCTTGAAACTTTCATACTCCTACATCTAGGAGGCATAGAGAGATAGGGCAGTGGTGCATTGAAGGCTACTGGGACCCTGGGGGAAAACTGGCTAGTGCATGCAGGCAGCTTCACCAGCCTGGGGTTGGATTTTCTCAACCTGGGTTTGGATTTGATTGTCTGGGCCAGGCAACAACTCCTAGCAAAAAACCACACAGGCTACTACTCATATGTCAACTAGCGTGGATATACCATCTATAGCTGCCATGGCATTTTAGGTGGAAGCGTGTCAGCCTCTTGTCACAACACGTGGTGCATTCTCTGGGACTCATGTGCGGATGTGCCATGATATTTTAGTTACATATTCTCTATAAAAAAATATGAAGATTAAAATTTCAAAATTTTGTATCTATAAAAAATGACTTATGTGTGGGAGTCTCCAAACTCCAACTGACTTATGGGTGGTTTTTGCAATTAACCCAACTTTTATCTATCACATGTACTCATTTGCGTCCTTAAGAGCATCTCCAAAGGCTACCCAAAAAATTGATCCCAAAAGAGTGTTTTTGGGAGCAGCCCAAAAATTATTAGGGAGAAGTCTTATTGTCTCCTACAACAGTTCTCTCTAAAAATAGATCAGGAAAATATTTGATTAAGCCATGTCAGCATCTAGGACCATAATAACATTAATGTCCTTCTAAATATAAGTATTGGGGTCCCCAATTTCCCCCTCGTTTCTAGCTACAAATGAGGATAATTTAGGGAGAGAATAAATCTGTGAGTTGTTTAGGGGAGCTGTTGGAGATGATTTTTTAGACTAAATCCCATTAATTTGATTTAGAGAGAACTTTTGGAGATGCTCTAATAGTGCAATTTGATTTTTTTCTCTATCGACCAAACTCCTTATGTTACTATTTGTTACAAGTTTATATACCTCACTAATAAAGATGTGTTTGGTAGAGGCTTAATCAAAATACGCTCTGTTTTCATGGAAAACTCAAAAACAAAAGGCCAAATTTGCTAGGAGACACTCTTTAAAGTTGGGATTTGCTAGAGGACACTACTCAATGTCTTATTTGCTCTAGGAAACTACCAAACTATGACAATTGGCTAATAGACACTCTAATCATTGTATGAAGGTGAGAGAATCTTTTACAAATGACCAAAATACCCTTACAACAATTTTAACATATCTGATCATATAATTAATATTTTTATTAACTATATATTTATTAAAATTTTTACAAAGTATTATTATTTTTCGTAAAATCCACTAATCATGCGTTCATTTACAAAAATCTATTGAGCATTATTTAGGAATATCAATATTTTTCATAAAAAATCTATGAAGCATTATTACCTTTTACAAATAGTATCAATATTTTGCATAAATCCGTTAATCAGATGTCTTAAAATTTGACCACCTATATTCGTTCATAAAAATCTATTAAGCATTATTAATCATTTCAAAATATGATTTATAGACTTTTTGTAAAAAAATATTAATACTATTTTTAAAAAATTAATAAATATATAACTAATAAAAAAATATTGATTATATGATCAGATAAGTTAAAATTGTTGTAAGGGTATTTTGGTCATTTGTAAAAGATTCTCTCTCCTCTATACAAGAAAAGTCATAATCCAATTATTGGAGTGTCTAATAGCCAATTTCCATAATTTAATAGTGTCCTAGAGCAAATAAGACATTGAGTAGTGTCCCCTAGCAAATGCCAACTTTGAAGAGTGTCCCCTAGCAAATTTGGCCAAAACGAAAATGTGCCCTATATAGATGGGCGGAGGGAATATACTAGTACATGTCTATACCGACCATACGCCTCCTTGCATATAGAATGTGCTTTTTCAAGTATAACAACTCATTTCATATGGCCCACTGATATGTGGGTTCCGGAAGGATTCATCCCAAAAAAGTTTGGAAATATTGTATGGGTGGTATTTCAAAAAAGTTTGGAAATATTATATGTAGGTGGTATATAAATTCTAACGTTCTGCCTTCTTGACTAAAAAAAGGAAAACTTTCTGCCTTCCATTTTTTACGACATACGCTGCAGTTCTACTCAGGACTCAAGGACATGTGGGACCATGTTTCGCGGCCCCATGTTTCAGTGTGTTAAGCGTGCTAGTATGAGAGAAGGCGCCTCTCGACCTCATGCCCATATCAGGGGCGCACTCCCGTTTCTGCAATCACTCCACTCTCCTGCTTCTCGTCTTCTTCGTCGCGCTCAAACCACCTTAGCCCTTGCTTGCCGCTCACCACGCTCAACTGCCATGGCGCCCATGGGGGACTCGAGGGAGCCCGCTGGCAACCACAGCCTCCGCACCCCTCTCCTCCCAGAGTCCGCGGTATGTTCCTACCCATATTCGATGATTTGTGTACAATTTTAGGGATTTTACTGTTCATCGACTCTTTACAGACCGGTGGTTTGTCTTCTTCCGTGGCTGGAGCACACCGTGGCGAGTCGTGCTCGCCTTCACCGAAGCGTGTCCACGACGCTTGGGCCCCGGACGTCTCGACGGTACGAAAGGAGGAGGAGGAGGTCATCTCGGCGGCAACAGAGGACGAGGAAGTGGCGCCGCCGGAGGTCGTCAAGGCAACCGTCAGCGATGACAACACCACCACCGACGACAACAACGGCGAAGAGTATAGCGACAGCAGCGACTCTGCCGACTACTACCACTCCCCCGACGGTGGCACGCGTGTCGTGTACTGGGTGGATTATTCCTCTAGCAAGACCTTGTACTCGTGCCTGGTTTGCCAAGATAGGGAGTTCGAATACAAGGAGGAGGTTCAGGTGCACGCGTTGCGGTTATTCCGTGATAATGTTGGGGTGCCCGATGACATTGAGAGGCACCGTCAGATTACTCGGGATGCGGGATACAAGTTTGCCTTCAAGAAGAGATTGACTTCCTCCTCGATCATTGTAACCACCATGCTTTGGTCATCCCGTTCATAGTCGTTAACTACCAGTACTAGTTTGATGCTTTTGTTTTTTGTTTCTTTCTTTTCGTGTGCTGATGATGAACAACATCGATGCATGTCAATCTTCGTCTATGTATATCCAATGGCGGTGAACTAGACAATGCTATTTTGTGATGAATGTATATATATTACTCCAGAGTTTTACTACAACTACACTACAATAACAATTAGGATTACATCAATAAATCCAGAGTACGCGGAAGCATAAAAAAATTGATAAAAGATAATTTAATAATAAGAGCATCACTCTAACATCAAAATAACAAAGTGGCATTCACTACATAAGTCACCCTGACACTAGATAAGATCATTCATACATGGCTAAGTTGATTATTTGTTACTCTTGTACATAGTGTCCATCACCTTTTTCTTCAGAATAATCTGAAGATCCTCTGCCCTAGCCATGATCTGAAGTTTTACAAGGCACATAGTTAATAAGTATAATAGCATGTCGAACTATATCAGTGTTTGTAATCAACAGGGAAGGACCATCACCTCCTTGCAAGACAACACCTCGTGAGGTCTAACATCGCGGCTTTCATTAGTGCACGTAAACTTGATGTGCATTTTTTCCAACCTGAGGTCACATTGGACATCATGTCCTGGTGGCACATCAGCATCAACAACAAAATCAAAGATCACTTCTTCAGATTTCTTCTTCATTTTGTCTTCAAATCATGGTGGCACATCGGGGTCCCTTCCCTTTCTTCCTTGCGGTCGCGGTGGCTAAGACAAAGGCTTCCACAAGGCCCATCCCTTTGTTCGTGGCGTTCGAGGCCTACAGCTTCTCAGGCTAAGGCAGAGGCGCGCCACGGTGGCCGAAGCTGAGGTCGAACGGGATGGGGGCCGAGGAGTCGCGGGTGGCTGACAGAGAAGCCGCTATCACTGGCTACGCGAGAAGCGCCCGCATACATCGTGCATCTGGTGATGCGACTGGAACCTCTGGCATTTAGGCATCGTCGGCAGCTATAGCTGATTGGGGATACAAAGTTGAATCTCCGATGGGACGTTTCCGTGAGGAGGTGAACAGTTAGGGTTGAGAGGGTAGAGGA
Organism: Eleusine coracana subsp. coracana; assembly: GCA_032690845.1. NCBI lineage: Eukaryota > Viridiplantae > Streptophyta > Magnoliopsida > Poales > Poaceae > Eleusine > Eleusine coracana. The sequence continues at coordinate 38,417,379 of CM064418.1, forward strand.
GTGTTGGGTTTAGTAGGGAACGACATAGTAGTAGTTTGCACCTCTAGTCATATTCTACTAGAAAACTCTTCTCTCCCCTTCATGCAACAAAAGTCATATTCTAATGATTAGAGTGTTTCTTAGCCAATTACCACAATTAAAGAGTGTCTTATAGCAACTACATAATTAAGTAGTAGTGTCTTATAGCAAAGACCACAAAAGAATGATGTCCACTAGCAAATTTGGCCTTTGAAAAGTTCTACCTCTCTTAAATGATTATTGGCAAATTTGCTGCTAGACACTCTTCTTTTGTGGTCTTTGCTCATGGACACTATACCACTTAATTGTGGTAATTGATTAAAAGACACTATGATGAATAGAATATGACTTCTCATGCATGAAAGAGAGAGAAGATTTCATAAATGTCTCAATTGACCTTGCGATTGTTTTAACAAATTTGACCATATAATTATATTTGATAAATGAAATATCATAAGTATTATTAAGTCTTAGCATATAATCAAATTTTTTATTAAATCTGAGTCTTTGATTATATGGTCAGATTTAATAATATTTATGATATTTGATTTATAAAATATAATTATATATGGTCAAATGTGCTAATAATTTCAAGGGCAATTTAGCCATTTGTGAAATCTTCTCTCTCTTTCATGCATGAGAAGTCATATTCTATTTACCATAGTGTCTTTTGGCCAATTACCATAAGTAAGTAGTGTCCATGAGCAAAGACTCATTTGAAGAGTGTCCTCTAGCAAAGACCACAAAAGAAAAGTGACCAGCAGCAAATTTGCTCATGATTATTGTAGCTAAAGTGTGTTTTAGCAAATAACCATCATTCAAGAGTGGTTTCTAGCAAAACCAGAATTGAGGAGTGCTCTATAGAAAATACCATCATCGAAGAGTCATTTGTAGCAATTTTTGCCTAGTAACCAATGGACGTGGCATGTGTATTTTAGGATCCGTGGCGGAATTCATTTCTTGGGGTCTAAATTTTAGAGGGGTTACATCAATCATTCAAATGCTAAATATGATGATTAAATATAAAACTTATTACACAATTGAATGCGCATTTGTGTGACAATTCTATTAAGACTAGCAAAGTGTCGGTGCGTTGCCACGGGCTTTAACATTTCACACTTTGAATTAATGGTTTTTAAAATTATTATAACAAGTATAACAAGTATATAAAATAAAATTTTGTTTACATTGCTAACCACCATTATTGGTATGGAAAATAGGAATAATCTTTTTTAATAGAATAAAGGTTTAGTTTTTGAAGTGTGTCACAAAAAGAAATAAAACAAATAAAGTTGATTATATATTGTTTAAAGGAATCAATGTATACAAAAATAGGTTTATGATTTACACTAACAACCACCATTATAGATTTGAAAACATAGGAATAATATGTTCATAGAATAAAGGTTTTGTATTAGAGTTTTGCTTATTTCTTCAGACGGTTGCACATACTATTTTATTGGCCATTGGACAATTGAACAGTAGTCCCTTTTCTTCATCTTCCGTCCATGGAGTCCAGTGATTCCTGGCAACTAGCACTATTTTGGCAAAAGTAATACATAGGTCAATCTCAGTGGTGATTAGCAGTCCCTTTTCTTCATCTTCCATCAATGGAGTCCAGTGATTCCGGGCAACTAGCACTATTTTGGCAAAAGTAATACATAGGCCAATCTCAGTGGTGATCTCACAGGAGTTTCATTCTCAATAAATGACATGCCACATAGACAAAACTGATGATGTGGCTTATCATAGCTTATGCATGCATGGTAGTCATTTCATATATATAATCCATTTTGGAAAGCTGTTTTGCCAAACGGTTTGACTGTATAAGCTGCATAAGCTAGAATAAGCCAAAAAACTGCATCTAACTGATAATCCAAAGCTAAAATTGTAAGGTGCTATTCAAAATATTGGGAGCTAAAACTATTTTTAAATAATGCTGCTGGATTTATGGATGTTAGAGTGATGCTCTTATTATTAAATTATCTTTTATCAATTTTTTTATGCTTCCGCGTACTCTGGATTTATTGATGTAATCCTAATTGTTATTGTAGTGTAGTTGTAGTAAAACTCTGGAGTAATTTCTAAGGTGTTACAATTGGTAATCAGAGCTTAGGTTATAGGTTCTAGGCATAGCTTCTTATTAAAATTTGACTCACTCTAAAACTTGACACACTGGCACATTAGGATGGGATTGGGTCTTTATCACTTTCATATTGTTTTATGATGTTAAATTCATTTATGTTATTTTGTTGCTATTGTGATGTTATTGATTTCTTTGATCTTGTATGGGGTTGTAGATGGATCGTGGTCGTGGTCGTGGCCGTGGTCGTGGTCGCGGTCGTGGTCATGGCCGTGGGGAGGAAGAACATGTTCCTGAAGTTGAACCAATTGGGGATATGGCAGCAGTTTTGGCAGAGAAGCAAGCAATGCAGGCAGAGATGAATGCTATTCATCAAGCCTAGGTTGAGGCTGTTGCTGCTCCTATTGGTGGAAATGCTTCTTTGGGTGGTAATGTTAATGGAGGAGAAGGTTTAGTACAGCCAAGAGTGGTTCCTAATCGTCCTATGGACTTGAGGGAATGGTGTGGTATATCATTGGAGAAGTTTGGTGGTACTAGTGCTCCCATTGATGCTGCAAATTGGCTTTCTGTGACTACAGATAAGCTAGACGCATTTCAGATTCCACTGGCAGATTGGGTTCGTTTTGCTATGTAGTTATTGAAGGATGAGGCACTAGTATGGTGGAGGAATATGGGGTCATCTCGCTCAGCTGCTTATGATCCTTTCTCTTGGGGGGAGTTTGTTGGCCAATTTGAGAGGAGATTTTATCCAGTTGCTTTTATGGATAAGATGAAAACACAACTTGAGAAGTGCTATCAAGGAAAGAAGACTGTGGCTGAATATGAAATTTTCTTTAATCAAATTATGCGCTTTGTACCTCATGTGGCACACCATGAGTATGAGAAGGCAAGGATTTTTAGGCAGGGTTTGAAGGCTTCCATTCTCGGGTTCTTGGTGCTTTTGTTTTGGAGGACTTTCGCTCTGTTGTTGAGCGTGCTTTGGGAGTTGAGGTGCAGGATGATTACACAGATGAGTTGAGAGGTGGAGATCACTCTCATGGACAGAGGGATCAGGAGGGTCAACCTGGTGGCCCTGCTCAGAAGAAGGATAAGAATCACCATCACCATCCTTATGGCGGTAGTTCTTCACAGTCTCGTACTTTTGGAGGTGGCTCTACTCAGTTCCGACCTGTTGCTAAGCCGGGATTGGGTCTTGTATGTTTCCGTTATGGTGATGCTCATTGACGTGCGGATTGTCATTGGACTGGTCAGTGTTCCAGGTGTGGCAAGGACCACAAGGATGCGGTGTGCAGAAAGAATCCAAATAGTAAGGTGATTTGGGAGCTAGTGGTGAATTCTTCTTCAGGACAGTGTGGTACTGCAAACATGATGACTGGTGCTCCTTTTGGGATGCAGTACACCACCCCTCCAGCGCAACAGCTCTTGTCTGTGCCACCATCACAACCGTACTTGCCTGCTCCACCGGTACAATAGTTTTTTCCTGCACCTTCATCACAACAGTTCTTACCACCTTCTATGATGACTTTGGTACCTGGTTCTTCACATGTACCTGTGCCTAGTGGTGCATATTGGCTCTATAGAGGTCCTACTCTATCTTTTTCCTCGGCTTCTACACCGACTGGTTTTTCTAGACCTTCTACTTCTACTGGTGTGCCTGGGGTGTACCCTTTACACGCAGGTGATGCTAGGGATCGTGGCGACGTTGTCATAGGTACCGTATCTATTGATTCATTTGATGCATATGTACTATTTGATTTTGGCTCTAGCTTCTTGTTTGTCTCGGAGGCTTTTGTGGGTCGTACGGGTATCTCTGTGCAGCACATTGGGCGGCCTATTACTGTCAGTTCTGCTAAGGGTCCTATCTCTAGTACTTTTGTATGTCCCGGTTGTGTGGTTCACTTGGCGGATGAGAATTTTGTGGCTAATCTTGTGGTTATTCCATTGGATGTATTTGATGTTATTCTTGGGATGGATTAGCTATCTCAATACCAAGCTATCATCTCTTGTTTTTGGAAGACAATATCTTTGCGTGCACCTTCTGGTAGAGAGGTGATTTTTGTTGGGAGTCCTATGAAGTACTCTCTTGCCTTATTGTACCATTTATTTCCTGACCGCTGGACAAGAAAATCTGGAATTCTGTTTTCTATGGTCAGAGATGCTGATGATATTTTATAAGTGGAGGATATTCGGGTTGTTCACAATTACCCTAATGTTTTTCCACTTGAGCTTCTAGGTATTTCGCCTGCGCAGGATGCTATTTTTGAAATCAAGTTGATTCCTGGTACACAACCTATCTATAAGAGTCCGTATCGGATGGCACCAAAGGAGCAAGTGGAGTTGAAAAGGCAGCTGGATGATCTTCTTGCTAAGGGTTTCATTTGACCAAGCAAGTCACCTTGGGCTTTTCCTGTGTTGTTTGTAGAAAAGAAGGATGGTAGTAAGAGGCTATGTGTGGACTATCGTGCCCTTAATCAGGTAACCATCAAGAATAAATATCCATTGCCTCGTATTGATGTGCTCTTTGAGCAGTTGAGAGGTGCCAAGGTATTCTCTAAGATTGATTTAAATTTTGGATATCATCAATTGAGAATACGAGAGGAGGATATTGAGAAGACTACTTTTAGCACTAGGTATGGACATTATGAGTACATTGTTATGTCTTTTGGACTAACAAATGCTCCTGCTACTTTTATGGAAGCGATGAATAGAATGTTGCATGAGTATCTGGATGACTTTGTTGTTGTTTTCCTTGATGATATTTTGATCTACTCCAAGTCTGAAGAAGAGCATGAACGACACCTTAGTCTTGTTCTTGAGGCTCTTCAGATGAATCAATTTTATGCTAAGTTGAAGAAGTGTGCCTTCTGGTTGTCTGAAGTGGCTTTCCTTTGTCATATTATTAATCAGCATGGCATTAAGGTTGATCCCAAGAATGTTGCTTCAGTGGTTGAATGGAAGAGGCCTACAAATGTGACTGAAATTCGTAGTTTCTTAGGGCTTGCGGGTTATTATCGTCATTTTGTGCAGAATTTTTCTACTATTGCAAAGCCTATGACCAAACATATAGAGAAGGGTGTTACATTTGAATGGACTCAGGCCTGTGAAGTCAGTTTTCAGACTTTGAAGAACAAATTGGTGAATGCTCCTATTTTAGCCTTGTCTGAGAGCGGCAAGCGTTTCACTGTGTATACAGATGCTTCCTGTATTGGACTTGGTTGTGTTTTGATGCAAGAGGGCAAGGTGATTGCCTATGGTTCTAGACAGTTGAAGAAGCATGAGAGAAATTATCCTACTCATGATTTAGAGTTGGCTGCTGGGGTATTTGCTCTTAAGTCTTGGAGGCATTACATCTATGGTGAGGCTTGTGATATCTTTACTAATCATAAGAGTCTCAAATATATTTTCACTCAGAAGGAGCTGAATTTGAGGCAGCGTAGATGGCTCGAGTTGATAAAGGATTATGACCTTACAATTCAGTATCATCCAGGAAAGGCAAATGTGGTGGCTGATGCTCTTAGTAGAACAGGAGTTCCTCAGGTGGCAATGCCTTTGATTGCAGACTTGGATCGTATGGGTGTCTCTTTGTGTTATGCGGGCACCGCTAGAGAGGAGACTCAGATGCTTATTCAGTCACGCCTTGTTGAGAGGGTGTGTGAGACACAACAACATGATCGTTTGATACAGGAGGTTCGCAAGAGGATATCAGCTGGCCGACCTCGTGAGTTTAGTATTGATGAGAATGATGTGGTCAGTTTTAAGGGACGTCTTTGTGTACCACAAAAATCAGAGGTAAAGTTGGATATCTTGAGAGAGGCTCATAGAACTCCATATACAGTTCATCCTGGTGAGACCAAGATGTATAGAGATTTGAAGTAGAATTTCTGGTGGAAGAGGATGAGAGTTGATATTGCTAAGTATGTGGGTGCTTGTGCTGTGTGCCAGAAGGTGAAGGCTGAACATAAGAGGCCTGCAGTTTTATTAAAGCCTCTACAAATTCCAGAATGGAAGTGGGAGAATATCACTATGGATTTTGTAGTTGGTTTGCCTCACTCTCCTCGAGGTAAGGTTGCAATTTAGGTGGTTGTGGATAGACTCACTAAGGTCGCTCACTTTATTCCAATGAAGACCACTAATTCAGCTGCAGACTTGGTTCATTTGTATATAAAAGAGATTGTGAGACTGCATGGTGTACCAAAGTCTATTATTTCAGATTGAGATCCCAAATTTATTTCTAATTTTTGGACAAGTTTGCATAGTGCTTTAGGGACAAGTCTTGAGATGAGTGTTGCTTTCCACCCGCAAACGGATGGTCAATCTGAGCGCACTATACAAACTTTGGAGGATATGTTACGAGCTTGTGTACTATCTTGGAAAGGTAGTTGGGAGGATCATTTAGCCTTAGCTGAATTTGCTTACAATAATAGTTACCAAGCAAGCATTAAGATGGCCCCATATGAAGCTTTGTATGGACAAAAGTGTATTTCTCCATTGTGTTGGGAAGTACCAAGTGAGCATTTGTTGGTTGGTCCAGATTGGGTACAACAGACTCATGATAAGGTACTTAAGATCCGCCAAAATATGTTGACTGCTCAGAGTCAGCAGAAGAGCTATGCAGATGTTAGGCGGAGAGATTTGGAGTTTGCAGTGGGTGATGAGGTTCTGCTCAAGGTGTCTCCGACAAAAGGTATTGTTCATTTTGGCATGAAAGGGAAACTTAGCCAGAGATATATCGGACCATATCTAATTATAGCTCGAGTTGGGTCTTTGGCATATCGCCTTCAATTACCTGAGTCTATGGCCGGAGTGCACCCAGTGTTTCATGTATCTATGTTGAGGAAATATTTAAAAGATCCAGAGAAGAAGATAGAGCCTGAACGAGTGGTTATTCAGCAAGATCTAACTATCGACTCTCGACCAGTGCGAATATTGGAGTTCTCAGAGCGTGTAATGCGCAATCGTACTATCAAGTACATAAAGATCTTATGGAGTAACCAAACTAAGCGTGAAGCTACTTGGGAGCTTGAGGAGCATATGCGCAAGAAGTATCCCGACCTTTTTGAGACCGGTGAGTTTCATGGGTTTGTTTTCTTTCCATTGCTTTGTCGTAGAAACGATTGAATGTGAGGACGAATTCTCTTTTAGGGGGGTAGAATCTAACCCTCCCAATATTTTGAATAGCACCTTAATTCGTTTTGGGCCTAAATATTGGGCTTAGTGGGCATTAATTCTGGACTTGACTGAGTCCGTTTCCTGGAAGAGAAGGGGGAGGCAGAACTCACGTACATCTCTTGGGTATTCCTCAGTTGCTAATTGATCTTTCCTGGAGTTGAGATCTAGAGGCGGTGCTGAGGGTGTTTTTCCTTCTCCTAGGGAGACTGATCGTAAGTTCTTGATCCAAATCATTGCGGAAGAATTGTCACTGCTGCTCCAGACTGTCCCTTGCTTCCTTTGGTTTCATGGGTATCAGATCACAGGATTTATCAGGACAGGGAGATGTTAACTGGCACAAGAAAGACGTGATCTGACCTATCTTAGGTATCACCTACGTTGTTTTTCTCATCTATTAGAATCTCTCAGTACTTGATTACTTGCGGCCATTAGGGCCTTAATCATCTCTATGATTCAGTAGTGTTAACCTGCTATTTTCTGGCAGTTTGAACAGGGTTAGTTGAAACATGTTTTTCGAGGGTCTTATGATTGGAATCTGTCTAGGACTTTATAAGAGAAGTTGTAGATGGTTTGTTGATCTTTCCATCGATGTTTTAAACGCATTTTTTGGTCAAGTATATCAGGAGATGTGTCTCTCTGAAATTGACTGTCGAATTTCCAGTTTTTGTCAGTTGTAGATCCGACAGTTTAGATTGCGTGGCTGTTTAATGCATCCTAGATCCCGAATTTGTATTTTGTGGTATGTAATATTATGTAGTAGATTTTTTAAACTTTCCATAGAGTATTTAATCACTGTGTTTGAATAAATATTCAGTGACATATAGATTTTTGAAGCTAACTGTTCTGCAGTACGACGACAGTTTACAGTGCTGTTTTATAAACTGTTTTACAACTAGTAGATGTTCAAATTAGATTTTTTTGTTGAATACCAAACTTGTAGGTATTTCCCTGTAGATAATCATAATGTATTTACTTGCTAGCATACCCATTATAGTTTTGATGTTATGAAAATATTAATTGACAGTGCTGCTGGAATTAGCTGATGTAGATATGGCCCGATCTTCCGAGAGCTAAGGGGATAAACTCGAATTTGGGAAACTCGGCGTCGATGACCTGGCTTGAATCAGACACGATCCAACCCCACAACCATTACACCAAGCACAACTTGATTGTTCCTGCAAGCAAAATCGAGAACACAAGCAAGAGAGGATAAACAACCAATCTGAAATTGCAAATATGGATCAAGCAAATCACAAGAAAAGGTCCAAGCTCTGAACACAAAAGGACTAATCACCACAGTGGTGTAGAAAAAGAATAGGGGCCCTGGATTACTGTAAAAGGACTTGTTACCATAGTTACAATAATTCGATCAAGTTTCTCTCTAGAAAACTGAACTAAACAAAACCCAAAACTAAAATATGCCGGCTACTGAGTTTATGTAGGAACCAGGAGCGTCCTAGGGTTGGGGGCGACCAGGGGGGGCGCCCACAACATAGGCTTAAGGCCCGACATGATACATGGCCAAGTTGTCCCAAAATAGGTGGCGCAGCACCTTGTCATGGTCACACATCATGACTCACGACCCTTCTGAAGCTAGGACCAGAAATAAAATGACAGTGTCATCGTCCCCTTTCCAACGCATCAAAGAACGCCTCGTTTGGACGTCGAATGTGGGAGATATCATCAAAACTGTGAAGGGGTGTCGGCTGAATCCGAGATGAATGCAGCGACCGAGTTGGTGACGACTTGTAACTTGGGGAAGGCCATGATATGCGCATATCCAGCATGGTGATGTCCTCATCATCCTCCCCTTCTTGAATTGGAGTCGCCCTCGACTCCATCTCATCATCAATCTCCTGCAAAAGGTTAGTACTAGCAGAATGCAAAGTACAAGATACATGATCATCGATAGAAGATATATCATGACAAAGCATTGTATAGCAAGGTTCAGCAAGTTCAACAACAATAGATGTCATAGCAAGAAAAGCACCTCCCTTTAACTGAATAGTCTTATGTTTAACATCAGAAAGTTGTTTGTTATCATGTTTATTCTCAGTATTTTCAGCAAGCAGTTTAAAATGATTTCTAATATCAGCAGGAAATAACGGATGCAAAGTAATATTCCTGTCCTTATGCATGAAAGTATATGTATTAGTTCTACCATGGTGGGAAGCATCCGTATCATATTCCCATGGACGGCCTAATAAAAGCGAACATGCTTGCATAGGTACAACATGAAAATCAGCAGAGTCTTGATAAGAACCGACTAAAAAGTGTATGCGTGCTGATCGAGTTACCTGTGCCGTACCACTATTGTTGAACCATTTAATGTGGTAGGGCTGATGTAGTGCATGCGTGGTCAAGCCAAGTTTGCTTACCAAATCAGAACTTACCAAGTTGTTATAGCTCCCAGTAACAATGATGGTGAGAACACGGCGGTCCGCGACAATGAGGTACATGTATAATAAATTATTGCGTTGTTGTTCTTCCTCTTGTCCCACCTGAGTGGTCAACACACGTTGTACAATGAGACTAGGAAAGCCCATGGTGGCAGCAATGGAATCAATGGCGGTAGTCTCCTGCTCCTCCGTCGAATCTGCAACAAGGTTACGCATATGAGCAAATTCATCTTCAACATCACTAGAACTTTCATACCCATCAGCAGTAGCGATGAAAGCACAACGACTAGGGCAATCCTTCATGACATGTCCCATGCCCTTGCAGTGGTGGCAAATAATGGTGGTGGAGGAGCCACTCCTAGCACCAGAAGTAGCAACCTTGTTCTGGTGTTGGTGCTGCACACTAGACAATTGCGCTTCAGAAGTAGGCGCAAGTGGAAGAGTTGTTGTTGGTGGCTTAGCAACTTGACTCTTCAAGTTCTCTACTCCAGTGCGTTGCTGGAGAGATTGCTCAGTGTTGGACCTGCAAAATTGTTGTGGAAGGCATCCCTGTACTTCTCGTTTAGCCTTAAGAGCAATATGATATAATTGGCTGAACCTATTCCACTCTTTATAGTCAACAATATTCTGGATATCATGGTTCAAACCACCAAAAAATCTAGCACTAGTTTCAACATTATCTTCATGTATATCACAACATGCTAAACCAATAAGCAATTCCTGATAATATTCCTCTACTGTTTTACTACCTTGTGTCAAAGATTGTAATTTCAAACGTAAATCACGTTGGTAATAAGGAGGAACAAAACGAGATTTCATGTGTTGTTTTAAAACAGGCCAAGTGGCAGGTATAGCAGCATTAGTATTGCAAAGATCATTCCACCAAAAGAGAGCAAAACCTGTAAACTCACTAGTAGCAAGTCTAACTCTATGCTCAGCATGAACTAAATGAGAATTAAATTTTTGTTCAACAGCAAGTTCCCAAACTAAGTATGCTTCAGGATCAGCACTACCAACAAAAGGTGGTATGTTAAATTTGGGCTTAACAAAAGTATCAGTATTACCACGATTATTATTACCTCCCATACCGTGTCGATTATGGCGAAGATGGTCTGCATCACGGTCAAAATCATCATCATCATCAGCTTGTTGAGGTGGAGGTCGTCATTCAACATCCTCAATTCGGTGGGCAACAGTGTTGATGTGACCCATCAACTCGGCAAACTTCGTTTCCATGAATGTACGCTGGTCCGCAAGAAGCTTCGTTAGGTCGACCTCGGACACGCAATCATTAAAGTCTGTAGGGGACTTCGACTCTCCAGGTGTCCCTTTCCCTTTCTCTGACATGGTTAGAAGCAAAAGACAAGACTAAACAAAAGGATTAGCCCTATCAACTAGCAGGCAGCAGAGGGTGTAGAAAGTGGAAACAATAGCAGAAGCAATGTATCACAATCTTGCAAGTGTTCTTACCAAAGGAAAACAGGTCGACACAATCTATAGTCGAACTTGGGTGTAACAGTTGCAAGGAAGAGACCTGTGCTGCAATATGTATAGCTTGGAAGGCTAATATGTATGTCAGTAGAACACAATTCAATAACAAATAGTAGCACTGAATAAATGTCCAAAGCAGTGTCCTAATTGTTGGCAAAAGAATCATGTTCAAAAATAGTTTTGACAACAAGAACAATGGCAAAGAACAATGGCAAAGGCAGCAAGTATCAAAACAGACTTCATAGACTTAGAATTTTCAGGAGGGGGGGGGGGGGTGCAAATCAAAATCTTGTTTTTTTTGTATGATTTTTCCACTATTTTTCTATGGTAGAGGAACACAAAGGAAGGAACCACAAGAAGTTTCAACTCAAACAGAGGGAAAACAAAGGGTAGGCAAAATCACAAAGTTTCACCAAAAGCGCTATTTTTGACTTGACAATTTTTTTTTCTATTTTTTCCTGATTTTTTTTGAATTTTTTGACGAGGGCACACAGGGCGAAGCCGAGTGTGGGTCACCTCAACTTTGAGTCCAGAATCTGCTGTAAAAATTTCAGCCCAATCAGAGTAACGAGCGGAAAGTTATGCCTGTTTTACCGAAGGTATGTAAAGATAGGGTTTGAGGGGTGGTGGTGGGGGGGGGGGGAAACAGAATCGGGTAGGGTTTTTATGTTGGCAACGGATTGTGAGTGTGGTGGGTGGGTGGCACGATGGTGAATCCAATGGAAAACACGATGGTGATGGTGGTGTGCAGTGGAGAGCAAAACACAAACCGAATTGAAACACAAATTCAAACCAGCAACTGAACTCGACTAGGACACAAACTCAACACTACGGACTCTGAAATTAAATTATACAAAGGCTAAACAATGTCTTGGATGGTGGGGAAATATTTTTTTGTAGGCTTTTTCGTGGACAAAAGGTGATGAACACAAACAAATCTAAAGGGAAGAACACGATAATACCTCACGGGGAACCTAGAATCTGATACCACTTGATGTAGATATGGCCCGATCTTCCGAGAGGTAAGGGGATAAACTCGAACTTAGGGAACTCGGCGTCGACGACTCGGCTTGAATCAGACACGATCCAACCCCGCAACCGTTACACCAAGCACAACTTGATTGTTCCTGCAAGCGAAATCGAGAACACAAGCAAGAGAGGATAAACACGTAATCTGAAATTGCAAATATGGATGAAGTGAATCACAAGAAAAGGTTCAAGCTCTAAACACAAAAGGACTAATCGCCACAGTGGTATAGAACAAGAATAGGGGCCCTGGATTACTGTAAAAGGACTTGTCGCCACAGTTACAATAATTCGATCAAGTTTCTCTCTGGAAAACTGAACTAAACAAAACCCAAAACTAAAATACGGCGGTTACTGAGTTTATGTAGGAACCAGGGGCGTCCTAGGGTTGGGAGCGACCAGGGGGGCGCCCACAACATGGGCTTAAGGCCCGACATGATACATGGCCAAGTTGGCCCAAAATAGGTGGCGTAGCACGTTGTCATGGTCACACATATTGACTCACGACCCTTCTGAAGCTAGGACCATAAATAAAACGATGGCGTCGTCGTCCCCTTTCCAACGCATCAAAGAACGCCTCATTTGAATGTCGGATGTGGGAGATATCATCAAAACTATGAAGGGGTGTCGGCTGAATCCGAGACGAATGCGGCGACCGAGTTGGTGACGACTTGTAACTTGGGAAAGGCTATGATATGCACGTATCTAGCATGGTGATGTCCTCATCATTAGCTTTATGCTTGTTCTATTCTATCTTTTGGTGGGCGTGGGGACGTAGGAGCGTCTTATTCATGTTTGTTGATAATTATGTATGCATTGGTGCTGAGAATTATTTATGATCAGGTGGTGCTCCTTTGGAGCATGCTTAGCTCTCTTTTGATCATTGATTATTGAAGGCAAGTAAACGTAGCGCTTGTGGTCCTGCTTTAACTTTATTATTTGAATTGCCTCCACTAAATTTGAATTATTCACACTAGCCAGATAAATTGCATCTCTATGTCTTGAATATCATCTATCAAATTATGGATCCTATTTATTCGATTTCAATATTGAAGTATATGATGAAGTGCATACATGACAATTTCGCATTTTTGCATTCTCCATTGGATGCATAAGAAGACACCGTAGCCTAATGTTGGTGCAGTAAGTACCGGTACAGCGACACACATTGAAATGAGCAATGTGGTTGCAGCCCTCACTTCTTTTGTTGAGATTTGAGGGTAGAAGTGAAGTCATGCATTGCATTGCATCATTCGTATTTTGCATATGCATTGAAGTTCAGCATTATGAAGTTACCAATATTTTATCTCTCCAATTGAAGTTATATTTTTCACCTCATACTATATTTTTGGTGCTGCTATTCTAATTTGATGCTTAACTAAACTGTGGTTTGAATAATATTGTTAAAGCCGTTTACTTATTGAGGTTTTTCATAAACCTCATGTGCTTTCATTTTCTTCCTCAGGTGCTTGAGTTGATGGACATGAGCATGGGATGGGGAGTAGAAGCCCGTTCTCTGCACTCTCTACATGTTTCTAGTTGTTCTCATATAATCATAATAAAGAACTTATGTTCTCTTAGTTGGAGTCTAATGTTGGAGTAGTGGAGCTATGTTTAAACTTAATAATATTTTAAATAATGCTGCTGGATTTATGGATGTTAGAGTGATGCTCTTATTATTAAATTATCTTTTATCAATTTTTTTTATGCTTCCGCGTACTCTGGATTTATTGATGTAATCCTAATTGTTATAGTAGTGTAGTTGTAGTAATACTCTGGAGTAATTTCTAGGGTGTTACACAATTCCAGTTTCATGGTCGTGCATGGAGTAATGATAGTAGGAGCTGACTGTGAATGGTCACGTCGCTTGACTCGGATCGAGGCGAGTGGCGCCGCTCGCATCAAAATTTACTGGCTCCCCTCACAAAGCCTGTGATGGGGGAAGCGAACACACGTTTTGCGATGGGGGAAGCCAACTTAATTAGAGATTCATGTATAGGTGTTCTTGGTATTTGGCCTTTTGATTCTAGTAAGACCTATATGAACTTGTGTATATTTCTCTTATTATGATACTACCCAAATGACAAATGCACAATCTCGATCTGGATCCTAGAGCTCTTTTATTATGAGCACTTTAGCATCCTTCTTCTCAAAGCACAAAGATACGGCAATCTACCCCCTCTGTCCTACTATACAGAAACCAAGGGGGAAAAATTAGAGGGACACAGGCCTGTACTACCTCGTTCAACTCACATATGGTCTCCAACCAGTTTTGTGCGTTCACATGGTTCGTGAGTCATGCGCATGCGCTCAGTAAGTAATTGTCGTCGGAGGGAGCAGGGCTACGCAGTACAATAGTTAGTAGAGCACTCGATAACACTGGCGAAGCTACATGTAGTACTAGTACTAGTAGACAACTGTGGGTGCAGATGCACCCATTCCCAAGTGAATATACTACTTTATTGTAAGTACTACTAGTATATTGTGGGAAAAAATTGAATCCCTCAAATTCTACTCCTACTACTCCACTAAAATGGGATAGAGGTGAGGTGAGGTGGCACCATGCTAGTGGCTGCACTCTTACCATGAGCTCAAAACACCATTACGGTACAACATTGGTAAAAAAGTAGTAAACAAGTTTTTTTATGCATTTGTTATAACATCTCAAAGTGACATGATATAGATACGTATAAAAGTGAGACGGTATTAGACATGCATTAGTCATATATACTTTTTTTTTAAGGCATTTTTGACATGCTATTGAGAATTCTAGAAATGTTAGAAGACTTAGAAGACATGAAAACAAAAGAAACAATGTCTTAACTACAATCAAAATTGCTTGCCGGATGAGATGGTTAAATGAGTTTACACTAAACAAACAGGTCATGGGTTCAAATCCTGTTGCTTGCAGAAATAACTCACTCATTTCAGACAACAACTAAAAAATATTTTCTAAAAATATTATTCAAAATGTGTCTATATTAATAGATATGTAATATAAAATATATCAATGAAAATTTTTGTTCAGCTTTATTAACATGTCATAAAAATATGTCTAGAATAGTTGACATGTCACAAAACATAACTACGAAAAAAGCGTATGTAGATGTGTAAACATGTTTATATCATCTCAATAAAACATCTCATATGTCTAGAATAGTTTGAATCTTATTCTCTATCGACCAAACTCCTTATATGGTACTATTTGTCACATGTTTATATACCTACGAGGGCTTTTGGAATACAGGATTCATCAATCCTATCAAAGTCCTATGGATTGCATTCCTTCATGTAAGTTTTGGAGGAAAAAAAGCAAGAGGTCCAGCCTCTTGTAAAATTCCTATGAGTCTATCTCTCTGTTCAGATTCCTGTGTTGTTACCAAACTCTTGCTAGGAAAATTTCTTGTGCTTACAATTCCCATAGGAATGCAATGCAAAAATCCTTTGTTTTTCCTGACTAAGGGGGTGTTTGGATCCATCTTGTTAAACTTTAACACCCATGTTTTACCTACTTTTAACAAAAAAAAAACATCCAAACACTCCTGTTAAAAGGGGGATGTTAAAGTTTAAGACCCTCAAAATCTTTACCTGGTTTTGAGTTGGTAAAACTTGTTAAAAGGTACCTATCTTGAGAAAAACTTGTTAAACTTTAACATGGATCCAAATAGATGGATGTTAAATTTTAACACCTTATTTTTTAAGTTGTTAAACTTTAACACCTTGTTAAAATTTAACAAGATGGATCCAAACAGGGCCTAAAAGAAGGAAAACCTTTCTGCCTTCCATTTTTTTTATAGCATACGCTGAAGTTCTACTTAGGACTCAAGAACTGGTGGGACCATGTTTCGTGGCCCCATGTTTCACTTTGTTAAGCGTGCTAGTATGAGAGAACGCGCCTCTCGACCTCATGCCCATATCAGGGGCGCACTCTCGACCTCATGCTCAGATTTAATAATATTATGATATTTGATTTCTAAAATATAATTATATATGGTCAAATATGCTAATAATTTCAAGGGAAATTTAGCCATTTGTGAAATCTTCTCTCTCTTTCATGCATGAGAAGTCATATTCTATTCACCATAGTGTCTTTTGGCAAATTACCACAAGTAAGTACTATAGTGTCCATGAGCAAAGATTCATTTGAAGAGTGTCCTCTGTTGGTGATTTCTAGCTACCTATTTTATCTACCAAAAAGGAATGTTTTGTGTCTTAATTTGGTGGTTTAGACTAACAATTAACCATATATTTGCATATATTTGTAGATGTTCTATTTTGGATATAATCGCAGGAAACAGGTGTAAAACAGGGCATTTATGGATAAAGGACTACAGAGCAACGAAGATGGGCCAAATACTTGGTCGCGTCGATCGGCTCCAATGCCGCGTCGATCAGCGCAGGAGGAAAAGATGACAAAGACAAGCCCAAGTCTAGGAAAGATGAAGGCCCAGCCCAATATGAGTCAGAGTCTGTGAAAGTTGACCTAATCCCGTCGAGTATAAAAGGAAGATAACTATCAAGAGCCAAGGGGGCAACTGGGATATGATAATTGCCATATTGAGTTGTTAGGACTAGGGTTCTAGGTTATTGGTAGCGGCGGTTGGTCAACACTGACGAGAACCACCAGAAGGGAGGTCGCGCCGATCGGCGCGATGCTTGCTCTAATCGGCTCATGCGCATTCCAGCGCTATTTCTCATCCCTCTGCTATGTTTAGCGGGAGGATGAGCGAGTAGTCTCATATTCTCTTCTCTAGTGCGGGGATCTGGTCATGTAACTCTTATACTCATTAATACTCTCTTGATGAATTTAATCTATGTGATGAACTTAATTGCGCATCTATTTATCCCCTTCCATTAGTGTGTAGGCCAATACACTTCTGCCCATTGCATAGTGTAAGAAACCAGTGGGGAGCTAATAACTTCTGTAGTGACAGCCAGGGCGAACCAAACCATCATAACCTGTAGAATATTAAGGTCATCACTCGAGTTGATAAGAATAGGGTTACATGCTAATGAAGCAATCCTAAGGAGAGAATCCTTCATTATCCTGTTACATTTCCAATAACATTCATCCACCACTCTCCTATCGTCACCATTCACACCAACCCAACCATTGCAATCTGTTAGTAACCATTTAATAGTAATAGTTCCGCTCGATCCCTGTGGATTCGATAACCTTGGAATACTGTAAGGGAAAAAGAGCTACAACTATACACCGTCCTCTTGTGATATATAAGTGGGTGCGTAACTACAACCAACAAGCTCATTTTCTGGCACCGTTGCCAGGGAACAAGCCAGTTCTTTTACTATTAATATTTTACTAACGTCTGATCCTTTCTTTTCTAGTTGTTTTTGTTTTTGTGTTTTGTGTGAATTTTCAGGATGAGTATGACAGGACCTTCTCTGACACTTAGGGAGCTTTCTTTGCCATCTCCAGACATGCTAGTGCCTCAATCCTCAGACGAGAAAGCCACGGCCTCCTCGTATGTGTTGAACCCCATTATCATTAGCATGGCTGAAGCAAACAAGTTCTTTGGAGCAAAAGAGGAGAACCCATATACTCACTTACAAGACTTGGAGGCACTTTGCCAAACGTTCCATCATGAAGGAGTGCCTCGGGATCTTTGGGAGGAAGAGCCAAAGAGTGGCACAAGGCAGCATCTCGAGAAGTGAAAGGTAAGTGGAGTGAGTTAGTTGGAAATTTTTGTCTCCACTATTTTCCTTTGCCAAAGGTGTAGAAGTTGAGAAGAGAAGTGGTGAACTTCTTACAAGAAGATGAAGAATCTTTGGCGGAAGCCTGGACGCGTTTCCAAACATTGTTGAAACAAGGACCTGACCTAGGCATTGATGAGAATATGTGTGCTCAAACCTTCTACATGGCCATAAACAAGGCATCGAGGATGCATTTGGATGGATCAGCCAGAGGAAGTTTTTTGAGATTGACAGCCAAGGCGGCGATCGAATTGTTATGCAAAATTGCCGAGAATGAAGCTTTGCACAAGCATTAGGAAGAATACCTAGAATCAAACCGGCAATGCCCAGAAGTTATGCAAAAGAAAGAGTTGCCGGCTGAACAGATCTTTATGTTAGAAAGTAGAGCAATGATTACTTCGGAGCATAACTTCAAAGTGATAGAGCCCGTCAGACCAGCCTCTATGGATCTGACGTGCGCGCCGATCGGCGCAGTCTCTGAACCGATCGGCGCAATTGCAACAATAGGAGAACTGATCACCCTGACGACTCCGTCAAGTTGCAAGGAATATACCAAGATAGAAGCTGCGATTCTGGACAGCCACCTAAAGGAATTTGAAGGTAACTTTGCTAAACCAAAGGGGGATAGGACATTGGCGAATGCTAAACCACTCGACGAATTTGATCCAATGGACTGGATTCCTATTGATTTTTCGCAAGAGTTGATGAATATGAGAAGATCCTTCAGCCCACAAGATGCTTCCAAAGCCAGAATTGAGTACAATTTCCCAAGTAATCGCCTTAAGTCGGAAGTTTTCGATCAAGAGATTATTGGGAGAGTTTTAGGGAAGCTTTATAAGAATGATATAGAGCTTGATGGAACAGAGGTGAAACAAGCAAAGAGATTACTAGACAGTTGCTTTGAGCCATCCCCCTATGAAGGATTGTGTGGTGTGTATGCTGTAGGTGTCACTGATGAAGAAGAAGAAGAACCATACATACATTGCGAGATATCAGGGAAGAAATTTCCAAGGGCTTTGTGTGACTTTGGTTCTCGTGTCAGCTTGATGACTTACAATGCATTTATGAGCATGCCTTATGGTACTCAATAGCGGCTGATAGGGACTGAACTGGAGCTCATCATGGCGGATGGAAGGAAGACCAAGCCACTAGGGGTGATCAAAAATGTTGAAATTAAGATCAGCTCAAAAACAATGCCGGTGGATTTCTTCATTTTAAGTAATGTGGAAGCTGGGGTTGAAGACATTATTTAGGGAAGGCCGTTCTTAAGATTAGTACAAGCTGTTCTAGATGTTGGGAAAGGTCAAATTACGCTACACCTAGGAGGTGAAGAAGTGCAATTTCAATTTAATGATCCATCTCATCAAGACCCTTCTTGCCATCAGGAATTCTACCCAGAGGAGGACAAGAAGATGGGGATGGATATGGGAGACCCACTTGACCACATCATGCGCGAAACTGACAAGGATACTACTAGTGCCGATCGGCGCAACCAGGAAAGTCCTGATTTTCCTCTAGGGGAGCTGGATCCAGATGAAGCACCAGAAGTGGAACAGAAGGAACTTCCGAAGGAGCTACGCTATGAATATCTAGGGAAGAATAAAACATATCCAGTTATCATGAACAACGCCCTAACGAATGAAGAAACAGAGAAGCTGCTTACTATGCTAAAAAGGTACAAGAAGGCTATTGGTTACATATTGGATGACATCAAGGGAATCAGCCCCGTATTCTGCACCCACAAGATTAACTTGGAAGAGAATGCTAAACCAGTGGTTGAAGGGATGCGAAGGCCGAAGGAATCAATGAAGCCAGTGGTTAAAATGGAGATTTCTAAGCTACTTAATGCAGGTATGATCTACCCTGTTGCTGATAGTGAATGGGTTAGTCCAGTACATTGTGTGCCCAAGAAAGGAGGGTTGACAGTAGTG
Organism: Eleusine coracana subsp. coracana; assembly: GCA_032690845.1. Taxonomy (NCBI): domain Eukaryota; kingdom Viridiplantae; phylum Streptophyta; class Magnoliopsida; order Poales; family Poaceae; genus Eleusine; species Eleusine coracana. Next base: position 38,437,208 of record CM064418.1, read on the forward strand.
CCTAATGAGAACAATGAGTTGATCCCTCAAAGGACTGTAACTGGATGGAGAATGTGCATAGATTATAGAAGTTTGAACAAAGTGACGAAGAAAGATCACTATCCTCTTTTGTTCATTGATGACATGCTTGAAAGGTTAGCAAGGAATTCATACTTTTGTTATTTGGATAGATATAGTGGTTTCTTTCAAATACCGGTAAGACCAGAGGATCAGCAAAAAACCACTTTTACTTGCCCTTTCGAGGCATATGCATATATGTGACACCCCAGGTGTCTCACTTCTGTTTAACAAGCATGATAAGCACAAATCATGAATTATGTAACATAAAATGATAGAGCCCTTTTATTGAATTAGTTCCAACTAATCAAAAACCCTGGAAACAAATTGTGAGCCAAATGAAACTTTACAATATAATTTATGCCAAATAAATCCATAATCAGATTAGTAATGATAAATTAGGATTTTACAAATTTATTTAGTGTTTATCTGATTAGCAAGAACCATAATTAATTAATTAGTTCTTAAGTACCTAATTAATGCAATTATTAACTTCTAAACTATTTTATCAAAACTTCAAATGGACTTCACCAGTGTGTCCTCCCCTATTTAAATAACCAGTCCACCAATTTTCACCATTTTTGGGAATTCCTAGCTATTTTATTTTGAATTACTGAAAAGACCTTTGACCAAGGATCTTTTTGTGAGGATCTTAAAAGATTAGGGGGTTTAGAGAAAAATCTTCTCTGCTTCTTCTCCACTGGTGCAGAGCCCTCACTGGCGCGCTGAGCACTCTTCCCAGTCGCACGCCACCGCCTGCACCCCCTCCCCCCTCGCCTCGAAATCCCGCACCGCGACAGTGCCCCTTTGCCCTCTGCCCTCTTCCCTGCCAACCGCGCGCGCCAACAGTTTTCTTTCTCTTCCCCTCTTCTCTGCACGCCATCACCATGGCAACCGAGAAGGCTTCAATTCTTCCCCCTCTTCCCGCTCCCAGGTCCCAACCATCTCGCTGACCTTGCGCAACATCAAAGCGCACCTGCAAGTCTCACAAACGCAGTCCCCAACTGCCCTTTTGTTCTCTGCTCCCTGCTCCCTCTCGTTTCTGCTCTCTGCCCTCTGCTCACCGCCATTACCGAATACAGTTCGACCTCGCTGCCCTACTCCTCCACCGCCTCTTGAGCCGAGCCCAGTGCACAAACAGCCGCGCCCGATGTCCCCCTCACTCCATTGTTCATCGCTCGACCACTCTCTGCTCGAGGTGGAGTAATTTTGGGAAAAACTGAGGCAAGCTCTTAAGGTGACCTTCCCCATCGCCGACCAAAATTAGCTGCTCTTGGTGAGCCTCGACGCCCATTCTTTTTCCTCTCACGCACACAACTTCCCAACTCACCTCTCGGACCTTCTTTCTCTTTGTTTTCCATCGAGGAGTCGCCGGCATCTCACTTTTCCCCTGGCTAGTGGCCTGCTCCGACGAATCCAACGCCACCTTCATGACGAGCTCCACCTTTCGGTTCTCCTCGACGCCAACAGACAAGATGTCGGTCGTCGCCCCGTCCCCGTGAAGCTTTAGGAGGAAACGACGAGCCATTTGCTGCTCCACAGGAGAAACGCGACCTCATCGGACTTCTCTCTTCCGCCGCCTCTTGTTGTCGACCCCCTTTCGGTGAGTTGCCCACCTCGTGAACCCCACCAAGTGCTTCGTGTAGTCTAGCTCATCGTTCTCGAACTCCCGTGGCGAGGTTTTGCCCTAGCACGGTCGCGACAGCGAGCTTCCGGCCGAGCGCTGCCCAGCTCCGGTGTGCCTATTGGCCGTCTTACTGGTAGCTTACGTGGCCACTACGTGGCTCTGACCTGGCATCCACGTGGCTCCGACATGGCACTCCCCTAAAGCCAAAAATACCCGAAAATTCCTAGAAAATACCTAAAACTTTGAAAACTCATAGTAAATCGAATTCAAATCCAATGAAGCCCAAACAAAATTTGTTAGATTCATATTGAAGAGCTCTAGTTTAGTAAATTGATAAATCATAGTCTCTGTACATGTATTTTTAATAATACATTAAATTGTGAAAACACTAAATAATTCATTTGAAATTCTAGGAGTAAAATTAAATCCTAATTTTTGGCATTATTAGTAAAAACATGATTATCTACAACCCCAAATTTTGGTTTGGTAAAATATGAATTATTTTAGGCTCTGGAATTTATTTTATGAGCATGCTTAAATTAATTCTAGTAATTATTCTGTAAATAATTTGCCCCTCCCACTTGGCACAAAAATCATTCATATAAGTCTCTGTTCTCAGTAAATCACACATGTCCAGAAACATAACTTTGCTTTCTTAATTAATTTAATTGCTCATATCACTTATTTACCTTGCTTAATTGTATAAAGAATATATATACCTAAAATCTTAATTAACAACCTAGCTTCTCTGAAGCATATGGCTTCGAGAACATAATAATAATTTTAATTGACATTAAAATACTATGTGCTTGCATGCATCATGTCATTGCATTCAACGGTATTTCACTAATGCCGTTAATACAATTCTATCATATAGGCAATGACAACCAGGAGCAAGAAGAGAATTTTCAGAAGGACATTGACCCTAAAGAGCAAGAAGTGGTAGTTGCTAGCACTAACATCGATCCAGGCAAGCCCCGGTTTTCATTCGCCTTTTTACAAAACCTTGCTAGCTTATCTTACTAGTGTCTATACTTATTGTTGCATTAGGTCATAGGAGTTGATTGAAACCCACCTTGAATGATATCCAAATGACCTATGCTATTGTCTTAGAACTTGGTAGAATCGGTACTGTTACGCTATGCTTAGTAATTGCTAGTCTCGTTAAGAAGGTATTATTATTACTAAGGAATGAACTTCACCACTGGAACGGAAATTATTAAAATAAGTTTATTTTATGTTACAACCGAGAAGAGAAATGCATGTGTAGGTCGGCAGCAACGCATGGGTGCTAACTGTGGTAGCCCTGTCTTGTCGAACCTAGGACCCGTCCATGGTCGGCCCCTTGATCAAGTGTTGAACAGTACCGAATGCATGCTAGCTTATGGGCACTAGTAAACCGATGTAGTATTAAAGGTCACTTGCATTGAGGACGGTTAAGATGCGTTGGTCATTGACCCTCCTGCTGCTAAAGTGGGCGGTTCAGACCATGAAGTACTGTTGGCAGAACGGCATGCCCACTCAACATCACCACACCCGGGCTGAGGTGTAGGTGCTTTTCTTGCGAAATGTTGCCATATGCGACCTTAATTGGTGCGTATGTGTCATGCATCTCGGGTTTTCCCAGCTGGTGTAAATCGATTTCAATTATTGTCCCTCGCAGTAATGAGTACCACTTGGTCACCGCGCCAATCGCGTAGTTGCACCTAATATTATGGAATGGATCATGTTGCTTATTGATGTTGACGATCATTATTATTATTATTATTGTTCTTATGTCGTATTAATTCTATATATATTGTTTTATTATCCTTGTTGCAACTAAAGTTACATTTCGGCTCAACCCATTTAAATTGACAATTAAAATTTGATAGAACTAATAGGTTGCTTAGTGCGGGTCCTTTTAAACAGGCCACCTATTAGAGACTCTGCATGTGTAGGTGTCCGACAGGTAAGTCTTGCTGAGTAATTAGTACTCAGACATGCAAGTCCCTGAGGGTTGGACCACCCACTGGGAGTCCGACTCGCCGTCGCAGTGATGTTGCTTGTTGCTAGGGTGATGGTTCTTCGGGAATGGATCACCACCATGCTGTACCGTCGAGCGTAGTTCCTTTATGTATTTGCTTCCGCTGTCTCAAAACATTTATGAACTTGTATTAATTCCGCTGCACTCTGAATTATCGTATTAATGTAATATTCAACTTAAATTTGGACCAATGTTGTATTATCAAATGTCTGTGCTATCAGCACCGTCAGGACCTCGATCCTCCGGGAAGGGGCGCCACAGCTGGTATCAGAGCCGTGGTCCATGATAATACAACATTTAAATCGTATTTTCAAAAACTACGATGTTGCGAGTGAGGATACGTTAGTATTGTCCATATAGATAATAGGGTGGTGACAAAGCTAACCTGGGTTATGATTGTTTATGTTACATGCATCTACAACTTCTTCAAACAAAGGTACGTGCGTGCTTAACTGACACGTGTGATATCGGTGTCTGTGCTCGTAGGCGGATACGAGACACTGTTGGCTCGTGACTTATCACGGGGTGATCCTTTTCCATGGATCGTTATTAGTAGAAATGTGCTTCTTTTCATAGTTTCTTTTGAATTTGATATATTGTTTCTGGAATGGATTTTTTGCAGGTACACTAACGCCGTAAGTATAACATTTAGATTGACTTACGTGTTGAGTGCGGGTCATCACCAAGTATCTGTGCCACTAAGTATCGGCAAAGATAGGCGTTGTGTTGTGAGGAACGATAGATTAATAAAATGAAAGTTTTGCATTATGCATCCCATTATAACTAAACTAAAACTTGTTCTCCTCTTGCTCACCAACCTCTGAACAAAAATATTCATAACTATTAATTTACTCAGCCAAATAAGGCATACAAATACTTTTCGGAAAGGTCTCAACATCCTCTATCACCTAGAATTTAAATTAAAATTCGATCATAACAGTAACAACCTCAGAAATAGAGAACAAGTACAATCTGTCAACTCACTGTTTTCAGCATGACCCTGAACTTAAAAAATTCATAACTAAAGTTGTACTTCGAATTTGCAAGAGTTTAAACCCAATCTGGAAGGCCCTTGAAGTCTATTTTCATCTCCAATAGGTTTCATAATTTTGTTGTTTTCCCTCTGTCCAGTAGAGCCAAAACACTCAGCCTCTGTCATCCTGAAACAGAATCTGCCAACCTGAACATGCAAAATTCATAAGTCCAGATTTCCTTAGAATTTTTTAGAATATAAATATAATTTGGGAAGATATGAAAGTGAGGTATAACCTAGTTCCAATGCCCAATTTTTAAGACCTTGTTTTCTGTTTAGAATACCCACTTTTCTGACTGTGGTACAGTCAAGAGAACATCCGTTTTTCAAAACCCATCGCCATATTATTGCCCCTTGAGGCTGGAAAATATGAACTAAAAACTTGGTTTCTGTATTTCATAGCACTTTATATGAAATGCATATTTACTGTAGGGAAAGTTTGACTCAATCAAATTGTTGTGATGTAGTTTTGCTATCATTACTGGCACCATGACAGTTGTTACTGATGTGCATTTTGCCCATGGAACACTGTACTCACCATTGGGTTTTTGTTCCAGATGGGTGACCACGGTTTTGAGGAGCTCTCGCACGACGGGTGGCGCTACACCACCGGTCTCCACCACCATGACTTTCCTACACTTGTTGGGCTACGATGAGCCGCCCTCCTACAGGGGTCACGAGATCCGCCGCCATGGGGTGACTCTTGCTGAGGTGCATATTAGCGTACCCACTCACCCACACAACCTCGACATGGCAGGGATGGAGAGCACGACGACTTGTGGGAGCCTCCGTGAAGGCTTGGAGAGAGTCGCCCATAGGGCCCTCACTCACTTCTGCGAGCGCCACACAGCAGCGCTCTCTGGGACTCTGTTTGAGATGATTCCCATCTGGCAGCAGGCCAATCCAGTCTGGCAGAGGCGCGTGAGGCGCATCGCCCGCAATGACTACCCGGCGTATCACGCGGGGTACCACCGTGTGTCCCACTACTCCGAGTATCTCCTCAACTTGGATGAGGAGGCTAGCAGCCACAGCAGGATTTTATTGGCTGACGCTGAGCAGGCCTAGGTGCAGAGGAATGATTTGCAGACACAGGTTGATGCATAGTAGAGGGAGATTCAGTGGCTGACCGCTGCTCTTGAGGCGAGTGAGACTCGTGTTACTGAGGTCACTGGACAACGCGACACCCTCACGCAGGAGGTTGACAGACGTGGCATGATTATGCAGCAGCGCGCCAAGCACAACGAGCACCTGCAACATCAGTTGACGATTGCACAGCACGAGATGGAGCTCATGGGAGAGGATCTAGAGACCCTGGCTCATGAGAACCAGGGCCTGCAGCAGCAGCTAGAGGCGGTCCTGGCGCCACCAGCAGCACCCAAGGAGGAGGATCCAGACGAGGACATGGACGAGGAGTCTGATGTGGACTACGAGGCACTAGCCAGAGACAGGACTTAGGGGATCATGATAGACCGTACTAGATCGTGTAGCCATGACAAGTTGGGTAGGTAGCTTTTGTCGACCATGTGAGGTTGTGGTATTTTGGGGGATCACTGTGTGAGATGCTTTTGTAACTCGATGGTCACATATCCCGAGTTCATGTACTTAAGACTATGTTGACTTATATTATGTATTGGTTGTACCCTTTTCCACTACTATTGTTGCAACAGAGTTTCATAAGAATTCTAGCTTGATCATACTATTTGACTCAATCGAAGTACTTTCCTTGTAGATGGCTGAAAACACCAATCAACCGCGACCAGGTTGGGAGATCACCGATGGCCTGGAGTTCACAGGGATGGTTCACCTATTTTGGAGAGTTCTCTAGAGATTCGGATATTTCATTCCTCCCACCTATGTTGGCAAGTAATTTCAGGAGCATGGAGTCCCCTCATGTGTAATCCATGTGGCGGTTCCTGCCAATTACTCGGTCATTCCTGCATGGGAATCTTGGACCATTAGCGTCATCGGGACAGATCTGCCTTCCACCTAGAATGTGGCTGCATTCAAGGCACTTACTCGGTTCTGTGAAGACCACAAGTATGATGTTGCTAGAACACCCGCCGCCTTGCTGCCCATTAATGATGTGACGGACTTTGAGTGGATTAGGCGTGTGGATTTCATCTTTGATCCAAACCATCGTCACCATGATCCTATGCTGCCCATAATAGAGTATTATGGGTTATCCACTTTCGCCTTATGCACAAACTTGTGCCAGCGTCTGGATGTGTTTCATGCTGCACTTCGAGTTTCTGAAGTCGAAAAACAAGCTAAGGATGAGGAAATTGCCGAACTGAACCAACAAATTCAAGCAAAGAATGAAGAGATGGATGCAATTATAGAAGAACGTGACCAAGCCTTGTTGGATGCAGCAGATCTTGAGCATGACATGATTGAGGCTCAAGATGACTTGGATGCATTCAAGGCTGCCCACCTTCCTATTGAAGGAAATTGGGACGAGATCATCATGGAGTATGGAGAACAAGAGGATGTAGAGATGGCGTCGGTCGGTATTAGTGATGTGGAAATGATGGATCTGGAGGAACCAGAAGAGCCGGAAGACATAGGCTAGGAGTAGTTGGATCGCTACACCCTGGTGTATGGTCGTGTAATATAAGTATTCCTAGTTTGATGTAGGAGTGTGAATCTTGCATTATGTGTCCGCAATACCGTAGCTAGGCGTTGGCACATATGTGTACGAAGTCATATGACGGTGTCCTTTTAACAACCATGTAGTCTGAATTGAATTAATGAAGATGGTTGTTACTTGTGAAATTTATCCGTGCCTCTTGCAAATTTATATTCTTGCACCTGCGCAATGGCATACCACCATATGATGCGCGGGTCCGACTGGACAACAGATACCAGGAGCGTGACGATGCGGCCCGCCGAGAGTATGAAGATGAATGGCGCCGACGCGGTAATGTTGACTACGAGCGTGTCAATAGGCGGCAGCCACATAGAGACGATCATTACCGTGATCGACGGGATGAGGTCCGCCGCGATGATAGATCTCGACAAGAAGCTGGCCGCGAACGAGAACGGACTCCGGCCACCGATGATTATGACGAGGAGGCTGGCATCCGAGCCTTCACTCGGGAACTCCGAACCATCAGCTGGCCGGTCGGCTTCAAGCCAGTTGGCATTGAGAAGTATGATGGCAAGACGGATCCGCGCGACTGGCTTCACGTCTATTCGACAGCCATACGGGCTCTCGGCGGCGATAGCTTTGTCATGGCCAACTACTTGCATGTTTTCTTAGCCCCAGCAGCAAGAACCTGGCTCACTAATCTACCTGAGAACTCTATCACCTCCTGGGCAGATCTTTGTCGGAAGTTTGTGGCCAATTTTCGAGCCACCTTTGATAGGCCAGGGAATCACTGGGAACTCGGCCGAATCAAGCAGCAGGACCAGGAGCCACTTCAAGAATATATCCAACGCTTCTGCCGTGTGAAAAATACCATCCCTAACATCTCGAATGCTCAAGTCGTCGCCACCTTCCAAGGAGGACTCCGCGACGATGACCTAATAAAGAAGATTAGGAGGTTGGATGCTGCCGGCGGACTATCAGCCAAAGAATTATTCACTATGGCTAACAAATATGCCGCCGGCAATTCGGCTCTATTCCAAGTTCGCCAGTACAAGGAGGCGACCCCAAGAAACCAATTGGGTCTATCCGATTACATCAAAGACGGCGATAGGAAGCGCAAGCAAGACCGAACGATGGTCAACACCAAGCGCCCGACCAGGAGGAAACCAGTCACTCAGGATGACTTCGACAAGATGCTCAATGGCCCTTGCCTACTACATGATGGAGCTCACAAAGCCAGGGAATGCTTCAAGCTGAAAAACTTCACCCATCACGCCTTGAAGGTCTGCAAAGAACACCCCTGGATCCCCAAGGGTGGCAGAAAGGACTCAGACAAGGATAACCAAGACAAGGATAAGGAGGACTTCCAAGACCCCGAACGCGAGGTCAATTACATTTATGGCCGGTCTACGACCGACTCGAAGTGCCAGCAGAAGATCGTCTACAGAGAGGTCCACTCGGTTTCACCAGCGGTACCTCAATATCTATGATGGTCAGAGGTTCCAATTACTTTTGATCGGTCCGACCATCCGGATCACATCCCCAGGCCCAGGAAATATCCCTTAGTGCTAACAACGACTGTTAACCGAGTCCGGCTAAATCGAGTACTGGTAGATGGTGGTAGCAGTTTGGACATCCCTTTTGTGAAAACCTTCAAGGATCTTGGCATACCCTTGACCGACCTCACACCAAGTCGATCGCCATTTCATGGTGTGATCCCGGGCATGCAAACAGTCCCTTTGGGACAAATCACTTTGCCTGTGACTTTCAGCACTCGGGAGAACTACAGGACAGAGCGCATTACCTTCGAGGTCGCCGACCTCGATTCTACGTATCACACCATTATAGGGCGGCCAGTCGTCGCTAAATTCATGGCGGTACCTCATTATTCTTATATGATGATGAAGCTGCTAGGACCAAATGGAGTCATCTCAATCCACTCGGATGTGCAGACCTCATACGACTGCGACAACGGCAGTTATGAGTTGACTGAGAAGATAGTAGCAGCATCGGAGCTGGCCAAGCTGAAGGAAGCACTCGCAACGGCGGAGGAGGCCATGCTTGACCCTTCTCCAAGGAAAGCGCTGAAGACTATGGCACAAGCGGACGCCGTGGAGTCCAAGAAGATTAGCCTAGATGACAATGATGTATCCAAGACCACCAATATTGGGGTCAATTTAGGTGATAAATAGGAAAGCGCGCTCATCCTTTTTCTTAGAAATAATAAAGATATATTTGCATGGAAACCTTCTGACATGCCAGGTGTTCCAAGGGAAAAGGCTGAGCACAAACTTCACGTCCGCAAAAACGCCAGGCCGGTAAGGCAACGACTTAGACAATTCTCGCAAGACCGTAAGGATGCGATTAGGAAAGAAATCGGCCGACTACTGGCAGCCGGTTTTATTAAAGAAGTTTTCCACCCCGACTGGTTGGCCAATCTAGTTCTGGTACGGAAGAAGAATAAGGAGTGGCAGATGTACGTGGATTACACCGGCCTTAACCAAGCGTGTCCAAAAGATCCGTTCACTCTCCCACGTATTGATCAAGTGGTCGATTCGACGGCTGGATGTGCTCTGTTGTGCTTCTTAGATGCCTATTTAGGGTACCATCAGATTCCCTTAAACCAATCAGACCAGCTCAAAACCTTGTCCATCACGCCATTTGGAGCCTTCTGTTACACAACAATGCCCTTTGGCCTGAAAAACGTTGGTGTCACCTACCAGCGGACTATGCAGTGATGTTTGGACAACCAGATTGGCAGGAATGTTGAGGTTTACGTTGATGACGTGGTAGTCAAGACTCGGCTCCCCACTGACTTGATATCTGAACAGGATGAAACATTCGACAACCTTCGGAAATACAATATGAAGCTAAATCCAGAAAAATGCGTCTTTGGGGTCCCATCAGGAAAATTACTCGATTTTCTGGTATCACAAAGAGGGATTGAAGCTAATCCAGAAAAGGTAAATGCCATATTACAAATGGGACCTCCATATTCGCAAAAAGACATTCAAAAGCTCACTGGTTGTATGGCTACGCTTAGTCAGTTTGTATCATGACTCGGCGTTCGAGGGTTACCTTTTTTTCGATTACTCAAGAAGCAAGAATCATTCACCTGGAATGGTGACGCACAGAAAGCCTTGGATGATTTTAAAGCTTACATTAGTGGTCCTTTAGTCTTAACTCCCCCAGAGCCAAAGGAACCTTTGCAGCTGTACATTTCCATAACCAAACACGTTGTTAGTACTATGCTGGCGGTGGAACGGGCGGAAGATGGCAAGGCTCAAAAGGTGCAACGACCAGTATATTTCGTCAGTGAGGTCTTATCGGAATCCAAGGTACAATACTTCCAGCTTCAGAAATTAATTTATACGTTACTGATGACATCTAGGAAGTTGAAGCATTACTTTGAGGATCGTCCAATTGAGGTCCATACGTCGTTCGGCCTAGGCGAATTGCTGCACAACAGAGAGGCCACTGGGAAAATCACCAAATGGGCCGTCGAGCTCGGATCATATGATATCACCTTTAAGTCACGCGACTCGATCAAAGGTCAAGCTTTGTCAGACTTCATCGCCAAGTGGACAGAATGTGAGTTACCTCCCGACTCACAAGAATTATGCTATTGGAAGATGGCGTTTGATGGCTCCTTACAACTAGAAGGCGCTGGAGCAGGAGTCATACTGGTATCTCCTGACGGATCCAAGTTGCGGTACGTTCTTCGAATGCACTTTCGTGCCTCTAACAACGCCGCTGAGTATGAGGCGCTGCTACATGGACTTTGGACAGCTATCTCACTCAGCGTCCAAAGGATAAGCATCTCTGGCGACTCGGCGCTAGTTATAAATCAAGTAACGAAGGAGTGGTGTTGTTCCCACGAAAGCATGACAGCCTACTGCACCGAAGTTCGGAAGCTCGAAGACATGTTTGATGGCATTGAATATAAACACGTCCTGCGCAAGTATAACAAATACGCGGACGAGCTGGCCAAACTTGGGTCTAGCAGATCTAAAATACCTGACGGAGTATTCCTTGATGATCTGCATAAGCCATCTGTACTAACCCAACAAACTATGGAGCAGTCAGCACTAAAGGCGGGGGTAGCACCGCATGTAGCTGTCATTGAGGTAGATTGGCGCACTCCCTTCATTGAGTATCTGGATCGTGATACACTATCGACCGATAAGGATGAAGCCCTCCAGATTATTCGCAAGTCGTGTTCATATCATATAGTTGACCATCACCTATACAAGCAAAGCCCACATAGAGTATTGATGAAATGCTTGTCTTAAGATGAAGGCATAGCTATATTAGGAAACATCCACGCTGGCATTTGTGGGAATCACGCAGGCCCATCCACAATCATGGCCAAACCAATAAGGCAAGGGTTTTATTGGCCGACCGCCGGTGCTGATGCCAAGGAAATTGTCTGAAAGTGTGAAGGTTGTTAGTTCTTCGCCCGCCAGATGCACGTACCTGCTACAGAGCTCCAAAATATACCAATAACTTGGTCATTTTCAGTATGGGGTTTAGACATTGTCGGACCTCTCATGAAAGCTCAAGGGGGTTTTACTCACCTTTTCGTAGTAGTGGACAAGTTCTCTAAATGGATCGAAGCAAAGCCAGTCGGTAAGATTTCGGCAAAGAAGGCCATCGAGTTTATGACCGAAATAGTCACTCGGTTCGGTGCCCCACACAAGATAATCACTGAAAACGGTACTCAATTCACAGGAGAGGAGTTTAAAGAGTTTGCGGGCCGAGTCAGCTTTAAGATTGGTTATGCCTCAGCTGCCCATCCACAGAGCAATGGCCAGGTTAAGAGGGCAAATGGCCTCCTGCTTTCTGGAATTAAGCCTCGTATATTTGATCGGCTGGAAAAGTATGCTCGACGATGGGTTTGAGAATTACCATCTGTGTTGTGGGGACTTAGAACCAACGTAAGTCGTGCCACCGAGCACTCCCCTTATTCTCTGGTTTATGGCTCGAAAACCATGTTACCAACCGATATTCTTTTTGTCTCCCCCGTGTGGCAGTGTATGAATAAAAAACCTCCAACGACCATAGGTGTGATGACTTGTTGTTGTTAGACGAGCAGCGTGGTGCCACTGTAATTTGGTCGGCAAAGTACCAGCAAAGTTTGCGACATTATCACGATAAAAATGTTCAAACACGGGGTTTTTCCGTCGGCGACCTGGTTTTGAAGCAAGTTCAGTCTAAGGTCGGTAAGCACAAGCTGTCGGCTCCATGGGAAGGACCTTTTATTATAAAGGAAATCACTCGACCAGGCACCTATCGATTAATGAATGAGGACGGATCGGACCTTCAAAGTTCCTAGAATGTTTCATAGCTACATCGTTTTTATACCTAGTAATTATAGTTTATTGTACTTCTATTATTAAATATATATACATAGTAGTCATGATATTTGATTTCACAATTTATGATTTCTGTGAATAATTGTTGTTATTGGTTACATCATAACTCACATTCTGATACTTGGTATCACCCTAACTCGCGCATGTCGACCAAGCGGGTTACTTAGTCCCCAGGGTTCTTGCCGTCTGTTAGGGACCAAGGCAATTCTCCTAATTCGCATATGCTTGACCGAGTGAGTTCTTAGTCTCTATGGTTCATATTGGTTATTGGGAGCGTTGTTTAGAGGGCTGACATGAGTTGTGTATTGGTTGTGAGTGTTTAACATGAGTTCATACAATACATATACGAAGCAGCGCGACCCAAGAATTCATTACAATATTGGTAATGAATCTAGACCTTAGCGGTCTATCGAACATTGGTTATATTACAGTAACGGAGCTGTAACATAGTATTTTAAGCTTTACAATTCCTTACATTTTAGGTAAGGGATCTAGCTCTATCTGGTCGGCTAATATATGCACTGTTTTTTGCGCCTCGGCCACGAGAGCTTCACATTGTTCATCAGAGAAATCTACATGGAAATCCTCAGCTACCACAACTAACTCTATGCTTGGGATGTGGGACTTTGCAATTGCCAGGACTTGTGCGCCGGCTAGCTCTGCAACATGCCGAGCTTGTTCTTTCAGTCAGTCGGGTGCCCCTTGTAGCCTCGTCATCAGGTCTCGACATCGAGGTGGTTTTTCTTCAGGATATATATATTGGGCGACCACCTCTGCATCCTTCTAAAGAGCTCCAAGAGAGCATCAAAGGTTTTCATCACCCTCTATAAATTTCTTCTACAAAAGCTCATAGGACCTCTTTGATCCTATAGGCGTACGATAATCATATATGTCCAGTACAATGAACTTCGATATCAAGGTATTAGTTGAATAGACACTTACCTCTCAGGCGTTTCTCGGCTTCTACCTTTTCAGCCTCAAGGGTGGCAACCTTTTCCTTATACTCTTCTTTTAGCTTTTCAACTTCTTTGAATGCTTTTTGGAATTGGTTTAGCTCATCCACAACCTTTTTGAAGATCTTTTCAGCTTTGATTACTTCGGTTTCTAGCTTTATGTTTCTTTCTTTTTGGCTTTTTATTGCTTCCTCAGCGCCTGTCAGTTATGAACATTTTAGTACATACATATATTTTTGTATGTAAAAGTATATTCATTTTTACCTTCAGCCCTTTTCTTCCACGAATTTTGTGTTTCTTGCATTATCTTGAGGTCGTCTTTTAGCTTTTCAAACTTTTTCTTGATCTCTACCGAGTCCTGGACCTGCTTCTTTAATCCTTGATTCTCGGACTTCAAAGTTTCAATAGCTTGGGTAGACGACTCCAATTCTTTTATACGGCCTTCGAGACTTGCAATTTGAGCGGTCGCCTGGGCATCTTGTTTTTGTTTCAATTCCAGCGATCGCGATGCCTCTGTATGGACAAGGTCAAATATTCATATTACATAGATAGCATGTGAGGTATAGGTTTTCTTGATCTCATACCATGTAGCTCGAATTGAAGTTCATCAACCTGAGATGAACGGGCTTTTAGAGCAACTGATAAGCGCCTGACTTCCAATCTCTCTTTGGCAAGCTGATCTTCTAAATCGACGGCTTTTGCACAATGCTTTTCGACAAGTTGCAAAAGCTTACTCTTGTTGGCCATATGGGTTTTCAGAGCCTGCAATGATGGCGAATTATATGTTTGAAACTTCACAGCCAGGAACGGTGATTATTATTGACAAGAAGGAAGGAATACCTGGAAGGAATGATAGGCTTTTTCAGTATGTTCTTCAAAAATTTTCAATTCCGCTTGCTCTGCCGACTCATCAAATCCGGTGACGGCAAATCGGCCAATATGATATACTGATCTAGTCGGCGTTGGCTATTCTGAGGCACCTTCTCTTATCACTCGGTGAATAGGAGTCGGCGTGACGTTTTCCTCCGACCCGATTGGATATTCATATGTTGGTTCTGGCATAGATTCAAAAACCAATGATGGCTCTTCGGGCTCGGTGGAGGCGGGAGTATCAGCACCCGTTGCCATCTCAGATTTATTTAGGTCTGGGATATTGGGTGATTTAGCTTGGTTATCTTCTGGCTGAGTGGATTCAGGTGCACTCTTTAAATCACTCGGTTTCTTTGCCGAGTGGTCTGGGACATCATCTCTGGATGACCCGACATGTGGTGTCTCCTGGTCTTTTTCAGGAACTGGACTTTGCGTCGGGACTTCTTCAAAAGACGACCGCCCGGATGACCTGCCAATTAGATAAAGAATTACATATTTATTCAAATGGATAGTTAAGCTTCAAGTTACATTGATTTGTTTACGTTGAGCGGCGTTTGAATTTTATGCCTGACACTCTTGGTGGGGGGCTGGTTGGCCTTGGGGCACCTGTCGTGTCTGGTGCTGCCTCATGGGTGCCTGCCTTGCTTGGTTCACTCGGATGATTTTGTCCTTTTTCATCCATGGTCCGCCGGGTGGTGGAGGCTTTCTCTGGAGTTTTTTTCTTTGCCTTTTCTTGAAGTCTAGCTACTCTTTTAGCTAGTGATTCTTCTTCATCAGAATCTTCAATATGCACCTTGCGGCGCTTGGGAGCGGATGGTTGAGTGGGAGATTTCTTTTGCGTCATCGGCAATAGTGGGGGATTGGACACGTATACATCAAGGTTCTGCAATATATGTGACGTATTATTCATTGCTAAACATAATGCATGAAGTGTTGATTTTTTAAGCACATAAGTGGGTAACTTACTGAACTCTTACCAGTCATGGAATGATGTCCACTTTTTGTACTCCCTAGAGTCCAACCAAGGAGTGAAGAAAATATGTTTTCCCGCCGCAATGTTAATTCCCTTTTTGACAATGTTTCCGGCACTTCCATGGTGGGGTCTGAACCCAATTGGAACTTCCATCCAGGAACATGACATTTCTTAATAGGCTGCACGTGGCGGTATATGAAGCTTGCAGCAACATGTACGTCAGTATAACCTTTGGACTTGAGATAGGCAATATGCTCTAATATGGCATCAACTTGAGACTTCTTGTTTGGATGGGCCTTTGCTGACCACTCGGGTCGTGGCTTGGGGGCTTCGGCCGTAGTCTCTGATAAAAGTGGAGCATGGTTTCCATGGTAAAATCAGTCCGCATGCCAACCTTTGTTTGTTGATGGAAGTGGTACATCAACGTATTTGGATTTATTCCTTAGTTGGAATCTGGCCCCTCCTATAACATTATTGCTGTTTGATTTCAAAACAAATAGTTCTTTGAAGGTATCAAAATGGGGATGAATTCCCAAGAACACCTCACACAGGTGGATAAAGATAGCAATATGTAAGATGGAATTTGGATTTAGATTGACAAGGTTGATGCCATAGAGGAAAAGAAGGATGCGAAAGAAATCGCAATAAGGGATCCCAAATCCACGATAGAAAAAGGAGGAGAAAACCGTGATTTGGTCGATGGGAGGTTGGGAAAATTTCTGACCTATGGCCTCGATCCATCCTCCCGTCTGTTGATCCTGCAACACGCCATCAATCACCAGTCTGTTGATTTTCTCTGAATCCATGGCTGACACGGGGAACTCCTTGATGGCGGCAGGGATGTCAAAAACTGTCTCTTCTTCCTCGTCCTTCTTAGGAGAAGATTGCTTCTGGGATTGTGCCTTAGAGTTTTGGCAGGTGCGCTTCGGGGCCATCGCTCTTGTTTGAGGGCGCTGGGAAGCAGTTGCGTGGAGCTTTGGGGTGGAAATGGAAGCCTGGGATCTAGGGTTTGTGTGCGCAAGATGGCGGCGGCGGCAAAATGAAGACGAAGGGATGCGACTGTTTGGAGGCCCTTTTATAAGGGATAGATGACTTGCTGGGCCGAGGCTACTCGTAATCTGTTAAGTCCAGTTTTATTAATTGGTGCGTGCATTTATTATATTATTGAGCCTCTTTTTAAGCATTAATTTTGGATATTATGGATCTTATCATTAGTAATAAATTACTCGGATTGTTGTGGTTTGAACCTTGGAAATTGTACCTTTCGAGATTCCGTGATAAATCACTCGAATTGTTGTGGTTTCAACCTTGGAAATTGTACCTTTCGACATTCCGTGATAAATCACTCGGATTGTTGCGATTTCAACCTTGGAAATTGTACCTTTCGAGATTCCGTGATAAATCACTCAGATTGTTGTAGTTTTAGCCTCAGAAATTGTGTCTTTTGAAATTTCGTGATAAATCACTCGGATTGTAGTGGTTTCTACCTTGGAATTTATAACTTTCGAGAATTTGTGATAAATCACCCGGATTATCTCGACACCAATCTTGGGGGCTGTGTTTTCGTGTTATATTATTACTATTGATACATCACTAATCTTGGGGGCTATGACAATTGAAATTTGTCGTTAATCATTCGAATTAAGGGCACTCAGCATTAGGGATGTAAATATTAATTTGGTGATGTATCACTCGGCGAGTGAGAAAATTCAGCTAAATATGGAGCCTGTTAAGACAAAATTGGAAGATTCAGATCTCATTATGCCCTTTTCTGTAGAGGAACAAGATTAATTGGATATTTTCAATAACTCAAAAGTTGCTTCGGTGTAGACTCAACAACCTTCTGAGTTGGGGGCTATATGCATAGGCTATGTCTTTTTCAGGGATTTATGAATAAGAGTTAATAGAAAAAGCACTTCCCAATTTCATAAGATTTTGAGGCAAATCAAGACGACGATTCAAAATGGAAAGTTCTTGGGGGCTACTGTGGGACATATATACCCAGGATACTTAATCACTCGGCTAATTGGCCGAGTGGGCCGGGGGCTTGGATATGGTGTAGTCGGCCCAGAAGATATTTATTGAGGTACTTGTTTTAGTAAGCGGCAAGTTAGGTTAGCAGATATGTTGGATAGATAGAATCTGTTGTAACCGACTAAAAGATTACCATCTAAATCCCTGCCCTTCAGATATATAAGGAGGACAGGGGGCGTTCGGAAAGAGACAGACCCGTATTGGAACCCTAATTCCAGTGCGAACCCTAGCAATACATAAACACCAAACAGGACGTAGGGTTATTATCCTTCGGGAGACGCAATAACAACTGTGCACCGTACCAACAGCAGAACACTCAGTATCATGCACCATACTAGCAGCAAGGAAATCAGACTGCTCGTGCCCCACAGCCTATTGATCGTGAAAGCAGTTATCCGTGCTACAACTGTGGTCATACCGGCCACTTTGCCAAGAACTGCACCACACCGAGGCGCAATAACAACAACCACAACAGCAACCAGCATCAGAATCAGAGCAGGAATGTGAATGCACCATCTCGTGGTGCCCAAGTGAACTACACCAATGCTGAAGATATTCCTCAGGGCGAACCCGTGCTAACCGGTACACTCTCGCTCTATCACCAACCTGCCCTTGCATTTTTTGATTCTGGTGCTACGCTTAACTTCATTAGCAAAGCTTGTGTGCAAAAACATAAACTCCACACCACCGTCATAAATAGATGCTACACCGTCCACTCTCCTGCTGGACAAATTTTTGCTAACGAGGTAGTGTGTAAGGCTCCACTAGAAATTAATCGAAAGATCTACCCTACTGATTTTATCATGCTCAAGGACCAAGAGATCGACCTGATCATAGGTATGATCTGGATGAAAACCCATAGAGCCATGCTAGACATTGAGCCTCGCATCATTCACATCAACTCTCCCTTGCATGGAAAGGACACACTTTCTCTAAATGCCAATTCATCGAAAGCCTTGGTTGTCCATCACTTGGAAGGGCAATCACTCGAGAGTATTCCCATCGTTTGTGAATATCCGGACGTGTTTCCCAAGGACATCTCTGGTCTACCGCCTGACCATGATGTGGAATTTAAGATAGAGCTACAGCCAGGGACTTCTCCGATATCCCATCGCCTGTATAAAATGGCCCCGAATGAGCTAGCTGAGTTTAAAAAGCAATTGAATGAGTTATTGGAAAAGGAATTCATCTGCTCAAGCACTTCACCTTAGTGCTGCCTTGCTATTTTTATGAAGAAGAAGGACAAGTTCTTGCGCCTTGTCGTTGAGTATCGGCCTCTTAATGAAGTTACCATCAAGAACAAATACCCATTACCCCGTATAGATATCCTCTTCGACCAATTGGTTGGTGCTTAGATCTTTTCAAAGATTGACCTCCGATCGAGCTATCATTAAATCAAGATCAGAGCCGAAGATATTCCAAAGACCACCTTCTCTACTAGATATGGATTGTTTGAGTATCTAGTAATGTCATTCGGATTGGCAAGTGCCCCTGCCCATTTCTTGTACCTCATGAATTTGGTATTCATGCCTGAGTTGGACAAATTTGTGGTAGTATTCATTGATGACATCCTCATCTATTCTAAGTCCAAGGAAGAGCATGCTGAACATCTTCGCATTGTTCTTCAATGCCTCCGAGATCACAAGCTATATGCAAAATTCAGCAAGTGTGAATTTTGGTTGGGCCGTGTGCCATTTCTTGGTCACATTGTCTATGCGGAAGGTATCTTGGTGGATCCTAGCAAAGTTCAAGACGTGTTAGATTGGAAATCACCAAAGACGGTTCATCAAGTACGCAATTTCCTCGGGCTAGCTGGATATTATCGTAGGTTCATTCCAAATTTTTCTCGGCTGACCAAACCCATCACGGAGCTGTTGAAAAAGGATAAGAAATTCAGTCGGAACAACAGTTGTGAAGAAGCATTTCAAGCATTGAAGAAATTATTGACCATTGCCCCAGTACTTGCTCAACCAGACATCACCAAGCCGTTCGACGTGTATTGTGATGCATCTGGGACACGACTTGGATGTGTGCTCATGCAGGAAGGTCGTGTCATTGCCTATGCATCTCGACAACTATGAAAGCATGAAGAGCACTATCTAACTCATGATTTGGAACTAGTTGTAGTTGTACTTGCACTAAAAATATGGAGGCATTACTTGCTCGGAAACTTAGTGCACATCTGCACGGATCATAAGAGCTTAAAATATATCTTTACCTAGACTGATCTAAACATGAGACAATGTCGATGGCTAGAGCTGATTAAGGATTATGACCTGGAGATTCATTATCAACCGGGAAAGGCCAATGTGGTCGTCGATGCGTTGAGTAGGAAGGTACACTGCCATCACCTAGTACTAGAATATCAGAACAACGACAACCGCGACACTGCTTCAGAACCCAGCGTTCACGTTTTGGCTGCCATAGTGATTAGCAACCTTAGTGTACATTCTTCTATTCATGAAGAAATCATTGCTGCACAGAAAAATGATATTGGTATGAATCATATCCATCAAAACATTAAGAAGGGTAAAGCAAAATGCTTCACTCAAGACTCCGACGGTACCCTATGGTTCAATAACCGTTTGGTAGTACCAAAAGACTTTGAACTTAGATGGAAAATCTTGAATGAAGCACATGACTCCAAGTACTCCATCCATCCAGGTAGTAATAAAATGTACCAAGATCTGAAGAAGAATTTTTGGTGGACAAGAATGAAGCGAGAAGTGGCTTGATATGTTGCAGAATGTGATACTTGTTAGAGAGTTAAGGCTGACCATTTGAAACAAGCCGGATTGCTTCAACCATCGAGTATTCCCGCTTGGAAATGGGAGGACATCAGCATGGACTTTATTGTTGGCCTACCTCTCACTTTGCGTAAGCATGATTCTATTTGGGTCATTGTGGACTGACTCACCAAATCTGCTCACTTCTTGCCGGTCAACAATAGATACAACATACGGCAATACGCGTAGCTATACATTGCTAGAATTCTGTGTCGTCACGGAGTACCCAAGACCATCATCTTCGTAGTTTGTCGCTCGTTTCTGGGAATAGCTGCATGCATCTTTGGGTACAGGCCTAATTCGTAGTTCTGCTTACCATCCCGCCACCGATGGACAGACAGAGCGTGTCAACCAAATTTTGGAAGATATGCTTAGGGCATTTGTTTTAACACATGGCGGTAACTGGGATGAGTATCTACCCTATGCTGAATTCACGTATAACAACAATTACCAAGAGAGTGTGAAAATGTCACCATTTGAAGCACTCTATGGACTTTAGTTGTAGAACACCGTCAAATTGGTCTGAATCTGGAGAAAGAGCAACCTTTGGTCCTGATCTTATCAAGGATGCAGAAGAAAAAGTTTGTACCATTCAGGCAAATCTTAAAGCTGCCAAGTGCCGCCAAGAGAAGTATGCAAACCGACGACGTAGACCACTGTATTTCAATAAGGGTAACTACGTCTATCTTCGAGTGTCACCTATGAAGGGTATCCAATGGTTTGGAGTCAAAGGAAAGTTAGCTCCTCATTATATTGGGCCATTCCAAATTTTGGAATGATGTGAAAAGGTAGCCTACAAGCTGGAGTTACCCGCTAATCTATCTGGAGTTCACCACACCTTCCATGTCTCTTAGTTGAAGCGGTGTCTCAAACCACCCACCGACAAAATCTTGGAAGACTATGACCAACTTCAACTAGACCTCACATACTCCGAACAACCAATAAAGATCCTCGATGAGAAAGAGCGCAGAACCCGTAAAAGAACACTCAAATTCTACAAAGTTCAATGGAGTAATCACTCAGAAGACGAATCCACTTGGGAATCTAAAGAATTTCTGAGTACTCGTTACCCGAAATTTTGGTCGTCATACACAGGTATGTCTTGACCACTGTACTTCCCTCTAGTTGCATTGTTCATAATCTCGGGATGAGATTTCTTTAAGGAGCGAGGGCTGTGACACCCCAGGTGTCTCACTTCATTTTAACAAGCATGATAACAAATCATGAATTATGTAACATAAAACGATAGAGCCCTTTTATTGAATTAGTTCCAGGTAATTAAAAACCCTGCAAACAAATTGTGAGCCAAATGAAACTTTACAATATAACTTATGCCAAATAAATCCATAATCAGATTAGTAATGATAAATTAGGATTTTACAAATTTATTTAGTGTTTATCTGATTAGCAAGAACCACAATTAATTAATTAGTTCTTAAGTACCTAATTAATGCAATTATTAAATTTTAAACTATTTTACCAAAACTTCAAATGGACTTCACCCGTGTGTTCTCCCCTATTTAAATAACCAGTCCACCATTTTCACCATTTTTGGGAATTCCTAGCTATTTTATTTTGAATTACTGAAAATACCTTTGACCAAGGACCGTTTTGCGACGCAGAGCCCTCACTGGCGCGCTGAGCGCTCTTCCCAACCGCACGCCACCACCTGCACCCCCCTCGCCTCAGAATCCCGCACCATGACAGTGCCCCTCTGGCCTCTGCCCTGCCAACCGCGCACGCCAATGGTTTTCTTTCTCTTCCCCTCTTCTCTGCACGCCATCGCCATGGCAACCGAGAAGGCTTCAATTCTGCCCCCTCTTTCCGCTCCCAGGCCCCAACCATCTCGCTGACCTTGCACGACATCAAAGCGCACCCGCAAGTCTCACAAACACAGTCTCCAGCTGCCATTTTGTTCTCTGCT
Organism: Eleusine coracana subsp. coracana; assembly: GCA_032690845.1. Classification (NCBI taxonomy): domain Eukaryota; kingdom Viridiplantae; phylum Streptophyta; class Magnoliopsida; order Poales; family Poaceae; genus Eleusine; species Eleusine coracana. Next base: position 38,459,453 of record CM064418.1, read on the forward strand.
CTCTACTCCCTCTCATTTCTCCTCTCTACCCTCTGCTCACCGCCATTACCGAACATGATTCGACCTCGCTGCCCTACTCCTCCATCGCCTCCCGAGTCGGGCCCAGTGCACAAACAGCCACGCCCGACATCCCCCTCACTCCATTGTTCATCGCTCGACCACTCTCTGCTCGAGGTGGAGTAATTTTAAGAAAAACTGAGGCAAGCTCTTAAGGTGACCTTCCCCATCACCGACCAAAATTAGCTGCTCTCGGTGAGCCTCGACGCCCATTCTTTTTCCTCTCACGCGCACAACTTCCCGACTCACCTCTCTAACCTTCTTTCTCTTTGTTTTCCATCGAGGAGTCACCGGCATCTCACTTTTCCCCTGGCCGCCGCCCTGCTCCGACGAATCTGATGCCACCTCCACAACGAGCTCCACCTTCCGGTTCTCCGCCACGCCAACAGACAAGATGCCGGTCGTCGCCCCGTCCCCGTGAAGATTTAGGAGGAAACCGCGAGCCGTATGCTGCTCCACAGGAGAAACGCGACCTCGCCGGACTTCTCTCTTCCGCCACCTCTCATTGTCGACCCCCTTTCGGTGAGTTGCCCACCTCGTGAACCCCACCAAGTGCTTCGCGTAGTCTAGCTCATCTTTCTAGAGCTCCCGCGGCGAGGTTTTGCCCTAGCACGGCCGCGACAGCGAGCTTCCGGCCGAGCGCCGCCCAGCTCCAGCGTGCCTATTGGCCGTCTTACTTGCAGCTTACGTGGCCACTACGTGGCTCTGACCTGGCATCCACGTGGCTCCGACGTGGCACTCCCCTAAAGCCAAAAGTACCTAGAAATTCGTAGAAAATACCTAAAACTTTGAAAACTCATAGTAAATTAAATTCAAATCCAATGAAGCCCAAACAATATTTGTTAGATTCATCTTGAAGAGCTCTAGTTTAATAAATTGATAAATCATAGCCTCTGTACATGTATTTTTAATAATACATTAAATTGTGAAAATACTAAATAATTCATTAGAAATTCTAGGAGTAAAATTAAATCCTTATTTTTGGCATGCTTAGTAAAAACATGATTATCTACAACCCCAAATTTTGGTTTGGTAAAATATGAATTATTTTAGGCTCTAGAATTTATTTTATGAGCATGCTTAAATTAATTCTAGTAATTATTCTATAAATAATTTGCCCCTGCCACTCGGCACAAAAATCAATAATATAAGTCTCTGTTCTTAGTAAATCACATATGTCCAGAAACATAAGTTTGTTTTCTTAATTAATTTAATTGCTCATATAACTTATTTACCTTGCTTAATTGCATAAAGAATATATATACCTAAAATCTTAATTAACAATCCAACTTCTCTGAAGCATATGGCTTCGAGAACATAATAATAATTTTAATTGACATTAAAACACTATGTGCCTACATGCATCATGTTATTGCATTTAACGGTATTTCACTAGTGCCGTTAATACAATTCTATCATATAGGCAATGACAACCAGGAGCAAGAAGAGGATTTTCAGAAGGACATTGACCCTCAAGAGCAAGAAGTGGTAGTTGCTAGCACTAACATCGATCCAGGCAAGCCCCGGTTTTCATTCGCCTTTTTACAAAACCTTGCTAGCTTATCTTACTAGTGTCTATACTTATTGTTGTATTAGGTCATAGGAGTTGATTGAAACCCACCTTGCATGATATCCAAATGACCTATGCTATTGTCTTAGAACTTGGTAGAATCGGTTCTATTACACTATGCTTAGTAATTGCTAGTCTCGTTAAGAAGGTATTATTATTACTAAGGAATGAACTTGACCACTGGAACGGGAATTATTAAAAGAAGTTTATTTTATGTTACGACCGGGCAGAGAAATGCATGTGTAGGTTGGCAACAACACATGGGTGTTGACTGTGGTAGCCCTGTCTTGTCGAACCTAGGACCCGTCCGTGGTCGGCCCCTTGATCATGTGTTGAACAGTACCGAATGCAAGCTAGCTTATGGGCACTAGTAAACCGATGTAGCATTAAAGGTCACTTGCATTGAGGACAGTTAAGGTGCGTTGGTCATTGACCCTCATGCTGCTGGAGTGGGCGGTTCAGACCATGAAGTACTGTTGGCAGAACGGCATGCCTACTCGACGTCACCACACCCGGGCTGAGGTGTTGGTGCTTTTCTTGCAAAAGGTTGCCATATACGACCTTAATTGGTGCGTATGTGTCGTGCATCTCGGGTTTTCCCAGGTGGTGTAAATCGACTGCAATTGTTGTCCCTCGTAGTAATGAGTACCACTTGGTCACTGCGCCAATCGCGTAGTTGCACCTAATATTATGGAATGGATCATAGTGCTTATTGATATTGATGATCATCATTATTATTATTGTTCTTATGTCATATTAATTCTATATATATTGTTTTATTATCCTTGTTGCAACTAAAGTTACATTTTGGCTCAACCCATTTAAATTGACAATTAAAACTTGATAGAACTAATAGGTTGCTTAGTGCGAGTCCTTTTAAATAAGCCACCTATTAGAGCCTCTACATGTGTAGGTGTCCGACGGGTAAGTCTTGCTGAGTAATTAGTACTCAGGCTTTGTGCCATTATGTTTTTCAGGTAATGAAGAAATAGAATTGCCTCTAGATGTGATGCCCTGGGACATGCAAGTCCCTGATGGTTGGACTGCCCACTGGGGGTCCGACTCGCCGCCGCAGTGATGTTGCTTGTTGCTAGGGTGATGGTCTTTCGGCCATGGATCACCACCAGGCTGTACCATCGAGCGTAGTTCCTTTACGTATTTGATTCCACTGTCTCAAAACATTTATGAACTTGTATTAATTTCTCTGCACTCTGAATCATCGTATTAATGTAATATTCAACTTAAATTCGGATCAATGTTGTATTATCAAGTGTCTACACTATCAGCACCGTCGGGACCTCGATCCTCCGGGAAGGGGCGCCACAATATAGGAGGATGCCATTTGATCTTTGCAATGCGCACGCCACATTTCAAAGATGCATGAATGCAATATTCGTTGAATTCATAGAAGATATTATGGAGGTATTTATGGATGACTTCTTCGTACATGGTACTGATTTTGATAGTTGCTTGGAGAATTTGGAGAAGGTTTTGAGAAGGTGTGTTGAATGCGACTTAGTTCTTAATTGGGAGAAGTGTCATTTCATGGTAACAGAAGGGATAGTACTTGGTCATGTCATATCTAACAGAGGGATAGGGGTTGATAAAGCAAAGGTATCTACAGTTGAGAAATTACCTCCCCCTACTGATCTTACAACCTTGAGGAGTTTTCTTGGACATGCCAACTTTTATTGCAGATTTGTCAAGGATTATTCAAGGATAGCTAAGCCCCTGACAGAATTATTGAAGCAAGATACAAAATTTGTCATGGATGATGAAAGACTCTTTGCCTTCAAAAGATTAAAGGAAGCTTTATGCTCTGCACCCATTATGCAGCCACCTAATTGGAGTTTACCTTTTGAAATTATATGTGATGCAAGTGATTATGCAGTTGGAGCTGTTCTTGGACAACAGAAGGGAGGTAAAGTGCCTGCTATTTATTATGCTAGCAAAACTTTGAATGAGGCACAGATCAATTATACAGTAACTGAGAAAGAGATGTTAGCTATTATATTTGCTTTTGAGAAGTTTAGATCCTACATTCTAAACTCTAAGGTGATTGTATATACTGATCATGCCGCTATAAGATACTTGGTTTCAAAGAAAGAGTCTAAGCCTCGGTTAATGCGATGGGTATTGATGCCGCAAGAATTTGATTTGGAGATAAGAGATAAGAAAGGGGTAGAAAATTCTGTAGCAGATCATTTGTCTCATCTTGAATCATCATCAACAGAGCCAATAAAAGATGAAATGCAACAAGAGCAACTATTTGCCACATTTGATCATAGAAAGAGTTGGATGATGGATATTATCAAAGGTTTCAAGGGACAAACTGATATGATGAACAAGAACACAAGGAAAAGAGTTAAGAGTGAAATGAGAAAATTTATATGGGTCGACCCATACTTATATAGGTATTGCCAGGACGGAGCAGTGCGAAGATGTGTACCCAGAGAAGAAAGAGCAAGCATTTAGCAAAATATCACTCTTCGGATTATGGGGGACATTATGGCTATTTCAGAACACAGACAAAGGTATGATCGAGTGGTTTCTATTGGCCCACTATGCATGAAGATGCGAAAAGGTATGTTGCAACATGTGCTCAATGCCAACAAATTGGGAATGTTAACAGTAGGAATGCAATGCCTCTTAAGTATAATCTTCAAGTTTATATCTTTGATGTTTGGGGTATGGATTTTATGGGACTATTTGTGAATTCTCATGGTTGCGAGTATATATTGGTTGCCGTTGATTATGTCTCCAAGTTGGTGGAAGCAATGGTATGCAAGGCCAATACCACAAGAGAATCAAGGAGTATACTTCAAGAGTAGATATTCCCTAGGTATGGAGTACGAAGGATAATAATTATGGATGGAGGATCCCATTTTACAGGAGTAGAATTTACTAGGTTTTTGGCTAAATCTGGGGTTGAACATAGAATTGAAACAACCTATCATCCCTAGACAAATGGACAAGCAGAAACGTCAAATAAGCAATTAAAAGGGATTATGCAGAAGATTGTTACAAAAGAAGGAAAGGATTGGGCCACAAAGCTTAATGGAGCATTATGGGCATATAGGACGGCATTCAAGATACCAATTGGCATGACACCATATCAATTTGTCTATGGGAAATCATGTCACCTGCCGGTGGAATTGGAACATAAGGCTTATTGGGCGATAAAGGAAATGAATTTGGATTTTGATGCCGCCAGCATGAAAAGGAAGATACAAATAAGTAAATTGGAAGAGATGCGATTGCGTGCATATAAAAATGCAGCAATATACAAGGAAAAGACAAAGAAGTGGTATGATAAGAAGCTTTTGAAAAAGGAATTCAAGGAAAGAGATCGGGTACTCCTATTTAATTCATGATTCAGATTATTTGGTAAAGGCAAACTACGAAGTAAATGGGAAGGGCCTTATCTTGTGAACACGGTGTTACCTTTGGGAGCTGTAATCATAATGGATGGCAATTGAAACAAGTACACGGTGAATGGACAATGTCTAAAGGTATATCTAGAACCCGACATATTTGAATTAAAATCTTTTGATGTGTACTTCACTGCTTAGTCCCCTTGGTGGTCGAGCTTAACGACGTAAAACAAAAGCCCTGTATGTGTTTTTGATTTTCGTGATTTTTCTATTTTTGATTGGGTAAATTAGTGTACCACGCCAATCGGCGCAATCCTGCACTGATCGGCGTGGCAGAATCTTTTTGGTTTTTGAGTCAGTTTTGGACCTTGCCTTGTTAAGACTCGTTGAATTCCGCAAATAAGAGATAAAGTCCTAGTCCAATTGGAAATCAAGGGATATAAACATGAGAGGGCAGCAACCACATGGGTCATCTCGCTTTACGTAGTCACCAGAACAAGACCCTAAGGGTAGAAGCAATGGAAGGCGACGCTTCGGGAAGCAACCAAGGCGGCGCCAATCGGCTTGGCGATGGATTTCCGCAGCTCTCTGCCGGTTGGCCTTGGGATGAAATAGACGAGGTGTTCACGCCAACACAACATGATCCTGTCATCTGGTCAAATCTGAGGAAGAAATTCATGAAGAAAAATGAAGCTGACGCATGGAACGCAGACAAGATGAAGATGGACAATGATCTTCGGCAGATGATAAAGAGAGTATTGGTGCACAAGGGAAAATCTATAGCACCTATTGAGAGTGAAGCTGTTTCTCAAAGGTACACCATGGAAGGCCTTCTTGATCTTGCTAAGCCCTTGTCATATGAACATTTCCTATCTTTCAAAAGAACAATGTCTAAGCAAGAGAAGGAGGAACTAGATGAAGAGAGCGCTCTGACAATCCATAAGTGCCGGATTTATAGCAAACATGATATTGCTACCAAGTATGAACTCAAGCTACAAGAGGAAGCCGAAGAAGCCATGAACCAGCTGGATGCGGAAAAGGATCTTCAGGCTAGAAAGGATGAAGCCTCTCCTAGGGTTCCTACCAATTGGGAGGGTGTAAGGATCATGACCATTGAGGTCACCCCGAGGTATGGAGTTTGGTTGATGCATTACAAACATGAAATGTGACTAATATCTACATGAGTGTTGTTCGTGTAGGAAACCCTTTCTATCTTATAATGATTGTCTATGGCATCCTTGGCGATTGATGACGATGACCACAAGCATGGAGGCTTGATGAGCTTGATGGAGTCCAAGGGTTGATGGAGGTGGATCAAAGTGGAGAACAAGCTATGGACCAAGTGTTTGGTACACTTGTCTAGTTGTTAGGCTTTGAGTCCATAGGAAAAACCGGACTATCAAGGGGGTCTAGGTCATTCTCTTAGGTCATGTCATGTCGGTGATGTGCAAGGTTGCTCAGTGAAATCACAAGCACTAGTTGACAGTGGAGAAGCCAAGGAGTTGTTCGGAGAAGTCGGGAAACAATGTCAAGCGAGGACAACAAGTTTCAGCTTCTGGACGTAGTGACCAGATAGAGGGGTCAGAGGTGACCGGACTGTATGGTCACTATGTGGAGTTTTCTAGGACTTAGCGCGAGGAGCAAGAACTCTGTCTAGAGGAAACTCCATATAAACCGGACGGTCCAGTCAGTAGGAGTGCAGGAATGGAAGAAAGGATGCAGTTTGCGGATCCTCCTGGAATAGAGAGAGAAAGTGGACCGGACGGTCCGGTCCAGTGACCGGACAGTCCAGTCAGTACAGATTCTTGCCTGGATAGGGGAGCCAATGGCTTGAGATCCATTACCAGAGTGACCGGACAGTCCGGTTAGGTAGTGATCGGACAGTCCGGTCAGTGTGTCCAGAAAGGCAGTTTTGTGGAGCAACGGCTAGTTTGAGGTTGGGAGCCTATATAACTTTGTTGCTGGGGTCTTGGAGACCTCTCTTGGCCAGTGGAATACCTGAGGATAATTGGTAAGGTCCAAGAGAAAAAGAGCAGAGCACTAGGAGAGGATATTGGATATCTTGAGAGTGCTAGTGAGAGTAACATGGAGTGATCTTGCACATCTAAGGCTAGGGTGTCCTTGAGGGTGTGATCTAGGTTGTTACTCTTGGTCTATGGTGAGACATAGACCGGTTAGGTGTCAATGATCGAGCCTACCGTGATTCGTTGTGAAGGCCATCACAAGTTTGTACACGGTTTGAGCCCATCGTTGGAAGGGGCATCAATAGTGAGCGCCCGTGCCGGCTCGGGGAGTACGGCAAGTTCTCGAGGGAGGCGAGCTTGTGCTTTATGCAGCGGTGATGCACACCGTGTCTTCACTCGAGGAGTGATTACGGGCTCGTGGGCGAGAACTCCACCTGGTGGTGGAAGGGACCGGGACTCTGGTGGGAGTGGTCCAACGAGGAGTAGGGGAAGGCGCCATCCTTTCGAGACCTCGGGAAAAAATCATGAGCCATCTCTTACTCTACTCCTTACTTTGATGCATTACCTTCCGCATTTACATACCGTGCTATTCATGCTTGTGTGCTTATCTTGCTCTAGTTGACTACCTTGTAGAATTGCATGAATAGGCCTCTTGCTTGCTAGTAGTGCTTGAGCTTCCGCATTTGATCACTAGCATGTATAGTAGTTGTTTTGGCTTGATTGCTATACTTGTATGTGTGGTACTACTCATGCTTGTTTGCACTAGTTCCTTGTCTTGTAGAATTGCATGAGTAGGCTCCTTTGCTAACCTGGTGTGTGCTTTCGCATTGTTTCTTTTCTAGCTTGCATAGAAGTTGTATTGCCTTGTGTGATCCACTAGTATGCATAGGTTGTCTTTCCTTTCATTGGATTACCTTGTTAGTGTGATCACCACTAGAATTGTTATTGGAGTTGATTGAGTGGTCGGTTTGAGAAATTGGTAAACTTGGTACATAGTGGTAGTTCCCAATTCACCCCCCCCCCTCGGTCACTACAATCCTTTCAGAGGGTTTTCAAGAAAACAAGATTCATAGGAACAGTTGCATCAAAGGTTGCAAGTGTTTCTTTTGTGCTAAAGATCTTCAACATAGGATTGAACTCCAATTGGTGGAAGATCCAACATTCATACCTAGAGATGTTTTATATGATGATGGCTATCACGCAGTTCCTGAAGGGAAGATGCCTAAGAAGATTAACGATGAGATTTTATGAAGGCAGCATAACAAGGTGATTCGTGAGCGTGATTTGGAATAGTTGGCTGAGTATATGAAGGAAACCGCCAGCTGCACCGATCGGCATGACACTGGAGCCGATCGGCACGACCTAAATATGGCTGAATTTATCGATCTAACAACCCACTAGAAAGAAGTGTAAGACTACATCAGAGATTCGAAGATTCACTGTACTATTGGGTAAGCCAATTCAAAAGTATTCCGAATAGGATAGCATACTTTGATTCATTATACTATTTGGAAACTTTGGAAAGTAGTGACCCAAGTATGTCTGGATATTTGGGTGATGATTCTGATATACAAAGAAGTTTTGGTAGTCCTAAGTTTGAAAATTGGGGAACACCCGCAGCATGCAGTGATGACCGGGCAGCAGGAACTTCAACAAGAGTTAATGGTAATGCAGAGGGAAGTGGAGGCAGTCGCAGTGGTGAAAGAACACCACCGCGCCGATCGGCTCAACCACTGCGTCGATCGACTTAGAGGAGTCTAAACAGTGTCTCTCCATACAGTGTTGAAAATCATAATCTGCAACCACCCATTTGCTGTCCTGTCTGCCAAAGGAATATTGAGCGCTTGTATCAAGACAGGGATCGTGCCTACAGGCATCAAAGGGATGTGGATCGGAGAATCAAAGATACAATCGAGATGAATGAAGCGGACTACACTTTTCTCATAAGGAATATAAGACGAATTTTTTGAATCTTGAACAGGCATGGTCTGCATGATTAGTGTGTTGAGTTTCTTCTCTTGCAATGAGGAGATTGCAAATTTTGAGTGTGGGGGAAGGGCTTTGCCATTAGTCATAGTTTTTAAGTATTTTTGAGTCTAGTTCCTTGCTTGTTTCTCTTATTAGTGTTTATTTAAGTTTATGTGTGTGCTTAAGAGAGTCATGAGTAATGTTGAGAGTTGCTTCAAAGTCTTTTATGTAGTTTGAATCATTGCATTGTCTTCAATAAAGTTAGTGTCGATTGTCAAATTGAAAGTGCCCCATACTATTTATCTTGTCTTTTTGATGATCGATAGGTTGAGTACTTGAATTAGTTGGTTACCACTTAACTTTTGAGCTTTGTATTTGTGAAAATTTCTTTTAACTCATCATAAGCTAAAAGCAAAAGCAAGGTTTAAATATGCCTACATAGCCGAGTCAATGAGAGCAAGCTACACATTTGAACTAATTGGATTGTAAGTAACTTTGTCAACTTGTTGCTCATGATTTCGACCAAGTTAGGAAAGGATGATCTATTTGTTTATCTCTGTATTTCTAGCCATTCTTATCCATTTAAATTCCTTGCTATCATGGAGCCCATACATCTTTGTTTCTCCCTCCTCCTTGATACAACCTATATTCTCAATAAAAGGGAATTCAGAAAATTTCCACTACTGGTACAAGACAGAAATTGCTGATTATTTTGGGAGTAGAAAAAGAGTGAAAGAAAAGAAGACCGTGCCAACCAGTGCAGTGTTGCGCCGATTGGCGCCGTTGCAAAAAGAGATAAAGAGAAAAAGTATTTCCTGAGAGGCAATAAGGTCATCAAAGAGAGCAGCTTTCTGATTATTTCTGATTCTTTGCCATTGTTCTCATTGAAACATTTTCCTATGATTCCTCTTCTCCATTAAAATTCTTTTCCAAAAAAATCCTTTCTTAGTAGGCATGATTGAGCACAATGTTGACATGGTTAACCTTATAGTTTAATTTAGTTATATAGCCCTCCAAGATCCACATATAATACTTGATTAGATAGGAGAGGGAAGGAAATACACTTGAGAGATTTAGAGAAGACCAAATGCTTGATGTTTGATGCTAAAGATGAGTTGAAGAGAACTAAAATTGTTTCTGAAAAGGTTTTGTGGTGATACAATTAAGTTCAAGTATGAGATGCCGATTGGTTAAAAAGAAGATGAGAGAAAAATCTTTATGGTGGAATAACAAGTAAGAATAATGATTGAGATTGATTCCATGAAATATGATGTGAAGATTCTTGCTACATATTTGATTTTGTATTGCTCGAGGACTAGCAATGATTTGAGTGTGGGGGAACTATTGGTGGTTTCTAGCTACCCACTTTATCTACCAAAAAGGGATGTTTTGCGTCTTAATTTGGTGTTTTAGACTAACACTTAACCCCATATTTGCATATATTTGTAGTTGTTCTATTTTGGATGTAATCGTAGAAAACAGGTGTAAAATAGGGCAATTATGGATAAAGGACTAAAGAGCAACGAAGATGGGCCAAATACTTGGCCACGTCGATCGGCTCCAATGCCACGCCGATCGGCGCAGGAGGAAAAGATGACGAAGACAAGTCCAAGTTTGGGAAAGACGAAGGCCCAACCCAATATAAGTCAGAGTCGGTGGAAGTTGACCTAATCCCGTCGAGTATAAAAGAAAGATAACTATCAAGAGCCAAGGGGGCAACAGGGAGACGACAATCGCCATATTGAGTTGTTAGAACTAGGGTTCCAGGATATTGGCGGTGGCGGTTGGTCAACACCGACGAGAACCACCAGAAGGGAGGTCACGCCGATCAGCACGACGCTTACGTCGATCGGCTCATGCGCGTTCTAGCTATTTCTTATCCCTCTGCTATGTTTAGCGGGAGGATGAGCAAGTAGTCTCATATTCTCTTCTCTGATATGGGGATCTGGTCATGTAACTCTTATACTCATTAATTCTCTCTTGATGAATTTAATCTATGTGATGAACTTGATTGCGCATCTATTTATCCCCTTCCATTAGTGTGTAGGCCAATACACTTCTGCCCATTGCATAGTGCAAGAAACTAGTGGGGAGCTAATAACTTCTATAGTGACAGCCGGGGCGAACGAGACCACCATGTCTTGTAGAATATTAAGGTCATCACTCGAGTTGATAAGAATAGGGTTACATGCTAGTGAACCAATCCTAAGGAGAGAATCCTTCATTATCCTGTTACATCTCCAATAACATTCATCCACCACTCTCCTACCGTCACCATTCACACCAACCCAACCATTGCAATCTGTTAGTTACCCTTTAATAGTAATAGTTTTGCTCATTCCCTATGAATTCGATAACCTTGGAATACTCTAAAGAAAAAAGAGCTATAATTGTACACCGTCCTCTTGCGGTATATTAGTGGGTGTGTAACTACGACCAACATCCTCTAGCAAAGACCATAAAAGAAACGTGTCCAGCGACAAATTTACTCATGATTATTGTAGATGAAATGTGTTTTAGCAAATAACCATCATTGAAGAGTGATTTCTAGCAAAACCAGAATTGAGGAGTGCTCTACAGAAAATACCATCATCGAAGAGTCATTTGTAGCAATTTTTTCCTAGTAACCAATGGACATGGCATGTGTATTTCAAGATCCGTGGTGGGATTCGTTTCTTGGGGTCTAAATTTTAGAGGGGTCACATCAATCATTCGAACGCCAAAATACGATGATTAAATATAAAACTAATTATATAGTTGAATGTGCATTTGCATGACAATTCTATTAAGACTAGCAAAGTGTCCGTGCGTTATCATGGGCTTTAACATTTCACACTATAAATTAATGGTTTTTAAATTATTATAACAATGTCTCAATTGGAAATGAGATATTGTTATGTCGTCATAGATAGGCTTAGAACATCCAATCTCCTTTACAACATCCTCCAGTATCATGATTGCCTCACTATATATGTTTACCTTACCGGATACATATTGTATAAATTATTGTGAGCAAAGGAATTACAAAAATAGCAAATTAATGAATGCTTGTGTTAAATATAATTTTATGCCCTCTTGAAGAAGTTTTGTGCGGCACTGATCTCTATTCTCCCTTCTAGCGCTGCCTCTGGTTCGAGCTCACCGAGATCTATCCTAACTCCATCCTCTTGCTTGTCCTAGGGCCCACACCAACGATGGCGGGCTCGCAGCCTGTTGTGTGCTGGCTGTCAGCGACATATTCCTCCGTCGATGACATATTCCTCCCTGCAGCACCAATGACGACCTCACCTAAATTAATAGGCCAAATTTTCTAGGAGACACTCTTTAAAGTTGGCATTTGCTAGAGAACACTACTCAATGTCTTATTTGCTCTAGGACACTACTAAACTATGACAATTGACTAAAAGACACTCTAATCATTGGATTATGACTTTTCTTGTATGAAGGTGAGAGAATCCTTTACAAATGATCAAAATATCCTTATAACAATTTTAACATATCTGATCATATAATTAATATTTCTATTAACTATATATTTATTAAAATTTTTACAAAGAGTATTATTATTTTTCGTAAAATCTACTAATCATGTGTCTTAAAATTTGACCATTTGAAGTCGTTTACAAAAATCTATTGAGCATTACTTCAAAATATCAATATTTTTCATAAAAATCTATGAAGCATTATTATCTTTTACAAATAGTATCAATATTGTGCATAAATTCATTAATCAGATGTCTTAAAAATTGACCACCTATATTTATTTATAAAAATCTATTAAGCATTATTAATCATTTTAAAATATGATTTATAGACTTTTTGTAAAAAATATTAATATTGTCTTTTAAAAAAGTTAATAAATATATAACTAATAAAAAATATTGATATGATCAGATATGTCAAAATTGTTGTAAGGGTATTTTGATCATTTATAAAATATTCTCTCTCCTCTATATAAGAAAAGTCATATAATCCAATGATTAGAGTGTCTAATAGCCAATTGTCATAATTTAATAGTGTCCTAGAACAAATAGGACATTGAATAGTGTCCCCTAGCAAATGCCAACTTTGAAGAGTGTCCCCTAGGAAATTTGGCCTTTAATTAACTCTATCTATACTATAAAAATTAAACTTTGATCCATCTAAATAAAATTAGTGATCTATGTACCCAACAAATCTAGGTCTTTGATTCCACTCCTCTTTTGATAATAGCCCTCTAATCAAATTTGGACCCATCGCCAGGTATGATATGACAAACTCCTACATAAAAAAGCCCCCTTGTCTGCCTCTTTTTCCTCTGTTTTTTTCACCCAACCAAAAATACCGTTTGGTTTCTGCCTGAGGCAGCATGCTTGTGCCAGCCAGGCGAACAAAATCGAATGGCTGGCGTTGCTGCCTGGCTCAGGCAAAATACTAAGGACTCGATCCAAATACTGCCAAATCCTACGATTGCGGCCTCTAGGACCGCGTTCTTCCCTTTCCATCACCGCTTCCCCCCAACCCACACGTTTCTCCATCAATCTCACACGCGATTCTCGCCACCCTAGTAACACCTCCCCACCCTATATAAATAGAGGTTCACGGCCGATTGAGGGTATCCAATCGATCAAAAACACTTTTACCTTTTTACTTTCAAACCCTAATCTTTTCCAAACCCTAATCGATGTTCTTCTCTCGTCCCGGTGGCGTGTGAAGACGTCCTAGCTGGCCTGCCGACGCTAGGACAACCCAAGGTGCGCCAGCCCTGATGGGGTCCCTCCCGGGCAGGCAATCGTTGTTTTTTGCGGTGATATTTTCTTTCAAGGCGGTCTAACCGGCTTCCAAAGGCGATCTGACTGGGTTGCGCAGGCGGCGACACTAGGTGCTGGATTTTTCTGTTCAAGGCGGTCTGACCGGCTTTCCAGGGCGGTCTGATTGGGTTGTGCAAACAATGGCAAGGTGTTGGTTCTGCGCATTCGCACAGGAGCGTGCTCGTGTTTGGTGTCACTGTTTGGCGTCAACACACTTTTGGTGACTTCGCTGGGGATGAAAATTCAGGCCATCTAAAGGCCGAATCATTCTTCTCTTTTTATGGTGTTTGAGTTTAGTACTGAAAACATTATCAAGATGAACTTTGAGAAGATTCCAAAGGACGCGCACAAGGCGTTCGAGGAGAGACAAAAAGCTGCTAAGGAGGCACGGTAGGCGAAGGAGCATGAAGAATTCATGGCGTGCTACTCGAAGGATCGGCAGGGTGTGGTCTCACAGGTAAAGGACTTTGTCCAACCGGACATCAACATCAGCCCTAAGGTAAATAATACATCTCCTGTCTCTGCTGAAGATGTCCTTAATATTATTAATGAGCAGATGAAGTACACCAATGATCATATGCAATATGTCATAGAAAATCACATTAGTAAAATTTTTAAAGACATGAATGTTGCTTCTTGTTCTACTGCTCCTCCTGGTACTTATGCTCGATCATCGGCCGCTACTACTAGTTAGAATGATCCACAATATGGCATGCTGTTGAATTATTTTGCTGGTCAAACACCTCCTATAAATTCTATTGCATCTGGTCAACTAGAGGGTACTTCAGTAGTGAGTCCACCAATGGTTGACCCTATTTCTAATGTGCCTAGTTCGGCTAGTGCGGGCCAAACTAGCGAAACTGCATGCCCTAATTTGTCTAATTCTTTTGTCCCTATTGGTCATAGCAATACTCCTGGAATTTTGAATGTCTATAATCCTAATAGGCCTAGACACAAGACAATAGAAGAAGTAATCACCAATATGAAGGAAGATATGAATAGGCAATTTAGGGAAAAATTTGGCATAGATTTTCAAACTAGATCCCGAGTATATATCAAAAGTCGTACCCAGCATATTTTCATTCGGTTTCTTATCCTCAAGGTTGGCGTGTTCCTGATTTTATTAAATTTACCGGTGAGGATGGTAGAACTACATGGGAACATGTTAGTCAATTTTTAGCTCAGCTTGGGGAGGCTAGTTCGGTTGATGCATTGAAAGTTCATTTATTTTCTGTATCATTGACCAGTACTACGTTTTCTTGGTTTACTTCATTACCCCCTAATTCTATTAATTCATGGGAGAAAATGGAATGTAAATTTCATGGTCACTTCTATAGTGCTGATAGCGAGATGAGGTTGGTAGACTTAGCATCGGTTAGGCAACACCGAGATGAATCGGTGCATGGTTATGTTAAGAGATTTAGAGATGTAAAAAAACCAAAGTTTTAATCTAACCTTATCCAAAAGGGATTTAGCTGATTTGGCTTTTAAGGGATTACCATCTCATATTAAGGATAGATTAGATAATAGTACCTTTTTGACCCTTGCACAATTACAGCAAAAAGCTTTGGGTCAAGAGAATCAAAGTAAAGATACTAAGGATGGTTATAAAACAAATTGTTATAATGTAAATTATGTAGGCAATGATTCGGATAGTTCTAGTTCTTGTGATGAGCTTGGTGAAATATGCATCGCTGAATTTGTTTAGCCAAAACAAGCTAAGTCCTATTCTTGTGATGCTCTTAAGCCGATTAATAAAAATCGGCCAGGAGAAGTTAAATTCGCTTTTGATGTGGCCAAATGTGATAAAATTTTTGATGAATTGCATAAAAATGGCTACATTAAGATTACTCATGTTATACCGCCGGTTGATGAAATAAAACGGTGAGCTTATTGTAAATGGCATGGTTCTTATTCTCATGCAACTAATGATTGCAATGTTTTCCATCGACAGGTCCAATTGTCTATTAATGATGGATGATTGAGTCTTAAAGAAATGCAGATAGACAAGAATCCTTTTCCTGTTAACACTATTGATTTGCAGGGGTCCAAGATATTAATCCGACCGGAACAGGCTGATACAACGAAGGGGAATAATGTGATTCTTGGAGAAAAAAGGACATTTACAGCTGAAGATGAAATCTTGTCTCACGAAGTGGTGGTGGAGAAAAAATTAGATGGGAAGGAGTCTTTGAAGATCACAGTGAAGAATTCATCACTTGGGGGACAAGATAAAGAGCATTTGAAGGGTGCAAGAAAAAGACCGGTTTCAAAAATTAGTCAAGTCAGTTTACAGCACAAGGTGGTCAGACCGGGTGTGAAAGGAGGCCAGACCGGGTTTGATTATTCTAGTCAGTACAAAACTTTTAAACCCAAGAATCCTGAGATGCATCGATGGAAAACTCAAATGGATGTTCTGCAGAAAAGAAAGACACAGTTTAAACCTACCTTTGATCATTTGTTGAAAAAGTATGAAAGGCAAGCGGCCGTTTCAAGAGATTGGCCAATAGAGAGACGTCCAAGACCAACGTGTGAAGTGGAAAAGGTTGAGAAGGTTCAGAAGGAAATTGCGATTCCTGTTTATGAAGCACAATCAAGCATGCCCACAGGAGGTCCTATTTATCCTACATACCCTCCTCCTCCCATGCCTTGGGGTCCTGCTTTCCCTGTTTTTCCTCAGCCCGTGTGGAATCCATTTTATGGTATGTGGATGCCACCACATCCTCCAATGCAATTTCCAACTTTTCATTCAGAATGGGAGATGCCTCAGAAATATATTTTTGAAAGATTGACACAGCCAGCGCACAACCAATAGGGGTCAGGCTCATCTGGTTCACAGATTGCAAGAACTGGGGGGCAGTCAGGACGGTCAGACCGCCTAGCACAGGGGGTCAGACCTCCTTGCACAGGAGGTCAGACCGGGTCGCATAGATACTAAAACTATTTCTGGAGGAAATTGTATTAAAGGGAAGAAACCTATTGAACCAGAGGTTGTTGAGACAGAGAAGGCTACTACTATGGGAGTGATCAAGATTGGCAGCAACGATGTAGTAATAGGTGATGGTGTTAAAGGTCCAATTACTATCAACAGCTCTGCATGTCCTCAGGTTGGGATTGAGCCCAAGCCGTTTGCCCCTTCTGCTAAAGATCACGAAGCTAGCACCAGCAGGGATTCTAAATATACTCAGCCTCGATGGTGACCTAGTGGAATTACTCGCACTCAGAAGAGAGAGTTGCAGCAGCTAAGGATTCAGGAAAAATGACAGCGTGAGTTGGATGAGCAGCGAGATGCCTTCTTCAACAAAATTCACCCAATGAAGCAATGGAAGCTCAAGGTGCAAACCGAAGCTCCTAAAGAGGTTATGGTTGTTGCAGGAAAAGATGTAGAGATGACCGAAGCAACAGAAATGGGAAAAGCCACTGATACAGAACTGGGGCGGTCAGACCGGCCTAAGGAGGTGGCTAGGCCGGGTGACAGTGCAGCAGCACCGAGGCGGTCAGACCGGCTTGAAGAGGCGGCCAGGCCGGATTTCAGTAAGCCAGGGCGGTCAGACCGGCTTGAGGAGGAGACCAGTTCGGGTTCTAGTGCGGTGACACCAAGGTGGTCAGACCGACCCAACAAGGCGGTCAGACCAGGTTCTATAGTGGGATCTGTGGCAGTTTTTGATTCTTTTGTAAAGTTGGTTACTCCTCCCGTAGACTCTGATCTAGAAGGCATGGAAGAAGAGCTGGTGGATTATGAACCTTCACCTGAACGAGAAAACATGGAGGTAAATGTAGTTTATTTAAATTCCATTGATTATTCTCTTACTGATGAGGAAACGGATAGCCAAATGATTTTTGGCCCAAGGGATGCTACATTCAAGAAGCCTCAAGATTCAGAGAACCACCTGAAGCCATTGTATATCAGAGGGCATTTGAGTGGGAAGCAAATTTCTAGGATGCACGTAGATGGTGGTGCTATTATCAATGTGATGCCTTATTCTACGTTCAAAAATTTGGGTGTCCATGATGATGAGCTTGTGAAGACAAACATGACCATCAATGGTGTCGGTGGTGGCGATCCTATTGGAGCCAAAGGAGTTTCTTCTATGGAGCTAAACATTGGAACTAAAACTTTGGTGATGGCTTTCTTTGTTGCTGATATTCCAGGTAATTATAGTGTTAATTTGGGAAGAGATCGGATTCATGCGAACCGTTGTGTTCCTTCTACTTTGCATCAATTTTTGATCTAGTGGGTAGGAGATGATATTGAAGTGATTTATGCGGATGCGTCGGCTTGTGTTGCTATGGCCGATTCTCCTATTTGGGCTCATGAGAATGTCAAGTGTCTAATGAGCTTAGATATTTTAGATTGTGATTTTCTTAGTGTGTCCAAAGATGGCTTTGTACCTGTTCATGTAAAGCCGATTGAAAGTCGGCTGAACCACACTTGTATCATAGATGGATCCTAATGTAGAATGGTTACAGAAGAGGGTGGAGCACCATCGGTCTAAAGCGAACGATGTGTGTGAAGCTATTGAGGATTTTGAAGAATTAGATAAATTAGGACAAGGGTTTACATTGGCTGATCCATTAGAGGAAGTTGATATAGGGGATGGTTGTTTACCAAGGCCGACATTTGCAAACAAGAATTTAGAAGATAGCTATAAAGTTGAGTTAGAAAAGTTGTTAAAACAGTATGTTGATTGTTTTGCATGGAATTATAATGAAATGCCGGGTTTAAGCCGAGGGTTAGTTGAGCATCGGCTGCCAATTAAAGAAGGATTCAGACCGTATAAGCAATATATGAGGCGCTACAATCCTAAAATTTATGACCGGGTTAAAGAAGAAGTTAATCGGTTATTGGAAGCAAATTTTATAAGACCTTGCAGGTATGCTGAATGGATTTCTAAATTGAGCCGGTGGAGAAAAAAGGTACTGGTAAGATAAGAGTTTGCATCAATTTTAGAAATCTAAATAGAGCTACTCATAAAGATGAATATCCTATGCCTATAGCCAATATGCTTATTAATGATGCTTCTGGACATAAATTTATTAGTTTTCTTGATGGTAATGCTAGATATAACCAAATTTTTACGGCCGAAGAGGATATATACAAAATGGCCTTTAGATGTCTAGGTTTTGTTGGTTTATTTTAGCGGGTAGTCATGACTTTTGGTTTGAAAATTGCTGGAGCTACTTATCAAAGAGCTATGAATTTGATTTTCCATTTTCTGCTTGGTATTATTGTTGAGGTCCATATTGATGATATTGTTGTTAAATCGGCTGGTTTAAGTTCCATTTGGCCGATTTGCGTCTTTCTTTTGAGAAAATGCGTTGATATGGACTTAAGATGAATCCTCTCAAATGTGCTTTTGGTGTATCGGCTGGAAATTCTTGGGTTTTATTATTCATGAGAATGGTGTGGAAATAGATCCTAGGCGCATAGAATCTATAAGAAAGGTCAAGGCTCCTACATGCAAAGAAAGAGCTGACAAGTTTTCTTGGCAAGGTGAATTATTTGAGAAGATTTATATCTAACTTGTCGGGAAAAGTTAGTGCTTTTACTCCTATTCTTCGGCTAAAAAATGAAGATGAATTCACTTGTGGGACAGAACAGCAAGCGGCTTTTGAGGAAATTAAAAAATATTTCTCACAACCGCCGGTACTTAAAGATCCTAGAAGTGGGGATTCTTTTCGGTTGTATATTGCTGCAGAAGATAAAGTTATTGGTGCTGTTTTGACTCAAGAAACTGAAAGGAAAGAATATGTTATCACATATATTAGCCGAAGGTTGTTGGATGCTGAAACAAGGTACACTTTTATTGAAAAACTATGTTTCTCATTATAGTATGCTTGTACTAAGTTGAGGCACTATTTACTAGCTAGTAGATGTATGATAGTTTGTCAAGCCGATGTTATTAGACATATGTTGCATAAATCAATCTTGAGTGGTAGACTTGGAAAATGGGCTTATAGCTTGGTTGAGTATGATCTGGTTTAAGAGTCATTAAAAGTTATAAAAGGTCAAGTTGCTACTGATTTTATTGTCGAACATCAGATTGATGTAGAGAGTGATTTAGGTGTTAATTTCATATCTTTGACACCATGGAGATTGTATTTTGATGGATCGGCTTGTAGTGAAGGTCAAGGTGTTGGTGTAGTTTTGGTTTCTCCTCATAATTCTTATTTTGAGATGTCTAGCCGATTAGATTACTATTGTACCAACAATCAAGCCGAATATGAAGCTCTCATGTTCGGTTTAGACATTTTAAATTCTATGGGTGCTAAGTGTGTTCAAGCTTTTGGAGATTCATTGTTAGTGGTCTAGCAAGTTTCTAGAGTCTATCAATGTTTACATGGGACATTAAATGCTTATCTTGAAAAGTGTCGAGATATCATCTTTAGCTTTGATGAATTTTCTATACATCATATCTATAGACATGATAATTGTAGAGCTAATGATTTGGCACAGAGAGCATCTGGTTATGATATCAACAAAAAGAATTTCAGTATTAGAGAAGAACTGGTGTTTTCAAACTTTTATATTAGTACAGATGGAGTATTTTGGGTCACTAAACCCGGTCTGACCGGGTTGCAAGGCGGCCAGACTGGCCCTAGTGAATCTAGCCTGGAAGATATACCAGGTGGTCAGACCGGCCGGATATGCGGTCAGACCGCCTTGACAGGGAAAAATTTTGGTTCGGCCGGAAATCAAGAGGTCGGACATTTTGATTAGAGAAAGCGTATTATTGATTATTTACAGGATCCAGATCAGAAAGTTGAGAAGAAAATTCGGCGCTTTGCACTCAAATTTGTGTTGATAGATGGTGAATTATATCATCGAACTGCCGATGATTTGCTTTTGAAGTGTTTGGATGATGATCAAGCTATGATTGCTATGGGAGAGGTTCATGAAGGCATTTGTGGTACACATCAATCGGCTCCTAAGATGAAGTGGTTATTGAGACGGGCTGGTTTCTATTGGCCTAGCATGATTGCCGATTGTTTTCGCTATTATAAGGGTTGTGAAGAATGTCAGAAGTTCGGTAATATTCAGACGGTTCTAGCTGCTATGTTAAATCCTATTATCAAACCATGGCCTTTCCGAGGATGGGGTTAGACTTTATTGGAGAAATTCATCCTTCTTCATCAAAAGGACATCGCTTCATGTTGGTGGCTACTGATTACTTTACAAAGTGGACCGAAGCTATGCCTCTAAAAAATATGACACATAAAGAGGTAATTGATTTTATTACTGAGCATATTATTCATAGATTCGGTATTCCTCAAACTTTAACTACCAATCAAGGGACTTCATTTGTGTCTTCGATATTCCTCAAACTTTAACTACCAATCAAGGGACTTCATTTGTGTCTAATCAAGTAAAGGAGTTTGCTGAATCATTCAAGATAAAATTGCTCAATTCGTGTGACACCCCAGGTGTCTCACTTCTTACTTAGCATGAATTGCCTAAAATTCTAACTCAAGTAAAGAGCATGAAAGAATGAGAGTAAGTTAAAATTTTGATTTCCCAAAGCTAGAATAAATCCCTACAAGCCAAATTTGAGGCAAATAAAACTTTCTATAAAATATAAGTCAAATAATTACTTGAGAATTATGAAAATAATAAAATAGAATTTTGGGCCAAAAATCAGAATTTTATTCTATTAAAAAACCCATCAAAGAAATAAATTAAACCTAGAAATGATTTAACTTTAGTTATTAATTCCAATTAAATAAATTGTTTTCTAGCCAGTTAGACTTCACTAATAAATTGTCCTTATTCTGAAAAGCCCAAATATACATATTTTATTCTATTTGGATGCTTGTAGCAT
Source organism: Eleusine coracana subsp. coracana (assembly GCA_032690845.1). Taxonomy (NCBI): domain Eukaryota; kingdom Viridiplantae; phylum Streptophyta; class Magnoliopsida; order Poales; family Poaceae; genus Eleusine; species Eleusine coracana. The sequence goes on from CM064418.1 coordinate 38,480,996, forward strand.
TGGGAAATCAATATAAACTGAAAGGGACCTTCCTGCAAAAACTTTTCAAAAGTGGAGGGCCCTCTACAATTTTTCCCTGTCATCTTCCTCCCGTCGCCTCCCCCGCGCGCGCGCCCGCACGATTCACCTGCGCGCCTGCCGCCCTCGGGACTCGCTATCGCACTCCTGTGCGCCCTCACTTGCTGCCGCATTGCCCTGCTGCCGTCCAGCCGCTAGTCGTCGCTGCCTCGCGTTGCCTTTCCCCTGCATGAGGCCAACACCCCTGCCGCCATGGCTGCTGCGGCTGCCCTTGATTCCCGATGCCCGATAGCTTCCCGCCCTCCGACCGCAGGCAAGCCACTCGTGATGGCCCCATCGCGTCACCACCGCCCGCTCGGTCATCCGCACGCCGCTAGGCGCCGCTATCCCGTGTCCCTTTTTCCTTTCCCTGAGGTCGACGTGACCTGGCCGCGCCCGTGCCTCTCGACGGTGGCTGCCGCTGCTCTTTCCTGCTGCCTAGGAACTCACAGCTGCACTAGCACGTGCACAGCACACCGCATCACATCACCGAGCTCCCCTCTACTCCCTTTGTCATGGCACACCGCTAAACGCCACTGCGAAGAGTTACTTTTACTCTACCCAACTCCGACTGACCCCCTGCACAGCTCGGCCTGGTTCTTCACGCTCAACGGCTCCCGCCGGTCCGACAACCCTTAAACCGACGCGCCAGCTCCTCGCATAGTCAGGCCACTCCTCCCCAGCCCTCTTGGCCTATAAATTCCCCCCCCCCCTCTGCTCTTCTTCCATGTTCACTGTCCCGCCATTACTGCCTCGAGCTCGAGCTCGACCGCCACCGTTCCACTGCCTCCCGAACCAAACCGAGAGCATCAACACACGCGCCTACTCCCCCTCTACCTCCTCACACACCAGCTTGGCCAAATTTGTGCGCGCATGGGTTGAATCGAAGAAAAGCCAAAGGCGATCCCCTCCGGTGACTCCCTCTGCTGCTGGCCAAAATTCACTATGCCCGGTGAGCCTCCCCGCCTCATTCCTCTTCACGCGCAAGCGCAAACATTCCACGCACCTCCCTGACCCCTTATTTCTCTGCTTCCTCCACTAGAGTCGCCAACAATCCCTTTTCCCCGGCTCTGATCGATCGCCGCCATCCACCGAGCCACCCCGCCAATGAGCCCTATGCTCTGGCCCTTCTTGACAAGTGCCATCATGATGCAGGTCTTCCCCTCGCCCCCGTGAAGCTCCAGGCAAAGACAGAGCCCCCTTTCCCATCGTGTGGCAAAAAACGCGACGCCGTCGAACTTTTGCTTCCGCCGTCGCTCGTCGTTGACCCATCTTCGGTGAGTGTCCCACCTTGCGATTTCCCCCTCTGGCCTCACCTTGACGTTCTAAGCATAACCATGCTATCACGGTGAGCTTTTGCCGCTCGACGCGCCCAGCGGCGAGTCCTCCGGCAGGCCCCGGCCGCGAGCTGCCTCGCTCAGGCACAGCTGAGCTGGCGCTGACTAGCAGCCACCAGGCACCTACTGGCTGCCTATGTGGCGCACACGTGGCGCTGACGTGTTATTGTTTAAAACTAAAAATCCCTGGAAATTACAGAGAGATGCTGAAAACTTCTAAAAAGCATAGTAAATTCATTTCAAGTCCAAATGACCTCAAACCAATTTTGCTAGTTTCATACTGTGCTTTATTTTATTAGAATGATAGTCAACTGTCTCTGCCCTTATATTTCGATAATTTAAATAACATATGTAAACACTAATTAATTCATTATTAATATTTTAAGTGCTAATTAATTGCAATCATTTGCATGCACTGTTATTTCATGGTAATACACCACCATGAATTTTGGTTAAGTTAATTCTGCAGTATGTAATACTCTATTAATTATTTAATATTTTAACTTGAATAAATGATAGTAAATAGAATAATAATATCTAGAGGTTGTAACTTGGTAAAAATGCAATTCATATATATCCCAGTTCATGATAAATCACTCATGTCCAAAACCAATGGTTTATTGTTTTAATTGCTTATTTGTTCCTAAAACTATAATAATCCTAATTAACTAATTAACACACATAAGATGGTGAAACTCTAATTTGTTTCTTTGAAGCATATGGCTTGGAGAACTTGTTAATAAGTTGTTAGCACCAAAACACTAATGCAATATACATCCATCATATCATTGCATGTGATGGTGTTGCGATAATATCGTTAAATCCATTGTTCATCAATAGGTAACGATACCCAGGAGCAGGACCCCGACGTCTAGCAAGACCAAGAGCCTGAAGAGCAGGAGACTGTAGTTGCTAACACTAGCGTGGATCCAGGCAAGCCCCGGCTTGCATTTGCCTTTTTAAAAGTTTTGCTAGTTTATATCATTACTAGTGTCTATGTTTATATTGTAGCATTAGATCATAGGAGTTGATTGGAACCCACCTTGCATGTTACCCCAAATGATCGATGTTGCTATTAATAGAACTTGGTAGGCTTCGTACTGAACTGCTATGCTTAGTAATTAATAGTTTCAATATAAATTATTACTATGGAATAGACTTGATCACTAAATTTGAACTTATAAAAGAAGTTTACTTTTGATGTATAGTCGGGTAGGGAATTATGCATGAATAGGTTGCAGCCACACATGGGTGTTGACTATGGTAGCCCTGCCTTGCCCACCCTAGGACCCGTCCGTGGTCGGCCCCTTGGTTAACTATTGAACAGTACCAAATGCATGCTAGTTTATAGGCACTAGTAAACCGACGTAGCATTAAAGGTCACTTGCATTAACGACGGTTAAGGTGCGTTGGTCGTTGACCCTTCTGCTGCTGGAGTGGGCTGTTCATACCGCGAAGTACTGTTGATAGAACGGCATGCCCACTCGACGTCACCACACCCGGTCTGAGGTGTGGGTGCTTTTCTTGCGAAAGGTTGTCGTATACGAGATTAATTGGTGCGTATGCATCGTGTATTTTAGGTTTTCCCAGCTGGTGTAAATCAATTACAATTGTTGTCCCTCGCAGTAATGAGTACCACTTGGTCACTAAGTCGTCATGTAGTTGCACATGATATGATGGATATGGACTTATGATGGTTATTGCTGATTATTATTATTGCTCTATTATTGTACTTACTTTATATACTGTTTTATTACTTTATGATGCTTCACTAAAGTTACATTTCCGCTCTACCCAATTAAATTGAGAAATATAACTTGATAGAACTAATAGGTTGCTTAGTGCGAGTCCTTTTCAAATAAGCCACCTATTAGAGCCATTGCATGTCTACGTTTTTCACGGGTAAGTCTTGCTGAGTAATTAGTACTCAGGCTTTGTGCCTCTGTGGTTTTCAGGTTCTAAAGAGATAGAATTACCTATAGATGTGTTGCCTTGAGACGTGCAGGTCCCTGAGGGTTGGACTGCCCACTAGGAGTCTGACCTGCCGCCGCCGTGACTGTTGTGTGCTGCTAGAGTGATGGTTCCTCGAGCATGAATCATCACTATGTTGTATCATCGAGCTCGTAGATCTTATTGTTATTTTGCTTCGCTGTTTTGAAACCTCATGAACTTGTATTTCCACTGTACTTTGATGTAATAATTAAACTTAAATATTGGATCATTGTTGTATTATCAAGTGTCTACGTTATCAGCACCTTCGGGACCTCGATCCTGCGGGAAGGGGTGCCTCAATTTGTCTCCATATTATGCTCAGGCCAATGGCCAAGCCGAGTCTAGTAATAAAACTTTGATCAGGCTCATTAAGAAGAAAATTGAAGAAAATCCTAGAAGGTGGCATGAAGTATTATCCAAGGCATTGTGGGCTCATCGCATATCTAGACATGGTGCTACTAAAGTTACACCTTTTGAGCTTGTTTATGGACAAGAAGCCGTTTTACCAGTAGAGGTAAATCTGGCTGCATATAGACTTGCTAAGAAAAATGAGTTGGAGGCCGCTGATTATTATAATCTGATGATGGATAATATTGATGAGGTCACTGACAAAAGGTTGCAAGCATTACGGGAAATTGAAAGAGACAAACTCCGGGTTGCTAGAGCATACAATAAAAAAGGTGAAGTTGAAGTCATTCCAAGTAGGAGATTTGGTTTGGAAGACAATTTTGCCGGTTGGGACCAAAGATTGGATGTTTGGAAAATGGTCTCCAAGTTGGGAAGGACTGTATAAGATTGTGAAGGTGATAATTGGGAATTCATATATGTTGGAAACTTTACAAGGTGATCGTCTTCCTAGGGCTATCAACGGTAGGTATCTTGAAAAATTTTACCCAAATGTTTGGCAGGATGCTTGAGTAGGACATGGTCGATATGTTTGAGATATTGCCATTCGAACAAAAATGGCCGGTGTTTTGACATCACCCTTAGCAATTTTGAGTCTATAATGTTTTTTTAGTGTGCAAAACTTACTAAAAAATAGGGGGACATATGTTGACACTCAAAATTGGACAGAGATGCGGCTGGGCCGGGTTAGCAGGGCGGTCAGGCCGGGTTAGGCACAACAGCCAGCTCAGGACGGTCTGACCGGGTTGCCAAGGCGGTCAGACCAGGTTATACAGAGTCCTACTCGGTTTCTGGCATTGTTATGGAAGATTGCAGATTTTATGAATCCTAATATGATGAGACCCCCTCCCCCACCCTATATAAACAGAGGGTCACGGCCGATTGAGGGTATCCACTCGATCAAAAACACTTTTACCATTTTTACTTTCAAATGGTAATATTTTCCAAACCCTAATTGTTGTTCTTCTCTCGTCCCTGCGGCATGTGAAGACGTCCTAGCTGACCTGCCTATGCCAGGGCAACCCAAGGTGCGCCAGCCCTGACGGGGTCCCTCCCGAGTAGGCGTTTGTTGGTTTTTGCGGTGATATTTTCTTTCAAGGCGGTCTGACACGAGGTGCCAGATTTTTTTGGTTCAAGGCGGTCTGACCGGCTTTCCAGGCCGGTCTGATCGGGTTGTGTAGACGACGGCAAGGTGTTGGTTCTGCGCATTCTCACAGGAGCGTGCTCGTGTTTGGTGTCACTGTTTGGCGTCAATAGTACAGCTTGTGTTAATACTGCATTTTCATTGGTTCATTGCTTTGTTGTGTTACGGGGACGCGTGTGGCTGGTACGGTGGCTGGAGACCTGGAGCTGGGTTCATGGCGGTATTATAAGCGATCTCTGGTCTTCATTCGGGTCACATGCCAGCCTCTTTGGATCGCATCGGTCTCTTCATCTCAGTCCTCCATTTTTCACCCGCTGGCATGATCCGCCGGCCAATCGCCTCTCGTTGTTTGCATCCGTCTTCTCCTTTCCTTTTCTTCCTTCTGCTGTTTTCGTTTGCTGATGTTTTGCCTCTGAGAGTTGTTGATTTTTTCTTTGCGCCTTTCTATTTGATCCAGCCCCGTGGTGATTTTAGTATCAATTTCTTTCATGGTGCGAACAAAATATCAGCAACTCAAGGTGCAACTTGGAGGAAGCGGAACGGGATGATGGCGGCGGCACGGGGTGCAGGCAGCAAAGGTTGCGTGACAGCCGAGAGGAGGTGGGGCGGGCTGGGACGCAAGCGTGGGGCACCGTGGCGGCCTAGGAGGCTGGGCGGGCTGATGGCCGCCGCATGGAGGATGGCAGCACGGCCGCAGGCATGGGAGCGGGGCGGCGGCACGAGACCCTGCCCTTCAGCAGATCTGGGTGAAGGAAGGGAGTAGAGCGGATCTTGGTCGGGGCACGATGGCTGGTGAGGTGGGGCGGCGCCACACGGCATTCGGCGAGGTGGGCGACGCGATGACTGTGGCACCGGGGCTGGACCATCGTGTTTTTTATTTGTGTTTTTGCCTTCTTACTACGATTCCTATTTCTGCTATTTTTCCTACATATTTTGGCAGTTGAATTTAGGGTACTTTTATTTGGGTTGGGATTTGCTGCCGGTGGTCATAGCAGGAGGGAATCTGATGCCGTTTTGTTGCCTTGATTTTTGTTTCTGGGATTTGATGGGCATTTATATTGTTGTGTTCTTCAGATTCTAGATGCCATGCATAGCAGGACAGAGTATGTATGAGGCATTCAGCATGGGTTCAGCCAGACATTTCACAGGTGATTGAGTTTTTATTAACTATATATTTATTAAAATTTTTACAAAGTATTATTATTTTTCATAAAATCCACTAATCATGTGTTTATTTACAAAAATATATTCAGCATTATTTAGGAATATCAATATTTTTCATAAAAAATCTATGAAGCATTATTACCTTTTACAAATAGTATCAATATTTTGCATAAATCCGTTAATCAGATGGCTTAAAATTTGACCACCTATATTCATTCATAAAAATCTATTAAGCATTATTAATCATTTCAAAATATGATTTATAGACTTTTTGTAAGAAATATTAATACTATTTTTTAAAAAAATTAATAAATATATAACTAATAAAAAAATATTGATTATATGATCAGATATGTTAAAATTGTTGTAAGGGTATTTTGGTCATTTGTAAAAGATTCTCTCTCCTCTATACAAGAAAAGTCATAATCAAATTATTAGAGTGTCTAATAGCTAATTTCCATAATTTAATAGTGTCCTAGAGCAAATAAGACATTGAGTAGTGTCCCCTAACAAATGCCAACTTTGAAGAGTGTCCCCTAGCAAATTTGGCCAAAACGAAAAGGTAACCTATATAGATGGGCGGAGGGAATATACTAGTACATGTCTATACCGACCATACGCCTCCTTGCATATAGAATGTGCTTTTTCAGGTATAACAACTCATTTCATATGGCCCACTGATATGTGGGTTCCAGAAGGATTCATCCCAAAAAAGTTTAAAAATATTGTATGTAGGTGGTATTTCAAAAAAGTTTGGAAATATTGTATGTAGGTGGTATATCAATTCCAACGTTCTGCCTTCTTGACTAAAAAAAGGGAAAACTTTCTGCCTTCCATTTTTTACAACATACACTGCAGTTCTACTGAGGACTCAAGGACATGTGGGACCATGTTTCGCGGCCCATCTTTCAGTGTGTTAAGCGTGCTAGTATGAGAGAAGGCGCCTCTCGACCTCATGCCCATATCAGGGGCGCACTCCCGTTTTCGTAATCACTCCACTCTCCTGCTTCTCGTCTTCTTCGCCGTGCTCAAACCACCTCAGCCCTTACTTGCCACTCGCCAAGCTCAACTGCCATGGCGCCCACGGGGGACTTGAGGGAGCCCGCTAGCAACCACAACCTCCGTACCCCTCTTCTCCCGGAGTCCGCGATATGTTCCTACCCATATTCCGTGATTTGTGTACAATTTTAGGGATTTTACTGTTCATCGACTCTTTACAGACCGGTGGTTCGTCTTCTTCCATGGCTGGAGGACATCGCGGCGAGTCATGCTCGCCTTCGCCAAAGCGCGTCCATGACGCTCCGGCCCCGGATGTCTCGATGGCACGGAAGGAGGAGGAGGAGGTTGTCTCGGCGGTGACAGAGGAGGAGGAGGTGGCGCCGCTGGAGGTCGTCAAGGCAACCGTCAGCGATGACAACACCACCTCTGACGACAACAATGACGAAGAGTACAGCGACAGCAGCGACTCTGCCGACTACTACCACTCCCCCGATGGTGGCACGCGTGTCATGTACCGGGTGGATTATTCCTCTAGCAAGACCTTGTACTCGTGCCTGGTTTACCAAGATAGGGAGTTCGAGTACAAGGAGGAGGTTCAGGTGCACGCGTTGCGGTTATTCCGTGATAATGTTGGGGTGCCCGATGACATTAAGAGGTACCATCAGATTACTCGGGACGCGGGATACAAGTTTGCCTTCAAGAAGAGATCGACTTCCTCCTCGATCGTTGTCACCACCACTCTTTGGTCATCCCGTTCATAGTCGTTAACTACCAGTACTAGTTTGATGCTTTTGTTTTTTGTTTCTTTCTTTCCGTGTGCTGATGATGAACAACATTGATGCATGTCGATCTTCGTCTATGTATATCCAGTGGCGGTGAATTAGCCAATGCTATTTTATGATGAATGTATATATATTATTATGTCATATATGTGTCTTGATCGATTTTCATCATCTTCGCCTAAAAGACACTAGTTAGTCTAACATACTACAATATCCTTTTTCCCGTCATAATTTCAAAATAACAAAGTGGCATTCACTACATAAGTCACCCTGACACTAGATAAGATCATTCATACATGGCTAAGTTGATTATTTGTTACTCTTGTACATAGTGTCCATCACCTTTTTCTTCAGAATAATCCGAAGATCCTCTGCCCTAGCCATGATCTGAAGTTTTACAAGGCATATAGTTAATAATTATAATAGCATGTTGAACTATATCATTGTTTGTAATCAACAAGGAAGGACCATCACCTCCTTGCAAGACAACACCTCGTGAGGTCTAACATCGCGGCTTTCATTAGTGCACGTAAACTTGATGTGCATTTTTTCCAACCTGAGGTCACATTGGACATCACGTCCTAGTGGCACATCGGCATCAACAATAAAATCAAAGATCACTTCTTCAGATTTCTTCTTCATTTTATCTTCAAATCATGGTGGCACATCGGGGTCCCTTCCCTTTCTTCCTTGCGGTCGCGGTGGCTAAGACAAAGGCTTCCACAAGGCCCATCCCTTTGTTCGTGGCATTTGAGGCCCGTGGTGTCTCAGGCTAAGTCAGAGGCGCGCCACGATGGCCGAAGCTGAGGTCGAACGGGATGGGGGCCGAGGAGTCGCGGGTGGCCAACAGAGAAGCCGCTAACACTGGCTACGCGAGAAGCGCCCGCATACGTCGTGCATCTGGTGATGCGATAGGAACCTCTGGCGTTTAGGCATCGTTGGAAGCTATAGCTGATTGATGATACAAAGTTGAATCTCCGGTGGGACGTTTCGGTGAGGAGATGAACAGTTAGGGTTGAGAGGGTAGAGGAGTGTGGGGTTTAGTAGGGAACGACACAGTAGTAGTTTGCACCTAGAGTCATATTCTACTAGAAAACTCTTCTCTCCCCCTCATGCAACAAAAGTCATATTCTAATGATTAGAGTGTTTCTTAGCCAATTACCACAATTAAAGAGTGTCTTATAGCAACTACATAATTAAGTAGTAGTGTCTTATAGCAAAGACCACAAAAGAATGATGTCCACTAGCAAATTTGGCCTTTGAAAAGTTCTACCTCTCTTAAATGATTATTGGCAAATTTGCTGCTAGACACTCTTCTTTTGTGGTCTTTGCTAGAGGACACTCTTCAAATGAGTCTTTGCTCATGGACACTATACCACTTAATTATGGTAATTGATTAAAAGACACTATGATGAATAGAATATGACTTCTCATGCATGAAAGAGAGAGAAAATTTCATAAATGGCTAAATTGACCTTGCAATTGTTTTAACAAATTTAACCATATAATTATATTTTATAAATCAAATATCATAAATATTATTAAGTCTTAGCATATAATCAAATTTTTTATTAAATCTGAGTCTTTGATTATATGGTTAGATTTAATAATATTTATGATATTTGATTTATAAAATATAATTATATAGGGTCAAATGTACTAATAATTTCAAGGGCAGTTTAGCCATTTGTGAAATCTTCTCTCTCTTTCATGCATGAGAAGTCATATTCTATTTACCATAGTGTCTTTTGGCCAATTACCATAAGTAAGTAGTGTCCATGAGCAAAGACTTATCTGAAGAGTGTCCTCTAGCAAAGACCACAAAAGAAAAGTGTCCAGCAGCAAATTTGCTCATGATTATTGTAGCTAAAGTGTGTTTTAGCAAATAACCATCATTCAAGAGTGGTTTCTAGCAAAACTAGAATTGAGGAGTGCTCTATAGAAAATACCATCATTGAAGAGTCATTTGTGGCAATTTTTGCCTAGTAACCAATGGACGTGGCATGTGTATTTCAGGATCCGTGGCGGAATTCGTTTCTTGGGGTCTAAATTTTAGAGGGGTCACAACAATCATTCGAATGCTAAGTACGATGATTAAATATAAAACTTATTACACAGTTGAATGCGCATTTGCATGACAATACTATTAAGACTAGCAAAGTGCCTGTGCGTTGCCACGGGCTTTAACATTTCAAACTTTAAATTAATGGTTTTTAAAATTATTATAACAAGTACAACAAGTATATAAAATAATAAATCTTTTACATTGCTAACCATCATTGTTGGTATGGAAAATAGAAATAATCTTTTTTAATAGAATAAAGGTTTAGTTTTTGAAGTATGTCACAAAAGGAAATAAAACAAATAAAGTTGATTATATATTGTTTAAAGGAATCAATGTATACAAAAATAAGTTTATGATTTACACTAACAACCACCATTATAGATTTGAAAACATAGGAATAATATGTTCATAGAATAAAGGTTTTGTATTAGAGTTTTGCTTATTTCTTCAGACGGTTGCACATACTATTTTATTGGCCATTGGACAACTGAACAGTAGTCCCTTTTCTTCATCTTCCATCCATGGAGTCCAGTGATTCCCGGCAACTAGCACTATTTTGGTAAAAGTAATACATAGGTCAATCTCAGTGGTGATTAGCAGTCCCTTTTCTTCATCTTCCATCCATGGAGTCCAGTGATTCCTGGCAACTAGCACTATTTTGGCAAAAGTAATACATAGGTCAATCTCAGTGGTGATCTCATAGGAGTTTCATTCTCAATAAATGACATGCCACATAGGCAAAACTGATGATGTGGCTTATCACAGCTATGCATGTATGGTAGTCATTTCATATATATAATCCATTTCTGAAAAGCTGTTTTGCCAAACGGTTTGACTGTATAAGCTGCATAAGCTAGAATAAGCCAAAAAACTACTTCTAACTGATAATCCAAAGCTAAAACTGTAAGGTGCTATTCAAAATATTGGGAGCTAAAACTATTTTTAAATAATGCTGCTAGATTTATGGATGTTAGAGTGATGGTCTTATTATTAAATTATCTTTTATCAATTTTTTTATGCTTCCGCGTACTCTGGATTTATTGATGTAATCCTAATTGTTATTGTAGCACCTTTGAAGGATATGTTATGAGCTGAATTTGCTTACAATAATAGTTACCAAGCAAGCATTAAGATGGCCCCATATGAAGCTCTATATGGACAAAAGTGTATTTCTCCATTGTGTTGGGAAGTACCAAGTGAGCGTTTGTTGGTTGGTCTAGATTGGGTACAACAGACTCATGATAAGGTACTTGAGATCCGCCAAAATATGTTGACTACTCAGAGTCAGTAGAAGAGCTATGCGGATGTTAGGCGGAGAGATTTGGAGTTTGCAGTGGGTGATGAGGTTCTGCTCAAGGTGTCTCCGACAAAAGGCACTGTTCATTTTGGCATGAAAGGGAAACTTAGCCCGAGATATATCGGACAATATCTGATTATAGCTCGAGTTGGGGCTTTGGCATATCGCCTTCAATTACCTGAGTCTATGGCCGGAAGGAATGCACCCAGTGTTTCATGTCTCTATGTTGAGGAAATATTTAAAAGATCCAGAGAAGAAGATAGAGCCTGAACGAGTGGTTATTCAGCAAGATCTAACTATCGACTATTGACCAGTGCGAATATTGGAGTTTTCATAGCGTGTAATGGCAATCGTACTATCAAGTACGTAAAGATCTTATGGAGTAACCAAACTGAGCGTGAAGCTACTTGGGAGCTTGAGGAGCATATGCGCAAGAAGTATCCCGACCTTTTTGAGACCGGTGAGTTTTATGGGTTTGTTTTCTTTCCATTGCTTTGTCGTAGAAACGATTGAATGTGAGGACGAATTCTCTTTTAGGAGGATAGAATGTAACCCTCCCAATATTTTGAATAGCACCTTAATTCGTTTTGGGCCTAAATATTGGGCTTAGTGGGCATTAATTCTGGACTTGACTGAGTCCGTTTCCTGGAAGAGAAGGGGGAGGCAGAACTCACATACATCTCTTGGGTATTCCTCAGTTGCCAATCGATCTTTCCTGGAGTTGAGATCTAGAGGCGGTGCTGAGGGCGTTTTTCCTTCTCCTAGGGAGACTGATCGTAAGTTCTTGATCCAAATCATTACGGAAGAATCGTCACTGCTGCTCCTGACTGTCCCTTGCTTCCTTTGGTTTCGTGGGTATTAGATCACAGGATTTATCAGGACAGGGAGAAGTTAACTGGCACAAGAAAGACGTGATCTTACCTATCTTAGGTATCACCTACCTTGTTTTTCTCATATGTTAGAATCTCTCAGTACTTGATTACTTGCGGCCATTAGGGCCTTAATCATCTCTATGATTCAGTAGTGTTAATCTGCTATTTTCTGGCAGTTTGAACAGGGTTAGTTGAAACCTGTTTTTCGAAGGTCTTATGATTGGAATCTGTCTAGGACTTTATAAGAGAAGTTGTAGACGGTTTGTTGATCTTTGCATCGATGATTTAAACGCATTTTTTGGTCAAGTATATCAGGATATGTGTCTCTCTGAAATTGACTGTCGAATTTCCAGTTTTTGTCAGTTGCAGATCTGACAGTTTAAATTGCGTGGCTGTTTAATGCATCCTAGATCTCGAATTTGTATTTTGTGGTAGGGAATATTATGTAGTAGTTTTTTTAAACTTTCCATAGAGTATTTAATCACTGTGTTTGAATAAATATTCAGTGACATATAGATTTTTGAAGCTAACTGTTCTGCAGTACAACGACAGTTTACAGTGCTGTTTTATAAACTGTTTTACAACTAGTCGATGTTTAAATTAGATTTTTTGTTGAATACCAAACTTGTAGGTATTTCCCTATAGATAATCATAATGTATTTACTTGCTAGCATACCTGTGACATCCCATGTCACAAAATGAAATTAACTAAACCTAACATCAAGTAAGGGCTAAGCAAAAGTATAATTAATCCATGTGCCAAAGAATAAAAAAGAGGAAAACTATTTGATTAAATTCCAGAATAATCAAATATGGGTCATTCACAAACATTACCAAAACCCATGGACGTACCCCAATATTTTTGCATATTCTGAATGGCCACCACAAGAATTTTGAGATTTTTACCAGAATTTTTGGTAACCAATTGCTACCCTTAAAAATTCCCCCAAAGCCAGAAAAGTGTATTTCTGGTTTGGCATTTTCATAATTTATCAAAGCAAATTTTGCTGGTGCACCCAAAAGCAAAGTTGGAGCACACGTTTTCCTGAGCCCACACAAAAATTGGTGTCCAATTTGGAGCAGGGGAACATGGCGAAAGAGAGCAAACCCGAGTCAGGGTCCAGAGTCAAACCGGGTCAAGCCCTTCTCTCTCCCCGGCCAATCCCAACCCGACAACGGGTTGTACCCGGGTCCTGTCGCCACCGCCGATCACTGGCGCCCCATGCTGGCCACTGCTCCACCACCTTTTCCCCCTGGTGCCACCGGCCGCATTGAAGCCTCCTCACCGGCGAACCAACCTCAAGCCGACAGCTCGCCGTCCTCTCTCTCTCTCCCTCTCTTGGCTCTCTCTCCGTCGGCCAAATCAAAAGGGCAACCGCAGCTCACCGAGCCCCATTTCTTGCACTCTCTGCTCGCACGTGTTGCGCACCTCCCAGGGAACTCCTCCGCCGCGCAAAAGTGCCGCTGTCCCCTCTTCTTTCTCCCTCCCCGGCGAAACCCGAGCGCCGCTCTGTTTTTCCCCGCCATGGCCGCCGCCGCGCCAACCACCGCCTAGGCAACTTCTCCATTCCCCCTTTCTTAGCAAATCGATGCACAAGGACCACACCCCACTCCCCTCTGATTCCCTCACTCCCCTGTGCATTGCTCTCGCCGGAATTCGCGAAGCCAGTGTCGTCGCCAGCGGATCCGACCCCCCCCCCCCCCCCCGCCGACGGGAACCCACCTTCGGCCTCCCCCCTCGACGTCGACCGCCCCCGAACCCCCGCAAAGCTCGTCGACCGAACCCCAGCCTGCCTCCCCCTTGGCACCGTCGCATGGACCCCGCTGGAGTTGCCCCTGCCACCGCTCGTCGCCGCCGGCAACCTCCGGTGAGACCCTCTTCCCTCTGACTCCCTCCTCGAGATCCCCTCGGCATGGAGCTCATTCGAGTAGCATGCGAGCCCCGGCCGTGCCGCCGATCGGCCGCTGGGCCAAGCGCGCCTGGGAGGAATTTACACTCGGTGGCATTCTTGTAAATAACAGTAAACTTTAATTAAACTTTAAAATTCAATAACTCGAGAAATAAAAGTCCAAAAATGATGAAACAAATTTTGTTCGACTCCTAACTTTCTGAAACTTGCTTAGTGGTCATTTCATGGCATCCTTAAACTTTCTGCAAAAGCACATTTCCATTTTATTGCATATTTTCAGTATTATTGCATAATCCTCATTTTCAGTAATTGAATTTATATAAATTATTGGCTAGGGATTTATTCATGAAATTTGGCATTCCTGTTCCTTATGCACTTGTACACTTATGTAAAATCCCATGAAAAATTTGAAGCTACCTAACTATAAATTCTCTGCCGAAATTGATCATTTGTTAATTAACTAGGAATTTCCTCATATAGATGTTACTTCATGTGCATAGTTAATGAGAATAGGAATAAATTAGTTTCTGGAAAATTCTTGGAGAATCATTCATCTTCCCATTGTAGTAGAAATTCTCATGTGCATTTATACTCTTGGTTCTTAATTAACTACATGAGCTAGAACTAGTTATGCAATTAAAGTGTCATTTTTATGTATAGTGTTAGTTTGCATATGGTCACTTTAGCTAAGTAGCTCAAAATGAACCTTCTGAAATTTGACCCTAAGTAATACATTGTCATATCATCATCAGCATGTGATGTCATATGATCAACATCTAGGCCATGCTCATGTTAGAGTAGACACACACTAAGAATGTGATAATTAAAAGTTGCATTCTAGTAATTAGAAGTTTGTCCCCTTCAAATTTAGTGGTTATCATGTCATACTTAAGTATGCAACCATATTCATGAATGAGTGATTAGTTCATTAATTTATTTGCAGAGGAAGTACCATGAATCTTCATGCCATGCATTCCATCTTGAATTAAGAAAGACTCCATGAAACCTTGTGTATTCCTTAGCATTGATGCATGTCCATTCCATATAGGAATCGAGACCGAGGAGATCCCACCGGTCCAACAAGGAGCTGAAGTGCACTTTGGTGAAGACGCTAACTACGATCACACCCAAGGCAAGCCCCGGTGCATAACCCATTTTATCATTCAAGTCCTTTTTACTTTATCAAAAGTAGGAATATTGTATTGTGCATTAAGTGTAGGACTTGGATGAAACACACTTGCATACTCCAGCAATGACCTATGATTAGTATGTTAGTAAGCTTTTTTGTTAGCAAATGCTATGCTTAAACTAGTGGAGTCAACGGTAGGTTATAGATTCAACTATGGTTCAACTGGTTGATGAACTTGATAAAAATGGAGCACCTATCGTTGCAACTCCGCAAACAAGTATTGAACTGTACCAAGTGCATACCTTTAATATGGGAATTGGTAAACCTAGTAACTTGGGCGCCGTATTGTTGGACGGCCATACTCATCGATCCAGAGGTGATGTGAATAGCACGGTGGTTGCACGGGTTTGAGGACTGCTGGAGAGTGCATGGGTTAAGCCTCGGATACGAAGTAATGTATCGCGGGGAGGACGTGTACTCAGGATCGATGGCCCCGGATCGACTATATAGGAATCTTGTGAACGGTGGCCATATGTGTTCTTAAGTGATGCATATGTCGTGTATTTGGGTTTTCCCTGCAAGATGTAAATCAATTCGAATTGCCGTCCCTCGCGGTTATGAGTACCTCTTGTTCGAGCAGCGGCAATGATATGTTAAGTAGTAAAGTTGTGGTTATGTTTTTGAAATTTATTTATGCTATGGATACACAATGCTATGATGTATTGCTCTTTAGCTATATTCATGTCTTGGCAGCTAGCTAGACTCACCGTAGGTGTGTTCTATGATAAGCAAAGTAAAATCTTATTTAAAGGAAATTGAAAGTGCAGCATAGAACTAATAGGAGCTTTTTATGCAACTATCAAATAAACCTGGTCAGCCCCCCTGCATACTAGGAGTCGGTTTTAGAAAACCGGTTGACGGGTAAGTCTTGCGGAGTATGTTAGATACTCAGGCTTTGCGTTGACGTTGTTTTTCAGGTTTTTCTCAGGCCACATATTGTGATTGTTGTAACAGGGTTGTGTGGGAAGGTGAGGAGCCTCAGAACTGGACCATTGAATGGGTCCCTAGCTCCCCTAACTGTGATGAGTGAGCCATCGCTCTAGGGCTGGCATGGTTCACGTAGGTCTTGACGTCGTGTTTTGTCGTCATATCGCTTCCGCTAAGTTATGTAATATGTACTAAGGACATATGTATTGTATCAGATCTGAACTTAATTATATTCTACCTCTGAACTTGTAATATTATGCACCTAAGTGATGTAATGTTGTAAATGATGAATGTTCATGTGTGAATGTTGTGTATGGTTACATCGTTAACCATCTCCCGAGGCGATCCTGTTCGACATACTCTACTTTTCGGAGTAGGGTTGTCACAATACCCATTATAGTTTTGAAGTTATGAAAATGTTAATTGACAGTGCTGCTGGAATTAGCTTTATGCTTGTTCTATTCTATCTTTTGGCGAGCGTGGGGACGTAGGAGCGTCTTATTCATGTTTGTTTGATAATTATGTATGCATTGGTGCTGAGAATTATTTATGATCAGGTGGTGGTCCTTCGGAGCGTGCTTAGCTCTCTTTTGATCATGGATTATTGAAGGCAAGTAAACGTAGCGCTTGTGGTCCTGCTTTAACTTTATTATTTGAATTGCCTCCACTAAATTTGAATTATTCACACTAGCCAGATAAATTGCTAAATGGGAATTTATCTCTATGTCTTGAATATCATCTATCAAATTATGGATCCTATTTATTTGATTTCAATATTGAAGTATATGATGAAGTGCATACATGACAATTTCGTATTTTTGCATTCTCCATTGGATGCATAAGAAGACACCGTAGCCTGATGTTGGTGCGTTAAGTACCGGTACAGCGACGCACATTGAAATGAGCAATGTGGTTGCAGCCCTCACTTCTTTTGTTGGGATTTGAGGGTAGAAGTGAAGTCATGCATTGCATTGTATCATTCGTATTTTGCATATGCATTGAAGTTCAGCATTATGAAGTTACCAATATTTTATCTCTCCAATTGAAGTTATATTTTTCACCTCATACTATATTTTTGGTGCTGCTATTCTAATTTGATGCTTAACTAAACTATGGTTTGAATAATATTGTTAAAGCCGTTTACTTGTTGAGGTTTTTCATAAACCTCATGCGCTTTCATTTTCTTCCTCAGGTGCTTGAGTTGATGGACATGAGCATGGGATGGGGAGTAGAAGCACGTTCTCTTCACTCTCTACATGTTTCTAGTTGTTCTCATATAATCATAATAAAGAACTTATGTTCTCTTAGTTGGAGTCTAATGTTGGAGTAGTGGAGCTATGTTTAAACTTAATAATATTATAAATAATGCTGCTGGATTTATGGATGTTAGAGTGATGCTCTTATTATTAAATTATCTTTTATCAATTTTTTTATGCTTCCATGTACTCTAGATTTATTGATGTAATCCTAATTGTTATAGTAGTGTAGTTGTAGTAATATTCTGGAGTAATTTCTAGGGTGTTACACAATTCCAGTTTCATGGCCGTGCACGGAGTAATGATAGTAGGAGCTGACTGTGAATGGTCATGTCGCTTGACTCGAATCGAGGCGAGTGGCGCCGCCCACGTCAAAATTTACTGGCTCCCCCTGCGATGGGGGAAGCGAACACACGCTTTGCGATGGGGGAAGCCAACTTAATTAGAGATTCATGTTTAGGTGTTCTTGGTATTTGGCCTTTTGATTCTAGTAAGACCTATATGAACTTGTGTATATTTCTCTTATTATGATACTATCCAAATGACAAATGCACAATCTCGATCTGGATCCTAGAGCTCTTTTATTATGAGCACTTTGGCATCCTTCTTCCCAAAGCACAAAGATACGACAATCTACCCCCTCCGTCCTACTACACAGAAACTAAGGGGAAAAAATTAGAGGGACACAGGCCTGTACTGCCTCGTTCAACTTACATATGATCTCCATCATGTTTTGTGCGTTCACATGGTTTGTGAGTCATGCGCATGCGCTCAGTACATAATTGTCGTTGGAGGGAGCAAGGCTACGGAGTACAATAGTTAGTAGAGCACTCGATAACACTGGCAAAGCTACGTGTAGTACTAGTACTAGTAGACAACTGTGGGTGCAGATGCACCCATTCCCAAGTGAATATACTACTTTATTATAAGTACTACTAGTATATTGTGGGAAAAAATGGAATCCCTCAAATTCTACTCCTACTACTCCACTAAAATGGGATGGAGGTGAGGTGAGGTGGCACCATGCTAGTGGTTGCACTCTTACCATGAGCTCAAAACACCATTACGGTACAACATTGGTAAAAAAGTAGTAAACAAGTTTTTTTATGCATTTTTTATAACATCTCAAAGTGACATGATATAGATACGTATAAAAGTGAGACGGTATTAGACATGCATTAGTCATATATACTTTTATTTTAAGACATTTTTGACATGCTATTGAGAATTCTAGAAACGTTAAAAGACTTAGAAGACATGAAAACAAAAGAAACAATGTCTTAACTACAATCAAAATTGCTTGCCAGATGAGATGGTTAAATGAGTTTACACTAAACAAACAGGTCATGGGTTCAAATCCTGTTGCTTACAAAAATAACTCACTCATTTCAGACAACAACTAAAAAATATTTTCTAAAAATATTATTCAAAATGTGTCTATATTAATAGATATGTAATATAAAATATATCAATGAAAATTTTTGTTCAGCTTTATTAACACGTCATAAAAATATGTCTAGAATAGTTGACATGTCACAAAACGTAACTACGAAAAAAGCGTATGTAGACGTGTAAACATGTTTATATCATCTCAATAAAACATCTCATATGTCTAGAATAGTTTGAATCTTGTTCTCTATCGACCAAACTCCTTATATGGTACTATTTGTCACATGTTTATATACCTACGAGGGCTTTTGGAATACAGGATTCATCAATCCTATCAAAGTCCTATGGATTGCATTCCTTCATGTAAGTTTTGGAGGAAAAAAAGCAAGAGGTCCAGCCTCTTGTAAAATTCCTATGAGTCTATCTCTCTGTTCAGATTCCTGTGTTGTTACCAAACTCTTGCTAGGAAAATTTCTTGTGCTTACAATTCCCATAGGAATGCAATGCAAAAATCCTTTGTTTTTCCTGACTAAGGGGGTGTTTGGATCCATCTTGTTAAACTTTAACACCCATGTTTTACCTACTTTTAACAAAAAAAAAACATCCAAACACTCCTGTTAAAAGGGGGATGTTAAAGTTTAAGACCCTCAAAATCTTTACCTGGTTTTGAGTTGGTAAAACTTGTTAAAAGGTACCTATCTTGAGAAAAACTTGTTAAACTTTAACATGGATCCAAATAGATGGATGTTGAATTTTAACACCTTATTTTTTAAGTTGTTAAACTTTAACACCTTGTTAAAATTTAACAAGATGGATCCAAACAGGGCCTAAAAGAAGGAAAAACTTTCTGCCTTCCATTTTTTTTATAGCATACGCTGAAGTTCTACTTAGGACTCAAGAACTGGTGGGACCATGTTTCGTGGCCCCATGTTTCACTTTGTTAAGCGTGCTAGTATGAGAGAACGCGCCTCTCGACCTCATGCCCATATCAGGGGCGCACTCTCGACCTCATGCTCAGATTTAATAATATTATGATATTTGATTTCTAAAATATAATTATATATGGTCAAATATGCTAATAATTTCAAGGGAAATTTAGCCATTTGTGAAATCTTCTATCTCTTTCATGCATGAGAAGTCATATTTTATTCACCATAGTGTCTTTTGGCAAATTACCACAAGTAAGTACTGTAGTGTCCATGAGCAAAGATTCATTTGAAGAGTGTCCTCTGTTGGTGGTTTCTAGCTACCCATTTTATCTACCAAAAAGGGATGTTTTGCATTTTAATTTGATGGTTTAGACTAACAATTAACCATATATTTGCATATATTTGTAGTTGTTCTATTTTGGATATAATCGCAGGAAACAGGTGTAAAACAGGGCATTTATGGATAAAGGACTAAAGAGCAACGAAGATGGGCCAAATACTTGGCTGCGCCGATCGGCTCCAATGCCGCGCCGATCAGCGCAGGAGGAAAAGATGACGAAGACAAGCCCAAGTCTAGGAAAGACGAAGGCCCAGCCCAATATGAGTTAGAGTCTGTGGAAGTTGACCTAATCCCGTCGAGTATAAAACGAAGATAACTATCAAGAGCCAAGGGGGCAACAGGGATACGACAATCGCCATATTGAGTTGTTAGAACTAGGGTTCTAGGATATTGGTAGCGGCGGTTGGTCAACACTGATAAGAACCACCAGAAGGGAGGTCGCGCTGATCGGCGCGACGCTTGCGTCGATCGGCTCATGCGCGTTCCAGTGCTATTTCTCATCCCTCTGCTATGTTTAGCGGGAGGATGAGAGAGTAGTCTCATATTCTCTTCTCTGGTGCGGTGATCTGGTCCTGTAACTCTTATACTCATTAAAACTCTCTTGATGAATTTAATCTATGTGATGAACTTGATTGCGCATCTATTTATCCCCTTCCATTAGTGTGTAGGCCAATACACTTCTGCCCATTGCATAGTGCAAGAAACCAGTGGGGAGCTAATAACTTCTGTAGTGACAGTCGGGGCCAATGAAACCACCATGTCTTGTAGAATATTAAGGCCATCACTCGAGTTGATAAGAATAGGGTTACATGCTAGTGAACCAATCCTAAGGAGAGAATCCTTCATTATCCTGTTACATTTCCAATAACATTCATCCACCACTCTCCTACCGTCACCATTCACACCAACCCAACCATTGCAATCTGTTAGTAACCCTTTAATAGTAATAGTTCTGCTCGTTCCCTGTGCATTCGATAACCTTGGAATACTCTAAGGGAAAAAGAGCTACAACTATACACCGTCCTCTTGCAGTATATAAGTGGGTGCGTAACTACGACCAACAAGCTCATTTTCTGGCGCCGTTGCCAGGGAACAAGCAAGTTCTTTTACTATTAATATTTTACTAACGTCTAATCCTTTCTTTTCTAGTTGTTTTTGTTTTTGTGTTTTGTGTTAATTTTCAGGATGAGTATGATAGGACCTTCTCTGACGCTCAGGGAGCTTTCTTTGCCATCTCCAGACGTGCTAGTGCCTCAATCCTCACACGAGAAAGCCATGGCCCCCTCGTATGTGTTGAACCCCATTATCATTAGCTTGGCTGAAGCAAACAAGTTCTTTGGAGCAAAAGAGGAGAACCCGTATACTCACTTACAAGACTTGGAGGCACTTTGCCAAACATTCCATCATGAAGGAGTGCCTCGGGATCTTTATAGATGGTTGCTTTTCCCATTCTCTTTGGGAGGAAGAACCAAAGAGTGGCACAAGGCAGTCATCTCGAGAAGTGAAAGGTAAGTGGAGTGAGTTAGTTAGAAATTTTTGTCTCCACTATTTTCCTTTACCAAAGGTGTAGAAGTTGAGAAGAGAAGTGGTGAACTTCTTACAAGAAGATGAAGAATCTTTGGTGGAAGCCTGGACATGTTTCCAAACATTGTTGAAACAAGGACCTGACCTAGGCATTGATGAGAATATCTGTGCTCAAACCTTCTACATGGCCATAAACAAGGCATCAAGGATGCATTTAGATGGATCGGCCGGAGGAAGTAGCGATCGAATTGTTATGCAAAATTACCGAGAATGAAGCTTTGCACAAGCATTGGGAAGAATACCTAGAACCAAACCGGCAATGCCTAGAAGTTATGCAAAAGAAAGAGTTGCCGGCTGAACAGATCTTTATGTTAGAAAAGTAGAGCAATGATTACTTCAGAGCATAACTTCGAAGAGATAGAGCCCGTCAGACCAGCCTCTATGGATCTGACATGCGTGCCGATCGGCGCAGTCTCTGAACCGATCGGCGCAATTGCAACAATAGGACAACTGATCACCCTGACGACTCCATCAAGTTGCAAGGAATTTGAAGGTAACTTTGCTAAACCAAAGGGGGATAGAACATTGGCGAATGCCAAACCACTCGACAAATTTGAACCAATGGACTGGATTCCTATTGATTTTTCGCAAGAGTTGATCAATATGAGAAGATCCTTCAGCCCGCAAGATGCTTCCGAAGCCGGAATTAAGTACAATTTCCCCAGTAATCGCCTTAAGTCAGAAGTTTTCGATCAAGAGATTATTGGGAGAGTTTTAGGGAAGCTTTACAAGAATGATATAGAGCTTGATGGAACAAAGGTGAAACAAGCAAAGAGATTACTAGGCAGTTGCTTTGAGCCATCCCCCTACGAAGGATTGTGTGGTGTGTATGATGTAGGTGTCACTGATGAAGAAGAAGAAGAACCATACATACCTTGCGAGATATCAGGGAAGAAATTTCCAAGGGCTTTGTGTGACTTTGGTTCCCATGTCAGCTTGATGACTTATAATGCATTTATAAGCATGCCTTATGGAACTCAACAGCGGCTGATAGGAACTGAACTGGAGCTCATCATGGCTGATGGAAGGAAGACCAAGCCACTAGGGGTGATCAAAAATGTTGAAATTAAGATCAGCTCAAAAACAATGCCGGTGGATTTCTTCATTTTAAGTAATGAGGAAGCTGGGGTTGAAGACATTATTTAGGGAAGGTCGTTCTTAAGATTAGTACAAGCTGTTCTGGATGCTGGGAAAGGTCAAATAACGCTACACCTAGGAGGTGAAGAAGTGCAATTTCAATTTAATGATCCGTCTCATCAAGACCCTTCTTGCCATTAGGAATTCTACCCAGAGGAAGACGAGAAGATAGGGATGGATATGGGAGACCCACTTGACCACATCATGCGCGAAACTGACAAGGATACTACTAGCGCCGATCGGCGCAATGCTTGCGCCGATCGACGCAACCAGGAAAGTCCTGATTTTGAACCTCTGGGGGAGCTGGATCCAGATGAAGCACCAAAAGTGGATCAGGAGGAACTTCTGAAGGAGCTATGCTATGAATATCTCGGGAAGAATAAAACATATCCAGTTATCGTGAACAACGCCCTAACAAAGGAAGAAACAGAGAAGCTGCTTACTATGCTAAAAAGGTATACGAAGGCTATTGGTTACATATTGGATGACATCAAGGGAATCAGCCCCGCATTCTGCACCCAGAAGATTAACTTGGAAGAGAATGCTAAACCAGTGGTTGAAGGGATGTGAAGGCCGAAGGAATCAATGAAGCCAGTGGTTAAAAAGGAGATTTTGAACCTACTTAATGCAGGTATGATCTACCCTATTGCTGATAGTGAATGGGTTAGTCCAGTACATTGTGTGCCCAAGAAAGGAGGATTAACAGTAGTGCCTAATGAGAACAATGAGTTGATCCCTCAAAGGACTGTAACTAGATGGAGAATGTGCGTAGATTACAGAAGTTTGAACAAGGTGACGAAGAAAGATCACTATCCTCTTTTGTTCATTGATGAGATGCTTAAAAGGTTAGCAAGGAATTCATACTTTTATTATTTGGATGAATATAGTGGTTTCTTTCAGATACCGGTAAGACCAGACGATCAGCAAAAAACCACTTTTACTTGCCCTTTCGGGACATATGCATATATGTGACACCCTAGGTGTCTCACTTCTATTTAACAAACATGATAAGCATAAATCATGAATTATGTAACATAAAATGATAGAGCCCTTTTATTGAATTAGTTCCAGGTAATTAAAAACCCTGCAAACAAATTGTGAGCCAAATGAAACTTTACAATATAACTTATGCCAAATAAATCCATAATTAGATTAGTAATGATAAATTAGGATTTTACAAATTTATTTAGTGTTTATCTGATTAGCAAGAACCACAATTAATTAATTAGTTATTAAGTACCTAATTAATGCAATTATTAAATTTTAAACTATTTTATCAAAACTTCAAATGGACTTCACCAGTGTGTTCTCCACTATTTAAATAACCAGTCCACCAATTTTCACCATTTTTGGAAATTCCTAGCTATTTTATTTTGAATTACTGAAAAGACCTTTGATCAAGGACCATTTTGCGAGGACCTTAAAAGATCAGGGGGTTCAGTGAAAAATCTTCTCTGCTTCTTCTCCACTGGCGCAGAACCCTCACTGGTGTGCTGAGCGCTCTTCCCAGCCGTACGCCACTGCCTGCACCCCCCCCCCCCCTCCTCGCCTTGGAATCCCACACCGCGACATTGCCCCTCTGCCCTGCCAACCGCACGCGCCAAGGGTTTTCTTTCTCTTCCCCTCTTCTCTGCACGCCATCACCATGGCAATCGAGAAGGCTTCAATTCTGCCCCCTCTTCCCGCTCCCAGGTCCCAACCATCTCGCTGACCTTGCGCGGCATCAAAGCGCACCTGCAAGTCTCACAAACGCAGTCCCCAACTGCCCTTTTGTTCTCTGCTCTCTACTCCCTCTCATTTCTCCTCTCTGCCCTCTGCTCACCGCCATTACCGAACACGGTTCGACCTCACTGCCCTACTTCTCCACCGCCTCCTTAGCCGAGCCCAGTGCACAAACAGCTGCGCCCGACGTCCCCCTCACTCCAGTGTTCATCACTCGACCACTCTCTGCTCGAGGTGGAGTAATTTTGAGAAAAACCAAGGCAAGCTCTTAAGGTGACCTTCCTCATCGCCGACCGAAATTACCTGCTCTCGGTGAGCTTCGACACCCATTCTTTTTCCTCTCACGCGCACAACTTCCCAACTCACCTCTCTGACCTTCTTTCTCTTTGTTTTCCATCAAGGAGTCGCCGGCATCTCACTTTTCCCCTGGCCGCCGCCCTGCTCCAAGGAATCCGACGCCACCTCCACGACGAGCTCCACCTTCCGGTTCTCCTCGACACCAACAGACAAGATGTTAGTTGTCACCCCGTCCCCGTGAAGCTTTAGGAGGAAACCATGAGCCATTTGCTGCTCCACAGGAGAAACACTCAGCCTCTGTCATCCCGAAATAGAATCTGCCAACCTGAACTTGCAAAATTCATAAGTCCAGATTTCCTTGGAATTTTTGAGAATATAAATATAATTTGGAAAGCTATGAAAGTGAGGTATAACCTAGTTCCAACCCACCCAATTTTTATGACTATTGACGGCTGTTAAGTACCATTTTTTACCGTCAACTATACTCAAATAAAGGAGAATTTGGCATTTCATACACGCATGCTTTAGCACAATAATATAGTTCCACTTGTACTTGGAGAACTTTGTGCATGCAGGAGGAAATGTGAAGGAAACACCTCAAAAGGCAAGAAAACACACTTTCGACCAATCAGAGAGTGCCACATGGACGTCACACGGATTGAAGGGCCCATTTTCAGCACTTAACCGACGTCACTCCCTGTAATACCGCGCAACCCGACGTCAGGGCCCACAGGACAGCCACCTGGAGAAAGCACAGGCCAGGAGGGTCCAGCCCCAGGTCGGCCGACCTGGTCTGGTCGGCCGACCCGGCCGGGCGCCCTCTCCGCCTGGGCTTCCACGTGTTGGCTCCTCCGTGACTCCTGATGACGGTTTGAGATGCCTTCCGTGGCGGTTACTCTCCCTTGCCGACCTATTGAGGCTATAAATAGGAGGGTGTGCCTTCACACTCAACACACACCACAAGAAGCATTTCTCTCTTGCTAGTAGTAGTTCTTGGAGTTTTAGTGGAGTTAGGCTGAGTCTAGAGCTCTCTAGTCCCAAGTCTTCACTTGGAATTGGTATGGCTCTTGTATCTTTTCCCTTTTGTAAGACTTTGCTCTTATCAATATATATATCTTTTCTATATAGTTGTGCTTGGGTCATGAGTTTCTTGTTTGATATTGTGATCCATATATGTGATAGTATAGTCTACTTGTGTGATAGTAGTTTATATTTATTATACTACTATTGTCATGCCAGTTATATACCGTCACTATAGTCTAGTTTATATGTTATAGTCTCTATGCTTAGTTTTAGCTGATAAAGTATAGCATGGGTTTGGTGATCGTATTCGTACGGTAGCTCTGCCTCGTTAATAGTAATCGCGGAGGGGCAGAGTGCTCTTTGGTCATGCAAGTATGGTATTTGGGTGACTGATTTGCATCAATTATTCGTTAGTCTACTGGTTCGTTGAGGTAGGCGGCAGGTGGTGATAGCCCTGTCCGTCCTTTGAAATCCTCCCTGCTAGGCTAGTGCGTAGGCTCTTGGCGGAAGTCGCCTGTGGATGCAAGGGTAAGTCCGTGCCTGAAGTGCTATATTATTGACTACTGAACCTGAGTGTGGGTCTGTATGTATTCTACTTAGGCTATGCAACTGTATAGGAATGTATAGTAGGAGTAGCTTAGCCTAGTCTTTCCTCCACTAGACCATATTTATTTAGTAGGAATCTTCTATGTGTGTCACACTACCCGGTTATTATCATATACCCGCCTGTCTTGGTTAGATATCCTTGCTAATTGTTAACATGATCTTATATGTTAGTAACGCTTCTTGATCATACCCTTCCTTTGGGATAAACAAATACGATACCCTGAATACTTCCGGGTGAAATGCTACAGCGGTATTCTCCGTGCGCTTGCGGATTTTACCTACTTGACTCTGGGACATATTAGTGAACCGTTTCTGGCCCCGTGCCGGGAATGATTTATTAATATGGCTTTGCAAAAGTCAACAATGACCTTGTTTTCTGTTCAAAATACCCACTTTTCTGACTGTGGTATAGTCAAGATAGCATCCGTTTTTAAAAACCCATCGCCGTATTATTACCCTTTGAGGCTGGAAAATGTGAACTAAAAACTTGATTTCTGTATTTCATAGCACTTTATATGAAATGCATCTTTACTGTAGGGAAAGTTTGACTCAATCAAATTGTTGTGATGTAGTTTTACTATCATTACTAGCACCATGACAGTTGTTAGTGATGTGCATTTTGCCCATGAAACACTGTACTCACCATTGGGTTTTTGTTCTAGACGGGTGACCACGGTTTTGAGGAGCTCTCGCACGACGGGTGGTGCTACACCACCGGTCTCCACCACCGTGCCTTTCCTATACTTTTGTGGGATCTGCTACACTTGTTGGGCTACGACGAGCCGCCCTCCTACAAGGGTCGCGAGATCCGCTGCCACGGGGTGACTCTTGCTGAGGTGCACATCAGCGTGCCTACTCACCCGTGCAACCTCTACATGGCAGGGATGGAGAGCATGGTGACTTGTGGGAGCCTCCGTGAGGGCTTGGAGAGAGTCGCCCACAGGGTCCTCACTCACTTCTGCGGGCGCCACACAGCAGCGCTCTCTGGGACTCTATTTGAGATAAATCCCATCTGGCACCAGGCCATCTCGGTCTGGCAGAGCGCGTGAGGCGCATCGCCCGTGACGACTACCCTGTGTATCATGCGGGGTACCACCGTGTGTCCCACTACTCCGAGTACCTCCTCAACTTGGATGAGGAGGCTAGCAGCCACAACAGGATTTTACTGGCTGACGCTGAGCAGGCCTGGGTGCAGAGGAATGATCTGCAGACACAGGTTGACGCACAGCAGAGGGAGATTCAGCGGCTGACCGCTGCTCTTGAGGCGAGTGAGACTCGTGTTACTGAGGTCACTGGACAGCGCGACACCCTCATGTAGGAGGTTGACGGATGTGGCGTGATTATGCAGCAGCGTGCCAACCACAATGAGCACCTGCAGCATCAGTTGACGGCTACACAGCACGAGATAGAGCTCATGGAAGAGGATCTAGAGACCCTGGCTCACGAGAACCAGGGCCTGCAGCAGCAGCTAGAGGCGATCCTGGCACCACCAGCAGCACCCGAGGAGGAGGATCCAGACGAGGACATGGATGAGGAGTCTAATATGGACTACGAGGCACCAGCCAGAGACAGGACTTAGGGGATCATGATAGACCGGACTAGATCGTGTAGGCAGGACAAGTTGGGTAGGTAGCTTTTGTCGACCATGCGAGGTTGTGGTATTTTGGGGGATCACTGTGTGAGATGCTTTTGTAACTCGATGGTCACATATCCCGAGTTCATGTACTTAAGACTATGTTGACTTATATTATGTATTGGTTGTACCCTTTTCTGCTACTATTGTTGCAACAGAGTTTCATAAGAATTCCAGCTTGATCGTACTCTTTGACTCAATTGAAGTACTTTCCTTCTAGATGGCTGGAAACACCAATCAACCGCCACCAAGTTAGGAGATCATCGACGGCCTGGAGTTCACAGGGATGGTTCACCTATTTTGGAGAGTTCTCTAGAGATTCGGATATTCCATTCCTCCCACCTATGTTGGCAAGGAATTTCAGGAGCATGGAGTCCCCTCATGTGTCATCCATGTGGCAGTTCCTACCAATTACTCGGTCATTCCCGCATGGGAATCTTGGACCATTAGCGTCATCAAGACAGATCTGCCTTCCACCTGGAATGTGGCTACATTCAAGGCACTTACTCAGTTCTGTGAAGACCACAAGCATGATGTTGCTGGAACACCCGTTGCCTTGCTACCCATTAATGATGTGACGGACTTCGAGTGGATTAGGCATGTGGATTTCATCTTTGATCCAAACCAACGCCACCATGATCCGATGCTGCCCATAATAGAGTATTATGGCTTATCCACTTTTTCCTTATGCACAAACTTGTGCCGGCATCTGGATGTGTTTCATGCTGCACTTCAACTTTCTGAAGTCGAAAAACAAGCTAAGGATGAGGAAATTGCCGAACTGAACCAACAAATTCAAGCAAAGAATGAAGAGATGGATGCAATTATAGAAGAACGTCACCAAGCCTTGATGGATGCTGCAGATCTTGAGCATGACATGATTGAGGCTCAAGATGACTTGGACGCATTCAAGGCTGCCCACCTTCCTATTGAAAGAAATTGGGACGAGATCATCATGGAGTATGGAGAACAAGAGGATGTAGAGATGGCACCGGTCGGTATTAGTGATGTGGAAATGATGGATCTGGAGGAACCAGAAGAGCCAGAAGACATAGGCCAGGAGTAGTTAGATCGCTACACCCCGGTGTATGGTCATGTAATATAAGTATTCCTAGTTCGATGTAGTAGTGTGAATCTTGAATTATGTGTCCGCAATACCGTAGCTAGGCGTTGGCACATTTGTGTAAGAAGTCGTGTGACGGTGTCCTTTTAACAACCATGTAGTCTGAATTGAATTAATGAAGATGGTTGTTACTTGTGAAATTTATCCGTGCCTCTTGCAAATTTATATTCTTGCGCATGTGTTTTTATGGATTATTTTGAGGAATGACTAATGTGCAACCGCATAAATTGCAGCATGGTGCGTACTCGGAATCAGGATGATCCTGAAAGCTCTCAGCAAGGAGCTAATGTTGAACCTTCACTAGCTGAGGTATTGGCTGCTGCACTCAACCGGTAGCAAAATGACTCCGAGATTCTTCGTCGGCTAGTGGATATCACGTCCCATCTAGCTGGATAGGGAGGCCACCATAACAACAACAATCAGCCTCGACAGAGCACCTACTCAGATTTTCTAGGTACTCATCCGCCAACCTTCAAGCGTGCTAGAGAACCTCTGGATGCCGATCACTGGTTGCACCAGACCGAGTCGAAGTTCGGTCTGCTGGAATGCACCGAGCACCAGAAGGTGCTATTCGCCGCCCAACAACTCCAAGGCTCTGCTAGCGCCTGGTGGGCAAACTATGAAACTTCTCTGCCCACTGGACGCCGCGTTGAATGGAATGAGTTCAAGACTGCATTTTGTACTCATTTCATCCCAGCTGGCCTAATGCAGAGGGAATTCTAGGAATTTATGGATCTAAAACAAGGAGGGTGGAATGTCCTCCAATATTCTGAAGCTTTTAATCATCTGGCTCAGTATGCTGCTGAGTATGTCAATAGTGAGGATAAAAAGAGATATGCATTTTTGCGTGGTATGAATGCCACCCTTAAGGAGCGTCTGACTTGGCAAACAACTGGCACATACAACGACTTGGTCAATACTGCTATTGTCCAGGAAGGCGCTATGCACCAAGTTGAGGAAGAAGATTGCAAAAGAAAGGCCCTTGCTAGTACCTCTGCTGCCCCACAGGCGAAGCACCGCCTGATTTACACTTCACCTACCGGACAGCATTTCCGGGCATCTCCGCAGCAGCAGTATCAGCGGCGATATGGTCAGAACTACTCGAGGCCACCCCAGCAGTAGAACTTCCCACCCCGTGCACCGTACCAACAGCAGAACACTCAGTATCATGCACCATATCAGCAGCAAGGAAATCAGACTGCTTGTGCCCCACAGCCTGTTGATCGTGGAAGCAGTTATCCGTGCTACAACTGCGGTCGTACCGGCCACTTTGCCAAGAACTGCACTGCACCAAGGCACAATAACAACAACCACAACAGCAACCAGCGTCAGAACCAGAGCAGGAATGTGAATGCACCGTCTCGTGGTGCCCAAGTGAACTACACCAATGCTGAAGATATTCCTCAGGGCAAACCCGTGCTAACCGGTACACTCTCGCTCTATCACCAGCCTGTCCTTGCACTTTTTGATTCTGGTGCTACGCATAACTTCATTAGCAAAGCTTGTGTGCAAAAACATAAACTCCACACCACCGTCATAAATAGATGCTACAACGTCCGCTCTCCTACTGGACAAATTTTTGCTAACGAGGTAGTGTGTAAGGCTCCACTAGAAATTAATCGAAAGATCTACCCCACTGATTTTATCATGCTCAAGGACCAAGAGATCGACCTGATCATAGGTATGATCTGGATGAAAACCTATAGAGCCATGCTAGACATTGAGCCTCGCATCGTTCACATCAACTCTCCCTTGCATGGAAAGGACACACTTTCTCTAAATGCCAATTCATCGAAAGCCTTGGTTGTCCATCACTTGGAAGGGCAATCACTCAAGAGTATTCCCGTCGTTCGTGAGTATCCAGACATGTTTCCCGAGGACATCTCTGGTCTACCACCTGACCGTGATGTGGAATTTAAGATAGAGCTACAGCCAGGGACTTCTCCGATATCCCGTCGCCCGTATAAAATGGCCCCGAATGAGCTAGCTGAGTTAAAAAAGCAATTGAGTGAGTTATTGAAAAAGAAATTCATCCGCTCAAGCACTTCACCCTGGGGCTGCCCTGCTATTTTTGTGAAGCAGAAGGACAAGTCCTTGCGCCTTGTCGTTGACTATCAGTCTCTTAATGAAGTTACCATCAAGAACAAATACCCATTACCCCGTATAGATATCCTCTTCGACCAATTGGTTGGTGCTAAGGTCTTTTCAAAGATTGATCTCCGATCGGGCTATCATCAAATCAAGATCAGAGTCGAAGATATTCCAAAGACCGCCTTCTCTACTAGATATGGATTGTTTGAGTATCTAGTAATGTCATTCGGATTGACAAGTGCCCCTGCCCATTTCATGTACCTCATGAATTTGGTATTCATGCCCGAGTTGGACAAATTTGTGGTAGTATTCATTGATGACATCCTCATCTATTCTAAGTCCAAGGAAGAGCAAGCTGAACATCTTCGCATTGTTCTTCA
This sequence comes from Eleusine coracana subsp. coracana, assembly GCA_032690845.1. Lineage (NCBI taxonomy): Eukaryota > Viridiplantae > Streptophyta > Magnoliopsida > Poales > Poaceae > Eleusine > Eleusine coracana. The sequence goes on from CM064418.1 coordinate 38,512,646, forward strand.
ACGCCTCTGAGATCACAAGTTGTATGCAAAATTCAGCAAGTGTGAATTTTGGTTTGGCCGTGTGCCATTTCTTGGTCACATTGTCTATGCGAAAGGTATCTCGGTGGATCCTAGCAATGTTCACGACGTGTTAGATTGGAAATCACCAAAGATGGTTCATCAAGTACGCAGTTTCCTCGGGCTAGCTGGATATTATCGTAGGTTCATTCCAAATTTTTCTCGGCTGACCAAACCCATCACGGAGCTGTTGAAAAAGGATAAGAAATTCAGTTGGAACAATAGTTGTGAAGAAGCATTTCAAGCATTGAAGAATTGTTGACCACTGCCCCAGTACTGGCTCAACCAGACATTACCAAGCCGTTTAACGTGTATTGTGATGCATCTGGGACAGGACATGGATGTGTGCTCATGCAGGAAGGTCCTGTCATTGCCTATGCATCTCGACAACTACGAAAGCATGAAGAGCACTATCCAACTCATGATTTGGAACTAGCTGCAGTTTTACTTGCACTAAAAATATGGAGGCATTACTTGCTCGGAAACTTAGTGCACGTCTACACGGATTATAAGAGCTTAAAATATATCTTTACCCAGACTGATCTGAACATGAGACAGCATCGGTGGCTAGAGCTGATTAAGGATTATGACCTGGAGATTCATTATCAATCGGGCAAGGCCAATATGGTCGCCGATGCATTGAGTAGGAAGGTACATTGCCATCACCAAGTACTGGAATATCAGAACAACGGCAACCGCGTCACTGCTTCAGAACCCAGCCTTCACATTTTGCCTGCCATAGTGATTAGCAACCTTAGTGTACATTCTACTATTCATAAAGAAATCATTGCTACACAGAAAAATGACATTGGTATGAATCATATCCGTCAAAACATTAAGAAGGGTAAAGCAAAATGCTTCACTCAAGACTCCGACGGTACCCTATAGTTCAATAACCGTTTGGTAGTACCAGAAGACATTGAACTTAGATGGAAAATCTTGGATGAAGCACATCACTCCAAGTACTCCATCCATCCAGGTAGTAATAAAATATACCAAGATCTGAAGAAGAATTTTTGGTGGACAAGAATGAAGCGAGAAGTGGCTCGATATGTTGCAGAATGTGATACTTGTTAGAGAGTTAAGGCTAACCATTTGAAACAAGCCGGATTGCTTCAACCATCGAGTATTCCGGCTTGGAAATGGGAGGACATCAGCATGGACTTTATTGTTGGCCTACCTCTCACGTCGCGTAAGCATGATTCTATTTGGGTCATTGTCGACTGACTCACCAAATCTGCTCACTTCTTGCCGGTCAACAATAGATACAACATATGGCAATACGCGGAGCTACACATTGCAAGAATTCTATGTCGTCATGGAGTACCCAAGACCATCATCTCAGATCGTGGTTCGTAGTTTGTCGCTCATTTCTGGGAACAGCTGCATGCATCTTTGGGTACAGGCCTAATTCGTAGTTCTGCTTACCATCCCGCCACCAATGGATAGACAAAGTGTGTCAACCAAATTTTGGAAGATATGCTTAGGGCATGTATTTTAACACATGGCGGTAACTGGGATGAGTATCTACCCTATGCTAAATTCTCGTATAACAACAGTTACCAGGAGAGTGTAAAAATGTCACCATTTGAAGCACTCTATGGACGCAGTTGTAGAACACCGTTAAACTAGTCTGAAGCTGGAGAAAGAGCAACCTTTGGTCCTGATCTTGTCAAGGATGCAGAAGAAAAAGTTCATACCATTCAGGCAAATCTTAAAGCTGCCAAGTGCCGCCAAGAGAAGTATGCAAACCGATGACGTAGATCACTGTATTTCAATAAGGGTAACTACGTCTATCTTTGAGTATCACCTATGAAGGGTATCCAATGGTTTGGAGTCAAAGGAAAGTTAGCTCCCCGTTATATTGGACCATTCCAAATTTTGGAACGATGTGGAAAGGTAGCCTACAAGCTGGAGTTACCCGCTAATCTATCTGGAGTTCACCACACCCTCCATGTCTCTTAGTTGAAGCGGTGTCTCAAACCATCCACCGACAAAATCTTGGAAGACTATGACCAACTTCAACCAGACCTCACATACTCCGAACAACCAATAAAGATCCTCGATGAGAAAGAGCGCACAACCCGTAAAAGAACACTCAAATTCTACAAAGTTCAATGGAGTAATCACTCAGAAGACGAATCCACTTGGGAATCTGAAGAATTTCTGAGTACTGATTACCCGAAATTTTGGTCGTCATACACAGGTAAGTCTTGACCACCGTACTTCCCTCTAGTTTGCATTGTTCATGATCTCGGGACGAGATTTCTTTAAGGAGGGAGGGCTGTAACACCCCAGGTGTCTCACTTCTGTTTAACAAGCATGATAAGCACAAATCATGAATTATGCAACATAAAATGATAGAGCCCTTTTATTGAATTAGTTCCAGGTAATTAAAAACCCTACAAACAAATTGTGAGCCAAATGAAACTTTACAATATAACTTATGCCAAATAAATCCATAATCAGATTAGTAATGATAAATTAGGATTTTACAAATTTATTTAGTGTTTATCTGATTAGCAAGATCACAATTAATTAATTAGTTCTTAAGTACCTAATTAATGCAATTATTAAATTTTAAACTATTTTATCAAAACTTCAAATGGACTTCACCAGTGTGTTCTCCCCTATTTAAATAACCAGTCCACCAATTTTCACCATTTTTGGGAATTCCTAGCTATTTTATTTTGAATTACTAAAAATACCTTTGACCAAGGACCATTTTGCGAGGATCTTAAAAGATCAGGAGGTTCAGAAAAAAATCTTCTCTACTTCTTCTCCACTGGCACAGAGCCCTCACCAGCGCACTGAGTGCTCTTCCCAGCCGCACGCCACCACCTGCACCCCCCTCGCCTCGGAATCCCGCACCACGACAGTGCCCATCTGCCCTGCCAACCGCGCGCGCCAACGGTTTTCTTTCTCTTCCCCTCTTCTCTACACGCCATCGCCATGGCAACCGAGAAGGCTTCAATTCTACCTCCTCTTCCCGCTCCTAGGTCCCAACCATCTCGCTGACCTTGCGCGGCGTCAAAGCGCACCCGCAAGTCTCACAAACGCAGTCCCCAGCTGCCCTTTTGTTCTCTGCTCTCTACTCCCTCTCATTTCTCCTCTCTGCCCTCTACTCACCGCCATTACTGAACACGATTTGACCTCGTTGCCCTACTCCTCCACTGCCTCCCGAACCGAGCCCAGTGCACAAACAGCCGCGCCCGACGTCCCCCTCACACCATTGTTCATCGCTCGACCACTCTCTGCTCGAGGTGGAGTAATTTTGAGAAAAACCGAGGCAAGCTCTTAAGGTGACCTTCCCCATCGTTGACCGAAATTAGCTGCTCTCGGTGAGCCTCGACGCCCATTCTTTTTCCTCTCACGCACACAACTTCCCGACTCACCTCTCTGACCTTCTTTCTCTTTGTTTTCCATCGAGGAGTCATCGGCATCTCACTTTTCCCCTGGCCGCCACCCTGCTCCGATGAATCCAACGCCACCTCCATGATGAGCTCCACCTTCCGGTTCTCCTCGACGCCAATGGACAAGATGCCGGTCATCGCCCCATCCCCGTGACGCTTTAGGAGGAAACCGCAAGCCGTTTGCTGCTCCACAGGAGAAACACGACCTCGCTGGACTTCTCTCTTCTACTGCCTCTCATCGTCGACCCCCTTCCAGTGAGTTGCCCACCTCGTGAACCCCACCAAGTGCTTCGCGTAGTCTAGCTCATCGTTCTCGAACTCCCGCGGCGAGGTTTTGCCCTATCACGGCCGCGACAGCGAGAGCCGAGCGCCGCCCAGCTCCGGTGTGCCTATTGGCCGTCTTACTGGCAGCTTACATGGCCACTACGTGGCTCTGACCTGGCATCCACGTGGCTCCGACGTGGCACTCCCCTAAAGCCAAAAATACCTAGAAATTCCTAGAAAATACCTAAAACTTTGAAAACTCGTAATAAATCGAATTCAAATCCAATGAAGCCCAAACAAAATTTGTTAGATTCATCTTGAAGAGCTCTAGTTTAGTAAATTGATAAATCACAGTCTCTATACATGTAATTTTAATAATATATTAAATTGTGAAAACACTAAATAATTCATTAGAAATTCTACGAGTAAAATTAAATCTTGATTTTTGGCATGCTTAGTAAAAACATGATTATCTACAACCCCAAATTTTGGTTTGGTAAAATATGAATTATATTAGGCTCTGGAATATATTTTATGAGCATGCTTAAATTAATTCTAGTAATTATTCTATAAATAATTTGCCCCTGCCACATGGCACAAAAATCATTGATATAAGTCTCTGTTCTCAGTAAATCACACATGTCCAGAAACATAAGTTTGCTTTTTTAATTAATTTAACTGCTCATATCACTTATTTACCTTGCTTAACTGCATAAAGAATATATATACCTAAAATCTTAATTAACAACCCAGCTTCTCTGAAGCATATGGCTTCGAGAACATAATAATAATTTTAATTGATATTAAAACACTATGTGCCTACATGCATCATGTCATTGCATTCAACGGTATTTCGCTAATGCCGTTAATACAATTCTATCATATTGGCAATGACAACTAGGAGCAAGAAGAGGATTTTCAGAAGGACATTGACCCTCAAGAGCAAGAAGTGGTAGTTGCTAGCACTAACATTGATCCAGGCAAGCCCCGGTTTTCATTCGCCCTTTTACGAAACCTTGCTAGCTTATCTTACTAGTGTCTATACTTATTGTTGCATTAGGTCATAGGAGTTGATTGAAACCCACCTTGCATGATATCCAAATGACCTATGCTATTGTCTTAGAACTTGGTAGAATCGGTACTGTTATGCTATGCTTAGTAATTGCTAGTCTCGTTAAAAAGGTATTATTATTAGTAAGGAATGAACTTGACCACTGGAACGGGAATTATTAAAACAAGTTTATTTGATGTTACGACCGGGCAGGGAAATGCATGTGTAGCTTGGCAGCAACACATGGGTGTTGACTGTGGTAGCCCTGTCTTGTCGAACCTAGGACCCGTCCGTGGTCGGCCCCTTGATCATGTGTGGAACAGTACCGAATGCAAGCTAGCTTATGGGTACTAGTAAACCGATGTAGCATTAAAGGTCACTTGCATTGAGGACAGTTAAGGTGCGTTGGTCATTGACCCTCATGCTGCTGGAGTGGGCGGTTCAGACCATGAAGTACTGTTGGCAGAACGACATGCCTACTCGATGTCACCACACCCGGGCTGAGGTGTTGGTGCTTTTCTTGCAAAAGGTTGCCATATACGACCTTAATTGGTGCGTATGTGTCGTGCATCTCGGGTTTTCCCAGGTGGTGTAAATCGATTGCAATTGTTGTCCCTCGTAGCAATGAGTAGTTGCACCTACTATTATGGAACGTATCATGTTGCTTATTGATATTGACGATCATTATTATTATTATTGTTCTTATGTCATATTAATTCTATATATATTGTTTTATTATCCTTGTTGCAACTAAAGTTACATTTCAGCTCAACCCATTTAAATTGACAATTAAAACTTGATAGAACTAATAGGTTGCTTAGTGCGAGTCCTTTTAAACAAGCCACCTATTAGAGCCTCTACATGTGTAGGTGTCCGACGGGTAAGTCTTGCTGAGTAATTAGTACTCAGGCTTTGTGCTATTATGTTTTTCAGGTAATGAAGAAATAGAATTGCCTGTAGACGTGATGCCCTGGGACATGCAAGTCCCTGAGGGTTGGACCGCCCACTGGGGGTCTCACTCGTCATCGCGGTGATGTTGCTTGTTGCTAGGGTGATGGTCCTTCGGGCATGGATCACCACTAGGCTGTACCATCGAGCGTAGTTCCTTTACGTATTTGATTCCATTGTCTCAAAACATTTATGAACTTGTATTAATTCCGCTGCACTCTGAATCATCGTATTAATGTAATATTCAACTTAAATTTGGACCAATGTTGTATTATCAAGTGTCTGCACTATATCAGCACCGTCGGGACCTCGATTCTCCAGGAAGGGGCGCCACAATATAGGAGGATGCAATTTGATCTTTGCAATGCGCACGCCACATTTCAAAGATGCATGAATGCAATATTCGTTGAATTCATAGAAGATATTACGGAGGTATTTATGGATGACTTCTCCGTACATGGTACGGATTTTGATAGTTGCTTGGAGAATTTGGAGAAGGTTTTGAGAAGGTGTGTTGAATGCGACTTAGTTCTTAATTGGGAGAAGTGTCATTTCATGGTAACAGATGGGATAGTACTTGGTCATGTCATATCTAACAGAGGGATAGAGTTTGATAAAGCAAAGGTATCTACAGTTGAGAAACTACCTCCCCCTACTGATCTTACAACCTTGAGGAGTTTTCTTGGATATGCCAACTTCTATTGCAGATTTGTCAAGGATTATTCAAGGATAGCTAAGCCCCTGACAGAATTATTGAAGCAAGATACAAAATTTGTCATGGATGATGAAAGACTCTTTGCCTTCAGAAGATTAAAGGAAGCTTTATGCTCTGCACCCATTATGCAGCCACCTGATTGGAGTTTACCTTTTGAAATTATATGTGATGCAAGTGATTATGTAGTTGGAGCTGTTCTTGGACAACGGAAGGGAGGTAAAGTGCATGCTATTTATTATGCTAGCAAAACTTTGAATGAGGCGCAGATCAATTATACAATAACTAAGAAAGAGATGTTAGCTGTTATATTTGCTTTTGAGAAGTTTAGATCCTACATTCTAAACTCTAAGGTGATTGTATATACTGATCATGCCGCTATAAGATACTTGGTTTCAAAGAAAGAGTCTAAGCCTCGGTTAATGCGATGGGTATTGATGCTGCAAGAATTTGATTTGGAGATAAGAGATAAGAAAGGGGTAGAAAATTCTGTAGCAGATCATTTGTCCCGTCTTGAATCATCATCAACTGAGCCAATAAAAGATGAAATACAACAAGAGCAACTATTTGCCACATTTGATCGTAGAGAGAGTTGGATGATGGATATTATCAAAGGTTTCAAGGGACAAACTGATATGATGAACAAGAACACAAGGAAAAGAGTTAAGAGTGAAATGAGAAAATTTATATGGGCCGACCCATACTTATATAGGTATTGCCAGGACGGAGCAGTGCGAAGATGTGTACCCAGAGAAGAAAGAGCAAGCATTTTAGAAAAATGTCACTCTACGGATTATGGGGGACATTATGGCTATTTCAGAACACAGACAAAGGTATGGTCGAGTGGTTTCTATTGGCCCACTATGCCTGAAGATGCAAAAAGGTATGTTGCAACATGTGCTCAATGCCAACGAATAGGGAATGTTAACAGTAGGAATGCAATGCCTCTTAAGTATAATCTTCAAGTTGATATCTTTGATGTTTGGGGTATGGATTTTATGGGACTATTTGTGAATTCTCATGGTTGCGAGTATATATTGGTTGCCGTTGATTATGTCTCCAAGTGGGTTGAAGCAATGGCATGCAAGGCCAATACCACAAGAGAATCAAGGAGTATACTTCAAAATCAGATATTCCCTAGGTATGGAGTACAAAGGATAATAATTATGGATGGAGGATCCCATTTTACAGGAGTAGAATTTACTAGATTTTTGGCTAAATCTGGGGTTGAACATAGAATTGAAACAACCTATCATCCCTAGACGAATGGACAAGCAGAAACATCAAATAAGCAATTAAAAGGGATTATGCAGAAGATTGTTACAAAAGAAGGAAAGGATTGGGCCACAAAGCTTAATGGAGCATTATGGGCATATAGGACGGCATTCAAGACACCAATTGGCATGACACCATATCAATTTGTCTTTGGGAAATCATGTCACCTGCCGGTGGAATTGGAACATAAGGCTTATTGGGAAATAAAGGAAATGAATTTGGATTTTGATGCCGCCAGCGTGAAAAGGAAGATACAAATAAGTAAATTGGAAGAGATGCGATTGCGTGCATATAAAAATGCAGCAATATACAAGGAAAAGATAAAGAAGTGGTATGATAAGAAGCTTTTGAAGAAGGAATTCAAGGAAGGAGATCGGGTACTCCTATTTAATTCACAATTCAGATTATTTGGTAAAGGCAAACTACAAAGTAAATGGGAAGGGCCTTATCTTGTGAACACGGTGTTACCTTCGGGAGCTGTAATCATAATGGATGGCAAGAGAAACAAGTACACAGTGAATGGAAAACGTCTAAAGGTATATCTAGAACCCGACATATTTGAATTAAAATCTTTTGATGTGTACTTCACTGCTTAGTGCCCTGTGTGGTCGAGCTTAACGATGTAAAACAAAAGCCCTGTATGTGTTTTTGATTTTTGTGATTTTTCTATTTCTGATTGGGTAAATTAGTGTACCGCGCCAATCGGTGCAATGCTGCACCGATCGGAGCAATCCTGCACCGATCGACACGGCAGAGTCTTTTTGGTTTTTGAGTCAGTTTTGGACCTTGCCTTGTTAAGACTCATTGAATTCCGCAAATAAGAGATAGAGTCCTAGTCTAAGTGGAAATCAAGGGATATAAATATGAGAGGGCAGCAACCCAATGGGTCATCTCGCATTACATAGTCACCGGAACAAGACCCTAAGGGTAGAAGCAATGGAAGGCGGCGCTTCGGGAAGCAACCAAGGCGGCGCCGATCGGCTCGGCGATGGATTTCCGCAGCTCTCCGCCGGTTGGCCTTGGGATGAAACAGACGAGGTGTTGATGCCAACACAACATGATCCTGTCATCTGGTCAAATCTGATGAAGAAATTCATGAAGAAAAATAAAGCTGATGCATGGAACGCAGACAAGGTGAAGATGGACAATGAACATCAGCAGATGATGAAGAGAGTATTGGTGTGCAAGGGAAAATCTATAGCACCTATTGAGAGTGAAGCTGTTTCTCAAAGGTACACCATGGAAGGCCTTCTTGATCTTGCTAAGCCCTTGTCATATGAAGATTTCCTATCTTTCGAAAGAACAATGACTAAGCAAGAGAAGGAGGAACTAGATGAAGAGAGCGGTCTGACAATCCATAAGTGCCGGATTTATAGCAAACATGATATTGCCGCCAAGTATGAACTCAAGCTGCAAGAGGAAGTGACAAGGTCCAAGAGAAAAAGAGAACACTAGGAGAGGATATTGGATATCTTGAGAGTGCTAGTGAGAGTAACATGGAGTGATCTTGCACATCTAAGGCTAGGATGTCCTTGAGGGTGTGATCTAGGTTGTTACTCTTGTTCTATGGTGAGACCTAGACCGGTTAGGTGTCGGTGATCGAGCCTATCGTGATTGGTTGTGAAGGCCGTCACAAGTTTGTACACGGTTTGAGCCCGCCGTTGGAAGGGGCATCAATAGTGAGCGCCCTTGCCGGCTCAGGAAGTACGGCAAGTTCTCGAGGGAGGCGAGCTTGTGCTTTGTGCAACGGTGACGCACACCATGTCTTCAGTCGAGGAGTGATTGTGGGCTCATGGACGAGAACTCCAGTTGGTGGCGGGAGGGATCGGGACTCCGACGGGAGTGGTCCAACGAGGAGTAGGGGAAGGCGCCATCCTTCCGAGACCTCGGGAAAAAATCATGAGCCATCTCTTACTCTACTCCTTACTTTGATGCATTACCTTCCACATTTACATACCGTGCTATTCATGCTTGTGTGCTTATCTTTCTCTAGTTGACTACCTTGTAGAATTGCATGAATAGGCCTCTTGCTTACTAGTAGTGCTTGAGCTTCCGCATTTGATCACTAGCATGAATAGTAGTTGTTTTGGCTTGATTGCTATCCTTGTATGTGTGGTACTACTCATGCTTGTTTGCACTAGTTCCTTGTCTCGTAGAATTGCATGAGTAGGCTCCTTTGCTAGCCTGGTGTGTGCTTCCGCATTGTTTCTTTTCTAGCTTGCATCGAAGTTGTATTGCCTTGTGTGATCCACTAGTATGCATAGGTTGTCTTTCCTTTCATAGGATTACCTTGTTAGTGTGATCACCACTAGAATTGTTATAGGAGTTGATTGAGTGGTCGGTTTGAGAAATTGATAAAATTGGTATATAGTGGTAGTTCCCGATTCACCCCCCCCCCCCTCTCGGTCACTATGATCCTTTCAAGTGGTATGAGAGCCAAATACTCATTATAAGGCTTAACCGCCTTGAGTAGCGACTGTATTGAGTTGGGATGTCATCCTATTCGGGGACGGGTCATGGCTCATGGAAGGATCGCTTTAAGAGCTACCTAAATACCATGATTCCGGATGAATTGATGGACACTCTTGTGGACTTTTCTAATACTTTTACCGATAATCATGTGTATGATGATTGTGATGATGGTGTGGATGTGGCTTGTACTAGTGAGTGCCTAGATTCCTCTAGCAATGACTTGATAGGTTGCTCTACTAGTATTCCTAACATGATGATTGATAATGATTTGTCTCTTCGTCTTGCTTGCTCTACTAGCATTGATGATGTTTGTGAGTCTCCTATTGATCATGCTAGTAGTTCTATTGTTGAGGAGTTCTTTGCTTTTCATGCTAATGATAATGAGGACTTACTTGACTCTCTTATTTGCTTGCGAGGTATTGTGGACAGGATTGGGGCAACTTCTTTTGAGCTTCCTAAGATCGTGATAGTGGAGAAGATCCTCTCCTTGGTTCCGAGTAGCAAGCTCTTCTACGTCACACTTGACCTTCTCATGGAGAAGAGTTTCTCCGTAGAAGATGTGATTAAGCTGCTCTTCAAGGATGAGAAGATTGCCGCAAGCATGGCATGGAAGAGGACATTCAAGGCAACTCATGAAGCATCCTCGAGCAAAGGGAAAGGAGAAGCTTCAAGCTCAAACTTCTTTGATCCCTCCACAAGATTGTCTTGCAACAACTTCTACAACCCCTTTGGAGCAAGACATACATCAGGCGCTTCGTCAAGCTCTACCTCAAGTGTCATTCCAAGTCCTACTCCAAGCACTTTGAGTGGACCAAGCATTGGCGTAGGGGGAGCACCAACAACAATGCTTGCTCGATCGTTTGAGATGATCAATCTTGCGGCTTCGGCTCCGACGCCTCCACCTCCTCTGCTCCCTCCACCACAAGATCATCTTGGGCATCTTCGTCGAGCTCACCAACAAGACCTCCTCTTTGAACTTGGTGAATTTGTGAGAAATCCAAATGATGACCTTTGTGAGAATCTATTGAGCATCTATGATCTTGTGTGTAGGATTAGCTCTTTCAGGGGACTTCGGAAGAATGCGCCACATAAAGTGATTGACAAGCTCCTCCAACAAATCACAACTCGTGAGAGGAGTTTCTTACTTGAGGAGGTAGTCAACAGGAGACATGAGCTCTCAATTGAGAGAGCAATGGAGATGATACTTGTACTCCACTCTCAAGTGGGACATGTGCTTGAGCACATCACTTGGCTCTATGATCCTCCCCATTACTACATCAACCTTGACAATGTGCACATGGGGGATGATCATGGACATTGGAGATATCATGCTCCTCACTATCCCATTAGGAGGAGACTATTGGATGGGATTGCAAGAATCCCTATCTATGAGGATAGTCTCATTGCTCGACATCATGAGGTTAGTGTTAGTCAATCAAGTAATGCTTTGAATACTAACTCCTCTTCCTCTAGTGCTTGTCTTATGGCTACTACTAGGGTCAAGTACAAGAGTGGAGGCACTCATTGGATTCTTGATAGTGGGTGCACTCAACACATGACCGGGAAGCAAACCATGTTCACCACCATTGATGAAGACGAAGAGAGTGAGAAGGTGACTTTTGGGGATAACTCAAAAGGGAGAGTTAGAGGCTCGGGCAAGGTGGCTATCACACAGGACCTCCATGTCTCCAAGGTCTTCCTTGTGGAAACCCTCAACTTCAACCTTCTATTTATTGGTCAACTTTGTGACATGGGTTTCAAGTGCACGTTTGATAAGGATGGTGCAATAATTGAGAATGCCAAGAGAGGGCTAGTATTTCATGGAGTGAGACATGGGAACTTGTATGTCACGGACTTCAAGTCAAGCAATATGCCACCAAGCACTTGCCTATTCACCAAGGCATCCAAGGGATGGTTGTGGCATAGAAGACTAGCACATGTTGGAATGAATCAGCTCAAGAAGATTGTCAAGAGAAATCTAGTTGAAGGAATCAAGAATGTGGCATTTGAGAATGATAGATTGTGCAACGCTTGTCAGGCGGGGAAACAAGTTGCATCTTCACATCCCACCAAGTCATTCATGTCTACATCTCGTCCTCTAGAGCTCTTGCACATGGACTTGTTTGGGCCAACACATTACAAGAGTCTAGGAGACAATCTATATTACTTGGTGATTGTTGATGATTTCACGAGATATACTTGGACCTTCTTTCTTGTGGACAAATCTCAAGCCAGTGGTATCTTCAGAAAGTTTGCCAAGAGGGCAAAGAATGAGTTCAATGCTAGCATTGTGAAGATACGGAGTGACAATGGGATGGAATTCAAAAACACCACAGTGGAGGAATATTGTGACAAGAAGGGGATCAAACATGAATTCTCCGCTACATATACTCCCGAGCAAAATGGAGTAGTGGAGAGGAAGAACAAGACGCTCATCACTCTTGCTCGTGCCATGTTGGATGAGTATGGAACTCATGAGAGGTTTTGGGCGGAGGCAATCAACATGGCTTGCTACACCTCCAACCATGTCTATTTCCACCGTTTGTTGAAGAAGACACCATATGAGCTATTGGTGGGACGGAAACCCAATGTTTCCTATTTCCGAGTCTTTGGATACAAGTGTTACATTCTCAAGAAGAGGAGAAAGCCCGGGAAGTTTGAGAGAAGAACTTATGAAGGCATTCTTGTTTGGTACTCTAGGACTTCTAAAGCATATAGGATCTACAACTCCACCATCGGATGTGTGGAGGAATCCTATGATGTACAATTCGATGAGTCAAATGGGTCCCAAAAGGAGGATGAATTTCGTGAAGTGGACATTGGAGATGAGCCTATGAGGGAAGCATTGAGAAGAATGCCCGTGGGTGAGGTTTTACCCCACAAGGTCAATAATGGTGATATTGATGAGCCCTCTACTCACCACCTCCACCATTCCCCTCCTCCGAGATACAACAAACAACCCAAGATGCCACGAATACTCCCACAAGCTCCCCTCAAGATTCATTAAGGGTACACTCACCAAATGATGAGAAAACCCAAGTGAGAAGTGAGCCACAAATCTCCCCACATACTTCACCGCAAGCCACTTCTCCTAGTTCTTCACAAGATGCCCTCGCATCCACCTCAAACTCAAGGTCCAAAACAAGAAAGCATAAGAGTGACTCTTCCACCTCTCTTAGGATACAAGACACTCATATATCAAGAGAGGAAACAATCCATGATGCACAAGACATTTCACCTAGAGCCTCTCCCACTCAAAGAAAGCACCACCCTAGACCCAAGGGCATCAACAAAGATCATTCACAAGACTTGATCATTGGGAATCCATCTCAAGGAATAAAGACAAGGAGGAATCAATACAAGCCCAACTATGTGAGTGAAGAGAATGATGATGAGGCTAATGTTGAAATTGAGAACTTCTCTTTTGTCTCTATGATTGAGCCCACTACCATTGATGAAGCTATGGATGATCACAAGTGGGTAATTGCCATGCAAGAAGAATTGAACAACTTCAAGAGGTGCAAAGTGTGGAAATTGGTTGAGAGACCCAAGAATCATAATATGGTGTGCACCAAATGGGTCTTCAAGAACAAGCAAGATGAGAAAGGAGCAATTGTCAAGAACAAGGCTTGCCTACTGGCTAAAGGATATTCTCAAGTCGTGGGGATTGACTTTGAAGTGACCTTTGATCCCGTGGCCCGTCTTGAAGTTATTCAAATCTTACTTGCCTATGCATCACGTAATGGCTTCAAGCTCTTTCAAATGGATGTCAAGAGTGCTTTCTTGAATGGAGAAATCAATGAGAAAGTCTACGTGGAGCAACCTCCGGGGTTTGAGGACCCAAAACATCCAAGACATGTATACAAATTGAAGAAAGCTCTCTATGGTCTCAAGCAAGTACCAAGGGCATGGTATGAACACTTGAGGAACTTCCTACTCAAGAATGGATTCACCATTGGAAGCATTGATAGCACCTTATTCACGAGGCATGTTGGTAAGGATACCTTTGTATGCCAAATCTATGTGGATGATATCATCTATGGGTCAACCAATGAGAAGTTCAATGAAGAGTTTCGGGAGATGATGGCTAGGGAATTCTAAATATCAATGATTGGAGAGTTGCACATGTTCCTTGGATTCCAAGTCAAGCAATTGAGAGAAGGAAACTTCATTTATCAAGAAAAATATACTAAGGACCTTCTCAAAAGATTCAACATGGAGAATTGCATGTCCTTGCACACACCTATAGCTACAAGCAAACCCTTGGATGATGATGTGAAAGGGAAACCGGTGAACCCCAAGCTATATAGATCAATCATTGGGTCTTTGCTCTATCTCACCGCTTCGAGATCGGACATTATGTTTAGTGTGTGCTTGTGTGCGCGCTATCAAGCAAATCCAAAGGAGTCACACTTGAAGGCCGTGAAGAGAATAATGAGATACCTCAAGAACACACCTACCATGGGCTTATGGTATCCTAGAGGGTCAATCTTTGAGTTACTTGGGTATTCGGATTCCGACTTCGCGGGTTGCAAAGTGAATAGAAAGAGTACATCGGGTGGTTGTCAATTTCTTGGAAGATCTCTAGTTTCTTGGAGCTCAAAGAAGCAAAACTCGGTGGCTCTATCTACCGCCAAAGCGGAATATATGGCGGCGAGAGCTTGTTGTGCACAACTTCTCTACATGAGGCAAACACTCTCAAACTATGGCCTCAACTACACCCAAATGCCACTATATTGTGATAGTGAGGCGGCAATCAAGATGGCTCTCAAGACGGGAGATCATGGTCATGCAAAGCATATTCAAGTGAGGCATCACTTCATAAGAGATCATGTTGAGAAGAAGGACATCGAGTTGGTGAGCGTGAGAACTCATGAACAATTGGCGGACATCTTCACCAAGCCACTTGATGAGAAGGCCTTCAACAAGCTAAGGGGAGAACTCAATATTCTCGACCTCTCCAACTTCACGTGAGTAACCCTTGAGCTTGTTCTTTGTGCATACATATAGTGCTTTGTTTGTTCTTGTTTGTGTCTTTGTTTGTGCTTGTTTCTCTTCTTTTATAGGTTGACTTCAGACCTTCTTGAGATAGCAATGGACATGGGTTATGCTTGGGAAGGTGGTTCATGGTGTACCCAAGGATTTGAAGAATGGTCCATTGTGAGCAAGCTTGAGAAGGGAACAACTCGTTGTTGATGCTTTGGTTTGTAGTGGTTCTCTCTTTTTTCTTTACCATCGCATCATGCATTGTATACTTGTTGCATTTGCGCTCTTTGCATTTTTGCATCCTTGCATTATGATACCATAAATGCTCCCAAGCATGTGTCTAGGGGGAGTTGCTCATTTACAATGTGAGTATATGACTCTCTAGACGATCAAATAGTGATATTTGTGTTTCATGCCCATTGAGTCATGTTCGACTGAGCTCCAAGGTTAAATCTACTCGCGCGGCTTAAAGACAAGTGGCTCATACATTCCCACCTCCCTAATGACTAACTCTTGCACATTTGAGAAAATCTTTTGTTGAGTCATAAGTGTAGGGGGAGCTACGATGGAACATCACTACAACCAAGAAGGAGCACCATGAAAGGGGGAGTTATTCTAACTCTTACCAATTATCTTATGCCTCTTGGTTTTTGTTATGTTTTTGTGTGGTTTTGGTGATAGGTGACAAAAGGGGAGAGAAAACATGAAGATCCAAAAGCCAAGTCATCTAGGTGAAAGAGGGAGAAGAAACATGAAGACGGCGGTTAATAACACAAAGAGGGGAGAGGAGAACATGAAGATTCAAAAGATAAACATGTGAAGAATGGAACATGAAGATCACATAAAGATGAACATGAACATGAAGATAACAACGACGGTGCATGTCTACGGTAACAATGAACACCTTCACCGACATGAGCATCTACGTCCTTGGTACGTGTCTACATCAATAAGATCGACTACCACGACACCAAGGCGGGTGCAATTTCGGCTCAACCTCAATATCTAGTGCGCTACATAATTGGGTAGTCCTCCCTCAACACCTAGCAAATCTCAAGGGGGAGACTACATCCAAGATAAGGACCAAGGTACGCCCTTTAATCTTTTCTTTTCTTTTGGTTCTTTCTTGCTCGTCCATTTTTGGATCATCATAAGTAGTGGTTGTCATCCATCACAAAAAAGAGGGAGATTGTAAGGATCATGACCATTGAGGTCACCCCGAGGTATGGAGTTTTGGTGATGCATGACAAACATGAAATGTGACTAATATCTACACAAGTGTTGTTCGTGTAGGAAGTCCTTTCTATCTTATGATGATTGTCTACGGCATCCTTGGCGATTGATGACGATGACCACAAGCATGGAGGCTTGATGAGCTTGATGGAGTTCAAGGGTTGATGGAGATGGATCAAACTGGAGAACAAGCTATGGACCAAGTGTTTGGTACACTTGTCTAGTTGTTAGGCTTTGAGTCCATAGGAAAAACCGGACTATCAAGGGGGTCTAGGTCATTCTCTTAGGTTATGTCTAGTCGGTGATGTGTAAGGTTGCTCGGTGAAATCATAGGCACTAGTTGACAGTGGAGAAGCCAAGGAGCTGTTCGAAGAAGCCGGGAAACAATGTCAAGCGAGGACAACAAGTTTCAGCTTCTGGACGTAGTGACCGGACAGAGGGGTCAGAGGTGATCAGACTATACGATCACTATGTGGAGTTTTCCAGGACTAAGCGCGAGGAGCAAGAACTCTGTCTGGAGGAGACTCCATACAGACCGGACGGTCCGGTCTGGTCAGTAGGAGTGCTGGAACGGCAGAAAGGATGTAGTTTGCGGACCCTCTTGGAATGGAGAGAGAAAGTGGACCAGACGGTCTGGTCCAGTGATCGACCGGACCATCCGGTCAGTACAGGATCTTGCCTAGACAGGGGAGCCAACGGCTGGGAGAGCCGTTACTAGAGTGACCGGACAGTCCAGTCAGGCAGTGACCGGATAGTCCGGTCAGTGTGTCTAGAAAGGCAATTTCGTGAAGCAACGGCTAGTTTGAGGTTGGGAGCCTATATAAATTTGTTGCTGGGGTCTTGGAGACCTCTCTTGGCCAGTCGAATACCTGAGGATAATTGGTAAGGTCCAAGAGGAAAAGAGGAGAGCACTAGGAGAGGATATTGGATATCTTGAGAGTGCTAGTGAGAGTAACATGGAGTGATCTTGCACATCTAAGGCTAGGGTGTCCTTGAGGGTGTGATCTAGGTTGTTACTCTTGGTCTATGATGAGACCTAGACCGGTTAGGTGTCGGTGATCGAGCCTATCGTGATTGGTTGTGAAGGCCGTCACAAGTTTGTACACGGTTTGAGCCCGTCGTTGGAAGGGGCATCAATAGTGAGCGCCCGTGCCGGCTTGGGGTGCACGGCAAGTTCTCGAGGAGTGATTGCGGGCTCGTGGGCGAGAACTCCACTTGGTGGTGGGAGGGACCGGGACTCTGGTGGGAGTGGTCCAACGAGGAGTAGGGGAAGGCGCCATCCTTCCGAGACCTCGGGGAAAAATCATGAGCCATCTCTTACTCTACTCCTTACTTTGATGCATTACCTTCTGCATTTACATACTGTGCTATTCATGCTTGTTTGCTTATCTTGCTCTAGTTGACTACCTTGTAGAATTGCATGAATAGGCCTCTTGCTTGCTAGTAGTGCTTGAGCTTCCGCATTTGATCACTAGCATGTATAGTAGTTGTTTTGGCTTGATTGCTATACTTGTATGTGTGGTACTACTCATGCTTGTTTGCACTAGTTCCTTGTCTTGTAGAATTGCATGAGTACGCTCCTTTGCTAGCCTGGTGTGTGCTTCCGCATTGTTTCTTTTCTAGCTTGCATAGAAGTTGTATTGCCTTGTGTGATCCACTAGTATGCATAGGTTGTCTTTCCTTTTATTGGATTACCTTGTTATTGTGATCACCACTAGAATTGTTATAGGAGTTGATTGAGTGGTCGGTTTGAGAAATTGGCGAAATTGGTACATAGTGGTAGTTCCCGATTCACCCCCCCCCCCCTCTCGGTCACTATGATCCTTTCAGAGGGTTTTCAAGAAAACAAGATTCATAGGAACAGTTGCATCAAAGGTTGCAAGTGTTTCTTTTATGCTAAAGATCTTCAACATAGGATTGAACTCCAAGTGGCGGAAGATCCAACCTTCATACCTAGAGATGTTTTATATGATGATGGCAATCGCGCAGTTCCTGAAGGAAAGACGCCTAAGAAGATTAACGATTAGAATTTATGAAGGCAGCATAACAAGGCGATTCGTGAGCGTAATTTGGAACAGTTGACTGAGTATATGAAGGAAACTGCCAGCTGCATCGATCAGCGCGACACTGGAGCCGATCGGCATGACCTAAAGATGGCTGAATTTATCGACCTAACAGCTCTACCAAGTGAAGACAAAGAACCCACTACAAAAGAAGTGTAAGACTACATCAGAGGTTCAAAGATTCACTAGACTATTGGGTAAGCGGACTTTGATTCATTATACTGTTTGATAACTTTGGAAAGTAGTGACCCTAGTATGTCTGGATATTTGGGTGATGATTCTAATATACAAAGAAGCTTTGGTAGTCCTAAGTTTGAAAATTAGGGAACACCCGCAGCATGCAATGATGACAAGGTAGTAGGAACTTCAACAAGAGTTAATGGTAATGCAGAGGGAAGTGGAGGCAGTCGCAGTGGTGAAAGAACACCACCGCGTCGATCGGCTCAACCACTGCGTGGATTGGCTCAGAGGAGTCTGAACAGTGTCTCTCCCTACAGTGTTGAAAATCATAATCTGCAACCACCCATTTGCTGTCCTGTCTGCCGAAGGAATATTGAGCGCTTGTATCTAGACAGGGATCATGCCTACAGGCATCAAAGGGATGTGGATCGGAGAATCTAGGATACAATTGAGATGAATGAAGCGGACTACAATTTTCTCATAAGGAATAAGACGAATTTTTTGAATCTTGAACAGGCATGGTCTGCATGATTAGTGTGTTGAGTTTCTTCTCTTGCAATGAGGAGATTGCAAATTTTGAGTGTGGGGGAAGGGCTTTGTCATTAGTCATAGTTTTTAAGTATTTTTGAGTCTAGTTCCTTGCTTGTTTTTCTTATTAGTGTTTATTTAAGTTTATGTGTGTGCTTAAGTGAGTCATGAGTAATGTTGAGAGTTGCTTCAAAGTCTTTTATGTAGTTTGAATCATTGCATTGTCTTCAATAAAGTTAGTGTCGATTGTCAAATTGAAAGTGCCCCATACTATTTATCTTGTCTTTTTGATGATCGATAGGTTGAGTACTTGAATTAGTTGGTTACCACTTAACTTTTGAGCTTTGTATTTGTGAAAATTTCTTTTAACTCATCATAAGCTAAAAGCAAAAACAAGGTTTAAATATGCCTACATAGCCGAGTGAATGAGAGCAAGCTACACATTTGAACTAATTGGATTGTAAGTAACTTTGTCAACTTGTTGCTCATGATTTCGACCAGGTTAGGAAAGGATGATCTATTTTTTTATCTCTGTATTTCTAGCCATTCTTATCCATTTAAATTCCTTGCTATCATGGAGCCCATACATCTTTGTTTCTCCCTCCTCCTTGATACAACCTATATTCTCAATAAAAGGGAATTCAGAAAATTTCCACTACTGGTACAAGACAGAAATTGCTGATTATTTTGGGAGTAGAAAAAGAGTGAAAGAAAAGAAGACCGTGCCAACCGGTGCAGTGTTGCGCCGATTGGCGCCGTTGCAAAAAGAGATAAAGAGAAAAAGTATTCCCTGAGAGGCAATAAGGTCATCAAAGAGAGCAGCTTTCTGATTATTTCTGATTCTTTGCCATTGTTCTCATTGAAACATTTTCCTATGATTCCTCTTCTCCATTAAAATTCTTTTCCAAAAAAATCCTTTCTTAGTAGGCATGATTGAGCACAATGTTGACATGGTTAACCTTATAGTTTAATTTAGTTATATAGCCCTCCAAGATCCACATATAATGATTAGATAGGAGAGGGAAGGAAATACACTTGAGAGATTTAGAGAAGACCAAATGCTTGATGCTTGATGCTAAAGATGAGTTGAATAGAACTAAAATTGTTTTTGAAAAGGTTTTGTGGTGATACGATTAAGTTCAAGTATGAGATGCCGATTGGTTAAAAAGAAGATGAGAGAAAAATCATTGTGCTGGAATAACAAGTAAAAATGATGATTGAGATTGATTCCACGAAAGATGACGTGAAGATTCTTGCTACATATTTGATTTTGTATTGCTCGAGGACTAGCAATGATTTGAGTGTGGGAGAACTGTTGGTGGTTTCTAGCTACCCATTTTATCTACCAAAAAGGGATGTTTTGCATCTTAATTTGGTGTTTTAGACTAACACTTAACCCCATATTTGCATATATTTGTAGTTGTTCTGTTTTGGATGTAATCATAGGAAACAGGTGTAAACTAGGGCAATTATGGATAAAGGACTAAAGACCAACAAAGATGGGCCAAATACTTGGCCACGCCGATCGGCTCCAATGCCACGCCGATCGGCGCAGGAGGAAAAGATGACAAAGACAAGTCCAAGTCTGGGAAAGACAAGGCCTAGCCCAATATGAGTCAGAATCGGTGGAAGTTGACCTAATCCCGTCAAGTATAAAAGGAAGATAACTATCAAGAGCCAAGGGGGCAACAGGGAGACGGCAATCGCCATATTGAGTTGTTAGAACTAGGGTTCTAGGATATTGGCGGCGGCGGTTGGTCAACACCGACGAGAACCACCAGAAGGGAGGTTGCGCCGATTGACACGATGCTTGCGTCAATCGACTCGTGCGCGTTCTAGCTATTTCTCATCCCTCTGCTATGTTTAGCGGGAGGATGAGCAAGTAGTCTCATATTCTCTTCTCTGGTGCGGGGATCTGGTCATGTAACTCTTATACTCATTAATCCTTTCTTGATGAATTTAATCTATGTGATGAACTTAATTGTGCATCTATTTATCCCTTTCCATTAGTGTATAGGCCAATACACTTCTGTCCATTACATAGTGCAAGAAACTAGTGGGGAGCTAATAACTTCTGTAGTGACAGCCGGGGCGATCGAGACCACCATGTCTTGTAGAATATTAAGGTCATCACTCGAGTTGATAAGAATAGGGTTACATGCTAGTGAACCAATCCTAAGGAGAGAATCCTTCATTATCCTGTTACATCTCCAATAACATTCATCCACCACTCTCCTACCGTCACCATTCACACCAACCCAACCATTGCAATCTGTTAGTAACCCTTCAATAGTAATAGTTTCGCTCATTCCCTGTGGATTCGATAACCTTGAAATACTCTAAAGGAAAAAGAGCTATAACTGTACACAGTCCTCTTGTGGTATATTAGTGGGTGTGTAACTACGACCAACATCCTCTAGCAAAGACCATAAAAGAAAAGTGTCCAGCAACAAATTTGCTCATGATTATTGTAGCTGAAGTGTGTTTTAGCAAATAACCATCATTGAAGAGTGATTTCTAGCAAAACCAGAATTGAGGAGTGCTCTACAGAAAATACCATCATCGAAGAGTCATTTGTAGCAATTTTTGCCTAGTAACCAATGGGCATGGCATGTGTATTTCAAGATCCGTGGTGGGATTCGTTTCTTGGGGTCTAAATTTTAGAGGGGTCTCATCAATCATTCGAACGCCAAAATACGATGATTAAATATAAAAATAATTATACAGTTGAATGTGTATTTGCATGATAATTCTATTAAGACTAGCAAAGTGTCCGTGCATTACCACAGGCTTTAATATTTCAGACTGTAAATTAATGGTTTTTAAATTATTATAACAATGTCTCAATTGGAAATGAGATATTGTTATATCGTCATAGATAGGCTTAGAACATCCAACCTCCTTTACAACATCCTCCAGTATCATGATTGCCTCACTATATATGTTTACCTTACCGGATATGTATTGTATAAATTATTATGAGCAAAGGAATTACAAAAATAGCAAATTAATGAATGCCTATGTTAAATATAATTTTATGCCCTCTTGAAGAAGTTTTGTGCGACCTCTATTCTCGCTTCTAGCGCTGCCTCTGGTTCGAGCTCACCGAGATCTATCCTGACTCCATCCTCGTGCTTGTCCTAGGGCCCACACCAACGATGGCGGGCTCGTAGCATGTTGTGTGCTGGCTGTCAGCGACATATTCCTCCATCGATGACATATTCCTCCCTTCAGCACCAATAACGATCTCATCTAAATTAATAGGCCAAATTTGCTAGGAGACACTCTTTAAAGTTGGCATTTGCTAGAGAACACTACTCAATGTCTTATTTGCTCTAGGACACTACTAAACTATGACAATTGACTAATAGACACTCTAATCATTGGATTATGACTTTTCTTGTATGAAGGTGAGAGAATCCTTTATAAATGACCAAAATATCCTTATAACAATTTTAACATATCTGATCATATAATTAATATTTCTATTAACTATATATTTATTAAAATTTTTACAAAGAGTATTATTATTTTTCGTAAAATCTACTAATCATGTGTCTTAAAATTTGACCATTTGAAGTCGTTTACAAAAATCTATTGAGCATTATTTCAAAATATCAATATTTTTCATAAAAAATATATGAAGCATTATTATCTTTTACCAATAGTATCAATATTGTGCATAAATTCATTAATCAGATGTCTTAAAATTTGACCACCTATATTCATTTATAAAAATCTATTAAACATTATTAATCATTTTAAAATATGATTTATAGACTTTTTATAAAAAATATTAATATTGTCTTTTAAAAAAGTTAATAAATATATAACTAATAAAAAATATTGATATGATCAGATATGTCAAAATTGTTGTAAGGGTATTTTGATCATTTGTAAAATATTCTCTCTTCTCTATATAAGAAAAGTCATAATAATCCAATGATTAGAGTGTCTAATAGCCAATTGCCATAATTTAATAGTATCCTAGAACAAATAGGACATTGAATAGTATCCCCTAGCAAATGCCAACTTTGAAGAGTGTAACCCTATCTATACTATAAAAATTAAACTTTGATCTATCTAAACACAATTAGTGATCTATATACCTAACAAATCTAGGTCTTTGATTCCACTCCTCTTTTGTTAATAGCCCTCTAATCAAATTTGGACCCATTGCCAGGTATGACATGACAAACTCCTACATAGAAAAGCCCCCTTGCCTGCCTCTTTTTCCTCTGTTTTTTTCACCCAACCAAAAACACCGTCTGGTTTCTGCCTGAGGCAGCATGCTTGAGCCAGCCAGGCGAACAAAATCGAACGTCTGGCGTTGCTGCCTGGCTCAGCCAAAATTCTGAGTACTCGATCCAAATACTGCCAACTCCTACGATCGCGGCCTCTGGGACCGCGTTCTTCCCTTTCCATCGCCGCTTCCCCCCAACCCACACGTTTCTCCATCAATCTCGCGCGCGATTCTCGCCTCTCCTTCCGAACACTCCTCCTCCTTCCGAATCACTCCGCCTCTCCGTTAATCCTTTCCATCACAGCTTCCCCCATACCCAGGCGGGATGGCGGCATCGGGCGACGTGAGACAGCACTGGCGGCGGCAACTCCACCGCAGGCACATCAGTGGTGGCGCTGGGCAAGCGAGGCAACGCGGCTCTTGCGACAGTGGTGGCTGCTGCATGGGGCGGCTGCTGTTGCTCGAGGTGAGGCTGGAGTACGACCTTAACGAGGACGAGCGAAGCGGGACAGCCTTGGCGGCGGCGGCGACGACGACGGACGCCACGCGAGGTGACAGGGTGGGCGCCGCAGCAGTTGCGCGTGGGCGACCCCGGCTGGGGCGATGGCTACTGCGCGGAGCAACCCGGGGAGGGTGCTACGGCAGTTGTGCGAGGGCAACCCCATCTGGGGCGAGGCGGCAGCTCCGGCACGAGCATGGCGGTGGCTGTCCGCGGCTGACCGCGCCCCATGTCCTTGCTGGCGTCCATGAGGTTGATTCCTTGCTCTCTCTCTCTCTCTCTCTCTCTCTCTCTCTCTCTCTCTCTCTCTCTCTCTCTCTCTCTGTCTCTCTCTGTCTTTCTTGTTCTGATTCTTGGTCCGGCATTGTACGATGCGACGCCGACGTGGAGGCCCTGGCGCCGGTTCAAGATCTCCGTCTTCTCTATGCTGCGGGCGGTGTAGAAGGAGCGGATGCGCCTGCTCTGCCGCCGCACCCTGGCCCGCCCACCGCCACCTCTTCTACCAGGATGTGAGCTTCCCCTTTCCCCTACCCTCCCGATCTCCTCGTCCTCGTGGATCTGATCTTATCTTCCTCTCCTGCACAGCCGTCACATCTCAGGGACAAGTTTGAGGCTAACCGTAACATGGTAACACCCTCTTTTGCTGCTGCATCTTCGCATATCCACGCCTTTGTTTGGTGCGGTGGGCGACTGAAATTGCGAGTAGCATCTGATGATAGTTTATGTGTGCTCTTGGATGGTGCAGGAGGACGTGATTGATAGGCTAATCGATGATAGGGAAGCGCAATACAGGAATTTCCAGCACACCGACCCCGGATTGGTATGTTCTGCTCTAAAAAACTGGCAGAATGATGCAGTTTGGTTTAATCGTGTACGTGTACGTCGTTATTGTTTCTGTTTGATTAGGCTATTGGACATTTAATAATCTTGTCATTGGCTCGAGAAGTATTGCAAATTGATATACAAATGAGTACGGATTACTAGACTTGAGAGGGTAAGTCTCTTGTTGTTTCAGTAGACTATATGATCTTTTCTATGTAGCTGTGGCATTCGTTGTAGTCACTACGCCTATAATTACATATTGTTTACCTAGAACACCAGTAAATTATGCTTCACATGCCAATTCTCCCATATCCTTTTTTCGTTTATGTGGTTGTATCAGACTGGTATTTGTTTGAGCTGTATTGCCAGTCAAAAATTGAAATATGGTAATCTTGTCATTATTAGTTCGTAGTGTTTGAGATGTCTGGACGTGCTGCATGTTCTGTGTTTATCAAATGGACACTGAAGATTAGCAGCTTACACAAACTATATTGCTATCTTATTCTTATTTGCCTACTCCTTTACGATACACAGCTTAGAAAAAAAAATATACATGTCAAATATACTCGTAGAATGTATGTGGACATATACATGCACCAGCAGGGGAGTGACCCTCCTGTTTTGCTAAAAAAAATACATGCATGAATACACTACGGCCCAAGAATTGAATTCTACACATAGACATCACGGCATCAAAATAAAATGCATGATAATAAATAAGGTATCTGTATTTTAAATGTACTCGCAGTTTTTCAAATTGAAAGCCAGAAAAATAACAAGAAAGTGTTGCAAATCTGGTGGTTGATTGTAGAATCAGTTTTGTCATAATTCCTTGCGAGTTAATGTTTGGCCTAATTGCTTTCTACAAAACCAATTCCTCCCAGTTCATCAGGAGCACTGGGGTATGATGTTACTGTGAGAGTGGAAAGATTGGGGCAAAGGCCACACTGGACAACAGCCAGGGGCGTTATTTATATAGGCCAAAGGGCTGAATTACAGGAGCGATTATAGAGGTGATAAACACCATTAATAGCCTGATTATAGAGGTGATAAACACCATTAATAGCCTACCACAATAACCTGATATCCTACCATACACGTACAAGCATATACAAGGCATATTCCAACAGCCCCCCCGCAGTGTCAACCGGGAGAGGATCGGACGTTGAGGCTGGATCGGAAGGACTGGAAGATAGCGGTCGGCAGTCCTTTTGTGAAGATGTCTGTATATTGAAGTGTCGTTGGAACATGTAGAACATGAACTTCCCCAAGAGCAACACGATTACACACAAAGTGCAAATCAATTTCCACGTGCTTGGTGCGTTGATGTTGGATTGGGTTGGTGGAAAGGTAGACAGCACTGATGTTGTCGCAGTAAACCACCGTAGTCTTAGATAATGGGTGATGAAGTTCAGAAAGAAGTTGGCGGAGCCAACATGCTTCAGCCACGGCATTAGCGACGCCGCGATATTCAGCTTTGGCACTCGAACGGGAAACTGTCTGTTGCTGTTTGGAAGACCAGGACACCAGATTATCTCCGATAAAAGCATAGAAGCCAGAAGTGGAGCGCCTAGTATCGGGGCAGCTGCCCAATCCGCATCGGAGTAAAGGAGTAGATCATGAGAGGAGCTGCGAGTGATCTGAAGGCCATAGTTGATTGTGCCTTTGACATTGCGGAGAATGCATTTCAAAAGAGAGAAGTGTTCTTCCCTTGGATCATGCATATGCAGGCATATTTGTTGTACGGCATGGGCAATGTCGGGCCGTGTGAGGGTAAGGTACTGAAGACCACCAGCCAAACTGCGATAGAGTGCAGCGTCGGCAACTGGAGGACCTGCATCAGCAGGGAGCTTGGGGCGTACTTCAAGGGGAGTGGCACAGGGGTTACAGTGCTGCATCTTGGCACGGGTAAGAAGCTCCATGGCGTACTTATCTTGAGTCAACAGTAAGCCAGAGGTGTTTTTGGATGCAGTGATGCCAAGAAATTAGTAGAGCTCACCGAGATCGGTCATAGCAAATTCCTGTTGAAGGGAGGCAATGATATGGTGACGCAGCACCGAGGAAGAAGCTGTCAAGATGATGTCGTCCACATAGAGTAGTAAGTACGCAATATCGGTGCCAGACTTGCGGATGAACAAGGAGGTGTCACACCTGGAGCTGCAAAATCCAGTAGAGAGTATAAAGGACTGAAAGCGAGTATACCAGGTGCGTGGGGCTTGCTTGAGTCCATACAGTGACTTGTTCAACTTGCAAACATGGTGTGGAAAAGCTGGATCAATAAAATCGGATGGCTGCTGAGAGTATACTATTTCTTCCATAGTACCATTTAAGAAAGCATTCTTCACATCCAATTGGTGAATAGGCCAGTTGCTACGGACTGCCAAGGAGAGAACAGTGTGGAACGTAGCAGGCTTTACCACCGGACTGAAGGTTTCCTCAAAATCGACACCTGGTTGCTGAGAGAAACCACGAAGCACCCAACGGGCTTTGTAACGATCCAGAGTCCCATCAGACTTGAGCTTTTGGCGATAAATCCACTTCCCGGTAACAATGTTGGCATTGGGCGGAGCAGGCACTAAATCCCAAGTGCGGTTGGCCGTGAGAGCAGTGAACTCTTCTACCATTGCTTTCTTCCAATTAGGATCAATAAGGGCTTGCTTATAGGTTGCTGGAATGGGCGATGGTCCAGCAACATGAAAACTTGCAGGAGTGCGAAAGCCGCTCTTGGCCCGAGTAACCATTTGATGATCATTGGAGATGGGTGGAATGAGTACCTTCTGGGCTTGTGAAGACCGCTGAGTGGCAGGGATTGGCGCCTGAGCAGATGCACAAGAAGACCACAGAGGAACAGGTGGGGCCATCTGGGCAGCAGGGGGCACGATGGAGATGTCCATGGAGATGTCCACAGGAGCCGTGGACACCAGAGTGCCGGTACGCCGAGTATAGACAGCCGACACGGGCGGCTTGGTGCTGTAGTCGGTCCGCGCCGATGCAAAAGAGCCCACACCAGCAGCGTTGTGCGATGTGGGGCCGCACGTGGCATGCGAGGGTGAGGACGTCGAACCAGGCGCGGATGGTGATGCCGCCGCGTCTGCAGCAGCAGGGGATAAAGATGGTGTCGAGGAAGGCGCCGGTTCGGGCACGCTAGGCGACGGGGCAGGCCCGTGCGGCGGCGCCGAGGCCCCTGCCGGGTGTGTGCTGAGCACGCCGGGTAGAGGCGCAGGAGCACCAGGGAACACCGTATCATCATCTGCAAAGTCATCCAAAAACGAATACGAAGCAGGGGTGCTAGTACGAGCTGCATAAGGAACAGTGAGCTCATCGAACATGACATGTCGGGACGTGATAATTTTGTTTGACTTGAGATCTAGACAACAGTAACCCTTGTGGTCAGAAGGGTAGCCGAGAATGATGCACTCGGAGGAGCATGGAGCAAGTTTGTGAGGAACGATAGCTGATAAGTTCGGATAGCAGCGACAGCCAAAGGCCCAGAGGTGGGAATAGGAGGGCTTGGAGCCGAACAAAGCTTGGTGTGGGGTAAAATTATTGAGGACTTTTGTGGGGTGGAGGTTGAAGAGGTGGGTGGCTGTGTGTAAAGCATCGGCCTAGTAAGTGGGCGGGAGACCAGCTTGAATCAACAACGTCCCAAGAATATTGTTGATTGAACGGATGACACACTCAACTTTCCCATTTTGTGGTGAAGTGTGCGTGCAAGAGAGGTGAAATTGAATTCCCTTAGAAAGGAAAAACGAGCGAGCAGCGTGGTTATCAAATTCAGGACCATTATCGCATTGGACAAAACTAATACGGCACTGAAAATGTGTGAACACATAGGCATGAAAATCGCGAAGAGTGGAAAAAGTGTCAGATTTCAGTTTTAAGGGAAAAGTTCATAGATAATGAGTGAAATCATCTAAGCACACCAAATAATATTTGTTGCCAGACACACTGGGAATAGGAGAAGTCCATAAATCACAATGAATAATTTCAAAAGGGCGCTGAGTGCGCGATAAAGATGTAGCAAACGGTAGACGAAAATGTTTTCGTAACTGACACTCATGACAAGGAGTGACAGGTGCTTTATTTGGGGTGAGTGAGATGGCATTGGTAGACTTCAACTGAGAGAGAACTTTGGCGCCGGGATGGCCAAGACGGCGGTGCCAAATTTCCTCTGCGAGAGCCAGCAACATAGTGCGAGTGGAGGTGGGCGTTGTGAAGAATGGGTACAAATCGCCGGAGCTATTGCACCAATAGAGCAGCGCCTTGGTTTTCAGGTCCTTCACAGACAAACCAAACGGATCAAATTCCATAGACACGAGGTTATCAGTAGTAAACTTGCGCACAGAAATAAGATTAGTTATGAGTTTAGGAGAAACTAAAACATTGGATAAAGAAAATTGCCGGGTAGGAGAAGGAAGAGCAACACTACCACGAGCTGTGATTGGAATGGTGGAGCCATTTCCGACAAGAATATTTGCGGGTGTGTTAGAGGGAGAAAGGAGGGAGAGATTACCCTGGTCATTGGAGAAGTGAGATGACGCTCCAGAATCAATGATCCAGTCGGGCTGCTGCAGGGTCATGGAGTTCAGCGTGTTAATCAGGGCAGTGGGGTCCCAGGTGTTCGTGGCCGAAGACGATGCAGCAGCACCACCAGGTGCGCCAGCAGCAGGGAAGTCGGAAGGGGCGCCGGTGAGCATGGCCTGATGTGGAACACCGGGACGTGGACCAAGCAAGCCCTGGCCAGGCTGCATTGGCCACAGCTAGAACATGCCGGTGTAGGGGTTCAGGAATGGACGAAAACCACCGAAACCGTTTGGCGCGCTAGACCCACCTAAGAAGGGTGCACTGTTGCGATTTTTGTTCTTGTTCTTGAACCTGTTGTTGGAGCGCGTCGCAGAGGAGAACTGCTGGGGCGCAGGGGGTGAAGCAAGAGTCGGGGGCGCCGGCGGCTTAGGCGCTGCCACCAGCGCCGTTTGTTCGTCGGGCTGTGGAATCTTGAGGTCCGCCTCCTCAAGTTCCAGCATGGAGCACGCAGTGCTGAACGTCGGCAGGGGGTCCCGGGATATGATGAGGGTAGCCATATTGTGGAGAGTCGGACTTAGGCCTCGAATGAGTGTGAGGACCAGAGTTGGCTCGGTCACAGGAAACCCGAGATCGGCGAGCCTGTCAGCGTACGACTTGAGGCGCTCGCTGTAGTCGAAGAAGGAGAGGTTGCCTTGCATGAGAATGCGGAAGTCCGCTTCTAGCGCGAGGGCCCATGACGGCTTGTTGTTTTGGAACTACTCCTCGATCGCCAGCCAGATGGTGCGAGCGTTAGCGCTGGGCTTCATCACTTTGTGCATCAGTTTAGGGGATATGGACGAGTAGAGAAGTGAACGAACGGAGAAATCCGTTGTAGTCCATGCCGGAGTGGCGGGTTGAGGCGCCGGTGTGTCATCGATATGATGGATGGCACCAAATTTGCCAAGGAGGGTGACGAAAAGCTCACGCCAAGCACGATAATTGGGTGGGTGAAGTTCCAGAGTGATGGGAACATGAGTCTTGATGTTGATGGTGGCGAGAGCGGCGGCAGGATTGGGGGGAGCGGCAGCAGGAAAGGCCGCGGCAAGGGCGGCAGCCAGAGCTGCAGTGGGATCTTGCACGATTTCGTTCTCGGCCATGACAAGGGAGAGAGAGGGAGCACACACGGGAGGGTGTGGTGGCTAGAATTTAGAGTTGCGGAAGCGAGAGAGAATTGTAGTCTCTGATACCATGTGAGAGTGGAAAGATTGGGGGCAAAGGCCACACCGGACAACAGCCAGAGGCGCCATTTATATAGGCCAAAGGGCTGAATTACAGGAGCGATTACAGAGGTGATAAATACCATTTATAGCCTGATTACAGAGGTGATAAACACCATTAATAGCCTATCATAATAACCTGATATCCTACCATACACGTACAAGCATATATAAGGCATATTCCAACAGTTACTACAAATCCAAAGCAGGTTATTTTTTCAAATTTCTAAACAGAGATGTTGCTCGCTGTCTGCAATTCAGTACTGCGAGATAGTCACCTCATTGTTATTAATTTTTTTAGTCTGTTACAATATATGGGTCGCTGTTGTGTTTCATTTAGCCTGCCCAATTATGTTGAAATCTTGTTTTCCCTTCTAGATGGCATCTTTGAGGGAAGATTGGGTAAAACTACCGTTTATATACCATATCTAATACTCCACATCTAATTATTATTATATCCTTGATTTTTTAAGTTTGGAATAAAATTAAAACAATAACTGTGGAGTAACTGTGTTTGAGAAACATTAGTATCATGGATGAACTGTGCAACAGAAATCTTGCAATTTCTCAAATGAAACTAATGTGAAAGCAAATGTGTGATGCCAAACTTTGTTTCATTCAGTGTGATGCCAATCAACTGCTAAAAGGATCCAATCCGAGTTTTTTTTCCTTCTGCAGAATGCAAGGATTTCTTTGCCAAGTCACAGTTTGTGGATGGTGACTTCGGTGACGATGACTAGAACACGCCACACTTAGGAGACCAGGGTCTTGAAATGGCCTTCAAGTTCATGCCCGGATGGCATCCAGGATATCTCTGACGGTGTTGAGGTAGTGCTTGCTCTATGAGGAAGGAATCATTTATTCTTTGTAATAATGTGGTAAGCATATCTTAGGAAGGAATATCTTTTATTCTATTCATGTATATCTATTGCAGATTTATAATTTAAGAGAGAGAAATCATATTATTTTTATTTATTATAATTATCTTTTTGTCTTCAAAATCAATTGCAAAGGATGCGTGGAAGTTTTTTATTTTTCCTGTTACATCATTTGTCAAATGCAGGCCCGGCAGCAACTACTGCTTGAGTATTAAACTGGTAGTGTTAAAGTATTTTCTTCTCTGGTCAAGAGTTTCGCCCGCGCTTGACCCAGTGTCCACGTTGTCGTGTGGCTTTTTTACTGTCGGATTGATCAGCGCCGAGTCCATTAGAGTGAGTTTTCTTCGATTAGGTGAAAAAATGGTTTTGTACGTGTTGACACTCAAAATTCGACAGAGAAGGCCAGGCCGGGTTAGTAGGACGGTTAGGCCGGGTTAGGCACAGCAGGCAGCTCAGGGCAGTCTGACCGGGTTGCCAAGCCGGTCAGACCGGGTTATACAGAGTCCTACTCGGTTTCTGGCATTGTTATGGAAGATTGCGGATTTTACGAATCCTAATGGGTAACACCTAGGGATGAAAGCAAAAGTCGTAATAATTGGTTTACCGATGGTCGTTTTCGTATTTTATGGACCGTAACATACGAAAATGATATTTCGAAGAAGTGGAAGCAAAAATGGTAGTAATTCATGGAAGTGGTAATGAAAACAATTTTAAAGTCTTCCGATCGTTTCCGTAAATTTCTATTTTAACGTGGAAATTACCGTAGAGTAATGTAGGTAATTACCGTATTCAGTATTTTTTATAGCAAATCTCTCTAAAAGGCAAGTGATTCTTCTAGACTAAAACAAATCATAAATTTCTCAACATAAATTTTATCTATTTTCTATTTTTGCAAATGCAATTTTTCATACATGTACATATAATTATTCAATAATCAATATGCTGTAACCAATTTATTATTGTTCTTGTGCCATCGTCGAGACGCAAACATGACACCTCCAATTTCCCTGTTTTATTAGTGTCATACTTCACGATTCATGTTTCTGATTATTAATATTGATTCCCGATCGATACCGTCTGTTTCAGTTGCAATAATATCATTTCCGACTTTACCGAAATACCGGCGCCGTATTCATTTCCGTCAATACCGTTATTGATTTCACTTCCGAAAAAAAATATGAAAGCAAAAACAATTAAGACTTCTTCCGATCATTTCGGACCGCTTTCATCCCTAGTAACACCTCCCCACCCTATATAAATAGAGGGTCACGGCCGATTGAGGGTATCCAATCGATCAAAAACACTTTTACCTTTTTACTTTCAAACCCTAATCTTTTCCAAACCCTAATTGATGTTCTTCTCTCGTCCCGACGGCGTGTGAAGATGTCCTGGCCTGCCGACGCTAGGACAACCCAAGGTGCGCCAGCCCTGATGGGGTCCCTCCCGGGTAGGCGTTCGTTGGTTTTCGTGGTGATCTTTTCTTTCAAGGCGGTCTAACCGGCTTCCAAAGTCGATCTGACCGGGTTGCGCAGGCAGCGACGCGAGGTGCCGGATTTTTCTGTTCAAGGCGGTCTGACCGGCTTTCCAGGACGGTCTGACCGGGTTGTCCAGACAATGTCAAGGTGTTGGTTCTGCGCATTCGCACAGGAGCGTGCTCATGTTTGGTGTCACTGGTTGGCGTCAACACACTTTTGGTGACTTTGCTGGGGATGAAAATTCAGGCCATCTAAAGGCCGAATCATTCTTCTCTTTTTATGGTGTTTGAGTTTAGTACTGAAAACATTATCAAGATGAACTTTGAGAAGATTCCAAAGGACGTGCACGAGGCGTTCAAGGAGAGACAAAAATCTGCTGAGGAGGCACGGTAGGCGAAAGAGCATGAAGAATTCATGGCGTGCTACTCGAAGGATCGGCGGGGTGTGGTCTCACAGGTAAAGGACTCTGTCCTACCAGACATCAACTTCAGCCCTAAGGTAAATAATACATCTCCTGTCTCTGCTGAAGATGTCCTTAATATTATTAATGAGCGGATGAAGTACACCAATGATCATATGCAATATGTCATAGAAAATCACATTAGTAAAATTTTTAAAGACATGAATGTTGCTTCTTGTTCTACTGCTCCTCCTGGTACTTACGCTCGATCATCGGCCGCTACTACTAGTTAGAATGATCCACAATATGGCATGTTGTTGAATTATTTTGCTGGTCAAACACCTCCTGTAAATTCTATTGCATCTGGTCAACCAGAGGGCACTTCAGTAGTGAGTCCACCAATGGTTGACCCTATTTCTAATGTGCCTAGTTCAGCTGGTGCAGGCCGAACTAGCGAAACTGCATGCCCTAATTTGTCTAATTCTTTTGTCCCTATCGGTCATAGCAATACTCCTGGAATTTTGAATGTCTATAATCCTAATAGGCCTAGACACAAGACAATAGAAGAAGTAATCACCGATATGAAGGAAGATATGAATAGGCAATTTAGGGAAAAATTTGGCATAGATTTTCAAAGTAGATCCCGAGTATATATCAAAAGCCGTACCCGACATATTTTGATTCGGTTTCTTATCCTCAAGGTTGGTGTATTCCTGATTTTATTAAATTTACCGGTGAGGATGGTAGAACTACATGGGAACATGTTAGTCAATTTTTAGCTCAGCTTGGAGAGGCTAGTTCGGTTGATGCATTGAAAGTTCGTTTATTTTCTATATCATTGACCGGTACTACGTTTTCTTGGTTTACTTCATTACCCCCTAATTCTATTAATTCATGGGAACAAATGGAACGTAAATTTCATGATCACTTCTATAGTGCTGATAGCGAGATGAGGTTGGTAGACTTAGCATTGGTTAGGCAACACCGAGATGAATCGGTGCATGGTTATGTTAAGAGATTTAGAGATGTAAAAAACCAAAGTTTTAATCTAACCTTATCCAAAAGGGATTTAGCTGATTTGGCTTTTAAGGGATTACCATCTCATATTAAGGATAGATTAGATAATATTACCTTTTTGACCCTTGCACAATTACAGCAAAAAGCTTTGTGTCAAGAGAATCGAAGTAAAGATGCTAAGGATGGTTATAAAACAAATTGTTATAATGTAAATTATGTAGGCAATGATTCGGATAGTTCTAGTTCTTGTGATGAGCTTGGTGAAATATGCACCGCTGAATTTATCTAGCCAAAACAAGCTAAGTCCTATTCTTGTGATGCTCCTAAGCCGATTATAAAAATCGGCCAGGAGAAGTTAAATTTGCTTTTGATGTGGCCAAATGTGATAAAATTTTTGATGAATTGCATAAAAATGGCTACATTAAGATTACTCATGTTATACCGCCGTTTGATGAAATAAAACAGTGAGCTTATTGTAAATGGCATGGTTCTTATTCTCATGCAACTAATGATTGCAATGTTTTCTATCGACAGGTCCAATCGTCTATTAATGACGGATGATTGAGTCTTAAAGAAATGCAGATAGACAAGAACCCTTTTCTTGTCAACACTATTGATTTGTAGGGGTCCAAGATATTAATCCGACCGGAACAGGCTGATACAACGAAGGGGAATAATGTGATTCTTTGAGAAATAAGGACATTTACAGCTGAAGATGAAATCTTGTCTCGCGAAGTGGTGGTGGAGAAAGAATTAGATGGGAAGGAGTCTTTGAAGATCGCAGTGAAGAATTCATCACTTGGGGGACAAGATAAAGAGCATTTGAAGGGTGCAAGAAAAAGACCGGTTTCAGAAATTAGTCAAGTCAGTTTACAGCACAAGGCGGCCAGACCGGGTGTGAAAGGCGGCCAGACCGGGTTTGATTATTCTGGTCAGTACAAAACTTTTAAACCCAAGAATCGTGAGATGCATCGATGGAAAACTCAAATGGATGTTCTACAGAAAAGAAAGACACAGTTTAAACCTACCTTTCAAGAGATTGGCCAATAGAGAGACGTCCAAGACCAACGTGTGAAGTGGGAAAGGTTGAGAAGGTTCAGTAGGAAGTGGCGATTCCCGTTTGTGAAGCACAATCAAGCATGCCCACAGGAGGTCCTATTTATCCTACATACCCTCCTCCTCCCATGCCTTGGGGTCCTGATTTCCCTGTTTTTCCTCAGCCCGTGTGGAATCCATTTTATGGTATGTGGATGCCACCACATCCTCCAATGCAATTTCCAACTTTTCATCCAGAATGGGAGATGCCTCAGAAATCTGTTTTTGAAAGATTGACACAGCCAGCGCACAACCGATGGGGGTCAGGCTCATCTGGTTCACAGATTGCTAGAATTGGGGGGCAGTGATGAGGACATCACCATGCTGGATACACGCATATCATGGCCTTCCCCAAGTTACAAGTCGTCACCAACTCGGTCGCCGCGTTCGTCCCGGATTCAGCCGACACCCCTTCACAGTTTTGATGATATCTCCCACATCCGACGTCCAAACAAGGTGTTCTTTGATGCGTTGGAAAGGGGACGACGATGCCGTTGTTTTGGTTCTAGTCCTAGCTCCAGAACGGTCATGAGTCATAATATGTGACCATGACAAGGTGCTGTGCCACCTATTTTGCGCCAACTTGGCCATGTATCATGTCGGGCCTTAAGCCCATGTTGTGGGCGCCCCCCTGGTCGCCCCCAACCCTAGGACGTCTTTGTTTCCTACATAAACTCAATAGCCGCCATCTTTTAATTTTGGGTTTTGTTTAGTTCAGTTTTCCAGAGAGAAACTTGATCGAATTATTATAACTGTGGCAACAAGTCCTTTTACAGTAATCCAGGGCCCCTATTCTTGTTCTACACCACTGTGGCGATTAGTCCTTTTGTGTTCAGAGCTTGAACCTTTTCTTGTGATTTGCTTCATCCATATTTGCAATTTCAGATTGCGTGTTTATCCTTTCTTGCTTGTGTTCTCGATTTCGCTTGCAGGAACAATCAAGTTGTGCTTGGTGTAACGGTTGTGGGGTTGGATCTTGTCTGATTGCTTGGTGTAACGCTTGCAGGAACAATCAAGTTTCGCTTACTCACACTCAGAAGAGAAAGTTGCAGCGGCTAAGGATTTAGGAAAAATGACAGCGTGAGTTGGAGGAGCAACGAGATGCCTTCTTCAACAAAATTCGAAGCAATGGAAGCTCAAGGTGCGAACCGAAGCTCCTAAAGAGGTTATGGTTGTTGCAGGAAAAGATGTAGAGATGACCGAAGCAACAAAAACGGGAAAAGCCACTAATACAGAACTGGGGCGGTCAGACCGGCCTAAGGAGGTGGCTAGGCCGGGTCACAGTGCAGCAGCGCCGGGGCGGTCAGACCGGCTTGAAGAGGCGGCCAGGTCGGGTGTCAGTAAGCTAGGGCGGTCAGACCGGCTTGAGGAGGAGACCAGTCCGGGTTCTAGTGCGGTGACACCAAGGTGGTCAGACCGACCTAACAAGGCAGTCAGACCGGGTTCTATAGTGGGATCTATGGAAGTTTTTGATTCTTTTGTAAAGTTGGTTACTCCTCCCATAGACTCTGATCTAGAAGGTATGGAAGAAGAGCTGGTGGATTATGAACCTTCACCTTAACGAGAAAACATGGAGGTAAATGTAGTTTATTTAAATTCCATTGATTATTCTCTTATTGATGAGGAAACGGATAGCCAAATGAATTTTGGCCCAAGAGATGCTACATTCAAGAAGCCTCAAGATTCAGAGAACCACCTGAAGCCATTGTATATCAGAGGGCATTTGAGTGGGAAGCTAATTTCTAGGATGCTCGTAGATGGTGGTGCTATTATCAATGTGATGCCTTATTCTACGTTCAAAAATTTGGGTGTCTGTGATGATGAGCTTGTGAAGACAAACATGACCATTAATTGTGTCAGTGGTGGCAATCCTATTGGAGCCAAAGGAGTTGCTTCTATGGAGCTAACCATTAGAACTAAAACTTTGGTGACAACTTTCTTTGTTGCTGATATTCTAGGTAATTATATTGTTATTTTGGGAAGAGATTGGATTCATGCGAACCATAGTGTTCCTTCTACTTTGCATCAATTTTTGATCCAGTGGGTAGGAGATGATATTGAAGTGATTTATGCAGATGCATCGGCTTGTGTTGCTATGGCCGATTCTCCTATTTGGGCTCATGAGAATGTCAAGTGTCTAACGAGCTTAGATATTTTGGATTGTGATTTTCTTAGTGTGTCCAAAGATGGCTTTGTACCTGTTCATGTAAAGCCGATTAAAAGTCGGCTGAACCACACTTGTATCATAGATGGATCCTAATGTAGAATGGTTACAGAAGAGGTGGAGCACCATCGGTCTGAATCGAACAATGTGTGTGAAGCTATTGAGGATTTTGAAGAATTAGATAAAAGGACAAGGGTTTACATTGGCTGATCCGTTAGAGGAAGTTGATATAGGGGATGGTTCTTTACCAAGGCCGACATTTGCAAACAAGAATTTAGAAGATAGCTATAAAGTTGAGTTAGTAAAGTTGTTAAAACAGTATGTTGATTGTTTTGCATGCAATTATAATGAAATGCCGGGTTTAAGCCAAGAGTTAGTTGAGCATCGGCTGCCAATTAAAGAAGGATTCAGACCGTAATAAGCAATATATGAGGCGCTACAATCCTAAAATTTATGACTGGGTTAAAGAAGAAGTTAATCGGTTATTGGAAGCAAATTTTATAAGACCTTGCAGGTATGCTGAATGGATTTCTAACATTGAGCCGGTGGAGAAAAAAGATACTGGTAAGATAAGAGTTTGCATCGATTTTAGAAATATAAATAGAGCTACTCCTAAAGATGAATATCCTATGCCTATAGCCGATATGCTTATTAATGATGCTTCTGGACATAAAGTTATTAGTTTTCTTGATGTAATGCTAGATATAACCAAATTTTTATGGCCGAAGAGGATATATACAAAACGGCCTTTAGATGTCCAAGTTTTGTTGGTTTATTTGAGTGGGTAGTCATGACTTTTGGTTTGAAAAATGCTGGAGCTACTTATTGAAGAGCTATGAATTTGATTTTCCATGTTTTGCTTGGTATTATTGTTGAGGTCCATATTGATGATATTTTTGTTAAATCGGCTGGTTTAAGTTCCATTTGACCGATTTGCGTCTTTCTTTTGAGAAAATGCGTCGATATGGACTTAAGATGAATCCTTTCAAATGTGCTTTTGGTGTATCGGCTGGAAATTCTTGGGTTTTATTATTCATGAGAATGGTGTGGAAATAGATCCTAGGCGCATAGAATCTATAAGAAAGGTCAAGGCTCCTACATGCAAAGAAAGAGCTGACAAGTTTTCTTGGCAAGGTGAATTATTTGAGATGATTTATATCTAACTTGTCGGGAAAAGTTAGTGCTTTTACTCCTATTCTTCGGCTCAAAAATGAAGATGAATTCACTTGTGGGACAGAACAGCAAGCGGCTTTTGAGGAAATTAAAAAATATTTCTCACAACCGCCGGTACTTAAAGCTCCTAGAAGTGGGGATTCTTTTCGGTTGTATATTGCTGTAGAAGATAAAGTTATTGGTGCTGTTTTGACTCAAGAAACTGAAGGGAAAGAATATGTTATCGCATATATTAGCCGAAGGTTGTTGGATGCTGAAACAAGGTACACTTTTATTGAAAAAATATGTTTCTCATTATATTACGCTTGTACTATGTTGAGGCACTATTTACTAGCTACTAGATGTATGATAGTTTGTCAAACCGATGTTATTAGACATATGTTGCATAAACCGATCTTGAGTGGTAGACTTGGAAAATGGGCTTATAGCTTGGTTGAGTATGATCTGGTTTATGAGTCATTAAAAGTTATAAAAGGTCAAGTTGCTGCTGATTTTATTGTTGAACATCGGATTGATGTAGAGAGTGATTTAGGTGTTAATTTCATATCTTTTACACCATGGAGATTGTATTTTGATGGATCGGCTTGTAGTGAAGGTCCAGGTGTTGGTGTAGTTTTGGTTTCTCCTCATAATTCTTATTTTGAGATGTCTAGCCGATTAGATTACTATAGTACCAACAATCAAGCCAAATATGAAGCTCTCATGTTCGGTTTAGACATTTTAAACTCTATGGGTGCTAAGTGTGTTCAAGCTTTTGGAGATTCATTATTAGTGGTCTAGCAAGAATCTGGAGTCTATCAATGTTTACATGGGACATTAAATGCTTATCTTGAAAAGTGTCGAGATATCATCTTTAGCTTTGATGAATTTTTTATACATCATATCTATAGACATGATAATTGTAGAGCTAATGATTTGGCACAGAGAGCATCTGGTTATGATATCAACAAAAATAATTTCAGTATTAGAGAAGAACTGGTGTTTTCAAACTTTTATATTAGTACAGATGGAGTATTTTGGGTCACTAAAGCCGGTCTGACCGGGTTGCAAGGCGGCCAGACTGGCCCTAGTGAATCTAGCCTGGAAGATATACCAGGTGGTCAGACCGGCCTGATATGCGGTCAGACCGCCTTGACAGGGGAAAATTTTGGTTCGGCCGGAAATCAAGAGGCCGGAAATTTTGATTGGAGAAAGCCTATTATTGATTATTTATAGGATCCAGATCAGAAAGTTGAGAAGAAAATTCGGTGCTTTGCACTCCATTTGTGTTGATAGATGGTGAATTATATCGTCGAACTGCCGCTGATTTGCTTTTGAAGTGTTTGGATGATGATCAAGCTATGATTGCCATGGGAGAGGTTCATGAAGGCATTTGTGGTACACATCAATCGGCTCCTAAGATGAAGTGGTTATTGAGATGGGCTGGTTTGTATTGGCCTAGCATGATTGCTGATTGTTTTCGCTATTATAAGGGTTGTGAAGAATGTCAGAAGTTCAGTAATATTCAGATGGTTCTAGCTGCTATGTTAAATCCTATTATCAAACCATGGCCTTTCCGAGGATGGGGTTTAGTCTTTATTGGAGAAATTCATCCTTCTTCATCAAAAGGACATCGCTTCGTGTTGGTGGCTACTGATTACTTTACAAAGTGGACCGAAGCTGTGCCTCTAAAAAATATAACACATAAAGAGGTAATTGATTTTATTACTGAGCATATTATTCTTAGATTCGGTATTCCTCAAACTTTAACTACCAATCAAGGGACTTCATTTGTGTCTAATCAAGTAAAGGAGTTTGCTGAATCATTCAAGATAAAATTGCTCAATTCGTGTGACACCCAGGTGTCTCACTTCTGACTTAGCATGAATTGCCTAAAATTCTAACTCAAGTAAAGAGCATGAAATAATGAGAGCAAGTTAAAATTTGATTTCCCAAAGCTAGAATAAATCCTGCAAGCCAAATTTGAGGCAAATAAAACTTTCTATAAAACATAAGTCAAATAATTACTTGAGAATTATGAAAATAATAAAATAGAATTTTGGGCCAAAAATCAAAATTTTATTCCATTAGGAAACCCATCAAAGAAATAAATTAAACCTAGAAATAATTTAACTTTAGTTATTAATTCCAATTAAATAAATTGTTTTCTAGCCAGTTAGACTTCACTAATAAATTGTCCTTATTCTAAAAAGCCCAAATATAAAAATTTGAGTTCTATTTGGATGCTTGTAGCATTGGGAAATCAATTTAAACTGAAAGGGACCTTCCTGCAAAAACTTTTCAAAAGTGGAGGGCCCCTCTACAATTTTTCCCTGTCTTCTTCCTCCCACCGCCTCTCCCCCGCGCGCGCCTGCGCGATTCACCTGCGCGCTCACTCGCTGCCGCATTGCCCTGCTGCCGTCCAGCCGCTAGCCGTTGCTGCCTCGCGTTGCCTTTCCCCTGCATGAGGCCGACGCCCCTGCTGCCATGGCTGCTGCGGCTGCCCTTGATTCCCGGTGCCCGACAGCTTCCCGCCCTCCGACCGCAGGCAAGCCACGCGTGATGGCCCCATCGCATCACCACCGCCCGCTTGGTCATCCGCACGTCGCTAGGCGCCGTTGCCTCGTGTCCCTTTTTCCTCTGCCTGAGGTCGACGTGACCTGGCCGCGCCCTTGCCTCCCGACGCCGGCTGCCGCTGCTCTTTCCTCCTACCTAGGAACTCACAGCCGCACTTGCGCGCGCACAGCACGCCGAATCGCATCACCGCGCTCCCCTCTGCTCCCTTTGTCGTGGCACGCCGCTAAATGCCACTGCGAAGAGTTACTTTTACTCTACCCAACTCTGACTGACCCCCTGCACCGCTCGGCCTGGTTCTTCGCGCTCAACAGCTCCCGCCGGTCCGACAACCCTTAAACCGACGCGCCAGCTCCTCGTGTAGTCAGGCCACCCCTCTCGGCCTATAAATCCCCCCCCCCCTCTGCTCTTCTTCCGTGTTCACTACCCTGCCATTACTGCCTCGAGCTCAAGCTCGACCGCCACTATTCCACTGCCTCCCGAGCCAAACCGAGAGCATCAACACACGCGCCTACTCCCCCTCTACCTCCTCACGCACCAGCTTGGCCAAATTTGTGCGCGCATGGGTTGAATCGAAGAAAAGCCAAAGGCGATCCCCTCCGGTGACTCCCTCCGTTGCTGGCCAAAATTCACTACGCCCGATGAGCCTCCCCGCCTCATTCCTCTTCACGCGCAAGCACAAACATTCCGCGCACCTCCCTGACCCCTTATTTCTCTGCTTCCTCCACTAGAGTCACCAGCAATCCCTTTTCCCCGGCTTTGATCGATCGCCGCCGTAGACCGAGCCACTCTGCCGACGAGCCCTATGCTTTGGCCCTTCTTGACAAGCGCCATCATGAGGCCGGTCTTCCCCTTGCCCCCATGAAGCTCCAGGCAAAGACAGAGCCCCCTTTCCCGTCGTGTGGCAAAAAACGCGACGCCGCCGAACTTTCGCTTCCACCGTCGCTCGTCGCCGATCCATCTCCGGTGAGTGTCCCACCTTGCGATTTCCCCCTCTGGCCTCTCCTTGACGTTCTAAGCATAACCATGCTATCACGGTGAGCTTTTGCCGCTCGACGCGCCCAGCGGCGAGTCCCCCGGCAAGCCCTGGCCGTGAGCCGCCTCGCTCAGGCACAGCTGAGCTGGCGCTAACTAGCAGCCACCTGGCACCTACTGGCCGCCTACGTTGTGCACACGTGAGACTGACGTGTTATTGTTTAAAACTAGAAATCTCTGGAAATTACAGAGAGATGCTGAAAACTTCTAAAAAGCATAGTAAATTTATTTCAAGTCCAAATGACCTCAAACTAATTTTGGTAGTTTCATAATAATGTGCTTTATTTTATTAGAATGATAGTCAACTGTCTCTGCCCTTATATTTTGATAATTTAAATAACATATGTAAACACTAATTAATTTATTATTAATATTTTAAGTGCTAATTAATTGCAATCATTTGCATGCACTGTTATTTCATGGTAATACACCACCATGAATTTTGGTTAAGTTAATTCTGCAGTATGTAATACTCTATTAATTATTTAATATTTTAACTTGAATAAATGATAGTAAATAGAATAATAATATCTAGAGGTTGTAACTTGGTAAAAATGCAATTCATATATATCCCAGTTCATGATAAATCACTCATGTCCAAAACCAATGGTTTATTGTTTTAATTGCTTATTTGTTTCTAAAACTATAATAATCCTAATTAACTAATTAATACACATAAGATGGTGAAACTCTAATTTGTTTCTTTGAAGCATATGGCTTCGAGAACTTTTTAATAAGGTTGTTAGCACCAAAACACTAATGCAATATGCATCCATCATATCATTGCATGTGATGGTGTTGCGATAATATCTTTAAATCCATTGTTTATCAATAGGTAATGACACCCAGAAGGAGGACCCCGACGTCCAGCAGGACCAAGAGCCCGAAGAGCAGGAGACTGTAGTTGCTAACACTAGCGTGGATCCAGGCAAGCCCCGGTTTGCATTTGCCTTTTTAAAAGTTTTGCTAGTTTATACCATTGCTAGTGTCTATATTTATATTGTTGCATTAGATCATAGGAGTTGATTAGAACCCACCTTGCATGTTACCCCAAATGACCGATGTTGCTATTAATAGAACTTGGTAGGCTCGGTACTGAACTGCTATCCTTAGTAATTAATAGTTTCAATATAAATTATTACTATGGAATAGACTTGATCACTAAATTTGAACTTATA
The DNA here is from genome assembly GCA_032690845.1 of Eleusine coracana subsp. coracana. Classification (NCBI taxonomy): domain Eukaryota; kingdom Viridiplantae; phylum Streptophyta; class Magnoliopsida; order Poales; family Poaceae; genus Eleusine; species Eleusine coracana. Next base: position 38,556,140 of record CM064418.1, read on the forward strand.
AAAGAAGTTTACTTTTGATGTATGGTCGGGTAGGGAATTATGCATGAATAGGTTACAGCCACACATGGGTGTTGATTGTGGTAGCCCTGCCTTGCACACCCTAGGACCTGTCCGTGGTCAGCCCCTTGGTCAAGTATTGAACAGTACCAAATGCATGCTAGTTTATGGGCACTAGTAAACCGACATAGCATTAATGGTCACTTGCATTAAAGACGGTTAAGTATTGAACAGTACCGTTTGGTCACTGAGTCATCACGTAGTTGCACATGATATGATGGATATGGACTTATGATGGTTATTGCTGATTATTATTATTGCTCTATTATTGTACTTACTTTATATACTATTTTATTACTTTATGATGCTTCACTAAAGTTATATTTCCGCTCTACCCAATTAAATTGAGAAATATAACTTGATAGAACTAATAGGTTGTTTAGTGCAAGTCCTTTTCAAACAAGCCACCTATTAGAGCCATTGCATGTCTAGGTTTTTGACGGGTAACTCTTGCTGAGTAATTAGTACTCATGCTTTGTGCCTATGTGGTTTTCAGGTTCTAAAGAGATAGAATTGCCTATAGATGTGTTGCCTTGGGACGTGCAGGTCCCTGAGGGTTGGACTGCCCACTAGGAGTCTGACCTGCCGCCGCAGTGACTGTTGTGTGCTGCTAGAGTAATGGTTCCTCGGGCATGAATCATCACTATGTTGTATCGTCGAGCTCGTAGATCTTATCGTTATTTTGCTTCACTGTTTTGAAACCTCATGAACTTGTATTTCCACTGCACTTTAATATAATAATTAAGCTTAAATATTGGATCATTGTTGTATTATCAAGTGTCTACGTTATCAGCACCTTCGGGACCTCGATCCTGTGGGAAGGGGTCCCTCAATTTGTCTCCATATTATGCTCAGGCCAATGGCCAGGCCGAGTCTAGTAATAAAACTTTGATCAGGCTCATTAAGAAGAAAATTGAAGAAAATCCTGGAAGGTGGCATGAAGTATTATTCGAGGCATTGTGGGCTCATCGCATATCTAGACATGGTGCTACTAAAGTTACACCTTTTGAGCTTGTTTATGGACAAGAAGTCGTTTTACCAGTAGAGGTAAATCTGGCTGCATATAGACTTGCTAACAAAAATGAGTTGGAGGCCACTGATTATTATAATCTGATGATGGATAATATTGATGAGGTCACTGACAAAAGGTTGCAAGCAGTACGGGAAATTGAAAGAGACAAACTCCGGGTTGCTAGAGCATACAATAAAAAAGGTGAAGTTGAAGTCATTCCAAGTAGGAGATTTGGTTTGGAAGACAATTTTGCCAGTTGGGACCAAAGACCAGACGTTTGGAAAATAGTCTCCAAGTTGGGAAGGACCGTATAAGATTGTGAAGGTGATAACCGGGAATTCATATATGTTGGAAACTTTACAAGGTGATCGTCTTCCTAGGGCTATCAATGGTAGGTATCTTGAAAAATTTTACCCAAGTGTTTGGCAGGATGCTTGAGTAGGACATGGTCGATATGTTTGAGATATCGCCCTTAGAAGAAAAATGGCCGGTGTTTTGACATCACCCTTAGCAATTTTGAGTCTATAATGTTTTTTTAGTGCGCAAAACTTACTAAAAAATAGGGGGACATATGTTGACACTCAAAATTGGATAGAGATGCCGCCAGGCCGGGTTAGCAGGGCGGTCAGGCCGGGTTAGGCACAACAGCCAGCTCAGGGCGGTCTGACCGGGTTGCCAAGGCGGTCAGACCGGGTTATTACTATGGAATAGACTTGATCACTAAATTTGAACTTATAAAAAAGTTTACTTTTGATGTATGGCCGGGTAGGGAATTATGCATGAATAGGTTGCAGCCACACATGGGTGTTGACTGTGGTTGCCCTGCCTTGCCCACCCTAGGACCCGACCGTGGTCGGTCCCTTGGTCAAGTATTGAACAGTACCAAATGCATGCTAGTTTATGGGCACTAGTAAACCGACGTAGCATTAAAGGTCACTTGCATTAAAGACGGTTAAGGTGTGTTGGTTGTTGACCCTTCTACTCCTAGAGTGGGCGGTTCATACCGTGAAGAACTGTTGGCAGAACGGCATGCCCACTCGACGTCACCACACCCGGTCTGAGGTGTGGGTGCTTTTCTTGCAAAAGGTTACCATATACGACCTTAAATAGTGCGTATGCGTCATGTACTTCCGGTTTTCCCAGCTGGTGTAAATCAATTGCAATTGCTGTCCCTCGCTGTAATGAGTACCGCTTGGTCACTGAGTCGTCACGTAGTTGCACATGATATGATGGATATGGACTTATGATGGTTATTGCTGATTATTATTATTGATCTATTATTGTACTTACTTTATATACTATTTTATTACTTTATGATGCTTCACTAAAGCTACATTTCTGCTCTACCCAATTAAATTGAGAAATATAACTTGATAGAACTAATAGGTTGTTTAGTGCAAGTCCTTTTCAAACAAGCCACCTATTAGAGCCATTGCATGTCTAGGTTTTTGACGGGTAACTCTTGCTGATTAATTAGTACTCAGGCTTTGTGCCTATGTGGTTTTCAGGTTCTAAAGAGATAGAATTGCCTATAGATGTGTTGCCTTGGGACGTGCCGGTCCCTGAGGGTTGGACTGCCCACTAGGAGTCTGACCTGCCGCCGCAGTGACTGTTGTGTGCTGCTAGAGTAATGGTTCCTCGGGCATGAATCATCACTATGTTGTATCGTCGAGCTCGTAGATCTTATCGTTATTTTGCTTCGCTGTTTTGAAACCTCATGAACTTGTATTTCCACTGCACTTTAATATAATAATTAAGCTTAAATATTGGATCATTGTTGTATTATCAAGTGTCTATGTTATCAGCAACTTCGGGACCTCGATCCTGCGGGAAGGGGTCCCTCAATTTGTCTCCATATTATGCTCAGGCCAATGGCCAAGCCGAGTCTAGTAATAAAACTTTGACCAGGCTCATTAAGAAGAAAATTGAAGAAAATCCTGGAAGGTGGCATGAAGTATTATCCGAGGCATTGTGGGCACATCGCATATCTAGACATGGTGCTACTAAAGTTACACCTTTTGAGCTTGTTTATGGACAAGAAGCCGTTTTACCAGTAGAGGTAAATCTGGTTGCATATAGACTTGCTAACAAAAATGAGTTGGAGGCCACTAATTATTATAATCTGATGATGGATAATATTGACGAGGTCACTGACAAAAGGTTGCAAGCAGTACGGGAAATTGAAAGAGACAAACTCCGGGTTGCTAGAGCATACAATAAAAAAGGTGAAGTTGAAGTCATTCCAAGTAGGAGATTTGGTTTGGAAGACAATTTTGCCAGTTGGGACCAAAGACCAGACGTTTGGAAAATGGTCTCCGAGTTGGGAAGGACCGTATAAGATTGTGAAGGTGATAACCGGGAATTCATATATGTTGGAAACTTTACAAGGTGATCGTCTTCCTAGGGCTATCAATGGTAGGTATCTTGAAAAATTTTACCCAAGTATTTGGCAGGATGCTTGAGTAGGACATGGTCGATATGTTTGAGATATCGCCCTTAGAAGAAAAATGGCCGGTGTTTTGACATCGCCCTTAGCAATTTTGAGTCTATAATGTTTTTTTAGTGAGCAAAACTTACTAAAAAATAGGGGGACATATGTTGACACTCAAAATTGGATAGAGATGCGGCCAGGCCGGGTTAGCAGGGCGGTCAGGCCGGGTTAGGCACAACAGCCAGCTCAGGGCGGTCTGACCGGGTTGCCAAGGCGGTCCGACCGGGTTATACAGAGTCCTACTCGGTTTCTGGTATTGTTATGGAAGATTGCAGATTTTATGAATCCTAATGGGGTGAGGCCCCCTCCCCCATCCTATATAAACAGAGGGTCACGACCAATTGAGGGTATCCACTCGATCAAAAACACTTTTATCATTTTTACTTTCAAATCATAATATTTTCTAAACCCTAATTGTTGTTCTTCTCTCGTCCCTGCGGCGTGTGAAGACGTCCTAGCTGGCCTGCCAACGCTAGGGCAACCCAAGGTGTGCCAGCCCTGACAAGGTCCCTCCCGGGAAGGCGTTCGTTGGTTTTCGCAGTGATATTTTCTTTCAAGGCGGTCTGACCGGGTTGCGCAGGCGGCGACGCGAGGTGCCAGATTTTTTGGTTCAAGGCGGTCTGACCGGCTTTCCAGGCCGGTCTGATCAGGTTGTGCAGACGATGGTAAGGTGTTGGTTCTGCGTATTCTCACATGAGCGTGCTCATGTTTGGTGTCAACAGTACGGCTTGTGTTAATACTGCATTTTCATTGGTTCATTGCTTTGTTGTGTTACGGGGACGCGTGCGGCTGGTACGGTGGCTGGCGACCTGGAGTTGGGTTCATGGCGGTATTATAAGCGGTCTCTGGTCTTCATTCGGGTCACATGCCAGCCTCTCTGCCTTCCCTTTCTTCTCTGCTATTCGGATCGTATCGGTCTCTTCGTCTCAGCCCTCCATTTTTCACCCGCTGGCATGATCCGCCGGCCAATCGCCTCTCGTTGTTTGCATCCATCTTCTCCTTTCCTTTTCTTCCTTCTGCTGTTTTCGTTTGCTGATGTTTTGCCTCTGAGAGTTGTTGATTTCTTCCTTTCGCCTTTCTATTTGTTCCAGCCCCGTGGTGATTTTAGTTTCAATTTCTTTCATGGTGCGAACAAAATATCAGCAACTCAAGGTGCAACTTGGAGGAAGCGGAACGGGATGATGGCGGCGGCACGGGGTGCAGCCAGCAAAGGTTGCGTGACGGCCGGGAGGAGGTGGGGCGGGCCGGGACGCGAGCGCAGGGCACCGTGGCGGCCTAGGAGGAGCCGGGGCGGGCTGATGGCGGCCGCATGGAGATGGGCGGCACGGCCACAGGCGTGGGAGCGGGGCGGCGGCGTGAGACCCTGCCCTTCAGCAGATCTGGGTGAAGGAAGGGAGTAGAGCGGATCTTGGTCAGGGCACGATGGCTGGCAAGGTGGGGCGGCGCCACGCAGCATTCGGCGAGGTGGGCGACGCGATGACTGTGGCACCGGGGCAGGACCATCGTTTTTTTATTTGTGTTTTTGCCTTCTTACTACGTTTCCTATTTCTGCTATTTTTCCTACATATTTTGGCAGTTGAATTTACGGTACTTTTATTTGGGTTGGGATTTGCTGCCGGTGGTCATAGCAGGAGGGAATCTGGTGCCGTTTTGTTGCCTTGATTTTTGTTTCTGGGATTTGATGGGCATTTATATTGTTGTGTTCTTCAGATTCTAGATGCCATGCATAGCAGGACAGAGTATGTATGAGGCATTCAGCATGGGTTCAGCCGGACATTTCACAGGTGATTGAGTTTGGCTTAGACTCCTGGTAGATGCAACACGCCAGGTGATTGGTTTCCTTACGTCCTCTAGATCGATGCTTTAAAATTCATGGCACTGGTTGTTCAATACATATTTTCCTATTATCTGCAATTCTGTGATGCTCTTCACATTGTTCTAGACAAACCGGCGGCTACATGTTGCTTTGTCATACCCGTCTGCGGCGGCCATGAGTGTGTACGCGTGTTGGTGATGAAGATTCACTAGCACATGCGTTCAACATCAGTGTCTAATCTAGATGGTATCCTCATTTGAAATGACACATGACACACGATTATCATGTTTCATGATAAATTCATGATTGTATTCTTTTATGATCATATTTTAATGATACTCCTATCATATTCACATGTCCAGGCGACTAATAAACTGTGAAATGATTAAATATTAAAGGACGTAGATGGCGACCAGAGAGGGGTGAATGGGAGCCAATCAAAATTCTCTAAAAGAACTTGGCATATATCCTAAAAACAACCCAAGCCAACCTCCGAACCGATCACCAAGACTACACACACCAACTACTGGTGTTCTAGCCCTAAGAGTGATCAACCACAGCAAGAAACACAGCGGAAACAAAAAGGAATAAGGAGCACTCAAAACAAGTCAATTTTGGACTCTCATCAGCAGTGTCAACCACAGCCATCGGCAGTGCCGGTAGGCACCATCGGCAGTGTCGGTCACTTCCATCGGCAGTGCCGGAGCGGAAATCGCAGGACTTAAAGAAAAACGACTTAGAGCGCATCGATAGTGCCGGTATTGACCATCGGCAGTGCTGGTGCAGGTTTCTCAGAATTAAAAAATAACCTGTCGAACCACATCGGCAGTGCCGGTCGACCCCCGATAGAACAGGAAAACTTTCAGGATTTTGTCAAATCTTCTCCAAAACTTATTCAAACAAACTCCAAATGATGCGATTTTTGGACCAGTGAATCCTCAGCACATCACGACCCTAATTCTAGAAGATCAACTCAAGTGGCTCAAAAAATCATCACGAATTTCAGATCTTGTGCCAAGAACATCAAAAAGGGGAAACTTGAGAAATCCTTCAAATGAAAGGTGCTAGAGCTATTGATTCGGTCAAGCATCCATAGAGGATTGTTCTAGCTTATCCTAGCAACAAGTTTCTCAAGAAATCCAGGGCAAAAACTTGTCCAAAAATGAGATCGAAAAACACCATGAAAATAGCTCCGAAAATAGGAAATAGGGAATTTCGGGATTCAAGTGAAGAGGGAAATCTTGAGCACGAAATTACTTCTCATATCATAGAAAGGTGCTTACAAGATCCATGGTTACAAGGCTAGTAAGCCACCCTCTTCCTCCCACTATTTGGAAGAGCAAGAGATGTCTGTCACATACCCACTACTCTCCTCTCAAACATGAAGTCCTCTCCTAGCACTTTGAATGGAGTCCAAACACAAGGCTAATGGAAAGAGAGGCACCTCTCCCACTAGTCACACCTCTTCTTATATAGGCCTAGGGTCTATTGTCCATATGACCACTCTACCCTTGACCTAACACACCCACCTACCATCGGGGGCATAACCGTCCATCTTTTACCTCGTCGTCCGAATGCCATCGAGCCCTTCACAACTTTGCTTGCCCTCGACGCAAGCTCCGTGATGGTGCCACGTGCACCTCCAATCGCCGCCACGGGTTTTGAGGCCCAAACCGAAAAACTGCCTTGCACGCATCTTAAAGCGCGACTTCTCGATGTCGACGCGGGTCACCTTGTCCTGCGATCCTGACCACTGGCAAGTCTCTCCCGGTCCCTGTCCATCGGGACCCCTTGTCACTTTCACAGGCATCCCGTTCGCCTTGACTTGGTCAACACACCGTTTTCATCACCACCACAGTTTTGAGGCTCAACTGCGAAACCGTCCGTGCTTCTTGCCTCTTCACGTGTACGGTGTGGATCACCCTTGACTTCACCCGGCATCCCGATCGTCCGGCCCCAAGTCCCCTACTTGTGCCCGATCCTCTCGCCGTTGACCGCCAAGTCGACTCCAGTGACCAACACATCATGACCCCTACTTGTGCCCGATCCTCTCGCCGTTGACTGCCAAGTCGACTCCAGTGACCAACATATCATGAGACAAGCAAACACATTTCCCAACTCCTACAATATCACCAATTCCTCCACCAACTCTGGTTAGTCATAGCCATAATATGTAAACTCATGCAATTCCTGGATTCCCGCATTTCACTCAAACACCAAATCCGCTCAAGTCAATTACTCATCACATATATTGCAAACCATGGTACATATCCACATGGTTTCTCAATATCCCCCTTGATGAGTACATTGACCACCTCTAATGCACAAAGATTAGAGATTGAAATGCGAACCCGAATAAGCACATCCAAATGGCCAAACCCAAGAAAAGGTGAAAACAAGCCATCTAGCAAAGTAGGCATCACAAAACCAAGAGTTGGCAAGAAAGCGACTTGAGACACAAAGAATGTGAAAAGCGCAAGAAAATGCTCGAGATCATGATATGCTCCCCCCTCAAGTTGTGGTAGGTCTCATGTAGTGCAAAATAGATCATTTTAAGAGTTGGCATTATTTGTGCATGACCCAATATGTTCTCCCCCTCATGCAATGAACTCACCAAAGAGGCAAAAGAACAAGCAAACATGCAATGCATGAAAATGCAAACCTAAGGAGCTTCAATAATTATGCAAACAAGCATTTAACTTTGCTAACCATAAACATAGAGCCATGGAGTGTAAAAGCAATAGCTCCCAATCATGGAAAGATCAAAAATAGATAGCAAGGCATAAACACCAAGAGCTATACAAGCTAAGCATAAAGATTGACTAGCTTAGATAGAATCAAATTTATTTATCATGAGCAAAAGTGCCACCACATGTGTAAATACTCCTATCCAAGGCAAAACAAGCATCAAGTGATTCAAAAGATACTAGCCAGTCCCAATCTCAACTAGAGCAACAAGCATTCACAGAAAATGAGCTCTACAAAGGCTCACATATGAAACAGAGACTCAATTGATCGCCTGATTATTGTTTATCCTTATGTGTCCTCTTATGCATACGGAGGGTCGCATGACTGGGTACGGCAAACACCCTGAGGATTCAAGTCACAATGTTTGGATTTAGTATTTTAGAATTATTATTGATCAAAGCACTTAGCAGATTATTCAAGTTTACACACAAAACATAAGAGCATGCCTTTGCGGCAAAAGGAACACATGTTCCCACAATGTTTCATCATGAGCTAAACATTTGCAAAGCCTTCCATTTCGCAAACACAAGGTGCCAAAGCCAAGACATCCTCTAGACTAGCCTCAATGCAAGTTCCCACAAGGATGAAAGCAATTATACACATGGTGAGCAAGTTTTAGCAGGATTAGATCATAAGGTTCACAAGAAGCTCAGTTTACCTTTAAGATTAGCAAGTTGCTCACATGAGTCTATAACATGCCATCTAGAAAATCTAAGCATGAAAAATTAACATCACATTCACACAACTTAGCTCAAGCTCAATCATAGCAAAGAGAAATGCAAGAAAGCATAAGAATCAAAACTCATCTACCAATGCATATATTACATATGAGATGCAATCCAAAAATGGTAAGATACATATATACAAGTGAACACCAACTCCCCCTCAAATGATGCCATAAGGATGACACACATCAAGTTCCCCCCGAAGAAAAGCATGTCTAGAAGCATGGAGGGGCTTGGTGAGGATATCAGTTAGTTGGTTTTTGGTATCAATGTATTTGAGCTCAACATCCCCCTTCTCAACATTGTCTCTCAGAAAGTGGAATCTCATATTGATGTGTTTGACCTTACCATGTTGGATTGGGTTTTTGGCTAAGCATATGGCACTAGAGTTATCACACATGAGTGAAACACCCTTAAAAGTTAAACCATAGTCTCTCATGGTAGATACAATCCATAGGATTTGTGAGCAGCAGCTAGCAGCAGCAACATACCCAGCCTCTGTGGTAGATTGGGCAACACTCGACTGCTTACGAGAAGACCAACAGATCAAAGAAGTACCCAAGAAATGGCAAGTACCAGAAGTGCTCTTCCTATCAATTCTACACACAGAAAAGTTCGCATTCGAATACCTAATGAGATCAAGAGATGAAGATGCAGAGTACCAAAGACTGAACTCAAGGGTGTATTTGAGATACCTGAAGATGCGCTTGATAGCCTTACGATGAGTCACCCTTGGGGAAACTTGAAACGAGCACAAAGACACACCGTAAAGTGTATGTTGGGTCTTGTCGCTGTCAGGTACAAGAGGGACCCAATCATGCTCCTGTACTCCCTTTGATCCACCGCTTCACAGTCTTCATCAGGGTCAAGAGCCGTTGTAGTGGACATTGGTGTAGACAACGGCTTCACATTGACCATGTCGAACTTCTTCAGGAGATCTTTCATGTACTTGGCTTGATGTATGAAAGTGCCTTGTTTGCACTGCTTGATTTGAAGCCCAAGAAAGAAGGTGAGCTCTCCCATCATCGACATCTGAAATTCACTTTCCATAGCTACCTGAAATCTGGACACAAGAGCATGAGAGGAACCACCAAAGATGATATCATCCACGTAAATCTGAACCATTAGAAAGTCATTGCCATGCTTTAGAGTGAACAAGGTTTTATCAACACACCCCATGACATACCCACGCTCTAGCAAGAAGATCTTAAGCCTAGCATACCATGCCCTAGGTGCTTGCTTTAGCCCGTACAAAACCTTCTGAAGCTTGTACACATGGTTTGGGTATTTGTGGTGCTCAAAGCTAGGGGGTTTCCTCACATACACTTCTTCCTCTATGAAACCATTTAGGAAAGCACTCTTGACATCCATTTGATAAAGTCTAATGCCCTTGGAGGCAGCAAATGCAAGAAACATCCTAATGGCTTCTATGCGAGCAACAGGAGCAAAGGTTTCACCTTAATTTAAGCCCTCCACTTGGCAAAAACCTTGAACAACTAGCCTAGCCTTGTTTCTCACAACCTCACCATCCTCCCCATGTTTGTTTTTGAACACCCACTTGGTTCCTATGACATTGACATTTTTGGGAGGCTCTACAAGGGTCCAGACTTTGTTTCTCTCAAAGTTTTCCAACTCTTCATGCATGGCATTAACCTAATGTTCATCAAATAGTGCGTGTCCAACATCTCGGGGTTCAAAGGTTGCAACAAAGAGAGAATTTGTAAAGAAAGCAAGATGTGCAGACCTTGACCTTGTTGTCCTCTCATAGAGATTACCGGTCATCTATTGAGGTGGATGTTGACGCTGAATGTGGTGAGGAGCCTCTCTCTCAGAGTGTACCTCTCCCTCAACCACAACTGGAGCTTGCTTGACAGCCACTGAAGTCGATGTAGAAGCTTCTGGACCCTCTGCTGGAGTAGTGGTAGCAGCAGGAACAAGCTCAGATGAGAGATGAAGTGAATCATCATCATCATCATCAAAGCCCTGTAGGTCCTCTTCTACAAAGATGCTCTCCTTCATCTCCTTATCACCTACGGACTCAATCACAATCCTTGCACAAGAGTTTGATTCATCAAATGTTATATCGCAGGATTCTACGATGGTGTTAGTCTCTAAATTCAAAACTCTGTAGGAATGACCATGAAGAGAGTAACCAAGAAAGATGCCATCAAAAGATCTCGACTCAAACTTATCAAGATTGCCACACTTGAGAATAAAGCACTTGCAGCCAAAAGTACGTAAATGAGAAACCGAGGGCTTTCTCCCAAAACACAGCTCATAAGAAGTCACATTAAGAATTGAGCGCAAGAAAATCCGATTGGAAACATGGCAAGCAGTGCTAATGGCCTCAGCCCAGAACCGCCTCGGAGTCCTATGCTCATCGAGCATCGTCCGGGCCATTTCCGCCAGGGTTCTGTTCTTTCTTTCAACCACACCGTTCTGCTGAGGAACACGAGGTACTGAAAACTGATGCTTAATACCATGCTCAAGACAGAAAGCATTAAAGGAGGAGTTCTTGAACTCAGTGCCATTATTACTACGGATTGCACGTAATACACCAGGGAGTTCCTTGAACAACCTCAAAGCTAAGCTCCAAAAGTGATAAAACACTTCATCCTTGCTCTCAAGAAAGTAAACCCATGAGTAGCAAGAATAATCGTCAACAATCACAACAATATACCACTTCCCACCTGCCAAACGAACTCGAGAAGGACCAACAATGTCCATGTGAAGCAACTCTCCATGGCATTCAGTCATCACCAAATTGATTGGTGGGTGAGAAGCGGCAATCATTTTCCCATGACGACAAGGAGCACAAACCAAATCCTTATCAAATTTGAGTTTAGGCAATCCTCGGATCAAACCTAGGCCACTCAAGCGACATAACAAGTCAAAGCTCATGTGACCTAGTCTCCTATGCCATTTCCAGAGCTTAGAAGAAGATTGAGCAAACAAGCACTTGTGAGACCCAGGAGAACCAGCAAAATCAGCCTGAAAAACTCTGCCAATGCGAGAAATCCCACAAACTAAGGAACCACTTAAATCAAGAACACAAGAAGCATTTGACTTAAAGCGCACTTCAAAACCAACATCAAGAAGCTGAGAGACAGAGAGGAGGTTGTACTTGAGATACTCAACCAAACCAACATCCTTGAGAGTGAAATTCTTATTTACCTTTACCGCGCCTCTTGCCTTCACTCTCCCTTTCTTGTCATCTCCAAAGGTCACATACTCCCGCCGCTTCAAGGGAGTGAGGCTAGAGAACCACTTTGCATCTCCGGTCATGTGGCACGAACACCCGGAGTCCATCAACCATTTGTTCTCCAGGCCTCCACCTGCTGCCTACAAAGAACGAGAAGGAAAAGTCGATGGCTCAGTGCTGGGGTTAGTCAAAAGAGATTTGGGAATCCAACACTTAACCATACAACCGGTAGTAGTCATCACAGTTCTTTGCACATTATCATTCGAACGCAAAGGATGAGAACCACGATGGGGAAAACGTGGCCTGTCAAAGTGTCTTGACTCAAACCTTGGGTTGTGAGGATAGAAGTCATCAGTGTGAAAGCCAAATCCACGCGAATGACGCTCACCACGATGGGGAAAACGTGGGGCACCAAAACATTGCTGCGCAAAGCCTCTGTTTCATGAATCAAAACCATATGAGGAATGACCCTGTCCATGATAGGCACGAGAAAAAGAGCGAGGCTGAAAACCATCAAAATCATCATAAAAGATATCCCTAGTCAACTTAGCTTCCTTCCTCTCAATCGTCTTATGCCTATAACAGAATTTATCCAAGTGACCCTTGCGACCACAAAATATGCAAATGTATACACCCTTAGGATTAGGCTTGGTTTGCATTGCAGGTTTGGGTTTTGGCTTCTCTGTTTGCTTTGGGTTGAAGGAGGGTTTGGGATTGGGTGGATAGTATGTGTCAGTGGGTTTGATGGTGTTTTCCTCATCCTTTTAGCTGGAGCTAGGTACAAACTTACCCACATTCTCACTCTCCTTGTCACACCTCTCAAATCCCAAGCCCAAGTTATAGGTTGACCTAGAAGCACTCTCCTTTACCCTTGCCAAGTCACTCTCAATCCTTTCCTCATGTACTAGGGTTCTCTGGAGTCTAGAAACAAGATAGTCATTTTCCAGAACTAGGACTTTGTTTTCCTCCCAAGTGATTACTTGCTTATCCTTGAGGGTGACACACACTTCACACGGATGTGGGAGAACTTTCGAGCAAGTTTCATGAAGCAACTTAGAGTCAAGCTCTTTTATTTTGAGGGACTGAGCTTCCAACTCATCTGTGAGCTTGGGGCACTTCTGACATGCACCCAGAAGAGTTGGTCTAGCTTTGAACTCATCAAGCTCCTTGAGGGCACTCTCGAGCTGACTGACAACTTGAGCATGCACACTCTCCCTCTGTGCAAGATCACTCATCACAACTTGACAAGACTCACACTCAGCAGCAGTATCAACACAAGCAAGCTTAGACCTAAGCAAAGCAATTTCAAAATTAGCACTCTCCAACTTAGACTTAAGCTCTCTACTCTCACGAACAGCACTGCGAAGCTTAGCATCTTACAAGAGCAAAACATCGTGCAAATGATCAAGTTCAGAAGAGAGCTCATCAAGAGTAGGAGGTACCTCACTTGTGTCGGAGTCGGATCCAGAGTCGGTGTCGTGGTTGTACTTTGCCATGAAGCAAAGCCCGGTGAAGTCATCCTTCCTCTTGACTCGTGGCTTCTCAACCTCCTCCTCCGAGCTTCTGAGGCCTTCACTTCATGTGAGGTTGACATCGCTCAAGGCGGCAACGCTGGCGCGTGCAATGGCCTTGGCGAACTTCTTGGAGTTCTTGCCCTTCTTGTAAAAGCGGTTCTTCTTCTGCTTGAAGTCTTTAGTGTTGTTGTTACGGTACCCAGCCTTCTTCTTCTTCTTGGGACAGTCAACAATGAAGTGTCCCGGGTCACCACACTCAAAGCAGGTTCTTGAACCACGTCCTCTTCTCTCCTTTCGGTTGTTATAGAACTTCCTAAACTTCCTTGTGAGCAAGGATAGCTCCTCATTAGGAATGTACTCCATGTGTTCATCAGAAGCTGCAACAAGAGAAGACAAAGCAAACTCCAAAGAAGACTTGTCAAGTGAGGGGTTAGTTCCATAAGAAGCACAACTGTGATCACCCTTCTGAGAACTAGAAAGCAAAGCCATGCTAGAAGCAGGAATAACAAGATTAGGATGAGTTTTTCTAGACAGTTCATGAGATTTCAGCTTGCTATACAGTTGCTCACAGTTCAAGGTATTGAATTTAGCAGTTTCTTCTAGAGCAGCAATTTTAACCCCCCAAACATTTTCATCAAGTGAGTACAGCAGTTGCTTAGCTCTATCATTGTCATTGTACACAAGGTTACCACAAGCCCACAAGTTACACAAAATTGCCTCAAACCTACGAAAGGTGTCATCTAGTGACTCACCAGATTTTTGTCTAAAGGTTTGGTACTGTCTATTGTAAGAATCCTTACACATAGAGTTGACTTGGTTGGTACCCTCATGGTAAGTACAGAGCTTCACCCATATAACATGAGCAGTGTCAAGGTGTGCAACCCTATCATATTCACTCCTACCAAGTGCAGAGAGCAGAATATTGACAGCTTTGAAGTTGTTTTCATACCTGACTAACTCCCCTGCAGATGCAGTGTTCATGTCCTGTGGTATAACATAATCCTGCTCTACAATCTCCCAAGTTGCACGTCCTTGACTTAGCAGATACACCTTGGTCCACGACTTCATCCATAGCTTAACAACGCGCTTCTCCATGTCACCTTCGGATCATAAAGCCGGTGAAGGTCAACTAGTGATCAAACCGGCTCTGATACCAATTGAAGGACCGAGATGGCGACCAGAGGTGGGGGGGGGGGGGGTTTGAATGGGAGCCAATCTAAATTCTCCAGAAGAACTTGGCCTATATCCCAAAAACAACCCAAGCCAACCTCCGAACCGATCACCAAGACTACACACAACAACTAGTGGTGTACTAGCCCTAGGAGTGATCAACCACAGCAAGAAACACAACAGTAGCAAAAAGGAATAAGGAGCGCTCAAAACAAGTCAATTCTGGACTCTCATCAGTAGTGCCAATCATAGCCATCAGCAGTGCCGGTTGGCACCATCGGCAGTGCCGGTCACTTCCATCGACAGTGCCGGAGCGGAAATCGCAGGACTTAAAGAAAAACAACTCAGAGCGCATCGACAGTGCTGGTATTGACCATCGGCAGTGCCGGTGCGGGTTTCTCAGAATTCAAAAATAACCAGTCGAACCACATCAGCAGTGCCGGTCCTAGACATCGGCAGTGCCGGTCGACCCCCGACAGAACAGGAAAACTTTCAGGATTTTGTCAAATCTTCTCCAAAACTTATTCAAACAAACTCCAAATGATACAATTTTTGGACCAGTGAATCCTCAGCACATCATGACCCTAATCCTAGAAGATCAACTCAAGTGGCTCAAGAAATCATTATGAATTTCAGATCTTGTGCCAAGAACACCAAAAAGGGGAAACTTGAGAAATCATTCAAATGGAAGGTGCTAGAGCTATTGATTCGGTCAAGCATCCATGGAGGATTGCTCTAACTCATCCTAGCAACAGGTTTCTCAAGAAATCCGGGCCAGAAACTCGTCCAAAAATGAGATCGAAAATCACCACGAAAATAGCTCCAAAAATAGGAAAAGGGAATTTCGAGATTCAAGTGAAGAGGGAAATCTTGAGCACGAAATTACTTCTAATATCATAGAAAGGTGCTTACAAGATCCATGGTTACAAGGCTAGGAAGCCACCCTCTTCCTCCCACTATTTGAAAGAGCAAGAGATGTCTGTCACACACCCACTACTCTCAAACATGAAGTCCTCTCCTAGCACTTTGAATGGAGTTCTAACACAAGGCTAACGGAAAGAGAGGCACCTCTCCCACTAGCCACACCTCCCCTTATATAGGCCTAGGGTCTATTGTCCACATGACCACTCTACCCTTGACCTACATAATACACCCACCTACCATCGGGGGCACATCCGTTCATCTTTTTCCTCGTCGCCCGAATGCCATCGAGCCCTTCACAACTTTGCTTGCCCTCGATGCAAGCTCCGTGATGGTGCCACGTGCACCTCCAATCACCGCCACCGGTTTGAGGCCCAAACCGGGAAACCACCTTGCATGCTTCTCAAAGCATGACTTCTCGATGTCGACACGTGTCACCTTGTCCCGCGATCCTGACCACTGGCAAGTCTCTCCCAGTCCCTATCCATCGGGCCCCCTTGTCAATTGCACCGGCATCCCGTTCGCCTTGACTTGGTCAACACGCCGTCTTCATCACCACCATAGTTTTGAGGCTCAACCGCGAAACCATCCGTGCTTCTTGCCTCTCCACGTGTACAGTGTGGATCACCCTTGACTTCACCCGGCATCCCGATCGTCGGGCCCCAAGTCCCCTAGTTGTGCCCGATCCTCTCGATGTTGACCGCCAAGTCGACTCCAGTGATCTACACATCATGAGACAAGCAAACACATTTCCCAACTCCTGCAATATCACCGATTCCTCCACCAACTCCGGTTAGTCATAGCCATGATATGCAAACTCATGCAATCCCTGGATTTCAACTCAAACACCAAATCTGCTCAAGTCAATTACTCATCAAATATATCGCAAACCATGGCACATATCCACATGGTTTCTCAAATATAATAAGAAATTTGCAATTTTTCTAAAGTAGAGAGGCAATAGATTTAGCAAAATCTGGTGATGCTTATATAATGAATTGCCTTGTCCCAAAGCAGATGGGTGATATACTCAAGGATGTAAAGGGTTTTAAAGAATTGATCATCAAGTTAATATGGTTTCATCATCGAGGAGGTAAATTCATGCCTTGGTTTGGTTCTGAACTTCTGATTGTATGTCCTTTTTACATCTACTGAGAAATAGAAGTCACAAAAAATAGTTGGGGTGGTCCTCTTCATGTATCTACAATTCTTAAAGTTTAGTGTATGATTTCGTGTTCCCATTATGATTAATTGAGATTTATTTGTTAGATGGCATATGAGAACTTCTACTTATTTGAGTTTCTTTTATATCTTAATATAAAGTGTCTATCTTCAGATGACATGGGAACTCTGTAATAATTTGTCTGATAATTTCCAATGATCTGGTCAATATCGGGTGTCATTGTGGTGCCTTTTCTGCATGCAAAATAATTCCTCTTGCCACTCCATTGATTTGGCCATCTAATGTGCATTTTGCTCCATGTTGCATTTACAGTTATAGATGATTCCTATATTTATCCAAGTAACAACAAAGTTCACAGCATGCTCTACTTTTATGGCCCAGTGAAATGAATTTCAGTAAGAAAACGACGTATTGTATTGTTCTTTTTGACCTGAGAGCACTTCAGGTCAGTTCTGTCCCTTCAAAATGTGGTGATATTATTAATTATGCCAATTTTATCTCTAATTTATAGCATATAGCAAACTCATGAACATGCTGTAGGTGTCCAAGAAATGTTTACTAAATTACTAGCGTTTATGTCCTTTTTTTGCTTCTATCATTTTCTTAGTTGATGTTTCCCTTCACATTGGTTGCCTATATCTATCAGTTAGCATCTTATTAACGTTGGTGTGCAGTGCTACTGAAACTAAAATGCTCCTCTTTCTGTTGTTTTCTCTGTTTCCTTTGTTTTCCCCCATTTATAGTAGCATACGCCAAAGACCTTATCCTACATGGTGTAATGTCGATCTTTTCTGTGTGGTGCAGTGAATCTAAAAATTAACTGCATTAGCAGAAATTAACTCTGTATCCTTTTATTGTTGTAGGAATTATTTATGCGAGCTCTATTCTTTTTAATGCTTTGATATAAATCTCTATAAAAAGTAGTAGGGTAGTGTCATTTTTTACTTGAAAGCACTTCAGGTCTGTTTTGTTTCTTAGAATTTGGGTGGTATGATCAATTATGTCTGGTTATACATACCTGCGGATGTTACTTCAAGAGCAGATTTGAGTTATAGTAACCCACGTGTTAAAGTTTACTAATTCTTTGATCTCATTCGCCCTACCTGATAAAGTTAGTAACCCATGTGTTAAGGTTTACTTCTTTATCCCTTGCAAATGATAGTATAGTATCCATGTCTTTCCAATATATGTGCCTTGATAATGCTAAAGAAGTTTTTCCCTGGTGCAAAATGGAATCACATATATATATGATCACAGGCTTTCAGAAATTATACTCATTGAAATTGTATGCCATTTCCTTCTGCATTGTATAGTTGCATGTCTATTGTCTGACATTATGTGCAATTTTGCTTCCATGTAGGGTTCTTACAGAGTTTTACTTAGATGTTGAGATTGCCTGCTTTCACATGGAAATTAGAAGTATTTTACAAGGCACATGGGCTTAAATGATTTTGTTATTAGTGTATTTAGGGAGAGCGTGAAGATCAGGCATTCTACAAAAATGTGCATATCAGATTGACAAAAAAAATGGGCCAGATCTCGGACATTGTTTATTGGTATGTTATTAAAACCATGAAAGGTTATGCTTCAGAAGCTGCTAACTTCTTTTTCCTCTAATTTGTGTTCTTTCAACTGGACTCTGCAGGGAAATACATTTTTCTTTTGTATGCCAGGATATTTATTCATTTAGTAAGAAAATGGTGAAACTATAAAGGAAAAACATTTATGCTTGCATTTGAAATTATCAGGTTCTTGCAGTTTACTGCAGCTTAAATTTTTTACTTTATAGTTATTTCTGACCTACATCCAATTGAAATGCTCTATAAAAGTCAGAATGGAGAGAAGTGCTAGATAAAGTGAAAATCATAAATCAATTGCTGATATTTGGATCTGGAAGCAGTTTAAAACATGTCTGAGAGAATTTATACTAGCAGTAGTCATTGGTGTAGGAGGAATGTGTAACTTCATGTGGAAGCTCATGCTATGAATGTGCCTACCCTAATTTCGTTTTGCTAACAAACAATTACTCATTGCTTTCCCTATGATTTTCATAACTGCACACACCATATATGAACCACTGCTCTACATATTTGCTATTAGATTTTGGAAAAACCCATTAGAGTCTGTTGTTTGAGTATTTAATATCCCTCTATATAAAATCTCATGTGCATGCTAATAAATTATGCATATCTAAAACAATTAGTCACCATTTGTACTTGTTGATTGTTCTAAGTCATTAGACGTCATTGTCAGGGAGTGTTTCACATTCCTGTGACTAAAACACAATAGCTCACACAAAGAATGACAACTTCGGGTATATTTTGGAATTAAAAGCTATGTTTTCAAATGTTATAAATCATGCTATAAGCATGTTTGATTAATTGTAACTTGGAAAATACTTTGCACCTTTTATGTTACTTTTATGAATAGTCGTAGGTTGATTAATAGTGCTTATGTACTGATATAGTAGCTCCCAACTTGTGTTTGAGAAGGAGTGCAAGCATCTTCCCTTGAGACCTAGAGTGCAGCTTGATGTTCGCCCAGCTGACCGCTCTGACCCTGGCCAGTCCTCATCAAGGAGAGATCATCTTGCTCGTGCTCATGCCGCAAATGTAGAAGAAGCAGCTCAGAGGGCCTCTTCCTCAGCCTAAGAGAGACAATGCCGTCCTTCTTCTCCAGTTCTTGCCTATCTCAAAGGCATCTTCAGTGCTTGTTACTTTAATGCAAAGGAAAACTAGGAGAACAAGCGGCATATCAAGAAGCAAGTGAGGCGCTACAAGAGGGACCAGCAGGCTCAAGGACATGAAGTGTCTCTTGATGGCTCTGAGTGTGAGCCCGATGGTAAGCCACCAGTCTTGGTCGACCCTCTTGCAGGCTATGACTGGACGGATCTCTCTACCGGACCCTCTAGCACTCCTCCTCTGGCCGATGATGAAGAAGGTGAAGAAGACGAGAAGACGATGAGGTGAGTACCGATGACGACTGATTTCATTTCTTCTCTCTCTCTCTCTCTCTCTCTCTCTTTCCTTTTTTTTGGTGTGTCGATGCCAAAGGGGAGAGAAGCGATAAAAAAGGATGAGATGAACTTTGTAATAGGATAGTAATGAACCTATGGACAAGTCATCTTTCTATTTGCTTTGTGTGTGAAAACTATTTGTGAACCCTTATTGTAATAACTCTATTGTTCTTATGTCATTTGTGGTGCTTGTTTTTATTGCTCGTTATTGATTGTTATGACTAGTGTGTTGAATGCTTATTGCTTTATCACTTTGCTGCACACTTGTACACTTTTAGGCGCCCCACTCATTGCAAAATACAGGGGGAGCTCCCTCACATGTTTGTGTGAATCAAGCACATCTTTAGGGGGAGTTTCGCTATATATTGCTCCTTGTCTAGTTTGATTATCTCTCTCATATCCTTTTTAATCTATTGTGATCAATCACCAAAAAGGGGGAGATTGAAGATGCATCTAGGATCCCCTAGTAGGTTTTGGTGTACGATGACGAAAGATTATAATTGTGCTAACATGTTCATGAAGTAAATGTGCAGATTATCAAAATTGTTGCCAAAACCCACATTTGCAAGATGGCTATTACTCCCAAAAAGAAGAAAAGGAAAATGGACTCAAAAGCACTTCAAAGAGTAGTTCTTAATTTTACTTTTGAGTCATAGGCATGTTGGACTATAAAGGGGGGTAAACTAATCTTGCTAAGAAGGGAAATTTGTATGCTCAAGCCTACCAAAAAGTTTTGTGAGAAGTTAACCAACCAATGCCAAAAAGAACCAATCCTTTTTGAGCTAAATAGAGAGTCACGGAAGCTCCGTGGCTCAAGCCACGGAAGTTCCATCATTGCCAAGACTCAATTCTTATCCAACCCAAGAGTCACGGAATTCCGTGGGCTCCTCCACGGAAGTTCTGTCATTCTCTGTTTTCTCTATGTTGCAAACCCGAGAGCGACGGAAGTTCC
The DNA here is from genome assembly GCA_032690845.1 of Eleusine coracana subsp. coracana. Taxonomy (NCBI): domain Eukaryota; kingdom Viridiplantae; phylum Streptophyta; class Magnoliopsida; order Poales; family Poaceae; genus Eleusine; species Eleusine coracana. Next base: position 38,576,947 of record CM064418.1, read on the forward strand.
GTGATGTCCATCATGGAAGTTCCGTCATCTCTAGTTCAGTTGAAAAACTGACCGCGCAACGGCTCTTATTGAATTGACGGAAGTTCCATGGGTTCTCACGGAAGTTCCGTCAGACACAGAGATGCTGTGTAACAGCTAGTTTTTGGAGAGTCTCTATAAATACTTCTCTCCTTCCCCCATGGGAGAGGTTGGACTTCTTGGCATTTCACTCCATCTTCAGCTAGAGCTTTCCCCTCTCACTCCTAGACTTCTTCTTGAGATTCCAAACAAAGTGAGAGATCCAACCACAACAAGAATCAATCCATCCACTCAAAAGATTGAGCACATCTTTTCCTCCCCATCAAGATTTGATTTGCTTGTTACTCTTGGAGACTTGGTCTTCTAGACAGTTAGGCGTTGCCCTTGAACTCCCAACTTGTTGTGGTGAGTCGGGGACATTTGTGAAGGTATGATTCACCTCCGGAGAAAAAGAATCAAGTTGAGAAAGAAATCCAGCACAATCTTTGTGATTGCTTGGCGGGGAAAAGGGTTGAGAGAGACCCGGCCACTTTGTGTGGCTCCTCAATAAGGACGTAGGAACTAATTAGTGTGGTTGCTAAACCTCGGGTTAATTACTTGCATCTCTATTTACTTTCCCATCTTTTATTGTGCTTGTGTAGTTCCTTCATATTGTTGTGCTTGATTCACTTGTTATTTGTGTTGCTAGCTACTCATGAAAGTACCTCTAGTGTGCATTGCTTTAGCTTCACTTCTATCAAGTATTGTATTTCTCTCGTTTAGTTATTCATAGTTAAATTAGTTTTAGAGAAAGATTTAGTGAAGTTCTGTCATTTGATAGAACTTCCATGGTGATGGAAGTTCCATCATTCCTAACAGAAGTTCTATCGTTCTTGGCATTTGATCAAATCTAAGTGTTTTTTAGGATAATTTATTAAATTGCCTATTCATCCCTCCTCTAGGCAACTTTCAATTGGTATCAGAGCCAGAATCTTCTACAAGGCTTGAAAGCTTGAAGATTGAAAGATGTCAAAGCCAGGAGAAACTGAGAAGACTCAAGATCTTGCTTCGGCAAGCAAGGGTAGTGACTTGCACACTGCCATGCCCTTCAACTATGTTGATGTGGCAAATATACATGGCAGTGGAAGTGGAAGGCTACCCTATTTCGAGGGCAAATACTTTAGTTGGTATAAGCATCGCATGAATATGTAGCTCATGTCAATTGGTCCACCAATTTGGGAAATTGTGGAGAAAGGATACACCTTGGAAGATAAGGATAATACTACAATCATGGACCAACTCAACATACATCACAATGCTCAAGCGGTATCAACCATTCTCTCTTCCTTGAATCCCAAGGAATATTCAAGAGTAGCCGGAATTGAGAATGCCTAAAAAATGTGGAAGAAACTTATATGTGCTCATGAAGGAGTAGATGTGGTGAAAAAGTCAAGGCTTCAAGTTCTCAAAAATCAATTAAACTTTTTCATGATGAACAAGGGAGAAGAGCCTCAACAAACTCATGATAGGCTCATGGATATTATAAATGAAAGAATATCTTATAGAGACAACATCAAAGATGAGGAAGTCAACTACAAGCTACTCATAGCTTTTAGGATGTGGAATCCAACACTATGCACCATCATTGAAGAAAAGGATGGGTTTGAGACATTCACAACCGATGAAGTGATTGGAGGAATCAATGCTCACAAGAGTCTTGATGACGAGGGCAAAAGAGTGAACGTGCTCATTGGTGATGAGAGCTCATGCAAGAAAGGCATAGCTCCCAAGGCAAATGATGATGATGACCATGATGATAATGAAGAAGATGATGAAGAGTTTACCTTGTTTGTCAAGAAATTTGGCAAATATATGATCAAGAATGGCTTCACCAAGAAAAGCTTTGACCAGGCAAGAGCAAGAAGAACAAATAGAAGATTCTATGAGTATCATGAGCAAGGACATATGATTACCGATTGTCCAAGGCTAAATGGCAAGGGCAAGTAAAATGAAAAGTACAACAGCAAGACCAAGCCCAACAAGAAGTCATATAACAAGGGGCAAGCTCACATTGGCCAAGAGTACATCTCCGATGATGATGATGAAGATGATGAGGGTGGTATTGCTAACATTGCCATTGGTCTCCCTCCAGCCAAGAAGTCACTCTTCAACAACCTCACCGATGATGAGGATGATGCTCCCCGATGCTTCATGGCCAAGGAAAGCAAGGTAGCTCCTCACACCAACTTCAATCCTTCTTATTGTAGTGATTAAGAGGAGGACTTGGTCCCCTCTATGCATGAAATGGTTAAAATGCTAGATAAGCTACAAAGGGAGTTGGACAATCAAGAAAGAATCATTGATAGACAAGAAGAGTTGATTGATGAAGAAAGAAGCAAGAACCTTGAGCTCACCAAGCAACTTGAGCAAGAGAAGGAGAAGAACAAGACCTTGACTAAGGACCTTGCAAAGGTTAATGAGTCAAGTGAATCATGCACCTCAACGACCAAGAAGTATCAAGAAAGGTGCAACTCCTTGCAAGAGGAGACCAAGGCCGTAGTTAAGGCCATTGAGGAGATCAAGACAAACTCCCGCTCATTGTTAAAGAAGCTTGAATCCTCTCAAGCTTCAACAAGCAAAGGTTGTGGAAGGTACCACAACATTGATGTTGATATGATTGCCAAGCAAGATGCAACCATTGAGAAGCTAACCAACCAAGTCAATGAGCTCATGAAGAAGGCTCAAATTGAAACAACGAGAAGAGTGGTCGATGAGCCAAGGGCCTCTCATGACAAGAGAGGATTGGGGTACAACAAGAATGCACCCAAGAAGAACTACAACAAGACACTCACCTTTGTGCCTGAAGGAAAGGGTAAGCAAGTGGCACAAAAGATGGTCAACAAGACCAAGAACAATACTCCTCAAGTCAACAAGAACAACAAGATTTCTACCATATCCTTTGATGATTTTGATGCTTCTTATGTGCTAACCCGTAATGCTTATGGTAGAGTAGTTGCCAAGTTTGTTGGGTCACATGATGCAAGGTGGAAGCCTTGTGTATGGGTGCCCAAAGTTCTTGTATCTAGTGTTAAGGGACCCAAACCAACTTGGGTGCCTAAAACATGTGCTTGATCTCCTTTGTAGGAATACTCCTCCGGTGGTGCAATATGGGTACTTGATAGCGGGTTCTCAAATCATATGACCGGAGAGAGATCAATATTCTCCACACTTGATCGTCACAATCTACCAAGTGGAGGCATATAGTTTGGGAATGGCAACTAAGGAAAGGTAATTGGTCATGGATGGATTGATGTCACCCATGACCTTTCAGTTAGTAATGCTCATTTTGTGAATGGTCTAGGATATAACTTGATGCCCGTGTCACAACTCTGTGAAATGAGCCTTAGTTGTTTCTTTGACGATTATGGTGTGACCATCCATAGGAAGAAGGATTCTTCAATAGCTTTCAAAGGATATTTAGAGGATAAGATCTACCTTGTTGATTTCACCAACAAGGAGGTATCTAACCTAAATGCTTGCTTGGTCGCTAAAACCACCTTGGGTTGGCTATGGCATCGCCGGCTAGCTCATGTTGGGATGAGGAACCTTTCTAAACTCCTAAAAGTGGTCATGTCGTTGGACTAAAGGACGTTGCTTTTGAGAGGGACAAAATATGTAGTGCATGTCAAGCCGGAAAGCAAGTTGGAGCTGCACATCCATCCAAGACAATGATGACAACGACAAGACCAATGGAGATGTTACACATGGACCTATTTGGACCGGTCACCTACATAAGCATTGGCGGTAACAAAAACGGTCTTGTAATTGTTGATGATTAATCACATTTCACTTGGGTATTCTTTTTGAAGGACAAAAGTGAAACACAAGGTATCCTAAAGAGGTTTTTGAAGAGAGCATAAAATGAGTATGAAGTGAAGATCAAGAAGATAAGGAGTGATAATGGAACCGAATTAAAGAATACTCAAGTTGAAGAATATCTTGATGAAGAAGGCATGAAGCATGAATTCTCCGCTCCACACAATCCATAACAAAATGGTGTAGCCAAAAAAAAGAACCACACACTCATAGAGATGGCAAGAACAATGCTTGACGAGTACAAGACATCGGATACCTTTTCGGCCGAAGCCATCAACACCGTATGCCATGCAACAAATAGACTATATCTTCACAAGATTTTGAAGAAAACACCTTATGAGCTTCTCACCGATAACCTTCCCAATGTTTCATATTTTTGGGTCTTTAGGAGCAAATGCTTTATTCTCAACAAGAAACCAAAATCTTCTAAGTTTGCTCCCAAGACTCATGAAGGTTTCCTCCTTGGCTATGGAGCAATGTCTATGCATATCGTGTCTTTAACAAAGACACCAGAGTTGTTGAGATAACCTGGGATGTGTAATTTGATAAATATAATGGCTCTGAAGTGGAGCAAGTTAATCTAAGTGATGTAGGTGATGAAGCTCCTTGTGATGCAATAAGGAACATGGCAATAGGTGAGATAAGACCACAAGACCCAAACTCAAGTCAAGATGGATCATCTTCTTCAAGACAAGATGACTCATCTCCACAAGAGCCACATGATGAACAAGATCAAGGAAGTAACCAAGATCATGGTGACGATCATGGTCAAGGCAACAACCAAGATCAAGCTCAAGATGGTGGAGGTCGAGACATTCAAGATGACAACAATCAAGAAGAAAAAGAAGAAGATTCATCTAGGCCAATTCATCCACGAGTTCGACAAAGCATTCAAAAGGATCACCCTGTTGACAACATTCTCGGTGATATTCAAAAGGGGGTAACTACTAGATTCCGAATGGCTATGTTTTGTCATCATTACTCGTTTGTTTCTTCTATGGAACATCTTAAGGTGGAACAAGCACTTCAAGACTCAGATTGGGTGATGGACATGCAAGAAGAGTTAAACAACTTTGAAATAAACAAGGTATGGTAACTGGTGGAAAGACCCAAGCAAAATGTTGTAGGTACAAAATGGGTGTTCCGCAACAAAAAAGATGAGTATGGTGTGGTGGTGAGAAATAAGGCAAGACTTGTTGCAAAAGGCTACTCACAAGTTGAAGGTTTGGACTTTGGTGAAACTTATGCACCCGTAGCTAGGCTTGAGTCAATTCGTATTTTACTTGCCTATGCTACTCACCATGGCTTTAAGCTATTTCAAATGGACGTGAAAAGTGCATTTCTTAATAGCCCCGTTCAAGAAGAGGTGTATGTACAACAACCTCCGGGGTTTGAAGACCCAAAGAAACCAAACCACATGTACAAGCTCCACAAAGCTCTCTACGGCCTCAAGCAAGCTCTTGGAGCATGGTATGAGCATCTCAAGGGATACTTGCTTAACCATGGCTTGACAATTGGCAAGGACGATCCTACTCTCTTCACAAGAAAAGTTGATAATGATTTATTTGTATGCCAAATATATGTCAATGACATTATAGTTGGTTCTACTAATCAATCTTTTTGTGATGTGTTTGTCAAGATTGTGACTAGGAAATTTGAGATGTCCATGATAGGGGAGTTAAAGTTCTTTCTAGGTTTTCAAGTCAAGCAACTTCAAGAAGGAACATTCATAAGTCAAACCAAGTGTGGGATACTTGCCTTACGGGTATCCATAGATATGATTAAGTCGGTAGCCGACCGGGTACTTCATCAACAAGGAAACCGACCGAGTCAGCTTGGAGCACAAGGCAATTAGAGATAGATTTTCTACATAAATCCTTGTAGAATACGAGTAGGACTCTTCATGTACCCCCTGCCGATCGGATATATAAGGCGGCAGGGTACCCTCATCGAGGGACATCAGATTACAAGCAATACAAACCACATAACACAGGACGTAGGGTTTTTACTCTCATCGAGAGGGCCAGAACCTATATAACTTGGTGTCTTGTGTTAACCATCATAGTTCTTAGTCTCGACATAGCCCTATATATTTACTGTCGGGATCAAGCTTCGATAGTTGGCACGCCAGGAAGGGGACAAGGCTCGCCGGGATTCTCTGTCGACTGTGATGGCAGAAATTCCCATCATCCAGTACTCGCCGAACTTCAAGATCTCCTTTGGATCACTCGACTTCACGGTCGGCAACAACGGAGATCTAAGTCTAGACAAGCACAGATCCGACTCAGTCCCAACCTTAACCATGGCATGATCACTGAGCTCGTCAGATCTGATCCCTGCATTGGTCCCGCTCGGACTCGATAAAGCAGATCCGTCCTCAGAAAGTGACTCACAGTCAGTCTGACACTTTGGCGAGGGTTCGATCGGATCAGCTTATTCATATCCCCTTACTGTCAACATGGTTGACTTAGAAGAAAATCCTTCGGGGGACGAGGATGAGGAGGATGACCTAGAAGGTGGTCGTGAAGAAGATGGCCACACAGAAGAACCGGCCGAAGAGGGTCAATAGGATGATAATCCTCTAGCTCAGGATTTATCGGTCGGTCACCGCCGCCGACCGAGAGGGTTGCGCGGATTACGCCATGCACGTCGACTGGATCTTGGACCAGACATTGAAGTGGATGGCGTCAAGGTCTATGACACCCCTCAGAACAACATTACCAAGGCTAAAACGTTGCTTGATAACTTAATGGCCGATGCAACATATCAGACACCCGTAATGCAGAAGGCGGTGGCTATGCTCAAGGATGCTGCAGCTCAGGACGCTGCTAAGGACAGATCGCAGTCTGTAACAAGCTCAAGTCATGCAACTTCACGAGGTCAGCATAGGCGTGAAGATTTGAGAAACTCTCTCAATATCTGTGATGGATGAGATACCATCAATTCCCACTATGAAGAACGCGCTCGGGATAACCGACGCTACGAGGAGGAGCGCCGCGATCGGAGAACTGACGATCGGAGGGATGACCGACGGAATGACTGATGGGACGACCGACAAGAAGACAAACAAACCCCTCCTCTAAGAAACAACTGCGACGATCGATGTCGATAAGATGACTGGATCAGCGCGGTGATAATAATAACGACAACCGGCGATGTCTTCATTATGATGATGTCGATCTGCAACATCGCCGTCGCCCAACTCCGTCTCCAGACCAGTGCAGGCAGTCATCGACCCCCACTGATGAAGAGATCGATGGAATCAAGGCCTATGTCCCTAGGCTTCACATAGCCCGATGGCCAAAAGGGTTCAAGCCGGTCCCCATCAAAAAATATGATGGCTAGACCAACCCTCGGGAGTGGCTGCAACTATACAGTACGGCGATACAGTCGACCGGAGGTGATACCTATGTAATGGCAAATTACCTTCCGGTCTGCCTTGATCCAGCTGTTCGGATATGGCTCACATCTCTTCTGGAGAAGTCAAATACATCTTGGGGAGACCTTAACAAGAAGCTTATTGAAAGTTTCCAAGCCACATGCAACCGGCCGGGAAATCACTTCAAACTCACTCGGATCAAGTAGAAGACTGATGAGCCCCTTCGCGACTACATCAAGCGATTCTGTGCTAAGAAGACTGAGATCCCCAACGTCCTAGACCAACAGATTATCGCTGCCTTCCAAGGAGGGATACGCAGTGATGACTTGGTCCGGGAAATCGGTCGGAGGAATCATGACCTCAAGTTGACTGCTTAGGAGCGCTTTGAGATCGCTGATAAATTTGTGTCGGGTGAGTCGGCATTAGATGACGTCCGAGGAAAAGGCAAGAAGAAATGGTCGGACAAGCCCGAGTCTTCCATGAAGGATAAGAAGAGGAAGTCTGACAACATGGTTCACACGATAGACCGATTTCAGAAGAATCCTCGGACGAATCAGCCAACCATGGATGATCTACGGAGTGGCCTGTGCCTTTGGCACTCAAAGGGAAATCACAAAGCAAAGGACTACTAGCGACTGAAAGGTTTTGTGACAGCTGCGCTCAAGGTGGCCAAAGACCCCCCAAGACGCAATGGCAAAGACAAGACTAAGGATGGTGGTGACAAGGATGACGCAGGAGAGTTCCAGGAGCCCCGCAAGGAAGTCAACTTTATCTTCGGAGGCTCGAATGCCTATGTGTCCAAGCGCAAGCAGAAGCTGGAACTATGGGAGATTAATTCTGTGGAACCAGTGGCGCCTCAATTCATGAGGTGGTTTGAAATACTGATTACTTTTAATCGGTCAGATCATCCTAAACACTTACCAACACCGGGTTAGTACCCACTGGTGCTTGCTTCCACGATGAAGAAGGTGAAGTTCAACAAAGTACTCATTGATGGAGGAAGCAGTTTGGACTTAATCTTCACCAAGACTCTTTAAGAGCTCGGTCTGTCAGTCAGTGACCTTCAGCCGAGTTCTTCACCTTTTCATGGGATTGTGCCCAGCAAGACTTCAATTCATATTGGACAGATCAGTCTGCCAGTTACTTTCGAGGCCCGTGAGAACTTCAGGACCGAGCGCATCATCTTCCAGGTGGCCGATTTCGACTCAGCCTATCATGCTATCATCGGTCGACCGGCAATGGCTAAATTCATGGCAGTACCACATTATCCATATCTCACCCTCAAGATGCCAGGCCCCAATGGAATAATCTCCCTCCACTCCGATCTTTGGAATTCCTTTGATTGCGATGTGCAGAGTTGTGAGATGGCTAATAAGCAGTTGATGCTGTCTGATCGACAGGACATCCAGAAGGCAGTCGACATAGAGGAGCAGACTGATGTGGCAGTCCCTGTGAAGAACCACACCAAGGACAAGATGCAGACTGATGACATCCAGACCAAGGAGACCATACTCAATCCAGAAGACCCTGATAAGGTAACTTATGCAAGGTCCAACCTCGATGAGAAATAGGAACTCACGCTCACTCTTTTCCTCCAGGAAAATAGGGACATCTTTGCATGGAAGCCATCTGACATGCCGGGAGTTCCTAGGGAAAAGATTGAGCATGAGTTAAGGGTGCCTCCTGGGGCCACCCCGGTTTGATAGAGGCTTAGAAGATTTGCTCAAGACCGAAAGGACACCATGAAGAAGGAGATAGTTAGATTATTAGATGCTAAGTTTATAAAGGAAGTGTATCATCCCGACTGGTTAGCAAATCCAATCCTTGTACCTAAGAAGAATAAAGAGTGGAGGATGTGTGTCGATTATACCGATTTGAATAAGGTCTGCCCTAAAGACTCTATCGCTCTACCTCGTATCGATCAGATTGTAGACTCAACAGCTGGGTGTGAGCTTTTAAGCTTTCTGGATGCCAATTCAGGCTATCACTAGATCTCATTGAAGGTCGAAGATCAGATTAAGACTTTCTTTATAACACCCTTCGGCGCCTATTGTTACATCACAATGCCCTTCGGTCTAGAAAACGCTGATGCGACTTACCAACGAGGTATTCAACACTGCCTTGCTACTCAGATCGATCGGAACACAGAAGCTTATGTTGATGACATCATTGTAAAGACTCGGAATGTCGAAGAACTTCTTTCTGACCTGGCAGAAACATTTGACAATCTGAGACATTACTCGATGAAGCTGAATCCTAAAAAATGTGTTTTTGGGGTTCCCTCGGGAAAGCTACTCAGTTACATCATTTCAAAACAAGGTATAGAGGCTAACCCTAATAAATCAAGGCGATCCTTGATATGGGGCCACCTAATTCTCAAAGGGATGTTCAGAAGCTGACCAGATGTATGGCATCCTTGAGTCGCTTTATCTCTCGACTAGGGGTTAGTGGGTTACCACTTTTCAGACTGCTTAAAAGCAGGATGACTTTGTTTGGATAGAAGAGGCGCAGTCGGCATTGGATGAGTTGAAGGTTCACCTCAGCAACATTCTATATTGGTGCCTCCGGAGCTAGGAGAAGAGCTTCAACTTTACATATCGGCCACAACTCAGGTTGTGAGTACTGTTTTGATGGTCGACCGAGAGGAAGAGGGTCATATACAAAAAGTACAACACCCGGTCTATTTTGTTAGCGAGGTCCTCAGTGCCTCTAAAACAAGATATCATCAGATCTTGATGTTGTTGTACACGTTGTTGATCACCTCCACGAAGTTGAAGCATTATTTTCAAGCTCATCCGATCAAAGTCCAGACATCCTTTGCACGCGGAACAGTGTTTCACAATCGAGAGGTTGAAGGAAAAATTGCTAAGTAGGTGGTCGAACTTGGTCAGTACACCATTATGTTCGTAGCTCGGTCAGCAATTAAAGGGCAGGCGCTGGCTGATTTTGTTTCTGAGTGGGTAGAGATTCAAATGCCTCTTGCGATACAAGATGTTGAGTACTGGAAAATGTACTTCGATGGCTCTCTCCAATTATCCAGAGCCAGTGCGAGAGTCGTGTTTGTCTCACCTACAGGAGAGAAGCTTCGATATGTACTTCAGGTTATGTTTCGCGCGTCTAATAACGTTGCGGAGTATGAAGCCCTCCTACATGGTCTACGCATTGCTGTTTCACTCGGCATCATGTGTATCGATATCATTAGTGACTCGGCCTTGGTCATCAATCAAGTCACTAAGGACTGAAACTGTGTAGATGATAATATGAGTACCTATTGTCAGGAAGTAAGGAAGCTCGAGGACAAGTTCAATGGATTCAAGTGCATGCATGTCCTTCAGGATAACAGCCAGGCCGCAGATGAATTGGCCAAGATGGGATCATCTCGGTCTGAAGTTCCACCCGGTGTCTTCTTACACATCCTAGATTCACCCACTATTTCTCCTCGACCAGATGTTTTGATGACTGATGTTGCCGAGTTGGTAGACAATATCAACATGCAGACCGATTGGCGTGACCCAATAGTCAATTTTTTGGTTGAGGGTACGCTGCCTATGGACCCTAATGAGAAACAAAGGATGAAGGCAGGATGTCGAGGACATTTGATGGTGGATGATCAGCTTTACAGAAGAAGAGGATCAAACATCTTGATGCGATGTATCTCGATACTAGAAGGTCAAAAGTTGATGGAAGAAATTCATTCAGGGATATGTGGCAATCATGCAACTTCTAAGACTTTGGTCGGCAAAGCTTTCCGGTAAGGGTTTTATTGGCCCACGGTGGTCAAAGATGCACACCAAGTCGTTCGGAAGTGTGATGGTTGTCAATTCTTTGCTCAACAAACACATGTGCCTTTGCAGCAACTTTAGATGATACCTTTGACTTGGCCTTTTCTGTTCTGGGGGATTGATATTGTTGGTCCTTTCAAGAAAGCGCCAGTAGGGTTTACTTATCTATTTGTTGCTATTGACAAATTCACCAAGTGGATTGAAGCCAAGCCGGTCGGCCAGATAACATCGAAGAAGGCGATTGAGTTTGTCAAGTATGTTTTTACTCGGTTTGGGGGTTCCCTATGATATCATTACCGTTAATGGTACTCAACTCACATCTATGGAGTTCCGTGACTTTGCCGATGAGATGGGAATAAAAATTCACTTTGCATCAGTGGCTCATCCTCAAAGTAATGGGCAGGTCGAATGGGCCAATGGTATGATTCTTCAGGGACTGAAACCTCAAATATTTGACAGGCTCAAGCCTTATGCCGGTCGGTGGGTCAAAGAATTGCCTTCAGTTCTTTGGAGGATCCGTACTAATACCAGTCAGGCCACTGGTCAGTCACCTTTTTCATTGGTCTACGGTTTGGAAGCTATGCTACCGAGTGAGGTCAGTCTTGTTTCGGCACGAGTCCAAGGATATGATAAAAAGCTTTCTGAGGAGAACCGAGAGATAGATTTGATTGCAGTAGAAGAGTTGCGTGATTGCGCTCTGTTTCGGTTGGCACTATACCAACAAGGCTTGCGATGTTATTATGATAAAAATGTATGCATTCACCAATTTCAAGTCGGAGATTTAGTGTTGCGCCGAGTGCAGTCAATGAAGAATCAGCATAAGCTTTCTCCAAAGTGGGAAGGGCCTTATGTTGTGAAAGAAGTCACTCGGCCGGGGTTTATCGACTGATGATATACCAAACTCCTGAAATATAAATCAGCTACATCATTTTTATACTTAGTTATTCTTTTGTATTATTATGCATTATTCATGAACGAAACTTCAGTCTTTTTGATGGAAGATTTTTTTATGATTTTCATTCTAAAATGTCTTGATTCCTTAATTTATTTTATTAAACAATCGAGCCAGGGGACTAGTAATAATGTCCCACCATTTCCTAACCTTATGAAATTTTGGTATTGGAATTTTTTCCGACCGATTTCTCATCTTTTGACTCGGTCTTTAATTTTTTGGTCTAACATCTACACATCATGGTTATACGCTTTATACTGCACATCAGACTACCACTACACTAAACCCAGAGCCAAAGTGCAAGAGATCATGTGTCGATTGGTCAATTCTGCTTGTTACGCAGTTACGAATTACAACCTAGTATGTTAAGGCAGACCGATTCAATTTCTGTCTTTAAAATGATAGGAACACATTTATGTTATCTTTATCAGTCTTCTAAGCTACAAAGCATGAAATTAACTTTCATATAGGTAATATTATTTCAATACATAGATACTACTAATGTTTTCTAACATTGCAGGTTTTACAGCTCCTTTGAAGGAGAAGATGAATCGTCTCGCAGCTCAACTTCTGGAGATGCTGGAGGAGTAGGTGCGGTCGGATCAACTTCTATGTTGTTGACCAAGGCTTGGGAGGTTTCCAGCATGGAATCCAAAAGCAGCTGGCATTGGTCGTCGGTCAAGTCTAGGATGAAGCCCTCCTTGATTTTGTCCAATGGCAGTGCAGGAGACCAAGATTGGCAAATAGCCAGAACCTGACTCCCGGCCTCAGTCGCCACTCTCTGAGTGTTGTGTGCAATAGCTTTCGATGCATGCTCCAGCAAATAATCCAAGGAGTGGCCGGTCTGCTCTACTTGGTTAGCATGAATATAATTCAATGCCTTCCGAGTGCCGTATGACAGAGCTGCAAGAGATAAGTTTTGTATTAGTAAGATCAAAAATTGATTCAAGCATATTCAAGAAGTTATGGAGGGCTTACTGTCGAGATTACATTTGAAAGATTTGGAGGTGCTTTTGGCGTCCTCTATCTTCATGACAGTCTCCTCCAGCTTTTTATGTAGCCAAGTGATCTCGACCTTTTGATCTTTCACCGACTTGGAGAGAATTTCCTTCTCAGCATTCAAAGCATCAACAAATCTTTGCTGATTGGAAGTTAACTTCTCTAGATCGGCAATCTTCTGATCACAAGCTGAAGACATACGTTGAATCTTTAGTGTCAGAGTGGTTAGAAAAAAATATAAAATAGCTAGAATGTGACTTTACCGGCAGCATCGGAATGACCCTGTTCTAAGGCTTTGGTCAACTCCCTGTGGTCGGACTGCAGCTTATCAATCTGCTTTTTGGCTTGGGAGAGCTGCTGACCAGTGACTAGCATAATACCAACAACAAGTTAGTATCTTGAATAAAAAACTGCATGAAAGTGAATCTGGGACATACCAAAAGTTTCGGCATCAAGGTATTCAACCCTAGCCTGTTTCTTCTCCATGAGAGCATACATTTTCCAAGAATATAAAACATGGTTCAGCTAAGGATCAAGACTAAGACAAAGCTGAAAGGACCGAGTGACCGAGAGGGGGGGGGGGGGATGTGAATCTGGAACTCACACTATGTACCAAATTCACCAATTCCTAAAACCGACCACTCAAAACAACTCCTACACAATCCAAGGACGTAGATGCTCATGTCGGTGAAGGTGTTCATTATCGCTGTAGACATGCACCATTGTTCTTCTTCTTCATGTTGGTGTAAATGTTCATCTTGGTGTGATCTTCATATTCCATCTCCCTAGCTTCATATTTCTTCTTCATCTTTGACCTTGACAACTTGGCTTTTGGATCTTCAAGTTGTCTCTCCCCCTTTGTCACCTATCATCAAAAACCACACAAAACATAACGAAACCAAGAGGCATAAAATAATTGGCAAGAGTTAGGATAACTCCCCCTTTCATGGTGCTCCTCCTTGGTTTGTAGTGATGTTCCATCGTCGCTCCCCCTACATTCATGTCTCAATAAAAGATTTTCTCCAATGTGCAAGAGTTAGTCATTGGGGAGGTGGGAATGTATGAGCCACTTGTCTATGAGCTACGCGAGTAGATTTAACCTCGGAGCTCGGTCTAGAGAGTCATGTACTCACATTGTAAATGAGCAACTCCCCCTAGACACATGCTTGGGAGCATGTATGGTATCATAATGCAAGGATGCACAAATGCAAAGAATGCAAATGCAACAAGTATACGATGCATGATGTGATGCTAAAGAAAAGAGAGAGAACCGCTACAAACCAAAGTATCAACAACGAGTTGTTCCCTTCTCAAGCTTGCTCACAATGGACCTTTCTTCAAAGCCTTGGGTATACCATGATCCACCTTCCCAAGCTTAACCTGTGTCTATTGCTATCTCAAGAAGGTCCGAAGTCAACCTACAAAAGAAGAGAAACAAGCACAAACAAGGACACAAACAAGAACTAGTGAAATACTATAGATATGTACAAGGACAAGCTCTAGGGTTACTCATGTGAAGTTGGAGAGGTCGAGAACATTGAGTTCTCCCCTTAGCTTGTTGAAGGTCTTCTCATCAAGTGGCTTGGTGAAGATATCCGCCAATTGTTCATGAGTTCTCACGCTCACCAACTCGATGTCCTTCTTCTCAACATGGTCTCATATGAAGTGATGCCTCACTTGAATATGCTTTGCATGACCATGATCTCCGTCTTGAGAGCCATCTTGATTGCCGCCTCACTATCACCATATAGTGTCATTTGAGTGTAGTTGAGGCCATAGTCCGAGAGAGTTTGCCTCATGTAAAGGAGTTGTGCACAACATGCTCCCGTCGCCATATATTCCACTTCAGCGGTAGATAGAGCCACGAAGTTTTGCTTCTTTGAGCTCTAAGATACTAGAGATCTTCCAAGAAATTGACAACCTCCCGATGTACTCTTTCTATTCACTTTGCAACCCGCGAAGTCGGAATCCGAATACCCAAGTAACTCAAAGTTTAATCCTCTAGGATACCATAAGCCCATGGTAGGTGTGTACTTGAGGTATCTCATTATTCTCTTCAAGGCCTTCAAGTGTGACTCCTTTGGATTTGCTTGATAGCGTGCACGCAAGCACACACTAAACATAATGTCTGGTCTCGAAGCGGTGAGATAGAGCAAAGACCCAATGATTGATCTATATAGCTTGGGGTTTACCGGTTTCCTTTCACATCATCATCCAAGGGTTTGCTTGTAGCCATAGGAGTGTGTAAGGGCTTGCAATTCTCCATGTTGAATCTTTTGAGAAGGTCCTTAGTATATTTTTATTGATAAATAAAGTTTCCCTCTCTCAATTGCTTGAATTGTAATCCAAGGAACATGTGCAACTCTCCAATCATAGACATTTGGAATTCCCTAGCCATCATCTCCCGAAACTCTTTATTGAACTTCTCATTGGTTGACCCATAGATGATATCATCCACATAGATTTGGCACACAAAGAGATCCTTCCCAACATGCCTCATGAACAAGGTGCTATCAATGCTTCCAATGGTGAATCCATTCTTGAGTAGGAAGTTCCTCAAGTGTTCATACCATGCCCTTGGTGCTTGCCTGAGACCATAGAGAGCTTTCTTCAATTTGTATACATGACTTGGATGTTTTGGGTCCTTAAATCCCGGGGGTTGTTCCACATAGACTTTTTCATTGATTTCTCCATTCAAGAAGGCACTCTTGACATCCATTTGAAAGAGCTTGAAGCCATTATGTGATGCATAGGCAAGTAAGATCTGAATAGCTTCGAGACAGGCCAGAGGAGCAAAGGTCTCTTCAAAGTCAATCCTCGCCACTTGAGAATATCCCTTAGCCACTCGGCGAGCCTTGTTCTTGACATTTGCTCCTTTCTCATCTTGCTTGTTCTTGAAGACCCACTTGATGCCAACCACATTATCATTCTTGGGTCTTTCAACCAATTTCCATACTTTGTACCTCTTGAAGTTGTTCAACTCTTCTTGCATGGCAATTACCCACTTGTGATCATCCATAGCTTCATCAATGCTAGTGAGCTCAATCATAGAGACGAAAGAGAAGTTCTCAATCTCAATGTTGGCCTCATCATTATTCTCTTCACTCACATAGTTGGGCTTGTATTGATTCCTCCTTGTCTTTATTCCTCGAGATGGATTCCCAATGATCAAGTCTTGTGAATGATCTTTGTTGATGCCCTTGAATCTAGGATGGTGTTTTCTTTGTGTGGGAGAGGCTCTTAGTGAAGTGTCTTGTGCATCATGAATTATTTGCTCTCTTGATATATGAGTGTCATGTATCCTAAGAGAGGTGGAGGGGTCACTCTTATGCTTTCTTGTTTTGGACTTTGAGCTTGAGGTGGATGGGAGGTTATCATGTGAAGAACTAGGAGAAGTGATTTGTGATGAAGTATGTGGGGAGGTTTGTGGCTCACTTCTCACTTGAGATTCCTCATCATTTGTTGGGTGTACTCTCAATGAGTCTTGGGAGGAGCTTGTGGGAATATTTGTGGCATCTTGGGTTATTTGTTGTGCCTCGGAGGAGGAGGTAGGTTGAGGTGGTGGAGTAGAGGGCTCATCAATATCACCATCATTGGCCTCGTGGGGTAAAACCTCGCCCACGGGCATGTTTCTCAAGGCTTCCCTCATAGGCTCATCTCGAATGTTCACTTCATAAAATTCATCCTCCCTTTGAGACCCATTTGACTCATCAAATTGCACATCATAGGATTCTTCCACACATCCTTTGGTCGAGTTGTAGACCCTATATGCTTTAGAAGTCCCAGTGTACCCAACAAGAATGCCTTCATAAGTTCTATTCTCAAACTTTCCGGGCTTTCTCCTCTTCCTGAGAATGTAGTACTTGCATCCAAAGACTCAAAAATAGGAAACATTGGGTTTTTGTCCCACCAATAGCTCATATGGAGTCTTCTTCAACAATCGGTGGAGATAGACACGGTTGGAGGTGTAACAAGCCATGTTGATTGCCTCAGCCCAAAACCTCTCATGAGTTCCATACTCATCCAACATGGCACGAGCAAGAGTGATGAGCGTCTTGTTCTACCTCTCCACTACTCCATTTTTCTCGGGAGTATATGTAGCAGAGAATTCATGTTTGATCCCCTTCTTGTCATAATATTCCTCCACTATGATGTTTTTGAATTCCGTCCCATTGTCACTCCTTATCTTCACAATGCTAGAATTGAACTCATTCTTTGCCCTCTTGGCAAACTTTCTGAAAATACCACTGGCTTGAGATTTGTCCATAAGAAAGAAGGTCCAAGTGTATCTCGTGAAATCTTCAACAATCACCAATCAATATAGATTGCCTCCTAGACTCTTGTAGTGTGTTGGCCCAAACAAGTCCATGTGCAAGAGCTCTAGAGGACGAGATGTAGACATGAATGACTTGGTGGGATGTGAAGATGTAACTTGTTTCCCCGCCTGACAAGCGCTGCACAATCTATCCTTCTCAAAGGTCACATCCTTGATTCCTTCAACTAGATTCCTCTTGACAATCTTCTTGAGCTGATTCATTCCAACATGTGCTAGCCTTCTATGCCACAATCATCCCTTGGATGCCTTAGTGAATAGGCAAGTGCTTGGTGGCATATTGCTTGACTTGAAGTCCGTGACATACAAGTTCCCATGTCTCACTCCATGAAATACTAGCCCTCTCTTGGCATTCTCAATTGTTGCACCATCCTCATCAAACGTGCACTTGAAACCCATGTCACAAAGTTGACCAATAGATAGAAGGTTGAAGTTGAAGGTTTCCACAAGGAAGACCTTGGAGACATGGAGGTCCTGTGTGATAGCCACCTTGCCCGAGCCTCTAACTCTCCCTTTTGAGTTATCCCCAAAAGTCACCTTCTCACTCTCTTCGTCTTCATCAATGGTGGTGAACATGGTTGGCTTCTCGGTCATGTGTTGAGTGCACCCACTATCAAGAATCCAATGAGTGCCTCCACTCTTGTAGTTGACCCTAGTAGTAGCCATAAGACAAGCACTAGAGGAAGAGGAGTTAGTATCCAAAGCATTACTTGATTGACTAGCACTAACCTCATGATGTCGAGCAATAAGACCATCCTCATAGATAGGGATTCTTGCAATCCCATCCAATAGTCTCCTCCTAATGGGATAGTGAGGAGCATGATATCTCCAATGTCCATGATCATCCCCTATGTGCACATTGTCAAGGTTTATGTAGTAATGGGGAGGATCATAGAGTCTAGTGATGTGCTCAAGCCTATGTCCCACTTGAGAGTGGAGCACAAGTATCATCTCCATTGCTCTCTTAATTGAGAGCTCATGTCTCCTGTTGACTACCTCCTCAAGTAAGAAACTCCTCTCAGGAGTTGTGATTTGTTGGAGGAGCTTGTCAATCACTTCATGTGGTGCAATCTTCCGAAGTCCCCTGAAAGAGTTAATCCTACACACAAGATCATAGATGCTCAATAGATGCTCACAAAGGTCATCATTCAGATTTCTCACAAATTCACCAAGTTCAAAGAGGAGGTCTTGTTGGTGGGCTCAACAAAGATGCCAAAGATGATCTTTTGGTGGAGGGAGCGGAGGAGGTGGAGGCACCGGAGCCGAAGCCGCAAGATTGATCATCTCAAATGATCGAGCGAGCATTGTTGTTGGTGCTCCCCCTACGCCAATGCTCAGTCCACTCAAAGTGCTTGGAGTAGGACTTGGAATGACACTTGAGGTAGAGCAATGAAGCGCCCGATGTATGTCTTGCTCCTAAGGGGTTGTAGAAGTTGTTGCAAGACAATCTTGTGGAGGGATCAAAGAAGTTTGAGCTCGAAGCTACTTCTTTCCCTTTGCTCGAGTATGCTTCATGAGTTGCCTTGAATGTCCTCTTCCATGCCATGCTCGTGGCAATCTCCTCATCCTTGAAGAGCAGCTCAATCACATCTTCTACGGAGAGATTCTTCTCCATGAGAAGGTTAAGTGTGACGTAGAAGAGCTTGCTACTCGGAACCAAGGAGAGGACCTTCTCCACTATCACGATCTTGGGAAGCTCAAAAAAAGTTGCCCCAATCCTGTCCACAATACCTCGCAAGAGAATAAGAGAGTCAAGTAATTCCTCATTATCATTAGCACGAAAAGCAAAGAAGTCCTCAACAATAGAACACTAGCATGATCAATAGGAGACTCATAAACATTATCAATGCTAGTAGAGCAAGCAAGATCAAGAGACACATCATTATCAATCATCATGTTAGGCATACTAGTAGAGCAACCTATCAAGTCATTGCTAGAAGAATCTAGGCACTCACTAGTACAAGGCACATCCACACCATCATCACAATCATCATACACATGATTATCGGTAAATGTATTGGCAAAGTCCACAAGAGTGTCCATCAACTCATCCGGAATCATGGCATTTAGGTAGCTCTTAAAGCGATCCTTCCATGAGCCATGACCCGGCCCCGAATGGGATGACATCCCAACTCAATACGGTCACTACTCAAGGCGGTTAAGCCTTATAATGAGCACTTGGCTCTGATACAACTTGAAAGGACCGAGAGACCGAGAGGGGGGGGGGTGAATCGGGAACTCGCACTATGTACCAAATTTGCCAATTCCTAAAACCGACCACTCAAAACAACTCCTACACAATCCTAGTGGTGATCACACTAGCAAGATAATGAACCTATGAAAGGAACAACATTGAAGATCCAAATTTTTTGAGTGATCTTCAATGTTGATCATAAACTAGGAAGACCTCTTAACAGAAGTTCCTGATAGATCTGGTGCACCGGTCAGGTGCACCTGATTAGTTGTAGCCCCCCGACTCTTGTATAATTTGGAGGCTAACAAATAATACAAGAGTCTAATTATATTAGCTCTTATTATGTTGTTATAAGTAGTTTACTTAAACTATCATGCTTGAGCTTGATAGGCTGCAGATCATCAAATCAGTCGATCAACTCGCAAAATTTCAATTTTGCCGATCGATTATTAAAATGGCCGAGTGATGTACATTGTTATCAGTGTGACTTATCGTTCTGAACTGACATCAATCATGTTCAGCCTATAGAAAGAAATATGACATCAATCATACAATAGTACTAAGCTAAAGGACATCAATCATAACATAGCTTTTCCCTACTAATTTGTCACTCTTCCTATTCATAAGTCCAATTTCAGAAGTTTAATTATTTATTTCAATCAACAACTCAACCTTTGAACTTATGCCCATATGACCATCAAGTCCTTTGCTACATAGTCATCAAACCATGTAGATACGGCAAGTATTTTCTAAGTGGTTTGGTCACTGCTTCTCATCAAAGAAGCCCCTGAGGCTCTTAGTGAAGTGTCTTGTGCATCATGAATTGTTTGCTCTCTTGATTTATGAGTGTCATGTATCCTAAGAGAGGTGGAGGGGTCACTCTTATGCTTTCTTGTTTTGGACTTTGAGCTTGAGGTGGATGGGAGGTTATCATGTGAAGAACTAGGAGAAGTGATTTGTGATGAAGTATGTGGGGAGGTTTGTGGCTCACTTCTCACTTGAGATTCCTCATCATTTGTTGGGTGTACTCTCAATGAGTCTTGGGAGGAGCTTGTGGGAATATTTGTGGCATCTTGGGTTATTTGTTGTGCCTCGGAGGAGGAGGTAGGTTGAGGTGGTGGAGTAGAGGGCTCATCAATATCACCATCATTGGCCTCGTGGGGTAAAACCTCGCCCACGGGCATGTTTCTCAAGGCTTCCCTCATAGGCTCATCTCGAATGTTCACTTCATAAAATTCATCCTCCCTTTGAGACCCATTTGACTCATCAAATTGCACATCATAGGATTCTTCCACACATCCTTTGGTCGAGTTGTAGACCCTATATGCTTTAGAAGTCCCAGAGTACCCAACAAGAATGCCTTCATAAGTTCTACTCTCAAACTTTCCGGGCTTTCTCCTCTTCCTGAGAATGTAGTACTTGCATCCAAAGACTCAAAAATAGGAAACATTGGGTTTTTGTCCCACCAATAGCTCATATGGAGTCTTCTTCAACAATCGGTGGAGATAGACACGGTTGGAGGTGTAACAAGCCATGTTGATTGCCTCAGCCCAAAACCTCTCATGAGTTCCATACTCATCCAACATGGCACGAGCAAGAGTGATGAGCATCTTGTTCTACCTCTCCACTACTCCATTTTTCTCAGGAGTATATGTAGCAGAGAATTCATGTTTGATCCCCTTCTTGTCATAATATTCCTCCACTATGATGTTTTTGAATTCCGTCCCATTGTCACTCCTTATCTTCACAATGCTAGAATTGAACTCATTCTTCGCCCTCTTGGCAAACTTTCTGAAAATACCACTGGCTTGAGATTTGTCCACAAGAAAGAAGGTCCAAGTGTATCTCGTGAAATCTTCAACAATCACCAATCAATATAGATTGCCTCCTAGACTCTTGTACTGTGTTGGCCCAAACAAGTCCATGTGCAAGAGCTCTAGAGGACGAGATGTAGACATGAATGACTTGGTGGGATGTGAAGATGTAACTTGTTTCCCCGCCTGACAAGCGCTGCACAATCTATCCTTCTCAAAGGTCACATCCTTGATTCCTTCAACTAGATTCCTCTTGACAATCTTCTTGAGCTGATTCATTCCAACATGTGCTAGCCTTCTATGCCACAATCATCCCTTGGATGCCTTAGTGAATAGGCAAGTGCTTGGTGGCATATTGCTTGACTTGAAGTCCGTGACATACAAGTTCCCATGTCTCACTCCATGAAATACTAGCCCTCTCTTGGCATTCTCAATTGTTGCACCATCCTCATCAAACGTGCACTTGAAACCCATGTCACAAAGTTGACCAATAGATAGAAGGTTGAAGTTGAAGGTTTCCACAAGGAAGACCTTGGAGACATGGAGGTCCTGTGTGATAGCCACCTTGCCCGAGCCTCTAACTCTCCCTTTTGAGTTATCCCCAAAAGTCACCTTCTCACTCTCTTCGTCTTCATCAATGGTGGTGAACATGGTTGGCTTCTCGGTCATGTGTTGAGTGCACCCACTATCAAGAATCCAATGAGTGCCTCCACTCTTGTAGTTGACCCTAGTAGTAGCCATAAGACAAGCACTAGAGGAAGAGGAGTTAGTATCCAAAGCATTACTTGATTGACTAGCACTAACCTCATGATGTCGAGCAATAAGACCATCCTCATAGATAGGGATTCTTGCAATCCCATCCAATAGTCTCCTCCTAATGGGATAGTGAGGAGCATGATATCTCCAATGTCCATGATCATCCCCTATGTGCACATTGTCAAGGTTTATGTAGTAATGGGGAGGATCATAGAGTCTAGTGATGTGCTCAAGCATATGTCCCACTTGAGAGTGGAGCACAAGTATCATCTCCATTGCTCTCTTAATTGAGAGCTCATGTCTCCTGTTGACTACCTCCTCAAGTAAGAAACTCCTCTCAGGAGTTGTGATTTGTTAGAGGAGCTTGTCAATCACTTCATGTGGTGCAATCTTCCGAAGTCCCCTGAAAGAGTTAATCCTACACACAAGATCATAGATGCTCAATAGATGCTCACAAAGGTCATCATTCAGATTTCTCACAAATTCACCAAGTTCAAAGAGGAGGTCTTGTTGGTGGGCTCAACAAAGATGCCAAAGATGATCGTTTGGTGGAGGGAGCGGAGGAGGTGGAGGCACCGGAGCCGAAGCCGCAAGATTGATCATCTCAAATGATCGAGCGAGCATTGTTGTTGGTGCTCCCCCTACGCCAATGCTCAGTCCACTCAAAGTGCTTGGAGTAGGACTTGGAATGACACTTGAGGTAGAGCAATGAAGCGCCCGATGTATGTCTTGCTCCTAAGGGGTTGTAGAAGTTGTTGCAAGACAATCTTGTGGAGGGATCAAAGAAGTTTGAGCTCGAAGCTACTTCTTTCCCTTTGCTCGAGGATGCTTCATGAGTTGCCTTGAATGTCCTCTTCCATGCCATGCTCGTGGCAATCTCCTCATCCTTGAAGAGCAGCTCAATCACATCTTCTACGGAGAGATTCTTCTCCATGAGAAGGTCAAGTGTGACGTAGAAGAGCTTGCTACTCGGAACCAAGGAGAGGACCTTCTCCACTATCACGATCTTGGGAAGCTCGAAAAAAGTTGCCCCAATCCTGTCCACAATACCTCGCAAGAGAATAAGAGAGTCAAGTAATTCCTCATTATCATTAGCACGAAAAGCAAAGAAGTCCTCAACAATAGAACACTAGCATGATCAATAGGAGACTCATAAACATTATCAATGCTAGTAGAGCAAGCAAGATCAAGAGACACATCATTATCAATCATCATGTTAGGCATACTAGTAGAGCAACCTATCAAGTCATTGCTAGAAGAATCTAGGCACTCACTAGTACAAGGCACATCCACACCATCATCACAATCATCATACACATGATTATCGGTAAATGTATTGGCAAAGTCCACAAGAGTGTCCATCAACTCATCCGGAATCATGGCATTTAGGTAGCTCTTAAAGCGATCCTTCCATGAGCCATGACCCGGCCCCGAATGGGATGACATCCCAACTCAATACGGTCACTACTCAAGGTGGTTAAGCCTTATAATGAGCACTTGGCTCTGATACAACTTGAAAGGACCGAGAGACCGAGAGGGGGGGGGGTGAATCGGGAACTCGCACTATGTACCAAATTTGCCAATTCCTAAAACCGACCACTCAAAACAACTCCTACACAATCCTAGTGGTGATCACACTAGCAAGATAATGAACCTATGAAAGGAACAACATTGAAGATCCAAATTTTTTGAGTGATCTTCAATGTTGATCATAAACTAGGAAGACCTCTTAACAGAAGTTCCTGATAGATCTGGTGCACCGGTCAGGTGCACCTGATCAGTTGTAGCCCCCCGACTCTTGTATAATTTGGAGGCTAACAAATAATACAAGAGTCTAATTATATTAGCTCTTATTATGTTGTTATAAGTAGTTTACTTAAACTATCAAGCTTGAGCTTGATAGGCTGCAGATCATCAAATCAGTCGATCAACTCGCAAAATTTCAATTTTGCCGATCGATTATTAAAATGGCCGAGTGATGTACATTGTTATCAGTGTGACCTATCGTTCTGAACTGACATCAATCATGTTCAGCCTATATAAAGAAATATGACATCAATCATACAATAGTACTAAGCTAAAGGACATCAATCATAACATAGCTTTTCCCTACTAATTTGTCACTCTTCCTATTCATAAGTCCAATTTCAGAAGTTTAATTATTTATTTCAATCAACAACTCAACCTTTGAACTTATGCCCGTATGACCATCAAGTCCTTTGCTACATAGTCATCAAACCATGTAGATACGGCAAGTATTTTCTAAGTGGTTTGGTCACTGCTTCTCATCAAAGAAGCCCCCGAGGCTCTTAGTGAAGTGTCTTGTGCATAATGAATTGTTTGCTCTCTTGATTTATGAGTGTCATTTATCCTAAGAGAGGTGGAGGGGTCACTCTTATGCTTTCTTGTTTTGGACTTTGAGCTTGAGGTGGATGGGAGGTTATCATGTGAAGAACTAGGAGAAGTGATTTGTGATGAAGTATGTGGGGAGGTTTGTGGCTCACTTCTCACTTGAGATTCCTCATCATTTGTTGGGTGTACTCTCAATGAGTCTTGGGAGGAGCTTGTGGGAATATTTGTGGCATCTTGGGTTATTTGTTGTGCCTCGGAGGAGGAGGTAGGTTGAGGTGGTGGAGTAGAGGGCTCATCAATATCACCATCATTGGCCTCGTGGGGTAAAACCTCGCCCACGAGCATGTTTCTCAAGGCTTCCCTCATAGGCTCATCTCGAATGTTCACTTCATAAAATTCATCCTCCCTTTGAGACCCATTTGACTCATCAAATTGCACATCATAGGATTCTTCCACACATCCTTTGGTCGAGTTGTAGACCCTATATGCTTTAGAAGTCCCAGAGTACCCAACAAGAATGCCTTCATAAGTTCTACTCTCAAACTTTCCGGGCTTTCTCCTCTTCCTGAGAATGTAGTACTTGCATCCAAAGACTCAAAAATAGGAAACATTGGGTTTTTGTCCCACCAATAGCTCATATGGAGTCTTCTTCAACAATCGGTGGAGATAGACACGGTTGGAGGTGTAACAAGCCATGTTGATTGCCTCAGCCCAAAACTTCTCATGAGTTCCATACTCATCCAACATGGCACGAGCAAGAGTGATGAGCGTCTTGTTCTACCTCTCCACTACTCCATTTTTCTCGGGAGTATATGTAGCAGAGAATTCATGTTTGATCCCCTTCTTGTCATAATATTCCTCCACTATGATGTTTTTGAATTCCGTCCCATTGTCACTCCTTATGTTCACAATGCTAGAATTGAACTCATTCTTCGCCCTCTTGGCAAACTTTCTGAAAATACCACTGGCTTGAGATTTGTCCACAAGAAAGAAGGTCCAAGTGTATCTCGTGAAATCTTCAACAATCACCAATCAATATAGATTGCCTCCTAGACTCTTGTACTGTGTTGGCCCAAACAAGTCCATGTGCAAGAGCTCTAGAGGACGAGATGTAGACATGAATGACTTGGTGGGATGTGAAGATGTAACTTGTTTCCCCGCCTGACAAGCGCTGCACAATCTATCCTTCTCAAAGGTCACATCCTTGATTCCTTCAACTAGATTCCTCTTGACAATCTTCTTGAGCTGATTCATTCCAACATGTGCTAGCCTTCTATGCCACAATCATCCCTTGGATGCCTTAGTGAATAGGCAAGTGCTTGGTGGCATATTGCTTGACTTGAAGTCCGTGACATACAAGTTCCCATGTCTCACTCCATGAAATACTAGCCCTCTCTTGGCATTCTCAATTGTTGCACCATCCTCATCAAACGTGCACTTGAAATCCATGTCACAAAGTTGACCAATAGATAGAAGGTTGAAGTTGAAGGTTTCCACAAGGAAGACCTTGGAGACATGGAGGTCCTGTGTGATAGCCACCTTGCCCGAGCCTCTAACTCTCCCTTTTGAGTTATCCCCAAAAGTCACCTTCTCACTCTCTTCGTCTTCATCAATGGTGGTGAACATGGTTGGCTTCTCGGTCATGTGTTGAGTGCACCCACTATCAAGAATCCAATGAGTGCCTCCACTCTTGTAGTTGACCCTAGTAGTAGCCATAAGACAAGCACTAGAGGAAGAGGAGTTAGTATCCAAAGCATTACTTGATTGACTAGCACTAACTTCATGATGTCGAGCAATAAGACCATCCTCATAGATAGGGATTCTTGCAATCCCATCCAATAGTCTCCTCCTAATGGGATAGTGAGGAGCATGATATCTCCAATGTCCATGATCATCCCCTATGTGCACATTGTCAAGGTTTATGTAGTAATGGGGAGGATCATAGAGTCTAGTGATGTGCTCAAGCATATGTCCCACTTGAGAGTGGAGCACAAGTATCATCTCCATTGCTCTCTTAATTGAGAGCTCATGTCTCCTGTTGACTACCTCCTCAAGTAAGAAACTCCTCTCAGGAGTTGTGATTTGTTAGAGGAGCTTGTCAATCACTTCATGTGGTGCAATCTTCCGAAGTCCCCTGAAAGAGTTAATCCTACACACAAGATCATAGATGCTCAATAGATGCTCACAAAGGTCATCATTCAGATTTCTCACAAATTCACCAAGTTCAAAGAGGAGGTCTTGTTGGTGGGCTCAACAAAGATGCCAAAGATGATCGTTTGGTGGAGGGAGCGGAGGAGGTGGAGGCACCGGAGCCGAAGCCGCAAGATTGATCATCTCAAATGATCGAGCGAGCATTGTTGTTGGTGCTCCCCCTACGCCAATGCTCAGTCCACTCAAAGTGCTTGGAGTAGGACTTGGAATGACACTTGAGGTAGAGCAATGAAGCGCCCGATGTATGTCTTGCTCCTAAGGGGTTGTAGAAGTTGTTGCAAGACAATCTTGTGGAGGGATCAAAGAAGTTTGAGCTCGAAGCTACTTCTTTCCCTTTGCTCGAGGATGCTTCATGAGTTGCCTTGAATGTCCTCTTCCATGCCATGCTCGTGGCAATCTCCTCATCCTTGAAGAGCAGCTCAATCACATCTTCTACGGAGAGATTCTTCTCCATGAGAAGGTCAAGTGTGACGTAGAAGAGCTTGCTACTCGGAACCAAGGAGAGGACCTTCTCCACTATCACGATCTTGGGAAGCTCGAAAAAAGTTGCCCCAATCCTGTCCACAATACCTCGCAAGAGAATAAGAGAGTCAAGTAATTCCTCATTATCATTAGCACGAAAAGCAAAGAAGTCCTCAACAATAGAACACTAGCATGATCAATAGGAGACTCATAAACATTATCAATGCTAGTAGAGCAAGCAAGATCAAGAGACACATCATTATCAATCATCATGTTAGGCATACTAGTAGAGCAACCTATCAAGTCATTGCTAGAAGAATCTAGGCACTCACTAGTACAAGGCACATCCACACCATCATCACAATCATCATACACATGATTATCGGTAAATGTATTGGCAAAGTCCACAAGAGTGTCCATCAACTCATCCGGAATCATGGCATTTAGGTAGCTCTTAAAGCGATCCTTCCATGAGCCATGACCCGGCCCCGAATGGGATGACATCCCAACTCAATACGGTCACTACTCAAGGCGGTTAAGCCTTATAATGAGCACTTGGCTCTGATACAACTTGAAAGGACCGAGAGACCGAGAGGGGGGGGGGGGGGAATCGGGAACTCGCACTATGTACCAAATTTGCCAATTCCTAAAACCGACCACTCAAAACAACTCCTACACAATCCTAGTGGTGATCACACTAGCAAGATAATGAACCTATGAAAGGAACAACATTGAAGATCCAAATTTTTTGAGTGATCTTCAATGTTGATCATAAACTAGGAAGACCTCTTAACAGAAGTTCCTGATAGATCTGGTGCACCGGTCAGGTGCACCTGATCAGTTGTAGCCCCCCGACTCTTGTATAATTTGGAGGCTAACAAATAATACAAGAGTCTAATTATATTAGCTCTTATTATGTTGTTATAAGTAGTTTACTTAAACTATCAAGCTTGAGCTTGATAGGCTGCAGATCATCAAATCAGTCGATCAACTCGCAAAATTTCAATTTTGCCGATCGATTATTAAAATGGCCGAGTGATGTACATTGTTATCAGTGTGACTTATCGTTCTGAACTGACATCAATCATGTTCAGCCTATATAAAGAAATATGACATCAATCATACAATAGTACTAAGCTAAAGGACATCAATCATAACATAGCTTTTCCCTACTAATTTGTCACTCTTCCTATTCATAAATCCAATTTCAGAAGTTTAATTATTTATTTCAATCAACAACTCAACCTTTGAACTTATGCCCGTATGACCATCAAGTCCTTTGCTACATAGTCATCAAACCATGTAGATACGACAAGTATTTTCTAAGTGGTTTGGTCACTGCTTCTCATCAAAGAAGCCCCCGAGACTTTCTCTTAGGGTTTAATAGCTTTAATCCTATTTAAAGATCAAAGCTTATGGTTAATTTTTATGAACCCAGGAAATATTTACCACTATACGGCCCACCTGGCCCATGGGACCCTTAGGTCAAATGCAAAGGTATATAATACGATGAAGGGTTGACTCTCAGTCCACGCCGCCACTTTGCGCCCAGACTCTTCGTCTTCCTCGCGCCTCCTCTGCTCCCAGTGACGCCTCTGCTTCTTCGGCTAGGGTTAGCACATTTCCTCCATCCGTTGCAGATCTCATTGCCCCTAGGCCCCGAGCTTTGGCTAGGGTTTAGTGCTTGATCCGCCGCGCCAAAGCATTCACTATCATGGGTCGCAAGAAGGCTCCTGCCGCCGCTGACTCCTCCTCGTCGGAGATCGAGTTCCCTGAGCAGCTCAAGGAGTTCTCGAAGAGTAGCCTCTCCAACACCGATATGACAAAAAAGGTGATGGACGGCGTCCTTCCCGAGTAGGCTCGGATCGACTGGAAGGTACCCTGAGAATCCTGCCCCATCCCTATTCATAAGCAAATCGTCGTGTTTTGCTCATTCTTCGAGAATGGTTTCAGAGTCCCCTACTACAGCTTCTTGCACGGGCTCCTGTACTTTTACGGGATTGAGCTTGTCAACCTCAATCCCAACTCGATTCTTCACACTGCCATCTTCGTGCATCTGTGCGTAGCGTTCTTAGGCGTTCTTCCCTATTTCAATCTATTCTGCCATCTCTTTGTCCTTCGACCGCTGCCAACAAAGGATAATCAAGTGGCTATAGGCGGTGTTGGCGTTCAGTTGCGCAAGAAGGAGGCATACATCAATGTGCACCTGAATACTGGGAACAAGAACTGGAGAGACGAGTGGTTCTACTGTGATAACCCTCCCCCTATTCTTGCCGACTTCACTGCCGTGAAGGCAATTCCCCTGGCGCAATGGACTGAGAAGCCTGATCCGAGCGACTCCCAGGTGATCGCTCTACTAAAGAAAATTGCATATCTGAAGAAGGAAGGCGTTGACGGTATTACTGTTGCCAAGAGTTTCATAGTGCGCCGAGTGCAGCCCTTTAAACTTCAGAGTCACCCGACATGAAATTATGTCACCAATGACGAGACCAGGGGGGTGTCTGACCCTCCTAATGGCAATCTTTGTCGATTGCGCTTATCCAAGATGTTTGAAGGAGATATCCTTCAAGATCATTCCTTAATTGAGAAGGCATACAACATGGGCACTCTGCGGGCCCAAGTAAGCCTTAGTCTAGTTTGAGTGGCTTTGTCATCATCTTGCTTTGATATCCTTCTTGATGTCTTGGTGCTTGTGCAGGTTCTGGATACTTATGTATCTCACCCTCCGCTCCCTCCGACCGATTCCGAGGGACCGGATTATGTTGAGAAGCCACAACAGACCAGTGTTGGAGGCTCGAGCTCAACAGCAGGCGCCCAACCTGAACTCTTTGATCGAGTCGCCACCCTGCCTTCCCCTAGATGACTAGTAAAGCAGCCTTTCATGCGTTGAAGGCAGTATGTTGGGGATCAGGGTGATGATGAAGAAGAGCCATCTGCTGATGCCGGTCAACCTGCTCCTGCTCCCTTCGACCAACCTTCAAGCCAGCCGGAGCCCCCGAGCAAAACATCGAGTGATACAGGGGTATTGCAACGGACCGACGAGGCAGGCAAATCTTCCTAGAAAAGGAAGGAGATTGATTCTCAATCAACTTCTTCAAAGAAGAGGATATGCCGAATCAAGGTCAACAAGGCCTCCAGGTTAATCCCTCAACCTTATGATCCTTGTCTCTCTTTGTCAATAATCATAGTGCATCTTAACCACCTCAATCTCTTTTTTTGACAACGGTCGGACGAGTGATTCACAAAGTTCCCAAGAGTCCGAAGACACTCGATCGGGCCCCCCTCCTCGTTCGACTAACCTGCCCAAACCGGTCGGTAAGTCATCAGACACGCCGACCAAGGTGGATAAGTCTTCTGATAAAATAGTTCCCGCCTCTATTCCAAAGCCAGCACCACGACCCTCTCTAGTCAACGTTCCTTCACCTCTTGACAAAGGTAAGGCGACATTAGCTGCAGATATACTTGGACGGCCTGAAGTGGAGGATGCAAAAATAATATATCAACATCGAGAAGCCAACAAGGTACTTCAATACCCTGCTCTAGCTTTGTCTCAACATCATCCTTAAGCTTAATCATCTTCTATATATCAGAAAGTAAATGCTCTTGTGGAAAGGAAACAAGCTAGGGTGGAATACCTTGAAGCCAAAACTCTCGATATGCCCTAGACTCTCTTATCTTTAAGTCTTTATGTTTAAGACTGACATTTTGCTGGTACTATGCTAGTTACCGGTCAGCAGCTCTCCCAACCCAAAAAGTAGATTGATAATCTGTAGACCGACCATAAGGAGATAACCAAAGCCTTAGACCAAGGTCGTGCTGATGTTGCCGGTAAGATCGCATACCATCTGTGCTTAAATAATCTACTAACCACTCTAACACTAAAGATTCAATGTATGTCTTTAGCTCGTGATCAGAAGATTGCTGACCTGGAGAAGTTGACTTCCAACCAGCAAAGATTTGTTGATGCTTTGAATGCAGAGAAGGAAATTTTCTCCAAGTCAGTTAAGAATCAAAAGGCCGAGATCACTCAGCTGCAGAAGGAGCTGAAGGAGGCCAACTTGAAGATAGAGGATGCCAAAAGCATTTCCAAATCCTTCAAATTAAACGTGCTAGTAAGCCCTTCATTGCTTCATTTGCTTGAATCAATGTTTGATCTTTCTAACCAAAAAACTTTACTCGCAACCCTATCTTACGGCGCTAGAAAGGCTTTGGATTATATTCATGCCAACCGAGTGGAGCAGACTGGTCACTCCTTGGAGTACATGCTAGAGCATGCGTCAGAAACCATTGTTTACAACACTCGATGAGTGGCGGCCGAGGCCGGGAGTTAAGTTCTGGCAATTTGCCAATCTTGGGTCTCCTGCTCTGCCATTGGACAAGAACGAGGAGGGCTTCAACCCGGACTTGTCTGATGACCAATGTTAGCTGCTCTTGGATTCCATGCTCGAAACTTCCCGAGCTCTGGTTGACAACATAGAAGTTGATCCAACTGCACCTACTCCTCCAGCAACTCTAGAAGCTGAACTACGAGCTGATTCATCATCTTCGTCTAAGGAGTTGTAAATCCTGCAATACTAGAGAACATTAGTAGTATCTATGTACTAATAAAATGTTACCTGTATGTGAATTAATTTCATGCTTAATAGCTTAGCATACTGATAAAAATATCATAAGCATGTTGCTATCTTTAAAAGACAAAAATCATATCGGTCTGCCTTAACATATTTGGTTGTAACTCGTAACCGCGTAATAAACAGAGTCGACCAATCATCACATGACCTCTCACACTTTGGCTCTAGGTTTAGTGTAGTACTAGTCTGATGTGCAGTATGAAGTGTATAACCATGATGTGTAGACGTTAGACCGAAAAAATAAAGACCGTATCAAATAATGAGAAATCGGTCAGAAAATAGTCCAAAACCAATATTTCATAAGGTTAGACAATGGTGGGACATTATTACTAGCCCCCTGGCTCGATTGTTATAAAATAAATTAAGAAATCAAGACAAATTTAGAATGAAAACCATCAAAAAATCTTTCATTAAAAAGACCGAAGTTTCATTCATGAATAATGTATAAGTATACAAAAGAGTAACTAAGTATAGAAATGACGTACCTGATTTATATTGCAGGAGTTTGGTATATCATCGCCGTCTTCATACATCAGTCGGTAAGCCCCCGGGCGAGTGATTTCCTTCACCACATATGGTCCTTTCCACTTTGGAGAAAGCTTATGTTGTTTCTTTGTTGACTACACTCGACGCAATACTAAATCTCCAACTTGAAATTGGTGACTACGTACGTTTTTATCATAATATCAACGCAAGCCTTGTTGGTATAGTGCCGATCGAAACAGAGCACGATCATGCAACTCCTATGCGGCAATCAAATCAATTTCTCGGTTCTCCTCAGAAAGCTTTTCATCATAGGCTTGGACTTGTGCCAAAACAAGACTGACCTCGGTCGGCAACATAGCCTCTGAGCCATAGACTAATGAGAAAGGTGATTGACCAGTAGCACGACTGGTATTTGTGCAAAGCCCCCAAAGAACTGAAGGCAATTCTTTGACCCACTGACCGACATAAGGTTTAAGTCTGTCAAATATCCGAGGTTTCAATTCTTGAAGAATCATACCATTAGCTCATTCAACTTGCCCATTGCTTTGAGGATGAGCCACTGATGCAAAGTGGATTTTATTCCATTTCATCGGCAAAGTCATGGAACTCCACTGATGTGAATTGAGTGCCATTATTAGTAATGATGTCATGAGGAACCCCGAACCAAGTGAAGACATCCTTGACAAACTCGATCGCCTTCTTCGATGTTATCTTGCTGATCGGCTTTGCTTCAATACACTTGGTGAATTTCTCAATAGCAACAAACAGATAAGTGAACCCTCCTGGCGCTTTCTTGAAAGGACCGACAATATCATGCCCCCAGATAGCAAAAGGCCAAGTCAAAGGTATCATCTGAAGTTGTTGTGAAGGCACATGTGTTTGTTGAGCGAAGAATTGACAACCTTCACACTTCTGAACGACTTGGTGTGCATCTTCAACCATCGTGGGCCAATAAAATCTTTGTCGGAAAGCCTTGCCGATCAAAGTCTTTGAAGCTGCATGATTGCCACATATTCCTGAATGAATTTCTTTCTCCAACTTCTGGCCTTCTGGTATCGAAATGCATCGCATCAAGATGTTTGATCCTCCTCTTTTGCAGAGTTGATCTCCCACCAACAAATATCCTTGACATTGGGTTTTCAACCGTTGTTGCTCATTAGGATCCGAAGGCAGCGTTCCCTTGTCCAAATATTGGATGAGTGGGTCGTGCCAGTCGGTCTTCATGTTGTCATCACTAACAAGATCAGCAACAATACTCATTAATACATCTGACCAAGGAGAGATAGTGGGGGCATCCAGGGTGTGTGAGAAAATACCGGGTGGGACTTCAGACCGAGATGATCCCATCTTGGCCAATTCATCAGTCGCCTGGTTATTATCCCGAGGAACGTGTGTGAACTTCAATCCATCGAATTTGTCTTCGAGCTTCCTTACTTCTTGACAGTAAGCACTCATATTGTCATCTACACCGTTCCAATCCTTAGTGACATGATTAATGACCAAAGCTGAATCACCAAAGACATCAAGACGCTTAATGCCGAGTGATGTAGCAATGCGCGGACCGTGTAGGAGAGCTTCATACTCCGCAGCGTTATTAGATGCGCGAAACATCATTTGAAGGACATAATAAAGCTTCTCTCCTATGGGTGAGATAAACACAACTCCCACGCCAGCTCCTAGTAATTGAAGAGATCCATCGAAGTACATTTTACAATACTCAACATCTTGGGTAGCAGGAGGCATTTGAATCTCTTTCCACTCTGAAACGAAG
Organism: Eleusine coracana subsp. coracana; assembly: GCA_032690845.1. Lineage (NCBI taxonomy): Eukaryota > Viridiplantae > Streptophyta > Magnoliopsida > Poales > Poaceae > Eleusine > Eleusine coracana. The sequence continues at coordinate 38,610,942 of CM064418.1, forward strand.
TCAGCCAACACTTGTCCTTTAATTGTCGACCAAGGCGCGGACGTAATGGTATATTGACCAAGTTCGACTACCCACTTGGAGATCTTTCCTTCGGCTTCTCGATTGTGAAGCACCATGCCGAGTATGAAGGAGGTCTGGACTTCAATCGGATAAGCTTGAAAATAATGCTTAAATTTCCTGTAGGTGATCAACAATGCATACAACAACTTCAAGATCTGGTGATATCTTGTTTTAGAAGCACTCAGGACTTCACTAACAAAATAGACCCGATGTTGTTCTTTTTGTATATGACCCTCTTCCTCTCGGTCGACTATCAAAACAGTTATCACAACCTGAGTTGTGGCCGATATGTAAAGTTGAAGCTTTTCTCTTGGCTTCGGAGGCACCAAGATGGAATGCTGCTGAGGTGAACCTTCAACTCATCCAATGCCGACTGCGCCTCTGCTGTCCAAACGAAGTCATCCTGCTTTTTAAGCAATCAAAAAAGCGATAACCCCCTAACCCCCAGTTGCGAGATAAAGAGACTAAAGGATGCCATGCATCCGGTCAGCTTTTGAACATCCCTTTGAGAATTAGGTGGCCCCATATCAAGGATCGCCTTGATTTTATCCAGGTTAGCGTCTATACCTCATTTTGAAATTATATAACCGAGTAGATTTCCTGAAGGAACCCTAAAAATAGACTTCTTAAGATTCAGCTTCATCGAATAATGCCTCAAATTGTCGAAGGTTTCTGCCAGGTCAGAAAGAAGTTCTTTGACGTTCCGAGTCTTGACAACAATGTCATCAACATACGCTTCTGCGTTCCGACCGATCTGAGTAGCAAGGCAGCGTTGAATACACCGTTGGTAAGTCACGCTAGCATTTTTCAGGTCGAAGGGCATTGTGATATAGCAATAGGCGCCGAAGGGTGTTATAAAGGAAGTTTTAATCTGATCTTCGACTTTCAGTGGGATCTGGTGATAGCCTGAATAGGCATCTAGAAAGCTTAAAAGCTCACACCCGGCTGTTGAGTCTACAATCTGATTAATACGAGGTAGAGCGAAAGGGTCCTTAGGACAGACCTTGTTGAGATTGGTATAATCAATGCACATCCTCCACTCTTTATTCTTCTTAGGTACAAGGACTGGATTTGATAACCAGTCATGACGGTACACTTCCTTTATAAACTTAGCATCTAATAATCTAACTATCTCCTTCTTCATGGCGTCCTTGCGGTCTTGTGCAAACCTTCTAAGCCTCTGTCGAACGGGGGTAGCCCCAGGAGGCACCAATACTAGAATGCTGTTGAGGTGAACCTTCAACTCGTCCAATGCCGACTGCGCCTCTTCTATCCAAACAAAGTCATTTTGCTTTTTAAGCAGTCTGAAAAGTGGTAAGCCACTAACCCCCAGTCGGGAGATAAAGCGACTCATGGATGCCATACATCCGGTCAGCTTCTGAACATCCCTTTGAGAATTAGGTGGCCCCATATCAAGGATCGCCTTGATTTTATTAGGGTTAGCCTCTATACCTCGTTTTGAAATGATGTAACTGAGTAGCTTTCCCGAGGGAACCACAAAAACACATTTTTTAGGATTCAGCTTCATCGAGTAATGTCTCAGATTGTCAAATGTTTCTGCCAGGTCAGAAAGAAGTTCTTCGACATTCCGAGTCTTTACAATGATGTCATCAACATAAGCTTCTGCGTTTCGATCGATCTGAGTAGCAAGGCAGCGTTGAATACCTCGTTGGTAAATCGCATCAGCGTTTTCTAGACTGAAGGGCATTGTGATGTAACAATAGGCGTCGAAGGGTGTTATAAAGAAAGTCTTAATCTGATCTTCGACCTTCAGTGAGATCTAGTGATAGCCTGAATTGGCATCCAGAAAGCTTCAAAGCTCACACCCAGCTGTTGAGTCTACAATCTGATCGATACGAGGTAGAGCGAAAGGGTCTTTAGGGCAGACCTTATTCAAATCGGTATAATCGACACACATCCACTAGTCTTTATTCTTCTTAGGTACAAGGATTGGATTTGCTAACTAGCCAGGATGATACACTTCCTTTATAAACTTAGCATCTAATAATCTAACTATCTCCTTCTTCAAGGTATCCTTGCGGTCTTGAGAAAATCTTCTAAGCCTCTGTTGAACCGGGGTGGCCCCAGGAGACACCCTTAACTCATGCTCAATCTTTTCCCTAGGAACTCCCGGCATGTCAGATGGCTTCCATGCAAAGATGTCCCTATTTTCCTGGAGGAAAAGAGTGAGCGTGAGTTCCTATTTCTCGTCGAGGTTGGCCCCTGCATAAGTTATCTTATCAGGGTCTTCAGGGTCAAGCACGATCTCCTTGGTCTAAATATCATCAGTCTGGATCTTGTCCTTGGCGGGCTTCTTTACAGGACCTGCCATGTCGGTCTGCTCCTCTATGCTGACTGCCTTCTGGATCTCCTGCTATTCAGACAGCATCAACTGCTTAGTGGCCATCTCACAACTCTGCACATCGCAATCGAAGGAATTCCAAAGATCAGAGTGGAGGGAGATGATTCCATTAGGACCTGGCATCTTGAGGGTGAGATAAGGATAATGCGGTACTTCCATGAACTTATCCATTGCTGGTCGTCCGATGATAGCGTGATATGCTGAGTCGAAATCGGCCACCTGGAAGAGGATGCGCTCGGTCCTGAAGTTTTCATGGGTCCCAAAAGAAACCGGGAGACTAATCTGTCCAATAGGAACTGAAGTCTTGTCAGGCACTATCCCCTGAAAAGGTGATGAGGTCGGCTGAAGGTCATTGACTATCAGATCGAGCTCTTGAAGAGTCTTGGTGAAGATTAAGTCCAAACTGCTTCCTCCATCAATGAGTACTTTGTTGAACTTTACCTCCTTCATTGTAGCAGCAAGTACCAGCGGGTACCGACCCGGTTTAGGTAAGTGCTTGGGATGATTCGACCGATCAAAAGTAATCGGAATTTCAGACCACCTCATGAACTGGGGCGCAGCCTGTTCCATAGAGTTGATCTCCCGTAGTTCCAGCTTCTGCTTGCGCTTGGACACATAGACATCCGGGCCTCCGAAGATGAAGTTGACTTCCTTACAGGGCTCCTAGAACTCTCTTGCATAATCCTTGTCACTACCATCCTTGGATTTGTCTTTGCCATTGCGTCTTGGGGGATCTTTGGCCACCTTGAGCGCAGCAGTCGCAAAACCTTTTAGTTGGTAGCAGTCCTTTGCTTTGTGGTTTCCCTTCGGGTGCCAGAGGCATGGGCCACTCAGCAGATCACCCATGGTCGGCTGGTTTGTTCGAGGATTCTTCTGAAATCGGTCGACCGTGTGAACCATGTTGTCAGACTTCCTTTTCTTGTCCTTCTTGGAGGACTCGGGCTTGTCCGACCGCTTCTCCTTGCCTTTTTCCTCGGATGTCATCTAATGCTGACTCACGAGATGTGAACTTGTCAGTGATCTCGAAACACTCCTGAGCGGTCAACTTGAGGTCATGATTCCTCCGACTGATCTCTCGGACAAAGTCATCACTGCGGATTCCTCCTTGGAAGGCAGCAATAATCTATTGGTCCGGAACATTAGGGATCTCAGTCTTCTTAGCGCAGAATCACTTGATGTAGTCATGAAGAGGCTCGTCAGTCTTCTACTTGATCCGAGTGAGGTCGAAGTGGTTGCCCGGTCCGTTGCTTGTAGCTTGGAAGCTCTTAATAAGCTTCTTGTTAAGGTCTCCACAAGACGTGATTGATTCCTCTGGAAGATACGTGAGCCATATTCGAACGGTTGGATCAAGGCAGACCGGAAGGTAATTAGCCATTACATAGGAATCACCTCCGGCCGATCAGATTGTCGTGCTATAAAGTTGCATCCACTCTCGGGGATTGGTCTGACCATCATATTTCTCGATGGGGACTGGCTTGAATCCTTTTGGCCATCGAGCTATGTGAAGCCTAGTGATGTAAGCCTTAATGCCATCAATTTCATCATCAGTGGGGGTTGGTGACCGTCTATACCGGTCTGGAGATGGTGTTGGGCGACGGTTGTGTCGTGGACCCACATCATCATCATGGCGATGACGTCGATCGTTGTCATCATTGTTATCACGCCAATCCCGATTGTCTCATCAACGTCGGTCATCATGGTTGTTTCTTGGAGGAGGGTCTCACCGGTCTTCTCGCCGATCGTCCCATCGGTCGCTCCGCCGGTTGTGAGTTCCTCTTCGTAGCGCCGGTTGTCCCGAGCACGTTCTTCATAGTGAGAGTTGATGGTATCTCGTCTATCATGGATACTGAGAGAATTTTTCAATTCTTCACACCTATGCTGACCTCTTGAAGTAGCATGGCTAGAGCTCGTTATAGACTACGATCTGTCCCTGGCAGCATCCTGAGCTGCAGCAGCCTTGAGCATAGCCGCCACCTTCATCATCGTCGGGGTCTGATAATTTGCATCAGCCATTACGATGTCGAGCAATGTTTTTGCCCCGGTGATATTATCCTGAGGGGTGTGATAGACCTTGACGCCATCCACTTCAATGTCTGGTCCAAGATCCCGTCGACGTGCATGGCATGATCCGCGCGACCCTCTTGATCGACGGTGATGACCAACCGACAACTCTGGGGCAAGGGGATCTTCCTCCCGTTGACCCTCTTTGGGTGGTTCTTCTATATGGCCATCTTCTTCCTGACCATCTTCTAAGTCGTCCTCCTCGTCCTCGTCCCCCAAAGGATCTTCTACTATATCAACCATGTTGACAGTAAGGCGGTATGAATAAGCTGATCCAACCGAGCCCTCATCAAAGGGTCGGACCGACTTTGAGTCATTTTCTCTGAGGATGGATCTGCTTCTTCGAGTCCGAGTGGGACTAGTACGGGGATCAGATCTGGCGAACTCGGTGATCACGCCATAGAGACGGCTGCGGCCGAGTCGGACCTGTGCTGCTCCAGACCTAGGGCTCCGTTGTCGCCGACCGTGAAGTCGAGCGATCCGAAAGAGATCTTGAAGTCTGGCGAGTACTGAATAGTGGGAATTTTGGTCATCGTAGTCGATGGAGAATCTCGGTGAGCCTTGTCCCCTTCCTGGCGCGCCAACTGTCGATGCTTGATATCGGCAGTAAATATATAGTGCTACGTCGAGACTAAGAACTATGATGGTAACACAAGACACCGAGTTATACAGGTTCGGGCCCTCTTGATGAGAGTAAAACCCCTACGTCCTGCGTTCTGTGGTTTGTATTGATTGTAATCTGATGTCCCTTGAGGGGGGTACCCTGCCGCCTTATATATCCCGGTCGGCAGGGGGTACATGAAGAGTCCGACTCGTAGTCTATAAGGTTTAACATAGAAAGTCTATCTCTAATTGTCTTGTGCTCCAAGCCGAGTCAGTCGGCTTCCTTGTTGATGAAGTACCCGGTCAGCTTCCGGCTTAGTCTTATCTAAGGATACCCGTAGAGCAAGTATCCCACAAGAAGAAAAGGAAAATGGACTCAAAAGCACTTCAAAGAGTAGTTCTTAATTTTATTTTGAGTCATAGGCATGCCGGACTATAAAGGGGGGTAAACCAATCTTGCTAAGAAAGGAAATTTGTGTGCTCAAGCCTACCAAAAGGTTTTGTGAGAAGTTAGCCAACCAATGCCAAAAAGAACCAATCCTTTTTGAGGTCAACAGAGAGTCATGGAAGTTTCATGGCTCAAGTCACGAAAGTTCCATGGCTCAAGCCATGGAAGTTCCGTCATTGCCAAGACTCAATCTCAGCCAACCCGGGAGTTACGGAAGTTTTGTGGGCTCCTCCACGGAAGTTCCGTTGTTCTCTGGTTTCTCTATGTTACAAGCCCGAGAGCAACGGAAGTTTCATGATGTCCATCATGGAAGTTTTGTTATCTCTGGCTCAGTGGAAAAACTGACAGCGCAATGGCTCTTTTTGAATTGACTGAAGTTTTGTGGGTTCTCATGGAAGTTCCATCAGACATAGAGATGCTGTGTAACGGCTAGTTTTTGGAGAGTCTCTATAAATACTTCTCCCCTTCCCCCATGGGAGAGGTTGGACTTCTTGGTATTTCACTCCATCTTCAGCTAGAGCTTTCCCCTCTCACTCCTAGACTTCTTCTTGAGATTCCAAGCAAAGTGAGAGAGATCCAACCACAACAAGAATCAATCCATCCACTCAAAAGCTTGAGCACATCTTTCCCTCCCTATCAAGATTTGATTTGCTTGTTATTCTTGGAGACTTGGTCTCCTAGACGGCTAGGTGTCGCCCTTGAACTCCCAACTTGTTGTGGTGAGTCGGGGACATTTGTGAAAGTATGATTCCCCTCCAGAGAAAAAGAATCAAGTTGAGAAAAAAAAATCCAAGCACGATCTTTGTGATTGCTTGGAAGGGAAAAGGGTTGAGAGAGACCCAGCCACTTTGTGTGGCTCCTCAACGAGGACGTAGGAACTACTTAGTGAGGTTGCTGAATCTCGGGTTAATTACTTGTGTCTCTATTTACTTTCATGTCTATTATTGTGCTTGTGTAGTTCCTTCATATTGTTGTGCTCAATTCACTTGTTATTTGTGTTGCTAGCTACTCATCAAAGTACCTCAAGTGTGCATTGCTTTAGCTTCACTTCTATCAACTATTGTCTTTTCTCTCTTTTAGTTATCCGCAGTTAAATTAGTTTTAGAGAAAGATTTAGTGAAGTTCAGTCATTTAATAGAACTTCCATGGTGACGGAAGTTCCGTCATTCCTGGCATTTGATCAAATCTAAGTGTTTTTCAGGATTCACCCCCCCCCCCCCCCCTCTAGGCAACTTTCAGGAATGGCGGCTCTTCTAGTTGCTGGGTGACTTGGATAAGAACAATTATGTGAACGGACTTTGCCATCTATTGTTGTGACATCTAATCCAAGTATAACTTCTATGTCCCTTGTTCTCTTCCTTAATGTAATCTCGACATTGAACCTTAAATATATACAATGTTTATACATCTTACTTATATATTATCTATCTATTATGATCTACATAATATTTACTAATTTCTCAATATCAATGTGATTGAGATTTACATCTATTTCAGTATAACTTATCGTAAGCAGCGCGCAAGGGTGCGCTGTCATCCACTAGTATGACCCTATTGCCGTACTTAAAAAACATGACAATGCTAGTCTTTTGCATGAACACAAGTTGTAGTTTATATAAGCACTAACATAAGTGCCTCTCAAACATTTTCGGCTGTTGCCATGTAAGCATACATGACACTAATTTTATTCCATCAAATACTATTTTTCTTACTGTGACTCGATATCTCCAATGTTATTTTTAAGCTCATAAATCTAAAAATTAAGAAATTGAACATGACCCATTAGACATAATTTACCATAATCTGTCAAAGAGGCATCATGTTCTCTGAAGAAGACATGGCCCTACCAGTTTTGTGGAACCAAATGGTTTTCGGGTGAAGAGAAATCTTTTTGTTGCAGACAAAGGAAGAGAAGCTAAGATATATATTTTTTGATATATTAAATAAATTATGATGACTCTACAGGATGGATCATTACCCTGTCTTTAACACATGTTTCTATTTAATTATTTTTTTGATATATTAGATAAATTAAGATGACTTTATACGAATGAGACGAATCATTATCCTGTCTTTTAACACATATTTCTATTTAGTACATAATAAGTCTTATAAAATAAGTAGCTTTTTGCATGTGCGACACGCACGTTGCCATTGTTATATAAACCTATCGTGTATTAATGGAAACTTGTGTTGAAAGGCATGCCAATGGTTCAGTATGCAAAATAACCCATTGTAAAATTAAAATTTAAAATACATAGTTGTGAACTTATACATGATATATTACTCAACTGCCAAATAGAGAGAGGCGTTGAGTATAGATGTAACATGCATAGATGTACCAAACAGATATCATAAGTTATTTGATCTGTTAGAATGCACGGGCAATTTGCTAGTATAGTATGAAAGATGAAATGTTATACACGTGCCATGCACATAATTTTTTTTCAATTGCGATGTTTGCATAGATACAAAAAAGGAAGGAAATACAATATTAAAAGAAGAAACTACCGAGAGAAAGAAAAAACACTGACTGAAAGGATTAATAAATATATTTGTTAAAATGTCATATAGTTGCCCGTCAATTGCAGAGCCTCTTAACAATACATAACTCAGCGCATGCTATAAGCTCATGTTCAGTAAATCCCTAGAAATGGGATTGCTCAGTATACATGTATCAGGCAGATTGAGTAAATTAGCACACCATCAAAGCACATTTACAATGCTCACCACAATATTATGTAGATTGTGAAGGCACAATACTGTGAGAGTGATCTTGGCAACCTCCATCCATTTCCTCCTTGGAGGCCTCAAAATGGTATAGTTGCCACACCAGTACGTGTGCCAGCACCAAAATTCAGCTCCACTCATATTTGACCATACCATTATGATGACTTCTGAACCAGAAGAAGATAATTTGGTTGTGTTGTAAACACACACAAAAATAGAGAGAAGTGAGGAGAGTACAACAGGCTGCCACATAGGAAAGGCTTCAAGAAATCAGATTACATTCTGGTACAGAATTGAGTTACCATAAAATTGCACTATACTGCCTCCTCAAATGAAAAAAAAAACTGCATCATAAGCCCAAAATATCAATATGCACTATCATTATTGAGCACATACAAAATATAGAAAATAAATATTCACAGTCTGAATCCATGGAAACAAATCAGCAGCAAAAGCTAATTGCCAAGTATAACTTTATTTAAGCTTTTCTGCTGATTTTTAATTCAGTCTGTAAAGGCCTTTCAAGAAATCAGATAATATTCTAGCACAAATTTAATACAACAAGTTAAACTATACTCCAGCTTCAATGAAAAAAAAACATTGTATTGAGCCCAAAAAATAACAATATGTAGTATCACTATTGTTCATAAATAAAACAAACAAAGTAAATTTTCAGACAAACTCAAATGTAACATTTTTTTTCTTGAATACGCAGGAGAGCTGCACATCATTCCATTAAGAATAGAAAAACCGGTCCCTTACAAACACCACCACCTCACTCCAAACTAAGCTGTGAGGGGCTGCCAGTACATGGAAAAGAAACTAGTAAAAGGGCACCAACGGGGGGGGGGGGGGTGAGACCAGACCCTCTACAAGACCACGCCTAGCTAAGGTATCCTGGGGGCTGCTCTTGACCAAGTTTCTGTAGAGAACGAGCACCGGCAACGTGCCATAAATTCCGTTCAGTTCTATACTCCTGCAGGATTGTTTGGATGGAAGGTTGGGTCCCTTCAAAAACACAGGAGTTTTTGTGTTTCCAAAGGATCCACGCCCCAAGTATGATCAACGAGTTCAGTCCCTTCCTGTTGCCTTTCTCTGTTCTCTTTCTTGCCGTGCGCCACCACTCCGCAAAGGTTAGCTCATTGACCCCTGGAGCAACAACAGCTAGCCCAACCGGTTCTAGGATCTTGTACCAAAATTCCCTAGCAAACACACAGTTTGTGAGGATGTGCTGGATGTTCTCATCATCTTGGTCGCAAAGCACACATTTGTTTGGGTGTGGAAGCCCCTTGCTAGCTAACCGGTCTGCAGTCCAACATTTGTTGCGAATCGTGAGCCATAAAAATACTTTACACTTTGCCGGGGCCCAAGTTCTCCACAACCACCGCCATGGTTCAAAGGTAACTGCTCCATTATAGAATGCACGGTACGCTGATCTTGTTGAGTAGATACCAGAATTATCCCATTGCCAGACATGTCTGTCAGTTTCATTGGTTAGGTTCACTTCCAGTAGGGTATCCCAAAGGTGAAAATACTCATACAGTCCCACCATTGATAGTCCTGCCTTGATGTCAGCCAGCCATTGCCATTCAACCAACGCCTCTGCTACTGTCCGTTGATGCAAACATTGTATGGGAACCGCTGCAACCACGTTGGTGCTAGTTCTTTTAAACTGCAACCGAAAAGCCATTTGTCAAGCCAGAACCATGTTGAGGTCCCTTGACCCACCATCGACTTGACTGAGATGTCAAAAAGAGCCTTAGCATTCGGGTGTACTGGGATGTCTAGCCCCTGCCATGGGCGCTCCGCATCTGTTTTTTGAAACCACAGCCATCTAATATGTAGAGCCCAACTCAGGGTGTGTTCGTTTCTTTGGGTCTAAATTTTAGTGAGGTCACATCAATTATTAAAATGCTACATATGATTATTAAATATATATTAAATATAAAACTAATTACAGAGTTGAATGCGCATCAACGTGATAAATTCATTAAGCTTAATTAAATCATCATTAAGAGATGTTTACTGTAGCATCATATTATCTAATTATGACCTAATTAGTTTTAATAGATTTGTCTCGTCATTTAGAGGGAGGGTTATGAACTGGGTTTTGTTAATAATCTATGTTTAATACTCCTAATTAGTATCACAATATTCGATGTGATAGGTCTAAAAATCAGAGGGTGGGAAACGAACACACCCTCATTTGCTCTAGGTTTAAGATTCCAAGTCCACCATGGTCTAGTGGCCGATGTACCTTCTCCCAAGCTACTAAACACGAACCCCCATTGGCCATCTTACGACCTTTCCAAAGGAACCCCCTCTGCAATTTATTTATTGCTTTGATGAACCACTTGGGTACCTTGATAGCAACCAAAACATAGATGGGGATTGCCGACAAGACAAACCTTACCCATGCCGCTCTTCCTGCCAAGTTCATGAGAGAGGCTTGCCATCCTGGAAGCTTGTCACCAATCTTATCTACCCAAGCCAAGAGATCAGGTTTTTGGAGTTTTTTGTCAGAAATGGGAAGACCCAAGTAGGTAATTGGGAATTCAGCCATCATGCAAGGAAGAGTCTGACCCACTAGTTCCATTTGGTTCTCCTCACATTGGATCAGAAGGACACAACTCTTCTGTAGATTAGTAAACAGACCCGAGGCTTCCCCAAACTCGTTAAGAATGTCCATTGTGAGCGTCATCTCTTCTTCATTGGGCCGAATGAATATGCCACGCCATCCGCATAAAGAGAGATCCTGTGACTTTGATACCTGCGGGAAAGGGGTTGTAGCAAACCAACATCCCTTGCCTTCTTGAAAAGACTATTTAGCACATCCATAACAAGGATAAATAACATCGGGGAGAGAGGGTCTCCTTGCCGGAGTCCCCACTGATGTTTGATTTCCTCCCCTAGCTGACCATTTACTAGGATCTGGGTTGAGGTTGTGCACAATAGATTACTCACCAATCGCCTCCACAATGGGCCAAATCCCAAGTGGTTCATCACCTCCAAAAGAAAGGTCCAAGCTATAGAATCGAAGGCCTTCGAAATGTCAAGTTTCAGGAAGAGTCTTCAAACCTTTTGCTTGTGTAAGAGCTTGATTGTTTGCTGCACCAAAATGAAGTTGTCATGGATGCAGCGACCGTGAATAAAAGCACTCTGGTTTGTAGAGATCATCGTGTCAAGAAGTGGAGCCAGTCTATTAGCAAGTATATCACCAGTTTTGCAAAACTGTGTATCAGGCTAATAGGTCTGTAATCCTTGGCCGTGAGTGCCTCCTCTTTTTTGGGAATCAGAGTGACGTAGGTTGAATTGAGAAGCTCCAACATTCTAGAATCACCTTGCTGCAAGGTCAGGACCGCCACAACCATATCTGCCTTGATGGTCACCCAACAAGATTTGTAGAAGCGCCATGTATATCCATCAGGACCCGGGGCTCGATCTGCTTCCCATATTTCATCTTCAGATATTGGTGCTTCAAGCACCGAGAGGACGTGTCCACCCGGGTGAAAGAAATCCAGGTTCAAAATTCTTGTGCGCGGCAATGCTGTTCCAATTAGATCATTAAAGAAATCATACATAACTTGCTGCTTCTCCTCTTGACCTGTCACCACACTGTCTTCATGGAGTAATTTGGCAATGAAGTTCTTCTTTTTTTGAAACCCGGCTGTTCGATGAAACAGTTCTGTGTTAGCATCACCATCCCTCAAAAAGCGGATGCGAGACTGCAGGCGTGCTATAGTGCGTTCAAGAGAGGCCAGCACCAAGCACATCTTCTTAGATTCTTTTCGCAACCATTCTTCCTCTAGAGTTAAATTCTGGTTGTCCTGAGCCACTACCAACCTGTGCAAGATCTCTCGAGCTAACCCCAATTGAGTCTTGATGTGCCCCACACGTTTTTGGCTCCATGACTGCAACGATCTTGTGAGGCGTTTCAATTTAATGGATATCCGTTGCAGCGGGCAGGTCGCACGTACTGGCTCAGCCCAAGACTATGCTACCGTGTCATGAAAGCCCTCCATCTTCGGCCATAAACTCTTGAAATGAAACCATCTTTTTCCATGCACCCACTCTGTGAGCCTAAGAACAAGCGGGCATGCTTCCCAGTCAGAAGTACATAGGACCCGGTCAAGCTTGACAAGAGTTGGTGCCTCCCTTTCATTAGACCATGTATACCGTCGGCCAAGCAATGAAATTTCTTTTAAGTCAAGATCGTTAACAAACCTTTTGAAGCGACCCATCATTGCTCTATCAACGTTGTCCTTGTTCTTGTCCTCAGATGAATAAATCATATTTAAGTCGCCCGCTAAAAGCCATGCCCCATCACACTGGTCTCTAACCTCCCGCAATTCATTCAAGAACTCCACCTTTTCGTTGTCGAGCTGGGGGCCATAAACTCCGGTAAACCACCAGGTCTATTCATTCGAGCTGAACTAGATAGAAACTATGTGTCTATCCACTCGCCAGAGGTTTCTTGTGAAGGAACCCTCTCGCCAAGAGACTAAGATCCCGCCCTGTGTGCCTTGTGCTGGTAGGTATGAATATTGGCGAAACTAGCGACCCAGAATGGACATAATATCCCAATCAGATATGAGGGCAAGCTTTGTTTCCTCCAGGCAAATAATGGTTGGCCGCACATCATTAACGACCTTTCTAACATTATCACATCGAGCCCTTCTGTTTAAGCCTCTGACATTCCATACAAGAATTCTTGGATGATCCATTGATAAAAGAAAAGGAAAGACACGACCACACTTAGGATGATCACGCTACCACTCTGACTTGCCCAGTTTCTACTGGCAACTCTCCTGGCAGCTCCCTGCCCAACAGTGTGGCTAGAGCTACCACGTGTTCCTGGGAAAGCGGCTGCTCAAAAAACATTGTATACTTGTCTTTCACTTCTTTGGAAACTGTGTTGTTGTCATCAGCAAACCCCAGACAGCGGCACACAGTTGCAGCTGCTTGGCTATTGATCTCCGGTGGTAGCTTGGCGATTCTGCGGCTACGCCGGGGCTGAGACAGATATTGCTCGCTGACGCCGCCTTGGCACCACCGGCACTGCGGCCATAGGCGGGAGAGTTTTGGAGATTCTACTGAGAAACTCTTCTGATGTTTTTGGCGCTGATGAGGACATCAACGACATACAAACAACGACGACGGAAGACGGTGCGCCAAACCAAGTTGTCACGCCTCCACCTCTCGCCGTCGCGCCTTCTCAAGTTATGGACCCATCTTCCGACGAGACGACGACGTACAAGGGCCCAATCACTAGAGCTCGAGCCCAGGAATTGAAGATGGTTTTGATGCTAAGGAACGACGGCCCAGGATGACGCACCTCGAAGGCCCAAGTAGCCCAAGTCGCGCGACTACCTCTCCACCGCACGTCTCTCTACTTCAGCCGGCCCTAGATGCCGCGCTCCCCCTATTTAGTTAAGGGTTGCGCTCTTTGTAATCTTTGAGTTTTATTTTAAGATTAGCTTAGCTATTCATCCGTCTCTCGACGTGAATTCAGAACTCCACCTTCATGCAATACATCAGATTGCTCGCCTCTAATTCTTGTTCGTTCTTCCATTGCGCGTAAGAATTGATCCTCGTGATCAGGTTGATCTTGTTTACCGCAAGGTTAATATCCTCCGGAAGTTAGTTTAGCGATTGCATTGACGCTTCGGGCTTGCTCGTCGTAGTCGGATCATGAGGGTCGACATCCACCGAATCGAAGTTATCTACACTCGTCGAAAGATCGGGCACTCTACACCTATCAAGTGGTATCAGATCCCAGTGTTTCTCGATGAGTTTATCCAAGTCCACATAAACCAAAAACTACAAAAAAAAATTTTACCCCAGTACGGTTTTGAGCCTCGCACTTTCGTTCAATAATTTGCGTTGTTGAGTTTTTGTGCTATCGCTTTTGATCGTTGCTGGTACACGGTGTTTCATCGTTTTCTCCTCATCATTGTCATGTCCTTCCACCACATCATGTGTTTTAGCCACCACAATTTGCTTTCCGCCGCATCTGTTTTCTCCGTCTCGCTCTCCTACTTGGCCGCGCGTAACGAGTCTTACTCAGTTGCGTTTTTGGTCAGCCGATCACTTGCCAAGTTTTGCCGCCGCACCGTGAGTCCGGGTCAATCACGTGACTCATTGCATCCGACTCGGTTACGTGGTATACCGCCCCGCCTTGCCTTGTGATTTGTTCTGCTCAATTTCCGTTTATCCCTCTTTTAATTACCGTTTTACCCCTGCCTTAAAAAAAGTGTGTATGCATTGTTTTTTCTTCATACACCCCTGACATAGGTTAAAAAAAACAGAGGCAGAAGTAAAAAAAAAAGAAAAGAAAAAGAGCGCTTGAGCACCATAGGCGACACGTTACTGTTCTTTACCCTTCTTCGGATCCGTTTGTTTCGATTCTTCTTCTTTCCTCTTCCACTTGTGCCGGCAGCAATCTTTTCGCGTTTAGCACCTTTATTCAGCTTTGCAGTTATTGTTTGAATTGTGCTAACCCTTGATTGAGTGCAGCCTCCTAGCTCCACAAATTTTCTACTACGAGCAGGTTTTTGTTTCACCACGCAATCGTTCCTCCAATCTTCCACCGGTTTTACCTGTGGTTGCAGTTCACACTTGCGTGCTTGGTAAGGACGGGTAAGGATTTGATAACAGCTTTTTGATTGAGCTTTTCATCCACCACTCACCTCTCGTCGTAGGATCTTTTTCAGTGTTGCTTGTGTTTCTATGGCAGAAAACAACTCGAAGTCGGAGGAGCTTACCCTCCAAGAAGTCCAGGCGCCGATTACTTCGTCGAATGAGCGTTTTGATCAGCTCGACCTTGCTGATACGGCTGCCCACACCACGCTCGCGACGATCATGACTCGTCTTGAGGCCATGTCAACGCAACTTGGGACCATGACGACGCAGCTCAGGGAGTTGCAAACTTGCACGCGACTACGGCGCCGACACCGAGCAGGATGACGACAATCGTCATGGTCATGCTCGTAGGGTACGTGTTCCTACTAATGATTCTTTTGGCAGAATTAAATTTCGTATTCCCACTTTTACTGGCAAATATGATCCGGGTGCTTATCTTAATTGGGAATTAGAGGTTGAACAAAAATTTGCATGCCATGATATCCCTGCTAATTTACAAGTTAAGGCTGCTATTAGTGAATTTACTGACTTTGCTTTACTTTGGTGGCGTGAGTATAGACAAAAATATCCTAATAATGTTCCAGCCACTTGGACGGTATTAAAAGCTGCTATGCGTTGTCATTTTGTGCCGTCATATTATACTAGAGATTTGCTTAATCAAATGCAGCGCTTTCAATAAGGTTCACAATCTGTAGAGGATTATTATCAAGCTTTGCAAAAGGGTATGATTCGCTGTGGTTTAGTTGAACTAGAGGATGCTGCTATGGCTCGCTTTAGGGGTGGGTTAAATCGTGAAATTCAGAACATTCTTGATTATAAGAATTATGATGATATCACCACCTTGTTTGAATATGCTTGTAAAGCTGAACGTGAAGTGCAGGATCGACAATCTTTGTCAAGACCTAACACTTTTGCAGGGTCCAAGACGCCTTCAGCTCCACGATCGGCGCCTCCTTCCACGTCACGCGACCACACCGCGACCTCGTCCAAGTCGAGTGCTCCACCCATGGCCAGATCTGTCTCGACCGCGCCGTCCTCCTCGTCGTCTAGACGAGCTCGCAATACTCAGTGTTACCGTTGCAAAGGATTTGGTCATGTGATACGCGATTGTCCAAACAAACAAACTATGTTGATTCGTGATGACGGTGAGTTTTCTTCTGCTAGTGATTCTGAGGATACTCTACAGACTATGCTTGCCACTAATCATGCAGATAATCAGGAGCTTCATGTCGACTCTAGTGCCGCCGACAGGTATGCAACTCTTGTTGTGCAGCGTGTTCTTAGTACACAGGTCGTGCCAGACGAAAAGAATCAGTGCCACAACATTTTTCATATTAAAGGCGTTGTGCAAGAACGAGCGGTCCGTATAATCATCGATGGTGGCAGTTCTAACAATTTGGCTAGTACGACCTTGGTGGAGCAGTTATCATTGCCAACAAGGAAGCATCCACATCCTTATCATGTTCAATGGCTTAATGATGGTGGCAAAATAAAGGTAACGCGCTCGGTACATGTTCCTTTCTCCCTTGGTGCATATTCTGATTTTATGGATTGTGATATTGTTCCAATGGAAGCAAGCTCTTTGTTGCTTGGACGTCCTTGGCAATATGATGTTGATAGTGTTCATCATGGTCGCTCTAATAATTATTCCTTTATGTTTAAGGGTCAAAAAATTGTTATTCATCCTATGACACCTGAACAAGTTCTAAAAGATGATATTGCTAGAGCGGCAAAAGCTGGAAAATTGATTAAATCACCACCTGTTGCACCTGTTCAACCTGAGATCAAATTGCATAACCCTATATTGCTTGCTACACGAGCTGATTTTGATGAGTTACATGATGCTAATCTGCCCTACTATGCGCTAGTTTGCTCTCGTATGCTTGTTTTATTAGATGAGGCACCTATGTTGCATATTCCTCCTGCTATTGCTAACCTTCTGTAGAACTATAAAGATGTTTTTCCTGCTGAATTGCCACCGGGTCTTCCTCCTATTCGTGGCATAGAACATCAGATTGATTTAATTCCAGGCGCACAGCTTCCTAATCGCGCCCCGTACCGTACAAATCCTGAGGAGACAAAAGAAATTCAGCGTCAAGTGCAAGCATTGCTTGATAAAGGTTACATTCGTGAGTCTCTCAGTCCTTGTTCGGTTCCTGTTTTGCTTGTTCATAAGAAAGATGGTTCTTGGCGTATGTGTGTAGATTGTCGTGCCATTAACAATATTACAATTCGTTATCGATATCCTATACCACGCCTTGATGATATGCTTGATGAACTTAGTGGTGCCACAATTTTCTCTAAGGTTGATTTGCGTAGTGGTTACCATCAGATAAGAATGAAATTAGGAGATGAATGGAAAACGGCTTTTAAAACTAAATTTGGCTTGTATGAATGGTTAGTTATGCCGTTTGGATTGTCTAATGCTCCTAGCACTTTTATGCGCTTAATGAATGAAGTTCTTCGGCCTTTCATTGGAATATTTGTTGTTGTCTATTTTGACGATATCCTTATATACAGCAAATCCATGAATGAGCATTTAGATCATTTGCATGTTGTTTTTGATGCTTTATGTGCTGCTCGCTTATTTGGAAACATGGTTGCACTTTTTGCACGCAACGTGTTTTGTTTCTTGGCTATGTTGTTACTCCGCAGGGCATTGAGGTGGATAGCAGCAAGGTGGACGCCATTCAGAGTTGGCCACAACCGATGACGGTCACACAGGTTCGCAGTTTTCTTGGTCTTGTAGTCTTCTATCGTCGTTTTGTGCGGGATTTCAGTTCTATTGCTGCACCATTACATGAGCTGACCAAGAAGGGTGCGCCATTTGAGTGGGGTGCACCACAAGACGATGCATTCAACACTTTACAGGAACGGTTAACTCACGCTCCTCTCTTACAATTGCCTAATTTTGATAAAGTGTTTGAATTGGAATGTGATGCTAGTGGAATTGGTTTGGGTGCTGTTTTGTTACAAGATCATAAACCCATTGCTTATTTTAGTGAGAAGTTAAGTGGTGCTGCTCTTAAATATTCCACTTATGATAAAGAACTTTATGCTTTAGTAAGAACTTTGTAAATATGGCAGCATTATTTATGGCCTCGTGAATTTATTATTCATTCTGATCATGAGGCTTTGAAACATATTAGAACCCAGACTAATCTGAACCGTCGGCATGCTAAATGGGTTGAATTTATTGAATCTTTTCTGTACATCATTAAACATAAAAACGAGAAGAAAAATGTGATTGCCGATGCTTTGTCTCGTCGTTATATAATGCTGTCCCAATTAGACTTTAAAATCTTTGGTTTGCAAGCTTTAAAAGATTAGTATGTGAATGATGCTGATTTTCATGATATTATGATGCATTGTAAGGATGGCAAACCTTGAGGGAAATTTCATATGTAGGATGGGTTCTTGTTTCGTGCTAACAAGCTGTGTATTCCAGCTAGCTCAGTTCGTCTTTCGTTGTTACAGGAGGCGCATGGAGGTGGTCTTATGGGTCACTTTGGTATTTTCAAGACACATGAGGTGTTGGTCGATCACTTCTTTTGGCCATGGATGCGCCGTGATGTTGAGCGCCTTATTGTCCGCTGTACTACATGTCAAAAAGCTAAATCCCGTTTGGGTAATCATGGTTTGTATATGCCCTTACCTGTTCCCTCTTCTCCTTGGCATGATATTTCGATGGATTTTGTTTTGGGATTGCCTCGTACTAAGAAGGGAAGGGACAATATTTTTGTGGTGGTTGATCGTTTTTCTAAAATGGCTCACTTTATACCTTGTCATAAAACTGATGATGCCTCCAATGTTGCTGAATTGTTCTTTAGAGAGATTGTTAGACTGCATGGAATTCCTAAAACAATTGTTTCTGATCGTGATGCTAAGTTTCTTAGTCACTTTTGGTGTTCTCTTTGGAATAAATTAGGAACTAAGCTGCTGTTTAGTACTACTTGTCATCCTCAAACTGATGGGCAAACAGAGGTAGTAAATAGAACTTTGTCTGCTATGCTTAGAGCTGTTCTAGATAAAAATTTGAGACGTTGGGAAGATTGTTTACCGCATGTTGAATTTGCTTATAATCGTGCTACACATTCTGCCACTAAAATATGTCCTTTTGAGGTTGTTTATGGCTATGTTCCTAGGGCGCCTATTGATTTGTTTGCTATTGATGCTGAAGATGAACCAAATGTTGATGTTATTGCTCATATTGATCACATGAAACAATTGCATGAAGAAACACAACACAATATTGTCGTTGCTAATAAGAAGTATCAAGTTGCTGGTAGTAAAGGTAGAAAACATGTTTCTTTTGAACCTGGTGATTTGGTTTGGTTGCACATGCATAAAGATAGATTTCCTACTTTGCGTCGTTCTAAATTGATGCCTCGTGCTGCTGGTGTTTGGTGTTTCCACTAGTTTTAATGTTGTAGATTTGAGACCATATTTGGGTGAGGATGATGCGTTGCCGTCGAGGACGACTTCGCTTCAAGAAGGGGAGGATGATGAGGACATCAACGACATACGAACAACGACGATGGAAGACGGCGCACCAAACCAAGTTGTCACGCCTCCACCTCTCGCCGTCGCGCCTTCTCAAGTTATGGACCCATCTTCTGATGAGACGACGATGTCTCAAGTTATGGACCCATCTTCTGATGAGACGACGATGTACAAGGGCCCAATCACTAGAGCTCGAGCCCAGGAATTGAAGATGGTTTTGATGCTAAGGAACGACGGCCCAGGATGACGCCCCTTGAAGGCCCAAGTAGCCCAAGTCGCGCGACTACCCCTCCACCGCACGCCTCTCTACTTCAGCCGGCCCTAGATGCCGCGTTCCCCCTATTTAGTCAAGGGTTGCGCTCCTTGTAATCTTTGAGTTTTGTTTTAAGATTAGCTTAGCTATTCATCCGTCTCTCGACTTGAATTCCGAACTCCACCTTCATGCAATACATCAGATTGCTCGCCTCTAATTCTTGCTCGTTCTTCGATTGCGCGGAAGAATTGATCCTCGTGATCAGATTGATCTTGTTTACCGCAAGGTTAATATCCTCCGGAAGTTGGTTCAGCGATTGCATTGGCGCTTCGGGCTTGCTCGTTGTAGTCGGATCGTGAGAGTCGACGTCCACTGAATCGAAGTTATCTACACTCGCCGAAAGATCGGGCACTCTACACCTATAATGCGCTGCTTGGACAGGTGGACTTGAAGGAGCTGGTGAACAGCCTTTTGTATTTGGGTTGATGCTTGCGGATCTCAGCGGAGAAACTGGAGCACGTTCCCGTCTTGTGTACACCACCATGGAACTGTGCCGCTGAATGGGCAGTGTCGGTGTTAGGGAAGCTTCAGTTGGCAACACGTCTTCTGCGGGACGCCAGGAGAGTGGTGAGCAAACCAGTAGGTTCGTGTTCTAAGCCAGAGTGCAAACTGGCATCCCATCAGCTGATGTAGCCGCTTGTCCATCTTCTGTAACATGCACTGAGGATGCTTGATCTGGGGTACATTCTGAAGCTGCACCAGAGGGGTCTGGCACGTCTTGTTCTGTGGGGCTCTCAAAACTTGTACCAGGAGGTTTTGTTACCAAGCAGTTAGTCAACAGAAACTCCCACTCGTGTTGATTCCGGGCGCCAGCAGAAACATCGAACCGTGTCAGGGTCGGTGACACCACTGAAGAGTTATCTTCCTGATTCAAACTGAGCATTGAAGCCGCCACCGCCTCAGGAGCAGGGGACACCCACGCTCTCTCGGGTGGCCTCGTTTCCCCGACCAGTGACGCCTCGCCCATTGGAGCTAAGCCAACGGATGTGCCCGCCATTAAGGATTTGTCGGCAGCACTGCCTTTGATGCAGGCAGCCGCTGGTATAGCTGCTTGCTGCGTGGGCTCACCGTCGCCGGCGACGTTCACTGCAGCCAGTAGTGTTGATGCTCGCGGGCTGGCGCCAGGACTGTCACCCTCGACAACGGCAGCCTCCTGCTGCTCGTCGGAGAGGACAATCGCTAGCTCTTGGGCGACATCGCATGCATTGGTACTTACAGTCTCGACAACAACTGCCTCCTGCCGCTCGTTGGAGACATCAGTTCCGTCACCTGTGTTCTCCTCTTCCGTACGTAGGGACGGGGAATCCTCTGCATGGACGGAATCTTTAGAATGTGTCCACCTTCTCGACACTGGCAGCCTCCTGGTGCACAGCGGAGACGACGGGGAGTTCTTGCTGGTTTGTTACCGTCGAGCCCCCCCCCCCCCCCCCCCCCCCCCCCGTAGGGGTAGAATTCATCGCCCAGGCCTGTTGCCTCGACGACCACAGCCTCCTGCTGTGCAGCAGAGGCGACAGGGCCCAACCGTTGTGTCCCGTTGGGGTCTTCAGTCCTAGGCGAGTGAGGGACGGGTGGAGGCTCCCGTCTGGCGTGCCGACGTTGGTTATCGCCCGGGCCATCGCCATCCGATGGCGGGCTGCCGCCACCCACACCAGGTTGGGGAACCGGTGACACTGAGAACGAAACCGGATAGACCTGGCTTGCCTGGCGGGGACTCAATGAAGCCTGTAGATGGTTCGACCACGTGGAGTTCGCGCGTGGTCAGAATGGACTCCAGGTTGAAGCACCACGCTGTCAAGCGAAAGACGGAGAAATCTTCCCGATTC
This sequence comes from Eleusine coracana subsp. coracana, assembly GCA_032690845.1. Lineage (NCBI taxonomy): Eukaryota > Viridiplantae > Streptophyta > Magnoliopsida > Poales > Poaceae > Eleusine > Eleusine coracana. Next base: position 38,632,487 of record CM064418.1, read on the forward strand.
CGGGTGGCCGGATGAAGCTGATGAGGCCAGCCGTAGGGATTGAGCAGGTTTTCTGTGGTGTTCATCTCCCAGGCATGAGCCGGGATCCCACGTAACTCAACATCCACCAGCTCGGGGAGAAAAGCCCTAGCAGCGGACGCCTGCCGAGTCCATCGTATCGTCATAGATGCAGCCGGGGGCCACCCGAAACTTGAGGCATCGTGGAGGTGACCAGCCGAGTAGCCGATTCTTCATCACCAGTGAACACAAAAAATGTGTCATCACCGGCCGTCTTGACATCGACGGAGGTAGCTTCAAAGTTGAAACGAGTTGCCAGAGTCGCCTTAATCTCATCCGGAGAGACGATCGGGTGCTCGCCGAAGACCGAAATGATCTCGACCCGCTGCATGATCGCCTCTGCCCGGGCTAGGTGGTCGGACCAGATAAGGACGCAGGGAGGACCTCGTGGTAGGACGGCGCTGATGCCGCCACGCTCCAATGAGGCCCCTCTGCTAGTGGTCGCGGCCGCACCACTGTTGCCTGAACTCCGGCGCCGCCGGCGAGGTCTACGCCGCCATCTTCGCCCTTGGATGCCATCTAGCACTGGCTCGCCAGAATCGGAGGAGCCAACACCCATGCGTTCCGCGGCGTCATCCCCACCTGCAGCACTAGCAACAGCAACGGGAGCCTCCATCACCGGGGAGGTGGAAGGGTCAACCGCCGGTGCTGGTGGCAGGGTGATGCGCTTCCACACCTAATGAGCGCGTGGGGGGCGACGCATTTGGACTTCCTTAGGAGGGGCCTTGCTTGGGTAGAAATAGGAGCGGTGCCCTAGCTCCTTGCACTTGAAGCATCTGGGCCAAGACCTCCACGCGGCGGCGCGGTGGTTACCTGAGAAGCAATTGAAACAAAGGCCTCTCAGGTCAACCAGAACAGGCCTACGCGGGTGCTGTGGCAGTCGCCTCCGCTTGTAAGCCGAGCGTGAACGCACCATCTACCATCCTTCTGCATACGGACCATCTCGAGCCTGACGAGGGACGTGAACCATCGATCGAAGGAGGATACGGGGTGGCGGCTTCTCCACTAGCTCGAGAACAGGTGATGGGGCTGCCGAGGTAGCAGGCGCTACCATGATGTCCCTGTACAACCTGGGGCCAGACGCCCCCACCATCGATGAGCCGTCGCCTAAGGCCGGTCTAGAATCCGACCAGTGAGCTTCCTTAGAACATCCCGCCGTCCGAAACCGACGATCCAGAGGAGACAAGGAGGAGGAGCAAACGGGCGCCCTAGGTGAGAGAGCCGTCGCAAAGGCTGCAGGGTGGGGGATGGTGGTCGCCGGATCCGCGGTGGATTCCGGCGAGGGGCTGGAAGGGGAGGGGGCGCCCGGGGGAGGGGGAGGGGAGACGAGGAGACCCATCTTTTCTTCTCTTCTCTTTGGCTGTGCTCCTGTCCAACTCAAATGTAACATAACGTGACTTCTAATTGTACACTTGCAAGCTACGCATAGGAAAAGTTGATTGCCAATTCAAACTAAAATTTTAGGGAACTCTTACCGTATACTTAGTCTTAGTTCAACGACCAAATACTACCTGATCAACAAGACATGTTGCATCAGATGGAATATGTCATACAAGCAACTGCAATTCCCGACAGGCTGATGTATCCGCACCAAGTAATCCACTGATCTCATATCTGAAGCAACTGTGCGTAGCAAATGATCTCAGATTATCAGCACGAGAGGATAGTGCATATTGATAAAATCAAATTAAAGGTGCTGATATCTTTTATTTTTGTATTAATGACCACAGTTTGTACAATGACAGGCGCCATAATCTGGCAACAAATTGTTGGAAATAACAGTAGTTTAGTGATGATATATCTAATTCCAGTAGGTACAAGTACTAGATATACTATACGTAATCTAGGCACGCAAACCATCAAGTAAGCCCCTATCTCAATTATGTTTACTATTAAATCATGAGACATAAACAAAGAACAGATGCTAATCATAATAAGTAGCAATCACCTAGGAACAACGCCTAGGTCAATCGATCTAATCATCAAAAGAGGTTAAAAGATGTCTTATAGGGAAGCGCTCCGGCGATGGTTGTAATAGAGTCTGATCCATCGATGAAGAAGTCGATGCAGATGTAGGCGATCGGTTGATGAAGCAGATGCGGATCAAATCACCAGCGAGCAGTCGCAACGACGCTTTCCAAAAACCTAATACATCCCCTACCTCGTGCAAGGACACGAAGAGACGTAGGCTTCGGAGACCTGCTCTCCCGGCACCGATGGCACGTCGGCGGCGGGATGGGGAAGACAGTAGGAAATGGCAAGAAGCGAAAATTCATTGTGTCTGTAGAGGTGACATCTCGTCATATATATACATATAGCGATAGCACACTTATGGTAATTAATTAGCAATTAAGCAGGTGCATTAATCACCATTAAGAGAGATTAATTGCTTACCGTATTTGGTCAGCGCAATTATCTCTTGCATAACAGAAAATCTGAGTAGCAAAAGGAAGCTGTGACCCCGCACACGCAAGGCTTGAATTTTGCCGGACCATTATTGGTCATTACTACGCACCCACATATATACCGCAAGAGGACGGTGTACAGTTGTAGTATTTTTTGTCTTAGAGTATTCCAAGGTATTATCGAATCACTGAGACCTTAGAGATAATTAAATAAAGTTAACAGTAAAAGATCTAATCAAGGCTACTGTCAAGTTTAGGTTGTATGAAGGGGAGACTGGCCAGCGCAAAGGTGCACCAGACAACAATTCTGTCGTTGCGCCGATCGGCGCAGGGTTGAGGCGATCAGCATAGTTGCGGATCTAAGTTGTTGAGCCGATCGACGTAGGTGTTGAGACGATCGGTGCTGTTGTGGATCTAAGTTGTTGAGCCGATCGGCGTAGGTGTTGAGCCGATCGGTTCACTAGCGAAGTTGAGCTAGAGTGCAAGTCAAGACCAAAGCTAAAGTCAAGCTAAAACTATTCGGTGAGTAGCCAGCTATCTACTAGTGAGATCGTAACCAGATAGTCTAATTAAACAGCATCATAATGGATAATTACATGGATCAATGAAAACCTATAATGAATAAGACCACCCTGCTTTCCAAGCGGCTCCCGATTTATCGTTGCCAAGAGGAAACCCTTAATCATGCGAGTATCTTACCCTACTCAACTATCCAATAGTGTTGCGCAGGTTTAGTGCTATCACCACTAAACCACACTACCGGCATCATCAAGCAACCATAATCAATACAATTTCTGAATACTATCATAATCACCATGATTAAGATAATATCAACTTACTTAGCCTAGAACTAAGCAATAAGAATATGCACATGCATGATTATAGAATCAAGATAGACAAATCACCAAAACCATCATCAACATATTCAATCATCATTGAGATACATAGAGTAAGATTCATCACCGTCGAGATGGCCTATCTTGATGGATCAACTCTTACACCAGTGGTTCTTGAAACTCAACTAGAGATCTATTCTAACGGGACAAGCCCCGGTGGCTCTAACTCATGAATCTGTTGTCCCTCTATTGCCTCCTCCTCGGTGTACTGATCGCGGCTAAGGGTTACAAGTATATATAGGGGTTCTACTCGTGAAGAACTCAGTTTTTAGCAAATAAGTCAGTTGCGCCGATCGGCGCAAGCCATGTACTCTCTGGTTTCTGCTCCGTGACGGTTCCTCTGTCTTCCACAGCTGCCATGTGGGCCTTTTTCTTCAAGATAAAGTCTTGTACCGCACGTCGAGATCTTGAAGTTCCATAAATCTTCTAAGCAAATATCTTCAAGTGTCTTGCACAGATAAACTTCCATAAACATCAGATAAACTTCCATCGGAATCGGTCTCGGTCACTTCTGTGGGCCAAAATACCCTTGCGCCGATCGGCTCATGGGCTGGCGCTGATCGGCGCACTGGGCTTCTTCAATGCTTTTCGTCGGTTCTGGACTCCTGTCTTGTCCAGCATCACTTTAATAGCCAATTTTACATGTTTCTGCAATAAAGCTCCAAAACAACGCATACACAAATATATAGGTAATATCATAGGTAAATGGCCTAAATTAGTATCAGTTATACTCTAATTAGGGTGATATTCACATATAAAAGGGGCACTTGGGAAGTGCTAACAACCATTCACGCGCATGTCGTGCGCCCGCGCCGTTCGCCCGGCCCGGCCCGGCCTAGCGAGGCGTGGTATGGCGTGGCGTGACAAGGCGAGGTGAGTGAGCGCGCGCGTGTTCTTCTTCTTCTCTCCTACTAACTCAACTAGGTGGAAACAACTAAAGTATATAAGTTGTTCTTCTCCTCCCAAGACTAGCAATATGGGACTAAAGTCCCGCACCATGTCATGCATGTGCACATAGGCCTTTGGGATTTATTGGAATTATCAATTTGGGCCATAGCCCAAACTTATAACAATGCCCCACCATATCCCAGAGGCTCATGTCGTTTTGCCTATCATACTATGGTACTATTAATATACCAGCTTTTCAGTGGAGACCAGTAAAGGTTGAACATCCACCTAGAGCTACAAGCTACACTCATCCGCAACTGTGCAATGGACTATGCCTTGAATTGACAGTTTGGTGTGAACAAGTTTCACTTGTAGCCTTGACTAGTACTTGGCTGCCAAGAGTCTACCCCACGGGTGGAGCATATAAGTCGTACTCCTCTCTTACTTCATGAGCTTATTAAAGAATTCCCAATTATTATAGACCACGAATAAGAATCAAGCTCACATAGGTGTGTTCTTGCAAGAATACTCTGTAGGACAGTATCTTGCTCATGAAAGAGCCTTAGAACACATTAAGACAAAGTCATCCTACCTTACAGATATGAGAGTATTACATCTCCAACAAAGTGGGTTAAGTATATTGATTGTACTCTCCAGTTAACTAACAACTTGTTCTTCCCAAGTCCTAATTCACGGGATCTCCGATCACATAGGTTGGGTTACCACTGTAGTATAACTCATGTGGGTCTCAATCCCATCTCCTTTGATGCATTATCTATCACAGTGCATAATTATCCCTTAGTAAAGGGATCTGCCAGGTTTTTAGCTGTTTCAATGTATTCCACAGCTATAACATCGGAGCTCCTTTGTTTCCTGACAGACTTCAATCTGCGTTTCACATGTTTGCTGGACTTCATATTATCCTGACTGCTAGTCACCTTCCTGATAACTGTTTGATTATCACAGTTCATGAGAATAGCAGGGATTGGTTTTTCAACCATCGGCAAGTCCATTAAAAGTTTTCTCAACCACTCTGCCTCAGTGGCAGATGTTTCCAAAGCAGTGAGCTCTGCCTCCATGGTTGACTTAGTCAAAATTGTTTGTTTACACGATCTCCATGAGATAACACCGCCACCAAGCATGAATAGGTATCCACTAGTGGCCTTCAGCTCATCAGCATCTGTTATCCAGTTTGAATCACTATATCCTTCAAGTACACCAGGATCCCTGAATAGTGAATTCCATAACTCATTGTGCCCTTAAGATAGCACAAGACTCCATCAATACAACGCCAATGATCCTCTCCTGGATTAGAATTAAACCGGCTCAATTTGGTAACGGTAAATGAGATGTCAGGACGGGTTGCACTAGCTAGGTACATCAGTGAGCCAACGATCTGAGAGTATTGTAGTTGATCCTTTCCTAGTCCTCTATTTTTTCGAAGTATTAGACTAGGATCATACGGGGTTTGAGAGGGTATGCTTTCTAAGTAGCCGAAATGACTCAACACCTTCTCAACATGATGAGATTGCATAAGTGTAATCCCATCCTCACCCTTCTTAAGTTTAATATTAAGGATCACATCCGCTTCTCCCAAATCCTTCATGTCAAAATTTTGGGATAAGAATGATTTTACATCATTTATCACATCGATGCTAGTCCTAAAAATTAGTATGTCATCGACATACAAACACAATATAACTCCTTTACCCCCACCATAGTGATAGTACACGCAGGTAAGCCTCATTTACAGCAACTCGGCAGATGTTAAAGTTTTATCAAACTTCTCATGCCATTGCTTGGGTGCTTGCTTTAGGCCATACAAGAATTTAATTAACCTACACACCTTGCCCTCTTGTCCAAGTACTATAAATCCATCTGGCTGATCCATGTAGTTTTCCTCATCCAACTCTCCATTAAGGAAAGTTGTCTTCACATCCATCTGATGGACTAGAAGACCATGTGAGGCAGCCAATGATAGTAATACTCGGATGGTGGTTAATCTGGCAACGGGTGAGTAAGTATCAAAATAATCCTCGCCTTCTTTTTGCGTATATCCCTTAGCTATAAGCCTTGCCTTGTACTTTTCAATGGTACCATCAGGCCTGAGCTTTTTCTTGAATACCCACTTGCAACCAACTGGTTTGTAGCCGATTGGTCGATCAGTTACTTCCCATGTTCCATTGGAGATGATGGAGTCCATCTCACTATGAACTGCATCCTTCCAGTATTCTACATCATGCAATGCATACGTCTCCGAGATGGATGTGGGAGTATCATCAACAAGGTACACAGTGAAGTCATCACCAAAGGATTTTGCAACAATTTGTCTCTTGCTCCTTCGAGGAGCTACTTCACTATCATCCTCGTCGCTCTCATGTGGATGTTCAAGTAGAGTTGAAGGTTCTAGAGTTAAATCAGTAGAAGAACTAGGTATAGAGTATGCATCTTTCATAGGAAAAATATTCTCAAAGAAAGTTACATCACGAGACTCGAAAAGTGAATCAACTAAGACATCAGGCGCTTCAGACCTTATCACCAAAAATTTATATGTTGTGCTGTGGTACGCATATCCTAGAAAAACACAATCAACCGTCTTAGGTCCAAGTTTGCGTTTCTTATTTATTGGCATGCTAACTATGGCCAAACAGCCCCATGCACGCAAATATGAAAGTAAGGGTTTTCTTCCTTTCCATCCTTCATACGGAGTGATATCACTATTCTTAATGGGAACTCTATTCAGAACGTGACATGCTATCAAAATAGCTCCCCCCACCATGCTTTAGGTAAACCGGATGTTCCTAACATGGCATTCACCAAGTCCATCAATGTCTGCTTCTTCCTTTCAACAACACCATTAGATTGTGGTGAGTAGGGAGGTATTCGTTCATGAATAATTCCATTCTCCATACAGAAAAGATCAAACTCATTAGAAAAATACTCTCCTCCATGATCAGACCTAATATGTTTTATTTTTATTTCTAGTTGATTTTCTACCTCAGCCTTGTAGGTCTTAAAACATTCAAATGCCTCATCCTTAGTTTTTAGTAGAAACACATAACAGTACCTACTTGCATCATTGATAAGTATATTTTCCCTCCTTTTGTCAACACACCATTCATCTCACATAGATCAGAATGTACGAATTCTAATAGTGTCGAGTTTCTCTCGTCTATAGCTTTGTGAGGCTTACGAGGTTGCTTTGCTTGCACACAAGCTTGATACTTATAACCTTTGACAACAGAGAACTTAGGAATTAAACTCATACTGGATAGTCGATTCATACAACCAAAATTTATGTGACACAAACGAGAATGTCAAATATTAGCCTCAGAATTGTTTGAATCACATGCATGGTTCACAACCTTGTTACAAAAATCAGAAAGGGAGAAGCGGAACAAGCCTCCGCTATCATAGCCTTTGCCAATGAATTGGCCGAACCTCAAAATGACTTCTTTATTTGACTCAAATACCAGCATGAATCCATCTCGACAGAGGAGGGATCCACTAACGAGGTTCTTGTTTATTGAGGGGGCATGGTGCACGTTCTTCAGCAACACGATCTTTCCCAAAGTGAACTTCAGATTGATCGAACCAACACCAAGAACCTCGTGACGGATGAACCTCGTGCGACCTGGTAAGAAGAAAACATGGAAATATCAGCACAAACATGAATATTGGCTCCTGTATCTATCCACCAATCATTAGATTGATATACAGAAAATATACTAGGTAGATTACCATACCCAGATGCTCCACCGGAGTCACCAATAGTCACGTTGGCAGCCTTCTACCCTTGCTGGATTTTCTTGCCTTTGCGGTTGCGACACTTCTTCGCAAAATGCCCATTTTCGCCACACACAAAGCAGACAATCTCATCATGTTCATCTTCTTCTTATTGAATTGAGTAGTCTGAATAGCGTTTCCTTTTCCCTTCTGGTTCTTCTTTCCAGCGTGCTGCATCACATTGGCGCTGGACTGACCTTCGGGTGCTCTCGGAGGCACATCTTTTGCCCGAGCCTTCTCTTCAACATCAATACCCGCCAACAAATCCTCGACGAAGATGTTTTGTCTTTTATGTTTTAGAGATGTGGCATAGCTCCTCCAAGACGAAGGTAATTTGGCAATAATGCCCCCAGCCACAAACTTGTCAAGCAATTTGCAACCAAGCTGATCGAACTCCCTTACAATGAGTTGAAGTTCATGGGTCTGCTCGACTACAGAATGGTTATCAGCCATTCTGAAGTCGTGGTACTGCTCCATGACATACAACTCACGTCCAGCATCCGAAGCCGAGAACTTGTGTTCAAGTGCTTCCCAAAGTTCAGCAGCACTCTTGATGTGCATATACACATCGCACAGCTGGTCAGGGAGAACGCTAAGGATGCATCTGATGAAAATTGTCATGGCCGCAGAGAACTCCTGCATCTCTTTCTCAGAGCCGAGAGGTAATGCGGGAGGGTTCCACACGATCCAAAACACGCCCATAGCCGAGAGTCACAACTGGACTCATGTCTGCCATCTCTTGAAGTTCACTCTAAACGCCTATCAGGTTTTTGGATTGTTAGAAATAACAGTAGTTTAGTGATGATATATCTAATTCTAGTAGGTACAAGTACTAGATATACTACACGTAATCTAGGCATGCAAACCATCAAGTAAGCCCCTATCTCAATTACATGTACTATTAAATTATGAGACATAAATGAAGAACTGATGCTAATCATAACAAGTAGCAACCACCTAGGAACAACGCCTAGATCAGTCGATCTAATCATCAAAAGAGGTTAAAAGATGTCTTACAGGGAAGCGCTCTGGTGATGGTTGTAGCAGAGTCTGATTCATCGATGAAGAAGGCGATGCAAATATAGGCGATCGGTTGATGAAGAAGATGCGATTCAAATCACCAGCGAGCAGTCGTGATGGCACTTCCCAAAAACCTGATACGTCCCCTACCTCGTTCAAGGACACGAAGAGACGTAGACTTCGGAGACCTGCTCTCCTGGTACCGATGGCACGTCGGCGGTGGGATGGGGAAGACAATGCGGCAGCACAGTAGGGAATGGCGAGAGATGAAAATTCGTTGTGTCTGTAGAGGCGACGTCTCACCATATATATACACACAACGATAGCACATTTATGGTAATTAATCAACAATTAAGCAGGTGCATTAATTGTTTCTTTTTGTAGTTTCTTTTGAATTTGATGTATTGTTTCTACAATGGATCTTCTGTAGGTACACTAACGCCGTTAGTATAACATATAGCATGACTTATGTGTTGAGTGCGGGTCGTCACCAAATATCCGTGCCGCTAAGCCTCGGCAAGTTAGGTGTTGTGTTGTGAGGAACGATAGGTTAATAAAATGAAGGTTTTGCATCATGCATCCCATTATAACTAAACTAAAATTAGGTTCTCTCCTTACTCACCAACCTCTGAAAAAAAATTCTAAACATGATAAGCATAAAATTCTGAATAACAAGGTTAACAAGAATCTGTCCTGTTTTTAGCTGCCAACTTCAAAAATTCATAACTAAAGTTATACTTCGGATTTTTATGTGTTTCAACCCAATCTGGAAAGTCCTAGAAGTCTATTTTCATCTCCAATAGGTTTCACCATTTTTCCAGTTTTCCTCTGTCCAGTAGAGACAAAACATTAAGCCTCTGTCAATCTGAAACAAAATCCATTTTAAAACCCATTGCCGTATTATTGCCCCTTGAGGCTGGAAAATGTGCACTAAAACTTTGTTTCTGTATTTCATAGCACTTATATGAAATGCATTGTTACTCATGGAACACTGTACTCACCATTGGGTTTATGTTCCAGATGGGTGACCACGGTTTTGAGGAGCTTTCACACGATGGGTGGCGCTACACCACCGGTCTCCACCACCGTGGCTTTCCTACACTTTTGTGGGGTCTCCTATGCTTGCTGGGCTACAATGAGCCGCCCTCCTACAAGGGCCGCGAGATCCGTCATCACGGTGTGACTCTTGCTGAGGTGCACATCAGCGTGCCCACACACCCGCGCAACCTTGACATGGCGGGTATGGAGAGCACGGCGACTTGTGGGAGCCTCCGTGAGAGCTTGGAGAGAGTCGCCCACAGGGCTCTCACCCACTTCTACGGGCGCCACACAACAGCGCTCTCTGGGACCCCGTTTGAGATGATCCTCATCTGGCACCAGGCCAACCCGGTCTGGCAGAGGTGCGTGAGGCGCATTGGACGCGACGACTACCCGACGTACCACGCAGGGTACCACCATGTGTCCTACTACTCTGAGTACCTCCTCAACTTGGATGAGGAGGCTAGCAGCCATAGTAGGATCATACTGGCTGAGGCCGAGCAGGTCTAGGTTCAGAGGAATGATCTGCAGACACAGGTTGACGCACAACAGAGAGAGATTCAGCGACTGACCGCTGCTCTTGAGGCGAGTGAGACTCGTGTTACTGAGGTGACTGGACAGCGCGACACCTTCATGCAGGAGGTTGACAGACATGGCATGATTATGCAGCAGCGCGCCAACCACAACGAGCACCTACAGCATCAGTTGACGGCTGCACAACACGAGATGGAGCTTATGGGAGAGGATTTAGAGACCCTGGATCAGGAGAACCAGGGCCTGCAGCAGCAGCTTGAGGCTGCCCTTGCACCACCGGCAGCACCAGAGGAGGAGGACCCGCAGGAGGATATGGACGAGGAGTCCGACGTAGACTATGAGGCACCAACTCGAGGCAGGACCTAGGAGGATAGTGGTAGACTAGATTAGTCTCGGTAGTCAGGATCAGTTGGGTAGGTAACTTTGTCGAACCACGCGAGATTATTGTATTTTGAGGTTGATGCATGAGATGCTTTTGTAACTCGAGGTGCACATATTCCGAGTCATGTATTGAAACTATGGTGATTTGCGCTATGCATTGGTTGTATCCTTAGTAGCTATTGTTGTGCAACAAAGTTTAATCATGCTCATTGACTCAATCAAAGTACTTTCCTTGTAGATGGCTGAAAACAAAGAACAACCACCACAAGGTTGCGAAATTACTGATGGCCTGGAGTTCATAGGGATGATTCACCTGTTTTGGAGAGTTCTCTAGAGATTCGGATATTCCATTCCTCCCACCTATGCTAGCAAGGAATTCTAGGAGCATGGAGTCCCCTCTTGTGTCATCCATGTGGAAGTTCCTGCCAATTACTTAGTCATCCCCGCATGGGAATCTTGGACCCTTAGCGTCATCGGGACAGATCTACCTTCCACCTGGAATGTAGCTACATTCAAGGCACTTACTCGATTCTATGAAGACCACAAGCATGATGTTACTAGAACACCCGTCGCCTTGCTACCCATTAATGATGTGACAGACTTCGAGTGGATGAGGCGTGTGGATTTCATCTTTGACCCAAACCATCGCCACCATGATCCTATGCTGCCCATAATAGAGTATTATGGTTTGTCCACTTTTGCTTTATGCACAAATTTGTGCCGGCGTTTGGATGTGTTCCATTCTGCACTTTGACTTTCTGAGGTCAAAAAACAAGCTAAGGATGAAGATATTACAGAACTGAACCAGCAAATCCAAGCCAAGAATGAAGAGATGGATGCAATTCTAGAAGAACGTGACTAAGCCTTGCAGGATGCAGCAGATTTTGAGCATGACATGATTGAGGCTCAAGATGACTTGAACACATTCAAGGCTGCCCATCTTCCTATTGAAGGAAATTAGAATGAGATCTTCATAGAGTATGGAGAACAAGACGATGTGGAGATGGCACCTGCGGGTGTTGATGTCGAGGAAATGATGGATCTAGAGGAACCAGGAGAGCCTATGGAACAGGAGGAACCAGAAGAGCCGGAAGACTTAGGCCAGGAGTAGATGATTCGCTACCCCTGTGTATGGTCATGTAGCATATGTATCCCTAGTTCGGTGTAGGAGCTTGAATCTTGCATAATGTATCCGCAATACCGTAACTAGGCGTCGACACATATATGTAAGGAACCGTGTGATGATGTCCTTTAACAACCAGGTAGACTGAATTGAATCAATGGAGATGGTTGTCATTTCTGAGATTTTACCGTGCCTCTTGCAAATTTATATTCTTGTGCATGTGATTTTATGAAATATTATGAGAAATAACTAATGTGCAACCGTATAAATTGCAGCATGGTGTGTACTCGGAATCAGGAAGATCCTGAGAGCTCTTAGCAAGGAGCAAATGTTGAGTCTTCATTAGCTGAAGTCCTGGCCGCTGCACTCAACAGGCAGTAGAATGACTCTGAGCTACTCTGTCAGCTGGTCGACATCACGACCCATCTGGCTGGACGTGGAGATAACCACAACAACCGCAACAACCAGCCCCGTCAGAGCACTTACTCAGATTTCTTAGGTACCCACCCAGCAACCTTCGAGCATGCTAGAGAGCCGCTAGACGCCGACCACTGGTTACATCAGACCGAGTCTAAATTTGGTCTGCTGGAATGCACTGAGCACCAGAAGGTGCTATTCACCGCCCAACAACTCCATGGCTCTGCTAGTGTCTGGTGGGCCAACTATGAAGCTTCTCTGCCCGCTGGACGCCACGTTGAGTGGAATGACTTCCAAGCTACTTTCCGTGCTCATTTCATCCCCGCTGGCCTCATGTAGAGAAAGTTCCAGGAATTCATGGATCTAAAACAAGGAGGGAGGAATGTCCTCCATATTCTGAAGCTTTCAATCACCTAGCTCAGTATGCCATTGAGTATGTTAATACTGAGGAAAAGAAGAGGTACACATTCCTGAGTGGGATGAATGCCACGCTTAAGGAACGTCTGACTTGGCAGACGACTGGCCCATACAACGATCTGGTCAATGCTGCCATTATCCAGGAAGGTGCTATGCGCCAAGTTGAAGAAGAAGACCACAAGAGAAAGGCCCCTGCTACTGCCTCTGCTGCCCCACAGGTGAAGCATCGCCTGATTTATACTTCACCCACCGGACAACGTTTCCGGGCAGCACCGCAGCAACAGCTTCAGCGGCGGTTTGGCCCAAACTACTCAAGATCATCACAGTAGCAGAACTTCCCACCTTGTGCACCGTACCAATAGCAGAACAACCCGTACCATGCATCGTATCATCAACAAGGGAACCCGAGTGCTCGTGCCCCACTGCCTGCTGATCGTGGAGGCAACTACCCTTGCTACAATTATGGTCATACCAACCACTTTGCAAAGAACTGCACTACACCAAGGTGCAACAACAACAACCAGCGTCAGAACCAGAGCGGGAATGTGAATGCACCGTCACGTGGTGCCCAAGTGAACTACACTAATGCGGAAGATATCCCTCAGGGCGAACCCGTGCTGACCGGTACGCTCTCGCTCTATCACCAGTCTGTCCTTGCACTTTTTGATTCTGGTGCTACGCATAATTTCATTAGCCAAGCATGTGTGCAAAAACTTAATCTTCAACCCCAGACTATAGAAAGATGCTAAACAATTCATTCCCCGCTAGGCAAATTAGTGCCAATCAAATAGTATGCAAAGCTCCTCTAGAAATAAACAAGAAAATCTACCCCACAGATTTTATCATGCTTAGCCACCAAGTAATTGATTTGATTTTGGGTATGTCTGGATGAAAACCCATAGAGCCATGCTAGACATCGAGCCCCGTATCGTTCACATCAACTCCCCTTTGCATGGAAAAGACACATTTTCTCTAAACATCAATTCATCGAAAGCCTTGATAGTCCATCACTTGGAAGGGCAATCGCTCGAGAACATCCCCGTTGTTTGTGAGTATCTAGACATATTTCCCGAGGATATCTCTGGCCTACCACGTGACCGTGAAGTGGAATTTAAGATAGAGCTACAGCCAGGAACTTCCCCGATATCTCGTCGACCTTATAAGATGGCCCTGAATGAGTTGGCCGAATTGAAAAAGCAATTGAATGAGTTATTGGAAAAGGGATTCATTCGCCCAAGCACTTCACCTTGGGGCTGCCCTGCTATTTTTGTGAAGAAGAAGAACAAATCTTTGCGTCTCGTCGTTGATTATCGACCTCTCAACGAAGTTACCATCAAGAATAAATACCCGTTACCATGAATTGATATCCTTTTTGATCAATTAGTTGGTGCTAAGGTATTCTAAAAAATTGATCTCCGTTCGGGTTATCATCAAATCAAAATCAGAGCAGAAGATATTCCGAAGACCGCCTTTTCTACTAGATACGGATTATTCGAGTATTTAGTAATGTCAGTCGGATTGACAAACGCTCCAGCTCATTTCATGTATCTCATGAATTTGGTATTCATGCCAGAGTTGGATAAATTTCTGGTAGTATTCATTGATGAGATCCTCGTCTATTCTAAGTCCAAGGAAGAGTATGCTGAACATCTTCGCATTGTTCCTTAACATTTACGAGATCACAAGTTGTACGCAAAATTCAGCAAGTGTGAATTTTGGTTGGACCGTGTGCCATTCCTTGGTCACATAGTCTCTGTAGAAGGAATCTCGGTAGACCCTAGAAAGGTTCAAGATGTGCTAGATTGGAAGCCACCAAAGACAGTTCACCAAGTACGCAGTTTCCTCGGGCTAGCCGGATATTATCATAGGTTCGTACCAAATTTTTCTCGGCTGACCAAACCCATCACGGAGCTGCGGAAAAAGGAGAAAAAGTTTGATTGGAACAACAATTGTGAAGAAGCATTTCAAGCATTGAAGAAATTATTGACAACTGCCCCAGTACTGGCTCAGCCCGACATCACCAAGCCATTCGACATATATTGTGATGCGTCTGGGACAGGACTTGGATGTGTACTCATGCAAGAAGGTCGTGTCATAGCCTATGCATCTCGACAGCTAAGGAAGCATGAAGAGCACTATCCAACTCATGATTGGGAGCTAGCTGCAGTTGTACTTGCACTGAAAATATGGAGGCATTATTTGCTCAGCAACTTAGTGCACATCTACACAGACCATAAGAGCTTGAAATATATCTTCACCCAGACTAATGAACATGAGACAGCGTCGGTGGCTAGAACTGATTAAGGATTATAACCTGGAGATTCATTATCATCCAGGCAAGGCTAATATAGTCGCCGATGCGTTAAGCAGAAAGGTCCACTGCAACAACTTAGAGCTGGAAGTTTAGGACAGAAATGACCACGAAACTAATTCAGAACCCAGCCTTCACATTTTACCTGCTGTAGTGATTAGCAACCTAAGTGTGCAATCTACTATTCATGAAGAAATCATTGCTGCACAGAAAGATGATGTTGGTATGAATCATATCTGTCAAAACATTGAAGGTGGTAAAGCAAAATGCTTTACCCAAGACTCGGACGGTACTCTATGGTTCAATAACTGTTTAGTAGTACCAAAAGACTTTGAACTTCGACGGAAAATCTTGGATGAAGCGCATCACTCCAAGTACTCCATCCATCCGGGTAGTAATAAAATGTACCAAGACTTGAAGAAAAATTTCTGGTGGACAAGGATGAAGCGAGAAGTTGCTCGATATGTCGCAGAATGCGATACTTGTCAGAGAGTTAAGGCTGATCACTTGAAACAAGCCGGATTACTTCAACCATTGAGTATTCCGTGTGGAAATGGGAAGACATCAGCATGGATTTTATTGTTGGTCTCCCTCTCACCTCTCGGAAGCATGATTCGATTTAGTTCGTTGTGGACCGACTCACAAAATCTGCCCACTTCCTACCAATCAATAACACCTACAAGATAAAGCAATATGCAGAGCTATACATAGCAAGAATTCTATGTCTTCATGGAGTACCCAAGACCATTGTTACAGATCGAGGCTCGTAGTTTGTCGCTCGTTTTTTGGGAACAACTGCATGCATCACTGGGTACCAAGCTGATTCGGAGTTCCGCTTACCATGCCACCACTGACGGACAAACAGAGTGTGTCAACCAGATTTTGGAAGATATGCTTAGAGCATGTGTTTTAACACATGGTGGTAATTGGGATGAGTATTTGCCTTATGTGGAATTCTCATACAACAATAGTTACCATGAGAGTTTAAAAATATCGCCATTAGAGGCACTTTATGGTCGCGGTTGTAGAACACCACTAAATTGGTCTGAATCTGGAGAGAGGGTAACCTTTGGTCCCGACCTTGTCAAGGATGCTAAAGAAAAGGTTCGTATCATTCAAGCCAATCTTAAAGCTGCTAAATGCTGATAAGAGAAGTATGCAAACAGACGACGTAGGCCACTGTACTTCAACAAGGGTGGTTACATCTATCTTAGGGTGTCGCCTATGAAGGGTATCCAACGGTTTGGAGTCAAAGGAAAGTTAGCTCCCCATTATATTGGACCATTCTAAATTCTGGAGCGATGTGGAAACGTGACCTATAAGCTAGAGTTACCCGCTAATCTATACGGAGTTCGTCACACCTTCCATGTCTCTCAGCTTAAGCAATGTCTCAAGCCACCCATCGACAAGGTTTTGGAAGAATATGACCAACTCCAACCCGATCTCACATACTTCGAACAACCCATAAGGATCCTCGACGAGAAAGAGCGCACAACCCGTAATAGGACCCTCAAATTCTACAAAGTTCAATGGAGTAACCACTCAGAGGATGAGTCTACTTGGGAATCTAAAGAATTTCTAAGTACTCACTATCTGAAGTTTTGGTCATCATACACGGGTATGTTTTGACCACCGCACTTCCCTCTAGTTTACCTTGTTCATAATCTCGGGATGAGATTTCTTTAAGGAGGGAGGGCTGTGACACCCCAGGTATCTCACCTTAATTTAACAAATATGAGGAGCACTAATCATGGTTAATATAGCATAAAATGATAGAGCCTATCTATTGATTTAATCCTAGGCAAATAAATACCCTGCAACCAAGTTATTGAAGCAATTTAAAAATTTCAATTCAACTCATGCCAAATAATTTCATCATCAATTTGGTAATAATAAAATAGAATATTATGAATTTATTGGGCATTTTATCTGCTTGGCAAAACCCTTAATTAATTAATTAATTCTTAAGTAACTAATTAATGTACTTAATAAATTCTAAAAATATGTTTATGAAAATTCCAAATAAAATTTACCAGTGTGTTCTCCAACATTTATATAGTTAGTCCACCAAATTTCATCATTTTTGGAAATGCCTAACTATTTTATTTTGAATTACTAAGAACCAGCTTTGACCAGGGACCTATATGTAAGAAATCAAATTCCAGAAGGGGTGTAGCATAAAATCTCTCCTTCTTCTTCCTCACTGGCGCAGAGCCGATTCCGGTAGATTTTCTGCCGATGCCGGCGCACCGCCCGGGCCGCCTTCACCCCTCCACCTCGAAACCCAGCACACGCAACAGTGCCGCCTGCCACCCCTCTGCCTCGCCTGTGTTGTCCCGTCCTGCAGCCCGCGCGCCAACGGCCTTTTCCCCCTCCCTGCATGCCATCGCCATGGCCGACCGGCTGACTTCAATTCCGACCGCTCTTCCCGCTCTCGCACTCCACTTGCTCCTCTTCCCTCTACGCAACATCGTAGCACACCGCGAGCCTCACACGCATCACCATAACTTCGACCGCTGCTCCCTGCTCTCTCATTTTCTTCCCCCGGCCCTCTGCTCAATCGCCATTCCCATTCCAAAACTCGAGCTCGACTGTCACTGCTCCTCTGCTTCCTGAGCCCAGCCGAGAGCACTCACGCAACCGTCCACTTCCCCTCTAGCTCCCCAGGCCGTTCGTTCGGCAACTCCCTTCGTGAGCATCAAGCAATCAGAGAAAATCTCCATCTTCTTCCCCGAAAGAACAGCTCTAACCTCGCCGTGAAATTCGTCGGCTCTGATTCGTCTTGCTTTCCCCTTTCTTCTTGCTCGCTTGCGCAACCCCCAGACGACCTCGCCTAACCTTCTTCTCCTTGTTGTTGCGCACAAAGTCGTCGGTAGTTCGCGTTTCACCGACCGCCTCGCCGACGAGCACTACCCCCCGCTCCTCCCCGAAGCACACCGACTTGATGCCGAGCCTCTCCGAGTCACGGTGAAGTTGTAGGAGCAAACCTCGACTAATTTCCCGCTCTGGAGGCGAAGCGCGACCTTGCCAAAGACCACCTCTCCGCCGCCTCTCGCCGATGGCCACCTTCCGGTGAGCCTCCGTCCTCATAAACTCCCCTGACATGTTCGCCTCGACGTACGCATCACATTTGTAGTCCCGCTGCGAGCTTTTGCCCCGCGCAGCCACCGGTAGTGAGCCCTCCAGCCGCGCGCCGCCCCGCTCCGACAAGCCTACTGGCTGTCCTCCTGGCCCCTACGTGGCCATGACATGGCTCCAACGTGGATCCTAGGTGTCACCTACGTGGCCTCTCTTTTAAACCAGAAAATACCCAGGAAATGCCGAAAAATGCTAAAACTTCCAAAATTCATAGTAAATCGAATTCAAATCCAATGGAACTCAAACAAACTTTGTAAGGTTTCATTTTGAAGTGCTCTAATTTAGTAAAATGTCAAAACAATGTCTCTGTTAATATATTTTTATTAATTCCTTTAATTGTCCCAACACAAATTAAATCACCAGATATTCTAGGAACCAAATTTAATTCTGATTTTTGGCATGCTTAGTAAATACATAATTAGCTACCACCATAATTTTTGGTTTAGTAAAATATGAGTTATTTTAGGCTCTGGAGATTATTTAATGTGTTTGCTTAAGTTAATTCTAGAAATTATTCTGTAATTAATTGGCCCTAGCCACTTGGCACAAAAATCACTCACATGAGTCTCTATGCTCAGTAAATTACACAAGTCCAGAAACCTAAATTTACTTAATTAACTAAATTGATTTGCTCATATCATTATTTTACTTTAATAAATGCTAGTAATTAGAATAATAATATCCGGAGGCTGTCAATTGGTAAAAATGCAATTCACCTATGTCTCTGTTCATAATAAATCACTCAAGTCTAGAATCAATTGGTTACTATTTTAATTGCTTGATTGTTCTGAAAAACTATAACAAACCTAAATAAATGAATAACACACCTAAAATGATGAAATTTTAAATTGTTTCTTTGAAGCATATGGCTTCGAGAACATAATAATAAATTATTTGACACCAAACCATGATGTGCTTGCATGTATCATATCATTGCATATAACGGTGTTATGACAATACCGTTAACACCTTTGTTATCATATAGGTAACAATAACCAGGAGCCCGAAGAGGATCATAAGAAGGAGACTGAGTCTCAGGAACAAGAGATTGAAGCTGCTAACACTAGTGTCAATCCAGGCAAGCCTGGGATTTCATTCGCTATTTTATAAAGTTGCTAGTTATCAATATTACTAGTGTCTATGATTATTATTGCATTAGGTCATAGGAGTTGATTGGAACCCACCTGCATGATACCCCAATGATCTATACCACTGTCATTAGAACCTTGGTAGTATCGGTACTGTGTCGCTTCGCTTAGTCACTACTAGACGCGATAGATATCATTACTAAGAATGAACTTGACCACTAGAACGGGACTTATAAAAGAAATTTATTTTGATGTCATGACCAGGCAGGGATGATGTATGTGTAGGTTTGCAGTAATACATGGGTCTTGACTGCGGTAGCCCTGCCTATGGGCACTAGTAAACTGACGTAGCATTGACACGGCAATGAGGACGGTACCTAGTACAGTGGTCATTGACCCTTCTACTGCTGGAGTGGGTGGTTCATATCGCGAAGTACTGTTGGTAGGACGGCATGCCCACTCGCTGAGACTGGACCCGGACCGAGTTGTATTTCGTCCTTGCGAAAGGTTGCCATATATGACCTTAATTGGTGCGTATGTGTCGTGTATCTTGGGTTATCCCAGCTGGTGTAAATCAATTGCAATTATTGTCCCTCGTAGTAATGAGTACCACTTGGTCACTGAGTCATCACGTAGTTGCACATTATACTTGGGAATTGATTATGATGCTTATCATTGATGATACTATTATTTCTCTTATGTTGTACTGACCTTATGTATTGTTTTGTTATCTTATTGTTACAACTAAAGTTACATTCTGCTCTACCCAATTAACTTGATGAATAAAACTTGATAGAAGAAATAGGTTGCTTAGTGTGAGTCTTTTCAAACAAGCCACCTATTAGAGCCATTGCATGCCTAGATGTCCGACGGGTAAGTCTTGCTGAGTAATTAGTACTCAGGCTTTGTGCCACTGTTGATTTCAGGTAATGAAGAGGTAGAGTTGCCTGAGAATGTGCTGCCCAGGGACATGCAAGTCCCTGAGGGTTGGACTGCCCACTCGGAGTCCGACTCGCCGCCGCAGTATTGATGTGTGTTGCTAGAGAGATGGTTCTTCGGGCAGGAATCATTACTATGCTATATCATTGAGCTCGTAGCTCCTTATCGTTAATCGCTTCTACTGTGTTTTCAAAAATATTATGAACTTGTAATATTCCGCTGCACTCTAATGACTTAATGATGTAATATTCAACTTAAATTCAAACCAATGTTGTATTATCAAGTGTCTGTGTTATTAGCACCGTCGGGACCTCGATCCTCCGGGAAGGGGTGCCACACTAGATGGGAGAAGATACCACTTAGGGGGACGGCGGCTGGAGGTCAACCCACAGGGGTGGGGTGGTGAGCTGTGGCCAGAAGGAAAGAAAGTCGATGATTACATGCGATCTAGCCCCGGTGATTACGTTGAACCAGTCAAAGCCCGCGATCAATGCCGTGATGGTTTGATTTGGTAGTGCGGGCGGGTAAGTTTGGTCGGGTGAAAAAAAATCAGGCAAAAAGTGGTAGATGAGGGATGCTTCCCATGTAATTTTTTGTCATGTTATACCTGACAATGGGTTTGAATTTGATTAGAGGGCTATAATTAAAAGGGGTGTGGAATTAAAGGCCTAGTTGGGTACATAAGTCGCAAGGTGTGTTTAGATGGGTTGAAGTTTAATCTTTATAGTATATAAATGACAACGTGTGTGTTGCATGTGTAGAAAACTAGTGTTGTTAATGAGACAAATAGGACTTTTCTCATCAATGAAAACCAGTTAACAGGTCGCAGTTCTCAACCAAAATCCGTTGGCCCAAACAGCTCCTAGAAACCCTTTCCCTCCCGGAAGCCCTAAATCCAGAGAAGACCGAGACCCCCCCCCCCCCCCCCCCGCCGCCACCATGAATCCCGCCAACTCCGAGAAGGCCTGCCGGAAGAAAGACAAGAAGGAAAAGAGAAAGAAGGGCAAGGGTGCCGCTGAAAAAGCCTACGTTGTTGCAGTGGCCGAGGAAGAAGCAAGCTCCAAAAAGGAGAAGAAGCAGAGAAAGGATGAGGATGCGGGGAGGAGTAGGCCGGTCCCAGGAGGAAGCCAATGGTGAGCATCACCATCGCTAGCTCCATCATCGACAACGCCCAGTCCCTCGAGCTCCCTACCCTTGTTTGTACCCCAGGAATAAAAAACCATTTGAGCCGGTGATACTGCTCCGGGTCAGTTTGGCGATAACCACGAAAACTGGAAAAACTGGTCGGCTAAGCGGCCAAAATTCAAAAATGGCACCGTTTGAATTGGAAAATGGTTAGCCGACTAGTTTTCCTGGTTAGCCGAATGGTTTCACCGGTTTTCGGTTGTAAAGTCATAGAAACCGGTTTTGAAGTAAATAGATGAAAAATGAGGTGAAAATGGTGCTAAAATGTTGATAATTTTGGCATGAAGTTTGTTAAGTATTTGTAGCAGGCATAGGCATATATTATCAATATATGGTCCATAGAACACTCATAATATTAATTTCACAAGGATTCAAATATAGTTCATACATGTCCATTTTAAAAGTACATAGGTAAATAGAACATAGTTTATGTAGTAATACAAGTCATGCAATGGCCTCCTACACTCAAGACCATGGTACCTCATTCCAATTGTAGCATGCCCGGTGCCTTATTCTAATTGTAAAATGCCTGGTTGTACTCCTCGGTAGACATTACCGCAGTACCACGTTCTCGCAACAAATCCACCTTGTATTCTTGCCAACTTAATCCCGTCCAATGTGAAGTTGTTTGCCATTGTGAAAATATCTGGTTATAAAATCTGGATCTTGCCACTTATAGACCCATGTTGGAGGCCGTTCAAGGCTTGCATCAGGAACCATGTAATGAAAGTAACCAGGCGTTGTGTCACTAGTTGGGGTAAATAAAGATTCACTTTAGTCGAGGGAGAGGTAGGATCCGTAATGATGTTGCCTAACCTTGCCTCTGCCATGATACGTAACGGTCATCCTTTGTGATTGTGGAGCGTCATGATCTTGATCTTGGGTAGAATGTGTGAAGTCTTCCTCACCTACAAATGGAAGGCTGGAGTTAGTGATTTATCTTGAAACTTAATAATTATTACAACAAGATATTTGACCTGTGAACTGAAGAGTGGACGGTGGAATCGTCCTACCACCCACGTCACCCACGTCGTCATCTGAATCAAATTTGGAGCTATTATCGTCTGACTCTTGGTACGGCAGGCTCTTTCTTGGATCTTCACTAGCAGTGGACTCATCACTGGACTGGTTGTGGATCAACAATTTTCTTCTTTTTTGGATTAGGTTTCCTTGAAATAGCTTTATATTTCTGCTTGCCTATGTGTGTATCTCTCACATGTTCCTCTACCCACTCAACAAGAGAAGTTGTGCCAATAATTCTTTGCAATTCCCTAGGATCATCTCGCTTAGTCACCAAGTGGGAAGGGAGAGGGGTGTCACTCTCAATGTGTAGTCATTCAAAGGTTACTGGTAACTGTTGCCTTCGTGTTATGGAAAACCATCATATTGCCTTTTTATATGTCTGTAAGAGCAGGTCAAACTGGGTATATGGTGATGAGAACAGTGTTCCTGTTGTAATTGGTGGAAATTAATTATTCTTTCAAAGGGAACACTTGAAGGGTGGTATTTCTGTTGACACTACCAAAACTACTGAAGGAAACTGAATATGGAGAGTATGAATAGTGAGGAGATCTGTAGTTCAATTGGATAAGAAACATTAGAAATTTGTGAAAAACATTAATATAATTCATTTTAATCTGCCCATGTAGAGTCTCAACTTCATATGTACTAGGATAGAAGGAAAAAAAAGACATTACTAGTCACAGGCCCCACCATGCTTATCTTTGTTTCCCTATGACTTACTTGTAATAAAAAGTTGAATTATGAATTATAACAGTGACTACTTGCAGCACACTTTTTAGGACTTCCTGACTATATCTCTGTGGACATGAGGGACTTGTTATACTTCATTGTACTTATCATGGTTCTACGTTCATACTCCCTCCGTTCCGAAATTGTTATTGCTATTGACTTTTTTCATTACTTTTAACCATTCGTCTTGTTCAAAATATTTGTTTAAATATGAAGTGTTATAAGTTATATTTAAATTTCATCTAATAATAAATTAAATCATGAAGAAATACATGATGTTATTTAAATTTTTTTGAATAAGACGAATGGTCAAAGATAGCGAAAAAAGTTAATGGTGATAACAATTTTGGAACGGAGGGAGTATTAGAATGTTCTATCATCACACATATTTTTGACTTGTCTAATTGGACTGATTGCTTACATGATATTGAGTTTACAATTTAGAATTTAGACAGGTGTAATTTTTTATTGACTTGTCTGATCCAATATAATGCTTACATAATATTCAATTTAGACAGGTGTAACATTGGAGGGTGATCACTCAAAGGGGACTCTTGTTGATGTTGGATTAAATAAGGTTTGTATGGTACACAATGTCATTTTTTTGTCCTCAGAACTAGTTTCCTGGGGAAAATGAGTGCCCACAACCCTGCATTAGAAAAAACATGCGGAATGCTTTTAATAAATTGATATGTACTATATAACCATTGGTTACTAGTCAACTATCATTTCCCGAAAGAACTAATATTTCTAGCATGGTTGCTACCAGTGGCAAAGCTAGGATGAAATTCCCTAGTACACAGTTTAAAAATACCCTATTGCACAGCTCAAAGTAGGGACTAATTAGCCTTAAAAATTGGTTTGGACCCTGGTGCCAGTGCACCAAGGTGTGTGAATGTGGCTTCGCCACTGGTTGCTGCAACCTTGCCATTGGCGAAACCAAAACCAAAAAATATTTCAAGCAATTGTCCTAAGTAATAATACACATAATATTGTTAAAGTAGAAAAAATTCTTGTGATCTGATCAAGAAATCATTAGTTATTGATTTTTCTATCTGTGGCTACGACTGAATTTATGATGCTGCCCTATTAAACAATGAAACTTGCTACAGGAAGTCCTAGATGCCATCGGTCCATGTAAGTATTATTTATGGGGATAGTACTATTACAATACCTTTCAAGCTTTCAACTATTCTACTTGACACTCATCTCATAATCAAAGTGGCTTTAATGCTGCAATAGCTATAGTACCATAGGGGTTGCAATACAAATAAGTATTGGGTATGTGGAAGTTGAAACAGCAGCCTAGAGAACACTGTGGTTGGTGGCATTGAAATTTTAATAATACATTTTTTCTGAAAAATAGGATTCCAAGTCCTACATAGAAAAATGGTTAGTATGTGGTGGTAAATGAACGAGCGAATATTTGTCTTTGGCCTATGCATTCAAACAGGATTAATCAGGCGAAGATAGCAGAACTGATCGGTCTGTATTGTTTTTAATGTTGGGAAGAAAAAGTATTTGCATGTTCCACTCATTTGAATTCAGTTACTCGGGCGTGGATGTTGTACATCATTTAGGTTGACCAAACTGAGCTTAGGTGAAATATACGGCAAAATAGGTTTACTTATTGTTGCGTTGTTTGTGAATTTAGCCAAAGAAGCCAAAACTAGGGAGCATAGCATCATATAAAACTTAACATTTATAGGAGTAAAATTGAAACATGATATGGAATATCTCAAAGAGAAATTCGCTCGTGGGCAGGGTACCCCGCATCACTCGTACCAGCCCCAGACGCATGGCTCATAGAGTTTGCTCCGTTAACAGTCTCTCTCTCTCTGTGTGTGTGTGTGGTGTAGTTACTCCTACGTTCAAAAACCCATCTTGGGTATGGCTTCATACCCATTTATTATTTTGAGTATGTACATATACTCAAAACAAGATTTTGGAGCGTAATTACATAAAAAATTATGAAAGAACCTCCTAGTTATAAGCATATGAGCATATATTGTATTTACTGCTATATAAAAGTGAGTATGTCCACATACTTCATAATGTATTTTTTCTCATGTGCTCATTTGAATGACCTCATACGTAAATCCGCAAAGTCATTCAAGTCCATGCACATGCAATCATGAACGCCACATCCTCAAACATACTAATCGTTTTGCCTAGGTCCAAATTTTCTTTGTGATAGCGATTTCTTTTCAAGCCATGTGGGCAGAAATTGCCATCCTGGTAACAGTTTGTAATACCTGACAGAACTCACGCTCAAGCAAACCCGATTCAACACTCATACACACAATTGGTCCAGTAACATTTTTTTGGATTATCAATCCAGGAGATCGATACAGGTTTCAGGAACTAACAAAGGGAAGAACAGAGAAGCACAGAGGGATAAGACAGGATTCAGTTACAACTCTTTTCGATGCCAATCTCTTACGCACGCAACTCCCTTAAGTAAAGAATACATGGGCCAGAGTCTGATAGGCCAGGACCAACGGCCCTCTTGACCGCGCGCCAAATCCTTCAGGCTTCACTCCCTGTTCCCGCCCTGTAGTCTGTCACGCCGTTGTCGTCGCTTGTGACAGTACACTCCTGAGATGGGCTGCTGCAGATGGAAACCTGGATTGCAACACATAGTAGTCTTCCCATGTCGCCATCTCCCTGGGTAATGAAGACCACTTGACTAACACTTGAGTTATTGCAGAATTTCCCTTCTTAGTAAGCCTGCGTTCCAGCACTTCTTCAGGTTGAACATTGGAGATATCCAATTGAGGTGGGCAAGGGAGTTCATAGAATACTGGATTGT
The DNA here is from genome assembly GCA_032690845.1 of Eleusine coracana subsp. coracana. Classification (NCBI taxonomy): domain Eukaryota; kingdom Viridiplantae; phylum Streptophyta; class Magnoliopsida; order Poales; family Poaceae; genus Eleusine; species Eleusine coracana. The sequence goes on from CM064418.1 coordinate 38,658,674, forward strand.
GGTCAGCAGTGAATTCCTTAAGCTGGGAGACATGAAACACTGGATGGATGAGGCTATTTGGAGGCAGATCCAACTTGTAAGCTGTTGCTCCAATCTTCTCCAGTATGGTATATGGACCAAAGTATTTTATAGCCAATTTAGGATAGGGTCTGTTAACAACTGAGGACTGAGCATACGGTTGTAGTTTGAGTAACACTTGTTCCCCCACTTGGAATGTTCTGTCAGTTCTATTTTTGTCAGCATACGACTTCACCTGTTTTGGGCAGAGTGCAATTTATCCTTCAAGAATTCAGACAAGAGATGTCGTTCTGCCATTGTATTGGTGGCTTCCTCACTTGTGGATGTCTGAAGATGAGGAACCACTCCAAATGAAGGTTCAGTACCACACAGAACTTTGAATGGGGAGCACTGAATTGCTATGTGGTAAGTACTATTGTACCAGAATTCAGCCATTGGTAGCCACTTAAGCCATAGTTTTGGTGATTCACTGATTGCACATCGAAGGAACATTTCAAAGAGTCTGACCGTCGGTCTGTGGGTAGTAGGGAGAGCTGAGGTTCAAGGACGTTTTCATCAACTTAAACAATTCCTGCCAGAAAGAGCTAGTAAAAATTTTGTCTCTATCCGAGATAATTGTCTTTGGCACTCCATGTAGCTTCACTATGTTATCCAAGAACAAGGATGCTATTGTTGCAGTAGTGTAGGGGTGTTTAACAGGAATGAAATGGGCATATTTTGTAAATCTGTCAACCACCACCAAAATCACTGAGTAACCATTAACTTTAGGGAGGCCCTCGATGAAGTCCATGGAAAGGTCCTGCCAAGACCCAGCAGGTATGGGTAATGGACTAAGTAGTCTTGGTGTTTTGCAGTGTTCATGTTTTGCTTGCTGAAAAACTGAGCATTGCTTGACAAAGGATTCTACAGCAGTTTTCAACCCTTGCCAGGTAAATAATTTTTTCACTCTCTGATATGTGGCTTGATGTCCAGAATGGCCTCCCATGGCTGATGAGTGAAGGGCACTGATGATCTTCATTTGTAATGCAGAATTGGCACCCACCCATATTCTGTTCTTATGCTTAATCAACCCATCACATAATGAGTAGCCCTGAGAATTAGGACTGACGATAGCTAACTCAGTAAGCATTTGTTGGGCCTTTGCATCGACCACATAAGAGTTAATAATCTCTTGTATCCAAACTGGAACCACTGCTGAAACAGCTTGTATCTCCCCTTCTTGATGCACACGGGACAGGGCGTCAGCAACCTTATTCTCAATTCCTTTTTTGTATTGAATCTTGAACTGCAGCCCAGCTAACTTAGTCATAGCTGTGCGCTGCATCTCTGTGGACAAGGTCTGGTCTTGAAGATGGCACAAGCTTTTATGGTCTGTCCTGATCAAGAAGGGTTGCTTCTGCAAATATGCTCTCCATTTATCTATGGCCATCAGCAAGGCTAGAAACTCTTTCTCGTAAGTAGACAATTTCTGGTTGGTAGTACTAAGGGCTTTACTAAAGAAGGCAATTGATGCCCTTGCTGTGACAGGACTGCTCCCACCCCATAATCACAAGCATCAGTATCTACTTCAAATGGCACGTCAAAGTTAGGCAGAGCCAAAACAGGTGTATTGGACAGAGCATTTTTTAGTGCATTGAAAGCATTTTCAGCTTCACTAGTCCACTTAAATTGCTTTTGTTTCAGAATAGCTGTCAGTGGTTTAGCCATCACTCCATAGTTTCTAACAAACTTTATGTAATAGCCAGACAAACCTAGAAAACCCCTCAAGTCAGTAAAATTCCTAGGTGTTGGCCACTGTTTCACAGCATCAGTTTTGACATTATCTGTTGCTACCCCTTGATCAGAGATAATGTGACCCAAATACTCTATCTGTTTCTGGGCAAATGCACACTTACTGAACTTGATAAAAAGCTTGTGTTGTGTAAGAGTTTGGAACACCAACTCAAGGTGTTGGACATGATCTTGTAAAGTCCTGCTGTAAATAAGAATGTCATCCATGAAGACTAAGACAAACTTCCTCATAAATGGAGCAAAAATGGAATTCATTAGACACTGAAATGTGGCAGGAGCGTTTGTCAACCCAAATGGCATTATTCTGAATTGAAAGTGGCCATGGTGAGTTTTGAAGGCTGTCTTAAATTCATCCTCAGGTGTCATTCTAATCTGATGAAATCCAGAATTCAGATCTAACTTGGTGAAGAACTGAGCACCAACAATCTCATCTAAGAACTCATCAATGATAGGCATGGGAAATCTGTTCTTGATGGTGGCAGCATTTAGTTTCCTGTAATCCACACAGAACCTCCAAGAACCATCCTTCTTCTTGACAAACAAAACTGGTGAGGCAAAAGGGCTAAGACTAGGAATTACCACCCCATTATGCAACATGGATGCCACTTGTCTTTCAATCTCACTCTTTTGATCAGGAGAGTACCTGTAGGGTCTACAATTAATGGGCACTATACCGGGCAATAATGAAATGGAGTGACCATACACCCTTGAGGGAGGTAAAGTCGTTGGTGCTTGAAATAGGTCATCATACTCATGAATGAGTGACTTGATTTCTTCTGGAATACCATTCAGCATAGTTTGTTCTTGCTTAGCTAGATCAGAAATGACAGGAGAAATCACCACAGTGGCCCACAAGTCATTACCTTTACCAGCCTTGAGTAACTCCTCCCCAGTCATTTCCTTAAGTTTAGTGATCTCGTTTGGTAGCAAACCTTGGGTCTGACTTTCTTACCCATATAATCAAATTCAATCCACTTTTTCAGCCAATCACAATTCATAGGGCTGAATTGTTCAAACCAATCAATCCCCAGAATAAGATCATAAGCTCCAATTGGGATGACCTTAGCATCCACTTTGAATGTGTGACCCTGCATCCACCATTCCAGATTTCTGACCTCCTAATCACATTGGACTATATTCCCATTAGCCATCCTTACTGTTAGTGGAGATATAGGTGAGCAACTGAATTGTGTTCTATGAAGCATTGCAGAGTTCAGAAAGGTGTGAGAACTCCCTGAATCCACTAATATCAGTAGCACCTAATTATTCAGCAATGCTGTAAGCTAAATGCACTTGCTTCTAACACTGCCATTCAAAGCACTCACTGACAGGTATGCACAGTCATAAGAAGGAAATCCAGGATAACATTCAATGGCATCCAACATATCTTCAGAAAGGATCCTCCTCCATCACCAATGTCAGAAATAATGGCAGACAGTTGAGCCGGTGAAACATCTGTTGGAAGCATAGTACACTTGAGAGCTGGGGAATATTTCTCTCCACATTTGGAACAGATATTATGAAGTCTTCGGTACTCCTTGAGTTGCTTTGCTTTCCACAATTCAGTGGGGGAGAAGTTTTGTTTCTGTTATGAACCACCCACTCCAGCAGCAGAAGGGTCAAAAACCAATGCACCTTAACCGATCCTAAATGCATGTAAATTTTAATGCTACATCGGTTTACTAGTGTCGATAAACTAGCATGTATTTGGTACTGTTCAATACTTGATTAAGGGGCCGACCACGGATGGGCCCTAGGTTCAACAAGACAGGGATAACGCAGTCAACACCCATGTGTTACTGCAAACCTACACATGCATAATTCCCTACCCGGTCATAACATCAAAAGTAAACTTCTTCCATAAAGTTCAGGTTTAGTGATTAAGTTGTATCTTAGTAACAATACCTACCAAGACTATAATTTACTAAGCATAGCAATACAGTACCGATCCTACCAAGGTTCTAATAACAGTAGCATAGGTCATATGGGTAACATGCAAGGCGGGTTTCAAGCAACTCCTATAACCTAATGCAACAATAATCATAGACACTGGTAATATTATAAACTAGCAAAGCTTTAAAAAGGCGAATGCAAACCGGGGCTTGCCTGGATCAACGCTAGTGTTAGCAACTATAGTCTCTTGCTCCTGAGAGTCAATATCCTTCTAAAAATCCTCTTCTAGCTCCTGGTTGTTGTTACCTATATGATAAAAATGTGTTAGCGGCATTGTCGTAACACCGTTATATGCAATGATATGATAGATGCATAATGCAATAGTGTTTTAATGCCAACATTCTTACCAACATGTTCTCCAAGCCATATGCTTCAGAGAGGCAATTTAGAATTTCATTAGTTTCGGTGTGTTAACCATTTAAATAAGGTTATTATACCTCCATGAATAATTAATACAACTAATATAGTAGAAGGTGTTACTGGACTTGGGTGATTTACAAGGAACAGAGACTCACATGAGTGATTTTTACATAAAATTTCATAGGCAAAATAATTATAGATTATGTACTAGAATTTTTACATAAAAGTACTAAATAATTTCTAGAGCATAAAATATTTGCTATTTTACCAAACCAATTTCTATGGTGATATAATCATCTGTTTACTAAGCATGCCAAAAATCATGATTTGATTTTGTTCCTAGAATTTCTGGTGATTTATCTGGTCTTTTGGTAATTAATTGCATAATTAAAAATACATGTACAGAGACAACTTGTTATCATTTTTTATAAAGTAAAGCAGATTATTATGAGACTAACAAAATTTGTTTGGGGTCCATTGGATTTCGGTTCATTTACTATGAGTTTTGGAAGTCTAGCATTTTTCTGACATTTTCCAGGATTTATCAATTAACAGCACGTGCCACGTCGGCAGCCACATAGGCGCCAGTAAGACTGCCAGTGGGCGCGCTGGAGCAGGGCGACGCTCGGCCGGAGCGCTCACTGCCGGGCGATTGGCGCGGAGGGAGCTCATCTCAGGAGTGCAGGAACGACGTACGTCATGGCGCTTCGATCAGAGAGGGTCGCGAGGATAGAAGCTCACTGGAGGTAGGCCGTCGTTTAGGAGCGGTGGAAGAAGAAGGTTCGGCAGTGTTGTGTTAATGGCTTTGAGAAGCAAATCATGTGTGGCTTGCTCCTATAGCTTCACGGGAGCTCGGTGATCATCGGCATGAAGTCGGCATTGGACGAGGAGGGCTAGGAGATGATGCTCATCGTGGAGGCGACTCGGTTATGGTGACACAGAGCGGCGGCCGCGGAAAAGTGGAATGCTAACGACCTTTCTTTGGGAAACAAGAGTAGAGATGGTTAGGAGTGTTCAGCAGTGAGTTGCGCACACGAGCGAAAAGGAAAGAGATGACGAGGCGCACTAGAGGCCAAAAATTTTAGCCTATAGCGGTGGGGGGTCAGCGGAGATGGTCGCCTCTAATCTTTCTTCAATTCAACTATGGTGCACGAGGATTCGGACAAGTAAGGACATGGGGAGGTAGAAGGGGTCTAGGCGTAGGGATTTTGAGGTTTAGCTTGTGAGGGGAGGTAGTGAAAAAGCAAGGCAATGAGTTTGTGCTTGAAACAGGGGAGGCAACAAAGAACAGGGGAGGAGTAGAACGGGGCAGAGGGAGGGGTTTCAAGGTCAAGGCCGAGTGGTTCCGGGGTGGGCAACAGGGTTGGCCAGTGGCCTTGCGCGTCAATTAGTGTGTTGTCAAAGCGATTGGAACGGTCGGGAGCAAGGTGGCCGAGCGGCAAGGGCAAGGTCACATTGGTGGGTAGAGCGACAAAAATTGAAAGCGGGGTGGCGTCCGCGGCTGGAGAAACGGGGAAAGAGGGAGAAGATAGGATGGGACGGGTCTAGGCACATTGTAGCATGCGGGGTCCCGAGGCTGGCGCGGTGGCGTGAGCACCGGTGGAGCTCTGCTCCCACTGCGCCAATGGAGGAAGGAGAAGAGGATCTTTCGCTGCACCTCCTGGATTCTCTGAGTCTTACAACTAGGTCCCTGGTTTTAGTTAATTACAAATAAAATAGCTAGGGGCCTTAAAAAATTATGAAACTTGGTACACATGTTATTTATGATATTCTGAACACTTTGGTGAAGTCCATTTTTCAATTTGGATTACAATTATTTTCCATTAATAATTTAAATCAGAAAGGTTTTTAGGTTTCAATTAATTATTTGAGGTAATTCCAAATATGGAAAAATGCTCATTTAATTCATAAAATTCTAATTTATCATTACCATACTGATTATGAATTTAATTGGCATATGTTATATAGAGAAATTTTAACTTGTCTCACAATCTTGTTTGCAGGGTTTTTAATTGCCTAGAATTAATTCAAATTGGGTGGGGACTCTCTTATTTTATGTTACTCTTAGCTATAATTTGTGCTGTTCATGCTTGTTAAGTAGAAATGAGACACCTGGGTATCACCTCTCTCCCTCCTTAAAGAAATCTCATCCCGAGATTAAAATAAGGCAAACTAGAGGGAAGTACGGAGGTCAAAATATACTTGCATATGACAACCAAAATTCCGGGTAATGTGTACTCAAAAGTTCTTTAGATTCCCAAGTGGATTCATCTTCCGAGTGATTATTCCATTGAACTTTATAGAATTTGGTTGTTCTTTCATGGGTTGTGCGTTCTTTCTCATCGATGATCTTTATCGGTTGTTCAGAGTATGTGAGGTATGGTTGAAGTTGGTCATAGTCCTCCACGATGTTATCAATCGATGGCTTAAGACACCGTTTCAGTTGTTAGACATGAAAGGTGTTATGAACTCCAGATAGATTAGCAGGTAACTCCAGCTTGTAGGCTACTTGTCCACATCTCTCCAAGATTTTGAATGGACCGATAAAACGGGGAGCTAACTTTCCTTTGACTCCAAATTGCTGGATGCCCTTCATAGGTGACACTCGGAGATAGACGTAGTCACCTTATTGAAATATAGTGGTCTACGTTGTCTGTTTGTATACTTTTCTTGACGGCATTTAGCAGCTTCGACCATAGAGTGGTACGAACTTTTTCTTCAGCATCCTTTACAAGGTCATGACCAAATGTTACTCTTTCTCCATGCTCGGAGCAGTTAAGAGGGGTCCTACAACTTCGACCATAGAGTGCTTTAAATGGTGACATTTTTACACTCTCCTGATAACTATTGTTATACGAAAATTCAGCATAAGGTAGATACTCCTCCCTATTACCACCATGTGCTAAAACACATGCTCTAAGCATATCTTTCAAAATTTGATTGACACACTCTGTTTATCCATCTGTAGTGGGATGGTAAGCGGAATTGCAAATTAAACTTGTAACCAGAGATGCATGCAGCTGTTCCCAGAAACGAGGGACAAGCTGCAAGCCATGATCTGAAATAATGGTCTTGGGTACTCCATGAAGACACAAAATACTTGCGATGTATAGCTCTGCATACTGCCATATGCTGTATCTATTGTTGACCGGCAGGAAGTGAGCAGATTTTGTGAGTCTGTCCACAATAACCCAAATCGAATCATGCTTTCGAGAAGTGAGGGGGAGGCCAGCAATAAAGTCCATGCTGGTGTCTTCCCATTTGCAGGCGGGAATACTCAATGGTTGAAGTAGTCCGGCCTGTTTTAAATGGTCAGCCTTAACTGTCTGACAAGCATCACATTATGCAACATACTTCTTGCTTCATTCTTGTCCACCAAGATTCTTTTTCAGATCTTGGTACATTTTATTACTTCTCGGACGAATCGAGTATTTGGAGTGGTGTGCTTCATCCGAGATTTTCCATCGAAGTTCAAAGTCCTTTGGTACAACTAAAAGATTATTGAACCATAGGGTACCGTCCGAGTCCTGTGTGAAACATTTTGCTTTACCATTTTTAATGTTTTGACGGATATAATTCATACCAATGTCATTCTTCTGTGCTGGAATGACTTCTTCACGGATGGTGGAATGTATACTAAGGTTGTTGACCACTAGAGCAGGCAATACGTGAAGACTGGGCTCTGAAATAATTACGTTGTTGCTGCTGTCCTGAAATTCCAGTAGCAAGTTATTGCAGTGCACCTTCCTGCTCAACGCATCGGTGACTACGTTGGCCTTGCCTAGATGATAATGAGACTCCAGGCTATAATCCTTGATTAATTCGAGCAACCAATGTTGTCTCATATTCAGATTGGTCTGAGTAAAAATGTACTTCAAGCTCTTATGATCTATGTAGATATGCACTAAATTCCCGAGTAGATAATGCCTCCAAATTTTTAGTGCAAGCACAACTATAGCTAGTTCTAAATCATGAGTTGGATAATGTTCTTCATGATTCCGCAGTTGCCAAGATGCATAGGAAATGACACGACCACATTGCATAAGCAAACATCCATATCCTGTCCTAGATGCATCTCAATACATATCAAATGGTTTAGTGATGTCCGGCTGAGCCAATACTGGGGCAGTGGTTAATAGTTCCTTCAATTTCTGAAATGCTTCTTCACATTTATCACTCCTTTCAAACTTCAAATCATTTTTTCAGTAATCTAGTGATAGGCTTGGATAACTGGGAAAAATTAGGGATAAACCTACGGTAATATCCAACTAGTCCGAGGAAACTGCAAACTTGATGAACCGTCTTTGGTGGTTTCTAATCTAGCACATCTTGAACCTTGCTGGGGTCTACCGAGATTTCTTTTGCTGAAACTATGTAGCCAAGAAACGACACACGGTCCAACCAAAATTCACACTTGCTGAATTTTGCATAGGACTTGTGATCTGGGAGACGTTGAAGAACAGTACAAAGATGTTCAACATGCTCTTCCTTGGACTTAGAGTAAATGAGGATGTCATCAATGAATACTACCACAAATTTATCTAGCTCTGGCATGAATACTGAATTCATGAGGTACATGAAATGGGCAGGAGCATTTGTTAATCCAAACGACATTACTAGATACTCGAACAATCCATATCTAGTAGAGAAGGCAGTCTTTGGTTTGTCTTTTGCTCTAATCTTTATTTGATGATAGCCCGAATGTAGGTTAATTTTTTAAAAGACCTTGACACCGACCAATTGATCAAAGAGGATATCAATTTGAGGTAGCGGGTATTTATTTTTGATTTTAACTTTGTTGAGAGGCCGATAATCAACGATCAAGACGTAGAGATTTGTCCTTCTTCTTTACAAAAATAGCAGGACAGCCCCAAGGTGAAGTGCTTGAGCAAATGAATCCTTTTTCCAGCAACTCATTCAATTGCTTTTTCAACTCAGCCAACTCACTCGGGGCCATTTTATATGGTCGGTGGGATATTGGAGAAGTTCCTGGGTGGAGCTCTATCTTAAATTCCACTTCATGGTCAGGCGGGAGGCCAGAGATATCTTTAGGGAACATGTCCGAATACTCACAAATGATAGGAATACTTTCGACTGATTGTCCTTCCAAGTGATGGACAACTAGGGCTTTCGATGAATTGGTATTTAGAGAAAGTGTGTCTTGGCCATGCAAGGGAGAGTTTATATGAACGATACGGGGCTCGATTTCTAGCATGGCTCTATGGGTTTTCTTCCAGATCATGCCTATAATCAGATCGATTTCCTGATCTTTGAGCATGATGAAATCGGTGGGGTAAATCCTTTGATTTATTTCTAGTGGAGCTTTACATAATACTTCGTTAGCAAAAATTTGTCCAGCAGGAGAGCGGACGGTGTAGCATTTATTTATGGTGGTGGTGAGGAGAATATGTTTTTGCACACAAGCTTTGCTAATGAAATTATGCATAGCACCGGAATAAAAAAGTGCAAGGATAGGCTGGTGATAGAGTGAGAGCATACCGGTCAGCACGTGTTCGCCCTAAGGGATGTCTTCAGCATTGGTGTAGTTGACTTGAGCACCACGAGACAGTGCATTCTTAGACTTGTCCTAGTTTTGATGCTGATTATAATTGTTGTTGTTGTTGTTGTTGCGCCTAGGTGCATTACAGTTCTTAGCAAAGTGGCCGGTACGACCATAGTTGTAGCACGGAAAGTTGCTTCCACGGTCAGTGGGTTGTGGGGCACGAGCATTCTAATTTCCCTGCTGCTGATATGGTGGACGATACTGATTGTTCTACTGCTGGTACGGTGCACGAGGTGGGAAGTTCTGTAGCTGCGGTGGCCTCGAGTAGCTCTGGCCAAACTGACGCTGAAGCTGCTACTGCAGTTGTGCCCGGAATCGCTGTCTGGTGGGTGAAGTATAAATCAAACAATGTTTAGCCTATGGAGCAGTAGAGGCACTAGCAGGAGCCTTCCTTTTACTGTCTTCTTCTTCAACCAAGTTAGACGTTCCTTGAGCGTGGCATTCATTGCACGCAAGAATGTGTATCTTTTCTTCTCCTCGGTGTTAACATACTCGGTAGCATACTGAGCAAGGTGGTTGAAAGCTTTAGAGTATTGGAGGACATTCCTCCCTCCTTGTTTCAGATCCATGAATTCCTGGAACTTCCTCTGCATGAGGACAACTAAAATGAAGTGAGCACGAAATGCAGTCTTGAACTCATTCCACTCAATGCGGTGTCTAGCGGGCAGTGAAGCTTCATAATTTGCCCACCAGACACTAGCAGAGCCCTGGAGTTGCTGGGCGGCGAACAACACTTTCTGGTGCTCAGAACAGTCTAGCAGACTGAATTTTGACTCAGTCTGATGCAGCTAGTGGTTGGCGTCCAGAGTCTCTCTGGCACGCTCGAAGATCGGCGGATGAGTACCCAGAAAGTATGAGTAGGTGCACTGTCGGGGCTGGTTGTTGTTGGGGTTGCCCCCATGTCCAGCCAAGTGGGATGTAATATCTACCAGCCGGTAGAGCAACTCGGAGTCGTTCTGCTGCCGGCTGAGTGTAGCAGCCAATACCTTTGCCAGCGAGGGCTGAGCATTAACTCCCTGTTGAGGGCTTTCAGGATCATCCTAATTCCGAGTACGCACCATGTTGCAATTTATATTGTTATACATCAGTCATTCTCTCAAAATTAATCCACAAGACATATGTGTAGAAAAGATATAAATTTGCATGAGGCATAAATAAAATCTAGAAGTGACAACCATCTCCATCATTTCAATTCAGATTACATGGGTTAAAATGACACTGTCTCACCAGTTCTTGCACACACGTGCCAACGCCTAGCTACGGTATTGCGGACACACTATGCAAGATTAACAATCCCTACATCCGAACTCGAGATACATATATTACATGGACACAACACATGGCATAGCAACTCATCTATTCTTGGTTTATGTCTTCCATCTCTTCTAGTTCTTCCAATTCCATGGGTTCTTCCGGGTCTTCCGGATCCATCATTTCTACATCATTATTTCCAACAGGTGCCATCTCTACATCCTCTTGTTCTCCGTACTCCAAGGTGATCTCAACCCAGTTCCCTTCAATAGGAAGGTGGGCAGCTTTGAATGCATCCAAATCATCTTGAGGCTCGATCATATCATGCTCAAAACTTTCAGTGTCCTACAAGGCTTGATCATGCTCTTCTATAATCACGTCCATTTCTTCATTCTTTGCTTGGATTTGTTGGTTCAGTTCTGCAATTTCCACATCCTTAGCTTGTTTTTCGACTTCAGAAAGTCGAAGTGCAGCATGAAACACGTCCAGTCGTTGACTCAAGTTGGTGCACAAGGCAAAAGTGGATAAGCCATAATACTCTATTATGGGCAGCACAGGATCATGGTGGCGATGGTTTGGATCAAAGATGAAGTCCACACGCCGATTCCATTCAAAATCATTCACATCATTGATGGGCAACAATGCGAGGGGTGTTCCAGCAATGTCAAGCTTGTGATCTTCACAGAACCGAGTGAGTGCCTTGAAAGCAGCAACACCCCAAGTGGAAGGCAAATCTGTCCCAGTGACGCTAATGGTCCAAGATTCTCCTGTTGGAGTAACCGAGTAGTTGGTGAGAACTGTCACATGGATAACACAAGAGGGGACTCCATGCTCCTGAAATTTCTTGCCAACGTAAGTGAGAGGGATGCCATAACCAAAGCCACGGAGAACTCTCCAAAATAGATGAGTCATCCCGGTGAACTCCATACCGTCGGTGATCTCCCAACCCGGTGGTGTTTGGTCGTTGTTTTCAGCCATGTATAAGGAAAGTACTTTGATTGAGTCAAACCTTCCTTACAGTAAAGATGCATTTCACATGAAGTGTTTTGAAATACAGAAACAAAGTTTTAGTTTACATTTTCTAGCTTCAAGGGGCAATAATACGGAAACGGGTTTTAAAACAGATTATGTCTTGACTGTACAGCAGTCAGAAAAGTGAGTATTTTGACCAGACAACAAAATATTAAGAACTGGTGCTTGGAACCATGTTACAGTAGAGTTTCATATCCTTCCATATTGTATTTGTACTCTCAAAAATTCCAAGTAGAACTAGACTTATGAATTTTACAAGTTCAGGTTGGCTGATTCTGTTTCTGGATGACAGGGTCTTGGTGTTTCGGTTCTACTGGACAGAGCAAAAATAATTATTTGGTGAGACCTACTGGAGATGAAACTAGACTTCCTAGGCTTTCCAGGTTGTGTTAATACACCTATAAATTCGAAGTACAACTCCAGTTATGGAATTTCTAAGTCCAGGGTTATGCTGAAAACAGTGAGTTGGCAGATTGTATTTGCTCTCTGTTTTGGGGTTGTTACTTTTATGATCGAAATTTAATTTAAACTCTAGGTGACAGAGGATGTTGATACCTTTCTAAAAAGTATTTATAAGCCTTATTTGGTTGAGTAAATTAATAATTATGAATTTTGGAAGTTGATAGCTAAAAATAGGACAGATTCTTGTTAACTTGACAATTGGACTTGTATTTCGAAATTTTATACCTTACATGCATAGAAAATTTATTCAGAGGATGGTGAGCAAGAAGAGATGCATGATGCATGATGCAAAATTTTTGTTTAGTTATTAGGGATGCATGATGCAAAATTTTTAATTTATTAACCTATTGTTCCTAACAACACAACACATATTTTGGCGATACTTCGCGGCACGAATATTTGGTGATGACCCGTACTCGACATATAAGTTAATATAAGTGTTGTATTAACGGCGTTAGTGTACATGTAGAAGATCCATTGTAGAAACAATACATCAAATTCAATAGAAAATACGAAAATAAGCATAGTTCTACTAGCAACGATCCATAGAAAAGGATCGCCCCGTAAGAAGTCACAAGCCAACAATGTCTCGTATCCGTCTGTGAGCACAGACACTGATATCACATGTCTCGTATCTGTCCCTGCACCGGCTGATCATCACCAGTCCTTGCAATGGCTGATCGTTGAGGAGGTCCTTCGACATGCGATACTGTTGGCCCAAAGTGGATGGCAACTCTATGGTCTTAACCCATTAAGGGGGGTTCAAGGGTACAATATATAGGTCATATAGGAATATTTCAACTAGATGCTGGAAATAAATGGGGTGCAAACAAGTGCACCAAGACACCACATAAAGACTTAATCTGTCATTCTCCCCCTTGAGTAGTAACTTGACCATTCTGATCCTTAACCGAAGCTCCTGAAACATGACCCTCCCCCGTGACTTGATAAGTAGATCAGCCAACTGATCCATGGTGTTGATGTAGCCAGCCTTGATGCTCCCCTCCAAGCAGCTCTAGTTGAAGTGGTAATTGACATGGATGTGCTTGCATCGCTTGTGGAAAACGAGGTTCTTCGCCAGGGAGAGGGCAGACTTGCTATCCACCTTGAGCTCCACTGCTTCGGCATCTCAACTAAGTAGGTCACCAAGTAGCTGAGCTAGCTAGAGACCTTGGGTCGAAGCTGAGTTGGCAACGATGTACTCTGCCTCATAACTGGGCTGGGCCACCACCTGCTATTTGATCGATGGCCAGTTGACTAGGCACTTCCGAAGGAAGAAGAGTGTCGATGCTAGCATGGTTGCTATTGCTATAGCCAATAAAGTGTACCGTGCTGGGACACCTCGGGTAATGCAGGCCGTAGTCGAGGGTGCCCGCCATGTAGTGAATGATCCTCTTGATAGCTTACAGGTGCTCCTTCATCGGTTGTTGCATGAACCGACTGAAGTATCCAACGATGAACGTCAGGTTTGGACGCGAGTGAACAAGGTACCAAAGACTCCATATAAGGCGTCGGTACTGTGTGTCGTCGACCTCCTCGGTGGTTCTAGCACGACTCAGCTTCAACCTCTCCTCCATTGAAGTATGAGGGGTTGCAGCTGATGAGACCGCCTAGCTAAACGATGTGCTTGGTGTAGGCAGTCTGTCGAAGTGTGATGTCGCTATCGTGCTGGTGTACCTTGATCCCCAAGTAGGAGAAAAGCCTAGGGTCGCTCATCTGGAAGGCTGCCTTCATCTCATCCTTGAATACCTCCACATCTGCTTCACTAGCGATAGTGATGACCAAGTTGTTGATGTAGACGCCCACCAGAAGGGCACAAGCACCTCGGCCCTGCTAGTAGGTGACCGCCTGGTGTGGAATTTGCTCGAAACCCAACGCCCTGACGGTGGTGTCTAGTTTGATATTCCTTGCCTGCGGCGCCTGCCATAGACCGTAGAGGGCATTGCACAGTCGAAGGACCTTGCGCTCTTGGCTGGGGATGGCGAATCTCAACGGCTAGTGCACGTAGACCTCCCTCAAGTCTCCGTTGAAGATGTCTTCCTTGACGTCCATGCGGTGACGGGTGCAAAGGCATCGTCGTAGTTGATCCCCTCTTGCTTGATGAAGCCACTCACCACCAGACGTGCCTTGTGCTTGATCACCTCCCTAGCCTCTTCCTTCTTGAGCTTAAAGACCCACTTAAGGGTGATGGCGCAGTGGCCGGAATGAAGATTTTCTTGCTCCCACACGTGGTTCTGCTCGACAGAGTCCATCTCCAACTTCATCGCGGCCCACTAGGGCGCATCCTCCTTCGCCTCAGTAAAGGAGCAGGGCTAGCTGTCGTCTTGCGCCAGGTGCTACTGCTCGTCCACAGTTCACTTCAATGGCTCAGGTGTGGGCTACTCTCCGAGGATGTTCTCCATTGTACGTACCACAACGGCTAGTCATCGTGGTACACATCAATTCATCATCGTTCTCGATGAGCGGCATGACAAACTCCACAGGATTGGGCTCGTCGTGAATCAAAGCTACCGGTGCCGTGCCTGGTGGCGTAGGTGTTAGTGCATGGGTATGGGGCAAAGCCTGAGGAGCTGGTGTAGGAGAGCTCGAAGAAGCCTAAGTGGCCGATGTAGAGGGACTAGGTGAAGCCAGAGCTGACGGGAGTACACTCGATAAAGTAGAGCTTCGCGCTCCCCCAACTCTCTCAAAGTGGACGTACTCAATGATGATGTCATTGGTGGTTGATAGCGTCCCGTCAGCACCGTCTTTCCCTATGTCCAACTTCATCCTTCAACGAGCACAATGTCATGTGCCACCCACACATGCTGCGTCTGAGGGTCCAAGATGTCGTAGCCCTTCACGCTGTCTATGTAGCCAACGAAGACCCCAGGCATACTCGGATCATCGAGCTTGTTGACGTGCTTGAACGCCTTAATGAACGCCAGGCAGCCGAAGACGCGAAAGTAGCCGACCATTGGCTTGTGACCATGCCAAGCCTCATATAATGTCTTGCCATCGAGAGCCTTAGTGGGTGAGCAGCGGAGGAGGTGAACTGCTTTCATCAACACCTCCCCCCAGTAGTTCGTCGGCATGCTCCTTTGCTTGAGGGCATGCACCGTGGCCACGATTGTCTGGTTGCGCCGTTCAATGACGCCATTTCTGTTGTGGGGTGTACGAAGCAGAGAAGTGGCACTGGTTCCCCTTGTTGGCATAGTACTCCGCAAGCTCGACCGCTATGAACTCGCTGCTGTTGTCCGTGCATAGCATCCATAACTTGCAGCCGCAACTTACGGCCACACCCCACAGCAGCTTCCTGGAGTGGCTGGCTTCACCAATCCGCAGAGGTTGCCGTGCACGAGGTTAAGCCTCTCCTTGGCTTGATAGCTTGCCTAGTGGGGGAAGGGAAGTTGCCGTTGCTTCGTCAGCATGTAGGTGTCACAGAGTTGCTCGAAGTGGTCGATGTGCGGCAGGTCTCGAACAATCTCCTTGGCACCGAGCTGCTTTAGGGCCTCAAAGATGAGGTGCCCAAAGCGTTTGTACCACCTCCATGCATCATCGTCCTGCCTTGCTGCAAGGCATAGTGAATGTGCCACCTCCATGTGGAGGACGTAGAGGTGGTTGCTCCCCATGTTCACCTTGGTGAGAAGATGTCTGCGGGTGTCCCAGACACATAGGAGGCCTCCCTTGACCTTCATGCACGAGCCGTTCTCATCTAGCTGTCCCAAGCTGATGATGGAGTTCCTCAACGTGGAGATGTAGTAGACACCAGTGAGCATTCGATGCTCACCGGTCTTTGCAACGAAGATGACAAAGCCGACGCCCTCAATCACCACAATAGAGGCGTCACTGAACTTGACTGAGCCTCGCATGGTGGTGTCCAGGTTGAAGAAGTACTCACGTCGACCGTTCATGTGGTGGGTGGTGCCGGTATGAGGTACCATCCATCGATCTTCTTATCGCTCGAATCCTTTCCGAGGAAGGCGTGAGCATGAGACTTGTTGAGATGGAGTAGTTCAGTAGCCACTTGCCCGCGAGTGGAGTGAAACTCGACACTCCTGTGCATGAGGAACAACACCGGCTCCTATACCTCGACGACGTGACCCTAGCTGTCGTGGCCGCCGCTACCTGCCAAGTGGCCATTCCTGCCATAGTTGTGGCAGGTGTCGTTCCGGGAAGCCTTGTTCTCACCACCACCTACATAGTCACTGCTACGTGGTGGGGCCACCTACGTGCATGCTCGAAAGACGACCCTGAATCCTCCATCTTCTTTCGATCCCCTTGTTGAGCATGCCACTACTCCTTAGTGAGAAGCAGCTTTCTGCTCAATGTCGTCAGCTCGGCAAGGAACAACTCTTTGTAGTCATGGATGACCTTGATCCGCCCTGTCACCTCCTCGATTATTAGCTCGGAGAGGTCCAACAATGTCTCAATGGAGATCCGAGAGTACTTCTTGGGGATGACGCCAAGGTACTTCTCGACAGATTTCTCCTCGGTGATGTTGTCATTGTTGTACTGCACCATCCTGCTGCATCAGGCTAGAGAGGTGGAGGCGAAGTCGTCGATGTCCTTGCCAGGCTTGAATGCTAGATGATCCCACTCCTTGCAAAGTTTCTGTAGGGTGGACTTGCGAGCGCGATCACTGCTGACTCGGGATGCAGCGATAGCATCCCAAGCCTTCTTGGCGGTCACCTTCTTCGCCAAGGTTGCAGGCAACTCCATCGAGACCACGGTGAGCAGTGTCTGTTAGTCCTCATGTTCGTTGATGTTGCCATCCTTAACCGCGACCCACATCTGTTGCACTTCCATGATAGCTCTCCACATGATGTAGTTGGTCGTGGTGAGCATCGGCCACTGCGTGCTCCCGCTAGTCTCACAGATGACGACGGGTGACTTGTGCTGACTGTGGTGGCAATGACATCGCTCTAGAGAGTATTGGCGGTTCTTAAGCCTAACAGGGAATATCTGCAAGCATACAGATGCCAACATATCTTTCACCCGGGAGTATTCCAGAGTATCGATTTCCACAGGGAATGAGTAAAGTGCCACTCCTAATCTATCAAGTCCTAGTGATGAGGGGGCAGAACAAAGTGTACTCTATAGGGAGAAGAAGTCCCCGGGCCAGGCAATCTATTGTAGTGAACCTTCTCCAAGTAACTTAGTGAGAATTCTATTTCCAAATATTTGCTTGAGGGTGAAAGGACCGAGTGACCGAGGGGGGGGGGGGAGGGTGAATTGGGAACTCGCACTATGTACCAAATTGGCCAATTACTAAAACCGAACTCTCAATCAACTCCTATAGCAATTCTAGTGGTGATCACACTAGCAAGATAAGAGCCCTATGAAAGGAACAACAACCTAGGCATACTAGTGGATCACTCAGGTCAATACAACTCCTATGCAAGCTAGTTACCAAAGATACGTGGAAGCAAACAACTAGCTAGCAAGGCGTTCTACTCAAGCAAAGCTACTAGATCAACAAGCATGAGTAGCACAATACATACTAGGGTGATCAATCAAGCCAAGCAACTCCTAGACATACTAGTGATCAAGTATGAAGGCTAAGCACTACTAGCAAGTAAAGAAGCCTATTCATGCAATTTTACAAGGTAGTCAACTAGAGCAAGATAAGCACACAAGCATGAATAGCATGGTATGAAAATGCGGAAGGTAATGCATCAAGGTAAGGAGTAGAGTAAGAGATGGCTCATGATTTTTCCCGAGGTCTCAGGAGGATGGCGTCGTCCCCTACTCCTCGTTAGACCACTCCCGCTGGAGTCCCGGTCCCTCCCGCCACCAAGTGGAGTTCTCACCCACGAGCCGGCAGTCACTCCTCGGGTGAAGATACGGTGTGCATCACCGCTGCACAAAGCACAAGCTCGCCTCTCTCAAGAACTTGCCATACTCCCCGAGCCAGCATGGGCGCTCATTATTGATGCCCCTTCCAACGATGGGCTCAAACCATGTACAAACTTGTGACGACCTTCACAACTAATCATGATAGGCTCGATAACCGACACCTAACTGGTCTAGGTCTCACCATAGATCAAGAGTAACAACCTAGATCACACCCTCAAGGACACCGTAGCCTTAGATGTGCAAGATCACTCCATGTTACTCTCACAATCACTCTCAAGATATCCAATATCCTCTTCTATTGCTCTCCTCTTTTCCTCTTGGACCTTACCAAATGCTCTCAGGTATTCCACTGGCCAAGAGTGGTCTCTAAGACCCCAGCAACGAAGTTATATAGGCTCTGAACCTCAAACTAGCCGTTGCTCCATGAAACAGCCTCTCTAGACGTACTGACCGGACAGTCTGATCACTGTCCAGACCGGACAGTCCGGTCTCAACCGGACGGCTCCTCCAGAGCCGTTGCTCTCTGTCCGCTGCTTCCTCCTGTAGTGACCGGACTGTCCGGTCACTGGACTGGACCGTCCGGTCCACTTTCTCTCTCTAGTCCATGAGCCTCCATGAAACGCACCTCTTCTGCCATCCCTGCACCTATACTGACCGAATCGTCCGGTCAGGAGACCGGACCGTCTGGTCTGTACAGACTTACCTGTTGACAAACTCTTGATTCTTCGCGCTAAGTCCCGGACAATCTCCACATAGTGAGCGTACAGTCCGGTCTCCACTGACCCATCTGTCCGGTCTCTATGTCCAGAAGCTGAAACTCGTCGTCCTCCTTTGACTTGGTTTCCCGGCTTCTCCGAACAGCTCCTTGGCTTCTCCACTGTCACCTAGTGCCTGTGATTTCACCGAGCAACCTTGCATATCACCGACTAGACATGACCTAAGAGAATGACCTAGACCCCCTTGATAGTCCGTTTTTTCCTATGGACTCAAAGCCCTAACAACTACTCAAGTGTTCTAAACACTTGCACCATAGCTTGTTCTCTGCTTTGATCCATCTCCATCAACCCTTGGACTCCATCAAGTTCACAAGCCTCCATGCTTGCGATCATTGTCATCCATCGCCAAGGACACCGTAGACAATCATCATAAGATAGAAGAGATTTCCTACACGGGCAACACTCCTGTAGGTATTAGTCACATTTTATGCTTGTCATTCATCACCAAAACAACATACCTTGGGGTGACCTCAATGGTCATGATCCTTACAATCTCCCCCTTTTTGGTGATGGATGACAACCACTACTTATGATGATCCAAAATGAACGAGCAACAAGGAACCAAAGGAAAAGAAAGGATTACCTTGGTTCTTACCTTGGAAGTAGTCTCCCCCTTGAAATATGCTAGGTATTGAGGGAGAACTACTCAATCATGTAGCGCACTTGATGTCAGTCTTGAGTTGAATTTTGTCCCCGTCTTGGTGTCGTGATTGATGTTCTTGTTGAAGTAGACACGCACCAAAGACGTAGACATTCATGTCGGTGTAGATGTACATTGTTGTTGTAGACATGCACTATCATTGTTCTTCTTTATTTTGGTGCGGACGTCCAACTTGACATGATCTTCATGTGTACTCCAAGTGAACATGCACCATTCTCCCCTTTGTCACCTCGCTTGCTTGTATCTTCATGTTCCTTCTCGCCTACTTGGTGATTGATCTTCATGTTCTTCACATGTCCTTTTCCACCTTTGTGTTGTCAATGTATACTTGGCTTTTGGATCTTCATGTTCCTTCTCCCCCTTTGTCACCTATCACCAAAAACCAAAGACAATACACAAGGGAACAAAAGAGAAAATAATAAACGACAAGAGTTAGGAAAACTCCCCCTTTCTTGGTGCTCCTTCTTGGTAACGATGGTGTTTTACCACAACTCCCCCTACACACATGACTCAACAACAAAATCTCCAAGAATGCAGAGGTTAGTAATTAGTGTGATGGAAATGTATGAGCCACTTGTCTGTGAGCCGCACGAGTAATTTAACCTCAGAGCTCGGTCGAGCATGACTCAATGGGCATGAAGCACAAAGATCACTATGTGATCATCTAGAGGGTCATGTACTTACATTGTAAATAAGCAAATCCCCCTAGAAACATGCTTGGAAGCATGTAAAGTATCACGATGCAAGAATGCATGAATGCAAAGAGTGCAAATGCAAATGCAACAAGTATACAAATGCATGATGAGATGCTAAAAGAAAGAGAGAGAACCGCTACAAACCAAAGTGCCAATGACGAGTTGTTCTCTTCTCGAGCTTACTCACAATGGACCATTCTTCAAAGCCTTGGGTTCACCATGAACCACCTTCCCAAGCTTAACCCATGTCCATTGCTATCTCAAGGAGGTCCGAAGTTGACCTACAAAGAGAAGAGAAACAAGCACAAAACAAAGACACAACGAACAAAACAAACAAGCAAAACTATACAAATGTACAAGAGACAAGCTTTAGGGTTACTCAAGTGAAGTTGGAAGGGTCGAGTACATTGAGTTCTCCCCTTAGCTTGTTGAAGGTCTTCTCAACAAGTGGCTTGGTGAAGATATCCACTAATTGTTCATGAGTACGCACATGCACCAAGTCAATGTCCTTCTTCTCCACATGATCACGAATGAAGTGGTGCTTCACTTGAATGTGTTTTGCATGACCATGATCTCCATTTTTAAGAGTCATCTTGATTGCCGCTTCACTATCACAATAGAGTGACATTTGAGTGAAGTTGAGACCATAGTCCGAGAGGGTTTGCCTCATGTAGAGAAGTTGAGCACAACATGCTCCTGCTGCCATATACTCCGCCTCAGCTGTAGATAGAGCCACCGAGTTTTGCTTCTTCGAACTCCAAGAGACAAGAGCTCTTCCAAGGAATTGACAACCTCTCGGAATGCTCTTTCTATTCACTTTGCATCCCGCAAAGTCCGAATCCAAATAGCCAAGTAGCTCAAAGCTTGTTCCTCTAGGGTACCATAACCCCATAGTAGGTGTGTACTTGAGGTATCTAAGAGTTCTCTTCACTGCCTTCAAGTGAGATTCCTTTGGATTTGCTTGATAGCGTGCACACAAGCACACACTAAACATGATGTCCGGTCTTGAAGCGGTGAGATAGAGCAAGGAGCCAATCATAGACCTATAGAGCTTAGGGTTCACGGGTTTTCCCTTCTCACCCATGTCCAAGGGTTTGCTAGTTGCCATAGGAGTGCGAAAATGCTTGCTATTTTCCATGTTGAATCTTTTGAGAAGATCCTTGGTGTACTTTTCTTGGTAGATGAAGTTCCCTTCCCTCAATTGTTTCACTTGAAAGCCAAGGAACACATGAAGTTCTCCGATCATAGACATTTGAAATTCCCTTGCCATCATTTCCCGGAACTCCTCATTGAACTTCTCATTAGTTGACCCATATATGATATCATCCACATAGATTTGACACACAAAGAGATCCTTCCCAACATGCCTTGTGAACAAGGTGCTATCAATGCTTCCAATGGTGAATCCATTCTTGAGTAGGAAGTTTCTCAAGTGTTCATACCATGCCCTTGGAGCTTCCTTGAGGCTGTAGAGAGCTTTCTTCAACTTGTACACATGTCTAGGACTCTTGGGGTCCTCAAGCCCCAGAGGTTGTTCCACATAGACTTTCTCATTGATCTCCCCATTCAAGAAGGGACTCTTCACATCCATTTGATAGAGCTTGAAACCATTGTGTGAAGCATAAGCAAGCAAGATCCAAATTGCCTCAAGACGAGCCACAGGAGCACATGTTTCTTCAAAGTCAATGCCCGCTACTTGAGAATATCCTTTTGCCACTAGGCGAGCCTTGTTCTTGACAATGGCTCCTTTCTCATCTTGTTTGTTCTTGAAGACCCACTTGGTGCCAACCACATTATGATTCTTGGGTCTTTCAACCAACTTCCAAACTTTGCACCTTTAGAAATTGTTCAATTCTTCTTGCATGGCAATGACCCACTTGTGATCATTCATTGCTTCTTCAATTGTTGTAGGCTCAATCTTGGAGACAAAAGAGAAGTTCTCAATAGCAACATTCACCTCCTCATCATCTTCATTCACATAGTTGGGCATGTATTGATTTCTCCTTGTCCTCACTCCTTGAGATGGACTCCCAATGATCAAGTCATGTGAATGATCCTTGATTATGGCTTTGGGTCTAGGATGATGTTCTTGTTGAGTTGGAGGAGATCTATGTGAGGTATCTTGGGCATCATGGATGGCTTTCTCTCTTGAAATATGAGTGTCTTGGATTCTTAGAGAGGTGGGTGAATCTCTCATAGGCTCTCTAGCTTTGGACTTGGATCTTGAATTTGATGGGGATACTTCATTTGAGGAACTTGGTGAGGTAGCTCGAGATGGTGTATGTGGAGAGACTTGTGGCTCACTTCTCACTTGGGTTTCCTCATTGTTTGGTGGATGGACTCTCAAGGAATTTTGGGAAGAGCTAGAGGGTGTGTTGGTGGTATCTTGATTTGGTTCTTGCACCTCAGAGGAAGTGGTTGCTTGAGGTGGTGGGGTAGAGGGCTCACCACTATCTTCATTGATAACCTCGTGGGGTAAAACCTCGCCCATGGGCATTTTCCTCAATGCTTCCCTCATAGGCTTATCCTCAATATGCACCTCATGAAACTCATCTCCCTTTTGAGAACCATTTGACTCATCAAATTTCACATCATAGGATTCCTCTACACATCCTATGGCTGAGTTGTAGACCCAATATGCTTTAGAAGTTCCAGAGTATCCAACAAGTATCCCTTTATCCGTCCTACTCTCAAATTTCCCGGGCTTTCTTCTCTTCTTGAGTATGTAGCAAGTGCAGCCAAACACCCGAAAATAGGAAACATTTGGTTTCTGTCCAACCAATAGCTCATATGGAGTCTTCTTCAATAGCCGGTGAAGATACACACGGTTGGAAGTGTAGCAAGCCGTGTTGATTGCCTCAGCCTAAAACCTCTCATGAGTCCCATACTCATCTAGCATAGCACGATCAAGAGTGATGAGTGTCTTGTTCTTCCTCTCCACTACTCCATTCTGCTTGGGAGTATAAGTAGCGGAGAACTCATGCTTGATCCCTTTCTTGTCACAATACTCATCCATAGTGGTGTTCTTGAACTCAATCCTATTGTCACTCCTTATCTTCACAATGTTAGCTTTGAATTCATTCTTTGCCCTTCTTGCAAACTTTCCGAAGATGTCACTAGCTTGAGATTTGTCCACAA
Source organism: Eleusine coracana subsp. coracana (assembly GCA_032690845.1). Lineage (NCBI taxonomy): Eukaryota > Viridiplantae > Streptophyta > Magnoliopsida > Poales > Poaceae > Eleusine > Eleusine coracana. The sequence goes on from CM064418.1 coordinate 38,682,209, forward strand.
GAAAGAAGGTCCAAGTGTATTTTGTGAAGTCATCAACAATCACCAAGCAATGTAGATTGCCTCCCAGGCTCTTGTAATGTGTTGGCCCAAACAAGTCCATGTGCAAGAGCTCTAGGGGTCGAGATGTAGATATGAAGGACTTGGTGGGGTGAGAAGAGGCAACTTGCTTTCCCGCCTGACAAGCACTACACAACTTGTCCTTCTCAAAGGTCACATCCTTGATTCCTTTAACTAGATTTCTCTTAACCACTTTCCTGAGCTGACTCATCCCAATATGTGCTAGTCTTCTATGCCACAACCATCCCTTGGTTGATTTTGTGAAGAGACAAGTACTTGGAGGCATGTTGCTAGATTTGAAATCCGTGACATACAAGTTTCCATGCCTCACTCCATGAAACACTAGCTCTTTCTTGGCATTCTCAATGATTGCTCCATCCTCATCAAATGTGCACTTCAATCCCATGTCACATAACTGACCAATGGATAGAAGGTTGAAGCTGAGGGTTTCCACAAGAAAGACCTTGGAGAGATAGAGGTCTTCTATAATGGCCACCTTGCCTGAGCCTCTCACTCTCCTATTTAAGTTATCCCCAAAAGTCACCTTCTCACTATCTTCGTCTTCATCAATATCGTTGAACATGGTTGACTTCCCGGTCATGTGTTGAGTGCACCCACTATCAAGAATCCAATGGGTACCTCCACTCTTGTAGTTAACCCTGGTGGTAGCCATAAGATAAGCATTAGAGGAAGAAGGGTTAGTATCCAAAGCTTTACATGATTGACTAGTACTAACCTCATAGTGTCGAACAATAAGAACATCCTCATAGATAGGGATTCTTGCAATCCCGTCCAATAGTCTCCTTCTAATGGGATAGTGCAGAGCATGATACCTCCAATGTCCATGATCATCTCCCATGTGCACATTGTCAAGGTTGATGTAGTAATGGGGAGGATCATAGAGTCCAGTGATGTGCTCAAGCACATGTCCCACTTGTGAATGGAGCACAAGTATCATCTCTAATGCTCCCTCAGTTGAGAGCTCTTGTCTCCTGTTGACTACCTCCTCAAGTAAGAAACTCCTCTCAGGAGTTGTGATTTGTTGGAGGAGCTTGTCAATCACTTCATGTGGTGCAATCCTCCGAAATCCCTTGAAAGAGTTAATCCTTCACACAAGATCATATATGCTCAATAGATTCTCACAAAGGTCAATATTAGGATTTCTCACAAATTCACCGAGTTCAAAGAGAAGATCCTGTTGGTGAGCTCGACGAAGATGCCAAAGATGATCTTGTGGTGGAGGAGGCGGAGGAGGTGGAGGCGCCGGAGCTGAAGCCGCAAGATTGATCATCTCAAATGATTGAGCGAGCATTGTTATTGGTGCTCCCCCTATGCCAATGCTTGGTCCACCCAATGTGCTTGGAGTAGTACTAGGAATGACACTTGAGGTAGAGCTTGACGAAGCACCCGATGAGTATCTTGCCCCGAAGGGGTTGTAGAGGTCGTTGCAAGGCAATCTGGTGGAGAGATCAAAGAAGTTTGAGCTCGAAGCTACTTCTTTTCCTTTGCTTGAGGATGCTTCATGGTGTGTCTTGGATGTCTTTTTCCACAGCATGCTCGCGGTGATCTCCTCATCCTTGAAGAGTAGCTCAATCATGTCCTCAACGGAGAGACCCTTCTCCATGAGAATGTCAAGAGTGATGTAGAAGAGCTTGCTACTCCGAAGCAAGAAGAGGATCTTCTCCACTATCACGATCTTGGGAAGCTCAAAAGAAGTTGCCCCAATCCTGTCCACAATACCTCGCAAGCGAATAAGAGAGTCAAGTAAGTCCTTATTATCATTAGCATGAAAAGCAAAGAACTCCTCAACAATAGAACTACTAGCATGATCAATAGGAGACTCACAAACATCATCAATGCTAGTATAGCAAGCAAGATCAAGAGACACATCATTATCAATCATCATGTTAGGCATACTAGTAGAGCAACCTATCAAGTCATTGCTAGAAGAGTCTAGGCACTCATTAGCACAAGGCACATCCACGCAATCATCACAATCGTCATACACATAATCATCGGTAAAGATATTGGCAAAGTCCACAAACTCTGCCCTGCCACGTGCACGCCCAACGGCCACCTTCCTCCCCTCTGCACGTCAACCCGACCCGGCCGGCAAACCTTCAATTCCTTCCCCCTTGCCGCTTCTGGCCCCAACCACCCCGCTGACCTCCCCGCGACATCAAAGCGCACCAGTGAGCTACACGGAACCGAGCTGCTCCCTTTAACCATCTCCCTCTGCTCCCATTTTTCCCCCTTCACCATTCCGCCATTACAGAGCACAAGTTTGACCTCACTACCCTGTTCTCCCACTGCCTTCCGAGACGAACCAAGAGCACAAACCCCAGCGCTTAGACCCCTTCTACCTCCCCATGCCCTTGCTTGGCCACTCCCTCACGCACATTGCCTGAATCGAAGGAAGAATCAAGACAAGCACCTCTGGCGACCTCCTCTGTGGCTAGTCAAAATTGTCAGTTCTCGGTGAGCCTCGTCCCCTCCTTCCACTTCTCTCATGCACGCAACTAACGGTCGATTGTGCCTGACTTATTTTCTTTTGTTTCCATGTGCTAGGCCATTGGCATTCGACTTTTCCCCGACCATCTCCCTCTCTGTCGGCAGAACCGAGCCACGTCCATGACGAGCACTACTCTCCGGCCCTTCCTGAACCGATCCGATGCGATGCCGAGCCTCCCCGAGTCGCCGTGAAGCTGTAGGAGAAGACGGAGTCCAAGTTGGTGCTCCGTAGAAGAAACGCGACCTCGCTGGATCTCTCTCTCCCACCGCCTCTCGCCGACGACCACCTCCCGGTGAGACCCCGACCCCGCGAACCCCTCCTCTCCCTTCGCCATGATGCGCTCTCCATTTTCCCGCAACCGCGGCGAGTTTTCCTCGCGCGTAGCCGCCGGCGGCGAGCCCTCCGGCCGGCTCTGCCCCCTCCGACGGTGGTGCTGACGTGATGAGCTGGCGCTAACTAGCAGCTGGCGTGTTGCCTACGTGTCACTGACGTGTCGCCTACGTGGCCACTCCTAAAACCTGAAATACCAGTAAAATGGCCAGAAATTGCTATTAACTTTGAAAAACCATAGTAAATCGAATCCAAATCCAATGTAGCCCAAACAAATTTTGTTGGATTCATATTTCAGTGCTCTATTTTAGTAAAATGGTAAATAGCTGTCTCTATACATGTATTTTTAATAATACACTAAACTGTCAAAACACTAATGAATTCACCAGAAATTGTAGGAATAAAATTAAATCTTGATTTTTGGCCTTCTTAGTAAATACATGAATATCTACCACCACAAAGTTTTGTTTGGTAAAATATGAATTAATTTAGGCTCTGGAATTTATTTAGCGTGTTTGCTTAGATTAATTCTAGTAATTATTCTATAAATAATTTGCCCTTGCCACTTGGCATAAAAATCACTCATATAAGCCTATGTTCACAGTAAATCACACATGTTCAGAAACATAAATTTACTATATTAATTAATTTAATTGCTCATATCACTCATTTACCTTGTTTAATTGCATAAAGAATATATATACCTAAAATCTTAATTAACAACCCAACTTCTCTCAAGCATATGGCTTCGAGAACATAATAATAATTTTAATTGACATTAAAACATGATGTGCTTGAATGCATCATATCATTGCATTTAACGGTATTCCGATAATACCATTAATTCAATTCCATCATATAGGTAACGACAACCAGGAGCAAGGGGAAGACTTTTTCAAAAGGACGTTGACCCTCAAGAGTAAGAAGTTGTAATTGCTAGCACTAACATTGATCTAGGCAAGTCCCAGTTTACATTCGCCTTTTTACAAAATTTTACTAGTTTATATCATTACTAGTGTCTATGATTATTATTGCATTAAGTCATAGGAGTTGATTGAAACCCACCTTGCATGATATCCAAATGACCTATGCTACTGTCTTTAGCTTTAGTAGAATCGATACTGTGATGTTATTCTTAGTAATTGCTAGTCTTGCTAGATATTATTGTTACTAAGGAATAAACTTGACCACTAGAACGGGAATTATTAAAAGAAGTTTACTTTTGATGTTATGACCGGGCAGGGATAATGCATGTGTTGGTTTGCAGCTACACATTGGTGTTGACTACGGTAGCCCTGCCTTGTGGAACCTAGGACCCGTCCGTGGTCGGCCCCTTGATCAAGTATTGAACAGTACCGAATGCATGCTAGTTTATGGGCACTAGTAAACCGATGTAGCATTAAAGGTCACTTGCATTAAGGACGGTTAAGGTGCGTTGGTCATTGACCCTCCTGCTGCTGGAGTGGGCGGTTTAGACCATGAAGTACTGTTGGCAGAACGACATGCTCACTTGACGTCACCACACCCGAGCTGAGGTGTATGTGCTTTTCTTACGAAAGGTTGCCATATACGACCTTAATGGGTGCGTATGTGTCATGTATCTCGGGTTTTCTCAGCTGGTGTAAATTGATTGCAATTGCTGTCCCTCGCAGTAATGAGTACCACTTGTTCACCACGCCAATCACGTAGTTGCAGATAGTACTTGGAAAGTAATTATGATGTGTACTGTTGATGTTACTATTATTGCTCTTATGTTGTATTTACTTTATATATTGTTTTATTATCCTATTGTTTCAACTAAAGTTACATTTCGGCTCAACCCAATTAAATTAACTATTAAAACTTGATAGAACTAATAGGTTGCTTAGTGCGAGTCCTTTTTAAACAAGCCACCTATTAGAGCCTTTGCATGTCTAGGTGTCCGACGGGTAAGTCTTGCTAAGTAATTAGTACTCAGGTTTTGTGCCATTGTGTTTTTCAGGTAATGAAGAAATAGAATTGCCTGTAGATGCGATCCCTTGGGACATGCAAGTCCCTGAGGGTTGGACTGCCCACTGGGAGTTCGAATCGCCGTCGCAGTGATATTGTGTGTTGCTAGAGTGATGGTTCTTCGAGCATGGATCATCACTATGCTCTATCGTCGAGCTCGTAGTTTCTGAACGTTATTGGCTTTCCACTGTTTTCAAAACATTCATGAACTTGTACTATTCCCCTGCACTCTGATAACCTTAATGATGTAATATTCAACTTAAATTTGGACAAATGTTGTATTATCAAGTGTCTGCGTTATCAGCACCTTCGTGACCTCAATCCTCCGGGAAGGGGAGCCATAGCGATGCCGCTGAACTTCCCCTGCCTCCGCCACCGTCGCCGACACTGCTCCGGTCACCGCCGCCGGTCGGCGATCCCTTGGGGTTGCTCGTCGTCGTGCGCACGGCCGGATGGTGCTGGTCATTAACCCTCTCCCCCACCACAGCGCCCTACAGCGAGCACTCCGATGAGCCTAGGCTCGCACGCGCTGTGCCCCAATTTAAATTCGGCCAATGGCAGTTCTGTAAATAAGTGTGAACTTTGATAAATATTCAAAAATCCATAACTTGAAAACTAAAGGAGGGAAAACTATGAAACCAACTTTGTTTGACTCAGAAAATTCTCCTCTATACAAAAAGTAAGATGAGAATAAAAGTTATGAAGTGTATTAATTAAAAAATTCACCAAAGATGGAATACTTCTAAGATTAATAAATCTATAATTAAATCTATATAACTGGTAAAATCATGAAATTTGGTCAGTAAGCATTGCATGACATCTCTAAACTTCCTGTAGAAGCACATACCCATTTTAGGCATATTTGTAGAGTTATTGCATAATCACTATTTCTAGAATAGCCTAAGAATTATTTATATGAATGTTGACTTATATGCCTAAATAGATGAATTACTGTTATTCAGTATATTTGGATCATGAATAGTAGTAAGTTTAGGTGTTCAACATCATACGTTCATGATCATGCATGTGGTATTATTCAAGAAATTCCAAAAATCCTTGAGCATTCATCTCTTATTTATTCATTTCCATTTCATATAGGACACGAGCTCGAGGAGACTACACCGGAGAAGACCGGTGCTGACATGAACTTCACCGAAGACCCTAACTACGATAACTCCCAAGGCAAGCCCCGGTGCATACCTATTTATTTGGGAGTCCTTTCTGATTTAATCGTAACGTAAGGATATTTTGTACTGTGCATTAAGTATAGGGCTTGGATGAAAACCCACCTGGATAAAGAAACAATGACATATGTAAACAAACAATGACCTATGTAGTCTAGGTTGGTAAGCTTCTCGATAGAAAATGCTATCCTTAATCTAGTGGAGTTAATGATAGGTTAAGGGACCACTTAATACACTTGTGATTCACACGAGAAGATGAATTTGGGTAAAAAGTGAGAACCTGTCGTGGCAACTCCGTGAACAAGTATTGAACAGTACCAAGTGCATACCTTTATATGGTAATTGGTAAACCTAGTAACTTGTGCACCGCTTTGTTGGATGGATATACTCATCGATCCAGAGGTGATGTGAATGGCACGATGGATGCACGGGTTGAGGACCGCTGGAGAGTGCAGGGGTTTAGCCTCGGATACGAAGTACTGTATCGCAGGGAAGGACGTGTACTCGGGATCGATGGCCCCGGACTGACTTTATAGCAACCTCGTGAATGGTGGTCGTAGGTGTTCTTAAATGATGGGTATGTCGTATACTTGGGTTTTCTCCTGCAGGATGTAAATCGATTTGAATTACCGCCCCTCGCTGTCATGAGTACCTCTTGTTTCGAGCAGATGGCAATGATATTTAAGTGGAGAAGATTGGTTATGATGCTAGATATTGTTTAATCTATGGCTATATATTGCTATGTTGTATTGTTATTTATATTTGTCCAATCTTAGCAGCTAGCTAGGTTCAACTAATGTTACTTTCCTATAACAACAATTAATGTTGGCTAAAGAATCAATGTGTAGCATAGAGCTAATAGGTGCTTTTTATGCAAAATACCAAGTAAGCCCCGTCAGCCCCCTACATGCTAGGAGTCGGTTTTAGATAACCACTTTGTCGGGTAAGTCTTGCGGAGTATGTTAGATACTCAGGCTTTGTGATTTATGTTACTTTCAGGTTTACCTCAGGCTACCTATTGTGACTGTTGTATCAAGATTGTGTGGGAAGGTGAGGAACCACATGATTGGACCATTGAGTGGGTTCCTAGCTCGCCTACCCACGATGATGAGCCATCTCCATAGGGCTAGCATGGTTTCCTTAGGCTATCTATCATCCAGTTATCGTTTCTTCACTTCCATCTATTTATGTATCGAACCAAGAACATATGTATTGTAATGCAACTTAACTTGCTTCCTCTGTGACCCTTGAACTTGTAATATGTAATATTATGCACTTAATGGTGTATCGTTGTAAATGATGGATGTTCATGTGTGAATGCTATGTGTGGTTATTTTGGTAATCATCTCCTGAGACGATCCTGTATGGCATACTTTATATTTTGGTATAGGGATGTGACATTTTAGAAAACTCAGTGTTGATGCTCTAGTAGTTTGATGATTAATTATAGTTGCCACTTTGAAAGAAATCATTTCTATTCTTCTTTATCGAAGTCATCTCCAAGTATTCGTTGCAAATCCTCTTAAATACTCCAAAATTCCCTTGAATATCCTTGTTGAAAAAGGTCCAACATTCCTTGAAAATTATTGTTGGAAAAACCACACAAAAAAACCTCTTTGAAAAATCCTATCATTTGAGGTGGTGGTCTAGCCGCTGTCTGCTTCCGGTCTGACCGCGGTCTGCTGGCGGCCTGACCATGGTCACTAGCGGTCTAACTACAGATGTCCAGTAAGGTCTAAGATTTTCACCCTTGTTGTGGTCTAACTGCCAGGATCTAATGATCTGACTGGCAGGTCTGATCGCCCGGATCATATAGTCTGACTGCAATGTGGGAGCGGTCGGACCGGCATGGAAGTGTTCCAAGGAAAAACTTTTTGGACATTTCCGTTCTGATCGTAGAGAAACCACGGCCGGACGGTGCTGTTGCCGTGGTCAGACCGCCATTTTCTTGAGGTCAGACGGCCATGGTCGTCCAAACTGGATCTCTTCGTTTTCTCTATTACCTCCTTCCTCCTCCATACCCCTTCGGCCATAACACACCAACCACGAACAAAACACATCTCCTCTCATCTCTCTTCCCTTGAAGGTGACCTCCATTATTGAAGGGAGGCTTCCCCCTTGCTCCCAGTTCGACCTAAGGCCGCTCACAGTCTCACCGAAGTCTCCTCCACCATGCCCTCTCAGTATTGTGTCAATTCTCATCTTCTTCTCCATGGATTCATTGATTTTCTCTCCTATGGTTTGAAGTTGGGATGAGTATTGGTTGATATTAGAGCTTGACATTGGAGTCCCTAGCTATCGATACTATTATCAATAGTGGATCATAGGGCTACCCATGATCCTTGTTTATTGGTAAAGCCATACGTGAGACCGAGAGTCGATGGACACACAAGACGCACGGTTTAGACAGGTTCGGTCCTCCTAAAGGATAACAACCCTGCATCCTGTGTTGTGTGCTATATTATGTGGTATGCTACGGTCGTCTATGAGAGAGCCCCTGCCCCTCCTTATATATTCGGGGGACAGGGTTACATGACAAGTCTCCTAGTCAGTTACAACATGATTTCTGACTAGGATTCTATCTCTAACTTTCTATCTCTAGTATTGACTTATCGTCTACTCCAAGTAATAATCCGAGTAGTTATCTTCATGGACTTTATCTTCATTGGACCTCGGCCCACTCAACAATATATCTGAGTGGTGAAGTATCCCGGGTATATATATCCCACAGTAGCCGCCGAGAGCTTTGCAAGTTAGTTGTTGATCTTCAATCGATTGACTAATGTTTCACCATGAATATGATTAAGCTTTTTCATGTACAACAACAAACTTGTAAAGGTCTCCAAGAATCTTCAAAAAGGATTGTACACCAAATAATATCTAGATGCGTTGAGTAAATCCACCTACCAGGTGTAGGTATAGCCCCCGACTCAGAAGGTATTTAGATCACAAAATATGTTGTGAGTCAAAAAATAATAATAATAACACCATATGTAAATCTGGATCTACCACTTTCCTCGACTGATTCGATGAGGAGTTTTAATACCATAGCCCCCAAGATTGGTTCTACCACTCCCCCCAACTAACAAAAGGAACCATTGGTAGTAATAAATCCAAGTGACACTTGATCAGATATATCAAGCATAGCAGTCATCAAAATATCCGGGTGATACTTGATCAGATATAACAAGTATAATAGCCATAAAAAATATCCAAGTAATACTTATAACAAGTATAGCAGCCCCCGGGCATGATTCCGAGTGAAAAATATCAACTCTTGTAGGGCTCTCTAATATTGAATAAAAACATGATCCATGGTCACGACAGATCTTCTTCAAATAATTCCAAGTAAAATCATAAGTAATCAATAAAGACCGAGTGATCCAATTATATAACCGAATGATCCAATGACTTGGAACAAAAAAACCGAGTGATGCAAATGAAGTAGCTCCAGTTGATATAGCTACTATAATCCATAAAACTAATGTATTCAATAAACAATACATTAATGAAATGTATTCAAAAGTAATACATATATAAAACAAACAATGTACTCAAGAGATAATACATTGATAAAACAAACAATGTATTCAATAGGTAATACGCTGATAAAACAAACAATGTATTCAAGAGATAATACATTGACAAAGAAACAATATATTCAACAGGTAATACATACATAAAATAACAAACTTGATCCATTGCTAGAAATGCAATAGATGCTTGGGCTGCATTGGGTGATTAAGTACTGTATGAACTCGAGCTTAACTCTCACAACCAGTAAATATCAGGTACCTATACTACTAAACGACTTCCTTAACATTCAACATGAAGCATGGAGATTAAGAACTATCTCGATCAAACATGTGAGTAAAGGTAAAAAGCCGCCTCGGCCCTTAACAAATGACATAAACCATGGAGACTAAAAACCCACTCAGTCAAATATATGCGAGTTAAGGTAATACCGAGAGTCTAATGCATCAAGATTATGCAAAAAGAAATCATCCCTAAGTTTAAGAACGTACGACCTTTCACTAGATGAAAAAAAAACTGAAATTATAAAAAATACTTAGCTGGTTAATATCCAGCGAGCCAAAGATGAGTCCCCGGGCATGTTGCTTGTTTGTCGTCTGGAATGGAGGAGCTTTCAAGTTGGCGAACCTCCGAATGATTGAGACGCCGAGTAACAATGACAAATGAACAGGTCAAGCAATTGAATGGCCGAGTCATCAATAGAGGTTTGAGTCCTGCCGAACCGTCAAAACTATGAATCATGCTCCAAGTCTCCGACATGAGCTGATATACGAACTCCATGCCCTTAGGTCCATGCAAAAGAAATTGTTATGATGAGATTTAGCTAATCAATCTGATTATTAGAGTACTATTTGTAATGAAATAAAACAGTAAAGATGGAAACAAACTCCCCTGTCGTGATGTATGTATACGATCCGAACTCCATCAGTTTTCACACAACTCGGCGAGCTCTTGAACAATACGATCGATGATATTGATGCTTGATCATGTGCAAGAACACATGAAGCCAGGATTCTTCTGGTTATTTATAAAACCAAGATTGATTCTCCACCGCCTCAAGTTAACTGATTGATTCATGCCGAGTGGCCATATGGTAGCCATAATTTGCCGATCAGCTATGTGTTGTCCAGTTGCCGAGTTGCTGAGTCGCCGAGTCCCAAGGACGTAAGGCTTGATGACGCTGTTGAAAACGTAGGTCAGCTTCCGACGCACAGATCGCCTGTGGTATGGTCATATGGCTGAACACAAAGGACCATCCAGCAACACTGATGATGAACACCTGTAGGGGAACGGGTAGGCTACGATAGCATATAAAATTTCTACCGTTCAACCAGGAAACCTTGCAAGAGAGGATCATGGATCGTTACCACTAGACGCGCAGGCGGAGCGGAAGCGAATGTTGGAGCAGCTCGATCCAACGTAGTCGCGCGTCGATGTAGAGGAAGTAGTCGATCACGTCAATCGTCTCCTTCTAGTCCAGCCGTCGGCACCGCAGCAGCAGCAGCGCCTCCTCGCGGTATTCACACGTACGGGGTTGGAGTACCGTGCGCGGCGTGCTAGCATCGGCAACACGGTTAGGGTTTTGTGGGCGAGTAAGAGGAGCACGGCGGCTAGGGTTAAGGACTGGTGGAATCACCTGCGCCCTAAGCCCCTCCTCCACTTAAATAGACCCTTCTAATGGGCCTCGACTAGTTGGCCCATTAGTGGACTAATTCCTCACACGGATCAATATCCGTATGACGCTCACATACGGATCAAATCCGTATTGTCTCTTGGGCATATCTCCAACAATCTCCCACTTGCACTAGAGACAATCACATAGGCAAGCGACGTTCCAACCCGTTAAGTGTGTGACCCGTTAGGTTCACATGTACACGACAATGATGTGAAAACCATTTTTCAAATCATAAATCAATAGCGGCACCTAGCAGCACATACTGATTCTCGTGTACACATAAAGATCATATCAGCTGAACCTTTGACATACGCAGTCAGCGATCCCTTTGCCTCACGATATTAGTCAAGCTTAAGGCAAGATACGTGTCATCCCTATAATAGCTCGACCATTCACTCGAACGTCTAGTGGATTTATCATGACTAACTTTTAGTCATTATGATTAACTTTTAATCACATTGGCATGGCCATGCACTTCTAAATCCATCTAACTCGAGGGGCCCAGAGATATCTCTCCTGTTATTAGGAGGGGCAAATTCCATCTTGACCGCTCACACCCCACGACATGTTTCATAGCATACCCGAAAATTACCTTTATAACTACCCAGTTACGGAATAGCGTTTGGTAATCCCTAAATATGCTATTATACATTCTGGGAATCAATGACAATCTCAGGTCTAAGGATCCCAAAGGTACATCATACAAGACAACAATTGATGACACAATAATAACATCTCAGCAAAGTCTATTAGTGGGTCAGTCCAACACTATGTTCTCCAACATGTGTTCACATTATTGATTTGATATCTCCATATCAATGATCTGTGAAACACGATCATCAACCAATACATGTGCTAGTCCATGAATCATTATTGTCCAACACAATGATAAGGAACTAGGGATCATTTAGGATAATATTATAAAAGAACAATGAGTTTCACAAACAAGTCACGCACTTGTCAATCAATGCAATAATTATTATCCATAGAACAGAATAACACTTTATTCAATCACACATAAACATAGACATTACACAATCTCTCATACATTAATCATGCAGATATCTAATACCCATGGATCTCATATGTGCCTCATGCTTGGGCTGAGAGAGAGGTTTTGTCAACGGATCAGCGATGTTTGAGTCCGTGTGCACCTTGCATATCTTTACATCACCTCGAGCGACGATGTCCCGAATAAGATGATAACGCCGTAGTACGTGTTTGTTCTTTTGATGCGCTCTAGGCTCCTTGGCTTGCGCAATGGCACCACTATTATCACAATAGAGGTCCATTGGACTGGATGCACTAGGAACCACACCCAACTCAGAAACAAATTTTCTGATCCAAACAGCTTCCTTTGCAGCTTCTGAAGCGGCAAGGTACTCAGCCTCCGTTGTTGAGTCAGCAACCGTATCTTGCTTGGAACTCTTCCAGCTCACCGCGCCTCCATTGAGGCAAAACACATATCCAGATTGCGATCTCGAATCGTCTTTGTCGGTTTGGAAGCTAGCATCAGTGTAACCATTTACAACGAGCTCTTCCTCACCTCCATAGACTAGGAACATACCCATAGTCCTTCTCAAGTACTTTAGGATATTCTTATTAGCTCCCCAATGAGCTTCTCCTGGATTTGACTGGTATCTGCTCACAGCACTAAGAGCGTAGGCTACATCTGGGCGAGTACTTATCATGGCATACATGATGGACCCAACAGCCGAAGCATATGGAATCGCTCTCATTTTCTCTTGCTCATCTGGTGTCGAGGGACACTGAGTCTTGCTAAGAGAAACCCCATGTGACATGGGCAAGAAACCTTTCTTGGAATCCTGCATATTGAACCGTTTCAATACCTTGTCAATGTACGTGTCTTGGCTTAATCCAATTAGCCTCTTTGATCTATCTCTATAGATCTTAATGCCCAAAATGTAAGCTGCCTCTCCTAAGTCCTTCATTGAGAAACTCTTTCTCAAAGAAGTCTTAACAGCTTCAAGCATTGGAATATCATTACCGATCAGCAATATGTCATCCACATAAAGGACCAGAAAGACAAGCGCGCTCCCACTAGCCCTTTTGTAAACACAAGGCTCTTCTTCGTTTTTAATGAAGCCAAACCCTTTGACTACCTCATCAAAGCGAAGATTCCAACTCCGAGATGCTTGCTTTAGTCCATAAATGGACTTTTGAAGCTTGCATATCTTCCTAGCATTTTGTGGATCGACAAAACCTTCAGGCTGTGTCATGTACACATCCTCACTTAGGTTTCCATTAAGGAAAGCTGTTTTGACATCCATTTGCCATATCTCATAATCATAAAATGCGGCAATTGCTAGAAGGATCCGTATAGACTTTAGCATAGCGACGGGCGAGAAGGTCTTATCATAATCAACCCCTTGAATTTGCTTAAAACCTTTCACCACCAATCGTGCCTTATAGATGTGAACATTTCCATCCATGTCTATCTTTTTCTTAAAAACCCATTTACACTCAATGGTTTTTACACCATCAGGCGGATCTATCAAGTTCCAAACTTGATTCTCTCTCATGGATTCTAATTCGGATCTCATGGCTCCAAGCCATTTCTCAGAGTCCGGTCCCATCATTGCTTCACTGTAAGTCTTAGGCTCATCATTGTCTAACAATAATATGTCTCGCTGCCCCGTGGTTAGGAGCGTGAACTTTTCAGGAGCGCGACGTGCCCTTTCTGACCTACGCGGGGCTGGTGTTTCAACAATTGGTTCAACAACAATTTGTTCATCCAATTGTGGTATAGCGGAAGAAGAAACATTTTCTGGAGCTTCTTGAACTTCTTCAAGTTGCACCGTTCTCCCACTTACCCTTTTGGAGAGAAACTCTTTCTCTAGAAAAACACCATTACGAGCGACAAACACTTTGCCCTCTTCCCGGTTGTAGAAATAATAACCTTTGGTTTCCCTAGGGTATCCTACAAAGAAGCATTTATCAGACTTGGAAGAAAGCTTATCAGACGTCATACGTTTTACATAAGCCTCACATCCCCAAATCTTAAGAAAAGACAACCCAGGACGCTTCCCAGTCCATATCTCATATGGTGTCCTTTCCACGGATTTAGATGGAACCCTATTAAGTGTGAAAGCGGCAGTTTCTAGAGCGTATCCCCAGAAGGACAATGGAAGATCACTTTGGCTCATCATAGACCTAACCATGTCTAACAAGGTTCGGTTCTTCCGTTCGGATACTCCATTCCATTGGGGCGTTCCTGGCGGAGTCCATTGTGGAACAATTCCACATTGCTTTAGATGTTCACCAAATTCATGGCTCAAATATTCACCACCACGATCAGATCGTAGGCGTTTAATAGTCTTGCCCAATTGATTTTGTACTTCATTTTGAAATTCTTTGAACTTTTCAAAGGATTCAGACTTATGCCTCATTAAGTAGATGTAACCATATCTACTAAAGTCGTCGGTAAAAGTTATGAAGTACTGAAAACCACCTCTGGCCGTGCAACTAATTGGTCCACATACATCCGTATGTACAAGTCCCAATAGTTCACTCGCCCTTTCACTATTTCCTGTGAAAGGCGACTTAGTCATTTTGCCAAGTAAACAAGATTCACATGTATCAATTGATTCAAAATCAAAAGAACTTAGAAGACCATCTGTATGGAGTTTCTTTATGCGCTTCTCATTTATATGACCTAAACGACAATGCCAAGTATACGTGGGATTCAAATCATTAGGCTTGAGCCTTTTCGCATCAATGTTATAAATAGGCTTATTCTCAAGATCTAAGTAATATAATCCATTCACCAATGGGCAATTACCATAGAGAATATTATTCAAATAAATGGAACAACACTTGTTCCTTATTATGACCTCATAACCATCATCTTCCTCCAAACATTTTGAAGAAATAATGTTTTTTCCTAAGGCGGGAATATAATAACAATTATTTAACTCCAAAACTAATCCTGATGGTAATGAAAGTGGATAAGTTCCGACGGCCAACGCAGCAACCTTTGCACCATTGCCGACGCGAGCATCCACCTCGCCTTTTGCACATTTCCTTGCTTCTTTAAGCCCCTGCAACGATTTGCAAGTATGAATCATCGATCCGGTATCAAATACCCATGAATCATAAGGACATGTAGCAACATTATTAATTTCAATAACATTGATACCTGAATTAGAAGTGTCTCCACCCTTCTTCTTCAGCTCTTCCAGATAAAGCTTGCAATTCCTCTTCCAATGACCGGGTTTCTTGCAGTGAAAACAAGGATCACTACCCGCCGGTTTAGGCTTAGGAGCTGCTGCAGGCTTAGACTTAGTGCTAGAGATCTGATCTGTAGCCTTAGCCTTAGTCTTGCGCTTTCGTTTCTTGCTATCCTTTTGAACCAAGTTAACTTGACTTGGACCAGATTTTTTGATGCTTGCCTCAGCTGTCTTAAGCATCCCATGCAACTCAGCCAATGTCTTCTCTAAGCTATTCATTTGAAAGTTCAAAATGAAAGGCTCATAGCTTGCAGGAAGCGACTGGAGAATCACATCTGTGGCCAAATCAGGATGTAGAGCAGCACCAAGTTTCTCCAGATTCTCAATGTAACCAATCATCTTGATCACATGAGGACTGACAGAACCGTTTTCAGCTAGCCTGCACGCAAACAAAGACTTTGAGATGTTGTACCTCTCAGACCTTGCTTGGTTCTCAAACATGCCACGAAGTCCCTCAATCATATTGTGGGCATCCGCGTTCTCATATTGCTTCTGGAGCTCAGAGGACATAGTGGCAAGCATGAGACAGCTAACATCAACTGCATCATTGGTATGTTTCTCATACTCCCTTTTCTGAGTGGCAGTAGCATTTTCTGGCAGATCATCAGGATAGGGAAGCTCTAGAACATATTCCTTTTTCTCTTGCTTGAGAACAATTCTCAAGTTGCGATACCAATCAATAAAGTTTGTTCCACTAAGCTTTTCCTTTTCAAGAATTGAGCGCAAATTGAAAGTGTTACTAGCGGTTGGTGCCATGATCTACAACAGAAAATATGCAAATATAAGCACTATGTAAATATAAAACTCTTATAAACATTTTAACAAAAGTTCATTATTCCACTATATGCTTGGAATCGTTTTCCCTCAAAACGACATATAGTGGTTCAAGATCCATATTCAACTTAGATCCTAGTGAGCTTTGGCATCACCGCTAGAAATCTAGTGACATAGGTAAGCAACACTTTGCTAATCACATCCTTATGTGACTCTTGTTTGTTGGGTGGCATCACATGCCCCGGCGACAACACCATGCCCCAAAGCCCAAAACCGTTTTGATAGCTTTGTTAATTAAACCAATACTATGCATATAAATGTCCGACATTTATCCTAATAATTAAGATAGTTGAGGTACTCTACTTTGGCAGACCTACCATACAACGATCATAATTTTAATAGGTGCAGCTATTGGAAGGGCATATAATTTAATTTTTCTTGAGGGAACCTATTCTAGCATGTTAATCATATCTAATATAAATAACATATGAAAGAATAGGATGATAGGAATATCATCACAGGCAATCATATTGACTGTGAAATAGTATGGCCCCTTTCAATTGGTGATCTCCATCTCCATTGTCATCGCCATGTCTCCCGTCCCTTCAACCATCATGCTTGAGGCCTCCATGAACTAACACTTAGCTACTACAACTAATAGCTAGTAACAAATTACATGAGAATATCAAGCATCACAGATCGACACGCAGGCCGTTATACAATAATATGACAGCCTCAACCCAGCTGTAATTAATCATGGCACGCAGGCCATGCAAATCACATATATACATCACATGCATCTTTTGGGCCATACTATTCACAACATTCTCTGCAAAAACAAGTTAGGCGAGAAGCGAATGCTAACATGTGGCCAAAAAGGGTTGTAACAATCTAGGCGTGTCCGTACGGCGGTCCCGATTTTCAGTCATTCACAATGGCTTTATTTTCCATTAGGTTTTCATGAGTAGACTGCGGTACATGATTATGATACTATTGGCTCCTCTACTGGCGCACGCAGTTAGTCCCGATGGTGATTCCAGCCGGTAGGGACAAGTCGCGCGCGCACGGAGAAGGAACACAAATAAATCAATGATGCATGTACCGCATCCGCCCATTACCTTATGAACCTCCCTATCATCATTGATCTAATCAATCCGAACACAAAACATGTAATAGATCTCATCTAGTACATCAACATATCAACTATATGCACAAGATCTAGATCACAAACTACACAAGGTCGGCTCTGATACCACTGTAGGGGAACGGGTAGGCTACGATAGCATATAAAATTTCTACCGTTCAACCAGGAAACCTTGCAAGAGAGGATCATGGATCGTTACCACTAGACGCGCAGGCGGAGCGGAAGCGAATGTTGGAGCAGCTCGATCCAACGTAGTCGCGCGTCGATGTAGAGGAAGTAGTCGATCACGTCAATCGTCTCCTTCTAGTCCAGCCGTCGGCACCGCAGCAGCAGCAGCGCCTCCTCGCGGTATTCACACGTACGGGGTTGGAGTACCGTGCGCGGCGTGCTAGCACCGGCAACACGGTTAGGGTTTTGTGGGCGAGTAAGAGGAGCACGGCGGCTAGGGTTAAGGACTGGTGGAATCACCTGCGCCCTAAGCCCCTCCTCCACTTAAATAGACCCTTCTAATGGGCCTCGACTAGTTGGCCCATTAGTGGACTAATTCCTCACACGGATCAATATCCGTATGACGCTCATATACGGATCAAATCCGTATTGTCTCTTGGGCATATCTCCAACAACACCATGTAGAGGACAACCTTGTTCACGTATATCACTGGCTCACGCACATGCATCATCAAATAGATGTGTATACATGCAATAGAAAATATATGCATGGTTAGTATTTCATCCCATGCAACTTAGCATATAACATAAGGTAAAATATGATAAAAACGGAATGAAGAAGAAAAGGTTCTGCATGACGGCACTCAGCTTAAACCATTATCCATTCCAGTGATCTGTTCATATAAGATACCATTAGAAAAAAAAACAACAACACATCCTTCCTCATAGCAAATAGATAGCTGGAGCATTATAAGAAAAGAATTCCAGTGCTGCTGCATTAGAGCTACCGGTAAGGAAAATATTCTCAATACTCATGTTGTTTGAACCAGGTACAGCAAAACTAGAGATCCAAATGTCCGAGTGATTGAAAAACCCAAGTAAATATATTTAGACCAAAGACCATTATGGTCCCGCTTTGTATTGAAAGCATAAGTCAGGTCACAGCTGGGGTTACCAGCTTGTCATAGTTCACAAACAGCAAAGTAACTAAGACGAGCAACTACCTCTGCTTCAGCAGACCGAGTTTTAAGGTGATTACAGACACCCTTGTGCTCACAGGCACAACATCAAAGATTGAAACAAAGTCAAAAGTAGAAGTCTAGCCTATCCCTTCGTTGATTCTTGGTGCCACTACCTGTTCCTCCTTCATTGTCATTGTCTTTATTCTTGTCATCACGTCTTCAAGTTCTGGGACTTGGCTATGCTTCACCAGCACCTTCCACCGCTGCATAAAAGACAGAATTCTGAAGATAAGAGCTCTTGGCGAGGAAACTGCTTTATTCTGAAAAACAAACTCGTTTCTAGTTAGCCAAAGCACCCAAAAAATAACTCCCAGCATGAACATCTTTATTCTGGTTGATTTGTGATGCCTCAAGTTAAACAGGTTGTTGTATGAGTTAATATTTAAAGGTATTTCACTCCACTCTAAAGCATCTCGGATGATACACCACAGGTAGGAAGCCATAGGGCAGCTGAACATGATGTGTTCTGTCGTTTCTTTTTCTCCATACAGTTTACACCTCTCATCCCCAGGCCAATTCTTCTTTTTTAGTTCTGCTGCACACTGAATTCTGTCCTTGTAAACTAGCCAGGTAAATATTTTGACTTTTAAAGGTAAGGGGCTATCCCATATTGCCTCAATATCTTTATCTCATGAATAACAGATCAATAAAATTCCAGTTGAATATCTTCATGAAATAAATGCTCCAGATAATGTACTCATTGTTTAATAATCAAGATCCGGATGAATATCCTAATTATTGATAAAAATAGAATATCCTGATAACCGATAAATATTCTGATAACCATAAGATTCCTGATGAATATCCAGATAACTGATAAAATTCTAGATGAGCATAATAATATCAAGATCATTGATAGATGATCTAGGTAATTGGCAGTCTAATCTGATGAATGTACATGTAGCCGAGGTGTATGAAAATAGACTCCAAAAACCAACAAAATAAAGGCGCATGTAACATGATACATAATAGCCTCTAGTCTTGATACATAAATAATAAGGCATAAAAGAATAACTTAGCTCTGCAACAATCAATGAGTCAAAGACAAGCCCCGACATGCCGCCTGATTGTCGACTTGAGTAGCCGGATCATCAAGTTGCTTCGTCGAGTGATTGGTCGAGTGGCCGAGTCATCAGATCGTCGATAGTGTAGTGTAGTATCCACGTAATTGGATCATTGAAGCACCGAGTGATTGGATGGACAACTGAGTGATTCATAGTTGGCAAATCTCCAGATCGAATGGAGCCATGTTGTCAAAAAGTAGTCGAATCCAGCACAATAGTGCGAGGCGGGTGGCCAGAGTTGCCGGAACGCCAAGCAGCCGTGTTGTCGATAACAGTATCGACAGTTGGTGCGCCAGGTAGGGGCCGTGCGAAGATCGGTTTGTTGAGATTGATGGCTTTTTCCGTCAAAGTCTCAATCGTCGCTTCATGTGGCGGCCAGTGGTTGTCTCTTATCCGGTGAGAAGTCGACAAGCCTACACCATCGAGCATGCGGTGATTGGATGCATGCATGTTACGTGGCATCACGAGGCAACAACTCCGTCCGGCGAGATGACATGCATACACACATGTTGTACTTGCGTGTGTTGCATTGTTCTTGCTTCGATCAATGCACAAGAAATTGGCGAGTTAATAATCGAAGCAAGCTGATTATCTTGGCGAGTTCTCGACAAGAAGTACTGGCGATTAGCATATGTGCTCAGAACTTGATACGATCCGAGTCGTACAGACTCCAAAAATCAGGGAATATTAATTCTTTCTTTACTCCTTTTCCTTAGTTCCTTTCTATTCCTTATATGCCAATCAAACTGGTTACTGGGATGATTTTCATGCCTACATCAGCATATTCCATAGTCATAGCCCCCAACTCAAAAGGTGTTGAAATCAACTTAAAATACCTTATGAGTTTAAAATAATTAAAGCTAATCATCCATCAAATATCCATGTAATATTTTGCAAAATCACTTAAAAATCCACTGGAGAAGAATTATAGCCCCCAAGCTGTGCACACAAATGCCACACTCAGAATGATTTTGAAAAAAACTATCCATAGTAGTATCCAATATTGATACTATCACACCTCTCAAATGTTCTGATAATTTTTTAAGCTTCAAAGTCAATTATCCAACTGATTTCCAAACAATTCATAAAACACAAACATCGTAGCCCCCCAGTTATGGGACCTCCAGTTGTGAGCCGAATGATACCATTAATTTGCTAAGAGCATGAGCCACAAAATGCCATAAATGTCCCAAAACTATTCCCACTTATCGGGACAGAAGACCGCAAACCATTTGACCCGTTAGGTTAACCGTCTAGTATCTAAACAAACTCACACCCCTTCACCTTCTTCACCTCACATCACAGCCACCGCCAGCTCGTGCGCCCAAACCCTAGATCCTAGATCTTCATTTCAACCCAAAGAGTTATGTGCATCTCTATTCCTTCCAAGGAGCAACTGCAATGGCGCCCAAATGAACTCACCAAAGCACCAAGGCTCAATCCAAGAAGCAAGCTTCCCCTAGAAAGGCCGAAGAAGAAGTGACCTTCGACATTCCCGTAGGAATCAGGGAGTTCACTTCTTCCATGGATGCAGAAAAGGTCAACAGGCTGGTGATGGATGGAGTGCTCCAAGATCAACAAACCGGGGGTTGGATTGAAGCCGTAGGTCATAAATTTCCGTAACCCCCAGTAGATCAGATCACTATTTTCTCCTTATTTTTCTACCATGGATTTGGGATCCCCTGTAGCGATTTCTTTCAAGGTCTGCTATTTTTTCTATGGGATAAACCTTGTGAATCTAAATCCGAACTCGATCCTTCACATTTCTATCTTTATCCAACTGTGCAAAGTATTCTTGGGGATCCCTCCTCATTTTGACACTTTCAAGGAACTGTTTGTCCTGAAATCAAACAACAGTAATGTGATTAGAGGCACTGGATTTCAGTTGAGAAACAAATCCAAATATATCACAGTTCCCCTTCCCTCAACAAACAAAGGATGGCATGCGGACTGGTTTTACCATAGAAACCATGCACTCCCTTTGTCAAAGTTTATAGCTGAAGCCCCTGTGCCTCGACCCGAATAGTCTGCGAAGGCAGCCCCCAACAAGAAGGCCTAGGTTGATGCAATACCGGAATAGATTGTTGTGCTGAAAACACAAAGCTATAGTGGTGTAGATGTTGCCTCTAGCTTTATTTATCGCCATGTACAACCCATCAAAAAGCGCCATGTCCCTGGATGGAAATTCAAACTGCATACAGATCCCACCATGGAGGTGCCTAAAGGGTTGTCAGAAAGCGAATTAACACTTCAACTAGGAAATATATTTTCCTCACTGCTTGATTAGACTCCAGGATCTGCAAAAGCTGGGCATCATTCCAAAACTGATAGGAATCCAGTAAGTGATCCCTGCTCATCGTTGAAATTGTGATGTATTATTTATCCTCAATGAATGACTAATATGTCATACATTATGCAGAATCTTGATGTCTACTCCTCGAACCCACCATTGCCTTCTGTGACCCGAGAAAAATCACCCAGTCGGCCATCAACCCCCAAGCGCCGTAAAGCTTGCATCGAGGAGTCTGATGATGATGAATCGCTCGCAGAGAGAACAACCAGACTACAAGAGCGATCAAAGAAGAAAACTACAACTGAGTCACCAACCACTCGGCAAACTCATATAGAAGCCAAATCCTCGGAAGGACAGAGTCATCCATGTGGAAAAAATACGACAAGTGTGGCAGTAGAAAAAACTCTCGGGAATGCAGAAAAACCAACACTAACCCACCCCCGAAACTATCATGATTGAAGCTTAAGCGTTGGTCAAAGTAAGTGTTCCCATTGACGATGCATCTAATTGGTTATTAAGTGGCTTTGGCTAATGTCACATATTCTGCAGATCGGACAACACTTCCTCTAGCCACGCGACCTCCCAAAGATCATACCTTGAAAAAGACCGATCTGATTTAAAGGGTAAGCCCTCCAAAGACGGTGTTGCTGATCACCCGACAAAGAAGCCGAGCGAAGCTGGTGCTGCTCCCACATCTCCTCGGGCAAGACAAGACACTGGGGGGGTCCTAAGGTTCCAGATTTAAATGTTCCCAGGACAACTACGGCTCCTGATACTCCTCCACCCACGGACGCCGAAGACCCGACACTTATTTTTGAGAAGATGCCCGAGCCAACTTATGATTACCCAATCGGCCCTAAGGAGGATGTTGCGCCGACTCCCATTCATCGAGTGGTGAAGGGAGTATAGAAGAAAATCCCCCGCCAGGTCGGTGTACCATAGTGGTAAGTTTGCGATCGCTGGGTTGATGAAGCCGCCGAGCAAGAAGAATTATAGGCCTTTGAAGACTTTATCGAAAATGCCTACCACTCATTTCAGGTATACTCTCCCCTGAATATTTAGATATACTCCTGTTAGTTATCATGAGAAATGATACATCCTCGTGTTCTATTCTTCTGTTCACAGTGCCTGAAATCGCATATGACTAATAAAAGCAAGCTGTTGCAACTTGTGGAAAGGACTTGCGACAAAGCCATGGACCTTGAAGATCAGCTTGCCAAAGAAAGACATGAGGTCGGGCGCCTGGTTCTTGAGTTGAAAAATCATTCATATCAGGCAGACGAACTTCAATTTAAACTATTAGGTATGTTATTAGTGCACAACATGAGCAAAGCAACCTGTTTGGTGCCACATTTATCAGACTTCTTTGTTTTAGAATTGTCGCAAGAACTCGCTACGAAGTGCAAGAAAGATGCGGATTCGGCAACAATGATTGCTGAATTGAAGGACCGAGTGAGGACTATGGAATCATCCTCCATGCTATTGAGACAATGAAAATCGAAAATGAGGAAGTGAAAAAGCGGCTTCAATCTTTGGACGAAATCTGAAATTTTTTTGAGAAATTGAAGGATAGCTTCACAACCATGCAAGAGTCACGGGCCCAGTGGAAGAAAATAGTAGAAGGTATAAATTTGCAAATCCTTGTACTTGAAAAATGCAGCTGCCCACTTACACCTTTTGTATATTAGATGCTGAAGAAACAGTCAAAGCTCAAAGGGAAAGAAATGCGGAGCTAGAGAATGGGCTATCCAAGGCTGATGGCATTTTCAAAAAAGCTGTTGATGAACTAAACAAATTCAAAAAAATCCTTCAAAGAGACAGAAAGGCTCAAGGAAGAATACAAAGCCAAAGTTGCAGCTCTCGAACTGGAGAAGTTCAATGCCAAAAAACGCCTAAGAGGTAAATCCCATCCTTACATTACCTGCACTGCCGAGTCCTTACTTATAGGAACTATGAGACAATTGTGTTCCTGTAGGATGAAAAAAGGCTTATGAGCTGTTACAAAAGAAATTTATTGAGGGTGATGAAAATCTTCGCTGGTCTCTTGCAGCTCTGCAAAAAGATGCGGAGGTTGTGGCGCAGTACGTCATGCCGGAGGAAAAACCACCCCGATGCCAAGACCTCCTCATTCAGTTGCAAGAAGCCCCATGCCGAGTGAAAGAGCATGCTTGACATATCGCAGAACTAGCGGGTGCTTAGGTACTAGCCACTGCCAAGTCCCATATTCCCGACATCAACATAGACGTGGTCACGGAAGGCTTCCATGAGGACCTTTCTGATGAGGAATGTGAAACTTTGGTCATAGAGGCACATAAAACTGCCAATGTGTTAGCTGACCAGATAGAACTAGATCCATTGCCAAAGCTATAAAATTTTGTTCAATACTTCTGTTCACCACCAATCATGTAATGAAGTTCAGTCCAGTAGACCCTTAGGATCTAGATCCATCACCGGAATTGTAATGAACTCTTGGACGTACTGCTTTGTTTATGTACTGTATGAACTCGTGTTAAACACTCACAACCAATGCATAACACACGCCAGTACCCTAAACAACTTTCCCAATAACCGATATGAACCTTGGAGACTAAGGACTCACTCGGTCAAACATATGCGAATTAGGAAGGTTGCCTTGGTCCTCAACAGATGACATCAACCCTGGGGACTAAGAACCCACTTGGTGTTATATATTATTAGTTTTTGAGTCACAAGATATTTTGTGATCTAAATACCTTCTGAGTCGGGGGACTATTCCTACACCTGCTAGGTGGATTTACTCATCGCATCTAGATATTATTTGGTGTACAATCCTTTTTGAAGATTCTTGGAGACCTTTACAAGTTTGTTGTTGTACATGAAAAAGCTTAATCATATTCATGGCAAAACATTAGTCAATCGATTGAAGATCAACAACTAACTTGCAAAGCTCTCGGGGGCTACTGTGGGATATATATACCCAGGATACTTCACCACTCGGATATATTGTTGAGTGGGCAGCAGCCAATGAAGATAAAGCCTATGAAGATAGCTACTCAGATTATTACTTGGAGTAGACGACAAGTCAATACTAGAGATAGAAAGTTAGAGATAGAATCCTAGTCGGAAATCATGTTGTAATCTACTAGGAGACTTGTCATATAACCCTGTCCCCCGGATATGTAAGGAGGGGCAGGGGCTCTGATGTAGATATGGCCCAATCTTCCGAGAGGTAAGGGGATAAACTTGAATTTGGGAACTCGGCGTCGATGACCTGGCTTGAATGAGACACAATTCAACCCTGCAACCGTTACACCAAGCACAACTTGATTGTTCCTGCAAGCGAAATCGAGAACACAAACAAGAAAGGATAAACACGCAATCTGAAATTGCAAATATGGATGAAGCGAATCACAAGAAAAGGTTGAAGATCTGAACACAAAAGGACTATTCATCACAGTGGTGTAGAATAAGAACAGGAGCCCTGGATTACTGTAAAAGGACTTGTCACCAGAGTTATAGTAATTCGATCAAGTTTCTCTCAAGAAAACTAAAGTAAACAAAACCTGAAACTAAAAGATGGTGGCTACTGAGCTTATATAGGAACTAGGGGTATCCTAGGGTTGGAGGCGACCAGGGGGAGGAGGCGCCCACAACATGGGCTTAAGGCCCGACATGATACATGGCCAAGTTGGCCCAAAATAGGTGATGCAGCACCTTGTCATGGTCACACAGCATGACTCACGATCCTTCTGGATCTAGGACCAGAAACAAAATGACGGCGTCGTTGTCCCCTTTCCAACGCATCAAAGAACGCCTCATTTGGACGTCGGATGTGGGAGATATCATCAAAACCATGAAGGGGTGTCGGCTGAATCCGAGACGAACGCGGCGACTGATTTGGTGACGACTTGTAACTTGGGGAAGGCCATGATATGCGCGTATCCAGCATGGTGATGTCCTCATCAGGCTCTCTCTTAGATGATCGCAGCATACCGCATAATACACCACACAACACAGAAAGTAGGGTTGTTATCCTTTGGGAGACCCGAACCTATCTAAACCGTGCGTCTTGTGTGTCCATCGACTCTCAGTCTCGCGCATGGCCTTACCGATAAACAAGGATCATGGGTAGCCCTATGATACACTGCTGATAATAGTATGATGGATCATGGGTTCCCCTATCTGGCACGCCAACTGTCGATACTATTATCGGCAGTGGATCATACTTGGATGATTTTCATGCCTACATCTCAATGTATTGGTAGAAGTTTATGAGGCTATTGCATATTTGGGTCTTTCTCTAGGATTGAAGTATGAAGAAATTTTTAGTGGATTGTTGATCATGCCCAACGACATTGCTATCTTTGGTTGAGATATTTATGATTTCATGATGGTACATTATGGTTGGAAAAACTGTTTTGCCTATGAATAAAACAAAAGAAAAGAAAAAATTGGGCATCTGGGTCCTGGCAGTCTGACCTCCCGTGTCCTCCGATCAGACCGCCAGGTCAACCAGGGCTGATTTAGTTGACATAGTGAACAATTGACTAATGTATGGCCTTATTCTTGTTGTGGCATGTGTTCTCATCTCTGATATATATTGTACAGCTTCCCTCATGCCGCAAAGGGGGCTGCAAAGAAGCAGATGGGCAAGACAATGAAGAAAAAGTGTCGTGTTGACGACCCCACCTCTGACGACGATGGCAATGGTTCTGATTATGATGAGCATGCATCCACTATGGATATGGAAGATGCTAGTGACATTGATGAGGACTTTGATTCTACCTCATGAAATATTGCCAGGAAAAAGTGGAAAAGTGATGAGTATGTGAGGGCTCGAAACACAAGTGTGTATGAACAAGATGCTGATTCTCCCAATCCTCAGTTTCATGCTAAGGTATAACTTGAATCTTGGACACCTTGTGGACAGGTCTGTCTTTGCTCACAAGTGGATTGATTGGAACTACATTACACCATTTGACTCCATTCGTCCATTAATTCCACTCTTTCAATCAATTGGTCTTCATGATTTTGTGGAGCATAAGTATGCTTGGAATGACAATATTATTAGGCAATTCTATGCCACTGTGGAGTTTCACTGGGGTCGCAGTACCATTATATGGATGATTGGCACTCGGTAGTACACAACGATGTTCTCTGATTTTACTGCTGCAAACAAAATTAATCGCTACTGTCCACAAGGTACTCTAGAGTATAGCATATAGGACGAAGATAACCTTCATCAAAATGAGTGGATTGACTATTATCGTGCAAATCAAGGCCATCTTGGTCATGTGAGAGGGCTGAAAATTATGCCGGCTGTGATCAACAAAATTGTGCGGATGATGATGTACCCTAAAGTTGGAAATTCTGACGTAAACTGTGACAAATTTTGGAACTTCATCCATCACATTATAAGTGGTCATAGAATTGATGTGACTAGGTTCATGTTGAAGTATGTTGAGCAAATCTCCATGAGTGTGGAATATATATAATCTGTACTATGCTCCCTACATTATGTCACTCATACTTCACAAGACCAAATTCATAGTGAGGGATTGTAGGAACCCTCATTCCACCTATAGGCCATTCTCTGCTACGAAGAATGTGCTCCTTCAGCCTAACCCAGTCCCTCCTGCTCAGCAAGGTCATGATGCACATGAGGAAGAACATGAGCAAGAAAATCCCGAGTGGCAGCCATGGGCTCCTGCACCTCCTTCGCTGCCTGCTCAGGACTTTCAGGCTTTCCTACCCCAAATCCAGAGCGCTATCTAGCAAGGTATTCAGACCGGTATGGATGTTTTTCACACTTCTTTTGCTCAGCAGTACCATACTCCTATGATGCAGCAGCTCAACACCATGCAACAGAATATGGGTCAGATGAGAATAGATGTGGATGCCCTCAACACTCAGGTTCAGACCATGACCACAAACTACAACGATCTTCACAATGATTATCAGACCATGAGCACAAACTACACCACTCTTCACAATGATTATCGGACCTTATAGCAGGAGTTTCATGATTTTAGTAGCCATATGTTTGGTGTCTTTCCTCGTCCTCCTCCTTCGTCTGGGTATATGCCTTATCCTTACTATCCTCAACCACCTCCACCAGCGGACGAGTAATCCTTTTGGCAATTTCATGCCAAATGGGGAGTGGAAGAAATGAAGTGATAACGATAATGAGAAGATGAAGATCAAGAAGATGATTTTGAGTAAGACGGTTGGATGGATTGGACCTTGATCTCAATATTCATGGCTATCTCATTCTTTGCTTCTTATTTGTATCTTTTTTATGATTGTGTCAAACTATGTTGCTTGCTTGCATTTGAACTTTGGCTTGTAATGTTGGTTTGCACTCGAATAATTGGTTTGATGTTTGGTTTGATTTTATCATGATTGTGCTAACATTCAGAGAGAGCACACTTTGTATGGCTCATTCATGCTTCACTTCATTGTATTGTCATCAATTACCAAAAAGGGGGAGATTGAAATATCTAGGCCCTAGATTAAGGGTTTTGATAATTAATTAATATATGTGGCTTATTATATTCTAATGATGATCAGTTCATATATTCATATTTCAATGAAAATGAAGAAGGCAACACAAGGCAAAGGTATAAAAATAGGTTTTCTATTTTACTGTTAATAAGGTAAATAGAGGATAAAATGACCGGGTTGCTAGTATAATTGCTGAACTATTAAGAGGGGTCAATGCTCTAGTAGCTTGATGACTAATTATAATTGCCACTTTGTAAGAATTCATTTCCAATCTTTTGTATCAAAGTCATCTCACAAATATTCGTTGCAAATCCTCTTAAATCCTCTAAAATTCCCTTGAATATCCTTGTTGAAAAAGGTCCAACATTCCCTGAAAATCATTGTTGGAAAAAACACACAAAAAAAACTTCTTTGAAAAATCCTTTTGTTTGAGGTGGCGGTCTGACCGTGGCCTTTGACGGTCTAACCATGGTCACTGATGGTGTGACACCCCCTCCGGGATAACCAGGATCGAGTACAAGAGAACAGTCGACGAAGTGAGTTACAACAGCACAGACATTCTTACAAGTCCAGAATATAATACAACCATGTTGTTTAAAACAAACTAGAGTTTTGCAGTGGAAAGCATTTATTACAACATAAGAGTTTAAAAACTTGAAATGGAAATTTGTTTGAATACAAAAGACATTATTCCAAACTACTCGACTACTACACTCTCTAAAGATCGACTAGTCTTCTACTCTTCAGGGGACGGGATGCGTTCCAACTGGATGGAACCTCCCTCCGGAAGTTGCCCTTCTCCTGGCATGCTCTCGGACCAGCCATAAGGATATGGCTCACCACTTAAAAACAATGTGGACAAAGCCCTGAGTATCTAATATACTCCGTAAGATTGACCCATCAACATGGCTTGCTAAGGCCGACACTTAGAATGCATAGGGCTTTGGCTGGTGGGTTGACTCAGACTTGCGAAAACAACACTAATAGTGGATATCTACTTTCAACTTTTAGCTCAAGATTAAGTTCATTAATAATAAGGTTTGCATCCTGTAACTATTGCAATCAAGTTTTGCAAGCAAGAAATTATTTAGCTGGATCCACTCTCCTCTTCTCATTACTCTCGATTATCTATGTTGTGACGAGCAATCAAGAGATACTCTTATGCATATGCTACTTGTTATTTCATTGAACTATGTCAAATTGTTGTGACCCTTGTGAGTTACTATTTATGACTTTTTTATCAAGATTTTGTGCACACCACATTGCTAATACTTCTTCACTAGAAGTTAGCACCACCATATCCATCATCCATGTGCTATTTCTTCTATACTGGAAGATAGCATTTCCATGCAACATCCATCCATTAAATAAAGTACTCCATCATATTCTCATAGACTCCCTCTCCAAATATCCTTGTAAAAGTGACATGGGCTATTCATGATTCAAATAAAAAAATGTGAAAAAATAGAGAAAGAATTAGCCCATGTTCTAAAACACCTATCCAATAGAAGGGAGGGAGCATCTTAAAAGAAAAGGGAGTATTCACATTCAGTCATTTTCCATCCACATATCCACATGTGCACATGCTTGATCAAAAGTTCATGAATTGTTCTCCATGGATCCAGTTTTTGACTTAGTAATATATGAGACACAAGTATGCCTCCCTTTTATCCCTACCTTGAGCTCCACATAAAGCCATATTTAGAAGTAGGATGAAAAGAGGCAATGTCCTGGTGAGAAACCATACACATTGAGCGGTTTGAGAGAATCTTTTGAGGGGTACAACTATGATTTGTTTTGAAAATCTTTTCCAAAACCCAAGCTACATAGCAGAATGAGTGAAGATGATTAGAGTCAGGACCATTCCATCCTTCAACCACCCAAGGTAACATGATAGACACTTTAAAAGTTCATAGGTATAGGTATGACTTGGAATAATTTGCATGCTACCATCATACCAATTGAAGTTATGATTCACCTTAGTCTCTATTCCTTTACTCGAGGACGAGCAAAGGCTAAGTGTGGGGGCGTTGTTGACGGGGCTTAAATGCTAAATCCGACCATCAAATCCTTGCATAAACAACATAAAAGGAATAAACAAAATAGTGATAGCAGTTTATTATTAACGATTTCCATGAGTTTTGGTGAGACATGTGTTTGCAGGTATAAAAGAGCCAAAGTATGCAAAAACATGAAGAAATGCCCCGTCGGCCGATACTGCCGTAAAACAGCCGGCCGATAGGGTTGTATGAGGCTAAAATCAGGGACTAGCAGGGTCATGATGGCTGAAATCAGAATTCAGCTGACAGGATCATATCAGGCTGAAATCAACCACTCGGCGGGTTAAAATAGAGTCTCATCAGGCTGAACCATCTGACCCAGCCGACCCTGCAAAGCACACCACCATGAGGCCGTTTTCCATCCCTGGACTAAGGAGGGTAGAAAGTGGAGAAGTAAAGGAGGTACCCACGTGGCACAACTTGGACAAGTGAAGACATGACCCGGAGGGGGTCAACACTAAAAAGGGGCCGCTACCCGTCCTAGGCCGCCGCCCCGGGGTGTCCAGCCCACTTGGCCCATCATGCCAACTGACGCCAAGTGGATAAGGCGGTTGAAAGCCGACTCACTAACCGTCATCCGGACCAAATCCGAGCCGTCCGAGGGAAGGCGGTTGGAATAATCGTGTGGCCGCCCGGCCTGGGTTGCCGCCCGGCGGTGCATGCCGCCTGGCATGCCCGGCCGCCCGACGGTGCTTGCCGCTCGGCGTTGCCCGGCACCCGACGGGGGAATTTTCGCCCACCAACTCTCCTTCACCTACAAGTGCCCGCCAAGTCTTCGCCACCTATAAATAGAGGGGAAATTTGGTAGAAAAGAGATAACACATAAGAAGAGAGTTTAGACCTCTATTTCAAAGGCTTTAGCACTGCCAAAGTGCTTAGAAAATAGGGAGAGAGTGAGGGAGAGTTCGGGGAAGCGTCGAGTTTGTCGGCGATCTTCCCCATGCTTGTACCTCGACAAATGCTTTCTTTTTCAAGTAAGTGTTCATGTTTCCTCTTTGGTATTTAAGTTTCTTATTTAAGTAAGTTCTTTCCTTTATTGCTTACGGGATCATCGCTCTATTTAATTAGAGTATCTTAGTCTTCTATAAGCATGGATCCGAGACTAGGATAGTAATTGATAGCGTAGACGTGGTGTCTAGGCTAGAGGTTACCTTTGTTTGCCCCGTGCCCCATGGTTTGTAGAGGTAGTCGGTAGGTGGTGATAGCCCTATCCGGCCTTAGTAATCCTCCACGTTCGGGTACGTCGTAGAGCTATTGGCCGGAGTCGCTTGTGGATGCAGGGGTAAGCCAATGCCCGAAATAAGCAGTAGAGACCGAACCAATCTTATTATAGGATCCTTAACCATTGGGAATCCTCTCTACCCTTTGCCTACCATATTCTTGTTGTCCTTGGACGGATTAGTTAGAGGATCGATACACACACGTTCCCTGTGATTTGATAACCTGGAATACTCCTAGGTGAAGTGCTACATCGGTATCCATGTGCTTGCGGATTTATCTCTGATCGTATGAAATACCAACAAGCATTTCTGGCGCCGTTGCCGGGTATAGTAATATTTTTGGTGCGACGCTAAGAAGTGTCAACAAATATCTTGTTGTTTTTATTATTATCTTGAGTATAGGTAAGCCATACTATTAAGAAAGGTATAACTTACAAAGTTGGTAAAGTCAAATGCTGAAAATTTCCCCCAAATACCACTTCTGTCACCCTCTGTTTTTGCCTTCATTGGTTGTGCTGGTGATCCTCATCGGTAGTGCCGATCATATCTCCCAGAGGCGCTGTGATGCCCAGACTCTTCACTGGCTTCTGTCTTGCCAGCATCGACAATGCTGATGACCTCATCGGCAGTGTCGATCGCTCCTACCAGAGCCTATTCTCTCTGGGTCTCTGGTTGTAGCTCATCGGCAGTGCCGATGGTCCCATCGGCAGTGCTGGTCGGTTTTTCAAAAAAGCCACTCTTTCTGTCTGGCTCAGCCTGTAGCTCATCGGTAGTACCGATCTCCTGATCGGTAGTGCCGGTCCCCTCTTCATAGAGACTGTTTCCTCTCGGGCTTTCTAGCAGACTACAATCAGCAGTGCCGGTCAGGGTCTCTAAAGACCACTTGTCTTCTCTGTGTCTGCCTCACTCGCAGTGCTGATGCCCTAATCAGCAGTGTCGGTGCAGGCTGAATCCTTGCCTGCAGATCTATGATAGTGTGTCAGAAACCCTACCGGCAGTGGTGATGGCTCGATCGACAGTGCTGATGGCTCCATCGGTAGTACCGGTGCGGGGTGTCCAGACAGGCCAACGGCTCTTTTTGAGCCCTTTGTATAAAAGGCTCAACCCACACTTTGTGCCCTCTCTCTCTCCAACCCAAATATCAAAAGGCACTTTTGAGCTCCATTCACCTCACTCTCACTCTCTAAGGCCAAGCTTCATCCTTTGAGCTAGGGTTTGAGTGAGCCATTTATTCCTAGTGAAAAGAGCACCATTCTACTCCTGAGCATTCGATTAAATCATTTTTATGACTTGTGCTTGTTACTCTTGGAGCTTTACTCCTAGACAGTTAGTCGTGCCCGTAGAGCTCCCAACTTGTGTGGTGACGCCTCGGGAAGTTTGTATCACCCATCCTGCAAGGGATTTGCTAGTGAAGAACTCAAGCTCAATCTTGGTGGTCGCTTGAGTGAGAATAGGGTAGAAAGAGACCTGGTCCTTTGTGGACTTCTCAATGGAGACGTAGGGTTCTTTGTGAGCCTGAACTTCGGTAAACAAATCTTGTATCTCCATGTGCTTCCTTTATTTACTTGTTGTTCCTTTCAGTGTTTTAGGTTTCATACTTGTATTAGCTTTAATTCAACCGATCTACTTGTGTATGCTTGTCAACTTGTTGCTAATACTTTGTAGTGCCTTATTCAACTGTTGTTGTTCTATTCATCAACTTAAGAACTACGAAACCAGCTTAGTTTGGATTTGGGCGACTCTTTGTCCTATTCACCGACAGTGGCCATCAGCACTGCCGATCCATTCCACCGGCACTACCGGTCCTAGTGATAAAATTGTTTAAGTCTAATTTTGCAGGATTTTTAGATTTGCCTATTCACCCCCCCCCCCCCCCTCTAGGCAACTTTCAGTTTTTTCTCTATTACCTCCTTAGGCCAGCCCGACCCACTGCCTCTACACCCCGATGTAGAAAATTTCCCTCGCACTCAGCCGCCGTAGCCTGCCCGCTGACCCAGACGGCACCGCCGCTAGTCCCACCCTTGCCCCCTGGAGCCCGAGGGTTTCCGATGTTCCCGTGCCACTACCACCGGCCGAGCCACCCCCACAACCCGGCCGTCGGCCGAGCCCCCCCCCCCCCCCCCTGACGCCCGCCCGTAGCTTCTGACGCCGCCGCCCTTCAGAGCTGCCCTCTGTGCTGGCCGAGCCCCCTCCCCCCCCAACACCGTGGCCTGCCAGAGCCACCGCTGTCGCGGGCCGGGCCCCGACGCCGCCCCCGTCCTCCCTCCTTCCTCCTCTACGTATCGTGACATCACCTACGGTATGATTTTTTGTTTTTCTTTTGCTAATATCACATTGGTAATTAGGTGTTATTGCTAATTAGGTGACATTAGAAATTTGAGATGACATTGCTAATTAGGTGAACCAAATTATGAAAAAAAATATCCTAATTGCTCGACAATTTAGGCATGAACCAACACTTTATTCATGTTTACAGTTAGCGGTACTTTATCATTATCGATACTTTGTTCATGTTTATAGTTCATGGTACTTGATCATTATCGATACTTTATTAATGTTTATAGTTAGTGCTACTACATCATTATCGGTACTTTATTCATGTTTATATGCCATACGTAACCTAGTTAGATGCCTCCCGTTCAAAATAGACCTTGGAAACTAACTCCACCTACGCATTGTCGGGTGGGATTGAGATCTATCCTGACCTATTACACAAGCATCATGTAGAAGTAAATGCATTTTAATTTGCTCGTTGATATGGTAGGGGATGGATGGCCGTGAGTGGATGTACAGGTCGCCCAATGCAGGGTTCTGAAACAAGGGAATGGGTTGACAAGGCTGATGTTTTCTTGGAACAAGCATTTGACAATGTGATAAAAGGTGCAAAGACTTGGTGTCCCTGCAGCCATTGTAACAACACTAGGAAACAAACAAAGGTTGAGATGAGTGCACATCTTGGTAAGAATGGATTTATGACAGGCTATACCAAATGGGTCTACCATGGTGAAGCCGATCACATGAGGGAAGAGGTCATGAGACAACGCATCGATGATTGTTAAATGACTATCATGAAGCACAGTTCCACGAACAACATAGGGAGGACGAGCTAGAGGAGACCACAAAGGCGTATTACCACATGTTAGAAGCGACACAACAACCTCTTCACAGGCATAACAGGGTTTCTCAACTGGATGCCATTGCACCTTTAATGGTCGTAAAGTCTCAATTTTGCTTGAGTCGGAATGCCTTTGATGTTATGTTGACAGTTCTTGGTAGCCTGCTCCCAGAAGGTTACATTATGCCAAAGAGCATGTATGAGGCACAAAAACTCCTTAGTGCACTTAAGATGCCATATGAGCAGATACATCTGTGCTGGAAAGGATGCGTGTTATTCAGGAAGGAGCATGCAGAAGCAAAATACTGTCCAAAGTGTGGATCCTCTAGGTTCATGGAGGTAGGCACTGATGATGGAGAAAAGAGGCAGCTCACGGTAGCCATGAATGTCCTAAGGTACATTCCGTTCTTACTGAGGATCCAACGGCTTTACATGAACGAGGAATCCACTAAGCAAATGACATGGCACAACCATGGAGTTCAATACAAGCCCGATAAGCTTGTACATCCATCCGATGGTGAAGCGTGGAAACGTTTTGATGATATTTATGATAGGAAAGCTCTAGAGGTTCGTAATGTACGTGTGGCACTGGCAACAGATGGGTTCAACCCTTATAGAATAGGGTCTGCTCCGTATAGTTGTTGGCCCGTGTTTGTTATACTCCTCAACCTCCCTTCCCGCCCCCCCCCCCCCCCGGTGTCGTCTTTCAATGACAAAACATTTTCTTGTTGATGATAATTCTTGAAAACCCAGGAAATAATATGTGTGTTTACATAGAGCCTCTGCTTGATGATTTGGTGCATGCTTGGGAGGAAGGAGTATGGACGTATGATCGAGCTACAAAGACAAACTTCAGAATGTATGTTTGGTACTTCTACTCTCTTCATGACATGTTGGTGTATGGTTGTTTCTACGGCTGGGGCGTTCACTCGAAATTTCCTTGCCCAGTATGCAAGCATCTTGTGTGGTGGATTTGGTTGAAGAAGGGTGGAAAGTTTTCTTTGTTTGATCAACACCAACAATTTCTCACTCTTGACCATCCATTCAGAAGAGACAAAAAAACTTTACAAAAGGTGTCGCGGTTCTCGACCCTCCACCGCAGTTCTTGATAGGTGCGCAGGTGCGTACTATGTTAGACGCTCTCGAGGTCGATGAATAAGAAGGTGGTTTTGTGGGATATGGTGAGCTACATGCCTTCACTCAGATCTGTGGCTTGTATAGGCTTCCCTATATGCATGACCTTCTTATTCCATTTAACATTGAAGTAATGCACACTGAACATGGCGTTGGCGTTCCACTTTTCAGAACAATTATGGATATTCCTAATAAGACAAGAGGCAATGTTAAGGCAAGAGTCACTCAAGCAACTTTATGCAATAGACCTAAGCTTGACATGGCGCCTCCTACATCCAGCAAGTCATGGAGAAAACCTAAGGCTGACTTCGTCCTGATGAGACCCCAAAGAAAGGAAGTCCTATAATGGCTCAAAATGTTAAACTTCCCTGATGGGTTTGCAAAAAATCTTAGTAGGTGAGTGAACTTGACTACTTTGCAAATCAACAGGACCAAGAGTCATGACTACCACATCTGGCTTGAGCGGCTTCTTCCAGTCATGGTTCGAGGCTATCTCCCTAATCATGTGTGGCAAGTGCTGGCAGAGTTGAGCTCTTTCTTCCGCCAGCTTTGTGGTAAGGAGATATCTAAGACTATGATGGCAGAGATGGAAAGAATGGCGCCTGTGTTGCTCTGTATGTTGGCCAAGATATTTCCATCAGGCTTGTTCCAATGGTGCATATGATTTTGCACCTCCCATATGAGGCACGAATGGGAGGGTCCGTGCTGAATTGTTGATGCTACCCAATTGAGAGGTGTCTAAAGCTTCTTCGAACTAAATGTAAAAATAAATGCAAAATTAAAGCTTCCATGGTAGAGGCACACATTTTGGAGGAGGTGTCAAACTTCACAACAAAATACTATGCTGACAACTTCCGAGTGTGCACTATCCACCTCCTCATTACAATGTTGGCGAAAATGAATCGACCCTCAGCCTCCTCCAAGGGAAATATGGATCTGGAGGTGAAGTGACCAACAAGAACTTGACATATCAAGAGTGGCACACTATCATGATGTATGTGTTGACCAACCTTACCGAAGTGGTGTCATATATCAAGTATGTTATGAACGAATTACATAACTCCACATTGAACCCAATTGTTCTGCATCCAACCCACTTGTTCCTCATTGCCATAGGGAATTTCTTGATGGATTCTGGCATGCCTCAAGGCCTCCTACCCCACATGAAGTTGATACCCTTCTTTACAACGGTGCGGGAAATGGATCACCCGATTTCATTTCTTGGTTGAAACGGAAGGTATTTATCATATTCTTACTATGTCATTACACAATTGCTCTTATGTGCGAATAATATAGCTAACTATCCTGCTTCAATGTGCAGGCCCAAATCGATGCATCTATGAATGTCGAGCTCAGCCAGGTTGCCAATGGCTGTGTCTATAGGGTCAAGTCATTTGGAAGCTATGATGTTAATGGGTACCGATTTCACACAACAATCCACGAGCAGAATCGGCCTAATCGAAGAACCACTAATACTGAAGTTTTCACGCCAGGTGACGATGGGGTCGAGTATTACGGAAGTGTTGTAGAAATATACAAATTCATGTTTGATGGTTGCAAACCTCTTTCTCTTATCATACTCAAATGCCATTGGTTTGATCCACAAGAAGTGAGTCGGACCCCTAATCTTGGGCTAGTCAAAATTCGATAGTCATCCGTGTATTCAGGCGATGATGTATATATTGCGGCTCAATAGGACACACAAGTTTATTATCTCTCATACCCATGCCAAACCAATGACCGTCTCAAGGGTTGGGATGTTGTGTTCAAGGTACCGCCACACAGTAAACTACCTATTTTAAACAATGAAGATTACAATGTAGACCCAAACAGATATGTTGACGGAGAGTTCTACCAAGAAGATGGGCTAGAAGGGGGTTTTGTAATAGACTTAACCAAAGACATAGAAATGGATGTAGTTAATGAAATGGTTGATAATGACGATGCTGGAGACGAGGTTCAAAATGTGAACGACTTGAACTTACTTGAGCGATTACAATTAGGCATAGACAATGATGATGACATTCCCCCTCCAGTGCACGTGCAAGATGATGTCGACATCCGTGATAGTGATGATGAGACATACGACAAAGCTAATCGGGATCTTGATGATTATTTCCAAAATACATGGTTGTTCTATACTAATTAATTTAATATTTGCATTTCTTTCTAATAAATGTTTTATCTATTTTGCATAAATTTTGAAATATTGATGAATTTAATGTTTTTAATTACAGGTGATTGATCAAAGATGGTGGGCAAGGGTATGCAGAGGTTGGTGACGTCGCTCTACAAAAGTGTGACTGGGAAGGGGTCTAGATCCGGTGCAGCTAAGGGGTCCAGGAACGGTCGAGTCCATAGAGGTGGCGACGGGCGTCGAGGGAAGGCTATCAGGGAATCGTGGCCTACACCTTCCGTGCATGAGTCTGGTGAGAAGGAGGAGTAGGAGGAGGAGTAGTAGTAGTCTAAGGAGGAGGAGCAGCTGCAGCAGACTGAGGAGGTACCTTCCGCTCACAGCTCGGATGAGGTGGGGAGAAGGGACAAAGAGGCCTTCTAATGGCATCCAGAGTGTGTGGCAAAGAGGTCCCGCACAACTCCCGATGATACCAATACCAGTTGAGAAATGCCTGTTGGTTCAACCCACCGAGAAGAAGTAAGTAAGTTTAAATGCTTACTCTTTTGATATCTCAAAAATTACAATATAAACTAATCATTTGTCTTCATCACTTGGGCAGGGGTTGGATGAGGATTGTTGCAGGTGACCACACGCGTTTGCCAAATGATATCCTGGGTCTTTTGTGCAGAAAACACTTCCCTGACCATGTGCCTTTTGCCGCAAGCCAGCAGCCTGCCTACACGTGGGAGCACAACAAGCACGTTCCCGGTTTTCTAGATCGGGAGGGCATGGTGTTTGCCACCTTGGCGGACCAGGTGGTGGGAGAGCTGTGGGTAAGTTTTTTTTCTGCATTGTTCAATATATTATATTCATTGGGTATTTTTAAAATAAGCATAGTATACACCGTATCTATGTGCAAGATTTCTTTAGGGTCGAGCCGGAAAATATGGAGCGGGAGCGCACCCAGGTGTACAACACATGTCCTAAACTAATTACGGACATGATTTATGAGGCGTGCATCCAGGCGGTCATAAACCACTACGCCGCCTGGAACATTAGGGTGGATAAAGCTGAGGCACGAAACATGGAGCTAATCGAAGAACAATACATTGCGGTAATTTGATCTGCTCATATTTCCTATACTTGATTAAGTATGCTTAATTTGATCTTCTCATATTACTTGATCACTTGTAGATGATTCTGTGGTGGTGTGCCCCTTATATGGATTGCTGGGAACAAATTGTGAAGAGGTGGTGTGACCCCAACTGGAAGGAGAAGCACGAGGCTAGCACACCTTCAAGGCAACCTTGCCCTCCACCAGTACGGGGCTAGATGGGTACGTGAATTCATTTTGTTGTTACAACGCTCAATTTTGTATCATTTCTAATCATCTATCTGTTCTCTTTGTAGTTGGTAGCAAATGGTGGCGTGCCTTGCTCCCCTTTGAGAGCTTGGGCTATGGCCCACAAGGGCGAGGCGACGTCCGGGGTCGACTACAACCCCGAGGACCCTCCTAAGTCATACACCAACGCCGCCGTCCATAGTCGCCTGAGCCAATACATATAGGTGGCTAGGGAGGTCCACGGGCTAGAGTGGGACCCAAGCACCGAGGAGGGTGGGTGGAGGTAAGAAGCATTGCCGGTACTGGATTATCGATAGCACACTAGACACGGCCTCTACTCCCACCCTCTCCTAGATGCGAACAAGGAGATTGGCCTCAGCAACGCCCATTCGTCCATGGCAGAGCATTGCACAGATCCAGATTGAGCAAGTCCAGGTAAGTATTGTTTTATTCGCCGTTCTTGACATGTGGTTGCTCTGCATTGTAACATTGAGATGAAATATTGTAGGCCCAGCTTCGGGATGAGATGGAGGCAAAGCTAGAGGCGAAGATACAGGAAGAGTAGCAGAGGTCGGAGGGGATCATGGCGCAATAAATGAGTGCAATGTTCCAGTACGTGCAAAGTACTAGAGCACCACCGCCTCCTCCAGGGCTGTTCCCAGGACTACCTCCCATTCCTATCCCTCCCCCTCATGTCACTCTCCAAGGAACTCTGGTGAGTCACTCGAGATCCTTGTGGTTTTTGCTTCTATGCTTCCATCACAATTCTTCTTGGGTATGCAATATTTCCTTTTTGCAGAATCAATCCATGGGATCTAACACTCCAACTACTTCCCCTCCAATGCTTGGTCGTTGTGGCATACTCATCCTCATCCAATTTAGCTTGTAGTTGTATTTCTATTTCCATTTCATGAACCAACTAGTTGTGCTTGCTTGCACTTGATGTACACTTGTGGTTGTCGACAACTTTTATTTGAACTGTTTGTACACTTTCTATGTGAACTTGAGGTTATGCTTATGACATATGTGTATATGTGAGGATTTATATGTATTTTATGAAGATTTAAATGCCTGTGATGATGATATAGATGTGTCTTTGATAATGATACATATGAGCTTGTATGTGTAATTTGATGTGATTTTGGTCAAGGTTGAACTCGATTTGAACATTTTATTGAATTTTGTCGAATTAATTTGCCGAGGGCCAGGACAACAACACTCAACAAACTGACCATTCTTTGCCGAGTGTCTTCCCGGCAAGACACTCGGCAAAGTGACCATTCCTTGCCTAGTGCCGGTAAGGCACTCGACAAAGTGACCATCCTTTTGCCGAGTGTCTAAAGTCGAGGCTCTCGGCAATCATAGTTTGACAAAAATTTGGCACCGTCGCTTCTGCTCTACTTTGCCGAGAGTCATGAAAACCCTCGGCAAAAGTTTGTCAAATGTCCGACAAAAGGCTCTCGGCAAAGAGCTCTTTGACGATAAGAGACTGCCGGGAAATGTTTCGCCGAGTGTGATCTCGGCTTTGCCGAGCGCCTCTGGCACTCGGCAAATATGTGGTTTCCCATACTGAGCTTATCATATATCAGTTTTCCAATTACAAGATCAAATTCTAGCCACAATATCAGTCAGGGAAAACAGAACATGTGCATAGAGTTAAGTGGCCCCATATTGCACTAGATTTCCTTACCTTAGAGGGCACAAAGAGGTGCAGATTGGACTTCATGCCATGATAACCACGCTCCCGCGGTCCAAGTCCACAACTGCCACGACTATTGCACCCTTGCACTTTCATGTGGGAATTTGGTGAAGTAACAGGTTGCATTCATGTAGAGCAAAAAAAAAAATTGATGCAAAGGCTAACAATAGATAAACAGCACTGATCAGTGTTGCAAGAAATCCGATATTGCCTGGCATTATCAAAATTATCAAAAGAACTTAATAAAAAATACTGAAGTGTCCACTGTCGTGTTGTTAATGAGGGCGTCTTCCAGCTTAGGATTGCACCATACATAGCTTAATCTCTACTATAGCGTACAAAAAATCAGCACTGATCAGAGTTACAAGAAATCTGATGCTGTCTGGCATTATTAAAATTATCAAAAGAACTTAATCACAAATACCGAAGTAAAGTATTGTCCGTTGTCGCACCTCTCAGTCCAATATTGGCCAGTAATGTGGCTACCATGAGCGGAGATCAAAGCCTGTAGCAGCAATTTGGCTGAAGTGCGGCTAAATCAAATCGAAGCCGTCAGCAGCAATGGCAGGGGCGTGTAGATCCATGATGGTCGAGGCAGCGGAAGCAAGGGGCGAAGTCGTAGAGATGCAGGCGTGCGACCAGTGGGGGATGCGGTGGCAAGTCATAGGGAGCGATCGCTTTGTCCATCCCCGTGATACGCCATGCTTGCAGGTAGCCAAGCTGGCCCGCTGGTTTGTATGCCATGGTTGGAGCGGAGCGAGGCAATGCGAGAGCTGATCGGTGGCGCTGTAGGGATGGACAGGGGCAAGGACTGCTGATCGGGAAGAGAAGGGAAGGGGAAGGGAGAGGACACAGCTGGACTGCTGAACGCTTCGAGGAAGTACATGTGTGGGTCCTGTCGGCAAGAACTGAAGTTCTATTATGATGCTAGGTGCATCCAAACCTTACACACTAAACTATAAGCAGCGGTTCATAAAATGAACTACTACAGTTAATTGATTATTAGCAGCAGTTCACTTATAGAACCGCTGCTAAAAGTTTTGAATATTATCAGCAGTGGTTCTGTAAATGAACCGTTGTTGATAATTGTTTAAAGCAGCAATTTTCTGTGGGCTGAATTATTGATTAGGACCCCTAGGTATTGAACCGTTGCTGATAATCTTTTAACAGCGGTTCGTGTTTTTGACCGCTTTTGTGGTAGTCTGTCAATATTTGTTCTCATATTTCTCTCGTCCTCTAGTACAAACACCCCAACTTCAAGATCTAGCGGTGTTCTATGAGGCCACCTTCCACAAGTTTGGCATCATCGCCCACACCGACGGCACCGTCGACATGCAGGCCATGTGGCACGATGCCGACTGGCTGTAGATCAACCAGTGCGTCATCTCCTGGCTCTATAACTCCACATCGGCAGTGATGAAGCTGATCGTCATCGAGCGCCCGACTGCATACCTCCTCTAGACCATGATTCGTGGTCTCTTCCTCGACAATGTGGATCAGTGCGCCGTCGACGCCCTACAGGAGTTCCACATCCTCTACCAAAGTGATCTCTTCGTCACCACCTACTTCGGCAGCCTCATGGAGCTTTCTGATCTCCTCCACGACGTTGGTCACGCCGTCCCCGGAGCCATCCCGAGTGATCAACGCCCTGCGTAGCCTCAGCTCCAAAGTCAGCCATGCTATCCCCCACTTCACCTCCTTTTGCCCTCCCCCCACCTATTAGTATGTCCATGATTACCTACTCCATGATGAGGTGTGACAGACCCACACAGCCAAGATGGAGGCAGCCGGTGCCATGATGGATAACGCGGCTGTTGGATCTACACCTCCTGCTCCGCCTCCTCCATGGCCTCTGGCACCTTTGGCACCGCCTCCTCCATCCTACTCTTCCATCAATGGTGGGGGTGGCCGCACCATGAAGTGCAAGCAGTCAGACAGGAAGAAAACTGCAAGTGCTCCCCGTGGCGGTTGCCAGTTTGCTGGCGGTGATGGTCTTCCTTAGGCTCTATTGGCCCCTGCTGCCGACCCCTACACCGGCTATAAGGACCAAAGGCGTACCGAGAGGGGGGGGGGTGAATCGGTAAGCCGCTCACGAATCCAATTACTTCAAGTTCCACTACTTGAGTCTAACAAGATAAGGAAACCTAAGCAATTCTAGTTGGCCAAGACCCTACACATGCTAGTGTACATGATAAGATAAAGTGCAGAAGCCAATCACACTAGCTTACGCAAGCCACAAGTAACCCTACTCACTAGAGCACACAATTGTAGAATAGTAAAGAGAGGGTCAAGGAATGCTCATGATTTTTTCCCAAGGTCTCAAAAGGATGGCGCCTTCCCCTAATCCTCGTTGGACCACTCCCGCCTGAGTCCCGGTCCCTCCCGCCACCAAGTGGTGTTCTCGCCCACGAGCCCGCAGTCACTCCTAGAGTGAAGACACGGTGTGAGTCACCATTGCACAAAGCACAAGCTCGCCTCCCTCAAGAACATGCCGGACTTCCCGAGCTGACACGGGCGCTCACTAGCGATGCCCCTTTCACCGGTGGGCTCAAACCATGTACAAACGTATGACGGCCTTCACAACCAATCATGATTGGCTCAGTCACCGACACCTAACCGGTCTAGGTCTCACCATAGACCAAGAGTAACAATCTAGATGACACCCTCAAGGACACCCTAGCCTTAGATGTGCAAGATGCTCAAGCTACTCTTCTCTAGCACTCTCAAGATATGCAATATCTCCTTGTAGTGCTCTCCTCTTTTCCTCTTGGACCTTACCAAATACTCTCAGGTATTCCACTGGCCAAGAGAGGTCTCCAAGACCCCAGCAACAAAGTTATA
This sequence comes from Eleusine coracana subsp. coracana, assembly GCA_032690845.1. NCBI lineage: Eukaryota > Viridiplantae > Streptophyta > Magnoliopsida > Poales > Poaceae > Eleusine > Eleusine coracana. Next base: position 38,726,215 of record CM064418.1, read on the forward strand.
TAGGCTCCCAACCTCAAACTAGCCGTTGCTCCATGAAATTGCCTTTCTGGACATCCAGACCGGATTGTCCGATCACTGCCTGACCAGACCGTCCGGTCACTCTGGTAACGGTTCCCAGAACCGTTGGCTTCTCTATCAAGGCAATTTCCTGTACTGACTGGACTGTCCGGTCACTGGACCGGACCATCCGGTCCACTTTCTTTCTCCATTCCAGGAGCCTCCGCAAAATGCACCCTCTCTGCCGTTCCTGCACTCCTACTGACCGGACTGTCTGGTCAGCAGACTGGACCGTCCGGTCTATATGTAGTCTCCTGCTGACAGAGTTCCTACTCCTCATGCTAAGTCCTGGACAACTCCACATAGTGACCATACAGTCCGGTCTCCACTGACCCCTTTGTCCGGTCTCTATGTCCAGAAGCTGAAACTTGTCGTCCTCGCTTGACTTCATTTCCCGGCTTCTCCGAACAGCTCCTTGGCTTCTCCACTGTCACAAAGTGCATGTGATTTCACCAAGCAACCTTGCACATCACCGATTAGACATGACCTAAAAGAATGACCTAGACCCCCTTGATAGTTCGGTTTTTCCTATGGACTCAAAGCCCTAACAACTACTCAAGTGTTCCAAACACTCGCACCATAGCTTCTTCTCTGCTTTGATCCATCTCCATCAACCCTTGGACTCCATCAAGTTCGCAAGCCTCCAGGCTTGTGGCCATTGTCATCCATCGCCAAGGAAAACCATCATCCATATGATTTATAATACAGTTAAGAGATGATTCCTACATAGACAACACTCGTGTAGATATTAGCCCACAATTTCATAGTTTTCATCTATCACCAAAACATCCATACATCGGGGATCCAATCATCAATGGTCATGAAGCTTACAATCTCCCCCTTTTTGGTGATTGATGACAACCCCTAATTAATCGAAAACTTCAATGAATAAACAACCGGGCTAAACAAGCTACACAAAGATCAAGAGGAACCATAACAACATATAAGAGAAACACATAAGGTCCTACTCACTCAAGCATCATCTAGAGATACTAGGAAAAGAGTGAAGAGAAAACTCTAGATGAAAAATGCCTGCATGTCATGGCAATATATTGAATGAAAGCATAAGATCATGACAAAGCATAGGAATTAAGAACAAGTACTCATCATCATGATATCATACACAGGCATACAAGATAATTAATAAATACAAGAACTGCATATGAACAAGAAATAAACTAAGTGAGATCAAAATGAGTCAAACACCAGCGAATGAAATCCATGACTCATCACAATCCACAAACATCGAATAACTCCTCAAAAAGAAGAACCAAAAGATCTATCACCCAAAACCTCGTAGCTCCCCCTAGATACAAGCTACTCTCGATCGCAACAAGATCATCTTCCCACTCCCCCTAGACCAAGTATCTTCTCCCCCTTTGACAACAAGCACCAAAAAGTGGAAAAGATGAACATCTAAGCGCTCGTGGTTGAAGGAAGTGGTGTAGCGACGTCCTATGTAGGCTCTGCTCTGGGTTGCTCCTGAGGTGGATCCTGTTGTGCTCCCTGAGCCTGTGCTGCCTGAGCATCTAGCTACTCAAAGAATCCAAGGTCTACAGGCGACTCAGACCCACTGTCCTGTGCTGCTGGAGTGATCGTGGCAGTCTCCCGAGCTGAAGTCTGGAGAAGTAAGAGGTCTGCCACGTCCTGCTTAGAGAAGCCTCCACAGACAAGATCCTCTGTTGCCTGAGGACTAAGAGTGGTAACAGTGGAAGTAAGAGGTGGAGCTGAAGCTGTAGCTGTCTCTAGGGCGGTATAGGAGTCTGCACGAGTAGTGTGCACAATATCGGAGAACAGACTCCTGACTGGTACGTCTTGTGAACTGGAGTGTCCTGCAATCTGCGAGCTAGAGGATTGTGATGGTGAGATGAACAACACAGACACAAAGAAAGCTGACACAGGGGAGAGCTGTGCTAAAGAGAGAGTCTGTCCTGCTCCCCCTGTCGGTAAGACCCCTAAAAGTGATAGTCCAGTGGACTGAGCTATCATCAAAGCTGTGAAGGGTCCAGACTGAGTCGGTAGCTGCTGGTACTGAGGAAACACTGAAGATCTTGGCTGCTGACCGGCCTGCTTCTGGGTCAACTCCGTCATTTGAGTCATCAAAGCTGTAAGAAGTGCAGACTCCTACCTCTGAATCTCTGCCTGGCTCCTGATGACTTCCATCATCTAACGTCTGTCCTCTGAGACACTTTGAATAAACTCTCCTAGCCATCGTGCAAGTGCTGTCATAGTGATAGTGTCCTTAGACTGCAAACCTGTCGGCTGGGGAGATGCTCCTGTACTGGCTGACTCGGGAGTGACTGTATCTGGGTGAGCTGCCTACTCATAAAGTACCGATGACTCCTGCTCCTCCTCTCCTATGTGCTGGCTGGAGGTACACTGTAATACCCTGGGGACTCGAGGTGCGTAGCTGGTGGTCACCTCAGGGAAAGCCTTGTACTGCTCCTCCATCACTAGGCCCATCCTCCTCAAGAGATAGCAGATATATGGACCATAGACCAAGTGACGTCCTCCAACCCTCTCAGAGATAACCTCCTCCATCTCTCCAATGAGAAGGTCCGCCAAGTCGAAAGTCTGCCTCCTCAGAATGGCTGCTACAGCTCACTGGTGTAAGAGTGTGAACTCCTCTCTATAGCCAGACCTGGGTATGATAGTCCTGGTGACTATCGCTCTCACCACCTTGGCCTCTGCAGTGAGTCTTTGGGCCTCTCTCAAAACCTGGAGTGAGCGGAGATGGGAAAGCAATCGACACTAGGTCGTTTGAAGGCAGCTTCCCTCCCTGAGGTCTGCGGGGTGGCTCCAGTGTACCGTAGGCACTCCTGTAAAGCTAGAAGTCTGAAGCCAGGAGTCCTAGGTGGGAGATCAGGTCCTCCCTGATGACACGGTGTGGCTGCCCTCTGAACAGGAACCAGATCTTTGAGTGGTCTCTAGCAACCTACAGCGTCGCGTAGAACTCGAGGACCACGTCCTCTCTGAACCTATGTGGAGCAGTAACTAGCTCTGCTAGCCCTGGCATGTACGTGAAGAACTGCTCCATGTCTGTGCCTGTGGCCCTCCTCATGGCCTGGTAGGTGGTGTATTGCTGTGGTACAAGCACCTGTCTCTCGTCCTCAAGGCCACACAACGTCTCAGGCCCTCTCCAATCCTCCTCTAGAGAACTATCCAGTACCTCTCTCCAGCAGCGGGGTCTCTGGGACAAGGACCCACTACTCGAAAGGCACAAACCAAAGCACCTTAAGGTCCTTTGCAGGAACCTTGAGGATATCCGGCTCTCCAGGTGCCTGAACAAGTCTCTGTAGCCTCTTAGTGCATACCGCACAGGTGCAGCTCGGGTCTCCTGCCCTGTGAGCTATTCTCTGGGAAACAATCTGCTCTGCCTCCTCCTCTAACTCCTCAGCCTCCTCCTCTACAAGCTCCTCAGACTCTGAGGTCTCCTCCTCTACGGTCTCCTCTTCCTCAGACTCCTCCTCCTGCTGCCTGGAGGATCCCTGATCCGCGGTTCTCGACGATCTTCCTTGATGGGAAACCAGAGTACGCTGTAGCCATGGCGGTGGAACAACTCCGACTGCTAGAGGTGCAGTCCTCTGCCTGGTGCTCCTCCTCAAGCTCTGTGTCTCACGGGGCTGCTCTAAGATCAGCCGTTTCCCCGGAGTCCTCCGTGACTACTCCATGGCATCCAGGTGTCTAGCCACTCTCCTGTGTCTCTCTGACTCTGGATCCAGTCTTGGTCTCTTCTTGGTCTTGGGCTTCTCAGGCATCTTCCCCTTTCCCTTGTCTTGTCCTGACCCTGCCATCTGACTGCTCTATTGTCACTGCACGCACATAGGTGTAGATGGAATAATCATAGAGTCCTAATACATCTATAAGCAAAGCACCGCTAGGAAAAAATGAGCAATAGAAATCCTAGCACTGAATGAAGGACATGATCACAAGACAATTATGTAAAGTAACAACAGTGATCATCGACTATATGTGGCTGGTGTGAGTCACCTACTGTACAGTCAAATAATGGCAATGACATCTAACTATAGACTAGACAGGAGACAAACCCTAGACATGTAATTAATAGATGAGCAATGAATTAATTGCAGACTAGGTTGAGCCAAAAATCCAAATTAATGCAACTAAACATGGCAGTTAATCCTAATTGCATCAATTAAGGAGAGTGCTCACTAATCAGGGCATATCTCGATGAAAGGAAGAATTAGTACAATACCCTGAAGAGAATCCAAGCCGAGGATGAGATGGTCACACAACCGATCACCGGAAAACTCAAAACTTGAAGCTTCTTGATGCCGGTAATGGAGGTGGAGGAGTAAAGGGGAACCCCTTACTCTAGCAATCGGTAGATGGAGTGAGGTGAGCTGGAGCTGCGTGCACTAGGTGGCAATGGAGGCGCGGAGGCGCCACACGGCGGTGAAGAGGCAAGGCGGCGGTGGCTGCACATGGGGGCGAGGCGGCGCGGTGCGGGTGGAGATGGTGGCGCGCGATGGCAGCGCTCTGTGGTCGTGAGCGGCGGGCGCGCGTGTGGGCGAGCCCGAGCGGAGGCGCAGGGCGAGCGGTGGCTCTAGAAGGAGACGCGACGACGGTGAAGTTGGCGGAGGTGGCGTCAGCGAGGTCGGCGTGTGTGAACTCGGCTCGGTTTCATTGAATGAAGAAAAGACCAAATGATGGTCTGACAATTTTTTACCTAGGTCAAGAAAACGATGGATGGCCGGGATCGATCAAGAATAGATCAATGGCTCAGATCGAGATTTGCATTGCACTACAAAATGAACTGATCGGACGGTCCGCTCACTAGACCAGACTGTCCGGTCACTTCGGGGAGCTTGAAAATCAAGGTTCTGGACAACAGAACTGCGTGCAGACCGGACTGTCTGGTCTTTACCGAGAGACCGTCTGGTCTCCATTTACAGTTTCCTGAAGCACTGTGTATTACTGCACAGACCGAACTGTACGGTCCTATGACCGGACTGTACGGTCACTTCCAACATTTTGCTGCATCAAGGAAGTTCTCTATTTTCCGAGTGCCCTCGCTAAACACACAAACTAACACCACACTTGGAATATAGAGCGAACTCTCAAACACTCATTTTCAGATAGTGGCACTTAATGGCCTCATAGTTTTCACAAATGCCAAAAGAAGGATTGAGCAAATAAGAACCAAGGCAAATAAGAACCAAAGGGTATGTATGAGCCTTAGTCCATGAACTGCGCGAGTAGATTTAACCTCGGAGTTCATAAGAGCTTTTCTCAATGGGAATGAAGCACAATCCTTTCCTTTGGTCACACTTATGGAGATGTAAACTCATATAGAGCATGAGGCACAATTATCTCCAAATGTGACAAGCCTCCTTTGTGTTTCCTATATGATGCATGTAACAAGCAATTTACATATGCAATGAAAGTAAACATGCCATGTGAATACATGCAATGTTAAAGACATAACACAAAGGAAACCTAACAATGTCAAGGTTGAACCCCTCCCAAGCTTACTCACTATAAGCCATGCCCTTGCCTTGAGCGAAGTCAAACCACCATCTCAAGCACTCCCCCTTGCTTATAGCTATCTTGGATGGGCTAGACATTGACTAATTTTTATGTGTTTTTCTTTTAGTTATATACACATGCATGGATGCAAAGCATACTAGTCACAAAGGATTCCTATGGTGAGAAGTTCCATTGTTTTACCTAATGCTAACTTGTTCCATGAGAACACACATTTCAAGCTTTTCAGGAACAAGGATGGCAAGGTGAAAGCTAAGGTGTTGGGACCACCAAACAAGAAGAGAAAGGTCAAGAGCATATGGGTGCCTAAGTGCGTTGTTGATCTTGAGAGATCGGCTACGTACAAGTGGGTGCCCAAGAACAAGACCTAGATAGTGGTGGTGGTGGACCTAGTGCTTTCATGAAGATCACGTAAAGTCCACCAATCCTTGGTGGCATGGCCATCCTTGCAACACCTCTCACAATAGTAGTCATCGGCGAGAAGGGGTTTGATCCATGCGGGGATGGAATCACTGGTCCCTATGATATCGATGGCGGCGGGATATGAGCCAAGTCCCCGGTGGGAGACATTGTTCACAAGGTTCCTCCCGAGAATCTCCTTGTGGATGGCTCTACCACGTGTGAGCCTCTCAAATCCTTCCATCACCATCTTCCTCTCTTCCTTGAGCTTGTGATATTCTTCCAAGATGAATGACTCAAAAGAGGAAGTCTTGGAGACTTCATTTACTTGGTTCTTCCCAAGTATCTCCCTATGGGTGGCTCTAAGTCTCTCAAGGCCTTCCATCAACATCTCCCTTTCTTCCTTGAGCTTGGGGAGTTCCTTCAAAACAAATGGCTCAAGAGAAGAAACCTCGACCGAGGTGGTTAGTTCATCACACATAGTAGAAGCATCACACTTTGATGAACTAGAGGAGAGACAGGCAAGGTTCTCAACATTGATGGCCTCATAAGTGATCTCGAGGGCCTTGTACTTCTCATGAGGCTCTACATGATCACCCTTGAGTTTGTTATAACTCTTATTTAGAGCCTCATAAGATATGACAAGGTCGTTGAGCTCACTCTCAAGCTCACCAACACAGTCCTTAGCCAACTTACACTCTTTTCTTACCACATCCAACATTTTGGATTTCTTGATGACGATGTCGCAGGCTTGCTCAAGCATACTCCAAAGCTCGGCCCATGAGAGATCCTCATCATCGCTATCATCGCTGCTCTCATCCTCACTCTCCCCAAGTTGGCTCGTGGCCATGAGGCATGTAGGAGGTGGAGGAAGAGCTCATGTAGGTGTGGTCTTGATCATGGCTAGGACGGCCACTTCTTCATCACTTGAGAAGAGAACTCATCACTTGAGTTGACACTTGTCCACTCTCTAAGAAAGGCCTTATGAGAGAACTTCTTCTTGTAGTCTTGAGCTTTGCCTTTGCCTTTGTTCTTGTCCTTGTTGAAGAACCTCTTCTTCTTGTGCTTGGCCTTGGAGTCTTCTTCTTCTTCTTCACTTGAATCTTGTGACTTGAATGCTTCTTTTTTGGACTTTGGGCACTCCCGAACAAAGTGATTCTTTGAGCCACAATTGAAGCACTTGCCTCTTGACTTGGAAGCAAACTTGTTCTTGAAGTTCTTCATCTTTTTCATGAGAAGAGGCAAGTCCTCGGTCAAGTCACCCTCATCATTATCTTCTTCATCATCTTCCTCAATGATCACCTTCTTCTTGTTCTTCTTGCTCTTTCTAGATTCTTGTTTGTCAGCCGGTAGAGCAAGATTGGATGGTTGAGGATCATCCAACCCCAATTGATAGCTCTCGAAGGCGGTGATCTTGCCAAGTACATTCTTCATGGTCTTGGTCTTCAGGTCACCTTGCAAGATGAAGGTGATGATGGACTCATACTTGGGGTCCTTGAATAGCCTCAAGAATCTTCTTATCACCTCAACGGGATTCATCTTGAAATCATCCCCAAGTGCATTGATCTCCTCTACTAGTACATGAAAACGAGAATGAATAGTGTTAGCTCTCTCATGTGACAATCAAGTGAAGTTATCATACTTGTTCTTCAGCACATAGTATCTTTCCTCTTTGACGTCACTGATGCCCTCATAGAGCCCCTAAATCTCAGTCCAGATACCAAGTGCTGAGGAACTAGCATCTAGCTGAGTGAAAACATTCTTAGAGATGCAAGCAAACAAAGCATTCTTGGTCTTAACAGTACACTTAATGTAGTCAGGCTCAAGTAGGTTCGCATCCGCATCGGACTCTTGAGTGACTGTCCATATCTCTGGATCAAGGGACTGAAGGTAGGCTTGCATGCGAGCCTTCCAATAAGCATAGTCCTCACCATTGAATATGGGAACACTCCCCGCTGGTCCCGGCATCCTTACTCAAGGCGGTGAAGCCTCAAAGATGAGCACTTGGCTTTGATACCACTTGTAAGGACCGAAGGCGTACCGAGAGGGGGGGGGGTTGAATCGGTAAGCTGCTCACGAATCCATTTACTTCAAGTTCCACTACTTGAGTCTGACAAGATAAGGAAACCTAAGCAATTCTAGTAGGCCAAGACCCTACACATGCTAGTGTACATGATAAGATAAAGTGCGGAAGACAATCACACTAGCATACGCAAGCCACAAGTCACCCTACTCACTAGAGCACACAATTGCAGAATAGTAAAGAGAGGGTCAAGGAATGCTCATGATTTTTTCCCGAGGTCTCAAAAGGATGGCGCCTTCCCCTAATCCTCGTTGGACCACTCCCGCCGGAGTCCTGGTCCCTCCCGCCACCAAGTGGAGTTCTCGCCCACGAGCCCGCAATCACTCCTAGAGTGAAGGCACGATGTGCATCACCGCTGCACAAAGCACAAGTTCGCCTCCCTCGAGAAATTGTCGGACACCTCGAGCCGACACGAGCGCTCACTAGCGATGCCCCTTTCACCGGTGGGCTCAAACCGTGTACAAACGTGTGATGGCCTTTACAACCAATCATGATAGGCTCGATCACCAACACCTAACCGGTCTAGGTCTCACCCTAGACCAAGAGTAACAATCTAGATCACACCCTCAAGGACACCCTAGCCTTAGATGTGCAAGATGCTCAAGCTACTCTTCTCTAGCACTCTCAAGATATGCAATATCTCCTCCTAGTGTTCTCCTCTTTTCCTCTTGGACCTTACCTAACACTCTCAGGTATTACACTAGCCAAGAGAGGTCTCCAAGACCACAGCAACAAAGTTATATAGGCTCCCAACCTTAAACTAGTCATTGCTCCACAAAATTGTCTTTCTGGACATCCAGACCGGACTGTGCGATCACTGCCTGACCGGACCGTCCGGTCACTCTGGTAACGGTTCCCAAAACCGTTGGCTTCTCTGTCCAGGCAATTTCCTATACTGACCGGATCGTCCGGTCCACTTTCTCTCTCCATTCCAGAAGCCTCCGCGAAATGCACCCTCTCTGTCGTTCCTGCACTCCTACTGGCCGGACCGTCCGGTTAGCAGACCAGACCGTCCGGTCTATACGGAGTCTCCTGCTGACAGAACTCCTGCTCCTCGCGCTAAGTCCTGGATAACTCCACATAGTGACCGTACAGTTCGGTCTCCACTAACCCCTCTGTCCGGTCTCTATGTCTAGAAGCTGAAACTTGTCGTCCTCGCTTGACTTCGTTTCCTGGCTTCTCTGAATAGCTCCTTGGCTTCTCCACTATCACCTAGTGCCTGTGATTTCACCAAGCAACCTTGCACATCACGGACTAGACATGACCTAAGAGAATGACCTAAACCCCCTTGATAGTCCGGTTTTTCCTATGGACTCAAAGCCCTAACAACTACTCAAGTGTTCTAAACACTCGCACCATAGCTTGTTCTCCACTTTGATCCATCTCCATCAACCCTTGGACTCCATCTAGTTCACAAGCCTCCATACTTGTGGTCATTGTCATCCATCGCCAAGGCAACCATCATCAATATGATTTATAATAGAGTTAAGAGATGATTCCTAAATCGACAACTCTCGTGTAGATATTAGCCCACATTTTCATAGTTGTCATCTATCACCAAAACATCCATACCTCAGGGATCCAATCATCAATGGTCATGAAGCTTACACCGGCCTCATCCAAGCATGACTAGTCCATATCTGGTGCCCTTCTACCTCCGGTCTACTCGGCCCACGACCCGGAACGCACAACAGCGGGCACTAATGGCATCCACTTTCCCCGACTATAGCTCTTAGTGTGGCTGCACTATAACACCACCTCAGGCACCCTAGGCCTGGTTCACGCCCTTCACGGCATGCCATCCCCGGGTCAGTACCAAGGCGGCGGTGACTGGATCTTCGACACCGGTGCCAGCTCTCACATGGCCAACAACCCTGGTATTCTTCATTCCTCCAAACCATGCCCACATCTTCTACTATAATTGTTGTCAATGGTGGTTCTTTACCTGTTCATCATGTTGGCTCTGCTTCCATTCCTACAACTCCATCGTGTTTACAATTATAGAATGTCCTCATTTCTCCTCACCTTGTTAAGAACTGGATCTCCATTCGTGCCTTGATCAAAGATAATTTTGTCTCTGTCACTTTTGATCTATTTGGTTTTCCAATCAAGGACTTCTGCATGAGTATGATTCTTCTCTACTATGACTCCACCAAGGACCTTATTGTGGCGCCCCATTCCCAGAGGATCGAGGTCCCGAAGGTGCTGATAACGCAAACACTTGATAATACAATATTGGTCCAAATTTAAGTTGAATATTACATCATTAAGGTGATCAAAGTACATTGGAATAGTACAAGTTCATAATGTTTTGAAAATAGTGGAAGCAAATAACGATAAGGACTATGAGCTCGACGATACAACATAGTGATGATCCATGCCCGAAGAACCATCACTCTAGCAGCACACAACATCACTGCGGCGACAAGTGGGACTCCCAGTGGGCAGTCCAACCCTCAGGGTCTTGTATGTCCCAAGGCATCACATCTACAGGCAATTCTATTTCTTCATTACCTGAAAAACGACAATGGCACAAAGCCTGAGTACTAATTACTCAGTAAGACATACCCGTCGAACACCTAGACATGCATTGGCTCAAATAGGATGGCTTGTTTGAAAGGACTTGCACTAAGCATCCTATTAGTTCTACCAAATTTTATTTTCTCAATTAATTGGGTAGAGTAGAAAGGTAACTTTAGTGAAGCATCATAAACTAATAAACAATACATAAAATAAGTACAACATAAGAGCAACAATGGTAACATCAACAATAAGCATCATAATCAATTTCCAAGTATCATGTGCAACAACGTGATTGGCACGGTGACCAAGTGGTACTCATTACTACGTGGGACAGCAATTGCAATCGATTTACACCAGCTGGGAAAACCCGAGATGCACGACACATATGCACCAATTAAAGTCGTATATGGCAACCTTTCGCAAGAAAAGCACCCACACCTCAGACCGGGTGTGGTGACATTCAGTGGGCATGCCGTTCTGCCAACAGTACTTCGTGGAATGAACTGCCCACTCTAGCAGCAGAAGGGTCAATGACCAACGCACCTTAACCATCCTTAATGCAAGTGACCCTTAATGCTACATCGGTTTACTAGTGCCCATAAACAAGCATGCATTTGGTACTGTTTAATACTTGATCAAGGGGCCAACCACAGACAGGTCCTAGGGTGGGCAAGGCAGCGCTATCGCAGTCAACACCCATGTGTGGCTGCAACCTATACATACATAATCCCTGCCCGGCCATAACATCAAAGTAAACTTCTTTCATTAAGTTCCAATTTAGTGATCAAGTTCATTCCTTAGCAATAATATCTATCGAGACTATTAATTACTAAGCATAGCAATACACTACCGATCCTACCAAGTTCTAATAACAGTAGCATAGGTCATTTCGGGTATCATGCAAGGTGGGTTCCAATCAACTCCTATGACCTAATGCAATCATAATCATAGACACTAGTAATATTATAAACTAGCAAACTTTATAAAAAGGCGAATGCAAACTGGGACTTGCCTGGATCAACATTAATGTTAGCAACTACAATCTCTTGCTCCTAGGATTCAGTGTCCTTCTGAAAATCCTCTTCGTGCTCCTGGTTGTCGTTACCTATATGATGGAAAATGCGTTAACGGCATTGTCGGAACACCGTTAAATGCAATAATGTGATGCATGCAAACACATTACTGTTTTAATGTAAACAATATTATTATTATGTTCTCGAAGCTATATGCTTCAAAGAAGTGAAGTTGTTACTAAGATTGTAGGTGTAGATATTCTTTATGCATTTAAATAGAGTGAAAATAGTACTATGAGCAATTAAATTAATTAATAAAGTAAATTTATGTTTCTGGACATGGGTGATTTACTGTGGATAAAGGCATATATGAGTGATTTTTATGCCAATTTGCATGGGCAAAATATTTATTAATTATTTACTAGAATTAATCTAAGCAAACACACTAAATAATTTCCAGCGCATAAAATACTTCATATTTTACCAAACTAAAATTTGTGGTGGTAGGTAATTATGTGTTTACTAAGCATGTCAAAAATCAGCATTTAATTTTTCTCCTAAAATTTCTGGTGAGTTATTTAGTGTTTTGACAATTAAATGCATTAATAAAAATACATGTACAGAAACTTTGGTTTATAATTTTACTAAAATAGAGCACTTCAAGATGAACCTAACAGAATTTATTTGGGTGCCATTGGACTTATATTCGATTTACTATTCTTTTTTGAAGATTTAATTGATTTACGACATTTTCTTGGGTATTTCTGACTTATTCAAACAATATGTGGGTGACGGGTCAGCGCCACGTTGGAGCCACATGTGCTGCCAGTGCTCAGCTGCCGGGCAATTTTGCCTGAGTGCCGTGACGCGCGGCCGGGGCTTGCCAGAGTCGTCACTGCCGGCGACTACGGACGACGGAAGCTCGCCGCGGTTGCGGAAAAACAAAGCGCACAACACGGTGAAGGGAAAGGAGGGGTTCGCGTGGATGGTAGCTCACCGGGAGGTGGTCGGCGACGAGAGGCGGCAGGAGAGGGAGATCCGGCAACGTCGCGAAGTGGGCTCGAAGCGGAAATCAGTCGCGGGTTGATCCTACAGCATCACGGGAGCTCATTGATGGTTGGAGTTTGTTGAAGAAATGAGACACCTAGGTGTCACAACCCCCCCTCCTTAATAAAATCTCGTCCCGAGATTATGAACAAGGCAAACTAGAAGGAAGTACGGTGGTCAAGGTTATACCTGCGTATGACGACCAAAATTTCGGGCAATGTGTAGTCAGAAATTCTTCAGATTCCCAAGTGGATTCATCTTCCGAGTGATTACTCCATTGAACTTTATAAAATTTGATTGTTCTATTACGAGTCATGCGCTCTTTCTCATCGAGGATTTTTGTCGGATGTTCGGAGTATGTGAGGTCTGGTTGAAGTTGGTCATAGTCCTCCAAGATTTTGACAATGGGTGGTTTGAGACACCACTTTAGCTGAGAGACGTGAAAGGTGTTGTGGACTCCAGATAAGTTAGCAGGTAACTCCAATTTGTAGGCTATATTTCCACATTGTTCCATAATTTGGAATGGTCCAATATAACGGGGAGCTAACTTTCCTTTGACTCCAAACCGCTGGATACGTTTCATAGGCGACACTCGGAGATAGACGTAGTCACCTTTATTGAAATATAGTGGTCTACGTCGTCTGTTTGCATACTTTTCTTGACGACATTTAGCAGATTTAAGATTTGCCCGAATGGCACGAAATTTTTCTTCAGCATCCTTTACAAGATCAGGACCAAATGTTACTCGTTCTCTAGGTTCGGACCAGTTTAGAGGGGTTCTACAACTACGACCACAGAGTGCTTCGAATGGCGACATTTTCACACTCTCCTGGTAACTGTTGTTATACGAAAATTCCGCATAAGGTAGATACTCATCCCAATTACCACCATGTGCCAAAACACATGCTCTATGCATATCATCCAAATTTGGCTGACACGCTCTGTTTGCCCATCGGTTGCGGGGTGGTAAGCAGAACTACGAATTAAGCCTATACCCAAAGATGCATGCAGCTATTCCCATAAACGAGCGACAAACTGCGAACCATGATCTGAAATGATGATCTTGGGTACTCCATGAAGACACAAAATTCTTGCAATGTATAGCTCTGCATACTGCTATATCTGTTGTTGGCTGGCAAAAAGTGAGCAGATTTTGTGAGTCGATCCACAATGACCTAAATTGAATCATACTTTCAAGAGGTGAGAGGGAGGCCAACAAGAAAGTCCATGCTGATGTCTTCCCATTTCCAGGCGGGAATACTCAATGGTTGAAGTAATCCGGCCTGTTTAAAATGATCAGCCTTGACTCTTTGACAAGTATCACATTCTGCAACATATCGGGCAACTTCTCGCTTCATTCTTGTCCACCAAAAACTTTTCTTCAAATCTTGGTACATCTTATTACTACCCTGATGGATAGAGTATTTGGAGTGATGTGCTTCATCCATGATTTTCCTCGAAGTTCAAATTCCTTTGGTACTACTAAACGGTTATCATAGGGTACCGTCCGAGTCTTGTGTGAAACATTTTGCTTTACCATTTTTAATGTTTTGACGGATGTAATTCATACCAATGTCTTTCTTCTGTGTAGCAATGATTTCTTCATGGATGGTGGAATGTATACTAAGGTTGCTGATCACTATAGCAGGCAAAACATGAAGACTGGGTTCTGAATTAGTTATGTGGTTGCTGCTGTCCTGAGATTCTAGCACCAATTTATTGCAATGGATTTTTCTGCGTAGCGCGTCGGCGACTACATTGGCCTTCCCTGGATGACAATGAATCTCCAGATTATAATCCTTGATTAATTCCAACAACCGACATTGTCTCATATTCAGACCGGTCTGAGTGAAAATGTATTTCAAGCTCTTATGATCTGTGTAGATATGCACTAAATTCCCGAGTAGATAATGGCTCCAAATTTTTTAGTGCAAGCACAACTGCAGCTAGTTCTAAATCATGAGTTGGATAATGTTCTTCATGCTTCCTTAGTTGTCATGATGCATAGGCAATGACACGACCACTTTGCATAAGCACACATCCAAGTCCTGTCCCAAATGCATCACAGTACACGTCAAACGGCTTAGTGATGTCCGGCTGAGCCAATACTGGGGTAGTGGTTAATAGTTCCTTCAACTTCTGAAATGCTTCTTAACATTTATCACTCCATTCGAACTTCACATCATTTTTCAGTAATCTTGTCATAGGCTTGGATAACTGGGAAAAATTAGGCATGAACCTATGATAATATCCAGCTAATCTGAGGAAACTACAAACTTGATGAACTATTTTTGGTGGCTTCCAATCTAGCACATCTTGAACTTTGCTGTGATCTACCGAGATTCCTTCCGCTGAAACTATGTGGCCAAAAAATGGCACACGGTCCAACCAAAATTCACACTTGCTGAATTTTGCGTATAACTTGTGATCTTGAAGCCGTTCAAGAACAATGCAAAGATGTTCAGCATGCTCTTCCTTGGACTTAGAATAGATGAGGATGTCATCAATGAATACTACCACAAATTTGTCCAGCTCTGGTATGAATACCGAATTCATGAGGTACATGAAATGGGCAAGGGCATTTGTTAATCCGAATGACATTACTAGATACTCGAATAACCCATATCTAGTAGAGAAGGCGGTCTTCGAAATGTTTTCTACTCTAATCTTGATTTGATGATAACCCGAATGGAGGTCAATTTTTGAAAAGACCTTGGCACCAACCAATTGGTCAAAAAGGATATCAATACGGGGTAGTGGATATTTATTTTTGATGGTAACTTCATTTAGTGGCTGATAATCAACGACAAGGCGCAGAGTTTTGTCCTTCTTCTTCACAAAAATAGCAGGGCAGCCACAAGGTGAAGTACTTGGGCGAATGAATCCCTTTTCCAATAACTCATTCGATTACTTTTTCAACTCAGCCAGCTCATTCAGGGCCATTTTATATGGACGACGGGATATTGGAGAAGTTCCCGGCTGTAGTTCTATCTTAAATTCCACTTCGCGGTTAGACGGGAGGCCAGAGATATCTTCAGGGAACACGTTCGATACTCACAAACAACAGGAATGCTTTTGAGTGATGGACAACCAGGGCTTTCGATGAATCGGTGTTTAGAGAAAGTGTGTCTTGGCCATGCAAGGGAGAGTTGATGTGAACGATACGGTGTTCGATGTCTAGCATGGCTCTATGGGTTTTCATCCAGATCATACCTATGATCAGGTCGATTTATTGATCCTTGAGCATGATGAAATCGGTGGGGTAAATCTTTTGATTTATTTCTAGTGGAACTTTACATACTACTTCATTAGCAAAAATTTATCTAACAGGAGAGTGGACGATGTAGGATCTATTTATGGTGGTGGTGTGGAGATTCTATTTTTTGCACACAAGCTTTGCTAATGAAATTATGCGTAGCACCAGAATAAAAAAGTGCAAGGACAGGCTGGCGATAGAGTGAGAGCGTATCGGTCAGCACGGGTTCGCCCTGAGGGATGTCTTCAACATTGGTGTAGTTCACTTGGGCAGCACGAGATGGTGCATTCACATTCCTGTTCTGGTTCTGACACTGGTTGCTATTGTTATTGTTGTTGTTGCGCCTGGGTGCTATACATTTCTTAGCAAAGTGGCCGGTATGACCACAGTTATAGCATGGATAGTTGCTTCCATGATCAGCGGGCTGTGGGGCACGAGCATTCTGATTTCCTTGCTGCGGATATGGTGCATGGACTGATTGTTCTGCAGTTGGTATGGTGCATGGAGTGGGAAGTTCTGTTGCTGCGGTGGCCTTGAGTAGTTCGGGCCAAATTGTTGCTGATACTGCTGCTGCAGAGACGCCCGGAAACGCTGTCCGGTAGGTGAAGTGTAAATCAGGCGATGCTTCACCTATGGGGTAGCAGAGGCACTAGCAGGGGCCTTCCTCATGCGATCTTCCTCTTAAACTTGGCGCATAGCACCTTCCTGGACAATAGCAGCATTAACCAGGTCATTGTAGCTGCCGGTTGTCTGCCAAGTCAGACGTTCCTTGAGCGTGGCATTTATACCACGCAGGAATGCATGTCTCTTCTTCTCCTCAGTGTTGACATAGTCAGTAGCATACTGAGCAAGGTGATTGAAAGCTTCAGAATATTGGAGGACATTCCTCCCTCCTTGTTTCAGATCCATAAATTCCTGTAATTTCCTCTGCATGAGGCCAGCGGGAATGAAATGAGCATGAAATGCAGTCTTGAACTCATTCCACTCGGTGCGGCGTCCAGCATGCAGAGAAGCTTCATAATTGGCCCACCAGGCACTAGCAGAGCCCTGGAGTTGTTGGGCGGCGAACAGCACCTTCTGGTGCTCGGTGCATTCTAGCAGACTGAATTTAGACTCAGTCTGACGCAGCCAATGATCGGCGTCTAGCGGCTCTCTGGCATGCTCGAATGTTGGCGGATGAGTACCCATAAAATATGAGTAGGTGCTCTATCGGGGCTGGTTGTTGTTGTTGCGGTTGCCTCCATGTCCAGCCAAATGGGATGTAATATCGACCAGCCAACAGAGTAGCTCGGGTCGTTCTTCTGCCGGTTGAGTGTAGCAGCCAATACTTCCGCCAGCGAGGGTTGAGCATTAGCTCCTTGTTGAGAGCTCTCAGGATTATCCTGATTTCGAGTATGCACCATGCTGCAATTTATACGGTTGCACATTAGTTATTTCTCAAAAGAATCCATAAAACACATGTGCAAGAATATAAATTTGCAAGAGGCATAAATAAAATTCAGAAGTGACAACCATCTTCATAATTCAATCCAGATTACATGGTTGTTAAAAGGACATCGTCGCACAAATCTTACACACAGGTGTCAACACCTAGCAATGGTATTGCGGACACACTATGCAAGATTCATAATCCTACATCCGAACTCGAGATACATATACTACATGAACAGTACACATGGTGTAGCGAGTCATCTACTCCTGGTCTATATCTTCCGGCTCTTCTGGCTCTTCCGGTTCCATAGGCTCTTCCGGTTCCTCCGGATCCATCATTTCCACATCATTAATACCGGTAGGTGCCATCTCTACGTCCTCTTGTTCTCCGTACTCTAAAGTGATCTCATCCCAATTCCCTTCGATAGGAAGGTGGGCAGATCTGAATGCATCCAAGTCATCTTGAGCCTCAATCATATTATGCTCAAAACTTTCTGCATCCTGTAAGGCTTGGTCACGTTCTTCTATGATCGCATCCATCTCTTCATTCTTTTCTTGGATTTGTTGGTTCAGTTCTGTAATTTCCTCATCCTTAGCTTGTTTTTCGACTTCAGAATGTTGAAGTGCCGCATGAAACAAATCCAGTCGACAGCTCAAGTTTGTGCACAAGGCAAAAGTGGATAAGCCATAATACTCTATTATGGGCAGCATAGGATCATGGTGGCGATGGTTTGGATCAAAGATGAAGTCCACACGCTGATTCCATTCAAAATCATTCACATCATTGATGGGCAATAATGCGACGGGTGTTCCAGCAATGTCATGCTTGTGATCTTCACAAAACCGAGTGAGTGCCTTGAAAGCAGCAACATCCCAAGTGGAAGGCAAATTTGTCCCAGACGCTAATAGTCCAAGATTCCCATGCTGGAGTAACTGAGTAGTTGGTGGAAACTGCCACATGGATGACACAAGAGGGGACTCCATGCTCCTGAAATTCCTTGCCAACATAAGTGGGAGCTACTTCATATCCAAATCCACGGAGAACTCTCCAAAATAGATGAGTCATCCCAGTGAGCTCCGGACCGTCGGTGATCTCCCAACCCGGTGGGGTTTGGTCGTTGTTTTCAACCATCTACAAGGAAAGTACTTTGATTGAGTCAAACCTTCCTTACAGTAAATATGCATTTCACATAAAGTGCTATGAAATACAAAGGTAAAGTTTTGGTTTACATTTTCCAGTCTCAAGGGGCAATAATACGGCAACGGGTTGTCAAACAGATTCTATCTTAACTGTGCAGCAGCCAGAAACATGAGTATTTCGACCAGAAAACAAAGTCTACAAAACTGGGGCTTGGAACCATGTTACAGTAGACTTTCATAGCTTTCCTGACTGTATTTACACTCTCAAAAATTCCAAGCAAAACTAGACTTATGAATTTTGCAAGTTCAGGTTGGCTGATTCTGTTTCTGCATGACAGGGCCTTAGTGTTTTGGCTCTATTGCACAGAGAAAAACTAATAAAATTATGAAACCTATTGGAGATGAAAATAGACTTCAAAGGCTTTCCAGATTGGGTTCAAACATCTAAAATTTCGAAGTACAACTCCAGTTATGAAATTTTTAAGTTCAGGGTTATGCTGAAAACAGTGTGTTGGCAGATTATACTTGCTCTCTATTTCTGAGATTGTTACTATTGTGATGAATAATTAAATTAAACATTGGATGACAGAGGATGTTTAGACCTTTCTAAAAAGTATTTGTATGCCTTGTTTGGTTGAGTAAATTAATAACTTTGAACTTTTGAAGTTGACAGCTAAAAATAGGACAGATTCTTGTTAACTTAGAAATTGGACTTGTATTTTGAAATTTTATGCTCAACAAGTTCATAAATTTTGTATCCGGAGGATGGTGAGCAAGATGAGAACAAAATTTTAGTTTAGTTAAAAGGGATGCATGATGCAAAATTTTCATTTTATTAACCTATCGTTCCTCACAGCACAACACATATTTGCCGATACTTAGCGGCATGAATATTTGGTGATGACCCACACTCAACACGTAAGTTATTTAAAGTGTTATACTAACGGTGTTAGTGTACCTGCAGAAGATCCATTACAGAAACAATACATCAAATTCAAAAGAAACTACAAAAATAAGCACAATTCTAATAGTAACGATCCATGGAAAAAGATCGCCCCGTGATAAGTCACGAGCCAATAGTGTCTCGTATCCGTCTGCGAGCACAGACACTGATATCACGCGTGTCGGTTAAGCACACACATACCTTCATTTGAAGAAGCCATAGATGCAAGTATTGTAAACAAACATAACCCAGATTAGCTTTGTCACCACCCTATTACCTATATGGGCAATACTAACGTATCCTTACTCGCAAACGTCGTAGTTTTTACAAATATGATTTATTTGTTGTATTATCATGGACCACGACTCTGATACCAGTTGAGGCACCCTATTCCCGGAGGATCGAGGTCCCGAAGGTGCTGATAACGCAGACACTTGATAATACAACATTGGTCCAAATTTAATTTGAATATTACATCATTAAGGTGATCAAAGTGTAGCGAAGTAGTATAAGTTCATAATGTTTTGAAAATAGCGGAAGCAAATAACGATAAGGACTATGAGCTCGACTATACAACATAGTGATGATCCATGCCTGAAGAACCATCACTCTAGCAGCACACAACATCACTGCGGCGGCAAGTCGGACTCCCAGTGGGCAGTCCAACCCTCAGGGACTTGGATGTCCCAAGGCATCACATCTACAGGTAATTCTATTTTTTCATTAGCTAAAAAACAACAATGGCACAAAGCCTGAGTACTAATTACTCAGCAAGACTTACCCGTTGAACACCTAAACATGCATTGGCTCTAATAGGATGGCTTGTTTGAAAGGACTTGCACTAAGCATCCTATTAGTTCTACAAAATTTTATTTTCTCAATTTAATTGGGTAGAGCAGAAAGGTAACTTTAGTGAAGCATCATAAAGTAATATACAATACATAAAATAAGTACAACATAAGAGCAATAATGGTAACATCAACAATAAGCATCATAATCAATTTCCAAGTATCATGTGCAACTATGTGATTGGCGCGGTGACCAAGTGGTACTCATTACTGCGAGGGACAACAATTGCAATCGATTTACACCAGCCAGGAAAACCCGAGATACACGACACATACGCTCCAATTAAGGTCGTATATGGCAACCTTTCTCAAGAAAAGCACCCACACCTCAAACCGGGTATGGTGACCTCGAGTGGGCATGCCGTTCTGCCAACAGTACTTCATGGTATGAACCACCCACTCCAGTAGCAGAAGGGTCAATGACCAACGCACCTTAACCGTCCTCAATGCAAGTGACCCTTAATGCTACATCGGTTTACTAGTGCCCATAAACTAGCATGCATTCGGTACTATTCAATACTTGATTAAGGGGCCAACCACAGACGGGTCCTAGTGATGTGGACAAGGGTTCCCGATCTTCCGAAAGGTTCTGGATACGTTGATTTGGTCGAGGCAACACACAAATCGATCCGGCTTCAGAATAGCACGTTCTAAACCCTGCAATCGCAGCATGACGTCTCCTCTGGTTATCAACCGTCCTAAAACGATTGACCTCACCGAGAAGGCTAATCCCTACCTACGAATCAAGAACACAAGCAAGAACAAAGAAGGATGCAACACAATTGCAGATGTATTATGAATCTCATGAAGTTGGGGTCTCACAAACCCGAACCCTAATGGTGCGGTGGCGGCTGTATATAAAGACCCTAGGGTCATGCAAGACCCTCTGGACGCGCCCCTAATTGGGCTCAACTAGATACAAAGCCCAAAGGCCAAAAACAGGCGACGCAACGCCAAAACAGATTCTGGACCCTCTCTTGTTTTGATGATTCCCGATGACTCCGGATGAATTTTGATATGAGACCGGCAGCATTGGAAAGGTCTTCTTCTTATCTTTCCGTGCATGTGTAGAACGTCCAAATCTGTGTCTGTATGTGTCCTGGGCCTCCGTTTTAGTGCAGACTGGTCCTGAGCCCCAAAACAGACTCGAAGTCGGTTTTGGTTGGACCTCCACCTTGGCTTCCATGTCCTTGCTGGTCCTCCACGCCTCCAAGTCCATCTCCCATCATCTCCTGGTCCTCTCCATGGTTCCTAATTACAATATAATCATTAGGTAGCAAACCATTCTCAAAAGTAACATATAATGAAGAACGTAGGAACGAGCTCACCTCTAAATTTAGTCGTCGTGCACGAGCTCTAGTCATTGGATCTTGCAAGTCCAGAATTGGAGGAGTGTTGCATGTATCCTTAGGAGTGATGTCCTCATCATCCTCCCCCTCTTGAAGTGGAGTGGTCCACGACTCAAGCTCATTCTCTTCTCCCAAGTATGGTTTCAAATCTGAAATGTTAAAAGTAGGACTAACCCCGAACTCGGGAGGCAACTCAAGTTTGTATGCATTATCATTAATCTTCTCAATTATTTTGAAAGGATCATCAGCTCTAGGCATTAATTTAGACTTTATCAAATCTGGAAATCTATCCTTTCTCAAGTGTAACCATACTAAATCTCCTACATTAAGTTTTACTTCTTTTCTACCTTTACTACTAGCAATTTTATACTTTTCATTCATCTTTTCAGTGCCTAAGTCTAGTGGTCTCATGAATTTTCAAAATAAATTCAGCATGCTCCTTAGCATCAACATGAACTCTCTCATGAATAGGTAGAGGAAGTATATCAAGTGGAGTACGGGGATCAAAACCATACACTATCTTGAAAGGACTTACCTTGGTAGTAGAATGTGTTGCCCGATTATATGCAAACTCAACATGAGGCAAACATTCTTCCCATTGCTTCAAATTTTTCTTCAAAATAGCTCTCAACATAGTACCCAAATTGCGGTTCACCACCTCAGTTTGTCCATCAGTTTGTGGATGACAAGTTGTAGAAAACAACAACTTTGTACCCAACTTATTCCAAAGCGTGCGCCAAAAGTGACTCAAGAATTTTGCATCACGATCTGAAATAATAGTAGAAGGCATACCATGCAAACGTACAATTTCTTTGAAAAGAGATCAGCAATATAACTAGCATCATCAGTCTTATGACATGGTATAAAGTGTGCCATCTTAGAAAATCTATCCACAACAACAAAAATACTATCACTCCCCCTCTTAGTCCTAGGCAGTCCTAAAACAAAGTCCATAGAAATATCCGCCCAAGGAATAGAAGGAACAGGAAGTGGCATGTATAAACCATGTGGATTCAAGCGAGACTTAGCTTTTTGACATGTAGTGCAGCGAGCAACAAAGCGCTCAACATCTTTCCTTATCCTTAGCCAAAAGAAGTGTGTGGCCAAAATATTCTCCGTCTTCATGGCACCAAAATGACCCATCAATCCACCTCCATGCGCCTCCTGTAACAACAAAAGATGAACAGAACCAACTGGAATGCATAGGCAGTTAGCTCTAAACAAGAAGCCATCAGTCAACACAAATTTGTTCCATGTATGACCTTCTTTACAATGCAACAATACATATTTAAAATCAACATCAGCAGCATATTGTTCTTTAATTGCCGTAAGTCCAAAAATTCTACAATCAAGTTGAGACAATAAAGTATAGCGCCTAGATAAAGCATCAGCGATCACATTATCCTTCCCTTTCTTATGTTTAATAATATAAGGAAAGGACTCAATAAACTCAATCCATTTAGCATGTCTACGGTTCAAATTACACTAATAACGAATATACTTGAGTGATTCATGATCATAATGAATAACAAATTCTTTGGGTAACAAATAATGACGCAACGTCTCTAAACAACGTACAAGTGCATACAATTCCTTATCATACCTGGAGTAATTCAAAACAGGCCCAGTAATTTTCTCACTAAAGTATGCAACATATTTACTATCTTGCATCAAAACACCACCAATGCCTATACCACTAGCATCACATTCAAGCTCAAAAATCTTATCAAAATTAGGTAATTGCAGCAATGGTGCATGTGTATGTTTATCCTTCAAAACATCAAAAGACTCATGATGTACCTTACCCCAATGGAAATCAATACCCTTCTTTGTCAACTCATGCAAAGGTGCAGCAATGGTGCTGAAATCTTTGACAAAGCGGCGGTAGAAACCTGCAAGACCAAGAAAACTCCTCACCTGTGTGATAGTTTTTGGTACAGGCCAGCTCTTTATGGCTTCAATCTTTGCCTCATCCACCTCAATTCCCTGTGGAGTCATAACATAGCCAAGAAAAGAGACTCGATCCATGCAAAAGGTGCACTTCTGAAGGTTACCAAATAAACGTGCATCTCATAAAGCATCAAAAATAGCACACAAATGATTCATATGTTCATCTATGGATTTGCTATAAATCAAGATATCATCAAAGTAAACTACCACAAATTTGCCATTGAAAGCTCTTAAAACCTCATTCATCAAGCACATGAAAGTACTAGGTGCATTAGTTAAACCAAAAGGCATTACTAACCACTCATATAATCCAAATTTGGTTTTGAAAGTTGTTTTCCATTCGTCTCCAAGTTTCATTCTAATTTGATGGTAGCCACTATGCAAATCAATTTTAGTGAAAATTATAGCACCACATAACTCATCAAGCATGTCGTCTAGCCGAGGAATAGGATGATGATACCTAATAGTAATATTATTAATGGCTCTACAATCTACACACATACGCCAAGTACCAACTTTCTTATGAACCAAAAGGACAGGAACAACACAAGGACTAAGTGATTGACGAACATACCCACGATCCAAAAGGTCTTGAACTTGTCATTGTATCTCCTTAGTCTCCTCAGGGTTGGTCCTATAAGCAGCACGGTTTGGCAAAGTAGCACCCGGAATCAAATCAAGTTGATGTTCAATCCCTCTCAAAGGTGGCAATCCCGGGGGTATCTCAGCTGGAAAAACATCCTTATACTCTTGCAAAAGGTTAGTGACAGCAGGAGACAAAGCACTAGAAGCAATATCAGCAAGCGAAAACAAAGCTTCTTTGCATATCAAAGCATAGCAAATATCATCATTATCAGAAATTTCAGCAAGATCAGATGTTGTTGCAAGACATGAACGACCTTGTAATTTAATTCCAGCACCCTTAGAACTTGAAGAATCATTAACATTACCAGGTGTAGAATTAGAATTAACAGGTTATTGAATTTTAGGACCTTTATTTTTCAAACTAGCAGCTCTTTCTAAATTAGCTTGTACAATTTCAGCAGGGGTCATTAGTAACAAAGTAATTTTAGTTCCTTTATGCATAAAAGTGTACTTATTACTTCTACCATGGTGTACAACATCATTATCAAATTCCCAAGGTCTACCCAATAAAAGTGAACATGCTTGCATGGGTACGACATCACAATCAACAGAATCCACATAAGAACCAATAGAAAAAGAAACTCTGCAAGTTTGTATTACCTTAGCTTTGCTAGAGTTGTTTAACCACTGAATGTAGTACGGATGTGGATGTGGACGTGTGGTCAAAGTAAGCTTGTTGACCACATTAGAACTCACCAAGTTATTGCAGCTCCCTCCATCAATGATGACACGTGCTCGGCGGTTCTTGATGACGAAGAAAATCTAGAACAAGTTGTGGCTCTGCATCATCTCGGGCTCATGAACTTGTGTGCTAAGGACACATTGAACAATAATGTTCATGTATCCCGTGGTGTCTCCGCCTCCAAGGACGAGGTCACTGCTGGTGGCAGCGACGTCCTCCTCCTCATCCTCCACATCGGAGGTGCTCATGTAACCGCCATCGTCTGTCACCACATATGCCCACCTACTTAGACAATCTTTCTGCACATGACCAAGTCCATGGAAGTGGTGGCACTGAATCCCTGTAGTGCGCCCTATCGAAGCAACAGAGGAGGCACTACTAGCTGGTACCTGCATAGAAGGTTTACCTGAGCGTGTAGAAGGTGCAGGGGCTGATCTTGGGGCTGCAGAAACAACACTGGTTCCCTTGGTAGCTGCTGGTGGGGGCGGCCGGAAAGATGGCCTGGGCAGCCCCGAAGTCATCGTCAAGCATGGGGGGTAGGAGTTCCTTGACTTGCTGTACTCCTCAAAAGCCTAGAAAAGTCCCTATGATTCTTTCTCTGCAAGCATAGCATACTGGAAACACTGGGTGAGGGTATAATATTCTTTATAATCAAGGATGTCCTGAATTTCTTTTCTTAAACCAGAATAAAAGCAACAAATCTGATCCTCTACTTTTTCAACTACAGCACAATGAATCAAACCCTTCTGAAGCTCACTAAAGTACTCCTGAACAGTTTTATCTCTTTGTTCTAAACGCTGCAGTTTATTATGAATCACTCTATAAAAAGAAGGGGAACAAAACGATCACGCATTGCTACCTTAAGTTCTTCCCAAGTAGTAGGCAAATTAGTTTCAGCAGCTAGACCACTCCACCAAACAATAGCAAAGTCCTTAAACTCACTAGTAGCTTGTCTAACTCTATGTTGTTCAGGAACAAGGTGGGCATTAAAGTTTTGTTCTACAATCATCTCCCAATCAAGATAAACATCACCATCATACTGACCCAAAAACGAAGGAATTGAAAACTTAAATTTAGCATACGGGTCATCTGGAGCATAATTACCGTGTAGACGACAATTGTAGTTATGGAAACCACCCTTACCTTGAGTATTATGTTACAAACGACGTCGTAATCGTGCGGTCCTTGTAGCTGACCTATCCATGGTGCCATCAGCCTTATACACCGTGTCTTCATCATGGACGTCTTCAACGTCGTTGTTGTTGTTATTGGTGTTCGTATTGTTGGTTTTGGGAGTGGTCTCCAACGTGACAACTTGATCAGTTAACTTAGAGACCCGCTTCTCCAACCGCTCGATGCTTTCTCCAATGTGAAGCTTGCTGACCACATCAGCAATGGCTCTGGTGATCGTCTCTGCCAAATCACTCTGAGCAGCCTGCAAAGCCTTCTGGAGCTGCTTTTGGCTCACGCACTCAGCAAATTGTGAGGGTGAAGCCATCTCTCCGTTGTCACTTCCTGCCATCACAAACACCAAAACAGGAAACAAACAGTGAAGGTTATCCCTACAAAACAGCTAAGCTATGGTGCCTCTCAACACAGCAAAAGGAGACTTCTTACAAAGCTCTTACAAAGTTCTGAAAAGCAGAGCAAAGGATACCAGAGAGATGTGTTCCACGATTGCAAGGGTCACAAAATAACCTGTGTGCTGTCCAAAAGAAATATGTAGGGCCAGGAAGACCAAATATATATGTGTGAGTGGTACACAAATCGAAAACAGATAGTAAAGCTGAATAAGTGCCCAAGTAACTTGTCCCTAGTTGCTGGTCTAAGTATGTCCTAGAATAGTAGTGATAGCAAAGTAGAAACAAGGAGACAAAGGCACAACAGGCGATAACAGGGGGCTAAGTGCAAAACAGCCAAATCTAGAAATTTCAGGGGGCTAGATGTAGCACTAGTAGAAATCCCAAAAAAAAAAATTTTGATTTTATTTTTTTGATATTTTTCACCAACTCACAAACAATGAAGAAGAATCCACAGAAACTTTCAGCTCGAATAGATATAGGATGTGGCCTATAGAAAATCTTGAAGTTGTAGAAAACGTCAGGTTTAAACTTAAATCAATTTTTCCTTTATCTTCCCGATTTTTTTTGAATTTTTTGACGAGGGCACACAGGGCATAGCCTAGTGTAGCTATGCCCAACTATGAGTCAAGAATCTCCTGTAAAAATTTCAGCCAAAACGGACAATCGAGCAAAAAGTTATGCCCGTTTTACCAAAGGGGGGTCGGAGTCGGTTTTCCAGAAACCCGAGTCGGGTTTGGGGTCGGGCTTGGAATCGGGTAGGATTTTTTTTTTTTTGCGTCGTGGAGAAAACGGAAAGTGGAATTTGTGGGGATTGGTCCGGGGTGTTGATGGTGTGTTTAGGGTGGGATTAGAGTGGGACTAGGCTAGGTGTGTCGATCAATCAACCCTAGCATAAAAAGGCAACAAAACAGAGGATGGTGAAGGGGATGGCGGCTAGGGTTGCAAGGGAAACACTACTGATGACAAAAACACAAACTAAACCAGCGACTAAACAAGAACTAGGGTACAAACTCAACACTACGGACTCTGAAACTGAAATATGCAAAGGCTAAACACGTGGTTATGGGCGGAGGGAAAAAATTTTTTGGGTTTTTCTGTGGACGATAGGATGAACACAAAACGAAATTAACTAAGGGTAGTGCAAACCTGACGGTGCACCTGAAGCTTTGATTACCACTTGATGTGCACAAGGGTTCCCGATCTTCCAAAAGGTTCTGGATACATTGATTTGGTCGGAGGCGACACACAAATCGATCCGGCTTCAGAACAGCACGTTCTAAACCCCGCAATCGTAGCACGACGTCTCCTCTGGTTATCAACCGTCCTAAAATGATTGACCTTGCTGAGAAGGCTAATCCTTGCCTGCGAATCAAGAATACAAGCAAGAACAAAGAAGGATGCAACACAATTGCAGATGTATTATGAATCTCACAAAGTTGGGGTCTCACAAACTGTGATGATGGTGAAACTGTTATGAATAGAATAATCTAAGCAAAACCAGAACCCTAATGGTGCGGTGGCGGCTGTATATAAAGACCCTAGGGTCGTGCAAGACCCTCTGGATGCGCCCCTAATTGGACTCAACTAGATACAAAGCCCAAAGGCCAAAAACAGGCGACACAACACCGAAACAGATTCTAGACCCTCTCTTGTTTTGACGATTGCTGATGACTGCGGATGAATTTTGATATGAGACTGGCAGCATTGGAAAGGTCTTCTTCTTATATTTTCGTGCATATGTAGAACGTCCAAATCCGTGTCTGTATGCGTCCTGGGCCTCCGTTTTAGTGCAGACTGGTCCTGAGCCCCAAAACAGACTCGAAGTCGGTTTTGGTTGGGCCTCCACCTTGGCTTCCACACCTTGCTGGTCCTCCACGTCTCCAAGTCCTTCTCCCATCATCTCTTGGTCCTCTCCATGGTTCCTAATTATAATATAATCATTAGGTAGCAAACCATTCTCAATAGTGACATATAATGAAGAACGTAGGAACGAGCTCACCTCTCAATTTAGTCATCGTGCACGAGCTCTAGTCATTGGACCTTGCAAGTCCAGAATTGGAGGAGTGTTGCATGTATCCTTAGGAGTGATGTCCTCATCACCTAGCGTGGGCAAGGCAGGACTACCATAGTCAACACCCATGTGTGGTTGCAACCCATACATGCATAATCCCTGCCTGGCCATAACATCAAAGTAAACTTCTTTCATTAAGTTCCAACTTAGTGATCAAGTTCATTCCTTAGTAATAATATCCATCGAGACTATTAATTACTAAGCATAGCAATACAGTATCGATCCTACCAAGTTCTAATAACAGTAGCATAGATCATTTTGGGTATCATGCAAGGTGGATTCCAATCAACTCCTATGACCTATTGCAATCATAGACACTAGTAATATTATAAACTAGCAAACTTTATAAAAAGGCGAATGCAAACTAGGGCTTGCCTGGATCAACGTTATTGTTAGCAACAACAATCTCTTGCTCCTGGGATTCAGTGTCCTTCTGAAAATCCTCTTCGGGCTCCTGGTTGTTGTTACCTATATGATGCAAAATGCGTTAACGCCATTGTCGGAACACCGTTTAATGCAACGATGTGATGCATGCAAGCACATTAGTGTTTTAATGTAAACAATATTATCATTATGTTCTCAAAGCCATATGCTTCAGAGAAGTGAAGTTGTTATTAAGATTGTAGGTGTAGATATTCTTTATTCATTTAAATAGAGTGAAAATGGTACTATGAGCAATTAAATTAATTAATAAAGTAAATATATGTTTTTGGACATGGGTAATTTACTGTGGATAGAGGCATATATGAGTGATTTTTATGCCAAGTTGCATGGGCAAAATATTTATAAATTATTTACTAGAATTAATCTAAGCAAAAATACTAAATAATTTTTAGAGCATAAACTGCTTCATATTTTACCAAACCAAAATTTGTGGTGGTAGGTAATTATGTGTTTACTATGCATGCCAAAAATCAGGATTTAATTTTTCTCCTAGAATTTCTGGTGAGTTATTTAGTGTTCCAATTAAATGCATTAATAAAAATACATGTACAGAAACTTTGGTTTATGATTTTACTAAAATAGAGCACTTCAAGATGAACCTAATAGAATTTATTTGGGTGTCATTGGACTTATATTCGATTTACTATATTTTTAGAAGATTTAATCAATTTATTGAATTTTCCTAGGTATTTCTGACTTATTCAAACAATATGTGGGCGACAGGTCAGCTGCCAGTAGGCGCCAGCTCAGCTGTCGGGCAATGTTGCCTGAGTGCGGCGGCACGCGGCCGGGGCTTGCCGAAATCGTCGCTACCGGTGACTACGGACGATAGAAGCTCGCCGTGGTTGCGGAAAGACAAAGCGCACAACACGGCAAAGGGAAAGGAGGGGTTCGCGTGGACTGTAGCTCACCGGGAGTTGGTCGGTGACAAGAGGCGGCGGGAGAGGGAGATTCGGCAACATCGCGAAGTGGGCTTGAAGCGGGAAATCAGTCGCGGGTTGATCCTATAGTATCATGGGAGCTTGGTGATGGTCGGCGTTGAGTCGAGCTGCATCGAGGGGGTCTGCAGATAAGGGCTCGTCAGCGAGGCGGCTCGATTTCGACATAGCAGATTCGGCGGCCGGGGAAAATCAAAATGCCGAAGACCTCTCACATGAAATCATGGGGAAAAGGAGTTAGGCGTGTTCAGGAGGAAATTGCGCACACGTGCAAAGAGAATCAAGGACCATGGCTCACCAGCTTGGACAAATTTGGAGTCAGCGTCAATGGTGATCACAGGTAGGGGTTCTTCGGTTCTTCCCTTGATTCAGTCAATGTGCGCGCGGGATTGGCCAAGCAGGGACATGTAGAGGTGGAGGGAGAGTAGGCGCATGGAATTGATGTCTTGCTCGAGTGGGGGAAGCCGTGGAGCAGTGGAATTGGCAGTGCTCAAGCTTGAGCTCACGCTCTGCAATGGCAGAATGGTGGAGGGGGAAGAAATGGGAGCATGGAAGCTGGGTTAACGGGGCAGCTCGATTCCGTGTGGCACACTGATGCGCTTTGATGTTGCACAGAGGTCAGGAAGGTGGTTGGGGATGGGAGCTGCAATGGCGCGTGGAGTTGAAGGTTTTGCCGGCCGGCTCGGGCTGACGTGCAGAGACGGGGAAGAGAGCTCGTTGGGCAAGCTCGTGGCGGAGGGGATGGACGGGACAGGACGAGCTGCAGAGGGGGGTGCAAGCGGCACTGTGGAGTGTAGGGTACCGAGGTAGGCGCGATGGCCTGCGGCAAGGAGAAGGCGTGCGTGCCGGGGACGAGAGCTGCACCAATGGAGGGAAGAGAAGAAGATTTTTCTCTAAACCCCCTGATTTTTCAAGATCTTTGCTAATTGGTCCCTGGGTCTAGTCAACTCAAAATAAAATAGCTAGGAGGCTTCAAAAATTATGTAATTTGGTACACTAGTGATTTATGATATTTGTAGCCACTTAGTGAAGAAAAAATTCAAATTTGCAATAAAATTATTTGAGAATTAATATTTTCATTAAATAGGTTCTTAAGTTTGAATTAATTATTTGGGGTATTTCCAAGTATGGTAAAATGCTCATTAAATTCATAAAATTCTATTTTATTATTACCAATCTGATTATAAGTTTATTTTGCATATGTTATATTGAAATGTTTTAAGTTACTTCAATATCTTGGTTGCAGGGTTTCAATTGAGTAGGATAGATTCAATAAATTGGGCTCTATATTTCATGTTATATTATTTATAATTTGTGCTCTTCATGTTTGTTAAGCAGAAGTGAGACACCTGGGTGTCACACTTATCCGCTTCAGCCATCCACTGCTCATCGCCCCACCGCAAGAAGCTTCCTCGCCACACTCAACACATCGCTCTGGCATGCTTGCCTAGTGCACCCAGGCCATGGACAGTTTCAGCATATTCTCCACTCTTTTGATTTTCAATGTAGCAAAATCGACAATCATACATCTGACGCCTGTCGCCGGGGAAACATGTACGATGATTGTCGTTCTCTGCTCCCACAAGCATTGTCATGTTTCCTTTTCAACTTTTACATTGTGATGTATGGACGTCGCCAATAATAAGCAACTCTGGTTTCAAGTTTTACCCTGTTATCTTGGATGATTTCTCCCATTATGCGTAGTCCTTTCCTTGCGAAATAAGAGGCGACAATAAGCAACTCTGGTTTCAAGTTTTACCCTGTTATCTTGGATGATTTCTCCAATTATGCGTGGTCCTTTCCTTGTGAAATAAGTCTGATGTCTTGCCCACACTGATTTCTTTCCATGCATTTCTTCTTACTCAATTCCGTTGACCAATTGTGAGTCTACGAACAGACAATGGGAAGGAGTTCTATAACCATGCTGCGTGATCTTTCTTTGCCTCAAATGGGACTGTGCTTCGCCTCACCTGCCCTTATACCGCTGAGCAGAATGGCGCACTAAACAGGTGCTTTGTACACTGAATGACAGCATGCGCACTATTCTTCTTCATGCTGCAGTGCCCCTCACCTTCTGGCTTGATGCCCTCGCCATGACAACCTACCTTCTGAACCGCCGCCCTTTCCACACGCGTCCCAACACCATGCCTCATGCTCTGCTGCTTGGCCACACGCCAGAATACGACCACCTATGCATCTTTGGGTGCCTCTGCTATCCCAACACTGTCAGCACCTCTCCACAAAAACTCGCACCCCACTCCTCGCCCTGCATCTTCATTGGCTACCGTACCAATACCAAAGGCTACTGCTGCCACAACCCCAAAACCAAGCGCATACTAACATCTCACCACGTATACTTCGACTAAGGTGTGTTTCCTTTCAAGGACCTCAACGGCTCAATGATGACAACTTTGGTGCCTGCCCCGACCACACCGTGTTGCAACTCGATCGTCATCCATCCACCTTGACCTCAACATGCACGTGTTGTCTGGCACTCGCTGCAACGTGTGCACCATGACACTCCTGCTGCCCCTACTCAACCAATCAACACACCTGAGTTCCACGTCACCAATGACTCAGGTGCGCTTCCGTCTTCGCTAACCCTCCGTCGAGCATGCTCAGAATACGTCCAGTGGCACGGTCTTGCACCAAGATGTCATACCACAGTAGAAGCATCCCACGGTGACACAGCTTCGCGCGGTATTCGATATGCCAAGTATACTCATGCTGCTACTACAGGAATTCAGCCCGTGCGGACTTATGTTCATGCTGTGTTGTGTGATCCTGCTTGGCAACATGCGATGCAAGATGAGTTCGACGCTCTGCAGCAAAACCGGACCTGGCAACTCATTCTGCAACCTCTGGGTGTCAATGTCCTCACAAGCAAGTGGAATTTCAAGAACAAGCTCAACTCTGATGGTTCTCTGGAAAGACGCAAAACTAGATGGGTGGTTTGTGGTTTTGGCCAGCTTGCAGGCATTGATTTTGATTAGACATTCTTGCTCGTGGTGAAGCCAGACACAATTCACACGATGCTCCATCTTGCTACCTATCGATAGTGGCCTGTCCACCAGCTTGACGTCAAAAATGTGTTTCTTCATGACGAGGTGCAAGAAAGGGTCTACTGCATGCAACCAGCAGGACTTGTTGACAAGAACATCCAAACCATGTCTGTTTGCTCGCCAAGTCTCTGTATGGCTTGAAATAGGTGCCCTGGGCCTGGTTTACCAACGCTTCGACGGTGAGCTTGGCACGATTGGTTTTCGGTGTACTTCCTCCGATTCCTCTCTCTTCATGCTTTGACAAGGGAATGATCTCGCATACTTCTTAAGTTTGTCGGTGACATTGTCCTTACGACCAACAACACTGGACATCAGAATCGGATTGTGTAGCATCTGGCATCCACATTCGCAATGAAAGATCTTGGGCCCCTGAGCTACTTCCTTTGAATTCATGTGACCAGATCCTCATCAGCTTTCTTCCTCAGCCAGTCCAAATATGCAGAAGAGGTTCTCAATATAGTAGGAATGCCCAACTGTAAACCTGTATACATTCCGATCGATACACAGCCCAAGGTGTCCAGCTCTGACAAAAATCCGGCAACAGTCATGTCCTTCTACCGCAGTATCACAGGAGCCCTCTAGTATCTAATGCTGACGCATCAGCTGTGTTTGCATATGCATGCTCCTCACGACAGGTGTGCTTGCATATGCATGCTCCTGGCGACAGTCACTAGGCAGTCAATCAGGTGTTTTTGCATATGCATGCTCCTCGCAACAGTCACTAGGCACTGGTAAAAAGAATTCTTTGATATATTAGTGGCACCATTCACCATGGCCTCAAGATCACTACTTCACCGTCGACAGACCTCATCGCCTACTCAAACGCCGACTGGGAAGGGTGTCTTGATACACAAAGATCTACGTCTGGCTACTGTGTTTTCCATGGGGACTCTTTAATCACATGGTAATCCAAGCAGAAAACCAAAGTTTCAAGATCAAGCGCCGAAGAGGAATACAAAGATATTGCAAATGCCACTGCAGAGTTAGCATGGATTCGGAATCTACTTCATGAACTCCATGTCGACATCCCTAAAGCTTTTGTGGTGTATTGTGACAACGTCTGGATAGTGTATCTGTAAGGATCATGACCATTGAGGTCACCCCAAGGTATGAATGTATTGGTGATGAATGACAAACATGAAATATGACTAATATCTACACGAGTGTTGTTCGTGTAGTGAACCTTTTCTACTCTATGATGATTATAGATGAGGGCCTTGACTTGATAAGCTTGATGGAGTCCAAGGGTTGTTGGAGATGGATTAAAGCTAAGGACAAGCTTTGGAGCAAGTGTTTGGAACACTTTTCTAGTTGTTAGGGCTTTGAGTCCATAGGAAAAACCAGACTATCAAGGGGTTCTATGTCATTTCTCTTAGGTCATGTCTAGTCGGTGATGTGCATGGATGCTCAGGAAAATCACAGGCACTAGGTGACAGTGGAGAAGCCAAGGAGCTATTCGGAGAAGTCGAGAAACGAAGTCAAGCGAGGACGAGAAGTTTCTGCTTCTAGACATAGTGAACGGATAGAGGGGTCAGTGGTGACTGTACTGCATGCTCACTAGGAGGAATTGTCTAGGACTTTCAGCGAGGAGTGAGGAATCTGTTAGGTATGAAAGCCATAGAGACTGGACGGTACGGTCTGGTGACTGGACGGTACGATTAGTGGGGTTGAGACATGGGCAGAGAGGTAGCTACACAGGAAATGTTTCTAGACTGGAGAGAGAAATAGATCAGATGGTCCGATCAGCTGAACGGATGGTCTGGTCAGTAGGAGTTAGCAGAGGGGCAGAGCCATTGTAGTGACCAGACAGTCCGGCCAGGCAGTGATCGGACAGTCCAGTCAGTATGCCTAGAAAGTTGATTTCATGAAGCAACGACTAGTTGGAGTTGGAAGCCTATATAACTTCGTTACTGGGGTCTTGGAGACCCATATTGGCCAATGGAATTGCTTGGAGCATTTGGTGAGAACCAAGAGGAAAAGAGGAGAGCCCTGGGAGGAGATATTGCATATCTTGAGAATGCTAGTGAGAGTAACTTGAGCATTGATGCACATCTAAGGCTAGGGTGTCCTAGAGGGTGTGATCTAGGTTGTTACTCTTGGTGTATGGTGTGAACTAGACCGGTTAGGTTTCGGTGATCGAGCTAATCATGATCGGTTGTGAAGGCCATCACACATTTGTAGATGGTTTGACCGCACCGGGTCGGCTCCGGGAGTCCGGCAAGTTCTCGAGGGAGGTGAGGTTTTGCCTTGGTGGCTGTTGGTATTTCTTAGTGTCACATCAAGAGTATCACTATCCTTGGTACGATGACAAAATAATTGTCGGCGTTTGTTATGCTTTAAGAATAATGTGAATTAATCCGCAAGCACATGAAACACCATTGTAGCATTCCACCCGAGAGTATTCCAAGGTATGGTACTTATTTTCCACAAGGAAGCTAGGCGTAAGATTTTCTTGGTTTAACAAAGATATAACTATAAGAATTATACCAACTGAACAAAGACGGGGGTAATAATGTTCAATGATAGAAGTGGGAGAAGTAACATAGGAGAAATCCACACTAAGATAAATAAAGAGATCGATTAAGCTAGCCGAGAGGACAGCGAGTCTAAGTCTAAGGTTCCTAAAATTATATCTTCCTAATATATCTAAGTCAAGCGTCAAATCCTAGTTACTCGGGTTGAGCACTTACACCAATTTGTTGGTATAGCCTTGAATCTTTCACCTGTTAGGTCACTTCAGGGCACAAAAATGATCCCCTAATATGGGTCAGTAACTAACCTCTATACTAGTGGGTACGCTATTACTAGACAACCCTGCTTGAGACTTCCCGAACGTGGTGGATTACTAAAGGGACGAACAAGGCTATCACCACCTGCCGCCTAACACACAGCCCGTGGGGACAAATGCAAATCCAGCTAGCATTAACTTAGGCATCGTGCCTATGCCTTCACTAGATATTCTTCCGTTGGCCTAGCAAAAGAATAGCCGAAAAATAATCAAGTCTAAGTCCCAGAAAGAACTAAACTTAATTAAATCCTAGCCGAGAAACCCGTGAACTATGCAACAAAGTTTCTTCCTGATAATTGTAACTTGAGGAAATGACAAAATTAAAATAAATAGTTGACAAAATATAAAAGGAAAGATATTTATATTGATAAAGGGTAAGTCTTACAAAAAGAGAAAAGATACAAGAGAGATCATACCAAGACTCCATGACAATTCTGGAATCTCGAGCGATGCTCTCGACTAGACTCTAACTAACTAACCTACTCTACTAAGTAGCACAAGTAGTGGGAAATGGACTCCTTGATGTGTTGCTTTGTTCATGTTCTTTTTCTGCCGAGTTCCCCCTAAATTTATAGGTGGCAATGGGCAGGGGGTACTTGTAGGTGAATAGGAGTCAGTTGGCAAAAGTTGGTCCGTCGGGCAGCGGGCAAGGACGGGTGGACCTTGGATGATGTCGATTTCCCAACCGACCTTCTCCCGATAGCTTGGATTGTGTCATGAAGGCGGTTGTTGGATCAGTTTCCACTAAGTCTTTTGGCGGGCGGTAGGTCTCATGGGCCTCATCGGCTGACAACCATGGGTGGCTAACCCAGGACGGGTGGCAGCCCAGGCCGGGCGGCAAGCCAGGCCGGGCGACGGCCTTTGTCAGGTGCCGACCCCCTCTGGGTCGCCTCTTGACTTCTCCCAGTTAGGCCTATGTTGACATTTTTTCCTTAGCCATATCTTATCACTTTAGGCATCATGGTGGAGTGTTTTGCAGAGTCGGCCGGGTCAGATGATCAGTCGGGTGGCTGATTTCAGCTTTAAATGACCCGGTCTGACGGGTCCTGATTTCAGCCGTTAATGACCCTGTCGGTCGGGTCCTGATTTCAGCCGTAAACGACCCTGTCGGCCGATGAAAAATGATTGTTTCATAGTCGTGATCGGCTATCGGGGTGTTTCTTGATGTTTTTGCATATTTTAGCTCTTTTGTACCTGCAAACACATATTTCATCAAAACTCATGGAACTTTATTATTTTAAACAAATATTTATTGAACTTTGGTATTTTCCTTGTATTTCCCGACCGGTTGTTGGCCGATATTGGGTTTTGTGGGCCACCAACACCTCCCTAAGCTTAAACCTTTGCTCGTCCCGAGCAAATTAAAACTTAGAAGTGATGGGTTAGGAGTTGCTTCAATATTAGAGTCCTGTGAGGATCAAGTACAAACACATACTCCAACACAATATGGGTAAGTGTAAATCAGCACAACTTGGTCACTAAGTCATTCTCATTGTACAT
The DNA here is from genome assembly GCA_032690845.1 of Eleusine coracana subsp. coracana. NCBI lineage: Eukaryota > Viridiplantae > Streptophyta > Magnoliopsida > Poales > Poaceae > Eleusine > Eleusine coracana. Next base: position 38,763,475 of record CM064418.1, read on the forward strand.
CAGCACTTATTGGCATTTGATGACCTTGTCATAAGCGGTTGAAGTCTAGAACGACTAGTTTAGAATTTGTCCTACAACCTCCTACTTGATCATGAGTCCAAAGTTTTTATAATGCTACATAAGATTTAAAATCTTCCCTCTTAGTGCAATCTCCCACTATGTCTCTCATCTCTCAAAAGGTGCATTTTCCTTACCAAATGCTCATCCTACTTTATAATTTGGCTTTATATGTGGGGTTTAGTAGGATGACATATCTACTATGCAGATATTGCTAAGTTAAGAGATGGTCCTAGCAAAAAGACATTGGACTTCCTCATTCCAATCATTTAGAAATAATGTCCAGGGGAGAGGGAGAGAATGGACTCACACGAATGAATGGGCTAGCACTATTGCAAAGGTCTTTGATGCAGACTTTCCCCAAAGACTAGATTTTTTAGCTAGAGCGAAAGGATGGTCTTTTAATTTTGCTCGAAGATACACTTATTATTATTATTTGAATGAACCTTGAAGCTTTTTGATGGAGCACATCCATGAGAGCTGATAGACTTTTTCTTTCTTTTTCTTTCTTTCTTTCAGCTCTCAAGGTGCAAAGAAGCCAATTCAAAGGTTCAAATATTATTGCAAACTTTTTTTGAGCAATTGTCTCGGCGGACCATAATCTTTTAATGGGATCAAAGGCTCGCAAAAAGAAAGAAATTTGGTTGGCATGCTTGGTGAAGTGGATGCATGATTCCAATGTGGAAACCACATAACCAAGCATGATTAATTTGAGAACTCAAAGATAACACGAAGGAGAATGATTGGCTTTGGAAGTGCAAGTACCTCATAAAGATCAAATCCTAACTAAACTCAATGCACACATAGATGGCATGGAAGTGGGATTGCAATTAATATTTGGCCATGGTAGGAAATTTTCTATCATAGGGAAGATGTGCACCAAGTAGGGGGTTTTGTTGCAGCATGGTTTTGAAAGAAATCATTCGACTCTAACCTTAAGGAAATCACAGACTCATCCAACACATGCCATATCATAAACTCCAACAACTAGACTTGGTGTTTAATAGCCATTTTGCACCCACTGGAACATAGAGGGACTAGCATTATCATCATGCCGATCTACCATTACCCATGAAAATGAGGAGTAGAGGTTGTAGACTTGAGACTCAAAGGGAGCTAATTGAGCAACTAATCATCATTTCCATAGGCAAGGTAGAGACCAAGTTCTCAAATTTTATTTGAAAAGGAAATCTTTTTGTTCTATTTAGTTTTGCAATTTTTTATGGTTTTCCTTGAAAGTGAAAAATATTTATGGGTTTTCTTAAAGTTTATCAAAACTGGAAATCTTTTTGGGTTTTCTTAATCATAGTGATTTAACTATAGAAAGATGGTGAGAGGGTAAAACAAATGGCAGACATTTTTTCGCGTACCTCCCCAAGCTTAGGTCTTTGCAAGACTTAAGTTTAGATGGCATTCACTGCGGTAGTTGATACTCGATGTTAAAGTGGCTGAATAGTTGGTCCATCATGGACATGTTTGTCTGAAGTTGTTCTGGCATTTGTTGCTGCCATTCTTGTCCTTCCCTTATGGCTGCTTGTATTTCTTGGGTTCGTATGTTGGTCTCATAAACATTTGCAGCCAGGTATTGCATATCTTCTAGCAACTCCAAAAAGTTGTATGATGTGAATTGGGCAGAACGAAAAGTGCCAACGCCTCCATGAGGTAGATGGTAACTTCCCATCTCGTAGGGATTAGGGGGCTCATAGTTGTCATAGGAGGAGGTAGTGTAGTTGGGGAATTGTGGTTGCTCCCAATTGTATTGGGGACTTCCCGATCCACCCGTTTGAGGCGAGTTGATTGTAGTTCCGTGTTGTTGCTCTTCTCGACGGAGTTGTGCTCTTGTTCTCGGCCTATCCCCTGCAACAATATGTCATGCACGCTGCACGGAAGCTTGCAAATTGTACACAAAATTCCTTTTTCTGATAATAGTGAGTTGGGGGTTAGGCAACTCAATTTCTATGTTATACCTTGGATAAAGCTTGAAGTACTTATTGTTCTCCTCTTTCAACAAGTGGGCTTGCAAGAAATGATCTTTTCATAACAAAGGAGCGCTAGGGAGACGATCTATTCCAGCTTTGTGAAGCATGCCAACCTTTCTAGCAATTATAGTGACAAAAGGTGTAAAAGTAATGGGTCCTTGTTGTCTGAATGCTAAGGTGAGCCAATGGTTGATGAGGAAAAACATGGGGTTTGTTTTAATCTTTTTGATTATAGCATGGAGATAGGCTTTATCCAACTATTCACCGAATATACATCACCCGGAGGGGTTAGGTAGTGAGTGATAAGACAGTGAATTATAGTGTTGGCACCAGAATTTAATCAGGCCCAGTTATCAGCCACATGGAGTCGGAATTGGCAAAAGTTGACGAACCCAACGGCCGAAAGAGAGGAAAGTGGACCCTTGTGGGGTTATTTTATCCTATTCTGTATTTTAGTTTAGATTTGGTTTTGGAATAAACCTAATCGGTTTCTTTGAGAGTCCTGACCGAGTCGGGTCAGAACCCTTTGCATGCAATTTTGGACCATGGAATCCTTAGGTCATTATGACCTTCCTCCAACAAGATCCACTCAATTGGCTCAAGGATTCATCATGAATTTCAGATCTCGTGCCAAGAACATCAAAAAGGGGAAACTTGAGAAATCTTCCAAATCAAAGGTGCTAGAGCTCTTGATTCGTTCAAGGACCCATAGAGGATTGTTCTAGGTCATCATAGCATGAAGATCCCCAAGAAATCCACCCCAAAAAACTCATCCAAAAATGAGATAAAAAATTCCCATGAAAATAGCTCCAAAAATAGGGAAAAAGAGAAATTCAGGATTTAGGGAGAGAGGAAGAACTTGAGCATGAATTTGAATCTCATATCATTGATTCATCAAGTCAAGATACATGGATACATGGCTAGGAAGCCACCCTCTTCCTCCCACTATTTGGAAGAGAAAGAGATGTCTCTCACACACCCTCTCCTCTCCTCTCCTCTATTAGATGAAGACCTCTCCTAGCACTTTGAAATGAGTTCCTAACACAAGGCTAATGGGAAGAGGCTCACCTCTCTCATCAGCCCTACCTCTCCTTATATAGGCCCAAGGGTTGTCCACATGACCACTCTACCCTTGACCTACTTAACACTGCCACCTACCACCAGGGGCAAATCCGTTCATCTTTCTCCGTGTCGCCCGAATGCCCTCGGGGCCCTTCACGACTTTGATTCGCCTCAACGCAAGCTCTGTGATGATGCCACATGCACCACCAACCACGCCATTGGTTTTGAGGCCCAAACCGGGAAACCGCCTTACACACTTCTCAAAGCGTGACTTCATGCTCACTTCCACCGAAGCAAGACTTCATGATCTTGATGTGTGTCACCTCGTCCCATGATCCTCCTTGCCGGCAAGTCCCTCCCGCCTCCGGTCCATTGGAAGCCTCAACTAGCACCGACACCCAATCACCTTTTACTTGGTCAACCCCGCCGTTTTGATTATCACCCACGGTTTTGAGGCTCAACTATGAAACCGTCCATGCTCCTTGCCTCTCCATATGTATGGTATGGATCACCCTTGACTCCACCCGACCCCTGATCGTCTGGCCCTAAGTCTCCTACTTTTTCCTGATCCTCTTTCCATTGACTACCAAGTTGACTTCAGTGACCTACACATCATGAGACAATAAAACACACTTCCAATCCCCAGCAACTTTTTTGACTCAAACACCCTGTAATGACTGAAGGCGTATCGAGAGGCGGGGGTGAATTGGTAAGCCACTCATGAATCCAATTACTTCAATTTCCACTACTTGAGTCTAACAAGAGAAGCAACCTAAACAATTCTAGTAGGCCAAGACCCTACACATGCTAGTGTTCATGATAAGAGAAAGTGCAGAAGCCAAACACACTAGCCTATGCAAGCCACAATTCACCCTAGTTACTAGAGCACATAATTGTGGAATAGTAAAGAGAGGGTCAAAGAATTCTCACGATTTTTCCTGAGGTCTCGGAAAGATGGCGCCTTCCCTAATCCTCGTTGGACCACTCCTGTTGGAGTCCCGGTCCCTCCCGTCACCAAGTGGAGTTCTCGCCCACGAGCCTGCAATCACTCCTAGAGTGAGGACACAGTGTGCGTCACCGCTGCAAAAAGCACAAGCGCGCCTCTCTCGAGAACTTGCCGGACTCTCCGAGCTGACACGGGCGCTCACTAGCGATGCCCCTTTCATCGGCGGGCTCAAACCGTGTACAAACGTGTGATGGCCTTCACAACCGATCATGATAGGCTCGATCACCGACACCTATCCGGTCTAGGTCTCACCATAGACCAAGAGTAACAATATAGATCACACGCTCAAGAACTCCCTAGCCTTAGATGTGCAAGATGCTCAAGTTACTCTCCTCTGGCACTCGCAAGATATGCAAAATCTCCTCCTAGTGCTCTCCTCTTTTCCTATTGGACCTTACCAAATGCTCTCAGGTATTCCACTGGCCAAGAGAGGTCCCAATGACCCCAACAACAAAGTTATATAAGCTCCCAACCTCAAACTAGCAGTTGCTTCACGAAGTAAGCTTCCCGGGCCTTCTGACTGAACAGTCCGGTCAATGCCTGACCAGACAGTCCTATCACTGCCTGACCGGACAGTCCGATCATAGCAGTACTGTGTACAAAACACCTTTGACCCTGCTGACACCTGTACTAACCGTACAATCCGGTCACCTGACCGGACAGTCCAGTCCGTTTCTCTCTACTCTGTGCAATCCCTACTGACCGGACCATCCGGTCTGTACAGGATCTGCCACAGGCAGACTCCTCGCTCCTTGCTGTAAGTCTTAGACAACTCCCCATAGTGATCATATAGTCCGTTCTCCACTGACCCCTCTGTCCGGTCTCTATGTCTAGAAGCTAAAACTTGTCGTCCGCCCTTGACTTCATTTCTCGGCTTTTTCGAACAACTCCTTGGCTTTTCCACTATGACCTAATGCCTGTGATTTCACCGAGCAACCTGGCACATCACTGACTAGACATGACCTAAGTGAATGACCTAGACCCCCTTGATAGTCAAAGCCCTAACAACTAGACAAGTGTACCAAACACCTGCACCATAGGTTGTTCTCCGCTTTGATCCATCTTCATCAACCCTTGGACTCCATCGAGTTCACAAGCCTCCGTGCTTGTGGTCATCGTCATCAATCCCCAAGGCAACCATCATCCATATGATTTATAATAGAGTTTAGAGATGATTCCTACATAGACAACACTCATATAGATATTAGCCTACAATTTCATAGTTGTCATCTATCACCAAAACATCCATACCTTGGGAATCCAATCATCAAATGGTCATAAAGCTTACAATCTCTCCCTTTTTGGTGATTGATGACAACCACTACTTAATCAAAAAACTTGATCAATAAACAACCGGGATAAAAGAGCTACATAATGATCGAGAGGAACCATAACAACTTACGAGAGAAATGCATAAGGTCCTACTCAATCAAACATCATCTAGAGATATAAGGAAAAGAGTGAAAAACATAATCTAGGTGAAATATGCATGCATGTCATGTGAATATATTAAAGGAAAGTATAAAGACATGCAATGCAAGACATGAATGATGAAATGCAACAAGATAGCATAAAGCATATGAATTAAGAACAAGCAATCATCATCATGATGTCATACACATGCATACAAGATAATTAATGAATACAAGGCACTGGATATAAGAAATAAACCAAGTTAGATTAAAATGAGTCAAACATAAGCGAATGAAAACCATGACTCATCAAAAATCCACGAACATCGAATAACTCCAACAAAATAAGATCCATATGTATCTTACTCCCAAAAACCTCGTATGCTCCCCCTATATACAAGCTACTCTCGATCACACAGGATCACACTCCCACTCCCTCTAGACCTAGGATCTTCTCCCCCTTTGGCAATAAACACCAAAAAGTGGAAAAGATGAACATCTACACGCCCGTGGTCGAAGGAGGTGGTGCAGCGACGTCCTCTAAAGGCTCTGCTTTGGACTGCTCCTTTGGTGGATCCTGCTGTGCTCCCTGAGCCAGTGCCGCCTGAGCATCCATCTGCTCGAAGAAGTCAAGGTCCACTAACGACTCAGACCATCTGTCCTGTGCTACTGGTGTGACTATGGCAGTCTCTTGAGCTGATGTCTGGAGAAGGATGAGATCTGCCACGTCCTGCTGTGAGAAGCCTCCACGGAGAAGATCCTTTGCTGCCTGAGGAGTAAGAGTGGTAACCGTGGTAGTAAGAGGTGGAGCTGTAGCTGTCACTGACTCTGGAGCTGGCTGGGAGTCTGCACGAGTAGTGTGTACAATCTCTGAGAATAGGCTCCTGACAGGTAAGTGCTGGGTAGTGGAGGGTCCTGCCATATGCGATGTCGAAGAGTGTGAAGGTGAGACAAACAAAGCAGAAACTGAGAAAGCTGACACGGGGGAGAGCGGAGCTGAAGAGAAAGTCTGTCCTACTCCCCCTGTTGGCAAGACCCCTGAAAGTGACAGTCCACTGGACTGAGCTATCATCAAAGCAATGAAGGGTCCTGACTGAGTCTGTAGCTACTGGTACTGTGAGAACACTGAAGGTCCTGGCTGCTGACCGGCCTGCCTCTGGGTCAACTCCGTCATCTGAGTCATCAGGGCGGTAAGAAGTGCAGTCTGCAACCTTTGAATCTCTACCTGGCTCCTGATGACGTCCATCATCTGACGTCTGTCCTCAGTAACACCTCCTGTACTGGCTAACTCAGGAACCGCCGTCTCTGGCTGAGCTACCTGCTCGTGAAGTACTTGTGGTGACTCCTGCTCCTCCTCCCCTGTCTGCTGGTTGGAGGTTGACTGAGATACCCTAGGGACTCGTGGTGCATAGCTGGTGGTCACCTCAGGGAACGCCTCGTACTGCTCCTCCATCACTTGGCCCATCCTCATCAAGAGATACTAAATATAAGGGCCGTAGACCAAGTGACGTCCTGCTAGTTTCTCAGAAATGACCTCCTCCATCTCCCCTATCAAAAGATCTGCCAGGTCAAAGTGTTGTCTCCTCAGAATCACTGCTACATCCCACTGGTGCAGAAGTGTAAACTCCTCTGTCTAGCCAGACCTAGGGATGATAGTCCTGGTGACTATCGCTCTCACCACCTTGGCCTATGAGAGAGTCTCGTAGGGCCTCTCTCAAAGCCTGTTGTGTGAGGAGGTGGGAAAGCAACTGACACCAAGTCGTCTGAAGGTAGCTTCCCTCCCTGAGGTCTGCGGGGTGGTGCAAGTGTACCGTAGGCACTCCTGTAAAGATAGAATTCTAAAGCCAGGAGTCCTAGGTTGGCTATCAAGTCCTGCCTCGTGACACATTGTGGCTGCCCTCTGAACAAAAACTAGCACTTTGAGTGATCCCTGGCAACCCACAGTGTGGCGTAGAACTCTACCACATCCTCTCTGAACCTGTGTGGAGCAGTAACTAGCTCTGCTAGCCCTGGCAAGTACGTAAAGTACTGCTCCATCTCTATGTCTGTGGCCCTCCTCATGGCCTCATAGGTCATGTACTGCTGTGGCATGAAGAGTCTGTCCTTGCCGCTCAGGCTAAGGTAATGTCTCAGACCCTCTCCAATCCTCCTCTGGAGAACTGTCCAGTACCTCTCTCCAGCAGCGGGGTCTCTGGGAACTAGAACCCACTGCTCAAAGGGAACCAGACATAGCACCTTAAGGTCCTTTGCAGGAACCTTAAGTATGTCTGGCTCTCCGGCTGCCTGTAGCAGTCGTTGCAGCCTCTTGGTGCACACTGCACAGGTGCACTACGGGTCTCCTACCTGGTGGGCTATCCTCTGGGGAACAGTCTGCTCAGTCTCCTCGAGCTCCTCCTCCTCTGACTCGAACTCTGAGGTGTCCTCCTCTGACTCCTCCTCCTGCTGCCTGGAGGATCCCTGCTCTGCAGTCCTCGATGACCTCTCCTGATGAGAAGCCAGGTCGCCTGTGTGACTCCTCCATGGCATCTAGGTGCCTAGCAACTCTCCTAGCTCTCTCAGACTCTAGGTCCAGTCTTTGTCTCTTCTTGCCCTTTGGCTTCTCAGGCATCTTCCCCTTTCCCTTGTCCTGTCCTGATCCTGCCATCACCGTTGACTGCTTTGCTATCACTGCACACACGTAGGTATAGACAAGATGAGTATAGACTCTAATACATCTGCAAGCAAAGCACCGCTAGGAAAGAATGCGTAATTGAAATCCTAGCACTAAATGAAGGACATGATCACTAGGCAAATATGCAAAGTAACAACAGTGATCATCGACTATATATGGTCGGTGCGGAACATCTAGTGTGCAGTCAAATAATAGGCAATTAACCTAACTGCAGACTAAACAAGAGACAAACCCTAGACAAGCAATTAATAGATAGTCAATGGATCAATTGCATCTAGGTTGAGCCAATTAATTAATTAATGCAACTAATGATGAGAATTATTATTAATTGCATCATTTAACCAAATTGCTCAAAATTATGGCATCAATCGATGAATGGAGGATTAGCACGATACCCTGGAGATCACGAAGCCAAAACCGGAGAAGAACTCACAGCAGATCGCCAAAAAAGTGCAACCTTTGTCACCAGCCATTTCGAGGTGGAGAGCAATGGAGGGAAAAAGGAGGGAACTTGCCCTAGCAATCAGTGGAGGTCGGTGAGGGGGCTGTTGTCGGGGGCGTGTGCGTGCGTGTGAGGGCGAGTCTTCAATGGAGGTGGCGATGGCGCTGGTGCACGGCGAGCGATGAGGCGTGGTGGTGAGAGGGAACTCAGCTGCGGCAGCTCTGGTGTTGGCGGTGGGTGCGCAAGTGCGGCGACGAGATTACGCGGGCATGATCAGAGTAATTTTGATCTAGGTCAAAACAGAAGGAACGACCGAGATCCATCAAGAAGTAGATCAACGGTCACGATCAGTTATTGCTTCACATGATCAACCGAACAAACTGGATGGTCTGATCTCTACACCGGACTGTCCAGTCAGGTTAGGGTCTGCAGGCCACTATGCAGACCGGATGGTACGGTCTCTAGGACCGTTCTGTCCGGTCTCTACGACTAGACTCCCCCTAGGCACTGTGTATAGTGCCACTGACCGGACTGTACGGTCTAATGATCAGACCATAAGGTCACTTCCAGAAATTTGCTCAGACAAAGAAATTCTCCATTTTCCAAGTGCCCTCGCTAAACACACAAATAAACACCGTACTTGGAATCTAGAGGGAACTCTCAAACACCCCTTTTCAAATAGTGGCACTCTGTGGCCTTATAATTTTCATGAATGCCAAATGAAGGATCGAGCAAATAAGAACCAAGGCAATTAAGAACCAAATAGGTATGTATGAGCCTTAGTCCATGAACCATGTGAGTAGATTTAACCTCGAAGTTCATAAGAGCTTGCTCAATGGCCATGAAGCACAATCCTTTCCTTTGGTCACACTTATGGAGATGTAATCTCATATAGAGCATGAGGCACAAATATCTTTAAGTGGGACAATCCTCCTTTGTGTTTCCTATATGATCCAACAAAAGTATACCGACCATGTGAATGCAAGCAATATTAGAAACAAGACACAAAGGAAACCTAACAATGTCAAGTTTGAACCCCTCCCAAGCTTAGTCACCATAAGACATGCCCTTGCCTTGAGAGAAGTCAAACCACCATCTCAAGCACTCCCCCTCTCTTATAGCTATCTTGGATGGGTTAGACATTGACTAACTTTTATGTGTTTTTCTTTTAGTTATTTACACATGCATGGATGCAAAGCATACTAGTCACAAAAGAGTCCTAATTACCATGCAATGCAAGAGAAAGAAAAACACACTACTATACCAAGAAGAAACACGGTTACTTCCCTCATGAGTAGATAGGTCATTGAGGTCCATGTCTTGTTCTTGGGCACCCACTTGTACGTAGCTGATCTCTGAAGATCAACAATGCACTTAGGCACCCATATGTTCTTGACCTTCCTCTTCTTGTTTGGTGGTCCTAAGGCCTTAGCTTTCACCTTACCATCCTTGTTCCTAAAAAGCTTGAAATGTGTGTTCTCATGGAACAAGTTAGCGTTAGGCAAACCAATGGAACTTCTCACCATGGGACAATCCTTAGTGGCGTGGCCATCATTGCAACACCTCTCGCAATAGTAGTCATCAGCGAGAAGGGGTTTGATCCATGCGGGGATGGAATCACTCGTCCCTATGATGTCGATGGCTACGGGATATGAGCCAAGTCCCCACTAGGAGCCATTGTTCACAAGGTTTCTGTGACGACCCAATTTTACCAAAAGGCAAAACCGTGCCGTTTGTACCTCACAACCACTACCAGGAGGGTAACGTGTACATCCATTCACAAGTAATACCATAAAACCATAAAAAGATCAAGACATAAAGATAAGATAGAGTCATATGGTAACATCTCCATAGCATTAACCATCAACATCTGGATACATGAACATGGCTCGCAGGCCAAGGAAGATGAACATGACATCTAGCGGAAGCGGAAAGACAAGGGCGGAAGCATGATCTACAGCGGAAGTCTTTATGGGTGATCCATATCCACAGGCAACTCAAGTGTAGGTGTGAGACCAATCTACTCCTTGAAGTCCATGTCGTCGAAGTTGTAGTCCGGTTCGCTTGCTTCTCCATCTCCTGAAAGCGAGAAGGGGGCAGCCCTGAGTACATGTCGTACTCAAGAAGTCAATCAACCACAAGCACGTGCCGTGCTCAGCGGGTTGTACTAACCTAGCAAGGTATGCTATGCATGCAAATGTTTCAAGGAAGGGTTAAGGCTGATTGCGAAAAGCTAGGTTGGCAAACATTTTTCTTTTAAAACATTTCAAAACATTTTCAAACATCAAGTTTTATTATCTTGCCTCATTGGGATTAACACGTCCCAACAATATTCAAATTTTAATCCCAGCTAATATCCTCCATCTGGGCCACAGCTCTAGGCCAGATGCAAAACAAGAGAGGGGGAAAGTAAGAGGGAAAACAAAACTAATCACTATGAAAGCTCTCAGGCGATGTCCATGACCGAGGATGCGCATATATATATAGATCATAACTCTACAGAGTGATACACCTGTACCCACATGATGTGGCCCCATACATAGACTATGGTCGTAGCCTAAGCACAGAAAAGCACACACAGAATCCTTACTCAAGCATCGACAGGTGTCTCCGGTGCCTCCAGAACTGAGCCCCAGAAGCTTCGCAAGACTAAGGGTCCTGAAGCTGTGACGGGCCTACCACTGATCAGGTGGGATATCCCTCTCGTGGAGCCGGGTCGCAACCAACGGGAACCACTAACACTACCTCGCACTCCTACGGCTAGAACACCAGTCCTCCGCAAGTATCAAGATTCCGTCACTGCCCATACAGGGTCGATGTGGTGTGTAAGTAATAACCTGGAGACATGTGTCACGTGAATGTACCTAAAAAGGGCAGCCAGGACAGGCATCTCCATCCCCCTCCTCCTCCTCCTATCAAATCCTCAACAACCAAAACCACAACAGAGACCCATGGCCCAAGTCTCTACTCAACTGTGTCCGCCACAGACACTCTCCCAATGGGGGTTGCCCAATCTACCCCCTGGCACCTAGTATCAGCTACGCCTGCCCCCGCTAAATCGTGTTTTGTGGAGTTATTTGTAAACACACAGAGAGCACATTTTAAATCATTTACACAAATTCATTTTATAGTGTCCAAGTGAGAGTTGAAATTATGCGACTAAGCACACTAAGCATCGTCATAGTAGCAAAACATTCCTATGGCTTAACAGTGGAAAGATAAGCATGTAGGGGCTTAGATATGATCTAGCGACATTTTAAATAGTTGGCATGCAAAACAGTTGCAAACAAATCATGCAGTTTTGAAAACTGGGTAATCAATAGTGATCAAGGAAGCGGCTTGCCTTCTTGCTCGTAGACCCTCAAGGGCCCAAGTCCTCATGCAGATCATTCTTGTACTCCTTAGTCTCAAGCCCGTCTGTAATTCGAATCGGAAGTGAAACGAGTAAGATACAACGAATACAGATGATTGTGAGTCAAAATCAAATGACGATCCTAAAAGATGCTAGTTGGGCTCAACGGACACTGCCAATGCGAAGAGAGTAATTTTAGAAAGTTAACACAATTGGAATCACTCGAATCGGAGCTAGAATGGAATTACTAGGAATTTCCGAAGATTATCAAGAGATAATGAATTTCTGAAAATTATCAGGAAATATTCTGGAGAATATTCAATTCTGATTTGATGGCTGATAAGTGGGGCCCATGTGTCATTGAGTGACAGAGAACAGCCCACCATGGACTAGGTCCACAGAAAAAAATAAACAAGGCAGATACTACTCGGGCTCAAATCCTAGAAAAGGGGCAGCTCCGGTGGGCCAACACCAACTCCACAGCCCACCCAGAAACTTGGTCCAGACCTAAGGACACACCCAGCCCCTAGACCCTTTTAGCCCATGCGTGTAAACCAGCCCACACACCAAGCCTCGGCCCAGCGATGCAGTGGCCCAGCGGCGCTCACGGCCCAACAGAGAAAGCAGGCCACAAGGCCTTGGCCCAGCCTCCTGCATGCCCACGCGCGCAGGCAGGCGCGGCCAGCGGCAACTCGCCCTGGCACGCGAGAGCACGCCCAGGCGCCCATGGCGCGCACACGCACAGACAGCAGCGGCGGCACCAGCAGAACACGAACCTGAGCGGGAATCAAAAGGATAAAAGCGACGGGGAGGTTCAGCGAGGTTTGCCGCAGCGGTTTGAGGAAGATGGTGACGTCGAGGCTGCTCGGGTGAAGAGGATCGGCGGCGAGAACAGCTTCAGTCCTTGGCTCAAGCAGAGTGGTGACCGCGGCGACTGCTGAGGTTCTCGTTCCCGCGGATCTGTACCAAGACAAGGGATCGGACCAGGGAACACGCAACGGCAAAGGCCAAGATCCAATGAACGTGAATAAAGAGACGACGAGGCTCACCAGGACAAGGGTAACCGGCGACGAGGTCGACACGACGGCAGACGGGGTTTCTCCAAATTCTCCCTCCCCTCTACACGAAACACGACGCAATCAAGACTAGAGGATGCGCAAGAGCAAGGGGAAGAAGACTGGGGCGACTCAGCTTACCGGCGGCGATCACTTGGACTGTTTCACGCCGATGAGGGAGGAAGGAGATGGCGGCGGACAGGGTTCTCCCGCGCGGCCTGGCGGCATGGCTAGGGTTGGGGAAAGCGGTGGTGGCTAGGGGGGTCTTATAGGCGAGCGGTGGCCTAGGGTTCGGTGAGTGCGGGCGCTGGGGATGGTGCCACGTCGCTTTCGACGTTCGTGCCCCGAGCGTGCTCGGCTACGATCGGTCACAGGAAGACGACAAATAGGGTCAGCCGCCTTGCTGGGCCTAGTGGGCCGAATCCTGGCGCGGGGAGTGATCTAGAGAGGGAAAGGGAAACGGGCTGCATCCAAATATAACAGGGAAGCGGCCCAAGGTGCCTGGCGCCTGGGAAAATGCTTTGCAAATCATTTGATCTGCAATTCAAATGAAATTGATCCAAACTTAATCCAATTCCGAATTGCAACACTGTTTCTCTTCTGATCTTGATTCCAAAATTAAATTTGGAGGAAAATATCCACAATAACGACATGGAGATCAAGGTTTGGGACTAGTTTTGTATTTGATTTTGAATTCCACACATTTGAACACAAGGTTCAACTTCAAAAATTTTTGGGTTGTTACAGACCCCCCCCCCCCCCATACAAGAATCTCGTCCTCGAGATTTCAAACTTGATCCATACACAATCAGGGGGAATCCATAATTTCTCGAGGTCTTCTCTTATCTTCCAAGTTGCTTAGGATTGTACATTATCTTGTGACATTTAATCTTTATTCTCCTAGTACCCTCGACGATCTCATCCAAGATTGTGATGTGTAATCTAACTACTCCAATGTGTCACGCATAACTGAGGTACCAGGCGTGACGAGCTCAACGGGAATCATCAAATATTTCTGTTGTGGTGATACTTGAAACTTGTTATGCACTCATCATGTCATATTAGTTTACCCCCTTTTTTTATCGTAGGTCTGGTATTGACGGGTAGTACTATAATCCCCATGGTGCCCTTGGCAGCATGCTAGGTCTTCCAAAACCTTGTTATAGACTAGTGTCCTCTATTAGGGTCTATGAATAAGGGTGTTCCATGAAGTTCCAAAATACGACCAACTTAGATTATAACAATCTTGCTCGCACGATTCTTCGAGTAGATGGGGTATTCTGCGCAAGATGCTTCGGGCAAGACCGTATACCGAGTGACTGGATCATTTGACCAATAAGTAAAATTCTTATCCTCAAATTCTGTGCTCATAGATCATAAAGCTATGAGTTGTATCCTTCTCCCTATATTCTTTGTTCCGAGGTCACATATCTGGGCAAGTTTTTGCTCAATCACTCAATAGATGCTTGGGCCTAATGTCGTTGAGATAGTCTTAAGAGATGATATCCTCTCTCATATCCATCAACTTCTCTAAGTTCCGATGTTGCTTTTCCAAGAGGTGGTGGGACACATCTTAGAGCTCCCTATGTCACTGTCTGGTTCTAAAAAGAGTATTGACCCATGGCCTTAACTCCATGCATCAACATGTACTTTAAAACCTCGATTGATCCATATAAGATGAGAATGACAAGGTGAGCAGTCTTTTCTTCAAAACTTGAGAATTTTCTCTATGATCCATGGTCGGCTCCATTATAAGATGTCTTCGAGGTGACACTTGGATGATCTTTCAATTGGATAGTATCACTATCTCGGGTTCTTTAGAAAGGAACATCATGTTTTCCATGGCGATGCACTAGGCAAAATGATATTCTTCTTCACATATCTGATGCATCAAGATTCATGCATGAAAGTGTAGATAGGCGCTTAACCATGTGATCTATATATTCCAAGTCTCCTTTCAAGGGTATCCAAGGTATCTTGCGACCAGTTGCTATGTCGATCGCATAAGCTGATGAAGATGATCGCAGACCAAGACTCGTATCCTTTAATGCGATCCAAAAATAGTGTGACGGATGACGCATACGAAGACCATATTGGGGCAAAATAGAGATTGGGATTACATGTCGATTGATTCCAATTTTGCTACCCTAAGAGTATTCTTCACTCTTAGTGGTCCCAGGTAATAGCTCGCATGGTGAGGTTACCGTGTATGACACAACTAGCTTATATCCGAAATTGTTTGGGTACCAATTTTATTCCAGGATATTCCAATGAGACTTTTGTCTTCTTAGGCATGAGATAGATGCCACTTTCAGATCATTGCGGGTTCATCTTTTGTGCCAGAATCTTCAGTTTCAAATCTAGTGATTATGCTCTTTGCTTTTGCCGATTCTTGCCCCATGTTTGCTTATCATGTATGAACATTAATCCTAGTCCTTACTCAAAGTGATTTCACATGAGTATCTGGCTGCATTAGCTCTTGTGGTCGAATCCCATATGCAATTCTCATATGCATTTCTTAGACCATATGAGTAATGCGATAAAATTATTTTGGTGACCATTACAAGCTTGTGAGTGTGGTTGCCTCTTCATGGGGTTTATCCATTATCGATGTGTTTGTAAATCAAAGGTCTTCACTCGATGGCATAGCTATTGCTTTCATATGAATGCTGATGCAGAATAAAAATCCTTGATGATGATTCGTTGAGATATCAATCCAAAGAGGAAAGACTCATTATCGATATCCAACAAGTGTGCCGAGAGATCGTTTAAGATGATGTTTCCGTTAACACTCCATTGCTAGGTGATGAGGACATCACCATGCTGGATACGCGCATATCATGGCCTTCCTCAAGTTACAAGTCGTCACCAATTCGGTCGCCGCGTTCGTCTCGGATTCAGCCGACACCCCTTTACGATTTTGATGATATCTCCCACATCCGACGTCCAAACGAGGCGTTCTTTGATGCGTTGGAAAGAGGACGATGACGCCGTCATTTTGGTTCTGGTCCTAGCTCCAGAAGGATCGTGAGTCATAATATGTGACCATGACAAGGTGCTGTGCCACCTATTTTGGGCCAACTTGGCCATGTATCATGTTGGGCCTTAAGCCCATGTTGTGGGCGCCCCCCCTGGTTGCCCCCAACCCTAGGACGTCTT
This sequence comes from Eleusine coracana subsp. coracana, assembly GCA_032690845.1. Taxonomy (NCBI): domain Eukaryota; kingdom Viridiplantae; phylum Streptophyta; class Magnoliopsida; order Poales; family Poaceae; genus Eleusine; species Eleusine coracana. The sequence goes on from CM064418.1 coordinate 38,779,670, forward strand.
TGTTTCCTACATAAACTCAGTAGCCGCCGTCTTTTAGTTTCGGGTTTTGTTTAGTTCAGTTTTCCAGAGAGAAACTTGATCGAATTATTGTAACTGTGGCGACAAGTCCTTTTACAGTAATCCAGGGCCCCTGTTCTTGTTCTACACCACTGTGGCGATTAGTCCTTTTGTGTTCAGAGCTTGAACCTTTTCTTATGATTCGCTTCATCCATATTTGCAATTTTAGATTGCGTGTTTATCCTCTCTTGCTTGTGTTCTCGATTTCGCTTGCAGGAACAATCAAGTTGTGCTTGGTGTAACGGTTGCGGGGTTGGATCTTGTCTGATTCAAGCCGGGTCGTCGACGCCGAGTTCTCCAAATTCGAGTTTATCCCCTTACCTCTCGGAATATCGGGCCATATATACATCAAGTGGTATCAGATTTCCAGGTTCCCCGTGAGGTATTATCGTGTTCTTCCCTTTAGATTCGTTTGTGTTCATCACCTTTTGTCCACGAAAAAGCCTACAAAAAAAAATTTCCCCACCATCCCAGACACTGTTTAGCCTTTGCATAATTTAATTTCAGAGTCCGTAGTGTTGAGTTTGTGTCCTAGTCGAGTTCAGTTGCTGGTTTGAATTTGTGTTTCGATTCGGTTTGTGTTTTGATCTCCGCTGCACACCACCATCACCATCGTGTTTTCCATTGGATTCACCATCGTGTCACCCACCCACCACACCCACAATCTATTGCCAACACAAAAACCTTACCCGATTCGGTTTCCCCCCCCCCCCCCCCCCTCACCCCTCAAACCCTATCTTGACATACCTTCGGTAAAACAGGCATAACTTTTCGCTCGTTGCTCTGATTGGGCTGAAATTTTTACAGCAGATTCTTGACTCAAAGTTGAGGTGACCCACACTCGGCTCCGCCCTGTGTGCCCTCGTCAAAAAATTCAAAAAAAATCAGGAAAAAATAGAAAAAAAATTGTCAAGTCAAAAATAGCGCTTTCGGTGAAACTTTGAGATTTCGCCTACCCTTTGTTTCCCCTCTATTTGAGTTGAAACTTCTTGTGGTTCCTTCCTTTGTGTTCCTCTATCACAGAAAAATAGTGGAAAAATGATACAAAAAAATCAAGATTTTGATTTGCAACCCCCCCCCCCCCCCCCCCCCCCGCCCTGAAAATTCTAAGTCTATGAAGTCTGTTTTGTTCCTTGCTGCCTTTTCCATTGTTTGTTGCCATTGTTCTTGCTGTCACAACTGTTTTTGAACACGATTCTTTTGCTAGCAATTAGGACACTGCTTTGGACATTTATTCAGTGCTACTATCTGTTATTGAATTGTGTTCCAGTGACATACATATTAGCCTTCCAAGCTATATATATTGCAGCACGGGTTTCTTCCTTGCAATTGTTACACCCAAGCTCAACTACAGATTGTGTCGACCTATTTGGCTTTCGTAAGAACACTTACAAGATTGTGATATATTGCTTCTGATATTGTTTTCCACTTTCTACACCCTCTGCTGCCTGCTAGTTGATAGGGCTAATCTTTTGTTTAGTCTTGTCTTTTGCTTTTAACCATGTCAGAGAAAGGGAAAGGGACACCTGGAGAGTTGGAGTCCCCTACAGACTTCAATGATTGCGTCTCCAAGGCCGAGCTCACGAAGCTTCTTGCGGACCAGCGTACATTCATGGAAACAAAGTTTGCCGAGTTGATGGGTCACATCAACACTGTTGTCCACCGCATTGAGGTTGTGGAACGACGACCTCCACCTCAACGAGCTGCTGCTGCTGATGATTTTGACCGTGATGCAGACCGTCTTGACCGTAATCGACACGGTATGGGAGGTAATAACAATCGTGGTAATACTGATACTTTTGTTAAGCCCAAATTTAACATACCACCTTTTGCCGGTAGTGCTGACCCTGAAGCATACCTAGATTGGGAACTTGCTGTTGAACAGAAATTTAATTCTCATTTAGTTCCTGCTGAGCATAGAGTTAGACTTGCTACTAGTGAGTTTACAGGTTTTGCTCTGTTTTGGTGGAATGATCTTTGCAATACTAATGCTGCTATACCTGCCACTTGGTCTATTTTGAAACAACTTATGAAATCTCGTTTTGTTCCTCCTTATTACCAACGTGATTTATGTTTGAAATTACAATCTTTAACACAAGGTAGTAAAACAGTAGAGGAATATTATCAGGAATTGCTTATTGGTTTAGCACGTTGTGATATACATGAAGATGATCTTGAAACTAGTGCTAGATTTTTTGGTGGTTTGAACCGTGATATCTAGAATATTTGACTATAAAGAGTGGAATAGGTTCAGCCAATTGTATCATATTGCTCTTAAGGCTGAACGAGAAGTACAGGATCGCCTTCCACAACAATCTTGCAGGTCCAACACTGAGCAATATCTCCAGCAACGCACTGGAGTAGAGAACTTGAAGAGTCATGTTGCTAAGACACCAGCAACAACTTTTCCACTTGCGCCTATTTCTGCAGCGCAATCGTCTAGTGTGCAGCACCAACACCAGAAGAAGGTTACTACTTCCGGTACTAGGAGTGGCTCCTCCACCACCATAATTTGCCACCACTGCAAGGGCATGGGACATGTCATGAAGGATTACCCTAGTCGTCGTGCTTTCATTGCTACCGCTGATGGGTATGAAAGTTCTAGTGATGTTGAAGATGAATTTGCTCGTATGCCTAACCTTGTTGTAGATTCAACGGAGGAGCAGGAGACTACCGCCATTGATTCTATTGCTGCCACCGCGGGCTTTCCTAGCCTCATTGTACAGCGTGTGTTGACCACTCGGGTGGGACAAGAGGAAGAACAACAACGCAACAATTTATTCTACATGTACCTCATTGTTGCGGACCGTCGTGTTCTCACCATCATTGATACTGGGAGCTGTAACAACTTGGTAAGTTCTGATTTGGTAAGCAAACTTGGCTTGACCACGCATGCACTACATCAGCCCTACCACATCAAATGGTTCAAAAATAGTGGTACGGCACAGGTAACTCGATCAGCACGCATACACTTTTCAGTAGGTTCTTATCAAGACTTTGCTGATTTTCATGTTGTACCTATGCAAGCATGTTCGCTTTTATTAGGCCGTCCATGGGAATATGATATGGATGCTGCCCATCATGGTAGAACAAATACATATACATTCGTGCATAAGGACAGGAATATTACTTTGCGTCCGTTATTGCCTGCTGATATTAGAAATCATTTTAAACTGCTTGCTGAAAATACTGAGAATAAACATGATAACAAATAACTTTCTGATGTTAAACATAAGGCTATTCAGTTAAAGGGAGGTGCTTTTCTTGCTATGACATCTACTGTTACTGATCTTTGTGATAATCATGATGTACCTTGCTATACAATGCTTTGTCATGATATATCTTCTATTGATGATCATGTATCTTGTACTTTGCATTCTGCTAGTACTAACCTTTTGCAGGAGATTGATGCTGAGATGGAGTCGAGGGCGACTCCAATTCAAGAAGGGGAGGATGATGAGGACATCACCATGCTGGATACGCGCATATCATGGCCTTCCCCAAGTTACAAGTCGTCACCAATTCGGTCGCCGCGTTCGTCTCGGATTCAGCCGACACCCCTTCACGGTTTTGATGATATCTCCCACATCCGACGTCCAAACGAGGCGTTCTTTGATGCGTTGGAAAGAGGACGACGACGCCGTCGTTTTGGTTCTGGTCCTAGCTCCAGAAGGGTCGTGAGTCATAATATGTGACCATGACAAGGTGTTGTGCCACCTATTTTGGGCCAACTTGGCCATGTATCGTGTCGGGCCTTAAGCCCATGTTGTGGGTGCCCCCCCTGGTCGCCCCCAACCCTAGGACGTCTTTGTTTCCTACATAAACTCAGTAGCTGCCATCTTTTAGTTTTGGGTTTTGTTTAGTTCAGTTTTCCAGAGAGAAACTTGATCGAATTATTGTAACTGTGGCGACAAGTCCTTTTATAGTAATCCAGGGCCCCTGTTCTTGTTCTACACCACTGTGGCGATTAGTCCTTTTGTGTTCAGAGCTTGAACCTTTTCTTGTGATTCACTTCATTCATATTTGCAATTTCAGATTGCGTGTTTACCCTCTCTTGCTTGTGTTCTCGATTTCGCTTGCAGGAACAATCAAGTTGTGCTTGGTGTAACGGTTGCAGGGTTGGATCTTGTCTGATTCAAGCCGGGTTCTCGACGCCGAGTTCCCCAAATTCGAGTTTATCCCCTTACCTCTCAGATGATCGGGCCATATATACATCACTAGGGATGATTACGTAACTTGGCTAGGTACCGCACATGACAAGGTGCCTGAAATTACTGGTGCAAACCTAGCATCCATATTTTGAGACACGATACATCATCCAAAGTGGAATTGCTCCAAATAAAAATTCCACTTTACACAATTATCGTCACCACGGAGGAAACTTGCTACTTGATGATCATGCCTTGGTGTCCTTGGAAGATTCCGAAATGACTTGCTCTTCTTTGAAGTTGTCTTCAGCTAGCTTTTAACTTGCTTTCATTCTGAGGGTGAATTTGTTGCTTGAGCATCCAACTCTTTCTATAGCTTGTTGATCACTTTTCAGCCGAGTTCCTTTCTTTCGCTTGAAGTGGCTCTTGGTCATTCTTTGCTTGGTTCTGACGAACTCTTTGTTGTGTTGTGTAATCATTGCAGCCTTGTCCTTCAGAAGCCTTTCCATCTCTATGTTCCTTTTCTAATTTCTTGTTGTGTCATTTATGGATTATGATTTTGTCTTCTATAATCTCCATTTGTCTCAAGGATTCTTGGTTCCTTCGTACACTGGCAAGTAGTATCTCTTCCAAGGTTTCAGCTTAGCCAAACATGTAGTGTTAGGAAGAAGTGAGATTGACACATCTATAGTACTTGTGAGGTGCATGGGTTCTTTCTCAAGACTGCTATGCGGGAACATATGTCAGGTTGACTCTCAAAGGTGATTGTAGAGTGAAGCATCCAAGATCCAATGAACTCTTATCGCAACTAATTGCATTGCTTGATGTTGGTGACGCTTGCCCTTGAGAGGGTTATAGGCTTTCGTACAAGAGGGAAGGGGCAATAAAACTAGTGAGCATCACCACTAAGAAGATCAAATTGTCCTCGACAAAATCTTATTCCTTAATTATACTGTAGTCCAGAAGTGTAGCCAACAAGCCTCTTGAAGTCATACTACTGCCTTCCCTCGTAGACCATCCAATCTTGCGAGCAGGAGAAGTGCTTCACATGTCTTGAAGGTTCCATTGTTTCTAAATACCTTCCACGGTTGGAATAAAGTAGACGTTCACAAGGTTATATGGACATCATCAACATGAATCAGATTCCAAGTATAGTAGGGTATTCCAATAATATAGGGTATTCCAACAATGAGATAGGCTAAACCAAAGATATCATGATAATTTAGTGATGTAAGCATGAACAAGGGATTGATGGTGAAGGATGAAGAGATCTGATAAGATGACATGGTGATAGTGGTAGCGTCGAATCAGGCATGATGACAAATTGATTGCGCTAAATACTCTAGTAGCAAAATTTCCATGATGACCTTGAATAATTGCATGAATTAACTCATCCAAAAAGGCATCAAAGTTGTTCTATCATGCTCACTAGTCAATTAGCCCAAAAGAGTTCATAAAGCGATTTGTTGCAACATCTCTTGTACGCGTCTTCTTTAATATCAGGCAAACCTTAATGCATATTTCAAAAACTTTTCTTCTAGTAATCCTCTTGGTCATAGCAGCTTCTTCATAGGCAAGAATTTGAGTTGAAAAAGGATTCATGATTCCAAAGTATGATGAAGGAGTTATAAGCTAAAAAGATGACTAGAATTGGTCCTTATACTAACATTCGTTTCTAAGGGTCTCGTATCTACAGTCAAGTATGGCTCTGATACCACCTGTGACGACCCACTTTTACCAAAAGGCAAAACCATGCCGTTTGTACCTCACAGCCACTCCCAGGAGGGTAGCTTGTACATCCATTCACAAGTAATACAATAAAACCATAAAAAGATCAAGACATAAAGATAAGATAGAGTCATATGGTAACATCTCCATAGCATTAACCATCAACATCTGGATACATGAACATGGCTCGCAGGCCAAGGAAGATGAACATGACATCTAGCGGAAGCGGAAAGACAAGGGCGGAAGCATGATCTACAGCGGAAGTCTTTATGGGTGATCCATATCCACAGGCAACTCAAGTGTAGGTGTGAGACCAATCTACTCCTTGAAGTCCATGTCGTCGAAGTTGTAGTCCGGTTCGCTTGCTTCTCCATCTCCTGAAAGCGAGAAGGGGGCAGCCCTGAGTACATGTCGTACTCAAGAAGTCAATCAACCACAAGCACGTGCCGTGCTCAGCGGGTTGTACTAACCTAGCAAGGTATGCTATGCATGCAAATGTTTCAAGGAAGGGTTAAGGCTGATTGCGAAAAGCTAGGTTGGCAAACATTTTTCTTTTAAAACATTTCAAAACATTTTCAAACATCAAGTTTTATTATCTTGCCTTATTGGGATTAACACGTCCCAACAATATTCAAATTTTAATCCCAGCTAATATCCTCCATCTGGGCCACAGCTCTAGGCCAGATGCAAAACAAGAGAGGGGGAAAGTAAGAGGGAAAACAAAACTAATCACTATGAAAGCTCTCAGGCGATGTCCATGACCGAGGATGCGCATATATATATAGATCATAACTCTACAGAGTGATACACCTGTACCCACATGATGTGGCCCCATACATAGACTATGGTCGTAGCCTAAGCACAGAAAAGCACACACAGAATCCTTACTCAAGCATCGACAGGTGTCTCCCGTGCCTCCAGAACTGAGCCCCAGAAGCTTCGCAAGACTAAGGGTCCTGAAGCTGTGACGGGCCTACCACTGATCGGGTGGGATATCCCTCTCGTGGAGCCGGGTCGCAACCAACGGGAACCACTAACACTACCTCGCACTCCTACGGCAAGAACACCAGTCCTCCGCAAGTATCAAGATTCCGTCACTGCCCATACAGGGTCGATGTGGTGTGTAAGTAATAACCTGGAGACATGTGTCACGTGAATGTACCTAAAAAGGGCAGCCAGGACAGGCATCTCCATCCCCCTCCTCCTCCTCCTATCAAATCCTCAACAACCAAAACCACAACAGAGACCCATGGCCCAAGTCTCTACTCAACTGTGTCCGCCACAGACACTCTCCCAATGGGGGTTGCCCAATCTACCCCCTGGCACCTAGTATCAGCTACGCCTGCCCCCGCTAAATCGTGTTTTGTGGAGTTATTTGGAAACACACACAGAGCACATTTTAAATCATTTACACAAATTCATTTTATAGTGTCCAAGTGAGAGTTGAAATTATGCGACTAAGCACACTAAGCATCGTCATAGTAGCAAAATATTCCTATGGCTTTACAGTGGAATGGTAAGCATGTAGGGGCTTAGGTATGATCTAGCGACATTTTAAATACTTGGCATGCAAAGCAGCTGCAAACAAATCATGCAGTTTTGAAAACTCTATAATCAATAGTGATCAAGGAAGCGGCTTGCCTTCTTGCTGGTGGACCCTCAAGGGCCCAAGTCCTCGTGCAGATCATTCTTGTACTCCTTAGTCTCAAGCCCATCTGTAATTCGAATTGGAAGTGAAACGGGTAAGATACGACGAATAGAGATGATAGCGAGTCAAAATCAAATGACGATCCAAAAAGATGCTAGTTGGGATCAACGGACACTGCCAATGCAAAGAGAGTAATTTTAGGAAGTTAATGCAATTGGAATCACTCGAATCGGAGCTAGAATGGAATTACTTGGAATTTCCGAAGATTATCAAGAGATAATGAATTTCTGAAAATTATCAGGAAATATTCTAGAGAATATTCAATTCTGATTTGACGGCTGATAAGTGGGGCCCATGTGTCATTGAGTGATAGAGAACAGCCCACCATGGACTAGGTTCACAGAAAAAAATAAACAAGGCAGATACTACTCGGGCTCAAATCCTAGAAAAGGGGCAGCTCCGGTGGGCCAACACCAACTCCACGGCCCACCCAGAAACTTGGTCCAGACCTAAGGACACACCCAGCCCGTAGACCCTTTTAGCCCATGCGTGTAAACTAGCCCACACACCAAGCCTCGGTACAGCGATGCAGTGGCCCAGCTGCAAGATGCGGCCCAGCGGTGCTCGCGGCCCAACAGAGCAAGCAGGCCACAAGGCCTTGGCCCAGCCTCTCGCATGCCCACGCGCACAGGCAGGCGCGGCCAGCGGCAACTTGCCCTGGCACGTGAGAGCACGCCCATGGCGTGCACACGCACAGACAGCAGCGGCGGCACCAGTAGAACATGAACCTCAGCGGGGATCGAAAGGAGAAAAGCGACGGGGAGGTTCAGTGAGGTTTACCGCAGCGGTTTGAGGAAGATGGTGACGTTGAGGCTGCTCCGGTGAAGAGGATCGGCGGCGAGAACAGCTTCAGTCCTTGGCTCAAGCAGAGTGGTGACCACGGCAACTGCCGAGGTTCTCGTTCCCACGGATCTATACCAAGACAAGGGATCGGACCAGGGAACACGCAATGGCAAAGGCCAAGATCCAGTGAACATGAATAAAGAGACAACGAGGCTCACCAGGACAAGGGTAACCAGCGACGAGGTCGACACAACGGCAGATGGGGTTTCTCCAAATTCTCCCTCCCCTCTGCATGAAACACGACGCAATCAAGACTAGAGGATGCGCAAGAGCAAGGGGAAGAAGACTAGGGCGACTCGGCTTACCGGCGGCGATCACTTGTACTGTTTCACGCTGATGAGGGAGGAAGGAGATGGCGGCGGACAGGGTTCTCCCGTGCGGCTTGGCGGCGTGGCTAGGGTTTGGGGAAGGCGGCGGTGGCTAGGGGGGTCTTATAGGCGAGCGGTGGCCTAGGGTTCGGTGAGTGCGGGCACTCGGGATGGCGCCACATCGCTTTTGACGTTCGTGCCCCGAGCGTGCTCGGCTGCGTTCGGTCACAGGATGACGACAAACAGGGTCAGCCGCCTTGCCGGGCCTAGTGGGCCGAATCCTGGCACGGGGAGTGATCCAGAGAGGGAAAGGGAAACAGGCTGCATCCAGAGATAACAGGGAAGCGGCCAAAGGTGCCTGGCGCCTGGGAAAATGCTTTGCAAATCATTTGATCTGCAATTCAAATGAAATTGATCCAAACTCAATCCAATTCCGAATTGCAACACTGTTTCTCTTCTGATCTTGATTCCAAAATTAAATTTGGAGGAAAATATCCACAGTAACGACACAGTTTTGTATTTGATTTTGAATTCCATAACATTTGAACACAAGGTTCAACTTCAAAAAATTTCGGGTCGTTACAGTTTCTCCCAAGAATATCCTTGTGGATGGCTGTACCATGTGTGAGCCTCTCAAAGCCGTCCATCACCATCTTTCTCTCTTCCTTGAGCTTCTGATATTCCTCCAAAACAAATAGCTCAAGAGAAGAAACCTCGACCGAGGTGGTTAGTTCATCAAACATAGTATAAGCATCACTCTTAGATGAACTAGAGGAGGGAGAGGCAAGGTTCTCAACATTGATGGCCTCGTAAGTAATCTCAAGGGCCTTGTAATTCTGATGAAGCTCTACATGATCACCCTTGAGTTTGTCATAACTCTTGTTTAGGGCCTCATGAGATGTGACAAGGTCCTTGAGCTCATTCTCAAGGTCAACAACATGGTACTTAGTCAACTTACCCTCTTTTCTTACCACATCCAACATTTTGGATTTGTTGATGGCGATGTCGCGGGCTTGCTGAAGCATACTCCATAACTCAGCACACGTATGCTCCTCATCATCGCTATCATCGCCGCTCTCATCCTCACTCTCTCCAAGTTGGCTCGTGGCCATGAGGCACGTGGGAGGTGGAGAAAGAGCTCGTGGTAGTCTGGTCTTGATCATGGCTAGGCCGGCCACTTCTTCATCACTTGAGGATGAGGACTCATCACTCGAGTTATCACTTGTCCACTCTCCAACAAGGGCATTGTGAGAGATCTTCTTCTTGTAGTCTTGAGCTTTGCCTTTGATCTTACTTTTGTCCTTGTTGAAGTGCCTCTTGTTTTTGTGCTTGGACTTGGGGTCTTCTTCTTCTTCTTTACTTGAATCTTGTGACTTGAATGCTTCTTCCTTGGGCTTTAGACACTCACGAACAAAGTGATTCATTGAGACACAATTGAAGCACTTGCCTCTTGACTTGGAAGAAAACTAGTTCTTGAAAGTCTTCATCTTCTTCTTGAGGAGAGCCAAGTCCTCGGTCAAGTCACATTCATCATCATCTTCATCATCATCATCCTCAATGATCACCTTCTTCTTGTTCTTCTTGCTCTTGCTAGATTCTTGCTTGTAAGCCGGTAGAGCAAGGTTGGATGGTTGAGGATCATCCATTGCCAATTGGTAGCTCTCGAAGGCGGTGATCTTGCCAAGTACATCCTTCATGCTCTTGGTCTTGAGGTCACATGCAAGATGAAGGTGATGATGGAATCATACTTGGGGTCCTTGAATAGCCTCAAGAATCATCTTATTACCTCAACGGGCTTCATCTTGAACTTATCCCCAAGTGCATTGATAAACGAGAATAAACATTGTTGGCTCTCTCATGTGGCAATCTAATGAAGCTATCATACTTGTTGTTCAGCACATAGTATCTTTCCTCTTTGACATCGCTGGTGCCCTCATGGAGCCCCTGAATCTCTATCCAGGTACCATGTGCTATGGAACTAGCATCTAGTTGCAAAAACATCCTTAGAGATGCAAGCAAACATAGCATTCTTGGCCCTAGCATTACACTTAATATAATCAGGCTCAAGTAGGTTCACATCCGCATCGGACTCGTGAGTGACCGTCCATATCTCTGGATCAAGGGACTATAGGTAGGCTTGCATACGAGCCTTCCAATAAGCATAATCCTCCCTATTGAATATGGGAATATTCCCCGCCTGTCCCAGCATCCTTACTCAAGGCATTAAAGCCTCAAAGATGAGCACTTGGCTCTGATACCACTTCTAAGGACCGAAGGCGTACCGAGAGTGGGAGGGGGAGGGGGTGAATCGGTAAGCCACTCACGAATCCAATTACTTCAATTTCCACTACTTGAGTTTAACAAGAGGAGCAACCTAAACAATTCTAATAGGCTAAGACCCTACACATTCTAGTGTTCATGATAAGAGGAAGTGTGGAAGCCAAACACACTAGCCTATGCAAGCCACAATTCACCCTAGTTTCTAGAGCACACAATTGCAGAATAGTAAAGAGAGGGTCAAGGAATGCTCATGATTTTTCCCGAGGTCTCGAAAGGACGGCGCCTTCCCCTAATCCTCGTTGGACCACTCTCGCCGGAGTCCTGGTCCCTCTCGCCACCAAGTGGAGTTCTCGCCCACGAGCCCGCAATCACTCCTAGAGTGAAGACATAGTGTGCGTCACCGCTGCACAAAGCACAAGCTCGCCTCCCTCGAGAACTTGCCGGACTCCTTGAGCTGACACAGGTGCTCACTAACGATGCCCCTTTCACCGGCGGGCTCAAACTATGTACAAACGTGTGACAGCCTTCACAACCGATCACGATAGGCTTGATCACCGACACCTAACCTATCTAGGTCTCACCATAGACCAAGAGTAACAATCTAGATCACACCCTCAAGGCAACCCTAGCCTTAGATGTGCAAGATTCTCAAGTTACTCTCCTCTAGCAGTCTCAAGATATGCAATATCTCCTCCTAGTGCTCTCCTCTTTTCCTTTTGGACCTTACCAAATGCTCTCAGGTATTCCACTAGCCAAGAGAGGTCCCAATGACCCCAGCAATGAAGTTATATAGGCTCCCAACCTCAAACTAGCCGTTGCTTCACGAAATCAGCTTTCTGGGCCTTCTGACCGGACAGTCCGATCACTGCCTAACCGGATAGTCCGATCACTACAGTACTATGTACAAAACACCACTGACCCTACTGACCGGACAATCCCGTCACCTAACCGGACAGTCTGGTCCATTTCTCTCTCCAGTCTCGAAGCATTTTGCGCCAAAGCCTTATGTCTGCCCTGTGCAATCCCTACTGACCAGACCGTCTGGTCAACAGACCGGACCATCCGGTCTGTACAAGATCTGCCACAGCCAGACTCCTCGCTCCTCGCTGTAATTCCCAGACAACTCCCCATAGTGACCGTACGGTCCGGTCTCCACTGACCCCTCTGTCCGATCTCTATGTCCAGAAGCTGAATCTTGTTGTCCTCGCTTGACTTGGTTTCCCGGCTTCTCCGAACAGCTCCTTGGCTTCTCCACTGTCATCTAGTGCCTGTGATTTCACAGAGCAACCTTGCACATCACTGACTAGACATGACCTAAGAGAATGACCTAGACCCCCTTGATAGTCTGGTTTTTCCTATGGACTCAAAGCCCTAACAACTAGACAAGTGTACCAAACACTTGCACTATAAGTTGTTCTCCGCTTTGATCCATCTTCATCAACCCTTGGACTCCATCAAGTTCACAAGCCTCCGTGCTTGTGGTCATCATCATCAATCACCAAGGCAACCATCATCCATGTGACTTATAATAGAGTTTAGAGATGATTCCTACATAGACAACACTCATGTAGATATTAGCCCACAATTTCATAGTTGTCATATATCACCAAAACATCCATACCTCAGGGATCCAATAATCAATGGTCATGAAGCTTACACACCCACTCCGGTTAGCCATAACAATAACCATGCACACACTCATGCAATCCCTGGATTCCCGCATTTCAACTCAAACACCGAAACAAATCAAGTCAATTACTCATCATATATTGCAAACCATGGCACATCTCAACATGGTTTATCAATGTCCCCATTGATGAGTACATTGACAACACCAAATGCACAAAGATTTAGAGATTTAAATGTGAAATTGAATAAGCACATCCAAATGGCTCAAACCCAAAGAAAAGGTGAAAAGCAGCCATCTAGGATGAAGAGGGATCACAAAAACCAAGAGTTGGCAAGAAAAGCGACTTAAGGCGTAAAGATCGCAAAAAACTCAAGTGACGCTCAAAGCAATGGTATGCTCCCCCTCAACTTGTGGTAATAGGCATGAAATGCAACATATGGTCAATTTTAGAACTCATCAAAGAAGCAAAAGAGCAACAAAGCATGAAAATGCAAACCTAAAGAGCTTCAACAATTATGCCAACAAGCATTTAACCTTGCTAATCATAAACATAGAGCTATGGAGTGTAAAAGCAATAGCTCACAATCATACAAAGACAAAAATAGAGGGCGAGGCATAAACACCAAGAGCTATACAATCTAAGCAGAAAGATTGACTAGCTTAGATAGAATGAAATTCGCTTATCATGTGAAAAGATGCCACCACATGTATAAGTACTTCCATCCAAGGCAAAACATGCATCAAGTGAATCAAAGAAAACTAGCCAGTCTCAATCTCAACTAGGGCAACAAGCATTCACAGAAAATAGGCTCTACAAAAGCTCACATATGCAATAGAGACTCATAAGCAAAGAGAATAGCATTATTCTTATGTTTTACTCATGTAGCTTCTAATCCATGTGGAGGGTCGCATGACTCGGTATGGCAAACACCCCAAGGCTTCAAAGTACAATTTTTGAATTTAGCATTTTTATGTTAGTTCTAATCCATGCGGAGGGTTGGCTGACTGGGTACGGCAAACACCCCGAGGCTTCAAAGCACAATCAACGTATTTGCAAATTAAAAGCAAAAGGATGAGCATGCCTTTGTGGCAAAAGGAACAAACATTCCCACAATATTCCATCATGACCTAAACATTAACATTTTGCAAACAAAAGGTGCCATGGCCAAGACATCCTCTAAACTAGCCTCAACACAAGTTTCAACAGGGATAAAAGCAATTATACACATGGTGAGCAATTTTTAGCAAGATTGATTCATAAGCTTCACAAAAAAACAAGTTTACCTTTAAGATTAGCAAGTTGCTCAAACGAGTCTATAATAGGCCATCTAGAAAATCTAAGCATGAGAGATTACTATCACATCCACACAACTCAGCTAAAGCTCAATCATAGCAAAGAGAAATGCAAAAAAGCATAAGAATCAAAGCTCCTCTACCAATGCATATATTACATATGAGATGTAATGCATAAAAGGTAAGATACATATATACAAGAAAACACCAACTCCCCCTCAAATGATACCATATTGATGGCAAACACCAAGTTCCCCCCGAAGAAAAGCATGTCTCGAAGCGTCTAGGGACTTGGTGAGTATATCAGCTAATTCGTTTTTGGTATTGATGTATTTGAGCTCAGCATCTCCCTTGTCAACATTGTCTCTCAGGAAGTGGAATCGCACATTGATGTGTTTGACCTTACCATGCTAGACTAGGTTTTTGGCTAAGCATATGGCACTAGAGTTATCACACATGAGTGGAACACTCTTAAAGGTTAACCGATAGTCTCTCATGGTGCATACAATCCATAGGATTTGTGAGCAGTAGCTAGTAGCAGCAACATACTTAGCCTCTATGGTGGATTGGGCTATGCTCGACTGCTTATGAGAAGACCAACAGATAAAGTAGTACCCAAGAAATGGCAAGTACCAGAAGTGCTCTTCCTATCAATTCTACACCCAGCAAAGTCCGCATCTGAATACCCAATGAGATCAAGAGATGAAGATGTAGAGTACCAAAGAACGAACTCAAGGGCGTATTTAAGATACCTGAAGATGCGCTTGATAGCCTTGCGATGAGTCACCCTTGGGGAAGCTTGAAAGCGAGTACAAAGATACACCGTAGAGTCTATATCGGGTCTTGTCACCGTCAGGTACAAGAGGGAGCCAATCATTCTCCTATACTCCCTTTGGTCCACCACTTCACAGTCTTCATCGGGGTCAAGTGTCGTTGTAGTGGACATTGGTGTAGACAACGGCTTCACATTGACCATGTCGAACTTCTTCGGGAGATCCTTCATGTACTTGGCTTGATGTATGAAGGTTCCTTGCTTGCACTGCTTGATTTGAAGTCCAAGAAAGAAGGTGAGCTCGCCCATCATCGACATCTGAAATTCACTTTCCATGGCTTCCTGAAATCTGGACACAAGAACATGAGAGTAACCACCAAAGATAATATCATCCACATAAATCTGAACCATTAGAGAGTCATTGCCATGCTTGAGAGTCATCACATAAATCTGAATCCAGCAGTTCACCATACGATTGGTAGTAGTCATCACAGTTATTTGCACCTTATTATTTGAACGCATGGGACGAGAACCACGATGGGGAAAACATGGCCTGTCAAAGCATCTCGACTCAAACCTAGGGTTGTGAAGATAGAAATCATCTGTGTGAAAACCAAATCCATGCGAGCGACATTCACCACGATGGGCAAAACGTGGGGCACTAAAGCGCTGCTGCACAAAGCCTCTGTTTTGTGAATCAAATCCATATGAAGAATGACCTTGTCCATCATAGGCACGAGAAAAAGAGCGAGGCTGAAAACCAACAAAATCATCATGATGCACATTCCTAGTTAACTCAACTTGCATCCTCTCAATCCTCTTACGCCTATAATAGTACTCATCCAAGTGACCCTTACAACCATAGAACATGCAAATGTAGACACTCTCATGTTTAGGCTTTGTTTGCACAGGAGGTTTGGGTTTTGGCTTCTCTGTTTGCTTTGGGTTGAAGGAAAGTTTGGGGTTTTGTGGATAGTATGTGTCAGTGGGTTTGATGGATTCATCCTCATCCTTGTAGCTAGAGGTTGGAACAAACTTACCCACATTTTCACTCTCTTTGTCAATCCTCTCAAATCCCGAACCCAAGTTGTAGGTTGACCTATTAGCACTCGCTTTGACTCTTGCCAGGTCACTCTCAATCTTCTCCTCACTCACTAGGGTTCTTTCGAGCCTAGAAACAAGATATTCATTTTCTTGGACTAGAACTTTGTTTTCCTCCCTAGTGATTACTAGCTTGTTCTTAAGAGAGACACACACTTCACATGGTGGAGGAAGGACCTTAGAGCGAGTCTCAATGAGCAGCTTGGACTCGAGCTCTTTTACTTTGAGGGTTTGAGCTTCGAACTCACTTGAGAGCTTGGGGCACTTCTGAAATGCACCCAAAAGAGTTGGTCTAGCCTTGAATTCATCAAGCTCTTTAAGGGCACTCTCAAGCTGGCAGGCAACTTGAGCATGCACACTTTCCATCTGTGCAAGATCATTCATCACAACTTGACAAGACTCACATTCAATAATTATGTCCTCTTTAGCATGATTAGACCCAAGTGAAGTTATCTCATACTCGGCACTCTCCAACTTAGACTTAAGTTGTCTACTCTCACGAATGGCACTGCAAAGCTTATCATCTTGCAAGAGCAGAACATTGCGCAAATGATCAAGTTTAGAAGAGAGCTCATCAAGAATGGGAGGTACCTCACTTGTGTTGGAGTCAGATCCAGAGTCGGTGTCATGGTCGTTCTTTGCCATGAAGCAAAGCCTGGTGAAGTCATCCATCATCTTGACTCATGGATTTTCAACCTTCTTCTCTGAGCTTATAAGGCCTTCGCTTGATGTAAGGTCGACATTGCTCAAGGCGGCAACGCAAGCATGTGCAATGGCCTTGGCGAACTTCTTGGAGTTCTTGCCCTTCTTGTAGAAGCGGTTCTTCTTCTGCTTGAAGTCTTTAGTGTTGTTGTCATGGTACCCGGCCTTCTTCTTCTTCTTTGGACAGTCAGCAATGAAGTGTCCCGGCTCACCACACTCGAAGCAGGTTCTTGAACCACCTCCTCTTCTCTCCTTCCGGTTGTTGTAGAACTTCCTGAACTTCCTAGTGAGCAAGGACAGCTCCTCATCAGGAATGCACTCCATCTCTTCATCAGAAGCTGCAACAAGAGAAGATAGAGCAAACTCCAAGGTAGACTTGTCACGTGAGGGTTAGTTCCATAAGAAGCATCACTATGACTACCCTTCTGAGAGCTAGAAAGCAAAGCCATGCTAGAAGCAGGATTAACATGGTTAGGATGAGATTTCAAGGTATTGAAGTCAACAGTTTCTTCTAGAGCAGCAATTTTAACCCCCCAAACATTTTCATCAAGTGTGTACAGAAATTGCTTAGCTCTATCATTATCATTGTACACAAGGTTTCCACAAGCCCGCAAGTTGCACACAATTACCTCAAACCTACAAAAGGTGTCATCTAGTGGCTCACCAGGTTTTTGTGCAAAGGTTTGGTACTGTCTATTGTAAGAATCCTTATACATAGGCGTGACTTGATTGGTACCCTTGTGGTACACGCAAAGCTTATCCCAAATAGCATGAGCGGTGTCAAGGTGTGCAACACGATCATGTTCACTCCTACCAAGTGCAGAGAGCAAAATATTGATAGCTTTGAAGTTGTTTTTATAGATGTTCAACTCACCTACTGGATCGGTGTTGAGGTTGGCAGGTATGTTGTATTCTTGCTCGACGATGTCCCAGATAGCATGTCTTTGACTCAGTAGAAAAGCCTTGGTCCGCGACTTCGAGTAGGGGAAGTCCTCTCCATTGAACATCCAGAGCTGGACTATACGCTTCTCTGTGTCGCCTTTGGATCACAAAACCGGTGAAGGTCTACTAGTGATCACACCGACTCTGATACCAATTGAAGGACCGAGAAGGCGACCAGAGGGGGGTGAATGGAAGACAATTAAAATTCTTCTCAAGAACTTGGCCTATGTCCCAAAATTAATCCAAACCAACCTCTAAGCAAATCACCAAGGTCACACACACCAACTTGTGATGTGTTAACCCTAGCAATGATTCAAAGCAATATGACACATAGGAGAAGCTGAAGAAGGTCAAAAAGGAAACGAGGGAGATCTGAGAAATTTCAATTCTGGACCTTGATGGAAGTTCCTTCGTTGGCGGAAGTTCCTTCAGGATCACGACGAAAGTTCCTTCATCAACGGAAGTTCCTTCGTTGATAGAAGTTCCTTGGTCGATAGAACTTCCTTCAGGGTCAAATTAGGAGCTCCGAATCAAAGAGAATAATACAAAACCCATATCAAATGAACTCCAAATTGTGCGATTTTTGGACCATGGAATCGTCAGGTCATTGTAACCTTTTCAGCAAGATCCACTCAATTGGCTCAAGGATTCATCACAAATTTCAGATCTTGTGCCAAGAACACCAAAAAGGGGAAACTTGAGAAATCTTCCAAATCAAAGGTGCTAGAGCTCTTGATTCAGTCAAGGACCCATAAAGGATTGTTCTAGCTCATCATAGCATGAAGATCCCCAAGCAATCCACTCCAAAAACTCATCCAAAAATGAGATAAAAAATTCCCACGAAAATAGCTCCAAAAATAGGGAAAAAGTAAAATTCAGGATTTAGGAAGAGACGAAGAACTTGAGCATGAAATTGAATCTTATATCATTGATTTATCAAGTCAAGATACATGGATACATGGCTAGGAAGCCACCCTTTTCCTCTCACTATTTGGAAGAAAAAGAGATGTCTCTCACACACCCTCTTTTCTCCTCTATTACATGAAGACCTCTGCTAGGACTTTGAAATGAGTTCCTAACACAGGGCTAATGGAAAGAGGCTCACCTCTCCCACCAGCCCTACCTCTCCATATATAGGCCCAAGGGTTGTCCACATGACCACTCTACCCTTGACCTACTTAACACTGCCACCTACCACCAGGGGCAAATCCGTTCATCTTTCTCCTTGTCGACCGAATGCCCTCAGGCCCTTCACGACTTTGCTTTGCCTCAACGCAAGCTCTGTGATGGTGCCACATGCACCACCAACCACGCCACCGGTTTTGAGGCCCAAACCGGGAAACCACCTTGCACGCTTCTCAAAGCGTGACTTCATGCTCACTTCCACCAAAGCAAGACTTCATGATGTTGACACGTGTCACATCATCCTGCGATCCTCCGTTCTGGCAAGTCTCTCCCGCCTCCGGTCCATTGGAAGCCTCTACTTGCACCGACACCCGATCACCTTTGACTTGATCAACCCCGGCGTCTTGATCATCACCCACAGTTTTGAGGCTCAACCATGAAACCGTCCATGCTCCTTGCCCCTCCATGTGTACGGTATGGATCACCCTTGACTCCACCTGGCCCTCTGATCGTCTGGCTCCAAGTCTCCTACTTATGCCCGATCCTCTTGCCATTGACCGCCAAGTTGACTTCAGTGACCTACACATCATGAGACAAGAAAACACACTTCCAATCTCCTGTAACTTCTCCAACTCAAACACCCACTCCGGTTAGTCATAACAATAACCATGCACACACTCATGCAATCCCCCAATTCCTACATTTCAACTCAAACACCAAAATAACTCAAGTCAATTATTCATCATATATTGCAAACCATGGCACATCTCAACATGGTTTCTCAATATGTAATAGGGTCTGTACAAGAAAAACAACACTTTCGTTCAATACAATTCGGCGCATCACCAACCTTTCCTACTCGATGAAATCCTCGTCTCGCACGGGCTGCATCGGCTCCGATCTCGGTAAGAGACTTGGATTAGTCAACCTCGGTAATTCTATCAATCTTGACAAGTACATTCTCATTGATTTGATATTCTAGTTGTTATTGTTAGAATTGCTAGTTATCCAGAAATTAGAGCTTATTGATGCTTATTTTATCGACTCTGATTGCAATATTGTCTTGGTTGAAGCCGATCTATTGCAATTTTGGTAGGTTTTATAAGTATTAGCTAGATATGTTGTTCGAGTCACTCTGTCGGTTTTACCTATAAATAGATTAAATCTAACCCTATTTACTGTATTCAAACATTGTCTCGATTAACTTCGATCTGTTTGAATCAGTAAGGCTACATCGATTTTGACCTCTTACTGGGTTGATGGGGTTCGGTTAGATCTGTTTGTAGGTAGACACAATAGGGTTCTATCCGGACGTTTAGCCGATAGGTTATCACAGTACAATCGACTTTCTAGTGTTCAATTAGATTTTATTTATTATGCTATTAGTCGTGTGCCCCCATATTACAATAAGATAGATCTGTGATTTTGAGACATATTTGCAATACCAGCTAATAGATCTATCGAATTTGCACTATCGATAGAACGAGCGTTTGCGCATTACTGTAGGATTCATCGATTATGTTCTATCGACTTAGTACCATCAACTGAGCAAGTCTTAGCATGCTTCTTTTTATCTTATCAACTCTACTCTATTGACTTAACTTCTTATCGGCATTAATTATGCGTAATATTTCATATATCTAATTTGTCGGTAAGCCGATACAATTAGTCGATTAGTTTACATTATATTATAATTGCTCATATATTAAGATCGGCTGGTTTCATGAATAGTGATTATCGGCTTTCTTCATCGGCCTGTTCTGGGCCGGTGACCCATGAAATTTAATGGTCTATATCTTTGTCAGTTTGTAGGGAAAATCGACTGGCACGTCCCGGTTTCTTGTATTGAGCCTGCACTGGAGTCAAGCAAATCTCTCAGGTCACACGTGATGATTGTTGGTCGTTACTACGCACCCACTTATATACCACAAGAGGACGGTGTACATTGTAGCACTTTTTCCCTTAAAATGAGTATTCCAAGGTTTATCGTATCCACTAGGACCTTAGGGATTATTAAACAAAGTTAACAATAAAAGACCTAGTTAAGGCTACTATCGAGTTCGAGTGGCATGAGGGGAGACTGGCCAGCGCAAAGGTGCGCCAGATAGCAAATCTGTCATTGCGTCGATCAGCGCAGGGTTGAGCCAATCGGCACACTACCGAATCTATGATTGCGCCGATCGGCGCTAGAGTTGAGCCGATCGGTACATGAAAGAATCTAAGCCAAAGTACGCCAGATACCTTGTAAGCCTCAGTTGTTAAGTGAGTAGCCAGATATCTACTAGTGAGATCGTAACCAGAAAGTCTAATCAAATAGCATCATAATGGTAATTACATGGATCAGTGAAAACCTATAATGAATAAGACCACCCTGCTTTCCGAGCGGCTCCCGATTTGTCATTGCCGAGAGAAAACCCTTAATCACGCGAGTATCTTACCCTACTCAACTATCCAGTAGTGTTGCGCAAGTTTAGTGCTGTCACCGCTAAACCACACTACTAGCATCCTCAAACAACCATAATCAATACAATGTCCGAATATTATCCTGATCACCACGATCAAGATAATATCGACCTACTTAGCCTAGAACTAAGCAAGTAGAATAACCACATGCATGATTATAGAATCAAGATAGACAAATCACCAAAACCATCATCAACATATTCGATTATCCTTGAGATACATAGAGTAAGATTCATCACCGCCGTGATGGCCAATCTTGATGGATCAACTCTTACACCAATGGTTCTTCAAACTCAATTAGAGATCTATTCTAACGAGGTGAACCTCGGTGGCTCTAACTCACGGATCTGTTGTCCCTCCGACGCCTTCTATCTTCTACGGCCAGGGTTTACAAGTATATAAGGGTTCTACTCGTAAAGGACTCAGTTTCTAGCAAATAAGGTGGTTGCGCTGATCGGCGCAGGATTGCGCCGATCGGCGCAAGCCGTGTCGTCTCTGGTTACTCTTCCGAGTCGGTTCCTCTGTCTTTCACAGCTGCCATGTGGGCCTTTTCCTTCGAGATAAAGTCTTGTACTGCACATCGAGATCTTGAAGTTCCATAAATCTTCTAGGCAAATATCTTCAAGCGTCTTGCGCAGATAAACTTCCATAAAACATGTGGAATGGGCCTCGGTCACTTCTGTGGGCCAAAACACCCTTGCACCGATCGGCTCATGGGTTGCGCCGATCGGCACACTGGGCTTCTTCAGTGCTTTTCATTGCTTCTGAACTCCTGTCCTCTTCCAACATCACTTTAATCACCAATTTTACCTCTTTATGCAATAAAGCTCCAAAACAACGCATATACAAATACATAGGCAAAATCACAGGTAAATGGCCTAAATTGGCATCAACTATGCTCTAATTGGGGTTATATTCACATATAAAAAGGGCACTTAGGGAGTGCCAACAGTTCCCCCACACTTAAACCACTGCTCGTCCCGAGTGAAGTAAAAGAAAGAAAAATTAAAGAACATACTCTCTCTATCATAAAAGATATCTCAAATCAGCAAATGTTGAGCATGGTTTTATTGTGGTGTATTTCATATTGGTATTCAGAAAAATAGTTCAAACATGGGCATTAGGCTTTATAGTTTCTCCCCAAAGCAAAGGATCATGTCCAACTCACAAATTATAACTTTTCCACACATGAAAATCACTTAAAAGATTGTTGTGAACATAAAGAATCTATCTTCCAAATAATCCAAAGCAACAACTCATCTTTCAAATCACTCAACCTATATCTACATCATAATGATCAAATAATATTTGTGTAAAGCTTATATGAGTAGCTTGGTGAGGTAATTCAAGGATTGCAAACATAAATCAACAATATATTGTAAAGCTAGGAGATTATTCTTTACTGGAATTATAGAAACGTAACAAGATGGCCATTTCAGAAAGAAAAATTTAGGAGGGGACTCAAACTTTGGATATGTGGACATGTGCATAGCAAGGATTTGATCTTGGAAGAAAAAGGAACTCCCATTGTCAGATTGCACATGGTTGGAATGATTCATGGCTATATTAGAATGAATTTCGAGAATAAGCATATCTTATACCATCCCCCCACACTTAAAATTTTGCTAGACTATTAGCAAACAACAGAGCTTTTCTCTTTTTTTTCTGCTGTGCTTTTTGGCTCTTAACCTGAACTCACCAGCATTTGTTGGTATTTGTTTCTCCTGGCTTAAAATAAAGCCAAAAATATAGGATGTGGTCAAGGAATGATACTCAACAAGACATTTTGGCTCAACAAGACATTTTGGGTTTATGGTGGAATACTCAAGGAATTGAATTTTTGCATGAGTAATTCAAGGCTATGAAAAGATTCACAAAGATTTGGCCATCTTAGTAAAGTTCATACCAACAAGAATTAAATCCTAACCGAACTCAACCATCAGTTTAATGTTTATCTACATATCAAAGGCTCATGAGTATTGCTCAAAATATGGTATTGATAGGTAAGGATCTCAAAAACAATAAATTCCATAGTTCACAACATGAAAATTTATTTATAAAAGATTGGTACTAAGTTATCATCACGAATTGGACAATGCAAATGAAGCACATGGGTACTCAGAATTGCTCCATATAAGACATATTTGCTGAATAATTGTTAAGTATAAGTTTGAATTTTATTCAATGCTCAACATTATTTGGTCTTCATCGACATTTTTCAAGAAAGAATAAGTAATTCATTTCTCCTAAAAGAGCATAACCACCACCATTATATTAAGATTGAAACTCGAATACATGGTGATGACTTTTGCACACACTTGCATGAAAATAAAATTACTACTAACACACTTGCATAAAAGTAAGCATACTATTAACTACTGCTAACACACTTGCATGAAAATAAACACACTTGATATATGGTTTCCCAACCTGCTCACACACACATAAGCAAATAAAGAAAAGGTTGCAAAAGATAAAAGAAAACGCAAACCAGGAAACTGATACATGTGCCAACTCCTAGGCACTTTAATCAAGTGGAGGTGGAGACGGTAGCTGATCAAAGCCATAGCACCGCGCCTTGAGTCGATCGAACTCCTCCACCATCATTTCATGGATGCTCCTCCATTGGGATGAGGCATCTCAATGCACTCAATATAGTGCATGTTGTAGTCCAGGTACCCCTGCATGGGCATGAAGAAATCTGCACCGGGCATAGGAGGCACCACAGGTACGCTCCCTTGGTACTGGTAGTCGATACCCGCGCTAAAATAGCGAGCGCCAGACGGCGCATCACCTGCACTGACCGGTGTAGAGGGCCATGAACCGCCCGTCGCGTCGCTCCATCCTGGCTGGTAGAGCTAAGGCTCTTGGCGTGACCCCTAGGAGTCCCAATCGCCGCCGGCTACTGCAGATGTCGCTAGTGGTTTAACCCGCCCACGGTGGTCCATGGAAATTCGGCCCCCCTCTAGGAGACCTTCCTCAAGCCAGTTTCCTCCCTCCAGCTTGCGAGGGAGAAAAACTCCTAACTTCGTACACAGAAGCTTGATGTTGGTGCTGCCGATAAGGAAACGGGCACGAACACTCCCTGTGAAAATATTGCCATGAGTTATGTTCTCGCCGATCTCCGTCACACACTCCCATTTGTCGTCGCGTCCTCCCTATCCGTTGCCGTCGCTGACGAGGGCTGCTAGGCGCTGAAGATAGGCCTCGAAGGCCAACTTCTTGCTCTTCTTGCCCCTCTTCTTGAACCAACCTCACACCATCACCGATGTGGGGTTGCAGTGAGATGGTCTCATGATGGCGTTGAAGAGCCACCGCAAGTCCACATCGGTGATGTTGCTGGATTCGACCTTGTCGCACGTGCGCGCCGCCAACCACCAATGGAAGACTTGAATGGTCGGGTTGTGGATGTTGCCATGATTCATCTCCTCCACGAATGAGAGCCGCCTCCACAAGGAGTCCAACTCCTCACGTCCCAAGATGCCGGCGACGTCGGCGTTTTTGTCAAAGCCGAAGGCTTGAGCCGCCGCCTCCATGGTCACCGTGTAGCTGACATCATGGACGCGGAAGTTGATAGCCTCGTCGCCGTAGTCGTTGGTGCCAATCCTCATCATAGAGGCAACCTCCATGACGATGTCGAGGTTGTAGTCCATGGGAAGTTGGTGGAAGTCCACCCAGCCGAGGTTGCTGAGCATCCTCCTTATGTCCTCCCACATGCCGATCGAGGTGAGGAAGGTCTCATCCAAGTCAAAGTTGGGGACAAACCTTCCCCTCACCGCGAGGTAGTGCTCCTGTTCCTCCACACTCAGGAGGGTGAAGCCCTCCTCCACCGTGCGCGGCACGAATGCCGGCGGTGGTGGTGATCTGGGAACCCCATGGCTTGTCGCCGTTTGGCTCCTCGTAGAACGCCCCGCTAGAACAGGCATGTCAGAGACGGAGTGACGGGCGTGGATCTCGTAAGCTACCACCGTCGAGCTAGTGGATGCACCACCCACCGACATGTCGTCATGAGCCACGGAGCCCCCCTCGTTGAGGAGTCACCGCTTGCCTCGCTACTGCCACTGGAACTGCTTCCCCGGCGCAACCTCTTGCTCAACTTGCCGACGGAGGAGCGAATGCAATCCATCTATGAGGAATGCAGAACGTGTGCGAGATCGTGGGTAGTGGGAAAGCTGGAGAGATTACAGGGATGGTGTGCCGAACTTGGGGCGCATGGCCTCCCATTTATAGTGTGGGAAACTTCCAGGAGAAGGAACCGCCAAAAAATTTCAAAATTTGGGAGCGCACCGATTGGCACGGGAGCGTGCCAATCGGCTCTGTCCAAATTTTGAATGCCCTGACCGTTCTGGCGCTCTATTCCCTTCCTTTATTGCTTCCTACTACATCATGTCGGTTAGTAGGGGAACAGCACGGAATCCTGATGTATCGATTGACTGCGCCGACCGGCGCCGGCCTGCGCCGATCGGTGTGCCATCTCTTTTCAGCTTTCGATCAATTCCTTTCCTCCTCTGCACTTGACACTTGCATAGAAATCACACCTATCTGTCAAAATCAACGCCGACCGCCTCTGTTGCCCATTTGGGAACCGTTCGGGTTTCTGCGCCGATCGGCGCAAGAGGGTGCCGAACAACGCAAGTCCCTTGCACCTTGTCTTTTGGTCCGGCACTAATACTGATGCCTCATGTTCATCTCTTTCACCTAATTTTCCACTTCCCTAATGTTCTTGTAGCATTGACACACATAGAGGGGCCCATCTGGTGACCACGATGATCGGCGCTGCCGTGAGCCGATAGGCGCGACGTACATTTTTGCTCCTGCACCCTCGCTTCTTCGCTAGATGTTGCTCTTCGTCCTTTCCTGCATAATTGGCAACTATTTTGCACATAAAAATTTATTCAAAAATATTTTTTATTACCTTAAAATAGCTCCATCTCTAAAAATTACTGTGCTAGTTGCCTTTTAGCATCCCTTCAATTCTGGGAGTCGTCAACCTTCTGTGCTGACCTGGGCAATAGTGCGCCGATTGGCTCCGTAGCGCGCCAATCGGCATGAGCTCTGTTCCTTCCTATTTTTGGTCTTTTTCTTTCTATATTCCTGTGCTATTAGTCTACAGTATGTATATACTCAAATTTTGCACAAATAAACAGACAACATAAGAGCACGCAAAAATTAAGCAATCACTTTTTCTATTTCTTTTATTCAGGAGATTGTTTTTATTTAAAGCAAGCAAATTAAAAATACCGGGTTGCCCTCCCAGCCAGCATTATTTAACTAAATAAAATGGGTTGCCCTCCCATAAGCACTAAACAATTTCTAAATCCCCCGATCATTGGGTTGCCTCCCAAGAGCGCTCTAGTTATTTAGAGGTCAAAGAGCTTGACCTCCCCGCAAACAATCAATCCTTAGTGTCACGGTGCGGGATGTGAGGCCGTGACACTACAAGGTTTTCTCATCTCTATGGCTCATATACGTCGGACGACCTATCCATACATTCCCTCCAATTACTCTCGATGCCACGGTGTCTTGCATCTCTTCACTTCATCAACAGCACGGCACTCTTCTCCTTTTGGGTGGAATTTGAAAGAGTAGGGAGTCCCACCTATATCAAAGCTTATCTCACCACTCCCAACATCAATACTTGCTTTTGTTGTCCTTAAGAAGGGTTTGCCTAAGATCAACGGGGTCCTCGTCCTTTTATCCATATCAAGCACAATAAAATCAACGGGGACAATGTGATCTCCAATTTGAACAGGCACATCCTCAGCAATTCCATTAGGGAAGTGTACCAATTGATCAGCTAACTCCAAACAGGCTCCAATTCAGGCAAATTGAGACTTGTGAATATATGACGGGGCATAACACTTACACTCGCTCTAAGATCACACATACACCTATCAAATATCCTTGTTCCAATTATGCATTTGATGCTTGGTGATCCAGGGTCGGGTTTCTTCTCAAGTGCAACATCATTGATTGTTGCTGTAAGTTCCTTAGTAGCCTTCACAACCTCCTCAGAAACTAGAAATTTCTTGTTTTGCATCATGTCCTTGATGTACTTGTCATAGATAGGTACTTGAATAGCATCAACAAAAGGGACATTGATGTTAAGCTTCTTCATAATATCGACGAACCTTGCGAATTGCTCGTCATGTTGCCGTCCTATTTCTGTCTTGGTCAGCAGTTGAGTATCCAGGAACGTGGCAGGGCCATGCTCCTCTGTTTCCATGCCCCTTTTTAGACCAGAGAGGTCAATATCCACCTCGCGCTGATCGGCGCCCTCAGTGAGCTGATCAGTGCCTACAGTACCGTTGCGCCGATCGGTGCTAGGTGTGAGCCGATTAGCGCGGGTCTTCCTTGCTTCCGCAGAGTGTTCTGGATCTTTTGTGCTTTCCTGACCGTGTAGCTATTGCCTTCAACTGCTCTGCAGACATCGTATTGCCAGGAATAGCGCCCTTGTTACCTTGAATGGCTTGCGATAACTGTCCCATCTGTTGCTCCATAATCTTGGTAGGCTTCAAAATCTGCTCATTGGAGCTCCCAATCTCTATCACCATGTCATTAATTCCCCCAAGGATATGATCAATCTCCTTGAATTTATCTTGGTTGTCCTTGTTGATCTTACCTTGAGCTTGGAAGAACTCATGACATTGGAGATGAAGTGGGATCGAATTTTGCATGGACGAACTAGGAGAGAAAGAACTCCTTTGCTGCTGAAGTTGAGGCTTCCATCCACTATTCTTTATATATTCTAGCATCTTCATCTCTTCAGGGCAATCTTTCTGCACATGTCCAAATTCTCCACACTCACTACAAGTGGAGGGTGATTCCGCTAGCTTGAGCGGCTCTTCTTTAGGGATATGATGATTATTGTCCAACCTTCTTTGAATAGCATCGAGGCGATCCATAACCAAGTATTCATGAGTCCTCTCAATCACACTCTTTGCCACTCCTTTTGAAGGTTGTAAATTCCTTGAACTTCTCTCACTATCCCATGACTGATTTTCAACTAGCAACTTGATCAATTCATTGAATGAACCCGCAGCTGAAGCATCTAAATGTTGACGAGATTGAATATTCAATCCCATGTAGAATCTCTCGACAACTTCTCAAACAGATAGACCATGATGAGGGCATGCATCAGTATATTCACTGTATCTTTCCCATGCTTCTCCAATGCTCTCATCAACATTCTGCGTAAATCCAAGAATCTTATTCTTCAGAGCTTGAGTGTTACCAGGAGGGAAGTATTTGGCTAAGAATGCAACTGCTAAGGTGTCCCACACAATTTTTACTATGTTTTCCAATCCATTGTACCATTGCTTAGGGTGTCCAACTAGAGAGAAGGGGAACAGCCGCACACGTGCTTGATCTCCGGTCAATCCCATTATCTTGAACGTACTGCAAACTTCAAGGAAGTGTTGCAAATGGTGATTGGGATCCTCCAAACCTGTGAACGGTTGTTGCGCCACTAATCCAACATATCTCTCCAGCAGATCCTCCAAACATTAGTCAATTGAGGCTTGAAACGATTAACCAAGGGTAACTCTGCCATCTCCTCTCCATCTGGATCTGCAACTGTGAATAATACTCAAGGGTTGCCACGGACTGCTTCTCTAGCTAAATCTCCAAGTGACTTGCTTTTCTTCTCCGCTGTTCTCTTCTTGTGAAAGAGCCTTTCTGGATCATTGGTGTAATTAGAGGGTTTGTTTGACTTAGGACTGTCCATACCTGTTAGTTTCACTTAACAGAATATATGTACTAAAGAGACAAGTAAAGCTCAATGACTAAACACTAATACATCAAACAATATTTAAAAACCTGCTATGGTCCCCGACAATGGCGACAGAAAAACGAAGCTTGTTGGTCGTTACTATGCACCTACTTATATACCACAAGAGGACGGTGTATATTGTAGCACTTTTTCCCTTAAAATGAGTATTCCAAGGTTTATCGTATCCACTGGGACCTTAGGGATTATTAAACAAAGTTAACAGTAAAAGATCTAGTCAAGGCTACTGTTGAGTTTGAGTTGCATGAGGGGAGACTGGCCAGCGCAAAGGTGCGCCAGATAGCAAATCAGTCGTTGCACCGATCGGTGCAGGGTTGAGGTGATCGAAACACTATCGAATTTGTGATTGCGCTAATCGGCGCTGGAGTTGAGCTGATTGGTACACGAACAAATCTAAGCCAAAGTGCGCCAAATACCTTGTAAGCCTAAGATGTTAAGTGACTAGCCAGATTTCTACTAGTGAGATCGTTACCAGAAAGTCTAATCAAATAGCATCATAACGGTAATTACATGGATCAGTGAAAACCTATAATGAATAAGACCACCCTGCTTTTCAAGCGGCTCCCGATTTATCGCAGTCGTGAGGAAACCCTTAATCACGCGAGTATCTTACCCTACTCAACTATCCAGTAGTGCTGCGCAGATTTATTGCTGTCACCGCTAAACCACACTACTAGCATCATCAAGCAACCATAATCAATACAATGATCAAATATTATCCTGATCACCACGATCAAGATAATATTGACGTACTTAGCCTAGAACTAAGCAATTAGAATAAGCACATGCATGATTATAGAATCAAGATAGACAAATCACCAAAACCATCATCAACATATTCGATTATCCTTGAGATACATAGAGTAAGATTCATCACCGCCGAGATGGCCTACCTTGATGGATCAACTCTTACACCAATGGTTCTTCAAACTCAACTAGAGATCTATTCTAACAGGGCAAACCCTGGTGGCTCTAATTCACGGATCTGTTGTCCCTCCGACGCCTTCTGTCTTCTGCGGCCGGGGTTTACAAGTATATATAAGGGTTCTACTCGTAAAGGACTCGGTTTCTAGCAAATAAGGCGGTTGCGCTGATCAGTGCAGGATTGCGCCGATCGGCGCAAGCCGTGTCTTCTCTGGTTACTCTTCTGAGTCGGTTCCTCTGTCTTCCACAGCTGCCATGTGGGCCTTTTCCTTCAAGATAAAGTCTTGTACTACACGCCGAGATCTTGAAGTTCCATAAATCTTCTAGGCAAATATCTTCAAGCGTCTTGTGCAGATAAACTTACATAAAACATGTGGAATGGGCCTCGGTCACTTCTGTGGGCCAAAACACCCTTGTGCCGATCGGCTCATGGGTTGCACCGATCAGCG
Organism: Eleusine coracana subsp. coracana; assembly: GCA_032690845.1. Classification (NCBI taxonomy): domain Eukaryota; kingdom Viridiplantae; phylum Streptophyta; class Magnoliopsida; order Poales; family Poaceae; genus Eleusine; species Eleusine coracana. The sequence continues at coordinate 38,809,932 of CM064418.1, forward strand.
CACTTGGCTTCTTCAGTGCTTTTTGTTGCTTCTGGACTCCTGTCCTCTTCTAGCACCACTTCAATCACCAATTTTACTTGTTTCTGCAATAAAGCTCCAAAATCATGCATATACAAATAAATAGGCAAAATCACAGGTAAATGGCCTAAATTGGCATCAATTATGCTCTAATTAGGGTTATATTCACATATAAAAGGGTCACTTAGGGAGTGCCAACAGTTCCCCCACACTTAAACCGTTGCTCATCCCGAGTAAAGTAAAAGAAAGAAAAATTAAAGAACATACTCTCCCTATCATAAAAGATATCTCAAATAAGCAAATGTTGAGCATTGTTCTATTATGGTGTATTTCATATTGGTATTCAGCAAAATAGTTCAAACATGGGCATTAGGCTTTATAGTTTCTCTCTAAAGCAATGGATCATGTCCAACTCACAAATTATAACTTTTCCACACATGAAAATCACTTAAAAGATTGTTGTGAACATAAAGAATCTATCTTCCAAATAATCCAAAGCAACAACTCATCTTTCAAATCACTCAACCTATATCTACATCATAATGGTCAAATAATATTTGTGTAAAGCTTATATGAGTAGCTTGGTAAGGTAATTCAAGGATTGCAAACATAAATCAACAATATATTGTAAAGCTAGGAGATTATTCTTTACTAGATTACAGAAACATAACAAGATGGCCATTTCAGAAAGAAAAATTTAGGAGGCGACTCAAACTTTGGATATGTCGACATGTGCATAGCAAGGATTTGATCTTGGAAGAAAAAGAAACTCCCATTGTCAGATTGGACATTGTTGGAATGATTCATGGCTATATTAGAATAAATTTCGAGAATAAGCATGTCATATACCATCCCCCCATACTTAAAATTTTGCTAGACCATTAGCAAACAGCAGAGCTTTTCTATTTTTTTTCTGCTGTGCCGATCGGCTCTTAACCTGAACTCACCAGCATTTGTTGGTATTTGTTTCTCCTGGTTCTAACTGATGGATCTGTTGTCCCTCCGACGCCTTCTGTCTTCTGCGGTCGGGGATTACATGTATATATAAGGGTTCTACTCGTAAAGGACTCGATTTCTAGCAAATAAGACGGTTGTGCCGATCGGCGCAGGATTGTGCCGATCGGCGCAAGCCGTGTCTTCTCTGGTTACTCTTCCAAGTCAGTTTCTCTGTCTTCCACAGCTGCCATGTGGGCCTTTTTCTTCGAGATAAAGTCTTGTACTGCACGTCGAGATCTTGAAGTTCCATAAATCTTCTAGGCAAATATCTTCAAGCGTCTTGCGTAGATAAACTTCCATAAAACACGTGGAATGGGCCTCGGTCACTTCTGTGGGCCAAAACACCCTTGCGCTGATTAGCTTAGGGGTTGTGCTAATCGGCTCACTGGGCTTTTTCAGTGCTTTTCATTGCTTCTGGACTCCTGTCCTCTTCCAGCATCACTTTAATCACAAATTTTACCTTTTTCTGCAATAAAGCTCCAAAATAATGCATATACAAATACATAGGCAAAATCACAGATAAATGGCCTAAATTGGCATCAATTATGCTATAATTGGGGTTATATTCACATATAAAAGAGTCACTTAGGCTATGCCAACAACGATTTTCGCATCAACACGCTTTTTGGCACGCTCAGTGGGACCAAGAACTTTGAACTTTACGTCATGCCTGAACTTGGAATGCCAAAAGACCCTAAAGCCACACAACCGAAGAACAATATCAGTGCTGAGCTGAAGAATGAACATGTGCTACCAGTTGTTAGAGACAATCTGAGTGATGAAGTGAAGGCAGAAATTGATCAAAGACTTGCTGAGTTTGAAAGCCTTATATTGGGAAATTTCGGCAAGACAAGGCATGGTATCATCTAGAAGGGGAAATTACCTGCGGCTGCCCTGATTGAAGATGAGAGTAAGAAGTCACTTGCCGATAAACCAATAGAAGCTATTGATGAAGAAGCTCTGAGTAACATGATCCACGTGACCATACATCAGGCATTAATAAACTAGTCGCCTATGTTGGTTAATACATTGAAAACCTTGATTATTCAGACTATGGTGGGTTGCATATTTCATGACCCAGTTTGTGGGCCGGTGTATTTCCGTATGTCCGAGAATGTTCCTTGGCCTACAGTTCCTGCTACAAGTTAAATTCAAACACCTTTAGAGAGTACTCCACCTTCGAAGAATGCTGATACTTGAAAGGACCGAGTGACCGAGAGGGGGGTGGGGGTGAATCGGGAACTCACACTATGTACCAAATTCGCCAATTCCTAAAACCAACCACTCAAAACAACTCCTACACAATCCTAATGGTAATCACACTAGCAAGATAATGAACCTATGAAAGGAACAACAACCTAAGCATACTAGTGGATCACACGAAGGCAATACATCTTCTATGCAAGCTAGTTACCAAAGATACGCGGAAGAAAACAACAAGCTAGCAAAGGAACCTACTCATGTAATGCTACAAGATAAGGGACTAGAACACACAAGCATGAGTGGCACAATACATACTAGGGTGATCAATCAAGCCAAAGCAACTCCTATACATGCTAGTAATCAAGTATGAAGACTAAGCACTACTAGCAAGTAAAGAAGCCTAGTCATGCAAGTCTACAAGGTAGTCAACTAGAGTAAGGCAAGTACACAAGCATGAATAGCATGGTATATAAATGCGGAAAGTAATGCATCAAAGTAAGGAGTAGAGAAAGAGATGGCTCATGATTTTTTCCCGAGGTCTCGGAAGGATGGCGCCTTCCCCTACTCCTCGTTGGACCACTCCAGCCGGAGTCCTAGTCCCTCCCGCCACCAAGTGGAGTTCTCGCCCACGATCCCGCAATCACTCATAGAGTGAAGACACAGTGTGCGTCACCGCTGCACAAAGCACAAGCTCACCTCCCCCGAACCGACACAGACACTTACTAGTGTTGCCCCTTCACAACCGATCATGATAGGCTCGATCACCGACACCTAACCGGTCTAGGTCTCACCATAGACCAAGAGTAACAATCTAGGTCACACCCTCAAGGACATCATAGCCTTAGATGTGCAAGATGCTCAAGTTACTCACCACTAGCACTCTCAAGATATGCAATATCTCATCCTAGTGCTCTCCTCTTTTCCTCTTGGACCTTACCAAATGCTCTCAGGTATTCCACTAGCCAAGAGTGGTCTCCAAGAGCCCACCAACGAAGTTATATAGGCTCCCAACCTCAAACTAGCCGTTGCTCCACGAATTCACCTTTCTGGACGTACTGACCGTACAATCCGGTCTCTCCCAGACCGGATAGTCTAGTCACTCTGGTAACAGCTTTCCTAGCCGCTGGCTCCACTATGTCTAGGCGAATTCCAGTACTGACCGGACCGTCCAGTTGTTTCTCTCTCCAGTCCAAAAACGTTTTTAGCGCTACTTCCTCGCTGCTCTGTGTGGAGCCACAGAGACCGGACCATTTGGTCTATAGACCGGACTGTCCAGTCTCTATAGCTCCCAGGCACAGACAGTTTCCTCGCTGCCCGCTGTAGCCTCCGGACAAAATCACATAGTGACCGCACAGTCCGGTCTCCACTAACCCCTCTGTCAAGTCTCTATCTAGAAGCCGAAACTTGTCATCCTCGCTTGACTTTGTTTCCCGGCTTCTCTGAATAGCTCCTTGGCTCCTCCACTATCACCTAATGTCTTTGTTTCACTGAGCAACCTTGCACATCATCGACTAGACATGACCTAAGAGAATGACCTAGACCCCCTTGATAGTCCGGTTTTTCCTATGGACTCATAGCCCTAACAACTAGTCAAGTGTACCAAACACTTGCACCATAGCATGTTCTCTACTTTGATCCATCTCCATTAACCCTTGGACTCCATCAAGTTCACAAGCCTCCATGCTTGTGGCCATTGTCATCCATCGCCAAGGACGCTGTTGCCAATCATCATATGATAGAAGAGGTTTTCTACATGAACAACACTCGTGTAGATATTAGTCATATTTCATGTTTGTCATTCATCACCAAAACATCATAACTTGGGGTGACCTCAATGGTCATGATCCTTACAATCTCCCCCTTTGTGGTGATGGATGACAACCACTACTTATGATGATCCAAAAATGGATGAGCAGAAAAGAACCAAAGGAAAAGAAAAGATTGAAAGGCATACCTTGGTCCTTACCTTGGAAGTAGTCTCCTGTTGGTGGTTTCTAGATGCCTATTTTATCTACCAAAAAGGGATGTTTTGCATCTTAATTTGGTGGTTTGGACTAACAATTAACCCCATATTTGCATATATTTGTAGTTGTTCGATTTTGGATGTAATCGTAGGCAACAGGTGTAAAACAGGGCAATTATGGATAAAGAACTAAAGAGTAACGAAGATGGGCTAGATGCGGAGCCGCACCGATCGGCGCGAGCCTGTGCCAATTGTAGCAGAAGGGAAAGATGATGAAAACACAACCTAGTCCAGGAAAGACGAAGGCCCAGCCCAGTATGAGTCAGAGTCGGTGGAAGTTGACCTAATCCCGTCAAGTATAAAAGGAAGATAATTATCAAGAGCCAAAGGGATAGCAGATAGACGACAATCACGAGAATCAGTTATTAGAACAAGGGTTCTTGGATATCAGCGGCGAAGGTTGGTCAACACCGACGAGATCCACCAGAAGGGAGGTCGCGCCGAATGGCGTGACGCTTGCGCCGATCGGCTCGTGTGCATTCCAGCGCTATTCCTCATACCTCTACTATGTCTAGCGGAAGGATGAGTGAGTAGTCTCATATTCTCTTCTCTGATGTGGGGATCTAGTCATGTAACTCTCATACTTATTGATATTCTCTCTATGAATTTAATCTATGTGATGAACTTAATTATACATCTATCTATCCTTTTCATTAGTGTATCAGCCAATACACTTTTGCCCATTACATAGTGCAAGAAACTGGTGGGGAGCTAATAGCCTCTGTAGTGATAGCCGGGGTGAACGAAACCACCATGTCTTATAGAATATTAGAATCATCACTCGAGTTGATAAGAATATGGTTGCATGCTAGTGAACCAATCCTAAGGAGAGAGTCCTTCATTATCCTATTACCTCTTCAATAACATTTACCCTCCACTCTCTCACCATCATCATTCACACCAATGAACCCATTGCAATTTGTTAGTAATCCTTTAATAGTAATTATTCCGCTCGTTCCTTGTGAATTCGATAACCTTGGAATTGTGACACCCCAGGTGTCTCACCTTAATTTAACAAATATGAGGAGCACTAATCATGGTTATTATAGCATGAAATGATAGGAGCCTAATCATTGATTTAATTCTAGGCAAATAAAAACCTGCAACCAAGTTATTGAAGCAATTCAAAATTACAATACAACTCATGCCAAATAATTTCATCATCAATTTGGTAATAATAATATAGAATATTATGAATTTATTGGGCATTTTATCTGCTTGGCAAGACCCTTAATTAATTAATTGATTCTTAAGTAACTAATTAATGCATTTAATAAATTATAAAAATATGTTTATGCAAATTTCAAATAAAATTTACCAGAGTGTTCTCCACCATTTAAATAGTCAGTCCACCAAATTTCACTAATTTAAGAAATCCCCAGCTATTTTATTTTGATTTATTAAAAACCAGCTTTGACCAGGGACTGGTTTGTAAGAAATCCAAAACATGGAGGGCTGCAGCGCAAAATCTCCCCTTCTTCTTCCTCACTGGCGTAGAGCCGATTCCTGGCCGATTCTCTGCCGACGCCAGCGCCCTGTTCTCCTCGGAACCACGCGCGTAATAGTGCATCAACGCTGGCCACCCCTCTGCCACCCCTTGCTCCTCCACCCTGTCCTCTCAGCCGCGCGCCCGCCCAACGGCCATCTTTCTCCTGCCTGCACGCCACCATGGCCGATTGGCCGACTTCAATTCCGCCCGCTCCTCCCGCTCTCACACTCCACTTACTCCTCTTCCCTCTGCGCAACATCGTAGCACACCGCGAGCCTCACACGCATCACCATAACTTCGGACGCTGCACCCTACTCTCTCTCATTTTCCTCCCTCGGCCCTCTGCTCAATCACCATCCCCATTCCAAAACTCGAGCTCGACTGCCACTGCTCCCCTGCTTCTCGAGCCTAGCCGAGAGCACTCACGCAACCGTCCATTTCCCCTCTAGCTCCCCAGGCCTTTCGTTCGACAACTCCCTTCATGAGCATCAAGCAATTAGAGAAAATCTCCATCTTCTTCCCCGGCGAACAGCTCTGACCTCACCGAGAAATTCGTCGGCTCCAGTTCGTCTTGCTTTCCCCTTTCTTCTTGCTCGCGTGCGCAACCCCCAGACGACCTCGCCTAACCTTTTTCTCCTTGTTTTTGCGCACAAAATCATCGGTAGTTCGCGTTTCACCGGCCGCCGCCTCTGCTCCGCCAAAACCCGAGCCGCCTCGCCGACGAGCACTACCCCCCCGCTCCTCCCCGAAGCACGCCAACTTGATGCCGAGCCTCTCCGAGTCACCGTGAAGCTGTAGGAGCAAACCCCAACTGATTTCCCGCTCTTGAGGCGAAGCGCGACCTCGCCGAAGACCATCTCTCCGCCACTTCTCGCCGACGACCACCTCCCGGTGAGCCTCCGTCCTCGTAAACTCCCCTAACGTGTTCGCCTCGACGTACGCGTCACGTTTGTAGTCCCGCGGTGAGCTTCCGCCCCGCACAGCCGCCTGCAGTGAGCCCTCTGGCCGCACGCCGCCCCGCTCCGACGAGCCTATTGGCCGTCCTTCTGGCGCCTATGTGGCCACCACGTGGATCCGACCTGGCACCCACGTGGCTCCGACGTTGAAACCCCCTTAAACCAGAAATATGTCCAGAAATTGCCAGAAAGTGCTAAAAACTTTGAAAACTCCTAGTAAATCAAATTTAACTCCAATGAAGCTCAAATAAAATTGGTTAGGTTCATTTCGAATTGCTTTATTTTAGTAAAATAATACATAATTTTCACTGTACATTTATTTTTGTTAACACATTTAATTGTCCAAACACAAATTAATTCACCAGAAATTCTAGGAATGGAATTAAATCTTAATTTTTGGCATGCTTAGTAAAAATATGATTATCTACCACCACAAATTTTGGTTTGGCAGCATATGAATTATTTTAGGCTCTGGAATTTAATTAGTGTGTTTGCTTAAAGTAATTCTAGTAATTATTCTGTAAATAATTGGCCCCTGCCACTTGGCAAAAAAATCACTCACCCAAGTCTTTGTGCTCAGTAAATTACACATCCAGAAACCTAAATTTAATTAATTAAATTAAATTAATTACTCACATCACTATTTTACTCTAATAAATGCTAGTAATTAGAATAATAATATCCAGAGGCTGTAAATTGGTAAAAATGTAATTCACATATGTCTCTGTTCATGATAAATCACTCAAGTTCAGAATCATTTGGTTACTATTTTAATTGCTTAATTGTTCTGAAAAACTATAACAAACCTAAATAAATGAATAACACACCTAAATAATGAAATCTTAAATTGTTTCCCTGTAGCATATAGCTTCAAGAATATAATAAAAAATTATTTGACACCAAACCACGATGTTCTTGCATGTATCATATCATTGCATATAACGGTGTTTCGACAATACCGTTAACACCTTTGTCATCATATAGGTAACGACAACCAGGAACCCGAAGAGGATCATCAGAAGGAGACTGAGTCTCAGGAACAAGAGATTCAAATCGCTAACACTAGTGTCGATCCAGGCAAGCCCCAGTTTCCATTCACCATTTATTAAAGTTGCTAGTTTTCAATATTACTAGTGTCTGTGATTATTGCATTAGGTCATAGGAGTTGATTGGAACCCACCTTGCATGATACCTAAATGACCCATGCCACTGTCATTAGAACCATGGTAGTATCGGTATTGTGTCGCTATGCTTAGTAACTACTAGGCTCGGTAGATATTAATACTAAGGAATGAACTTGACCACTGGAACGGGAACCTATAAAAGAAGTTTATTTTAGTGTTATGACCGGGCAGGGAAGATGCATGTGTAAGTTTGCAGCAATACATGGGTGTTGACTGCGGTAGCCCTGCCTTGTCGGACCTAGGAGCCGTCCATGGTCGGCCCCTTGGTCAAGTATTGAACAATACTGAATGCATGCTAGTCTATGGGCACTAGTAAACTAATGTAGCATTGGCATGGCAATGAGGACGGTACCTAGTACAGTGGTCGTTGACCCTTCTGCTGCTAGAGTGGGCGGTTCATACCACAAAGTACTATCAGCAGAACGACATGTCCACTCGCTGAGACTGGACCCGGACCATGTTGTTTTTCGTCCTTACGAAAGGTTGCCATATATGACCTTAATTGGTGCGTATGTGTCGTGTATCTCGGGTTTTCCCAGCTGGTGTAAATCAATTGCAATTGTTGTGCTGCCCTGGGACATGCAAGTCCCGGAGGGTTGGACTGCCCACTGGGAGTCCGACTCGCCGCCGCAGTATTGATGTGTGTTGCTAGAGTGATGGTTCTTTGGGCAGGAACCATTACTATGCTGTATCGTCGAGCTCATAGCTCCTTATCGTTATTTGTTTCCGCTATGTTTTCAAAAACATTATGAACTTGTAATATTCTGCTGCACTCTGATGAATTAATGATGTAATATTCAACTTAAATTCGACCCAAAGTTGTATTATCAAGTGTCTGTGCTATCAACACCATCGGGACCTCGATCCTCCGGGAAGGGGCGCCAGAGCTGGTATCAGAGCCGTGGTCCATGATAATACAACAAATAAATCATATTTTTGAAAATTATGATGTTACGAGTGAGGATACGTTAGTATTGCCCTTAGTAGATAATAGGGTGGTGACAAAGCTAACCTGGGTTATGATTGTTTATATTACTTGCATCTACGGCTTCTTCAAATGAAGGTATGTGCGTTCTTAACCGACATGCGTGATATCGGTGTCTGTGCTCGCATACGGATACGAAACACTGTTGGCTCATGACTTATCACGGGGCGATCCTTTTTCTATGGATCGTTACTAGTAGAACTGTGCTTCTTTTCGTAGTTTCTTTTGAATTTGATGTATTGTTTCTGCAATGGATCTTTTGCAGGTACGCTAATGCCATTAGTATAACATTTAGAATGACTTATGTGTTGAGTGCGGGTCATCACCAAGTATCCGTGCCGGTAAGTATCGGCAATGATAGGCGTTGTGTTGTGAGGAACGATAGGTTAATAAAATGAAGGTTTTGCATCATGCATCCCATTATAACTAAACTAAAATTTGGTTCTCTCCTTGCTCACCAACCTCTGAATAAAAATTTTCTAAACCTGATAAGTATAAAATTCTGAATAACAAGGTTAACAAGAATCTTTCCTATTTTTAGATGCCAACTTCAAATATTCATAACTAAAGTTATACTTCGTATTTTTAGGTGTTTAAATACAATATGGAAAGCCCTATAAGTCTATTTTCATCTCCAATAGGTTTCACCATTTTCCCAGTTTTCCTCTGTCCAGTAGAGCCAAAACATTAAGCCTCTGTCAATCTGAAACATAATTTATTTTAAAACCCGTTGCCGTATTATTGACCCTTGAGGCTGAAAAATTGAACTAAAACTTTGTTTCTTTATTTCATAGCACTATATATGAAATGCATTGTTACTCATGGAACATTGTACTCACCATTGGGTTTATGTTCCAGATGGGTGACCGCGGTTTTGAGGAGCTTTCGCACGACGGGTGGCGCTACACCACCGGTCTCCACCACCGTGGCTTTCCTACACTGTTGTGGGATCTCCTACGCTTGTTGGGCTACGACGAGCCGCCCTCCTACAAGGTCCGTGAGGTCCGTCGTCATGGCATGACTCTTGTTGAGGTGCACATCAGTGTGCCCACACACCCGCGCAACCTCGACATGGCGGGTATGGAGAGCACGACGACTTGTTGGAGCCTCCGTGAGGGCTTGGAGACAGTCGCCCACAGGGCTCTCACCCACATCTGTGGGCGCCACACAACAGCACTCTCGGGGACCCCGTTTGAGATGATCCCCATCTGGCACCAGGCCAACCCGGTCTGGCAGAGGCGTGTGAGGCGCATTGGCTGCGATGACTACCCGACATACCATGCAGGGTACCACCGTGTGTCCTACTACTCCGAGTACCTCCTCAACTTGGATGAGGAGGCTAGCAGCCTCAGCAGGATCATATTGGCTGAGGCCGAGCAGGTCTGGGATCAGAGGAATGACCTACAGACACAGGTTGACGCACAGCATAGAGAGATTCAGCGACTGACTGCTGCTCTTGAGGCGAGTGAGACTCGCATTACTGAGGTGACCGGATAGCACGACACCCTCGCGTAGGAGGTTGACATACGTGACATGATTATGCAGCAGCGCGCCAACCACAATGAGCACTTATAGCATCAGTTGACGGCTGCACAGCACGAGATGGAGCTTATGGGAGAGGATTTTGAGACCCTGGCTCAGGAGAACCAGGGCCTATAGCAGCAGCTTGAGGCAGCCCTTGCACCACCGATAGCACCAGAGGAGGAGGACCCGCAGGAGGATATGGACGAGGAGTCTGACATAGACTACGAGGCACCAGCTCGAGGCAGGACCTAGGAGGATAGTGGTAGACTAGACTAGTCTTGGTAGTTAGGATGAGTTGGGTAGGTAACTTTTGTCGAACCACACGAGGTTGTTGTATTTTGGGGTTGATGCATGAGATGCTTTTGTAACTCGAGGGCCACATATTCTGAGTCATGTATTGAAACTATGATGATTTGCGCTATGCATTGGTTGTACCCTTAGTAGCTATTATTGTTGCAACAAAGTTTAATCGTACTCATTGACTCAATCAAAGTACTTTCTTTGTAGATGGCTGAAAACAAAGAACAACCATCACAGGATTGGGAAATTACCGATGGCCTAGAGTTCATAGAGATGATTCACCTGTTTTGGAGAGTTCTCCAGAGATTCGGATATTCTATTCCTCCCACCTATGTTGGCAAGGAATTCCAGGAGCATGGAGTCCCCTCATGTGTCATCCACGTGGCGGTTCCCGCCAATTACTCCATCATCGCCGCACGGGAATCTTGGACCCTTAGCGTCATCGAGACAGATCTGCCTTCCACCTGGAATGTAGCTGTATTCAAGGCACTTACTCGATTCTGTGAAGACCACAAGCATGATGTTGCTGGAACACCTGTCGCCTTACTACCCATTAATGATGTGACGGACTTCGAGTGGATGAGGTGTGTGGATTTCATCTTTGACCCAAACCATCGCCACCATGATCCTATGCTGCCCATAATAGAGTATTATGGTTTGTCCACTTTTGCTTTGTGCACAAACTTGTGCCGGCATTTGGATGTGTTCCATTCTGCACTTTGACTTTCTGAGGTCGAAAAACAAGCTAAGAATGAAGAAATTGCAGAACTGAACCAGCAAATCCAAGCCAAGAATGAAGAGATGGATGCGATTCTAGTAGAACATGACCAAGCCTTGCAGGATGCAGCAAATTTTGAGCATGACATGATTGAGGCTCAAGATGACTTGAACGCATTCAAGGCTGCCCATCTTCTTATTGAAGGGAATTGGGATGAGATCTTCATAGAGTATGGAGAACAAGACGATGTGGAGATAGCACCTGCCGGTGTTGATGACGAGGAAATGATGGATCTGGAGGAACCAGGAGAGCCTATGGAACAGGAAGAACCAGAAGAGCCAGAAGACTTAGGCTAGGAGTAGATGATTCGCTACCCCTGTGTACGGTTGTGTAGTATATGTATCCCTAGTTCGATGTAGGAGTGTGAATCTTGCATATTATGTCCGCAATACCGTAACTAGGCGACGGCACAAATATGTAAGGTACCGTGTGATGAGGTCCTTTAACAACCATGTAGACTGAATTGAATCAATGGAGATGATTGTCATTTCTGAGATTTTACCATGCCTCTTGCAAATTTATATTCTTGCGCATGTGATTTTATGAAATATTATGAGAAATAACTAATGTGCAACCGTATAAATTGCAGCATGGTGCGTACTCGGAATCAGGAAGAGAGCTCCCAGCAAGGAACGAATGCTAAGCCTTCATTAGCTGAAGTCCTGGCCACTGTACTCAACAGGCAGCAGAATGACTCCGAGCTGCTCCGTCGGCTGGTCGACATCACGACCCATCTGGCTGGACGTGGAGATAACCACAACAACCGCAACAACCAGCCCCGTCAGAGCACTTACTCAGATTTCCTAGGTACTCACCCACCCACCTTCGAGCGTGCCAGAGAGCCGCTGGACGCCGACCACTGGTTGCGTCAGACCGAGTCTAAATTCGGTCTACTAGAATGCACTGAGCACCAGAAGGTGCTGTTCGCCGCCCAACAACTCCATGGCTCTGCTAGTGCCTGGTGGGCCAACTATGAAGCTTCTCTACCTGCTAGACGCCGTGTTGAATAGAATGACATCAAAGCTGCTTTCGTGCTCATTTCATCCCTGCTGGCCTCATGCAGAGAAAGTTGCAGGAATTTATGGATCTAAAACAAGGAGGGAGGAATGTCCTCCAATATTCTAAAGCTTTCAATCACCTTGCTCAGTATGCCACTAAGTATGTTAATACTGAGGAAAAGAAGAGATACGCATTCCTGCGTGGGATGAATGCCATGCTCAAGGAACGTCTGACTTGGTAGACGACTGGCACATACAACGATCTGGTCAATGCTGCTATTGTCCAGGAAGGTGCTATGCGCCAAGTTGAAGAGGAAGACTGCAAGAGAAAGGTCCCTGCTACTGCCTCGGCTGCCCCACAGGCGAAGCATCGCCTGATATATACTTCACCTACCGGACAACGTTTCCGGGCAGCACCGCAGCAACAACTTCAGCGACGGTTTGGCCCGAACTACTCGAGATCATCACAGCAGCAGAACTTCCCATCTTATGCACCGTACCAATAGCAGAAAAATTAGTACCGTGCACCGTATCAGCAACAAGGGAACCCGAGTGCTCGTGCCCCACTGCCTGCTGATCGTGGAGGCAACTACCCTTGCTACAATTGTGGTCGTACCGGCCACTTTGCAAAGAACTGCACTGCACCAAGGCACAACAACAACAGCAACAACAACCAGCATCAGAACTAGGGCAGGAATGTGAATGCACCGTCTTGTGGTGCTCAAGTGAACTACACCAATGTGGAAGATATCCCTCAGGGCGAACCCGTGCTGACCGGTACGCTCTCGCTCTATCGCCAGCTTGTCCTTGCACTTTTTTATTCTGGTGCTACGCATAATTTCATTAGCCAAGCATGTGTGCAATAACTTAACCTTCAACCCTAGACTATAGAAAGATGCTACACAATTCATTCCCCCGCTAGGCAAATTAGTGTCAATCAAATAGTATGCAAAGCCCCTCTGGAAATAAACAAAAAAAATCTACTCCATGGATTTTATCATGCTTAGCCACCAAGGAATTTATTTGATTTTGGGCGTGTTCTGGATGAAAACCTAATAGAGCCATGCTAGTCAAGCCCCGTATCGTTCACATCAACTCCCCTTTGCATGGAAAAAACTCATTTTCTCTAAACATCAATTCATCGAAAGCCTTGATTGTCCATCACTTGGAAGGGCAATCGCTCGAGAACATCCCCGTTCTTTGTGAGTATCTGGACATATTTCTCGAAGATATCTCTGGCCTACCACCTGACCGTGAAGTGGAGTTCAAGATAGAGCTACAGCCAGGAACTTCTCCGATATCTCATCGACCTTATAAGATGGCCCCGAATGAGTTGGCCGAATTGAAAAAGCAATTGAATGAGTTATTGGAAAAGGGATTCATTCGCCCAAGCACTTCACCTTGTGGCTGCCCTGCTATTTTTGTGAAGAAGAAGGACAAATCTCTGCATCTCGTTGTTGATTATCGACCTCTCAACGAAGTTACCATTAAGAATAAATACCCATTACCACGAATTGATATCCTTTTTGATCAATTAGTTGGCGCTAAGGTATTTTCACAAATTGACCACCGTTCGGGTTATCATCAAATCAAAATCAGAGCAGAAGATATTTCGAAGACCGCCTTTTCTACTAGATACGGATTGTTCGAGTATCTAGTAATGTCATTCGGTAGTAATGTCATTCAGATTGACAAACGCTCCAACTCATTTCATATATCTCATGAATTCGGTATTCATGCCAGAGTTGGACAAATTTGTGGTAGTATTCATTGACGTCATCCTCGTCTATTCTAAGTCCAAGGAAGAGCATGCTAAACATCTTCGCATTGTTCTTCAATGTCTACGAGATCACAAGTTGTATGTAAAATTCAGCAAGTGTGAATTTTGGTTGGACCGTGTGCCATTCCTTGATCACATAGTCTCTGTAGAAGGAATCTCGGTAGACCCTAGCAAGGTTCAAGACGTGCTAGATTGGAAGCCACCAAAGACAGTTCACCAAGTACGTAGCTTCCTCGGACTAGCCGGATATTATCGTAGGTTCATACCAAATGTTTCTTGGCTGACCAAACCCATCACGAAGCTGCTGAAAAAGGAGAAAAAGTTTAATTGGAACAGCAATTGTGAAGAAGCATTTCAAGCATTGAAGAAATTATTGACAACTGCCCTAGTACTGGCTCAACCCGACATCACCAAGCCATTCGACGTATATTGTGATGCGTCTGGGATAGGACTTGGATGTGTACTCATGCAAGAAGGTCGTGTCATAGCCTATGCATCTCGACAGCTATGGAAACATGAATAGCACTATCCAAATCATGATTTGGAGCTAGCAGCAGTTGTACTTGCACTAAAAATATGGAGGCATTATTTGCTCGGCAACTTAGTGCACATCTACACAGACCATAAGAGCTTGAAATATATCTTCACCCAGACTGATCTGAACATGAGACAACATCGGTGGCTAGAACTGATTAAGGATTATGACCTAGAGATTCATTATCATCCAGGCAAGGCTAATATAGTCGCTGATGCGTTAAGCAGAAAGGTCCACTGCAACAACTTAGAGCTGGAAGTTCAGGACAGAAATGACCACAAAACTAATTCAGAACCCAGCCTTCACGTTTTACCTGCTGTAGTGATTAGCAACCTAAGTGTGCAATCTACTATTCGTGAAGAAATCATTGCTGCACAGAAAAATGACGTTGGTATGAATCATATCTGTCAAAACATTGAAGATGGTAAAACAAAATGCTTTACCCAAGACTCGGACGGTACTCTATCGTTCAATAACAGTTTAGTAGTACCAAAAGACTTTGAACTTCGACGAAAACTCTTGGATGAAGCGCATCACTCCAAGTACACCATCTATCCGGGTAGTAACAAAATGTACCAAGACTTGAAGAAGAATTTCTGGTGGACAAGGATGAAGCGGGAAATTGCTCGGCATGCCGCAGAATGCTATACCTGTCAGAGAGTTAAGGCTGATCATTTGAAACAAGACAAATTACTTCAACCCTTGAGTATTCCCACGTGGAAATGGGAAGACATCAGCATGGATTTTATTGTTGGTCTCCCTCTCATCTCTCGGAAGCACAATTCGATTTGGGTCGTTGTGGATCGACTCACAAAATCTGCCCACTTCCTACCGATCAATAACACTTACAAGATAAAGCAATATGTAGAGCTATACATAGCAAGAATTCTATGTCTTCATGGAGTACCCAAGACCATTGTTACAGATCGAGGCTCGCAGTTTGTCGCTCGTTTTTGGGAACAACTGCATGCATCACTGGATACCAAGCTGATTTAGAGTTCCGCTTACCATGCCACCACCGACGGACAAACAGAGTGTGTCAACTAGATTTTGGAAGATATGCTTAGAGCATGTGTTTTAACATATGGTGGTAATTGGGATGAGTATTTGCCTTATGCGGAATTCTCATACAACAATAGTTACCAGGAGAGTTTAAAAATGTTGCCATTTGAGGCACCTTATGGTCGCAATTGTAGAACACCGCTAAATTGGTCTGAATCTAGAGAAAGGGTAACCTTTGGTCCCGACCTTGTCAAGGATGCTGAACAAAAGGTTCGTATCATTCAAGCCAATCTTAAAGCCGCTAAGTGCCGACAAGAGAAGTATGCAAACAGCCGACGTAGGCCACTGTACTTCAACAAGGGTGATTACATCTATCTCAGGGTGTCGCCTATGAAGGGTAAAGCATTTATACAGGTTCGGGCCTCCCGGAGGATAATAACCCTATGTCCTGTGTTCTGTGGTATTTGTATTGATATGTCTAGATCATAGATCTAGACGAGAAGGATAGACCTAGACGATGATGTCTAGTGGTGTCTAATCTATGTCCCGTGTGGGATCTATCTAATTGAGTTTGTCTATTCCTTGTCCCTTGAGGAGGACCCCTGCCCCTCCTTATATATCCGGGGGGACAGGGTTACATGGCGGTGTCCTAGTCGGTCTACTGTTCTTATCCTAGTAGGAGTCTACTTTGCTTTCCTTATCTATGAGGTACCCCGATGGTATTTATCATCGACAAGCCCCTGAGAATTTTGCAAGCCGAATGATAATCTTCAGTAGCTTCCCGACTGGTTCGTGCCATATATAATGCTTCAGCTTTATATCAGCAAGCTTGTAAGAATCTCAAAGATCTAAAAATGTCCTCGAGAAATCAACTGGTGCACCGAGTAGGTGCACCTAATTAGGTGTAGCCCCCGACTCTTGTATCATTTGGAAACTGCAAATAATGCAAGAGTCCAAAACAAGAATAGTCGTGTTGGCTCTCTTTAAGGAAAAATCACTCAAATCATCAAATCCAAGTGATAAATAACTCAGTAGAGTGACATTAATCACTACCGAGTGATAAATGATTTAAACGAGTGACTTCAATCACCGCTGACTGGTAGATAACTCCAACCAATGACTCCAATCATTGCCGAGTGCTATATAATATACTCAGGTGACATCAATCACAGCCGAGTAACATTAGGTTTACGGGTGACATCAATCACAACCGAGTGAACGAGGCCTTATGACATCAATCATAGCCAAGTACTAACTTACCATGACTTCAATCATGATTAAGTAACCTTTCCTTAGGAATATTAATTATTTATATTTATGAGTTTTATTTTCACTATTATAGACTGACTTCAATCAGCCGAGTGATGCTCGTTATCTCGCATATATGATCATCAAGTCACAGTGACATGATCATCAAATCATGCTTTGAATGATTATGGCATCAACCATTTTTGATAATGCACTTCTTTTCAAAGAAGCACATATTGGCCGAGTGACCATCAAGTCATGGTTATATAATCATCAAATCATATAATTTTTATACATTATGGCATCAACCATAAATTTGATGGAGAGTGCCTCTCTTCAAAGAAGCCCCCGAGACAATCACAGTTATGAGTGACAGCCACGCTCAACTCAGAATATTGTCCGAGTGGCAGCGGTACTTAACTCATGACGATAAGGTCGAGTGAAGAAAGCAGTCAAGGTTGTTGTAGATGCCGACCGCCCATGAAGTAGCAATCACTCAAAGTCGTGATGACCGAGTGAAACCGACAGTCTGACATGTGGCCAACTGATGGTGGCAGTCAGAGCTGGTGTAGCCGACCGATAAAAGCGGTCAGAGCTGTAAATCGACCGATGAAGGCGATCGAAGCTGGCGTGGCCGACCTGATACATCTGGCCCAGGTAGGGTGGAACGAAGCCCGACACACCGATCCGGATTCCCTGAATCCTGCAATCTTAGCACCGCAACTCCTGCCAAAAGCCCGATACACCGATCCGATTCTAGATCCGCGACCTGAATCCGCAGTCTTAGCACCGCAACTCTGACGCCCCCACTCAGGGAAAGGCCCAATCTCCCTAAAAGACTAGTCTGATAGGGGAAGGGTGGCTCTCCCTTTTAAGGTGGCTTCCACCTCCCAAGCTAAGCAAGGTGGGATTATTCAGAGGCTCACACGGTCGCCGTCCCAGCGGGTAATAGTGGAGGATGTCCTCATCATTCTCCCCTTCTTAACAAGGGCCCAGCTCTGATACCAAATGATGTGGACAAGGGTTCCCGATCTTCCGAAAGGTTCTTGGTAAGTTGATTTGGTCGGAGGCGACACACAAATCGATCCGGCTTCAGAACAGCATGTTCTAAACCCCGCAATCGCAGCACGACGTCTCCTCTGGTTATCAACCGTCCAAAAGACGATTGACCTCGCCGAGAAGGCTAATCCCTGCCTGCGAATCAAGAACACAAGCAAGAACAACGAATAATGCAACACAATTGCAGATGTATGATTAAACTCTCGAAGTTGGAATAAGTTGGGTACAAAGTTGTTATTTTCTACAACTTGTCATCCACAAACTGATGGACAAACTGAGGTTGTGAACCGCACTTTGGGTACTATGTTGCGAGCTGTTTTGAAGAAAAATTTGAAGCAATGGGAAGAATGCTTACCTCATGTTGAGTTTGCTTATAATCGGGCAACACATTCTACTACCAAGGTAAGTCCATTCAAGGTAGTGTATGGTTTTGATCCCCGTACTCCACTTGATATACTTCCTCTACCTATTAATGAGAGAGTTCATATTGATGCTAAGGAGCGTGCTGAATTTATTTTGCAAATACATGAGACCACTAGACTTAGCATTGAAAAGATGAATGAAAAGTATAAAATTGCTGGTAGTAAGGGAAGAAAGGAAGTAAAGCTTGATGTAGGAGATTTAGTGTGGTTACACTTAAGGAAGGATAGATTTCTAGAATTGAGAAAGTCTAAACTAATGCCTAGAGCTGATGGTCCATTCAAAATAATAGAGAAGATTAATGATAATGCATACAAACTTGAGTTGCCTCCCGAGTTCGGGGTTAGTCCTATTTTTAACATTTCAGATTTGAAACCATACTTGGGAGAAGAGGATGAGCTTGAGTCGAGGACGACTCCACTTCAAGAGGGGGAGGATGATAAGGACATCACTCCTATGGATACACACAACACTCCTCCAAATCTGGACTTGCAAGGTCCAATGACTAGAGCTCGTACACGACAACTAAATTTAGAGGTGAGCTCGTTCCTACGTTCTTCGCTATATGTTACTTTTGAGAATGGTTTGCTACCTAATGATTATTTTATGATTAGAAACCATGGAGAGGACCAGGAGATGATGGGAGAAGGATTTGGAAACGTGGAGGGCCAGCAAGGGCTTGGAAGCCAAAGTGGAGGCTCAATCAAAACCGACTTCGAGTCTGTTTCGGGGCCCAGGACCAGTCTGTACTAAAACGGTCGCCCAGGACGCATACGGACTCAGATTTGGACGTTCTACATATGCACGGAAAGATAAGGAGAAGACCTTTCCAATGCCGCCGGCCTCATGTCAAAATTCATCCGGAGTCATCGGTAATCGTCAAAACAAGAGAGAGTCCAGAATCTGTGTCGGTGCTGCGTCGCTTATTTTTTGTCTTTGGGCCTTGTATCTAGTTGAGCCCAATTCGGGGCGCGTCCAGAGGGTCTTGCACGACCCTAGGGTCTTTATATACAGCCACCGCCGCACCATTAGGGAGCGGGTTTTGCTTAGATCAATTCTGTTCATAAACAGTTTCGCCGTTCATCGGTTTGTGAGACCCCAACTTCGAGAGTTTAATCATACATCTGCAATTGTGTTGCATTATTCGTTGTTCTTGCTTGTGTTCTTGATTCGCAGGCAGGGATTAGCCTTCTCGGCGAGGTCAATCGTCTTTTGGACGGTTGATAACCAGAGGAGACGTCGTGCTGCGATTGCGGGGTTTAGAACGTGCTGTTCTGAAGCCGGATCGATTTGTGTGTCGCCTCCGACCAAATCAACTTACCAAGAACCTTTCGGAAGATCGGGAACCCTTGTCCACATCACGACCGATGAGAGAGGTTGGAGTTGTAGGCTGGCCGATGGAGGCAGTCGGAACTGGCACGGTCGACCGATGAGAGCGGTCGGAGTTATAGGCCGACCGATGGAGGCAGTCGGAACTGACACGGTCGACCAACGAAGATGGTCGGAGCTATAAGTCGACCGACGAAGGTGAGGAAATCACTCTATGCCGAGTGGTGTATCCGCCTATCCATCAAAATGTTCCTGACAATAAAGGAAATTAGGATAATTAGTTATAATTAGCATTGTTTGCTTGAAAACTTATTTTTATAAGCCAAACAAATCAGTCGACTGAAAAGTCATGTACGTATCTATTTTTCTCCTTTAAGTGGATCGACTGGCGCATAGCAGCATATTCGCGCGTTAGCAACCAGACTACTCCACCGTAGGATACTTAAAACAATATATAAAGAACTCGGAGCTCGATCTACCGCAACAATATCGGTCATAATCTACTCTTGCGTAGCAATCAGAACCAATCGACACATGACCTCTCGCAACTTTGACTCTGGGTTTAGTGTAGTGGCAGTCTGTCGCGTAGTAAAAAAGTTTTATGACTTAGTCGCTAGTCGGCATAAGACCAAAAAATAAGATCAAATTGTGAATAAAATACAATATATCGGTCGAGGCAGAAGCCAAAAAAGGTGAAACTAGAACAGACGACATGGATCATATGGTGTCAGGCTGATGCACTACTGAAAGGTCACCGACCGACATGTATACTGCTAGATTCACAAAAAAGTGGGACAACACATGTATAGATACACAAATAGCCCCCTGGCTTGATTGTTTAATATGAAGGATTAAAAAAACGAGACAATAAAAGGATGAATAAAGTCACAAATAAAAGCACTAATTAAAAAGCCCAACTTTACTCATAAAAAAACCTATGACCTTCTGCTTAGAAAACAGAGATAAATGACCGTGGAAAAAATACTATGAAGGACATGAGTCCAAAGACTCAAAAATAAATCGAGAAAGTATAAAGATACTTAGCTTTGATA
The DNA here is from genome assembly GCA_032690845.1 of Eleusine coracana subsp. coracana. NCBI lineage: Eukaryota > Viridiplantae > Streptophyta > Magnoliopsida > Poales > Poaceae > Eleusine > Eleusine coracana. The sequence continues at coordinate 38,830,811 of CM064418.1, forward strand.
TTCAACGAGTTAAAGATGAGCCCCCGAGCGTGCTGATATTGTTGGCGAGTGGTCAAACATCGAAGTCAAGCCATCATGTCACCGAAACATCAAAGCTTAGAGTGGTTGACCGAGACACGGAGTTGTCGAAGGTGTCGCCAAGTGGCTAAGTGGTCGAGTGACCAAAACACTGAAGTATCGTATCATCGCAGGCGTTGCTAAGTAGCCGAGTGGGTGAAACCCAATGCGCCAAGTCATTGACGGCGTCGCTGAGTAGCTGAGTAGCCATCGAGTTGTCGTGGTGCAGCGATATCGCCGAGTGACTGAATCATGACGATGTTGCCGAGTAGCATAGCCATCAGGTCGTCATCGAGTGGTCAAGCAACCCAGTGGCCAGGTGAATGGCGGAGTAGCCCCCGGGCATGTCCATGTGGCTGCCGAGCGATCGAGCTGTTGAATCGCAGTGATGTCGCCAAGTCGTTGGAGGCGTCATTGTGGCAACGTTGCCGGCTGGTCAAATCCGCCGAAGCATCGTGTTGCCGAAAACGTAGTCGTAATAGAAGATGTCGTCGAGTCGCCGGAGATGTCGTCGTAATGGACGATGTCACCAAGTCGCCAGAGGCGTCGTGTCACGGCGATGTTGCCTATGTGCCGAGTCACGGTGATGTTGCCCAAACATCATGACGACGAGACCAATGGCTATTGCGTGTTGAAAACCATGCTATGTGCCGGCCTCCAGCAACTCACGTACATGGAAAAAGTACTAGGTGATTAGCACTCGGCTAATAAAACTGATTAGCATAAAATATAATGATTAATGAATAAAATATTATGGAAAGAATAAATAATAGAAAAACTCCTTCTCTTTTCGTATGCATGCACCAGGCTTTTCAAATTCCAAGTCGGACTCAGTTGCTTTGTCCAGACGTGATCTGGTGGCTCCCGTCACGCTAAGCCAAACATTGTGTATATGTCCAGCAGCCGGCGCGCTTCCATCAGGGACGTGGGTCACGTAAGCACATCCGACCAAGCCCATCAAAGCGAAACGAATTTGGCTTCTACACAATGCATCTGAGTCTCTAGTCGGACTCGTGGCTGTTGATGACTCCAAGTCGAACTCCTGATAGACTCAGAGTCGACGAATAATTTACGTCGACATTGACCTTCGCGTGATGACATGCAACAAGCACAATGTCAACGAATCATGTAGCGGCAAACTTTCTTTACGTGCGCCGATGGAGTTTGTTAGTAGAAAAATCTTGAAGAAGAAAATCGGTAATCGAATTTGACGAACCAATCTCAACACGATCCTTGTCGATGACACAACGCTTGAACGTCGATCTGCTCGTGATCAGATTTTGAAGTAGAAATCCTTCAAAAACACTGTGACTCAAGTGCTTCAACGCCGGTCAGCTCGCGATGAAATCTTGAAGAAGTAGATTGAAACCATCAAACTCAACAAACCGACCATCACGCTTTCCCCTACCTGACATGCCAACTGTCGAGACTTAATCTCGATAATAGACATAGGATAGTTCATCTATGACGATTTATATGTAGGACAGGGATATGCGCGAGATGAGAGATGATGGTAACACAAGACACCGATTTATACAGGTTCGGACCTCCCGGAGGATAATAACCCTACGTCCTGTGTTCTGCGGTATTTGTATTGATATGTCTAGATCATAGATCTAGATGAGAAGGGTAGACCTAGACGATGATGTCTAGTGGTGTCTAATCTATATCCCGTGTGGGATCTATCTAATCGAGTTTGTCTATTCCTTGTCCCTTGAGGAGGACCCCTGCCCCTCCTTATATATCCAGGGGGATAGGATTACATGCGGTGTTCTAGTCGGTCTACTGTTCTTATCCTAGTAGGATTCTACTTTGCTTTCCTTATCTATGAGGTACCCCGATAGTATGTATCATCGACATAACCAACTGCCCATCCTACCTCCTCTACCTTTTTGACAGCCCATCTTTCTGTCTCAGTAGACTCTTTCAATGGCATGTTTCAGTCCTCTTCCCCATTACTTAGAAAAAGTGAGCCACCAATTCAGGTACAACATACTATCATTACCGCCTAGACAATTAGACAGCCAACCCGTAATCGCAACGACCCAATTGCAAGAGCGGAGCTCTACCAACTGAGCTATACCCCCCGCCCCCGAGCCAAGTGGAGTATGCATGAAATAGTCAGATGCTTCTTCTATTCTTTTCTTTGGCGCAGCTGGGCCATCCGCTTGATTTGAAGTCCATGACATACAAGTTCCCATACCTTACTCCATGAAATACTAGCCCTCTCTTGGCATTCTCAATCTTTACATCGTCCTCATCAAATATGCACTTGAAACCCATGTCACAAAATTGACCAATAGACAGAAGGTTGAAGTTGAGGGTTTCCACAAGAAAGACCTTGGAGGGATGGATGTCACTTGTGATGGCCACCTTGTCCGAGCCTCTAACTCTCCCCTTTGATTTATCATCAAAAGTCACCTTCTCACTATCTTTATCTTTATCAATGGTGGTGAACATGGTTGGCTTCCCGGTCATATGTTGAGTGCACCCACTATCAAGAATCCAATGAGTGCCTCCACTCTTGTAGTTGACCCTGGTGGTAGCCATAAGACAAGCACTAGAGAAAGAGCGGTTAGTATCCAAAGCATTACTTGATTGACTAGCGCTAACCTCATTGTGTCGAGCAATAAGACCATCCTCATAGATAGGGATTCTTGCAATCCCGTCCAGTAGTCTCCTCCTAATAGGATAGTGAGGAGCACAGTACCTCCAATGTCCATGACCATCCCCTATGTGCACATTGTCAAGGTCGATGTAGTAATGGAGAGGGTCATAGAGTCTAGTGATGTGCTCAAGCACATGCCCCACTTGTGAATGGAGCACGAGTATCATCTCCGTTGCTCTCTCAATTAAGAGCTCATGTCTCCTGTTGACTACCTCCTCAAGTAAGAAACCCCCCTCAGGAGTTGTGATTTGTTGGAGGAGCTTGTCAATCACTTCATGTGGTGCAATCCTCTGAAGTTCCCTAAAAGAGTTTATCCTACACACAAGGTCATAGATGCTTAATAGATTCTCACAAAGGTCATCATTCGGATTTCTTACAAATTCACCGAGTTCAAAGAGGAGATCCTATTGGTGAGCTCGATGAATGTGCCAAAGATGATCTTGTGGTGGAGGGAGTGGATGAGGCGGAGGTGCCGAAGCCGAAGCCGCAAGATTGATCATCTCAAATGATCGAGCGAGCATTGTTGTTGGTGCTCCCCTTACGCCAATGCTCGGTCCACCCAAGGTGCTTGGAGTAGAACTTGGAATGGCACTTGAGGTAGAATTTAACGAAGCGCCCAATGAATGTCTTGCTCTGAAAGGGTTGTAGAAGTTGTTGCAAGACAATCTTGTGGAGGGATCAAAGAATTCTAAGCTCGAAGCTACTTCTTTCCCTTTGCTTGAAGATGCTTCATGGTTTGTCTTGGATGTCTTCTTCCACACCATGCTCACGGTGACCTCCTCATCCTTGAAGAGCAGCTCAATCACATCCTCGACGGAGAGACTCTTCTCCATGAGAAAGTCAAGGGTGACGTAGAAGAGCTTGCTACTCAGAAGTAAGGAAAGGATCTTCTCAACTAACATGATCTTGGGAAGCTCGAAAGCAGTCGTCCTAATCCTGTCCACAATACCTTGTAAGCGAATAAGAGAATCAAGTAAGTCCTCATTGTCATTAGCATGAAAAACAAAGAAATCCTTAACAAGAGAACTACTAGCATGATCAATAGGAGGTTCACAAACATCATCAATACTAGTCATGCTAGTAGAGCAAGCAAAATCAAGTGACACATCATTATCAATCTTCATATTAGGCACACAAGTAGAGCAACCTATCAAGTCATTGCTAGAAGAATCTAGACACTCAGTAGAACAAGGCACATTCACAGAACCATCACAATCATCAGACACATGATCATCTGTAAAGGTATTGGCAAAGTCCACAAGTGCATTTAGACAGCTTTTAAAGTGATCCTTCCATGAGCCATGACCCGTCCCTGAGTGGGATGACATCCTAACTCAATACGGTCACTACTCAAGGCAGTTAAGCCTAATAATGAGCACTTGGCTCTGATACCACTTGAAAGGACCGAGTGACCAAGAGCGGGGGGGGGGGGGGGGGTGAATCGGGAACTTGCACTATATACCAAATTCTCCAATTCCTAAAACCAACCACTCAAAACAACTCCTACACAATCCTAGTGGTAATTACACTAGCAAGATAATGAACCTATGAAAGGAACAACAACCTAAGCATACTAGTGGATCACACAAAGGTAATACAACTCCTATGCAAGCTAGTTACCAAAGATAGTGGAAGCAAACAACAAACTAGCAAAGAAACCTACTCATGCAATGCTACAAGATAAGGGACTAGAACACACAAGCATGAGTAACACAATACATACTAGGATCATCAATCAAGCCAAAGCAACTCCTATATATGCTAGTAATCAAGTATGAAGACTAAGCACTACTAGCAAGTAAAGAAGCCTATTCATGCAAGTCTACAAGGTAGTCAACTAGAGCAAGGCAAGCACACAAGCATGAATAGCACGGTATGTAAATATGGAAAGTAATGCATCAAAGTAAGGAGTAGAGTAAGAGATGGCTCATGATTCTTTCCCGCTCGGAAGCATGGCGCCTTCCCCTACTCCTTGTTGGACCACTCCCACCGGAGTCCCGGTCCCTCCCGCCACCAAGTGGAGTTTTCGCCCATGTGTCTGCAATCACTCCTAGAGTGAAGACACGATGTGCGTCACCGTTGTACAAAGCACAAGCTCGCCTCCATCGAGAACTTGCCGAACTCCTTGAGCCGACACGAGCGCTCACTAGTGATACCCTTTTCAACGGTGGGCTCAAACCGTGTACAAACATGTGACGACCTTCATAACTGATCATGATCGGCTCGATCACCGACACCTAACCAGTCTAGGTCTCACCATAGACCAAGAGTAACGATCTAGGTCATACCCTCAAGGACACCCTAGCCTTAGATGTGCAAGATGCGCAAGTTACTCTCCACTAGCACTCTCAAGATATGCAATATCTCCTTGTAGTGCTCTCCTCTTTTACTCTTGGACCTTACCAAATGCTCTCAGGTATTCCATTGGCCAAGAGTGGTCTCCAAAACCCCAGCAACGAAGTTATATAGGCTCCCAACCTCAAACTAGTCGTTGTTCCACGAATTCACCTTTCTGGACGTACTGACCGTACAGTCCGGTCTCTCCCAGACCGGACCGTCCGGTCACTCTTGTAACGGCTTTCCTAGCCGTTGGCTCCACTGTGTCCAGGCGAATTCCTGTACTGATTGGACCATCCGGTCAGTAGACTGGACCATTCAATCGTTTCTCTCTCCAGTCCAGAAATGTTTTCAGCACTGCTTCCTCGCTGCTCTGTGTGGAGCCACATAGATCGGACCGTCCGGTCTATAGACGGAACCATCCGGTCTCTATAGCTCCTAGGCATAGACAGTTTCCTCGCTGCCCGCTGTAGCCTCCGGACAAAACCACATAATGACTGTACAGTCCGGTCTCCACTGACCCCTCTGTCCGGTCTCTATGTTCAGAAGCCGAAACCTATTATCCTCGCTTGACTTCTTTTCCCGGCTTCTCCGAACAGCTCCTTGGCTCCTCCACTATCACCTAGTGCCTGTGATTTCACCGAGCAACCTTGCATATCACCGACTAAACATGACCTAAAAGAATGACCTAGACCCCTTAATAGTCCAGTTTTTCCTATGGACTCAAAGCCCTAACAACTAGTCAAGTGTACCAAACACTTGCACCATGGCATATTCTCCACTTTGATCCATCTCCATTAATCCTTGAACTCCATCAAGTTTGCAAGCCTCCATGCTTGTGGCCATTGTCATCTATCGCCAAGGACGCATGTGGGATACTTGCTCTATGGGTATACTCAGACAAGACTAAGTCGGTAGCCGACTGGGTACTTCATCAACAAGGAAGCCGACCGACTCAACTTGGAGCACAAGACATTTAGAGATAGACTTTCCATGTAAATCTTTATGGATTATGACTAGGACACTTCATGTACCCCCTGCCGACCGGATATATAAGGCGGCAGGGTACCCCCCATCGAGGGACAAGGAGACAACAGACACAACATCAATACAATACACAAAACACAGGACGTAGGGTTTTTACTCTCATCGAGAGGGCCTGAACCTGTATAACTCGGCGTCTTGTGTTACCATCGTAGTTCTTAGTCTCGACATAGCCCTATATATTTACTGCCGATGTTAAGCTTTGAAAGTTGGCGTGCTAGGTAGGGGACAAGGCTCGCCGGGATTCTCCGTCAACTACAATGGCCGAAATTCCCATCATTCAGTATTCACCGGACTTCAAGATCTCCTTTGGATCGCTCGACTTCACGGTCGATGACAACGGAGCCCTAGGTTTGGAAAATCACAGATCCGACTCACCCGCAGCTGTCTCCATGATGTGATCACTGAGTTCCTCTGACATGATCCCCGTATTGGTCCTACTGGATCTAAGGAAGAAGATCCTTCCTTCGGGAACGATTCAAAATCGGATTGGTCCTTTGATGAGGACTCGGTCGGATCCGCTTACCCATATCCCCATACTGTCAATATTGTGGATATAGTAGATCCTGCAGATGGAGACCAAGATGGTGACCAAGACGGTGAACAAGAAGGTAACCCCGTCGATGGCTACCCGAAGCAATTAGCTGAAGGAGGTCAACAGGAGGAGAACCCTCCAGTTGATGACTTATCGGTCGGTGTCATGGCCCAAAATTTGAAAACATAAATTGCAGTGAAGTTTGGAAGTTGGTTGGAGAATGAAGACTTCATTCATGAAAGATTTTATAAGATCATAATGCAAGGTGATGGTGAAACCAGTAATGAGCAAGTTATGAACCATAAAAAGTGAAACATAGATTGAACTGAGAAATTCAAAAATTTACTAAGTCTAACTAACCCAACCCAATATTTGGAGAAAATTTGTAAACCATAAAAACTCATGGTGATAATAATGTTTTGGTCAACCAGTGACTCTAAATGAGCCAACTCAAAATTTGTGAAACTCTTTTCTCCAAAGTCAAAAGGTCAAATTCAAACAAAAAGATTAAATGTCAAAATTGTCAAATATGGGCAAGTATGAGAACACAGTTTTATTACATAGAACTATACCCAAATCAAAATACAACAAGAAACAAAATGACAAATGAGAATTTTTCTGATTTTCCCAAGATTTTATCTGAAGATCTGACCCACTTTTAAATTCAAACAATATTTGAAAACAGATCATATTGTTATTTTTGTAACTCAAAATCCATCCAGAATTAGAACTTGGTATCTGAAGAGAAAATATTCAGAAATATCTGGAGAGAACATATACAAAATTTGGTAATTTCAGAAGCAATATAAAACCACCTATTTATCAGATTACAGAGACATTATCTGAAAGTTTCAAAATTTCAAAACTGAAACTGAATCTCTGTCTTCTCTTTTCTTCCTTCTCCTGTCAGAACTTGGCCACCACGTGAACGCTGGCCAGCCGGCCTTTGCTGCTGTTTGCTGGATAGGGCGAGCTCCTGAGGCCCTATAAAACGACCCTGCCCGAACCCTAGCTCTCCTCCTTCCTCTTTTCTTACCTCAGCCGCCGCCAGAGCCGCCATTGCTGCGCCTCTGCTGTAGCTCGCTGCCGTGGCCGCTGTATTCCGCCAAAGACCGAGCCAGGACACAGGAAGGAGCGCATGAACGTCCTGAATCTCCCTCGACCCTCACTTACCTCTCCCTCGAGCCGAACCTTGAGAATCGAAGGCTTTCTTCCTCAACTCCGGCGAACTGACCTTGAAGCTTTCCCCCGCGTCGCATCGACTCTCCGGTGAGTCAGGGATCAATCCCTTCCTCATGAGCCTTCCTAACCTACTGGTGCACGTCTTTGAACCCTTCCCCTGCAGATCCTGCCATCAGTCCAGCCCGAATCGGAGTGTTTCCGGCCGCCGGCAAAATTCGCCGCCTCGACGTCGCGATCCATCTTCCGGCCATCCTTGCCTTCAATCGACCCAACGCCGATGACCACCTCTCCAGGACTGACGACCCAGACCTAACCTCGACCTCTCCTGCACTCTACTTCGCAAGCACGACGCCGCCGAAGGCTCCCCTGCTCTGCACGGCGCTGCTAGCCACTCTTCGGCCATCTCCGGCGGTCGCCAACCACACCAGAAGATGCGCACTAAGAAGCTGAGCATTTTTCCATTTGGTCCAGAGGCCAACCGAGCACCACAGCGGGCTGCAGTGAGCTCGCCGGCGAGCACCGCCCAGCTCCGGCGACAGCTCTGCTGCTGCGCGCGCGAGGTGAGTTCAAATGAGATTTTCTTCTACAAATTAATTCCTGAAAATGCACCAAACTGATAAAATTGATTGTAAATTAAATACTTCATAGAAAAATATGAAATAAATTTCCCTGGAGTTCTAAAGATGAGATTTAACAAACTAACTAGGTCCCATGGACTGAAACCATTTAGGAATTCGTGGAGGAATATAGCTTTGTTTTGAAGAAATGACTCATATCTGGTGTTCTGTGACATGTGCATGTATGTTTCCCCTGTTACTGTTAGCCCAAATATAGTTTCAAATCACCAAGTTATATTCAGACATTTAGAGATATCAATTTATACATGTTGTGACCATTTAATTGCTATAGAATTCAATATACATGCTATTAGGGTAATTCTTGTTCTAAGAATCTTTTGTTGCATTATACTATACTTCTGCCCTCTGAAAAATAAATTTTAGTTTCTATCTTGTGCAAGAAATGAATTGTTGGATTAAGGCATGCTTATAATTGTTATTTTTATACCACTTAATGTATAAATGATCGTTTAATGAAACCAATGCTCAAAGTTCATGTTTAGTGAATATAATTATCCTGAAAAATTTCCTACTTATAGCACATGCATAAGTGCATGTTTCTGACTATTCTTATTTATGGCATTATAACTTGTAATTTGCATAATTAAATAATTACAAATCATCCAGAGGCGATACAAGTTGCTAATGTCTTATTTTGATACCCTCTATCAAGATTAAATAACCTCTGATACATAAACATTCTGCAAAATTTTGATTAAAAACAACCCTCCCTAATTAACCTAGTGTTAACCGGTTTCGGACAGAACCGTTGCTCATAGCGAAAGCTATGCATCTACAATTCAAGTGTTTTTAAGTTCATTATGTTCTTAACACAGTATTTGTCGTCCTTGCAAAGTTTCATATTCATAGCTCATATATAAGATCATATGTCATATATTAACCTTACAAATGAACTAGTTAAACCTACGTATGGTATATGACTAATTAACCTTATCTTCTAGATTATCTCTTACATTCCAGTAGCATGCATGTCCTAAGATGAAATGTTAATAGTCACTCGATGAGTTTGCCTTGCATGATTTGCTTGCTTATTCGGTTATCTACAACATTGTCATAAAACTATTGTAGTTAAGGAATCAACAAAACAATTGCTCTAGATGATGACTGCATTGAAACCAAAATGTTTGCATGATTTGCTTGCTTATTCGGTTTTCTTGTGACTAACATGTTTGCTGAACCAAAAAGCTAGTCGCTATGTTTCTTGTTAATCAATGAAGCTGACCTTGCTTGTGACCTCCATGCAATCTAAACCAAAATGCTTGTTGTGATGTTTCCTTGTTAATTAAACTGCAGAATGCTCTATAGATTTATCCAACTTATGTCACGATTCATCTTGTGATTATCATATTTATTCATTACCTTTATGATTTACTTGTTCAGATGATGCATGTCTATTTATGATGTCTTTATGATTTATGCAACTCAATTGTGGATTTACTAGCATGTCCTTTATCAACTAAAATGAAGTTATAGATGTGTGCTTGTGCTCACTTATTAATAGTAACCCAATTAGTGATGCTAAATTGACTTGCTGTGAAATACTTGCTATGTCATGGTTGTTGGAACAAAATTGCTAAAGTTCATGTTTGCTTCCTTATTCAACTTGCATGAACATTTAACGTGTCATTCATGCATGTTCTTGTTACTTTTATAACCTATGTTATATGCATGCTAAAGTAATGAAACCGATGCTAAAAATCAAGTTTGATGCTGTTGTACTCACATGCAAAGTCCCGTAATTTTATCTCATTGCTAAATGCATGTTTCATGTTAATTACCTAAATGCTTAAGCAACTTGCAAAAATCATAACTAAATAATTATAAATGATATCAGGGTGAATCAAGTTGTAAAAATCATGTTCTAATGTACCTCATCAAGTAAAAATGACCCCATGTCCAGAAAGTTTCTACAAATTTTCTCCAAATGTTTAATCACCCGATTTAACTAAACTTAACTGATTCTAGACAAAACTCGGTGTTCTTCTAATAAATGGAGCTATATAACTCCAAATTGAGTAATTCTAATTGAATTGTATTCCTAACTTCATTACCTATCTCTCTAAAAAGTTTCATATGATTTGTATCATGCATCACATCATAGCATGCATTTTCATACCGACGTATTTTCTGAATCTAGTGATCGATATATCGGAGAGCAACATGGGTGCAATGAAGGGATGGAGCTGCTGTAATTGATTGATGTTTGAAGCTGCTATGATTGATAGATGTTTGAAGCTGCTGTGATTGATTGTTGTTGAACACCTGCAAACTCCAGGCAAGCACCATGCATATTTCTATCCTTATTTGGATGAGTCTAATTTGATGTATGCGTCTATATTTGCATTAGGTCGGGCACTAGTGGTATTTATGAGTTTAATCCTACTTGATGCATTATCCCCTCCTTGTTATCTGTTATATCCTTGTCCTTGATTTGTTGCTGGTTCAGGATGGGTTGGTTTAATTTGGTATTTTGTCAAATGCTTAGCCATGCTTAGTCGGGTATATGAAACTTGTATACACTTGATGATCGGTTTAGATTTGGTATATTGAGATGTTGATTAATTTAAGGACTGGGAGAGGGATAGATGGTAGCCTCTCTTGGTTGATTAAGGACCACGTGATGTTCTCGTTGGCCTAAGCACTTTTCGTTCTAACCACATGTCGAATATAATGGTAAGACAAGCCGATTATCTCACTTCATACCGGCTGTTGGGTTACAACTTCATTACTTAATTGACACGCACGAGTATCTATGCTAGGTACCTCCAGAGAAGGTCCATAGTACTCCCTATGAGGGTTTTCCAGCTGTTCGGGAATGGGTGTGAAAAAGGATGACATGAGTACTCCCTTATGTGGCTTGGCCGGTGATGAGCCCATGGCTCATGAAATCAGTTATGCTGCCAACACAAGAAATATATGTGATCATTCAATAGTTAAATATAGTGACTGTAAGGAAATAAGCTCTATTATTCAGTTTGGGACTCTTTCTATTTCTACGAATCAATATATGGACAAAGGGGAAAATAGCTTATCCGATGGTTATGTGCAACCTATTAGACCCAGGAAAATATTTGGGGGTGTCAATTTGTACAAACAAGTGTCTTGCAAACTAAAGTCAGAATGAGTTCAGTTGCAGCGCCAGGAGAAGCAGCAACAGAAGAAGTCTACTGCATATACTATGGTTGGTTCCATGCGTGTGCTGATTTGATTAAGAAATGTATTAGCACTGGCCGGAATATTTTATTATTCATGCATGTACGTCAGCTTATACTAGCGAAGTTGTGTCTAGCTATTTTATTCTGGTTCAAGTCGAACATTGGTGTTGAGTTTGGTCAGATAATATTTTATTTGTGTTGGACTCGGACTTGAGTCCAGGTGTTTGCGTGCACTTAAATTGGGCCAAGCCCCTGTAAACAGGAGGAGGTTTTTCTGAATAGTGCTGCTCCCTATCGAGGTTTTCTCCTGAACCAAGGAGACGCCGCCATCAACCCTGCTGTGGGGACTGCTGCCGATCTTGCTGGATTGTGGAGGAGATCGTGATCAGGTGGCTGCTACCTGGATGCGCATCTTGGTTCCTTCTTGGAATCTTCTTCGCTGATCGTGCTCTACTGGAGGCACGGGTGGTGAAGATCTCTGTCCTGCTACTGCTAGTTTGGTTTTACACGTACTGCTACTAGAACCATATAGTTGTGTTAAGATTTCCATCACTTTGTGTTGGGAGATTTACTCACCAATAACTGTGCTGTTGTTTTTCACCACGATCAAATATATATCACAGTAATTGAGGTTATATCCATTTAATTTAGAGGAAGCTTATTTGGCTGTTTAAGTACTGTGAAAGACTGGGAAGAAACTCGGACAATGTCGTCGTGTCTTTATCAGCCGGTTACATAAGCCGCATGGTCCTCTAGTCGTGTGGGTACATTGGGACTCCCCTGCAGGGTGAAAAATCAATTTGAATTGCCTCGATCTCGGACATGATCACGCTTAGTGTTTCATTGAGCTTCATCATAGTAATTGAACTTTCACTAGAGATGATAAAATTGATAATATGGGAGATGGTATATGATGATACTTGACTTATGATACATAGCGTCATGGGGCTGTTTTAGGTGTCTTGTGCCCATTAGATGGTCTTTTATTTATGCTTATGTTCACATATAACTTTATACCTATTATTTCTCTATGCAAAATGTCATCCTATGGCTTTATTTCCTTGCTACAACCAAAATGCATAATCCTTTGGAGTCAGTACTAGCCCACGGGTAAGTCTTGCGGAGTACCTTCGTACTCGTGTTTGTTTGCTCAAGTTTTTGCAGGTGTGATGTTCTTGCTGTCCCATTTTGGTGCGAGTTGGTGGTGTTCGTGGGCTGAGCACTATCAACATTCGTTTATTTTGTTTTGAAAAACTTCCGCTCCCTACTTGTCATTATTTATACTAGAACTGAACCAAATAGTTGGCTTAGTAGTTCTCTCATGTTCTAGTAATTTTGATAGATGAAATAAATTCTAATGCTCTCATTCTTGTAAAATTTTAGAACCTATACACTTTGTTGTATCAGTTGTAATATGATGTATTTGATTTGTAAAATCTTATAATATAATATGTGTAACTCCCATGTGAGATATGCAATAATAATGACCATCGGGGGACTACCGGGGTTGTGCTATGTTCCTGGGCATTGTTTGGGAAGCACATTGGGGGACTACTGGGGTTGGATTCTTATTGGTTGAATTTTTGGCTCGCATGTCGTTTATAAATAGCGAGCTAATTCAACTAATTTGGATCTAACTTGGGCGGTTCTCCATAGTTGGTCACCGCCGTTGACCGAGAGGGTCGCGCGGTTCACGCAACGTACACCGAGTGGATCTTGGTCCAGACCTCGAAGTGGATGGCATCAAGGTCTACCACACTCCTCAGAATAACATCATCGGGACCAAAACTTTGCTCGACACTCTAATGGTCGATGCAAATTATCAGACCCCTGTGATGCAAAAGGCGGTGACTATGCTTAAGGCTGTTGCGGCTCATGAGGTCGCAAAATCTCAGTCGGTCACAAGCTATAGTCACGCATCTTCACGAGGTCGGCATAGGCGTGAAGATCTAAGAAATTCTCTCAGTGTCCGTGATGGACGAGATACCATCAACTCTCACTATGAAGAACACGCTCGGGACAATCGACGCTATGAGGAAGAACGCCGTGATTGGAGAATGGACGATCGACGGGACGACCGACGAGACAACCGACGAGAGGACCATCAAGATCCTCCTCCAAGAGGCAACCGCAATGACCGTCGTCGACGTGATGATTGGGATCGGCGCGATAACAATGATAATGACCATCGACGACGTTGTCATGATGATGATGTTGGTCCGCAACACGGCCGCCGTCCAACTCCGTCTCCAGACTGGCATAGGCGATCGCCGATGCCTACCGATGACGAGATCGATGCAATCAAAGCTTACATCCCTAGGCTTCGCATAGCTCGATGGCCAAAAGGATTCAAGCCGGTCCCCATCGAAAAATACGATGGTCAGACCAACCCCCGAGAGTGGCTGCAGCTCTACAGCATGGCGATTTGATCGGCTAGAGGTGATTCCTATGTAATGGCTAATTACCTTCCGGTCTGCCTGGATCCAGCCGTTCGGATATGTCTCACATCTCTTCCGGAGGAGTCAATCATGTCTTGAGGAGACCTCAACAAGAAGCTCATAGAAAGCTTCCAAGCTACTTGCAATCGATCGGACAACCACTTCGACCTCACTCGGATCAAGCAGAAGACCGATGAACCTCTTCATGACTACATCAAGCGATTTTGCGCTAAGAAGACTGAGATCCCCAATGTCCCGGACCAACAAGTTATTGCTGCCTTCCAAGGAGGGATCCGCAGTGATGATTTGGTTCGAGAGATCGGTCAGAGGAATCATGACCTCAAGCTAACCGCTCAAGAGTGCTTCGAGATCGCTGACAAGTTCGCATCTAGTGAGTCAGCATTAGATGTTATCCGGGGAAAAGGCAAGGAGAAGCGGTCGGACAAGCCCGAGTCCTCCAAGAAGGACAAGAAGAGGAAGTCTGACAACACGGTTCACACGGTGGACCGATTTCAGAAGAACCCTCGAACAAACCAACCGTCCACGGATGAGCTGCTGAGTGGCTCGTGCCTTTGGCACCCAAAGGGAAACCACAAAGCGAAGGATTGCTATCGACTGAAGGGTTTTGCAACAGCTGCTCTCAAGGTGGCTAAAGATCCCCCGAGGCGCAATAGCAAAGACAAGAACAAGGACGATGGCGACAAGGATGATTCAGGAGAGTTCCAGGAGCCCCACAAGGAAGTCAACTTCATCTTCGGTGACCCGGATGCCTATGTGTCCAAGTGCAAGTAGAAGCTGGAACTTCAGGAGATCAACTCGGTGGAACCAGCTGCGCCTCAATTCATGAGGTGGTCTGAGATGCCAATCACCTTTGATCGATCGGATCATCCCAAGCATATACCAAACTCGGGTCGATACTCACTGGTACTTGCTGCCACGATGTAGGAGGTAAAGTTCAACAAAGTACTCATTGATGGAGGAAGCAGTTTGGACTTAATCTTCACCAAGACTCTTAAAGAGCTCAGTCTGTTAGTCAATGACCTCCAGCCGAGTTCTTCACCTTTCATGGGATTGTACCTGGCAAGACTTCAGTTCCTATTGGACAGGTCAGTCTGCCAGTCACCTTTGGTACCCGTGAAAACTTCAGGACCGAGCGCATTCTCTTCCAAGTGGCAGAGTTTGACTCGGCATATCATGCTATCATCGGTCAACCGGTGACGGCTAAATTCATGGCTGTCCCGCATTATCCATATCTCACCCTCAAGATGCCAGGCCCGAACGGAATAATCTTTCTCCACTCTGATCTTCGGAATTCTTTCGATTGTGATGTACAGAGTTGTGAGATAGCCAATAAATAGTTGATGTTGTCCGACTAGAAGGAGATCCAGAAGGCAGTCGGCATGGAAGTTCCAGCAAAAAAGCCTACCAAAGACAAGATTCAGACCGATGACATCCAAACCAAGGAAATCATGCTCAATCCAGAGGACCCCGATAAGGTAACTTATGCTGGGGCCAACCTCGATGAGAAATAGGAACTCGCGCTCACTCTTTTCCTCCAGGAAAATAGGGACATCTTTGCATGGAAACCATCTGACATGCCGGGAGTTCCTAGGGAAAAGATTGAGCATGAGTTAAGGGTACCCCCTGGGGCTACTCCGTTCGGCAGAGGCTTAGAAGATTCGCACAAGACCGCAAGGACGCCATGAAGAAGGAGACAATTAGACTATTAGATGCTAAGTTTATAAAGGAGGTGTATCATCCCGACTGGTTAGCAAATCCAGTCCTTGTACCCAAGAAGAATAAAGAATGGAGGATGTGTGTTGATTATACCAATCTCAACAAGGTTTGTCCTAAAGACCCTTTTGCTCTTCCTTGTATTGATCAGATTGTAGACTCAACAGCCGGGTGTGAGCTCTTAAGCTTTCTAGATGCCTATTTAGGCTATCACCAGATCCCACTGAAGGTCGAAGATCATATTAAAACTTCCTTTATAACACCCTTCGGCGCCTATTGCTATATCATAATGCCTTTCAATCTGAAGAACACTGGCACTACTTACCAACGGGGTATTCAACGCTGCCTTGCTACTCAGATCGGTCAGAACGCAAAAGCATATGTTGATGACATCGTTGTCAAGACTCGAAACATCGAGGAACTTATTTCTGACCTGGCAGAAACCTTTGACAATCTGAGGCATTATTCCATGAAGCTGAATCCTAAGAAGTGTGTTTTTGGGGTTCCTTCAGGAAAGCTACTTGGCTACATCATTTTGAAACGAGGTATAGAGGCCAACCCGGATAAAATCAAGGCGATCCTTGATATGGGGCCACCTAATTCTCAAAGGGACGTTCAGAAGCTGACCGAATGTATGGCATCCCTGAGTCGCTTTATTTCTCGACTAGGGGTTAGAGGGTTACCACTTTTCTGACTGCTTAAAAAGCAGGAGGACTTTGTTTGGACCGAAGAGGCGTAGTCGGCATTGGACGAGTTGAAGGTTTACGTCAGTAGCATTCCAGTATTGGTGCCTCCGGAGCCAGGAGAAAAACTTCAACTTTACATATTGGCCACAACTCAGGTTGTGAGTACTATTTTAACAATCGACCGAGAAGAAGAGGGACATATACAAAAAGTACAACACCTGATCTATTTTGTGAGCGAGGTCGTCGGTGCCTCTAAGGCAAGGTATCAACAGATCTTGAAGTTGTTGTATGCATTGTTGATCACCTCCAGGAAGTTGAAACATTATTTTCAAGCTCATCCAATCAAAGTCCAGACTTCCTTCGCACTCGGCACAGTGCTGCACAATCGAGAAGCCGAAGGAAAAATTGCCAAGTGGGCAGTTGAACTTGGTCAATATACCATTACGTTCGCGCCTCGGTCGGCTATAAAGCGACAAGCTTTAGCTGATTTCGTTGCTGAGTGGACAGAGATTCAAAATCCACCTACTGCACATGATATCGAGTATTGGAAAATGTACTTCGATGGATCTCTTCAATTACAAGGAGCTGGTGTAGGAGTCGTGTTTGTCTCACCCACTGGAGAGAAGCTTCGACATGTCCTTCAGGTGATGTTTTGCGCGTCCAATAACGTTGCAGAGTATGAAGCCCTTCTACATGGTCTGTGCATTGCCGCGTCACTCGGCATCAAGCGCCTTGACGTCTTTGGTGACTCGGCTTTGGTTATTAATCAGGTCACTAAGGATTGGAACTGTGTGGATGACAATATGAGTGCTTACTGTCAAGAAGTAAGGAAGCTCGAAGACAAATTTGATGGATTGAAGTTCACGCATGTTCTTCAAGACAATAACCAAGCGGCAGATGAATTGGTCAAGATGGGATCATCCCGGTCTACTGTCCCACCAGGTGTTTTCTTACACACTCTGGATTCCCCCATGACTTCTCCTCGGTCGGATGTACTAATGAGTGTTGTCACTGATCTTGTTGGTGATGACAACATGGAGACCGATTGGCGTGACCCACTCATCCAATATTTGGACAAGGGAACGCTGCCTTCGGATCCTAATGAGCAACAGAGGTTAGAGACCCGATACCAAGGATATCTGTTGGTGGGAGACCAACTCTATAAAAGAGGAGGTTCAAACATCTTGATGAGATGCATCTCGATACTAGAAGGCCAAAAGTTGGTAGAAGAAATTCATTCCGAGATATGTGGCAATCATGTGGCTTCCAAGACTTTGGTCGGCAAAGTTTTCCGGTAAGGGTTTTATTGGCCCACGACGGTCGAAGATGCACACCAGGTTGTTCGGAAGTGTGAAGGTTGTCAATTCTTCGCTTAACAAATGCATGTGCCTTCACAACAACTTCAGATGATACCTTTGACTTGGCCCTTTGCTGTCTAGGGGCTTGATATTATCTGCCCTTTCAAGAAAGTGCTAGACAGGTTCACTTATCTGTTCGTTGCTATTGATAAATTCACCAAGTGGATCAAAGCAAAGCCGATTGGTAAGATAACATCGAAGAAGGCAATCTAGTTTGTCAAGAATATCTTCACTCAGTTTGGAGTTCCTCATGATATCATCACCAATAATGGCACTCAATTCACGTCAGTGGAGTTCCGTGACTTTGCCGATAAGATGGAATAAAAATCCACTTTGCATCAGTGGCTTATCCTCAAAGAAATGGCCAGGTCGAACGAGCCAATGGTATGATTCTTCAAGGATTGAAACCGCGGATATTCGATAGACTTAAGCCTAATGCCGGTCGGTGGGTCAAAGAATTGCCTTCAGTTCTTTGGGGGCTTTGCACAAACACCAGTCGGGCTACTGGTCAGTCACCTTTCTCACTGGTCTATGGCTCAGGGGCTATGCTGCCGACCGAGGTCAGTCTCGTTTTGGCACGGGTTCAGGCGTATGATGAACAACTTTCTGAGGAGAATCAAGAGATTGATTTGATTGCAGCAGAGGAGTTGCGTGATCGGGCTCTGTTTCAGTCGACACTTTACCAACAAGGCTTACGTCGATATTATGATAAAAACATACGTAATGGCCACATCCAAGTTGGAGATTTAGTGCTTTGCCGAGTGCAGTCAACGAAGAACCAGCATAAGCTTTCTCCAAAGTGGGAAGGACCATATGTGGTGAAGGAAGTCACTCGCCCGGGGGCTTACCGACTGATGTACGAAGACGACGATGATATACCAAATTCCTAGAACATAAATCAGCTACATCGTTTCTATACTTAGTTATTTTTTTGTATATTTATACATTATTTATGAATGAAACTTTGGTCTTTTTGATAAAAGATTTTTCGATGATTTTCATTCTATATTGTCTTGATTCTTTAATTTATTTTATTAAACAATCGAGCAAGGGGCCTAGTCATAATGTCCCACCTTAGTCTAACCTCATTTTGGTTTTGGACTATTTTCCGATCGATTTCTTCTTTTTGACGGTCTTCACTTTTTTGGTCTAATGTCTCTACATCATGGTTATACACTTTATACTACACATCAGACTACCACTACACTAAACCCAGAGCCAAAATGCGAGAGGTCATGTGTCGATTGGTCGACTCTGCTTGTTACGCGGTTACGAGTCACAACCTAATATGTTAAGGCAGACCGATGCAATTTGAGTTTCTCAGTGACAGAAATATACTTATGATATTTTTATCAATCTTTTAAAGCTATTAAGCATGAAACTAATTTACATACAGGTAATATTGTTTTAGTACATAGATATTACTAATGTTCTCTAGCATTGCAGGATTTACAGCTCCTTTGAAGGAGAGGAGGAGTCAGCTCGTAGCTCAACTTCTGGAGTTGCTGGAGGAGTAGGCACGGTCGGATTGATCTCTATGTTGTCGACCGAGGCTCGGGAAGTCTCGAGCATGGAATCCAAGAGCAGCTGGCATTGATCATCAGTCAAGTCTGGGTTGAAGCCCTCCTTGATCTTGTCCAATGGCAGAGCAGGAGACCAAGATTAGCAAATCACCATAACCTAACTCCCGACCTCGGTCGCCACTCGCCGAGTGTTATAAGCGATAGCTTCCGATGCATGCTCCAGCAAGTACTCCAAGTACTCCAAGGAGTGGCCAGTCTGCTCCACTCGGTCGGCATGAACATAGTTCATTGCCTTTCGAGCAGCGTAAGATAGAGCTGCGAGTGATGATTTTTTGTCAGTATGACCAAAAGAGCATTCAAGCAAATGTGACTTGACTAGTTGTTAGGGCTTTGAGTCCATAGAAAATATCGGACTATCAAGGGGGTCTAGGTCATTCTCTTAGGTCATGTCTAGTCAGTGATGTGCAAGGTTGCTCGGTAAAATCACAGGCACTAGGTGATAGTGGAGAAGCCAAAGAGCTGTTCGGAGAAGCCGGGAAACAAAGTCAAGTGAGGACGACAAGTTTCAGCTTTTGAACATAGAGACCGGATAGAGGGGTCAGTGGAGACCGGACTGTATGGTCACTATGTGGAGTTGTCTAGGACTTGCAGCGAGGAGCGAGGAATCTGTCTATGTGAGGGACCATAGAGACGGGACGGTCTGGTCTATAGACCGAACGGTCCGATCTGTACGGGTGAATGATGAGGACATCACTCCTAAGGATACATGCAACACCCCTCCAATTCTGGACTTGCAAGGTCCAATGACTAGAGCCAAGGTGGAGGCCCAACCAAAACCGACTTCGAGTCTGTTTTGGGGCTCAGGACCAGTCTGCACTAAAACGGATGTCCAAGACGCATACGGACTCGGATTTGGATGTTCTACATATGCACGGAAAGATAAGAAGAGAGGGTCTCATATAAAAATTCGTCCGGAATCATCAGAAATCGTCAAAACAAGAGAGGGTCTAGAATCTGTTTCGGTGCTGCGTCGCCTGTTTTTGGCCTTTGGGCTTTGTATCTAGTTCAGCCCAATTAGGGGCGCGTCCAGAGGGTCTTGCATGACCCTAGGGTCTTCATATACAGCCGCCACCGCACCATTAGGGTTTGGGAAGATAAAGAAAAAATTGATTTAAGTTTAAACCTGACATTTTCTACAACTTCAAGATTTTCTGTAGGCCACATCCTACCTCTATTCAGCTGAAATTTTCTGTGGATTCTCCTCCATTGTTAGTGAGTTGGAGAAAAATATCAAAAAAATAAAATCAAAAAAAAGAAATTTGGGATTTCTACTAGTGCTACATCTAGCCTCGTGAAATTTCAGGATTTGGCTGTTTTGCACTTAGCCCCCTGTTATCGCCTATTGTGCCTTTGTCTCCTTGTTTCTACTTTGCTATCACTACTGTTCTTGGACATACTTAGACCAGCAACTAGGGACAAGTTACTTGGGCACTTATTCAGCTTTACTATCTGTTTTTGATTTGTGTACCACTCACATATATATATTTGGCCCGAGTAGTTGGAGAAAGCATTGAGTAGTTGGAGAAGCGGGTCTCTAAGTTAACCGATCAGGTTGTCGCGTTGAAGACCGCTCCCAAAACCAACGATACAAACACCAATAACAACAACAATGACGTTGAAGACGTCCATGATGAAGACACGGTGTATAAGGCTAATGGCATCGTGGATAGGTCAGCTACAAGGACCGTACAATTACGACGTCGTTTGCAACATAATACTCAAGGTATGGGTGGTTTCCATAACTACAATCGTCATCCACACGGTAACTATACTCCAGATGACCCGTATGTTAAAATTAAGTTTTCAATTCCTTCGTTTTCCGGTCAGTATGATGGTGATGTTTATCTTGATTGGGAGATGACTGTAGAACAAAAATTTAATGCCCACCTTGTTCCTGAATAACATAGAGTTAGATAAGCTACTAGTGAGTTTAAGGACTTTGCTATTGTTTGGTGGAGTGGTCTAGCTGCTGAAACTGATTTGCCTACTACTTGGGAAGAACTTAAGGTAGCAATGCGTGATCGATTTGTTCCTCCTTCTTTTTATAGGGAGATTCGTAATAAATTGCAGCATTTAGAACAAGGAGATAAAACTATTCAGGAGTACTTAGTGACCTTCAGAAGGGTTTGATTTGTTATGCTGTAGTTGAAAAAGTAGAGGATCAGATTTGTCACTTTTATTCTGGTTTAAGAAAAGAAATTCAGGACATCCTTGATTATAAAGAATATTATACCCTCACCCAGTGTTTCCAGTATGCTATGCTTGTAGAGAAAGAATCATAGGGACTTTTCCAGGCTTTTGAGGAGTACAACAAGTCAAGGAACTCCTACCCCCCACGCTCGACGGGGACTTCGGGGCTGCCCAGGCCATCTTTCCGGCCGCCCCCACCAGTAGCTACCAAGGGAACTAGTGTTGTTTCTGCAGCCCCAAGATCAACCCCTGCACCTTCTACACGCTCAGGTAAAACTTCTGTGAGGTACCAGCTAGTAGTGCCTCCTCTGTTGCTTCGATAGGGCGCACTACAAGGATTCAGTGCCACCACTGCCATGGACTTGGTCATGTGCAGAAAGATTGTCCAAGTAGGCGGGCATATGTGGCGACATATGATGGCGGTTACATGAGCACCTCCGATGTGGAGGATGAGGAGGAGGACGTCGCTGCCACCAGCAGTGACCTCGTCCTTGGAGGTGGAGACATCACGGGATACATTAACATTATTGTTCAATGTGTTCTTAGCCCACAAGTTCATCAGCCCGAGATGATGCAGCGCCACAACTTGTTCCAGATTTTCTTCATCATCAAGAACCGCCGAGCATGTGTCATCATTGATGGAGGGAGCTGCAATAACTTGGTGAGTTCTGATGTGGTCAACAAGTTTGCTTTGACCACACGTCTACATCCATATCCGTACTACATTCAGTGGTTAAACGACTCTGACAAAGCTAAGGTAGTATAAACTTGCAGAGTTCTTTTTTCCATTGGTTCTTATGTGGATTCTGTTGATTGTGATATCGTACCCATGCAAGCATGTTTACTTTTATTGGGTAGACCTTGGGAATTTGATAATGATGTTGTACACCATGGTACAAGTAATAAGTACACTTTTATGCATAAAGGAACTAAAATTACTTTGTTACCAATGACCCCTGCTGAAATTGTGCAAGCTGATTTAGAAAGAGCTGCTAGTTTGAAAAATAAAGGTCCTGAAATTCAACAACCTATTAATTCTAATTTTACACCTAGTAATGTTAATGATTCTTCAAGTTCTAAGGGTGCTGGAATTAAATTACAAGGCCGTTCATGTCTTGCAACAAAATCTGAGCTTGCTGAAATTTCTGATAATGATGATATTTGCTATGCTTTGATATGCAAAGAAGCTTTGTTTTCGCTTGATGATATTGCTTCTAGTGCTTTATCTCCTGCTGTCACTAACCTTTTGCAGGAGTATGAGGATGTTTTTTCCAGCTGAGATACCCCCGGGATTGCCACCTTTGAGAGGGATTGAGCATCAAATTGATTTGATTCTGGGTGGTACTTTGCCAAACCGTGCTGCTTATAGGACCAACCCTGAGGAGACTAAGGAGATACAACGATAAGTTCAAGACCTTTTGGATCGTGGGTATGTTCATCAATCACTTAGTCCTTGTGTTGTTCCTGTACTTTTGGTTCCTAAGAAAGATGGTACTTGGCGTATGTGTGTAGATTGTAGAGCCATTAATAATATTACTATTAGGTATCATCATCCTATTCCTAGGCTAGATGACATGCTTGATGAGTTATGTGGTGCTATAATTTTCACTAAAATTGATTTGCGTAGTGGCTACCATCGAATTAGAATGAAACTTGGAGACGAATGGAAACCAACTTTCAAAACCAAATTTGGATTATATGAGTGGTTAGTAATGCCTTTTGGTTTAACTAATGCACCTAGTACTTTGATGCGCTTGATGAATGAGGTTTTAAGAGCTTTCATTGGCAAATTTGTGGTAGTTTACTTTGATGATATCTTGATTTATAGCAAATCCATAGATGAATATATGAATTATTTGCGTGCTATTTTTGATGCTTTACGAGATGCACGTTTATTTGGTAACCTTGAGAAGTGCACCTTTTGCATGGATCGAGTCTCTTTTCATGGCTTTGTTGTGACTCCATAGGGAATTGAGGTGGATGAGGCGAAGATTAAAGCCATAAAGAGCTGGCTTGTACCAAAAACTATCACACAGGTGAGGAGTTTTCTTGGTCTTGCAGGTTTCTACCACCGCTTTGTCAAAGATTTCAGCACCATTGCTGCACCTTTGCATGAGTTGACAAAGAAGGGCGTTGATTTCCATTGGGGTAAGGTACATCATGAGTCTTTTGATGCTTTGAAGGATAAACTTACACATGCACCATTGCTGCAATTACCTAATTTTGATAAGATTTTTGAGCATGAATGTGATGCTAGTGGTATAGGCATTGATGGTGTTTTGATGCAAGATAGTAAACCTGTTGCATACTTTAGTGAGAAAATTACTGGGTCTGTTTTGAATTACTCCACATATGATAAGGAATTGTATGCACTTGTATGTTGTTTAGAGATGTGGCGTCATTATTTGTTGCCCAAAGAATTTGTTATTCATTCTGATCATGAATCACTTAAGTATATTCGTTCTCAATGTAATTTGAACCATAGACATGCTAAATGGATTGAGTTTATTGAGTCTTTTTCTTACATTATTAAACATAAGAAAGGGAAGGATAATGTGATCGCTGATGCTTTATCTAGGAGCTATACTTTATTGTCTCAACTTGATTGTAGAATTTTTGGACTTGAGGCAATTAAAGAACAATATGCTGCTGATGTTGATTTTATGGATGTATTGCTGTATTGTAAAGAAGGTCATGCATGGAACAAATTTGTGTTGACTGATGAATTCTTGTTTAGAGCTAAACGCCTATGCATTCCAGTTGGTTCCGTTCGTCTTTTGTTGTTACAGGAGGCGCATGGAGTTGGATTAATGGGTCATTTTGGTGCGAAGAAGACGGAGGATATTTTGGCTACACACTTCTTTTGGCCAAGGATGAGGAAAGATGTTGAGCGCTTTGTTGCTCGCTGCACTACATGTCAAAAAGCTAAGTCTCGCTTGAATCCACATGGTTTATACATGCCACTTTCTGTTCCTTCTATTCCTTGGGCGGATATTTCTATGTACTTTGTTTTAGGACTGCCTAGGACTAAGAGGGGGAGTGATAGTATTTTTGTTGTTGTGGATAGATTTTCTAAGATGGCACACTTTATACCATGTCATAAGACTGATGATGCTATTTATATTGCTGATCTCTTTTTCAAAGAAATTGTACGTTTGCATGGTATGCCTTCTACTATTGTTTCAGATCATGATGCAAAATTCTTGAGTCACTTTTGGCGCACGCTTTGGAATAAGTTGGGTACAAAGTTGTTGTTTTCTACAACTTGTCACCCACAAACTGATGGACAAACTAAGGTGGTGAACCACACTTTGGGTACTATGTTGAGACCTATTTTGAAGAAAAAATTGAAGCAATGGGAAGAATGTTTGCCTCATGTTGAGTTTGCATATAATCGGGCAACACATTCTACTACCAAGGTAAGTCCTTTCAAGGTAGTGTATGGTTTTGATCCCCGTACTCCACTTCATATACTTCCTCTACCTATTCATGAGAGAGTTCATGTTGATGCTAAGGAGCGTGCTGAATTTATTTTGAAAATGCATGAGACCACTAGACTTAGCATTGAAAAGATGAACGAAAAGTATAAAATTGCTGGTAGTAAAGGTAGAAAAGAAGTAAAACTTGATGTAGGAGATTTAGTATGGTTACACTTGAGAAAGGATAGATTTCCAGATTTGAGAAAGTCTAAATTAATGCCTAGAGCTGATGGTCCTTTTAAAATAATTGAGAAGATTAATGATAATGCATACAAACTTGAGTTGCCTCCCGAGTTCGGGGTTAGTCCTACTTTTAACATTTCAGATTTGAAACCATACTTGGGAGAAGAGAATGAGCTTCAGTCGAGGACGACTCCACTTCAAGAGGGGGAGGATGATGAGGACATCACTCCTAAGAATACATGCAACACTCCTCGAATTCTGGACTTGCAAGGTCCAATGACTAGAGCTCGTGCATGACGACTAAATTTAGAGGTGAGCTCGTTCCTACGTTCTTCATTATATGTCACTTTTGAGAATGGTTTACTACCTAATGATTATATTGTAATTAGGAACCATGGAGAGGACCAGGAGATGATGGGAGAAGGACTTAGAGACGTGAAAGATCAGCAAGGACGTGGAAGCCAAGGTGGAGGCCCAACCAAAACCGACTTCGAGTCTGTTTTGGGGCTCTGGACCAGTCTGCACTAAAACGGATGCCCAGAACGCATACAAACTCAGATTTGGACGTTATACATATGCACGGAAAGATAAGAAAATACCTTTCCAATGCCGCCGGTCTCGTATAAAAATTCGGCAGGAATCATCAGAAATCATCAAAACAAGAAAGGGTCCAGAATCTGTTTCGGTGTTGTATTGCCTGTTTTTGGCCTTTGGGCTTTGTATCTAGTTGAGCCCAATCAGGGGCGCGTTCAGAGGGTCTTGCATGACCCTAGGGTCTTCATATACAGCCGCCACCGCACCATTAGGGTTGGGGTTTTGCTTAGATTATTTTGTCAATAACAGTTTTGCCGTCATCACGGTTTGTGAGACCCCGACTCCGTGAGATTCATAATACATCTGCAATTGTGTTGCATTCTTCTTTGTTCTTGCTTGTGTTCTTGATTCGCAGGCAGGGATTAGCCTTCTCGTTGAGGTCAATTGTTTTAGGACAGTTGATAACCAGAGGAGACGTCGTGCTGCAATTACGGGGTTTAGAACGTGTGGTTCTGAAGCCGGATCGATTTGTGTATCGCCTCCGACCAAATCAACATATCCAGAACCTTTCAGAAGATCGGGAACCCTTGTCCACACTAGTGAAGCATGGGGTAGAGAGGAAGCTAGTGTTCTAGAGTCCGACGACGATGTCCAACGTGTGAGACTTGTCCGACAGTTGTACAGACCGGACGGTCCGGTCTACTGACCAGACGGTCTGGTTAATACAAGGGAATTGCCTGTGCACAGAGGAGCCAATGGCTAGGAGAGCCGTTACAGGAGTGACCGGACGATCTGGTCAGGCAGAGACCAGACAGTCCGGTCATTGCACCCAGAAATGTGATTTCATGGAGCAAAGGCTAGTTTGAGGATGGGAGCCTATATAACTTTGTTGCTGGGGTCTTGGAGACCTCTCTTGGCTAGTGAAATACCCGAGAGCATTTGGTAAGGTCCAAGAGGAAAAGAGGAGAGCACTAGGAGGAGATATTGCATATCTTGAGAGTGCTAGTGTGTGGCGCCCCTTCCCGGAGGATCGAGGTCCCGACGGTGCTGATAGAGCAGACACTTGATAATACAACATTGATCCAAATTTAAGTTGAATATTACATTAATATGATGATTCAGAGTGCAGCGGAATTAATACAAGTTCATAAATGTTTTGAAGCAGTGGAAGCAAATACGTAAAGGAACTACGCTCAACGGTAACGATCTGAGATGATGGTCATGGGTACTCCATGATGACACAGAATTCTTGCAATGTATAGCTCTGCATATTGCCGTATGCTGTATCTATTGTTGACCGGCAAGAAGTGAGCAGATTTGGTGAGTCGGTTCACAATGACCCAAATAGAATCATGCTTATGCGAAGTGAGAGGTAGGCCAACAATAAAGTCCATGCTGATGTCCTCCCATTTCCAGGCATGAATACTCAATGGTTGAAGCAATCCGGCTTGTTTCAAATGATCAGCCTTAACTCTCTGAGAAGTATCGCATTCTGCCACATATCGAGCCACCTCTCGCATCATTCTTGTCCACCAAAAATTCTTCTTCAGATCTTGGTACATTTTATTACTACCCGGATGGATGGAGTACTTGGAGTGATGTGCTTCATCCAAGATTTTCCGTCTAAGTTCAAAGTCATTTGGTACTACCAAACGGTTATTGAACCATAGGGTACCGTCGGAGTCTTGAGTGAAGCATTTTGCTTTACCCTTCTTAATGTTTTGATGGATATGATTCATACCAATGTCATTTTTCTGTGCAGCAATGATTTCTTCATGAATAGTAGAATGTACACTAAGGTTGCTAATCACTATAGCAGGCAAAACATGAAGACTGGGTTCTAAGGCAGTGACGTGGTTGCCGTTGTTCTGATACTCCAGTACTAAGTGATGGCAGTGTACCTTCCTATTCAACGCATCGACGACTGCATTGGCCTTTCCTGGATGATAATGAATTTCCAGGTTATAATCCTTAATCAATTCTAGCCATCGACGTTGTCTCATGTTCAGATCAGTCTGGGTAAAGATATATTTCAAGCTCTTATGATCCATGTAGATGTGCACTAAGTTTCTGAGCAAATAATGCCTCCATATTTTTAGTGCAAGTACAACCGTAGGTAGTTCCAAATCATGAGTTGGATAGTGCTCTTCATGCTTTCGTAGTTGTCAAGACGCATAGGCAATGACATGACCTTCCTGCATGAGCACACATTAAAGTCCTGTCCCAGATGCATCACAGTACACGTCGAACGGCTTGGTGATGTCTGGTTGGGCCAATACTGGGGCAGTGGTCAATAATTTCTTCAATGCTTGATATGCTTCTTCACAACGGTTGTTCCAACTGAATTTCTTATCCTTTTTTAATAGCTCCGTGATGGGTTTGGTCAGCCGAGAAAATTTTGGAATGAACCTACGATAATATCTGGCTAGCCCGAGGAAACTGCGTACTTGATGAACCGTCTTTGGTGACTTCCAATCTAGCACATCTTGAACTTTGCTAGGATCCACCGAGATACCTTCCGTAGAGACTATATGACAAAGAAATGGCACACGGTCCAACCAAAATTCACACTTGCTGAATTTTGCATACAGCTTGTGATCTCGGAGGCATTGAAGAACAATGCGAAGATGTTCAGCATGCTCTTCCTTGGACTTAGAATAGATGAGGATGTCATTAATGAATACTGCCACAAATTTGTCTAACTCGGGCATGAATACCGAATTCATGAGGTACATGAAATGGGCAGGGGCATTTGTCAATCCGAATGACATTACTAGATATTCAAACAATCCATATCTAGTAGAGAAGGCGGTCTTCAGAATGTCTTCAGCTCTGATCTTGATTTGATGTTAGCCCGAACAGAGGTCAATCTTGGAAAAGACCTTAGCACCAACCAATTGGTCGAACAGGATATCTATACGGGGTAATGGGTATTTGTTCTTGATGGTAACTTCGTTAAGAGGCCGATAGTCAACGACGAGGCGCAAGGACTTGTCCTTCTTCTTCACAAAAATAGCAGGGCAGATCCAAGGTGAAGTGCTTGGGCGAATGAATCCCTTTTCCAATAACTCATTCAATTGCTTTTTCAACTCAGCCAACTCGTTCGGGGCCATTTTATACGGGCGACGGGATATCAGAGAAGTTCCTGGCTGTAGCTCTATCTTAAATTCCATGTCATGGTCAGGAGGTAGACTAGAGATGTCCTCGGGAAACATGTTCGGATACTCACAAATGACGGGAATACTCTCGAGTGATTGCCCTTCCAAGTGATGGACAACCAAGGCTTTCGATGAATTGGCATTTAGAGAAAGTGTGTCCTTTCCATGCAAGGGAGAGTTGATGTGAATGATGCGAGTCTCAATGTCTAGCATGGCACTATGATTTTTCATCCAGATCATACCTATGATCAGGTCGATCTCTTGGTCCTTGAGCATGATGAAATCAGTGGGGTAGATCTTTCGATTAATTTCTAGTGCAGCCTTACACACTACCTCGTTAGCAAACATTTGTCCAGTAGGAAAGCGGACGGTGTAGCATCTATTTATGACAGTGGTGTGGAGTTTATGTTTTTGCACACAAGCTTTGCTAATGAAGTTATGCATAGCACTAGAATCAAAAAGTGCAAGGACATGCTGGCGATAGAGCGAGAGCAAACCGGTCAGCACGGGTTCGCCCTGAGGAATATCTTCAGCATTGGTGTAGTTCACTTGGGCACCACGAGATGGTGCATTCACATTTCTGCTCTGGTTCTGGAACTGGCTGCTGTTGTGGTTGTTGTTGTTGTGCCTCGGTGCAGTGCAGTTCTTGGCAAAGTGGCCGGTACGACCGCAGTTGTAGCATGGATAACTTCTTACATGATCAGCAGGCTGTGGGGCATGAGCATTCTGATTCCCTTGCTGCTGGTATGGTGCACGGTACTGAGTGTTATGCTGTTGGTACGGTACATGGGGTGGAAAGTTCTGTTGCTATGGTGGCCTCAAATAGTTCTGACCATACCGTCGTTGATACTGCTGCTGCAGAGATGCCCGGAAACGCTGTCCAGTAGGTGAAGTGTAAATCAGGCGTTGCTTCACCTGTGGGGCAGTAGATGCACTAATAGGGACCTTTCTTTTGCGATCTTCTTCTTCAACTTGGCGCATACCGCCTTCCTGGACAATAGCAGCATTGACCAGGTCATTGTACGTGCCAGTTGTTTGCCAGGTCAGACGTTCCTTCAGTGTGGTGTTCATACCACGTAGAAATGCATATCTCTTTTTATCCTCAGTATTAACATACTCAGTAGTATACTGGGCCAGATGATTAAAAGCTTCAGAATATTGGAGGACATTCCTCCCTCCTTGTTTCAGATCCATAAATTCCTGGAATTTCCTATACATGAGGCCACCTGGAATGAAATGAGCGTGAAATGCAGTCTTGAACTCATTCCATTCAACGCAGCGTGCAGCAGGCAAAGAAGCTTCATAGTTTGCCCACCAGGCGCTAGCAGAGCCCTTGAGTTGTTGGGCGGCGAATAGCACCTTTTGGAGCTCGGTGCATTCCGGCAGACAGAACTTCGACTCGGTCTGGCGCAGCCAGTGATCGGCATCCAGAGGTTCTCTGGCGTGCTTGAAGGTTGGCGGATGAGTACCTAGAAAATCTGAGTAGGTGCTCTGTCGAGGCTGATTGTTGTTGTTATGGTGGCCTCCCTGTCCAGCTAGATGGGATGTGATATCCACTAGCCGATGAAGAATCTCAGAGTCATTTTGCTGTCGGTTGAGTGCAGTAGCCAATACCTCAACTAGTGAGGCCTCAGCATTAGCTCCTTGCTGAGAGCTTTCAGGATCATCCTGATTCCGAGTACACACCATGCTACAATTTATACGGTTGCACATTAGTTATTCCTCAAACTAATCCATAAAAACACATGTGCAAGAATATAAATTTGAAAGAGGCACGGATAAATTTCACAAGTAACAACCATCTTCATTAATTCAGTTCAGACTACATGGTTGTTAAAA
This sequence comes from Eleusine coracana subsp. coracana, assembly GCA_032690845.1. Lineage (NCBI taxonomy): Eukaryota > Viridiplantae > Streptophyta > Magnoliopsida > Poales > Poaceae > Eleusine > Eleusine coracana. The sequence continues at coordinate 38,861,609 of CM064418.1, forward strand.
GGACACCGTCACACGACTTCTTATACATATGTGCCAACGCCTAGCTACAGTATTGCAGATACATAATGCAAGATTCACACTCCTACATCAAACTAGGAATACTTATATTACACGATCATACACCGGGGTGTAGCGATTCATCTACACCTGGCCTATGTCTTCTGGCTCTTCTGGTTCCTCTGGATCCATCATTTCCACATCATTAATACCGACCGGTGCCATCTCTACATCCTCTTGTTCTCCATACTCCATGATGATATCGTCCCAATTTCCTTCAATAGGAAGGTGGGCAGCCTTTGCGTCCAAGTCATCTTGAGCCTCAATTATTTCATGCTCAAGATCTGCTGCATCTAGCAAGGCTTGGTCACGTTCTTCTATAATTGCATCCATCTCTTCATTCTTTGCTTGAATTTGTTGGTTCAGTTCTGCAATTTCCTCATCCTTCGCTTGTTTTTTGACTTCAGAAAGTTGAAGTGCCGCATGAAACACATCCATACGCTGGCACAAGTTTGTGCATAAGGCGAAAGTGGATAAGCCATAATACTCTATTATGGGAAACATAGGATCATGGTGGCGATGGTTTGGATCTAAGATGAAATCCACACGCCTAATACACTCGAAGTCCATCACATCATTAATGGGCAGCAAGGTGACGGGTGTTCCAGCAACATCATACTTGTGGTCTTCACAGAATCGAGTAAGTGCCTGGAATGCTGCCATATTCTAGGTGGAAGGCAGATCTATCCCGATGACGCTAATGGTCCAAGATTCCCATGCGGGAATGACTGAGTAGTTGGTGGGAACTGCCACATGGATGACACATGAGGGGACTCCATGCTCCTGAAATTCCTTGCCAACATAGGTGGGAGGAATGGAATATCCGAATCTCTGGAGAACTCTCCCAAATAGGTGAACCATCCCTGTGAACTCCAGGCCGTCAGTGATCTCCCAACCTGGTGGCGGTTGATTGGTGTTTTCAGCCATCTACAAGGAAAGTACTTCGATTGAGTCAAAGAGTATGATCAAGCTGGAATTCTTATGAAAATCTGTTGCAACAATGGTAGCTGAAAGGGTACAACTACTACACATCATAAGTCAACATAGTCGTAAGTATATGAACTCGGAATATGTGACCATCAAGTTACAAAAGCATCTCACATAGTGATCCCCCAAAATACCACAACCTTGCGTAGACGACAAAAGCTACCTACCCAACTTGTCCTGCCTACATGACCTAGTCCGGTCTATCATGATCCCCTAAGTCCTGTCTCTGGCTGGTGCCTCGTAGTCCGCATCAAACTCCTCGTCCATGTCCTTGTCCGGGTCCTCCTCCTCCAATGCTGCCGGTGGCGCCAAGACCACCTCTAGCTGCTACTGTAGGCCCTGGTTCTCGTAAGCCAGGGTTTCTAGATCCTCTCCCATGAGCTCCATCTCATGCTGTGCAGCCGTCAACTGATGCTGTAGGTGCTCATTGTGGTTGGCATGCTGCTACATAATCACGCCACGTCTGTCAACCTCCTGCGCGAGGGTGTCGCGCTGTCCAGTGACCTCAGTAACGCGAGTCTCACTCGCCTCAAGAGCAGTGGTCAGCCGCTGAATCTCCCTCTATTGTGCATCAACCTGTGTCTGAAGATCATTCCTCTGCACCCAGGCCTGCTCAGCGTCAGCCTGTAGAATCCTGCTATGGCTGCTAGCCTCCTCATCCAAGTTGAGGAGGTACTCGGAGTAGTGCGACACACGGTGGTACCCCGCATGATACTCCAGGCAGTCATTGTGGACGATGCGCCTCACGCGCCTCTGCCAGACCGGGTTGGCCTGGTGCCAGATGAGAATCATCTCAAACGGAGTCCCAGAGAGCGCTGCTGTGTGGTGCCCGCAGAAGTGAGTGAGAGCCTTGTGGGCGACTCTCTCTAAGCCCTCATGGAGGCTCCCACAAATCGCCGTGCTCTCCATCCCGCCATGTCAAGGTTGCACGGGTGGGTGGGCACGCTGATATGCACCTCAGCAAGAGTCACTCCATGGTGACGGATTTCACGGCCCTTGTTGGAGGGCGGCTCGTCGTAGCCCAGCAAGTGTAGCAAATTCCACAAAACTGTAGGAAAGCCATGGTGGTGGAGATCGGTGGTGTAGCACCACCCGTCGTGCGAAAGCTCGTCAAAACCATGGTCACCCATCTGGAACAAAAACCCAATGGTGAGTACAGTGTTCCATGGGCAAAACGTATATCACTAACAACTGTCAGGGTGCTGATAATGATAGCAAAACTATATCACAACAATTTGATTGAGTCAAACATTCCCTACAGTAAAGATGCATTTCATTTAAAGTGCCATGAAATACAGAAACCAAGTTTTTAGTTCACATTTTCCAGCCTCAAGGGGCAATAATACGGCGATGGGTTTTAAAACGGATTCTGTCTTGACTGTACCACAGTCAAAAAAGTGGGTATTTTGAACAGAAAATATGGTCTTAAAAATTGGGGGTTGGAACCAGGTTATACCTCACTTTCATATCTTTCTAGATTGTATTTATATTCTCAAAAATTCCTAGTAAATCTGGACTTATGAATTTTGCAAGTTCAGGTTGGCAGATTCTGTTTCAGGGTAGCAGAGGCTGGGTGTTTTGGCTCTATTGGGCAGAGGGAAAACAACAAAATTATGGAACTTATTGGAGATGAAATAAACTTCAAGGGCTTTCCAGATTGGGTTTAAACTCTTGCAAATTCGAAGTACAACTTTAGTTATGAAATTTTTAAGTTCAGGGTCATGCTGAAAACAGTGAGTTGACAGATTGTACTTGTTCTCTGTTTATGTGGTTATTACTGTTATGATAGAATTTTAATTTAAATTCTAGGTGACAGGGGATGTTGGAACCTTTCTGAAAAGTATTTGTGTGCCTTATTTAGTTGAGTAAATTAATAGTTATGAATTTTTTAAGTTGGCAGCTAAAACAGGACAGATTCTTGTTAACCATGCAATTCAGGACTTTATACTTATCATGCTTAGAAAATTTTTTATTCAGAGGTTGGTGAGCAAGGAGAGAACCAAATTTTAGTTTAGTTATATTGGGATGCATGATGCAAAATTTTTGTTTTATGATTCTATCGTTCCTCATAACACAACGCATATTTTGCCGCTACTTAGTGGCACGAATATTTGGTGACGACCCGCACTCAACACGTAAGTCAATCTAAGTGTTATACTAACGGCGTTAGTGTACATGCAGAAGATCCATTGCAGAAACAATACATCAAGTTCAAAAGAAACTACAAAAATAAGCACAATTCTACTAGTAACAATCCATGGAAAGGATCGTCCCGTGATAAGTCATGAGCCAACAGTGTCTCGTATCTGCCTACGAGCACAGACACCGATATCACGCGTGTCGGTTAAGCACGCACGTACCTTCATTTGAAGAAGCCGTAGATGTGAGTAATATAAACAATCATAGTTTTTGAAAATACTATTTATTTGTTGTATTATCATGAACCACGGCTCTGATACCAGCTATGGCACCCCTTCCCAGAGGATCGAGGTCCCGACGGTGCTGATAACGCAGACACTTGATAATACAACATTTGTCCAAATTCAAGTTGAATATTACATCATTAAGGTTATCAGAGTGCAGCGGAATAGTACAAGTTCATGAATGTTTTGAAAACAATGGAAAGCCAATAACGTTCAAAATCTACGAGCTCGATGATACATCATAGTGATGATCCATGCCCGAAGAACCATCACTCTAGCAACACACAACATCACTGCGGTGGCGAGTCGGACTCCCAGTGGGCAGTCCAACCCTCAGGGACTTGCATGTCCCAAGGCATCGCATCTACGCAATAATTGTTTTAGCTTGCAATTGACTGATACACAGATGGCAGAGATAGCATTCAATGGCTTGGTTGCACCTCTAAGGGAAAAGTTTCCCTCGACCGATCTTGAAAGCTTGTCCCAGTTAGTGCAGAAAGTGTCTATTCAGGAGAACCTGACTCGGGGGGTACGTTCAAGGCCGATTCAAGTCAACTACAACGATTATTAGTCTGAGTCTGAAGAGGATGCTGAAGAAGTTAATACGGCTAAGTGGACTAGAAACAAGAATTGTTGTCGTGCCCATGGGTGAAACAGAATGAGCCAGAGTAAAAGTATGATTTTGATATCACCAGAATTGTTGTTAGGGCTTTGAGTCCATAGGAAAAATCGGACTATCAAGGGGGTCTAGGTCATTCTCTTAGGTCATGTCTAGTCAGTGATGTGCAAGGTTGCTCGGTGAAATCACATGCACTAGATGATAGTGAAGCCAAGGAGCTGTTCGGAGAAGCCAGGAAACAAAGTCAAGCGAGGACGACAAGTTTTAGCTTCTGGACATAGAGACCGGACAGAGGGGTCAGTGTAGACCGGACTGTATGGTCACTATGTGGAGTTGTCTGGGACTTCCAGTGAGGAGCGAGGAATCTGTCTATGTGAGGGACCATAGAGACCGGATGGTTCGGTCTATATGGGTGAAGCACGGGGCAGAGAGGAAGCTAGTGTTCTGGAGTCTGACGACAATGTCGAACGTGTGAGACTTGTCCGACAGTTGTACAGATCGGACGGTCCGGTCTACTGACCAGAAGGTCTGGTTAGTACAAGGGAATTGCCTATGCACAGAGGAGCCAATGGCAAGGAGAGCTGTTACAGGAGTGACCGAATGGTCTGGTCAGGCAGAGACCAGACAGTCCGGTCATTGCACCCAGAAAGGTGATTTCATGGAGCAACGACTAGTTTAAGATTGGGAGCCTATATAACTTCGTTGCTGGGGTCTTGGAGACCTCTCTTGGCCAGTGGAATACCTGAGAGCATTTGGTAAGGTCCAAGAGGAAAAGAGGAGAGAACTAGGAGGAGATATTGCATATCTTGAGAGTGCTAGTGTGTGGCGCCCCTTCCCGGAGGATCGAGGTCCCGACGGTGCTGATAGCGCAGACACTTGATAATACAACATTGGTCTAAATTTTAGTTGACTATTACATTAATACGATGATTCAGAGTGCAGCGGAATTAATACAAGTTCATAAATGTTTTGAAGCAGCGGAAGCAAATACGTAAAGGAACTACGCTCGATGGTACAGCCTGGTGGTGATCCATGCCCGAAGGACCATCACCCTAGGAACAAGCAACATCACTGCGGCGGCGAGTCGGACTCCCAGTGGGCGGTCCAACCCTCAGGGACTTGCATGTCCCAGGGCATCACATCTACAGGCAATTCTATTTCTTCATTACCTGAAAAACATAATGGCACAAAGCCTGAGTACTAATTACTCAGCAAGACTTACCCGTCGGACACCTACACATGCAAAGGCTCTAATAGGTGGCTTGTTTAAACGGACTCGCACTAAGCAACCTATTTTTCTATCAAATTTTAATTGTCAATTTAAATGGGTTGAGCCAAAGTGTAACTTTAGTTGCAACAGGGATAATAAAACAATATATAAAATTAATACGACATAAGAGCAATGATAATAATAATGATTGTCAACATCATTAAGCAACATTATCCATTCCATAATATTAGGTGCAACTACGCGATTGACGCGGTGACCAAGTGGTACTCATTTTGTGAGGGACAGCAATTGCAATCGATTTACACCAGCTGGGAAAACCCGAGATGCACGACACATACGCACCAATTAAGGTCGTATATGGCAACCTTTCGCAAGAAAAGCACCTACACCTCAGCCCGGGTGTGGTGACGTTGAGTGGGCATGCCATTCTGCCAACAGTACTTCATGGTCTGAACCGCCCACTCCAGCAACAGGAGGGTCAATGAACAACGCACCTTAACCGTCCTCCATGCAAGTGACCTCTAATGCTACATCGGTTTACTAGTGCCCATAAGCTAGCATGCATTCGATACTGTTCAATACTTGATCAGGGGGCCGACCACGGACGGGTCCTAGGTTCGACAAGGCAGGGCTACCACAGTCAACACCCATGTGTTGCTGCAAACCTACACATGCATTATCCCTGCCCGGTCATAACATATAATAAACTTCGTTTAATAATTCCCGTTCCAGTGATCAAGTCCATTCCTTAGTGATAATAATACTTTCTTAACGAGACTAGCAATTACTAAGCATAGCATAACAGTACCGATTCTACCAAGTTCTAAGACTATAGCATAGGTCATTTGGATATCATGCAAGGTGGGTTTCAATCAACTCCTATGACTTAATGCAACATTAATTATAGACACAAGTAAAATAAACTAGCAAAATTTTGTAAAAAGGCGAATGTAAACTGGGGCTTGCCTGGATTGATGTTAGTGCTAGCAACTACCACTTCTTACTCTTGAGGGTCAATGTGCTTCTGGAAGTCTTCCTCTTGCTCCTGGTTGTCGTTACCTATATGACGGAATTGAATTAACGGCATTATCGGAATACCATTGAATACAATGACATGATGCATGCAAGCACATAGTGTTTTAATGTCACTTAAAATTATTATTGTGTTCTCGAAGCCATATGCTTCCGAGAAGTTGGGTTGTTAATTAAGATTTTAGGTATATATATTCTTTATGCAATTAAGCAAGATAAATAAGTGATATGCATAATTAAATTAATTAGTAAAATAAGTTTATGTTTCTGGACATGTGTGATTTACTGTGAATAGAGGCTTGTATGTGTGATTTTTATGCCAAGTGGCATGGGCAAATTATTTACAGAACAGTTACTAGGATTAATTTAAGCAAAAGTGCTAAATAAATTCCAGAGCCTAAAATAATTGATATTTTTCAAAACCAAAATTTGTGGTGGTAGTTCTTCATGTGTTTACTATGCATGCCAAAAATCAGGATTTAATTTTATACCTAGAATTTCTAGTGAATTATTTGGTGTTTGGACAATTAAATGAATCAATAAAAATTCATGTACAGAGACAACTATTTATTATTTTACTACAATAGAGCACTACAAGATGAGTCTACCAAATTTATTTGGGCTTTATTGGATTTATATTTGATTTACTATGGTTGTTTTGAAGATTTAAGCGTTTCCTGGGATTTTTCTAGTTAAAGGAGGGCCACGTGAGCGACACATCGGCTCCACGTAGGCGATACGTCGGATGGCAGTGCAGCTGCTAGTAGGCGCCAGTCAGCACCGCCGGAGACAGGGCAGCTCGCCGAAGAGCTCGCCGCTGGTGGCTGCGCGCGCGGGGAGCTTGCCGCGGTTGCGGAAAAATGCAGCGTACATCATGGCAAAGGGAAGGGAGGGGTTCGCGTGGACGGTGGCTCACCGAGGGTGGTCAGCGACGAGAGGCGGCGGAGCGGAGGCCTTCGGCTGCATCACGGGAATGGCAGGGAGCACCAAATCCATCGCGATCAAGCCCTAGAGCTTCACGGGGGTAAGGCTATCATCGGCATCGAGTCGGTGTTGGACGAGGAGGGTCGGAGGCGGGAGCTCATCGTGGAGGCGACTCGGGTTCGATGGTGGCAACAGGGAAAATGAAAGTGCCTAGAGGGGGGGGGGGGTGAATAGGCAATTATCCCTAACAATCACTTAATAATAAAAGTCAAATGCGTAGGGTCGGACTTGTTCGACGATAGTGAGGAAAGTCTGATGGACTTATCCGATGGCACGAGTTAAAAAAGTAGATCACCCGATTAAAACTTTAAACTAGTGCAAGGCAAGCTAGGATCTAGTAATTATAAGCTAGAAGAAGTTGTAGAAATAAGAGGAACAACTAGCAAGCAACCTACACAAGCTAATTTAAGAGAAATGAGGCAAACCCTAACTAGCGAGTTATGAGAAAGAGCAAGTAAATAACAAGTATGTAAAAGGAGACAAGGGGAGACATAAGATTTGTTCACCGAAGTTCAGCTCTACAAAGAAGCCTACGTCTCCATTGAGGGATCCACAAAGGACCGGGTTTCTTTCAACCCTAACCTCTCCAGGTGACCACAAAGATCAAATTTGGCTTTCCACTAGCAAACTCCACGAAGGAGGGGTCAATACAAACTTTCCAAGGCATCACCACACAAGTTAGGAGCTCTACGGGTACCTCTAATCGTCTAGGGGATGAATCCCCAAGAGTAACAAACACAAACATGGTCGGCGGTGAGGATGAACCAAGAGCTTGAGAGAATGGAAGCTTGAATTCGATGGAGCTCTTGAATCTTCTCTCAATCCCTTCACAAATCAAGATTGGAAGTAAGGGAGGAGAGATTTGGAGAGCAAAGTGAGCTTTAGAGTGTTTTTGAGTGGAATGAGTGACCAACCAGCCAAGGGACGAAGTGGGGTTCTATTTATTGCTCAAGAAGAAAAAGAGCCGTTTGGATGGGTATTTCTCAGATCTCCATCAGACAAGTCCGATGGTCATCGGACATGTCCAATAGAACAAGTTGGCGCAGGTTCTAGAGTCTGAGGGACTTGCTCGATGCCTCGGACAAGTTGACCATCGGGCAAGTCCGATGGTCATCGGACAAGTCCGATGGCTAGGGTTTGACACAGGTACTGGAGTCCGACAGTGAAGTCCGATGGGTCGGACTTGCTGGTACCGTCGGACAAGTCTGATGACACAGAGTGGCAAAGGTTCTGGATTCCGATGGACATGTCCGATGGATCGGACAAGTCTAATGATTTTGGCCTGGAAATGTGTTTTGGCTACGGAATTTTTGGATTTTGCTCTTAGTTCATCATTGCTTCACACTTTTGTGTCCCTCTTAATAGTACGGCTTTTCCTATACTCAAAAATAAAGTAAAAACTCCATGAGCTTCATATTTGAGCTTATTTTTTAGTATCATCTTGAAATTTCTTAGCCACTTTGTTTTCTCCTTTTCTTTGAGTATTTGAGCTTCTATGCATTTTGTCATCAATAATTGAACCATCTTCTACACACATGCTCATTGAAACATTAGTCCATTCTTAATTGTATTGGCGCCAGTCACCAAAATAAAATTAGGGGCCTAGGTGCATCTTCAATCTCCCCCTTTTTGGTGATTAATGACAATACAACTAATTTTTCATAAAGAGATGTAGAAACGGAACAATTTGTGAGGAGCTCCCCCTAAATGTGTGCATAAATAAAAGATTGGAGATAGAATAAAAAATGCACATATTTGGAGAAAACAAATGAGAGCTCCCCCTAACACTATGCATACATGATGATTTGCAATAGTTAAGCATATGAATATAAGACATTGCATATGACAAGTATTATCACACAAATGCATCTAGTAGGAGGAGATAAAACAATACATCATCACAAAGAGGCATGCTCAAAGGACACAAATAAAGAGATATAAGTACCACAAGCAAATAGTCTTACAAAACACAAATGACACAAATAATTAGTTTTACAAACCAAGCCAAAAAGAACCAAATTGTCCAACTTCATCACACTCACAACTCACAAACTAAGCAAATGAATAAAATGATAGATTACACTTCTCCCCCTTTGGCATCAAGACACCAAAAAGGAGAAAAATGCGGGTGGATGGTGATGAGATCTCTACTCCTCAGAGTCTTCATAGTCTTCATCATCCTCATCGCCTTCTTCTTCTTCTTCTTCCTCATCTTGAGCGGGAGCTTTTCCCTTGCGCTGGTGAAGATCATAGACGGCAGGATCTTCTTCTTGCTCTTCGACTTCCTTTTCTTCCTCATCAAAGCGGACATGTTGCCCACTAGAGCCAGCTCTTGTGTGAAACTAAGAAGGTGGAGGATAGTACCCAAAATAGTTCAACTCCTTTGTAGAGAAGTTGGGAGTGGGGTCCTGAAAAGCAGGTGGGTAGGAATCTTCTGCCGGAGGTGATGGAGGAGGAGGAACTTCACATTGCATCTTCTCCATGATGATCTTCTAGTTCCTCTCAATCACATCCATCCTTTGGTTAATGCTCCTGCACATGCCAAAGAGGGATTTGAATATCTTCATAATCCCACTCCTCTTGCCACGAGAAGGTGGAGCAGCACGAGAAGAACCGGTGGCCCTAGAAGAAGCTCTAGGAACCTGAGGAAACGGAGCAGAGCACGATGGCGGAGCTGCACCAAAGAACTGACCAGAGGAGGTGTTAGGAGTCCAATTAGAAGGAATCTGAGGTTTGAGACTCAGATGCTTCATGTCCTTTTTGAAAGTCAAGCCTGAGACCTTCTCGATCATATACATGATGTGTGGGGCATATCCACAGCCACGCTTGGAAGAGATGGAGATGTCCCATATCTTCTGATAGACATAGTCAAAGACATCAAATTTCTGATCCCCATGAACCCAGTGCAAGATGTCCCTTTGATAAGCAGGAATACTGTCAGAGTTGCCACTCCTTAGAGCCAGAGTGCTCCTGCAGATCCTGAACAGAACAGAGAAAAAGGGTAGCAAGCTATTTGAGTTGGCAGGTACACTATTCTCCGGATCCATGTACATATGCCTCATGTCCTCATCGCTCATGTAGCTTCCCGAGTGAATCTTGTGCTTTGCCTTGCATGAGCTTTTGAGTCCTATCATAGTAGCAAACTGATTCAAGGTGCAGCTGTATTTAGTGCCATTTGTCATCCAAACCATAGACTTGTCATCCTCAAAGTACACGGTGGAAAAGAACTGAGAAATGATTTCCTTGTTCCATGAGTAGTTAAGAGTCAAGAAGGTCTTAAGACCATGATGCTCAAAAGCAGCTAGAACTTGGTTGAATAGAGGATGCTTCTTGGACTTCATATAGTCCCAATCTAGCCACTTGCTCTCAACAACAGGGTTCTTCATGCGGAGGTAGGTGGAGCGGTACCAATCCGCATGGAAATGAGCATGAAAGCGAGAATCAACAACTTCCTTATCACGAGCATAATTACCACAGACTTCGCAAGTCATGCAAGAGTCTAGGGATTGGGTCGTCTGAGGCGTGTCCATTTTCTTCAAAAGTTGATCCATCTTGATTGCTAACATGTCAATATCATCGACTTGGTGGACTCCCCTTATCTCGGGTTGTGGCTGGCTCTGCCTCTCATAATGGCCACTATAGTTGGCAACCATCTTTTCTATGAGAGTTTGGGCTTCTTTGACCTTCAGAGAGAAAAAGGAACCTCTAGCGGCTGCATCAAGGTGCTCATGGGCAGGACGGTTGAGCCTATGATAAAATCTTTATATTAGCAACCAGTCTTGCATTCCATAATGTGGCCACGCCAAAGTGTACTCTTGGAATCAATCCCATGCCTCAGCTATGCTTTCAACGGTCAGCTGTTGGAAACTTGAAATTTTGTTCCGCGGGTCATTGGTTTTGCCTAGCGGGAAGAACCTAGCAAGGAAGGCGTTGGAGAACTTGTCCCATATGGTAAGCTTCTTGATTGTTGTAGAACCACTGCTTGGCCTTCCCCAAGAGTAAGAACGGGAAAAGGCGAAGGCGAATGGCTTCAGGGGTTACATCGCTCATGGTGAAAGTGTTGCACACCGCCAAACACTGTTGGAGGTGGGCATTTGTGTCCTCCGATGCCTTGCTACAGAATGGACCGGCCAAAACCATGTTGATTAAGGCCGATTTTAGCTCATAGCCTCCGTTCCCCATGCTCGGCTTTGGACCAGTGCGGATGTTATCTGCAGATAGGGCGGAGTAGTCACAGATCGTCTTTTCATCCATGGTTGGTTGAGTGGATGTGAACGGATCTTGCTGCTGAGCTCGTGTGATCGGAGGTTGTTCAAGAGGAAGTACAGGCTGAGGAGGGGTGAGTCGTTGACGCACTCTCCTCAACAAAGCCTCCGGTCATTGTGGTAGTTGTCTGGTAGGTTGAAACCAGTCATAAAGTGTCATGTTTACACCACAAACAAACAGAACAAGGGTAAGCCCACAATGGAAAGCGGTAACTTCTTGATAGAAATATCAATGTTAAAATTCTGATATCTTAGCCTATTGCTTCCTCGGCAACGGTGCCAGAAATGCTTGTTGGTATTTCTTAACGTCGCATCAAGAATATCACTATCCCTGGTATGATGTCAGAAATATTATGGGCATTTGTTATGCTTTAAGAATAATATGAATTAATCCACAAGCACACAGAATACCATTGTAGCATTTCACCCAGGAGTATTCCAAGGTATCGTATTTATTTTTCTTAGAGAAGCTAGGTGTAAGATTATCTTGTTTAATAAAGATATAACTATAATAATTATACCAACTGACCAAAGACAGGGGTAAGGATGTTTAATGATAAAAGTGCGAGAAGTAACACAGGAGAAATCCACACTAAGATAAATAAAGAGATCGGTTAAGCTACCCGGGAGGATAGCGAGTCTAAGTCTAAGGTTCCTAAAATTATATCTTCCAAATATATCTAAGTCAAGCGTCAAATCCTAGTTACTCGGGTTGAGCACTTATACCAATTTCTTGGTACAGCCTCGAGTCTATCACCTGTTAGCTCACTTCGGGGAATGAAAACAATCCACTAATATGGATCGGTAACTAACCTCCTATTGCTAGACAACCCTGCTTGAGACTTCCCGAGCGTGGTGGATTACTACAGGGACGGACAGGGCTGTCACCACTTGCCGCCTACGACATAGCCTGTGGGGACGCATGCAAATCCAGCTAGCGTTAACTTAGGCACTGCGCCTACGCCTTCACTAGATATTCTTTCGTTGGCCTAGCAGAACAATAGCTGGGAAATAATCAAGTCTAAGTCCCAGAAAGAACTAAAGTTAATCAAATCCTAGCCGGGAAATTTGTGAACTACTTAACAAAGTTTCTTCCCGATAATTGTATCTTGAGGAAATGACTAAGTTAAAATAAATACTTGACAAAATATAAAAGGAAAGATATTTATATTGATAAAGGATAAGTCTTACAGAAAGAGAAAAGATACATGAGAGATCAAACCAAGACTCCAAGACAATTCTGGAATCCCGAGCGATGCTCTCCACTAGACTCTAACTCCCGATTAACTAACCTACTCTAGTGGGAAATTGACTCCTTGATGTGTTGCTTCATTCATGTTCTTTTTCTGCCGAATTCCCCTTCTATTTATAGGTGGTAATGGGCAGGGGGTACTTGTAGGTGCAGAGGAGTGGGTAGGCAAAAGTCGGTCCACCGGGCGGGCAAGGCCGAGCAGCCACTTATGCCGAACGGCTGGGCATGCCGGCCGACATGCACCACTGGGCGACGAACAAGGCCGGGTGACACTTGGATCATTTCGGTTTCCCGACCGACCTTCTCCCAATGGCTTGGCTTGTGTCTCGAAGGCGGTTGTTGGGTCGGTTTCCACCGACTCTTCATTTGGCGGGCGGTAGGCCTCATGAGCTGGCAACCCTGGGTGGCTAACCCAGGCCGGGCGATGGCCTTAGTCGGGTGCCGACCCCTTCCGGGTCGCCTCTTGACTTCTCCCGGTTAGGTCACATGTTGGCCTTTTTTCCTTAGCCATATTTCATCACTTTGGTCTAGGAGGAGAAAATGACATCATGGTGGAGTGCTTTGCAGAGGCGGCCGGGTCGGATGATCCGCCGAGTGGCTAATTTCAGCTTTAAACGACTCTGTCAGCCAGGTCCTGATTTCAACCGTAGATGACCCTGTCAGCTGGGTCCTGATTTCAGCTGTAAACGACCCTGTCGGCCGATGAAAAATGGCTATTTCACAGTCGTGATCGGCCGATGAGGTGTTTCTTCAATGTTTTTGCATATTTTGGCCCTTTGGTACATGCAAACACATATTTCACCAAAACTCATGGAACTTCATTAGTTTAAACAAATATTTGTTGAACTTTGGTCTTTTCTTTGCATTTCACGACTGGTTGGTGGCTGATATTGGGTTTTATGGGCCACCAACAGTGGCAGTGGGGATGCAACCATCTCTTCACTCCGGGAGTGATTGTGGGCTCGTGTGCGAGAACTTCATATTAGTGGCGGGAGGGACCTGTACTCTGGCGGGAGTGGTCCAACGAGGAGTAGGGGAAGGCGCCATCCTTCCGAGACCTCAGAAAAAATCATGAGCCATCTCTTACTCTACTCCTTACTATGATGCTTTACTTTCCGCATTTACATATGTGCTATTCATGCTTGTATGCTTACCTTGCTCTAGTTGACTACTTTGTAGACTTGCATGAATAGGCTTTTTCACTTGCTAGTACTGCTTAAGCTTCATACTTGATTACTAGCATGTATAGAAGTTGCTTTGGCTTAATTGATCACCGTAGTATGTAGTGTGCTATTTATGCTTGTGTGCTTTTCCATGTGCTTGTTGTTCTAGTAGCCTTGCATGATGAAAGGACCAAGTGACCGAGAGGGGGGGGGGGGGGAATCGGGAACTTGCTATATGTACCAAATCCGCCAATTTCCGAAACCGACCACTCAAACAACTCCTATAACATTTCTAGTGGTGATCACTCTAGAAAGATAATGAACCTATGAAAGGAACAACAACCTAAGCATACTAGTGGATAACACAAAGCAATAAAATTCCTATGCAAGCTAGTAAGAAAGCAACACAAAAGCACACAACAAGCTAGCTAAGGAGTCAACCAATGCAATGCTACAAGATAAGGAACTAGAGCACACAAGCATGAGTAGCACAACACATAGAAAAGGGAGTAACCAAGCCAACACAACTCCTACACATGCTAGTGGTCAAATGCAGAAGCTAAAGCACAACTAGCAAGCAAGAAGCCTATTCATGCAGTTCTACAAGATACTGAACAAGAGCAAGATAAGCACACAAGCATGAATAGCATGATATGTAAATGTGAAAAGTAATGCATCAAAGTAAGGAGTAGAGCAAGAGATGGCTCATGGTTTTTGGTGCCTTCCCCTACTCCTTGTTGGACCACTCCCACCGGAGTCCCGGTCCCTCCTGCCACCAATGTGGAGTTCTCGCCCACGAGCCCGCAATCACTCCTGAAGTGAAGACACGGTGCACGTCACCGCAGCCACCAAGGCACAAGCTCACCTCCCTCAAGAACTTGTCGGACTCCCCGAGCCGACACGGGCACTCACTATTGATGCCCCTTTCACCAGCGAGCTTAAACCGTGTACAAACATGTGACGGCCTTCACAACTGGTCATGATAGGCTGGATCACCGACACCTAACCGGTCTAAGTCTCATGATAGACCAAGAGTAACAACCTAGATCACAGCCTCAAGGACACCTAGCCTTAGATTGCATCAATGCTCAAGTTAATCTCACTGGCACTCTCAAGATATGTAATATCTCCTCCTAGTGCTCTTCTCTTTTCCTCTTGGCTCTCACCAAATGCTCCAAGCAGTTCCACCAACATAGAGAGGTCTCCAAGACCGTAGCAATGAAGTTATATAGGCTTGCAACCTCCAACTAGCCATTGCTCCATGAAATTAGATTTTTGGGCCTATTGACCGTACTGTCCGATCACTGCCGGACCGGACCATCCAGTCAGTGCAATCCTCAGCTCCAATGGCTCTGCCCGCTGCTGACTCTTCTACTGACCGAACTTTATGGTTAGGTGACCGGACCATCTGGTCCATTTCTCTCTCCAATCTAGAAATATTTCAGCACACTGCTTCCTCACTTCCCAAGTCTTAGGCCAATGACCGGACCGTCCGATCTCTATGTCTTCAAGACTTGGTAGTTTCCTCACTGCTCACTGTAGGCTCCGGACAAAACCTCCTAGTGATCATACAGTCCTGTCATCTCTGACCCCTATGTCCAGTCACTTCATCGAGAAGCTAAAACTCCTCTTCCTCGCTTGACTTTGTTTCCTAGCTTCTCCGAACAGTTCCTTGGCTTCTCCGAATAGCTCCTTTGCTTCTCCACTCACCTAGCGTCTGTGGTTTCACTGAACATCCATGCACATCAGTGACTAGACATGACCTAGACCCCCTTGATAGTCCAGTTTTTCCTATGGACTCAAAGCCCTGACAACTAGACAAGTGTTCCCAACACTTGCTCCATAGCTTGTCTTTAGCTTTGATCCACCTCCATCAACCCTTGGACTTGCTCAAGCTCATCAAGACTCCATGCTTGTGGTCTTGTCATCCATTGCCAAGGCCACCGTCTATAGTCATCATAGAGTAGAAAAGGTTTCCTACAGGAACAACACTCGTGTAGGAATTAGTCACATTTCATGTTTGTCATTTATCACCAAAACATCATACCTTAGGGTGGCCTCAATGGTCATGATCCTTACAATATCCCCCTTTTTGTTGATGGATGACAACCACTACTTATGATGATCCAAAATGGACGAGCAATAAGAAACCAAAGGAAAAGAGTGGATTGAAAAGATTACCTTGGTCCTTACCTTGGAAGTAGTCTCCCCCTTGAAATGTGCTAGGAGTGGAGGGGAACTACCCAAATATGTAGCGCACTCGATGTTGAGTTTGAGTTGAATTTTGCATCTGTCACAGTATCATGGTAGATGTTCTTGTTGAAGTAGACATGCACCATGGACATAGATGTTCATGTTGGTGTAGATGTACATCATTGTCGTAGACATGCACCATTGCTATTCTTCTCCTTGTTGGTGTAGATTTCAACCTGACATGATCGTTATGTGTGCTATAAGTGAACATGCACCATTTCCTTGATCATCTCCATTTGGTCTTCATGTTCTCCTCCTTGTCACCTCATATCTTCCTTGTATCTATCATGTTCTCCTCTTTCTTCTTCTCTTCTATGCGTTCCTCGATTTTGACATGGCTTTTGGATTTTCATGTTCTTCTCCCCCTTTGTCATCTATGACAAAAAAACCACACCAAAACATAACGTATCAAGGAAGCAAAGGATAATTGGCAAGATTTAGGATAACTCCCCCTTTCAAGGTGCTCCTTCTTGGTCACAATGGTGTTCCATTGTAGCTCCCCTTCTACACACATGACTCAACAAAATATTTTCTCACACATGCAAGGGTTAGTCATTTGTGAGGTGGGAATATATGAGACACTTGTCGTTAAGCTACGCGAGTAGATTTATCCTCGGAGCTCGGTTGAACAAGGCTCAGTGGACATGATGCACAATTACTATTTGATCATCTAGAGAGTCATTTACTCACATTTTAAATGAGCAACTCCCGCTAGACACATGCTTGGGAGCATGTATGGTATCACAATGCAAGGATGCATGAATGCAAAGAATGCAAATGCAACAAGTGTATAATACATGATGTGATGCTAAGAGAGAGAACAACTACAAACCAAAGTGTCAATGATGAGTTGTTCCCTTCTTGAGCTTGCTCACAATAGACCATTCTTCAAAGCCTTGGGCACACCATGAACCACCTTCGCCAGCTTAACCCATGTCCATTGCTATCTCAAGGAGGTCCATAGTCAACCTACAAAAGAATAGAAACAAGCACAAAACAAAGACACAAACAACAAAACAAACAAACACTATTGATATTTATAGAGGACAAGCTCTGGGTTACTTATCTGAAGTTGGAGAGGTCGAGAACATTGAGTTATCCCTTTAGCTTGTTGTAGGTCTTCTCTTCGAGTGGCTTGGTGAAGATATCTGCCAATTGATCATGAGTTCGCACTTATGAAGATACCAGCTCGATGTCCTTCTTCTCAACATGAGCCCTTATGAAGTGATGTCTCACTTCAATGTCCTTTGCATGACCATGATCTCTAGTTTTGTGGGCCATCTTGATTGCTGCCTCAATATCACAATATAGTGGCATTGAGTGTAGTTAAGGCCATAATCCGATAGCGTTTGTCTCATATAGAGAAGTTGGGTGCAACACGCCCCCGCCGCCATGTACTCTGCTTCGGCTATAGATAGGGCCACCGAGTTTTGCTTCTTTGAGCTCCAAGATACTAGAGATCTTTCAATAAATTGGCAACCTACCGATGTACTCAATCTATTCATTTTGCATCCCGTGAACTCCGAATCTGAATACCCAAGTAACTCACAGCTTGTTCCTCTAGGATACCATAAGCCCATGGTAGGTGTGTACTTGAGGTATCTCAATATCCTCTTCATCTCCTTCGAGTGTGACTCTTTTCTATTTGCTTGATAGCATGCACACAAGCACACACTAAACATGATGTCCAGTCTCGAAGCGGTGAGATAGAGCAAAGAATCAATCATAGATCTATAAAGCTTGGGGTTCACCGGTTTCCCTTTCACATTATCATCCAAAGATTTGCTTGTAGCCATAGGTGTGTGCAAGGGCTTGCAATCATCTATGTTGAATCTCCTGAGAAGGTCCTTGGCGTACTTCTCTTGGTAGATAAAGTTCCATTCTTTCAATTGCTTCACTTGAAAACCAAGGAACGCATGCAACTCTCCAATCATTGACATTTGAAATTCCCTTGCCATCATTTCTCGGAACTCCTCATTGAACTTCACATTGGTTGACCCATAGATGATATCATCCATATAGATTTGGCACACAAAGAGGTCCTTCCCAACATATCTTGTGAACAAGGTGCTATCAATGCTTCCAATCATGAAACTATTCTTGAGAAGGAAGTTCCTCAAGTGCTCATACCATGCCCTTGGTGCTTGCTTGAGTCCATAGAGAGCTTTCTTTAATTTGTACACATATCATGGATGTTTAGGGTCCTCAAACCCCGGAGGTTGTTCCACATAGACATTCTCATTGATCTCTCCATTCAAGAAGGCACTTTTGACATCCATTTGATAGAGCTTGAAGCCATTGTGTGATGCATAGGCATGTAAGATCCGAATATCTTCAAGACAGGCCATGGGAGCAAAGGTTTCTTCAAAGTCAATGCCCTCCACTTGAGAATATCCCTTAGCCACTAAACGTGCCTTGTTCTTGAAAATTGCCCCTTTCTTATCTTGCTTGTTCTTGAAGACCCACTTGGTGCCAACCATATTATGATTCTTGGGCCTCTCAACCAGTTTCCATACTTTTCACCTCTTGAAGTTGTTCAACTCTTCTTGCATAGCCATTTCCCATTTGTGATCATCCATAGCTTCATCAATTGTTGTAGGCTCAATCATGGAGATGAAAGAGAAGATCTCAATTGCAACATTCGCCTCCTCATCATTTCCTTCACTCACATAGTTGGGCTTGTATTGATTTCTCCTTGTCCTAACACCTTGAGATGGACTCCACTACAAGGTTTCAGGGCTAATGCCATGACATTCATCGCAACAATGTAATTTTTGTTGCAATAAGCATGGGTAATTGCTACAAAAGGTCATTTTGGTTGAGATAGATTGGATATATCGCCACGCTGGCATGTGCGTTGTAATAAGGGTGACTTTTTACAATGCTTTCTTGTGATTGTTGCGATAAGGTCATTTTGCAACAGAAGAATAAGGTGTTGCAATAAGATATAGCAATGAAATTGTTAGTCGTTGCAACAATGCATAGATATAGCAATGAAAGTTGTGTGGTTGCGACGGGGTCTTACATATTGCAACTAAATTGTTAGTCTTTGCAACATTGCATCGATACAGCAATGAAAAGTTGTTTGGTTGCGATGGGGTCTTACATATTGCAACTAAATTGTTAGTCATTGCAACAATGCATCGATATAGCAACGAACATTTGTCTGGTTGTGTTTGGTCTTATATATTGCAACACAAATGTTTGTCATTACATCTATACATAGATATAGCAATGATGGAGGGAGTTGCATTATCATGGTATCGCAACGAAAATTAAACTAAAGTCACCCAATAGGGTATTCGATCTCTCTGAACACATATTAAGTTAAAGTCAAGGGACAACGTGATCACTCGTCCTACTTTGCTCATAATAATTGAGAACATCATTAAAACAACAGAAAACATGAAACATTCATAAGTTAAAATACAATATGAATGCATAATCATTACTTACAAGCAAGTGTTCATTCCACAGTGATCCTCCCAAACAAACTTAAACTAAACATCAAAGACTAATAACAATAGAGGGGGGGGGGTGTGGCTACTTGAAAGATGGGTAGGGGCGGATAAACAGAGGGGCTTGTAGTTGCAGAGCTTGTTCGGAATAACAACGATGCCAGGTGAAATTGATCATGTCATAGTGCCTGACATGACCGTGACGATCACCAGTAGGGATCTTCACCATTTCTCCATACATATGGTCCAAAACATACAGATATGGTGGAGCCACTTTCTTATTATCTTTTTCTGGTACAACAAACCAAAATGGATAACTTGCTCCCAGAAAAAGAGAGCGTTCACCCCATAAACCTCTCAACTCCATCCATCCACCATCTTCTCTTCTCTCATAAAATGCGACGCCATCCACTATACTGCACACTGACTGGTGGCTCCGTCGTTGCCTATCGGTTGGTGGTCCCTAACAAAATTCTCCCCATAGCTGGATGACCATAGGCCAGTTACGATCTGCTGCACAAGAAACATTGTGGCCTCGTGGTCACATCTGGAGTACACTAGACGAGCATAAGGGGGACCCTTGACCCATTTAGGAGATTCAGTAATAATTGGCTTCATGGAACCATATTTGACTGATTGCCACCACATACCGCTCTTCCCAGTAAGCAGTATCCACAAATCTTTGGGCAAGTCGGTCTATATTTGGTAATGTCTTCCAGGTGCCATCAGTCTTCTCATGGTACATGATGTTTCCTGAAGAGAACAGAAGGATCACAAAGGGACCACCATCTTGCCTGGGTGTCTTATAGAGGACTGCGCACTCGATGAACAAAGGTCCATGACCACCAGCGTCATCATTCTTCATGAAATCAGACAACAACTCCTCATTTCTATCGTTGTTTGACGACAACGGTGGTAGTGGGATGCTCTTGCCAGTGATTGGGTTGACTAGGCTCAAGGAGAACTCCTTATCAATAGTGACAAGTCAGTCATCCTTCGCAGCCAACCAACTACGTCCCTTCAGCACCTCAAGAACTGACTGTGATGATGAGGTCGTCGTCGTCCCTTGCCCGATAATATGCAGCCCAAAAGATTCCAAAAGAACATCAGGCTCTTCTATCTGGCCTTCTAGAGTGGATGCCGACATCAGTAGCATAGGGACACCAGGTATCAAGCCATGCTGCTTCATCACCTGCTTGCGTTCTTCCTTTCCAGCAGTCATCAGCCTAATGGTTGCAATCCCGTCCACCAATCCGACAATACTATCCGATAGAGCAAGAGGCAACGAACGCCACTGGCTAACCCTAGAAATTAAAATGGCACATATCATCATTCAAGACAAGCCGGTAACATTGTAACACAAAAACTAAAGCAGGTTGAAATTTACGCTAGGCCTTGTTTGGGTGTTGTTGTTTTCCAAAACCAAATTAAGTATTAAGAAACCATAGTTTTAAAAGCAGCCAGCGACAAGCAAAACCATGGTTTAGAAAAAAGAGGTGGGGAGTAGAGTTTTTTAAACTCCAAAATACCTGCACTTTTAGCAATACCATGGTTTCTAAAATTGCAAAACTTGTCACATCCAAAGACCTCCCTACCTCCCAAAAGTAAAGTATTTTGCTAAACCGTAGTATTCTTTCAAAACTCCAAAAACACTTTATATCCAAACAGGGCCTAAAGCATATTCCTATCAATCTATATTAAGCCTTAACATCAAACAGGCAGCCCACAAATTAATCAGCCTAAGCCCATAAGCCTCAACATCAAACAGGCAGCCTACAAATTAACCATCCCAAGCCCATGCAAAAAAGCAGCCCACAAAAAAAATAAAACAATGCGCCACCCTATCGATCATCTTCCTCACAAATAACAAGAATATGCATGTATTCCTAAAAGGCTGAAACTATGGATGATAGAAACATGAAATTAAAAGGACAAATAGAATTTAAATTATATTAATGTACTACAACTGAGGGCCTATAATTTTTCTTTTAGCATAGGGCCTCCAAAATCTACGGCACGGGCCTTGGCATGAATTCCACCCTGGTTGAGAGGGCAGAAATCGAATGAGATTGCATGCGCGCGCTAGAACCGATCGAATGCATGCATGGAGAAAGGCGTGGAAAATGTAGCATACGATTGCTTCGGGTTATGACCAGATCCTTCCGCTTTAGACTCCTCTACACCGATGCCGCTTGAAGCCAATTTGCAGCATTTTGCTACGGGAGGATCTCCGTGCTCGGCCATGACGATGAGAAGTACGGGGAGGTGAAAGGCGAGACAAGTTGGGAGAGTGAACTACTAAATGAACGATCAATTCGTGGTTGTCGATGGACGTGCAGAGTCTGATGGACGTGCACGCAGAGGTGCAATGTGGTGGTGGGCCCGCACATTCCATCGCCTTCCAGCCACGGTGAATGGTCAATTTGCTGTTGTCGCACCACTCACAGGTGTTTTATTATTAGTTTACACGTCCCACACGTTTTCCTGAGAGCAGCGGAGGAAGGCCACGACCACACACGACGTGGTTCTACATAAATACCGCTATAGCGCTCCACATCTCATCACGCACAATAGCTCTCTCATCGCGCACTGATTCCCCAAACCGCTCCTACAAGCACATCATGGCTAGCTCCAGCACTCCATCTGGCCACCGCTCTCCTCCGGCAGCCATAAGCGTCCCTGTTCGCCGACTCCTGACCCCCCGGCTGGAGGACCCAACCAGTCGTTAAGGACGGCCACTTGCAACAAAGCGGTGGCGGACTATCTTGGGATCGTCCCTGGTGCAGCCTCTGATTGTCTACTACGGGTGAGCATACTAGTTTGGATTGAGAAGATGTATAGTGGCACTGACTATTTCTTGGGTTTTTCGCTGGCTTCTACTTCTGCAAGTGAAGGTGATCAGCCAGGAGGAGCCCAAACCCAAAAAATGGTTAGTCGTGGCTGCGGCCTGCCACTCTCTCTTGGGGCCTAACTGCGGCGTCAAAGTCGCCTTGGATGTACATGATGACAAGTGCTTTGTTCAGTGCAGGGAGGGCTCGCACGCTGATCGGTTGGAATATGAGAAGTTGATTCATGTCAATGATGATCGATACTCTGTTTTATTCCTTCAGAAGGAAGTTCTTCAATTGTACAGGGAGGATGTTGATCAAGTTCATGGATTTGACATTAGCGGCAGCTTGAGGGGTCAGGTTAAAAGAGACCTCATAGGCCATTAGAGAGCTCGTACTCTTAGACCAGAATAAGCGTGATCTGGGTGATATTGTGTTTTCTTTAGTTTCCTTCTTTCTGAACTTTGTTTGTTGAAAACTTAATTTGTATATCATTGCTAAGTTAATGAAATTCCCGGCTATACAATCTGGGTGCATACATCATTACAAGTGTTCCAATGATCCAACAAATTAAAAGTAAACACCAAAAAGACTAACAAAAAAATCACCAAGATAAACATAGTTCACCATAATTAAATGACCATATACATATAGTTCAACACACATAGTTCAACACAAGAATAGTTCAACACAAGAATAGTTCAACACAAACATAGTTCACCAGGATAAAAAGACTAACACATTAATAGTCCAACACACACATAGTTCAACACAAACATATATATAGGACATAAATTAAGAACAACAACATAATTAGTAACTAACACCACCATGTTGTGCATGGAGAGAATGAGCGATGACACACCAGTAGCATGAGATTCACATCCAGCCTTCATTCTTGGTGAGATGATGGTGGCGGTTGACCTTATTCTCTTTGTGCTTCGGTGAGTTGGAACTCACGATGCCAAGAACGTGAGACTACATGCCAGCATAGTCCGTCTTCTGCTACTTCTTGCCGATGCAGATGGGGAATCGGAAGGTGTCCCCGCCATCTATCGCACCGCCCTTTGGTATATTGTCGGCGAGGGGGTCGTCGGAGTCGGTGGAGATGGAGCCGTAAGACCATTCTGATGATGTGGAGCAGGAGCGGGAACTGTGCGTCGGAGATGGCGGACGGCCAGTGCGGGGAGGCGGTGAACGGGCGCGGACGGGAGGGAACGCTGGAGCCGGAGAAGGGGAACGGGCCCAGGAGGGCGGTGCCAGAGATGGCGAGCGCGACGTGCCCATGGCCAGGGTGGCTAGCCTCTCAGCCGGGAGCATCACCACCCCGGGGCCCGATGGCAACAGCATCAGGGCCATTCCCATTCTCTAGTGGTGGCCCGCCGGTGGAGGCGGAGGCGACGAGGAGCAGGACAAAAGCGGCGACCATCGCCAGCTTACATATGTATCAAATCCAACATTACGAAAAAACTCATCAATCATAGTCGGATATCATTTAACCCAACATGAAGCAAAGATTTCCTAATCCTACAAGAGGCGATGATTATGACTCACCAAGGATGACGAGTCCGGAGGAGATCGCCCTGAGGCCATGGATACTACGACAGCAAGGAAGGCAACAACGAGGAAGGGGAGGAAGGGTGATGGTAGTAGAGAGGCGAGGAAGCCGAGATGGGAGTAGTTTATTGTCACACCCGTCGATGCACGTGGTAGTCTTGGCGTCAATCCTACATTTATTGGCAAGGAAGGCAATGTGAGTGGGTCCTTCTTGGTCTCAATAAACTAAGGCTGTTCCATTTTGATGTTTCCAAGAGTACCATGTCATCTTTCTTCTCAAGGCAAAATTTGCTCATAGACACTACTCAATGTTGGCATTTTCTCTAAGACACTACTCAATGTTGTATTTGCTAGAAGACACTATACAATTGTGGTAATTGGCTAGTAGACACTTAGGTAATTAAAATATTGATTATTATATATATACAAGAGAGAGAACATTTTAAATGACTTTATTGCTCTTGTAACTAATTTAAACATTTCTTATAACATAATCATAATTTTTATCACATATAATTAATTATAAGAAATAATGTATATTTCATAACATAATCATATTTCGAATGACCTTTTTGTTTTACAACCAATTTAAACACTTTCTAACATAACCATATTTCTAAGAATTATTGTAGTTAATATACATTGTGAAATATATTATTGTTGTTAATATTTTCTATGAAAAAATATTTTTTTGTAATAAAATATAAATATTATTTATTATATCATTATGATTAACGATATGTCAAAAAATATATTTACATTGTTAAATTGATTTTAAGGATAAAATGATTATTTTTGAAGTTTTCTCTCTCCCTCATACAAACAATCACTATTTTAATGATTGAGGTGTCTACTAGCCAATTGTTGGTTGTAACTACGCACCCACTTATATACCGCAAGAGGACGGTGTACGATTGTAGCACTTTTTTCCCTTGAATTGAGTATTCCAAGGTTTATTGAATCCACTAGGACCTTAGGGATAATTAAACAAAGTTAACAGTAAAAGATCTAGTCAAACCTACTGTCGAGTTCAGGTTGCATGAAGGGGGACTAACCATCGCAAGGGTGTGCCAGACAGCAAATCTGTCATTGCGCCGATCGGTGCAGGGTTCGAGCCGATCAGCACGGGGGTGAATCTGAGCCAAGGTACACCAGATACCTTGTAAGCCTAAGCTGTTAAGTGAGAAGCCAAGTATCTACTAGTGAAATCGTAACCAGAAAGCCTAATTTAATAGCATCATAATAGATAATTACATGGATCATTGAAAACCTATAATGAATAAGACCACCCTGCTTTCCGAGCAGGTCCCGATTTATCGCTGCCGAGAGGAAACCATTAATCGCGCGAGTATCTTACCCTACTCAACTATCTAATAGTGTTGCGCAGGCTTAGTGCTGTCACCGCTAAACCACACTACTAGCATCATCAAGCAAGCATAACCAATACAATGTCCGAATATTATCCTAATCACCAGGATCAAGATAATTTCTACTCACTTAACTTAGAACTAAGCAATTGGAATAAGCACATGCATGATTATAAATAAAGATAAACAAATCACCAAAACCATCATCAACATATTCAATCATCCTTGAGATACATAGAGTAAGATTCATCACCGTCGAGATGGCCTACTGTCGATGGTACTTACCATCGGGGTACCTCATAGATAAGGAAAGTGGAGGTAGACTCCTACTAAGATAAGATCAATAGACCGACCAGGACTCCGCCATGTAACCCTGTCCCCCCGGATATATAAGGAGGGGCAGGGGTCCTCCTCAAGGGACAGGCCATAGCATTGGAGAAGCAATAGATAAGCTAAATTAGATAGATCCCACAGGGGACATAGAATAGACACAACTAGACATCATCATCTAGGTCTATTCTTCTCATCTAGATCTTTAGATCTAGATATATCAATACAAATACCACAGAACACAGGACGTAGGGTTATTATCCTCTGGGAGGCCCGAACCTGCTGCAAAAGTGTTTTTGTTGTAGCAAGACTATTTTGGAATGGAAGCGAGACATTCTTGCAATGGGGTTGATGGGATCCACATGTCGGCGCGTTTTCCATTAGGTGTGGTGCGACGACCACAACCATATAAGCCACCAACTCAGAATTTTAGTATAGTAGACATGTACCCATTTGAGTCTTAATAGTGCAGTTTAATTTTGTTTTCTATCGACCAAACTCCTTATGGTACTATTTATCACATGTGCTTGTTTAAGTATAACAGCTCATTTCATATGGCCCACTGATATGTGGGTTCTGGAAGGATTCATCCCAAAAAAGTTTGGAAATATTGTACGTAGGTGGTATTTCAAATTAAAAAATTAATTAATAATAACAAAACAGAATTCTGATTCTTCTTACAAATTCAGAAGCAAACAACCATAATAAAGACTTCATACCAAATAAAACTCATAACTAGCAAATAGGAAAGAGATAAGATGGTGCATTAACAAAAAATATTAATAAAGAGCTGGCTTTGCATTCATAGCTAGCGTGTTGAGTTAAAGTCCACCAAGCGTGATGAGTTGAAGTCCAATATGACTCTTTTTCTTTTTGACAAATACAACACTCGGACTCTACAACATATCGTGAAGAACAACATTAAAAAGAACAATTGCATCCATTACATGAGCTCGATGGTGATAGTGAGCACCACTACAACAAGACAAAATTGTCTATAAACGTGGCATATATAAGGGCATAACATGTGAGTGTGATAGACGATGTAGGCACGTTAGAGCAGACCATGGTCACCCTAGCCATTAAATTATAAGTTATGCATTAATTTATTTTGATGATAAAACAAACCATAATAATATATATAATATTTTTATTTCCTTTTGAATAAGATGAATGATGAAAGTTAACTAAAAAGGTCAACTGTGATAATAATTTAAAAGCGAAGGGAGTATGTTAATTCAAGTATTCTATTGAATCACCATTAAATTTTTTTTAGAGGGCCCAGTGGGAACCTGATCCGATCTAGCAAATTGGGTTCGTTGTAGAGAAAATCATTCGGTAATATCTATATTGTTTAAATGGTGGTAAGTTTTCTTTTTCTCCTATTGATATGGTCATTTCTAGCCCTAGATCCTTTTAATATATTCAAATTGTAGAAACTGCCGACCTCGTTCATTTAACCCCCTTTGAATATACTAGGATACAAAAAATATAGGAAATGAGATGGTATGCTTTTGATTTGAAGCTTTCAATAAGCTGAAAGGTAGGAAACATGATTAATTAAACTTGCTCTTAAATCCAAAGGGAAGTTATATCAATTCCTACATTTTGCCTTCCTAACTAAAAAAAGCAAAAACTTTTTGCCTTCCATTTTTTTACGACATACGCTGAGGTTCTACTCAGGACTCAAGGACAGGTGGGACCATGTTTCATGGTCCTGTTTTCAGTGTGCTAGTACGAGAGAAGGCACCTCTCGACCTCACGGCCATATCAGGGGCGCACTCCCGTTTCCGCCATCACTCCACTCTTGGACGGGGTTCCGCTGACTTAAGTTCACGTTCACGAGTGGGGCAGTGGTTGTGCATGGCCCACGTGTAGTGACCCTCTGCCCGGTGCCTTAAGTCAGTGGATCCGGTTCCCTCTCTGTCGAGACTTAAACTCGGCAATAGACATAGGGTAGTGCATCTATGATGATTTATATGTAGGACATGGGTAAGCGCGAGATCGAGAGGTGATGGTAACACAAGATGCGGATTTATACAGGTTCGGGCCTCCCGAAGGATAATAACCCTACGTCCTGTGTTCTGTGGGTATTTGTATTGATATGTCTAGATCTAAAAATCTAGACGAGAAGGGTAGACCTAGACAACGATGTCTAGTTGTGTCTAATCTATGTCCCGTGTGGGATCTATCTAATTCGGCTTGTCTATTGCTTGTCCAATGCTATGGCCCGTCCCTTGAGGAGGACCCCTGCCCGTCCTTATATATCCAGGGGGACAGGGTTACATGGCGGAATCCTAGTTGGTCTACTGATCTTATCCTATTAGGAGTCTATCTTGCTTTCCTTATCTATGAGGTACCCCGATGGTAAGTATCATCGACAAGCCCCCGAGTCTTGTAAGCT
Organism: Eleusine coracana subsp. coracana; assembly: GCA_032690845.1. NCBI lineage: Eukaryota > Viridiplantae > Streptophyta > Magnoliopsida > Poales > Poaceae > Eleusine > Eleusine coracana. Next base: position 38,889,819 of record CM064418.1, read on the forward strand.
GAATGATAATCTTCAGTAGCTTCCCGACTGGTTCGTGCCATATATAATGCTTCAGCTTTATATCAGCGAGCTTATAAGAATCTCAAAGATCTGAAAATGTCCTCGAGAAATCAACTGGTGCACCGAGTAGGTGCACCTAATTAGGTATAGCCCCCGACTCTTGTATTATTTGGAAACTGCAAATAATGCAAGAGTCCAAAACAAGAATAGTCATGTTGACTCTCTTTAAGGAGAAATCATCAAATCTGAGTGATAAATAACTCAGTAGAATAACATCAATCATTACCGAGTGATAAATGACTTAGTCGAGTGACTTTAATCACCGCTGAGTGGTAGATGACTCAAACCACTGACTTCAATCATTGTCGAGTGTGATATGATATACTCGAGCGACATCAATCACATCCGAGTGAACGTAAGCTTATGACATCAATCATAGCCAAATGACATAGTTTTTGGCCGAGTGGCCTATGAGTGATTTATGAATCAAACGGGTGACTTCAATCACAGCCGAATGATTATGTTCTAAATGGGTGACTTCAATCAAAACCGAATGAACGAGACTTTATGACATCAATCGTAGCCAAGTACTAAGTTACCATGACTTCAATCATGATTAAGTAACCTTTCCTTAAGAATTGTAATCACTCATATCTTTGAGCTTTATTTTTACTATTATAGACTGACTTCAATCAGCCGAGTAATGCATATATGACCATCAAGTCACAGCAACATGATCATCAAATCATTCTCTAAATGATCATGGCATCAACCATTTATGATAATGCACTTCTTATCAAAGAAGCATATTTGATAGAGTGACCATCAAGCCACTGTCATATGATCATCAAATCATATATTTGTATATTATGGCATCAACCATAAATTTGATATAAAATGTCTCTCTTCAAAGAAGCCCCCGAGACAATCGCTATTATGAGTGTCGATCGCGCTCAACCCAGAATATCATGTCTGAGTGGCAGCGGTACTTAACTCATGACAATAAGGTCGAGTAAGACAGTCAAGTTTGTTGTAGCTGCCGACCGCTGATGAAGTAGGAATCACTCGAAGTCATGATGACCGAGTGAAGCCGGCAGTCTGACATGTGGCCGACCGATGGTGGCGGTCAGATATGATGTGGCAGACCGATGGTGATAGTCGGAGCTGGTGTAGCCGACCGGCAAAAGCAGTCGGAGCTATAAGCCGACCGATGAAGACAGTCCATGATAGCATGGCCGACCGATGAAAGCGGTCGGAGCTGGCATTGTCAACCGATGAAGACAAGGAAATCACTCTATATCGAGTGGTGTATCTACCTATCCATAAAAATGTTCCTGACAATAAAGGAAATTAGTATAATTAGTTATAATTAACATTGTTTGCTTGAAAACTTATTTTTATAAGCCAAACAAATCAGTCAACTGAAAAGTCAAGTGTGTATCCATTTTTCTCCTGTAGGTAGACCGACTGGTGCATAGCAGCATATTCGCGCGTTAGCAATCGGATCGATCTATCGTAGGATACTTAGGACAAATATAAAGAGCTTGGAGCTCGGTCTGCCGCAACAATATCGGCCATAATTTACTCTTGTGTAACAATCAGAACCAATCGACACATGACCTCTCGCAACTTTGGCTCTGGGTTTAGTGTAGTGGCAGTTTGTCATGTAGCAAAAAAGTTTTATGACTTAGTCACTAGTCAGTGGAAGACCAAAAAAGACCGAAAATAAGACTAAATCGTGAATAAAATGCAATGTATTGGTCAAGGCTGAAGCCAAAAAGGTGAAACTAGAACAAACGACATGGGTCATATGGTGTCAGGGCTGATGCACTACTGCAAGGTCACCGACCAACATGGGTGGTGTCAGGGCCAAGGCACTACTGAAAGGTCACCGACCGACATGTGTACTGCTAGATTCACAAAAAAGTGGAGGAACATATATATAGATACACAATAGCCCCCTGGCTCGATTGTTTAATGCGAAGAATTAAAGAACCAAGGCAATACAAAGATGAATAAAGCCATAAATAAGAGCACGGATTTAAAATCCCGACTTTACTCATAACAAATCTATGACCTTCTGCTTAGAAAACAGAGATAAACAATCGTAAGGAAAAAGAATGAAGGACATGAGCCAAAAATCTCAAAAAAATAAATTGAGAAAGAATAATGATACTTAGCTTTGATATTTAGCGAGTTGAAGATGAGCCCCCGAGCATGCTGATGTTGTTGGCAAGTGGTCGAACATCAAAGTCAAGCCATCATGTCGCCAAAACACCAAAGCTTGGAGTGGTTGACCGAGACACCGAATCATCGAAGGTGTGACCAAGTGGCTGAGTGGTCGAGTGACCGAAACACTAAAGCGCCATGTCATCGTAGGCGTTGTTGAGTAGCCGAGTGGGTGAAAACCCAATGCGTCAAGTAATTGGCGGCGTTGCTGCGTAGCTGAGTAGCCGTCGAGTCATAGTGTTGCAGCGATGTCGCCGAGTGACTGAGTCGAGGCGATGTCGCTGAATGACCGAGTCGAGGAGATGTCACCGAGTGACCGAGTCGAGGCGATACCGCCGAGTGATCGAGTTGCGGCAATTACTGATGTGCTGAGTCGTCGAAGACATCTTCGAGCGGCCGAGTGGCCAGGTGAAGGCGGAGTAGCCCCCAGGCATATACATGTGGCCGTGAGCGGTCAAACCGTCGAGTCGCGGCGATGTCGCTCAGTTGTCAGAATCCGCCGAAGTATGGAGTTATCGGAAGCATCGTCGTAATGGATGATGTCACCGAATCGGTCATCCACATTGAAGGTGTCGTCTTGATGAAGACGTGATGATTTGTGTGATGAAACGATGCTTCAACATCGGTCTGCTCGCGATTAGATCTTAAAGAAGAAAATCTTTCAAAAATGCAATGACTCATGCGCTTCAACGCCGGTCTGCTTGTGATGAAATCTTGAAGTAGTAGATTGAAACCACCGATCTCGACGAGCTGATCGCCACGCTACCCCTTCCTGGCACGCCAACTGTGGAGACTTAAACTCGGTAATAGACATAGGGTAGTTCATCTATGATAATTTATATGTAGGATAGGGGTATGCGCGAGATCGAGAGACGATGGTAACACAAAATGCCGATTTATATAGGTTTAGGCCTCCCGAAGGATAATAACCCTATGTCATGTGTTCTGTGGGTATTTGTATTGATATATCTGGATCTAAAAATCTAAACGAGAAGGGTAGACCTAGACGATGATGTCTAGTTGTGTCTAATCTATGTCCCATGTGGGATCTATCTAATTCAGCTTGTCTATTGCTTGTCCAATGTTATGGCCCGTCCCTTGAGGAGGACCCCTGCCCCTCCTTATATATCCGGGGGACAGGGTTACATGGGGGAATCCTAATCAGTCTACTGATCTTATCCTATTAGGAGTCTATCTTGCTTTCCTTGTCTAAGAGGTACCCCGATGGTAAGTATTATCGACACTCTCTGGTGCTTCTCGTCTTCTTCGCCACGCTCAAACCACCTCAGCCCTTGCTTGCCTCTCGCCACGCTAAACTGCCATGGCGCCCACAGGGGACTCGAGGGAGCCTGATGGCAACCGCAACCTCCGCACCCCTCTCCTCCCAGAGTCCGCGGTATGTTCCAGCCCATGTTCCGTGATTTCTATACAATTTTAGTGATTTTTACGTATCATCGACTCTTTACAGACCGGTGGTTCGTCTTCTTCCGTGGCTAGAGCACCCTGTGGTGAGTCGCGCTCGCCTTCGCCGAAGCGCGTCCGCCATGCTTTGGCCCTGGACGTCCCGGTAGCACGGAAGGAGGAGGAGGTCGTCCCGGCGACGGTAGAGAAGGAGGAGGTGGTGCCGCCGGAGGTCGTCAAGGCGACTGCCGGTGACGACGACAGCGACGAAGAGTACAATGACAACAATGACTCTGCCGACTACTACCACTCCCCCGACGGTGGCATGCGCATCATGTACTATGTGGATTATTCCTCCAGCAAGAGCTTGTACTCAGTTTGCCAAGATAGGGAGTTCGAGTACAAGGAGGTGGTTCAGGTGCATGCATTGCGGTTATTCCGCGATAATGTTGGGGTGCCCAACGACATTGAGAGGCACCGTCAGATTGCTCGGGACATAGAATACAAGTCTGCCTTCAAGAATAGATCTACTTCCTCCTAGAACATTGTCACCACCACGCTTTGGTCATCCCGTTCATAGTCGTTAACTACTAGTACTAATTTGATGCTTTTGTTTTCTGTTTCATTCTTTCCGTGTGCTGATGATGAACAGGGGTATAGCGATGCATGTTGATCTTCGTCTATGTATATCCAGTGGTGGTGAACTAGCCAATGCTATTTTGTGAATGTATATATATATTATTATGTCATATATGTGTCTTGATCGATTTTCGATCATCATCTTTGCCTAAAAAGACGTTTTTTAGTCTGATATACTACAATATCCTTTTTCTTCAGAATAATCTGTCATAATTTCAAAATCACGAAGTGGCATTCATTACATAAGTCACCCTGACACTAGATAAGATCATTCATACATGGCTAAAAGTTGATTATTTCTTACTCTTGTACACAGTGTCCATCACCTTTTTCTTCAGACTAATCTGAAGATCCTCTGCCCTCACCGTGATCTAAAGTTTTACAAGGCGCATAGTTAATAATAAGTATAATATAGCATGTCCAACCATATCAGTGTTTATAATCAACAGGGAAGGACCATCACCTCCTTGCAAGACAACACCTCGTGAGGTCTGTTGACACTTCTTAGCGTCGCACCAGAAATATTACTATCCTCGACAACAGCGCCAGAAATGCTTATTGGTATTTCTTATGATCACAGATAAATTTGCAAGTGCACAGATACCAATGTAGCACTTCACCTAGGAGTATTCTAGGTTATTGAATCTCAGGGAACGTGTGTGTATTATTCTTCTAAACTAATCCATCCAAGGACAACAAGAATATGGTAGGCAGAGGGTAGAGAGGATTCCTATGGTCAAGGATCCTATAATAAGATAGGTTCGGTCTATTACTACTTACTTCGGGCACCGATTTACCCTTGCATCCACAGGCGACTCCGGCCAACAGCTCTACAACATACCCGAATGTGGAGGATTACTAAGGCCGGATAGGGCTATCACCACCTACCGACTACCTTTAACAAATCGTGGGGCACGCGACAAACAAAGGTAACCTCTAGCCTAGACACCACGTCTACGCTATCAATTACTATCCTAGTCTCGGATCCACGCTTATAGAAGACTAAGATACTCTAATTAAATAGAGCAATGATGCCGTAAGAAATAAAGGAAAGAACTTACTTAATAAGAAACTTAAATACCAAAGAGGAAACATGAACACTTACTTGAAAAAGAAAGCATCTATCGAGGTACAAGCATGGGGAAGATCACCGACAAACCCGCCGCTTCCCCGAACTGTCCCTCACTCTCTCCCTATTTTCTAAGCACTTTGGCAGTGCTAAAGCCTTTGAAATGGAGGTCTAAACTCTCTTCTTGTGTGTTGTCTTTCTGCCGAATTCCCCTTCTATTTATAGGTGGCGAAGACTTGTCGGGTACTTGTAGGTGAAGCAGAGTCGGTGGGCAAAATTTCCCCCGCCGGGCGACCGGGCATGCTGAGCGGCATGCACTGCCAGGCGGCAACCCAGGCCGGGCGGCCACACGATTGAGTCAGTTTCCGACTGCCTTCCCTCGGATGGCTCCAATTTGGTCCGGATGACGGTTGTTGAGTCAGTTTTCAACCGCCTTATCCACTTGGCGTCGGTTGGCATGATGGGCCGATTGGGCTGGACACCCCGGGAGAAAAAGTCCCAAGCCGGGCCATTTTTAGTGCTGACCAAATTTAATAATATTTATGATATTTGATTTATAAAATATAATTATATATGGTCAAATTTGCTAGTAATTTCAAGGGCAATTTAGCCATTTATGAAATCTTCTCTCTCTTTCATGCATGAGAAGTCATATTCTATTCACCATAGTGTCTTTTGGCCAATTACCACAAGTAATAAGTAGTGTCCATGAGCAAAGACTCATTTGAAGCTAGAGTGTCCTCTAGCAAAGACCACAAAGAAAAATGTCCAACAGCAAATTTTCTCATGATTATTGTAGCTGAAGTGTGTTTTAGCAAATAACCATCATTGAAGAGTGGTTTCTAGCAAAACCAGAATTGAGGAGTGCTCTACAAAAAATACCATCATTGAAGAGTCATTTGTAGCAATTTTTGCCTAGTAACCAATGGACATGGCATGTGTATTTCAAGATCCGTGGCGGGATTCATTTCTTGGGGTCTAAATTTTAGAGGGGACACATCAATCATTCAAACGCTAAATACGATGATTAAATATAAAACTAATTACATAGTTGAATGCTCATTTGTGTGACAATTCTATTAAGATTAATGTTCAATTCTTTCACTATATAAAATGGTTTTATAATAAATAAGTACATGGTGCATAATGAGATGTAGGCCTACAACAAGTATACAAAATAAAATTTTGTTTACATTGCTAACCACCATTGTTGGTATGGAAAATAGGAATAATCTTTTTTAATAGAATAAAGATTTAGTTTTTAATGTGTATCACAAAAAGAATTAAAACAAATAAAGTTGATATTATATATTGTTTAAAGGAATCAATATATACAAAAAGAAGTTTATGATTTACACTAACAACCACCATTATTGATTTGAAAACATAGGAATAATATGTTCATAGAATATAGGTTTAGTATTGAAGTTTTGCTTATTTCTTCAGATGGTTGCACATACTATTTTATTGGCCATTGGACAACTGAACATCAGTCCCTTTCCTTTATCTTCCATCCCTGGAGTCCAGTGATTCTACTATTTTGGCAAAAGTAATAGTATAGTATATAACAACCACCATCAAACATATAGTGATTGGATATGCTTTGGTGAGGACTACCACTTGACACGCCTCCGGTCCCATCGCTTGACTTTGCTCAATTCTGGTCTCATGGCCCTGCGCGGAGTAATGATAGTAGGAGCTGACTATGAATGGTCACGTCGCTTGACTCGAATCGAGGCGAGTGGCACCGCCCACGTCAAAATTTACTGGCGCCCCTCGCAAAGCCTGTGATGGGGGAAGCGAACACACGCAAAGCCTATGATGGGGGAAGACAACTTAATTAGAGATTCATGTTTAGGTGTTCTTGGTATTTGGCCTTTTGAATCTAGTAAAACCTATATGAACTTGTGTATATTTCTCTTATTATGGTACTACCCAAATGACAAATGCACAATCTCAATCTCGATCTCGATCTAGATCCTGGAGCTCTTTCATTATGAGCACTTTGGCATCCTTCTTCTCGAAGCACAAAGATACGACGATCTACCCCCTCCGTCCTACTACACAGAAACCAAGGGGGAAAATTAGAGGCACATAGGCATGTACTGCCTCGTTCAACTCACATATGGTCTCCATCCAGTTTTGTGTGTTCACATGGTTCGTGAGTCATGCACATGCGCTTAGAACGAAATTGCCATCGGAGGGAGCAGGGCTACAGAGTACAGTAGTTAGTAGAGCACTCAATAACACTGGCGAAGCTACGTGTAGTACTAGTACTAGTAGACAGCTATGGATGCAGATGCACCCATTCCCAAGTGAATATATTACTTTACTATAAGAACTAGTATATTGTGGGAAAAAGTTGAATCCCAAGTGAATATACTACTTTACAACATTAGTAAAATGCTATAGATCATTACCAATTGAGTCTATCTATCTCTTCAGATTTTTTAAGTTGTTAAACTTTAACATCTTGTTAAAATTTAACAAGATGGATCCAAACAGGGCCTAAAAGAAGGAAAAACTTTCTGACTTCCATTTTTTTATGACATACGCTTAAGTTCTACTCAGGACTCAAGGAGAGGTGGGACCATGTTTCGCGGCCCCATGTTTCAGGGTGTTAAGCGTGCTAGTATGAGAGAAGGCGTCTCTCGACCTCATGCCCGTATCAGGGGAGCACTCCTGTTTCCGCCATCACTCCACTCTCCCTCTTCTCGCCTTTTTCGTCGCGCACAAACCACCTCAAACCCTCGCTCGCCGCTCGCCTCGCTCAGCTGCCATAGCGCCCACAGGGGACTCGAGGGAGGGCACTGGCAACGCAACCTCCACACCCCTCTCCTCCTGGAGTCTGCAGTATGTTCCTGCCCACGTTCCGTGATTTCCATACAATTTTAGGGGTTTTTGGTTTGCTCAATATCTCTATGATTCTCTATAGTTCTCGACTCTTTTAGGCCAACATCGCTACTATTTTATGCTTTGATTTAGTAATCGAGTCGATATATCATGATTTATGGAAGGGGATTTTTTACTGTTCATCGACTCTTTACTGAGCGGTGGTTCGTCTTCTTCTATGGCTGGAGCACACCGCGGCGAGTCGCGCTCACCTTCGCTGAAGCACATTCGCGGCACTCTGGCGCCGGACGTCTCGGCACCAGTGAAGGAGGAGGAGGAGGAGGAGGTCGTCCTGGTGCCAATGCCTTCGCCAAAGCGTGTCCGCGGCACTCTGGCCTCGGATGTCTTGGCGCCAGCAAAGGAGGAGGAGGAGGAGGTCTTCCCGGTGTTAGTGCCTTCATCAAAGCACGTCCACGGCACTCTGGCCTCGGACGTCTCGGTGCCAGCGAAGGAGGAGGAGGAGGAGGTCGTCCCAGCGTCAGAGGAGGAGGATGAGGTCGTCCCGATGTCAGAGGAAGAGGTGGAGGTCGTCCTGGCGTCAGAGGAGGAGGATTTTATCCCGGCTTCAGAGAGGAGGAGGAAGAGGTTGCCTCGGCAGCCGTGAAGGGGAAGGAGGTGGTCGTCTCGGTGGCAGAGGAGGAGGAGGCACCACTGACGGAGCTCGTCAAGGCGATAGTCAGCGATGACAACACCACCACCGACCACCGCAGAGACAAAAAGCCCCCCTTCACCACCGAATTGCGCATTCCTTCCTGGTCCACACCCTCTGGCAAGTATTGGTACTAGAGTCTGTTCTGCAACGACGACCAGGAGTGCGACTCCACCTTGGCGGTCATCATGCACACGTCCCGGTTCATCAACCACCCTCACAACACGGGGAGGCTCGACATCGTCGAGCTGCACCGCAAGATTGCTCGGGTCGACTAATGTGTCCCCTCGTTGTTGCCGTCGTTGCTCGTCTCTGTGGATGCTCGTTGTCCCCTCCTCGTCATGTAGCTAGTTTCAAGTCTCGTTGTCATCGTCATTTTTTTTCTTTGTAGTTGTATGTTTGTGTTGAACACTTCTGATTGTGTTTTATTGACCTCGTGGTTGAACCGCTTATTTTGTTAATGTATTATGTGTTCTGGTAGCTAAGGGCACGTTTGTTTCCTGGTAAAATTAAGGGGGTGCTGCTACTGCAACCTAGCAGCTATTTTTTCATTATTTTCTTGACTGCTAATATGGTGACAACAGATTTTTTATTTTGTTGTGGGTTGATTTACACCCACTAGCTACAAGCTAGCTTCGCCCTTGTTAATTGCAACTGACTCAAAACAACATCAAATAATTCAAAATGAATCACTTGCTTTCAATCACTGTTCTATGCAAAACAATGTCAAATAATTGAATATTAATCTGTTTTTTCATGAAGGCATTAAAAGTTGTTACATTTGTACTGTACTTGTTTTTCTGTGATTCAAAGCAAAGACACTTTTATAATCAACATGATGTCCATTCGATGGTTAATAGCGCTGCTTGAAAGGTTCCTTAACTTTCAAACGATTGAAACTTATTGGAAGGTTCAATTTTATTTATTTGATGGAATGTTCCCTCCAAACTATAGGCGCGCATGGGTGAAAATGTTTCGCGAGCCCGCCTAATTCAACTCAACCACTCCAAATTAATGTGGTTTGGCCCGAGCCACCTACTCAAAACTCATAGCGGCATCTCAAAACAAGAAAACTCATAGCCGCTGCCGCTTTTTGCATAATCTTTTGGAGGCGGACAAGGAGTGATGGCTGGTTGCTACACGGTGTTGCTCTGAGCACTAACCGTGTAACTTCTGCCACCATGGATATCTCCGACAACCGATCCACCGACTCTGGCGCAGCCGCGAGACGATGGCGAGATGTTGAAGCAGATCACCTTGATCCAGCAAGTGAAAGGTGAGTAACTTGCACTTGCTATAGTATGTCGGATTTCCTAGATTTCAGGCACCAGAAAAGTGTGTAGTACTCTTATACAACTGCTTAGACGTCAAGATGTCCCTAGTATTGACAATATTTATGTACACATGCGGAGCCCCCCCCCCCCCCCCCCCAATGAGTGGTGAAACATGGACTTTAGCAGTCGAATGCATGGGAAGGAACAGGGAACATCAAACCTACCAGGGTCATCTGTACGAGGATCTACTAACATTTGACGGCCTTATATCATTGCAACACAAGCTTGGTTATAGTGCGCATGACTACTACTACTACAAGAAGAGAACTGGAAATAGCTCAGCAAGTCTCGAGGCATCGGATTTGTCATTTTATTTGGAAGAGTTAATTGATTGCATCAGTGCCAAGAAGAAAGTTAGGATGTTATTGACAACATATGATGAATAAGCTAATGGAGACGTTAGCATCACACCCCTGAAACGAGTGAGGGAGTCCGAGTCTGATGTGGATGACAATGAGGATGATGATGACGATAGTCTTGGTGATGACAAGAATGTTGATGCTTACAAAGATTGGCTTCAGAGCAAGGATCTAATACAGGTATACATGTTCTTTTTGTACTTCACAAACCACTTGTAAACTATATTTTTCTCCTATTTGACATAGTCCTATTGTTGGTATCTTGAAGGTCTTTGCCATGTAGACACGGATGGTTCAATTGCAGCATATACTGCATGGCTGAAGGAGAAAGGCCTCCTGAGAGACATAAGTAACTCTTTTCTCATTCTGACTTCTTGTTGTGTAAACATATTTTTTTTCTTTAACTAAGACATCAGTATTTGCAATGTTGAGTGTGTTATAACAATTATAGTGAGTCTACACAAGTAGATGGTGAAGGCACTGGTTGCAGCGGATCAGGAGGAAAACAATGGACAATTCATGATAGGAGAATAAAGAAGAAGGCGAAAGGTTATATATATATATATATATATATATATATATATATATATATATATATATATATATATATATGAGGCATTTTTCCTACTCCCAGGAGTAGCTACTCCCACATGTATATCTCACAATCTAGAGAGTATCATTACATACTTGATGTTTTTAAATGTAGTATGTAGTCATACTAGAGGGTATATGGACATACTCACTTTTCTTTTGTTGTGATATATGAATTATGAAGACATATTTACTTTTATATAGCAGTAAATGTGATATATATTTATATGTATATAACTTAAAGACTCTTCACAAAAAATTATGGTTATCACTCTCAAAAATCATATTTTAAGTATGTGTATATACTCAAAATGATAAATGGGTATGAACACATATCCAAGGTGGATTTTTGAACGTGGGAGTAACTACACTTGGGAGTAGAATAGAATTACCATATATATATATATATATAGGGCAGCGCTAAATCACACCCAGGGTGTTATATTAAGTCACACCCTAGCCACCCTATCAGGACTAATCAAAGCACCAGGAGCACTCACTGACTCATGCATGCATTTGTTCAGGCGGCCACCTCTTGATTACCTTTATTACTAATTGTATGCATCAGCACCTCTTAATCAACACTATTAATTACTTTGCTAATTTAACTATTTTAGCTGGTGCACTATCATTAATTCAAAAACTCGTCAGCACAAAATATCATACAACCATAAAAAACTAGTGATGTGATCATAAAATGTTGTTTCATAAAAACCTTGTACCAGTATTTAAGGTGATCCATAACACACATAACTTTTTGCTCCTGCACCATAAAACTTTTATGTTTCTAGCTTCTGAAAAATTTGGAGCCGATTGGCGTGCTTGTGTACAGAACACAAGCTGCAGATGTGGAAACCATTTATTCAATCACGCAGCCACCCAAGTATGCATGTAATAATTTTAGGCAAAATATGTTGATTATAGGTGTTAACTACTGGTGATAATGTTCTGTTTAATTCAATAGTTGGTTGTCCCGTTGCTGCATCATACAATACTGATTTTTGTGACTTTGTATATCATTCGTTAGTAAAAATATAGTATTTGCTATTCCATTTACTCGGAACTGAAACTAAGTATTAAAAAATTTAGGTACTTTTTATGATTGCATATTTACACCTTTTCAATTTTGCATCTATAAATTCTTTATAATTTAAAAAGTAAATGCAAGAATATGGTTGTTCAATAAGATACCCCAATTGCGAATGAATTCTTACATAATAATAAATACTCATAACTCTTTGGCTTTCATGATTTTAGGACAGGTGTCTATATTTTTCTCATGGGGGATGTCACTGTGTATATTTGGCTTTGTGGTTGCATGCATCGTAGCTCATCCCATCATTAGGAAAGTGATTAATTGTAGCCGTAAATACAAGCAATTAATTGCATTATTTCATTTAATGTAAGGCCATAACTCATCCCAATAATGGTACAATCAAACGTGGCAGTCGTAGCCGAGGTGAACCAATGCAAAAAACATGGCTTCTCTGATGTTTGCATGCTACATGGGATTTTATATAGTATAAAAACAATAAGAGATTTATACATGTATGTGTCCTGCACTTTTATTGTTAAAAAATTACAAATCTGATGACAAATCATGAGCATATAAATTATTTTTCTGATAACAAGTAATATTGACTATGCATGCAAAATCTTATACTATTTGTAATTTAGCATCAAGCTTGCTAGTATTAGATATTGCTATACTATTTGCTGAGAAAGTACTCTAGTGACAAGTACTGCCATTTACAAACGCAAAGACTTTAATTCTAGCTACTCATGTAGGCACGAATAATTAGGCATATATTTTCCTATATTTCTACCCATTCAACCTGAAAATTGCATAAAAATAGGTTTGAATGCATGGATGGTTAGGAGTAATTTCAAAAAATAGGTTTGCATGTGCGGAGACACAAATAAGTTTTATTATGACAAGCACGTCACCTATTTTTTGTTTCACTTTGCGGTCATTTTGATCTTAGAACTAAATCGACCCATAATAACATGATCGAATTTCATATTCTGTTTGATTATGCGTAAGCATAAATAGTAACATGGGTGAACGTAAAATGTTATTTATTATCTACAATCTAACACCACCCAAATGTGTTTTGAGCTGACAATTGGTGCTTTTTTGGGGTTTTTATTCTCAAGTGAATGATTATTTATGATTGGGTCATATTGTTTATTATTTTTAAAAGCAATTGATCTCAATCAAATGGAGACCCGCCAGATGCATGCATTCTAGTTCTAGAGAAATAATTTATTTGTTTCTTTCTAGAGTCAAACAGAAAATGGCCATAACATATCATTTAACCTTGAGTGCACAAAATTTTACTATTAGAGGTGTTTCTTTTTAATTTGTCTCTGGAAAATAATTGCTATGATAATTATAATAGTAAATTTTGTTATCCTCAATCAAGTGGAGTGTCGCTAGACCGAAAATACTGGTATTGTTGATCTTTGTAGTCACAAAAAATGATGTGTGTCAATGCGAAATCCAAGTTAACTATATGACTTAAACCGGTGAATCATAATAAATGATAATTGATCATGAAATTTGCAGCCATAATGTCCTAGTCACAAATATTACCGTCTGAACATAAGAGTTTGAACGTAAAACTTTATTTGTTTTTTCTAGAGTCAAACAGAAAATGGCCATAACATATCATTTAACCTTGAGTGCACGAAATTTTACTATTAGAGGTGTTTCTTTTTAATTTGTCTCTGAAAAATAATTGCTATGATAATTATAATAGTAAATTTTGTTATCCTCAATCAAGTGGAGTGTCGCTAGACCAAAATACTGGTATTACTGAGCTTTGTAGTCACAAAAAATGATGTGTGTCAATGCAAAATCCAAGTTAATAACTATATGACTTAAGCTGGTGAATCATAATAAATGATAATTGATCATGAAATATGCAGCCATAATGTCCTAGTCAGAAATATTGTCGTCATAAGCGTTCGAACATAAAACTCAAAGCAATAGCGAAAATTCACACATTTTGGAATCGCAAAGTCCTCTATGGATTTAAAGTTTTAATTCAAGAATCTTGTTCTCCATATAAAGTTTGGAATTTGCAAACAAATTCTTATATGATTGTAAACAGAAGTATATTTTACTATTTGGTAAGAATTTCAATCATATGGGCACACACCCAACACGCCCAACAAACCATGCCATGCATTTGCTAATTTGTTGTGGGTACCAATTAGAAATGAATAATTGTTTGTGCTTTGACCAGAAACTAGTTTCTAGCCATTACATATAAATATATTCTGATTATGTGAAAAGTAATCTTATAAACAAAAATGGTTGTTGCTGTTGCCAAAAATGATCATTGCCAGCCACTCAAGCAGTTCCGCTCCAGCTCTTGCGCGGATCAGTTTTGGCTACTTCCTCCTCGTTGCCTATTACTTCAACAATGTGTCTCTAACTCACCTGCAAGAAAAATTGATCAGAACAAAAAAATGGTTGAGATGAAATTGATTCAGATTGGAATCCACTCAATCTACAAATAAAACAATGGCAAAGAAAGGCAATACGTACGAGCAGGACATTCTGGCATCTTCAACATGGGTAAGCTGCTGATTGCGTTGGTGCTTGCGTCCTCCTGGTCTCCACACTGCTATATAAAGAATCCACAAAACCATCAAAAAGATATTGGGCAAATGAAAGAAAATTTATGATGGTAGAATTCTATAACTGGTTGTCGTTGATGTGACCTTGTCTTGCATCCTGGGCACATCGCTAGAACAACATCAAATACGTATGACTGAGAGGAGAGAGAGCAAATATATATAGAAGAATAAATGGGCAATATAGCAACGTGAAAAAAGGAAATAACTTCCCAAAATAAATTACTGTGATTATGGTGCTTTCATTATTTGAAGAATTAAATGGCACATGACACACCCGATTGGTTATTATGACTGGATTGAGTCGGAATGCAATTTTAGTTTGACCCGGCTGAACCAAAGTGGCTAGGGAGTGGAATACTAAATCACACCCAGGGTGTGAATTAGCATAGCTATATATACATACATATATATATATATATATATATATATATATATATATATATATATATATATATATATATATGGTTATTAATGTCGTAGCATTAGCCCTGAAACCTTGTAGTTTGGTACAGACACTGTATCTCATAGCCATTTATCTTATGATTATTAGGAAATGGCAAGATTGTCGGTCGTGGTACCATGAAAGGTCTAGCTGCACTTGCCAGGAGATATAAGGCTAGTGTAGTGAAAATATAAATTGAATTTTTGCCAACTTTGGGTGGTCCCTGTGAAAAAAATAGACGTGCATTTATGGATGAAATGGTTACATTTACAAGGACAAAGACTCCAATAATTGGAGTTGGACAGTGGAAACATGTTAGCAAAGAAATCAAGAATTACATCACAGAAAGCATTATGCATGGTATGTTAATTTCCTTCTACACCATACCATTTATCAGTTATTGACAATATAATAACATGAGTAGCTTACAATAATAGGAAGCATGGGACATGGAGCACGTTGTAGATGCCAAGGAAAAGATATTGAAGGTTGCGCAAGAGCACTACAAAGGATGGAGATCCACTTTTAGTACTACATGTAAGGCATACAAGAGTTATGATGTCAGAATGAAGCATAATCTTGAAGACCTAGACATTGTAGAGTGACACTATTTAACCAAGTACTTTGGAACTTCAAAGTTCAAGGTAACACAATGTTTATTTCTTGTAGTCCAAATGCTCCAAGGTAATAACTTGTGAGTCTCTTTTTCTCAATTATTTGGACAAGTGGGATGAAATCCTCTAATCTTGATTTTGTGGTAAATAGTGGCAACCATACGTATGTGAATGACAAATTTCTCACATTACACTCAACTGTGTTAGTCAGGACCTCCATAGTTGTACGTACAACTATGATTAGGAGCCATGTAACCATGCATGTCCCAAGCAGACAGGGATGAAAGTGTATTGTATTGTCCATTATTAGTAGTGTATCATCTGCATATTGAACTATTGGAAATTTCTGACCTTCTATGTTTTGCAGTGGTAGTTTGAGTTTCCTAACTGTAATTGTTAACTTTCTGCATAAGATCAGCAGCCAAAACTCTATGAATCGTAAGGAAATGAAAAATATGCATGTGATGGATTCGAAGCCTTTCTCTCAGTGTAGTTGGAAAATGGTAAACTTTGTCATGACTGTTCTCTACTTGTAACACATTAATCTGATATATTAGTGATGTGTACGCTTTGTACAGAGATATAAAAACTGGTGCTGAGCCAGGCCCTATGGAACTCTTTAAGGCTACTCACATGAAGCATGGACAATAGTCAAATGAGACGTCTGAAAGTATTTATGTGAGTGCTATAAACTTTGTGAACTAATTTGCTTTTTGTCGCAACATTACGTACATTGATCATATACATTTGTTTCTTTTCCTCAGAGCAATGCAGCTAGGAGATTCCATATGGCTATATCATCTTAATTGGGTTGTGACGAAGCAACACATCTGCATGTGGTAAAGAGGCCCTTCTTCTCCAGCAATCGTACAAGGAAACAACCAGCGCCAAATCAAGCAGGTTACATAGCCAAGGTTACATGCTACGTAATCTAAATAAAAAGCAACTACTTAAGGAAAGAGTCCAAGAACAAGCTCATGAGCTTGAGCAACTAAAAGCGCTTCTAGCAAGGCAAGCTGCCAACAAGGAAAAAGAGGAGAAGCGACTCATGATCAAACTTCGAGAAAAACTGTTGCAAGAGTTCCCAGCAATGTTTCCACAAAACTGCAATCCGGAGGTAATTAACACTCTCATGTCCGCCCACCCTCAGATCTGAAAGATACATTTTTTTTGCATCTGTTTTTGGCATTTTTTCCTTTGGCCCACCCAAACCAGCCCAATAGCATTTGGCCCAACCTAGAGCTTGGACCTAGCTCCGCCACTGCCAAGCTCCAGTTTGCCTATATCTAGCGCGCGCTACGTGGAGCTTCGACGTAGCGTGCTTTAATTTCGTGCTAAAATGGCCCATGAGGGTGAGAACGACCCATGAAGAGCACTGGTGGGCTGCATGGGTGAGTGTGGCCTGGAATGAAGAACTAACGAGCAACACGTGTCATGTAGTGAATTGAGCAACGAAATTCAAGTTTAGTTCAAATTTCAAATAGATTTTTATCTCAAACCATAACTCTGTTATTGATTTCATTTGAATCATTATACTTTTTGTAATGAATTCAAAAAAAAATAAGGTCCTACACACATAGGTTCTTTCAAAATTTTAAAATTCTGATTTGGAAATTTTAAATTTCATGCATTGTTCTAACAATACAAATCAACTATTCTCATATTTTATATTTTTTAAATTAAATGATTTTATTTTTTATTTTTTTGAATTGTTTCAGCAGTGAAACTTAGTTATTCCAATGATGAATATCGTCTATTCTAACGGTAATAGTTCATAATGTATAAGCAAATGAGCTTGTGGGCCTTAATGGGCCGCTCTATGTGTATAAGCAAATGAGCTCGTGGGCCTTAATGGGCCGCTCTACATGTAAGCTACACGTAGCGTGGCCTGTATATAGGAAGTCCCGCCAAGTTCTGTTGCCAATTAAAGATTTATAATGCTCCTAAAAGTTTCTGAAATTGCTTACATAGATTATAGTCGAAATCTTGACTGCTTTTAAATTTATCATATTACATAATTTGTTCTCTATTTTGTAATCCACTAAATTAATTAATCTAGCTTAATTAATCTAGTAAGAAAACAAACAGGGTAGGGCAGATTATTATAATCCAATAATCTCCTCAATAGGTGCTTATTTTGGATTATTTTGGTAAAAGACCCTTACAACTCATGTCATGGGCTATTTCTTCCCCTACAACTACTTGATCCAGCTTAAATAATCTAAAAAACAAACACCACATTCAGATTAATTAATCCAACTAAAATAATGCAGATTAAATAATCTAGTGACATAATCCAGATAAATTAATCTGGTGAGAAAACAAACAGGCCCTAACACTCACATGCCCACCCTCAGATGCCAAAGATACATTTATTTTTTTTGCATCTATTTTTAGCATTTTTTCCTTTGGCCCACCCAAACCAGCCCGATAGCATTTGGCCCAACCTAGAGCTTGGGCCTAGCTCCGTCACTACCAAGCTCTGTTGCCAACTAAAGATTCATAATGCTCCTAAAAGTTTCTGAAATTTCTCACATAGATTATAGTCAAAATCTTGACTGCTTTTAAATTTGTCATATTATATAATTTGTTCTCTGTTTTATAATTGGTAGGCTGCTGCCAATGAAACCAACATTGCATTAGGGACCACTGAAGGTATAATTACAGAGGTGACCAATGAAGGGACGAACATGACCACTGAAGGCATAATTGCAGAGGAGACCAATGAAGTGACGAACAATGTAATAAGCTGCATTACAACAGAACCTGAAGCTAGGAACACTGAGGACAACATTGATGCAACACCAGTGCATAACATTCAGACACTCGAGCCGAAGCAGGTAATGGTTTTGAACAAGTATGGCAATCATGATGATGTGGTGCTTGGATTATAGCTAACAATATTCCAACGTCTTTATACCAGATTGAGACAAGAAGCATTATCACAACACAAAAAGAAAATATTCCGGCTTGCAAACCAAAACCTACCAAGCTGTCAAAGAATTTGTGGAAGGAATATCAGGATATTGAAATGAGCTGATAGTTCTAAGTAGAACACGATGAGGCAAAAAGAATCAGCATGCATGCAAGAATTGGAAATAGACCTTCATTCATAATTGCCTTCATTTTTATCAATACATTTCTATATAGCTCCACAAGCTGTAATTCTCATCTCACTAGAAACCCTATATGTCTCTTATTTGGGCAGGAACATTGAGATTTGGCGGGGCGATATACAAGGTTCATGATTGCCTAGGTGCGAAGCAACCTTAGTGTCTCCCTTCATTGTTATCATTTCGGCATGTAGAAATTTTTGTTGATACAATTGCAGTTCTAGATTTGAATGGGTTGTATGATTGAATACTGGATTGATGTAACTAACAATAATATTGGATTGATGTACGCTATTCATTTCGTTGCGATACACTAAACACAGATTGCCATGACTGATATATTGATGCGATACCCTCTATCTATATAGCAGCGACTATTATTCCAATGTGATACCCTTTAAACCTGTAGCCATGATAGGTACATCGTCATGATTCCCTTTGGCGGTATAGCAACAATACGTTTGCCATTGCGATTCCAAGTGAGCCTGTAGCAACGGCACGACCGGTGTTGTGATTGCAGCTCAAACATGTAGCAACGCGGAGGAGGCTATTGCAATTTGGGTCAGATATCACGACGAGCACCTCTGTGACAATTGCGGCATTCGCTACACCTCAAGAGCATTGCAATATTGCATATTTGCAACTACGCAACATTGATGCAATAGCCATTATAGTAAAGATGCACATAGTTGCGAATCCTCCTACTGCAATGCAGCCGTCATTGCCATATCACCTATACACAACACCACATGTTGTTGCAACAAGCCACATCTACTGCAACGATACAAAAAATCGATGCAATGTGCTATTGTAGTGCGACTACTTGTGACGCCTCCCAACGACACGATATCATTGCGATTGTTTGTTATCGCAACGAAAATACCCATACAACAACGTTTTCAGGGCCTTGCGACAAACCTAAAACCTTGTAGTGCTCCCAATGATCAATTCATGTGAGTGATCTTTGTTTATGGCTTTGGGTGTAGGATGATGTTCTTCTTGAGTGGGAGGTGCTCTAGGTGAAGTATCTTATGCATCATGAATTGCTCACTCTCTGGAGATATGAGTGTCTTGGATTCTTAGTGAGGTGGGAGAATCACTCATATACTTTGTTGTCTTGGAGCTAGAGCTTGGTGAGAATGTGGGGTTGTTGTGTGAGGAGCTTGGAGAGTTGGCTCGATATGAAGTATATGGGGAGACTTGAAGCTCACTTCTCTCTTGGGTTCCATCATGGGTAGGTGGATGCACTCTCAATGAGTCTTAAGAGGAGCTAGTGGGAGAGGCAATGGCATCTTGGTTTGGTTCTTGCACCTCGGAGGAAGAGGATGGTTGAGGTGGTGGAGTTGAGGGTTCATCAATATCACCATCATTGGCCTCGTGGGGTAAAACCTCGCTCACAGGCATGTTTCTCAAGGCATCCCTCATAGGCTCATCTCCAATGTTTACTTCATGAAATTCATCTCCTTCCTAAGAACCATTTGACCCATCAAATTGCACATCATAAAATTCTTCCACACGTCTTGTGGCTGAGTTGTAGACCCTATATGCTTTGGAAGTCCCTGAATACCGAACAAGAATACCTTCATTAGTTCTGCTCTCAAATTTCTCGGGCTTCCTCCTCTTCTTAAGTATGTAGCAAGTGCAGCCAGAGACCCAAAAATAGGAAACATTTAGTTTCCATCCAACCAATAGTTCATAGGGTGTCATGTTCAACAACCGGTGGAGGTAGACACAATTTGAGGTGTAGCAAGCTGTGTTGATTGCTTCAGCCCTAAACCTCTCATGAGTTCCATACTCATCCAACATGGCACGAGCAAGGGTGATTTGTGTCTTGTTCTTCCTCTCCACTACTCAATTCTCCTTGGGAGTACATGTAGCAGAGAATTCATGCTTGATGCCTTTCTTGTCACAATATTCCTCCACTGTTGTGTTCTTGAACTCCGTCCCATTGTCATTTCTTATCTTCATAATGCTAGCCTTGAATTCATTCTTTTCCCTTCTTGCAAACTTGCTGAAGATGTCACTTGCTTGAGACTTGTCCACAAGAAAGAAAGTCCTAGTGTATCTTGTGAAGTCATCCACAATAACCAATCAATATAGAATCCCTCCCAGACTCTTGTAATGTGTTGGCCCAAACAAGTCCATGTGTAAGAGCTCTAGAGGACGAGATGTAGACATGAACGACTTGGTGAGATGAGATGATGCAACTTGCTTCCTAGCCTGACAAGCACTTCACAGTTGGTCCTTCTCAATGGTGATATCCTTGATTCCTTTAACTAGGTTCCTCTTGACTACTTTTTTGATTTGATTCATTCCAACATGTACCGGTCTTCTATGCCACAACCACCCTTTTGTTGCCTTGGGGAATAGGCAAGTACTTAGTGGCATATTGCTTGATTTGAAGTCCGTGACATACAAGTTCCCATGCCTCACCCCATGAAATACTAGTCCCTTCTTTGCATTTTCAATATCTGCCCCATCCTCATCAAATGTGTACTTTAATCCCATGTCATAAAGCTGACTGATAGACAAGAGGTTGAAGTTATGGGTTTCCACAAGAAAGACCTTGGAGAGATAGAGGTCCTCAGTAATGGCCACCATATTTGATCCTCTAAATCTCCCCTTTGAATTATCCCCCAAAGTCACCGTCTCACTGTCTTCATCTTCATCAATGGTGGTGAATATGGTTGGCTTCCCGGTCATGTGTTGAGTACACCCACAGTACAGTATCCAATGAGTACCTCCACTTTTGTAGTTGATCCTGGTGGTAGCCATAAGACAAGCACTAGAGGAAGAAGGATTAGTATCTAAAGCATTACTTGATTCACTAGCACTAACCTCAACACGTTGAATGACTTCAATCACTTGTTGACAACCTCCTCAAGTAAGAAATCCCTCTCAGAAGCTGTGATTAGTTGGAGGAGCTTGTCAATCACTTCAATTGGTGCTATCTTTTGAAGACCTCTGAAAGAGTTTATCTTGCACACAAGATCATACCCTATTTTCTAGGTGATAAGTAAAACCAAACCCTGTTATATTTAAGTAGTCAAAGCAAACAAAGGACTGTGATTCACATAGAATACAGAGCCACCAACTCACACAGAGTTGAACCACTCATATAGAACACTATTCACTAAGAAACCATCCAATCCCAACCAAACAAAACTTGGCTACCCACCAAGTTCACCCAACCATTCCCGCTAATCGTGTGAAAGGTCCATGTCGCTCATGACCGTGAGCATGACTGTTATAACAGTTTGACACTCAGCAGAGGTTGCACAACTATGCCCATAGGCCGCTAATTTCATCACTATGCAGTGACTAGAGAGTCTCCATGTTGTCCAATCCACACTACCTTAGGTGTGAAACTAGAAGATCACCACAAGGTCTTTCAAAGAGCTTCTCAACTTGCAACTAACCCATGCTAAGGTTTCATCTCTGCGGAATTAAACTGTTCCACAAAAGCCCCCTCTGGCGCCGTGGCTAGGAGTGAACCATCCATCGCGTGAGTCTGAGAGTAAACAATCCCGTCCTTATTCCTCGACTGCCCGCAAAACTAGGAAGACCTCTCAATATGCAACCAAGCCTACCCATATCAGCCCTGGGCTTTGTGCTATTTTCATGGTTACACGTTCCTTGAACCTACCCATGTGATTCCAAGCAGGTACCACCACAATCCCACAGTACTGTATCAGGTACATGTGCATACCCTCACAATCATCATCATCCTCCTACTTAGATCACCCTAGTTCCATGTTCCTAAAAAGGATTACCCATCCCTCATGATTATGTTCAACTGAACCATTAGTCAAGATTAAATTTAGACACTTCCAATTCCCGACATAGCAAACTAAGCATGACGTACCCATACTAGTATACTACACCAGAACCCAAGCGACAAGGAATAATATGAAACTGGATAACAACACATGAGATTTGATATTAATGTGCATCCATAAAGAGTGACATTATTCTAAATTAATCAGATTTGTTTGTGAACTTCCCGTAGACCGGGTGCATGGGCTCTGTGGACCAAGGTTTGACTAGGGTCCACTAGTCCACTACGTACCAGAAGATACCCCATCGAGGGGATCTAATTGGGACCACTGATCAAAGGATCGATAGCCAGGAGGGGTCCGGCGAGGGTGGTGGCCGCAAGCAACGAGGGAGTGTTGGTGGTTTCTATATGCCTATTTTATCTACCAAAAAGGGATGTTTTGCGTCTTAATTTGGTGATTTTGACTAACAATTAACCCCATATTTGCATATATTTATAGTTGTTCTGTTTTGGATGTAATCGCAGGAAACAGGTGTAAAACAAGGCAATTATGGATAAAGAACTAAAGAGTAACAAAGATGGGCCAGGTGTGGAGTCACGCCGATCAGCGCGGGCCTACGTAGATCGGCACGAAAGGAAAAGATGGTGAAAATACGACCCAGTCCGAGAAAGACGAAGGCCCAGCCCCGTATGAGTTAGAGTCGCTGGAAGTTGACCTAATCCCATCGGGTATTAAAGGAAGATAATTACAAGAGCTAAGGGAGGACGACAATCGTGAGAATCAGTTATTAGAACTAGGGTTCTAGGGTATTGGCGGTGAAGGTTGGTCAACATCGACGAGACCCACCAGAAGGGAGGTCACGCCGATCGGTGCAACACTTGCGCCAATCGGCTCATGCGCATTCCAGCGCTATTTCTCATCCCTCTGCTATGTCTAGCGAAAGGACGAGTGAGTAGTCTCATATTCTCTTCTCTGGTGCAGGGATCTGGTCATGTACCTCTCATACTTATTAACACTCTCTCAATAAATTTAGTCTATATGATGAACTTAATTGCACATCTATCTATCCTTTTCATTAGTGTATAGGCCAATACACTTTTGCCCATTACATAGTGCAAGAAACCAGTGGGAGCTAATAGCCTCTGTACTGACAGCCGGGGTGAACTAAACCACCATGTCTTGTAGAATATTAGAGTCATCACTCGAGTTGATAATAATAAGGTTGCATGCTAGTGAACCAATCCTAAGAAGAGAATACTTCATTATCTAATTACCTCTTCAATAACATTCACCCTCCACTCTCTCACCGTCATCATTCACACCAACCAACCCATTGCACTTTGTTAGTAACCCTGTAATAGTAATTGTTCCATAAGTTCCTTGTGGATTCGATAACCTTGGAATACTCTGAGGGAAAAAGAGCTACAACTGTACACCGTCCTCTTGCGATATATAAGTGGGTGCGTAATTGTAAGCTTCATGACCATTGATCGTGGAATACCCAAGGTATGAATGTTTTGGTGATAGATGACAACTATGAAATTGTGGGATAATACCTACACGAGTGTTGTATTTGCAGGAACCTTCACTATACTCTACTACAAATCTATGTATGATGGTTGCCTTGGCGATGGATGACGATGACCACAAGCATGGAGGCTTGATGAGCTTGATGGAGTCCAAGGGTTAATGGAGATGGATCAAAGTGGAGAACAAGCTACGGAGCAAGTATTTGGTACACTTGTCTAGTTGCTAGGCTTTGAGTCCATAGGAAAAACTGGACTATCAAGAGGGTCTAGGTCATTCTCTTAGGTCATGTCTAGTCGGTGATGTGCAAGGATGCTCGATGAAATCACAGGCACTAGGTGACAGTGGAGAAGCCAAGGAGTTGTTCGGAGAAGCTAGGAAACTGAGTCAAACGAGGACGATGAGTTTCAGCTTCAGGACGTAGAGACCGAGCAGAGGGGTCAGTGGAGACTGGACTGTCTGGTCACTATGTGGAGTATGTCTAGGACTTCTAGCGAGGAGCAAGATTTCTGTCTGTGCGAGGGACCATAGAGACCGGACGGTTGGGTCCACAGACCGGACAGTCCGGTCTATGTGGGTGAAGAATAGGACAGAGAGGATGCAGTTTGCGGACCTTCCTAGAACGGAGAGAGAAAGTGGACTAGACAGTCCAGTCCAGTGACCGGACAGTCCGGTCAATGGGAGTTCAGCAGTGGGCAGAGCCGTTGGGCTTGGGATTGAAGTGACCGGACGGTCCGGTCAGGTACTGACCGGACTGTATGGTCAGTAGGCCCAGAAAGCTGATTTCATGGAGCAACGGCTAGTTTGAGGTTGGGAGCCTATATAACTTCGTTGCTGGGGTCTTGGTGTCCTCTTTTGGTCAGTGGAATACCTGAGAGCATTTGGTAAGGTCCAAGAGGAAAAGAGGAGAGCACAAGGAGAGGATATTGGATATCTTGAGAGTGCTAGTGAGAGTAACAAGGATCTACCTTGCACATCTAAGGCTAGATTGTCCTTGAGGGTGTGATCTAGGTTGTTACTCATGGTCTATGGTGAGACCTAGACCGGTTAGGTGTTAGTGATCGAGCCTACCGTGATTGGTTGTGAAGGCCGTCACAAGTTTGTACATGGTTTGAGCCCGCCATTGGAAGGGGCATCAATAGTGAGCGCCCATGCTGGCTAGGGGAGTACGACAAGTTCTCGAGGGAGGCGAGCTTGTGCTTTGTGCAGTGGTGACACACACCGTGTCTTCACTCGAGGAGTGATTGCGGGCTCGTGGGCGAGAACTCCACTTGGTGGCGGGAGGGACCGGGACTCCAGCTGGAGTGGACCAATGAGGAGTAGGGGAAGGCGCAATCCTTTCGAGACCTCGAGAAAAAATCATGAGCATTCCTTGACTCTCTCTTTACTATTTCACAATTGTGTGCTCTAGTGATAGGGTAACTTGTGGCTTGCATAGATAGGCTAGTGTGAATAGCTTCCGCGCATTCCTTTGCATCATGAACACTAGCATGTGTAGGGTCTTAGCCTACTAGAATTGTTTAGGTTGCAATGATCCATTAGGTTTGAGAAGCGTGAAACTGAAGTTTTCGGATTCGTGGTCGGCTACCAATTCACCCCCCCCCCCTCTCGGTAGGCCTTCGGTCCTTACAATTGGTATCAGAGCCAAGTACTGAATTTGAGGCTTCATCGCCTTGAGTAAGGATGTCTGGAAAGGTGGGGAGTGTACCCATATTCGACGGGGAGGACTACACGTATTGGAAGGCTTGTATGCAAGCCTACCTTGAGTCCCTTGAGTCCAATGCGAATGCTAACCTTCTTCAGCATGGCTTTATTAAGAACAACGCTAAGGCCAAGAATGCTTTGTTTTCATGCATTTCCAAGGATGTTCTTGGTAGATTGGATGCTAGTTCGACAGAACACGGTATCTGGACTGAGATTTAGAGTATCCACGAGGGTACTAGTGATATCAAAGAGGAAAGATACTATCTGCTGAAGAAAAAGTATGATAACTTTGCTAGATTACCACATGAGAGAGCTAATGTTGTTTATTCTCATTTTCATGTGCTAGTGGAGGAGATCAATGCACTTGGGGATGATTTCAAGCTCAAGCCCGTGGAAGTCCTCAGAAGATTCTTGACGCTTTTCAAAGACCCCAAGTATGAGTCCACCATCACATACACCTTGCAGAGTGACCTCAAGACCAAGACCATGAAGGATGTGCTTGGCAAGATCATCGTCTTCGAGAGCTACCAGCTAGGGATGGATGATCCTCAACCATCCAACCTTGCTCTACAAGCTGATAAGCAAGAATCAAGCAAGAGCAAGAAAGGCAAGAGGAAGGCTGACACCGATGATGAAGAAGAAGATGATGATGAGTGTGACTTGACCAAGGACTTGGCTCTTCTCATAAAGAAAATGAAGACATTCAAAAACAAGTTTGCTTCCAAGTCCCGGGGCAAATGCTACAAGTGTGGGTCAATGAATCACTTTGTTCGTGAGTGCCCAAAGCCTAAGAAAGAAGCATTCAAGTCACAAGATTCAAGTGAAGAAGAAGAAGAAGATCCCAAAGCCAAGCAAAAGAAGAAGAGAGTCTTCAACAAAGACAATTCCAAGGGCAAAGGCAAAGCCCAAGACTACAAGAAGAAGTTCTCTCACAAGGCCCTTGTAGGGGAGTAGACAAGCGACAACTCAAGTGATGAGTCCACCTCCTCAAGTGATGAAGAAGTGGCCAGCCTAGCCATGATCAAGACCACATCACCACGTGCTCTCCTTCCTCCTCCCACAAGCCTCATGGTTTCGAGCCAACTTGGAGAGAGTGAGGATAAGAGTAGTGATGACAGCGATGATGAGGAGCGCACTTGAGCCGAGTTGTGGAGTATGCTTGAGCAAGCCCGCGACATCGCCGTCAAGAAATCCAAAATGTTGGATGTGGTAAGAAAAGAGTGTAAGTTGGCTAAGGACTGTGTTGGTGAGCTTGAGAGTGAGCTCAAGGACCTTGTCACATCTCATGATACCCTAAACAAGAGTTATGATAAACTCAAGGGTGATCATGTAGAGCTTCATGAGAAGTACAAGACCCTTGAGATTACTTTTGAGGTCATCAATGTTGAGGACCTTGTGATGTGGACAAGGATTCCCGATCTTCCGAAAGATTCTGGATACGTTGATTTGGTCGGAGGCGACACACAAATCGATCCGGCTTCAGAACAGCACGTTCTAAACCCTGCAATCACAGCACGACGTCTCCTCTGGTTATCAACCATCCTAAAACGATTGACCTTGCCGAGAAGGCAAATCGCTGCTTACGAATCAAGAACACAAGCAAGAACAAAGAAGGATGCAACACAATTACAGATGTATTATGAATCTCACAAAGTTGGGGTCTCACAAACCGTGATGACGGCGAAACTGTTATGAACAGAATAATCTAAGCAAAACCCGAACCCTAATGGTGCGGCAGCAGCTGTATATGAAGACCCTAGGGTCATGCAAGACCCTCTGGACGTGCCCCTAATTGGGCTCAACTAGATACAAAGCCCAAAGGCCAAAAACAGGTGACGTAGCACCGAAACAGATTCTGGACCCTCTCTTGTTTCGACGATTCCTGATGACTCCGGATGAATTTTTATATGAGACCAGCGGCATTGGAAAGGTCTTCTTCTTATCTTTCCGTGCATATGTAGAATGTCCAAATCTGAGTCCGTATGCGTCCTGGGACTCCGTTTTAGTGCAGACTGGTCCTGAGCCCCGAAACAGAATCGAAGTTGGTTTTGGTTGGGCCTCCACCTTGGCTTCCATGTCCTTGCTGGTCCTCCACGTCTCCAAGTCCTTCTCCCATCATCTCTTTGTCCTCTCCATGGTTCCTAATTACAATATAATTATTAGGTAGCAAACCATTCTCAAAAGTGACATATAATGAAGAACGTAGGAACGAGCTCACCTCTAAATTTAGTCGTCGTGCACGAGCTCTAGTCATTGGACCTTGCAAGTCCAGAATTGGAGGAGTGTTGCATGTATCCTTAGTAGTGATGTCCTCATCATCCTCCCCCTCTTGAAGTGGAGTCGTCCGTGACTCAAGCTCATTCTCTTCTCCCAAGTATGGTTTCAAATCTGAAATGTTAAAAGTAGGACTAACCCCGAACTCCGGAGGCAACTCAAGTTTGTATGCATTATCATTAATCTTCTCAATTATTTTGCAAGGACCATCAGCTCTAGGCATTAATTTAGACTTTCTCAAATCTAGAAATCTATCCTTTCTCAAGTGTAACCATACTAAATCTCCTACATCAAGTTTTACTTCTTTTCTACCTTTACTACCAGCAATTTTATACTTTTCATTCATCTTTTCAATGCTAAGTCTAGTGGTCTCATGCATTTTCAAAATAAATTCAGCACGCTCCTTAGCATCAACATGAACTCTCTCATGAATAGGTAGAGGAAGTATATGAAGTGGAGTACGGGGATCAAAACCATACACTGCCTTGAAAGGACTTACCTTGGTAGTAGAATGTGTTGCCCGATTATATGCAAACTCAACATGAGGCAAACATTCTTCCCATTGCTTCAAATTTTTCTTCAAAATAGTTCTCAACATAGTACCCAAAGTGCGGTTCACCACCTCAATTTGTCCATCAGTTTGTGGGTGACAAGTTGTAGAAAACAACAACTTTGTACCCAACTTATTCCAAAGCGTGCGCCAAAAGTGACTCAAGAATTTTGCATCACGATCTGAAACAATAGTAGAAGGCATACCATGCAAACGTACAATTTCTTTGAAAAAGAGATCAACAATATAACTAGCATCATCAATCTTATGACATGGTATAAAGTGTGTCATCTTAGAAAATCTATCCACAACAACAAAAATACTATCACTCCCCCTCTTAGTCCTAGGCAGTCCTAAAACAAAGTCCATAGAAATATCTGCCCAAGAAATAGAAGGAACAGGAAGTGCCATGTATAAACCATGTGGATTCAAGCGAGACTTAGCTTTTGGACATGTAGTGCAGCGAGCAACAAAGCGCTCAACATCTTTCCTCATCCTTGGCTAAAAGAAGTGTGTGGCCAAAATATCCTCCATCTTCTTGGCACCAAAATGACCCATCAATCTACCTCCATGCGCCTCCTGTAACAATAAAAGATGAACAGAACCAACTGGAATGCATAGGCGGTTAGCTCTAAACAAGAAGCTATCAGTCAACACAAATTTGTTCCATGCACGACCTTCTTTACAATGCAGCAATACATCTTTAAAATCAACATCAGCAGCATATTGTTCTTTAATTGCCTCAAGTCCAAAAATTCTACAATCAAGTTGAGACAACAAAGTATAGCGCCTAGATAAAGCATCAGCGATCACATTATCCTTCCCTTTCTTATGTTTAATAATGTAAGGAAAAGACTCAACAAACTCAATCCATTTAGCATGTCTACGGTTCAAATTACATTTAGCATGTCTACTGATGTGGAACAACATAACCAAGCATGATTAATTTGAGAACTCAAAGATAACGTGAAGGAAAATGATTGGCTTTGGAAGTGTAAGTCCCTCATATGGATTAAATCCTAACTAAACTCAATGCATGCATAAATGGCGTAGACATGGTTTTGATACTTAATATTTGGCCTTGGTAGGAAATTATCTCTCATAGGGAAGATATGCACCAAGTAGGGTGTTTTTGTTGCAGCATGGTTTTGAAAGAAATCATTGGACTTTAACCATAAGAAAACTGCAGACTTATCCAAAACATGCTATATCATGAACTCCAATAACTAGGCTTGGTGTTTATTAGCCATTATGTACCAACTAAGACATAGAGATACTAGTGTTATCATCATGTCGGTCTACCATTACCCACGAAAGATGAGGAGTAGAGGTTGTATACGTGAGACTCAAAGGGAGCTAATAGAGCAACTATTCATCATTTCCATAGGCAAGATAGAGACTAAGTTCTCAAATTTTATTTAGAAAGGGAAATATTTTTGTTCTTTTTTTTGTTATGCAAATTTTTTATGGTTTTCTTTGAAAACTAAAGTCTTTTTGTGTTTTCTTAAGTTTTCTAAAAACAAAACAGCTCAATTAGAAGAAGAAGGAGAGAGGATAGAACAAGTGGTGCACCTTGGTTTGGGTACCTCCCCAAGGTTACGTCTTTGCAAGACTTAAGCTTAGATGATGTTCACTATGGTGGTTGATACTCAATGTTGAAATGGCCAAACAGTTGATCCATCATGGAGATGTTTGTTTGAAGTTGTTCTATCGCTTGATGCTTCCATTCCTGTTATCTCCTTATGTCTGCTTGTATTTCTTGGGTTCGCATGTTGATCTCATAAGCATTGGCAGCCAGGTATTGCATATCTTCTTGCAACTCCGAAAAGTTGTATGATGTGAATCAGGTAGAACGAGAAGTGCCTACGCCTCCATGAGGTTGGTGGTAGCTCCCCATCTCGTAGGGCTCATAGTAGTCATGGGAGGAAGTAGTGTAGTTTGTTGATGAACTTGCAAAACCAGGAAATTATGGTTGTTCCCAATTGTATTAGGGACCTCCTGATTCACCTGTTTGAGGTGTGTTCATTGTTGTTTTGTGTTGTTGCTCTTCTTGACGGAGTTGTGCTCTAGTTTTTGTTCTTGGCCTATCCCCTACAACATTATGTCATGCACGCTTCACGGAAGCTTGCAATTTGTACAAAAAGTTTCTTTTACCGATTATAGTGAGTTGGGGGTTAGCCAATTCAATATCTATGTCATACCCCGGATAAAGCATGTAGTACCTATTATTTTCCTCTCTCAACAAGTGCACTTGCAAGAAATGATCTTCTCCTAACAAAAGGGCGTTAGGGAGATGATCTATTCTAGCTCGGTGAAATGCACCAACCTTCCTAGCAATTCTAGTGACAAAAGGGGTAAAAGTGATGGGTCCTTGTTGTTTGAATGCTAAGGTGAGCCAATGGTTGATGAGGAAATATGTGGGACTCGTTTTTAATCTTTTTGGTTACCGCATAGAGATCGGCTTTATCCAAACTATTCACCGAACATACATCGCCCCGAGGGGTTAAGTAGTGAGTGATAAAATGATGAATTATACAACGCATGGGGTTATGAATTCCACTAGTGCATTCCTGTCCCGTAACGGGA
Source organism: Eleusine coracana subsp. coracana (assembly GCA_032690845.1). NCBI lineage: Eukaryota > Viridiplantae > Streptophyta > Magnoliopsida > Poales > Poaceae > Eleusine > Eleusine coracana. The sequence continues at coordinate 38,921,219 of CM064418.1, forward strand.
TTTCCTATCTTTGCCCAAAGTCCTTGTGGTGTGAAACCTTTAAGTTTATCAATGTCTATGGCCGCCTTATGGTTAAAACAAAGATTAGTACTCATTTCTTTTAAAGGTCATTCATAGGTTTCACCAAAAAGACGAAATTCATAGAGGGTGCCTATTTTGTTTGATTGATGAGTATGAACTTTTAGTGTGCAAAGAAATTTGATAGTAAGTGAGAAAACATGTGGATATGTGCCATGGTTTGCTATATTTGTCATGAGTAATTGACTTGAGCAGATTTGGTGTTTGAGTTAACATGCAGGAATCCAGGGATTGCATGGGTTTGCATATCATGGTTATGACTAACCGGAGTTGGTGGAGATATTGGTGATATTGCAGGAGATGGGAAATGTGTTTGCTTGTCTCATGATGTGTAGATCACTGGAGTCAACTTGACGGTCAACGACGAGAGGATCGGGCACAAGTAGGGGACTTGGGGCCAGACGATCGGGATGCCGGGTGAAGTCAAGGGTGATCCACACCGTACACGTGGAGAGGCAAGAAGCACGGACGGTTTCACGGTTGAGCCTCAAAACCGTGGTGGTGATGAAGACGGCGTGTTGACCAACTCAAGGCAAACGGGATGCCGGTGCAAGTGACAAGGGGGCCTGATGGACAGGGACTGGGAGAGACTTGCCGGTGGTCAGGATCCCGGGACAAGGTGACACGCATCAACATCGAGAAGTCGCACTTTGATAAGCGTGCAAGGCGGTTTCCCGGATTGGGCCTCAAAACCGATGGCGGTGGTTAGTGGTGCACATGGCACCATCACGGAGCTCTCTTCGAGATGAAGCAAAGATGTGAAGCGTCCGATGGCATTCGGGCGATGAGGAAAAAAATGGACGGTTATGCCCCCGGTGGTAGGTGGGTGTGTTGTGTAGGTCAAGGGTTGTCATGTGGACAATAGACCCTTGGCCTATATAAGAAGAGTTGTGGCTGGTGGGAGAGGTGACTCTCTTCCCATTAGCCTTGTGTTAGGACTCTATTCAAAGTGCTAGGAGAGGACTTCATGTTTTAGAGGAGAGGAAAGGGTGTGTGAGAGACATCTCTTGCTCTTCCAAATAGTGGGAGGAAGAGGGTGGCTTCCTAGCCTTGTACCTATGATTCTTGTAAGCACCTTTCTATGATACGAGAAGTATTTTCATGCTCAAGATTTCCCTCTTCACTTGAATCCCGAAATCCCCTTTTTCTTATTTTCAGAGCTATTTTCGTGGTGGTTTTTGATCTCACTTTTGGATGAGTTTTTGGTTCGGATTTCTTGAGAAACTTATTACTAGGATGAGCTAGAACAATCCTCTATGGATCCTTGACCTAATCATAGCTCTAGCACCTTCGATTTGAAGGATTTCTCAAGTTTCTCCTTTTTGGTGTTCTTGGCACAAGATCTGAAATTCATGATGATTTCTTTTGTTTTTGGAGTGGATCTCTTTAGAGGAGGGTCGTGATGTACTGAGGATCATCTGGTCCAAATTTCATGATTTTTGGAGTTCGTTTGATAGGGTTTTAGTAATTTTCTTTCCCGAACGGAGCTGCTGTTTTGATCATGACGGAACTTCCATGATCATGAGGGAACTTCCATCAAGAACCACGGAACTTCCATGAGTAACAGTGTTCCCATCGCTCGGAACTTCCATAATTGACGGAACTTCCATCAGGCACCACGGAAGTTCCGTCGGGTACCACGGAACTTTCGTCAGGCTCTGTTCTGTGACATTTCGGACCTTCCTTGTTTCAGTTTTTGTTTCTCTTGTGCTTTTGCTATGTGTCCTTTTGGTTTGAATCATTCCTAGGGTTAACACATTACAAGTTAGTGTGTGTAATCTTGGTGACTCGGTTAGAGGTTGGTTTGGGTTATAGTTGGGACATAGGCCAAGTTCTTGAAAAGAATTCGAATTCTTGGTATCAGAGCCGGTTTGATCACTAGTTGACCTTCACCGGCTTTGTGATCCGAAGGCGATGTGGAGAAGCGTGCTGTCAAGCTATGGATATTCGATGGAGAGGACATCCCCTACTGGAAGTCATGGACCAAGGCGTATCTGCTGAGTCAAGGACGTGCAATTTGGGAGATTGTTGATTAGGAGTATGCTATACCATAAGACCTGAACACTGCTTCTGCAGGTGAGTTAGTCAGCTATGAGAACAACTCCAAAGCTGTCAATATTCTGCTCTCTGCACTTGGTAGGAGTGAACATGATAGGGTTGCACACCTTGACACTACTGATGCTATTTGGGTTAAGCTCTGCACTTACCATGAGGTACCAACCAGGTCAAGTCTATGCGTAAGGATTCTTACAATAGACAGTACCAAACCTTTGCTCAAAAACCCGAGTCACTAGATGACACTTTTCATAGGTTTGAGGCAATTGTGTGCAACTTGCGGGCTTGTGGTACCCTTGTGTCCAATGACAAGGATAGAGCTAAGCTACTGCTGTACTCACTTGATAAAAATGTTTGGTGGGTTAAAATTGCTGCTCTAGAAGAAACTGCTGAATTCAATATCCTGAACTGTGAGCAACTATATAGCAAGCTGACATCTCATGAACTGTCTAGGAAATCTCGTCCTAATCTTGCTATTCCTGCTTCTAGCATGGCCTTGCTTTCTAGTTCTCAGAAGGGTGATCACTGTTGTGCTTCTTATGGAACTAACCCCTCACTTGACAAGTCTTCCTTGGAGTTTGCTTTGTCTTCTCTTGTTGCAGCTTCCGATGAACAGATGGAGTGCATTCCTGACGAGGAGCTGTCCTTGCTCACAAGGAAGTTCAGGAAGTTCTACAACAACCGGAAGGAGAGAAGAGGAGGTGGTTCAAGAACCTGCTTCGAGTGCGGTGACCCGGGACACTTCATCATTGATTGTCCCAAGAAGAAGAAGAAGGCCGGGTACCGCGACAACAACACTGAATACTTCAAGCAGAAGAAGAACCGCTTCTACAAGAAGGGCAAGAACTCCAAGAAGTTTGCCAAGGCCATTGCACGCGCCTGCATTGCTGCCTTGAGCGATGTCGACCTCACATCAAGCGAAGGCCTTACAAACTCGGAGGAGGAGGTTGAAAAGCCACGAGTCAAGAGGAAGGATGACTTCACCGGGCTTTGCTTCATGGCAAAGAATGACCATGACACTGACTCTGGATCCGACTCCGACACAAGCGAGGTACCTCCTACTCTTGATGAGCTCTCTTCTGAACTTGATCATTTGCGCGATGTTCTGCTTTTGCAAGATGATAAGCTTCGTAGTGCTGTTCGTGAGAGTAGAGAGCTTAAGTCTAAGTTGGAGAGTGCTGATTTTGAAATTGCTTCACTTAGGTCTAAGCTTGCTAAGGATGACATGGTTGTAGAGTGTGAGTCTTGTCAAGTTGTGATGAGTGATCTTGCTCAGAGGGAGAGTGTGCATGGTCAAGTTGCTAGTCAGCTTGAGAGTGCCCTCAAGGAGCTTGATGAGTTGAAAGCTAGACCAACTCTTTTGGGTGCATGTCAGAAGTGCCCCAAGCTCACAAATGAGTTGGAAGCTCAGTCCCTCAAAGTCAAAGAGCTTGAGTCCAAGTTGCTTCTATGAGACTCGCTCGAAAGTTCTTCCACATCCGTGTGAAGTGTGTGTCACCCTCAAGGACAAGCTAGTAATCACTAGGGAGGAAAATAAAGTCCTAGTTCAGGAAAATGACTATCTTGTTTCTAGGCTCCAGAGAATCCTAGTGAGTGAGGAAAAGATTGAGAGTGATTTGGCAAGAGTGAAGGAGAGTGCTTCTATGTCAACCTATAACTTGCGCTTGGGATTTGAGAGGTGTGACAAGGAGAGTGAGAATGTGGGTAAGTTTGTACCTAGCTCCAGCTACAAGGATGAGAAAAACACCATCAAACCCACTGACACATACTATCCACCCAATCCAAAACCCTCCTTCAACCCAAAGCAAATAGAGAAGCCAAAACCCGAACCTGCAATGCAAACCAAGCCTAATCATAAGGGTGTCTACATTTGCATGTTTTGTGGTCGCAAGGGGCACTTGGATGAATTTTGTTATAGACGTAAGAGGATTGAGAGGAAGCAAGCTGAGTTGGCTAGGGATGCTTTTTATGATGATTTTGTTGACTTTCAGCCTCGCTCTTTTTCTCGTGCCTATCGTGGACAGGGTCATTCCTCATATGGCTTTGATTCACGAAACAGAGGTTTTGCGCAGCGGCGCTTTGGTGCCCCATGTTTTCCCTATCGTGGTGAGCATCATTCGCGTGGATTTGGCTTTCACATTGATGATTTCTATCCTCACAACCCAAAGTTTGAGTCGAGACATTTTGACAGGACATATTTTCCCCATCGTGGTTCTCGTCCTATGCGTTCAAATGACAATGTGCAAAGAACTGTGATGACTACTACCGGTCATATGGTTAAGTGCTGGATTCCAAAATCTCTTTGGACTAACCCCAGCACTGAGCCATCGACTTTTCCTTCTCGTTCTCTGTAGGCAGCAGGTGGAGGCTTGGAGAACAAATGGTTGATGGACTCCGGGTGTTCGCGCCACATGACCAGAGATGCAAAGTGGTTCTCCAGCCTCACTCCCCTGAAGCAGCGGGAGTATGTGACCTTTGGAGATGACAAGAGAGGGAGAGTGAAGGCAAGAGGCGCGGTAAAGGTAATGAAAAATTCACTCTCAAGGATGTTGGTTTGGTTGAGTATCTCAAGTACAATCTCCTCTTTGTCTCTCAGCTTCTTGATGTTGGTTTGGAAGTGCGCTTTAAGTCGAATGCTTCTTGTGTTGTTGATTCGAGTGGTTCCTTGGTTTGTGAGATTTCTCGTATTGGCATAGTTTTTTAGGCTAATTTTGCTGATTCTCCTGGTTCTCACAAGTGCTTGTTTGCTCAATCTTCTTCTGAGCTCTGGAAATGGCATAGGAGACTGGGTCACATGAGCTTTGACTTGCTATGTTGCTTGAGTGGCCTAGGTTTGATCCGAGGATTGCCTAAGCTCAAATTTGACAAGGATTTGGTTTGTGCTCTGTGTCGTCATGGGAAAATGATTGCCGCTTCTCATCCAACAATTAATTTGGTGATGACTGAACGCCCTGGAGAGTTGCTTCATATGGACACTATTGGTCCTTCTTGGGTTCGTTCGGCGGGTGGGAAGTGGTATGTTCTTGTGATTTTTGACGACTATTCTCGCTACTCTTGAGTTTACTTTCTTGAGAGCAAGGATGAAGTGTTTCATCACTTTTGGAGCTTAGTTTTGAGGTTGTTCAAGGAACTCCCTGGTGCATTACGAGCAATTTGCAGTGATAATGGCACCAAGTTCAAGAACTCCTCCTTTAATGCTTTCTGTCTTGAGCATGGTATTGAGCATCAGTTTTCAGCACCTCGTGTTCCCCAGCAGAATGGTGTGGTTGCAAGAAAGAATAGAACCTTAGTGGAGATGGCCCGAACGATGCTCGATGAGCATAGGACTCCGAGGCGGTTCTGGGCTGAGGCCATTAGCACTGCTTGCTATGTTTCCAATCGGATTTTCTTGCACTCGATTCTTAATGTGACTTCTTATGAGCTGCGTTTTGGGAGAAAGCCCTCGGTTTCTCATTTGTGTGCCTTTGGTTGCAAGTGCTTTATTCTCAAGCGTGGCAATCTTGATAAGTTTGAGTCGAGATCTTCTAATGGCATCATTCTTGGTAACTCTCTTCATGGTCATTCCTACAGAGTTTTGAATTTGGAGACTAACACCATTGTAGAATCCTGCGATGTAACCTTTGATGAATCAAACTCTTGTGCAAGGAATATAATTGAGACTGCAGGTACCATGGAGATGGAGGAGAGCATCTTTGTAGAAGAGGACCTATAGAGCTTGGATGATGATGATGATGATGATGATGATGAGTCATTCCATCCCACATCTGAGCTTGTTCCTGCTGCTACCACCACTCCAGCAGAGGGTCCAGAAGCTTCTACATCGGCTTCAGCAGCTGTCAAGCAAGCTCCAGCTGTGGTTGAGGGGGAGGTACACTATGAGAGAGAGAGGCTCCTCACCACATTCAGCGTCGACATCCACCTCAACAGATGATCGGTAATCTCTATGAGAGGACAACAAGGTCAAGGTCTGCACATCTTGCTTGCTTTACCAATTCTCTCTTTGTTGCAACCTTTGAACCTTGGGATGTTGGACACGCACTATCTGATGAACATTGGGTTAATGCCATGCATGAGGAGTTGGAAAACTTTGAGAGAAACAAAGTCTGGACCCTTCTAGAGCCTCCCAAAAATGTCAATGTCATAGGAACCAAGTGGGTGTTCAAAAACAAACATGAGGAGGATGGTGAGGTTGTGAGAAACAAGGCTAGGCTAGTTGCTCAAGGTTTTAGCCAAGTGGAGGGCTTAGATTATGGTGAAACCTTTGCTCCCGTTGCTCACATAGAAGCCATTAGGATCTTGCTTGCATTTGCTGCCTCCAAGGGCATTAGACTCTATCAAATGGATGTCAAGAGTGCTTTCCTAAATGGTTTCATAGAGGAAGAAGTGTATGTGAGGCAACCCCCTGGCTTTGAGAACCACAAATACCCAAACCGTGTGTACAAGCTTTAGAAGGCTTTGTACGGACTAAAGCAAGCACCTAGGGCATGGTATGCTAGGCTTAAGACCTTCTTGCTAGAGCGTGGGTATGTCATGGGGTGTGTTGATAAAACCTTGTTCAATCTAAAGCATGGCAATGACTTTCTAATGGTTCAGATTTACGTTGATGATATCATCTTTGGTGGTTCCTCTCATGCTCTTGTGTCCAGATTTCAGGAAGCCATGGAAAGTGAATTTCAGATGTCGATGATGGTAGAGCTCACCTTCTTTCTTGGGCTTCAAATCAAGCAGCGCAAGCAAGGCACTTTCATACATCAAGCCAAGTACACGAAGGATCTCCTGAAGAAGTTCGATATGGTCAATGTGAAGCCGTTGTCTACACCAATGTCCACTACAACGGCTCTTGACCCTGATGAAGACTGTGAAGCGGTGGATCAAAGAGAGTACAGGAGCATGATTGGCTCCCTCTTGTACCTGACAGCGACAAGACCCGACATACACTTTGCGGTGTGTCTTTGTGCTCGCTTTCAAGCTTCCCCAAGGGTGACTCATCGCAAGGCTGACAAGCGCATCTTCAGGTATCTCAAATACACCCTTGAGTTTGGTCTTTGGTACTCTGCATCTTCATCTCTTGATCTCATTGGGTATTCGGATGCGGACTTTGCTGGGTGTAGAATTGATAGGAAGAGCACTTCTAGTACTTGCCATTTCTTGGGTACTTCTTTGATCTGTTGGTCTTCTCGTAAGCAGTCGAGTGTTGCCCAATCCACCACAGAGTCTGAGTATGTAGCTGCTGCTAGCTGCTGCTCGCAAATCCTATGGATTGTGTCAACCATGAGAGACTATGGGTTGACTTTTAAGGGTGTTTCACTCATGTGTGATAACTCCAGTGCCATATGCCTAGCCAAAAACCCAGTCCAACACGGTAAGGTCAAACACATCAATGTGCGATTCCACTTCCTGAGAGATAATGTTGAGAAGGGGGATGTTGAGCTCATATACATTGATACCAAAAACCAATTAGCTGATATCCTCACCAAGCGCCTAGATGCTTCGAGACATGCTTTTCTTCGGGGGAACTCGGTGTTTGTCATCCTTATGGCATCATTTGAGGAGGAGTTGGTGTTCACTTGTATATATGTATCTTACCATTTTTGCTTTGCATCTCACATGTAATATATGCATTGGTAGATGAGCTTTGATTCTTATGCTTTCTTGCATTTCTCCTTGCTATGACTGAGCTTGAGCTAAGTTGTGTGGATGTGATGGTAATCTCTCATGCTTAGATTTTCTAGATGGCCTGTTATAAACTCATGTGAGCAACTTGCTAATCTTAAAGGTAAACTGAGCTTCTTTTGAACCTTATGATCTAATCTTCCTAAAACTTGCTCACCATGTGTATAATTGCGTTTATCCTTGTTGAAACTTGCATTGAGGCTAGTCTAGAGGATGTCTTGGCTTTGGCACCTTGTGTTTGCGAAATGAAAGGCTTTGCAAATGTTTAGCTCATGTTGTAACATTGTGGGAACATGTGTTCCTTTTGCCGCAAAGGCATGCTATTTTGTCTTATGCATAATCTTGAAAAATCTGCTAAGTGCTTTGATCAAGAATTACTCAATAATGCTAAATCCAAACATTGTGACTTGAAGCCTTGGGGTGTTTGCCGTACCCAGTCGTGCGACCCTCTCCATGGATAAGAGGACACATGAGGATAAACAATAATCACTTGATCAATTGAGTCTCTGTTGCATATGTGAGCGTTTGTAGAGCTCATTTTCTGCGAATGCTTGTTGCTCTTGTTAAGATTGAAACTGGCTAGATTCTTATGATTCACTTGGTGCTTGTTTTGCCTTGGATGAGAGTACTTACACATGTGGTGGCAGATTTTCTCATGATAAGCAAAATTTGATTCTATCTAAGCTAGTCAATCTTTCTGCTTAGCCTGTATAGCTCATGGTGTTTATGCCTTGCTATCTATTTTTGATCTTTGCATGATTGGGAGCTATTGCCTTTACACTTCATGGCACTATGGTTATGGTTAGCAAAGTTAAATGCTTGTTTGCATAATTGTTGAGGCTCCTTAGGTTTGCATTTTCATGCATTGCATGTTTGCTTGTTCTTTTGCCTCTTTGATGAGTTCATTGCCAAAGGGGGAGAAAATTTTGGGGTCATGCACAAATAATGCTAAGAAACTCATATGATCCATTTTGCACTACATGAGACCTACCACAACTTGAGGGGGAGCATATCATGATCTTGAGCGTTTTCTTGCGCTTTTCACATTCTTTGCGCCTCAAGTCGCTTTCTTTGCCAACTCTTGGTTTTGTGATCCCTACTTACTAGATGGCTTGTTTTCACCTTTTCTTTTGGTTTGGCCATTTGGATGTGCTTATTTGGCTTCACATTTCAATCTCTAATCTTTGTGCATTTGGTGTTGTCAATGTACTCATCAAGGGGGAGATTGAGAAACCATGTGGATATGTGCCATGGTTTGCTATATTTGTGATGAGTAATTGACTTGAGCGGATTTGGTGTTTGAGTTGAAATGCAGGAATCCAGGGATTGCATGGGTTTGCATATCATGGTTATGACTAACCAGAGTTGGTGGAGATATTGGTGATATTGCAGGAGATGGGAAATATGTTTGCTTGTCTCATGATGTGTAGGTCACTGGAGTCGACTTAACGGTCAACGGCGAGAGGATCGGGCACAAGTAGGGGACTTGGGGCCAGACGATCGGGATGCCGGGTGAAGTCAAGGGTGATCCACACCGTACATGTGGAGAGGCAAGAAGCATGGCCAGTTTCGCGGTTGAGCCTCAAAACCGTGGTGGTGATGAAGAAGGCGTGTTGACCAAGTCAAGGCGAACGGGATGTCGGTGCAAGTGACAAGGGGGCCCAATGGACAGGGACTGGGAGAGACTTGCCGGTGGTCAGGATCGCGGGACAAGTTGACACACGTCGACATCGAGAAGTCATGCTTTGAGAAGCATGCAAGGCGGTTTCCCGGTTTGGGCCTCAAAACCGGTGGCGGTGGTTGGTGGTGCACGTGGCACCATCACGGAGCTTGCTTCGAGATGAAGCAAAGACGTGCAGCGTCCGATGGCATTCGGGCGATGAGGAAAAAGATGGACAGTTATGCCCCCGGTGGTAGGTGGGTGTGTTGTGTAGGTCAAGGGTTGTCATGTGGACAATAGACCCTTGGCCTATATAAGAAAAATTGTGGCTGGTGGGATTGGTGCCTCTCTTCCCATTAGCCTTGTGTTAGGACTCTATTCAAAGTGCTAGGAGAGGACTTCAACTCAAACACCCTTGACCTAGAGGAGAGGAAAGGGTGTGTGAGAGACATCTCTTACTCTTCCAAATAGTGGGAGGAAGAGGGTGGCTTCGTAACCTTGTACCTATGGATCTTGTAAGCACCTTTCTATGGTATGAGAAGTATTTTCGTGCTCAAGATTTCCCTCTTCAATTGAATCCCGAAATCCCCTTTTTCTTATTTTCGGAGCTATTTTCGTGGTGATTTTTTATCTCACTTTTAGATGAGTTTTTGGTTCGGATTTCTGGAGAAACTTGTTGCTAGGATGAGCTAGAACAATCCTCAATGGATCCTTGACCGAATCAATAGCTCTAGCACCTTCGATTTGAAGGATTTCTCAAGTTTCCCCTTTTTGGTGTTCTTGGCACAAGATCTGAAATTCATGATGATTCCTTGTGTTTTTGGAGTGGATCGCTTTAGAGGAGGGTCGTGATGTATTGAGGATCATCTGGTCCAAATTTCGTGATTTTTGGAATTTGTTTGATAAGGTTTTGGTAATTTTCTTTCCCGAACGGAGCTGCTGTTTTGACCATGACGGAACTTCCGTGATCATGACGGAACTTCCATCAAGAACCATGGAACTTCCATGAGTGACAGTGTTCCCGTCGCCCGGAACTTCCATAATTGACGGAACTTCCGTCGGGCACCACGGAACTTCCATCGGGTACCACGGAACTTCCGTCAGGCTCTATTCTATGACCTTTCAGACCTTCCTTGTTTCGGTTTTTGTTTCTCTTGTGCTTTTGCTATGTGTCCTTTTGGTTTGAGTCATTCCTAGGGTTAACACATTACAAGTTAGTGTGTGTAATCTTGGTGACTCGGTTAGAGGTTGGTTTGGGTTGTAGTTGGGACATAGGCCAAGTTCTTGAAAAGAATTTGAATTTGCTCCCATTCGCCCCCCCCCCCTCTGGTCGCCTTCTCGGTCCTTTAGTAAGCTATTTAGAACCGTATTCATCAAGGTGATAGAAATCATACCGTCCAGTCGTGTTGAGCGCGTACTCAAAGTCAGCAAGGACACCAATTCGCTCGAGGAAGTCGTGATCGAACTTGCGCACGATCGTGAAATCCCAGTCTCTTATGACGGTGAACATGCTTTGCTCGTCGAAGTCAGTGAACACCATGTTGTCCTCACTCTCCATGAACTTCTCAAATTCTTCATATTGCGTACTTACCATCATAGGAGCCTCGGATATGGACATTGTTTCTGAGTGATAACTTGGTGCATGCCCATGAGAAGCTCCTGAGTGTTCATCTTTTGAGTGCTCACTTTGGATTGCGCCTCCCATGGCTTGAGCTGCTGCTGCTGAACTTGGTGTAGAGGCCTCTCAAGATGTTTTCCATTCCTGCAACAGGGTTACTTGGACACAATACCCAAAGGACAATATGATAATAATAGTAAAGAGTGTAGGGAGCAAAGATTGAAAGGACCGAGTGACTGAGAGGGGGGGGGGGATGAATCGGGAACTCACACTATGTACCAAATTCACCAATTCCTAAAAACCAACCACTCAAAATAACTCCTACACAATTCTAGTGGTGATCACACTAGCAAGATAATGAACCTATGAAAGGAACAACAATCTAAGCATGCTAGTGGATCACACAAGGCAATACAACTCCTATGCAAGCTAGTAATCAAGGATACGCGGAAGCAAACATCAAGCTAGCAAAGGAACGTACTCATGCAATGCTACAAGATAAGGAACTAGAGCACACAAACATGAGTAGTACAATACATGCAAGGATAATCAATCAAACCAAAGCAACTCCTATACATGCTAGTAATCAAGTATGAAGGCTAAGCACTACTAGCAAGTAAAGAAGCCTATTCATGCAAGTCTATAAGGTAATCAACTAAAGCAAGGTAAGCACACATGCATGAATAGTATAGTATGTAAATGTGGAAAGTAAAGCATCAAAGTAAGGAGTACAGTAAGAGATGGCTCATGATTTTTTTTTCCAAAGTCTCAGAAGGATAGCGCCTTCCCCTACTCCTTGTTGGAGCACACCCGCCGGAGTCCCGGTCCCTCCCGCCACCGATGTGGAGTTCTCGCACACGAGCCCGTAATCACTCCCGGAGTGAAGGCATGGTGCGCGTCATCACTACCATCATGGCACAAGCTCGCCTCCCTCAAGAACTTGATGGACTCCCCAAGCTGACACAGGCGCTCACTATTGATGCCCCTTTCACCGACAAGCTCAAACCGGTTACAAACTTGTGACGGCTTTCATAACCAGTCACGATAGGCTTGATCACCGACACCTAACCGGTCTAGGTCTCACCATAGACCAAGAGTAACAACCTAGATCACACCCTCAAGGACACCCTAGCCTTAGATGTGCAAGATGCTCTAGTTACTCTCCTCTAGGGCTCCTCATGGAGATGCACTAGGACGGATATAACCCTTATCTAACAACTCTTGGAGTTTTTCCATGAGTTCAGCTAATTGGTTAGCAGCCATTCTATATGGTCTCTTAAAAATAGGAGCAGTACTAGGGACTAACTCAATAACAAACTCGATGTCACGGTCGGGTGGCATACCTGGTAATTCCTCTGGAAAAACATCGGGGAACTCATTGACAATCCTGATGTCTTCAATCGAGGTAGCATCAAGTTGATTCAACACAATGCGATTAATTGCTCCTTTACTAGTGATGAGTAGTTCGGCCACATACTCCAATTCCTTTCCAGTACTGCCTGCAAGCTTGACTATTGTCTTAGCACAGTCAATAAGTCCCTTATGCTTGCTTAGCCAATCCATGCCAAGTATCGCATCAATTCCCTTAGACTCAAGCACTATGAGATTTGTAGAAAAGTCTACCCCCCTTATATTAAGGTTCACCTTAGGACAGATATTGGTCGTAACAACGCATCCACTTATATACCGCAAGAGGATAGTGTATAGTTGTAGCTCTTCTTCCCTCAGAGTATTTCAAGGTTATCGAATCCACAAGGAACGGGTGGAATAATTACTATTAAAGGGTTACTAACAAATTGCAATGGGTTGGTTGGTGTGAATGATGACGGTGAGAGAGTGGAGGGTGAATGTTATTGAAGAGGTAACTAGATAATGAAGGGTTCTCTCCTTAGGATTGGTTCACTTGCATGCAACCTTATTCTTATCAACTCAAGTGATGACTCTAATATTCTACAAGACATGGTGGTTTCGTTCACCCCGGCTGTCACTACAAAGGCTATTAGTTCCCCACTGGTTTCTTGCACTAGGCAATGGGCAAAAGTGTATTGGCTGATACACTAATGAAAAGGATAAATAGATATGCAATTGAATTTATCACATAGAATAAATTCATCAAGAGAGTATCAATAAGTATGAGAGTTACATGACCAGATCCTTGCACCAGAGAAGAGAATATGAGACTACTCACTCATCCTTCCGCTAGACATAGCAGAGGGATGAGAAATAGCGCTGGAATGCGCACGAGTTGATCGGCGCAAGCGTCACACCGATCGGTGTGACCTCCCTTCTGGTGGATCTCATCAGTGTTGACCAACCTTCGCCGCCAATATCCTGGAACCCTAGTTCTAATAACTGATTCTCGTGATTGCCGTCTCCCTGTTGTCCCCTTGGCTCTTGATAATTATCTTCCTTTTATACTTGAGGGGATTAGGTCAACTTCCACCGACTCTAACTCATACTGGGCTAGGCCTTCGTCTTTCCCGGACTGGGTCGTGTTTCATCATCTTTCCCTTCTGCGCTGATCGGTGCAGCCCCGCATCTGGCCCATCTTCATTACTCTTTAGTTCTTTATCCATAATAGCCATGTTTTACACCTGTTTCCTGTGATTACATCCAAAACAAAACAACTACAAATATATGCAAATATGGGGTTAATTGTTAGTCCAAACCACCAAATTAAGACGTAAAACATCCCTTTGTGGTAGATAAAATAGGCATCTAGAAACCACCAACAGTTCCCCCATACTCAAATCATTGCTAGTCCTCGAGCAATACAAAATCAAATATGTAACAAGAATCTTCACACCATCTCTCATGCAATCAATCTCAATCATCATTTTTACTTGTTATCCCTTCACAAAGATTTTCTCTCATCTCCTTTTAACCAATTGGCACATCATACTTGAACTTAATCAAATTACCACAAAACCTTTTCAAAAACAATTTTTGTTTTCCTCGACTCATCTTTAGCATCAAACATCAAGCATTTGGTCCTCTCAAGATCTCTCAAGTGTATTTCCTTCCCTCTCCTTTCTAATCAAGGATTGTATGTGGATCTTGGAGGGCTATATAACTAAATTAAACCATAAGATTAACCATGTCAACAATGTGCTCAATCATGCCCACTAAGAACGAATTTTTTTGGAAAAGAACTTTAATGGAGAAGAGGAATATAGAAGATCTAAAGAAAAGAAAGAAAAATGTTTCAATGAGAATGATGGCAAAGAATTAGAAATAATCAGAGAGCTGCTTTCTTTGATGACCTTATTGCCTCTTAGGGAATACATTTTCTCTTTATCTCCTTTTATTATATATTTTTTTTATATACAACACTAAGCCGGTCGGTGGCGCAACACTGTGCCGGTTGTGCAGCTCATCTATATTTTCTTTTTCTTTTTCTTTTTCTTTCACTCTTTTTCTGTTCCCAAAATAATCAGCAATTTCTATCTTGTACCAGTAGCAGAAATTTCTGAATTCCCTTTTATTGAGAATATAGGTTGTATCAAGGAGGAGGGAGAAACAAAGATGTATGGTTTCAATGATAGCAAGGAATTTAAATGGATAAGAATGGCTAGAAATACAGAGATAAACAAATAGATCATCCTTTCCTAAATTGGTCGAAATCATGAGCAAAAAAGGTTGACAAAGTTACTTACAATCCAATTAGTTCAAATGTGTAGCTTGCTCTCATTCACTCGGCTATGTAGGCATATTTAGATCTTGCTTTTGCTTTAGCTTATGATGAGGCAAAAGATATTTTGATAAATACAAAGCTCAAAAGTTAAGTGGTAACCAACTAATTCAAGTAATCAACCAATCGATCATCAAAAAGACAAAATAAATAGTATGGGGCACTTTCAATTTGACAATCGACACTAACTTTATTAAAGACAATGCTATAATTCAAACTACATAAAAGACCTTGAAGCAACTCTCAACATGACTCTTGACTCTCTTAAGCACACACACAAACTTAAATAAACACTCACAAGAAAAACAAACAAGAAACTAGACTCAAAAACACTTAAAAACTATGACTAATGGCAAAGCCCTTCCCCCACACTCAAAATTTGCAATGTCCCCATTGCAAGAGAAGAAACTTAACACACTAATCATGCAGACCATGCCTGTTCAAGACTCAGAAAATTCGTCTTATATTCCTTATGAGAAAAGTGTAGTCCGCTTCGTTCATCTCGATTGTATCATGGATTCTACAATCCACATCCCTTTGATGCTTGTAAGCACAATGTCTGTCTAGATATAGGCTCTCAATGATTCTTCGGCACACAGGATAGCAAGCAGGCGGTTGCAGGTTATGATTTTCAACGCTGTAAGGGGAGGGACTGTTCAATCTCCTTTGAGTCGATCAGCGCAAAGGCTGAGCCAATCGGCACAGTGGTGTTCTTTCACCATTGCGACTTCCTCCACCTCCCACATTACCATTCGTTGAAGTTCCTGCTGCCCTGTCATTACTGCATTCTACAGGTGTCCCCCAATTTGCAAACATAGGACTATCAAAGCTTCTTCGCACATCAGAATCATCACCCAAATATGATGTAGATATGGCCCAATCTTCCGAGAGGTAAGGGGATAAACTCGAATTTGGGGAACTCGGCGTCGATGACCCGGCTCGAATCAGACAAGATCCAACCCCACAACCGTTACACCAAGCACAACTTGATTGTTCCTGCAAGCGAAATCGAGAACACAAGCAAGAGAGGATAAACACGCAATCTGAAATTGCAAATATGGATGAAGCAAATCACAAGAAAAGGTTCAAGCTCTGAACACAAAAGGACTAATCGCCACAGTGGTGTAGAACAAGAACAGGGGCCCTAGATTACTGTAAAAGGACTTGTCGCCATAATTACGATAATTCGCTCAAGTTTCTCTCTGGAAACTGAACTAAACAAAACCCAAAACTAAAAGACAGCGACTATTGAGTTTATGTAGGAAACAAAGACGTCCTAGGGTTGGGGGCGACCAGGGGGGCGCCCACAACATGGGCTTAAGGCCCGACATGATACATGGCCAAGTTGGCCCAAAATAGGTGGCACAGCACCTTGTCATGGTCACATATTATGACTCACGACAGTTCTGGAGCTAGGACCAGATCCAAAATGACGGCGTCGTCGTCCCCTTTCCAACGCATCAAAGAACACCTCGTTTGGACGTCAGATATGGGAGATATCATCAAAACCGTGAAGGGGTGTCGGCTGAATCCGGGACGAACGCGGCGACCGAGTTGGTGACGACTTGTAACTTGGGGAAGTCCATGATATGCGTGTATCCAGCATGGTGATGTCCTCATCATCCTCCCCTTCTTGAATTGGAGTCGCCCTCGACTCCAACTCAGCATCAATCTCCTGCAAAAGGTTAGTACTAGCAGAATGCAAAATACAAGATACATGATCATCGATAGAAGATATATCATGACAAAGCATAGTATAGCAAGGTGCATCATGATTATCACAAAGATCAGTAACAGTAGATGTTATAGCAAGAAAAGCACCTCCCTTTAACTGAATAGCCTTATGTTTAACATCAGAAAGTTGTTTGTTATCATGTTTATTCTCAGTATTTTCAGCAAGCAGTTTAAAATGATTTCTAATATCAGCAGGTAATAACGGACGCAAAGTAATATTCATGTCCTTATGCACGAATGTATATGTATTTGTTCTACCATGGTGGGCAGCATCCGTATCATATTCCCATGGACGGCCTAATAAAAGCGAACATGCTTGCATAGGTACAACATGAAAATCAGCAAAGTCTTGATAAGAACCTACTGAAAAGTGTATGCGTGCTGATCGAGTTACCTGTGCCGTACCACTATTGTTGAACCATTTGATGTGGTAGGGCTGATGTAGTGCATGCGTGGTCAAGCCAAGTTTGCTTACCAAATCAGAACTTACCAAGTTGTTACAGCTCCCAGTATCAATGATGGTGAGAACACGGCGGTCCGCAACAATGAGGTACATGTAGAATAAATTGTTGCGTTGTTGTTCTTCCTCTTGTCGCACCTGAGTGGTCAACACACGCTGTACAATGAGGCTAGGAAAGCCCGCGGTGGCAGCAATAGAATCAATGGCGGTAATCTCCTGCTCCTCCGTCGAATCTGCAACAAGGTTAGGCATACGAGCAAATTCATCTTCAATATCACTAGAACTTTCATACCCATCAGCGGTAGCGATGAAAGCACGACGACTAGGGCAATCCTTCATGACATGTCCCATACCCTTGCAGCGGTGGCAAATAATGGTGGTGGAGGAGCCACTCCTAGTACCGGAAGTAGTAACCTTCTTCTGGTGTTGGTGCTGCAAACTAGACGATTGCGCTGTAGAAGTAGGCGCAAGTGGAAAAGTTGTTGCTGGTGTCTTAGCAATATGACTCTTCAAGTTCTCTACTCCAGTGCGTTGCTGGAGATATTGCTCAGTGTTGGACCTACAAGATTATTGTGGAAGGCGTCCCTGTACTTCTCGTTCAGCCTTAAGAGCAATATGATACAATTGACTGAACCTATTCCACTCTTTATAGTCAACAATATTCTAGATATCACGGTTCAAACCACCAAAAAATCTAGCACTAGTTGCAAGATCATCTTCATGTATATCACAACGTGCTAAACCAATAAGCAATTCCTGATAATATTCCTCTACTGTTTTAGTACCTTGTGTTAACGATTATAATTTCAAACGTAAATCACATTGGTAATAAGGAGGAACAAAACGAGATGTCATGCGTTGTTTCAAAACAGGACAAGTGGCAGGTATAGCAGCATTAGTATTGCAAAGATCATTCCACCAAAAGAGAGCAAAACATGTAAACTCACTAGTAGCAAGTCTAACTCTATGCTCAGCAGGAACTAAATGAGAATTAAATTTTTGTTCAACAGCCAGTTCCCAATCTAAGTATGCTTCAGGATCAGCACTACCGGCAAAAGGTGGTATGTTAAATTTGGGCTTAACAAAAGTATCAGTATTACCACGATTGTTATTACCTCCATACCGTGTCGATTACGGTGAAGACGGTCTGCATCACGGTCAAAATCATCATCAGCAGCAGCTCGGTGAGGTGGAGGTTGTCGTTCAACATTCTCAATGCGGTGGACAACAGTGTTGATGTGGCCCATCAACTTGGCAAACTTTGTTTCCATAAATATACGCTGGTCCGCAAGAAGCTTCGTGAGCTCGGCCTTGGAGACGCAATCATTGAAGTCTGTAGGGGACTCCAACTCTCCAGGTGTCCCTTTCCCTTTCTCTGACATGGTTAAAAGCAAAAGACAACACTAAACAAAAAGATTAGCCCTATCAACTAGTAGGCAGCAGAGGGTGTAGAAAGTGGAAAACAATATCAGAAGCAATGTATCACAATCTTGCAAGTATTCTTACCAAAGCCAAATAGGTCGACACAATCTGTAGTTGAGCTTGGGTGTAACAGTTGCAAGGAAGAAACCTGTGCTACAATATGTATAGCTTGGAAGGCTACTATGTATGTCACTGGAACACAATTCAATAATAGATAGTAGCACTGAATAAATGTCCAAAGCAGTGTCCTAATTGCTGGCGAAAGAATCGTGTTCAAAAACAGTTATGACAGCAAGAACAATGGCAAAGAACAATGACAAAGGCAGTAAGGATCAAAATAGCCTTCCCAGACTTAGAATTTTTAGGGCGCGGGGGGGCGGGGGGGTGCAAATCAAAATTTTGATTTTTTTTGTATGAGTTTTCTACTATTTTTCTGTGATAGAGAAACACAAAGGAAGGAACCACAAGAAGTTTCAACTCAAACAGAGGGAAAATAAAGGGTAGGCAAAATCTCAAAGTTTCACCGAAAGCACTATTTTCAACTTGACAATTTTTTTCTATTTTTTCCCTTTTTTTTTTTTTGAATTTTTTGACGAGGGCACACAGGGCAGAGCCAAGTGTGGGTCACCTCAACTTTGAGTCAAGAATCTGCTGTAAACATTTCAGCCCAATCGGAGCAACGAGCAAAAAGTTATGCCTGTTTTACCGAAGGTATGTCAAGATAGGGTTTGAGGGGTGAGGGGGGGGGGGGAACCGAATCGGGTAGGGTTTTTTTGTTGGCAACAGATTGTGGGTGTGGTGGGTGGGTGAAACGATGGTGAATCCAACAGAAAACACGATGGTGATGGTGGTGTGCAGCGGAGATCAAAACACAAACCGAATTGAAACACAAATTCAAACCAGCAACTGAACTTGACTAGGACACAAACTCAACACTACGGACTCTAAAATTAAATTATGTAAAGGCTAAACAGTGTCTGGGATGGTGGAGAATTTTTTTTTGTAGGCTTTTTCGTGGACAAAAAGTGATGAACACAAACAAATCTAAAGGGAAGAACACGATAATACCTCACGAGGAACCTAGAAATCTGATACCACTTGATGTAGATATGGCCCGATCCTCCGAGAGGTAAGGGGATAAACTCAAATTTGGGGAACTCGGCGTCGACGACCCGGCTCGAATCAGACAAGATCCAACCCCACAACCGTTACACCAAGCATAACTTGATTGTTCCTGCAAGTGAAATCGAGAACACAAGCAAGAGAGGATAAACACGCAATCTGAAATTGCAAATATGGATGAAGCGAATCACAAGAAAAGGTTCAAGCTCTGAACACAAAAGGACTAATCGCCACAGTGGTGTAGAACAAGAACAGGGGCCCTAGATTACTGTAAAAGGACTTGTCGCCACAGTTACGATAATTCGCTCAAGTTTCTCTCTGGAAAACTGAACTAAACAAAACCCAAAACTAAAAGACAGCGACTATTGAGTTTATGTAGGAAACAAAGACGTCCTAGGGTTGGGGGCGACCAGGGGGGGCGCCCACAACATGGGCTTAAGGCCCGACATGATACATGGCCAAGTTGGCCCAAACTAGGTGGCACAACACCTTGTCATGGTCACATATTATGACTCACGACCATTCTGGAGCTAGGACCAGAACCAAAATGATGGCGTCGTCGTCCCCTTTCCAATGCATCAAAGAACACCTCGTTTGGACATCGGATATGGGAGATATCATCAAAACCGTGAAGGGGTGTCGGTTGAATCCGGGACGAACGCGGCGACCGAGTTGGTGACGACTTGTCACTTGGGGAAGGCCATGATATGCGTGTATCCAGCATGGTGATGCCCTCATCAAAATATCCAGACGTACTAGGATCACCACTCTCCAAAGTTTCCAAACAGTATAACGGATCCAAGTCGCTATCCCATTCAGAATACTTTTGAATTGGCTTACCCGATAGTCTAGCGGATCTGTGAACGTCTAGTGTGGTCTTACACTTCTTTATAGCAGGCTCTTCATCTTCACTTGGTAGAGCCGTCAGGTCAATAAATTCAGCCATCTTTAGGTCGCGCTGATCGGCTCCAGTGTCATGCCGATCGGCCCAGCTGGCAGCTTCCTTCATATACTCAGCTAACTGATCTAGATTGCGCTCACAGATCACCTTATTGTTCTGCCTTTGTAAAATCTCATCATTAATCTCCTTAGGCGTCCTCCCTTCCGGAACTATGTGATAGCCATCATCATATAATACATCTCTAGGTACGAAAGTTGGATCTTCTGCCAATTGGAGTTCAACTTGCATTGAAGATCATTAGCACAAAAAAAACACTTGCAACCCTCAATACGACTATTCCTATGAATCTTATTTTCTTGAAAACTTCCCAATCGATAAGAACCCTAGGAGAGGATTCATCCTTTTTAGCTTGAAGATCCTTTTCTGCATCCAGCTCGTACATGGCTTCTTCGGCTTCCTCTCGCAGCTTGAGTTCATACTTTGGCGGCAATGTCATGTTCACTATAGAGTTGGCACCTATGGATTGGGAGAGAGCTCTCCTCATCTAGCTCTTCCTTCTCTTGCTTAGTCAATGATCTTTCAAAAAATAGGAAATCCTCATACGACAAGGGCTTTGCAAGATCAAGAAGACTTTTCATGGTATACCTTTGAGAAACAGCTTCACTTTTAATAGGCGCTACTGATTTTCCATTGCGTGCCAATACTCTCTTCATCATCTGCTGAAGTTCATTGTCCATCTTCACCTTTTCAGCGTTTCGCGCGTCAGCTTCGCTTTTCTTCATGAATTTCTTCTGCAGATTCGACCACACAAGAGGAACTTCAGGTGTTGGTGTCAGCACTTCGTCGACTTCTTCCCAGGACCAATTTGCAGAGGGCTGCAAAAATCCGCCGCCGAGCCGATTGGCGCAAGCGTCACGCTGATCGGCGCCCCGCCATGGTTGCTGCCCGATGTGCCGCCTACCATCGCTTCTGCTCTTAGGGTTTTATTCTGGTAACGATGTAATGCGAGTTGATCCGGAGGGTTGCTGTCCTCTCATATTTGTATCCCTTGATTTCCAACTGGACTAGGACTCTATCTCTTTACGTGGAATTTATCGAGTCTTAAAAAGGCCAGGTCCAAAACCGACTCTGAAACCCAAAAGACTCCGCCGCACTGATCGGTGCAGCAACACGCCGATCAGCGCGGTACACTAAATTACCAAATCAGAAACAGAAAAATTACGGAAATCAAAATACATACAGAGCTTTTGTTTTACGTCATTAAGCTTGACAACACGAGGCACTAAGAAGTGAAATACACATCAAAGGATTTTAATTCAAATGTGTCGGGTTCTAGATATACCTTTAGACGTTGTCCATTCACCGTGTACTTGTTTCTCTTGCCATCCATTATGATTATAGCTCCTGAAGTTAACACCATATTCACAAGATAAGGCCCCTCCCATTTTCTTTGCAGTTTGCCTTTACCAAATAGGAGCACCCGATCTCCTTCCTTGAATTCCTTCTTCAAAAGCTTCTTATCGTACCACCTCTTCATCTTCTCTTTGTATATGGCTGCATTTTCATATGCACGTAGTCGCATCTCTTCCAATTTGCTTATTTGTATCTTTATTTTCACGCTGGCGGCATCAAGATCCAAATTCATTTCCTTTATAGACCAATAAGCCTTATGTTCCAATTCCACCGGTAGGTGACATGATTTCCCGTAGACGAATGGATATGGTGTCATACCAATTGGTGTCTTGAATGTCGTCCTATATGCCCATAACACTCCATTAAGCTTCGTGGCCCAATCTTTTCCTTCCTTTGTAACAATCTTCTGCAGAATTCCCTTTAATTGCTTATTTGACGTTTCTGCTTGTCCATTCATCTGGGGATGGTAGGCTGTTCCAATTCTATGCTCAACTCTAGATTTAGTTAAAAACCTAGTATATTCTCCTCCTGTAAAATGGGATCCTTCATCTGTAATTATCACCCTTGGTACTCCATACCCAGGAAATATCTGCCCTTGAAGTATACTCCTTGATTCTCTTGTAGTATTGGCCTTGCATGCCATTGCTTTGACCTACTTGGAGACAAAATCAACGGCGACCAATATGTACTCGAAATCATGAGAATTCACAAAGGGTCCCATAAAATCCATACCCAAACATCAAAGATATTGACTTGAAGATTGTACTTAAGGGGCACTGCATTCCTACTGTTAACATTCCCTATTCGTTGGCATTGAGCACATGTTGCAACATACCTTTTTGCATATTTATGCATAGTAGGCCAATAGAGTCCACTCGCCCATACCTTTGCCTGTGTTCTGAAGTAGTCATAATGTCCCTCATAATCCGAGGAAGGACACTTTGCTAAAATGCTCACTCTTTCTTCTCTGGGTACACATCTCCGTACTGCTCCATCTTTGCAATACCTATACAAGTATGGGTCGGCCCATATAAATTTTCTCATTTCAGTCCTAACTCTTTTCCTTGTGTTCTTGTTCATCAGATCAGTTTGTCCCTTGAAACCTTTGATAATATCCATCATCCAATTCTCTCTACGATCAAATGCAGCAAACAACTGCTCTTATTGCATTTCATCTCTTATTGGTTCAGTTGATGATGATTCAAGATGTGATAAATGATCTGCTACAGAATTCTCTACTCCTTTCTTATCTCTTATCTCCAAATCAAATTCTTGCAGCATCTAGGGTCCCCGCAGGAACAAGAGGGTCGGTGCGGCACCTCTTCCTGCACCGGTCCCTACTGATGCCATTAAAGGCGCACAGGGGGGCGGCTGAGAAACCATCTAGGTCTTTTGTAGGAGGGCCCTTTACTCCTCACCAAGTATTGACAACTGGTAGAGGTTACAGGACTCAAACCCCCTGGCTTGCCGCCTTAGCTACAAGTGATGGCCATAGCGTTGGCCCCTTCACGAAACATCGAACCGCTCTTCGCCCTACCACATCGGCTGCCGATTAGAAGCACCAGGCCACAAAAATCCAGGTCACCATCCTCGCCCTCATTCTCATCCCCATCGCCCAACAGGCAACCAATTCGGGCAGCCATGCCGACGCCGGGGCCTTCCATAAATAACTCACCGAGTGGCACCAATTCATGGATATGATCAAATCTGGGAGAGAGGAGGCTTCAGTGTGAGCAAGGATAAGGGTGTGCTAGCCTACGATCGCCTTAAATAGCGGCACCGCCTCAGGCCACAGCCTCGGATCCCCCTGATGCACAGTGCGACGGCTTTGAGCCCGATAGAAAGTTGCTCTAACACATCACATGCCAGAAGAAGACAAAAACCTGCCATCTCGGAAGCACCATATTTCGCCTTTTTAGGAAAAGGAGTCTCGCCTTGTCACGATGGCGCTATAGACAAACCCTCCTCTGCGACATCCTGAACTACCTGCTCGGTCCAGGAGACGAAACCCAAGGGACTCAGGTGCAACAGCATTCTCGTGACCATTCAAAACGGATAAAGCCAAAGAATGAGTCTGTCCGGAGTCGCCCCTGGCTCGGGGGCTACACCTAATGGGTGTGCTCACGCGCACCCTGTCTGAAGAACAACTTAATTGTCTCATGCCAAAAACAGCCAAAGCGCAAGTCTCACCAACACTCACCCTCTGGCTTAGGGGCTACACCCGTCGGGTGCGCTCATGTGAACCTCTTTAGAAGTCGGACGACCAAGAACTAACTTCACACTACCCGCGAATAATGGTGCCAAGATCCCTCGAACGATTCTCCGATTCACTGACGTGTCGGGGCTACTGTCAGGGGTAGAAACCAGGGTTGCCTCATGGCACCACTCAGAGGCCCATCAATGTCCAAGATAGCAGACCCGTCAAAGCACCGCCAAGGTGTCTCCCACATGGGCCCTGCAAAGGGAATCCCCATGCTAGCCAATCTTGGGAGCAACGGTCATGCCGCTCCCGCTTCGCTCGACCCTCCGGGAGTCGAAGGGCAGTCACGCTCCAATCGAACCCCTAGGGGCTAAGGGCCGGCGATGCCTTGCTCGATCCCCCTTGAGGGGTCGAGGCGAAGTTGATCCGCCTACCGAGACTCAGGAGGCAACTAGCCCTTCCAAGCTAGTGACTCGACCACTCGCCCGGTCTCATTATCTCCAGGATATTGAGAAATGGTACACCTCCACCATGACCCCGACAACAGTGAGTGGGCCCCCAGACTTCTGAATAAGCCCTGCCTCCATCAACTCCTATCAGTGGGACCCGCAACAGGACAAGTTGGTCTGGTGACTCACTAATCGAGCCAGGAATGGCGGGGTGGAAAGACTCGATCGCTATGTCATACGGGATAGATTCCAACTCCGAGCAGGTCCCAACAAGCACAACCAAACGTGTCGACCCCCGATAAGGGGGTCGAGCGGGGCGTTGATCAACAACTGCCAACCGTCCCGCCTTAAATGCCAAACTCCGCTCTAACACATAGTAATGGGGAGTCAAATCACTCTGACACTGGCTCCTCCCATTGTAACCAGTGTCCGCTGATGATGGTAGGCATGGCAAGGCTGGTTGTGCTGCTACTACCCAATGACACCCCTAATAGCAATGATGCAGGATGGTCTAACAGATAGGCAGATTGAACTTTGCCCAGATGACATGACAACACCCATGTTGTGCCACTCCACGTACGGCGTAGCACGTGATCTGCAGGAACGAGGGAGGCTCAACCCAACGACAGAAATTGGGGGCACGCCCGGACACAGTGCCCTCTGATGAAAGACCAAGACAACGGGACATGCAAGGACCGAAGGCCACGCCACCTACCGATGTCTTTGCCTTCCCCAACACGGTTTCATCAACCCCCCCCCCCCCACGTGTAGAAATCTCTCTCCCTTGCTCTCTCTATAATATAGGACCAACCCCTTGAAATATAAAAGGGGAGGCCCTTCCTCCTTGGTAGGGATCAATCACACTCACACACCGATTCATACACACACATGAGCAATCAGAGACTTGGAGACTCCTCCTCTCTCGCCCATTGTACACCCGGTGCAAGTAACACGAGCAGATACGCAAGCTGGACATAGGGTGCTTCCCTAAACTAGTATAATCCTTGTGTCCTCTTGCATAGTCATCACCGAAACTGAAACACGCATCCCTAGAACAAATTCTACTCGTTGGTGATCTAAACACTGATAATAACAATCCAACCAAGATAACAAAGTCGAGTTGTTGTACTGAAAACAAAAGGAATGTCAAATGTGTTTTGCAACTCATGCACAAAGATGTTGGAACTTGTTGCAGCCAAGGAAATGAGCTAAACTGAAAATTCAACTCAAGAACAAAGCTCGGTGCTACACAAGTTATGGAGAGACGCTAGCTGGTTGCTTTAAAAGATTGGCTACAAGATTTGCACAAATGCTGAATGTATAATAAACTGAAACAATAACAAGCAAGTTAATCAATGTGGTGATCTCAGCACTTAATCTTGTTTTTTTTCTTTTCTTGCACTCTTCTTTGTTATCTTTTTTTCTTTCTTCTTTTCGCTATTGAAATCAGCACATCAGACTGTATATAACAATGTTCAACTAATGTTCAGTTTCGGCAAAGTGCAAAGCCCTTAAGCAACAACCTACAGCTAGTCTCAATAGGTTCAAAGTGTTCACAAAGGATGGCCTGGTGTACCACTAAAATGTGCTACACTTGGAGCACACAAAGAATGAGCTGACACACAAGATTTCGGTTTTAGCACAATCTGAAATTTCAATAGTAGTAGTAACTGAATCTTTTCGTGCTCAAATAAATATTCAACTTTATGATTTACAACTTGAGCACCTCATATTCTGATAGTACTTCAAATAAGCTTTCTAAGGAGCTCAAGAACACCAAAAATGGATTTTAGATGCAAAAGCGATGCTTGTTTTGGTGTATGGTGTTCAAATTTCAGATCTGAGCATGAAAATATTTCAGGATGAAAGTTAATATGAACAAGAACACAAAAACGAAAGGGGAAAACACAAATCCCGATGGGGAACTAAAGGGTAAAACAAATCATAGGCAGAATATGCAGGTAAACACACAGATTCATCAACCTAACTCGATCTACTGGACTGAAACTTAAAAAAAACTCACTAAAATTTCAAATCGGGTTTTGGGTAGTAGAAATTTTTGGTATTTTCAATTTAGGATGGTGAACAACAGGGAAAACAAAGGAGGATACAAAGGGGTAAAGATCCTACTGAGGAAATCGTAGCTCTGAATACCAAGATGATGCGGGGGCTTGCCCAATCTTCTCGTCGTAGGACCTAAAAATAACTGACCCATGAAACCTGACGAATCTTGTCACCAACAACTGCTAGAGCAGCCACCTGTGATAGAGATTTCATCCAACAATACACTTTGGTCGATGTGTTACCTGAACCACGCAAAAGAGAGGCAATGCTCTTGCAAATCACAAGGAAACACAAGAACTAGTGGTAGAGAAGACTCCCAATCCTCAAGGGGGCACTTATGGCACAAACCCTAAGGATAAGAGTAATATGCTTCTCTATTTTTCTGAGTTCAATTCGTGATTAGAGTTTCCACAAGGTGTACAAGGGTTATTTGTACTAGGAACACCCATCCTAGCTGGGCCAAATCGACACAGAAACGAAAAAGTAACATCCGTTCAGATCGGACAAGTACGAACTAGAAAAAAGGAACACTTCCTAAGAAAAAGTAACACGCCCTAAGAAAAAGTAACATCCGTTTAGATCGAACAAGACTGAACTGAAAAAAGGAACACTTCTGAAGTAAAAGTAACATGCCCTAAGCAAAAGTAACACGTCGTCAAGTCTAGAGCAGTCTTCACTAAAACAGACATAACTCTCTCGGTAGAGATCCAATGGATGCATTGTTTGTTTCATATAAAAGTAGATTTCAAGACCTTTCCATCCATGTATAATACTCAGGGTGGTACCTCTTAGAATGATACAGAATTCATCATGAAGTTGAAGGACATAATCTAGGCATCAACACATCGACTTCAACTTGCTCTCTTTGGGTATCAAGTAGCCACCATGTCTTGGACCTGTGCTTCAAACCTGAGGACAAGTAATGCACCTCCATTAGGTAGTACATGACTTTTATGAGATGCATGTTCACAATCATTAAGGAAAAGATTCACCTCATGTTGTAATTGCTTTGCTTTGGCCAGAGTCATTGGTCTTTCATAGGTGTAGTCATGAGGGATGTCCTCATCACAGGCGATGCCAGTGCCTCTCCCTACCTCTCTCCTCCAGGCAACGCCAGCATCGCCGCCTCCCCCTCCCTTTCCCCTCTCGGAGGGGCAGGGGCCGAATCTGGTCCCTCCAGGCACAGAGGCAGGCGGGCAGCGGTCGGATTCGGCCCCTCTAGGCGTGATGGCAGGCGGATCCGGCCACTCAAGCGCGATGGCGGGCACACTGGTGGCCAGATCTCTCCCCTCCGGATGCAACAGTGGACATGTAGATAGCCGGAATCCGGACCCTCCAGATGCGGTGGTGGATGGGGCGGCTGCCAGATCCCTCCCCTCCAAGCGTGGCGGTGAGCTGTTCGGTGGTCGGATTCGGCCTTCTAGGCACAACAGCGGTCAGAGCCCTCCCCACCAGGCGTGATGGCGGTTTGGGCGGCAGTCTGATCCACCTCACCCCCCTCCTCCCCTATTCCGCCCCTTCGAGCAGGTGCACCGGTAGATCCAGCGGCAGCTTCAGTGAACCCTTTCCCGGTGACTCCCACCGACCCCTCCCGATGGTGCGCCCTCCCCCGTCACGGATTTGGCCGGGGCGTGGCCAGATCCGGCCATGGGGGCGACGCCACTGGCGGGGCACCAACTTTTTTTCTAATTTTTTTGATTTAAGGGTAGACACGGTTGAAGATGTCACCCACCACTACTAATGTTTTTTTAGTTGTGGTTGGTTTAAACCACGGATTGTCCGTTGTTGTAGCTCGTGATTTTTAGTTGTGATTGTGTAGCAGTAGCCAGATTTGTCCTTAGGGGTGATGGCACCGGCGGGTGAAGATGACATCCCGTCGTTACAGTAGTTTTTCACCCACCTCTAAAGGTTGTTTTTATAGTAGTGAGTCTTTGTTGACGGTCCTTAGATGCTAAATCCGACTGTCAAAATTCCTACATAATACATATAAAATAAATAACAAACATAGCGGTAGAAGTTTATTACTAACAATTTCCACATGTTTTGGTGAGATATGTGTTTGCAGGTATAAAAGAGCCAAAATATGCAAAAATATGAAAAAAAAAAAATACCCCGTCGGACGATCACCACTGTGAATATAGCCATTTTCACCGGCCGACACGGTTGTTTAAGGCTAAAATCAGGACCTGACCGACAGGGTCATTTACGGCTGAAATCAGGACCCGGCCGACAGGGTCATTTAAGGCTAAAATCAGACACCTGGCTGATCGATCGGAATCATTGTCAGACTGATCATTCGACCCGACCAATTTTGCAAAACACTTCACCGTGAGGCCATTTTCTCCTCCTGGACCAAAAGTGATGAAATATGGCTAAGGAAAGAAGTCCAACAAGTGGCCTAGCCAGGAGAAGTCAAGGGGCGACCCGGAGGGGGTCGGCACCCGGCCAAGATCACGGCACGGCCTAGCATGCCGCCGAGCATAAGCTACTGCCCAGCCTGGGTTTCCTACCCGGGGTGGCCAGCCCACTAGGCCCAAGAGGCCTACTAGCCCTACTATGAAGGAGTTGGTGCGAACCGACCAAACAACCAACATTGGGACAAAATCTAAGCCATCCAAGAGGAGTCGGACATGAACTGACATGATCCAAGGGCCGTCCGACCTGGGCTACCGCCCGACGCACGAGGCCACCCGGCCTTGCCCGCCACCCAATGGACCAAATTTGCCCTACCGACTCTACTTCACCTACAAGTACCCCCCCCCCCCCTGCTCATTGCCACCTATAAATAGAGGGGAATTCGACATGAACAACACAACACAGAAGAAGAGAGTTTAGAGCTCCACTCAAAAGGCTTTAGCACTGCCAAAGTGCTTAGAAAATAGGAAGAGAGTGAGGGAGAGTTCGGGTAAGCATCGGGCTTGTTGGCGATCTTCCCCATACTTCTACCTTGATGGATGCTTTCCTTTTCAAGTAAGTATTCGTGCTTCCTCTTTGGTATTTCAGTTTCCTATTTAAGTAAGTTCTTCCTTTATTGCTTACGGAATCATTGCTCTATTTAGTTAGAGTATTTTAGTATTCTATAAGTGTGGATCCGAGACTAGGATAGTAATTGATAGTGTAGACGTGGTGTCTAGACTAGAGGTTACCTTTGTTTGCCGCCGGCCCCACGGATTGTAGA
The DNA here is from genome assembly GCA_032690845.1 of Eleusine coracana subsp. coracana. NCBI lineage: Eukaryota > Viridiplantae > Streptophyta > Magnoliopsida > Poales > Poaceae > Eleusine > Eleusine coracana. The sequence continues at coordinate 38,950,937 of CM064418.1, forward strand.
GGTAGTCGATAGGTGATGACAGCCCTATCCGGCCTTAGTAAATCCCCTACATTCGGGTACATCGTAGAGCTATTGGCCGAAGACGCCTATGGATGCAGGGGTAAGCCGGTGCCCGAAGTAAGAAGTAGTAGACCAAACCCATCTTATTATAGGATCTTTGACCATGGGAATCCTCTCTACCCTTTGCCTATCATTTTCTTGTTGTCCTGGGACGAAATAGCTTAGAAGATTAGTACAGACATGTTCCCTATGATTCGATAACCTGGAATACTCCTAGGTGAAGTGCTACATCGGTATCCATGCGCTTGCGGATTTATCTGTGATCATCTTCAAACCTTGTTTGTCCTCGTATCTTTTTCTTTTTCTTTTCCTTTTATTTCCTTCCATTTTCCACCATCGAGCAAACCTCTATCCTATCTTTTTCTGCTCCAAATTAGGGCGAGTTCTTTGAGCCACCACCGTCTGTGGACCCAATTCGCCCATCCGGCTATGAACTCCGCCCTGGCTTTATAGCCATGGTTCGGGAGCAATCCTTCTCTGGTCTAGATTTTGAAAATGCTTACCATCATTTGCGAGAATTTGAGTATTTGTGTTCATGTTTGTTCATCAATGGCATGACACATGAAACTCTAAAGTGGAAATTTTTTCCCCTCTCCCTCATGGAGAGGGCGAAGCAATGGTATACTCATACTTTTGGGAGTGTACATGGTGATTGGAAGAAGTTATGGGTTAAATTTTTTCTTGCATTCTTCTCTCAGTCCCATATTGTCTCCCGTCGTATGGAAATTCTCGGCTTTTGCCAGAGTGAGAAGGAATCTATTGGAGCAGCTTGGGCCAGGATCTCATTGCTACTGCAATCCAGCCCAGACTTGTTTATACCCGATGAAATGTTACTTCAACACTTTTATTCGGGTCTAAACAAGGAGTCTGCCCAATTCCTTATCACCACAGCTAGAGGATTGTTCATCCACAAGACTGCAAAAGAAGAAAGAACAATCCTAGATCGTATCTTTGAAAACTCATCCTTCTTAGCCGACCTTAGTGAGCCCCTCCAGGAGAAAGCTACATCGAACTGCACGGACCCCTAAATAGCCAAATCCGAGCCCATACCTTTCCTATCGCCATATTTGACTTTTGAGCCATCCCCGAACCTCCAACACTAGAGGAAAAAGAAATTCAACATCCAGAGTTCTCTTTTGAATTTGAGGAAGGTCTTTTTAAAGACTTTGGGAATGCCTCGAAGTACTATTCCAGAAAGAACCCACCAGTTCCCATCTGTCCTCCTCATTCTTGAGAGGATGGAAAACCATCCCACCAGGATCCCTCAATAGCAAAAATTCAAACCCATAGCTCTCTCATCTCTTGATTTTGCTTTCCAAATCCATTTGCCTTCCACAACCATTCCTTGTCTTATACGAGGAAATATCGTAGAGGCCCTTCATGATCCCACCATAGGTGTTAATATCATCCCTGAATACATAGCTTTACAATATTGCAAAGAAATCACCTAAGAGCAAATGTTTTGCTCCTCTATTTTTGAATGGATTTGCTAGATTTCAGGTAACTAAGACGTTGTTTGACTGTGCTTTTGCTTCGGCTTCACGGGCGACTTCTTTAGATTTTATGCCAAATGCATTGATCTTTCACCTGCTTCTCTAGAAAATACAAAATGAGTCATGACCCAAATCCACATGAAACAAGGAGCGGCAAAAGGCAGCTTCCTCGGCTCCCTCCCCATCTACGTCAGCGCCATCCAAAAATGCCCCTCTGCTAGTATGCTCGCGCTGCTTGCTTGCATGGTGAGCCTTGCGTCCAGCATGCTGGAGATTGGCTGACAATAAGATAGACAAATCATTGAGAGGATGTGGAATACTTACCTTACCAGTATCCATGCCTTTGCATAAGTCGGGGAACCGATCGAGTTGGCTTGGAGCGCAAGGCAATTAGAGATAGACTTTCTATGTTTATTGATGTAGACTACGAGTAGGAATCTTCATGTACCCCCTGCCGACCAGATATATAAGGCGGTAGGGAACCCCCCATCGAGGGCACCAATTTACATCGCAATACAATCCACAAAACACAGGACGTAGGGTTTCTACTCTCATCGAGAGGGCCCGAGCCTATATAACTCTGCGTCTTGTGTTTTAACCATTGAGTTCTTAATCCCGACGTACCCCTATAAATATATTGCGAAGATCAAGTCTCGATACTTGGTGCGCCAGGAAGGGGAGAAGGCATGTCGGGATTCACCGTCAACTTCGATGGCAGAGATTCCCAACATCCAATACTTGTCGGACTTCAAGATCTCCTTCGGTTCACTTGACTTCGCCATGGACATCGATGGAGCACTAAGCAGGGTGAAGCATCGATCTGACCCGACCGTAGCTAGATCTATGGCACAATCACGGGGAGCGTCAGATTCGATCTCCTCCTTAGTGCCACTTGGATTCGGCGGGACTTACCTACCTACCAGGTACAACATGAAGTCGATCCACTCCTTTGATGAGGAATCAGATGGATTTTGTTACCTGTATATCTCTTAGCCATAAATATGGTTGATCTCGTGGAAAATCCTCCAACAAACAACGCAGAAGAAAACCACAATGAAGAGGCCACATCAGGCAATCATCCTGGCCGACCGAGAGGATCGCGCAAATCTCGTCTTGCATGGAAATTGAACCTTGGGGCTCTTGAGATCGAGATGGATCACATCAATGTGTATGACACCACGCAGAATAACATCACTAGGGCAAAAACGTTACTGGATAGCTTGATGGTTGATGAGGCATACCACGATGAAAAAGGTCGTGACCATGCTCAAAGAAGCTACCATTCAAGAAGCTCACAAAGAGCCACCTCAGTCAGTAGCAAGCTCCAGCCAAGCTACCTCACACGGTCATCGAGGACACCATGATCTGAGAGATTCTTTAGGGTCTCATGACCTTTGAGACATAATCAATTCTCATCAAGACGAGCGAGCTCGAGATAACCGCCATTATGAAGAAGAGCGGCGTGACCGGAGGGATGATTATAATTGGGAAGACCGACGTGACTCACCTCTGAGGGATAACCCCGATAACTGACATCGACGTGACGATCGGGATCGGCACAAAAACTACAACGAGGATAACCATCATCGCCATCATGAGGATGATGTGGGTTCGTGCCATAGGCATCGTACTCCTTCCATGTCACACTCTCCAGACCGACGGCATAGGACTCTATCAGTGATCGACAAGGAGTTTGACAGAATAAAGGCCTACACTCCCGAGCTACGCAGGTGCAAGTTTTTGTGGAGTTTCAAGCCTACAGCTATTGAAAAGTATGATGGCCAAACCAACCACGAGGAGTGGCTCTAGATCTATAGCACAGCTATTCGGTCTGTTGGGGGGAAACACTTATGTCATGGCTAATTACCTGTTATTCTGCCTTGAGCCCATTGTTTGGATTTGGCTCACGTCTCTTCCTGAGAATTTGATCCTCAATTGGGGGGAGCTCAATAAGCAGTTCATCGAGAATTTTGAAGCTACCTACAATCATCTGGGCAACCACTTTGACCTCACTCGAGTCAAGCAGAAGCAAGATGAACCCTTGCATGATTTCATCAAATGGTTCTGCTCCAAAAAGACACAGATCCCTAAGGTTCCAGACCAGCAAATCATTACTGCCTTCCAAGGAGGGTTGCAGAGTGATGACCTAGTTCAGGAGATCGGTTGGCAGAATCATAATCTCGAGCTGACAGCTCAGGAGTGTTTTGAGATCGTGGACAAATACGCTTCAGGGGAGTCAGCTCTTTATGACATTTGACGTAAAGGGAAGGAGAAGCGCTAGGACAAGTCCGAGTCCATCAAAAAGGACAAGAAGAGGAAAACTGACAACATGGTTGCTATTGTAGACTGATCCATGAAAAATCCATGGATGAACCAGTAGACCATGGATGACTTGCTAACTGGCCCATGCTTATGGCACCCCAAGGAAAACCATAAAGCAAAAGACTCCCATGCCTGAAGGATTTTGAGACAGTCGCACTGAAGGTGGTCAAAGACTCATCGAGGCGCAACGGCAAGGACAAGGCGAACAACAGTGATGGCAAGGGCAAAGAAGGAGAGTTTTAGGAGCCCCGGAAGGAAGTCAATTTCATCTCCGGAGGGCCCGACGCCTACATGTCCAAGCGCAAGCACAAGCTATAATTATGGGAAATTAATTCTGTAGAACTAGCTGCTCTTGAGTACATGAGGTGGTCCGAAGTCCCGATCACCTTTGACCGGTCGGATCACCACAAGCACTTGCCGAAACCAGGCCGATACCCACTTGTTCTCGAGGCAACCATGAAGGAGGTCAAGTTCAACAAAGTACTCATTGATGGAGGAAGCAGCCTTGACCTGATCTTCACCAAGACCCTTAGAGAGCAAGATTTGACGGTCAATGACCTTAAAGCTAGTACATTTCCCTTCCATGGGATTGTGTTGGGCAAGACTTCAGTACCTAGGTTAGATCAGTCTGCCTGTTACGTTTGGTACTCGAGAGAACTTCAGGACTGAGCACATCATTTTTCAAGTAGCCGACTTCGAGTCTACCTGCCATGCTATCATTGGCAGACCAGCAATGGTGAAATTCATTGTTTTCCTGCACTATCTGACCTTACCATGAAGATGTCAGGCCCCAAAGGAATCATCTCCCTCCACTCCGATCTTCGAAGATCTTTTGATTGCGATGTGCAGAGTTGTGAGTTAGCCGATTGGCAATTGATGTTGTCCGACCAGTTGGAGATCCAAAAGGCAGTCGGCAATAAGGTGAAGACTGATGCAGAGTGTTGGTCGTAATTACGCACCCACTTATATACCACAAGAGGACGGTGTAAAGTTGTAGCTCTTCTTCCCTCAGAATATTCCAAGGTTATCGAATCCACAAGGAACGAGCAGAACAATTACTATTAAAGGGTTACTAACAAATTGCAATGGGTTGGTTGGTGTGAATGATGACGGTGAGAGAGTGGAGGGTGAATGTTATTGAAGAGGTAACTGGATAATGAAGGATTCTCTCCTTAGGATTGGTTCACTTGCATGCAACCTTATTCTTATCAACTCGAGTGATGACTCTAATATTCTACAAGACATGGTGGTTTCGTTCACCTCGGCTGTCACTATAGAGGCTATTAGCTCCCCACTGATTTCTTGCACTATGTAATGGGCAAAAGTGTATTGGCCGATGTGACACTCAGGTATCTCATTTGACCTAACCAGCATGAAGAACACAAATCATAGCTAATTGTAACATGAAATGATAGAGCCTCACTCAACTTTTAATTAATTATAGGCAAATAAAAACCTTGCAAAGAAAATTATGAGCCAAATAAAAATTTATTATAAAACATATGCCAAGTAAATTCATAATTAGTTTGGTAATAATAAAATATAATTTTATGAATTTATTGGGCATTTTATCAAATTTGGAAATACCCTAATTGATTAATTAAAACATAGAAACCTTTCACAATGGGGAATTAATTATAAAATAATTATAATTATTCTGATCAATTGGGTCCCACTAGAGCACCAGGAATATCACCAAGGACCTATATGAAAAATCCCAAATCATTTGGAGGCCCCTAGCTATTTTTATTTGGATTACCTTTGACCAAGGACCTGTTTGCAAGAAATCTAAATCTTTAGGGGGTTCAGAGGAAAATCTCTTTCTTTCTTCTCCCACTGGCGCAGAGTCCTTCTCCGGCGCAGCTGCTCTCCCCGATGCATGCCACCTCCTTCAGCTCAGGACCCCGCACGCTACAGCGTCGCCTGCACCCCTCCGTCTTGTCTTGTCCACCGCCTTGCGGCCAGAGCTTGCCCAACGGCCACCTTCCTCCCCTCTGCACGCCAACCGTGTCACCTGGCAAAGTTTCAATGCCGAGCACCATCGCCGCGTCCCGGCCACCACCCACTCGCTCCTTCCCCTCTGCGCAACTTGAATGATGTCCACGAGCCTCACAAACACACTCCGCAACTGCTCTCTGTCCTCTCACTCTCTCCCTCGCTCTCTACCTTCCTATTTCCTCCCCGTTCCCCATTCTGCCATTATAGAGCAAGCCCGAGCTTGAGCTTGCATTGCCACTGCTCCACTGCCCTGCGAGCCAAACCAAGTACACAAAATCCCGCGCACAACTCTTCTTCCACTCCCATGCTCATCACTCGGCCAGCACCCGTTTGAAATCGAACCAATTCAAAGAAAACCAAGGCGAGCGCCTTCAGTGAGCTCCTCCGCCGTCGGCCAAAATTAGCTGCTCTCGGTGAGACTCCTCATCTCATTTCTTTTCGCTCGCCAGCGCAAAACCCCAGCGCACCTTCCTAACCTCTTAACCCTCTAATTTCCCCACTAGGGTCACCGACAATCTCCTTTTCTCCCGACTCTGCTCCAGCGCTAGCAAAAATCAAGCCACCTCACTGACGAGCTCTATGCTCTGGTCCTCCCCAACGCAATCCAACATGATGCCGATGATCGCCTCGTCCCCGTGAAGCTATAGGAGCAAACGGCGCTGGATTTGGTGCCCCCTACCGTATTAGCGACGTCGTCGAACCTTTTCTTCCACCACCTCTCGTCGACGGCCACTTTTCGGTGAGACCCCAACCTTGCGACCTCCCCCAACCTCTCCGCCTCGGTGCGCGCTTTGTTTTCCTCATCCCGCAGCGAGGTTCCACCCAGGCATGGGCGCGGCAGCGAGCCGCAACCGCTCTGGCGAGCCCCATGGCGGTGCTGACTGGCGACTACTAGCAGCCGACATGTCGCCCACATGGTATCTACATGTCGCCTCCGTGGCCCTACATGGCCTTCTTTAAACCAGAAAATACCCAGAAAAATCCCAGAAAATGCTTAAAATTTTGAAAACTCATTGTAAATCGAATTTAAATCCAATGAGGCCCAAACAAATTTTGTTAGATTCATCTTTCAGTGCTCTATTTTAGTAAAATGGTAAATCACTGCCTCTGTACATGTATATTTATTAATTTATTTAATTGTCCAAACACTAAATAACTCACTAGAAATTCTAGGAATAAAATTAAATCCTAATTTTTGGCATGCTTAGTAAACACATTATTGTCTACCTCCACAAATTTTGGATAGGTAAAATATGAATTATTTTAGGCTCTAGAATGTATTTAGTGTGTTTGCTTAGATTAATTCTAGTAATTATTTTCTAAATAATTTGCCCATGCCACTTGGAATAAAAATCACTCATGTAAGCCTCTGTTCACAGTAAATCACACCTGTCTAGAAGCATAAATTTACTATACTAACTAATTTAATTGCTCATATCACCATTTCACCCTAATTAATTGCATAAAGAATAATTTACACATAAATTCTTAATACCAACTTCACTTCTCTGAAGCATATGGCTTTGAGAATATAATAATAATTTTGATTGACATTAAAATCCAATGTGCTTGCATGCATCATATCATTGCACGTTACGGTGTTATTTTAATGCCGTTAACGCATTCTTCATCATATAGGTAACGACAATCAGGAGCCCGAAGAGAACTTTCAGAAGGACGTTGACCCTCAAGAGCAAGAAGTTGTAGTTGCTAGCACTAACATTGATCCAGGCAAGCCTCGGTTTGCATTCACCTTTTTTATATAAAGTTTTGCTAGTTTACAATATTACTTGTGTCTATGTTATTGATGCATTAGGTCATAGGAGTTGATTGAAACCCACTTTGCATGATCCTCAAATGACCTATGCTACTGTCTTTAGAACTTTGGTAGTATCGGTATTGTGCTGCTATGCTTAGTGAATATTAGTCTCGGTAGATATTATCACTAAGAAAAGATTTGACCACTGGAACGGGACTTAATAAAAGAAGTTTACTTTTGGTGTTATGACCGGGCAGGGATGATGCATGTGTAGGTTGCGGCAACACATGGGTATTGACTACGGTAGCCCTACCTTGTAAAACCTAGGACCCGTCCGTGGTCAGCCCCTTGATCAAGTATTGAACAGTACCGAATGCATGCTAGTTTATGGGCACTAGTAAACCGATGTAGCACTAAAGGTCACTCGCATTGAGGACGGTTAAGGTGCGGTCATTGACCCTCCTACTGCTGGAGTGGGCGGTTCATACCATGAAGTACTGTTGGCAGAACGGCATGCCCACTCGACGTCACCACACCCGGTCTGAGGTGTGGGTGCTTTTCTTGCGAAAGGTTGCCATATACGACCTTAATTGGTGCGTATGTGTCGTGTATCTCGGATTTTCCTAGCTAGTGTAAATTGATTGCAATTGTTATCCCTCACAGTAATGAGTACCGCTTAGTCACTGAGTCATCACGTAGTTGCACTTGATGATTATGAATTTATGTTGGTTATTGCTGATGATTATTATTGCTCTATTGTTGTATTTACTTTATGTACTGTTTTATTACTTCATGATGCCTCACTAAAGTTACTTTCTGCTCTACCCAAATAAATTGACAAAAATAAAACTCGATAGAACTAATAGGTTGCTTAGTGCGAGTCCTTTCAAACAAGCCACCTATTAGATCCATTACATGTCTAGGTTTTTTACAGGTAAGTCTTGCTGAGTAAGTAGTACTCAGGCTTTGTGCCTTTGTTGTTTTCCAGGTAATGAAGAAATAGAATTGCATGTAGATGTGCTTCCTTGGGACATGCAAGTCCCAGAAGGTTGGACTGCCCACTAGGAGTCTGACTTGCCGCTGTAGTGATGTTGTGTGCTGCTAGAGTGATGGTTCTTCGGGCATGAATCATTACTACACTGTATTGTCAAGCTCGTAGTTTCTCAACATTATTTGCTTCCTCTATTTTCAAAACATTCAAGAACTTGTATTATTCCGCTGCACTCTGATCACCTTAATGATGTAATATTTAACTTAAATTTGGATCAATATTGTATTATCAAGTGTCTGTGTTATCAGCACCTTCGGGACCTCGATCCTCCGAGAAGGGGCGCCTCAGCCGATACACTAATGAAAAGGATAGATAGATGTGCAATTAAGTTCATCACATAGATTAAATTCATCGAGAGAGTATCAATAAGTATGAGAGTTACATGACTAGATCCCCGCACCAGAGAGGAGAATATGAGACTACTCACTCATCCTTCCACTAGACATAGCAGAGGGACGAGAAATAGCGCTAGAATGCGCACGAGCCGATCGGCGCAAGCGTCGCACCGATCGACGTGACCTCCCTTCTAGTGGATCTCATCGGTGTTGACCAACCTTCACCGCGAATATCCTGGAACCCTAGTTCTAATAACTGATTCTCACAATTGCCGTCAATCTACTGTCCCCCTTGGCTCTTGATAATTATCTTTCTTTTATACTTGACGGGATTAGGTCAACTTTCACCGACTCTAACTCATACTAGGCTGGGCCTTCGTCTTTCTCGGACTAGGTCATGTTTTCATCATCTTTCCCTTCCTGCGCCAATCAGCACAGGCCCACGCCAATCGGCGCGGCTCCGCGTCTGGCCCATCTTCATTACTCTTTAGTTCTTTATCCATAATTGCCCTGTTTTACACCTATTTTCTGCGATTACATCCAAAACAGAACAACTACAAATATATACTAATATGGGGTTAATTGTTAGTCCAAACCACTAAATTAAGATGCAAAACATCCCTTTTTGGTAGATAAAATAAGCATCTAGAAACCACCAACAGTTCCCCCACACTCAAATCATTGCTAGTCCTCGAGCAATACAAAATCAAATATGTAATAAGAATCTTCACACCATCTCTCATGCAATCAATCTCAATCATCATTTTTAATCGTTATCCCGCCACAAAGATTTTCTCTCATCTCTTTTAACCAATCGGCATATCATACTTGAAATTAATCAAATTACCACAAAACCTTTTCAAAAACAATTTTAGTTCTCCTCAACTCATCCTTAGAATCAAACATCAAGCATTTGGTCCTCTCTAGATCTCTCAGGTGTATTTCCTTCCCTCTCCTATCTAATCAAGGATTATATGTGGATCTTGGAGGGCTATATAACTAAATTAAACCATAAGATTAACCATGTCCACAATGTGCTCAATCATGCCCACTAAGAAAGAATTTTCTTGGAAAAGAACTTTAATGGAGAAGAGGAATATAGAAGATCTAAAGAAAACAAAGAAAAATGTTTCAATGAGAATGATGCAAAGAATTAGAAATAATCAGAAAGTTGCTTTCTTAGATGACCTTGTTGCCTCTCACGGAATATTTTTTCTTTTTATCTTGTTTTTTATATTTTTTTCTTTCTTTTTTGCAATAGCGCCGATCGGGGCAACACTACGTCGATCGGCATAGCTCATCTAATTTTTTTCCTTTTCTTTCACTCTTTTTCTATTCCCAAAATAATCAGCAATTTCTATCTCATATCAGCAGTGGAAATTTTCTGAATTCCCTTTTATTGAGAATATAGGTTGTATCAAGGAGGAGGGAGAAACAAAGATGTATGAGCTCCATGACAGCAAGGAATTTAAATGGATAAAACTGGCTAGAAATATAGAGATAAACAAATAGATCATCCTTTCCTAACTTGGTCGAAATCATGAGTAAAAAGTTGACAAAGTTACTTACAATCCAATTAGTTCAAATGTGTAGCTTGCTCTCATTCACTCGGCTATGTAGGCATATTTAGACCTTGCTTTTGCTTTAGCTTATGATGAGTCAAAAGAAATTTTCACGAATACAAAGCCCAAAAGTTAAGTGGTAACTAACTAATTCAAGTAATCAACCAATCGATCATCTAAAAGACAAGATAAAGAGTATGGGGCACTTTCAATTTGTCTGCCGGCACTAACTTTATTAAAGATAATGCAATAATTCAAACTACATAAAAGACCTTGAAGCAACTCTCAACATGACTCATGACTCTCTTAAGCACACACACAAACTTAAATAAATACTCATAAGAAAAACAAATGAGAAACTAGACTCAAAAACACCTTAAAACTATGACTAATGGCAAAGCCCTTCCCCCACACTCAAAATTTGCAATGTCCTCATTGCAAGAGAAGAAACTCAACACATTAATCATGCAGACCGTGCCTGTTCAAGACTCGGAAAATTCATGTTATATTCCCTATGAGAAAAGTGTAGTCCGCTTCGTTCATCTCGATTGTATCCAGGATTCTGCGAACCACATCCCATTGATGCCTTTAAGCATGATCTTTGTCTAGATATAGGTGCTCAATGTTTCTTCGGTAGACAGGACAGTAAGGAGGCGATTGCAGGTCATGATTTTCAATGTTGTAAGGGGAAGCTCTATTCAAACTCCTCTGAGCCGATCAGTGCAAAGGCTGAGCCGATCGGCGCAGTGGTGTTCTTTCACCATTGCGACTTCCTCCACCACCCACTGCATTACCATTAACTCTTGTTGAAGTTCCTGCTGCAGCAGGCTCTTCGGATCTGCAAACTTCTGGTGTAGTCTTACACTTCTTTGCAGCAGGCTCTTCGTCTTCACTTGGCAGAACCATCAGATCAATAAGTTCATCGATCTTTAGGTCGCATCGATCGGCTCCAGTGTCACGCCAATTGGCGCGGCTCGCAGCTTCCTTCATATACTCAGCTAACTACTCTAGATTATGCTCACGGATCACCTTATTCTGCTGCCTTTGTAAATCTCATCGTTAATCTCCTTAGGCGTCCTCCCTTCAGGAACTGCACGATAGCCATCATCATATAATACATCTCTAGGTATGAAAGTTGGATCTTCCGCCAATTGGAGTTCAACCTTGCGTTGAAGATCTTTAGCACAAAAGAAACACTTGCAACCCTCAATACGACTGTTCTTATGAATCTTATTTTCTTGAAAATTTTCCCAATCAGTAAGAACCCTAGGAGAGGATTCATCCCTTTTAGCTTGATGATTATTTTCTACATCATGCTCGTACATGGCTTCTTCGGCTTCCTCTTGCAGCTTGAGTTCATACTTGGCGGCAATGTCATGTTCACTATAAAGTCAGCACTTATGGATTGTGAGAGAGCTCTCCTCATCTGGCTTTTCCTTCTCTTGCTCAGTCAATGATCTTTCGAAAAATAGGAAATCCTCATACGACAAGGGCTTAGCAAGATCAAGAAGACTTTCCATGGTATACCTTTGAGAAATAGCTTCACTTTTAATAGACGCTAAAGATTTTCCTTTGCGCATCAATACTCTCTTCATCATCTACCGAAGTTCATTGTCCATCATCACCTTGTTAGCGTTCCACGCATCAGCTTTGCTTTTCTTCATGATTTTTTTCCTCAGATTCGACCAGACGAGAGGATCATCTCGTGTTGGCATCAGCACTTCGTCGACTTCTTCCCAAGACCAATTTGCAGATGGCTACGGAAATCCGCCGCTGAGTCGATCGGCGCAAGAGTCGTGCCGATCAGCGCCGCCTTGGTTGCTGCCTGATGCACCGTCGTCCATCGCTTCTGCTCTTAGGATTTTGTTCTGGTGACGATGTAATGCGAGTTGATCCGTGGGGTTGTTGTCCTCTCATATTTATATCCTTTGATTTCCAACTGGACTAGGACTCTATCTCTTTTCGTGGAATTTAACGAATCTTAAAAAGGCAAGGTCCAAAACCGACTCCGAAACCCAAAAGACTCCACCGCGCTGATCGGTGCAAGGCTGCGCCAATCGATGCAGCGAGGCACCGATTGGCGTGGTACACTAAATTACTAAATCACATCAATATACATACAAAGCTTTTGTTTTACGTCGTTAAGCTCGACCACACGAGGCACTAAGCAGTGAAATACACATCAAAAGATTTTAATTCAAATGTGTCAGGTTCTAGATATACCTTTAGACGTTGTCCATTCACCAGATACTTGATTCTCTTGCCATCCATTATGATTACAGCCCCCGAAGGTAACACCGTAATCACAAGATAAGGCCCCTCCCATTTTCTTTGCAGTTTGCCTTTACCAAATAATCTGAATCGTGAATTAAATAGGATCACCCGATCTACTTCCTTGAATTCCTTCAAAAGCTTCTTATCGTACCACTTCTTTGTCTTCTCTTTGTACATGGCCGCATTTTCATATGCACGCAATCGCATCTCTTCCAATTCGCTTATTTCTATCTTTCTTGTCACACCGGCGGCATCAAGATCCAAATTCATTTCCTTTATAGCCCAATAAGCCTTATGTTCCAATTCCACTGATAGGTGACATGATTTCCCATAGACGAATTGATATAGTGTCATACCAATTGGTGTCTTGAATGCCGTCCTATATGCCCATAACGCTCCATTAAGATTTGTGGCCCAATCTTTTCCTTCCTTTGTAACAATCTTCTGTAGAATTCCCTTTAATTGCTTATTTGACATTTCTGCTTGTCCATTCATCTAGGGATGGTAGGTTGTTCCAAATTCTATGCTCAACTCCAGATTTAGTCAAAACCTAGTAAATTCTCCTCCTGTAAAATAGGATCCTCCATCTGTAATTATTACCCTTGGTACTCCATGCCTAGGAAATATCTGCTCCTGAAGTATACTCCTTGATTCCCTTGTAGTATTGGCCTTGCATGTCATTGCTTCGACCCACTTGGAGACATAATCAACGGCGACCAATATGTACTCGAAACCATGAGAATTCACAAAGGGTCCCATAAAATCCATTCCCCAAACATCAAAGATATCGACTTGAAGATTGTACTTAAGAGGCATTGCATTCCTACTGTTAACAATCCCTATTCGTTGGCATTGAGCACATGTTGCAACATACCTCTTTGCATCTTCATGCATAGTATACCAATAGAATCCACTCGCCCATACATTTGCCTGTGTTTTGAAGTAGCCATAATATCCCCCATAATCCGAAGAATGACACTTTGCTAAAATGCTCGCTCTTTCTTCTCTGGGTACACATCTCCGTACTGCTCCATCCTCGCAATACCTATACAAGTATGGGTCGGCCCATATAAATTTTCTCATTTCACTCTTAACTCTTTTCCTTGTGTTCTTGTTCATCAGATCAGTTTGTCCCTTGAAACCTTTGATAATATCCATCATTCAATTCTCTCTACGATCAAATGCGGCAAACAACTGCTCTTATTGCATTTCATCTCTTATTGGCTTAGTTGATGATGATTCAAGACGAGATAAATGATGTGGTACAGAATTTTCTACTCCTTTCTTATCTCTTATCTCCAAATCAAATTCTTGCAGCATCAATCCTCATCGCATTAACCGAGGCTTAGACTCCTTTGAAACCAAGTATCTTATAGCAGCATGATCAGTATATACAATCACCTTAGAATTTAGAATATAGGATCTAAACTTCTCAAAAGCAAATATAACAGCTAACATCTCCTTCTTAGTTGTTGTATAATTGATCTGCGCCTGATTCAAAGTTTTGCTAGCATAATAAATAGCATGCACTTTACCTTCCTTCCATTGTCCAAGAACAGCTCTAACTGCATAGTCACTTGCATCACACATAATTTCAAAAGATAAACTCCAATCAGCTGGCTGCATAATGGGTGTAGAGCATAGAGCTTCCTTTAATCTTTTGAAGGCAGAGAGTCTTTCATCGTCCATGACAAATTCTGTATCTTGCTTCAATAATTCTGTCAGGGGTTTAGCAATCTTCGAATAATTCTTAACAAATCTGCGATAGAAGTTGGCATGTCCAAGAAAATTCCTCAAAGTTGTAAGATCTGTAGGGGGAGGTAATTTCTCAACTGTAGATACCTTTGCTTTATCAACCTCTATCCCTCTGTTAGATATGACATGACAAAGTACTATCCCTTCTGTTACCATGGAGTGACACTTCTCCCAATTAAGAACTAAATCGCATTCAACACACCTTTTCAAAACCTTCTCCAAATTCCCCAAACAACTATCAAAATCAGCACCATGCACGGAAAAGTCATCCATAAATACCTCCATAATATCTTCTATGAATTCAGTGAATGTTGCATCCATGCATCTTTGAAATGTGGCGGGCGCGTTGCAAAGACCAAATGTCACCCTTCTATATGCATATGTCCCAAAAGGGCAAGTAAAAGTAGTTTTCTGCTGATCTTTTGGTCTTACCGGTATTTGAAAGAAACCACTATACCCATCCAGATAACAAAAGTATGAATTCTTTGCTAACCTTTCAAGCATCTCATCAATGAACGGAAGAGGATAGTGATTTTCTTCATCACCTTGTTCAAACTTCTGTAATCTATGCACATTCTCCATCTAGTTATAGTCCTTTGAGGGATCAACTCATTATTCTCATTAGGCACTACTGTCAACCCTCCTTTCTTGGGCACACAATGTATTGGACTAACCCATTCACTATCAGCAACAGGGTAGATCATACCTGCATTAAGCAGCTTCAAAATCTCCTTCTTAACCACTGGCTTCATTGATTCCTTTAACCTTCATATCCCTTCAACCATGGGTTTAGCATTCACCTCCAAGTTAATCTTGCGGGTGCAAAATACGGGGACGATTCCCTTGATGTCATCCAATGTGTAACCAATGGTTTTCTTATACCTTTTGAGCATAGCAAGCAGCTTCTCTGTTTCTTCTTTCATTAGGGCGTTGTTCACAATAACTAGATATGTTCTATTCTTCCCTAGATATTCATAGTGTAGCTCCTTCAGAAGTTCCTTCTGTTCCACTTCTAGCGCTTCATCTGGATCCTGCTCCCCGAGAGGTTCAAAATCAGGATTTTCCTGGTTGAGCCGATCGGCGCAAGC
The DNA here is from genome assembly GCA_032690845.1 of Eleusine coracana subsp. coracana. Lineage (NCBI taxonomy): Eukaryota > Viridiplantae > Streptophyta > Magnoliopsida > Poales > Poaceae > Eleusine > Eleusine coracana. The sequence goes on from CM064418.1 coordinate 38,966,634, forward strand.
GTCGCACCGATCGGTGGGATTTTCCTGGTTGAGCCAATCGGCACAAGCGTCGCACCGATTGGCACTGGCAGTTTGCTTGTCAGCTCCGTGCAGGATGTGGTCTAGTGGGTCTCCCATATCCATCCCTATCTTCTCGTCTTCCTCTGGGTAGAATTCCTGATAGTAAGAAGGGTCTTGATGAGATGGATCGTTAAATTGAAATTGCACTTCTTCTTCTCCTAGGTGTAGCATAATTTGACCTCTCCCAGCATCTAGAACAGCTTGTACTAATTTTAAGAATGGCCTTCCTAGAATGATATCTTCAACCCCAGTTTCTTTATTGTCTAGAACAAAGAAATCTACTGGTATTGTTTTCGAGTTGATCTCAATTTCAACATTCTTGATCACTCCTAGTGGCTTGGTTTTCCCTCCATCCACCATGATGAGCTCAAGTTCAGTCCTCATCAGCCGCTGTTGAGTTCCATAAGGCATGCTCATGAATGCATCATAAGTCATCAAGCTGAGACGGGAACCAAAGTCACATAAGGTTTTCGGAAATTTCTTCCCCGATATCTCACATGGTATGTATGGTTCTTCTTCTTCCTCTTCAGTGAGACCTACAGCATACACACCACATAGTCCTTCATAGGGAGATGGCTCAAAGCAACTGTCTAGCAATCTCTTCACTTGTTTCACCTCTGTTCCATCAAGCTCTATATCATTCGGATGCATAGCATCTTTGAGTCTCTTTATCTCTTGATTGGGGGTCAGGGGTCTATCGTTCTTTAAACTACTCAAGAAGCAAGATGACTTCGTCTGGACAGACGAGGTGCAATTGGCTCTAGATGAGTTGAAGGATTATCTCAGAAACATCCCGGTCTTAGTGCCTCCGAAGCCACAAGAGAATCTTCAACTCTACGTTTTGGCCACAACTCAAGTTGTGAGTACTATTTTAACGGTCGATCGAGAGGAAGAGGGTTACGTACAAAAAGTACAGCACCTAGTGTATTTTATTAGTGATGTCCTTAATGCCTCTAAAACTCGATATCATCAGATCTTGAAGTTGCTATACGCACTCTTGATTACTTTGAGGAAGTTGAAGCATTATTTCCAAGCTCGTCCGATTGAAGTTCATACTACTTTTGCACTTGGAGGTGTTCTCCATAACCGTGAGGTGGTTGGCAAGATTGCTAAGTGGGTGGTTGAACTCAGTCAATATACCATCACTTTCATACCTCACACGGCGATCAAAGGACAGGCATTGCCTGACTTCATTTCCTAATGGACCGTAATCTAGATACCACAAGCACCGCAAGATATTGAGTACTAGAAGATGTATTTTGAAGGATCACTCCAATTGCCTGGTCTAGGAGCAGTAATTGTGCTTATTTCACCTCAAGGAGAGAAACTTTGGTATGTCCTTTAAATCAAGTTTTGCGCCTCCAATAATGTTGTGGAGTATGAAGCCCTTCTACATGGTCTGCGCATAGCCATATTACTTGGCATCCAGCGTCTTGACATCTTTGGAGACTCGGCTCTGGTCATTAACCAGGTCACTAAGGATTGGAACTGTGTAGAAGACAACATGACTGCTTATTGCCAAGAAGTAAGGAAACTAGAGAACAAGTTCGATGGACTCAAATTCACGCATGTTTTTCGTGATAATAATCAAGTGGCCTTTGCCTTGGCAAAGATGGGATCGTCTTGATCAGTGGTCCCACCTGGTGTTTTCCTACACACTCTTGATACTCCAACCATTTCTCCTCGGTCAGATGTGCTGACGACTGATGTTGCCGAGCCAGCCATGGAAATAGATGAGTGGGCCGATTGGCGTGATCCGATTGGTCAATATTTAACTAAGGATACGCTGCCTACGGATTCTAAGGAGCAACAAAGGTTGAAGTCCAAGTGTCGAGGATATTTGATGGTGGATGACCTCCTCAATCGAAGAGGAGGATCGAATATTTTGATGTGTTGTATATCTATTACCAAAGGCAAAGAGTTGATGGCGGAGATCCACGCAGGGACATGTGGCAATCATGCGGCTTCCAAAACATTGGTCGGCAAGGGTTTTATAGGCCCATGGCGGTTGAAGATGCACACCAAGTTGTTCGGAAGTGTGAAGTGTGTCAGTTCTTTGCTTAGCAAATGCATGTACCCTCACAGCAACTTCAGATGATACCTATGACTTGGCCTTTTGCGGTCTGGGGGCTTGACATTGTCGGTCCTTTCAAAAAGACACCAGGTGGGTTCACCCATTTGTTCATTGCTATTGATAAGTTTACCAAGTGGATTGAAGCAAAGCCGGTTGGTATCATCACCGACAATTGATTTTGTCAAAGAAATCTTCACTCGGTTTGGATTCCCACATGATATCATCACCGACAATGGTACTCAGTTTACATGTGAGGAATTCCATGACTTTGCCGATGAGATGGGAATAAAAATGCACTTTGTTTTGGTGGCTCATCCTCAAAGTAATGGGCAGGTCGAACGGGCCAAAGGTATGATTCTTTAGGGGTTGAAGCGTCGGATTTTTGACAGGCTCAAACCATATGTTGGTCGATGGGTTCGCGAGTTACATTCGGTCCTCTGGGGGTTGCGCACCAATATCAGTCAGGCTACTGGCCAATCACCTTTCTTGTTAGTCTACGATTCTGAGGCTATGTTGCCGACCGAGGTAAACCTCGTTTTAGCGCGAGTCAAGGGGTATGATGAGAAGCTTTCTGAAGATAGCCGAGAGATTGAGTTGATTGCTGCAGAGGAGATGTGCGCTCTATTCCGGTCGGCAGTAGATCAGCAGGGCTTACGACGTTACTATGATAAGAACGTTTGAAATTGTCAGTTCCATGTTGGAGATTTAGTGTTGCACCAAGTACAATCAACCAAGAATCGGCACAAGTTATCCCCTAAATGGGAGGGACCTTATGTGATCAAAGAACTCACTCGCCCAGGGGCTTATCGACTTATGTCTGAAGACGGCGATGATGTACCAAATTCTTGGAACATTAATCAGCTACGTCGTTTCTATACTTATCCTTTTATGTATTCACATATACATTATTATTGAATGAAACTTCAACCTTTTTGATGAAAGATGTTTTGATGATTTTTCATTCTTATTTTGCCTCGATTCCTTAATCTCTTTATTAAACAATCAAGCTAGGGGGCTAGTAACAATGTCCCACTACTCCTTAACCTTGATAAATTCTGGTTTTGGATTGTTCTGACCGATTTAAACAAGGTCTTAACATTTTGGTCTAATACCGAATCACTTGGTCATACAATTTCTTCTGCATAGCAGACTGCCACTACACTAAAGTGTGTAATGGTGTGAGAGGTCATGTGTTGACTAGTTGACTCTGATTGTTGCATGCTTATGGATTACAACCTAACATGATAAGGCAGACCAATGTGTCTTCTGTTTTATCTCTAATATCTTATTGTAGAATGGTTCAGGTACTAAAGCACGAATAATGCAGCTAATTGCCAACTGGTCTATTATAAGTGACAGGAGATTGCTCTATAGACTATTCAGTCAATTTTTATAACTTGTTTAGTAATATTGTTTCCATATTTAAATACAACTAATTGAGCAAGAAATATAACAATTATTACATACACAAGGAATATATTGTTTCCATATTTAAATACGACTAATGTATTCTATTACATAGATGTTTACACTTCTTGCGAAGGAGAAGAGGCGTCATCCTCCAATTCTACTTCTAGTGTTGCTGGAGGAGTTAGGATGGCTGGAGTGATGTCGATGTTTTCCACCAAGATTCGAGCAGTCTCCACCATGGAGTCGAGAAATAGTTGGCATTGGTTGACCATCTTCTTGGGATTAAAACCCTCCTTGACTTGGTCTTCGGAGAGTTCAAGATTCCAAGATTTGCAGATCGCCAATACCTGGTTTCCGGCTTCAATAGCCACTCGCCTAGTACGTTGCTCGATTGCTTCAAGAGCGTGCTCCAGCAAATACTCCAGAGAGTGCTCGGTCTTCATGACCTTGTTGGCATGGATATAATCCAATGCCTTCCAAGCGCCATCAGATAAAGCTACAAGAGTTATGTGAATGTCAGAAGATGAAACTGACTAGGTGGATGACAAAGATGATGGAGAAGAGCCTACTGGCACTTGGCTTGCTTCAGTTTCTCCTCGGTCTCCTCCAGGTTCTTTTTCAATTGAGCGTTCTCGGTGCTCTGTTCTTTAAGCAACTTGGCAAGGTCATTTTTCTCTGTAGTCAGAATGTCAAAGTACCTCTGCTAGTTTGAAGTAAGCTTCTCTAGGTCGACCACTTTCTTCTCATGAGCTGAAGACATATGTTAAGATTTTAGCATGGGAAATAACAAGGCTTGAAGGATTTGTCAGCATTTTACCATGCTGTCAAAACGGCTCTGCTCCAAAGAGGCATTCACCGCTTTGAAATCGGTCAGCAGTTTGTTTATTTGCTCCTTGGCCTTGGAGAACTACTGACCGATGACTAGAATTAGAGTGACATAGTGTTAGTAAATGGGGATAATACTTTTACAATGGAGATTTAAACTATATTACCGAAACTTTTCGCCTCAAGGAATTCTATTCGTGCTTGTTTTCTCTTGAGAAGAAAATACATTTTTGGTCTAAAAGAGATAGAGTGGTTTAGTATTTCATACAATTCAAGAAGGATAAAAGCATTGGTATTGATGTTGTTGAGAGATATTCTCGATAGTAGATCTAGGTATGCATATGAGTATAAAAGATCGATGGACACACAAGACGCAAGGTTTAGACAGGTTCGGGCCTCCCGGAGGATAACAACCCTACGTCCTATGTTCTGTAGTATATTATTCGGGATGGATCCCTCCAAAAGAGCCCCTGCCCCTCCTTTTATATCCGGGGGGCAGGGTTACATGGTAAGTGTCTTAGTCGGTTACAACATGATCTCCGACTATGACTCTATCCCTAACTTTCTATCTCTAATATTGACTTGTCGTGTACTCCAAGTAACAATCCGAATAGTTATCTTCATGGGTCTTCATCTTTATTGGACCCTGGCCCACTCGGCAATATATCCGAGTGGCGAGATATCCCTGGTATATACATACCACAGCAGCCCCCAAGCACTTCCCGTATTGAACTGTCGTCTTGGTTTGCCTCGACATCTTATGAAATTGGGTAGTGCTTTTTCTATTAACTCTTATTCATAAATCACTAAAAAAGATATAGCCTATGCATGTAGCCCCCAACTCAAAAGATTGTTAAGGCTATACCAAAGTAACTTTTGAGTTATCAAAAAATATCCAATTAACCTTGTCCCTCTTTAATAATGAGGTCTGAATCTTCCGACTTTGCCTTAGCAAACTCCATATTTAGCACATTTCTCTTACTCGTTGAGTGATTCATCACCAATTTAATATTTATATCCCCAATGCTAAAGTGCCCTTAATCCAAATTATTAACGACAAATTTCTATTGTCATAGCCCCCAAGATTGGTGATGTATCAATAGTATTAATATAACACGGAAGCACAACCCCCATGATTGGTGCCGGGATAATTCGAATGATTTACCACTCAATGTCGGAAGGTACCATTTCCAAGGCTAAAGCTATAGTAATCTGAGTGATTTATCACGAAATCTCGGAAGGTACAATTTCCAAGGCTGAAACTGTAATAATCTGAATGATTTATCATGAAATCTCGGAAGGTACAGTTTCCAAGGCTGAAAACTATAATAATCCGAGTGATTTATCACAAAATCTCAAAAGGTACAATTTCCAAGGCTGAAACTGCAATAATCCGATTAACAAAACTGGACTTAACAAATTACAAAAAGCCTCGGCCCAATAGGTCATCTAGCCCTTATAAAAAGGGCCTCCAAACAGTCGCACCCCTTCTTCTTCATTTCACCGCCGTCGCCTTCTTGCGCACACAAACCCTAGATCTCAAGAGTCCATTTCCGCCCCAAGGCTCCACGCAGCTGCTTCCACCGCACTCGAACAAAAGCGATGGCCCCAAAGCGCACCCGCCAAAGCTATAAGGCACAATCCCAGAAGCAAGCTTCCCCTAAGAAGGGCGAGGAAGAAGAGCCAATCTTCAACATCCCCGCCGCCATCAAGGAGTTCCCCGTGTCAACCATGGATTCAGAGAAAATCAACAGACTGGTGATTGACGGCGTGTTGCAGGATCATCAGACCGGAGAATGGATCGAGGCCATAGGTCAGAAATTTCCTCAACCTCCTGTCGACCAAATCACGGTCTTCTCCTTTTTCTATCATGGATTTGGGATCCCTTGTTGCGACTTCTTTCGCGGTCTCCTATTCTTCTATGGCATCAATCTTGTCAATCTGAATCCAAATTCCATCTTACATATTGCTATCTTCATCCACCTGTGTGAGGTGTTCTTGGGGATTTATCCTCATTTTGATACCTTCAAAGAACTGTTTGTTTTGAAATCAAACAGCAATAATGTTATAGGAGGGGCCGGATTCCAACTTAGGAATAAATCCAAATACGTTGATGTACCACTTCCATCAACGAACAAAGGTTGGCACGCGGACTGGTTTTACCATAGAAACCATGCTCCACCTTTGTCAGAGACTACGGCTGAAGCCCCCAAGCCACGACCCGAGTGGTCAGCAAAGGCCCATCCAAACAAAAAGACCCAAGTTGATGCCATATTAGAACACATTGCCTATCTCAAGTCCCAAGGTTACACTGGCGTACATGTTGCCGCAAGCTTCATATATCGCCGCATGCAGCCTATTAAAAAACGTCATGTTCCTGGATGGAAGTTTGAACTAGGTTCAGACCCCACCATGGAAGTGCCAGAAACATTGTTAGAAAGGGAATGAACATTGCGGCTGGAAAATATATTTTCTTCATTACTTGGTTGGACTCCAGGTAGTGCAAAATGTGGACATCATTCCAAGACTGGCAGGAGTCCAGTAAGTTATCCACTTCTGTGCGTTAAAAGTCAGTACTTCATGCATTATGTTCAGCAATGAATATGACGTAACTTATATTGCAGAAACTTGATGTATACGTGTCCAACCCCCCTCTACCGCCGATGCCGCAAAAGAAATCTCCCACTCAACCATCAGCTCGCAAGCGCCAAAAGGCACATATTGAAGATTCTGATGAAGAAGAATCGCTGGCTGAAAGAGTAGCCAGACTTCAAGCGGAGGCAAAGAAGAAAACTCCAGAGAAAACCTCCACCACTCGGCGAGCCATGGAAGATGAAGGACAAAATCAGCCGAGTGAAACTAGCAAGACAGGCACGCATGAGACGACGCCAGACATGACAGGCGCCCCAAGGCTGACCAACCCACCACCAAGAGTGTTAGGCATTAAATTCAAACGCCGCACAAGGTAAATAAATCAATATAACTTAAATCTTAACTATCCATTTGATTCAAATATGTAAGTTTTGTCAAATTGGCAGGTCGTCCGGGCGGTCGTCTTTTGAAGAAGTTCCGGCACAAAGTCCAGTTCCTGAAAATGCCCAGGAGACACCACAGGCCGAGTCATCCAAAGATGATGTCCCAGACCACTCGGCAAAGAAACCGAGTGAAAAAGGTGCACCCGAATCCACTCAGGCAGAAGATAATCAAGCTAAATCACCCAACATCCCAGACCTGAATACATCTGAGATGGAAACGGGTACTGATACTCCTGCGTCCACCGAGCCCGAAGAGCCATCACTGGTGTTTGAATCTATGCCAGAGCCAACATATGAATATCCAATCGGTCCGGAGGAAAATGTCACGCCAACTCCTATTCACCGAGTGGTAAGAGACGGTGCCACAGACCAGCCAACGCCAACTAGATCAATATATCATAGTGGCCAATTTGCCATCGCTGGATTTGATGAGCAAACTGAAAAAGCCTATCATTCCTTCCAGGTATTCCGTCCTTTTTGTCAATAATAATCACCGTTCCTGGTTATGAAATTTCAAACATATAACTTGCCATTATTACAGGCTCTGAAAACCCATATGGCCAACAAGACCAAGCTTCTGCAACTTGTCGAGAGGCATTGTGCGAAAGCCGTCGATTTAGAAGACCAACTTGCCAAAGAGAGACTGGAAGTAGGGCGCTTATCAGTAGCGCTAAAAGCCCGTTCATCACAAGTTGATGAACTTCAATTCGAGCTACAAGGTATGAGACCAATATAGCTTATACCTCACACGTTATCTGTGTGACATGAACATTTAACCTCGTCCATATAGAGGCATCGCAGTCACTAGAACTAAAACAAAAACAAGATGCCCAGGCAACTGCACAAATTGCAAGTCTTGAAGGCCGCATAAAAGAACTAGAGTCATCTGCCCAAGCTCTTGAAACTTTGAAGGCCGAAAATCAAGAGTTACAAAAGCAGATCCAGGACTCGGCAGAGATCAAGAAGAATTTTAAAAAGCTTAAAGACGATCTCGAAACAATGCAACAAAAACACAATTTGTGGAAGGAAAGAGCAGAAGGTAAAAATGAATTTACCTATATGTACAGGAGTATATTTATGCACTAAAATGGTTGTTACTAACAGGCGCTAAAGAAATAATAAAAAGCCAGAAAGAAAGGAACATAAGGCTGGAAACCGAAGTTATCAAGGCTGAGAAGATTTTCAAAAAGGCTGTGGATGAGCTAAACCAATTCCAAAAAGCCTTCAATAAAATTGAAAAGCAAAAAGAAGAGTATAAGGAAAAAGTCGCCACCCTGGAAGCTGAACAAATAGAAGCCGAGAAACGCCTGAGAGGTAAATGTTTATTCAACTAATACCTTGATATTGAATTCCATTGTGCTGGACATATATGATTATTATGCTCTTGTAGGATCAAAGAGGTCCTATGAGCTATTGCAGAAGAAATTTATAGAGGGTGATGAAAACCTTCGATGGTCTCTTGCAGCTCTTCAGAAGGATGCAGAAGTGGTCACCCAATACATATATCCTGAAGAAAAACCACCTCGATGTCAGGACCTGTTGACGAGGCTACAAGGAGCACCCGGCCGACTGAAAGAACATGCTCGACATGTTGCAGAACTAGCTGGCGCACAGGTTCTGGCAATTGCAAAGTCCCACATCCCCAACATAGAATGAGATGTGGTAGCCGAAGGCTTTCATGAAGATTTCTCTAATGAGCAATGTGAAGTTCTCATGGCTGAGGCGTAAAAAACAGCTCACATATTAGCCGACCAGATAGAGCTAGATCCTTTACCTAAATAGTAAAAAATCATAGAGCTTAAAATACTGTGTTATAGCTCTGATATCGTAATATATTCAATGTTTGATAGACCGCTAAGGTCTAGATTCATTACCAGTATTGTAATGAATTCTTGGTTCGTGCTGCTTCGTATATGTATTGTATGAACTCGTGTTAGACACTCACAACCAATACACAACTCATGTCAGCCCTCTAAACAATGCTCCCAATAGTCGATATGAACCATGGAGACTAAGAACTCACTCGGTCAAGCATATGTGAATTAGCAGAATTGCCTTGGTCCCTAACAGACGGCAAGAACCCTAGGGACTAAGTAACCCGCTTGGTCGACATGCACGAGTTAGAGTGATACCAAGTATCAGAATTTGAGCCATGATGTAAATAACAAAAATTATTCATAGAATTCATAAATTGCAAAATCAAATGTCATGAGTATTGTGTATATATATTTAATAAGAGAAATACAATAAATTATAATTACTAAGTATAAAAATGACGTAGCTGTGAAACATTCCATGAACTTTGAAGGTCCGATCCATCTTCATTCATCAATCGATAGGCGTCTGACCGAGTGATTTCCTTTATAATAAAAGGTCCATCCCATGGAGGTGACAGCTTATGCTTGCCGACCTTAGACTGAACTTGCTTCAAAACAAGGTCGCCAATAGAAAAACCCCGTGTATGAACGTTTTTGTCGTGATAACGTCGCAAACTTTGTTGGTACTTTGCCGACTGAATTACAGTGGCTTCCCGCTGTTCCTCCAACAATAACAAGTTGTCACACCTATAGTCGTTCGAGGTTTTTTCGTCATACGCTACCACATGGGGGGAGGCAAAAAGAGTCTCAGTGGGTAACATGGCTTCTGAGCCATAAACCAGAGAAAAAGGAGAGTGTCTGGTGGCGCGACTTACGTTGGTTCTAAGCCCCCACAACACAGATGGTAATTCTCGAACTCACCGTCGAGCGTACTTTTCCAATCGATTAAATATACGAGGCTTAATTCCGGAAAGCAGGAGGCCATTTGCTCTCTCAACCTGACCATTGCTCTGTGGATGGGCGGCCGAGGCATAACCAATCTTAAAACCAACTCGGCCCGCAAACTCTTTAAACTCCTCTGCTGTGAATTGAGTACCATTGTCAGTGATTATCTTGTGAGGGGCGCCAAACTGAGTGATTATTTTGGTCATAAACTCGATGGCCTTCTTTGCTGAAATCTTACCAACTGGCTTTGCTTCGATCCATTTAGAAAACTTGTCCACTGCTACGAAAAGGTGAGTAAAACCCCCTTGAGCCTTCATGAAAGGTCCGACAATGTCTAAACCCCACACTGAAAACGGCCAAGTTATTGGTATATTTTGAAGCTCTGTAGCAGGTACATACATCTGACGAGCAAAGAACTGACAACCTTCACACTTTCGGACAATTTCCTTGGCATCAGCGTCGGTGGTCGGCCAATAAAACCCTTGCCTCATTGCTTTGGCCGCAATTGTGGATGGGCCTACGTGATTCCCACAAATGCCACCGTGGATGTTTCCTAATATAGCTATGCCTTCAACCTGAGATAAGCATTTCATCAGTACTCCATGTGGGCTTTGCTTGTACAGGTGATGGTCAACTATATGATATGATCGTGACTTGCGAATAATCCGGAGGGCTTCGTCTTTGCCGGTTGGTAATATATCACGATCGACATAATCAATAAAGGGAGTTCACCAATCTACCTCAGTGATAGCAACATGCGGTGCTACCCCCGCCTTTAGTGCTGACTGCTCCATAGTTTGCTGGGTTAGTACAGATGGCTTATGCAGATTATCAAGGAATACTCCGTCGGGTATTTTAGATCTACTGGACCCAAGTTTGGCCAGTTTGTCCGCCTCTTCATTGTTCTTTCGCAGGACATGTTTATACTCAATGCCATCAAACTTGTCTTTGAGCTTCTGAACTTTGGTGCAGTAGGCTGTCATGCTTTCGTGGGAACAACACCACTCCTTCATTACTTGATTTATAACTAGAACCAGGTCGCCAGAGATGCTTATCCTTTGGACGCTGAGTGAGATAGTTGTCCGAAGTCCATGTAGCAGCACATCATACTCTGCAGCATTGTTAGAGGCATGAAAGTGCATTCGAAGAACGTACCACAACTTGGCTCTGTCAGGAGATACCAGTATGACTCCTGCTCCGACGCCTTCCAGTTGTAAGGAGCCGTCAAACGCCATCTTCCAATAGCATAATTCTTGTGAGTCAGGAGGTAACTCACATTCTGTCCACTCGGCGACAAAGTCCGACAAAGCTTGACCTTTTATCGAATCACGTGACTTATAGGTGATATCATATGATCCGAGCTCAATAGCCCATTTGGCGATTTTCCCAGTGGCCTCTCTGTTGTGAAGCAATTCGCCTAGGCCGAACGACGTGTGGAACTCAATTGGATGATCCTCAAAGTAATGCTTCAACTTCCTAGATGTCATCAATAATGCATAAATTAACTTCTGAAGCTGGAAGTACCGTACCTTGGATTCTGATAAGACTTCACTGATGAAATATACTGGTCATTGCACCTTTTGAGCAATGCCATCTTCCGCCCGCTCCACCGCCAGCACAGTACTGACAACGTGTTTGGTTGCGGAAATGTATAGCTGCAAAAGTTCCTTTGGCTCTGGGGGAGTTAAGACTGGAGGACGACTAATATAAGCCTTAAAATCATCCAAAGCTTTTTGTGCGTCATCATTCCAGATGAATGATCCTTGCTTCTTGAGTAATTGAAAGAAGGGTAAGCCTCAGACGCCGAGCCGAGATACAAACCGACTGAGTGAAGCCATATAACCGGTGAGCTTTTGAATGTATTTTTGCGAGTGTGGAGGTCCCATTCGTAATATGGCATTTACCTTTTCTGGATTAGCTTCAATCCCTCTATGTGATACCAAAAAACCAAGTAATTTTCCTGATGGGACCCCAAAGACGCATTTTTTTGGATTTAACTTTATGTTGTATTTTTGAAGGTTGCCGAATATTTCATCTAGGTCAGATATTAAGTCAGTGGAGAGCCGAGTCTGGACTACCATGTCATCAATGTAAGCCTCGACATTCGTTCCTATCTGGTTGTGCAAACATCGCTGCATAGTCCACTGGTAGGTGTGGCTAGTGTTTTTTACGCCAAAGGGCATTGTTGTATAACAGAAGGCTCCGAACGGCGTGATGAACGACATTTTAAGCTGGTCCGATTGGTTTAAGGGAATCTGATGGTACCTTGAATAGGCATCTAAGAAGCACAACAAAGCGCATCCAGCCATCAAATCGACCACTTGATCAATTCGTGGGAGAGTGAACGGATCCTTCGGACAAGCTTGGTTAAGGCTGGTGTAGTCCACACACATTCGCCACTCCTTATTCTTCTTCCATACTAGACCTGGGTTAGCCAACCAGTCGGGGTGAAAAACTTCTTTGATGAAACCAGCTGCCAGCAGTCGGCCAATTTCTTTCCTAATCGCATCTTTTCGGTCTTGCGAGAATCGTCTAAGCCGTTGTCTTACAAGCTTGGCGTTTTCGCGAACGTGAAGTTTGTGCTCAGCCTTTTCCCTTGGAACACCTGGCATATCAGAAGGTTTCCATGCAAATATATCTTTATTATTTCTAAGAAAAAGGATGAGTGTGCTTTCCTATTTATCTCCTAAATCGACCCCAATATTGGTGGTCTTAGATACATCATTGTCATCTAGGCTAATCTTCTGGGACTCCATGGCGTCCGCCTGTACCGCAGTCTTCATCGTTTTCTTCGGAGCAGGGTCAAGCGTGGCCTCCTCCGCTGTTGCAATTGCTTCCTTCAGCTCGGCCAGCTCTGATGCTGCTACCATCTTCTCGGTCAACTCACAACTGCCGTTGTCGCAGTCGTATGAAGTCCGCACATCCGAGTGGATTGATATGACACCGTTTGGTCCTGGCAGCTTCATCATCATAAAAGGATAATGAGGTATCGCCATGAATTTAGTGATGGTTGGCCGTCCTATAATGGCGTGATACGTAGAGTCGAGGTCGGCGACCTCGAAGGTAACTCGCTCCGTCCTGTAGTTTTCCCGAGTGTTGAAAGTCACGGGCAAAGTGATTTGTTCTAGAGGGACTGTTTGCATGCCTGGGATCACTCCATGAAACGGCGATCGACTCGGCTTGAGGTCCGTCAAAGGTATGCCAAGCTCCTTGAAGGTTTTTACAAAAAGGATGTCCAGACTGCTACCACCATCTACCAGTACCTGATTTAGACGGACTCGGTTAACAGTCGGCGTTAACACTAAGGGATATTTCCTAGGCTTGGGGATGTCATCCGGATGGTCGGACCGATCAAAAGTAATTGGAACCTCTGACTATCGCAGATATTGAGGTACCACTGGTGAGACCGAGTGGACCTCTCTGTAGAGGACCTTCTGCTGATGCTTCGAGTCGGCTGTAGACCGGCCATGGATGTAATTGACCTCGCATTCGGGGTCTTGGAAGTCCTCCTTGTCCTCATCTTGGGTGTCCTTGTCTGAATCCTTTTTGCCACCCTTGGGGATCCAGGGGCGTTCTTTGCAGACCTTCAAGGCGTGATGGGCAAAAATTTTCAGCTTGAAACATTCCCTGGCTTTATGAGCTCCATCACATAGCAGGCAAGGGCCATTGAGCATCTTATCAAAGTCATCCTGAGTGACTGCTTTCCTCCTGGTTGGGCGCTTGGTGGTGGCCACCGTTCGGTCTGGCTAGCGCTTCCTATCGCCGTCCTTGCTGTAATCGGATGGACCCGACTGGTTCCTTGGGGTCGCCTCCTTGTACTAGCGAACCTGAAATAGTGCCAAATTGCCAGTAGCATATTTGTCGGCCATAGTGAATAATTCTTTGGCTGACAGTCTGCCGGCGGCATCCAACCTTCTGATCTTCTTTATTAGGTCGTCGTCGCGGAGTCCTCCCTAGAAGGCGACGATAACCTGAGCATCCGAGATGTTAGGGATGGTATTTTTCACTCGGCAGAAGCATTGGATGTACTCTCGAAGAGGCTCCCGGTCTAGCTACTTGATCCGGCCGAGTTCCTAGTGATTCCTTGGTCTGTCGAAGGTGGCTTGAAAATTTGCCATGAACTACCGACAAAGATCTACCCAGGAGGTGATAGAGTTATCGGGCAGATTAGTGAGCCAAATTCTTGCTGCTGGGGCTAAACACACATGTAAGTAGTTGGCCATGACAAAGCTATCACCGCCGAGAGCTCATATGGCTGTCGAATAGACGTGAAGCCAGTCGCGCGGGTCTGTCTTGCCATCATACTTCTCAATGCCGACTGGCTTGAAGCCGACCGGCCAGCTGACGGTTCGAAGTTCCCGAGTGAAGGCTCGGATGCCAGCCTCCTCATCATAATCGTCGGTGGCCGGAGTACGTTCTCGTTCATGGCCGGACTCTCGGTAATATCTATCATCGCGGCGGCCCTCGTCTGGTCGATCGCGGTAATGATCTTCTAAATATGGCTGTCGTCTACTATCACGCTCATAGTCGACATAACCGCGCTGACGTCGTTCATCTTCATACTCTCGGCGGGCCGCATTGTCGCGCTCCCGGTATCTGTTGTCCAGCCGAACCCGTGCATCACATGGTGGTATGCCGTTGCGCAGGTCGGCGCTCAGATGTCGATCATGGTACTCTACAATGGGCCTACGCTGGGGAATAGTAGGCGGGGTTGCCTCCTGGTTGGAGCGTTGTTGGTCTCTTCTATCCTCCCTGGGCACCGAACTAGCGGCTCCAGAAACTGATTTAGTCGGCGTTGACCGTGCCGCATGCATCCCCAGTACAGCCGCGGGCCTGATTTGCGCTTTCAATTGGTTGACCTGAGGTGTCAACTCTAGGGAGACTTGGAGCAGGGGTTCTATTGTTTGCAGGAGAGTTGCCGCAGCCGTAATGTTGTGTTGTGGGGTCTTGAAAATGTCCTCATCATCAAGTTTTAAGGTGAGGTCTCCCATGTCTAAGTTTTGCACAACTCGGGGTCTCTGCTGAGCGTCCGGTCTTCAAAGCGAGGGGGGGGGTGGCGGCGTCTGGATCACCGTCTTCGAGGTCGATTTCATGTCCGTCTGCACGCGGCGCAGTACCGCACGCGGCAGCATCCGCCGATGTTTCGCCGTCTGCTTGCCCCTGAGCGGCAGGTGCTACCATGAATACCTCGTGGAAATCAGAGGAACAACTCTCGGAATCACTCGGCTCTTCAATCAAGTCCAGGAGTGACTCGCTTTCGAGACCAATTGCTGTGACGAATCTTGATTCGTTAAAAAATTTGGGATCTTCGTCCGACTGGTCCGTGTGACGAGCCGGGAGATCAACCATAGTGTAACCCAAATCGACCAAGGTTGCCAATCGGGGTATTACGGACAATGTTGAGTTGCCGCCCAAAAGGGTGTCCGCCTAGAAAGCTGTTGCCGCATTGTTGAGGCCGAGCGGGAGTCGGCCAGCCAGATTGCTCTGGTCGGTCGAGGCATCGTCCGAGTGGGCCGCGCCCTCACGCTTGACGAGGTTCTCGTGCTGGTCGGTGATGAGGCTAACAGTGCCAAAGCAGATCTTGTCTCCCAAGCGAAACTTGATGTCGACAAAAGCCATCGATTTTAACGAAGTTACACTCAACACTGCCCCTACCTGGCGCGCCAACTGTCGAGAGATATTCTCGATAGTAGATCTAGGTATGCGTATGAGTATGAAAGATCGATGGACACACAAGACGCAAGGTTTAGACAGGTTCGGGCCTCCCGGAGGATAACAACCCTACGTCCTATGTTCTGTAGTATATTATTCGGGATGGATCCCTCCAAAAGAGCCCCTGCCCCTCGTTATATATCCGGGGGGCAGGGTTACATGGTAAGTGTCTTAGTCGGTTACAACATGATCTCCGACTATGACTCTTTCCCTAACTTTCTATCTCTAATATTGACTTGTCGTGTACTCCAAGTAACAATCCGAATAGTTATCTTCATGGGTCTTCATCTTTATTGGACCCTGGCCCACTCGGCAATATATCTGAGTAGCGAGGTATCCCTGGTATATACATACCACAAATGTACCTTGGATGCTTCATGATGCTGACGAAGGATCTCCAGATCTTGTGTTTCAGGCCGACCCGCTAGTTTCTCGACCGGCACAGCTTTGTCCTTGATGGGAGTTGGCAAACCAGTCTAAGGAGGGGCGGTGATCCTCTGTGGCACAGGAGTTTCTGAAGACTTCGCCGGCTCAGTTGGAGCGCACGATGGCGTGTTAACCGACTAAGGCGGATTGGTCGGACTAGGAGCTGAAGTCTATACAACGTCTTTAGATGTGGACACACTTGGCATTCCTGTCGATTGGGAGGCATTTCCACTACAGATAGGAATCTGGAGGTTAAATAGATTCAGGGATAAATTACTCAAGACTGGTGATGAGGAAACTTACTCGATGGCTTGTCTGATCTTGATCCTGTTGACCTTCCTTTTTTAAGATTTGGTCTGCGAATCAGATTGCTTCCTCTTTAAGGATGGTTTCTTAGCCACCTCCGCGGTTTGCACTTCTGCTCCCACACCAGCAGTCGCTTGGTGCGGTTCTGACTAGATTGATGGCTGGTCAGCGGAAGCAGTGGAGTGTTGACCAACATTTTGGGGACGCACTCCCTGGTCATCTTCATCATCATCGTCCATTGGTACTGTCTTCGGTGGTGCGCGACTATCTTGACTCAATGACTAGGGGAAGGCAGACTGGCATCAGGAACAACAGAGTTGCATGCTTCGATCGAATTGGTCTAAAGCGCGCTCGCTGACGAGCTTGTGTTGGCTAGGTCAATCTGCGGAAGCAGCTTGGTGGCATAGTCTACTCCTTCCGTATTAGTCGGCGGGAGTGGGGGTGAGACACATAAGTGTAAAGTACCTGTACACATGCATAAAGATAGTATTAGCAAAGCCTTTGTTAAACTAACAATTGAAGATGCGGTGAAGACTTGCTTACTCGGGCTCGGTGAGTGCCCTTATTGTATGCCTTCTTGATCAGCTCATGATCTTGAGAGTCGACCAACTCAAACATTTTTCCCAGACAAGCCTTGTGCAAAGCTGAGTTCGATGGGTTGGGTACCTCTTTGGTCTCATCGCTAGACCTGTAATTTGATCCAGGATGGCATTACTATTTGAGGGGTTGCACTTGGCAAACGATGAAACTCTTGGCTATGGTGACACCATCAATTCCCTCCATCTTCTGCTTGGCAATCTTCTTTAGAAGATCTTGGACTTGAGCATTGGTCAGGTCAGGCTTCTCGGTCCAAGAGGATGAGGGGCTAGCCTTGATGCCAGTAAAATTTTAGAGGGCAGGGGGAGGATTGTCGCAGTAGAACCACTCGTCCTGCCATTTCTTGTTTCCTATGGCCAGGGGAACATCGATGTACAGGTCCTTCTTCCGAAGTTAGATGCCTACGCCTCCGATGGCTTCTTGATTGACAGCGAACTACAAGGGACAGAGGAGAAAAAGGTGGCGGAATAAAGTGAAGTGGGGTAGCACACCCAAGAAAGCTTTGCACATATGCACGAAGATGGCGATGTGCAGAATGGAGTTGGGATTGAGGTTAACCAGCTCAATCCCGTAGAAGAAAAGGAGCTTGCGCAAGAAGCTGCAACAGGGAACTCCAAAGCCTCGCTCAAAGAAGGATCGGAAAACAACTATCTACTTGTAGATTGGAAGAGGATGAGGTTCAGAACTAGGTACCTTCCAGTTCAGACGCGCCTGCTCTGGAAGGATGCCGTCGACAACCATACCAATCAGTGTGTTGGTGCTGATGGTGCTCTCGGAGAATTCTTGGAGCTGCTCTGAGATGTCGAGCTCCCATGAGGAAGACTCGATGATGGTGGCGCCCTTCGACTTCTTCACCAACTTGCGCGGCATCTTGGCGATGGCGAAAAATGTGGTGGATCTGAAGGCAGAACTTAGCCCTAACCAAGTCTCAGGGGCTTGGAGCGTCGAGGATCTATGATGGCTACGACGATGAGCAGGAACCCTAGAACAGGGTAGCGAAGAAATAGAGAAGGTGCAAAGAAGACGAGGAGTTCGGGCGAAATGGCAGTCTGAGATTTTCACTAGCTGCCTCGTTCCTTTTATACCTTTGCGTTGACCTAGTCGTGGGGGACCATACAGGCCACATGGGCCATAGAGTGCTAGGTTATTTTCTTGGCTAGTTAAAATAGAGCAACGATCTTGTAACAGATCTCTTACTGATTTAGTAAAATCAGGTATTAAACCAGGGGGCTTCTTTGATGAGAAGCCTAATTACTAATTATCTTATACAACCCATATTTATGTGATTTGATGATCACATAGCAAAGGACTTGATGGTCATATGGGAACCAATTTTGAGCTTGGGTCACTGATTGAAATTAGTCTATAATGGTGAAAATAAAGCTCAAAGATTCGAGTGGTTACTATTATTAAGGAAAGGTTACTTAATCATGATTGAAGTCATGGTAACTTAGTACTTGGCTACGATTGATGTTATAAAGCCTCGTTCACTCGGTTGTGATTGAAGTCACCCATTTAGAACATAATCATTCAGCTGTGATTGAAGTCACCCATTTGAATCATAAATTACTCAGTAAATAGCATAGGCCACTCGATCAGAGCTTATGTCATTTGGCTATGATTTATGTCATAAGCCTATGTTCACTCGGTTGTGATTGAAGTCATCTATTTGAATTTAATATCACTCAGTTGTGATTGATGTCGTCTGAGTATATTATACAACACTCGGCAATGATTGAAATCATTGGTTTTAGTCATCTACCACTCAGCAATGATTGAAGTCACTTGTCTAAGTCATCTAGCACTTGGTAGTGATTGATATCACTCTATTGAGCTATTTATCATTCGGATTTGATGATTTGAGTGATTTTTCCTTAAAGAGAGCCAACATGACTATTCTTATTTTGGACTCATGCATTATTTGCCATTTCCAAATTATACAAGAGTCGGGGGCTACACCTAATTAGGTGCACCTAGTCGGTGCACTAGATCTATCATGTCAGGAACTTCGATCAAGAGGCCTTTCTAATTTGTGAGTTGTTCACAATAAGCATTGATGAAGAATCACTCGACAACTCACAGTTCTAAATTATAAAGCACTCGGGGGCTGCTGTGGAATACTTACCTTATCGGTATCCATGGCTATGCATAAGTCGCTAGACGACCGGGTGGCCCACCAATAGGTGAACCGACCGAGTCGGCTTGGAGCGCAAGGCATTTAGAGATAGACTTTCTATGTTTATCGATGTAGACTACGAGTAGCACTCTTCATGTACCCCCTACCGACTAGATATATGCGGCAGCAAGGAACCCTCCATCGAGGGCACCAATTTACATCACAGTACAATCCACGGAACACAGGACATAGAGTTTTTACTCTCATCGAGAGGGCCCGAACCTGTATAACTCGGTGTCTTGTGTTTTAACCATCGAGTTCTTAATCCTGACGTAGCCCTATAAATATATTACCGAGATCGAGTCTCGATAGAGGATAAAAAAGATTAAAATATTTGTTTAGAGGATAAATGGCTAACCTTTGCTATCAATGTATTGTCTTTTAATTGTAATACTAATTGTTGGTTAATTTTTAATATCTCTATTTATTATTTTTATCATAAGATGTAAAATTAAAAAGATGAAACATGAGCACGTGTAAAATGAAGCATTATGTCCAGAGGTACTATGCACAACTACCTCTTTCATTCACTTATACAAGTTAAGAGAAGTTACAAAAGAAGATATTTTGCCAAACGATTTCAGGCACAGGTATAGCCACAACTAGTACAACTGAGTTTTCAGATAAGTCACAGCCACAATCGAAGTGAGAACAACTAGAGCCCTACCAAACAGACCCTAAATATATCAAGGGAGGTTGATATCACCTTCAGTTAGGGAGGCTAGTGTTGGGGAACGGGTAGGCAATGATAGCATATAATAATTTCTACCATTCAACCAGGAAACCTTGCAAGAAGGGGATCATGGATCATTACCACTAGACGCGCAGACGAAGCGGAAGCGAATGTTGGAGCAGCTCATCCAACGTAGTCGCGCGTCAGTGTAGAGGACATAGTCGTTCACAGCAACCATCTCCTCCTGGTCCAGCCGAAGCACCACAGTTGCAGCGCCTCCTTATGGTATCCACACGTATAGGGTGGAAAGTCGTGCACAGCGTGCTAGCACCGGTGGTACGGTTTAGGCTAACGTGGGAGAGAGAGAGGAGCGCGGTGGCTAGGGTTATGGACCGGTGGGTTACGTACCCCTTGCCCCACCTCCATTTATATAGACCCTTCTAATGGGCCTCGACAAGTTGGCCCATTAGTGGACTAATCCCTCATGGATCAACATCTGTATGACCCTC
Source organism: Eleusine coracana subsp. coracana (assembly GCA_032690845.1). Classification (NCBI taxonomy): domain Eukaryota; kingdom Viridiplantae; phylum Streptophyta; class Magnoliopsida; order Poales; family Poaceae; genus Eleusine; species Eleusine coracana. The sequence continues at coordinate 38,987,199 of CM064418.1, forward strand.
ACATACGGATCAAATCAGTAATGTCTCTTGGGCATATCTCCAACAATCTCCCACTTGTACTAGAGACAATCACATAGGTAAGCAATGTTCCGACCCGTTAAGTGTGTGACCCGTTAGGTTCACATATACATGACAATGATGTGAAAACCATTTTTCAAATCATAAATCTATAGTGGCACCTATCAGCACATACTGGTTCTCGTGCACACATAAAGATCATATCGGCTGAACCTTTGACATACACATTCAACGATCCCTTTGCCTCATGATATCAGTCAAGCTCAAGGCAAGATACGTGCCATCCCTATAATAGCTCGACCATTCACTCAAACATCTAGTGGATTTATCATGACTAACTCTTAGTCATCGTGATTAACTTTTAATCATATTGGCATGGCCATGCACTTCCAAATCCATCTAACTCGAGAGGCCCAGAGATATCTCTCTTGTTATCAGGAGGGGCAAATTCCATCTTGACCGCTCACACCCCATGACATGTTTCATAGCATACCCGAAAATTACCTTTATAACTACCCAGTTACAGAATAGCATTTGGTAACCCCTAACTGTGCTATTATGCATTCTGGGAATCAATGACGATCTCAGGTCTAAGGATCCTGAAGGTACATCATAAAAGACAACAACTGATGGCACAACAATAACATCTTAGCAGAGTCTATTAGTGGGTCAATCCAACACCATGTTGTTTAACATGTGTCCACATTATTGATTCGATATCTCCATATCTATGATCTGTGAAACATGATCATCAATCAATACATGTGCTAGTTCATGAATCATTATTGTCCCAAATAATGATAAGAAACTAGGGATCATTTTAGGATAATATTATGAAAAACAATGAGATTCACAAACAAGTCACATACTTGTCAATCAATGCAATAATTATTATCCATGGAACAGAATAACACCTTATTCAATCACATATAAACATAGACATTACACAATCTCTCATACATTAATCTTGTAAATATCTAATACCCATGGATCTCATATGTGCCTCATGCTTGGGCTGAGAGAGAGGCTTTGTCAACGGATCAGCGATGTTTAAATCCATGTGCACCTTGCATATCTTTATATCACCTCAAGCGATGATGTCCCGGATGAGGTGATAACACCGTAGTACGTGTTTGTTCTTTTGATGTGCTCTAGGCTCCTTGGCTTGCGCAATGGCACCGCTATTATCACAATAGAGATCCACTGGACTGGACGCACTAGGAATCACACCCAACTTAGAAACAAATTTTCTGATCCAAATAGCTTCCTTTGTAGCATCTGAAGTGGCAAGGTACTCGGCCTCCGTTGTTGAGTTAGCAACCGTATCTTGCTTGGAACTCTTCCAGCTCACCGCGCCTCGATTGAGGCAAAACACATATCTAGATTGCGATCTCGAATCGTCTTTGTCGGTTTGGAAGCTAGCATCAGTGTAACCATTTACAATGAGTTCTTCCTCACCTCCATAGACTAGGAACATACCCATAGTTCTTCTCAAGTACGTTAGGATATTCTTACTAGCCACCTAGTGAGCTTCTCCTAGGTTTGATTGGAATCTGTTTGCAGCACTTAGAGCAAAAGTTATATCTGGGCGCATACATATCAGGGCATACATGATGGATCTAATAGCCGAAGCATATGGGATCGCTCTCATCTTCTCTATCTCATCAGGTGTCGAAGGACACTGAGTCTTGCTAAGAGTAATGCCATGCGACATAGGCAAGAAACCTTTCATGGAATCTTGCATATTGAACTGTTTCAATACCTTGTCGATGTACATGTCTTGGCATAATCCAGTTAGCCTTTTCGATCTATCTCTATAGATCTTAATGCCCAAAATGTAAGCTGCCTCTCCTAAGTCCTTCATAGAGAAACTCTTTCTCAAAGAAGTCTTAGCAGCTTCAAGCATTGGAATATCATTACCGATAAGCAATATGTCATCCACATAAAGGACCAGAAAGACAAGCGTGCTCCCACTAGCCTTTTTGTAAACACAAGGCTCTTCTTCATTTTTAATGTAGCCAAACCCTTTGACTACCTCATCAAAGCGAAGATTCCAACTCCGAGATGCTTACTTTAGTCCATAAATGGACTTTTGAAGCTTGCATATCTTCCTAGCATTTTGTGGATCGACAAAACCTTCAGGCTATGTCATGTACACATCCTCACTTAGGTTCCATTAAGGAAAGTCATTTTGACATCCATTTGCCATATCGCATAATCATAAAATGTGGCAATTGCTAGAAGGATCCGTATAGACTTTAGCATAGCGATGGGCGAGAAGGTCTCATCATAATCAACCCCTTGAATTTTCTTAAAACCTTTCACCACCAATCGTGCCTTATATATGTGAACATTTCCATCCATGTCTATCTTTTTCTTAAAAATCCATTTACACTCAATGGTTTTTACACCATCAGGCGGATCTATCAAGTTCCAAACATGATTTTCTCTCATGGATTCTAATTCGGATCTCATGGATCCAAGCCATTTCTCAGAGTCCGGTCTCATCATTGCTTCATTGTAAGTCTTAGGCTCATCATTCTCTAACAATAATATATCGTGCTGCCCCGTGGTTAGGAGCATGAACTTTTCAGGAGCGCGACGTGCCCTTTCTGACCTATGCAGGGCTGGTGTTTCAACAATTGGTTCAACAACAATTTGTTCATCCTATTGTGGTATAGTGGAAGAAGAAACATTTTCTGGAGCTTCTTGAACTTCTTCAAGTTGCACTATTCTCCTACTTACCCTTTTGGAGAGAAACTCTTTCTCTAGAAAAACACCATTACGAGCGACAAACACTTTGCCCTCTTCCCGATTGTAGAAATAATAACCTTTGGATTCCCTAGGGTATCCTACAAAGAAGCATTTATCAGACTTGGAAGAAAGCTTATCAGACGTCATACATTTTACATAAGCCTCACATCCCCAAATCTTAAGAAAAGACAAGCCGGGACGCTTTCCAGTCCATATCTCATATGGTGTCCTTTCCACGGATTTAGATGGAACCCTATTAAATGTGAAAGTGGTAGTTTCTAGAGCGTATCCCCAGAAGGACAATGGAAGATCAGTTTGGCTCATCATAGACCTAACCATGTCTAACAAGGTTCAGTTCCTCCATTTGGATACTCCATTCCATTGGGGCGTTCCTGGCAGAGTCCATTGTGGAACAATTCCACATTGCTTTAGATGTTCACCAAATTCATGGCTAAAATATTCATCGCCATGATCAGATCATAGGAGTTTAATAGTCTTGCCCAATTGATTTTGTACTTCATTTTGAAATTCTTTGAACTTTTCAAAGGATTCAGACTTATGCCTCATTAAGTAGATGTAACCATATCTACTGAAGTCGTCGGTAAAAGTTATGAAGTACTGAAAACCACCACTAGTCGTGCAACTCATTGGTCCACATACATCCGTATGTACAAGTCCCAATAGTTCACTCGCCCTCTCACTATTTCTTGTGAAAGGCGACTTAGTCATTTTGCCAAGTAAACAAGACTCACATGTATCAATTGATTCAAAATCAAAAGAACTTAGAAGACCATCTGTATGGAGCTTCTTTATGCGCTTCTCGTTTATATGACCTAAACGACAATGCCAAGTATATGTGGGATTCAAATCATTAGGTTTGAGCCTTTTCGCATCAATGTTATAAATAGGCTTATTCTCAAGATCTAGGTAATATAATCCATTCACCAATGGGTAATTACCATAGAGAACATCATTCAAATAAATGGAACAACACTTGTTCCTTATTATGACATCATAACCATCATCTTCCTCCAAACACTTTGAAGAAATAATGTTTTTGCCTAAGGCGGGAATGTAATAACAATTATTTAACGCCAAAACTAATCATGATGGTAATGAAAGTGGATAAGTTCCGATGGCCAACGCAGCAACCTTTGCACCATTGCCGACACGAGCATCCACCTCACCCTTTGCACATTTCCTTGCTTCTTTAAGCACCTACAACGATTTGCAAGTATGAATCATCGATCCAGTATCAAATACCCATGAATCATAAGGACGTGTAGCAACATTGTTAACTTCAATAACATTGATACCTGAACTAGAAGTGTCTCCACACTTCTTCTTCAGCTCTTCTAGATAAAGCTTGCAATTCCTCTTCCAATGATCGGGTTTCTTGCAGTGAAAACAAGGATCACAAGCCGCCAGTTTAGGATTAGGAGCTGCTGCAGGCTTAGGCTTAGTGCTAGAAATCTCATCTGTAGCCTTAGTGAGAAACCATGTGGATATGTGCCATGGTTTTCTATATTTGTGATGAGTATTGACTTGAGCGGATTTGATGTTTGAGTTGAAATGAAGGAATCCAGGGATTGCATGGGTTTGCATATCATGGTTATGACTAACCGGAGTTGGTGGAGATATTGGTGATATTGCAGGAGATGGGAAATGTGTTTGCTTGTGTCATGATGTGTAGGTCACTGGAGTCAACTTGGCAGTCAATGCGAGAGGATCGGGCACAAGTAGGGGACTTGGGGCCAGACGATCGGGATGCCGGGTGAAGTCAAGGGTGATCCACACCATACACGTGGAGAGGCAAGAAGCACGGACGGTTTCGCCGTTGAGCCTCAAAACCGTGGTGATGATGAAGACGGTGTGGTAACCAAGTCAAGACGAACGGGATGCCGGTGCAAGTGACAAGGGGGTCCGATAGACAGGGACTGGGAGAGACTTGCCGGTGGTCAGGATCGCAGGACAAGGTGACATGTGTCAACATCGAGAAGTCATGCTTTGAGAAGCGTGCAAGGCGGTTTCCCGGTTTGGGTCTCAAAACCGGTGGCGGTGGTTGGTGGTGCACGTGGCACCATCACGAAGCTTGCTTCGAGATGAAACAAAGACGTGAAGCGTCCGATGGCATTCGGGCGATGAGGAAAAAGATGGACGATTATGCCCCCGGTGGTAGGTGGGTGTGTTATGTAGGTCAAGGGTAGAGTGGTCATATGGACAATAGACCCTAGGCCTATATATGAAGAGGTGTGGCTAGTGGGAGAGGTGCCTCTCTTTCCATTAGCCTTGTGTTAGGACTCCATTCAAAGTGCTAGGAGAGGGCTTCATGTTTGAGAGGAGAGTAGTGGGTGTGTGGCAGACATCTCTTGCTCTTCCAAATAGTGGGAGGAAGAGGGTGGCTTCCTAGCCTTGTATCCATGGATCTTGTAAGCACCTTCCTATGATATGAGAAGTATTTTCGTGCTCAAGATTTCCCTCTTCACTTGAATCCCGAAATTCCCTTTTTCCTATTTTCAGAGCTATTTTTGTGGTGATTTTCGATCTCATTTTTGGACGAGTTTTTGGCCCGGATTTCTTGAGAAACTTGTTGCTAGGATGAGCCAAAACAATCCTCTATGGATGCTTGATCAAATCAATAGCTCTAGCACCTTTCATTTGAAGGATTTCTCAAATTTCCCCTTTTTGGTGTTGTTCGTAAAAGATCGGAAATTCGTGATGATTTCTTGAGCTACTTGAGTTGGTATTCTAGGATTAGAGTTGTGATGTGCTGAGGATTCACTTGTCCAAAAATCACATCATTTGGAGTTTGTTTGAATAAGTTTTTGAGAAGATTTGACAAAATCCCAAAAGTTTTCCTGTTCTGTCGGGGGTCGATCGGCACTGCCGATGTCTAGGACCGGCACTGCCGATGTGGTTCGACTGGTTATTTTTGAATTCTGAGGAACCCACACCGGCACTGCCGATGGTCAGTACCGGCACTGCCGATGCGCTCTGAGTCATTTTTCTTGAAGTCCTGAGATTTCCGCACCGGTACTGCCAATGGAAGTGACCAGCACTGCCGATGGTGCCAACCGGCACTGCCGATGAGAGTCCAGAATTAATCAATTTTGAGTGCTTCTTGTTCCTTTTTGTTTCTGCTATGTTTCTTTGCTGTGATTGATCACTCCTAGGACTAGTACACCACTAGTTCGTGTGTGTAGTCTTGGTGATCGGTTCGGAGGTTGGCTTGGGTTGTTTTTGGGATATAGGCCAAGTTCTCTTGGAGAAGTTTGATTGGCTCCCATTCACACCCCCTCTGGTCACCCTCTCGGTCTTTCAATTGGTATCAGAGCCGGTTTGATCACTAGTTGACCTTCACCGGCTTTGTGATCCGAAGGCGACATGGAGAAGCACGCTGTTAAGCTATGAATGTTCGATGGAGATGACTTCTCCTACTGGAAGTCACGGACCAAGTCGTATCTGCTGAGTCAAGGACGTGCAATTTGGGAGATTGTTGAGCAGGAGTATGATGTACCATAGGACCTGAACACTACATCTGCAGGTGAGTTAGTCAGGTATGAGAACAACTCCAAAGTTGTCAATATTCTGCTATCTGCACTTGATAGGAGTGAATTTCATAGGGTTGCACACCTTGACACTGCTCATGCTATGTGGGTTAAGCTCTGTACTTACCATGAGGGTACCAACCAAGTCAAGTCCATGCGTAAGGATTCTTACAATAGACAGTACCAAACCTTTGCACAAAAACCTGGCGAGTCACTAGATGACACCTTTCGTAGGTTTGAGGCAATTGTGTGCAACTTGTGGGCTTGTGGTAACCTTGTGTACAATGACAATGATAGAGCTAAGCAACTGCTGTACTCACTTGATGAAAATGTTTGGGGGATTAAAATTGCTGCTCTAGAAGAAACTGATGAATTCAATACCTTGAACTGTGAGCAACTATATAGCAAGCTGAAATCTCATGAACTGTCTAGGAAATCTCGTCCTAATCTTGCTATTCCTGCTTCTAGCATGGCTTTGCTTTCTAGTTCTCAGAAGGGTGATCACAGTTGTGCTTCTTATGGAACTAACCCCTCACTTGACAAGACTTCTTTGGAGTTTGCTTTGTCTTCTTTTGTTGCAGCTTCCGATGAACAGATGGAGTGCATTCCTGATGAGGAGTTGTCCTTGCTCACAAGAAAGTTCAAGAAGTTCTACAACAACCAGAAGGAGAGAAGAGGAGGTGGTTCAAGAACCTGCATCGAGTGCGGTGACCCGCGACACTTCATTGCTGACTGTCCCAAGAAGAAGAAGAAGGCTGGGTACCGTGACAACAACACTGAAGACTTCAAGCAGAAGAAGAACCGCTTCGACAAGAAGGGCAAGAACTCCAAGAAGTTCGCCAAGGCCATTGCATGCGCCTGCATTGCCGCCTTGAGCGATGTCGACCTCACATCAAGCGAAGGCCTCACAAGCTTGGAGGAGGAGGTTGAGAAGCCACGAGTCAAGAGGAAGGATGACTTCACCGGGCTTTGCTTCATGGCAAAGAACGACCACGACACCAACTCTAGATCCGACTCCGACACAAGTGAGGTACCTCCCACTCTTGATGAGCTCTCTTCTGAACTTGATCATTTGCGCGATGTTTTGCTCTTGCAAGATGATAAGCTTCGCGGTGCTGATCGTGAGAGTAGAGAGCTTAAGTCTAAGTTGGAGAGTGCTGATTTTGAAATTGCTTAGCTTAGGTCTAAGCTTGCTTGTGTTGATACTGCTGCTGAGTGTGAGTCTTGTCAAGTTGTGATGAGTGATCTTGCACAGAGGGAGAGTGTGCATGCTCAAGTTGCCAGTCAGCTTGAGAGTGCCCTCAAGGAGCTTGATGAGTTCAAAGCTATAACAACTCTTTTGGGTGCATGTCAGAAGTGCCCCAAGCTCACAGATGAGTTGGAAGCTCAGTCCCTCAAAGTCAAAGAGCTTGAGTCCAAGTTGCTTCATGAGACTCGCTCAAAATTTCTTCCACATCCGTGTGAAGTGTGTGTCACCCTCAAGGACAAGCTAGTAATCACTAGGGAGAAAAACAAAGTCCTAGTTCAGGAAAATGACTATCTTATTTCTAGGCTCCAGAGAACCCTAGTGAGTGAGGAAAAGATTAAGAGTGACTTGGCAAGGGTGAAGGAGAGTTCTTTTAGATCAACCTATAACTTGGGCTTGGGATTTGAGAGGTGTGACAAGGAGAGTGAGAATATGGGTAAGTTTGTACCTAGCTCTAGCTACAAGGATGAGGAAAACACCATCAAACCCACTGACACATACTATCCACCCAATCCCAAACCCTCCTTCAACCCAAAGCAAACAGAGAAGCCAAAAGCCAAACCTGCAATGCAAACCAAGCCTAATCCTAAGGGTGTCTACATTTGCATGTTTTGTAGTCGCAAGGGTCACTTGGATGAATTCTATTATAGGCATAAGAGGATTGAGAGGAAGCAAGCTGAGTTGACTAGGGATGCCTTTTATGATGATTTTGATGGTTTTCAGCCTCGCTTTTTTCTCGTGCCTATCATGGACAGGGTCATTCCTTATATGGCTTTGATTCACGAAACAGAGGCTTTGCGCAGCAACATTTTGGTGCCCCACGTTTTCCCCATCGTGGTGAGCGTCATTCACGTGGATTTGGCTTTCACACTGATGACTTCTATCCTCACAACCCAAGGTTTGAGTCGAGACGCTTTGGCGGGCCATGTTTTCCCCATCGTGGTTCTCATCCTATGCATTCGAATGATAATGTGCAAAGAACTGTGATGACTACTACCGGTCGTATGGTTAAGTGCTGGATTCCCAAATCTCTTTTGACTAACCCCAGCACTGAGCCATCGACTTTTTCTTCTCGTTCTTTGTAGGCAGCAGGTGGAGGCATGGAGAATAAATGGTTGATGGACTCCAAGTGTTCGCGCCACATGACCAGAGATGCAAAGTGGTTCTCTAGCCTTACTCCCTTGAAGCGGCGGGAGTATGTGACATTTGGAGATGACAAGAGAGGGAGAGTGAAGGCAAGAGGCGCGGTAAAGGTATATGAAAAATTCACTCTCAAGGATGTTGGGTTGGTTGAGTATCTCAAGTACAATCTCCTCTCTGTTTCTCAGCTTCTTGATGTTGGTTTGGAATTGCGCTTTAAGTCGAATGCTTCTTGTGTTCTTGATTCGAGTGGTTTCTTGGTTTGTGGGATTTCTCGCATTGGCAGAGTTTTTCAGGCTGATTTTGCTGGTTCTCCTGGGTCTCACAAGTGCTTGTTTGCTCAATCTTCTTCTGAGCTCTAGAAATGGCATAGGAGACTAGGTCACATGAGCTTTGACTTGTTATGTCGCTTGAGTGGCCTAGGTTTGATCCGAGGATTGTCTAAGCTCAAATTTGATAAGGATTTGGTTTGTGCTCCTTGTTGTCATGGGAAAATTATTGCTGCTTCTCATCCACCAATCAATTTGATGATGACTGAACGCCCTGCAGAGTTGCTTCACATGGATACTATTGGTCCTTCTCGGGTTCGTTTGGCAGATGAGAAGTGGTATGTTCTTGTGATTGTTGACGATTATTCTCGCTACTCTTGGGTTTACTTTCTTAAGAGCAAGGATGAAGTGTTTCATCACTTTCAAAGCTTAGCTTTGAGGTTGATCAAGGAACTCCCTGGTGCATTACGAGCAATCCACAGTGATAATGGCACCAAGTTAAAGAACTCCTCCTTTGATGCTTTCTGTCTTGAGCATAGTATTGAGCATGAGTTTTCAGCACCTCGTGTTCCCCAGCAGAATAGAGTGGTCCAAAGAAAGAATAGAACCCTGGTGGAGATGGCCCAGACGATGCTTGATGAGCATAGGACTCCGAGGCGGTTCTGGGCTGAGGCCATTAGCACTGCTTGCTATGTTTCCAATCGAATTTTCTTGTGCTCAATTCTTAATGTGACTTCTTATAAGCTGCGTTTTGGGAGAAAGCCCTCGGTTTCTCATTTGCGTGCTTTTGGCTGCAAGTGCTTTATTCTCAGGCATGGCAATCTTGATAAGTTTGAGTCGAGATCTTCCGATGGCATCTTTCTTGGTTACTCTCTTCATGGTCATTCCTACAGAGTTTTGAATTTGGAGACTAACACCATCGTAGAGTCCTGTGATGCAACCTTTGATGAATCAAACTCTTGTGCAAGGAATGTGATTGAGTCTACAGGTGACAAGGAGCTGAAGGAAAGCATCTTTGTAGAAGAGGACCTACAGGGCTTTGATGATGATGACAATGAATCACTTCATCTCTCATCTAAGCTTGTTCCTGCTGCTACCACTACTCCAGTAGAGGGTCCAGAATCTTCTACATCGACTTTAGCGGCTGTCGAGCGAGCTCCAGCTGTGGTTGAGGGGGAGGTACACTCTGAGAGAGAGGCTCCTCATCACATTCAGCGTCAACATCCACCTCAACAGATGATCGGTAATCTCTATGAGAGGACAAAAAGGTCAAGATCTGCACATCTTGCTTGCTTTACCAATTCTCTCTTTGTTGCAACCTCTGAATCCTGAGATGTTGGACACGCACTATCTAATGAATATTGGGTTAATGCCATGCATGAGGAGTTGGAAAACTTTGAGAGAAACAAAGTCTTGACCCTTGTAGAGCCTCTTAAATATGTCAATGTCATAGGAACCAAGTGGGTGTTCAAAAACTAACATGGGGAGGATGGTGAGGTTGTGAGAAACAAGGCTAGGCTAGTTTCTCAAGGTTTTAGCCAAGTGGAGGGCTTAGATTATGGTGAAACCTTTGCTCCTGTTGCTCGCATAGAAGCCATTAGGATCTTGCTTGCATTTGCTGCCTCCAAGGGCATTATACTTTATCAAATGGATGTCAAGAGTGCTTTCCTAAATGGTTTCACAAAGGAAGAAGTGTTGTGAGGCAACCCTCAAGCTTTGAGCACCACAAATACCCAAACCGTGTGTACAAGCTTCAGAAGGCTTTGTACAGGCTAAAGCAAGCACCTAGGGCATGTATGCTAGGCTTAAGACCTTCTTGCTAGAGCGTGGGTATGTCATGGGGTGTGTTGATAAAACCTTGTTCACTCTAAAGCATGGCAATGACTTTCTAATGGTTCAGATTTACGTGGATGATATCATCTTTGGTGGTTCCTCTCATGCTCTTGTGTCCAGATTTCAGGAAGCTATGGAAAGTAAATTTCAGATGTCAATGATGGGAGAGCTCACCTTCTTTCTTGGGCTTCAAATCAAGCAGTGCAAGCAAGTCACTTTCATATATCAAGCCAAGTACACAAAAGATCTTCTGAAGAAGTTCGACGTGGTCAATGTGAAGTCGTTGTCTACACCAATGTCCACTACAATGGCTCTTGACCCTGATGAAGACTATGAAGCGGTGGATCAAAGGGAGTACAGGAGCATGATTGGGTCCCTCTTGTACCTGACAGTGACAAGACCCGACATACACTTTGCGGTGTGTCTTTGTGCTCGTTTTCAAGCTTCGCCAAGGATGACTCATTACAAGGCTATCAAGCGCATCTTCAGGTATCTCAAATACACCCTTGAGTACGGTCTTTGGTACTCTGCATCTTCATCTCTTGATCTCATTGGGTATTCGGATGCAGACTTTGCTGGGTGTAGAATTGATAGGAAGAGCACTTCTGGTACTTGCCACTTCTTCGGTACTTCTTTGATCTATTGGTCTTCTCGTAAGCAGTCGAGTGTTGCCCAATCCACCGCAGAGGTTGAGTATGTTGCTGTTGCTAGCTGCTACTCACAAATCCTATGGATTGTATCTACCATGAGAGACTTTGGGTTAACTTTTAAGGGTGTTCCACTTATGTGTGATAACTCCAGTGCCATATGCTTAGCCAAAAACCCAATCCAACATGGTAAGGTCAAACACATCAATGTGAGATTCCACTTTCTGAGAGACAATGTTGAGAAGGGGGATGTTGAGCTCAAATACATTGATACCAAAAACCAACTAGCTGATATCCTCACCAAGCCCCTAGATGCTTCTAGACATGCTTTTCTTCGGGAGGAACTTGGTGTGTGTCATCCTTATGGCATCATTTGAGGTGGAGTTGGTGTTCACTTGTAAATATGTATCTTACCATTTTCGCATTGCATCTCATATGTAATATATGCATTGGTAGATGAGCTTTGATTCTTATGCTTTCTTGCATTTCTCTTTGCTATGATTAAGCTTGAGCTAAGTTGCGTGAATGTAATGGTAATTTCTCATGCTTAGATTTTCTAGATGGCCTGTTATAGACTCATGGGAGCAACTTTCTAATCTTAAAGGTAAACTGAGTTTCTTTTGAACCTTATGATCTAATCTTGCTAAAACTTGCTCACCATGTGTATAATTGCTTTCATCCTTGTGGGAACTTGCATTGAGGCTAGTCTAGAGGATGTCTTGGCTTTGGCACCTTGTGTTTGCGAAATGGAAGGCTTTGCAAATGTTTAGCTCATGATGAAACATTGTGGGAACGTGTGTTCCTTTTGCCGCAAAGGCATGCTCTTTTGTCTTGTGTATAAGCTTGAATAATCTGCTAAGTGCTTTGATCAAGAATAATTCTAAAATACTAAATCCAAACATTGTGACTTGAAGCCTCGGGGTGTTTGCCGTACCCAGTCGTGCGACCCTCCGCATGGATAAGAGGACACATGAGGATAAACAATAATCACTCAATCAACTGAGTCTCTGTTTCATATGTGAGTGTTTGTAGAGCTTATTTTCTGCGAATGCTTGTTGTCCTAGTTGAGATTGAAACTGGCTAGTATCCTTTTGATTCACTTGGTGCTTGTTTTGCCTTGGATGGGAGTACTTATATATGTGGTGGCAGTTTTGCTCATGATAAGCAACTTTGATTCTATCTAAGCTAGTCAATCTTTCTGCTTAGCTTGTATAGCTCATGGTGTTTATGTCTTGCTATCTATTTTTGATCTTTGCATGATTGGGAGCTATTGCTTTTACACTTCATGGCACTATGGTTATGGTTAGCAAAGTTAAATGCTTGTTTGCATAATTATTGAAGCTCCTTAGGTTTGCATTTTCATGCATTGCATGTTTGCTTGTTTTTTTGCCTTTTTGATGAGTTCATTGCCAAAGGGGGAGAAAATTTTGGGGTCATGCACAAATAATGCAAAGAAACTTATATGATCCATTTTGCACTACATGAGACCTACCACAACTTGAGGGGGAGCAGTTCATGATCTTGAGCATTTTCTTACGCTTTTTACATTCTTTGCGTCTCAAGTCGCTCTCTTTGCCAACTCTTAGTTTTGTGATCCCTACTTGCTAGATGGCTTGTTTTCACCTTTTCTTTGGGTTTGGCCATTTGGATGTGCTTATTCGGCTTCACATTTCAATCTCTAATCTTTGTGCATTTTGTGTTGTCAATGTACTCATCAAGGGGGAGATTGAGAAACCATGTGGATATGTGCCACGGTTTGCTATATTTGTGATGAGTAATTGACTTGAGTGGATTTGATGTTTGAGTTGAAATGCGGGAATCCAAGGATTGCATGGGTTTGCATATCATGGTTATGACTAACCGGAGTTGGTGGAGATATTGGTGATATTGCAGGAGATGAGAAATGTGTTTGCTTGTCTCATGATGTGTAGGTCACTGGAGTCGACTTGGCGGTCAACGGTGAGAGGATCGGGCACAAGTAGGGGACTTGGGGCCAGACGATCGAGATGCTAGGTGAAGTTAAGGTGATCCACACCGTACACGTGGAGAGGCAAGAAGCACGGATGGTTTCGCGGTTGAGCCTCAAAACCGTGGTGATGATGAAGATGGCGTGGTGATCAAGTCAAGGCGAACGGGATGCTGGTGCAAGTGACAAGGGGGCCCGATGGACAGGGACTAGGAGAGACTTGCTGGTGGTCAGGATCGTGGGACAAGATGACACGCATCAACATCGAGAAGTCGTGCTTTGAGAAGCGTGCAAGGCGGTTTCCCGGTTTGGGCCTCAAAACCGGTGGCGGTGGTTGGTGGTGCACGTGGCACCATCACGGAGCTTGCTTCGAGATGAAGCAAAGACGTGAAGCGTCCGATGGCATTCGGGCGATGAGGAAAAAGATGGATGGTTATGCCCCTGGTGGTAGGTGGGTGTGTTATGTAGGTCAAGGGTAGAGTAGTCATGTGGACAATAGACCCTAGGCCTATATAAGGAGAGGTGTGGCTAGTGGGAGAGGTGCCTCTCTTTCCATTAGTCTTGTGTTAGGACTCCATTCAAAGTGCTAGGAGAGTACTTCATGTTTGAGAGGAGAGTAGTGGGGGTATGATAGACATCTCTTGCTCTTCCAAATAGTGGGAGTAAGAGGGTGGCTTTCTAGTCTTGTATCCATGGATCTTGTAAGCACCTTTCTATGATATGAGAAGTATTTTCGTGCTCAAGATTTCCCTCTTCATTTGAATCCCGAAATTCCCTTTTTCCTATTTTCATGGTGATTTTTGATCTCATTTTTGGACGAGTTTTTGGCCCGGATTTCTTGAGAAACTTGTTGCTAGGATGAGCTAGAATAATCCTCTATGGATGCTTGACCGAATCAATAGCTCTAGCACCTTTCATTTGAAGGATTTCTCAAGTTTCCCGTTTTTGTGTTCTTGGCACAAGATCTAAAATTCGTGATGATTTCTTGAGCCACTTGAGTTGATATTCTAGGATTAGAGTTGTGATGTGTTGAGGATTCACTGATCTAAAAATTGCATCATTTTGAGTTTGTTTGAATAAGTTTTGGAAAAGATTTGATAAAATCCCAAAAGTTTTCCTGTTCTGTCGGGGGTCGACCGGCACTGCCGATGTCTAGGACCGGCACTGTTGATGTGGTTCAACTGGTTATTTTTGAATTCTGAGGAACCCACACCGGCACTGCCGATGGTCAGTACCGGCACTGCCGATGCGCTCTGAGTCGTTTTTCTTGAAGTCCTGTGATTTCCGCACCGGCACTGCCAATGGAAGTGACCGGCACTGCCGATGGTGCCAACCGACACTACCGATGGCTGTGATCGGCATTGCCGATAAGAGTCCAGAATTGATCTGTTTGAGTGCTTCTTGTTCCTTTTTGTTTCCGCTGTGTTTCTTTGCTGTGGTTGATCACTCATAGGGCTAGTACACCACTAGTTGGTGTGTGTAGTCTTGGTGATCGGTTCGGAAGTTGGCTTGCGTTGTTTTTGGGATATAGGCCAAGTTCTCTTAGAGAATTTTGATTGGCTCCTATTCACCCCCCCCCCCCTCTGGTCGCCTTCTTGGTCCTTCACTTAGCCTTAGCCTTACGCTTTCGCTTCTTGCTATCCTTTTGAACTAAGTTAACTTGACTTGGACCAGATTTTTTTATGCTTGCCTCAGCTGTCTTAAGCATTCCATGCAACTCAGCTAATGTCTTCTCCATGCTATTCATTTGAAAGTCCAAAATAAAAGGCTCATAGCTCATGGGAAGCGACTGGAGAATCACATCTGTGATCAAATTAGGGTGTAGAGCAGCACCAAGTTTCTTCAGATTTTCAATGTAACCAATCATCTTGATCACATGAGGACTGACAGAACTACTTTCAGCTAGCCTGCACGTAAACAAGAACTTTGAGATGTTGTACCTCTCAGACCTTGCTTGGTTCTCAAACATGTCACGGAGTCCCTCAATCATATTATGGGCATCCACGTTCTCATATTGCTTCTGAAGCTCAGAGGACATAGTAGTAAGAATGAGACAGCTAACATCAATTGCATCATTGGTATGCTTCTTATACTCCCTTTTCTGAGTGGCAGTAGCATTTTCTGGCAGATCATCAGGATTTCTTTTTCTCTTGCTTGAGAACAATTCTCAAGTTGCGATACCAATCAATAAAGTTTGTTCCACTAAGCTTTTCTTTTTCAAGAATCGAGCGCAAATTGAAAGTGTTACTAGCGGTTGGTGCCATAATCTACAACAGAAAATATGCGAATATAAGCACTATATAAATATAAACCTCCTATTAAATATTTTAACAGAAGTTTATTAGTCTACTATATGCTTGGAACTGTTTTTCCTCAAAACAATATATAGTGGTTCAAGATCCATATTCAACTTAGATCCTAGTGAGTTTTGGTATCACTGCTAAAAATCTAGTGATATAGGTAAGCAACACTTTGCTAATCATATCCCTATGTGACTTTTGTTTGTTGGGTGGCATCATATGTCCCGGCGTCAACACCATGCCCCAAAGCCCAAAACCGTTTTGATAGCGTTGTTAATTAAACTAATACTATACATGTAAATGTCCAACATTTACCCTAATAATTAAGATAGTTGAGGTACTCTACTTTGGCAGACCTACCATACAGCGATCATAATTTTAATAGATGCAGCTATTGAAAGGACATATAATTTAATTTTTCTTGAGGGAACCTATTCTAGCATGTTAATCATATCCAATATAAATAACACATGAAAGAATAGGATGACACGAACATCATCATAGACAATCATATTAACTGTGAAATAACATGGCCCCTTTCAATTGGTGACCTCCATCTCCATTGCCATCGCCATGTCTCCCGTCCCTTCAACCATCATGCTTGAAGCCTCCATGAACTAACACTTAGCTACTACAACTAATAGCTAGTAATAAATTACATAAGAATATCAAGCATCATAGGTCGACACGTAGGCCGTTATACAATAATATGACAGCCTTAACCTAACTGTTATTAATCATGGCACGCAGGTCATGCAAATCACATACATACATCACATGCATCTCTTTGGGCCATATCATTCATAATATTCTCTGCAAAAACAAGTTAGACGAGAAGCAAATGCTAACGTATGGCCAAAAAGGGTTGTAAAAATCTAGGCGTGCCCGTATGGCGGTCCCGATGGTTTCTCAACTGACGCACGCAGTTAGTCCTGATGGTGATTCCAGCCGGTAGGGACAAGTCGCGTGTGTATGAAGAAGGAACACAAATAAATCAATGATGCATGTATCGCTATCCGCCCATTACCTTGTGAATCTCCCTATCACCATTGATCTAATCAACCCGTACACAAAAACATGTAATAAATCTCATCTAATACATCAGCATATCAACTATATGCACAAGATCCAGATCACAAACTACACAAGATCGGCTCTGATACCACTGTTGGGGAACGGGTAGGCTACGATAGCATATAATAATTTCTACTATTCAACCAGTAAATCTTGCAACAAGGGGATAATGGATCATTACTACTAACGCGCAGGTGAAGCGGAAGCGAATGTTGGAGCAGCTCGTCCAACGTAGTCGCGCGTCGGTGTAGAGGACGTAGTCGTTCACAACAATCGTCTCCTGCTGGTCCAGCCGAAGCACCATAGTTGCAGCACCTCCTTGCGCTATCCACACGTATAGGGCAGAAGACCGTGCACGGCGTGCTAGCACCGGCGACATGATTTAGGGTGATGTGGGAGAGAGAGAGGAGCGCGACGGCTAGGGTTATGGACCGGTGGGTTACGTATCCCTTGCCCCACCTCCATTTATGTAGATCCTTCTAATAGGCCTCGACAAGTTAGCCTATTAGTGGACTAATCCCTCACGGATCAACATCCGTATGACCCTCACATACGGATCAAATTCGTAATGTCTTTTGGGCATATCTCCAACGGCTAGGGTGTTGAGGAACAGTGAGCTTCTATCATAGAGAAGGGTTCCGGTGACAATGTGTCACAATGATGATACGACGAGGCTAACGGTGGGGGCATTGTGGCAGAGAGAGAGAGAAAGAGAGAGAGGAGGACCGATTAGTCTACAGTTGAAGACGATTCCATGATTATTGGATGATGAGTGAACAATGACTGAATGATTTACACAATTCCAATTAACTACTAAAAGAACGCTGGTACATATACATACATAATGTGTACGAAGACCCTAAAAAAAAAGTAACAAAACTCATTTAGGTGACTTTGATCGTATGGTGCGCTAGCCACTAACCCAATGTAAAGGCACCATACAAGTTTATTTTCTAACCCATATAAATCTTGTCCTTGTTAGATATGTACACTATTTTCTTTTTTTGTTGTTGTTCTGACTAACTCAATTTTAAACTAACCAACAATAATAACATCAGAATAGAGAAAATAGTGTATAGAAGTTTAAGAGTTTCATATACAAATAGTCCGTTTTATGGTTTTACAGTCAAACTCTTAAAAATAATGTATGTATGTTGCTTAATTTTGTGTAATATTATAACTTACAAGACATCTGACGTCCGTTATTAGGAATAGATTTGAAAAGAGATTGATCGTTACTTTTACGCGACCAGGTAGTATGAGCAATGATTAGATATGGAGTGTGTTCGTTTCTACCCCTCTAATTTTTAGACCTATTTTATCAAATATTATGATACTAATTAGAAGTATTAAATATAGATTACTGATAAAATCCAGTCCATAACCCTTTCTCTGAATAACGAGACAAATCTATTAAGACTACTTAGATCATGATTAGATAATGTGATATTGTACTAAACATCTCTTAATAATAACTTAATTAAACTTAATAAATTTATCATGCTGATACACATTCAACTCTAAAATTAGTTTTATATTTAATATATATTTAATAATTATATATAAAATTTTAATAATTGATGTGACTCCACCAAAATTTAGACCAAAAAACAAACACACTCATGAGCTATGCCTAATTACAAGACAAATAAATTGAACATGTGTTTTACGATCAATACTCAAATGGGACCTATCCTTCGTGGTCTCTTTTTGTTGAATCCTCTAAGAAATTTAGTGGCTTTTTGCGGTTAAACTATGGAAGTTGAACGGTAATCTAATCATCGTATAGGTCTTAAATGATGATAGTCCTAATCTACGTGTTTCGCGCTTAAAGCTATCTACTTTTACTAAGAGCTTGTTTAGTATGATTTTTAAAATAACTTCTACTTCTCTAAAAATTATTATCAAATGGTTCGGTTAGAAGTATTTTGATATTTTTGATATTTTAAATATGAGAAGCGATTCTTTTAAAACTAGGAGGTATTTTAAGAGAATCGTTTCTCATATCTAAAACGTGAAAAACATTTTTAACCAAACTGTTTGATAATGATTTTCGGAAAAACAGAAACAGAAGCTATTTCAGAAGTCTTATCAAACGGCTAAAAATCCAATAACAAACAGGCACTGAGTAGGCGAGGGGGCGTTGACCATGCCTTCTCCCCGACCTTCCTGCTACTCCGGCGCCCAAAGCGAGAACAACCAAAATGGCCGTCGCCGCCGCCGCCCCCCGGCCCTCGTCTGCTCGCCTGACACCCCGCTTCCTCCGCCTCCACCATACTCAAGCCCCAATCCTCCACGTTCCCACACGCGCCGCGGCGCGCAGCCGCTGCCGCTTGTCGCGTTCGACCCCGGCCACCCCCGACCCTGACGCCGATCCCGCCGAGCCCCTCCGCGTCGCCTTCGCGTGCGGCGCCCCGGGCGGCCGCGTCTACTCCGCGATCGCTCTCGCCGACGAGCTCCACGCCTCGCTGCCGGGCTCCCGCTCCCTCATCCTCGGCGCGCCCGCCCCGTCGCTCGAGTCCACCGCTGCCGCCGCGGCGGCCTATCCGTTCGCCACCGTCCCGCGCTGCCTCCCGCACGCGCTCCTCGCCGCGGCGCTCCACCTCCGCCGCTTCGACCCCCACGTGCTCGTCGCCACAGGAGGATCCGCCTCGCTGCCCGCGTGCCTCGCCGCGCTCCTCCTCGGGCTCCCCTTCGTCATCCAGGACCAGGATGCCGCGCCCGCGCCCGCAACCCGCCTCCTCGCGCCCGTCGCGCTTCGCGTCTTCCTCGCATTCAACGCGCCCGTGCGCCTGCTGCCCAAGCACAAGTGCGCCGTCTACGGGAACCCCGTCCGCATGTCCATCCGCAAGTGCAGGGTGTCCAAGGATGAGGCCCTGGCGCGCTTCTTCCTGAGGACGGCGTTGGTGCCCGAGGAGGGGGCACAGGTCGTGCTCGTGCTTGGGGGAGCGGAAGGATCGCCGGAGATCAATGTGGCAGTGCTCAACATGTACTACGAGATGCTCAGGAGGAGGAAGGATAGGTACATTATATGGCAGACGGGGACAGAAAGCTTCAGCGAGATGGAGAGCCTTGTCAGGGGCCATCGGCCGGCTGTTTCTTACCCCGTGAGTTCCTCCCTTCGACTTCATACACTTAACGTATCCTCTCTAAAAAGGGGTAGTCTAGGCTTTCTCCTCTCCTCTCGAAGTCTGCAGGCTCCAGTTGAGAAGAGCGGAGTGAGGCGTTCCTTCCCTCGCCGGCAGAGGCGGCGGTCCTCCGTAGGCCTTCGGGTCTTCGGTGGTTGGGGGAGACTGTCGCCCTCTCTTCGGTTAGGGATCTAGGTCCTAGTAGTTCTAGGTTTAGGTTTCCGAAGACGGCGTCGAGGCGGCAGCGGTGGCGGACTGGCGGCATCAAGGAATAAGGTCCTTCCGAGTTTTTCTCCGGCCTGTTGGCGTTCAGCTCGTGGAAGAAACACCGGCGCTTGACTCCTGTACAAAGGCTTCCGCCGTGAAGCCTTTGTACAGGAGTCAAGCGCCGGTGTTTCTTCTTCAGCGTCAAGGTGAGGAGGATGCCGGCTTGTTGAGTCAAGGAAGCAGAGGAAGCTGAAGTTCGGTGGATCGATGGAGGATGGATCGACCTCGGGGTTCCCACGGTGGCAGCTGCCTTCGGGCGAGCGCCAGTTCATGCTGGAAGATGCTTGGGGTGCGGCCCCGACCGATTGCGCGGTCGTTCTTTGAGTGTTTCCGGCTCACTTCAAAGTCAAAGGGCGATGGATTGTCCGTGGATTTGGTCGGCTTTGGAGAGGATGAGGTCCAGGGACCTTCGCATAATTTCAGCTTTTTCTAGGGACCTTTTTCCTTGTTGTGTGGGACAGCTGTCCTCTGTATCCTTTTACAATGTACCTGTATCCATATGCATCTTTGTACTCTGTCCTTAATACAGGTATGTTTAGATCAAAAAAAAAAAAAAACTTCATATACTAGGTCTTCTTTTTGATTGCAAAGTATGCTTGGACAATCAAGTTCTTATATAACTGTATTAATGTTTAAATGGATTCATCAGTTTGTTTTGTTCTGAGCATGTCCCTCCTGTATCTGATTGCATATTTAGGAAAATTAATTAAATTGTTAAGAACTTGTGAGGATCAAGTATCCCTAAATCATGGCTTCTACTAGTCACTTGGTCACTATTTTAGACTTATAGATTCACCTATTTGGCAGGTCAAGGTTGCTTTATGCCATGTTTCTATTATTTTCTATATGATGAAGCTAATTAAAACTCTAATTAATCCAATGACTTACTGTGGATGTTTATTAGATGTGCTGCTGATGTAAGATATTTAATTTAAAATAGATAATAATTGATGTGCCATCCTTTTCCTTTGAAAGTTAGTTCAATGTTCTCTATTCGGGCTATTTCACTCTTTAATCATTAACCTGATTAGATTTCTCAGTATAAACTTTTGATGCGGTTATAAATATGCAGTTGAATTTTCTATGTTGCATGCTATGATCTGACGTCATTGTAAAATTATTTGGCATGTCAATGCCCTATTCTTCTGCATTGCATTGAATACTGTATGCACAGGGGTGATCGTGACAGATCAAAATGTGTCATGATTGTCTAGCATATTTTCAGATCTCATTACTGATATATGTTATTTATCCATGTGAAGGTTTTTACATGAACTGGAACTGGCATATGCTGCTGCTGATGTTGTTGTCTCTCGAGCTGGTGCAATGACATGCACCGAGATATTGGTCACTGGAAAACCATCAGTTCTGGTATTAAAAATAACATAGTTGCTCATATGTCATTTCATTTTCCTTTTGTTGATGTAATTCCAGCTTTTTTTTTAACAATCAAACTTGAGATGTGCACCTTTAACTAGGGAAAGGGAACCGTCCTATAAACCATTGTTGCATTTGAATAATTGCTGGTATTTTGGAACTAAGAACTTTCTGCCTTGCCTCATTCTAACAAACACTTAGCTTCCATTAAAACCAGAATTTATCATGTGGGAAATTACATTGAAATACCGATGGACATGTTTGGAGCATGAAAACTGGTAAATGAAAAGAAAGGGACTATAAATGTTAAAGATGGACTGGTATGTGCAGCGTTAGGTGGCCAAAAACCTTTATCTATTTGCAGATTTGCAGATAAACGCCTATGTTGAGTCTCAATATAGCCAGTCCCAAGCCTGGGTAAAGGAGGAGGGTTGTGTTAGGTTTGGCAAACCAACGTCAAAAACCTAGCCACTCAAATGGATATGAAACCCATAAGAAATTCGTTGGGGCGTAACCCTCTTAGCGACGTGCTACATCGGAACCCGGGTGTGGTGTCAAATGGGCAAGGGCCGGGTCGTCACAACCTTAGTGGCGCGTCGTATCGTGACCTGGGTACGATGAATAGTGAGCAAGGGCCGGGTCGTCGCAACCTTAGTGGCGCGCTACATCTACGCCCGGGTGGTGAAAAATGAGCAAGGGTCTTCGCACTTTCCTCGACGGGTGCGAAGGGTAAGAAAGTTAGCCGAGCCAACTAGGATTTGTCTAGGGAGTTGAAACATAGGGTCCCTAACAGGCAAGTTACGAGAGCTAGTCGATGTGGCAACTAGGAGGCGCGTAAATATCCTATGCGTTCAAGAGACTAAATGGAAGGGCCATAAGGCAAAGGAGGTGGAGAATACTGGCTTCAAGCTTTGGTACACGGGTACAACATCGGGTAGAAATGGTGTAGGCATCTTGATCGACAAGAGCCTTAATGATGGAGTCGTAGATGTTAGGAGGCACGGTGACCGGATTATCCTTGTTCGGCTGATAGTTGGAGATTCAGCTTTAAATGTGATTAGTGCATATGCCCCTCAGCTAGGTCTTAGTGAGAGCATCAAGAGTCAGTTTTGGGAAGATCTAGATAGCATGGTTAGTGCCATACCTATCAGTGAGAAGCTTTTCATAGGAGGAGACCTTAACGGCCATGTGGGGACGTCTAATGTAGGGTTCGAGCGGATCCATGGGGGGTTCGGGTATAGTAGTAGGAATCAGGAGGAGGAGGATATACTTAATTGGGTGCTAGGTTATGATTTGTTGGTCGCGAATACCCTATTTAGGAAGAGGGAATCCCATCTAGTGACCTTTAGAAGTGCACAACACTCGAGCCAAATCGACTTTATCCTTGCCAGGAGGGAGGACAGGCGTGCTTGCTTGGACTGTAGGGTAATACCTGGGGAGTGTGTCGTCACTCAACATAAGCTTGTGGTGGCGGATTTTTGTTTTCGGGTACGTGTATACAGGGACAAATGTACCAAGACCGCGAGAACGAAGTGGTGGAAGTTTAGAGGGGAGCTGGCGCAAACTTTTAAGGAGAGGATGCTAAGAGAGGGACCCTGGGAGGAAGAAGAAGGACCAGATGACATGTGGCTAAAGATGGCAACATGTGTTCGGAAGGTAGCTTCAGAAGTGTTTGGCGTGAGTAGAGGAGGCAAACAAGAAGCAAAAGACACCTGGTGGTGGAATGATGAGGTGCAAAGGGCTATCAAGGAGAAGAAGGAGTGTTTCAAGCGCCTACATCTTGACAAGAGTGCAACCAACATAGAAGACTATAAAATAGCCAAGAGGGCTGCAAAGCGAGCAGTGAGTGTAGCAAAGGATCAGGCATATGATAACCTTTATCAGCGACTAGGCACGAAGGAAGGGGAGAAGGGCATCTATCGGATGGCTAGGATCCGTGAGCGGAAGACGAGGGACATCAATCAAATCAAGTGTATCAAGGATGGGGTAGACCGACTCCTGGTGAGAGATGAGGAGATCAAGGACAGATGGCGAGAGTACTTTGATAAGTTGTTTAATGGAGAGGAGGAAGGTCCTATACTTGAGTTGGATGACTCATTTGATGATAGCAACAGACGCTTTGTGAGGAGAATTCAGGAGGCAGAGATAGAGGAAGCTTTGAAGAGGATGAAGAGTGGTAAAGCGATGGGCCTTGATGGTATCCCCATCGAAGTATGGAGATGCTTAGGTGCCAGAGACATAGTATGGTTAACTAAGCTTTTTAACCTTATCTTTCGGTCAAACAAGATGCCGAAAGAATGGAGGAGGAGTATAGTAGTACCGATCTTCAAGAACGAGGGAGATGTCTAAAGTTGTACTAACTATCGTGGGATTAAGTTGATGAGCCATACGATGAAGCTCTGGGAGAGAGTCATCGAGCATCGCCTAAGAGAAGAGTGACAAGTGTGACGCAAAACCAGTTTGGGTTCATGTCTGGAAGATCGAGCATGGAGGCGATTTTCTTAATGCGACAATTGATGGAGAGATATCAGGAGCAAAAGAAGGACTTACACATGGTCTTTATTGACCTCGAGAAGGCATATGACAAAGTGCCAAGAAGTGTCATGTGGTGGGCCTTGGAGAAGCACAAAGTCCCAACTAAGTACATTACCCTCATCAAGGATATGTACAGGGACGTGAGGACGTGTGTTCGGACATGTGATGGCGACACCAATGACTTTCCGATTAAAATAGGACTACACCAAGGATCAGCATTGAGCCCTTATTTATTTGCTTTGGTGATGGACGAGGTCACACGAGAAATACAGAGTGATGTCCCTTGGTGTATGCTCT
This sequence comes from Eleusine coracana subsp. coracana, assembly GCA_032690845.1. Classification (NCBI taxonomy): domain Eukaryota; kingdom Viridiplantae; phylum Streptophyta; class Magnoliopsida; order Poales; family Poaceae; genus Eleusine; species Eleusine coracana. The sequence goes on from CM064418.1 coordinate 39,011,598, forward strand.
TTGCTGATGATGTGGTGTTAGTTGACGAGAGTAGGGATGGGGTAAATAGGAAGTTGGAGTTGTGGAGGCACACATTAGAGTGCAAGGGTTTCAGACTTAGTAGGGCCAAGACCGAGTATATGATGTGTGAGTTTAGCGTGACTAGACATGAGGATGGAGACGTTAGCCTTGATGGACAATTGGTGGCCAAGAAGGATACATTTCGTTATTTAGGATCGATGTTGCAAAAGGACGGTGACATCGATGAAGATGTTAGGCATAGAATTTCAGCCGGCTGGTTGAAATGGCGTTAAGCATCCGGCTTCTTATGCGACAAGAGGGTGCCACAAAAGCTAAAAGGTAAATTCTATAGGATGGCAATTCGTCCAGCGATGTTATACGGTACTGAGTGCTGGCCTACGAAAAGACGACATGTTCAACAACTAAGTGTAGCAGAGATGCGTATGTTGTGTTGGTTTTACGGGCATACAAGAAGAGTCCGAATACGGAATGAAGATATCCGAGACAGGATAGGAGTGGCACCTATCGAGGAGAAATTGGTTCAACATCAGTTGAGATGGTTTGGACATGTCCAACGGAGACCTCCGGAGGCGTCGGTACGTAGTGGGATTCTAAAAAGAGATGCTAATGTTAAGAGAGGTAGAGGCCGACTTAGCTTGACTTGGGACGAGTCGGTTAAAAGAGACCTGAAGGCGTGGGATATCCCTAAGGAGCTAGCTATGGATAGGAGCGCTTGGAGACTAGCAATAGACGTGCCGGAACCGTGATCTTTTTTCCTTCCTTCTTGCTTACTCGTTTTTGGCTTTTGTTGTTTTTGTTTTTGTTCTTTTTTTCTCTCTCTCTCTCTCTTTTTTTTCTCTTCTCTTTCTTTTGGCTTTTGTTTCTTTGTCTCTTCTTTTTTGGGTTCCCATGGGTTTCATCTCTAGCCTACCCCAACTTGCTTGGGATAAAAAGGCTTTGTTGTTGTTGTTGTTGATGATTATATCATATGATTCACTAGATCCCATACACCTGGTCGTTACTTTGCACTTGAGTGATTAGCTTAGATTTTAAATAGAGTAAAATACATGAATAGCCATTATATTTGAAAGATGGTTTCAATTTGACCATTATACTTATAAAATTGTGAATCTCGGCCATTGAGCTTGCGCCTCCCTACAGATATGGTTGTTGCATATGTGCTTTTGGAATGTATCGTACGTACATTTGTGTATAATCATCTAGCCCGCTAAAAATTCTGGCACAAATGCATTCCGTCGCATTTTTTTCTTCATTTTCTACCTAGACCTATGTAGCACTTTCAAAACATGTTTCTAAATTTGTTCGTGTTTTCTGTAATGAGTTTGTGTGAGGTTAAAATATTCATTTATGCATGTTTACATCAATTTGGAGCTTGTGGAGTTAAATACAAAAATTTTGGATGTTACGAGGAAATTTTTTTTTGTTGATCTTGAAACTGAGAAAAAAAACATTTGATGTGCACTCTTCGTTAATTTTGTGAAGATGCATTTTATTTCATAACCATATTTTTCAAATTAATTGAGATGCTCGCCATAATAATATTTTTCATATGTGAACAGAATCACTAAAAGAATCTGTGTACTTGATTTCTTTTATGTACTATGCTTAAAATTCATAAATTGTATGTGACTATTAGCTTTCTCTGTATGTTTTTTTATTTTTTTTCTCGAATACGAAGGAGAGCTTTGTATCTTTGTATTAAGAGAGAGAAAGGCCGGCCCCTTACAATCTTCACCACCTCACTCTGGGCCGAGCCGTGAGGGGTTGAGTTACAAAGGATGGTTTGTACTAATAAGACACGCAAAGGTGAGTCCTGACCACAAACCTACTCCTATTCCATTAATCTGGCACCACCACCTTGGCCGGCTGATCCTGGCCAAGGGCTCGTAGCCCTCTTGCTCCAGCCATACACCAGAGATGGCGCTCCTCATTGAACACTCGAAGCAGTTCAGTCATGTTGGCCTGCACTCCATCAAAAACACACGCGTTGCGGTGTTTCCATAGAACCCAGGCGACCATGATGATTGTTGAGTTGAGCCCTTTTTTATTTTTCTTTGGGACTCTCTTAACAGCCTTTCTCCACCAATCTGCAAAGGACAATTCATTCATGCTTGGTGATCGACCTGATAGTCCTAGCTGTGATAGAATTTTAAACCAAAATTCTCTTGCAAACACGCAGGTGGTCAGAATGTGCTGCACATCCTCTTCTTCTTGGTCACAGAACAGGCACTTCGACGGGTGTGGCAGACCTCGTTTTGCAAGGCGGTCAGCTGTCCAACATCGGTTTCTAATTGCTAACCAAAGAAAAACCTTGCATTTTGGTGGCGCCCAAGATTTCCAAAGCCTACGCCAGTGCTCAAACGTGATGGCACCATTGAAGAAGGTTAGGTCCGATTTCAAAGAGTAGTGGCCTGACCCATGAAGTCTCCATCTATGCACATCCTCAGTTTGAGAGAGATTCATCTCAAGTAGCACATCCCAAAGTTGAAAATATTCGAACAGCCCAATCATCAACAAACCTCCCTGAATATCTGTAGGCCATGACTTATCAAACATTCCTTGTGCTACTGTTCTCTGATGGCGTGTTTTTGGTGGCACTGCTGCATAGACCAATGGTGCTAAATCTGAAACTGAGTAGCCCATTATCCACTTATCTGTCCAAAAAAGAGTGTTGTGACCATCCCCCACATGTGATTCTAGCGCAATAGCAAACAAGGCACGTGCATTGGGGTGCACGTGTATATCCAGACCTTTCCAAGCTCGGTTTTGATCTGTTTTTTCAAACCACAGCCATCGGATTTGGAGTGCCCAGCTCATGATCTCAAGGTTTAGGATACCGAGCCCTCCCAAGTCCAATGGTCGCTGTACTTTGTCCCATGCCACAAGGCATGATCCACCATTTACCTCTTTTCTCCCCTTCCACGTGAATGCTCGACGAATTTTATTGATAGCATTGATAAACCATTTGGGCACATTCATGGCTATGAGGACGTATATAGGTATGGCTGTCAGGACAAACCGCACCCAAGCAACTCGGCCTGCCATGTTCATGAGGGCTGCTTGCCAACCGGGCAACTTGTCTCCGATCTTGTCAATCCACAACAACTCAGACTTCTTTAGCTTAGTGTTGGAGATAGGCAGCCCTAAATATGTGCACGGGAACTCTGATGTTGGACATGGCAAGGTGTTGTTGACAATATTTAATTCGGTTTCCTCACACCTGATTGGTATCACACAACTCTTCTGCAAGTTGGTGTGTAAACCCGAAGCCTCTCCAAAACTAGAGAGTTTAAGTCTAAGGTTAAATCTATTTCCTGCTCCGTGGGCTTAATAAAGAGGGCAACGTCATCCGCATACAAAGAAATCCACTGCAGCGGGTTACGTCATGCTAATGGAGCAAGCAACCCCAAGTCTCCGGCCTTGGTGAACAAACTATTCATCACATCCATGACAAGAATAAAGATCATGGGGGAAAGCGGATCACCTTGCCGGAGGCCCCTCTGATGTCGTATCTCATTACCCGGTTCACCATTCAAGAGAATTTTTGTTGATGAAGTCTTGAGAAGGTTCCGGATCAGATTACACCAAACAGGACCAAAACCCAAGTGCTCCAAAATTTCCAAGAGGAACGCCCACGAAACCGAGTCAAATGCTTTTGAGATATCAAGCTTCAAAAATAAACTGGATACCTTTGTTCGATGAAGAAACTTTATGTTTTGCTGCACCAAAATGAAGTTGTCGTGGATGCTTCTCCCACGAATGAATGCACTCTGATTGGTTGCGACCAAAGTGTTGAGGAAAGTAGCCAATCTGTTTGCCATGATTTTCGTCACCAATTTAGCGAAACTATGAATCAGACTTATGGGTCAAAAATCTTTAGACACAAGAGCTTTTGCTGACTTTGGGATTAGTGTAAGATATGCCGAGTTCAAAAGCCATAGCTTCCTCGCATCCCCCTGCTGCAAAGTGATGATTGCTGCCATAAACTCGGCTTTGATTAATTGCCAACAAGACTTATAGAACCTCCCTGTATAGCCATCAGGCCCGGGCGCTCTATCGGCCGGCAAAGCTTTGATAGTGTCCCATACTTCATCTTCTGTGATGGGCTCATCAAGCATTGAGAGATCAATGCCTTGCCGATGGAAGAAAGATAAATCAAGGGTTGATTGGCGAGACAAAGCTGTACCCAGCAGACCATCAAAATAGTCAAACATGATGTCTTGTTTCTCCTCTTGTCCAGTGACTACCTGATCATCTTTATGTAATTTAGCAATGAAGTTTTTCTTTTTCCGGAACCCAGCTGTTCTGTGAAAGAGTGCAGTGTTTGCATCTCCATCTTTGAGGAATCTGATGCGATCGTAGTCTGGCCAGCCAACTCTCCTCTGGTGTTAACGACCTTTGATCTTGCGCAATTTCCAACCTATGAAGAATTTCACGGGCTAAAGCATGTTCAGTTTTAATATGTCCCACTTGCCGTTGGCTCCAAGATTGTAGAGCACGAGTTAAGCGCTTGAGTTTGAGGGACACTCTCAATAGGGCATGATCCACCCATGAGTTCATTCCATGAAGTCTGAACCGTGTCATGAAAACCTGGGAGTTTGGTCCAAAAACTCTCAAAGTGAAAACGTCTCTTGCCATGAATACCCACAGTGAGACCGAGAACTAGTGTACAATGATCAGAGATTTCCGTCGCCTGACTTTGCAAGATACAATCTGGATAGAGAGCCTCCCAATCATTTGTACACATTACACGATCCAGTTTTACCAGTGTTGGAGCGGCCCTCTCATTAGACCAAGTATACCGACGACCCAACAAAGGTATCTCCTTGAGCTCAAAATCATTCACAAACCTCCTGAACCTTCCCATCATGGCTCGGTTAAGGTTATCATTGCTTTTGTCTTCAGCTGAGTAAATCATGTTGAAATCTCCCCCAATACACCATGGACCTGCACACACAGAACGTACGTCCCGCAACTCATCGAGGAAGGTGACCTTCTCACCATCTTGATGCGGGCCGTAGACGCCCATGAACCACCATGAATGGTTGTCACTATCAAACTGTACAGAAACTGAATGATCATGGATTCTCCTTGCGGTGGCATTCAAAGAATCATTCCAAGCAACAAGAATCCCGCCACGGGTGCCTTGGGCCTGCAGGAAGGCGTACTGTCTGAAATCCAGTCCGAGGAAAGACAACACATCTCGATCGGTTATCATGGATAGTTTGGTCTCCTGCAAGCACACTAGAACCGGGCGGCAAGTGTCAACTACCTTGTGAACATTGTCATGTCGTGCACGATCATTCAAACCACGCACGTTCCATATCAGGAATTTAGAGGAATCCATTGATTAAAACCACAAAAGACGACACCAACTAACATCAACCAACAGTATGGGTTCAGCAAGCAATTGCCATAACCTCAACTGCCCGGAGTTGTTCTTTCGTAGGCATTTCTTTTCCAACCAGCTTAGCCAACGCTTCCACGTGCCTCCTTATGAGTGGTTTTTTGAAGAACTCCGTATACTTTTGTAGAGCTTCAGGCGGTACCTGATTCTCCGATTCTGTGAAGCCAAGGCACCGACAAACTGTGGTAGCAGCCTTGTGATCCATGACATCGGCTGGTAGCTTGGCGATTCTGCGGCTTCGACGAGGTGGGTCCGTAGTGACAGCTCGACGTGCAGGGCGACGCCAAGGTTTTGGAACCGCCAACACCGTTTGCACCGGCTTTGTGATCTTGTCCAAGAAAGAGGTAGTTGAGGGTAGCTGTTGATCTTGATCTTGTGTTTGTACAGCCGGCTGAGGTGTTGCTGGCTGATGGTGAGCTTCGAACTGCACGGCCAGAGGATTGGTGCCCTGGGTCCTCGGTCTCCTCGAGTACACAAACGTGTTCTGCGCGATCTGCAGGTCCACTTCCGGCGAGAGCTCCGTAGGGAGGGCATCCTTCGCAGGCAGCCAAGAGAGCGGCGAGGCCTCCCGGGTTACGTCCCCAGGCGATGCCGTGTTTTGGTCAGGCTCGGTGTGGTCAGGAGCTGTCAACACTTCGTTATCAACTAGCTCAACATCAATTTCTCTACTGATTCCCGGTGGCATCCCTGGATCTTCAGTCTCTCCAAATGACAATCATTCTCGTCTCCGTATCTGGCTCGCTCGGTGGCCAGCGGGGTCAGCACCACCGGAAAAAGCATCTCCTTTTCCGCAGGCAAAGAGGGAGGCGCACAGCACACCGCACACTTGCGCAGCCGCCGAGTCTCTTCCACACTTCTGGACTGCTCATGATCCACTGCTGGCACAACCCGTTTTCCTACCCTTTGCAAGGCATAGGCACGTAGCCATATGACCTGTTCGTGCTTCATGTGGTCTAAACTGGTATTCTTGGACGGAATTGGTTACTCAAAGCCCCTGAGCGCTAAGCAAAACCTTTAATTTAAGCTGGTACTCTTTTGGCCTATTGCCTTATTTTTGAAGAAAACAAAAACTTAGTATATGTCAAGGTTACCCAAATGACAATCATATGTATGTTGTGTTTGCAGAATACGTAGTGTATGCATGAAATGGCTATATTAGCATGTAGGAACAAATTCAGTGACCATGATTTACAGTTTTATGAGTATGATGACCAAATTGAAGCAACTGATCAAATACAATGGTCATTCATTTAGTTTACTCTTTTAAATATGCCCTTCGCACATTTTCCTAAATTAGAGCAGTCATATTCAATCATATTTTTTGCTGATTGATGCATATTACATGTGATGATCAAGAAATTGTGTTGTTTGGGTTATGATCACTGTAGGATCATAATCTATTTCTGAAGCTAGCCTTCTTGGTTAATCTGAGAAAGTGAAAAGTGGAATGAGAAGGTTCATCACCAGGGGTGAAATTTTGCCTAAAGTGGACTTATCTTGTGATACCGGATCAGTCTGTTCCATTTCATAGATCAAATATCCACCTTGCTATGGTTATGTTCCTGTCCCATGGAAAGTAGGATTGGCTACGGATTATAACAAAAACCTTTTGTTTTGTGAAGTCTCTAGTATTTTCTGGATTTAAATTGAATGTATTTTAAGTTAGTTAAATATTTGATGATATGTTATCAATTAATTGACTAGCTTGCAAATAATTTTACAATTGTCATTCTTCTTCTTTGATCTTTTGTTATCTAAGTTCTGTTGTGCAAGTTTGTCTAAAGTTGTGTATCTTCCAGATACCCTTACCAACTGTTGTGGATGATCATCAGACAAAAAATGCATATATTATGGCAGATGTCATGGGAGCAAAGGTCATAACTGAAGATGAACTTGATGCTAGCAGTTTGACATCTTCAATTGAAGAAGTTTTTGGTATGTGGTACTGTTTAGAATGGAATACTCGATGTTCATTAAAATTTACTAATTATTACTCTACCACTCATCATATAGGCTACAACACAAAACTGTAGTGTAGAATTTTAATAACTTCCATCTGTTATTTTTTTGTGACAATTATTGCTTATTATTGGTAGCATGTCTATGTAAACTGAATGACATGTTATTTTTTTTTTAACATAATTTGTTGGATTGGTGCTATCTGGGTAATATATCAGGTTTTGATTTATTCTGGACTTGTGGTCAACCATGCTGGGGTACTGCAAATTATGCCTGTTAGGGATTAGGGATCATTTGATACAACTTCACAATGTTGATTCTCAGGCAGTGAATCTATACCAAACACTTTTTCATAAGAAGTGATTCTTGGTTGATTTTGTGAAGTGATTCTGTAAAATGAACCTAGAAGTGGGTAGCTGAAAAAAGTAGCCTGTGATGATTCTGTGAAGTGATCCTTTGTTACTCCTAAGCGTTTATCCTAGAGATTCACTCTCAGCCACCAAATAACTAAACAAAAATAACTTGCATAGAAGCTCTACCAAACAGGCCCGTAGTAGTATTAACCATACAGGTGAAAGACAGTTGACGTGACAAAATAAATGGTTATATAATAGTTTAAAATTATATTAAATTAATGATGGGATCATGAAAAATTTATCTAATAATTCTATAGGCGTCCAAGTATCAGTGGATACTGGATAGCCGTCAGTTTTGAAGTATATGGAATCTCATGTCTTTTTTCATTTAAAGATATTCTTTCCTTGGTGTTGTCTTATTTCTTCCGTCAAATTTATACTCAACAGCCATTTTGTTTTGTAGGTGATGAGAAATTGATGGCAGACATGTCTCAGAAGGCAATAACTGCATCCCGACCAAATTCTTCAGCTGATATAATTCGTCACATCTGTACCCTGATTGATGCACCCTACCCAACATGAACACCAGAGATCTTCCTTACATTTCTCTCTAGTCATTTGAGGCACACAGAATCACATCTTGTTCTTGAGGTGGAAACTGAAGATCTATTATCTTTCATGATGTGATAAATGATCAGGGCCTAAAATGATTATTGAGAATGGTGCCTCCAGGTAGCTTTCTCTTGTCTATTACTTCTATTAATGTGGTTTTTTTTTCTCTTGCCAATATTGAGAAAAGACCTTGATCCTCCTTACCCATATCTGTAATAAACCCACTTTGTACTCTGAAAATATTGCGGAGTGAAAGATCAACTTCAAAGCTTTGTACATGGCATTTGCCTCTTTTCATCAGGTTCTTCTGCCTATCTGATTTGAGTTAACCTGATCACAACGAAATATGGTAAATATGACCTTTCAATAGAGTATAATGTTTCATTTGCCTGTAGAAAATTGTGCATCCATTAGCGTTTTTCTGAATTAATATTTTTGTTTTGGCATGATCCTTGCTATTTGGTGGTAAAGCATAGTTGATAAGTCTATACTCAGTAATTGATAGGCATCCTATGTTGATAATAGGGTTGGTCTAGAAAGATGAATGTAGCAGTGCATGACTCTGTTTCTGTTAAAAGATAGCTCAGTTAATTTCTTTCCTGAGTCATCACTGTTGATTGTTAGCTTAAAATAGATTTTTTGGTTTGGCCAATGGTACAAAAGGTCCGAGACACTAAATGAAAATTCTTATTTTTAAGGTCATGAAATTCAGCTTGTCAGATCATTTTGTGGACAATGTTCAAGTTCCCTAAGTCAAGAAGACACCAGAAACTTATGATGCTGATATCGTTAATGTATAGATTAACTCCTTAGCCCAAACTTAGGATCACATATTTGTTTCTCAAGGTAGAGTATAACACTGTTGAGTATTCATTCCTTTTAGCTACACATCCTCTAAGCAAGTAAGTTCAAATTTAAAAAATAACTGGTTTGTCATGACATTGATGTGGTGAAAGTGAAATTTGATCCATGATTACTTTACAGCAGTCCATTTGATAGTCAATGGCTGCCGTACTGATTCAGATGACTGATTTAGTATTTCGGTGACACATTCTTATTGCAACCATGGTAATGGCATTAACTTATTATGTGCAAGTGTGTTTGTAATAGTATCAAGGGCCTGCTGTTTGCATTTCCAGACCTGTAAGATCCATGTGCAATAATTTATTCCTAAGGGTCAATTCAGTGCCTTGTCTATCATCAATTTTCAAATGTTCATGTGTGACATGAAAACATTGATCCAGTTTGCGGAAGTTTGATTCTTAGGAGTTCAACACCCTGTTAAAATTTTGAACTTGTAGGGTGGTTGAATCACAATCTGGTCTGGCGATTAAACTATTGGGCAAGCATGAAGGGCACGGAGGGGGCATTGAGTTTGTATTTTCAGCTTTGAGAGCATGCTGATCCTCATTGGGCAGCTTGCAAGTTGGTGATAAATCGAGGTATCAAAACAGTGCAAAACCAGATCATGCAGATGAAGAAGAGATACAAAAAGATTTCTGTTCCATTCTAGAACATTTCAGTCACCGCTATTGTGAATTGCCATAATCATGATTGTGAATGACAACGATATTTCTTTTATAATAGTTCTGGCACAGCTAGAAAATGTACAAAGTTATTACAACAGCATTGCATAATCATGATTGTCAAAGACAAAAGCATTTCTTTTAGGATAGTTCTGGCACGGTCAGAAAATGAGTACAACAGGAGTTATACAAAACTTTATTCTCAACAGAAGAACCAAGCAAAATTCTGTTCATTGTAAAGTGTAAATTGTACAATGCAAATGATATTCATACATGAGAGCTGCAAAATGGTCTCCCAGGTTCTTCTTGATTAAACCTTAGTTTACAGCAGTTGGTTTGTAGTCGATTATGAGGGTCTTCTCCAGTGCAGGCAAGAACTCATTTGCAAATTTAACATGTTCTGGGTATTCGATGTACTCTTTGATTCCTTCTGTGCTTTCAAATGTGGATTCAAAGACATGAGTGAAACCTTGATGCATGTTTTCTATGCTCACATCAGTTCCCCTGCAAATATGGAAACTGGTAGATGGAAACAACAGTAGGAACGTATTACGTCATAAAGAAATCAGAGAGATACCAAACAACCTTTTGCTAAGTGCTAACCCACATGATATGACGAATGCACTCAAATGGCTATAGGCCAAACGGAAGCTCAAGGTTGCCAGGATTTGACCAGCAAGAACATATAATTTGTGAAACAAAAATTTGAACAGGCAGACATGATTTTTTTTTTTTTGTAAAATGGCAACAGGAAGATTTAGAACCTTTTCTTCATTACTACTCTTGTTGCAGAATATTCCATTCTAATGTTGTTGTCTTTGGTTAGCTCAAAACTGAACTAGCTGGCGACAACAAAAATATAGAATGGTAGTAGTGTATATATAAGTCATTGATGATAATCGTGTAGGCATTATATTGCATACAGAAGACATGATAAGTCCAAAACATAGTGTAAAGAACAGGAAAATCCATGTTATATGCTTATTCCAGTACTCGTCGATAGAAAAGAAAAAAAGAAGAGTTTCAAAAGAAAGAGAGCATAAATGAATGTAACCTAAAAATATTACAGAAAAACAAGAGCAGAACCTAAAGTTAACAAGTGACGCAATTTCTGTTCCTGATCTGTATTTTTTTCATTATGTTATTATTTGCTTAATTAATAATCCTCAAAATTGTCTACTGAAAAGCCAAAAGCAGTGATCACTAAGTAAGTTACTGCCTGAAACATGTCAGTTTGACTCTATTTATACTAGCATGAAAACTACAATCGATCTTTGGATCCAAGAAAACCTAGACAAAATCACCAGTCCACCAGGGAGCCGATTCCTCGAGCACCTTGCGTGCGTCACGGTCTCACGGAGACGCCGCGACAGACAACGATGCGAAAGCAATCGTAGCAGTAAGCTCTGGGCATGCGGGTGTGGGTGTACCAGTGGAAGACCATGGATGGGACGACGTGGACGAGGGCGGCGTAACCGCGGATGAGCTGGTCCAGCCGCTCCGGCGTCACCTCGTCCTTGAATTTGGCCAGCAAGATGTGCTTCACCACGCCTCTGCCGCTAGCCACTTCCGCCGCCATCGCTTCTCTCGGGGCCCCTCACTCTCGTACTCTCCTTTGCTCTGCTCTATGTTTGGTTTGGTAGGTAGGTGGCAGCCTGGCTCAACCTTGTCCTGCTTCTCGACGACAACTTTATACCGGGCGACCTGAGTACAAAGAGGTTTCACCGGTTGAGAAATCGGGGACAATTAACGGATGATCGTGGCCACGTAAAGTCTTGCGAGCTGCGAGGAGTCAGCGTAATAAACACTAAACAATGGTATTGTTTCGGATCACAAGGTTATTGGCTTCACGATCATGATGATAATTACACCTGAGCAATACGGAACTAGGGACGTGTTATCTCGGGTGGGTATGGAACCAGCTGGGTCGTGGGACGGTGAGGAAGTAAGGGTTGATTGGCATATCATAAAGTTGGCATGTATCCTTAAATTAAAGATTTTTTCTTTCATATTTTACATATAATAATGATATGTCAGTCGATCGTATCTCAGATCTGCTTTACGCAAGCCACGAAGGTAGGTACCTAATCAAACAGTAAGCGAAGACATTGCTCTAGGTCCTAGGCTCCTGTTAACCAAGAAATCAAATACTGTAAGAAGTGCATGTGACTTCATTATAAATATTTATAAAGGTATGTATCTACATATATATAAAATACGCAGTCATTTACTCCTATTTTCTCTCAATTTTTATGTAGCCACATCATCTCCTAAATTTTCACCGTTAGATTATGAGGTTTCAGGCTCATCTATCCGTCAATTTATTGTCACCTACACCAGCACTTTTATAGACACTGAATTGACACGTTTACTGTTTTCTTTCACTATTCATTAGCACTTTCATTAACACATTAACAACTCTCTATGCCGCCACTTTTGTTTTTGTTTTTCTTTGTTCTGCGTTTCGTTGATTCAGTAACGTACCTTAGCATTGTTCATGGAAGAGTGGTTCAGTTTCATCCATTATAAATTATAATCAATTTTGTGCTGCCCTCCAGGTCGTCCTCAAGATTGAAGATCGTAGTGCCATATTAATTTGTTTCCCCTACTAATTTTGCTGGTGTATAATAGTGGCGATTTCTATTTTATACTTGCAAACTCTTGATTCGTTCACAAGCCATTACCTCTATTGGAGGTTCTCTTTTGCAATACATACATGCTCCCCCATTCGGTCACTCAGACTTTTCATCGTTTTAATTGGGGTTTTAATTGTCCATTAGCTATGTTTTCTAGTTTTCCTTCTAGTGATCTGCATACATCATGGTGTCAGGCATGTTCCACACACATCTGGAGCGAGGTGAAGCTCCTCGCGATCATCTATTCCAAAATCATTATCTTTCTTATCTCCTGTTTCTGAAGCCAAAGATATAAAGCAGGGTATTATCTTTCGTAACCTGTCCATCTAATTTTGCTACCAGGTCTCATCAATTGTGCACCTGATTGCCCTACTACTCTGCGTTATTTTGTAAATTGTTCATGCCAACAATTTATTTCTTCTCCCCTTTTTCTCCTGCCTCAAATCTGTATGTCCCGTCCAATTGTTTGTAGGATTCTCTCCCTCCCTCTCTCTCATATTTGTTTAAAGTACTTTGTATAATTTTCATGTTTAGCAGGATTCTATTCTAATGAGTAACTTTCTCATGAAATATCTTGAGATAAGAAGGTTGTTTTTATGTATGTCAATACAAAATTTGCAATCCAAGTGAAAATTTCCCATGTTTCTCGCACTTGACTCCACTGCACTCTATGCAAGTGAAAATATGCAATGTTTCAAGCAAGCAGGAACGCACATGCTAATTATTTTTGTTGTTTTCTTATTGTTTTTTCAGGAGCTCTAAAACTTTATAATGCCATATTGTTTCCCAGACAAAAAAGAAAGCAAACCCTTCCTAGGTGGCCCAATTTTTTTTCTCTTTTTCTATATATATTACATAGGCATGTGATCTCATAATCATTCAATTTTTCAGGTACTTTCTTGATAATAATAATTCTCTTTAGATACATCTCTTCCCAAACATACAAGAATCAAATGCAAGTCAAATTTTACAGTGGCCTGTGTGCATCAATTCTACAAATAAAATTTGTATTACATTTAGTATTTCAGCCATCAAATTATTGTATTCCAGATTAACACGATACAACTGCTAATTAACTCAAAATTGTCTAATGGGCAATTATCAAATGTGCTACTTTCTTTTATTTCCATTATAAAAAAACAGAGGTCCCACTAGAACGTGCGGGATATCAACTAGTTATTATTAAAACCAATGACAAATTGATTGATGAAACTTCAGATAACATATATGTTATTCGTAACACAAATGCTTATTCCACAATACTTGGTCCCTTACATATGCAAAGTAATACAACTATACACATGTTGTACACACATATATGATTTTTTTTAAATTACATGTATAAGCACATCATTGCTTAATTTGCCATATAACTATTCCATTTTTCTCCATTCTTTAGCTAATAAGTAATGACTATATAGTCCCAAGTGTGGACTAATCATACATATTTTTTAGAAATTCAATTAGAAATTCATGATGGAGTGTGACTGCTGGTGACTCTCTAAAGTGTTTTGACTTCACTGGACTTTTAAGTTCACCCCGTAGTCACTTGCAACTTTCAGAAATAGCTCTGAAAATTATTTCTAGAAACAAAACAACATAAAATCAGGACAACTACTGATCCACTCCTAAAACCACATCTGAACTTAGTAACCCAAAATTCTTGCTGACGACGGTTGAAAGTTGACTTTGGGGGGGGGGGGGGGGGGGGATTGACTAGGCAACTTGTAATTTTAAACATGAAATTCACTTCTAAACCAGCAAGTTAAAAACTACAAGGAACTTCTGTCGTGAATCCTAAATGAAATGCGAAAATTAAGGGAGAACTAAAAAATCTTCTTGAATACAAATGAAGCCAATAAGCTAGTCAAATAGATCCCTACACGAGTTAGATTACAACATAATATACAAGTAGATCGAGCAATATTTCCCATATAGGGGCTATATATTCTAACGGTAGTTCTCAGATAAGCCGTACGTGTGATATTTTTAACGAGAATCTTATGACCATAGAGAAGTGTTCCACTGGGGTGGAACTGCATATAGTCAGTGACTAGGAACAGTTTGTACAAATAATATCTTCAAAGAACATACATGTGATAAGTATGGTGAGTAATGAGTACGATATTTTACATCTGCTGATAAACGTACCGACTGTCCACTAGGTCCCGACAACCTAAAAAAGATCCTGAAAAATTAAGAAAGGTATAAAAAAATAATTTAAATTAATCATAATTAGTGTCACTTTGTTGTCATAGCGCCTCCATGCTAAGGCATATATTGACATATAAAAAAATACCACCTGTATCTCCTCTTTGTATTAACTATTTTATATTTGTGTGGTATACGAGCCAGGAGAAAAAAATGAAAAATTAGATTACTTAAATCTAGAAGTACATTGAGGAAAGATTGTTCCCACCAAAGACAATAATAATATAAGGTGCAGGATAAACCCTTATGGAGAGCATGGTTAGCATACAACAAATAGTCAACTAAACTTGGTTGTTGATTGTTGGGGCATAGCCATTTGTATCATAGGCTAGAACCCCCTTTATTGTATAAAAGAGTCCCAATCTAGAGGGCCAGAGACCTTTTTATAAAATCCGAGGGCATATCTATAGTATTCAACCCCACCAGTAGAATAAACATCAACTCGTCCCTCTCCCTCTATAAATAGAGGGGTAGGTCTTGAGGGAGAGGACCTTTGGCCATTTGCTCACTTGCCTCTTTCCTCTCTCACTCCCTCTCGTCTCTTATGTTTGGAGGTTAAGACCCCCAACATTAGCGCCCACTGTGCTGGACATGTTATGTTCATTTAAGAGAGATTGAGAAGAAAAAAGTGAGTGCACACGAGCAATTTTATTTTTCCTGGAAATCATACCTTCATTCTAGAATGTGCCTGATAACATTCAAAAATGCCCATGAAGGGTCAGCGAAGCCACACAACAGTTATCAATCAACGAAGGTCATGTCACTTTCCACAAGATTTTTTTATTATTCTATCATCTCCAACAGTCCAATTCTGCTCCTTTCATTGCTCGTAGCGAAGCCTTGATCAAGCAAAAGAGAAAGCACTAAGGGAGGATGGGGTTTTGCCATGTGCCGAACACACACGGCAAAATGCATAATGCATATAGCAAAACCTTTACCGTGGGTTGCACACGACAAAGCTCCCACGAAAAAAATATTCGTCGGCAGAGAGGGCTTTGTCGTGTGCCTTTTGTCAGGCATACGACAAATTGGCACATGACAAAGGACTTGTCGTGTGTTGAAGATGACTCATGACAAAAAAGGGCTGTCACCTAGGTACCTCGCTAATGGCATGTTTTGCCCTGTGCCCGAGAGCTAGCACACAACAAAGGATGCTGATGTTGTCGTGTGCCAGGAGGGCAACACACAATAAAGGATGCTGACTTTATTGTGTGTCACGACAAGGGCACATGACAAAGCTTTCCATTTTGCCATGTGCTTTGGTCATGGCACATGACAAAGCTTGTTGCCCAGGTGTTGACATTCTTAACGTTGTCACTACGTTGCCTTAGCAACGAAGCTAGAAATGTGTTTTGGTAATCTTTAATGAATGCAGAGAGTCCGCAAGCACACGGAGAATACCATTGTAGCATTTCACCCAGAAGTATTCAGGGTATCGTATTTATTTTATCCCAAAGAAAGGCAGGGATTGATCAGAGTAGTTACCATATTCTTAACTAGGCGTAGAGAATTATGAGACAAAGTGAGAAACCATGTTCATATGTGCCGTGATTTGCAATATGTGATAAGTAATTGACATTGGCTTATTCGGTGTTTGAGTTGAAATGCGGGAATTTGGGGATTGCATGAGTTTGTTCATGGTTATGGTTATGACTAACCAGGGTTGGTGAAGGTATTGGAGAAGTTGCAGGAGATGGGAAATGTGTTTGCTTGTCTCATGATGTGTAGGTCAATGGAGTCGACTTGGTGGTCAACGACGACAGGATCGGGTATAAGTTGGGGACTTGGGGCCAAACAATCCATAGGCTGGGTGAAGTCAAGGGTGATACACACCATACACGTGGAGAGGCAAGAAGCATGGATGGTTTCATGATTGAGCCTCAAAATCATGGGAGCGATGAGAACAATATGTTGACCAAGTCAAGGTGAGCGGGATGCCGGTGCAAGTGACAAGGGGGCCGAATGGAGCGGGACTAGGAGAGACTTGCCGGTGGTCAGGATTGCGGGACAAGGTGACACGCATCAACATCAAGGAAGACATGCCTTGAGAAGTGTGCAGGGTGGTTTCCCGGTTTGGGCCTCAAAACTAATGGCTACATTTGGTGGTGCACGTGGCACCATCACAGAGCTTGCGTCAAGGCGAAGCAAAGATGTGAAGGGTCCGAGGGCATTCGAGCGAAGGAAAAAGAGATGGACAAATTTGTTCTTGGTGGTAGATGGCAATGTATTATAGGTCAAGGTTAGTGTGGTCTTTAGTACAACCCTAGGCCTATAGGATTGGTGGGAAAGGGGGTCTCTTCCCATTAGCCTTGTGTTAGGTTTTCATTCCATAGAGGTAGGAGTGTGCTTAATGTTGTAGTGGAGAGAAGAGAGTGTGTGAGAGACAAGCTTTTCATTTCCAAAGAGTGAGAGGAAGAGGATGGCTTCCTAACCATGTATCCATGAATCCTGTATGCAATAACCAATGATATGAGATTCAATTCCGTGCTCAAGATCTTCTTCTCTCCCTAAATCCTGAATTTGTCTTTTTCCCTATTTTGTGGGAATTTTTTATCTCCTTTTTGAGTGAGTTTTGGGATGGAGTTCTTGGGGGATCTTGGTGCTATGACATGCTAGAACAACTCTATATAGGTCCTTGACCGAATCAAAGGCACGATCACCTTCGATTTTGTAGATTTTTTCATGTTCTTTTCTTTGGTGTTCTTGGCACAAGATCTGAAATTCATGATGATTCCTTAAGCTTTTAGAGTGTATCTCTTTAGACGAGAGTCATGATGATGATCTGGTCCAAATTTCGTGATTTTTGGAGTTCGTTTGATAGAGTTTTGGTATTTTTCTCTTTGAAATAGGGCTCCTGATTTTACTAAGACTGAACTTCCGTCACCAGGACAGAACTTCCATCAAGGACCACGGAAGTTCTATGGGTGACAAAACTTTCGTCACTCAAAACTTCCGTTGATGACAAAACTTCCATCGTGAACTTCAGAACTTTCGTCAGGTACTTCAGAACTTCCATCAAGCTCCAAAATTGCATTTTCTTGGATTTTCTTGGTTCCCTTTTTGATCCTCTATAGCTTCCTCTATGTGTTCTATTGTTCTGGATCATTCCTAGGATTAGCACATCACAAGTTAGTGTGTGTGTGACCTTGGTAATTTTCTTAGAGGATGGTGTAAGGACTGAGTGACACAGAGGAGGGGGGGGGGGGTGTGAATCGGGAACTCGCTTTAAGTACCAAATTCGCCAATTCCTCAAAACCGACCACTCAGAACAACTCCTACACAATTCTAGTGGTGATCACACTAACAAGATAATGAGTCTATGAATGGAACAACAACCTAAGCATACTAGTGGATCACAAGGTAATACAACTCCTATCCAAGCTAGTAATCAAAGATACACGAAAGCACACAACTAGCTGGCAAAGAGTCCTACACATGCAAGGATACTAAAACAAGCACAAGGTAAGCACACTAACATGGGTAGCACAATACATACTAGGGTGATCAATCAAGCCAAAGCAACTCCTATACATGCTAGTGATCATGTGGAAAAGCTAAACACTACTAGCAAGTAAAAAAGCCTATTCATGTAAGTCTACAAGGTAGTCAACTAGAGCAAGGCAAACACACAAGCATGAATAGCATGATACGTAAATGCGGAAAGTAAAGCATCATAGTAAGGAGTAGAGTAAGAGATGACTCATGATTTTTTCCCGAGGTCTCGGAAGGATGGCGCCTTCCCCTACTCCTCGTTGGACCACTCTCGTCAGAGTACTGGTCCCTCCCGCCACCAAGTAGAGTTCTCGCACAAGAGCCGGCAATCACTCTCGGAGTGAAGACATGGTTGTATCACCGCTACCATCAAGGCACAAGCTCGCCTCCCTCGAGAACTTACCGGACTCCCCGAGCTGGCATCGGTGCTCACTATTGATGCCCCTTTCACTGGCGGGCTCAAACTAGGTACAAACATGTGATGACCATCACAATCGATCACCATAGGCTCGATCACTAACACCTAACCAGTCTAGGTCTCACCATAGACCAAGAGTAGCAATCTAGATCACACCCTAAAGACACCCTAGCCTTTGATATGGATAGATGCTCAAGTTACTCTCACTAGCATTCTCAAGATATCCAATATCCTCTCCTAGTGCTCTTCTCTTCTCCTCTTGGCTCTCACCAAATGCTCCAATGTATTCCACTGGCCAAGAGAGGTCTCCAAGACCCCAACAACGAAGTTATATAGGTTTCCAACCTCCAACTAGCTATTGCTCCATGAATACCTTTTTGGACCCCAATGACCGGGCTGTCCGATCACTGCCAGACCGGACCGTCCGGTCTCTCTGGAAATTTCTCGCAAAGTCCTCTCTGATCTCCTAGTGACCATACAGCCCGGTCTCCACTGAACCTTCTATCCAGTCACTCTATCCAGAAGCTAAAACTTCTCGTCTTCGCTTGACTTCGTTTCCCGACTTCTCTGAATAGCTCCTTGGCTTCTCCACTGTCATCTAGTGATAGTGATTTCACCGGGCATCCACATACATCACCGACTAGCATGACTTAAGAGACATGACCTAGACCCTCTTGATAGTCCGGTTTTTCCTATGGACTCAAAGCCCTAACAACTAGACAAGTGTTTTAAACACTTGCTCCATAGCTTATCCTTAGCCTTGTTCCATCTCCATCAACTCTTGGACTCCATCAAAATCATCAAGCCTCCATTCTTGTGGTCATTGTCATCCATCACCAAGGTAACCATCTATAATCATCATAGAGTAGAAAAAGTTTTCTACACACACAATGCTCATGTAGACATTAGTCACATTTCATGTTTGTCATTCATCATCAAAACATTCATACCTTGGTGTGACCTTAATGGTCATGATCCTTACAATCTCTTCCATTTTAGTGATGGATGACAACCACTACTTATGATGTTCCAAAATGAACGAGCAACAAGAAACCAAAGGAAAAGATAGGTTTGAGAGGATTAACTTGGTCCTTACCTTGGAAGTAACCTCCCCCTCGGAATGTGCTAGGTGTTGAGGGTGAACTACCCATATACGCAACACACTTGATATTGATTTTGAATGTACTTTTGCGCTCATCTTGGTGTCGTGGTAGTTGATCTTGTCCATGTAGACACGCACCATAGATGTAGATCTTCATGTCGGTGAAGATATCCATTGTTGTTGTAGACATGCACCGTTGTTGTTTTTCTCTATGTTGGTGTAGATGTTCATCTTGATATGATCTTCATATGTACTTGTGATACCCTAGTGTCATAATACTTAATTTCATCACATGATTGCATATAATTCTAGTTTAGCAAATCATAACTCAATTTTGATTGCATTTCAAATTAATTTGAAGTTGAATTCAAACTAAAGTATGGCTAGGTTGTGAAGCAACTCATAATTTTGCTATAGAACAGGGTGGAACCAAAACTGCATGTGATAGGTGATGACAAGAGATAATTTTAGGAAATTTCCTGGAATTTTTCATAAAATGGAAATACCCTAAATAATTGCTAGAAGTTTGAATTTCAGTCACATTCAAATAAGTTTCAGAATCAAACAAATTCGAATTGGACTTTGAAACCTGTTCCATTGTGTTAAACACGTGTCATAGAGTCCACACAATATTTCCTTGAATTTTTCTAAGTTGAGAACCATTTTATTTGGGCAGCTGAACATGTGGCTGAGAAAAATCTGGAAAATGGAAAGTTCCAATGGGACCCACCTGTCACTCCCCCTTTTCCCTTTCTTCTTCTCTCTCGCGCTGGCGCTCGAACACCCTGCGCACAGGACACGCCGCGCCCGCATGTCGCCCGCCCGGCCATCACCGTCCGCGCCTGGATGACTCAAACCTGTCGCCTCGACCTCCTCACCATTCCTCTCTCGCTCTCCACGCCCAGCTCGCTCTCCTTCTCTCTGTTTTGCTCTCCCAAGGCGGCTTCGTCCGCCATGGCCACAGGCCACTGAAACCCGTCGCATGGCCGCTCTGTTGACTTCCCAACCAAACCAACGCAACCAGAAGCTGCGCGCATATCCTCTTCATCTTTATACAAAATCTCATCATGATTAACTAATCAGAGTGCTAAATAATCGAAGAAATGGATAGTTCTTCATCTCCGGTGACCTGAACCGCGTCTCCGAGAAATTGGTGATCCACTGGTGAGCGTTAGCAGTTAATTCCTTTTCTATTGCATGCGCAACTCCTTCTTGTACCTCCCTGACCAATTTCCCCTTCAATTTCTGGGGCAAAGTACAAGCAGTTTGGGTATTCCCCACGGCCGTTCTTCAGGCACTCGCACCTCGTCGAGAACCTTAGTGTTGTGGCCACTTTTATCGTCTCCTTCTTCTGTGCCATCATGCTGTCCGTATCTCTAAAGCTATAGGAAGAGGAAGTGGACCTTGTCGTCGACTTCACCGAGCACAAGCCGTTGTCGAACCTCTGTCTTTCAACCATCCTCGCCGTCGACCTAGCTCCGGTGAGCGTTTGACCTCGCGAACCCCTCTGCAAGATGCGCCTAGGCATGCACATCGCCCAGGCGCGCACCTGGCCGAGCTCCGCCACTCGCAGGGCCCGGCGACGAGCCCGAGAACAGGTCCGGCCACCGCGCTCGCGTTTGCCCAGTTCAAATGAACTGATGGCATTCTTGTAAATAAATCAAAAGTTCAAATGAAGTTCCAAAAAATTCTTAAACCTTGTAAAAATCATATTTCGAGTTTCATAGCTCTTAAAATAGTAAAATAATTTTTTGTTGGATTCCTTTAGTTGACATCTATGTACTGAGTATGTTGTTGCATATGGTTTGCATATAAATATTTGATGTATGATTTAATAAGTTTTACACCTTAATAAACTCATATGCTTAGTTGTAAACAACATAAAATAACAAATTAAATTGTTTTGGACTCTTCATAACATGCTCTAATAAGAACATATTTTGTTAACCCTAGTTTCTATACATATTATTCTGCATGAATTTATCTTTGAAAAACTCGTAATTGCATTAATGTAATTTATGTAATATTTTAAGGTTTGAACTTGTGCACAAAAATCATGCTCAATATGATGCATCACAACGAATTGTTCTAGGAATATATCTCCTATTTGTATTTTACTAGAATTTATTTAATCAGAAATCTTGCTAGGTGCATTATTAATGATTTGCTCATGTTATACTTATAAAACTTGGTGAAAGTGATCATTAGAATTATATTTATTATCAGTAGATCACCCATGTACAGTAGTATACTTTCACATTACCAATACAATTAATTGCACTTCATGCTGTAATAAACTTATTTTTAATACAATAAGAAACTTGTGCTATGAAATGTTACTACATTCAATTTTATGCTCTGAAGCATATATCTTCAAGAACAGTGTTGAGGAACAAATATTGATTTAATGTGCCCTATTTATCATAATGTAACCTATTTATCATGTGTATTACATATCGTTGCATATTCTATATATTCTACTATGTTGACATATCAATATTGCTATAGGGAACGTTAATTCGATAGAGGATGATATTCAGAAGAATTTCTTGGAGTCTCCAGCCCAAGAAGATTCTAACTCTCCTACTGACCCAGTAGTTGAAGCCCAAGGCAAGCACCAGAGCATTCCTTGTACTTAATATATTTTACTTCCGGCAAATAAACCACTAGATGTGTATAGATGATTTGTGCATTAAGTTTAGGAGTTGAATAAAAACCCATCTGTATTTCTTGGAAATATCCTATTATTATTTAGACATGGTATACAGGTACAAGTAGTTCGATAGAAAAACTGCTATGCTTAGTTTTAGGACCGACAATACTATTGGTTTTCAAATTTTTAAAGAATGATAATGTTCACATGGTTAAGTAATCAATTTATTTTGAGACTAGACGGGTCTGTAAGGGAAAGGGCGAAGGCAAGGGATTTGTGTGTTCTTGTTTCACAAGGTGGCAGTCCGTCTGTGTCATTAATCAAAATTTGAGATATGGATGGGTCCCTTAGGTGAAAGGGCAAAGATCAAGTGCCTTCAGTGGACATGTCTTGCAAGGTTGTAGCCCTATCTGTGTTGACCTATGACCCGTTCGTTATCGGCCTTGTTGAGCAAGTCTTGAACAGTACCGAATACATGCTAGTATATGGGAACTAATAAACTAATGTAGCATTACCATTTGCATATTGGACGGTACCCAAATTCTTGGTCGTATGATCCAGTAGGAGTGGGCAGATTCCCGAGGCAGTGTGGAATGACTGCCCACTCGGGACTTTGGACCCGGACCGGCTTGTATGATGTCTTTGCGAAAAATTGTCATACATATTCTTAAATGATGCGTATGTCATGTATATCGAGTTTTCCTAGCTAGTGTAATCGATTGTAATTGTTGTCCCTCATAGTAATGAGTACCGCTTGTTCACTACATCACAACATAGTTTAAAATGATGTTTGTATGAATGTTGTTGCTGTTTCAGTAAATATGAATTTATTATCTATTGCACTTGATGAAATTTCAGTTTGCTTGTTACATCTTATCTTTGTAGCTTTATAACTAGTCTAGATTGATATATTCTATAGATAATAATTCATTGCTTAGTTGCTGCAACTGTCACTAAATTTATTTTTACACATCCTCTGAGCCTATGCATGTCTAGACTTAATACTTGTCGGGTAACACTTGTTGAGCTTAGTAGCTCAGGCTTTGTCATGTTGTTGTTTTTGTCATTTTTAGGTAATAATGTTGATGCTTTTGAGCTACCAGTGGGTGTCCTTCCCTAGGATATGTCTGTCCCAAAGGGCTGGTCTGCTTACTGGGAGATCGATTAGCTTCTGCTTGTGTGTTTGGCTTGGTGACGATCTATATGGGCTCGGATTCATCACATTTGTTTGTATCATCGAGTTGTAAATTTTAGACGCTTAATCACGTTATGTTCCACATGTTTTAAAACTTATCTATGTAATATTTCTGCTACAGTAAACTCTGATGCAAAATAAATAATACTCTTTTCTATGTAAATTATACTATTGGTCTGTTGTTGTATTATCTTGTGTCTGTTTAATGAACAACTCAGGAACTTCGGTCCAAGGGGGTTGTGACAGTACTCCAAGTGAACATGCACCTTTGTCTTCATGTTCTTCTCATCCATCTTCTTTTGATCTTCATGGCTTCTCTTGTTCTTTTCCCCTCTTTATTCTATCACCCATTTCTTGACTTTTGGATCTTCATGTCCTTCTCCCCTTTTGTACTTCTCTCAATCTTGATTTGGCTTTTGGATCTTTATGTTTTCTCCCCCTTTTTCACCTATCACCAAAAACCACAAACCAAGGACAAAATACAAGAGAACCAGGGGGCAAATGATAAATGACAAGAGTTAGGAAAACTCTCCTTTTCATGGTGCTTCTTCTTGGTCATGATGGTGTTCCACCATAGCCCCCCCCTACACACATGACTCAACACAAATTTGTGTGATGGGAATATATGAGTCACTTGTCTTTGATCCACGTGAGTAGATTTAACCTTAGAGCTCATTTGAACGTGATTCAATGGGCATGAAGCACAAAGATCACTATGTAATCATCTAGAGGGTCATATACTTACATTGTAAATAAGTAACTCCCCCTAGAAATATGCTTGGAAGCATGTAAAGTATCATGATGCAAGAATACATGAATGCAAAGACTGCAAATGCAAGTGCAACAAGTATACAAATGCATGATGTGATGCTAAAGAAAAGAGATAGAAAAGCTACAAACTAAAGTGCCAACGATGAGTTGTTCCCTTCTGGAGCTTAGTCACAATAGACCATTTTTCAAAGCCTTGGGCATACTATGAACCACCTTCCCAAGCTTAACCCATGTCCATTGCTATCTCAAGGAGGTCTGAAGTCGACCTACAAGAAGAAGAGAAACAAGCACAAAACAAAGTACAAACAACAAAACAAACAAAGATTATACATATTTATAAAAGACAAGCTTTAGGGTTACTCATGTGAAGTTTGAAAGATCGAGAACATTGAGTTCTCCCTTTAGCTTGTTGAAGGTCTTCTTGTTGAGTGGCTTGGTGAAGATATCTACCAATTATTCGTGAGTCTGCACACTCACCAATTCAATGTCCTTCTTCTCAACATGGTCTCTTATGAAGTGATGCTTGACTTGAATATGCTTTATATGACTATGATCTCCAATTTTGAGAGCCATCTTGATTGCCGCCTCACCATCACATTATAGTGGCATTTGAGTGTAGTTGAGTCCATAATCTGAGACAGTTTGCCTCATATAGAGAAGTTGGGCACAACATGCTCCCGCCACCATGTACTCCATTTCAGCTGTTGATAGAGCCACCGTGTTTTGTTTCTTTGAGCTCCAAGATACTACTAATCTTCCAAGAAATTGGCAACCTTCCAATGTGCTCTTTCTATTCACTTTGTAACCCACGAAGTTCGAGTTTGAATACCCAAGTAACTCAAAGCTTGTTCCTCTAGGATACCATAATCCCATGATAGGTGTGCACTTGAGGTATCTAAGAATCCTCTTCACGGCTTTCTGGTGAGACTCCTTTGGATTTGCTTGATAGCGTGCACATAAGCATACACTAAACATGATATCTGGTCTTGAGGCTGTGAGGTAGAGTAAAGAACCAATCATTTATATAGATCTGGGGTTCACCGATTTTCCCTTTGCATCATCATCGAAGGGTTTGCTTGTTGCCATAGGTGTATGCAAGGGCTTGCAATTTTCCATGCTGAATCTCTTGAGAAGGTCCTTGGTGTACTTCTCTTACTAGATGAAGTTCGCTTCTCTCAATTGCTTCAATTGAAAACCAAGGAACACATGCAACTCTCCAATCATTGACATTTGAAACTCTCTTGCCATCATTTCCCAAAACTCCACATTGTACTTCTCATTGGTCGAACCATAGATGATATCATCCACATAGATTTGGCATACAAAGAGATCCTTTTTAACATGTCTTGTGAATAAGGTGTTGTTAATGCTTTCAATGTTGAAGACATTCTTGAGAAGGAAGTTCCTTAAATGTTCATACCATGTCCTAGGTGCTTGCTTGAGGACATAGAGAGCTTTCTTCAACTTGTATACATATCTTGGATGTTTAGGGTCCTCAAACCCTGGAGGTTGTTCCACATAGACTTTCTCATTGATCTCTTCATTCAAGAATGCACTTTTAACATCCATTTGATAGAGCTTGATACCATTGTGTGATGCATAGGCAAGTACCTGAATTGCTTCAAGACGAGCCACAGGAGCAAATGTTTCTTCAAAGTCAATTCCCGTCACTTGAGAATACCCCTTGGCCACTAAATGAGCCTTGTTCTTGACAATTTCCGCTTTCTCATCTTGCTTGTTCTTGAAGACCCACTTGGTGCCAACCACATTATGAGTCTTGGGTCTCTCAACCAATTTACATACTTTGCATCTCTTGAAATTGTTCAATTCTTCTTGCATAGCCATAACCCACTTGTGGTTATCCATAGCTTCGTCAATAGTTGTAGACTCAACCATGGAGACGAAAGAGAAGTTCACAATTGCAATATTTGCCTCATCATTATTTCCTTTACTCACATAGTTGGGCTTGTATTGATTTCTCCCTGTCCTCACTCCTTGGGATGGACTCCTAATGATCAAGTCACGTGAGTGATCCTTGTTAATGGCTTTGGGTCTAGGATGATGTCCTTCTTGAGTTGGAGGATCTCTAGGTGATGTGTCTTGTGCATCATGGATTGCTTCCTCTCTTGAGATATGAGTGTCTTGAATTCTTAGTGAGGTGGGGGAATCACTCATATGCTTTGTTGTTTTGGAGCTAGATCTTGGTGCGGATGAGGAGGTGTTGTGTGAAGAGCTTGGAGAAGTGGCTTGAGGTGAAGTATGTGGGGAGGCTTGTGGTTCACTTCTCACTTGGATTTCCTCATGGGTAGGTGGATGCACTCTCAATGATTCTTGGGAGGAGCTAGTGGGTGTGTCAATGACATCTTGGGTTTGTTCTTGCACCTCAGAGGATGAGGTTGATTGAAGTGATGGAGTAGAGGACTCACCAATATCATCATCATTGGCCTGGTGGGGGTAAAACCTCGCACACAGGCATATTCCTCATAGCTTTCCTTATTGGTTCATCTCCAATGTTTACTCATGAAATTCATCTTCCTTTTGAGAACCTTTTGAATCATCAAATTGCACATCATAAGATTCCTTCACACATCCTATGGCTGAGTTATAGACTGATATGCCTTAGAAGTCTCTGAATACCTAACAAGAATGCCTTCATTAGTTCTGCTCTCAAATTTTCTGGGCTTCCTCCTGTTCTTGAGAATGTAGCAACTGCAGCCAAAGACCCGAAAATAGGAAACATTGGGTTTCCGTCCAACCAATAGCTCATAGGGTGTCTTCTTCAACAACTGGTGGAGATAGACATGGTTTGAAGTGTAGCAAGTTATGTTGATTGCTTCAGCCGAAAACCTCTCCCGAGTTCCATACTCATCTAACATGGCACGAGCAAGGGTGATGAGTGTCTTGTTCTTCCTCTTCACTACTCTATTCTGCTCAGGAGTATATATGTAGTGGAGAATTCATACTTGATCCCCTTGTTGTCACACTCCACTGTTGTGTTCTTGAACTCAGTCCCATTGTCACTTCTTATCTTCACAATGCTAGCCTTGAATTCATTCTTTGCTCTCCTTGCAAACTTCTTGAAGATGTCACTTGTTTGAGAATTGTCCACAAGAAAGAAGGTCCAAGTGTATCTTGTGAAGTTATCCACAATCACCAAGCAATATATATTTCCTCCCAGACTCTTGTAATGTGTTGGCCCAAGCATGTCCATGTGCAAGAGCTCTAGAGGATGAGATGCAGACATGAATGACTTGGTGAGGTGAGATGATGCGACTTGCTTTCCAACTTGACAAGCACTACACAGTATGTCCTTCTCAAATGTTACATCCTTGATTCCTTCAACTAGATTCCTTTTGACCACCTTCCTGAGTTGATTCATTCCAACATGTACCAGTCTTCTATGCCGCAACCATCCCTTTGTTGCCTTAGTGAATAGGCCAGTACTTGGTGACATATTACTTGATTTGAAGTCCGTGACATACAAGTTCCCATGTCTCACTCCATGAAATACTAGCCCTTTCTTTGCATTCTCAATCATTGCACCATCCTCATCAAATGTGCACTTGAATCCCATGTCACAAAGTTGACCAATAGATAGGAGGTTAAAATTGAGGGTTTCCACAAGAAAGACCTTGGAGAGTATCACAACCCCCTTGGACCGAAGTTCCCAAGGTGCTGATTAAGCAGTCACAAGATAATACAACAACCAACCAAGTTCAACGTAAAAAGGAGTATTATTTCATTTACATCAGAGCTTAAGTAAAAGTGTAGCAGAAATATTACAAAGATCAATTTTTAAAAGCAGTGGATGATAACGTGATTAAATGTCTATAATATAACAACTCAACGATAATGGCAGTTGTGATAAATCCGAGCCCATACAGATTATCACCTAGCATCACACAATAGCAGCGGCTACTCAGTCTCCCAGTGGGTAGACCATCCATCAGGGATAGACATATCCCAAGGAAGAACAACCATAGGTAATTCATAAGCATCAGTGTTATTACCTGAAATAAAGAAAACAACAACATGGCAAAGCCTGAGCTACTAAGCTCAACAAGTCTTACCCGACAAGTATTAAATCTAGACATGCATAGGCTCAGAGATGGATAAAAGTAAATTTAGTGAACATTCTAGTAACTATAATAGTGTAAGATAACTTGCATATAAAAATAATAAGTACAACAAGCAATTTGAAATTTCAATTAAGTACAAAAGAATTTCAGTTCAGATTCACTAAAACACAATATTCTTCATCCAAACATTCCATTCATTATTATTAGTGAGGTTCTTAAGCTACGATGTGGCGCAGTGAACAAGCGGTACTCATTACTATGAGGGACAACGATTGCATTCGTTTTACACTAGCTGGGAAAACCCGAAGTACACGGCATACCCATCATTTAAGAACATGTATGACAACTTTTTGTAAAGTCATAATACAAGCCGATCTGGGTCCAAAGGCCCGAGTGGGCAGCCATTCCACGGTAACATTGGGAATCTGTCCACTCCTACCAGATCACATGACCAAGCGTTTAGGTACCGTCCAACATGAAAATGACAATGCTACATCAGTTTACTAGTTCCCATATGCTAGCATGTATTCGGTACTATTCAATACTTGCTCAGCAGGGCCAACAACGGACGGGTCCTAGGTCGACATAGACAGGGCTACAACCTTGCAAGCCATGTCCTCTGAAGGCACATGATCTTTGCCCTTTCACCTACGGGGCTTGTCCATGTCTCAAATTTTAGTTGTTGACATAAACAGACTGCTACCTTGCGAGACAAAAACCACCACAGGTACTGTGCCTTCGCCCTTTTCAATACAGACCCGTTTAGTCCAAATTTTAATATTCTTACTTCACAATGTGACTATCATCATTTTACTAATATTTCAAGTACCATAACAGTGTAGATCCTACAACTAAACATGGTAATTCTCTATTTGTACCTGTATACCACAACTAAACTAAAATTGGAAATATCCAGGAAATGCAGGTGGGTTTTCATCCAACTCCTAAACTTAATGCACAAACAACCTATGCACATCTAGTTAATTAATTACTGGAAATTAATCAAATTAATACACGAGAATGTTCTGAGGCTTGCCTTGAGCTAAGACCACTGGATCAGTAGCTAAGTTAGAGTCTTCTTGTGCTGAGAAATCTGAGGATACCTTCTAAATATTATCCTCTGGCACGTCAACATTCCCTATAACAATACCAACATGTCAACATAGGTGAATGCATAAATAATGCAACAAAATGTGATGCATATGATGAATGAGCATATCAATTAGAATTTGTTCGTCAACATTATTCTCGAAGTCATGTGCTTTAGAGCTAGCAATTTTAATAAGAAGCATTCAGAAATAAAATGTACTAATGCATTTTAATTTATGCTAATCAAGATATGACATGCACATAATCATTAGTAACATAAAACTATGCTACTGGACATGAGTGACATACTGATGATAAATAGATACATGATCAGCAAGTTTGTCAAGTTTCATTAATATATCATGAGCAAAACAATAATAATGCATTTAGCAAGAATTTTGACTAAACAAATTGTAGTAAAATATGAACAGATGATAAATTCCTACAAAAATTCATGGTGATGCAATATGATAAGCATGATTTTTTTGCACAAGCATAAACCCTAAATGTTTACAAAATTACTTTAATGCATTTCTAAGCATTTCAAAGATAAATTCATATGTAATTATATGTCCAGAAACTAGGGTCAAATAAATATATTCTGGACAGAGCATGTCACGAGAAGTCTAAAACAATTTAATTTGCTATTTGATCATATATACAACTAAGCATATGAATTTATTAAGCTTTACACTAAATAAATCATACATTAAAACTTTTCAGATAAACTATATAAACAATGTGCTCAAAGCAAAGATCTCATCACAAGGAAACTAACAAAATTTACTTTGCAATTTTAGGAACTCTAAATCTCAAGATATGGATTTTATAAGATTAAATAGTTTTTCTGGATTTTTATTTCGAACTTTGGGTTATTTACAGAACTGCCATCAGTTCATTTGAAATTGAACTGAGCGCGCGCTCGCGCTCGTGCGGCGGCGCTATTGCCGGAGCTGAGTTTCGAGCTCGTCGACGGGCACGGTAGTCACCAAAGCTGGACTTTTTGATCACCAGAGTGATGAGCACACTGAGGGGACTGCTCTGGCGGGGTTCACAAGGTAGGGCGCTCACCGGAGATGCTTGTCGACGAGTGGTGGTAGAACAGAGAATATCGGCGATGACAGGAGCTCGACGTGGAGGTCTAGAGAAGGAACACGGTGGTCGGAGAGCTTCAATAGGTCATGGCGGAGATTGACGTAGTCACCGAGGCGACGGAGAAGGGCTGAGCAGAGCTATCACCGTGAACCTCCCATGGTGGCCGACGGCGGCTGAAGGGGAAAAGTTTGAACGGCGACGATCTCAAGACTAAAACCTTCACCACAACCTGTCTAGGATGTGCGTTAGGGAGTCGCGCATCCATGAGAATAGGATTGAGACCAAGAAACTCACCAGAGAAGATGAATTTCAAGAATTCATGATTCGGCAACCAAAAACAGAGAGATCGATTCTTGCTTCAAATTTTCACTGTGTGGTTGATGATTGGGACTGAGTTTTTCCCTGGTGGTTTCCTAACCTCATTCAACACTCATCTGGAGCTTGGGCTCATTTGAGATATGGCAGTATGGTCAGTTGAAATGAGAGACCGATAGGCGGCAATGGCAGAAAATCAGAGGAGTTTCTGAGGGAGATGACGAGCTGGAGGTGCAAAGACACTGAGGAAATGGACGACGGAACCGAGGGGAGAGTCGGGTGACGATCGAGGACCGGGTTTTGATCCCTAGGCACGTTGGCAGAATGGCGACACGAGGGCGTCATTGTGTCGATGTGCATGGCCCTCGGGTGCCAGCAAGAAAGAAATAGAGAGAGATTGAGACACTGACAAGTGGGTCTCGCAATCAAATTTCTGGGATTAACTCGGCTACAAGTTTCAAAAATCAAAATAAAATAGCCACTAGCTCTAAATTACTTTGGGAAAATTTCTACAGGAAGTTTGAAATGTGTAGATCACAATGTGATAGGTGTAAAAGTTCAAATCCAAATGGTTTGAACTTGCCATTAATTTGAAAATGGTTAAAATTCAAATTTCTAAGAATTAATTAGGGTATTCCCTCTTTGAATAAAATTCTGAGAAAATTTCTAAAATTCTTTTATGGCAAACCCTATCATATAAATTTTTGATAGCACCAAGTTGCATGAAAAAATTGGATGTTGCTTCACAATCTAACTATACTTTGGTTTGAATTCAAATTCAATTAAATTTAAAATGCAACCAAAATTGAATTGTGACATGATGAACCAGAACGAGGTCAATTATGTGATCAATATAATGTAGTGACACTGGGGTGTCACAGAGAGATGGAGATCCTCTATAATGGCCACCTTTCCTGAGCCTCTAACTCTCCCTTTTGAATTATCCCCAAAAGTCACCTTCTCACTATCTTCATCTTCATCAATGTTGGTGAAAAATGGTTGGTTTCTCGGTCATACGTTAGGTGCACCCACTATCGAGTATCCAATGGGTGCCTCCACTCTTGTAGTTGACCCTGCTGGTAGCCATAAGACAAGCACTAGAGGAAGAAGGGTTAGTATCTAAAGCATTGCTCAATTGACTTGTACGAACCTCATCATGACGAGCTATGAGACCATCCTCATAATTAGGGATCTTTGCAATCCCTTTCTGATGTCTCCTCCATATACGGTGGTGAGGAGCATGATACCTCCATTGTCCGTGACCATCCCCATGTGCACATTATCGAGGTCGATGTAGTAGTGGTGAGGATCATAGAGACCGGTGACATGCTCAAGCACGTATCCCACTTATGAATGGAGCACGAGTATCATCTCCGTTGCTTTCTCGATTGAGAGCTCATGCCTTCTGTCGACTACCTCCTCTAGCAAGAAACCCCTCTCAATAGTTGTGATTTCCAAGAGAAGCATATCAATCACTTCATATGATAGGATCCTTCGTAGTCCTCAAAAGGAGTTTATCCTGCACACAAGATCATAAATGCCCAAGAGAGTCTCACAAAGGTCAATATGTGGTGGAGGAGGTGGGGGCGCTAGAGCCATAGTGGTGAGGTCGATCGTCTTAAATGATCGTGTGAGCATTGTGATCGACGCTCCTCTCAAACCAATGTGTGGTCCACCCGAAGTGCTTGGAGTAGATTTTGGGATGGCACTTGAGGTAGAGCTTGACGAAGCGCTTGATGATGAGCCTAGTGTAGGTCTTGATCTGAAGGAGTAATAGCAGTTGTTGCAAGGCAATCTTGTGGAGGGATCAAAGAAGTTTGAGCTTGAAGCTACTTCTTTCCCTTTGCTTGAAGATGCTTCATTGTTTGCCTTGAATGACTTCTTCCCCATCAAGCTTCTGGTGATCTCCTCATCCTTGAATAGTAGCTCGATCACATCATTGATAGAAAGATTCTTGTCCATGATGAGAACAAGGGTGATGTAGAGGAGCTTGCTGCTAGGGAGCAAAGTCAAGATTTTCTTGATAATCAATATCTTTGGGAGCTAAAGAGGTCTTTCATTTTCTGCAATTCCATCCATGATACCTCACAAATGAATAAGGGATTCAAGTAAGTCCTCATTCCCATTAGCACGGAAATCAAAGAATTCCCTAACAAGCGAATCACTAGCATGGTCAACAAGGGGCTCACAAGCATCATCAGTACTGGTCATGATAGAAGAGCAAGCAAGATCAAGAGACACATCATCATCAATCTCCACATTAACCACACTAGTAGAGCAGCCAATCAAGTCATTGCTAGAAGGATCTAGGCACTCACTAGAACTAGGCACATCAACACAATCATCATCATACGTATGATCATCGGCAAAGGTATTAGCAAAGTCCACAAGAGTATTCATCAACTCATCCGGAATCATAACATTTGGGTAGCTTTTCAAGCGATCCTTCCATAAGCCATGACCTGACCCCGAATGGGATGACATCCCAACTGGTCAGTAATCAAGGCGGTTAAGCCCTATGATGAGCACTTGGCTCTGATACCACTTGTAAGGAATGACTAACCAAGGAGGGGGGGGGGGGGGGGGAATCAGGAACTCGCTATATGTACCAAATTCGCCAATTCCTCAAAACCAATCACTCAAAACAACTCCTACACAATTCTAGTGGTGATCACACTAACAAGATAATGAATCTATGAACGGAACAACAACCTAAGCATACTAGTGGATCCAACAAAGTAATACAACAACTATGCAAGCTAGTAATCAAACATACGTGGATGCACACAACTAGCAAGCAAAGAGTCCTACACATGCAAGCTACTAAAACAAGAACAAGGTAAGCACACAAACATGGGTACCACAATACATACTGGGGTGATCGATCAAGCCAAAACAACTCCTATAAATGCTAGTGATCATGTGGGAAAGCTAAGCAATAGTAGCAAGAAAAGAAGCCTATTTATGCAAGTCTACAACATAGTCAACTAGAGCAAAGCAAACACACAAGCATGAATAGCATGATATGTAAATGTGGAAAGTAAAGCATCATAGAAAGGAGTAGAGTAAGAGATGGCTCATCATTTTTCCCTGAGGTCTCAAAAGGATGGCGCCTTCCCCTACTCCTTGTTGGACCACTCCCGCCGGAGTATAGGTCCCTCCTACCATCAAGTGGAGTTCTCGCACACGAGCCTGCAATCACTCTCAGAGTGAAGACACGGTTGTGTCATTGCTAATACCAAGGCACAAGCTTGCCTCCCTCTAGAACTTTCTAGACTCCCTGAGCCAACATGGGTGCTCACTATTGATGCCCCATTTCACAGGCAGGCTCAATTCAGGTACAAACATGTGATGGCCTTCACAACCGATCACGATAGGCTTGATCACCAACACTTAACCAGTCTAGATCTCACCATAGACCAAGAGTAACAATCTAGATCACACCCTAAGGACACCCTAGCCTTTGATGTGGATAGATGCTTAAGTTACTCTCACTAGCATTCTGAAGATATCCAATATCCTCTCCTAGTGTTCTTCTCTTTTCCTCTTGGTTCTCACCAAATGCTCCAAGGTATTCTACTGGCCAAGAGAGGTCCCAATACCCCATCAACAAAGTCATATAGGCTTCCAACCTCCAACAAGCCATTGCTACATGAAATCACCTTTCTGGACCCCAATGACCGGACTGTTCGGTCACTGCTAGACCGGACTTTATGATCTCTTTGGAACGGTTCCCATAACCATTGGCTGCTCTATCCAGGCAACTTCCCTATACTGACTGGACCGTCCGGTCAGTACACTGGACCGTTTGGTCTGTCCGAATCCTGTGCATTCCAGAGAGCTCGTGAAGTTGCTTCCTCTCTATCCTATGCAAGTACACAAAGACCAGACCGTTCGGTCTGTAGATCGAATCGTCCAGTCTCTATAAACTCTAGCATAGAAATATTCCTCGTAAAGTACTCTCTAATCTCCTAGTGACCGTACAGTCCAGTCTTCACTAACCCCTCTGTCCGGTCACTCTATCTAGAAGCTAAAACTTCTTGTCCTCGCTTGATTTTGTTTCCCGGCTTCACCGAACAACTCCTTTCCTTCTCCACTGTCATCTAGTGCCTACGATTTCACTGAGTATCCACACACATCACCAACCAGCATGACATGAGAGACATGACCTAGACCCCCTTGATAGTCTAGTTTTTCCTATGGACTCAAAGCCCTAACAAAAAGACAAGTGTTCCAAACACTTGCTCCATAGCTTGTCCTTAGCCTTGATCCATCTCTATCAACCCTTTGACTCCATCAAGTTCATCAAGCCTCCATGCTTGTGTTCATGGTCATCCGTCACCAAGGTAACCATCTATAATCATCATAGAGTAGAAAAGGTTTCCTACACGCACAATGCTTGTGTAGGCATTAGTCACATTTTTCATGTTTTTCATTCATCACCCAAACATTCATACCTTGGGATGACCTCAATGGTCATGATCCTTACAATCTCCCCCTTTTTGGTGATGGATGACAACCACTACTTATGATGATCCAAAATGAACGAGCAACAAGGAACCAAAGGGAAAGATAGGTTTTAGAGGATTACCTAGGTCCTTACCTTGGAAGTAGTCTCCCCCTTGGAGTGTGCTAGGTGTTGAGGGAGAACTACCCATATACATAGCACACTTGATGTTGATTTTGAATTGACTTTTGCGCTTGTCTTGGTTGTTGGGTGTTTTAACAATAGCATAATAAATCCGTAAGCATACGGATACCAAAGTAGCTTTCACCCAGAAGTATTCTAAGGTATCGAATCCACAGGGAACGTGTGTGCCTAACTTCTGTTCTAGTTCGTCCAAGGACACCAAGATAAATATGGCATTGGGTAGAGAGGATTCCTAATGGTTATAAGGTCCTAATTAAGGTAAGAGTACTACTAGGTTGCTTGCGTTGGGCATCTGGTTTCCCCTGCATCCATAGTGCAATTCCGGCCAAGAGCCTACGACGAAGCCGAACGTGGAGGATTTCAAAAGACAGATGGGGCTGTCACCACCTATTGCCTACCTCTAGCAATCTATGGACTACGTGATAAACAAAGGTAACCTATGGCCTAGACACCACATCTATGCTTTCGACTACTCCGTTAATCTCCATGTGGGATGATATAAGACTAAGGTCTCTAACTAAGTAGAGCGTTGAGTGAGCAAAGCAACTAAGTATAAAACTTACTTAAAAAGGAATCTTATATACCAAGAGAGGAATCACAAAGACTTACTAAATATAGCAAGCATATATCGAGGTACAAGCGTGGAGAAGAGATGGACAGGCGCACTCCTCCTCTATATTTCCCTCTCACTCTCTCGCTATTTTTCTAAGCACTTTGTCTGTGCTAGAGTCTTATGGAAGTGAAGCTCTGAACTATTATTGAAGTGTGTTGAGAGTGGAGCCACTCCCCTCCTTCTATAGGGCCCAAAGGCGGTAACTTCCTTCTAATGCGCACAACCGACCTTAGGGAGGCACCAAGAGACAACACGTGGTGACCATGCACCAGAGGGGGGGGGGGGAGGGGAGGGCTACCACCTTCGGCCAAACACCAGGGGGTTTTCCCCTGCAACATGGATTGTGGGCCCAAGTGGCCCCCTGTTCTAGGTCCCTACCAGGTGGTCCCTCATCCCTTTTGACACCGTAAGGTTGTGGGTTATGTCGGTTTCCCTCTGAAAGTGGGCTAGTGGATCTATGTGCTTGGCTCTGATTGGCCAGAAGTGTGCTTTCTCCCTTGATAATGTGGATTTTCCATTAATTCCATGGAATAATCACTTCCAGCATATATTTACCAACACTTATGAAATTTGTTAGTAATAAACTCGTACCACTATGTTGGTTATTCATTTACTTACTTTCATGCAGGTATTTGATGGTCTAATTTAGGTATTTAGTGGCCATCAAGAAACTCCCCCACACTTAGTCTTCTATACTGTTCCACTCTTCAACCACCCAAGGTGACATGATAGACACTACAAAGTCTGTTGATATAGGTATGGCTTGAATAATTTGCATACTAGCATCAAACCATTTGGAAATTATATCCACCATAGTCCTTTTCCTTTACTCCTTATACTAAGTAACTTGGGGTTTTGAAGAATTTTCAATGATAAAACAAAGTTGTCTCCTCAAGCGATTCTCTCAAATCACTCATATATGTGTGTGGATCCTCACCGAGGATTTTGCTATTGCCTCCTCTTGTCCCTACCTCTACATATAGGCTTATGTGGAGCTCAGAGTAGGGAATAAAAAGAAGGCATACTTATGCTTCATATATTACCAAGTCAAAAACTGGATCCAAGAGGAAAATAAGTCATGAATCTTCAATCAAGTATGTGCATGTATATGGATGGAATGGATAGGATGGTAGATAATGGGTACTCCTTTGGATAACCTTCGTCTCTTCTATTTGAGAACATGGGCTATCTCTCTTTTTCTTTTATATCTCTCTCTTTTTTTTTGAATACTTGACAACCCATGTCTCTTTTAGCAAGGATAATTGGAGAGGGAGTTTCTCAAACATGGTGGAGCACTTTATGGAGTAATTTGATGATGGATGTGGATATATACTCCTTTATGTGTAGACTCTCTTTCCTTGAAATGATATTGGGCATGGATATTTCTTTTTTCTCTTTTTTGTCATGCTCAAGGATTTAGAGCATTTTT
Organism: Eleusine coracana subsp. coracana; assembly: GCA_032690845.1. Taxonomy (NCBI): domain Eukaryota; kingdom Viridiplantae; phylum Streptophyta; class Magnoliopsida; order Poales; family Poaceae; genus Eleusine; species Eleusine coracana. The sequence continues at coordinate 39,049,228 of CM064418.1, forward strand.
TTATATATCCATGCCTTCTATGGGAAAAATTGAGCGACAGTCATCACAAGATAATCATGGAGTAATTATTTTGGTGGATGAATGGATGATGATGGTTATGCTAACTTCCAATGTAGACGATTAACATATCAAGGGAATGTGCACATGAACTTGATCAACAATACATAACAAGCATCTCACTAGGGTCACAACCATTTGACAAGGTTCAATGAAGGCACATGTAGCTTATGCATAAGGTTTATCAAATGAAACTATCTTTTGGCTCTTGTGGGATATTTCTAATCATTGAGGAGGAAACTTATAGATTTTTTTTTCAAATGAATTCTCAAGTACTTTACGTAATAGAAAGCAAAATCACTTCATCAAACCGTATCACACTAGTCAACAACCTAGGTAGCATGTGGTCCCAATGAATATAGTCCAGTAGCATTGGCATATGAGCAAGGAATAAAGAGCATGCAAGCCAACCATGGAAAACTTTGAATAACTCACAGGTCATCAAGATTGATTTTAATTTCCATGTTTATATTTTATCAATTTGTACTAGGAAAAATAAATCAATGCACAAAATAGGGGATCGAGGGATAAGACACGCAAACCATCGCACTAGTCGAAGATGATGTCGAGCTGGGTCAAGGTGGGTTCGGTCGACCCAGAAGGTTCGGCTGAATCATCCTGATGCCTAGCTTGGTCACCATATGGCGTGGTGCTTTGCGCGGTGTTGTTCATTATATTTTGGCCGATGAGGTCCTTTGTTGCATGTTGGGAGTCCTAATGATCTCCCCACACTTGTTCGCTTACCTGCACTTTTATTTGACACAAGAAACAAAACAAGAGAGTTAAAAGCAAAATGGACTCTACCAGCTTTATGGGCCCCTTAGAGTCACAACTTTATTATTAAGTTATTTATTTTTTTACCTTTTTCAAGGCGCACCACATGATTGAATTGAAAGGAAATAAAAAGGGAATTAAAATAAAGCGCCTTTCATTTTTTTTCTTTTTAAGCAAGGCATGAATGCAAGAACTAATAGCAACTCTAAACCAGGAGGTAAGTTGACACGAATGGAATTTAATACGTGATACTCACAGAACTCCCCCATAGTTAGATTTTTGTATCACAAGACACAATAAATCAATGTGCGGTGTTGCAACCTTCTCATAGTAGGTTCTATTACCAAAAGTACCATGGTGTCAAGCTGATGCAGCTCCCATGTTCTCAGGCATCGTTCTTTTTAATCCTCACCTGAAGGGTTAAAGACCAAAAATACCCGAAGGAAAATATATTCTAAGAACATATGCTTGCAATTATTTAATAAGGGAAAAGGAATGATAATCCAGGCCATCTCCCGTCAGTGCTTTGTTTATTGTCAGAAGCTTGATCATGGGTACTTTATGCTGCAGCTATCATTGGCGATGTAGTTCCCATCTTACCACCAATTGTTGATAATGTATCAGTGAAGTCTTAGTTGCAAGGTTAGTACCAAAATGGAACTATGAAATTTGCAAAATTTATGAAAAACAAAAACATCTACATCCATCCTTCTACACATTTTACTAGTTAAGGCCTTAAAGTGGTTGTAGTCCTTGTAGGTACTTTTAGCAATAATCTTTATTAACTCTAGAGATTTCTCATATGAGCATGTATCTTGTGGTTGTTTAAGGAAGAAGCTTCCATGCTCATTAGTTGAATCCTTTTCTCCAGTCTCTAGAGTCAATGGCTCATGCAATCCAATGGTCTAGAAGTTCTCCTCCTCAAGAGTTTCGTCGAGAAAGCTTATCGGTGATTTTTCATCACCGTAGAGAATGGAATATTGAGGACCAAAGGGAAAAGGCATAGGCAAGAAGGATGACGTCCCAACTTCAAAATAATTGAGAGTTTCTTCTAAATCGTCTCCTTCTTGGGTGCAAATCTTTGTGTCCTCATAAAGAACAAACCTCGGTGATGCGTGTTGGGAAACATACATCACCTCCTTAAGCAGGGAGTGCCTGAGATAAGGCCTCACCATAATATTTTCTAAGCAATGGGCATTGGCGGCAAAAGTGATTTTCCTAAGCTCTTCGTTTAGGCTCCCTTGAGATGCATTCTTACGCTGAAGGCTTCCTAGTGGCAAGCTTATGACAAGTTCAAAGTCGATGATAGGAAAGACGTGGAGGTCTAGGTGAACTTTGACTTTCTCCATCTCAACTGGTATAGCCTTCATGATCCCCCGACATGGAAAGGTTACTCCTAAGGCATCCTTTAGGAGTGTGCCATTCGGCTCATGTCACACCCGATTTTAAGGACAAAACCAAGTGCTTATCATATGTGTGCCTAGGATGAAGTTTCACACATAACGATAGTAAAGTGAATAACAATATAACCAATGTCATTATTAAAGCGTACCATTATTACATAAATAATTGTCTTCAAAGACTAAAATGACACTCTCGATAACTAGCAGCGGAAAACACCATAACACCATAGGCAATCATCCGGGGGCATGCACGCCTAGTAGTAATCCTCGTCGATGTAGTCCATCTCTCCATCTTCTGAGCATCAGTTTATAGTACAACAACAAAGCGAAATAGCAAGGGTGGGCACATGTCATACTCAGCAAGTGGGGGAAAATATGACATGCAAGCTTAATAGAAGAAAGGCTAACACAATAGTTCATTTGCATAAATGAGCACTCAGTACAGTACTGTGGGATTAGGTGTAGTAAATAGGAGTGCTATTCAAATAGTTTTAGGTGTGGTGCTCATTTATGCAAATGAACCATTGTGTTAGCCTTTCTTCTATTAAGCTTGCATGTCATATTTTCCCCCACTTGCTGAGTATGGCATGTGCTCACCCTTGCTATTTTCCTTTGTTGTTGTACTATAAACTATTGCTTAGAAGATGGAGAGATGGACTACATCGACGAGGTTTACTACTATGCGTGCGTGCCCCCGGACAATTGCCTGTGGTGTTATGGTGTTTTCCGTTGCTAGTTATCGAGAATGTCGTTTTAGTCTTTGAAGGCAATTATTTATGAACTAATGGTACACTTTAATAATGACATTGGTTATATTGTTATTCACTTTACTGTCGATATGTGTGAAACTTGTTCCTGGTCACACATATGATAAGCACTTGGTTTTGTCCTTAAAACTGGGTGTGACAGCTCAAGAGGTATATCATTCACAAGTTGCCAAGCTATATACTTAGAGATGATATTGGCTCCTACAGTGGGATCGAGAAGAGCTTCTATGGTGTTTCCCTTTATATAACAGGGAATGGTAGAGGAAGGAAAACAGATTTGGATTTCCTTTGGAGAATGTCTTTCTTCCTTCAACCACTCCTTGTTCATGGCCTCCTTGAGGATTTCTTCTTGGAAAGGCTTGGTGGGTGAAAGGGATACCATATGCTTCTTCTGCCATAAGTGATTTGAGGTGTTTTCATGTTTATCATGTAGCCCTTCCTTAAACTCGACTGGCAACCCTGAAGGTAGAATTTCTCCTACCTTCCAAGTGGTCTCAACAGTAGAATTGAAAGATGAGATAGCAGTGGGCTCGAATTCAGTTATTGAGAGATCCTCATAGGTTGGCTTGCCTTCTCCCTAGAAAAATAGATGGTCTTCTTCCTTAAGAGTGGATCTAAGGGGGTCATATGGGAATGTTACAATCACTTCATTGAGTGGCTCACCCTTTGGGAGAGATTATATCAAAAGATTTTCTGATTGATAGATTGAGACAGAAGATACGCCTCTCCCAAGTCTTATGTTGAGACTTCCTAGCTTAGGTCCATCCAAGAATAGCTCATTCAATTGATGCCTGATCAAAATTTTGAAGTCATAGACTTGAACTATATGGAAGTCTAGGATAGTCTCAACATTTTTGTGTTTTATGGGAACATTTTGCATGGTCCCAAATCCTCCTAAAGATCGGCCCAAGGGGCTCAAGAAGGATTTGCTAATTGGTGCAAGAGGCTCACCACCTATGAAGGCTGGTGCAATGAATTTTGACAAGATATTTGCACCAATTATGGGACTGAAAACAACATTTTCCTTCATCTCTCTTATGTGGCATTGAATGGTTCAATAAGGAGGCCTAACCCAAATTAAATCAAGAGAATGTTCTCCCTCATTCAACCATTCATTGCCTGGCATGGCAAAGCACTCCCTCTTATTCTCTTAGAGGAATTGTCCTCTAGAGGATTAGGAGAGGTGAGAATTGGTGGGTTCTTCTTGCAAAAATAATTTGAGATGTCCCCATGGTTTTTTGAGGGACCTTCTTGAAATTTAAAAGAGGACTCAAGATAATTTTTTGATTGAGACATTGGGAGAGAAAAATGTCTTCACCTGAGTTCGATGTCTCGCATCTCCTTTGTCAGTGCATCAGAGACAACTCTCTCTATGGGATGACCGATTAAAATGTCAAAGTCATGGACTTTGAACACATGAAAGTCAAGGAGAGTTTGAACATGTTTGTGCTATAAAGACACATTTTGCAAAATCCAATATCCCACTGAAATGGGTCCGGAGGGACATTGAAAAATTTGCAAGTCAGTGCCAAGGGTTCTTCACCCAAAATGGCAAAAGCACAAGCATCAGAAATGATGTTGGCACTGACAGTGGGATTATAAAGAAGAGGATGGGGGGCTAATCCGAATTAGGTTCAGACAAAGCTCAGCCTCTCTCGACCACTCATTGCTCATGATTGAAGTTAACTCCTTTACCGTCTCTTGGAGCAAAGTCTCCTTAAGATGATTAGGAGAAGATACAGGAGTTGGTGATTTCTTTTGATAGCGACAACTCAAGGATTTCCCATGGTCTTTTACAAGGTTTTCCTTGAATTGGAAAGAGAGTTTTGAAGGTTGAATTTCTTCTTCCTCCATTGCTCATGGTTCGGTTGAGACTAGATGAATCAATGGATAGGTAAGGATTTGGCATAGGTTCAACTTGTGGGGTGGCCTCAATGCTCAACGAAGTTTCCTCCTGAGGGGGCTCTCTACAATTAGCTAGGAAAGAAGAGTTTTCTTGAATAAGGTCTAGGATAGCTCTTCCTTCTACAGGCATCCTATGAACAAACGAACCTCTGGCAATGACGTCGAGATATAGGGCAGACTCCTTCTTTAAGCCCAGACAGAAATGTTGCAACAACACGTGGTCGAGCAAATACAAGTCAGGGCCAGAATAGGGTAACAAGGAAAACTTGGCCCATGCTTCACCTATGGATTCCTTCTCGATTTGCCGAAAGTCGAGAATCTCCCTTCGTAGAGAGATGGTACGTGATGTAGGATAGAACGCGAGACAAAACTTATCTTGGAGCACTTTCCAATCATTGTTCATAAGGGCATTTGCAAATCTGCCCTTATTTTCAAGTCCAATTCTGATTTTGGACCTCTTTTCAAGACTTTGCAAAATTGGACCTGTTTCACTCAGATTGTTGCACAATTGCCCCTATTTTGATGGCAAAACTATAATTTTTTTCATCAAAATAGGGGCAATTGTGCAACAACTTGGGTGCAAACAGGTTCAATTTTGCAAAGTCTCAAAAAGAGGTCCAAAATCAGAATTAAGGTTCAAAGTAAGGCCACTCATGCAATTATCCCTTGTTCATACTCTCAACAAAATGAGTGTACCATTGTTTCGCATTCTCCTTGAGGGAAAAGGGAAACAATTTCGACATGAGAGTATCTTGAGTCATGCCTTTGATTGATAAGCATGAACACAAATGCTTGAACTCTTGCAAATGATTGAATGGGTTTTCGCTATGTAAACCCGAGAAGGATTGTTCCCAAAACCATGGCTATAAATCCAGCATGGAGTTCCAAGCCAAATGAATGAATTGGGTCCGTAGAAAGCGCGGCTCGTAGAACTCACCCTGAGGAGCAGAAATATATTGAATTGATAGTCACTCCATGGTAGAGAAGGGGAATGAAATAAATAAAAGGAAATAAAAAGATACAAGGGTGAACTAGGTTCAAAGATCAAACAACAATCCTGGCAACCACACCAAAAGCCTGTTGGGTATTTTAATGATAACAGAATAAATCCGCAAGCGTACGGATACCGAAGTAGCTTTCACCCATGAGTATTCCAAGTAATCAAATCCATAGAGAACATGCGTGCCTAATCTTCTGTTCTAGTTCATCGAATGTCACCGTGATAAATATGGCATTGGGTAGAGAGGATTCCTAATGGTTATAAAGTCCTAATTAAGTTAAGAGTACTACTAGGTTGCTTGCATTGGGCATCCGATTTTCCCCTGCATCCACAATACGATTCTAGCCAAGAGCCTACTGCGTCGCCAAATGTGGAGGATTTCAAAGGATAGATAGGGCTGTCACCACCTACTACCTACCTCTAGCAATCCATGAACTACACAATAAACAAAGGTAACCTACAACGGAGACACCATATCTATGCTTTTGACTACTCCCTTAATCTCCACATGCGATGATGTCGCGAATAAAAACTGGCGATACCACGTGGCACCTGGCTGGCGTAAGCATTGGCCGCACCATGATCATATCTCGAAAGCAGCACCGAATCCATCTTCGCTCCGCTCGACCCACCTAGGGTCGAGGACCACCTTCGTCCCACTCGACCCCTCGAGGGTCAATGCCGCACCAGCTTTGATCAGCCGACGAAGGGTCGAGGTCACCTCGCTTCGCTTGACCTCAGCCGAGGATATGTGGGCTAGCCTGGCCTCTCATCTAGGCCAAGCTCAATATGGATAAGAACACCTATTTCATCCCGGCCCCACAACCACTCTAATTGTACGAGAAGACACAAAGCCATTAAGCAAGCACAACTCCTGCCAAGTCCCATCAGGTGGCCCCACCCTCGTGACTGGATAGCTCTGTGACTCTGAAAGGACCGAGTGACCGAGGGGGGGGGGGGTGAATCGGGAACTCGCACTATGTACCAAATTCGCCAATTTCTAAACCAATCACTCAAAACAACTCCTACACAATTATATTGATGATCACACTAGTGGATTACACAAGGCAAAACAATTCCTATTCAAGCTAGTAATAAAGATACGCGGAAGCAAACAAGCTAGCAAAGGAACCTAGTCATGCAATGCTACAATATAAGGAACTAGAGGACACAAGCATGAGTAGTACAATACATGCAAGGATAATCAATCAAACCAAAACAACTTCTATACAAGCTAGTAATCAAGGTAATCAACTAGAGTAAGATAAGCACACAAGCATGAATAGCACGGTATGTAAATATAGAAAGTAAAACATCAAAGTAAGGACTAGAGTAAGAGATGGCTCATGAATTTTTCTCGAGGTCTCGGAAGGATGACACCTTCTCCAACTCCTTGTTGGAGCACTCCCGCTGGAGTCCCGGTCCCTCCCGCCACCGATGTGGAGTTCTCGCCCACGAGCCTACAATCACTCCCGGAGTGAAGACATGGTGCGCGTCACTGCTGCCATCATGGCACAAGCTCGCCTCCCTCGAGAACTTGCCAGACTCTCCGAGCTGACACAGGCGCTCACTATTGGTGCCCCTTTTACCGGCGGGCTCAAACTGGGTACAAACTTATGAAGGAGTAGAAACTTGTGATGGCCTTCACAACCAATCATAATAGGCTCGATCACCGACACCTAACCGTTCTAGATCTCACCATAGACCAAGAGTAACAACCTAGATCACACCCTCAAGGGTACCCTAGCCTTAGATGTGCAAGATGCTCTAGTTACTCTCTTCTATCACTCTCAAGATGTGCAATACCTCCTCCTAGTGGTTTCCTTTGTGCCTCTTGGCTCTCACCAAATGCTCCAAGCAATTCCACTAGCCAAGAGTGATCTCCAAGACCCCAATAATGCAGTTAGATAGGCTTCCAACCTCGAACTAGCCGTTGCTCCACGAAATCAGCTTTCTGGGCGTACTGACCGGACTGTCCGGTCACTGCCTGACTGGACCGTAGTAACACAATATTTTTTTCGAAGTTTGGAGTAAAGCAAATTAGTTAATAAATAAGTGAATAAATGAAATTTTCTTTTTGTTAATTGCATTCATGTTACATAGTTTTGTTATGCAGAAAAGGTTTTAAAAAATTCAATTAGAAATCATTTTAGAGTTGTTTAGGAAACAGAATTAGAATGAGGGAAAGAAAAAGAAAAGGGCAAATCCCTACGCTTGGGGCATTTTTCCAGCGACACAACTCTCCCCTCCCTTCCCCTCCTCCTCCCTAGTTCGGCCTGCCCCGACCCACCGTGCGGCCCAGCCACCCCGCTAGCCTAGCAGCGCGCCGTGTGCGCGCAGCCCCGCAAGGCCCAGCGCCAGCCATGGCTAAGCCACACCTTGGCCTAGCTCCTGCCGCCGCCACCTCGGCGTGCGCGCTAAGGCAACCTCAGCCCCCGCGCCCTTATAAATAGTGGGCCCCACCTCCCCCATGCTACCTTTCCCTACCTCGCCGCCTCACCATGACACGCCGTTGAAGCTTTGCTGCCGCAAGCTCGCCACCGTTGACCGGCCTCCTCTGGCCTCCCCGCGCCCGCGCGACCCCCAGGTGAGCCCACCAGTCGCCGCCGCCTCTCCTGACCCCCTCCCCCTTCTGTTCCCGTGCCCAGAGCACCTTAGAGGCTGACTCCGATGAGCTCCCTAATGGCGCTGCCGTCTCCCTCGTCGTCGATGGCCACCACCCTCGCCGGAGGCCTCGGAGCCATCCAATCTAATCTAGATGGCTCAGATTAGATCAACCCGAAGGGGTATGAGCCTAGTCCACCATGGACCATGGACTCGGGTCAAACCCCTTGGTTCACGACTCCGTGGACCTAGTCCATGGGAATTAATTAAATTAATTTAGTTAATTAAGTTTAATATCAATTAATTATCTATTAATGCGTAATGTTGCGTATAAGCCCCTAAACTTTAAAATAATTATATTATTGTTCTGTAACTTTTATATTCAGGCCCCTGAGTTGTTTATTAATTCTTATTTTGTCCTGTAATTTTACAAAAACACCCCTCAACATTTTATTAATGATGTTTTAGTCCTACATTTTTACAACTTAGTCCCTATACTTTTTATAAATTATGTTTTGGTCTCTTAAATTTTCATAAATTATATTTTATATGTACATTTTATAGTTTAGCCCTTATATTCTTCTAAAATTACTTTTAGGCCCTTTAGCTTGACTATTTTTACATTTTGACCCCTGAAACTTCAAATCGCCATAACTTTTCAAACGTAGCTCGGAACTGAGAAATTCTTGCACCATCATGATCATAGTGATTAATATTATTTGTTTATACAGTCTTACAGTATTTTGCTGATTTTACTATTTTAACCCTCTTCCCTTAAACCTTCATAACTTTTTACTCGTAACTCGGATTAAGGTGATTCTTGCGCTCACTCGATCGTAGCAACACGTACTTTCTCATAGTATTGTTTTCTTTGTTGTTTGTTATAGTGTGGTGTGTTGTTTCTTAGTGTGTTTGTATGCTTGTCTTTCTAGTGTGACGTTAGTAGACGACCAGCAGCTAGAGAACTTTCAGAACTTCCAGCCAGAAGACTTTGAGCAGCAGCAAGGGGAGCCAAGCAAGTGTCCTTGATGCATTTTTTGAACCTATATTTCATTTTCCTCTCTATTTTCTATGCATTCTTGTTAATACTAAATCCTATGTTTCATCATCATGTTCTATATTATTCCTTGTCGCCTGGGTTCTGGTGTAGCTTATTAGTGTGGGTACGTCATGCTTAATTTGCTATGTCAGGAATGGAAGTGTCTACTGATAATCTTGACTAATGGTTCACTTTAACATAATGATCATGAGGGATGGGTAATCCTTTTTAGCAACATGGAACCTAGGTGATCCAAGTAGGAGGATGACAACGTTGATACGGGTACGCACGTGTACTCGGAACAATACTGTGGGATTATGGTGGTACCTGCTTGGGATCATAAGAGTTAGTTTGTGGAGTAGCCACCCAGGAAAATAGCGCAAAGCATAGGTCTGATATAGGTAGGTTTGGTTGAGTATCAAGATTTCTTCCCAGTTTTACGGGCAGTCGAGGGATGAGGATGGGACGGTTTACTCTCGGGCTCAGGCGATGGACGGTTCACTCCTAGCCACGACGCCAGAGGGGGCTTCTGTAGGAACGGTTTAATTCCACAGTGTTAAACCTTAGCATGGATTGTTTGGAAGCTAGAAAGCTCTTTGAAAGACCTTGTGGTGATCTCTTGGCCTCACACCTACGGTAGTGTGATTTGGGCAACAAGGAGACTGGCAGAGTGTCACTGCATAGTCATGAAAACACCAACCTGTGGGTAAAATTGTGCAACCTCTGCAGAGTGTCAAACTGTTATGATAGTCATGCTCACAGTCATGAGTGGCCTGGATCATCACACAATTAGGGGGGGGGGGGGGGGGTTTATGGGTGAACTTGGTGGGTAGCAAGGTTTGGTTTGGGCGGTGTAACCCATAGTTTCGTATAGGCGGTGTAACCTGTAGTGTGATGCCTTATGGGCAGTTTAACCCATGGTTGGCTACAGGCGGTGTAACCTATAGTGTTGGATAGATGAGATACGTTGGGAGAACTTTCCGCTTAGTAAATAGGAGTGCTATTCAAATGGTCTTAGGTGTAGTGCTCATTTATGCAAATGAACCAGTGTGTTAGCCTTTCTTCTATTAAGCTTGCATGTCAAATTTTCCCCCACTTGCTGAGTACGACATGTGCTCACCCTTGCTATTTCCCTTTTTTGTTGTATTATAAATTGCTGCTCAGGAGATGGAGAGATGGACTACATTGATGGAGAGATGGACTACATCGATTGCCTGTGGTGTTATGGTGTTTTCCGCTGCTAGTTATCGAGAGTGTCGTCTTAGTCTTTCCTGACAATTACTTATGTAATAATGGTATGTTTTAATAATGACATTGGTTATACTATTGTTCACTTTACTGTCGATACATGTGAAACTTGTTCCGGGGCACACATACGCTAAGCACTTGGTTTTGCCTTAAAACTGGGTGTGACAGAAGTAGCATCAGAGCCACGTCGACTGTAGGACACTAGTTTAGATAGAGTGGTCGTATCTTAGGGATTATTTTACCTATATTACAATAAAACTATTTTTCAAAACTTTTGGTTTCCAGCTTTGCTTTATCATCCCTTGTTGTTACTTATCTTGTTGCTTTATTATGTTTTATGTTATAAAAGTTTTACTGACTATTTGTTTTCCCTTTCCCCTATTCAAAATTTTGTAGATGGCTCGCATGAAGATCATCGCACGTAAGCGTGTTGTTGTTCCTCCACCACAGATCCCTGAGGGTGCATTTTGGATGCTCCAGCCAGTTATTGAGGCTCACTCCACTAGACATCACGTCGGCTACTACCCGAGGACACTATGGTACTTGCTTCAGGGGCTGGGATACCACAACGCTCCATAGTATGTGGGGACCAGGACTCCTCTTCACAGTGGATGCTACGCTTGGAAGGTTGAGGTGATACTGTATGAGAGGGCTACAGATGATGGCATCCGCCAAGTTCACCATGTCCACTTTGGCACTGCATGGAGAGCTACGTTCGACGTTGGGATCAGTAATGCTTCTCGTCAGGCTCTCGCTGTGCTTCACCATGAGCGCAAGAAGACTCTACACACTTCTCAGTTTGCTCACTTTCCACAGAGGGCCAGCGGTAGTCTTGAGTTCTCTGTCCTGCCTGCCCTAGGCCGTGATGCTTCGGACCGTCTGAGGGAGCAGGTGGCTCTCACTACAGCTGTGAACAGTGAGCTGATGACTGCTTAGGATGAGCTCCACCGACACGACCGCCGCTACATTGAGCTAGAGGAAAGGATCCGGAAGTTGATGGAGATGCTGGCAGAGAACGATGATTTAGGGGAAGAGGACCCACAGGAGGTGCCTGCACAAGGGCTACGGTGCCACCCAACTCCCCTCCCCGCGCAGAGCTTCTTTAGCAGGCTGCACAGGAACCACCACCGCCAGCTTCACCATCGACTGGCGAGGAGTAGTCTTTGCTAGGAGAGTCTTTGGAGTCATGAGGTTAGGTTGTTAGTTATCAATTAGCATCGTCGAGTCATGTCAATGTAATAGTTTAGCGAGAGAGAGTTTTAGATTAGCATGTTCTCATGATTGGTATGTTAGTGTGATTGGTGTGATGAGTGTGATTTGGACTTTCTGTAATGAGTGTGCGTGTGTTGCAAGGCCTGTCTTGCAAGACACATCTTTTTTATCAATTAATCCTTTTAATAAAGATTTTTTAGTTCGGGGGATATCTCTTTTATTCCGCACCTTTACACTATTGCTCTTCTTTACCATATCTTCATATTCCTTTTTGGCTGACCGTATCAAAATCCACACCAGATGGCGAGAGGAAACCACAATGTCCACAACAACCATGAGGAACAGGAGCAGCCACCTCTGCAGCTCTCTATGGCACAATTCATGGCCATGCAGACACAGCTCCTCTAGACCATGCACTAGACCCTGGTGCAGCAATAGAACAACAATGTCACAAGAGCTGCTACCCCTCCTAGAGACAAGCTTTAAGACTTCCAGCGGACCAAGCCTCCAACTTTGTCTCACTCTATGGAACCCATGGATGCAGTTGACTTGCTAAAGACCATTGAGAAGAAGCTGCAAGTCGCACAATGCAACAATAGGGAGTGGGTGTTGTTTGCCACACACAAGCTTGTTGGACCTGCTGCTGATTGGTGGGATGCTTATGTTGCAGTTCATGAGAAGCCAGACAGTATTAACTGGCAGGAGTTCCAGAATAGCTTTAGGTCTCACCATGTGCCTCAAGGAGTGGTAAGACTGAAGAAGAAGGAATTCCAGGATCTCAAGCAAGGCTCCATGATAGTGAGTGAGTATGTTGCATGCATCACCCAGCTATCTAGGTATTCCCTAGGAGAAGTGGACACATATCAAAGAAGTGTGAGTGTTTTCTTGATGGGCTGAATAATGGCCTTGCCTATGCACTGGAGGCTCGTGAATATGCAAACTTTTAGGAGATGGTGGATAAAGCTATAGTCCTAGAGAACCGAAGGGCGAAGATGGATAGCAAGCGCAAGATGGAGCATCAGGGTCAACAAGGAGGCAGCAATACTAGGCCTCACATTGGATTGTCTTCTGGTGGACATGTATTCAGCTCTAGACAACACAGTGGACAGCAGAGGACTCAACCTACGGGTCAAGGATTCTTCACTCCTCAGCGTCAGGTTCAGCGCCCCAACTTCCAGACCCCTCATCCTGCTATGACAACCCCACCGAAGACCAACAATGGACAATGCCCTACAAATGGAGGAGCTTGCTATCGTTGTGGTGACCCGGGACATTTCACCAATAAATGTCCCCAGAGACGCCCAGACCAGACCCCAGCTCAAGGTGGGAACACTGCTCCTAATTGCAATGTGAACTCGACACCAACACAAGCAAGACAGAACCAAGCTCGCGCTCGTGTCAACCATGTGACTATTGCTGATGCTCAAGAATCTCCAGACATTGTCCTCGGTACATTCCTTGCAAATGATAATCATGCAGTTGTCTTGTTTGATTATGGAGCATCACATTCCTTCATATCTGCTGCTTTTGTTCAAAAACACAACCCACCCATATCTATACTAAAGAATAGGATGATTGTTAGCTCTCCGGGGGAGAGATGGATGCAAGTCATGTTTGTCCTAAGGTAAACCATAGTATAAGGGGGTAGACTTCTCCGCCAACCTCGTTGTCCTTGATTCAAAAGGGATTGATGTGATTCTTGGGATGGATTGGTTGAGCAAGCAAAAGGGAGTTATAGATTGTTCCAAAAAGGTAGTGAAGCTCACGTCTAGTGCTTGGAAGGAAATGGAGTATGTGGTTGATGCGTTGCTCACTAACAAGGGAGCAGTCAACCCAGTAAAGCTAAATCAACTGGATGTTGCTTCAACCCAAGATGTCCGAGTGGTATGTGAGTTTCCTGATGTTTTTTTGGAGGTGTTGCCAGGTATGCCACCCGATCGAGACATCGAGTTTGTTATTGAGTTAATTCCTAGTACTACACCTATATTTAAGCGACCCTATAGGATGGACACTACTCAACTAGCGGAACTTAAGGAGAAAAGACAAGAATTGCTAGATAAGTGATTCATCCGACCTAGTGCATCTCCATGGGGAGCTCTAGTTATCTTTGTCCCTAAGAAGGATGGTACCCAAAGGATGTGTGTAGATTATCGAGCCCTTAATGCCATCACCATCAAGAACAAGTACCCATTGCCTAGGATAGATGATTTGTTTGATCAATTGAGGGGAGCATCTATTTTTTCCAAGATTGATTTGTGTTCCGGTTATCATTAGTTGAAAATTCGGGAATCTGATATACCCAAGACCGCCTTCACCACTCGGTATGGACTTTATGAGTATACTATCATGTCCTTTGGAATGACTAATGCCCCTACCTACTTTATGTATCTGATGAACAAGGTATTCATGGAGTACTTGGACTAATGCCCCAGAATGTCACCGACATCCGGAGTTTCCTTGGTTTAGCAGGGTATTATAGGTGATTCGTAGAAGGGTTCTCCAACATAGCAAAGCCTATGACAGAATTGTTGGAAAAGGGAAAGGATTTTGAGTGGATGCCTAAGCGCGAGGCCAGTTTCCAAGAGCTGAAGAAGAGACTTACGACATCACCAATTCTAACCATGCCCAATATGGAGAAGCCTTTCTCCATTTATTCTGATGCTTCGAGACATGGCCTGGGATGTGTGCTCATGCAAGAAGGGCATGTGGTTGCATACGTTTTGAGGCAGTTGAGGAAGCACAAGGAGAAGTACCCAACCCATGATTTGGAATTAGCAGCAGTGGTTCATGCTCTCAAGATATGGAGGCACTATCTCATTGGCAAGCAATGTGAGATCTATTCAGACCACAAGAGTCTAAAGTACATATTCACTCAAATAGACCTCAATATTAGGCAACGCTAATGGTTGGAACTCATCAAGGATTACAACTTGAATATCAACTATCATCCATGGAAGGCCAATGTTGTCGCAGATGCTTTGAGTAGTAGGTCATATCTGAATATGCTCGCATCAAGGGACATACAACCAGGATTGTGCGAGGAGTTTGAGAAGCTTAACTTGGGATGGGTCGCTAATACTGAGGTAGTGACTATGGAAGTTGACTCAACCTTGGAGCATGACATCCGGAAGAGACAACTTGAAGATTCTAAGATACAAGAGATCAAGCTCCACATTGCAGAGGACAAGGCTCCAGGGAACCGTATGGTTCAAAGAATGGCTTTGTGTGCCGGATGTGAAGGAGATTGTTGGTGGCTCTTAAAACCCAATATCAGCCATCAACCGGTCGGGAATTACAAGGTAAAGACTATGGTCTAAATCAAAACTTGCTTAAACTAATGAAGTTCCACGAGTTTTGGTGGAATATATGTTTGTAGGTTCAAAAGGGCCAAAATTATGTAAAAACATGAAGAAACTTCCCGTCGGCCGATCCTGCCGTAAAATAGCCGGCCAACAGGGTCGTATGAGGCCAAAATCATCACCAGGCTAGATGATCAAGGTGATCACTTGGACAAAGGCCAATAGCCTAATCGACCGGTCAGATGACCACCCGACCAATCAGACGGGTTCATCTCCCGACCGATCATTCGACCCAGCCGACCCTACAAAACACTCCAAGATAAGGCCGTTTTCCATCCCTGGACTAAGGAGGGTAAAAAGTGGAGAAGTAAAGGAGGCATCCACGTGGCACAACATGGACAAGTGAAAATATGACCTGGAGGGGGTCAACACCCAAAAGGGGCCGCCGCCCAGCCTGCCAGTCCGCCCGGCCTACCCCGCCGCCCGGCCTGGGATTTTCCTCCCGGGGTGTCCGGCCCACTCAGCCCATTATGCCAACCGACGCCAAGTGTATAAGGCAAATGGGAACCGACCCAACAACCGTCATCCAGACTGAGTCTGAGCCGTCCGAGGGAAGGCTGTCAGAAACCGACCAAATCTATGGGCCACCCGGCGCTCCCTGCCACCCGGCCTGCCATGTCGCCCGGCATGTGCGGCCGCCCGTCCAATGCCGCCGCCCGGTGGCGGAATTTTTGCCCACTGACTCTCCTCCACCTTGAAGTACCCGTCAAGCCTTTGCCACCTATAAATAGAGGGGGAATTTGGCAGAAATGAAGAGAAGCATGTGAAGCACATTGAAGTCTATTTCCCAATACTTTTCTTACTAGTAGAGTAGGTGAGTTAGCCGGGAGTTAGAGTCTAGTCGGGAGCTTAGCTCGGGATTCTGGAAATCGTCTCGGAGTCTTGGTATGAGGTCTCTTGTATCTTTTCTCCTTTTGTGAGACTTATATTTTGTTAAATACAATTATCTTTTCCTTATTTATCTTGTCAAGTATTTATCTTTACTTAGTCAATTTCCTCAAGTTACAATTACAGGGAAAGAACTTTGAAGCATAGTTTACCGGATTCCCGGCTAGGATTTAATTAAGTTTAGTTCTCAAATAGAACTTAGACTTGGTTATTCCCCAGCTATTCTTCCGCTAGGCCAATGGAAGAATATATAGTGAAGAAGTAGGCGCGGTGGCTACGTTAACACTAGCTAGATTTGCATTCGTCCCCACGGGCTGTGTGGTAGGCGGCAGGTGGTGACAGCCCTGTCCATCCCATTAGTAATCCACCACGTTCGGGAAGTCTCAAGTAGTGATGTAGATATGGCCCCATCTTCCAAGAGGTAAGGGGATAAATTTGAATTTGGGGAACTCGGCGTGGACAGCCCGACTTGAATCAGACACGATCCAACCCCGTAACCGTTACACCCAGCACAACTTGATTGTTCCTGCAAGCGAAATTGAGAACAGAAGCAAGATATGGATGAAGCAAATCACAAGAAAAGGTTCAAGCTCTGAACACAAAAGGACTAATTGCCATAGTGGTGTAGAACAAGAACAGGGGCCCTGGATTACTATAAAAGGACTTGTCGCCACAGTTATAATAATTCGATCAAGTTTCTCTCAAGAAAACTGAACTAAACAAAACCCAAAACTAAAAGACGGCAGCTACTGAGTTTATGTAGGAACCAGGGGCGTCCTAGGGTTGGGGACGATCAGTGGGGGGCCCACAATGTGGGCTTAAGGCCCGACACAATACATGGCCAAGTTGGCTCAAAATAGGTAGTGCAGCACCTTGTCATGCTCACACAGCATGACTCACGACTCTTATGGAGCTAGGACCAGAAACAAAACAACGGTGTCGTCATCCCCTTTCCAATGCATCAAAGAACGCCTTGTTTGGACGTCAGATGTGGGAGATATCAGCAAAACCGTGAAGGGGTGTCGGCTGAATCCGAGACGAATGCGGCGACCGAGTTGGTGACGTCTTGTAACTTGGGGAAGGCCATAATATGCGCGTATCCAGCATGGTGATGTCCTCATCATCCTCCCCTTCTTGAATTGGAGTCGCCCTCGACTCCATCTCATCATCAATCTCCTGCAAAAGGTTAGTACTAGCAGAATACAAAGTACAAGATACATGATCATTGATAGAAGATATATCACGATAAAGCATAGTATAGCAAGGTGCATCATGATTATCACAAAGTTCAGCAACAATAGATGTCATAGCAAGAAAAACACCACCCATTAACTGAATAGGATTATGTTTAACATCAGAAAGTTGTTTGTTATCTTGTTTATTCTCAGTATTTTCAGCAAGCAGTTTAAAATGATTTCTAATATCAGCAGGCAATAACGGACGCAAAGTAATTCCTGTCCTTATGCATGAAAGTATATGTATTAGTTCTACCATGGTGGAAAGCATCCGTATCATATTCCCATGGATGTCCTAATAAAAGCAAACATGCTTGCATAGGTACAACATGAAAATCAGCATAGTCATGATAAGAACCGACAGAAAAGTGTATGCGTGCCGACCGAATCACCTGTGCCATACCACTATTGTTGAACCATTTGATGTGGTAGGGCTGATGTAGTGCATGCGTGGTCAAGCCAAGTTTGCTTACCAAATCAGAACTTACCAAGTTGTTACAACTCCCAGTATCAATGATGGTGAGAACACGACAACCCACGACAATGACGTACATGTAGAATAAATTGTTGCGTTGTTGTTCATCCTCTTGTCCCGCCTGAATGGTCAACACACGCTGTACAATGAGGCTAGGAAAACCCGCGGTGGCAGCAATGGAATCAATGGCGGAAGTCTCCTGCTCCTCCTTCGTCGAATCTGCAACAAGGTTAGGCAGACGAGCAAATTCATCTTCAACATCACTACAACTTTCATACCCATCAGCAGTAGCGATGAAAGCACGACGACTAGGGCAATGCTTCGTGACATGTCCCATGCCCTTGCAGCGGTGGCAAATAATGGTGGTGGAGGAGCCACTCCTAGCACCGGAAGTAGCAACCTTCTTCTGGTGTTGGTGCTACACACTAGATGATTGCGATTCAGAAGCAGGCGCAAGTGGAAGAGTTGTTGCTGGTGGCTTAGCAACATGACTATTAAAGATTGTAATTTCAAACGTAAATCACGTTGGTAATAAGGAGGAACAAAACGAGATTTCATGCATTGTTTCAAAACAGGCCAAGTGTTGGGTATAGCAGCATTATTATTGCAAAGATGATTCCACCAAAATAGAGCCAAACTCGTAAACTCACTAGTAGCAAGTCTAACTCTATGCTCAGCAGGAACTAAATGAGAATTAAATTTCTGTTCAACAACAAGTTCCCAATCTAAGTATGCTTCAGGATCAGCACTACCAGCAACAGGAGGAATGTTAAATTTTGGCTTAATAAAAGTATCAGTATTACAAAATTGTTATTACCTCCCATACCGTGTCGATTACGGTGAAGACGGTTTGCATCACGGTCAAAATCATCATCATTAGCAGCTCGTTGAGGTGGAGGTCGCCGTTCAACATCCTCAATTCAGTTGGCAACAGTGTTGATGTGGCCCATCAACTCAGCAAACTTCGTTTCCATGAATATACGCTGGTCCGCAAGAAGCTTCGTAAGCTCAACCTTGGACACGCAATCATTGAAGTCTATAGGGGACTCCAACTCTCTAGGTGTCCCTTTCCCTTTCTCTGACATGGTTAGAAGTAAAAGACAAGCCTAAACAAAAGGATTAGCCCTATCAACTAGCAGGTAGCAGAGGGTGTAGAAAGTGGAAAACAATATCAGAAGCAATGTATCACAATCTTGCAAGTGTTCTTACCAAGGCCAACAAGTCGGCACAATCTATAGTTGAACTTGGGTGTAACAATTGTAAGGAAGAAACCCGTGCTGCAATATATATAGCTTGGAAGGCTAATATGTATGTCAGTGGAACACAATTCAATAACAGATAGTAGCAGTGAATAAATGTCTAAAGCAGTGTCCTAATTGCTGGCAAAAGAATCATGTTCAAAAACAGTTGTGACAACAAGAACAATGGCAAAGGCAGCAATAATCAAAACAGACTTCACAGACTTAGAATTTTCAGGGCGGGGCGGGGGGGGGGGGGGGGGGGGTGCAAATCAAAATCTTGTTTTTTGTATGATTTTTCCACTATTTTTCTGCGATAGAGGAAGACAAAGGATGGAACCACAAGAAGTTTCAACTCAAACAGAGGGGAAACAAAGCGTAGGCAAAATCACAAAGTTTCACCGAAAGCGCTATTTCTCACTTCATAATTATTTTTTCTATTTTTTCTGATTCTTTTTGAATTTTTTGACGAGAGCACACAGGGCGGAGCCGAGTGTGGGTCATCTCAACTTTGGGTCAAGAATCTACTGTAAAAATTTCAGCTCAATCGAACCAACGAGTGAAAAATTGTGTCTGTTTTACCGAAGGTAGGTCAAGATAGGGTTTGAGGGGTGAGGGGGGGGGGGGGGGGGGACAGAAACAGAGTCGGGTAGGGTTTTCTCGTTGGCAACGGATTGTGGGTGTGGTGGGTGGGTGACATGATGGTGAATCCAATGAAAAACACGATGGTGATGGTGGTTAAAACAGATGGGAAAAACTGGTGGTGTGCAACGGAGATCAAAACACAAAACAAATCAAAACACAAATTCAAGCCAGCAACTGAACTCGACTAGAACACAAACTCAACACCACAGACTCTGAAATTAAATTATGCAAAGGCTAAACAATGTTTGGGATGGTGGGGTTAATATTTTTTGTTGGCTTTTTTGTGGACAATAGGTGATGAACACAAACAAATCTAAAGGGGAGAACATGATAATACCTCGCGGGGAACCTAGGAATCTGACACCACTTGATGTAGATATCGCCCAATCTTCCGAGAGGTAAGGAGATAAACTCAAATTTGGGGAACTCAGCGTCGATGACCCGGCTTAAATCAGACAAGATCCAACCCCGTAACCATTACACCCTGCACAACTTGACTGTTCCTGCAAGTGAAATCGAGAACACAAGCAAGAATGGATAATCACGCAATCTAAAATTGCAAATATGGATGAAGCAAATCACAAGAAAAGGTTCAAGCTCTGAACACAAATGGACTAATCGCCACAGTGGTGTAGAACAAGAACAGGGGCTCTGGATTACTGTAAAAGGACTTGTCGCCACAGTTACAATAATTCGATCAAGTTTCTCTCAAGAAAACTGAACTAAACAAAACCTGAAACTAAAAGACAGCAACTACTGAGTTTATGTAGGAACCAGGGGTGTCCTAGGGTTGGGGGTGACCAGGGGGCACCCACAATATTGGCTTAAGGCAGGTCACGATACATGACCAAGTTGGCCCAAAATAGGTGGCGCAGCACCTTGTCATGGTCACACAGCATGACTCACAACCCTTATGGAGCTAGGACCAGAAACAAAATGACGGCATCATTGTCCCCTTTCCAACACATCCAAGGACGCCTCGTTTGGACGTCGGATGTGGGAGATATCATCAAAACCGTGAAGGGGTGTCGGCTGAATCCGAGACGAACGCGGCGACCGAGTTGGTGATGACTTGTAACTTGGGGAAGGCCATGATATGCGTGTATCCAGCATGGTGATGTCCTCATCAAGCAGGGTTATCTAGCGGTAACGTGCCCACTAGTGCACGAGGTTAGTTACCGACCCTATTAGTGGATTGTTGTCGTGCCCCGAAGTAAGCTTATTGGTGAAAGACTCGAGGCTGTACCATGGATTTGGTGTAAGCTCTCAACCCGAGTAACTAGGAATTTTGACGCTTGACTAGATTTAGGAATGTTTATCTCGGGAACTTTAGACTTAGACACATTGTCCTCCTGGCTACCTTAATCGGTCTCTTTTATCTATCTTAGTGTGCATTTCAGCTGTATCACTGCTCCCCTATTTATCATTGAATATCTTTATCCCCCCCCATCTTTTGTCAGTTGGTATAACTCTTATAGTCATATCTTTGTTAAACCAAGATACTCTTATGCCCAGCTTCCCTGAGGAAAATTACGATACCTTGGAATACTCCCCGGTGAAATGCTACAACAGATGGTCCGTGCGCTTGCGGATTGATTCACTCTTCTCTTAAAGCATAACAAACATCAATCAACACTTCGAGCATTGTTACCAGATAATATTTTGGTGCGATGTTAATAAGTGCCAACAAGCATTTCTAGCGTCGTTGCCAGGGAAGCAATAGGCTAAGATATCGGAATTTTAACATTGATATTTCTACTAAGGAGTTACCTCTTTCCTTAGCGGGCTTACACTTGTTCTGTTTATTTGTGGTGTAAACATGACTCTTTATGACTGGTTTCAACATACCAGACAACTACCACAATGATCCAGAGGCTTTGTTGATGAGAGTGCATCAACGACTTACCCCTCCTCGACCTAGACTTGCTCTTGAAGCACCTCCGATCCCACCAGCTCAACAGCAAGATCCTTCCACGTCCGCTCAACCGATCATGGCTGAGAAAACAATCCGTGACTACTCTGCCTCATCTGCAGACAACATCCACACTGGTCCAAACCCAAACATGGGGAACGGAGGTTATGAGCTGAAACTGGCCCTAATCAACATGGTTTTAGCTAGTCCTTTCTCTGGCAAGGCATCGGAAGATGCAAATGCCCACCTCTAATAGTTTTTGGCGGTGTGCAGCACCTTCACCATGAGGGATCTGACTCCTGAAGCTATCCTCCTTCGCCTTTTTCCATTTTCACTGATAGGGAAGGCCAAGCAGTGGTTCTATAGCAACCAAGATGATCTCACCACATGGGACAAGTGCTCCAACGCCTTCCTTGCCAAGTTCTTCTCGCTGGGCAAAACTAACGCCCTGTGAAATAAGATTTCAAGTTTCCAACAGTGAAAGCATCCCTGAGGCATGGGACCATTTCCAAGAGTATACTCTGGCATGCCCACATCATGGAATGCAAGATTGGTTGCTAATATAGAGCTTTTACCATGGGCTTAATCGCCCCGCTCGTGAGCACCTAGATGCACCCACTGGAGGTTCCTTCTTCTCTCTGAAGGTCAAGGAAGCTCACACTCTCATAGAAAAGATGGTTGCCAACTATAGTGGCTATGATGAGAGGCAGAGCCAGCCGCAACCCAAGATGAGGGGTGTCCACAACATTGATGGTATTGACATGCTAGCCATCAAGATGGATCAATTATAGAAGAAGATGGATGGACCTCAGACTGTCCTATCCCTTGACTCTCACATGACCTGTGAGGTCTGCGGGAACCTTGGACACATCAACATACTCTGCGACCCAAGTGACAAGCTGCGAATGAGGATCTCAACTGGCTCGCATAGCGAGTCTGCGGTCTGAGTAACATGTCACGAATGAGGCACATCAACTAGCTCACACAGCAATGAGGCTGTAACCCGAGTGACAAGCATCGAACGAGCACGTCAACTGGCTCGCACAGCAACAAGGCTATGACCCAAGTAACTATTTGTGACCCAAGCAGTTCAACTGGCTCGTAGAGGAAGCAGGTGATGCCCCATGTGGGAAGTCGTGAACAGGAATGTCAACTGGCTCGTACTACAATGAGGATGCAGCCTAAGTGAGAAGCCATGAACAGGCTCGTCAATGGTCTTGCATAGCAATGAGGCTGCGACCAGAGTGACAAGCAACAAATGAGTACATCAACTGTATCGCATGGCAAAGTTGCGGCTCGAGTGACAAGCCACAAACAAGGCACGACAACTTGCTTGTAGAGCAGTGATGTTGGTGTTGACGCGAAAATCACTTGCGTGATCTAGGAGATCTGCTTAGCTCTAGTACAGGCTTAATACGGAAACCATGTCGTGCCAGTGGATTTTCCCTACAAATCAACAAAGAAAATGAACGGTCAAATTCCATGGGCCACCGGCCTAAGATAGGTCGATGAAGAAAGCAGATGATCACTATTAGTGAAAACCAGCCGATGGCTATACATAGCAAATAATAACATCAAAAGAAACTAATCGGCATCTCAATAAGAGAATATAAAATAAGGTGTGAATAATGCCGACAGGAATCAAGTCGAAAGAACAGAGTCGATGGATTTACGATAAATGCGCTAAAACTCGTTCGGTCGATGAAAGCAAGTCGATGGGCCAGAGTCAATAGAAGTACAACAATCATGCATGGAACTCTGTCCGTTGATAGGTGCTAAAATGATAGATCTGATGGTATTGCAAATATGCCAAAAATTCACAGATCTAGTCCTATTAAACTAAAGAGGGTAAACAACTTCTAATATACAACAATAAATAGGCAAAACACTGAGAAGCCGATCGAACCGTGATAACCTGCCGACTAAACTTCCCGACAAAATTCTATCGACTCTGTCTATAAACAAATCAAATCTAACCCTATTAACCTAGTAAGAGGTCAAAGTCGATGCAGCCTTGCTGATTCGAATAGATCGAACTTAATCGGGACAATGTTCAAACATGGCGAACAGAGCTAGTTTTAATCTAATTAAAGATAGGATTGATCGAGTGATTTGACTAAAAGATCTAAAACCCGGCCTATAAAACCCAGAGAAATAACAGAAGATCAGACCGAACTGAGACAGTAATGCAATCTAAGTCGAGAATACGAGCCAAATAAAGATCTAATTACCAAAAAACTATCAATTTCAACATTAACAACTACAATATCAACTTAATGAGAAACTACTAGCTGAGGTCAATGAAATTATCGGGGGTGACTAATCCAATTCTCTAGCCGAGATCGGAGCCAATGCAGCCCGTGCGAGACGCGAATGTCGTCGAGAAAACGATTGGCGATGTGCCAAATTGTATTGAACAAAATTGTTAATCTTTCCTATACAGATCCTATTTTATGCCCCATGCAAGGGGATTCTGACCCGCCTCGGTTAGGACTCTAACAAACTGACCCTCTAAATCCAAACTAGAAAATAGAAAGAGAAAAAATAACCCATTCGGGCACACTTTATTCCTTTCAGTATTTAGACTTCTCTTGGCTCAGTCTATTCTGAACCCTTGTCGCTGATCCCTGGTACCGGCCCCAAATTTTGGTGCCATCACATGCCCCCTGAGTTCGGGGTACAAAATTTTCATGCGCCGGATTTTATCTCCTTGTTTACCGCGCATCTTTACCACTCTGCTCCTTCATGACCTAGTAAATGCAGCTAGTCGGGTGCCATCCACTCGTCAGGTCACGCATTTAGTAGACCACCCAACCACTCATGGCCTTTAAATGCGGCCTGTCATTCCTGCATCATCTCGACTGCTGGCTTTCCTTTTTGACCATTCTCGTGCTTATCCCTTCCCCGTAGGTTCCTACGCAAGCCTTGTTGCTTCCTATTCCTTTAATGAAGCGGCATTTGGGTTCCTCAAAGGCTAATCCAGGCCATATAAATATCTCCTTCTGCCAGCCCCCTTTTCCTCATCTTGCTTACCATCTTCAACCATGGGACTCTTATTGAGAGCTTTGATAGAACAGTACCATCTATCTCCAAACCTATTGAATATTTTGTGGCAAATACTTTTTGCTTCTCTTGCCCCTAGAGTCATTGTTTCAATCCAAAGTCTACAGCTCCTCCTACCCAGAAGCCAATCCTCTGGCTCTTCTGCTCCTGGATAACAGCACTGGTGTCGAGAATGGCATCGACGGAGCAGCCCTCTCTCCCTCTTGTCCGGTGGGTAATGTCTGATGACACTGCCATCCCTGAAGGGGAAGCGGAGGAAGCTGCTAGTGTATTTTTTCTTCTTCTATGTACCACCCTCCATGCACTTGGGATACTAATAATTACATCTTCATCCCCTAGCTGTCATAGAAGAATAGGTTTCACCGAAATTGGGCATCCAACTCGTTTTTCATCTTTAACATCGACCATCTGCAATTAATGGAAACCTCCTCTAATCTATAAAATTATTAATCTTTGACTTGCATGCTACACTTTGTCCTTTACATGTTTTCTGCTAAGGGCCATATCTATGACATCGACCGTCTGAAGTCGATGTGTGCACATCGGCTATAAAACACTCACTTCCTTCATCAATCTTTTATTTTTTTTTGCTAAGGATGATATTTCCATATCGGCTGTGATAAAGCACTCGAGATCATGAACCAACCCAAATGCTTGGATGATATCTCTTTAAATATTTACCATTAATTGCTCTTCCAAACTCTTCTTTATCTAATCCTTGTAAGAAATATGCATTGCCAGCGTGCATCGACTTACTTTAAATGGTCCTTCCCAAGTTGGAGACCATTTTCCAAATCGACTATCTCTAGAGCCGATGGGCATAATTAACTTTTAGACAAGATCACCTTCTATAAAACTCTTGGGCACTACCTTTTTGTTGTTAAATCTAGCCACGCGAGCTTTATCCTCTTGAATTTTCTCCAGGGCCCTTATTTGATGCTGCACGACATCTTCTAATTCATCAAACATAACCTGCCTACACTTATCGGCTGATAATTGATGTTGTGTCATACCCGGTTTAAGGCCAAAATGGAATGCTTCTATATACGTGCCCAGGATCAAGTTTCATGTATACAGGACAAAAATGAAGTAACAGTAAATAACCAATATCATTATTATTATATCATACCACTATTACATAGTCTGGATTACATCAAGAAGATAAAAAAAACATGCGGAAGACTCCATAACGCTACAGGCAGTCCACCGGGGTCGTACGCATAGTCGTAGTAGTCCTCATCCACGTAGTCCATCTCGCCAGCATCGTCTGAGCAGCAGTAATATAGCAACAACATAGATAAATCTAAAAAGGGAAATCTAAAACATGTGAGTACATAAAATACTCAACAAGTGGGGGAAAGTAATCACATGCATGCTAAAAACAAGAGTATTTTTTCATGGGTTTACTGCACTACGTATGTTATGGCTCAATAATACAAGCATCCTATTTACTAGGTGAAAAATATCCTAACAGGTTAACCACCTGTCCAACACTATCGGTTGCCCACCGATAGCAAAACTATGAGTTACCCACCCATACCAGAACACTACAGGTTACCCACCTACAGCTACCACCCAAATCTGATTACCCGCCAGATCCACCCCAAGTATCCATCTAATCGTGTGAGGATCCAAGCCGCTCTTGACTATGAGCATGGCTGTTATAACAATTTTACACTCTGCATAGGTTGCACAACATTACCCACAGGTTGGTGATTCCTTCACTATTCAGTGACTAAAGTTTCCTCTAGCACCGCTAGATCCACCCAAATCTGTTGCCAACACACTACCGTAGGTGTGAGGCCAAGAGAACACCACATGGTCTTTCAAAGAGCTCCCCAGCTTGCAAAATGTCCACGCTAAGGTTTCACCATCGTGGAATTAACCATCCCTACAGAAGCCCCCTCTAGCGCCACGGCTAGAAGTAACCCTTTATCACGTGAGGCCGAAAGTAACCCTCTCATCCTTCTTCTTCGAATGCCCACGAATTTAGTTTTTATGACCACAAGAAGGTACTACCGCAAACCAAACAGTACATTACCCGTACCTGTGCATACCCGCACCATCCTCAACATCCTCCTGCTTGGGCCATCTAAATTACCCAAATGGTAATTAGGTTCAAGTGAATATTAGTCAAGTTTATTATTATTCATTTTTATACCCCAAAATATTGCACTAGCATGACGTACCCAAACTCAACTACCAAGCCAAACCAGACGACAAGGATAGGATTAATCAATAACTAGTCAACCCTAACATGGGATTCAAATTTAGAAAAGCATGCATGAAAAGTAAACTAATATTCTTAATAGGTGCAATATAGTCATGTACAGTTGCCTTGTTCTCCCGCTGGCTGCTGCTCAGAATCAAGATCCCTTTCTAATGTCTCCTCCATATACAGTGGTGAGGAGCATGATACCTCCATTGTCTGTGACCATCCCCATGTGCACATTGTCGAGGTCGATGTAGTAGTGGTGAGGATCATAGAGACCGGTGACGTGCTCAAGCACGTATCCCACTTGTGAATGGAGCACGAGTATCATCTCCGTTGCTTTCTCGATTGAGAGCTCATGCCTTCTATCGACTACCTCCTCTAGCAAGAAACCCCTCTCAATAGTTGTGATTTCCAAGAGAAGCATATCAATCACTTCATATGATAGGATCCTCCATAGTCCTCAAAAGGAGTTTATCGTACACACAAGATCATAAATGCCCAAGAGAGTCTCACAAAGGTCAACATGTGGTGGAGGAGGTGGGGGCGCTAGAGCCATAGTGGTGAGGTCGATCATCTTAAATGATCGTGTGAGCATTGTGATCGACGCTCCTCTCACACCAATGTGTGGTCCACCCGAAGTGCTTGGAGTAGATTTTGGGATGGCACTTGAGGTAGAGCTTGACGAAGCGCTTGATGATGAGCCTAGTGTAGGTCATGATCTGAAGGAGTAATAGAAGTTGTTGCAAGGCAATCTTGTGGAGGGATCAAAGAAGTTTGAGCTTGAAGCTACTTCTTTCCCTTTGCTTGAAGATGCATCATTGTTTGCCTTGAATGACTTCTTCCCCATCAAGCTTGTGGTGATCTCCTCATCCTTGAAGAGTAGCTCGATCACATCATTGACAGAAAGATTCTTGTCCATGATGAGAACCAGGGTGATGTAGAGGAGCTTGCTGCTAGGGAGCAAGGTCAAGATTTTCTTGACAATCAATATCTTTGGGAGCTAAAGAGGTCTTTCATTTTCTGCAATTCCATCCATGATACCTCACAAATGAATAAGGGATTCAAGTAAGTCCTCATTCTCATTAGCATGAAAATCAAAGAATTCCCTAACAAGCGAATCACTAGCATGGTCAACAAGGGGCTCACAAGCATCATCAGTACTGGTCATGATAGAAGAGCAAGCAAGATCAAGAGACACATCGTCATCAATCTCCACATTAGCCACACTAGTAGAGTAGCCAATCAAGTCATTGCTAGAAGGATCTAGGCACTCACTAGAACTAGGCACATCAACACAATCATCATCATACGCATGATCATCGGTAAAGGTATTGGCAAAGTCCACAAGAGTATTCATCAACTCGTCCGGAATCATAACATTTGGGTAGCTTTTCAAGCGATCCTTCCATAAGCCATGACCCGACCCCGAATGGGATGACATCCCAACTCAATATGGTCAGTAATCAAGGCAGTTAAGCCCTATGATGAGCACTTGGCTCTAATACCACTTGTAAGGACCGACTGACCAAGGGGGGGAGGGCGAATCAGGAACTCGCTATATGTACCAAATTCGCCAATTCCTCAAAACCAACCACTCAAAACAACTCCTACACAATTCTAGTGGTGATCACACTAACAAGATAATGAATCTATGAACGGAACAACAACCTAAGCATACTAGTGGATACGACAAAGTAATACAACAACAATGCAAGCTAGTAATCAAAGATACGCAGATGCACACAACTAGCTAGCAAAGAGTCCTACACATGCAAGCTACTAAAACAAGAACAAGGTAAGCACACAGACATGGGTACCACAATACATACTGGGGTGATCGATCAAGCCAAAACAACTCCTATACATGCTAGTGATCAAGTGGGAAAGCTAAGCAATAGTAGCAAGAAAAGAAGCCTATTTATGCAAGTCTACAACATAGTCAACTAGAGCAAAGCAAACACACAAGCATGAATAGTATGATATGTAAATGTGGAAAGTAAAGCATCATAGTGAGGAGTAGAGTAAGAGATGGCTCATCATTTTTCCCTGAGGTCTCAAAAGGATGGCGCCTTCCCCTACTCCTCGTTGGACCACTCCCGCCGGAGTACCGGTCCCTCCTACCACCAAGTGGAGTTCTCGCACACGAGCCTGCAATCACTCTCGGAGTGAATACACAGTTGCATCATTGCTAATACCAAGGCACAAGCTTGCCTCCCTCTAGAACTTTCCAGACTCCCTGAGCCAACACGGGCGCTCACTATTGATGCCCCTTTCACAGGCAGGCTCAATCCGGGTACAAACGTGTGATGGCCTTCACAACCGATCACGATAGGCTTAATCACCGACACTTAACTAGTCTAGATCTCACCATAGACCAAAAGTAACAATCTAGATCACACCCTAAGGACACCCTAGCCTTTGATGTGGATAGATGCTTAAGTTACACTCACTAGCATTCTGAAGATATCCAATATCCTCTCCTAGTGTTTTTCTCTTTTCCTCTTGGCTCTCACCAAATGCTCCAAGGTATTCTACTGGCCAAGAGAGGTCTCCAATACCCCATCAACAAAGTTATATAGGCTTCCAACCTCCAAGGAGCCATTGCTGCATGAAATCACCTTTCTGGACCCCAATGACCGGACTGTTCGGTCACTGCTAGACCGGACCGTATGATCTCTTTGGAATGGTTCCCATAACCATTGGCTGCTCTGTCCAGGCAACTTCCCTATACCGACTGGACCGTCTGGTCAGTAGACTAGACCATTTGGTCTGTCCGAATCTTGTGCATTCCAGAGAGCTCCTGAAGTTGCTTCCTCTCTATCCTATGCAAGTACACAAAGACCAGACCATTCGGTCTGTAGATTGAATCATCCAGTCTCTATAAACTCCAGCATAGAAATATTCCTTGCAAAGTACTCTCTAATCTCCTAGTGACCATACAGTCTAGTCTTCACTAACCCCTCTGTCCGGTCACTCTATCTAGAAGCTAAAACTTCTCGTCCTCGCTTGATTTTGTTTCCCGGCTTCTCCGAACAGCTCCTTGCCTTCTCCACTATGATCTAGTGCCTACGATTTCACTGAGTATCCACACACATCACCAACCAGCATGACCTAAGAGACATGACCTAGACCCCCTTGATAGTCCAGTTTTTCCTATGGACTCAAAGCCCTAACAAAAAGACAAGTGTTCCAAACACTTGCTCCATAGCTTGTCCTTAGACTTGATCCATCTCTATCAACCCTTTGACTCCATCAAGTTCATCAAGCCTCCATGCTTGTGTTCATGGTCATCCGTCACCAAGGTAACCATCTATAATCATCATAGAGTAGAAAAGGTTTCCTACACGCACAATGCTCGTGTAGGCATTAGTCACATTTCATGTTTTTCATTCATCACCCAAACATTCATACCTTGGGATGACCTCAATGGTCATGATCCTTACAATCTCCCCCTTTTTGGTGATGGATGACAACCACTACTTATGATGATCCAAAATGAACGCGCAACATGGAACTAAAGGGAAAGATAGGTTTTAGAGGATTACCTAGGTCCTTACCTTGAAAGTAGTCTCCCCCTCGGAGTGTGCTAGGTGTTGAGGGAGAACTACCCATATACATAGCACACTTGATGTTGATTTTGAATTGACTTTTGCGCTTGTCTTGGTTGTTGGGTGTTTTAACAATAGCATAATAAATCCGCAAGCATACGGATACCAAAGTAGCTTTCACCCAAAAGTATTCTAAGGTATCGAATCCACATGGAACGTGTGTGCCTATCTTCTGTTCTAGTTCGTCCAAGGACACCAAGATAAATATGGCATTGGATAGAGAGGATTCCTAATGGTTATAAGGTCCTAATTAAGGTAAGAGTACTACTAGGTTGCTTGCGTTGGGCATCTGGTTTTCCCCTGCATCCATAGTGCAATTCCGGCCAAGAGCCTACGATGAAGCCGAACGTGGAGGATTTCAAAAGACAGATAAGGTTGTCACCACCTATTGCCTACCTCTAGAAATCTATGGACTACGCGATAAACAAAGGTAACCTATGGCCTAGACACCACGTCTATGCTTTCGACTACTCCGTTAATCTCCATGTGGGATGATATAAGACTAAGGTCTCTAACTAAGTAGAGCGTTGAGTGAGCAAAGCAACTAAGTATAAAACTTACTTAAAAAGGAATCTTATATACCAAGAGAGGAATCACAAAGACTTACTAAATATAGCAAGCATCTATTGAGGTACAAGCGTGGAGAAGAGATGGACAGGCGCACTCCTCCTCTATATTCCCCCCTCACTCTCTCGCTATTTTTCTAAGCACTTTGGCTGTGCTAGAGTCTTATGGAAGTGAAGCTCTGAACTATTATTGAAGTGTGTTGAGAGTGGAGCCACTCCCCTCCATCTATAGGGCCCAAAGGCGGTAACTTCCTTCTAATGCGCACAACCGACCTTAGGGAGGCACGAAGAGACAACACGTGGTGACCATGCACCAGGGGGGGGGAGGGCTACCACCTTCGGCCAAACACCAGGGGGGTTTTCCCCTGCAACATGGATTGTGGGCCCAAGTGGCCCCTTGTTCTAGGTCCCTACCAGGTGGTCCCTCATCCCTTCTGACACCGTAAGGTTGTGGGTTATGTCGGTTTCCCTCTAAAAGTGGGCTAGTGGATCTATGTGCTTGGCTCTGATTGGCTGGAAGTGTGTTTTCTCCCTTGATGATGTGGATTTTCTGTTAATTTCATGGAATAATCACTTCCAGCATATATTTACCAACACTTGTGAAATTTGTTAGTAATAAACTCCTACCACTATGTTGGTTATTCATTTACTTACTTTCATGCAGGTATTTGATGGTCTAAATTAGGTATTTAGTGGCCATCAACAAACTCCCCCAGACTTAGTCTTCTATACTGTTCCACTCTTCAACCATCCAAGGTGACATGATAGACACTACAAAGTCCGTTGATACATGTATGACTTGGAATAATTTGCATACTAGCATCAAACCATTTGGAAATTATAATCCACCATAGTCCTTTTCCTTTACTCCTTATACTAAGTAAGTGGAAGAGTAGCATATGGAAGGAGATGGATGATGGATGTGGATATATACTCCTTTATGTGTAGACTCTCTTTCCTTGAAATGATATTGGGCATGGATATTTCTTTTCTCTCTTTTTTTCATGCTCAAGGATTCAGAGCATTTTTTTATATATCCATGCCTTCTATGGGAAAAATTGAGCGACAGTCATCACAAGATAATCATGGAGTAATTATTTTGGTGGATGAATGGATGATGATGGTTATGCTAACTTCCAATGTAGAAGATTAACATATCAAGGGAATGTGCACATGAACTTGATCAACAATACATTACAAGCATCTCACTAGGGTCACAACCATTTCACAAGGTTCAATGAAGGCACATGTAGCTTATGCATAAGGTTTATCAAATGAAACTATCATATGGCTCTTGTGGGATATTTCTAATCATTGAGGAGGAAACTTATAGATTTTTTTTTCAACTGAATTCTCAAGTACTTTACGCAATAGAAAGCAAGAATCACTTCATCAAATCGTATCACACTAGTCAACAACCTAGGTAGCATGTGGTCCCTATGAATATAGTCCACTAGCATTGGCACATATGAGCAAGGAATAAAGAGCATGCAAGCCAACCATGGAAAACTTTGAATAACTCACAGGTCATCAAGGTTGATTTTAATTTCCATGTTTATATTTTATCAATTTGTACTAGGAAAAATAAATCAATGCACAAAATAGGGGATCGAGGGATAAGACACGCAAACCATCGCACTAGTCGAAGATGATGTCGAGCTGGGTCAAGGTGGGTTCGGTCGACCCAGAGGGTTTGGCTGAATCATCCTGATGCCTAGCTTGGTCACCATATGGCGTGGTGCTTTGCGTGGTGTTGTTCATTATATTTTGGCCGATGAGGTCCTTTGTTGCATGCTGGGAGTCCTAATGATCTCCCCACACTTGTTCGCTTACCTGCACTTTTATTTGACACAAGAAACAAAACAAGAGAGTTAAAAGCAAAATGGACTCTACCGGCTTTATGGGCCCCTTAGAGTCACAACTTTATTATTAAGTTATTTATTTATTTACCTTTTTCAAGGCGCACCACATGATTGAATTGAAAGGAAATAAAAAGGGAATTAAAATAAAGCGCCTCTGATTTTTTTTCTTTTTAAGCAAGGCATGAATGCAAGAACTAATAGAAACTCTAAACTAGGAGGTAAGTTGACATGAATGGAATTTAATACGTGATACTCACAGAACTCCCCCATAGTTAGATTTTTGTATCACAAGACACAATAAATCAATGTGCGGTGTTGCAACCTTCTCATAGTAGGTTCTATTACCAAAAGTACCATGGTGTCAAGCTGATGCAGCTCCCATGTTCTCAGGCATCGTTCTTTTTAATCCTCACCTGAAGGGTTAAAGACCAAAAATACCCGAAGGAAAATATATTCTAAGAACATATGCTTGCAATTATTTAATAAGGGAAAAAGGAATGATAATCCAGGGCATCTCCCATCAGTGCTTTGTTTATTGTCAGAAGTTTGATCATGGGTACTTTATGCTGCAGCTATCATTGGCGATGTAGTTCCCATCTTACCACCAATTGTTGATAAGGTATCAGTGAAGTCTTAGTTGCAAGGTTAGTGCCAAAATGGAACTACAAAATTTGCAAAATTTATGACAAACAAAAACATCTACAACCATCCTTCTACACATTTTACTAGTTAAGGCCTTAAGGTGGTTGTAGTCCTTGTAGGTACTTTTAGCAATAATCTTTATTGACTCTAGAGATTTCTCATATGAGCATGTATCTTGTGGTTGTTTAAGGAAGAAGCTTCCATGCTCATTAGTCGAATCCTTTTCTCCAGTCTCTAGAGTCAATGGCTCATGCAATCCAATGGTCTAGAAGTTCTCCTCCTCAAGAGTTTCATCGAGAAAGCTTATCGGTGATTTTTCATCATCGTAGAGAATGGAATATTGAGGACCAAAGGGAAAAGGCATAGGCAAGAAGGATGATGTCCCGACTTCAAAATAATTGAGAGTTTCTTCTAAATCGTCTCCTTCTTGGGTGCAAATCTTTGTGTCCTCATAAAGAACAAACCTCGGTGATGCGTGTTGGGAAACATACATCACCTCCTCAAGCAGGGAGTGCCTGAGATTTTCCTAAGCTCTTCGTTTAGGCTCCCTTGAGATGCATTCTTACGCTGAAGGCTTCCTAGTAGCAAGCTTATGAGCAATTCACAGTCGATGATAGGAAAGACGTGGAGGTCTAGGTGAACTTTGACTTTCTCCATCTCAACTGGTATAGCCTTCATGATCCCCCGACATGGAAAGGTTACTCCCAAGGCATCCTTTAGGAGTGTGCCATTCGGCTCATGTCACACTCGGTTTTAAGGACAAAACCAAGTGCTTATCATATGTGTGCCCAGGAACAAGTTTCACACATATCGACAGTAAAGTGAATAACAATATAACCAATGTCATTATTAAAGCGTACCATTATTACATAAATAATTGTCTTCAAAGACTAAAATGACACTCTCGATAACTAGCAGCGGAAAACACCATAACACCATAGGCAATCGTCCGGGGGCATGCACGCCTAGTAGTAATCCTCGTCGATGTGGTCCATCTCTCCATCTTCTGAGCATCAGTTTATAGTACAACAACAAAGGGAAATAGCAAGGGTGGGCACATGTCATACTCAGCAAGTGGGGGAAAATATGACATGCAAGCTTAATAGATGAAAGGCTAACACAATGGTTCATTTGCATATAACAGGGAAGATATTGGCTCCTACGGTGGGATCGAGAAGAGCTTCTATGGTGTTTCCCTTTATATAACAGGGAATGGTAGAGGAAGAAAAACAGATTTGGATTTCCTTTGGAGAATATCTTTCTTCCTTCAACCACTCCTTGTTCATGGCCTCCTTGAGGATTTCTTCTTGGAAAGGCTTGGGGGGTGAAAGGGATGCCGTATGCTTCTTCTAACATAAGTGATTTGAGGTGTTTTCATGTTTATCATGTAGCCATTTCTTGAACTCGACTGGCAACCCTGAAGGTAGAATTTCTCCTACCTTCCAAGTGGTCTCACCAGTAGAATTGAAAGATGAGATAGTAGTGGGCTCGAATTCAGTTATTGAGAGATCCTCATCGGTTGGCTTGCCTTCTCACTAGAAAAATAGATGGTCTTCTTCCTTAAGAGTGGATCTAAGGGGGTCATATGGGAATGTTGCCATCGCTTCATTAATGGCTCACCCCTTGGGAGAGATTCTATCAAAAGATTTTCTGATTGATAGATTGAGACAGAAGATACGCCTCTCCTAAGTCTTATGTTGAGACTTCCTAGCTTAGGTCCATCCAAGAATAGCTCATCCAATTGATGCCCGATCAAAATTTTGAAGTCATAGACTTGAACTATATGGAAGTCTAGGAGAGTCTCAACATTTTTGTGTTTTATGGGCACATTTTGCAAGGTCCCAAATCCTCCTAAAGATCAGCCTAAGGGGCTCAATAAGGATTTGCTAATCGGTGCAAGAGGCTCACCACCTATGAAGGCTGGTGCAATGAATTTTGACAAGATATTTGCACCAATTATGGGACTGAAAACAACATTTTCCTTCATCTCTCTTATGTGGCATTGAATGGTTCAATAAGGAGGCCTAACCCAAATTAAATCAAGAGAATGTTCTCCCTCATTCAACCATTCATTGCCTGGCATGGCAAAGCACTCCCTCTCATTCTCTTGGAGGAATTGTCCTCTAGAGGATTAGGAGAGGTGAGAATTGGTGGGTTCTTCTTGCAAAAATAATTTGAGATGTCCCCATGGTTTTTTGAGGGACCTTCTTGAAATTTAAAAGAGAACTCAAGATAATTTTCTGATTGAGACATTGGGACAGAAAAATGTCTTCACCTGAGTTCGATGTCTCGCATCTCCTTTGTCAGTGCATCAGAGACAACTCTCTCTATGGGATGCCCGATTAAAATGTCAAAGTCATGGACTTTGAGCACATGAAAGTCAAGGAGAGTTTCAACATGTTTGTGCTATAAAGACACATTTTGCAAAATCCAATATCCCACTGAAATGGGTCCGGAGGGACATTGAAAAAATTTGCAAGTCAGTGCCAAGGGTTCTTCACCCAAAATGGCAAAAGCACAAGCATCGGAAATGATGTTGACACTGACAGTGGGATTATAAAGAAGAGGATGGGTAGCTAATCCGAATTAGGTTCAGACAAAGCTCAGCCTCTCTGGACCACTCATTGCTCATGATTGAAGTTAACTCCTTTACCGTCTCTTGGAGCAAAGTCTCCTTAAGATGATTAGGAGAAGATACAGGAGTTGGTGATTTCTTTTGATAGCGACAACTCGAGGATTTCCCATGGTCTTTTACAAGGTTTTCCTTTTATTGGAAAGAGAGTTTTGAAGGTTGAATTTCTTCTTGAGGGAAAAGGGAAACAATTTCGATATGAGAGTATCTTGAGTCATGCCTTTGATTGATAGGCATGGACACAAATGCTTGAACTCTCGCAAATGATTCAATGGGTTTTCGCTATGTAAACCGAGAAGGATTGTTCCCAAACCATGGCTATAAATCCAGCATGGAGTTCCAAGCCAAATGAATGAATTGGGTCCGTAGAAAGCGCGGCTCGTAGAACTCACCCTGAGGAGCAGAAATATATTGAATTGATAGTCGCTCCATGGTAGAGAAGGGGAATGAAATAAATAAAAGGAAATAAAAAGATACAAGGGTGAACTAGGTTCAAAGATCAAACAACAATCCTGGCAACCACACCAAAAGCCTGTTGGGTATTTTAAGGATAACAAAATAAATCTGCAAGCGCATGGATATCGAAGTAGCTTTCACCCATGAGTATTCCAAATAATCAAATCCATAGAGAACATGCGTGCCTAATCTTCTGTTCTAGGTCATCCAATGTCACCATGATAAATATGGCATTGGGTAGAGAGGATTCCTAATGGTTATAAAGTCCTAATTAAGTTAAGAGTACTACTAGGTTTCTTGCTTTGGGCATCCGAATTTCCCCTGCATCCACAATACGGTTCTGGCCAAGAGCCTACTGCGTCGCCAAATGTGGAGGATTTCAAAGGATAGATAGGGATGTCACCACCTACTGCCTACCTCTAGCAATCCATGGACTACACAATAAACAAAGGTAACCTACAGCCGAGACACCACATCTATGCTTTTGACTACTCCCTTAATCTCCACATGCGATGATGTCGCGAATAAAAACTGGCGGTACCACGTGGCACCTGGCTGGAGTAAGCATTGGTCGCACCATGATCATATCTCGAAAGCAGCACTGAATCCATCTCCGCCCCGCTCGACCCACCTAGGGTCGAGGACCACCTTCGTCCCACTCGACCCCTCGAGGGTCAATGCCGCACCAGCTTTGATCAGCCGATGAAGGGTCGAGGTCACCTTGCTTCGCTTGACCTCGGCCGAGGATATGTGGGCTAGCCTGGCCTCTCATCTAGGCCAAGATCAATATGGATAAGAACACCTATTTCATCCCGGCCCCGCAACCACTCTAATCGTACGAGAAGACAAAAAGCCATTAAGCAAGCACAACTCCTGCCAAGTCCCATCAGGTGGCCCCACCCTCGTGACTGGATAGCTCTGTGACTCTGAAAGGACCGAGTGACCGAGAGGGGGGTGAATCGGGAACTCGCACTATGTACCAAATTCGCCAATTTCTAAACCAATCACTCAAAACAACTCCTACAAAATTATATTGATGATCACACTAGTGGATTACACAAGGCAAAACAATTCCTATGCAAGCTAGTAATAAAGATGCGCGGAAGCAAACAAGCTAGCAAAGGAACCTAGTCATGCAATGCTACAATATAAGGAACTAGAGGACATAAGCATGAGTAGTACAATAAATGCAAGGATAATCAATCAAACCAAAACAACTTCTATACAAGCTAGTAATCAAGGTAATCAACTAGAGTAAGATAAGCACACAAGCATGAATAGCATGGTATGTAAATGTAGAAAGTAAAGCATCAAAGTAAGGAGTAGAGTAAGAGATGGCTCATGAATTGTTTCCCGAGGTCTCGGAAGGATGGCACCTTCTCCAACTCCTCGTTGGACCACTCCCGCTGGAGTCCCGGTCCCTCCCGCCACCGATGTGGAGTTCTTGCCCATGAGCCTGGAATCACTTTCGGAGTGAAGACACGGTGCGCGTCACTGCTGCCATCATGGCACAAGCTCGCCTCCCTCGAGAACTTGTCGGACTCTCCGAGCTGACACGGGCGCTCACTATTGATGCCCCTTTCACCGATGGGCTCAAACTGGGTACAAACTTGTGAAGGAGTAGAAACTTGTGATGGCCTTCACAACCAATCACAATAGGCTCGATCACCGACACCTAACTGTTCTAGGTCTCACCATAGACCAAGAGTAACAACTTAGATCACACCCTCAAGGGTACCCTAGCCTTAGATGTGCAAGATGCTCTAGTTACACTCTTCTATCACTCTCAAGATATGCAATACCTCCTCCTAGTGCTCTCCTCTGTGCCTCTTGGCTCTCACCAAATGCTCCAAGCAATTCCACTGGCCAAGAGTGGTCTCCAAGACCCCAACAATGCAGTTAGATAGGCTTCCAACCTCAAACTAGCCGTTGCTCCACAAAATCAGCTTTCTGGGCGTACTGACCGGACTGTCCGGTCACTGCCTGACCGGACCATTGTAACACAATAATTTTTTCGAAGTTTTGAGTAAAGCAAATTAGTTAATAAATAAGTGAATAAATGAAATTTTCTTTTTGTTAATTGCATTCATGTTACATAGTTTTGTTATGCAGAAAAGGTTTTAAAAAATTCAATTAGAAATCAATTTAGAGTTGTTTAGGAAATAGAATTAGAATGAGGGAAAGAAAAAGAAAAGGGCAAATCCCTACGCTTGGGCCATTTTTCTAGCGACCCAACTCTCCCCTCCCCTCCCCTCCTCCTCCCTAGTTCGGCCTGCCCCGACCCACCGTGCGGCCCAGCCACCCCGCTAGCCTAGCAGCGCGCCGCGTGCACGCAACCCCGCTCGACCCAGCGCCAGCCACGGCTAAGCCACACCTTGGCCCAACTCTTGTTGCCGCCACCTCGGCGTGCGCGCCAAGGCAACCTTAGCCCCCGCGCCCTTATAAATAGTGGGCCCCGCCTCCCCCATGCTGCCTTTCCCCACCCCACCGCCTCACCGCGTCACGCCGTTGAAGCTCCGCCGCCGCAAGCTCGCCATCGTTGCCCGGCCTCCTCTGGCCTCCCCGCGCCCGCGCGACCCCCAGGTGAGCCCACCAGTCGCCGCCGCCTCTCCTGACCCCCTCCCCCTTCTGTTCCCGTGCCCGGAGCACCTTAGAGGCTGACTCCGATGAGCTCCCTAATGGCGCTGCCGTCTCCCTCGTCGCCGATGGCCACCACCCTCGCCAGAGGCCTCGGAGCCATCCGATCTAATCTAGATGGCTCAGATTAGATCAACCTGAAGGGGTATGAGCCTAGTCCACCATGGACCATGGACTCGTGTCAAACCCCTTGGTTCACGACTCCGTGGACCTAGTCCATGGGAATTAATTAAATTAATTTAGTTAATTAAGTTTAATATCAATTAATTATCTATTAATGCATAATGTTGCATATAAGCCCCTAAACTTTAAAATAATAATATTATTGTTCTGTAATTTTTATATTTATGCCCCTGAGTTGTTTATGAATTATTATTTTGTCCTATAATTTTACAAAAACACCCCTCGACATTTTATTAATGATGTTTTAGTCCTACATTTTTACAACTTAGTCCCTATAATTTTTATAAATTATGTTTTGGTCTCTTAAATTTTCATAAATTATATTTTATATGTACATTTTATAGTTATCCCTTATATTCTTCTAAAATTACTTTTAGGCCCTTTAGCTTGTCTATTTTTACATTTTGACCCCTCAAACTTCAAATCGCCATAACTTTTCAAACGTAGCTCGGAACTGAGAAATTCTTGCACCATCATGATCATAGTGATTAATATTATTTGTTCATACTATCTTACAGTATTTTGCTGATTTTACTATTTTAACCCTCTACCTTTAAACCTTCGTAACTTTTTACTCGTAACTCGGATTAAGGTGATTCTTGCGCTCACTCGATCGTAGCAACACGTACTTTCTCATAGTATTGTTTTCTTTGTTGTTTGTTATAGTGTGGTGTGTTGTTTTTTAGTGTGTTTGTATGCTTGTCTTTCTAGTGTGACGTTAGTAGACGACCAGCAGCTAGAGAACTTTCAGAACTTCCAGCCAGAAGACTTTGAGCAGCAGCAAGGGGAGCCAGGCAAGTGTCCTTGATGCATTTTTTGAACCTATATTTCATTTTCCTCTCTATTTTCTATGCATGCTTGTTAATACTAAATCCTATGTGTCATCATCATGTTCTATATTATTCCTTGTCGCTTGGGTTCTGGTGTAGCTTATTAGTGTGGGTACGTCATGCTTAGTTTGCTATGTCAGGAATCGAAGTATCTACTGATAATCTTGACTAATGGTTCACTTTAACATAATGATCATGAGGGATGGGTAATCCTTTTTAGCAACATGGAACCTAGGTGATCCAAGTAGGAGGATGACAAGGTTGGTGCGGGTACGCACGTGTACTCGGAACAATACTATGGGATTGTGGTGGTACTTGCTTAGGATCATAAGAGTTAGTTTGTGGAGCAGCCACCCAGGAAAATAGCGCAAAGCATAGGTCTGATATGGGTAGGTTTGGTTGAGTATCAAGATTTCTTCCCAGTTTTGCGGGCAGTCGAGGGATGAGGATGGGACGGTTTACTCTCGGGCTCAGGTGATGGACGGTTCACTCCTAGCCACGACGCTAGAGGGGGCTTCTGTAGGAACGGTTTATTTCCACAGTGGTTAAACCTTAGCATGGATTGTTTGCAAGCTAGAAAGCTCTTTGAAAGACCTTGTGGTGATCTCTTGGTCTCACACCTACGGTAGTATGATTTGGGCAACAAGGAGACTCTCTAGTCACTGCATAGTCATGAAAACACCAACCTGTGTGTAAAATTGTGCAACCTTTGCAGAGTGTCAAACTGTTATGATAGTCATGCTCACGGTCATGAGAGGACTGGATCATCACACAATTAGGGGGGTGGTTTATGGGTGAACTTGCTGGGTAGCAAGGTTTGCTTTGGGCGGTGTAACCCACAGTTTGCTATAGGTGGTGTAACCTGTAGTGTGATGTCTTCTGGGTGGTTTAACCCATGGTTGGCTACAGGCGGTGTAACCTATAGTGTTGGATAGATGAGATACGCTGGGAGAACTTTCCGCTTAGTAAATAGGAGTGCTATTCAAATGGCCTTAGGTGTAGTGCTCATTTATGCAAATGAACCAGTGTGTTAGCTTTTCTTCTATTAAGCTTGCATGTCATATTTTTCCCCACTTGCTGAGTACGACATGTGCTCACCCTTGCTATTTCCCTTTGTTGTTGTATTATAAATTGCTGCTCAGAAGATGGAGAGATGGACTACATTGATGGAGAGATGGACTACATCGATTGCCTGTGGTGTTATGGTGTTTTCCGCTGCTAGTTATCGAGAGTGTCATCTTAGTCTTTTCGGACAATTACTTATGTAATAATGGTATGTTTTAATAATGACATTGGTTATATTGTTGTTCACTTTACTGTCGATACGTGTGAAACTTGTTCCGGGGCACACATACGCTAAGCACTTGGTTTTGTCCTTAAAACCGGGTGTGGCAGAAGTGGCATCAGAGCCATGTCGACCATAGGACACTAGTTTAGATTGAGTGGTCGTATCTTAGGGATTATTTTACCTATATTACAATAAAACTATTTTTCAAAACTTTTGGTTTCCAGCTTTGCTTTATCATCCCTTGTTGTTACTTATCTTGTTTCTTTATTATGTTTTATTTTATAAAAGTTTTACTGACTATTTGTTTTCCCTTTCCCCCTATTCAAAATTTTGTAGATGGCTCGCATGAAGATCACCGCGCGTAAGCGTGTTGTTGTTCCTCCTCCACAGATCCCTGAGGGTGCATTTTGGATGCTCCAGCCAGTTATTGAGGCTCACTCCACTAGACATCATGTCGGCTACTACCCGAGGACACTATGGTACTTGCCTCAGGGGCTGGGATACCACAATGCTCCACAGTATGTGGGGACCAGGACTCCTCTTCGTGGTGGATGTTACACTTGGAAGGTTGAGGTGATACTGTATGAGAGGGCTATAGATGATGGCATCCGCCGAGTTCACCATGTCCACTTCGCCACTGCACGGAGAGCTACGTTCGACGCTGGGATCAGTAATGCTTCTCGTCAGGCTCTCGCTGTGCTTCACCACGAGCGCAACCAGACTCTACACACTTCTCAGTTTGCTCACTTTCCATAGAGGGCCAGCGGCAGTCTTGAGTTCTCTGTCCTACCTGCCCCAGGCCGTGATGCTTCGGACCGTCTGAGGGAGCAGGTGGCTCTCACTACAGCTGTGAACAGTGAGCTGATGACTGCTTTGGATGAGCTCCACCGACACGACCGCCGCTACCTTGAGCTAGAGGAAAGTACCCGGAAGTTGATGGAGATGCTGGCAGAGAACGATGATTTAGGGGAGGACCCACAGGAGGTGCCTGCACCAAGGGCTACGGTGCCACCCAACTCCCTTCCCCGCACAGAGCTTCTTTAGCAGGCTGCACTGGCACCACCACCGCCAACTTCACCACCGACTGGCGAGGAGTAGTCTTCGCTAGGAGAGTCTTTGGAGTCATGAGGTTAGGTCGTTAGTTATCAATTAGCATCGTCAAGTCATGTCAATGTAATAGTTTAGCGAGAGAGAGTTTTAGATTAGCATGTTCACATGATTGGTTTGTTAGTGTGATTGGTGTGATGAGTGTGATTTGGACTTTCAGTAACGAGTGTGCGTGTCTTGCAAGGCCTATCTTGCAAGATACATCTTTTTTTATCAATTAATACTTTTAATAAAGATTTTTTAGTTTGGGGGATATCTCTTTTATTCCGCACCTTTACACTATTGCTCTTCTTTACCATATCTTCACATTCCTTTTTGGCTGACCGTATCAAAATCCACACCAGATGGCAAGAGGAAACCACAATGTCCACAACAACCATGAGGAACAGGAGCAGCCACCTCTGTAGCTCTCTATGGCACAATTCATGGCCATGCAGACACAGCTCCTCTAGACCATGCACTAGACCCTGGTGCAGCAATAGAACAACAATGTCACAAGAGCTGCTACCCCTCCTAGAGACAAGCATTGAGACTTCTAGCGGACCAAGCCTCCAACTTTGTCTCACTCTGTGGAACCCATGGATGCAGATCACTGGCTGAAGACCATTGAGAAGAAGCTGCAAGTGGCACAATGCAACAACAGGGAGTGGGTATTGTTTGCCACACACAAGCTTATTGGACCTGTTGCTGATTGGTGGGATGCTTATGTTGCAGTTCATGAGAAGCCAGACAGTATTAACTGGCAGGAGTTCCAGAATAGCTTTAGGTCTCACCATGTGCCTCAGGGAGTGGTAAGACTGAAGAAGAAGGAATTCCAGGATCTCAAGCAAGGCTCCATGATAGTGAGTGAGTATGTTGCACGCATCACCCAGCTATCTAGGTATTCCCCAGGAGAAGTGGACACATATCAAAGAAGTGTGAGTGTTTTCTTGATGGGCTGAATAATGGCCTTGCCTATGCACTAGAGGCTCGTGACTATGCAAACTTTTAGGAGATGGTGGATCAAGCTATAGTCCTAGAGAACCGAAGGGCGAAGATGGATAGCAAACGCAAGATGGAGCATCAGGGTCAGCAAGGAGGCAGCAACACTAGGCCTCATATTGGATCGTCTTCTGGTGGACATGTATTCAGCTCTAGACAACACAGTGGACAGCAGAGGACTCAACCTACGGGTCAAGGATTCTTCACTCCTCAGCGTCAGGTTCAGCGCCCCAACTTCCAGACCCCTCATCCTGCTATGACAACCCCACCGAAGACCAACAATGGACAAGGCCCTGCAAATGGAGGAGCTTGCTATCGTTGTGGTGACCCGGGACATTTCACCAATAAATGTCCCCAGAGACGCCCAGACAGCTCAAGGTGGGAACACTGCTCCTAATTACAATGTGAACTCTACACCAACACAAGCAAGACAGAACCAAGCTCGCGCTCATGTCAACCATGTGACTATTGATGATGCTCAAGAATCTCCAGACATTGTCCTCGTTACATTCCTTGCAAATGATAATCATGCAGTTGTCTTGTTTGATTATGGAGCATCACATT
Source organism: Eleusine coracana subsp. coracana (assembly GCA_032690845.1). Lineage (NCBI taxonomy): Eukaryota > Viridiplantae > Streptophyta > Magnoliopsida > Poales > Poaceae > Eleusine > Eleusine coracana. The sequence continues at coordinate 39,093,623 of CM064418.1, forward strand.
CCTTCATATCTGCTGCTTTTGTTCAAAAACACAACCCACCCATATCTATACTAAAGAATAGGATGATTGTTTGCTCTCCGGGGGAGAGATGGATGCAAGGCATGTTTGTCCTAAGGTAAACCATAGTATAAGGGGGTAGACTTCTCCACCAAACTCGTTGTCCTTGATTCAAAAGGGATTGATGTGATTCTTGGGATGGATTGGTTGAGCAAGCATAAGGGACTTATAGATTGTTCCAAAAAGGTAGTGAAGCTCACGTCTAGTGCTGGGAATGAAATGGAGTATGTGGTTGATGCGTTGCTCACTAACAAGGGAGCAGTCAACCCGGTAAAGCTAAATCAACTGGATGTTGCTTCAACCCAAGATGTCCAAGTGCTATGTGAGTTTCCTGATGTTTTTCTAGAGGAGTTGCCAGGTATGCCACCCGATCGAGACATCGAGTTTGTTATTGAGTTAATTCCTAGTACTACACCTATATTTAAGCGACCCTATAGGATGGACACTACTCAACTAGCGGAACTTAAGGAGAAAAGACAAGAATTGCTAGATAAGTGATTCATCCGACCTAGTGCATCCCCATGGGGAGCCCTAGTTATCTTTGTCCCTATGAAGGATGGTACCCAAAGGATGTGTGTAGATTATCGAGCCCTTAATGCCATCACCATCAAGAACAAGTACCCATTGCCTAGGATAGATGATTTGTTTGATCAATTGAGGGGAGCATCTATTTTTTCCAAGATTGATTTGTGTTCCGGTTATCATCAGTTGAAAATTCGGGAATCTGATATACCCAAGACCGCCTTCACCACTTTATGTATCTGATGAACAAGGTATTCATGGAGTACTTGGACTAGTTTGTGGTGGGGTTTATTGATGATATTTTGGTGTTCTCAAAGAACGAAGAAGAGCATGAAGAACATCTTCATTTTGTATTGCAGAAGCTTAGGGAGAACGAGCTGTACGCGAAGCTAAACAAGTGTGAGTTTTGGCTCAAGGAGGTGTCTTTTTTGCGCCATATCATCTCCGCTAGAGGAGTGTCTGTGGATCCTAGCAAAGTAGAAGATGTGTTAAGTTGGAATACACCCCAGAACGTCACCAACATCCGAAGTTTCCTTGGTTTAGCAGGGTATTATAGGTGATTCATAGAAGGGTTCTCCAACATAGCAAAGCCTATGACAGAATTGTTGGAAAAGGGAAAGGATTTTGAGTGGACGCCTAAGTGCGAGGCCAGTTTCCAAGAGCTGAAGAAGAGACTTATGACATCACCAATTCTAACCATGCCCAATATGAGAAGCCTTTCTCCATTTATTCTGATGCTTCAGGACAAGGCCTGGGATGTGTGCTCATGTAAGAAGGGCACGTGGTTGCATACGCTTTGAGGTAGTTGAGGAAGCACGAGGAGAAGTACCCAACCCATGATTTGGAATTAGCAGCAAGGGTTCATGCTCTCAAGATATGGAGGTACTATCTCATTGGCAAGCAATGTGAGATCTATTCTGACCACAAGAGTCTAAAGTACATATTCACTCAACCCATGATTTGGAATTAGTTGAGGAAGCACGAGGAGAAGTACCCAACCCATGATTTGGAATTAGCAGCAGTGGTTCATGCTCTCAAGATATGGAGGTACTATCTCATTGGCAAGCAATGTGAGATCTATTCTGACCACAAGAGTCTAAAGTACATATTCACTCAAACGGACCTCAATATTAGGCAACACTGATGGTTGGAACTCATCAAGGATTACAACTTGAATATCAACTATCATCCAGGGAAGGCCAATGTTGTCGCAAATGCTTTGAGTAGGAGGTCACATCTGAATATGCTCGCATCAAGGGACATACAACCAGGATTGTGCGAGGAGTTTGAGAAGCTTAACTTGGGATGGGTCGCTAATACGGAGGTAGTGACTATGGAAGTTGACTCAACCCTGGAGCATGACACCCGGAAGAGACAACTTGAAGACTCTAAGATACAAGAGATCAAGCTCCACATTGTAGAGGACAAGGCTCCAGGGAACCGTATGGTTCAAAGATTGGCTTTGTGTTCCGGATGTGAAGGAGATTGTTGGTGGCTCTTAAAACCCAATATCAGCCACCAACCGGTCGGGAATTGCAAGGTAAAGACTAAGGTCTAAATCAAAACTTGCTTAAACTAATGAAGTTCCACGAGTTTTGGTGGAATATGTGTTTGTAGGTTCAAAAGGGCCAAAATTATGTAAAAACATGAAGAAACTTCCCGTCGGTCGATCCTATCGTAAAACAGCCGGCCAACAGGGTCATGTGAGGCCAAAATCATCACCAGGCTAGATGATCAAGGTGATCACTTGGACGAAGGCCAAAAGCCTAATCGACCGGTCAGACGACCACCCGACCAATCAGACGGGTTCATCTCCCGATCGATCATTCGACCCAGCCGACCCTACAAAACACTCCAAGATAAGGCCGTTTTCCATCCCTGGACTAAGGAGGGTAAAAAGTGGAGAAGTAAAGGAGGCATCCACGTGGCACAACATGGACAAGTGAAAATATGACCTGGAGGGGGTCAGCACCCAAAAGGGGCCATCGCCTGGCCTGCCAGGCTGCCCGGCCTACCCCGTCGCCCGACCTAGGATTTTCCTCCCGGGGTGTCTAGCCATCTCGGCCCATTATGCCAACCAACACCAAGTGTATAAGGCAGTCGGGAACCGACCCAACAACCGTCATCCAGACTGAGTCTGAGCCGTCCGAGGGAAGGCTATCAGAAACCGACCAAATATAAGGGCCACTCGGCGCTCCCACTACTTTTCTTACTAGTAGAGTAGGTTAGTTAGCCGGGAGTTAGAGTCTAGTCGGGAGCTTAGCTTGGGATTCTGGAAATTGCCTCGGAGTCTTGGTATGAGGTCACTTGTATCATTTCTCCTTTTGTGAGACTTATATTTTATTAAATACAATTATCTTTTCCTTATTTATCTTGTCAAGTATTTTTCTTTACTTAGTCAATTTCCTCATGTTACAATTATAGGGAAAGAACTTTGAAGCATAGTTTACCGGATTCCCGGCTAGGATTTAATTAAGTTTAGTTTTCGAATAGAACTTAGACTTGGTTATTCCCCTGCTATTCTTCCGCTAGGCCAATGGAAGAATATATAGTGAAGGCGTAGGCGCGGTGGCTACGTTAACACTAGCTGGATTTGCATTCGTCCCCACGGGCTGTGTGGTAGGTGGCAGGTGGTGACAGCCCTGTCCGTCCCTTTAGTAATCCACCACGTTCGGGAAGTCTCACGTAGTGATGTAAATATGGCCCCATCTTCCAAGAGGTAAGGGGATAAACTCGAATTTGGGGAACTCGGCATGGACAACCCGGCTTGAATCAAACACGATCCAACCCCGTAACCGTTACACCCAGCACAACTTCATTATTCCTGCAAGCGAAATCGAGAACACAAGCAAGAAAGGATAATGACGCAATCTAAATTGCAAATATGGATGAAGCAAATCACAAGAAAAGGTTCAAGATCTAAACACAAAAGGACTAATTGCCACAGTGATGTAGAACAAGAACAGGGGCCCTGGATTACTGTAAAAGGACTTGTCGCCACAGTTACAATAATTCGATCAAGTTTCTCTCAAGAAAACTGAACTAAACAAAACCCAAAACTAAAAGACAGCAGCTACTGAGTTTATGTAGGAACCAGGGGCGTCCTAGGGTTAGGGACGATCAAGGGGGGGCGCCCACAATATGGGCTTAAGGCCCGACACGATACATGGCCAAGTTGGCCCAAAATAGGTGGTGCAGCACCTTGTCATGGTCACACAACATGACTCACGACCCTTCTAGAGCTAGGACCAGAAACAAAACGACGGCGTCATCGTCCCCTTTCCAGCGCATCGAAGAACGCCTCATTTGGACGTCAGATATGGGAGATATCATCAAAATCGTGAAGGGGTGTTGGCTGAATCCGAGACGAATGCGGCGACCGAGTTGGTGACGACTTGTAACTTGGGGAAGGCCATGATATGCGCGTATCCAGCATGATGATGTCCTCATCATCCTCCCCTTCTTGAATTGGAGTCACCCTCGACTCCATCTCATCATCAATGTCCTGCAAAAGGTTAGTACTAGCAGAATACAAAGTACAAGATACATGATTATTGATAGAAGATATATCACGACAAAGCATAGTATAGCAAGGTGCATCATGATTATCACAAAGTTCAGCAACAGTAGATGTCATAGCAAGAAAAACACCTCCCTTTAACTGAATAGGCTTATGTTTAACATCAGAAAGTTGTTTGTTATCTTGTTTATTCTCAGTATTTTCAGCAAGTAGTTTAAAATGATTTCTAATATCAGCATGCAATAATGGACGCAAAGTAATTCCTATCCTTATGCATGAAAGTATATGTATTAGTTCTACCATGGTGGGCAGCATCCATATCATATTCCCATGGATGGCCTAATAAAAGCGAACATGCTTGCATAGGTACAACATGAAAATCAGCATAGTTATGATAAGGACCGACTAAAAAGTGTATGCGTGCCGACCGAGTCACCTGTGCCATACCACTATTGTTGAACCATTTGATGTGGTAGGGCTGATATAGTGCATGCGTGGTCAAGCCAAGTTTGCTTACCAAATCAGAACTTACCAAGTTGTTACAGCTCCCTGTATCAATGATGATGAGAACACGGCGGCCCGCGACAATGAGGTACATGTAGAATAAATTGTTGCGTTGCTGTTCGTCCTCTTGTCCCACCTGAGTGGTCAACACATGCTGTACAATGAGGCTAGGAAAACCCTCGGTGGCAGCAATGGAATCAATGGCGGTAGTCTCCTGCTCCTCCTTCGTCGAATCTGCAACAAGGTTAGGCAGACGAGCAAATTCATCTTCAACATCACTACAACTTTCATACCCATCAGCAGTAGCGATGAAAGCACGATGACTAGGGCAATCCTTCGTGACATGTCTCATGCCCTTGCAGCGGTGGTAAATAATGGTGGTGGAGGAGCCACTCCTAGCACCGGAAGTAGCAACCTTCTTCTGGTGTTGGTGCTACACACTAGATGATTGCGCTTCAAAAGCAGGCGCAAGTGGAAGAGTTGTTGTTGGTGGCTTAGCAACATGACTCTTCCAGTTCTCTACTCCAGTGCGCTGCTGGATAGATAGCTCAATGCTGGACCTGCAAGATTGTTGTGGAAGGCGTCCCTGTACTTCTCGTTCAGCCTTAAGAGCAATATGATACAATTGGCTGAACCTATTCCACTCTTTATAGTCAACAATATTCTGGATATCATGGTTCAAACCACAAAAAAATCTAGCACTAGTCTCAACATCATCTTCATGTATATCACAACGTGCTAAACCAATAAGCAATTCCTGATAATATTCCTCTACTGTTTTACTACCTTGTGTTAAAGATTGTAATTTCAAACGTAAATCACGTTGGTAATAAGGAGGAACAAAACGAGATTTCATGCATTGTTTCAAAACAGGCCAAGTGTTGGGTATAGCAGCATTATTATTGCAAAGATCATTCCACCAAAATAGAGAAAAACTCGTAAACTCACTAGTAGCAAGTCTAACTCTATGCTCAATAGGAACTAAATGAGAATTAAATTTTTGTTCAACAGCAAGTTCCCAATCTAAGTATGCTTTAGGATCAGCACTACCAGCAAAAGGAGGAATGTTAAATTTTGGCTTAACAAAAGTATCAGTATTACAAAAATTGTTATTACCTCCCATACCGTGTCAATTACGGCGAAGACGGTCTACATCACGGTCAAAATCATCAGCATCAGCAGCTCGTTGAGGTGGAGGTCGCCGTTACATTACACCCTACACAACTTGATTGTTCCTGCAAGTGAAATCGAGAACACAAGCAAGAAAGGATAATCACACAATCTAAAATTGCAAATATGGATGAAGTGAATCACAAGAAAAGGTTCAAGCTCTGAACACAAATGGACTAATCGCCACAGTGGTGTAGAACAAGAACAGGGGCCCTGGATTACTGTAAAAGGACTTGTCGCCACAGTTACAATAATTCGATCAAGTTTCTCTCAAGAAAACTGAACTAAACAAAACCTGAAACTAAAAGACGGCAGCTACTGAGTTTATGTAGGAACCAGGGGTGTCCTAGGGTTGGGGGTGACCAGGGGGCTCCCACAATATTGGCTTAAGGCCCGACACGATACATGGCCAAGTTGGCCCAAAATAGGTGGCGCAGCACCTTGTCATGGTCACACAGCATGACTCACAACCCTTATGGAGCTAGGACCAGAAACAAAATGACGGCATCATCGTCCCCTTTCCAACACATCCAAGGACGCCTCGTTTGGACGTCAGATGTGGGAGATATCATCAAAACCGTGAAGGGGTGTCGGCTGAATCCGAGACGAACGCGGCGACCGAGTTGGTGATGACTTGTAACTTGGGGAAGGCCATGATATGCATGTATCCAGCATGGTGATGTCCTCATCAAGCAGGGTTATCTAGCGGTAATGTGCCCACTAGTGCACGAGGTTAGTTACCGACCCTATTAGTGGATCGTTGTCGTGCCCCGAAGTAAGCTTATTGGTGAAAGACTCGAGGTTGTACCATGGATTTGGTGTAATCTCTCAACCCAAGTAACTAGGAATTTTGATGCTTGACTAGATTTAGGAATGTTTATCTTGGGAACTTTAGACTTAGACACACTGTCCTCCTGGCTAGCTTAATCGGTCTCTTTTATCTATCTAGTGTGGATTTTAGCTGTATCACTACTCTCCTATTTATCATTGAATATCTTTACGCCCCCCCCCCCCCATTTTTGGTCAGTTGGTATAACTCTTATAGTCATATCTTTGTTAAACCAAGGTACTCTTATGCCCAGCTTCCTTGAGAAAAATTATGATACCTTGGAATACTCCCGAGTGAAATGCTACAACAGATGGTCCATGCGCTTGCGGATTGGTTCACTCTTCTCTTAAAGCATAACAAATATCAATCAACACTTCGAGCATTGTTACCAGATAATATTTTGGTGCAATGTTAAGAAGTGCCAACAAGCATTTCTAGCATCGTTGCTGGGGAAGCAATAGGCTAAGATATTGGAATTTTAACATTGATATTTCTATTAAGGAGTTACCTCTTTCCTTAGCGGGCTTACACTTGTTCTGTTTATTTGTGGTGTAAACATGACTCTTTATGACTGGTTTCAACATACCAGACAACTACCACAATGATCCGGAGGCTTTGTTGATGAGAGTGCATCAACGACTTACCCCTCCTCGACCTAGACTTGCTCTTGAAGCACCTCCGATCCCACCAACTCAACAGCAAGATCCTTCCACGTCCGCTCAACCGATCATGGCTGAGAAAACAATCCGTGACTACTCTGCCTCATCTGCAGACAACATCCACACTGGTCCAAACCCGAACATGGGGAACGGAGGTTATGAGCTGAAACTAGCCCTAATCAACATGGTTTTAGCCAGTCCTTTCTGTGGCAAGGCATCGGAAGATGCAAATGCCCACCTCTAATAGTTTTTGGCGGTGTGCAGCACCTTCACCATGAGGGATCTGACTCCTGAAGCTATCCGCCTTCGCCTTTTTCCATTTTCACCGAGATCAGAGCCAATGCAGCCCGCACGAGACGAGGATGTCGTCGAGAAAATGATTGGCGATGTGCCAAATTGTATTGAACAAAATTGTTAAGTTTTCCCATATAGATCCTATTTTATGCCCCATGCAAGGGGATTCTAACTCGCCTCGGTTAGGACTCTAACAAACTGACTCTCTAAATCTAAACTAGAAAATAGAAAGAGAAAAAATAACCTATTCGGGCACACTTTATTCCTTTCGGTATTTGGACTTCTCTTGGCTCAGTCTATTCTGAACCCTTGTCGCTGATCCCTGGTACCGGCCCCAAATTTTGGTGCCATCACATGCCCCGTAAGTTCAGGGTACAAAATTTTCGTGCACCGGATTTTATCTCCTCATTCACCGTGCGTCTTTACCACTGTACTCCTTCATGACCTAGTAAATGCAGCTAGTCAGGTGCCATCCACTCGTCAGGTCACGCATTTAGTAGACCACCCAACCACTCGTGGCCTTTAAATGCGGCCTGCCATTCCTGCGTCATCTCGACTGCTGGCTTTACTTTTTGACCGTCCTCGTGCTTATCCCTTCCCCGTAGGTTCCTACGCAAGCCTTGTCGCTTCCTATTCCTTCAATGAAGCGGCATTTGGATTCCTCAAAGGCTAATCCAGGCCATATAAATAGCTCCTTCTACTAGCCCCCTTTTCCTCATCTTGCTTACCATCTTCAACCATGGGACTCTTATTGAGAGCGTTGATAGAAAAGTACCATCTATCTCCAAACCTATTGAATATTTTGTGGCGAATACTTTTTGCTTCTCTTGCCCCTAGAATCATCGTTTCAATCCAAAGTCTACAGCTCCTCCTACCCAGAAGCTAATCCTCCAGCTCTTCTGCTCCTGGATAACAGCACAGTTGTCGAGAATGGCATCGGCGGAGCAGCCCTCTCTCCCTCTTGTCCGGTGGGTAATGTCTGATGACACTGCCATCCCTAAAGGGGAAGTAGAGGAAGCTGCTAGTGCATTTTTTCTTTTTCTATGTATGACCCCCCATGCACTTGGGATACTAATAATTACATCTTCATCCCCTAGCTGTCATAGAAGAATAGGTTTCATCGAAACTGGGCATCCAACTTGTTTTTCATCTTTAACATTGACCATCTGCAATTAATGGAAACCTCTTCTAATCTATAAAACTATTAATCTTTGACTTGCATGCTACACTTTCTCCTTTACATTTTTTTTTGCTAAGGGCGATATCTGTGACATCGACCGTCTGAAGTCGATGTGTGCACATCAGCTGCAAAACACTCACTTTCTTCATCAATCTTTTATTTTTTTCTGCTAAGGACGATATTTCCATATCAGCCGTGATAAAGCACTCGAGATCACGAACCAACCCAAATGCTTGGATGATATCTCTTTAAATATTTACCATTAATTGCTCTCCCAAACTCTTCTTCATCTAATCCTTGTAAGAAATATACATTGCCAGCGTGCATCGGCTTACTTTAAATGGTCCTTCCCAAGTTGGAGACTATTTTCCAAATCGACTATCTCTAGAGCCGATGGGCATAATTAACTTTCAGACAAGATCACCTTCTATAAAACTCTTGGGCACTACCTTTTTGTTGTTAAATCTAGCCACGCGAGCTTTATTCTCTTGAATTTTCTCCAGGGCCCTTATTCGATGCTGCACGACATCTTCTAATTCATCAAACATAACCTACCTACAATCATCGGCTGATAATTGATCTTGTGTCATACCGGTTTAAGGCCAAAACTGAATGCTTCTGTATACGCGCCCAGGATCAAGTTTCATGTATACAGGACAAAAATGAAGTAACAGTAAATAACCAATATCATTATTATTATATCATACCATTATTACATAGTCTGGATTACATCAAGAAGATAAAAACAACATGCGGAAGACTCCATAACGCTACAGGCAGTCCACCGGGGTCTACGCATAGTCGTAGTAGTCCTCATCCATGTAGTCCATCTTGCCAGCATCGTCTGAGCAGCAGTAATATAGCAACAACATAGAGAAATCTAAAAAGGGAAATCTAAAACATGTGAGTACATAAAATACTCAACAAGTGGGGGAAAGTAATGACATGCATGCTAAAAACAAGAGTATTTTTTCACGGGTTTACTGCACTATGCATCCTATGGCTCAATAATACAAGCATCCTATTTACTAGGTGAAAAATATCCTAACAGGTTAACCACCTGTCCAACACTATCGGTTGCCCACCGATAGCAAAACTATGAGTTACCCACCCGTACCAGAACACTACAGGTTACCCACCTACAGCTACCACCCAAATCTGATTACCCGCCAGATCCACCCCAAGTATCCATCTAATCGTGTGAGGATCCAAGCCGCTCTTGACTATGAGCATGGCTGTTATTACAATTTTACACTCTGCATAGGTTGCACAACATTACCCACAGGTTGGTGATTCCTTCACTATTCAGTGACTAAAGTTTCCCTGTTGCCAACACACTACCATAGGTGTGAGGCCAAGAGAACACCACATGGTCTTTCAAAGCGCTCCCCAGCTTGCAAAATGTCCACGCTAAGGTTTCACCATCATGGAATTAACCATCCCTACAGAAGCCCCCTCTAGCGTCATGGCTAGAAGTAACCCTTTATCACGTGAGGCCAAAAGTAACCCTCTCATCCTCCTTCCTCGAACGCCCATGAATTTAGTTTTTATGACCACAAGAAGGTACTACCGTAAACCAAATAGTACATTACCCGTACCTGCGCATACCCGCACCATCCTCAACATCCTCCTGCTTGGGTCATCTAAATTACCCAAATGATAATTAGGTTCAAGTGAATATTAGTCAAGTTTATTATTATTCATTTTTATACCCTAAAATATTGCACTAGCATGATGTACCCAAACTCAACTACCAAGCCAAACCAGGCGACAAGGATAGGATTAATCAATAACTAGTCAACCCTAACATGGGATTCAAATTTAGACAAGCATGCATGAAAAGTAAACTAATATTCTTAATAGGTGCAATATGGTCAAGTACACTTGGCTTGTTCTCCCGCTGGCTGCTGCTCAGAATCAAGATCCTGGAAAATTCTGGTGCTGCTCCTCGTCTAATATCGATAAATAACGGAAAAGTAAAACACAAACAAATAAGGAACAGTACACCAAACATTTCTTAATGACTATAAAATAGTACTAAAAGATAGTACGTGTTCCTACAATTCCGTGAGCGCAAAAATCACCTAAATCGGAGTTACGTTAAAAAGTTATGCTAGTTTGAAGTTCTAGGGGCTAAAAAGTACAAACATGAATTTTTAGGGACCTATTTGTAATTTTATAAAATTGCAGGGACTAAAGTGTAAAATATTAGGACTAAAAAGTGATTAATAAAAATACAAGGGTTGTTTCTATAAAGTTTAGGACCTAAACATAATTTTAGTTAAGTGCAGGGTCTAAGTGTAAAAAGTCAAGGCTGAAAATATTATTTAAATATAATCTGAGGGGTGTTTCTATAAAATTTTAGGGCTCAAATATTATTTTTGAAAAGATCAGGGTCTAAAATATAAATTACAAGAGGTCTATAGAAAAATTACGGTTGAAATCTAATTAGGGCAAAGGAGAGGGGCTTAGGTGCAAAACTACCATTTTCCTGGATTTTCTCGAATTATTTTAAATCCTAAAAGCGATGGACCGAGGGCATGGATCCCGTGGGCCAGGCGTTGACCCGCGGTCCACAGCCAACGGTGGACCAGATGTCATACCCCTTCGGGGTTCTAATCTGAGCCGCATATCCAGAATCGAACAGTTGGAGAGGGGCGACGGCGAGCTGGGCGGCAGCTGGCGGCAGCGTAGAGGCAATGTTTACTAGAGCTTGGTCGGGAAGGCTCTCCGGCGGTCCTATCCTCGCCGCGAGAGGATGGCGAGAGAGAGGGGAAGCCGGGGGTGTAAGGACCGAAGGCGTACCGAGAGGGGGGGGGTGAAATTGTACTCCGCTCACAAAATCAAATACTTCAATTTACACTACTTGAGTCTAACAAATGTTGCAGTCTAAACAATTCTAGTAGGCCAAGACCCTACACATGCTAGTGTTCATGGTAAAAACAAGCGCGGAAGCCAAACACACTAGCCTATGCAAGCCACAAGTCAACCTAGTTACTAGAGCACACAACTGTGGAATAGTAAAGAGAAGGTCAAGGAATATTCATGATTTTTTGCAGAGGTCTTGGAAAGATGGCGCCTTCCCCTACTCCTCGTTGGACCACTCCTACCGGAGTTCCAGTCCTTTCCAACACCAAGTGGAGTTCTCGCCCACGAGTCCGCAATCACCCCCGGAGTGAAGACACAATGTGCGTCACCGCTGCACAAAGCACAAGCTCGCCTCCCTCAAGAACTTGCCGGACTCCCCGAGCCGACACGGGCGCTCAGTAGCAATGCGCTTTCAACGACGAGCTCAAACCATGTACAAACATGTGACGGCCTTCACAACCAATCATAATAGGCTCGATCACTGACACCTAACCGGTCTAGGTCTCACCATAGACCAAGAGTAATAATCTAGATCACACCCTCAAGGACACCCTAGCCGTAGATGTGCAAGATGCTCAAGTTACACTCCACAAGCACTCTCAAGATATGCAATATCTCCTCTTAGTGCTCTCCTCTTTTCCTCTTGGACCTTACCAAATGCACTCAGGTATTCCACTGGCCATGAGAGGTCACAAAGACCCCAACAACAAAGTTATATAGGCTCCCAACCTCAAACTAGCCATTGCTCCACGAAATCAGCTTTCAAGACCTACTGACCATACAGTCCGGTCACTCCCTGACCAAACCGTCCAGTCACTACAACATAGTGCACCAACGGCTCTGACCACTACTGATTCCTCTCCTGACTGGACCGTACGGTCCGATTTTCTCTCCAGTCTAGAAACATTTCAGCGCTGGCTTCCTCTCTACCCTGTGCAAGCTCTATTGACCGGACCATCCGGTCTGCATAGGCTCTAGCACAGATAGATTCCTCGCTCCATGCTAAAAGTCCTAGACAACTCCCCATAATGACTGTACAGTCCAGTCACCACTGACCCCTCTGTCTAGTCTCTATGTCCAGAAGCTGAAACTTGTCGTCCTCGCTTGACTTTGTTTCCCGGCCTCTCAGAACAGTTCCTTGGCTACTCAACTGTAAACTAGTGCATGTGATTTCACCGAGCAACCTTGCACATCACCGACTAGACATGACCTAAGAGAATGACCTAGACCCCCTTGATAGTCCGGTTTTTCCTATGGACTCAAAACCCTAACAACTAGACAAGTGTTCGCAACACTTGCACCATAGCTTGTTCTCCGCTTTGATCCATCTTCATCAACCCTTGGATTCCATCAAGTTCACAAGCCTCCATGCTTGTGGTCATTGTCATCAATCACCAAGGCAACCATCATCCATCTGATTTGTAATAGAGTTTAGAGATGATTCCTGCATAGACAACACTCATGTAGATATTACCCCACAATTTCATAGTTGTCATCTATCACCAAAACATTCATACCTTGGGGATCCAATCATCAATGCTCATGAAGCTTACAGTCTCCTCCTTTTTCGTGATTGATGACAACCACTACTTATCATAATCTTAACAAGGAACAACTAGGCTAAAAGAGCTCCACTGTGATTGAGAGGAACCATAACAACATAAGAAAGAAATGCACAAGGTCCTACTCAATCAATCATCATCAAGAGTTACAGGAATAAGAGAGAAAATCACACTCTAGATGATAATGCATGCATGTCATGGCAATAGATTAAAGAAAAGCATGAAGACATGCAATGCAAGCCATGAATGATGAGATGTAACAGGTTAGCATGACAATGCATAAGAAGTAAGAGCAAGCAATCATCATCATGGCATCATACATAGGCATACAAGATAATTGATTAATACAAGACACTGCATATGAGAATAAACTAAATGAGATTAAAATGAGTCAAACACAAGCGAATGAAAACCATGACTCATCAAAATCCACAAATATCGAATAACTCCATCAAAAGAAGATCCAAATGTATCTAACTCCCAAAAACCATGTATGCTCCCCCTAGATACATGCTACTCTCAATCATGCAGGATCACACTCCCACTCCCCCTAGACCTAGGACTCTTCTCCCCCTTTGGCAACAAGCACAAAAAAAGCGGGAAAAGGTGAACATCTAAGTGCTCGTGGTCAAAGGAAGTGGTGCAGCAACGTACTCTAAAGGCTCTACTCTGGGCTGCTCCTGTGCTGGATCCTATTGTGCTCCCTGAGCCTGTGCCACCTGAGCATCCAGCTGCTCGAAGAAGTCAAGGTCTACAGGCGACTCAGACCCTCTGTCCCATGCTACTGGTGCGATTGTGGCAGTCTCCTGAGCTGATAACTGGAGAATAATGAGATCCGCCATGTCCTGCTGTGAGAAACCTCCACGGACAAGATCCTCTACTGCCAGAGGAGTAAGAGTGCTGACTATGGCAGTAAGAGGTGAAGCTGTAGTTGTAGTTGACTCTGGAGCTGGCTGGGAGTCTGCACGAGTGGTGTTACTATCTATGAGAACAGGCTCCTGACTGGTAAGTGCTGAGAGGTGGAGGGTCCTGCCATCTATGATGTCGAAGAGTGTGAAGGAGAAACAAACAACGCGGGCACAGAGAAAGTTGACATGAGGGAGAGCCGAGCTGAAGAGAGAGTCTGTCCTGCTCCCCCTATTAGTAGAATCCCTGAAAGTGACAGTCCGCTGTACTGACCTATCATCAAGGTAGTGAAGGGTCCCGGCTGAGTCAACAGCTGCTGGAACTGTGGAAACACTACGGGTCCTAGCTGCTAACCTGCCTGCCTCTGAGCATCTCTGCCATCTGATCCATCAGGTTGGACATCACCATCAACTGCTGCCTTTGAAGCTCTGCCCGTCCCCTGATAACTCCCATCATATGATGTCTGTCCTTAGCTGTGCTCTGAATGAACTCACTCAGGCATCCTGCAAGTGCTGCTATAGTGATAGTGTCCTCTGACTGTGTACCTGTAGGCTGGGGAGGTGCTCCTGTACTGGCTGACTCAGGAACCACCGTCTCAGGATGAGCTACCTGCTCGTGAGGGACTGGCGGTGACTCCTGCTCCTCCTCTCCCGTCTGCTGACTCGGGGTGGACTGCGCATGGAATACATCGTACTGCTCCTCTGTCACAAGGCCCATCCTCCTTAGAAGATAGCAAATATACGGACCGTAGACCAAGTGATGTCCTCTCACTCTCTCAGAGATAACCTCCTCCATATCTCCTATCAGAAGATCTGCCAGGTCAAAGTGTTGTCTCCTCAGTATCGCTGCAACTGCCCACTGGTGGCGAAGAGTGAACTCCTCTCTATAGCCTGACCTGGGGATGATAGTCCTAGTGACTATCGCTCTCACCACCTTAGCTTCTGCGGTGAGTCTCATAGGATCTCTCTCAAAGACTTGGGTGTGTGGTGGTGGGAAGGCAATAGACACCATGTCATCTGACGGTAGCTTCCCTCCCTGAGGTCTGCGGGGTGGTTCTAGGGATGGGTAAGCACTCCAGTAGAGCTAGAGATCTGAAGCAAGGAACCCAAAACTAGCAATTAGATCCTCTCTAGACACATGCTATGGTTGCCCTCTAAACAAAAACTAGAACTCTGAGCGGTCTTTGGCTATCCACAACATAGCATAGAACTCAAGCACTATGTCCTCTCTGTACCTGAATGGAGCAGTAACTAGCTCTGCTAGCCCTGGCAAGTACGTGATGGACTGCTCCATGTCAGTGCTGGTGGCCCTCCTCATGGCTTGGTAGGTTGTGTACTGCTACGGCACAAACATCTTATCCCTGCTCCTCACGGCCAGACAGCGTCTCAGTCCCTCTCTAATCCTCCTCTGGAGGACTGTCCAGTACCTCTCTCCAGCAGCATGGTCCCTGGGGACTGACACCCACTGCTCGAAGGGAACCAGACATAGCACCTTAAGGTCCTTTGTAGGAACCTTAAGTATGTCCGGCTCTCTGGCTGCCTGTACCAGTCTCTGCAGCATCTTGGTGCACACTGCACAGGTGCACTGTGGGTCTCCTCCCCAGTGAGCTATCCTCTGGGGAATCATCTGCTCAGTCTCCTCAGCCTCCTCCTCAGACTCTGACTCCTTAGATCCTGACTCTAAAGTCTCCTTCTCTAAACTGACCTCTTGTGACTCCTCTTGCTGCTGCCTAAAGGATCTCCGCTCTGCAGTTCTTGATGACCTCTCCTGACGAGAAGTTGAAGTACGCTGTGGCCTCGGCGGTGGTACAACTCCTATTACCAGAGGTGCAGTCCTCTGTATGGTACTCCTCCTGAGTCCCTGTGTGTCACGAGACGGCTCTAGAACCAGCCGTGTCCCTGGTGTCCTACGTGACTACTCCATAGCATCCAAGTGCTGAGCCAACCTCCTAGCCCTCTCTGACTCTGGGTCCATGCTCGGTCTCTTCTTGCTCTTTGGCTTCTCAGGCATCTTTCCCTTGCCCTCGTCCTATCCTGACCCTACCATCTCTACTGATTGTTGACTGCTGTCACTGCACGCATGTACGTAGAGACAGGATAAGCATAGATCCTATATATAAATCTACCAGCAAAGCACCGCTAGGAAAGAATGCACAATAGAAATCCTTGCACTGAATGAATTACATGATCACTAGGCAAATAAGCAAAGTAACAATAGTGATCATCGACTGTAAGTGGCTGGTGCGAGTCCGCTAGTGTGCAATCAAATAATAGGCAATTAATCTAACTATAGACTAAACAGGAGACAAACCCTAGACATGTAATTAACAGAAGATCATGGAATTAATTGCATCCTAGGTTGAGTCAATTAGATAATTAGTGCAACTCATCATGGGTGATCAATTCAATTGCATCAATTTAGGCTAACTACTCAAATTAGGGCATAATACAAAGAATGGGAGAATAGTAGCAATACCCTAAGGAACTCGAAGCCAAAAACTGGAGAGAACACGCGACCGCTCGCCTAAAGACTGGAACTTTGGGCTTGCCGACAATGGAGGTGGAGGGGCAAGACTGCCCTAGCAATCAGTAGGTGTGGTGTTTGGCTATGGGTAGTCCTGGGCACGCCCGTGTGCGGGGAGAGGCTCGACGACGAAGAGGTGTGGCAGCACAGTCAGTGACGACGGCGCACGGCGGGCAGTGGCGGTGGAGATAGATTGTGATGGCGGTGCTGCTAAGACTTCGCGTGTGCGATGGCTGTGCGCGGGGACGAGCAGGGCGAGCAGCAGCGCTGGAGAGGCTGGAGCGGCGGCACGGCAGCTCGGGTCAGGTGGAGGTGCATGGCGGCGGAGTGAAGGCGGCGTCGGTGAGGACACGTTCTCGGCCTCGGGATAGAACAAGGATGAAGCCAAAAGAATTGACCCACATTTGACCTAGGTCAATCGATCAACGAACGGTCGAGGTTCAATGAAGGACGAATCAACGGTCCAGATCAAAAACTGTATCACGCGATCAAACGAATTGACTGGACAGTCCGCTCCTAACACCGTACCATCCGGTCACTTCAACCTATCTAGGAATTAAAGTTCTTTGAATAGAACATCATATAGACCGGACCATATGGTCTTTAGGGACTGTTCCGTCTAGTCTCCATTTCTAGTCAGATTGAAACTTTGTGCTTGAGCACAGACCGGATCGTACGGTCACTTCTAGGAAATTGCTGAGATAAGAAAGATCTCCATTTTCCAAGTGCCCTCACAAAACCCTCAAATAAACATTGCATTTGGAATATAGAGGGAACTCTCAAACACTCCTTTTACATATGCAACAAAAGTAAACATGCCATATGAATGCAAGCAACATTAAAAATAAGACACAAAGGAAACCTAACAATGTCAAGTTTAAACCCCTCCTAAGCTTACTCACTATAAGCCATATCCTTGCCTTGAGAGAAGTCAAACCATTATCTCAAGCACTCCCCCTTGCTTATAGCTATCTTGGATGGGTTAGACATTGACTAATTTTTATGTGTTTTTCTTTTAGTTATTTACACATGCATGGATGCAATGTATATTAGTCACAAAGGAGTCCTACTTACCATGGAATGGAAGAGAAGGAAAAACACACTACAACAACTAAGAATAATCACGGTTACCTCCCTCATGAGTAGATATGACATTGAGGCCCATGTCACTTGTGGTGGACTTCACAAGATCTTCATGAAAGCGCTCGGTCCACCACCACCACCATCTAGGTCTTGTTCTTGGGCACCCACTTGTACGTAGATGATCTCTCAAGATCAACAATGCACTTAGGCACTCATATGCTCTTGACCTTTCTCTTCTTGTTTGGTGGTCCCAAGGCCTTAGCTTTCACCTTGCCATCCTTGTTCCTAAAAAGCTTGAAATGTGTGTTCTCATGGAACAAGTTAGCATTAGGCAAAACAATGAAACTTCTCACCATGGGACAATCCTTGGTGGTGTGGCCATCCTTGCAACACCTCTCATAATAGTAGTCTTCGGCGAGAAGTGGTTTGATCCATGCGGGGATGGAATCACTCGTCCCTATGATGTCGATGGCAGTAGGATATGAGCCAAGTCCCTATTGGGAGACATTGTTCATAAGGTTCCTCCCAAGAATCTCCTTATGAATGGCTCTACCATGTGTGAGCCTCTCGAAGCCGTCCATCACCATCTTCCTCTCTTCCTTGAGCTTGTGGTATTCCTCCAAAACAAATGGCTCAAGAGAAGAAACCTCAACCGAGGTGGTTAGTTCATCTGAACTAAAGGAGGGAGAGGCAAGGTTCTCAACATTGATGGCCTCATAAGTAATCTCAAGGGCCTCATACTTCTCATGTAGCTCTACATGATCACCATTGAGTTTGTCAAAACTCTTGTTTACGACCTCATGAGAAGTGACAAGGTCCTTGAGCTCACTCTCAAGCTCACCAACATGGTCCTTAGCCAACATACACTCTTTTCTTACCACATCCAACATTTTGGATTTCTTGACGACGATGTCGTGGGCTTGCTCAAGCATACTCCAAAGCTCGGCACATGAGAGCTCTTCATCATCGCTATCATCGCTGCTCTCATCCTCACTGTCCCCAAGTTGGCTCACGGCCATGAGACGCATGGGAGGTGGAGAAAGAGCTTGTGGGAGTGTGGTCTCAGTCATGTCTAGGCCGACCACTTCTTCATCACTTGAGGAAGAGGACTCAACACTTGAGTTATCACTTATCCACTCTCCAATAAGGGCCTTGCGAGAGAACTTCTTCTTGTAGTCTTGAACTTTGCCTTTGCCTTTGCTCTTGTCCTTGTTGAAGTGTCTCTTCTTCTTTTTCTTGGGCTTGGGGTCTTCTTCCTCTTCTTCACTCAAATCTTGTGACTTGAATGCTTCTTTCTTGAAATTTGGGCACTCTCAGACAAAGTGATTCTTTGAGCCACAATTGTAGCACTTGGCCCTAGACTTGGAAGCAAACGTGTTCTTGAAGGTCTTCATCTTCTTCATGAGAAGAGCCAAGTCTTCGGTCAAGTCACATTCATCATCATCTTCTTCATCATCATCCTCAATGACTGCCTTCTTCTTGTTTTTCTTGCTTTTGCTAGATTCTTCCTTGTCAACCGGTAGAGCAAGGTTGGATGGTTGAGGATCATCCATCCAAAACTGGTAGCTCTCAAAGGCAGTGATCTTGCCAAGTACATCCTTCATGGTCTTGGTCTTGAGGTCACCTTGCAAGATGAAGGTGATGATGGACTCATACTTGGGGTCCTTGAACAGCCTCAAGAATCTTCTTATCACCTCATCTTGAAGTCATCCCCAAGAGCATTGATCTCCTCCACTAGTACATGAAAATGAAAATAAACAGTGTTAGCTCTCTCATGTGGCAATCTAGTGAAGTTATCATACTTGTTCTTCAGCACATAGTATCTTTCCTCTTTGACATCACTGGTGCTCTCATGGAGCCCCTGAATCTCAGTCCAGATACCATGTGTTGTGAAACTAGCATCCAACTGAGAAAAAACATCCTTAGAAATGTAAGAAAACAGAGCATTCTTGGCCTTAGCATTGGACTTAATAAAATCAGGCTCAAGTAGGTTCACATCCGTATCGGACTCGTGAGTGACCATCCATATCTCTGAATCAAGGGATTGCAGGTAGGCTTACATGCGAGTCTTCCAAGAAGCATAGTCCTCCCCATTGAATATGGGAACACTCTCCGCCTGTCCCGGCATCCTTACGGAAGGCGATGAAGCCTCAAAGATGAGCACTTGGCTCTGATACCACTTGTAAGGACCGAAGGCATACCGAGAGGGGGGGGGGGGTGAATCGGTACTCTGCTCACGAAACCAAATACTTCAATTTACACTACTTGAGTCTAACAAGCATTGCAACGTAAACAATTCTAGTAGGCCAAGACCCTACACATGCTAGTGTTCATGATAAAAACAAGCGCGGAAGCCAAACACACTAGCATATGCAAGCCACAATTCAACCTAGTTACTAGAGCACACAACTGTGGAATAGTAAAGAGAGGGTCAAGGAAAACTCATGATTTTTTTCCCCAGGCCTTAGAAGGATGGCGCCTTCCCCTACTCCTCATTGGACCACTCCCATCGGGGTTTTAGTCCCTTTCGCCACCAAGTGGAGTTCTCGCCCACGAGCCTGCAATCACTCCCGGAGTGAAGACACAGTGTGTGTCACCGCTGCACAAAGCACAAGCTCGCCTCCCTCGAGAACTTGCCGGACTCCCCGAGCCAACACGGGCGCTCACTAGCGATGCCCCTTTCAACGGCGGGCTCAAACCATGTACAAACATGTGACAACCTTCACAACCAACCACGATAGGCTCGATCACCAACACCTAACCGGTCTAGGTCTCACCATAGACCAAGAGTAACAATCTAGATCATACCCTCAAGGACACCCTAGCCTTAGATGTGCAAGATGTTCAAGTTACTCTCCACTAGCACTCTCAAGATATGTAATATCTCCTCCTACTGCTCTCCTCTTTTCCTCTTGGACCTTACCAAATGCTCTCAGGTATTCCATTGGCCAAGAGAGGTCACAAAGACCCCAACAACAAAGTTATATAGGATCCCAACCTCAAATTAGCCGTTGCTCCATGAAATCAGCTTTCTGGGCCTACTGACCATATAGTCCGGTCACTTCCTGACAGGACCATCTGGTCACTACAACACAGTGCACCAATGGCTCTGACCACTGCTGATTCCTCTGCTAACCGGACCGTATAGTCACTTGACCGGACCGTCCAGTCCGATTCTCTCTCCAGTCCAGAAACATTTCAGCGTTGTCTTCCTCTCTGCCCTGTGCAAGCTCTACTAACCGGACCGTCTGGTCAGTAGACCAGACCGTCTAGTCTGCATAGGCTCTAGCACAGACAGATTCCTCGCTCCTTGCTAAAAGTCCCAGATAACTCCCCATAGTGACCGTACAGTTCGGTCACCACTGACACCTCTGTCCGGTCTTTATGTCCAGAAACTTGTCGTCCTCGCTTGACTTTGTTTCCTGGCTTGTCCAAATAGTTCCTTGGCTTCTCCACTATCAACTAGTGCCTATGATTTGACCAAGCAACCTTGCATATCACCGACTAGACATGACCTAAGAGAATGACCTAGACCCCCTTGATAGTCCGGTTTTTCCTATGGACTTAAAGCCCTAACAACTAGACAAATGTTCCCAACATTTGCACCATAGCTTGTTCTCTGCTTTGATCCATCTTCATCAACCCTTGGACTCCATCAAGTTTACAAGCCTCCATGCTTGTGGTCATTGTCATCAATCGCCAAGGCAACCATCATCCATATGATTTGTAATATAGTTTAGGGATGATTCCTGCATAGATAACACTCATGTAGATATTAGCCCACAATTTCATA
The DNA here is from genome assembly GCA_032690845.1 of Eleusine coracana subsp. coracana. Taxonomy (NCBI): domain Eukaryota; kingdom Viridiplantae; phylum Streptophyta; class Magnoliopsida; order Poales; family Poaceae; genus Eleusine; species Eleusine coracana. The sequence continues at coordinate 39,115,093 of CM064418.1, forward strand.
GTTGTCATCTATCACCAAAACATTGATACCTTGGGGATCCAATCATCAATGGTCATAGCTTACAGGGGGTTCTCACCTGGGGGTCGCGCGCGGCTGGGGAAGGGCCTTGAGCCGTGGAATTTGGGAGAAAATGGAGGGGAAAGAGGCGGTGGGGAACGGGCAATGCTGGGGTCGGTTATATAGGGCGAAAGGGCGAGGGGAGACGATGAATTGGAGCTCGCCGTGGCCTAATGGCCGGTGGTAGCCATTGATGCTCGGTAACGCATGTTAATGCGCAGTTAAGGACACCGAGGCCTAGAAAGTGGGGAGGGGAGGCGGTGCGACGCGCTAGTGCGCTCGGGGGTCAGGTTGGGGAGGCGAACAGGCGGGAATCGAGCAGGCGACGTCGTTTTTCCCTCGACCATCGGTGGGGAAGAGAGAGAGAGGTGGGAGGTTAGGGATGACGGGTGGGGTCAAGCTGTCAGCGAGCACAGGGGCGGATGCTGGGCTGCGGCACGCGCTAGGCCGGGTGCTGCGGGTGCTAGTGGGCCGAGCGGTGCGAGTGGGCTGGCGGGCACTACTGGGCCGAGAGAGATAGAAGGGGGAGAAGTGGGCTGCGGTGGGGGTGGGTTTCTGGTCCAAACTGAAGAGGGGGAGGAGGGAAAGAAGATGGGCCTCGGCTGGGGTGTTGGCCAAAGGAGCCCGGTAACCTTCCTTCCTCTTTTTCTTTTCTATTTTCTTTCTATTTTTTGTTTTAATTTTTAAATTAATGTCAACACATTTCTAATCAATATTTTTAAACAAATTTGTATCCCAATAAAATACCTACTGCAAATCTACTTTAGCATGAATGCAACAAACACAAAATAATTTAATTACTTAATTTAATAAATCAAGAAAATAATCTTTGTAGCTAAATAAATATATTAACACCCTAATTAAATTAGGAAAAATTAATAATTTAAGAAATAGGAAAATAGGGTGTTACAAACCTACCCCCCTTAGGATGAATCTCGCCCTCGAGATTCGGGCTGGTCAGAGAAGAAGTCCGGATAATCTACCTTGAGCTGGTATTCTTGCTCCCAAGTGGCTTCTTCTTCCGTATGATTGCTCCATTTCACTTTACACATGTGATACTTCTTGTTCCTCATGACTTTCTCCGATATTTCTAGAATCTTGATGGGATATTCTTGATATGTAAGATCCTCACCAATATCCAACTTTTCTATAGGCATTTGCTCCTCTGAAACTCGTAGGCACTTTCTCAACTATGAGACGTGGAAGACATCGTGCACATCTGACAGCTGTGGTGGAAGTTCCAACTGATAGGCAACTTCACCTATTCGCTCTATGATCTTGAATGGACCAATGTACCTTGGTGCAAGCTTTCCTCGAACCTTGGAATGGCGAAGTCCACTCATTGGAGACACTTGAGATAGACATAATCACCAACTTCAAAGCTCAAGTATCTTCTTCTATGATCAGCATAGCTCTTCTGTCTAGATTGTGCACGCTTCAAGTTCTCCCTGACAATATGAACCTGCCTTTCAGCATCTCGAAGAATCTCTGGCCCATAGACTTGATTTTCACCAGTCTCATTCCAGAACAAAGGAGTTCAACATTTACATCCATATAAGAATTCAAATGGATAAATATTTAAACTTTCCTGATAGCTGTTGTTGTAAGAGAACTCTGCATATGGCAAACATTATTCCCAACAATTGCTATCCTTGAGTGCACAAGCCCTCAACATATCCTCAAGAATTTGGTTCACTCTTTTTGTCTGTCCATCTGTTTAGGGATGATAGGCTGAACTAAAATTCAGCCTTGTATCCATGCACTTATGTAACTTTTCCCAAAACTTTGAGGTGAATTGAGTTCCTCTGTCGGATACTATCTTCTTTGGTACTCCATGCAGACATACTATCCTGGAAATATACAACTCTGCAAGCTTGGGTCCGCTGTATGTGGTCTTGATAGGGATGAAATGAGCAACCTTGGTCAAGCAATCCATAGTAACCCATATAGAATCATAACCAGCTTGTGTCCTAGGTAATCCCATAATGAATTCCATGCAAATTTCTTCCCATTTCCACTCTGGTATCTTTAAGGGTTGCAAGAGTCCTACAGGTCTTTGACGTTCTACCTTGACTCATTGACAAGTGTCACAGAGTGCAACATGTTCACCTACAACTCTCTTCATTCCGTACCACAAGTATCGACTCTTGAGGTCATGATACATTTTAGTACTTCCTGGATGAATGGAGTAAGTTGAATCATTGGCTTCTCTTAATATCAACTCCTTGATCTCCTTGATATCAGGCACACACAACCTTTTCTTATACCATAAGGTTCCTTCATTATCTACTGTGAAACCTAGAGCTTTGTCCTTCTCAATGAGTTGCTTGATTTCTTGGATCTTAGCATCTTCAAGCTGTCTGTTATGAATGTCATGCTCCAGAGTTGAGTCAACTTCCATTGCAATGACTTCTGTGTTGGATACCCATCCCAGGTTAAGCTTCTAAAATTCTTCTTAGAATTCAGGTAGCAACTCTCATGTTGATAACATGTTGAAATAAGACCTTCTACTCAACGTGTCTGCTACAACATTTGCTTTGCCTGGATGGTAGTTGATTCCCAGATCATAATCTTTGATGAGTTCCAACCATCTTCACTGCCTCAGGTTTAAATCTGGCTGGGTGAATATATACTTCAAACTCTTGTGGTCTCAATATATCTCACACCCCATGCAAATGATATAGTGTCTCCAGATCTTGAGAGCATGGACCACTATTGCTAACTCCAAGTCATGGGTTGGATATTTCTCCTCATGTTTCCTCAGTTGCCTTGAAGCATAGGTGATAACATGGCCTTCTTGCGTGAGCACACATCCCAAACCTTGCCCTGAAGCATCACAATAGATTGAGAATGGCTTCTCCATGTTAGGCATGGTTAGGACAGGTGCTGTGGTAAGTCTTTTCTTGAATTCTTGGAAGCTGGCTTCATGTTTTGGTGTCCACTCGAAAGTCTTTCCTTTGCTAGCAGCTCTGTCATGGGCTTGGCTATCTTGGAGAATCCCTCAATGAATCTTCTGTAATATCCTACTAGTCCAAGGAAACTTCTGATGTTTGTAACACTCCGGGGTGTATTCTAACTCAAGACATATTTAACCTTGCTAGGGTCCATAGACACTCCTCCTTTTGAGGTAATATGGCCAAGAAATGAGACTTCCTTCAACCAGAAACACATTTATGAAGCTTGGCATATAGTTGATTCTCTATTAGCTTTTGCAATACCAGACGAAGATGTTCTTCATGTTCCTTCTCATTCTTTGAGAATATAAGGTTGTCATCAATGAACACCACAACAAACTTGTCGAAATACTCCATGAAAACCTTGTTCATTAGATACATGAAGTAGGAAGGAGCATTGGCCAATCCAAATGAGAGCCATATCGATTGATGAAAGCGGTCTTAGGTATGTCAGTTGCCCTAATCTTCAATTGATGATATCCCGATCGGAGATCAATCTTAGAGAAAACACATGCTCCTTTAAGCTGATCAAACAAGTCATCCATCCTAGGCAAGGGATACTTGTTCTTGATTCTAACCTCATTGAGAGAGCGGTACTCAACACACATCCTCTGAGTACCATCCTTTTTCGGAACAAAGATAACGGGGGCTCCCCAAGGAGATACACTAGGACGAATATAACCCTTATCCAACAACTCTTGGAGTTGTTGTTTGAGTTAAGATAATTGGTTAGCAGCCATTCTATATGGTCGCTTAAAAATAGGAGCAGTACTAGGGACTAATTCAATAACGAACTCGATGTCTCGGTCTGGTGGCATACCTGGTAATTCCTCTAGGAAAACATCAGGGAACTCATTGACAATCCTGATGTCTTCAATCGAGGTAGCATCATGTTGATTCAACAAAATGCGATTGGTTGCTCCTTTGTTAGTGATGAGTGCATCGGCCACATACTCCAATTCCTTTCTAGTACTGTCTGTAAGCTTGATTGCCTTCTTAGCACAATCAATAAGTTCCTTATGCTTGCTTAGCCAATCACTGCCAAGGATCACATCAATTCCCTTAGAATCAAGGACTATGAGATTGCAGAAAAATCTACCCCCCTTATATTAACGTTCACCTTGGGATATACATGCTTTGCATTCATCTTTCCACCAGGGGAACTAACAATCATTCTACTCTTTAGCATAGCTATGGGAAGAGAACAATAGCACGAACTAACCAGTTTGACCCCTCTAATGAGACGTGAGATGGCTCTCGCCTCTCCACCTCCCGACGCCTCTTCTCCCCTCCCAAGCCCAATGCTGACGCCCACTCCGGGTCTGGCGGCCACCTCTCCGACTGCGCACACAGTCCCCTCCCCTCCCTCACCGTCGTCGGTTTCCACCTCCTCTTTGTCTCCCCGTGCTGCTCCCTTCATGCCCCATGGAAGCTACAAGCAAGAGCCATGGAGTGACAACAGTCCCGCCTCCTCCTCTGAGTCCGACGGGCGGCAGCCCTCCTATCGTGACGTCATGTTGACCTCCACGGGGACTTCACTCCCTGCTACCGCGGCGGTGGGTGCCATGGTGGCAGCGGCGGCGGGTGCCCCAGTGACGGCCGGCTCCTCGTCTGTGAAGATGGCGGCTCCTCCCGGTGGTCGCAGGTAGAGACTATCCTTTCTCCGTTGTGTTCCGCCGGTGTAATAGCGGCGGGATCCCCTGCTCGAGCTGGGCGGATGGATGAAGGTAGAATCACGTCGTTCATGGTGGCTACGTCGGCATGAAGCCCGTCCTGTCCGCCGTCATGTTCCTACTAATCTAGCAGGGAAGTGCTTTAACTGTTTCTCTCCGGTGCACACTGCTGCTCAGTGCCGCCAGCGCACCCGCTGCTTCTGTTGCCGGGACCTGGGTCACTGTTCTTACGTGTGCCCGGGCCTGCTCAAGGACAATGTTGGAACTGCTGGTTGTGACCGTGGTCGTGCCGGGCGTATTTCAGTCTGGCGCCGCATCACTCCATTGTCGGAGCCGGCTGGATCTGGATCTCTGGCCTTGCAATGCTCTGCTGCTGACGCTCCGACCATGCAGCGTCCGGTTATGGTAGCCGCGAGTTCAGCAGCCAATGCCCCGGCGCCAGAGTCTGGTTCGCAGCAAGAGGCTGCACGTCCCGACGTCGGCGGTGCGTCTTTAGGGACCGTTCAAGCTCCTCACCGGTGGCGGATGAACCTATCCTCGATGTGGTTTCCACACAAGCAAGCACAGAGCTCCTAAGGGCTCCAACAGTCGCTAGTTGCATCATTGATTGGTCAGCCCGTGTGACCAGGGCAGAAGAAGACCTCGCAAAGGCAGTAATCATGACAGTCATCGGAGAAGAACCCCTGCCGGATGTGGATATTGTTGCGGTCATTCTGGCATCCAAACTGGAGGTGGATGCAGCCTCCTTGGTGCTCCACCGTGCTTCAGCAGCAAGTCACCTTCTCTTCCTTCCCGACGTTCAGTCAGTGGAACGCCTGATAACTGAACGGCAGCCATTTCCCTCGGCGACGGCAGCCTTCAGCCTTCACTGTAAGCGCTGGATTCGACTCATGGGTGCAGTAGGCCGGGTCCTACCATTCGTGGTCGATGTCGAGCTCGACGGCATTCCGGCTCACATTTGGGAAACATCAACAGTAGAGCAATTTTTAAATCCGTATGCATGGATTCAGCGGGTTCACCCTGACACTTTGGGGCTAAAGAACATGGCCACGTTCTGTTGTTCTGCTTGGTCTCTTGATCCAAATGCCATCCCTTCATCCAAGGAGCTCTGGGTGGCAGAGCCACCGACGGCCGTCGTAGAGAGCCCACCGGTGAAACGGGTTCTGTCCTACCCCATCGTGGTGCGATCCTCAGTGACGTACCGCTCTGATGGTGGCGATTAGAGTCCTCCGCTCCCTCCAAGAGGCGATGCTGATGATGATGCGTCGCCGGCTCGACGGTGTCGCCATGTTCAATCCCCGCCACCGCCATCTCGCTCCGGTGCGGCGGACGGCGGCGGCCCGGAGCCCAACGGTTCAATCAGGAGGCCGGTGCATCAACGACTGGGTTCAAACCATGCATGCGGGGAACACGTGGCAGCAGATGTTTCGGTGGCTGTCCCCACAATCGAAGAGACTACCGAAGAAAACAAGGAGGCACGAGTTAACACGCTCGAGAACCAAAGTGACGGCCACGACGACTCAGTTCCGGATTCAAATTTGGAGTCTGTCCATGAAAGCAGTGCGGTGCCTATTGATGACATCTCAGCTAATAATAACCGGATCGATCATGGTCAACTAGAGGAGGCCGAGTTAATTCCTTCCGTTGCATCACCCACCTTGATGCGTTTTGATGATTTTGAAGACCCGGATCCACATCAGGAAACTTGTGCCACGTTTGGTACATCTATAGAAGTTGGGCCATCTTCTTCAGATGGGCCTGCCCCGCAAGCAGAACAGGATATGGTGAAGCCCACCCTGGAGGTTACGGTGGACACACCGCCATGCTCGCCACGGTCGCCGCGAAGCCCGAACCTGCTGTTGACCATGCCATCTTTTGATGAGCTCGTCACACCGACTGGCCCCATAACAGCAAGAACAACACTGTTTGACCCGAGCATGACGGGGACACCGTGCAAAGTCTACGTCAGGCAGAGACACCGATCTCGCAGAAGTGACATGTTTGAAGCTGCTCCTTGCCTTTCGTCTACGGCTATGGGTGTGGAAGTACCTCTGGGAACTCCACCTGCAGCCACGACGGCTGTGGACGTTGTAGAATCTCGGGATCCTCCGTCTCCAGCCACGACGCAAGCGCAACCTCTGGTGCGGGCTGTAGGTATTGCAGTTCCTTCGGGAACTCCACTCGCAGCTATGGCACTAGGAACGGAGTCTGCATCAACAACTCATATTATGTCGCCGGCTGCGGGTGTTGTAGTTCCTTCGGGCACTCCACTTGCAGCTGCGACGCTCAGGACGGGATCTTCATCAACAACACATATTTCGGTGCTGGCCGCAGGTGTTGTAGTTCCTTCGGGAACTCCGCTTGCGGCTGCGGCGCCTGGGAAAGGATCTTCATCAACAACACATATTCCCGTGCCTGCTGCAGGTATTGTAGTTCCTTTGGATACTCCACTTGCAGTTGTGGCGCCGGAGACGGAGTTTCCATCAGCAACTCAGCCTCCAGTGCCGGGCTGCCGGCTGCAGGTGTTGTAATTCCTTCGGGTACTGCACTTGCGGCTGCCACATCGGGACTGGCGTCTCCATCGGCAACTCGTCTCCTGAAACCAGCAGCGGACGTTGCAGTCCCTAGGACTCCGTCTGCAGCTGTAGGCTCGACAGCTTCCGTTCGACAAAAATTCATCGACAAATTAGCTCGACAGACAGCGGCTCTTCTATTGGTGCCGGTCATCCACAAGCGACGCAACAAAGTCATGACCCCTGGAACCACGCCAAGAAGAAGTTGTCGTTTGGCTGGTCATCAAGCAGAATTCCAACCGAGTGACTTGGTGTCGAGAAGATCAAAGAAGAAGGTTTTGCGCACTCTGGACATCATTGGTGAACAAGGTGGCATTGACCAGCAAGCACAAGAGGAGTATGACAAACTTTTTGAATAGCCGTTGTCTGATGCTCACGTTCATGCTCTTCTTGCATTATTCAAGTGGTCAATTCCAGAAGGTTTTATTTGTGAGGATGTGGCTCTGGCCGAGGGTTCCTCCTGAGACTTGGTGATTGTGTTGGTCGTACCTCTTCACTGTTTTTAATGGATCCTACAAAATTACTCATTTGGAACGTACGTGGCCTAAATTCCTTGGCCCGCCAGGATTCAGTGCGTACCCTACTTGAGTCCTCTCGAGCTGATATGGTGTGCATACAAGAAACTAAAATGACAGTCGTATCTCGTGGTGTTCTTTTGTCTGCTCTTGGGGTCAGATTTCACTAATTACATTGAGCTACCGGCTAATGGTGCTAGCGGTGGTATCCTGGTCGCATGGCTACGTCATATTGGTTTGTCAGGAGCACGTCGTGTGGATAACCAAAGTGTTTCCGTTCAGTTCAGTTCGGATGGGGGTCCTAGTTGGTGGCTAACGTGTGTCTATGGGCCACAAGGCAACGAGGAAAAAATCCAATTTCTGCAAGAATTAAGGGATATCCGGGATGCTTGCAATGGTCCGTGGATATTGGCTGGAGATTTCAACTTAATTTATAGGGATGAAGATAAAAACAACACAAATTACAACCGAGCGATGATGGGCAGACTTTGGCATTTTATCAACGATCTTGCTCTAAAAGAAATTCCACTTCATGGAAGGAAGTTCACGTGGTCGAACCGCCAAGACTCTCCTACTTTGGTTAAGTTGGATAGAGTCCTTTGCTCTGTTGATTGGGAAGAACTATTCCCCAACTGTCTATTGCAAAGTATGGCAACGGATGATTCAGATCATTGCCCGCTCTTGCTTGGCCTGCAGGATAACAAGACTGGAAGGCGACGGTTTCATTTTGAATCCTTTTGGCCAAAGTTAGAGGGGTTTCAGGAAGCTGTTGCAGCTGCATGGATGTCGGTTCCAGCCGGTCCTTGTCCCTTCTCAACACTGGATCAAAAGTTTAAAGCAGTCACCAAGGGGTTACAAAGTTGGAGTGGTTACAAAGTTGGAGTGACAAAATGGTCGGCCATATCAGCTCACAGCTTGCACTTGCTAGAGAAATTTTGCATCAGCTGGAAATTCCGCATGATTACAGGAATCTGTCCTCGGAAGAGACTTGGTTGAAAAATAATCACATGAAACACAGTCTTGCTCTTGCCTCATTGCAGCGCACAATCGCACGGTTATGATCACAGATAGGATGGTTGCGTGATGGAGATGCTAACACAAAGCTTTTCCACTTGCATGCTCTCCATAGAAAAAGAAAGAATTTTATTGGAAGCCTAGTCGCTGGAGATCAAATCTGCACCACCCATGAGGATAAAGCAAGACTAGTGGACGAGTTCTATGATGCTTTATTGGGTAACAGTCATGAGAGAGAACATACAATTAATCTTGATGAAGTGGGGATTCAAACACATGATCTTGCTGATCTTGACGCGCCTTTTTCTGAGGATGAAGTATGGTCGACCATCAAGCAGTTACCGTCGGGTAAGGCCCCGGGGCCGGACGGTTTCACCGGCCGTTTTTACAAGGTCTGCTGGCCAATAATCAAGCATGATGTCATGGCAGCGGTCTCTGCTGTATGGAGTAGAAAATTCATGGGTTTCAATCCTCTCAACACGGCATATATAACTCTACTTCCTAAGAAAGAGGATGCGAATTAGCCGAAAGATTTTTGACCAATAAGTCTTGTTCATAGTTTCGCCAAACTTATCACAAAGTGGATGGCAAACCGACTTGCTAGCAGGCTGCAGCGCATGGTGTCTCCGAACCAAAGCACATTTATAAAGGGGTGTTTTATACAAGACAATTTCATGTTGGTGCAATAGACAGCTAGATTCCTCCATCAACAAAAACAACCCCGTCTTCTCCTGAAGCTCGATATCTCAAAGGCCTTTGATTCTGTGTCTTGGCCGTTTCTTCTCGAGGTGCTGAAAAAATTGGGTTTTGGTTGGATTTGGAGGGACATTATTTGTGTACTTCTTGTCTCATCATCCACAAGTGGAGGAAAATAAACTTACAAGGATTCCCCTAGTAACGGCGAGCGAACCGGGAATAGCCCAGCTTGAGAATCAGGAGGATTAAACCCCATCCGAATTTTAGTCTGGAGAGGCATCCTTAGAGATGGACTGGACCCAAGTTCCCTGGAAAGGGACGCCCGGGAGGGTGAGAGCCCCGTCCGGCCCGGACCCTGTCTCACCACGAAGTGCTATCAACGAGTCGGGTTGTTTGGGAATGCAGCCCAAAATTATTGAATGGGATCCCCGGTGAGCGCATCTTTCACTGGCGAGGATTACGTCAAGGATACCCTCTTTCACCAATGCTATTTTTTTCTTGTGATGGATGTTTTGGGGCATATGTTCTCTAAGGCTGATAGCAAAGGCTTGCTGCTATCTCTCTCAAGACGGGCACTACACCACCGTATATCACTCTATGCTGATGATGTTGTTGTTTTCCTCCGTCCCGACGCAGCAGACATAGCAATCACCATGGATATTCTTCGGCTGTTTGGAGAAGCCTCGGGTCTCAAAACCAATCTCCAAAAAAGCAACATGTTGCCAATTCAATATGGGGAACAAGAACTGAATACAGTACAGTAGTTGCTACCATGTGAGCTCTCTGAGTTCCCTTGCAAATATCTGGGCCTACCTCTCTCTCTCTCAAGAAGCTCACAAAGGCGCAAATCCAACTGATCATCGACCGGATAGCTGATCAGTTGCCAGGGTGGAAGGCAGACTTAATGACACGGGCTGGCCGCAAGGTACAGGTGCAGTTTGTTCTCACTGGAATGTTGATTTATTTAGCTATGGCATATGATTTTCCAGTCTGGGCACAAAAGGCACTCGAGAAAGTGCGTCGTGGTTATCTTTGGAGGGGTCGAAAGGAAGCAAAAGGAGGTCACTGCCTTGTTGCTTGGGATGTTGTGTGTCGTCCTCATAAGCTGGACGGTCTAGGGATCTCTAATCTAATGGTTATGGGCTGGGCATTGCGTATGCATTGGTTTGGTTACAAAAGACAGAGCCCCATCGTCCATGGTCGTCACTGCCTATTCAAGTGCCTTATGAAGCTCAACCGTTCTTTGGTATGGCAGTGACGCCAGAAGTAGGCAATGGTGCACGCATTCTTTTTTGGGAAGACTGATGGCTTCATGGGTAATGCATTGCTGATCTGGCTCCACAATTATATGCTTCGGTTTCTAAGAGAATTGCGCGACAACGAACGGTACAACAGGCTCTCCGTAACTGAACCTGGGTGGATGATATCCGTGGTATCCTAGCAATTCGAGTGATCTTGCAATATCTCTAGCTATGGGACCTCGTACATGGCATTACTATGGATGACAACTTGGAGGACACATTTGTGTCGCGCTTGGCTTTTGGAGGACAGTACTCGGCCAAGTCGGCCTATGAAGGGTTCTACCTTGGATCCACTCAGTTTGCACCATGGGAGAAGATTTGGAAAACTTGGGCACCAGCCAAGTTCCAATTCTTCCTCTGGTTAGTGGCACATAATCGATGTTGGACAGCTGATAGGCTTGAGAAACGTGGACTACCCCATCCTGAGAAGTGCCTATTGTGTGATCAAGAGGAGGAATCCTTCAATCACTTGTTGTTGTCTTGTTTTTGTGCGCGGCAATTCTGGTTTGATATGCTCGCTCAGGTCGGTTTCCAAGCATTCTCTCCACAACCATCTGATGATTCTTTCTTTGCATGGTGGGATAAGATTCAGGGAGCCTCTAATGGATTACTTCGACATGGACTGGATTCTCTATTAGCCATTGGAGCTTGGATTTTGTGGAACCACAGGAACCGTTGTGTTTTTTATGGAATCTCACCTAGCATGACGAGTGCTCTGACCTTGGCAACAAAGGAACGCCGCCTCTGGTCCATGGCTGGAGCTCGAGGGCTCTCCCTCTTGGCTGCTCCCCTACCAGGAGACTAGTGTAGCTCTTAGAGGTTGATTTATGTCAAAGGCGCGATTGTAAACTAAATATCACATGTGTGTGTGGTGTGTGTTGTACTCGGGTTCTTGTCCCATTTTCTTCTTAATATAATAAAGCGTAGCTCTCCTACATGTGGTGCCCCTTCCCGGAGGATCAAGGTCCCGATGGTGCTGATAACACAGACACTTGATAATACAACATTGGTTCACATTTAAATTTAATATTACATCAATTGGTCATTAGAGTGCAGCGGAATATTACAAGTTCATAATATTTTGAAAACAGCAGAAGCAAATCGTGATAAGAAGCTACGAGCTCGATGATACAACATAGTAATGGTTCGTGCCCGAAGAACCATCACTCTAGCAACACACATCAATACTGCGGTGGCAAGTCGGACTCCCAGTGGGCAGTCCAACCCTCAGGGACTTGCATGTCCTAGGGCAGCATATTCTCAAGAAATTCTACCTCTTCATTACCTGAAAACAACAGTGGCACAAAGCCTGAGTACTAATTACTCAGCAAGACTTATCCGACGGACTTCTAGACATGCAACGACTCTAATAGGTGGCTTGTTTGAAAAAGACCCGCACTAAGCAACCTATTAGTTCTACCAAGTTTTATTTCTCAAAATTAACTGGGTAGAGTAGAAAGGTAACTTTAGTTGTTGTAACAGGATAATAAGGCAATACATAGAGTAAGTACAACACAAGAGCAATATTGTAACATCAACTATAAACATGATAGTTAACTTCCAATACCAGGTTCAACTACGTGACGACGCAATAACCAAGTGGTACTCATTACTGCGAGGGACAGCAATTGCAATTGATTTACACCAGCTGGGATAACCCGAGATACACGACACACACGCACCAGTTAAGGTCGTATATGGCAACTTTTTGTAAGGACGAAAAACAACTTGGTCCGGGTCCAGTCTCAACGAGTGGGCATGCCGTTCTTCCAACAGTACTTCGCGGTATGAACCACCCACTCCAGCAGCAGAAGGGTCAACGACCACCATACTGGGTACCGTCCTCATTGTCGTGCCAATGCTACATCAGTTTACTAGTACCCATAGACTAGCATGTATTCGGTATATTTCAATACTTGACCAAGGGGCCGACCATGGACGGGTCCTAGGTTCGACAAGGCAGGGCTACCGCAGTCAACACCCATGTATTGCTGCAAACCTACACATGCATCTTCCCTGCCCGATCATAACAGTAAAATAAACTTCTTTTTAGGTTCCCATTCCAGTGATCAAGTTCATTTCTTAGTAATGATATCTACCGGGTCTAGCAATTACTAAGCATAGCGACACAGTACCGATACTACCAAAGTTCTAATGACAGTGGCGTAGGTCATTTGGGTATCACGCAAAGTGGGTTCCAATCAACTCCTATGACCTAATGCAACAATGATCACAGACTCTAGTAATATTGAAAACTAGCAAACTTTATAAAAGGGCGAATGTAAACTGGGGCTTGCCTAGATCGATGTCAGTGCTAGCAACTACAACGTCTTGCTCTTGGGGATCAAGGTCCTTCTGAAGATCCTCTTCTTCCTGCTCCGGGTTGTTGTTGCCTATATGATAGAATTGAATTGTCGGTATTATCAAAATACCGTAGAATGCAATGATATGATGCTCAATGTCTTTAAATGTTGATTAATATTATTGTTATGTTCTCGAAGCCATATGCTTTGAAGAAACAAATTAGAGTTTCATTATTTTATGTTTGTTAATCATTTATTTAGGGTTGTTATAGTCCTTCAGATTAATTAAGCAATTACAATAGTAACCAATCGATTCTGATCTTGAGTGATTTATTATGAATAGAGACATAGATGAATTGTATTTTTACCAATTTACAGCCTTTCGATATAATTACTCTAATTACTAGCATTTATTAAAGTAAAATAATGGTATGAGCAATTAATTTAATTTAATTAAGTAAACTTAGGTTTCTGGACTTGTGTGATTTACTTGGCACAGAGACTTGTGTGAGTGTTTTTTTTCCCAAGTGGTAGGGGCCAATTAATTATAAAATATTTACTAGAATTAATTTAATCAACCATAGTAATAAATTCTAGGGCCAAAAATAATTCATATTTTTGTAAACCAAAAATTGTGGTGATAGATAATTATGTAATTATTAAGCATGCCAAATATCAAAATTAAATTGGGTTCCTAGAATATCTGGTGAATTAATTTGTGTTTGGACAATTAGATGAATTAATAAAAATGCAAGTACAGAGGCAATGATTTATCAATTTACTAAAATAGAGCAATTCAAAATGAACCTAACAAATTTTATTTGAGCTTCATTGGGTTTAAACTCGATTTACTAAGAGTTTCCAAAGATTTATGCATTTTCTGGCAGATTTCTGTTTTTAGTTGGTTTCCACGTTGGAGCCACGTGGGTGCCAGGTAAGGCCACGTACGAGCCAGCTCGGCTGCCAGTAGGCGCCAGTGGGCTTGTCGGAGCGGGGTGGCTCACGGCCGGAGAGCTTGCTGCCGGCGGCTGCGCTGGGAGAAAACTCGTCACGGGAGCTAAGAAATGATGTGCGCACCGCGGCGGAGGGGATGGAGGGGTTCGCAAGGTGGTGTTCTCACCGGGAGATGGTCGGCGATGAGAGGCGGCGGAGCAGAGATCTTCGGCGGGGTCGCGGGGACGGCTCGGAGCGGAAAAACGGGCGGGGTCGGCTCCTACAGCTTCACGGGAGCACCACGGAGAGCGTCATCAAGTCGACGTTGGACAGGGATGGCCGGAAGTAGGAGCCCATCATGGAGGCGGCTTCGGTGATCAGCGGCGACGGTTCGGGGCCAGGGAAAAAGCAGAATGCCGACGACTTTGCACATGAAAATAGGAAGGAGTTAAGGCGAGGTCGTTCGGCCGAGAGTTGCGCAAACGGTAGAGGAGGAAAGAGGGAACGAGGCTCACCAGAGATGGCCAATTTTGGTCGATAGCAGAGGAGGTCACCGGAACTGTGGGTTTTGGTATTTCTTCAAATTGGTTGAGCTCACGCAGGGAGTTGTCAAGGAAATGGCCTGGGGAGCTAGAGGGGAAGTGAGCGGTGCGTGGGTGGTCTCGGCTGGGCCGGGAAGGTAGTGGGAGAGCGGGGCAGCGTGGCGAGGTTGAGCTCTTCAATGGCGAGATGGCAGGGAGAGAGGAAATGACAGAGAGCAGAGAGCAGAGAGCGAGAGAGAGTGTGCTTGTGAACTCGTGGGCTCGCTTTCAAGTTGCGCAGAGGGGAAGGAGTGAGTGGGGGAGTGGGAGCAGCGAGAGCGGGCGGAATTGAAGTTTTGCCGGTCACGGCGGTGGCGTGCAGAGAGGGAGAATGGTGGCCGTTGGGTGGGCTCGCGGCTGAGGGCAGAGGAGATGGGATGGCAGAGGAGAAGTCAGCGGCACAGTGCGCGTGAGGAGTCCCGAGGTGAGCCGGTGGCGTGCGGGGAAGAGCGAGCTCGGCGCTGGCGTCGGTAGAGGAGGAAACAGTGCCGCTCCAGCCAACGGAGGAAGAAGAAAGGGGATTTTACACTGCGCCACCTGATCTTTTAGATTTAGTGCAAACAAGTCCCTAGTCAAAGCTGATTTTCATTAATTCAAAATAAAATAGCTAGGGACTTCCTAAATTAGTGAAAATTGGTGGACTGACTATTTAAATGGTAGAGAACACTTTGGTGAATTTTATTTGAAATTTTTATAAACATATTTTAGAATTAATTAAATGCATTAATTAGTTACTTAAGAATCAATTAATTAATTGAGGGTCTTGCCAAACAGGAAAAATGCCCAATAAATTCATAATATTCTATTTTATTATTACCAACATGATTATGAATTTATTTAGCATAAGTTGTATTGAAATTTTTAAGTTGCTTCAATAACTTGGTTGCAGGGTATTTATTTGCCTGGAATTAAATTAATAGATAGGCTCTATCATTTTATGCTATAATTTTCATGATTTGTGATCCTCATATTTGCTAAGTTAAGGTAAGACACCTGGGATGTCACAGCCCTCCCTTCTTAAAGAAATCTCATCCCGAGATTATAAACAAGGCAAACTAGAGGGAACTGCAGTGGTCAAAACATACCTGTGTATGACGACCAACACTTCGGGTAATGAGTACTCTGAAATTCTTCAGATTCCCAAGTAGACTCATCCTTTGAGTGGTTACTCCATTGAACTTTGTAGAATTTGAGGGTTCTATTATGGGTTGTGCGCTTTTTCTCGTCGAGGATCTTCACGGGTTGTTCGGAGTACGTGAGATCGGGTTGGAGTTGGTCATATTCTTCCAAAATTTTGTCGATGGGTGGCTTGAGACATCGCTTAAGCTGGGAGACGTGGAAGGTGTGCTGAACTCCGGTTAGATTTGCGGGTAACTCCAGCTTATAGGCCACGTTTCCACATCGTTCCAGAATTTGGAATGGTCCAATATAACGGGGAGCTAACTTTCCTTTAACTCCAAACTATTGGATACCCTTCATAGGCAACACCTTGAGATAGACGTAATCGCTCTTGTTGAAGTACAGTGGTCTGTGTCGTCTGTTTGCATACTTCTCTTGACGGCATTTAGCGGCTTTAAGATTGGCTTGGATGGTATGTACTTTTTCTTCAGCATCCTTGACAAGGTCAGGACCAAAGGTTACTCTTTCTTCAGATTCAGACCAGTTTAGCGGCATTCTACAACTACGATCATAGAGTGCTTCAAATGGTGACATTTTTAGACTCTCCTGGTAACTATTGTTGTATGAGAATTTTGCATAAGGCAAATACGCATCCCAATTACCACCATGTGTTAAAACACATGCTCTAAGCATATCTTCCAAAATTCGGTTGACACGCTCAGTTTGTCCATCCATGGTGGCATGGTAAGTAGAACTCCGGATCAGCTTGGTACCCAAGGATGCATGCAGTTGTTCCCAAAAATGAGCAACAAACTGTGAGCCACGATCTATAACAATGGTCTTGGGCACTCCATGGAGACATAGAATTCTTGCTATGTATAGCTATGCATATTGTCGTACATTATGTCTATTGTTGACTGGCAGGAAGTGGGCAAATTTGGTGAGTCTGTCCACAATGACCCAAATTGAATCAGGCTTTCGAGAAGTGAGAGGGAGACCAACAATAAAATCCATGCTGATGTCTTCCTATTTCCAAGCAGGGATACTCAATGGTTGAAGTAATCCAGCCTGTTTCAAATGATCAGCCTTAACCCTCTGACACGTATCGCATTCCACGACATACCGAGCAATTTCTCGCTTCATCCTTGTCCACCAGAAATTCTTCTTCAAATCTTGGTACATTTTGTTACTACCCGGATGGATAGAATATTTGGAGTGGTGTTCTTCATCCAAGATCTTTCATCGAAGTTCAAAGTCCTTTGGTACTACTAAATGGTTATTGAACCACAGAGTTCCGTCCGAGCCTTGGGTGAAGCATTTTGCTTTTCCACCCTTAATGTTTTGTCTGATGTGATTCATACCAACGTCATTTTTCTGTGCAGCAATGATTTCTTCACGAATGGTAGAATGCACACTTAGGTTGCTAACCACTACAACAGGTAAAATGTGAAGGCTAGGTTCCAAATTAGTTTCGTGGTCATTTCGGTCCTGAACTTCCAGCTCTAAGTTGTTGCAGTGGACCTTTCTGCTTAACGCATCAGCGACTACATTAGCCTTGCCTGGATGCTAATGAATCTCCAGGTTATAATCCTTAATCAGTTCTAGCCACCAATGTTGTCTCATGTTTAGATCAGTCTGGGTGAAGATATATTTCAAGCTCTTATGGTCTGTGTAGATGTGCACTAAGTTGCCGAGCAAATAATGCCTCCATATTTTTAGTGCAAGTACAACTGCAGCTAGCTCCAAATCATGAGTTGGATAGTGCTCTTCATGCTTCCTTAACTGTCGAGATGCATAGGCTATGACACGACCTTCTTGCATGAGTACGTATCCAAGTCCTGTCCCAGACGCATCACAATATACATCGAATGGCTTGGTGATGTCGGGTTGAGCCAGTACTGGGGCAGTTGTCAATAATTTCTTCAATGCTTGAAATGCTTCTTCACAATTGCTGTTCCAATTAAAATTTTTCTCCTTTTTCAGCAGCTCCATGATGGGTTTGGTCAGCCGAAAAAAATTGGTATGAACCTACAATAATATCCGGCTAGCCCGAGGAAACTGCGCACTTGGTGAACTATTTTTGGTGGCTTCCAATCTAGCACGTCTTGAACTTTGCTAGGGTCCACCGAGATTCCTTCTGTAGAGACTATGTAACCAAGGAATGGCACACGGTCCAACCAAAATTCACACTTGCTGAATTTTGCATACAACTTGTGATCTCATAGACGTTGAAGAACAATGCGAAGATGTTCAACATGCTCTTCCATGGACTTAGAATAGACGAGGATGTCGTCAATGAATACTACCACAAATTTGTCCAACTCTGGCATGAATACCGAATTCATGAGATACATGAAATGAGCTGGGCCGTTTGTCAATACGAATGACATTACTAGATACTCGAATAATCCATATCTAGTAGAAAAGGCGGTTTTCGGAATATCTTCTGCTCTGATTTTGATTTGATGATAACCCGAACGGAGGTCAATTTTTGAAAATACCTTAGCACCAACCAATTGATCAAAAAAGATATCAATTCGTGGTAACGGGTATTTATTCTTGATGGTAACTTCGTTGAGAGGTCGATAATCAACAATGAGACGCAGAGATTTGTCCTTCTTCTTCACAAAATTAGTAGGGCAGCCCCAAGGTGAAGTGCTTGGGTGAATGAATCCCTTTTCCAATAACTCATTCAACTGCTTTCTCAATTCGGCCAACTCATTCGGGGCCATTTTATAAGGTCAACGAGATATCGGAGAAGTTCCTGGCTGTAGCTCTATCTTAAATTCCATTTCACGGTCAGGTGGTAGGCCAGAGATATCTTCGGGGAATACGTCCAGATACTCGCAAACAATGGGGATGTTCTTGAGCGACTACCCTTCCAAGTGATGGACAATCAAGGCTTTCGATGAATTGATGTTTAGAGAAAATGTGTCCTTTCCATGCAAAGGGGAGTTTATGTGAACGGTGCGTGGCTCGATGTCTTGCATGGCTCTATGGGTTTTCATCCAGAACATGCCCAAAATCAAGTCAATTCCCTGGTGGCTAAGCATGATAAAATCTGAGGGTTAGATTTTCTTGTTTATTTCCAAAGGGGCTTTGCATACTATTTGATTGGCACTAATTTGCCCAGCGGGGGAACGAATTGTGTAGCATCTTTCTATAGTCTGGGGTTGAAGATTAAGTTTTTGCATACATGCTTGGCTAATGAAATTATGCATAGCACTAGAATCAAAAAGTGCAAGGATAGGCTAGCGATAGAGCGAGAGCGTACTGGTCAGCACGGGTTTGCCCTGAGGGATATCTTCCGCATTGGTGTAGTTCACTTGGGCACCATGTGATGGTGCATTCACATTCCTGCTCTGGTTCTGATGCTGGTTGTTGTTGTTGCACCTTGGTGCAGTGCAGTTCTTTGCAAAGTGGCCGGTACGACCACAATTGTAGCAAGGGTAGTTGCCTCCACGATCAGCAGGCAGTGGGGCACGAGCACTCAGGATCCCTTGTTGCTGATACGGTGCACGGTGCTGAGTGTTCTGCTGTTGATAAGGTGCACGAGGTGGGAAGTTCTGCTGCTGTGGTTATCTTGAGTAGTTTGGGCCAAATCATCGCTGAAACTGTTGCTGCGGTGCTGCCTGGAAATGTTGTCCGGTGGGTGAAGTATATATCAGGCGATGCTTCACCTGTGGGGCAGCAGAGGCAGTAGCAGGGGCCTTTCTCTTGGGGTCTTCTTCTTCAACTTGGCGCATAGCGCCTTCCTGGACAATAGCAGCATTGACCAGATCATTGTATGTGCCAGTCGTCTGCCAAGTCAAACGTTCCTTGAGCGTGACATTCATCCCACGCAAGAATGCGTATATCTTCTTTTCCTCAGTATTAACATACTCAGTGGCGTACTAAGCAAGATGATTGAAAGCTTCAGAATATTGGAGGACATTCCTCCCTCCTTGTTTTAGATTCATAAATTCCTGGAACTTTCTCTGCATGAGACCAGTGGGGATGAAATGAGCATGAAAAGTAGCTTTGAAGTCATTCCATTCCACGCGGCGTCCAGCGGGCAGAGAAGCTTCATAGTTGGCCCACCAGGCACTAGCAGAGTCATGGAGTTGTTGGGCGGCGAACAACACCTTCTGGTGTTCGGTGTATTCCAGCAGACCGAATTTAGACTCGGTCTGACGCAACCAGTGATCGGCGTCCAGCGGCTCTCTGGCACGCTCGAAGGTGGGTGGGTGGGTACCCAGGAAATCTAAGTAAGTGCTCTGACGGGGCTGGTTGTTGCGGTTGTTGTGGTTATCTCCACGCCCAGCCAGATGAGTCGTGATGTCGACCAGTCGATGGAGTAGTTCAGAGTCATTTTTCTGCCTGTTGAGTGCAGCGGCCAGAACTTCAGCTAATGAAGGCTCAGCATTCGCTCCTTGCTGAGAGCTCTCAGGATCCTCCTGGTTCCGAGTACACACCATGCTGCAATTTATACGGTTGCACATTAGTTGTTTCTCATAATATTCCATAAAATCGCATGCGCAAGAATATAAATTTGCAAGTGGCATGGTAAAATCTTATAATGACAACCATCTCCATTGATTCAATTCAGTCTACATGGTTGTTAAAGGACATCATCACCCAGTTCCTTACATACATGTGCCGACGCCTAGTTACGGTATTGCGGACACATTATGCAAGATTCACACTTCTACATCGAACTAGGGATACATATACTACACGGTCGTACACAGGGGTAGCGAATCATCTACTCCTGGCCTAAGTCTTTCGGCTCTTCCGGTTCTTCCTGCTCAATAGGCTCTCCTGGTTCCTCCAGGTCCATCATTTCCTCGTTATCAACCCCGGCAGGTGCCATCTCCACTTCGTCTTGTTCTCCATACTCTATGAAGATCTCATCCCAATTCCCTTCAATAGGAAGATGAGCAGCCTTGAATATGTTCAAGTCATCTTGAGCCTCAATCATGTCATGCTCAAAATCCGCTGCATCCTACAAGACTAGGTCATGTTCTTCTAGAATCGCATCCATCTCTTCATTCTTGGCATGGATTTGCTTGTTCAGTTCTGCAAATTTTTCATCCTTAGCTTGTTTTTTGACCTCAGAAAGTTGTAGTGTAGAATGGAACACATCCAATCGTCGGCAGAAGTTTGTGCACAAAGCGAACGTGGACAGACCATAATACTCTATTATGGGCAGCATAGGATCATGGTGGCGGTGGTTTGGAACAAAGATGAAATCCACACGCCTCATCCATTCGAAATCCGTCACATCATTAATGGGTAGCAAGGCAATGGGTGTTCCAGCCACATCATGCTTGTGGTCTTCACAGAACCGAGTAAATGCCTTGAATGCAGCTACATTCTAGGTGGAAGGCAGATCGGTCCCGGTGACGCTAAGGGTCCAGGATTCCCATACAGGGATGGCGGAGTAATTGGCGGGAACCGCCACATGGATGATACATGAGGGGACTCCATGCTCCTGGAATTCCTTGCCAACATAGGTGGGAGGAATGGAGTATCCGAATCTCTGGAGAACTCTCCAAAACAGGTGAATCATTCCTGTGAACTCCAGGCCATCGGTAATTTCCCAACCTTGTGGTGGTTGTTCATTATTTTGAGCTATCTACAAAGAAAGTACTTTGATTGAGTCAATGAGTACGATTAACTTTGTTGCAACAACAATAGCTACTAATGGTACCTCCAATGCACAGCGCAAATCATTATAGTTTCCATACATGACTCGGAATATGTAGCCCTCGAGTTACAAAAACATCTGACGCATCAACCCCAAAATACAACCTCACGTGGTTCGACAAAAGTTACCTACCCACTGATCCTGACTACCAAGATTAGGCTAGTCTACCATCATCCTCCTAGGTCCTGCCTCGGGCGGGTGCCTCGTGGTCTATGTCGGACTCCTCGTCCATATCTTCCTACAGGTCCTCCTCCTCTGGTGCTGCCGGTGGTGCAAGGGCTGCCTCAAGCTGCTGCTGCAGGCCCTGGTTCTCCTGGGCCAGGGTCTCTAAATCCTCTCCCATAAGCTCCATCTCGTGCTGTGCAGCCGTCAACTGATGTTGCAGGTGCTCGTTGTGGTTGGCGCGCTGTTGCATAATCACACCACGTCTATCAACCTCCTGTGCGAGGGTGTCGCGCTGTCCAGTCACCTCAGTAACGTGAGTCTCACTCGCCTCAATAGCAGCGGTCAGCCGCTGAATCTCTCTCTGCTGTGCGTCAACCTGTATCTGCAGGTCATTCCTCGAAACCCAGACCTACTCGGCCTCAGCCAGTATGATACTGTTGTGGCTGCTAGCCTCCTCATCCAAGTTGAGGAGGTACTCAGAGTAGTAGGACACACTGTGGTACCCTGCGTGGTACGTCGGGTAGTCATCACGGCCGATGCGCCTCACACGCCTCTGCCAGACCGGGTTGGCCTGGTGCCAGATGGGAATCATCTCAAACGGAGTCCCATAGAGCGCTACTGTGTGGCGCCCGTAGAAGTGGGTGAGAGCCCTGTGGGCGACTCTCTCCAAGCCCTCACGGAGGCTCCCACAAGTCGCCGTGCTCTCCATACCCGCCATGTCGAGGTTGCGCGGGTGTGTGGGCACGCTGATGTGCACCTCAGCAAGAGTCATGCTGTGATGATGGACCTCGCGACCCTTGTAAGAGGGCAGCTCATCGTAGCCCAACAAGCGTAAGAGATCCCACAATAGTGTAGGAAAGCCATGGTGGTGGAGTCCGGTGGTGTAGCGCCACCCGTCGTGTGAAAGCTCCTCAAAACCGTGGTCACTCATCTGGAACATAAACCCAATGGTGAGTACAATGTTCCATGAATAATAATGCATTTCATATATAGTGCTATGAAATATGGAAACAAAGTTTTTGTTCACATTTTCCAGCCTCAAGGGTCAATAATACGGCAATGGGTCTCAAAACAAATTCGGTTTCAGATTGACATAGGCTTAATGTTTTGGCTCTACTGGAGAGGGGAAAACTGGGAAGATGGTGAAACCTATTGGAGATGAAAATAGACTTCTAGGGATTTCTAGATTGTATTTAAACACCTAAAGATCCAAAGTATAACTTTAGTTATGAATTTTTAAAGTTGGCAGCTAAAAATAGGACAGATTTTTGTTAACCTTGTTATTCAGAATTTTATACTTATTAGGTTTAGAAAATTTTTATTCAGAGGTTGGTGAGCAAGGAGAGAACCAAATTTTAGTTTAGTTATAATGGGATGCATGATGCAAAACCTTCATTTTATTAACCTATCGTTCCTCACAACACAACACCTAACTTGCGGAGACTTAGCGGCACGAATATGTGGTGACGACCCGCACTCAACACGTAAGTCATTCTAAAGGTTATACTAATGGCGTTAGCGTACCTACAGAAGATTCATTGTAGAAACAATACATCAAATTAAAAAGAAACTATGAAAAGAAGCCTAGTTCTACTAGTAATGACCTATGGAAAAGGATCGCCCCGTCATAACTCACGAGCCAACAGTGTGTCGTATCCGCCTGCGAGCACAGACACCGATATCACGTGTGTCGGTTAAGCATGCACGTACCTTCGTTTGAAGAAGCCGTAGATGCAATAATATAAACAATCATAACCCAGGTTAGCTTTGTCACCACCCTACTATCTATAGGGGCAATACTAAAGTATCCTTACTCGCAATGTCATGGTTTTCAAAAATACAATTTATTTGTTGTATTATCATGGACCACGGTTCTGATACCAGCTGTGGCGCCCCTTCCCGAAGGATCGAGGTCCCGACAGTGCTGATAACGTAGACACTTGATAATACAACATTGGTTCACATTTAAATTTAATATTACATTAATTGCTCATGAGAGTGCAGCGGAATATTACAAGTTTATAATGTTTTGAAAACAGCGGAAGCAAATCACGATAAGAAGCTACGAGCTCGACGATACAACATAGTAATGGTTCGTGCCCGAAGAACCATCACTCTAGCAACACACATCAGGCAATTCTACCTCTTCATTACCTGAAAACAACAGTGGCACAAAGCCTGAGTACTAATTACTCAGCAAGACTTATCCGACGGACTTCTAGACATGCAACGGCTCTAATAGGTGGCTTGTTTGAAAAAGACCCACACTAAGCAACCTATTAGTTCTACCAAGTTTTATTTCTCAAAATTAACTGGGTAGAGCAGAAAGGTAACTTTAGTTGCTGTAACAGGATAATAAGGCAATACATAGAGTAAGTGCAACACAAGAGCAATATTGCAACATCAACGATAAACACATGCATTGCTTAGTAATGATATCTACACATGGGCAGGGCTACCGCAGTCAACACCCATGTATTGCTGCAAACCTACACATGCATCTTCCCTGCCCGGTCATAACAGTAAAATAAACTTCTTTTTAGGTTCCCGTTCCAGTGGTCAAGTTCATTTCTTAGTAATGATATCTACCGGGTCTAGCAATTACTAAGCATAGCGACACAGTACTGATACTACCAAAGTTCTAATGACAGTGGCATTTATTAAAGTAAAATAGTGGTATGAGAAATTAATTTAATTTAATTAAGTAAACTTAGGTTTCTGTACTTGTGTGATTTACTAGGCACAGAGACTTTTGTGAGTGATTTTTGTGCCAAGTGGCAGGGGCCAATTAATTATAAAATAATTACTAGAATTAATTTAAGCAACCACACTAAATAAATTCCAGGGCCAAAAATAATTCATATTTTTCTAAACCAAAAATTGTGGTGATAGATAATTATGTATTTAGTAAGCATGCCAAAAATCAGAATTAAATTAGGTTCCTAGAATATCTGGTGAATTAATTTGTGTTTGGACAATTAAATGAATTAATAAAAATGCAAGTACAGAGGCAATGATTTATCAATTAACTAAAATAGAGCAATTCAAAATGAACCTAACAAATTTTACTTGAGCTTCATTGGGTTTAAACTCGATTTACTATGAGTTTCCAAAGATTTATGCATTTTCCGGCAGTTTTATGTTTTTAGGGGGTTTCCACGTTGGAGCCACGTGGGTGCGAGGTAAGGCCACGTAGGAGCCAGCTCGGCTGCTAGTAGGCGTCAGTGGGCTCGCCGGAGCGGGGTGGCTCACGGCCGGAGAGCTCGCTGCCGGCGGCTGTGCGGGGAGAAAAGTCGCTGCGGGAGCCAAGAAATGATGTGCGCACCGCGGCGGAGGGGATGGAGGGGTTCGCAAGGTGGTGTTCTCACCGGGAGATGGTCGGCGATGAGAGGCGGTGGAACAGAGATCTTCGGCGGGGTCACGGGGACGGCTCGGAGCGGAAAAACGGGCGGGGTCGGCTCCTACAGCTTTTCGGGAGCACCACGGAGAGCGTCATCAAGTCGATGTTGGACGGGGATGGCCGGAAGTAGGAGCCCGTCGTGGAGGCGGCTTCGGTGATCGGCGGCGACAGTTCGGGGCCGGGGAAAAAGCAGAATACCGGCAACTTTGCACATGAAAATAGGAAGGAGTTAAGGCGAGGTCGTTCGGCCGAGAGTTGCGCAAACGGTAGAGGAGGAAAGAGGGATCGAGGCTCACCGGAGATGGCCAATTTTGGTCGATAGTAGAGGAGGTCACCGGAACTGTGGGTTTGAGTATTTCTTCAAATTGGTTGAGCTCACGCAGGGAGTTGTCGAGGAAATGGCCTGGGGAGCTAGAGAGGAAGTGAGCGGTGCGTGGGTGCTCTCGGCTGGGCCGGGAAAGCAGTGGGAGAGCGGGGCAGCACGGCGAGGTTGAGCTCTGCAATGGCGAGATGGTAGGGAGAGGGGAAATGGCAGAGAGCAGAGAGCAGAGAGCGAGAGAGAGTGTGCTTGTGAACTCGTGGGCTCGCTTTCAAGTTGCGCATAGGGGAAGGAGTGAGTGGGGGAGTGGGAGCGGCGAGAGCAGGCGGAATTGAAGATTTGCCGGTCACACCGGTGGCATGTAGAGAGGGAGAATGGTGGCCGTTGGGCGGGCTCGCGGCTGAGGGCAGAGGAGATGGGACGGCAGAGGAGAAGTCAGTGGCATAGTGCGCACGAGGAGTCCCGAGGTGAGCCGGTGGCGTGCGGGGAAGAGCGAGCTCGGCTCTGGCATCGGCAGAGGAGGAAACGGTGCCGTGCCGGCCAATGGAGGAAGAAGAAAGGGGATTTTACACTGCGCCCCCTGATCTTTTAGATTTAGTGCAAACAAGTCCCTAGTCAAAGCTGATTTTCATTAATTCAAAATAAAATAGCTAGGGACTGCCTAAATTAGTAAAAATTGGTGGACTGACTATTTAAATGGTGGAGAACACTTTGGTGAATTTTATTTGAAATTTTTGTAAACATATTTTTAGAATTAATTAAATGCATTAATTAGTTACTTAAGAATCAATTAATTAATTGAGGGTCTTGCCAAACAGGAAAAATGCCCAATAAATTCAAAATATTCTATTTTATTATTACCAACATGATTATGAATTTATTTAGCATAAGTTGTATTGAAATTTTTAAGTTGCTTCAATAACTTGATTGCAGGGTATTTATTTGCCTAGAATTAAATTAATAGATAGGCTCTATCAATTTATGCTATAATTTCCATGATTTGTGATCCTCATATTTGCTAAGTTAAGGTGAGACACCTGGGGTGTCACACTGCATTTTTGAGAAAAAAAAGCTATGGGAAGATTATGTTTTTGAACATAACTAGCAGATATGAATGAATGAGATGCTCTAGAATCAAATAACACAACTGCATTATTATCATTAACAAAGAACATACCCAAAACAACATCTGGAGCTTCCTCAGCATCCTCAATAGCCACATGATTGACATGAGCATGATTCTGCCTTGCTAGAGTTGGTGCAGAATTAGCATTGTGGTCTGGGGTAGAATTAGCACCCTGAGGCGGAGTCTGATTTGCGAGCTCTAGGGACACCTATTGGCATAGTGCCCCATCTGACCACAGTTGAAACAAGCACCATTACCACCAATGTTCTGAGCAGGAGTCACCCTCTGAGGGGTTTGTTGAGCGGTATGAGGTGTTTGAAAGTTGGGACGTTGGATCTGACGCTGAGGAGTACTGAAACCCAGACTAGTGTGTTGAGACCTCTGCTGGCCACTCTGCTGTCTAGGGCTGAAAGAAGGTTCAGTTGATGAAGAACCCAAGCAAGGCCTCGAGCTACTTCTCTACTGACCTTGACATACCATCTTGCACTTGTGATTGATAATTCCTCTTCTGCTCTTCAGCACAAGAGTTTTGTCCACCAAATCTTGGAAGTTGGAAAAATCCCGAGCTTCCAGAGAATAAGCAAGACCATCATTCAAGACATTGATAAAACAATATTGCTTCTTCTCATCTGTGTTCACCTCGTCAAGAGCATAGAGAGAAAGCTGGGTGAAACGAGTGACGTACTCGCTCACAGACATAGAACCATGCTTTGAGTCTTGGAATTCCTTCTTCTTGAGTTTCATCACACCCAGTGGCACATGGTGTGATCAGAAACTATTCCTGAACTCTTGCCAGTTAATACTTTCTAGCTCCTCATGAGCCTCCACATAGGCATCCCACCAATCAGCAGCGGGACACTTAAGCTATTGAGAAGCAAAGAGAACCTTCTTACAATTGTTGCATTGCACCACCTGCAACTTCTTCTTGATGGTCTTTAGCCAGTCATCAGAGTTCATGGGTTCTAGAGAATGAGAGAACAGTGGAGGCTTGGTCCACTTAAATTCTCCAAGCTTGTCTCTAGACCCTGTTGCATTTTCATAATATTCTGCTACATAGTGTGAAGAAGCTGAGTCTGCATAGCAAGAATTTGCTCCATAGATGGAGGAAGTGATGGTGGCGGATCCTCATTGTTGCGCCTAGTGTTCACCATCTGATGAGAATTCTAATAAGATCAATAAAGAGTTGGATGGATTGGAATATGATAGATTTCCCAATATTAACCCAAGTCTTAAGTTCTAAAAATAAATAATAATTTTTGGAAAACAAATATTTCACTCAAGCAAAGATCCAAATCAAACATGGCACACAATGCCAAAACATAGCAGATAGGCTCGACAGAGCTAAACAAAACTGACAAACTTATAACTCTATAAGGGAAGACCTTAGAGAATAGATCATACCATCTATCAAAATTTTGGAAAAGTATTTAATAGAAATGGAGGAAAGACAAGAAAGTCAATGGAAGGGATAAGTAAGCAAGAGATTGTAGTTTATAACAAAATAGTTTTGTTAAAAACCTTAAAACGACCATTTCTAACTAGGCTTGCATCCTACGGTCGACATGGCTTTGATACCACTCTGTCACACCCGATTTTAAGGCCAAAACCGAATGCTTCTGTATACGTGCCCAGGATGAAGTTTTCAGGCATACAGGACAAAAGTGAAGTAACAATAGATAACCAATTTCATTATTATTATATCAAACCATTATTACATAGTCTGGATTACATCAAGAAAATAAAAGAAACATGCGAAAGACTCCATAACGCCACAGGCAGTCCACGAGGGTTGCACACCTAGTCATAGTAGTCCTCATCCATGTAGTCCATCTCACCAGTGTCGTCTGAGCAGCAGTAATATAGCAACAACATAGGGAAATCTAAAAAGGGAAATCTAAAACGTGTGAGTACATAAAGTACTCAGCAAGTGGGGGAAAGTAATGACATGCATGCTAAATACAAGAGTATTTTTTTCACGGGTTTACTGCACTACGCATCCTATGGCTCAATAATACAAGCATCCTATTTACTAGGTGAAAAATATCATAACTGGTTAACCACCTGTCCAACACTATCGGTTGCCCACCGATAGCTTCGCCTTCTCATTGTACTAATGATTACAAGGTGTTTAGGAGACAGATTCAGATGGCGATTGAGCAGGGGAAGATAAATTCAACAAAGGTACTATGAAAATTGATGGGCATCCTTTCCCTACAAGTGTCAACATGGCTGGTATCGACAATCTGGAGGCATTCATTAAAAGGTACCAGAAAAAGAGGGACAGAGAAGTGAAGGAGTCACAGTTTGATCCACATTGAGAGTGCCCATTCTTTCAGTACTGCTGGGATCATGATATGAAACTACCATCTATCAATAGTTGTCCTGGATGCAGTAAGCGCACAGATCAGTTATATAGAGAAGCTACAACAAGTCATCGACACTAGCATCATGTAAACGACTCCAGGGAGTCAATGGTGGGATTAGCTGATCGACATCAGAGGGTTTCTGTGTTTGATCGACTTGAAGCAAAGAAGGCAAGTAAAGAGTCCAAGTTTGACAAGGAAGTCAGTGAGGATATGTAGGAAGGACAAGAGCAAGCTGATCAGTGGTGTCCATCTTGCATTTTCTCTAGAAGTCAGAAGTGCAAGATACAAAGGATGCGTTGCAGGCAGATAAGGGCTAGTAAATATTATTATGATGAAAATGATGATCAACCGTCAAAGAAAGTTTGGAAGCTAAAGGTGAAGTCACAAGTACAAGCATCGAGTGCTACGGTGGGCATGGTGATGATGTTGCCTCATGAATTTATTGCTTCAAAAGAAGAACTGTTTGTTGTCAAAGAAAGTGAGCCTCAAGTTATATTTGATTCTCAGCAAGTAGTATTTGATAAACCAGATGAGTCTAGACATCGGCACTTGAAGGCCTTGTACTTGAAGGGGTTCATCAATGGAATGCCGATGGGAAAGATGATGGTTGATGGAGGCGATGTAGTAAATATAATGCCCATCACTACTGTTAGGAAATTGGGAAAGATTGAAGAAGATTTCATTGATACAAATATGATTGTTAGGGATTATGGTGGTTGTACTGCAGCAGCCAAGGGAGTTTTGAATGTAAAGCTTACAATCGACACTAAAAGGTTATTTTCTTTGTCATTGAACAAAAGGGAACCTACAACCTTCTGTTGGGCCATGATTGGATACATGCGAATTGTTGTGTTCCATCGACAATGCACTAGTCTCTGTCCTAGTGGATTGGTGATCAAGTGGAGGTAATCCCGGCTGATGAAACCGTCAATTTTGCATCGGCCGATTTAATGCCATGGTATGTGGATGATATGGAGTGTTTGTCTAGCAAGACCTAGGATGGTCACTACATTAAGATTACTACACATGGTCTTTAGGTAGTGGACCGATCGTGTTCTAAGTTATTTCTATGAAAGACGTCCTAGTGAAGTTACTAGAAGATGGAAAGTATTTAAAAGAATATCATTTGAGCCTTTGGATGGTTCAATGAGGCGCCCCTTCCGGAGGATCGAGGTCCCGAAGGTGCTGATAACGCAGACACTTGATAATACAACAATGATCCAAATTTAAGTTTAATTATTACATCAAAGTGCAGTAGAAATACAAGTTCATGATGTTTTGAAAACAGCGGAAGCAAAATAACGATAAGAACTACGAGCTCGATGATACAACATAGTGATGATTCATGCCTGAGGAACCATCACTCTAGCAGCACACAACAGTCACTGCGGCGGTAGGTTAGACTCCCAGTGGGCAGTCCAACCCTCAGGGACTTGCACGTCCCAAGGCAACACATCTACAGGCAATTCTATTTCTTCAGTACCTAAAAACCACATAAGCACAAAACCTAAGCACTAATTACTCAACAAGACTTACCCATCAAAACCTAGACATGCAATGGCTCTAATAGGTGGCTTGTTTGAAAGGACTCGCACTAAGCAATCTATTAGTTTCATCAAGTTTTATTTTTTTTAATTTAATTGGGTAGAGCAGGAATGTAACTTTAGTGAAGCATCATAAGGTAATAAATAGTACATTAGGTAAGTACAACATGAGAGCAGTAATAATAATAATAATAATAATAAACAATAATATAGTCAAAACCCAAGTATCATAATAATAAACAATAACCCTCATAATCAATCTCCAAGTATCATGTGCAACTACGTGATTGGCGCGGTGACCAAGCGGTACTCATTACTGCGAGTGACAGCAATTGTAATCGATTTACTCCAGCTGGAAAAACCCGAATAGCACGACGCATATGCACCAACTAAGGTCGTATACGACAACCTTTCGCAAGAAACACCTACACCTTCAGCCGGATCCAGTGACGTCGAGTGGGCATGCCGTCCTACCAGTAGTACTTCATGGTATGGACTGCCCACTCTAGCTACCGAGGGGTCATAACGCACCATAGCCGTGCTCCAATGCAAGCATTTAATGCTACGTCGGTTTACTAGTGCCCATAAACTAGCATGCATTCAGTACTGTTCAAAACTTGATTAAGGGGCCGACCATGGACGGATCCTAGGGTGGGCAAGACAGGGCTACCGCAGTCAACACCCATGTGTTGCTGCAAACCTACACATGCATAATCCCTGCCCGGCCATACATCAAAAGTAAACTTCTTTTATAAGTTCAAATTTAGTGATCAAGTCTATTTCTTAGTAATAATTTCTCCTGGAAGTATTAATTACTAAGCATAGCAGTTCAGTACCGAGCCTACCATGTTCTATTAATAGCAACATAGGTCATTTGGGGTAACATGCAAGGTGGGTTCCAAGCAACTCCTATGACCTAATGCAACAATTAAAGATAGACACTAGTAGTATTGCAAAACTAGCAAAACTTTAAAAAGGCAAATGCAAACTGGGGCTTGCCTAGATCAACGCATGTCTTAGCAACAATAGTAGTCTGCTCCTCGGGCTCCTGGTCCTGCTAGAGACCCGGTGCTCCTGAGAGTCATTACCTATTTATGAACAATGGTTAATGGTATTGTCGTACACCGTTTCATGCAATGATATGATGAATGTAATGCAAAGGGTTTAATGTGATCATTAATCTTGTTAGCAGATTCTGGTAGACACATGCTTCAAAGAAGCCGATTAGGTTTTTATTAATTTATGTGTATTAACCATTTGAGTAGGGTTATTATAGTTTGAGAGAACATAATTGATTTAGTAAAGTAAAAATGTGTTTCTAGACATGAGTTATTTACTGTGAACAGAGACATGTATAAAGTTTATTACTACCAAGTTTTAGCTTCTGGATATTAAGACTTTATGTACTAGCATTTATATAATTTAAGGTACTGATTAATTAATAATGCATATTTTTCTTAACCAAAAATCAGGGTGATAGATTATAATGAAACAACAGTGCTTGCCAAAAATCATGATTTAATTATGCTCCTAGAATTTCTGGTGATTCTAAATGTGGTAAAATTGTCATATTGGGTCCAAAATTATGTTTTATTAATTCCAATATGCTCATGAATTTATGTGGCATAAGTTCTGTAGAAAATTTTAAAGTTGCTTCACAAATTGTTTGCAGGGTTTTTATTTAACTTAAGGAGTTTCTATTGGCTCTAATATTTTATGCTTGACTTGAGTTCCATTTTCATGATGAACAATGCTAATTAGATGGAAGTGAGACACTTGGGTGTCACAGCCT
Source organism: Eleusine coracana subsp. coracana (assembly GCA_032690845.1). Lineage (NCBI taxonomy): Eukaryota > Viridiplantae > Streptophyta > Magnoliopsida > Poales > Poaceae > Eleusine > Eleusine coracana. Next base: position 39,147,213 of record CM064418.1, read on the forward strand.
TCCCTCCTTAAAGAAATCTCGTCCCGAGATTAAGAACAAAGCAGACTAGAGAGGGGCAAAAATTTACCTGTGAACAAAGACCAGAATTTCGGGTAATGAGTACTCAGAAATTCTTCTGATTCCTAGGTGGATTCATCCTCTGAGTGATTACTCAATTGTACTTTATAGAATTTGATTGTTCTTTTATGAGCGGTACGTTCTTTTTCATCGAGGATTTTTATTGATTGCTCAGAGTATGTGAGGTTCAGTTGAAGATGATCATACTCTTCTAAGACAACATCTATTGGAGGTTTGAGACATCGTTTCAGTTGTGACACATGAAATGTTCTATGAACTCTAGATAGATTAGCAGGTAGCTCCAGCTTGTAGGCTACTTGCCCATATCTCTCCAAGATTTTGGCCAATATAGCGGGGTGCTAACTTCCCTTTTATGCCAAAGCATTGTATGCCCTTCATTGGTGATACCCGGAGATAGACAAAATCATCTTTGTTGAAAAACAATGGCCTACGTCATCGGTTTGCATATTTTTCCTGACAACATTTAGCAGCCTTGAGATTTGCCTGAATAGTTCGAACCTTTTCTTCTGCATCCTTGACAAGATGAGAACCAAAGGTTACTCTTTCTTGAGATTCAGACCAGTTTAATGGTGTTCTACAATTTCGACCATAGAGTGCTTCAAATGGAGACATTTTTAGACTCTCTTCGTAACTATTGTTGTATGAGAATTCCGCATATGGTAGGTACTCATCCCAGTTACCACCATGTGTTAAAACACATGCTCTAAGCATATCTTCCAAAATCTGGTTGACGCACTCTGTTTGTCCATCAATAGCGGCATGGTCTTGGGTACCCAGAGATGCGTGCAGCTGTTCCTAGAAATGAGCGACAAACTGCAAGCCATGATCTATAACAATGGTCTTGGGTACTCCATGGAGACACAGAATTCTTGTTATGTATAGCTCTGCATACTACTATACACGGTATCTAGTGTTGACTGGTAGGAAGTGAGCAGATTTTGTGAGTCTGTCCACAATGACCCAAATTGAATCATGCTTTCGAGAAGTGAGAGGGAGGCCAACAATGAAATCCATGCTGATGTCTTCCCATTTCCACATTTCCAGGTGGGAATACTCCATAGTTGAAGTAGTCCAGCTTGCTTTAAATGGTCAGCCTTAACTCTCTGACAGGTGTCACATTCCATGACATAACGAGCAACTTCTCACTTCATTCTGGTCCACCAAAAATTCTTCTTTAGATCCTGGTACATCTTGTTAATTCCAGGATGAATAGAGTACTTAGAGTGATGTGCTTCATCAAAGATTTTTCGACGAAGCTCAAAATCTTTTGGTACTACTCGACGGTTATTAAACCACAGAATACCATTAGAATCTTGTGTGAAGCATTTTGCCTTGCCACTCTTAATATTATCCTGAATGTACTTCATTCCAACATCTCATTTTTGTGCAGCAATGACTTCATCACGAATGGTGGAATGAATACTGAGATTGCTGATCACTAGGGCAGGCAATACATGCAGACTAGGTTCTGTGATACTCGCTTCAATGCTGTTGTCTATCATCAAGTTATTGTAGTGTATCTTCCGACTCAGAGCATCGACGACCACATTAGCCTTGCCTGTGTGATAATGAATTTCCAGATTATAGTCCTTGATTAATTCTAGCCATCGACGTTGTCACATGTTTAGATCAGTTTGAGTAAAGATGTACTTTAAGCTCTTGTGATATGTATAGATGTGCACTAAATTCCCGAGCAAATAATGCCTCTAGATTTTTAGTGCAAGTACAACTGCAGCTAGTTCTAAATTATGAGTTGGATAATGTTCTTCATGCTTTCGTAGTTGCCGAGATGCATAGGCAATGACACGACCATCCTGCATGAGCACACATCCAAGTCCTGTCCCAGATGCATCACAATACACGTCAAACGACTTGGTGATGTCTGGCTAAGCCAAAACTGGGGCAGTAGTCAATAATGTCTTCAATTTCTAAAATGCTTCTTCACAATCATTGCTCCAATCGAATTTCTTATCCTTTTTCAGCAACTTGGTTATGGGCTTGGTCAACTGAGAAAAATTAGGAATGAACCTCCGATAGTATCCAGCTAGTCCGAGGAAACTGCGAACTTGATGGACAATTTTCAGTGGCTTCCAATCTAGCACATCTTAAACCTTGCTTGGGTCTACAGAGATACCATCGGCTGATACTACGTGACCAAGGAATGGCACACGGTCCAACCAAAACTCACACTTGCTGAATTTCGCAAACAGCTTGTGACCCCGTAGACGCTGAAGAACAAAACAAAGATGTTCAGCATGTTCTTCCTTGGACTTCGAATAGATAAGAATGTCATCAATGAATACCACCATGAATTTGTCCAACTCTGGCATGAAGACTAAATTCAGGAGATACATGAAATAGGCAGGTGCATTTGTCAATCCAAAAGACATCACTAGATATTCAAATAGTCCATATCTAGTAGAGAAAGCGGTCTTCGGAATATCTTCCGCTCTGATCTTGATCTGATGATAACCCGACCGTAGGTCAATTTTTGAAAAGACCTTGACACCAACCAATTGATCAAAAAGAATATCAATACGAGGCAGCGGGTATTTATTCTTGATAGTGACTTCATTTAGAGGCCGATAATCAAAGACAAGGCGTAGAGACTTGTCCTTCTTCTTCACAAAAATAGCAGGGCAGCCCCAAGGTGAAGTACTTGGGCAAATAAATCCTTTCTCCAGCATCTCATTTAATTGTTTCTTCAATTCAGCTAGCTTATTTGGAGCCATTTTATATGGACACCGAGATATAGGAGAAATTCCTAGCTGAAGATCAATTTTGAATTCCACTTCACGATTAGGTCGAAGACCAGAAATATCTTCAGGGAATACTGAAAGTTGCCTAGAGGGGGGGGGGGTGAATAGGCAATCTAAAAATAATCCTGAAAAAGCACTAGAGGATAATCAAATAACCAGGAATGACGGAACTTCCGTTGGGGGTGACGGAACACGAAAGTTCTGTCAAGTGACGGAACTTCTCACTACCCTTCCTCTAAACAATGAACAATGCGAATAACAAGGAGAAGGAAACACTAGCTTGGTAGAAGTGAAGCTAATATAATGTAAGCCTAGAATCCTTGAATGAAGACTAGCTACATAATCAACAAATGATACAAGCACAATAATATGAAAGAAATAAGCAAGCACAAATATAAGAGCGGGAAAGTAAAGAGAGACACAAGAATTATCCCGAGGTTCGGCAACCACACTAAGTAGTTCCAACGTCCTCGTTGAGGAGCCACACAAAGTGGTCGGGTCTCTCTCAACCCTTTTCCCCGCCAAGCAATCACAAAGATCATGCTTGGATTTCTTTCTTCACTTGATTCTTTTCCTCCGGAGGTGAATCACACCTTCACAAACATCCCTGACTCACCACACAAAGTTGGGAGCTCAAGGGTGATGCCAAGCCGTCTAGGAGACCAAGTCTCCAAGAGTAACAAGAAAATCAAATCTTGATGGGGAGGGAAAGATATGCTCAAGCTTTTGAGTGGATGGTTTCAATGTTTTTGTGGTAGGATCTCTCTCACTTTGATTTGAATCTCAGGAACAAGCCTAGGAGTGAGAGGGGAGAGCTCTAGCAGAAGAGTGAGTGAAATGGCAAAGAATCCAACTCTTCCCACGGGGGAAGGGGTACTCTATTTATAGAGAGAGCTCAAAAACTAGCCGTTATAGTATTTTCTAGTTCTGACGGAACTTCCATGGTTACCCACGGCACTTCCGTCAATTCAAACTTAGCCGTTGCACGCGCCTGGGAGAGAATCCAGATGTTGTGATAGAACATCCGTCAAGGGGTGACGGAACTTCTGTCACTCTCGATTTAACAAGGATTGAGCTCACAGAACTTCTGTGAGAGCCACAGAAATTCTGATGACGGAACTTCTGTCAGAGACTGGCGGAACTTCCGTCACTCTCGGGAAGACAGCATGTAGGAGCCCGACACTGACGGAACTTTCGTCAGGAGGTGGCGGAACTTTTGTCACCCTCGGGTAGGCAGGGAGAGGGAACCTGACGCTGACGGAACTTCCGTGAGAGGGCTCACAGAACTTCCGTCACTCTCTGTTTGGCTTAGAAAAGAACTGGTTTTAAGGCTTGTTGGCTATACTTCTCATAAAAACTATTTGGAGGCTTGAGCACACACAATTCCCTTCTTAACAAGTTTGTTTTACCCCCCTTTATAGTTCGGCATACCTATGACTCAAAAAGATAAATAAAAGAACTAATCATTGAAGAGATTTTGAGTCCATATCCTTTCCTTTCCTTTTTGGGAGTAAACAACAAATTGTCAATGACTAGTTTTGATTATCTGCACATATACTTCATAAACAAGTTAGCACACTTTTAATCTTTTGTCATCGTACACCAAAACTCACTAGGGCATCCTAGATGCATCTTCAATCTCCCTCTTTTTGGTGATTGATGATAATAGATTAAAAATGATATAAAGAGGATAATCAAAAGAGACAAAGAGCAACATATAGTGGAGCTCCCCCTAAAGATATGCATGAATCACACAAACATGTGAGGAAGCTCCCCCTATATTTTGCAATGAGTGGGGTACCTAAAAGTGTGCAAGAGTGAAGCAAAGTGATAAGGCAATAACCAAGAGACAATACAACTTACAAAACTAATGGAAACAAGCACCACACATATCATAAGAACAATAGAGTTATTACAAAAGGTTCACAAATATGTTTCACATACAAAGCAAATAGAGAGGGGAACTAGTCCATAGATTCATCACTATCCTATTACAAACCCTCTAAAACAAATATCCTTTTCATCTCATCTCTCCCCCTTTGGCATCAAGGCACCAAAAAGAATGAAATGAGGAGGAGATAAGAGAAAGGTATCACTCATCATCATCAGTGCTTTCATCATTGTCCTCGTCGTCCTCTTCATCACCCTCTTCTTCTTCTTGGCCCTCTTTCTCGCCTTCCTCGCCTTCTTGTTCGCCTTGTGCAGCTTGTTCTTCGTGAGCGGGAGCGGGTTGAGGAGCAATATCAGCCCAATCATAGCCGGCAAGTGGATCCTCAAAGTCCGGTGGCTCACCATCGGGCCCACACTCGGAGCCATCCGGAGACACCTCATGGCCTTGAGCTCTTTGGTCTTTCTTGTAGCGCCACACTTGCTTCTTAATGCGCCTCTTGGTCTCCCAGTTTTCTTTAGCATTGAAGCAACAAGCATTCAAGATACTCTTGAGCATAATGGCAATGGGAGATGATGGACGGCGGCGAGGGGCCTCGGGTGGAGGAGCGGAGGATGATGCACGAGGTGCTGCTGCTTCTGCCCTAGCTGCCTTTTCTACTGCTAACTCCCTTCGGATAGTCTCATGATGAGGGCGAGTGAGCCTGGGCACACGAGGTCTCAAAGGCTGATGCTTGCACTCCTTCTCTAAAATCAAGCCAGTCTCAGTCTCGATCATCCTCATAAGATATGGAGCAAAGGGTAGCACCTTCCTTGTGTCCAAAGAGGCAGAGAAGATATCCTGAATAATGAAGTCCATCACACTAAAGTCTGCAGCTCCATCTCTAAACCCAGCAAGAATGTTCCTGGAGTGCTCAACAAGTGAAGTGGCATACCCACCCTTAGGAGCAATAGTCACCCAGAGCATCCTGTTGAGGGTGAAGTAGAAGTTGTGTATTCCATGAGTGGTTCCTAGTATTTTGGTTGAAGGTCCTCATACATGAATCTCAGCTTAGAATTCTTCAACACTGACTCACAAGAGAGCTGGTCCCTGTTAGCATCATCATCATCCTGGAAAAAGAAGAAGGCCAGTCGAGAGAGGGACACCACATACTGCACACCTTGTGTCATCCAATGAACAAAGCCTCGCCCATAAATGTACAAGGTGGAGTAGAACTAACAGATTACCTCCTCATTCCAATCATAGCTGAACCCCATGAGGTCATACACATGCCATGCCTTGCAAGCTCCCACTATCTCATTGAATGTTGACTCATCCTTGTCCTCCATGTACTTCTAGTCAATCCACTGATGAGTGGCCAACCGGTTCTTCCGGTTCATGTCAATGAGCATAGACATGTAGTAGTCTTGGTGAAACCAAGTAAGGAACCGGGGGTCACTCTCATCTTTATCAGTCACAAGATATTGATTCTGCCTCCTTACAGCACTCAGGCCCTCGGCATCCTTCTTGTAGTCCTTGAAGACATAATGAGGTGGGTAGATGGGAGCATGAACTCGAAGGTCCCTCACAATGTTCAAAGACTCATTTCTCTTTGACTTGCTCTTTGCATGGTTTAGGGTGGGTTTCCTTGACTGGCTTCTTCCCTTTATCAAGTGCCCTTCTAGGAGGAAGAGCGCCTCCTTGACCAACTGAAATTGTTTGAGCACCTAAACTGCTTCCCTGTCCTATCCTTCTCTTAATCACAGCTTTTCTTCTCTTGGCTAGGGGTACGATATCCTCGTGGGAGGAGGAGGACTTGTTGGGTGAAGCTTGATGGTCCTCTTCACTTGAGTCCTCATGAATGGATGGAGCATTGGACGCATTCTTGACGAGAACCATCATCACAAGCCTATAATGCACCATGAAGGAGACAATGGGTCAGGCAAAGGCAACGGACATGTAGAAGTAAGTGCACTGAACTACAGATGATGGAAGTTCCGTGAGGATCCATGGAAGTTCCGTCACGACAGAAGTTCCGTAAGAGAGTCACGGAAGTTCCATCGCTTGCAGTTTGCATCTAAACCTACACATCTTTTGGATCCTGCTACAACTACTCAAATGCACTTAGAGAAAGATAGTCTAGGTACAATGGAACCTATCTACCCAAGGGAAATCGAGACATTTGAGCATATTGACCAAGAACTCAAGAATGAGAGACAAGTTCATACCTAGGTCAAGAAGAAGGAAAAGTGATGGGGATTGAAGGGGATCCCGAAAGTTCTGTAGGGGAGGAATGGAGTTCCTCCCAACTTGATGATTTCTTTTGGTGGGATCTCTAACAACCTTCAAATCGCCCTTGAAGTCACCCTAGGGTTTGAGAGGAAGAGAGTTCTCACAGAACTTCCGTGGATGACAAAAGTTCCGTGAAAGGGTCACGGAAGTTCCGTCATTCTCGGTTTGGAACCAGAGAGAACACCTCTTCAACTAGAAGACTTTGAAGGTGATGGAAGTTCCATGAATGGGTCACGGATGTTCCGTCAGTTTCTTGAAAGAGGGCATGAGTCGCTACAAGTTTGAACTTATGGACAAGTTGCCTAAAGAGTATAAAGCTTGTCTCAACTTGTGAATAGTAACAAATCAACAGTCAAAACTATATTCATAAGTATCGACAATATGATCTAGTGATCAAAGAATTTTGTTTGAAATCAAGGACAATATGAAATTTTGAAAAGATTTTGCTTTTACGACATTTTACAAGATCAATACACCAACCAAAGCACAAGATTCCACTCCAGGTTGGATGAGTCAAGAATATTTAGTTCACTCCTAAGTTCACAAAACCGCTTCTCATCTAGGGGTTTGGTAAAAATTTTGGCTAGTTGTTTGTCGGTTCTAACATAGCTAATATCAATATCCCCCTTTATAGAATGATCTCTCAAGAAGTGGTGCTGGATATCTATATGCTTCGTTCTATTGTGATCAATGGGGTTATATGCAATCATGATGGCACTCTCATTGTCACATAGGAGTGGAACTTTGGTCATAGTGTACCCAAAATCCTTTAGAGTTTGTCACATCCAAAGTAATTATGCACAATAACTTTCGGCTGCAACATACTCTACTTCGGCCGTGGATAAGGCAAAGGAATTTTGTTTCTTGGATGACCATGACACAAGGGACCTACCCAAGAATTGGCATGTCCCGGAGGTACTTTTCCTATCCACCTTACATCTGGCATAGTCGGCATCGGAATAACTGACTAACTTGAACTTGGAGCCCTTGGGATACCACAATCCTAAGTTTGGGGTGTGAACTAAATATCTTAAGATTCTTTTTACCGCCATGAGGTGACTTTTCTTTGGAGCACTTTGGAATCTTGCACACATGCACACACTAAGCATGATATCGGGCCTAGATGCACAAAGATAAAGCAAGGAGCCAATCATGGAGCAATATACCTTTTGATCCACGGGTTTACCATTTACATCTAGCCCAAGGTGTCCATTTGTCTTCATGGGAGTCTTGTTAGGCTTAGCATTCTCCATGTCAAACTTCTTGAGTATGTCTTGAGTATACTTGATTTGACTTATGAATGTTCCTTCTTCAAGTTGCTTGACTTGAAAACCTAGAAAGAACTTCAACTCTCCCATCATGGACATCTCAAATTTCCTAGTCATAATCTTGGCAAACTCATCACAAAAAGATTGATTAGTAGAACCAAATATAATGTCATCGATATATATTTGGCACACAAATAAATCATTATCAACTTTTCTTGTGAAGAGAGTAGGATCGGCCTTGCCAATTATAAAGCCTTTGTTGATCAAGTATCCCTTGAGGTGTTCATACCAAGCTCTAGGAGCTTGCTTGAGGCCGTAGAGAGCTTTGTGAAGCTTGGACACATGGTTTGGTTTCATTGGGTCTTCAAACCCCGGAGGTTGTTGTACATACACCTCTTCTTGAATGGGGCCATTAATAAATACACTTTTCACATCCATTTGAAAAAGCTTAAAGCCATGGTGAGTAGCATAGGCAAGGAAAATATGAATTGATTCAAGCCTAGCTACGGGTGCATAAGTTTCACCAAAGTTCAAACCTTCTACTTGTGAGTAGCCTTTTGCAACAAGTCTTGCCTTGTTTCTCACCACCACACCATACTCATCTTTCTTGTTGCAAAAAACCCATTTTGTACCTACAACATTTTGCTTGGGTCTCTCCACTAACGACCACACCTTGTTTCTTTCAAAGTTGTTCAACTCTTCTTGCATAGCCATCACCCAATCCGAGTCTTGAAGGGCTTGTTCCACTCTAAGAGGTTCCATAGAGGAAACAAACGAGTAATGATGACAAAATGTAGCCATTCGGGATCTAGTAGTTACCCCTTTTTGGATGTCTCCTAGAATGTTGTCAACGGGGTGATCCTTTTAAATGCTTTGTCGTACTCGTGGATGAATTGGCCTAGATGCATCTTCTTCTTCTTGAGTGATATCATCTTGAATGTCTCTATCCCCACCATCTTAAGCTTGATCTTGGTTGTTACCTTGACCATGATCATCACCATGATATTGGTCTCTCCCTCGATCTTGTTCATCATGTGGCTCTTGTGGAGATGGATCATCTTGTCTTGAAGAAGATGGTTCGTTTTTACTTGAGTTTGGGTCTTGTGGTCTTATCTCTCCTATTGCCATGTTCCTTATTGCATCACAAGGAGCTTCATCTCCTACATCACTTGGATTTACTTGCTCTACTTGAGAGCCATTAGATTAATCAAATTGCACATCCTGGGTGATTTCAACAACACCGGTGTCTTTGTTAAAGACTCGATATGCATAGATGTTAGTTCCTTATCCAAGGAGAAAACCTTCATGTGTCTTAGGAGAAAACTTGGAGGATTTAGGTTTCTTATTAAGAATAAAACATTTGCTCCCAAAGACAAGAAAGTATGAAACATTTGGAAGGTTACCGGTGAGAAGCTCATATGGTGTTTTCTTCAAGATCTTGTGAAGATATAATCTGTTTGATGCATGGCATGCGGTGTTGATGGCTTCGGCCCAAAATGTGTCTGGTGTCTTGTACTCATCAAGCATTGTTCGTGCCATCTCTATGAGTGTACGGTTCTTCCTTTCGGCTACCACATTTTGTTGTGGAGTGTATGGAGCTGAGAATTCATGCTTGATGCCTTCTTCATCAAGATATTCTTCAACTTGTGTATTCTTGAACTCGGTTCCATTGTCACTCCTTATTTTCTTGATCTTCACTTCATACTCATTTTGGTCTCTCCTCAAGAACCTCTTTAGGGTACCTTGTGTTTCACTTTTGTCCTTCAAAAAGAATACCCAAGTGAAACGAGAATAATCATCAACAATTACAAGGCCATATTTGTTACCACCAATGCTTATGTAGGTGACCGGTCCAAATAAGTCCGCGTGGAGCATTTCCAATGGTCTTGTTGTTGTCATCATTGTCTTGGATGGATGTGCCGCTCCTACTTGCTTTCCGGCTTGACATGCGCTACATATTTTGTCCTTCTCAAAAGCAACATCCTTTAGTAAACAACGTGACCACCTTTAAGGAGTTTAGAAAGATTTCTCATCCCAACATGAGCTAGTCGGTGATGCCATAGCCAACCCAAGGTAGTTTTAGCGACCAAGCAAGTACTTAGGTTATATCCTTCTTTGTTGGTGAAATCAACAAGATAGATCTTGTCCTTAAGATACCCTTTAAAAGCTACTGAGGAATCTTTCTTCTTAAAGATGGTCACACCATCATCGTCAAAGAGACAACTATAGCCCATCTCACAAAGTTGTGATACGGACATTAAGTTGTATCCTAGACCATTTACAAGATAAGCATTACCAATTGAAAGGTCTTGGGTGACATCAATCCGTCCACGACCAATTACCTTTCCCTTGTTATCATTTCCAAATGATATGCCTCCACTTGGTAGATTGTCATGATCAAGTGTGGAGAACATTGATCTCTCTCTGGTCATATGATTTGAGCATCCACTATCGAGTACCCATATTGCACCACCGGAGGAGTATTCCTATAAGGGAGATCAAGCACGTATTTTAGGCACCCAAGTTGGTTTGGGTCCCTTGACACTAGATACAAGAACTTTGGGCACCCACACACAAGGTTTCCACCTTGCCTCATGTGGCCCAACAAACTTGGCAACTACTCTACCATAGTGATTACGGGTTAGCACATAAGAGGCATCAAAATCATCAAAGGATATGGTAGAGTTCTTGATGTTCTTGTTGACTTGGGAAGCATTCTTGGGCTTGATGATGCTTTCTTGTGCCACTTGCTTTCCCTTGCTCTCATGCACAAAGTTGATTCTCTTGTTGTGCCTTCTTTTGGGTGCATTCTTGTTGTACCCCAATTCTCTCTTGTCATGAGAGGCTCTTGGCTCACCAACTATTCTTGTTGTAGTCTCCACTTGAGCTTTCTTCTTGAGCTCATTGACTTGGTTGGTTAGCTTCTCAATGATTGCATCTTGCTTGGCAATCATATCAACATCAATGTTGTGGCACCTTCCACAACCCTTGCTTGTTGAAGCTTGTGAGGATTCAAGCTTCTTCAACAGTGATTGTGATTTTGTGTTGAGGTCTTCAATGGCCTTTGTTAAGGCCTTGTTCTCCTCTTGCAAGGAGTTGCACTTTTCTTGATATTTCATGGTTATTGAGGTGCATGATTCACTTGTCTCATTGACCTTTGTAAGGTCCTTGGTTAGAGTCTCATTCTTTTCCTTCTCTTGCTCAAGTTGCTTGGTGAGCTCAAGGTTCTTGCTTCTTTCTTCATCAAGCAACTCTTCTTGTATATCAACAATTCTTTCTTGATTGTCCAACTCCCTTTGTAGCTTATCTAGCATTTTTACCATTTCAGGCATAGAGGGGACCAAATCCTCCTCTTCATCTCTACAATAAGAAGGATTGAAATCGGTGTGAGGAGCTACCTTGCTTTCCTTGGCCATGAAGCATCGAGGGGCATCATCTTCATCATCGGTGAGGTTGTTGAAGAGTGACTTCTTGGCCGGAGGCAGGCCAATGGCGATATTAGCAATACCACCTTCATCATCTTCATCATCATCATCGGAGATGTATTCTTGGCCAATGTGAGCATGTCCCTTGTTGTATGGCTTCTTGTAGGGCTTTGTCTTGTTGTTGTACTTTTCATTTTTCTTGCCCTTGCCATTTAATCTTGGACAATCGGCAATCATGTGTCCTTGTTCATGACACTTATAGCATCTTCTATTTGTTCTTCTAGCTTTTGCCTTGTCAAAGCTTCTTTTGGTGAAACCATTCTTGATCATGTATTTGCTAAATTTCTTGACAAATAAGGCGAATTCTTCATCATCTTCTTCTTTATCATCATTCTCTTCATCTTCATCATCATCATCATGAGCCTTCTTGGCTTTGAGCGCCAAGTCCTTCTTGCTTGTGCTCCCATCCTCTATGAGCACATTCACTCTCTTGCCCTCGTCATCACAACTCTTGTGGGCATTTATTCTTCTAATGACTTCATCCGTTGTGAAGCTCTCAAAACCATCTTTCTCTTCAATGATGGTGCAAAGTGTGGAGTTCCACATCCTAAGAGCCATGAGGAGCTTATAGTTGACTTCCTCATCTTTGATGTTGTCACCATAGGATCTTCTCTCATTTACAATGTCCATGAGCCTATCATGAGTTTGTTGAGGCTCTTCTCCCTTATTCATCATGAAGAAGTTGAATTGATTCTTGAGAACTTGAAGTCCTGACTTCTTAACAACATCCACTCCCTCATGGGCACATATAAGCTTCTTCCACATTTTTCGGGCATTTTCAGTTCCGGCAACTCTTGAATATTCCTTAGGATTCAAGGAAGAGAGAATGGCCGACACTGCTTGAGCATTGCAGTGTATGTTGAGTTGGGCCATAGTTGTAGGATTGTCCATGTTTTCCAAGGTGTATCCTTTCTCCACAATTTCCCAAATTGGTGGACCAATTGACATGAGGTACATCTTCATGTGATGATTATACCAACTAAAATCCTTGCCTTCAAAGTAAGGCAATCTTCCACTTTCACTTCCATGGATATTTGCCACATCGGCATTGTTGAATGGGATGGATGCATGCAACTCATTTCCCTTACTTGTTGAAGTAAGATCTTGAGGCTTGTCACCTTCTCCCGGCTTCGACATCTTTTAATCTTCAAGCTTTCAAGCCTTGTAGAAGATTCCTACTCTGATACCAATTGAAAGTTGCCTAGAGGGGGGAGGGAGTGAGTAGGCAATCTAAAAATAATCCTGAAAAAGCACTAGAGGATAATCAAATAACCAGGAATGACAGAACTTCCATCGGGGGTGACGGAACTTCCGTCGCCACGGAAGTTCTGTCAAGTGACAGAACTTCTCACTACCCTTCCTCTAAACAATGAACAACGTGGATAACAATGAGAAGGAAACACTAGCTTGGTAGAAGTGAAGCTAATATAATGTAAGCCTAGAATCCTTGAATAAAGACTAGCTGCACAATCAACAAATGATACAAGCACAATAATATGAAAGAAGTAAGCAAGCACAAATATAAGAGCGGGAAAGTAAAGAGAGACACAAGAATTATCCCGAGGTCAAAAACTAGCCGTTACAGTGTTTTCTAGGTCTGATGGAACTTCTGTGGTTACCCACGGAACTTCCGTCAATTCAAACTTAGCCGTTGCACGCACCTGGGAGAGAAGCTAGATGTTGTGATGGAACTTCCGTCAAGGGGTGACGGAACTTCCGTCACTCTCGGTTTAACAAGGATTGAGCTCACAGAACTTCCGTGAGAGCCACAAAAATTCTGATGACGGAACTTCCGTCAGAGACTGGCGGAACTTTTGTCACTCTCGGGAAGACAGCATGTTGGAGCCCGACGCTGACGAAACTTCCGTCAGGAGGTGACGGAACTTCCGTCACCCTCGGGTAGGTAGGGAGAGGGAACCCGACGCTGACGGAACTTCCATGAGAGGGCTCACGGAATTTCCGTCACTCTCTGTTTGGCTTAGAAAAGAACTGGTTTTAAGGCTTGTTGGCTATACTTCTCACAAAAACTATTTAGAGGCTTGAGCACACACAATTCCCTTCTTAACAAGTTTGTTTTACCCCTCCTTTATAATTCGGCATACCTATGACTCAAAAAGATAAATAAAAGAACTAATCATTGAAGAGCTTTTGAGTCCATATCCTTTCCTTTCCTTTTTGGGAGTAAACAACAAATTGTAAATGACTAGTTTTGATTATCTGCACATATACTTCATAAACAAGTTAGCACACTTTTAATCTTTTGTCATCGTAAACCAGAACTCACTAGGGGATCCTAGATGCATCTTCAAATACATCAGGATACTCATAGACAATAGGGATGTTCTCAAGTGATGGTCCTTCCAGTTGATAGACAACTGGACTTTTTGATGGAGTAGCTTTAAGAGAAAGTGTGTCTGGGCCATGCAAGGGAGAGTTCAAATGAACTATGTGGGGCTCAATATCCAACATGGCTTTATGAGTTTTCATCCACATCATGCCAATAATTAAATCAATTTCTTGGTTAGATGAAATCAGTAGGGTAGATTTTCTGGTTGATTTCCAGTGGAACTTGGCATACTGTTTTATTAGCTAGAATTTGGCCAGCTAGAGAGCGGATAGTATAGGATTGGTTTATAGTGGTAGTGGAAAGATTTTGTTTTTGCACACATGTTTTGCTAATAAAATTATGGGTAGCCCCAGAATCAAAAAGAGTAAGGACAGGCTAGCGGTAAAGTGAAAGCGTACCGGTCAGCACGGGGTCACCCTGAGAAATATCTTCAGCACTGGTGTAGTTCACTTGGGCACCACAAGATGGTGCATTCTTGTTTTGTGGAGGACGCTGTTTTCTGTTGTTGTTATTGTTGCGCCTGGGTGCTGTACATTCCTTAGCAAAATGGCCGGTGCGACCATAGTTGTAGCACGGGTAGTTGCCTCCACGACTGGTAGGCTGTGGAGCACGTGCATTCTAATTTCCTTGCTGCTGATAGGGTGCACGGTACTGAGGGTGCTGCTACTGGTGCGGTGCACAAGGTGGGAAGTGCTGCTGCTGTGGTGGCCTGGGGCGCTGAAGATTCTGCTGTGGGGACGTCCGGTACCATTGTCCAGATGGTGAAGTGTACACCAGGCGATGCTTCATCGGTGGGGCAACAGAGGCACTAGCAGGGGCCTTCCTCTTGCGCTCATCTTCCTCAAGTTGGCGCATGGCACTCTCTTGGACAATAGCATCATTGACCAAGTCATTGTATGTGCCAGTCGTCTGTCAGGTCAAACACTCCTTCAATGCGGCATTCATGCCACGGAGGAAAGCATACCTCTTCTTCTCCTCGGTGTTGACATACTCAGTGGCATAGTGAGCAAGATGGTTGAACGCCTCAGAATACTAGAGGACATTCCTCCCTCCTTGTTTCAGGTCCATGAACTCCTGAAACTTCCTCTGCACAAGACCGGTTGGAATGAAATGAGCTCGAAAAGCAGTCCTGAACTCATTCCACTCGACGTGGTGTCCATTAGGTAGTGAAGTGGTGTAGTTCGCCCACCAGGCACCAGCAGGGCCCTCGAGTTGCTGGGCGGCGAATAGCACCTTCTAGTGCTCAGTGCAGTCAAGTAGACCGAACTTAGACTCGGTGTGGCGCAGCCAGTGGTCGGCGTCCAGAGGCTCTCTGGCACGCTCGAAGGTTGGCGGATGCGTACCCAAAAAGTCTGAGTAGGTGCACTGTCGGGGCTGGTTGTTGTTGTTGCGGTTGCCCCCATGTCCAGCCAAGTGGGACGTGATATCAACCAATCGGTAGAGCAACTCGGAGTCGTTCTACTGTCAGTTGAGTGCGGCAGCCAAAACCTCTATCAGCGATGGCTGAGCATTAGCTCCCTGCTGAGAGCTCTCAAGATCATCCTTATTTCGAGTTCGCACCATGATGTAAGGATATTTATTTAATGGAGTCAAAAACCTTCCTTGAAATAAACATGTATTTCCTATAAAGTGTTGTGAAATACATGAACAAAGTTTGAGTTTACATTTTCTAGCTTCAAGGGCAATAATACAGAGACGGGTTTTAAAATAGATTCTATCTTGACTGTGTAGCACTTGGAAAAATGAGGACTTTGTCCAGAAAACAAAATCCTCAGAGCTGGTACTTGGCACTAAGTTTCTGTAGACTTTCATAACTTTCCAGATTGTATTTGTACACCCAAAAATTCCAAATAAAACTGGACTTATGATTTTTACAAGTTCAGATTGACAGATTTTTATTTCTGGATGACAGAGGCCTAGTGTCTCGACTCTACTGGAGAGAGGAAAAATTATTAGAGGTTCTAATGAAAATGAAAATAGACTTCTGAGGCTTTCCAGATTGGGTTCATACACCTCTAAATTCCAAGTGGAACTCCAGTTATGAATTTTGCAAGTTCAGGGATGTGTTGAAAACAGGAAGCTGACAGATTGTTATTAACTTAACAATTGGTCTTAAGAGTTGAAATTTTTATACTCAACACTTGCAGATTTTATTCAGACGTGGGTGAGTAAGGAGAGAACAAAATTTTAGTTAAGTTATAAGGATGCATGATGCAAAAATTCCAATTTATTTACCTATCGTTCCTCACAACACACACCTATATTGCCGGTACTTAGCCGCACGAAAATTTGGTGACGACCCGCACTCATCACGTAAGTCAACTAAGTGTTGTATTAACAGCGTTAGTGTACCTGCAGAAAACTCATTGCAGACATTATATTAAATTAAAAGAAACTATAAAAATAAGGGTAATTCTACAACGGTTCATGGAACGAACCGCCTTGTGAAACCACGGTCCTCGCATGCGAACCAATGCTCATAAATCTACCATGATGAGCATTACTAAGAAAAAGTTGGCACGGTTTATGGAAGAAACCACCTCGCAAAACCATAGCCCTCGCGAGTGAACTCTGCACTCCAACACTTGTTAAGGAGCCAAAAATAAAATATGTTGGCAACGATTCATGGAAAGAATCATCCCGCAAAGCCACAGTCCTTACGAGCGAACTTTAAATGCCAAAAGAAAATCAAATAAAAGTCAACTCAAGCATAACCTGTTAGCATTGTCACCAATCCTAATAACTACTAGGGACAGTACTAACGTATCCTCACACGTAACATCGTAGTATTTGAAAATACGTTTTAATTGTTGTATTATCATGGACCATGGCTCTGATACTAGCTGAGGTGCCCCTTCCCGGAGGATCGAGGTCCCGAAGGTGCTGATAACGCAGACACTTGATAATACAACAATGATCCAAATTTAAGTTTAATTATTACATGAAAGTGCAGCGGAAATACAAGTTCATGATGTTTTGAAAACAGCGGAAGCAAAATAACAATAAGAACTACGAGCTTGATGATACAACATAGTGATGATTCATGCCCGAGGAACCATCACTCTAGTAGCACACAACAGTCACTGCGGCGGCAGGTCAGACTCCCAGTGGGTAGTCCAACCCTCAGGGACTTGCATGTCCCAAGGCAACACATTTACATACAATTCTATTTCTTCAGTACCTGAAAACCACATAAGCACAAAGCCTAAGTGCTAATTACTCAGCAAGACTTGCCCATCAAAACCTAGACATGCAATGGCTCTAATAGATCGCTTGTTTGAAAGGACTCGCACTAAGCAACCTATTAGTTCTATCAAGTTTTATTTTTTCAATTTAATTGGGTAGAGCAGGAATGTAACTTTAGTAAAGCATCATAAGGTAATAAATAGTACATAAGGTAAGTACAACTTGAGAACAGTAATAATAATAATAATAAACAATAACATAGTCAAAACCCAAGTATCATAATAATCAACAATAACCCTCATAATCAATCTCCAAGTGTCATGTGCAACTACATGATTGGCGCGGTGACCAAGCGGTACTCATTACTGGGAGTGATAGGAATTGCAATCGATTTACACCAGCTGTTAAAACCCGAATAGCATGACGCATACGCACTAACTAAGGTCGTATACGGCAACCTTTCGCAAGAAACACCTACACCTTCACCTGGATCCAGTGACGTCGAGTGGGCATGCCATCCTGCCAGTAGTACTTCGCGGTATGGACCGCCCACTCCAGCAGCCGAGGGGTCATAAGACCAACGCACCATAGCCGTGCTCTAATGCAAGTATTTAATGCTACGTTGGTTTACTAGTGCCCATAAACTAGCATGCATTCGGTACTGTTCAAAACTTGATCAAGGGGCCAACCACGGACGGGTCCTTGGGTGGGCAAGACAGGGCTACCGCAGTCAACACCCATGTGTTGCTGCAAACCGACACATGTATAATCCCTACCCGGCCATACATCAAAAGTAAAATTCTTTTATAAGTTCAAATTTGGTGATCAAGTCTATTTCTTAGTAATAATTTCTACCGGAACTATTAATTATTAAGCATAGCAGTTCAGTACCGAGCCTACCAAATTCTGTTAATAGCAACATAGGTCATTTGGGGTAACATGCAAGGTGGGTTCCAATCAACTCCTATGAACTAATGCAACAATTAAACATAGACACTACTAGTATTGCAAAACTTTAAAAAGGCAAATGCAAACCGGGGCTTGCCTGGATCAACGCAAGTGTTAGCAACAATAGTAGGCTGCTCCTCAGGCTCCTGGTCCTGCTGGAGACCCGGCTCCTGCTCCTGAGAGTCGTTACCTATTTATGAACAATGGTTAACGGTATTGTCGTACACTATTTCATGCAATGATATGATGAATGTAATGCAAAGGGTTTAATGTGATCATTAATCTTGTTAGCAGGTTCTGGCAGACACATGCTTCAAAGAAGCAGATTAGGGTTTTATTAATCTACGTGTATTAACCATTTGAGTAGGGTTATTATAGTTTGAGAGGACATAATTGATTTATTAAAGTAAAAATGTGTTTCTGGACATAAGTTATTTACTGTGAACAGAGACATGAAAAAAGTTCATTACTACCAAGTTTTAGCTTCTGGATATTAAGACTTTATTTACTAGCATTTATATAATATAAGGTACTAATTAATTAATAATTCATAATATAATGAATATTTTTCTTAACCAAAAATCAGGGTGATATATTATAATGAAACAACAGTGCTTGCCAAAAATCATGATTTAATTATGTTCCTAGAATTTGATTTAATTCTGGTGATTTAATTAGTGTATGGATAGTAAAATAAATCAGCAAAAATATAATTACAGAGGAACTAGTTTATGATTTTATTAAAGTAAAGTACTTTATGTGTAACCCAACAAAATTTATTTGGGCCTTATTAGTTTTATCTTTGATTTACTATGAATTTCCAAAGTTAACAGCATTTTCTAGCCATTTCTGGAAAATTTGCTTAATGGTTTAAATCTGGTCATGCCACATAAGCAGCCACGGGTACGACAGCTTGGCGCCACATAGTGCCAGGTGGGCAGCCAAGTCAGTGCATCAGCAGCGCCGCCGGAGGGGGCAGAGCCGGCCGGAGGGCTCGCCACCGGTGGCTACGTGTGTCGGATTCTCGTCGCGAGCACGTGGAAATCATGTGCACGTCGAGGCGCATTGCCTGGGAGTGGTCGCGAGGACAGAGACTCACCAGAGGTGGCCGGCCTCGAGAGGCGGTGGAAGACCGGGGTTCGGCGACATCGCGCAAATGGTTCAGAGCACCAATCTTGCCGTTGTTAGCTCCTAGAGCTTCACGGAGGCAGCGCGAGGGTCGGCATAGTGTCCAAAGACATCGAGGAGGACTGGAGGGTGGAGCTCATCATTGATGCGGCTCGGTTTCGATGGAGCAGAGATGGCGGTAGGGGGAAAAGTGCAATGCCGTTGACTCGAGTGGAGGAAACAAAGGAGAAACGGGTCAGGGAAGCGCGTAGATGGTTTGCGCTTGCGCGTGAAGAGAATGGAGGCGAAGAGGAGACTCATTGATTTGGGCGAATTCTAGCCAATAGCAGAGGGCGCCGCCGGAGCGAATCATCTCGGACTTTTCTCCAATTCATCTCAGTTGAGCACGGAATCGGTCGAGCTGGGCCATGGGGAGCAGAAGGGAGCTTGTGCGAAGCTATCTAAGCTCTTGGTTCGGCCCGGGAAGTAGTGGAGATGGCAGGGCTCAAGCTTAAGCTTGCGCTCTACAATGGCCGAATAGGGTGGGGGAGAGAGCGAACGCGGAGGGGTTTAAATAAGCCGAGCAGCTCAGGCTCATGGTCTGAAACCATGGGCGGTTTGCGCGCTCGGTTTTGCTCCTTGTCAGGAGACCAGGGGCGAGCTGCCGTGGGTGGCAGCGGTGTTTTGCTGCGGCGGAGCAGAGGGGCAGGCGACAGTGGGGAAAAGGGTGGTGCACGTGCTTGAGTGCGCGGCAGCGGTGCAAGAGGGAAGAGGGGGAAGCAGGGAAGCAGCGCGTAGCGGCAGGGGTCAGCAGGGAAGCGGCGGAAAGCGCGCACGTGCGGCAGAGAGCAGCAGCACTCGGCGGCCAGGAGGTAGAAGACAATGCATTTTGCAAGGAGGCCCTCCCATAAATCAAACGTTTGCAAACTAGTCCCCTATTGCTATTTTAATTAATTTAAAATACTTCCTGAGGTCCAATTGAGTTGAGATTTCACACATAGGTCCTTTAAGATATTTTTGGGGTTCTGGTAGGGTCCATTTGACCAGAGAATTTATAATTACTTTGGAATAAAAATTTAATTATAA
Source organism: Eleusine coracana subsp. coracana (assembly GCA_032690845.1). Classification (NCBI taxonomy): domain Eukaryota; kingdom Viridiplantae; phylum Streptophyta; class Magnoliopsida; order Poales; family Poaceae; genus Eleusine; species Eleusine coracana. Next base: position 39,167,636 of record CM064418.1, read on the forward strand.
TTGGTTTCTAAGATTTAATTAATTAATTGTGGCAATACTAAATATGGTAAAATTGTCATATTGGGTCCAAAATTATGTTTTATTAATTCTAATATGCTCATGAATTTATTTGGCATAAGTTGTGTAGGAAATTTTAAAGTTGCTTCACAAATTGTTTGCAGGGTTTTTATTTAACTTAAGGAGTTTCTATTGGCTCTAATATTTTATGCTTGACTTGAGTTCCATTTTCATGATGAACAATGCTAATTAAATGGAAGTGAGACACCTGGGTGTCACATTCAATACCTCAGGAGATTAATCATGGCAGATATTGAAGTATCGTCCTTAGTAAAGAAAATTAAAAGATCGAGAAAAAAAGAAAAGAGAATGTTTCATAGCCGATGAGTTATCATCGACTTCAGATGGCCGATATCACAAATATCATCCTTAGTGCCAAAAAATATTACAAAATGAAATTCTATTCAAGACCATTTATATCTACTCTACTGGACAATAAAAGTCGATGAGGTTGATTGCCTGGATTCTGAGTTGTTCTACTTCAGTGATGGCATAGGCATCTTCTTCAACTGACCCAGGGATGTTGGAGATTGTGTTCCACAGACTGGTAGCTTGAGTATAAGCCAATGAGACAATAGCTTCTTGTGCTATGATTTCCTTGAGCACTTGACTTAGAGCTATTTCCACATCGGTTATTTCTCGATTTTTTGCTTCCAGTGTGACTTGGATTTCGTCACACTCCTTCGGTAAGTTCTCTAGCTTTGTTTCAAGATCAGTTGATTTTGAAAGCAAAGAAATATATTAGCTTTTTTCTTCAGTCACTTTCTTATCAGCTGATTCTGCTTGCTCCCTTTGCTCTAAAAGTTGCTCGATCTGAGACTTGGCTGTTTGTACTCGGATTTGGTGGAATTCAATGAAGGCCACTGGTTGTAGTACTAAGGCAAGGCCAAATGGAAACGAGTCTTTGATCTCCAGATATTGTTGCCTGATGGGAGTGGCATCTGACACCAGTTGTTCTATGGGGATTCCCTCGAGTTGTTGGCGGATTTGCCGGAGAATGGCTCTGAGTTCTAGAGGAAGGTAGACCGAAGATGTGTGCCTAGCAGCATGAATCTAAAAGAGAAATAGAAATGAGGAGCTGATGAATAATTGAAAGATAAATTAAGAAGAAATCAAATTTTTTACCACTGTCTCTGGAGAGGGGGTCGGCCTTCAAGTATCAACTAGTGCAGTTTCGACAGAAGTATGAGATGATGAAATTGCCCAAGGAATGCGAAGCATCAGGATAGGAAATAGTTGTATGTTAAGTTAGTCAAAGGGAATACCTGCGGGTCTATCCAAGGAACGATGGCCCAAGTTGATGAGGTTGCAGCGGTGGAGACGAGTTCCTTAGCCGATTTCTCTGAATTGACCATTTCGACGTTGTCTGACATGGTGGCACTACTAGATTGGCCTCCAAAACTTGGCAATGTTTCCTAAAAGGGAACCAAAGGGTGAGTTGCATTAACAGAAGGTGGAGTTTTTTAGGATATTAATAATAAAAAGAACGGATGCTCTTACCGCGACTGCTGAAGATAAAGGTAGTTCCATCGGCTCAAGGGAGGATGTTTGTTTTTCTGTTGATGATTTGTTGCCTTGAGCCGGTGGAGCCATTGTCGATAGAGTGGCAGAAGTTGATGGAAGCCCCTGATATAAATTTGTAGGAATTAGCACTGAAGAAAAAAGGGGGACAAAGATAATATGGGATCACATGAGTTACCCGTGTGGCATGAGCAAGCTCAGAAACAACATCTTGGGCTACTTCTAGAAGTGCATTTGAAGTGGATGGAGCTGCGGGAGTCAATGGTAGGACCTGGAGAATGCATAGAGTAAGAAGGGAGAACAAGAAAAGATGAATATGAATGCAATTACCTGTGTGTCGATGGTGACTTCTTGTGTTGTTTCTTCAAAAAGGGGTAAAGTCGATGAAGCCGCTAGGGTCAATGATGGGATCTAAATATTATTAAGAGGTAGGAAGTGCAATATGAGTAAATACGGTAAGCAGTGTGGTGTGAATATAAACTACATACAAGAGGGTTAAATATGTTAGTTGAGCAGCTGCGGTGGAGGTGGCTGGAGCCGATACGGTCTTTGCAAGTTTGGCCTTTTTCTGTTGTTCTGTAGCTTGAGTCGATAGGTTCGAAGAGGCATTTTATCATTTCTTGGCCACTAATTTCTGAATGGTTTTCTTCAACCCTCGGCCGCTAAGGATTTGTGTAGGTGTTGGGTCATCACAACCGATGTTGGGATTTCTAGCTGATCAGAGGTACGTGGTCAGCTTCCCGCTATTGCTTACAGTTGGAGGAGTTGCAGGTGGTTCCTACGCCAAGAGAAAGTTGGTTGTGAAAGTCTATCATGATGTAAATAATGTGGATATTAAATAAACAAAAACTTACTACATCTTCAACGTCGATGAGGTGGTCGGTCAGCTGATTGCAAAAAAGATGTTTTCTCCATTCTCTCCACTAGTCCTTGAACATATTTGAGATTGAAGGAAGTAGTTTGATGTCTGCTGGATTGCCCAATGGAATTTCTGAAGCCATATCGTAGATCTTTCTGTATTCTAGAGGGCTCTGAAGTTCTTGTCTTGCCCGGAGTCGTCCAAAGAAGAAGGAACCCACTGGGAGATGTCCAAAGCCAAGCTGACTAGCGATCACTGATGGGTTATAAAATTCATATGAGCGAGTTCTGCACTGCCCACCATGGAAGTCGACAGGCAGGATGCTAGGTCTAATGCATGCCTCCAAGATGAGAGTTGATTCTTTGTCTTGAAGAGAATTGTCGGGACAGAAACTTGAGGGGTTCTCAAAATCCAAATCATCATAGGGGAACCAAATCCGCTTGTCTACTTGGATGCCATGGTGTAGTAAATATTGAAATTTTCTGATGAGATGTGGTCTCCAGGTACTACCATGGTAGCTTTGCCTAAAGATGTGCAACGACGAGTAGGTATCTCTTCATCTTCTGCAATGTTCATTGATATGAAGGAGTTATCTAAAAAAGGGGCTAAATTCATGGCCCAAGAATAATAGACATTGAGCCATAATTGTATAAACCACCATGGACCTCCTGCTGAGATAGTTTGTTTGGTTTGCAAGCTCATGGTGGTGCAGTGCAGAAGTTGATACACAGAGCCTAATAGGAATTAGCCCAAAGGAAATTTGTTGCCCTTGGCTAGAATATTGGCTATGCCTAGGAAGTTGATAGTGGGCATGCAAGATGAACTACAGAAAAGGAAGTGCTCAAGCCAAAGGTTCAAAAACACGGATAGCTGTCGGTTGGAGATTGATCCAGTTTTTTGATGGGCAGCAATATATTTGGCCCAGGTACTTGACACTTTGGTATCAAATTTGCGCTTTTTGTGATTATTTTGGATGAGGAAGGGATCATAGTATTGATCGACATTAAGAACAGTTAGCATCATCACATCCATAAGGGAAGGTGCCATTGGAACTTGGTTGAACAAGAAGGCATTTAAAGCATCAGACCAAATATATGATGTCACCGTCAGGAATGGCTCGTTCCTGGCCATATCGACCAACGAAAGTGGCAACGCTACATCGATTTGGGCCTCTAGAAGAGTGGTAGCACGAGTGATGGTAACCCTACGGTACCAGTTTCTCCATCTTGGAATTGATGATGGCCATGATCTAAAAACATTTTTCCCAGGCTCAGGGGTGGCTAGAGTTTATTTAAAGGGAATTCGGTTGGTTTCACAGTTGATGAGCTCTGAAGGATCAAAGTCATTGCAGGGGCCTAAATAAAAAATGGTTCTGATCAACACCGGAGGGGATGCAGATCTAGTTCTTGAGTCTCTAGTACAAGCAAATAAAATAAAGCTAATATAACAGTTGGGATCTGAATGATCGTGACTTAAAGGGTGCTAAGTTTATTATTAGTTCATATAAGGGTGAAGGTACTACAGTAACTATGGAGATGATGCGGTAGTGACCATGACAGATTGGATCTAAGATTAAGGTCTAAAAAGCAGAGGGAAGTGGAAAACGATTACCTCGGGAATGCTATCTGGGGTCGCCATCGCCGACGATTAAGTGCGTTGGTGCTCGTCGGTGATTTAGGTTGAAGGTGGTCCCAGAAGAAAAGAGCGCCGACAGAACGAGAGGAAGAAGAAGATGAAAGAAAACTTGAGTACAGGTAAATATGAAAGGAGGAAGAAGAAGCATTTATAAGGATGGGACACCGGTAGGTTGAGGGAAAGGCGCACGGTAAACAAGGAGATAAAATCTGGTGCACGTAGGATTTTGTACCCCGGACTCGGGGGGCATGTGTTGGTGCCAGAATTTGGACCGGTCCCATTGATCAGAGGTGGAGAGTTGAAATCGACCGAAGTCAACGAATCTCAACGACCGAAAGGAATAAAGTGGGCCCAATAGGGTCATTTTATGTCTTTGTATTTTAGTTTAGATTTTGTTTTAAAATAAATCTAGTCGGTTTGTTAAGAGTCCTGACCGAGTCGGGTTAGAACCTCTTGCATGGGGCTTTATAAATATGTAATAGAGTCTATACAAAAAAGACAACACTTTCATTCAATACAATTTGGCGCATCGCCAACCTTTTCTACTCGACAAAATCCTTGTGTCGTGTGGGCTGCATCAGCTCCGATCTCAACAAGAGACATGGATTAGTCAACCTCGGTAATTCTATCAATTTCAACTAATACTTTCTCATTGATTTGATATTCTAGTTGTTATCATTAGGATTGCTAGTTATCTGGTAATTAGGTCTTTTTATACATGTTCTATCAACTCTGATTGCGATACTGCCTTGGTTGTAACCGATCTATTGCAATTTTAGTAGATTCTATAGGTATAATTTAGATCTATTATTCGAGTCACTTTATCGATTTTATCTATAAATAAATTAAATCTAGCTCTATCTATTGTGTTCGAACAATGTCTCAATTGAGTTCGATCTGTTTGAATCAGTAAGGCTGCATTGATTTTGATTTCTTACTGGGTTGATAGGGTTAGATTCAATCTGTTTATAGGTAGAATCGATAGAGTTCTTTTGGGGTATTTAGGCGATAGGTTATCACGGTTCAATTGACTTTCTGATGCTTAAATTGATTATATCATTTACGTTGATAGTCGTTTGCCCCCTTGTTAAAATAAGATAGATTTATGATTCTGAAGCATATTTGCAATACCAGCTAATTAGACTATCGCCTTAACACCATCAGTAGAGTGAGTCTGTTCATGTTTACTGTAGAGCTATCGACTCATTTCTATCGACTCTGATATCTTACATCGACATGGCTAGTTGCTTTATGAATACTGTAGTCTTATCGACTCTGGCCTATTGACTTGATTCTTTATCGGCATTTGTGATTTAAAATATTTTATGATGAGGACATCACCATGCTGGATACGCACATATCATGGCCTTCCCCAAGTTACAAGTCGTCACCAACACGGTCACCGCGTTTGTCTCGGATTCAGACGACACCCTTTCACGGTTTTGATAATACCTCCCACATCCGACGTTCAAACCAGGCGTTCTTTGATGCGTTGGAAAGGGGACGATGACGCTGTCGTTTTGTTTCTAGTCCTAGCTCCAGAAGGGTCGTGAGTCATATTATGTGACCATGACAAGGTGCTGCGCCACCTATTTTGGGCCAACTTGGCCATGTATCGTGTCGGGCCTTAAGCCCATGTTGTGGATGCCTCCCCTGGTCGCCCCCAACCCTAGGACGTCCCTGGTTCCAACATAAACTCAGTAGCCGCCGTCTTTTAGTTTCGGGTTTTGTTTAGTTCAGTTTTCTAGAAAGAAACTTGATCGAAATTATTGTAACTGTAGCGACAAGTCCTTTTACAGTAATCCAGGACCCCTGTTCTTGTTCTACACCACTGTGGCGATTAGTCCTTTTGTGTTCAGAGCTTGAACCTTTTCTTGTTATTCGCTTCATCCATATTTACAATTTTAGATTGCGTGTTTATCCTCTCTTGCTTGTGTTCTCGATTTCGCTTGCAGGAACAATCAAGTTGTGCTTGGTGTAACGGTTGCGGGGTTGGATCATGTCTGATTCAAGCCGGGTCATCGACGCCGAGTTCCCCAAATTGGAGTTTATCCCCTTACCTCTCAGAAGATCGGGCCATATTCATATCAAGTGGTATCAGATTCCAAGGTTCCCCGTGAGGTATTATCGTGTTCTTCCCTTTAGATTCGTTTGTGTTCATCACCTTTTGTCCACGAAAAAGCCTACAAAAAAATATTTCCCCACCATCCCAGACATTGTTTAGCCTTTGCATAATTTAATTTCAGAGGCCATAGTGTTGAGTTTGTGTCCTTGTCGAGTTCAGTTGCTGGTTTGAATTTGTGTTTTGATTCGGTTTGTGTTTTGATCTCTGCTGCACACCACCATCACCATCGGTTTTCTATTAGATTCACCATCGTGTCACCCACCCACCATACCCACAATCCATTGCCAACAAAAAAACCCTACCTGATTCTGTTCCCCCCCCCCCCCCACCCCTCAAACCCTATCTTGACATACCTTCGGTAAAACAGACATAACTTTTCACTCGTTGCTCCGATTGGACTGAAATTTTTACAGCAGATTCTTGACTCAAAGTTGAACACTGTTGTCCACCGCATTGAGGATGTTGAACGACGACCTCCACCTCAACGAGCTGCTGCTGATGATGATTTTGACCATGATGCAGACCGTCTTCACCGTAATCGACACGGTATGGGAGGTAATAACAATCGTGGTAATACTGATATTTTTGTTAAGCCCAAATTTAACATACCACCTTTTGCTGGTAGTGCTGATCCTGAAGCATACTTAGATTCGAAACTTGCTGTTGAACAGAAATTTAATTCTCATATAATTCCTGCTGAGCATAGAGTTAGACTTGCTACTAGTGAGTTTACAGGTTTTGCTCTCTTTTGGTGGAATGATCTTTGCAATACTAATGCTGCTATACCTGCCACTTGGCCTGTTTTGAAACAACACATGAAATCTCGTTTTGTTCCTCCTTATTACCAACGTGATTTACGTTTGAAATTATAATCTTTGACACAAGGTAGTAAAATAGTAGAGGAATATTATCAGGAATTGCTTATTGGTTTAGCACGTTTTGACATACATGAAGATGATGTTAAAACTAGTGCTAGATTTTTTGGTGATTTGAACCGTGATATCTAGAATATTGTTGACTATAAAGGCTGGAATAGGTTCAGCCAATTATATCATATTGCTCTTAAGGCTGAACGAGAAGTACAGGGACGCCTTCCACAACAATTTTGCAGGTCCAACACTGAGCAATCTCTCCAGCAACGCACTGGAGTAGAGAACTTGAAGAGTCAGGTTGCAAAGTCACCAGCAGCAATTCTTCCACTTGCGCCTACTTCTGAAGTGCAATCGTCTTGTGTGCAGCACCAACACCAGAAGAAGGTTACTACTTCCGGTACTAGGAGTGACTCCTCCACCACCATTATTTGCCACCGCTGCAAGGGCATGGGACATGTCATGAAGGATTGCCCTAGTCGTCGTGCTTTCATCGCTACTGCTAATGGGTATGAAAGTTGTAGTGATGTTGAAGATAAATTTGCTCGTATGCCTAACCTTATTGCAGATTCGACGGAGGAGCAGGAGACTACTGCCATTGATTCCAATGCTGCCACCGTGGGTTTTCCTAGTCTCATTGTACAGCGTGTGTTGACCACTTAGGTGGGACAAGAGGATGAACAACAATGCAACAATTTATTCTACATGTACCTCATTGTCGCGGACCGCCGTGTTCTCACCATCATTGATAATGGGAGTTGTAACAACTTGGTAAGTTCTGATTTGGTAAGCAAACTTGGCTTGACCACGCATGCACTACATCAGCCCTACCACATCAAATGGTTCAACAATAGTGGTATGGCACAGGTAACTCGATCAGCACGCATACACTTTTCAGTAGGTTCTTATCAAGACTCTGCTGATTTTCATGTTGTACCTATCCAAGCATGTTCGCTTTTATTAGGCCGTCCATGGGAATATGATACGGATGCTGCCCACCATGGTAGAACTAATACATATACATTCGTGCATAAGGACAGGAATATTACTTTGCGTTCATTATTGCCTGCTGATATTAGAAATCATTTTAAACTGCTTGCTGCAAATACTGAGAATAAACATGACAACAAACTACTTTCTGATGTTAAACATAAGGCTATTCAGTTAAAGGAAGGTGCTTTTCTTGCTATGACATCTACTGTTACTGAACTTTGTGATAATCATGATGCACCTTGCTATACTATGCTTTGTCGTGATATATCTTCTATCGATGATCATGTATCTTGTACTTTGCATTCTACTAGTACTAACCTTTTGCAGGAGATTGCTGATAAGATGGAGTCGAGGGCGACTCCAATTCAAGAAGGGGAGGATGATAAGGACATCACCATGCTGGATACGCGCATATCATGGCCTTCCCCAAGTTACAAGTCGTCACCAACACGGTCGCCGCGTTTGTATCGGATTCAGACGACACCCCTTCACGGTTTTGATGATATCTCCCACATCCGACGTCCAAACGAGGCATTCTTTGATGTGTTGGAAAGGGGACGACAACGCCGTCGTTTTGTTTCTGGTCCTAGCTCCAGAAGGGTCGTGAGTCATAATATGTGACCATGACAAGGTGCTGCGCCACCTATTTTGGGCCAACTTGGCCATTTATCATGTCGGGCCTTAAGCCCATGTTGTGGGTGCCTCCCCTGGTCGCTCCCAACCCTAGGACGTCCCTGGTTCCTACATATACTCAGTTGCCACCATCTTTTAGTTTTGGGTTTTGTTTAGTTCATTTTTCTAGAGAGAAACTTGATCGAAATTATTATAACTATGGCGACAAGTCCTTTTATAGTAATCCAGGGCCCCTGTTCTTGTTCTACTTTACTGTAGCGGTTAGTCCTTTTGTGTTCAGAGCTTGAACCTTTTCTTGTGATTCGCTTCATCCAGATTTACAATTTCAGATTGCGTGTTTATCCTCTCTTATTTGTGTTGCTCGATTTTGCTTGCAGGAACAATCAAGTTGTGCTTGGTGTAATAGTTGCGGGGTTGGATCGTGTCTGATTCAAGCCGGGTCGTCGACGCCGAGTTCCCTAAATTCGAGTTTATCCCCTTACCTCTCGAAAGATCGGGCCATATTCACATCAGTTTATATTGAATTAAATTTTGCCGATAAGCCGATATGATCAGCCAATTAGTTTAATTTGTTTTATTTTATTATTCATATAATAGCGTCAGCTGATCTCACGAGGAGTGACTATCTGCTTTCTTCATCGGCCTATTCTCGGCCGATGACCTGCGTCTTCTGGCCGTTTGTCTCTATGTCGATTTGCAAGGAAAATCGACTGGCATGCCTCGGTTTCTTGTATTGAGCTAGCACTAGAGTTAAGCAGATCTCCCAGGTCATGCATGGTGATTTTTGTCAACAGTGCCGCCGCCTAGAAATGGCCACCGACGATCATCATACACGAGCTTTTAATTGTCACCTTTGGATCCTAATCTAAGGGTCCATATTATTTACCACTTCAGGGTATGTAATCGGTCCACCGTGGACCAATGGACTGCGAGTCCACAAAACCCATAAACCTGATCCACCATATTTCTGCTAGGGCTTGGCATAAAAACCGAGATCCAAAGACCGAAACCAAAAAAACTGAAACCGGGACCGAAAGAACCAAAATTTTGGGTATCGGGTAGTAGATCAGGTAGGACATCCAACTACCCAAAGTTTTTCCATTAACTTCGGATCTAATAGGCAGGTACCCAAACTACCCAAAGAACCAAAATTCGTCTACATGTGTAGTCAAATACATACACTAATAAGTTATAATTTGTGGGCTAATCACATATAAATATTGACCATTAGTGTGTAGTGTCATAGTAGGTTAGTACTAGTGTCAAATTCTCACCGCAGGCGAAACAAAGCATTGTGTGCACGCGTGCCGCTGACCATCATAGGATAGTTTAAAAATTTCTCTCTCATTTGACCTACTTTGTGAGAATACATGACTTATATATTATTTAGGTATAATATAGTATTTAGTCTACTTGTCATAGTAAATATGGTTTATTAATTTTGCAAATTGTATTGTGTGTTGACAAAAGTTTGGGTAGTTTGGTCAAACCGAAAACTGAACCAAAATTTATATACCCAAACTTTTCGGATACCCAAAAATAGTTGTTAGTTCGCATATCAATTTTAAAGAACCGAAGTTTTGAAAAACCGAAAAAACACGAACGGAAACTTCGGGTAAAACCCAATGCCCAGGCCTAATTTTTGCTTTATTTTAACTCATTGAAATCGTGGTTAATGTTACAGTTTTTGTGCATAGGCCCCTAGATTTGGTAGAAATTAGGATTTAATCCCTGTATCTTGGCAGAATCTTTAGAACATTATATTTATGCCCCTGATGTTGTTTTTAATTATTTTTTGCTCTATATTTTTTTTATAGAAACACCCCTGCACATGTCTTTAATTATATTTTTAACCTATTTTTTACACTTAGGCCACTATACTTTTAAAAAATTCCATTTTAGCCCCTAAACTTTTCACAATTTATATTTTCATCCTATTCCTTTACAATTTAGTCCCTATACTATTCTGAAATTATTTTTAAGTCCCCAAATTTATTAGTTTTGATTATATTTTAACCCTTGTAACTTTTCAACCGTAGCTCCGATTAAAATTTTTTTGCCCCGATGTGATCATAGTAAAAAATACTATTTTATCGTACTACTTTACAGTAGTTTTTTTTACTATTTTAACCATATGTCTTCAAACCTTCGTAACTTCTTACTCGTAGCTCCGATTTAGCTAATTCTTGCACTCACACAATCATAGAAACACGTACTATCTTTTGTGATTGCTTTTATATTAGTTTATTATTGTTTGGTGTACTATTTTTTAGTCTTTTTATATGATTGTGTGCATGTCGTGCCTCTGTGATGTTAATTAGAGAACAAGCGGTTCTTGGAATCGAGATCAAGAGTTGAAGACCTGAGCAGCAACATGCATTTTGAGGCAAGTATCCTTGATGCATTTTGTACCTATTATGAATATTATTTTAGAATTGCATGCTTGTGTCAAATGAATGGGTACCTTTTGTTAGGGTTTACTAGTATTGCATTATCCTTTTCCTTGTCATCTTGAACTAGTTGGTTGGTTGGTTGTGGGTAGATAATGCTTAGGTTGCTTTGTGGGATGTTGGGATAATATTAACCCTAATTAATGAACTATGCCACTTCAAGGTTGGAATGGTAAATTGTGTTAGTAATATCACTTGGGAGTTAGGATTTGGGTGACCGGTATGGGGACTGTTGTGACATCTCAAAATTTCCCATTTTAGAATGTGAACCACTTTCAAACAATATATTTGGATTTCTCAAATTTTAACACTATTTATAAGAAACTTTGCAAATTAACAAAGATTTTATTGGGTTGAAGAAATTGCTCTATGTCAGAAAAGTTTTCAGTTTTGAACAAAAACAATGGGCAGATAAGTAAAATCATTTTATTTTATTTTATTTCAATATTTTTCATTTTTGGATTCCATGTTAATTTGATAAAATTGAAATACATTCAATAAATTTTTTGAATGTACATTCTTCTGAAATGGCCTCAACTATCTATGTCTTCTTTATAGACGTGAATGCATCATTGAACACCGTCTTCCAAACTTTTTTTGTCACATCATATCTTCGTTCATCAAATATTTCATCCTAGACGCCTTGATGCATCTAGACTCATTTTCATCCTCATTCATTTTTCCTACTGCATCGATGTACCTAGACGTAATACCTTCCATGTTTGCACGACATTCCATAAACCTTTCTATGGAAATAAACCCACCTTCCATAATCGTCTCTATGGAAACAAACCCCTTCTTCATAAACACTACTATGGAAAGAAAAACTTCACCTTCCATAAACACTTTTATGGAAGGAACAAGAGAATAAATTGCCTTTAATAATACATTTATTCTTTATAATTCTATTTCCATATTCCTCCCCCCACCTTCCCCACCCCTCCTATATATACTAGGCCCCCTCTCACGTCCTCCCCATCCCCTCAAACCCTCACCACGCTGCCAGACTGTCGCCGCTCCACCCTGCTCTCGCATCCAGCAATGCTGCCGCCGATTGATGTCGATGTTCCCGATGATCAACCCATCCAAATGCCGCCAAATTCTACATGGAGATGCGCCCAGATGTTCCCTACAACATATCCAAAACTCAGAGCCATTGGACATAGGATGACTCCGGGATCTGCATGACTCATGTCTGTGCGCAGACGTAGTCCTTACAGCTTTAACCTTGCGTATCTTTTGATCCACAACGCTAATTTAGATGATTCTTCCGCCTACATTCTTGTTTCCAAATATACTATCTAATTGCAACCTCTGTACAACCATACCCAATTGTCTCATGCCTTGCATTGTGTATTTATTGTGTGTATGCTTTATTTGTCTTGTGTGAATAGAATTTATATGCACGGGAATCGTACGAGGACGAAGATCATGATTTGTTATCATTGAGCAGCAACATCTAATTTCAGGCAAGTGTCCTTGATGCATTTTGCACCTATTTTGAATGATTATTTTAGAATTGCATGCTCGTGTCAAATGAATGGGTACCTATTGTTAGGGTTGACTAGTATTGCTTTATCTTGTCCTTGTCGCCTTGAACTAGAGGTTTAATTAGCTATGGGTAGACATGCTTAGTTGCTTATTGGGTTGTTTGGTTCAATTAATGTTGACTAATGAACAATATCATATTGGGGATAATTTGGTAATTCTTTTAGCAACATGGACTTACGGATCTCAACAAGCTGGATGGAATGGATGTGGTGTTGTTGGCACATGTTGTGTGGCGGTATGCTTGTTGTACGTCCTAGGAACCGGTTCTTGGAGCAGTAACCTGGCACATCAGTGCCATCACAAGGCTGCTATGGAACAACTTGGCTGATTAGTTAGGAGTTCTCCCAGTGTCGGTGCAGCATTTGGTGGAGCGAGGAATGGAAGTCAAGAGGACTGTCCTTGGATCCGAATGACTCAAGAGGGGGCTCCTGGGGTGATGATTTGCTTGTTGATGGGCTATCACATATGGACGGGAGTGAAACTTTAGTGGCTAGCATGTACTGGGCAACCCTTTGTAAAAGCCTCGTAGTGATCTCCTGAACGCACACCTATGGAAGTGTGCTAGTGCTTGGTCGGCATGGCAACATGGAGACTCTAGTCCACCTGACAACAGGGGATAGAATCACGACTTATCGGTAAAGTGGTGCAACCTCTGCAGAGTGTAAAATTGTCATGACAATCGTGCTCACGGTCATGAGCGGCCTGAATCCCTCACTTGATTAGTTGGTGGTTTATGGATGGTTATGGTTGGGATTGGTGGTTTGGATTGGACTTGGTTTGGATAGCACCCTATGAATTGATGGTTGGGATGACCTCACCTAGTAATTAGGATGCTTAGGAAATTAAAAATTCATGCGATAAACCCCATTAAGCCTTTCTTGACTATAGCCCCATGCCATCCTTTCCCCCACTTGCTGAGTACGACATGTACTCACCCTTGCTATATCCCACATTGCTGCTCAGCTGCAGGAGAAGGATGATACAACGATGAAGACAGTGGAGGAGAGCTCTAGGCCTGCGGTCTTCTGGTTGACTTCCTGTGGGAGCTGATGGACACCAACAAATAGTTTATTTTGTTGCAATGTAATCTTTTTCTTTTGACCTACAGGTCATCATTGTAATAATGTAATTAATTTAATAAAGATATTGTTTTTTTATCACAATAATTATCATGTGTGCGTGAAAACTTGATCCTGGGCACACATATAGATGCATTTGGTTTCGGTCATTGGAACCGGGTGTGACAAGTGGTATCAGAGCTATATCGACCGCCAGACATAAGCCTAGTTAGAAATGGTTGGTATTTAAAGTATAATTTTGCAAACTCCACTTCTTTCCCTTGCCTCCTTGATTATTTCATTTTCTCCTTGTGTTTTAAGATAAAATGCTTTACCGATTTGTCTAGCCAATAGGTTATATATAAATTAACTTGAGGATCACCTCTCCCAAGCCTACCATTACTTAGGAAGGTGCCCTAAATAGTATTAGCTCTACGTGCAATTGCAATTGGTTGTTTTAGTGTGATGTGCTTGTGTGCTCATTTTCTTGTTTCAAACATCTTGCTTTAAGCCTTACCCTTGTCCATAGCCACATTGATCCTATTTTGTTTCTTGACTCCAATACTACCTTTTGGTTCGAGGAGATGACCAAGTCAAAGAGGATCGTCATCATCAACAACAACTCAAGTAACAAGATATACTACCGAAGTACCTTGATATCAAGAGTTGAAGCTCTTAGTAAGGAAGGTAAAGCTAAGGCAATCATCAGTCACTGTTTGTTGAGCCATGTTTTGTTTTTCTTTGTGTGATATAGGTTATTTGTGCCTATCTTCCTTGACCATCATTTCATCCTTGAAATGTATCTATCATGCTTGATGCATATAGTGCAAGCCATTAACCCATATATGAATGATTCCAACTTTACCTTTCTATCTTCTCTATCCCTATATCTTGATCTTCGAATTGCTCTCCTATCCAATCGTCTTAACCTAGTCTCTTTGAATCTCGAGACGAGATTCCTGTTAAGGGGGGTAGATTGTCACATCCCAAAATTTCCCATTTTGGAATGTGAACCACTTTCAAACAATATATTTGGATTTCTCAAATTTTGAAACTATCTATAAGAAACTTTGCAAATTTACAAAGATTTTATTGGGTTGAAGAAATTGCTCTATGTCACAAAAGTTTTCAGTTTTGAACAAAAAAAAAATGGGTAGACAAGTAAAATCATTTTATTTGATTTGATTTCAATATTTTGTCATTTTTTGATTCCATGTTAAATTGAGAAAATTGAAATCCTTTCAAATAAATTTTTGGAATGTACACTCTATTTTTCTAAATGGCCTGAACTATCTATGTCTCCTTGACTCACGTGAATGCATCGTTGAACACCGTCTTCCAAACTTATTTCATCACATCGTATCTTCGTTCCTCAAATATTTCATCCTACACGCCTTGATGCATCAAGACTCATTTTTATTCTCATTTATTTTTCCTACCGCATCGATGTACCTAGACGTAATACCTTCCATGTTTGCACGACATTCTATAAACCTTTCTATGGAAATAAACCCACCTTCCATAATCATCTCTATGGAAACAAACCCCTTCTTCCATAAACACTACTATGGAAAGAAACCTCACCTCCCATAAATATTTCTATGGAAAGAAACTCCACCTTCCATAAATACTTTTATGGAAGGAACAAGAGAATAAATTGCCTTTAATAATACATTTATTCTTCATAATTCTATTTCCATATTCCTCCCACCACCTGCCCCACCCCTCCTATATATACTAGGCCCCCTCCCACGTCCTCCCCACCCCCTCAAACCCTCACCATGCCGCCAGGCTGCCGCCGCTCCACCCTGCTCTCGCATCCAGCAATGCTGCCGTCGATTGATGTTGATGTTCCCGGTGATCGACCCATCCAAATGCCGCCGAATTTTACATGGAGGTGCGCCCAGATGTTCCCTACAACATATCCCAAACTCGCAGCTGTTGGACATAGGATGTCTCTGGAATCTGCACCGCAATTGCAGCTGCTCTCTGATCTGGGCGAAACCAGCGCACGTGATGGTAAATTCATCCCATTTTCTCCAAATCCAGAGATGGTCTTGATGAAACCTGTACTCCTGCTTGTGTTCCAGGGTCTGGTGATCATCTCCACCAGAGGGTTCCCCTAGAACGGCCATGGTGTGACCAGGAATGCGATCTTTTCTCGATCTGCCGCTGGACAACCTCCCCATCATGCAACCAACTGATCTCCAGTATAGTTGATTTCTAATACAATTGACCTTGCGTTTCACATGTCCCACATCACTAGGAATAATTATGTTCAAACAATTCCTTGAGAGTTGGAGCCAATCAATGGAAACACACACATATTTGTTGCACTGTCTGTGCGCAGCCGCAGTCCTTTGAGCTTTAACCTTGCGTATCTTTTGATCCACAACCCCGATTTAGATTATTCTTCCACCTACATTCTTGTATCCAAATAAACTATCTATTTGCAACATTTGTACAACCATACCCAATTGTCTCTTGCCTTGCATTGTGTATTTATTGTGTGTATGCTTTGTTTGTCTTGCGTGAATAAGATTTTTACGCATGGGAATCATACGAGGACGAAGATCAAGATTTGTTATCACTGAACAGTAACATCTAATTTCAGGCAAGTGTCCTTGATGCATTTTGCACCTATTATGAATGATTATTTTAGAATTGCATGCTCGTGTCAAATGAATGGGTACCCAGTGGCGGACCTAGGAATTTTGTGGAGCCTGGGCGAACATCGCACTAAGATTGATCGCAACGGATAACTAGTTCACATAAATATATCAAACACTAACATAACTATAGGTGATAATTACTACTCCCTCCGTATTCTAATTGATGATATATGGCATTTCAAATTTGAACTACGGAACAACAATAAAAATATGGAGGGAGTATATAGTTTGAATACTAAATATAATCAATCTCTCTTGTAACTTGCTCTTGAATATCATCAATGCGTCGGGTTTTCCTAACTTGCTCTTGAATTTCAGGAGCTTACTTATGAATTTGCTTCCTGAGTACCGGATCACATAGAATATCATTAGGATTAAATTCAGGTACAATATTAGTATTACCGAAATTATGTTGTGCTTGTGCCTCTGGCTGATCGGGGAATGGCTCCAAATTTGCTTGCTGCTCTTGATTAACTAGTGTTTCTTGTGGCTCTAAATTTGGTTCTCTCTATATGGTTTGGTTCTTCCCGTGGCTGATTTTTGTTTGAGTTTCTTTGAGTTCCATCACTTCCGTGATTTCCACCAGGACCATCAATTTGATTCCTTGTATCAATCAAGAAACGCCTCATTCCTGAAAGAATCAGCAATGATATAAAATGATTACTCATGACAGGATCAAATGATCCATCTCAATCAACAAGTACAACATACAGGTGTTCAGTAAAAATCAAGGAGAAAGATCAATTCGGTTACCTGTTTGGCTGAGTTTCCACTTCTTCCTGCTATCCGCCATTGAGATTTGATCGATCTGTTGGAGTATTAGTCTTCGTTTTGATCAAGCACGGTTGTCGCTGCCGCGCTGCCGGTGAATTGAGAACGTCGCCGCTCATGCTGAAAGCCTGGAACCGATGCATTGCTGACCAGAAACTGATTAAATGGGCTAGAAACTAACTAAATGGGACGTCGCTTAAGTCTGCTTGTCTTGGGCTCCCAACAAAAGGAGCCCGGGCAGGCGCCCAGGCTCGCCGGGCCTTGGGTCCGCCCCTGTGGGTACCTATTGTTAGGGTTGACTAGTATTGCTTTATCTTGTCCTTGTCGCCTTGAACTAGAGGTTTAATTAGCTATGGGTAGACATGCTTAGTTGCTTATTGTGTTGTTGTGTTCAATTGATGTTGACTAATGAACAATGTCATATTGAGGATAATTTGGTAATTCTTTTAGCATCATGGACTTAGGGATCTCAACAAGCTAGATGGAGTGGATGTGGTGCCGTTGGCACATGTTGTGTGGTGGTATGCTTGTTGTAGATCCTAGGAATCGGTTCTTGGAGCGGTAACCCAAGACAACAGTACCATCACAAGGCTGCTATGGAATAGCTTGGCTGATTAATTAGGAGTTCTCCCAGTGTCGGTGCAGCATTTGGTGGAGCGAGGAATGGAAGTCAAGATGACTGTCCTTGGATCCGAATGACTCAAGAGGGGGCTCCTGGGGTGATGAGCTGCTTGTTGATGGGCTATCACATATGGATGGGAGTGAAACCTTAGTGGCTAGCATGTACTGGGAGACCCTTTGTAAAAGCCTTGTAGTGATCTCCTGGTCGCACACCTAAGGAAGTGTGCTAGTGCTTGGCCGACATGGCAACATGGAGACTCTAGTCCACCTGGCAACAGGGGACGAAATCATAACTTGTGGGTAAAGTGGCACAACCTCTGCAGAGTGTAAAACTATCATGATAGCCATGCTCACAGTCACGAGTGTCCTAGATCCCTCACTTGATTAGTTGGTGGTTTATGGATGGTTATGGTTGGGATTGGTGGATTGGATTGGACTTGGTTTAGATAGCACCCTTTGAATTGATGGTTGGGATGACCTCACCTAGTAATTAGGATGCTTAGGAAATTAAAAGCTCATGTAATAAACCCCATTAAGCCTTTCTTGACTATAGGCCCATGTCGTCCTTTCCCCCACTTGCTGAGTACGACATATACTCACCCTTGCTATATCCCACATTGCTGCTCAACTACTGGAGAAGGATGATACAACAATGAAGACAGTGGAGGAGAGCTCTAGGCCTGCGGTCTTCCAGTCGACTTCCTGTGGGAGCTGATGGACACCAACAATTAGTTTATTCCACTGCAATGTAATCTCTTTCTTTTGACCTACGGGTCATCATTGTAATAATGTAATTGATTTAATAAAGATATTGTTCTTTTATCACAATAATTATCCTTTGTGCATGAAAACTTGATCCTGGGCAGGCATACAAATGCATTTGGTTTCCATCATTGGAACCAGGTGTGACAACTGTGCATGGGTTTACCGGCAGTCCGGGGACTATGCAGGGGTTCACCGGTAGTCCCCTGGTTTGTCTATCACCTAAATCACTTTGTTAACCGGTTCTTGGAGCGGCAACCGATGTGAATCCTACAACCACGAGCCAAGTTATGGGTGCGGCCTGGCACGGTATAGGTGGAGACTAGCTGGTGCATGTGAAGATGTAGGGACTATGCTGGGTTCACCGGTAGTCCTAAGGGAGGTGTGGTTAAGGGACAAGGTCCTAGAACCATCTGGCTCAAGACAAGCTGGAGGAGGCTGTTGAAATGCCTTGAAGTGATCTCCTGGCCACACACCAAAAGAAGTGTGCAAGTGCTTGGCCAGCACGGTAGGACGGAGAGTTAGTCACCTGGAAATAGGTGATGAAATTGCTTCTTGTGGGGAATGTGTACAACCTCTGCATAGTGAAAACTATCATGACAGTTGTGCTCACAGCTAAGAGCGGCATGGATCCTCACAAGATCAGTTGGTTATGGGATTAAATGGTTGGGATTGGACTTGGCATGGTGTTGGTCGTTACTATGTACCCACTTATATGCCGCAAGAGGATGGTGTACATTGTAGCACTTTTTCAATTAGAGTATTCCAAGGTATAATCGAATCCACAGGGATTAGCAAGAGAATCATGTTTAGAGTTTACTATTTCATCTAACAAATCAATCCTATCATGAAGTACATATTGCACATACAAGAGAGTCGAAAAAGATGAAAGTCAAAGTTGCAAACCTGAACCAAAGTGCGCCTGATGCCTTAGTAAGCCTAAGTGCGCAAGATGCTTAATTAGCCAAGGCCTGTGGGAGTAGGAGCATATACAATGACAAAGGAGTATCACCTGGAGTTAGCCTATATGTATCTAGCGGTCGGAGAAAGGCTGTGTCGATCGGTGCAACTGGTTTGCCGATCGGCACTGAAGTAGTAGTCGTTATCATCTTAATCCTAGCTTACTTGGCACTTTAAACAATCGGTAAACATCGAAGATGAGCAAGACCACCCTGCTTTACGAGTGGCTCCTGATTTATCGCTGCCGAGAGGAAACCCTTAATCACACAAGTATCTTAACCCTACTTGACTATCTAAAAGTGTTGCGCAAGCTTAGCTCTATCACAACTAAACCACACCCTAGCATCATCAAGCAATCATGATTCATACAAGATCTGAATACTAGCCTTATCACCACGATTAAGAGAGAATCTAAATACTTAGCCTAGAACTAAGCAATTGAATAAGCACATGTAAGATCAATCAATCCGGACGAACACAAATTGCAGCCAAGGATAGAATTAAGATAGATAACATAAAGATCGATAACTTATACCAATATTCATCATCGTCAAGGGCACGTCGATCGGCTCAACTAGTGCGCTGATCGGTGCTGCCTTGATGCATCGTTGACGACTTCTAATGTACATGGCTCTACTTCTCCTAGCTCCGATGTAGTGCACCACGCAGGGTCCCTACCCAACTAGACTACATCTCGTCAATTTGGTGGCTCTTCAACTCCGGCGGCCTCCTAGCGATGTGCAGAGGCTCTTATAGCCTAACTCTCCCCCTTATTGTAGCTTGTTCCCATCTTGGACGTCATATGGGTGTTTATATAGCCTCTGGTTATGTCCTCCCTTGCTTGGCCTCCAAGTTTAGCTCATAGAGATTGAATCCAAGTCGATTTTGTACCTTCCATAAATAGCGCCGACTTACTTTAATCATAACCATTGCTTCCATAGTCCAAATAAAGCAAGCCTAGACTCTATCCCGTAGCCCTTGAAAAGATCTACAACGTTGGTATTATTTGGATCCTCAGATTCAGAAGTTTAGATACCCAAAATTGCGATGCCAAAATATTTGTTCTGATTCTGATTCCTCTACGCAGCCTGCCTTGTGGGGCCCATACCTTCCAGCTCTGGTGTCCAGTAAATGCAAATCATATATGTTTCGGAAAGCTATCGATGAGATCTTCAACTTTGGTATTCTGAGTTTTCTATATGACCACGTCTTGGGCTCTGAAATCACATGACAATACAGTGTTGTTTCTGGACTCCGTGAATTTAACTTTCCTTCCGGATAAACCTTCTAGAAATCCTTAGGCATTGGGCCTCGACCTTGGGCTTGCATATTGGACCTCATGGACGTCTAGGTGTGTCCTGTAAGCGTCATAGGCTAGTGGGAAGCCCTCCTTGTACGGCGAGTCGGGCTTCATATCGGTACTTCTCATATAAGAGCTATTTTATCGTTTTTTCACCTGTTTTTGCAATAAAGCACTAAAACCACACTACATGTGGAAATCATCAATATTAGAGGTAAAACACATAATTATGATGAGAATATGGTATGATATTGGTGGGTATTGGCATATAAAATGGGTACTTAAGAACAACCAATAGCTCCCCATGCTCAAATCTTTACTCGTTCTCGAGCAAATAAATTACCCTCAAGAAGGGATCAGCGTTGCAATCAAATTATCTTCTCTTGGATTCATGAAGGCTCATGCATATCCAACCCACTTTAAGAGTGTAGTACAAAACATTTTATGTTGCACCAATTCTACTACTCAAAGATACAAGTGGGGAACAGAAAATGATTAAGAACCGACCACAATGATCAAATAAAGTAGCTTCAACTCTCAAATCAAATTACTCCTCAAACGAGGCCTTAGATGATAAAGTTTTTCCAAAAATTCAGTCTCATTATCCAAACACAACGCTTTTTGCAAAGAATCAAGGCAACACTCATCTTACAAATCTCACAAGCCAAACAACTAGAAGTGATCCTATCTACAAATATTTGGTGGAAGGCTTTATGTGTAGCTTGGTAGGAAAACAACTAGCAACAATATAACTCAAAGTATTGTCATATCAAGAGATAGTTCTAATTGGTTTTACTTGAGACTTGTCAAAAAGGCCATTAGAAAACAATATGAAGAAGAGGAGAAACACACGCTTTAGAAAGGTGAACATGTGCAAAAGACAAAGAATGATCTTAAGACACAAACAAAGTTCTCAAAATCAGATTACACATGGTTGGAGTGATAGAGTTTCAGCCAATTAATTGCACTTACTTTAAGCATAATGGCTTATGCACAAATCTCCTCTCTTGCAACTTGATTGAACATTCTTGATCTTCCATCAACAACAATTTTTTTTAAGTCCATTAGCTAGTGCTTTGGAATGATGAATGACGTCCATCCCCCCATGCTTAAACATTGCTCGTCCTCGAGCAAAGGGAGTGGAAAAAGAAGAGCACTAGCTAAATCCTTTATTTCTTCTCTTCGACCATCTGAAACACTTATAATTGCTTTCTGGAGATAACAAATTGCTTCCTGAATTTTTGAGTCCTTGCTCCGATCAACGCAGAGGTGTGCCGATCGGCTCACTTCTGATTTCGCCTTGTCTTCTCCTTGTATTGCTCCTTGCACTTCAGAGAGTCTTCAGAGGTGTTTATTGATGAAAATCTTCGTCTTCAGCAAGAGGTCTGTAACACCTGGATTTTTCAAAATTTTGAATATTTTAAAAACTTTGTAGAATTAAGTAGGGAGTTACTATTTTAGCTAGAAAATAAATTATTTTCTAAAGAAAGTATTTAAATATAAGTTATTTTTATTTATTTATTTTTTTAAGAATGTTGATTGTTGCATTCGTGCTGGTTAAGTGCATTAGGTTTTTGTTGTATGAAAAAGAATTTAAAATCTGATTTGAATTCAAGTTTATTTTGGTTAAGAAAATAGTAGAGGAAAGGAAAGGAGGAAGAAAGGAAAAAGGGAAAACTCCCTCAGCCTTTTTGGGCCAAATTCCCTCTCCCGACCCACTCCACTTTCCCCGCTTCCCTCTCCTTCCCTCCCTTCTAGCCTGCTTCTCCTTGGGCCGAATTCCAGCCATCGCGGCCCACCTCTCTCTCCCCCACTTCCTTCCTCCCTTTCCGCCTGCCAGGCCCGTGCCCACGCCTGCCCGGCCCAGCCCGCCCCGCACCACGTCGCCCCCGTGCCCTAACCCTAGCCGCGCCGCCAGCCAAGCCTGCCGCCGCCATCGCCTCGGCGTGCGCACCAAGGCAAACCTGAGGCCCCGTGCCTATATAAAGGCGGGACTGCAGCCCCACGTGGCCTCCCCCCCCCCCCTCACCGCATCGCACCCCGCCGCAACCCACACCTCGCCGACGCAGCACCGCCGTCACTCCAAGCCACCATCGAGCCGCTGCCGCCGCCCCCTCGGTCCTCCACGTGCCTGCGCGAGCCCCCAGTGAGCTCCTCTCCTCTCGCCGCCCCCTTTGCCCCGCCTCCGCACCTCCCTGCGCGCTGGAGCGCCGCTCCCGCGAGGTTTGATGCAGCACCAATGGCCGGCGCCGCCTTCTCTGTTGCCGGCGCCGCCGCTTTCTCGTCGGAGGCCTCGGGGCCATCCGATCTAGATCGAGTGGTCCAGATTAGATACCCCTTCGGGGTATGTAATCGGTCCACGGTAGACCATAGACCATGTGGTCAACGCCGGGTCCACAGGGTCATAGACCCGGCCCATGGGATTTTTTGGCATAAAATAATTAATTAAATCCTGGGTAATTGCTACTTTTGCACATAGGTCCCTCTACCTTTATAAAATTATATTTTTGACCTTAGTTTTATGCAGAGCCCTTAAATTTATATTTAGGCCCCTGTAGTTATATTTAATTATTTTCTAGTCCTATATTTTGCAGAAAAAACTCTAGTCTTTTCCTAAATAATATTTTAGCCCTAGATTTTGTAAAAACACCCCTGTATATATTTTTAATTATATTTTAATCTTATAATTTTACAAAAATAACCCTATACCTTCCAGTAATTTTATTTTAGCCCTAAGTTTTTATAAATAATTATTTAGGCTGGGCCTTTATACTTATTTCTAATTATGTTTTAGTCCTACCTTTTTACAACTTCGTCCCTGTACTTTTTACAAATTACATTTTGAACCCTAAAATTTTCATAAATTATATTTCACATGTATATTTTACAGTTTAGCCCTTATATTTTTTTAGAATTACTTCTAAGACATTTAACTTGTCTATTTTTACTATTTTAACCCTAGAACTTCAAATGTCAATAACTTTTTACTTGTAACTCTGATTGAGGCGATTCTTGCGCTCACGGAATCGTAGCAACACGTACTTTTTCGTAGCTTAGTTTTCATTGTTTTTTGTTACTATGTGGTGTGTTGTTTCTTAGTGTGTTTGTAGGCTTGTGTTTTCGGTGTGACGTTGAGTAGACGAACCGCTGTTAGAGAACTTTTGGGATCTCCATCTTGAAGACTTTGAGCAGCAGGAAAGGGAACCAGGCAAGTGTCCTTGATGCATATTGAACCTATGTTTTACATTTCTCTGTATCTCTATGCATGCTTGTTAATATTGAATCCTATATGTCATATCCTGTTCCATATTATTCCTTGTCGCCTGGGTTCTGGTGTAGCTTATTAGTATGGGTACGTCATGCTTAGGTTGCTATGTTGGGAATGGAAGTGTCTATTGTTAATCTTGATTAATGATTCACTTTAACATAATGATCATGAGGGATGGGTAATCCTTCGTAGCAACATGGAACCTAGGTGATCCAAGCAGGAGGATTGCAAGGATGATGCAGGTATGCACGTGTACTCGGTATAGTACTGTGGGATTATGGTGGTACCTGCTTGGGATCACAAGAGTAGTTTGTGGAGTGACCACCCAGGAAAACTGCGCAATGCACAGGGCTGATATAGGTAGGCTTAGTTTAGTATCGAGATGTCTTCACAGTTCTGTGAGCAGTCGAGGAAGGAGGACGGGATGGTTTACTCTTAGACTCAGGCGATGGACGATTCACTCATAGCCATGGCGCCAGAGGGGGCTTCTGTAGGAACGGTTTAATTCCACAGTGGTGAAACCTTAGCGTGGATTGTTTGCAAGCTGAGAAGCTCTTTGAAAGACCTTGTGGTGATCTCTTGGCCTACCACTTATGGTAGTGTGTTTTGGGCAACATGGAGACTCTAGTAACTGCATAGTGATGAAATCACCAACCTGTGGGTAAAGTTGTGCAACCTCTGTAGAGTGTAAAACTGTTATAACAGCTGTGCTCACAGTCATGAGCGGCCTGGATCCTCACACATTTAGGAAGGTGGTTTATGGGTGGACTTGGTGGTTAGCCAAGTTTGGTTTGGGCGGTGTAACCCTTGGTTTGCTATAGGCGGTGAAACCTGTAGTGTGGGTTCATATGGGCGGTTTAACCCATGGTTTGCTACAGGCGGTGTAACCTGTAGTGTGGTTTCCTATGGGCGGTTTAACCCATGGTTGGTTACAAGTGGTTTAACCTATAGTGTTGGACAGATGAGATAACTGGTGGGAACTTTTCACCTAGTAAATCGGATAGCTTTTCTACTAGGTGTAGGTGCTCATTTATGCAAATGAACCATTGTGTTAGCCTTTCTTCTATTAAGCTTGCATGTCATATTTTCCCCCACTTGCTGAGTACGGCATGTGCTCACCCTTGCTATTTCCCTTTGTTGTTGTACTATAAACTGCTGCACAGAAGATGGAGTTATGGACTACATTGATGAAGACTACTACTAGGCGAGCGTGCCCCCGGTCAATTGCCTGTGGTGTTATGGTGTCTTTCGCTGTTATTTATCGAGAGAGTCGATTTAGTCTTCAAAGACAATTATTTATGTAATAATGGTATGCTTTATTAATGACATTGGTTATACTGTTATTCACTTTACTGTTGATATGTGTGAAACTTGTTCCTGGGCACATATATGATAAGCACTTGGTTTTGTCCTTAAAACTAGGTGTGACAAGGTCTTGGTAGTTTGTGCATAAAACCATAGAAATAGTGCAACGGCTCGACGAGAAACTCATATCATAGGTTATGGACAAGGGGAGGACATCACCAAAAGAAATATGGGTTTACAGGTGGGAATATTCAGCGAGCATTGCTAAATATGAAGAGGCTAGCAAACAAGTGATAGTTACGCAAACAAAATGGCCAACTTCCAAGTCTCATACCAAAAGAACACAAACTTGAAACAACTCACCAAATTACATGTTGCAATCTACAGGTGTATCATATAAGTGTAGCATATTTGGCTTTGGTAGGTATGATCAATGCAAGAGAGCAATATTTGCAAGGTTTAGAGACAACATGTAACAATTTTCCAAAAATTATTAACTACACTAGCTATGTTAGAGTTTTCTTCTTAGAGAGCAAAGCATATTGTCATGAAGAACAATTCAACCATATGGGGTCTTTATCAAAACATCTGTCAACAAATACCACCACTAAAGCAAAAAGAGTTCATAGAATTGGTGCTTAGTTGAAAATTCAGCGGTGGACAATTATGTGCAATGAATCAAGCAACTTCCAATAACAATAGCAACTTTCATCATATCTCTAGCAAAGATCCTCATCATAATTATGCATTTATTCATTGTGAAAGCATTATAAGACAACGATGATGATACAGGCAAGCTCCCCTAGATAAATCAATGACATTTGGTCACCCTAAGGTAGCTATTAGGGATATGTCATTGTCCATTCTATGTTGTAAGTGACAAATTACAATTAACCTTTTGCATGAACAAAACGAGAAGGGTATCACAAAAGAAAAAGAGAGAGAGAAGACCCAAGTCGAAAGCAGACGACATTTGCAGGTTTGAGAAGAAAATAAGATTAGGAGACATGAAGAATCAAAGGGATGTTACCACATTTTAATCAATTGAAGCGTAGTGTGTGCCTCCCCCATGCTTAAAATCTTGTTGGATTGCATGAGAGAAGATCGATAGCAGGGGCAGCGAGGGAGTGCCGATCGACACATGGTTGCGCCGATCGGCGCTGACAGTTGTGCCTCTCGTCACCTCCATCTCTAGCCTTGATGTGCTGTCCCAATGCTTCCTCTTGTATATGTGGCTGTTGTCACCTCGTTTCCTTCTACTTTCCTCATTTGAGAGTACTTGCATTCCTGCAAAACATTGAAATGCACATACTACCCCCGATATGATGGTCAGGGATAGAACAATATCTACCATCTAGCAACAACCTCAAAAGTTCAACTTGTGGCATTTTAATTCTAGTAGCAAAAAGAAAACAAAATCCTAATGAGTGTATGTGTGTGCACAAGTGTGGATGCATGGAGCTAAAATCACAATGTTAGCAAAGAAACAATATCCGAAAATTCGAATTCATTTCTTGTTTCAAATATTCACTATAACAATGTTGTTCCACAATTTAGTCTAAACACCACGTTCATAAAAAATTGCTAAATGAATGTCATAATTCTAAGATCAAAGTTTTCATTGTTTAGTCTTGAAACAAAGCAAACAGAATGAAGAAAAAGAATTTGTATGTTAGCAGCAAAGGTTAGAGGCGTGGAAGCTAAACAAGAACAATGTTTACACCTAGCTCTAAGCACCATGCTTACAACTAGATTGCTAGCAATCTAAATGAAATTCGTTAACAACCAAAGTCCAAACACAATATTTATGTGACTTAACTATTGCAAAACCCTGTTGGACTAGAGAGATAGCGCATTGAGGAAGATTAGCAACCAACCAATGCAAATGATGCAAAACATAGCAAGGAAAATGAACTATCCAATGTTGTTTAACAAATAAGCATAAACACCATGTTTACAAAGCTCACGAAGCCAATTAAGTGCTCATCATCAAGTTCAAACCAAGCTATTATGAGTGGGAAAGTGAATATGAACATGCAAAGCTAGATGTTTGTGCAAAACAAAACAAAAACATATTAGGTGGCAGTGAAGGAATGCTTAGAAAAGCATTTGGGTGCTGTGCCGATCGGCACTGTACGTGCGCCGATCAGTGCAGTAGGAATTGGCTCTGGAATGCGATGAAAAAGGGTGGGAGGCTTAGGTGGGCTGAAGTTAGATGATTAAGATGCATGCAAGCGAAAACATTATGCAAAAACAAAAAACAAAGCAAGTCCTCACAAATTATACATGTAGTGGATGATTTTTGCAAACAAAACACAAAAGGATGGTGATGGAGGTCTAAAAATAAAAAGTTAATGTAGAACTAATTTCCAACAAGTAAATCAATTGAGTTGGGTTATTCTCACGACACAAAAATTCTAGGTTTCCCTTCTAACAACACTAAAACACGGGTTGCCTCCCGAAAAGCGCTTCAATTAGAGTCATGTAGCTACACTTCTTACATACCTTGTTATCATGAAGCCATGGTTCTTGGTATAAGATCCAAAGATTTCCAAGCAGCTTGTACTTTTGCAAACTTCATTGTGGTTCGCTCATTGCCCGTCTTCATTGAGTTGCATATTGCTCAATCTGTATATGTGATATAAATGCTCTGGAGCCTTCAATCTTGTTTAACTTCTAATCATTTTCTTGTGGGAGAATTGCTCGAGCTATCTTTGTTTTCATCTTCATCTTCTCATGGAAAATCTTGATGACTTCATCTATTAAGCATTGAAGCATATGTCGGCTTATCATATGACTTGTGAATATTGATCTTTGTCGCTCCAGCAAGTCTTGATGAAGAGTATATGCAGCTTCTCAAATCTTGCCCAATGATCCATCAAGTCAACAGTGAAGAAATCCGAAGAAATCTGCTATTGCTTTTCTGAACTGACATCTTGTTTCTGACATTGCGCCGCGACCAAAACGAATTAGAGGCTGAAACATATGCCATTGCGTCGGGCATCAAATTATCTTTCCAAGCAGTACTCATGCGTCCAAATCGGACTCCGTATGAGGGAGATATGACCTTTTTTCTAAAGGTATGTCAGGCCATTTTGCGATGAATCCGAATTGAATTCAAATTTTCCAAATATTCAAACTCCGTGTTTGGAATGCCTTGAATCCATGTCAATGACTAAAAGGAAGTCTTCTAAATGTATAGAAACCCACAGATCACATGGATGTAGGACTTCAATTCCATATTTGGCTCAAACTTCCAATTGTTTGCAACTCTCGTGAAATATTCAAACAGCTTGTGCAGCGTCTCGTATTTTGGCCATAAATCCTTGTAGAAAGCTCCAAATGACGTGAGGTTTAAACTGTTAGAGATTAGACTTGATGCTCTTCCACAATATCAAATTTTTAGGCCTTCTAATCCTCTATAGAATTTCGCACACCTTCTTTTGGTCAGCGGATAGAACATCCTCTCAATCATCTATTTCTCCCATCATTTATTTCTGTGAACAAGATAGAATCCTTGCAAAGCATTAGACAAAAAAATATTGACACAAGGAGCGTACCTCCCTTTTCATGGAGTGGTGAGGTGCCAATCAACATGGGCGTTGCGCCGATCAGCACAAGCGAGTCTTTCATGAACATGGACTCCGCAGCAGATGATGGGCCACTAACAAAGTTAGCACCTACTGCTGCGGAGCAAGAGAATCAATGAAGAGCGAGGTCGTCGGCATAAGTATCGATGCGGCGCTGATCAGCATATGGTTGCACCGATTGGCGCAAGCAGCTATGTCGCCCTGCTCTAGTCGAGGTTGTGTGCCTAGCTTTGTACCTATTTTTCAATGGACACACAAACAAAGAAAAATAGTGTATATGCAATAAAAAGATAAAGGATTAATTCGATAAACTTGATAGATCCCTCTAAACAGGTTCGAGTTGCCGATCCTCGGCAACGGTGCCAGAAAAAGAACCACCAGAAGGGAGGTCGCACCGATCGGCGTAAAAAAGATGCTTGTTGGTCGTTACTACGCACCCACTTATATACCGCAAGAGGACGGTATACATTGTAGCACTTTTTCCCTTAGAGTATTCCAAGGTATAATCGAATCCACAGGGATCAGCAAGAGAACCATGTTTAGAGTTTACTATTTCATCTAACAATTCAATCCTATCATGAAGTACATATTGCACATACAAAAGAGTCAAAAAAGATGAAAGTTGAAGTTGCAAACCTGAGCCAAAGTGTGCCTGATACTTAGTAAGCCTAAGTGCGCTAGATGCTTAATTAGCCAAGGCTTGTGGGAGTAGGAGCATACACATCGACCAAGGAGTATCACCTGGAGTTAGCCTATATGCATCTAGTGGTCGAAGAAAGGCTGTGTCGATCGGTACCGAAGCAGTAGTCATTATCATCTTAATACTAGCTTACTTGGCACTTTAAACAATCGGTAAACATTGAATATGAGCAAGACCACCCTGCTTTCCGAGCGGCTCCCGATTTATCGCTGCCGAGAGGAAACCTTTAATCACGCAAGTATCTTAACCCTACTTGACTGTCTAAAAGTGCTGCGCAAGCTTAGCTCCATCACAACTAAACCACACCCTAGCATCATCAAGCAATCATGATTCATACAAGATCCAAATACTAGCCTAATCATCATGATTAAGAGAGCATCTAAATACTTAGCTTAGAACTAAGAAATTGAATAAGCACATGTAAGATCAATCAATCCAAACCAACACAAATTGCAGCCAAGGATAGAATTAAGATACATAACATAAAGATCGATAACTTATACCAATATTCATCATCGTCAAGGGTGCGCCGATTGGCTCAACTGGTGCGCCGATAGGCGCCGCCTTGATGCATCATTGATGACATCTAAGGTACATGGCTCTACTTCTCCTAGCTCCGTTGTAGTGCACCACGCAGGGTCCCTACTCGACTAGACTACATCTCTTCAATTTGGTGGCTCTTCAACTCCGGCTGCCTCCTGGTGATGTGCAGCAGCTCCTATAGCCTAACTCTCTCCCTTGTTATAGCTTGTTCCCATCTTGGACGTCATATGGATGTTTATATAGCCTCTGGTCACGTCCTCCTTTGCTTGGCCTCCAAGTTTAGCTCATAGAGATTGAATCCAAGTCGGTTTCATACCTTCTATAAACAACATCGACTTACTTTAATCATAACCGATGCTTCCAGAGTCCAAATGAAGCAAGCCTAGACTCTATCTCATAGCCTGTGAAAAGATCTATAACTTTGGTATTATTTGGATCCTCATATTCGGACGTTTAGATACCCAAAATTGCGATGCCAAAATATCTGTCCTGATTCAGATTCCTCTACGCAGCCTGCCTGCGGGGCCCATATCTCTCAGCTCCGAAGTCCAATAAATACAAATCATATATGTTTCGGAAAGCTCTCGACGAGATTTTCAACTTTGTTATTCTGAGTTTCCTATTTGACCATGTCTTGGGCTCTGAAATCGCGTGACAATATAGTGCTGTTTCTGGACTCCCCAAATTTTACTTTCCTTCCGGATAAACCTTCTAGAAATCCTTAGGCATTGGGCATCGACCTTGGGCTTGCACATTGGACCTCATGGACATACAGGTGTGTCTTGTAAGCTTCATGGTCTTGTGGAAAACCCTCCTTGTACGACAAGTCGGGATTCATGTTGGTACTTCACATATAAGAGCCATTTTGTCGTCTTTTCACCTGTTTCTGCAATAAAGCACTAAAACAACACTACATGTGGAAATCATCAATATTAGAGGTAAAACACATAATTATGACGTGAATATGGTACGATATTGGTGGTTATTGGCATATAAAACAGGTACTTAGGAACCACCAACACATGGATAGCACCATGTGGATCAATGGTTGGGAAATTAAAAGCTCATGCAATAAACCCCTATAAGCCTTCCTTGCCTTTAGCCCTGTGTCCTCTTTTCCTTCACTTGCTGAGTACGACATGCACTCACCCTTGCTATATCTCACATTGCTGCTCAGCTACATGAGAAGGATGGTACACCGATGAAGACAATGGAGGACAGCTCTAGGCCTGCGGTCTTCCAGTCGACTTGCTGTGGGAGCTGAGACGTTAACGCATAGTTGATTCTACCGCAATGCACCTATATGGTGAAGGCTTTCTAGTGGGAAGTCTATGAGAAGTTCAAAGTTGATGATTGGAAAGACGTGGAGATCCAGGTGAACTTTGAAATTGTCCATCTCAACTGTTATACCGTCGGTGACTAAAATCTCTTTGTTGCCAATACACTACTATAGGTGTGAGACCAAGAGATCACCACGTGGTCTTTCAAAGAGCTCCCTAGTTTGCAAAACATACCGGCTAAGGTTTCACCACTGTGGGATTAACCATCCCTACAGAAGTCCCCTCTGGCTGTGGCTAGAAGCATACCCTTTATCACCTAAGGCCGAAAGTAACCCTCTTGTCTTCCTTCCTTGAACGCCGCAAAACTGGGAAGACATCTACTACCAGACCACTCCTACCCATATTAACCCTATGCTTTGCGCTGTTTTCCTGGGTGGCCGCTCCACGAATTGGTTTTTATGACTACAAGTAGACACTACCACAAACCAAATAGTACAGTACCCGTACTTGTGCATACCCGCACCATCATCAACATCCTCCTGCTTGGGTCATCTAAGTTAGCCAAATGATAATTAGGTTCATGTGAATATTAGTTAAGTTTATTATTATTCATTTTTATACCCCCAAAGTATTGCACTAGCATGACATACCCAAACTCAACCAACAAGTCCCAAACCAGGCGACAAGGACATGATAAATAAATTTGTAGTCAACCCTAACATAGGATTCAAATTTAGACAAGCATGCATGAAAAGTGAACTAAAATTCTTAATAGGTGCAATATGGTCAAGGACACTTGCCTTGTTCTCCCGCTGGCTGCTGCTCAAATTAAAGATCCTGGAATTTTTAGAGCTGCTCCTCTTCCAATATCGATAAAGACCAAAAAAGTAAAACACAAACAAATACGGAACAATACACTGTTTGTGGTTTCTAGCTACCCATTTTATCTACCAAAAAGGGATGTTTTACATCTTAATTTGGTGGTATTGACTAACAATTCACCCCATATTTGCATATATTTGTAGTTGTTCTGTTTTGGATGTAATTGCAGGAAACAGGTATAAAACAGGGCAGTTATGGATAAGGAATCAAAGAGCAACAAGGATGGGCCAGGTACAGAGCCGCGGCGATCGGCGCGGGCCTGCGCCGATCGGCGCAGGAGGGTAAAAGACAATGAAAATCATAATTCGGTCCAAGGACAGAGTCCCAACCCAATACAAGTCGAAGTCGGTGGAAGTTGAACTAATCTCGTTGGATATAAAAGGAAGACATCTATCAAGAGCCAAGAAAGAAAGGAGAGAGACTGCAATCGCGATATCCAATTGTTAGAACTAGGGTTTCAGGATATTGGCGGCGACGGTTGGTCAACACTGACAAGAACCACCAGAAGGGAGGTCGCACCGATCGGCGTAAAAAAGATGCTTGTTGGTCGTTACTATGCACCCACTTATATACCGCAAAAGGATGGTGTACATTGTAGCACTTTTTCCCTTAGAGTATTCCAAGGTTTAATCGAATCCACAGGGATCGGAAGAGAATCGTGTTTAGAGTTTACTATTTCATCTAGCAAATCACTCCTATCATGATGTACATATTGCATATACGTGAGCATGAAAAGAAGATGGAAATTGGAGGTTGCGCCGATCGGCTCAACTGGTGCGCCGATCGGCGCGAAGTCTTACATGAGCCAAAGTGTGCCTGATCCAAAGCTTGGGGAGTAGGAGCATACACATCGACCAAGGGGTATCACCTGGAGTTAGCCTATATGCATCTAGCAGTCCGAGAAAGGCTATGCCGATCGGCGCAATAGGTGTGCCAATCGGCACTGAAGCAGTAGTCGTTATCATCTTAATCCTAGCTTACTTGGCACTTTAAACAATCGGTAAATATTGAAGATGAGCAAGACCACCCTGCTTTCCGGGGCGGCTCCCGATTTATCGCTGTCGAGAGGAAACCCTTAATCACGTAAGTATCTTAACCCTACTTGACTATCTAAAAGTGCTATGCAAGCTTAGCTCTGTCACAACTAAACCACACCCTAGCATCATCAAGCAATCATGATTCATACAAGATCCGGATTCGAGCCTAATCACCACGATTAAGAGAGCATCTAAATACTTAGTTATACCTCTAAGCAATTAAATAAGTGCATGTAAGATCAATCAATCTAGACGAACACAAATTGCAGCCAAGGATAGAATCAAGATAGATAACATGAATTGATAACTGTACCGATATTTATCATTGTCAGGGATGCACCGATCGGTGCAACTGGTGCGTGGATCAATGCAGCCATGATGCATCGTTGACGACTCCTAAGGTACATGGCTCTACTTCTCCTAGCTCCGGTGTAGTACACCACACAGGGTCCCTACCTGACTAGACTACATCTCTTCACTTTGGTGGCTCTTCAACTCCGACGACCTCTTGACAATGTGCAGCGGCTCCTGTAGCCTAATTCTCCCCTTGTGTCTCGTCATGCCCCCAGCCTTGGACGTCATATGGCAGTTTATTTAGTCTCTGGTCACGTCCTCCCTTGCTTGGCCTCCAAGTTTAGCTCATAGAGATTGAATCCAAGTCGGTTTCGTAACTTACATAAACTATGCCGACTTACATTAATCATACCTTATGCTTCCAGAGTCCAAATGAGGCAAACTTGGACTCTATCGCGTAGCCCGCAAAAAGATCTACAACTTTGGTATTATATAGATCCTCAGACGCGAAAGTTTAGATACGCAAAATTGCGATACCAAAATATCTATCCTGATTCGGATTCTTCTGTGCAATCTGCCTTGCGGGGCCCATATCTCCCAGGTCCGGAGACCAATAAGTAAAAATAATATATGTTTCACAAAGCACTCGATGAGATCTTCAACTTTGGTATTCTGAGGTTTCCCATTTGACCACGTCTCAGGCTCCGAAATCGCGTGACAATACAGTGCTATTTTTGGACTCCGCAAATTAAACTTTCCTTCCGGATAAACCTTCTAGAAATCCTTAGGCATTGGGCCACGACCTTGGGCTTGCACATTGGACCTCATGGACGTTCAGGTGTGTCTTGTAAGCTTCATGGGCTAGTGGGAAGGCCTCCTTGTATGGCAAGTTGGGCTTCATGTCGGTACTTCTCATATAAGAGTCATTTTGTCGTCTTTTCACCTGTTTTTGCAATAAAGCACTAGAACGACACTACATATGGAAATCGTCAATATTAGAGGTAAAACACATGATTATGATGAGAATATGGTACGATGTTGATGGTTATTGGCATATAAAACGGGTACATAGGAACCACCAACAGTTCCCCCATGCTTAAACCTTTGCTCGTCCTCGAGCAAATAAATCACCCTCAAGGAGAGATCAGCGTTGCAATCATATTATCTTCACTCGCATTCATCAAGGCACATCTATATCTAACCTGCTTTAAAAGTGTAGCACAAAAAGTTTTATGTTGCACCAATTCTACTACTCAAAGATACTATTGGGGAACAGAAAATGATTAAGATCCGATCACAATGATCAAATAAAGTAGCTTCAACTCTCAAATCAGATTGCTCCTCAAACTAGGCCTTAAATGATAATGTTTTCCAAAAATTTAGTCTCATTTATCCAAACAAAAACACTCTCTTGCAAAGAATCAAGGCAACAGTCATTTTACAAATCTCACAAGCCAAACAACTAGAAGTGATCCTATCTACAAATATTTGGTAGAAGGATTTATGTGTAGCTTTGTAGGACAACAACTAGCAACAATGTAACTCAGAGTATTGTCAAATCAAGAGATAGTTCTAATTAGTTTTACAGAGACTTGTCAAAAAGGCCATTGGAAAACATTATGAAAAAAAGGAAAAACACACGCTTTTGAAAGGTGGACATGTGCAAAAGGCAAAGAATGATCTCAAGACACAAATGAAGTTCTTGAAATCGGATTGCACATGGTTGGAGTAATAGAGTTTCAACCAATTTGAATGCACTTACTTGAAGAATAATGGTTTATGCACAAATCTTGTGAATTCCTCTCTTGCAACTTGATATAACTTGAAACATCCTTCATCTTCCTTCAACAGTATTTGAAGTCCATTAGCTAGTGCTTCGGAATGATGAATGACGACCATCCCCCCCATGCTTAAATGTTGCTCGTCCTCGAGCAAAGAGAGTGACAAAAGATAAGCACTAGCTAAATCCTTAATTTCTTCTCTTCAACCATCTAGAACACATATAATTAATTTCTGGAGATAACAAAGCGCTTTTTATTCCTTGCGCCAATCGGCACACATATGATTCTGCCTTGTCTTCTCCTTCTATTGATGCTTTGCACTTCAGAGAGTCTTCAGATGTGTTTATTGATGAAAATCATCGTCTTCAGCAAGAGGTCTTGATAATTTGTGCATAAAACCATATAAATAGTGCAACGGCTCGACAAGAAACTCATATCATACGTTATGGACAAGGAGAGGACATCACCAAAAGAAATATGGGTTTACAGGTGGGAATATTCAGCGAGCATTGCTGAATATGAAGAGGCTAGCAAATAAGTGATAGTTACGCAAACAAAATGGCCAACTTCTAAGTCTCATACCAAAAGAACACAAACTTGAAAGGACTCACCAAATTACATGTTGCAATCTAATGGTTTATCATATAAGTATAGCAGATTTGGCTTTGGTAGGTATGATCAATACAAGAGAGCAAAATTTGCAAGGGTTAGAGACCGCATGTAACAGTTTTCCAAAATTTATTAAGTTCACTAGCTATGTTGGAGTTTTCTTCTTAGAGAGCAAAGTGTATTGTCATGAAGAACAAGTCAACCATATGGGGTCTTTATCAAAACATCTGTCAACAAATAGAGTTCACAGAATTGGTGCTTAGTTAAAAATTAAGCGGTGGATAATTATGTGCAATGAATCATGCAAGTTCCAATAACAATAGCAACTTTCATCATATCTCTAGCAAAGCTCCTCATCATAATTATACATTTATTCATCGTAAAAGCATTATAATGCAACGGTGATGATACAGGCAAGCTCCCCTAGATAAATTAATGACATTTGGTCACCCTAAGGTAGCTATTAGGGATATGTCATTGTCCATTCTATGTTTTTAAGTGACAAATTACAAATAACCTTTCGCATGAACAAAATGAAAAGGGTATCATAAAAAGAAAAAGAGAGAAAATTCCCAAGTTGAAAGCAGGCAGCAAGTACAGGTTTGAGAAGAAAATAAGATTAGGAGAAGTGAAGAATCAAAGGGATGTTACCGCATTTTAATTGATTGAATCTCAGATTGTGCCTCCCCCATGCTTAAAATTTTGCTAGATTGCACGAGAGAAGGGCGACAACAGGGGCAGCGAGGGTGCGCCGATCGGCATGTGGATGCGCCGATCAGCGCAGACGGTTGTGCCTCTCGTCACCCCCATCTCCAGCCTTGATGTGCTGTCCCAATGCTCCCTCTTGTATATGCGGCTATTGTCACCTCGTTTCCTTCGACTGTCCTTGTTCAAGAGTACTTCTTTCATTCCTGCAAAACATTGAAATGCACATACTACCCCTGATATGATGGTCGGGGATAGAACAATATCTACCGTCTAGCAACAACCCCAAAAGTTCAACTTGTGGCATTTTAGTTCTAGTAGCAAAAAGAAAAAAAATCCTAATGGGTGTACTTGTGTGCACAAGTGTGGATGCATGGAGTTAGTATCACAATGTTAGCAAAGAAACAAGAGTATAATCAATGTTGTTCTATAATTTTATCTAAACACCACGTTCACATAAAATTGCTAAATGAATGTGTCAAGTACATAATTCTGGGATCAAAATGCTTTCATCATTTAGTCTTGAAGCAAAGCAAACGAGCATGTTAGCAACAAAGGTTAGCGGTGTGGAAGCTAAACAAGAACAATGTTTACACCTAGCTCTAAGCACCATGCTTACAACTCGATTGCTAGCAATCTAAATGAAATTCGTTAATAACCAAAGTCTAAACACTATGTTTATGTGACTTAGCTATTGCAAAACCCCGTTGGACTAGAGAGATAGCGCAATGAAAAAGATTAGCAACCAACCAATGCAAATGATGCAAAACAGAGCAAGGCAAATGAACTATCTAATGTTGTTCAACAAATAAGCATAAACACCACGTTTACACCTAAATTTGCTAAGGATATTGTGTGCCAATTAAGTGCTAATTATCAAGTTCAAACCAAGCTATTATGAGTGGGAAGGGGAATATGAACATGCAAAGTTAGAGGTTTGGGCGAATCAAAACAAAAACATGTTAGGCGGCAGTGAAGGAATGCTTGGAAAAGCATTTGGGTGTTGTGCCGATCGACAATGGATATGTGCCGATCGGCGCATTTGGAATTGGCTGTAGAATTTGATGGAAAATGAAGAGTGGGAGGCTTAGATGGGATGAAGTTAGATGGTTAAATGCATGCAGGCGAAAACATCATGCAAAAATAAAAACAAAAATAAAGCAAGTGCTCACAAATATGCATGCAGTGGATGAGTTTTGCAAACGAAACACAAAATGATGGTGGCGGAGGTCTAAAAATAAAAAGTTAATCTAGAACTAATTTGCTACAAGTGAATCAATTGAGTTGGGTTATTCTCACGATGCAAAAATTCTAGGTTGCCCTCCTAGTAGCACTAGTCAAGACAAACAAAACAAAAAGAAACCCAAAAACACGGGTTGCCTCCCAAAAAGCGCTTCAATTAGAGTCATGTAGCTAGACTTCTTACATACCTTGTTGTCACGAAGCCATGGTTCTTGGTGTAAGATCCAATGATTTCCATGTAGCTTGTACTTATGCAATCTTCATCGTGGTTCGCTCATTGACCGTTTTCATTGTGTTGCATAATGCTCAATGTGTGTATGTGATATAATGATCTGGAGTTTACAATCTTCTTTAACTTCTAATCATTTGCTTATAGGAGAATTGCTCGAGCTATCCTTGTTGTCATCTTCATCTCCAATTTTGTCATTGATAATCTGCAGATCCTCTTCTCTCTGAATTTCGCTTACCAACAGGATAGAACAGGGCTAAAGACCTGTACCATCTTGTAGGTTGCAAAATTATCTTTCCAACGAGTGCTCATACACTTCAAACGGACACGATATGTGAGATTTATGATGTTTTTGCTCCAGGGCTACGTGTTGTTGACAGATTGCACAGCGTTCAATGATGTGCTCATAAATCCTTGTAGAAAAATCCAAATCTGGCACCGTTTGTTGCATTGGAAAGAAGACTTGAAGATCTATTCAGATATCAAATTCTTATCCAATGGTAAGGAAAAGAATTATACATAATTACCAATGATTTCAGCTTCTAGCTTTATTTTCTAGAGAATATTGATGACTTCATCTTCTAAGCATTGGAGCATATGTCGGCTTCTCCTTTTGCATGTGAATCTTGATCTTTCTTGCACCAGTATGTATTGATGATGAAGAGTGGATGCAACTTCTCAATTCTTGTCCAATGATCCATCAAGTCGACGGTGAAAAAATCCGAAGAAATCTGTTGTTGCTTCTCTGAACCGACATCTTGTTTCGCATATTGCGCCGCGACCAGAAGGAATTAGAGGCTGAAACCTGTGCCATTGCGTCGGGTATCAAATTATCTTTCTAAGCAGTGCTCATGCGTCCCAATCGGACTCCATATGAGGGAGATATGACCTTTTTTATAAAGGTATGTCAGGCTGTCTCGCGATGAATCCGAATTGAATTCAAACTTTCCAAATATTCAAACTCCGTGTTTGGAATGGCTTGAATCCATGTCAATCACCAAAAGGAAGCCTCTTAAATATCTGGAAACCCATATATCACATGGATATAGGACTTTAATTCCATATTTGGCTCAAACTTTCAATTGTTTGCAACTCTCGCGAGATATTCAAACAGCCTATGCAGCGTCTCTTGTTTTAGCCATAAATCCTTGTAGGAAACTCCAAACGACGTGAGGTTTAAACCGTTGGAAATTAGACTTGATGCTCTTCCACAATATCAAATTTTCAGGTCTTTTAATCCTCTGTAGAATTTCGTACACCATATTTTGGTCAGTGGACAGCATATCTACTTATGATCAAGAATGTATTCATCGTATCTTCATTCTTTGCAATTGAAATTCTTGATCTTCATAATTCTTTTCTCCCATTATTTGTTAATGTGAACAAGATAGAATCCTTGCAAAACATTA
Source organism: Eleusine coracana subsp. coracana (assembly GCA_032690845.1). Taxonomy (NCBI): domain Eukaryota; kingdom Viridiplantae; phylum Streptophyta; class Magnoliopsida; order Poales; family Poaceae; genus Eleusine; species Eleusine coracana. Next base: position 39,207,347 of record CM064418.1, read on the forward strand.
GTCAAAAAAAATATTGACACAAGAATCGTACCTCCCTTTTCATGGAGTGGCGAGGTGTCGATCGGCATGGGTGTTGCGCTGATCGGCACAAGCAAGTCTTGCATGGACTTGGACTCCATAGCAGATGATGGGCTACTAACAGAGTTAGCACCTACTACTACAGAGCACCAGAGTCGACAAAGAGCGAGGTCGTCGGCGTCGGCATCGATGCGGCGCCGATCGGCGCAAGCAGCTATGTCTCCATACTCCAGTCGAGGTTGTGTGTCTAGCTTTGTTCCTGATTTTCAATAGACACATAAACAAAGAAAAACAGGGTATGTGCAATAAAAAGATAAAGGATTAATTTGATAAACTAGATAGATCCCCCTAAACAGGTTCGAGTTGCCGATCCCTGGCAACGGCGCTAGAAAAAGATGCTTGTTGGTCGTTACTACACACCCACTTATATACCGCAAGAGGACGGTGTACATTGTAGCACTTTTTCCCTTAGAGTATCCAAGGTTTAATCGAATCCACAGAGATCAGAAGAGAACCGTGTTTAGAGTTTACTATTTCGTCTAGCAAATCAATCCTATCATGAAGTACATATTGCACATACGTGAGCATGAAAAGAAGATGGAAATTGGAGGTTGCGCCGATCGGCTCAACTGGTGTGCCGATCGGCGCAAAGTCTTACCTGAGCCAAAGTGTGCCTGATCCAAAGCTTGGGGAGTAGGAGCATACACATCGACCAAGTAGTATCACCTGGAGTTAGCCTATATGCATCTAGCAGTCGGAGAAAGGCTGTGCTAATCAGCACAACTGGTGTGTCGATTGGCACTAAAGCAGTAATCATTATCATCTTAATCCTAGCTTACTTGGCACTTTAAACAATCGATAAACATCGAATACGAGCAAGACCACCCTGCTTTCCAAGCGGCTCCCGATTTATCGCTACCAAGAGGAAACCCTTAATCACGTGAGTATCTTAACCCTACTTGACTATATAAAAGTGTTGCACAAGCTTAGCTTTGTCACAAATAAACCATGCTCTAGCATCATCAAGCAATCATGATTCATACAAGATTCGGATACTAGCTTAATCACCACGATTAAGAGAGCATCTAAATACTTAGATGTATCTCTAAGCAATTAAATAAGTGCATGTAAGATCAATCAATCCAGACGAACACAAATTGCAGCCAAGGATAGAATCAAGATAGATAACCTGAATTGATAATTGTACCGATATTCATCACCGTCAGGGATGCGCCAATCGGCGCAACTGGTGCGCCGACCGGAGCAGCCATGATGCATCATTGACGACTCCTAAGGTACATGGCTCTACTTCTCCTAGCTCCAGTGTGGTGCACCACGCAGGGTCCCTACCTGACTAGACTACATCTCTTCAATTTGGTGGCTCTTCAACTCCGGCGGCCTCCTGGCGATGTGCAGCGGCTCCTATAGCCAAATTCTCCCCTCTTGTCTTGTTGTTCCCACAGCCTTGGACGTCATATGGGTGTTTATATAGCCTCTGGTCATGTCCTCCCTTGCTTGGCCTCCAAGTTTAGCTCATAGAGATTGAATCCAAGTCGGTTTCGTACCTTCCATAAAATACACAGGCTTACTTTAATCGTAACTGATGCTTCCGTAGTTCAAATGAGGCAAACCCTGACTCTATCGCGTAGCCCACAAAAAGATCTACAACTTTGGTATTATTTGAATCCTCAGATGCGGACGTTTAGATACCCAAAATTGTGATACCAAAATATCTGTTCTGATTCGAATTCTTCTGTGCAGCCTACCTTGCAGGGACCATATCTCCCAGCTCCGGCATCCAATAAATATAAATAATATATGTTTCGGAAAGCACTCGAAGAGATGTTCAACTTTGGTATTCTGAGGTTTCCCAATTGACCAAGTCTCGGGTTCTGAAATCGCGTGATAATACAGTGTTGTTTCTGTACTCCGCGAATTGAACTTTCCTTCCGGATAAACCTTCTAGAAATCCTTAGGCATTGGACCACGACCTTGGGCTTGCACATTCGACCTTATGGACGTCTAGGTGTGTCTTGTAAGCTTCATGGGCTAGTGGGAAGCCCTCCTTGTATGGCGAGTCGGGCTTCACGTCGGTACTTCTCATATAAGAGTCATTTTGTCATCTTTTCACCTGTTTCTGTAATAAAGCACTAAAACGATACTACATATGGAAATTGTCAATATTAGAGGTAAAACACATGATTATGATGAGAATATAGTACAATGTTGGTGGTTATTGGCATATAAAATGGGTACATAGGAACCACCAACAGTCCAGAAAATGATGTTTGTTGGTCGTAATTACGCACCCACTTATATACCGCAAGAGGACGGTGTACAGTTGTAGCTCTTTTTCCCTCAGAGTATTCCGAGGTTATCGAATCCACAAGGAATGAGCGGGACTATTACTATTAAAGGCTTATTAACAGATTGCAGTGGTTGAGTTGGTGTGAATGTTGATGGTGAGAGAGTGGTGGATGAATGTTATCAGAGATGTAACAGGATAATGAAGGATTCTCTCCTTAGGATTGGTTCACTAGCATGCAACCTTATTCTTATTAACTCGTATGAGGATTCCAATATTCTACAAGACATGGTGGTTTCGTTCGCCTCGGCTATCACTACAGAGGTTATTAGCTCCCCACTGGTTTCTTGCACTATGCAATGGGCAGAAGTATACAGGCCGATACACTAATGAAATAGATGCACAATTGAGTTCACTACATAGATTGAATTCATCAAGAGAGTATCAACAAGTATGAGAGTTACAGGACCAGATCCCCGCACCAGAGAAGAGAATATGAGACTACTCGCTCATCCTCCTGCTAAGCATAGCAGAAGGGTGAGAAATAGCGCTGGAACGCACACGCGCCGATCGGCGCGACGGTTGCGAAAGGTATGTGGAGTGAGTTAGTTGGAAATTTTTGTCTCCACTAATTTCCTTTGCCAAAGGTGTAGAAATTGAGAAGAGAAGTGGTGAACTTCTTACATAAAGATGAAGAATCTCTCGCGGAAGCCTGGACGCATTTTAAAACATTGTTGAAACAAGGACCTGACCTCGGCATTGATGAGAATATGTGCGCTCAAACCTTCTACATGGCCATAAACAAGGCATCAAGGATGCATTTGGACAGATCGACCAGAGGAAGTTTTCTAAGGTTGACAACCAAGGTGGGGATCGAATTGATAGGCAAAATCACTTGGAATGAAGCTTTGCATAAGCACTGGGAAGAATATCTAGAACCAAATCAGCAATGCCCAGAAGTTATTTAGAAGGAAGAGTCACCGGCTGAACAGATCTATATGTCCGAGAGTAGGGCAATGAGTACTCTAGAGCATAAATTTGAAGAGATAGGGCCCGTCAGACCCACTTCCATGGATCTGACGCGTGCGCCGATCGGCGCAGTCTCTGAGCCGATCGGCGTAGTTACAACAACAGGGGAACTGATCGCCCTAACAACTCCGTCAAGCTGCAAGGAATATACTAAGATAGAAGCTGTGATTCTAGACAACCACCTGAAAGAATTTGAAGGTAACTTTGCTAAACCAAAGGGGGATAGGACATTGGCGAATGCTAAACCACTTGATGAATTTGAGCCAATGGACTGGATTCCTATTGATTTTTTTGCAAGAATTGCTCAATATGAGGAGATCCTTTAGTCCGCAAGACGCCTCTGAAGCCGGAATTGAGTATAATTTCCCAAGTAATCGCCTCCAGTCGGAAGTTTTTGATGAAGAAATTATTGGAAGAGTCTTAGGGAAGCTTTACAAGGATGATATAGAGCTTGATAGAACAGAGGTGAAACAAGCAAAGAGATTACTAGACAGTTGCTTTGAGCCATCTCCCTATGAAGGATTACGTGGTGTGTATGCTATAAGTCTCACTGAAGAGCAAGAAGAGGAGCCGTACATACCATGTGAGATATCGGGGAAGAAATTTCTAGAAGCCTTGTGTGACTTTGGTTCCCATGTTAGCTTGATGACTTACGATGCATTCATGAGCATGTCTTATGAAACACAACAGCGGCTGATGGGGACTGAACTTGAGCTCGTCATGGCAGATGGAAGAAAGACCAAGCCACTGGGAGTGATCAAGAATGTCGACGTAGATATTAGCTCAAAAATAATACCAGTGGACTTCTTCGTTCTAGATAATGAGGAAACTAGAGTTGAAGACATCATTCTAGGGAGGCCATTTTTGAGATTAGTACAAGCTGTTCTGGATGCTGGGAAAGGTTAAATTATGCTACACCTGGGAGGTGAAGAAGTGCAATTTAATTTAATGATCCGTCTCATCAAGACCCTTCTTGCTATCAATAATTCTACCCAGAGGAGGATGAGAACATAAGGATGGATATGGGTGACCCACTAGACCATCTCATGCGCGAAGCTGACAAGGATACTACCAGCGCCAATAGGCGTGATGCTTGCGCCGATCGGCTCAACCAGGAAAATTCTTATTTTGAACCTCTGGGTGAGCTAGATCCAGATGAAGCACCAGAAGTAGAACAGAAGGAACTTCCAAAAGAGCTACGCTATGAATATTTCGGGAAAAATAAAACATATCCAGTTATTGTGAATAACGCCCTAATGAAAGAAGAAACAGAAAAGTTGCTTGCTATGCTCAAAAGGTATAAGAAGGCCATAGGTTACACATTGGATGACATCAAGGGAATCAGCCCCGAATTTTGCACCTACAAGATTAACTTGGAAGAGAATACTAAACCAGTGGGTGAAGGAATGCGAAGGTTGAAAGAATCAATGAAGCCAGTGGTCAAAAAGGACATTTTGAAGCTGCTTAATGCAGGTATGATCTACCTTGTTGCTGATAGTGAATGGGTTAGTCCAATACATTGTGTGCCCAAGAAAGGAGGATTGACAGTAGTGCCTAATGAGAATTATGAGTTGATTCCTTAAAGGACTGTAACTGGATGGAGAATGTGCATAGATTACAAAAGTTTGAACAAGGTGACGAAGAAAGGTCACTATCCTCTTCCCTTCATTGACGAGATGCTTGAAAGGTTAGCAAGGAATACATACTTTTGTTATTTGGATGGATATAGTGGTTTCTTTCAGATACCGATAAGACCAGAAGAACAGCAGAAAACTACTTTTACTTGCCCTTTCGGGACATATGCATATAGAAGGATGCCTTCTGGTCTTTGCAACGCACCTGCCATATTTCAAAGATGCATGAATGCAATAATCGCTGAATTCATAGAAGATATTATGGAGGTATTCATGGATGACTTCTCCGTACATGGTGCTGATTTTGATAGTTCTTTGGAGAATTTAGAGAAGGTTTTAAAAAGGTGTGTTGAATGTGACTTGGTTCTTAATTGGGAGAAGTGTCACTTCATGGTGACAGAAGGAATAGTACTTGGTCATGTCATATCGAATAGGGGGATAGAGGTTGATAAGGCAATGGTATCTACAGTTGAGAAATTGCCTCCCCTACTGATCTTACAACTTTGAGGAGTTTTCTTGGACATGCCAACTTCTATCGCAGATTTGTTAAGGATTATTCGAGGATTGCTAAACCCTTAACAGAATTGTTAAAGCAAGATACAGAATTCATTATGGACGATGAAAGACTCGTTGCCTTCAGAAAGTTAAAGGAAGCTCTATGCTCTACACCCATCATGCAGCCACCTGATTGGAGTTTACCTTTTGAAATTATGCGTGATGCAAGTGATTATGCAGTTGGAGCTGTTCTTGGACAACAAAAAGAAGGTAAAGTGCATGCTATTTATTATGCTAGCAAGACATTGAATTAGGCACAGATCAATTATATAACAACTGAGAAGGAGATGTTAGCTGTTATATTTGCATTTGAGAAGTTTAGATCTTACATTCTAAATTCTAAGGTGATTGTATATACTGATCACGCTGCTATAAGATATTTGGTTTCAAAAAAGGAATCTAAGCCTCAGTTAATGCGGTGGGTATTGATGCTGCAAGAATTCGATTTGGAAATAAGAGATAAGAAAGGAGTGGAAATTCTGTAGCAGGTCATTTGTCTCGTCTTGAGTCATTATCAACTGAACCAATAAAAGATGAAATGCAACAAGAGCAGCTGTTCGCTGTATTTGATCATAGAGAGAGTTGGATGACGGATATGATCAAAGGTTTCAAGGGACAAACTGATATGATGAACAAGAATACAAGGAGAAGAGTTAAGAGCGAAATGAGATAATTCATATGGGCCGACCCATATTTGTATAGGTATTGTCAGAATGGAGCAGTGAGAAGATGTGTACCCAGAGAAGAAAGAGCGAGCATTTTATCAAAATGTCATTCTTCAGATTATGGGGGACATTACGGCTATTTCAGAACATAGGCAAAAGTATGGGCGAGTGGATTCTATTGGCCTACTATGCATGAAGATGCAAAAAGGTATGTTGCAACATGTGCTCAATGCCAACGAATAGGAAATGTTAACAGTAGGAATGCAATGCCTCTTAAGTACAATCTTCAAGTCGATATCTTTGATGTATGGGGTATGGATTTTATGGGGTCCTTTGTGTATTCTCATGGTTGCGAATATATATTGGTTGCCATTGATTATGTTTCCAAGTGGGTCGAACCAATGGCATGCAAGTTCAATACTACAAGAGAATCAAGGAATATACTTCAAGAGCAAGTTTTCCCAAGGTATAGAATACCAAGGATAATAATTATGGATGGAGGATCGCATTTCGCTGGAGGAGAATTTACTAGGTTTTTAGCAAGATCTGGGGTTGAACACAAAATTGGAACAGCTTATCATCCTCAGACAAATTGACAAGCAGAGACGTCAAATAAGCAGTTAAAAGGAATTCTGTAGAAGATAGTTGCGAAGGAAGGAAAAGATTGGGCTATAAAGCTTAACGGAGCATTATGGGCATATAGGACGGCATTCAAGACACCAATTGGTATGACGCCATATCAATTCGTCTATGGGAAATCATGTCACCTACCGGTGGAATTGGAACATAAGGCTTATTGGGCTATAAAGGAAATGAATTTGGATCTTAATGCCGCCGGTATGAAAAGGAAAATTCAAATAAGCGAATTGGAAGAGATGCGATTACATGCATATGAAAATGTGACAATATATAAGGAAAAGACAAAGAAGTGGTATGATAAGAAGCTTTTGAAGAAGGAATTCAAGGAAGGAGATCGGGTACTCCTATTTAATTCACGATTCAGATTATTTGGTAAAGCCAAACTGCGAAGTAAATGGGACGGACCTTATCTTGTGAATACGGTGTTACCTTCGGGAGCTGTAATTATAATGGATGGAAAAAGGAACAAGTACACGATGAATGGACAACGTCTAAAGGTATATCTAGAACATGACACTTTTGAATTAAAATCTTTTGATGTGTACTTCATCTCTTAGTGCCCTGTTGAAGCATCTAGGCCCCTTTTAGTGTTTTAGTAATTAATGATGACCCTTATTTTTGACTAACTACGTTGTTGAGATGATTATGGTTGTAGTCAAAATAAGGATGGAATAATGGATGAAGTGATATACACATGGATGGCTCAAGGCAAAGGTATCTTGATAGGGTTTTCCTTTTTGCGGGTCACAAGAAGATTAGAGATGAGTGACCGGATTATAGGTTAAATGGCGTACTATCAAGAGGGGTCGATGAAATGACCTTGAGTATCCATGACTGCCACAAATGCTCTATTCCTATCTTTGTGAGTGGTTCTGTGTGAGTTGAGTGTGCCCATATCTTTGAGAGAAAGCAAAGAGTAAAAGAAGGGGAGGCTGGCAGGTCACTCCTGGCGGTCAGTCCGCCAGGACCCGCGGTCTGACCGCCGGTGCGCACCAGAGACGGCCAGAGGAGTGGCCTCTCTGGATGCTCGGGTGATGGCCTGACGGTCTAACCTTCGCTAACCACAGTCTGACCGTCGGTGCATGTCTGGTGTCGGCAGAGACTTTGTTCTCGGGTGAAAGTTGAAAGTGTCCCAACGGTCTGACCGTGGGTGATGACGATCTGACCATCGGGCTTGTGCCAGAACGAGTTTGAAAGTCAAACTAGCCATTGAGTTGTACGACGGTCCGACCGTGGGGAGTCACGGTCAGACCGTCCGGTGCGCAGAAAGCTGTAACGGCTAGTTTTCAAAGGGTGGCCTATTTATACCTCATCTATCCCGTGCATAGAGGTCCTCTTGGCTATTAGAAAAGCATTGTACACCCTTTGGAGCTGATTCCCTTCTCACACAAAGCCTTAGTGGAAAGATTGCAAGTGTGTGAGTGTGAGTGCCCTAATCTTGAGTGTTTTGAGCATTGTGGCGCTTAGGATCCTCAAGCAAGCGTCATCGACTTGTTACTCTTGGAGGTTGCCGCCTCCTAGACGGCTTGGAGGAGTCAAATTCGTGAGCCCTTCAAGAAGCTTGTGAAGGAGGTCCGGATTCTTGTGAGAGGTGCGGTGCTCACCTCACCGGAGCGGTGAAGAGCAACCCTAGTGGAATCGAGGTGTGGAGAGGTTCAGGGTATTGATTGTTTTCTATCTCAAGTTGTTCTTTGTGACCCCTTCTTGGTGGTGGAGAAGTGGATACTTGAGGAGAGAAGCATTTCATACGCTTGAATCCGCCTCAATGTGGATTAGGGGTGATCGGCAAATCACCGAGACCACGGAAAAATATCCTTTGTCTCTTGACTTGTATTTTCATATGTTGTTTACATACTAGAAATTGATTGATGTATGTCACCTAGGATAGTTAACCTACTTTAGCTCTAACCTAGGTTTAGTTGTCAATTTCTTGCTGTTATCCAATTGTCTTTAAATTCCGCAATTAGTTGGATAGTTAGCTTTTAAATTTTTTAAATCGGCTATTCACCCCCCCCCCCCCGTCTAGCCGGGGTCCTTCGATCCTACAAGTGGTATCAGAGCAGGTTCTCCCTAAATTGATTAGAATTCATCTTCCGGGAGAAGGATTATGGCTAGTAACATAGTGAATGTTGGCCACGCACCATTCTTTGATGGTCAAGACTTTGATTATTGGAAGACATGTATGTTGATTCATTTTGAGGCCGTGGGGGAGACCGTGTTGAATATTGTGGAAGAAGGTTATGTGGTTCTTGATCCGGCACATCCCACTCCTGCCGACAAGGAAAATATCAAGGCCAATACTCAAGCCAAGAACCTTCTTATTCGGTCCCTATGCAAGGAGGAATATCATAGAGTGTGCAAGCTCAAGATCGCATATGAGATGTGGAACACTCTATTGGAAGCTCATGAGGGCACCAAAATGGTCAAGAGTGCCAAGCTGTTTATTTGCAAGGGCAAATTTGAAGGATTTGCATTGTTGCCCAATGAAGAGTTGAAGGCCGCCTTTGCAAGATTGAACAACATTGTGAATGATCTCAAGGATCTTGGTCATGATGTTCCAAATGTTGATATATCTCATAAGTTTCTTAGAGCTTTGCCATCCAAGTATGAAACAATTGTCACTATGCTTGTGAGATCAAATTTGGAAGAAACAACTCCTTCGGAAATCTTGGGTGAAGTTCTCACTCATGATATCTTCAAGCAATCTCAAGTGGCTTCTAGGGATGATCAAATTGATATGAAAAAGAAGAGTGTTGCTTTCAAGGCTAGTGGCTCTCACAATGACGATGATGATAATGATGAAGAGAGTGACTCCGATGATGATGATGAGAATGTAGCCTTGATGGTGAGGAAGTTCAAGAAATTCATGAAGAAAGGCAAGTATGGTGGATTCAACAAAAATTACAAGTCATCCAAGAAGAATCCATTTGCAAACAAGAAATGCTATGAGTGTGGAGAATGTGGCCATATCTCTACAAATTGCAAGAAGAAGAATCATAGTGATGATGATGATGATGAGCCAAGAAAGAACAAGAGATTTGTAAAGAAGAAGTTTCTCAAGAAGTTCTCCAATAAGAAAAATGGCAAGGCTTATTATGTTGAATGGGAATCCGATGCTAGTTCGGATTCCGATTCCAATGATGAAGATGACAAGCCTTCCAAGAAGGGTCTTGCCGGCATTGCCATCAAGGAAGCTCCATCTCTATTCGATTCACATCATTGCTTCATGGCAAAAGGTGAATCCAAGGTATGCAACGATGACTATGAGCCTTCCTATGATGAACTAGTTGAAATGCTTAGTGAACTTGATGATGTGTTGGGGGATATAAAGAGCAAGTACAAGGACTTGAAGAGAAAGGACTTTTCTCTCCAAGAAGCTTATGATGAACTAAAGTCATCTCATGAGGATCTAAAACAAACTCATGAGAAGCTTGAGGAAACTCATAAGACTTATGTAGCCCAACACACCAACAAGGTCCAAATTGATGCCGGTGTGTCTTGCAATTTGATTAATGATATGCCTATTGCTCATGTTACTTCTTCTAGCATATCTACCTCATGTGATGACTTACTTGCTATACCATGCTCTTCTAAGATTGATGCTTGCATGAATGATGTGAATGCTTGTGATCCCTTGCTTATTGTTGAAAATCATGAATTAAGGGACACCGTTGATCATCTTGTTGATGCTCTTGCTAAGTGTCACAAGGGTGAAAATGTTTTTAATGAAATATGGAAGTGTCAACGGTTCACTCTCAAGCATGAGGTGTTGTGCATGCTAAGATTGTTGGTAAAAATAATGTTCATGCTAAGACCAACATGAATGGCACATTTGGCAATGGAATAAAGAAAAGGTCCATTTGGGTGCCAAAGGTGTTGGTGACTAATCTCCAAGGACCCAAGAAAATTTGGGTACCTAAGAACAACTAAATATGTTTTGTAGGTGAACTACAAGTCCAGAGGAAGGCATTGGGTGCTTGATAGTGGATGCACTCAACATATGACCGGAAATTGGAAAAGGTTCACCTCAATTGAAGAAGGAAATTCCGATTGTGAAAGGATCACCTTTGGTGATAATAGCAAAGGAAAAGTGAGAGGAATGGGAAAGATTACTATCTCAAATGACCTCTCAATCTCTAATGTATTGCTAGTTGAATCTTTGAGCTACAACTTACTATCCATGGCTCAATTGTGTGATCTTGGTCTAATTTGCAAATTCTCACCAAGTGGCATTGTGATTACAAGTGTGAAGGATGATAGTATTATCTTCAAGGGATTCCGTCATGGCAATCTTTATCTTGTGGATTTCTCTTCTAGTGAGGCAAGCTTAAGTACATGTCTATTCACAAAGTCATCCAAAGGTTGGTTATGGCATAGAAGGCTTGCCCATGTTGGAATGAACCAACTCAAGAAATTAGTGAAGCACAACTTGGTTGTTGGTATGAAGGACGATGTCTTGTTTGAAAAGGATAAATTATGTAGTGCCTGTCAAGCCGGGAAGCAAGTGGCTAATACTCATCCTACCAAGAGTATCATGTCAACTTCAAGGCCTTTGGAATTGTTGCATATGGATTTATTTGGCCCTACCAAATATCAAAGCATTGGTGGAAATAGCTATTGTCTTATCATTATTGATGACTTCTCAAGATATACATGGGTGTACTTCCTTAGTGACAAATCAATTGTATTCGCCATTTTCAAAGGGTTTGCCAAAAGAGCCGAAACTGAGTATGAATTCAATATCAAGAAGATTAGAAGTGACAATGGCTCCGAATTCAAGAATACAAGAATTGAAGAATATTGTGATGAAAAGGGAATCAAACATGAATTCTCAACCAAGTACACCCCGGAGCAAAATGGAGTTGTTGAGAGGAAGAATAGAACATTGATTGAAATGGCAAGATCAATGCTCTCCGAGTACAATGTATCGGATAGTTTTTGGGACGAGGCAATCAACACCGCTTGTCATGCATCAAATAGATTATATTTCCACCGGTTGTTGAAGAAAACACCTTATGAGTTGCTCATTGGAAGAAAGCCCAACATCTCCTATTTTCGTGTCTTTGGATGCAAATGCTATATCTTGAAGAAAGGAGCAAGACTATCAAAATTTCAAAGCAAGTGTGATGAAGGATTTCTCCTTGGGTACTCCTCTAATAGCAAGGCCTATAGAGTGTACAATCAAAATTCGGGGCTAGTAGAGGAAGTATATGATGTGGAATTTGATGAAACAAATGGATCTCAAGATGAGCAAGAAAATTTGGATGATGTGGGAAATGAAGAATTGAGAAATGCTATGAAGAACATGACAATTGGTGATGTGAGGCCTAAGGATGAAGATGACTCAAATGTGAACCCTTCACCACTCTTTCAAGTGAATCAAGATTCATCAACCTCTAGTGCTCAAGCTCAAGCTAGTGATGGTGGTGAGTCAAATATTCAACTGGAAAATGGCTCAACCTCCACACCATCACAAAATGCTAGTGGTCATCCGAAAATTCACCATGCCATTGCAAAAGATCATCCGGTAGATCAAATTGTTGGTGATGTAAGCAAAGGTGTTCAAACTAGATCAAGACTTGCTTCATTTTGTGAACACTTCTCTTTCGTGTCTTGTGGTGAACCAACTAGGGTAGAGGAAGCTTTGAGAGACCCGGATTGGGTAAATGCTATGCATGAAGAATTGAACAACTTTGCTCGAAATGAAGTTTGGGAGTTAGTCAAGAGGCCACAAGATCACAATGTTATTGGCACAAAGTGGATTTACAAGAACAAGCAAGATGAGAATGGAGTAGTTGTGAGAAACAAAGCAAGATTGGTTGCACAAGGCTATACTCAAGTTGAGGAATTGGATTTTGATGAAACATTTGCTCCCATAGCTAGACTTGAGGCAATTAGAATTTTACTTGCATATGCAACTAATCACAAGATCAAGCTATATCAAATGGATGTGAAGAGTGCCTTCTTGAATGGCAAAATTAGTGAGCTTGTCTTTGTTGAGCAACCACCGGGCTTTGAAGACCCAAAGAAGCCAAATCATGTTTACAAGTTGTCCAAGGCTCTATATGGACTCAAGCAAGCACCTCGTGCTTGGTATGAGAGATTAAGGGATTTTCTTGTCTCAAAGGGCTTCAAAATTAGAAAGGTGGACACCACCTTATTCACCAAGAAGATTGGCAATGATCTCTTTATATGCCAAATCTATGTGGATGATATCATCTTTGGATCAACCAATCAAGAATTTTGTGAAGAATTTGGTGAAATGATGTCCCAGGAATTTGAAATGTCCATGATTGGTGAATTGAGTTTCTTCCTTGGTCTACAAGTGAAGCAAATCAATAATGGGACATTCATCTATCAAAGCAAATATGTGAATGATCTTCTCAAGAGATTTGGAATGGAAAGTGCGAAACCAATGTTTACTCCCATGGGAAAGAATGCACATCTTGATCTTGATGAAGAAGGCAAACCGGTTGATCAAAAGCTATATCGGTCTATGATTGGAAGCTTGCTATATCTCACCGCATCTAGGCCGGATATTATGTTTAGTGTTTGCATGTGTGCAAGGTTTCAAGCGGCTCCTAAAGAAAGCCACATGATTGCCGTCAAGAGAATATTGAGATATTTGAAGCAAACTCAAGATATGGGTTTGTGGTTCCCTAAGGATGGTCAATTTATTCTCATTGGATATTCGGATTCGTATTATGCCGGTTGCAAAATTGATAGAAAGAGTACCTCCGGTACTTATCAATTGCTTGGAACTTCTCTAGTCTCATGGTCCTCCAAGAAGCAAAATTCAGTTGCTTTATCAACCACCGAGGCCGAATATGTCTCCACGGGAAATTGTTGTGCTCAATTATTGTGGATGAAGCAAACTCTAATGGACTACGGGATTAACTTTGATTGCATTCCTCTCTTGTGTGATAATGAAAGTGCCGTGAAGATTGCTACTAATCCAGTTCAACACAAGATGACCAAGCATATTGATATTCGGCATCATTTTCTAAGGGATCATGTGAGCAAAGGTGATATTGTCATGGAAAGTGTGAGGACCGATGATCAATTGGCGGATATCTTCACCAAGCCTCTAGAAGAAGCTCGGTTTTGCAAGCTACGGAGTGAGCTAAATATTCATTACCTCTCACATATCTCCTACAACCTTGTTTTGTTGCTTTATGCCATACTCTTCATATATGCATGCCTACCTATTTTGTATATCTTGCCATGCCATTTATGCCATGTTGTTGCATTGGAAGTTAGTTCACACATTTAGGGGGAGCACTATACCACTCATGTGTCTTGCTAACCTCACAATGTGGACAAATCAACAAAGATGCCATACTAGTCTTGCTTTTGCTCATTTTGTTCAAAAAGTCAAATTTTTGGGTTCTATTGGTTGAAAAATGGTTGTTATTGTTCCAAAATGCTTCTATGCCTCTTGGATATGTTTTGGAAGTTTTTTTCTTATCACCAAAATGAGTTTGAGCTCTTTTGAAGATCCTCTTTTGCCTTTTCTCACCTATTCTCTCAATTTCTTATCGAATCATTTTTGAGAAAAGTCCTTTTACAAAACTTGTAGAGATGGTGATCATAAACATAATTGGTATTCACAACTTGTTGAGATGATCCATCGTTTAAGAGAAATTTGGGTTTAAAATTCGTCGTGAAAACCTCTTTTGGTCATCTTTTTGAACCTAATATGGCATCTTGTGAGTTTAGCATATTGGGTCATATATCTTCATATATATTGGTTCCAAAACGCTTATGAGACTCATACATTCCCAAAAATATCATCATTCCATCATCTTGGTCATTTGTGCAAGTTATAGCAATTTTGCATGATTAAATCAATATTTCATTCATACATGCATAATTCATGTTATGGATGATCAAGAATTGTGGATATATTTCTTGAAGAGTTGGAATCATCTTGGATATGATGGAATTCATTAAGTTATCTTTTTTGAGCAAGTTTGGAATGTTTGGAGAAGGTGTGAATTGATTTGGATGAGCAATTTAAAAGAGTGCTGCTATCAGCAGTCAAGAGTTCAGAAATCTCTTTCACGGTCAGGCCGTCGGCAGTCGCGGTCAGACCGCCAGTCAGCCAACAGAGCACCTGAACTCGTTTGTTTGCTGCTTCTTGTCCTAGCGGTCAGACCGACCGTCCCACGGTCAGACCGTCACCCTCGACCGAGTCCAAACAACTCGGTTCCGTGAGGGTCTCTTATGTCTCATACCCCTTCGTCCTCCTTTCGTCCCCAACTCTCCCAAAACCGAAAGTAGCTCCTCTAAAGGCTCTCGCTTACCCTCCAAGGACTTCCATTGGAGGAACTCCATCCCTAGGCTCCTCGGTCCAACCGAGAGCGGATCCGGTCTCACCAAGGACTTCTCCGCCATGAGTGACCAGTATTTCATCATTTTCTCCTGTCTCTCCCCATGGTTTCCATTGGTTCTCTCTCAAGGGGCTGTTGCTAGGGATAGAATATTTGAGACATGGATTGTTTGTTTGATGATTGGAAAGTGATTCCTAGACCTAATGACAACATCTATGCAAAGTTTTAAGGGTTGATTTGGTGGCTCTCATGAACATTGATGCTAGGGTTACATTTTAGGTATTATTGATTATGGCCATGGATTAGTGAAATTGATGGGTGGAAATGCTTCATATTACATCTTTGAACATATATGAGAAGAATTAGTGGCACCATTGAGATTTTGGCTAGAGTTTCAAAGTGCAGGTAGTTGTCAGCCGAACCTCACCCGACGGTCTGACCGCCAGTCTCACGGTCAGACCGTCAGGGCAGGACAGACAGTACAAACTCAGCTTTTCTTATGGCAATCCAATGCTTATATGCCTGACCATTAATTATTGGTTGCTTATACATGATTATTGCTCGCTCGTTTTCAGTAATCGCCGCACCGTAAGAAAAGTGGTGGCGTCCGTGTTCAAAGCCGGTTCAAGCAAGAAAAGAAGGGCACCCCATTCAGATGATGATTATTCTCCCTCTCAAAGTGCAACTGACGATGCTTCTGAATTTGGTCAGTCCACTAATGAAGTAGAGATGGATGAGGCACATGGAGATGATCTGTTGTTTGATCCCACATCATACACTGGAGAGAAGAAGCAGTGGGCATCACATGAGTACTACAGAGTGAGACAGGAGGTGGCTTACTCTCAGGATCCAGATTCACCCACTCCTCAGTTTCACACTCGAGTGCAACATGATGCGTTCTATGGTATGTTGATGGACAAAACTGTATTCACTCACAAGTACACAGACTGGTCATACCTTGCACAATTTCCAACTATTAGTCCTCTACTTGAGAAATTTCAAAACTTGGGATTACATGCTTTTGTGGCACATAAGCAAGATTGGAATGAAACTGTGATCCGACAATTTTATGCCACCATTGAAGTTGATTTCCCCAACAAAACATTGACATGGATGACTAACTCAAGGAGGTTCACTACCATATTTGTAGAGTTTGCTGAGGCAAATGAAATTGACTATAATGTCACTCATGATCAAATTGATGTGCTTGAGCAGGAGCTACTTAAAGAGCCTGAGTGGGTTCAGTACTATGTTGATGATCCTCACATAAGGAAATTGGGCAATGTCAGTGGTCTCCTCTATATGCCCAAGGTCATCAACAAGATAGTGAGGATGACTTTTTATCCTCGAGGTGGAAATTCTGAGGCTATTCGGGACTACTATTGGAACATTATTGACTATGTCATGCAAGGATAGGTGTTTGATGTGGTGCTCCTTATTATGAAGGAGATAGAGAGCTACAGCATGGCAGTGAGGACTAGTCTTTACTATGCCCCCTACATTATGTCTCTGATTCTTAAGAAGAGCAACTTTCCAACTCGGCATCTGTTCAAGAGACATCCTCGATATCAGCCCTTTAGCTCAGTCAAGCAAGAACTCATAGCACCACTAGAGGCACCAGCTGCAGACGATGAGGAAGAAGAGGCACATGTTCAGGCAGACGTTCCTCAGGCACCACATGCTCCCCTAGTGCCACCACCTCCACAGATGGATTGGTCACAGTATGCTCCTCCACCTCTGGCATTCTTTGCAGGCATGACCACTTATCTTGATCAGTATTTTCAGCCTGTTATGCAGAGGTTTGATCAGATACAAGCCTCAAGTATTGAGGCTCGTAATTCTTATGAGGCAGCCAGATCTTCATATGAGGCAGCTAGGACTTGTATTGATGATCTCACCACTAGGATGCAGAGTTTAGAGTCTAACTACGAGGCTCTATCTTCTCACATTTATGGCTACTTTCCTGCACCAGTGCCACCTCGAGAGTTTTTTCAGCCACCTTGGTATGCACCTCCACCTCCTCCTCAAGATGATTGAAGTCTTGACCATTGTTGGTCAATTGATGCCAAAGGGGGAGAACATGTGAGGTGATGTGATATTATGATGAGATGCTAGAGTCAGGGGGAGAAAAGGAAACAAAGATGCAAGCCATGATTCTTGAACTATCTATCTTGCATTTGCATGTGCATCTCATATGTATATGTGAAGTGATGTGATATTATGATGAGATGCTAGAGTCAGAGGGAGAAAAGGAAACAAAGATGCAAGCCATGATTCTTGATCTATCTATCTTGCATTTGCATGTGCATCTCATATGTATCTTACTTTCATGCACATTTCGTCGAACTATGTCACTATGTTGGGTGGTAATTTCTTTTGCACCTTGGACCATTTGCTCTATTATCTATGTGATGAACTATGTTGGTTCTTTTATTATCTATGTTCATCTCATTTTAATGGTTCAAATGTGTGGATGATGAGGATGTTCTTACTTGAAATAATTGATATTGCTATATATTGGTTATTCTTTTTCTCCTCGCATCCAATGGTACAAGGTAAACTCTACCAAATTTTTTTTTAAAAAAATGTGCATTGCCATGTTTATGATACATCTTGATCAATGCACCAATTTACGGGGAGTTTTACCATGTGGTGAGTTCATTAACTTTTTCACATGTTCATGTCTTGAAAATTCTATAGCATGTGATCCTTATCGGGTGACTCACCTTAGAGCCTTATTTATTTATTTATTAAATATCTTTATTGGCTCACTATCTTTATATCACTTCTTATGTTGTCATCAATTACCAAAAAGGGGGAGATTGAAGCATCTAGGCCCCTTTTAGTGTTTTGGTAATTAATGACGACCCTTATTTTTGACTAACTACGTTGTTGAGATGATTATGGTTGTAGTCAAAATAAGGGATGGAATAATGGATGAAGTGATATACACATGGATGGCTCAAGGCAAAGGTATCTTGATAGGGTTTTCCTTTTTGCCGGTCACATGAAGATTAGAGATGAGTGACCGGATTATAGGTTAAATGCCGTACTATCAAGAGGGGTCGATGAAATGACCTTGAGTATCCATGATTGCCACAAATGCTCTATTCCTATCTTTGTGAGTTGTTCTGTGTGAGTTGAGTGTGCCCATATCTTTGAGAGAAAGCAAAGAGTAAAAGAAGGGGAGGCTGGCAGGTCACTCTTGGCGGTCAGACCGCCAGGACCCGCGGTCTGACCGCCGGTGCGCACCACAGACGGCTAGAGGAGTGGCCTCTCTGGATGCTCGGGTGATGGCCTGACGGTCTGACCTTCCTTAACCACGGTCTGACCGTCGGAGCATGTCTGTTGTCGGCAGAGACTTTGTTCTCGGGTGAAAGTTGAAAGTGTCCCAACGGTCTGACCGTGGGTGATGACGGTCTGACCGTCGGGCTTGTGCCAGAACGAGTTTGAAAGTCAAAATAGCCGTTGAGTTGTACGACGGTCCGACCGTGGGGAGTCACGGTCAGACCATCCGATGCGCAGAAAGCTGTAACGGCTAGTTTTCAAAGGGTGGCCTATTTATACCTCCTCTATCCCATGCATAGAGGTCCTCTTGGCCATTAGAAAAGCATTGTACACCCTTTGGATCTGATTCCCTTCTCACACAAAGCCTTAGTGGAAAGATTGCAAGTGTGTGAGTGTGAGTGCCCTAATCTTGAGTGTTTTGAGCATTGTGGCACTTGGGATCCTCAAGCAAGCGTCATCGACTTGTTACTCTTGGAGGTTGCCGCCTCCTAGACGGCTTGGAGGAGTCAAATTCATGAGCCCTTCAAGAAGCTTGTGAAGGAGGTCCGGATTCTTGTGAGAGGTGCGGTGCTCACCTCACCAGAGCGGTGAAGAGCAACCCTAGTGGAATCGAGGTGTGGAGAGGTTCAAGGTATTGATTGTTTTCTATCTCAAGTTGTTCTTTGTGAGCCCTTCTTGGTGGTGGAGAAGTGGATACTTGAGGAGAGAAGCATTTCATATGCTTGAATCCGCCTCAACGTGGATTAGGGGTGATCGGCAAATCACCGAGACCACGGGAAAATATCCTTTGTCTCTTGACTTGTATTTTCATATGTTGTTTACATACTAGAAATTGATTGATGTATGTCACCTAGGATAGTTAACCTACTTTAGCTCTAACCTAGGTTTAGTTGACAATTTCTTGCTTTTATCCAATTGTCTTTAAATTCCGCAATTAGTTGGATAGTTAGCTTTTAAATTTTTTAAATCGGCTATTCACCCCCCATCTAGCCGGGGTCCTTCGATCCTACACCTGTGTGGTCGAGCTTAACGACGTAAAACAAAAGCCCTGTATATGTTTTTGATTTTCGTGATTTTACTATTTTGATTGGGTAAAAATAGTGTACCGCGCCGTGCTGCACCGATCGGCACAGCGCTGCACTGATCGGCGCGGCAGTGGCTTTTTTATTTTTGAGTCAGTTTTAGACCTTGCCTTGTTAAGACAGTTGAATTCCATAAATAAGAGATAGAGTCCTAATCCAATTGGAAATCAAGGGACATAAATATGGGAGGGTAGCAACCCCACGGATCAACTCGCATTACATACTCACCAGAACAAAGCCCTAAAGGCAGAAGCTATGGGAAGCGGCGCATCGGGAAGCAATCAAGGCGGCGCTGATCGGCGCGACAATGGAGCCGATCGGCGCAACAGTGGAGCCGATTGGCTCGGCGGCGAATTTCTGTAGATTTCTAAAATTTGGTCCTAGGACGAAGTTGACAAAGTATTGACGCCAACACGAGATGATCCAGTGGTCTAGTCAGATCTGAGGAAGAAGTTCATGAAGGAAAGCGAAGATGACACATGGAACGCCGACAAGGTAAAGATGGACAATGAACTTCGGCAGATTATAAGGAGAGTTTTGGTGCGCAAAGGAAGATCTATTGGACCTATTGGAGGTGAGGCTGTTTCTCAAAGGTACACCATAGAAGGTCTTCTTGATCTTGCTAAGCCTTTGTCATATGAAGGTTTCTTGTCTTTTGAAAGATTATTGACTAATCAAGAGAAAGAGGAACTAGATGAAGAGAGCGCTCTCACAATCCATAAGTGCCGCCTTTATAGCGAACATGATATTGCTGCCAAGTATGAACTCCAGCTGCACAAGGAAGCCAAAGAAGCCATGTACCAGTTGGATGCGGAAAAGGATATACAAGCTAGACAAGATGAAGCCTCTCCCAGGGTTCTTACCGATTGGGAGGGTTTTCAAGAAAACAAGATTCATAGGGATAGTCCATCGAAGGTTGCAAATGTCTCTTTTGTGCTAAAGATCTTCAACATAAGGTTGATCTCCAATTGGCAGAAGATCCAACGTTCATACCCAGAGAGGATGTATATGATGATGGCTATCACACAGTTCCTGGAGGGAAGACGCCTAAGGAGATTAATGATGAAATTTTACAAAGATAGCAAAACAAGGGGATTCGTGACCGTAACCTAGAACAATTGGTAGAAGCCGCCAGCTGCGCCGATCGGCTCAACGATGGAGCTGATCGGCGTGAACTGAAGATGGCTGAATTTATTGATCTGACGGCTTTGCCAAGTGAAGATAAAGAGCCTACTGCAAACAAGTGTAAGACTACACCAGAGGTTCGCAAATCTGCTAGACTATCGGGTGAGCCAATTCAAAGGTATTCTGAATGGGATAGCGACTTTGACACGTTAGATTGTTTGGAAAATTTGGAGAGTGGTCATCCTAGTATGTCTGGATATGCGGGAGATGATTCTGATATGCAGAGAAGCTCTAGAAGTCCTAAGTTTGAAAATTAGGGAACGTTTGTAGAATGTAACAATGACAGGGCGGCAGGAACTTCAGCAAGAGTTAATGGTAATGCAGAGGGAAGCGGAGACAATCGCAGTGAAGAAAGAACACCACCGCACCGATCAGCTCAGCCATTGCGCCGATCGGCTCAGAGGGGTTTAAACAGTGTCTCCCCCTATAGTGTTGAAAATCATAGTCTGCAACCACCAGTTTGTTGTCCTGTCTGCTGTCGGAATATTGAAAGATTGTATCAAGACAGGGATCGTGCCTATAGGCATCAAAGGGATGTGGATCGGAGAATCCATGATGCAATCGAGATGAATGAAGCGGATTACACTTTTCTCATAAGAAACATAAGACGGATTTTCCGAGTCTTGAACAGGCATGGTCTCCATGATTAGTTGAGTTTCTTCTCTTGCAATGAGGACATTGCAAATTTTGAGTGTAGGGGAAGGGCTTCCATTAGTCATGGTCTTTAAGTGTTTTTAAGTTTAGTTTTGTTTGTTTTTCTTATTAAGTGTGCTTAAGAGAGTCATGAGTGATGTTGAGAGTTGCTTTAAAAGTCTTCATGTAGTTTGAATCATTGCATTGTCTTTAATAATGTTAGTGTTGATTGTCAAATTGAATGTGCCCCATATTATTTATCTTATCTTTTTGATGATTGATCGATCGATTACTTGAATTAGTTGGTTACCACTTAACTTTTAAGCTTTGAATTTGTGAAAACTTCTTTTGACTCATCTGAAGCTAAAGCAAAAGCAGGGTCTGATGTGCCTACATAAGCCAAGTGAATGAGAGCAAGCTACACTTTTGAATTAATTGAATTGTAAGTAACTTGTCAACTCTTTGCTCATGATTTTGACCAAATTAGGAAAGGTTGATCTATTTCTTTACCTCTGTATTTCTAGCCATTCTTATCCATATAAATTCCTTGCTATCATGAAAACCATACGTCTTTGCTTCTCCCTCCTCCTTGATATAACCTATATTCTCAATAAAGAGAGGATTCAGAAAACATTTGCTACTGATGCAAGACAGAAATTGCCGATCATACTGGGAATAGAATAAAGAGGAAGAAAATGGCAGAAAAAAGAAAATAAATAAATATATAGATTGCGCCGATTGGCAAAACTATGGAACCGATTGGCGCAGATAAAAAAAAGAAGAAGAAAAAAAGAGACAAAGAGAAAAATTATTCCCTGAGATGCAGCAAGATTATGAAAGAAAGCAGCTTTCTGATTATCTCTTACTCTTTGCCATTGTTCTCATTGAAACCTTTTTCTTTAGATCTCCTTTGTTCCTCTTCTCCGTCATTAAAATTTCTTTTCCTAGAAAATCCTTTCTTAGTGGGCATGATTGAGCACATTGTTGACATGGTTAACTCATTGATTAGATAGGAGAGGGAAGGAAATACACTTGAGAGATTTAGAGAAGACCAATTGCATGATGCTCAATGCTAAGGATGAGTAAAGAAAACTAAAATCATTTTTGAAAAGGTTTTGTAGTAATTTGATTAAATTCAAGTATGAAGTACCGATTGGTTTGAAAGAGGGTGAGAGAAAATCTTTGTGGGGCAAGTAAAAATGATATTGATATTGATTGAAGGAGAGGTGATGTGAAGATTCTTGCTACATATTTGATTTTGTATTGCTCGAGCACTAGCAATGATCTGAGTGTGGGGGAACTATTGGTGGTTTCTAGCTACCCATTTTATGTACCAAAAAGGGATGTTTTACCTCTTAATTTGGTGGTATTGACTAACAATTCACCCCATATTTGCATATATTTGTAGCTGTTCTATTTTGGATGTAATTGCAGGAAACTGGTATAAAATAGAGCAGTTATGGATAAGGAATCAAAGAGCAACAAGGATGGGCCAGGTACAGAGCCGTGCCGATCGGCGCGGGCCTGTACCAATCGGTGCAGGAGGGTAAAAGACAACGAAAAGCATAATTTGGTCCAAGGACAAAGGCCCAGCCCAATACAAGTTGAAGTCGGTGGAAGTTGACCTAATCTTGCTGGATATAAAAGGAAGACATCTATCAAGAGCCAAGAAAGAAAGGAGAGAGACAGCAATCATGATATCCAGTTGTTAGAACTAGGGTTTCAGGATATTGGCGGCGACGGTTGGTCAACACCGACGAGAATCACCAGAAGGGAGGTCGCGCCGATCGGCATGTGGGCGTTCCAGCGCTATTTCTCGCCCTTCTGCTATGCTTAGCAGGAGGATGAGCGAGTAGTCTCATATTCTCTTCTCTGGTGCGGGGATCTGGTCATGTAACTCTCATACTTATTGATACTCTCTTGATGAATTCAATCTATGTAGTGAACTCAATTGTGCATCTGCTCATTAGTGTATCGGCAAACAAAACCACCATGTCTTGTAGAATATTGGAATCATCATCCGAGTTAATAAGAATAAGGTTGCTTGCTAGTGAACCAATCCTAAGGAGAGAATCCTTCATTATCCTGTTACATCTCTAATAACATTCATCCACCACTCTCTCACCATCAACATTCACACCAACTCAACCATTGCAATCTGTTAGTAAGCCTTTAATAGTAATAGTCCCGCTCGTTCCCTATGGATTCGATAACCTTGGAATACTCTGAGGGAAAAAGAGCTACAACTATACACCGTCCTCGTGCGGTATATAAGTGGGTGCGTAATTACGACCAACATACACCAAACATTCCCTGATGACTATGACAATAGTATCAAAAGATAATGCACATTCCTACGATTCTATGAGCGCAAAAATCATCTAAATTAGAGTTACAATTGAAAAGTTATGCTAGTTTAAAGCTCTAGGGGCTAAAAAGTAAATACAAGAATTTTTAGGGACCAATTTGTGATTTTACAAAATTACAGGGACTAAAGAGTAAAATAATGGAACTAAAAAGTAAATACTAAAAAGTATGGGGTTGTTTTTGCAAAATTTTAGGACCTAAACATAATTTATATTAAGTGCATGGGGCTAAGTGTAAAAAGACAAGGTTAAAAATATAATTAATAATGAGTAGAAGGGTGTTTATATAAATTTCTAGGGCTAAAATATTATTTATAAAAAGTCCAGGGGGCTTAAAAATAATTTACTAAAGATTTTACAGAAAATTAGGGTTTAAAACTAATTTAAACAAATCTCAGGGACCTTACTATAATTTTCCTAGATTTTCTCGAATTAATTTAAATCCTAAAATGGTGGACTGGGTCTATGGGCCTCGTGGACCGATCATTGACCATGGTCCGTGGGTCCATGGTGGACTAGAAGATACCTCTTCACTGATACCTAATCACGGCCACTGGATCGCGATCAGACGGCTACGGGAGGTCGATGGCGGCTGGGCGGTGGCCAGGGTGGCACCACAGTGGCGAGGCTCACTGGAGTTAGGCTGGAATGGCGCTCCGGTGGCTGGTTCTTTGCCACGAGGACACGAGATGGGAGAGGGGAGCAAGGGGGTGCTCACCGTGTAATCGCGTGGGGCCGGGGATGGCTAGAGATAGGTCCAGGACGGAGACCGGCGACGACAGCATTCGATGCTCAACGGGGAGGAGGCTCCGGGGGTCATAGGAAAGAGGGGGAGTGAGAGGAGGTAGCGGTGATGAGCTAGGCCAGGGCTGGCTTGGCCGCATGCACGCGTTGGGCTGCGCGGCTGGCTGGCCGAAAAACAGAGAGGGAAAGGGGGAAAGAGATGGGCCAAAGGGGAGGGGTTTTGGCCCAAGACCAGGTAAGTTTCTTTTCTTTTATTCTTTTCTAGTTTCTTTTATATTTTTCTGTTTAGACATTTTTAAACTTTCAAAACTCAAATCTCTTCTTCTATGATCAACATAGCTCTTCTGTCTAGACTGTGCAAGCTTCAAGTTCTCCCTAACAATATGAACTTGCCTCTCAGCATCTCAAAGAATCTCTGGTCCAAAGACTTCATTTTCACGAGTCTCATTCCAGAACAAAGGAGTCCTACCTTTTTGCCCATATAAAAACTCAAATGGAGACATATTTAAAGCCCCATCCGTCTGGGGATGATAGGCTGAACTAAATTTCAGCCTTGTATCCATGCACTCATGTAATTTTTCCCCAAACTTCGAGGTGAATTGAGTTCCTCTGTCGGATACTATCTTCTTTTTGGTATTCCATGCAAGCATACTATCCTGGAAATACACAACTCTGCAAGCTTGGGTCCACTATATGTGGTCTTGACAGGGATGAAATGAGCAACCTTGGTCAAGCGATCCACAATAACCCATATAGAATCATAACCAGCTTGTGTCCTGGGTAATCCCATAATGAAATCCATGCACATTTCTTCCCATTTCCACTCTGGTATCTTCAAGGGTTGCAAGAGTCTTGCAGGCCTTTGACATTCTGCCTTGACTCATTGACAAGTGTTATAGAGTGTAACATGATCACCTACAGCTCTCTTCATTCTGTACCACCAGTATCGACTATTAAGGTCATGATACATCTTGGTACTTCCTAGATGAATGAAGTAAGCTGAATCATGGGCTTCTCTTAATATCAACTCCTTGATCTCCTTGATATCAGGCACACATAACCTTTTCTTATACCATAAGGTTCCTTCATTATCCACTGTGAAACCTGGAGCTTTGTCCTTCTTAATTAGTTACTTGCTTTCTTGGATCTTAGCATCTTCAAGTTGTCCTTTACGAATATCATGCTCTAGAGTTGAGTTAACGTCCATTGCAATGACTTCTATGTTTGATACCCATCCTACGTTAAGCTTCTGAAATTCTTCATAAAACTCAGGTAGCAACTCTCATGTTGGTAACATGTTGAGATAATAGCTTCTGCTCAACGCATCCGCTACAACATTTGCTTTGCCTGGATGGTTGTTGATTCCTAATCACAATCTTTGATGAGTTCCAACCATCTTTGAGGCTTAAATCTAGCTAGGTGAATATATACCTGAAACTCTGGTGGTCTGAATATATCTCACACCTTTTGCCAATGATATAGTGTCTCTAGATCTTGAGAGAAGGAACCACTACTGCTTTATCCAAGTCATGGGTTGGATATTTCTCCTCATGTTTCCTCAATTGCCTCGAAGCATAGGCGACAACATGGCCTTCTTGCATGAGTACACATCCCAAACCTTGCCCTAAAGCATCACAATAGATTGAGAATGGCATCTCCATGTAAGATATGGTTAGGACAGGTGCGGAGGTGAGTCTCTTCTTCAGTTCTTGGAAGCTAGCTTCACGTTTCGATGTCCACTCGAAAGTCTTTCCTTTTTCTAGCAACTCAGTCATATGCTTGGCTATCTTGGAAAATCCCTCTATAAATCTTCTGCAATATCCTGCTAGGCCAAGGAAACTTCTGATGTCTGTAACATTCTGTGGTGTATTCCAACTCAACGCATCTTTAACTTGCAAGGGTACACAGACACTCCACCCTAAGAGATAATATGACCAAGAAATGAGACTTCCTTTAACCAGAAATCACATTTACTTACCTTAGCATATAGTTGATTCTCTCT
The DNA here is from genome assembly GCA_032690845.1 of Eleusine coracana subsp. coracana. Taxonomy (NCBI): domain Eukaryota; kingdom Viridiplantae; phylum Streptophyta; class Magnoliopsida; order Poales; family Poaceae; genus Eleusine; species Eleusine coracana. The sequence goes on from CM064418.1 coordinate 39,233,825, forward strand.
ATTATTTTGCAATACCAGACGAAGATGTTCTTCATGTTCCTCCTCATTCTTTGAAAATATAAGGATGTCATCAATGAACACCACAATAAACTTGTCCAAATACTACATGAAAACTTTGTTCATTAAATTCATGAAGTAGGCAGGAGCATTTGTTAATCCAAATGACATAACTGTATCCTCATACAAGCCATACCGAGTGATGAAAGCAGTCTTAGGTATGTCAGTTGCCCTAATCTTTAATTGATGATATCCAGATCAGAGGTCAATCTTGGAGAAAACACGGTCCCCTTTCAGCTAATCAAACAAGTCATCAATCCAGGGCAAGGAATACTTGTTCTTGATGGTGACCTCATTGAGAGAATGGTACTCAAGACACATCCTCTGAGTACCATCCTTCTTTGGAACAAAGATAATAGGGGCTCCCCAAGGAGATGCACTAGGACGAATATAACCCTTATCCAACAACTCTTGGAGTTGTTCTTTGAGTTCAGCTAAATGGTTAGCAGCCATTGTATAGGTTCTCTTAAAAATAGGAGCAGTACCAGGCACTAATTCAATAACAAACTCGATGTCACGGTCGGGTGGCATACCTAGTAATTCCTCTAGAAAAACATCAGGGAACTCATTGACAATCCTGATGTCTTCAATCGAGGTAGCAGCAAGTTGATACAACACAATTTGATTGGTTGCTCCTTTGCTAGTGAGTAGTGGTTCGGCTACATATTCCAATTCCTTTCCAGTACTGTCTGTAAGCTTGACTGCCTTCTTAGCACAATCAATAAGTCCCATGTGCTTTTAGTTCTTCTAGCTCATTGGTTGCCATTCTGTATGGGCGCCTAGCGATGGGTCTCGCTCCAGGGACTAAATCAATGACAAACTCAACCTCGTGATCTGGTTGCATTCCTGGTAATTCCTCGAGGAACACATTTGGGTACTCTCTCACTATGGACACCATTTCTAAGGTGGGGGTGTCTAGGTGGCAAATCATATTACTTTTTCTGGCCTTGCGGGGTTGACAAGTTACGAAGATTCCTTGAGGATTGACGGCTGTCACTACATGGTCTTCACATGATATGTTTCCCTTGTTCTTGGATAACCAGTTCATTCCCAATATAATGTCTACCCCTTTAGTGTTTAACACTACCAGGTCTGCTCGGAAGGATACCCCACATAAAATAATTTCTACCCCTAAGCAGCCATGTTGGCATTTCATCATGGAACCCAGAGATTGGGTAATAAGAGGTATTTTAAGTGGTGTCATGGGTATGCGATTTTAAATGGCAAAATCCGAGGAAATGAATGAATGTGAAGCTCCGGATTCAAACAAAACCGTTGTAATGGTAGAGTTGACTAGGTACTCACCAAGCACTATATTGTTTGTGGTTTCTGCCTCTTCGACGGAGATGTGGTTCACCTTTCCACGATTGTAGCTCTAGGTCCTGTGCTGCTGTCCCGAACTTTGGGGAACGTTGCGGGTGACTGATCTTCCAGACTTGGTCCCTGCATTGTTGGGGTTCCGATTTCCCTGATTCTTGTAGGGGCAAATGCTATCATGTGTCCATCTTCTCTGCAACCGTAGCATGTCCTAGGGCTAGTGGAGGTCTGGTTGATAGTGGAGTTGCTCCTTGTTGGTGCGTTATTCTGGCTTGGGTTCTGACGTCCTTGAGACGGCGGGTTGGAGCTGGGGGCACGATACTGCATTGTGGAGCGATCTAGGGCTTTTGGGTGTACCCAGTGTGTTGTTTCATGGTACATGCGCTTCAGGTCTCTGGTTTCTAGAGCTAGCGATTCTTCCAGTAGTATGCTCTTGTTTAACAAGGTGTTGAAGTCCTCATACGTGTTGGCAATGGTGTGGGTCCACAGCTTACCTTGCAGTCCCTTCTTGAAGTGGTCCTGCTTCACCTTATCTGTCTTCACATCTTCTGGTGAGTAGCGAGCCAGCTTCATGAACTTCTTGATGCACTGATTGATAGTCATGGAACCTTTTTTTAGTGTCCTAAACTCGTCCTTCTTCATATCCATGATCCCATCCGGGATGTGGTACTACCTGAAGGCTTCTTTAAACTCTATCCAGTCAATGGCAGCGGGATCCACTCACGGGAGAACTGTCACTCACGGAAGTTCCGTGGTTTTTTATGGAACTTCCGTCATGCTCACGGAAGTCCTGTCCTGGCCACGGAAGTTTTGTCCTGGGCAACACAGCAGCTCCGTTCGGGAAAGAAAATTGCCAAGACCCTATCAAACGAACTCCAAAAATCACGAAATTTGGACCATATCATCCTCAATACATCAAGACCCTCCTATAAAGAGATCCACTCGAAAAACACAAGGAATCATCATGAATTTCAGATCTTGTGCTAAGAACACCAAAAAGGGGAAACTTGAGAAAACGTTGAAATTGAAGGTGCTCGTGCCTATGGTTCGGTCAAAGACCGAGATGGGATTGTTCTAGCACATCATAGCACCAAGATCCCCCACAAAATCCATCCTAAAACTCACTCAAAATCGAGATCGAAAATCACCATGAAAATAGTTCCGAAAATAAGAAAAAGGGAATTTCGGGATTTAAGTGAAGAGGGAAATCTTGAGCACGAAAATACTTCTCATATCATAGAAAGGTGCTTACAAGATTCATAGGTACAAGGCTAGGAAGACACCCTCTTCCTCCCACTATTTGGAAGAGCAAGAGATGTCTCTCACACACCCTTTCCTCTCCTCTAAAACATGAAGTCCTCTCCTAGCACTTTGAATAGAGTCCTAACACAAGGCTAATGGGAAGAGAGGCACCTCTCCCACTACCCACACCTCTCCTTATATAGGCCTATGGTCTATTGTCCACATGACCACTCTACCCTTGACCTACATAACACACCCACCTACCACCGGGGGCATAACCGTCCATCTTTTTCCTCATCGCCGGAATGCCATCGGACGCTTCACATCTTTGCTTCATCACGAAGCAAGCTCCGTGATGGTGCCACGTGCACCACCAACCACCGCCACTGGTTTTGAGGCCCAAACCGGGAAACCGCCTTGCACGCTTCTCAAAGTGTGACTTCTTGATGTTGACGCGTGTCACCTTGTCCCGCGATTCTGACCACCGGCAAGTCTCTCCCAGTCCCTGTCCATCGGGCCCCCTTGTCACTTGCACCGTCATCCCGTTCGCCTTGACTTGGTCAACATGCCATCTTCATCACCACCACGGTTTTGAGGCTCAACCGTGAAACCGTACGTGCTTCTTGCCTCTCCATGTGTACGGTGTGGATCACCCTTGACTTCACCCGGCATCCCAATCGTCTGGCCCCAAGTACCCTACGTGTGCCCGATCCTCTCACCGTTGACCGCCAAGTCGACTCTAGTGACCTACACATCATGAGACAAGCAAACTCATTTCCCAACTCTTGCAACATCACCAATTCCTCCACCAACTTTGGTTAGTCATAACCATGATATGCAAACCCATGCAATCCCCGGATTCCCGCATTTTAGCTCAAACACCAAATCCGCTCAAGTCAATTACTCATCACAAATATTGCAAACCATGGTACATCTCAACATGGTTTCTCAGTCCATGTTCGCGACCTCCTCATGCGGCCTGCAGTAACTGTAGCTGAATGTTCACATTGTCTGCTACGGTGGCTGGTGGCGGCTGGGGTGGCTACTCTCCGCCTCCATTTCGGTGACTATTGATGCGGCGTTGTCCTCAGAGGCGTTCTCGCCATGCTAGCTATGTCCGTCCATCTTGGATGTACTTCTTCTAATGGAAGGGAGGGAGAGTCAAGACTAATGGCCTTTATTTCTTAGTTTTCTAATGTTATTTATGGCACACAAGTTCACTCAATCAAAGACCCAAATAACACTCAACCACAAAAACACCATACATTTCTTATTTACACAACAATTCTAGGCATACATGATTCATTATTCATAGTACATGGTTCATGTTCCTAGTACTAACGATCTAGGTCTGGATTCTGGGGTCTACTCGTCGATGACTTTGATAGGGTCTTCCTCTGTTCCATCCTAAGCTTCCATCGGTTCCGCTTCCATTTCTAGGACGGTCTCTTCCTGGAAGTGGCTGGTTGAGCTCGTGGTATTGCTGCTGGAGTCTGTCTTTGAGTCTGAGTTGATGTCCAAGTGACCTTCTAGTCTCCTCAGGATGATATGGAGTGCCATCTCTTCTACCTTGCGCTTAATGACAGCGCGTGTCTTGGGGCTCAACACTGGTGCCGAGTGTGGGAATACGTAGCGTCCACTTGGTAGTTGTATGAATGCCCTTTTCCTGGGGGTGAGTCGGGCCCTGCATTTGGTTGGTGGTGGCATTTCCTGGAGAGTCCTTGTGGCTTGGGATCCGTTGGTTCCTGGGGTATGCCATGTGAACATGGTGCCATGTGCCAGCGGAGTGGTGCGTGAGCAGGCGCTCCCGGATGGTCCATCCTCCTTAGGCTTCATGGTCTTGGCCTCTTCGAGGGCCTTCTTTGAGTTCTCTATCTCTTCCTGTGCTGCCTCCAATTCTGTGTGTATGGCATCCCTTTGGTGCAAGACTTCCTCAATGTTAGAGTCCTTCTTCTTGATGGTTTCTCCTATCTTGGCTCAAACGACACTCAGTTACTGCTTGAGGGTCTCGATCCCTGCTTTGTCTAGAAGCATTTGTTGGGTCTTAGCCTCCGTTTCTGTGACCAGATGTTGGTTTTCTACCCTGAGTGCCTGGGAGCGGTTCTTCTCATCCACCCTGTGATGTAGGAGGGTCTCTGTGAGGCGATCCAATGCTATCAGGTACTCTACGGTGGCTGCCAACGTTGGGTCTGTCACGATGCGAGTAGGTCCTCCAAGGTAGAGGGTATTGTGTTCCTATACTGAGTTGCTTGGATTGTCCACTGGGAAATATCTGATGGTTGTATTGCCGATTATCTCCAGTCCCTTGGTGCAAAGGTATAGCAAAACATCTCGGGCCAAGATCTGTATGGTGTCAGCGACGACGACTCTTGTCTGTCCCATTGTGATGAAGTATGGGTCGGCTAGGGTCCCAAAGACCTGACGGGCACGAACTTCCATGGTGCATCTAGAGACTCCATTTTCTTCATACTCCTGGTATTTATACCGAGGTATCGTGAATCCGCCAAATGTCTGGATAACATGTCGTAGGAGGATGGGAAAGTCTTCCACGTCCAAGGCATGGGTGTAGATCCATGCATTTTCGTTCATCTGTAAGACAGGCATCAGACTAGTGAGAAGGGTAAAGGTTTATGGAAGATGTCAAACTTTTATTACGGAGTATAGGGAGGATAAGAACTTATGGTTTTAGAAGACATGTATAGTGTAGTTAGGTGTCCTATCAATCGTTAATCCTATAGGTTTCAACCTACGGTCAAGTATCGGCTCTGATACCATTTGTCACACCCCTATTTGGGGTATGTCATGGATTCTGTATCAATCCCTTAATCAGTAGTTGGTATACACATACAAATGATACAAAGTGATACGATGATCTTTATTTAGGTCCATGCAGGGACAATAGAGTCATACAAGTCTTAAGTTACAAGCCAAGGGGAAGGACATGCCTGCCCTAAAAGAAAATTACAAGCAAGCTTCTGGGAACTTCCACAGGCATCTCGAGCATAGGACGCAACATACTCATCAAATTCCTCGGGTGCTTCATCCTCATCTTCATTTTCTGGGGGATTTAGTTAAAGGCAAGGGTGAGTACATAAGGTACTCCACAAGCTCTACCTCTAGCAAGAGGGTAATACATGCGTTTGGGAGGTGGTCAAAATAAAAGGCTATGTCTCAGAGTTTTGTGGAATAGCGTGGAAGCAAGGGTATACTTGCGAGACCAAGGGGGGTTTTTAGAGAGTGAAAAACTATTTTATAACTTTTGGTTGGTTGGACCTGAGGGAGATTCAATCGATCCCAACAGTTCCCACTTTTAGCTGAGCCTTCTAACGCTTAGTCATAATGACTCTGGCACCATATGCCATGTCTTCACCAAAACACGAGTTTCATTACACCCACGCACACATCAAGGAATTTCTAAGAGCCTAATGATTGGTGTGCCATGACTAGTGACAACAGACATCCAAATGATTTAGGGTTAACTCTGCAGAGCTTAGTACAATGTACCCACAAGCTATGTGCTCTTAGCTACGGATCACATAACTCTCCCACTTCACCCAGGCACGCCCACAAGTCCACCACGAAGCTCAGGGATTCCACCATCATGACACTTAGTCATATCACATCAAGGCACACAACCAACAATTTTGCCAAGTACTGGACTTATCATCACATAACATCACCGCTCCAATCCCTGAGTTCATTTCTACTTTGTGGGTGATACTTCCTTGCTGCGTTACCCAGGATCCGTGCTAGTCCTGCCTATACAGGTTCTGTGGTCGTACTGAAAAACCACCAAGTTGAGGTCTTAGCTAGTAGTTTCCTAGTTGGCAGGGCAAGCACTCATCCACCACAGGTGGACCTACACTGGAGAACACCATCACCAAGTACTATGCACCAGTACTAGGAGTCTCACCCGCAACCACACTATCCCATCCACTTCACCACAACACGTTCATTTATCACCCACCCGTTCCTACACACATACACCACCAAAACTCTGTTTTACCCATTTTGTAAACTTGATATTGGAGAGTGTGGTGACAAGCGTCACAGGTCATAAGCATATGCTAGCAAGGTAGTGTTATTATTAGCGGGGCTAATAATAACTTCCTAAGTCTATCAAGACATGGGGATATCAATTGCGGCCAAACAAGGATCTAACATCCCTACCTTATATAAGTGGTACAAATGCTAGCTTTCACAGAAGTGGGTTTGAACTAAGCAATCATAAAGTGACAAGGAATTAATGCTTATAAGAAGTACGCTCTAGTTGCGCACATATTTAAAATAATAGGAGCAATCATGATCAAGGGATAGATAGAACTTGCCTCCTAACGCGTCCTCAAAGTCTTCCTCGTAGTCCGGGTCCTCGGGCTCTTGCTCCTGGTTCTATTTGTCTGCGAAAATGCGAGCTACGCATGAGCTAGCGGAACATAAATAGCACATTATCAAAGGAAAAGCCAAATGGTGAGAAAACCAGAAGCTAAGGGTCAATAAGGTGGGCTTCATGGGTTAGGGTTTGAGACAATGATTACAGCAACACAAGAATTGCTTAAATCGGAGCTACGGTTTGAAAACTAGGGCTTTCTGAAGTTCTAGGGACCTATTTGCAAATTCTAGAAAGTTCTAGGGACCTATCTATAATTGTAAAATCTTCTAAGGGCTTGGTTGTAAAATGTCAGGGACTAAAACATAATTATAGGAAAGTTGAGGTACTTCTCTTTAAAAAATGTTGGACTAAAACCAAAAGAGGTTAAAGCTGAAGGGGCTAACTATAAAACTGTAGTATTCTGGCTTTTCTAGGATTTTTGAAATTATTTTTCTACTAGAAATCCTATGGAATTGGTCTATGGCTCCGTGGACCGGGTGCACATGGTTGGTTTATGGACTAGTGGGCTGTGGGCAATCTGTTAGCAGATCTACCGCTTGAATTTAAAACCGCGAAGGGGTATGAGATGTTCTAATCTCGATCGTTGGTTGAGATCAGATGGTTGGGAGAGGGGCAGAGGCGACGTGTGGTGGCCGGCGATGAGCGAGGCCGCCCATGGCTGGTAGTTCCGCCGCTCGCCGTGGGGCTCACTGGTGGCTCGAGCTTGATGGGATTGGGCCTAAGCGGGTGCGGGGGTGGTGTCACGATCACTGAGGGCGACCGCAAGGTGACGGGGTGGCTTAGAGCTCGCTATCGGCTCGGTGCACCGTGATCGGAGAGGGAGAAGGGGCAGTTCTATTTATAGGTGGAGCGGGACGATATGCGATGCGGGGGCGTGAAGCACATGCCTTCGGTGGCTAGCATCGATTCGGCTGCTGATGCCATCAATGGCGAACAGAGCGTCAGGGCCAGCTCGCTCGGGGAAACAGTGCACCGTGAAGTCTCGCTACACTAGGCCACGGACTAGACGATGGTGGGGTCAGGGTATGGTCTAATTGGACGGGGAACTGCTGTGGCGGCACCATGCTTGGCGCGACGTCATTGAAGTCGGTGGCAAAGCATGGTCAAATTGAGAGGCCGAGTGATTAGCATTGCGACGGCCGGCGGCAGGGAAAGATCTTGTTGGCGCCGTTGTGCGGAGGCACTGCTGCTTGTCGTGGCAAGATTCAATGTGCAATGGGGATGATGTCCAGACGGACTCGCAGGGAGGGATCACATCGGAGGGCTGTGCGCCCAGTGAGTGATGGTGCAGGTAGAGGTGACACGTCTTCGAGTCGTGTCGGGATGGATGACGGCAGGTGGCGGGACCGAGGGAGTGAAGGCGAGGTGGTGCTCGTCCTCGACTAGGTGGGAGCAGGCGTCGGTGTGACGGTGTTGTGTGGCATGGCGTCGGGAGAAGGGGGGGTGGGAGGCAGGAGGCGGAGTGAGCACGGGAAGGCGACTGAGCTGAGGGTCGTGCATGCGCGTTGGGCCGAGCGGAGGGGAACCGGCCCAACGGGCGCACTCACGTGGAGAGCGGGGGAAGGAGAGGTGGGCTGAGCGGCTTGGGCCGAGAGAGGGAAAAGAGGGGAAGTGGCCTGATAGGGGTTTTGGGTTTTCTCTTTTATTTTTCTGATTTTCTCAAAACAAATCCAATCAAATTTCAAATAAGGTAAATCCAAATAAATAAAAATTCAAGCAAGGATTAAAATAAAAAGGTCAAGCACTTGGTCAAGTTCCAACTTTTAGGATTTTGAAATACATTTGTTTGTCCTAGTTCTAATTGCATTTTATTCTCTTTTTTTTAAAATGGTTTTTTCTTTGAAATTGAAAATAATGATTTATAGGGTGTATTTTTTTTTTGTAGAGCCAATGTGAGGGTCTCATAGTACTCATGTCAACCTTTCTCTCTTATGCTCACTAGCGGTTGGAAAATCGACACGGTGCCAAGTAACACGTCCCAGTATGTCGGGCCACGTGTCTCCCTCGACCAACCCTGCCACCAACTACACACTATGTCATCATCGGCCAACGTGCACGGAGCGTAATGGGATAATTGGTTTGTCTTACCATTATATTCGACATGTGGTTAGAACGGAAAGTGCTTCGGCCAATGAGAACATTATGTGGTCCTTAACTGACTAAGAGAGGCTACCACCTATCCCTCTCTGAGTCCTCAAATTAATTATCATCTCAAATGTACCAAATCTGAACTGATCATCAAGTGTAAATAAGTTTTATATACCCAATCTAAGCATGGTTAAGCATCAGACAAAAGACCAAATAAACCAATCCACCCTGGGCCAGCAACAAATCAAGAACAAGGATATAACAATAACAAGGAGGGACTAATGCCGCAAATAGGATTCAACTCATACATACTACTAGTGCCCGACTTAATGTAAACATAGACGCAAACTTAAATATTAGACTCATCCAAATAAGGTTAGAAATATGCATGGTGCTTGCCTGGAGTTTGCAAATGTTTCACAACAATAAATCACAGCAGCTTCGAACATCAATCAATCATAGCAGCGCCATCCCTTCATTCACCCATATTGCTCTCTGATATATTAATCACTAGATATAGAAAATACGTCGGTATGAAAATGCATGCCATGATATGATGCATGATGCAAATCATATGAAACTCATCAGAAAGGTAGGTAGTGAAAGTATGAACACAATTCAACTGAAATCACTCAATTTGGAGTTGTATAGCTCGAGTTATTAATAAAACACCAAGGTCTGTCCTAATTGGGTTAAGTTTAGGTTGATCAGGTAATTAACCATTTAGAGAAACTTTATAGAAGCTTTCTGGACATGGGATCATTTTTAGTTGACAGGGTTCATTAACACGTGATTTTTACAACTTAAATCATCTTGGGATCATTTATAATTATTTACTTATGATTTTTACAAGTTGCTCAAGCATGAATGCAATTGACATGAAACATGCACTTAAGAATGTGATAAAATCATGAAACTTTACACATGAGTACAACAGTAATAAACTTGAGTTTTATCATAGGTTTTATCAATATACAATGCACACAAAGTAGGTTATGAATTTAACAAGAACCGGCATGATTGACACAATAATGATGCATGCAAGATTGATAATAGGAGAAGCATGAACTTATAACATCATTTTATTTTGTAGTTGACATGCTAGAAACTTTCATGAATTAGTTGCATGAACATTGGAGAAAACACAAACAAACATGCATCACTCTGAACAAGTAAATCATGAAGGTAATGAATAAATATTATTATCACTAGATGAAGCATTATTTAGGTTTGATTACATCCTAGAGTATTATGGAGTGTGATTAACAACGAAAACATAGCATATATCATTTTTGGTTCATAAGCATGGATGTCACAAGCTAGAATGAGTTGCATTGCACTTATCATCGCGTAGGGTGAGTTTTAACAAAAAATTTGTAGAAAGATTCTATACTAGGGGTTATTAAATATAGGTATAGGGTATCAAATTAAGACATTAGCAACCTGTATCACCTCTGGAGGAATTGTAATTATTTAATTATGCAATTTATAAGTTTCAATGCCATGGACAAAATAAATCAGGAGCATGCACTTATATGTATGCCATGCATATGAAACTTTGCAGAGCAATTATATACATCAAATATGAACTTTTAGAACAGGTTTCACAGGATGAACATTTAAAAATTAAATGCAACAAAAATCAAAATTAAAGGCATGTTTTAAGTGAAACAATTTATTTTATGCAAATCCTTGGTATTAAAATTTTTGTTCAGGACATGGAAGCATAGTATAAAGTAATAGAAGAACTTTTAGAACAAGAATGAGCACTAAAACTTGCATAATCAATTTTATAACATTTAAATGTACAAAACATAGATAAATAGATAACTTTGCATTTCTGAGCATAACATGGCGAGATAAAATCATATGTGGACTAAACGAAACATTATGCACATGCATGCCAAGCCATTATATTTAAAAGTTCATAAATCACTCTCTCTCTCTCTGTCTCTCTCTCTCTCTATACATATATATATAATAATAATAATAAAATATTAAAACAGGTGAGGTCGTCTCTTCGGAAAAAGTTCCTGCCCCCTGCCCCTATCTGATCTGACTATGATGAGGTAATCCATACCGTAAAACAAAAATTACACCACGAGTTCGTTTGCCCCTCCCCTTCCCCGTCTGCCCCTCTCCAAGGTGCGCTGCTAACCCTATATTGGCAACCGAGCCATAACGCCAACCACAACTTGAAATCACATGTGTGTCGTCCAGTCGTGGCCGCGAAAGTCACTGATACCCGCCTGCTGCTTCCCAGCATCTTCGTCGACGTCCAGTTTACAGGTTCGTACATTTAACCCACATCAAACTTATCTCCAAGTGCCATTGCCTTCAACTCGTAGTTTAATTTTCCAATTTTGTCATGCTTTAGTCGATTGAAATTAGGAGGTATTTCAGTCCATGTTCACCTTCAATTGGAGTTAGCCAAGATGGCTTTCAAGGAAGCTGCAGGCTATGGCCGGAGGTGGACAAGGGTATGGAGCAATGGGCATGACCCGGCATCCATGAGAGAGAGATCTAGAAGCATTTGTTTTGATTAAGAGGATTATACATACCGTGGGCTGTGGTTAGGTGGTAGGTGAGGAGGAAGAGGAGCGTCTCGTTAGGCTTAAATGAGCAGCTTGACATGCGTGGATCGCACGGTATGTCACTCTCCGCCCGTGTATGCTGTGCTGCTCCTCGGTGCTGTGAAAAGTGGTGAGCTAGCTGTAGTGATCCGGGTTGGTGCGCATCACCTCGATCGACAACACCAATGGACCAGTAAATCTTAAGATTGAAGAAGACTAGGCGATCTAAGACATAGACTTACACTTTGTAATATTTTCAGGCGAGTCAATTCTAGCAATGCCTTGTTTAATTAGAATTGATCTATGGTCAATGGCAGCAAACCGTGCTTCCATGCAGCGCAACACAATAACTGATGAAAGAAGTATTCTTGCATGAAGTGTCAATATGATCACATCGGCACGAGGTCACATTCACGTTGTTGTTGTATTAACATAGCTGAATCATGCATTTCACACTAAAAAATTCTTGTTTTTATCCTTTCATCTCTGACGATGTGGTAGTTCTATTATCAAAATTTGAGTGTGGCAGTTTGGGGCCTTGCTCAGTTCTACTATATCATCTAGGTGAATACTTTACACCGATCATCTTTTTTCCAGCGTGTATTATAAATATTGAGCCAACATTTAATTATAGATCTATCTTTGTTACTATTCTCAACTGGGGCTTTACATTGGGTATGAGTTCATAGTTGATAATCCAATCAAGGTGTCGTTTTGTAAGCTTCATGACCATTGACGATTGGATCCCCGAGGTATGAATGTTTTGGTGATAGATGACAACCATGAAATTGTGGGCTAACATCTACACGAGTGTTGTCGATGTAGGAATCATCTCTTAGCTCTATTACAAATCATATGGATGATGGTTGCCTAGGCGATTGATGACAATGACCGCAAGCATGGAGGCTTGTGAACTTGATGGTGTCCAAGGGCTGATGGAGATGGATCAAAGTAGAGAACAAGCTATGGTGCAAGTGTGTGGAACACTTGACTAGTTGTTAGGGCTTTGAGTCCATAGGAAAAACTGGACTATCAAGGGGGTCTAGGTCATTCTCTTAGGTCATGTCTAGTCGGCGATGTGCAAGGTTGCTCGATGAAATCACAGGCACTAGGTGATAGTGGAGAAGCCAAGGAGCTGTTTGGAGAAGCTAGGAAACAAAGTCAAGCGAGGACGACAAGTTTCGGCTACTGGACATAGAGACCAGACAGAGGGGTCAGTGGAGACTGGACTGTATGATCACTATGAGGAGTTGTCCAGGACTTTCAGCGAGGAGTGAGGAATCTGTCTGTGCGAGGGACCATAGAGACCGGATGGTCCGGTCTATAGACCGGATAGTCCGGTCTATGTGGGTGAAGCACGGGGCAGAGAGGAAGCCAGTGTTCTGGAGTCCGACGACGATGTCCGACGTGTCGGACTTGTCCAACAATTGTACTGACCGAATGGTCCGGTCAGTACAAGGAAATCGCCTGTGCACAGAGGAGCCAACGGCTAGGAGAGCCTTTAGAAGAGTGACCGGACGGTCTGGTTAGACAGAGATCGGCCAATCCGGTCAGTGTAGCCAGAAAGGTGATTTCACGGAGCAACGGTGATTTCACCCTGCTCTAGTGAGTAGGGTGATTTATGGCTTGCAAAGGCTAGTATGATTGGCTTCCGCACTTTATCTTATCATGTACACTAGCATGTATAGGTTCTTGGCCTACAAGAATTGCTTAGGTTTCCTTATCTTGTTAGACTCAAGTAGTGGAACTTGAAGTAATTAGATTCGTGAGCGGCTTACCGATTCACCCCTCCCCCCTCTCGGTACGCCTTCGGTCCTTACAAGTGGTATCAGAGCCAAGTGCTCATCTTTGAGGCTTCACTGCCTTGAGTAAGGATGCGGGGACCGGCGGGGAGTGTTCCCATATTCAATGGTGAGGACTATGGTTATTAGAAGGCTCGTATGCAAGCCTACCTTCAGTCTCTTGATCCAGAGATATGGACGATCACTCACGAGTCCGATGCGGATGCGAACCTACTTGAGCCTGACTATATTAAGTGTCATGCTAAGGCCAAGAATGCTTTGTTTGCTTGCATCTCTAAGGATGTTTTTGCTCAGCTAGATGCTAGTTCCTCAGCACATGGTATCTGGACTGAGATTCAGGGGCTCTATCAGGCACCAGTGATGTCAAAGAGGAAAGATACTATGTGCTAAAGAACAAGTATGATAACTTCACAAGATTGCCAAACTGTTCATTCTCGTTTTCATGTACTAGTGGAGGAGATCAATGCACTTGGAGATGATTTCAAGATGAAGCCTGTTGAGGTGATAAGAAAATTCTTGAGGCTATTCAAGGACCCCAAGTATAAGTCCATCATCACCTTCATCTTGCAAGGTGACCTCAAGACCAAAACCATGAAGGATGTACTTGGCAAGATTGCCGCCTTTGATGATCCTCAACCATCCAATCTTGCTCTACCGGCTGACAAGCAAGAATCTAGCAAGAGTAAGAAGAACAAGAAGAAGGTGATCGTTGAGAAAGATGATGAAGAAGATGATGATGAGGGTGACTTGACCGAGGACTTGACCCTTCTCATGAAAAAGATGAAGAACTTTAAGAACAAGTTTGCTTCCAAGTCAAGGGGCAAGTGCTTCAATTGTGGCTCAAAGAATCACTTTGTCCGAGAGTGCCCAAGGCCCAAGAAAGAAGTATTCTAGTCACAAGATTCAAGTGAAGAAGAAGAGGAAGACCCCAAGGCCAAGCACAAGAAGAAGAGGTTCTTCAACAAGGACAAGAACAAAGGCAAAGGCAAAGGTCAAGACTATAAGAAGAAGTTCTCTCACAAGGCACTTGTTGGAGAGTGGACAAGCGACAACTCAAGTGATGAGTCCTCCTCCTCAAGTGATAAAGAAATGGTCGGCCTAGCCATGATCAAGACCATACCTACACGAGCTCTTCCTCCAACTCCCACGTGCCTCATGGCCATGAGCCAACTTGGGGAGCAGCGATGATAGCGATGACGAGGAGCTCTCATGTGCCAAGCTTTGGAGTATGCTTGAGCAAGCCCGCGACATCGCTGTTAAGAAATCCAAAATGTTGGATGTGGTAAGAAAAGAGTGTAAGTTAGCTAAGGACCGTGTTGGTGAGCTTGAGAGTGAGCTCAAGAAACTTGTCACCTCTCATGAGGCCCTAAACAAGAGTTATGATAAACTCAAGGGTGATCATGTAGAGCTTCATGAGAAGTACAAGGCCCTCGAGATCACTTATGAGGCCATCAACATTGAGAACCTTGCCTCTCCCTCCTCTAGTTCATCAAAGAGTGATGCTTCTACTATGTGTGATGAACTAACCACCTTGGTTGAGGTTTCTTCTCTTGAGCCATTTGTTCTAGAGGACTATCACAAGCTCAAGGAAGAGAGGAAGATGGTGATGGACGGCTTTGAGAGACTCACACATGGTAGAGCCATCCACAAGGAGATTCTTGGGAGGAACCTTGTGAACAATGTCTCCCACCGGGGACTAGGCTCATATCCTGCCGCCGTCGACATCATAGGGACAAGTGATTCCATCCCCGCATAGATCAAACCCCTTCTTGCTAACGACTACTATTGCGAGAGGTGTTGCAAGGATGGCCACGCCACCAAGGATTGTCCCATGGTGAGAAGTTCCATTGTTTTGCCTAACGCTAACTTGTTCCATGAGAACACACATTTCAAGATTTTTAGGAACAAGGATGACAAGGTGAAAGCTAAGGCCTTGGGACCACCAAACAAGAAGAGGAAAGTCAAGAGCATATGGGTGCCTATGTGCATTGTTGATCCTGAGAGATCGGCTATGTACAAGTGGGTGCCCAAGAACAAGACCTAGATGGTGGTGGTGGTGGTGGACCGAGCGCTTTCATGAAGATCGTGCAAAGTCCACCACGAGTGACATGGATCTCAACGACCTATCTACTCATGGGGACGTAACCGTATTTGTTCTTGGTAGTAGTAGTGTGTTTTTCTTTCTCTTGCATTGCATGGTAATTAGGATCCCTTTGTGACTAGTTTGCTTTGCATCCATGCATGTGTAAATAACTAAAAGAAAAACACATAAAAAAAGTCAATGTCAAACCCATCCAAGATAGCTATAAGCAAGGGGGAGTGCATGAGATGGTGGTTTGACTTCTCTCAAGGCAAGGGCATGGCTTATAGTGAGTAAGCTTGGGAGGGGTTCAAACTTGACATTGTTAGGTTTCCTTTGTGTCTTGTTCTTTAATATTGCTTGCATTCACATGGCATGTTTACTTTCATTGCATATGTAAATTGCTTGTTGCATGCATCATATAGGAAAGACAAAGGAGGCTAGTCCGACTTGGAGATATTTGTGCCTCGTGCTCTATATGAGATTACATCTCCATAAGCATGACCAAAGGAAAGGATTGTGCTTCATGCTGATTGAGCAAGCTCTTATGAACTTCGAGGTTAAATCTACTCGCGTGGTTCATGGACTAAGGCTCATACATACCCGTTTGGTTCTTATTTGCCTTGGTTCCTTTCGCTCGATCTTTTATTTGGCATTTGCGAAAACTATGAGGCCATAGAGTGCCACTATTTGAAAATGAGTGTTTGAGTGTTCCCTCTATATTCCAAGTGCAGTGTTTATTTGTGTGTTTAGTGAGGGCACTTGGAAAATGGAGAAAATCCTTGACTCAACATTTTTCTGGAAGTGACCATACGGTCCGGTCATATGACTGTACAGTCCGGTCTGTGTAGCAATACACAGTACTTCGGGAAGAAAGAAAATGGAGACCGGACAGAACAGATCTAAAGACCGGACAGTCGGGTCTACACCCTTTCTGGTTCTCTAGATTTCTAATTTTCAGATATCCCGAAGTGATCGGACCGGTCTAGTGAGCGGACCGTCCGGTCAGTTTGCTTGATCGTGTGATGCGAGTCCTGATCTCAGCCGTCGATCTGTCCTTAATTTATCTAGGCCATCCGTGTCACCTTTGACCTAGGTCAAAATCTCTTGGACGTATCCCTATTCATCATCCCGACGCCGAGTTCATGTCCTCGACTCCATCGCCGCCTCCTTCGTTGTCGACCTCACTGCACCGCCTTGCTCCCACGCCAGCGCCGCCGCTTCGCTACCACCTCCGCACGCTGCCGCGCTTGCGCACAACCGCCACAGCTCTCGCGCGCTCGCGCCGCCGCACCCGTGCACCTCCAGAGCCGCCGTGTGCCGCCACCTTGTCCCACCGAGACGCCACCGCGTAGCGTCGCCACAGCGCCGCCTCTGCTCTCCCGCGCACGCAAGCCCCAGAGACTACACCTCCTGAGCTCACCCTAGGGCAAGGTTGCCCCCTCTCCGTTGCCGGCAAGACCAAAAGTCCCATCTTTCTAGTGATCGGAGAGCATTCTGCGGTGTTTGTTCCTTTTGCCATGTTGGATTCTTCTCCCAGGGTATTGAGCTATCTCCCATTCATCGTTGTATGCCCTAATTTTGAGCAAGTTAGTTAATTGATGCAATTAGATAAATTTCCCACCTTTTAGTTGCATTAGTTAATTAGTTGGCTCAACCTAGATGCAATTAATTCATTCATTATCTATTAATTGCAATTCTAGGGTTTGTGTCTTGTTTAGTCTGTAGTTAGATTAATTGCCTATTATTTGACTGTACACTAGATAACTTGCACCAGCCATATATAGTCAATGATCACTGTTGTTACTTTGCATAATTGTATAGTGATCATGTCCTTCATTCAGTGCTAGGATTTCTATTGTGCATTCTTTCCTAGCGGTGCTTTGCTTGCAGATGTATTAGGGTCTATGCTTATCCCATCTACACCTATGTGCGCGTAGTGATAGAAGTGCAGTCAGTAGAGATGGCAGGGTCAGGACAGGACAAGGGAAAGGGGAAGATGCCTGAGAAGCCCAAGACCAAGAAAAGACCGAGACTGGATCCAGAGTCAGAGAGAGCCAGGAGAGTGGCCAGGCACCTAGATGCCATGGATCAGTCACGGAGGACTCCGGGGTCACGTCTGATCCTAGAGTAGCATCGTGAGGCATAGGGTCTGAGGAGGAGCACCAGGCAGAGGACAACACCTCTTGCTGTCGGAGTGGTACCACCGCTGTTGACGCAGCGTACTCCGATTTCCCATTAGGGGAGATCGTCGAGAACTATGGATCAGGGATCCTCCAGGCAGTAGGAGGAGGAGTTTAAGGAGGAGACCTCAGAGTTAGAGTCTGAGGAGCTTGTTGAGGAGGAGGAGAAAGAAGAGGAGGCAGAGCAAACTGTTCCCAGAGGACAGCTCATCGGGCAGTAGAGACTGTGAGGTGTGCACGAGGAGGCTGTGAGGTGTGCACGAGGAGCCTGTAGAGACTGGTTCAGGTAGCCAGAGAGCCGGATATCCTCAAGGTTCGTGCAAAGGACCTTAAGGTACTTCGGTTCGTGTCCTTCGAGCAGTGGGTTCTAGTTCCCCGAGACCCCGCTGCTGGAGAGAGGTACTGGATAGTGCTCCAGAGGAGGATAGGAAAGGGCCTGAGACATTGTGTGGCCTTGAGGACGAGAGACAGGGTGCCTGTACCGTAGTAGTACACCACCTAACAGGCCATGAGGAGGAACACAGGCACAGACATGGAGCAGTACTTCTCGTACTTGCCAGGACTAGCAGAGCTAATCACTGCTCCACTCAAGTTCAGAGAGGACGTGGTCCTCAAGTTCTATGCTCCAATCAAGCATCATCAAGTTCAGCGGGTTGCCAGAGACCACTCAAAGATCTGATTCCTGTTCAGAGGGCAGCCACACCGTGTAACCAGGGAGGACCTGATCTCCCACCTAGGACTCCTGGCTTCAGACTTCCAGCTTTACAGGAGTGCCTACGGTACATTGGAGCCACCCCGCAGACCTCAGGGAGGGAAGCTGCCTTTAGACAACCTCATGTCGATTGCTTTCCCACCTCGCCACACTCCAGGTTTTGAGAGAGGCCCTACGAGACTCACTGCAGAGGCCAAGGTGGTGAGAGCGATAGTCACTAGGACTATCATACCCAGGTCTGGCTACAGAGAGGAGTTCACGCTCTTACACCAGTGGGCTGTAGCAGCCATCTTGAGGAGGCAGACTTTCGACTTGGCAGACCTTCTTATTGGAGAGATGGAGGAGGTCATTTCTGAGAGGGTTGGAGGACGTCACTTGGTCTATGGTCCATATATCTGCCATGTCTTGAGGAGGATGCGCCTAGTGATGGAGGAGCAGAATGAGGCTTTCCCTGAGGTGACAATCAGCTACTCACCTAGAGTCCCTAGGGGATCGCAGTCTACCTCCAGCCAGGAGTCACCGGCACTACACGAGTAGACAGCTCAGCCAGAGACGGTGATTCCCGAGTCAGCCAGTACAGGAGCACCTCCCCAGCCGACAGGTTCGTAGTCTGAGGACACTGTCACAGTGGCAGCACTAGCAGAACGGCTGAGTGAGTTTATATAGAGTGTGTTAGAGGATAGGCGTTAGATGATGGACGTCATCAGGAGCCAGGCAGAGATTCAGAGGCAGCAGACTGCACTTCTTACAGCCTTGATGACTCAGATGACGGAGTTGACTCAGAGGCAATCCAGTCAGCAGCCAAGACCTTCAGTTTTCCATCAGTACCAGCAGCTGCAGACTCAGCCAGGACCCTTCACAACTTTGATGACAGCACAGTCCAGCAAGTTGTCACTTTCAGGGGTCTTACCGACAGGGGGAGCAGGATAGACTTTCTCTTCAGCACAGCTCTCTCTCGTGTCAGCCTTCTTTGTGTCTGCATTGTTCATCTCACTATCACACTCTTCGACCTCGCAGATGGCAGGACCCTCCAGCTCACAGCATGTACCTGTCAGGAGTCTGTTCTCTGACATTGTGCACACTACTCGTGTAGACTCCCAGACCGCCCCAGAGACAGCTACAGTTTCAGCTCCACCTCTTACTATCACTGTTACCACTCTTACCCCTCAGGCACCAGAGGATCTTGTCCATGTAGGCTTCTCTCAGCAGGACGTGGTAGACCTCTTACTACTCCAGACTTCAGCTCAGGAGACTACCACGGTCACTCAAGCAGCATAGGACAGTGGGTCTGAGTCGCCTGTAGACCTCGGTTTCTTTGAGCAGCTGGATGCTCAGGCGGCGCAGGCTCAGGGAACACAGTAGGATCCACCTCAGGAGCAGCCAGGAGCAGAGCCTACAGAGGACATTGCTGCACCACTTCCTTCGACCACGAGTGCTTAGATGTTCATCTTTTCTCGTCTTTTTGGCTTTTGGTGCTTGTTGCCAAAGAGGGAGAAAATACTAGGTCTAGGGGGAGCCTCGAGGATTTGGGAGATAGATTTTTTGGTTCTTGTTTTTGAGGAGTTATTCGTTGTTCATGAATTGTGATGAGTCATGGATTTCATTCACTGGTGTTTGACTCATTTTGATCTCACTTGGTTTATTTCCTGTTCTTATGCAGTGCTTATATTTATTGATTATCTTGTATGCCTGTGTATGATATCATGATGATGAATGCCTGTTCTTAATTCTTATGCATTCCCATGCTAACTTGTTGCATTTCATCATTCATGCCTTGCGTTGCATGTCCTGATGCTTTCATTCAATATTTTGTCATGACATCCATGTAGTTTTCATCTAGAGTATGCTCTTCACTCTTTTCCTTATATCTCTAGATGATGCTTGATTGAGTAGGATCTTATGTGTTTCTCTCATATGATGTTATGGTTCTTCTCGATCTTTGTGTAGCTTGTCTAGCCCGGTTGTTTATTCATTGAAGTTTTTGATTAAGTAGTGGTTGTCATCAATCACCAAAAAGGGGGAGATTGTAAGTTTCATGACCATTGACGATTGGATCCCCGAGGTATGAATGTTTTGGTGATAGATGACAACTATGAAATTGTGGGCTAACATCTATATGAGTGTTGTCTATGTAGGAATCATCTCTTAACTCTATTACAAATCATATGGATGATGGTTGCCTTGGTCATTGATGACAATGACCGCAAGCATGGAGGCTTGTGAACTTGATGGAGTCCAAGGGTTGATGGAGATGGATCAAAGTGGAGAACAAGCTATGGTGTAAGTGTGTGGAACAATTGACTAGTTGTTAGGGCTTTGAGTCCATAGGAAAAACTAGACTATCAAGGGGGTCTAGGTCATTCTCTTAGGTCAAATCTAGTCGGTGATGTGCAAGGTTGCTCGGTGAAATCACAGGCACTAGGTGACAGTGGAGAAGCCAAGGAGCTGTTCGGAGAAGCTGAGAAACGAAGTCAAGCGAGGACGACAAGTTTCGGCTTCTGGACATAGAGACCGGACAGAGGGGTCAATGGAGACTAGACTGTACGGTCACTACGAGGAGTTGTCCGGGACTTCCAGCGAGGACTGAGCAATCTATCTGTTCGAGGGACCATAGAGACCGGACGGTCCAGTCTACAGACCGGACAGTCCGGTCTGTATGGGTGAAGCACGGGGTAGAGAGGAAGCCAGCATTCTGGAGTCCGACGATGATGTCCAACATGTCGGACTTGTCCAACAATTGTACAGACCGGACAGTCCGGTCTACTATGACACCCAGGTGTCTCACTTTCTTACTTAGCATCAATTACCAAGAATCTGAGCTCAAGTAATGAGCATGAAATAATGAGGACAAGTTAAAAACTTGGATTTCCCATAGTTAAAATAAAGCCCTGCAAGCATAAACTTGAAAGCAAATAAGACTTTCTATAAAACATAGGCCAAATAATTAAATCATCAATATGATAATACTAAAATAGAATTTTGGACAAAAATTGAGAATTTTATCTTATTTGCACATAGCCCAATTAATTAAATTAAATCTAGAAACCTTTCAAGTTTAAAAATTAATTCAAAAATAATTATAAACCAAACTAAACTTTGGTCTTTACCACCCTGGCCCACATGTCATTAACGACCCGTGTACCAAAGCCCACCAATAATTGGAGCCTGTAGCTACTTCAAATTTAATAATCTTTGAAATAGGGACTTAAGTGCAATTTCAGAAAACCTTGGGGGCGCTCAGGAAATATCCGTGTCTTCTTCTTCCTGGCGCCAGCGCTGAAGCGCGCCCATGCCAGCTACCGTCGCCCACCCCCCTCTCTTTTTTTGGAACTCGAAGCCGCACTCCCGTGCCTGCGCATTTGCCCGCTGTCGCGTCGCTGCACCCACCCAGCCGCTAGCTGCCGCTGCCGCGAGTTACTTTCGCCTCTACCTGACGCACCGACGCAACCATGGCCGCAGCCGCTCCCTGCTTCCCAACATCCGACCGATTCTTTGTTCCGATGCCCTAACATACCTCGATCACGCGCACGGCCTCAGTCGTCACCTCACTGCTGCTCATTTCCGCACCGCACGCTACTACCCGACGCGCTCGCGAGTTGCTTTTCGCTCTGCCATGGCTGCCCGCGCTCCGCGGCTCCCGCCGGTCCAACAGAACCCCGAGACTTCGACAACACTTAAACCGACACGCACGCATCTCGCGCAGCCATGCCACCCCTCCCCAGTTCTCCCGGTCTATAAAATCCCTCCCCTTTTGCCCATTCCTGTATCCCCTGTTCACTCGTCATTGCTGGCTCTAGCTTGAGCTCGTTTCCTGGTCATTCTTTCACTCCCTAGCCGAGTCCAGAGCACAACCAGCTTCGCACAAACCTTCTCCCTCTCCGCATGCTCTTGGTTTGACAAGTCCTCGATCGAATTCGAGCTAATTAGAGGAAAAGCTGAGGACGGCTCCCGGTCGAGTCCCTCCGACGCCGCGACAAAATTCCACGAGCTCAACGATTCTCTTGGTCTGATTCTTGCTCTCACAAGTTTGCACCCTCTTCGCGTTACCCCCTGACCCTTCTTGCACCACATTTGATCAACATCTTGCGCGCAATTGCAGATTCCTCCGATCTCCTCTCTCTGCTTTGATTTATCTCGCCGCCTAGCCGATGAGCCCCTATCTCCAAGCCTCCTCGATGCAGCCCAACATGACGCCGATCCTTTCCATGCCGCCGTGAAGCTGTGGGCGAAGACGACGTCTAGTTTCCTGACCCGAGCGTGAAACGCGAAGTTGCTGAATGTCGTCCTTCGCCGCCGCTCGTCACTGGTCCCTCTCTGGTGAGTTTTCCACCTCACGAACCCCGCCAATCTTCCCCTCTCCTGCAGCGAGTTTCCGGCCACCATAGCACCCTGCGGTGAGCCCTCCGGCCGCGCGCCGCCGTGCTCTGGTGTGCTGACTGGCATGCCCAGTTGGGGACTACTGGCCGCTTCGGTGGCGCTGATGTGGCTGTCGACGTGGCACGGCCTAATAAAAGAAAACCCAGAATTTACCAGGAATTGCTGAAAAGTTTGAAAAATCATAGTAAATTCAATTCAAGCCTAAACGACCCAAACCAAGTTTGTTAGTTTCACAAAAATGTACTTCATTTTATAGAAATGATAGCAAGCTACCTCTCTGAAGTTATTTTTAATAATTAAATAACTTATGCAACCCTAATTAATTCATTATTAATTCTATAAATGCTAATTAATTGCAATCTTTTACTTGCACTGTTATTTCATGGTAATACACCACCCTGATTTTTGGTTAAGTTAATTCTGCAGTATGTAATACTCTATTAATTATTTAATACTTTAACTTGAATAAATGCTAGTAAATAGAATAATAATATCCAGAGGCTGTAACTTGGTAAAAATGCAATTAATATATGTCCCTGTTCATGATAAATCACTCAAGTCCAGAACCAATGGTTTATTATTTTAATTGCTTATTTGTTTCTAAAACTATAACAACCCTAATTAAATGGTTAACACACATAAAATGATGAAACTCTAATTTGTTTCTTTGAAGCATATGGCTTCGGGAACTTGTTAATAAGGTTGTTAGCACCAAAACACTAATGCAATATGCATCCATCATATCATTGCATGTGATGGTTTTGCGATAATAGGTAACGACACCCAGGAGCAGGACCCCGACGTCCAGCAGGACCAAGAGCCCGAAGAGCAGGAGACTGTAGTCGCTAACACTAGCGTGGATCCAGGCAAGCCCTGGTTTGCATTTGCCTTTTTAAAAGTTTTGCTAGTTTATATCATTACTAGTGTCTATGTTTATATTGTTGCATTAGGTCATAGGAGTTGATTGGAACCCACCTTGCATGTTACCCCAAATGACCGATGTTGCTATTAATAGAACTTGATAGGCTCGGTACTAAACTGCTATGCTTAGTAATTAATAGTTTTGATATAAATTATTACTATGGAATAGACTTGATCACTAAATTTGAACTGATAAAAGAAGTTTACTTTTGATGTATGGCCGGGCATGGAATTATTCATGTAGGTTGCAGTCACACATGGGTGTTGACTGCGGTAGCCCTGCCTTGCCCACCCTAGGACCCGTCCGTTGTCGGCCCCTTGGTCAAGTATTGAACACTACCGAATGCATGCTAGTTTATGGGCACTAGTAAACTGATGTTGCATTAAAGGTCACTTGCATTAAAGATGGTTAAGGTGTGTTGGTCATTGACCCTTCTACTGCTGGAGTGAGCAGTTCATACCGCGAGGTACTGTTGGCAGAATGGCATGCCCACTCGATGTCACCACACCCGGTCTGAGGTGTGGGTGCTTTTCTTGCAAAAGGTTGTCGTATACGACCTTAATTGGTGCATATGCGTCGTGTATTTTGGGTTTTCCCAGCTGGGGTAAATCGATTGCAATTGTTGTCCCTCACAGTAATCAGTACCGCTTGGTCACCGCGTTAATCATGTAGTTGCACCTGATATTATGGAATGGATTATGTTGATTATTGATGATGATTATTATTATTATTACTGCTCTTATGTTGTACTTACTTTATGTACTATTTTATTACCTTATGATGCTTCACTAAAAGTTACATTTCTGCTCTACCCAATTAAAATGAGAAAATAAAACTTGATAGAAATAATAGGTTGCTTAGCGCGAGTCCATTCAAACAAGCCACCTATTAGAGCCATTGCATGTCTAGGTTTTGACAGGTAAGTCTTGCTGAGTATTTAGTACTCAGGCTTTGTGCCTCTGTGGTTTTCAGGTACTGAAGAGATAGAATTGCTTGTAGATGTGTTGTCCTAGGACGTGCAGGTCCCTGAGGGTTGGACTGCTCATTGGGAGTCTGACCTGCTGCCGTAGTGACTATTGTGTGCTGCTAGAGTGATGGTTCCTCGGGCATGAATCATTACTATGCTGTATCGTCGGGTTCGTAGTTCTTATCGTTATTTTGCTTCCGTTGTTTTCAAAACAACATGGACTTGAATCTACGCTGCACTTTGATGTAATAACTAAATTTAAATTTGGATCATTGTTGTATTATCAAGTGTCTGCATTACCAACACCTTCGGGACCTTGATCCTCCGGGAAGGGGTGCCTCATCTACTGATCGGACGGTCCGGTCAGTACAAGAAAATCGCATGTGAACAGGGAGCCAACGTCTAGGAGAGCTGTTACAAGAGTGACCGGACGGTCCGATCAGACAGAGACCGGACAGTCTGGTTAGTGCACCCAGAGTGGTGATTTCGTGGAGCAACGGCTAGTTTGAGGTTGGGAGCCTATACAACTTTGTTGTTGGGGCCTTGGAGACCTTTCTTGGCCAGTGGAATACCTGAGAGCATTTGGTAAGGTCCAAGAGGAAAAGAGGAGAGCACTAGAAGGAGATATTGCATATCTTGAGAGTGCTAGAGAGGAGTAGCTTAAGCATCTTACACATCTAAGGCTAGGGTGTCCTTGAGAGTGTGATCTAGATTATTACTCTTGGTCTATGGTGAGACCTAGACCGGTTAGGTATCGGTGATCGAGCCTATCATGATCGGTTGTGAAGGTCATCACATGTTTGTACATGGTTTGAGCCCACCGTTGAAAGGGGCATCACTAGTGAGCACCCGTGTCGGCTCGGGGAGTCCGGCAAGTTCTCGAGGGAGGCGAGCTTATGCTTTGTGCAGCGGTGACGCACACCGTGTCTTCACTCTAGGAGTGATTGCGGGCTTGTGGGTGAGAACTCCACTTGGTGGCGGGAGGGACCGGGACTCCGGCGGGAGTGGTCCAACGAGGATTAGGGGAAGGCGCCATCCTTCCGAGACCTCGGGAAAAAATCATGACCATTCCTTGACCCTCTCTTTACTATTTCGCATTTGTGTGCTCTAGTGAGTAGGGTGATTTATGGCTTGCATAGGCTAGTGTGATTGGCTTCCACACTTTCTCTTATCATGTACACTAGCATATGTAGGGTCTTGGCCTACTAGAATTTCATAGGTTTCCTTATCTTGTTAGACTCAAGTAGTGGAACTTGAAGTAATTGGATTCGTGAGCGGCTTATCGATTCACCCCCCTCCCCTCTCGGTACGGCTTCGGTCCTTACACGTTTCAACAGTGCCAATGAAAATCTCGTAGGCATGATGACATTAGTGCCCATATAGTTCATAGTTTGATGTTTTCTTAAAGCCCGCAGCAATGCAATTTTGATAAGGAAAAACCTTTTCATATACTATATACTAGCAAAGTATCCATGTCTTGCCACGGGTCTTTGTTAAAAAAAATTATGGTTAGAATGGTTTTTTGTAACTATAAAAGGTTTTCAATTAATCATTTTTTTTACTTGAGCATTTGCTCTATTTTTATTTTGCTTTACCTATTTGAAATTTTTTAAAAAAATTCATTATAATAATTTTAAAGTGAGTTATTATTGTACTGGTATTTTCTTTTAAAGCCCATAGCAATGCAAAATAAAAAGGTACACTATAGTATGTTTATAGTTTCTTGTAGATTTTATTAATCCCGTTGCAACAAACGGCCATATTGCTAGTCACTATATAAAATCAGACCATAGGACCTTATTATTCGCATAGATCTCGGGCTTAGGAATCCAACAAAATTTATTTCATAATTTTTCATGCAGTATAACTCCTGAAATTGATTTTACAATTTTATAGTCATTTCAGGAACCAAGAATCAAAAGGAAAAACGTTTAAACTCTGAGCTCGCGCGCATAGGGGCTGCTGGACGGAGCAGGCCAGCGAACTCGCCGTAACCCGCTGTGTGCATTGTATGGGGTCGGTCCTTCAGGTCTTGTTTGGGTAATCTCAATCCATATGGATTGGAGTGGATTAAGGTGGAAGATGAACTAAATTCCCCTCTAATCCCTCTCAATTCATATGGATTGGAGTGTATTGTTTAGTATCCAAACAAAGCCTCAGGGGGAAATGGTCGCCCCGCCATTGCCGGCCGGACACCACCGGAAATGGACGGAAAATCACCGGTGGCGAGGGCTAGAACTGGGTAAGGTTCGGCGAGCTAATGCATGAGAAGGAGAGCACTCCAGTGCTTGGGACATGTCTAGGGTACTTTACCTAAACCAGCGGAAGAGCGGCGTGAGTTCGATTGGAGGCAAGGGAGGCCAGAGGATGAGCTAGATGTCGAGGGGCGAAGTTGGCCGGCGGCGGGATTGTAGCTTCAAATCCGTCGAACGGGAGGGTGAATCTGCAGGGTAAATGCTTCAGGAGTTCAGGGATGTAGGTGGGTGAGAAAAGCTCTGAAGGACTGAGAAGGCGACCAGAGGGGGGTGAGTGGGAGCCAATTAAAATTCTCCAAGAGAACTTGGCCTATGTCCCAACTACAACCCAAGCCAACCTCTACCCGAGTCACCAAGATTACACACACTTACTTGTAATGTGTTAACCCTAGGAATGACTCAAACCAAAAGGACACATAGCGGAAGCACAAAAGAAACAAAAATCAAAACAAGGAAGGTCCGAAAGGTCACAGAACAGAGCCTGACGGAAGTTCCGTGGTACCCGACGGAAATTCTGTGGTGCCCGACGGAAGTTCTGTCAATTATGGAAGTTTCGGGCGATGGGAACACTGTCACCCACGGAAGTTCTGTGGTTCTTGACGGAAGTTCCGTCACGGTCACGGAAGTTCCGTCATGGTCAAAACAGCAGCTCTGTTCGGGAAAGAAAATTACCAAAACCCTATCAAACGAACTCCAAAAATCACGAATTTTGGACCAGATGATCCTCAATACATCACGACCCTCCTCTAAAGAGATCCACTCCAAAAACACAAGGAATCATCATGAATTTCAGATCTTGTACCAAGAACACCAAAAAGGGGAAACTTGAGAAAATGTTGAAATCGAAGGAGCTCGTGCCTATGATTCGGTCAAAGACCTATATGGGATTGTTCAAGCACATCATAGCACCAAGATCCCCCACAAAATCCATCCCAAAACTCACTCCAAATCGAGATCGAAAATCACCATGAAAATAGCGAAAGTGGAATTTTGGGATTCAAGTGAAGAGGGAGATCTTGAGCACGAAAATACTTCTCATATCATAGAAAGATGCTTACAAGATCCATAGACACAAGGCTAGGAAGCCACCCTCTTCCTCCCACTATTTGGAAGAGCAAGAGATGTCTCTCACACACCCTTTCCTCTCCTCTAAAACATGAAGTCCTCTCCTAGCACTTTGAATAGAGTCCTAACACAAGGCTAATGGGAAGAGAGGCCCCTCTCCCACTAGCCACACCTCCCTTATATAGGCCTAGGATCTATTGTCCACATGACCACTCTACCCTTGACCTACATAACACACCCACCTACCACCGGGGGCATAACCATCCATCTTTTTCCACATCGCCCGAATGCCATCGGACGCTTCACGTCTTTGCTTCATCTCGAAGCAAGCTCCGTGGTGGTGCCACGTGCACCACCAACCACCGCCACCGGTTTTGAGGCCCAAACCGGGAAACCGCCTTGCTTGCTTCTCAAAGCGCAACTTCTCGATGTTGACGCGTGTCACCTTATCCCGCGATCCTGACCACCGGCAAGTCTCTCCCAGTCCCTGTCCATCGGGCCCCCTTGTCACTTGCACCGGCATCCCGTTCGCCTTGACTTGGTCAACACACCGTCTTCATCACCACCACGGTTTTGAGGCTCAACCGTGAAACCGTCCGTGCTTCTTGCCTCTCCACATGTACGGTGTGGATCACCCTTGACTTCACCCGGCATCCCGATCGCCTGGCCCCAAGTCCCCTACTTGTGCCCGATCCTCTCGTCGTTGACCACCATGTTGACTCCAGTGACCTACACATCATGAGACAAGCAAACACATTTCTCATCTCCTGCAACATCACCAATATCTTCCACCATCTCCGGTTAGTCATAACCATGATATGCAAACTCATGCAATCCCTGGATTCCCGCATTTCAACTCAAACACCAAATCCGCTCAAGTCAATTACTCATCACAAATATAGCAAACCATGGCACATATCCACATGGTTTCTCAATCTCCCCCTCGATGAGTACATTGACAACACCAAATACACAAAGATTAGAGATTGAAATGCGAAGCTGAATAAGCACATCCAAATGGCCAAACCCAAAGAAAAGGTGAAAACAAGCCATCTAGCAAGTAGGGATCACAAAACCAAGAGTTGGCAAAGAAAGCGACTTGAGACGCAAAGAATGTGAAAAGCACAAGAAACCGCTCAAGATCATGATATGCTCCCCCTCAAGTTGTGGTAGGTCTCATGTAGTGCAAAATGTATCATATGAGTTTCTTAGCATTATTTGTGCATGACCCTTTGGCAATGAACTCATCAAAGAGGCAAAAGAACAAGCAAACATGCAATGCATGAAAATGAAAACCTAAGGAGCTTCAAAAATTATGCAAACAAGCATTTAACTTTGCTAACCATAACCATAGTGCCATGAAGTGTAAAGGCAATAGCTCCCAATCATGCAAAGATCAAAAATAGATAGCAAGACATAAACACCATGAGCTATACAGGCTAAGCAGAAAGATTGACTAGCTTAGATAGAATCAAATTTTGCTTATCATGAGAAAATCTGCCACCACATATGTAAGTACTCTCATCCAAGACAAAACAAGCACCAAGTGAATCATAAGAATCTAGCCAAGTTCAATCTCAACAAGGGCAACAAGCACTCGTAGAAAATGAGCTCTATAAACGCTCACATATGAAACAGAGACTCAGTTGATCAAGTGATTATACTTTATCCTCATGTGTCCTCTTATCCATGCGGAGGGTCGCATGACTCGGTACGGCAAACACCCCGAGGCTTCAAGTCACAATGTTTGGGTTTAGCATTATTGAGTAGTTCTTGATCAAAGCACTTGGCAGATTTTTCAAGATTATGCATAAGACAAAAGAGCATGCCTTTGCGGCAAAAGGAACACACGTTCCCACAATGTTTCATCATGAGCTAAACATTTGTAAAGCCTTTCATTTCGCAAACACAAGGTGTCAAAGCCAAGACATCCTCTAGACTAGCCTCAGTGCAAGTTTCAACAAGGATAAAAGCAATTATACACATGGTAAGCAAGTTTTAGCAAGATTAGATCATAAGGTTCACAAGAAGCTCAGTTTACCTTTAAGATTAGCAAGTTGCTCACATGAGTTTATAACTGGCCATCTAGAAAATCTAAGCATAAGAGATTACCATCACATCCACACAACTTGTCTCAAGCTCAATCATAGCAAGGAGAAATGCAAGGACGCATAAGAATCAAACATCATCTACCAATGC
This sequence comes from Eleusine coracana subsp. coracana, assembly GCA_032690845.1. Lineage (NCBI taxonomy): Eukaryota > Viridiplantae > Streptophyta > Magnoliopsida > Poales > Poaceae > Eleusine > Eleusine coracana. The sequence goes on from CM064418.1 coordinate 39,264,054, forward strand.
ATATATTACATATGAGATGCAATGCGAAAATGGTAAGATACATATATACAAGAGAAAACCAACTCCCCCTCAAATGATGCCATAGGGATGACAAACTCCAAGTTCCCCCCGAAGAAAAGCATGTCTCGAAGCATCTAGGGGCTTGGTGAGGATATCGGCTAGTTGGTTTTTAGTATCAATGTATTTGAGCTTAACATCCCCCTTCTCAACATTGTCTCTCAGGAAGTGGAATCGCACATTGATGTGTTTGACCTTACCATGTTGGACTGGGTTTTTGGCTAAGCATATGGCACTGGAGTTATCACACATGAGTGGGACACCCTTAAAAGTCAACCCATAGTTTCTCATGGTAGATACAATCCATAGGATTTACGAGCAGCAGCTAACAGTAGCTACATACTCAGCCTCTGTGGTGGATTGGGCAACACTCGACTGCTTACGAGAAGACCAACAGATCAAAGAAGTACCCAAGAAATGGCAAGTACCAGAAGTGCTCTTCCTATCAATTCTACACCCAGCAAAGTCCGCATCCGAATACCCAATGAGATCAAGAGATGAAGATGCAGAGTACCAAAGACCGAACTCAAGGGTGTATTTGAGATACCTAAAGATGCGCTTGACAGCCTTGCGATGAGTCACCCTTGGGGAAGCTTGAAAGCGAGCACAAAGACACACCGCAAAGTGTATGTCAGGTCTTGTCGCTGTCAGGTACAAGAGGGAGCCAATCATGCTCCTATACTCCCTTTGATCCAGCGCTTCATAGTCTTCATCAGGGTCAAGAGCCGTTGTAGTGGACATTGGTGTAGACAACGACTTCACATTGACCATGTCGAACTTCTTCAGGAGATCCTTCGTGTACTTGGCTTGATGTATGAAAGTGCCTTGCTTGCACTGCTTGATTTGAAGCCCAAGAAAGAAGGTGAGCTCTCCCATCATCGACATCTGAAATTCACTTTCCATGGCTTCCTGAAACCTGGACACAAGAGCATGAGAGGAACCACCAAAGATGATATCATCAACGTAAATCTAAACCATTAGAAAGTCATTGCCATGCTTTAGATTGAACAAGGTTTTATCAACACACCCCATGACATACCCGCGCTCTAGCAAGAAGGTCTTAAGCCTAGCATACCATGCCCTAGGTGCTTGCTTTAGTCCGTACAAAGCCTTCTGAAGCTTGTACACACGGTTTGGGTATTTGTGGTGCTCAAAGCCAGGGGGTTGGCTCACATACACTTCTTCCTCTATGAAACCATTTAGGAAAGCACTCTTGACATCCATTTGATAGAGTCTAATGCCCTTGGAGGCAGCAAATGCAAGCAAGATCCTAATGGCTTCTATGCGAGCAACAGGAGCAAAGGTTTCACCATAATCTAAGCCCTCCACTTGGCTAAAACCTTGAGCAACTAGCCTAGCCTTGTTTCTCACAACCTCACCATCCTCCTCATGTTTGTTTTTGAACACCCACTTGGTTCCTATGACATTGACATTTCTGGGAGGCTCTACAAGGGTCCAGACTTTGTTTCTCTCAAAGTTTTCCAACTCCTCATGCATGGCATTAACCCAATGTTCATCAGATAGTGCGTGTCCAACATCCCAGGGTTCAAAGGTTGCAACAAAGAGAGAATTGGTAAAGCAAGCAAGATGTGCAGACCTTGACCTTGTGGTCCTCTCATAGAGAGTACTGATCATCTATTGAGGTGGATGTCGACGCTGAATGTGGTGAGGAGCCTCTCTCTCATAGTGTACCTCCCCCTCAACCACAGCTGGAGCTTGCTCGACAGCTGCTGAAGCCGATGTAGAAGCTTCTGGACCCTCTGCTAGAGTGGTGGTAGCAGTAGGAACAAGCTCGGATGTGGGATGGAATGACTCATCATCATCATCCTCCAAGCTCTATAGGTCCTCTTCTACAAAGATGCTCTCCTCCATCTCCGTGGTACCTGCAGTCTCAATTATATTCCTTGCACAAGAGTTTGATTCATCAAAGGTTACATCGCAGGATTCTACAATGGTGTTAGTCTCCAAATTCAAAACTCTGTAGGAATGACCATGAAGAGAGTAACCAAGAAAGATGCCATCAGAAGATCTCGACTCAAACTTATCAAGATGGCCACGCTTGAGAATAAAGCACTTGCAACCAAAGGCACACAAATGAGAAACCGAGGGCTTTCTCCCAAAACGCAGCTCATAAGAAGTCACATTAAGAATCGAGTGCAAGAAAATCCGATTGGAAACATAGCAAGCAGTGCTAATGGCCTTAGCCCAGAACCCCCTCGGAGTCTTATGCTCATCGAGCATCGTCCGGGCCATCTCCACTAAGGTTCTATTCTTTCTTGCAACCACACCATTCTGCTGGGGAACACGAGGTGCTGAAAACTGATGCTCAATACCATGCTCAAGACAGAAAGCATTAAAGGAGGAGTTCTTGAACTTGGTGCCATTATCACTGCGAATTGCTCGTAATGCACCAGGGAGTTCCTTGAACAACCTCAAAACTAACCTCCAAAAGTGATGAAACACTTCATCCTTGCTCTCAAGAAAGTAAACCCAAGAGTAGCGAGAATAGTCGTCAACAATCACAAGAACATACCACTTCCCACCCGCCGAACGAACCCAAGAAGGACCAATAGTGTCCATATGAAGCAACTCTCCAGGGCGTTCAGTCACCACCAAATTAATTGGTGGATGAGAAACGGCAATCATTTTTCCATGACGACACGGAGCACAAACCAAATCCTTGTCAAATTTGAGCTTAGGCAATCCTCGGATGAACCCTAGGCTCAAGCGACATAGCAAGTCAAAGCTCATGTGACCCAGTCTCCTATGCCATTTCCAGAGCTCAGAAGAAGATTGAGCAAACAAGCACTTGTGAGAACCAGGAGAACCAGCAAAATCAGCCTGAAAAACTCTGCCAATACGAGAAATCCCACAAACCAAGGAACCACTCGAATCAAGAACACAAGAAGCATTCGACTTAAAGCGCACTTCCAAACCAACATCAAGAAGCTGAGAGACAGAGAGGAGATTGTACTTGAGAAACTCAACCAAACCAACATCATTGAGAGTGAAGTTCTCATTTACCTTTACCGCGCCCCTTCCCTTCACTCTTCCTCTCTTGTCATCTCCAAAGGTCACATACTCCCGACGCTTCAAGGGAGTGAGGCTGGAGAACCACTTTGCATTTCTGGTCATGTGGCGCGAACACCTGGAATCCATCAACCACTTGTTCTCCAAGCCTCCACCTGGAACGCATGGGACGAGAACCACGATGGGGAAAACATGGCCTGTCAAAGCGTCTCAACTCAAACCTTGAGTTGTGAGGATAGAAATCATCTGTGTGAAAGCCAAATCCACCAAAGCGCTGCTGCGCAAAGCCTCTGTTTCATGAATCAAAGCCATATGAGGAATGACCCTGTCCACGATAGGCACGAGAAAAAGAGCGAGGCTGAAAGTCAACAAAATCATCATAAAAAGCATCCCTAGTCAACTCAGCTTGCTTCCTCTCAATCCTCTTACGCCTATAACATAATTCATCCAAGTGGCCCTTGCGACCACAAAACATGCAAATGTAGACACCCTTAGGATTAGGCTTGGTTTGCATTGCAGGTTTGGGTTTTGGCTTCTCTGTTTGCTTTGGGTTGAAGGAGGGTTTTGGATTGGGTGGATAGTATGTGTCAGTGGGTTTAATGGTGTTTTCCTCATCCTTGTAGCTGGAGCTAGGTACAAACTTACCCACATTCTCACTCTCCTTGTCACACCTCTCAAATCCCAAAACCAAGTTATAGGTTGATCTAGAGGCACTCTCCTTCACTCTTGCCAAATCACTCTCAATCTTCTCTTCACTCACTAGGGTTCTCTGGAGCCTAGACACAAGATAGTCATTTTCTTGAACTAGGGCATTGTTTTCCTCCCTAGTGATTACAAGCTTGTCCTTAAGAGAGACATACACCTCACAAGGTGGTGGAAGGACCTTAGAGCGAGTCAAATGAAGCAACTTGGACTCAACCTCTTTGACTTTGAGGGACTGAGCTTCCAACTCATCTGTGAGCTTGGGGCACTTCTGACATGCACCTAAAAGAGTTGGTCTAGCTTTGAACTCATCAAGCTCCTTGAGGGCACTCTCAAGCTGACTGGCAACTTGAGCATGCACACTCTCCCTTTGTGCAAGATCACTCATCACAACTTGACAAGACTCACACTCAACAACAATGTCCTCACGAGCAAGCTTGGACCTAAGAGAAGCAATTTCAAAATCAGCACTCTCCAATTAAGACATAAGCTCTCTACCCTCACGAACAGCACTGCGAAGCTTATCATCTTGCATGAGCAGAACATCGTGCAAATGATCAAGTTCAGAAGAGAGCTCATCAAGAGTGGGAGGTACCTCGCTTATGTCGGAGTCGGATCCAGAGTCAGTGTCGTGGTCGTTCTTTGCCATGAAGCAAAGCCCGGTGAAGTCATCCTTCCTCTTGACTCGTGGCTTTTCAACCTCCTCCTCCAAGCTTGAAAGGCCTTCGCTTGATGTGAGGTCGACATCGCTCAAGGCGGCAACGCAGGCGCGTGCAATGGCCTTGGCGAACTTCTTGGAGTTATTGCCCTTCTTGTAGAAGCGGTTCTTCTTCTGCTTGAAGTCTTCAGTGTTGTTGTCGCGGTACCGGGCCTTCTTTTTCTTCTTGGGACAATCAGTGATGAAGTGTCCCGGGTCACCGCACTCAAAGCAGGTTCTTGAACCACCTCCTCTTCTCTCCTTCCGGTTGTTGTAGAACTTCCTGAACTTCCTTATGAGCTAGGACAACTCCTCGTCAGGAATGCACTCCATCTGTTCATCGGAAGCTGCAACAAGAGAAGACAAAGCAAACTCCAAGGAAGATTTGTCATGTGAGGGGTTAGTTCCATAAGAAGTACAACTATGATCACCCTTCTAAAAACTAGAAAGCAAAGCCATGCTAGAAGCAGGAATAGCAAGATTAGGACGAGATTTCCTAGACAGTTCATGAGATTTCAGCTTGCTATACAGTTGCTCATAGTTCAGGGTATGGAATTTAGTAGTTTCTTCTAGAGCAGCAATTTTAACCCCCCAAACATTTTTATCAAGTGAGTACAGCAGTTGCTTAGCTCTATCATTGTCATTATACACAAGGGTACCACAAGCCCGCAAGTTGCACACAATTGCCTCAAACCTACGAAAAGTGTCATCTAGTGACTCGCCCGGTTTCTGTGCAAAGGTTTGGTACTATCTATTGTAAGAATCCTTATGCATAGACTTGACCTGGTTGGTACGCTCATGGTAAGTGCAGAGCTTATCCCAAATAGCATGTGCAGTGTCAAGGTGTGCAACCCTATCATGTTCGCTCCTACCAAGTGCAGAAAGCAGAATATTGACAGCTTTGGAGTTGTTCTCATACCTAACTAACTCACCTGCAGAAGCAATGTTCAGGTCTTGTGGTATAGCATACTCCTAATCAACAATCTCCCAAATTGCACGTCCTTGACTCAGCAGATACGCCCTATTCCATGACTTCCAGTAGGGGAAGTCCTCTCCATCGAACATCCATAGCTTGACAGCACGCTTCTCCATGTCGCCTTCGGATCACAAAGCCGGTGAAGGTCAACTAGTGCGGCTCTGATACCAATTGAAGGATCGAGAAGGCGACCAGAGGGGGGGTGAATGGGAGCCAATTAAAATTCTCCAAGAGAACTTGGCCTATGTCTCAACTACAACCCAAGCCAACCTCTAACCGAGACACCAAGATTACACACACTAACTTGTAATGTGTTAACCCTAGGAATGACTCAAACCAAAAGGACACATAGCGAAAGCGCAAAAGAAACAAAAATCAAAACAAGGAAGGTCCGAAAGGTCACAGAATAGAGCCTGACGGAAGTTCCGTGGTACCCAACGGAAATTCCATGGTGCCCGACGGAAGTTCCATCGATTACGGAAGTTCCGGGTGACGGGAACACTGTCACCCACGGAAGTTCCGTCGTTCTTGACGGAAGTTCCGTCATGGTCAAAACAACAGCTTCATTCGGTAAAGAAAATTACCAAAACCCTATCGAACGAACTCCAAAAATCACGAAATTTGGACCAGATGATCCTCAATACATCACGACCCTCCTCTAAAGAGATCCACTCCTAAAACACAAGGAATCATCATGAATTTCAGATCTTGTGCCAAGAACACCAAAAAGGGGAAACTTGAGAAAACGTTGAAATCGATGGAGCTCGTGCCTATGATTTGGTCAAAGACCTATATGGGATTGTTTAAGCACATCATAGCACCAAGATACCCCAAATAATCCATCCCAAAACTTACTCCAAATCGAGATCGAAAATCACCACGAAAATAGCTCCAAAAATAGGAAAAGGGGAATTTCTGGATTCAAGTGAGGAGGGAGATATTGAGGACGAAAATACTTCTCATATCATGGAAAGGTGCTTACAAGATCCATAGATACAAGGCTAGGAAGCCACCCTCTTCCTCCCACTATTTGGAAGAGCAAGAGATGTCTCTCACACACCCTTTCCTCTCCTCTAAAACATGAAGTCCTCTCCTAGCACTTTGAATAGAGTCCTAACACAAGGCTAATGGGAAGAGAGGGCCCTCTCCCACTAGCCACACCTATCCTTATATAGGCCTAGGGTCCATTGTTCACATGACCACTCTACCCTTGACCTACATAACACACCCACCTGTACGGTTTGTCATAACCATGATATGCAAACTCATGCAATCCCTGGATTCCCGTATTTCAACTCAAACACCAAATCCGCTCAAGTCAATTACTCATCACAAATATAGCAAACCATGTCACATATTCACATTGTTTCTCAAGCTCCTGTTCATGGAATTGACTCGGGGCTGACCGTGGAGGGAAAAATCGATGATGAGGCAGCTCAGACTTGGACTCGCCGGCCTCGGAGAAGAAGGCCCTCGATCTCCAAATGTCGCACGAATGAGTGGGAGGGGAGGCTCGGGGAGGCTTCTGGGGAGTCTTGCTCAGCTTCCTGAACCTTGGCTCGTGCTCCCGTAGCATGCAACAGCTCGAGCAGCGAGCTCGCAGAGAGGGCAGCAATGGCGGCGGCTGAGGGAGGAAGAAAGGGAAAAGGAGGGCGCAGCTAGTGTTTCCGACCGGGGAGGGGGTTATATAGGAGAGCTGAGGTCTACATCAAGCAGCAAACACCATTTTTTGGCCGGTTGGCCGGCGACCACGCGGCCATCGATCTCTGACAGAGGAAGAAGAAGAGAACTGAATTCGATTTTCTGAATTTTCTGCAATTTCAAACACTGCCTCTGTATTTTGCTAGAAACGTGGTCTTTCAGTGCTTCAAAAATCACCAAACTTTGTGGGTGTGATATTCAGGATTTGCTCCACATTTAATCTTCAGATCCAAACTTCTGAAACTGTCTCCAATTTAAGTTACAAAATTGGCAAGTTGGTCAGTTTCTGAACATTGTCTTAATTTTTATGTGGTTCAAACCTTAACATAAAATCTTGGTAAATTCTCCAAACTTCTATTTGGTGATGTAGTTAATTAAAGTAATTTGTTTTGGGCACATTTTCATGGAAGAAAGTTGAGTTCTCAACTCATGCCCTATTTTGACAAATTTCATTTAACTTTTGATTTGAAATTGATTCTTTGACTTGGGATTCGAAGATGTTTCAAAAATTTTGAGTGGGCTCACTTAGGGTTACGTTGACCAAAGTTCACTATCACCTTAGCTATTAAGTTTTGCAATTGTATTCCAAACTTTGGGCTGTGACAAATCTACCCCCTTAAAAAGAATCTCGTCCCGAGATTCAGGACTCCGATCCGGAAGCGAAAAACGTACACCAAAGGGCTTCATTCCATCTTGCACCTCACACATAGTCTTGTAGTTGAGATAGATCAAGGGATAACATGATATGATTAAGAATAAAGTGTGGTTGGAAGAACATCAACACAAAGATACAAGAAGCTTCATTTTTTTGACTCGGGGCCGACAAGACTATGGCATAAGGGCAGTAGCAACATAAGTGAACAAATATAGTGTGAATGATTATTAAAATATAAACATGGCTATCAAAATTGAAAGACGTCAAACATGGTAGCAAGGTATGTCATATAAACTAATGGTAAAGCATGAATTAGCCATGGAATGCTCATGTTTGCAGCAGCAACAAGATGTAAATAAGTAGCAAAAATCAATGTCAAGAATATAAGGGTTGCTGCCCTAAAATCAAACAACGGATATGGAAGCAATATAAAGTAGATAAACCATGGAAAAACATCAATTTCCCATGACATGTTTGATACGACGACAAAAATCAAGCAACATAGAAGTAGCATGTCATAGTAAACACACTAAATAAAAATAAACAACAATCATCATGCATGGGCGGGTTTTCAAAAACAAGACGTTTCAACTTTCTGCGAACTAGAATGTTCTAAACATTATGTGGCTGACACCTTAACCCAAGAATATATAACCCATGTGTATACAACAAGTCAATTTAAACAACGGTGAAACGAGACAAAACTAGGACAAGAGAGGAATAAAATTCAGCAACCACTTATTTTAAGTTTTAGGTATTTTAGTGTGGTTGGTCACATTTTAATTATCCCATGTTCCTAAGCAAATTTTTAGGGTTATGTGTTAACCATGCTCTGATGCCACGCTGTGAAGAACCGCCTAAGCTAAATCCCAATTAGTTGAATTAGCTCGCTATTCATCAATGACACATGGGCCAACAATTCAGCCAATAAGAATCTATCCACCCCCGATGTGTTTCCCAAACAACGCCCAGGAACACAACATGTCGGTAACCAACATTGCATACATCACATTGAGTCACACATTACTATAATTTTTTAAGTGGATGGTTAAAAATAGGTGTAAGGACCGAGTGATCGAGAGGGGGGGTGAATCGGGAACTCGCTATATGTACCAAATTCGCCAATTCCTGAAACCGAACACTCAAGCAATTCCTATCACAATTCTAGTGTTGATCACACTAGTGTCGAAGCTTGAGATCGGCAGTAAATATATAGGGCTACGTCAAGACTAAGAACTACGATGGTAACACAAGACACCGAGTTATACAGGTTCGGGCCCTCTTGATGAGAGTAAAAACCCTACGTCCTATGATTTGTGTATTGATTGTAATCTGGGGTATTTCGTGTGTGTTGTATCGCTGTCCCTCGATGGGGGGTACCCTGCCGCCTTATATATCCAATCGGCAGGGGGGTACATGATGAGTCCTAGTCGTAACCCACAAGGATTTACATAGAAAGTCTATCTCTTCATGCCTTATGCTCCAAGCTGAGTCGGTCGGCTTCCTTGTTGATGAAGTACCCGGTCGGCTACCGACTTAGTCTTGTATGAGGATACCCGTAAAGCAAGTATCCCACAGCAGCCCCCAAGTGCTTCCTAATTTTGAGCTTTGATTCTTAGAGTGATCTTCAATGTTGATCATAAATTAGGAAGACCTCTTTATCGAAGTTCCTGATAGATCTGGTGCACCGGTCAGTGCACCTGATCAGGTGTAGCCCCTGACTCTTGTATAATTTGGAGACTGACAAATAATGCAAGAGTCTAATCATATTAGCTCTTTTTATTTTGTAGGTATTTTTCTCAAACCATCAAGTCTGAGTCTAACAAACCTCTGGTCATCAAACCAGTAAGCCAACTTGCAAGGCTTCAACCTTGCCGACCGATTACTAAAAAGGCCGAGTAATATATACTATGTCTGAGTGACTTGGTCGGTCTGAATTTTATGATATCAGTCATATTCAATTCATGTGAACCAATATGACATCAATCATATAATGGTATTAAGCTAAATGACATCAATCATAATATAGCCGTTCCCCAATAATTAGTCACTCTATCTATTCATGAGTCCAAATTTGGTAATTTGGTTACAATCAATACCATAACCTTTGAACTTATATCCATATGACCATCAAGTCCTTTGCTACATGATCATCAAATCATATAGATATGATTAAACATTTTTCAAATGCTTCTCATCAAAGAAGCCCCAAGTTTTATTTCTCAAGGTTTTAGACCCTAAACATGTTTAAGGCCCTTAATTAATCTTCTGATTAATTTAAAAATAGCGTCACTCTATGGCCCATCCCGGCCCATGGGACCCTTATGTCAAAAAGCGGGAGTATAAAAGGGCAGCATCAGGTTGACTCCAGTCCACGTCGCATTTGCGCACAAACTCTTCGTCTTCCTCGTGCCTCCTCTGCTTTCAGTGACTCCTCCACTTTCCAACTAGGGTTAGCACCTTTGCTTCCGACCGCCACAGATCTCACCGTACTTAGCCCCCAAGCTTCCGCTAGGGTTCTGCACTTGATCCGCCGTGCCCAAAACAATCATCGCCATGGGTCGCAAGAAGGTTTCCACCTCGATTCCTGCAACTTCCTCCGCCGCCGCCGCGTCCTCCTTATCGGAGATCGACATTCCGGAGCAGCTTCGAGAGTTCTCGAAGAGCAACCTCTCCCAAGTCGATATGAACTAGATGGTGGTCGATGGCATCCTTCCAGTGCAAGTGCGGATCGACTGGAAGGTACCCCATGAATCTTGCCCCATCCCCATTCATAAACAGATTGTTGTATTCCACTCGTTCTTTGAGCATGGTTTTGGAGTCCCCTGCTGCAGCTTCTTGCGCGGGCTCCTATTCTTTTATGGGATTGAGCTTGTCAACCTTAATCCCAACTCCATTCTTCACATCATCATCTTCGTGCATATATGCGAAGCATTTCTGGGCATTCTCCCCCACTTCAATCTGTTTCGCCATCTGTTTGTCCTCCGACCGCTGCCAACCAAGGACAATCAAGTAGCTATAGGCGGTGTTGGCTTCCAATTGTGATGTAGATATGGCCTGATCTTCCGAGAGGTAAGGGGATAATCTCGAATTTGGGGAACTCGGCGTCGACGACCTGGCTTGAATCAGACATGATCCAACCCCGCAACCGTTACACCAAGCACAACTTGATTGTTCCTGCAAGCGAAATCGAGAACACAAGCAAGAGAGGATAAACACGCAATCTAAAATTGCAAATATGGATGAAGCAAATCACAAGAAAAGGTTCAAGCTCTGAACACAAAAGGACTAATCGCCACAGTGGTGTAGAACAAGAACAGGGGCTCTGGATTACTGCAAAAGGACTTGTCGCCATAGTTACAATTATTCGATCAAGTTTCTCTCTGGAAAAGAACTAAACAAAACCCGAAACTAAAAGATGGCGGCTACTGAGTTTATGTAGGAAACAAAGACTTCCTAGGGTTGGGGGCGACCAGGGGGGGCGCCCACAACATGGGCTTAAGGCCCGACACGATACATGGCCAAGTTGGCCCAAAATAGGTGGCACAGCACCTTGTCATGGTCACATATTATGTCTCACGACCCTTCTGGATCTAGGACCAGAACCAAAATGACGGCGTCATCGTCCCCTTTCCAACGCATCAAAGAACGCCTCGTTTGGATGTCGGATGTGGGAGATATCATCAAACCCGTGAAGGGGTGTCGGCTGAATCCGAGACAAACGCGACGACCGAGTTGGTGATGACTTGTAACTTGGGGACGGCCATGATATGCACGTATCCAGCATGGTGATGTCCTCATCAAATTGCGCAAGAAAGATGCCTACATCAATGTGCCATTAAAGACCGGAAACAAGAATTGGAAGGATGAGTGGTTCTACTATGACAATCCTCCCCCTGTTCTTGCTGACTTCACTAGTACCAAGGCAATTCTCCTCGCGCAATGGACGGAGAAGCCTGATCCGACCGACCCTCAGGTGGTCGCTCTGCTGAAGAAGATAGCCGACTTGAAGGCTGAAGGTGTTGACGGAATCACCGTCGCCAAAAGCTTCATAGTCCGCAGAGTACAGCCCCTGAAGCTTCAGAGTCACCCGGCGTGGAACTATGTTAATAAGGATGAAACCAGGGAGGTGCCCGACCTGCCGAATGGTGAACTCCGTAAGAAACGTCTCTCGAAAATGTTTGAAGGGGATATCCTTTAGGATGACTCGTTGATCAAAAAGGCGTATAACAAGGGCACTATGCGAGCCCGAGTAAGCCTCAGTCTGCTTTGAGCAATCCCTTATGTTCTTGTCTTGATGTCCTGCTTGATGTTTTGATTCTTGTGCAGGTTCTGGATACTTATATATCCTATCCTCCGCTCCCTCTGACCGATACCGAGGGACCGGATTATGTTGAGAAGCCACAACCGACCAACACTGGAGGCTCAAGCTCTTCTGCAGGCGCTCAGGCTGATCCAGCTGTCACCCTGCCTCCCCCGAGTCGACTAGTGAAGGAGACTATTGGGCACCGACGACAATATATTGGAGATCAGGGTGATGATGAAGAAATGCCATCTACTGATGCCGGTAAACCCACCCCTACTACCCTCGACCGACCTTCAAGCCAGTCGGAGCCCCCAAGCCAAACTCAGAGTGATGCTGGAGTGGTGGAACAGACCGACAAGGCAGACAGATCTGCCCAGAAGAGGAAGGAGACTGATTCTCAATCAACTTCTTCAAAGAACAGGATGTGCCGAATCAAGCTGAAGGCTCACAGGTTAATTCTTTAACCTTATACTCCTTGTCTCTTATTGCCATCCATAACACATTTTAATCTCTTCCATCTTTGTTTTGACAGTAGTTGGACGAGTGATTCACAAAGTGCCCAAGAGTCTGAAGCCACTCGGTCAGGAACCCCTCCTCGTCTGATTGATCTGCCCAAATCGGTTGGCAAGTCATCAAACACACCGACCAAGGTGGATAAGCCATCTGACAAGACAATTCCTGCCTTCATTCTGGCGCCTGCACCCCAACCTGCTCCAGCCGTCGTCCCTTCACCTCTTGACAAAGGTAAGGTGACATTGTCTACAGATTTACTCGGTCGGCCCAAAGTGGAGGACGTGGATATTATGCATCAACACCAAGAAGCTAGCAAGGTATTTCAATACTCTGCTTTAGCTTTGTCTCAATCTTATCCTTAAGCTTAACCCCTTTCTGTATACAAAAAATGTATGCTCTCGTAGAGAGGAAACAGGCTAGGGTGGAATACCTTGAAGCCGAAACTTTTGGTATGTCCTAAACTCTTCGGTCTTGATGTCTTTAAGTTTCATACTGACACATTGCTGGTGCTATGCTAGTTACCGGTCAGCAGCTCGCCAGAGCACAAAAGGAGATTGAAAAGCTGTAGACCGACCAAAGAGAAATGACCAAGGCCTTAGACCAAGGCCGTGCAGACATAGCTGGTAAGATCACTCACCATCTGTGTTTAAATTATCAACTAATCACTCTAGCGCTAAAAGGTCAAACATTTGTCTTTTGCTCGTGACCAGAAGGTTGCCGACCTGGAGAAGTTGACTTCCAATCAGCAAAGGTTTGTTAACGCCTTGAATACTGAGAAGGAAAGTCTCTCCAAGTCGATCGAGGACCAGAAGGCCGAGATCACTTGACTGCAGAAGGAGCTGAAGGAGGCTGACGCGAGGATAGAGGAAGCTAAGAGCACCTCCAACTCCTTCAAATGTAAACTTGCTAGTAAGCCCTTCATTATTTCTCACATCTGCTTGAATCCTCTTTTGATCATACTGACCAAAAATCATCACTTCGCAGCTTTATCTTACTCTGCTTGAAAGGCAATGGACTGTGTTTATGCCGACCGAGTGGAATAGTCTGGCCACTCCTTGGAGTACTTGTTGGAGCATGCATCGGAAGCTATTGCTCATAACACTCGACGAGTGGTGACCGAGGCCGGGAGTCAGGTTCTGGCGATTTGCCAATCTTGGTCTCCCGCTCTGCCATTGGACAAGATCAAGGAGGGCTTCAACCCAGACTTGACTGACGACCAATGCCAGCTACTCTTGGATTCCATGCTAGAGACTTCCTGAGCTTTGGTCGATAACATAGAGATCAATCCGACTGTGCCTACTCCTCCAGCAACTCCTGAGGTTGAGCTACGAGCTGATTCTTCCTCTTCTTCAAAGGAGTTGTAAATCCTGTAATGTTAGAGAACATTAGTAATATCTATGTAATGAAACAATTGTTACCTATATGTAAATTAGTTTCATGCTTAACATCTTTAAAAGATTGATAAAAATATCATAAGTATGTTTCTGTCATTGAGAAACTCAAATTGTATTGGTTTGCCTTAACATATTAGGTAGTGACTCGTAACCACGTAACAAGTAGAGTCGACCAATCGACACATGACCTCTCACACTTTGGCTCTGGGTTTCGTGTAGTGGTAGTCTGATGTGTAGTATAAAGTGTATAACCATAATGTATAGACGTTAGACTAAGAAAATGAAGACCGTATTCACAGAGAAGAAATTGGTCGGAAAATAGTCCAAAACCAAAATGAGGTTAGACTGAGGTGGGACATTATGACTAGCCCCCAGGCTCGATTGTTTAATAAAATGAATTAAGGAATTGAGACAATATAGAATGAAAATCATCAAAAAATCTTTCATCAAAAAGACCAAAGTTTCATTCAGAAATAATGTATGAGTATACAAAAGAATAACTAAGTATAGAAACAACGTAGCTGATTTATGTTCCAGGAATTTGGTATATCATCGCCTTCTTCGTACATCAGTCGGTAAGCCCTCGGGCGAGTGACTTCCTTCACCACATATGGTCCTTCCCACTTTGGAGAAAGCTTATGCTGGTTCTTCCTTGACTGCACTCGGCGAAGCACTAAATCTCCAACTTGGAAGTGGCAATTATGTACATTTTTATCATAATATCGATGTAAGCCTTGTTGGTAAAGTGCCGATCGAAACAGAGTGCGATCACGCAACTCCTCTGCTGCAATCAAATCAATCTCTCGATTCTCCTCAGAAAGTTGTTCATCATACGCCTGAACCCGTGCCGAAACAAGACTGACCTCGGTCGGCAGCATAGCCTCTGAGCCATAGACCAATAAGAAAGGTGACTGACCAGTTGCCCGACTGGTGTTTGTGCGAAGCCCCCAAAGAACTGAAGGCAATTCTTTGACCCACTGACCGACATAAGGCTTAAGCCTATCGAATATCCGCGGTTTCAATCCTTGAAAAATCATACCATTGGCCCGTTTGACCTGCCCATTGCTTTGAGGATGAGCCACTGATGCAAAGTGAATTTTTATTCCCATCTCATCGGCAAATTCACGGAACTCCACTGATGTGAATTGAGTGCCATTATCGGTGATGATATCATGAGGAACCCCAAACCAAGTGAAGATATCTTTGACAAACTCGATTGCCTTCTTCGATGTAATCTTACCGACCGGCTTTGCTTCGATCCACTTAGTGAATTTATCAATAGCAACAAATAGATAAGCGACCCCGCCTGGCGCTTTCTTGAAAGGACCAACAATATCAAGCCCCCAGATAGCAAAGGGCCAAGTCAAAGGTATCATCTGAAGTTGCTGTTAAGGCACATGCGTTTGTTGAGCGAAGAATTGACAACATTCACACTTCCGAACGACCTGGTGTGCATCTTCGACCGCCATGGGCCAATAAAACCCTTGCCGGAAAGCTTTGCTAACCAAAGTCTTGGAAGCCGCATGATTGCCACATATCCCGGAGTGAATTTCTTCTACCAACTTTCGGCCTTCTGGTATCGAGATGCATCTCATCAAGATGTTTGAACCTCCTCTTTTATAGAGTTGGTCTCCCACCAACAGATATCCTCGGCATCGGGTCTCTAACCTCCATTGCTCATTAGGATCCGAAGGCAACGTTCCCTTGTCCAAATATTGGATGAGTGGGTCGCGCCAATCGGTCTCCATGTTGTCATCACCAACAAGATCAGTGACAACACTCATTAGTACATCCGACCGAGGAGAAATCGTGGGGGAATCCAGAGAGTGTAAGAAAACACCTGGCGGAACCGCAGACCGGGATGATCCAATCTTGGCCAATTCATCAGCCGCTTGATTATTGTCTCGAAGAACATGTGTGAACTTCAATCCATCGAATTTGTCTTCGAGCTTCCTTACTTCTTGACAGTAAGCACTCATATTATCATCCACACAGTTCCAATCCTTAGTGTCCTGATTAATGACCAAAGCCAAGTCACCGAAGACGTCAAGGCGCTTGATGCCGAGTGACGCGGCAATGCGCAGACCATGTAGAAGGGCTTCATACTCCACAATGTCTTTGGATGCGCGAAACATCACTTGAAGGACATATCAAAACTTCTCTCTAGTGGGTGAGATAAACACGACTCCTGCACCAGCTCCTTGTAATTGAAGAGATCCATCAAAGTACATTTTCCAATACTCGATATTTTGTGCAGTAGGTGGATTTTGAATCTCTGTCCACTCGGCAACGAAATCAGCTAATGCTTGTCCCTTTATAGCCGACTAAGGCGCGAACGTAATGGTATATTGACCAAGTTCGACTGCCCACTTGGTGATTTTTCCTTCGGCTTCTCGATTGTGCAGCACTGTGCCGAGCGCGAAGGAGGTCTGGACTTCAATTAGATAAGCTTGAAAATAATGCTTCAACTTCCTGGAGGTGATCAACAATGCATACAACAACTTCAAGATCTGTTGATACCTAGTTTTAGAGGCTCCAAGGACCTCACTCACAAAATAGACCGGGTGTTGTACTTTTTGTACATATCCCTCTTCTTCTCGGTCGACTGTTAAAACAGTACTCACAACCTGAGTTGTGGCCAATATGTAAAGTTGAAGTTTTTCTCCTGGCTCTAGAGGCACCAATACTGGAATGCTGCTGAGGTAAACCTTCAACTCATCCAATATCGACTGCGCCTCTTCGGTCCAAACAAAGTCGTCCTGCTTTTTAAGCAGTCGGAAAAGTGGTAACCCTCTAACCCCCAGTCAGGAAATAAAGCGACTCAAGGACGCCATGCATCCGGTCAGCTTTTCTACATCACTTTGAGAATTAGGTGGCCCCATACCAAGGATCGCCTTGATTTTATCCGGGTTGGCCTCTATACCTCATTTTGATGTGTGGTATGTATATACCAGGGATACCTCGCCACTCGGATATATTGTCGAGTGGGCCAGGGTCTAATAAATATGAAGCCCATGAAGATAACTATTCGGATTGTTACTTGGAGTACACAACAAGTCAATATTAGAGATAGAAAGTTAGAGATAGAGTCATAGTCAGAGATCATGTTGTAACCGACTAAGACACTTACCATGTAACCCTGCCCCCCGGATATATAAGGAGGGGCAGGGGCTCTTTTGGAGGGATCCATCCTGAATAATACACTACAGAACACAGGACGTAGGGTTGTTATCCTCCGGGAGGCCCGAACCCGTCTAAACCTTCCGTCTTGTGTGTCCATCGATCTTTCATACTCATACGCATACCTAGATCTACTATCGAGAATATCTCTCGACAGTTGGCGCGCCAGGAAGGGGCAGCATTGAGTGTAACTTCGTCGAAATCAATGGCTTTCGTCGACATCAAGTTTCACCTGGGAGACAAGATCTGCTTTGGCACTGTTAGCCTCATCGCCGACCAGCACGGGAACCTCGACAAGCGTGAGGGTGCAGCCCACTCGGACGCTGCCTCGACCGACCAAAGCAATCCAGCTGGCCAACTCCCGCTTGGCCTCAACAACACGGCAACAACTTTCCAGGCGGAAACCCTTCCGGGCGGCAACTCAACGTTGTCTGCAATACCCCGATTGGCAACCTTGGTCGATTCGGGTTACACTACGGTTGATCTCCCGGCTCGCACACGGACTAGTCGGACAAAGATCCCAAATTTTTTTATGAATCAAGATTCATCGCAGCAATCGATCTCGAAAGCGAGTCACTCCTGGACTTGATTGAAGAGCCGAGTGATTCAGAGAGTTGTTCCTCTGATTTCCACGAGGTATTCATGGTAGCACCTGCCGCTCAGGGGCAAGTAGACGGCGAAACATCGGCGGATGCCGCCGCGCGTGGTACTGCGCTGCGTGTAGACGGACATGAAACCGACCTCGAAGACGATGATCCAGACGCCACCACCCCCCTGCTTCGAAGACCGGACACTCAGCAGAACCTCGAGTCGTGCAAAACTTAGACATGGGAGACCTCACCTTAAAACTTGATGGTGAGGACGTCTTCAAGACCCCACAACACAACATTACGGCTGCGACAACCCTCCTGCAAACAATAGAACCCCTGCTCCAAGTTCTCCCAGATTTGACACCTCAGGTCAACCAATTGAAAGCACATATTAGGGCCGCTGCTGTAGTGGGGATGCATGCGGCACGGTCAACACCGACAAAATCAGTATCTGGAGCCGCTAGTTCTGTGCCCAGGGAGGATAGAAGAGACCGACAGCGCTTCAACCGGGAGGCAACCCCGCCTACTGTTCCCGGGCGTAGGCCCATTGCAGAGTACCATGATCGACATCCAGCCGCCGACCTGCGCAACGGCATACCACCACGTGATGCGCGGGTTTGGTTGGACAACAGATACCGGGAGCGCGACGATGCGGCCCGCCGAGAGTATGAAGATGAACGACGTCGGTGCGGTTATGTCGACTATGAGCGTGACAGCAGACGGCAGCCACATTTAGAAGATCATTATCGCGATCGACCGGACGAGGGCCACCGTGATGATAGATATTACAGAGAGTCCAGCCACAAACGAGAATGTACTCTGGCCGTCGAAGATTATGACGAGGAGGCTGGCATTCGAGCCTTCACTCGGGAACTTCAAACTGTCAGCTGGCCAGTCGGCTTCAAGCCAGTTGGCATTGAGAAGTATGACGGCAAGATGGCCCCGCGTGACTGGCTTCACATCTATTCGACTGCCATACGAGCTCTCGACAGCGATAGCTTTGTCATGGCCAACTACTTACATGTGTGTTTAGCCCCGGCAGCAAGAACTTGGCTCACCAATATGCCCGACAACTCTATCACCTCCTAGGTAGATCTTTGTCGGGAGTTCGTGGCAAATTTTCAAGCCACCTTCGACAGACCAGGGAATCACTGGGAACCGTGCCGGATCAAGCAGCGAGACCGGGAGCCTCTTCGAGAGTATATCCAATGCTTCTGCCGAGTGAAAAATACCATCCCTAACATCTCGGATGCTCAGGCTGTCACTGCCTTCCAGGGAGGACTCCGTGACGATGACCTAATAAAGAAGATTGGAAGGTTGGATGCCGTCGGCAGACTGTCAGCCAAAGAATTACTCACTATGGCCGACAAATATGCTGCTAGCAATTTGGCACTATTTCAGGTTCGCCAGTACAAGGAGGCGACCCTGAGGAACCAGTCGGGTCCATCCGATTACAACAAGGATGGCGATAGGAAGCGCAAGCAAGACCGAACGGTGGCCACCACCGAGCGCCCGACCAGGAGGAAAGCAATCACTCAGGATGACTTCGACAAGATGCTCGATGGCCCTTGGCTACTACATAATGGAGCTCATAAAGCAAGGGAATGTTTCAAGCTGAAAATTTTTGCCCATCACGCCTTGAAGGTCTGCAAAGAATGCCCCTGGATCCCCAAGGGTGGCAAAAAGGATTCAGACAAGGACAACCAAGACGAGGACAAGGAGGACTTCTAAGACCCCGAACGCGAGGTCAATTACATCCATGGCCGGCCTACGGCCGACTCGAAGCGTCAGCAGAAGGTCCTCTACAGAGAGGTCCACTCTGTCTCACCAGTGGTACCTCAATATCTGCGATGGTCAGAGGTTCCAATTACTTTTGATCGGTCTGACCATCCGGATCACATCCCCAGGGAAATATCCCTTAGTGTTAACGCCGACTGTTAACCGAGTCCGGCTAAATCGGGTACTGGTAGATGGTGGTAGCAGTCTGGACATCCTTTTTGTGAAAACCTTCAAGGAGCTTGGCATACCTTTGACAGACCTCAAGCCAAGTCGATCGCCATTTCATGGTGTGATCCCGGGCATGCAAACAGTCCCTCTAGGACAAATCACTTTGCCCATGACTTTCGGCACTCGGGAAAACTATAGGACGGAGCGAGTTACCTTTGAGGTCGCCGACCTCGACTCTACGTATCACGCCATTATAGGACGGCCAGCCATCGCTAAATTCATGGCGATACCTCATTATCCTTATATGATGATGAAGTTGCCAGGACCAAACGGTGTCATATCAATCCACTCTGATGTGCGGACTTCATACAACTGCGACAACGGCAGTTGTGAGTTGACCGAGAAGATGGTAGCAGCATCGGAGCTGGCCGAGCTGAAGGAATCAATTGCAACAGCGGAGGAGGCCACGCTTGACCCTGCTCCGAAGAAAATGATGAAGACTGCGGTACAGGCGGACGCCGTGGAGTCCAAGAAGATTAGCCTAGATGACAATGATGTATCTAAGACCACCAATATTAGGGTCAATCTAGGAGATAAATAGGAAAACACGCTCATCCTTTTTCTTAGAAATAATAAAGATATATTTGCATGGAAACCTTCTGATATGCTAGGTGTGCCAAGGCAAAAGGCTGAGCACAAACTTCACGTTCGTGAAAACGCCAAGCCAGTAAGACAACGGCTTAGACGATTCTCGCAAGACCGAAAGGATGCGATTAGGAAAGAAATTGGCCGACTACTGGCAGCCGGTTTCATTAAAAAAGTTTTTCATCCTGACTGGTTGGCTAACCCAGTTCTGGTGCGGAAGAAGAATAAAGAGTGGCGGATGTGTGTGGACTACACCGGCCTTAACCAAGCTTGTCCGAAGGATCCATTCACTCTCCCACGAATTGATCAAGTGGTCGATTTGACGGCTGGATGCGCTTTGTTGTGCTTCTTAGATGCCTATTCAGGGTACCATCAGATTCCCTTAAACCAGTCGGACCAGCTTAAAACGTCGTTCATCATGCCGTTCAGAGCCATCTGTTACACAACAATGCCCTTTGGCCTGAAAAATGCTGGCGCCACCTACCAGCAGACTATGCAGCGATGTTTGCACAACCATATAGGAAGGAATGTCGAAGCTTACGTTGATGACGTGGTAGTCAAGACTCGGCTCTCCACCGACTTAATATCCGACCTAGATGAAACATTTGGCAACCTTCGTAAATACAACATAAAGTTAAATGCAGAAAAATGCGTCTTTGGGGTCCCATCAGAAAAATTACTTGGTTTTTTGGTATCACACAGAGGGATTGAAGCTAATCCAGAAAAGGTAAATGCCATATTACAAATGGGACCTCCACACTCGCAAAAAGACATTCAAAAGCTCACCGGTTGTATGGCTTCGCTCAGTCGGTTTGTATCTCGGCTCGGCGTCCGAGGCTTACCCTTCTTTCGATTACTCAAGAAGCAAGGATCATTCATCTGGAATGACGACGCATAGGAAGCTTTGGATGATTTTAAGTCTTATATTAGTCGTCCTCTAGTCTTAACTCCCCTGGAGCCAAAGGAACTTTTGCAGCTGTACATTTCCGCAACCAAACACGTTGTCAGTACTATGCTGGCGGTAGAGCGGTCGGAAGATGGCAAGGCTCAAAAGGTGCAACGACCAGTATATTTTGTCAGTGAAGTCTTATCAGAATCCAAGGTACGGTACTTCCAGCTTTAGAAGTTAATTTATGCATTATTGATGACATCTAGGAAGTTGAAGCATTACTTTAAGGATCATCCAATTGAGGTCCACACGTCGTTCAACCTAGGCGAATTGCTTCACAACAGAGAGACCACTGGGGAAATCGCCAAATAGGTTGTTGAGATCGGATCATATGATATCACCTATAAGTCGCATGATTCGATAAAAGGTCAAACTTTGTCGGACTTTGTCGCCGAGTGGACAGAATGTGAGTTACCTCCTGACTCACAAGAATTATGGTATTGGAAGATGGAGTTTGACGGCTCCTTACAACTGGAAGGCGTCGAAACAGGAGTCATACTGGTATCTCCTGACAGAGCCAAGTTGCGGTACGTTCTTCGAATGCACTTTCGTGCCTCTAACAATACTGTAGAGTATGAGGCGCTGCTACATAGACTTCGAACAGCTATCTCACTTGGCGTCCAAAGGATAAGCGTCTCTGGCGACTCAGCGCTAGTTATAAATCAAGTAACGAAGGAGTGGTGTTGTTCCCATGAAAGCATGACAGCCTACTACACCGAAGTTCGGAAGCTCGAAGACAAGTTTGATGGCATTGAGTATAAACACATCCTGCGGAAGTACAATGAAGAAGCGGATGAACTGACCAAACTTGGGTCTAGCAGATCTAAAATACCCGACGGAGTATTCCTTGATGATTTGCATAAGCCATCTATACTAACCCAGCAAACTATGGAGCAGTCGGCACTGAAGGAGGGGGTAGCACCGCATGTAGCTATCATTGAGGTAGATTGGTGAACTCCCTTTATTGATTATCTCGATCGTGATATATTACCGACCAACAAAGACGAAGCCCTCCAGATTATTCGCAAGTCACGTTCATATCATATAGTTGACCATCACCTGTACAACCAAAGCCCACATGGAGTACTAATGAAATGCTTGTCTCAGGTTGAAGGCATAGCTATATTAGGAAACATCCACGCTGGCATTTGTGGGAATCATGCAGGCCCATCCACAATTGCGGCCAAAGCAAAGAGGCAAGGGTTTTATTGGTCGACTGCCGGTGCTGATGTCAAGGAAATTGTCTGAAAGTGTGAAGGTTGTCAGTTCTTTGCTTGTCAGATGCACGTACCTGCTACAAAGCTTCAAAATATACCAATAACTTGGCCGTTTTCAGTGTGGGGTTTAGACATTGTCGGACGTTTCATGAAGGCTCAAGGGGGTTTTACTCACCTTTTCGTAGCAGTGGACAAGTTTTCTAAATGGATCGAAGCAAAGCCAGTCGGTAAGATTTCGACAAAGAAGGCCATCGAGTTTATCACCGAAATAGTCACTCGGTTTGGTGCCCCTCATAAGATAATCACTGACAACGGTACTCAATTCACAGCAGAGGAGTTTAAAGAGTTTGCGGGCCGAGTCGGTTTTAAGATTGGTTATGCCTCGGCCGCCCATCCACAGAGCAATGCTCAGGTTGAGAGAGCAAATAGCCTCCTGCTTTCCGGAATTAAGCCTCGTATATTTGATCGATTGGAAAAGTACGATCGACGATGGGTTCGAGAATTACCATCTGTGTTGTGAGGGCTTAGAACCAACATAAGTCGCGCCACCAGACACTCTCCTTTTTCTCTGGTTTATGGCTCAGAAGCCATGTTACCCACTGAGATTCTTTTTGCCTCCCCCCGTGTGGTAGCGTATGACGAAAAAACCTCGAACGACTATAGGTGTGACGACTTGTTATTGTTGGAGGAACAACGGGATGCCACTGTAATTCGGTCGGCAAAGTACCAGCAAAGTTTGTGACGTTATCACGACAAAAACGTACGTAAACGGGGTTTTTCTGTCGGCGACCTTGTTTTGAAGCAAGTTCAGTCTAAGGTCGGCAAGCATAAGCTGTCGCCTCCATAGGAAGGACCTTTTATTATAAAGGAAATCACTCGGCCAGGCGCCTATCAATTGATGAATGAAGACGGATCGGACCTTCAAAGTTCCTAGAATGTTTTACAGCTACGTCGTTTTTATACTTAGTAATTATAATTTATTGTATTTCTCTTATTAAATATATATACACAATAGTCATGACATTTGATTTTGCAATTTATGAATTCTGTGCATAATTATTGTTATTTACATCATGACTCAAATTCTGATACTTGGTATCACTCTAACTCGTGCATGTCGACCAAGCGGGTTACTTAGTCCCCACGGTTCTTGCCGTCTGTTAGGGACCAAGGCAATTCTCCTAATTCGCAAATGCTTGATGTGAGTTCTTAGTCTCCATGGTTCATATCGACTATTGGGAGCATTGTTTAGAGGGCTGACATGAGTTGTGTATTGGTTGTAAGCGTCTAACACGAGTTCATACAATACATATACGAAGCAGCGCGAACCAAGAATTCATTACAATACTGGTAATGAATCTAGACCTTAGCAGTCTATCAAACATTGATTATATTACGATATCAGAGCTATAACACAGTATTTTAAGCTCTATGATTTTTTAGAATTTAGGTAAAGGATCTAGCTCTATCTGGTCGGCTAATATGTGAGCTGTTTTTTGCGCCTCAGCCATGAGAGCTTCACATTGCTCATCAGAGAAATCTTCATGAAAGCCTTCGGCTACCACATCTAATTCTATGTTGGGGATGTGGGACTTTGCAATTGCCAGAACCTGTGCACCAGCTAGTTCTGCAACATGTCGAGCATGTTCTTTCAGTTGGCCGGGTGCTCCTTGTAACCTCATCAACAGGTCCCGACATCGAGGTGGTTTTTCTTCAGGATATATGTATTGGGCGACCACTTCTGCATCCTTCTGAAGAGCTGCAAGAGACCATCGAAGGTTTTCATCACCCTCTATAAATTTCTTCTGCAATAGCTCATAGGACCTCTTTGATCCTACAGGAGCACAATAATCATATATGTCCAGCACAATGGAATTCAATATCAAGGTATTAGTTGAATAAACATTTACCTCTCAGGCGTTTCTCGGCTTCTATTTTTTCAGCCTCCAGGGTGGCGATTTTTTCCTTATACTCTTCTTTTTGCTTTTCAATTTTATTAAAGGCTTTTTGGAATTGGTTTAGCTCATCCACAGCCTTTTTAAAAATCTTCTCAGCTTTGATAACTTCGCTTTCCAGCTTTATGTTCCTTTCTTTCTGGCTTTTAATTATTTCTTCAGCGCCTGTTAGTAACAACCATTTTAGTGCATAAATATACTCATGTACACATAGGTAAATTCATTTTTACCTTCTGCTCTTTCGTTCCACGAATTTTGTTTTTGTTGCATTGTTTCGAGATCGTCTTTAAGCTTTTTAAAATTCCTCTTGATCTCTGCTGAGTCCTGGATCTGCTTTTGTAACTCTTGATTTTCGACCTTCAAAGTTTCAAGAGCTTGGGCAGATGACTCTAGTTCTTTTATGCGGCCTTCAAGACTCGCAATTTGTGTGGTTGCCTGGGCATCTTGTTTTTGTTTCAGTTCCAGTGACCACGATGCCTCTGTATGGACGAGGTTAAATGTTTATGTCACATAGATAACGTGTGAGGTATAAGCTATATTGGTCTCATACCTTGTAGCTCGAATTGAAGTTCATCAACTTGAGATGAACGGGCTTTTAGTGCTACTGATAAGCGCCCTACTTCCAGTCTCTCTTTGGCAAGTTGGTCTTCTAAATCGACGGCTTTTGCACAATGCCTCTCGACAAGTTGCAGAAGCTTGGTCTTGTTGGCCATATGAGTTTTCAGAGCCTGTAATAATGGCAAGTTATATGTTTGAAATTTCATAATTAGGAACGGTGATTATTATTGACAAAAAGGACGGAATACCTGGAAGGAATGATAGGCTTTTTCAGTTTGCTCTTCAAAATTTTTCAAATCCGCTTGCTCTGCCGACTCATCAAATCCGGCGATGGCAAATTGGCCACTATGATATATTGATCTATTCGGCGTTGGTTGGTCTACAGCACCTTCTCTTACCACTCGGTGAATAGGAGTCGACGTGACATTTTCCTCCGGACCGATTGGATAGTCATATGTTGGCTCTGGCATAGATTCAAACACCAGTGATGGCTCTTCGGGCTTGGTGGAGGTCGGAGTTTCAGTACCCGTTGCCATCTCAGATGTATTCAGGTCCGGGATGTTGGGTGATTTAGCTTGATTATCTTCTGGCTGAGTGGATTCGGGTGCACCTTTTTCACTCGGTTTCTTTGCCGAGTGGTCTGAGACATCATCTTTGGATGACTCGGCCTGTGGTGTCTCCTGGGCTTTTTTGGGAACTGGACTTTGTGCCGGAACTTCTTCAAAAGACGACCGCCCGAACGACCTGCCAATTTAACAAAACTTACATATTTCAATCAAATGGATAGTTAAGCTTTAAGTTATATTGATTTGTTTACCTTGAGCGGCATTTGAATTTAATGCCTGACACTCTTGGTGGTGGGCTGGTTGGCCTTGGGGCGCCTGTCATGTCTGGCGCCGTCTCATGGATGCTTGTCTTGCTAGTTTCACTTGGCTGATTTTGACCTTCATCATCCATGGCTCGCCGAGTGGTGGAGGTTTTCTCTAGAGTTTTCTTCTTTGCCTCCGCTTGAAGTCTGGCTACTCTTTCAGCCAGCGATTCTTCTTCATCAAAATCTTCAATATGTGCCTTTCGGTGCTTGGGAGATGATGGTTGAGTGGGAGATTTCTTTTGCGGCATCGGAGGCAGAGGGGGGTTAGACACGTATACATAAAGATTTTGCAATATAAGTTACGTCATATTCATTGCTGAACATAATGCATGAAGTACTGATTTTTACGCACAGAAATGGATAACTTACTGGACTCCTGCCAGTCTTGGAATGATGTCCATATTTCGCACTACCTGGAGTCCAGCCAAGTAGTGAAGAAAATATGTTTTCCAGCCACAATGTTAATTCCCTTTCTGACAATGTTTCTAGCACTTCCATGGTGGGGTCTGAACCTAGTTCAAACTTCCATCCAGGAACATGATGTTTTTTAATAGGTTGCACGCGATGATATATGAAGCTTGTGGCAACATGTACGCCAGTGTAACCTTGGGACTTGAGATAGGCAATGTGTTCTAATATGGCATCAACTTGGGACTTTTTGTTTGGATGGGCCTTTGCTGACCACTCGGGTCGTGGCTTGGGGGCTTCGGCCGTAGTCTGACAAAGGTGGAGCATGGTTTCCATGGTAAAACCAGTCTGCGTGCCAACCTTTGTTCGTTGATGGAAGTGGTACATCAATGTATTTGGATTTATTCCTAAGTTGGAATCCAGCCCCTCCTATAACATTATTGTTGTTTGATTTCAAGACAAACAGTTCTTTGAAGGTATCAAAATATGGATAAATCCCCAAGAACACCTCACACGGGTGGATAAAGATAGCAATATGTAAGATGGAATTTGGATTCAGATTGACAAGATTGATGCCACAGAAGAACAGGAGACCGCAAAAGAAATCGCAACAAGGGATCCCAAATCCATGATAGAAAAAGGAGGAGAAAACCGTGATTTGGTCGACAGAAGGTGGAGGAAATTTCTGACCTATGGCCTTGATCCATTCTCCGGTCTGATGATCCTGCAACACGCCATCAATCACCAGTCTGTTGATTTTCTCTGAATCCATGGTTGACACGGGGAACTCCTTGATGGCGGCGGGGATGTCGAAGATTGGCTCTTCTTCCTCGCCCTTCTTAGGGGAGGCTTGCTTCTGGGATTGTGCCTTATAGCTTTGGCGGGTGCGCTTCGGGGCCATCGCTTTTGTTCGAGTGCGGTGGATGCAGCTGCGTAGAGCCTTGGGGCGGAAATGGACTCTTGAGATCTAGGGTTTGTGTGCGCAAGAAGGCGGCGGCGGCAAAATAAAGAAGAAGGGGTGCGGCTGTTTGGAGGCCCTTTTTATAAGGGCTAGATGACCTATTGGGCCGAGGCTTTCCATAATTTGTTAAGTCCCGTTTTGTTAATCGGATTATTATAGTTTCAGCCTTGGAAATTGTACCTTCTGAGATTTCGTGATAAATCATTCGGATTATTACAGTTTTCAGCCTTGGAAATTGTACCTTCCGAGATTTCGTGATAAATCATTCAGATTATTACAGTTCCAGTCTTGGAAATTGTACCTTCCGAGATTTCGTGATAAATCACTCGGATTACTGTAGCTTTAGCCTGGGAAATGGTACCTTTTGACATTGCGCGGTAAATCATTTGGATTATCTCGGCAGCAATCATGGGGATTGTGCTTCCGTGTTATATTAATATTATTGATACATCACCAATCTTAGGGGCTATGACAATTGAAATTTGTCGTTAATCATTCGGATTAAGGGCACTTTAGCATTGGGGATATAAATATTAAATTGGTGATGAATCACTCGGCGAGTAAGAGAAATGTGCTAAATATGGAGTTTGCTAAGGCAAAGTTGGAAGATTCAGACCTCATTATTAAACAGGGACAAGGTTAATTAGATATTTTTTGATAACTCAAAAGTTGCTTCGGTATAGCCTTAACAATCTTTTGAGTTGGGAGCTACATGCATAGGCTATATCTTTTTTAGTGATTTATGAATAAGAGTTAATAGAAAAGGCACTTCCCAATTTCATAAGATGTCGAGGCAAACCAAGACGACAATTCAATACGGGAAGTGCTTGGGGGCTACTGTGGTATGTATATACCAGGGATACCTCACCACTCGGATATATTGCCAAGTGGGCCAGGGTCCAATAAAGATGAAGACCCATGAAGATAACTATTCGAATTGTTACTTGGAGTACATGACAAGTCAATATTAGAGATAGAAAGTTAGAGATAGAGTCGTAGTCGGAGATCATGTTGTAACGGACTAAGACACTTACCATGTAACCCTGCCCCCCGGATATATAAGGAGGGGCAGGGGCTCTTTTGGAGGGATCCATCCCGAATAATACACTACAGAACACAGGACGTAGGATTGTTATCCTCCGGGAGGCCCGAACCTGTCTAAACCTTGCATCTTGTGTGTCCATCAATCTTTCATACTCATACGCATACCTAGATCTACTATCAAGAATATCTCTCGACACGAAGCGATGTAACCGAGTAGCTTTCCCGAAGGAACCCCAAAAACACACTTCTTAGGGTTCAACTTCATTGAATAATGCCTCAGATTGTCAAAGGTTTCTGCCAGGTCAGAAATAAGTTCCTCGACATTCCAAGTCTTGACAATGATGTCATCAACATACGCTTCTGCGTTCTGACCGATCTGAGTAGCGAGGAAGCGTTGAATACCCCGTTGGTAAGTCGCGCCAGTGTTCTTCAGACCGAAAGGCATTGTGATATAGCAATAGGCGTCGAAGGGTGTTCTAAAGGAAGTTTTGATCTAATCTTCGACCTTCAGCGGGATCTGGTGATAGCCTGAATAGGCATTCAGAAACCTTAAGAGCTCACACCCGGCTGTTGAGTCTACAATCTGATCAATACGAGGAAGAGCGAAGGGGTCTTTAGGACAGACCTTGTTGAGATCGGTATAATCAACACACATCCTCCATTCTTTATTCTTCTTGGGTACAAGGACTGGATTTGCTAACCAGTCGGGATGATACACCTCCTTTATAAACTTAGCATCTTGCGGTCTTGTGTGAATCTTCTAAGCCTTTGCCGAATGGGGGTAGCCCAGGGGGTACCCTTAACTCATGCTCAATCTTTTCCCTAGGAACTCCTGGCATGTCAGATGGTTTCCATGCAAAAATGTCCCTATTTTCCTGCAGGAAAAGAGTGAGCGCGAGTTCCTATTTCTCATCGAGGTTGGCCCCAGCACAAGTTACCTTATCGGGGTCCTCGGGATCTAGCATGATTTCCTTGGTTTGGATGTCATCGGTCTGAATCTTGTCTTTGGTTGGCTTCTTTGCTGGAAACGCCGCTCCAGTCTGCTCCTCTATGCCAACTGCCTGTTGGATCTCCTTCTGGTCGGACAACATCAATGGTTTATTGGCCATCTCACAACCTTGTGCATCACAATCAAGAAAATTCCAAAGATCAGAGTGGAGGGAGATTATTCTATTTGGGCCTGGCATCTTGAGGGTGAGATATGGATAATGCGGGACAGCCATGAATTTAGCCATCGCCGGTCAACCGATGATAGCATGATATGCCGAGTCGAAATTTGCCACCTAGAAGAGAATGCACTCGGTCCTGAAGTTCTCACCGGTATCGAAGGTGACCGGCAGACTGACCTATCCAATAGGAACTGAAGTCTTGCCAGGTACGATCCCATGGAAAGGTGAAGAACTCGACTGAAGATCATTGATTGACAGATTGAGCTCTTTAAGAGTCTTGGTAAAGATTAAGTCCAAACTGCTTCCTCCATCAATGAGTACTTTGTTGAGCTTTACCTCCTTCATCGTAGCAGCAAACACCAGCAGGTATCGACCCGACGTTGGTATATGCTTGGGATGATCCGATCGATCAAAGGTGATTGGCACCTTAGACCACCTCATGAATTGAGGCGCAGCTGGTTCCACCGAGTTGATCTCCCGAAGTTCCAGCTTCTTCTTGCGCTTGGACACAGGCATCCGGGCCGTCAAAGATGAAGTTGACTTCCTTGCAGGGCTCCTAGAACTCTCCTGAATCATCCTTGTTGCCATCGTCCTTAGTCTGGTCTTTGCTATTACGCCTCGGGGGATCTTTAGCCACCTTGAGCGCAGCTGTTGCAAAACCCTTCAGTCGATAGCAATCCTTCGCTTTGTGGTTTCCCTTTGGATGCAAAAGGCACGAGCCACTCAGCAACTCATCCGTGGATGGTTGGTTTGTTCGAGGGTTCTTCTGAAGTCGGTCCACCGTGTGAACGTATTGTCAGACTTCCTCTTATTGTCCTTCTTGGAGGACTCGGGCTTGTCTGACCGCTTCTCCTTGCCTTTTCCCCAGATGTCATCTAATGCCGACTCACCAGATGCGAACTTGTCAGTGATCTCGAAGCACTCTTGAGCGGTCAGCTTGAGGTCATGATTCCTCCGACTGATCTCTCAAACCAAATCATCACTGCGGATCCCTCCTTGGAAGGCAGCAATAATTTGTTGGTCCGAGACATTGGGGATCTCAGTCTTCTTAGCGCAAAATCGCTTGATGTAGTCATGAAGAGGCTCATCGGTCTTCTGTTTGATCCGAGTGAGGTCGAAGTGGTTGCCCGGTCGATTGCAGATAGCTTGGAAACTTTCTATGAGCTTCCTGTTGAGGTCTCCCCAAGACATGATTGACTCCTCTAGAAGAGATGTGAGCCATATCCGAACGGTTGGATCCAGGCAGACCGGAATGTAACTAGCCATTACGTAGGAATCACCTCCAGCCGACAGAATCACCATACTATAGAGCTGTAGCCACTCTCGGGGGTTGGTCTGACCATCGTATTTTTCAATGGGGACCGTCTTGAATCCTTTTGGCCATCGAGCTATGCGAAGCCTAGGGATGTAAGCTTTGATGCCATCGATCTCGTCGTCGGTAGGCGTCGGTGACCACCTATGCCAGTCTAGAGATGGAGTTGGACGGCGGCCATGTCGCGGACCAACATCATCATCATGACGACGTTGCCGATGGTCATTATCATTGTTATCATGTCGATCCCACTCGTCATGTCGATGACGGTCATCGTGGTTGTCTCTTGGAGAAGGATCTTGATGGTCCTCTTGTCGGTTGTTCCGTCGGTCGTCCCATCGGTCTTCCGTTCTCCAATCACGGCGTTCTTCCTCATAGCGTGGGTTGTCCCAAGCGCGTTATTCATAGTGAGAATTGATGGTATCTCGTCCATCACGGAGACTGAGAGAATTTCTCAGATCTTCACGCCTGTGCCGACCTCGTGAAGATGCGTGACTAGAGCTTGTGACCAACTGAGATTTTGTGGCCTCTTGAGCCGCAACAACCTTAAGCATAGCCACCACCTTCTACATCGCAGGGGTCTGATAATTTGCATCAACTATTAGAGTGTCGAGCAAAGTTTTGGGCCCGGTGATGTTATTCTGAGGAGTGTGGTAGACCTTGACACCATCCACTTCGAGTTCTGGACAGAGATCCAGTCGGCGTGCGTTGCGTGAACCGCTGTTGATGGTCCTTAAATGCTAAATCTGACCATCAAATCCTTGCATAAATAACATAAAAGGAATAACTAACATGGTGGTAGGATCTTGTTACTAACAATTGCACAAGTGTTGGTGAATATTTGCATGCAGGTGATTTATTAACAAATTCAAGAAAATATCAGAGTTACAAGTGGAGAAATAATAAAAGCCCATAAACATGAAGTACGAAGTTATCAAATAATATATTAGACCTCACCATGTTGAAGCTCTCGTCGAGCCGATCGAAATGCATGTATAATTTGCCTAAATCGGACATCGGATATGAGAGTTATGAAGCATAGAAGATCATGTGTTTGGGCTGAACCGACGCTGATGTCAGCATAACGTCAGCGCGCGCGGGAGAGGAGGAGAATGACGGTTCAGGTTGCTTGGCTGAGTGGGGAAGCCCATTACTTGGCCCCTAATGATGAGGGATAGTCCAAGGAATATTCCCTTATTCTTAGGAAAGGTTCTCCACTCCCCCAAGTCACCTCCCACTATAAATATTGCCCCTCTCCCTCTCATTTCACAACACAAGAAGAAGAGATTAGAGCTCCACTCAAAAGGCTTTAGCACTGCCAAAGTGCTTAGAAAATAGGGAGAGAATGAGGGAGAGTTAGGAGGAGGTCCGGGTTTGTTGGCACCTTCTCTATGCTTGTACCTCGACAGATGCTTTCCTTTCTTAGTAAGTATTCGAAATCATCCTTTGGTATTTAAGTTTCTTATATAAGTAAGTTCTTTCATTTAATTGTTTGCTTGCTCATCGCTCTATTTATTTAGAGTGCCTTAGTCTTATAGAATTCAAGATTAAGGTAGTAATCGATAATGTAGACGTGGTGTCTATTTTAGAGGTTACCTTTGTTTGTTGTATCCCACGGGTTGTTGAGGTAGTCGGTAGGTGGTGACAGCCCTATCCGTCCATTGTAATCCTCCACGTTCGGATACATCGGAGGCTCTTGGCCGGAGGCACTTGGCAGACCAGGGGTAAGCCGGCGGCCAACGTAAACAATTAGAGATTGGACCTACCTTATTCTAAGATCCTTGACAATAGGAATCCTCTCTATCCTACGCCTACCACATTCTTGTTGTCCTTAGACGAATCTGTTTAGAAGATAATTACACAAATGATCCCTGTGAATTCGATATCCTAGAATACTCCAAGATGAAGTGCTACATTGGTATCCGTGCGCTTGCGGATTTATCTGTGATCGTAAGAAATACCAACAAGCATTTCTGGCGCCGTTGCCGGGGAACGGTTGTTCTATTATCTTTGAAGCATGTTTGTCTTCGTATCTTTTTATTTTCCTTTTACTTCTTTTTTATTCCTTTTGCGAAGCCTTCCACCCATGAAGATGATGATTTGAGAGTTACTTCTAATTATTTTGGAACCAAACCATCACCTTCCTTACCTATGCCTTTTTCCTTTAGCTCTCATTACTCCATTCTCGATGGTGATCAAGGATCAACCATGACCTCCTTTGATGAATTTTTTGAGAAGGAGAAACTTTGGGCCATTGGAATTCTTTGTCCATTGACTCTAGAAATAGGAAGAGAAGATTCAATAGGTGAGCATAAGAGCTTATTTCTTGAAAGCCTACATGATACATGCTCACTTAATGGATCTCTAGAGTCAATCAACTTTTGTGCCAAGCGCACCTACGAGGGCTACAACCACCTCAAGAGCCTCATTAGCAAAATATTTGTTAGGATGGTTGTAGATGTTTTTGTTTACCATAGGTATTGCATATCTCATAGTTGTACTTTGGCACTAACCTTGCAGCTCAAGCTTTAATAACACCAAAAAATGGCGGTGGACTGGGAACTACATTGTCAATAGTAGCTGCAATATGAAGTCCCCGTGGTCAAGCTTCTGACCATAAACAAAGCACTGCCGGGAGATGGCTCGGATTATCACTTCCCTTTTCTTCAAATAAAAGCAAGGACATGTTTTTAGGTTATGTTAGCCTTCAGGTATTTTTGGTCACTAACCATTTCAGGTTGAGATTAAAAAGAACGATGGTCATTCTGTACGTGAGAACATAGGATCTGCATCAATTTTAAAACCATGGTATTTTTGGCGAGGGAATCCACTACAAGAAGGCTACAACACTACACTCTTGATATTTAGCATCTCATGATACATAAATCCAAGTGTGGGGGTGAGTTCTGTAAGTATCTCATAGCAAGTTCCATTCTTACCAATTTTATCACGGTTTAGAAGTGTTGCTAATTCTTGCTTTCATGCCTTGCTTAAAAAAAGAAAATAAATATTAAGAGGTGCTTTAGTTTATTTTTCCTTTTTATTTCCTTTCAATCTTATAGTGCACCTAGAAAAGAAAATAATAATAAATAAATAAGTATAGTTGTGACTCTATTGGGCCCATAAAGCCGGTAGAGTCCCTTTTTGCTTTCCACCCTTTTTGCTTTTGTTTTTCTTCAAATAAATAAGCCAGGTACAAGATCAAGTGTGGGGGAGGCCTCCAAAGATTTTCAACGCACAAACAATACAAGGCCTCTCACTGGCACATTGCACATTGTCGGTTAAGCCAATATGTCAAAGGTCGAGGTGACCAGGCACCAAGCGACATCGACCAACCTACAAGTAAAGTCGACACAAGCATGGTGCTCTTAAGCTTCCACATCTTCCATAACGATGGTTTACGCAGTTAATTCCTTCACCTCCCTGTTTTGCGAGTTAAAATTATTTTCTCCTGAATCAATCACAAAAATTTAACTCAAAAACTAAAATGAACCTTGTGGAACCCTCATTTTATTTCATGCTTCTATTTGGTTTGCTTGCATGCTCCTTATTCCTAGTTCATAGACCTGTTGCTTGTGAACTATATCTTTAGGAAAGCATATCACCTAGGTAGTTGATGCATGAGATATGGTTTGATGAAATGAATCTTTCTCTTATGCTTGATGTGCTTGGGAATTTTTCTTACAAAAATTAAAATCAATAGCTTGACTCCTGAATGATTATATCTTCCTACCAAAGCCATATAATGAACTCTTTGAAAACCTTATGCATATGCTACTTGTTGTTTTGTTGAACTTTGTCAAATTGTTGAGATCCTTGTGAGTTACTTTTTATGAATTTTTTATCAAGATTATGTTCACACCACTTTGCTAATACTTCTTCACTGGAAGTTAGCACCACAATATCCATCATCCATGTGCTAAATCTTCTACACTGGAAGATAGCACTTCCATGTCATCATCCATCCATTAAATAAAGTACTCCATCATATACTGATGAACTCCCTCCCCGAATATCCTTGTAAAAGAGACATGGGCTATTCATGATTTCAAAAAAAAAAAAGAGTGAAAAAAAAGAAAAGAGAGAGAAAGAATTAGCCCATGCTCTCAAATTCATATCCAAGAGAAGGGAGGGAGCATCTTAAAAAAAGGGGAGTATTCACATTCTATCATTTTCCATCCACATATCCACATGTGCACATGCTTGATCAAAAGTTCATGAATTGTTCTCCATGGATCTGGTTTTTGACTTAGTGATATATGAGACACAAGTATGCCTCTCTTTTACCCCTACCTTGAGCTCCACATAAAGCCATATTTAGAAGTAGGATGAAAAGAGGCAACGTCAAATGCCCTGGTGAGGAACCTTACATATTGAGCAATTTGAAATAATCATTTGAGGAGTATAGTTATGATTTGTTTTGAAAATATTTTCAAAAACCCAAGCTACACAGCAGAACGAGTGAAGAAGATTGGAGACAAGACCGTTCCATTCCTCAACCACCCAAGGTAACATGATAGATACTTCAAAAGTTCATGGGTACAGGTATGACATAGGATAATTTGCATGCTAGTATCATACCAACTGATGTTATGATCCACCTTAGTCTTCAACCTTTACTCGAGGACGAGCAAAGGCTAAGTGTGGGGGAGTTTGTTGACGGTCCTTAAATGCTAAATCTGACCATCAAATCCTTGTTTGTTACTAACAATTTTTATAATTGTTGGTGAATATTTGCATGCAGGTGATTTATTAACAAATTCAAGGAAATATCAGAGTTACAAGAGGAGAAATAATAAAAGCCCATAAATATGAAATAAGAAGTTATCAAATAATATATTAGACCTCACCATGTTGAAGCTCTCGTCGAGCCGATCAAAACGCATATATAACTTACCTAAATCGGACTTCGGATATGAGAGTTATAAAGCATAGAAGGTTATGTGTTTGGGCTGAACCGACGATGATGTTAGCATGACGTCAGCACGCGCGGGAAAGGAAGAGAATGACGGTTCAAGTTGTTTGGCTGAGTGGGGAAGCCCATTACTTGGCCCCTAAGAATGAGGGATAGTCTAAGGAATATTCCCTTATTCTTAGAAAATGTTCTCCACTCCCCCAAGTCACCTCCCACTATAAATAGAGCCCTCTCCCTCTCATTTCACACAACACAAGAAGAAGAGATTAGAGCTCCACTCAAAAGGCTTTAGCACTGCCAAAGTGCTTAGAAAATAGGGAGAGAGTGAGGGAGAGTTAGGAGGAGGTCTGGGTTTGTCGGCACCTTCTCCATGCTTGTACCTCGACGGATGCTTTCCTTTCTTAGTAAGTATTCGAAATCTTCCTTTGGTATTTAAGTTTCTTATATAAGTAAGTTCTTTCATTTAATTGTTTGCTTGCTCATCACTCTGTTTATTTAGAGTGCCTTAGTCTTATAGAATTCAAGATTAAGGTAGTAATCGATAACGTAGACGTGGTGTCTATGTTAGAGGTTACCTTTGTTTGCTTTATATCCCACGGGTTGTTGAGGTAGTCGGTAGGTGGTGATAGCCCTATCCGTCCATTGTAATCCTCCACGTTCCAATACATCATAGGCTCTTGGCCGGAGGCACTTGGCAGACCAGGGGTAAGCCGGCGCCCAACATAAACAATTAGAGATTGGACCTACCTTATTCTAAGATCCTTGACAATAGGAATCCTCTCTATCCTACACCTACCACATTCTTGTTGTCCTTAGATGAATCTGTTTAGAAGATAATTACACAAATGTGCCCTATGAATTCGATATCCTGGAATACTCCAAGATGAAGTGCTACATCAGTATCCGTGCGCTTACGGATTTATCTGTGATCGTAAGAAATATCAACAACCGCGCGACCCTCTTAGTCAACGGCGGTGACCGACCGATAAGTCATCAACTAGAGGGTTCTCCTCCTGTTGACCTCCTTCAGCTAGTTGATTCGGGTGGCCATCGACGGGGTTACCTTCTTATTCACCGTCTTGGTCACCATCTTGGTCTCCATCTACATGAAGAGTCCTAGTCGTAACCCACAAGGATTTACATAGAAAGTCTATCTCTTCATGCCTTGCGCTCCAAGCCGAGTCGGTCGGCTTCCTTGTTGATGAAGTACCCGGTCAGCTACCGACTTAGTCTTGTATGAGGATACCCATAAAGCAAGTATCCCACAACTAGCAAGATAATAGTCTTATTAAAGGAACAACAACTTAAGCATACTTGTGGAACACTCAAGGCAATACAACTCCTATGCAAGCTAGTGATAAACACACGCAGAAGCAAACAATAAGTTAGGAAAGGAGCCTACTCATGCAATGCTATAAGATAAGGAACTAGAGTACACAAGCATGAGAGCGTAATATATGCAAGGTGAGTAATAAAGCCAAAGCAACTCCTATACATGCTAATCAACTATGAAGGCTAAGCACTACTAGCAAGTAAAGAAGCCTATTCATGCAAGTGTACAAGGTAGTCAACTAGAGCAAGGTAAGTATACAAGCATAAATAACACAGTATGTAAATGCTGAAAGTAAAGCATCATAGTAAGGAGTAGAGTAAGAGATGGCTCATGATTTTTTCCCGAGGTCTTGGAAGGATGGCGCCTTCCCCTACTCCTCGTTGGATCGCTCCCGCCGGAGTACTGGTCCCTCCCACCACCAACGTGGAGTTCTCGCACACGAGCCTGCAATCACTCCCGGAGTGAAGACATAGTTGCATCACTGCTACTACCAAGGTACAAGCTCGCCTCCCTCGAGAACTTGTCGGACTCCCGAACTGACACGGGTGCTCACTATTGATGCCCCTTTTATCGGCGGGCTCAAACCAGGTACAAACGTGTGATGACCTTCACAACCGATCACGATAGGCTTGATCACTGACACCTAACCAGTATAGGTCTCACCATAGACCAAGAGTAACAATCTAGATCACACCCTCAAGGACACCCTAGCATTAGATGTGCATCAATGCTCAAGTTCTTGTCACTAGCACTCTCAAGATATGTAATATCTCCTCCAAGTGCCCTCCTATTTTCCTCTTGGACCTTACCAAATGCTCTCAGGTATTCCATTGGCCAAGAGAGGTCTCCAAGACCCCAGCAACAAAGTTATATAGGCTTCCAACCTCCAACTAGTCGTTGCTCCACGAAGTTGTCTTTCTGGACCCTAATGACAGGACAGTCCACTCACTGCTAGACCAGACCGTCCGGTCTCTCTAGAACGGCTCCTAAAGCCATTGGTTGCTTTGTCCAGACTGAACTCCTATATTGACTGGACCGTCCGATCAGCTAACAAGACCGTCCGGTCCGTTTCTCTCTCCAGTCGAGAAACATTTTGCTACCCAAGTCTCAACTCTACTGACCAGACCGTACGATCACTAGACCATACCGTCCAGTCTGTATGGTTTCCAGACTTGACAAATTCCTCACTATTCATTGTAAGTCTCAGATAAAACCTCTTAGTGACTATACAGTCTGGTCTCCACTGACCCCTCTATCCGGTCACTTCATCCAGAAGCTGAAACTCCTCATCCTTGCTTGACTTCATTTCTCGGCTTCTCCGAACAGCTCCTTGGCTTCTCCACTGTCACCTAGTGCCTGTGATTTCCCTGCCTAGACCCCCTTGATAGTCCAGTTTTTCCTATAGACTCAAAGACCTAACAACTGGACAAGTATTCCCAACACTTTCTCCATAGCTTGTCCTGAGCTTTGATCCATCTCCATAAACCCTTGGACCCTATCAAGCTCACAAGCCTCCATGCTTGTGGTCATTGTCATCAATCGCCAAGGCCGCCATCTACAATCATCATAAGTTAGAAAAGGTTTCCTACACGAACAACACTCATGTAGACATTAGTCATATTTCATATTTGTCATTCATCACCAAAACATCATACCTTGGAGCGACCTTAATGGTCATGATCCTTACAATCTCCCCCTTTTTGGTGATGTATGACAACCACTACTTATGATGATCTAAAATGAATGAACAATAAGGAACCAAAGGAAAAGAGTGGATTGAGAAGATTACCTTGGTTCTTACCTTGGAAGCAGTCTCCCCCTTGAAGTGTGCTAGGGTTGAGGAAGAACTACCCAAATACATAGCGCACAAGGTTGAGCTTGAGTTGAATTTTGCGCCCGTCATGGTATCGTGGTTGTTGATTTTGTTGACATAGACATGCACAATAGACATAGATGTCGGTGTAGATGTTCATCTTGATATGATCTTCTTGTGTGCTCCAAGTGAACATGCACTATTCTTCCTTGATCATCTCCAATTTGTCTTCATGTTCTTCTCTTTGTCACCTCTCTTGATAGTTGATCTTTATGTTCTTCTCCCCTTCTTGAAGGTTGATCTTTATGTTCTTCTCCCCTTCTTGATGGTTGATCTTCATGTTCTTTTCCATCTTTCCTTCTCCTCTTGATCTATGACTTGGCTTCTTGAGCTTACTCACAATGAACCATTCTTCAAAGCCTTGGGCATACCATGAAACACCATCCCAAGCTTAACCCATGTCCATTGCTATCTCAAGGAGGTCCGAAGTTGACCTACGAGCAAAACAAAACAAGCACAAAACAAAGACACAAACAACAAACAAAACAAACAAGACTATACATATGTACAAGAGACAAGCTTTAGGGTTAGTCATGTGAAGTTTGAAAGGTCGAGAACATTGAGTTCTCCCCTTAGCTTGTTGAAGGTCTTCTTGTCGAGTGGCTTGGTGAAGATGTCTGCCAATTGTTCATGAGTGCACACACTCACCAACTCAATATTCTTCTTCCCAATATGGTCTCTTATGAAGTGATGTTTGACTTGAATATGCTTTGCATGACCATGATCTCCAGTTTTGATAGCCATTTTTATTGCTGCCTCATTGTCGCAATATAATGGCATTTGAGTGTAGTGAAGGCCATAATCTAAGAGTCTTTGCCTCATGTAGAGAAGTTGGGCACAATACGCTCCCGCCGCCACGTATTCCGCTTCAGCTATGGATAAAGCCACTGAGTTTTGCTTCTTTGAGCTCCAAGATACTAGAGATGTTCTAAGAGATTAGCAACCTCCTGATGTACTCTTCCTATTCACTTTACATCCTTCAAAGTCCGAGTCTGAATACCCAAGTAACTCAAAGCTTATTCCTCTAGGATACCACAGGCTCATGGTAGGTGTGTACTTGTGGTATCTAAGAATCCTCTTCACGGCCTTCAAGTGAGACTCCTTCGGGTTTGCTTGATAGCGGGCACACAAGCACACACTAAACATGATGTCCAGTCTTGAGGCAGTGAGATAGAGCAAGGACCCAATCATTGATCTATAGAGCTTGGAGTTCACTGGTTTACCCTTTGCATCATCATCCAAGGATTTGCTTGTCGCTATAGGAGTGTGCAAAGGCTTGCAATTCTCCATGTTGAATCTCTTCAGAAGATCCTTGGTATACTTCTCTTGATAGATGAAGTTCCCTTATCTTAATTGTTTGACTTGAAAACCAAGGAACACATGAAACTCACCAATCATTGACATTTGAAATTCTCTTGCCATCATTTCCTGGAACTCATCATTGAAATTCTCATTGGTTGACCCATAGATGATATCATCCACATAGATTTGGCACACAAAAAGGTCCTTCCCAACATGTCTTGTGAACAATGTGCTGTCAATGCTTCCAATGGTGAATCCATTCTTGAGTAGGAAGTTTCTCATGTTCATACTAGGCCCTTGGTGCTTGCTTGAGTCCATAGAGAGCTTTCTTTAGTTTGTACATATATCTTGGATGTTTAGAGTCCTCAAACATCAAAGATTTTTCCACATAGACTTTCTCATTAATCTCTCTATTCAAGAAGGCACTCTTGACATCTATTTGATAGAGCTTGAAGCCATTTTGTGATGCATAGGCAAGTAAGATCCGAATAGCTTCAAGACAGGCCACGGGAGCAAAGGTTTCTTCAAAGTCAATGCCCACCACTTGAGAATATCTCTTAGCCACTAGACGAGCCTTGTTCTTAACAATTGCTCCTTTCTCATCTTGCTTGTTCTTGAAGACCCACTTGGTGCCAACCACATTATGATTCTTGGGCCTCTCAACCAATTTCCATACTTTGCATCTCTTAAAGTTATTCAATTCTTCTTGCATAGCCATTACCCACTTGTGATCATCCATAGCTTCATTAATGGTAGTGGGTTCAATCATCAAGACAAAAGAGAAGTTCTCAATTGCAACACTTGCCTCCTCATCATCTCCTTCACTCATATAGTTGGGCTTGTATTGATTTCCCTTTGTCCTTACTCCTTGAGATGGACTCCCAATGATCAAGTCATGTGAGTGATCCTTGTTGATGGCCTTGGGTCTAGGATGGTGTTCTTCTAGAGTGGAGGAGCTCTAGGTGAAGTATCTTGTGCATCATGGATTGCTCGCTCTCTTGAGATATGAGTGTCTTGGATTCTAAGTGAGGTGGGAGAATCACTCATATGCTTTGTTGTTTTGGAGGTAGAGCTTGGTGAGGATGTGGGGCTGTTGTGTGAAGAGCTTGGAGAAGTGGCTCGATGTGAAGTATGTGGAGAGACTTGGGGCTCAATTCTCTCTTGGGTTCCCTCATGAGTAGGTTGATGCATTCCCAATGAATCTTGGGAGGAGCTAGTGGGAGAGGCAATGGCATCTTGGTTTGGTTCTTGCACCTTAGAGAAAGAGGTTGCTTGAGGTGGTGGAGTTGAGAGCTCATGAATATTTCCATCATTGGCCTCGTGGGGTAAAACCTCGTCCACAGACATATTTCTCAAGGCTTCCCTCATAGGCTCATCTCCAATGTTTACTTCATGAAACTCATCTCCTTTCTTAGATCCATTTGACTCATCAAATTGCACATCATAAGATTCTTTCACACATCTCGTGGCTGAGTTGTAGATCCGATATGCTTTGGAAGTCCCTGAATACCCAGCAAGAATGCCTTCATCAGTTCTGCTCTCAAACTTCCCTGGCTTCCTCTTCTTCTTGAGAATGTAGCAAGTGCAGTCAAAGACTCAAAAATAGGAAACATTGGGCTTTTATCCAACCAATAGCTCATATGGTGTCTTCTTCAACAATCGGTGAAGATAGACACGATTTAAGGTGTAGCATGCTGTGTTGATTGCTTCAGCGCAAAACCTCTCATCTGTTCCATACTCATCCAACATGGCACGAGCAAGGGTGATTAATATCTTGTTCTTTCTTTCCACTACTCCATTTTGCTCGGGAGTATATGTAGTGGAGAATTCATCCTTGATTCCTTTCTTATCAAAGTATTCCTCCACCATTGTGTTCTTGAACTCAGTCCCATTGTCACTCCTTATCTTGACAATGCTAGCCTTGAATTCATTCTTTGCTCTCCTTGCAAACTTTCTGAAGATGTCACTTGCTTGAGAGTTGTCCATAAGAAAGAAGGTCCAAGTGTATCTCGTGAAGTAATCACAATCACCAAGCAATATAGATTCCCTCCCAGACTCTTGTAATGTGTTGGCCCAAACAAGTCCAAGTGCAAGAGCTCTAGAGGACGAGATTGTTGGGGATCCTTATACCTAACAGAGAAATCCACAAGCGTATGGATGTTGATGTAGCCTTGACCCGGGAGTATTCCAAGGTATCGAATCCACGGGGAAAGAGAAGTGAAATTCTATCCTAATCCAATTCTAGTGAACAAAAGAGAAGGATAACAACGGGTTGAGAGGGTCCTCCAGCCTTGGCTTCATGTGACAACTTACATCCAAATAATCATCAGACTCCAACATTAACTCTTGTTTACTTCAGGGCATAGTCATCCAAGGTACGTAAGGGGATGATAATGGACCTCAGCTAAAACTACCATCAACGCCTACGAGCCCAACCTGAACGTGGTGGAATACAGAGGATAGCTTAGTGTTGTCACCACGTAACTACTGACCACACAGCCTGTGGGGTTGGGAGCAAACTTAGATAATTCTAAGTCTACACACCACATATACATTTACAATTACTACTCTAACCTTGTTAACTAAAGGCAGAGTAACCATAGTTAGATAAAGTAAATGACTTTATCTAACATGGACTAAGAACCCATAAACAAGATATAAATAACGAATGCTTCAATGATTAAATGAACAAAAGAATGTCTACATGTTACCCGGCCGAAGGACGGGGACTC
This sequence comes from Eleusine coracana subsp. coracana, assembly GCA_032690845.1. Lineage (NCBI taxonomy): Eukaryota > Viridiplantae > Streptophyta > Magnoliopsida > Poales > Poaceae > Eleusine > Eleusine coracana. Next base: position 39,307,046 of record CM064418.1, read on the forward strand.
TAATCTTGGTGGAGAATCAGCCCTGAGGCACAAGGTGGAGAAGGAGCTGACATCTCCGGCTCCCTCCCGAACTTCTACCACTCACTCCCACTCCCTATTCTAACACATTTCTGCAGCGTGGTGCTTGTTGTTCTCCTCTTCAATTGTTGATCTTTTCTGCTGAATTCCCCTCTATTTATAGGTAGCAATGGGTCGCGAACATTTGTAGGTGGAGTGCAGTCGATAGGCTGAAGTCGGTCCGTCGGGCGGCGGGCAAGGCCGGGCAACCACGTGTGCCGGGCAGCATTCACCGCTGAGCGGCGGGCAAGGCCGGGCGGCTCTTGGATCGTGTCGGTTTCCCAACCGACTTTCTCCCAATGGCTAGGATTGCATCTCGAAGACGATTGCTGGGTCGGTTGGCCTTTTTCCTTTGGTTTTATGTTGGTAGGCGTGGTAGGCCGAGCGGTAAGCTTGATAGGCCGAATGGCTTGGTAGGCCGGGTGGCAAGCCTTTCGGACGGCAAGGTCCACCGGGCGACAAGGCCTGTCGAGTGGTGGCCTAGGACGGGTGCCGACCCCCTCCGGGTGGCAAGCCCGTCGGGCAGCAAGGCCCGCTAGGCGGTGGCCACGAGGAGAAAACGACATCATGGTGAAGTGTCTTTTGCAAAACTGGCCGGGTCGGATGATCATCCTGAAAAATGACTCTGGTTAATCAACCGGGTGGCTGATTCCTGATTTCAGCCGTATATGACCCTATCGGCTGATTCCTGATTTCAGCCTTTTCATTACATTATTAATTAGGATCCACCTTTTTATTGTAAATTGGTAGTCAAAAAAGGGAATTTACGACTACCAAGAACCCCCCACACATAGGACTTTGCTCGTCTCGAGCAAAGTAAGAAATGAAGACTAGGAATGAGCAAGATCTAAGGAAATTCTCATCATGCTTTGCATATATAAAGACTACTCCATGACTCCTCATGCCATAGGGTTTTAGGTGGCTAAATACCTTGTCTTGAAAAGTTGAGAGACGGAACAACATAGAGAAGTCTTACCTTTCTTTTTCCCAAGGAACTTCAATTTTGTTCCTTTTTTCAATAAAAACAGAGCTCCAGATCACAAGTTATTCTCAATTAATGCTCTCGAATCGCTCAATGTGGTTTTGATTCCTCACTTAGGCTAGTGACCACATTTTCCCTGTATACTAAAGCTTATGTGGAGCTCAAGGTAGGGAATATTAAGGCCGCATACTTGTATTTCATATATCACTAAGTCAAAAACCAGACCCAAGGAGGAAACAAGTCATGAATTATGATCAAGCCATGTGCACAATTATGGAATGTATGGATGGATGATGGACGGCGGGTGCTCTATTTGGAGTGATCTCTCTCTCTCTCTCTCTCTCTCTCTCTCTCTCTCTCTCTCTCTCTCTCTCTCTCTCTCTCTTCCATTTGATTTATGTTTCTTTACATGGGCTATTTTAGCACTCATGATTCTTTTTTTTCTTCTTTCTTTTTTTTTCTTCTTTGATTTATATCTGTTTTGGAATGATTGTTGGAGAGAGATCAACAAATATAGTGGAGTACTTTATTCCATGAGTGGATTTGTGGGGATGATGGATGGCAACTTCCAGTGTAGAAGCTTCAACATATGGTGTGGTTAGGGTGTGCACATGAACTTGATCAATAACACATAACAAGCATCTCACAAGGGTCACAATAATTTGACAAAGTTCAATGAAAATAGAAGTAGCAAATGCAATAGGTTTTTAGCAAGATCATCATCTGGCTTTGGTAGGAGTAAACTCCTCATTGAGAAGACTGTGAATCTGGAGTTCTCATTTATAAGCTTTTGAAGATTAAAAATCAAGGAAGTTCACTTGGTTCCAAGGAAGGTTAAGCTCTCTACAGTCATATCACATCTACCAAAAATTTAGACAAGGTTTTCCTACACAATGAGGGTTTCCCAAGGGCGATGAAAGAAGGTAGGGAACAATCTTTATATATCAAGCATGAATGAGAAGGAAGTCATATTTTAGTTGCCATTTATCATGCTTGCCAAAAAAAGTTTCAGTTCATAGAAGGACATGAAAACAGCAAGGGGTAGGTGATACGAGGAATAATGAAATAGTTGTTGTTCTTTTGTACCTTGTCTTCTTGTTGCTTTTCATGTTTAACCTGTAAAGGTTAGCTAACAAAATACCCGAAGGAACAAGGAGAAAGTTGTGCCACTATTATTGCCGAGTAAATTTTATTGTTGAGAAGGAACAAAGCATTTTTTTCAAACGAGAAACTAACAAATCCTAGTAAAGGAAAACAGAACGGGTTGCCTCCCATTAGTACTTATTTAAGGTCATAAGTTTGACCAGGTGAGCACTAGTTCATTTTCTAGCATTAATTAATCATTGCACAACTAAGGCATATGACATGTATACCAGAATTTGCAATGTTTGTGATAAACAAAAGTATCTACAACCGCCCCTTTGAAATTACTATGCCTACAAGGGGTAGAGCGGTTGTAGACCTCTTGTGTACCACCATCATAAATCTTTGTTGTGGTGGGAAAACTTTTGTGTGAGTGAAGAGAAAGTGAATTTTCTAAAGTACGACTCCTTGGCATGGTGGTAGAATTCCCTTTTAACTCTAAATTTGAAGCCTCATGAGTTTCTATGGACCAAACTTTATATTGCCCTTCATGCTTCATGGATTGATCCTGTTCAAAGTTTATCCTTCTGTAGATCATCCTTTGGTTGCTTCGGTACCTCTTTTCCATCGGTAGATGATAGCCTTGCGGTGCCTCCATTAGGTAGAACATGGATCCTTGGGGGATTTGGGAGGATTGGTGCGGGATGGCAAGGCCTATGTGGTTCATGGATTGGTGTAGCATTGACCGATGAAGCAAAGTATGGCTCATGGTCTTTTCTCTCAACTTTTGCCACATGGTTCAAAACTGACTTTTTAGTAGCAATTGAAGGTATTTTGTGATGGGTGAGTCGGGTAATATGGTTGATAACAGCCCACACATCTTCTATGCTTTTTCTATGGAAGGGACCTTGAGAGCATTCTTTCAATAGCTTGGCACTCCTTTTGTGAATACCATGAACAAAATAGGACAAGAGCCTTTCTGGTGGAGTGTCAAGGCTAGGACCACTAAAGACAACGGAAATAAACGGACCCCAACAAGTTTGTATGGGTTCTTCATCCTCTTGCTTAATGTTTTAGATATTTTTCATTATACGACAAAGCTTTTCATGAGGAAAAAGACTCTGACCGAAATGGTACTTTAGTAGTTCCCATAGACCTTTCAAGAGTGGTGATGTGAACAAGGGTTCCCGATCTTCTGAAAGGTTCTGGATAAGTTGATTTGATCGGAGGCGACACACAAATCGATCCGACTTCAGAACAACATGTTCTAAACCCCACAATCACAGCACGATGTCTCCTCTGGTTATCAATCATCCTGAAATGATTGACCTCACCGAGAAGGCTAATCCCTGCCTATGAATCAAGAACACAAGCAAGAACAATGAAGAATGCAACACAATTGCATATGTATTATGAAACTCACGAAGTTGGGGTCTCACAAACCGTTATGACGGCGAAACTATTATGAACAGAATAATCTAAGCAAAACCCGAACCCTAATGGAGTGGTGGAAGATGTATATGAAGACCCTAGGGTCATGCAAGACCCTCTGGATGTGCCCCTATTTGGGCTCAACTGGATACAAAATCCAAAGGCCAAAAGCAGGCGACACAGCACCGGAATAGATTCTGGACCTTCTCTTGTTTCGACGATTCCCGATGACTCCAGATGAATTTTGACATGAGACCAGCGGCATTAGAAAGTTCTTATTCATATATTTCCATGCATATGTAGAATGTCCAAATCCGAGTCCGTATGCATCCTGGGCATCCGTTTTAGTGCAGACTGGTCCTAGGCCCCGAAACAGACTCGAAGTCGGTTTTGGTTGGGCCTCCACCTTGGCTTCCACGTCCTTGCTGGTCCTTCACGTATCCAAGTCTATATCCCATAATCTCCTAGTCCTCTCTATGGTTCCTAATTACAATATAATCATTAGGTAGCAAACCATTCTCAAAAGTGACATATAATGAAGGACGTAGGAATGAGCTCACCTCTAAATTTAATCATCATGCATGAGCTCTAGTCATTGGACCTTAGTAGTCCAGAATTAGAGGAGTGTTGTGTGTACCCATAGGAGTGATGTCCTCATCATCCTCCCCCTCTTGAAGTGGAGTCGTCCTCGACTCAAGCTCAGCCTCTTCTCCCAAGTATGGTTTCAAATCTGAAATGTTAAAAGTAGGACTAACCCCGAACTCGGGAGGCAACTCAAGTTTGTAAGCATTATCATTAATCTTCTCAATTATTTTGAATGGACCATCAGCTCTAGGCATTAATTTAGAATTTCTCAATTCTGGAAATCTATCCTTCCTCAAGTGTAACCACACTAAATCTCCTACATCGAGGTTTACTCCCTTTCTACCACTACTAGCAATTTTATACTTTTAATTCATCTTTTCAATGCTAAGTCTAGTGGTCTCATGCATTTGCAAAATAAATTCAGCATGCTCCTTAGCATCAACATGAACTCTCTCATTAATAGGTAGAGGAAGTATATCAAGTGGAGTGCGGGGATCAAAACCATATACTACCTTGAAGGGACTTAACTTGGTAGTAGAATGTGTTGCCTGATTATAAGCAAACTCAACATGAGGCAAACATTCTTCCCATTGCTTCAAGTTTTTCTTCAAAATAGCTCTCAACATAGTACCCAAAGTGTGGTTCACCACCTCAGTTGTAGAAAACAGCAACTTTGTATCCAACTTATTCCAAAGCGTGCGCCAAAAGTGACTCACGAATTTTGCATCATGATCTGAAATAATAGTAGAAGGCATACCATGCAAATGTACAATTTCTTTGAAAAAGAGGTCAGCAATATAACTACCATCATCATTCTTATGACATGGTATAAAGTGTGCCATCGTAGAAAATCTATCCCTAACAACAAAAATACTATCACTCCCCCTCTTAGTCCTAGGCAGTCCTAAAACAAAGTCCATAGAATATCCGCCCAAGGAATAGAAGGAACAGGAAATGGCATCTATAAACCATGGGGATTCAAGCGAGACTTAGCTTTTTGACATGTAGTGCAGCGAGCAACAAAGCACTCAACATCTTTCCTCATCCTTGGCCAAAAGAAGTGTGTGGCCAAAATACCCTTCGTCTTCTTGGCACCAAAATGACCCATCAATCTACCTTCATGCGCCTCATGTAACAACAAAAGACAAACGGAACCAACTGGAATGCATAGGCGGTTAGCTCTAAACAAGAATCCATCATTCAACACAAATTTGTTCCATGCATGACCTTCTTTACAATGCAGCAATACATCCTTAAAATCAACATCAGCAGCATATTGTTCTTTAATTGCCTCAAGTCCAAAAATTCTACAATCAAGTTGAGATAACAAAGTATAGCGCCTAGATAAAGCATCAGCGATCACATTATCCTTTCCTTTCTTATGTTTAAGAATGTAAGGAAAAGACTCAATAAACTCAACCCACTTAGCATGTCTATGGTTCAAATTACATTAAGAACGAATATACTTAAGTGATTCATGATCAGAATGAATAACAAATTCTTTGGGCAACCAATAATGACGCCATGTCTCTAAAGAACATACAAGTGCATACAATTCCTTATCATACGTGGAGTAATTCAAAATAGGCCCAGTAATTTTCTCATTAAGGTATGCAACAGGTTTACCATCTTCCATCAAAATACCACCAATGCCTATACCACTAGCATCACATTCAAGCTCAAAAATCTTATCAAGATTAGGTAATTGCAGCAATAGTGCATGTGTAAGTTTGTCCTTCAAAGCATGAAAAGACTCATGATGTACCTTACCCCAATGGAAATCAACGCCCTTCTTTGTCAACTCATGCAAAGGTGCAGCAATGGTGCTGAAATCTTTGACAAAGCGGCGGTAGAAACCTGCAAGACTAAGAAAAATCCTCACCTGTGTGATAGTTTTTGGTACAGGCCAGCTCTTTATGGCTTCAATCTTCGCCTCATCCACCTCAATTCCCTATGGAGTCATAACATAGACAAGAAAAGAGACTCGATCCATGCAAAAGGTGCACTTCTCAAGGTTACCAAATAAATGTGCATCTCACAAAGCATCAAAAATAGCACGCAAATGATTCATATGTTCATCTATGGATTTGCTATAAATCAAGATATCATCAAAGTAAACTACCACAAATTTTCCAATGAACGATCTTAAAACCTCATTCATCAAGTACATGAAAGTACTAGGTGCATTAGTTAAACCGAAAGGCATTACTAACCACTCATATAACCCGAATTTGGTTTTGAAAGCTGTTTTCCATTCATCTACAAGTTTCATTCTAATTTGATGGTAGCCACTACGCAAATCAATTTTAGTGAAAATTATAGCACCATATAACTCATCAAGCATGTCGTCTAGCCTAGGAATAGGATGACGATACCTAATAGTAATGTTATTAATGGCTTTACTATCTACACACATACGCCAAGTACCATCTTTCTTAGGAACCAAAAGTACAGGAACAATACAAGGACTAAGTGATTGACGAACATACCCATGATCCAAAAGGTCTTGGACTTGTCGTTGTATCTCCTTAGTCTCCTCAGGGTTGGTCCTATAAGCAGCATGGTTTGGCAAAATAGCACCCGGAATCAAATCAATTTGATGCTCAATCCCTCTCAAAGGCGGCAATCCCGGGGGTATCTCAGCTGGGAAAACATCCTAATACTCCTACAAAAGGTTAGTGACAGCAGGAGGCAAAGCACTAGAAGCAATACCATCAAGCAAAAACAAAGCATATCAAAGCATAGCAAATATCATCATCAGCAAAAATTTCAGCAAGCTCAGATTTTGTTGGAAGACATGAACGACCTTGTAGTTTAATTCCAGCACCCTTAGAACTTGAAGAATCATTAACATTACTAGGTGTAGAATCAGAATTAATAGGTTGTTGAATTTCAGGACCTTTATTTTTCAAACTAGCAGCTCTTTTTAAATCATCTTGTACAATTTTAGCAGGGGTCATTAGTAACAAAGTAATTTTAGTTCCTTTATACATAAAAGTGTACTTATTACTTCTACCATGGTGTACAACATCATTATCAAATTCCCAAGGTCTACCCAACAAAAGTGAATATGCTTGCATGGGTACAACATCACAATCAACAGAATCCACATAAGAACCAATGGAAAAAGGAACTCTGCAAGTTTATGTTACCTTAGCTTTTCCAGAGTCATTTAACCACTGAATGTAGTACGGATGTGGATGTGGGCGTGTGGTCAGATCAAGCTTGTTGACCACATCAGAACTCACCAAGTTATTGCAGCTCCCTCCATCAATGATGACACATGCTCGGCGGTTCTTGATGATGAAGAAAATCTGGAACAAGTTGTGGCGCTGCATCGTCATGGGCTGCTGAACTTGTGTGCTAAGGACACGCTGAACAATAATGTTCATGTATCCCCTTGTGTCTTCGCCTCCAAGAACGAGGTCACTGCTGGTGGCAGCGACATCCTCCTCCTCATCCTCCACATAGGAGGTGCTCATGTAACCACCATAGTCTGTCACCACATATGCCCACCTACTTGGATAATCTTTCTGCACATGACCAAGTCCATGGTAGCGGTGGCACTGAATCCCTGTAGTGCACCCTATCGAAGCAACAGAGGAGGCACTACTAGCTGGTACCTGCACAAAACTTTTACCTGAGCGCATAGAAGGTGCAGGGGCTGATCTTGGTGCTGCAGAAACAACACTAGTTCCCTTGGCACCAGCTGGTGGGGGCGGCCGGAAAGATGGCTTGGGCAGCCCCGAAGTCCCCGTCGGCCGTGGTGGGTAGAAGTTCCTGCACTTTCCATACTCCTCAAATGCCTCGAAAAGTCCCTGTGATTCTTTCTCTGCCAGCATAGCATACTAGAAACACTGGTTGAGGGTATAATATTCTTTATAATCAAGGATGTCCTAAATTTCTTTTCTCAAACCAGAATAAAAGCGGCAAATATGATCCTCTCCTTTTTCAACTGCAACACAATGAATCAAACCCTTCTGAAGCTCACTAAAGTACTCCTGGACAGTTTTATCTCCTTGATCTAAGCGCTATAGTTTATTATGAATCGCTCTATAAAAAGAAGGAGGAACAAAATGATCACGCATTGCTACATTAAGTTCTTCCCAAGTAGTAGGCAAATCAGTTTCAGTAGCTAGACCACTCCACCAAACAATAGCAAAGTCCTTAAACTCACTAGTGGCTTGTCTAACTCTATGTTGTTCAGGAACAAGGTGGGCACTAAATTTTTGTTCTACAGTCATCTCCCAATCAAGATAAACATCACCATCATACTAACCCAAAAATGAAGGAATTGAAAACTTAATTTTAGCATATGGGTCATCTGGAGCATGGTTACTGTGTGGGCGACGGTTGTAGTTGTGGAAACCACCCATACCTTGAGTGTTACATTGCAAACAATGTCATAATTTTGCGGTCCTTCTAGCTGACCTATCCACGATGCCATCAGCCTTATACACCGTGCCATCATCATGGTCATCTTCAATGTCATCGTTGTTGTTGGGGGTGCCTGTATCGTTGGTCTTGTGAGTGGTTGTTGCCAATCCTTATGCCTAACCGAGAAATCCGCAAGCGTATGGATGCCGATGTAGCCTTCACCCGGGAGTATTCCAAGGTATCGAATCCACGGGGAATGAGAAGTGAAATTCTATCCTAATCCAATTCTAGTGAACAAAAGAGAAGGATAACAATGGGTTGAGAGAGTCCTCCAGCCTTGGCTTCAAGTGACAACTTATTCCAAATAATCATCAAACTCCAATATTTATTCTTGTTTACTTCAGGGCATAGTCGTCCGAGGTGCGGAAAGGGATGAGAAGGGACCTCGGGTAAAACTACCATCAACGCCTACGAGCCCAACCCGAACATGGTGAAATACAAAGGATAGCTCAGTGCTGTCACCACCTAACTACCGACCACACAGCCCGTGGGGTTGGGAGCAAACTTAGATAATTCTAAGTCTATACACCACGTATACACTTATAATTACTACTCTAACCTTGTTAACTAAACGCAGAGTAACCATAGTCAAATAAAGTAAAAGACTTTATCTAACATGGACTAAGAACCCATAAACAAGATATAAATAAAGAAAGCTTTAATGATTAAATGAATAAAAGAATGTCTACATGTTACCCGGCTGAAGGACGGGGACTCTACTCTTGGTGGAGAATCATCCCCGAGACACAAGGTGGAGAAGGAGCCGACATCTCTAGCTCCCTCCCAGACTTCTACCTCTCACTCTCACTCCCTATTCTAATACATTTCTGCAGTGTTGCACTTGTTGTTCTCCTCTTCAATTGTTGATCTTTTCTAACGAATTCCACTTCTATTTATAGGTGGTGAAGACTTGGCGGGTACTTCAAAGTGGAGGACAGTCGGTGGGCAAAAGTTCCCCCGCCGGGCGGTGGGCCACGCCGGGCAGTCGGGCATGCCGGGTGGCCACACGGTTAGGTCGGTTTCCGACCGCCTTCCCTTGGACGGCTCACATTTCGTCCGAATGACGGTTGTTGGGTCGGTTTTCAACTGCCTTATCCACTTGGCATTGGTTGGCATGATGGGCCAAGTGGGCTGGACACCCCGAGAGGAAAAGTCCCAGGCTGGGCGGCAGGGTAGGCCGGGCGGCCTGGCAGGCCGGCCGACGGCTTGTGCCAGGTGGCAGCCCATTTTTGGTGCCGACCCCCTCTGGGTCATGTCTTCACTTGTTCAAATTATGCCACGTGGATGCCTCCCTTACTTCTCCACTTTTTACCCTCCTTAGATCGGGGATGGAAAACGGCCTCATGGTGGAGTGTTTTGCAGGGTCGACTAGGTTGGATGGTTCAGCCTGATGAGACTGTGTTTTAACCAGCCAGGTGGCTGATTTTGGCCTGATATGACCTTGTTGGCTGAGTTCTGATTTCAGCCGTCACGACCCTACCGGGCCCTGATTTCAGCCTCATACGACCCTGTCGGCCGGTTGTTTTACAGTAGGATCGGCCAACAGGGCATTTCTTCATGTTTTTACATAATTTTGGCCCCTTACCTGCAAACACATATTTCACCAAACTTTTGGAGCTCATGAGTACAAAGATTATTTTCATTACATTATTAATTAAGATCCACCTTTTTATTGTAAATTGGTAGTCGAAAAAGGGAATTTATGACTACCAACACACCCCCACGCTTAGGACTTTGCTCGTCCCGAGTAAAGTAAGAAATGAAGACTAGGAATGAGCAAGATCTAAGGAAATTCTCATCATGCTTTGCATATATAAAGATTACTCCATGACTCCTCATGCCCATAGGATTTTAGGTGGCTAAATACCTTGTCTTGAAAAGTTGAGAGATGGAACAACATAGAGAGGTCTTACCTTTCTTTTTCCCAAGGAACTTCAATTTTGTTTGCTCTTTTCAATAAAAATAGAGCTCCAGATCACAAGTTATTCTCAATTGATGCTCTCAAATTGCTCAATGTGGTTTTGATTCCTCACTTAGGCTAGTGGCCAAAATTTTCCTATATACTAAGGCTTATGTGGAGCTCAAGGTAGGAGATATTAAGGCTGCGTACTTGTATTTCATATACCACTAAGTCAAAAACCGGATCCCAGGAGAAAACAAGTCATGAATTATGATCAATCCATGTGCACAGTTATGATATGTATGGATGGATGGAAGATGGCGGATGCTCCTTTTGAAGTGATCTCTCTTTCTTCTATTATATTTTAGAACATGGGCTACTTTATCATTCATGATTATTCTTTCTTTTTTTTGTGTAGCCCATATCTCTTGGAGAGATCGACATATTTGGTGGAGCATTTTATTCAATGATGGGTTATGGGGATGATGAATGTGAACTTCTAGTGTAGAAGTCTCAACATATGGAGTGGTTGGGGTGTGCACATGAACTTGAATCAATAACACATAGCAAGCATCTCACAAGGATCACAACAATTTGACAAAGTTCAATGAAAATACAAGTGGCAAATTGAATAGGTTTTCATTAAGAGAATCATCTGGCTTTGGTAGGAATAAACTCATCATTGAGAATATTGTGAATCTGGAGTTCTCATTTATAAGATTTTGAAAATTAAAAATCAAGGAAATTCACTTGGTTCCAATAAAGGTTATGCTCTCTACGGTCATATCACATCTACCAACAATTTAGACAAGGTTTTCCTATTCAATGTGTATTTCCCATGGGCGATGAAAGAATGCAAGGAACAATCTTTATATATCAAGTATGAATGAGAAGGAAGTTTTATTTCAGATGCTAGTTTTCATGCTTGCCAAAAAAAATTCAATTCATAGAAAGATAGGAAAACAGCAAGGGGTAGGTGATACGAGGAATAATGAAATAGTTGGTTTTCTTTCGTACCTTGTCCTCTTGTTCCTTTTTATCTTTAACCTGCAAAGGTTAGCTAACAAAATACCCGAAGGAACAAGCCCAATGTTGTGCCACTATTATTGCCGAGTAAATTTTATTCTTGAGAAGGAACAAAGCATTTTTATTTTTAAAGTTTCGAATGAGAAACTAACAAATCCTAGTAAATGGAAACAAATCAGGTTACCTCCCGTTAGTACTTATTTAAGGTCATAAGTTTGACCATGGGAGCACTAGCTCACTTTGCAGCTTGGGTTGGCAATGTTGCTCCCTCCATCACCAAACACGTGTGAATGATTGCACAACTAAGGCATATGACAAGGACCACGGAATTTGCAATGTTTGTGATAGATAAATGTATCTACAACCGCCCCTTTAAAATTACTATGTCCATCAAGGGTAGAGCGGCTGTAGGCCTCTTACATACCGTCATCATAAATCTTTGTTGTGGTGGGAAAACTCCTGTGTGAGTGAGGAGTATGTGAATTTTCTAAAGTATGACTCCTTGGCATGGTGGGAGAATTCCCTTTTAACTCCAAATTTGGAGCCTCACGAATTTCTATGGACCAAACTTTGTATTGCCCTTCATGCTTCATGGATTGATCCTGTTCAAAGTTTTCCTTCTGTAGATCATCCTTTGGTTGCTTCAGTACCTCTTTTCCATTAGTAGATGATATCCTTGCGGTGCCTCCATTAGGTAGAACATGGATCCTTGGGGGATTTGGGAGGATTGATGTGGGATGGCAAGGCCTATGTGGTTCAAGGATTGGTGTAGTATTGGCCGATGAAGCAAAGTACGACTCATGGTTTTTTCTCACAACTTTTGCCACATGGTTCAAAACTGGCTCTTTAGTACCAATTGAAGGTGTTTTGCGATGGGTGAGTCGGGTAATATGGTTGATAACAGCCCATGCGTCTTCTATGCATTTTCTATGGAAGGGACCTTGGGAGCATTCCTTCAATAGCTTGACACTCCTTTTGTGTAGACCATGAACAAAATACGACAAGAGCCTGTCTAGTGGAGTGTCAAGGTCAGGACCACTAAATACAAGGGAAATAAACCAACCCCAACAAGCTTCTATGGGTTCTTCATCCTCTTGCTTAATGTTTTCAATATTTATCATTATACGACAAAGCTTCTCTTAAGGAAAAAGACTCTCACAAAAATGGTACTTTAGTAGTTCCCATAGACCTTTCAAGGGACGTGATGTTTCAATGATATACCACTCCCTATCATTGATGAACCTTAGGTACCAGTCCTTGGCATGGGGTCTTCATGACTTTTCCCAGTGAAGAGGACCACTCGAACTTTAGCTATGAGGTTTGGGGGTAAATTAAAAAATGGAGCACTATTCTTGTTTGAAAGACGCCTTTCTATGATTTTAGTCCATGGTGCATTTGGGAGATCATGGATAATTGGGCCAGTAATAGAAGGGGAGATCTGAGGAAATTCCTTGGCATCTACTCTAGGGAATTGGGATGTCTCCTTGATCTCTTCTTGTCTCTCTACAATGGAAGGGTTTGGCAAAGTATCACCTTGTTTCTCATTGTAGTCTTGTCCACTAGACCCTTCTTGATTAAGACTGCTTCTCTTCACCCATTCCATGTTATGAGTGTTTCCAAAATCCAGAAAGGGTTCATCATCAAGTTCAAAGGATTGAGGTGGGAGAAAGTGTGCGTCTTCTTCTACAGCATCATGGTGTGGTGAATTGATTGAGGCTATTATAGGAGCTTCGGCCTTTTGTGGGAGACACTTGTCTTCTATTTCTTTGGATTGGCTAGAAGTTTGGGTGCTTTCGTTGGTAGGTTCTGGGGAGATGGATGACTCATTTGCAAGATTTTGGATGATTTTGCCAAGGATCACCATTCCCTCTAATGGTGTTACGCAAAAGAAAGCACCTCCTGCCGCAGCATTTAAATAATTTGCACTATCGGGCCTTAGACCAAAGAAAAAGTGTTGCAGTCTTATAGGCTCCTCTATTCCTATAGATACCCCATTACTGGTGTAGGATAGGAACCTTTCCCATGATGCTCCAAGTGATTCATGGTCATGTTGCTCGAAATTGATAACCTTCTTCCTTATAGCAACAACCTTGTAGAGAGGAAAAAAATTTCAACAAAAACTCTCTCGCAAGATGGACCAATCTCCATTGGCTTCACCTACATGGTTAAAATACCATGTTTTTGCTGCCCCGCCTAATGAAAAAGGGAACAACTTTCATTTCATGGTTGCTTGAGGAAACCCTACAATGGCAAGAGTGGAGCAACAAAGCTCAAACTATTGTAGGTAAGTATATGGATGTTCATTTTCTGCCCCTATAAATGGTGTCTTCTAAATCAAAAGTATGAGATCCAGATGAATCTCATAGCTCGAGGCTATGATTGAGAGTGATGAGGGTACAGGTTCTAGGAATTCACTCCTAGGGGCTGAGAAGTCGCGGATAGATATGGGATTCATGGAAGGAAAGAAAATAAGAGAAGAAAATAAAAAGGAAAGGTAAAAAGAATCGGGTTCGGATAAATGTCAGCTACCGTTCCCCGGCAACGGCGCTAGAAAGCTTGTTGGCAATCCTTATGCCTAACAGAGAAATCTGCAAGCGTACAGATGCCGATGTAGCCTTCACCCGGGAGTATTCCAAGGTATCGAATCCACGGGGAACAAGAAGTGAAATTCTATCCTAATCCAATTCTAGTGAACAAAAGAGAAGGATAACAACGGGTTGAGAGAGTCCTCTAGCCTTGGCTTCATGTGACAACTTATTCAAAATAATCATCAAACTCCAATATTTATTCTTGTTTACTTCGGGGCATAGTCATCCGAAGTGCAGAAAGGGATGAGAAGGGACCTCGGGTAAAACTACCATCAACGCCCACGAGCCCAACCCGAACGTGGTGGAATACAAAGGATAGCTCAGTGTTGTCACCACCTAACTACCGACCACACAGCCCATGGGGTTGGGAGCAAACTTAGATAATTCTAAGTCTATACACCACGTATACACTTATAATTACTACTCTAACCTTGTTAACTAAAGGCAGAGTAACCATAGTCAAATAAAGTAAAAGACTTTATCTAACATGAACTAAGAACCCATAAACAAGATATAAATAAAGAAAGTTTTAATGATTAAATGAACAAAAGAACGTCTACATGTTACCCGGCTGAAGGTCGGGGACTCTACTCTTGGTGGAGAATCATCCCCGAGACACAAGGTGGAGAAGGAGCCGACATCTCCGGCTCCCTCCCGGACTTCTACCTCTCACTTTCACTCCCTATTCTAATACATTTCTGCAGCGTTGCGCTTGTTGTTCTCCTCTTCAATTGTTGATCTTTTCTGCCCAATTCCACTTCTATTTATAGGTGGCGAAGACTTGGCGGGTACCTCAAAGTGGAGGAGAGTTGGTGGGCAAAAGTTCCCTCGTCGGGTGGCGGGCCATGCTGGGCGGCCGGGCATGCCGGGCGGCATGCACCACCGGGCGGCAACCCAGGCCGGGTGGCCACACAATTAGGTCGATTTCCGATCGCCTTCCCTCCGACGGCTCAGATTTGGTCTGGATGATGGTTGTTGGGTTAGTTTTCAACCGCCTTATCCACTTGGCGTCCGTTGGCATGATGGGCCAAGTGGGCTGGACACCCCGAGAGGAAAAGTCCCAGGCCGGGCGGTAGGGTAAGCCGGGCGGCCTGGCAGGCCGGCCGGCGGCTTGTGCCGAGCGATGGCCCATTTTTGGTGCCGACCCCCTCCGGGTCATGTCTTCACTTGTTCAAGTTGTGCCACGTGGATGCCACCCTTACTTCTCCACTTTTTACCCTCCTTAGTCCGGGGATGGAAAACGGCCTCATGTTGGAGTGTTTTGCAGGGCTTGCTGGGTCGGATGGTTCAGCCTGATGAGACTCTGTTTTAATCAGCCGGGTGGCTGATTTCGGCCTGATATGACCTTGTCGGCTAAATTCTGATTTCAGCCATCACGACCCTGCCGGGCCCTGATTTCAGCCTCATACGACCCTGTCGGCCGGCTGTTTTACGGCAGGGTCAGCCAACGAGGTGTTTCTTCATGTTTTTATATAATTTTGGCCCCTTTGAACCTGCAAACACATATTTCACCAAACTTGTGGAACTCATGAGTACAAAGATTATTTTCATTATATTATTAATTAAGATCCACCTTTTTATTGTAAATTGGTAGTCAAAAAAGGGAATTTACGACTACCAACAGCGGTCTCCAACTCGACAACTTGATCGGTGAGCTTGAAGACCCGCTTCTCCAAACACTGGATGCTTTCTCCAATGTGAAGCTTACTGACCGCATCAGTAATGGCTCTGGTGATCGTCTCTACCAAATCACTATGAGCAGGTTGTAAAGCCTTTTGGAGCTACTCTTGGCTCACGCACTCAGCTAATTTTGAGGGTGAAGACACCTCTCCATCATCGCTTCCTGCCGTCAGAAACAATAAAACAAAAAACAAACAGTGAAGGTTATCCCTACAAAACTGCTAAGCAGTGGTGCCTCTCAACATAGGAAATGGAAGCTCCTTACAAAGTTCTTAAAAGCAAATCAAAGGATACCAGGGAGGTGTGTTCCATGATTGTAAGGGTTACAAAATAACTTGTGTGCTGTCCAGAAGAAATATGTAGAGCTAGGAAGGCCAAATATATATATGTGGGTGGCACACAAATCAAAACTGATAGTAAAGCTGAATAAGTGCCCAAGTAACTTGTCCCTAGTTGCTAGTCTAAGTATGTTCTAGAACAGTAGTGATAGCAAAGTAGAAACAAGGAGACAAAGGCACACAAGCGATAACAGGGGGCTAAGTGCAAAACAGCCAAATCCAGAAATTCCAGGGGGGCTAGATGTAGCACTAGTAGAAATCCCAAATTTCTTTTTTTATTTTATTTTTTGATATTTTTATCCAAATCACTAACAATGGGGGAGAATCCACAAAACATTGCAGCTCGAAACAGAGCTAGGATGTGACCTACAGAAATTCTTGAAGTTTCAGAAAACATTGGGTTTTAACTTGAATGAATTTTTTTTTATATTCCCATTTTTTTTGAATTTTTTGACGAGGGCACACATACATAGCCAAGTGTGGGTATGCTCAACTTTGAGTCAAGAATCTCCTGTAAAAATTTCAGCCAAAACAAACACCCAAGCAAAAAGTTATGCCCGTTTTACCGAAGGGGTGTTGGAATCGGTTTTCAAGAAACCCGAGGCAAAACCCGAGTCGGTTAGGGTCGGGTTTGGAATCGGGTAGGATTTTTTTTAGCGGTGTGGATGTAATAGAAAGTGGAATTTGTGGGAAAAGGTGTTGACTGTGGGTTTAGGGTAGGATTAGGCTAGATGTGTCGATCAATCAACCCTAGCACACAAAGCTGACAAAACAGAGGATGGTGAAGGGGGTGGCGGCTAGGGTTGCAAGGGAAACACTACTGACAACAAAAACACAAACTAAACCAGCGATTAAACAAGAACTAGGGCACAAACTCAACACTATGGACTCTGAAATTGAAATATGCAGAGGCTAAACACGTGGTTATGGGCGGGGGGATTTTTTTTTCGTTTTTCTATGGACGATAGGATGAACACAAAACAAAATTAACTAAGGGTAGTGTGAACCTGATGGTGCACCTGAAGCTCTTGATGTGAACAAGGGTTTCCGATCTTCCGAAAGGTTCTGGATAAGTTGATTTGGTCGGAGGCGACACACAAATCGATCCGACTTCAGAATAGCACGGTCTAAACTCCGCAATCACAGCACGACGTCTCCTCTGGTTATCAACCGTCCTAAAATGATTGACCATGCCGAGAAGGCAAATCCCTGCCTGCGAATCAAGAACACAAGCAAGAACAATAAAGAATGCAACACAATTGCAGATGTATTATGAAACTCACGAAGTTGGGGTCCCACAAACCATTCTGACAACGAAACTAATATGAACAGAATAATCTAAGCAAAACCATGTATATGAAGACCCTAGGGTTGTGCAAGACCCTCTGGATGCGCCCCTAATTGGGCTCAACTGGATACAAAGCACAAAGGCCAAAAGCAGGTGATGTAGCACCGGAACAGATTCTAGGCCCTCTCTTGTTTCGATGATTCCTGATGAGTCCGGATGAATTATGACATGAGACCAGCGGCATTGGAAAGGTATTCTTCTTATCTTTCCATGCATATGTAGAATGTCTAAATCTGAGTCCGTATGCGTTCTGGGCATCCATTTTAGTGCAGACTGGTCCTGGGCCCCGAAACATACTCAAAGTCGGTTTTGGTTGGGTCTCCACCTTGGCTTACACGTCCTTGCTGGTCCTCCACGTCTCCATGTCTTTCTCCCATCATCTCCTGGTCCTCTCCATGGTTCCTAATTACAATATAATCATTAGGTAGCAAACGATTCTCAAAAGTGACATATAATGAAGGACGTAGGAACGAGCTCACCTCTAAATTTAATCGTTGTGCACGAGCTCTAGTCATTGGATCTTGGAAGTCTAGAATTAGAGGAGTGTTATGGGTATCCATAGGAGTGATGTCATCATCACGTGGTGTTTCAATAATATACCACTCCCTATCATTGATGAACCTGAGGTACCAGTCCTTGGCACAACCATCTAATGAGTAGAAAAGGAGTTTCCACATGAGCTCTTCGTGTAACAACCCAGTATTTAGGAAGGTAGAGCAAGTCTCCTCAAAATTACGAATATGGGCATAGGGGTCTTCATGACTTTTCCCAGTGAAGAGGACCGCTTGAACCATAGCCATGAGATTTGGGTATAAATCCAAAAATGGAGCACCATTTTTTGTTTAAAATACGTCTTTCTATGATTTTAGTCCATGGTGCATTAGGGAGATCAAGGATAATTGGACCATTCATAGAAGGGGAGTTCTCAGAATGTTCCTTGGCAGCCATTATGGGGAATTGGGATGACTCCTTGAACTATTCTTGCCTCTTCACAGTAGAAGGATTTAGCAACGGATCACCTTGTTTCCCACTGTAATCCTGTCCACTAGACTCTTCTTGATTATCGTTGGTTCTCTTCACCCATTCCATGTTACAAGTGTTTCTGAAATCCGAAAAAGGTTCATCATCGAGTTCAAAGGATTGAGGTGGGAGAAAGTGTGTGTCTTCTTCTACAACATCAGTGTGTGGTGAGTGGAGTGAGGCTATCATAGGAGCTTCGGCCTTTTGTGGGAGACACTTGTCTTCTATTTCTTTGGATTGGCTAGAAATTTGGGTGCTTTGATTGGTATGTTCTGGGGAGATGGATGACTCATTTGCAAGATTTTGGATAATTTTTCTTAGAATCTCCATTCCCTCTGATGGTGTTTGAGAAACCATGTGGATATGTGCCATGGTCTACAATATATGTGATGAGTAATTGACTTGAGCGGATTTGTGTTTTAGTTGAAATGCGGGAATCCGTGGATTGCATGGGTTTGCATATCATGGTTATGACTAACTGGAGTTGGTGGAGGAATTGGTGATGTTGCAGGAGTTGGGAAATGTGTTTGCTTGTCTCATGATGTGTAGGTCAATGGAGTCGACTTGGCGGTCAACGGCGAGAGGATCGGGCACAAGTAGGGGACTTGGGGCCAGACGATCGGGATGCCAGGTGAAGTCAAGGGTGATCCACACCATACACGTGGAGAGGCAAGAAGCACGGACGGTTTCACAGTTGAGCCTAAAAATCGTGGTGGTGATGAAGACGGCGTGTTGACCAAGTCAAGGCAAGCGGGATGCTAGTGCAAGTGACAAGGGGGCCCGATGGACAGGGACCAGGAGAGACTTGTCGGTGGTCAAGATCGCAGGACATGGTGACACGCGTCAACATCGAGAAGTCATGCTTTGAGAAGCGTACAAGGCGGTTTCCCGGTTTGGGCCTCAAAACCGGTGGCGGCGATTGGAGGTGCACGTGGCACTATCGCGGAGCTTGCGTCGAGGGAAAGCAAAGTTGTGAAGGGCTCGATGGCATTCGGGCGATAAGGAAAAATGGACAGTTATGCCCCAGTGGTAGGTGGGTGTGTTATGTAGGTCAAGGGTAGAGTTGTCATGTGGACAATAGACCTTGGCCTATATCAGGAGAGGTGTGGCTGGTGGGAGAGGCGTCTCTTCCCATTAGCCTTGTGTTAGGTGTTCTATTCAAAGTGCTAGGAGAGGACTTCATGTTTTAGAGGAGAGTAGTGGGTGTGTGAGAGACATCTCTTGCTCTTCCAAATAGTAGGAGGAAGAGGGTGACTTCCTAGCCTTGTATCCTTGGATCTTGTAAGCACCTTTCTATGATATGAGAATATTTTCGTGCTCAAGATTTCCCTCTTTCCTTGAAACCCGAAATTCCTTTTTTCCCTATTTTCGGAGCTATTTTCGTGGTGATTTTCAATCTCACTTTTGGATGAGTTTTTGGTTCGGATTTCTTGAGAAACCTGTTGCTAGGATGAGCTAGAACAATCCTCTATGGATCCTTGACCGAATCAATAGCTCTAGCACCTTCGATTTGAATGATTTCTCAAGTTTCCCCTTTTTGGTGTTCTTGGCACAAGATCTGAAAATTCATGATGATTCCTTGTGTTTTTGGAGTGGATATCTTAGAGGATGGTCGTGATGTATTGAGGATCATCTGGACCAAATTTTGTGATTTTTGGTGTTCGTTTGATAGGGTTTTGGTAATTTTCTTTCCCGAACGGAGCTGCTGTTTTGACCATGATGGAACTTCCATCAAGAACGACGGAACTTCCGTTAGTGACAGTTCTCCCATCGCCCGGAACTTCCATGATTGACGGAACTTCCATCAGGGGCTTCGGAACTTCCATCGGGCACCAAGGAACTTCCGTCAGGCTTAGTTTTGTGATCTCTCGGATCCTCCTTGTTTCCCTTTTTGTTCCTCTTGTGCTTCTGCTATGTATCCTATTGCTTTAAATCATTCATAGGGTTAACACATCACAAGTTGGTGTGTGTGACCTTGGTGATTTGCCGCAATGAGGGTTTGGGTTGTAGTTGGGACATAAGCCAAGTTCTTGAGAAGAATTTTAATTGGCTCCCATTCACCCCCCCCCCCCCTCTGGTCGCCTTCTCGGTCCTTCAGTGTTGCACAAAAGAAAGCACCTCTGGCCACAACATTTAAATAATTTGCATTGTCGGGCCTTAGACCAAAGAAAAAGTGTTGCAGCCATATACGCTCCTCTATACCTAAACATACCCCTATTTTGGTGTAGGATAGGAACCTTTCCCACGATGCTCCTAGTGATTCGTGGTCTTGTTGCTCAAAATTGATAACCTTTTTCCTTAGAGCAACTATATTATAGAGACGAAAATATTTGCGCCAAAAAAATAATCTCTTAAGGTGGACCAAACTCCATCTACTTCTCCTACATGGTTAAAATACCATGTTTTCACTGCCCGGCCTAATGAAAAAGGGAACAACTTCCATTTCCTGGTTTCTTGAGGAAACCCTTCAATGGCAAGAGTGGAGCAACAAAGCTTGAACTGTTGTAGGTGAGTATATGGATTTTCATTTTTTGCCCCTATAAATGGTGTCTTCTGAATCAATAGTATGAGATTTGGATGAATCTCATAGCTCAGGGCTGTGATTGAGAGTGATGAGGGCATGGGTTCTAGGAATTCGCTCCTAGGGGCTGAGAAGTCACGGATGGATGGGGGATTCATGGAAGGACAGAAAATAAGAGAAGAAAATAAAAAGGAAAGGTAACAAGAATCAGGTTCGGATAAATGTCAGCTACCGTTCCCCGGCAACGGTGCCAGAAAGCTTGTTGGCGATCCTTATGCCTAACAGAGAAATCCACAAGCATACGGATGCTGATGTAGCCTTCACCCGGGAGCATTCCAAGCTATCGAATCCATGGGGAACGAGAAGTGAAATTCTATCCTGATCCAATTCTAGTGAATAAAAGAGAAGGATAACAACGGGTTGAGAGGGTCCTCCTGCCTTGGCTTCATGTGACAACTTACATCCAAATAATCATCAGATTCCAACATTTACTCTTGTTTACTTCAGGGCATAGTCATCTGAGGTACGGAAAGGGATGAGAAGGGACCTCGACTAAAACTACCATCAACGCCTATGAGCCCAACCCGAACTTGATGGAATACAGAGGATAGCTAAGTGCTATCACCACCTAACTACCAACCACACAGCCCGTGGGGTTGGGAGCAAACTTAGATAATTCTAAGTCTATACACCGCGTATACACCACGCAAACTTAGATAACAAAAGGCAGAGTAAACAGGGTCATATAAAGTAAAAGACTTTATCTAACATGGACTAAGAACCCATAAACAAGATATAAATAAAGAAAGCTTCAATGATTAAATGAACAAAAGAATGTCTATATGTTACCCGGTCGAAGGACGGGGAATCTTCTCTTGGTGGAGAATCATCCCCGAGGCACGAGGTCGAGAAGGAGCCGACATCCTCGGCTCCCTACCAAAGTTCTACCACTACTCCCACTCCCTATTCTAACACATTTCTGCAGTGTGGCGCTTGTTGTTCTCCTCTTCAATTATTGATCTTTTCTGCCGAATTCCCCTCTATTTATTGGTGGCAATGGGCCAAGAAGCATCTGTCGGTGGAGTGGAATCGGTAGGCTGAAGTCGGTCCACCGGGCGACGGGCAAGGTCAAGCGGCCATGTGTGCCGGGCAGCTGGACATGTCGGGCGGCCTGCACCGCTGGGCAGCGGGCAAGGCCGAGCGGCCCTTGGATCGTGTCAGTTTCCCGACCGACCTTCTCCCGATGGCTAGGTTTGCGTCCTGAAGGTAGTTGTTGGGTCGGTTGGCCTTTTTCCTTTGGTTTTATGTCAGTAGACATGGTAGGTCGGGTGGTAAGCTTGATGGGCCGAATGGCTTGGTAGGCCGGGTGGCAAGCCCGTCGAGCAGCAAGGTCCGCCGGGCGGCACAACTTGCTGGGCGGCAAGGCCCACCGGGCGGCGGCCTAGGCAGGGTGCTGACCCCCTCGATGGCAAGCCCACTGGGTGGCGGCCTAGGCCAGGTGCATTCCCTCTCTGGGTTGCCCCTTGACTTCTCCCGGTTTGGCCACTTGGTGGCCTTCTCTTCCTTAGCCATATTTCATCATTCTTAATCCGCGAGGAGAAAATGGCATCATGGTGAAGTGTTTTTTGCAAAACCAGCCGGGTCAGATGATCATCCTAAAAAATGACTTCGATTAAGAATCCGGGCGGCTGATTTCAGCTGTATATGACCCTATCGGCTCATTCCTGATTTCAGCCTAAAAATGACCCTGTTGAGCGGTGAAAACGGCTATTTCCCAGTCGTGATCGGCTGACAGTGTGTTTCTTCATGTTTTTGCATATTTTGGCTCTCTTATACCTGTAAACACATATTTCACCAAAACTTGTGGAACTCATGAGTACAAAGATTATTTATTAATTAGGATCCAACTTTTAATTGTAAATTGGTAGTCGAAAAAGGGAATTTATGACTACCAACAGAGATGTAGACATGAATGACTTGGTGGGGTGAGATGATGCAACTTGGTTCCTAGCCTGACAAGCACAACACTACCTGTCCTTCTCAAAGGTGACATCCTTGATTCCTTCTACTAGATTCCTCTTGAGCACTTTTCTAAGTTGATTCATTCCAACATGTGCCAGTCTTCTATGCCATAATCATCCTTTAGTTGCCTTAGTGAAGAGGCAAGTACTTGGTGGCATGTTGCTTGACTTGAAGTCTATGACATACAAGTTTCCATGCCTCACTCCATAAAATACTAGTCCCTTCTTTGCATTTTCAATCACTGCAACATCCTCATCAAATATGCACTTGAAACCCATGTCACAAAGTTGACCAACAGACAGGAGGTTAAAGTTGAGGGTTTCCACAAGAAAGACCTTGGAGAGATAGAGGTCCTCAGTAATGGCCACCTTTCCTGATCCTCTGACTCTTCCTTTCGAGTTATCCCCAAAAGTCACCTTATCACTGTCTTTGTCTTCATCAATGCTGGCGAACATGGTTGGCTTCCAGGTCATATGTTGAGTGCACCCACTGTCAAGAATCCAATGAGTACCTCCACTCTTGTAGTTGACCCTGGTGGTAGCCATATGACAAGCACTAGAGGAAGAAGGGTTAGTATCCAAAGCATTACTTGATTGACTTTCACTAACCTCATCATGACGAGTCATGATACCATCCTCATAATTACAGATTCTTGTAATCCCTTCTTGAAGTTTTCTCCTTATAGGATAGTGTTGAGCATGATACCTCCATTGACCATGACCATCCCTTATGTGTATGTTGTCAAGGTCGATGTAGTAGTGGAGAGGATCATAGAGACCAGTGACGTGCTCAAGCACGTGTCCCACTTGTGAGTGGAGCACAGGTATCATCTTCACTGCCCTCTCAATTGAGAGCTCATGCCTTCTGTTGACTACTTCCTCGAGTAAGAAACCCCTCTCAGGAGTTGTAATTTGCAGGAGGATTCTATCAATCACTTCATATGATGGGATCCTCCGAAGGCCTCTAAATGAGTTTATCCTACACACAAGATCATAAATGCTTAAGAGAGTATTACAAAGGCCATCATTCGGATTTCTCACAAATTCACCAAGTTGAAAGATGAGATCCTGTTGGTGAGCTCGAAGAAGATGCCAAAGTCGATCTTGTGGTGGAGGAGGTGGGGGCGCTGGAGGCGTAGTGGTAAGATCGATCATCCAAAGTGATCGCGTGAGCAATGTAGACGGTGCTCCCCCTACACCAATGTGTGGTCCACTCGAAGTGATTGGTGTAGAACTTGAAATGTCACTTGGGGTAGAACTTGATGAAGCGCCTGATGAAGAGTGGTATATGCCTTGATCCGAAGGGGTTGTAGAAGCTGCTACAACGCAATGTTGTGGAGGGATCAAAGAAGTTTGAGCTCGAAGCTACTTCCTTCCCTTTACTTGAAGATACTCCATTGTTTGCCTTGGAAGTCTTCTCCCTGGTCCAGCTTGTGGTGATCTCCTCGTCCTCAAAGAGCAACCCAATCACGTCCAAAACAGAGAGATTCTTCTCCGTGAGAAGATCAAGAGTCATGTAGAGTAGCTTGCTGCTAGGGAGCAAGGAGAGGATCTTCTCGATTATCACATTCTTGCTCACGAAAGTGAAGGAATGCTTAGAAAAACATTTAGGTGCTGCGTTGATCGGCAATGGATGTGCGCCGATTGACGCATTTGGAATTGGCTATAGAATTTGATAGAAAATGAAGGGTGAGAAGCTTAGGTGGGCTAAAGTTAGATGGTTAAATGCATGCAGGCGAAAACATTATGCAAAAACAAAAACATAAAGCAAGAGCTCATAAATTATGCATTTAGTGCATGATTTTCGCAAACAAAATATAAAATGATGGTGGCGGAGGTCTAAAAATAAAAAGTTAATCTAGAACTAATTTGCCACAAGTGAATCAGTTGAGTTAGGTTATTCTCATGACACAAAAATTCTAGGTTGCCCTCCTAGTAGCACTAATCAATTCAAAAATCCAAAAAATACAAAAACTCGGGTTGCCCCCCGAAAAGCGCTTCAATTAGAGTCATGTAGCTAGACTTCTTACATACCTTGTTGTCGCGAAGCCATGGTTCTTGGTGTAGGATCCAAAGATTTCCATGTAGCTTGTACTTATGCAATCTTCGTCGTGGTTCGCTCATTACCCGTCTTCATTATGTTGCATAATGCTCAATGTGTGTATGTGATATAATGCTCTGGAGTCTTCAATCTTGTTCAACTTCTAATCATTTGCTTGTGGGGGAATTGCTCGAGCTATCTTTGTTGTCATCTTCATCTTCACATGGAAAATCTTGATGACTTCATCTTTTAAGCATTGGAGCATATATCGGCTTGTTCTATGACTTGTGAATCTTGATATTTGTTGCACCATCAAGTCTTGATGATGAAGAGTATATGCAACTTCTCAATTCTTGCACAATGATCCATCAAGTCGACGGTGAACAAATCCGAAGAAATCTGCTATCGTTTTTCTGAACTGACATCTTGTTTCTGACATTACGCCGTGACCAGAAAGAATTAGAGACTGAAACCTGCGCCATTGCGTCGGGCATCAAATTATCTTTCCATGCAGTACTCATCCGTCCAAATCGGACTCCATATGAGGGAGATATGGTCTTTTTTCTAAAGGTATGTTAGGTCGTTTTGCGCCGAATCCGAATTGAATTCAAACTTTCCAAATATTCAAACTCCATGTTTAGAACAACTTGAATCCATGTCAATCACCAAAAGGAAGTCTTCTAAATGTATTGAAACCCATAGATCACGTGGATGTAGGACTTTAATTCCATATTTGGCTCAAACTTCTAATTATTTGCAACTCTCGCAAAATATTCAAACAGCCTGTGCAGCGTCTCATGTTTTGGCCATAAATCCTTGTAGGAAACTCCAAATGATGTGAGGTTTAAACCGTTGGAAACTAGACTTGATGCTCTTCCACAATATCAAATTTTTAGGCCTTCCAATCCTCTGTAGAATTTTTCACACCCTCTTTTGATCAGTGGATAGAACATCCTCTCAATCATCTATTTCTTCCATCATCTATTTCTGTGAACAAGATAGAATCCTTGCAAAGCATTAGTTAAAAAAAATATTGACACAAGGAGAGTACCTCCCTTTTCATGGAGTGGTGAGGTGCCGATCGGCATGGGCGTTGCGCCGATCGGCACAAGCGAGTCTTTCATGAACATGGACTCCACAGCAGATGATAGGCCACCAACAAAGTTAGCACCTATTGCTACGGAGCAAGAGAATCGATGGAGAGCGAGGTCGTCGACATCGGCATCGATGTGGCGTCGATCGACACATGGTTGCACCGTCAGCGCAAGCAGCTATGTCGCCGTGCTCCAGTCGAGGTTGTGTGCCTAGCTTTGTACATGTTTTTCAATGGGCACACAAACAAAGAAAAATAGGGTATGTGCAATAAAAATATAAAGGATTAAGTCGATAAACTAGATAGATGCCTCTAAATAGATTCAAGTTGCCGATCCCCGATAACGGCGCCAGAAAAATAGCTTGTTGGTCGTTACTACACACCCACTTATATACCGCAAGAGGACGGTGTACATTGTAGCACTTTTTCCCTTAGAGTATTTTAAGGTATAATCAAATCCACAGGGATCAGAAGAGAACGGTGTTTAGAGTTTACTATTTCATCTAACAAATCAATCCTAGCATGAAGTACATATTGCACATACATGAGCATGAAAGGAAGTGAAAATTGAAGGTTGCGCCGATCGGCTCAGTAGATGCGCTGATCGGTGCGAAGGCTTACCTAGGCCAAAGTACGCCAGATGCTTAGTTAGCCAAGGCTTGTGGGAGTAGAAGCATACACATCGACCAAGGAGTATGACCTGGAGTTAGCCTATATGCATCTAGCGGTCGGAGAAAGGTTGTGCCAATCGGTGCAACTGGTCTGCCAATCAGCATTGAAGCAGTAGTCGTACTTGGTACTTTAAACAATCGGTAAACATCAAAGATGACCAAGACCACCCGCCTTTCCGAGCGTCTCCTAATTTATCACTGCCGAGAGGAAACCCTTAATCACGCGAGTATCTTAACCCTACTTGACTATCTTAAAGTGTTGCGCAAGCTTACCTCTGTCACAACTAAACCACGCCCTAGCATCACAAGCAATCATGATTCATACAAGATCCGGATACTAGCCTAATCACCATGATTAAGAGAGCATCTAACTACTTACACTAGAACTAAGCAATTGAATAAACACTTGTAAGATCAATCAATCTAGACAAACACAAATTGCAGCCAAGGATAGAAATTAGATAGACAACATAAAGATAGATTACTTATACCAATATTCATCATCGTCAAGGACGCACTGATCGGCTCAACTGGTGCGCCGATCGGCGCCACCTTGATGCATCATTGATGACTCCCAAGGTATATGGCTCTACTTCTCCTAGCTCCGGCGTAGTGCACCACGCAGGGTCCCTACCCGACTAGACTATATCTCTTCAATTTGGTGGCCCTTCAACTCCGGCGGCCTCCTGGCGATATGCAGCGGCTCCTATAGCCTAATTCTCCCACTTCTCCTTCGTGTCCCCTGGTCTTGGACGTCATATGGGTGTTTATATAGCCTCTCGTCATGTCCTCCCTTGCTTGGCCTCCAAGTTTAGCTCATAGAGATTGAATCCAAGTCGGTTTCGTACCTTCCATAAACTACGCTGACTTACTTTAATCATAATCAATGCTTCTATAGTCCAAATGAAGCAAGCCTAGACTCTATCTTGTAGCCTTTTAAAATATCTACAACTTTGGTATTATTTGAATCCTCAGATTCAGACGTTTAGATACCCAACATTGCGATGTCAAAATATATGTCCTGATTCGGATTCATCTGCGCAGCCTGCCATGCAGGGCTCATATCTCCCAGCTCCGAAGTCCAATAAATGCAAATCATATATGTTTCAGAAAGCGCTCGACGAGATCTTCAACTTTGGTATTCTAAGGTTTCCTATTTGACCATGTCTTGGGCTTCGAAATAGCGTGACAATACAGTGTTGTTTCTGGACTCCGCGAATTTAGCTTTCCTTCCGGATAAACCTTCTAGAAATCCATAGGCATTGGGCCTCGACCTTAGGCTTGCACATTGGAGCTCATGGACATCCATGTGTGTTTTGTAAGCTTCATGGGCTAGTGGGAAGCCCTCCTTGCACGATGAGTCGGGCTTCATATCGGTACTTCTCATATAAGAGCCATTTTATCGTCTTTTTACCTGTTTCTGCAATAAAGCACTAAAATAACACTACATGTATAAATCGTCAATATTAGAGGTAAAACACATGATTATGACAAGAATATGGTATGATATTGGTGGTTATTGGCATATAAAACGGGTACTTAGGAACCACCAGCAGTTTCCCCATGCTCAAACCTTTGCTCGTCATCGAGCAAATAAATTATCCTCAAGAAGAGATCAGCATTGCAATCATGCTATCTTCACTTGCATTCATCAAGGCTCATGCATATCCAACCAGCTTTAAGAGTGTAGTACAAAAATTTTCTGTTGCACCAATTCTACTACTCAAAGATACAAGTGGGGAACAGATTATGATTAAGAACCGACCACAATGATCAAATAAAGTAGCTTCAACTCTCAAATTAGATTACTCCTCAAACTAGGCCTTAAATGATAAAGTTTTTCCAAAAATTTAGTCTCATTTATCAAACAAAACGCTCTCTTGCAAAGAATCAAGGCAACACTCATCTTACAAATCTCACAAGCCAAACAACTAGAAGTGATCCTATCTACAAATATTTCGTGGAAGGCTTTATGTGTAGCTTGGTAGGAAAACAACTAGCAACAATGTAACTCAGAGTATTGTCAAATCAAGAGATAGTTCTAATTGGTTTTACAAAGACTTGTCAAAAAGGCCATTGGAAAGAAGAGGAAAATACACGCTTTTAGAAAGGTGGACATGTGCAAAAGGCAAAGAATGATCTCAAGACACAAATGAAGTTCTCGAAATCGGATTGCACATGGTTGGAGTGATAGAGTTTCAGCCAATTGAATGTACTTACTTGAAGAATAATGGTTCATGCACAAATCTTCTCTCTTGCAACTTGATTGAACATTCTTGATCTTTCATCAACAACTTTTTTGAAGTCCATTAGCTAGTGCTTCGGAATGATGAATGACGTCCATCCCCCCATGCTTAAACATTGCTTGTCCTAGAGCAAAGGGAGTGAAAAAAGAAGAGCACTAGCTGAATCTGTTATTTCTTCTCTTTGACCATCTGAAACACTTATAATTGCTTTCTGGAGATAACAGAGCACTTCCTGAATTTTTGAGTCCTTGCACCGATCGGCAGAGAGTTGCGCCGATCGGCGCACTTCTGATTTCGCCTTGTCTTCTCCTTGTATTGCTCTTTTGCACTTCAGAGAGTCTTCAAAGGTGTTTATTGATGAAAATCTTTATCTTCAGCAAGAGATCTTGGTAGTTTGTGCATAAAACCATAGAAATAGTGCAACGGCTCGACGAGAAACTCATATCATAGGTTGTGGACAAGAAGAGGACAACACCAAAAGAAATATAGGTTTACAGGTGGGAATATTCAACGAGCATTGCTAAATATGAAAGGGCTAGCAAACAAGTGATAGTTACGCAAACAAAATGGCCAACTTTCAAGTCTCATACCAAAAGAACACAAACTTGAAACGACTCACTAAATTACATTTTGCAATCTACAGGTTTATCATATAAGTGTAGCATATTTGGCTTTGGTAGGTATGATTAATGCAAAAGAGAAATATTTGCAAGGTTTAGAGACAACATGTAACAGTTTTCCAAAAATTTATTAAGTTTACTAGCTATATTGGAGTTTTCTTCTTAGAGAGTAAAGCATATTGTCATGAAGAACAATTCAGCCATATGGGATCTTTATCAAAACATCTGTCAACAAATACCACCACTAAAGCAAATAGAGTTCATAGAATTGGTGCTTAGTTGAAAATTCAGCGGTGGACAATTATATGCAATAAATCATGCAACTTCCAATAATAATAGTAACTTTCATCATATCTCTAGCAAAGATCCTCATCATAATTATGCGTTTATTCATCATGAAAGCATTATAAGACAACGGTGATGATACAGGCAAGATCCCCTAGATAAATTAATGACATTTGGTCACCCTAAGGTAGCTATTAGGGATATGTCATTGTCCATTCTATATTCTAAATGATAAATTATAAATAACCTTTCGCATGAACAAAACAAAAATGGTATCACAAAAGAAAAAGAGAGAGAAGACCCAAGTCGAAAGCAGACGGCATTTACTGGTTTGAAAAGAAAATAAGAGTTGGAGAAGTGAAGAATCAAAGGGATGTTACCGCATTTTAATCAATTGAAGCGCAGCATGTGCCTCCCCCATGCTTAAAATCTTGCTGAATTGCATGAGAGAAGATCGATAGCAGGGGCAGGGAGGGAGTGCCGATCGGCACGAGGATGCGCCGATCGACGTAGATGGTTGTGTCTCTCGTCACCTCCATCTCCAGCCTTGATGTGCTGTCCCAATGCTCCCTCTTGTATATGCGGTTGTTGTCACCTCGTTTCCTTCGACTGTCCTCATTCAAGAGTACTTCTTTCATTCCTGCAAAATATTGAAATGCACATACACCCCCGATATGATGGTCGGGGATAGAACAATATCTACCATCTAGCAACAACCTCAAAAGTTCAACTTCTGGCTTTTTAATTCTAGTAGCAAAAAGAAAATAAAATCCTAATGGGTGTACGTGTGTGCACAAGTGTGGATGCATGGAGTTAAAATTACAATGTTAGCAAAGAAACAAGACTATAACAATGTTGTTCCATAATTTAGTCTAAACACCACGTTCACACAAAATTGCTAAATGAATGTCGACATAATTCTAAGATCAAAGTTTGCATTGCTTAGTCTTGAAACAAGGCAAATAAAAAAAAGAATTTTTATATTAGCAGCAAAGGTTAGATGCGTGGAAGCTAAACAAGAACAATGTTTATACCTAGCTCTGAGCACCATGCTTACAACTAAATTGTTGTCATCAATCATAACAAAATTCTTAATAACCAAAATCAAAACATCATGTTCATCATTTAGCTACGATAAAACTTCATTAGATCAAATGAATAGCGCATGGCAATAGACTAGAAACCAACCAATGCAAATGATGCAAAACATAGAAAGGCAAATGAACTAGTTAATATTGTTCAACAAACAAGCATAAACACCACGTTTACACCTAAATTTGCTAGAAAGCTCACGAAGCCAATTAAGTGCTCATCATCAAGTTCAAACCAAGCTATTATGAGTGGGAAAGTGAATATGAACATGCAAAGTTGGAGGTTTGTGCGAAACAAAACAAAAATATGTTAGGCAGAAGTGAAGGAATGCTTAGAAAAGCATTTGGGTGCTGCGCCGATCGGTAATGGATGTGCATCGATCAGCGCATTTGGAATTGGCTATAGAATTTTATGGAAAATGAAGGGTGAGAAGCTTAGGTGGGCTGAAGTTAGATGGTTAAATGCATGCAGGCAAAAATATTATGCAAAAACAAAAAAACAAAGCAAGTGCTCACAAATTATACATGTAGTGGATGATTTTCACAAACAAAACACAAAATGATAGTGGCGGAGGTCTAAAAATTAAAAAGTTAATCTTGAACTAATTTGCCACAAGTGAATCAGTTGAGTTGGGTTATTCTCATGACACAAAAATTCTAGGTTGCCCTCCTAGTAGCACTAATCAATTCAAACAAAACAAAAAACACAAAAACTCGGGTTGCCTCCCAAAAAGCGCTTCAATTAGAGTCATGTAGCTAGACTTCTTACATACCTTGTTGTCACAAAGCCATGGTTCTTGGTATAAGATCCAAAGATTTCCATGTAGTTTGTACTTATGCAATCTTCATCGTGGTTCGCTCATTGCCCTGTCTTCATTGTGTTGCATAATGCTCAATGTATGTATGTGATATAATGCTCCGGAGTCTTCAATCTTGTTCAACTACTAATCATTTGCTTGTGGGAGAATTGCTCGAGCTATCTTTGTTGTCATCTTCATCTTCACATGGAAAATCTTGATGACTTCATCTTTTAAGCATTGGAGCATATGTCAGCTTGTCCAATGACTTGTGAATCTTGATATTTGTTGCACCATCAAGTATTGATGATGAAGAGTAGATGCAACTTCTCAATTCTTGCACAATGATCCATCAAGTCGACGGTGAAGAAATCCGAAGAAATCTGTTGTCGTTTTTCTAAACCGGCGTCTTGTTTCTAACATTGTGCCGGGACCAGAAGGAATTAGAGGCTGAAACCTGTGTCATTGTGTCGGGCATCAAATTATCTTTCCAAGCGGTACTCATGCGTCCAAATCGGACTCCGTATGAGGGAGATGTGGCCTTTTTTCTAAAGGTATGTCAGGTCATTTTGCGACGAATCCGAATTGAATTTAAACTTTCCAAATATTCAAACTCCGTGTTTAGAATGACTGGAATACATGTCAATCACCAAAAGGAAGTCTTCTAAATGTATGGAAACACATAGATCATGTGGATGTAGGATTTTAATTCCATATTTGGCTTAAACTTCCAATTGTTTGCAACTCTCGCAAAATATTCAAACAGCCTGTGCAGCATCTCGTGTTTTGGCCATAAATCCTTGTACGGAACTCCAAACGATGTGAGATTTAAACCGTTGGAAACTAGACTTGATGCTCTTCCACAATATCAAATTTATAGGCCTTCCAATCCTCTGTAGAATTTCGCACACCTTCTTTTGGTCAGCGGATAGAACATCCTCTCAATCATCTATTTCTCCCATCATCTATTTCTGTGAACAAGATAGAATCCTTGTAAAAGCATTAGTTAAAAAAAAATATTGACACAAGGAGCGTACCTCCCTTTTCATGGAGTGGTGAGGTGCCAATCGGCATGAGCGTTGTGCCGATCGGTACAAGCGAGTCTTTCATGAACATGGACTCCGCAGCAGATGATAGGCCACTAACAAAGTTAGCACCTACTGCTACGGAGCAAGAGAATCGATGAAGAGCAAGGTCGTCCATGTTGGCATCGATACGGCGTCGATCAGCACATGGTTGCGCCGATCGGTGCAAGCAGCTATATCGCCGTGCTCCAGTCGAGGTTGTGTGCCTAGCTTTGTATCTATTTTTCAATGGGCACAAAAACAAAGAAAAATAGGGTATGTGCAATAAAAATATAAAGGATTAAGTCGATAAACTAGATAGATCCCTCTAAACAGGTTTGAGTTGTCGATCCCCGGCAACGGCGCCAGAAAAAGAGCTCGTTGGTCATTACTACGCACCTACTTATAAACCGCAAGAAGACGGTGTATATTGTAGCACTTTTTCCCTTAGAGTATTCCAAGGTATAATCGAATCCACAGGGATCAGAAGAGAACGGTGTTTAGAGTTGAATTTTTCATCTAACAAATCAATCCTAGCATAAAGTACATATTACACATACGAGAGCATAAAAGGAAGTGAAAATTGAAGGTTACGCTGATCGGCTCAGTAGATGCACCGATCGGTGCGAAGGCTTACCTGGACCAAAGTGTACCCGATGCTTAGTTAGCCAAGGCTTATGGGAGTAGGAGCATACATATCGACCAAGGAGTATCACCTGGAGTTAGCCTATATGCATCTAGCGGTCGGAGAAAGGTTGTGCCGATCGGCGCAACTGGTGTGCCGATCAGCACTGAAGCAGTAGTCGTTATCATCTTAATCCTAGCTTACTTGGTACTTTAAATAATCGGCAAACATCGAAGATGAGAAAGACAACCTGCCTTTCTGAGCGTCTCCCGATTTATCGCTGCTGAGAGGAAACCCTTAATCGCGCAAGTATCAACCCTACTTGACTATCTAAAAGTGATGCGCAAGCTTAACTCTGTCGCAACTAAACCACACACTAGCATCATCAAGCAATCATGATTCATACAAGATCTGAATACTAGCCTAATCACCATGATTAAGAGAGCATCTAAATACTTAGACTAGAACTAAGCAATTGAATACTCTAAGGGAATACTCCGGCGGCCTCCTGGCGATGTGCAGCGGCTCCTATAGCCTAATTCTCCCACTTCTCATTTGTGTCCCTTGGTCTTGGACGTCATATGGGTGTTTATATAGCCTCTGGTCATGTCCTCCCTTGCATGGCCTCCAAGTTTAGCTCATAGAGACTGAATCCAAGTCGGTTTTGTACCTTCCATAAACTGCGCCAAATTACTTTATTTATAACTGATGCTTCTAGAGTCTAAATTAACCAAGCCTAGACTCTATCTCGTAGCCCTTTAAAAGATCTACAACTTTGGTATTATTTGGATCCTCAGATTTGGACGTTTAGATACCGAAAATTGCGATGCCAAAATATCTGTCCTGATTCAGATTCCTCTATACAGCCTGCCTTGCGGGGCCCATATCTCCCAGCTCCTGAGTCCAATAAATGCAAATCATATATGTTTTGGAAAGCCCTCGATGGGATCTTCAACTTTGGTATTCTGAGGTTTCCTATTTGATCACGGCTTGAGCTCCGAAATCACGTGACAATATAATGCTGTTGCTGGACTCCACGAATTTAACTTTCCTTCCGTATAAACCTTCTAAAAATCCTTAGGCGTTGGGCCTCGACCTTGTGCTTGCATATTAGACCTCATGGACGTTCAGGTGTGTCTTGTAAGCTTCATGGGCTAGTGGGAAGCCTCCTTGCACGGTGAGTCGGGCTTCATATCTGTACTTCTCATATAAGAGCCATTTTGTTGTCTTTTTACCTGTTTCTGCAATAAAGCACTAAAACAATACTACATATGGAAATCATCAATATTAGAGGTAAAACACATGATTATGACAAGAATATGGTACAATATTGGTGGTTATTGGCATATAAAACGGGTACTTAGGAACCACCAACACTAATAAAACCCCCTCTCCTATTTTTAGTTAAACCATTTTACACTTCAGCCCCCGGTCCACATAAACCCGTTTACCGAGCCCGCCGACCTGGCCCACGACCCTATGAACCCAATCGACAAAATAGTAAACCCGGTCCATGGAATTTCCTATACAAAAACAAATTTGATAATTCCAGAAAATCTTAAATCCTTATCTTTTTGCAGTTAAACCCTTGACCTATATTTTTACTCTATTTTGGCCCCAGATTTTCACAAAAACACCCCTATAGTTTCTAGAAACTATATTTTAGCCCCTGCACTTTTTAGTAATCATAGAAAGGTCCCTGAGACTTTCTAAAATTATAGAAAAGCCCCTAGAACCTTAGAAAAGTCGTAATTTTCCCACTGTAAGTCGGATCCGAGCGATTCTTGCATCCGCTGGTTCATCTCCATATGTAGTACGTCTCCATATGTAGTACCCAATGGTACTACCCGCAGTATTGCCCCCCAGACCTCATAAACCATCACTAGTCCATATCTTTTCAACTATAGCTCTGATGCAGACGATTCTCGTGCCCACGTGATCGTCTCGACACAAGGAACCATTTGCCACAAACCATAATCTCACTCCCTATAACGACCCAGCGTCCACACCTAGCTGGGCCCGACTCGCATTTTGAGTGGACCCCACACACCTACCAACCTATTTACACTTTTGTCATCGCTTCATGTAAAAGGGCTAACCAAGGTTTGTGGTGGTGGACAACCTAGCCTTATATGTTGGTCCTCCTCCCATTAGACTAGCAAGGTGGTCCTAAATTCTCACCTCCTCATGCACACAAGTGCTCATGGGCCACTATGGGCCTAATCTCAATGTGTGGGATGTTACAGACACCCCCCTCAAAGGAACGACGTCCTCGTCAGAACACAGAGACAACATACCCACACTGGGCAAGCTACTAGGAACGTTCCCCCCTTGGGCACGTCCATGTCCAGTGCTGGATCACATGTCATGCCGTGTCCCACGCAAGGGCCTACACGCATCATGCACCACATGTCCAGACCTCCTAGCCACCACGCGCACCGTGCCCATGAGGGTCGGCTCTGATACCACTTGTAACGACCCAGTATCCACACCTGGCTGGGCCTGACTCACATTTCGAGTGGATCCCACACACCCACCAACCTATTTACGCTTTCATCCTCGCTTCACGTAAAAGGGCTAACCCAAGATTTGTGGTGGTGGACAACCTAGCCTTATATGTTGGTCCTTCTCCCATTAGACTAGCAAAGTGGTACTAAATTCCCACCTCCTCATGCACACAAGTGCTCACGGGCCACT
The DNA here is from genome assembly GCA_032690845.1 of Eleusine coracana subsp. coracana. Lineage (NCBI taxonomy): Eukaryota > Viridiplantae > Streptophyta > Magnoliopsida > Poales > Poaceae > Eleusine > Eleusine coracana. The sequence goes on from CM064418.1 coordinate 39,343,293, forward strand.
ATAGGCCTAATCTCAATGGGTGGGATGTTACACTCCTGTCATAATATTTTCCCGTGTCCCCCTTAAACACCATATCTTCACTGCCCGATCTCTGTTTCCACCAATTTTTCCATCGTCGACCCTCTAAGACCCAACCTACCGATAATCCCACTCGTATACACCAAAACCTCCAAAATAACCTATTTGGAGTTTTAATTGGAGTATTAATTATTTCTTATTTATATTATTTTCTTCATGCTAGCGTCATGTACTGTACCATACGGAGAACCTGAGGAGCTCGATGCTGGAGATGAGGCCCAAAGGCCCAAGTCTCGAGACAGACTTCGACACCAGTACATGAAGCGACATAAATCACGACGATTTAAGGATAGCATTACCAGGCAAGCCCTAACATCCCCTATAATATTTATCCCATCACAGTAGTCTAGAAACCTACTTAGAGCTTATTCTATATTGCATGCTCTCTTGAGTGCTATTGTTGGGAAACACTTGCATGATTGCTACCTATTTGTGTACTAGTAACTCCGTTGTTGTTACCACAACCCCTCCTTATATGCCTTACCTTACCACCCCGTAAGCTCCACATACACCGACATTAGATGCCTAATGTATAGAATGCTGCTATGCTTAGAAGCACTTAGGAACCCCACGACGAGGTTCATCGCAACACCATATTATACCTCTATTTTGAAAATGGGTGAAAACGTGTTTGGTGGTGTGCGTATAAGTACGATGTGGATGGGTTATAAATCAACTAAGTGAAGATGAAGTTGGATGGGATGTACTTGGTGGAGGGCGAGACTCCTTAGTACTGGTGTAGAGTACTTGGTGATGGTGTCTTCGGTCTAGATCCACCTGTCGTGGATGAGTGCTTGCCCGGCCGCTCAGGAACGATAGCAAGACCTCAACTTGGTGATATTTTCAGTATGACCACATAATCTGTATGGGTAGGACTAACACAGATCCTAGGTAACACAGCAAGGAAGTATCACCCGGTGAAGTAGGAACAGACTCAGGGGTTTGTTGTGATGAAAGTGGTGATAAGTCTAGTATTCGGCAAGATTATATGACTGTGTGTCAAAGTGTGATGATATGACTGTGTGTCATAATGGTGGAACCCCTGAGCTCCGTGGTGGACTTGTGGGCGTGCCCAGGTGAAGTGGGAGTGTTATGTGTCTGCGTGCGCAAGAGTGCATACCCTTTGGGTATAGTGTACTAAGCTCTATAGAGTTAAACCCTAAATCATTTAGATGTCCGTTATGACTGGTCATGACACACCAAATCATTGGGCTCTCATTGATTAGCCGATCTCCTTGATGTGTGAGTGGGTGATGTGATACCTGTGTTTTGGAAGTGCAAGGTTTGGATCTAGAGATCTATTCCTTTTAAAACAATGGGAACTGGTGGGAATGGTTTGTACTCCTTCCAGGGCGACCCTACTACAATATTGACAGGTCCCCTCTTTCCTTGAATCTATTCTTAGTGAACCCCACCTGCTTAGCTACTAGCGCAAATATTGAACCCCTTACCTACATCCTTGCTACGTCCTCAATCCATGATTTTACCCTTGAGTAGTGTTAGTGCTTGTTGAGTACCTTATGTACTCATGGTTTGTTAATTGTGGTTTTTAGTGAGCGAACTCCCGAAGAGTAAAAGTAGTAGGGTTTCGTCGTACGCTAAAGTTTGCCTATGGATGTATTGTGATGTGATGGACGTGAAGTAAACCAGTCTTTTGGCCCTAATTTCTGCTGCAATGTAACTTAGCCATGTTTAGTAAGTCATCCATATATTCTCGTATTTTAGAATTGTATGGATTTGAGATAATCTGTTGTGCGTACCAACTACTGATCCAGGGATTGGTACAGGATGCACAAGGACTCCCCCGGAGAGTGGAGTGTCATAGATAACGTAGCGGCGGGCTGGCTAACTCGCCGCTATAGTTCGTTTAGGCCCGCTGCTATAGGCCATTTTTGTTGTAGTGAGTACAGTAACCTAACGTAATAAAAGTTATCATGCACACATAAATGCACCATATGATTATACTAAGCTAGAAATTTCTTAAATTATTATTGAACTTCATCTTTAGCTCATCCAATTGGTGTAGTTCTAGATGCTAGTGGCCATTGCCCTCGTGTATCAGCTGTAGTAGCAGTCACCATGGCCAAAAGGCTAGGATCAGTCAAGAATCAATGAATAGGTCCATCCATGAAGTGAATTGTGCTGCACAACCCTCCATCTAATGGACATGGCAATAATAGAAAAATATATGAGAAGGACTATTAGAAAACATAATAGTTAGGTAGTAGAACAGGTCATGTGTCAAAGCTCTTCCGAGCCCAATCATCTTTCTTCTAAATACAAGTATCTGCAACTACCGCATTGGATTAAAAATAGTTGTATTAGTATAGCTATTAGTGACCATCAGTTTTAGAACAACGTAATGCAAACAAAAAGGCACTACTTAGCCATCTCAACCTCGGGTTGAGGCAATCACACTGAGTGTGTTTACATATATGGATTCTTGCAAAAGCATTGATCATATTATTTTATTAAGGCATAACGACTATTCTCATTATAATGATGACTCAGTACTGAATTTAAGCTTCTGGACCATCCAGGGAAACAAAAATAGCAGCAAGCAAGCAAACAAAGAATGGTGTAGGACCTAGATGAACACATTTTTAAGATGACCATTGAAATGCATGCCTCTTTGTAGTACAAATCTAATAGCTCAAGATGTGGCATGTTCTTCAACGTAGGAACTGGATCATTTGACTCCAGAGGAAGCCAATATAGGACAAACCTATCAGCAATGAAGATTGCCCCTACAAACATAAGAAAGAAGAAGACATTGTCAATAGTTGGCATCTGAAAATAATACATGAAACTTTATCTTGAATATCAATCAAAGTAGCAGCTTGTACCTCATTTGGTGATAAATGTTTTGCTTCATATCCATTTTCCTCACATTCATTCAATCTTAGAAGGATCATTACCAAAATAATTAAGAAATAAAGTAGTTAATCAATCAAATACTATTATATTTGGGTGGAGCATGTACAACATTCACTCAGTCTCCACTAGCTACTACAAGTTTGCTACTGTATGAACTACATAGTAGACCTACAAGAAGAGCTAAATTCGTCAAACCATCTCTTGGTCCCTCCCATGTACAAGCTCATTTCTGCAAGAATAGAGAGAATGTGCACAGTGTATACTGACTACTATTGTGCATCAAACTAACACCTTGAATCCAAAATCTCACCACTTCCGACATCGCATTCTTTCCAACAGTCTTATACGTAAAGGTTGTTGTTGAATCAAGTACAATACGCAAAATAAATAAATCCTATAATTTTCTATATGTCTATAATACAAAGCAGTAACTGGTACAGAAGCAGGCTATCAAGTTGAGAACTATTAAGAAAAAATGGAAGATACCCAAGATTTGGTCATCCCGTTCCTCGTGACAACAATTAGCACCTTTTGCTGCTTTTCATGTGCTCTGATGCATCACCAACTTGATCATTCTTTACTAGTTTGTCCTACATCTGTTGGTTTTGCTATAATCTTGGCAACAAGAATCAAATTTAAGATGGATGTTTCAAGACAGCAGGGATGTTCTTATTGGCTTACCTGAGTATCCAGTTATTTGCCTCGTTGCTCTTCTCACAATCTAATGCATCAACAAGAATGGCATATAAGATGCATGTTTAAGGCAGGTAAGGAACTATATGTCCTTAGTTTAACTTTATGCATCCCTTGCCTCATCTCATACTCTGATATCCAACTATTTCCCGTGTTGCTTTAACCCTACTAATAAGAAATCAAATAATATTTGACACCAATAAATCATGATATCGACATAATACACAAGAACACAAGATGCAAGCATTTTTTTCTCATCCATAGATTTATGTGAAACAAAAGGATTAATTTTCAGTTTTTTCCGTACAATACATAGACCTGAAGCCCAAAGTTGGAACAAGAATCCACCATAGGCGAATGTATGTTGCTGCTTTTTGATTAATTAGTTCCAAGTTTTCCTCCGAATATTGGATCTGAGTGCAAAATTTGTCTCGCATAAGCCTCGACCTTGCTCTACATGTCTGAGGATACAATCAAATGGATCCCAAATAATTTTGTAGAGAATTTTCACTTCACTTTGATGAGATAAGATTTTGATCTGAAACAGAACCCACGGCAGGCAACTGAAATCAAAATTTTAAGGGTAAACAAATGAGTTAAAAGGTTTGAAGCAATGAACCGATGAATTAACTCTCCATAACTACACTGGTCCAGCAAAGAACGACACCACCATTAGGGAGTAATTCCGGTTAGCGTGTAACCTATTAATTGATTAGAAAGAACTGCACCTATTTTGTTGTTTAAATCGCTAGGACGAACTGAGACAGAGTAGCAGTTGAAGGACTAAGAAGACGACCAGAGGGGGGGTGAATGGGAGCCAATTCAAATTCTTCACAAGAGAGCAACTATATGACAAAAGACTCTCGGAGAAACACACTCAAGACAAGCTCACTGGACTACCATCGACAGTGCCGGTCACACCCATTGGTAGTGCCGATGCGGGTTCTCAAAAACTTTGTGAAGCAGAAGTTAGGGCGTATTTGCAGTGCCGGTTGGGGCTAACGGCAGTGCCGATGCGGGGTTCAGTCTCAAGCCACCGGCAGTGTCGGTCATGGCATCGGCAGTGCCGATCCAAGTTCAGACCCACCGGTGGTGCCGGTACTGGTCATCGGCAGTGTCGATCGACCCTTGATAGAACAAAAAACTATCACGATTTTCCCCCAAATCTTCTCCACAACTCAACTAAATGATCTCCAAAATGTGCGATATTTGGACCAGGTAATTCCCAACACATCAAGATCCTACTCCATCAAGATCTACTCAAACAGAGCAAGGAATCATCATGAATTTCAGATCTCATGCCAAGAACACCAAAAGGGGAAAACTTGAGAAAACTTCAAATCGAAGGTGCTAGAGCTCTTGATTCGGTCAAGGACCTATAGAGGTTTGTTCTAGATCATCACAGCACAAAGTTCCCCATGAAATCCGCCCCAAAAACTCAACTAAAAGCGAGATAAAAAATTCCCACAAAAATAGCTCTGAAAAAAGAGAAAAAGACAAATTCGGGATTTAGGGAGAGAGGAAGATCTTGAGCACGAAAATGGATCTCATATCATTGATTCATTAAGTCAAGATACACGGATACATGGCTAGGAAGTCACCCTCTTTCTCCCACTATTTGGAAAAGAAAGAGATGTCTCTCACACACCCTCTCCCCTCCTCTATTACATGAAGACCTCTCCTAGCACTTTGAAATGAACACCTATCACAGCGTGACTTCTTAATCTTAACGCGTGTCACCTTGTCCCATGATCCTCCTCGTCGGCAAGTCTCTCCCGCCTCCGATCCATTGGAAGCCTCTACTTGCATCGACGCCCGATCACCTTTGACTTCGTCAACCCCGCCATCTTGATCATCACCCACGGGTTTGAGGCTCAATCGCGAAATCGTCCGTGCTTCTTGCCTCTCCACGTATACGGTATGGATCACCCTTGACTTTACCTAGCCTCCCGATCATCCGGCCCCAAGTCTCCTACTTGTGCCCAATCCTCTCGCTGTTGACTGCCAAGTTAACTCCAGTCACCTACACATCATGAGACAAGCAAACACATTTCTCATCTCCTGCAACTCTCCAACATCTTCACCAACTCCGGTTAATCATAACCATGACATGCACAAACACATGCAATCCACAAATTCCCACATTTCAACTCAAACACCAAACTCAACCAATATCAATTACTCATCACATTTGCAAACCATGGCACATACCCACATGCTTTCTCAATCTCCCCCTTGATGAGTATGTTGACAATATCGAATTCACAAAGCTTAGAAATTTGAAATACGAAACTGAATAAGCACATCCAAATGGCCAAACCCAAAGAAAAGGTGAAAAGTAGCCATCTAGCATAAAAGGGATCATAAAACCAAGAGTTGACAAAGAAAGCCACTCGAGAACGCAAGGATTGTGAAAAGCGCATGAAAAAATGCTCAAGGACATGATATGCTCTCCCTCAACTTGTGGTAGGTCTCATGTAATGCAAAATGGATCATTTTAAGTTCCTTAGCATTATTTGTGCATGACCCAATATTTTCTCCCCCTTTGGCAATGAACTAATCAAAGATGCAACAGAACAAGTAAATATGCAAGGCATGAAAATGCAAACCTAAGGAGCTTCAACAATTATGGAAACAAGCATTTAACCTTGCTAATCATAAACATAGAGCTATGAAGTATAAAAGTGATAGCTCACAATCATACAAAGATCAAAAATAGATAGCAAGGCATAAACACCAAGAGCTATACAAGCTAAGCAAAAAGATTAACTAGCTTAGATAGAATTGAATTTGCTTATCATGAGAAAAGATGTCACCACATGTATAAGTACTCTCATCCAAGGCAAAACATCAAATGAATCAAAAGAAACTAGCCAGTCTCAATCTCAACCAGGGCAACAAGCATTCATAGAAAAGATGCTTTGCAAACGCTCATATATGGAACATAGACTCATAAGAAAACAACATTATTCTTTTGTTATCCTCATGTAGCTTCTAATTCGTGTGGGGGGTCGCACGGCTGGGTACGGCAAACACCCCGAGGCTTCGAAGTACAATTTTTGGATTTAGCATTTTTATGTTACTTCTAATCCATGCGGAGGGTTGCACGACTAGGTACGGCAAACACCCTAAGGCTTCGAAGCACAATCAACTTATTTGCAAATTAAAAGAAAACGATGAGCATGCCTTTGCAGCAAAAGTAACAAATGTTCCCACAATGTTCCATCATCAACTAAACATTCGCAAAACAACATTTCACAAACACAAGGTGCCAAAGCCAAGATATCCTCTAACTAGCCTCAAAACAAGTCTTGACAGGGATAAAAGCAATTATACATATGGTAAGCAAGTTTTAGCAAGATTAGCTTGTAAGGTTCACACGAAGCTAAGTTTACCTTTAAGAATAGCAAGTTCCTCAAAAGAGTCTATAACAAGCCATGTAGATAATCTAAGCATGAGAGATTACTATTACATTCACACAACTTCGCTCAAGCTCAATCATAGCAATGAAAAATGCAAGAAAGCATAAGAATCAAAGCTCATCTACCAATGCATATAATACATATGAGATGCAATGCATAAAAGTTAAGATACATATATACAAGAGAACACCAACTCTCCCTCAAATGATGCCATAAGGATGGCAAACACCAAGCTCCCACCGAAGAAAAGTGAATCGCGAAGCATCTAGGGGCTTGGTAAGGATATCAGCCAATTCATTTTTGGTGTCGATATATTTGAGCTCAATATCTCCCTTCTCAACATTGTCTCTCAAGAAGTGGAATCGCACATTCTAAACTTACCATGTTTGATTAGGTTCTTGGCTAAGCATATGGCACTAGAGTTGTCACACATGAGTGGAACACTCTTAAAGGTTAATCCATAGTCTCTGGGGTGGATACTATCCATAGGATTTGAGAGCAACAGCAACATACTCAGTCTCTATGGTGGATTGAGTTACACTCGATTGCTTATGAGAAGACCAATAGATCAAATAAGTACCCAAGAAATGGCAAGTACTAGAAGTGCTCTTCCTATCAATTGTACACCCAGCAAAGTCCGCATTCAAATACCCAGTGAGATCAAGAGATGAACATGCAGAGTACCAGAGACCGAACTCAAGGGTGTATTTGAGATACTTGAAGATGCGCTTGATAGCCTTGCGATTTTTCATCCTTGGGGAAGCTTGAAAGCGAGCACAAAGACACACCACAAAGTGTATGTCAGGTCTTGTCATCATCAGGTACAAGAGGGAGCCAATCATGCTCCTGTACTCCCTTTGGTCCACCGCTTCATAGTCTTCATCTGGGTCAAGTGCCATTGTAGTGGACATTGGTGTTGACAATGGCTTCCCATTGACCATGTCGAACTTCTTTAGGAGATCCTTTGTATACTTGACTTGATGTATGAAAGTGCATTGCTTGCACTGCTTGATTTGAAGTCCAAGAAAGAAGGTGAGCTCACCCATCATCGACATCTCAAATTCACTTTCCATGACTTCCTGAAATCTGGACACAAGAGTATAAGATGAACCTCCAAAGATGATATCATCCATGTATATCTAAACCATTAAGAAGTCATTGCCATGCTTTAGAGTGAACACGGTTTTGTCAACACACCCCATGACATACCCGTGCTCTAGCAAGAAGGTCTTAAGCCTAGCATACCATGCCCTAGGTGCTTGCTTTAGTCCGTACAAAGCCTTCTGAAGCTTGTACACACGATTTGGGTATTTGTGGTACTCAAAGCCAGGTAGTTATTTCACATAAACCTATTCCTTTATGAAATCATTTAGGAAAACACTTTTGATATCCATTGTGGTAGAGTCTAATGCCCTTAGAGGCAGCAAATGCAAGGAAGATCCTAATGGCTTCTATGCGTGCAGGAGCAAAGGTTTTCCTATAGTCTAAGCCCTCAACTTGACTAGAACCCAGAGCAACAAGCCTAGCCCTATTTCTCACAACCTCACCATCTTCCCCATGCTTGTTTTTGAACATCCACTTAGTTCATATGACATTGACACAAACAGGAGGCTCTACTAGGGTCCACACTTTGTTCCTCTAAAAGTTTTTCAACTCTTCATGCATGGAATTAACCCAATGTTCATTAGATAGTGTGTGTCCAACATCCCGAGGTTCAAAGGTGGCAACAAATAGAGAATTGGTAAAGCAGGCAAGATGTGCAGACCATAACCTTGTTGTCATCTCATAGAAATTACCAATCATCTGTTGAGGTGGATGTTGACGCTGAATGTGGTGTGGAGCCTCTCTCTCTCTCTCTCTCAGAGCGTACCTCTCCCTCAACCACAGCTGGAACTGGCTCGGCAGCTACTGAGGTCGATGTAGAAGCTTCTGGACCCTCAGCTGGAGTGTTGGAAGCAGCAGGAACAAGCTCAGATGGGAGATGAGGTGAATTATCATCATCATCATTAGTGCCCTGTAGGTCCTCTTCTACAAAGATGCTTTCCTCTGTTTCCCTGCTACCTGCAGTCTCAACCATATTGCTTGCACAAGAGTTTGATTCATCAAAGGTTACATCTATCACAGGATTCTATGATGGTATTCGTTTTGCAAATTCAAAACTCTATAGGAATGGCCATGAAGAGAGTAACCAAGAAAGATGCCATCGGAAGATCTCGACTCAAACGTATCAAGATTGTCATGCTTGAGCATAAAGCACTTCCAACCAAAGGCATGCAAATAAGAAACAAATAGCTTCCTCTGAAAGCATAGCTCATAGGAAGTCACATTAAGAATTGAGCGCAAGAAAACCCGATTGGAAACATAGCAAGCAGTATTGATGGCCTCAGCCCAGAACCGCCTCGGAGTCCTATACTCATGGAACATTGTCCGGGCCATTTCCACCAAGGTTCTGTTATTTCTTTCAACCACACCATTCTGCTGAGGGACATGAGGTGCTGAAAACTGATGCTCAATACCATGCTCATGGCAGAAAGCATCAAAGGAGGATTTTTTGAACTTGGTGCCATTATCACTATAGATTGCTTGTAATGCACCAGGGAGTTCATTGAACAACCTCAAAGCTAAGCTTCAAAAGTGATGAAACACTTCATCATTGCTCTCAAAAATATAAACCCAAGAGTAGCAAGAAAAATCGATAATAATCATAAGAATATACTACTTCCCACCCGCCAAACGAACCCGAGAAGGACCAACAGTGTCCATGTGAAGCACCTCTCCAGGATGTTCAGTAATCACCAAATTAATTGGTGGATGAGAAGCGGCAATCATTTTCCTATGATGACAAGGAGCACAAACCAAATCCTTATCAAATTTGAGCTTAGGCAATCCTCGGATCAAACCTAGGCCACTTAAGCGACAAAGCAAGTCAAAGCTCATATGACCTAGTCTCCTATGCCATTTTTAGAACTCAGAAGAAGATTGAGAAAACAATCACTTGTGAGAACTAGGAGAAACAGCAAAATTAGCCTAAAACACTCTCCCAGTGCTAGAAATCCCACAAACTAAAGAGCCATTCGAATCAAGAACACACGAAGCATTTTTCTTAAAGCACACTTCCAAACCAACATCAAGCAACTGAGAGACAGAGAGGAGATTGTACTTGAGATGCTCAACCAAACCAACATCCTTGGGAGTGAATTTTTCATTTACCTTTACCGTGCCCCTTGCCTTCACTCTCCCTCTCTTGTCATCTCCAAAGGTCACATACTCCCGGCGCTTCAAGGGAGTGAGGCTGGAGAACCATGTTGCTTCTTTAGTCATGTGGCGGGAACACCCAGAGTCCATTAATCACTTGTTCTCCAGGCCTCCATCTCCTGCCTACAAAGAACAAGAAGGAAAGATCGGGTTAGTCAGACAGCTTTTGGGAATCCAGCACTTCACCATACGACCGGTAGTAGTCATCATAGTTCTTTGCACATTATCATTCGAACGCATAGGACGAGAACCACGATGGGGAAAACGTGGCCTGTCAAAGCGTCTCGATTCGAACCTTGGGTTGTGAGAATAGAAATCATCTATGTGAAATCCAAATCCAAATGAGCGATGCTCACCACGATGGGGAAAATGTGGGGCGCCAAAGCACTATTGAGCCTCTGTTTTGTGAATCAAAGCCATATGAGAGATGACCCTGTCCACAATAGGCACAAGAATAAGAGCGAGGCTAAAAATCAACAAAATCATCATGAAGCATGTTTCTAGTTAATTCAGCTTGCATCCTCTCAATTCTCTTACGCCTATAACGGTACGCATCCAAGTGACCCTTGCGACCATAGAACATGCAAATGTAGACACTCTTATGTTTAGGCTTTGTTTGCACATGAGGTTTGGGTTTTGGCTTCTCTGTTTGCTTTGGGTTGAAGGAAGGTTTGGGTTTGGTGGATAGTATGTGTCAGTGGGTTTGATGGATTGTTATTCATCCTTGTAGCTAGAGGTAGGCACAAACTTACCCATATTTTTACTCTCTTTGTCAACCCTCTCAAATTCCAAGCCCAAGTTGTAGGTTGACCTACAAGCACTCTTTTACTCTTGCCAAGTCACTCTCAATCTTTTCTTCACTCACTAGGGTTCTTTGGAGACAAGAGATGAGGTAGTCATTTTCTTGAACTAGGTTCTTGTTTTCCTCTCTAGTGATTGCAAGCTTATCCTCAAGAGAGCCACACACTACACATGGTGGTGGGAGAACCTTAGAGCGGGTCTTATTTTACAGCTTGGACTCTAGCTCTTTGAATTTGAGGGTTTGAGCTTCCAACTCACTAGTGAGCTTGGGGCACTTTGAACATGCACCCAAAAGAGTTGGTATAGCATTGAATTCATCAAGCTCTATAAGGGCACTCTCAAGATGACTGACAACTTGAGCATGCACACTTTTCCTCTGCGCAAGATCATTCATCACAACTCGACAAGACTCGGACTCAACAACAATGTCCTCTTTAGCAAGATTAGACCTAAGCTAAGTGATTTCATACTCAACACTCTCCAACATAGACTTAAACTCTCTACTCTCATGAATAGTGCTACGAAGCTTATCATCTTGCATGAGCAAAACATCGCACAAATGATCAAGTTCAGAAGAGAGCTCATCAAGAGTGGTGGGTACCTCGCTTGTGTTGGAGTCGGAGCCAGAGTCAGTGTCGTGATCATTCTTTGCCATGAAGCAAAGCCCGGTGAAGTCATCCTTCCTCTTGACTCGTGGCTTCTCAACCTCCTCCTCAGAGCTTGTAAGGTCGTCACTTGATGTGAGGTCGACGTTGCTCAAAGGTGCAACACAGGCGCGTGCGATGGCCTTGGCAAACTTCTTGGAGTTCTTGCTTCTCTTGTAGAAGTGGTTCTTCTTCTTCTTGAAGTCTTCAGTGTTGTTGTCGTGGTACCCGACCTTCTTCTTCTTTTTAGGGCAGTCAGTGATGAAGTGTCCAGGGTCACCACACTCGAAGTAGGTTCTTGAACCACCTCCTCTTCTCTCCTTCCGGTTGTTGTAGAACTTCCTAAACTTTCTTGTGAGCAAAGACAACTCCTCATCAGGAATGCACTCCATCTGTTCATTGGAAGCTGCAACAAGAGAAGACAGAGCAAACTCCAAGGAAGACTTATCAAGTGAGGGGTTAGTTCCATAAGAGGCACCATGTGGCTACCCTTTTGCGAGCTAGAAAGTAGAGCTATGCTAGAAGCAGGATTAACATGATTAGGATGAGATTCCCTAGATAGTTCATGAGATTTCAGCTTGCTATATAGTTTCTCACAGTTTAGGGTATTGAAATCAGCAGTTTTCACTAGAGCAGCAATTTTAACCCCCAAACATTTTCATCAAGTGAATACAATAGTTGCTTAGCTCTATCATTATCAATGTACACAAGGTTACCACAAGCCCTCAAGTTGTAGACAATTACCACAAACCTACAAAAAGTTTCATCTTGTGACTCGCTTGGTTTTTGTGCAAAAGTTTGATACTATCTATTGTAAGAATCCTTATGCATAGACTTGACTTGATTGGTACCCTCATGATACGTGCAAAGCTTTTTCCAAATGGCATGAACAATTTCAAGATGTGCAACACGATCATGTTCACTCCTACGTAGTGCAGAAAGCAGAATATTGACAACTATGGAGTTGTTTTCATACTTGTTTACCTCACCAATGGGTGCAGCGTCGAGGTTGGCAGGTATGTTGTATTCTTGCTTGACGATGCCCCAGATGGCATGTTCTTGACTCAGGTGATAAGCCTTGGTCCATTACTTCCAACAGGGAAAGTCTTCTCCATCGAACATCCAAAGCTTGACTGCACGCTTCTCTATGTCGCCTCTGGATCACAAAGCCGGTGAAGGTCAACTAGGGCCTGATTGGTTGGCTTCTCCAATGAGCCAGGCTGGCCGTATGGAGCCAGGCCCCCGTCGGACATGCAACAACAGAGCAAGGCTCCGAAGATACGAAAATCATTCCCGTTCCCAACGAGCCAGGCTCAAGGGTTCTTTTTGCACCAGATGAGTTAGGGAGAGATGTCCATGCAAGCAACCAATCAATCACTCTCTGCATCTCACTGACCTGGCCAACATTTCACTCGCGCAACCAATCAGTCCACTCTTGCATGCCATCAACCTGGCCAACTCATATACTGTCAACCAATCACACCCCTAGTGATCAAACTGGATTTGATACCAATTGAAGGACCGATAAGGCAACCGGAGGGGGGATGGGAGCCAATTAAAATTCTTCACAAGAACTTGGCCTATGTCCCAAATTCAACCGAACCTAAACCTAAAGCAAGTCACCAAGGTTACACACACCAACTTGTGATGTGCTAACTCTCGGAATGACAAGTAGCAGCAGAAGAGAATAGAAGAAGCACAAGAGAGCAACTATGATAAAAGACTCTCGGAGAAACACACTCAAGACAGGCTCATTGGACTACCATCGGCAGTGCCGATCACAACCATCGGCAGTGCCGGTCACACCCATCGGACGTATCGGCAGTGCCGGTTGGGGCTAACGACAGTGCTGATGCGGGGTTTAGTCTCAAGCTGCTAGTAGTGCCGGTCGTGGCATCAGCAGTGCTGATCCGAGTTCAGACGCACTGGCAGTGCCGGTCCTGGTCATCGGCACTGCCGATCGACTGTCGCAATTTTCCCCTAAATCTTCTCCAAAACTCAACCAAATGATCTCCAAAACATGCGATATTTGGACTACAGGGGCGAAGCTACCTTATGTCATTAGTGTCAGCTGACACCGACGATTTGCCACAAAAACAGTGTAAAATGCTTGTTCCTTACTATTAATCACACTGCTGACCCTATTAAAAAAGCTTGCTGAACCCAACGGCCTCAGCGGCTGGCTTCGCCCCTGTTGGACTAGGTAATCCTCAAAACATCACGATCCTACTCCAACAAGATCTACTCAAACAGAACAAGGAATCATCACGAATTTCAGATCTCGTACCAAGAACACCAAAAAGAGGAAATCTTTAGAAAACTTCAAATTAAAGTTGCTAGAGCTCTTGATTTGGTCAAGGACCTATAGAGGTTTGTTCTAGCTCATCATAGCACAAAGTTTCTCATGAAATAAAAACTCAAACAAAATTGAGATAAAAAAATTCCCATGAAAATAGCTCCAAAAATAGAGAAAAAGACAAATTCGGGATTTAGGGAGAGAGGAAGATCTTGAGCACGAAAGTGGATCTCATATCATTAATTCATTAAGTCAAGATACATGGATACATGGTTAGGAAGCCACCCATTTCTTTCCACTATTTAAAAAAGAAAGAGATGTCTCTCACACACCCTCTCCTCTCCTCTATTACATGAAGACATCTCATAACACTTTGAAATGAACACCTAACACAAGGCTAATGGAATGAAGCACCTCTTCCACCAGTCCTACCTCTCCTTATATAGGGCTAGAGGTTGTGTTAGAGACCATCCTATCCCTCACCTACAATACACTGCCACCTACCACCAGGGGCACAACCGTTTATTGTTTTTCTCGTTGCCCGAACGCCATCAAGCCCTTTATGACTTTGCTTCGCCTCGATGCAAGCTCCGCGATGGTGCACCTCCAATCGCCTCCACCGATTTTGAGGCCTAAACTGGGAAACTGCCTTGCACGCTTTTTAAAGCATGACTTCTTGATTTTGACACGTGTCATCTCATCCCGTGTTCCTCATCGTAGGCAAGTCTCTCCCGCCTCCGGTCCATTAGAAGCCTCTACTTGCATCGACATTCAATCACCTTTGACTTGGTCAACCCTGCCATCTTGATCATCATCCATGGTTTTGAGGCTCAACCGTAAAACCGTCCATACTTCTTGCCTCTCCACGTGTACGGTATGGATCACCCTTGACTTCACCCAACCTCCCGATTTTCCGGCCCTAAGTCTCCTACTTGTGTCCGATCCTTTCACCGTTGATCGCCAAGTTGACTCCAGTGACCTATACATCATGAGACTAGCAAACACATTTCCCATCTCCTACAACTCTCCAACATCTTCACCAACTCCGATTAGTCATAACCATGACATGCACAAACTCATGCAATCCATAAATTTCCGCATTTCAACTCAAACATTAAACTCAACCAATATTAATTACTCATCACATATTGCAAACCATGATACATATCCACATGGTTTCTCAGCAGTTCTCCTCGGTCCTCCGTTCATCGAATAGAGGATAAAAGGTAGTTGTGTCAGCGAAGAGCCTCTACACTTGGATGCTCAATGATAGTGACGCACTGCTGCTCTATGATCCGCGGTGTGCAACTCCGCGGCGATTCGCCTTGGCACCGTGGCAGCACGTGACAATGTGCCGCTCATTGGCATTGCAACAGCATATCGTGCCACTCCCGGCAGCTCCACGACTGCAATGGGGCTACAGTTAGGCGCCGATCTACGGCAGCCCGCAATGACCTGTTGCTTCTCGGCAATCCGCCGCAGCGACGTCTTGAAGCGACGACGAAGGTGCGATTCTAGAGTGACGCCTTTTCGGTCGTCAGCTGCATGCATTAGTGATCCACAACACTGTGATGGCCGGTAAGGTTGAACAGGGGAGAATTTCTTTTCTGAGCTAGAAGAAACGAAGATGGGGATGATGGGCGGCGTGCATGGTGGAGGTTGCCTGTACGCAGGGGTGGGTGGGGAGCGGGGTGGGGGAGATCCGCATGTTATCAGCCGTCCAAATAAATATAGTGATTGTTAAGTAAATTGTTGACCATTAGATTTGTAAACACATGACTCTTATGTATAATTAGTGGGTGCACTTAGTTTAGACACATGCTTAGGATCTTAATTGGGTGTAATTAGTTGAGTGGGTGTAAAAAAAATTCCACTCTCTCTTTTAAGGGGTGGAGATGAAAAATTGATAAGTTCAAGGGTAAAATAAAAAAAGAAAGAAAAATTCTGATGTGGAATTATGGATGAGACTTTTATCTGTATGCGATTAAAAAAGATGACCTTTATCTGTGTTTTATAAAAAAGTTTCTTCGCAACTCTGTGCCATCGACGTAAACTTTTTTGACCCACAAGCCATTCGATCTATTTTAACTAGTAACGATGACTAACAGAGGTACGAAAAGACTAAAATATCCTCCATTTCTCTCAGTCTCTCGCTCCTCTTCCTCTCTGTTCAAATCGAAACAAAAGCCACCATCATTGTTGCCGACACCTCGAGCTCGAGCTCGGCCCTCATCCCTCCGGTGCCTCCCTGGCCAAACCAATGGCCGCTTCCCACCTTCCTGCTTCCCAATTTCGCAAACTTCCGCTCACGCCTGCCGCTCGGGCCCACCCACGCCTACCGCTTTCCGCTCGCACCCGTGCGCTTGCCGCTCGCACCCGCCTCCCGCTCGTGCCCGCCCGCTGCTCAGACCCGCACGCGCCTGCCCCCGTCGTGCTGCATTGCCCGCGCAGTCTGGGTGCGTCGTCGTGTGCCGCAGCTGCCCGCCAATCCGCCTCCCCCGTTAGAACTGTCTCAGCCGTTAAATCCGTCGAACCACCCCCCTCCGCCCGGATTGAGAGAGAGCAGAGCGAGGATTGAGAGACCTGATCCCACATGTCAGAGCTGTGAAACGGTAAAAAATTGGACGAAATGGCTTGTGAGTCAAAAAAATTATGTCAATGATATAGAGGTTGGGAAGAAACTTATATAGAGATTGGGAAGAAACTTTTTTATGACACATAGATAAGAATCAATTTTTTTTTTGACATATACAGCTAAAAGTCTCATTATGGATCCCACCTCCTGCGGGCACCCGGCTGTGGATCTCCCACGCATCCGCCGTACTCCACCCCGCCCGAACCCTAAGCTCTCATCGCCGGCACCTTCGCCCTGCTGCTACCGGACTTGGCAGCGCCCACGCCGCCGCCACCTTCCCCTCGCCGCCGAGGCCATCCGCCAGTTTCCGCGTCGGGACGCACCGCGCGGAGTGCCTGACGCGGCGATCGCCGAGGCCGCCGCCACACACAACTCGTCTATTGCCCGGTGCACCTCTGGTCCGGGCCTTCGTCGACTGGGGAAGAAGGCCGCCTCACCGGAGATGGCCACCGGACAACCTCCACCGACCAGGAGAGTCTTAACAATCGAGGATTTGGCGCGGCCGGTAGACGTCGACAACCGAATCAGCATCCCATACTACTTCCGCATCGCCAACAACCTCCTCATCCAGGTCAAACACTATGATCTTATTCCATCCCTTTCGTCTGCAGGAGTTTTTAGCTTTGCTTGCGTGTATAAGTTGTAGTTCTAGATTCATGCACGCTTATGTCTTACTTTTTACCGTAAAACACAGGTAATTAACTCCCACAGTGTATATGATTCTGGTGTTTTATGTTATGTCTGCAGGCTAAAGCACATCGTGAGGAGAAGAACCTTGTGGACCTGTACGCTATCCTCTTGAGGTACACGAGGTGAGGTGCCCGTTGGAATGTTGTTGGTAGCTTATTAACTTTTACAGCTTGATTGTTAATTGTTGCCACCATTCATTGACAGCTTGCTGTGTGAGACGATACCGAAGCATCGTGATTACAATGCATTTAAGTCAAAACAAAAGGAATTCCTGAAGAAAGGACCGCACAACTCTGATGTATTGCCTCTTTGATCTTAAAACTACCTTCTTTAGTCCATCAGGTGTTCATGTAGGAACTATTATACTGGAAGTAGTGGTCAATAAATTACATTCTTGTTCAAAAGCAGTCAAAACTAAAAATTCAGAAACCTAGCACTTGAGGCATAGTGTTTTGTTAAATTTAGGGTAAAAAATATTTAGCCTGGATGGCTAAAGTGTTGTCTATTTTCTGTTACAGAACCTTTTAAGTGTTATCAAAGAGCTAGAGTCCCTCAAGCCAATTGTGCGGCAAGAAATATCCAATCTTAATAGCCGTGTAGATGCAGAGGAACCTGATGGTGTACATGGAACCAGTGCAAGTAGCAGTATGATGCAGAGTATCCCAAGCCCATATAATTCAAAGGTATACATGATATTGTGTGCATTTTTCCATGTTTATTGTTCTATATCAGTGTTGGAGAAAGGGTTCATGTGATTCAGATTCATGGTCGTTTGTTTAAAACTTTCATCCGCAGTCATTATCTGGAAGCTCAAACAGCCAACTGCAGAAATCGTTCCCTGGTATGAGGCATCAAGGAGCACCATCGCATTGTGCTCAACCTGATAGACTCATACAGAAACTGTATGTACTTCATGCTGTCCTGTTTGCATTCGTCATCTGCTGAAATATGTTTACCTCAGCCTGGAAATTTCAGATTGAACATTTGACATAATCATGCACATTTTGGACTGCAAAAGATTAGTCAGTAGCTCACTTTAAACTTTTTTCAGTTACTTAGCTCAATTGTGCTGCCCATGTGACCACTCCATGATCCCTTCAAATATCATAGGTGTCCCACTAGGTTGAGTTTACTCAAAAATATTGAAGAGCAGTGTAGATTTATCCTGGATTAACTTATTTGTTAAGTAAGCGTTTCAAATATTTGTAAAAATATCATGCATTTAGTACACATAGAGTAAATTAGCAGAACTTGAATGCCAAATTCATTCAGTTGCCTGGAAAACAAAAAAGACAAGCAGTCTCAGCATTGTTCATTATTTACTAATCAGAATCTAAGATGAATCCGATGTTGAATCATGCAGGTTTAGATAAATTTATGTGTATTCCATTCATGTAATATCATATTCTGTATGAGTTTTGAAATATTACAACATGTTGGAGTAATCATATTTCGCTAACAGAGACGCTCAAACTCTGGGAAGTGGGAACCAACCAACATTTTGAAACTAGTTTTAAGGCATTTATTGAACCTAGATCATATGCAACTATTTTGTTCGTGAACTTCAAGCGTTGTATAAATGAAAACACTAAATGATGCGTATGTATTCTTTTTTTTTTTTTTAAAATATTATCATATTGCCTGGTTCTAGAAGTGACAAACACAACACTCATATATCAAAGAGTCTCCACTGAACACTCTGGCATGTGTGCACACCTACAGTGGTTCACAACTTTAGGCTAAAGTGACTCATTAGGAGTAGGCTTTTTACTGCCATTTGACCGAGGCACACGTGAAAATATCTCCCTCCTTTTTTCTATTTTTCCCGTGACACTGTCTTCTCATAACTCTCTTCTCAAGCTGCTCTCCCTCCTTTTTAGGCAAGCATGCAAAGAATTGCTTGCCTCTCTCTCTCTCTCTTAGCCATGCATGCAAAGGATCCTTGTTCTCTATCTGCAGCTGTGCATGGCCTTGAATGGCCTGATTTTCTTTTTTCAAGGAGAATGCGACCTGATTTATTTGTCAAGAAATGGCCCTAATTTTACTGTGATTTGTGTTTATCGATGTTGCAATCCTGCATGTGTTTTTTAGCCAGGTGTTATCCCAATTTATCTTATTGTGCCTTCTCTCCTTCACTTTTTTGTACAGGGTCTGTGCTATCTTACAACTCAATTAAGTAAAATCTGAAAAACTAATGAAGATGTCTTATTATTGAAGAAAATCACAATAACTGTAGATACTCAATGGGTTCCATCATTAATAGATGGCTTAATGATTTTTGTTTGGAAAAAGTCCACTTTACTCCCCTAATGTTTACACAAGGTCCAAAACACCCCCTAATGTATAAAACCGTTTGTTTTACCCCCTGAAATCTCTAGTCCAGATCATTATTCGCCTTTGGGTCCTAGTGGACTCTGGTCTTGCTGACGTGGACATAGTTTTAGGAGGTTTTGCATGTACGTACTGCCACATGGGCTAGCAGCTAGCTGCCATGGAACGTTTCCTCTTGGCACAGATAACCCCCTGATGTTTAGTGCTCAACCAATCAAGACTAGAAGCAAAGACACCTTATCCCTCTCTATGTGAGATAGCTAAACTCGGCCACTGACATAGTTCAATGAGTAACCATCGAAATCAAATTCGCCACCAAAATGCAGCCTAACAGGAAGTATATCCATCGGATTCATTGCTTCTGAAAACATTAAAAATTACAAAATTTTAGTTTTAGCGATATAGAATTTCACATGCCATATTTGGTAGAAAATAATCATAGCTTCATAATACTTCTAAATGCAACACATTAATCTTGTCTCATGCATGTACATATCATGTATATAGCTTTCTCCTAAAACTTGTACCAACCAGAGCAAATGATTAAACTTAGAGGCGTAATGACACATAATAATTAAACTACCTAACTGGGGCAGATCATACGAGTGGGCGGCCTCATCTAACAGCCGCTTCTCAGATTCACAAAAATTCTCAAGAAAAATTAAGTTAACCCAACAAAACACGAGTGATCCTATATGCATGAATGGCCTATCTTCCCACTGCAACTCATCTTCACCCAAGATCAGTTAGATCATACACCACCATTAATCACAAAAGTATGAATGATTCATTTAGCAGTATGGGTACACTATAGGATACACACCTGGATGTCGTTGTCGCTGCCGATCAACTACCCCAGCCAGCGATCATCCCTAGATTGATCCACCAGTGGAGGGAGAAGCCTAGTCTTTGAGTCAGTAAGAGTGATGGGAACAAAATAGATCGACCGTGTGCCGCTGCCGCCAGTCTAAAAGGAAACGTTCCACGACAGCTAACCCATGTGGCAGTACGTACATGCAAAACCTCCTAAAACTATGTCCACGTCAGCAAAACCAGAGTCCACTAGGGCTCAAAGGTGAATAATGATCCGGACTAGAGATTTCAGGGGGTAAAACAAACGGTTTTATTCATTAGGGGGTGTTTTGGACCTTGTGTAAACATTAGGGAAGTAAAGTGGACTTTTTCCTTTTTTTTCAATCAACCTATAATAAATAAAAAAACTCCATGCTTTCACACCCCACTAGGCCACTACAAAAGGCTGCTTGATTCATGACAACCCAGTACGAGGGAAATGCTCCATTAATAACATGATAACGTCATTTGTACATATCAGGGTGAATTCCATCCAGAGCATCAATCTGACGATTCATCCGCAACATGTTTTCACATGCCGGCGTGTGTAGCCAAAATGCTCCTCACATATTGTTAGAGTTGCCTATATGAAGCACTTTAATTGTTATATCCTGATTTTTGCTTTGCACTTGCACATATTTAACATGGTCCACATATTAATTTTATGTGCACCAGCAGGTTTTCTTGGAAAACATGCCTATGTGATCTTAAAACCATTTGTGCTTTTCAGCCTTTTTTTTTCCTCAAAAAACGCAGGAGAGATGTGCTTCAATCTATTAAGATGAGTTGGAAAAAAATTTCCTGGTACAACTGTTGTGTGCATAAATTAAGAAGAGGAGAATTGGGGAATTAGAGAAGGAAGAGAGGAGTGAGGAGGGGAGCAACAGCCCTAGGGCTGCTGTCCTAGGCGCTGGAGGAGGGAGGCGGCAGCATGGTGCTGCCGCGGCGGCGCTAGGAGGCGGCGGCTGAGAGAGAGAGAGAGAGAGATTTTAGGGTTTTACCCCTCTAATTCCTTCTTGTCCTTTATTGATAAACTGCCTCTTTATATAGAGAGGACATAACTTGACCCCTAAGTAACCTATTACAATATGGAAGACCCTAGATCTAATATTATCTATCTTAATGGACAAGGATCTACATGTGGGCCCACTGCTACAGTAATGGCCCACTGCTACGTGAACAGTACCCGACTTTGTTACTGGGCCTGCCCTTTGGGCCTCTGGCCAGCTCAATGGACCATGGGCTGCATAATGACCATAACATCTCTCCCCCCATGGACTTGCAGCTCGTCCTCGAGCTTGCTAGGTAGGGGATCCTAAAGCTGTTAGGCGGCGGCCATGGTTGAAGTCCAAGTAAGCCCCATGTAAATGCACGTGTGAAGCTCCTGCGCTGGTGCTGCTGTTGATGATGAGGTGTTGGATGAAGTCGTCGATGCGCCATGTCATGTTGACGATGATCTTCAACTTGATGTCGCTGAAAAGCACCTGGAGGTTGGTGTATGCCCTGTTGCTGACATATAGTTGCATGATGATAAAGTCCACGAGTAGCTTTGTTTATTGGAAAGAACCATGGTGGAACTCGTTTGAATATCCGCCATGTTGCAGCAATTGGAATGCCATCACCAACATCATCCTGAGAAAGGTCATGAGAGCTCACACACTCTTTACAAAGATTAGCAGTTAATAGCCATTGTGGTTCCCGTGGAAGAATACGCCATGCTATGCCACTAATGGGTCCATGAAATCTATTCGCAAATGTGTGTGAACACTCAGTAGAATCTGGGCCGAACTTTATGCGGCAATATGCAATAGCATCACCTTGATGAAGCTGCCAATCATGAGGGATTGCCATTGATAGTGCAATAAACATGAATAGCAGACCGAGGAAGACCGAGGAAGAACCAGAAGCATGCTGAGGTTGAAGCGTGCAACCATAGGTCTTGTTGATGAAGATGGTGTTGCCACAATCTGACTGGTGGTGTTGCCCCTGAAGATGGCAATTTGCTGGAAGTGTGCTGGGAGCTCTCCTCCTATAGCAGTTCACATAGAAGGGCTGATGTGCATAGCAGTCTATAAGCACCCCCTTGTCAGGATCCCAAAGA
Organism: Eleusine coracana subsp. coracana; assembly: GCA_032690845.1. Classification (NCBI taxonomy): domain Eukaryota; kingdom Viridiplantae; phylum Streptophyta; class Magnoliopsida; order Poales; family Poaceae; genus Eleusine; species Eleusine coracana. Next base: position 39,365,968 of record CM064418.1, read on the forward strand.
AGTGGTCCTTGTGCCATGATTATTGAGAGCTCCCCCTCTACGTCTACAAGGAGGCCATGCTCTGGAGGGTGCGTCGTAGTGGCCAAGACCTTGGTGTAGATGTTCATGCGTTGAATGTTGGAGAAGCTGTTAGTGGATACATGTAGCGAACTGTAATGTAGAGATGTCATACCATAATTAACAAAGTCTCTTATCCAAGGGGTGATGACCTCGATCAGTGATTCAACGGTGTTCGGCTCCTGGTGCGCTACTAAGTCCTTCAACAAAGACATTGCAGTGGAGGCAACAATCTGTGGTACCGCAGCATCTCCTTCCTTAGAAAGGGTATTCTCATCATCAATTAATGAGAGTGCACATCCTGTGGTGAAGTCCTCTTGCTTGAAGTTGTTCGCAACAATAGTAGATGAGGTAATGCAACAATATGGCTCATGAAGCTGCTGCAAACGTAGAATCGGTGGGGCGCCAAGGATTGATCCTAGAGTTTGTGGTGGGAGAGGGCGTCTCGGGCGATTGATGCACAACGCCAAAGACTTTGGACCTTGAAGCTGCTGAGCAAGCAAGTTTGATGTAGAAGTTGAAGAATGCGTACTCACAGATTTGTTGGTGATTGGTGGCGGTCCAAGAGTTCCCAAATTAATAAATCCACCGGGGTCAAACTTCTGAGCTGGATCAGGTCCAACAATGCTAGACGAAGCACAAATCACCACAGCAATGTTCTTTCGCCGATGAGGTATAACATATGGTAATTGAACTTTTAGTGGATTAGCGCACATTACCATTTTTGGAGCTGAAGATGACATCAAACAAGAAACATTAAGCAATGATGTTTTAAGAGTAGGCTCCATAGCATCATCTTTTAGGGCATCTGAGAGAGTAACATCAGCAGCTATGGAGGTTGGAAGCGCATCCGCCAAGACAGTAGAGCATCCATTAGGTAAATCATCCTTGAGCGGTGTAGGGTTGGAGATGGCTATAGCAGGGATAGTAGCCTCCATGACATCTGCGTGAACAGTAGCGAGAGTACTGTTCATCTCTAGAACAGTAGTGCGGGTACTGTTCAAGACTGCTGTCAGCGTGTCAATGATGATCATGGTCTCCTCCATGGTGACCGGATCGTAGGAGTCGGAGTTGATGACCGTAGAGGCTAACGGTGCGGGGGCCGTCACTGGTGGCGCCTGGATGAATCTGTCCTCATTGATCTGTTCCATGTGGGAAGGGGAAGAAAAGTTGGCAAACGCTTCCCTTATCTCTCTGCTGAAATCCTTCATCTGCTGGATGGTTGCACCAAGATCGAAGACAAGAGGATCAAATTCTCCGCTAAAATTCATGGCGGTGGAAAAGGTGGAGGGGTTCGAACTTTTATCGATATTTGTTGCTGAGTTGTTGAAGATGAAGGGACTGCTGCGTAGATCACCAAGTACCTTCTCTCGATGTGCGTGAAGACCACTTGTAGATTGCACACGTGCTACACTATTCACGGAATAAACATTGCCGCTGACACCATCAACAGTACCAAATTGATGAGTAGGGTCACAAGCAACGCTCCAAGATGGTCGTCCCATATTGTTGATGGTAGAAAAAAAAATTTGGAGGTGATGTAGTGATCGGAACCGCTGTTGTGAGCTATAATATAGCGAGGCAACAGATCGGCGCTGATACCAAGTTGTTGTGTGCATAAATCAAGAAGAGGAGAATTGGGGAATTAGAGAAGGAAGAGAGGAGGGAGGAGGGGAGCAACAGCCCTAGGGCTGCTGTCCTAGGCGCTGGAGGAGGGAGGCGGCAGCATGGTGCTGCCGCGGCGGCACTAGGAGGCGGCGGCGGCTGAGAGAGAGAGAGAGTTTAGGGTTTTACCCCTCTAATTCCTTCTTGTCCTTTATTGATAAACTGCCTCTCTTTATATAGAGAGGACATAACTTGACCCCTAAGTAACCTATTACAATATGGAAGACCCTAGATCTAATATTATCTATCTTAATGGACAAGGATCTACATGTGGGCCCACTGCTACAGTAATGGCCCACTGCTACGTGAACAGTACCTGACATTGTTACTGGGCCTGCCCTTTGGGCCTCTGGGCAGCTCAACGGACCATGGGCCGCATAATGACCATAACAACAACAACACACACGCCCCACTCACACCACACTGTATATTTGGGGAATTATAGAGGCGTGGTTGCAATTGCACCTGGTAGGCTGGTAGGCTGGTAGGAGTCAGGTTTGTCAATTTTAGGACTGACTCAACCAGCACTTCAAGTTTTGGGCAGGTGCAAGGACTTGATAAGTATGTTGATTGCTTTCCTTCTTGCTTGCCTCAGTTGTTTGCTTCTCTTATCCTGCTTGCTGCCTATTGTTTTCGCAAGTTGAGTTAATCATATAGAACAGTGTGATCTTCATATTGCCTGATTTTGAATAGTTTTATTAATGAAAGTGGATAAATATATCCATTCACTTTGTATATTATGCAGATATTCGAGCTTGCCGTATCCAAAGGAGGAAACACTGTCTCGACATTCTATACTGGGACCTAATGGGCTTCGTGGCCAATGGACAGGGCCTGTTACTGGTATCAGGGTATATTTATTGTATTCTATTTGCATTTTTGTATTTGTTTGCTTGAGATTAGACCATAGGCAACGATCGACATTTGATTGATTGTATTGTTTTAATGCATTTTCAGATTGAATATCCAAGTAACTCTGAATTAACCCAAAGTGATATCTCTAGGTAAGAACTTAGGACAGTGCATACTCACAGCTCTATGGATTTACGAGTTACTTTAAGATGACATAGCCTTGTCTCCCCTTGCTTCTGCAGTTTAGTGCCAGCAATCTTAAATGAAGATGATTTGCATGGACCCAGAACAGTTCTGCAGAATAAAAATGATGATATGCAGTCTGTTCTCTCACTTGATGATGGCAGATGGTCTTTACCAGCAGAAGAACCAGTCTCCATGTCTCTTGGTTTGGAAGCTGAGTTTTCTCAGCTGAATATTAGACAGCCTTCTCCCCCACCTGTCCTAGCACAGGTTCATCCTGAGCATGCACCAATTCCTCCATCAAGAGTTGCTGACCCAAGACCAGGACTCGCCACCTCTGACAAAGGGCGCTTTCAGAAGTTGCATGTGGTATTCTCAAATATAAAAAATTTCTTTAATTTTTTATTTTATTGTCCCAGTCCATTATATTTATTTGAGTGGACGGTTATGCTTCGTTTTTTTACCTTATTCCTAGCTGATTCATCATGCATTTGTTTATACGGTGATTTATTTGACCTGCTTGTCAGCCGGTGGCATTAATGGAGTGTTTCCTGAGGGTCACTGAGGCAAACACCATAAAGAATTTAGAAACATGTGGAATTCTTGCTGGTACCCTGGTATGCCCATTTACCCATAAGCAGATATGAGTATATATTTGGCTACATCATTGACATTTTTTTTTGCTGTAGAAAAAGCGAACTTTTTATGTGACAACATTGATAATACCTAAACAGAAATCAACATCTGATTCAGTGAGTTGTTATTTTACACTATTACATGCTCTTCATGTATCCTTTTTCTTCATTAGATGTAGTTCTTACCTGAGCTTCATTCCAATAATTGATTTTTTGTACTATAATATTAATGCTTTTGAGGGTACAATAATTGGTCATTCACTGATGTTATTTTGTCATACCTCAGAGCTACCCCATAAATTCCTACTGAATTCTGACAACTGATTATTGTGGATTTGCATCTGTTGTTTGCATTAATTGGGAGCAGATTTATGTGTTGCAGTTCCGTCTTTCGATGTGTAGCAGTTTCAGAAGTATTTGCGTTAACCTAAAACGGTTTTGCAGTGTCAAGCTACAAATGAAGAGGAAATTTTTGAAGTTCAGGACAGGGGTTCACTTCTCTCTCTTGGATGGATTCACGTAAGTCAATGAGTCACATGTGTGTATTTGGAGTGCACTGTGCTTTAATTTCTCACAAGCCTATGGAGCTATTGACTTGTAATTGACTTTGGATACATAGTTTAAACACCATGGAAGTTCTCTGTAGGCACCCATTCACCATTATGTGATGCCACTTTTTGTTATTGATTTTTTATTATGGAGCAATAAGTGAGATGTAAACCACTCTGCTTAAATACATGTGTGCACTGCCTATGGATGTTCATATGGAAATTGATTGTTGAAGTTGCTTGTTTTAGGACATGCCTTGTCTCCCAAGCATCATATATTCTTGAATTGCAGGGAAGATAACAGTCTTGGATGCTTCCAGTGTCTGTTTTCCTTTATCTATTCAGAATCATTTATTATGGGGCAAACAATTCACTTTGTTCAATTTACTCCCCGAACAAAATGTTGATTCAATTTACTCCCTAAAATAATGTAGGTCGATGCAATGTATCCCATATGGCATTTGTTTTTTTGTTTCTTATTGTACAATTAGAATTTGAAGCTCAGATTTTGTATTATGAAATATCATAACAATCATAATGTAAAAAATTATTTTTTTTCTCTGTATTTAAGATAGTATTAGTTATTATTAAACTATAAAACATATGAAAAATATACTTTATATTTTTTTGCGTAAGGTTATATGAAAACTATCACTTTACAAAATTTCAGCACTAAATTTAAATTATAAAAAGAGATGTAAAAAACAAATTGTTGTAGGGAGTAAATTGCACAGAATTGAATTGTTTTGTGGGAGTAAATTAAGCCAAAATTTTGTTCGGGGAGTAAATTAGACAAAGTGAATTGTTAGGGGGAGTAAAATGGATTTTCCCTTTATTATATGAATGATTAATGTAAATCATGAGATATTTCAGTAATTATGTTTACTAATTTTCTTATCTTTTCCTGTCATGGTTCTCAGACACATCCAACGCAGACATGTTTCCTATCTTCCATTGATCTTCATAATCATTATGCATATCAAGTAAGTACTTGACCTTGTTTCCATACTTTTATGGTATATTTTTTGTACTGTGTGTGGGACTTAGTGATGCTGTTGTTGTATAACTACTGTTGTAGCTGATATATTATTATCATTATTATTGTTGTTGTTTTTGTAGTAGTATAATCCATATTGCTTGCCTATGGTAGTGGGATCTCGGGACTTAAAAATGCATGATAAGAGTGCAACTGATTTTGTTATCTGGTTAGTTTATTAAATGGGTTTTGGCTCATTCTGTTTGTTCTATGCTTTTCCATCTTTGTGTCCAGAGTTTTAGATGATGGGGTTCTTTTCTGTTAGTATCTGTGAATTGGTAAATCTTTTGGGGTTACTACAATTCTTGCAAAGCACATCATACAAATATTGTAGCTGTTTCTCTAAATTTCTAATGATCACTGAACTATTTTTATTTTTCGGAACTGTTGGAGGATTTTTTTCCCCTTGACCATGTGTTTGTCATCTTGGTGGCTACAGGTCATGCTACCTGAGGCAATTGCAATAGTTATGGCACCAACTGATACAACAAGGTACTTATTCCGTTGATGTTACATGAAGCATTTTGCTCTTAACTATTCATTCTTAGACCACAATTGCAATAGTCTGTTTTTTTTTTTGTGATTATGGACTACAGACATTGCAGAGGCCCATTTGAATATCTTAACTGTGCCATCATGTAATTTCTTTTAGTATTGTTAATTCCGTATGGTTTATTTGATCAGAAAACATGGGATATTTCATCTCACTGATCCATGTGGCATCGGTGTGATCCGTGACTGCCAGGAGACCGGGTTCCATCCTCATGAGGAGCCCCTAGATGGTACGCCAATTTATGAACATTGCTCCCATGTATACATGAACCCTAACGTGAAATTCGAGATGGTTGACCTACGTGAAGTGTGAGTTCGCTGTTGTTTATTTATGGTGGCTAAACTTCAAGTAGATAAAACTATAAAAGCCACTGAGTGTATTGATTTGCCTTTAGTGATGCTGAGAAAAATCACTGGTATAGATGACTTGCTGATTTCAGAACCAAAGCGACTTGTAAATATCTTTATTTCATTTACATGTAAAAAAAGTTTCATTTGTAATGAAGGCATTTTTTAGACCCTAATCCGAATTGATTCATAAAAGCACCATGGCATGTTCAGAGAGTGCCGCAAAATAAAATATTTGATGTAGAAAATCCTTTCTGAAAGTATATGTAACAGTTTTAAAAATACCTAGAATCTATATATCTATACTACACCTTATTAATTTAGATGAGGCCGTATGTTCTGTGTTTTGTTAGTTTTGGTGTTGGTCTTCTAGCGTTGGTTCGAATCTTCTCTTTATTAATAAGTACTGCGATCGTTCGTTTCGTTTCTTCGTCTGTCTGTCTGTGCCTTCCGTTCTTTTTCTATTCTCACAATAGAATACGGTGTCTACTTCGATTCCAAATCATCTTCAACCATCGATCATTATCATCAAGGATAAAAGCTCTCGTTCGTCCGTTCGCCTCTGTTCTACGAACACAAGGGTCAATTTGGGGGGTCTGCACATTGTCTACTGAGTGCAACGTCAGATCATGATACTATGCCGAGGCATGTAGCTGCCACGTGACTTCACGAAAATGATACAGGCCTCTACATATTGCTGGACATCACGGGACGTCAATCTGCAGATAAGTGATTAGAGACCTCTGCTCCACTGGACGTCTTCTCATCCGATTTGTTTCATAATAGATCGCCAGTACTGCAACATTCCCTGCTCAGCGTATTGTTTCCTTGATTCTCCCCACTGTAAGCTTTTTTATCCGCACAGCCTTAGGCCTCGTGTTGAAGCTCTGGTATCCAAAGTTATGTCCTTCCTGTTGGGATTTGATGTTCTCTATTGCAGTATCCTGTCATCAGATGGATATGTTGAAATCATGTGAATATACTGGCAAACACAACTTAAATAAGATTTAACGTAATTGGTTACTTTCATATGCACTGCTCCAAATAAAACTTCTTTGTAGTATTGATGATTTATTTAGTTTTAGTCCAAGGTCAGTTCTAATTAATGATAATGTGGGTTCCTTATTTTAATTGTAAAGATCCCATTATTAATTATCTTGTATTAAAAAAATTAAACAGGACAACATCAAGTAATTAGAAAGAATATATATATAGATAATTTTTAATTGTGCAATATAATTGTCTATCTCTACAATACAATCTATTAATTGAGATACGGTCGTCCACTTCGTGTACACAAAGTTAGAGATTGAATCCAACTCAGTTTCGTACTTTCTATATCAAGTACCGAATTTAAAAAATCATAACTCCCACGTCCGGAACTCAAATGAGGCAAACTCGGACTCTATCTCATAGCACTCAAAAAGTTCTACAATTTTAGTATTCAATACAAGTCCAGATACCGCAGTTTTGATTTCCAAATATGCGATGCAAAAATATTTGTTCTGATTCGGACTCCTCTGTACAGGTCTCTATGCGGGGCCTATATCTCCTAGCTCCGTAGTCCAAATAATATGATCCATATATGTTTTGAAAAGATCTCAACGAGATCTACAATTTTCGTATTTTAACTTTTTTCATTAGAGCAAGTATTCAATTTCAACATCATGTTGCAATGCAGTGTTATTTCTGGACTCCGTAAATTAATTTTTTCTTCCGAATAAAACTTCTAGAATATGGTAAAAAATATGATAAAATTATTACTTTTGACATATAAAATAATATACTAAGAAGCACCAATGGTAATACAAATATAATCTTTCATGTAGAAAATGTTAATATGTGGGCTTTTTGTCTGTAGGACACTCAATAAACATGGTTTTGTCTGTCGAACACCGCAACCTTATATTTTATCTCGTGGCCACTAAGAAATTGTGGCTTTTGTCTGTAGAACATTGTAGCATAAGAAGTGAATATTTGTAATATTTTTATCTTAATGCACAAATGGCATTGCAAGTTGAAATTTTGACAGAATGATACATTGTTACCTTTCTTATCTATGTAAATTTTTCTTAATTTTTTGTTTTTTAAAGTCTGTAGCAACGCACATATTCTTTGCTAGTCTATATTTATATAATCTGTAGGCGTCTCCCTCCATTTTCATTAAAAAAATACAATTGTCTATCATATTGCAAACAATTCTTCAATTTGCATTGGTATATTAGGGGGTATGATTATTGGCTATTGTTTCTTTTATGGTAATATAATAACTTATATTATTAATTATCTTGTACTAATAAAAAATTAAACATGAGAACATCAAGTAATTACGAAGAGTATATAGATTAATTTATTATATTATAGTAAAATTGTCTAGAGTTTTTTAATAGCCGTAGCAGTGCACAAACACTTTGCTAGTCTTTGTACATATTTATGCTGAGAAACATGTACACAAACTTTCAAGTAAACTCAATTTTTATATATTTTTTAAAAGATAACATCCCGAAGAAAGGGGAAGGAAAACTGGAAGACAAAAAGACATGTTGTATTTTTACCTCTGTGATTTTGTTATTTTTGCATCCTAATCAAATTTAGATATCAAATCATTTGTGCATATTTTCACCATTTCTATGTGTACACATTTTCAAAAAAAGTTAAAACTTTTAGATAGATTTTTGAAGAGGATTTTTTAAAAACATTTTAATCAATAGGTGGTTTGTGTAGAATATTTTTCCTAGTAACATGGTTTTGAATGTTACACTTGGACGGGAACATGCTTTCGATGCGTGATATTCAAATAGAATGATTTACTTAGATAAGCACTTTGTGTGGTGAGTTCAAAAAGTAATATATTATTTCGCTACCGTTGACACTTGTTCATATTTATGTACCGAAAACCAAGAGCAGGAGTCAAATTTTTAGAAGGATACTGATTCTAAGGATCAAGAAGTTATAGTTTCTAACACTTGTGTTGACTAAGTCAAGCCCCGATTTGCATGTGCCATTTTATAAAGTTTTATTAGTTTCAATATATCAATGATAGTGTATATATTGATTGATACATTAGGTTAATAGGAGTTGGTTGAAAATCCACTTGCACATTATCCAAATGCTCCATGTTAATGTTATAAGAGTCATGGTAGGATTCGGTACTAAATTGCTATGCTTAGTAATATAATATTGTTGGTAGTCCTGTTATTATTACTAAGAGAATGACTTCATCACTGAAGATGAACTTAAAGGAATAAATTTACTTTTGATGTTATGACCGGTCAGGGATGATGCATATATAGATTTGCAGCAACACATGGGTGTTGATTGCGGTAGCCCTGCCTTGTCAAACCTAGGACCCTTCGTCGTTGGCCCCTTGATCAAGCATTGAACAATATCGAATGCATGCCAGTTTATGGGCACTAGTAAACTGATGTAGTATTAACACGACAATAAGATCGGTACCTGGTACATTGGTCGTTGATCCTTCTGCTGCTGTAGTGGACGGTACGTACCGCGAAGTACTGCTAGCAGGACGACATGCCCACTCGATGAGACTGGCCCCGGACCATGTTGTTTTGATATTCTTATGAAAGGTTGCCATATACAACCTTAGTTGATGTGTATACATCGTGTATTTTGGGTTTTCTGAGCTGGTGTAAATCAATTACAATTGCTGTCGCTCGTAGACATGAGTACGCTTGTTCACTACGCCTTCACGTAGATCGAATGATACTATAAAATGGATTATGTTGCTTATGTTGATTGTTATTGCTACTGTTCTTATATTATATTTTTCTCATGTCATGCTTTACTATTCTTGTATTTCTCACTAAAGTTATATTTTTGTTTCACCCAATTAACTTGGCTTAATAAAATTTGATAGAACTAATAGGTTGCTTAGTGCAAATTCTTTTAAACAAGCCATCCTATTAGAGCTAATGCATGTCTAGGTCTTTTGATGGGTAAGCCTTGCTGAGTAATTAGTACTCAGGCTTTGTGCCATTATTGTTTTCAGGTAATTCGTAGATAGAACTGCTTGTTGACGTGCTACCGTGGGACATGCAAGTCCCTGAAGGCTGGACTGTCCAATGGGAGTCTGAGCTGCCACCGTAGTAATGTTGTGTGCTGCTAGGGTGATGATTCTTGGGCATGAGTCATTACCACCGCGGTATTGTCAAGAGCTCATTGTAGTATTCGTATTTGCTTCCGCTGTTTTTGAACTTTTGTGAACTTGTAATAGTCGGCTACACTTTAACTACCCAATGATGTAATAATTCAACTTAAATCTGAATCACAATTTTATTATCAAGTGTCTGTGTTATCAGCATAATTGGGACCTCGATCCTCTGGGAATGGGCATCAGAGCTGGTATCAGAGCCATAGTCCATAATAATACAACAAATAAATCATATTTTCAAAACTATGACGTATACGAGTGAGGATATGTTAGTATTGCCCATGTTAGAATGTTAGGAGTGGTGACAAAGCTAACCCTAAGTTATGATTGTTTAAATATTGCATCTATGACTTTTTCAAATGAAGGTACGTACGTGGTTAACCAACATGCATGATAACAGTGTCTGTGGTCACAGACGGATACGAGACACTGTTGGTTCGTGACTTATCATGAGGTGATCCTTTTTCATGGATCCTTACTAGTAGAATTGTGATTATTTTCATAGTTTTTTTTTGAATTTCATGTATTGTTTTTTGTAATGGACTTTCTATAGGTACACTAACGCCGTTAGTACAAACATTAGAATGACTTACATGTTGAGTGTGGGTTGTCACCAAATATTCGTGCCGCTAAGTACCGGCAAAATAATGTGTTGTGTTGTGAGGAATGATAGGTTAATAAAATGAAAATATTTTGCATCATACATCCTTGTATAACTGAACTAAAATATTGCCCTCATCTTGTTCACCCACCTCTGACTAAAAGTCCAACTATGTTGAGTACATAAATTTTGAATTGCAAATTCAATTGTTAAGTTTACTATAATCTGCCCTGTTTTAACCGTCAACTTCAAAAATTTGTAGTAAATAATTTACTCAACCAAATGAGGCATATAAATACTTGTTGGAAGGATCCTAATGTTCTCTGTCACCTAATATTTAAATCCATTTATAACCATAACAGAAATGTCCCTAAAACGGACACAAACACAATCTATCAACCACTGTTTTCAGTAGCAACCCTGAACTTAAACTTATCATAACTGGAGTTTTACTTCGAATATTTAGGTGTATAAACCCAATCTGGAAAGGTTTCAAAGTCTATTTTCATTTAGGTCCCAGCATCTAATAATGTTTCCTTTGTCCAGTAGAGCTAAAACAGTAAGCCCCTGTCATCTAGAAACAAAATCTGTCAGTCTGAACATGTAAAAATCATAAGTCCAGTTTTACTTGGAATTTTTGAGAGTATAAAATATGGAAATCTATGAAAGTCTTCTATAATTTGGTGCCAAGCACCAGTTCTGGAGTTTTAGTTTTCTGGTTGAAATACTCATTTTACTGTCTGCTGTACAGTCAAGACTGAATCTGTCCTAAAAACCCAGTCCTGTTTTGTTGCCCCTTGAGGTTGGAAAATATGAACCAAAACTTTGTCTCTGTATTTCATAGAATTTATTTGAAATGCATTTTTACTATAAGGGAGATTTGACTCACTCAAGTTTCATTCCTTGTAGATGGCTGAAAATGATAACCCACCACCGCCCGGTTGGGAGATTACCTATGGACTGGAGATCCCTGGACTTACCCAACTATTTTGGAGCATTCTCTAGGGTTTTGGACATGATTTCCGTCCTACCTACGTTGGCAAGACATCTTTGGAGAATGGAACCACTTCATGTGTGGTCCATGTTGCTGTCCCTGCCAACTATTCGGTCGCTCCAGAGTGGGAATCCTAGACTATCAATGTCTCTGGAGTGGATTTACTCACCACTTGGAGTGTTACTGCCTTCAATACCCTCACTCGGTTTTGTGAGGTTCGCAAACATGAAGTTGCTGGAACACCGATTGCTTTATTGCCGATTGATGATATGGAGGATTTCGAGTGGAACTGGCGTTTGAATTTTATCTATGATCCAAACCACCCGCTGTACCAACCAGTGGTGCATGTCGTGGAATATTATGGACTCTCCATATTTTCCATAAGCAAGGATTTTTACTGTCAGCTAGATATGTTTCGGGCCGCACTTCGGCTTTCGGAAGCAGAAAAGCAAGCTCAGGTTCTGAAAATTTCAGAACTGAACCAACAAATCCAAGCCAAGAATGTAGAGATGGATTAAATTATAGAAGAGCGTGACCAAGCCATATAGGATGCAAGAGACTTTGAGCATGATATGCTCAAGGCCCAAGATGAATTGGCAGCTTTCAAGGAAGCTCATCTTCCACCTGCTAAAATTGAGGAGACAAACATGGTTGAACAGGAAGAACCGGAAGACATAGACCCCAAGGAGGATACCAGTGAGGATGACTCTTCAAATTCAAGTTCGGACGATCTAGAAATGGATGAGGATGATCCCACTGACCTGAGTTTGGATGACTCAGACATGGATGATGAGGGCCCTGCCATGGATATGGAGTAGATGAGTCACAACACCATGTGTTGAATCATGTAATATATGTATCTCGAGTTTAGATGTAGGATCATGTGTCTTGCATACTATGTCCGCAATACCATAGTTAGGCATTGGCACATGTATGTAAGAATTAGTGTGATGTGTCCTTTTTGACAACCATGTAATCGATCTTGAATTAATGGAAACGGTTGTTACTTTTGAAATTTTTTCTATGCCTTCTTGCAAGTTTATATTTTATGCACATATATGTCTTTGTAGATTATTTTTAAGAGATGACTAATGTGCAACAATGTAAATTGCAGCATGACACGTACTCGGACCCAGGATGAGCCCAAGAGCTCACAGCAAGGAGGTGCTGCATAGCCCACGCTAGCAGAAGTGCTCGCTACTGTTCTCACCTATCAGCGGAGTGACTTTGAGATGCTTCACCAATTGGTGGAGCATACGTCCTATTTGGTCAGACGTGGAGGCAACCACAACAACAACCAGCCTCATCAGTGCACGTACTCAGACTTTCTGGGTACTCACCCACTAACTTTCGAGCGTGCGAGAGAGCCTCTAGACACGGATCAGTGGCTGCATTAGACCGAGTCCATGTTCGGTCTGCTAGATTGCATTGAGCAACAGAAGGTGCTATTCGCTGCCCAACAACTCCAGGGCCCTGCTAGTGCCTGGTGGGAAAATTATGAAGCTTCTCTGACTGTTGGACACCATTTTGAGTGGAATGAATTCAAGACGGCATTCCGTGCACATCTCGTTCCCGCTAGCCTTATCTAGAGGAAATTTCAGGAATTCATGGATTTGAAATAAGGAGGGAGGATGTCCTCCAGTATTCTGAGGCTTTCAATCATCTTGGTCAGTATGCTACTGACTATGTCAACACTGAGGATAAGAAGAGGTATGCATTTTTGCGTGGTATGAATGCCATGCTGAAGGAACGTCTGACTTTGCTAACAACGGGCACATTCATTGATCTGGTCAATGCTGCTATTGTCCAGGAAGGTGCCATGCATGAAGTTGAAGAAGAGGACCGTATGAGAAAGACCCCTGCTAGTGCTCCTGCTGCACCACAAGCTAAGCACCGTCTGATATACGCTTTTGCCACTGGACAACGTTTCCGAGCATCTCCACTGTAGAAATTTTAGCGTCAGTACACTCACAACTATGCGAGGCCACCACAGCAACAGAACTTCCCGCTACATGCACCATATCAACAGACAAACAACCAGTACCGTGCACCATAGCAGCAGCATGGAAATCAAAATGGATGCGCCCCACAACCCGCTAATCATGGTCCCTACCCGTGCTACAACTATGGTCGTGTCGACCAGTTTGTTGAGGAATGCATTGCGCCCAAGCGCAACAACAAAAATGGTAATCATAACCAGTGTCAGAACCAGGACGAATATAAGAACACATTGTCTCGTGGTGCTCAAGTCAACTACACCAGTACTGAAGATATTCCTCACAGTGAACCTATGCTGACCTGTAAGCTCTCACTTTATCGTCAGCCAGTTCTTATACTTTTTGATTCTGGTGCTACACATAATTTCATTAGCAAAGCTCATGTGCAAAAACATAATCTCCACACCACCATCATAAATAAGTGCTACACTGTCCGCTCTCCTGCCAGACAAATTCTTGCTAATGAAGTATTATGTAAAGCTCCATTGGAAATAAATCAAAAGGTTTACCCCATTGATTTAATCATGCTCAAGAATCAGGAGATCGATCTGATTTTGGGCATGTTCTGGATGAAAATGTTGGGGAACGGAGAGGCTATGATAGGTAGAAACAATTTCTACCGTTCAACTAGGAAGCCTTGCAAGAGAGGATGATAGATTATTACCACTAGATGCGTATGCGTAGCAGAAGCAAGGATGGAGTAGCAACATCGAATGTAGTCGTGCGTCGATGTAGAGGATGTAGTCGTTCATATCAACCGTCTCCTCCTAGTCTAGCTGAAGCGCCATAGCTACAACGCCTCCTTGTGGTATCCACACGTATAGGGCAGAAGGCCGTGTGCGGTGTGCTAGCACCGGCAACACGACTTAGGGTGACGTGGGGTAGAGAGAGAGAGAGAGAGAGAGAGAGAGAGAGAGAGAGAGAGAGAGAGAGAGAGAGAGAGAGAGAGAGAGAGAGAGAGAGAGAGAGAGAGAGAGAGAGAGAGGGAGAGAGAGGGAGAGAGAGAGAGAGAGAGAGAGAGAGGGAGAGGGAGAGAGAGGGAGAGGGAGAGAGAGGGAGAGGGAGGGAGGGAGGGAGGGAGAGAGGGAGAGAGAGAGGGAGAGAGAGAGAGAGGCGGCTAGGGTTTCTTGGCTGGAGGATTACCTGTGCCTTAAGCCACTCCTCCACTTAAATAGACCCTTCTAAGGGGCGTCGACTAGTTGGCCCATTAGTGGACTAATCCCTCATGGATCAATATCCGTATGACCCGCACATACGGATCAAATCCGTATTATCTCTTGGGTATCACCAACAATCTCCCACTTGCACTAGAGACAATAACGTAGGCAAGTAATTTTCCAACCTGTTAAGTGTGTGACCCGTTAGGTTCACATGTACACGACAATGATGTGAAAACCATTTTCAAATCATAAATCAATAGCGGCACCTAGCAGCACATATTGATTCCTCGTGTACACACAAAAGATCGTATCGGCTGAACCATTGACATACGCATTCACCGATCCCTTTGCCTCACGATAGCAGTCAAGCTCAAGGGGAGATATGTGCCATCCCTGTAATAGCTCGACCATTCACTCGAACGTCTAGTGGATTAATCATGACTAACTCTTAGTCATCATGATTAACTTTTAATCACATTGGCATGGCCATGCACTTCCAAATCCATCTAACTCAAGGGGCCCAGAGATATCTCTCATGTTATCAGGAGGGGCAAATTCCATCTTGATCGCTCACACCCCATGACATGTTTCATAGCTAAAGATGGCAATGGGCAGCATGCCCGCGGATACTACCCACGCACGCCCGTGCCCGCAGCCAAAATCCCCTACCCGTGCCCGCGCCCATCACCCGCAATGGGTAAAAAACGTTGCCCATGCTGGTGTCCGCGGGCGTCCCCATGCCCGCAAGCGTGCCCGTCTGCCCGCCAGCGGCAAGGACCGCCGGAGCAGGCAGCCAAATCGACATAGATGGGGGCAATGGAGATAGGGGCAATGCCTGATGAGCATGCGTGGAGATGGGGGCCAGCGGTCGATGGTAGAGATGGGGCCGGTGATGCCCTGCCATGCGTGGAGATGAGGGGCGATGGTCGGCGGCGGTGATGGGGCCGGCGATGCCCTGCCACGCGCGGAGATAGGGAAGGCGGCCGACGGTGGAGATGGGGCTGGTGATGCCCTGCCATGCGCGGAGATATGTGAAGGTGGTCGGCAGCGGAGATGGTGAAGGCGGCCGACGTGAAGATGGGGGCGACGGTTCGGAGCTGCGAGCCGTGTCGATGGGAAGGGGCTTCGACCGATGAGGTGGTGGCGCCTGAGATGCGGGCCATGTTGATGAGGTGCCTTGTCCCTGCTCTGCTCTATCTAGAATTCTGGATGGGAGGGGGAGGAGAAATAGAGGTGGCGGCGGCTCTGCTAGGACGGTGGGAGACGAAGGGGAAGTGGGCAGTGAGGAGAAAACCTAATTTGGACATATATAGCAATTTGATTTAGGTCCACATGTTAGAGATATTAACGGGCAACGGGCAATCGGGTAATGGGCAATCCTTTTTGCTGCCCGTTAAGGAAATGCTTGTGGGTCCAAAGTGCTGCCCGCGCCCATGGGCGAGATTTCACGCCTGAATCTGTGCCCACTGGGTTTTTACCCACGGGTGCCCGCCCAATAGCGTGCCCGTTGCCATCTTTATTCATAGCATACCTAAAAATTACCTTTATGACTACCCAGTTACGGAATAGCATTTGGTAACCCCTAAGTGTGCTATTACACATTCTAGGAATCAATGCTGATCTCAAGTCTAAGGATCCTAAAGGTACATCATAGAAGACAACAACTGATGGCACAATAATAACATCTCAGCAGAGTCTTTTAGTGGGTCAATCCAACACCATGTTCGCCAACATGTGTCCATATTATTGATTTGATACCTCCATATCTATGATCTGTGAAACAAGATCATCAACCAATACATGTGCTAGTCCATGAATCATCATTGTCCCACATAATGATAAGGAACTAGTAATCACTTAGGATAATATTATGAAAGAACAATGAGTTTCACAAACAAGTCTCGCACTTGCCAATCAATGAAATACTTATTATCTAAGGAATAGAATAACACTTTATTCAATCACACATAAACATAGAAATTACACAATCTCTCGTATATTAATCATGAAGATATCTAATACCCATGGATCTCATATGTGCCTCATGCTTGGGCTGAGAGAGGGGTTTTGTCAATGGATCAACAATGTTTTGTGTGCACCTTGCATATCTTCACGTCACCTCGATGAACAATGTCCTGGATGAGATGAAAATGCCATAGTATGTGTTTGTTCTTTTGATGCGCTCTAGTCTCCTTGGCTTGTGCAATGAATCTAGTATTATCACAACAGAGATCCATTGGACTGGACGCACCATTAACCACATCCAACTCAGAAACAAATATTTTGATCCAAACAACTTCCTTTACAGCTTCTGAAGCGGCAAGGTACTCGACCTCCGTCATTGAATCAGTAACCATATCTTGCTTGGAACTTTTCCAACTCACCGCACCTCCATTGAGGCAAAATACATATCCAGATTGCAATCTTGAATCGTCCTTGTTGGTTTGGAAACTGGCATCGGTGTAACCATTTACAGCGAGCTCTTCCTTGCCTCCATAAACTAGGAACATACCCATAGTTCTTCTCAAGTACATTAGGATATTCTTACTAGCCACGCAACGAGCTTCTCCTGGTTTGATTGGAATCTGCTTGTAGCGCTTAGAGCAAAAGCAATATCTGGGCGCGCACATATCATGGCATATATGATGGATCTGACAGTCGAAGCATATGGGATCGCTCTCATCTTCTCTACCTCATCAGGTGTCGAGGGACACTGAATGTTGCTAAGAGTAATGCCATGTGACATGGGCAAGAAACCTTTCTTAGAATCTTGCATATTGAACCATTTCAATACCTTGTCAATGTACATGTCTCGGCTTAATCCAATTAGCCTTTTTGATCTATCTCTATAGATCTTAATACCCAAAATGTATGCCATGATATTGGATTAAGATCTATAGAGATAGATCAAAAAGGCTAATTGGATTAAGCCTCTCCCAAGTCCTTTATTGAGAAACTTGTTTCCTAATGAAGACTTAACAACTTCAAGCATTAGAATATTATTTCTGATCTACAATATGTCATCCACATAAAGGACTTGAAATACGAGTGTGCTCTCACTAGCCTTTTGGTAAACACAAGGCTCTTCTTCATTCTTGATGAAGCCAAACCTTTTGACTTCCTCATCAAAACGAAGGTTCCAACTCTAAGATGCTTACTTCAGTCCATAAATGGACTTCCAAAGTTTGCATATTTTCTGAGTATTTTGTGGATCAACAAAACGTTCAGGCTATGTCATGTATACATACTCACTTAGGTTTCCATTAAGGAAAGCCGTTTTGATGTCCATTTGCCATATCTCATAATCATAGTATGCGACAATTGCTAGGAGGATCCGAATAGACTTTAGCATAGCGACGGGTGAGAAGGTCTCATCATAATCATCACCTTGAATTTGTTTAAACCTTTCGCCACCAATCGTGCTTTATAGATCTGAACATTTCTATCCTTGTCAATCTTTTTCTTAAAAACTCATTTCCACTCAATGGTTTAACACTATCAGGTGGATTAATCAAGTTCTAAACTTGATTTTCTCTCATGGATTCTAATTCAGATCTCATGGCTCCAAGCCATTTCTCAGATTCTGGTCCCATCATTGCTTCCATGTATGTTTTAGGCTCATCATTGTCCAACAATAATATGTCACGCTGCCCCGTTGTTAGGAGCATGAACTTTTCAGGTGCGCGACATGCCCATTCAGATCTACGTGGGGCTAGTGTTTCAACAATAGGTTCTACAACATCTTGTGCAACCTGTTGCAATTGTGGTTCAGTGGAAGAAGAACCATTTTCCAGTGTTTCTTGAACTTCTTCAAGTTGCACTATCGTCCCACTTATCTTTCATGAGAGAAACTCTTTCTCCAAAAAGACACCATTCCAAGCGACAAACACTTTGCCCTCCTCCTGGTTGCAGAAATAATACCCTTTGGTTTCCCTAGGATACACTATAAAAAAAACATTTGTCTGACTTGGGAGAAAGCTAATCAGATGTCATATGTTTTACATAAGCCTCACAACCCCAAGTCTTGAGAAAAGACAGCACGGGACGCTTCCCGGTCCATATCTCATATGGCGTCTTCTCTACAGATTTAGATGGAATCCTATTTAAAGTGAAAGCAGTAGTTTCTAGAGCTTATCCCCAAAAGGACAATGGAAGATCACTTTGGCTCATCATTGACCTAACCATGTCCAATAAGGTTCGGTTCCTCCGCTCAGACACACCATTTAATTGAGGTGTTCTAGGTGGCGTCCATTGTGGAACAATTCCACATTGTCCTAGATGATCACCAAACTCATGGCTCAAGTACTCACCTCCATGATCAGATCATAGGGTTTTAATTATTTTGCCCAATTGATTTTATACTTCATTCTGAAATTGTTTGAACTTTTCAAATGATACAGACTTGTGCTTTATTAAGTAGATATAACCATATCTACTAAAGTCATCAGTGAAAGTAATAAAGTACTGAAAACCACCCCTAGCCACACAACTCATTGGTCCACATATCTGTATGTATAAGAGCCAAAAGGTCATTTGCCCTCTCACTATGCCTTATGAAAGGTGACTTAGTCATCTTGCCAAGCAAACAAGAGTCGCATGTCTCAATTGATTCAAAATCAAATGAGTGTAGAAGACCATCTTTATGGAGCTTCTCCATGCACCTATCATTTATATGGCCTAAATAATAATGCCAAGTGTAAGTGGGATTCAAATCATTCGAGCGGAGCCTCTTTGCATCAATGTTATAAATTGGACTATTCTCCATATGAAGACAATACAATCCATTTACTAATGGACAATATGCATACAGAATATCATTCAAATAAATGGAGCAACATTTGTTCCTTATTATAACCTCATAACCATCAACTTCCTCTAAACATGGGGAGTATATAATGTTTTTGCTCAAGGCAAGAATGTAATAGCAATTATTTAATTCCAAAACTAATCCCGACGGTAATGAGAGTGGATAAGTACCGACTACCAACGCAGCAACTTTTGCACCATTGCCGAGACGAGCATCCACCTCGCCTCTTGCACACTTCCTTGTCGCTTTAAGACCCTGCAACAATTTGCAAGTATGAATCATCGATCTGGTATCAAATACCAATTATCATCAGGACGAGTAGCAAGATTAATTTCAATAACATTGATACCTGAAGTAGAAGGATGAACAGCCTTCTCCTTTTTGAGTTTTTTGAAGTAAAGCTTGCAGTTTCTCTTCCAGTGCCCAATCTTCTTGCAGCAATGGCAGGGATCACCAGGAGGCACTCTTGGCCTGGGAGGAGCTGCTGTAACCTTAGGCTTTGAGCTTGAGATCTCATCCGCACTCTTAGCCTTGGGCTTGCGCTTTCTCTTCCTATCCTTCTGCACCATCATCACATGATTTGCGCCGGTTTTCTTGATGCTCTCCTCGGCAGTCTTTAGCATCCCATGCAATTCAGCCATAGTCTTCTCGAGGCTTTTCATATGAAAGTTTATTATGAATGGCTCATAGCTCACTGGGAGCAACAGGAGAACAACATTTGTAGCCAAATCTGGGCTAAGGGGAGAACCAAGCTTCTCCAGGCTATCAATGTAACCAATCATCTTGATTACATGGGGACTGACGGGACTACCTTCAGCTAGCCTGCATGCAAACAAGGCCTTTGAAATGTTATACCTCTCAGTCCTTGCTTGGTTCTCAAACATGCCATGAAGCCCAACAATCATATTGTTGGCATCAGCATTCTCATATTGCTTTGGAGCTCAGAGGACATGGTAGCAAGCATGAGACAACCAATATCAAGTGCATCATTAGTGTGCTTATCATACTCCCTCTTCTGGGCAGCACTAGCAGTTTCATGCAGGTCATCAGGATAAGGAAGCTCTAGAACATATTCCTTTTTCTCTTGCTTGAGAACAATTCTCAAGTTGCGATACCAATCCATAAAGATTGTTCCATTAAGTTTTTCTTTCTCAAGAATCGAACGTAAATTAATACTAGAAGCATGTAAGCTTCATGACCATTGTTGATGGATTCCCCAAGGTATGAATGTTTTGGTGATAGATGACAACTATGAAATTGTGGGCTAATATCTACATGAGTGTTGTCCATGTAGGAATCATCTCTCAACTACACTACAAATCACATGGATGAGGGTTGCCCTGGTGATTGATGACAATGAGTGCAAGCATGGAGGCTTGTGAGCTTGATAGAGTCCAAGGGTTGATGGAGATGGATCAAAGCTAAGGACAAGCTATGGATCAAGTGTTGGGAACACTTGTCTAGATGTTAGGGCTTTGAGTCCATACGAAAAATCGAACTATCAAGGGGGTCTAGGTCATTCTCTTAGGTCATATCTACTCGGTGATGTGCAAGGTTGCTCGGTGAAATCACATGAACTAGATGATAGTGGAGAAGCCAAGGAGCTGTTCGGAGAAGCAGAGAAACGAAGTCAAGCGAGGATGAGGAGTTTTAGCTTCTGGACAAAGTGACCGGATATAGGGGTCAGAGGTGACCGGACTATACGACCACTAATTGGTATTTTCTAGAACTTACAGCGACTCGGTGAGGAATCTATCTATGCCAGGATGCATAGAGACCGGTACGGTCTACTGACCGGACGGTCCGGTCAGTATGAGGTGCACATGGCAGAGAGGAAGCCGAAGTCTAAAATATTTCTAGACTGGAGAGAGAAATGAATTGGACGGTCCGGTCAGCGGGTAGAGCCGTTGGAGCTGGATTTTGAAATGACCGGACAGTATGGTCAGTAGGCCCAGAAAGTTGATTTCGTGGAGGAACGACTAGTTGGAGGTTGGAAGCCTATATAACTTCATTGCTGGGGTCTTGGAGACCACTCTTGGCCAGTGGAATTGCTTGGAACATTTGGTGAGAGCCAAGAGGCAAAGAGGAGAGCACTAGGAGGAGATATTGCATATCTTGAGAGTGCTAGTGGAGAGTAACTTGAGCATCTTGCACATCTAAGACTAGGGTATCCTTGAGGGTGTGATCTAGGCTGTTATTCTTGGTCTATGGTGAGACCTAGACCAGTTAGGTGTTGATGATCGAGCCTATTATGATTGGTTGTGAAGGCCAAAACAAGTTTGTACCCGGTTTGAGCCCACTGGTGAAAGGGGCATCAATAGTGAGCGCCCGTGTCGGCACGGGGAGTCCGGCAAGTTCTCGAGGGAGGCGAGCTTGTGCCATGATGACAGTGGTGACATGCACTGTGTCTTCACTTTGGGAGTGATTATGGGCTCGTGGGCGAGAAATCTACATCGGTGGCGGGAGGGACCGTGACTCCGGCGGGAGTGTGTAAGGATCATGACCATTGAGGTCACCCCAAGGTATGATGTTTTGGTGATGCATGACAATCATGAAATATGACTAATATCTACACGAGTGCTATTCGTGTAGGAAACCCTTTCTATCTTATGATGATTGTCTACGGCGTCCTTGGCAATTGATGACAATGACTGCAAGCATGGAGGCTTGTGAACTTGATGGAGTCCATGGGTTGATGGACACGGATCAAAGCGGAGGACAAGCTATGGTGCAAGTGTTTGGAACACTTGAGTAGTTGTTAGGGCTTTGAGTCCATAGGAAAAACCGGACTATCAAGAGGGTCTAGGTCATTCTCTTAGGTCATTTCTAGTCGGTGATGTGCAAGGTTGCTCAGTGAAATCACAGGCACTAGGTGACAGTGGAGAAGCCAAGCTGCTGTTCGGAGAAGCCGCGAAACCAAGTCAAGTGAGGACAACAAGTTTCAGCTTTTGGATGTAGTGACCGGACAGAGGGGTCAGAGGTTACCGGACTGTACGATCACTATGTGGAGTTTTCCAGGACTTAGCACGAGGAGCAAGGACTCTGACTATAGGAGACTCCATACAGACCAGACGGTCCAGTCAGTAGGAGTGCAGGGACGACAGAGAGGTTGCAATTTGTTGACCTTCCTGGAATGGAGAGAGAAAGTGGATCGGACGGTCCGGTCCAGTGACCGGACAGTCCGGTCAACAGGAGTTCAGCACAGGGCAGAGAGCCGTTGGAGCTTAGTTTGTAGTGACCGGATGGTCCGGTCAGGCAGTGACCGGACAGTCCGGTCTAGAGGCCTAGAAAGCTGATTTCGTGGAGCGACGGCTAGTTTGAGGTTGGGAGCCTATATAACTTCGTTGCTGGGGTCTTGGAGACCTCTCTTGGCCAGTGGAATACCTGAGAGTATTTGGTAAGGTCCAAGAGGAAAAGAGGAGAGCACTAGGAGAGGATATTGGATATCTTGAGAGTGCTAGTGAGAGTAACAAGGAGCTACCTTGCACATCTAAGGCTAGGGTGTCCTTGAGGGTGTGATCTAGGTTGTTACTCTTGGTCTATGGTGAGACCTAGACTGGTTAGGTGTCGGTGATCGAGCCTATCATGATTAGTTGTGAAGGCCGTCACAAGTTTATACATGGTTTGAGCCCGCCGTTGGAAAGGGCATCAATAGTGAGCACCCGTGCCGGCTCGGGGAGTTTGGCAAGTTCTCGAGGGAGGCAAGCTTGTGCTTTGTGCAGCGGTGATGCACACTGTGTCTTCACTCGAGGAGTGATTGCGGGCTCGTGGGTGAGAATTCTACTTGGTGGCGGGAGGGACCGGGACTCCGGCGGGAGTGGTCCAACGAGGAGTAGGGGAAGGCGCCATTCTTCCGAGACCTTGGGAAAAAAATTATGAGCCATCTCTTACTCTACCCCTTACTATGATGCTTTACTTTCCGTATTTACATACCGACGTGCTATTCATGCTTGTGTGCTTACCTTACTCTAGTTGATTACCTTGTAGACTTGCATGAATAGGCTTCTTTACTTGCTAGTAGTGCTTGGCCTTCATACTTGATCACTAGCATGTATAGGAGTTGCTTGGCTTGATTGATCACCTTAGTATGTATTGTACTACTCATGCATGTATGCTTTCTATATGCTTGTTGATCTAGTAGCTTTGCTTGAGTAGAACTCCTTGCTGGCTAGTTGTTTGTTTTCGCGTATTTTTGGTAACTAGCTTGCATAGGAGTTGTATTACATTTGTGTGATCCACGAGTATGCTTAGGTTGTTGTTCCTTTCATAGGTTCATTATCTTGCTAGTGTGATCACCACTAGGATTGTGTAGGAGTTGTTTTGAGTGGTCGGTTTTAGGAATTGGCGAATTTGGTACATAGTGCAAGTTCCCGATTCACCGCCCCCCTCTCGGTCACTCGGTCCTTTCAAGTGGTATTAGAGCCAAGTGCTCATCATAAGGCTTAACCACCTTGAGTAGTGACCGTATTGAGTTGGGATGTCATCCCATTCGGGGCCGGGTCGTGGCTCATGGAAGGATCGCTTTAAAAGCTACCTAAATGCCATGATTCTGGATGAGTTGATGGATACTCCTGTGGACTTTGCCAATACCTTTACCAATGATCATGTGTATGATGATTGTGATGATTGTGTGGATGTGCCTTGTACTAGTGAGTGCCTAGACTCTTCTAGCAATGACTTGATAGGTTGCTCTACTAGTATGCCTATCATGATGATTGATAATGATGTGTCTCTTGATCTTGCTTGCTCTACTAGCATTGATGATGTTTGTGAGTCTCCTATTGATCATGCTAGTAGTTCTATTGTTGAGGAGTTCTTTGCTTTTCATGCTAATGATAATGAGGACTTACTTGACTCTCTTATTCGCTTGCGAGGTATTATGGACCGGATTGGGGCAACTTCTTTCGAGCTTCCCAAGATCGTGATAGTGGAGAAGATCCTCTCCTTGGTTCCGAGTAGCAAGCTCCTCTACGTCACACTTGACCTTCTCATGGAGAAGAGTCTCTCCGTAGAAGATGTGATTGAGCTGCTCTTCAAGGATGAGGAGATTGCCGCAAGCATGGCATGGAAGAGGACATCCAAGACACACCATGAAGCATCCTCAAGCAAAGGGAAAGAAGTAGCTTCGAGCTCAAACTTCTTTGATCCCTTCACAAGATTGCCTTGCAATGACTTCTACAACCCCTTTAGAGCAAGACACTCATCGGGCGCTTCGTCAAGCTCTACCTCAAGTGTCATTGCTAGTACTACTCCAAGCACATTAGGTGGACCAAGCATTCGCGTAGGGGGAACACCAACAACAATGCCCGCTCGATCATTTGATCAGTTGAGATGATCAATCTTGCAGCTTCGGCTTCGACGCCTCCACCTCCTCCGCCCCCTCCTCCACAAGATCATCTTTGGCATCTTCGTCGAGCTCACCAACATGATCTTCTCTTTGAACTCGGTGAATTTGTGAGAAATCCTAATGTTGACCTTTGTGAGAATCTATTGAGCATATATGATCTTGTGTGTAGGATTAACTCTTTCAAGGGACTTTGAAAGAGGGGTTTCTTACTTGAGGAGGTAGTTAACAGGAGACACGAGCTCTCAATTGAGAGAGCAATGGAGATGATACTTGTGCTCCACTCTCAAGTGGGACATGTGCTTGAGCACATCACTGGACTCTATGATCCTCCCCATTTCTACATCAACCTTGACAATGTGCACATGGGGGATGATCATGGACATTGGAGATATCATGCTCCTCACTATCCCAATAGGAGGAGACTATTGGATGGGATTGCAAGAATTCCTATCTATGAGGATGGTCTCATTGCTCGACATCATGAGGTTAGTGCTAGTCAATCAAAGTAATGCTTTGGATACTAACTCCTCTTCCTCTAGTGCTTGTCTTATGGCTACTACTAGGGTCAACTACAAGAGTGGAGGCACTCATTGGATTCTTGATAGTGGGTGCACTCAACACATGACCGGGAAGCCAACCATGTTCACCACCATTGATGAAGACGAAGAGAGTGAGAAGGTGACTTTTGGGGACAACTCAAAAGGGAGAGTTAGAGGCTTGGGCAAGGTGGCCATCACACATGACCTCCATCTCTCCAAGGTCTTCCTTGTGGAAACCCTCAACTTCAACCTTCTATGTATTGGTCAACTTTGTGACATGGGTTTCAAGTGCACGTTTGATGAGGATGGTGCAACCATTGAGAATGCCAAGAGAGGGTTAGTATTTCATGGAGTGAGACATGGGAACTTGTATGTCACGGACTTCAAGTCAAGTAATATGCCACCAAGCACTTGCCTATTCACCAAGGCATCCAAGGGATGGTTGTGGCATAGAAGACTAGCACATGTTGGAATGAATCAGTTCAAAAAAATTGTCAAGAGAAATCTAGTTGAAGGAATCAAGGATGTGGCCTTTGAGAAGGATAGATTGTGCAACGCTTGTTAGTCGGGGAAACAAGTTGCATCTTCACATCCCACCAAGTCATTCATGTCTACATCTCGTCCTCTAGAGCTCTTGCACATGGACTTGTTTGGGCCAACACATTACAAGAGTCTAGGAGGCAATCTATATTGCTTGGTGATTGTTGATGATTTCACGAGATATACTTGGACCTTCTTTCTTGTGGATAAATCTCAAGTGAGTGGTATCTTCAGAAAGTTTGCCAAGAGGGCAAAGAATGAGTTCAATGCTAGCATTGTGAAGATGAGGAGTGACAATGGGACGAAATTCAAAAACACCACAGTGGAGGAATATTTTGATAAGAAGGGAATCAAACATGAATTCTCCGCTACATATACTCCCGAGCAAAATGGAGTAGTGGAGAGGAAGAACAAGACGCTCATCACTCTTGCTTGTGCCATGTTGGATGAGTATGGAACTCATGAGAGGTTTTGGGCAGAGGCAATCAACATGGCTTGCTACACCTCCAACCGTGTCTATCTCCACCAGTTGTTGAAGAAGACACCATATGAGCTATTGGTGGGACAGAAACCCAATGTTTCCTATTTCCGAGTCTTTGGATGCAAGTGTTACATTCTCAAGAAGAGGAGAAACCCTGGGAAGTTTGAGAGCAGATCTTACGAAGGCATTCTTGTTGGGTACTCTAGGACTTCTAAAGCATATAGGGTCTACAACTCCACCACCGGATGTGTGGAGGAATCCTATGATGTGCAATTCGATAAGTCAAATGGGTCCCAAAAGGAGGATGAATTTCATGAAGTGGACATTGGAGATGAGCCTATGAGGGAAGCTTTGAGAAACATGCCCATGGGCGAGGCTTTACCCCACGAGGCCAATGATGGTGATGTTGATGAGCCCTCTACTCCACCACCTCAACCCACCTCCTCCTCCGAGGCACAACAAACAACCCAAGATGCCACAAATACTTCCACAAGCTCCTCACAAGATTCATGGAGAGTACACCCACCAAATGATGAGGAATCTCAAGTGGGAAGTGAGCCAGAAACCTCCCCACATACCTCATCACAAACCACATCTCCTAGTGCTTCACAAGATACCCTTCCATCCACCTCAAGCTCAAAGTCCAAAACAAGAAAGCATAAGAGTGACTCCTCCGCCTCTCTTAGGATACAAGACACTCATATATCAAGAGAGCAAACAATTCATGATGGAGACATTTCATGATGAGGACATCACTCCTATGGATACACACAACACTCCTCCAAATCTGGACTTGCAAGGTCCAATGACTAGAGCTCGTGCACGACAACTAAATTTAGAGGTGAGCTCGTTCCTACGTTCTTCGCTATATGTTACTTTTGAGAATGGTTTGCTACCTAATGATTATTTTATGATTAGAAACCATGGAGAGGACCAGAAGATGATGGGAGAAGGATTTGGAAACGTGGAGGGCCAGCAAGGGCTTGGAAGCCAAAGTGGAGGCCCAATCAAAACCGACTTCGAGTCTGTTTTGGGGCCCAGGACCAGTCTGTACTAAAACGGTCGCCCAGGACGCATACGGACTCGGATTTGGACGTTCTACATATGCACGGAAAGATAAGGAGAAGACCTTTCCAATGCCGCCGGCCTCATGTCAAAATTCATCCGGAGTCATCAGGAATCGTCAAAACAAGAGAGAGTCCAGAATCTGTGTCGGTGCTGCGTCGCTTATTTTTTGTCTTTGGGCCTTATATCTAGTTGAGCCCAATTCGGGGCGCGTCCAGAGGGTCTTGCACGACCCTAGGGTCTTTATATACAGCCACCGCCGCACTATTAGGGTTCGGGTTTTGCTTAGATCAATTCTGTTCATAAACAGTTTCGCCGTTCATCGGTTTGTGAGACCCCAACTTCGAGAGTTTAATCATACATCTGCAATTGTGTTGCATTCTTCGTTGTTCTTGCTTGTGTTCTTGATTCACAGGCAGGGATTAGCCTTCTCGGCGAGGTCAATCGTCTTTTGGACGGTTGATAACCAGAGGAGACGTCGTGCTGCGATTGCGGGGTTTAGAACGTGCTGTTCTGAAGCCGGATCGATTTGTGTTTCGCCTCCGACCAAATCAACTTACCAAGAACCTTTCGGAAGATCGGGAACCCTTGTCCACATCAAGTGGTAATCAGAGCTTCAGGTGCACCGTCAGGTTCATACTATCCTTTAGTTTTGTTTTCGTGTTCTTCCTATCGTCCACTGAAAATACCAAAAAAAAAATTTTCCCCGCCCATAACCACGTGTTTAGCCTTTGCATATTTCAATTTCAGAGTCCGTAGTGTTGAGTTTGTGCCCTAGTTCTTGTTTAGTCGCTGGTTTAGTTTGTGTTTTTGTCGTCAGTAGTGTTTCCCTTGCAACCCTAGCCGCCATCCCCCTCACCATCCTCGGTTTTGTCGGCTTTGTGTGCTAGGGTTGATTGATCAACACGCCCACCCTAGTCCCACCCTAAACCTACCCTCACCACCTCGGACCAATTTTCATAAATCCCACTTTCCGCTGCATCCACCTCGCCAAAAAAAAAAAAACTCCCTGCCCGACCCCAAGCCCGACTCGGATTTCACTGAAACCACCGGGTTCTTCAAAACCGATTCCGACACCCCTTCGGTAAAACAGCCATAACTTTTCGCTCGGTTGTCCGTTTTGGCTGAAATTTTTACAGGAGATTCTAGACGAAAAGTTGAGCATACCCACACTCGGCTACGCCCTGTGTGCCCTCATCAAAAAATTCAAAAAAAATCGGGAAGATAAAGAAAAAATTCATTCAAGTTGAAACCCGACGTTTTCTGAAACTTCAAGATTTTCTGTAGGCCACGTCCTAGCTCGGTTTGAGCTGAAATTTTTTGTGGTTTCTCCCTGTTTGCTAGTCAGTTAGAAAAAAAATATCAAAAAAATAAAATAAAAAAAAAAGAAATTTGGGATTCCTACTAGTGCTCCATCTAGCCCCCTGAAATTTCTGAGTTTGGCTGTTTTACACTAAGCCCCCTGTTATCGGCTGTGTCCCTTTGTCTCCTTGTTTCTTCTTTGCTATCACTACTGTTCTAGGACATAGTTAGACCAGCAACTAGGGACAAGTTACTTGAACACTTATTCAGCTTTACTATCTATTTTTTATTTGTGTGCCACTCATATATACATATTTGGCCTTCCTAGCTCTACATACTTCTTCTGGACAGCACATAGGTTATTTGGTAACCCTTGCAATCGTGGAACACTTCTCCCTGGTATCCTTCGCTTTGTTGTTTTCAGAACTTTGTAAGAGCTTTGCAAGAAGCTTACTTTTGCTGTGTTGAGAGGCACCATTGCTTAGTAGTTTTGTAGGGATAACCTTCACTTTTTTGTTTCCTATTTTGGTGTTTCTGATGTCAGGAAGCGACGGGGAGGGTGCTTCACCCTCAAAATTGGATGAGTGCGTGAGCCAAAATCAGTTACAGAAGGCTTTACAGGCGGTTCAGAGTGATTTGGCAGAAACGATCACCAGGGCCGTCACCAACGCCGTCACCAAGCTTCACCTGGGAGAAAGCATTGACCTCGTCCTTGGAGGCGGAGATACCACGGGCTATATGAATATTATTGTGCAGCGTGTGCTTAGCACACAAGTCCAGCAGCCCGAGATGATGCAGCGACATAACTTGTTCCAGATTTTCTTCATCATCAAGAACCGTCGGGCACGTGTCATCATTGATGGAGGAAGCTGCAACAATTTGGTGAGTTCTGATGTGGTTAAGAAGCTTGATTTGACCACACGCCCACATCCACATCCATACTACATTCAGTGGTTAAATGACTCTGGAAAAGCTAAGGTAACACAAACTTGCAGAGTTCCTTTTTCCATTGGTTCCTATGTGGATTCTGTTGATTGTGATGTTGTACCCATGCAAGCTTGTTCACTTTTATTGGGTAGACCTTGGGAATTTGATAATGATGCTGTACACCATGGTAAAAGTAATAAGTACACTTTTATGCATAAAGGAACTAAAATTACTTTGTTACCAATGACCCCTGCTGAAATTGTACAAGCTGATTTAGAACGAGCTGCTAGTTTGAAAAATAAACGCCCTGAAATTCAGCAACCTGTTAATTCTGCTTCTACACCAAGTAATGTTAATGATTCTTCATGTTCTAAGGGTGCTGCAATTAAATTACAAGGCCGTTCATGTCTTGCCACAAAATCTGAGCTTGCTGAAATTTCTACTGATGATATTTGCTATGCTTTGATATGCAAACAAGCCTTGTTTTTGCTTGGTGATATTGCTTCTAGTGCTTTGCCTCCTGCTGTCACTAACCTTTTGCAGGAGTATGAGGATGTTTTCCCAGCTGAGATACCCCCGGGATTGCCACCTTTGAGAGGGATTGAGCATCAAATTGATTTGATTCCTGGTGCTACTTTACCAAACCGTGCTGCTTATAGGACCAACCCTGAGGAGACTAAGGAGATACAACGACAAGTCCAAGACCTTTTGGATCGTGGGTATGTTCGTCAATCACTTAGTCCTTGTGCTGTTCCTGTACTTTTGGTTCCTAAGAAAGATGGTTCTTGGCGTATGTGTGTAGATTGTAGAGCCATTAATAACATTACTATTAGGTATCGTCATCCTATTCCTAGGCTAGACGACATGCTTGATGAGTTATGTGGTGCTATAATTTTCACTAAAATTGATTTGCGTAGTGGCTACCATCAAATTAGAATGAAACTTGGAGATGAATGGAAAACAGCTTTCAAAACTAAATTCGGGTTGTATGAGTGGTTAGTAATGCCTTTTGGGTTAACTAATGCACCCAGTACTTTCATGCGTTTGATGAATGAGGTTTTAAGACCTTTTATTGGCAAATTTGTGGTTGTTTACTTTGATGATATCTTGATTTATAGCAAATCCACGGATGTCATATGATTCATTTGCGTGCTGTTTTTGATGCTTTGCGAGTTGCACGTTTATTTGGTAACCTTGAGAAGTGCACCTTTTGCACGGATCGAGTCTCTTTTCTTGGCTATGTTGTGACTCCACAGGGAATTGAGGTGGATGAGGCGAAGATTGAAGCCATAAAGAGCTGGCCTGTACCAAAAACTATCACATAGGTGAGGAGTTTTCTTGGTCTTGCAGGTTTCTACCGCCGCTTTGTCAAAGATTTCAGCACCATTGCTGCACCATTGCATGAGTTGACAAAGAAGGGCGTTGACTTCCATTTTGGTAAGGTACATCATGAGTCTTTTGATGCTTTGAAGGACAAACTGACACATGCACCATTGCTGCAATTACCCAATTTTGATAAGACTTTTGAGCTTGAATGTGATGCTAGTGGTATAGGCATTGGTGGTGTTCTGATGCAAGATGGTAAACCTGTTGCATACTTTAGTGAGAAAATTACTGGGCCTGTTTTGAATTATTCCACGTATGATAAGGAACTATATGCACTTGTACGTTCTTTAGAAACGTGGCGTCATTATTTGTTGCCCAAAGAATTTGTTATTCATTCTGATCATGAATCACTTAAGTATATTCGTTCTCAAGGCAATTTGAACCGTAGACATGCTAAATGGGTTGAGTTTATTGAGTCTTTTCCTTATATTATTAAACATAAGAAAGGGAAGGATAATGTGATTGCTGATGCTTTATCGAGGCAATATACTTTGTTGTCTCAACTTGATTGTAGAATTTTTGGACTTGAGGCAATTAAAGAACAATATGTTGCTGATGTCGATTTTAAAGATGTATTGCTGCACTGTAAAGAAGGTCGTGCTTGGCACAAATTTATGTTGAATGATGGATTCTTGTTTAGAGCTAACCGCCTATGCATTCCAGTTGGTTCTGTTCGTCTTTTGTTGTTGCAGGAGGCGCATGGAGGTGGATTGATGGGTCATTTTGGTGCTAAGAAGACAGAGGATATTTTGGCCACACACTTCTTTTGGCCAAGGATAAGGAAAGATGTTGAGCGTTTTGTTTCTCGCTGCACTACATGTCAAAAAGCTAAGTCTCGATTGAATCCACATGGTTTATACATGCCACTTCTTGTTCCTTCTATTCCTTGGGCGGATATTTCTATGGACTTTATTTTAGGACTGCCTAGAACTAAGAGGGGGAGCGATAGCATTTTTGTTGTCGTGGATCGTTTTTCCAAGATGGCACACTTTATATCATGTCATAAAACTGATGATGCTAGTTATATTGCTGATCTTTTTTTCAAAGAAATTGTACGTTTGCATGGTATGCCTTCTACTATTGTTTCAGATCGTGATGCAAAATTCTTGAGTCATTTTTGGCGCACGCTTTGGAATAAGTTGGGTACAAAGTTGTTATTTTCTACAACTTGTCATCCACAAACTGATGGACAAACTAAGGTGGTGAACCGCACTTTGGGTACTATGTTGCGAGCTATTTTGAAGAAAAATTTGAAGCAATGGGAAGAATGCTTACCTCATGTTGAGTTTGCTTATAATCGGGCAACACATTCTACTACCAAGGTAAAGTCCATTCAAGGTAGTGTATGGTTTTGATCCCCGTACTCCACTTGATATACTTCCTCTACCTATTAATGAGAGAGTTCATATTGATGCTAAGGAGCGTGCTGAATTTATTTTGCAAATACATGAGACCACTAGACTTAGCATTGAAAAGATGAATGAAAAGTATAAAATTGCTGGTAGTAAGGGAAGAAAGGAAGTAAAGCTTGATGTAGGAGATTTAGTGTGGTTACACTTAAGGAAGGATAGATTTCCAGAATTGAGAAAGTCTAAACTAATGCCTAGAGCTGATGGTCCATTCAAAATAATAGAGAAGATTAATGATAATGCATACAAACTTGAGTTGCCTCCCGAGTTCGGGGTTAGTCCTATTTTTAACATTTCAGATTTGAAACCATACTTGGGAGAAGAGGATGAGCTTGAGTCGAGGACGACTCCACTTCAAGAGGGGGAGGATGATGAGGACATCACTCCTATGGATACACACAACACTCCTCCAAATCTGGACTTGCAAGGTCCAATGACTAGAGCTCGTGCACGACAACTAAATTTAGAGGTGAGCTCGTTCCTACGTTCTTCGCTATATGTTACTTTTGAGAATGGTTTGCTACCTAATGATTATTTTATGATTAGAAACCATGGAGAGGACCAGGAGATGATCGGAGAAGGATTTGGAAACGTGGAGGGCCAGCAAGGGCTTGGAAGCCAAAGTGGAGGCCCAATCAAAACCGACTTCGAGTTTGTTTCGGGGCCCAGGACCAGTCTGTACTAAAACGGTCGCCCAGGACGCATACGGACTCGGATTTGGACGTTCTACATATGCACGGAAAGATAAGGAGAAGACCTTTCCAATGCCGCCGGCCTCATGTCAAAATTCATCCGGAGTCATCGGGAATCGTCAAAACAAGAGAGAGTCCAGAATCTGTGTCGGTGCTGCGTCGCTTATTTTTTGTCTTTGGGTCTTGTATCTAGTTGAGCCTAATTCGGGGCGCGTCCAGAGGGTCTTGCACGACCCTAGGGTCTTTATATACAGCCGCCACCGCACTATTAGGGTTCGGGTTTTGCTTAGATCAATTCTGTTCATAAACAGTTTCGCCGTTCATCGGTTTGTGAGACCCCAACTTCGAGAGTTTAATCATACATCTGCAATTGTGTTGCATTCTTCGTTGTTCTTGCTTGTGTTCTTGATTCGCAGGCAGGGATTAGCCTTCTCGGCGAGGTCAATCGTCTTTTGGACGGTTGATAACCAGAGGAGACGTCGTGCTGCGATTGTGGGGTTTAGAACGTGCTGTTCTGAAGCCGGATCGATTTGTGTTTCGCCTTCGACCAAATCAACTTACCAAGAACCTTTCGGAAGATCGGGAACCCTTGTCCACATCATTTCACCTAGAGCCTCTCGCACTCAAAGAAAACACCTTCCTAGACCCAAGGGCATCAACAAAGATCATTCACAAGCCTTGATCATTAGGAATCCATCTCGAGGAATAAAGACAAGGAGAAATCAATATAAGCCCAACTATGTGAGTGAAGAGAATTATGATGAGGCCAATGTTGAGGTTGAGAACTTCTCTTTCGTCTCTATGATTGAACCCACTACCATTGATGAAGCTATGGATGATCACAAGTGGGTAATTGCCATGCAAGAAGAGTTGAACAACTTCAAGAGGTGCAAAGTATGGAAATTGGTTGAGAGACCCAAGAATCATAATATGGTTGGCACCAAGTGGGTCTTCAAGAACAAGCAAGATGAGAAAGGAGCAATTGTCAGGAACAAGGCTCGCCTAGTGGCTAAGGAATATTCTCAAGTGGCAGGTATTGACTTTGAAGAGACCTTTGCTCCCGTGGCCTGTCTTGAAGCTATTTGGAACTTACTTGCCTATGCATCACATAACAGCTTCAAGCTCTTTCAAATGGATGTCAAGAGTGCTTTCTTGAATGGAGTAATCAATGAGAAAGTCTATGTGGAACAACCTTCGGGGTTTAAGGACCCAAAACATCCAAGACATGTATACAAATTGAAGAAAGCTCTCTATGGTCTCAAGCAAGCACCAAGAGCATGGTATGAACACTTGAGGAACTTTCTACTCAAGAATGGATTCACCATTGGAAGCATTGATAGCATCTTGTTCATGAGGCATGTTGGGAAGGATCTCTTTGTGTGCCAAATCTATGTGGATGATATCATCTATGGGTCAACCAATGAGAAGTTCAATGAAGAGTTTTGGGAGATGATGGCTATGGAATTCCAAATGTCAATGATTGGAGAGTTGCACATGTTCCTTGGATTCCAAGTCAAGCAATTGAGAGAGGGAAACTTCATCTATCAATAGAAATATACTAAGGACCATCTCAAGAGATTCAACATGGAGAATTGCAAGCCTTTGCACACACCTATGGCTACTAGCAAACCCTTTGATGATGATGTGAAAGGGAAACCGGTGAATCCCAAGCTATATAGATCAATCATTGGGTCTTTGCTCTATCTCATTGCTTTGAGACTGGACATCATGTTTAGTGTGTGCTTGTGTGGATGATACCAAGCAAATCCAAAGGAGTCACACTTGAAGGCCGTAAAGAGAATAATGAGATACCTCAAGTACACACCTACCATGGGCTTATGCTATCCTAGAGGATCAAACTTTGAGTTACTTGGGTATTCTGATTTCGACTTTGTGGGTTGCAAAGTAAATAGAAAGAGTACATTGGGAGGTTGCCAATTCCTTGGAAGATCTCTAGTATCTTGGAGCTCAAAGAAGCTAAACTCCGTGGCTCTATCTACCGCCGAAGCGGAATATATGGCGGCGGGAGCTTGTTGTGCACAACTTCTCTACATGAGGCAAACACTCTCGGACTATGGCCTCAACTACACTCAAATGCCACTATATTGTGATAGTGAGGCGGCAATCAAGATGGCCCTCAAGATGGGAGATCATGGTCATGCAAAGCACATTCAAGTGAGGCATCACTTCATAAGAGACCATGTTGAGAAGAAGGACATCGAGTTGGTGAGCGTGCGAACTCATGAACAATTGGCGGATATCTTCACCAAGCCACTTGATGAGAAGACCTTCAACAAGATAAGGGGAGAACTTAATGTTCTCGACCTCTCCAACTTCACATGAGTAACCCTTGAGCTTGTCCTTTATAAATATGTATAGTTCTTTGGTTGTTCTTGTTTGTGTCTTTGTTTGTGCTTGTTTCTCTTCTTTTGTAGGTTGACTTCTGACCTTCTTGAGATAGCAATAGACATGGGTTAAGCTTGGGAAGGTGGTTCATGGCGTACCCAAGGCTTTGAGAAAGGTCCATTGTGAGCAAGCTTGAGGAGGGAACAACTCATTGTTGACACTTTGGTTTGTAGCGATTCTCTCTCTTTTCTTTAGCATCGCATCATGCATTGTATACTTGTTGCATTTGCATTTGTTGCATTTATGCATCCTTTGCATTGTGATACCATACATGCTCTCAAGCATGTGTCTAGGGGGAGTTGCTCATTTACAATATGAGTACATGACTCTCTAGATGATCAAATAGTGATATTTGTGCTTCATGCTCATTGAGCCATGTTCAACCGAGCTCCGAGGTTAAATCTACTCGCGCGGCTTAAAGACAAGTGGCTCATACATTCCCACCTCCCTAATGACTAACCCTTGCATATTTGAGAAAATCTTTTGTTGAGTCATAAGTGTAGGGGGAGCTACGATGGAATATCACTACAACCAAGGAGGAGCACCGTGAAAGGGGGAGTTATCCTAACTCTTACCAATTATTTTATGCCTCTTGGGTTCGTTATGTATTTGTGTGGTTTTTGGTGATAGGTGACAAAGGGGGAGAGAAAACATGAAGATCCAAAAGCCAAGTCATCTAAGATCAAAGTGGGAGAAGAAGCATGAAAAGATGGACGATAACACAAAGGGAGAGGCGAACATGAAGATTCAAAAGCCAAATCCATGAAGAGATGGAACATGAAGATCACATCGAGATGAACATCTACAGCAACATGAAGAAGAACAATGATGTTGCATGTCTATGGCGACAATGAACACCTTCACCGACATGAGCATCTACGTCCTTGTGCACTACATAAGATGAACATCTACACCAACATGAAGAAGAACAATGATGATGCATGTCTACGGGGACAATGAACATCTTCACCGACATGAGCATCTACGTCCTTGTGTGCTACATAAGATGAACATCTACACCAACATGAAGAAGAACAATGACGATGCATGTCTACAGCGACAATGAACACCTTCACCGACATGAGCATCTATGTCCTTGGTACGTGTCTACATCAACAAGATCAACTACCACGACACCAAGGCGGGCGCAAATCTGACTCAAGCTCAATGTCTAGTGCGCTACATAATTGGGTAGTTCTCCCTCAACACCTAGCACATCTCAAAGGGGAGACTACTTCCAAGTAAGGACCAAGGTATGCCTCTCAATCTATCCTTTTCCTTTGGTTCTTTCTTGCTCTTCCGTTTTTGGATCATCATAAGTAGTGGTTGTCATCCATCACCAAAAAGGGGGAGATTGTAAGGGTCATGACTATAGAGGTCACGCCAAGGTATGATGTTTTGGTGATGCATGACAAACATAAAATGTGATTAATATCTACACAAGTGTTGTTCGTCTAGGAAACCCTTTCTATCTTATGATGATTGTCTACGGTGTCCTTGGCGATTGATGACAATGACGGCAAGCATGGAGGCTTGTGAACTTGATGGAGTCCAACGATTGATGGAGATGGATCAAAGCGGAGGACAAGCTATGGTGCAAGTGTTTGGAACACTTGAGTAGTTGTTAGGGCTTTGAGTCCATAGGAAAAATCGGACTATCAAGAGGGTCTAGGTCATTCTCTTAGGTCATGTCTAGTCGGTGATGTGCAAGGTTGCTCGGTGAAATCACAGGCAATAGGTGATACTGGAGAAGCCAAGGAGTTGTTCGAAGAAGCCGGGAAACTAAGTCAAGCGAGGACAACAAGTTTTAGCTTCTGGACGTAGTGACCGGACAGAGGGGTCAGAGGTGACCGGACTGTACGGTCACTATGTGGAGTTTTCCAGGACTTAACACGAGGAGTAAGGACTCTAACTGCAGGAGACTGCTGGGACGACAGAGAGGTTGCAATTTGTTGACCTTCCAAGAATGGAGAGAGAAAGTGGATCGGACGGTCCGGTCCAGTGACCGGACAGTCCAGTCAGCAGGAGTTCAGCACAGGGCAGAGAGCCGTTGGAGCTCAGTTTGTAGTGACCGGATGGTCCGGTCAGGCAGTGACCGGACAGTCCGGTCAGGAGGCCCAGAAAGCTGATTTCATGGAGCAACGACTAGTTTGAGGTTAGGAGCCTATATAACTTCATTGCTGGGGTCTTGGAGACCTCTCTTGGCCAGTGGAATACCTGAGAGCATTTGGTAAGGTCCAAGAGGAAAAGAGGAGAGCACTAGGAGAGGATATTGGATATCTTGAGAGTGCTAGTGAGAGTAACAAGGAGCTACCTTGCACATCTAAGGTTAGGGTGTCCTTGAGGGTGTGATCTAGGTTGTTACTCTTGGTCTATGGTGAGACCTAGACCGGTTAGGTGTCGGTGATCGAGCCTATCGTGATTGGTTGTGAAGGCCGTCACACGTTTGTACATGGTTTGAGCCCGCCGGTGAAAGGGACATCAAGCGCCCGTGTCGTCTCGGGGAGTCCGACAAGTTCTCGAGGGAGGCGAGCTTGTGCTTTGTGCAGCAGTGATGCACACCATGTCTTCACTCGAGGATTGATTGCGGGCTTGTGGGCGAGAACTCCACTTGGTGGTAGGAGGGACTGAGACTCCGGCATGTATGCTTTCTATATGCTTGTTGATCTAGTAGCTTTGGTTTCATATTTCAATCTCTAATCTTTGTGCAGTTGGTGTTGTCAATGTACTCATCAAGGGGGAGATTGAGAAACTATGTGGATATGTGCCATGGTTTGCAATATATGTGATGAGTTATTGACTTGAGCAGATTTGATGTTTGAGTTGAAATGCGGAAATCCAGGGATTGCATGAGTTTGCATATCATGGTTATGACTAACCGGAGTTGGTGGAGATATTGGTGATATTGCAGGAGATGGAAAATGTGTTAGCTTGTCTCATGACGTGTAGGTCACTGGAGTCGACTTGGTGGTCAACGGCGAGAGGATCGGGCACAAGGAGGGGACTTGGGGCCAGACGATCAGGAAGCCGGGTAAAGTCAAGGGTGATCCACACCGTACACGTGGAGAGACAAGAAGCACGTATGGTTTCACGGTTGAGCCTCAAAACCGTGGTGATGATGAAGAAAGCGTGGTGACCAAGTCAAGGCGAACAGGATGTCGGTGCAAGTGACAAGGGGGCTGATGTGGACAAGGGTTCCCGATCTTCTGAAAGGTTCTGGATACGTTGATTTGGTCGGAGGCGACGCACAAATCGATCCGGCTTTAGAACAACATGTTCTAAACCCCGCAATCACAGCACGATGTCTCCTCTAGTTATCAATCGTCCTAAAATGATTGACCTCGCCGAGAAGGCTAATCCCTGCCTGCGAATCAAGAACACAAGCAAGAACAAAGAAGAATACAACATAATTGCAGATGTATTATGAATCTCACGAAGTTGGGGTCTCACAAATCGTGATGATAGCGAAACTGTTATGAACAGAATAATCTAAGCAAAACCCAAACCCTAATGGTATGGTGGCGGCTGTATATGAAGATCCTAGGATCATGCAAGACCCTCTGGACGCGCCCCTAATTAGGCTCAACTAGATACAAAGCCCAAAGGCCAAAAATAGGCGACACAACACCGAAACAGATTCTGGACCCTCTCTTGTTTTGATGATTCCCGATGACTCCGTATGAATTTTGATATGAGACTGGCGGCATTAGAAAGGTCTTCTTCTTATCTTTCCGTGCATATATAGAACCTCCAAATCCAAGTCTGTATGCATTCTGGGCATCAGTTTTAGTGCAGACTGGTACTGAGCCCTAAAATAGACTTGAAGTCGGTTTTGGTTGTGCCTCCACCTTGGCTTCCACGTCCTTGCTGGTCCTCCACGTCTCCAAGTCCTTCTCCCATCATCTCCTGGTCCTCTCCATGGTTCCTAATTACAATATAATCATTAGGTAGCAAACCATTCTCAAAAGTGATATATAATAAAGAATGTAGGAACGAGCTCACCTCTAAATTTAGTCGTCGTGCACGAGCTCTAGTCATTGGACCTTGCAAGTCCAGAATTGGAGGAGTGTTGCATGTATCCTTAGGAGTGATGTCCTCATCATCCTCCCCCTCTTGAAGTGGAGTCATCCTCGACTCAAGCTCATTCTCTTCTCCCAAGTACGGTTTCAAACCTGAAATGTTAAAAGTAGGACTAACCTCGAACTCGGGAGGCAACTCAAGTTGGTATGCATTATCATTAACCTTCTCAATTATTTTAAAAGGACCATAAGCTCTAGGCATTAATTTAGACTTTCTTAAATCTGGAAATCTATCCTTTCTCAAGTGTAACCATACTAAATCTCCAACATCAAGTTTTACTTCTTTTCTACCTTTACTACCAGCAATTTTATACTTGTCATTCATCTTTTCAATCCTAAGTCTAGTGGTCTCATGCATTTTCAAAATAAATTCAGCACGCTCCTTAGCATCAACATGAACTCTCTCATGAATAGGTAGAGGAAGTATATCAAGTGGAGTACGGGGATCAAAACCATACACTACCTTGAAAGGACTTACCTTTGTAGTAGAATGTGTTGCCCTATTATATGCAAACTCAACATGAGGCAAACATTCTTCCCATTTCTTCAAATTTTCCTTCAAAATAGCTCTCAACATAGTACCCAAAGTGCGGTTCGCCATCAGTTTGTGGATGACAAGTTGTAGAAAACAACAACTTTGTACCCAACTTATTCCAAAGCGTGCGCCAAAAGTGACTCAAGAATTTTGCATCACGATCTGAAACAATAGTAGAAGGCATACCATGCAAACGAACAATTTCTTTGAAAAAGAGATCAGCAATATAACTAGCATCATCAGTCTTATGACATGGTATAAAGTGTGCCATCTTAGAAAATCTATCCACAACAACAAAAATACTATCACTCCCCCTCTTAGTCCTAGGCAGTCCTAAAACAAAGTCCATAGAAATATCCGCCCAAGGAATAGAAGGAACAGGAAGTGGCATGTATAAACCATGTGGATTCAAGCGAGACTTAGCTTTTTGACATGTAGTGCAGCGAGCAACAAAGCGCTCAACATCTTTCCTCATCCTTGGCCAAAAGAAGTGTGTGGCCAAAATATCCTCCGTCTTCTTGGCACCAAAATGACCCATCAATCCACCTCCATGCGCCTCCTATAACAACAAAAGACGAACGGAACCAACTGGAATGCATGGGCGGTTAGCTCTAAACAAGAATCCATCAATCAACACAAATTTGTTCAATGCACAACCTTCTTTACAATGTAGCAATACATCCTTAAAATCAACATCAGCAACATATTATTCTTTAATTGCCTCAAGTCCAAAAATTCTACAATTAAGTTGAGACAATAAAGTATAACGCCTAGATAAAGCATCAGCGATCACATTATCCTTCCCTTTCTATTGTTTAATAATGTAAGGAAAAGACTCAATAAACTCAATCCATTTAGCATGTCTATGGTTCAAATTACATTGAGAACGAATATACTTAAGTGATTCATGATCAGAATGAATAACAAATTCTTTGGGCAACAAATAATGACGCCACATCTCTAAACAACGTACAAGTGCATACAATTCCTTATCATACGTGGAGTAATTCAAAACAGGCCCAGTAATTTTCTCACTAAAGTATGCAACAGGTTTACTATCTTGCATCAAAACACCACCAATGCCTATACCACTAGCATCACATTCAAGCTCAAAATTCTTATCAAAATTAGGTAATTGCAGCAATGGTGCATGTGTAAGTTTATCCTTCAAAGCATCAAAAGACTCATGATGTACCTTACCCCAATGGAAATCAATGCCCTTCTTTGTCAACTCAGGTAAAGGTGCAGCAATGGTGCTGAAATCTTTGACAAAGCGGCGGTAGAAACCTGTAAGACCAAGAAAACTCCTCACCTGTGTGATAGTTTTTGGTACATGCCAGCTCTTTATGGCTTCAATCTTTGCCTCATCCACCTCAATTCCCTGTGGAGTCACAACATAGCCAAGAAAAGAGACTCGATCCGTGCAAAAGGTGCACTTCTCAAGGTTACCAAATAAATATGCATCTCGTAAAGCATCAAAAACAGCACACAAATGATTCATATGTTCATCTATGGATTTGCTATAAATTAAGATATCATCAAAGTAAACTACCACAAATTTGCCAATGAAAGCTCTTAAAACCTCATTCATCAAGCGCATGGAAGTACTAGGTGCATTCGTTAAACCAAAAGGCATTACTAACCACTCATATAATCCAAATTTGGTTTTAAAAGCTGTTTTCCATTCGTCTCCAAGTTTCATTCTAATTTGATGGTAGCCACTACGCAAATCAATATTAGTGAAAATTATAGTACCACATAACTCATCAAGCATGTCGTCTAGCCTAGGAATAGGATGATGATACCTAATAGTAATATTATTAATGGCTCTACAATCTACACACTACGCCAAGTACCATCTTTCTTAGGAACCAAAAGTATGGGAACAACACAAGGACTAAGTGATTGACGAACATACCCATGATCCAAAAGGTCGTAAACTTGTCATTGTATCTCCTTAGTCTCCTCAGGGTTGGTCCTGTAAGCAGCACGGTTTGGCAAAGTAGCACCCGAAATCAAATCAATTTGATGCTCAATCCCTCTCAAAGGTGGCAATCCCGGGGGTATCTCAGCTGGAAAAACATCCTCATACTCCTGCAAAAGGTTAGTGACAGCAGGAGACAAAGCACTAGAAGCAATATCATCAAGCGAAAACAAAGCTTCTTTGCATATCAAAGCATAGCAACATCATTATCAGAAATTTCAGCAAGCTCAGATTTTGTTGCAAGACATGAATGACCTTGTAATTTAATTCCAGCACCCTTAAAACTTGAAGAATCATTAACATTACTAGGTGTAGAATTAGAATTAATAAGTTGTTGAATTTCAGGACCTTTATTTTTCAAACTAGCAGCTCTTTCTAAATCAGCTTGTACAATTTCAGCAGGGGTCATTGGTAACAAAGTAATTTTAGTTCCTTTATGTATAAAAGTGTACTTATTACTTCTACCATAGTGTACAACATCATTATCAAATTCCCAAGGTCTACCCAATAAAAGTGAACATGCTTTCATGGGTACGACATCACAATCAACAGAATCCACATAAGAACCAATGGAAAAAGGAACTCTGCAAGTTTGTACTACCTTAGCTTTGCCAGAGTCGTTTAACCACTGAATGTAGTACGGATGTGGATGTGGATGTGTGGTCAAAGCAAGCTTGTTGACCACATCAGAACTCACCAAGTTATTGCAGCTCCCTCCGTCAATGATGACACGTGCTCGGTGGTTCTTGATGACGAAGAAAATCTAGAACAAGTTGTGGTGCTGCATCATCTCGGGCTGATGAACTTGTGTGCTAAGAACAAGTTGAACAATAATGTTCATGCATCCCATGGTGTCTCCGCCTCCAAGGACGAGGTCATTGCTGGTGGCAGCGACGTCCTCCTCCTCATCCTCCACATCGGAGGTGCTCATGTAACCGCCATCGTCTGTCGCCACATATGCCCGCCTACTTAGACAATCTTTCTGCACATGACCAAGTCCATGGCAGCGGTGGCACTGAATCCCTATAGTGTGCCCCATCGAAGCAACAGAGGAGGCACTACTAGCTGGTACCTACACAGAAGTCTTACCTGAGCGCATAGAAGGTGCAGGGGCTGATCTTGGGGCTGCAGAAACAACACTGGTTCCCTTGGTAGCTGCTGGTGGGGGCGGCCGGAAAGATGGCCTGGGCAGCCCCGAAGTCCCCATCGAGTGTGGGGGGGGGGGGGGGGTAGGAGTTCCTTGACTTGCTGTACTCCTCAAAAGCCTGGAAAAGTCCCTGTGATTCTTTCTCTGCAAGCATAACATACTGGAAACACTGGGTGAGGGTATAATATTCTTTATAATCAACGATGTCCTGAATTTCTTTTCTTAAACCAGAATAAAAGCAACAAATTTGATCCTCTACTTTATCAACTACTGCACAATGAATCAAACCCTTCTAAAGCTCACTAAAGTACTCCTGAACAGTTTTATCTCCTTGTTCTAAACGCTGCAGTTTATTACGAATCCCTCTAAAAAGAAGGAGGAACAAAATGATCACGCATTGCTACCATAAGTTCTTCCCAAGTAGTAGGCAAATTAGTTTCAGTAGCTAGACCACTCCACCAAACAATAGCAAAGTCCTTAAACTCACTAGTAGCTTGTCTCACTCTATGTTGTTCAGGAACAAGGTGGGCATTAAA
Source organism: Eleusine coracana subsp. coracana (assembly GCA_032690845.1). Lineage (NCBI taxonomy): Eukaryota > Viridiplantae > Streptophyta > Magnoliopsida > Poales > Poaceae > Eleusine > Eleusine coracana. The sequence goes on from CM064418.1 coordinate 39,409,949, forward strand.
TTTTTGTTCTACAGTCATCTCCCAATCAAGATAAACATCACCATCATACTGACCCGAAAACGAAGGAATTGAAAACTTAATTTTAGCATACGGGTCATCTAGAGCATAGTTACCATGTGGACGGCGATTGTATTTATGGGAACCACCCATACCTTGAGTATTATGTTGCAAACGATGTCATAATCATGCGGTCCTTGTAGCTGACCTATCTACGGTGCCATCAGCCTTATACACCGTGTCTTCATCATGGATGTCTTCAACGTTGTTGTTATTGTTATTGGTGTTCGTATCATTGGTTTTGGGAGCGGTCTCCAACACGACAACCTGATCGATTAACTTAGAGACCCGCTTCTCCAACCGCTCGATGCTTTATCCAATGTGAAGCTTGTTGACCGCATCAGTAACGGCTCTGGTGATCGTCTCTGCCAAATCACTCTGAGCAGCCTGAAAAGCCTTCTTGAGCTGCTCTTGGCTCACGCACTCAGCAAATTGTGAGGGTGAAGCCATCTCTCCGTCATCACTTCCTGCCATCACTAACACTAAAACAGGAAACAAATAGTGAAGGTTATTCCTACAAAACAGCTAAGTAGTGGTGCCTCTCAACACAACAAAAGGACACTCCTTACAAAGCTCTTACAAAGTTCTGAAAACCAAAGCAAAGGATACCAGGGTGATGTGTCCACAATTGCAAGGGTCACAAAATAACCTATGTGATGTCCAGAAGAAATATGTAGAGCTAGGAAAGGCCAAATATATATATGTGAGTGGCACACAAATCAAAAATAGACAGTAAAGCTGAATAAGTGCCCAAGTAACTTGTCCCTAGCTGCTGGTGTAAGTATGTCCTAGAACAGTAGTGATAGCAAAGTTGAAACAAGGAGACAAAGGCACACAGGCGATAACAGGGGGCTAAGTGCAAAACAGCCAAATCCAGAAATTTCAGGGGGCTAGATGTAGCACTAGTAGAAATCCCAAATTTCTTTTTTTATTTTATTTTTTTGATATTTTCTCCAACTCACTAACAATGGGGGAGAATCCACAGAAAATTTTAACTCCAACGGAGCTAGGATGTGGCCTACAGAAAATCTTGAAGTTGCAGAAAACGCCGAGTTTAAACTTGAATGAATTGTTTTCTTTATCTTCCTGATTTTTTTTGAATTTTTTGACGAGGGCACATAGGGCATAGCCGAGTGTGGGTCACCTCAACTTTGAGTCAAAAATCTCCTGTAAACATTTCAGCCAAAACAGACAACCGAGCGAAAAGTTATGGCCGTTTTACTGAAGGGGGGTCAGAATCGGTTTTCAAGAATCCCGAGTCGGGTTAGGGGTCGGGTTTGGAATCGGGTAAGATTTTTTTTGGCGGCGTGGATGCAGCGGAAAGTGGAATTTATGGGGATTGGTCCAAGGTGTTTGAGGGTGGGTTTAGGGTGTGATTAGGGTGGGTGTATCGATCAATCAACCCTAGCAGCAAAAGCCAACAAAACAGAGGATGGTGAAGGGGATGGCGTCTAGGGTTGCAAGGGAAACACTACTGACGACAAACACACAAACTAAACCAGCGACTAAACAAGAACTAGGGCACAAACTCAACACTACGGACTCTGAAATTGAAATATGCAAAGGCTAAACACGTGGTTATGGGCGGAGGGGAAATTTTTTTTGGGCTTTTCTGTGGACGATAGGATGAACAAAAAACGAAATTAACTAAGGGTAGTGCGAACCTGACGGTGCACCTGAAGCTTTGATTACCACTTGATGTGGACAAGGGTTTCTGATCTTCCGAAAGGTTCTGGATATGTTGATTTGGTCGGAGGCGACACACAAAATCGATCCGGCTTCAGAACAGCATGTTCTAAACCCCGCAATCGCAGCATGACGTCTCCTCTGGTTATCAACCATCCTAAAATGATTGACCTTGCCGAGAAGGCTAATCCCTGCCTGCGAATCAAGAATACGAGCAAGAACAAAGAAGAATGCAACACAATTGCAGATGTATTATGAATCTCACAAAGTTGGGGTCTCACAAACCGTGATGACGGCAAAACTGTTATGAACAGAACAATCTAAGCAAAACCTGAACCCTAATGGTGCGGTGGCGGATGTATATGAATATCCTAGGGTCATGCAAGACCCTCTGGACGCGCCCCTAATTAGGCTCAACTAGATACAAAGCCCAAAGGCCAAAAACAGGCGATGCAGCACCGAAACAGATTCTGGACCCTCTCTTGTTTTGACGATTCCTGATGACTCCGGATTAATTTTGATATGACACCGGCGGCATTGGAAAGTTATTCTTCTTATATTTCCATGTATATGTAGAATGTCCAAATCCGAGTCCGTATGCGTCCTGGGCATCCGTTTTAGTGCAGACTGGTCCTGAGCCCCAAAACAGACTCGAAGTCGGTTTTGGTTGGGCCTCCACCTTTGCTTCCACGCCCTTGCTGGTACTCCACGTCTCCAAGTCCTTCTCCCATCATCTCCTGGTCCTCTCCATGGTTCCTAATTACAATATAATCATTAGGTAGAAGACCATTCTCAAAAGTGACATATAATGAAGAACCTAGGAACGAGCTCACCTCTAAATTTAGTCATCGTGCACAAGCTCTAGTCATTGGACCTTGCAAGTCCAGAATTGGAGGAGTGTTGCATGTATCCTTAGGAGTGATGTCCTCATCAGGGGCCCGATGGACAGGGACTAGGAGAGACTTGCCGGTGGTCAGGATTACGGGACAAGGTGACATACGTCAACATCGAGAAGTCGCTCTTTGAGAAGCATCCAAGGCGGTTTCTCGGTTTGGGCCTCAAAACCAATGGCAGTGGTTGGTGATGCACGTGGCACCATCACGGAGCTTGCTTCAAGATGAAGCAAAGACGTGAAGTGTCTGATGGCATTGGGGCGATGAGGAAAAGATGGACGGTTATGCCCCCGGTGGTAGGTGGGTGTGTTATGTAGGTCAAGGGTAGAATGGTCATGTGGACAATAGACCGTAGGCCTATATAAGGAGAGGTGTGGCTAGTGGGAGAGGTGCCTCTCTTTCCATTAGCCTTGTGTTAGGACTCTATTCAAAGTGCTAGGAGAGGACTTCATGTTTTAGAGGAGAGGAAAGGGTGTGTGAGAGACATCTCTTGCTCTTCCAAATAGTGGGAGGAAGAGGGTGGGTTCCTAGCCTTGTACCTATGGATCTTGTAAGCACCTTTCTATGATATGAGAAGTATTTTTGTGCTCAAGATTTCCCTGTTCACTTGAATCCCGAAATTCCCTTTTTCCTATTTTTGGAGCTATTTTCGTGGTGATTTTTGATCTCATTTTTGGACGAGTTTTTGGCTCATATTTCTTGAGAAACTTGTTGTTAGGATGAGCTAGAACAATCCTCTATGGATCCTTGACCGAATCAATAGCTCTAGCACCTTCGATTTGAAGGATTTCTCAAGTTTCCCCTTTTTGGTGTTCTTGGCACAAGATCTGAAATTTGTGATGATTCCTTAAGCCAATTGAGATGATTTTCTAGGATTAGGGTCGTGATGTGATGAGGATTCACTGATCCAAAAATCACATCATTTGGAGTTCTTTTGGTTAGGTTTTTTAGAAGATTTGCCAAATTCCCGAAAGTTTCCGCAGTTCTGTTGGAGTCGATCGGCACTGTCGACGACCAGGACCGAAACTGCCGGTGGGTCTCAGAACCCCGCACCAGCACTGGCAATGGGCCAGATCGGCACTACCAATGGGGCCAACCTGCACTACCGATGGTCCTAATCGGCACAGCCGGTGGTGGTTCAGTAAGGTGCAATTTGTGAGGTTTTTGACTATCTCGAGTCTCTACTGTTTCCTTTTTGTTTACGCTGTGTTTCTTGCTGTGGTTGATCACTCCTAGGGCTAGTACACCACTAGTTGATGTGTGTAGTCTTGGTGATCAGTTCGGAGGTTGGCTTGGGTTGTTTTTGGGATATAGGCCAAGTTCTCTTGGAAAATTTTGATTGGCTCCCATTCACCCCCCCTCTGGTCGCCTTCTCGGTACTTCAATTGGTAGCAGAGCCAGTTTGATCACTAGTTGACATTCACCGGCTTTGTGATCCAAATGCGACATGGAGAAGCGCGTTGTTAAGCTGTTGATGTTGGATGGAGAGGGTTCTCATGCTGGAAGTCGCGGACCAAGGCGTATCTGCTGAGTCAAGGACGTGCAATTTGGGAGATTGTTGAGCAGGAGTATGCTATACCACAAGACCTGAACACTGCATCTGCAGGTGAGTTAGTCAGATATGAGAACAACTCCAAAGCTGTCAATATTCTGCTCTCTGCACTTGGTAGGAGTGAATATGATAGGGTTGCACACCTTGACACTGCTCATGCTATGTGGGTTAAGCTCTGTACTTACCATGAGGGTACCAACCAATTCAAGTCTATGCGTAAGGATTCTTACAATAGACAGTACCAAACCTTTGCTCAAAAACCTGGCGAGTCACTAGATGACACCTTTCGTAGGTTTGAGGCAATTGTGTGCAACTTGCGGGCTTGTGGTAACCTTGTGTACAATGACAATGATAGAGCTAAGCAACTGCTGTACTCACATGATGAAAATATTTGGAGGGTTAAAATTGCTGCTCTAGAAGAAACTGCTGAATTCAATACCTTGAACTGTGAGCAACTATATAGCAAGTTGAAATCTCATGAACTGTCTAGGAAATCTTGTCCTAATCTTGCTATTCCTCCTTCTAGCATGACCTTGCTTTCTAGTTCTTAGAAGGGTGATCATAGTTGTGCTTCTTATGGAACTAACCTCTGACTGGACAAGTCTTCCTTGGAGTTTGCTTTGTCTTCTCTTGTTGCAGCTTCCGATGAACAGATGGAGTGCATTCCTGATAAGGAGCTGTCCTTGCTCACAAGGAAGTTCAGGAAGTTCTACAACAACTGAAAGGAGAGAAGAGGAGGTGGTTCAAGAACCTGTTTCGAGTGCGGTGACCCGGGACACTTCATTGCTGACTGTCCCAAGAAGAAGAAGAAGGCTGGGTACCGTGACAACAACACTGAAGACTTCAAGCAGAAGAAGAACCGCTTCTACAAGTAGGGCAAGAACTCCAAGAAGTTCGCCAAGGCTATTGCATGTGCCTGCGTTGCCGCCTTGAGCGATGTCGACCTCAGATCAAGCGAAGGCCTTTCAAGCTCGGAGGAGGAGGTTGATATGCCACGAGTCAAGAGGAAGGATGACTTCACTGTGCTTTGCTTCATGGCAAAGAACGACCATGACACCGACTCTGGATCCGACTCTGACACAAGCGAGGTACCTCCTACTCTTGATGAGCTCTCTTCTGAACTTGATCATATGCGCAATGTTCTGCTCTTGCAAGATGATAAGCTTCGCAGTGCTGTTCGTGAGAGTAGAGAGCTTAAGTCTAAGTTGGAGAGTGCTGATTTTGAAATTGCTTCGCTTAGGTCTAAGCTTGCTTGTGTTGATATGTCACACCCGGTTTTAAGGACAAAACCAAGTGCTTATCATATGTGTGCCCAGGAACAAGTTTCACACATACCAACAGTAAAGTGAATAGCAGTATAACAAATGTCATTAATAAAGTGTACCATTATTACATAAATAATTGTCTTTGAAGACTAAATCAACTCTCTCGATAAATAACAGTGGAAGACACCATAACACCACAGGCAATCGACCGGGGGCACACACACCTAGTAGTAGTCTTCATCAATGTAGTCCATCACTTCATCTTCTGAGCAATAGTTTATAGTACAACAACAAATGGAAATAGCAAAGTGTACCATTAGCAAGTGAGGAAAATATGGCATGCAAGCTTAGTAGAAGAAAGGCTAACACAATGGTTCATTTGCATAAATGAGCACCTACACCTAGTAGAAAAGCTATCCTATTTACTAGGTGAAAAGTTCCCACCAGTTATCTCATCTGTTCAACACTACAGGTTAAACCACCTGTAACCAACCATGGGTTACACGGCCTATAGGAAACCACACTACAGGTTACACCGCTTGTTGCAAACAAAGGGTTACACTGCCCTAACCAAACTTGGCTACCCACCAAGTCCACCCATAGACCACCTTCCTAAATGTGTGAGGATCCAGGCCGCTCATGACCGTGAGCATGGCTGCTATAATAGTTTGACACTCTGTAGAGGTTGCGCAACTTTACCCACAGGTTGGTGATTCCGTCACCCGTCAGTGACTAAAGTCTCCCTCTTGCTCAAATCACACTACCATAGGTGTGAGGCCAAGAGATCACCACAAGGTCTTTCAGAATGCTTTCCAGCTTGCAAGCAATCCATGCTGAGGTTTCACCGCTGCGGAATTAAAGCATTCCCCCCCCTCTGGTGCCGTGGCTAGGAGTAAACCGTCCATCGCCTGAGTCCGAGAGTAAACCGTCCCATCCTCCTTCCTCGACTGCTCACAGAACTGGGAAGACATCTCGATACTAAACCAAGCCTACCCATGTCAGTCTTGTGCTTTGCGCTGTTTTCCTGGGTGGCCGCTCCACAAACTACTCTTGTGATCCCAAGCAGGTACCACCATAATCCCATGGTACTATACCGAGTACACGTGCATACCCGCACCATCCTTGCCATCCTCCTGCTTGGATCACCTAGGTTCCATGTTGCTAAAAATGATTAACCATCCCTCATGATCATTATGTTAAAGTGAATCATTAATCAAGATAAACATTAGACACTTCCATTCCCGACATAGCAAACTAAGCATTGCATACCCTTACTAATAAGCTACACCAGAACCTAGGCGACAAGGAATAATATGGAACAGGATATGACACATGGGATTCAATATTAACAAGCATGCATAGAGATAGGGAGAATATAAAACATAGATTCAAAATGCATCAAGGACACTTGCCTGGTTCCCTTTGCTGCTGCTCAAAGTCTTCAGGGTGAAGATCTTGGAAGTTCTCTAACTGCGGATCTTCTACGCAACATCACACCAAAAACACAAGCAAACAACCAAACTAATAAACAGCACACCACACAGTAACAAACAACAGAGAAAACAATACCATTAAAAACTACGCATTGCTACGATCGCGTGAGCGCAAGAATCACCTCAATCCGAGTTACGAGTAAAAAGTTATGAGCATTTGAATTTCTAGGGGCTAAACTATAAAAATAACCTAAACAACACGGTCAAGGACTTATTTGTAATTATTAAAAACTTTAGGGACTAAAGTGTAAAAAGTTAAGGACTAAATTGTAATGAATAAAAAGTTGAGGGGCGTAAGTGTAAAATTATAGGACCAAAATATAATTAAAAATAAGTTTAGGGGTTAAAATATAAAATAACAGAAAAGGTATATTCTTTATAAAATATAAATACTAAAATATAGAATGAAATAAGTTCAGGGTGTTTCTGAAAAATTATTAGGACCTAAACCTAATTTCCAGAAAGTTCGGGGGCCCAATTGGAAAATAAACAGAACATACCATTATTCAAAATTAATTAATTAATTAACTAATTAACTAAAAACCCATGGACTAGGTCCACGGGGTCGTGAATCGGCCGTTGACCAGGGGTCCCCAAGTGCCAGGGGAGAGTTCCTTCTCCCTTTTTCTTTCGGAAAACTATTCCCTAAATTCCTAAAATTAAACCAAACCGCTTTCTATTCGAATTTTCAAATATCTTTTGCAAGCAATAGAATCCTAATGCAGCTAACCAACATGAATGTAACATTCCACATTTTTTTAAAATAACACAAATTTGATTATTTTATTTAGAAAATAATTGTTTTTCATAATGGCATAATAGAACTTAATTTAATTCTAGGAAAATTTTAAAATTCTCAAAAATTGAAAAATCAAGGTGTTACAAACCTACCCCCCTTATGATGAATCTTGTCCTCGAGATTCGGTTGGATCGGAGAAAAGATTGGGAAACTCCTTCAAGTCTTCTTCTCTTTCCCACGTGGCCTCTTCCTTGGAGTGATTGCTCCATTGCACTTTGCATGTATGGTACCTTTTATTCCGGGTCACCTTCTCTGCCGTTTCCAAAATCTTCACAGGGTATTCTTGATAGGCGAGATCTTCTTCAACCTCCAAATCCTCTAGGGGTTCCTGTTCCTCAGGAACTCGTAGGCACTTCTTTAATTGAGAGACATGGAAGACATCGTGCACCTCGAACAATTGTGGAGGTAGCTCCAACTGATGCGCCACTTCACCTCTTCGTTCCAAGATCTTGAAAGGACCAATATATCGAGGTGCTAGCTTGACTCTAACATTGAAACGGCGAAGTCCTCTCATAGGAGACACCTTCAGATACACAAAGTCGTCAACCTCAAAACTCAAATCCCTTCTTCTGTGGTCGGCATAGCTCCTTTGCCTAGTCTGCGCGAACTTGAGGTTCTCCCTCACAATATGGACTTGTCTCTGTGCCTCTTGGAGAATTTCTGGTCCAAACACTTGATTTTCTCTGGTCTCCTTCCAAAACAAGGGAGACCTACACTTCCGACCATACAAAACCTCAAATGGGGACATCTTCAAGCTTTCTTGGTGGCTATTGTTGTAAGAGAACTCCGCATAGGGAAAGCTCTTGTCCTAGCTATTACCATACTGTAACGCACAGGCTCTCAACATGTCCTCAAGAATTTGATTCACCCTTTCAGTCTGTCCATCCGTCTGTGGGTGATATGCCGAACTAAAATTAAGCCTAGTATCCATCGACTCATGTAGCTTTTCCCAAAATCTTGAAGTGAATTGGGTCCCCCTATCTGAAACTATCTTCTTAGGCACACCATGTAGACACATGATCCTAGACATATACAGTTCTGCCAACCTTGGTCCACTGTAGGTAGTTTTGACAGGGATGAAATACGCTACCTTTGACAAATGGTCCACTATTACCCATATGGAGTCATTGCCACTTTGCATCCTTGGTAATCGCACAATGAAATCCATACTAATCTCTTCCCATTTCCACTCTGTTATCTTCAATGGTTGCAAAAGTCCTGCTGGCCGTTGACGTTCTGCCTTAACTCGTTGGCAAATATCGCATAGTGCAACATATTCAGCGATAGCTCTTTTCATACCATACCACCAATACCGACTCTTATGGTCATGATACATCTTAGTACTCCCTGGATGAATCGAGTATGCCAACTCATGTGCCTCCCATAGTATTACTTCCTTGATCTCCTTTACGTCTGGCACACAAAGCCTTTCCTTGTACCATAAGGTTCCCAGATCATCTATGGTGAAGCCTGGAGCCTTGCCCTCTGCAATTTGGAGCTTGATCTCCTGTACCTTAGGATCTTCAAGTTGTCTCTTCCGAATGTCATGCTCCAGGGTTGAGTCGACTTCCATAGTCACTACCTTGGTATTAGCGACCCATCCCAAGTTAAGCTTCTCAAACTCCTCGCACAATCCTGGCTGCATGTCTCTTGCTGCAAGCATACTCAAATGTGACCTCCTACTCAAAGCATCCGCGACAACATTGGCCTTCCCTGGGTGATAGTTGATATTTAAGTCATAATCCTTGATGAATTCGAACCACCGACGTTGCCTAAGATTGAGGTCTGGTTGAGTGAATATGTACTTTAAACTCTTGTGGTCCGAATAGATCTTGCACCGCTTTCCAATGAGGTAGTGCCTCCATATATTGAGAGCATAAACCACTGCTGCTAACTCCAGGTCATGAGTTGGGTACTTCTCCTCATGCCTTCTCAACTGCCTCGAAGCATATGCAACCACATGACCTTCTTGCATGAGCACACATCCCAGGCCTTGACCAGAAGCATCACAATAAATAGAGAAAGGTTTCTCCATATCGGGCATGGTCAGAATTGGTGCCGTCGTAAGTCTCTTCTTCAACTCTTGGAAACTCGCCTCACTCTTAGGCGTCCGCACAAAATCCTTTCCCTTTTCCAACAATTCTGTCATAGGCTTGGCTATCTTGGAGAACCCTTCTATGAATCACCTATAATACCCTGCTAATCCAAGGAAACTCTGAATGTCGGTGACGTTCTACGGCGTAGTCCAACTTAACACATCCTCTACTTTGCTAGGATCCACAGACACTCCCCCAGCGGAGATGATATGGCCAAGAAAAGACACCTCCTTGAGCCAAAACTCACACTTGTTTAGCTTTGCGTATAACTGGTTCTCCCGAAGCTTCTGCAATACCAAACGAAGATGCTCCTCATGCTCTCTTCATTCTTTGAGAATACCAAGAGCTCATCGATAAACACCACCACAAACTTGTCCAAGTACTCCATGAATACCTTGTTCATCAGATACAAGAAGTAGGCAGGGGCATTAGTCAATCCAAAGGACATGACAGTATACTCATAAAGTCCATACCGAGTGGTGAAGGCTGTCTTGGGTATATCGGATGCCCAAATCTTCAACTGATGATAGCCGGAACGTAAATCAATTTTGGAGAAAACGCATGCTCCTCTCAACTGATCAAACAAGTCATCTATCCTAGGCAGTGGATACTTGTTCTTGATGGTGACAGCATTAAGGGCTTGATAATCTACACACATCCTTTGGATACCATCCTTCTTAGGGATGAAGATAACTGGGGCTCCCCATGGGGATGCACTAGGTCAGATAAATCCCTTATCTAACAATTCTTGTATTTGCTCCTTAAGTTCAGCTAGTTGGGTAGTGTCCATCCTATAGGGTCGATTAAATATAGCTGCAGTACCAGGAATCAACTCAATAACAAACTCAATGTCTCGATCAGGTGGCATACCTGACACCTCCTCTAGGAAAACATCAGGAAACTCGCATACCACCCGAATATCTTGGGTTGAGGCCACATCCAATTGATTCAACTTCACTTGGTTGACTACTCCGTTGTTAGTGAGCAATGCATCAGCCACATACTCCAATTCCTTCCCGGTACTAGACGTGAGCTTCACTGCCTTCTTGGAACAATCTATAAGTCCCTTATGCCTGCTCAACCAATCCATCCCAAGAATCACATGGATCCCTTTTGACTCAAGCACAATGAGGTTGGCGGAGAAGTCTACCCCCTTATATTAAGGTTTACCTTAGGACAAACATGCCTTGCCTCCATCTCTCCCCCAGGAGAGCTAACAATCATCCTATTCTTCAGCCACATGATTCACATGAGCGCGAGCTTGGTTCTGTCTGGCTTGCATTGGTGCAGAGTTCACATTGCAGTTAGGAGCAGTGTTCCCACCTGGGGCTGGGGTCTGGTCTGGGTGTCTCTAGGGACATTTATTGGTGAAATGTCCTGGGTCACCACAACGATAGCACGCTCCTCCATTTGCAGGTCTCGGTCCGTTGTTGATCTTTGGCGGAGCGGTCATAGCAGGACGAGGGGTCTAGTAATTGGGACGCTGAACCTGACGCTGAGAAGTGAAGAACCCTTGGCCCATAGGTTGAGTCCTCTGCTGTCCACTATGCTTTCTAGAGCGGAATACAGGCCCACCAGAAGATGATCCAATACGAGTCCGAGTGTTGCTGCCTCCTTGGTGACCCTGATGCTCCATCTTGCGCTTGATATCCATCTTTGCCCTTCAGTTCTCTAGGACTAGAGCTTTATCCACCATCTCCTAAAAGTTCGTATAGTCACGAGCCTCCAAAGCATAGGCAAGGCCATTATTCAACCCATCCAGAAAACACTCACACTTCTTCTGATCTGTGTCCACTTCCCCTAGGGCATACCTAGATAGCTGGGTGAAGTGTGCAACATACTCACTCACTGTCATGGAGCCCTGCTTCAGATCCTGGAACTCCTTCTTCTTTAGTCTCATCACTCCGTGAGGCATATGGTGAGACCTAAACCTATTCTAGAACTCTTGCCAGTTAATACTGTCTGGCTCCTTGTGAGCTGCAACATAAGCATCCCACCAATCAGCAGCGGGTCCCACAAGCTGGTGTACAACAAACAACACCCTCTCCCTGTTGTTGCATTGCGCGAGTTGCAGCTTCTTGTCAATGGTCTTTAGCCAGTCATCCGCATCCATGGGTTTCATAGAGTGAGAGAAAGTTAGAGGCTTGGTCCGCTGGAAGTCTCCAAGCTTGTCTCTAGGTTGTGGTGCAGCTCCTCTGACATTGTTGTTCTGTTGCTGCACCAAAGTCTGGTGCATGGTCTGGAGAAGTTGTGTCTGCATAGCCATGAGTTGCTCCATAGAGATCTGCGGAGGTGGCTACTCCGGTTCCTCCTGGTTGTTGTTTGTGTTACGGTTTCCTCTTACCATCTGGTGTAGATTGATAATATGGTCAGGTAAAATAGGATGCAAATATATGGTGAAGTAGAGCCACAAGATAAAGGTGTAGAATAAAAGAGAAAGACAAAGAGATATCCCCAAACTACTATTCTTTATTAAAAGTATAAAAGATAAGTGTGTTGCAAGACATGCCTCGCAACACAAGCACACTCATGCAAAAATCCAAATCACACTCATCACACCAATCACACTAACAAACCAAACATGAGGACGTGCTAATCTAAAGCTCTCTCTCGCTAAACTATTACATAGATAAGACTCGACTCTAATCGATAACTAACGACCTATCCTCATGACTCAAAAGACTTCCCTAACAAAGGCTACTCCTCGCCATCCTTATCTTGGTCATCCTGCTTGTCGGCTTCATCCATCCAAAGATCAATGCGAAGAGGGGAACTCGATGGCACAGGGGCTGGCGCCTCCTCTGGGTCCTCATCATCAGAAACTCCATCATTCTCCAGCAACCTGATCCTCTCCTCCTGCTCCTCGTACAGCCTACGGAAGTCATCGATCTTATCGAGGGCCTTATAGTAGTCCTCGTCCATGGCTGAAGAGAGATGGACTTGTTCCGGCAGACGTGTCAAGTTGTTGTTGCTTCCCACAGACATCATATGATTGTCTAAGCTGCCACTAGGCCTCTGCGTAAAATGAGCGTACTGAGTGTCACGAAGATCCTCATCCTCCTCATGACGAAGAACCTCCAGAGCACGACGAGCTGCATCATGAATCCCAGCGTCAAAAGTGGACCTAGGTGACGAGGCATGGTGCACGCGACGAGTGTGCTGGTGTCCGTCGTCTGTAGCCTTCTCGTAAAGCACCACTCGCACTTCCCACTTGTAGCGGTCTCCCTGAATGGGCGTCCTGGTGCCGATGTAAAGCGGTGGGGTGCTATAGTCGAGTCCCTGAAGTATGCTCTGTAGTGTCCTCGGGTAGTAGCCACAGTGTCGTCCATCTGAGTGCTGCTCCACGACTGGCTGCGTCATTCAAAGGGCGCCTGGTGGAAATTGAGGAGTTGGGACGACAACGCGCTTGCGATTCGTAAGCCTGTGACGAGCCATCTATGAAATTTTGAAAAGAGTGAAAGAAGGAAAAGTTAGCAAAACTTTTATAAACTAAAAGATAATAAAGCAACAAAAGAGGTAGGCAACAAGGAGTGAAAAACAAAGATAGAAGCCAAAAGTTTTGGAAATAGTTTTATGGTAATATAGGTAAAATAATCTCTAAGATATGACCACTCTATCTAAGCTAGCATCCTACGGTTGACATGGCTCTGATACCACTTCTGTCACACCCGGTTTTAAGGACAAAACCAAGTGGTTATCATATGTGTGCCCAGGAACAAGTTTCACACATATCGATAGTAAAGTGAACAGCAGTATAACCAATGTCATTAATAAAGCATACCATTATTACATAAAAAATTGTCTTTGAAGACTAAATCAACTCTATCAATAAATAACAGCAGAAGACACCATAACACCACATGCAATCGACCGGGGGCACGCACACCTAGTAGTAGTCTTCATCCATATAGTCCATCTCTTCATCTTTTGAGCAGCAGTTTATCGTACAACAACAAAGGGAAATAGAAATGGTGAGCACATGCCATACTCAGCAAGTGGGGAAAATATGACATGCAAGCTTAATAGAAGAAAGGCTAACACAATGGTTCATTTGCATAAATGAGCACCTACACCTAGTAGAAAAGCTATCCTATTTACTAGGTGAAAAGTTCCCACCAGTTATCTCATCCGTCCAACACTACAGGTGAAACCACCTGTAACCAACCATGGGTTAAACCGCCCATAGGAAACCACACTACAGGTTACACCGTCTGTAGCAAACCAAGGGTTACACCGCCCCAACCAAACTTGGCTACCCACCAAGTCCACCCATAGACCACCTTCCTAAATGTGTGAGGATCCAGGCCGCTCATGACCATGAGCACGACTGTTATAACAGTTTGACACTCTGCAGAGGTTGCCCAACTTTACCCACATGTTGGTGATTCCGTCACCCGTCAGTGACTAAAGTCTCCCTGTTGCCCAAATCACACTACCGTAGGTGTGAGGCCAAGAGATCACCACAAGGTCTTTCAGAGCGCTTCCTAGCTTGCAAACAATCCACGCTAAGGTTTCACCGCTGTGGAATTAAACCGTTCCTACAGAAGCCCCCTCTGGCGCCATGGCTAGGAGTAAACCTTCCATCGCCTGAGTCTGAGAGTAAACCGTCCTGTCCTCCTTCCTCGACTGCTCACAGAACTAGGAAGACATCTCGATACTAAACCAAGCCTACCCATATCAGCCCTGTGCTTTGCGCTATTTTCCTAGGTGGCCGCTCCACAAGCTACTCTTGTGATCCCAAGTAGGTACCACCACAATCCTACAGTACTATACCGAGTACACGTACATACCCGCACCATCCTTGCCATCCTCCTGCTTGGATCACCTAGGTTCCATGTTGCTAAATAGGATTAACCATCCCTCATGATCATTATGTTAAAGTGAATCATTAATCAAGATTAACATTAGACACTTCCATTCCCGACATAACAAACTAAGCATGACGTACCCTTACTAACAAGCTACACCAGAACCCAGGTGACAAGGAATAATATGGAACAGGATATGACACATGGGATTCAATATTAACAAGCATGCATAGAGATAGGGAGAATATAAAACATAGGTTCGAAATGCATCAAGGACACTTGCCTGGTTCCCTTTGCTGCTGCTCAAAGTCTTCAGGGTGAAGATCTTGGAAGTTCTCTAACTGCGGATCTTCTACGCAACATCACACCGGAAACACAAGCAAACAACCAAACTAAGAAACAGCACACCACACAGTAACAAACAATATAGAAAACAATACCATGAAAAACTACGCATTGCTACGATCGCGTGAGCGCAAGAATCACCTCAATCCGAGTTACGAGTAAAAAGTTATGAGCATTTGAAGTTCTAGGAGCTAAACTGTCAAAATAACCTAAACAACACGGTCAAGGACTTATTTGTAATTATGAAAAAGTTTAGGGACTAAAGTGTAAAAAGTTAAGGACTAAATTGTAATTAAAAAAAGTTGAGGGGCGTAAGTGTAAAATTACAGGACCAAAATATAATTAAAAATAAGTTCAAGGGTTAAAATATAAAATAACAGAAATGGTATATTCTTTATAAAATATAAAATACTAAAATATAGAATGAAATAAGTTTAGGGGGTTTCTAAAAAATTATTAGGACCTAAACCTAATTTCTAGAAAGTTCAGGGGCCTAATCAGAAAATTGACAGAACATACCATTATTCAAAATTAATTAATTAATTTATTAACTAATTAACTAAAAACCCGTGGACTAGGTCCATGGGGTCGTGAACCGGCCGCTGACCAGGGGTCCAGGGTCCACCGTGGACCCAGTCCGTACCCCTTCAGTGTGGATCTAATCCTAGCCGTCAGGATTAGATCCGACGGCCGGGATTGGATCGGGGGGGGGGGGGGGGTGCGGCAGCCGGCGGGGGCGGCGTGCGACGGTGCCATGGCCGGAGCGGCGGTGCTTCATCAACCTAGGCCTACGGGCCACGATTCAAGGCGGGGATGGCGACAATCGACCGAGAAGCTCGCGGGGTTCTCACCGTGGTGTCGCGCACGCTCGGAAGGCGGCGGAGGCGGCTGGGCGTTGAGTCCCGAGGCGGCGGAAATCGTTGGTGGCGGCGGCGGGTTTACGCGCGATGCGAGGCGGCGAGTTGGGGAAAAAGAGAGGCAGGGGCGCGCTGGTGGCGGCTATTTATGGGGGGGAGGGGGGCGACCTCCTAGGTGCTTGGTGGGCATGCCAAGACGCCTGGCGGCGGCGGCTACTGACTCGGATACGGCAGCGGCTAGGGTTCACGTCGGGCGTGGGCGGGCTGGCACGCGGGTGGGCCGAGCTGGACCTGCGTGGCACGCGTAGGCAGAGCGGGAGAGCGGGGCGAGCTGGGCCGCGGGGAGGCTGGCCTACGTGGGGAAGGGAGAGAAGGGGGAAGTTGGGCCAGGGAATTTGGCCCAAGTGATAGGGGAGAGTTCCTTCTCCCTTTTTCTTTTTGAAAACTATTTCCTAAATTCCCAAAATTAAACCAAACCGCTTTCTATTCGAATTTTCAAATATCTTTTGCAAGCAATAGAATCCTAATGCAGCTAACCGACATGAATGCAACATTCCACATTTTTTAAAATAACACTAATTTGATTATTTTCTTTAGAAAATAATTCTTTTTCATAATGGCATACTAGAACTTAATTTAATTCTAGGAAAATTTTAAAATTCTCAAAAATTGAAAAATCGGGGTGTTACATGATATTGCTGCTAAGTGTGAGTCTTGTCCAGTTGTGATGAGTGATCTTGCACAGAGGGAGAGTGTGCATGCTCAAGTTGCCAGTCAGCTTGAGAGTGCCCTTAAGGAGCTTGATGAGTTCAAAGCTAGACCAACTCTTTTGGGTGCATGTCAGATGTGCCCCAAGCTCATAGATGAGTTGGAAGCTCTGTCCCTCAAAGCCAAAGAGCTTGAGTCCAAGTTGCTTCATGAGACTCGCTCAAAAGTTCTCCCACATCCGTGTGAAGTGTGTGTCACCCTCAAGGACAAGCTAGTAATCACTAGAGAGGAAAACAAAGTCCTAGTTCAGGAAAATGACTATCTTGTTTCTAGGCTCCAAAGAACCCTAGTGAGTGAGGAAAAGATTGAGAGTGATTTGGCAAGAGTGAAGGAGAGTGCTTCTAGGTCAACCTATAACTTGGGCTTGGGATTTGAGAGGTGTGTAGGACATATATACCCGGGATACTTAACCACTCGGCTAACTGGCCGAGTGGGCCGGGGGCTCGGCTATGGTGTATTCGGCCCAGAAGATATTTACTTAAATACTTGTTTGAGTAAGCAGCAAGTTAGGTTAGCAGATATGTTGGATAGATAGGATCTGTTATAACCGACTAAAAGAATACCATGTAAACCCCTACCCTTCAGATATATTAGGAGGGCAGGGGGCCTTCGGCAAGAGAGAGACTCGTATTGGAACCCTAATTCCAGTGCGAACCCTAGCAATACAGAAACACCAAACAGGACGTAGGGTTATTATCCTTTGGGAGGCCCGAACCTGTATAAACCTTGTGTCCTGTGTCCATCGATCTTTCATACTCATACGCATATCTAGAAATACTATCGAGAATATCTCTCGACAGTTGGCGCGCCAGGTAGGGGCCGCGTTGAGTTCAGCTTCACTGCAATCGATGGCTTTCATCGACATCAACTTTTGCCCGTGAGACAAGATCCGCTTTGGTACCATCAGCCTCGTCGCCAATCAGTACGGGAACCTCGTCGAGCAAGATCACGTAGCCCATTCGACGGCCACCATGCCTTCAAACTCAAGCACCAGCAAAGCTTCGATAGCCGAACGGATCGTTCCAGTCAGCCAGTTCTCACTCAGCCTCGACAACGCGGCGACAGCGTTCCAAGCGGAAACCCTCTCGGGCTTCTATTCAACGTCGCCCGCAACACCCCGATCGGCAACCTTGGCCGGCTCGGACCTTACTGCGGTTGATCTCCCGACTCCTCACGTGGATCAGTCGGATGGAGATCCCAATTTTTTTGATGAATCAACAGCCTCGGAAACGAGTCAGTCCTGGACTTGATCGAAGGGCCGAGCGATTCAGAAAGTTGCTCCTCGGATTACCACAAAGTATTCATGGTGGAACCTACAGCCCAAAAAGGGGCTAACAGAGAAACGCCGGTGGCGGCTGCCGCACACGGCGCCATACCAGATGGACATATAACCGATCTTGAAGACAACGATCCCGATGCCACCACTCCCCCGCTTTGTAGACCGGATGCTAAGCAGAGACCCCAAGTCGTGCAAAACCTAGATATGGGAGACATCACCTTAAAACTTGATGGTGAAGACGTCTTCAAAACCCCACAACACAACATCACGGTTGCAGCGGCCCTCTTGCGCACCATAGAGCCCTTGCTCCAAGTCTCCCCAGAGTTGACACCTCAGGTCAACCAGTTAAAAGCACACATTAGGGCCGCGGCAGTACTGGAGATGCAAGCGGCATAATCAACACCGAGTCAGGCGACATCTGGGGCCGCCAGTTCGGTACCCAGCCAGGAGAGAAGAGACCGGCACCACTCCAACGGCAGGCAACCCCGCCTGCCACCCCAAGGCGTAGGCTCGGCATCCGAGCGCCGACCTACGCAATGGCATACCGCCATGTGATGCGCGGGTCTGATTGGATAGCAGATACCAGGACTGTGATGATGCGGCCCGCCAAGAGTACGAAGATGAACGACGCTGACGCGGTTATGTCGACTACGAACGTGACAACAGATGGGAGCCACCCAGAGATGATCATTACCGTGATTGATGGGACGAGGGCTGCCGCGAGGACAGATCCCACCGGGGATCTGGCTGCGAGCGAGAACGGACCTCGGTCACTGACGACTATGACAAGGAGGCTGACATTCGAGCCTTCACTCGGGATCTTCGAACCATCAGCTAGCCAGTCGGCTTTAAGCCAGTAGGCATCGAGATGTATGACGGCATGACGGATCCGCGTGATTGGCTTCACGTCTATTCAACAGCCATACGAGCAGTCGGCGGTGACAATTTTGTCATGGCCAACTACTTGCATGTCTGCCTGGCCCCGGTGGCACGAACCTGGCTCACCAACCTGCCTGACAATTCCATCAGTTCCTGGGCAGATCTCTGTCAGCAGTTCATCGCCAACTTTCAAGCCACCTTCGACAAGCCAGGGAACCACTGGGAGCTCGGCCGGATCAAGCAGCGGGACCAGGAGCCACTTCGAGAGTACATCCAACACTTTTGCCGAGTGAAAAATACCATCCCTAATATCTCGGATGCTCAGGTTGTCGCCGCCTTCCAAGGTGGCCTTCGTGATGATGATCTAATAAAGAAGATTGGGAGGTTAGACGCCGCCGGTGGATTGTCAGCCAAAGAACTGTTCACCATGGCCGACAAATACACTGCAGGCAATTCGGCTCTCTTCCAAGTTCACCGATACAAGGAAGCGAACCCAAGGAACCAGTCAGGCCCATCCAATTACAGCAAAGATAGTGACAGGAAGCGCAAGCAAGACCAAACAGTGGCCAACACCGAGCGTCCCACCAGGAGGAAACCGGTCACTCAGGACGACTTCGACAAAATGCTTGATGGCCCTTGCCTGCTCCACGATAGAGCACACAAAGCCAGAGAATGCTTTACATTGAAGAATTTCGCCCATCATGCCTTGAAGGTCTGCAAGGAACGCCCCTGGGTCCCCCAGGGCGGCAAGAAGGACTTGGATAAGGATAACCAAGACGAAGATAAGGAGGACTTCCAAGATCCCGAATGTGAGGTCAACTACATCTGTGGTAGGTCCACGGTAGACTCGAAGCGCCAGCAGAAGATCCTCTACAAAGAGGTCCACTCGGTCTCACCAGCGGTACCTCAATATCTACGATGGTCAGAGGTCCCAATTACTTTTGATCGGTCTGACCATCCGGATCACATCCCCAGGCCCGGGAAACATCCCTTAGTACTAACGACGACTGTTAACCGAGTTCGGCTAAATCGGGTACTAGTAGACGGCGGTAGCAGTTTGGACATCCTCTTTGTGAAAACCTTCAAGGAGCTCGGCATACCCTTGACTGACCTCAAGCCAAGTCGATCGCCATTTCATGGTATGATCCCGGGCATGCAAACAGTCCCTCTGGGGCAAATCACTCTGCCTGTAACTTTTGGCACTCGGGAGAACTACAGGACGGAGCGTGTTACCTTCGAGGTCACCGATCTCGATTCCACCTACCACGCCATCATAGGGCGGCCAGCCATCGCCAAATTCATGGTCGTACCTCATTATCCGTATATGATGATGAAGCTACCAGGACCAAATGGAGTCATCTCACTTCACTCGGATGTGCGAACATCATACGACAATGACAACGGCAGTTGCGAGTTGACGAAGAAGATGGTGGCGGCATCAGAGTTGGCCAAGTTGAAGGCAGCGGTCGCAATGACTGAGGAGGCCATGCTTGACCCTACTCCCAAGAAGGCACTGAAGGCCATGATACAGGCGGACGCCATGGAGTCCAAGAAGATTAACCTAGATGATAGTGATGTATCCAAGACCACCAATATCAGGGTCAATCTAGGTGACAAATAGGAAAGCGTGCTCATCCTTTTTCTTAGAAATAATAAAGACATATTTGCATGGAAACCTTCTGATATGCCAGGTGTTCCAAGGGAAAAGGATGAGCACAAACTTCACATTCGCGAAAATGCCAGGTTGGTAAGGCAACGGCTTAGACGATTCTCACAGGACCGAAATGATGTGATTAGAAAAGAAATCGGACGACTGCTGGCAGCCGGTTTTATTAAAGAAGTCTTCCACCCCGACTAGTTGGCCAACCTAGTCCTGGTGCAGAAAAAGAATAAAGAGTGGCGGATGTGCATGGATTATACTGGTCTTAATCAAGCCTGTCCAAAAGATACGTTCACCCTCCCACGTATTGATCAAGTGGTCAATTCGATGGCTGGATGCGCTTTGTTGTGCTTCTTAGATGCCTATTCAGGGTACCATCAGATTCCCTTAAACCAATCCGACCAGCTTAAAACCTCGTTCATCACAGCATTTGGGGTATTCTGTTACACAACAATGCCCTTTGGTCTGAAAAACACTGGCGCCACTTACCAGCGGACTATGTAGCGATGCTTGGATAACCAGATAGGAAGGAATGTCGAAACTTACATAGATGACGTGGTAGTCAAGACTCGGCTCTCCACCGACTTAATATCTGACCTAGACGAAACATTCGGTAACATCCGAAAATACAATATGAAGCTAAATCCGGAAAAATGCGTCTTTGGCATCCCATCAGGAAAATTACTCGGCTTTCTAGTATCACATAGAGGGATTGAAGCTAATCCAGAGAAGGTAAATGCCATATTGTGGATGGGCCCTCCACATTCGCAAAAGGACATTCAAAAGCTTACTGGTTGTATGGCAGCACTTAGTCGGTTTGTATCACGACTCGGTGTTCGAGGGCTACCCTTTTTCCGGCTACTCAAGAAGTAAGAATCATTCATCTGGAATGATGATGGACAGAAAGCCCTTGGATGATTTCAAGGCTCACATTAGTGGTCCTCTGGTCTTAACTCCCCTAGAGCCAAAGGAACCTTTGTAGCTGTACATTTCCATAACCAAATACGTTGTCAGTACTGTGCTGGCGGTGGAATGACCAGTTTATTTCATTAGTGAGGTTTTATCGGAATCCAAGGTACGATATTTTCAGCTTCAGAAATTAATTTATGCATTACTGATGACATCTCGAAAGTTGAAGCATTACTTTGAGGATCATCCAATTGAGGTCCACACGTCGTTCGACCTAGGCGAATTGCTGCACAATAGAGAGGCCACTGGGAAAATTGCCAAATGGGCAATCGAGCTCGGATCATATGATATCACCTTTAAGTCACGTGACTCGATCAAAGGTCAAGCTTTGTCGAACTTCGTCACCGAGTGGACAGAATGTGGGTTACCGCCCAACCCGCAAGAAATAAGCTATTGGAAAATGGTGTTTGACGGTTCCTTACAACTGGAAGGTGCCGGAGCAGGGGTCATATTGACATCTCCTGATGGAGCCAAGTTGCGGTACGTTCTTCGAATGCACTTCCGCGTGTCTAACAACGCCACAGAGTATGAGGCGCTATTACATGGACTTCGGACAACTATCTCACTTAGTGTCCAAAGAATAAGCATTTCTGGCAACTCGGCGCTAGTAATAAATCAAGTAACAAAGGAATGGTGTTGTTCCCATGAAAGCATGACAGCCTACTGCACTGAAGTTCGGAAGCTCGAAGATAAGTTTGATGGCATCGAGTATAAACATGTCCTACGCAAGTATAATGAAGAGGCGGACGAACTGGCCAAACTTGGGTCTAGTAGATCTAAAATACCTGATGGAGTATTCCTCGATGATCTGCATAAGCCATCTGTACTAACCCAGCAAACTATGGAGTAGTCGGCACTAAAGAAGGGAGCAGCACCGCAGGTAGCTGTCATTGAGGTAGATTGGCGCACTTCCTTCATTGAGTATTTGGATCATGGCACACTACCGCACGATAAAGACGAAGCCCTCCGAATCATTCGTAAGTCTCGATCTTATTGTATAGTCGATCATCTCTTGTACAAGCAAAGCCCACATGGGGTACTGATGAAATGCTTGTCACAAGATGAGGGCAAAGTTATATTAGGAAATATCCATGCTGGCATATGTGGGAATCACGCAGGCCCATCAATAATTGCGGCCAAAGCAATGAGGCAGGGGTTTTACTGGCCGACTGCGGGTGCTGTTGCCAAGGAAATTGTCCAAAAGTGTGAAGGTTGTCAGTTCTTTGCACGCCAAATGCACGTACCCGCCACAAAGCTTCAAAATATCCCAATAACTTGGCCGTTTTTAGTATGGGGCTTAGATATTGTTGGACCCTTCATGAAGGCTCAAGGGGGTTTTACTCACCTTTTCGTAGCAGTGGACAAGTTCTCTAAATGGATCGAAGCAAAGCCAGTCGGTAAGATTTTGGCAAAAAAGGCCATCGAGTTCATGACCAAAATAGTCACTCGGTTCGGTGCCCCACACAAGATCATCACTAACAACGGTACTCAATTCACAGCAGAGAAGTTCAAAGAGTTTGCGGGCCGAGTCAACTTTAAGATTGGCTATGCTTCGGTCGCCCATCCACAGAGCAATGGCCAAGTTGAGAGGGCAAATGGCCTCCTGCTTTCTGGAATTAAGCCTCGTATATTTGATTGGCTGGAAAAGTACGCTCGACCGTGGGTTTGAGAATTGCTATCTGTGTTGTGGGGTCTTAGAACCAATGTAAGTCGTGCCATCGGGCACTCTCCTTTTTCTTTGGTTTATGGCTCAGAAGCCATGTTACCAACCAAGATTATGTTCGCCTCCCCACGTGTGGTAGCGTATGAAGAAAAAACCTCCAATGACCATAGGTGTGATGACTTATTATTGTTAGAGGAGCAGTGAGATGCCACCTTAATTCGGTCGGCAAAGTACCAGCAAAGCTTGCGACGTTATCCCGACAAAAACGTTCGAGCATGAGGTTTTTCCGTCGGCGACTTGGTTTTGAAGCAAGTTTAGTCTAAGGTCGGTAAGCACAAGCTGTCGGCTCCATGGGAAGGACCTTTTATTGTAAAGGAAATCACTCGGCCAGGCGCCTATCGATTGATGCATGGGGACGGGTCGGACCTTCAAAGTTCCTGGAACATTTCATACCTACGTCGTTTTTATGCCTAATATTTATAGTTTATTGTAACTCTACTTTATTTTATTACTGAACATATATATATTATGGTCATGATATCTGGTTTTGCAATTTATGATTTCTGCGAATAATTGTTGTTATTGTTTAAGTCATGGCTCAAATTCTGATACTTGGTATCACCCTAACTCGCGCATGTTGACCAAGTGGGTTACTTAGTCCCCAGGGTTCTTGCTGTCTGTTAGGGACCAAGGCAATTCTCCCAATTCGCATATGCTGGACCCAGTGAGTTCTTAGTCTCCATGGTTCATATTGGTTATTGGGAGCATTGTTTAGAGGGCTGACATGAGTTGTGTATTGGTTGTGAGTGTTTAACACGAGTTCATACAATACATATACAAAACAGCGCGACCCAAGAATTCATTACAATACTGGTAATGAATCTAGACCTTAGTGGTCTATCGAACCTTAGTTATATTATAACAACAGATATGTAATACAGTATTTTAAGCTTTACAACTCCTTGCACTTTGGGTAAGGGATCTAGCTCTATTTGGTCGGCTAATACATGCGCCGTTTTTTGCGCCTCAGCCACAAGGGCTTCACATTGCTCATCAGAGAGATCTTCGTGGAAACCTTCTGCAGCCACATCTAGCTCTATGTTGGGGATGTGAGATTTTGCTATTGCTAGGACTTGTGCGCCGGCTAGCTCTGCAACATATCGAGCATGTTCTTTTAATAGGCTGGGTGCCCCTTGTAGCCTAGTCATCAGATCTCGGCACCGAGGTGGTTTTTCTTCAGGGTACATGTACTGGGCGACCACCTCTGCATCTTTCTGAAGAGCTGCAAGATACCATCGAAGGTTTTCATCACCCTCTATAAATTTCTTCTGCAAAAGCTCATAGGACCTTTTTGACCCTACAGAAGTACAACAATTACATATACCTAGGTACATATAAACTTGGGAATAAAGGTATTATGCTAACAACACTTACCTCTTAGGCGTTTCTCAGCATCTAATTTTTCATCTTCGAGGGTGGCAACCTTTTCCTTGTATTCTTCCTTAAGCTTTTCAACTTATTGAAGGCTTTTTGGAATTGGTTTAGCTCATCTATAGTCTTTTTGAAGATCTTTTCGACTTTGGATAGTTTGGTTTCCAGCTTTGTGTTTCTCTCCCTGTGGCTTTTAACTGTTCCTTCAGCATCTGTTAGTTATAAACATTTTAGTTTACAACTGTATTTCCATATGTATAGGTATAGTGATTTTTACCTTCAGCCCTTTTCTTCCAAGAAGTTAGGGATTCTTGCATTATCTTGCAGTCGTCTTTCAACTTTTCAAAATTATTTTTGATTTCTTCTGAGTCCTGGAGCTGCCTTTTTAATCCCTGGTTCTCAGTTTTCAAAGGTTCAATACTATGGGCAGACGACTCCAATTCTTTTATACGGCCTTCCAGACTTGCAATTTGAGCGGCCGACTGGGCATCTTGTTTTTGCTTCACTTCCAGCGTTCGCGATACCTCTGTATCGAAGAGGTCAGATATTCATATTCCAGAGATAGCATGCGAGGTATATGCTTTGTGGATCTCGTACCTTGTAGCTCAAACTGAAGTTCATCAACTTGAGATAAACGGGCTTTTAGATCGACTGATAAGCGCCTGACTTCCAGTCTTTCTTTGGCAAGCTGATCTTCTAAATCTATGGCTTTGGCACAATGCCTCTCGACAAGTTGTAGAAGCTTACTCTTGTTGGCCATATGAATTTTCAGATCCTGCAATGATGCCGAGTTATATGGTTGAAACTTCACAGCCAGGTTTGGTGATTACTATTATCGACATTATTTTTCAAGAAGGGAGGAATACCTGGAAGGAACGGTAGGATATTTCAGTATGTTCTTCAAAATTTTTCAACTCCGCTTGTTCTGCCGATTCATCAAATCCGGTGATGGCAAATCGGCCAATATGATATACTGACCTAGTCGGCGTGGTTTGTTCCGGAGCACCCTCTTTTACCACTCGGTGAATGGGAGTAGGCGTGACATTTTCCTCCAGACCGATTGGATACTCATATGTTGGTTCTGGCATTGTTTCAAATACCAGTGATGGCTCTTCGGGTTCGGTGGAGGCAGTATTAGCACCTGCTGCCATCTCAGACGTATTCAGGTCTGGGACATTAGGTGACTCAGCCTGGCTAGCTTCTGGCCGAGTGGATTCGGGTGCATTCTATAAATCACTCGGCTTCTCTGCCGAGTGGCCTGGGACATCATCTCTGGATGACCTGACAGGTGGTGTATCCTGATTTTTCTCAGGAACTGAACTTTGCACCGGGATTTCCTCAAATGATGTTCCCCCGGTCGACCTATCAAGATAATAGAGATTACACAATTGTTCATTGAAAAGCTACGCATGAAGCTACATTGTTCTGTTTACCTTGCACGGCGCTTAAATTTTAAGCCTAACACCTTCGGGGGGGGGGGGGGGGGGGGGGGGCTAGTTGGCCTTGGGATGTCCGTCGTGTCTGATGCCTCCCTAACGGGGTTGGTATTGCTTGACTCACTCGGACGAGCTTGCTCTTTTTCGCTTGCATTCATGGTCTGTCGAGTGGTGGAGGTCTTCTCTGAAGTCTTCTTCTTCGCTTCTCCTTGAAGTCTAGCTATTCTTTCAGCTAGAGATTCTTCTTGATCAGAGTCTTCAATGTGCGCCTTACGGCGCTTGGAGGATGATGGTTGAGTGGGAGATTTCTTTCGTGGTGTCGGTGGTAGTGGTGGATTGGACACATATACATCAAGGTTCTGCAACATATGTGATGTATAAATCGTTACTAAACATAAAGAAAGAGGTGTTAATTTTTCAAGCAGCGAGGTGGATAACTTACTGTACTCCTATCAGTCAAGGAATGATGTCCAGATTTTGCACTCCCTGGAGTTCAACCAAGAAGTGATGCAAATATGTTCTCTAGACGCAATGTCAATTCCCTCTCTGACAATATCTCTGGCACTTCCATTGTGGGGTCTGAGCCTAACTGAAATTTCCATCCTGGAACATGGCGTTTCTTGATAGGCTGTATGCGGCAATATATGAAGCTTGCGGCAACGTGTACGTCGGTATATCCTTTAGACTTTAGATAAGCAATATGCTTTAATATAGCATCAACCTGAGACTTCTTGTTTGGATGAGCCTTTGCTGACCACTCGGGTCGTGGCTTGGGGGTATCGGCTATCGTTTTTGACAAAGATGGAGCGTGGTTTCCATGGTAAAACCAGTCCGTGTGCCACCCCTTGTTGGTTGATGGAAGTGGCACTTAAATATACTTGGATTTATTCCTTAATTGGAATCCAGCACCTCCTACGACATTACTGTTGTTTGACTTCAATACAAACAGTTCCTTGAAGGTATCGAAATGGGGATAGATACCCAAGAACACTTCACATAGATGAATAAATATGGCGATATGTAATACGGAATTTGGATTTAGATTGACAAGGTTGATGCCATAAAAGAAAAGAAGTCCCCAAAAGAAGTCGCAACATGGGATCCCAAATCCACGATAGAAAAAGGAGGAGAAAACCATGATTTGGTTGACAGGAGGTTGGGGAAATCTTAGACCAATGGCCTCGATCCATCCTCCGGTCTGTTGATCCTGCAACACGCCATCAATCACCAATCTGTTGATCTTCTCAGAATCCATGGCTGACATGGGGAACTCCTTGATGCCGGCAGGGATGTCAAAGACTGTATCTTCTTCTTCGCCCTTTCTAGGAGAAGATTTCTTCTAGGATTGAGACTTAGAGCTTTGACGGGTGCACTTCGGGGCCATTGCTCCTGTTTTAGTACAGTGGACAGCGGGTGCGTGGAGTTTCTAGATGAAAATGGAGGCCTGGGATCTAGGGTTTGTGGGCGCAAGATGGAGACGGCGGTGAAATGGAGGCCCAAGATCTAGGGTTTATGTGCGCAAGATGGTGGCGGCGGCAAAATGGAGACGAAGGGATGCGACTGTTCGGTGGCACTTTTATAATGGATAGATAACCTAGTGGGTCGAGGCTTCTCGTAGCCTGCTAAGTCCAGTTATGTTAATCGGTACGTGCATTTATTATGCTATCAAGATTATTTTCAAGCGATAACCTTGGATGTTGCCAATATTAATGTTAGTGATAAATCACTCGGACTGTTACTGTTTCAATCTTGGAAATTGTACTTTTCCAGATTTCGTGAATAATCACTCGGATTGTTGCAATTTCAACCTTGGAAATTGTACCTTTTGATATGTTGTGCTAAAATCACTCGGATTATCTTGGCACCAATCTTGGGGGCTGTATTTTTGTACTATATTACTACAATTGATACATCACCAATCTTGGGGGCTATGTCAATTGAATTTTATGATAAATCACTCGGATTAAGGATGATTCGGCATTGTGGATGTCGTTATTAATTTGGTGATGCATCACTCGGTGAATAGGAGAAATTTAGCAAAATATGGAGCTTGTTTAGTTTAGTTTGACAAATCGGAAGATTCAGATGTCATTATGCCCTTTTGTGTTGAGGGACAAGATTAATTTTGATTATTGGATATTTTTCAATAACTCAAAAGTTGCTTCGGTGTAGACTCAACAACCTTCTGAATTAGGGGCTATATTCATAGGCTATGTCTTTTTCAGGCACTTATGAAGAAGAGTTATTAGAAGTAATAGAAAAAGCACTTCCCAATTTCATAAGTTATCGAGGCAAATCAAGGCGACGATTCAAAATAGAAAGTGCTTGGGGGCTACTGTGGAACATATATACCCGGGATACTTAACCACTCAGCTAACTGGCCGAGTGGGCCGGGGGCTCGGCTATGGTATATTCGGCCCAGAAGATATTTACTTAACTACTTGTTTGAGTAAGCAGCAAGTTAGGTTAGTAGATATGTTGGATAGATAGGATCTGTTGTAACCAACTAAAAGATTACCATGTAAACCCCTGCCCTTCGGATATATAAGGAGGGCAGGGGGCCTTCGGCAAGAGAGAGACTCGTATTGGAACCCTAATTCCAGTGCGAACCCTAGCAATACAGAAACACCAAACAGGACGTAGGGTTATTATCCTTTGGGAGGCCCGAACCTGTATAAACCTTGTGTCCTGTGTCCATCGATCTTTTCATACTCATACGCATATCTAGAACTACTATCGAGAATATCTCTCGACAAGGTGTGACAAGGAGAGTGAGAATATGGGTAGGTTTGTTCCTAGCTCTAGCTACAAGGATGAGGAAAACACCATCAAACCCACTGACACATACTATCCACCAAATCCAAAACCCTCCTTCAACCCAAAGCAAACAGAGAAGCCAAAACCCAAGCCTGCCATGCAAACCAAGTCTAATCCTAAGGGTGTCTACATTTGCATGTTTTGTGGTCGCAAGGGCCACTTGGATGAATTCTGTTATAGGAGTAAGAGGATTGAGAGGAAGCAAGATGAGTTGACTAGGGATGCTTTTTATGATGATTTTGTTGACTTTCAGCCTCTCTCTTTTTCTCGTGCCTATCGTGGACAGGGTCATTCCTCATATGGCTTTGATTCATGAAACAGAGGCTTTGCGCAACAGTGCTTTGGTGCCCCATGTTTTCCCCATCGTGGTGAGCGTTATTCACGTGGATTTGGCTTTCACATTGATGATTTCTATCCTCACAACCCAAGGTTTGAGTCGAGACACATTGACAGGCCATGTTTTCCCCGTCGTGGTTCTCGTCCTATGCGTTCAAATGATAATATGCAAAGAACTGTGATGACTACTACCGGTCGTATGGTTAAGTGCTGGATTCCCAAATCTCTTTTGACTAACCCCAGCATTGAGCCATCGACTTTTCCTTCTCTTTCTTTGTAGGCAGCAGGTGGAGGCTTGGAGAACAAATGGTTGATGGACTCCGGGTGTTCGCGCCACATGACCGGAGATGCAAAGTGGTTCTCTAGCCTCACTCCCTTGAAGTGGCGGGAGTATGTGACCTTTGGAGATGACAAGAGAGGGAGAGTGAAGGCAAGAGGTGCGGTAAAGGTAAATGAAAAATTCACTCTCAAGGATGTTGGTTTGGTTGAGTATCTCAAGTACAATCTCCTCTCTGTCTCTCAGCTTCTTGATGTTGGTTTGGAAGTGCGCTTTAAGTCAAATGCTTCTTGTGTTCTTGATTCGAGTGGTTCCTTGGTTTGTGGGATTTCTCGCATTGGCAGAGTTTTTCAGGCTGATTTTGCTGGTTCTCCTGGTTCTCACAAGTGCTTGTTTGCTCAATCTTCTTCTGAGCTTTGGAAATGGCATAGGAGACTGGATCACATGAGCTTTGACTTGTTATGTCGCTTGAGTGGCCTAGGCTTGATCCGAGGATTGCCTAAGCTCAAATTTGATAAGGATTTGGTTTGTGCTCTTAGTCATCATGGGAAAATGATTGCCGCTTCTCATTCACCAATCAATTTGGTGATGACTGAACGCCCTAGAGAGTTGCTTCACATGGACACTATTGGCCCTTCTCGGGTTCGTTCGACGGGTGGGAAGTGGTATGTTCTTGTGATTGTTGACGACTATTCTCGCTACTCTTGGGTCTACTTTCTTGAGAGCAAGGATGAAGTGTTTCATCACTTTTGGAGCTTAGCTTTGAGGTTGTTCAAGGAACTCCCTGGTGCATTATGAACAATCCACAGTGATAATGGCACTGAGTTCAAGAACTCCTCCTTTGATGCTTTCTGTCTCGAGCATGGTATTGAGCATCAGTTTTCAGCACCTCATGTTCCCCAGTTGAATGGAGTGGTCGAAAGAAAGAACAGAATCCTTGTGGAGATGGCCCGGATGATGCTCGATGAGCATAGGACTCCGAGGCGGTTCTGGGCTAAGGCCATTAGCACTGCTTGCTATGTTTCCAATCAGATTTTCTTACGCTCAATTCTTAATGTGACTTCTTATGAGCTGCATTTTGGGAGAAAGCCCTCGGTTTCTCATTTGTGTGCTTTTGGCTGCAAGTGCTTTATTCTCAAGCGTGGCAATCTTGATAAGTTTGAGTCGAGATCTTCTGATGGCATCTTTCTTGGTTACTCTCTTCATGGTCATTCCTAAAGAGTTTTGAATTTGAAGACTAACACCATCGTAGAATCCTGCAATCTAACCTTTGATGAATCAAACTCTTGTGCAAAGAATATCATTGAGTCTGCAAGTGACAAGGAGATGTTGGAGAGCATCTTTGTAGAAGAGGACCTACATGGCTTTAATGATGATGACGATGATTCACTTCATCTCTCATATGAGCTTGTTCCTGCTGCTACCACTACTCCAGCAGAGGGTCCAGAAGATTCTATATCGACTTCAGTAGCTATCGAGCGAGCTCCAGCTGTGGTTGAGGGTGAGGTACACTCTGAGGGAGAGGCTCCTCACCATATTCAGCGTCAACATCCACCTCAATAGATGATCGGTAATCTCTATGAGAAGATAACAAGGTCAAGGTCTGCACATCTTGCTTGCTTTACCAATTCTCTCTTTGTTGCAACCTTTGAACCCTGGGATGTTGGACACGCACTATCTGATGAACATTGGGTTAATGCCATGCATGAGGAGTTGGAAAACTTTGAGAGAAACAAAGTCTGGACCCTTGTAGAGCCTCCCAAAAATGTCAATGTCATAGCAACCAAGTGGGTGTTCAAAAACAAACATAGGCAGGATGGTGAGGTTGTGAGAAACAAGGCCAGGCTAGTTGCTCAAGGTTTTAGCCAAGTGGAGGGCTTAGATTATGGTGAAACCTTTGCTCCTGTTGCTTGCATAGAAGCCATTAGGATCTTGCTTGCATTTGCTGCCTCCAAGGGCATTAGACTTTATCAAATGGATGTCAAGAGTGCTTTCCTAAATGGTTTCATAGAGGAAGAAGTGTATGTGAGGCAACCCCCTGGCTTTGAGCACCACAAATACCCAAACTGTGTGTACAAGCTTCAGAAGGCTTTGTACGGGCTAAAGCAAGCACCTAGGGCATGGTATGCTAGGCTTAAGACCTTCTTGCTAGAGCGTGGGTATGTCATTGGGTGTGTTGATAAAACCTTGTTCACTCTAAAGCATGGCAATGACTTTCTAATGGTTCAGATTTACGTGGATGATATCATCTTTGGTGGTTCCTCTCATGCTCTTGTGTCCAGATTTCAGGAAGCTATGGAAAGTGAATTTCAGATGTCGATGATGGGAGAGCTCACCTTCTTTCTTGGGCTTCAAATCAAGCAGTGCAAGCAAGGCACTTTCATACATCAAGCCAAGTACACAAAGGATCTCCTGAAGAAGTTCGACATGGTCAATGTGAAGCCGTTGTCTACACCAATGTCCACTACAACGGCTCTTGACCCTGATGAAGACTGTGAAGCGGTGGATCAAAGGGAGTACAGGAGCATGATTGGCTCCCTCTTGTACTTGACTGCGACAAGACCTGACATACACTTTGCGGTGTGTCTTTGTGCTCATTTTCAAGCTTCCCCAAGGGTGATTCATCGCAAGGCTATCAAGCGCATCTTCAGGTATCTCAAATACACCCTTGAGTTTGGTCTTTGGTACTCTACATCTTCATCTCTTGATCTCATTGGGTATTCGGATGCGGACTTTGCTTGGTGTAGAATTGATAGGAAGAGCACTTCTGGTACTTGTCATTTCTTGGGTACTTCATTGATCTTTTGGTCTTCAAATAAGCAGTCGAGGGTTGCCCAATCCACCACAGAGGCTGAGTATGTAGCTGCTGCTCACAAATCCTATGGATTGTATCTACCATGAGAGACTATGAGCTAACTTTTAAGGGTGTTCCACTCATGTGTGATAACTCCAGTGCCATATGCTTAGCCAAAAATCCAGTCCAACATGGTAAGGTCAAACACATCAATGTGCGATTCCACTTCCTGAGAGACAATGTTGAGAAGGGGGATGTTGAGCTCAAATACATCGACACCAGAAACCAACTAGCTGATATCCTCACCAAGCCCCTAGATGGTTCGAGACATGCTTTTCTTCGGGGGGAACTTGGTTTTTATCATCCTTATGGCATCATTTGAGGGGGAGTAGGTGTTCTCTTGTATATATGTATCTTACCTTTTATGCATTGCATCTCATATGTAATATATGCATTGGTAGATGAGCTTTGATTCTTATGCTTTCTTGCATTTCTCCTTTCTATGATTGAGCTTGAGCTAAGCTGTGTGGATGTGATGGTAATCTCTCATGCTTAGATTTTCTAGATGGCCTGTTATAGACTCATGTGAGCAACATGCTAATATTAAAGGTAAACTAAGCTTCTTGTGAACCTTATGATCTAATCTTGCTAAAACTTGCTCACCATGTGTATAATTGCTTTCATCCTTGTGGGAACTTGCATTAAGGCTAGTCTAGAGGATGTCTTGGCTTTGGCGCCCTATGTTTGCGAAATGGAAGGCTTTGCAAATGTTTAGCTCATGATAGAACATTGTAGGAATGTGTGTTCCTTTTGTCGCAAAGGCATGCTCTTTTGTCTTGTGCGTAAGCTTGAATAATATGCTAAAGTGCTTTGATCAAGAATAATTCTAAAATACTAAATCCAAACATTATGACTTAAAGCCTCGTGGTGTTTCGTACCCAGTCGTGCGACCCTCCACATGGATAAGAGGACACATGAGGGTGAACAATAATCACTTGATCAACTCAGTCTCCGTTTCATATGTGAGCGTTTGTAGAGCTCATTTTCTATGAATGCCTGTTGCCCTAGTTGAGATTGAGATTGGCTAGTATCCTTTTGATTCACTTGGTGCTTGTTTTACCTTGGATGGGAGTACTTATACATGTGGTGGCAGATTTTCTCATGATAAGCAAAATTTGATTCTATCTAAGCTAGTCAATCTTTCTGCTTAGCTTGTATAGCTCTTGGTGTTTATGCCTTGCTATCTATTTTTGATCTTTGCACGATTGGGAGCTATTGCCTTTACTTCATGGCACTATGGTTATGGTTAGCAAAGTTAAATGCCTATTTGCATAATTGTTGAAGCTCCTTAGGTTTGCATTTCATGCATTGCATGTTTGCTTGTTCTTTTGCCTCTTTGATGAGTTCATTCCCAAAGGGGGAGAAAATTTTGGGGTCATGCACAAATAATGCTAAGAAACTTATATGATCCATTTTGCAACACATGGGACCTACCACAACTTGAGGGGGAGCATATCATAACCTTGCACATTTTCTTGTGCTTTTCACATTCTTTGCATCTCAAGTCACTTTCTTGCCAACTCTTGGTCTTGTGATCCCTACCTTGCTCGATGGTTTGTTTTCACTTTTTCTTTGGGTTTGGCCATTTGGATGTGCTTATTCGGCTTCACATTTTAATCTCTAATCTTTGTGCAGTTGGTGTTGTCAATGTACTCATCAAGGGGGAGATTGAGAAACCATGTGGATATGTGTCATGGTTTGCAATATATGTGATGAGTAATTGACTAGAGCGGATTTGATGTTTGAGTTGAAATGCGGGAATCCAGGGATTGCATGGGTTTCCATATCATGGTTATGACTAACCGGGGTTGGTGGAGATATTGGTGATATTGCAGGAGATGGGAAATGTTTTCGCTTGTCTCATGATGTGTAGGTCACTGGAGTCGACTTGGCGGTCAACGGCGAGAGGATCGGGCACAAATAGGGAACTTGGGGCCAGATGATCGGGATGCCGGGTGAAGTCAAGGGTGATCCACATCGTACACGTGGAGAGGTAAGAAGCACGGACGGTTTCGCGGTTGATCCTCAAAACTATGGTGATGATAAAGATGGCGTGGTGACCAAGTCAAGGCGAACGGGATGCCGGTGCAAGTGACAAGGGGGCCCGATGGACAAGGACTGGGAGAGACTTGCCGGTGGTCAGGATCGCGTGACAAGGTGACACGCGTCGACATCGAGAAGTTGCGCTTTGAGAAGCGTGCAAGGCAGTTTCCCGGTTTGGGCCTCAAAACCGATGGCACGTGATACCATCACGGAGCTTTTTTCGAGATGAAGCAAAGACGTGAAGTGTCCGATGGCATTGGGGCGATGAGGAAAAAGATGGACGGTTATGCCCCCAATGGTAGGTGGGTGTGTTATGTAGGTCAAGGGTAGAATGGTCATGTGGACAATAGACCCTAGGCCTATATAAGAAGAGGTGTGGCTAGTGGGAGAGGTGCCTCTCTTTCCATTAGCCTTGTGTTAGGACTCTATTCAAAGTGCTAGGAGAGGACTTCATGTTTTAGAGGAGAGGAAAGGGTGTGTGTGAGACATCTCTTACTCTTCCAAATAGTGGGAGGAAGAGGGTTGTGACACCCCAGGTGTCTCACTTCTATCTGACAAACATGAAAGAGCAAATCATGAACAATATAGCATGAATTGATAAAGCCTTACTTCAAGTATTTGAATTAATTCCAGGTAATTAAAAACCCTGCAAAACAAATTGAGAGCCAAATGAAATTTTATTATACAACATATGTCAACTAAATTCATAATCATATTAGTAATGTTAAAATATAATTTTATGAATTTAATGAGCAATTTACCAACTATGGAAATACCCTAATTAATTAATTAAAGCATGGAAACCTTTCACCAAGGGGAGTTAATTATAAAATAATTATTAAAATTCTGACCAAATGGGTCCCACCAGAGCACCAGGAGTATCTCTTAGGACCTATGTGCAAAATCCCAAATCAATTGGAGGCCCCTAGCTATTTTAATTGGAAATACCTTTGACTAGGGACCATTTTGCGAGGATCTAAAAACTCTAGGGGGTGCAGCGCAAAATCTTCTTCTTCTTCCTCTCACTGGCGCAGACCCTTCTCCCCCTACCGACGCCTCCCCCTGCCGACGCCAGTGCCTTGCCTCCACCTCGGGACCCCGCGCGCTACAGGGCATCAACGCCGCGCACAATGCCCCTCTGCCCCTTTGCCCTATCTCTGCCGCAGCACCGCCCAATGGCCTCCTCTTCCCCCCCCCCCCCCCCCCCCCTCTGCACGCCGCCGCCATGGCCGCTGCAACAGCTTCAATTCCGCCCCACCTTCCCGCTCTCGCCCCCCACTTGCTCTTTTCCCCTTTGCGCAACTCAAAGCGCACCCAAGAGCCTCATCAACACTCTCCAACCGCCCTCTCTGCTCTCTGCTCTCCCCATTTTCTCCCTCTGCGCTTTGCTCCTCGCCACCATTACCGAGTCAAGCTTGAGCTCGACCGCCGCTGCTCCCGCTGCCTCCCGAGCCGAGCCAAGTACGCAAATAGCTGCTCTCCCCTCCCCACGTTCTCGTCCAGCTGAAACCGCAAAATTCCAAATCAATTGGAGGCCCCTAGCTATTTTAATTAGAAATGCCTTTGACCAGGGACCATTTTGCAAGGATCTTAAAACTCCAGGGGGTGCAGTGCAAAATCTTCTTCTTCCTCCTCTCACTGGCGCAGACCCTTCTACCCCTATCGACGCCTCCCCCTACCGACGCCAGCGCCCTGCCTCTACCTCGGGACCCCGCGCGCTACAGGGCGTCAATGCCGCGCACAGTGCCCCTCTACCCTCATCTCTGCCGCAGCACCACCCAATGGCCTCCTCTTCCCACCGCCCCTCTGCACGCCACCGCCATGGCCGCTGCAATGGCTTCAATTCCACCCCACCTTCCCGCTCTCACCCCCCACTTGCTCTTTTCCCCTCTGCGCAACTCAAAGCGCACCCAAGAGCCTCATCAACACTCTCCAACTGCCATCTCTGCTCTCTGCTCTCCCCATTTTCTCCCTCTGCGCTTTGCTCCTTGCCACCATTACCGAGTCAAGCTTGAGCTCGACTATCGCTGCTCCTGCTGCCTCCCGAGCCGAGCCAAGTATGCAAATAGCTGCTCTCCCCTCCCCACGTTCTCGTCTGGCTGAAACCGCGCGTGCAGTTGGCCGAATCGAAGAATTTCCAAATCAAGCGCCTCCGGTGAGCTCCTCCACCATGGGCCAAAATTCTCCATCCCTGGTAAGCCTCGTACCCTCTTTCCACCTCTCACGCACGCGCAACTCATCCACGCATCTCCCTGACCCTACATTCCCTTGTTTTCATCGTGAGATCATCGGCACCACTGTTTTCCCCAGCCGCCGCCTTTGCACCGCCGGAAATCCTGAGCTGCCTCACCGAAGAGCACTACCCTCCGCTCCTCCCTGAAGCACGCCGACACGATGCCGATCTTCGCCAAGTCTCCGTGAAGCTGTAGGAGCAAGTCGCGCACGATTTGCTGCTCGGAGCCATTTTCGTGATGCCACCGAAGACCCTCGTTCCGCTGCCTCTCATCACCGAACCCCTCCCAGTGAGCTATCGACCTCGCCAACTACCCTGATGTGTTCATCTCGACATGCGTGTCATGTGCGTAGTCGCGGGACAAGATTTCTCCGCGCGTACACGCCAGTGGTGAGCTTTGACCGCACTCCGGTGAGTCCCCGGCGCCGCTGACCCATGCACACTGGCACCTACTCGCAGCCGAGCTGGGACCGACGTGGCTCCGATGTGTCGCCCATGTGGCTCCGATGTGCTGAGGAATGATCTGCAGACACAGGTTGACGCACAGTAGAGGGAGATTCAGCGGCTGACCGCTGCTCTTGAGGCGAGTGAGACTCGTGTTACTAAGGTCACCGGAAAGCGCGACACCCTCACACAGGAGGTTGACAGATGTGGCATGCTTATGCAGCAGCGCGCCAACCACAATGAGCACCTACAGCATTAGTTGACGGCTGCATAGCACGAGATGGAGCTCATGGGAGAGGATATAGAGACCCTAGCTCACGAGAACCAGGGCCTACAGCAGCAGCTGGAGGCGGTCCCGGTGCCACCGACAGCACCAGAGGAGGAGGATCTAGACGAGGACATGGACGAGGAGTCTGACGTAGATTACGAGGCACCAGCCGGAGACAGGACTTAGGGGATCATGATAGACCGGACTAGGTCATGTAGGCAGGACATGTTAGGTAGGTAGCTTTTGTCGACCATGCGAGGTTGTGGTATTTTGGGGGATCACTGCGTGAGATGCTTTTGTAACTTGATGGCCACATATTTCGAGTTCATGTACTTAAGACTATGTTGACTTATGTTATGCATTGGTTGTACCCTTTCAGCTACTGTTGTTACAACAGAGTTTCATAAGAATTCCAGCATGATCAAACTCTTTGACTCAATCAAAGTACTTTTCTTGTACATGGCTGAAAATACCAATCAACCACCACAGGGTTGGGAGATCACCAACGGTCTGGAGTTCACAGGGATGGTTCACCTGTCTTGGAGAGTTCTCCAGAGATTCGGGTATCCCATTCCTCCAACCTATGTTGGCAAGGAATTTCAGGAGCATGGAGTCCCCTCATGTACCATCCATGTGGCAGTTCCCACCAACTACTCGGTCATTCCCGTATGGGAATGTTGGACCATTAGCGTCACCGGGACAGATCTGCCTTCCACCTGGAATGTGGCTGTATTTAAGGCACTTATCGATTCTGTAAAGACCACAAGCATGATGTTGCTAGAACACCCATCGCCTTGCTGCCCATTAATGATGTGACGGATTTTGAGTGGATCAGGTGTGTGGATTTCATCTTTGATCCAAACCATCACCACCATGATCCTATGCTGCCCATAATAGAGTATTATGTCTTATCCACTTTTGCCTTATGCATAAACTTGTGCTGGCGTCTGGATATGTTTCATACTGCACTTCGACTTTCTGAAGTCAAAAAACGAGCTAAGGATGAGGAAATTGCAGAACTGAACCAACAAATTCAAGCAAAGAATAAAGAGATGGATGCAATTATAGAAGAACGTGACCAAGCCTTGCTGGATGCAGCAGATTTTGAGCATGACATGATTGAGGCTCAAGATGACTTGGATGCATTCAAGGCTGCCCACCTTCCTATTGAAGGAAATTGGGACGAGATCATCATGGAGTATGGAGAACAAGAGGATGTAGAGATGGCGCTGATCGGTATTAATGATGTGGAAATGATAGATCCAGAGGAACCAGAAGAGCCTATGGAACCGGAGGAACCAAAAGAGCCAGAAGACATAGGCCAGGAGTAGATGGATCGCTACATCCCAGTGTATGGTCGTGTAATATAAGTATTCCTAGTTCGATGTAGGAGTGTGAATCTTGCATTATGTGTCCGCAATACCGTAGCTAGGCGTTGGCACATATGTGTAAGAAGTCGTGTGACGGTGTCCTTTTCACAACCAGGTAGTCCGAATTGAATTAATGAAGATGGTTGTTACTTGTGAAATTTATCCGTGCCTCTTGAAAATTTATATTCTTGCACATGTGTTTTTATGGATTATTTTGAGGAATAACTAATGTGCAACCGTATAAATTGCAGCATGGTGCGCACTCGGAATCAGGATGACCCTGAAAGCTCTCAGCAAGGAGCTAATGTTGAGCCCTCACTAGCTGAGGTATTGGCTGTTGCACTCAACCGGCAGCAAAATGACTCTAAGATTCTTTGTCGGCTAGTAGATATTACGTCCCATCTAGCTGGACAAGGAGGCCACCGTAATAACAACAATCAGCCCCGACAGAGCACCTACTCAGATTTTCTAGGTACTCATCCGCCAACCTTCGAGCGTGCCAGAGAACCTCTAGATACCGATCACTGGCTGCGCCAGACCGAGTCGAAGTTCGGTCTGCTCGAATGCACCGAGCACCAAAAGGTGCTATTCGTCGCCCAACAACTCTAGGGTTCAGCTAGTGCGTGGTCGACAAATTATGAAGCTTCTCTGCCCACTGGACGCCGTGTTGAATGGAATGAGTTCAAGACTGCATTTCATGCTCATTTCATCCCAACTGGCCTCATGCAGAGGAAATTCCAGGAATTTATGAATCTGAAACAAGGAGGGAGGAATGTCCTCCAATATTCTGAAGCTTTTAATCACCTGGCTCAGTATTCTACTGAGTATGTCAATACTGAGGATAAGAAGAAATATGCATTTCTACGTGGAATGAATGCCACCCCTAAGGAGCGTCTGACTTGGCAGGCAACCGGCACATACAATGACTTGGTCAATGCTGCTATTGTCCAGGAAGGCGCTATGCGCCAAGTTGATCACAAAAGAAAGGCCCCTGCTAGCGCCTATGCTGTCCCACAGGTAAAGCACCGCCTGATTTACACTTCACCTACCGGACAGCGTTTCCGGGCATCTCCGCAGCAGCAGTATCAGCGACGATATGGTCAGAACTACTCGAGACCACCACAGCAGCAGAACTTTCCACCCCGTGCAGTGTACCAACAGCAGAACACTCAGTACCATGCACCATACCAGCAGCAAGGGAATCAGAGTGCTCATGCCCCACAGCCTGCTGATCGTGGAAGCAGTTATCCGTGCTATAACTGCGGTCGTACCGGCCACTTTGCTAAGAACTGCACTGCACCGAGGTGCAACAACAACAACAACCACAACAGCAACCAGCGTCAGAACCAGAGCAGGAATGTGAACGCACCATCTCGTGGTGCCCAAGTGAACTACACCAATGCTGAAGATATTCCTCAAGGCGAACCCGTGCTGACCGGTACGCTCTTGCTCTATCGCCAGCCGGTCCTTGCACTCTTTAATTCTGGTCCTACGCATAACTTCATTAGCAAAGCTTGTGTGCAAAACCATAATCTCCACACCACCGTCATAAATAGATGCTACACCATCCGCTCTCCTGCTGGACAAATTTTTGCTATCGAAGTAGTATGTAAGGCTCCACTAGAAATTAATCGAAAGATCTACCCCACCGATTTCATCATGCTCAAGGATCAAGAGATCGATCTGATCATAGGTATGACCTGGATGAAAACCCATAGAGCCATGGTAGACATTGAGCCTCGCATCATGCATATCAACTCTCCCTTGCATGGAAAAGACACACTTTCTCTAAATACCGATTCATCGAAAGCCTTGGTTGTCCATCACTTGGAAGGGCAATCACTCGAAAGTATTCCTATCGTTTGTGAGTATCTGGATGTGTTTCCCGAGGACATCTCTGGTCTACCGCCTGACCGTGACGTGGAATTTAAGATAGAGCTACAACCAGGAACTTCTCCGATATCCCGTCGTCTGTACAAAATGGCCCGGAATGAGTTGGCTGAGTTGAAAAAGCAATTGAATGAGTTATTGGAAAAGGGATTCATTCGCCCAAGCACTTCACTTTGGGGCTGCCCTGCTATTTTTGTGAAGTTCAAGATGTGCTAGATTGGAAGTCACCGAAGACGGTTCATCAAGGACGCAGTTTCCTCGGGCTAGCCGGATATTATCGTAGGTTCATTCCAAATTTTTCTCGGCTGACCAAACCCATCACGGAGCTGCTGAAAAAGGATAAGAAATTCAATTGGAACAACAGTTGTGAAGAAGCATTTCAAGCATTGAAGAAATTATTGACCACTGCCCCAGTATTGGCTCAACCAGACATCACCAAGCCGTTCGATGTGTATTGTGATGCATCTGGGATAGGACTTGGATGTGTGCTCATGCAAGAAGGTCGTGTCATTGCCTATGCATCTCGACAGCTACGAAAGCATGAAAGCACTATCCAACTCATGATATGGAACTAGCTGCGGTTGCGCTTGCACTAAAAATATGGAGGCAATATTTGCTCGGAAACTTAGTACACATCTACATAGATCATAAGAGCTTAAAATATATCTTTACCCAAACTGATCTGAACATGAGACAGCGTCGATGGCTAGAACTGATTAAGGATTATAACCTGGAGATTCATTATCATCCAGGCAAGGCCAATATAGTCGCCAATGCGTTGAGTAGGAAGGTACACTGCCATCACTTAGCACTGGAATATCAGAACATCGGCAACCACGTCACTGCTTCAGAACCCAATCTTCACGTTTTGCCTACTATAGTGATTAGCAACCTTAGTGTACATTCTACTATTCGTGAAGAAATCATTGTTGCACAGAAAAATGACATTGGTATGAATTATATTCATCAAAACATTAAGAAGGGTAAAGCAAAATGCTTCACCCAAGACTCCGACGGTATCCTATGGTTCAATAATCGTTTGGTAGTACCAAAGGACCTTGAACTTTGATGGAAAATCTTGGATGAAGCACATCACTCGAAATACTCCATGCATCCAGGTAGTAATAAAATGTACCAAGATCTGAAGAAGAATTTTTGGTGGACAAGAATGAAGCGAGAAGTGGCTCGATATGTTGCAGAATGTGATACTTGTCAGAGAGTTAAGGCTAACCATTTGAAACATTCCTGCCTGGAAATGGGAAGACATCAACATGGATTTTATTGTTGGCCTACCTCTCACTTCGTGTAAGCATGACTCTATTTGGGTCATTGTGGACCGACTCACCGAATCTACTCACTTCTTGCCGGTCAACAATAGATACAGCATACAACAATACGCAGAGTTATACATTGCAAGAATTCTGTGTTGTTATGGAGTACCCAAGACCATCATTTCAGATCATGGTTTGCAGTTTGTCGCTCGTTTCTAGGAACAACTGCATGCGTCTTTGGGTACAGGTCTAATTCGTAGTTCTGCTTACCATCCCGCTATCAATGGACAGATAGAGCGTGTCAACCAAATTTTGGAAGATATGCTTAGGGCATGTGTTTTAACACATGGTGGTAACTGGGATGATTATCTACCCTATGCTGAATTCTCGTATAACAACAGTTACCAGGAGAGTGTGAAAATGTCACCATTTGAAGCACTCTATGATCGCAGCTGTAGAACACCGTTAAACTGGTCTGAATCTGGAGAAAGAGTGACCTTTGGTCCTGATCTTGTCAAGGATGCAGAAGAAAAAGTTTGTACCATTCAGGCAAATGTTAAAGCTGCTAAATGCCGCCAAGAGAAGTATGCAAATAGACAACGTAGACCATTATATTTCAATAAAGGTGACTACGTCTATCTCCGCGTGTCACCTATGAAGGGTATCCAACGGTTTGGAGTCAAGGGAAAGTTGGTTCCCCGTTATATTGGGCCATTCCAAATTTTGGAACGATGTGGAAAGGTAGCCTACAAGCTGGAGTTACCCGCTAATCTATCTAGAGTTCATCACACCTTTCATGTCTCTCAGCTAAAGTGGTGTCTCAGACCACCCATCGACAAAATCTTGGAAGAATACGACCCACTTCAACCAGACCTCACGTACTCCGAACAACCGATAAAGGTCCTCGATGAGAAAGAGCGCACAACCTGTAAGAGAACACTCAAATTCTATAAAGTTCAATAAAGTAATCACTCAGAAGTTGAATCCACTTGGGAATCTGAAGAATTTCTGAGTACACATTACCCGAAATTTTGGTCGTCATACGCAGGTATGTTTTGACCACCGTACTTACCTCTAGTTTGCCTTGTCATAATCTCGGGGCGAGATTTCTTTAAGGAGGGAGGGCTGTGACACCCCAAGTGTCTCACTTCTATCTGACAAACATGAAAGAGCAAATCATGAACAATATAGCATGAATTGATAAAGCCTCACTTCAAGTATTTGAATTAATTCCAGGTAATTAAAAACCCTGCAAAACAAATTGTGAGCCAAATGAAATTTTATTATACAACAT
This sequence comes from Eleusine coracana subsp. coracana, assembly GCA_032690845.1. Taxonomy (NCBI): domain Eukaryota; kingdom Viridiplantae; phylum Streptophyta; class Magnoliopsida; order Poales; family Poaceae; genus Eleusine; species Eleusine coracana. The sequence continues at coordinate 39,452,982 of CM064418.1, forward strand.
ATGTCAACTAAATTCATAATCATATTAGTAATGTTAAAGTATAATTTTATGAATTCAATGAGCAATTTACCAACTGTGGAAACACCCCAATTAATTAATTAAAGCATGAAAACCTTTCAAAAATGGGAGTTAATTATAAAATAATTATCTGACCAAATAGGTCCCACCAGAGCACCAGGAGTATCTCTTAGGATGTATCTGCAAAATCCCAAATCAATTGGAGGCCCCTAGCTATTTTAATTGGAAATACCTTTGACCAGGGACCATTTTGCGAGGATCTTAAAACTCCAGGGGGTGCAACGCAAAATCATCTTCTTCTTCCTCTCACTGGCGTAGACCCTTCTCCCCCTGTCGACGCATCCCCCTGCCGATGCCAGCGCCCTGCCTCCACCTTGGAACCACGCGTGCTACAGGGCGTCAACGCCGCGCATAGTGCCCCTCTGCCTTCATCTCTGCCGCGGCACTGCCCAACGGCCTCCTCTTCCCCCCCCCCCCTCTGCACGCCACCGCCATGGCCGCTGCAACGGCTTCAATTCTGCTCCACCTTCCTTCTCTCGCCCTCCACTTGCTCTTTTCCCCTCTACGCAACTCAAAGCGCACCCAAGAGCCTCATCAACACTCTCCAACCGCCCTCTCTGCTCTCTGCTCTCCCTATTTTCTCCCTATGCGCTTTGCTCCTCGCCACCATTACCGAGTCAAGCTTGAGCTCGACCGCCGCTGCTCCCACTGCCTCCCGAGTTGAGCCAAGTACGCAAATAGCTGCGCACAATCCCACTTCCCCTCCCCACGATCTTGTCCAGCTGAAACCGCGCATGCAGTTGGCCGAATCGAAGAACATCCAAATCAAGCGCCTCCAGTGAGCTCCTCCACCGCGGGCCAAAATTCCCCGTCCCTGGTAAGCCTCGTACCTTCTTTCCACCTCTCACACACGCGCAAGTCATCCACGCGTCTCCCTGACCCTTCATTCCCGTGTTTTCATAGCGAGATCACTGGCACCACTGTTTTCCCCGGCCGCCGCCTCTGCTCGACCGGAAATCCCGAGCTGCCTCGCTGACGAGCACTACCCTCCGCTCCTCCCCAAAGTACGCCAACACGATGCCGATCTTCGCCAAGTCTCCGTGAAGCTGTAGGAGCAAGTCGCACATGATTTGCTGCTCGGAGCCATTTTCGCGATGCCGCCGAAGACCCTCGTTCCGCCGCCTCTCATCGCCGACCCCCTCCTGATGAGCTTCCAACCTCGCCAACTACCCTGCTATGTTTGCCTCGACGTGTGCGTCATGAGCATAGTCGCGCGATGAGATTTCTCCGCGCGTACACGCCGGCGGTGAGCTATAACCGCGCTCCGGTGAGTCCCCGACGCCACTGACCCGTGCACACTGGTGCCTACTGGCAGTCGAGCTGGGACCGACGTGGCTCTGATGTGTCGCCCACGTGGCTCCTACGTGGCCACTCCTAAAAACCAGAAATACCAGTAAAATGGCCAGAAATTGCTATTAACTTTAAAAAACCATAGTAAATCGAATCCAAATCCAATGTGGCCCAAACAAATTTTGTTGGATTCATACTTCAGTGCTCTATTTTAGTAAAATGATAAATAGTTGTCTCTGTACATGTATTTTTATTAATTCATTTAATTGGCAAAACACCAAATAATTCACCAGAAATTCTAGGTATAAAATTAAACCCTGATTTTTGTCATGCTTTGTAACACTTGATTATCTACCACCACAAATTTTGATTTGGTAAAATATGAATTATTTTAGGCTCTGGAATTTATTTAGTGTGTTTGCTTAAATGAATTCTAGTAATTATTCTACAATAATTTTGCCCTAGCCACTTGGCACAAAAATCACTCATATAAGTCTCTGTTCACAGTAAATTACACATGTCCAAAAACATAAAATTATTTTAGTAATTAATTTAATTGCTCATATCACTCATTTACCTTGTTTAATTGCATAAAGAATATATGTACTTAACAATTTAAATAACAACCCCACTTCTCTGAAGCATATGGCTTTGAGAACATAATAATAATTTTTATTAACATTAAAACATAATATGCTTGCATGCATCATATCATTGCATTAAAAACGGTATTTCGATAATGCCGTTAACTTAATCCCATCATATAGGTAACGACCATCAGGAGCAAGAGGACGACTTTCAGAAGGATGTCAACCCTCAAGAGCAAGAAGTTACAGTTGCTAGCACTAACATCGATCCAGGCAAGCCCCGGTTTATATTCGCCTTTTTACAAAATTTTTCTAATTTATATTAATACTAGTGTCTATAATTAGTGTTGCATTAGGTCATAGGAGTTGATTAAAGGTTAATTTAAACCGATGTAGCATTAAAGGTCACTTGCATTGAGGACAGTTAAGCTGTGTTGGTCATTGACCCTCCTGCTGCTGCTGGAGTGGGCGGTTCAGACCATGAAGTACTGTTGGCAGAACGGCATGCCCACTCGACGTCACCACACCCAGGCTGAGGTGTAGGTGCTTTTCTTGCGAAAGGTTTCCATATACGACCTTAATTGGTGTGTATGTATCGTGCATCTCGGGTTTTCCCAGCTGGTGTAAATCAATTGCAATCGTTGTCCCTCGCAGTAATGAGTACCACTTGGTCACTGCACCAATCGCGTAGTTGCACTAATATTATGGAATTGATCATGTTGTTTATTGATGATGATGATCATTATTATTATTGCTCTTATGTCATATTAACTTTATATATTGTTTAATTATCCTTTTGTTGCAACTAAAGTTACATTTTGGCTCAACCTATTTAAATTGACAAATAAAACTTGATAGAACTAATAGGTTGCTTAGTGCGAGTCCTTTTAAACAAGCCACCTATTAGAGCCCTTGCATGTCTAATTGTCCGATGGGTAAGTCTTGCTGAGTAAATAGTACTCAGGCTTTATGCCATTGTGTTTACAGGTAATGAAGAAGTAGAATTGCCTGTAGATGTGATGCCATGGGACGTGCAAGTCCCTAAGGGTTGGACTGCCCACTGGGAGTCCGACTCGCCGCCGCAGTGATGTTGTGTGCTGCTAGAGTGATGTTCTTCGGGCATGGATCATCACTATGTTGTATTGTCAAGCTCATAATTTTCTGAACGTTATTTGCTTCCGCTATTTTCAAAACATTCATGAACTTGTAATATTTCGCTGCACTCTGATAACCCTAAGGATGTAATATTCAACTTAAAGTTGGACAAATATTGTATTATCAAGTGTCTGCGCTATCAGCACCTTCGGTACCTCGATCCTCCGGGATGGGGAGTCACAAGGGTGGCTTCCTAGCCTTGTACCTATGGATCTTGTAAGCACCTTTCTATGATATGAGAAGTATTTTCATGCTCAAGATTTCCCTCTTCACTTGAATCCCGAAATTCCCTTTTTCCTATTTTCGAAGCTATTTTCGTGGTGATTTTCAATCTCATTTTTGGATGAGTTTTTGGCTTGGATTTCTTGAGAAAGTTGTTGCTAGGATGAGGTAGAACAATCCTCAATGGATCCTTGACCGAATCAATAGCTCTAGCACCTTCGATTTGAAGGATTTCTCAAGTTTCCCCTTTTTGGTGTTCTTGGCACAAGATCTGAAATTCGTGATGATTCCTTGAGCCAATTGAGATGATTTTCTAGGATTCGGGTCGTGATGTGATGAGGATTCACTGGTCCAAAAATCGCATCATTTGGAGTTCATTTGGTCAGGTGTTGGAGAAGATTTGCCAAATTCCCGAAAGTTTCTGCTGTTCTATCGGGGTCGATCGGCACTGCCGGCGACCAGGACCGGCACTGCCGGTGGGTCTCAGAACCCCGCACCAGCACTGCCGATGGGCCAGATCAGCACTACTGATGGGGCCAACTGGCACTGCCGATGGTGATGATCGGCACTGCCGGTGGTGGTTCAATAAGGTGCAGTTTGTGAGGTTTTTGACTATCTCAAGTCTCTGTTGTTTCCTTTTTATTTCTGTTGTGTTTCTTGCTGTGGTTGATCACTCCTAGGGCTAGTACACCACTAGTTGGTGTGTGTAGTCTTGGTGATCGATTCGGAGGTTGGCTTGGGTTGTTATTGGGATATAGGCCAAGTTCTCTTGGAGAATTTTGACTGGCTCCCATTCACCCCCCTCTGGTCGCCTTCTCGGTCCTTCACTCTTCCTCAAGTGATGATGAAGAAGTGACTGGCCTAGCCATGATCTAGACCACACTTCCACGAGCTCTTCCTCAACCTCCCACGTGCCTCATGGCCATGAGCCAACTTGGGGAGAGTGAGGATGAGAACAGCAACGATAACGATGATGAGAGCTCTTATGTGTCGAGCTTTGAAGTATGCTTGAGCAAGCCCGTGACATTGCCATAAAAAATCCAAAATGTTGGATGTGGTACGAAAAGAGTGTAAGTTGGCTAAGGACCGTGTTGGTGAGCTTGAGAGTGAGCTCAAGGACCTTGTCACTTCTCATGAGGCCCTAAACAAGAGTTATGACAAACTCAAGGGTGATCATGTAGAGCTACATGAGAAGTACGAGGCCCTTGAACTTAATTTTGAGGCCATCAATGTCGATAACCTTGCCTCTCCCTCCTCTAGTTCATCAAAGAGTGATGCTTTTACTATGTGTGATGAACTAACCACCTCGGTCGAGGTTTCTTCTCTTGAGCCATTTGTTTTTGGAGGAATATCACAAGCTCAAGGAAGAGAGGGAGATGGTGATGGATGGCTTCGAGAGGCTCACACGTGGTAGAGCCATCCACAAGAAGATTCTTGGGAGGAACCTTGTGAATAATGTCTCTCACCGGGGACTTGGCTTATATCCCGCCGCCATCGACATCATCGGGGCGAGTGATTCCATCCCCGCATGGATCAAACCCCTTCTCGCCGATGACTATTATCATGAGAGGTGTTGCAAGGATGGCCACACCATCAAGGATTGTCCTATGGTGAGAAGTTTCATTATTTTCCCTAACGCTAACTTGTTCCATAAGAACACACATTTCAAGCTTTTTAGGAACAAGGATGGCAAGGTGAAAGCTAAGGCTTTGGGACCACCAAACAAGAAGAGAATGTTCAAGAGCATATGGGTGCCTAAGTGCATTGTTGATGTTGAGAGGTCAATGGAGTACAAGTGGGTGCCCAAGAACAAGACCGAGAAGATGGTGGTGGTGGTGGACCATGAACTTTCTTGGATATCAAGTGAAGTCCACCACAAGTGACATGGACCTCAACGACTTATCTACTCATGAGGAAGGTAACCGTGTTTGTTCCTAGTAGTTGTAGTGTGCTTTTCATTCTCTTGCATTGCATGGTAATTAGGACTCCTTTGTGACTAGTATGCCTTGCATCCATGCATGTGTAAATAACTAAAAGAAAAACACATAAAAAAATTAGTCAATGTCTAACCCATCCAAGATAGCTATAGCAAGGAGGTGTGCTTGAGATGGTGGTTTGGCTTCTCTCAAGGAAAGGGTATGGCTTATAGTGAGTAAGCTTGGGAGAGGTTCAAACTTAACATTGTTAGGTTTCCTTTGTGTCTTGTTTAACTTTCCTTGCATTCACATGGCATGTTTACTTTCTTGCATATGTAAAATGCTTGTTGCATGCATCATATAGGAAACACAATGGAGGCTTGTTCCACTTGGAGATATTTGTTCCTCATGCTCTATATGAGAGTACATCTCCACAAGTGTGACCAAAGGAAAGGATTGTGCTTCATGCCCATTGAGCAAGCTCTTATGAACTCCGAGGTTAAAACTACTCGTGCGGTTCATGGACTAAGGCTCATACATACCCATTTGGTTCTCTATTGCCTTGGTTTTTATTTGCTCGATCTTTCATTTGGCATTTGCGAAAAATTATAAGGCCATAAAGTGCCACTACTTCAAAAGGAGCGTTTGAGAGTTCCCTCTATATTCCAAGTGCAGCGTTTTATTGTGTATTTAGCGAGCGCACTTGGAAAATAGAGAAATTCCTTGACTCAGCAAATTTCTGGTAGTGACCATACAGTCCGGTCAGTGGACCGTATAGTCTGGTCTGTGCAGCAAAGCATAGTGCTTCGGGAGAAGGAAAATGGAGACCGGACGGAACTCATCTAAAGATCGTACGGTTTGGTTGGCACAAGTTCTGGTTTGCCAGAATTCAGATTTTTCAGAACCCCAAAGTGATTGGACGATCCGGTCCAGTGAATGTACCATCCGATCGCTATGTTTGATCGCGCAATACAACTCTAGATCTAAGCCATTGATTGATCCTTCTTTGATCTTGGCCGTCGACATCCTATTTGACCTAGGTCAAAAATCGGTCAGACCAATTTGGTATCTTCTTTGTTCGACCCTAAAGCCGAGTTCACCCCGCCGCCTTGCCCCGTCGTCGCCATCACTCCCTCCGCTGACATCGCCGTCACCCGAGCCTCACCGCCAACAGCCAACGCCGCACCTTGCTCTCCCCGCGCATGCGCACACGCCCTGCTGAGACTCCCTGCCGCGCTCAAACTCGCACGCAGTCGCCCAGAGCCGCCATGCCATAGCTCACCACCGCTTCCACCCATGCAAGCCACCACCGTGCGCCAGCTCCTCGCCACCTGCCCCCTTCATGCACACACACACCAGAGCTCCCACCGAGCTCCACCGCAAAGCCAATGGCAATGTTTGCTCCTTCCCTTACTTCTTCCATTGCTGGCCAAGTCCAAGTCTTGATCTTTTCGGCATACGGTTGTGCATTCTTCGGTCTCGGCTCCGTGATTTGTGTCACATAGGTGTCTCATTTCTACTTAACAAGCATGAAACACACAAATTATAGCCAAGAGTAACATAAAATAATAGAGTCCTCACCTAATTTGAATTAATTATTGGCAATTAAAAACCGTGCAAACAAGATTGTGAGGCAAGTTAAGAATTTTCTATAGAACAAATGACAAGTAATATCATAATCATTTTAGTAATGATAAAATAGAATTTTATAAATTAAATGAGCATTTTACCATATTTGGAAATACCTCAAACAATTAAATTAAGCCTGGAAACCTTTCAAAATTGAATTTGAATTTTAAAATTTCTATACTTACTCTGAACAATTGGGTCCCACTAGAGCACCAGAAATATCACAAGGGACCTATGTGCAAAATCTCATATTATTTTCGGCCTTGTAGCTATTTTATTTGGAATTATTTGAAACCAGGGACTATTTTGCAAAGATTATAGAAGATCTGGGCTGCAGTGCAAAATCTCCTTTCTTCTCCCTCCATTGGCGCAGTAGGAGCCGAGCTCCATCGCTGGTGCATGCCACAGCCCGCCTTCACTCTGCCTTGGGACTTCACGCCGCTATAGCGTGTCAACGCCGTCCCGTCCCATCGGCACCCCCCTTTCTTCCGTTTCCCACCCGCGACAAGCCACAATGCGACGACGATTTCTTCCGCCAAGCATGCTACCATCGCAGTCTACAGGAGCACAAGTTTCATGGCGCCCTAGCTGTCCTCGGCCTCCCAGACACCCTGCGCAATGGCCTCATGCCCATGACCACCCCGCGCCCAAGCCCCAACTATTTAATTCGGCATCCCCACTCTCTCCGCTCTCCATTGTAGTGCGCCAACGCTCCGCCATTGTAGTGCACTAGCTCGAGCTCGGGCCCTGCTTTTCCCTCTGCCTCCCTAATGGTTCTGAAGCCACCAATGCTTGCGTGAGCTCCACTCCACCTCCCCGCGCCCTTGCTTGGATGAATCCTCGTGCACCTTAGTTGAATCGAAGAAATCAGAGGCGACCATCTCCGGTGACCCCCACTGCCGCGGGCCAAAATTTTTGGCCCCTTGTGCACCTCGTCCTCTCGTTCATCTTCGCTTGTGTGCGCAACTTACTGCTGAACACTCCTAACCATCTCTCCTCTTGTTTCCCAACGCGAGGTCGTCAGTATTCCACTTTTCCTCGGCCACCGCCTCTGCTTCACCGTACCCGAGCCACCTCCATAACGAGCACAATCTCTCAGCCCTCCTCGTCGAACGCCAACATGATGCCGGTCTTCTCCTCGCCATCGTGAAGCTCTACGAGAAGATTGCAATCAATTTCGAGCCTCTTAGCAGAAACGTGACATCGCCGAACTCCCGCTTCCACCACCTCTCGTTGCCGTCAACCCTCTCGTGAGCTCCACTCCTCACGCTCACTTTCAACCGATGCGCCTCAGCATGGCCACCACTTCCGAGCACTCGCAGCGAGCCTTCCCCGCCCGAAGATGCCGGCGGCGAGCCTTCGGCCGAGCGCCACCTCGCTTCGGTGACGCCCACTGGCGTGCTTGCATGGCAGCTCTTGTAACTGCATGGCGTCAATGTGTCACCCACGTGTCGATGATGTGGTGCTGACCTATCATTAGCTAATCCCAGGAAATTAACAGAAAACCCAGAAAAATGCTAAAAACTTCCTAAAATCATAGTAAATAAAATAGAAATCTATTGAGGCCAAAATAAATTTTGTTAGGTTCATCTTGAAGTACCGTGTTTTAGTAAAATGCTAAATAAATACCTCTGTATATGTATTTTTACTGATTTGTTTTATAGGCAAAACACTAATTAAATCACCAGATAAAATCATAGTAAATAAAATAGAAATCTATTGAGGCCAAAATAAATTTTGTTAGGTTCATCTTGAAGTACCGTGTTTTAGTAAAATGCTAAATAAATACCTCTGTATATGTATTTTTACTGATTTGTTTTATAGGCAAAACACTAATTAAATCACCAGAAATTCCAAGAACAAAATTAAATCATTTATTTTGGTATGCTTGGTAAACTCATGATTAGCTATCACCCTGAAATTTTGGTTTAGAAAAATAATTATTATTCTGTGCTCTAGAATTTATTTAGGGTTCTTGCTTAGGAAATTGATAGTCATTAAAAATAAAATTGTTATGCCCATGAAACATTGTGTAAAAATCACTCATGTATGTCTCTATCCACGGTAAATCACTCATGTCCAGAAACACATATTTACTGTACTAAATAAATTAATTTCTCATATCACCATATTCACCCTATTTAAATGCATAAAGAATATCTACACATAAAATCTTAATAACAACCTCACTTGTCTGAAGCATATGGCTTAGAGAACATATTAATAATATTTTTAGTATTAAAACACTAATGCATTATGCATCCATCATATCATTGCATGTAACAGTGTCACGACAATGCCGTTAACACATTTTATGATATAGGTAGCGACAACCGGGAGCCAGAAGAGGATTTTCAGAAGAACATTGACTCTCAGGAGCAAGAGACTGTAGTTGCTAACACTAGTGTTGATCCAGGCAAGCCCCGGTTTGCATTCTCCTTTTTATAAAGTTTGCTAGTTTTATATCACTGCTAGTGTCGATACTTGATTGTTGCATTAGGTCATAAGAGTTGGTTGGAAACCCACCTTGCATGTTACCCCAATTGACCTATGCTACTGCTAGTAGAACCATAGTAGGATCGGTACTGTATCACTATACTTAGTAATTGAATAGCCTCGATAGTTATTATTTTTACTAAGAAATGAACTTGATCACTAAATATGAAGTTAATGGACTAAATTTACTTTTGTTGTTATGACCGGGCAGAGATGATGCATGTATAGGTTGCAATAACACATGGATGTTGACTGTGGTAGCCCTGCCTTGTCGAACCTAGGACCCGTCTATGATCGGCTCCTTGATCAAGTATTGAACAGTACCAAATGCATGGTATTTTATGGGCACTAGTAAACTGATGTAGGATTAAAATTACTTGCAATAGGATCGGTTAAGGTGCATTGGTTTTTGACCCTTCTACTGCTAGAGTGATGGTTCATACCATGAAGTACTGTTGATCAAGTATTGAACAGTACCAAATACATGCCCACTCGATGTCACCATACCTGGTCTGAGGTGTAAGTTCTTTTCTTGCGAAAGGATGCCATATACGACCTTAATTAGTGCGTATGTGTCGTGTATCTCAGGTTTTTCCCAGCTGATATAAATCGATTACAATTATTGTCGCTCGCAGTAATGAGTATCACTTGATCACCGCACCATCACGTAGTTTCACAAGATATTATGAAAGTTGATTACTCCCTCCGTCGCAATAAGTTAGCATTTGAGTGATTCAAATAGTTCCCAAATTATAAGCATCTGAGCAGGCTGTGGGTCCCACTGCTATTTATTTTCCACCGCCACCAGCATTCAGGAAAGCTACAGTGCCCACGAACCTTATCTCTTTGTGAAAGAGGCAGGCAGGTCGCTCCTTGCGCCGCCGTCTCCAGGCCGCATGCCGCCTGCCGCCTTGTTTGCTCCACACGCAAGACGCTGCCTTCCCCCGCCTCCCCCTCCCGGTCCCTCGTTGCACACCCTGCCGCGCTGCTCGGCTCGCTGACATCGGTCGTGCTCAGATCGATTTGTGGAGCAGGGTGCCATGGAGGAGGAGGAAGATCCTCCTACTCATGCAGAGGAGCAGCAGCAGCGCCGATGGGCCATTGGAGAGCGGACGACCATGCAGGACCGGCGACGGCGGATGCGCATCCAACAACCGGCGAGGTGTAGGGGGGGGGGGGGGGGGGGTCATCGCCAATACGGCGAGATCTACGGGCACACCATCGAGAGAAGGCGGTATATCATTGTCAAGGAGATCCGCGGCTGCGGACATCGGGAGAGCGGTTGCGGTACTCTTGAAGATGCCCGAGGAGCCAATGCCGAAGAAAGAGAAGTCGGATCCTTTCTGGGATGAGCTCTTGTTCCCCCCTCGCGAGCCGGCGCAGCAAGTTGAGGAGGTGATGCATCCACTTCGCGAGGTGGCAACACTCGCAGATGAGGTGGTGTTCCACCGTCACGCGCCGACGATTGAACAACTACGCCAAATGAGGGATGGTAAGATTCCAATGCCTGCCTGCATTGAAATACTTCATTCATATCCTGATCCGAATGCCGTATGCGATGAGGGCATGCCGTACTACTACTGTGATGAGGGAAAGCTTCTCCCTTAGGTTGTGATGATGTGGTAATGGAATATTAGTAGTGGTTCTGTTTGTTGTGATTATAGTTAGCACTTACAAGTAGTACTAAATGTGTTTGTTTTGTGAAGGTCATTGTAATGTGTTCGTGATGTTCACTTTTATATATCACAATGTGTTGTTTGTTCGTGATGTTCACTTTTATATATCACAATGTGTTGTTTCAATTAATAATGGTAACTGCATTAACACAATATGCTTCACTTCAGTAAAACTATTTATCACTTGACTCTTAAATCATTTACAAGGTAATACTTCCACAAAAGAGCGTTTGCAGCCATTACAAAATACTACTCTATGCTGCACCAGGTTCCTTACTTCTACCATTTACAAAATAGCACCATATATGTCATATTTTACTTCTATAATTTACAAAATAATCTACACCATGTGCCATAAAATCTACTGGGCCAACTTCTGTAGCACACTTAGATAAAGCTCCTGGTCAACATTGAGGACAGTAGGAAGTAACCCGGCCATCTCTAGCCCATCCTTGTTCATATGAGGTATCTTGTAACGGTTTCCTCCAACAGCATTCATGATTTCTATCATGCAACCTTGTAGAGTAAGAAAGACCTTTCGAAGGAGCGAGGGATCATAATCATTGAACTCATTCTGCACGTTCAGAATTAGGTCATCCATATTTCTAGAACTTGTTAGGAATGTTTTAGCCTGTAGAGACGCAAAGAAACCAAGATCTAGAACATTAAAGTTAGGTGAATTAGGGGGTTGGTTAAATATGTGAATGTCTAAACCTGTTTCTGCCACAGCAGCACAAAATACTTCATCGTTTGGTTCTATATGTGTGCGTGCATTATCTTGTTGGATCCAGATTGTCTCTCCCCTGTACTCATGTGGCCATGATGCAACAATAGCTGGAAGAACCTTTGAAATCAAGTAAGTTCTACTAACTTCCCTAGTAACATTTATAGGTTTTGTAATTAGAGTGCCTCTAGGCCTGTTTCGGCTCGCTCGTTGTGCGGGTTCCTGAAACAATGGATAATAGAAATAAATAGACCACACATAGCACATACAAACATATGGAAATTGTGAGTAGGACTACACCTGCCTCACAAACGGCCATATGCCAATTTTTCCATCAAAGTAGCAAGTTCCTTCACTATCATATCTTGGAGGTGACACACCACATAGTAGCATACATTTAGGAATAGAATGTGTGTTCTGAATTGTTCTCAATGGATCTTATTCCTCGGGCAACATGTAAAACTTCTTTGCTTTTTTTGTGGTGTTGAACCACTTCTCATCTATATGGATAATATTCTTCATATCAATAAACTTTGGATCAGTCTGCAAGGTTTCAGCATCTAGCATTGCCACACAATGTTGTAGGCGCTGCTGTTTGTTATCATCTCTTAAACATGGCTTCAAAGTGTTAGAGTGGCGATGTAGCTTGCCTTCTTTGAACAAGCGGTGAAGGATGCTCTTCTTCACACCTAATTCTTGTGCTAGAGATCTAAGAGTCATTCTTTTCTGCAATGGTATTGTCAGTATTTGAGACAAATCAACTGTAATCCTCGGACGACCACTGTGTTTCTTCCTTTTTGAATAAACATTCACTGGTACACCTGCAGCACGACATTTCTTTGCCTTCCTCCATATAGATTGCACATAACACCTATTTACATTAAACATAGCAGCTACTATTGTGGTTGTTGTCCTTTTCTGCTTTCCATTGTTGCTCCTGAGAAGCATTTCTTCATAAATAGCTCTGATTTGTTGTTTTGTCAGTTGCATCCTTCTTCTCACTACATTTGTATTTCCTTGTTGGCTTCCTACACAGTTGACCACCGCTATTAGTTGTTTGCACTGTAAACTAATTTCTTTGCTGCTGTAACTAATAAATTTCATTATTTATTAACCTTGTTGTGTATGTGTATGTGCATGTGCTTCAACATTGGGTGCATGGTTGTTCCCTTCACCGGGTATGACATGAAAATCTTCAGCATACACAGGGTCATCATCATTATCGTCTTCAAGATGACAAAAAGAAAGAGATAAGTTTCAAGCTATATTTGATCACTTAAAATTTTCATATCAGTTTGTAATTATTGTACCTGACTCTAAATCATGCAAATCCTGGTTGAGATCCAACCATGATGCTTCAACAGGAGCAGTGAAGTCATTCACAACACCAATGTTATCTACATGGGGGAATGCAACCAATTTTAGAGGTAAATATTTACAACTTAGGCATATGACTATGTGCGTATAGAATAAAGTAACATGTGTAGATAAATTGTAAATGTCACCTGATTGATAGTCTTCCTCATAACCAATGTTTAGATCGAACTGTGATGCTTCAGCAGGAGAAAAGAAGCCATCCACAGCATTATCATCAACTACAGAGAGATGCAATCAATTTTAATAGAGGTGCCAACTTTAATCCCTTATGCATGTGACTATGCTAAAATAAGACATCTCACCTGATTGGTACTCTTTGTTTAGATCAAATTAACCTTCAGATGGTATGCCATTTTCCTTGTCTTGCTGCTGCTACCAAACTTGAGCACCAACATCAGCATGTGTTGGAACGTCATGCTCCTGATGGTGTCGCTACACAGGACCAGCAAGGACTCCATTAGCTTCAGAGGAAGGAGGCTCTTCATTGAGGTCAATGGCCATAGAACAGGGCAGGAGAGGGACTTGGAAGGTGTGTGTTTGAATATGAAAAGGAGAGGGAGTTTGTGTTTATATGGGTGTGAGGTGTGTGTTTGAATACAATCGTGTTAAATTTTTTTGGCGCTGAACTGAAAATTTGGACTCCATCAACTACGTCTGCTTTGTTTATTATTTTATTTGGAGGGGACATTGTTGAATTGGCGGCAAATGAAATCACCGTGGAGAGAGTTGAGGGAACATGCATTTAATGCTGCTGTATTCAATCATGTGACTGAGGAATAATGAGGGGTACCAGTGACTTTTTTCTCTTTTCTTGATATCTCTCCTATATCTCTCAAATGCTAACTTATTGGGACGGAGGGAGTACTTGTTATCGTTTACTATTATTACTACTGCTCTTATACTCTATTTACTTCATGTATTGATGACATTAATTATTGTTTCACTAGTTATATTCTGCCCTTCCTAATTAACTTGGCTAAATAAAATTGGATAGAACTAATAGAATGCTTAGTGCAAGTCTTTTTAAATAGTCATCCTATTAGAGCCAATGCATGTCTAGATCTTATGACGGGTAAGTCTTGCTGAGTAATTAGTACTCTTTTGTGCCTCTGTTGTTTTTAGGTAATGAAGAAATAAAATTGCCTGTTGATGTGATGCCTTGGGACATGCAAGTCCCTTAGGGTTGGACTGTCCACTAGGAGTCTCACTTGCTGCCACAGTGACTGTTGTGTGCTACTAGGGTGATGGTTCTCTAGACATGAATCATTACCATCACTGTATCGTCGAGAGCTCGTACAACTTTTGTTATTCTGCTTCCGCTGTTTTCAAACTATCTTCAATTGTAATATTCCACTGCACTTTAGTACTCTATTTATGTAATAACTTAACTTAAGATGGAGAAATGTTGTATTATCAAGTGTTTGAATTATCAGCACCTTCGAAACCTCAATCCTCTGAGAAGGGGCATCACAGCTGGTATCAGAGCCATGGTTCATGATAATATAACAAATAAATCATATTTTTAAAATCCAGGACATTTGCGAGTGAGGAATATGTTAGTATTGCCCCTATTAGAATATTTAGGAGTGGTGATAAAGCTAACCCGAGTTATTATTATTTAAATCATTTGCATCTACGGCTTCTTCAAACAAAGGTACATGCATGCTTAACCGACACACGTGATATCGGTGTCTGTGCTCGTAGATGGATACGAGACACTGTTGGCTCTTGACTTATCACGGGACGATCCTTCTCCATGGATCGTTACTAGTAGATCTGTGCTTATTTTCATAGTTTCTTTTGGATTTGATGTATTGTTTCTGCAATGGATCTTCTGTAGGTACACTAACACCGTTAGTACAACACTTAGATTGACTTACGTGTCAAGTGTGGGTCGTCACCAAATATTCGTGCCGCTAAGTATCGGTAAAATATGTGTTGTGTTGTGAGAAACGACAGGTTAATAAATTGAAAATTTTGCATAATGCATCCCTATATAACTAAACTAAATTTTTGTTCTCTTCTTGGTCACCAACCTCTGGATAAAAATTTTCTAAACTTGTTGAGCACAAAATTTCAAAATACAAGTCCAATTGTCAAGTTAACAAGAATTTGTCCTATTTTCAAAATTCATAGTTATTAAATTACTCAACCAAATAAGGCATATAAATACTTTTTAGAAAGGTCTAAACATCCTCTATCACCCAATATTTAAGTTAATTATCGATCATAATAGTAACAGCCTCAAAAACAGAGAGGAAGTATAATCTGCCAACACAGTGTTCCAGCATAACTGTAAACTTAAAAAATTCATAACTGGAGTTGTACTTCGAATTCTTAAGTATAATATGGAAAGCCTTTGGAGTCTACTTTAATCTCCAATAGGTTCTACCAATTAATTGTTTTTCCTCTGTCCAGTAGAGCCGAAACACCAAGACCCTGTCATCCAGAAACAGAATCTGCCAACCTGAACTTGTAAAATTCATATGTCCAGTTCTACATGGAATTTTTAGGAGTATAAATATAATCTGGAAAGCTATGAAAGTCTACCGTAACATGGTTCCAAGCACCAGTTCTGAAGATTTTGCTTTCTGGTCCAAATACTCACTTTTTTGACTCTTGTACAGTCAAGATAGGATCTGTTATAAAAAACCCGTTTCTGTATTATTGCCCCTTGAAGCCGGAAAATGTAAACTAAAACTTGTTTCTGCATTTCATAACACTTTATACGAAATGCCTAATTACTACAAAGAAGGTTCTTGACTCAATCAAATAAATATCCAGAGAGCTCAGAATCAGGATGATCTAAGAGCTCTCAGCAGGGAGCTAATGCTCAACCTTCATTGGCGGAAATACTCGTTGCTATGATCAACCGTCAACAAAATGATTCCGAATTGCTCCATCAACTTGTGGTGAATACGTCCAACTTGGGTGGACGTGGAGGCAACCACAACCACAACAACCAGCCTCGTCAGTGCACGTACTCGGAATTCCTGGGTACTCATCCACCAACATTCGAGCATGCCAGAGAGCCTCTGGACGCCGACCATTGGCTGCATCAGACCGAGTCAAAATTCGGTCTGCTAGACTATACTGAGCACCAGAAGGTGCTGTTCGCCGCACAACAACTCCAGGGCTCTGCTAGTGCCTGGTGGGCAAATTATGAAGGTTCTCTGCCTGCTGGATGCCGCATTGAGTGGAATGAGTTCAAGACTGCATTTTGTGCTCATTTCATCTTAGCTGGCCTCATGCAGAGGAAGTTTCAGGAGTTCATGGATCTAAAACAAGAAGGGAGGAATGTGCTCCAATACTCTGAAGCTCTCAACCACCTTGCTCAGTATGCTACTGAGTATGTTAACAATGAGGAGAAGAAAAGATACGCATTCTTGCATAGAATGAATGCCATCTGACTTGGTAGACGACTGACATATACAATGACCTGGTCAATGCTGTTATTGTCCAGGAAGGTGCTATGTGCCAAGTTGAAGAAGAAGATCGTAAAAGGAAGGCCCCTGCTAGTGCCTCTGCTGCCCCACAGGTGAAGCATCGCCTGATATACACTTCACCGTCTGGACAGCGGTTCCGGGCATCGCCGCCGCAGCAGTTTCAACATCAGTTTGGCCAGAGCTACTCGAGGCCACCACAACAGCAGAATTTCCCACCTTGTGCATTGTACCAACAGTAGAACAATGCACCATATCACCAACAAGGAACTCAGAATGCTTGTGCCCCACAGCCCGCTGACCGTGGAAGCAATTATCCGTGCTATAACTATGGTCATACCGGCCACTTTGCTAAGAATTGTACTGCACCTAGTCGCAACAACAACAACAACAATTATAATCAGTGTCAGAACTAGGAAAAGTCTATGAATGCACAGTCGCATGGTGCTCAAGTCAATTACACCTACACTGAAGACATCCCTCAGGGCGAACCCGTGCTGACCGGTACGCTCTCACTCTATCACCAGTCTGTCCTTGCACTTTTTGATTCTGGTGCTACGCATAATTTTATTAGCAAAGCTTGTGTGCAAAAACATAATCTCCTGACCACCACTATAAATAAATGCTATACCGTCCGCTCTCCTGCTGGACAAATTCTTGCTAACGAAGTATTATGTAAAGCTCCACTAGAAATAAATCAAAGGACTTACCCCACCGATTCCATCATGCTCAAAAATTAGGAAATCGATCTGATCATAGGCATGATCTAGATGAAAACTCATAGAGCCATGGTAGACATCGAGCCCCGTATCATTCACATAAACTCTCCCTTGCATGACCAAGACACACTTTCTCTAAATACCGATTCATCGAAAGCCCTGGTTTTCCATCACTTGGAAGGACAATCACTCAAAAGTATTCCTATCATTTGTGAGTATTTGGACATGTTCCCTAAAGATATCTCTGGCCTCCCGCCTGACCGTAAAGTGGAATTTAACATAGAGCTACAACCAGGAACTTCTCCAATATCCGATCGACCATATAAAATGGCCCCGAATGGCCCCGAATGAGCTGTCTATTGGCAATCGTTATGCCTAACAGAGAAATCCGTAAGTATACGGATGCTGATGTAGCCTTCACCCGGGAGTATTCCAAGGTATCAAATCCATGGGGAACGAGAAGTGAAATTCTATCCTAATCCAATTCTAGTTAACAAAAGAGACGAATAACAACGGGTTGAGAGAGTCCTCCAGCCTTGGCTTCATGTGACAACACATATCCAAATAATCATCGCATTCCAATATTTACTCTTGTTTACTTCGGGGCATAGTCATCCGAGGTACGGAAAGGGATGAGAAGGGACCTCGGCTAAAACTACCATCAACGCCTATGAGCCCAACCCAAACATGGTGGAATACAGAGGATAGCTCAGTGCTGTCACCACCTAAGTATCGACTATACAACCCATGGGGCTGAGAGCAAACTTAGATAATTCTAAGTCTATACACCACGTATACACTTATAATTACTACTCTAACCTTGTTAACTAAAGGCAGAGTAACCATAGTCAAATAAAGTGATTAACTTTATCTAACATGGACTAAGAACCCATAAACAAGATATAAATAAAGAAAGCTTCAATGATTAAATGAACAAAAGAATGTCTATATGTTACCCGACCGAAGGACGGGGACTCTACTCTTGGTGGAGAATCATCCCCGAGGCACAAGGTGGAGAAGGAGCCGACATCCCGGGCTCCCTCCCGGACTTCTACCTCTCACTCTCACTCCCTATTCTAATACATTTCTGCAGCGTGGCACTTGTTGTTCTCCTCTTCAATTGTTGATCTTTTTTGCCGAATTTCTCTTGTATTTATAGGTGGCAATGGCCAGGGGGGTACCTGTAGGTGAAGGAGGGTTGGTAGGCCAAAGTCGGTCCGTCGGATGGCTGGCAACGTCGGGCGGCCACGTGTGCTGGGTGGCCGGGCATTGTTGACACTCCCCAAGTGCCCCTTTTATATGTGAACATTACCCCAATTAGAGCATAATTGATACTAATTTAGGCCATTTACCTATGATATTGCCTATATATTTGTATATGCGTTGTTTTGGAGCTTTATTGCAAAAATAGGTAAAATTGATGATTTAAGTGATGCTGGAGAGGACAGGAATCTAGAACCGATGAAAAGCACTGAAGAAGCCCAGTGCGCCGATTGACACAGTCCATGAGCCGGTCGGTGCAGGGGTGTTATGGCCCACATAAGTGATCAAGGCCCATTCCGCATGTTTATGGAAGTTTATCTGCGCAAGACACTTGAAGATATTTGCCTGGAAGATTTATGGAACTTCAAGATCTCAACGTGCAGTACAAGACTTTATCTCGAAGGAAAAGGCCCACATGGCAGCTGTGGAAGACAGAGGAACCGACTCAAAGGAGAAATCAGAGAAGACACGGCTTGCACCGATCGGTGCAACCGCCTTATTTGCTAGAAACCGAGTCCTTTCCGAGTAGAACGTCTATAAATACTTGTAAACCCCTGGTCGCGAGAGGAGGAGACAGAGGCGACAGAGGGACAACAGATCCGTGAGTTAGAGCCACCGGGGCTTGCCACGTTAGAATAGATCTCTGGTTGAGTTTCAATAACCATTGGTGTAAGAGTTGATCCGTCAAGGTAGGCCATCTCGACGGAGATGAATCTTACTCTATGTATCTCAAGGATGATTGAATATGTTGATGATGGTTTTGGTGATTTGTCTATCTTGATTCTATAATCATGCATGTGCTTATTCCAATTGCTTAGTTCTAGGCTAAGTAAGTAGATATTATCTTGATCGTGGTGATTAGGATAGTATTTGGACATTGTATTGATTACGGTTGCTTGATGATGCTAGTAGTGTGGTTTAGCGGTGACAACACTAAGCCTGCGTAGCACTATTGGGTAGTTGAGTAGGGTAAGATACTCGCGCGATTAAGGGTTTCCTCCCGGCAGCGATAAATCAGGAGCCGCTCAGAAAGAAGGGTGGTCTTATTCATTATAGGTTTTCATTGATTCAGGTAATTACCCATTATGATGCTATTTAATTAGACTTTCTGCTTTCTGGTTATGTTCTCACTAGTAGATACTTGGCTACTCACTTAACAGCTTAGGCGTACAAGGCATCTGGCGCACTTTGGCTTAGATTCACCAGTGTGCCGATCGGCTCAACACCTGCACCGATCGGCGCAATGATACATTCACCAGTGTGCCGATTGGCTCAACCCCTACACCGATCGGCATGATGATAGATTTGCTATCTGGCGCACCCTTGCGCTGGCCAGTCACCCCTCATGCAACCTGAACTTGACAGTAGCCTTGATTAGATCTTTTATTGTTAACTTTGTTTAATTATCCCTAAGGTCCCAGTGCATTTGATAAACCTTGGAATACTCAATTTAAGGGAAAAAGTGCTACAATCGTACACCATCCTCTTGCGGTATATAACTGGGTGCGTAATTACGACCAACAACCTTCCTTTTCTGGCGCTATTGCCGGGGACCATAGCAGGTTTTTAAACATTGTTTGATGTATTAGTGTTTAGTCATTGTGCTTTACTTGTCTCTTTAGTACATATATTCTATTAAGTGAAACTAACAGGTATGGACGGTCCTAAGTCAAACAAACCCTCTAATTACACCGATGATCCAGAAAGACTCTTTCGCAAGAAGAGAACAGCGGAGAAGAGAAGCAAGTCACTTGGAGATTTAGTTGGAGAAGCAATCCGTGTCACCCCTTGATCATTATTCACAATAGAAGATCCAGCTCAAGATCAAGAAGGAGAGGAGATGACAGAGTTACCTATGGTTAATCATCTCAAGCCTCAATTGAATAATGTTATCAAGACAGATTTCCAAGAAGCTCAAGATCAAGTTCCATATCAATTGGAGAGATATGTTGAAATAGTGACGCAACAACCGTTTACAGGTTCAGAAGATCCCAATCATCACTTGCAACACTTAGTTGAGGTTGCAGTACATTCAAGATAGTAGGATTGACCGGAGACCAAGCACGTGTGCGGCTGTTCCCCTTCTCTCTAGTTGGACGCCCCAAGCGATGGTACAATGGATTGGAAAACACAGTGAAGACGGTGTGGAACACGTTAGCAGCTGAATTCTTGGCCAAGTACTTCCCTCCTGGTAAGACTCAAGCTATGAAGAATAAGATTCTTGGATTTACACAGAATGTTGATGAGAGCATTTGAGAAGCATGGGAGAGATACAATAAATATATGGATGCATGCCCTCATCATGTTCTGACGGTTGGAGAAGTTGTTGCGAGGTTCTACACAAGATTGAATCAACTATCTCATCAACACTTGGATGCTTCAGCTGCAGGTTCATTCATGTCATAAACTCCCACCCAAGCTAAGGATTTGATCAAGTTGCTGATTGAAAATCAATCATGGGATAGTAAGAGAAGTTCAAGGAATTTGCAACCTTCAAAAGGATTGGCCAAGAGTGTGATTGAGAGGACTCATGAAGACTTGATTATAGATTGCCTCGATGCTATTCAAAGGAGGTTGGATAATAATCTATATATCTCTAAGGAAGAGCCACTCAAGCTAGCGGAATCACGCTCCACTTGTGGTGAGTGTGGAGAATTTGGTCATGTGCAGAAAGATTGCCGTGAAGAGATAAAGATGCTAGAATATATGAAGAATAATGGATGGAAGCCCCAATATCAGCAGCAAAGGAGTTCTTTCTCTCCTATTTCGTCCATGCAAAATTCTATCCCACTTCGTCTCCAATGTCATGAATTCTTCCAAGCTCAAGAGAAGATCAACAAGGACAATCAAGCTAAATTCAAGGAGATTGATCGTGTCCTTGAGGGAATTAATGACAAGGTGATTGAAATTGGGAGCTCCAATGAGAAGATTTTGAAGCATACCAAGATTATGGAGCAACAGATGGGATAATTATCGCAAGCCATTCAAGGCAACAAGGGGGCTATTCCTGGCAATACGAAGTCTACAGAGCAGTTGAAGGCAATAGCTACATGGTCAGGAAAACAAACAGAAGATCCAGAGCACCCTGCGGGAGCAAAGAGGCCCCGCACCGATCGGGGCACACCTGGCACCGATCAGCTAGACGGTCCTGACGGCACCGATCGGCTCAATGAAAACGCCGATCGGCGTGAGGAGGATGTTGACCTCTCTGGTCTAAAAATGGGCATCGAGATAGAGGAGCATGGCCCTGCCACGTTCCTGGATACTCAACTGCTGACAAAGATAGAAAGAGCATGGCAACACGACGAGCAATTTGCAAGGTTCATCGATATTATGAAGAAGCTTTACATCAATGTCCCTTTTGTTGATGCTATTCAAGTACCCACCTATGCCAAGTACATTGAGGATATGATGCAAAACAAGAAGTCTCTAGTTTATGAGGAGTTTGTGAAGGTTACTAAGGAGCTTACGGCGGAAATCAATGACGTTGCACTTGAGAAGAAGCCCTACCCTAGATCACCAAGCATCAAATGCATGATTGGAACAAGGATATTTGATAGGTGCTTGTGCAATCTTGGAGCAAGTGTAAGTGTTATGTCCTGTCATATATTCACAAGTCTCAATTTGCCTGAATTGGAGCCCATGGGTATGTGTTTAGAGTTAGCCGATGTGGCGCCCCTTCCCGGAGGATCGAGGTCCCGAAAGTGCTAATAGCGCAGACACTTGATAATACAACATTTGCCCAAATTTAAGTTGAATATTACATTATTAAGGTTATCAGAGTGCAGCAGAATATTACAAGTTCATGAATGTTTTGAAAAAACAGTGGAAGCAAATAACATTCAAAAAACTACGAGCTCGACGATACAGCATAGTAATGATCCATGCCCGAAGAACATTACTGTAGCAGCACACAACATCACTGCGACGGCGAGTCGGACTCCCAGTGGGCAGTCCAACCCTCAGGGACTTGCATGTCCCAGGGCATCACATCTACAGGCAATTCTATTTCTTCATTACCTGAAAAACACAATGGCACAAAGCCCAAGTACTAATTACTTAGCAAGACTTACCTGTCGGACACCTACTCATCCAGAGGCTCTAATAGGTGGCTTGTTTAAAAGGACTTGCACTAAGCAACCTATTAGTCCAAACAAGTTTTTAATTGTCAATTTAAATGGGTTGAGCCAAAATGTAACTTTAGTTGCAACAAAAGGATAATAAAACAATATATAAAGTTAATACGACATAAGAGCAATAATAATAATAATGATCATCATCATCAATAAGCAACATAATCCATTCTATGATATTAGGTGCAACTACATGATTCACGCGATGACAAAGTGGTACACATTACTGCGTGGGACAGCAATTGCAATCGATTAACACCAGCTGGGAAAACCCAAGATACATGACACATACGCACCAATTAAGGTCGTATATGGCAACCTTTCACAAGATAAGCACCTACACCTCAGCCCGGGTGTGGTGACGTCGAGTGGGCATGCCGTTCTGCCAACAGTACTTCATGGTTTGAAGCACCCACTCCAGCAGCAGGAGGGTCAATGACCAACGCACCTTAACCGTCCTCAATGCAAGTGACCATTAATGCTACATCGGTTTACTAGTGCCCATAAGCTAGCATGCATTCGGTACTGTTCAATACTTGATCAAGGGGTCAACCACGGACGGGTCCTAGGTTCGACAAGGCAGGGCTACCACAGTCAACACCATGTGTTGCTACAAACCTACCCATGCATTATCCCTGCCCGGTCGTAACATAAAAATAAACTTCTTTTAATAATTCCAGTTCCAGTGGTCAAGTTCATTCCTTAGTAATCGTACTTTCTAACGAGAGTTAGTAGTTACTAAGCATAGCATAACAGTACCGATTCTACCAAGTTCTAAAGATAGTAGCATAGGTCATTTGGATATCATGCAAGGTGGGTTTCAATCAACTCCTATGACCTAATGCAACAATAATTATAGACACTAGTAAAATAAGCTAGCAAAATTTTGTAAAAAGGTGAATGTAAACCGGGGCTTGCCTGGATTGATGTTAGTGCTAGCAACTACAACTTCTTGCTCTTGAGGGTCAACGTCGTTCTGGAAGTCTTCCTCTTGCTCTTGGTTGTCGTTACCTATATGACGGTATTGAATTAATGGCATGATCGGAGTACCGTTGAATGCAATGATATGATATATACAAGCACAACGTGTTTTTAATGTCAATTAAAAATTATTTTATGTTCTCGAAGCCATATGCTTCAGAGAAGTTGGGTTGTTAATTAAGATTTTAGGTATATACCTTATTTATGCTATTAAACAAGATAAATGAGTGATATGAGCAATTAAATTAATTAGTAAAATAAATTTATGTTTCTGGACAAGTGTGATATTAAACAAGAATGCCAAAAATTAGGATTTAATTTTATACCTAGAATTTCTGGTGAATTATTTGGTGTTTGGACAATTAAATTAATCAATAAAAATACATGTACAGAGACAACTATTTATCATTTTACTAAAATAGAGCACTAAAAGATGATTTCAACAAAATTTGGTTGGGCCTCATTGGGTTTAAAATCGATTTACTATGAGTTTTCAAAGTTTTAAGCCTTTTCTGGGAATTTCTGGGTGTTTTCTGGTTAAAGGAGTGCCACGTCTGAGCCACGTATGTGACACATAGGCGCCAAGTAAGCGACACGCAGGCTGCCCGTAGGATTGCCAGTAGGCTTGTCGAAGCGGGGTAGCGGGCGGCCGGAGGGCTCGTCACCGGCGGCTGCGCACGAGGAAAACTTGCCGTGGCTGTGGGAAAATGGAGCGCGCATCACGGCGAAGGGAGAGGAGGGGTTCACGGGGTCAGGTTCTCACTGGGAGGTGGTCGTCGGTGAGAGGCGGCGGAAGAGGAAGGTTCGACGATGTCGGGGGAACGGCTCGGAGCACCAAATCCGTCGGGGCTGGCTCCTAGAGGTTCACAGGGACGAGATGGTCATCGGCATCATGGTGGTTGGTGTCGGGGAGGACCGTAGGTAGGAGCTCGTCGTGGAGGCGGCGTCGGTTGGTCAGAAACAGGGTAGCGGCGGGGGGACAAGTCAGAATGCCATCGACTCCGGTAGAGGAAACAAAGGGGAAATAGGTTAGGGAAACGCGTAGATGGTTTACACGCACGGGAGAAGTGGAAGGAGGAGACGAGGCTTACCAGGGGCGAGGAATTTCAGCCCGCGACGGAGGAGGTCGCCGGAGGGGTTCACCTTGGTTTTTCTTTGATTCGGCCAAGGTACGCTCGATTTCAGCTGGGCAAGTACGTGGGGAGGGGGAGTGCATTTGTGCGTAGTGATTTGTGTCTCTGTCTCGGTTCGGGGAGCAGTGGAGGAGCGGGACTCGAGCTCAAGCTGGCTCGGTGATGGTGGGGAGGAGCAGAGTGCAGAGGGGAGGAAATGGGGAGAGCAGAGAGCAGCATTGAAGTGAGAGAGCTTCGGAGGGGGTCGCGGGTTGAGTGCGCTTAGTTGGGTGTAGTTGAGCGAGGGGAAAAATAGCGAGAAGCGCTCGGCATTGAAGATTTGCCGGCCGGTTGGGTTGATGTCGCAGAGGGAGAAGGTCGTCCGTTGGGCGGTCTCGCGGCGGAGGGAAGTGATGGGACAGGGCAAGGAGTAGAGGGGGTGTGTAGGCGGTAGCGTGCAGGGGAGAGGGAAGCATCGGCAGAGAGAAAGCTATGCGCCAGTGAGAGGAGGAAGAAAAGTGATTTTTCTCTGAACCCCCTAATCTTTCACATTTCTTGCAAAACAGTCCCTGGTCAATGGAAATTCTAAAACAAATAGCTAGAGAGCTCCTAAATTCATGGAATTTTGCACAAAGGTCCTTGGAGATATTCCTGGTGCTCTGGTAGGACCCAATTGGTCAAAATTTTTATAGTTCTTTTATAATTAACTCCCAATTGTGAAAGGGTTCTATGTTTAATTAATTATTTGGGGGTATTTCCAAATGTGGTAAAATGCTCATTAAATTCATAAAATTATATCTTAATATTACTGATTTGATTATGAATTTAGTTGGCATCTGTTGTATAATAAAATTTCATTTGGCTCACAATTTGTTTTGTAGGGTTTTTAATTACCTGGAATTAATTTAAATAATTGAAGTGAGGCTTCAACATTTCATGCTATATTATTCATGATTTATGCTTCTCATGTTTGTTAAATAGAAGTGAGACACCTGGCGTGTCAGAGCCCTCCCTCCTTAAAGAAATCTTGTCCCGAGATTATGAACAAGGCAAATTAGAGGGAAGTACGGTGGTCAAAACATACCTACATATGACGACCAAAATTTTGGGTAATGTGTACTCAGAAATTCTTCAGATTCCCAAGTGGATTCATCTTCTGAGTGATTACTCCATTGAACTTTATAGAATTTGAGTGTTCTCTTACGGGTTGTGCGCTCTTTTGTCATCGAGGATCTTTATCGGTTATTCAGAGTATGTGAGGTCTGGTTGAAGTTGGTCATACTCTTCCAAGATTTTGTCAATGGGTGGTTTGAGACACCGCTTCAACTGAGAGACATGGAAGGTATTATGAACTCTAGATAGATTAGCGGGTAACTCTAGCTTGTGGGCTACATTTCCACATTGTTCCAAAATTTGGAATGGTCCAATATAATGGGGAGCTAACTTTCCCTTGACTCCAAACCATTGGATACCCTTCATAGGTGACACTCGAAGATAGACGTAGTTACCCTTATTGAAATACAGTGGTCTACATCGTCTGTTTGCGTATTTCTCTTGACGGCATTTGGCAGCCTTAAGATTTGCCTGAATGGTACGAACTTTTTCTTCTGCATCCTTGACAAGATCAGGACCAAAGGTTACTCTTTCTCCAGATTCAGACCAATTTAACGGTGTTTTACAACTACAACCATAGAGTGCTTTGAATGGTGACATTTTCACACTCTCCTAGTAACTATTGTTATATGAGAATTCAGCATAGGGTAGATACTCATCCCAGTTACCACCATTTGTTAAAACACATGCTCTAAGCATATCTTCCAAAATTTGGTTGACACGCTCTGTCTGTCCATCGGTAGCGGGATGGTAAGCAGAACTACAAATTAGACCTGTACCCAAAGATGCATGCAACTATTCCTAGAAACGAGCGACAAACTATGAACCACGATCTGAAATGATGGTCTTGGGTACTCCATGACAACACAGAATTCTTGCAATGTATAGCTATGCGTATTGCCGTATGATGTATCTACTATTGACCGGCAAGAAGTGAGCAGATTTGGTGAGTCGATCCACAATGACCCAAATAGAATCATGCTTACGCGAAGTGAGAGGTAGGCGAACAATAAAGTCCATGCTCATGTCTTCCCATTTCCAGGCGGGAATACTCAATGGTTGAAGCAGTCCGGCTTGTTTCAAATGGTCAGCCTTAACTCTCTGGCAAGTATCACATTCTGCAACATATCGAGCCACTTCTCGCTTCATTCTTATCCACCAAAAATTCTTCTTCAGATCTTGGTACATTTTATTACTACCCGGATAGATGGAGTATTTCAAGTGATGTGCTTCATCCAAGATTTTCCGTCGAAGTTCAAAGTCTTTGGGTACTACCAAACGGTTATTGAACCATAGGGTACCGTCGGAGTCTTGGGTGAAGCATTTTGCTTTACCCTTCTTAATGTTTTGACGGATATGATTCATACCAATGTCATTTTTCTGTGCAGCAATGATTTCTTCATGAATAGTAGAATGTACACTAAGGTTGCTAATCACTATAGCAGGCAACACGTGAAGACTGGGTTTTGAAGCAGTGACGTGGTTGACGTTGTTCTGATATTCTAGTACTAAGTGATGGCAGTGTACCTTCCTACTCAACGCATAGGCGACTACATTGGCCTTGCCTGGATGATCAGGTTATAATCCTTAATTAGTTCTAGCCACCGACGCTGTCTCATATTCAGATTGGTTTGAGTGAAGATATATTTCAAGCTCTTATGATCCGTGTAGATGTGCACTAAGTTTTCGAGCAAATAATGTCTCCATATTTTTAGTGCAACCACAACCGCAGCTAGTTCCAAATCATGAGTTGGATAGTGCTTTCATGCTTCCGCAGCTGTCGAGATGTATAGGCAATGACAATACACGTCGAACGGCTTGGTGATGTCTGGTTGAGCCAATACTGGGGCAGTGGTCAATAATTTCTTCAATGCTTGAAATGCTTCTTCACAACTGTCATTCCAATTGAATTTCTTATCCTTTTTCAGCATCTCCATGATGGGTTTGGTCAGCCAAGAAAAATTTGGAATGAACCTACGATAATATCCGGTTAGCTCGAGGAAACTGCGTACTGATGAATCGTCTTTGGTGACGTCCAATCTAGCACATCTTGAACTTTGCTAGGATCCACTGAGATACCTTCCGCAGAGACTATGTGACCAAGAAATGGCACACCGTCCAACCAAAATTCACACTTGCTGAATTTTGCATACAACTTGTGATCTCGGAGGCGGTGAAGAACAATGCAAAGATGTTCAGCATGCTCTTCCTTGGACTTAGAATAGATGAGGATGTCATCAATGAATACTACCACAAATTTGTCCAACTCGGGCATGAATACCGAAGTCATGAGTTACATGAAATGGGCAGGGGCATTTGTCAATCCGAATGACATTACTAGATACTCAAACAATCCATATCTAGTAGAGAAGGCGGCCTTCGGGATGTCTTCGGCTCTAATCTTGATTTGATGATATCCCGAACGGAGGTCAATCTTTGAAAAGACCTTAGCACCAACCAATTGGTCGAAGAGGATATCTATACGGGGTAATGGGTATTTGTTCTTAATGGTAACTTTGTTAAGAGGCCGAGAGTCAACGACAAGGCGCAAGGACTCGTCCTTCTTCTTCACAAAAATAGCAGGGCAGCCCCAAGGTGAAGTGCTTGGGTGAATGAATCCCTTTTCCAATAACTCATTCAATTGCTTTTTCAACTCAGCCAGTTCGTTCGGGGCCATTTTATACGGGCGACGGAATATTGGAGAACTTCCTGGCTGTAGCTCTATCTTAAATTCCACGTCACGGTCAGGCGGTAGACCAGGGATGTCCTTGGGAAACACGTCCAGATACTCACAAATGACGGGAATACTCTCCAGTGATTGCCCTTCCAAGTGATGGACAACCAAGGCTTTTGATGAATCGGCATTTAGAGAAAGTGTCTTTTCCATGCAAGAGAGAGTTGATGTGAACGATGCGAGGCTCAATGTCTAGCATGGCTCTATGGGTTTTCATCCAGATCATACCTATGATCAGGTCGATCTCTTGGTCCTTGAGCATGATGAAATTGGTGGAGTAGATCTTTCGATTAATTTCTAGTGGAGCCTTACACACTACCTCGTTAGCAAAAATTTGTCCAGCAGGAGAGCGGACGGTGTAGCATCTATTTATGATGGTGGTGTGGAGTTTATATTTTTGCACACAAGCTTTGCTAATGAAGTTATGCATAGCACCAGAATCAAAAAGTGCAAGGACAGGCTGGCGATAGAGCGAGAGTGCACCGGTTAGCACGGGTTTGCCCTGAGGAATATCTTCAGCATTGGTGTAGTTCACTTGGGCACCACGAGACGGTGCATTCACATTCCCGCTCTGGTTCTGACGCTGGTTGCTATTGTGGTTGTTGTTGTTGTTGAGCCTCGGTGCAGTGCAGTTCTTAGTAAAGTGGCCGGTACGACCACAATTGTAGCATGGATAACTGCTTCCACGATCAGCAGGCTGTGCGGTATGAGCATTCGGATTCTCTTGCTACTGGTATGGTGCACGGTACTGATTGTTCTGCTGTTGGTACGGTGCACAGGGCGGAAAGTTCTGCTGCTGTGGTGGTCTCGAGTAGTTCTGACCATATCATCGCTGATACTGCTGCTGCGGAGATGCCCGGAAACGCTGTCCGGTAGGTGAAGTGTAAATCAGGCAGTGCTTCACCTGTGGGGCAGCAGAGGCACTAGAAGGGACCTTTCTTTTGTAATCTTCTTCTTCAACTTGGCGCATAGTGCCTTCCTGGACAATAGCAGCATTGACCAAGTCATTGTATGTGCCGGTTGTTTGCCAAGTCAGACACTCCTTAAAGGTGGCATTCATACCACGTAGAAATGCATATCTCTTTCTATCCTCAGTATTGACATAATCAGTAGCATACTGATCCAGATGATTAAAAGTTTCAGAATATTGGAGGACATTCCTCCCTCCTTGTTTCAGATCTATAAATTCCTGGAATTTCCTCTGCATGAGGCCAGCTGGGATGAAATGAGCACAAAATGCAGTCTTGAACTCATTCCATTCAACGCGGCGTCCAGCAGGCAGAGAAGCTTCATAGTTTGCCCACCAGGCACTAGCAGAACCCTGGAGTTGTTGGGCGGCGAATAGCAACTTCTGGTGCTCGGAGCACTCCAGCAGACCAAACTTTGACTCGGTCTGACGCAGCCAGTGATTGGCATCCAGAGGTTCTCTGGTGCGCTCGAAGGTTGGCGGATGAGTACCTAGAAAGTCTGAGTAGGTGCTCTATCAAGGCTGATTGTTGTTGTTACGGTGGCCTCCCTATCCAGCTAGATGGGACGTGAAATCCACTAGCCGACAGAGAATCTCAGAGTCATTTTGTTGCCGGTTGAGTGCAGCAGCCAATACCTCAGCTAGTGAGGGCTCAGTATTAGCTCCTTGCTGAGAGCTTTCAGGGTCATCCTGATTCCGAGTACACACCATGCTGCAATTTATACGGTTGCACATTAATTATTCCTCAAAATAATCCATAAAAACACATGTGCAAGAATATAAATTTGCAAGAGGCACGGATAAATTTCACAAGTAACAACCATCTTCATTAATTCAATTCAGACTACATGGTTGTTAAAAGGACACCATCACATGACTTCCTACACATATGTGCCAACGCCTAGCTACAGTATTGCGGACACATAATGCAAGATTCCCACTCCTACATCGAACTAGGAATATTTATATTACACGACCATACACTGGGTGTAGCGATCCATCTACTCCTGGCCTATGTCTTCCGGCTCTTCTGGTTCCTTCGGTTCCATAGGCTCTTCTGGTTCCTCCAGATCCATCATTTCCACATCATTAATACCGATTGGCGCCATCTCTACATCTTCTTGTTCTCCATACTCCATGATGATCTTGTCCTAATTTCCTTCAATAGGAAGGTGGGCAGCCTTGAATGCGTCCAAGTCATCTTGAGCCTCAATCATGTCATGCTCAAAATCTGCTGCATCTAGCAAGGCTTGGTCACGTTCTTCTATAATTGCATCCATCTCTTCATTCTTTGCTTGAATTTGTTGGTTCAGTTCTGCAATTTCCTCATCCTTAGCTTATTTTTTGACTTCAGAAAGTCGAAGTGCAGCATGAAACACATCTAGACGCCGGCACAAGTTTGTGCATAAGGCGAAAGTGGATAAGCCATAATACTCTATTATGGGCAGCATAGGATCATGGTGGCGATGGTTTGGATCAAAGATGAAATCAACACGCCTGAACCACTCAAAATCCATCACATCATTAATGGGCAGCAAGGCGACGGGTGTTCCAGCAACATCATGCTTGTGGTCTTCATAGAATTGAGTAAGTGCCTTGAATACAGCCACATTCCAGGTGGAAGGCAGATCTGTCCCGATGATGCTAATGGCCCAAGATTCCCATGCAGGAATGACCGAATAGTTGGCGGGAACTGCCACATGGATGACACATGAGGGGACTCCATGCTCCTAAAATTCCTTGCCAACATAGGTGGGAGGAATGGAATATCTGAATCTCTGGAGAACTCTCCAAAACCGGTGAACCATCCCTGTGAACTCTAGGCCATCGGTGATCTCCCAACCTGGTGGCGGTTGATTGGTGTTTTCAGCCATCTACAAGGAAAGTACTTCCATTGAGTCAAAGAGTACGATCAAGCTGGAATTCTTATGAAACTCTGTTGCAACAATGGTAGCTGAAAGGTTACAACCAATACATAACATAAGTCAACATAGTCGTAAGTACATGAACTCAGAATATGTGGCCATTGAGTTACAAAAGCATCTCACGCAGTGATCCCCCAAAATACCACAACCTCGCGTGGTCGACAAAAGCTACCTACCCAACTTATCCTGCCTACATGACCTAGTCTGGTCTATCATGATCCCCTAAGTCCTGTCTCTGGCTGGTGCCTCATAGTCCATGTCAGACTCCTCGTCCATGTCCTCGTCCGGATCTTCCTCCTCTGGTGCTGCCGGTGGCACCAGGACCGCCTCTAGCTGCTGCTGTAGTCCCTGGTTCTTGTGAGCCAGGGTCTCTAGATCCTCTCCCATGAGCTCCATCTCGTGCTATGAAGCCGTCAACTAATGCTACAGGTGCTCGTTGTGGTTGGCGCGCTGCTGCATAATCACGCCACGTCTATCAACCTCCTGCGCGCGAGGGTGTTGCGCTGTCCGGTGACCTCGGCCACCGAATCTCCCTCTACTGTGCATCAACCTGTGTCTATAGATTATTCCTCTGCACCCAGGCATGCTCAGCGTTAGCCAGTAGGATCCTACTGTGGCTGCTAGCCTCCTCATCCAAGTTGAGGAGGTACTCGGAGTAGTGGGACACACGGTGGTACCCCGCGTGATACGCCGGGTAGTCGTCGTGGGCGATGCGCCTCACGTGCCTCTGCCAGACCGAGTTGGCCTGGTGCCAGATGGGAATCATCTCAAACGGAGTCCCAGAGAGCACTATTGTGTGGCGCCCGCAGACGTGAGTGAGAGCCCTATGGGCGACTCTCTCCAAGCCCTCATGGAGGCTCCCACAAATCGCCGTGCTCTCCATCCCCGCCATTTCAAGGTTGCGCGGGTGGGTGGGCACGCTGATGTGCATCTCAGCAAGAGTCACCCCGTGGCGGCGGATCTCGCGGCCCTTGTAGGAGGGCGGCTCGTCGTAGCCCAGCAAGTGTAGCAGGTCCCACAAAAGTGTAGAAAAGCCACTGTGGTGGAGACCGGTGGTGTAGCGCCACCCGTCGTGCGAAAGCTCCTCAAAACCGTGGTCACCCATCTAGAACAAAACCCAATGGTGGGTACAGTGTTCCATGGGCAATAATGCATATCACTAACAACTGTCAAGGTGCTGGTAATGATAGTAAAACTATACCACAACAATTTGATTGAGTCAAACTTTCCATACAGTAAAGATGCATTTCATATAAAGTGCTATGAAATACATAAACGATGGTTTTAGTTCATATTTTCCAGCCTCAAGGGGCAATAATATGGCAATGGGTTTTAAAACGGATTCTGTCTTGACTGTACCACAGTCAGAAAAGTGGGTATTTTGAACAGAGAACAAGGTCTTAAAAATTGGGGGTTGGAACCAGGTTATACCTCACTTTCATATCTTTCCAGATTGTATTTATATTCTCAAAAATTGCAAGTAAATCTGGACTTATGAATTTTGCAAGTTCAGGTTGGCAGATTCTATTTCACGATGACAGAGGCTGAGTGTTTTGGCTCTACTGGACAGAGGGGAAACAACAAAATTATGAAACCTATTGGAGATGAAATTAGACTTCAAGGGCTTTCCATATTGGGTTTAAACTCTTGCAAATTAGAAGTACAACTTTAGTTATGAAATTTTTAAGTTCAGGGTCATGCTGAAAATAGTGAGTTGATAGATTGTACTTCTTCTCTGTTTCTGAGGTTGTTACTGTTATGATCGAATTTTAATTTAAATTCTAGGTGACAGGGGATGTTGAGACCTTTCTGAAAAGTATTTATATGCCTTATTTAGTTGAGTAAATTAATAGCTATGAATTTTTGAAGTTGGCAGCTAAAAATAGGACAGATTCGTGTTAACCTTGTAATTCAGAACTTTATACTTATCATGCATAGAAAATTTTTTATTCAGAGGTTGGTGAGCAAGGAGAGAACCAAATTTTAGTTTAGTTACATTGGGATGCATGATGCAAAAATTTCATTTTATAATCCTAGCGTTCCTCACAACACAACGCATATCTTGCCGTTACTTAGCGGCAAGAATAATTGGTGACGACCCGCACTCAACACGTAAGTCAATCTAAGTGTTATACTAATGGCGTTAGTGTACCTATAGAAGATCCATTGTAGAAATAATACATCAAATTCAAAAGAAACTACAAAAATAAGCACAATTCTACTAGTAACGATCCATGAAAAAGGATCGCCCTGTGATAAGTCACGAGCCAACAGTGTCTCGTATCCACCTGCGAGCACAGACACCGATATCACGCGTGTCGGTTAAGCACGCACATACCTTCGTTTGAAGAAGCCGTAGATGCAAGTAACAGAAACAATCATAACCCAGGTTAGCTTTGTCACCACCCTATTATCTACATGGGTAATACTAATGTATCCTTACTCGCAAACATCGTGGTTTTTGAAAATACGATTTATTTGTTTTATTATCATGGGTCACGGCTCTGATTCTAGCTATGGCGCCCCTTTTCGGAGGATCGAGGTCCCGAAGGTGCTGATAGCGCAGACACTTGATAATATAACATTTGTCCAAATTTAAGTTGAATATTACATCATTAAGGTTATCAGAGTGCAGCGGAATATTACAAGTTCATGAATGTTTTGAAAAAACAGTGGAAGCAAATAACGTTCAAAAAACTACAAGCTCGACGATATAGCATAGTGATGATCCATGTCCGAAGAACATCACTCTAGCAGCACACAACATCACTGCGGCGACGAGTCGGACTCCTAGTGGGCAGTCTAACCATCAGGGACTTGCATATCCCAGGGCATCACATCTACAGGCAATTCTATTTCTTCATTACCTGAAAAACACAATAGCACAAAGCTCGAGTACTAATTACTCAGCAAGAATTACCTGTCGGACACCTACTCATCCAGAGGCTCTAATAGGTGGCTTGTTTAAAAGGACTCGCACTAAGCAACCTATTAGTCCCAACAAGTTTTTATTTGTCAATTTAAATGGGTTGAGCCGAAATGTAACTTTAGTTGCAACAAAAGGATAATAAAACAATATATAAAGTTAATATGATATAAGAGCAATAATAATAATAATGATCGTTATCATCAATAAGCAACATAATCCATTCCATGATATTAGGTGCAACTATGCGATTGGTGCGATGACCAAGTGGTAGTCATTACTGCGAGGGACAGCAATTGCAATCGATTTACACCAGCTGGGAAAACCCGAGATGCATGACACATACGCACCAATTAAGGTCGTATATGGCAACCTTTTGCAAAAAAAACCACCTACACCTCAGCCTAGGTGTGGTGACGTCGAGTGGGCATGCCATTCTGCCAACAGTACTTCGTGGTCTAAACCGCCCACTCCAGCAGCAGGAGGGTCAATGACCAACGCACCTTAGCCATCCTCAATGCAAGTGACCTTTAATGCTACATCAGTTTACTAGTGCCCATAAGCTAGCATGCATTCGGTACTGTTCAATACTTGATCAAGGGGCCGACCACGGACGGGTCCTAGGTTCGACAAGGTAGGGCTACCACAGTCAACACCCATGTGTTGCTGCAAACCTACCCATGCATTATCCATGCCCGGTCGTAACATAAAAATAAACTTCTTTTAATAATTCCCGTTCCAGTGGTCAAGTTCATTCGTTAGTAATCGTACTTTCTAACGAGACTTAGTAGTTACTAAGCATAGTATAACAGTACCGATTCTACCAAGTTCTAAAGACAGTAGCATAGGTCATTTGGATATCATGCAAGGTGGGTTTCAATCAACTCCTATGACCTAATGCAACAATAATTATAGACACTAGTAAAATAAACTAGCAAAATTTTGTAAAAAGGCGAATGTAAACCGGGGCTTGCCTGGATCGTTGTTAGTGCTAGCAACTACAACTTCTTGCTCTTGAGGGTCAACGTCCTTCTGGAAGTCTTTCTCTTGCTCTTGGTTGTCGTTACCTATATGACGGAATTGAATTAACGGCATTATCTGAATACCGTTGAATGCAATGATATGATGTATACAAGCACAACGTGTCTTTAATGTCAATTAAAAATTATTTTATGTTCTCGAAGCCATATGCTTCAGAGAAGTTGGGTTGTTAATTAAGATTTTAGGTATATACATTCTTTATGCAATTAAACAAGGTAAATGAGTGATGTGAGCAATAAACTTAATTAGTAAAATAAATTTATGTTTTTGGACATGTGTGATTTACTGTGAATAGAGGCTTGTATGAGTGATTTTTATGCCAAGTGGCAAGGGCAATTTATTTACAGAATAATTACTAGAATTAATTCAAGCAAACAGACTAAATAAATTCTAGAGCATGAAATAATTCATATTTTACCAAACAAAACTTTGTGGTGGTAGATAATCATGTGTTTACTAAGCATGCCAAAAATCAGGATTTAATTTTATACGTAGAATTTCTGGTGAATTATTTGGTGTTTGGACAATTAAATAAATCAATAAAAATACATGTATAGAGACAGCTATTTATCATTGTACTAAAATAGAGCACTAAAAGATGATTTCAACAAAATTTGGTTGGGCCTCATTGGGTTTAAAATCGATTTACTATGAGTTTTCAAAGTTTTAAGCCTTTTCTAGGAATTTCTGGGTATTTTCTGGTTAAAGGAGTGCCACGTAGAATCCACGTGGGTGACACATAGGTGCCACGTAGGCGATACACAGGCTGCCAGTGGGATTGCATATAGGCTCGTTGGAGCGGGGTGGCACGCGGCCGGCGGCTACGCGCGAGGAAAACTCGTTGCGGCTGCGGGAAAATGGAGCGCACATCATGGCGAAGGGAGAGGAGGGGCTCGCGGGGTCGGGTTCTCACCGGGAGGTGGTCGTCGGTGAGAGGCGGCAGAAGAGGAAGGTTCGGCGATGTCGGGGGAACGGCTCGGAGCACCAAATCCGTCGAGGCTGGCTCCTACAGCTTCACAGGGACGAGATAGTCGTCGGCATCGTGGTGGTTGGTGTCGGGGAGGACCGGAGGTAGGAGCTCGTCGTGGAGGCAGCGTCGGTTGGCCGGAAACAGGGCAGCGGCAAGGGGACAAGTCGGAATGCCGTCGACTCCGATGGAGGAAACAAAGGGCAAAAAGGTCAGGGAAACGCGTAGATGGTTTGCGCACACGGGAGAAGTGGAAGGAGGAGACGAGGCTTACCAGGGGCGAGGAATTTCGGCCCGCAGCAGAGGAGGTCGCCGGAGGGGTTCATCTTGGTTTTTCTTCAATTCGGCCATGGCGCGCTCGATTTCAGCTGGGCAAGTACGTGGGGAGGGGGAGTGGGTTTGTGCGCAGCGATTTGTGTCTCTGGCTCGGTTCGAGGAGCAGTGGAGGAGCGGGACTCGAGCTCGAGCTGGCTCGGTGATGGTGGGGAGGAGCAGAGTGCAGAGGGGAGGAAATGGGGAGAGCAGAGAGCAGCGTTGAAGTGAGAGAGCTTCGGGGGTCACGGGTTGAGTGCGCTTTGTTGGGTGTAGTTGAGCGAGGGAAAAAACGGTGAGAAGCGCTCGGCATTGAAGATTTGCCGGCCGGTTGGGTTGATGTCGCAGAGGGAGAAGGGCGTCCATTGGGTGGTCTCGCGACAGAGGGAAGTGATGGGATAGGGTGAGGAGCAGAGGGGGTGTGCAGGCGGTGGCGTGCGGGGGAGAGGGAAGGCGTCAGCAGAGAGAAAGCTATGCGCTAGTGAGAGGAGGAAGAAAAGTGATTTTTCTCTGAACCCCCTGATCTTTCAGATTTCTTGCAAAACAGTCCCTGGTCAATGGAAATTCTAAAACAAATAGCTAGAGAGCTCCTAAATTCAAGGAATTTTGCACAAAGGTCCTTGGAGATATTCCTGGTGCTCTGGTAGGACCCAATTGGTCAGAATTTTTATAGTTCTTTTATAATTAACTCCCCATTGTGAAAGGGTTATATATTTTAATTAATTATTTGGGGTATTTCTAAATGTGGTAAAATGCTCATTAAATTCATAGAATTATATCTTAATATTACTAATTTGATTATGAATTTAGTTGGCATATTGTATAATAAAATTTCATTTGGCTCACAATTTGTTTTGCAGGATTTTTAATTACCTGGAATTAATTTAAATAATTGAAGTGAGGCTTCAACATTTCATGCTATATTATTCATGATTTATGCTTCTCATGTTTGTTAAATAGAAGTGAGACACCTGGGGTGTCACAGCCGATCAATCGGTATGCTTTCCTGACGGAATCGTTGAGGATGCGCCTATTCAAATTGGAGATCACATCATGCCCGTTGATTTTATTATGCTTGATATATATAAGAGGACGAGGACCCCATTGATCTTAGGCAGACCCTTCTTGAGGACAGCAAAAGCAAGTTTTGATGTTAGGAGTGGTGAGATAAGCTTCGATATAAGTGGGACTCCCTACTCTTCCAAGTTTTGTCCAAAGGTAGAAGAGTGTCATACTGTTGATGAAGTGACGAGATACAAGACACCGTGGCAACAAGGCATCGAGAGTAATTGGAGGGGATGTATGGATAGGTCGTTTGCGGTATATGAACCACGGAGATAAGAGAACCTTGTAGTGTCGCGGCTTCACATCCCACACCACGACACTAAGGATTGATTATTTGCAGGGAGGTCAAGCTCTTTGACCTCTAAATAACTAGAGCACTCTTGGGAAGCAACCCAATGATCGGGGGATTTAGATGTTGTTTAGTGCTTGTGGGAGGGCAACCCGTTTCATCTAGTTAATTAGTGCTTACCGGGAGGGCAACCCGGTGTTTTTAATTTGCTTGCTTTTAATAAAGTCAATCTCTCGAATAAAAGAAATAGAAAAAGTGTGTGCTTAATTCTAGTGTGCTCTTGTGCTGTCTATTTATTTGTGCTAATCTGTGTATATACATTCTGTATACTAACAACGTAGGAATAAAACAAAAATAGGAAGAAACATTGCTTGCGCCGATCGGCGCATTATTGGGTAGGTTAGGACAGAAGGCTGACGATGCCCGGAATTGAAGGGGTGCTAAGAATCAACCAGCACATCAATTTTCTGAGACGGAGCAATTTTTAGGGTAAATAAAAATCTTTTTGAATTAATTTTTGTGTGCAAAATGTGAATGACGCAGGAAAGGATGAAGAGCAACATCTAGCGAAGAAGCGAGGGACCAGCAGCAAGAATGGACATCATGCTGATCGGCACGCGTCACCAGATAGGCCCCGCTATGTATGTCAATGCTATAGGAACATTGGGAAAAGTGGAAAATTAGGTAAAAGAGATGGACACAAGGCATCAGGATCAGCGCCGGACCAAAAGACGAGGTGCAAGGGACTTGCGCTGTTCGGCGCCCTACTACGCCGATCAGCGCAGGTACCCATGAGGTTCCCAAATGGGCGACAAAGGCGGCAGGCATTGATTTTGAGTAACAGGTACAATTGCTATGCAGGTGTGCGGTGCAGTAGAGACATGGAATTGACCAAAAGCTGAAAAGGAGACGGCGCGCCGTGCCAATCGGCGCTGTCAATCAAGACGTTGGGATTCTGTGTTGTTCCCCTGCCAACCAACATGATGTACCAAGAAGTGACATAAAGGATGGGAATCAAGCGCCAGAGTTGTCAGAGCATTCAAAATTTGAATTGTGCCGATCGGTGCACCTCCGCGCCGATCGGCGCGCTCTCAAATTTTGAAATTTCATGGCGGGTCCTTCTCCTGGAAGTTTCCCACAGTATAAATGGGAGGTCATGTGCCCCCAGTTCGGCACACCATCCCGGTAATCTCTCCACCTTCCCCACTGTTGGTCGTAACTATGCACCCACTTATATACCGTAAAAGGACAGTGTACGATTGTAGCACTTTTTTCCCCTTGAATTGAGTATTCCAAGGTTTATCGAATCCACTGGGACCTTAGGGATAATTAAACAAAGTATACAGGAAAGGATCTAGTAAAAGCTATTGTCGAGTTTAGGTTGCATGAAGGGGGACTGGCTAGCGCAAGGGTGCGTCAGACAGCAAATCTGTCATTGCGCCGATCGGCGCAGGGTTTGAGCCGATCGGCACGGGGATGAATCTAAGCCAAAGTGTGCCAGATACCTTGTAAGCCTAAGCTATCAAGTGAGTAGCCAAGTATCTACTAGTGAGATCGTAACCAGAAAGTCTAATTAAATAGCATCATAATGGATAATTACATAAATCAATGAGAACCCATAATGAATAACACCACCCTGCTTTCCGAGCGGCTCCCGATTTATCGCTGCCGAGAGGAAACCCTTAACCGCGCGAGTATCTTACCCTACTCAACTATCCAATAGTGTTGCACAGTTTAGTGCTGTCACCGCTAAACTACACTACTAGCATCATCAAGCAACCATAACCAATACAATGTCCGAGAACTATTCTAATCACCACGATCAAGATAATATCTACTTACTTAGCCTAGAACTAAGCAATTGGAATAAGCACATGCATGATTATAGAATCAAGATAGACAAATCACCAAAACCATCATCAACATATTCAATCATCTTTGAGATACAGAGTAAGATTCATCACCGTCAAGGTGGCCTACCTTAACGGATCAACTCTTACACCAATGGTTCTTGAAACTCAACTAGAGATCTATTCTAACGGGGCAAGACCTGGTGGCTCTAACTCATGGATCTGTTGTTCTTCTGTCGCTTCCTGTCGCTTCCTATCTCGCGACCAGGGTTTACAAGTATTTATAAGGGTTCTACTTGTAAAGGACTCGGTTTCTAGCAAATAAGGCGGTTGTGTCGGTCAGCGCAAGCTATGTCTTCTTAGGTTTCTCCTCCGAGTTGGTTCCTCTGTCTTTTATAGCTGCCATATGGGCCTTTTCCTTTGAGATAAAGTCTTGTACTTCATGTCAAGATCTTGAAGTTCCATAAATCTTCCATGCAAATATTTTCAAGTGTCTTGCGCAGATAAACTTCCATAAACATGTGGAATGGGCCTCGGTCACTTCTGTGGGCCAAAACTCCCTTGCGCCGATCGCCTCACGGACTGCACCGATCGGCGCACTGGGCTTCTTTAGTGCTTTTTGTTGGTTCTGGATTCCTGTCCTCTTCAGCATCACTTAAATCACCACTTTTACCTGTTTCTGCAATAAAGCTCCAAAACAACGTGTATACAATTATATGGGCAATATTACAGGTAAATGGCTAAAATTAGTATCAATTATGCTCTAATTGGGGTAATATTCACATATAAAAGGGGCACTTGGGGAGTGCCAACACCCACTACCCACGATCTCGCACACGTTCCGCATTCCTCGCAGATGGATCATCTCCGCTCCTCCGTCGGCAAGTTGGGCAAGAGGCTACGTCGGGGAAGCAGTTTTGGTGGCAGCAGCGAGTCGAGCGGTGACTCCTCAGCAAGAGGGGGCACCGGCGCTCGCGATGACATGTCAGTGGGTGATGCATCCACTGGCTCGGTGGTGCCAAACTACGAGATCCGTGCCTGCCACTCCGTCTCCAGCGCGCCCCTTCCAACGGGGCATGCTATGAGGAGCCCAATGGCGACGAGCCATGGGGTTCCCAGATCACCAGCACCACCGACATCCATGCCGCACACGGTGGAGGAGGGCTTCACCCTCCTGAGCACGGAGGAAGAGCAGTACTACCTCGCGGTGAGGGGAAGGTTTGTCCCCAACTTCGACTTGGATGAGACCTTCCTCACCACGATTGGCATGTGGGAGGACCTAGAGAGGATGCTTAGCAATCTCGGCTGGGTGGACTTCCACCACCTTCCCATGGACTACAACCTCGACATCGTCACCAAGGTTGCCTCTATACGGTGACCTCGACATCGTCACCAAGGCTCGACACTGACAAAGTCGGCAATGAGGCCGTCAACTTTCGCGTCTGTGACATCAGCTATACGGTGACCCTGGAGACGGTGGCCCTAGCCTTCGGCTTCGACGCCGACACCAACGTCGCCGGCATCATGGGACATGGGGAGTTGGACTT
The DNA here is from genome assembly GCA_032690845.1 of Eleusine coracana subsp. coracana. NCBI lineage: Eukaryota > Viridiplantae > Streptophyta > Magnoliopsida > Poales > Poaceae > Eleusine > Eleusine coracana. The sequence goes on from CM064418.1 coordinate 39,494,519, forward strand.
CTTTTGGAGGCGGCTCTCGTTCATGGAGGAAATGAAGCGCGGCAACATCCGCAACCCAACCATTCAAGTCTTCCATCGGTGGTTGGCGGTGTGCACGGGCAACAGGATCGGCTCCAGCAATGTCACTGATGCAGACTTGCGGTGGCTCTTCAACGCCATCATGAGTTCGTCTCACTGTAACCCCATGTCGGTGATGGTGCGGGGTCGGATAAACAAGAGGGGCAAGGCGAGCAAGAAGTTGGCCTTCGGGGCCTATCTCCAACGCCTAGCAGCCCTCATCTGCGACGGCGATGGACCAGGAGGGCGCGACGACAAGTGGGAGTGCGTGACGGAGATCAACGAGAATATGACTTGTGGCAATATTGTCACGGGAAGTGTTTCTGCTGGCTTCTATGTCGGCGGCACTAATGTAAGGCTCCCATGTGTGGAGCTAGGAGTTTTCCTCCACCACAAGCCAGAAGGAGGAAATTGGCTTAAGGAAGGTCTCCTGGATGGGGGCTAAGTTCTCAAGGACCACCGTGGGCGGGTTCAACAACCGACAACATCTACAGCAGCCGACGGCGAGTGGGACTCCTAGAATTCAAGTCAGGGGCCTCAGTAGTACTAGCCAGGGTGGGGCGACGCAGCGGGCGGCTCACAGCCCTCTGCGCTGGTCAGCGCAGACGACGCGCCGGTCGACGCAACCTACTTCAGTGCAGGTATTGACTACAGGTACCAAGGACATGTACCTGTGGTGCCTCTTGTGCTCGGTGCAGACTTCTTTGTGCCCATGCAAGGGTACATCGACAACAACATGCACTACATCGAGCACATGGAGGACGCCATGTCCCGACAGAGGGACAACCATGAGGCGATGGTGGAGAAGTTCGAGCGACTCAAGACGCGGTGCTATGGCTTCGATCCGCCACCGCCTCCACCTTCGTTTGACTAGAGTGCTTAGAAGTTGGCACGTGTATCGATTTCCTAATTTGCATTTTCTCTTGTTTTTTGCAATCTTTTTTTTATTTGCTTATGTGTGTGTGAGCGGGTTGGGAAACCATGTATCGGGTGTGTTTAATTTCATGCAAGTGTGTTAGTAGTAGTTTTACTTTCATGTAAGTGTGTTAGTACTTGTTTTACTTTTATGCAAGTGTGTGCAAAAATCATCCCCATGTATTTGAGTCTCGATCTTAATATAATGGTGGCGGTTATGCTCTTTTAGGAGAATTGAATTATTTATTTTTGCTTGAAAGGTGTCGATGAAGACCAAATAATGTTGAGCATTGAATAAAATTTCGAACTTACACTGAATGATTATTCAGCAAATATGTCTTATGTGGAGCAATTTTGAGTACCCATGTGCTTCATTTGTATTGTCCAAATTGTGATGATAACTTAGTACCGATCTTATCATAAATAAATTTTCATGTTGTGAACTTTGGAATTTATTCTTTTCAAGATCCTTACCTACCAATGCCGTATTTTGAGCAATTCTCATGAATCTTTGATTTGTAGATGAACATTAAATTGATGGTTGAGTTTAGTTAGGATTTAATTCTTTTTGGTATGAACTTTATTAAGATGGCAAATCTTTGTGTATCTTTTTCTAGCCTTGAATTACTCATGCCAAAATTCAATTCCGCTGAGTATCCTACCATAAACCCAAAATATCTTGTTGAGTATCATTCCTTGACCACATCCTCTATTTCTGGCTATATTTAATTCTTGAATAAATGTTGAAGCCAGACAAATCAAATACTAACAAATATTGGTGAATTCGGGTTGAGAGCCGATCGGCGCACTTTGAACCGATCGGCGCAGCAGAGAGCAAAATAAAAAAAGGGAAAGATAGAAGAAGAAAAAAAAAGTTCTGCTTTTTGCTAAGGGACTAGCAAAATTTTAAGTGTGGGGGATGGTATATGACATGATTATTCTCGAAATTCATTCTAATATAGCCATGAATCAATCTAACCATGTGCAATCTGATATTGGGAATTCTTTTTCTTCCAAGATCAAATTTTTATTATGCGCATGTCCACATATCCAAAGTGTGAGTCCTTTCTTAAATTTTTCTTTCTTAAATGGCCATCTTGATAAAGTTTCTATAATTCCAACGACGAATAATCTCCTAGCTTTACAATACATTGTTGATTTATGTTTGAAATCCTTGAATTACCACACCTAGCTACTTATATAAGCCTTACACAAATATTATTTGATCATTATGATGTAGAATATAGGTTGAGTGATTTGAAAGATGAGTTGTTGCCTTGGATTATTTGGAAGATAGATTCATTATGATCATAACAATCTTTTAAGTGATTTACATGTGTGGAAAAGTTATAATTTGTGACTTTGACATGAATTGCTGCTTGGGGGAGAAACTTTAAGCTTTATGCCCATATTTAAACTATTTTACTGAATACCAATATGAAATACACCACAATAGAACAATGCTCAACATTTGCTGTTGAGATATCTTTTATGATAGAAAGAGTATGTTCTTTGATTTTTCTTTCTTTTACTTTACTCGGGACCAGCAAAGGTTTAAGTGTGGAGGAACTGTTGGCACTCCCCAAGTGCCACTTTTATAATCATATGAGCTATTGGTGAGACGGAAATCCAATGTTTCCTATTTTCGAGTCTTTGGCTACAAGTGTTACATTCTTAAGAAGAGGAGAAAGCCCGGGAAGTTTGAGAGCAGAACTTATGAAGGCATTCTTGTTGGGTACCCTGGGACTTCTAAATCTTATAGGGTCTACAACTTAGCAACAGGATGTGTGGAAGAATCCTATGTTGTGCAATTTGATGAGTCAAATGGGTCTCAAAAGGAGGATGAATTTCATGAAGTAAACATTAGAGATGAGCCTATGAAGGAAGCCTTGAGAAACATGCCTATGGGCGAGAATTTACCCCACGAGGCCAATGATGGTGATATTAATGAGCCCTCTACTCCACCGCCTCAACCCACCTCCTCCTCCGAGGTACAACAAACAACCCAAGATGCCACAAATACTCCCACAAGCTCCTCCCAAGATTCATTGAGAGTACACTCACCAAATGATGAGGAATCCCATGTGAGAAGTGAGCCACAAACCTCCCCATATACTTCACCACAAACCACTTCTCCTAGCTCTTCACAAGATACCCTCCCATCCACCTCAAGCTCAAAGTCCAAAACAAGAAAGCATAAGAGTGACACTTCCACCTCTCTTAGGATCCAAGACACTCATATATCAAGAGAGAAAACAATCCGTGATGCACAAGATACTTCACCTAGAGCTCCTCCCACTCAAAGAAAATACCATTCTAGACCCAAAGCCATCAACAAAGATCACTCACAAGACTTGATCATTGGGAATCCATATCAAGGGATAAAAACAAGGAGGAATCAATATAAACCCAACTATGTGAGTGAAGAGGATGATGATGAGGCAAATGTTGAGATTGAGAACTTCTCCTTCGTCTCTATGATTGAGCCCACTACCATTGATGAGGCTATGGATGATCACAAGTGGGTTAATGCCATGCAAGAAGAGTTGAACAAATTCAAGAGGTGCAATGTATGGAAATTTGTTGAGAGGCCCAAGAATCATAATATGGTTGGCACCAAGTGGGTCCTCAAGAACAAGCAAGATGAGAAAGGAACAATTGTCAAGAATAAGGATCGCCTAGTGGCTAAGGGATATTCTCAAGTGGCGGGGATTGACTTTGAAGAGACCTTTGCTCCCGTGGATCGTCTTGAAGCTATTCGGATCTTACTTGCCTATGCTTCACACAATGACTTCAAGCTCTTTCAAATGGATGTCAAAAGTTCTTTCTTGAATGGAGAAATCAGTGAGAAAGTCTATGTTGAACAACCTCCGGGGTTTGAAGACCCAAAACACCCAAGACATGTGTACAAATTGAAGAAAGCTCTCTATGGACTCAAGCAAGCACCAAGAGCATGGTATGAACACTTGAGGAACTTCCTACTCAAAAATGGATTCACCATTGGAAGCATTGATAGCACCTTGTTCACGAGGCATGTTGGGAAGGATCTCTTTGTGTGCAAAATCTATGTGGATGATATCATCTATGGGTCAACCAATGAGAAGTTCAATAAAGAGTTTCGGGAGATGATGGCTAGGGAATTCCAAATGTCAATGATTGGAGAGTTGCATTTTTTCCTCGGTTTTCAAGTCAAGTAATTGAGAGAATGGAACTTCATCTATCAAGAGAAATACACTAAGGACCTTCTCAAGAGATTCAACATGGAGAATTGCAAACCTTTGCACACACCTATGGCTACTAGCAAACCCTTGGATGATGATGTGAAAGGAAAACCGATGAACCCCAAGCTATATAGATCAATTAGTGGGTCCTTGCTCTATCTCACCGCTTCAAGACCGGACATCATGTTTAGTGTTTGCTTGTGTGCACGCTATCAAGCAAACCCAAAGGAGTCACACTGGAGGGCCATGAAGAGAATAATGAGATACCTCAAGTACACACCTACCATGGGCTTATGGTATCCTAGAGGAACAAACTTTGAGTTGCTTGGGTATTCGGATTCGGACTTCGCGGGTTGCAAAGTGAATAGAAAGAGTACATCGGGGGGTTGCCAATTTCTTGGAAGATCTCTAGTATCTTGGAACTCAAAGAAGCAAAACTCGGTGACTCTTTCTACCGCCGAAGCGGAATATATGACCGCGGGAGCATGTTGTGCACAACTTCTATACATGAGGCAAACACTCTCGGACTATGGCTTCAACTATACTCAAATGCCACTATATTGTGATAGTGAGGCGGCAATCAAGATGGCCCTCAAGACGGGAGATCATGGTCATGCAATGCACATTCAAGTGAGGCATCACTTCATAAGAGATCTATGTGGAGAAGAAGGACATCGAGTTGGTGAGCATGCGGACTCTTGAACAATTAGCGGACATCTTCACCAAGCCACTTGATGAGAAGACCTTCAACAAGCTAAGAGGAGAACTCAATGTTCTCGACCTCTCCAACTTCACATGAGTAACCCTTGAGCTTGTCTTTTGTAAATATGTATAGTGTTTTGTTTGTTTCTTGTGTGTGTCTTTGTTTGTGCTTGTTTCTCTTTTTTTTTGTAGGTTGACTTCGGACCTTCTTGAGATAGCAATGGACATGGGTTAAGCTTTGGAAGGTGATTCACGGAGTACCCAAGGCTTTGAAGAATGGTCCATTGTGAGCAAGCTTGAGAAGGGAACAACTCGTTGTTGACACTTCGGTTTGTAGCGGTTCTCTTTCTTTTCTTTAGCATCGCATCATGTATTGTATACTTGTTGCATTTGCATTCTTGCATCCTTGCATTATGATACCATACATGCTCCCAAGCATGTGTCTAGGGAGAGTTGCTCATTTACAATGTGAGTACATGACTCTCTAGATGATCAAATAGTGATAATTGTGCTTCATGTCCATTGAACCACGTTCAACCGAGCTCCAAGGTTAAATCTACTTGCGCGGCTCAAAGGCAAGTTGTTCATACATTCCCACCTCCCTAATGACTAACCCTTGCATATTTGAGAAAATATGTTGTTGAGTCAACAGTATAGGGGGAACTACGGTGGAATGCCACTACGACCAAGGAGGAGCACCGTGAAAGGGGGAGTTATTCTAACTCTTGCCAACTATTTTATGCCTCTTGGTTTTGTTACACTTTTGTGTGGTTTATGGGGATAGGTGACAAAGGGAGAGAAGAAACATGAAGATCCAAAAGCCAAGTCTAGATCAAAAAGGGAGAAGGAACATGAAGACCATCGATAACACAAAGAGAGAGGAGAACATGAAGAAGAAACATGAAGATTTGGGGAGATGGAACATGAAGATCACATCAAGATAGACATCTACACCGACATGGAGAAGAACAATGACGGTGCATGTCTACGGTGACAATGTACACCTTCACCACCATGAGCATCTACTCCTTGGCGCATGTCTACATCAACAAAATCGACTACCACAACACCAAGGCGGGCGCAATTTCAGCTCAAGATTGAAATCCAAGTGTGCTAAATGAGTGGGTAGTTCTTCCTCAACACCTAGCACATCTCAAGGGGGAGACTACTTCCAAGGTTAGGACCAAGGTATGCCTTTCAATCTTTTCTTTTCCTTTGGTTCTTTCTTGCTCATCCGTTTTGGATCATCATAAGTAGTGGTTGTCATCCATCACCAAAAAGGGGGAGATTGTAAGGTTCATGACCATTGAGGTCACCCCAAGGTATGGTGTTTTGGTGATGAATGACAAACATGAAATGTGACTAATATCTACACGAGTGTTGTTCGTGTAGGAAACCTCTTCTATCTTATGATGATTGGCAACGGTGTCCTTGGCGATAGATGACAATGACCACAAGCATGGAGGCCTATGATCTTGATGGAGTCCAAGGGTTGATGGAGATGGATCAAAGCGGAGAATAAGCCATGATGCAAGTGTTTGGAACAATTGACTAGTTGTTAGGGCTTTGAGTCCATAGGAAAAACTGGACTATCAAGGGGGTCTAGGTCATTCTCTTAGGTCATGTCTAGTCGGTGATGTGCAAGGTTGCTCGGTGAAATCACAGGCACTAGGTGACAGTGGAGAAGCCAAGGAGCTGTTCGGAGAAGCTGAGAAATGAAGTCAAGCGAGGACGACAAGTTTCGGCTTCTAGACATAGAATCGGACAGAGGGGTCAGTGGAGACCGGGCTGTACGGTCACTATGTGGAGTTGTCCAGGACTTAGAGCGAGAAGCAGGAAGTCTGTCCGCGGGAGACCCTGTACAGACCGGATGGTCCGGTCTGCTAACCGGACAGTCCGGTCAGTAGGGGTGCAACAGGGTAGAGAGGATGCACTTTTGCGGAGGCTCCTGGACTAGAGAGAGAAACGGACTGGACGGTCCGGTCCAGTGATCGGACAGTCCGGTCAGTACAGGGAAGTTTTCTGGACAGTGCAGCCAACAGTTCTAGGAACCGTTCCAGAGAGACCGGACAGTCCGGTCTAGGAGTGACCGGACAGTCCAGTCATTGGGTCCAGAAAGGCAACTTCATGAGGCAACAGCTAGTTTGAGGTTGGGAGCCTATATAACTTCGTTGTTGGGGTCTTGGAGACCACTCTTGGCCAGTGGAATACCTGAGAGCATTTGGTAAGGTCCAAGAGGAAAAGAGGAGAGCACTAGGAGGAGATATTGCATATCTTGAGAGTGCTAGTGGAGAGTGACTTGAGCATCTTGCACATCTAAGGCTAGGGTGTACTTGAGGGTATGATCTAGATTATCACTCTTGGTCTATGGTGAGACCTAGACTGGTTAGGTGTTGGTGATCGAGCCTATCGTGATCGGTTGTGAAGGCTGTCACATGTTTGTACACGGTTTGAGCCCACCGGTGAAAGGGGCATCACTAGTGAGCTCCCGTGTCGGCTCGAGGAGTCCGGCAAGTTCTTGAGGGAGGCAAGCTTGTGCTTTGTGCAGCGGTGACGCACACCGTGTCTTCACTCTAGGAGTGATTGCGGGCTCATGGGCGAGAACTCCACTTGGTGGTGGGAGGGACCGGGACTCTGGCGGGAGTGGTCCAACGAGGATTAGGGGAAGACGCCATCCTTCCGAGACCTCGAGAAAAAATCATGAGTCATCCCTTTCTGTACTCCTCACTATGATGCTTTACTTTCCGTATTTACATACCTTGCTATTCATGCTCGTGTGCTTACCTTGCTCTAGTTGATTACCTTGTAGACTTGCATGAATAGGCCTCTTTACTTGCTAGTAGTCTTAGTCTTCATTCTTGATCACTAGCATGTATAGAAGTGCTTTGGCTTGATTGATCACCCTAGTTTGTTTTGTACTACTCATGCATGTGTGCTTTCTATTGAACTAGTAGCTTTGCTTGAGTAGAACTCCTTGCTAGCTAGTTGTTTGCTTCCACGTATCTTTGGTAATTAGCTTGCATAGGAGTTGTATTGTCTTTGTGTGATCCACTAGTATGCATAGGTTGTCTTGAGTGCTATCGGTGTTTTTAGTGATTGGCAAAATTGGTACATAGTGGTAGTTTTCGATTCACCCCCCCCCCCCCCTCTCGGTCACTATGATCCTTTCAGTTGTGGATCATGCTCATAGCTCTCCCAATAACTTCATCAGTGAGGTAACGGATATGTGGCATGCACTCATTTGGGTGCTTGTTCGGTGCGAGTCTGAGCGCTCTGATACAAATTGCCTAGATGGAGAAACATGGAATGAGCAATCGGGCATTGGACTAGTGATGTTTATGCGGGAAAAATGAGCATGGTAAACGAGTGGCGCACCTTGATGAGAGGGTGACATGCATGTGGCGGTGCCCAGATGTTGCCTGCATGTATCTCCTCTTTGGCAACTACGCTAGCAGCCAGTAGCGCGTCAAGGATGTAAGCTGCCCAGTTGAATGTGTGGATCTGCTCAGTCTTGACCAAAGCATGTAAAAAAGGCATCCTGTCAACTATGTCCCTGTTGCCAGGGGCAAGAATATGGGTGGTGGCTAGAACAACGAAAGCAATTTGGAACCTATCGGCGTCATTGGGGTCATGGACTTTCATTTCAACGAGTAGCCTCACCGACCCAGCTGGGCAGCAGCCTGATGTCTTGGGAAGGAAGGACTTACACAGGGAGTCCCATGAAATGTTGTTTGTTGCCACACCGGGGGGAATCACTTGCTGACCTATGTGCGGGAGGCCTAGAGCATCACCAATGACCTTGGCTGTTAGTTCCACTGTTGCATCGGGGCATATGGGTAATACTTTTGACTCAGTGTTGATCCGTGTGAGAAGCCATGACCCAAATCTAGACTGGTACTCTGTTAGCTCAGGAAATTCTAGCAAGCCTTTGAAGCCCAAGTGGGCAACGGTTTCACGACGGGTGTTGGTGGTTCCTATGTACCCATTTTATATGCCAATAACAACCAATATCATACCATATTCGCGTCATAATCATGTGTTTTACCTCTATTATTGACTATTTCCATATGTAGTGACATTTTAGTGCTTTATTATAGAAACAGGTAAAAAGACGACAAAATGGCTCATATATGAGAAGTACCGACATGAAGCCCGACTCGCCATGCAAGGAGGGCTTCCCACTAGCCCATGAAGCTTACAATACACACCTTATGAGGCCCAATGTGCAAGCCCAAGGTCGAGGTCCAATGCCTAAGGATTTCTAGAAGGTTTATCCGGAAGGAAAGTTCAATTCACAGAGTCCAGAAATAGCACTGTATTGTTACATGATTTCGGAGCCCAAGACATGGTCAAATACGAAATCTCAGAATACCCAAGTTGAAGATCTCGTCGAGTGCTTTCTGAAACATATATGATTTGCATTTATTGGACTATAGAGCTGAGAGATATGGGCCCCGCAAGGCAGGCTGCACAGAGGAATCCGAACCAGGGCAGATATTTTGGCATCGCAATGTTTGTTATATAAACATCTGAATCTAAGGATCCAAATAATACCAAAGTTGTAGATATTTTCAATGGCTATGAGATAGAGTCCAGGTTTGCCTCATTTGGACTCCGGAAGCATCGGTTATGATTAAAGTAAGTCGGCGTAGTTTATGAAAGTTACGAAACCGACTTGGATTCAATCTCTATGAGCTAAACTTGAAGGCCAAGCAAGGGAGGACGTGACCAGAGGCTATTTAACACCCATATGACGTCCAAGGCAGAGGAGGACGAAGAGAGGGAGGTGATCAAGACATAGGAGGCGCTGCACATCGCCGGGCGGCCACCGGAGTTGAAGAGCCACCAAATTGAGAGATGTAGTCTAGTCGGGTAGGGACCCTGCGTGATGCACTACACCAGAGCTAGGAGAAGTAGAGCCATGTACCTTAGGAGTCGTCAATGATGCATCATGGCTGTGCCGATCGGCGCACTAGTTGAGCCAATCGGCGCTCCTCTGACAGTGATGAATATTAGTATAGTTATCTATATCTATGTTATCTATCTTTATTCTATCCTTGGTCGCTTGTTGAATCTCTTTCGGCAAATTCAATCTATGTGGTGTACTTAATATCTATCTATTCCTATTAGTGTAAATTGCAATTACGCTTTTGCTCATCGCATAGTGCAAGAAACCAGTGGGGAGCTAATAGCCTTCGCATGTGACAAGCCGGGGTGAATGAAACCAACATGTCTTGTAGAATACTAAGTTTATCGTTCGAGTCAATGAAGTACTAAGTAAGCTAGGATTAAGATGATAATGATTACTGCTTCAGTGCCGATCAGGGCACCAATTGTGCCGATCGACACATCCTTTCTCCAAGTACTAGATGCATATAGGCTAACTCCAGGTATTCCTCTTTGGTCGATGTGTATGCTCCTATAACCCCTTTTATCAGGTAAGCCTTTGCGCCGATCAGTGCACCTATTTAGCCAATCAGCGCAACCTTCAATTTTCACCTTTTTCATGCTCATGTATGTGCAATATGTATTTCATGCTAGGATTGATTTGTTAGACGAAATAGTAAACTCTAAACATGGTTCTCTTGCTGATTCTTGTGGATTCAATTATACCTTGGAATACTCTAAGGGAAAAAGTGCTACAATGTATACCGTCCTCTTGTAGTATATAAGTGGGTGCGTAGTAACGACCAACAAGCTCTTTTTCTGGTGTCGTTGCTAGGGATCGACAAGTCAACCAGTTTAGAGGGATCTATCTAGTTTATCAAATTAATCCTTTATCTTTTTATTGCACATATCCTATTTTTCTTTGTTTGTGTGTCCAGTGAAAAACAGGTACAAAGCTAGGCACACAACCTCGACTGGAGCACAACAACATAGCTGCTTATGCTGATCGGTGCAACCATGTGCCTATCGGTGCCACATCAATGCCGACACCAACGATCTCGCTCTTCGTCGATTATCTTGCTCCGTAGCAATAGGTGCTAACTTTGTTAGTGGCCCATCATCTGCTGCGGAGTCCATGTTCATGAAAGACTCGCTTGTGGTGATCGGCGCAACGCCCATGCCGATCGGCACCTCACCACTCCATGAAAAGGGAGGTACGCTCCTTGTGTCAATATTTTTTTTAACTAATGCTTTGCAAGGATTCTATCTTGTTCACAGAAATAGATGATGCCAAGAAATAGATAATTGAGAGGATGTTCTATCCGCTGACCAAAAGAAGGTGTGCGAAATTCTACATAGGATTGGAAGGCCTAGAAATTTGATATTGTGAAAGAGCATCAAGTCTAGTTTCCAACGGTTTAAACCTCACGTCATTTGGAATTTCCTACAAGGATTTATGGTCAAAACACGAGACGCTGCACAGGCTGTTTGGATATTTCGCGAGAGTTGCAAACAATTGGAAGTTTGAGTCAAATATGGAATTAAAGTCCTACATCCACATGATCTAAGGGTTTCCATACATTTAGAAGACTTCCTTTTGGTGATTGACACAGATTCAAGTCATTCCAAACACGGAGTTTGATTATTTGGAAAGTTTGAATTCAATTCGGATTCGTCGCAAGACAGCCTGACATACCTTTAGAAAAAAGCCATATCTCCCTCATACGGAATCCAATTTGGACGCATGTGCTGTCCGCTGACCAAAAGAAGGTGTGCCAAACTCTACATAGGATTGAAAGACCTACAAATTTAATATTGTGGAATAGCATCAAGTCTAGTTTCCAATAGTTTAAACCTCACGTCATTTGGAGTTTCCTACAAGGATTTATGGCCAAAACACGAGATGCTGCATATGCTGTTTGAATATTTCGTGAGAGTTGCAAACAAGTGGAAGTTTGAGCCAAATATGGAATTAAAGTCCTATATCCACATGATCTTTGGGTTTCCAGACATTTAGAAGACTTCCTTTAGGTGATAGACACGGATTCAAGTCGTTCCAAACACGGAGTTTGAATATTTGGAAAGTTTGAATTCAATTCGGATTCGTCGCGAGACAGCCTGACATACTTTAGAAAAAATCCATATTTTCCTGATACGGAGTCCGATCTGGACGCATGAGTACTACATGGAAAGATAATTTGATGCCCGACGCAATAGCATAGGTTTCAGCCTCTAATTCCTTATGGTCGCGGCGCAATGTTAGATACAAGACGTTGGTTCAGAAAAGCAATAGCAATTTCTATGGATTTCATCATCGTCGACTTGATGGATCATTGAGCAAGAATTGAGAAATTGCATCTACTCTTCATCATCAATACTTGCTGGTGCAACAAAGATCAAGATTCGCATGTCAAAGGACAAGCCGACATATGCTCCAATGCTTAAAAGACAAAGTCATCAAGATTCTCTGTTCGAGATAAAGATGACAACAAGGATAGCTTGAGCAATTCTCCTACAAGCAAATGATTAGAAGTTGAACAAGATTGAAGACTCTAGAGCATTACAACATATACACACATTGAGCATTATGCAACACAATGAAGACGGGCAGTGAGCGAACCACGAAGAAGATTGCATAGTCAAGCTGCATGAAAATTTTGGATCTTACACCAAAAACCATGGCTTCGCGATAATAAGGTATGTAAGAAGTCTAGCTACATGACTCTAATTGAAGCGCTTTTCGGGAGGCAACCCGTGTTTTTGTGTTTTTTTTTGTTTGGATTGATTAGTGCTACTAGGAGGGCAACATAGAGTTTTGGTGTCGTCAGAATAACCCAACTCAATTGATTCACTTATGGCAAATTAGTTTTAGATTAACTTTTTATTTCTAGATCTCCATCATCATCCTTTTGTGTTTTGTTTTGTAAAAATCATCCACTACATGCATAATTTGTGAGGACTTGCTTTGTTTTTTGTTTTTGCATAATGTTTTTGCTTGCATACATCTTAATCATCTAACTTCAGCCCACCTAAGACTCCCACCCTTCATTTTTCATCGCATTCCAGAGCCAAATTCTACTGCGTTGATCGGCACACGCACACTGCCGATCGCCATAGCACCCAAATGCTTTTCTAAGCATTCCTTCACTATCGCCTAACATATTTTTGTTTTGTTTCGCACAAACCTCCAACTTTGCATGTTCATATTCACTTTCCCACTCATAATAGCTTGGTTTGAACTTGATGATGAGCACTTAATTGGCTTCACGTGCTTTCTAGCAAATTTAGGTGTAAACATGGTGTTTATGCTTATTTGTTGAACGACATTGGATAGTTCATTTGCCTTGCTATGTTTTGCATCATTTGCAGTGGTTGGTTGCTAGTCTATTGTAATGCGCTATTCATTTGATCTAATGAAGTTTTGTTGTAACTAAATGATGAACATGGTGCTTTGATTTTGGTTATTAAGAATTTTGTTATGATTAATGACAGCAATTTAGTTGTAAGCATGGTGCTCAGAGCTAGGTGTAAACATTGTTCTTGTTTAGCTTCCACGCCTCTAACCTCTGCTGCTAACATAAAAATTCTTTTTCTTCATGTTGTTTGCTTTGTTTCAAGACTAAACAATGAAAACTTTGAACTTAGAATTATGACATTCATTTAGCAATTTTGTGTGAACGTGGTGTTTAGACTAAATTGTGGAACAACATTGTTATAGTCTTGTTTCTTTGCTAACATTGTGATTTTAACTCCATGCATCCACACTTGTGCACACACGTACACCGATTAGGATTTTATTTTCTTTTTGCTACTAGAATTAAAATGCCACAAGTTGAACTTTTGAGTTTGTTGCTAGATTGTAGATATTGTTCTATCCCCGACCATCATATCGGGGGTAGTATGTGCACTTCAATGTTTTACAAGAATGAAAGAAATACTCTAAAACGAGGACAGTCGAAGGAAACGAGGTGACAACAGCCGCATATACAAGAGGGAGCATTGGAACAGCACATCAAGGCTGGAGATGGAGGTGATGAGAGGGACAACCATCTGCGTCGATCGACGCATCCTTGTGCCGATCGGCGCTCCCTCGCTGCCCCTGCTATCGCCCTTCTCTCTGCAATCCAGCAAGATTTTAAGCATGGGGAAGCACACGCTGAGCTTCAATTGATTTAATTGCAGTAACATTCCTTTGCTTCTTTACTTCTCCAACTCTTATTTTCTTTTCAAACCAGTAAATGTTGTCTGCTTTCGACTTGGGTCTTCTCTCTCTGTTTCTTTTGTGATATCCTTTTCGTTTTGTTCATGCAAAAGGTTATTTGTAATTTATCACTTAGAACATAGAATGGACAATGAGATATCCCTAATAGCTACCTTAGGGCGACCAAATGTCATTAAATTATCTAGGGAAGCTTGCCTGTATCATCACCGTCGTCTCATAATGCTTTTACGCTGAATAAATGCATAATTATGATGAGGATCTTTGCTAGAGATATGATGAAAGTTGCTATTGTTATTGGAAGTTACATGATTCATTGCACATAATTGTCCACTGCTGAATTTTTATCTAAGCACCAATTCTATGCACTCTATTTTCTTTAGTGGTGGTATTTGTTGATAGATATTTTGATAAAGACCCCATATGGTTGAATTGTTCTTCATGACAATATGCTTTGCTCTCTAAGAAGAAAACTCCAACATAGCTAGTGTACTTAATAATTTTTAAAAAGTTGTTACATGTTGTCTCTAATCCTTGCAAATTTTGCTCTCTTGCATTGATCATACCTACCAAAGCCAAAAATGCTACACTTATATGATAAACCTGTAGATTGCAACATGTAATTTTGTGAGTTGTTTCAAGTTTGTGTTCTTTTGGTATGAGACTTGGAAGTTGGCCATTTTGTTTGCATAACTATCACTTGTTTGCTAGCCCTTTGATATTTAGCAATGCTCGCTGAATATTCCCACCTGTAAACCTATATTTCTTTTGGTATTGTCCTCTCCTTGTCCACAACCTATGATGTGAGTTTCTCGTCGAGCCGTTGCACTATTTCTATGGTTTTATGCACAAACTACCAAGACCTCTTGCTGAGAACGAAGATTTTCATCAATAAACACCTCTAAAGACTCTCTAAAGTGCAAAAGAGCAATACAAAGAGAAGACAAGGCGAAATCAGAAGTGAGCCGATCGGCGCAACTCTGCGCCGATCGGCGCAAGGACTCAAAAATTCAGGAAGCGCTCTATTATCTCCAGAAAGCAATTATAAGTGTTTCAGATGATCGAAGAGAAGAAATAAAGAATTTAGCTAGTGCTCTTCTTTTGCCACTTCCTTTGCTCGGGACGAGCAACGTTTAAGCAGGGGGGGGGGGGGGGAGGACGCCATTCATCATTCCAAAGCACTAGCTAATGGACTTCAAAAAAAAATTGTTGATGGAAGATCCAGAATGTTCAATCAAGTTGCAAGAGAGGAGATTTGTGCATAAACCATTATTCTTCAAGTAAGTGCATTCAATTGGCTGAAACTCTATCACTCCAACCATATGCAATCCGATTTCGAGAACTTCATTTGTGTCTTGAGATCATTCTTTGCCTTTTGCACATGTCCACCTTCCTAAAAATGTGTGTTTTTCCTCTTCTTCACAATGTTTTCCAATGGCCTTTTTGACAAGTCTTTGTAAACCCAATTAGAACTATCTTTTGATTTGACAATACTCTAAGTTACATTGTTGCTAGTTATTTTCCTACTAAATTACACATAAAGCCTTCCACCAAATATTTGTAGATAGGATCACTTCTAGTTGTTTGGCCTGTGAGATTTGTAAGATGAGTGTTGCCTTGATTCTTTGCAAGAGAGCGTTTTGTTTGGATAAATGAGACTAAATTTTTGAAAAAAAAACTTTATCATTTAAGGCCTAGTTTGAGGAGCAATCTGATTTGAGAGTTGAAGCTACTTTATTTGATCATTGTGGTCGGATCTTAGTCATTTTCAGCTCCCCACTAGTATCTTTGAGTAGTAGAATTGGTGCAACATAAAACTTTTTGTGCTACACTCTTAAAGTGGGTTAGATATGCATGTGCCTTGATGAATGCGAGTGAAGACAACATGATTGCAATGCTGATCTCTCCTTGAGAAGATTTATTTGCTCGAGGACGAGCAAAGGTTTAAGCATGGGGAAACTGTTGGTGGTTCCTATGTATCCGTTTTATATGCCAATAACCACCAATATCATACCATATTGTCATCATAATCATGTGTTTTACCTCTAATATTGACGATTTTCACATGTAGTGTTGTTTTAGTGCTTTATTGCAGAAATAGGTGAAAAGACAACAAAATGGCTCTTATATGAGAAGTACCGACATGAAGCCCGACTCGCCGTGCAAGGAGGGCTTCCCACTATCCCATGAAGCTTACAAGACACACCTGGACGTCCATGAGGTCCAATGTGCAAGCCCAAGGTCGATGCTCAATGCCTAAGGATTTCTAGAAGGTTTATCCGGATGGAAAGTTCAATTCGCAGAGTCCAGAAATAGCATTGTATTGTCACGCGATTTTGGATCCAAAGACTTAGTCAAATAGGAAATCTCAGAATACCAAAGTTGAAGATATCGTCGAGAGATTTCTGAAACATATATGATTTGTATTTATTGGACTCCAGAGCTGAGAGATATGGGCCCCGCAAGGCAGGCTGCGTAGAGGAATCCGAATCAGGATAGATATTTTGGCATCACAATTTTGGTTATCTAAATGTCCGAATCTGAGGATACAAATAATACCAAAGTTGTAGATATTTTCAAGGGCTATGAGATAGAGTCCATGTTTGCCTCATTTGGACTCTGGAAGCATTGATTATGATTAAAGTAAGTCGGCGTAGTTTATGGAAGGTATGAAACAGACTTGGATTCAATTTCTATGAGCTAAACTTGGAGGCCAAACAAGGGAGGACGTGACCAGAGGCTATTTAACACCCATATGACGTCCAAGACAGAGGAGGACGAAGAGAGGGAGGTGATCAAGACATAGGAGCCGCTGCACATTGCCGGGAGGCCGCCGGAGTTGAAGAGCCACCGAATTGAGAGATGTAGTCTAGTCGGGTAGGGACCCTGCGTGGTGCACTACACCAGAGCTAGGAGAAGTAGAGCCATGTACCTTAGGAGTCATCAACGATGCATCATGGCTGCGCCGATCGACGCACCAGTTGAGCCAATCGGCGCTCCTCTGATGGTGATGAATATTGGTACAGTTATCTATATCTATGTTATCTATCTTGATTCTATCCTTGGTCACTTGTTGAATCTCTTTCGGTGAATTCAGTCTATGTGGTGTACTTAATATCTATCTATTCCTATTAGTGTAAATTGCAATTATGCTTTTGCTCATCGCATAGTGCAAGAAACCAGTGGGGAGTTAATAGCCTTTGCATGTGACAAGCTGGGGTGAACGAAACCACCATGTCTTGTAGAATACTAAGTTTATCATTCGAGTCAATGAAGTGCCAAGTAAGTTAGGATTAAGATGATAATGATTACTACTTCAGTGTCGATCGGTGCACCAGTTGTGTCGATCGACACATCCTTTCTCCAAGTACTAGATGCATATAGGCTAACTCCAGGTGTTCCTCTTTGGTCGATGTGTATGCTCTTATAACCCTTTTACCAGGTAAGTCTTCGCGCCGATCGGCGCACCTGTTGAGCCGATCGGTGCAACCTTCAATTTTCACCTTTTTCATGCTCACGTATGTGCAATATATATTTCATGCTAGGATTGATTTGTTAGACAAAACAGTAAACTCTAAACACGGTTCTCTTGCTGATCCTTGTGAATTCAATTATACCTTGGAATACTCTAAAGGAAAAAAGTGCTACAATATACACCGTGCTCTTGGGGTATTTAAGTGGGTGCGTAGTAACGACCAACAACGGGTCCGGTCAAATCTATTAATTGCTGAAAGAGCAATACATGTTAGGTCCATTGAAGCGCATTTGCATGATAGGCCGGAGTTTTGGGATGGGTCGTAGAATGGAGAGGCCCATGGTGGTGTTCTTGGGCGGTACCCACGCTTCCCATGCGAGGACCATGAAATGATTGTGCCACTGTCCTGGGTTCCCTCGTAGAAATGACCAAATTGGCTGGTTAGGGTCGAAGTAAAAGTTTTTTAAAAAGTAAATTGAATGTGAAACATTACAGAAGAGGCGGACAACTCTTACCTCTTCTTTGCTCATTTATCCGAGATACAGCGTTGCACCGTGTGTACAAATCCATGGAAGGAGTGATGGGCAACTTTTTATGTTGTGTTCTGTCCTGGTAGGCAATGGATGGACTACTGGGTCACATAGTGTGCATATTTAAAGGATTCCGGGGGGTTTGCTGGGCAAAATTTGAATTCCAAAATGTTACCTGTACGTATTAATCAATGGCACCTGGGCGATGAATCGATAGATAAAAGGGAATGAATGAGACACAGGGGCAGTGATTGATGAGTACGGACTTATTGCATTAACTATGGTACTGTGCCGGTCATAATTAGCAGTTGGTCATACCCCCCCCCCCCCCCTCTTTAAAGGTGAAGCAACTAGAGTTGATTGTATAGAGTCCCTGGCGCCGTTTGGGCATAGCGGATTTTATCTACAGATATTCCATCCGTCCGCACGCGGTACATAGTGAATGATGTGCGAGGTGTGCCAAAATGAAAAAAAATGTGGCGAATCTGCCAGTCGCCCCATTGAATGCGCCCTGGCACGCACTGCTTTATTATGGTGGCCATCCCCCCTCCCCCCCCCCCCCCCCCCTCCACACCTCCATCATTGCTATCCTCCACCCCTCCACTCGCCGTGTAGGACGAACGTGCCCCCCCCCCCCCCCGACCCCCGAGCCGACGCCCCTCTTCCAACTGAAGGGCGCGGGCACACAACCTCCCCGGGCGGTGTTGACAAATAGGAAACATTGAAATGGGAAACAGTTCTTCAAGCATCGGGTCAGTTGGTTGTCTAGGAAAAGGCGTTCCCGTGTTTATGTTTCATGAAGTCGACAAGGCGACCCGACTAACCCTGGTAAGTGATTACATGTGATGTAGTTTGTACCGGTGGTTTTTTCCCGTCAAAATATTCTCGAATTCGGATGTTGGCTGCAGCCATTGTCGGATTCGATCGTGCGATCATGGGGCTTGGAAGTTGGGTCAACCGTTTGCATGCGAAATTGTGGGGAGTGGTTCACCTTCTCTGTGTGCCATGGGAGCTGTGGGTTGCTGTTGGGAGAGGGGTGGGCAAAAGCCTGTGTGGCTATGAATGCTAGTCTAGGCGACTACTTGGCATTCGAGGTGTATATCGATGGACATGTCGAAGTGCATGTGTTTAGGCGCGGCTCAAGTTCGGGTTCGTACACCGAACGTGCGAAAGCTCAATGTCCAGGTACCTTCCCGGTTATTCACTAGAGATGTGTGTGCGGCTTGTCATTTCTTGGATGACTGGAAAGTGCAAACATTTACTCATTCAAATGTGTGTGTTATGTTGACAGTGGCCGAGGATTCCTTTGATGCATTCGGTACGTACATGGGTGGTGCTGACACGTCAGTCCGTTTCTTTAGAGAATAGAATGCTTGTCGATGATTTTGACTGTATGATCTGCTTATGCTGCTGTTTTGTGAAATCTGAACAGGTGAGACAAAAAATCCGGGCCGAGGTTTCGATGGGGTTCCACAGGTATATCTGAGCATTCGGGCCGCCCGGACCGACCCGACCCGACCCGTTCAAAGCACGGCCCGATTAAGCCCGGCCCGGTTAGGCATGCCGGGTCGACCGGGCCGGGCCGTACCGTGTTTTGGGTCCAGACCTGAACCCGAGGCACGGCCCGTCCAGAAGCAAACGGGTCGTGCCAACCCGTTAAATCGCGACGGCCCGCCAACCCGTTAGCACGAAAGCCCGTTACATAAAATACATCAGTAAAAACTCAGAATTTTGAGAGGAATCCAAATATCCAATATTTCAATCACAAATTCTAAGAATTCAGAGATGATCCATCAGAATTCAGCAAAAATGATCAATAACATGCTAACTTTATTGATTTGGCTGCCTCATTAAAAACCTTGCTATTCAAGAGAAAAAGAGTACAGCCCTAATATAGTGTTTAAAGTGACATTTCACATATTACAGACTCATGCATCAACAACCACAGGAGGCTGGTCATCCAGATACATGTTTTGAAACTTGTCTAGCAGGTCTTTGTCCACTACCCTATGCTGTTGTCTTTTATCTCCTAGCTCCCAGTCCTTCACGCACATCAGTGTCTCCACCGTTTCACTTGCCAGGGAACGCCTCCGCTCCTCAATAACCCTGCCAGATAGACTAAATGCAGATTCTGAGCTAATAGTAGAAATAGGGACAGTCATAACATCCTTTGCTAATATGGATAGAACAGGATAAGTTTGTTTATGTGCGTACCACCAAGAAAGAATGTCAAACTCATCATTAAAATCACCAATGGTGTCACTATCAAGATAAGCATTCAGCTCAGAAACATGTACAGTAGAGACTGAAGGGGAAGCACCAGCAGTGAAGGATGGTGAACATTCATCATCACCAAAAATGTCACCCCATGCAGTTTTTTTCTTACCTGTGCCACTTGGCTGTTGTGCTGGCCTATGTAATCTAACTGCACCAAACTTTGATTCATACTTGTTAAACATGGAAGTTAGTTCAGCACGAACATTCAAGTAAAATGTTGAGTAATCAGTGCCAACATACATAGATAACCGTTGAAGTAGTTTGTTAAAAATTTTCATCTTAGCTCTAGGATCCAAAACAAAAGCAAAGGCATAAAGCATAGGAATATTCTGCCAGTATTTAAGAAACTTTGACTTCATAGGAACAACAGATTCTCTAAGCAATGCATCATTTTCAAACCTGGATAATTGCTTAGCAATCAACAAAATATGATGCAACATAAGAGGAGCAGTAGCATAGTAAACACCAGAAATGGCAACTGTAGATTCATGGAATTGTTCAAGGAATCCTAGAATTCTAGAAGCAATATACCAGTGATCATTTGTCAACAGTGGTCTAGCACCAGCAGGAACTTCATATTTAGTTGTAATGTAAACACCAAATTCATCTTTATATAGAACCAAGTGTTTTAGCATTAGGTAGGTAGAGTTCCATCTTACATCCATATCTAAGCCAAATTTACGAGGCCGTTTACCAGATGCAAGACAATACTGTTTAAATGAAGCAATACGCTGGTTAGAAGAATTTAAAAAAGATATTGCAGTTCTGAAATCTTCTAGATAGGGCTTCAATCTCTTTAAGTCAGCTTTAACTATCAGATTAATAATGTGGCATGCACATCTTTGATGCAACAAAAGAGTACAATCAATATAACCAGAAAGTTTTGGGGTTAAAGATCGCATGGCAGAAGCATTGGCAGATGCATTATCCAAAGTAATAGCAAAAACTTTATCAGTCAACGAATGAGCATCTAAAACAGCAGCAATCCGATCAGCAATATTCTCACCAGAATGAGATACATCAATCAAAGGTAAACCAATAATTTTTTTCTGCAAATACCAATCAGAAGATACAAAATGTATAACCACACTAAGATAATCCTCCTTAGCATTACCAGACCAAATATCGGAAGTAATACAAACAGAAGAGACATCATTACTCAAGATATCTATCAATTTAGCACGCCTAGAATCACAGTATTTGAAAAGATCTCGTGTAGTTGTGCTCCTAGATGTACGAGTAAATTTAGGATTGTGAGCCTTGCGAATATATTCCTCAAAAGCATCAGTTTCACCAATACCTAACGGTAGATCAAGCCTAGCTATCAAGCGAACAAGTTCAACACGAGCAACTTTCGGATCATACACCCAACCACAAATAGCACCATCATCAGAAACACCAAGCATGCTTTGGGTCCTACGAGTACGTGCAACTTTACTAGTACATGCCAGTTGATGCCTAGCTAACGTCCCTGTACCTTGATTAGAGGGCGCTTTTAGTTCTTTCTTACAGATTGGGCATCGAGCACCATACCTTTTCTTCACGCCATTTACCTCAGTGCACAACTCCTCGAAGAAAGTCCAAACAGTCGAACTGTTTCCCCGCCCTCTCTTGGTTGCGGCGGTGCTTGAAGAGTCTGTGGGTGTGGGGGTAGTGTTCGTGTCCGCATCAGTGCCAACGTCCGGATCAATACCTTGCATCTCGAAGTCATAGTCGATGGAGGTCGGATCCAGAGAAGAAGATGGCCTCTGAAAAAAAATGGAGGGCTCGAGCTTGACATGAAGAACAACTAAACATAAAAGCTGAAAAAACTCGAGAAGGAGACCGGAGTTACCTCCATGTCACGGCAAGCCGGCGTCGCGTCGAGTCGGGGAGAGCCGGTGCGTCGCGGATCTGCAGCAGACAGCAGGAGAGGCGGGGTCTCGGGGTCGGGGCGAACTGGCAGCGGCGGATGTCCGGCTTGAGGCTGACTGGCGGCGGCGGATGACCGGCCCTCGGCTTGAGACGGAGTGGCGGCACGCCGGCGTCACGTCGAGTCGGTGAGAGCCGGCGCGTCGCGGATCTGGAGCATATACAGCAGGAGAGGCGGGGTCTCAGGGTCGGGGCGGACTGGCGGCGGCGGACGTCCGGCTTGAGGCTGACTGGCGGCGGCGGATGCCCGGCCCTCGGCTTGAGACGGAGTGGCGGCGCGCCGACGTCACGTCTAGTCGGTGAGAGCCGACGCGTCGCGGATCTGGAGCATATACAGCAGGAGAGGCGGGGTCTCGGGGTCGGGGCGGACTGGCGGCGGCGGCGGGGGCTCTGGTAGTCTGGTCTGGTGGCGGGCGCGGCGGCCGTGCGGGTGGGGTGAGGGATGGGGAATGGCCGAATGGGATTAGGGTTGGGTGGGAGCAGTTATATATTCCAGTACTGGACTGTTGTTGGATTGGGCCAGGCTTGCAATCCGTTACCGGGCTTTTTACCGGGCTTGTCGTATTCGGGCCGGTCCGCGGACCGGGTTACGGGTTTGATGGCCAGCCCGAGGCACGGCCCGCACCGTGCTGCGGGCCGACACGAACCCGGCTACTACCGGGCCGGGCTGTGTCCGGGCCGTTCTTTCTGGGCCGGGCCGCGTTTCAGCCCGAAAAGCCCAGCCCGTATGCTCAGATATATCCACAGGTGGAATGCCACGATTTTGTCCCCGTGAGTGGCGAGGACTGCCCTGTTTGGCCAAACGTCGACACGCGAAATGCTATGGAGTCATCCGAGGGGACTCTTTGGTCGTTGGTTGAAAGCGCAAAATGTACAGGCAGAACCCGTAGCCCTGCTGATTGTGTTGGTGGGTCTAGTGATTGGAACGGTTAGTGTTTATTTTTGTTGTCGCCTTGTCATCTAGTTATGTTTCGCTTTCCGGCTTCATTGGTCACCCTGGTAGTTTTTGTTTTGATGTATTTCTGCAGTGAATGTTGGGCTGTTTTTTGCTGATGAGGTTGAAGTGAAGCCCTGCATGGAGAGTGCGATCCAGGCGATTACATCGACGACAAGGCGAGGATATCTTTGTATGTGTGTGTTGCAAACAAAACAGTAGTGAATAGTGGTAACATGGTAAGTGCTTATGCACAATGCTAGGGTCTGTTGCTATTCGCGTGAACCGGTGACTGAAAAAATAACTATTTTCAGGCATTTTCTGCGTTGTACTGCATGCCTTACATGTTGCGGTACAAAGGTAGGGCCCGGGTTCCCGTTACCGTGTCATACGCCGAGCGTGGAGTAAGGAAAAGCATGGTGCTAACCAGGCAAGGAGGACACCAATGGGTGTTGTCGTCTGGTTGGAGGCATTTTGCCAGGGATTCTGGGCTGCATCAAGGGGACATGATGTTATTTGAGATACTGGAAAATTGCAATTCTGCGGATATTTGTGTGTACGTGATCGACAGGAAAACGGATGTTTAGGCGTGGCTGGGAACTACTGTAGTAGTGCATGGCATGTTTGGTCTCAGTGAGCTCAGATGCAGACCACGCTTGTGTGGTCTGGTGACCGGCCCAGTTTGATATGAATAAGTCGTATTTGGTGTGGTCTGGCAACCGAGAGGATGACAAATGTTCATGTCGTGCATTTAAAATTGGGAAAGCAATCTGTTTTCATTATTTGTTAGTTGGTAAAGCGTTTAAGCCACGTCGGGCGGTTAGACTGATAGGTGGGAATAACTTTAGGAAGGACCCCTTGAATCGTTCTGGGGGTTTCATTTCGTGGGGATCGAAATGATATTAGGTGGAAAGAAAGAGAATTTTGTTAGAGTGCGGCTCGGCTCGTCCAACACACGAGCCCCTCCCGCCAGTCCAGGTCGACCTAACTGGAGCCCCAACCAAGGTCCTGAGACACCTCAATCCAAAAGACTAGCCTGATATGTGAGGTTCCCTCCACCTTATAAGTTGGGTTCCCCCATCATTAATATCTGATGTGGGACTAAACCCAACAATCTCCCCCATCACATATCGGGTGGCCCCATCTCCCCTTCACACCCGGGTGGACACCCCTCCGACAGCCCGATAACCATGTGGCCCGGGAGACCCAATCCAACAGTCCGATATCCGTGTGAGACCATGAGATGTTCCAGGGTTCTGACCATGGCTCTGATACCACTTGTTAGAGTGCGGCCCGGCTCGTCCCGCACACTAGCCCCAGCCGCCAGCCCAGGTCGACCCAAGTGGAGCCCCAACCAAGGTCCTGGGCCACCTCAACCCAAAAGACTAGCCTGATAGGTGAGGTTCCCTCCATCTTATATGTTGAGCTCCCCCATCATCAATATCCGATATGGGACTAAACCCAACAATCTTTCCTATCACACATCGGGTGGCCCCATCTCCTCTTCACATCCGGGTGGACACCCCTCCAATAGCCCGATAACCGTGTGAGAGGCCCATGAGATATTTTAGGTTTCCAACCATGGCTCTAATACCACTTGTTAGAGTGCGGCTCAGCTCGTCCAACACACGAGCCCCTGCCGCCAGCCCAGGTCAACCTAACTGGAGCCCCAACCAAGGTCCTGAGACACCTCAACCCAAAAGACTAGCCTGATAGGTAAGGTTCCCTCCACCTTATAAGTTGGGCTCCCTTATCATCAATATCCGATGTGGGACTAAACCCAACAAATTTTGTTGCCAGAGATGTCGAACCGTGGTAATTTATATTAGTTCAATGAAAACGGAAGCAAAAATTGGGGGGGAGGGGGGGAGGGGGATATGGGACAATCCATCATGGGCGATACTGACTGGGCGCATATGTTTTCTTTGCTAAGAGAATATGTAGTTACAAGGACGCGTGTTTGTTTCATTTTAACATACCCCTTTTGGTAGGTAGGGATTTAGCAGCAGAATCTCTCACGGGAGGGAATCACAAAACTTCAGGAGAATTAGGGGTGTGATTTTAAAAAGCAGCATATAAAAGCATGCGATCTAGTAGCCATGGGCGGTGCGCGTGGGTATGAAAAATAATTATGATGGTGATGAATCAAATGCACATACGTGTTGAGTAACGCACGAGGGGGGGGGGGGACCTATGTCAAATAATAAGAACGAGTGCGATAGGGTACATGTGTCCCATGTCTCTATTAATAAGTTCATGCGCGCGCGTTCGGTGAACTTGTCCGACTCAACAAACTGCATTCGTGCACTAGTCCAGTAGGCAATGACATGCGGGTCTGAACAGCTTGAGGGCCTCACCAAACGGCTTGATACAGCTAGCTATTGTCAGCTGGAAAGAATAAAAACCTAGGAAAGAGAAGGGAAGTAGCTACCGCATCGTCGCTGATATATACAGCCAGATGAGGATGGGAAGGGAACATATGGAATAATCTGACATACACTACCATAGTTTTCTAGGATAGTGTGGCATGGTTGAAGGATCGGGACCGTCTGCATTAGTTACTTGGTAATGCAGAGAACACCTTTTTGGCATTACCTGCCGTCGGATCCGTCTGGATTCAAAAAAACGACTGCGATCGTTGACTGCTCCTGATTGACGCAATTCGCTTGACAACAGAAGTAACCACACCTGCCTGCATCTGATCGCTTGGACAAGCTGGTCAAAGAAGTACAACTGCATGCTCATCGGAGGCCGTGGCCAAGCCGCACGCTAGCCGGAAGCAATGGCAAAGCCCGCCTCCTCACGCAGTCTCCGGCGAGCATGGGGATGGGGCGGCCATGGCGTGAGGCTCAAGAAAGCATGCAGGGCAGTCGACAGATGCTTGGAACAAACGGCGACGGGTGCCATGCATCTAGCACGCGGCGCCGCGTTTTGGCACGCTGCACCTTTGATGTTGGTGCGCGGCGCGGCGGTCTCCGATGGCTGCTCCTAACAGTTTTCTCTGTTTCATCGACAACATTGGGAATCAGGAATTTGATAAATAAAGGGAAGGAATTGTCAAAAAAAAATGCTATGCGATGGTTGCACGTATATCTAGTTTCGCACTTGTGGGCACAGAGTAATAAATGAGTAACCGGACAAACTAGATGTATGTGCAACCATCGCATGATATTTTTTCGACAACTCCTTTCCTTTATTTATAAAATTACTAATGCCTCCACCCGTAATGTCAGGTGTGCGCAGGCATTATTAATGGTGTCCCATACTGGAGAGACATCGTCCGGGGGAAAGTTCATTGAAAGATGGCCACAATGTCATTATTGTCAGGCAATGAGGTAATCGCGACACGCCACAAACCGGAACTGCCTGGGAAAAAAACACAATATGTAAACGAAAAAAAAGGGACGAATGCAGGGATGTGCTTGGAAACAAGTGTCGTAGTTGGCAGACGTCTAAATCATAATCCCAGTAAACCTGGATCGCTCCTTGATTTTGACAGGTTGCGCATTTATTCCGCTGTGCACATGTGCAAAACTAGATGTATGTGTAACCATTGGATGGCATTTTTTGCGACAACTCCTTCCCTTTAGAGCATCTTCAAGAGTTTCTCTAAAAAAAGCTCCCTAAAACTACTTTTTGGGAACAATCCAAAAATTTTTGGGATCAAAATATATCCCCTCCTCCAACAATTTCCCTAAAAGTGATTTAATTTGATTTTGAATTGGGCCAAAAAATTTTAATGAAATTAATTTCCAGGTGCCAAGATAATTGGCCCCGGCGTGTGTGTGTGTTTGTTTTAATGAAACTAAATTCTAATCAACACAATTGTTCTAATCAAATTATTCAATAGGAAATTAGCATCGTTACATCATGATTTTCAATTATTGCATCGTCTTTTCCATGCTTGCCATTCGTCGCTACTGCCCATCTCCAACTCGTTGCTACTCTAGCCGCCGCCATCGTGCGGCACCCGCTCACCTTCTCCAATCTCAATGCCATGGTGCTCCTCACGCTCCGCTCCTCCGACTCGGCCGAGCAGCGCCCCTCGGGCGGCGTGGGCTACATGGCTGGCTTCGCCATCACGTTGGGCACCGCAGGGCTCTTCATCGCCTACCTCACCATCATGGAGCTTGTGTATCACTGCACCGACAGAGAAGGAGAGTGATTAGGAACCCCAATTTCTTTCCTTGATTTACCTATAATTGAGGTTATTTTAGGGAGGGGATAAAAATAAGGAGGTGTTTAGGGGAGCTGTTCAAGACTGATTTTTTCATTAAATCCCAATAATTTTATTTAGGGATAGTTATTGGGGATCTTTTAGAGATGCTCTTATTTATCAGATTAGTAATGACCCCGCCCGTAATGGCAGGTGTGCATAGTAGCAGGCATTATTAATGGTGGCCCGTACTGGAGAGACATCATCTGGGGAAAAGTTCATTAAAAGATGGCCACAGTGTCATTATTGTCAGGCAATGAGGTAACCGGGACGTGCCACAAACCGGAACTACCTGAAAAAAAAAACACAATACGTAAACGAGGAAAACAAAAGGGAGGAACGGGGATGTGCTTGGAAACAAGTGTCGTAGTTGGCAGCCGTCGTTCCGTTCACCACAGGAACACATGCACACGATGCACGGTCAGTGATGGGCGTGGGGAGGGAGGCGGGGAGGGGGGGGGGGGGGGGGGGGGGGGAGGGGAGGGCTCGCCATAACTCGGCCCCTTCGGTGATGCGGCGGACGGTTGCCAAAATGCAGTGGGCACGCAGGGATAGGGGGATGATGGCGAGCATACATACGTCACCAACCTTGATGCTGTATGCCTTGGAGAACACCCTCCACCCCTTCGACACTGTGGCAGTGTTGGATCGCGTGTAGCTGATCCTCCCACGGAACTTGCTGTTCTTCCCTTGGTGCTGGAATGCAATATTGTGCGCTCCTCGAATGCATCTGAATGTGAACTCGGAGTTGAAGTGCTGCACAGAGAGAATATTGGTTAGCCCACGCCCCATTGTAAATATGTGGGATTAGGAGGGGGGTACTAAGAGTAGGAAACTGACCAGTATTCCGTGTTTGACACATGTCCTAGTGGCCTCGAAGACGTACAATGGATAGTTGGTCTCGAGTGTAGGGGCTGTCAACGATATCTCCCGGTGTTGAGCAGGGTTCAGGTGAAGCGTTGCCAGGACGACGAACTTCTTGCTGATCCCGGGCATGGAAGGGGCAGGTAAAGAGCTTGCTGGTTCGGGCATGCTCCTAGGGAACCTTGTGATGTAGAAGTGATTCTGGACCCCATCTTGACGGAAAAGGTTGAGGTCAATCAAGCCTGGAGCAACAATCGTGAAGACACCGTAGTCGCCGGGGCGGATCTCGGAGTCGAGAACAAGATTTTTCCATCGGGGGGAAAATGTTGTCGTCGAACCCTAGATAGTGAGCTCAAGATCATAGAACACCCCGTTAGGCACCCTGAGTCTAACTGTATTTGCAGCGGGGCCTAACAGGCTACCTTTGAACAGGCTGAAAAAAAGGTGCATCATCACCTGGAAAAAAAGAGTGTCGGCCAGCAGTTACTCAACGCGACTCGGGCATGGTTTCTCACGAGCAGAGTTGGGAAAACGGGAAAACAAAATATGAACTTGGTTTGTGGCAACGGGCATACGAGGCGTCTTTTGAGTGGAAGCTTGAAAACATGCAGGAAATCTTCGCTGTGTCGGGTTGGTGCATCCAATAGCAGTCGTCGCGCGAGCCGAAACATCCTCAAAACATCTTCTAGGCGACAGAAGCACACGATAATCAGATAGGTTAACGTTCTTGCGGGAAAAACCGGCGCGTTACAGAAACGCAAAAAGTTAGGTAACCAGTTCGCCTACCTGTTTGGATGCGGCTTCAACTAATTCGTCGGCATGAGGCTTGACATCCTGCAAAAAACCAAAAAGGACTAAGGGTTACCAACTGCATGGCGCGCAAAACAAATTAGTAGCAAAACAAATAAACATGCAAGGCTTCTTTAACTTCCAGTTCAGTGATGGGCGCCTGTGCTCCAACGCGCTCCTGTGCTCCAACGCACCCTTCCGCGCCAGTGCTCCAACGCACTCCTGTGCTCCTGCTGCTTTCGCCGCGAAGCATCATCCGCCCACCATCTATGCCCCGGGCGCCTTCGAAGAAAGTTTGGGCAGGCGATGGCTGCGTGGTTTGTTCAACATCACACGGCAATGGTTGAATCTGTTTTGATTTTTTGCTGTGATCAACGGAATAGTTACTGACCTGCTGACCGAAACCAAGCTGTGTTAACGTTGCTTCTATCTCCCCTAATGCCATGGGGGCGTGGTGTAGTAGGTCTCCGCGGCTGAGCTCGGCTACCTCCTCTAGATTCATATCAGCATCTTCTGCTACCTCCTGCGGGCCATGGTCCCCGTCGCCCGTGGAACTAGTGCCTCCGCAGCAGCTTCCATCATAAATGTTCCTGGCCAACTGCTGCTATCGGGTTAAATGAGATCATTCCTCCCGTGCTCGTATTGGGCGTGCGCCAAATGCTCACGGACAGGTGTCTGTCGCTTTGCGTTCAATGCGTGGCTGTCTATTGCATGCTAATTGTTTGATTACGTCTGTCATAATGATTTGGTCAGCATGTTAATCTATAACGGACCGTAACGGGGCTTTGTCAGCGCAACACTTAAAGCACACGCGTCGGTGTTCTGCCGGGTGGGCACGTGCTGCTATGTGCATAGAAGTATTTTCCATAGATTATTATTGCAAAAAATCAACTCAGATCAGTTAATATGGATAAAAGTGTACTATACGACACATTGTTGAACACAACGTGCGTGGATTTAGCCTAGAGATTTACATTTCACTCCGGGTATTTTATTCCTTTGGTGTTTTTGGCTTGAGGTTGTATGTTAGTTGTTTCTAATTCAAGTATTATATCAGTTTCAGAGCTTGCCTAGTTATCTATCAGCTTTTATGATCTGACCTATTTTGTTGGGTACTTTGTATTCATGTTGTTTTGTGGATGAACTGAATTGATTTTGGGCATACTATGCAACTGCTGCTACTGGAGATTATTGAAGGCCTCCCTACACTGCTGCAGTACACAAATGAGCTGCTTTTGGTTTCATCCCCCTGTTACTATAAGTTCCATTGCAAGTTCCACCTAACTACTTGGTTCTCCCTTCTGAAACTGTTTAATGTTTGGCGCTCTGGATTGAATAATTCTAGGTTAATGAATTGTAGCTTCAAGTAGTTGCTCGATTGCACCAACATTCCATGTGTCTGTCTGCTGCAATGCAAATCTTAACCAAGTTCTAACATCGGGAAGAACCACGAAAGTAAAATCAACATTGGCTAATTCTAGTTTAGTAGCTTGATTTGCTTTTCTTATCTTCCTGGTGCCATCGCATCGTCCTCTTTGTTTTCCATAGTGCTTCTCTTCTTTTTTTTTGCCTACCTTCTCACTCCTTTCCCTTCGATCTGTTCTCTTTCTTGAGATGCATGTATGTTTCTGGTATCGTATTGAGCATCTTTTGTTCAGTAGACCTGTTAATGTTATTCAGCAGACCGCTGCTTCTACTGTTTATTGCCTGTAAGATTTCACAGATTTATATATTTCTCTTGACAATACTGAGCATAGCAGTTCTGACCCATCACTGACGCATCAGGGGCGAGCCTGTGCGTCACGGATGGGTTTGCTTTTTTTTACGTCAGACACATTAGTGGGTTCTGTCTGGTAGGGCCGGATTTTTAGTTTCACGTCAGAATATCAGTGACAAGTTTTAATTTCCCATCACAGAATCTGTGATGGGTTTTTAATTTTTGGTCACAACATCAGCGACGGTTTTTAAATAGCCATCACAAGTATTAGTGGCGGTTTACACATAGCCGTCAGAATAGTATTAGTGACGGCTAAATAAACTATCCATATTGATTCAGATTTACTGACACATTTTCAGTGACGGTTTTAGCTTCCATCACTAATAGTGTACAGAAAATCATCTCCATCGACCAGTTTTGAGGTAGTGTTGTGTTAACTATCAAGTTAGAAATGAGTTAGTAATTTTTTTATTGTGTGAAATATGTTAAAATCATATAGAATTGAACTAAAGGTATATTTTTCTATGCATATGAAAACCCCGTGGGGGGACCCATCACCCGTCCGAAACCCGGTGGACTCAGACGTGGGTGGGTATTTCCACCCGTAACTTCTCTCATCGCGGGTGAGCTTTTGCTCCACTGGCCCGAACTGCCCCGTTGCCATCCCTAGGCCTGAAAGGGTTTCATTTGGAACAAATATGAGTAGCAGTGAAAGCTCTTTTGATAGCATGTCTCATTATATGGACAGGGTGATAGCAAGGAAGTGGCAGTGGAGCGTTTCTATGCTCGGAAGTTTGCACAGAAAGGTAACACAGCCGTCAACGTGGCCGGCATTAGTAACACTACAAATATTATGGTCTTCTATGACTATTTAATTATGTCATAAATTCTGAGAAATTTGTCATTCATATTTTTTTATGACAAACTTATGAGAAAAATTAGTTCATCATGGATTGTGCATAACTAATTACCTTCTGTGATGAATTTTGTATTTTTATCACAAAACTATGACGATTATTAAAAATGTCATGCATGTTTATGACGCTTTCAAAATTGTCACAGAATTTAGGGCTGTCCATCGAGCTCGACACAGTTCAAGTTGATCTCGAGTCGAGCCTGAGATCTGGCCGAGCCTGCAACCATGCGGGGCGACAAGTTCATGGATGGCTATTTTCACGGGTGCACAGGGCTCCGAAACAGGGCGTCTCCCTCCCACTTGATGCTCGATGGGCAGGTGCACAGGCCTCTAATTTTGTTGGATTGACCTCCGATTCGACCTCAAGATGGATCCGAGGGAGCCAACAAGGAGGCAAACCATGCCTTACGGAGAGGAGGCGCCGTTTAGGAGAGGACAGAAATATCTACGTTGAGTTGACCTTGGATTGCAGTCCGGTGCTAGTCTAAATAAATGGGCTAGGCCCTTGTGCCTTGTGGGCTCTTGCTGCCTGATTGGGCAAAGAAAGGGACAGAAGTGGCACCGAGGCGGCACCAAGCCTCGTCGAGCTACTCAAGTTTCGTTCGTCTGGAGCTCGCGAGCTTGCGACCAGGATTGAGATTGGCTCGAATTTTTATCGAATCGAGCTCAAGTCGACTCTAAAACAAGCCAAATTCGAGTAGCTCGTGATCCTCGAGCTTTGTTAACAGTCCTAACAGAATTTTTATGATGTTTGTATTTTTGTCATAAACCATTTGCCAAAGCTGACATGGCTGATCTATTTTATTTTGAACCCACTAACTTCAAGCTCATTAATTTTATAAGCCTTTTATGTTCCGGCCTAATAATTTTATAGGCCTTATATTTTTTTGGCCCACTTGCAGGTCTTTTTTTCTAGCCCATTAATTTTGTAGGCTTTTATTCATATAGCTCATTAATTTTGCAAGTCTTAATTGTTTCCGAGCCCATTTCGTTATGGACTTAGCCCAATTAACTATTTTATTATTTTGTCCAATCCATTTTCCATTCACAGGCCAATTCTTTTATAACCTAGCACTTTACAGGCTCAATTTTTATACATGCCTGTCAATATAGAGGCCAAACCAATTCCAGTCCAGTCTCATACAAGTCATTCACCCATTACAACACAATTTAAAACTGTTTTTAAAATAATCAAGATAGCTAGAATCTCTATCACAAGTTAACATACATTATATTGAAGACAGCTAATCACAGATAAATAGAAACCAAAGGTAACAAAAGGAGCTATGGATAGACTAAAACCATTAGTCTGCCTTCTTCAGCTACTTTTCACTGGCCTGATCTCATCCTCAACCAATCCTTTCTAACAACTTCTCCCTCGCTGCCTCTGATCGTGGGACTGAAAAGAACACATTTTGTCAAATAATTTCAGTCGGCAATATATTTGCAATGAAAGAGATATGAATTCATTTGGGAGCATTCAGTCAAATATTATATACAGACTTCGAATGACAGAACACAAGCTCAATACATATCATACCGTGTCAGTATGTGCCAGCGTTGGAGCACGGGACTGCAAGTGATGGAGTACATCGACCAAGAAAGACAGCAAACATTAACGTAACAATGCACGATGTGACATTTGGTCGAACAGGTTATGAGTATCAAGCAGAAGTAACACCCTGAAACTAGAAAAGGAGGAAAGAT
This sequence comes from Eleusine coracana subsp. coracana, assembly GCA_032690845.1. Taxonomy (NCBI): domain Eukaryota; kingdom Viridiplantae; phylum Streptophyta; class Magnoliopsida; order Poales; family Poaceae; genus Eleusine; species Eleusine coracana. The sequence goes on from CM064418.1 coordinate 39,527,856, forward strand.
TATGGGGCTCACCGCGGCAAACATGATGGAGTAAAGATTATGGGGCTCACCGCAGCAACCCCGATTGAGTGTTTTTTCGTGTATCATATGTACTTTAGAGTGAAATTTGGAATTAGTTGAGCTCGCATAGGATTGTTGTGTCTAATAATTTCCACTAAATATTCTATGTATACACACTTCCAATGTGTACATATATACGACGTTTTATTGACAAATACTAATTTGTTATAGATTTATAAAAATGTGAAGAAAATAAGGAAAAGTGATTATTGTTGAATGGGTCGACATGCAGAATACTAGATACTATTACCATTATAAAATAGCATGAATGTGATAGAGAATATTTTTTTTAAGCTAGTAGGAAAAAAGAATCACCACATTTCAACTTTATACTAGCGAAATACTCGTGCGTTGCTACGGGCTTAAAAGCATAAACTTATTTTTATATAAAATATTTGTAAAATATATTTATGTGTTCATTTAGTCACCTGCTACTTTTGATCTCTCAAAAGTTGTGATTGATGAATTTAGGTATTCATCTTCTTTCTTGGCATGGCATAGGATGTGACAGAGAGTAGAAATAAGGAATGAGTAAAAACTCTAAAATGCGACCTATTCGTTTAACCCCTTATATCCGACACAGACTTGCTTTACGATGCTGAATTTCTTTTAGGATGTTAAATTGGATGTGGACATGGTGTTGCGGTGTGTCCGATACCGAATTGCTTTTAATGGATTTGGGCGTGCTATTTTATTTTGGAAGCTTGTATGTGCTTATGGTTTCACCTATGGGTGAAATCGGCTTGGTTTCAGACGGATATTGCTCTATTAATTTAGGTGAAAAGGTTCATACAGTATTGCACGCGTGAAAATAGATGGTGTTGCATACTCAGAACAGTCTCCAACTCAAATACGACTCCGTTGCATACTTCAAATAAGCTTCACCTCAGAATTGCACAAGAAAAAAAAAATCAAAGAGTTGTAAGCCCGTGATTTCTTTTAGTACGTTATGTGAAATCCATCATTTATTTCCTTTTACGTATGTAACATGGATTGGTTTGTTTTCCTCAACATATATACCGGGCGGGATATAAATATATATACCGGGCGGGATATAATGTCGCCGCTGCCCCGGTGGAGGCCTCGATACTGGCTCTGGATACAACACCACTTCCATCATTGGAGGCAAAGGAAGAGGACTTATGACGTAGACACTGCCGCGAAATGAGAGGAGGTTGACTAACCGCACCATCTTCGGTTTCAAGCGCCTCATCGGCCGACGGTTCCACGACTAGTCCCGAGACTCGGGCCCACTGTGCCTTGGCCCGCCTCGTATCGGGCCACAAGTGGCATGTCATGCCCTGTCGAGCCGTGCCGGCTGGCACGATAGGCTGAAAAATCAGGCCCTAGCACGGCATGAGGCACGGCGGGCTGCTTCCATGCTGGGCCAAGCATGGGCACAGCCAGAAATCTAACAAGACACTTTTTCTCTTTTTTGTATCTCTAAAAATATTTCAAATTTTAAATTGAAGTTTGTTGTGAGATTATCCTATTTTGTGGATTTTTTTAAAATTTGTTTGCATCAAAGTGTGTTCAAATTATACATAGAGGCATATAGGTTATGAGATTTCGAAAGAAATGTGGGAGAAATTGAACTTACATAAGTTAAGATACTTCAAAAAAATATAATCAAAATTTCTATATGTAAATGTATATAATCTATACACATATACAAAAATTGAAAAGAAAATTTTAAAATTTTGGAGATCTATAAAAAAATGAAGGAAATGATAAATAGGAGGTATTAATGAATGGAGTTGTCATTTCAAAATGAAAGTACACATTATAATGAAAATCCTTTGTTATGACAATGCATAATTTGTAAAGATTTAAAAAAAATACAAAACAATACATTTGAACTATATATGTGGAATCTAAATAATAATTGAATTAAAAGATTTGAATCAAAATAAGAAATAAAGTAATAAGTGAGTTGGGCCGCATGTTGAGATGGGCCATGTCCTGAGCTGATCCGCATGCTGAGATGGGCTTCATTATATGTTGAGATGGGTTGGGTTTCATTATATGCTGAGATCGGGCCGTTTCATACCGATGGGCCGCCTCTGTGCCGTGCGGGTCCAAACATGACCCAAGTGACTGTGACTTGCCGTGCCGTCCATCGGACCAAAAATTAAGGCACGACACGGCACGAAATGTCTCCAGGCCGGGCCGTGCTTTGGGCCGTGCCCACATTAACCTTATTTTGCCCTACCCGGTCATCGACAAGGACGGGTTCCCGCACGTTCAGATACAGGTTCAGGGTGAGGATGAGGTGCGGACAATCAGCGCCGTGGAAATCAGCGCCGCATTGATCCGTAAAATGAAGGAGACGGCGGAGGCCCACCTGGGCCACGCAGTCCGACGCCGTGATCTCCGTCCCGACCCACTTCAACGACGCGCAACGGCAGGCCACCAAGGACGCCGGCGCGGCTACCGGGCTCAGCGTCCACCGGCTCGTCAACGAGCCCGTTGCGGCCGCCCTGGCGTACGGCCTCGACGAGAAGGGGAAGATCCTCGTGTTCCACCTCGGCGGCGGCACGTTCGACACCACCGTGCTCGACGTAGACAACGGCGTGTTCGAGGCCGTGGCGAGCAGCGGGGACCCACGCCTCGGCGGCGACGACTTTGACCGCCGCGTGGTGGCCCACTTCATCGAGGTGATCAGCGAGAAGCTGAGCGTGCAGCAAGAGGTGCGTGTCGAGGTGGAAGCGCTGTTCGACGGCGTCAATTTCTCGGAGACGCTCACCCGGGCGCGATTCGAGGAGCTCGGCGAAGACCTCTTCCTCAAGACCATTGATCTGCTGAAGAAGGCGCTTGAGGACGCCGAGCTGGACAAGAGTGACATTGATGAGATCATCATAGAGGGTGGGAGCACCAGGATCCCCAAGGTGCACCAGCTTCTCACCGACTTCTTCGACGGCAGGGAGCCCAACAAGGGCACTGAACCCCGACGAGGTTGTGGCCTTCGGTGCCGCCATCGTTGGCAGATCCGTTACCGGGCGACATGGTAGTGACGTCACCTTTCCATCTTTCTTCCGTGGTTGGCCCCCTCGCTCTTAGTGCTGCTTTTTTTCGATATATATAATTATGCCAGCTAATAATGTGTTTTGCGTACTCACCAGAGCAGGGGCGGGCCCACTATAATTCAAGTGTATTCAGTTCAATACACATTATTTTGAGGAAAAAATTCATATATAAAACATATTTTCTGTATTTATATAAAAAAGAAAAAAGAAAGGATATTAACAACGTTTCTGCTCTTGTGGGCCGTTTCTCTCCTTGCCGGCCTAATAGAAGCCCATCCGGCCAGTCCCCCGTGGCCCCGTGAGGCGTGAGGTCGGGTCTGGTCCCCGAGACTCTGACCCCGAAGCGAACTGCCGCCGCCAGGAGAGTCCAGGACTACCCGCCGGCCGTCGCCGCCGCCGCACGACCTCCCGTCGTGCCAGGACTCCCCGTCACCCGACGTCCTCGCCGGCCGCCACAGGACAGCCCACCGCACAACCTGCCTCTCGGATCCAGCGCGCGACCTCCCTGGCTCCCTCGCCGGCTCCGTGGCTCCGCGCGACCACGCCCACATCTTCGACGCCGCGCCAGGACTACTCGCCGCACGGCCTGCCTGCCTCCCGGATCTAGCCAGCGAGCCGACACCCACTCACCCAGCCGACAGCCGCACCACGCGCACCCGTTGAGTTGGTGTCCTTGTTGACTTGTTCTGGTAATCATGAATTGCAAACTCTATGCAATAGTAAATCTTAGAGCAGTAGGGCTGCTCTTATATGATTAATTCCTATTTCGCTCGAATAATTATGGTTGGTACTTAGTAATTTAGTATGATTTAAATTTTAGGTGTGAATCATAAAGAGGAAGAATAATGGCACTACCAATTTAAGAGAATTCATGGCAAGAGCTGCCGCAAAGAAGAAGCAATCTAAATCGGTCCAGCCGGTGAGTGAAAGTGTTACACAACCATCTTCAAATGAAAGCCAGATGCAGATGGTGGTGTTCCAAGATCAGAGTGACAGTGGAAAAAACACAACAGAGACTCCAATAACAAAAGAGATCCCAATTACATAAGATGATGACCCTATACCAGTAGATGAATCTGAATGCAGTGATGATGACAATTCTGATGAATATCACATTGAACATGATCCTGGATTGAGGGCTCCAATCTCAAGTTATCCTGTTAATGATCAAGATTCAGTTAGAAGAGCATATATTGCAATCGGACCATGTCGACCACGCACGAAGAAGGAGAATTTTCCACAACATCAGTGTGGAGGTATGCGTCGCTTTCTCCCTAAGTGGTTTAATGAATTCAAATGGCTTGAGTATAGCGTGCAAAAGGATGCTGCATTTTGCTTTTATTGCTATTTGTTCAAAGATATTTATAAATATGCTGGTGGAGATGCTTTTGTTGATAAAGGGTTCTGAAATTAGAATATGAAAGCTAGAATTCGTACACATGCTGGTGCTATTAATAGTGCTTATAGTGAAGCTGAAGAGAAATATACCTTATTCATGAAACCTAAATCTTCAATCTGTGAGTCAGTTGCATCAAATACTAAAGATTATAAGGCTAAGTATCTTGCCCGCTTGACATGGTCACTTAAGTGCATAAGATATATTTTACGGCAAGGATTGGCTTTTCATGGTCATGATGAATCAAATGATTCGTTGAATAGAGGGAATTTTAGGGAACTTTTAGCATGGCTGGCAGGAAACTTTGAAGAGGTAAATAGTGTTGTACTAGAGAATGCTCCAAAAAACTATCAGATGATAGACCACAAGATTCAGAAACAACTCATTGCTGCTTGTGCTCATGAAACAACCAAATTTATCATAGAGGAACTTGGTGATGAGTGTTTTGCAATTCTTGCTGATGAGTCAAGTGATGTATACCAAAGGGAACAATTAGCTCTTTGTTTACGTTTTGTTAATAAAAAGAGGCAGCCGGTTGAGCGATTTCTTGATCTTGTTCAAGTTGAAGATACTACATCATTGACTCTTAAAGAAGCAATACAGTCCTTGCTTATGAAGTATCACTTGCCTTTATCCAAGGTACGTGGTCAAGGGTATGATGGCGCTAGTAATATGAAGGGTCATGTTTCTGGCTTGAAGAAACTAATAATGGATGAGTCATCTTCTGCTTATTATGTTCATTGCTTTGCTCATCAACTTCAACTAACCCTTGTAGCAGTTGCTAAGGAGAATACAGATTGTGATTGGTTCTTTGGGCAACTGTCATATTTGTTGAGTGTTCTAGGGATGTCTTGTAAAAAGATTCGCATGCTTCGCATAGCTCAAGCTGAATATATGATTGAAGCATTAAAATTGGGTGAAATTGAAACTGGTCAAGGTTTAAATCAAGAGATGGGCTTAGCAAGGCCAGGTGAGACACGTTGGGGATCTCACTATAGAACTGTCATGCATGTGATGTCTTTGTACCCTTCTTCCAGAAAAGTTCTCTTTAGAATTGGCAATGAAAGTAAAGGCGCTGAGGCTAATGGAGCTCAAACTATGCTGACAGTATTTAAGTCTTTTGAGTTTGTTTTCTTACTGCACTTGATGAATGAAATATTTGGATACACAAGTGACTTATACAATGCTTTGCAAAGGAGGGAGCAAGACATTGTAAATGCAATGGATCTTCTTGAATTGACAAAAGTTGAACTAAATGTTTTGAGAGATGGTTCTGGATGGCAGGAATTTCTTAATAAGGTCACTTCTTTTTGTGAGAAACACAAAGTTAAAGTTGTTAACATGAATGACAAGTACATTCCTATGCAAAGACCAAGACAGTTCTATAGTGGTGCCATTAATTACCACCGGTTTCATGCTAATATGTTTTTGGGTGTTATTGATAGGCAAGTTCAAGAGCTTAATAATAGGTTTGATGAAGTAAATACTGAGCTACTTAGATGCGTGGCTGCATTGAGTCCAACCAATTCATTTTCTGCCTTTGATGTTGATAAGTTGGTTAAGCTTACTTGGTTTTATCCTCATGACTTCGAATTTGAAGAAATGAACCAACTTCCTTTTCAACTACAACTTTATATCAAGGATATGAGAAGTGATGAAAAGTTCAAAAATTTGAAAAGTCTATCAGAGTTGTCTATGATGCTAGTTAAAGAAGGGAATGTTTCTAGGTATGACACTGTTTATAAGCTTCTCAATTTGGTTTTTATTCTCTCTGTTACAACTTGCAACTGCTTATAAGCTTTTCAAATTGGTGCATAACTCCTTATTCTCTTTGTTGCTAGGTATGACATTGTTTATAAGCTCCTCAAATTGGTGCTTATCCTCCCTGTTGCAACTGCTGGTGTTGAGAGGGTATTTTCTATAATGAATTTTATTAAAAACAAGCTAAGATGTAAGATGGGGCAGAAGTATTTGAATGGTTGCTTGATCACCTTCATTGAAAGAGAATTCTTCTTACAAGTCAAGAATGAGGACATCATCACTTACTTTCAAAGCATTAAGAATCGTAAAGTCAAGTTGTAATTGTAAGCACTCTTCTTATTATCCTATTTATTTTACTTATTGTCAAATTGATATATTGATCTATATATTTGCACTTAATCATGCATTACAGATACATAATTTAGGTTGTCAAAAAATATTTAGGCTATAAAAAAAATTTAGGCTGTCAATTTTTTTTTGAGTGTCTCAAATTTTGAATACCCAAGGCTCAAATCCTAGACCCGCCACTAACCAGAGGGCCTATTACCGTACTGGCACTATCATCACCAGAGTGCTATTAACGTGGAGATGGTGGGAGGCGAGACGGTGCAGCTCATCCCGAGGGGGGCCGACCCGTCGACCAAGAAGACGCACGTCTTCACCATGTATTGGGACAAATGCGCCACCGTCAGCTTCAAGATGTTTGAAGCCCTAACTACTACTCCCTCCATTCCAAAATTATTGTCGTCATTGACTTTTTTTCGTTACCTTTTACCATTCGTCTTATTTAAAATATTTTGAAAATTATCATATATTTTTTATGATTAAATTTATTATTAAATAAACTTAAAATATAATTAATAATTGTATATTTGAAATAATTTTTTGAATAAGACGAATGGTCAAAGTTGACAAAAAAAAGTCAATAATGACAACAATTTTGAAACAGAGAAAGTATATACCAAAGTACAATGGGACACTTCGTCTCCCAGCTTGACCTCTCCGGACTTCCACCACCAAGGTTTGCTATTTGCTGCGTTCATCAAATTTTATCTCCCCAAATGGTCATATCACTAGTAAATCCAATTCTCATGGCTTCTGTTGCAGTTTATGTAACTGGGGAAAGCGGCAAATCGAGGTGACCGTTGAGACAGACCACGACGGCGACTTCCACGTGGTGGCTGTTGACCTTGGCTCCACCGCGTCCGCCAAAACATCGGTTTATCACAATGGCCGCCTCCCCCAGGAGATGATTGATCGGCTGATCCGCGAGGCAAAGGAAGAGAGAGTAAAGGAGCGGGAGAAACTCAGGACGCACCTGTCCACCATTACTAACCAGATGGTCGAGGGGGATGAGATGATGGTGCATGAGAAGAAGCAAATGATCGAGGAGGCGGTGCGCACAGCTGGGGAGTGGCTCGAACGCAACCCAGAGGCCGGAGAGTTTGAGTACACCAAGAGACTCTGGGAGTTAAAGGAACTGCAGCAGAGCTCATCTCAAGATAGCCATGAAGAGCTTTAGAGATCCTCGGTTCCTTCCTTGAGCTTTTCATTGCTGTTTTGTTACCTACTCTGTTTCGGCTAAGACTTGTCTTTCAATAACATTTTTCTACGACTTGCCAATATGTCGAATTCATTTGCTCAAAATTTATTAAAGAGATGTACAGTAGCTGTTTGCCGACGCGTTGCTATGTGAGCAACTTTACAATGCCTGGGGAGACGATAAAAGCTTTCTGCATATGCTTGTGACCAGCTAATATGGGGAAAGACTTCGTTACTTCTAAAACAAATTAGCGAGAAGTATAGTGAGTACCGAGTAGGATTTTTACACCTGAGAGCTTATACCGCCCGGCAGTCCGATTGGCCTCGCCAGCCTAAGCAAAGATCCTGAAAGAAGAATAATATTAGCAAGACGCTTAATATAATCGAAGACATCGCTGTCCGAATAGTAGTGCATAGGAATCTAAATAGTAGTAAATAGTAATTCAAATAGTGCCGAAGCACTAGGTGAGTGCATACTCCACCGTACTAGTGGGCTTGCACTGTAGAAATTCTGAATTTGAATAGTAACCAGAATTTGAATAGTATCCTGAATATAAATAAGCAAACAAAAATATAAATTCTTGCTCTCTAATTATAATATTTGTGAATAGTGGTATCAGAGCCGGTTACAATTGAGAAATTAAAGTATTTGAATTCTGAAGTAAATACTGGAAAGGTAGTGAATACAAAAGAAAATATCAATATAAGGTGCAGATTTAATTCTTTAGAAGAACATATTTGGCATAGCTCACAAGGACAATTAAATTTACTAGTTGACTTACTACATAATTTGTATATAACTTAGGGTAAAAGGCAAGACGAACTAGACATAAAATTTGATAAACTTTATAAAGATCACAAGGAGATTGAAGAAAATTATTCTCTGTTGCAGAATAAAATAAATCTTGTGTTACAAAAATTAGAAGAAGGAAAAATAGAACAAATAAAATATTATCGAAATAGTGATTATATCAAAGAAGAAGTCTCTCTGATCTATAAGAAATTAGAGTCAAAAAAGTTACAATAGAACAAAAAGAAATCAAGTTACAAGAAGAAGAGTCAAAAATAAAACAGAATAATACAATAGTTCAGCTATTAACCCAAATCCTTGAAAAGGTAAATACAGAAAGTTTTGGAAAGGAACTCGTGCTATCTTCTGCTGGAATAGTTTCTTCCACTACAACTTTAAATTCAGATAAATGGACTTATCTAAAGGTATCTGCAGAGGAGACCAATCCCTCCAAATAGTGAATAAGGATGCAAGACCTCTAACTTTAATGGATAGATTAAAAGGTAAAAGTGAAGACATAGAAAATCTTGAAGAAATCATTAATGTGGAAACTGATCTGGAAAAATATCAGAAGGATACATTAAGAAAAATAAAGCCACAACAAATATATCACATGGGATTTTTCGAAAGTAGAAGTGGATTATATAGAATATCAAGGGAAGTTGAATTAAGTGTTTTAACAAAACCAGTAGAATTAAAAGTTGTAAGTAGGCAAATTGAAAATAGTCTAAAATATTCAGGTTACAAATACATTCATCAAGGAATGTATATAATTGGGGTTAAAAGTATGACAAGAAAGAAATTAGGTACTAAAGTTTTAATATCCTTGTTAGACAAAAGATGGGACACAATTAATAAAGCTGTATTAGGATTTTTGGAAGGAGATATGAATGAAGGAAGTTTAATAACATATATAGCACCAGATTTAATGATGCCTATAAAAGAATTTATAGAAAAAATGAGTTTTGGCTTTCAGACGAAAGGATATGAAGACTTTAAGGGAACAAATTTACTAGTAAGCATAGAATTTATTGGAAGATTAACAAATAAAAGTGGGACAAAATATAAGGTAAATGTTGATGATGTTATTCAAAATATGCAATCAAAAGGAATAAATTTTATGAGTCCTTTAAAAATAAGTTCTGAAGAAAGGGCAGGAGAAGAATGGAATATTAGTGAGTTAATACAAAAGAAGACTTTACAGATACCTAAAGACTATATCAGCTATGAGAATAATAAAGGAAAGACTAGCATTAGATTTATAAATTATAAGGCAAAATCTTTAGATGATTCAGTTTCTATAACTACAGAACAAGAAATTGATAACAGTAGAAGACACAGTATCTCATAATTTATGGAGAAACCTGATATAGACACAGAAATAAGTTATTGTGAAGAAAAATTAAAACAAATAAATACTGAATATAGTAGCTCTATGCTGCACGAATGGCCAAAAATTAGAGATAAAGAACTTTATTTTTTTAGAGAATTGGCAAGGCTAAAAAGAATAAAAAAGATAAAGAAAATTTTGTAGGGAGTTCAGAGAGCAAGAAAGAGGTTAAGGATAAGAAAGATTTTACCCATGAAGAAAATCAATTAAATACTAAAGGTAAGAATATAGCTCAAGACAATACTATATCCATAAGTGAAGAAGAACAATGGAGCATGAATGAGAAATTATTACAACAAAGTTATGAGGAAGAAGAAGAATTAATAAATGAAATTTATAATAAAGAACAACTTAGAAATGACGCAGAAGATCATAATGATTTCATAGATTCTTTAGATGATATTGGATTAAAGAACTTAGAAAATGCTATGGAAGTAATGGATCTAGGGGTTAGTAAAAGAAAAAGATATGGTGAAGACTCAGTAAAAAGTGAAGGGGAGCAAGAAAGACCCTTTAGATTAGCTGGAACTTGGCCGCCACCGAAAGAAGAATTTCCATATAATTATATCCCAGGTCAATATGCATACATGGGCTCCAAAAAATGAAATTTTGAAAAACCAGTAAAATTCCAAAATTATAAGAGTGAGGGTGCAATACTAAATTTATCTGCATATGATCCAATAGATTGGCCAAATGTGCTAAGTGTATGGAAAGGATTAATAGTTCAAAAATATATACAGAATCAACACAATATAGGAAATAGGGTAGAAGATATGATAACATATTTAGAAACATTTTTAGGAGAAGCAACAAAAGTCCTATGGGAGCAATGGGTAAAATCTTATCCTGATAAGTACGAAGAGTTGAAAAGAGCTGGAAGTAATCCATACAACTTTGCAAACATAATATCACATCTTATTATAGCAGAAGACCCAGAATTAGAAAATATTGCATTACAAAATAAAAGATTAAGAGAAATAGAAAAATTAACACTAACTAATTGGAAAGGTATAAAAGAATTTTCACAACATTATTTATACAATGCAACTACTGCAAAGCAAGGATTTAATCAAGGAGTAGTAGAAAGATATTTCAATAAGTTACCAGATCCCTTAGGCAGTATGATATTTGAGGAATATAAAAAAGAAACTCAAGGACAAGTTATTAATATATCTCAAGCTATAACATTTGTATTCAAGCAGTTAAGAAAAATATGCACAAGCATACAAGCTCAAAGATCTATGAAGCATTCAGATTATAATTTTTGCAATAACATAGTACAAATACCTTTAACATATGGAGAAGAAAGACATAGAAGTAAAAAGTTCAGAAAACCTCAAAGAAAATACAGTAATCCTAGAACAAAGAAAAGATATTTCCTAAGAAGATCTGATAATAGACCTCCATTTTTACATAAAAGAAATGTAAGACGCTATAATCCCCGAAAGAATTATGATAAAACATGTAGATGTTTTATATGCAATTCACCAGATCACCTAAGTAAAACCTGTCCAAATAAAGACCAGAAAAGATACTCTAGTAAATATGAAGAACAAGAAAAGGCATTTATAGTGGATAGTGTAAATGAGAATATCTTAATATGTGATGATGAAATAAAAGATGATGAATCGATATATTCTATCATAGAAACAGATGAAATAGAGAATATTGAAACAGAATATGAGTCAAGTGATGAAGAACCAGATTTAATAGAAGATTTAGCTGGATTAAAAATTGAAATGATGAATCAAATAGAATGTGAACATGATTGGATAAGAGGAAAGGGAGACTATAATATAAAGTGTATTTTTTGCATATATTATCCAAGTCAAGATAATAGAGCTACTTGTAGTACGTGTCTTAAGCAAGCATGCATTCAATGTTTGAAAGTAAAGAAACAAGTTTGGAGATATGAAGTAGAGCTAGAACCTGAAGATAAAATTTTATCTAGTAGAGTCAGAATACTAGAAAATAGAATAAATAAATTAGAAGCAAAATTAGAAATACTACATACAAAGGTTGGTAATAGTATCACAAAAGAAGAAGAAAGTATTGAATGTCAAGAACAGACTTTAACTATAAAAGACAATAAGAACAATAAGATTATACAATTAAGAGATGCTTTAATAAGCTTTGGAAATAAATACATAGTAAAATTGCCATTCAAAGAAATATTAGGCATAAGAATCCCAGTAAAAGTAAAATTAAGACCAAATGTTACATATAAAATACTAGCATTAGTAGACACAGGTTGCACCAAAAATATCATCCATGACAAATATTTTATTAGATGCCCTGAAATAGTACATACTATAGATGATAGTAAGGCAGAAGTCTCCACAGATATGTCAGGCATAAGAAAGATCCATAATCAATTAGCTTATAATATAGAAGCATATATAAATGAGACAAAATACATAATAGACGAGATCACAATAAGAGATCTATCTATGATAAATGATGATATGATAATTGGTTTAAGATTTTTACAACAATCAGTACAAACAACAATTATACATGAACAAGGAATTACATTTATCCCACATCAAGACAATGTACCATATATCTCCGAAGTTAGAAAGTGCCATAGTACACAACAAATTTGCAATATAGATGTAGATACCTCTAGTTCAGATCCAGATAATACACTTTTTGAAGATCACACAAACTTTGAACTTAGTTCAAATATAGAAGAATACTATATAGAAAATTCTAATTTAGAATGCATTGGATTGCAATCATTTGCACCAAACTGGTATAGAGATATAAAGTCCAAAAAAGATATAGAAAGGATAGTACAGAGGCTTGAAGATATCCAAATTATTGGGGAAATACCTATGAAACATTGGGAGAAAAATGGTATAGTATGCAAGATCAATATAATAAACCCAGACTATATAATCAAAACAGCCCCAATTGAGGCTACTCCAAAAGATATAGAAGATTTTAAAATGCACATTGAAGAATTATTAAAATTAAAAGCTATAAGAGAAAGTAGAAGTCCACATAGATCTGCCGCTTTTATAGTCCACATAGAATGGTTATTAATTATAAAAGATTGAATGATAATACCGTAGAAGACGCATTTAACATTCCTAACAAACAAGAATTAATTAACAGAATACAAGGTAGTAAATATTTTTCGAAATTTGACTTAAAAGCTGGATTCTGGCAAGTTAAAATGGCTGAAGAGTCAATTGAATGGACTGCATTTACGTGTCCTCAAGGACATTTTGAATGGCTTGTTATGCCACTAGGATTAAAAAATGCACCTGCCTTATTTCAAAGAAAGATGCAAAATATTTTCAATAAAACTCAAGAATTTATATTAGTATATATAGACGACATACTAATTTTTTCAAAAACTTATAAGGAACATATAGCACATCTTGAAGTATTTTTTAGGAAGGTAGAACAAAATGGATTAATATTATCTAAAAAGAAAATGGAAATTTGCAAAGAGAGAATTAATTTTCTCGGTCATGAAATAGGAGAAGGAAAAATATACTTACAAGAACATATTGCTAAAAAGATATTACAATTCCCTGATGTTATGAACGAAATGAAGGTTTTGCAACAATTTCTAGGAATTGTAAATTATGCAAGAAATTATATAGATAATTTAGCAAAACTTGCTGGACCATTATATTCTAAATTAAGAAAGAATGGTCAAAAATATTTCAATTCTGAAGACATAAAATTAGTAAGAACTATAAAGGAGAAGGTAAAGAATTTAAAGCCATTAGAGTTACCTCTATATGATAATTATTTTATTATAGAAACGGATGCCTCTAAGGAAGGATGGGGCGCAATATTAAAACAAAAACCTAATAAATATTCCCCTAAGTTAGAAGAAAAAATATGTCGATATGCATCAGGAAGTTATAAATTAAAAACTATGAATAATACTGACAGAGAAATTTTAGCCATAATTTCTGCAATAAATGCATTTCGTTTATATCTTGGATTCAAAGAATTTACTGTACGAACAGATTGTGAAGCAATTTGTAGATACTATAATCAAATTAATAGTAAGAAAAGTTCTACTAGAAGGTGGATATTATTTGAAGATATCATTACTGGAAATGGCTATAAAGTCAATTTCGAACATATAAAGGGAAAAGATAATAAGTTGCCTGACTTGTTTTCACGATCTTCCATTTTGCAGGAATGAAGAGAGCAATGAACCCTGAAGTTGAATACTACACTTTTGGGCAAGATAATAAATTGAAAGTTTTCCCGGAAAATACTTTTAAATTCAAGCCTAAGAATCATATTTTCATAGATGAAGTACAACAATGTTTACTGGACAATTTCTGGTATCATTACAACAATAAGAAGGAAGATAAAGGGTACTATCTGGCCATATTAAATAGCCTTTCAGAATACTTTCATATGATTAATGGAATGCTACCATCATCTGAATGCCCAGAGAGAATACTATCAAGACCTTTATATGTGATATTTAATGGAAAACGACCAAGAATATATACATCCTTTGAAGAAATTGTGATCCTAAAGAAAGACATGGAAAGAAGAAGGTTATCTCCATCATTCGCAAAATACATGGATGTTGATGAAGCATTGTCCAAAGCAAGAATGGCTATAGGACCAAATTATTATATTGAACCATCTGCAAAAGAATATATACAAAGTTACAGGCTGGTTCAAAAAAAGAATAATAACACCTTTTAAGGACAAATTATAACAAAATTGAGAGAGCCAATTGGAATAAAGGCTAAAGAAGAAGGTACTACACCCATGAAGTTGACATACAAAGAATGTTTAACAAAAGAAGTTGATCCCTTGGATGGAGAATATATTGATTGGAAACTAGAAGAAAAATTTGAATTAATAGCACCTGAATGGAAGAAAGAAATAAAAGAAGATATTATGAAAGAGCTAAGAAAGGAAATAAAAGAAAAGTTTGAAGAAATGCAAAAGTCATATGATGACAAAATTGCCAACTCATTCTTAGATGAAGATATTATGGATATTGGAGGGCATGGGCAACCTCCAGAACCCGAACAGAATTAGCCCATCAAATATAAATAAAGACTCAAAATATTGAGAATTATGGTCTCAAATGCGAAAGCGTGGTGAGACTCATAAAAATACTCATAATAATACTGAGAACTGAGAATGATAATACTCATAAAAATATTGAGAGTGATACTCTCAAGTAGGAAGCGTGACGTGACCCTATAAAAGTTAAGCTCAAAATAATGACATAGTAACATAATCCTGCAAGGCACGTTCGTGCAAGACAAAGGAACTATAGACCAAATCATGAGGCAAAAAGAATAAGAAGGCAAAAGGTTACTGTTGATAGTATATTGCGTGTCCAGGCTATGTATAAAGACAAGTAGCCTAAGTCATTGTGAGCCATTGAGGGAGAATATTATCATACAAGGCCACCAGAAGGAGAAAAAGGAGTACGCACTGAGTGTCCTTGATATAGGAAGATGGAGGATACGTGTGTCCTTCATATAGGAAGATAGAGGTTACGTGTGCTAAATAAATAGGAAGGGAGTACCGCTCGCTCGACTATAAAAGGAGGACCTTGGCTTCGGAAGAAGAACACCCATCGCAGAGTCACCAAGCCATCCACTGCAATCCTTGAGAGCGCTCTTCCGCCTCCGCCGCCAAGTAGTAGTAGAATCCACTTGTAAAATAGAGAGTGTAACTACACTGTAAAATAACGCCTATAAGGTAATTTTCTTTCTTGTGTTTAAGTGTTCGGGGGTTTCCCGAAAGGGAAAACCATATGTAAGCTATATTTATGGAAATGAAGTAATGTTGTCTTTAAAAATCCCTTGATATGATCTAGTTCTTGCATATGAATTAAGTTTTTATGCTAGGGACCCTATAGGAGAAACCTCTATGGTGTAGTCCTCGTTTTAGCCTAGAATCATGGCGTTAGGGAGGACCCTGTGTGGCCGTGGAGAAGTGTTCCCTTCGGGTGGAACTGCCTGGGGAGACGATAAAAGCTTTCTGCATATGCTTGTGACTAGCTAATATGGGGAAAGACTTTGTTACTTCTGAAACAAATTAGCGAGAAGTATGGTGAGTACCGAGTAGGACTTTTATACCTAAGAGCTTATACCGCCCGGCAGTCCGATTGGCCTCGCCAGCCTAAGCAAAGATCCTGAAAGAAGAATAATATTAGCAAGGCGCTTAATATAATCGAAGACGTCGCTGTCCGAATAGTAGTGCACAGGAATCTAAATAGTAGTAAATAGTAATTCAAATAGTGCCGAAGCACTAGGTGAGTGCATACTCCACCGTACTAGTGGGCTTGCACTGTAGAAATTCTGAATTTGAATAGTAACCAGAATTTGAATAGTATCCTGAATATAAATAAGCAAACAAAAATATAAATTCTTGCTCCCTAATTTTAATATTTGTGAATAGTGGTATCAGAGCCGGTTACAATTGAGAGCTTATACCGCCCGGCAGTCCGATTGGCCTCGCCAGCCTAAGCAAAGATCCTGAAAGAAGGATAATATTAGCAAGACGCTTAATATAATCGAAGACGTCGCTGTCCGAATAGTAGATCTATCTATCTATCTATCTATCTATCTATCTATCTATATATATATATATATATATATATATATATATATATATATATATATAGGGTAATTCCATTCTACTCCTATATTCACATACAACTGTAATTTTTTCTTATAACATATGCAACCGTGGATTGACAATCCAGAATAGAAGTAGTTCAAATATTTTAAAAGCTGTAACCTCAACAAAATAGAAGTAGTTCATTGGGACAGATCGATAACAACATAACACACTACTACAACTGAAGGACAAAATGTCAAGATCGTTCAATTATTGAGACCGAGCTCGTAAATGCATTTCCTCACCTTATTCAGTGGGGAATACATGGAAAAAATTGTTCATCTCATATTACAAAGATATATACAACATTTCATAATATGTATGATTACAGTTTCAAACAAGATGAGGTTTACACATAATGTCTTACCCAAATTCCAAGCACATCATCTACCTTTCCAAGATATAAAAAGGATAAATCATATATCAACACATCTTAATAAGAAAAGAAGTGAATTCTTTGACATGGACATGGACTTGAATAGATTTTTATCGTCACAGCTCTCTGGAAGTATCCACAACCCATCTTCATCAAAATTTGTCTCATATTCTTGGTAGGATTCTCAAGCTCATTCTGCACTAATGACACCATTCTAATCACCGAACGAATCTGACCAGACTGATCCAGCATTCACTGCTATCCTTGCTGAACATCTGTGTGTGAAAACAAAAGGATCCTTATAGCTCAGTTTTCACAAACATAGTGTAGCTCAGATTTACCTCAGACCAACAGACCATTAGAAAAAGGTAAAAATGACTCACTCCAAGGCTTTACATGACTGACGAAAATATCCAGCCAATATATAACCATTACTCTTCTGTTTCCTACTCTGTTTCTGCCAAGACTTGTTCCTCAATAACGATTTTCTAGAACTTCTATATAATTCATTTGGTAGAAACTATTTAAGAGATTACAGGTGAATATTTTCTCTCAACCAAAATATACCTATATGTACATAATACAAAAGAAACTGTTAAAATAATTATTTAGAGTCTATTTTTTTACAAATTACCTTATAAAATCATATCCATTCTTGTGTCCACCATTTTTTTCTTTTAATTCACAAGTAGAGAAAAAAGTCGTGGCTATCAAGCAAAACAAGCTACTACCATGTATAGTTACCGTGCTCTATTTTTTCATCTAGCTAGTCTCTCACAGTTCAAGCATATAGCCGTGAGAGGGTTATTCGTGTGTGGTTTGGCAAAGAAGAAAAAGGTGAGGAGGTGGTGGGCATAGTAGGATGATGGTGTGGACACCGTGAGGACGTTGACATAGTGAAAATGAAGAAAAGTTCAATGGTGGGGTGGATAGGACCACCACTGTGATAAAGCATAGACACAGCCGGTGGGGTGGGATCCTCATGCAGTAACCATGGAGGAGATGAAGGTATAGGAGTGAGATTGTGGCGATGGGCGTGGACACTCGCATGGGCGACACCATTTCCTCCTCACCTTGTTTCAAATGATAGCAACTGTAGGAAGGGAGTGGGCGCACATCAGTTGGAATAGGAGTAGAGTGCAACGGTGGATGTGGGCACATCCACATACGATACCGTTTTCTCCTTACTTTTGCTTTTTAGGCCTCCTTTAGAACAAAAGAAAAGTGTAGGAATTTTGGAGGATTTAAACCCTATTGGAAAATTTCCTATGAAGCCCTTTAAAACAAAGGATTGAGCTCATGCAAATCCTATGAAATTCCTATGTAATGCTTTTCTCCATAGTAATTTGGAGGAGTCCTAGCTAGAGGTTCAGGCCTCCTTTGGAACAAAGGAAAAATGAAGAAATTTCATAGTATTTGAATCCTATAGAAAAATTTCCTAGGAAATCCTTTGGAACAACATGACTGGGACATAAAAATTCCAATGAAATTTGTATAGGATAGCTTCCTCTGTGCAAATTTTGGAGGATTTCTAACATGAGGTCCACCTCATATAAACTTCCTCTGAGCCTCACTCTCTCTGCTCTAATTCGTGTGTTTTCCTGCGCTGTGTACAAAGGTTAATATAAAGCTTTCTTGCATTTTCAATTCACGTAGGATTGTAATTGGTAGCCAAATTCAATTCTGCATTTTTTCTAGTCCCGTGTTTCCACAATCCTGTATTTCAAAGGGAGCCTAAATGTTGCTGGCTTTAGGAAGGGAGACCACAAATGAGCCAAATGGAAGTCTTATACCGCTATTAAAAAAAAATCATCTCATGACCATAAAAACAATCGTAGGACATGTACATAGTATATGTTGTAGATGTCATGTAACTTACAAATATATTTTTATATTTACAAGTTGAGGAGTTATATAATTATTGTGAGGCAACTAAAAAGACTATCTCTTATATAAATGATTTGATAAACCATATTAAGATATGTGTCGTATATAAGACGAACTATAAGACAACATCGTTGTACTTGTCCTTAGTGGCTGATTCTCCATGCGGGAGCCATGCTTCTTTGTTTTATATCATTATTTAAATACCTTATTACATCTGATTATTTCCACATTTCCAAATTTTGTGTCCATTGAACAATAATGTTTTCCATTGTTACAGCCAGATTACATTTCCCTGACTCTTCCTCTTGTCTTATGAATCGCTATCCATCTACTCCATTGTAAGGACCGAAGGCGTACCGGGAGGGGGGGGGGGGGGGGGGTGAATCGGTAAGCCGCTCACGAATCCAATTACGTCAATTTCCACTACTTGAGTCTAACAAGATAAGCAACCTAAATAATTCTAGTAGGCCAAGACCCTACACATGCTAGTGTTCATAATATGATAAAGCGCGGAAGCCAAACACACTAGCCTATGTAAGCCACAATTCACCCTAGTCACTAGAGCACACAATTGTAGAATAGTAAAGCGAGGGTCAAGGAATGCTCATGATTTTTTCTCGATGTCTCAGAAGGATGGCGCCTTCCCCTAATCCTCGCTGGACCACTCCCACCGGAGTCCGGGTCCCTCCTACCACCAAGTGAAGTTCTCGCCCATGAGCCTGCAATCACTCCTAGAGTGAAGACACGGTGTGCGTCACTGCTGCACAAAGCACAAGCTCGCCTCCCTCGAGAACTTGCTGGACTCCCCGAGCCGATATGGGTGCTCACTAGTGATGCCCCTTTCAACGGCGGGCTCAAACCGTGTACAAACGTGTGATGATCTTTACAACCGATTACGATAGGCTCGAGAACTGACACCTAACCGGTCTAGGTCTCACCATAGACCAAGAGTAACAATCTAGATCACACCCTCAAAAACACCCTAGCCTTAGATGTGCAAGATGCTCAAGTTACTCTCCACTAGAACTCTCAAGATATGCAATATCTCCTCCTAGTGCTCTCCTCTTTTCCTCTTGGACCTTACCAAATGCTCTCAGGTATTCCACTGGCCAAGAGAGGACTCCAAGACCCCAGCAACGAAGTTATATAGGCTCCCAACCTCAAACTAGCCGTTGCTTCACGAAATCAGCTTCCTGGGCCTTCTGATCGGACAGTTCGGTCACTGCCTGACCGGACAGTCCGGTCACTGCAGCACAATGTACAGAACACTCTGACCCTGCTGAAAACCTATACTGACCGGACCGTCCAGTCGTTCCTCTCTCTAGTCCAGAAACATTCTGCATCGAAGCCTCCTCGCTGCCCTGTAGAATCCCTACTGACCGGACCGTCCGGTCTGTACAGGATCCGCTACAGGTAGAATCCTTGCTCCTCGCTCTAAATCCTATACAACTCCCCATAGTGACCGTACAGTCCGGTCTCCATTGACCCCTCTGTCCGGTCTCTATGTCCAGAAGCTAAAACTCATCGTCCTCACTTGACTTCGTTTCCCGGCTTCTCCGAACAACTCCTTGGCTTCTCCACTGTCACCTAGTGCCTGTGATTTCACCGAGCAACCTTGCACATCACCGACTAGACATGACCTAAGAGAATGATCTAGACCCCCTTGATAGTCCAGTTTTTCCTATGGACTCAAAGCTCTAACAACTAGACAAGTGTTCCAAACACTTGCACCATAGCTTGTTCTCCGCTTTGATCCATCTCCATCAACCCTTGGACTCCATCAAGTTTACAAGCCTCCATGCTTGTGGTCATTGTCATCAATCGCCAAGGCAACCATCATCCATATGATTTGTAATAGAGTTTAGAGATGATTCCTACATAGACAATACTCATGTAGATATTAGCCCACGATTTCATAGTTGTCATCTATTACCAAAACATTCATACCTTAGGGATCCAATCATCAATGGTCATGAAGCTTAAAATTTCCCCCTTTTTGGTGATTGATGACAACCACTACTTAAGCAAAACTTGATCAATAAATAACCAGGCTAAAAGAGCTACACAAAGATCGAGAGGAACCATAACAACATATGAGAGAAACACATAAGGTCCTACTTAATCAAGCATCATCTAGAGATACAAGGAAAAGAGAAAAAACACACTCTAGATGAAATATGCATTCATGCCATGGCAATATATTGAAGGAAAGCATAAGGAAATGCAATGCAAGACATGAATGATGAGATGCAACAAGTTAGCATGCCAATGCATAAGAATTAAGAACAAGCAATCATCATCATGATATCATACACAGTCATACAACATAATTATCATGATATCATACATAGGCATATAAGATAATTAATGAATACAAGGCACTGCATATGAAAATAAACCAAGTGAGATTAAAATGAGTCAAACACAAGCGAAAGAAAACCATGACTCATAAAAATCCATGAACATCGAATAACTCCATCAAAATAAGATCCAAATGTATCAATCTCCCAAAAACCTCGTATGCTCCCCCAAGATACAAGCTACTCTCGATCACACAGGATCACACTCCCACTCCCCCTAAACCGAGGACTCTTCTCCCTCTTTGGAAACAAGCACCAAAAAGTGGAAAATATGAACATCTACGTGCTTGTGGTTGAAGGAAGTGGTGCAGCGACGTCCTCTGTAGGCTCTGCTCTGGGCTGCTCCTATGCTGGATCCTGCTGTGCTCCCTGAGCCTGTGCCATCCGAGCATCCAACTGCTCGAAGAAGCCTAGGTCCATAGGTGACTCAGACCTACTATCTTGTGCTGCTGGAATGACTGTGGCAGTCTCCTGAGCTGAAGTCTGGAGATGTATGAGATCTGCCATGTCCTGCTGAGTGAAACCTCCACGGACTAGATCCTCTGCTACCTAAGGAGTGAGCAAGCTGACTGTAGAAGTAGGAAGGGGAGCTGAAGCTGTAGCTGACTCTGGGCGCGGGCTAGGAGTCTGCAAGGGTAGTGTGCACAATGTTTGAGAACAGACTCCTGACCGGTACGTGCTGGGATCTAGAAGGTCCTACCATCTACGAGGTCGACGAGTGAGAAGGAGAGACAAACAACGCAGACATGGAGAATGCTGACATAGGGGAGAACTAAGCTGAAGGAAGTGTTTGTCCTGCTCCCCCTTTCGGTAGAACCCCTGAGATAGACAACCCACTGGACTGAGCTATCATCAAAGCAGTGAAGGGTCCCGATTGAGTCGGCAGCTACTGGTACTGAGGCGATGTTGAAGGCCTTGGCTGCTGCTATCTCTGTGTCATCTCAGCCATCTGTGTCATCAGGGTGGAGACAAGTGCCATCTGCTGTCTCTGAAGCTCTGCCTGTCCTCTAATGACCTCCATCATTTGGCGTCTGTCCTCTGACACACTCTGAATGAACTCTCCCAGCCGTCCTACAAGTGCCATCATAGTGACAGCGTCCTCAGTCTGTGACCCTGTCGGCTGGGGAAGTGCTCCTGTACTGGCTGCCTCAGGAATCATCGTCTCTGGCTGAGCTGCCTGCTCGTGTACTGGTGACTCCTACTCCTCCTCCCCTGTCTGCTGGTTGGAGGCTGACTGTGATCCCCTAGGGACTCGAGGTGTGTAGCTAGTGGTCACCTCAGGGAACGCCTCATACTGCTCCTCCGTTACTAGGCCCATCCTCCTCAAGAGATAGCAAATATATGGACCATAGACCAGGTGACGTC
This sequence comes from Eleusine coracana subsp. coracana, assembly GCA_032690845.1. Lineage (NCBI taxonomy): Eukaryota > Viridiplantae > Streptophyta > Magnoliopsida > Poales > Poaceae > Eleusine > Eleusine coracana. The sequence continues at coordinate 39,550,445 of CM064418.1, forward strand.
CTCCAACCCTCTCTGAGATCACCTCCTCCATCTCTCCAATGAGCAGATCTGCCAAATCGAAGTGTTGTCTCCTTAGAATCGCTACTATAGCCCACTGGTGTAGAAGTGTGAATTCCTCTCTAAAGCCATACCTAGGGATAATAGTCCTGGTGACTATCGCTCTCACCACCTTGGCCTCTGTAGTGAGTCTTGCAGAGCCTCTCTCAAAGCCTGGTGTGTGTAGAGGTGGGAAAGCAATCGACACCATGTCGTCTGAAGGTAGCTTCCCTCCCTGAGGTCTGTGGGGTGGCTCTAGTGTACCGTAGGCACTCCTGTAGAGCTGGGAGTCTGACGCTAGGAGTCCTAGGTTAGCTATCAAGTCTTGCCTTGTGACACGCTATGGCTGCCCTCTGAACAGAAACCAAAACTCTGAGCGATCCCTGGCAACCTACAATGTGGCGTAGAACTCCAGGACCACGTTCTCTCTGAACCTGTGTGGAGTAGTAACTAGCTCTGCTAGCCCTAGCAAGTACGTGAAGCACTGCTCCATCTCCATGCTGGTGGCCTTCCTCATGGCCTGGTAAGTCGTGTACTACTGTGGCACGAACGTCCTGTCTCTGCCTCTCACTGCCAGACAACGTCTCCGTCCCTCTCCAATCCTCCTCTAGAGGGCGGTCCAGTATCTTTCTCCAGCAGCGGAGTCTCTAGGGACTGGAACCCACTGCTCGAAAGGGACCAAGAGAAGTACCTTAAGGTCCTTTGCAGGAACCTTAAGTATATCCGGGTCATCGGTTGCCTGTGCCAGTCTCTGTAGCCTCCTCGTGCACACTGCACAAGTGCACTGCGGGTCTCCTACCCGGTGAGCTGTCCTCTGGGGAACAGACTGCTCAGCCACCTCAGGCTCCTCCTCAGACTCTGACTCCTCAGATCCTGACTCTGCGGTCTCCTCCTCTGAGGTCTCCTCCTCTGACTCCTCCTGCTGCTACCTGGAGGTTCCCTGCTCCGCAGTTCTTGACGATCTCTCCTGACAAGAAGTCGGAGTATGCTATGGCCAAGGCGGTGGTACAACTCCGACGGCTAGAGGTACAGTCCTTTGCCTAGTGCTCCTCCTGAGACCCTGGTCCTCAGCTGGCTGGCTGATCATCAGACATGAGCTAGGTGTCCTGCATGACTTCTCCATGGCCTCTAGATGTCTAGCAACTCTCCTGGCTCTCTCAGACTCTAGGTCCAACCTCTGTCTCTTCTTGCTCTTGGGCTTCTCAGGTATCTTTCCCTTTCCCTTGTCCTGACCTAAACCTGCCATCTCTGCTGACTGCTCTACTGTCATTGCACGCACGTAGGTGTAGATATGATAAGCTTAGAATCCTATATAAAATCACAAGCAAAGCACCCCTAGGAAGAATGCGCAATAGAAATCCTAGTACTGAATTAAGAACATGATCACTAGGCAAATATGCAAAGTAACAACAGTGATCATTGACTATATGTGGGTGGTGCAGAACATCTAGTGTGCAGTCAAATAATAGGCAATTAATCTAACTGCAGACTAAATGAGAGATAACCCTAGACATGCAATTAACAGATAATCAATGAATTAATTGCATCTAGGTTGAGCCAAAATTCCTAATTAATGCAACTAATTAGGGTAGTTAATCCTAATTACATCAATTAAGGAAATTGCTCACTAATTAGGGCATATTTCAATGAAGAGAAGATTAGCACAATACCCTGGAAGAGAATCAACATAGAGAACCAAAGACTCCGTGACTGATTGCCAAAAAGGCTAGAACTTGGGACTTGCCGGCAATGGAGAAGAGGGCAATCCTTGCCCTAGGACGAGTTCGACAAGGGAAGACCTTTGGCGAGCGCGCACGTGCGAGATGTAGGGCAAGGCAGCGTGAGGCTCTGTGGCAAGCGGCAGCGGTGGCGGCACTAGAGGCGTGCGGCGATGAGGCCGAGGCAGCGTGGCTGCATGGACGCGGCGCGGGAGCAGTGCGGCTGGCGGCGGTGCGAGCATGTGCGAGCGCTCGTCGGCGGCGGCGCTGGAGTTGGTGATGAAGGGGGGAGGGGGGTGGGGGGAGTACGGCGCAGCGGCGAGAACGGTGGAGAGGGCGAGGGCAAGGTCTCGGCATCGGGGGCGAACAGGGAAAGAGACAATCTTGCTCTGACAGAATTTAACCTAGGTCAAAACTTGATGAACAACCAAGATTGTTGGTGGTTTCTAGCTACCCAATTTATCTACCAAAAAGGGACATTTTACATCGTTATTTGGTGGTTCGGACTAATAATTAACACCATATTTGCATATATTTGTAGTTGTTCTATTTTAGATATAAATGTAGAAAACAGGGGTAAAACAGGGCAATTATGGAAAAGGAATCAAAGAGCAACGGAAATGGGCCAGATACTTGGCCGCGCCGATCGGCTCCAATGCCGTGCCGATCGGCGCAGGAGGAAAAGATGACGAAGACAAGCCCAAGTCAGGGAAAGATGAAGGCCCGACCCAATATGAGTCAGAGTCGATGGAAGTTGACCTTATCCCATCAAGTATAAAAGGAAGATAACTATCAAGAGCCAAGGCAACAGAGAGACGGCAATCGCGAGATTGAGTTGTTAGAACTAGGGTTCCAGGATATTGGCCGTGGTGATTGGTCAACACCGACGAGAACCACCAGAAGGGAGGTCGCCGATCGGCTCATGCACGTTCCAGCGCTATTTCTCATCCCTCTGCTATGTTTAGCGGGAGGATGAGCGAGTAGTCTCATATTCTCTTCTCTGGTGCGGGGATCTGGTCATGTAACTCTCATACTTATTGATACTCTCTTGATGAATTTAATCTATGTGATGAACTTAATTGCACATCCATTTATCCCTTTCATTAGTGTATAGGCCAATACACTTTTGCCCATTGCAAAGTGCAAGAAACCAGTGGGGAGCTAATAACCTCTATAGTGACAGCCGGGGTGAATGAAACCACCATGTCTTGTAGAATATTAAGGTCATCACTCAAGTTGATAAGAATAGGGTTACATGCTAGTGAACCAATCCTAAGGAGAGAATCCTTCATTATCCTGTTACATCTCCAATAACATTCATCCACCACTCTTTCACCGTCACCATTCACACCAACCCAACCATTGCAATCTGTTTGTAATCCTTTAGTAGTAATAGTTCCACTCGTTCCTTGTGGTTTCGATAACCTTGGAATACTATGAGGGAAAAAGAGCTGCGACTGTACACCGTCCTCTTGCGGTATATAGATGGGTGCGTAACTATGACCAACGGAGATCAACTCAAGGACGGATGGACGGTCCTCATTGAAACATTATGCTTTAGATCTCCTATGTTCCTCTTCTCCATTAAAAATCCTTTTCCAAGAAAATCTTTTCTTAGTGGGCATGATTGAGCACATTGTTGACATGGTTAATCTCATGGTTTAATTTAGTTACATAGCCCTCCAAGATCCATATACAATCCTTGATTAGATAGGAGAGGGAAGGAAATACACTTGAGAGATTTAGAGAAGACCAAATGCTTGATGTATGATGCTAAAGATGAGTTGAAGAAAACTAAAATTGTTTTTGAAAAGGTTTTGTGGTGATACGATTAAGTTCAAGTATGAAATGCCGATTGGTTAAAAACAAGATTAGAGAAAATCTTTGTGGAGGCAAGTAAAAAATGATAATTGAGATTGTTTACATGAGAGATGATGTGAAGATTCTTGCTACATATTAGATTTTATATTGCTCGAGAACTAGCAATGATTTGAGTGTGGGGGAACTGTTGGTGGTTTCTACCTACCCATTTTATCTACCAAAAAGGGACGTTTTACGTCGTTATTTGGTGGTTTGGACTAATAATTAACCCCATATTTGCATATATTTGTAGTTGTTCTGTTTTGAATATAATTGTAGAAAACAGGTGTAAAACAGAGCAATTATGGATAAGGAACCAAAGAGCAATGGAGATGGGCCAGATACTTGGCCGCGCCGATCGGCTCCAATGCCGCGCGCCGATCGGCGCGGGAGGAAAAGATGACGAAGACAAGCCCAAGTCCGGGAAAGACGAAGGCCCAGCCAATATGAGTCAGAGTCGGTGGAAGTTGACCTAATCCTGTCAAGTATAGAAGGAAGATAACTATCAAGAGCCAAGGCAACAAAGAGGTGGCAATCGCGAGATTGAGTTGTTAGAACTAGGGTTCCAGGATATTGGCGGCGGCGGTTGGTCAACACCGACGAGAACAACCAGAAGGGAGGCCGTGCCGATCGGCGTGACACTTGCGCCGATCGGCTCGTGCGTGTTCCAGCGCTATTTCTCATCCCTCTGCTATGTTTAGCGGGAGGATGAGCGAGTAGTCTCACATTCTCTTCTCTGGTGCGGGGATCTGGTCATATAACTCTCATACTTATTGATACTCTCTTGATGAATTTAATCTATGTGATGAACTTAATTGCACATCCATTTATCCCTTTCATTAGTGTATAGACCAATACACTTTTGCCCATTGCATAGTGCAAGAAACCAGTGCAGAGCTAATAACCTCTATAGTGACAACCGGGGCGAACGAAACCACCATGTCTTGTAGAATATTAAGGTCATCACTCGAGTTGATAAGAATAGGGTTACATGCTAGTGAACCAATCCTAAGGAGAGAATCCTTCATTATCCTGTTACATCTCCAATAACATTCATCCACCACTCTTTCACCATCACCATTCACACCAATCCAACCATTGCAATCTGTTAGTAATCCTTTAATAGTAATAGTTCCGCTCGTTCCCTATGGATTCGATAACCTCGGAATACTCTGAGGGAAAAAGAGCTACAACTATACACCGTCCTCTTGCGGTATATAAGTGGGTGCGTAACTACGACCAACAAGATCATTTTCTGGCACCGTTGCCGGGGAACAAGCCATTTCTTTTACTATTAATATTTTACTAATGTCTAATCCTTTCTTTTCTAGTTGTTTTTGTTTTTGTGTTTTGTGTGAATTTTTAGGATGAGTATGACAGGACCTTCTCCGACGCTCAGGGAGCTTTCTTTGCCATCTCTAGACGTGCTAGTGCCTCAATCCTCAGACGAGAAAGCCACGACCCCCTCGTATGTGTTGAACCCCATTATCATTAGCATGGCTAAAGCAAACAAGTTCTTTGGAGCAAAAGAGGAGAACCCGTATACTCACTTGGAGGCACTTTGCCAAACATTCCATCATGAAGGAGTACCTCGGGATCTTTACAGATGGTTGCTTTTTCCACTCTCTTTGGGAGCAAGAGCCAAAGAGCGGCACAAGGCAGCATCTTGAGAAGCGAAAGGTAAGTGGAGTGAATTAGTTGGAAATTTTTGTCTCCACTATTTTCCTTTGCCAAAGGTGCAGAAGTTGAGAAGAGAAGTGGTGAACTTCTTATAAGAAGATGAAGAATCTCTCGCGGAAGCCTGGACGCATTTTCAAACATTGTTGAAACAAGGACCTGACCTAGGCATTGATGAGAATATGTGTGCTCAAACCTTCTACATGGCCATAAACAAGGCATCAAGGATGCATTTTGATGAATCGGCCGGAGGAAGTTTTCTGAGATTGACAGCCAAGGCAGGGATCGAATTATTAGGCAAAATTGCCGAGAATGAAGCTTTGCACAAGCATTGGGAAGAATACCTAGAACCTAACCGGCAATGCCCAGAAGTTATGCAAAAGGAAGAGTTGCCGACTGAACAGATCTTTATGTCGAAGAGTAGAGCAATGATTACTTCAGAGCATAAATTCGAAGAGATAGAGCCCGTCAGACCTGCCTCTATGGATCTGACGTGCACGCCGATCAGTGCAGTGTCTAAACCGATTGGCGCAATTGCAACAACAGAAGAACCAATCACCCTAACGACTCCATCAAGTTGCAAGGAATATACCAAGATAGAAGCTGCGATTCTAGATAGTCACCTAAAGGAATTTGTAGGTAACTTTGCTAAACCAAAGGGGGATAGGACATTGGCAAATGCTAAACCACTCGACGAATTTGAGCCAATGGACTGGTTTCCTATTGATTTTTTTGCAAGAGTTGCTCAATATGAGAAGATCCTTCAGTCCGCAAGATGCTTCCAAAGCCAGAATTGAGTATAATTTCCTGAGTAATCACCTTAAGTCAGAAGTTTTCGATCAAGAGATTATTGGGAGAGTTTTAGGGAAGCTTCACAAGGATGATATAGAGCTTGATGGAACAGAGGTGAAACAAGCAAAGAGATTACTAGATAGTTGCTTTGAGCCATCCCCCTATGAAGGATTGTGTGGTGTATATGCTGTTGGTGTCACTGATGATGAAGAAGAAGAACCATACATACCATGTGATATATCAGGGAAGAAATTTCCAAGGGCTTTGTGTGACTTTGGTTCCCGCGTCAGCTTGATGACTTATGATGCATTTATGAGCATGCCTTATGGAACTCAACAGCGGCTGATAGGGACTGAACTGGAGCTCATCATGACGGATGGAAGGAAGACCAAGCCACTGGGGGTGATAAAAAATGTTGAAATTGAGATCAGCTCAAAAACAATGCTGGTGGATTTCTTTATTTTAAATAATGAAGAAACTAGGGTTGAGAGACATTATTCTGGGAAGACCATTCTTAAGATTAGTACAAGCTGTTCTGGATGCTGGCAAAGATCAAATTATGCTACACCTAGGAGGTGAGAAGTGCACTTTCAATTTAACGATCCGTCTCATCAAGACCCTTCTTGCTATTAGGAATTCTACCCAGAGGAAGACGAGAAGATAGGGATGGATATGGGAGACCCACTTGACCACATCATGCGCGAAACTGATAAGGATACTGCCAGCGCCAATCGGCGTGATTCTTGCGCCGATCGGCTCAACCAGGAAAATCCTGATTTTGAACCTCTGGGGGAGCTGGACCTAGATGAAGCACCAGAAGTGGAACAGAAGGAACTTCCGAAAGAGCTATGCTATGAATATCTAGGGAAGAATAAAACATATCCAATTATCGTGAACAACACCCTAACGAAGAAAGAAACAGAGAAGCTGCTTACTATGCTCAAAAGGTATAAGAAGGCTATTGGTTACACATTGGATGACATCAAGGGAAGCAACCCCGCATTCTGCACCCAAAAGATTAACTTGGAAGAGAATGCTAAACCAGTAGTTGAAGGGATGCGAAGGTTGAAGGAATCAATGAAACCAGTGGTTAAAAAGGAGATTTTGAAGCTGCTTAATGCAGGTATGATCTACCCTGTTGTTGATAGTGAATGGGTTAGTCTAGTACACTGTGTACCTAAGAAAGGAGGGTTGACAGTAGTGCCTAATGAGAACAATGAGTTGATCCCTCAAAGGATTATAACTGGATGGAGAATGTGCATAGATTATAGAAGTCTGAACAAGGTGACGAAGAAAGATCACTATCCTCTTCCATTCATTGACGAGATGCTTGAAAGGCTAGCAAAGAATTCATACTTTTGTTATTTGGATGGATATAGTGGTTTCTTTCAAATACCGGTAAGACCAGAGGATCAGCAGAAAACTACTTTTACTTGCCCTTTCGGGACATATGCATATAGAAGGATGCCATTTGGTCTTTGCAATGTGCCCGCCACGTTTCAAAGATGCATGAATGCAATATTCACTGAATTCATAGAACATATTATGGAGGTATTTATGGATGACTTCTCCGTGCATGGTACTGATTTTGATAGTTGCTTGGAGAATTTGGAGAAGGTTTTGAAAAGGTGTGTTGAATGCGACTTAGTTCTTAATTGGGAGAAGTGTCACTTCATGGTAATAGAAGGGATAGTACTTGGTCATTTCATATCTAACAGAGGGAAAGAGGTGGATAAAGCAAAGGTATCTATAGTTGAGAAATTACCTCCCCCAACTGATCTTACAACTTTGAGGAGTTTCCTTGGACATGCCAACTTCTATCACAGATTTGTTAAGGATTATTCAAAGATTGCTAAGCCCCTGACAGAATTGTTGAAGCAAGATACAGAGTTTGTCATGGATGATGAAAGACTCTTTGCCTTCAGAAGATCAAAAGAAGCTCTATGCTCTGCACCCATTAAGCAGCCACCTAATTGGAGTTTACCTTTTGAAATTATGTGTGATGCAAGTGATTATGCAGTTGGAGCTGTTCTTGGACAACGAAAGGGAGGTAAAGTGCATGCTATTTATTATGCTAGCAAAACTTTGAATGAAGCACAGATCAATTATACAACAACTGAGAAAGAGATGTTAGCTATTATATTTGCTTTTGAGAAGTTTAGATCCTACATTCTAAACTCTAAGGTGATTGTATATACTGATCATGCCGCTATAAGATACTTGGTTTCAAAGAAAGAGTCTAAGCCTCGATTAATGCAATGGGTATTAATGCTGCAAGAATTTGATTTGGAGATAAGAGATAAGAAAGGAGTAGAAAATTCTGTAGCAGATCATTTGTCTCGTCTTGAATCATCATCAACTGAGCCAATAAAAGACAAAATGCAACAAGAGCAGTTGTTTGCCACATTTGATCATAGAGAAAGCTGGATGATGGATATTATCAAGGGTTTCAAGGGACAAACTGATATGATGAACAAGAACACGAGGAGAAGAGTTAAGAGTGAAATGAGAAAATTTATATGGGCCGACCCATACTTGTATAGGTATTGCCAGGACGGAGCAGTGCGAAGATGTGTACCCAGGGAAGAAAGAGCAAGCATTTTGGTAAAATGTCATTCTTCGGATTATGGGGGACATTATGGCTACTTCAGAACACAGGCAAAAGTATGACGAGTGGTTTCTATTGGCCTACTATGAATGAAGATGCAAAAAGGTATGTTGCAACATGTGCTCAATGCCAACGAATAGGAAATGTTAACAGTAGGAATGCAATGCCTCTTAAGTATAATGTTCAAGTTGATATCTTTGATGTTTGGGGTATGGATTTTATGGGACCATTTGTGAACTCTCATGGTTGCGAGTATATATTGGTTGCCATTGATTATGTCTCCAAGTGGGTCGAAGCAATGGCATGCAAGGCCAATACTACAAGAGAATCAAAGAATATACTTCAAGAGCAGTTATTCCCTAGATATGGAGTACCAAGGATAATAATTATAGATGGAGGATCCCATTTTACAGGAGGAGAATTTACTAGGTTTTTGGCTAAATCTGGGGTTGAACATAGAATTGGAACAGCCTATCACCCCCAGACAAATGGACAAGCAAAAACGTCAAATAAGCAATTAAATGGGATTCTGCAGAAGATTGTTACAAAGGAAGGAAAGGATTGGGCCACAAAACGTAATGGAGCATTATGGGCATATAGGACGAGATTCAAGACACCAATTGGCATGACACCATATCAATTTGTCTATGGGAAATTATGTCACCTACAGGTGGAATTGGAACACAAGGCTTATTGGGCAATAAAGGAAATGAATTTGGATCTTGATGCCACCAGCGTGAAAAGAAAGATACAAATAAGTGAATTAGAAGAGATGCGATTGCGTGCATATGAAAATGCAGCAATATACAAGGAAAAGACAAAGAAGTGGTATGATAAGAAGCTTTTGAAGAAGGAATTCATGGAAGGAGATCGGGTGCTCCTATTTAATTCACAATTCAGATTATTTGGTAAAGGCAAACTGCAAAGTAAATGGGAAGGGCCTTATTTTGTCGACACGGTGTTACCTTCGGGAGCTGTAATCATAATGGATGGCAAAAGAAACAAGTACACGGTGAATGGACAATGTCTAAAGGTATATCTAGAACCCGACACATTTCAATTAAAATCTATTGATGTGTACTTCACTGCTTAGTGCCCTGTGTGGTCGAGCTTAACGACGTAAAACAAAACCTCTGTATGTGTTTTTGATTTTCGTGATTTTTCTATTTCTGATTGGGTAAATTAGTGTACCGCACCAATCGGCGCGATGCTACACCAATCGGCGTAGTCCTACACCGATCGGCGCAGCATAGTCTTTTTGGTTTTTGAGTCCGTTTTGGACCTTGCCTTGTTAAGACTCGTTGAATTTTGCAAATAAGAGATAGAGTCCTGGTCCAATTGGAAATCAAGGGATATAAATAGGAGAGGGCAGCAACCCCACGAGTCATCTTGCATTACGTAGTCACCGGAACAAAACCCTAAGGGCAGAAGCAAAGGAAGGCGGCGCTTCGGGAAGCAACCAAGGCGGCGCCGATCGGCATGACTCTGGCGCTAATTGGCTCGACAACGGATTTTTGCAGCTCTCCACCGGTAGGTCCTAGGACAAAATAGATGAGGTGTTGACGCCAACATAAGATGATCCTGTCATCTCGTCAAATCTGAGGAAGAAATTCATGAAGAAAAGTGAAGCTGACGCGTGGAACGCAGACAAGGAGAAGATGGATAATGAACTTTGGCAGATGATGAAGAGAGTATTGGTGCGCAAGGGAAAATCTATAGCATCTATTAGAAGTGAAGCTTTTTCTCAAAGATACACCATGGAAGGTCTTCTTGATCTTGCTAAACCTTTGTCATATGAGGATTTCCTATCTTTCGAAAGATCATTGACTAAGCAAGAGAAGGAGGAACTAGATGAAGAGAGCGCTCTCACAATCCACAAGTGTCGGCTTTATAGTGAACATGATATTGCCGCCAAGTATGAACTCAAGCTGCAAGAGGAAGCCGAAGAAGCCATGTACCAGCTAGATGCGGAAAAGGATCTTAAAGCTAGAAAGGATGAAACCTCTCCCAGGGTTCTTACCGATTGGGAGGGTTTTCAAGAAAACAAGATTCATAGGAACAGTTGCATCGAAGGTTGCAAGTGTTTCTTTTGTGCTAAAGATCTTCAACATAGGGTTGAACTCCAATTGGTGGAAGATCCAACCTTCATACCTAGAGATGTTTTATATGATGATGGCTATTGCGCAATTCCTGGAGGAAAGATGCCTAAGGAGATTAACGATGAGATTCTACGAAGGCAGCAGAGCAAGGCGAACCATGAGCATAATCTGGAACAGTTGGCTGAGTATATGAAGGAAGCCATCAACTACGCCGATCGGCATAACTCTGGAGCCGATCGGCGCGGAACCGATCAGCGTGACATTGGAGCCGATCGGCACGACCTGAAGATGGCTGAGTTTATTGATCTAACAGATCTGCCAAGTAAAGATGAAGAACCCACTGCAAAGAAGTGTAAGACTACATCAGAGGTTCAAAGATCCGCTAGACTATTGGGTAAGCCAATTCAAAAGTATTCTGAATGGGATATTGACTTTGATTCATTATACTGTTTGGAAACTTTGGAAAGTGGTGACCCTAGTATGACTGGATATTTGGGTGATGATTCTGATATGCGAAGAAGCTTTGGTAGTCCTAAGTTTGAAAATTGGGGAACACCTGCAGCATGCAGTAATGACAGGGCAGCAGGAACTTCAACAAGAGTTAATGGTAATGTAGAGGGAAGTGGAGGCAGTCGCAATGGAGAAAGAATACCACCGCGCCGATTGGCTCAGCCACTGCGCCGATCGGCTCAGAGGAGTTTGAACAGTGTCTCCCCCTATAGTATTGAAAATCATAATCTGCAACCACTCGTTTGTTGTCCTGTGAGCCGAAGGAATATTGAGTGCTTGTATCTAGACAGGGATCATGCCTACAGGCATCAAAGGGATGTGGATCGGTGAATCCAGGATACAATCGAGATGAATGAAGTGGACTACACTTTTCTTATAAGAAATATAAGATGAATTTTTTGAGTCTTGAATAGGCATGGTCTACATAATTAGTGTGTTGAGTTTCTTCTCTTACAATGAGGACATTGCAAATTTTGAGTGTGGGGGAAGGACTTTACCATTAGTCATAGTTTTTAAGTGTTTTTGAGTCTAGTTCCTTGCTTGTTTTTCTTATTAGTGTTTATTTAAGTTTGTGTGTGTGGTTAAGAGAGTCATGAGTAATGTTTAGAGTTGCTTCAAAGTCTTTTATGTAGTTTGAATCATTGCATTGTCTTTAATAAAGTTAGTGTCGATTGTCAAATTGAAAGTGCCCCATACTATTTATCTTCTCTTTTTGATGATCGGTTGGTTGATTAATTGAATTAGTTGGTTACCACTTAACTTTTGAGCTTTGTATTTATGAAAAATTCTTTTGACTCATCATAAGCTAAAACAAAAGCAAGGTCTAAATATGCCTACATAACCGAGTGAATGAGAACAAGCTACATATTTGAACTAGTTGGATTGTAAGTAACTTTGTCAACTTTTTACTCATGATTTTAACCAAATTACGAAAGGATGATCTATTTGTTTATCTCTGTATTTCTAGCCATCCTTATCCATTTAAACTCCTTGCTATCATGAAAACCATACGTCTTTGCTTCCCCCTCCTCCTTGATACAACCTATATTCTCAACAAAAGGGAATTCAAAAAATTTCTGTTGCTGGTACAAGATAGAAATTGCTCATCATATCGGGAATAGAAAAAGAGTGAAAAGAAAAAAAAAGAGAAAAATATAGAGTGTGTCGACTGGCGCGACGGTTGCGTCGATCGGCACTATTGCAAGAAAGAAAAATATATATAAAAAATAGAGAGAGAAAAAAAGTATTATTCCCTAGAGGCAGCAAGGTTATCAAGGAAAGCAACTTTCTGATTATTTCTAATTCTTTGCCATTGTTCTCATTGAAACATTATGCTTTAGATCTCCTATGTTCCTCTTCTCCGTTAAAAATCCTTTTCCAAGAAAATCTTTTCTTAGTGGGCATGATTGAGCACATTGTTGACATGGTTAATCTCATGGTTTAATTTAGTTACATAGCCCTCCAAGATCCATATACAATCCTTGATTAGATAGGAGAGGGAAGGAAATACACTTGAGAGATTTAGAGAAGACCAAATGCTTGATGTATGATGCTAAAGATGAGTTGAAGAAAACTAAAATTGTTTTTGAAAAGGTTTTGTGGTGATACGATTAAGTTCAAGTATGAAATGCCGATTGGTTAAAAACAAGATTAGAGAAAATCTTTGTGGAGGCAAGTAAAAAATGATAATTGAGATTGTTTACATGAGAGATGATGTGAAGATTCTTGCTACATATTAGATTTTATATTGCTCGAGGACTAGCAATGATTTGAGTGTGGGGGAACTGTTGGTGGTTTCTACCTACCCATTTTATCTACCAAAAAGGGACGTTTTACGTTGTTATTTGGTGGTTTGGACTAATAATTAACCCCATATTTGCATATATTTGTAGTTGTTCTGTTTTGAATATAATTGTAGAAAACAGGTGTAAAACAGGGCAATTATGGATAAGGAACCAAAGAGCAATGAAGATGGGCCAGATACTTGGCCGCGCCGATCGGCTCCAATGCCGCGCGCCGATCGGCGCGGGAGGAAAAGATGACGAAGACAAGCCCAAGTCCGGGAAAGACGAAGGCCCAGCCAATATGAGTCAGAGTCGGTGGAAGTTGACCTAATCCTGTCAAGTATAGAAGGAAGATAACTATCAAGAGCCAAGGCAACAAAGAGGTGGCAATCACGAGATTGAGTTGTTAGAACTAGGGTTCCAGGATATTGGCGGCGGCGGTTGGTCAACACCGACGAGAACAACCAGAAGGGAGGTCGTGCCGATCGGCGTGACGCTTGCGCCGATCGGCTCGTGCGTGTTCCAGCGCTATTTCTCATCCCTCTGCTATGTTTAGCGGGAGGATGAGCGAGTAGTCTCACATTCTCTTCTCTGGTGCGGGGATCTGGTCATATAACTCTCATACTTATTGATACTCTCTTGATGAATTTAATCTATGTGATGAACTTAATTGCACATCCATTTATCCCTTTCATTAGTGTATAGGCCAATACACTTTTGCCCATTGCAAAGTGCAAGAAACCAGTGGGGAGCTAATAACCTCTATAGTGACAGCCGGGGTGAATGAAACCACCATGTCTTGTAGAATATTAAGGTCATCACTCAGATAAGAATAGGGTTACATGCTAGTGAACCAATCCTAAGGAGAGAATCCTTCCTTATCCTGTTACATCTCCAATAACATTCATCCACCACTCTTTCACCGTCACCATTCACACCAACCCAACCATTGCAATCTGTTAGTAATCATTTAGTAGTAATAGTTCCACTCGTTCCTTGTGGTTTCGATAACCTTGGAATACTATGAGGGAAAAAGAGCTGCGACTGTACACCATCCTCTTGCGGTATATAGATGGGTGCGTAACTATGACCAACAGAGATCAACTCAAGGACGGATGGACGGTCCTGATTGGAAGTAGCTTCGCGCGACCAATCATAGTGACCAGACGGTACAGTCTCTAGACCGGACTGTCCAGTCAGTTTAGGGTCTGCTGGCCTTTGAGCAGACCAGACGATATGGTCTTGAGGGCCAGACTGTCCGATCTCTATGACCAGACTCCCCCTAGGCACTGTGCTTAGTGCCACTGACCGGACTGTACAGTCTAGTGATCGGACTGTACGGTCACTACCAGAGTTTTGCTGAAACAAGAAATTTCTCCATTTTCCAAGTGCTCTCGCTAAACACACAAGTAAACACTGCACTTGGATTATAGAGGGAACTCTCAAGCACTCCTTTTCAAATAGTGGTACTTTATGGCCTTATAATTTTCACAAATGCCAAAAGAAGAATCGAGCAAATAAGAAGCGAGGCAGATAAGAACCAAATGGGTATGTATGAGCCTTAGTCCATGAACCGCATGAGTACATTTAACCTCGAAGTTCATAATAGCTTTCTCAATAGGCATGAAGCACAATCCTTTTCTTTGGTCACACTTACGGAGATGTAATCTCATATAGAGCATGAGGCACAAATATCTCCAAGTGGGACAAGCCTCCTTTGTGTTTCCTATATGATGCATGCAACAAGCATTTTACATATGCAATGAAAGTAAACATGCCATGTGAATGCAAGCAATATTAAAAACAAGACAGAAAGGAAACCTAACAATGTCAAGTTTGAACCCCTCCCAAGCTTACTCACTATAAGCCATACCCTTGCCTTGAGAGAAGTCAAACCACCATCTCAAGCACTCCCCCTTGCTTATAGCTATCTTGAGTGGGTTAGACATTGACTAATTTTTATGTGCTTTTCTTTTAGTTATTTACACATGCATGGATGCAAAACATACTAGTCATAAAGGAGTCCTAATTACCATGCAATGCAAGAGAAAGAAAAACACACTACAACTACCAAGAACTAACACGGTTACCTCCCTCGTGAGTAGATAGGTCGTTGAGGTCTATGTCACTTGTGGTGGACTTTACATGATCTTCATGAAAGCGCTTGGTCCACCACAACCACCATCTAGGTCTTGTTCTTGGGCACCCACTTGTACATAGCCGATCTCTCAAGATCAACAATACACTTAGGCACCCATATGCTCTTGACCTTCCTCTTCTTGTTTGGTGGTCCCAAGGCTTTAGCTTTCACCTTGCCATCCTTGTTCCTAAAAAGCTTGAAATGTGTGTTCTCATAGAACAAGTTAGCATTAGGCAAAACAATGGAACTTCTCACCATGGGACAATCCTTGATGGCGTGGCCATCCTTGCAACACCTCTGGCAATAGTAGTCATCGGCGAGAAGGGGTTTGATCCATGCGGGGATGGAGTCACTCGTCCCTCTGATGTCGATGGTGGCGAAATATGAGTCAAGTCCCCGGTGGGAGACATTGTTCACAAGGTCCTCCCAAGAATCTCCTTGTGGATGGCTCTACCATGTGTGAGCCTCTCAAAGCCGTGATATTCTTGAGCTTGTGATATTCTTCCTTGAGCTTGTGATATTCTTCCAAAACAAATGGCTCAAGAGAAGAAACCTTGGAGACTTCGTTTACTTGGTTCTTTCCAAGTATCTCCCTTTGGGTGGCTCTAAGCCTCTCAAAGCCTTCCATCATCATCTCCCTCTCTTCCTTGAGCTTGTGAAGTTCCTTCAAAATAAATGGCTCAAGAGAAGAAACCTCGACCGAGATGGTTAGTTCATCACACATAGTAGAAGCATCACTCTTAGATGAACTAGAGGAGGGAGAGGAAAGGTTCTCAATGTTGATGGCCTCATAAGTAATCTCAAGGGCCTTGTACTTCTCATGAAGCTCTACATGATCACCCTTGAGTTTGTCATAACTCTTTTTTAGGGCCTCATGAGATGTGACAAGGTCCTTGAGCTCACTCTCAAGCTCACCAACAAGGTCCTTAGCCAACTTACACTCTTTTCTTACCACGTCCAACATTTTGGATTTCTTGACGGCGATGTCGTAGGCTTGCTCAAGCATACTCCAAAGCTCGGCACATGAGAGCTCCTCACCATCGCTATCATCGCTGCTCTCACCCTCACTCTCCCCAAGTTGGCTCGTGGCCATGAGGCACGTGGGAGGTGGAGGAAGAGCTCATGTAGGTGTGGTCTTGATCATGGCTAGGCTAGACACTTCTTCATCTCTTGAGGAAGAAGACTCATCGTATGAGTTGTCACTTGTCCTTTCTCCAACAAGGGCCTTGCGAGAGAACTTCTTCTTTTAGTCTTGAGCTTTGCCTTTGGCCTTGCTCTTGTCCTTGTTGAAGTGCCTCTCCGTCTTGTGCTTGGCCTTAAGGTCTTCTTCTTCTTCACTCGAATCTTGTGACTTGAATGCTTCCTTCTTGGGCTTTGGGTATTCTCAGACAAAGTGATTCTTTGAGCCATAATTGAAGCACTTGCCCCTTGACTTGGAAGCAAACTTATTCTTGAAGTTCTTCATCTTCTTCATGAGAAGAGCCAAGTCCTCAGTCAAGTCACCTTCATCATTATCTTCTTCATCCTCCTCCTCAATGATCACCTTCTTCTTGTTCTTCTTGCTCTTGCAAGATTCTTGCTTGTCGGCCGGTAGAGCAAGGTTGGATGGTTGAGGATCATCGATCCCCAATTGGTAGCTCTCGAAGGTGGTGATCTTGCCAAGTACATCCTTCATGGTCTTGGTCTTGAGGTCACCTTACAAGATGACGGTAATGATGGACTCATACTTGGGGTCCTTGAATAGCCTCAAGAATCTTCTTATCACCTCAACGGGCTTCATCTTGAAATCATCCCCAAGTGCATTGATCTCCTCCACTAGTACATGAAAACAAGAATAAATAGTGTTAGCTCTCTCATGTGGCAATCTAGTAAAGTTATCATACTTGTTCTTTAGCACATAGTATCTTTCCTCCTTGACATCACTGGTGCCCTCATGGAGCCCCTGAATCTCAGTCCAGATACCATATGCTATGGAACTAGCATCTAGCTGAGCAAAAACATCCTTAGAGATGCAAGAAAATAAAGCATTCTTGGCCTTAGCATTACACTTAATATAATCAGGCTCAAGTAGGTTCACATCTGCATCGGACTCGTGAGTGACCGTCCATATCTCAAGGTAGGCGTCCATGCGAGCCTTCCAATAAGCATAGTCCTCCCCATTGAATATGGGAACATTCCCCACATGTCTCGGCATCCTTATTCAAGGCGGTGAAGCCTCAAAGATGAGCACTTGGCTCTGATACCACTTGTAAGGACCGAAGGCGTACCGAGAGGGAGGGGTGAATCGGTAAGTCGCTCATGAATCCAATTACTTCAATTTCCACCACTTGAGTCTAACAAGATAAGCAACCTAAACAATTCTAGTAGGCCAAGACCCTACACATGCTAGTGTTCATGATATGATAAAGCGTGAAAGCCAAACACACTAGCCTATGCAAGCCATAATTCACCCTAGTCACTAGAGCACACAAATGCGGAATAGTAAAGAGAGGGTCAAGGAATGCTCATGATTTTTTTCCGAGGTCTCGAAAGAATGGAACCTTCCCCTAATCCTCGTTGGACCACTCCCGTCGGAGTCCCGGTCCCTCCCGCCACCAAATGGAGTTCTCGCCCACGAGCCCGCAATCACTCCTAGAGTGAAGACATGGTGTGCGTCACCGCTGCACAAAGCACAAGCTTGCCTCCCTCGAGAACTTGCCGAACTCCCCGAGTCTATACGGGCGCTCACTAGCGATGCCCCTTTCAACGGCGGGCTCAAACCGTGTACAAACGTGTGACGGCCTTCACAATCGATCAGGATAGGCCCGATCACCGACACCTAACCGGTCTAGGTCTCACCATAGACCAAGAGTAACAATCTAGATCACACCCTCAAGGACACACTAGCTGTAGATGTGCAAGATGCTCAAGTTACTCTCCACTAGCACTCTCAATATATGCAATATCTCCTCCTAGTGCTCTCCTCTTTTCCTCTTGGACCTTACCAAATGCTCTCAAGTATTCCACTGGCCAAGAGAGGTCTCGAAGACCCCAGCAACAAAGTTATATAGGCTCCCAACCTCAAACTAGCCGTTGCATCACGAAATCAGCTTCTTGGGCAATCTGATCGGACAGTCCGGTCACTGCAACACAGTGTACAGAACACTCTGACCCCGATAAAAACCTATACTGACCGGACCGTCCGGTCAGTAGACCGGACCGTCTGGTCATTTCTCTCTCCAGTCCAGAAACATTCTACGCCGAAGCCTCCTCGCTGCCCTGTGCAATCCCTACTGACTGGACCGTCCGGTCTGTACAGGATCTGCTACAGGTAGAATCCTTGCTCCTCGCTCTATGCCCCGGACAACTCCCCATAGTGACCGTATAGTCCGGTCTCAACTGACCCCTTTATCCGATCTTTATGTCCAGAAGCTGAAACGCATCGTCCTCACTTGACTTCGTTTCCTGGCTTCTCTGAACAGCTCCTTGTCTTCTCCACTGTCACCTAGTGCCTGTGATTTCACCGAGCAACCTTGAACATCATCGACTAGACATGACCTAAGAGAATGACTTAGACCCTCTTGATAGTCCGGTTTTTCCTATGGACTCAAAGCCCTAACAACTAGACAAGTGTTCCAAACACTTGCATCATAGCTTGTTCTCCACTTTGATCCATCTCCATCAACTATTGGACTCCATCAAGTTTACAAGCCTCCATGCTTGTGGTCATTGTCATCAATCGCCAAGGCAACCATCATCCATATGATTTGTAATAGAGTTTAGAGATGATTCCTACATAGACAACACTCATGTAGATATTAGCCCAAGATTTCATAGTTGTCATCTATCACCAAAACATTCATACCTTAGGAATCCAATCATCAATGGTCAGGAAGCTTACATCCATCAATCTCTCACGGCAGATTGGCGAGAGCAAGCGTTGGTAGCTAGGTGTTACAAGTCGGGTTGCATGGATACTTGCAGTCAACCTCTCTTTCCACAATCGCTTGGTTTCCAAAATACCAATCACCAACAGCCTCCGACACAGTCTACTCCAAGGTATCAGAACAACATCTCTATTGTCAGTAGACATAAGCAAAAAAGAAGTATAATACATATATATGTGATTATTCAATCAAAATACATCACCTTGTTTCTATGCCTTGGGGAGACTGGTGAGTTCCACGAGATATCATATACTATCTGATAGTGTGTGAAGCAGGAGTCAATGAACCAAGCCCACCCCATCTTCCCCTCCGTAGTCTTCAGCTCGTCCAACATTGTGTTCCTGAATCCTACAAGCATAATGAAAAAAGGTGCTTTAGGAATTAAACAAGATCGAATAGTTGACACATCAGATGCAATGACAGAACAATCCAAACCATGCAGAACTTGTATCTGAGCGGGACTGCAATTCCGAATATCAGATTTGCACCTCAGCCATGAATTATCATGATAGGATCCATCCGGCACAACAACATTTCGTATCTAACCACAAAAACCATAATTAGCTAACGTTGTTGGAAAAAATTCTTATTTGAGTTCTTGGGAAGTGAAAAAAAGTTCAACATAAGAAAAGAAATGATAAGAAAGTATTGCACCTGCCAGGAATCGTACGTAGAGTTAAGAACAAATGTGGGGTCTTGATGCTCTTAATAAGTTCTACAGGAAAGAAACACTAAAAAATAAACCATGTTAATGAGAATCAACCAAGTTACAGGCATATATATCGTAATTCAACAGATGTTGCCATGGTTTGCAATATATGTGATGAGTAATTGACTTGAGCAGATTTGGTGTTTGAGTTGAAATGCGGGAATCCGGGGATTGCATGGGTTTGCATATCATTGTTATGACTAATCGGAGTTGGTGGAGGTATTGGTGATGTTGCAGGAGTTTAGAAATGTGTTTGCTTGTTTTATGATGTGTAGGTCACTGGATTCGACTTGGCGGTCAACGGCGAGAGGATCGGACATAAGTAGAACACTTGGGGCCGAACGATTGGGATGCTAGGTAAAGTCAAGGGTGATCCACACCGTACGCGTGGAGAGGCAATTAGCACGGACGGTTTCACGGTTGAGCCTCAAAACCGTGGGTGATGATCAAGATGGCGGAGTTGACCAAGTCAAAGGTGATCGAGTGTCGGTGCAAGTAGAGGCTTCCAATGGATCAGAGGCGGGAGAGACTTTCCAGCAAGGAGGATCATGGGATGAGGTGACACGCGTCAAGATCATGAAGTCTTGCTTCGATGGAAGTGAGCATGAAGTCGTGCTTTGAGAAGCGTGCAAGGCGGTTTCCCGGTTTGGGCCTCAAAACCAGTGGCGTGGTTGGTGGTGCACATGACACCATCATGGAGCTTGCTTCGAGGTGAAGCAAAGTCGTGAAGAGCACGAGAGCGTTCGGGCGATGAGGAAAAAGATGGACAAGTCTGCCCCTGGTGGTAGGTGGTAGTGTTATGTAGGTCAAGGGTAGAGTGGTCATGTGGACAACCCTTGGACCTATATAAGGAGGGGTAGGGCTGGTGGAAGAGGTGGACTTTTGGGTGTCCCTTGTGAGCCTCTCTTTCCATTAGCCTTGTGTTAGGTGTTCATCCAAAGTGCTAGGAAAGGACTATATGTTTTAGTGGAGAGTAGTGGGTGTGTGAGAGACATCTCTTGCTCTTCCAAATAGTGGGAGGAAGAGGGTGGCCTCCTAGCCTTGTATCCATGGATCTTGTAAGCACCTTTCTATGATATGAGATAAATTTTTGTGCTCAAGATTTTCCCCTCTCCCTAAATCCTGAATTTTCTTTTTCTCTATTTTTAGAGCTATTTTCGTGGTGATTTTCGATCTCACTTTTGGTTGAAATTTTTGGGGTAGATTTCTTGGGTATCTTGTTGCTATGATGAGCTAGAACAATCCTATATGGGTCCTTGACTGAATCAATAGCTCTAGCACCTTCGATTTGAAGGATTTCTCAAGTTTCCCCTTTTTGGTGTTCTTGGCACGAGATCTGCAATTCATGATTATTCCTTGATCCAATTGATAGGATCTCTTTGGAGTAGAGTCTTGATGTCATATGGATCATCTGGTCCAAATTTTGTGATTTTTGGAGTTCGTTTGATAGGGTTTTGGTAATTTTCTTTCCCGAACGGAGCTGCTGTTCTGTCCAGGACAGAACTTCCGTGGCCATGATAGAACTTCCGTAACCATGATGGAACTTCTATCAACAACCACGGAACTTTCGTGAGTGACAATACTCCTGTCGCTCGGAACTTCCGTGATTGACAAAACTTCCATCGGGGACTTCGAAACTTCCATCAGACACTACGAAACTTCCATCAAGCTCCAGAAATGTGTTTTCTCGGATCTTCTTTGTTCCTCTTTTGACCCCCTTGATCTTTCGCTATGTATCCTATTGCTTTAAATCATTCCTATGGTTAACACATCGCAAGTTGGTGTGTGTGACCTTGGTGATTTGTCGCGAGGAGGGTTTGGGTTGTAGTTGGGACATAGGCCAAGTTCTTGAGAATAATTTTAATTGGCTCCCATTCACCCCCGCCCCCCCCCCCCCCCCACCTCTGGTTGCCTTCTCGGTCCATCAATTGGTATCATAGCCGGTTTGATCATGAGTTGACCTTAACCGGCTCTGTGATCCGAAGGCGACATTGAGAAAGAGCCTTTTCTGCCTCGGCTATTTGCTAACTCTGACGGTGCTTTTACAATGGCACCTAGTGCTCGCTCTTGTATATCATTGTCCTCAGGTTCTGAGATGTTCGGAATTGCTATCGAGGATGCCAAGAAGCAAAGCCAAAAGGAGAAGGATGCAATTGGCTTTGAGAAGGGCAATCTTGAAGTGTTGGATCTTCTCAAGCTTTACAAGGATGAAGAGCTTGCGCTCGGGGATGTTATCCCGAAACTTCAGAAGATGACCAAAGGTAACCTTGTCACAGGCATTGAGAGTTTATTCCTTAGAGACAGTACTTATGATGTGACCATCACAAAGCTTAGAAAGAAGTTGAGAAATTCCATGCCTAGTGATGTGTGCTCGATGTCTAGACTTGATGTGTGTGCTCCTATTTCTTGCAAGTCTATGACCTCTTTGCCTTATGATAAATGTGATGCCTTGGTCAAAAAGATTGATGAATTGAATGTCTTCCTTGCTCACATGAAATCTGAAAATAAGAATTTCATGCATGATTTTTCTTCTTGTGAAAAGCAATTGGCTTATGCTAGAAATGTTATTGAGAAGTTGGACACTAAAGCTTCTTTGCCTTGTATGTCATGTAAGTCTTTGCATGCTGAAATTGACTTGCTGAAATCAAATGCTTCTATGCCTTGTGATTATTGTATTTCCTTGAAAAAAGATCTTGATTGTGCTAGAGTTGAGATAGGTAATCTTATGTCCTTGGCTAGAAAAGATTGTAATTCTTGCATTGGTATGCTTGCTGAAAATGAAAAATTGAAACTAGACTACTCCTCTTGTGTAGAGAAACTTGAAATTGCTAGAGCTGAAATTATTGCAATTACTTCTATGCTTTCTAGCACTTGTTCCTCTACTTTGCATGATGATGCTTGTCTAGAATCTGATGATAATCATGATGCTTTGCATGACATTCATACAAGTGTTGTGTCTTCCATTTCTTGCACTTCTTGCAATGCCTTGAAAAATGAGATTGTGGCTTTAATGCAAATGCATGATAATATGAGCGCCAAGTTGTTTGAGCACAATGAGATGAGTGCTATTGCTTTGGACAAAGCTTCTTTGGCCACTTCGGAGCTTGTTGGCTCTTCTGGTGTTGCCCAAGGGATTTCAATTGATAAAGGTGCTTCTTGCTCAAATGGTACATCACCCCCTAAACAAAAGTAAAGATGGGCATGTCATTGAGTATTGCTTTTGCTGTGTCAAACACGAGCATCGAGTGCGTGCTAAAGCTTTTAGGAACACACATCGTCCTTTTCATGCCATGTGTGAACCTAATCTTGATTCTAAGTTGAAAGATGCTTCTGGTTTTTCTTGCAAGTCCCGAAGGACTTCTCACATGAGCGAGAGTGGTGCTTCAACCTCTCAAACCATGCCTCCTTATAGGCCCCTGTTCCATTGCTCATATTGTGGGAAGGATGGACATCAATTTGAGTTCTACTTTAGGCATACTAGAGACATGCGCCGATCTCGTGCCTCTTGCTCTTCGGGTCATTATAGCTTTTCTCATAGCATGAACACTCATGAGCCTAGCACGAGACATTGCTTTATTAATGGATTCTATGACTCCTTTTCTTGTGGGTCAGGACATGCTTGTGGACATGCTTCTACGACTTCTTGTATTGGTTCACAACATTGTTCTCATGATGCTTATATTGGTTGTTCTTGTATTGTCCCCTTGAGAGGTTCTCACAGTGGTTCTAGTGGTTGCACTCGTTTTTCTTCTCGAGTTGCGAATTTGCGGTATGCTTCTAAGGGTGACTTAAGGTCTTCTCATTCAAACCATAATTTGCATCATGCTAACCCTCATGATAAGTTGAGTACATCTATTGCTCGTGTGTCCAAGTCATGGGTTCCCAAGTATTTGCATACTGACCCTTCGAGATCCAAGACTAGGGCACCTCTCTTTTCTCATATATAGGTTTGGGGACGCGGGACGAAGAACATGAGGTTGATGGATCATGGTCTTTTGCATGATTGAGATGTGATGGTTCATTGTACCTTTTTACATGGCCTCCAAAAGGCTTGTATATCTTGTGAGCTTTCTCATACACTCACCCTTTTACCTTCAAGTACACTACTTGTGGTGTGAGATGTTTGGTTATGTGCTCACCTCATCATCTTGGCATGTATATCTTGTGTGATGCTTTAGTTCTCTCTTGCCTTAGATTATGCTTAGCATGCATATTGTTCTGACTAGCAATTGTATATCATGATTCACTTATCTTGTGTCTTGCTAGCTTTGTATATGCTCCAGTCTTTTTCATCATAGTTTTATGTTACCTAGTGTGACTCATGTTGTATCTTTTGATGCTTTGCAAAATTTGCATTTATGCTTCCCTCTTGAGATTTGTGCTTCTTATGCCATCATATTAATGCCTCCCTTACCTTTTCTTGAGTCACGAGTTGTGCTTTTTCTATAGTCTTCTTGCCCTCTTTTCAGTTGATTCTTTATTTGTTTTGTTGAGGGGGAGACTAGCTTGGTTAAGGGGGAGTTGCTCTTTGTTGGAGCTTTGAGGTTAGTTGCTCCTGTGATTTGATGATTTGGAGCTTGGTGTTTGCCATCCCTATGGCATGATTTGGGGGAGTCGCTCTTTTACCTTGGAGTTGATGTTCTCTTGTATATATGTATCTTACCTTTTTGCATTGCATCTCACATGTAACATATGCATTAGTAGATGAGTTTTGATTCTTATGCTTGCTTGTATTTCTTACTGCTATGATTGAGCTTGAGCTAAGTAGTGTGGATGTGATGATAAACTCTCATGCTTAGATTTTTTGGATGGCTTGTAATAGACTCTTTTGAGTAACATGCTAATCTTAAAGATAAACTTAGCTTTTTGTGAACCTCATGAACTAATCTTGCTAAAACTTGCTCACCATGTGTATAATTGCTTTTATCCCTATTGAGACTTGTGTTGAGGCTAGTCTAGAGGATATCTTGGCTTTGGCACCTTGTGTTTGTGAAATGTGGCTTTGCAGATGTTTAGCTCATGATGAAACATTGTGGGAACATATGTTCTTTTTGCCGCAAAGGCATGCTCATCCTTTTGCTTTAAAATTACTAGGAAACTTGAAAATCACTTCGAAGCCTCGGGGTGTTTGCCATACCCAGTCGTGCGACCCTCCGCATGGATTAGAAGTAACGTAAAAATGCTAAATCCAAAAAATTGTTCTTCGAAGCCTCGGTGTGTTTGTCGTACCCAGTCGTGTGACCCTCCGCATGGATTAGAAGTTACATGAGGATCAATAAGAATAATGCCTTTCTTTTTCTTATGAGTCTCTGTTGCATATGTGAGCGTTTGTAAAGCTTATTTTCTGCGGATGCTTGTTGTCTTAGTTGAGATTGAGATTGGCTAGTTTCTTTTGATTCACTTGATGCCTGTTTTGCCTTGCATGGGAGTACTTATACATGTGGTGGCAGTTTTGCTCATGATAAGCAAATTTGATTCTATCTAAGCTAGTCAAATCTTTCTGCTTAGCTTGTATAGCTCTTGGTGTTTATGCCCTGCTATCTATTTTTTATCTTTGCATGGTTGTGAGCTATTGCTTTTACACTTTATAGCTCTATGTTTATGATTAGCAAGGTTAAATGCTTGTTGCATAATTGTTGAAGCTCCTTAGGTTTGCACCTTCATGCTTTATTGCTCTTTTGCCTCTTTGATGAGTTCATTGCCAAAGGGAAAGAAATAAGTGCCTAAGGGGAAGAATTGTTGGGTCATGCACATATAATGCTAAGAAACTTAAAATGGCCCATTTTGCATTCATGTCAACTACCACAAGTTGAGGGGGAGCATTTCATGTCTCGAGCGCTTTCACACGCCTTTCATAATCTTTGCATTCTCGAATCGCTTTCTTTGGCAACTCTTAGTTTTGTCATCCTTTCTTTGCTAGATGGTTGTTTTTCACCTTTTCTTTGGATTTGAGCCATTTGGATGTGCTTATTCAATTTCGCATTTCAAATCTTAATTCTTGTGCATTTGGTGTTGTCAATGTACTCATCAAGGGGGAGATTGAGAAACCATGTGGAGATGTGCCATGGTTTGCAATATATGTGATGAGTAATTGACTTGAGAAGATTTGGTGTTTGAGTTGAAATGCGGGAATCCAGGGATTGCATGGGTTTGCATATCATTGTTATGACTAACCGGAGTTGGTGGAGGTATTGGTGATGTTGCAGGAGTTTGGAAATGTGTTTGCTTGTCTCATGATGTGTAGATCACTGGAGTCGACTTGGCGGTCAACGGCGAGAGGATCGGGCACAAGTAGGAGACATGGGGGCGGACGATCGAGAGGCCAGGTGAAATCAAGGGTGATCCACAACGTACACATGGAGAGGCAAGAAGCGCAGATAGTTTCACGATTGAGCCTCAAAACCGTGGGTGATGATCAAGACGAAGAGGTTGACCAAGTCAAAGGTGATCGGGTGTCGGTGCAAGTAGAGGCTTCCAATGGACCGGAGGTGGGAGAGACTTGCCGGTAAGGAGGATCATGGGACGAGGTGACATGCGTCAAGATCATGAAGTCTTGCTTCGGTGGAAGTGAGCATGAAGTCGCGCTTTGAAAAGCATGCAAGGCGGTTTCTCGGTTTGGGCCTCAAAACCGGTGGCGTGGTTGGTGGTGCACATGGCACCATCATGGTGCTTGCTTCGAGGTGAAGCAAAGTCGTGAAGAGCGCGAGGGCGTACAGGTGATGAGGAAAAAGATGGACAAGTTTGCCCCTAGTGGTAGGTGGCAGTGTTATGTAGGTCAAGGGTAGAGTGGTCATGTGGACAACCCTTGGGCCTATATAAGGAGGAGTAGGGCTGGTGGAAGAGGTGGACTTTTGGGTGTCCCTTGTGAGCCTCTCTTTCCATTAGCCTTGTGTTAGGTGTTCATCCAAAGTGATAGGAGAGGACTACATGTTTTAGTGGAGAGTAGTGGGTGTGTGAGAGACATCTCTTGCTCCTCCAAATAGTGGGAGGAAGAGGGTGGCTTCCTAGTCTTGTATCCATGGATCATGTAAGCACCTTTCTATGATATGAGATAAATTTTTGTGCTCAAGATTTTCCCCTCTCCCTAAATCCCAAATTTCTCTTTTTCTCTATTTTTGGAGCTATTTTCGTGGTGATTTTCCATCTCACTTTTGGTTGAGTTTTTGGGGCGGATTTCTTGGGGATCATGTTGCTATGATGAGCTAGAACAATCCTATATGGGTTCTTGACCGAATCAATAGCTCTAGCACCTTCGATTTGAAGGATTTCTCAAGTTTCCCCTTTTCAGTATTCTTGGCACGAGATCTGCAATTCATGATGATTCCTTGAGCCAATTGAGTGGATGTCTTTAGAGTAGAGTCGTGATGTCTTGTGGATCATTTGGTCCAAATTTCATGATTTTTAGAGTTTGTTTGATAGGGTTTTGGTAATTTTTTTTCCTGGACGGAGCTGTTGTTCTGTCCAGGACAGAACTTCCGTGGCCAGGACAGAACTTCCATGGCCATGACGGAACTTCTGTCAAAAACCATGAAACTTCCGTGAGTGACAGTACTCCCGTCGCTCTAAACTTCCGTGATTGACAGAACTTCCGTCAGGGACTTCGGAACTTCCGTCGGGCACTACGGAACTTCCGTAAAGCTCTAGAAATGTGTTTTCTCGGATCTTCTTTGTTCCTGTTTTGACCCCCCCCCCCCCCCCTTCCCCCCTTGAGTTTTCGCTATGTATCCTATTGCTTTAAATCATTCCTAGAGTTAACACATCACAAATTGGTGTGTGTGACCTTGGTGATTTGTCACGAGGAGGGTTTGGGTTGTTGTGACACCCAATGTCACAAAAGGTTAATTAAGCTAACCCTAAGGTTAAAATGTTGACTGATTAAAAATCTCAAATAATTAAATGTCAAAGAAAAGGGGGATAAAGATTTAAAGTCCTTAAATCCATAAATTGGCCAAAGGGTAGCAATTCACAAACATCACAAAACTCCATGAAAGTGCATCAATGTTTTTGCATATCCATGTTGGCCATATTAAAAGATACTTTTGAGGATTTTATCGGAATTTTTGGTGATCAATTAATACCCTTAAAAATTCCCTAAAGGCAGAGAAAAGCACCTCTGTTCTAGGATTTTACATTAATTCTCCAGCAAGATCTCAACTTGACACCAAAAGCAAAGTTGTAGAGTATATTTTCCTGGACTTGCACAAAAATTGGCATTTAAAATTGAGCACCAGAACTTGGTGAATTAAATCGAGTACCGATCACTTTTCTAAGTTAGGGGGTCAACTTCTCTTTTTCTCTCGCTATTCCCAGATCAACACAAATGTACCGCTGGCCACTGCAGCTCGCCATTCCGACTACTGCACCGCCCAACTCCACTGTGACACCAGCCAGAAATAAAGCCGTCGCCGTCCAACCATCCCCTAGCCGCCAGCTCACTGCCCCTCCCTCTCTCTGCTCTCTCTCCCACCGATCAGAACAAAAGGGACAGCATGTAACACCCTGATTTTTTCAAAATTTAGAATATTTTAAAATTTTCTATAAGTAATTAAGTTATTAATATTTTGCTAAGAAAAAGAACTATATTCTAAAGAAAATAACTAAATATAGGTTATTTTTTTAATTTTGTTTGTTGCAGTTATGTTGATTAATAGTTGTTGGATTTTATTGTGTGTAAGAACCTATTTTAAAATTCGATTAGAAATTGTTTCGAATTTTTTTTGAAAATAGAAATAGAATGGGAAGAAGAAAAGAATAAGAGAAAAGAAAAAAAAAACCTCTCAGCTTTGGGCCTCTCCCTCCTTCTGGCCCAGCCTCCTCTCTCCTCTCTTCCCTCTCCCCTCCTGGGCCGAAAGCCTTCCTCAGGCCCACTTCCCTCTCTCCCGGCCTTGGGCCTGAATCCCCTGCGTGGCCCACTCCCTTCCCCCGCTCTCCCTCTCGGCCTGACCCCGCCCCTCGGCCCACCCCAGCCCACGCGCGCGCCCGCGAACCCTAGCCGCCAGCGCCGCCGCAGTCGCCGCCACCTCGGCATGCGTGCGCAGCCGCCTAGGACACTGCACCTATAAATAGGCGGGGACTGCAGCCCTCGTGCCGCCTTTTCCGCACCCCGTCGCCGCCTCGCTCCCACGCCTCGCCATCTCCGCCGCTCGCTGGAAGCCGCTGCCATCGCCGCTTCGTGCCACCGCCTCAGTCCTCCCTGTGGCCGCGCGAGGCCCCAGTGAGCATCCCCCGCCCCCGCCACATCCCTCGCGCCCTTCTCCTCGGCTTCCGCGCACCAGGGCACCGCCTTCGGTGAGCCCCGCCCTCTGCGCCACCGTCAATGGCCGTCGGTCCACCGTGGAACGGTGGACCACGGGTCCACAGGGTCATAGACCCAGTCCATGGGGTTTTGGGTTAAAATAATTAATTAAAATCCTGGGTGATTGGTAGTTTTACGCATAGGCCCCTACTCTTCGTTTAAATTACATTTTTGAACCTAGTTTTCTTCAGAACATTATTTATTTATGTTTAAGCCCTTGAGTTTTTATATAATTACGCGTAGGCCCCTACTCTTCGTTTAAATTACGCGTAACCCTTGGTTTGCTACAGGTGGTGTAACCTGTAGTGTGGTTTCTCATAGGCGGTTTAACCCATGGTTTGCTACAGGTGGTGTAACCTGTAGTGTGGTTTCCTATGGGTGGTTTAACCCATGGTTGGTTACAGGTGGTTTAACCTGTAGTGTTGGACAGATGAGATAACTGGTGGGAACTTTTCACCTAGTAAATAGGATGGCTTTTTCTACTAGGTGTAGGTGCTCATTTATGCAAATGAACCATTGTGTTAGCCTTTCTTCTATTAAACTTGCATGTCATATTTTCCCCCACTTGCTGAGTACGGCATGTGCTCACCCTTGCTATTTCCCTTTATTGTTGTACTATAAACTGCTGCTCAGAAGATGGAGAGATGGACTACATCGATGAAGACTACTACTAGGCGTGCGTGCCCCCGGTCGATTGCCTGTGGTGTTATGGTGTCTTCCACTGTTATTTGTCGAGAGAGTCGATTTAGTCTTCAAAGACAATTATTTATGTAATAATGGTACGCTTTATTAATGACATTGGTTATACTGTTATTCACTTTACTGTCGATATATGTGAAACTTATTCCTAGGCACACATATGATAAGCACTTGGTTTTGTCCTTAAAACCGGGTGTGACACAGCAGCTTGCACAATGCACCATTCCTCTCCCTCTCTGCTCGCAAGCGTTTCACACATTCCCCAGAGCGACAACAAGTCCAGGCACCGCTTCCCTCTCCCTCTCCAGTGAAGCCGAGCTCAGAAGCTCTACTTCAGACCGCCATTGCCACCGCCATCTCCAACAGGATCGAGGCAGTAGCTCTTCGCCCCCTTCCTCCTCAAATCATTGCGCAAACTACCCTCCTAGCTTCGCCCGGACGCTCGCCGCTTGATTCACAGAGCCGCCACCGAATTTCATGAAGAACCGAAGTTGCCACCGTCGGAGCCGACCACCTCACCGATGGGAACCCTGCTCCGCCCACTTCCACCGACTCCATCCTCCACGTCGTCGACCACCGTACAACGGCGGATCTCACCGACCAACTCTTGGCCTCCCTCTCCCTTAGCACACGTCGCGCAACACCGCCGGAGTCCGCTCTGCTGCCGCCCCTTGTCGCCGGCAGGTCTCCGGTGAGCATCTCCCCTCTCTGACCGAAGCCTCGGATCCCTCACGGTGCACTAATCATTTTGGGGTAGGTGTGCGACCCGGCCATGCCGCCGATCGGCCGCTGGCCCGAGCTCGCCGGCGCCGGCCGCCGCCCGTGCTGCTCCGAATTCAAATTGTGGTAGCTATTCTGTAAATAGCACTAAACTTTTGATTTAATTGAAAAATCCATATCTCCCAATTCATAAGACCAAATAATTGCAAATAAATATGTTTTGGAATCCTTGTAACTTGTACTTTGCAATGGTTAACATGAAGTTCATGGTTTTCGTATGGAAATTAGAGAAATTAAATAAAAACAAACAAACCTTTGTACAGCAAAATAAATTCATAATTTATTCCACAAAAATGACTAAATCACCAAAACAGGCATGAATGCTCCTCATGGCATATGAGACCCATGGACAAGTAGCCATAATTAATTTAGGCTTAATTTCATGGTTAAGTGTATTTCTTGCATTTTTAGTATGGAAAATGGTATTAATGAATAGTAGGGAAATTAATTCTGAGAAATTGCATACATGTCCCTTATGCTTTTATGTGTTGCTAGAAAAATCCATGTAATTAAATTTCACCTAGAGCAATTTTATTTATTTTAGCATTATTAATCACATATATTGCTATGATTAATTGCATAACTGTCACTTTAGCTATTTTACTCAAATTCAACTTTCTGAAGTTTAGGCCCTAGTACTACATTTTTATGTCACTTCATCATGTAATACAATGTAGTCCTCAATGATGCCATGCTCATATTTAGGGTAGACATAAACTAAGTTTTTGATGAATAAAACCCACATTTCTTCTAATTAGAAGTTTGTCCCCTTCAAACTAAGTGTTTGTCACCCATGCATATGAGGGCATCACCATTCATGCATGAGCATCATCCCCTTGAATTTATTTACTGGAGTAGTGCCATGAATCATCATGACATGCATTGCACATTTGACTAGGGAACTCCATAAACCCTTGTGTATTCCTCCGTATTTATGCATGTGCCCAAGATTGAGGAGATAACACCGGAGCAACCCAGAGCTAAAGTGAACAACCTCAAGAACCCTAACTATGATCACTCCCATGGCAAGCCCTGGTGCATACCTAATTATTTTACGAGTCCTTTTTACTTTGTCACAAGCAAGGAATATTGTATTACGCATTAAGTATAGGACTTGGATGGAACCCACTTGCATACTCCAACAAATGAACTATAATTAGTTTATGTTAGTAAGCCTTTCCGTTAGCAAATGCTATGCTTAAACTAGTGGAGTCAACGGTAGGTTATGGAATCACTTGATACAACTATGGTGCACATGAATGATGAACTTGATAAAATGGAGCACCTATCGTTGCAACTTCGTGGACAAGTATTGAACGGTACCAAGTATATACCTTTATATGGGAATTGGTAAACCTAGTAACTTGGGCGCCGTATTGTTGGGCGGCCCTACTCATCGATCCAGAGGTGATGTGAATGACACGGTGGATGCACGGGTTTAAGGACCGCTGGAGAGTGCACGGGTTAAGCCTCGGATACGAAGTACTGTATCACGGGGAGGACGTGTACTCGGGATCAATGGCCCCGGATCGATTTTATAGCAATCTCATGATGGGTGGCCATACGCGTTCTTAAATGATGCGTATGTTGTGTACTTAGGTTAATCCCTGTAGGATGTAAATCGATTCGAATTGTCGTCCCTCACGGTTATGAGTACCTCTCGTTTGAGCAGGGGCAATGATACTTAAGTAGAGAAGTTGTGGTTATGATTCTGAAATTTACTTATGCTATGGCTACATATTGCTATGATGTATTGTTCTTTACTTATATTCAAGTTTTAGCACTTAGCTAGGTCTACCATAGCTACTTTTCTGCAATAAGCAAAGTAAAACCCTGGTTAAGGAAAGGAAAGTGCTGCATAGAACTAATAGGAGCTTTTGTGCAAGTGACAGGTAAGCCCGGTCAGCCCCCTGCATGATAGGAGTCGGTCTTAATAAACCTCGTTGACGGGTAAGTCTTGCGGAGTATAGTAGATACTCAGGCTTTGTGATGATGTTGTTTTTCAGGTTTCCCTCAAGCCACTTACTGTGATTGTTGTAATAAAGTGGTGTGGGAAGGTGAGGAGCCCTAGAATTGGACCATTGAATGGGTCCCCAGCTCTCCTAACCAAGAGGAGTGAACCATTGCCATAGGGTCAGCATGGTTTGCTTAGGATCTTCGTATCGTGTTTTGTCGTTTTTTTTTGCTTCCGCCATTTATGTAATATAAACCAAGGACATATGTATTGTAATGTAATCTGAACTTGCTTCCGCTTAAACTCTCAAACTTGTAATATTATGCATTAAGTAATGTATCTTTGTAAATGAGGAATGTTTTTATGTGTATGCTACGCATGGTTACTTTGGTGATCATCTCCCGAGATGATCCTATACGGCAATCCTCTATTTTTCAGAATAGGGTTGTCACAGCTGGTATCAGAGCTGTCTCGAGATAAGCAACACCGCTATGAACATTTTAAAATGTAAACAAACCATTTTTATGCCTTACGATGAGATACGAAGTAGAAGTGCCATGTAAGAGTTATTATTAGTAGGTGGCAAAGCTAACCCTGGGTTATGTTTGTTTAAATTACTTGCATCTACGGAATCTTCAACGAAGGTATGTCATTGTGCGCGGATCGGTTGTGCTGTAAATACTGAATGCCTTCCGGGTGGGCAAATACCTGGGCTTTGATTGATGCGCGGACCGAATGCGTTTAGATGTCGGCTGCCTTCCGGGTGGGCAAATACCTGGGCATAACTGTCATTGTTATTTTGGTTTGTTTCTTTTCTATTTTAATGTAATGTTTCTGAAATGGACCTCTTGCAGGTACACTAACCACGTGTAGTTTGTTAGAAAACATGTGAGAGGTGTGTGTGCCACCGAAAGGATCGAGCTATATATTCGGTCAAGTTTCTTTATGTGAGGATGTAGGGAATCGTCATATTGGGCATTGACATTCATGCATACCATATGCATTCATCCTTACCAAATCATGTAAAAAGGTCACTAATATTGAAAACATGTGAAATGACCAAGCCTTGGGCAATTTTGAATCCCTATGGCACATAAACCGAAAGCTTGAACTCAACGGATAAGAACCAAACTTTGCCAGAAAAGTCACTTTTCCTAAAATAAGCATAACATCCTCAATTTAATTCAATGAAGCTTAATGAGTACTCGTTGGAGAGCTGATGTTTTTCTCTACATGTTTGGTTTAGGTAGTTTGTCCTAGAAAAATCTAGAGCTGGGTCGAATTTGGCAAAAACAGTAAGCTTTTCTGGAATGTTAGAAATTGCTTCATTTCTGTCCTCTGTCTTTGGACGATCATAACTTCTAGAGTGTTTATCGGATGGAAGTGTGCAAATATGCGTTAAAAGATAAATAAATCCTCCACAACTTTCATAAAATGTCAAACCTTTAGTTTTGTCCAGAGGCTAAGTGTTTTTGCTCATTTCTACAGGTTGCTCCATCAACCGCAGAATTTGTTGTTGTCAGTCGTCAAACGGATCGAGAAGCTCGTGTCTTTTGTTTTACCAATCAATCCTTATGCTATTTTGAGCATGTGTGCTTAGTGGGATATTAAGTTTTGACTCACCCTTGCAAAACTTTATTATGGCAGATGGATGTTGGCAAGCTCATGAAGGACCCCGAGCACCTTGCCGCCCGCATTCTCGAGTTGGAATGAGAGCGTGAGGAGCTGCAGTCCACACTTGCTGCCCGTGATGCCCAGCTCGCGGAGCGTGACGCTAAGGTTGCAGTTCTTGAGGACAAGCTGCACACTAGCGATTTGGAGCGGGCCGATCTTTTCGAGCAGCTCCATGATGCTCAGCTCATCATCGAGGGCGATGCAAGTGATCAGTTGCAGGATCAACTGAATCAACACAATGCCCAACTCACCACTGCCCACGAGGAGATTTACTCTCTTCATGGATAGGTTACCGCTCTCTGGGAGGAGCGAATTGAGCTACAGGCTCAGCGCAAAGAAGCTCAAGATGCACAGGATGTCATGGAAGGGAACCTCAACGACGCTCACATCATTATTGCACAGCAAGAGCAACTCATTGGCCATCTCCAAGTTGCCAATGCCTAGCTGAAAGTTGTCCTTAATGACCAGCCACCCATGCCACTTGCAGTGATTCCCCCAGACGACGTCGAGTTGAGTGAGAACAATGATTCTGGTGTTGACTACGAGGCACCCCCTAGACCGGGTGATATGGACTAGGAGTCCGATGGTGGTAGTCACGCCAAGTGACTGCGGAGTAGTATGTTGTGTAGGGTGGAGATCTCGTGAGTCATCATGCTTGTATGTGAATAGTGTTAGTAATGCTAGGCGAAGTTGTAACCTAAGCTCTTCGAGATCGTGTTGTTGTCATGATTCCGAGTGATGTAACCTAAGACTTGCCATGTATCAGAAGTTGCATCGCATGTATCCATGGTTTTTATCATAATTATATTGCCTATGGTGTTAGAACTAATGGAATTTAAGTTACCTCGTATGTCCTGCACTATTTCCTTGTCAACATTTCAAATTATGAGCAATCTGAAATTTTACTTCATCTCTATGTCATAGCCTTATTATCATATTGTCTCATGTGATGATCGGGCTAACATGCTTATTCCATGGCAGATGGTGCAAACTCGCCACGGTGGATAAAACCCCAGTGATGCTCCCGGTGCCTCAAACCTCGGTGGAAACCAGCCGCCACCCAATGCTCCGCCCATGACGCCTATGGAGCAGCTCATCCATGACCAGAACAAGATGTTCCGCATGTTCATGAAGAACATGAATCGCCAAGGAACTCCAGGACCACCACCGCAGCAAACTTGTGGATCCTCCTACAACGACTTTTGGGCCACTCACCCGCCCACTTTTGGAGAAGCCGGTGATCCGTTGGAAGCGGATAATTTTATTCGCACTTTGGAATCAAAGTTCGCTCTCCACGGCACCGACCATCAGAAGCCCCTCTTTGCCGTGCATCAACTCTCTGGCTTCGCAAGTGCTTGGTGGGCCAATTTCACCGCCGCTCTTGCTGCTGGTCATCAAGTCACTTGGACGGAATTCTGCACTGCATTTCGTGCGCACCACATCCCCGCTGGCCTTATGAAGTGCAAGCTGCAAGAGTTCCTCAACTTGAAGCAAGGCTCTGGAACCGTGCAAGAGTATGCATGGAAGTTCAATTACTTGACTCAGTATGCTTTGTATCACGCTGATATGGATGAGAAGAAGAAAGACTACTTTCGTTCGGGCCTTACCCCGAAGCTACAGGACCGCTTGGCACAAGTTACCGGTGGCACTTTCAATGATCTAATGAGTGCTGCCATCATTCAAGAAGATGCTATCCATGCCAACCAAGATGACAAGAAGAGGAAACATGCTATGGGAAGCTCGTCCAGCTCTGCACCGCACAAGTACAAGCTAGCAATCACCTCCTTGACTAGATAAAAGTTTCGAGCTGCGGTACCGCCGGGATGAGGATTTCGGCCGTCCTACTCGCAGCAGCACTCTCGCTCTCATGGGAGTAACCAGCAGCAATCCTCTGGTTCCCGCCCTCCGCAGCAGAGTAATCAAGTGGTGAAGAGCAACTCCTCGCAGTTGTGCTACAACTGCGGCCGAACCGGTCATTTTGCTAAGGAGTGCCGGTACCCGAAGCATACCCAGAGCAATAACAACAACAACGCCAACACTTCCGGGAACAACAACAACAACCACAGCAGCGGCAACAACAATGGCAGCAATGGAAGTCGTCCCTGGTCTTCTACTCCCACACACAAGAATGGCCGAGTCAACTATACCACGGTCGAAGAGATCCAAGTTGGAGAGCCCGTTCTCGCGGGTACGTTCTCGATCAACCAACATGCTGCCATGGTTCTTTTTGATCCAGGAGCAACACATGATTTTATTAGTCAAGCATGTGTGAATCATTTGAAAATCACCCCCACCACTATGGGAACACCATACATCATCACATCTCCCGATGGAAAAATAAGGGCTCATCTTGAGTTAAGAAAAGTGCCACTTAAGTTAGCAAGCAACGTATACCCCACTTCCCTAATCATCTTAGATGGCCAAAGCATTGACATAATTCTTGGTATGAGATGGATGACTAGACATAAAGTCGTCTTGCATATTGAATCCTGGGAAGTCCATTTGAACTCACCCTTACATGGCCCGTCTATCCTCCGATTGCCATGTCCCAAATCATCCACTTCTCAAGTGTACCACCTTGAAGGGAAAGAGCTAGAAGATATTCTAGTGGTGCATGACTTTCCCGACGTATTCCCAGAAGATTGGCCGGGAATGCCTCCGGACAAGGATGTCGAGTGTAAGATTGAACTCAGCGCCTATCGCTCGTAGGCCGTACAAAATGGCTCCCAATGAGCTAGCTGAACTAAAAGAGCAGCTACAAGAGCTTATGGACAAGGGCTACATCTGATCGAGTTCATCTCCCTGGGGATGTCCTGCCCTCTTTATGAAGAAGAAAGACAAGACCCATACGTCTATGTGTTGACTATAGGCCGTTGAATACCGTAACCATCAAGAACAAGTACCCCCTACCTCGAATTGATATTCTCTTTGATCAACCAGTGGGTGCTAAAGTCTTCTCCAAGATTGATCTCTGATCTGGCTATCACCAAATAAAAATCCGAGCCAAAGACATTCTAAAAACAGCTTTCTCCACTCAGTATGGTCTTTTCAAGTACCTTGTCATGTCTTTTGGTCTCACCAATGCTCCAGCCCACTTCATGTATTTGATGAACTCCATGTTCATGCCAGAGTTGGATAAGTTTGTGGTTTTGTTCATTGACAACATCCTTATCTACTCCAAGTCCAAGGAAGAGCACGCCGAACATCTCCGCATTGTTCTTCAACGACTCCGAGATCATCAGCTTTATGCCAAATTTAGCAAGTGTAAATTTTGGCTAAAGCAAGTTCCATTCTTGGGTCATATCATTCAGCGGAAGGAGTAGCCGTGGATCCTAGCAAAGTCGAAGATGTGCTGAAATAGAAAGCTCTGAAATCGGTCAAGCAAATTCATAGTTTCCTTGGTCTTGCCGGTTATTATCGGAAATTCATCCCCAACTTCTCAAGCATTTCCAAGCCAATGACCAAGTTATTAGAGAAAGATGCCAAGTTTAAATGGAGTAGTGAATGTGAGGAAGCTTTCCAATCACTCAAGAAGCATTTGACAACCGCCCCAATTTTGGCTCAACCTGATATCACCAAACCGTTTGATGTCTATTGTGATGCATCCGGCATTGGATTGGGTGGTGTGCTTATGCAAGGAGGCCGTGTCATTGCCTATGCCTCACGACAGCTCCAGAAGCATGAGCAAAATTATCCCACTCACGACTTAGAATTGGCATCCATTGTCCTAGCCCTGAAAACATGGCGCCACTACTTGCGTGGTAATCTTGTTAATCTCTACACCGACCACAAAAGTCTCAAATCTATCTTCACTCAACAAGAACTGAACATGAGACAATGTAGGTGGTTAGAATTAATCAAGGACTATGAATTGGAAATTCATTATCACCCCAGAAAAGCCAACATGGTTGCTGATGCCATGAGTCAGAGGGACCAATGCAATCACGCAATTGTTTGCTCCATGGAAGCTTGTCCAATTTCAGATTCTAGCAAACCAAGTCTTCATGTCATTCCATATGGATCCTTATATAATTTAGCTCTTATTCCTACCCTTCGGGAAGAAATCGTGGAAGTACAAAAGAAGGACAAGGGAATGGAATATATCCGCCAGAAGATAGGGAAGAAAGAAGCTACATGTTTCCGACAAGACGAAGATGGAGTGCTATAGTTCAACAACCGCCTTGTTGTTCCAAAGAATGAGGAGCTAAGAAAGAAAATTTTGGATGAGGCTCACTTGTACAAATACTCCATACACCCTGGTAGCAACAAGATGTACCGTGGGTTAAGGGAAAATTTTTTGTGGACGTGCATGAAACGAGAAGTTGCTCGTTATGTTTTTGAGTGCGATACTTGCCAACGTGTGAAGGCCGATCACTTGAGAACAGCCGGTCTTTTGCACCCATTAAAAATCTCCACTTGGAAATAGGAGGATATTGCTATGGATTTCATCGTTGGATTACCCCTCACACCCAAGAAGCATGATTCCATATGGGTCATTGTGGATAGGTTGACCAAATCTGCTCATTTTATTCCCGCCCATACAACCTACTCTACCAAGCAGTATGATGAGCTCTACATCGCACGAGTCCTATGTTTGCATGGTGTGCCCAAGACTATTATCTCTGATCGAGGTCCCTAGTTTATCGCTCGATTTTGGGAGCAATTGCATTCTTATCTTTGCACTACTCTTATCCGAAGTTCTGCTTATCATCCGCAAACCGATGGTCAAACCAAGAGACTGAATCAATATTTGGAGGACCTATTAAGAGCCTATGTTCTAGAAAATCATGGAAATTGGGAAGATTGTCTTCCATTCACCGAATTCTCATACAACAATAGCTACCAAGAGAGTTCAAGAATTGTCTTCCATTCGCCGAACACCCCTGAATTGGTCAGAATCGGGGGAAAGAATTACCTTTGGTCCATATCTTGTCATGCAAGCTGAAGAGAAGGTGCGGCAAATCCAAGCTAACATGAAAGCCGCATAATCCTGCCAAATAAGTTATTCCAACAAGAGAAGACGTCCATTGGAG
This sequence comes from Eleusine coracana subsp. coracana, assembly GCA_032690845.1. Classification (NCBI taxonomy): domain Eukaryota; kingdom Viridiplantae; phylum Streptophyta; class Magnoliopsida; order Poales; family Poaceae; genus Eleusine; species Eleusine coracana. The sequence continues at coordinate 39,589,739 of CM064418.1, forward strand.
TTTGAAAAGGGTGATCATGTCTATCTTCGAGTTTCTCCCAACAAGGGTGTAGCTTGCTTTGGAATCAAGGGAAAATTGGCACCCCGCTACATCGGACCCTTCCCGATCACGGAGAAGTATAGCCCGTTGCTTATCGGTTGCAACTACCAGAAAATCTTGAGCGGGTGCACAACGTCTTCCATGTATCCCAACTCAAGAAGTGTTTGAACCCTCCGATCGACGTGGTTATTTCCGACACCGAGCAATTGGAAGAAGACCTCTCCTACCCCGAATACCCCGTCCGAATCATTGATCAAAAGGACCGGATAATGCGCAATCGCACCATCACATTCTACACAGTGCAATGGAGCAATCATACCGAAGATCAAGCCACTTGGGAGCAAGAAGCGTTTCTGAAAGCCAACTTTCCAGAGTTCTTGGCCTCGCAAATTCGGTAACCGCCCACGCCCCTCTCTTTTGTCATCCATGTGCAAATCTCGGGCGAGATTTCTTTTAAGGGGGGAGTGTTGTGACACCCCATGTCACAAAAGGTTAATTAAGCTAACCCTAAGGTTAAAATGTTGGCTGATTAAAAATCTCAAATAATCAAATGTCAAAGAAAAGGGGGATAAAGATTTAAAGTCCTTAAATCCATAAATTGGCCAAAAGGTAGCAATTCACAAACATCACAAAACTGCATGAAAGTGCATCCATGTTTTTCCATATCCATGTTGGCCATGTTAAAAGAGAATTTAGAGGATTTTGTCAGAATTTTTGGTGATTAATTAATACCCTTAAAAATTCCCTAAATGCAGAGAAAAGCACCTCTCTTCTAGGATTTTACATTAATTCTCCAGTAAGAATCTCAACTTGACACCAACAGCAACGTTGTAGAGTATATTTTCCTGGACTCGGACAAAAATTGGCATTTAAATTTGAGAACTGGAACTTGGTGAATTGAATCAAGTACCAATCATTGTTCTAAGTCAAGGGAGCGTCAACTTCTCTTTTTCTCTGGCCATTCCCAGATCAACACAAATGTACCGCTGGCCACTGTACCACCACCGCCGGCCACTGCAGCTCGCCATCCCAACCACTGCACCGCCCAACTCCCCAGTGACACCGGCCAGAATTGAAGGCGTCGCCGTCCAACCATCCCCTGGCCGCCAGCTCACCGCCCCTCCCTTTCTCTGCTCTCTCTCCCGCCGATTAGAACAAAAGGGACAGCAGCTCGCACAGTGCACCATTCCTCTCCCTCTCTGCTCGCAAGCATTTCACGCATTCCCTAGAGTGACCACAAGTCCAAGCACCGCTTCCCTCTCCCTCTCCGGTGAACCCGAGCTCAAAAGCTCTGCTTCAGCCATTGTCGCCGCCGTCTCCAGCAGGATCGAGGTTGCAGCCTGTCGCTCCCTTCCTCGTCAAACCGTTGTGCAAACTACCCTCCTAGCTTTGCCTGGATGCTCGCCGCTTGATTCACAGAGCCGCCGCCAGATTTCGCGAAGAACCGAAGTCGCCACAGTCGGAGCCGACCACCTCGCCGACGGGGACCCTGCTCCGGCCACTTCCACTGACTCCTTCCTCCACGCCGTCGACCACCGTACCATGGCAAAGCTCACCGACCAACTCCCGGCCTCCCTCTCCCTCGGCACAAGTCGCGTGACGCCATAGGAGTCCGCTCTACCGTCGCCCCTCGTCCCCTGCAGGTCTCTGGTGAGCATCTCCCCTCTCTGACCGAAGCCTCGGGTCCCTCACGGTGTGCTGATCATTTTGGGGTAGGTGTGGGACCCGGCCATGCCGCCAATAGGCCACTGGCCCGAGCTCGCCGGTGCCGGCCGCCGAGCGCCGCCGCGCGGGCGCGCGTGCTGCTCCGAATTCAAATTGCCGATGGCAATTCTGTAAATAGCACTAAACTTTTGATTTAATTGAAAAATCCATAATCCCAATTCATAACACCAAAAAACTGCAAATAAATATGTTCTAGAATCCTTGTAACTTGTACTTTGCAATGGTTAACATGAAGTACATGGTTTTTGGATGGAAATTGGAGAAATTAAATCAAAACAAACAAACCTTTGTAAAGCAAATAAATTCATAATGTATTCCACAAAAATGATTAAATCACCAAAATTGGCATGAATGCTCCTCATAGCATATGTGACCCACTGACAAGTGGTCATAATTAATTTAGGCTTAATTGCATGGCTAAGTGCATTTCTTGCATTTTCAGTATGGGAAATGGTATTAATTAATAGTAAGGAAATTAATTCTGAAAAATTGCATACATGTCCTTGTGCTTTTATGTGTTGCTAGAAAAATCCATGTAATTAAATTCCACCTGGAGATATTTTACTTAATTCAGCATTATTAATCTCATATATTGCTATGATTAATTGCATAATTGTCACTTTAGCTATTTTGCTCAAATTGAACTTTCTGAAGTTTAGGCCCTAGTACTACATTTTTATGTCATCTTTATCATGTAATATAATGTAGTCCTCAATGATGCCATGCTCATGTTTAGGGTAGCAATAAACTAGGTTTTCGATGAATAAAACCCACATTTCTTCTAATTAGAAGTTTGTCCCCTTCAAACTAAGTGTTTGTCACCCCATTCATATGAGGGCATCACCATTCATGCATGAGCATCATCCCCTTGAATTTATTTACTGGAGTAATGCCATGAATCATCATGCCATGCATTGCACATTTGACTAGGGAACTCCATAAACCCTTGTGTATTCCTCTGTATTTATGCATGTCCATTTCATATAGGGCCCGAGATCGAGGAGATAACACCGGAGCAACCCAGAGCTGAAGTGAACACCCTCGAGAACCCTAACTATGATCACTCCCAAGGCAAGCCCTGGTGCATACCTAATTATTTTACGAGTCATTTTTACTTTGTCACAAGCTAGGGATATTGTATTGTGCATTAAGTATAGGACTTGGATGGAACCCACTTGCATACTCCAGCAAATGACCTATAATTAGTTTATGTTCTTAAGCCTTTCCGTTAGCAAATGTTATGCTTAAACTAGTGGAGTCAACGGTAGGTTATAGAATCACTTGATTCAACTATGGTGCACATGAATGATGAACTTGATAAAATGGAGCACCTATCGTTGTAACTCCGCGGACAAGTATTGAACAGTACCAAGTACATACCTTTATATGGGAATTGGTAAACCTAGTAACTTGGGCGCCGTATTGTTGGACGGCCCTACTCATCGATCTAGAGGTGATATGAATGGCACGGTGGATGCACGGGTTTTAGGACCGCTGGAGAGTGCACGGGTTAAGCCTCGGATACGAAGTACTATATCGTGGGGAGGACATGTACTCGGGATCGATGGCCCCGGATCGACTTTATAGCAATCTCGTGAAGGGTGGCCATGCGCATTCTTAAATGATGTGTATGTCATGTACTTGAGTTAATCCCTGCAGGATGTAAATCGATTCAAATTATCGTCTCTCACGGTTATGAGTACCTCTTGTTCGAGTAGGGGCAATGATACTTAAGTAGAGAAGTTGTGGTTATGATTCTGAAATTTACTTATGATGTGGCTACATATTGCTATGACGTATTGTTCTTTACTTATATTCAAGTCTTAGCACTTAGCTAGGTCTACCACAGTTACTTTTCTACAATAAGCAAAGTAAAATCTTGGTTAAGGAAAGGAATGTGCAACATAGAACTAATAGGAGCTTTTGTGCAAATGACAAGTAAGCCCGATCAGCCCCCTGCATGATAGGAGTCGGTCTTAATAAACCTCGTTGACGGGTAAGTCTTTCGGAGTATACTAGATACTCAGGCTTTACAATGATGTTGTTTTTTAGATTTCCCTCAAGCCACTTACTGTGATTGTTGTAATAAAGTGGTGTGAGAAGGTGAGGAGTCCTAGAATTGGACCATTAAATAGGTCCCCAGCTCTCCTAAGCAAGAGGAGTGAACCATTGCCATAGGGCCGGCATGGTTTTCTTAGGATCTTCGTATCGTGTTTTGTCTTTTTTTTCGCTTCCGCCATTTATGTAATATAAACCAAGAACATATGTATTGTAATATAATCTGAACTTGATTCCACTTAAACTCTCAAACTTGTAATATTATGCATTCAGTAATGTATCTTTGTAAATGAGGAATGTTCTTTTGTGTATTCTATGCATGGTTACTTCGGTGATCATCTCCCGAGACGATCCTGTACGGTAATCCTCTATTTTTCAGAATAGGGTTGTCACAGTTGTAGTTGGGACATAGGCCAAGTTCTTGAGAAAAATTTTAATTGGCTCTCATTCACCCCCCCTCCCCCCTTTGATCTCCTTCTCGGTCCTTCAGAAACAGATGGAATGACAGACCTCTATTGGATCCTTGTATGCGAGGCAGTCCTTGGGCAAAACTTTTGTAACATTCTGCAATAAAAATACAAAGAGACTTCCGATTAACGTTCAGAGAGTTTAGTGAGTCATTTTCTAGAAAATGATATAGAATTTCAAATTTTTTATTTAAAATAATCATTTTAATCTATTATTACAAAGAAAGTCTAAACGAAACTTAAATTGCAGGATCTAGGTGTTTTTAACATGTCGATCACTTTGGCGTGTTTTGTGTATGAAATACACCATATTGATTGGCATGATTGAATCCATGTTAGCGTCAACCGTCACATTGGATCCGAGCGGGGACTGAGGTTGTCAGCAAACACGCTAATTTATTTGACGTGTCTTATACATAAAATACGTCATACTGATTAGCATATTTGGGACTTAATACTCTTTGAACGGACTAGAAGTAGACTAAGGTTAATTAAGTCACGTCAATTCATTTGGCATGAGTAATTAAGTAGACACACCAAATCCTTTGGCGTATCTCAATGAAACCAAAAGTTGGACATGTCCGTTTCATGATGATATAAGCGAATAAAGTGGTACAATTTTCTTTAAAATGTTATAAATTTTTCATATAATATCCATTTTTTTATTCCACTTTCACCGTTGTGTTCTATGTGACGATACGAATAAAACTAGATCTCACTTGCATATATTTAAGAAAAAATAATAATTTTTTATAAAAATATTTTTTTCAAAAAATTCTAAAACATGTGCAAGTGAGATCTAGTTTTGTTCGTATCATCACGTAGAACACAACGGTGAAATCAGAATAAAAACAGATACTATATGAAGGATTCATAATATTTTAAAGAAAATTGTGCCACTTTATTCGCTTATATCATCATGAAAGGGATATGTCTAACTTTTGGTTTCATTGAGTTCTCCTTAATTAGTCACCCCAATTGGCAAATGAATTGGCGTGATTTAATTAACTTTAGTCTACTTCTGAACCGTCCGAAGAGTATTAAGTGCCAAACACGCCAATCAGTATGGCGTATTTTATGCATAAGACACGCCAAATAGATTGACGTATTTGTGGTCAACCTCAGTCCCTGCTCGGATCCAACGTAGCGGTCGACGCTGACATAGATCCAATCACGCCAAACAGTATGGCATGTTTCATACACGAAACACCCCAAAGTGATTGGTATGTAAAAAACATCATCCTGCAATTTTAGTTTTAGGTAGACTTTATTTTAAAATAATAAATTAAAAATGATTATTTTTTAAAAAAAGACACTAGAATTTCAGAGTCAATGAGAAAACATTTTTCTTTTCAACCTTCGTTCATGCCACACTTTTTACTGACCTGCAGGTGAACGACTCCATCGTATGCAGACCACATGGACCTTCGCCCGGATAAATCCTTTCTGCAATATGCGGGCATTTGATTATAGGCACAATGGGATACAGGTAAGCTTAGTAAGTGAATGTTAAATTGAGAGTTGTACTCGTCAAGGAAAAATCCAGCATCAGGAAGGCATTTCACTAAAACATTTGGGGGAAACCGTGCACGAAAATTGTTGCAGTGCAGTAACGTAGCCAGACCACCAGCAGGACAACCTGTAAGTAAGGCCTGAAACACAAGAACATGGAGAAAAGATGAACTGTTCTTAATTTGTACGACAATGATACAAATGGTTAGAAGTACTATTAATCAGGCTACAAAAAGAGAAGCAATCAGCATAACCTAGTAGTACAAGAGTATGACCTGCTTGGAATGGCCGAGCCCTTTCTCCATCAGTTCATCTATGACCACTTCCCAGATCCGCAGGCCTCTGAAAAATATCACTTTTTCCACTCTACGTGCAGTGTGATCAATGAAGCACCAGTTAATAATCAGTTGCAATACTCGGCAACGAATCAGTATTTAGAGATGTCGCTAACCTGATCCTCCAGTTGGGAATCCCCAGAAAATGATGCTCCATGGCAGTACCTGACAAGGCTGACATATACTCTGTTCCAGTTGTATAAATCTGGACAGGCATAGGCATCGTACATGAGAAATAAAATTGAGGAACACTAACGAGCAAGCCCATGAATGAATGACTGAAGAGGAAATATGTTGTCAGATTTTATTACAAGGATTTCATTGCTGGTCGTTGCTGAGAATCCCCGAGAAACTCATTGCCTTCATGAAGTTGGATGAACCAAGCTCACCCATTCTGCGGTCGGAGCAGCCTTGAATGGTGCTGCACCAGCCACCTCCCTGAAGATGGATCATCCAGTTTTCCGATCCGGTGCCAGAGCCCGTCTGCAGGTGGTAACCTGCCGGGCTTCCATCCAAGCACACTGATATGGCTGGAAGCCTGGAACAGTTCAGCTCATGCACGGTTATATCATCGTATAGTAGTTCAAAGAAATCAAATATTACCGCGCCCTTGTCATGGGCTCCAGCGAGAAGTGTGAGGTCGATGACATCAAGGTCCTGTGACGAGCAGTGAAGAGGCCTCAAACCGGAAAGGAGCAGGAGCAGGATAGCGAGAGCCCATGCCCTTCTTTGTCGTGGGCGCTGAGGGAAGACCGAAGACAGGAGCTCCATGACAGTGTCTGGCAAGAGGCAAAGAGATACCGGAGTGGTCGGCTTGGCTTTATAATAGTGTAAATTGGGCGCGCGTGTAAGGGAAGCCGGATAATACAAGATGAGGTCAATAGGAGCTACTGTATTATCCAATGGCAACGGTGCCCACACCACACCTTGAAATTAAAGGAGGATAGCAAGTGGTGAACGAACACCCCCCCCCCCCCCCCCCCCCCCCGGCGTTTACAATGTACAGATCATTCGGTTCTATCTGTAGAGCAACAACTTCAACAATATATTTACTTGTGATTATTCCAGTATATATGTAGAATTCTATCTCTAAAATCCTCCTTTAATAGCAACATAAATGTTGAGATTGCCCTAGATTCTTGTTACTAGCCATCGAATTGTTCACCTTTGAATTCATCAATAATATGATCAGCTGTAGATACGGATCTAATGGTCATTAACTTTTGTGAAACAAAGATCATATTCATAAAAATATGAGCATTGATGTGCGTATTTCTCATATAAAATTTATGGGTTATGATAATGTGTTGCACCAATATTATCGTGTCGTAGTTATGCTGTCAAGCTAGTTATAGTACATCTAAGTATTTATTTTTTACTGATGTTCTTAGATGATGTTTAAGGTGTGTTCAGTTGGAGGACAAGGGTGGATGAGATTCAACTTCTTTGTCTGATTCACTGGATTGAACGATCTAATTTTTTTGTTTTGTTGGTGGGACGATGGAAGAATGGATAAAAATAATCACTTTAATTGTATATCTTACCTGCAAGTTGTATTTTATTAACCATGTGTAGAAATTATCACATACTATATTTATCAATGCTAATATTATCATTAACTATATTCTAATTAATATACCAATCAAATAAAAAGCCTATAAGCAAAATTATCACTAATCATGTTACTAATAAGAATGCTTAGACAATGTGGACGGGTTCACCCAACAAAAAAATATGGATCCCATGGAAGAATGACTTCGAAGTTGGATAGCCCTTTCTAGCCAGCTTTAGGCAAATAACTAAGAGCACCGGATGGAATGCTTCCATCCAGGTTTATCTAATGAACGAGAACACACCATAGTGACCACTACTTCCTTAATTTGAGAATAGTTTTTTTTTTTCTAAACAAATGTCTTGGCCTGTAGGTGATAGGGATGGAATGCTACTATTGATATATATATGTACCAAAAATATGAACCTTGAAATTAATATGAAGTTGTATAATGCATTGATCCAAATATGAGTTTAGTCAATGACAGTGGACTAGAATGACAAATTTGTTGACAGTCATAAGAGTGACAAATTGCTAATTAATCTTGTATTTTGTTCGAGCCTGTTTGAGGAATCAGTGAGCTTAGGTTCATGACGACAGTAGTGCTAATAGTTTAGGAAGTTGCTAATTTTCAACTGACAACTTTCAGTCACCTTTTTAAGCCATTAGATCTAGATCTAATGATTTCTAATTATTATACAAATAATCCTATAAAAAAATTAAAACTCAAAAGAACAAACCATTAATTGAAACCTTTCAATCAGCTGAAAGTTAGGAAACATGAATAGTTTAATCCACAACAATAAAAATAACTATGTGAGACACATTATGTGAAAGAGCACATTGTGAAAATGTTACGATCATGCAGGTCTGTGTCTTTTAAGTATAGTAGAGATGATAACGCTCACATATCCACACATAACCACTCACATACATGCATGACCGCTTGTATTAGTAAATTGATTTGAAAATTATGCATTACTGAATAGCATCCAACCTTTTTTTTTTTTGAAATATTACTTTGACGGCCAGAGTATTTACCAGCCAATGCTTTTTTCAAAATAAAGAGGGTAAAGTAAAATTGGAAACATGCTTAAATGGTTGACATACTATTATAGTATAGTAGGATGAAATGATACGACCGGGGCGAATTGTGTGAGTTTTATGTTGGAATACACGCAGTGGATTCCAAATATTTTTTAGGCAAAATGTGTCCCATCTGCAAGAATGATATGCATGATGTGTATTGCACTGGTCCGGCCAAAGTGCACGGAAATTCCACAAAATAGCAGAGCTAAGCTAATGAATGAAACAGTTGAAACTATGAACCAATCAAGAAAAACGATGGGAACTAGTAACTTCTGATGAAGCAAGCGCGAGGAATTTGTATATGTAGACAATGAAAGCATGCGTATGGACAACGTTCTTGAGCTCGTGTTCTATTCTTGAGGTAATTCCTCCCCGGGAAATCCAGGATCAACATTTACTTACTTGTAAAAAAGCTGAAAGGAAATGCATCCCAATCTGAACAGAGGTGCATCCAAACACAAGAGATGATCAGAAGAAAAAAGGAACGGCGTCATCGAAGCTGATCACGCGACGATGCTGCTGGTGATATCCGCCTTGATCCTCTCCGCGGCGGCCGGCGCGACGGCGGACGTGGTGACGGTGACCGCGGCCTCGCCGCTGGTGCTGGTGACGGTGGCGGCGAGGACGGCGACGCCGTGGCGCTGGAACACCTCGAGCACGCGCGCCAGGGACCCCGGCCGCCGCACGGCGAAGCACGACGCCTCCGCGGACGCCGCCACCACGCCCCCGGCCCCTTCGTCGGCCGTCGTCGTCCTCGCCGCGCGGGCGCGGGCCGCCCTGCTGTGCGCCTTGAGCTCGGCGGCCGCGGCACGCAGCGCCCCCACCTGCGCCACCGCCTCCTCCACCATCCGCGTCCTGGTCGCCTGCCCAAGCAAAGCACCCCCGCCCCATGAGACCATGGTGGCCCAGAACTAGGAGGGAGCGAAAAGGATGGACGAAACTGACCCGAGCAGGGAGGCCGGGGAGCAGCGCGGCGAGTTCGGCGTAGAGGCCGCACATGGTCCGCGGCCGCGCGTGCTGGGTCTCCGTCGTCACCTTCTTCCGCTTCCCGGACGCCGTCCCCGGCGAGCGCTTGCCTTCTCCGGCGGACAGAGGCGGGTGCTCCTCCTCCTCGGCCATGGATGGATCGATCAAGTGCTGCGCCTGCGATGCGATGATTGTCAAGTGGTAGCCTTGTCAGTCAGAACAAGTTTCCTCTGCTCCTGCTGCTGCATGGGTTGGGGACAGCAGAGAAGTGTCAGCTTTTGGTTGGTGGTGGTGTCGGGGAACTGGGATGCTCGCTGGGTCCTGCCTGTTCCTGTGGGGAGGAGGTCAGGAGGAGACCAGAAATATTTTCCTGTTTCAGTAGGCGATCAGCAGGGCAGATCTGCTTATGGTTATGGACCATAATGGTAAGAGGGCACAGAGAGTAGGCTTGATGACTTGCTGTGGTGATCCAAACTAGACCTGGTCATTTCTGTGTTTCACACAGTGGTTTCTGACCTGCATTTTTCAGTGCATCTTCAAGACTTGAAGTACGTACTGTATTTTTCATGATCTGTATTATGCGTTGTGGATTCTCCCATGACAACCAAAACTAAGGGTGAGATCGGATAAAGCCTTTCTCAGTTTTCCAGTTGTGAACAAGATACTTCAAAATAATTTTATCATCGATCGTTTGTTCATAAAGAAATGGGGAAAGTTTTGGTGGGCCGTTGTGCAAAGCCATGTGTAAATGTCAGCGTGCCTCTGCTATCTGGTCAGACGGCGTATCAGCAGAGATGACAGGGCTGTCATGTAATCATGGTGGGGAAACAGAGGCGCCATCATCACTTGGAACGGTGGTGACAAAATTAGTGAGAGCTCTCCTGTCGCTCTGCACTAAACTTGCAGTGCCACTTCACGTCTTATAGGGTAGGAGAGCATGCTGTGCCTGACGTGGCAGTTTATCTTTCTAGTGTTGTGTTTTTTTACCGTACCAAAAAAGAAATGTTTTTTTAGTTCTTCGCCATTATTTTCTTTTTGGCACCGGTGCCACACTTTCTTTGGCGCATTCCATTGTGAAAAGAAAAGACAAAGGGAGCACTCAGATAATGTTTTTATTTCATTTTTTTATATTTTGCATACATATATACTTTTCTTATTTTTTTCTCGCATACGTATACTTTTATGCACTAGTTACACATCTCAAATACAGGATCTAGTGAGGGATACAACATAAACACTGAATGTCTGAATCCATTGTATGCCGGCAAGCAATTTATTGGCCACCACCAGGAACAGTGAAACCTGCAAAATAAAAATCACTCAGAATTATGCATTTTAATTGTAATCTTCGAAACTATATGTGCACATGTATCATATCACTTACTTCCACAGTGATAGCCAGGCTGCATGGGCTTCCCGCAGTACTTGCCAATGTACACGATCTTTTCCATGCACCACGTTTTCTCGGTCTCCTTGGTGACCCTGGCGCACAGGCACGGGATGTTGGCATTCTTCCACACATTGCAGCAAGCGTCTGATGGAGGGATCTTCGGTTCTGGCGGGAACGATGCGTACTGGTGGCACTCCGCGATCATGCCTTTCCTGTCTCCCTCACACTCGTCAGCGGCGACCTCGGCCGCAGCGAAAGCAAGGACTAGCAGGAAAACTGAACAGTTTTGCCATGGACATCGTTACTATCTATTTCTCTCTTTCAATCGTTTGCCGAATGATTGGACAGGAGATGTGTGTTTTGGTGTGAGTATTTTGAGTGGGATGTTGGGATTTTATAGGCTCCTTTGGACAGACACCATCCCACATAAATTTAAAGATGCAGAACAGAACACACAACTATATCTTCGAAACAGACATATATCAATATCCAAAGGATACTCTGTATCCTGCGACAAAGAAAAGGTTCTATCCACAAGATATACATTGATTATAAAAATGCATCTCTGCTGCAGATATATATCACACAAGGTACACGGTTCTATCCACAAGATAGATATAAATTAAAATAATTCATGCCTGCTGCAGATGTTGTAAATAATACTAAGTTAGTACCTGTCATGATTTTCTAGCATGCCATATCTTTTGTAAGTTTGATATACTATTTTAAATGTCATAAGTTCTTTATCTCATATAACACTTTAAAGACTATATATATTATTAATATTTTTAACACAAATTTTGACTCACTAGAAAGAAAACTAAAACTTCCCTAGTTGCTCGTAAGGGTGTGCATGATAATTTACAATCATTTAAAGAAATTATTTTCTAGAACATGCAACCATATCCTAGAAACATACATAAATCAATATCCACATGATACACTATATCCCACAACAGAAAAAGGTTCTATATCCATAAGATATACATGTATTTAGAAATCTATGTCTATTGCATATATCATATATAAGTATGTCATATATTTTACTAACTATGATAGGTATTGTAGTATGCAATATATTTAGTAATTATAATATATTATATGAAAAACCATAAATGTATGGTCTCATCCTTACTAACTTAGGGTGTATCACAAAACCTACAAATATTTTTGCTTATGTTACCAAAAAGTTACTTTTTGCATGTACAGACTAATACAACAAAGTTAATTCAAATCACTATGAAACAATGCTATACAATTCTTGCCTATCCAGGTGCCAAATAATTTATAAGTGCATTCTTAGATCCTATTATAGGTCCCAAAATTTCTTTTTTTGGAAAGAGATTTTGAAATAAGCTCATCAAGTCAATATTGTAGGAAACACTTAAATAAATTTGCATGAAAACTCAAGGAGGAAGTATTAAACTGTATGAATAAATCTTAGCATTGAACAAAATTCCAATGATTTTTTAGATATAAAGAAAAAACAGGTTGCCAGCAGTTTCAAAAAAAAATGTCAAAAACTATCATTTACATAAAATAGCTTTGGAAAATTTCATAAAAAATTGTGGAGAGGTTACATAATTTCAAAGAGTCTATTACATAACTAAAATCTCAAAATATTTGAAGAAAGAAAAGCAACAAAAGAATACATATTTTCATGCAAAATAAAATAGGATTTCTTTCTTGTTCCTATATAAGACAAGCTTCATGTATGCATTTGCACACGAGTATTCTCTGTAGGCATCTAGTTAGTTGATATATGGTACAAATGGTGGAAAGGGGCTATGGCAAAAGGAGACATTTTGTTATAATCAAATGAAATTATGTAAGATATCCTATATATAGCTAAGTGGTAGTATGTGATGATAAAGAGCATAAGGGTAGATAGAGGGTGGTGGACCAAATAGGGTGGAAGCAAGAATGCTAGCAGAGGGCCAAGTGTACTAGTGCGGCACCGTTACCTCATGCTTGAGAATATCCTAGAGTGGATATAGAGCCAATCTTTCTGTAACATTAGTGCCAAAAAGGAAAGAACATAATAGATATGTATGCTAACTTATATAATTTGAAAATGTAAGAATATGATCTTAAGAATTTTACATAGAAAAAATATAAATATATTATATACTTTCTTTTTTCAATAGTAAATTTTAAACGTCTGGTTGCTTGCCCGCACAAGGCCACAACCACAACAGAGCTGCTGTCAAATAAAAAAGGCGGGCCACAAGATTATCCCTCCAACCCAAAGCAATCTAGGGTTCGGCCTTGTTCTTCCTTGCTGGGCCGGAGGGAGGCGAGCCGATCCGATCTAGTAGCTCCACCGCAACCCCCTGATCTGGACCTCCGCTCCTGCTCGTGAGGTATAATCTGTTCTCACCCACTAAACCCTCTCCGCCTCCCTCCTTCCCCTTGTTTCTTCTTTTGCTTACTGGATTCGAGATTAATTTTGGGGTTTGGGGGTTAATTAGGTTTGTTACCTGCCTGGATTGGGCCTTGATCTTGTGCGATCATGTGAGTTGGGGTTGATTCGCTTTGCCTGATTGCTAGAATTCAGTAAGAGATCCAAACCAATCTTTCTCTCTCTCTCTCCCTCTCTCTCTCTCTCTCTCTCTCTGCGCTTGTGTGCGCGCGCTGTGAGCATGTGTCCTGTGTAAGTGCCCGTGTGCTGGTTTATTGCAGATGGTTGTGGCCTGCTCAGCATCGTACCTACCTGGTTCGAGTTTCCTTGTTTTTTTTATCCCTGCTATGTCATTGCCATGCTGGGGATAACATGTGACAAAAAGGAACAGTAATAGACTTGGAATGTCTTGTTTATCGAATTTTATTTATCATCCTCTTTGTTATTGCCAAATTATTGCAGAACTTGTTTTCGTGGCACTGACGAATCTCAGCTGTAATATTTTCAATACTCTTCAACAAATATTAACTGCAGTAGGTACGATTAGAGTTCTTGTTTTAAACGAGAGTTTGGTCAATTTGTGTCGATGACCACGTATTCCTAATGCAGTAGAACGGCAGAACATTAGATCTGGTTGGGGTGGAAGTTGTGAGCCGGCCTGTGAGTTTGTCTTTAATTGTGTAATAGTTTCTCTTTGCTGAAAATTCAGGGCCATTATTTTCTTACAGATGATTTTTATTTGGAAACTTACCTCCTTTTAAGAAGGAGAACGTCTCTATCATTTTGCAGTCAATATATTTAGAAATATCAATTTGCGATATTTGGATCTATGTGATTCATGGAAAAAGGAGCTTTTCACTTGAAAATCAACTGTTTGGTTTGATTAGTTTGTGTTTCGCTGATAGAATGTGGTTTAGAATTATAACTGTAATGCTGCTACCGATAGGATGGTTTGTACCTTAGATTGTGTTTTATAGCTCATTTGGACGACCTTCTGTGTCCTGATCTTGACTATACATATCTCTCATGATTTTATTCCTACCTAACATTGTAGCTTACTATTCTCAGCATGAATGAGCCAAACAACAATAATGCTGCAATGGTGAATGACCACGACATGATCCATGGCACTGAAACAATGTTCCAAGACTGCGAGATGATCCTTGGTAATGATGAGATGGTTCAAAGGAGATGATCATCGGTGACAATATGGGTCATGACGGTGAAATAATCCATGATTACAAGTTGGTTGACATCCATGATGGCAGGATCACTCACGGCCGCGGTATGATTCTTGGCGGCGATAAGATCCACAACAACCAAGTGGTCATAAATGGTAGTGATAGGGCTCAAGGTACTGGGGTGGCTAATGGTAATGACACTACTGAAGCGAAGCCAAGAACCATCAATGGCAGTGAGATGGTTCATGGTATCGTGTTGGGTAATGGTAATGACACTGCAGAGGTGACACCACCAACCACCTCAAGACGCATGAGAAAGACATTATCCATTGTCTGGGAGCATTTCACTAAGGAAGTTTATTCTGAGGGATCCATTCGGGCTTGCTGTAATCACTGTAAGAAAATATTAGCCTATAGCTTGACTCAAAAGTAGTAGGCACTAGCCATCTGAAGAGGCACATTACCCAATTCATGTCCTGTGTTGAAAGATCATGGACCACTATTAGCAGGAGGGACAGATACTGGTGCCCGGGGTATTGTTGTGAAACATTCTAAGAGGCGCTGCACTGCATATGCAAATGCTTCATTCAATCAGGATCGCACTTCATCATATCTGGCAAAGATGATCATTCTGCACGATTATCCTCTGCACATTGCTCAATAGCCATCATTTATATCATTTGTTGAGGACCTACAACCTCGTTTCATGGCAATCCAAATGGACTCTATGGAGGTAGAGGTTTATGCTATTTATCTGAAGGAAAGGGATAACCTGCTGGTGGAGTTTGAAAATATTCCTGGAAGGATAAACCTCACAGTGGGATCGTGGACCACTAGCCAAACCCTTGGATATGTTTCAATTACAGGGCAATTCATTGACCCGGAATGGAAGTTGCACCGAAGAATGCTCAACTTCGTGATGATCCCTTGGCATTGTTCAAAGAATACAGTCAGTGAAGCTATCAGCACAAGCCTTCCTCAGTGGAACATGAAGGACAAAATGTTCACCATTACTATCGATTATGATTCCTCCTCACATGACATCCACATTGTGAACCTGATAAATCATCTCTCCGAAAAGGGCATTACGATATTTGGGGGACAGTTTTTTGTGGTCAAGTGCTATGCCCATATATTGAATTCAGCAGCAAGTGATGTCATTGCTTCAGTTCTGGGTGTCATCTACCAAATCCGTGAAACTATCAAGTTCATAAAATCTTGTCCTAGCCATGAACAGAAGTTTTCTGACATTGTTCGACAACTGCAAATTCCCAGTACCAAAACCCTGTGTTTGGATATTACAACCCAATGGAATACCACTTATCTGATGCTGCTGGCAGCTCTGGATTACAGGCAGGCATTCACGATGCTTGAGACATGTGATGATAACTACAACCAAGCACCTTCAGTGGTGGACTGGAAGAAGGCTGAGATTGCTTGCAGGTATTCGAAGCTGTTGTATGAATCTGCACAAGGTATTATGGTTACGGCAGAACCAACTGCAAACATCTTTTTCCATGAGGCTTGGATAATTCAATGAGCAATTTCATTTTCTAGAGATCAGCAAGATCCAATTTTCAGTAGCATCACAAAGGACATGCATGAGAGGTTCGACAAGTACTGGAAAGATAGTAATATCGTGTTGGCCATTGTTGTCGTGATGGATCCACGTTTCAAGATGAAGATTATTGAGTTCTGAAGGCTGTAAAGTATATCAAGGCGGTGGACGCTGCTGTTCACAAACTATATAAAGAGTATGTTACACAGCTATTCCCATTGACTGTTAGGAAACGGGTAGGCTACGATAGCATATAATAGTTTCTACCGTTCAACTAGGAAACCTTGCAAGAGGGGGATCATGGATTATTACCACTAGACGCGCAGGCGGAGTGGAAGTGTTGTTGTAGACGCGTGTCATAGAGGAAGTAGTCGTACGGCTTGATGGAGTGCGCAACCCAGCAGCACCTCTACCGGCGTCCACACGTACGGAGAGAAGAACACCGATGTGAGCGTGCTAGCACTCGATGTTGATGGACAGCAGCTGCGCGTCTCCACGTGTAGACGACTTTAAGCAGTGGTGGCACTTGGTCACGCGGCTAGGTTAGGGTTCCCCTAATTAGCACCTGGCCATGAAGCTTTATAGCCTCCTCCACGTGATGCTCATGGGCCTGGCTATGGGCCAAATTAACTCTTGGGCAATTATCCAATAATCTTCCACTTGCACTAGAGTTAACCAATATAACCTTTTGCTGCAATGTTTAAGAATCAATCCAATTGATCCTTCAATCTCCTCTCTCCTTAAGTGTGTGACCCCTCAGGTTCATGCAACCAACAGACATGACTTAGAAACTATTTCTAATCAATAGCCATCATTGGCTCCTAGCAGAGCGTACCGACCCCTGAAGGTCCATGAAGATCATATCTTGCATAACCTTTGATATACTCTTGCACCGATATCTTTGCCACACAATACCAGTCAAGCTCAAGGCAAGATATGTGCCATCCTTGTGATAGCTCGACCATTTACTCGAATGTCTAGTGGATTTATCATGACTAACTCTTATTGGCATGGCCATGCACTTCCAAATCCATCTAACACAAGGGGCCCAGAGATATCTCTCCTGTTATCAGGAGGGGCAAATTCCATCTTGACCACTCACACCCCACGACATGTTTCATAGCATACCCGAAAATTACCTTTATAACTACCCAGTTACGAAGTAGCATTTGGTAACCCCTAAGTGTGCTATTATGCATTCTGAAAATCAATGATGATCTTAGGTCTAAGGATTCCAAAGGTACATCATTCAAGACAGCGACTGATGGCACAAATATAACATCTTAGCAGAGTCTTTTAGTGGGTCAATCCAACACCATGTTCTCTAACATGTGTCCACATTATTGATTCGATATCTCCATATCTATGGTCTGTGAAACATGATCATCAATCAATACTTGTGCTAGTTCATGAATCATTATTGTCCCACATAATGATAAAAAACTAGGGATCATTTTAGGATAATATCATAATTAAACAAAAGTCTCACAAACAAGTCACATACTTGTTAATAATATAATGATAATTGTCCATGGAACAGAACAATACTTTATTCAATTACACATAAACATAGACGCAACACAATCTCTCACATACATCAATCTTGATCATGCAAGTATCTAATATCCATGGATCTCATATTAGCCGCATGCTTGGGCTATGGGAGAGGTTTTGTTAGCGGATCAGCGATGTTTGAATCCGTGTGCACCTTACATATCTTTACATCACCTTGAGCGACGATGTCCTGGATGAGGTGATAACGTCATAGTATGTGTTTGTTCTTTTGATGCACTCTAGGCTCCTTGGCTTGCGCAATGGCACCACTATTATCACAATAGAGGTCCATTGGACTGGATGCACTAGGAACCACACCAAATTCAAAAACAAATTTTTTGATCCAAACAGCTTCTTTTGCAGCTTCGGAAGCTACAAGGTACTTGACCTCCATCATCGAATCAGTAACCGTTTCTTGCTTGGAACTCTTCTAGCTCACCGCACCTCCATTGAGGCAAAACACATATCTAGATTGAGATCTCGAATCGTCTTTGTCGGTTTGGAAGCTAGCATCAGTGTAACCATTTACAACAAGCTCTTCCTCACCTCCATAGATTAGGAACGTACCCATAGTCCTTCTCAAGTACTTTAGGATATTCTTATTAGCTCCCCAATGAGCTTCTCCTGGATTTGACTGGTATCTACTCACAACACTAAGAGCATAGGCTATATCTGGGCGAGTACTTATCATGGCGTACATGATGGACCCAACAGCCGAAGCATATGGAATTGCTCTCAGTTTCTCTTGCTCATCTGGTGTCGAGGGACACTGAGTCATGCTAAGAGAAACCCCATGTGACATGGGCAAGAAATTTTTCTTGGAATCCTGCATATTGAACCATTTCAATACCTTGTCAATGTACGTGTCCTAACTTAATCCAATTAGCCTCTTTGATCTATCTCTATAGATCTTAATGCCCAAAATGTAAGCTGCCTCTCCTAAGTCCTTCATAGAGAAAGTCTTTCTCAAAGAAGTCTTAACAGCTTCAAGCATTGGAATATCATTACCGATCAGCAATATGTCATCCATATAAAGGACCAGAAAGACAAGCGCGCTCCCACTAGACTTTGTAAACACAAGACTCTTCGTCATTTTTAATAAAGCCAAACCCTTTGACTACCTCATCAAAGCGAAGATTCCAACTCCGAGATGCTTGCTTTAGTCCATAAATGGACTTTTGAAGCTTGTATATCTTCCTAGCATTTTCTGGATCGACAAACCTTCAGGATGTGTCATGTATACGTCCTCACTTAGGTTTCCATTAAGGAAAGCCGTTTTGACATCCATTTGCCATATCTCATAATCATAAAATATGGCAATTGCTAGAAGGATCCGTATAGACTTTAGCATAGCGACGGGCGAGAAGGTCTCATCATAATCAACCCCTTGAATTTGCTTAAAACCTTTCGCCACCAATCGTGCCTTATAGATGTGAACATTTCCATCCATGTCTAACTTTTTCTTAAAAACCCATTTACACTCAATGTTTTTTACACCATCAGGCGGATCTATCAAGTTCCAAACTTTATTTTCTCTCATGGATTCTAATTCAGATCTCATGGCTCCAAGCCATTTCTCAGAGTCCGGTCCCATCACTGTTTCACTGTAAGTCTTAGGCTCATCACTGTCTAATAATAATATGTCGTACTGCCCCGTGGCTAGGAGCGTGAACTTTTTAGGAGCGCGACGTGCCCTTTCTGACCTATGCGGGGCTGGTGTTTCAACAATTGGCTCAACAACAATTTGTTCATCCAATTATGGTATAGCGGAAGAAGAAATATTTTCTGGAGCTTCTTGAACTTCTTCAAGTTGCACCGTTCTCCCACTTACCCTTTTTAGAGAGAAACTCTTTCTCTAGAAAAACATCATTACGAGCGACAAACACTTTGCCCTCTTCCCAGTTGTAGAAATAATAACTTTTGGTTTCCCTAGGGTATCCTACAAAGAAGCATTTATCAGACTTGGAAGAAAGATTATCAGACATCATACGTTTTACATAAGCCTCATATCCCGAAATCTTAAGAAAAGACAACCTGGGACGCTTCCCAGTCCATATCTCATATGGTGTCCTTTCCACATATTTAGATGGAACCCTATTAAGTGTGAAAGCGTCAGTTTCTAGAGCGTATCCCTAGAAGGATAATGGAAGATCACTTTGGCTCATCATAGACCTAACCATGTCTAACAAGGTTCGGTTCCTCCGTTCGAATACTCCATTCCATTCGGGTGTTCCTGGCGGAGTCCATTGTGGAACAATTCCACATTGCTTTAGATGTTCACCAAATTCATGGCTCGAATATTCACCACCACGATCGGATCATAGGAGTTTAATAGTATTGCCCAATTGATTTTGTTAATTTTGAAATTCTTTGAACTTTTCAAAGGATTCAGACTTATGCCTCATTAAGTAGATGTAATCATATCTACTAAAGTCGTCGGTAAAAGTTATGAAGTACTGAAAACCACCTCTGGCAGTGCAACTCATTGGTCCACATACATCCGTATGTACAAGTCCCAATAGTTCACTCACCCTCTCACTATTTCCTATGAAAGGTGACTTAGTCATTTTGCCAAGTAAACAAGACTCAATTGATTCAAAACCAAAACAACTTAGAAGACCATCTGTATGGAGCTTCTTTATGCGCTTCTCATTTATATGACCTAAACGACAATGCCAAGTATATGTGGGATTCAAATCATTAGGCTTGAGCCTTTTCACATCAATGTTATAAATAGGCTTATTCTTAAGATCTAAGTAATATTATCTATTCACCAATGGGCAATTACCATAGAGAATATCATTCAAATAAAAATGGACTTTGAGATGTTTCTCCAGATTCTCAATGTAACCAATCATCTTGATTAGATGAGGACTAACAGAACCGCTTTCAGCTAGCCTACACGCAAACAAGGACTTTGAGATGTTGTATCTTTCAGACCTTGCTTGGTTCTCAAACATGCCATGGAGTCCCTCAATCATATTGTGGGCATCCACATTCTCATATTGCTTCTGAAGCTCAGAGGACATAGTGGCAAGCATAAGACAACTAACATCAATTACATCATTGGTGTGCTTCTTATACTCCCTTTTCTGAGCGACAGTAGCATTTTCTGGCAGATCATCAGGATAGAGAAACTCTAGAACATATTCCTTTTTCTCTTGCTTGAGAATAATTCTCAAGTTGCGATACCAATCAATAAAGTTTGTTCCACTAAGCTTTTCTTTTTCAAGAATCGAGCACAAATTGAAAGTGTTACTAGCGGTTGGTGCCATGATCTACAATAGATAATATGCAAATATAAGCCCTATGTAAATGTAAAACTCTTATTAAACATTTTAACAAAAGTTCATTATTCCACTATATGCTTAGAACCGTTTTCCCTCAAAATGACATATAGTGGTTCAAGATCCATATTCAATTTAGATCCTAGTGAGCTTTGGCATCACCGCTAAAAATCTAGTGACATAGGTAAGCAACACTTTGCTAATCACATCCCTATGTGACTCTTGTTTGTTGGGTGGCATCACATGCCCCGGCGCCAACACCATGCCCCAAAGCCCAAAACCGTTTTGATAGCTTTGTTAATTAAACCAATACTATGCATGTAAATGTTCGACATTTACCCTAATAATTAAGATAGTTGAGGTACTCTACTCTGGCAGACCTACCATACAACAATCATAATTTTAATAGGTCCAGCTATTGGAAGGGCATATAAATTAATTTTTCTTGAAGGAACCTATTCTTGCATGTTAATCATATCCAATATAAATAACACATGAAAGAATAGGATGACAAGAACATCATCACAGGCAATCATATTAACTGTGAAATAGCATGGCCCCTTTCAGTTGGTGATCTCCATCTCCATAGCCATCGCCATGTCTCCCGTCCCTTCAACCATCATGCTTGAGGCCTCCATGAACTAACACTTAGCTACTACAACTAATAGCTAGTAATAAATTACATGAGAATATCAAGCATCACAGGTCGACACGTGGGCCGTTATACAATAATATGACAGCCTCAACCTAGCTGTAATTAATCATGGCACGCAGGCCATGCAAATCACATACATACATCACATGCATCTTTTGGGCCAAACCATTCACAACATTCTCTACAAAAGATGAGTTAGGCAAGAAGCGAATGCTAACGTGTGGCCAAAAAGGTGTGTAACAATCTGGGCGTGTCCATATGACAGTCCCGCAGATCTCAGGGCAGCGCCCTAAAACCTCACAGGATTTCATGGATCGTATCTATGAAATCGCAATGGAAATCCTATCGGGAAAATCATATTTGCCCGATTTCGAGTCATTCACAATGCCTTAGTTTTTCATTAGGTTTTCATGAGTAGACTGCGGTACATGATCATGATACTATTGGCTCCTCTACTGGCGCACGCAGTTAGTCCCGATGGTGATTCTAGTCGGTAGGGAAAAGTCGCGCGCGCACGAAGAAGGAACACAACTAAATCAATAATGCATGTATCGCTATCCGCTCATTACCTTGTGAACCTCCCTATCACCATTGATCTAATCAACCCGCATGTAAGGACCAAAGGCCTACCGAGAGGGGGGGGGGGGTGAATCGGTAGCCGACCATGAATCCAAATACTTCAGTTTCACGCTTCTAAAAACCTAACGAATTGTTGCAACCTGAACAATTCTAGTAGGCCAAGACCCTACACATGCTAGTGTTGATGATGTAAAGCAAAGCGCGGAAGCTAAACACACTAGCCTATGCAAGCCACAAGCCACCCTATCACTAGAGCACACAATTGTGGAATAGTAAAGAGAGGGTCAAGGAATGCTCATGATTTTTTCCCGAGGTCTCGGAAGGATGGCGCATTCCCCTACTCCTCGTTGGACCACTCCCGTCGGAGTCCTGGTCCCTCCCGTCACCAAGTGGAGTTCTCGCCCACGAGCCCACAATCACTCCTTGAGTGAAGACACGGTGTGCGTCACCGCTGCACAAAGCACAAGCTCGTCTCCCTCGAGAACTTGCCGAACTCCCCGAGCCGGCATGGGCGCTCACTATTGATGCCCCTTCCAACATCAGGCTCAAACCGTGTACAAACTTGTGACGGCCTTCACAACCAATCACGATAGGCTCGATCACCGACACATAACCGGTCTAGGTCTCACCATAGACCAAGAGTAACAACCTAGATCACACCCTCAAGGACACCCTAGCCTTAGATGTGCAAGATCACTCCATGTTACTCTCACTAGCACTCTCAAGATATCCAATATCCTCTCCTAGTGCTCTCCTCTTTTCCTCTTGGACCATACCAAATCCTCTCAGGTATTCCACTGGCCAAGAGAGGTCTCCAAGACCCCAGCAACAAAGTTATATAGGCTCCCAATCTCAAAATAGCTGTTGCTCCACGAAATCAGCTTTCTGGGCCTCCAGACCAGACAGTCCGATCACTGCCTGACCGGACAGTCCGGTCACTGCACCTCTGTGCACAAATGGCTCTGCCCCTGCTGAATCTCCAACTGACCAGACAGTCCGTTCACTGGACCGGATCGTTCGGTCCACTTTCTCTCTCTATTCCAGGAAGGTCCGCAAACTGGATCCTCTCTGTTGTCCCTGCACTGCTACTGACCGGACCGTCCGGTCTGTATGGAGTCTCCTGCAGATAGAGTCCTTGCTCCTTGCGCTAAGTCCTGGAAAACTCCATATAGTGATCATACAGTACGGTCACCTCTGACCCCTCTGTCCGGTCACTACGTCCAGAAGCTGAAACTTGTTGTCCTCGCTTGACTTGGTTTCCTGGCTTCTCCGAACAGCTCCTTGGCTTCTCCACTGTCACCTAGTGCCTGTGATTTCACCGAGCAACCTTGCACATCACCGACCAGACATGACCTAAGAGAATGACCTAGACCCTCTTGATAGTCCGGTTTTTTCTATGGACTCAAAGCCTAACAACTAGACAAGTGTACCAAACACTTGCTCCATAGCTTGTTCTGCACTTTAATCCATCTCCATCAACCCTTGGACTATATCAAGTTCATAAGCCTCCATGCTTGCGCTCATTGTCATCAATCGCCAAGGACACCATCATCCATATGATTTGCAATAGAGTTAAGAGATGATTCCTACAAAGACAACACTCATGTAGATGTTAGCCCACAATTTCATTGTTGTCATCTATCACCAAAACATCCATACCACGGGGATCCAATCATCAATGGTCATGAAGCTTACAATCTCCCCCTTTTTGGTGATTGATGACAACCACTACTTAATTGAAAAACTATAATGAATAACTGGACTAAACAAGCTACACAAAGATTGAGAGGAACCATAACAACATATGAGAGAAACGCATAAGGTCCTACCCAGTCAAACATCATCTAGAGATATCTGGAAAAGAGTGAAGAGCATACTCTAGATGAAACATGCATGCATGTCATAGCAATATATTGAATGAACGCATAAGGACATGCAATGCAAGGCATAAATGATGTGATGCAATAAGTTAGCATGGAATGCATAAGAATTAGAAACAAGCATTCATCATCATGATATCATACACCGGCATATAAGATAATCAATAAATACAAGCACTGCATATGAACGGAAATAAACCAAGTGAGATCAAAATGATTCAAACACAAGCAAATGAAATCCATGACTCATCATAATCCACGAACAACAGATAACTCCTCAAAATAAGAACCAAATGGTCTATCTCCCAAAACCTTGTAGCTCCCCCTAGATACAAGCTACTCTCGATCGTAACAAGATCACACTCCCACTCACCCTAGACCTAATGTCTTCTCCCCCTTTGGCAACAAGCACCAAAAAGCCAAAAAGGCGGGAAAAGATGAACTTCTAAGCGCTCGTGGTCGAAGGAAGTGGTGTAGCGACGTCCTCTGTGGGCTCTGCTCCTGGCTGCTGCTGAGGTGGATCCTGTTGTGCTCCATGAGCCTGTGCTGTCTGAGCATCCAGCTGCTCAAAGAAACCAAGGTCTATAGGCGACTCAGACCCGCTGTCCTGTGCTGCTGTAGTGACTGTGGCAGTCTCCTGAGCTGAAGTCTGGAGTAGTATGAGGTATGACATATCCTGCTGAGAGAAACCTCCATGGATAAGATCCTCTGCTACCTGAGTAGTAAGAGTGGAAATTATGGTAGTAAGAGGTGGAGCTGAAGCTGTAGCTGTCTCTGGGGCGGTCTGGGAGTCTGCACGAGTAGTGTGGACTATGTCTGAGAACAGAGTCCTGACCGATACGTGCTATGAACTGGAGGGTCCTGCCATCTGTGAGCTAGAAGAGTGTGAGGGTGAGACAAACAACGCAGACACAGAGAAGGCTGACATGGGAGAGAGCTGTGCTGAAGAGAAAGTCTGTCCTGCTCCCCTGTCGGTAAGACCCCTGAGAGTGATAGTCCGCTGGACTGTGCTATCATCAGTGCAGTGAAGGGTCCTGGCTAAGTCTGCAGCTGCTGAAACTGAGGAATCACTAAAGGTCCTGACTGCTGACTGGCCTGCCTCTGAGTAAGATCCGTCATTTGAGTCACTAGAGCGGAGACAAGGGCCATCTGCTGACGCTAAAGCTCTGCCTGTCCTCTGATCAGCTCCATCATCTGACGTTTGTCCTCTGACACACTCTGTATAAACTCACCTAACCGTCCTGCAAGTGCTGTCTCTGTGACAGTGTCCTCAGACTGCGAACCTATTAGTTGGGGAGGCGCTCCTGTACTGGCTGACTCAGGAATCACCGTCTCTGGCTGAGATGCCTGCTCGTGTAGTATCGGTGACTCCTGCTCCTCCTCTCCTGTGTGCTGGCTGGAGGTAGACTGGTGGTCACCTCAGGGAAAACGTCGTACGGCTCCTCCGTCACTAGGCCCATCCTCCTCAAGAGGTAGCAAATGTAGGGCCCGTAGACCAAGTGACGTCCTCCAACCCTCTCAGAAATAACCTTCTCTATCTCTCCAATGAAGAGGTCCGCTAAGTTAAAAGTTTGCCACCTCAAGATGGCTACTACAACCCACTGGTGTAAGAGTGTGAACTCCTCTCTGTAGCCAGACCTGGGAATGATAGTCCTGGTGACTATCGCTCTCACCACCTTGGCTTCTGCAGTGAGTCTTGCAGGGCCGCTCTCAAAGCCTGGAGTGTGGGGAGGTGGGAAAGCAATCGACACAAGGTCGTCTGAAGGCAGCTTCCCTCCCTGAGGTCTGCGAGGTGGCTCCAGTGTATCATAAGCACTCCTGTAAAGCTGGAAGTCTGAAGCCAGGAGTCCTAGGTGGGAGATCAGGTCCTCCCTGGTGACTCACCATGGCTGCCCTCTGAACAGAAACCGGAACTCTGAGCGGTCTCTGGCAACCCACAATATAGCGTAGAAGTCCAGAACTATATCCTCCCTGAACCTGAGTGGAGCAGTGACTAGGTCAGCTAGTCCTGACAGGTACAAGAAGTACTGCTCCATGTCTATGCATGTGGCCCTCCTCATGGCCTGGTAGGTGGTGTACTGCTGTGGTACAAGCACCCTGTCTCTCATCCTCAAGGCAACACAGCGTCTCAGGCCCTCTCCTATCCTCCTCTGGAGCACCATCCAGTACCTCTCTCCGGTAGCGGGGTCTCGTGGAACTAGCATCCACTGCTCGAAGGACACGAACTGAAGTACCTTAAGGTCCTTTGCAGGAACCTTGAGGATGTCCGGCTCTCCGGCTGCCTGTACCAGTCTCTGTAGCCTCCTCGTGAACACCTCACAAGTGCACCTCGGGTCTCTTGCCCGGTGAGCTGTCCTCTAGGGAATAGTCTACTCTGCCTCCTCCTCTGACTCCTCCTCCTCAACCAGCTCCTCAAACTCTGACTCTAAGGTCTCCTCTCCACTCTCCTCCTCCTCGGACTCCTCCTCCTGCTGCCTGGAGGATCCCTGATCCGCAGTTCTCGACGATCTCCCTTGACGGGAAATTGGAGTATGCTGCGACCACGGCGGTGGCACAACTCCAACTGCCAGGGGTGCTATCCTCTGCCTGGTGCTCCTCCTCAAGCCCTGGTCCTCAGCTGGCTGGCTGATCCTCAGACAGGAGCCAGGTGTCCTGCGTGACTGCTCCATGGCATCCAAGTGCTGAGCCAACCTCTGAGCTCTCTCTAACTCTGGGTCTAGTCTCGGTCTCTTCTTGCTCTTAGGCTTCTCAGGCATCTTCCCTTTTCCCTTATCCTATCCTGATCCTGCCATCTGACTGACTGCTCTGTTGCTCAGGCATCTTCCCTTTTCCCTTATCCTATCCTGATCCTGCCATTTGACTGACTGGTCTGTTGTCACTGCATGCACGTAGGTGTAGATAGGATAAGCATAGAAACCTAGTACATCTACAAGCAAAGCACCGCTAGGAAAGAATGCGTAATAGAAAACCTAGCACTGAATGAAGAACATGATCACTAGACAAATATGCAAAGTAACAACGGTGCTCATCGACTATATGTGGCTGGTGCGAGTCATCTAGTGTACAGTCAAATAATGGCAATAAAATCTAACTGTAGACTAGATAGGAGATAACCCTAGGCATGCAATTAACAGATAAGCAGGAATTCAATTGCATCCTAAGTTGAGTCAATTAGCTAATTAATGCAACTAATCATGGGCAGATAATTCAATTGCATCAATTAAAGCTAATTATTCGATATTAGGGCACAAACGATGAAAAAGGAGATAGTAGCAATACCCTGGGATACTCGAAACCAAAATCAGAGGAGAATCCACAGTCGATCGCCTGATGAACACCGATGAACAGTAAAAGGAACACCTTTTTCCCTCAATCGGTGGAATCGGTAGTGGAGTATAGGCTCTGGTGCTGTTGCTCTTGCGCGAGCGTGTGGAGGGGCTGGCGGCGTTGGCGAGCAAGCACGGCAGCGCGGTGGCTGGGCGGCGGCGCTGGTGCTCAATGATGGCGGTGAAGCTGCGTGCGCACGCAGCACAGGCGTGCGTGGGGCGAGCGCGAGACAATTTTGGGGGCAGGGGCGAGCGCGGTGGTGCGTGAGGACGAGGGCGAGGCCTGGCGCGTGGGTGAGAGAGAACGGCGGCGAGAGCGAGGAAGGCGGGAGCGCGGTCTCGGTGTCGGGGTCGAACGAGGAAGAAACCAAAATGAAACTCCTCTGACCAATTTTGACCTAGGTCAAATTGACAATAGACGGCCGAGATTCATCAAGGAATGAATCACCGGTCACAACTCAGGAGATGCTTCGCGCAATCAACCATAGTGACCGGATGGTACGGTCTGTGGACCAGACTGTCCGGTCTGCTCTGGGTCTGTTGGCGAACCATACAGACTGGACGGTCTGGTCACTAGGACCGTACTGTCCGGTCTCTACGACCAGACTCTCCAGAACACTGTGCCCGAGGGTTCGAAGATCGGACCGTACGGTCACTACCAAATTTTTGCTGAGTCAAGGAATTTCTCCATTTTCCAAGTGCCCTCGCTAAACAATCAAATAAACACTGCACTTGGATCATAGAGGGAACTCTCAAACACTCTTTTTCAAATAGTGGCACTCTATGGCCTCATAGTTTTCACAAATGCCAAATGAAAGATCGAGTAAATAAGAACCAAGGCAAATGAAGAACCAAAGGGTATGTGTGAGCCTTAGTTCATGAACCATGTGAGTAGCTTTAACCTCGGAGTTCATAAGAGCTTGCTCAATGGGCATGAAGCACAATCCTTTCCTTTGGTCACACTTATGGAGATGTAATCTCATATAGAGCATGAGGCACAAATATCTCCAAGTGAGACAAGCCTCCTTTGTGTTTCCTATATGATGCATGCAACAAGCATTTTACATATTCAATGAAAGTAAACATGCCATGTGAATACAAGCAATATTAAACAAGACACAAAGGAAACCTAACAATGTCAAGTTTGAACCCCTCTCAAGCTTACTCACTATAAGCCATACCCTTGCCTTGAGAGAAGCCAAACCACCATCTCAAGCACTCCCCCTTGCTTATAGCTATCTTGAGTGGGTTAGACATTGACTAATTTTTATGTATTTTTCTTTTAGTTATTTACACATGCATGGATGCAAAACATACTAGTCACAAAGGAGTCCTAATTACCATGCAATGCAAGAGAGAGAAAAATACACTACAACTACCAAAAACAAAATGAACACGGTTACCTCCCTCATGAGTAGATAGGTCATTGAGGTCCATGTCACTTGTGGTGGACTTCACATGATCTTCATGAAAGCGCTCGGTCCACCACCACCACCATCTAGGTCTTGTTCTTGGGCACCCACTTGTACATAGCCGATCTCTCAAGATCAACAATGCACTTAGGCACCCATATGCTCTTGACCTTTTGCTTCTTGTTTGGTGGTCCCAAAGCCTTGGCTTTCACCTTGCCATCCTTGTTCCTAAAAAGATTGAAATGGGTGTTCTCATGAAACAAGTTAGCATTAGGTAAAGCAATAGAACTTATCACCCTTGGACAATCCTTGGTGGCATGGCCATCCTTGCAACACCTCCCACAATAGTAGTCATCGGTGAGTAGGGGCTTGATCCATTCGGGAATGGAGTCACTCGTCCCGATGATGTCGATAGCGGCGGGATATGAGCCAAGTCCCCGGTGGGAGACGTTGTTCACAAGATTCCTTCCAAGAATCTCCTTGTGAATGGCTCTACCACGTGTAAGCCTCTCGAAGCCATCCATCACCATCTTCCTCTCTTCCTTGAGCTTGTGATATTCCTTCAAAACAAGTGGCTCAAGAGAAGAAACCTCAATCGAGGTGGTTAGTTCATCACACATAGTAGAAGCATCGCTCTTTGATGAACAAGAGGAGGGAGAGGCAAGGTTCTCAACATTGATAACCTCAAAAGTAATCTCAAGGGCCTTGTACTTCTCATGAAGCTCTACATGATCACCCTTAAGTTTGTCATAACTCTTGTTTAGGGCATCATGAGATGTGACAAGGTCTTTGAGCTCACTCTCAAGCTCACCAACACGGTCCTTAGCCAACTTACACTCTTTTCTTACCACATCCAACATTTTGGATTTCTTGACGGCGATGTCGCAGGCTTGCTCAAGCATACTCCACAATTCGGCACAAGTGCGCTCCTCGTCATCACTGTCATCACTACTCTCATCCTCACTCTCCCCAAGTTGGCTCGAAGCCATAAGGCACGTGGGAGGAGGAAGAAGAGCACGTGGTGATGTGGTCTTGATCATGGCTAGGCCGACCACTTCTTTGTCACTTGAGGAGGTGGACTCATCACTTGAGTTGTCGCTTGTCCACTCCCCCACAAGTGCCTTGCGAGATAACTTCTTCTTGTAGTCTTGGGGCTTGCCTTTGCCCTTGGACTTGTCTTTGTTGAAGACTCTCTTCTTCTTTTGCTTGGCTTTGGGGTCTTCTTCTTCTTCTTCACTTGAATCTTGTTACTTGAATGCTTCTCTCTTGGGCTTTGGGCACTCACGAACAAAGTGATTCTTCGAGCCACAATTGAAGCACTTGCCCCGGGACTTGGAAGTGAACTTGTTCTTGAAGGTCTTCATTTTCTTTATGAGAAGAGCCAAGTCCTCAGTCAAGTCACCCTCATCATCATCTTTATCTTCATCATCGGTGTCCACCTTCTTCTTGCCTTTCTTGCTCTTGCTTGATTCTTGCTTGTCAGCTTGTAGAGCAAGGTTGGATGGTTGAGGATCATCCATCCCTAGCTGATAGTTCTCGAAGGCGGTGATCTTGCCAAGTACATCCTTCATGGTCTTGGTCTTGAGGTCACTCTGTAAGATGTATGTGATGATGGACTTATACTTGGGGTCTTTGAAAAGCCTCAAGAATCTTCTGATGACCTTCACGGGCTTGAGCTTGAAATCATCCCCAAGTGCATTGATCTCCTCCACTAGCACATGAAAATGAGAATACACAACATTAGCTCTCTCATGTGGCAATCTAGCAAAGTTATCATACTTGTTCTTCAGCACATAGTATCTTTCCTCTTTGACATCACTAGTACCCTCGTGGATACTCTGAATCTCAGTCCAGATACCGTGTGATGTCAAACTAGCATCTAATCTAGCAAACACATCCTTGGAGATACATGAGAACAAAGCATTCTTGGCCTTAGCGTTGTTCTTAATGAAGTCAGGCTGTAGAAGGTTAGCATCCGCATAGGACCCATGGGTCACCGTCCATATCTCTGGATCAAGGGACTCAAGGTAGGCTTGCATACGAGCCTCTCAATACCTAAAGTCCTCCCCATCGAATATGGGAACACTCCCCATCTTTCTCGGCATCCTTACTCAAGGCGATGAAGCCTCAAATTGAGCACATGGCTCTGATACTAATTGTAAGGACCAAAGGCCTACCGAGAGGGGGGGGGGGTGAATCGGTAGCCGACCACGAATCCAAATACTTCAGTTTCATGCTTCTAAAAACCTAACAAATCATTGCAAGCTGAACATTTCTAGTAGGCCAAGACCCTATACATGCTAGTGTTGATGATGCAAAAAAAAGCGTGGAAGCTAAACACCCTAGCCTATGCAAGCCACAAGTCACCCTATCACTAGAGCACACAATTGTGGAATAGTAAAGAGTGGGTAAAGGAATGCTCATGATTTTTTCCCGGGGTCTCAGAAGGATGGCGCCTTCTCCTACTCCTCGTTGGACCACTCCCACCGGAGTCTCGGTCCCTCCCGCCACCAGGTGGAGTTCTCGCCCACGAGCCCGCAATCACTCCTCGAGTGAAGACATAGTGTGCGTCACCACTGCACAAAGCACAAGCTCGCCTCCCTTGAGAACTTGCCGAACTCTCCGAGCCGGCATGGCACTCACAATTGATGCCCCTTCCAACGGCGGGCTCAAACAGTATATAAACTTGTGACGGCCTTCACAACCAATCACGATAAGCTCGATCACCGACATCTAAACGGTCTAGGTCTCACCATAGACCAAGAGTAACAACCTAGATCACACCCTCAAGGACACCCTATCTTTAGATGTGCAAGATCACTCCATGTTACTCTCACTAGCACTCTCAAGATATCCAATATCCTCTCCTAGTGCTCTCCTCTTTTCCTCTTGGACCTTATCAAATGCTCTCAAGTATTCCACTGGCGAAGAGAGGTCTCCAAGATCCCAGCAACAAAGTTATATAGGCTCCCAACCTCAAACTAGTTGTTGTTTCACAAAATCAGCTTTCTGGGCCTCCAGACCGGACATTCCGGTCACTGCACCTTTGTGCACAAATGGCTCTGCCCTGCTGAATCTCCAACTGATCGGACAGTCCGGTCACTGGACCGGACCGTTCGGTCCACTTTCTCTCTCCATTCCAGGAAGGTCCGCAAACTACATCCTCTCTATTGTCCTTGCACTCCTACTGACCGGACCGTCCGGTCAGCAGATCGGACCGTCCAGTCTGTATGGAGTCTCCTGCAGACAGAGTCCTTGATCCTTGCGCTAAGTCCCGGAAAACTCCATATAGTGACCGTATAGTCCGGTCACCTCTGACCCCTCTGTCTGGTCACTACGTCCAGAAGCTGAAACTTGTTGTCCTCGCTTGACTTGGTTTCCTGACTTCTCCGAACAGCTCCTTGGCTTCTCCATTGTCATCTAGTGCCTATGATTTCACCAAACAACCTTGCACATCACCAACTAGGCATGACCTAAGAGAATGACCTAGACCCCCTTGATAGTCCGGTTTTTCCTATGTACTCAAAGCCTAACAACTAGACAAGTGTACCAAACACTTGCTCCATAGCTTGTTCTCCACTTTGATCCATCTCCATCAACCCTTGGACTCCATCAAGTTCACAAGCCTCCATGCTTGCGGTCATTGTCATCAATCGCCAAGGACACCATCATCCATATGATTTGCAATAGAGTTAAGAGATGATTCCTACAAAGACAACACTCGTGTAGATGTTAGCCCACAATTTCATAGTTGTCATCTATCACCAAAACATCCATACCACGGGAATCCAATCATCAATGATCATGAAGCTTATACCGTACACAAAAACATGTAATAGATCTCATCTAATACATTAGCATATCAACTATATGCACAAGATCTAAATCACAAACTACACAAGGTCGGCTCTGATACCACTGTTGGGGAACGGGTACGCTATGATAGCATATATTAGTTTCTACGGTTCAACCAGGAAACTTTGCAAGAGGAGGATTATGGATCGTTACCACTAGACGCGCAGGCGAAGCGGAAGCGTTGTTGTAGACGCGCGCGTCGTAGAGGAAGTAGTCGTACGGCTCGATGGAGTGCGCAACCCCAGCAGCACCTCTATCGGCATCCACACGCACAGAGAGAAGAACACCGATGTGAGTGTGCTAGCACTCGACGTCGATGGACTGCAGCTGCGCGTCTCCATGCGTAGGCGACTTCAAGCAGCGGCGGCACTTGGTCATGTGGCTAGGTTAGGGTTCCCCTAATTAGCACCTGGCCGTGAGGCTTTATAGCCTCCTCCACATGATGCTCATGGGCCAGGCTATGGGCCAAATTAACTCTTGGGAAATTATCCAATATTGACATCTTCCTATGTTCAACAAGGTGGCAATAATGCTCTGCCGACCGATGAGAAAGTCCTAGTAAATCAACCTTCCGATGATCAGGTACTTTTAGACTTTTATATCCACCTTTCGGAGGTGAATCAGAGCCAGTTCTCAAAGTCAGAGCTAGACCAATACTTGGAAGAAGCCCTCGTCCGACGCGTCCTAGACTTTGACATTCTGTACTGGTGGAAGGTTAACAGCTTGAAGTACCCAACACTTTTAAGGATGGCGTGAGATGTCCTGGCCATCCCAGTGGCTACACTCGGTAGCGGCAGCTCAATATTCACAGCTGGAACTGAAGCCAGGATGCTTGACGATTATCGGAGTTCAATGCACCCTGAAATTGTGGAGGCACTTTTCTGTGCGAAGGATTGGCTGCAGCATTCCTCTCCTGTTCCAATGTCGCCCTGTTCTGCTTCAGCAAAGAAGTGAAGACAAAGTCGGTTTTATGATAGTGCTAGTACTTGCTGATCTTTGCATATCAAAGTAGTTGCATGTAGCATCAGGAAATGGTGGCGTTTACATAGGACTGCTTTTTTCTCTTTTGTTCTTTCCCTGCTAGTGCCGGCATGGTATTTCTTACTACATAACTAGGTAGCAACTCGGTGAGACAATGAGGCTCTAGCTCGGTGCCTTAAGTAGGTGTATCTCATTTGTGAAACAAAAATCATTTTGCGCCCACCTGGGCGCACGCCCGCGTGACGCCGTCAGCCACAACCATCACCAGCACCATATGGTGGGCCCCAGCACCCTCATGTCCCTCACTTTAGATTGATCACACTCGTCGTACTCTAAATTCATCCTCTAAATGAAATATTTTGTTCTGATCAGCAAGATTCTCTCCTTTATATCCAGTTTTCCCGCACCCGTCATCCTCTATCTCCTACTCTATACCAACTACCACCTATGGGGCACGCTTGTCAGTTTATTTTTTTAATAAACCCCACCGGCTTCCCTCCCTCCCATTCTCTCTCTTTCTCTCTCTCCCGTTGCGTCCTCCGCCCTCCGACCGGCGCCCTCCCTCCTCCTTCAACCTCCGACCGGCAAGCTGCGGAGCACCCCTTCCTCCCAACCCCCCGGGACCAGATCTCGCGAGCCCCCCCCCCCCTCCCATAGGCGAGTCCATGGCGGCGGACGGCCGACCGAGCGAAGGCGCCACACGCAATGAGGCTCGCGCGGTCCTCTTCTTCCCCGATGGCCCCTCCCTCCTCCTTCTTCCCTGGCGCCGCCTCTCTCCTTGCACTGATCGCTCTCTCCTTGTGCGGCGACTGCACGGGTGGTTGGGGGATGGAGGAGAGGAGAAGTGGAGGGGATCCGGTGGCGGCCAAGGGGAAGGAGGAGAGGGGAACAGAAGGGGATCCGACGGCAGCCCTCGACGGTGGCGTGATAGCTCTTCCTCCTCCCACCCCTCTCCCTCCCCTTCTCTCTTCTGCCACCGGTTGGGATGGCATGCGTCAATGCATGGGCCCCGTGCCATGTCGGGGGTAGCGTACGCACGCTACCTCCGCTTAATTTGGCGGAACCGGGAGCTGCGCTTGGCGCAGTGAAGGTTTTTCAGTACCCCAGTGCAACGTATTTTACACTAAACTAGTACTGAAGTAATCCTTAGAGGTTCCTGGTGCGGATAGCCTTACAAACCCGTGCCTCTCTCTCTCTCTCTCTCTCTGATGCACAGCAGCTCTCTCTCTCGGCGACCACAACGGACAGCCCGCCGGCATGTCTCTATCTCTCCATTGGTAAACGACTCCAGGGTTGACATTTGGTTGTCGTTAGTTATGAATCTTAAACAGAGAACCAAAGGTGAGGATGTTGAGGGCGCCAGCCCTCATGGGCGCCAACTCCTTATTCTGTGTGAAATATTAGTGCAGTTGATTATTGGGAATTGTGTCTGCTTGTTCATATGTGTTCATTTATGGAGATTTATTACCGATGCAATTTCCCTGCTGTGTTAAATACCCTCATTTCGCCGCTACATGTTTTGTGCGCAATCGGTTTGTTTAGGGTGTGTTTGGCAGGACTTATGCTCAAAGTGCTTATAGTGTTAAAAGTGCTTATTGTGTTAAAACTACTCATAGTGCTTATAGTGTTTATTGTAGCATAAGTAGTCAACCCGTTTGGCAAAACTGCTTATGTTTATTTGTCCAAACTGCTTATGCTGAGAGAGAGGACCACCATAAGCACTAAAAGCTATATTTTACTGCTTTGCCCAAACTGTTTATGGTAGTACAAAATAGCAAAGTGCTTATAGGTGCTTATACCCCATAAGCACTTATGCTATTTTACTGTTTGGCACTCCAAATTGCTTATAGAGCATAAGCACTTCCAATAAGCAGCAGCATAAGCCCTGCTAAACACACCCTTAGTTTACATATAGTATTATTAAATGAGCCATCTAAAGTGTGCCCACTTGATGATGATTGATCAGTAACTTTTGTTTATTTTTTTGTTAAACTTACGACCCCATATAACTTAAATTTATGAATGAATTGCTTGTTCAATTTGACCTCTCTACATCGACGTCTCATATCCCGCGGAGTGCAGCTTTGTTGTCCATGCCGGAGTTCGACCAACTGCTATCTCCGCCGTTGTTGGCCGCTGGAGCAGTGGACACGCCGGGGTCATCGACATTTGCCAAAGTCTACTTTCGATGGCCACGACCTCGCAGCGGACAGCCCATTGCAGTGGGCTCAGTGGAATCACCGAGGAAGCGACTACAACCCCCGATGGTGGTGGACAGCAGCAGCCTCCCACCGTCAAGCTCCAACAACGAGGACACAGAGGCTGATCCCTGCCTCCACCATGGCCAGGTGACGATCGATCCACTGCTACTTCACCACAAACTCCCGTTAGTGGTTGTTAGCAAATAATACGTAATACAAGATCGAAACACGACACAGATTTAACGTGGAAAACCCTTACGGGAAAAACCACGAGCGCCGACCGGCAATCTTCACTATTGGAGGAGAGTTACAACATAGGGGATAAAATGATCTCTCTCTCTCTCTCTCAACTCTTCCTATACAAGATGTATATAAAGGTGGAAACTAGAGATAAATTTCCTAAATAATATGAACCATAACACGAGAGGACTCTGCCTCTCAAATCTTCTAGACGTCTCTAGCAAGGACTCAATAATTCAGATCATATTCCAATAAACTTCACCTTGAGATGAATTCCATCTTGTAGCAAATGAAGAATCATCAACGAACTCCCTTCAATAACAATAACACCGGACATCAACGAGTCACTATGACTCAAACGGTAACACCAATGAAGCTTAAGCATCGCACAAACTTCATAACTCCATTTCCAACGGAGTACTTAATACTCTGTGATGAAGAGTACATCGAACTGCTACTTCGAGCAAAAGCAACAAAGCCATAACCATCACTAGTCTAAATAATGAACCATTATCACGGTCTTGCAGTGGAATATAAGACTTGGTAGAAACCATATCGAAGAACAAATTCCAACAATAAAATCTGCAACAACTCTTGAACGCTTTGGAGGTACGAAGCAAAATTTGCAGACTCATAAACTGTGTGAGTGTACCTCCACCAAAGAACCAGGGAATAATAATTTGATATAGCCTCTTGCGTATAGCAATTTGGGTGAAAACTCGCATGCTAAGAACATAGCAAACAAATCTCCTGGTAGTAGCTACGGATGTAGCAAAAGAAAAAAATTCTCCAAATAGCTTTCTCTCAACGACAAGAAACAACAGCGGCAACGAGTTTTTTCCTCATACTTGACGCATGCTGAAAAACGATCCATAGATCCAAAAACTCTTGCACAATAGGAAATAAAGACAGAGAACAATATATTGGTATAATAACCAAGCGCGTGTAGCAAATTAGGTCAAAGAGGCCAACTCCACCAGCACCCACGCACGGCATTAGGGCATTAGGTTCAGAAAGCAACCGCTACCTCGGTACTTGATGCCGCTTGCTGGATTTCTCTGCAACACGGCTGCAACACGGAGACTAATCCATCCTACACTCCACCTTGGACTCCGTGATGTAGCACGCGACAACGTCGAGTTGCCAACCAGTGGATTGGCACGGAGAAAATAATAGCAGAATCTAAAATCTCATGTGAACCGAACCAGGAAAAGTCGGCCACAACAAAATCAATGAAACAGTGCAGGAAAGAATAATGCACATAACAGCCGCCGAATCCGTCCTGGACAACAACAAAACTCTCGAGTGGCTGACTGAGCGGCACAAAAACGGAGAAGATTCTCCTCAACGCCAGGGGATAACAGACCGCCTATGAGACTTGATGACGTACGTCACGAGGAACTGGAACTCCAGGGGAACGGCGGTGAACCCTTCACAGCCCCGGAGAACAACCGAGGCTCTGTGTTGGAACTGTTAAAATATGATTTAAATTCTAGACTCGTTGAGATGTTTAAGAGATGTGAAAGATGAAATCCTCTTATATTATGGATCATATTATGTAGGGATTTATTTATTTATTTATTTATATATATATATCTTGTGTGTTGCACGAAAAGAGTTAAGAGAGACTCATTATATTTCCTTTGCTTTTGTAACTTTCCATCATAGTGAAGATGTTGACGTCTATGATTTTTCCCGCAAGAGTTTTTTATATAAAATCTCTATCTTATTTATTTTTATTTTTCGCATTATTTATTAATAAGTGACATTAGAACCGGACACGAGATTTAAATTAAAAATAATTAGGATTGATCCCTATTTTCGTCCGCCGCCGCCGACTCAGTTTTTCCGCCGCCACTCGTCTCCGATTCGTACGCATCTGCAGTTCGCGCCCCGCTCCGCTTCGCTAGAATTTGAGGCGCTGGGTTGTCGGCATCAAGTCCAAGGCGCATCGCTGCTGTTTCCTGCCAAAATCAATCACGCCGCATCGGTGCTGTTACCATCGCAGACACATCAAGTACACCACCGCAGACGCATCAGAGGCGTTGTCCCGTGCATGCGTGGTTTTTGGGACACTTTGATCCAGATTGCTACACGCACACGAGAAGTTCTACCAGGAGATTGGTTTCTGACCTTGCTGCTGAACTTACACGTAAGTGTACATAGGTTCTACAGATTTTGCTTCGTGCACACGAGGCTATATCAGAGTTTCTACAGATTTGATTATTGTTGAGTTTCTTCGATGGCTTCTCTCAAGTATGATGTTCTGGTGCTAGACTGTGATACACGATTCACTCTTTGGCAAGTTAAGATGAGGGCAATATTAGCGCACACCAATTTAAATGATGTGCTTGATGGCTTCTCTGATAAGAAGAAAGAACTTTGGATCGATGAAGAAAAACATTGTGATCGTAAGGCTTTTTTATAAATTCATCTTCATTTATCTAACAATATTTTGCAAGAGGTTTTGGATCAGAAAACTACCGCTGCTTTATGGCTCAAGCTAGATTCGATCTGCATGTCTAAGGATCTCACTAGCAAGATGCATTTGAAGATGAAATTGTTCATACACAAGCTGTAAGAGGGTGATTCTTTGGCCTCTCATTTGTCAGTCTTCAAGAAGATTGTTTCGTACCTAGCGTCCATGGAGGTAAAATATGATGATGAGGACTTATGCTCTTGTGTTCATTGCCCCCTTCTTATTCAAACTTTAGAGACACTATATTATATAGTCATGACACACTAACTGTCAATGAAGTTTATGATGCTTTGCATGCAAAGGAGAAGATGAAATTGATAGTGTATTCTAAAGCTCCTGCCAGTTCTGATGGAGAAGGTCTGTCTGTTCGTGGTACGACAAAAAGGAAGAAATTCAACAATGGTAGAGATAAAAGTTCGAGTGGTCATAGAGGTCGCTCTAAATCCAGAGGCAAAGATAAGTTCTGCAGATATTGTAAGGGAGATACATATGTTATTCCTGAATGTTATAAGCTGCAGAATAAGGAGAAGAGAAAAGCTGAACAAAAAGCTAAAGGTAAATCTAATGATGATGGTGATGCCTCTGTTGCTTCTGCTTATAGCAGTTCTGATGGTGATATTCTTGTTTCTTATGCTGGATGTGCTAAAATTAATGATGAATGGGTTCTTGATTCTGCCTGCTCGTTTTATATTTGCACTAACCGAGATTGGTTTTCTACTTATGAATCTGTCCATAGTGGAGGCTCTGTTTTGATGGGTGATAGCACACCTTGCAAGGTAGTGGGCATGGGATCTGTTCAGATTAAGATGTCTGATGGTATTATCAGGACATTGACAGATGTGAGGCATGTTCCAACTATGACGAGAAATCTCATTTCATTAAGTACTCTTGATCACAAAGGGTATGAGTACTCCGCTGGAGGTGGAGTTATGAAGGTAATTAAAGGCTCTCTTGTTGTTATGAAAGATGATTTATTATCTGGCAATTTATATCCTCTTCAAGGCACTACAGTTATTGGCAATGTTTCTATTTCTACCAAGTCATTATCTGATTCGGATGCTACTAATCTTTGGGATATGCGTCTTGGGCATATGAGTGAGCTTGGTATGGCAGTTTTGAGAAAGAGAGGACTTCTTGATGGGCATGACATCACTAAGCTGGATTTCTGTGAGCATTGTGTATTTGGCAAACACAAGAGGGTGAAGTTCAACACTTTGATTCACACAACTGAAGGTATTCTTGATTATGTGCATTCTGATTTATGGGGGCCAGCTCATAAGACTTCTTTTGGAGGTGCTCGTTATATGTTGACCATTATTGATGATTATTCAAGAAAGGTTTGGCCTTATTTTCTGAAGCATAAATCAGAAGCATTTTCTGCATTCAAAGAGTGGAAGACTATGGTGGATAATCAAACTGAGAGAAAGGTAAAGGTTCTTCGCACTGATAATGGGATGGAATTCTGTTCTAATGCTTTTAATTCTTATTGTAAGTCTCATGGCATTGTGAAACATCGCACCGTTGCTCATACACCTCAACAAAATGGTGTGGTTGAGCGTATAAACAGAACTATCATCTCTAAGGCCCGTTGCATGTTGTCTAATGCTGGCTTGAATAGGCATTTCTGGGCTGAGGCTGCTTCCACTGCTTGTTTTCTCATTAATCGTTCTCCCTCTATTGCTATTGATAAGAAGACTCCAATTGAGGTATGGTCTGGTTCTCCAGCAAATTATTCTGAATTGAGAGTTTTTGGTTGTCTTGCTTATGCTCATGTTGATAATGGTAATTGGAGCCCAGAGCTATTCAGTGCATTTTTCTTGGTTATGCTTCTGGTGTTAAAGGTTATAGATTGTGGGATCCTGAATCTAAAAAGTTTCTTACTAGCAGAAGTATTGTCTTTAATGAATCTGCTATGTCTACTAATGCTCCTGTTCAGAGTTCGCAGACCTCAAGTGTGTAGGTGGAGCATATTATTGATTCAGCAAATACACCAGATATTGATGTCACAAATGCACCTATTGATGATGATTCATCTGTTATCCCACATTCTTCTCCCATTGTGCAGTCTCCACAACGTTCTATTGCAGCTGGAAGGTCTAGGAGGCCTCATGTTTGACCCAAGAGGTTAATTGAGGAATGTAATATTGCTGCTTATGCTTTGAGTTGTGTAGAAGATGTTGAAGGTAGTGCTGAACCTTCTAATAATTCTGAGGCTATTTTTTCTGTGGATTGCAACAATTGGGTTACCGCTATGCAAGATGAGATGGAGTCACTTAAAAAGAATGGTACATGGGATTTAGTACCATTGCCTAAAGAGAAGAAGCCCATTCGTTGCAAGTGGATTTTCAAGAGAAAGGAGCCGATTTCTCCTAATGAAACATCAAGGTATAAAGCGAGGTTGGTTGCTAAAGGCTATAGTCAAATTCCAGGTATTGACTATAATGATGTCTTTTCTCCTGTTGTGAAACATAGCTCTATTCACACTTTCCTTAGTATTGTTGCTATGCATGATTATGAGCTTGAGCAATTAGATGTTAAAACTGCATTCTTACATGGAGAGTTGAATGAGGACATTTATATGGATCAACCTGAAGGTTTTGCTATTCCTGGAAAAGAACACCTTGTTTGTAAGTTAAAGAAATCTCTTTACGGTTTGAAGCAATCTCCTAGACAGTGGTATAAGAGATTTGACTCCTTTATGCTCTCTCATGGTTTTAAGCGTTCTAATTATGATAGCTGTGTTTATTTGAAGATCGTTAATGGTTCAGCTATTTATTTGCTTCTCTATGTCGATGATATGTTGATTGCTGCAAAAGATAAGTCAGAAATAGCCAAATTAAAAGCACAATTGAGTAATGAATTTGAGATGAAGGATTTTGGTGCAACAAAGAAAATTCTTGGCATGGATATTATTAGAGAGAGGCAGTCTGGCAAGTTATATCTTAGTCAGAAAGGGTATATTGAAAAGGTCCTTCGTCATTTCAATATGCATAATGCTAAACCAGTGATTATTCCCTTAGCTCCACATTTCAGATTATCTTCAGCTCTATGTCCTGAGTCAGATTATGATATTGAGTACATGTCTAGAGTTCCTTATACCAGCACAGTTGGTTCTCTTATGTATGCTATGGTTTGCTCTCGTCCTGATTTGTCATATGCACTGAGTGTTGTCAGTAGATACATGTCTAATCCTGGTAGAGAGCATTGGAAAGCAGTTCAATGGATTTTGAGATATATGCGTGGTACTTCTAATGCTTGTTTGCAGTTTGGGAAATCTGGAGATGGAATTGTTGGTTATGTGGACTCAGATTATGCTGGTGACTTGGATAGAAGGAGATCTCTCACAGGTTATGTTTTACCATTGGTGGTTATGCTATTAGTTGGAAAGCTTGTTTACAGTCTACTATTGCTTTATCAACTACTGAAGCTGAATATATGGCTATTT
Source organism: Eleusine coracana subsp. coracana (assembly GCA_032690845.1). Lineage (NCBI taxonomy): Eukaryota > Viridiplantae > Streptophyta > Magnoliopsida > Poales > Poaceae > Eleusine > Eleusine coracana. The sequence goes on from CM064418.1 coordinate 39,631,906, forward strand.
CTGAAGCTTGTAAAGAAGCTATCTGGCTTCGAGGTTTATATACTGAGCTTTGTGGAGATGATTCTTACACTACTATATTCTGTGATAGTCAAAGTGCTATTTGCCTTACAAAAGATCAGATGTTCCATGAAAGGACAAAGCATATTGATGTGAGGTATCATTTTATCCGAGATGTTATTGCTATTGGTGATATTAAAGTATGCAAGATCAGTACTCATTTTAATCATGCTGATATGATGACAAAGCCAGTTCCCACTACTAAGTTTGAGCTATGCTCAAGCTTGGTTGGTGTTACAGTTGAAGTCCTAGTGACTTGTTGGCGCACGGTGTTATTTATTATTGAAGGGAGTTCATTGATGATCCTTCATTTGATACAAGATAGAATTTGTCTCAAGGTGGAGTTTGTTAAAATATGATCCAAATTCTAGCCTCGCTCGGGACGCCTAGGAGGTGTGAGAGGTGGAGTCCTCCCATGTTACGGGTCATATTGTGTAGGGATTTATTTTCTTAGTTATCCACTCATATATATACATCTTATGTGTTGCGCGAGAAGAGTTGAAAGAGACTCATTGTATTTCCCCTACTTTTGTAACTCTCCATCATATAGTAAAGATCGCCGGTTGGCGCCCATGGTTTTTCCCCGCAAGGGTTTTCCACGTATAATCTGTGTCTTGTTCGTTCTTGTTTTTCGTATTATTTGCTAACAGGAACTTTGCAGCTGGCCACGCCGACTCATTGACCATGTGGCAGCACTGCTATGATCTCTGTAGCTGCACAAGGAACGAAGCCAGAATCGACTTGATCATATCCACAATAATACAGAAAGTCAATTTCATCAAACTCCACCTTGGATTCGAGACGGAACGTCAAGTCGCCGACTTGGCTCGGCGCTGAGACAACTGCTTCATCTTGCCTCTGACGAAGAGACGCCAACAAAGCAACCGCAGCAAAAACAACGCCTTGACCAGACGTAACATGGGATTGTGGACCCCGTCCTCAGAACAATGGAAGCAAATGAATCACTGTTAGGTAAATCCGTCGGGTGGCCGCATGAAAAACAGACAAGACTGGCGGCAACGAAGAACAGGGAATAAAACCGTAATATTTTTTTTTTCACAAATCTTGTGTCTGGTTCTAATACCACTTGTTAGTAAATAATGCATAAACAAGATTGAAACATGACACAGATTTAACGTGGAAAACCCTTGCGGAGAAAACCACGGGCTGACCGACAATCTTTATTATTGGAGGAGAGTTACAACATAGGGGACATAATGATCTCTCTCTCTCTCTTCTATACAATACAAGATGTATATATAAGGGTGGAAACTAGAGATAAACTCCCTAAATAATATGAACCGTAACACGAGAGGACTCTGTCTCTCAAACCTTCTAGACGTCTCTAGCAAGGACTCAATAATTCGGATCATATTCCAACAATGATCGATGGCGTCAGCCTCCCACTGCCGGGCGCCACCTTTCCTGCACCTTCGGCTGGTCTCGACACCAACTGTGGCCAGCCAACGATGGAATCACTGAGGTAGCAGTTGATTAATGATCACGACATCAGCAAAACGCAGTCTTTGGTGGTCGATGGCTCTCGCCTCCCACCTGAGTCTGAAGCAGGTGTCAGGGGAAGTTCCATGCACTGACGCACACCTACAGCCTTCATCCAGCGCATCTCCAAACCGGTCGGTGCCCAATTATCGTTGTTGGTTATTCAACGTCGTACCAAGAAAACGACCATGCTGATGGCTACACCGAGAAGAAGTCGAAGAGTGGCCAAATTGCCACCGGAGCCGGTCCATCAAGCTACAGCGATAGTATGTCGTCAACTGGGTCTTACGCAGCGACAAGAACGTATTTCAGAGACAGCTCTCAACCACTATGCTAAAGTATTAAAAGAAACTCTATGCCAGGAGCATCTCGTGGCGCTGGCCGCCCTCTTTGGGTGGCTAGTTCCATCGGAGCTGCAAGCTGTGTAAGGTGTTCCGTGTGGTCAAGCTCTGTACGCTTAGTTTCTATGGCGACTTCGAACATTTTAGTTTGGAATATCCGGGGTTTAAACGACCGGGCTAGGCGGGACAGTGTTCGCAAGGTTGTTGATGCATGTCGGTCTGCTGTTGTTTGTCTCCAAGAAACAATGTTGTCTTTCATTTTAGAGTGGGATGTTTTGGGTTTGTTTGGTTTGGCTATGGCTATGAGAAAAAGCTGCTGTTGTTGGCTGTGGCTGTGAAAAAAGTAGCTGTGAACTTTGGGCTATGAAAAAGCTAAAAGCCATTTGGTGAAATTGTCCGTGGCTTTTTAGAAAAGTAGCTGTCAGTGGGTCCCACATGTCAGCGGGCCCCACATGTCATTCTCATAATTATCTCATCTTCTCCAACACGCTGGATCTGGCGGCTGGTGGAGTGCGGGGATGGAGCTCGGAACACGGAAGCTCTTCTGTGGCGACGGAGCTCCCGCCCGGGCTGGTGGAGCACGGGGATGGTACTCGCCAAAGCTCGGACATCCTTCCTACTGACGCCCTCTGCCTCCCAGAGCTCGGACGTCCTCCTGCAGAACTCGCCCACTCCTTGACGACGGTGGGATCTCGGGTGTTCCGCAATGACAGTGGGATCTCCCCCGCTGCGCAAAGATGGCGGGAGCTCATGACGATGGAAGAGGGCCGAGCTCCGGGCGGCAGAGGGCTGAGCTCGCGGTGGTGGCGGCGCTCGGGAGGTGGCCGGCGGTGGAGTTCCTTAGGTGGCTGGCAGCGCTTGCAACAAGACTTTTCTTTTTTCCATCGGGCCAAAATCGAACCGGTATCCACTTATCAATGGCAATACGGGTATATTTTCCAAAGGTCTCACCCGCAGCCAACAAAAGTACCTTAGGACCGGCTGTGAAATTGATATTATGAAGAAAGCAGCTTTTGGAGAAAGACGGAGGCCACATCCACGTCGTTTGGTTGGCTTTTTGACTCTCTCACAGCCACAACCTCTAAAAGCCAAACCAAAGGGACCCTTTGTCTATCCTCGACAGGAACCATGGCTCTTTTGTGTTTCTGCTGGCTCAACACACCAGGGGCGGCATTTTGGTGGCTTGGAGGGATGGTTCTTTCACCTCACCAACACATAGGGTACACTTGCATTCGGTCTCGGTTCTGTTCCAGAATGGGTAAGACTCAACATGGTGGTTTAAAAGTGTATATAGGCCATAGCAGGACAATGTACAATGAAAAACAAGCCTTTCTTGATGAGTTGAGAGAGGTGTGTGGTCATTGCCCCCGACCTTGGGCGCTGGCAGGATTTTGATATGATATATTGCTCAGAGGATAAGAACAATGACAACATCAACCGTGGTATGATGGGCAGATTTAGACGTTTTGTGAATTAAACGGAGCTTAAAGAAATCCCGCTCTTCGGAATAAGGTATACTTGGTTGAATGAACGCAAAGCGCCGACATTGGTTAAACTAGACAGAGTGTTATGTACGGCAGATTGGGAGTCCATATTCCCGGACTGCATTCTATAGAGCCAGGCCATTGTCATGTCGGATCATTGGCCATTGCTGCTTGGTTTAAGGGATTGTACAAAAGGAAAGAAAAGGTTCCACTTTGAGAGTTTTTGGACCAAGCTGCCCGGTTTTCATGACACTGTTGTGTCATCGTGGAATGAAGTGGTGTCCTGTCTGTGCCCACTTGAGAGAGTATCCATCAAACTAAAGCATTTGACTCGTGCTCTACAATCTTGGAGTCAACATGAGACTAGATATGTAAAAACTCAACTCGCTCTAGCACGAAAAGTGCTACATCAACTTGAGATTGCCCAAGACAGTAGAGCACTTATTGTAGAAGAAGTTTGGCTGAAGGGCGAGCTGAAAAGATTATGGCTCACTCTCTCCTCTCTAGAGCATTCCATTGCTCGTCTTCGGTCGCGGGTGTGGCAGTTCGAAGACGGCGATGCTAACATCTCTTTCTTCGACCAACAAGCAGCATATAGGAAATAGAAGAACAACATTCTCAAGCTACAATAGGGAGACCAAATCCTCGCTTCTCAAGAAGACAAATAGAGACACCACTGGAATACTATGAGGGTCTTCTTGGGACGGCAATTCCTCGAGACACCACTCTTGATCTGAATTATTTTCATTGAGAGGGAGTGGATCTTTCTGATCTGGACGCTCCGACTACCAAGGATGAGGTGTGGGCGACGGTGAAAAACCTCCCGGCTGATCACGCGCCAAGGCCGGATGGGTTTACCGGCTTATTCTACAAGGCTTGTTGGCCCATGATTAAGGCTGATTTCATGGCTGCCATCTTAATAACTCTCCAACAATGTAACACCTAGAAGTTATGGATGCTCAATTCAGCCTTTCTGACATTACTGCCCAAGAAGCCGGACCCTATCCTGGCATTGGACTTCCGCCCTATCAGTTTAGTCCATAGTTTAGTCAAGCTTATCACAAAAATTTTGGCAAACTGGCTGGCTCAGAGACTACACTCTATGATTTCAGCCAACCAAAGTGCATTCATACGAGGGTGATGTATTCATGACAATTTTATCATGGTCCAGCAAACTGTAAAGAGACCACATCAAAGGAAGGTGCCTAGTGTCTTTCTAAAACTTGATATTAGAAAGGTGTTTGATTCCGTCTCTTGGGCTTTTCTCCTTGAGGTGTTAACACATCTTGGGTTCGGGCCTGTATGGCAAAACCTAATCTCAAGCCTTCTTGCAACGGCATCAACACAAATTCTTTGCAATGGGGATCCATGAGATAGCATTCGACACCACAGAGGGCTCCGGTAAGGGGATCCCCTATCACCGATGCTTTTCATCATTGCAATGGATGTTTTGAACAGACTGATCACAAAGGCCGGTCAGGAGGGATTGCTGCAACCATCGTCAACCCGGGCTGCAGGACAAAGGATCTCTCTATATGCCGATGATGTTTCCATTTTCATCCAACCGATAGTAGAAGAGCTACACATAACAATGGAAATCTTGTCATGTTTTGATGCAACTTCGGTACTTCTCACAAACTTGGAAAAGAGTCAAGCTTATCCTATTCAGTGCAGCAAAACAACAAGAATAGTGGTTGTGAGCACAATACCGTGCCCGATGGCTGAATTTCCCTTGGGTTTGCCACTGTCTAATAAGAAGCTACGCCATGCTAAACTAATGTTATGGGTGGAAAAAATTGCGGATCATTTACCTACTTGGAAGGCTCACCTCATGAACATGGCTGGTAGGGAGGTGATGCTATAGTTTGTTCTTATTACCATTCCTATACACCTTCTAATTATGACCAATATTCCTAAATGGCTCCTCAAGGCCATCAACAAGATCTTACGGGCATTTATTTGGAAGGATTTGCAACAAGTTCAGGGAGGGTGCTGCCTTGTAGCTTGGGATAAGGTTCAGCGTCATATTGATCTTGGTGGTCTTGGAATTCCGAACTAGGAGGTTATGGGGTGGGCATTACAGATGAGGTGGCTACAGTTTGCTAAAACTCAAACTAATCGTCCTTGAAACGGTTTAGACTTGCCAGTTCATGCCAATGTACAAGCCATGTTCAACATCTAGATCGTCTCTCATGTGGGTAACGGTGAGAACACCCTATTTTGGACCGATAGGTGTGTACATGGTTGCTCCATCTCAGATTTAGCTCCTCTAGTTGTTGCCAAAGTGCCACCGCACATTGTCAAAAGCCGGACAGTGGCTCAAGCCTTCACTGATCAGCAATGGGAGCATGACATTGTCGGGGTATTGTCGGCTGAGGCTTTCTATGAGTATTACCAGCTCTGGTTCGTCCTTTTGGAGATCCATCTCGACTTAGAAGAAGATCAACATCGTTGGGTCCATGACCCCTCCGGAGTTTACTCAAGCAATTCGGCATACCAGGCTTATTTCCAGGGATCGATTGCATTTGAGCCATGGAAAAGAATCTAGAAATCCTAGGCTCCAGGAAAGTGCAAACTCTTTCTATGGCTTGCAGTTCATAACCAGTGTTGGATGACAGATAGTTATAGCGGTGAGGCCTTCCAAATCCAGCCCGGTGTGTGCTATATGACCAAGAGGAGGAGAATGTGCAGCACATCCTGACGACATGTGTGTTTGCAAGAGAATTTTGGGTCACGGTCTTATCTGCTATTGGCATGCAGAATGCCGCCACCCACCATCATGAAAGAAATTTTGCCGAGTGGTGGCGCAAGGCCGAAAGAAAAGCTGGAAGGGTCAAGAAGAAGGACGCTAATAGTGCGATCATCTTTGGTGACTAGACTCTATGGAAGGTTAGGAACAAATGCGCATTCAACAGTGTTTCACTGAGTATGCAGTCTGCTTTGAGCATGTGTAAGGATGAAGCCCATTGGTGGGGGCTGGCCGGAGCTAAGAAACTTCAGGAGCTGCCCATTGGTCGTGTAGGGATGGGAACATAGTTTCTCTCTTCCCGAGGTCTTGTGTTGAGTTTTGAGTTAGTGGTGATCTTGTAACCAATTGTGTTTTTCTCCTCTAACCTCAGGTGGGAGGCGAGAACTGGGTGTTGTATCCTTTTTTTTCTCTATTAAATATGATGATACGCAGCTCTCCCACAGAAAAAAAATCAACCTCTCTCTTTTACGTCATGGAACATAACATGGAAATATCTTAGTTCAGCCTTGTGGGATACTTGCTCTACGGGTATCCTTAGACAAGACTAAGTCGGTAGCCGACCGGGTACTTCATCAACAAGGAAGCCGACCGACTCAGCTTGGAGCACAAGGCAATTAGAGATAGACTTTCTATGTTAAACCTTGTAGATTAAGAGTAGGACTCTTCATGTACCTCCTACCGACCGGGATATATAAGGCAGCAGGGTAACCCCCTCAAGGGACATCAGATTATAATCAATAGAAACCACACAGAACATAGGACGTAGGGTTTTTACTCTCATCAAGAGGGCCCGAACTAGTATAACTCGGCGTCTTGTGTTACCAGCGTAGTTCTTAGTATCGATGTAGCCCTATATATTTACTGCCGATCTCAAGCATCGACAGTTGGCGCGTCAGGAAGGGAACAAGGCTCACCGGGATTCTCCGTCAACTATGATGGCCAAAATTCCCACTATTTAGTACTCGCTAGACTTCAAGATCTCCTTCAGATCGCTCAACTTCACGGTCGACGACAACGGAGCCCTAGGTCTGGAGCAGCACAGGTCCAACTCGGCCGCAGCCGTCTCTATGGCGCGATCACCGAGTTCATCCGATCTGATCCCCGTACTAGTCCTACTCGGACTCGAAGAAGCAGATCCATTCTCAGAGAACGACTCAAAGTCGGTCCGACCCTTTGATAAGGGCTCGATTGGATCAGCTTATTCATATCCCCTTACTGTCAACATGGTTGATATAATAGAAGATCCTTCAGGGGACGAGGATGAGGAGGATGACTTAGAAGATGGTCAGGAAGAAGATGGCCATACAGAAGAACCGCCCGAAGAGGGTCAACGGGAGGAAGATCCCCCTGCCCTAGAGTTGTCATTTGGACACCACCGTCGACCGAGAGGGTCGCGCGGATCATGCCATGCGTGTCGACTGGATCTTGGATTAGACATTGAAGTGGATGGCGTCAAGGTCTATCACACCCCTCAGGACAATATCACCAGGGCAAAAACATTGCTTGACACCTTAATGGCTATTGCAAATTATCAGATCCCAGCGATGATGAAGGTGGCGGCTATGCTCAAGGCTGTTGCAGCTCAGGATGCTGCCAGGGATAGATCGCAGTCTATAACGAGCTCTAGCCACACAACTTCAAAAGGTCGGCATAGGCGTGAAGATTTGAGAAATTCTCTTAGTATCCGTGATGGACGAGATACCATCAACTCTCACTATGAAGAACGTGCTCGGGACAACCGGCACTACGAAGAGGAACACCATGATCGGAGGACTGACAACCGGCAGGACAACCGATGGGATGATCGGCGAGACCCTCCTCCAAGAAACAACCATGACGACCGACGTCGATGAGACGATCGGGATCAACGCGATTACAATGATGATAACAATCGACATCGTCGCCATGATGATGATGTGGGTCCACGACACAACCGTCGCCCAACTCCGTCTCCAGATCGGTATAGACGATCACCGAACCCCACTGACGATGAAATTGATGGCACTAAGGCTTACGTCCCCAGGCTTCGCATAGCTCGATGGCCAAAAGGATTCAAGCCAGTCCCTATCGAGAAATATGATGGTCAGACCAATCCCCGGGAGTGGCTGCAACTTTATAGCATGGAATTTCGGTCGGCTGGAGGTGATTCCTATGTAATGGCTAATTACCTTCCGGCCTGCCTTGATCCAGTCGTTCGAATATGGCTCACATCTCTTCCATAGGAATCAATCACGTCTTGGGGAGACCTCAACAAGAAGCTTATCGAGAGCTTCCAAGCTACCTGCAACCGACCGGGCAACCACTTCGACCTCACTCGGATCAAGCAGAAGACTGACGAGCCTCTTCGCGACTACATCACATGATTTTGCACTAAGAAGACTAAGATCCCCAATATTCCGGACCAACAGATTATTGCTGCCTTCCAAGGAGGAATCCGTAGTGATGACTTAGTCTGAGAGATCGGTCGGAGGAATCATGACCTCAAGTTGACCGCTCAGGAGTGTTTCGAGATCACTTATAAGTTCGGATCTCGTGAGTCAGCATTAGACGACATCCGAGGAAAAGGCAAGGAGAAGCGGTCGGACAAGCCTGAGTCCTCCAAGAAGCACAAGAAAAAGAAGTCTGACAACATGGTTCACACGGTCGACCGATTTCAGAAGAATCCTCGGACGAACCAGCTGACCATGGATGATCTGCTGAGTGGCCCGTGCCTCTGGCACCTGAAGGGAAACCACAAAGCAAAGGATTGCTACCGACTGAAAGGTTTTGTGACTGTTGCGCTCAAGGTGCCGAAAGATCCCCCAAGACGCAATGGCAAAGACAAATCCAAGGATGGTAGTGACAAGGACGATGCAGGAGAGTTCCAGGAGCCTCGCAAAGAAGTCAACTTCATCTTCGGGGGCCCAGATGCCTATGTATCCAAGCACAAGCAGAAATTGGAACTACGGGAGATCAATTCTGTGGAACCAGCCTTAATTCATGAGGTGGTCTGAAATTCCGATTACTTTTGATCGGTCGGATCATCCCAAGGACTTACCTAAACCGGGTCGATACCCGTTGGTACTTGCTGCCACAATGAAGGAGGTGAAATTCAACAAAGTACTCATCGATAGAGGAAGCAGTTTGGACTTAATCTTCACCAAGACTCTTCAAGAGCTCGGTCTGACAGTCAATGACCTTTAGCCGAGCTCATCACCTTTTCATGGGATAGTGCCCGGCAAGACTTTGGTTCCTATTGGACAGATTAGTCTCCCGGTTACTTTTGGGACCCGTTAAAACTTCAGGACCGAGCGCATCCTCTTCCAGGTGGCCGATTTCGACTCAGCATATCATGCTATCATCGGACGACTGGCAATGGCTAAGTTCATGGTAGTTCCACATTATCCTTATCTCACCCTCAAGATGTCGGGCCCTAATGGAATCATCTCCCTCCACTCTGATCTTTGGAATTCCTTCGATTGCGATGTGCAGAATTACGAGATGGCTAATAAGCAGTTGATGCTGTCTGACTAGCAGGAGATCCAGAAGGCAGACGACATAGAGGAGCAGACTCACACGGCAGTTCTTGTGAAGAAGCCCGCCAAGGACAAGATCCAGACTGATGATATTCAGACCAAGGAGATCATGCTCGACCCTGAAGACCCCGATAAGATAACTTATGCAGGGGCCAACCTCGACGAGAAATAGGAACTCACACTCACTCTTTTCCTCCAGGAAAATAGGGACATCTTTGCATGGAAGCCATCTGATATGCCGAGAGTTCCTAGGGAAAAGATTGAGCATGAGTTAAGGGTGCCTCCTGGGGCCACCCCCGTTCGACAGAGGCTTAGAAGGTTTGCACAAGACCGCAAGGATGCCATAAAGAAGGAGATAGTTAGATTATTAGATGCTAAGTTCATAAGGGAAGTGTACCATCCCGACTAGTTAGCAAATCTAGTCCTTGTACCTAAGAAGAATAAGGAGTGGAGGATGTGCATTGATTATACCGATCTCAACAAGGTCTGTCCTAAGGACCCATTCGCTCTACCTCGTATTGATCAGATCATAGACTCAATAGCCGGGTGTGAGCTTTTAAGCTTTCTAGATGCCTATTCAGGCTATCACCAGATCCCACTTAAAGTCGAAGATCAGATTAAAACTTCCTTTATAACACCCTTCGGTGCCTACTGCTATATCACAATGCCCTTCGTCTAAAAACGCTGGCGCGACTTACCAATAGGGTATTCAACGCTACCTTGCTACTCAGATCGGTCGGAATGCAGAAGCGTATGTTGATGACATTGTTGTCAAGACTCGGAACATCAAAGAACTTCTTTCTGACCTAGCAGAAACTTTTGACAATCTGAGACATTATTCGATGAAATTGAATCCTAAAAAGTGTGTTTTTAGGGTTCCTTCAGGAAAGTTACTCAGTTACATCATTTCAAAATGAGGTATAGAGGCTAACCCAGACAAAATCAAGGCGATCCTTAATATGGGGCCACCTAATTCTCAAAGGGATGTTCAGAAGCTGACCGGCTGCATGGCATCCTTGAGTCGCTTTATCTCCCGACTGGGGGTTAGAGGATTATCACTCTTCAGACTGCTTAAAAAGTAGGATGACTTTGTTTGGACAGAAGAGGCATAGTCGGCATTGGATGAGCTGAAGGTTCACCTCAGCAGCATTTCAGTCTTGGTGCCTCCGGAGCCGGGAGAAAAGCTTCAACTTTACATATCGGCCACAACTCAAGTTGTGAGTACTGTTTTGACAGTCGACCGAGAGGAAGAGGGTCATATACAAAAAGTACAACACCTGGTCTCTTTTGTCAGTGAGGTCCTCAGTGACTCTAAAACAAGATATCAACAGATTTTAAAGTTGTTATATGCATTGTTGATCACCTCTAGGAAGCTGAAGTATTATTTCCAAGCTCATCCGATTGAAGTCCAGTCCTCCTTCGCACTCGGAACTGTGCTTCACAATCGAGAAGCCAAAGGAAAGATTGCCAAGTGGGTAGTCAAACTTGGTCAATATACCATTACGTTCGTGCCTCGGTTGGCAATTAAAGGACAAGCGTTGGCTGACTTTGTTTCTGAGTGAACAGAGATTCAAATGCCTCTTGGTGCTCAAGATGTCGAGTACTCGAAAATGCACTTTGATGGATCTCTTCAATTACTAGGATCTGGCACGGGAGTCGTGTTTATCTCACTCACAGGAGAGAAGCTTTGCTATGTCCTTTAGGTGATGTTTCGCGTGTCTAATAACATTGCAGAGTATGAAGCTCTCCTACATGGTCTGTGTATTGCTGCATCACTCGGCATTAAGCGTCTTGATGTCTTTGGTGACTCGGCTTTGGACAATAATCAGGTCACCAAGGATTGGAACTATGTAGATGACAATACGAGTGCTTACTATCAAGAAGTAAGGAAGCTCGAAGACAAATTCGATGGATTAAAGTTCACACACATTCTTTGGGATTATAACTAGACGGCTGATGAATTGGCCAAGATAGGATCATCTCGGTCTGAAGTCCCACTCGGTGTTTTCTTACATACCCTGGATTCCCCCACTATCTCTCCTCGGTCGGATATATTAATGAGTATTGTTGCTGATCTTGTTAGTGATGACAACATGGAGACCGATTGGCGCGACCAACTCATCCAATATTTGGACAAGGGAACGCTGCCTTCGGATCCTAATGAGCAACAATGGTTGAAAACCCGATGTAGAGGATATTTGTTGGTGGGAGATCAACTCTACAAAAGAGGACAATCAAACATCTTGATGCGATGCATTTTGATACCAGAAGGCCAGAAGTTGGTGGAAGAAATTCATTCAGGAATATGTGGTAATTATGCAGTTTCAAAGACTTTGGTCGGCAAGGCTTTTCGACAAGGGTTTTATTGGACCACGGTGGTTGAAGATGCACACCAAGTCGTTCGGAAGTGTGAAGGTTGTCAATTCTTCGCTCAACAAACACATGTGCCTTCGCAGCAACTTCAGATGATACCTTTGACTTGGCCTTTTGCTATCTGGGGGCTTCATATTGTCGGTCCTTTCAAGAAAGCCCTAGGAGGGTTCCCTTATCTGTTTGTTGCTATTGACAAATTCACCAAGTGGATTGAAGCAAAGCCGATTGGCAAGATAACATCAAAGAAGGCGATTGAGTTTGTCAAAGATGTTTTCACTCGGTTTGGGGTTCCTCATGATATCATCACTGATAATGGTACTCAATTCACATCAGTGGAGTTCCGTGACTTTGCCGATGAGATGGGAATAAGAATCCACTTTGCGTCAGTGGCTCATCCTCAAAGGAATGGGCAGGTCAAACGGGCCAACGGTATGATTCTTCAAGCATTGAAGCATCGGATATTTGATAGACTTAAACCTTATGTTGGTTAGTGGGTCAAAGAATTGCCTTCAGTTCTTTGGGGGCTTCGCACAAATACCAGTCGTGCTACTGGCCAGTCACCTTTCTCATTGGTCTATGGCTCAAAGGCTATTTTGCCAACCGAGGTCAGTCTTGTTTCGGCATGAGTCCAAGCCTACGATGAAAAACTTTCTGAGGAGAACCGAGAGATTGATTTGATTACAGCAAAGGAGTTGCATGATCATGCTCTGTTTTGGTCGGCACTATACCAACAAGGCTTGTGTCGATATTATGATAAAAACGTATGCAGTCACCAATTTCAGGTTGAAGATTTAGTGATGCGCTGAGTGCAGTCAACAAAGAGACAGCATAAACTTTCCCCAAAGTGGGAAGGACTGTAAGGTTCATGACCATTGAGGTCACCCCAAGGTATGATTGTTTTGGTGATGAGTAACAAACATGAAATGTGACTAATGTCTACACGAGTGTTGTGCGTGGATGAAATCTTATCTATCTTATGATGATCATTGATGGTTGCCTTGGCGATTGATGACAATGACCGCAAGCATGGAGGCTTGTGAGCTTAATGGAGTCCAAGGGTTGATGGAGATGGATAAAAGTTGAGGACAAGCTATGGAGCAAGTGTTGGGAACACTTGTCTAGTTTTTAGGGCTTTGAGTCCATAGGAAAAACGGGACTATCAAGGGGTCTAGGTCATTCTCTTAGGTCATGTCTAGTCGGTGATGTGCATGGATGCTCGGTGAAATCACAGGCACTAGGTGACAGTGGAGAAACCAAGGAGCTGTTGGAAGAAGCCGGGAAACAAAGTTAAGAGGAGACGAGGAGTTTCAGCTTCTGCAGGTAAAGGCCGGACAGAGAGGTCTTGGAGACCGGACGATCTGGTGATTAGAGGGAAATTCTCTACAGAGAAGATGTTGGACACGAGAAATTCTGTTGGTGGATGAACCATAGAGACCGGACAGTCCAGTGTGTATGCCGGATGGTCCGGTCTGTATGGAGATGGTTTGTATAGAAGAGGAAGCATCAACAACGTCTCTGTTTGGAGAAAGAAGAGAAGAGACCGGACAGTCCGGTGTGAAGACCGGACTGTACGGTCATCAGGGGAGGCGACAGAACACAGAGAAGATGTTTCTAATGGGACACAGATTTATGAAGACAGGACGGTCTGATCTGTAGACCGGACAATCCTGTCAGTATGGAGGAAACAGCGGACAGAGAGCAATCCGATGGAGATCGGACTATCCGGTCTAGACAATGACCAGACTGTCTAGTCAGTACATCCAGAAGGTTGTTTCGTGGAGCAATGACTAGTTTGAGGTTGGAAGCCTATATAAACTCGTTGCTAGGGTCTTGGAGACTGCCTTTGGCCATTGGGATTGCTAGGAGCTTGTCGAGACTTAATCTCGGCAATAGACATAGGGTAGTTCATCTATGACGATTTATATGTAGGACAGGGGTATGCGCGAGATCGAGAGACGATGGTAACACAAGACACCGATTTAGACTGGTTCGAGCCTCTCGAAGGATAATGACCCTACATCATGTGTTCTATGGTATTTGGATTCATATGTGTAGATCTAAAGATCTAGACGAGGAGGGTAGACCTAGACGATGATGTCTAGTTGTGTCTAATGTATGTCCCATACGGGATCTCTAATTGAGCTTGTCTATTCCTTGTCCCTTGAGGAGGACCCCTACCCCTCCTTATATACCCGGGGGGACAGGGTTACATGGCGATGTCCTAGTCGGTCTACTGTTCTTATCCTAGTAGGAGTCTACTTTGCTTTCCTTATCTATGAGGTACCCCGATGGTATGTATCATCGACAAGCCCCCGAGAGTCTTGCAAGCTGGATGATAATCTTTAGTAGCTTCCCGACTAGTTCATGCCATATATAATGCTTCAGCTTTATATCAGCGAGCTTGTAAGAATCTCAAAGATCTAAAAATGTCCTCGAGAAATCAACTGGTGCACCGAGTAGGTGCACCTAATTAGGTAGCCCCCGACTCTTGTATCATTTGGAAACTACAAATAATGCAAGAGTCCAAAACAAGAATAGTCGTGTTGGCTCTCTTTAAGGAAAAATCGCTCAAATCATCAAATCTGAGTGATAAATAACTCAGTAGAATGATGTCAATCATTACCGAGTGATAAATGACTTAGTCGAGTGACTTCAATCACCGCTGAGTGGTAGATGACTCAAACCAATGACTTCAATCATTGTCGAGTGCTATATGATATACTCGAGCGACATCAATCACATCCGAGTGAACGTAAGCTTATGACATCAATCAAAGCCAAATGACATAGTTTTTGGCCGAGTGTCCTATGAGTGATTTATGAATCAAACGGGTGACTTCAATCACAGCCGAATGATTATGTTCTAAACGGGTGACTTCAATCACAACCGAATGAATGAGGCTTTATGACATCAATTGTAGCCAACTACTAAGTTACCATGACTTCAATCATGATTAAGTAACCTTTCCTTAAGAATTGTAATCACTCATATCTTTGAGCTTTATTCTCACTATTATAGACTGACTTCAATCAGTCGAGTGATGCTCGATATTTCACGTATATGACCATCAAGTCATAGTGACATGATCATTAAATCATGCTTTGAATGATTATGGCATCAACCATTTTTGATAATGCACTTCTCATCAAAGAAGCACATTTGATACAGTGACCATCAAGCTACTGTCATAAAATCATCAAATCATATATTTATATATTATGGCATCAACCATAAATTTGATATAAAGTGCTTCTCTTCAAAGAAGCCCCCGAGACAATCGTCATTATGAGTGTCGGTCGCGCTCAACTCAAAATATCATGTCTGAGTGGCAGCGGTACTTAACTCATGACGATAAGGTCGAGTGAAGAAGATAGTCAAGGTTGTTGTAGCTGCCGACTGCTAATGAAGTAGGAATCACTCAAAGTTGTGATGACCGAGTGAAGCCGAAAGTCTGACATGCGGCCGACCGATGGTGGCAGTCGGAACTGGTGTAGCTGACCGATGAAAATAGTCATAGCTGTAAACCGACCAATGAAGACGATCAGAGCTGGAGTGGCCGACCGATGAGAGCGGTCAGAGTTGTAGGCTGACCAATGGAGGCAGTCGGAACTGGCACGATCGACCAACGAAGATGGTCGGAGATGTAGGCCGACCGATGGAGGTAGTCAGAACTAGCACGATTGACCGACGAAGATGGTCGGAGTTGTAGGCCGATCAATGGAGGCAGTCGGAACTGGCACGGTCGACCGATGAAGGTGGTCGGAGCTATAAGTCGACCGATGAAGGCGAGGAAATCAATCTATGCCGAGTGGTGTATCCGCCTATCCATCAAAATGTTCCTAACAATAAAGGAAATTAGGATAATTAGTTATAATTAACATTGTTTGCTTGAAAACTTATTTTTATAAGCCAAACAAATCAGTCGACTAAAAGGTCAAGTACGTATCTATTTTTCTCCTTCAAGTAGACCGACTGGCGCATAGCAGCATATTCGCGTGTTAGCAACCAGACTGCTCCACCGTAGGATACTTAGAACAAAATATAAAGAGCTCAAAGCTCGGTCTACTGCAATAATATCAGTCATAATTTACTCTTGCATAGCAATCAGAACCAATCGACACATGACCTCTCGCAACTTTGGCTCTGGGTTTAGTGTAGTGGCAGTCTGTTGCGTAGCAAAAAAGTTTTATGACTTAGTTGCTAGTCGGCGTAAGACCAAAAAATAAGACCAAATTGCAAATAAAATGCAATATATCGGTCGAGGCAGAAGCCAAAAAAGGTGAAACTAGAACAGACAACATGGGTCATATGGTGTCAGGGCTAAAGCACTACTAAAAGGCCACCGACCGACATGTGTACTGCTATATTCACAAAAAGTGGGAGAACACGTGTATAGATACACAAATAGCCCTCTGACTCGATTGTTTAATGCGAAGGATTAAAGAACCGAGGCAATAAAAAGATGAATAAAGTCACAAATAAGAGCACTAATTTAAAAGCTCAACTTTACTCATAAAAAAATCTACGACCTTCTGCTTAGAAAACAAAAATAAGCGGTCGTGGGAAAAAATATGAAGGACATTAGTCCAAAACCTCGAAAATAAATCGAGAAAGTTCAAAGATACTTAGCTTTGTTATTCGACGAGTTGAAGAGGAGCACCTGAGTGTGTCGATGTGGTTGGCGAGTGGTCGAATGTCAAAGTCGAGCCATCATGTCACTGGAGTATCAAAGCTTAGAGTGGTTGACCGAGACACCGAATTGTTGAAGGTGTGACCGAGTGGTCGAGTGACCGAAGCGCCATGTCATTGCAGGCGTCGTCGAGTAGCCAAGTGCATGAAAACCCAAAGCGTCAAGTAATTGGCGGTGTTGCTGAGTAGCTGAGTAGCCATCGAGTCGTAGTGTTGCAGTGATGTCGCCGAGTGATCGAGTCGAGGAGATGTCGCCGAATGACCGAGTCGAGGCAATGTCGCCGAGTGACGGAGTCGCGGTGATTGCCGATGCGCTGAGTCGTCAAAGACATTGTCGAGCGGCCAAGTAGCTGAGTGGCCAGGTGAAGACGGAGTAGCCCCCGGGCAAATACATGTGGCCGTGAGTGGTCGAACCGTCGAGTCACGATGATGTCGCTGCGTCGTCAAAAGCATCATCATAATGGATGATGTCGCCGAATAGCGGTCGTCCTTGTTGAAGGTGTCTTCGTCAGTTTGTTGGGCGCCGTCTTGATGAAGACGTGATGATTTGTGTGATGACATGATGCTTCAACATCAGTCTGCTCGTGATTAGATCTTGAAGAAGAAATCTTTTGAAAACGTAGTGACTCGTGCGCTTCAACGACGGTCTGCTCGCGATGAAATCTTGAAGTAGTAGATTGAAACCACCAATCTCGATGAGCCGACTGTCGCGCTTTCCCTACCTGGCATGCCAACTGTCGAGACTTAATCTCGGCAATAGACATAGGGTAGTTCATCTATGATGATTTATATGTAGGACAGGGGTATGCGCGAGAACAAGAGACGATGGTAACACAAGACGCTAATTTAGACAGGTTCGGGCCTCCCGGAGGATAATAACCTTACATCTTGTGTTATGTGGTATTTGTATTCATATTTCTAGATCTAAAGATCTAGACAAGGAGGGTAGATCTAGACGATGATGTCTAGTTGTGTCGAATCTATATCCCGTGCAGGATCTCTAGTTGAGCTCGTCTATTCCTTGTCACTTGAGGAGGACCTGATGAGGACGTCACCATACTGGATACGCGCATATCATGGCCTTCCCCAAGTTACAAGTCGTCACCAACTCGGTCGCCGCATTCGTCTCGGATTCAGCCGACACCCCTTCACGGTTTTGATGATATCTCCCACATCCGATTTCCAAACGAGGCATTCTTTGATGCGTTGGAAAGGGGACGATGACGCCGTCATTTTGTTTCTGGTCCTAGCTCCAGAAGGGTTGTGAGTCATGCTGTATGGCCATGACAAGGTGCTGCGCCACCTATTTTGGGCCAACTTGGCCACGTATCGTGTCGGGCCTTAAGCCCATGTTGTGGACGCCCCCCCTGGTCGCCCCTAATCCTAGGACGCCCCTGGTTCCTACAAAAACTTAGTAGCCGATGTCTTTTAGTTTTAGGTTTTGTTTAGTTCAGTTTTCTTGTGAGAAACTTGATCGAATTATTGTAACTGTGGTGACAAGTCCTTTTATAGTAATCCAGGGCCCCTGTTCTTGTTCTACACCACTATGGTGATTAGTCCTTTTGTGTTCAGAGCTTGAACATTTCCTTGTGATTCGCTTCATCCATATTTGCAATTTCAGATTGCGTGTTTATCCTTTCTTGCTTGTGTTCTCGATTTTGCTTGCAGGAACAATCAAGTTGTGCTTAGTGTAATGGTTGCATGGTTGGATCGTGTCTGATTCAAGTCGTCTCGTCAACGCCGAGTTCCCAAATTCGATTTTATCCCCCTACCTCTTGGAAGATTGGGCCATATTTATATCAAGTGGTATCAGATTCCTAAGTTCCTCGTGAGGTATTATCGTGTTTTCCCCTTTAGATTCGTTTGTGTTCATCACCTATTGTCCATGAAAAAACCAACAAAATTTTTTTCCCCACTATCCTAGATATTGTTTAGCCTTTGCATAATTTAATTTCAGAGTTCATGGTGTTGAGTTTGTGTTCTAGTCGAGTTCAGTTGCTGCCTTGAATTTGTGTTTCGATTTGGTTTATGTTTTGATCTCCGCTGTACACCACCGTATTTCCCCATCCGTTTCAACCACCATCACCATCGTGTTTTCCATTGGATTCACAATTGTGTCACCCACCCACCCCCCACAATCTCGTTGCCAACGAAAAAAACCCTACCCGATTCTGTTTCTGTTGCCCCCCCTCACCCCTCAAACCTTATCTTGACCTACCTTCGGTAAAACATGCATAACTTTTTGCTCGTTGCTCCGATTGGGCTTAAATTTTTACAGCAGATTCTTGACTCAAAATTGAGGTGACCCACACTTGGCTACCCCCTGTGTGCCCTCGTCAAAAAATTCAAAAAAAATCGGGAAGAAATAGAAAAAAAATTGTGAAGTCAAAAATAGTGTTCTCGTGAAACTTTGAGATTTTGCCTACACTTTGTTTCCCCTCTGTTTGAGTTGAAACTTATTGTGGTTCCTTTATTTGTGTTCCTCTATCACAGAAAAATAGTAGAAAAATCATACAAAAAAAATCAAGATTTTGATTTGCACCCCCCCCCCCCCCCCCCCCCCCGGTCCTGAAAATTTCTAAGTCTGTGAAGTCTGTTGATCCTTGCTGCCTTTGTCATTGTTCGGTGTCACAACTATTTTTGAACACGATTCTTTTGCCAGCAATTAGGACACTGCTTTGGACATTTGTTCAGTGCTACTATCTATTATTGAATTGTGTTCCACTGACATACATATTAGCCTTCCAAACCATACATATTGCAGCACAAGTTTCTTCCTTGCAACTGTTACACCCAAGTTTGACTATAGATTGTGCCGTCCTGTTGGCTTTGGTAAGAACACTTGCAAGATTGTGATACATTGCTTCTGATATTGTTTCCCACTTTCAACACCCTCTGATAGCTGCTAGTAGATAGGGCTAATCCTTTTATGTAGTCTTGTCTTTTGCTTTTAACCATGTCAGGGAAAGGGACACCTGTAGATTCGGAGTCCCCTACAGACTTCAATGATTGCGTGTCCAAGGTCGAGCTTATGAAGCTTCTTGCGGACCAGCGTATATTCATGGAAATAAAGTATGCCGAGTTGATGGGCCACATCAACACTGTTGCCAACCGAATTGAGGATGTTGAACGATAACCTCCACCTCAACGAGCTGCTGATGATGATGATTTTGACCGTGATGCAGACCATCTTCACCGTAATCAACATGGTATAGGAGGTAATAGTAATCGTGGTAATACTGATACTTTTGTTAAGCCAAAATTTAATATTCCTCCTTTTGCTGGTAGTGCTGATCCTAAAGCATACTTAGATTGGGAACTTGCTATTGAACAGAAATTTAATTCTTATTTAGTTCTTGCTAAGCATAGAGTTAGACTTGCTACTAGTGAGTTTACGAGTTTTACTCTATTTTGGTGGAATGATCTTTGCAATAATAATGCTGCTATACCCAACACTTGGCCTGTTTTGAAACAACGCATGAAATCTCGTTTTGTTCCTCCTTATTACCAACGTGATTTACGTTTGAAATTACAATCTTTAACACAAGGTAGTAAAACAGTAGAGGAATATTATCAGGAATTGCTTATTGGTTTAGCACGTTGTGATATACATGAAGATGATGTTGAGACTAGTGCTAGATTTTTTGGTGGTTTGAACCGTGATATCCAGAATATTGTTGACTATAAAGAGTGGAATAGGTTCAACCAATTGTATCATATTGCTCTTAAGGCTGATCGAGAAGTACAGGGACGCCTTCCACAACATTCTTGTAGGTCTAGCACTGAGCTATCTATCCAGCAGCGCACTGGAGTAGAGAACTTGAAGAGTCATGTTGCTAAGCCACCAACAACAACTCTTCCACTTGCGCCTGCTTCTGAAGCGCAATCATCTAGTGTGCAGCACCAACACCAGAAGAAGGTTGCTACCACCAGTGCTAGGAGTGGCTCCTCCACCACCATTATTTGCCACCGCTACAAGGGCATGGAGCATGTCATGAAGGATTGCCCTAGTCGTCGTGCTTTCATTGCTACTGCTGATGGGTATGAAAGTTGTAGTGATGTTGAAGATGAATTTGCTCGTATGCCTAACCTTGTTGCAGATTCGATGAAGGAGGAGCAGAAGACTATCGCCATTGATTCCATTTCTGCCACCGCGGGTTTTCCTAGCCTCATTGTACAGCGTGTGTTGACCACTCAGGTGGGACAAGAGGATGAACAGCAATGCAACAATTTATTCTACATGTACCTCATTGTCACGGACCGCTGTATTCTCACCATCATTGATATTGGGAGCGGTAACAACTTGGTAAGTTCTAATTTGGTAAGCAAACATGGCTTGACCATGCATGCACTACATCAGCCCTACCACATCAAATGGTTCAACAATAGTGTTACGGCACAGGTGACTCGGTCAGCACGCGTACACTTTTCAGTCGGTTCTTATCATGACTTTGCTAATTTTCATGTTGTACCTATGCAAGCATGTTCGCTTTTATTAGGCCATCCATGGGAATATGATACGGATGCTGCCCACCATGGTAAAACTAATACATATACTTCATGCATAAGGACAGGAATATTACTTTGCATCCGTTATTGCCTGCTGATATTAGAAATCATTTTAAACTGCTTGCTGAAAATACTGAAAGATAACAAACAACTTTCTGATGTTAAACATAAGTCTATTCAGTTAAAGGGAGGTGCTTTTCTTGCTATGACATCTACTGTTGCTGAATTTTGTGATAATCATGATGCACCTTGCTATACCATGCTTTGTCATGATATATCTTCTATCAATGATCATGTATCTTGTACTTTGCATTCTGCTAGTACTAATCTTTTGCAGGACATTGATGATGAGATGGAGTCGAGGGTGACTCCAATTCAAGAGGGGGAGGATGATGAGGACATCACCATGCTGGATACGTGCATATCATGGCCTTCCTCAAGTTACAAGTCGTCACCAACTCGGTCGCCGCATTCGTCTTGGATTCAGCCGACACCCCTTCACGGTTTTGATGATATCTCCCACATCCAACGTCCAAACGAGGCGTTCTTTGATGCGTTGGAAAGGGGAGGATGATGCCGTTGTTTTGTTTCTGGTCCTAGCTCCAGAAGGGTCGTGAGTCATGCTGTGTGACCATGACAAGGTGCTGCGCCACCTATTTTGGGCCAACTTGGCCATGTATCTTGTTGGGCCTTAAGCCCATGTTGTGGGCACCCCCCCCCCCCCCCCCGGTCGCCCCCAACCCTAGGACGCCCCTGGTTCCTACATAAACTCAGTAGCCGCCGTCTTTTAGTTTTGGGTTTTGTTTAGTCCAGTTTTCTTGAGAGAAACTTGATCGAATTATTGTAACTGTGGTGACAAGTCCTTTTATAGTAATCTAGGGCCCCTGTTCTTGTTCTACACCACTGTGGTGATTAGTCCTTTTGTGTTTAGAGCTTAAACCTTTCCTTGTGATTCGCTTCATCCATATTTGCAATTTCAAATTACGTGTTTATCCTTTCTTGCTTGTGTTCTCGATTTCGCTTGTAGGAACAATCAAGTTGTGCTTGGTGTAACGGTTGCGTGGTTGGATCATGTCTGATTCAAGCCATCTCGTCAACGCTGAGTTCCTAAATTTGAGTTTATCCCCCTACCTCTTGGAAGATTGGTCCATAATTACATCAGGACCCCTGCCCCTCCTTATATATCCAGGGGACAGGGTTACATGGCGGTGTGCTAGTCGGTCTACTATTCTTATCCTAGTAGGAGTCTATTTTGCTTTCCTTATCTATGAGGTACCCCGATGGTATGTATCATCGACAGAGCATCTATTGGGAGCCAAAGGGCCAAGAGAGGAGCACCAGGAGAGGATATTGGATATCTTGAGAGTGCTAGTGAGAGTAACATGAGCATTGGTGCACATCTACGGCTAGGGTGTCCTTGAGGGTGTGATCTAGGTTGTTACTCTTGCTCTATGGTGAGACCTAGACCGGTTAGGTGTCGGTGATCGAGCCTATCATGATTGGTTGTGAAGGTCATCACACATTTGTACACGGTTTGAGCCCGCCGGTGAAAGGGGCATCAATAGTGAGCGCCCGTGTCGTCTCGGGGAGTCCGACAAGTTCTCGAGGGAGGCGAGCTTGTGCTTTGTGTAGCGGTGACGCACACCGTGTCTTCAATCAAGGAGTGATTGCGGGCTCGTGGGCGAGAACTCCACTTGGTGGCGGGAGGGATTGGGACTCCGGCGGGAGTGGTTCAACGAGGAGTAGGGGAAGGCGCCATCCTTCCGAGACCTCAGGAAAAAATCATGAGCCATCTCTTACTCTACTCCTTACAATGATGCTTTACTTTCAACATTTACATACCGTGCTATTCATGCTTGTGTGCTTACCTTGCTCTAGTTGACTACCATGTAGACTTGCATGAATAGACTTGCATGAATATAAATCAGCTACGTCGTTTCTATACTTAGTTACTCTTTTGTATACTTACACATTATTCATGAATGAAACTTCGGTCTTTTTAATGAAAAGATTTTTTGATGATTTTCATTCTACATTTGTCTCAATTCCTTAATTTATTTTATTAAACAATCGAGCCAGGGGGCTAGTAATAATGTCCCACCATTGTCTAACCTTATGAAATATTGGTTTTGGACTACTTTCTGACCGATTTCTCATTATTTGATACGGTCTTTATTTTTTTGGTCTAACGTCTACACATCATGGTTATACACTTCATACTACACATCAAACTACCACTACACTAAATCCAGAGCCAAAGTGCGAGAGGTCATGTGTTGATTGGTCGACTCTGTTTGTTACGCGGTTACGAGTTACAACCTACTATGTTAAGGCAGACCAATATGATTTTTGTCTTTAAAAAACAGCAACATGCTTATGATATTTTTATCAATTTACTAAGCTATTAAGCATGAAATTAATTCACATACAGGTAACATTGTATTAGTACATAGATACTACTAATGTTCTCTAGTATTGCAGGATTTACAACTCCTTAGACGGAGAAGAAGAATTAGCTCATAGTTCAGCTTCTAGAGTGGCTGGAGGAGTACGTGCAGTCAGATCAACTTCTATGTTGTCAACCAGAGTCCGAGAAGTTTCCAGCATGGAATCTAAGAGCAGCTGACATTGGTCATCAGTCAAGTCCGGGTTGAAGCCCTCCTTGATCTTGTCCAATGGCAGAGCATGAGACCAAGATTGGCAAATTACCAGAACTTGACTCCCGGCCTCAGTCGCCACTCGTGGAGTGTTGTAACCAATGGTTTCTGATGCATGCTCCAGCATGTACTCCAAGGAGTGACCAGTCTGCTCCACTCGGTTGGCATGAATATAATCTAAAGCCTTCCGAGTGCCATAAGATAGAGCTGCGACTAAAGTTTTTTGGTCAGAAAGATCAAACATTAATTCAAGCAAATGCAAGAAGTAATGAAGGGCTTACTAGCATATTTACATTTTAAGGATTTGGAAATGCTTTTGGCATCCTCTAACTTCAAGTTGGCCTCCTTCAGCTCCTTCTGTAGCCGAGTGATCTCGGCCTTTTGATCCTTAACTGACTTGGAGAGAATTTCCTTCTCAGCATTCAAAGCATCAACAAATTGTTGCTGGTTGGAAGTCAACTTCTCTAGGTCAGCAATCTTCTGATCACGAGCTAAAGACATACATTGAATCTTTAGTGTTAGAGTGGTTAGTAGATTATTTAAGCACAGATGGTATGCGATCTTACCGGCAACATCAGCACGACCTTGGTCTAAGGCTTTGGTCATCTCCTTATGGTCGGTCTACAGCTTATCAATCTGCTTTTTGGCTTGGGAGGGCTGCTGATCGGTAACTAGCACAATACCAGCAAAATGTCTATCTTAAACATAAAGACTTGAAGATAAGAGAGTCTAGGGCATACCAAAAGTTTTGACTTCAAGGTATTCCACCCTAGCCTGTTTCCTCTCCACAAGAGCATATATTTTCTGATATATAGAAGATGATTAAGCTTAAGGATGGTATTGAGACAAATCTAGAGCAGGGTATTGAAGTACCTTGTTGGCTTTTCGATGTTGATATATTATCTCCGCATCCTCCACTTCAGGCCGACCAAGTATATCTACAGTTAATGTCCCCTTACCTTTGTCAAGAGGTGAGGGATGTTGACTGGAGAGGGTTGTGGTGCTGGCTTTGGAATGGAGGCAGGAACTGTCTTATCAAAAGACTTATCTGCCTTGGTCAGCGTGTCTGATGGCTTGCCGATCGGTTTGGGCAGGTCAGTCGGACGAGGAGGGGAACCCGATCGAGTGTCCTCAGACTCTTGGGCACTTTGTCAATCACTCGTCCGACCGCTGTCAAAAACAGAGATTGGGGTGATTAAGATGCACTATGATTATTGATAAAGAGAGACAAGGATCATAAGGTTGAGGGATTAACCTGGAGGCCTTCTTGACCTTGATTCGGCATATCCTCTTCTTTGAAGAAGTTGACTGAGAATCAGTCTCCTTGCT
Source organism: Eleusine coracana subsp. coracana (assembly GCA_032690845.1). Taxonomy (NCBI): domain Eukaryota; kingdom Viridiplantae; phylum Streptophyta; class Magnoliopsida; order Poales; family Poaceae; genus Eleusine; species Eleusine coracana. The sequence goes on from CM064418.1 coordinate 39,657,109, forward strand.
TTTCTGGGAAGATTTGCCTACCTCATCGGTCTGCTGCAATACCCCTATATCACTCGGTGTTTTTCTTGGGGGCTCCGACTGGCTTGAAGGTTGGTCGGAGGGAGCAGGAGCAGGCTGACCGGCATCAGCAGACGGCTCTTCTTTATCATCACCTTGATCCCCAACATACTGCCTTCGACGCATGAAGGACTGCTTTACTAGTCGTCTGGGGGAAGGCAGGGTGACGACTTGATCAACGAGTTCAGGTTGGGCGCCTACTGATGAGATCGAGCCTCCAACAGTGGTCTATTGCAGCTTCTCAACATAATCTGGTCCCTCAGAATCGGTCGGAGGGAGCGAAGGGTGAGATACATAAGTATCCAGAACCTGCATAAGCACCAAAACATCAAGAAGGATATCAAAACAAGATGACGACAAAGCCACTCAAAGTAGACTGAGGCTTACTCGGGCCCGTAGAGTGCCCATGTTGTATGCCTTCTCAATTAAGGAATGATCGTGAAGGATATCTGCTTCAAACATCTTGGACAAGCGCGACCGATGAAGATTGCTATTAGGAGGGTCAGGCACCTCCCTGGTCTCGTCATTGGTGACATAATTCCATGTCGGGTGACTCTGAAGTTTCAAGGGCTGCACTTGGCGCACTATGAAACTCTTGGCAACGGTAATACCATCAACGCCTTCCTTCTTCAGATCTGCAATTTTCTTTAGTAGAGCGAACACCTGGGGGTCGCTCGAATCAGGCTTCTCGGTCCACTGTGCCAGGGGAATTGCCTTCGTGCCAGTGAAGTCGGCAAGAACAGGGGGAGGGTTATCATAATAGAACCACTCGTCTCTCCAGTTCTTGTTCCCAGTATCCAGTCCTTGCGCAACTGAACGCCAACGCTGCCTATAGCCACTTGATTATCCTTTATTGGCAGTGGTCGGAGGACAAAGAGATGTCGAAACAGATTGAAATGGGGAAGAACGCCTAAGAACGCTTTGCACTGATGCTCGAAGATGGCGATGTGAAGAATCGAGTTGGGATTAAGGTTGACAAGCTCAATCCTGTAAAAGTACAGGAGCCCGCGCAAGAAGCTGCAATAGGGGACTCCGAAACCATGCTCGAAGAATGAGCAAAACACGACGATCTGCTTATGAATAGGGATGGGGCAGGATTCTCGGGTACCTTCTAGTCAATGCGAGCCTGCACGGGAAGGACGCCATCCATCATCATCTTTGTCATATCGGCGTCGGAGAGGCTACTCTTCGAGAACTCCTTGAGCTGCTCAGGGATCTCAATCTCCGACGAGGAGGACTCAGCGGCGACGGGAGCCTTCTTACGACCCATGACAGTGAATGCTTTGGCATGGCGGATCAAGCACTAAACCCTAGCTGAAGCTCGGGGGCTAGGGGCGACGAGATCTGTGACGGATGGAGGAAATGTGCTAACCCTAGCCGGAGAAGCAGAGGCGTCGCTGGGAGCAAAGGAGGTGCGAGGAAGACGAAGAGTCTGGGCGCAAAGTGGCGGCATGGACTGAGAGTCAACCCTTCGTCGTCTTTTATACCTTTGCATTTGACCTAAGAATCCCATGGGCCAGGTGGGCCGTATAGTGGTAAATATTTTCCGGGTTAATAAAAATTAACATAAGCTTTAATCTTTAAAAAGGATTAAAGCTATCAAACCCTAAGAGAAAGTCTCGGGGGCTTCTTTGATGAGAAGCGGTGGCCAAACCACTTAAAATACTTGTCGTATCTACATGGTTTGATGACTATGTAGCAAAGGACTTGATGGTCATACGGGCATGAGCGCAAAGGTTGAGTTGTTGATTGAAATCAATAATTAAACTACCGAAATTGGACTTATGGATAGAAAGAGTGACAAATTATTAGGGAAAAGCTATGTTATGATTGATGTCATTTAGCTTAGTACTATTATATGATTGATGTCATATTTCTTTATATAGGCTGAACATGATTGATGCCATGGAATTCAGAACGATAAGTCACTCGGATAATAGTGTACATCACTCGGCCTTTTTAGAAATCGGTCGGCAAGATTGCAATCTTGCGAGTTGATCGACTGATTTGATGATCAGCGGTCTGTCAGGCTCAAGCTTGATAGTTTGAGTAAACTACTTATAACAAAATAATAAGACCTAATATAATTAGACTCTTGTATTATTTATTAGCCTCCAAATTATACAAGAGTCGGGGGCTACACCTGATCAGGTGCACCTGACCGGTGCACCAGACCTATTAGGAACTTCTATTAAGAGGTCTTCCTAATTTATGGTCAACATTGAAGATCACTCTGAGAATTAAAGCTCAAAATCAGGAAGCACTCGGGGGTTGCTATGGGATACTTGCTCTACGGGTATCCTTAGACAAGACTAAGTCGGTAGCCGACCGGATACTTCATCAACAAGGAAGCCGACCGACTCAGCTTGGAACACAACGCAATTAGAGATAGACTTTCTATGTTAAACCTTGTAGACTACGAGTAGGACTCTTCATATACCTCTTGTCGACCGGGATATATAAGGCGGCAGGGTACCCCCCCTCAAGAGACATCAGATTACAATCAATACAAACCACACAGAACACAGGACATAGGATTTTTACTCTCATTGAGAGGGCCCGAACCTGTATAACTCGACGTATTGTGTTACCATTATAGTTCTTAGTCTCGATGTAGCCCTATATATTTACTATCAATCTAAAGCATCGACAAGCCTCATAATCGTTCTAGTCAAATCATGCACCGACCTATTTAAATGTTTGATTAACATATCCATTGCAATCCAGGGAACGTGCGGTGGATCATAACGTTCTTGGAACGTATGGTGGACCATCATTCTAGGAACCTATGATTAGGGAAGCTTTTGATGACCACTACTGTTCTCCTTCTCTAACTGTTTGCTGAGCTCCAAAACTGCTGCAATCTCAACATTTCATTTCAAACACCATGGAGCCATGTGGATTAACCACTACTGAAATCTCTTCCATCACGAGACCGAAAACCTTCCCACTCCAAATTTCCGTGCAGGTACATAATTTTTTCCCTACAAATGTTGTCCTGAGGACCTTTTCAGGTCTGATATTCTTGCAGATATCTTCCTTCTTTTCGCGGCAAGGTTGAACAACGCGAGATAGATTTCTCCTGCACCATTGAAGAAAAATCCTCTGAAAAGATGTTTCTCGTGATTACCCAAAAAGAGAAGAATCTAAATCAAATGCCATCACTAGAAACTGGAATTGTTTCAATTAGGACAACGAATCTATCTGATTTCATCCTTGTTTCATATTTGCATAGGAGTATTTTTTTAGCATCCATACGAGTACACATATTCAATAGTGGTAATACAATCAATAACTTTACCGCTGGTTTGAATTCATTTTTTAGATTCAAAAGGAGAGGAGAATGATAAGAATGTCATTGTTTTCTCCAAGGCCATGCGTCATGCCTTAATGCTTTTTATATAATCATCCTTTAAATGCTGTCAAGTTAAATTGAATGTCATTGTTATTGTCCAGGTCAAGTTAAATACTGTCTGGATGAGGCAATGCACCGAAATCATGTTATTGTGCTTCCAGAAAGAATAGTAATAGTAACTCGAAATTGAATGAGAATTGCGTCAAGGAAGAAAGTATGCCTTTGTCAAACTACGTGTATACCTTTTTGGTGGATGTAACTAAAACTAGACAAATGCATTCAATATACACAACACATGGAAAAGAATTAGAGAGATTTCTTCATTCCAGGCGTTTCAAAGGGCGTTTGATAAAAAAAAAGAACTGCATTGCCTTGCCTCAAAGAAAACTACCCGATAAAGTAGCAGTTGCTTCGCTGATGGGCCCAGCAAGGGGACATTAAGTGAACTGTTGAGTGGATTTTTATTAACCAAACCGAACTTTAGCGGCATAAGCCAAGCCTAACACAAGCTGCATTGCTGCTTACTTGAGAGAGAGGAACATCTCAAAAAATGGAGGTAAGGGATCAAAAACTTCTGACTTTTCTTTATCCTCTAGGATCCACTGTGATGGTTGACTATCTAGCATAGTTCACAGATCAATGTATATGTAGCCCCTTCTAATGCAAGTAACAGAAAAAGGAGCCATGCTGGAGCTGCGTCTTAGGTGAAAATTGTGGAATCGCATGCCTACTAAATGATAGAAAATTTTCTACTTCATTATTACTATTAGCTACCTTACAATGTATAGTTAGGTGCGATATATTCTGTGATCTGTTATTTTTGTGGCTTAGATGGGAGCCTTTTCCAAGCAGCCTGTACTCCAAGTAATATGGTTTAGTGCCACTTAGTACAAACCAGGCGCCTCCCAGCCTTTTGCTGTGTGCGGCATTTTCCAATTCTCTCGTGTCTTAAACTATTTCACTAGAGAGGAAAGAAGTGTACAGTAGAAGCAGAAGACTACTTGATGCAGGTATCAGCACAAATTCCCCCTTCCCACAGAATCTGGTCTGACATTTCCCTCTACAGTTCAACCTTCAAAAGTAAGTTTCTGCAATCTCTCTAAAATACATCATCTAAATAACTTCTTAACGCCTCTTAACATCAACATCAATCAATCTTGTTGAGATTTATTATTTAGACAAAGAAAATCACGGTGTATCAAAAAAGCAAGATTTTGTCAACATGAACACACACAAAAATGATTCCCATAAGAAAATATTGAAATTATGGTGTGAGTTATCACATATTGGCATAGGCAACAAATAATATCAGAAGGTACTAAGAGACATATGATGATATTTCATAGTAAGTTTATCAACTTCACAGGAGTTCTACACTAACCTTTACTTCCTGTTGCAACCCATGCACGAGTTCCAGCAGTACCTGTTGCACAAAGAATTGTGCCAATTTGTAATTCTTTTAATTAATTTACCAATAACAAAGTAACGTAAGTATACCTTGCTCCTGCCCCGATTCCACTGTGGCACATAATCTTGAGTCACTATGGAAAACAGCTCCTTTGTCGTGTGCCCCAATGTTTACCGTGTGCGATATATCGGGCACACGGCTGTTGAGTTATGTTCCAAATTCATTGTACATTGGAGGCCGACTTCTGACGGAGCAAAGTGGAGGCCCATCGCCGGAGGCTTGGGCCGTAGCGAAGTTTTGCTGGCTGGCGCCCATAGTTTTTTCCCTTCTGATTTGGGAGGATTTTCCACGTTAAATCTCGTGTCCTCTGTGGTTTGATTTCTTTGTTCTTCATCGTATTTGCGACATCGGTTTCTAACAAATGGCATCAGAGCTAGGTTGTTTCTCGATGGCGTCGATGAAGTATGATCTACCACTGTTGGATTACAACACGAGGTTCTCGCTATGGCAAGTCAAGATGCGGGCTGTTCTGACGCAAACTCATGATCTCGATGAGGCGCTAGAAGGCTTTGGGAAGAAGAAGGAGGCGTGGACGGATGAGGAGAAGCGCAAGGATCGTAAGGCTCTGTCCCTAATTCAGCTTCATCTATCTAATGATATTTTGCAAGAAGTGCTACAGGAAAAGAGTGCTGCAGAACTTTGGCTGAAACTGGAATCAATCTGCATGTCCAAAGATCTAACCAGTAAGATGTATATGAAGATGAAGTTGTTCACGCTCAAGATGTAGGAGGGTGGTTCAGTGTTGAACCACATATCTGTTTTCAAGGAGATCGTTGCCGATCTGTTGCCGATGGAAGTTTCGTATGATGATGAGGATCTAGGCCTCTTACTTTTATGTTCTCTTCCCAGTTCGTTTGCTAATTTTTGTGACACCATACTTTTGAGCCGTGATGAACTAACCGTAGCAGAGGTTTATGAGGCGCTCAAATCCAGGGAGAAGATGAAAGGCATGGTGCACTCTGATGGGTCGTCGTCTTCCAAGGGCGATGCACTACATGTTAGAGGCAGAACTAAGCAGAGATCGTTCCATGATGGCAACGAGAGAAGAGCCATGATGGTAGAAGCCGCTCGAAGTCCAAACCGCCTACCAAGAAGTTCTGTAAGTACTGCAAGAAGAAAACTCATTTTATTGAGGATTATTGGAAACTGAAGAACAAGGAGAATAGGAAAAATAATTTTGATGGTAAGGCATCAGTTGCTGCTGCTGGTAACTCAGATTCAGGAGATTGTCTGGTTGTTCTTGCTGGTTGTATTTCTGGTCATGATCAATGGATACTTGATTCTGTATGTTCTTTTCATATCTGCACTAACAGAGATTGGTTTAGCTCTTATGAACCTGTGCAGAAGGGAGATGTTGTGCGTATAGAAGATGATAACCCGTGTGAGATTGTAGGCATCGGCTCTGTTCAGATCAAGGCACATGATGGCATGATACGCACACTGGTAAATATAAGGTATATTCCAACTATGACCATAAATCTTATCTCCGTTAGTAGTCTTGATGTAGAAGGTTTTAAGTACTCCGGTTCTGGTGGAGTTTTAAAGATTGCAAAAGGTGCCCTTGTTTGGTTGGTAGGTGATCTGAATTCTGCAAATTTATATGTTCTTAGAGGAAGCAGGCTCGGCCCTGAGCCAGTGCCAACGGGGCGACCGCACTGGGCCATTGAAAATTAGGGGCCTCCAAATTGAGATACAAGTAGTATATATATTTGACCTGCTAGCTGTTGCTTTTTTTTTTTGGTTGTTCTCCAGCGAATAGGCCTGCTACCAAGTGCCAAGAAAGCCCAAAATAATCAAGCACCAGTGCACCACCACAGGCCTGCACGGCTGCACGCAAGGCCTGTTCGCTTTTATGATGAATGCAGGCCTCTTTTTTTTGTTCCAGCACCGGGCCACCAAAAAGTCAGGGCCGACCCTGAGAGGAAGTACTTTACATGGTTCTAGTTCTACTGCTGTTGTTTCTAAATCTGAACCTAGTAAGACTAACCTTTGGCATATGCGTCTTGGACATATGAGTGAACTTGATATGGCAGAATTGATGAAGAGGAACCTACTGAAAGGCTGTACTTTGAGTAGCGAGAAGTTTTGTGAGCATTGTATTTTTGGGAAGCATAAAAGGGTTAAGTTCAACACCGCTATTCATACCACCAAAGGTACTCCATATTATGTACATGCTGACTTATGGGGCCCCTCTCATAAGCCATCTCTTGTTGGTGCCCGTTACATGCTTACTATTATTGATGATTACTCTAGAAAAGTATGGTCTTACTTTCTAAAACACAAGAGTTGCTACTTTTAAAGAGTGGAAAGTTATGATAGAGAGGCAAACTGAAAAGAAGGTAAAAGTGCTTCGTACTGATAATGGTGGAGAATTTTGTTTGGATGCTTTTGATGATTATTGCAGGCAAGAAGGCATTGTTAGGCATCACAACATATCGTACACACCGTAGCAAAACAGTGTGGCTGGGCGCATGAACAGAACCATCATCTCGAAGGCTCAATGCATGCTGTCCAACGCAAAGATGAACAAGCATTTTTGGGCAGAAGCTATGAATACTGCATGTTACTTGATTAACAGGTCGCCCTCTATCCCATTGAATAAGAAAACTCCCATTGAGGTATGGTCAGGTACACATACTGATTATTCACAGTTGAAAGTTTTTGGCTGCACTGCTTATGCTCATGTTGATAATGGAAAATTAGAGCCTAGAGCTATTAAATGTCTTTTTGTTGGTTATGGTTCGGGAGTTAAAGGATATAAGTTGTGGAATCCCGAAACTGGAAAGACTTTCATGAGCAGGAGTGTTGTTTTCAATGAATCTTTAATGTTTACTGATAGTTTGACTTCAGATCATGTTCCAGATAGTTCTATAAAGGAGCTACCGCATATCAGTGTGTAGGTGGAGCATGTGATTGATGATGAAGTTGAGCAGGTGGAGCCAGTGTTTGACCAAGAAAATGATATTGTTGATGTTGATGTTCAGCAGCACTCACCTCCTATTTTGCAGCCAGAGGAGAATTTTCCTATTGCTCATCGTAGATCAAAGAGGGGTTGTGGACCTCCAACCCGTCTTATTGACGAATGTAATATGACTTACTATGCTTTGAGTTGTGCTGAACAGGTGGAGAGCGTTCATGAGCCTGCAACTTATACTAAAGCCATTGATTGTGATGATCGTGAGTAGTGGATTTCAGCTATGCAAGAGGAGATGCAATCTCTCGAGAAGAATTGTACATGGGAGGTTGTGCCTTTACCTAAAGGAAAGAAGACTGTCCGCTGCAAATGGATTTATAAGAGAAAGGAGGGTTTATCTCCTAGCGAGGCTCCTAAGTTCAAGTCAAGGTTAATAGCAAAAGGGTACAGTCAAATTCCTGGTGTTGATTACAATGAGGTGTTTTCTCCTGTGGTGAAGCATAGCTCAATTCGCACATTCTTTAGTATTGTTGCTTCACATGATCTTGAGCTTGAGCAGTTAGATGTGAAGACTGCATTTTTGCATGGTGAGCTTGAGGAGAAGATATACATGGATCAGCCTGAAGGATTCATAGTACCTAGCAAGGAAAATTATGTTTGCAAGCTAAAAAGATCCTTGTATGGTTTGAAGCAATCCCCTCGTCAGTGGTATAAGAGGTTTGATTCATTTATGTTGTCACATGGCTTTAAGAGGTCTAATTATGATAGCTGTGTTTACATCAAGTTTGTTAATGAATCACCTATATACTTGTTGTTATATGTTGATTGTACATGTTGATTGCTGCCAAGAGCGCAAAAGAAATCACTATATTGAAAAAATTGTTGAGTAGTGAGTTTGATATGAAGGATCTTGGTGCGGCTAAGAAAATTCTAGGTATGTAAATTACTAGAGACCGTAGAGCTGGTTTATTGTTTCTTAGTCAGCATGGTTACACTGAAAATGTTCTTCATCGTTTCAACATGCATAATTGTGACCCTGTTAGTACTCCTATTGCACCACATTTTAAGTTGTCAGCTAAGCAATATGCTAGTACAGTTCAGGAAATTGAATACATGTCAAGAGTTCCTTATTCTAATGTTGTTGGTTCTTTGATGTATGCTATGGTTTGCTCTCGCCCAGATTTATCTTATGCTATGAGTTTGGTGAGTAGATACATGTCTAAGCCTGGTAAAGAGCACTGGAAGGCAGTTCCGTGGATTTTCAGGTATCTCAGAGGGACAACAGATTATTGTTTGAAGTTTGGAAGAACTGATAAAGGGCTTATTGGCTATGTTGATTCATATTATGCTGGTGATTTGGATAAGCGGCGGTCGCTCACAGGTTATGTGTTCACAATTGGTAGTTGTGTTGTGAGTTGGAAGGCTACTTTGCAGTCTGTTGTTGCTCAATCCACCACTGAAGCTGAGTATGTTGCTATTGCTGAAGCGAGCAAGGAGTTGATTTGGCTAAAAGGGTTGTTTACTAAGCTTTGTGGATTTGATTCTTGCATCAAGCTATTCTCTGACAGTCAAAGTGCTATATGTCTCACTAAAGATCAGATGTTTCATGAGAGGACAAAGCACATTGAGATCAAGTATCATTTTATTCGTGATCAGATTGAAAAGGGTAAGCTAAAGGTATGCAAGATTAGTACTCATGATAATCCTGTAGATATGTTGACAAAGCCAGTTCCTGTTACTAAGTTTGAGCTGTGCTCAAGCTTAGTTGGTATTATGAACTAGCCCAAGCGGCTATTTGGCGCCAGAAGTATTTCATTTCTTTGATGTGTTCAGGATGAAGATTTTGATTTATGCTACAAGAAGAATTTGTCTCAAGGTGGAGTTTGTTAAGTTATGTTCCAAATTAATTGTATAAAAGGATTTCTGGAATTCTATAAGAGAAAAAAGGATAACCAGTGTAAATGCAAACTTAAGCTTCTGGTGTTATATACCCTAAACCCTGTTATACACCGGTAGACAAAACTAAATCTCTTTACCTGCTTTGCATGCCACTTGCATCTCAAAAACATGGGAGTCTTCGTCTCTCTGAGGCTGTCCGACGTTGTTTAGCAGATGCATCCAAACAGGTATCAAATTTTTTAACTGCAAGATGAAATTTTTCTTGGTATTCCTTGTCCATGATAATGTCATCCCTACAATTAATAAAAATAATCATACACCATTTTATTGAGTACTGTACTGCAACGTTCATGAGTAGGATGGAGCTTACGATGCTAGAGGCGGCCTCGTTGTTTTACCCAGGCAAAATGAGATATTTTTGTCAGACTTTATTTCATATTTCCTGCATACATGATCTGGTTTCCCTTCTTGCGAAAACATGTACCATCCACTAGCTTCGTCATCACTGCAGGCAGTGCAACCAACCACCATAACATTATTCTTTGTCAAGTGAACATGATACGGAGAACTGAAGTGACTATGATATTTCTCACTAGAAGTCCTTTCACTGTATACATACTGGAACTGAAAATATATAAAAGTCAGTTTACTGTTGATCTGTTCATAAAACTAAAAATCATCTATTTAGGAAGCCTTAAAAATAAAGGTAGGTACCTCCATGTTATTTTGACTATAGTGGTTTATCTTCAGTAAAGTTGGATTGGTAATTATGCTTAATGTACTTTCATCATGATGTTGCAAATCTCCACCATACATGAGAGGTGACTTGACCATTGACCAAAGTGCCATCTGTAGGATCAAGTCAAAACGACAAGTTAATACAACACGCTGTAAAAGAGAACTGAAGGCCCCAAGTACAAACCTGTGTTTTGTGTTCATCAGTTGTAAGGTTACATTTCCTGTGAGGGCCCTGATTTACACCTGCATTAATGGAATAAGCAAATTACAGTCATAACTATCATTTGGAGGAATATGAAAGATTATTTTTGAGAGGGAGAAAAAGAGGCAGATATAAAGTAGTCACAAAAAATACTCGACATATCACTCATGCAAGTGAATTATATACATAATTCAACAAATAAATACCATATAGTTTTTAAAAAAATAAAGACCATAGTTTTTTTCCCCTGTTTTGACAGGAGTTCAGACTTTCTACATTCAGTACACAATTCCTATGAACAGATCATGAGACAGTTGTGGCGCACATGGTCTGGACTATGATTCATTGGTACTAAACCAATGAAAACTAGAAAAAAGATATTATGCACTAAAAGTATCTATTAATCCACTAGGACATGCTGTGTTTATTCATGCAACATTATATCTATATATTACATACTAACATGTATGTTTAATAGTTTTGCAAGAGAAAATATAATGTACATTCCATAGAAAACTATCAGAATTTTTCTCATATTGCTTCATGGTTAATGTTCATAGGTGCAAGAAAGGTATAAATAAAGGGTGTGTCTCTCCATCAGATGACTAAGATTTCTCTTATATCTAAGTCAAGAAAAAATGGTTCCATCTTCATGTAAAAAAAAAGTTCCATATGAACAGTGGCAAAGCTAGCAATCCAAAGACCCGAGTGCCACTTTAACAACGTTAGCTGTTTTGGCTAGGAAGTGGTGCACAAGTCTGATTTTAAATGGTGCACATAAGGTGAAAATAAAGTGATAATCACTGAAATATGCTTAAGACCCTGGTGCCATGGCATTCGGGACAGCTTATGTAACTTTGCCCATGCATATGAATATCTGGCAAGTTCCACATTTATAATACAAAAGGTTTCATCTTTCATTAGGAAAAGGTTCCACTTATAAGAAAAAGAAGTTCCACACGTAAACCTTTTTTTCCATCTTCAATAAAAAAATGTTTCAGCCTTATTGGAACCAAGTTCCACCATTAAAGAGAAAAACGTTAAGAAAAAAGTGAATGATGTAATCAAAAGTTCCAGCTACAAGAAAAAAAAACAAATTAAATGCCTAGATCTTCAGGAATACGGCCCCAACCTTTATTTACTTCATGGAAGCAAACATTCATCAAAACTGTGCAGCTGCGAATATACAGACTTAATCAAATAGACAGAGACTTAGCAATCTCATTGCTTAATAGCCTTGGCTAGTTTTCTCTCTCTCTTTTCCCCCTTTTTTGGCCATTGTACAGTTGGCCTTGTACAGTCATAGAGTGACTTTGGTGGCCTCTCAGGGCCCCTACAGTATATTCCCTCAAAACAAATTCAACAACTAGAATTTCCATTTGTATATTTAATTTTTTCCCAACATATAACTGAGAGAAATGCAAAATCTTAGGTGACTGAGAACTAGCAAATCTCATAAATAAATCATTACCAGGGTCAGTAAGCCAGCCAAATGGAAGCATGTCTAAGTCAGGCCAAGATCTTCCTTGTAATCCAGTGGCCCCAATCTTCTTTGCAGCAGCAAAAGAACTTTGTATAATAAAAAAGGGAAAATAGGAATTAGTTATTTCTTACTTGGCAATCCATACAAAAGCATGGAACGAAATAAGAAGTTTATAACTGAACACAATAAGAGTACAGTTCAATCTGAAAAAAATATTATCAGTTCAAACTACCTTGAGACATCAAAATGGGAACTAATATCTTTCCAGTTGTCCCAATAATCTCCTGTTATTTGATGCATGTTAACATGTTCACTAATGTTCTCAGCTAAGGCTGGAGTAACTTCCGTTCCTGGTGATACAGACAAGATGATTGGGCGATCAAGCTCTTGTAGTAGCTGCAACATAAAAATTAGCTGATTTTGGATCTTCACTGATTTTACTGTGACATGTGTACCGACTTCAAGGTTTGCAGTTAATTACCTCTGAAATAGTGATGATTTCTTTCGGACTATAATCTGTGCCGAAGATACAATCAACTTTCACTAAAAATAGAATAGAATGACCGATACAGAACCAGAATTTCAATTTGCGTTTTTTTAGCCAAAAACACAGCAAGGGAAGCCCCCACTGTGAATTTATAAAAAAAAAAATAAGCAAACACTGTACAAGATGTCAATTTACAGATTTACAGGGTAACTCTTTATACAAGAGGATAGGCTACAAGCCTAAGCAAGGGAATCAAGCCAAAGGAGGAAATGAACTTTCTCTTGGTCTTTAAATCTGCAAGATTGGAGTCTACATTCATCCTTAAATTTCCTCTTCCAATCATCAATGGAAGGCACCTTCCTTTCAAAAATCTTGTCGTTTCTTTGCTTCCAGATATGCCAGCATGCTATGATTATGATCTCTAAAAAGAACTAATGCTGGAATTGGTGTTTAGCTTCTAGGATCATATTGAAGAAATTACTGTGTATTTGCCAATGAATTCCTAACCAATCCCAGCAGGCTATGCTGAAGGAGCACTTGAAAAAGAGGTGCATGGCTATTTCCTCAACACACTGTCTGCAGGTTACACAGCTATAGTCATTGTTTTGAATTTTCAGATTTTTTCTTCTCAGCAGGTTTTTGGTGTTGAGCCTGTCCATCATAAGGAACCAACTGAAAATTCGAAGCTTGTTGCTGCATCTGGTCTTCCAGATTGATGTAATTGGTGCAGGAGGGAAGAAGTTTGCATATGGCAGCTCATAGAACTTTTTTGTGGAATAGAGTGCAGAACCCCAGATATATGACCGTTGATCACTGCTGCCCTGATCAATTTGTATCTCCTGGAGTGTCTGTTGTAATGCTTGATATTCCTGGAATGCTTCTTGTGAAAGCAATGTATGAAAATGTTGTATCCATGCTTGTTGCCGTAGGAATTTTGCCACTGAGATTTGCTTATTTCTTGCAAAAGAGTACAGTCTAGGGAATTTGGATTCTAGATGATGTCCATGACAAACATCTGACAAGAACAAAATTGTCGAACCATCCCCAGCTGTACAAGATGCTATTCCTCTGTAAATATCAATTAGGCTGAGTATATCTTTCCACCAGAATGAGCCTCTTTCTGATGTGGCGTGCGGAACCTGATCATTATTGTAGTAAGCTTTCCAAATTAACTTTACCCAGGGCAGCTCCTTATGATTGTAAAATTTCTCAAGATGTTTGAGAAGTAGAGCCACATTCTGGGTTCTGAGGTTAATGATACCTAGCCCTCCTTTGGCTTTTGGTCTGGTGCACTTTTTCCAGGCCACTAGAGGTTTAGTTCTAGCGTTGATATCAAACGTTCCCCATAAACAATGTCTTCTGGCTCTGTCCATGTACTCATATGCAGCAATTGGGAGCTTGATTGAGCACATGGTATAGGTTGGCAGCAAGGACAACACTGAGTTGACTAGTTGAAGACGTCCAGCATAATTAAGCATCCTAGAAGTGGCAGAGAGTCGCCTTTCAGTTTTACTCAGTAGGGGAGCCAGGTCATCAAATCTGGGCTTAGATGTTCCCATTGGCAGGCCCAAGTAGGTGAAGGGGAGCTGACCTACTTGGCAACCAAAGACCACAGCAAGATGTTGTACTTCGTTCTCCTCAACATTAAGGGGCACTAGGCAGGTTTTGTTGTAATTAATCTTCAGCCCTGTTGATTGTGAAAAGCTTTAAAGCAGAGCCTTCAAAGTGAATAGCTCCCTCTGGGATGCTCTTATAATAAGAATGGTGTCATTAGCATATTGCATTATAGGGAAGTCATTTGTTGAGTTATCAGGTATAGGCCTTGTTAGAATTCCATCATTTGCAGCTTTGTTGACAATGTGTTGAAGGAGTTCTGCTGCAAGCACAAAGAGGAGGGGGTAGAGGATCACCCTGCCTCACTCCCCTTTTACAGTTAAAGGTTTTACCTGGGATTCCATTTAGAATGATAGAAGTAGAAGCAGAGTCCAAAATCCTAGAGGACTAATTTATCCATTTATCATCAAAACCCAGGGCTTTCATGATGAGGACATCACTCCTAAGGATATATACAACACTCCTCAAATTTTGTACTTGCAAGGTCCAATGACTAGAGCTCGTGCACGACGACTAAATTTAGAGGTGAGCTCGTTCCTACATTCTTCATTATATGTGACTTTTGAGAATGGTTTGCTACCTAATGATTATATTATAATTAGGAACCATGGAGAGGACCAGGAGATGATAGGAGAAGGACTTGGAGACGTAGAGGATCAACAAGGACGTGGAAGCCAAGGTGGAGGCCCAACCAAAACCGACTTCGAGTCTGTTTCGGGGCTCAGGACTAGTCTGCACTAAAACGGATGCCCAAGACACATACGGACTCGGATTTGGACGTTCTACATATGCACGGAAAGATAAGAAGAAGACCTTTCCAATGCCGCCGGTCTCATATCAAAATTTGTCCGGAATCATCGGGAATCGTTAAAACAAGAGAGAGTTCAGAATCTGTTTCGATACTGTGTCGTCTGTTTTTGGCCTTTGGGCTTTGTATCTAGTTGAGCCCAAGTAGGGGTGCGTCCAGAGGGTCTTGCACGATCCTAGGGTCTTCATATACAGCCATCGTCGCACCATTAGGGTTTGGATTTTGCTTAGATTATTCTGTTCATAACAGTTTCGCCGTCATCACGGTTTGTGAGACCCCAACTTCGTGAGATTCATAATACATCTGCAATTGTGTTGCTTTCTTCTTTGTTCTTGCTTGTGTTCTTGATTCGCAGGCAGGGATTAGCCTTCTCGGCGAGGTCAATCGTTTTAGGACGGTTGATAACCAGAGGAGACGTCGTGCTGCGATTGCGGGGTTTAGAACGTGCTGTCACGGGGACTTTTCCAGGCTTTTGAGGAGTACAGCAAGTCAAGAAACTCCTACCCCCCACACTCGACGGGGACTTCGGGGCTGCCCAGGCCATCTTTCCGGCCGCCCCCACCAGCAGCTATCAAGGGAACCAGTGTTGTTTCTGCAGCCCCAAGATCAGCCCGTGCACCTTCTACGCGCTCAGTTAAACCTTCTGTGCAGGTACCAGCTAGTAGTGCCTCCTCTGTTGCTTCGACAGGGCGCACTACAGGGATTCAGTGCCACCGCTGCCATGGACTTGGTCATGTGCAGAAAGATTGTCCAAGTAGGCGGGCATATGTGGCGACGGACGATGGCGGTTACATGAGCACCTCCGATGTGGAGGATGAGGAGGAGAACATCACTGCCACCGGCAGTGACCTCGTCCTTGGAGGCGGAGACACCACAGGATACATGAACATTATTGTTCAACGTGTCCTTAGCACACAAGCTCATGAGCCCGAGACAATGCAGCGCCACAACTTGTTCCAGATTTTCTTCGTCATCAAGAACCGCCGAGCACGTGTCATCATTGATGGAGGGAGCTGCAATAACTTGGTGAGTTCTGATGTGGTCAACAAGCTTACTTTGACCACACGTCCACATCCACATCCGTACTACATTCAGTGGTTAAACAACTCTAGCAAAGCTAAGGTAATACAAACTTGCAGAGTTTCTTTTTCTATTGGTTCTTATGTGGATTCTGTTGATTGTGATGTCGTACCCATGCAAGCATGTTCACTTTTATTGGGTAGACCTTGGGAATTTGATAATGATGTTGTACACCATGGTAGAAGTAATAAGTACACTTTTATGCATAAAGGAACTAAAATTACTTTGTTACTAATGACCCCTGCTGAAATTGTACAAGCTAATTTAGAAAGAGCTGCTAGTTTGAAAAATAAAGGTCCTAAAATTCAATAACCTGTTAATTCTAATTCTACACCTGGTAATGTTAATGATTCTTCAAGTTCTAAGGGTACTGGAATTAAATTACAAGGTCGTTCATGTCTTACAACAACATCTGAGCTTGCTGAAATTTCTGATAATGATGATATTTGCTATGCTTTGATATGCAAAGAAGCTTTGTTTTCGCTTGCTGATATTGCTTCTAGTGCTTTGTCTCCTGCTGTCACTAACCTTTTGCAAGAGTATGAGGATGTTTTTCCAGCTGAGATACCCCCGGGATTGCCACCTTTGAGAGGGATTGAGCATCAAATTGATTTGATTCCGGGTGCTACTTTGCCAAACCGTGCTGCTTATAGGACCAACCCTGAGGAGACTAAGGAGATACAACGACAAGTTCAAGACCTTTTGGATCGTGGGTATGTTCGTCAATCACTTAGTCCTTGTGCTGTTCCTGTACTTTTGGTTCCTAAGAAAGATGGTACTTGGCGTATGTGTGTAGATTGTAGAGCCATTAATAATATTACTATTAGGTATCGTCATCCTATTCCTAGGCTAGACGACATGCTTGATGAGTTATGTGGTGCTATAATTTTCACTAAAATTGATTTGCGTAGTGGCTACCATCAAATTAGAATGAAACTTGGAGACGAATGGAAAACAGCTTTCAAAACCAAATTTGGATTATATGAGTGGTTAGTAATGCCTTTTGGGTTAACTAATGCACCTAGTACTTTCATGCGCTTGATGAATGAGGTTTTAAGAGCTTTCATTGGCAAATTTGTGGTAGTTTACTTTGATGATATCTTGATTTATAGCAAATCTATAGATGAACATATGAATCATTTGCGTGCTGTTTTTTATGCTTTACGAGATGCACGTTTATTTGGTAACCTTGAGAAGTGCATCTTTTGTACGGATCGAGTCTCTTTTCTTGGCTATGTTGTGACTCCACAGGGAATTGAGGTGGATGAGGCGAAGATTGAAGCCATAAAGAGCTGGCCTGTACCAAAAACTATTACACAGGTGAGGAGTTTTCTTGGTCTTGCAGGTTTCTACCGCCGCTTTGTCAAAGATTTCAGCACCATTGCTGCACCTTTACATGAGTTGACAAAGAAGGGAATTGATTTCCATTGGGGTAAGGTACATCATGAGTCTTTTGATGCTTTGACCGATAAACTTACACATGCACCATTGAATGTGATGCTAGTGGTATAGGCATTGGTGGTGTTTTGATGCAAGATAGTAAACCTATTGCATACTTTAGTGAGAAAATTACTGGGCCTGTTTTGAATTACTCCACGTATGATAAGGAATTGTATGCACTTGTACGTTGTTTAGAGACGTGGCGTCATTATTTGTTGCCCAAAGAATTTGTTATTCATTCTGATCATGAATCACTTAAGTATATTCATTCTCAATGTAATTTGAACCGTAGACATGCTAAATGGATTGAATTTATTGAGTCTTTTCCTTATATTATTAAACATAAGAAAGGGAAGGATAATGTGATCGCTGATGCTTTATCTAGGAGCTATACTTTATTGTCACAACTTGATTGTAGAATTTTTGGACTTGAGGCAATTAAAGAACAATATGTTGCTGATGTTGATTTTAAGGATGTATTGCTGCATTGTAAAGAAGGTCGTGCATGGAATAAATTTGTGTTGAATGATGGATTCTTGTTTAGAGCTAACCGCCTATGCATTCCAGTTGGTTCCGTTCGTCTTTTGTTGTTACAGGAGGCGCATGGAGGTGGATTGATGGGTCATTTTGGTGCCAAGAAGATGGAGGATATTTTGGGCACACACTTCTTTTGGCCAAGGATGAGGAGAGATGTTGAGCGCTTTGTTGCTCGATGCACTATATGTCAAAAAGCTAAGTCTCGCTTGAATCCACATGGTTTATACATGCCACTTCCAGTTTCTTCTATTCCTTGGGCGGATATTTCTATGGATTTTGTTTTAGGACTGCCTAGGACTAAGAGGGGGAGTGATAGTATTTTTATTGTTGTGGATAGATTTTCTAAGATGGCACACTTTATACCATATCATAAGACTGATGATGCTAGTTATATTGCTGATCTCTTTTTCAAAGAAATTGTTCGTTTGCATGGTATGCCTTCTACTATTGTTTCAGACTGTGATGCAAAATTCTTGAGTCACTTTTGGCGCACGCTTTGGAATAAGTTGGGTACAAAGTTGTTGTTTTCTACAACTTGTCACCCACAAACTGATGGACAAACTGAGGTGGTGAACCGCACTTTGGGTACTATGTTGAAAGCTATTTTGAAGAAAAATTTGAAGCAATGGGAAGAATGTTTGCCTCATGTTGAGTTTGCATATAATCGGGCAACACATTCTACTACCAAGGTAAGTCCTTTCAAAGTAGTGTATGGTTTTGATCCCCGTACTCCACTTGATATACTTCCTCTACCTATTCATGAGAGAGTTCATGTTGATGCTAAGGAACGTGCTGAATTTATTTTAAAAATGCATGAGACCACTAGATTTAGTATTGAAAAGATGAATGACAAGTATAAAATTGCTGGTAGTAAAGGTAGAAAAGAAGTAAAGCTTGATGTAGAAGATTTAGTATGGTTACACTTGAGAAAAAGATAGATTTCCAGATTTGAGAAAGTCTAAATTAATGCCTAGAGCTGATGGTCCTTTCAAAATAATTGAGAAGATTAATGATAATGCATACAAACTTGAGTTGCCTCCCGAGTTCGGGGTTAGTCCTACTTTTAACATTTCAGATTTGAAACCATACTTGGGAGAAGAGAATGAGCTTGAGTCGAGGACGACTCCATTTCAAGAGGGGGAGGATGATGAGGACATCACTCCTAAGGATATATGCAACACTCCTCAAATTTTGGACTTGCAAGGTCCAATGACTAGAGCTCATGCACGACGACTAAATTTAGAGGTGAGCTCATTCCTACATTCTTCATTATATGTCACTTTTGAGAATGGTTTGCTACCTAATGATTATATTATAATTAGAAACCATGGAGAGGACCAGGAGATGATGGGAGAAGGACTTGGAGACGTGGAGGACCAACAAGGACGTGGAAGCCAAGGTGGAGGCCCAACCAAAACCAACTTCGAGTCTATTTTGGGGCTCAGGACTAGTCTGCACTAAAACGGATGCCCAAGATACATACGGACTCGGATTTGGACATTCTACATATGCACGGAAAGATAAGAAGAAGACCTTTCCAATGCCGCCAATCTCATATCAAAATTCATCCGGAATCATCGGGAATCGTCAAAACAAGAGAGAGTCCAGAATCTATTTCGGTACTGTGTCGCCTGTTTTTGGCCTTTGGGCTTTGTATCTAGTTGAGCCCAAGTAGGGGTGCGTCCAGAGGGTCTTGCACGACCCTAGGGTCTTCATATACAGCTGCCGTCGCACCATTAGGGTTTGGGTTTTGCTTAGATTATTCTATTCATAACAGTTTCGCCGTCATCACAGTTTGTGAGACCCTAACTTCGTGAGATTCATAATACATCTGCAATTGTGTTGCTTTCTTCTTTGTTCTTGCTTGTGTTCTTGATTCGCAGGCAGGGATTAGCCTTCTCGGCGAGGTCAATCGTTTTAGGACGGTTGATAACCAGAGGAGACGTCGTGCTGCGATTGCGGGGTTTAGAACGTGCTGTTCTGAAGCCGGATCGATTTGTGTGTCGCCTCCGACCAAATCAACGTATCCAGAACCTTTCGGAAGATCGGGAACCCTTGTCCACATCATTTCATCATTTGCAAGATAGTTGAGTGCTCAATGGTGTCAAAGGCCTTAGCAAAGTCCAGCTTTAAAATCACCACTGGTCTGGAGGATTGTTTGCATTGATGAATAAATTCAAAAGCCCATGCTAAACAGTCTTGTATTGTTCTTGTTTTGATGAACCCATATTGGTTCTAGTGGATGATAGGTATGATTACCTTTTTAAGCCTATTTGCCATGATTTTTGTGAGGAGTTTGAGAACACAGTTGAGGAGGGAAATAGGCCTGAAGTCATTAGGGCCAGTTGGGTTGGTATCCTTGGGAATCAGAGTGATGAAGGAACTGTTGATAGACTCTAATGTGAGACTGCCTTGAAAGAATTCTTCACATACATCATAAAAGTCATTTCGAATTATATGCCAGCATTTCTTAATGAAGAGGCCATTAAATCCATCAGCCCTGGGGGCCTTGTCAATAGGCATTTCTTTCACAATTGCATATATCTCTTCCCTTGTAACCACATCTGAGAGGTGTTCAAGATTTTCATGTTGAATGAGCGTTGATAGATCAAAAAGCATTGTTGGCTGATCAGAGAGTCCCATTCTATTTTTGTAAGTAGTTAGAAGCAAAGCAGCTTTAGCATTGTGCTCAGTAACACAATCGCTGTTGGTGGCCCTTAAGACCCAATATCGGCCACCAACCGGTCGGGAAATGCAAGGTAAAGACCTAAGTTTCATGAATATTTGTTTAAACTAATAATGTTCCACAAGTTTTGGTGAAATATGTATTTGCAACTTCAAAAAGGCCAAAATTAGGTAAAAACATGAAGAAACGCCCCGTCTGCCGATCCTGTCGTAAAACAGCCGCCCGACAGGGTCGTATAAGGCTGAAATCAGGGCCTGGGCAGGGTCGTAACGGCTGAAATCAGAACCTAGCCGACAGGGTCATATCAGGTTGAAATCAGCCACCCGGCTAGTCAATACAGAGTCGTCATCAGGCTGATCATCTGACCCGACCGACTTTGCAAAACGTTCCACCATGAAGCTATTTTCTCCTCCCGGACAAAAAGCAATGAAATATGGCTAAGGAAAAAGGGTCCATGAGTGGCCTAACCGGGACAAGTCATGGGGCGACCCAGAGGGGGTCGGCACCCAGCCAAGGCCGCCGCCAGGCCTGGCCTGCCGCCCGGCCTGGGTTGGCCTCCGAGGGTTGCCAGCCCATGAGGCCTACCGACCCTAAAACGGGAAATCCGGCGCAAATCGACCCAGGAACCATCATCAAGACAAGATCTGAGCCAACCAAAGACAAGTCTGTCGGGAATTGACTTCATCCAATGGCCGCCCAACGGGAGAAATTTTGCCCACCGACTCTTCTTCACCTATAAGTACCCGCCAACCCTTCGCCACCTACAAATAGAGGGGGAATTTGGCAGAAATGAAGGATGGAAGCAAGTGAAGCACATTGAAGTCCATTTCCCACTACTTTTCTTACTAGTAGAGTAGGTTAGGTAGTCGGGAGTTAGAGTCTAGTCGAGAGCATATCTTGGGATTCTGGAAATCGTCTGAGAGTCTTGGTATGAGCTCTCTTGTATCTTTTCTCCTTTTGTGAGACTTATCTTTTATTAAATATAATTATCTTTTCCTTATTTATCTTGTCAAGTATTTATCTTTACTTAGTCAATTTCCTTAAGTTACAAATATCGGGAAAGAACTTTGAAGCATAGTTTACTAGATTCCCGGCTAGGATTTAATTAAGTTTAGTTCTCAAATAGAACTTAGACTTGGTTATTTCCCGGCTGTTCTTCCGCTAGGCCAACAGAAGAATATCTAGTGAAGGCGTAGGTGCGGTGCCTAAGTTAACACTAGCTGGATTTGCATTCATCCCCACGAGTTGTGTGGTAGGCGGCAGGTGGTGATAGCCCTCTCCATCCATTTAGTAATCTACCACGTTCGGGAAGTCTCAAGCAGGGTTATCTAGCGGTAACGTGCCCACTAGTGCACAAGGTTAGTTACCGACCCTATTAGTGGATCGTTGTCGTGCCCCGAAGTAAGCTTATTGGTGAAAGACTCAAGGCTGTACCATGGATTTGGTGTAAGCACTCAACCCGAGTAACTAGGAATTTTGATGCTTGACTAGATTTAGGAAAGTTTATCTTAGGAATTCTAGAATTAGACTCGATGTCCTCCCGGCTAGCTTAATCGACCTCTTTTATCTATCTTAGTGTAGATTTCTCATGTATCACTGCTCCCCTGTTTATCATTGAATATCTTTACCGCCGTCTTTGGTTAGTTGGTATAACTCTTATAGTCATATCTTTGTTAAACCAAGATACTCTTATGCCTAGCTTCTCTGAGGAAAATAAATACGATACCTTGGAATACTCCAGGGTGAAATGCTACAACAGATGTTCCATGCGCTTGCGGATTGGTTCACTCTTCTC
This sequence comes from Eleusine coracana subsp. coracana, assembly GCA_032690845.1. Taxonomy (NCBI): domain Eukaryota; kingdom Viridiplantae; phylum Streptophyta; class Magnoliopsida; order Poales; family Poaceae; genus Eleusine; species Eleusine coracana. Next base: position 39,679,672 of record CM064418.1, read on the forward strand.
TTAAAGCATAACAAACATCAATCAACATTTTGAGCATTATTACCAGATAATATTTTGGTGTGATATTAAGAAGTGTCAACAAGCATTTATGGCGCTGTTGCCGGGGAAGCAATAGGCTAAGATATCAGAATTTTAACATTGATATTTCTACTAAGGAGTTACCGCTTTCCTTAGCGGGCTTACCCTTGTTCTATTTATTTGTGGTGTAAACAAGATGCTTTATGACTGGTTTTGACCAACCAGACAACTACCACAATGATCCAGAGGCTTTATTGAGGAGAGTGCGTCAACGACTCACCCTTCCTCGACCTAGACTTGCTCTTGAAGCACCTCTGATCCCACCAGCTCAACCGCATGACCCTTCCATGTCCGCTCAACCAACCATGGCTGAGAAGACAATCCGTGACTACTCCGTCCTGTCTGCAGACAACATCCGCACCGGTCCAAACCCGAACATGGGGAACGGAGATTATGAGCTGAAACCGGCCCTAATCAACATGGTTTTGGCCAGTTCTTTCTGTGGCAAGGCATTGGAAGATGAAAACGCCCACCTCCAACAGTTTTTGGCAGTGTGCAGCACCTTCACCATGAGGGAGGCGACTCCTGAAGCTATCCGCCTTTGCCTTTTTCCATTTTCACAGATGGGGAAGGCAAAGCAGTGGTTCTACAGCAATCAAGAAGAGCTCACCACATGGAACAAGTGCTCCAACGCCTTCCTTGCCAAGTTCTTCCCGCTAGGCAAAACCAACACCCTGCGGAATAAGATTTCAAGTTTCCAACAGTTAACCGATGAAAGCATCCCTGAGGCATGGGAGCATTTCCAAGAGTATACTCTGGCATGCCCACATCATGGAATGCAAAATTGGTTGCTAATCCAAAGCTTCTACCATGGACTCAACCATGCCGCTCGTGAGCACCTAGATACAGCCGCTGGAGGTTCCTTCTTCTCTCTGAAGGTCAAAAAAGCTCAAACTCTCATAGAAAAGATGGTCGCCAACTATAGTGGCTATGATGAGAGGCAGAATCAGTTGCAACCCAAGACAAGGGGAGTCCACCAAGTTGATGGTATTGACATGCTAGCAATCAAGATGGATCAACTTTTGAAGAAAATGGATTCGCCACAAACTGCCCAATCCTTAGACTCTCGCATGACTTGCGAAGTTTGTGGGAATGTTGGACATGTGGGAAGCAGCTGCCCAGATACTCAAGAAGAAAAAGTGAACTACCTCAACAACAACAAGAGCAACAGCAATGGGTTTAGGCCCCGTACAAACAACTTCGGATGGGAGTCCAAGCCGAACCTTTCCTTCGACAAGAACATGGGTAACTCTGGCAACTTTACTCGTAATGAACCTTCCTTCCATGATCTTGTTCTAGGACAATCTAAAATTAATGAAAGTATTAGTAGGAAATTTATTGCTACTGATAAAGTCCTAGAAAGTATAGATTCTCGTATGAAGGCATTTAATACCTCTTTGCAAAACCAGCTTAGCCATAACAAAATGCTAGAGACACAAATTGCTCAACTGGCCGCTTCTGTTGTTAAGCTTAACTCAGGCAAGCTCCCCGGTCAGCCGGAAGCTAGCCCCAAGGAAAATGTGAATGCCGTCACAACTAGAGGTGGAAAATCTACACAGGATCCGCCAAACCCTAACACTGCATGGAAGATCAGGGAAACCGATGAAGAGTCAGAAGGAGAAGAAGAAATTAAAGTTGAGGAGGCAAAAGCACCCCTCAAGAAAGCACCACACGAGTTCTATGATACCCCGGTGTTGCCATTTCCCCCTCGACAGAGGAAGCCAACGGTGGACGAACAATTCAGGAAGTTTGTGGAGGTAATAAAGAAATTATATGTCAACATACCACTATTTGATGCTATGCAGGTTCCAACATACTCCAAGTACCTAAAGGACATCCTCAACAACAAACGCCCAATGCCATCCACGGAGGTCGTCAAATTGACGGAGGAATGTAGTGCCGCTATCTTGAACTCTCTTCTAGAAAAGAAGCGAGATTCGGGATGCCCAACCATCCCATGTTCCATCGGGATGCAGAAAATTCAACAACGCCCTTTGTGACTTGGGGGTGAGCGTGAGCGTCATGCCAAAGGTAGTGTATGACAAACTCAATGTCAATTCATTATCCCCTACGGCAATGTGCTTACAGTTCGCCGACCAATCAGTCCGCTACCCGACGAGCATTGCGGAGGACGTACCCATAAGGATAAGGAACTCTCTTGTTCCCGTTGACTTTGTGGTGCTAGACATGGAGGCCGATGCAAAGACACCTCTTATACTAGGAAGGCCGTTCCTTAGCACCGTAAATGCCAACATTGATGTTGGGGCTGGAGAAATCCACCTTAACATTAATGGATATGACGAAAAGTTCACCTTCAAGCACTGAACGGAACAATGCAATCAGGTATGCATCTTTTATGACAAAAATCCTAACACGGTGCAGAAAATAGAATTATACCCAAGTGCACCGAAATTGGGTGCACCGGTGGTAAAAGTCCAAGAAGAACATCGAGCCCAAGAAGAAGAATGAGCCACAGGAAATGAAGAGAAAGGTCGCCACCAAGCCAAAGAAAACCAAACAAGTATGGTGAAAGAAAGAAGTTGCACCGATCGTGGAAAATTCTCCATCCACGACGGGCACCACGAAGAATTAAACGAGGAGAACGTCTTGTTTGAGACGTAAAATCCGGACCCTCGTCGGGAGGTAAACCGATATTTATCCCCCTTCTTTTCCTTACCTCTTATTAAATTAGTTTTAGTTTTTTAACCATTAAATTAGGCTATAAAAGAAAATCTAGACCCTTGTCGCCTGGCCTGACCTGCCGCCCGGCCTGGGTTGGCCTCCCAGGGTTGCCAGCCCATGAGGCCTACCGACCCCAAAACGGGAAATTCGGCGCAAACTGACCCAGGAACCGTCATCAAGAAAAGATCTGAGCCAACCAAAGACAAGTCGGTCGGGAACCGACTTCATCCAACGGTCGCCCGGCCTGGCCTGCCACCCGGCGGTGCATGCCGCCCGGCATGCCCGGCTGCCCGGCGGGGGAAATTTTGCCCACCGACTCTCCTTCACCTACAAGGACCCGCCAACCCTTTGCCACCTATAAATAGAGGGGGGAATTCGGTAGAAATGAAGGATGGAAGCAAGTGAAGCACATTGAACTCCATTTCCCACTACTTTTCTTACTAGTAGAGTAGGTTAGTTAGTCGGGAGTTAGAGTCTAGTCGAGAGCATCTCTTGGGATCCCGAAAATCATCTCGGAGTCTTGGTATGAGCTCTCTTGTATCTTTTCTCCTTTTATGAGACTTATCTTTTATTAAATATAATTATCTTTTTCTTATTTATCTTGTCAAGTATTTATCTTTACTTAGTCAATTTCCTCAAGTTACAATTATCGGGAAAGAACTTTGAAGCATAGTTTACTAGATTCCCGGCTAGTATTTAATTAATTTTAGTTCTCGAATAGAACTTAGACTTGGTTATTTCCCGGCTGTTCTTCCGCTAGGCCAATGGAAGAATATCTAGTGAAGGCGTAGGCGCGGTGCCTAAGTTAACACTAGCTGGATTTGCATTCGTCCCCACAGGCTGTGTGGTAGGCGGCAGGTGGTGACAACCCTATCCGTCCATTTAGTAATCCACCACGTTCGAGAAGTCTCAAGCAGGGTTGTCTAGCGGTAACGTGCCCACTAGTGCACGAGGTTAGTTACCGACCCTATTAGTGGATCATTATCGTGCCCCGAAGTAAGCTTATTGGTGAAAGACTCGAGGCTGTACCATAGATTTGGTGTAAGCACTCAACCAGAGTAACTAGGAATTTTGACGCTTGACTAGATTTAGGAAAGTTTATCTTAGCAATTCTAGACTTAGACTTGCTGTCCTCGCGGCTAGCTTAATCGATCTCTTTTATCTATCTTAGTTTGGATTTCTCATGTATTACTGCTCCCCTGTTTATCATTGAATATCTTTACCCCCATCTTTGGTCAGTTGGTATAACTCTTATAGTCATATCTTTGTTAACCAAGATACTCTTACGCCTAGCTTCCCTGAGGAAAATAAATAAGATACCTTGGAATACTCCTGGGTGAAATGCTACAATAGATGTTCCGTGCGCTTGCGGATTGGTTCACTCTTCTCTTAAAGCATAACAGACATCAATCAACACTTCGAGCGTTGTTACCAGATAATATTTTGGTGCGACGTTAAGAAATGCCAACAATCACCATCAGAGTTCTACAGGGAGGCAATAGTGTTAATTCTATACCTTTCACTAGCCGCTGCATGAAAAAATTTTGTAGGTTGATCTCCCAACTTTGTCCACCTATTAGTATATCTTTGCTTCCAACAGATGTTCTTCCAGCGAAGAAGTTTGGCAATGTGTCCTTTGAGAATTTCTCTGAAGTTGTTCTCCTGCAGAAATAGCCTTCTTTGTTCTTATAACTTATCTAGGATTTCTAGCATTTCATTGCATTGTGTGATGAGCATTGAGAGGTTAGCTGTTACCTTGCTCCATCTTTTAAGTACTTTCCTTAGGTTCTTAAATTTTGTTGTGATTCTGGTAGCACTATTAGTTGCTCTAACTTCCTTATTCCATTCATCTTGAACCAACTCCATGAACCCAGGCCTTTCTATCCGGTGATTCTCAAAACGAAACATTCTGGATTTTGGAATAGCAGTGCCTATTTGGACCTTGCAAGGGACATGATCCGAGACGTGCTTGGACATAGAGAGCATAAGAGTATTGGGGAAAAGTGATGTCCATCCCGAGGTTGTAAAACACTAGTCAATCCGCTCAAGAAGTGGGTCTTCCTGTCTATTACTCCAAGTATATTTTCTGCTTTTAAGTGGAATTTCAAGCAAACCTAGGTTGTTGATGTCCTCATTGAAAACTGCAATATCGTTCATGTTACCACCAGGTTTGTTTCGGTTTTCAAGGGCTCTATAAAAGTTGAAATCTCCCAAGAACATCCAATATGCAGTATCATCTATTTGTAGCTCGTTTATCCAGTTGATGAATTCCTCTCTCTCCCTACCTTGATAAGCTCCATAAACCGTAGTTAGATACCAGATTTTGTTGTTGTGCCTTGAGGTGAATCTAACGGTTATAGCATATCTAAGAATATGGATTATCTCTCCTGTGAAAAGATTACTATTCCAACCCATTAGGATACCCCCCAAAGCTCCTAGGGAGGGTGAGAAGGCAAATTTGTCAAACCGTCTGGGAGCAAATTTTCTGATGTAAGAGTGATCAAAGTATTCCCTTTTAGTTTCCTGTATACAGAAGATGGCATAGTTGCTTTCCTCAATTTTCTCTCTGACAACATCATGCTTTTTGATATCATTTATACCTCTGATATTCCAATTCAAGATGTTCCATTCTCTGCTTTGGCTGCTATCCATGGGGAACTAAGAGTTTTTGAACGCTGGGGTTGGCTCCTTGTGGAATAAGGACCAAAAGAGCAGCGTCAAGACGAACTAACAAGTCTCTAGCAAAATGAAGCAATAGATAAAGAGTGATGCATAACAGAGCAGAATAGCCGCGCCGATCATCAATAAAACTCGCAATTGAAACAATCATGATAATAACAACCATGCTGACAAAGATCCGACAATAGCCCAAATAGTCTGACAGATAAGTAAAGCCTGCTCTATTGTTCTGCAGAGAGCTTTGACCACAACTAGCATAGATGATAAGTCTCATACCAATAAACAGAAAAACAAGGGAACCCTGACACTGAGAGGAATAGGTTCTTGTGATACAAGACCTATTGACAGGGCATACCCTGTCCTTACTAACTTTAAATTGACTCGACATTGATAACTTGGAGGTCTTGCATGGAGCTAGCATCCTTCCTTCCAGTAGGCGGTGTAGCAAGAAGCAGCTCTGCGGTTATCTCTGAAGGGGATATCCTACACTTGGATGTTGCCACGGCCTAAATAGCAGTGATGGTAATCTCAGGGAAATGTTGATCTGAATTAACAATATTAGAAAGGCTAGGAAATTAATTAACAGAGTCGAGAAAAGTGAAGTTACCATGAGTCCTTGGCTTTTTCTTTGCACCAGGGACTGAACAGGTGAGGACTGGCGCAGCAGATTGTGTGTCCTTGTGTCCCTTGGTGCGCTTCTAAATCCTTTCACTTCTTCTGACTGAAGGTGTGGTGATTGGAGACAAGTTGTTCGCCTGACACTTCCTCTTTCTATTTTGGGATGGTTCTGTGACAGGAGTAGACAGACCCTCTAAGAAAGCATTCGCTGACGTTCCTTGATCATGGGTTTAGGTTTTCTGGTGTAGGTGTGCTTGACCGGAGGATTGTTGTAGCAAGGGTACACTGTGTTGAGATTAAAGGTCATGATCTCCTGCTCTAGCATGCCAAACTGCTCAGCATCAGCGTTGGCAGAGAGAGTAGCTTTAGATTCTAGGGGGTTCTGAACTTCCACGTTCTGGTTGCGATTGGTTTCTGCATGCTGGGGATCATGAGGTTCTGCTGGAGCTGGTCCTATTAGCAATATTCTTGTATTCTGACTGTCGTGCTGCTGGGCATTGGGGAACAGAACTTGAGCAGACTACAGCTGACCATTGAACGTGAGAAGCCTGATGTTGAAAATGACGCGATTGGTCTCAAGACTGACAGCAGTGATGTTTTTACCGGCCATGGTGAGGGAGATGGTGGCCGCCCTGGGGAAGGCGATGACCTGTGCACCCTGCCCTTGGCCCCTCGGAGCTGTGAGAAGACTGGCCACATTGATGTGAACTAGCCTTGATTCATCGGATTGTCTACTGTTAGAATGACCAGAGTCAGAGCTGGAGCTGATCTGGATGATACTATCCAAAGCAGGACCGGGAGCTGGCCTACATGCCGCGCGTGCCCGGGAAGGGGGATAAGCCCCGGCTCTTCTCCTGCTCCCTCATTATTTCATCTCTCCCTCGGTTCTTCCTCTCTCTCTCTCTGTTTTCTTCTTTGCCACCATCGAAGCGGCGTTGTCCGAGCTCCACCTGCCGCCGTCACCTCCCCGGCCAGGCCAACGCCCCAAACCGACGCGCAGACCCCCCTCCCCCCCCCCCCCCCCCCAGCCCCTCCCGATGGTTGAGCCGTTCTTCTCGGTGAGCACCGGTGACCCCCTCGGTTCTTCTCAAAATTCATGTGCTTCAACAAGTTATAGCCAAAATCCCTTGCAACAGAAGCTTTCTCTCTTGATCACGCACTCTCCAAACTTGCTTTCACTCAAGATTTTCCTGTTGTCATCATGAAACTGCAGAAGCCATCGCCGCCGATGCCATGCCATGTTTTCTACCGCCTGCCGTCGCCTCTTCCGGTGAGCACACGCTGACGCTAATCCCGCCTACGCGTTCCCCTAGCCGCGTCGCCCTCGCCCTTGCGCTCGGCTGGCCGAGCTACGCTTGGGAGCAGGCTCTGGCCGCCGTGGCAGCGCCGCCGTGCGCGCGTGCGCGGGCGAGCCCTGGGGCTTCCTGGAGCTGGGCTGGGATCCCGTGCGGCTGGGCCGCCGTGTGGCTTGTGTGGCCACATTGTTATTGGTCCTTTAATTTCCAGATTTTCAGGTGTTAAAAAAATTCCAGAGATTAGATAAATCCTAGCAAATGATCTAGACCTCCTAAAATCATGGGACCAATTTTGTTAGATTCCCAATGATTTTCTCTACCATATTGTAAAATAAAAATTAAATATTTATTTTCCTTAATTTTTGGGCATTTAATTAAGTATAGGAAATACCCTTTTAATTGATACTTAATTTAGTACTTGTTGAATTAATGTTTTACTGTAATAGGTTTATTTTGTAATGGGGTAATTAACTTTGATTAAGCATGTTAATCCCTCTTAATTAATAGGCTTAATTACCTTTAATTAGAAGGAAATTCTTCACACAAGAGTAATTAAATTCTTGTCTATCATCTTATAGCACCATCATTTCAAGCATTGCATTTCATATTCAAGCATTGCTAACAGTAGCTCACGACGTCGACAAATCGTATAGGACCCGAAATCGTCGAGCAGTCCATCGAGATCGAACTCGAGGTGGTGATCGTCAAGACCGACGCCACACCTGAAGCGTCGCGTCCGGACGAACCCCAAGGCAAGCCCCAATGCATCCCACCTATGCTTTTAAATTCTTTTCTGAGGAAGAAGATCCTTCCTTCGGGAATGATTCAAAATCGGATCGATCTTTTGATGAGGACTCGGTCGGATCCGCTTACCCATATCCCTATACTGTTAACATGCGGATGGAGACCAAGATGGTGAGCAAGACGGTGAACAAGAAGGTAACCCCGTTGATGGCCACCCGAATCAACTAGCCAAAGGAGGTCAACAGGAGGAGGACCCCCCAGTTGATGACTTATCGGTCGGTCACCGCCGTCGACCAAGAGGGTCGCGCGGTTCACGTAACGCACGTCGACTGGATCCCGGTCCAGAACTCGATGTGGATGGCGTCAAGGTCTACCACACTGCTCAGAATAACATCACAGGGGCCAAAACTTTGTTTGACACTCTAATGGTCGATGCGAATTATCTGACCCCTGCGATGCAGAAGGCGGTGGCTATGCTTAAGGCTGCTGCAGCTCAAGAGGCCGCAAAATCTCAGTTGGCCACAAGCTCTAGTCACGCATCTTGGCGAGGCCGACATAGACGTGAAGATATGAGAAATTCTCTCAGCCTCCGTGATAGACGAGATACCATCAACTCTCACTATGAAGAACGCGCTCAGGATAACAGATGCTATGAGAAAGAACGCTGCGATTGGAGAACGGACGACCGACGGGACAACCGACGAGAGGAACATCAAGATCCTCCTCCAAGGCACAATTGCGACGACCGTCGTCGACGTGATGATCGGGATTGGCGCGATAATGATGATAATGACCATCGGCGTTGTTGTCATGATGATGATGTTGGTCCGTGACACGGTCGCCGTGCAACTCCGTCCCCAGACTGGCGTAGGCGGTCGATGACGGCGACCGACAATGAGATCGATGGCATCAAAGCTTACATCCCTAGGCTTCGCATAGCTCGATGGCCAAAAGGAATCAAGCCGGTCCCCATCAAAAAATACGATGGTCAGACCAATCCCCGAGAGTGGTTGTAGCTCTACAGCACGGCGATTCGGTCGGCTAGAGGTGATTCCTATGTAATGGCTAATTACCTTCCGGTCTGCCTAGATCTAGCCGTTCGGATATGGCTCACATCTCTTCCGGAGGAGTCAATCACGTCTTAGGAGACCTCAACAGGAAGCTCATAGAAAGTTTCCAAGCTACCTGCAATCGACCGGGCAAACACTTCGACCTCACTCGGATCAAGCAGAAGACCGATAAACCTCTTCATGACTACATCAAGCGATTTTGCGCTAAGAAGACTGAGATCCCCAATGTCCCGAAATAACAAATCATTGCCACTTTCCAAGGAGGGATCCATAGTGATGATTTGGTTCATGAGATCGGTCGGAGGAATCATGACCTCAAGCTAACCGCTCAAGAGTGCTTCGAGATCGCTGACAAGTTCGCGTCTAGTGAGTCGACATCGGATGACATCCGGGGAAAAGGCAAAGAGAAGCGGTCGGATAAGCCCGAGTCTTCCAAGAAGGACAAGAAGAGGAAGCCTCATAATGTGGTTCATACGGTGGATCGACTTCAGAAGAACCCTTGAACAAACAAACTGTCCGCAGACGAGCTGCTGAGTGGCCCGTGCTTTTGGCACCCAAAGGGAAACCACAAAGCAAAGGATTGCTATCGACTGAAGGGTTTTGCAACGGCTGTGCTCAAGGTGGCTTAAGATCCCCTGAGGCGCAATAGCAAAGACAAGACCAATAACGATGGTGACAAGGATGAATCAGGAGAGTTCCAGGAGCCCCGTAAGGAAGGCAACTTCATCTTCAGTGGTTTGGATGCCTACATGTCCAAGCGCAAGCAGAAGCTGGAACTTCGGGAGATCAACTCGGTGGAACCGGCTGCGCCTCAATTCATGAGGTGGTCTGAGATGCCAATCACCTTTGATCGGTCGGATCATCCCAAGCATATACCATAAGCTGGGTCGATACCCGCTGTTGCTTGCTGCTACGATCAAGGAGGTAAAGTTCAACAAAGTACTCATTGATGGAGGAAGCGGTTTGGACATAACCTTCACCAAGACTCTCAAAGAGCTTGGTCTATCAATCAATGATCTTCAGCCGAGTTCTTCACCTTTCCATGGGATTGTACCTGGCAAGACTTCAGTTCCTATTGGACAGATCAGTCTGTTGGTCACCTTCGGGACCCGTGAGAATTTCAGGACCGAGCGAATTCTCTTCCAGGTGGCAGATTTTGACTCAGCATGTCATGCTATCATCGGTCAACCGACGATGGCTAAATTCATGGTTATCCCGCATTATCCATATCTCATCCTCAAGATGCCAGGCCTGAACGGAATAATCTCCCTCCATTCTGATCTTCAGAATTCTTTCGATTGCGATGTACAGAGTTGTGAGATGGTCAATAAACAGTTGATGCTGTCCGACCAGAAGGAGATCCAGCAGGTAGTCGGCATGGAGGAGCAGACTGGAGCGATGGTTCCAGTAAAGAAGCCTGCCAAAGACAAGATTCAAACCGATGACATCCAAATCAAGGAAATCATGCTCGATCATAAGGACCCCGATAAGGTAACTTATGTTAGGGCCAACCTCGACAAGAAATAGAAACTCACGCTCACTCTTTTTCTCCAGGAAAATAGGGACATCTTTGCATGAAAACCATCTGACATGTCGGGAGTTCCTAGGGAAAAGATTGAGCATGAGTGAAGGGTACCCCCTGGGGCTACTCTTGTTCGGCAAAGGCTTAGAAGATTCGCACAAGATCGCAAGTACGCCATAAAGAAGGAGATAGTTAGACTATTAGATGCTAAGTTTATAAAGGAGGTGTATCATCCCGACTGGTTAGCAAGAATGGAGGATGTCTGTTGATTATACCAATCTCAACACAGTCTGTCCTAAAGACCCCTTCGCTCTTCCTCGTATTGATCCGATTGTAGACTCGACAGCCGGGTGTGAGCACTTGAGCTTTCTAGATGCCTACTCAGGCTATCACCAGATCCTACTGAAGATCAAAGATCAGATTAAAACTTCCTTTATAGCACCCTTTGGCGCCTATTGCTATATCACAATGCCTTTCGGTCTGAAGAACGCTGGCGCGACTTACCAACGGCGTATTCAATGCTACCTTGCTACTCAGATCGGTCAGAACACAGAAGCGTATGTTGATGACATCGTTGTCAAAACTCGAAACATCGAAGAACTTATTTCTGATCTGGCAGAAACCTTTGACAATCTGAGGCAATATTCAATGAAGCTAAATCCTAAGAAGTGTGTTTTTGGGGTTCCTTCGGGGAGGCTACTCGGTTACATCATTTTGAAATGAGGTATAGAGGCTAACGGGGATAAAATCAAGGCGATCCTTGGTATGGGGCCACCTAATTCTCAAAGGGACGTACAGAAGCTGACCAGATGCATGGCGTCCTTGAGTCGCTTTATTTCCCGATTGGGGGTTAGAGGGTTACCACTTTTTTGACTGCTTAAAAAGCAGGAAGACTTCGTTTGGACCAAAGAGGCGCAGTCGGCATTGGACGAGTTGAAGGTTTATCTCAGCAGCATTCCAGTATTGGTGCCTCCGGAGCCAGGAGAAAAACTTCAACTTTACATATCGGCCACAACTCGGGTTGTGAGTACTGTTTTAACAGTCGACCGAGAAGAAGAGGGACATACACAAAAAGTGCAACACTCGGTCTATTTTGTGAGTGAGGTCCTTGGAGCCTCTAAGGCAAAATATCAACAGATCTTGAAGTTGTTGTATGCATTGTTGATCACCTCCAGGAAGTTGAAGCATTATTTTCAAGCTCACCCAATCGAAGTCCAGACCTCCTTCGTACTCAGCACAATGCTGAACAATCGAGAAGACGAAGGAAAAATTGCCAAGTGGGCAATCAAACTTGGTCAATATACCATTACGTTCGCGCCTCGGTCGACCATAAAGGGACAAGCGCCAACTGATTTCGTTTCTGAGTGGACAAAGATTCAAAACCCACCTACTGCACAAGATATCGAGTACTGGAAAATGTACTTTGATGGTTCTCTTCAATTACAAGGAGCTGGTGCAGGAGTCGTGTTTATCTCACCTACTAGAGAGAAGTTTTGATATGTCCTTCAGGTGTTGTTTCACGCGTCTAATAATGTTGCAGAGTATGAAGCCCTTTTACATGGTCTGCGCATTGCTGCATCACTCGGCATCGAGCGCCTTGACGTCTTTGGTGACTCGGCTTTGGTTATTAATCAAGTCACTAAGGATTGGACTGTGTGGATGATAATATGAGTGCTTACTGTCAAGAAGTAAGGAAGCTCGAAGACAAATTCGATGGATTGAAGTTCACGCATGTTCTTTGAGACAATAACCAAGTGGCCGATGAATTGGTAGAAGAAATTCATTCAGAGATATGCGACAATCATGCAGCTTCCAAGACTTTGGTCGGCAAAGCTTTTCGGCAAGGGTTTTATTGGCCCATGGTGGTTGAAGATGCACACCAGGTCGTTCGGACGTGTGAAAGTTGTCAATTCTTCGCTCAACAAACACATGTGCCTTCACAACAACTTCAGATGATACCTTTGACTTGGACCTTTGCTGTCTGGGGGCTCGATATTGTCGGTCCTTTCAAGAAAGCGCCAGGCGGGTTCACTTACCTGTTTGTTGCTATTGATAAATTCACCAAGTGGTTTGAAGCAAAGCCGGTCGGCAAGATTACATCGAAGAAGGCAATCGAGTTTGTTAAGGATATCTTCACTCGGTTTGGGGTTCCTCATGATATCATCACCGATAATGGCACTCAATTCACATCAGTGGAGTTTTGTGACTTTGCCGATGAGATGGGAATAAAAATCCATATTGCATCAGTGGCTCATCCTCAAAGCAATGGGCAGGTCGAACGGGCGTATGATTCTTCAAGGATTGAAACCGCGGATATTCGATAGGCTTAAGCCTTATGTCGGTCGATGGGTCAAAGAATTGCCTTCAGTTCTTTGGTGGCTTTGCACAAACACCAGTCAGGCAACTGGTCAGTCACCTTTCTCATTGGTCTATGGCTCGGAGGCTATGCTGCCGACCGAGGTCAGCCTTGTTTCGACATGGGTTCAGGTATATGATGAACAGTTTTCTGAGGAGAATCGTGAGATTGATTTGATTGTAGCGGAGGAGTTGCGTGATCGCGCTATGTTTCGGTCGGCACGTTACCAATAAGGCTTATGTCGATATTATGATAAAAATGTACGTAATCACCACTTCCAAGTTAGAAATTTAGTGCTACGCCGAGTGCAGTCAACGAAGAACCAGCATAAGCTTTCTCCAAAATAGGAAGGAGCATATGTGGTAAAGGAAGTCACTCGCCCGGGGGCTTACCGACTGATGTACGAAGATGACGATGATGTACCAAATTCCTGGAACATAAATCAGCTATGTCATTTCCATACTTAATTATTCTTTTGTATACTTATACATTATTCATGAATGAAACTTTGGTCTTTTTGATGAAAGATTTTTTTGATGATTTTCATTCTATATTGTCTCGATTCCTTAATTCATTTTATTAAACAATCAAGCCAGGGGGCTAGTAATAATGTCCCACCTCACTCTAACCTCATTTTGGTTTTGGACTATTTTTCGATCGATTTCTTCTCTTTGAATACGGTCTTTATTTTCTTGGTCTAACGTCTATACATTATGGTTATACACTTTATACTGCATATCAGATTACCACTATACTAAACCCAGAGCCAACGTGCGAGAGGTCATGTATCGATTGGTCGACTTTGCTTGTTACACGGTTATGAGTCATAATCTAATATGTTAAGGCAGACCGATACAATTTGAGTTTCTCAATGACAGAAACATACTTATGATATTTTTATCAATCTTTTAAAGATGATAAGCATGAAACTAGTTTACATATAGGTAATATTGTTTCATTACATAGATATTGCTAATGATCTCTAAAATAACAGGATTTACAACTCCTTTGAAGAAGAGGAAGAATCAGCTCGTAGCTCAACCTCAGGAGTTGCTGGAGGAGTTGGCATGGTTAGATTGATCTCTATGTTGTCGACCAAAGCTCGGGAAGTCTCCAGCATGGAATCCAAGAGTAGCTAGCATTGGTCGTCAGTCAAGTCCGGGTTGAAGCCCTCCTTGATCTTGTCCAATGGCAGAGCAGGAGACCAAGATTGGCAAATCGCCAGAACCTGACTCCCGGCCTCGGTTGTCACTCGTCGAGTGTTATGAGCAATAGCCTCCGATGCATGCTCCAGCATGTACTCCAAGGAATGGCCAAACTGCTCCACTCGGTCGGCATGAACATAGTCCATTGCCTTTCGAGCGGCGTAAGATAGAGCTGTGAGTGATGATTTTTGGTCAGTATGATCAAAAGAAGAATCAAGCAGATGTGAGAAATAATGAAGAGCTTACTGGCAAGTTTACATTTGAAAGATTTGGGCGTGCCCTTAGCTTCCTCTATCTTGGAGTCAGCATCCTTCAACTCCTTCTGCAGTCGAGTGATCTCGGCCTTCTGGTCCTCAACTGACTTGGAGAGGTTTTGCTTCTCAGTATTTAAGGCGTTGACAAACCTTTGCTGGTTGGAAGTCAACTTTTCAAGGTCGGCAACCTTCTGGTCACGAGCTAAAGATAGACATTTAAATCTTTAGCGTTAGAGTGATTGGTTGGTTATTTAAACAAGATGGTGAGTGATCTTACCAGCTAAATCTACACGGCCTTGGTCTAAGGCTTTGGTCATCTCTCTTTGGTTGGTCTACAACTTTTTAATCTCCTTTTGTACTTTGGCGAGCTGCTGACCGGTGACTAGCATAACACCAACAAGGTATCAGTTTTAAACTTAAAGACATGAAGACTGAAGAGTTTTATGGCATACCAAAAGTTTCGGCTTCAAGGTATTCCACCCTAGCCTGTTTCCTTTCTACAAGAGCATACATTCTCTGTATACAAAAAGGGGGTTAATCTTAAGGATAAGATTGAGGTAAAGCTAAAGCAGAGTATTGAAGTACCTTGCTAGCCTCTCGATGTTGATGCATAATTTTCACGTCCTCCACTTCGGGCTGACCGAGTATATCTGTAGACAATGTCGCCTTACCTTTATCAAGAGGTGAAGGGATGACGACTGGAGCAGGTTGGGGTACAGGCGCCGGAATGGAGGCAGGAATTGTCTTATTAGACGGCTTATCCACCTCGGTCGGCGTGTTTGATGACTTGCCGGCCGATTTAGGCAGATCAGTCAGACGAGGAGGTCCTGACCGAGTGGCTTTGGAATCTTGGGCACTCTAAAAATCACTCGTCCGATTACTGTTAAAATAAAGATGGAGGAGATTAGAGTGTGTAATAGATGGCCATAAGAAGCAAGGAGTAAAAGGTTAAAGGATTAACCTAGAAGCCTTCTTGAGCTTGATTCAGCACAACCTCTTCTTCGAAGAAGTAGACTAAGAATCAGTCTCCTTCCTCTTCTGGGCAGATTTTCCTGCCTTGTCGGTCTAATCCACCACCCCAGCATCACTCTGAGTTTGGCTTGGGGGCTCCGACTGGTTTGAAGGTTGATCGGGGGGAGTAGGGGTGGGTTGACCGGCATTAGCAGATGGCAATTCTTCATCATCACCCTGATCCCCAATATATTGTCGTCGACGTCCAACAGTCTGTTTCACTAGTCGACTGGGGGGAGGCAGGGTGACTACTGGATCAGTACGAGCGCCTACAGAAGAGCTTGAGCCTCCAGTGCCGGTCTACTGCGGCTTCTCGACATAATTCGGTCCCTCAGTATCGGTCGGAGGGAGCAGAGGATGGGATATATAAGTATCCAGAACCTGCATAAGAATCAAAATATCAAGTAGGACATCAAGACAAGAAAATAAGGGATTGCTCAAAGCAGACTGAGGCTTACTCGGGCCTGCATAGCGCCCTTGTTATACGCCTTCCTGATCAGCGAGTCATCCTGAAGGATATCCCCTTCAAACATTTTCGATAGGCGTTTCTTACGAAGTTCACCATTCGGTGGGTCGGGCACTTCCCTGGTTTCATCATTATTAAAATAGTTCCATGCCGGATGACTCTGAAGCTTCAGGGGCTGCACTCTGCGCACTATGAAGCTTTTGGCGACAGTAATTGCGTCAATGCCTTCAGCCTTCAAGTCGGCTATCTTCTTCAACAGAGCGACCACCTGAGGGTTGGTCGGATCGGGCTTCTTCGTCCATTGCGCAAGAGGAATTGCTTTGGCACCGGTGAAATCGGCAAGAACAGGGGGAGGGTTGTCAGAGTAGAACCACTCATCCTTCCAGTTCTTGTTTCCGGTCTTCTATGGCACATTGATGTAGGCCTCCTTCTCGCGTAACTGGAAGCCAACACCGCCTATGGCCACTTGATTATCCTTGGTCGGCAGCGGTCGGAGGACGAATAGATGGCGAAACAGATTGAAATGGGGGAGAATGCCCAGAAATGCTTCACACATATGTATGAAGATGGTGATATGAAGAATGGAGTTGGAATTGAGATTGACAAGCTCAATCCCATAGAAGAGTAGGAGCCCGCGCAAGAAGCTGCAGCAGGGGACTCCGAAGCCATGCTCGAAGAATGAGCGGAATACAACAATTTGTTTATGAATGGGGATGGGGCAAGATACGCGGGGTACCTTCCAGTCGATCCGCACTTGCTCTGGAAGGATGTCGTCGACCACCATCTGGTTCATATCAACCTGGGAGAGGTTGCTTTTTGAGAACTCCCGAAGCTGCTCCGGGATGTCGATCTCCGATGAGGATGCGGCAGCGGCGATGGAAGTTGCAGGAATCAAGGTGGAAACCTTCTTGCGACCTATGGCAATAGTTGTTTTGGGAGCGATGGATCAAGTACTGAACCCTAGCAAAAGCTTGGGGGCTAAGTACGGCGAGATCTACAGCGGCCGGAAGCTAATACGCTAACCCTAACCAGAGAAGTAGAGGCATCACTGAGAGCAGAGGAGGAGCAAGGAAGACGAAGAGTTCGTGCGCAAATGCGGCGTGGACTGAGGGTCAACTTGACGCTGCCCTTTTATACTCCCGCTTTTTGACCTAAGGGTCCCATGGGCCGGGATGGGCCATATAGTGACACTGCTTTTTGATTAATCAGAAAATTAATTAAGGGCCTTAAACCTGTTTAGGGTCTGAAACCTTGAGAAGTAAAACTCGGGGGCTTCTTTGATGAGAAGCATTTGAAAAATATCTAACCATATCTATATGATTTGATGATCATGTAGCAAAGGACTTGATGGTCATATGGATATAAGTTCAAAGGTAATGGTATTGATTGAAGTCAATAACCAAATTGCTAAAGTTGGACTTATAAATAGGTAGAGTGACTAATTATTAGGGAAAGGCTATACTATGATTGATGTCATTTCTTAATACCATTATATGATTGATATCATATTGGTTTATATGAATTGAATATGATTGATGTCATAAAATTCAGACTGACTAGTGACTCGGACATAGTGTATATCACTCAGCCCTTTTGATAATCGGTCGGCAAGGCTAAAGCTTTGCAAGTTGGCTTACTGGTTTGATGGCCAGAGGTCTGTTAAACTCAAGCTTGATGGTTTGAGTAAAATACATACAAAATAATAAGAGCTAATATAATTAGACTCTTGCATTATTTGTTAGTCTCCAAATTATACAAGAGTCGGGGGCTACACCTGATCAGGTGCACCTAACCGGTGCACTAGATCTATCAGGAACTTCGATAAAGAGGTCTTTCTAATTTATGATCTACATTGAAGATCACTCTGAGAATCAAGGCTCAAAATCAGGAAGCACTCGGGGGCTGCTATGGGATACTTGCCTTATGGGTATCCTCATGCAAGACTAATCGGTAGCCGACCGGGTACTTCATCAACAAGGAAGCCGACCGACTCGACTTGGAGCACAAGGTATGTAGAGATAGACTTTCTATGTAAATCCTAAAGGGTTACGACTAGGACTCTTCATATACCCCCCCCCCCCCCCCCCGCCGACCGGATATATAAGGCGACAGGGTACCCCTCATCGAGGGACAAGTTCACAAGTAGCGACAAGAGACACAAGTTTCTTGACATCAATACAATACACATAACACAGGACGTAGGGTTTTTACTCTCATCAAGAGGGCCCGAACCTGTATAACTCGGCGTCTTGTGTTACCATCGTAGTTCTTAGTCTTGACGTAGCCCTATACACTTTACTGCCGATCTCAAGCTTCGACATTTCTTTATCATAGTCAATGAGTCATGATTGTGCATTAGGTGATAGAAATTGATTGACACCCACCTGCATTACTACCACTTCCTACTGTCTTGATTTACTATACAGGTACAGATAGCTCAATAGCTTCTATGCTTAATCCTCAGTAAAACAATAGAAGTCGGGTGGTGTTGAACACTACTCGCGAGCTATTTTGGTATGATCTTAAAGCATGAAGGCTTTAAGTCAATTAAGATCTTTGAAAATTTAAATGGAAGTTGATGATTGTGGGATATATGTACCCGGAATACCTGACCACTTGGTTATATGGCCGAGTGGACCAGGGGCTCGGTTATGACATGTTCAAGAGTATGGCTTAGAAGATATTTATTCAGATATTTATGTTGAGTAATTAGCAAGTTAGATTAGCAGATAGGATGGAATCTTCTGTAATCGAATGATAGACTACCATGTAAGTCGCTGCCCTTCGGGTATATAAGGAGGGTAGGGTGTCTTCGATAGAGGAGAGAGGCATTGGAACCCTAATTCCAGTGCGCCGTCAAGCAATACAAGAACACCAAACATGACGTAGGGTTTTTATCCGTAAGGAGGCCCGAACTTATATAAACCCTGTGTCCTGTGTCCATCAATCTTTCACACTCATACGCCTACCTAGATTTACAATCGAGAATATCTCTTGACAGTTGGCGCGCCAGGAAGGGGCAGCGTTGAGTCCAACTTTGGTGAGAGCGATGTCTTTCGTCGATGCCAAGTTCCGTCCGGGAGACAAGATCCGCTTCGGCTCTATAAGCTTTGTAGCCAATCAGAGTGGAAGCCTCGTCAAGCAAGAGCGGGCGACCCTTCCGGTGGTTGTCACGCCTTCAGATCTAGGTGTTAGAAAAGCTCTGGTGGCTGGTCGCAAGATTGGTACAGACGGTCGGCTCCCACTCGGCCTTAGCAACGCGGCGATGGTCCTTCAGAAGAAAACCCTCTCGGGCCCCCATTCAACGTTGCCCATGAGGAACCGATCGGCAACCTTGGCCGACTCGGCTCTAGCTACGGTCGATCTCCCAATTCCTTTTTTAGAGGAATCAGACGAAGATCCCAATTTTTTTCTTCGGCTCAAGACTAGTGGCGACAATCAGTGTTGATAATGAGTCAATCCTGGACCTTATTGGAGAACCGAGTGATTCCGAGAGCCACTCGTCGGATTATCGTGAGATCTTCATGGCAGAACTTACTACCCTGAACAATGGGGCAGAAGGAGAAACTTCTGTTGCGGCAGCCGCTCGGGGAGCACCAGTAGACCCGGCGGATGGATAGGAGACGGACCCTGAGGATGATGATCCGGAGAATGTCACCCCAATGCATCAACAGCCACCTGCTCGTCAGAACAGACTCAGGGCCGTCCAAAACTTAAACATGGGCGACCTCACCTTACAGCTGGATGGTGAAGAAGTGTTCAAAACTCCGTAGCATAACATTACGGCTGCGGCAACTTTGTTGAACTCTCTAGAGCCCATACTCTAGGCCAACCCGGAGATAACGCCGCAGATCAACAAGATAAAGGCACGTATCAACGCCGCAGCTGTACTTGAGATGCATGCGGCGTGATCAGCGCCTACTAAAGTGGCATCTGGGGCTGCCAGTTCGATGCCTAGTCAGGACAGAAGAGGATCACAGCGGAACGACCGGCCAGCTATTCCGCCACCCGAACCCAGACGACGGCCAATCGCGGATTACCATGATTGGAACCCGCACGATGACCTTCGTAACGGTATACCACCGCGTGATGCCCCAGTCCGACTGGACGGCAGATATCGAGAGCGGGATGATGTGGCCCGCCAGGAATACGAGGATGAATGACGTCGTCGCAGCTTCGTCGATGATCGGTACTATGAGCGCAACGACAAGAGAGAGCCACCTCGAGAAGACTGACACTACGATCGGCGGAACGAGCGTTGGCGCGAAGACAGAACTCACCAGGAACCCGGTCGCGATCGGGAACGGACTCCTTCCTTTGATGACTATGACGACGAGGCCGGTATCCTGGCCTTCACTCGGGAGTTGCGGACTGTCAGTTGGCCAACCAGCTTCAAACCAGTCGGCATTGAGAAATATGATGGCAAGACGGACCCACGCGAGTGGCTTCACGTCTACGCAATGGCCATCCGAGCACTCGGTGGTGATAGCTTTGTTATGGCTAACTATCTACACATGTGCTTGGCCCCGGCGGCTAGAACTTGGCTCACCAATCTGCCCAACAACTCCATCGATTCTTGGGCAGAGTTGTGCAGGCAGTTTGTTGCCAACTTTCAAGCTATGTTCGACAGACCGGGGAATCACTGGGAACTCGCCAGGATCAAGCAGCGAGACCGGGAACCATTGAGGGAATACATCCAGTGCTTCTGCCAAGTAAAAAACACCATCCCCAATATCTCGGATGCTCAGGTTGTCACTGCCTTCCAAGGTGGACTCCGCGATGATGACTTGATCAAGAAGATTGGAAGACTAGACGCGGCTAGAGGTTTGTCGGCCAAGGAGCTGTTCACCATGGCTAACAAGTATGCAGCTGGCAACTCGGCTCTCTTTCAAGTTCGCCAATACAAAGATGAGGCACCACGGAATCGCAACCAGGCGGGACCGTCCAATTATAATAAGGACGGTGACAGGAAGCGCAAGCCGGACCGAACGATGGCCAACACAGAGTGCCCCAATCGGAGAAGGTAGGTCACTCAAGACGACTTCGACAAAATGTTGGATGGTCCTTGCCTGCTGCATGATGGAGCACATAAGACCAGAGAGTGCTTCAAGTTGAAGAACTTCGCGCATCACGCGTTGAAGGTCTACAAAGATTGCCCTTGGGTCCCCAAAGGTGGTAGAAAGGATGCTGATAAGGACAACGAGGAGGAGGATAAGGAGGAATTTTAAGATCCCGAGCACGAGGTCAACTACATCTATGGAAGGTCCACGGCAGACTCTAAGCGTCAGCAGAAGATCCTCTATAGGGAGGTTCACTCGGTCTCGCCAGCAGTGCCTCACTATCTACGGTGGTCTGAGGTCTCGATCACATTTGATCGATCGGACACCCCGGATCACATTCCTAGACCCGAAAAATACCCGCTAGTGCTAACACCAACCGTAAACCGAGTCCGGTTGAATAGGGTTCTGGTGGATGGTGGCAGCAGTCTGGACATCCTTTTCGTGAAAACCTTCAAGGAGCTCGGCATACCTCTAACTGACCTCAAGCCCAGCAGATCACCGTTTCATGGTGTGATCCCTGGCATGCAGACAATCCCGCTGGGGCAAATCACTCTACCCGTGACATTCGGTACTCGGGAGAACTACAGGACGGAGTGCATCACCTTCGAGGTCGCGGATCTGGACTCCACCTATGATGCCATCATAGGGCGGCCGTCCATAGCCAAGTTCATGGCCATACCCCACTACCCGTACATGATGATGAAGCTTCCGGGGTCAAACGGGGTCATCTCACTCCATTCGGATGTCCATACCTCGTATGACTGTGACAACCGGAGCTACGAGCTGACTGAGAAGAAGGTGGCAGCATCAGAACTCGATAAGCTGAAGATGGAGATTACGAAGGCAGAGGAGGCCATGCTCGACTCGCCTCCTAAGAAGACGCTGAAGGCCACGGTGCAAACGGAAGCCGTGAAGTAAAAGAAGATACAGTTAGATGCTAATGATGCATCCATGACCACCAGTATTGGGGTCAATTTAAGTGATAAATAGGAAAACGCGCTCATCCTTTTTCTTCGAAATAATATAGACATATTTGCATGGAAGCCCTCGGATATGCCGGGTGTTCCAAGGGAAAAGGCTGAGCACAAACTTCACGTTCGAGACAATGCTAAACCTGTGAGGTAGCGACTTAGACAATTTTTGCAAGACCAAAAGGACGCAATTCGGAAAGAAATCGACCGATTATTGGCAGCCGGTTTTATTAAAGAAGTCTTTCACCCCGACTGGTTAGCTAATCCGTTTCTAGTAAGAAAGAAAAAATAAGGAGTGGCGAATGTGCGTGGATTACACCAGCCTTAACCAGGCTTGCCCCAAAGACCAGTTCACTCTCCCTCGCATAGATCAAGTGGTTGACTCAACGGCAGGATGTGCCTTGTTGTGCTTCCTAGATGCTTATTCCGGGTACCATCAGATTCCCTTAAACGAAGCAGATCAGCTTAAAACATCATTCATCACGCCGTTCGGGGCTTTCTGTTATACGACAATGCCATTTAGCCTGAAGAACGCTGGTGCCACCTACCAGTGGACTATGCAGCAATGCCTGGATGACCAGATCGGGAAGAATACAGAGGCTTATGTTGATGATGTGGTAGTCAAAAGCCAACTTGCCTCCAACTTGATATCCGACCTAGATGAGACATTTAGCAATCTTCGCAAGTACAACATTAAGCTGAACCCCAAAAAATGCGTATTTGGCGTTCTGTCGGAAAAACTACTCGGTTTTCTGGTCTCACATCGAGGGATCGAGGCAAATCCAGAAAAAGCCAATGCCATATTGCGATTGGGACGCCCGCACTCACAAAAAGACGTCCAGAAGTTAACTGGTTGTATGGCAGCACTCAGTCGGTTCGTGTCGAGACTTGGCATCCACGGACTACCCTTCTTTTGGCTACTTAAAAAGCAAGATCCCTTCGTATGGGATGATGAGGCAAAGGCTTTGGATGAATTTAAGGCTTACATTAGCGGCCCGCTAGTGCTAACGCCCCCAGAGAAGAAGGAAACTTTGTAGCTGTATATCTCCGCAACCACAAACGTCGTCAGCACGGTTCTAGCGGTGGAGCGAGCAGAGGATGGCAAGGCTCAAAGCGTACAGTGGACGGTTTACTTCATCAGCGAGGTCCTATCAGAATCAAAGGTACGATATTTTCAGCTTCAGAAGCTAGTTTATGCCTTGTTGATGACATCTCGCAAGTTAAAGCATTACTTCGAAGACCATCCCATCGAGGTCCATACGTCCTTCGGGTTACGCGAGCTCCTTCACAACCGAGAAGCAACTGGAAAGATCGCCAAGTGGGCCGTCGAACTAGGGTCATATGATATCACCTACAAGCCCCGCGACGCGATCAAAGGCCAGGCATTATCTGACTTCATTGTTGAGTGGACCGAGTCAGAGCTACTGCCCACGCCGAAGAAATTGAGTTATTGGACAATGACGTTTGATGGTTCCCTACAACTGGAGCGAGCAGGAGCGGGGGTGATATTGGTATCTCCGAATGGCGCCAAGTTATGGTACGTGCTCCGAATGTACTTTCGCGCCTCCAACAACGTAGCGAAATATCAAGCTTTGTTGCACGGGCTTCGAACAGCCATATCACTCGGCGTTAAAAGGCTTAGCATCTCCGGTGACTCGGCGCTAGTGATTAACCAGGTCACAAAGGAGTGATGTTGTTCTCACGAGAGCATGACAACATACTATACTGAAGTTTGGAAGCTAGAAGACAAGTTTGATGGCATCGAGTACAAGCATGTCCTCCGGAAGTTTAACGAAGAGGCGGACGAGTTGGCCAAGCTTGGGTCCAGCAGAGCGAAAATACCTGATGGGGTATTCCTCGATTATTTACAAAAGCCATCTGTACTAACCCAGCAAACTGTGGTGTAGTCCGCTACAAACGACGGAGCAATTTCCCAGGTCGCCATCGTCTAGGTAGATTGGAGAACTCCATTCGTTGAATACTTGGATCATGGTAAGCTGCCAGCCGACAAAGAGGAAGCCCTCCGTGTCATTTGCAAATCTAAATCATACTGCATGGTAGATCACCTTCTGTACAAGCAAGGCCCATACGGTGTGCTAATGAAATGCCTATCACAAGAGGAGGGGTGGTGATATTAAAAGAAATTCATGTTGGCATATGCGGCAACCATGCGGGCCCGTCCACAATAGCAAGCAAGGCAATGAGACAGGGATTTTATTGGACGATCGCCAGTGCGGATGCTAAAGATATTGTCCAAAAGTGCGAGGGTTGTCAATTTTTCGCCCGTCAGATGCACGTACCGGCCATCGAACTTCAAAACATTCCCATAACATGGCCATTCGCAGTATGGGGATTAGACATTGTGGGTCCTTTCCAGAAGGCTCAAGGCGGTTTTACTCACCTGTCCGTGGTGGTGGACAAATTTTCTAAGTGGATCGAGGCAAAACTAGTCGGCAAAATTTCGGCTAAAAAGGTTGTTGAATTCATGACTGAAATGGTCACTTGCTTTGGTGCCCCACACAAGATAATTACCGACAACGGTACTCAGTTCACGGCACAAGAATTCAAGAATTTCGCGGCTTGGGTCGGCTTCAAGATTGGGTATGCTTCAGCAGCCCATCCGCAAAGCAACGGCCAAGTTGAACGATTGAATGGCCTATTGCTTTCGGGGATCAAGCCTCGCATTTTTGACAGACTCGAAAAATACGCTCGATGGTGGGTTCGAGAGTTGCCTTCGGTGTTGTGGGGTCTTAGGACCAATGTCAGCCGAGCCATGGGTCTTTCCCCCTTTTCATTGGTCTATGGATCCGAAGCAATGTTACCAGCCGAAGTGTTGTTCACTTCTCCACGTGTGATAGCGTACGATGATAACGTGTCCAACGACTATCAATGTGATGACCTGCTGATGCTTGAAGAACAAAGGGATGTTGTATTGATCCGGTCGGCAAAATATCAGCAAAGCCTTCAGCGCTATCATGACAAGAAAGTCCGATCTCGAGACCTTTCGGTCGGTGACTTGGTGTTAA
The DNA here is from genome assembly GCA_032690845.1 of Eleusine coracana subsp. coracana. NCBI lineage: Eukaryota > Viridiplantae > Streptophyta > Magnoliopsida > Poales > Poaceae > Eleusine > Eleusine coracana. The sequence continues at coordinate 39,704,709 of CM064418.1, forward strand.
AGCAAGTCGAAACTACGGTTGGTAAGCACAAATTGTCAGCTCCTTGGGAAGGTCCTTTTATTATAAAGGAGGTCACTCGGCCAGGTGTATATCGATTGATGTGCAAGGACGGGTCAGACCTCCCTAGCTCCTGAAATATATCTCAGCTACATTGTTTCTATGCTTAGTTTTCATAGTTTACTATTATTTGTACATCCTAGTATTTCTCATTACAATATATATGTACATTGTGGTCATGATGTTTCGTAATACAATTTATGACTCCTGTGAAATGCTTCGTTAAAACATGACCCAAACTCTGATTCTTGGTATTACCGCAACTCGTACATGTCGACCAAGCGGGTTTCTTAGTCCCCAGGGTTCATGTCATCTGTTGGGGACCAAGGCAATTTTCCTGATTCGCATATGCTTGACCGAGTGGGTTCTTAGTCCCCATGGTTCATGTCGGTTATCGGGAAAATTTCTTAGAGTGCTGGCATGAGTTTTGTGTTGGTTGTGAGTGCTAGACACGAGTTCATACAATACATAAACAAAGCAGTACGACCAAAGAATTCATTACAATATTGGTGATGGATCTAGACCTCCGGTCTACCGAATCAGATTTTACTACGTTCCTGGTACCAAAATATAGTATCAAAACAGACAATCCAATTCTTTACACCTTTGGTAAAGGATCCAGTTCTATCTAGTCAGTTAAGATAGTGGCAGTTTTTTGAGCCTCAGTTATCAATGTCTCACATTGATTGTCGGTAAGGTCCTCGTGGAAGCCTTCAGCGACAGCATCCAGGTCCAGGCTGGAAATGTGTGATTTGGCAATAGCCAGCACTTGAGCACTGGCTAGCTCAGCTATATGACGGGCATGCTGGCTCACTCGGCTTGGCGCTTCTTGTAGCCGGACCAGGAGGTCTCGACACTTAGGCGGCTTCTCTTCAGGAATAATGTACTGGGCCACTGCTTCTACATCACTCTGCAAAGCTGCAAGACACCAACGAAGATTTGCATCACCCTCAACAAATTTCTTTTATAACAACTCGTAAGATCTTTGAGACCCTACAGAGGCAAAATAAATACATTTGTAGGGGAAAACATAGTTCCAGCAATGCAGGTAATATCAACAGTTTACCTTTGAGGCATTTTTCTGTAGCAGCCTTTTCTGCCTCAAGAGTAGTTGCCTTTGCTTTGTAGTCCTCTTTCAGCTTCTCAACTTCTTTGAAAGACACCCTGAATTTATTCAGTTCATCTACTGCCTTTTTGGATATGTCCTCGGCTTTAGATAGCTCGGTTTTCAATATTGAATTTTTCTGTCGTTGAGCTTTTAGTTGTTCATCAGCCTCTGTTGAAGGTCACGAGTAAGTGGCCAGCCACAAGATAAAGGGAGAGACAGGGAAACCATACCTTGGGATTTCTTCTTCCAGTGATCCTTGGATTCCTCCATGGTCTTGAAGCCAGCTTTCAGTTTTCCAAAGTTCTTCATAACTTCCTCCGATGCTTGCAATCGCTCCGACAATTCTTGATTTTGTTTCTTTAATTTGTCGACCGCGTCAGAGGAAGACTCTAACGCCTTCAAGCGATCCTTCAGTTTGGCAATCAAAGTTGTCGAGTCAGCTTCCCTCTGATTTTTAGAGGCAAGCTCCTATGACAAATCTGCGATAGGGCATTCGGCAATTACAATATGTGGAATTCTTGATTAAAAGGGACTGCTGATGGCATACCTGATATCCTACCTTGCAAGACGTCTATCCGGGAGGAGTATGATTTCAGCTCCAGGGTCAGATGACCGACTTCTAACCTCTCCCTAGCAAGCTGATCTTCGGTATCGAGGGCCTTTGCTAGTTTTCTACTGGCAAATCGCAACACCTTGTTTTTGCCAGCCATGTGCGCTTTCAGTTTCTGAAAAAACGTGCATGGGTTAAGCTTGTCATATCTTATAATTTGAAGACGTATGCGTCAGCACCATACCTGGAACAAGTGAAAAGCTTTCTGAGTCAACTCTTCAAATATCTTCAACTCTTCTTGTTCATGAGCTTCATCAAAGACGGCGATGGCGTGTTTGCCAATGTGGTAAATCACTCGGGCAAACTCAGGCTCTTCCTCAACTCCTTCTCTCACCACTCGGTGGATGGGTATTACGGCTTCATCTGGTTCAGGGCCGATTGGATAGTCATATGTCGGCTCCGTCATTTTCTCAAAAATTAATGAAGGCTCCCCCGTGTCCTTTGGCACAGAAGCCTCAGGGTTTGAGTCCATTGCAGGGGAGTTCAAGTCCGGCATGGGTGAGTCTTTTATCGCATCATGACCATCGTTTGTTCCCGAAGGTGGGGGAGGAGCTCTCGAATCACTCGATTTTTTGGCCAAGTGGCTGGGAGCATCATCCTGAGGCATCTTTGACTCGGTCTCAGAGTTGCCTTCCTCAGGATTGATATTTTCTGGTGTCGTGCTTCTCGAGGATGCAGACCCCAAAGCTCTGAAAGGACGAACAAGGCATTAGCAAGCCATGCAGTTACAAAAAATCAGGGTAAGTTCAGAAATCCATACTTAGCCCGACGCTTAAATTTCAAGCCAAACACCTTCGGAGGCGGGCTAGTCGATCTAGGGCTTTGTGTCTTCGAGGCATGAGCAAAAGATGTTTCTTTTTCTGCACTCGGTCGGGAGTGATCCTCAGCAACATTGGTCCTTGGATCATTTGTTGCTCCTGGCCGAGTGGCAGGAACCTCTTTTGAAGCCTTACGCTTTCTTTCTTCTTCAAGTCTGGCAGTCTGTTCTGCCAGAGGTTCATCATCGTCAGATTCTTCGATCTGCTCCTTTCAACGTTTTGGTGCAGACGGCTGTTTGGGTGACCTTTCTGGGGCTGCTGGAGGCAACGGAGGGTTTGATGAATACACGTCAAGAGCCTGAAATTCACATAATACGATTACTGCTAGTCATAAAAATGTTAGAGATGGGATGTAGCCACAAGAAGTGATCACTTACATCATTCCTGGTGATTTTTGAATGATAACCCATCCTGGCGGAACCTGGGGTCCAGTGAAGCAAAGAGGAGAAGACACCCTCTAGTCGAAGTGTCAACTCCCGCTCTATCAACTCTTCAGGTACCTCCATAGTAGGGTCCTTTTTCATGTTGAATTTCCAAGCAGGAATGTGGCATTTCTTGATCGGTTGCATGCGCCGATAAATGAAACTGGCAGCCACATGGACTCTGATGTATCCCTTTTTCTTCAAATTTGCAATTTTCTCTAGTATCTTGTCGACCTGCGATTTCTTGTTTGGAGACGCCTTTGCCGACCACTCGGGTCGTGGCACTGGCACTTCAGCTGCAAACTCCGACAATGATGGCGCATGGTTCCCATGGTAGAACCAGTCAGTGTGCCACCCTTTGTTTGTCGAGCGGAGAGGAACCTCGATATACTTTGACTTGTTCCTAAGCTGGAACCCAGCTCCCCCAATCACATTATTATTGTTTGATTTTAACACGAATAGCTCTTTAAAGGTATCAAAGTGTGGGGTGATCCCTAAAAAAGCCTCACACAGGTGGATGAATATGGAAATATGGAGAATAGAATTTGGATTCAGATTCACCAGATTGATTCCATAGAAAAATAGCAATCCTCAGAAGAAATCGCTACAAGGGATCCCAAACCCGCGATAAAAGAACGAGGCAAAGACAGTGATATGATCAACATGGGGTTGTGGAAATTTCTGACCTAGTGCTTCAATCCAATCTCCAGTCTGGTGATCCTGAAGGACTCCGTCGATTACCAGCCTGTTGATGTTCTCCGTGTCTATGGCGGAGGCCGGGAACTCTCTGATCCCCATCGGAATGTCAAGGCAAGCTTCGTCCTCTGTTGAAGTAGGGGATGCCTGCTTCCACGAGTCTTTCACGCTTGGGCGAGATCTCTTTAGAGCCATGGAGCGGTGGATTTGCGGAAATGGAAAGATTGAATGCCGAATAGGGTGCGAGGGAAGATCTAGGGTTCGAAGCAAGAGGCGGCGAAAGTAGAGCGAAATGGAGGTGAGGGGTCGTGAATGAGATAAGTGTGCTTATGTAGTGACTGATTAACCTAATTGACCCCATATAGTAATGGGCCTGCTTAGCCCGCTAGCTCACTTCTAAATGTCAGGGCGCATCATTTTAGGGTAACTGGGATGATGTCTATTATATCCCTTTACAATGACACTGGGAAATTGTGATCAATCACTCAGATCACATCAGTACCAATCTTAGGGGCTGTTATTTGGGAAATTGTGATCAATCATTTGGACCACACCAGCGCCAATCTTGGGGGATGTTATCTGGCAGATTGTGAATAATCATTCGGATCACATCAGCGCCAATTTTGGAGGTTGTTATCTGGGAAATTCTGGTCAATTACTTGGATCACAATAGCGCTAATCTTGGGGGCTGTTATTTTGAGATTTGTGATTAATCACTCGGATTGTCATCACCAAACTTGGGGGCTGCGGTTTTGAATTTCATGATAAATCACTCGGACTGAAGCATCATCATACTTGGGAATCTATTGTTTTTAAATTGGTGATGAATCACTTGGATAATGGTCATATAATATGAAGTAGAGCTAGTTATCTTGACAAGTCACTCAATCTGTTCGGGAAAGTGTCAGATTCGAATAGCCAATGTTTTTAGCTCACAAGGCATTTCATTCAAAATGTCTTCTGTGTTGGGGGCTATGATTGGTTATAGATGATTAATATTTCTGGTCTTTAAACTCACAAATCGTTTCAGGAAAGGATTCAACATCTCTTGAGTTGGGAGTTGGACCACCAAGATATCGAAGTAAATTTTGTGTTTATCAAGTTGAAGTACTTTTCAATTCCAAGAGATGTTGAAGCAAATTGGAGCTATGATTGAAATTGGAAAGTCCTTGGGGGCTACTGTGGGATATATGTACCCAGAATACTTGACCACTCGGTTATATGGCCGAGTGGGCCAGGGGCTCAGTTATGACGTGTTCAAGAGTATGGCTTAGAAGATATTTATTTAGATATTTATGTTGAGTAATCTGCAAGTTAGGTTAGTAGATAGGATGGAATCTTCTATAACCGAATGATAGACTACTATGTAAGCCGCTGCCCTTCAGGTATATAAGGAGGGCAAGGGGTCTTCGATAGAGGAGAGAGGCATTGGAACCCTAATTCTAGTGCGCCATCAAGCAATACAAGAACACCAAACATGACATAGGGTTTTTATCCGCAAGGAGGACCGAACCTGTATAAACCTTGTGTCCTGTGTCTATTAATCTTTCACACTCATACGCCTACCTAGATTTACAATCGAGAATATCTCTCGATAGTAGAGGAAAGGGCAAAGACTGGGTCTTGCAAGGTGGTAGCCCCGTCCGTGTCAAATTAGGACCACGTTGTGGCCTAGGGAGCAAGTATTGAACAGTACCGATCTACATACTGGTATATGGGGCCTAGTAAGCTGATGTACCCTAACTACCTCTGTGGTAGGACGTAGCCAACTTTCTTTTTCTGGCTGTTAGTGAGATTGAAGTCTCACGGGAGGGAAATGGTGGTCGCTCACGGATAACGTCTGGGACGGGTATCACGTGGGGTCTCCATATTCCTGGAGAAGTTGGAAACGGATCGGCCTCGGGTTGGTGTTAGCGGGGAAAGTTGTCATATACGACCAATGCGGTGTGTATATGTCGTGTAATCGGGTTATTCCCAGCTGGTAAATATTGGTTTGAATCGCTATCGCTCATAGCAATGAGTATCGCTTGTTCGCTCGTCGCAACATAGATAATTGAGAGTAATGAGAAGAGAAGAGTTGGATCAGCTAAATAGTTCTTCCTTGCAAAAACTTGTTTGCAGTAGTTGCAGGGTGCAAACCTTATTAATAATGAACTTAATCTTGAGCTAAAATTTGGAAGTAGGAATTTACTAGTAGTGCTGTTTTTGCAAGTCTGAGGCAACCCACCAGCCAAAGGCCTATGCATGCTAGGTGTCGGCCTTTGCGAGCCATGTTGACGGGTCAGTCTTACGGAGTATATTAGATACTCAGGGCTTCATTTGAAATGTTTTACCAGGTAACGAACCATATCCCTATGGTTGGACCGAGAACATGCCAGGAGAAGGGCAACTTCCAGAGGGAGGTTCCTTTCAGTGGGAACGTATCCCGTCCCCTGAGGAGTAGCAGACCAGCCGTGTTTAAAGAACGTAGTAGTTGAGTTAGTTTGGAATACAATTTTTTGTTGTCGAACAATTCCCGTTTCAAGTTTAAAACTCTTATGTTTTATTAAGTGCTTTCCGCTGCACAAATCCTAGCTTGTTTTTGAAAACTTGGTTGTATTATACCATGATGTAATATACTCTGGCCTTATATGAATGTATGTGATGTTGTAACTCGCTTCATCGAGTGTTCTCCTATACTCGATCCTGGTTATCTCAAAGGGGATGTCACAGCTGGTATCAGAGCAATACAGGAGCAATAGCACATCGTTCTCAAGTTGGTTTTCAAAAATTAACTATCCGGAACTCATATAGGAACATGAGAGGTAGAATAATGAGTATGTGAGACGCTAGAAGCCACGAGGAGATGTTTGCTAGTCATTTTAGAGCATGTTTCTAACTACTAACTCATTTATCATTCATTTGCTTAGTGCATGCATCATATCATTTAAAAGAAGTGTGTTGGTGTGCCTAAAGCGCGAGATGCGCGTACTGTATAGCTTGAGAGTTAGATTCGTGACATCAAGGTACGACTAGCAGAGATGAGTCAACAGAAGAACAACCAGAAGATCGCATAGAAGCTCCATTTTCAGGCATATGGTCGACAGATACGCGAGTCACAAGCATGGATCGCCAAGCTAGAGGAGCAGATGGTCAAGACCACCGAGGACCGGGACATGTTTCACCAGAGGGCTATAGATCTTGAGGAGCATGTGGCCGAGGTCATAGGAGAGCACCATGAGGCTAGACAGAGAGGCACATCTAGAGGGTCACCTTGTAGTTGTTACACTGCAGTATAACCACGTTGTTGAAGTTGCATAGGAGGTTGAGAACCAGAGGGACCTATTCCACCAAAAGTACCACGACCTTGTGCACGCGTACCACACACTTATGTAGGAGCACCGATAGCTTCACCACCACCAGCAGCAGCGGCAGTAGGGACACAAAAGTAGAGGACCACCCAAGTGTAGGTTGGTATATACCTCTCTATCTGGTCAACGCTATCGTGCTACATCTTCCGGTCCAAATATCTATCAACCGCCTCAACAACCCCTACTGCAAAAGAAGTAGAACAATTGCAACCAAACTTGACCTACGACGAACATCCCATCAAGATCCTAGATACCAAGGACCGAGTAACCAGACAGAAGACTATCAAATTTTACAACATCCAATTGAGTAATTATTTTAAAACAGAAGCTATGTGGGAACAAGAAGAATTTCTTAGGTCAAACTATCCGGAGTTCTTTCAAACCACGATACCTTAACGCCGTAAGTTTTTGAATCTCGGAACGAGATTTCTATAAGGGGTGGGTTGTGACAGCCCTGGATTTTTGTTTTTAAAAAAATGAAAATGAAAACTTACCTCTTTACCGTGGGACCCACCTGGGGCCCCACCTACCGTTTGCCTCTCTCACGTGAGCGCTGGCTGAGCAAGCCAAACGCAAGCGCTCGAGCTCGGCCGAGCTGCAACACAGCAACTTCGCTGTCACGCTGGCCTACGTGCCGCCCGTGCCCGGGAAGGGGGATAAGCCCCGGCTCTTCTCCCGCTCCCTCATTATTTCGTCTCTCCCTCGGTTCTTCCTCTCTCTCTCTCTCTCTCTCTCTCTCTGTTTTCTTCTCTGCCACCACCGAAGCGGCGTCGTCCGAGCTCCACCTGCCGCTGTCACCTCCACGGCCAGACCAACGCCCCAAACCGACGCGTAGACCCCCCAGCCCCTCCCCATGGCCGCCCAGCATCGTCGTCCACCGTAGCCGCGAGTTGGAGCCGTTCTTCTTCTCGGTGGGCACCGGTGACCCCCTCGGTTCTTCTCAAAATTCATTTGCTTCAACAAGTTATAGCCAAATCCCTTGCAATGGAAGCTTTCTCTCTTGATCACGCACTCTCCAAACTTGCTTTCACTCAAGATTTCCCTGTTGTCATCATGAACTGCAGAAGCCATCGCCGCCGACGCTGTGCCCTGTTTTCCGCCGCCTGCCATCGCCTCTTCCGGTGAGCACATGCTGACGGTAATCCCGCCTACGCGTTCCCCTAGCCGCGCTGCCCTCGCCCTTGCGCTCGGCTAGCCGAGCTGCGCTTGGGAGCAGGCTCTGGCCGCCGTGGCAGCGCCGCGTGCGCGAGTGCGCGGGCGAGCCCGGATTCGGATCCTCGGCAGTCGCTCAATGTGCAGTCAAGTGTGCAGTCGCGCTCTGCACCGTCCAACGCCACTACGCGAATCCTGCGGCACCGGTTCAAGCCAACAGAAGCTACGCTACATAGGCCTGATAAATAAGCATTGTATTTGGCCCATAGTAGTACATTCGGCCCAAAACACAGAGAACTGCTAGTCTGCTAGCTATTGTATTGTCTGAAACTGTCTGAAACTGAAACGCAAAGAAACTACAAAATAATGCCCTGCAATACAACTTCTAAAACTTGAATAATTCTTCAGCTCCATCATCATTGGAATTTGATCCCTGAAATTGTGCAACGAAAAAAAAATCTTAGTAACATTATAATCAAAGAATTAGTATATATGATATATGGACAAGATTACCATCAACAATTGAGTGAAGCTATTGATAATCCCATACTGTCCAAAGTCTCTTCCATTGTTCCTAGAAGTGTTATCTTCTGATACTTGTGCCTCAAATCCATCATTCGTACCCTCCTATGTTTTTCTCTTTTCCTTTTACCATGAAAAGAAAGTATCAGTCCTGCTCATATTAGTAACTGAAATTGGGACAGAAAATATAGCACCATAATTGACAATATATCTTAGTATTATCCTGTGTTCTGCTCCTCCCCTTTTGCATGTCATCTGACCATGTTCTTTTCCTCTTTGAACTTCTTATACGGACATTTTTCTTTTTTAGGCATGCATTTCTTAGTAGCTCATCATTTTGTACTTGAACGGGCACAGGGGCTGCACAAGGACCAATGGAAGTACTTCCAAAAGCATTGAATTGGTCCATTACTTCCTTAATGAGGATGTCAAGTTTGTTATCTATCAACAAACAACATTCAGGTGAATTGGCTACTTGCTCCACCAAACTAAGAAATTTGTGAGAGAGATGTTTTTTACGACGCACAACATCCAACTTTGGATTTTCGACTATACTTTTTCCTTGACTATCCCATACAGCTCCATGGCGTGCTTCTCGTGTCCATCGCTTTAATATGTATTGTGGTGGTAGCGCCTTGATGTTCATTAAATCAAGAACTTTCAAAGCATGGCCACACAATATACCAATCCTTTTGAATTGACTGCAAGCGCATAGCACAGTTTGCTCTAAAGGATTACCAACAACTTTGTACTGACGTTTAGTACGTAAATAATTTTTGTGATCATGACAGGTGTAGCTAAGATTAAATGATCCACCAACTTGACGACTAGCTAACTCATGTGTAGCTTTTGGCCCAATTCCAGAGTCATCGGCCATTTCAATTTCAAAAGCTTGTAATTCTGAAATTTTCCTTTGTGACATCATCAGGTGTAAAGTCTCCGGTAAATGAAACTTATGATTGTGTTCTAGAACAAGATCAGTCACTATATAATTTTCTACCTCACGATCTAGTTGAAGACCCATGCATGCTTCACAACCAGTTCTAGTTTCAGCTCGAGGACACTTTATTAGGTGATCTCTTTTATCTTGTTTTCGATGACCTTCATTTGAGCAAACAAATCTACATGATCTAATTTTACTATCAGATTTTCTTCTATTTGCATACCTCCTCCTGACCTCAAAACCAGTGCGGCCTGCATAAGCATTCCAAAAGTTCCAAGCCTCCATTTCACTCTGAAACTTCATTCCAAGTTGGGGTCTCTCAATAGGAATTGCACTCTCTTCTCTGAAAAATTATAGGTGCATCGTTTAGTGGACATTAAAAATAACATACATGACTAAAACAGCTAGGAAATTTCAAGCATGGAACAGTACCTATTGGAAGAACCGTTCCCATCATGATCTTGCTTCTCTTCCATCTCACGGTTCAATAGAATTTGGTGGAGCAGATTGGGGCCTTCAATCGATTGTTGCAGGCAGCGCAGTCATGGCTTGCTGCTTGAATCGATTGCTTCAGAATGCCATGGTGTGCCTGAACCTAGGTTAGGGATGTTTTCCTTTGAGAGATGAGAGGGGAGTGAAGAAATGTCTGTGTTCCGGCGCCAAAACTAGTCAGCGATGCTAGCTTTCCCTCCACAACGTCATTACTGCCATCACCTGCCCTTTTCTGGCGCCGAAACCTGCCCTTTCTCGCGCCAAAAAACTGAACGGACGTATATTGGGCCATAGTGGGCTCGGATGGACTGGTGTCGAAAGGCCGAAAAACCTACGAGCCGCTGGATTTGCATAGTGGCGATGGACAGTGGAGAGCGCGACTGCACGTGTCGACTGCACGCTGAGCGACTACCGAGGATCTGAATCCGGGCGAGCCCTAGGGCTCCCTGGAGCTGGGCTGGGATCCCGTGCGGCTGGGCCGCTGTGTGGCCCGTGTGGCCACATTGTGATTGGTCCTTTAATTTCCAGATTTTCACGTGTTAAAACAATTCCAGAGATTAGATAAATCCTAGCAAATGATCTTGACCTCCTAAAATCATGGGACCAATTTTGTTGGATTCTCAATGATTTTCTCTACCACATTGTAAAATAAAATTAAGTATTTATTTTCCTTAATTTTTTGCCATTTTATTAAGTATAGGATATACCCTTTTAATTGATACTTAATTTAGTATTTGGTGAATTAATGTTTTACTGTAATAGTTTTATTTTGTAATGGGGTAATTAACTTTGATTAAGCATGTTAATCCCTCTTAATTAATAGGCTTAATCACCTTTAATTAGAAGGAAATTCTTGAGACAAGAGTAATTAAATTCTTGTCTATCATCTTATGGCACCATCATTTCAAGCATTGCATTCCACATTCATGCATTGCTAACACTAACTCACGATGTATCGACAAATGTATAGGATCCGAAATTGTCGAGCAGTCCGTCGAGATCGAACCCGAGGTGGTGATCGTCGAGACCGACCCCACACCTGAAGCGTCGCGTCCGGACGAACCCCAAGGCAAGCCCCAGTGCATCTCACTTATGCTTTTAAATTCTTTTCTTTATCACAGTCAATGAGTCATGATTGTGCATTAGGTGATGGAAATTGATTGACACCCACCTGCATTACTACCACTTCCTATTGTCTTGATTTATTATACAGGTACAGGTAGCTCGATAGCTGTTATGCTTAATCCTTAGTAAAACGGTAGAAGTCGGGTGGTGTTGAACACTACTCGTGAGCTATTTTGGTATGATCTTAAAGCATGGAGGCTTTAAGTCGATTGAGATCTTTGAAAATTTAAATGGAAGTTGATGATGATGAGACTGGACGGGCCAGCAGAGAAATGGGCAAAGACTGGGTCTTGCAAGGTGGTAGCCCCATCCGTGTCAAATTAGGACCACGTTGTGGCCTAGGGAGCAAGTATTGAACAGTACTGATCTACATACTAGAATATGGGCCCAGTAAGCTGATATATCCTAACTACCTCAGTGGCAGGACGTAGCCAACTTTCTTTTTCAGGTTGTTAGTGAGATTGAAGTCTCACAGGAGGAAAATGGTGATCGCTCATGGATAACGTCTGGGATGGTATCACGTGGGGTCTCCATATTTTCGAGGAAGTCGAAAATGGATCGACCTCTGGTTGGCGTTAGCGGGAAAAGTTGTGATATACGACCAATGCGGTGTGTATATGTCATGTAGTTGGGCTATACCCAGCTGGTGAAAATTGGTTCGAATCACTATCGTTCGTAGCAATGAGTATCGCTTGTTCGCTCGTTGCAACGTAGATAATTGAGAGTAATGAGAAGAGAAGAGTTGGATCAGCTAAATAGTTCTTTCTTGCAAAACTTATTTGCAGTAGTTGCAGGGTGCAAACCTTATTAATAATGAACTTAATCTTGAGCTAAAATTTTAAAGTAGGAATTTAATAGTAGTGCTTTTTTGCATGTCTGAGACAACCCACCAGCCAAAGACCTATGCATGCTAGGTGTCGGCCTTAGCGAGCGATGTTGACGGTTCAGTCATACGGAGTATATTAGACACTCAGGGCTTCATTTGAAATGTTTTACCAGGTCACGAACCATATCCCTATGGCTGGACCGAGAACATGCCAGGAGAAGGGCAACTTCTAGAGGGAGGTTCCTTTCAGTGGGAACGTTTCCCATCCCCTGAGGAGTAGCAGATCAGCTGTGTTTAAACAACGTTGTAGTTGAGTTAGTTTGGAATAAAGTTTTTTGTTGTGGAACAATTCTCGTTTCAAATTTTAAACTCTTTTGTTTTATTAAGTGCTTTCCGCTACACAAATCCTAGTTTGTTTTTGAAAACTTGGTTGTATTATACCATGGTGTAATATACTCTGGGCTTGTATGAATGTATGTGCTATTATAACTCGCTTCATCGAGTGTTCTCCTGTACTCGATCCTGGTTATCTCGGAGGGGATGTCATAACTGGTATCAGAGCGATACAGGAGCAATAGCACATCGTTCTCAAGTCGGTTTTCAAAAATTAACTATGCGGAACCCATATAGGAACATGAGAGGTAGAATAACGAGTATGTGAGACGCTAGAAGTCACGAGTAGATGTTTGCTAGTCATTTTAGAGCACGTTTCTAACTGCTAACTCATTTATCTTTCATTTGCTTAGTGCATGCATCATGTCATTTGCTCGCCATGCACAATTAGTTCTGCATTATATCGATGCACATTGAGTACAATACAATGCAAATTGGCTTTTTTTTGTAACCAAAAAACAATTGTTCATGTCTAATGGATGATCCCCCCCCCCCCCCCCCGAATTGCTTGTCCAGCTCCGCCACTGGGAGGGGTTGTCACAGTTTTCCCTGAAAAGAATCACAAGATAGTATGTCAAAGATATTGGTCTCATGTTCTAGTGCAATTTCCTGTTTTTTTTACAGGAATACAGCGAGGGAACCCCCCTCCAACCAGAAAAGAAACACAACTTACACTGCACACTGTACAAAGGAACCAAGAAAAACAAAGAAGTTACAAGGAGCTTTCAACCCAGTTCAGAAAGGGAGATCTAATTGACTCCTTTATCGTATGGCTTTGTAAATAGCAATTTCCTTTATCGTATGGCTTTGCAAATGGCGCCCTGAGGAAATTGTACGTTGAAAACAGGAAATTGCTATTTTTTAGTTCCAATTTTATAGGATGGCAGCGTTCAAACACAAACTTAATATTAAGACGGATTATCATTTTTTGTGCATCTTTAACTTCATTTTATCAGGTATTAATAACAAATGTTTGGTGCCCTGAGGAAAGGAAAAGACACATACAAAAGTTTTTTTTTGGATGAAAACATACGAAAGTTTGTAAAGTAAACTCACTATTCTTTTATAGTTATTTAAAACAACTGTTTTTTCTTTTACGAAGGATTCTTTAATAGTTATTTAAAACAACTATTTTTTCTTTTGCGAAGGATAATAATAACAGTTGTCATCTACGAAGCATATCAAAAGGAAGAACAATATACCGTCTTAATATCCAAGATGGGTGTGTTAGCATCAACTGTCTGTCTACTTAGGGTGTGTTTGGTACTGTTTATTAAACTACTTATTGAAAGTGCTTATAGTCAATAAGCAGTTTGAACTGCCAAACAGCAAAATAACAAAGTGCTTATGAAGTATAAGCACGCACTTTACCATTTTGTACTAGCCATAAGCACTTTAGACAAAGCAGCAAAACATAGCTTATAGTACTTATGGGTCAGCATAAGCAGTTTTGATAGATAAGCATAAGCAGTTTTACCAAACGAGTTAACTGCTTATATTACAATAAGCATTATAAGCAGTTTTTAAAAAATAAAAACTATAAGCACTTTGAATATAAGCAGTGCCAAACACACCCTTATTCCCTTCATCAAATGGATGCCAAATTTCAAGCCCATCTGGTAAACCTTACTCGCAATTTGATTGAATCTTCTATCAACTTTAGATGAGGGGAATCTTTGAACGTCAGGAAATGGTCGACTCATCAATGTTATCATATCCACAAGAGTCTGTGTATGCCCCATCAACGTACCTCCAGTACCAGAGGAAATCGATAACTGCGTTACTGTCCATAAATATGAGATAAATAGGTTAGAATAACATTTATTTTATTCTTTTAGAGTAACCAAATTAAAGCATCCACGTAAGTAACCTGATATCCATGTGGCAGTAATTTCTGTGCCATGATCTGTGCATTCTGCATGTAAGCATTTTCATCCACTATCCATGGAAAGGAATCATATGAGTTCCACCCTCTTGGAGGTAATGCAGCAAGTTCTTCATTTGCCTCAGCAATACTCCTCAAACGTACAATTATGAAAATATGGATGATTTTTCCTTACCTATGACTAATCCTTGGTTGTTAGAGGAGTCAAGGGCCTATTGGGCCTTAGCCCATTAGGGTTAGCTACTGGTTTACTTAAGGGTCACTTAAACCTCTCTATATAATGAGAGGAGATATATGAATCTAATCAAGGAAGTGATTAGAAGGAACTCCCTTTCCTCTTACCAGCCGTGGGTACAGCTCCGCGGCTGGCCTCGACGCCCAGAACCCTAGCCGCTGTCGCCTCTCCCTCTCTCACGATCCAAATCCCAACAACACCCATAACATTTGGTATCAGTGATCAGGCCCTGACCTGCCGCCTCTGCTGCCATATCCACCACAGCGACCCCTGCTGTGCCGGCCATGTTCCACACCATGGCGGCCATGGCTAATCTTGGGCCACCTATCGTGCCGCCAGTTTTCACCACCGCCACAACCACCTTGACTGCGTCTGCGCTTCAAACAGGCGCCCTCAACGCGTTGACGGCGGCCCTCTATGATATGCAGCGCAAGATGGACGAACTCTTCGTGCGTCTGGCCGTGCTTGAAGGCAGGCCATCGCCCTTTGCGCCGCCACCTGGCCTACCAAGGGTCGGGGGCAGCCCATCCCTTCCGGCGGCATTTCCGGTCGTCCCGGGGAGTTTCTCCGCACCGCGGGTCCTTCCGATGTTCCCCTGTGGCTTGCCGGCGACCACCACTGCCGCCATAACTGACGCCCAGCAGATCCAAACCGAGGGCACGAAGTTGCAGCAGATCGCGCAGCCGGCTGACATCTCCATGAAGCCGGCGGGGAAGATGCCTACACGTCTGGTGTGGGTGGCAGTGCGGCTGCAGGCTGCAGTGCGCGGCCTCCTGGCGCGGCGACGGCTGCAGGAGATGTGTCCGAAGATGCGGAACCAGGAGGCAGCCCTTGCAGCGGTTAACCTCGTTATGGGGGGTCACGTCCTTGCCTCGCCGGATGGCCACCAGTCACCTCGCCATACCGCTGCAGGCGCCATTGGGCTGCCCACGGCGCCATTCCTGCGCCATCCACTGGTGTCGTTGGGTGACGCACTGCTGCACTCGGCACCGCCTAGATGGCCCTGCTGCAGCACACAAGGGAGCCACCTACAGCAGGTCGCACCTCCATCCTCGTGGCTACTGCAGCCCCTCTCTTACGCTGCTGCCCTCCACGCACTGCACTGCAGCAGCCATTGGAGGATTTCTCTCAACGTCCAGAGAATTAGAGGGCTGTTTCCATGGGATCCAGGTGGTTGCACACGTGCAGGTCCAGCATGCCGATGGTGTCCACCTTCTATCCACGAGTCAAAATAAAGAGTCCTAGTTTATTTCAGGTTGGGTATAATACAATAAGCCGAGATGTAAAAGGTTTATTTTTTTTTGTTTTTGGTTTATGTTGAGTCGAATACTCGAGTCATCGTTATAAGTTGGTTAGGCTGCAGCTCGAGTACAAGCTGCATGTCCAGGTGGGGTGTAGTGTTAGAGGAGTCAAGGGCCTATTGAGCCTTAGCCCATTAGGATTAGCTACCGGTTTACTTAAGAGTCAAGTAAACCTCTCTATATAATGAGAGAAGATGGATGAATCTAATCAAGGAAGAGATTAGAAGGAACTCCCTTCCCTCTTGCCAGCCGTGGGGCAAACAGCCCCACGGCTGGCCTCCCCTGACACCCAAAACCCTAGCAGCCGTCGCCTCTCCCACTCTCACGATCCAAATTCCAACAGCAACCATAACATTGGGCAAAATAGATCAAAGTACCAATGGCTTCAAAATAATTTCTTCACTTGCGATTACACAGATAGAAACAAAACCCTTTTTTTATATGTTCACAGATAATATTGTGTCAGTGCCGTATACAGTGCACTACGGGGAAACGGCTATGTGCCATGTGCTACAATTTGTGTCGTGTGCATTCCAGAAATAACACACGGTATACTAAAAACACACGGCATAACATTCTTTGCCGTGAGTAAAAAAAGGGGCACACGACACAAATAAAGGTGTGTCATGTGCCACATATGAGACACACGACACACATTGCTGCCACTTGAGAAATTGAACGGTGTCAGCTCTTTGCCGTGTGCCCATTTGGAGGCACACAACACAATATAAATTGTGCCGTGTGTATTATATGGGCTCACGGCACAATTTTTTTTTTTTAGCTCTTTCCTCCCATTTTTTTGTATGATGTAAAGGCTCTATGTGGTAGCTCATACTATAAATATGTGCATTTCTAGCATAATTTGATATATTTGATGTATTTATTTTATTATTGGTATTTTTTCGTGATAATTCAAACTCGAACTGTAAGTGTTTGAAATATTGAAGTATAATAGGAACAAACTTTATATTCATGTTTTCGTAACACTAATTTAAAGTCGTATACATGTAGTTAGAGCAAATATCGCTAATCTTATGCATGAAATGACCAACGTGTTCTCCAACAGTGTTTAAATTGTAGAAAATGCAAATATAGTATTAAAATCATAATATTGCAGCTGACATCATTATTTCATGCATAGATAATGTGGTAAAAAGTTGACAAAGTTTTGCACAAGTTGTCACGTACGTTGCTTACTAAATGAACAATCTCCGTATAAGTTTCAGAGTTGGTGAGAAGAATTCTTGTGATTCAGAAACTTTTTGATGGTCTAGTTTAAATTTGAAAACAAGTATTTTTATGTAGGTCATAAATCACATGAAATATGTCATGGCAAAGTTTGGGTTTTTTTTCAGATTTGTTTCAAATTTTTAATTTTTTTTATGAATGTAGTATTTTAGTGATAGAACATTGAAATTGAGAGGAAAATGCATGACATAATAGGTTCTTTTTAATAAATTCTCATATATTAATTTTGTGAAACATATTAGTATGTTATTTTGAAGTTATATATAAAAAATTATATAAAACTTGAAATATTAATTAGAATCTGGAGAGAACTATGCCATGTGCCCCTGGTACTGTGTCACAATCTAGGACACATGGCACACTAGGTCAAAGCCATTTGTGTCGTGTGTCCTAGATCGGGATGTCATGTGTCCTAAATCGGGACACACGACACACTAGGTCAACGCCATTTGTGCCGTGTGTCCTCGATCACGGCACATGGCACAAATGTTTTAACTTAACTCTATCGCGCGGCCCTCCCCTGCCTCTGCCCTTTTCTCCACGCACCAAAACTCCAATCCACCGCCACGCCTCCGGTCCTCCGCGCTGCCGCCTCCACCCTACCTACCACCCGGCCCCACGCTCTGGTCCTCCGCGCCGCCTCCGCCCTCCCCGCCGCCTCCGCCCTCCCCGCCGCCCGGCCCCATGCTCCGGTCTTCCACGCCGCCAACGCCCGCGCTCCACGCCGCCGCATCCGCCCTCCCCGGCTCCCTATCCCCGACCCGACCTCCGCCTCATCGATGCTGACCCAGCTCCGCCTTGCCTCGGCCCTCCTCACCCGACGCGCCTTGGCCCTGCACGCGGCAGTGAGCCAGCCCAACTCCCCACCCGCGCCTCTGGGAGCTCGAGCCCACTGCTGTCACCGTTGCCGCCGCTTGGAGCTTCCCCAGCCGAGGCCCCTCTGAGGCCCCTACGACCCGAGCAAGGCCGCCTTCCAAAGCCCATTGATGACCGCCGCCCTGAAGCCCGCGTCGCCTCCTCGACCCCGAGCACGACCGCCTTCCTGAACTGAGGTGAGTTATTATTAACAACAAATTAGTGTAAATTAGTAATTAGGGTTACTTAATTGTAGTGTTAGGGTTAGCTAGCTTATTGTTAAGGTTAGTGTTAGTGGTAGCTTAGTTTTAGGGTTAGCTTAATGAACCTGACATCGATGGGAGTGGAAGTTGACGATGTTTGAGGCCCTTATGATGAAATAGTAGAAGAAATTGTGGTTGTTGAGTCCATCGAGCCGTTGTGGTTGTCGGCCATCGTGCTGTTGTTTTCTTGCAGGTGATGGAAACCTCTCCGTACAGGGGAGGTGCTGCCAAAATTTTTATTGATCGTACTATGTTCTTTTTTTTCTAGGGAGATGCTACGTGAGGTGGAGGAGACTCGCGTGATCATCCTTGTCACATCACTTTTCAGGAAATCAAGGTTAGACATAAAAGACTCCTCTTTACATTCTAGTTATTAGGTTAGGATTTAGGTCATGTAACCTAGTTAGGCGTCTCCCGTTCGAAATAGATACGATTGGAGATATGCAGATCTTTGCATATCTTTGGCCGTATATGTTTTGAATTGTCCATGTTTTTTGGACAGCCCGAGGATGCGTAGACGAGGTTAGTTTCCAAGGTCCACTCCGGTCCGAGATAAAATTTCAGCAACACCTCCCCGTTGTTCTCTGGATACACAATCTCCTTTGTAGGATGTGTATCTGGAGAACAGCGGGGAGGTGCTGCCAAAATTTTGTCTCGGACAGGAGTGGGCCATGGAAACTAACCTTGTCTACGCATCCTCGGGTGGGATTAGGACCTATCCTTACCTATTAGACAGTGTAAGCATCATGTTGTTGCTAGAATGATTTATTGCTCGTTGATATGTTACAAGATGGGTGACCGTGAGTGGATGTATAAGGAGTGGGTACCTGGATATAAGTATACCACAGAATGGGTTGAGAAGACCGATGCTTTCGTGGAACGAGCATTTGTCAAGCGTAAGAAACTGGGTGTCACTTGGTGTCCCTGCAACAGATGTGGAAACACATCGACAAGATAAGTTAACGATGGTGTCTCATCTTGCCAAAAATGGATTTACTCCAAACTATACCAGGTGGACCTTACATGGAGAAGTCGATCGTATGAGGCTTGAGGTTGTGAGACAACGAATTGTTGATTGTGATTCTGATGCCGGAGTAGGAGACATGTTAGATGACTATCGTCAAGCACATTTCAAGGAAGAAGAAGAAGCACCTAGGGAGGAGGAGGAGCGAGAGCCAACTGCGAAGGTGTATTATGAGATGTTGGAGGTGGCACAACAACCCCTTCACGGGCATACCAAAGTTTCTAAATTGGATGCCATCGCACACTTAATCAGCGTGAAGTCTCAGTTTAGCATGAGTCAAGCCGCCTTTGATGCCATGTTGACCATCATCGAGGCCTCCTTCCTGATGGTCACATTCTGCCAAAGAACATGTATGAATCACAGAAAGTACTCCGTGCACTGAAGATGCCATATGAGCAGATACATGCTTGTCCAAAAGGATGCATCTTGTTTAGGAAAGAACATGCAGAAGCAAAATACTGTCCAAAGTGTAAATCATCTAGATACTTTGAGGTAGACTCTTTTGATGGTTAGAAGAGGCAGAGTAAAGTAGCCGTGAATATCCTACACTACCTTCCGTTCATACCGAGGCTTCAGCGTCTTTACATGACCGGGGAGTCCCCGAAACAGATGACATGGCATAAAGATGGAGTTCGATACAATCCTGAGAAGCTTGTACATCCAGCCGATGCTGAATCTTGGAAACATTTTGATGGCATTCATCATGATAAAGCACTAGACACTCGTAATGTACGTGTGACATTGGCAACAGATGGGTTCCAACCTTATGGAATGAGGGCTGCACCCTACTCTTGCTGGCCTATGTTCGTAATACCCCTCAATCCCCCCCCCCCCCCCCCCCCGGTGTCATCATGCAACGACAGAACATATTCCTGCCATTGATAATTCCTGGAAACCCCAAAGAGAATATGAGCGTGTACATGGAGCCTCTTTTTGATGATTTGGCCCGTGCTTGGGATGAAGGAGTGCGGACGTACGATCGAGCTACAAAGACAAACTTCAACATGCATGTCTTGTATGGATACTCTATGCATGACCTCTTGGCGTACGGGACATTTTGTGGCTTGTGTGTTCACGGGAAGTTCCCTTGTCCAGTGTGTAAGGGAACTCTGAAGTTTGATTATTTGAATAAGGGTCGTAAGTGGACTTCCTTTGACAAACATCGGCAGTTCCTCGCTCTTGACCATCCCTTCAGAAGAGACAAAAAGAACTTTATGAAGGGTGTCATAGTTAAGAACCCTACACCGCAGCTCATGATCGGTGCCCAAATCCGTGCCCAGGTATCGACCCTCAAGGTGGATAAAGTAAAATGTTGTTTTGTGGGATATGGTGAGATACATGCGTGGAATCAACAATCAGTCTTGTGGAAGCTTTCCTATATGCAGGACATCATTCTTCCCCATAACATTGACCCAATGCACATTGAAGCTAATATCGGCGCGATACTCTTTGCAACAATCATGGACATTATTGGTAAGACAAGAGATAACATTAAGGCAAGAATAGATCAAGAAAAGCTATGCAAATAGACCAAAGTTAAACATGTTGCCTCCTGGAGGCGACAAAAAGACATGGAAAAAGCCTAAAGCCGATTTCATCCTGTCGAGGCAACAAAGGAGGGAAGTGCTACTATGGTTCCAAACGTTAAAGTTTCCTAATGGGTATGCAGCAAATCTGAGTAGGGGAGTGAACTTAAGTACTATGAAAATTAACGGGCTCAAGAGTCATGACTACCACATATGGCTTGAGCGGCTTCTTTCGGTGATGGTTCGAGGATATGTCCCAGATCATGTGTGGCAAGTGCTCGCAGAGTTGAGCTATTTCTTCTACCAGCTTTGTGCTAAGGAGGTATCAAAGAAAGTGGTTACAAACATGGAAAAAATGACACCTGTTTTGCTGTGTAAATTGGCGAAGATCTTTCCACCCGGCTTCTTTACATCGATGCAACATATGATATTGCACCTTCCATATGAGGTGCAAATGGGTGGACCAGTATAGAACCGTTGGTGCTATCCAATTGAGAGATGTCTAAAGGTTCTCCGAACAAAATGTAAAAATAAATGCAAAATTGAAGCATCCATTGCAGAGGCATCCATTCTCAAGGAGGTTTCAAACTTCACAACAAAGTACTACGCTGACAACCTTCCTAGCGTGCATAAGCTAGTCCCTCGTTACAATGAGGGTGTAAATGATTTGAGCCTTACCTTGTTTCAAGGGCAGCTCAGAAGTGCAAGTGGTTTGAGACACAAGAACTTGACACATAAAGAGTGGTGCTCGATCATGTTCTATGTGTTGACCAACCTTTCTGAAGTCGAGTCATACATCGCGTAAGTCCTCATCCAACCCCCCCCCCCCCCCCATATTCTCATCAAACTATTTTTCTTCTGCATCCAATAATCTTATTCCTCATTTGTACAGGCAATTTTTTCATAAATTTTGGCGTTAATCGAGGGAACCTACAGCAAGCGAAGCCGAGACCCTACTAAGACAGGGTGCGGGAGATGGAATGCCTGATTTTATTTCTTGGTTCAAACAGAAGGTACTGTCCAATTGATATTTGTACTTAGTTTGAAATGACAAGTTACTCGTAATTAATGAACTATCCTGCTCTAACTTACAGGGACGAAGCAATGCGTCCATGTGTCCCGAGTTGAGACAAGTTGCCGATGGCTTTGCCTATAAGGTTCAGTCATTTGACGGTTATGACGTCAATGGATTTCAATTTCACACAACAAGCTATGAGCGAAGTCGTCCTAATAGAAAAAGCACAAATAGCGGAGTTTTTACGCCGGGCACAGATGGTATTGACTACTATGGAAGAATTGAAGAGATATATCAACTCTCGTTTCATGGTTGCAAACCTCTAAATCCCGTCATTTTCAAATGTCGTTGGTTTGATCCAAAAGTAGTGAGAAAGTACCCTAAACTTGGCTTAGTAGAAATTCAACAGTCATCCGTCTTAGTAGGAGATGACGTCTATATCGTGGCTCAATATGCCACACAAGTTTATTATGTCCGGTATCCGTGCCAAAAAGAGGATCTAAAACCTTGGCATGTTGTCTTCAAGGTAGGGCCAAAAGGTAAACTAGCTGTCCCAAACCATGCCGATTACAACAAAGACTCAAACATAAATGACGAAGGTGAGTTCTTTCAAGAGGATGGGCTAGACAGAAGGTTTGAGATAGACTTAACTGATACGTTTGAGGGAATGGAAGTAAGGGAATGGAAGTAGACAATGAAACGACAGATGATGAGGACACTGGAGATGATGTTCATGATTTGGAGGACATAAACTACTTGAAAAAAAAAAATCAAATGAGGAAAATGAAACTCCTCCCGTGGATGACGGGCATGATGACATCGATATGCTTGATAGTGATGAAGAGAATTATGATACAACTAATTTCGATGAGGATGATTATTTCTAATACACGTAAGATCTTTTACTAATTACTTTACTATGTATATATAATACTTAGCTATGTATAATTATTTTTAGTTTATTTTGCATCTCTTTCAAAGTATACTGATTGGTTTACAATTTTCCTTTTGCAGGTGATGGGCCCGACTAGTACATTCAAGAGGGGGATGAGGGCCTTGACCTCGTTCTACTTCGGGGAAGGGTCCGGGAGCAAGGCTCGAGCCTCAGGGAAGGGTTCACAGAAGGGTCGAGGGAGAGCTGGAGGTAGGGGTCGAGGGAGGGGGAGAGCTCCTGCTCCCCCTCCTGTGCAGGAGTCCAAGGACTCCAAGGAGGAGGAGGAGCAGCAGGAGTCTGAGGACTTCAAGGAGGAGCAGCAATAGTAGGAGTCTGAAGACTCCGAGGAGGAGGAGCAGCAAGAGGAGGCGAAGGAGCATCAGCAGCAGGAGGCTGAGGTCTCCGAGCAGGTGAAGGTGTGGTTGAGAGGTCCTGCACAGCTCCCACGACAACCTATTCCGCCAGAGAAACGACCGGTCCTTCGGCCATTGAGGCCTAGGTAAGTAGTCATTTCATATGTTTTCATTTCTAATTATGTTTTCCATCAGCATTAATAGAGACTAATAAATTATCTTTATCACTTGCGCAGAGGTTGGAAGATAGTTACTCCTGGCGAGTACACCCGCAAG
This sequence comes from Eleusine coracana subsp. coracana, assembly GCA_032690845.1. Taxonomy (NCBI): domain Eukaryota; kingdom Viridiplantae; phylum Streptophyta; class Magnoliopsida; order Poales; family Poaceae; genus Eleusine; species Eleusine coracana. Next base: position 39,728,138 of record CM064418.1, read on the forward strand.
CCCAGTGGCATCCTGGGTCTTCTTGTTCACCTACATTATCCAAGAGTGATTCAGATCGGCACCGAGGGCGTGGTGGCCACCACGTGGAATCACTACATCCACGCGTCAGATCGGCTGGATCTGGACTCTAGGGTCTTTAACAACAGGGCAGAGCGGGTGGTGGAGGAGTTCTTTGTAAGTCTTTGTCTCACTTGATCTGTCAATACACTATATTTGTTGATAATTATTGAAATAGTAACACGATACGTCTCATGTGGTAGCAGGACTTCTACAGGGTTGAGGAGGGACAAGAGGACTTGGCGAGGAGCGTGGCTTATAAGCAATGTCCTAAAATCGTGAATGACATGCTTTATGAGGCACGTCTCTCGGCGGTGATCATCTACAACGCCACCGTAAACAAGATAAAGGTCACCAAAAAGGAAGCTAGAAACATGGTGCTCACTAAGGAGCAATACGAAATGGTAAATATAAAACTATCTTTAATTATGATAATAACTTTACTCGTTTGAAATTCTTATATCTTCTTGTCTTTACTTATTATGGTGTGTAGGTGCCTCTGTGGTGGTGTACAGATAGGCAAGTCTGGAGTGCTGTGGTGGTCTCCCAGTGGTGCACTCCCAATTGGGAGGAGAGGTACCATGCTGCACGGGAGCAGCGTCTGATGATGCTAGGTCCATCACACCACCAGGGTAGCCGTACACTCAGTGAGTACATGTCTTCATGGGTACAGGAATTTGTTTTTTCCTATTTCATGCATTATTCAATTGGTTATGTATATTACATGTGATACTAATGATCTTCATGTGTTTTCTTTGTTTCGCAGTCGGAGGCACATGGTGGACAGTAGTTGGGGACTTTGAAGGGATGGGCTTTGGTCCATAAGGGCAAGGCAACATCCACCGTCGACTACAGCCCGGACGATCCTTCGGAGTTGTTCAGCAATGCGGCTGTCCACAGCCGCATCAGTGACTACACGGAGATGGCAAGGAAGCTACATGGGCCAGAGTGGGATCCAAACACCAAGGACGTTGATGGCAAGCTGGCGATGAGGCTTGGAGGTGAAAAGAAGCACGGGCGGTACTATATTGGCCACAACATTACCGTGTCTACGCCCACTCTCTCCCAGATTCGAGCAAGGAGCACGAGCTCGAGCCCCGCTATCCGCACTCAGCCGACCACTACAATGTCCCAGCTGCAGGCACTCTAGGTTAACTTAGTGGCATTTGTCGTTCATGTGTTTTTACGCATGTTTGATGTGCAATATAACATTTGGCTGAAATTTTGTAGACCCAGCTGGATGAAGAAAAACGCCTACGGGCAGAGGATTGACTGAGGGCCGAGGAGAACCAACATCGGATGCAGCAGAGGATGGAGGAGGATCGATGGAGGGCCGAGGAGAACCAACATCGAATGATCCAGTGGATGGCATCGCAGATGGGCACAACACCTCCAACAAACTTGTTCCCACCGTCTTCGGTGTCTACTCCTCCTGCTTGTACTCTGGTGAGTGATAATATGAATCACTTCTCATTTACTCATTTCTTGCTTCAAAACCTTAGTGCTACTAGCATTCTATTGTTCTTGCTTTAAATAGTAGTGACAATAGCTTTATTTAGTGATAACAGGATTCACTTCTCACTTATTCATTTAGTAGCGATAATAGTTTTTAACACTCATTTCTTTATTTGTTAGTGATAATAAAATTAACTTGTCAATACCTCTCTTTGTGTGCATTCACTTGTGCAGAATCTCTCGGCGGCATCGAATGAACCGCCCGATCAATGGTCGCCTTGGGAGAGGGCTGCGCAACAGCAACGATTGTCTTGGGGGGCCACTAAGCTAGTTTCATGTTTGTGATAGAGTTTGTCACGATACTTTGTTTATTTGCATGTTTCTAATGGATATTTGTGATGGATGTTGAATGTTATGAATGTTGAATGTGATGAATGTTGGATGTAACCATATTTGAATGTTGAATGTGATATTTTGTGATATATATTATATGTGTGTTTTGGATGATCCGGGGATGCTAATATTTAATATTTTATGATTGTATTTAGCATCTGTGCCGTGTGCAAAAACCATGACACACGATATAGATGTAGGTGCTGGCAGTTCCTGTCACACACTATGCCGTGTGCAGATACCACAACACACGACACAGATTCAATTTGTGCCATGTGTCATGGCAGCAGGCACACGACACAGATTCAATTTGTGTCGTGTGTCCTAGCAGAGGGCACACGGCACAGAGTTGGCTTGGTCGTCAGCCCTAACGGCCCGACAACCTTTTTGCTGTCGGCCCTCCCGACCCACGGCACAGATTGTGCCGTGTGCCCGATATCTAGCTCACGGTATAAAGGTATTTGCCGTCTGAGAGGTGCCGTCGGCTTTGTGCCGTGAGCGGCCCACAGTAAATACGGTGCCGTGGGCCAGGAGGGTTGTGCCGTGTGCCGCAGGCACATGGCACATAAGGGTTTTCCGTAGTGGTGCCTTATCGAGGTTAAGTTACTTGGAACAGAATAGTTAAAAGCAACCAAAAAGCATAAAAGTACAAAGAAACTCTACACGACCAATTAGGTTGGTTAAGAAAATTAGGTCACAAATATGCACAGATGTGCACCGAATATTGCAGAATAAAAGGTTAATTTTGATAGTAGATACACCCTCTCATAGATTGGTAGTAGCACTACAGGAAACGCCGGCTTTGCCGAGTGCCCGATGCACTCGGCAAAATCATGAAAACACTCGGCAAACACTTTACTGAGTGTTACACTCGGCAAAGAGCACTCAGCAAATAATGTGTCGGCAAAGCGCTCTTTGTCGAGTGTTTTTTATCAAACACTGGGCAAAGTGTTTACCGAGTGCTAAAATAGACTCTCGGGCCACCTTCACTTGCCGGCCACCACTCCACCGTCGTGCATGCGCCAAGGCAGCCGGGGTCGCAGCCATCGCCGCCGCAGGCCACCACTCCACCAGGGGCTACCGATCCCGCACAGATAGAGGTGGCTGGCCGTCGCTGTCGCGCTGCCGCTTCCAGACCACCACCGCTGCGTCCCTCCCTGGCTGTCGCCATGCCGCCGCTCCCATGTTGTCGCCACCCACCTCTCGCCTGGATCCAAGGCATCGCGCCCGCCGTCCCCGCGCAAGCCCGCGCGCCGCCGCCGAGGGTCGAAGAAGTGGAGGCCGCCGCCGCCGCGAAGAGGGTCGAAGAAGGAGAGTCCGTTGCGCCCACGTCGAGGGAGCTGGCCGGCCGTCGCCGCCACGCCGCCATCGCCACGTCGCTCCCACCACACCACCGGCCCGCCTCTCGCCTAGATCTAAGGAGCAGGTTATGAGGTATTGGGGAGGAAAACGAGAGATAGATGTGGAAGATTTGTGAGGCAGCTGTAGGTGGAAGACAGGGATATTGATGGAGCGAGTGGGTCCCACGGGCCTGTTGAAAATTTTTGTATCGCGCGCTAGCAACACAAATCTACGTACCCTTATTTTACCGAGTGCTTCCATTAGGCACTCAGCAAAGGTATTTAGTTTGCCGAGTGCTTCCTCTAGGTACTCGATAAAGTAATGGTTTGCTGAGTGCTTCCTCTAGGCATTCGGCAAACATTAAATCTTTTATTTATAACATTATTTTTAAAATGATCAAATAAATTTGAAAAATAATCAAAATTTGACATGATAATATTTATATGATCTATGACCTATATAAAATGGATTGAAGTCAAATTCAAATTGGACCATCAATTTATCTCAAAGTCTTAACGATTCATTCAAAACTTTAATGTCCTTCTTTGGAGATTCTTCATTTTATAGGCAACAAATATAAAACTTGTGTGAAACCTTCTCTACTTTTTATCATAGCTTTTACGTGTGCTACCATCACATTATGATAAATCTCATGATATTTAGACTTTATTTTCTATTTTATAAATTTATTTTACAATTTTATAAATTAATTTTTTGCTAAGTGTCAGGAAAAATACTCGGCAAAAATTCATCTTTGCCAAGTGCCACCAAGAATACTCTCGGCAGAGACGGCTTTGCCGAGTGCCTAAGAAAACGGCAAAAAGTAGTCTTTGCCGAGTGTATTTATCACGGCACTCGACAAAGTATTTATCTACCGAATGTCTCAGTCTTTGCCGAGTGTTTTTTATATGGCACTCAGCAAAGATGGTCTTTGTCGAGTATCCGATATATAACACTCGACAAAGATCTTGGCACTCGATAAATAAGCGTTTTCCCGTAGTGTAAGCAGTAGCACACGCATAAAACTTTTACATAGGACTGCATAGGATAGATAGGTAAGTGCACAAGCACTACCCCCTTGCGGCTTGCCCCTCGAATATAAGTGAAGTGAATTCCATTAGCCCAGTTCCTGTGCGTTTTACCCCGCGTTTTCAGGAATAATCGGTTTCCTGTTAAATGAACTCATATCCCCACGCCGGGTCCGAAGGATTACAGTCCTATCCAATGACGGAGCTTGACCAATGTTCTCGGAGGGGTCAAACAACAAAGCAAATTTGAAAAATGTTCAAGTGCAAAGACATAACACAAATATATGAGTATATGGCATGATTTTATAGCCATTGGAGGTTAGTCATCCATAGCTTGAGTACTAGGATTCAAAGTACAGCTATGTTCTTAGACTACCAGCACTAGAATTCAACTCTTTTTTTTTTGAAGCAAATTAGAGTTTAACTCTTTGTCACTTTGCATCCTTGAATTCTTTCATTACATCTTCATAGCTGTACTTATCCGCTATTTCGCCTTCAATGTTCATTAGCAGGTTGTTTACAAGGAAATCATTTTCCATCTTGTTTCGTAGCCTTGTCCTAATGATCTTTAAATTGGAAAATGCACGCTCAGCACTAGCAGTGGAAACTGAAAGAATAATAAGTAAGTAAAGCAATCTATCAATGAAATTGTAGATGCTATGTAGTCCAGTGTCAACAAGGCATTAACAAAGTGCAGTTAATGTTGATATATCCTTCAATTCTTCATCTCTGAGTGTAAAATGAATCAATGGTTCTTGATTTACGCTTAACCATAGCTGCCTACACAATATCGAAGTTTCCTAATTAGCAAATTCCACAATTTGAAAAAGGTGAATAACTCTGAACGAAGGGGCAGGAATAAGCTAGTAGCTAATGGGAACAAGATTAGGAGCAGGATTTAACTAACCAAGGGGAAAGATCCACCGGCCACCGGCCGGGACCAACTCTGTATTGCAGCGCGGAGACCCGCCGACGCTTTGTCCTTCGTGACCTCCGTCTCTGTGTGGAATGTGAGAGATCGAGCTTCTAGCACTAGGGTTCGACTTCGTTTGGTCGTCTGGATGTTTACTCGTACAGTCGTATGAACATCGTTCCGTCTGGATGTTTACTCGTACAGTCGTATGAACATCGTTATTCTGGCCTGGCTAATGTTCTAGTATATTAGGGGTGTGTTCGTTTTCACCCCTTTGATTTTTAGACTTGTCCTATCGAATATTATAATATTAATTAGAAGTATTAAATATAGATTACTGATAAAACTTAGTCTATAATCCTCTCTCTAAATAACAAGATAAATCTATTAAGACTAATTAGGTCATGATTAGATAATGTGATGCTATAGCAAATATCTCTTAATGATAACTTAATTAAACTTAATGAATTTGTCACGTTGATGCGCATTCAACTTTGTAATTAGTTTTATATTTAATATATATTTAATAATCATATATAGCATTTTAATGATTGATATGACCCCACTAAAATTTAGACCCCAAGAAACGAACACACCCTTAGTTAAAAGAACATCTACGCTGAGAGAAGCTGGTCTAATAAAATATTTATCTTTCGACTAGCTGCAAATTCTTTCTTATAAATAATCATTAAAAATACCCCCTGTTCCCTATACACACTATAGTTGTGACAGAAAGAGGGTACTTATTCTCGAAGTAATCTTCATATGAAAATATTGAAAAGAAAAGCTACTGACTTGGCTTATTTCTTGCGCATATGCACTGTTGTTATGGTGCATCCTTCATTATTTGACTAAAAATGGTGGATTGTTCCTCATACGTGTGGCGGACTCGACAACGCTTCATCTGTGTGGTTGCCGGTTGACGCACGAGAATGGCTTGCCGCATCCGGCGTGATTGTTAGGTAGATGAGACTACATGACTTGGTTGCTGCACCCTGTCATGTTCTGTTTGCTTTTTTCAGGTGAGCCAGAGACGGTTGGGAACATGTGCTCGTGGGATGTTTGGTTTCGGTTGGCTACAAAATAGTTCTAAGGTAATTGTGGTTTGCTTGGCTTACCTCTTATGAGGTTACTTCAATCCTAGGCTAATTGGAAATGAGGATTTTTTTTAAATAATATTTTTTTATTCAAAAATAACAGAAAAATTATCTAAATTGACCAATTTACAAAATTAATACGTTGTCGCATGCCCACCATGCAAAAAAGACTTGTCGCACTCCCACCGTGCGAAAAAGCCATTTTCGCACTCCCACTGTGCAAAAACTACTTTTTAGTATTCCGTGCACGAAAAGTCCTTGGTCGGGTGGTACGTGCATAAAACTGGTGTGTCACGCAGTGGGCGCACCAAAATTCAACTAAAAAATGATGTGTCACGCAATGGACGCATGAAAATTCAATTTTTTTGTGTCGCATAATGGACGCAAGAAAATTCAATCCTACTTCTCTTTTTAAGCGCCCACCACTTGAAAATAGCCTACAATTTGTTGTTTTTTAAATAATATTATTTTAATAAAAATTGCAGATTAGGAATACGGAATGTGAAAATTGCAAAAATAGGGGTATGTCGGTCATAATATGAAAAAGTGGCGCACTCATACATAGTCTTGACGTAATGATACCAAATTAAAAACTATCCATTACATAGCAACATACTTAACAGGAACGGTACAATACATGAATATTAAAATAATGTTTAGAAATAATCGTAATACAACATAGAGAACTGGAACAACATATATTTTTATAAGCTAGCAGTGCACAACATAACATGTGAAGTCACACTGCATCGCCATAGTAGCCAGCACCACCGTGGAATCCTGCAGAAGATGGTGGCAGGGTGGTGGACTCTTGACTCGATCGGGTTTATGATGAGGGCAGCGACAGAAGGCGTTATCACATATACGAGGGTCATCATCTTCTATACTAATTGTTATGGGACTATTTGTCTGATGATTACTGACTAGAGGATTCAAGCAATTATTGTAGTTGAAATATTTTGTTCTGTAAATAGGCAATATAGTGTTAAGTAGAGCCAATAGGTTGTGGATCAATCCACCTTGAGAAGCCACAGCAGCATCAGAAGAGTTCTGAAAGATTAAAAAAAAACATCAAAAGAAAACATGCATGATACTACAAACATAATTTTGAAGTAACAGTAATATTGCACTCACATTAGGTAACGAGCAACGAAATATGCATGATCATACATTTGTAGTACACAATTTAGGTTATGATTGCATTTTGGCCAAGTAATCTTGGTACCATTACAGTCTCGGAAGAGATGTCGCTTCTCTTCCTTGGTTTCGAGTGGGAGTTCTGGGTCGGATTATTAGTAAAACATTGGGTCTGATTCATCATCGTTGAACTCCTCACTACCACAGATTTGGTAACTAGAGACAGGGTTTTAATACCTTTAGTGACGGTAATGGTCCCCGTCACCTGTAAGGCGTCACTAAAAGTACCTCTATAGTGACGTGTTTTACCCGTCACTAATACTACTTTTATTAGTTACAGGTGTTACAACCGTCACAAATTTTAGACATTAGAGACGTGTACCAGAAACCTGTCACTGTTGAATATCTTTAGAGACACGTTTAACAGAAACCCGTCACTATAAAGTATAAACTGCCGTCACTGTTTAGCACCTTAAAGACGTGTGTTAAAGCACGTCACTATTTAGCACCTTAGAGACATATGTTAGAGCACGTCACTGTTGACATAAGACCATTTCTAATGGTTATTTTGTTGCTAAAAAAAGAGCCAATCAAAATGCCACATCTATAATAGTCAAGATCACTATAAATCAATTAATCATCATAAATATCTCTTACATGTACAATCATGTATCATACACCAATAACTAATTACATTGAAATCACTCATTATCATCAACATCATGACAAATGTGTTGCTGGCCCTCTTAGTGCCATGCAACCTAAAACTATTATCTACTGACTAAGATCGAACAATAGCCAGACTTTTCATGAAATGTAGATATTGCTTATGAATCATTTCAGAACTGATCTCAACTCTTCTTCAGTGACAGTTGTTGTGACTGCAAGCATCCATTTCTCCCACATCCGCTCACCTTGATCTTGCAAAAAACAATAATTTAAATCTGAGTAAATGCATGATTGAAACTATAAATAAGTAAACACAATAGCATGCAAATTAAAATCTGATAGTAAATCAGATGGTGCCTCTGCCTAGCTTTCCTCTGCAAATGTGACAGCAAAAAAAAGGCTTTATATATGTGCTTCTATGCTATATCCCAAATCCCAGTAACAAAGTAATAGAACACTTGCTATGGATATTATCTTGGAATGCACTTTGGCTATGACATTTGCCTACCATGAGCTGATGAAGAAATGGTTTCTTGTGGTGAAAAAGGATAAACAGATGTATGGTTCAGTTAAAGCTAACATAAATATCAAACTAAATCTGACACATGCATTTTGACACACATGCACTTTTTCTTGCTTGGTGCTGCTGCACTAAATCGAGCCCACAGGTACAAGTTCAATATGGAGTGAGAAATGATCTATAATCCGTGCACGATGCAGGAGAGATTTAGTCTACTCAGATATTCATGATGATTAAAGAATTATCTCCTCGGTAGTGAGTTAGTTTTTCTACAAAATACAATTTTTTATAGGTCTTACTAAACTTACAATTAAAGAACAATACTAGTTTTAAGGCCATGAGACAAAGGCTGAAGATACTACATCACATTACAGAATAGAACCATAGTAGCCAGATACATTACAAACCTCAGCAACTTTATGGGCATGTTCAGTCTTCTATATCCTGACCTTTTGCTTGTCACTTGTTCTCTGTAGCAATTAACAGTATATAATATGAAAAGTATTCACCAAACAGAGTTGAATCAAAGGAAGTGTCTACCAAATGAAAAAAAGGGAGAGAATAAAACCCTTTTGTTGTCTATCCAATGAAACATTTAGAAATGAGGTTCTGCAAGTTGTGGCCATAATCCACCATTACACCATCTAGTTCACCTGTATAGTTGTAAAATGTTGATAAAAAAACACATATATAAGTATTTTGGAAACAACCAATCAGGGCAAGCAAAAGGCCCTTTAGAAGATTTTTCCAATGATATGGCACATTACAAGGAAATTGAAGAGTAAGAAGAAAAGATCAAAAGAATAAGGAAAAAGGATCTGCATTGTGACATACTGCTCAGTAAGTTGTGTCTCAAATGCTACCTAATAACATAGTCACAAAAATAGTAAAACAGTTGTTTTTTGTAATTGTTACGGTTCAGATCAGGAACGGTAAATAAGAAAGAAGTCAGACAACTAAGACAGTGAGCAATGGGAACAACTGCACACCATGACTAACTAACAAACAAATATGGTCTAGCAGATATCAGAAGATAAATTGTTTGTGGGTTTTAATGAAACAAGTGCAGTTGATGCTAGTACCAAATGAGCAAACATGGGGAACTGACCATGTCAGTATCAACCAAAAAACGAAGCAGCACTGGTGGATAAAAATCGATGACAGATTGAATTCACACTAATGGAAAAAATGTTATTGGCAGGGCAAAATTGCACAAAACAGAGCCACATGACCCTTTCCAGGAAATGACATGATCAAATTTTCCCAGACTAATATTCTGAGATAGATATGATTTGAGGTGTATCTAACATTCTAACTCACAAACTTTATTATAAAGGCACTTGTTAACTAGCAAAAGACAACCACTGCCTTTGGTTCTCATTTCTATAAGCTAATGATAGCAGGACAAGAGTCCAAAAATATAGATATTAATTCTTCAATGAAATTTGTTAGGCTAATAACAAACTACATGTTAGAGAGAGCCTGAAATAGAAGGCAACAAAATATTAGGCTAACATTGATGACTATGTTTCTTGCAAAATCAAATAGATAGAATAATACTACCAGCAGCTTATGTAGTTGATTTGTTAGCAAGGTGAGCACATGCAGTGCACAATTCTTGTTTGAGCTGAGGGACCTGCTTGTTCTTGACAAGCCTCCAATATGTTTAGAGATCATTCTGTAATTAAATACTAAATGAAATTGTCCTATCATTTGAGAACGGCAACAGATTTGTTGAAGCAACTTTGTTAAACTCTAGGAGAATATCGTGACTTCTACAGCATAGCCCAATCACCCCAATGTGCAATGTATCATTTTCTCACAATCCAATGCAGTGACACCACAGCTAATTGAAGTTGGACAGAATCTAATGACACAGGACAGTGCAGAAACAGAAATTGAACACTAGACTAAAAATTGTACCTGACAGGTTCGTTATGGATCTGCGCCGCGGATAGCTCGCTTGATCTGCACCAAGCAGGATTCACTCCAGGGTACGCCATCGGGCTGGGGTGCCGTGGTTGACGAGGAAGTCGAGCCGCTGCACAAGGACGACGACGCTCTACGACGAGAGCGTGCGACGGCATGGGAAAGGGGATGATGCCTTGCTCAGGGAGGAGGATGGCCTTATCAGGTTCGACAAGGATGAACTCCTTCTCGACATGGGCCATGGCAGGTGACCCTATCGAACCCGTGCGCTCGTAGGCAGTGCCTCCCATGGATTTCCAGTCAGATCTCACGAAGCGGTGGGTGGGTGGCTGGGGGGGGGGGGGGGGGGGGGGGGGGGGTCGGTCGGTGGGAGAAAGTCCGGAGCCAGTCGCCACCACCCTCAGCGGATTGCAATCGCCTGGATCTGGCCGCCGCCACCCTAGGACCGCAGCTGCTGGAGAAGACGGCGTGGAAAATGAGAGTGCTGGTTGTGTGCGTGTGGAGTTGGTTGTTCCAATAATTGCTTTGTTCTTTTACTATATAAAAAATGTTAGAGACAATACAACAAAACTATATTCTAGCTTAGCTGTTAGCTGGAATTGGTAGTTCCTAGTTTATTTAGGAGGTCTTGAGTTCGATCCTACATATCAACATATTTTATTTTTTTAATCCTATTCCATTATAAATACTTTTAGTGACGCGTATGAATATATGTCTATTGATTTTTTACTGACGCCGTCACAAGCTTTTAGTGATGATTTTTGCATTCGTGTCGCTAAAATATGGGACTCAATGATGGCTTCTAAAACCTCGTCGTTAATAAGAAAAACCCGTCTAAATAGTATATACTATTAGTGACGGCTTTCTATAAAATTCATCTCTAATTGTTGAGTTACACTATTAGTGACACATTTTTCTATTTCGTGTCACTATTGATGTCTCAAGTATGCAATCCTAAGTAATACTAATGACGCGTTTTAGTGGAGCCGTCACTAAAGGTCCTATTAGTGACGTGTTACTATTTGATATCGCTATTATGGTGCCTCCTTTGTGTGTTTTTGTGGTAGTGCCTAGAGGGATTCATCTATCTCTTTGCCTCTGTTTACCCTATCCCTTCCCCTTCCCCTTCCCCTTCCTGAAGAGGCCATATTTCCCATGGAGTGGTGTTTTAGAGAAGAAGATGGGTGTTCCATTTTATAGGCAACGTCGGATCTATGAATAATTGGGTTTGCCATGTGCGGTTGTTTGCCGACTGCAATAATGCGACGCTCATCATTAGATTTCCTAGAAGACTGTTCACCGGCCGTAGTGATGCGTCTTTTCACGTCCTGAGGTGTAGCGTTGGATTCCCTAGACCACTATTCACTAGCCGTAGTGATGCATCTTTTCATGTCCTGAGGTGCAGCGTTGGATTCCCTTGACGACTGTTCACCGGTTGCAGTGATGCGTCACAGCATGTCGTGAGCTGCAGCTTTGGATTCACTAGGGCTTTATTGAATTCGTTCCTGTCGGCATGCAACTGTGCATAACAAGGCAGTCGGGCATGCAAATGGTGAACTAGGGCTATTGGTTATTCATTGACCGACTAGTCCTCAATTTCACAATAACTAACTATAAGCAGTCATTTTCGTGTTAGTGTTTTAATCATTTTTTTTGTGGATCCATGCAGACAGGGCTATTAGAATTGAGGATAACTTTTATGTATAATGTATAATAGCTATGTCGTATATAGTTTATGTAAATGAAGAAAGTAAATAATGAAGTAAGAGGTAACTAGAACATGACTTCACATATAGTATTGTGATAGTACAATAGATACATAACATTGGCATTACAAAGGTCAACATATAGTTATAACATACCAATGCACCGGAGGAAGTAGACCTCTTTTAGGGAATGTAATACAATTGTATAGTAGAACTTTGAAATGGTTCAGGCTAAATCATCAAATTAAAAATTATAGGGAAAAGAATGATTCCTAGACCATTTCTTGTGTTTGTTTTTTTTTGCTCCATTTTGCGCATAAATTCTTGATAAGTAGCCTCGTCTTCAGGGTCTGTCGGAGGCCATGCACTTGGGATGGGGCGGGGGGGGGGGGGGTTCCTTAGGCATGAAATCATCATCGTCATTGTCATTGGTAGTTGATGGTCTTGCACTATTGCTCGGACGGGGTCTTGATATCATGGATTGTCCCTACCCATTCATCTTCTACGGGAGTCTGGCATGACACCCCCACCAAAGAACATGAATAGGTAGAAGAAGTTTGGGATAGGTTTGTTGATGAGTTCATCGTCTGCCGGGAAAGCCTGAGAAATTAGGAGTAGTTCAATGAGAAAATAAAATTTTAAGTTTGAATGGAATACTATTATAGTAGAAAAATAAAATGAACCTGAATGTGCGACAGATAGTGATGGTTGTGCGACATCAAGATCTGGAATGTCCTACTTGAGAAACCTACATGTGGTAGGTTCGCCAGGTCGCAAATCCTAAGATACTTTGTGCGGTGATCTTCCAGGAGGGCTCTAATGTCATTTTTTGTGACATGTCGCAAGGCTTCAATTTTAGGGGACTTGGGGATTCTTTCATTCAACATGGACACCACTTACGTGATGTTCTCCTCCTTAAAGGGATATGGATCCCTGGGCTTATCTATAACTTGGTCGATAGTGGCAAGGGCTATTTTGATGGAGCTAGGTGTCCACGGAAACGCAGCACTAAATGATCCCGCCATGGATGTTGTTGGCTTGGTAAAAGAAGGGTGGAGGTCGGTAGAAAAGAGAGTTGCTACTAAGGACAAAAGCATGAGTAGTGCGCATTTTTATGGTGTAAAGAGGAGAGATGGGTGAGCCTTGAATTCTTTATCAGTGCTGTTGAGCTATGTAGTCTACATGTCCTCTATGATGTAGGCTTTTCAGATGATGTGGATGGCACACTGTACACTGTACGAGGCAATGCTTTAATGGGGATGTGTCCGTGTCAGTGCTTTAATTAATTGGTCCTATAAGTTGCAGTGATGCAGTCATAAGTAAAAAAAAACCATAAACACATACTCTGAGTTACATCGTACGATAACTTGAATACAAGTTGTGCAGCTACAATAAAATACAATACATGCAACAGTCTCCAGTACCCTAACCCCTACCCTGAGCCGGACCCCTACCTCTACCCCGCTTTGGTCGTCAAGTTGATAGTGGTACATTTGGGTGCTGCTAAGGAGGCTGGTCATATGTGGATAGAGTGAACTAGTCTGGGGCTCTCCGCTCACGGGTGGGCAAAAGAAAACCCTCAGGATGGCTAAAATCCTGTTGCATAAACTGAGTCTCTAGAGGTCCACCAAACATCTGTGAAATTTCTTCAGGTTGTATGGCTATGTCACCAAAGGCTGATCCATTGGAGTACGGTGATATACCAGAAGCCTGACCTGGAGTGCCGAAATGGGGTACACCTGTATATTGGAACACTTCATTAAGTTACAATGAAATATTTCGTTGCACTTAAACAAAAAGAATTGACTTACGGGACATAGGCGCATAAGTGAGACCATGCGAACTGGAGCCTCCTGCTTGATCTGGTAGTGGAGGTGGTGGTGGCGACTCGAAACGAGGCATCACTATGTCATAACAAATTTAGATTAACACTATGATAAGCAAAGTTAGATGTATTGATCATCATAAAATAATTATACTTTAATTAATTGTCGTGGACGTCATTCTAGGAGCATGCCAACTGGAGCCTCCTGCTTGGCCTGGGTGTGGAGGAGGCAGGGTGATATAGAAGTGTGTACCAGGGGCGCATGGAGGTCTTTGTGCAGCATAGGAGTCCTGACTCACAACATCCAACTGTCGGCAAGAAGCAAGCTCCACAATCCGAAGACCCTTGGTGGCCAACCTGTTGAATGCAACAACTATCTCATCCAGCTGTATCCCGCATACAGGTTGACTGTCACGGATCCACGGTACCGCAACAGTTGCCTCTGAGTATATTTCTGTCCCCAAGTCCGTCTGCGTTACATGGTTATAATACATACATAAGAAAATAGGAGATATAAATGATGCATGAATATAATTATATGACTATGACGTACCGCCATGTGGAGGGCCATAGCAGCATGCCCTGGGTACAAGGCAGAAGTGCTAGCTGGAAGTGGTCTTGGTGGGTCAATAATGTGGAGCAGTCTTGTGCGCATGCGTGGGACATACCATTGTAGGTAGAGTTGGTAGGTGGCAAGGTCGTAGGGTGCCAGCTCATCAATGACATCATTGAGTGCATTGGCCCACCCCTGCACCCAGTGTGCCATCCGATCAGTTAGGGACGCCTGGCTCCTGTGCCCTCCTTTTGTTGAGTACCTGTAAGTTGAAGAATATTAAATTAAATACTAAAACATATCATATATAAATAATTTAATTAAAAACTTATGAGTGCATGTTTGATGGAACACGCTCTCCAAACGGGACCGGTATATGCTTGTGATGTCCAAATTGCCTCATGACTCGATGAGGAGCGTAGTGCTCCACAAAAGCATCAAACACAAGCTTCTTGGACGTCATCCAGTATGCAGAGTCTCTATAGCACAACTCTGAGATCCCAGCCTGCGCTTGTGCAACCACTAAGTCCTGAGTATATGGCTCCCAAACAACTAACTCTGTGCGAAGGTGGTCAAACTGCTCCGTGAAAGCCTCATATGCTGACCGAACCTGCAATCCCGACCATTACCATTGGGGGTGTAGTGAAAGTTCAAATTTTAGACTATTAACACGGTATTAACGTATTGAAGGCCAAAAAATAACTACGTACCCATCATCGTGTCCAAAGAGATCCCATTGTTGGCCTATCTATGGCATCCCCCCCCCCCCCCCCCCCCCATACAACTCAGTCGTGTAGTACTTCAGTTAAACATAGGAACGTCCAATCTGAAACCTCTCAAATGACCACAACTGCAGTAGTAGTGGCATACCTGTTATTTTCGATGGCCGATGCTTAATGCAAGCATCACAAAGAGCTCGATACGTGGCAAATAAAACAACAGATCCCAAGGACACTAGAGGCACACCCCCAGGTTGTGCATAAGGTATCCAACGCGCATCTACAGTGTCTCCATGGGTCGATGTGAACTTGACCCAGCCGAACAACAATAGTAGGTAGGCCTCTAGGTGTCGGGAGATTTATTCGGCTGTCGCATTATCGCATATATTCTCTACCTGCAGCATGCATTATATATGTGACTACAATATACAAATTATAAGTTTGAAACTATAATGAAAGGGCAACGAAATTTGCTCACCTTAAATTGCTCAAGCCATTACTTCTTTGGACCATTACGTGGATTCATCGAAATCTCAAACATCGCACCCTGTAGGACACCTGCAAACCTCTCGTTTAAGTCCTGCTACCACCCAGCTGGTGTCACTGAGGGCCCAACAGCAGCACCTGTCATGGGTAAGGCAGTGAGCATTGAGATGTCCTGCAACGTGATAGTCATCTCTCCGAACGGCATGTGAAAAGTTGAGTCTCTGGCCTCCATCGGTCCGCCAAAGCCGACAACAGCGAACAGTCAAAAGGAAATCGTCGCGACCGCTCGATTTCAATGCCTTGACCCTCCATGTCGTCCTCATCTGTGAATTGAATAATCCGAGCCAAGGGAAGTACCATGTGGAAGTTAATATATGATTTAAGAAAAGTAATCAATACAAAACAATATACAATTTTACAACCTGGGCAACCAACGAGGGTCAAGCCGCCGTGCCCTCAAAGGTGCATGGGCAATCAACAAGGGAACTGTGCCTGGTCCATGCGTCGATAGCCGAGAAGCACGATGTTGACTGTGCCAAGACTTATCGAGGAGCTCGTACTCTGGCGCCATCCCTGAAAAGCTAACAAATAGTTTAATGTGTTAATTCAATGCATATGGGAACTTATGAAATATCAATCACATTTACATATAGTATAATTTTTTTGCAACAAAAGTAACTTATATTACATGTCACATATGACATATAGTCCGGTTCACATGATATAAAAGTCATTACACATAACTCATAATACATAGAATGTGCAATATAAAAAACCTAGAGAAAGAAATGAAAACATAATACTTATAAAACATATTGATCATCCATATCCAAAGGTTGTCTTTCATGGGTAGCATTGGATGTTCCAACTTCACCACCATTGTTCTGTGGACAATCCTTTGCCTTGTGACCCTTTGCCTTGTGACCGTGAGCCTTATTTGATACCGCTTTTTAATGCTAGTACTGTTGTACTCCAAAACGCTTCTCTAGTCACTACCACTGCTGTAGAACCCGACTAGTGTTATGTTCATGTTGAGCCTGTATATTTTCATGGCCAAATTTAAGTGAAATTTCAAAGCAGTTAAAGACTATAAATTGAATTTATTTAGCCATTAACATCTTCTATTAATTTTAAACCGTTATATACTAATTAAAAGAATTAATATATGATTAATATCATAATTAGAGTTAACAAGTCAATCATACTATTAACTGCTAATTAGTGGACATAATTTATAAAAAAATCACTCTTTAAAGGTAAAGGCATCCACAACACCAATAAATGTGTCGTCTACAAAGAACCATCTCAGCAATCGTATCCAACGTGTCATGAGTTTTATGAAAGAGAGTGTCCTCGTCGCCTCACGAAGGGACGGCATGAGCTCATGCTCCGAGAGCGACTCGCCAGCCCGAAGCGCGTTGTACACGTCGTCGCTAGCGGGCGACGGCTCCGCAGGATCTGTTGCAAATCTTCCAGCCCTGCACGCTCTTCTTGCAAATCAGAGCACAGCTGCAACGCGTAATGGAGCAACGCCAACGGGAAAAGGAAGAGAGCGCAAGAAAAGCCGTGCCTTTGCCTGCAGACTGCAGCGCCATGCCGTTGCCTGCAGCTGTGCTGCACCGTTGCCGTCACCGGCGTCAGGGGAGGCTGAGGGTCGCAGCTGCCGGCATCGGAGGAGGCGGAGAAGGAGTCTGTGTGCAAGATATAGTGGCTCGGGACCTTTCTAACCCATGGATTGGAAAGTGATGAAGTTGTTTGAGCAGGCTAATGCCATGGCCATTCGTAAGGTCAAGCTCCTGAGGTGGATATGGATTGGCATTTTTCTAATTTGGCCCTTATCATTTTGCAAGGAAACCTTATTTATACTTAAGTTCAAAAAGAAGTCCTTCCACATGTAGCAGGTGCATATAACTAAATGAAAAATTAAATTGTAGTCCTACATACATGATTGTATTGTCATACATGATATAAACTATGGAACCCTCTCAAACAAGCCACAATATAAGACATAGATAAAATTTATGTCTTTTATTTTAATCTCTAATACATTCTCCTTTAAAAGCAAGATAAAATTCATACTAGATCATCTTGATTTATTGTCTCATAGATGAATTAAATAATATACACACAGACTAATAGATAATGCACTATACAAGCTGTCTATTTTACTGTCTGTTTGTGATAAACAATGCACTCACAGACAGTTGTCCGTACTCTGTAGCATTGTGGAAGCCCTAAGGACCTAGAACCGTCTAGGTATCAGACTAATATTTTCTTTTTCATTCTACACTCTATATTCCATCTGTAAAGCTGTGTTGTGGTGTCCACAATACAAGAAATCATACGATGAGTGACAAATTTTTTTTAAGGAAGCTACGTTCCATCGTTAATTAGTGACAGAATTCCATCACTAAAAAATCATGTTTATTTAGTGATGAAAATATCAATTCCGTAGCTAAATCAGACGGTAGTAATGCTTTTCCAGTGCAAACAGTTTTTTCAGGCCCACCTGTAGGCGCTGTTTTGATCATTTACGATGAAACAAACTGTCACTAACATGGACTATGCTAAGTCAGCACAGAGTGGGCCCATCAGTCGGGGTTCCCCACCATTAGTGACGGAAAAAATGTCATCGGTGCAAGCAATAGTCTATATACCTCATCAAGATGTTAGCTCGGGCCCATCGGTCTGGGGTTTCCGTCATTTACGATGGAAAATACCATCACTAAACACACACGTTGTTGAGTCGGCGGGTGGCAGTTCCACATATCGGGTCCTCCAACCATTCTTGACGGCTCTAGACCGTCACTAATGCTACACTATGCATGCGCTGTCTTAGTTAAAATGTAATGGGACTCACTTTTTAGCTTAGTTTATTGTCCGGTCCCACATATCAGCATTCAAATGCTTTTAATGACAGGTAGAAATCATCGTTACTATACTTCTTCACTATGGGCCCACTTGTAAGGTGTCTCGCAAAACCGGCGATGACTGTGTCCGTCACTAATGTTAGTGTTTGTTGATATTTCTTATGATCACAGATAAATCCGTAAGTGCACAGATATCGATGTAGCACTTCACCTAGGAGTATTCCAGGTTATCGAATTATAGGGAACGTACTAATCTCCTATCCTAATCCGTCCAAGGACAACAAGAAAATGGTAGGCAGAGGGTAGATAGGATTCCTATTGTAAAAGATTTTAAAATAAGATAGGTTCAGTCTATAATTGTTTACTTCGGGCACCGGCTTACCCCTGCCTCCACAGGCGACTCCGGCCAACAGCTCTACAACGTACCTAAACATGGAGGATTACTAAGGCCGGATAGTGCTGTCACCACCTATCGACTACCTCTACAAACCGTGGGGCATGTGACAAACAAAGGTAACCTCTAGCCTAGACACCAAGTCTACACTATTAATTACTATCAAAGTCTCGACGTCACGCTAATAGAAGACTATGATACTCTAACTAAATAGAGCGATGATCCCGTAAGCAACTAAGGAAACAACTTACTTAATAAGAAAACTTAAATACCATTGGAAGATCATGAATACTTACTTAGAAAGAAAAGCATCTATCAAGGTACAAGTGTGGAGGAGGTGCCGACAAGCCCGGACCTCCTCCTAACTCTCCCTCACTCTCTCCTTATTTTCTAAGCACTTTGGCAGTGCTAAAACTTTTAGAGTGGAGCTCTAAATCTTCTTGTGTTATGTCCTTGTTTATGCCAAATTCCCCCTCTATTTATAGGTGGCAATGGGTAGGGGCGTACATGTTGGTGAAGTAGAGTCGGTTGGCCTAAGTTGGTACGACGGGCGGCGGGGTAGGCCGGGCGGCCGTTAGATATGGTCGGTTTCCGACCGACTCTCTTCCAATGGCTTGGATCTTGTCCCGAAGGTAGTTGTTGGGTCGGTTTCCATCGACTCCTTCATTTTGGGGCCAGTAGGCGTCTTGGGCCTAGTGGGCTAGCAAACTCCGGGTGGCATCCCAGGCGGCGGCAGGCCAGGCCGGGCGGCATCCTAGGTCGGGCGGCATAGTCGACCGGGCGGCGGCCTACGCCACCCGACGAAATGCTTATTGGTATTTCTTATGATTATAGATAAATCCACAAGCGCACAAATACCGATGTAGCATTTTACCTAGGAGTATTCTAGGTGATTGAATCACAGGGAACGTGTGTGTACTAATCTCCTATCCTAATCCATCCAAAAACAACAAGAAAATGGTAGGCACAGGGTAGAGAGGATCCCTGTTATAAAAGATCCTAAAATAAGATAGGTTCCGACTATAATTGCTTACTTCAGGCACCGGCTTACCCCTGCATCCACAGGCGACTCCGGCACCCCTGCATCCACAGGCGACTCCGGCCAACAGCTCTACGACGTACCCGAACATGGAGGATTACTAAGGCCGGATAGGGCTGTCACCACCTATCAACTACCTCTACAAACCATGGGGCACGCGGCAAACAAAGGTAACCTCTAGCCTAGACACCACGTCTACGCTATTAATTACTATCAAAGTCTCGACGTCACGCTAATAGAAGACTATGATACTCTAACTAAATAGAGCGATGATCCTGTAAGCAACTAAAGAGAAAACTTACTTAATAAGGAAACTTAAGTACCATTGGAAGATCACAAATACTTACTTAGAAAGAAAAGCATCCGCCGAGGTATAAGTGTGGAGAAGGTGCCGACAATCCCGGACCTCCTCCTAACTTTCCGTCACTCTCTCCCTATTTTCTAAGCACTTTGGCAGTGCCAAAACCTTTGGAGTGGAGCTCTAAATCTTCTTCTTGTGTTGAGTCCTTGTTTATGCCAAATTCCCCCTCTATTTATAGGTGGCAATGGGTAGGGGGTACATGTAGGTGAAGTAGAGTCGGTTGGCCAAAGTTGGTCTGCCGGGCGGCGGGTCATGCCGGGCAGTCACGTGTGCCAGACGGCCAGGTATGCGGGGCGGCATGCACCGCTGGGCGTCAGGGTAGGCCGGACGGCCGTTAGATATGGTCAGTTTCTGACCTACTCCCTTCCAATGGCTCAGATCTTGTCCGAAAGGTGGTTGTTGTGTCGGTTTCCACCAACTCCTTCATTTGACCAGGCCGGGCGGCATGGTCGGCCAGGCAGCGGCCTAGGCCGCCCAGCAAAATGCTTGTTGGTATTTCTTACGATCACAAATAAATCCGCAAGTGCACAGATACCGATGTAGCACTCCACCTAGGAGTATTCTAGATTATTGAATCACATGGAATGTGTGTGTACTAATCTCCTATCTTAATCCATCCAAGGACAACAAGAAAATGGTAGGCATAGGGTAGAGAGGATTCCTATTGTAAAAGATCCTAAAATAAGATAGGTTCAGTCTATAGTTTCTTACTTCATGCACCGGCTTACCCCTATATGCACAGGCGACTCCGGCTAACAGCTCTACGACGTACCCGAACTTGGAAGATTACTAAGGCCGGATAGGGCTGTCACCACCTACCAACTACCTCTACAAACCGTGGGGCACGCGACAAACAAAGGTAACCTCTAGCCTAGACACCACCTCTACGCTATTAGTTACTATCAAAGTTTCGACATCACGCTAATAGAAGACTATGATACTCTAACTAGATAGAGCGGTGATCCCATAAGCAAGTTAGGAAAGAACTTACTTAATAAGGAAACTTAAGTACCATTGGAAGATCACGAGTACTTACTTAGAAACAAAAGCATCCACCGAGGTACAAGTGTGGAGAAGGTGCCGACAAGCCCGGACCTTCTCCTAACTCTCCCTTACTCTCTCCGTATTTTGTAACCACTTTGGCAGTGCTAAAACCTTTCGAGTGGAGCACTAAATCTTCTTCTTGTGTTATGTCCTTATTTATGCCAAATTCCTCCTCTATTTATAGGTGGCAATGGGTAGGGGAGTACATGTAGGTGAAGTAGAGTCGATTGGCCAAAGTTGGTCCGACGGGCGACGGGCCATGCCGGGCGGCCACGTGTGTCGGGCGACCGGGTATGCCAGGTGGCATGCACCGCCGGGCGGCGGGGTAGGCCGCGCGGCCGTTAGATATGGTCAGTTTCCGATCGACTCTCTTCCAATGGCTCGGATCTTGTCCCAAAGGTGGTTGTTGGGTTGGTTTCCACTGACTCCTTTATTTTGGGGCCGGTAGGCGTCTTGGGCCTAGTGGGCTGGCAACCTCTGGGTGGCATCCCAGGCCGGCGACAGGCCAGGCCGGGCGGCATGGTTGGCCAGGCGGCGGCCTACACTGCCCGACAAAATGTTTATTGGTATTTCTTATGATTATAGATAAATATGCAAGCGCACGGATACCAATATCGTATTTCACCTAGGAGTATTCCAGGTGATCGAATCACAGGCAACGTGTGTGTACTAATCTCCTATCGTAATCTGTCCAAGGACAACAAGAAAATGGTAGGTAGAGGGTAGAGAGGATTCCTATTGTAAATGATCCTAAAATAAGATAGGTTCAGTCAATAATTGCTTACTTCGGGCATGGGCTTACCTTGCATCCACAAGTAACTCCGGCCAACAACTCTACGATGTACCCGAACATGGAGGATTACTAAGACCGGATAGGGCTGTCACCACCTACCGATTACCTCTACAAACCATGGGGCATGCGTTAAACACAGGTAACCTCTAGCCTAGACACCATGTCTACGCAATTAGTTATTATCAAAGTCTCGACATCACGCTAATAGAAGACTGATACTCTAACTAAATAGAGCGATGATCCCGTAAGCAACTAAGGAAAGAACTTACTTAATAAGGAATCTTAAGTACCATTGGAAGATCACGAATACTTACTTAGAAAGAAAAGCATCTGCCAAGTTACAAGTGTGGAGAAGGTACTGATAAGCCCGGACCTCCTCCTAACTCTCCCTCACTCTCTCCCTATTTTCTAAGCACTTTGGCAGTGCTAGAACCTTTGGAGTGGAGCTCTAAATCTTATTCTTGTGTTATGTCCTTGTTTATGCCAGATCCCTCTCTATTTATAGGTGGCAATGGGTAGGGGGGGGGGTGCATGTAGGTGAAGTAGAGTCGGTTGGCTAAAGTTGGTCCGCCAGACAGCGGGCCATGCCGTGTTATGTCCTTGTTTATGCCAGATCCCCCTCTATTTATAGGTGGCAATGGGTAGGGGGGGTGCATGTAGGTGAAATAGAGTCGGTTGGCTAAAGTTGGTCCGCCGGGCAGCCACGTGTGCCGGGCGGCCGGGTATGCCGGGCGGTGGGGTAGGCCGGGTGGCCGTTAGATATGGTCGGTTTCCGATCGACTCTCTTCCAATGGCTCGGATCTTGTCCCAAAGGCGGTTGTTGAGTCAGTTTCCACCAACTCCTTCATTTCGGGGCCGGTAGGCGTCTTGGGACAAGTGGGCTGGCAACCTCTGGGTGGCATCCCAGGCCGAGCGGTAGGCCAGGCCGGGTGGCATCCTAGGCCGGGCGGCGGCCTTGGCCGGGTGCCGACCCCCTCCGGGTCGCCCCTTGACATCTCCTGGTTAGGCCACTTATTGGTCTACTTTCTTTAGCCATATTTCATCACTTTTGGTTCGGGAGAAGAAAACGGCCTCATGGTGAAGTGTTTTGTAGAATTGGCCGGGTCGGATGATTAGCCTTAAAAACGACACCGTTACCCAGCCGGGTGGCTGATTTTAGCCGTATTTGACCTTGTCGGCTGGTTCCTGGATGTCAGCCTGAAAATGACCCTGTCGGCCTGTGAAAACAGCTGTTTCACAGTCATGATCGGCCGACGGGGTGTTTCTTCATGTTTTTGCATATTTTGGCTCTCTTATGCCTGCAAACACATATTTCACCAAAACTTGTGGAACATGTTAATAATAAACTGCCTCCACTATGTTGTTTTTTCCTTTTATGTTATTTATGCAAGAATTTGTTGGTCAGATTTAGCATTTAAGGACCGTCAACAAAATCCCCCACACTTAGCCTTTGCTCGTCCTCGAGTAAAAGTTGAAGAGTAAGGTGGACCATAACTTCAATTGGTATGATGCTAGCATGCAAATTATCCCATGTCATACATGTACCCATGAACTTTTGAAGTATTTATCATGTTACCTTGGGTGGTTGAGGAATGGAATGGTATTGACTCCAATCATCTTCACTCGTTCTGCTATGTAGCTTGGGTTTTAGAAAAGATTTTCAAAACAAATGATAGCCGTACTCCTCAAATGATTCTCTCAAATCGCTCAATGTGTATGGTTCCTCACCAGGGCATTGCCTCTTCTCATCGTACTTCTAAATATGGCTTTATGTGGAGCTCAAGGTAGGGATAAAAGAGAGGCATACTTTTGTCTCATATATCACTAAGTCAAAAACCGGATCCATGGAGAACAATTTATGAACTTTTGATCAAGCATGTGCACATGTGGATATGTGGATGGAAAATGACTGAATGTGAATACTCCCCCCTCCCCCTTTTTTTTAGGATGCTCCCTCCCTTCTATTGGATAGGCATTTGAGAACATGGGCTAATTCTTTCTCTATCTTTTTTTTCTACCTTTTTTTTAAAGCATCATGAATAGCCCATGTCTCTTTTACGAGGATATTCGAAGAGGGAGTTCATCGGAATATGATGGAGTACTTTATTTAACGGATGGATGATGACATGGAAGTGCTATCTTCCGATGCATAAGATTTAGCATATGTATGATGGATATGTTGGTGCTAACTTCCAGTGAAGAAGTATTAGCAAAGTGGTATGCACATAATCTTGATCAAAAAGTAATAAACAGTAACTCACAAGGGTCACAACAATTTGACAAAGTTCAACAAAACAACAAGTAGCATATGCATAAGGTTTTCAAAGAGTTCATCATATGGCTTTGGTAGGAAGATATAATCATTGAGGAGTCAAGCTATTGATTTTAATTTTAGAAAGAAAAATTCCCAAGAGCATCAAGCATAAGAGAATTTCGTTAAACCTTATCTCATGCATCAACTACCTAGGTGACATGCTTTCCTAGAGATGTAGTTCACATGCAACAAGTCTATGAACTAGGAATAATGAGCATGGAAGCCAACCAAATAGAAGCATGAAATAGAATGGGGCTTCCACAAGGTTCATTTTAGTTTTTGAGTTAAATTTTTTATGATTGATCAAAGAGAAAATAATTTTATCTCACGGAGCAAGGAGGTGAAGGGATTGAGTGCGCAAACCATCGTAGTGAAGAGGGTGAAGCTAGGATGTGTCTGGCCGCCATGCTCTTTCTTATGATGTTGACCTCTTGCGCATCAAAAAGCCTGAGAAGCCTCCCCCACACTTGTTCTTGTGCCTGGCTGCTTTTTATTTGAAACAAACAAAAGATTGTGCAAACAAAAAGGACTTTACCAGGTCTTGGACCAGGGAGTCTAAATTTATTCAAATGAAAAATTAGTGCGGAGAGGAATGCTAGGGTAAAGCATTGAAATCAATTAAATTGATCACATCTACCTCCTTACCTTGGTTGTCATCTGGCTCTAGGAAGATTTTTAAACGATGACCATTTACCTTAAACTGATTCCCTCCATCATCTTGTGAGTGTGATTGCTCCATGTGATGTAGCATTAATGACGGTAAATGGTCCTTCCCATTTACTCCGAAGCTTCCCATGGCCAAACAACTTGACTCTAGAGTTGAAGAGCAACACCTTGTCTCCTGGCTTGAACTCCTTAGGCTTAATCCTTCGGTCGTGCCATATTTTGGTTCTATCCTTATAGATCTTGGCACTATGGTAAGCCTTCTCTCTCCATTCCTCTAACTCGGACAACTGTATTTTCTACGTCTCTTGGCCCCCCTAAGATCCATGTTCCATTTCCGGATGGCCCAATGTGCTCTATGTGTCATCTCGACTAGTAGATGACATGTTTTTCCATATACGAGCTGGAAGGGAGACATACCAATCGGTGTTTTGTATGTTGTCCTATATGCCCAAAGTGCATCTGGTAGCTTCATATTCCATCCTCTCCCCATCTCATTCACGGTCTTTTGCAGGATGTTCAATCTATTTATTTGAAGTTTCTACCAGCCCGCTTGTCTGAGGGTGGTATGGAGTTGCAATGTTGTGTTTTACTCTAAGCTCTGTTGAGAAGTTCTGGAAGGTCTTATCAATGAAATGAGACCCTTTGTCACTTATCACCATCCGCGGTGTTCCAAAACGAGGAAAGATGATCTTGTGGAACATTCTTCGGGTGTGCTTGGAGTCGGCAGCTCTGCATGGTATTGCTTCTACCCATTTGTATACATACTCAACGGCCACCATGATGTACTCGCAATCATAGGACTTTGGAAATGGTCCCATGAAGTCAATGCCCCATACATAGAATAATTCCACTTGAAGGTTGTATGTTAGGGTCATTGCATTGCGAGCAGTAATCCCTCCATGCTTCTGGCAATTCCGACATCTTTGGATGAATTCTTTTGTGTCTTCATGCATTGATGGCCAGAAGAATCCACTCTTCCAGATTTTTGCTTGGGTGTGGAATACACCAAAGTGGCCTCCATGGAGATGCATGGCATTTCTCAATTATTTGGGTGCCTTCGATTCTTGGGACACATCTCCTTAGCAACCCATCAGAACATACTTTGTAGAGGTTTGGGTCGTTCCACACGTGACATCGACTCTCATAGATGAGCTTCTTCTTGTTCTCCCCTGGTGGTACATACCCTGTAACAATGAAATTCACAATGTCTGCATACCAGGGGTTGGAGTCTGTCACCTTCAGTAGCATGTCATCGCGGAGGAAGTCATTTATTGGAATTTCTTGCATGTTAGTCACTTGCATACACGACAAATGATCCGCAACAGAATTCTCTACTCCTTTCTTATCTCTAATTTCAAGGTCAAATTCTTGGAGTAGAAGAATCCATCTAATTAGCCTTGGTTTAGCATCTTTCTTAGTGAGCAAGTATTTTAAAGCAGCATGATCAGTGTGAACGATAACCTTTGCTCCTACTAAGTATGACCAAAACTTATCGATAGCAAAACCAACGGCAAGGAGCTCTTTTTCTGTAGTGGCATAATTAAGTTGTGCTCCTGTCAAGGTCTTGCTAGCGTAGGCTATGGCATGATGCTTCTTGTCTTTGGTTTGGCCAAGAACAGCCCCAACAACATAGTCACTAGCATCACACATGATTTCGAAAGGCAACACCCAATTGGGGGGTTGAATGATTGGAGCTGAGATGAGTGCCTTTTTTAAGGATATTAAAGGAATGTAGGCACTCATCATCGAAATCAAAGGGAGCATCCTTAGCCAAAAGACTAGTGAGCAGTCTGACAATCTGGGAAAATTCCTTGATAAATCGCCGATAAAACCCCGCATGTCCTAAGAAACTATGGATCCCCTTAACATTAATTGGAGGTGGAAGCCTTTCTATGACCTCAATCTTAGCTCTATCCACCTCAATACCCCTCTTGGACATACGGTGTACTAAAACGATGCCCTCTCGGACCATAAAGAGGCACTTTTCCCAATTAAGTGTCAAGTCCTTTTCTTGGTATCTTTGTAAGACCCTATCTAGGTTCTTAAGACAATGATCAAAAGTTTTCCCATAAATAGAGAAATCATCCATGACGAGTTCCATGGTTTCTTTGATCATGTCAGAGAATATAGACATCATGCACCTTTGGAACGAAGCGGGTGCATTACACAACCCGAATGACATTCTCCGATAGGCATAGGTTCCGTAAGGGCTTGTGAAGGTAGTCTTACTTTGATCATTGGGATGGATGGGAATTTGATGGTAACCAGAGTACCCATCAAGGAAACAAAAGAAGGATTATGGGCACGATACTCTAACATTTCATCAATGAAGGGCAGCGGGAAATGATCCTTTTTTTTTGCCTTATTGAGCCTCCGATAGTCGATGCACATCCTCCATCCCGTGACGGTGCGTTGAGGGATCATCTCATTTCTGTCATTTCTAACGATCGTCATGCCTCCCTTCTTAGGCACTACTTGCATAGGGCTAACCCATTCACTATGAGGAACGGGATAAATTATCCCGGCGTGCAAAAGTTTCAAAACCTCCTTCTTAACGACCTCTCTCATTGCATTATTTAGCCTCCTCTACAGTTCCCTAGAAGGTGTGCTATCAGGATCAATGGGAATGTGATGGGTGCAAAGAGCGGGACTAATTCCCTTAAGGTCTTGGAGTGAGTAGCCTAGGACAGAATGATGATTTTCTAGGATGGCTAAAAGTTTAGTAGTTTCTTCCTCTGATAGTTTGTCACTTATGATAACAGGGGCTTCTAGGTCGCCATTTAGGTAAGTATAGCGTAGGCTAGAAGGCAAGGGCTTAAGCTCAGTCGGAGGTCGTGATGGTGGTTCTTCAATGGGTAGCTCAATTGTATCCTGAAACTCATCCTCCTCTTGGAAGTTGATGAAGAGATCGGCGCAGGAGGAAAAGATGACAAAGACAAGCCCAAGTCCGGCAAAGACAAAGGCCTAGCCCAATATGAGTCTGAGTCAATGAAAGTTGACCTAATCTTGTCGAGTATAAAAGGAAGATAACTATCAAGAGCCAAGGGGGCAACAGAGAGACGGAAATCATGATATAGAGTTGTTAGAACTAGGGTTCCAGGATATTGGCGGTGGTGGTTGGTCAACACTGACGAGAACCACCAGAAGGGAGGTCGCGCTGATCGGCACGACGCTTGCGCCGATCGGCTCGTGCGCGTTCGAGCTCTATTTCTCATCCCTCTGCTATGTTTAGCGGGAGGATGAGTGAGTAGTCTCATATTCTCTTCTCTGGTGCGGGGATCTGGTCATGTAACTCTCATACTCATTGATACTCTCTTGATAAATTTTATCTATGTGATGAACTTAATTGCGCATCTATTTATCCCTTTCCATTAGTGTATAGGCCAATACACTTCTGCCCATTGCATAGTGCAAGAAACCAGCGGGGAGCTAATAACCTCTGTAGTGACAACCGGGGTGAATGAAACCACCATGTCTTGTAGAATATTAAGGTCATCACTCGAGTTGATAAGAATAAGGTTACATGCTAGTGAACCAATCCTAAGGAGAGAATCCTTCATTATCCTGTTACATCTCCAATAACATTCATCCACCACTCTCTCACCATCACCATTCACACCAACCCAACCATTGCAATCTGTTAGTAAGTCTTTAATAGTAATAGTTCCGCTTGTTCCCTATGGATTCGATAACCTTGGAATACTCTGAGGGAAAAAGAGCTACAACTATATACCGTCCTCTTGCGGTATATAAGTGGGTGCGTAACTACGACCAACAAGCTCAATTTCTGGCGCCGTTGCCGGGGAACAAGCCAGTTCTTTTACTATTAATATTTTACTAACATCTAATCCTTTCTTTTCTAGTTGTTTTTGCTTTTGTGTTTTGTGTAAATTTTCAGGATGAGTACGACAGGACCTTCTCCGACGCTCAGGGAGCTTTCTTTGCCATCTCCAGATGTGCTAGTGCCTCAATCCTCAGACGAGAAAGCCACGGCCCCCTCGTATGTGTTAAACCCCATTATCATTAGCATGGCTGAAGCAAACAAGTTCTTTGCAGCAAAAGAGGAGAACCCGTATACTCACTTACAAGACTTGGAGGTACTTTGCCAAACATTCCAACATGAAGGAGTGCCTCGAGATCTTTATAGATGGTTGCTTTTCCCATTCTCTTTGGGAGGAAGAGCCAAAGAGTGGCACAAGGCAGCATCTCGAGAAGCGAAAGGTAAGTGGAGTGAATTAGTTGGAAATTTTTCTCTCCACTATTTTCCTCTACCAAAGGTGTAGAAGTTGAGAAGAGAAGTGCTGAACTTCTTACAAGAAGATGAAGAATCTCTCGCAGAAGCCTGGACGTGTTTTCAAACATTGTTGAAACAAGGACCTGATCTAGGCATTGATGAGAATATATGTGCTCAAACCTTCTACATGGCCATAAACATGGCATCGAGGATGCATTTGGATGGATCGGCCGGAGGAAGTTTTCTAAGATTGACAGCCAAGGCAGGGATCGAATTGTTAGGCAAAATTACCGAGAATGAAGCTTTGCACAAGCATTGGGAGGAATACCTAGAACCAAACCGGTAATGCCCAGAAGTTATGCAAAAGGAAGGGTTGCCAGCTGAACAGATCTTTATGTCAGAGAGTAGAGCAATGATTACTTTAGAGCATAAATTTGAAGAGATAGAGCCCGTCAGACCTACCTCTATGGATCTGACGTGCGTGCCGATCGGCGTAGTCTCTGAAACAATCGGCGCAATTGCAACAATAGGAGAACTGATCACCCTGACGACTCCGTCAAGTTGCAAGGAATATACCAAGATAGAAGCTGCGATTATGGACAACCACCTGAAGGAATTTGAAGGTAACTTTGCTAAACCAAAGGGGATAGGACATTGGCGAATGCTAAACCACTCAATGAATTTAAACCAATGGACTGGATTCCTATTGATTTTTTGCAAGAGTTGCTCAATATGAGAAGATCCTTCAGCCCGCAAGATGCTTCCGAAGCCGGAATTAAGTACAATTTCCTGAGTAATCGCCTTAAGTCAGAAGTTTTCGATCAAGAGATTATTGGGAGAGTTTTAGGGAAGCTTTACAAGGATGATATAGAGCTTGATGGAACAGAGGTGAAACAAGCAAAGAGATTACTAGACAGTTGCTTTGAGCCATCCCCCTAGAAAGGATTGTGTGGTGTGTATGCTGTAGGTGTCACTGATGAAGAAGAAGAAGAACCATACATACCATGCGAGATATCAGGGAAGAAATTTCCAAGGGCTTTGTGTGACTTTGGTTCCCATGTCAGCTTGATGACTTGCGATGCATTTATGAGCATGCCTTATAGAACTCAACAACAGCTGATAGGGACTGAACTTGAGCTCATCATGGCGGATGGAAGAAAGACCAAGCCACTGGGGGTGATAAAAAATGTTGAAATTGAGATCAGCTCGAAAACAATGCCGGTGGATTCTTCGTTCTAAGTAATGAAGAAACTGGGGTTGAAGACATTATTCTGGGAAGGTCGTTCTTAAGATTAGTACAAGTTGTTCTGGATACTGGGAAAGGTCAAATTCCGCTACACCTAGGAGGTGAATAAGTGCAATTTCAATTTAACGATCCGTCTCATCAAGACCCTTCTTGCTATCAGGAATTCTACCCAGAGGAAGACGAGAAGATAGGGATGGATATGGGAGACCCACTTGACCACATCATGCATGAAACTGACAAGGATACTAACAGCGCCGATCGGCGTGATGCTTGCACCGATTGGCTCAACCAGGAAAATCTTGATTTTGAACCTCTGGGGGAGCTGGATCCAGATGAAGCACCAAAAGTGGAACAGAAGAAACTTCCGAAGGAGCTACGCTATGAATATCTAGGGAAGAATAAAACACATCTAGTTATCGTGAACAATGCCCTAACGAAGGAAGAAACAAAGAAGCTACTTACTATGCTAAAAAGGTATAAGAAGGCTATTGGTTACACATTGGATGACATCAAGGGAATCAACCCCGTATTCTGCACCCACAAGATTAACTTTGAAGAGAATGCTAAACCAGTGGTTGAAGGGATGCGAAGGCTGAAGGAATCAATGAAGCCAGTGGTTAAAAAGGAGATTTTGAAGCTGCTTAATGCATGTATGATCTACCCTGTTGCTGATAGTGAATGGGTTAGTCCAGTACATTGTGTGCCCAAGAAAGGAGGGTTGATGGTAGTGCCTAATGAGAACAATGAGTTGATCCCTTAAAGGACTGTAACTGGATAGAGAATGTGCGTAGATTACAGAAGTTTGAACAAGGTGACGAAGAAAGATCACTATCCTCTTCCGTTCATTGATGAGATGCTTGAAAGGCTAGCAAGGAATTCATACTTTTATTATTTGGATGGATATAGTGGTTTCTTTCAAATACCGGTAAGACCAGAGGATCAGCAGAAAACCACTTTTACTTGCCTTTCGGGACATATGCATATAGAAGGATGCCATTTTGTCTTTGCAATGCGCCCGCCACATTTCAAAGATGCATGAATACAATATTCGTTGAATTCATAGAAGACATTATGGAGGTATTTATGGATGACTTCTCAGTTCACAGTGCTGATTTTGATAGTTGCTTGGAGAATTTGGAGAAGGTTTTGAAAATGTGTGTTGAATGCGACTTAGTTCTTAATTGGGACAAGTGATGTTTTATGGTATATCTAACAGAGGGATAGAGGTTGATAAAGCAAAGGTATCTACAGTTGAGAAATTACCTCCTCCTACTGATCTTACAACCTTGAGGAGTTTTCTTGGACATGCGAACTTCTATCGTAGATTTGTTAAGGATTATTCAAGGATAGCTAAGCCCCTGACAGAATTATTGAAGCAAGATACAAAATTTGTCATGGATGATGGAAGACTCTTTGCCTTCAGAAGATTAAAGGAAGCTCTATGCTCTGCACCCATTATGCAGCCACCTGATTGGAGTTTACCTTTTAAAATTATGTGTGATGCAAGTGACTATGCAGTTGGAGCTGTTCTTGGACAACAGAAAGGAGGTAAAGTGCATGCTATTTATTACGCTAGCAAAACTTTGAATGAGGCATAGATCAATTACACAACAACTGAGAAAGAGATGTTAGCTGTTATATTTGCTTTTGAGAAGTTTAGATCCTACATTCTAAAGTCTAAGGTGATTGTATATACTGATCATGCCGCTATAAGATACTTGGTTTCAAAGAAAGAGTCTAAGCCTCGGTTAATGTGATGGGTATTGATGCTGCAAGAATTTGATTTGGAGATAAGAGATAAGAAAGGGGTAGAAAATTCTATAGCAGAGCATTTATCCTGTCTTGAATCATCATCATTTGAGCCAATAAAAGATGAAATGCAATAAGAGCAGTTGTTTGCCACATCTGATCATAGAGAGAGTTGGATGATGGATATTATCAAAGGTTTCAAGGGACAAACTGATATGATGAACAAGAACACAAGGAAAAGAGTTAAGATTGAAATGAGAAAATTTATATGGACCGACCCATACTTGTATAGGTATTGCCAGGACGGAGCAGTGCGAAGATGTGTACCCAGAGAAGAAAGAGCAAGCATTTTGGCAAAATGTCACTCTTCGGATTATGGGGGACATTATGGCTACTTCAGAACATAGGCAAAAGTATGGGCGAGTGGTTTCTATTGGCCCACTATGCATGAAGATGCAAAAAGGTATGTTGCAACATGTGCTCAATGCCAACGAATAGGGAATGTTAACAGTAGGAATGCAATGCCTCTTAAGTATAATCTTCAAGTTGTTATCTTTGATGTTTGGGTGTGGATTTTATGGGACCATTTATGAATTCTCATGGTTGCGAGTATATATTGGCTGCCGTTGATTATGTCTCCAAGTGGGTCGAAGCAATGACATGCAAGGCCAATACCACAAGAGAATCAAGGAGTGTACTTCAAGAGCAGATATTCCCTAGGTATGGAGTACCAAGGATAATAATTACAGATGGAGGTCCCATTTAAAGGAGAATTTACTAGGTTTTTGGCTAAATTTGGGGTTGAACATAGAATTGGAACAACCTATCATCCCCAGACAAATGGACAAGCAGAAATGTCAAATTAAGCAATTAAAAGGGATTCTACAGAAGATTGTTACAAAGGAAGCAAAGGATTGGGCCACAAAGCTTAACGGAGCATTATGGGCATATGGGACGCCATTCAAGACACCAATTGGCATGACACCATATCAATTTGTCTATGGGAAATCATGTCACCTACCGATGGAATTGAAACATAAGGCTTATTGGGCAATAAAGGAAATGAATTTGGATCTTGATGCCGCCGGTGTGAAAAGGAAGATACAAATAAGTGAATTAGAAGAGATGCGATTGCCTGCATATGAAAATGCAGCAATAAACAAGGAAAAGACAAAGAAGTGGTATGATAAGAAGCTTTTAAAGAAGGAATTCAAGGAAGGAGATCGGGTACTCCTATTTAATTCGCGATTCAGATTATTTGGTAAAGGCAAACTGCAAAGTAAATGGGAAGGACCTTATCTTGTGAACACGGTGTTACCTTCAGGAGCTATAATCATAATGGATGGCAAGAGAAACAAGTACACAGTGAATGGACAACGTCTAAAGGTATATCTAGAACCTGACACATTTGAATTAAAATCTTTTGATGTGTACTTCACTGCTTAGTGCCCTGTGTGGTCGAGCTTAACGACGTAAAACAAAAGCTCTGTATGTCTTTTTGATTTTCATGATTTTTCTATTTCTGATTGGGTAAATTAGCGTACTGCACCGATCAGCGCGGCAGAGTCTTTTTAGTTTTTGAGTTGGTTTTGGACCTTGCCTTATTAAGACTCTGTTGGCGGTTCTTAAGCCTAACAGAGAATATCTGCAAGCGTACAGATGCTGACATAGCTTTCACCTGAGAGTATTCTAGAGTATCGATTTCCACAGGGAACGAGTAAAGTGTCACTCCTATTCTATCAAGTCCTAGTGATGAAGGGGGCAGAATAAAGTGTACTCTATAGGGAGAAGAAGTCCCCGGGCCAGGCAATCTAATGTAGGGAACCTTCTCCAAGTAACCTAGTGAGAATTCTATTTCCAAATATCTGCTTCAGGGCATGATAACGATACACAGGTAAGGGTCGGTAACTAACCTTATGTACTAGTGGGCACATTAATGCTAGACAACCCTGCTTGAGACTTCCCGAACGTGGTGGAATTCAATATTGACGGACAGGGCTGTCACCACCTGCTGCCTACCACACAGCCCGTGGGGACGAATGCAACCCCAGGAAAGCTAAGTCTAAACACCACATCTAAACATAGACCTTCATACCAGTTCTAGAATTGGTAAACATAACAAGATAATGCTACGAAGCAATAAAAAGTTATGCACGAGGATCCCACAGAATAAAAGGATAGAAATACTCACTTTATTACTTGGACAAGAATTCCACTACATGTTACCCGGCCCCGAAGACGAGGGAGATTACTCACGCAGGAGGTTCAATCCCCGAGGCACAAGTTGAAGGAGCCAGCATCCTGAACTCCTCCTACACCCCTATTCTTCTACTTGGGGAAAACTTGGGACTAATGCTTATTTCTTCTCTCTTCCCCCACTTCTACTGAATTCCCCCTCTGTTTATAGGTGGCGAAGACTTGGCAGGTACTTCAAGGTGGAGGAGAGTCGATGGGCAAAATTTCCCCCGCCGGGCGGCGGGCCATGCCACGCGGCCGGGCATGCCGGGCAGCATGCACCGCCGGGCGGCATGCACCACCGGGCGGCAGGCCAGGTCGGGCGGCCGTTGGATGAAGTCGGTTCCCGACCGCCTTCCCTCGCACGGCTCAGATTTTGTCTGGATGACGGTTGTTGGGTCGGTTTTCAACCACCTTATCCACTTGGTGTCGGTTGGCATGAAAGGCCAAGTGGGCTGGACACCCCGGGAGGAAATTCCCAGGCCGGGCGGCATGGCATGCCGACCGGCAGCCGCTTTTTGGTGCCGACCCCCTCCGGGTCATGTCTTCACTTGTCCAAGTTGTGCCACGTGGATGCCTCCTGTACTTCTTCACTTTTTACCCTCCTTAGTCCGGGGATGGAAAACGGCCTCATGATGGAGTGTTTTGCAGGGTCGGCTGGGTCAGATTGGTTCAGCCTGATGAGACTCTGTTTTGACTAGCCAGGTGGCTGATCTCAGCCTGATATGACCTTGTTGGCTAGGTCCTGATTTCAGCTGTCACGACCCTGCCCGGGCCTTGATATCAGCCTCATACGACCCTGTCGGCCGGCTGTTTTACGGCAGTATCGGCCGACGGGGCGTTTCTTCATGTTTTTACATAATTTTGGCCCTTTTGAACCCGCAAACACATATTTCACCAAAGCTTGTGGAAATTTATTAGTTTAAACAAATATTCATGAAACTTTGGTCTTTACCTTACATTTCCCGACCGGTTGGTGGCCGATATTGGGTTTTAAGGGCCACCAACACCTCCCCAAGCTTAAACCTTTGCTCATCCCGAGCAAATTAAAACTTAAAAGTGATGGATCAGGAGTTGCTTCAATATTAGAGCCCTGCAAGGATCAAGTGCACAAACACATACTCCTACAACATAGGGGTAATGGTAAACCAGCACAAGTTGATCACTAAGTCTTTCTCATTGTATGTGGGGCTCTTAAGCATTTTATGACCTTGTCATGAGCGGTTGGAACTCAGTACAACTAGTTTAGATTTGTCATTCAACATCCTACATGATCATGAGTCCAAAGTTTTTGTAATGCTGCATAAGATTGAAAAATTTCCCTCTTGGTGCAATCCTTCACTATGACTCTCATCTCTCAAAAAGTGTATTTCCTCACCAAGTGCTCAACATACTCTATGAAATTTGGCTTTATATGTGGAGCTTGGTAGGATGGCACATCTAGTATGCATATTTTGTTAAGTTAAGAGATGGTCTTAGCGAAAAGACTTTGCACTTTCTCATTCCAACCATTTGGAAATATTGTCTAGGGAAGAGGGAGAGAATGGACTCACACGAAGGAGTGGACTAGCACAATAGAAAAAAAATCTTTATCAAAGATTGGATTTTTATGCTAGAGTGAAAGGATGGTCCTTTATTTTTGCTCAATGAATTTAATGAACCTTGAAACTTGACTTTTATACATCTACGAGAGCTGATAATTTTTTTCTCATTTTTTTCTTTCTTTCTTCTTTTCTTTCTTTCTTTTTCAGCTCTCATAGTGTAGGGAAGCTAGTTCAATGGTTCAAATATTTTTGCAAACTTTTTTTGAGCATTTATTTTGGGAGAACCAAAATCTTTCTTGTAGGATCAAGGTTTTCGGAAAGGAGAGATTTTTGACTAACATGCTTGGTGAAGTGGATGGTTGAATCCAATGTGGAAACCACGTAACCAAGCATGATTATTTGAGAACTCAAAGATTACGCGAAGGAAAATGATTGGCTTTGAAAGTGCAAGTCCCTCATAAGGATCAAATCCTAACCAAACTCAATGCATACATGGATGGCATAAAAGTGGGTTCACAATTAATATCTGGCATTGGTAGGAATTTTTCTATCATAGGAAAGACATACACCAAGTAGGTTTTTTTTATTGCAGCATGGTTTTGAAAGAAATCATTGGACTCTAATTATGAGGAGATCATAGACTCATCCAAAACATGCTATATTGTGAATTCCAACAACTAGACTTGGTGTTTATTAGCTATTTTGCACCCACTAAAACATAGAGGGACTAGCTTGTCACCATGCCGGTCTACCATTACCCACCAAAATGAAGAGTAGAGGTTGTATACTTGAGACTCATAGGGAGCTAACATAACAACTATTCATCATTTCCATAGGCAAGGTAGAGACTAAGTTCTCAAATTTTATTTGAAAAGGGAAATATTTTTGTTCTTTTTGGTTATGCAAATTTTTATGGTTTTTTCTTAAAACTAAAAAATGTTTTTGGGTTTTCTTAAATTTTCTCAAAAAAATGAAAACAACTCAACTAGAGAAAGGGGGAGAGAGGATAGAACAAGTGGCGCACCTTGGTTTGGGTACCTCCCCATGCTTAGGTCTTTGCAAGACTTAAGCTTAGATGACTTTCACTGCAGCGGTTGGTACTCGATGTTGAAGTGGCCGAACAATTGGTCCATCATGGAGAGGTTTGTCTGAAGTTGTTCCGATATTTGTTGCTGCCAATCTTGTCCATCCCTTATGGCTCTTGTATTTCTTGAGTTTGTTTGTTGGTTTCATAAGCATTGGCAGCCAAGTATTGCATGTCTTCTTCCAACTCCGAAAAGTTGTACAATGTGAATCGGGCGGAACGTGAAGTGCCTATGCCTCCATGTGGTTGGTGGTAGCTCCCCGTCCCATAAGGATTATATGGTTCATATTCTTCATGGGATGAACTAGTGTAGTGTGATGAGCTAGTAAATCCGGGGACTTGTGGTTGCTCCCAATGGTATTGTGAGCTTCCCGAAGCACCTGTTTGAGGTGGTCTTGTCCCTGGCCTATCCCCTGAAACACTATGTCGTGCACGCTGCATGGGAGTTTGCCAATTGTATAGAAAGTTCTTTCTACCGATGATGGTGAGCTCGGGGTTAGGCAGTTCTATCTCTGCATTGCGCACTGGATAAAGCATGTAGAACCTATTGTTCTCCTCCTTCAAAAGGTGGGCTTGCCAAAAGTGATCTTTCCCTAGCAAAGGAGCACTAGGGAGGCGATCCGTTCTAGCTCTATGGAGCGCACCAACCTTTCTAGCAATTCATCCAGCTGTGTTGAGTGCGTACTCAAAATCAGCGAGGACACCGATTCGCTCGAGGAAGTTGTGGTCGAACTTGCGCGCGGATGTGAACTCCCGGTCCTGAATGGCTGTGAGTTTGCTTCGCTCGTCAAAGTCATTGAACACCATATTCTCTTCACTCTCCATGAACTTGTCAAACTCTTCGTCCCATGTGAAGCTCCCGAGTGCTCGGCTTCTGAGCGCTCACTTGGCGTACGCCTCCCACGGCTCGAGCCGCCGCCGCTGCTGCTGTACTTGGTGGAGGGCCTCTCCAAATATTTGCCGTTCCTGCAAAAGGGGTTACTTGGACATAATACCCGAAGGACAAAATGATGATAATGGTTAGCGGTTAGTCGTCCGGTTAGTAGTCCAAGTGTTAGTGGTTCAAACGTGCAAGGGTGACAACAATTTCTCTCTAGTTGGTTTTATTGTAGCACACTTTTATTGCTAAGTGCAAAGTGCATTTACTAGAGAGGGCTAGTGAAGTGAGAAGAGGGTGCAGAGGGAGAGAAAATGTTTTCAGCTGAGGGTGGAGAAACAAAGGAGAGTGTGCCTGGTATTTATAGGCTCGAGGGGAGCCTTGGGGCAAAATTTTTTATGCCGAGCGACAGGACACGCCGGGCGGCAGCCCATGCCGGCCGGCAGGTAATTTCCCTCCATTTGCTCTATTATTGCTCTAGTAGTGATGGGAGAAGGCTAGGTCCAAGTGCCATGTGATCCACTTGCTCAATTTGTCCAGAAATTTGCTAAGAGTGTAGGGAGCAAGGATAGAGTGATGGGATGGCCAAAGTTGTATGTTTGCTATGAGTGTGTTGCCACTCATGAGGCCTAGGTGAGTAGGGTGGTAGGTGAGTGTGAGTGGTGAAAGAGTGAGGTGACATGCGTGGCTCTCATTCATTCACTTTCACTCATGGTGGGGCTTTTGATGAGCATTTTTCTTCAAGGTAAGGCTGGCGACACCTTCACCACTCATGGCCATCATCTCTGCATTAAAAGTGCCAAGAATCTGAGAAAAAGTTGTGCCGGGCGTCATGGCTTGCTGGGCGGCAGAAATGACCCAGCCGGGTGGTCATATTCATGAAAAATGACCCCCACGGTGGTAAAACTAGACTGGGTTATTTCAGGTTAGGTGGCCCAAGATTAGCTAGCCGGGTGATCATATTTTGCCAAATATGACCTCCCGGGTGCTAAAATTTGATAAAATCTGACCTCCCAAAATTTTACCCAGTCGGGTGGTCATTTTCATGGAATATGACATCCCGGTTTGTTGAAATCCGACTAGCCGGGTTGGTTGATCAGACCATCACCCGAAGGGTCATTTTTGCTGAAATTTGACCTCCCGGGTACTAATATTTGAGTGGTTGGGTTGGATTCTGGGTACTTGAATATTACCTAGCCGGGTGGTCGTTTTCATGAAATACGACCTCCAGGGTGCCGAAAATTGTCTGGTTGAACAGGAGCCTCAGATTATCACCCGACTGGTCGTTTTTGATGATATTTGACCTCCCGGCTAGTAAACTTGGCCGAGCCATCACCAATAAAGTTTTTTTCTTCTATAGCCTAAATTAATGGTTAAAGATGAAACTAAAAACAACCTAATTTAGTGGTAGGGTGAAAAACAAAGAAAAACTAGCGGACGAGACGGAGTTCGGAATGGCACTGCTACCATTCCCCGGCAACAGCGCCAGAAAGCTCGTTGGCGGGTCATAAGCCTAATAGGGAATATCTACAAGCGTACAGATGCCAACGTAGCTTTCACTCGGGAGTATTCCAGAGTATCGATTTCCACAGGGAACGAGTAAAGTGTCACTCCTATTCCATCAAGTCCTAGTGATGAAGGGGACAGAATAAAGTGTACTCTATAGGGAGAAGAAGTCCCCGGGCCAGGCAGTCTAATGTAGGGAACCTTCTCCAAGTAACTTAGTGAGAATTCTATTTCCAAATATCTGCTTCGGGGCACGATAATGATCCACAGGTAAGGGTCGGTAACTAACCTTATGTACTAGTGGGCACATTAACGCTAGACAACCCTGCTTGAGACTTCCCGAACGTGGTGGAATTCAATATTGGACGGACAGGGCTGTCACCACCTGCTGCCTATCACACAGCCCATGGGGACAAATGCAATCCCAGGAAAGCTAAGTCTAAACACCACGTCTAAAAATAGACCTTCATACCAGTTCTAGAATTGGTAAACATAACAAGATAATGCTGTGGAGCAATAAAAAGTTATGCACGAGGATCCCACAAAATAAAAGGATAGAAATACTCACTTTATTACTTGGGCAAGAATTCCACTACATGTTACCCGGCCCCGAAGACGAGGGAGATTACTCATGCAGGAGGTTCAATCCCCGAGGCACAAGTTGAAGGAGCCAGCATCCTAAACTCCTCCTCCTACACCCCTATTCTTCTACTTGGGGAAAACTTGGGACTAATGCTTATTTCTTCTCTCTTCCCCCACTTATGCCGAATTCCCCCTCTATTTATAGGTGGCGAAGACTTGGTGGGTACTTCATGGTGGAGGAGAGTCGATGGGCAAAATTTTCCCCGCCGGGCGGCAGGCCACGCCGCGCGGCCGGGCATGCTGGGCGGCATGCACCACCGGGCGGCAGGCCAGGCCGGGCGTCCGTTGGATGAAGTCGGTTCCCGACCGCCTTCTCTTGGACGGCTCAGATTTGGTCCGGATGATGATTGTTGGGTCGGTTTTCAACTGCCTTATCCACTTGGCGTCGGTTGGCATGATGGGCCAAGTGGGCTGGACACCTTGGGTGGAAATTCTCAGGCCGGGCGG
Source organism: Eleusine coracana subsp. coracana (assembly GCA_032690845.1). Classification (NCBI taxonomy): domain Eukaryota; kingdom Viridiplantae; phylum Streptophyta; class Magnoliopsida; order Poales; family Poaceae; genus Eleusine; species Eleusine coracana. The sequence continues at coordinate 39,769,011 of CM064418.1, forward strand.
CGGAGTAGGCCGGGCGGCCTGGCATGCCGGCCGGCGGCCTAGGTCGGGTGGCAGCCTGTGCTGGGCGGCGGCCCCTTTTTGGTGCCGACCCCCTCCGGGTCATGTCTTCACTTGTCCAAGTTGTGCCACGTGGATGCCTCCTTTACTTCTTCACTTTTTACCCTCCTTAGTCTGGGGATGGAAAACGGCCTCATGATGGAGTGTTTTGCAGGGTCGGCTGGGTCGGATTGGTTTAGCCTGATGAGACTCTGTTTTGACTAGCCGGGTGGCTGATTTCAGCTTGATATGACCTTGTCGGCTAGGTCCTGATTTCAGCTATCACGACCCTGCCCGGGCCCTGATTTCAGCCTTATATGACCCTATCGGCCGGCTGTTTTACGGCAGTATCGGCCAACGGGGCGTTTCTTCATGTTTTTACATAATTTTGGCCCTTTTGAACCTGCAAACACATGTTTCACCAAAGCTTGTGGAACTTTATTAGTTTAAACAAATATTCATGAAACTTTGGTCTTTACCTTGCATTTCCTGATCGTTTGGTGGTCGATTTTGGGTTTTAAAGGCTACCAACAGACTCGTTGAATTCCGCAAATAAGAGATAGAGTCCTAGTCCAATTGGAAATCAAGGGATATAAATATGAGAGGGCAGCAACCCGACGGATCATCTTGCATTACGTAGTCACCGGAACAAAACCCTAAGGGCAGAAGCAATGGAAGGCGACGCTTCAGGAAGCAACCAAGGCGGCACTGATCGGCTCGGCGACGGATTTCAGCAGCTCTCTACCGTTCGGCCCTGGGATGAAATATACGAGGTGTTGACACCAACATGAGATGATCCTGTCATCTGGTCAAATATGAGAAAGAAATTCATGAAGAAAAGCAAAGCTGACGCGTGGAATGTAGACAAGGTGAAGATGGACAATGAACTTCGGTAGATGATGAAGAGAGTATTGGTGCGCAAGGGAAAATCTATAGCACCTATTGAAAGTGAAGTTGTTTCTAAAAGGTACACCATGGAAGGCCTTCTTGATCTTGCTAAGCCCTTGTCATATGAAGATTTCCTATCTTTTGAAAGAACATTGACTAAGTGAAGGAGGAATTAGATGAAGAGAGTGCTCTCACAATCCATAAGTGTCGGCTTTATAGTGAACATGATATTGCCGCCAAGTATGAACTCAAGCTACAAGAGGAAGCCGAAGAAACCATGAACCAACTGGATGTAGAAAAGGATCTTCAGTCTAGAAAGGATGGAGCCTCTCCTAGGGTTCTTACCGATTGGGAGGGTTTTCATGAAAACAAGATTCATAGGAACAGTTGCATCGAAGGTTGCAAGTGTTTCTTTTGTGCTAAAGTTCTTCAACATAGGATTGAACTCCATTTGGCGAAAGATCCAACCTTCATACCTAGAGATGTTTTATATGATGATGGCTATCGCGCAGTTCCTGAAGGGAAGACGCCTAAGGAGATTATCGATGAGATTTTAGGAAGGCAGCAGAACAAGGCGATCCGTGAGCGTAATTTGGAACAGTTGGCTAAGTATGTGAAAGAAGCCACTAGCTACGCCAATCGGCGTGACACTGGAGCCGATTGGCGCGACACTTGAGCCGATCGGCACGACCTGAAGATGGCTGAATTTATTGATCTAACAGATCTGCCAAGTGACAACAAAGAACCCACTGCAAAGAAGTGTAAGACTACACCAGAGGTTCAAAGATCCGCTAGACTATTGGATAAGCCAATTCAAAAGTATTATGAATGGGATAGCGACTTTGATTCATTATACTATTTGGAAACTTTGGAAAGTGGTGACCCTAGTATGTCTGGATATTTGGGTGATGATTCCGATATGCGAAGAATCTTTGGTACTCCTAAGTTTGAAAATTGGGGAACACCTGCAGCATGCAGTGATGACAGGGTAGCAGGAACTTCAACAAGAGTTAATGGTAATGTAGTGGGAAGTGGAGGTTGTCACAGTGGTGAAAGAAAACCACCGCACCGATCGGCTCAGCCACTACACAGATTGGCTCAGAGGAGTTTGAACAGAGTATCTCCATACAATGTTGATAATCATAATCTGCAACCACCTGTTTGCTGTCCTGTCTGCCGAAGGAATATTGAGCGCTTGTATCTAGACAGGGATCGTGCCTATAGGCATCAAAGGGATGTGGATCAGAGAATCTAGGATATATTCGAGATGAATGAAGCAGACTACACTTTTCTCATAAGGAATATAAGACGAATTTTCCGAGTCTTGAACAAGCATGGTCTGCATGATTAGTGTGTTGAGTTTCTTCTCTTGCAATGAGGACATTGCAAATTTCGATTGTGGGGGAAGGGCTTTGCCATTAGTCATAGTTTTTAAGTGTTTTGAGTCTAAATCTTGTTTGTGTTATTATTAGTGTTTATTTAAGTTTGTGTGTGTGCTTGAGAGAGTCATGAGTAATGTTGAGAGTTGCTTCAAAGTCTTTTATGTAGCTTGAATCATTGCATTGTCTTCAATAAAGTTAGTGTCGATTGTCAAATAGAAAGTGCCCCGTACTATTTATCTTGTCTTTTTGATGATCGATTGGTTGATTACTTGAATTAGTTGGTTACCACTTAACTTTTGAGCTTTGTATTTGTGAAAATTTCTTTTAACTCATCATAGGCTAAAAGCAAAAGCAAGGTTTAAATATGCCTACATAGCCGAGTGAATGAGAGCAAGCTACATATTTGAACTAATTGGATTGTAAGTAACTTTGTCAACTTGCTTCTCATGATTTTGACCAAGTTAGGAAAGGATGATCTATTTGTTTATCTCTATATTTCTAACCATTCTTATCCATTTAAATTCCTTGCTATCATGGAGCCCATACATCTTTGTTTCTCTCTCCTCCTTGATACAACCTATATTCTCAATAAAAGGGAATTCAAAAAAAATTATGCTGCTAGTACAAGACAGAAATTGCTGATTATTTTGGGAATAGAAAAAGAATGAAAAAAAAGAGTGAAAGAAAAGAAGACCACGCTGACCAGCGTAGTGTTGCGCCGATCGGCGCCGTTGCAAAAAGAGATAAAGAGAAAAAGTATTCACTGAGAGGCAATAAGGTCATCAAAGAGAGCAGCTTTCTGATAATTTCTGATTCTTTTCCATTGTTCTCGTTGAAACATTTTCCTATGATTCCTCTTCTCCATTAAAATTCTTTTCCAAGAAAATCATTTCTTAGTAGGCATGATTGAGCACAATGTTGACATGGTTAACCTTATGGTTTAATTTAGTTATATAGCCCTCCAAGATCCACATATAATCCTTGATTAGATAGGAGAGGGAAAGAAATACACTTAAGAGATTTAGAGAAGACCAAATGCTTGATGTTTGATGCTAAAGATGAGTTGAAGAAAACTAAAATTGTTTTTAAAAAGGTTTTGTGGTGATACAATTAAGTTCAAGTATGAAATGCCGATTGGTTAAAAAGAAGATGAGAGAAAAATATTTGTGGTGGAATAACAAGTAAAAATGATGATTGATATTGATTGCATGAGAGATGATGTGAAGATTCTTGCTGCATATTTGATTTTGTATTGCTCGAGGACTAGCAATGATTTGAGTGTGGAGGAACTGTTGGTGGTTTCTAGATGCCCATTTTATCTACCAAAAAGGGATGTTTTGCGTCTTAATTTGGTGGTTTAGACTAACAATTAACCCCATATTTACATATATTTGTAGTTGTTCTATTTTGGATGTAATCGCAAGAAACAAGTTTAAAATAGGGCAATTATGGATAAAGGACTAAAGAGCAACGAAGATGGGCCAGATACTTGGCCGCGCCGATCGGCGCAGGAGGAAAAGATGACGAAGACAAGCCCAAGTCTGGCAAAGACGAAGGCCCAACCCAATATGAGTCAGAGTCGGTGGAAGTTGACCTAATCCTGTCGAGTATAAAAGGAAGATAACTATCAAGAGCCAAGGGGACAACAGAGAGACGACAATTGCGATATAGAGTTGTTAGAACTAGGGTTCTAGGATATTGGCGGCGGCGGTTAGTCAACACTGACGAGAACCACCAAAAGGGAGGTCGCACAGATCGGCGCGACGCTTGTGCTGATCGGCTCCTGCGCATTCCAGCACTATTTCTCATCCCTATGCTATGTTTAGCGGGAGGATGAGCGAGTAGTCTCATATTCTCTTCTCTGGTGCCGGGATCTGGTCATGTAACTCTCATACTCATTGATACTCTCTTAATGAATATGATCTATGTGATAAACTTAATTGTGCATCTATTTATCCTTTTCCATTAGTGTATAGGCCAATACACTTCTGCCCATTGCATAGTGTAAGAAACCAGTGGGGAGCAAACAACCTCTGTAGTGACAACCCGGGTGAACGAAACCACCATGTCTTGTAGAATATTAAGGTCATCACTCGAGTTGATAAGAATAAGGTTACATGCTAGTGAACCAATCCTAAGGAGAGAATCCTTCATTATCCTGTTACATCTCTAATAACATTCATCCACCACTCTCTCACCGTCACCATTCACACCAACCCAACCATTGCAATCTGTTAGTAACCCTTTAATAGTAATAGTTCCTCTCATTCCCTGTGGATTCGATAACCTTGGAATACTCTGAGGGAAAAAGAGCTACAACTGTACACCGTCCTCTTGCGGTATATAAGTGGGTGCGTAACTACGACCAACAGTCCTCTAATGTTGCATCGAATGGTTGAAGAGAGAGAGAGAGAGAGAGAGCAAATTTGAATTACTTCAGAGGATAGCTCAACCTCTCACAACCATTCCTTGCTCATAATTGAAGTTAACTCCTTCACCATCTCTTGGAGGAATGCCTCTTCAAGTGGCTGAGGAGGGGAGACAGGAGTTGAGGGTTTCTTTTGGCAACAATACTTTGAGGTGTTTCCATAATCTTCAAAAATCTCTTCCTCAAAGTCAAATGGGAATTCTAAGGGTTGAATTTTCTTCTTCCCTCGATGTTCCCGGTTCGGGTGAGGGCTCAATGGTCGAATCTTGGGGTATGCAAGGAATGGGGTTGGATTCGTCTATTAAGGGTTCCTCATGGTTCAACTTGGCTTCCTCCTGGAGGGGTTCGGCGTGATCGGAAAGGAAGGTAGTGTTTTCTAGAATACGGTCTATGATTTCTCTTCCTTCTGTCGTGGTCTTGTGGACGAACGATCCTCCAGCGGCAATGTCGAGGTATAGGGCAGCTTCCTTATTCAAACCCTCACGAAAATGTTGTAGCAACATCGGGTCAGGAATGGCAAGGTTGGGTCCGGATTTGGATAGCAAATTAAGCCTAGCCTAGGCTGCACCTAAAGATTCCTTCTCATTCTGGCAAAAACTGAGAATTTCCATATGAAGGGAGACAATACGGGACGTAGGGAAGAAAGCGAGACAAAATTTATCTTGAAGTTCTTCCCAATCACCATTTACACTCCCGATAGTACGAGTGTACCATTGTTTCGCCCTCTCCATGAGGGAAAAGGGAAATAATTTCAACTTTAGAGTTTCATGTGTCATGCCCTTTATAGAAAGGCATGAACACGGTTGCTCGAATTCTCGTAGGTGATGGTATGGGTTTTCACTTTCTAAGCCAGAAAAGTATTGTTCTTGAACCATGGCTATAAAGCCAGGGCGAAGTTCATAGCCAGAAGTACGAATTGGGTCCGCGGACGACGGTGGCTCAAAGAACTCGCCCTTTGGAGCAGAAAAGGATTGGATAGAAGGTTGCTCCATTGTAGAAATAGGGAAAGAAATAAGGAGAGACAAAAAGGATACAAGGACAAAAAAGGTTCGAAGATAGAAGAACAATCGATCCCTGGCAATGGCGCCAGAAATGCTTGTTGGTATTTCTTACGATCACAAATAAATCTGCAAGTGCACGGATACTGATGTAGAACTTCACGTAGGAGTATTCCAGGTTATCGAATCATAGGGAACGTGTGTGTACTAATCTCCTATCCTAATCCGTCCAAGGACAACAAGAAAATGGTATGTAGAGGGTAGAGAGGATTCCTATTGTAAATGATCCTAAAGTAAGATAGGTTCAGTCTATAATTGCTTACTTTGGGCACCGGCATAAACCTGCATCCACAGGCGACTCCGGCCAACAGCTCTACGACGGACCCGAACGTGGAGGACTACTAAGGCCGGATAGGGCTGTCACCACCTACCGACTACCTCTACAAACCGTGGGGCACGCGGCAAACAAAGGTAACCTCTAGCCTAGACACCATGTCTATGCTATTAATTACTATCAAAGTCTCGACATCACGCTAATAGAAGACTATGATATTCTAACTAAATAGAGCGATGATCCCGTAAGCAACTAAGGAAAGAACTTACTTAATAAGGAAACTTAAGTACCATTAGAAGATCATGAATACTTACTTAGAAAGAAAAGCATCCGCCGAGGTACAAGTGTGGAGAAGGTGCCAACAAGCCTGAACCTCCTCCTAACTCTCCCTCACTCTCTCCCTATATTCTAAGCACTTTGGCAGTGCTAAAACCTTTGGAGTGGAGCTCTAAATCTTATTCTTGTGTTATGTCCTTGTTTATGCCAAATTCCCCCTCTATTTATAGGTGGCAATGGTAGGCGGGGGGGGGGGGGGGGGGGGGGGGTACAGGTAGGTGAAGTAGAGCCTGTTGGCCAAAGTTGGTCCGCTTGGCGGTGGGCCATGCCGGGCGGCCACGTGTGCAGGGAGGCCGGGTATGCCGGGCGGCGGGGTAGACCAGGCGGCCATTAGATATGGTCGGTTTCCGACCGACTCTCTTCCAACGGCTTGGATCTTGTCCCAAAGGCGGTTGTTGGGTCGGTTTCCACTGACTCCTTCATTTTGGGGCCGGTAGGCATCTTGGGCCTAGTGGGTTGGCGGCATCCCAGGCCGGGTGGTAGTCCAGGCTGGGCGGCATCCTAGGCCGGGCGGCATGGTCGGCCGGGCGACGACCTTGGTCGGGTGCCGACCCCCTCCGGGTCGCCCCTTGACTTCTCCTAGTTAGGCCACTTATTGGTCTACTTTCCTTAGCCATATTTCATCACCTTTGGTTTGGGAGGAGATAGCGGCCTCATGGTGAAGTGTTTTGTAGAATCGGCCGGGTTGGATGATTAGCCTTAAAAACGAGTCCGGTTACCCAGCCGGGTGGCTGATTTCAGCCGTATTTGACCCTGTCGGCTGGTTCCTGGATGTCAGCCTGAAAATGACCCTGTCGACCGATGAAAATGGCTATTTCACAGTCATGATCAACCGACAGGGTGTTTCTTCATGGTTTTGCATATTTTGGCTCTCTTATGCCTGCAAACACATATTTCATCAAAACTCGCGGAACAAGTTAATAATAGACTACCTCCACTATGTCGTTTATTTCTTTTATGGTATTTATGCAAGAATTTGATGGTCAGATTTAGCATTTAAGGACTGTCAACAGTGTTCTATTTTTTCATGGACCCAATCCTTCATTAGGCCGAACTCCATAAGCTATTTCTTTATCACTTTCTTGGGCCGGTGCCTACAAATATGGCCTGACAACCTTTCCTCTGTCGTACACTGCTCGCCATTTCCTGGATCGAGTGTCAATTTATTCTAACATTTTGATTCTTCACCATGTCACTTGCCGTGACAGCGAGTGCACTACCACCTCCCGGCCATGAGCTGAAGAGAAACTCTAGGTTCCACATGGCGGAGCATCCCGATGAAGAACGCCGGCTATAGGGTCTGAGAAAGGTATGCAAATCTTCCGCGAGGAATTGAATTGGGCACTTAGATTACCTGCTAATGTATTTCACTTAATTGGAAAAATTTGATAGGTGGCAGGAGTTGAATTTGTGGTTCTATATGATTTAGCAAAGATCACATTACCCGGGTCCAGGTGCTCAATTCCTTTGTGGAGTCCTGACTTGGCAAGCAATCGGTGATACTTTGTCCATGTACTAAATGCCTTAATCGTAAAACACATCATTGTGTGATTGCGCTAGATCACTTGTTGATGCATGGGATGTCAAGCATATACATCAAATGGATCCATCATGGGGAAGCTGACAGTGATGGATACGATGATTAATTCAAACCCCATGATAATAATGGCAACGATGGTGGTAACGATGATGATAGTAACGACGATGATGGTGATATCGCTGCTTATGTGCATGACTTGTTTTGCTCGGTTTAGGAAGAGTGCAGCATTTCCCAAGCAATTTTTGCATATATGATACAACAATTACGAAAGAGTTGTATGCAGGATGTGCCCGGTACACAACATTCTCATTTGTTGTCAAGTTACTTCACATAAAGTCATTCTGTCAGATCACCACCGTTGCATTTACTGCATTAATGCAGTTGTTGAGTTTAGCTTTCCCCAATAGCGAACTTCCGGCATCGTACAATGAAACTCATAGATACATTCATGCCTTAGAGCTTGGATATGTTTCAATCCGTGTGTGTCAAAATAATTGTGTCCTGCTCAAGGGCAGAACGAGAAACTAGATAATTGCCCATTGTGTAATCAATCAAGATGGAAAAATGAAGACTCCACAAAGTGTGTTGTTGAGAAGGTGTTGAGGAATTTTCCATGGATTTTGAGGCTGCATAGGATGTTTTCTACGAATGAAATGGCGGAGAACATGCAATGGCACAAGTGCATCCCAAAATCGGGAGAGAATGACTTGAGCCATCCAGCTGATGACTATGCATGGAAAAAATTCGATGGGAGATTTGAATGGTTTGCATGTGATTCCATGAACCTAAGACTTGGCCTTGTGACTGATGGATTCAATCCATTTTGTCAACTGAGCAACTCCTACAGCATGTGACCAGTATTTATTATGTCATTCGACCTACCGCCATGGGAATGCATGGAGCAATCCAACTTAATAATGGTCTTGCTCATCCCAGGTCCACGTCCTCCAGTTAAGGATCTCAACCTATTCTTGGAGCCTTTGATCGAAGAGTTGCAACAGCTCTGGAAGGGTGTCCTTACTTACGATGCACTTAGTGTTTCATAGTTTAATCTACATGCAACATTGATATGGTGCATTCAGGATTATCCAGCATTGAGCACATTATCTGGTCGAGTCACCAAGGGTTATTATGCTTGTGTGCATTGTGATAAAGAACCTTGCTCAAAATGGTTAAAGAACAAGATATGTTATATTGATCACCATCGATGAAGAGCTGATGCAACAACTGGAGAATGTATGATGAGACTTTAGATCAGAATTGAGTGCTCCACGTAAAATGAAGCGGGAGCGGGGGGGGGGGGGGGGGGGAGAAGTTCACCAATGCTAGAAGATAAGGTCTTCTTTGTTTCACCTGCGATATTGGACAAGTTTGATGATGGCGCATAACCTTGATATCATGCACATCGAAAAAAATATGTGAGGCCCTCATTGGAACATTGCTCAACACATCTAGGAAGACTAAGAACACATATAATGCCAGGCTTAATTTGGAAGACATGGGCATAATGTAAGGTATACAATTGTAGTGGCAGGGCAAGTTGTACGTTATCCCAAAAGCTTCGTATGTGTTGAGTAAATAACAGAAGGATAAATTTAATGAATTCATTTCAAAATTCCTAGATGGATATACTAGAAACCTTGCAATATGCATTACTGCCGATAGATGCAAGCCGACGAGACTGAAAACCCATGATTCCTATATCCCTCTCTAGAGGATTCTTCCAGTTACCTTCCGAGGATTCGTTGACAAGCAGATATATGAAGAAATTGCTGAATTGGCAACTTCTTTCAGCAGCTGTGTTGTAGAACTCTGAAGTTGAACGTTTCACACAAATTGAAACAGAACATCCCACACATTCTGTGCAAACTTGAGAGAATTTTCCCTCCTGCATTCTTTGATATCATGGTGCACTTGGCAGTGCATTGAGCGAACGATGCAATACTTGGAGGTCCAGTACAATATGGATGGATGTATCCAGTTAAAACAAGACTATGTAAATTGAGGAGTTTTGTGAGAAACAGAGCAAGACCTAAATGATCCATTGCATAAGCGTATGTCGCTATTGAGTGCTTGATATTTTGCTCAAGGTACTTGGATGATGATGTCAGAGACAAGGTTCCTGTGCTCTGCCTATTTTCCAGTGTGGCATTCGTTTTCTTGGAGTCCTGGAGATTATTAAGGAAATACGACATGATCATGCCAAAATGATATGGTATGTGCTAAACAACACCGATGAGGTCCAGCCATATATAGCGTATGTAATCCTCTTTTCGCCTCTTCTTTATTGTTTATAAAACCTATTAGTTAGCTCTAATTGTGACTTAGATTGGCGATTGCAGGCAATACAAGCAAGTATTAAGGGAAGAAGGAATTCAAAATGTTGAGAAAAAGATTAAGAAAACATTTGCCTCATGTTTCAAGAATCATGAGAGGTTTTTTAGCATTGACTTCTTTGAAACAACGATTTACTATGTATACATGTTCACCAAGCTTACATATATATTTTCTTTTTGTACAAATTGTTGAGGAAAAATTTGATAGGGCCAACAAGTCCCCGATGGCCTATATGCATTGTCGTGCTACCCAGACAAATGAGCTAAGGTATATTCAGGATGTATTATTGATGGTGTGCGGCACCACACATTGGACCGTGAACGAAACGGAAAGACATAGAGTAGTGGAGTAATGGCTGCAGCTTCACATGGCGATAAGGATATAGAATTCAATGATTCACTTAGAGAAATTATTGAGTTGAAGTATAACTCTTATTTGGGCACACATGGAACAATTGTTCTATTTCGGTGCGACTGATACAATCTGGTGCGAAAGAATGCTATGGAACATGATGACTACTACAAAAGCATATAAACTGGATCACTTTGGTACAAAAAAGATCCTTTTATTTTGGCATAGCAGGCAACAAAGGTGTTTTGCTTGCTAGACACAGAATCCTAGAGACTGGTGAGAAAGAATGCCGTGCAAAAGTTTGAGCATCAGAACATGTGGAGTGTTGCTGAAAATGACACTGAGATGAGGTCCCGTGAAAGAGAACTTGTAAACCAAGACGATGATGGCACGGAAGCATGGGCAGTGGTACATGAAGTACCTAATGTCAATCAACGTAATTTGGAGTGCGAGGAGCATGTTACCGTTCTTGCAAGTGTGATTAAGGAGCTTCACAAAGAAAAGGTTACTACACCTGATGAAAGCGACTCTGATGTCAAAGATGACACTGACCTGCAGTACCGAAGTAATGACAATGATGGTGGTCCTGCTATTGATGGTTATAGTGATATTTAGTAGCTGGTGCCTGGTGAGAATTGTTGTACTTTCATTTCTGTTGCTTCCCGGTTGTTGACATTTGCTACATTACATCAATAAAACCATCCCTGGCAATGATGCTAGAAATAATTATAAAAATATATCTCAGTGTCAATTAAGTTAGATCCGCAACAACATGGATAATATCGTTATAGCATTTCACTATTGGATTGCTCCAATAGCTTGTGATTATAGTTGTGACACACAGAGTAATCATTCCCAACACTAATGGATTGCTCCAATAGGGGTAGTGTGACACTTATAGTTGTGACACACAGGGCAATCATTTTACTATTGGATTGCTCCAATAGGGGTAGTGTGACACACATAGCAATTATTCCCAAAGATAAAGAAAGAACCTAAGTCACTAGTGAGTTTTAGTTAAGAGAGAAAAGTTGTATCTCTAATATTAGTATACCTATATAGTTGCATAGTCAAACAATAACAAGCAAGTCTATACTAGTCATAGTCTAATGCATTCAACACTTCGTGTATGGATTCATGCCTGGCATACACAAGGCAACTTCATCTTGGATGCACGTCACAACCGAACATGGAGGAGTACAAAGGACAGATAGGGAAGTCATCACCTACCGCCTACCTCTGCAGACCGTGGATTATGAGGTGATCAATACTACCTAGCCATCTAAGCACCACGCTTACACATTTAAGTAGAATCCTAGCATTGATCAAATACTAGAACTTCCCTAAACTACTTGGATATCAAACCCATGTTGAGGCACAACAACTAGACTAAAGTATAAACTAGCATTATAACATTTAGACTATAGTCAAGGTATATGCCAATCATGACAACAAGGTGGCAAGTCTATATCATCATGAAAGCATAATAAAGTCCTATGACATAAATATGATATATAACCAAACAAGGAACACATCATAAGCACAAGTATATGGAAGAATTATATTAATTAAACAGAGCAAAGTCATAATACAAAGGAATAAAGGAAATGATACAAGAGCCATACCAATACTCCTATGACTTGGAGACTTAATCAAGACTCAACCTAAACTAAACTCCACTAAAACTAGGAAACCAATAAGTGAAAGAGGGAAATGAATAGCTTTTGAGTGTATGTGTTGGAGTGGAGCTCTCCCTTCCTTCCTCAGGACCTGGTCGGGCGACCAGGCCTCTAGATCGGCCGACCAGAAAGTGGGGCCTTTGGCCCTATGTTTCCTTGGGGTGGCTACTAGGTGGGTCCTCTTCTAGTTTATGGTGGTGTTCTCTAGAGGAATCCTGTGCAACCATGTATTTGATCCATGGGATGTCCAGTTGTCACCATCCCATTGGCTGGAATGGTGTTCTTGTGGATTATGCTCCATTTCTTTATCTCTTTTATGTCAAGTCCCTGCATGCACATATTTCTCAAAGGACATGTAGAATTCTATTATTCCTAACTAACAAGCAAGTATGTAATGCCAAATCTTCCTATTTTTGTAGGTATATTGATAGTCAAAATTGGTATTTAATGATCATCAACAAACCCCCAAAGCTGGACCTTTGCTCGTCCCGAGAGAAGGCAAAACTCAGGTCTGTGTTGATCAGGTGTTGCTACAAAGTCCTATTCTTAGCATATACCCAACTGCACAACTAAGACACTCTAACATAGGATTGAATAAGTTTCCATGAGTACTTCACCCTTGATTACCTGTGGGGCGCTGTAGCTTCTCCAAATCTTCAGTGGTTGGAAGACAGAATAGTTTGTTGGACTTCCATTTCTCCTACTCCCTTTGATCGACTTTAGCCTGGAGGTTATTAATCTAAGTGATAAATCTAAATTCCTCAAATGATTCACTCAGATTGCTCAATGTGTATGTATTCCTCACCAAGGCTTATGATTCCTACAAAAACCTACCTCTAAAGGCTGATATGTGGAGCTCGGGGTAAGGATAAATGTGGCATACCTGTATTTCATATGTCGTCGAGTCAAAAGAGTGGATCCACGGAGAAAGTATTTCCTTCAAGCATGATCAAGATGTGCATGTGTGGTGTATATGGTGGAGTGGAATGGAGACTCTTCTTGTTTATTTAGTCTTTCCCTTCTTTTGCAATTGTTGGCTATCTTTTTTTTTTATCAAGCTCTTCATGGAGCAAGAATCTTTGTCCTTTTTTTTGATAGCCATAACCTTGATTGCCTTGGGGAGAGATCAATGATGAAGGTGGAGTCTTTATTTTATGGATGGATGGTGTGACATGGATGATTGCTAATTTCCAGTAGGGAAACTTAGCGTGATGTGCGCAGACTTGATTATGAATGCAGAAAAAGTTTCTCACTAGGGTCACAATTTTGACAAGGCTCAATAAAAATACAAGTAGCATATGTAAAAGGTTTTGCAATATAGATCAACATATGGCTGTGGTAAGAATTTATATCATTGAGAAACTTGTCATTTTTATCAGATTAATTCTCCGATCAAGCTTCACAAATTGAGCAAGATCATAGGATAATGCTTATCATATCTCCCAGCAACCTAGAAGGATAATGCTTATGCTACCCACTAGTGTATTTAAGGTGAAACTTATTCATGCCAACAAACCAAAACTAGATAGAGTGATATGTTGTAAACCGGTCATATGAAAAGAATAAAACACAGAGCAATTATTCATCATGTCAACATAGGAAACCTTATGCATTCATACCGTGCAAGAATTTATTTTTTCTAGTTTTTCTGTTTATCATGCATGTGAAAGGGAAAGAAATCTTTTTGTTGTTTTTAGTTTTATCATGCATGTGGTGATTGTAAGGGAAATATACAAGTTACCTTCGAATTAGGAGGAACTCCCTCCCAAGCTGGTTTGAACTCACTCGAACTACGATGGTTCCTGACTGAAGTAGCCTTGAGAATGAAAATAAGAGCTCATTTGGGATCTACCGCAAGTGACCTTATTCTCAAATTTTGAGAGATGGCATTGGACATCATCGCTCGATCCATTCTCCTGCTGGATATGAGTGCAGATGGTCTGGTCCAACTAGTCGATGTGGAGGGACATGTTGTCTATTTGCCTGGTGATGCCGTCTGTGCCTCTTCGAGAACCGCTATGAGAGTGATGTGTGCTGAAGGGTGGTCATAAACTGCTTGAACTCAAGCTATAGAGGCTCCTCTTGGCCATTTGCCAGTGTCCCAGGATGTTTCGCCGCTTCCATAAGGAATGGCGTAATACCATGATCCCGTGGTTGGCTCTTCTCCTGGGAGGGATGGCTCGGTAGTCCTTCATGATTTGTTTCTGGTAATGGGACCAGTAACTCTATGACTGTGAGTTGTAAAATTATATTTCTAGAGGAATGCTTAGTTCATCATAGTTATACAAATGGAAATCTGGGTTAGGTAACTGAATTTCATTTGCATAACCGAGGAAAAATAAACCAGAGAGCCATTGGGTCCTTGATTTGGAGAGTGTCCTCATGTGAAAAATTGCTCGCCTAGGATAGCCCGTTCAAAATTTAAATCACCAATATGGGCATCTCCCAGTAAACCAAGATTGTGCATAAGGTGCTAGATCAGGGACGTAAACTCTAAATCTCCTATTTGTTTGATAACTTCGATCCACTGCTTAACCATGGCCATAACAGGCGAGACTTTGATTTTTACTAACCATACAATAAAGAATTAGCATTTCATCACCACACACGGTTCTAACATCCTTTCTGGGAAACAAAATCATAGCCAACCATTTGTGCATAAAACGCACGATAGGATTATGGATGTCCATATTCCTAGGCGATAAGGCAAGTGTATGCCCTGTTATTTCCTCCCAAAAACTGCTTTTGTTGAAACCAAAAAATTTTAGATCGAAGATCGAAACCAGCAATATGAGAAAAGCCTAGCAAATTACTAAATTACCTCCAAGTGACTGAGATTTCAATTCCATTGAATTGGAACGAAATCCTATCACTATCCCATCACTACAAGAAATCCGGGCTAGTGCAACGCCCCTAAAATGTTGCAAAAAGGTCATTTGTGTTGCAATATCAACAGATCACAACCTTTTTTGATTGTTGGGAGGCGTTGCTAATTCCTCTGATGCAATAGCCTATTACAGCACCATTATAAGGATCTGCAATTAATGTCATGTGTTGCATGGTTGGCGCTGGCAACCATGGTCGTTATTGCTATTTGTCTTTAGTGCAACAACATATGATAGTTGCAAGCAACCACGATTGCAACACATATGTACATTTGTAAATGCATTATAATGCAACAACACATATTAATTGCAAGCAAGCATGATTTTAATGCATGGGTACTATCACAAATACATTATAATGCAATGATATATGATAGTTGCAATTTCATCTATGATGTTGCAATATACTCAGAGAAACCCCAACCAATTTTGTGTTGTTGCTATACACTTAAAGAGTATCACAACGCAATGGAGGTTGTTGGAATAGGAGCATAGGATATCACAACGACTTATGAATTGTTGCTATATACCTAGAAGATATAGCAACAGATTATGAGTCATTGCAATATGTTTAATGGATTTCGCAACCACGTACGAGTCGTTGTTATATACCTAAAAGATATGGCAACCGATTATTAGTTGTGGCTATATGCTTAAAGGAAATCACAACGGAGTTAGAGTGGTTGCAATTTTTGTACAAGGTAATTGCAACACAAATTATGGTTGCTATATGATTATATTGCATTAATTATAAATCATTGTAACACCAAGGTGTAGCATTAGATCATGGTCGTTGCAATAGAAAATAGGCAGCCAATTAGAAATGTTTATTTTGTGATTTTGGCAACCATATTATATTGGTAATGCAACACTTGAATATATTCCCAAATAGAAACTGATCCAATATTATAGATAGTACTAATGATATCAAATCCATCATTCACGCTTACAACCAAATATTATTGTTGCCACACTATAATGTTCCATGAATCACCAAAATAAAATTTCTAATTGGCTGAAAAAACTCAATCACGTGATCTTAATCGTTATGACACCAAAATGTTGAAGACATCTCTTGTATCACCATACAAATGTAGTTCTGCACATGTAATAGAAAGACTGTAAACTGACAAGGCTATTGATTTAATTAGGAGGCCATAAACAAACAATCATGTCATTTACATCCTAACCTTTAGGGACTACTAAGATGTCTTCAGTATTATTTCACCCCTGGAGCTTGCATTTCCTGCACATGATCAAAAACAAAGTTTGTGGTGACAAGAGATAATTTCAGTTACTTGAGCACCGAAGAACACGCGACCGATTGCTGAAAAGGTATGATTTTTGGTCACCGGCAATGGGGGAAGAGGGAAAGGGGGCAACTTTGCCCTAATGCAGTGGAGTTTGGCTCTGTAGGTGGTGGGCGTGATCGCGTGCGCGGGAGCAAAGGCGGCGGCAGGTGGCTGCACGCAGCGGTAGGCGACGAGACATCTGCGCTGCTTGCGGCGATGGCAGTTGCTGGGCAAGGCGCGGTGGTGCTAGGTCTTCTCGTGGGTGCAGGCGAGCACGGCTGTGCATGGCAGGGTCAAGCAAGCGACAGCACGGGCGAGTTGGCTGGCTTGGTTGAGGTGCACGGTGGCGGGCGACGTCGGCTAGAACGAGGGCGTCGAGGGCGAGCTCTCCGCGATGAAGGCGAACAAAGACGAGGCCAAAATAGTGACTCGCGATTTTGACCTAAGATCAAAACAGAATCAACGGTCGAGATTCAATGAGGAACAAATCCACTATCACAGATTGAAGAAGATTTCTCGTTTCAATCATAGTGACCGGACGGTACGGTCTCTAGACCGAACGGTCCAGTCAGCTTTCGGGTTTTGCTGGCACTTGTACAGACCAGACGATATGGTCTCTAAGACTGTTCTGTCCAGTATCTATGACCAGTCTGACCCAAGCCACTATGCACTCGGCACTGATCGGACTGTACGGTCCGCTAACAGGACTGTACGGTCACTATGGGAATTTCAATGAACCAAGGAATTTCTCCTTCTTCCAAGTGTCCGCACTTAAGACCCAAATAATGTGGCGCCCCTCCTCGTAGGATCGAGGTCCCAACGGTGCTGATAACGCAGACACTTGATAATACAACATTTGTTTGAATTTAAATTAAATATTACATCAAATAGTTATCAGAGTGCAGCGGAAATAGTACAAGTCTTGAATTGTTTTGAAACAGCGGAAGCAATTACGATAAATCTACGAGCTCGACGATACAGCATACTAATGGTTCATGCCCGAGGAACCATCACTCTAGCATCACACATCATCACTGTGGTGGGAAGTCGGACTCCTAGGGGGCAGTCCAACCCTTAGGGACTTGCATGTCCCAACGCAGCACATCTACAGGCAATTCTACTTCTTCATTACCTAAAAACAACAGTGGCACAAAGCCTAAGTACTAATTACTGCGAGGTACAGCAATTGCAATTGATTTACACCAGCTGGGATAACCCGAGATACACGACACATACGCACCAGTTAAGGTCGTATATGGCAACTTTTTACAAGGACAAAAAACAACTTGGTCTGGGTCCAGTCTCAGCAAGTGGGCATGTCGTTCTGCCAACAGTACTTCGTGGTCCGAACCACCCACTCCAGCAACAGGAGGGTCAACGACCACTGTACTGGGTACCATCCTCATTGCCGCGCCAATGCTACATCAGTTTACTAGTGCCCATAGACTAGCATGTATTCGGTACTGTTCAATACTTGACCAAGGGGCCGACCACGGACGTGTCCTAGGTTCGACAAGGCAGGGCTACCACAGTCAACACCCATGTATTGCTGCAAACCTACACATGCATCTTCCCTGTCCGGTCATAACAATAAAATAAACTTCTTTTTAGGTTCCCGTTCCAGTGGTCAAGTTCATTCCCTAGTATTAGTATCTATCGGGCCTAATAGTTACTAAGCATACTGACACAATACCGATACTACCAAAGTTCTAATGATAGTGGCGTAAGTCATTTCGGTATCATGCAAGTGGGTTCCAATCAACTCCTATGACCTAATGCAAAAATCATAGACACTAGTAATATTGAAAGCTAGCAACTTTATAAAATGGCGAATGAAAAACCGGGGCTTGCTCCTAAAGCTTCACGGCGGCGAGGGGATGCTCGACATCAAGTCGGCGTGCATCGGTGATGGCCGGAAGTAGGGGCTTGTCGTGGAGGCGACTTTGGTTATCGGCGGAGTAGAGACGACGGCCGGGGAAAACACTAGCGACAGCGATCTTGTGGTGAAAACACGGGAAAGAAGGGTCAGAGAGGTAAGCTGGGAAGTTGCGCACGAGAGAGGAAAAAGATTGGGCGAGGAGGCTCACCGGGAGCGGTCAATTTCAGCTGGTGGCGTAGAACTCACCAGAGATGGGTCGCCTCTGATTTTCTTGCAATTCACCCAATGCGCGAGGAGTAACGGCCAAGCAAGGGCATGTGAAGGGAGGAGAGGTCTTATGCATAGTGATTTGAGGCGTGGCTTGCAAGATAGTGGCAGTGGCGGTCGAGTAGCAAGCTTGGAGCTCGAGTTCTGGCAATGGCAGGGTGATGGGGTGAGAGCGGAAATGAGAGAGAGAGAGCTAGAGAGAGTGGGTTCTATGAGCTCGCGGGTTCGCTATCAAGTTGCGGAGAGATAAGAGTGAGTGGGGAGAAGCGGGAATAGAGAGAGCGGGAGAAATTGAAGTTTTGCCGGTGATCATGGCACGGTGCAGAGGGAACAAAGAGGGTTGGGCGCGTGAGCGGCTGAGGCAGAGGGGATGGGACAGCACGGGGAGGTCAGCGGCACTATCGCACATGGAGTCCCGAGGCGGGGGTGAAGGCATCGGCCGAGAATCGACTCTGCGCCAGTGAAAGGGAAGAAGAAAGAGATTTTGCGCTGCACCCCCTGGAGTTTTTTATTTCTTACAAATGGGCCCTCGGTCAAAGCTGATTTTTATAAAATCAAAATAAAACAGCTAGGAGTTTCTAAAAATAGTGAAATTTGGTGGGTGGGCTATTTAAATAGTGGAGAACACTCTGGTGAATTTTATTTGTGATTTTCATAAAATTATTTTTAGAATTAATTAAATGCATTAATTAGTTATTTAAGAATCAATTAATTAATTAGGGGTCTTGCCAAGCAGATAAAATGCCCAATAATTTCATAAAATTCTATTTTATTATTAGTAACATGATTATGAATTTATTTAGCATAAGTTGTATTGAAATTTTTGAATTGCTTCAATAACTTGATTGCAGGGTTTTTATTTGCCTAGAATTAATAAAAGGAAGTGAGTCCTAATATTTCATGCTATGTTGTTTATAACCTAAGCTCTCCATGTTGGTTAAATGAAGTGAGACACCTGGGGTGTCACAGCCCTCCCTCCTTAAAGAAATATCATCCCGACATTATGAATCACGGCAAACTAGAGGGAAGTGCGGTGGTCAAAGCATACCTGTGTATGACGACCAAAATTTCGGGTAGTGAGTTCTCAGAAACTCTTCCGATTTCTAAGTAGACTCATCTTCTGAGCGGTTACTCCATTGAACTTTGTAGAATTTGAGGGTTCTATTACGGGTCGTGCGTTCCTTCTCGTCGAGGATCTTCACGGGTTGTTCGGAATACGTGAGATCGGGTTGGAGTTGGTCATACTCCTCTAAAATTTTGTCGATGGGTGGCTTGAGACATTGCTTAAGCTGAGAGACGTGGAAGGTGGGGTGAACTCCAGATAGGTAGGTGGATAACTCCAACCTATAGGCCACGTATTCACATCGTTCCAGAATTTGGAATGGTCCGATATAACGAGGAGCTAACTTTCCCTTGACTCCGAACCGTTGGATACCCTTCATAGGAGACACCTTGAGATAGACGTAGTCGCCCTTGTTGAAGTACAGTGGTCTACATCGTCTGTTTGCATACTTCTCTTGACGGCATTTGGCGGCTTTAAGATTGGCTTGGATGATACATACTTTTTCCTCAGCATCCTTGATAAGATCAGGACCAAAGGTTACTCTTTCTCCAGATTCAGACTAGTTTAGCGGTGTTCTACAACTGTGACCATAGAGTGCTTCAAATGGCGACATTTTTAGACTCTCCTGGTAACTGTTGTTGTATGAGAATTCCGCATAAGGCAAATACATATCCCAATTACCACCATGAGTTAAGACACATGCTCTAAGCATATCTTCCAAAATTTGGTTGACACGCTCAGTTTGTCCATCCGTGGTGGCATGGTAAGCAGAACTCTGGATAAGCTTGGTACCCAAAGATGCATGCAGTTGTTCCCAAAAAGGAGCAACAAACTGTGAGCCACGATCCGTAACAATGGTCTTGGGCACTCCGTGGAGACATAGAATTCTAGCTATGTATAGCTCTGCATATTGTCGTACATTATGTCTATTGTTGACTGGCAGGAAGTGAGCAGATTTGGTGAGTCTGTCCACAATGACCCAAATTGAATCATGCTTTCGAGAAGTGAGAGGGAGACCAACAACAAAATCCATGCTGACGTCTTCCTATTTCCAAGCGGGGATACTCAATGGTTGAAGTAATCCGGCCTGTTTCAAATGATCAGCCTTAACCCTCTAACACGTATCACATTCCGTGACATACCGAGCAATTTCTCGCTTCATCCTTGTCCACCAGAAATTATTCTTCAAGTCTTAGTACATTTTATTACTACCCGGATGGATAGAATATTTGGAGTGGTGTGCCTCATCCAAGATCTTCTATCGATGTTCAAAGTCCTTTGGTACTACTAAACGGTTATTGAACCACAGAGTACCGTTCGAGTCTTGGGTGAAGTATTTTGCTTTGCCACCCTTAATGTTTTGTCTAATGTGATTCATACCAACATCATTTTTCTGTGCAGCAATGATTTCTTCACGGATGGTAGAATGCACACTTAGGTTGCTAACCACTACAATAGGTAAAATGCGGAGGCTAGGTTCCAAATTAGTTTCATGGTCATTTTGGTCCTGAACTTCTAGTTCCAAGTTGTTGCAGTGGACCTTTCTGCTTAACGCATCGGCGACTACATTAGCCTTGCCTAGATGATAGTGAATCTCCAGGTTATAATCCTTAATCAGTTCTAGCCACCGACGCTGTCTCATGTTTAGATCAGTCTGGGTGAATATATATATTTCAAGCTCTTATGGTCTGTGTAGATGTGCACTAAGTTGCCTAGCAAATAATGCCTCCATATTTTTAGTGCAAGTACAACTACAGCTAGCTCCAAATCATGAGTTGGATAGTGCTCTTCATGCTTCCTTAACTGTCGAGATGCATAGGCTATGACACGACCTTCTTGCATGAGTACACATCCCAGCCCTGTGCCGGACGCATCGCAATATACGTCGAATGGCTTGGCGATGTTAGGTTGAGCCAGTACTGGGGCAGTTGTCAATAATTTCTTCAGTGCTTGGAATGCTTCCTCACACTTGTTGTTCCAATCAAACTTTTTCTCCTTTTTCAACAGTTCCGTGATGGGTTTGGTTAGCCGAGAAAAATTTGGAATGAACCTACGATAATATCCGGCTAGCCCGAGGAAACTGCGTACTTGGTGAACTGTCTTTGGTGGCTTCCAATCTAGCACATCTTGAACTTTGCTAGGATCTACCGAGATTCCTTCTGCAGAGACTATGTGACCAAGGAATGGTACACGGTCCAACCAAAATTCACACTTGCTGAATTTGGCATACAATTTGTGATCTCGGAGGCGTTGAAGAACAATGCGAAGATGTTCAGCATGCTCTTCCTTGGACTTAGAATAGATGAGGATGTCGTCAATGAATACTACCACAAATTTGTCCAGCTCTGGCATGAATACCGAATTCATGAGATACATGAAATGAGCAGGGGCATTGGTTAATCCGAATGACATTACTAGATACTCGAATAGTCCGTATCTAGTAGAGAAGGCAGTCTTCAGAATGTCTTCCGCTCGGATCTTGATTTGATGATAACCCGATCAAAGATCAATTTTCGAAAATACCTTAGCACCAACTAATTGATCAAAAAGGATATCAATTCGTGGTAAAGGGTATTTGTTCTTGATGGTAACCTCGTTGAGGGGTCGATAATCAACAACGAGACGCAGAGACTTATCCTTCTTCTTCAGAAAGATAGCTGGACAGCCCCAAGGTGAGGTGCTTGGGCGAATGAGTCTCTTTTCTAATAACTCATTCAACTGCTTTTTCAATTTGGCCAACTCATTCGGGGCCATTTTATAAGGTCAACGAGATATTGGAGAAGTTCCCGGTTGTAGCTCTATCTTAAATTCCACTTCACGGTCAGGTGGTAGGCTAGAGATATCTTCAGGGAATACGTCCAGATACTTATGAACAACGGGGATATTCTCGAGTGACTGCCCTTCCAAGTGATGGACAATCAGGGCTTTCGATGAATCGATGTTTAGAGAAAGTGTGTCCTCTCCATGCAAAGGGGAGTTGAGGTGAACGATACGGGGCTTGATGTCTAACATGGCTCTATGGGTTTTCATCCAGAACATGCCCAAAATCAAGTCAATTTCCTGGTGGCTAAGCATGATAAAATCCGTGGGGTAGATTTTCTTGTTTATTTCCAAAGGGGCTTTGCACACTATTTGATTAGCATTAGTTTGCCCAGCGGGGGAACGAATTGTGTAGCACCTTTTTATAGTCTGGGGTTGAAGATTAAGTTTTTGCACACACGCTTGGCTAATGAAATTATGCGTAGCACCAGAATAAAAAAGTGCAAGGATAGGTTGGCGATAGAGCGAGAGCGTACCGGTCAGCACGGGTTCGCCCTGAGGGATGTCTTCAGCATTGGTGTAGTTCACTTGGGCACCACGAGACGGTGCATTCACAGCCTTGTTCTGATTCTGACACTGGTTGTTGTTATTGTTGTTGTTGCGCCTTGGTGCAGTGCAGTTCCTTGCAAAGTGGCCGGTGCGACCACAATTGTAGCAGGGGTAGCTGCTTCCACAGTCAGCAGGTTGTGGAGCGTGAACATTCTGGCCCCCTTGCTGTTGATACGGTGCGTGGTACTGGTTGTTCTGCTGCGGGTACGGTGCACGAGGTGGGAAATTTTGCTGCTGTGGTGGCCTTGAGTAATTCTGACCATACGGTCACTGGTACTGCTGCCGCGGTGATGCCCGAAAACGCTGTCCGGTGGGGGAAGTGTAAATCAGACGATGCTTCGCCTGTGGGGTAGTAGGGGCAGTAGCAGGGGCCTTCCTCTTGCGGTCCTCCTCCTCCGGTACTGCCGGTGGTGCAAGGGCAGCCTCAAGCTGCTGCTGCAGGCCCTGGTTCTCCTGGGCCAGGGTCTCCAAATCCTCTCCCATAAGCTCCATCTCGTGTTGTGCAGCCGTCAACTAATGCTGCAGGTGCTCGTTGTGGTTGGCGCGCTGCTGCATAATCACGCCATGTCTGTCAACCTCCTATGCGAGGGTGTCGCGCTGTCCGGTCACCTCAGTAACACGAGTCTCACTCGCCTCAAGAGCAGCGGTCAGCCGCCGAATCTATCTCTGCTGCGCGTCGACCTGTGTCTGCAGGTCATTCCTCTGAACCCAGACCTACTCTGCCTCAGCCAGTATGATACTGCTATGGCTGCCAGCCTCCTCATCCAAGTTGAGGAGGTACTCAGAGTAGTAAGACACACGGTGGTACCCTGCGTGGTATGTCGGGTAGTTGTCGCGGCCAACGCGCCTCACACGCCTCTGCCAGATCGGGTTGGCCTGGTGCCAGATGGGAATCATCTCAAACGGAGTCCCGGAGAGCGCTGCTATGTGGCGCCCGCAAAAGTGGGTGAGAGCCCTGTGAGCGACTCTCTCCAAGCCCTCACGGAGGCTCCCACAAGTCGTCGTGCTCTCCATACCTGCCATGTCGAGGTTGCGCGGGTGTCTGGGCATGCTGATGTGCACCTCAGCAAGAGTCGTGTCGTGACGATGGATCTCGCGGCCCTTGTAAGAGGGCGGCTCGTCGTAGCCCAACAAGCGTAAGAGGTCCCACAACATTGTAGGAAAGCCACGGTGGTGGAGTCCGGTGGTGTAGCGCCACACGTCGTGCGAAAGCTCCTCAAAACCGTGGTCACCCATCTGGAACATAACCCAATGGTGAGTACAATGTTCCATGAGTAACAATGCATTTCATATATAGTGCTATGTAATACAGAAACAAGGTTTTTGTTAACATTTTCCAGCCTCAACGGTCAATAATACGGCAGTGGGTCTCAAAATAAATTCGGTTTCAGATTGACATAAGCCTAATGTTTTGGCTCTACTGGACAGGGGAAAACTGAAAAGATGGTGAAACTTATTGGAGATGAAAATAGGCTTCTAGGGCTTTCCAGATTGTATTTAAACACCTAAAAATCCAAAGTAGAACTTTAGTTATGAATTTTTGAAGTTGGCAGCTAAAAACAGGACAGATTCTTGTTAACCTCGTTATTCAAAATTTTATACTTATTAGGTTTAGAAAATTTTTATTCAGAGGTTGGTAAGTAAGGAGAGAACCAAATTTTAGTTTAGTTATAATGGGATGCATGATGCAAAACCTTCATTTTATTAACCTATCGTTCCTCACCACACAACACCTAACTTGCCGAGACTTAGTGGCACGGATATTTGGTGACGACCCGCACTCAACACGTAAGTTATTCTAAAGGTTATACTAACGACGTTAGTGTACCTGCAGAAGATTCATTGCAGAAACAATACATCAAATTCAAAAGAAACTACAAAAAGAAACATAGTTCTACTAGTAACGATCCATGGAAAAAGGATCGCCCCGTGATAAGTCACGAGCCAACAGTGTCTCGTATCCGCCTGCGAGCACAAACACCAATATCACGCGTGTCGGTTAAGCATGCACGTACCTTCGTTTGAAGAAGCCGTAGATGCAATAATGTAAACAATCATAACCCAGGTTAGCCTTGTCACCACCCTACTATCTATAGGGGCAATACTAACATATCCTCACTCGCAACGTCGTGGTTTTCGAAAATATGATTTAAATGTTGTATTATCATGGACCAGGGCTCTGATACCAGCTGTGGCGCCCCTCCCCGCAGGATCGAGGTCCCGACGATGCTGATAACGTAGACACTTGATAATACAACATTGGTTCGGATTTAAATTAAATATTACGTCAAATAGTTATCAGAGTGCAGCGGAAATAGTACAAGTCTTGAATTTGAAACAGCGGAAGAAATTGCGATAAATCTACGAGCTCGACGATACAGCATAGTAATGGTTCTTGCCCGAGGAACCATCACTCTAGCATCACACATCATCACTGCGGCGGCAAGTCGGACTCCCAGTGGGTAGTCCAACCCTCAAGGACTTGCATGTCCCAGGGCAGCACATCTACAGGCAATTCTACTTCTTCATTACCTGAAAACAACAGTGGCACAAAGCCTGAGTACTAATTACTGCGAGAGACTATAATTGCAATTGATTTACACCAGCTGGGATAACCCGAGATACACGACACATACGCACCAGTTAAGGTCGTATATGGCAACTTTTCGCAAGGATGAAAAACAACTTGGTCCGGGTCCAGTCTCAGCGAGTGGGCATGCCGTTCTGCCAACAGTACTTCGTGATCCGAACCGCCCACTCTAGCGGCAGGAGGGTCAACGACAACTGTACTAGGTACCGTCCCCATTGCCACGCCAATGCTACATCAGTTTACTAGTGCCCATAGACTAGCATGTATTCGGTACTGTTCAATACTTGACTAAGGGGCCAACCACGGACGGTCCTAGGTTCGACAAGGCAGGGCTACCGTAGTCAACACCCATGTATTGCTGTAAACCTACACATGCATGTTCCCTACCCGGTCATAACAATAAAATAAACTTCTTTTTAGGTTCCCGTTCTAGTGGTCAAGTTCATTCCCTAGTATTAGTATCTATCGGGCCTAATAGTTACTAAGCATAGCGACACAGTACCGATACTACCAAAGTTCTAATGACAGTGGCGTAGGTCATTTGGGTATCATGCAAGTGGGTTCCAATCAACTCCTATGACCTAATGCAATAATCACAGACACTAGTAATATTGAAAGCTAGCAACTTTATAAAATGGCGAATGAAAAACTGGGGCTTGCTCCTAAAGCTTCACGGCGACGAGGGGATGCTCGGCATCAAGTCGGCGTGCATCGGTGATGGCCGGAAGTAGGGGCTCGTCGTGGAGGCGGCTTCTGTGATCGGCGGAGTAGAGATGATGGCCGGGGAAAACACTAGCGACAACGATCTTGCGGTGAAAACATGGGAAAGAACGGTCAGAGAGGTGAGCTGGGAAGTTGCGCATGAGAGAGGAAAAAGATTGGGCGACAAGGCTCACCGGGAGCGGTCAATTTCAGCCGGCGGCACAGAACTCACCGGAGAGGGGTCGCCTCTGATTTTCTTGGAATTCACCCAATGCGCGAGGAGTAACGACCAAGCAAGGGCATGGGAAGGGAGGAGAGGTCTTATGCGTAGTGATTTGAGGCATGGCTTGCAAGATAGTGGCAGTGGCGGTCGAGCAGCAAGCTTGGGGCTCGAGTTCTGGCAATGGCAGGGTGATGGGGTGAGAGCAGAAACGAGAGAGAGAGAGCGAGAGAGAGTGGGTTCTGTGAGCTCGCGGGTTCGCTATCAAGTTGCGGAGAGATAAGAGTGAGTGGGGAGAAGTGGGAGCGGAGAGAGCGGGCGGAATTGAAGTTTTGCCTGTGATCATGGCACGGTGTAGAGGGAACGAAGAGGGTTGGGCGCGTGAGCGGCTGAGGCAGAGGGGATGGGACAGCACGGGGAGGTCAGCGGCACTGTCGCACATGGAGTCCCGAGGCGGGGGTGAAGGCCGGCCGCGCGGTGCGCCGGCGTCGGCAGAAATCGACCGAGAATCGGCTCTGCGCCAGTGAGAGGGAAGAAGAAAGATATTTCATGCTGCACCCCCTGGAGTTTTTGATTTCTTACAAATAGGCCCTCGGTCAAAGCTGATATTTATAAAATCAAAATAAAATAGCTAGGAGTTTCCAAAAATTGTGAAATTTGGTGGGTGGGCTATTTAAATAGTGGAGAACACTCTGGTGAATTTTGTTTGTGATTTTCATAAATATATTTTTAGAATTAATTAAATGCATTAATTAGTTATTTAAGAATCAATTAATTAATTAGGGGTCTTGCCAAGCAGATAAAATGCCCAATAATTTCATAAAAATCTATTTTATTATTAGTAACATGATTATGAATTTATTTAGCATAAGTTGTATTGAAATTTTTGAATTGCTTAAATAACTTGATTGCAGGGTTTTTATTTGCCTAGAATTAATAAAAGGAAGTGAGTCCTAATATTTCATTCTATGTTGTTCATAACCTAAGCTCTCCATGTTGGTTAAATGAAGTGAGACACCTGGGGTGTCACAAATAAACACTGCACTTGAAGCATGAAGGGAACTCTCAAACACTCCTTTTTCAAATAGTGGCTCTTTATGGCCTTATAATTTTTGCAAATGCCAAATGAAGAATCGAGCAAATAAAAACTAAAGCAAATAAGAGCCAAATGGGTATGTATGAGGCTTAGTCCATGAACCGCACGAGTAGGTTTAACCTTAGAGTTCATAAGAGCTTGCTCAATGGGCATGAAGCACAATCCTTTCCATTGGTCACACTTACGGAGATGTATTCTCATATTTATCATGAGGCACAAATATCTTCAAATGTGACAAGCCTCCTTCGTGTTTTCTATATGATGCATGTAACACGCATTTTACATATGCAATAAAAGTAAACATGCCATGTGAATGCAAGCAATATTAACAAGACACAAAGGAAACCTAACAATGTCAAGTTTGAACCTCTCTCAAGCTTAATCACTATAAGCCATACCCTTGCCTTGAGACAAGCCAAACCACCATATCAAGCACTCCCCATTGCTTATAGCTATCTTAAGTGGGTTAGACATTGACTAATTTTTATGTGTTTTTCTTTTAGTTATTTACACATGCATGGATGCAAAGCATACTAGTCACAAAGGAGTCCTAATTACCATGCAATGCAAGAAAAGAAAGAACATGCTACTACTACCACGAACTAACACGGTTACCTCCCTCTTGAGGGATATGATGTTGAGATCCATGTCACTAGTGGTGGACTTCATTTGATCTTCAAGAAGGCGCTCGGTCCACCACCACCACCTAGGTTTTGTTCTTGGGCACCCACTTGTATGTGGCTTACCTCTCAAGATCAATAATGCACTTAGGCACCCATATGCTCCTGACCTTTCTCTTCTTGTTTGGTGGTCTCAAAGCCTTTGCTTTCACCTTTCCATCCTTGTTCCTAAAATGCTTGAAATGTGTGTTCTCATAGAACAAGTTAGCGTTAGGTAAAACAACGGAACTTCTCACCATAGGGCAATCCTTGGTGGTGTGACCATACTTGCAACACCTCTCGCAATTGTAGTCGTCGGCGAGTAGGGGCTTGATCCATGCGAGGATGGGGTCACTCGTCCCGATGATGTCGATGGCGGCGGGATATGAGCCAAGTCCATGATGGGAGACATTGTTCACAAGATTCCTCCCAAGAATCTCCTTGTGGATGGCTCTACCACGTGTAAGCGTCTCGAAGCCCTCCATCACCATCTTCCTTTCCTCCTTGAGCTGATGATATTCCTTCAAAACAAATGGCACAATGGAAGAAACCTCGGCCGAGGTGGTTAGTTCATCACACATAGTAGAAGCATCGCTTTTTGATGAACTAGAGGAGGGAGAGGCAAGGTCATCAACATTGTAGCATCAAAAGTGAGTTCAAGGGCCTCGTACTTCTCACATAACTCTACATGATCACCCTTGAGTTTGTCATAACTCTTATTTAGGGCCACATGAGATGTGACGAGGTACTTAAGCTCACTCTCAAGGTCACCAACCTAGTCCTTAGCCAACTTACACTCTTTTCTTACCACCTCCAATATCTTGGACTTCTTGACGGCGATGTCATGAGCTTGTTCAAGCATGCTCCACAACTCGGTCCAGGAGAGCTCCTCATCATCGCTGTTGTCGCTTCTCTCATCCTCACTCTCCCCAAGTTGGCTCATGGCCATGAGGCATGTGGGACGTGGAGGAAGAGCTCGTGGTAGAGTGGTCTTGATCATGGCTAGGCTAGCCAATTCTTTATCATCACTTGAGGAAGAGGATGCTTCACTTGAGTTGTCGCTTGTCTACTCTCCAACAAGAGCCTTGCGAGAGAACTTCTTCTTGATCTCCTTGCCTTTGCACTGGTCCTTGTTGAAGTACCTCTTCTTCATGTGCTTGGCTTTGGGGTCTTCTTCTTCATCATCACTTGAATCTTGAGCTTTGCATGCTTCTTTCTTTGGCTTGGGGTACTCTCGGACGAAGTGGTTTTTGAAACCACAGTTGAAGCACTTGCCCCTGGACTTGGAGGAAAACTTGTTCTTGAAGGTCTTCATCTTCTTCATGAGAAGTGCCAAGTCCTCACTCAAGTCATCTTCATCATCATTATCATCATCATCATCATCATCATCTTTAGCCATTATCTTCTTCTTGCTCTTCTTGCTCTTGCTAGATTCTTGCTTCTCAGCTTGAAGAGCAAGGTTGGATGGTTGAGGATCATCTAAACCCAACTGATAGGTCTCAAAGGTTGTGATCTTCCCAAGCATGTCCTTGATGGTCTTGGTCTTGAGATCACATTGCAAGGTGTATGTGATGATGGACTCATACTTGGGGTCTTTGAATAGCCTCATGAATCCTCTTATCCCTTCAATGGGCTTTAGCTTGAAGTCATCCCCAAGAGCACTGATCTCCTCCACTACAACATGAAAAACGAGAATACACAGTGTTAGCTCTCTCATGTGGCAATCTAGTGAAGTTATCATACTTGTTGCACATAGTATCTTTCCTCTTTGACATCACTAGTATCCTCGTGGATACTCTGAGTCTCAGTCCAGATACCATGTGCCATAGAACTTGCATCCAATCTAGCAAAGACATCCTTAGATATGCATGTAAACAGAGAATTCTTGGCCTTAGCATTGTGCTTAATGAATTTAGGATCAAGCGGGCTCCCATCCGCATCCGAATCATGGGTCACCTTCCATATGTATGGATCAAGGGACACCAGGTAGGCTTGCATACGTGCCTTTCCAATACCCGTAGTCCTCCCCATTGAACATGGGCACGCTCCCCACCTGTCCCGGCATCCTTACTCAAGGCGGTGAAGCCTCAAATTGAGTACTTGGCTTTGATACCAATTGTAAGGACCAAAGGCGTACCGAGAGGGGGGGGGGGTGAATCGGTAAACCGACCACGAATTCAAATACTTCAATTTCATACCACTAGATCCTAGCAATCGTTGCAACCTAACAGTTCTAGTAGGTCAAGACCCTACACATGCTAGTGTTCATGATGAGTATGAAATGCGAAAGCTAAACACACTAGCCTATGCAAGCCACAAGTCACCTAATCAACTAGAGCACACAAATGCAGAATAGTAAAGAGGGGTCAAAGAATGCTCATGATTTTTTCCTGAGGTCTCGAAAGGATGGCGCCTTCTTCTAATCCTCGTTGGACCACTCCCGCCGGAGTGTTGGTCCCTCCTGCCACCAAGTGGAGTTCTCGCACACGAGCCCACAATCACTCTTGGAGTGAAGATATAGTTGTGTCACCACTGCCACCAAGGCACAAGCTCGCCTCCGTCAAGAACTTGCCAGACTCCCCGAGCTGACACGGGTGCTCACTATTGATGCCCTTTTCACCGGCGGGCTCAAACCGTGTACAACCATGTGACGGCCTTCACAACCAATCACGATAGGCTCGATCACCAACATCTAACCGGTCTAGGTCTCACCATAGACCAAGAGTAACAACCTAGATCACACCCTCTAGGACACCCTAACCTTAGATGTGTAAGATGCTTTTGTTACTCTCACTAGCACTCTCAAGATATCCAATATCTCCTCCAAGTGATCCTCTCTTTTTCTCTTGGCTCCTCACTAATACTCCCAGCAATCCAAATGGCCAAGAGAGGTCTCCAAGACCCTAACAACGAAGTTATATAGGCTTCCAACCTCTAACTAGTCGTTGCTCTATGAGATCACCTTTCTGGACGCATTTATCAGACTGTCCGGTCTCTGCCAGACTGGACCGTCCGGTCTCTTCTGGAACGGTTCCTAGAACCGCTGGCTGCTCTGTCAAGGCGATCTCCCTGAACTGACCGGACTGTCTGGTCTCTCCAAGTTCTTTGCATTCCAGAGAGCTCCCGAAGCTGCTTCTTCTCTATCCTATGCAAGTCCCACAGACCGGACCATCTGGTCTCTAAGGACTTCAGCACAAACAGTGATTGTACAGTCCGGTCTCCACTGACCCCTCTATCCGGTCACTATGTCTAGAAGATGAAACTCCTCGTCCGCGCTTGACTTCGTTTCCCTGCTTCTTCCAACAGCTCCTTGGCTTCTCCAGTGCCACCTAGTGCTTGTGATTTCCCTGAGCATCTATGCACATCACTAACTAGTCGTGACCTAAGAGACATGACCTAGACCCCCTTGATAGTCTAGTTTTTCCTATGGACTCAAAGCCCTAACAACTAGATAAGTGTTCCCAACACTTGCTCCATAGCTTGTCATTAGCCTTAATCCATCTTCATCAACCCTTGGACTCCATCAAGCTCATCAAGCTCCAAGCTTGTGGTCATCATCATCAATCGCCAAGGCAACCATTATCCATATGATTTGTAGTAGAGTTTTAGACATGATTCCTGCATACAAAATACTCATATAGATATTAGCCCACAATTTTATAATTGTCATCTATCACCAAAACATTCATACCTTGGGGATCCAATCATCAATGGTCATAAAGCTTACATAACCTCATCAGATGCTTTGATCCTAGATGTTCTTGGCCTCCCTGATTTCCTCCTCAATTTAGGCTTGTAGATTTTGTAGCCCAAATTAACACGTGGCCACTGATGCTTAGAAGTCATTGGTGGGAACACACTTGCATATGTCTTCCTCAGCCTATCAACAGAGAAATATTCATGGACAAAATCTTCCACGTGCACCTCTTTACTAAGTTTTCCAATGAAAGCCAAGGCATGGTTACACGGTTTTCTAGTGACTTGCCAAGCCCTACAGCTGCAAGTCTTTTGTTCCAAGTTGATTGCATGCCTTATTGTGGACACAGTTACTTCAGCAGTTACACCTCCACATATTAAGACCTCATGATCCTTTATAGCCTTGCCTTTAGCATTCAAATCCTCAATAATAGAGGGAATTATTGTGCCCTCCATTTTCCTAGCAAGTTCAGCTCTCTCAACAAAATTAATTATGATCATTTGCCTTATTTTATCATGCATGTCTACAATATATTGTTCCTTGGTTTTGACACCCAACTATTGAAACATTAAGAGAGGTTGTTGTTGATGTAATCTACCATGGATTCCTCACTGAATTTGCTTCTAGTCCATACAAATGAATGGTGCTCATCCAACCACGTGAGGGCATCTGGAGCCATCTCCTCTATCTTTCTCATGTGGTACTCATACTTGTGAGCAGTGAAACATTTAGCAGCAGCCCACATATTTTGAGAGAAAAGTGGCCCATGGAAGTACTTCTTCATGTTCGTCCATAAGTGCCTCATGTACTCCCTATGTTCCACGCCCGGAAACACTTTGTGTACAACATTCTCAAGTCTTTTGCATGCATCCGTACTAATAACCAAACCTTTATGTGACAATAAAATCATGTTAGTAATTGAGATGTAGGAAACTAGACACATAAAAGTAGATTAAAATCATGTATGACAAACCTGTTGGATGACCAATTGCTTTCTTCAAATTCTGGATGAACCATGTCCAGCTTTCTTTTGACTTTGTCTCTGTCACTCCATAAGCCACTGGAAATAGCCAGTTATGACCATCCACTACAACAGCTAATGCCAACTGACCTCTCAACCTTCCTATCAAGTGAGTAGAGTCCATGGCAATATAGGGTCTGCACCCTTCGAGAAAACCATCAATGCATGGTTTAAGGGCAACAAAAAAACTTCTGAAACACACATTACCAGCATGTGTTTCGGTATCTAGCTCAACAACACTACCAGGGACTATTCTTAGAAGCTCGCCTTGGTAAGTAGGCAGCAAGTCATAGCTATCATCTCGCTTCCCATTTATCATGTCCAATGCCCACTCCTTGCCTCTAAAGACCTGATCATATGGAACTTCAAACTTGTACTTCTTCTTCAACTCATCTTGCAACTCCTTTGGCCCCATTGTAGGATCATCCATCAATAGACCAACTGATCTGTCTGCAACCCATTTATTTGAAGCCATTGTGTCACCACAATTATTAAAGGAACCACAAGTGTGTGTTGGACCGTTTGCCTTAACCTGTATAAAAAAGGATGTGAATTAGAAGCCATTTATATAGCTGGTAGAGGCATGAAAACTAAAAAACTGAATTTACTTTACAACCGCTATACTTTGTCTTGCTGGTAGAGGCATGAAACCGCCACTTGCAAACCTGCTCAGCCTTCTTGCAAGCGGTTGTAAATCTTGAACTATCTATCTTCAGAGTCTCAAAAGCATGGTCATTCAGAATGGCATGGTGCAATACTGTTGACTTGCATTGCTTAGTATATGGGAATATCACACCCACACCAATTGTTGGATCATCAATATCATATGCAAAAACAGAAATGTCATCCACATCATCCTCATCAATAATTTTAGTGTCTCGATCAAATTCTAGGTCAGAATCAAAGTCAGACTCTGAAGATCGATGCAATCAAGTCAGTGTCATAGCTTCTATCACTTAGCACTTTAAGTGACTCATTGTCGGAGGAGTCATCCTTTGTATTAGATTTCTTAGTTTTAGAAACAACCATCACATTTGTGGGCTGTGATGGATCAACAATAGAATCTATATTTAATGGTGGAGTATTCTTTGTATCAGTCATTCTGTTCCTCACTTTCGGGTGCAACCGACGTTTAGTTGGTGAACATTGCAGTGGCCCATGAAAATATTTCATTTCAGTATCAACACACATAACACCTTTCTCACAATTAAGTTCAAACCATTCTAGTAGTTGTCATCAGATTTTATCTCAATTGCAGCATCATTATCCATAGAATGCCACTATGTTATGTATTGCTTGGAACCCCAGTCACAATTCGCGGCTATGTAGTTTACCAAATTCAGCAGTTCACAATTATGTCTCTCAACAACAAAGGCTGGCAAAGTAGTTCTTTGACAATAGCGCTTTGGTCCCTGATCAGGTAAAGCAAAATACTAACCAACTTTAATTGTAACACGCAATTTAGTCTCAGGTAACCTACAAATCACAACACACATATTGAACAACTTTATACTACATAACATGCTACAAACCAAAACATGTAGACACAAATCTTATTAGATGAAGAAGATAATGTTACCTCACGATGAGCTCTTTTGTTTGACTCCATCTCCCGGCACCCGTCCTCAGCTCTCACTAGCCGCGCCCACCCGCGCACCGCATGCCAGCCGCACCAGCCCGCTAGGCTCCAGGCTGCGCGCGCACGCCTCGTCTGCTGCTGCCTGCTGCGCCTACTGCCACTGCGCCTCTCAAGGCCCACCACCGGCGCTCAACTAGGGTTAGGGTGTTGGTCAGGCTCGGGTTGGACGAACGATTGGAAAGATTTGGGCGAGCTCCTGTGTGTATAGAAAGAATAAGGGTATCACTATATTTTCCTATTTTCCAATTGCTTTTTTGTTTTCTTTTAATCATTAAATCTGGCCTGTGCAAACGGTGTTAAAAAGGAGGGGCAGACGGAGTGTTCAATCTCAAACAAGAGGGGTAAAATTACAAACCCTAAAATCAGGGGTGTAAAATCACAATTGAAACTAGTTTCAGGGGCAGAAACACAATAGCCCCAACATTCATACCTTTGGGGTACCTCAATGGTCATGAACCGTACATAAGATCCTCCTCATCAAGTTCAACTTCTTCATCAAGTTGCTTCATCTTCTCCCTCTTGTTGACTTGCTTGCTTGATCTTCTTCAACTTGAAGTGCAACCTTTGAGGCTAAGCATGATCCATGCCTTCTTTGTAGTTCTCAAATGCAACAAGCTTGCCAAGGATCTCATCCATTGAGTGCTTCTTCTATTTGTTGTTCATGAGGAGAGTGATAATTGTCTCGTAGCTGCTTGGGAATAGCCTCACAAACTTCCTCTTGACATCATCATCCATGAGAATGAAGACCGGACCAAGAGCATTGATTTGGTCAACAAGTACATGAAATCAAGAATATACTGCATTAGCTTTATCATTAGGAAATATCTTGAAAGAGTCAAATCTATTCCTAATCACATAGTACTTCTCTTCTTTCATGTCTTGAGTCCACTCATAAATGTTCTTAATTCGAGCCTAAATCCCCATAATTGTAGCACTAGCGTCTAAGTGCGCAACACATTCTTTCTCATTAGGAAATATCTTGAAAGATAGCATTCTTGGCTCTCGCATTGTTCTTTATGAAGGTGGCATCATTAGCTTCATTCTCTTGAGCCTCACCAACGGTCACTTGCCATACTTGTGGATCAATGGACTAAAGGTAGGCTCGAATGCAGGCTCTCCAATAAGAGTAGTCCTCCTCATCAAAGATATGCATGTTCCTTATTTCTCCCGACATCCTACTTAAGCCGCCTTATTTTGAGCACTTGGCTCCGATACCACTTGTAAGGTTCTAGGAGTACCAAGAGGGTTGGGATGAATTGGAATGATGATGTGGATCCTGAACTCAAGCTAATTCTACCAAATCTTCCACCTTTCTATCGATAAGTCCTATGCAATTCTACCAAGCCAAGATCCTAGCGATTCTAGTAGAATAATGCAATGCAAGCCATACCAAGACAATCAATAAGCAAGCAAGCCCATGGTAGCCCTATCTCTACTTACATACAAGTGCGGAATTAAAGAAGGTAAGTAAAGAGGGTGTTTAGAGAATGCTCACAGATTTTTAGCCTGAGGTATTAGAAGGATGGCGCCTTCCCCTACTCCTCGTTGGATTGACTCTCGCTGGAGTATTGATCCCTCCTGCAGGGACTTGCTGCACTCTCGAAGTGCATGCACGGGTGCTCTCTAGTGATGCTCTTTTTGAAGGTGAGCTCCAATCTTGTACAAACATGTGATAGCCTTCACAACACATTATGATAGGCTCGATCATCAACACCTAACCGGTCTAGGCCCTGTCATAGACCAAGAGTAATAGCACTAACACTCTCTACAACATCTCCTAGTCTTGAGACTTGGGTGCTCTTGTTACTCTCCAAGACACTCAAAGATAGCTCTCAAATCTTTGCTTTAGCGCATTTTCTTCTCCTCTTGTCTCTCTACAGGTTTGCCCAGCTATCTGTTGGTCATAGTTACGCACCCACTTATATACTGCAAGAGGACGATGTACAGTTGTTGCTTTTTTTCTCAGAGTATTCCAAAGTTTATTTTAATCCACAGAGAGCAGGTGGGACTTTCACTATTATTTAATTTACTAACTAAAACGTATAAGAGAGTGAATGTATGAAACAATGAGAACTAATTGAACACAAAGAACTTAATGGTTTAATCAAGATTATGGAAGTATCTCTCCTATGGTTCAGGTAACTAGCATGCAACTCACACTTATAGATTCATTTGGTGAATATAGTATTCTACAAGATATGGTGGTCTGGCCCACTCTTGCCCTATCACGGTGGAAGCTAATCATTTCCCACTGATTTCTTGTACTATGTGATCTTTACAACAAAGCCAGACGCCTAGTAGTGCTAAACTCTTATGGGATCATGCATAATCTCATATGAAATAAGTTCATCACACACAGACTAATCACACCAAATAAGTTCATAAGAGTTGAGAGTTTACATAGCTAGGTTTCCTCCCCCATAGGAGAGAATATGAAGACTACTCACTCATTATATAGAGATCCATTGACATGATCTGGTAGATGAGAGAATACAACGTGAGATCCACAGATGCCGATCGGCACGGTACGGTGCTGGTTGGCACGTTCTTCCTTCCCAGCAGTGAAGGTTGATGATGGCCTTCGTCGCCGCCACCACTGCTCCAAACCCTAGGTTGAGAGTTTCTTAATCTCCCCTTTTTCCAATCGTTGCCCTTCCCTTTACATCCTTGCTTCTGGGTGCCCCGCAATGCCGACACCAACTCCAAGTTGATATTGGGCTTTTCTTCGTTAGAATCAGTCTCGGAACTGGGCCCTGCAATTTCCTCATCCTTGGCCCAGTTGTCGCCCTTGATCCATAAATCTTTTGTATTCTCTTTTTTTCTACATGAGACACAGAAAACAAGAAGACTATGAATATATGCAATATTTAGGGTTAAGTGTTAGTAATTCTCATAAATCAACATGTAAAACACATTAATTATAATGCAATAATGTATATCTAACTGGCATCAACACTATCCAAATGGCCAAGAGAGCTCTCCGCGAGCTGGGCAACAACTATTTGTAGCCTCAGACTACTCCACTAGTCATTGCCAAAAGTCGGTGCCCTGTAGAACCAACCACCGTAAGCTACCGCCATACATTACGGCGACTGCAGGAAACGATCATCGAACACTACGATGACCTCCCATTCCCACTAGGAAATGGTCATTGTAAACTACGGTGACCTCCCATTCCTTCTTACAGCGACCTCTGATCTCCAATACCTATCCACACTAAATCCTCTTATTACCATATGCTATGGCAGCCTCGTCATAGACTTCAGAGTTTCATCCTGAGTTCTAGCCTCCTCCTTGCCTCTGGATCACCAGACCTTATGGCGACCTCATTGTAGCTTTCACAGTTCCATCCTAAGTGTTGGCCAATTCTCCTCTCTGAGGTCATCGTACCTTACGATGACCCCACCTTAGTTTTCCATAGAACCAACTATGTTTTGCTCGTCAGCTACAAACTTCCCCGTAGCTTATGGCGACCTTGCTGTAAGCTTCACAATTTTGTCCTGGCTTCTGGACTCCTTCACCTCCTCACACCATTGTATCCTACGTCGACCTCATCGAACCCTATGGTGACACCTCAAAACTTATGTCCAATACCTTCACATCCCTGCTGGACCATACGACGACCTCACCGTACCTTGCGGTGACTTGTCCTGAAGCTGAAATTCCATGTCCTCTTGACACCATTTCCAAGCATTGAAACCTTGGTCTTCTCCATTGCCACCGTAAGTGTCCTAGACCTTTACTTGAGCATCCCAACACTCTAATCCTAGAGAGACCTAAGAGAATGACTTGTGCCCTCTTGATAGTCTAGTTTTTCCCATTGGACTCAAGCATACAAAGCAGCGGCCCCAGTTTTGGACATGTCACTATAGTAGGATTTTGTTGTAGTGTTGGTAGGGTCTTAATATTGAAAACCGACACCAATTATTGATATTTAAAATTTGATTGTATTTTTTATCCTTACTACTTGTTAACCCGTCCCATATATTTGATAAAAATAGAAAACGTGTCAATATATTAAAATATATACTCCCTCCGGACTTCTTTTGTTGTCGTCCGGACAGCTTGCTTAGTTCAAAAATGAATTGTGTTTGTTGTCTGAATGACAATAAAAAAAAGTCTGGAGGGAGTAAGTTATAAGAATCAATCTACTTCTAACCGCAAAAGAAGAATCATATGATGGTGGATAAGCCTTCATGTATAAGTTAGGGCCTTGATTCATGGGGAGAAGCCACTCATGCAGTGGGGTTGATGTTTGTGACCTTTATTAGCCTCCTGTTCGAACATTATTTAAAGCAATGTGCTGATGTCTTTACCTATTTTTTATTTATTTATTATTTTTTGAGAAATTCGGAGGGAGAGCGTCTCCACCTTTTCATTCCATTTAAAAGCGCTTACATGAGCAGGATGTTACATGTCGTTTGAGATGTTACAGAGGGGGTTGAGAGGGAGATCATCGAAACCCAAACAAAGGGCTTAAACACCAAGAAAAACAGCATAGAAAGACAACAGGACCACAACACAACACTAACAGGCACTACATCACAAACTGACATCACCAACTAATGACACCACCATCCTCCAATCCTCGCAGCCACTGAGCACAGAGTCGATTGACAGATGACGACCGTGATTTCTGCCACTTTAGAAAAACATCCGGGATCCAAGCAATGCTACCTCAACGCCGGTGAGGGGAG
Organism: Eleusine coracana subsp. coracana; assembly: GCA_032690845.1. NCBI lineage: Eukaryota > Viridiplantae > Streptophyta > Magnoliopsida > Poales > Poaceae > Eleusine > Eleusine coracana. The sequence goes on from CM064418.1 coordinate 39,808,396, forward strand.
GAAGCCTCATAGGGGGAAGCACCATTGAGAGGAGAACGAGGAGATCCAAGAGAGGGGATCATGGTCTCGCTAACCTGGCATATGCTGAAGCAACGTAACCAGGGAGAGGAGAATCCACCAGAGAGGAAAGCTCAGCGGCACCCTTAAATGATGAGTAGAGAACTAAACCAGATAGATTCTCCATAGTTGTCATAGGAAACTCCAAGATAATGCCTCCAAGGAGGGAGCAACATCGCCGACGGTGCCATTGCCTGATTTAGATCAAGGCTAAATCAAGGTTTTCACCCAGAGGAACCTAGGATGAGGCCATGTTTTTGGACACCCTTTGCAACGCCTCCAAGGAGGAAATGATGTTTGAAGATGTCATCGTCGCTTAAAGCTTTCGCTCGGTGCAAACCACCAACACCGTCGTCACTACACCCTGCGTAGCTGCAGTGTTGAGCCCTCAAGCCAGCACCTACAAGAAGCACAGATCGGGCAGCCACCTTGTCCAGGAACCCCAACCGCCCGCCACAGATCGGAGCACAGGGCGGAGGAGAACCAACAAAACTGACCTTTGGAGACCCGGATCTTACCACCCACCTCTGCCGCGCCAGACTGCCCACCGGGAGACAGGCGTTGGTCGGAATGCGAGGGGAAGGTGGCGCTGCGACGTGCCAGCGCCGTTGACAGAGAGGTCGGACACGACCGATGCAAAGCACGCGCCCCGCGCCGGCCTTTGCGGTGGCCCATCTCTATCAGCAGCACGAGCATAGGTGGCTGCTCAGCCCTCAGGAGCTATGGGAGCCCTGCCTCGCCGTCGAAGGGGTGCTCGGTCTCCCATCGGAAAATCACGCCTTGGTGCTTGAGCGGAGCACAGGGTAACCGGGAAAACACCAGATCCAATCGCAGGGGGTCTGGATGTGACCGCGAGGCTGCCGAATCTAAGATGGACGGGGAGCAACAGCAAAGGAGGAAAAACGGAGATTGAGGAGGAAGATGGGGGGAGACGGAAGAAACCAAGGGGGAGCTTGCGAGCGACAACCATTGGGCGTCACTATGGCCCACCACCGCCGCCGGCCAGCCGGCAATGGCGGCGGCCGTCGATGGGGGTGGCGGCGGGGTTGTGGCGGCTAGGGTTCGGTTGCCCCCAAGTTGCGTCAGAGAGAGAGAGAGCAACGCGGGGGAGCAAGAGTTTGTTCATCGACATCCTCATGTCTTTTGGTATGACTGAGTTTTTTTTATTGTTTTCAACAGAAATGGATTCTTCGAATGTACTAGAGCATTCAATTACCTACTATTATTACCCTGATATCCATACATATATGCGTTTTTACGCTGTAAACAGATATTTGATTGATCAAGTGTCATATGGATCACTCGCAAAAAAAAAAGTTGTCACATGGGTCACAATCATAGCGAACTAATGGCTTGATACGGGTAGGAAGTCCCGCCACACACGTGGCTGAATTGTAAGCCATATAATATGCATCAAAATTGCATGGTGTATTTGTATGCAAAGGTATATAGGAGATGAATGAAAGTTAACAAAGGCACGATGCCATGAATTGGATTATTATAATCTATCATTTGTTGTATAAAATGAACTGGAAATAGTTTAAAACGTCTTAAACCTTTCTAACATTGTGTCACAAATGCAAAAATAATACGAGTGTACACAATAAAATGACACTTGCAGCAAGCACACAATGATGATTTTTGTGCATGTATTCCCGTGTTCTTCTCCTTTGGTTTAATAAACTTGATATTCTTTTGCCCTATTCTCTACTATAAAAGGCTCAACTGAAAGTTAACTATATAGTCCGGCTCTGGGCCGCGCAATTCATCATAAAAGACAAAAGCGCATGAAATTGATTTCATGCCATGAGGATTTGATTATTCTATATGCTGGTAGGGCAAAGAAATCTGACATTTTCAATGGTTCTGACAACATGGACCGTCTCCAGAGCAGACGCATTGCAACTACCCAATTTGCATTGGTTGGTGACGCGAGGCCATGAGCTGTGACGCTAGCCGTCGCCGTGGGCTACAATGTCTTGCGCCATTGGCCAAGACACTCGCTACCGTCACGCTAGAGCACGATGTTGACTACTGGGGTAAACATGCACCCTGTCACATGTCAGGACCAGTGGTTGGACATGATACTCGTACTAATTTACTTGTCACCCTAGCCATATTTACTAAGTATCTAAATTTATATATAGCATCTTCTATTTATCTAGATAACATGGCTAGGATGATGAGTAAATTAAGATGAAGATAATACATCAAGAAGTAAATGAAGAAGCCATTAAGTTATCAACCCCATCTACTAGTGCAGCACGTTGGCGAGGTGGAAGAGACCATCGCAGTCCCGACGGCACAGCAACACACGCATGGACTCATGAGGAGGTGGTTGCACGGAGAACACGGAGCCCTCGGCTGCTCATCAGCTTTACCCTCGCACACAAGAAGATGTGATCGATCGCAGGTGGGGAACAAGTCGCAAGGAGTTCTAATCCACAGAAGAAATATGGAAAAACAAGGTAAACAAATGCGTATCTTGAGATGAAAGCTAACCTTACAAAAGAAATAGAATTAAATAAGTGTTAGATCCATAACTCTACCGTTCGGATCTAGGACTCATGAATAAAAGGGAACCGGGTAGAAGATCTAAGAGAGAGAGAGAGAGAGAGAGAGAGAGAGAGAGAGAGAGAGAGAAGGAGTGATTCGGGTTACCGTCAGTGGGGACGGAGTCGCCGGCGCGAGGGTTGGAGGAGCTCGCCATGGGGTCGTCGGTGATGGTCGTGGAGGTGCCGCCTTGGTGGTGCTTCTCGCCGCTGCTGCGCCGCCGGGATCGGATCGGCTAGGGTTTCTGTGGGGAGGTCGTGAGCACGGTGAACGTTGGTTCACGTGCCACGGCCCCCTCCCCTTTTATATGGCGCAGCGTGACGAGGGCCCAACAACCAGTGCACGGTTGGGCGCCCCCGATCAGGGCGCATTTAGGGGGAGGGCGTGACCGACTCGGTCATGCCCGTTGGGATCAACCTAACATTCTCCCCCTTGATCTCAAATTAATTCTTAGCTTGAACTTAGCATTCTAAACTTAGCACCTATTCCATCATAGGTCAGTGTAAAGGGTATGCAACGTCGTCATAGTCAGTTACGTACTATTAGACTCAACAACCACTATGCACTTCTCTATCACGAAATAGATTGTTATTTTGGACCCTTAGTATCCAGTGATCAGAGGCTTTCCCTTAAACCCATGCCGGCTACGTGTTCTTTGAACACATCGGGTGGTAAGCCTTTTATTAATGGATCCGCAAGCATTTGCTTGGTACTTATATGCTCAAGACTAATGGTTTGATCCTGAATTTTCTCCTTAACAACATAGAACTTAATGTCAATATGTTTGGCAGCTTCACTTGACTTGTTGTTATGGGAGTAACATACTACTGGCTCATTATCACAGTATATCTTAAGTGGGTTTTCAATACTGTCAACTACTCTTAGACCGGGTACAAATTTCTTAAACCACATTGCCTGTCCGACGGCCTCATAACAAGCAACAAACTCGGCGTACATTATGGAGGATGTAGTCACAGTTTGTTTAGAGCTTTTCCACGATATAGCTCCCTTTGCGAGCATGAAGACATAACCCGTAGTGGATTTCCTTGTCGCCTCACATCCCATGAAATCTGAATCTGAATAGCCCACTATTTCAAGGGTGTCTGACTTCTCATATGTTAACATGAGGCCTTTTGTGCCTTGCATATATCTTAAAGCCTTCTTTACCATCTGCCAATGTTTTTCCCCTGGATTTGATTGAAATCTACCAAGGATCCCAGTCACAAAAGCTAAGTCAGGGCGAGTACATACTTGAGCATACATCAAGCTTCCGACAGCTGAAGCATATGGAACCGCTTTCATTTGATCGATCTCATATTGGTTCCTTGGACACTGAAAAGTCCCAAACTTATCATCCTTGAATATTGGAGCAGGCGAAGGTTTACTCGCGTGCATACCATACTTTCTTAAAATCTTTTCGAGATATGCTTTCTGAAATAATCCTAATACCCCCTTACTTCTTTCTCAGTGAATCTCAATTCCCAACACATAGGAAGCTTCACCGAGATCTTTCATATCAAAATTTAAGGACAAGAATCTCTTAGTTTCTAGTAGCATATCAACATCGCTACTTGCAAGTAGGATGTCATCTACGTACAAGATAAGGAAAATAAATTTTCCATTCTTAAACTTAGCATATATACATTTGTCCTCTATATTCTCATTGAATCCAAATGTTCTTATAGTCTCATCGAATTTGAGGTACCATTGCCTAGAAGCTTGTTTCAATCCATAAATGGACTTGATTAATCGACATCCCCAATTCTCTTTACTTTTTATAGCAAAACCCTTAGGTTGTGCCATATACACTTTCTCATTTAGATCCCCATTGAGAAAAGTTGTCTTGACATCCATCTGATGTAATTCTAAATTATAATGCGCCACTAAAGCCATTATGATTCTGAAAGAATCCTTAGTTGAGATAGGTGAAAATGTCTCATTATAATCTATTCCTTCTCTTCGAGTGAAGCCTTTTGCGACAAGTCTGGCCTTATATTTGTCAATCTTTCCTTGCGAGTCACATTTAATCTTGTAGACCCATTTACAACCTACTATTTTGGCTCCTTTAGGAATTTGTTCTAATTCCTAGACTTTATTTGTGCTCATGGACCTCATTTCATCTTCCATGGCTTCAATCCACGTGGATGAGTAAGGACCTTTCATAGCTTCTTCAAATGAGGTGGGATCTCCCTCCATCTGAATTTCTTCACTCATGTATACTTCATAATCACTAGGAATAGCAGACCTTCTTACTCTTTGTGATCTTCTAAGATTTTCTTGTTGTGGCACATTATTTTCTAATTGTTGAGGTTGCTCCCCCTCATCATGGGCAGCATTTTGCTCTTCAGGTTCCTGAAAATCAGGGACATTTTCGACCTGAATTTGAGGCGTCTGAGTAATAGGAGCCTCACTTTGTACAGCTGCTTCTGATGGGAGTGCAAAAGCCAGTGCCAAGAAAAATGGCTCTTGAATCATAGGAGTGGGCACAAAAACCCGCTTCTCCTCAAGGCTAATTTCTCGAGACGACATGCTCCCCCTCAACATCTCATTTTCTAAAAAGATTGCGTGTCTTGTTTCTACAAAATTAGTATGCCTATTAGGGCAATAGAAACGAAAACCTTTAGATTTATCTGGATAACCAATGAAATGGTAACTCATAGTCTTAGAGTCTAACTTACTAATATTTGGATTGAATATCTTAGCCTCAGCAGGACAGCACCATATATGTAAATAATTCAGTGTGGGCTTATGCCTAGTCCATAACTCGTATGGTGTCTTAGGGACTGACTTACTAGGGACCCGACTAAGAATATGAATGGCGGTTTTTAATGCCTCCATCCATAAATTAACCGGTAGAGTGGAGAAACTTAACATACTTCTTACCATATCCATCAAGGTGCGATTGCGCCTTTCTGCCACTCTATTTTGCTGAGGTTCGCCCGGTGTTGAATATTGGGCAACTATGCCATTTTCCTGTAGGAACCTTGCAAAAGGTCCAAGACTTGGGCCATACGGGGTGTGACGACCGTAGTACTCCCCCCCACAGTCGGATCTTACTATTTTAATCTTTAAATCATGCTGATTTTCAACTTCAGCCTTAAATATCTGAAATTTATCCAATACTTCTGATCTTTCTTTAATTGGATAAATATAACCAAAACACGAGTAATCATCAGTGAATGTTATAAATGAACTAAAACCATCCACCGACGTCACATTAAATGGACCACAAATGTCCATATGAATTATTTGTAGAACTCTTGAGCTTTGCTTCGCATCTTTCTTAATTTTCTTAACGTATTTTCCTTTTATATAGTCGATGCAATGCTCAAGATCTGAAAATTCTAAGTGCGGAAGAATTGGTTCTTTAATTAATAGCTTAATCCTTCCCCTCGAAATATGGCCTAAACGACAATGCCATAATTTCGAAGATATGTCATCAATTCTTTTGCGTTTCTTAGTTACAACTTTCATAGACGAGGAGGCAATCTTAGTGGTTACATCATTCTCATTGCATATATGATTCTCTTCACTTATGGCATTCCCATTATCATGCAACAGAAGTAAATAAAGCTTATCTTGTAAAGTTGCAACACCGACAATTTTATGATTAAATTCAATCTTACAAGAATTATTGCCAAAATGACAAGTAAAACCGTCTTTATCTAAACATGATACTGAAATTAAATTCCTTCTCATGGAAGGTACATAGAGAACATTATTCAAATGAAGTACAAAGCTATCACTTAATTCTAAAGGGAGTGTGCCAATAGCTTCGACTTCAGCTTCAATGCCGTTCGCAACTTTAATGCTTCTTGCTCCTCTTTCTAGGATCCTCCTCGTAGCGAATCCCTGTAAAGAATTTGCAACATGAACAGTTGCACCTGAGTCAATCCACTGTGTGGAAAGAGAATAATCTATATATAAGGATTCATCTATGAATGTAATTTCATCAATAACTAAATTCTTACCATTCCTGTTCAACCACTTAAGGAACTCAACACAATCTTTCATGTAGTGGCCTTTCACACCACAATGCCTGCATGTGTCCTTGTCCACTTCCTCCATCTTGCCTTTTCCTTTGCCTTCATGGGGGCGCTTGAGAGGTGGCCCCTGTGACTTCAAGGAGGGTTTAGAAGGAGATTGAGAAAACTTCTTCTTCTTATGTTGCACATGATTGACCGAGTCTTGTGATTTCCTCTCCTTAATTCTTTCCTCCTCCTGTACTGACATGGCTATGAGCTTCTCAAGATCCCAACTATCAGGCTAAGAGTTGTAGTTGATCTCAAAAGGCTCAAAATCCTTAGGCAGTGAAGCAAAGATCAAATGAACAAGGAACTCGGGAGGGAGTGCCATGTTCATAGGCCTAAGCTTGGCGGCCATGTTAGACATGGACAAGATGTGCTCTCTCACGCCCTTACCAAAAATGTACTTTTCAGTAACAAGCTTTCTAATGATTGTGCTAGCACAGGACTTAGAGGAGCCAGTGAATTGGCTCGCAATCTTCAGAAGGTATTCCCTAGCTGTAGCACATTCTGGGATTGCTCCCCTTATTGCCTCCACAATGGTGCTCTTAATCACCATAAGGCACTTACGGTTGGAACTGTCCCACTTATACTTATTGAGCTGGTAGTGCTACACTTCCCTAACATGTTCCTGCTCTCGGGCCTGAAAAGCAGCATCTGCTTCATTATCAGTCCTCACAAGTTGAGCGGGCTCAACTGGGCAGTCCTCAGTGAGATAGAAATCAAGATTGTACACCGCCAGTCCAATCTCCAACTTATCGTGCCATGCTCCATAGTTGCTCCCATTTAGGGACGGAATGGACGCGAGAAAAGCAAGAGCGTTGCCTGAAATACAACATAATACATTGAATTCTCATGAATTAATTAATGTTGGTCCAAATAATCCATGAAATTTTGAGACAATATTAATTCTAAATACCGTTGGGCCATAAAGAATCAACACTTATACTCAGCATAAAAACATGATAAAATTATTAGCAACATTGGTCATCAAATAAAATTATCATGCTTACAAGAGAATCACAAAACTTTTCTAATTAAATTTTCCCGTTGGGTCCAATTTAATTAGAGAAGTAAAAAACTAACAATTCTTAATTCAGTGGATGAACAGAAAATAACACAGCGGAAGCTTAAAAAATTATACTTAAAAACTTAATTAATCAATTTTCCTATTTAAATCTTTACGTTGGATCCGATTTAACTAGAAAAATGATGCTAATACACTTAAAAGATATGGAAAAAAAATACTGCTACATGAACTAAATAACATAGAAATTTGCAGCAGAATTTATCCATAAAAATTCTTAGACAATGCTTAACTTAAACTTAATTTAATCCTCTCTGAAAATCTAAAACAGAAGAGGAAAAAGAAAACTAATTCTCATTTCTAAATATGCCTAACCGGCCCGGCAAAGAATGCAGCCGCAGCGAAGGCTTGGGCCGGAAAACTTCTCCCCCGCATGGGCCAAAAGCGGCCCATCTGCTGCCGCAGCGCCCCGCCTATGGACGGACGACGTTGGTTGAGGCGAGGGGTACTTAACCCCGAAAAAATCGCTCCCTTCCAAAAACCTATCTCATTTCCTTCCCTTCCCTTTCTCTAGCCGCACCAGAGCGAGAGAGAGCAGCGGCAGAGGCCACCGCGGGCGGAGGCGGAAGGTGACGGCGCGCGATGGCGCCGCTCTAATAGGCCAGCACAACGGCGTTTGGAGGCGCGCGTGGTGTGGCGGAGCCGTCGTGGGGCCATTCGCCGGTGCGCGCGCTCCTGAGTAGAGCGTGCCGCCGTCGAGGGGTCCTGTGGCGGCTCGCTAACGTGCCCAGCGGCCGGATCCGAGGAGTCTTCCGGTGCCGGTAGGTAAGGGGGGGTTAGGGTTAGTCCTTTCCCTTTTTTTTTTGCACTTTTCTACCTTTCTTCTACCTCTGACCTCCGGTGAGAGAGAATAGAGTGATGGTGGCGTCGGCTCAGGGTCTGATGCCACCCTAAACCCTAACCCTAGGATCTAGTATAAACCTTGGCCTCTGATGCCATTGTTAGATCCATAACTCTATCGTTCGGATCTAGGACTCATGAATAAAAGGGAACCGGGTAGAAGATCTAAGAGAGAGAGAGAGAGAAGGAGTGATTCGGGTTACCCTCGGTGGGGATGGAGTCGCTGGCGGCAGGGTTGGAGGAGCTCGCCATGGGGTCGTCGGTGATGGTCGTGGAGGTGCCGCCATGGTGGTGCTTCCCGCCGCTGCTATGCCGTCGGGATTGGATCGGCTAGGGTTTCTGTGGGGAGGTCGTGAGCACGGTGAATGTTGATTCACGTGCCGCGGCCCTGTCCCCTTTTATATGGTGCAGCACGATAGGGGCCCACCAACCAGTGCACGGTTGGGCGTCCCCGATCAGGGCGCGTTTAAGGGGAGGGGGTGACCGACTCGGTCATGCCCGTTGGGATCAACGTAACAATATGAAGATCTTGTAAACAAATGGATTGTTTGAGTATCAAAGCAAAGGCTATTGTGTTCACTTGGTTCTAAAAATCAATTGAACTATCAACTATGCTATCTTTATGATTGGTCCCTCACGGGATTTTTATTTATTTTCACAACAGACGCAGCGAAATGTGACAAAGTTTCCAGATGCCTACAGATACATGAACGGACGGACTTGATTACACTATCGATACGTGGCATAACAGCGGTTCTAAAAAAAATTACAACATCTCTTTTGCGCAATATCACGATTGGGTGGTGGTTGGTTCTTCGTTCTCGGCGATTATGTCGGTGATGTTATCTGCGCATGAAGGGAACATCTGTGGCATTAAAGCAGAGCAGCTGTATGCACGGGAGGGTTCCAGGTGCCATGGACCATATGCAGAATCTGTCAGACTGATGTGCATATATGCTACCAGGTTGCCACCTCCCATACTCTTGCGCATGCGCAGATGTGATTATGTGAAGCAGGTGGACTTGTGGGTCAACATCAAACCATGGGGCCATCTGAACTTTATTTGAGCTTTTTTTTTTTGTTTCTAAACGTTGGTCTTTCGGTCATGGTTGCTGGGAATCGCTAGGGGCATATGATTGGTCGAATGTTATATTATATGTTCCGTTACAAGGCCCAGTGATAGCGCAAATAATTGTATTGATGATTTAGACCATACCAGGTGTACAACATATATGGGCAAAGGACCGTGAGTCTCGTGCCAAAGATAAGATCGGCTTATAGAATCATAACCGAATTGACAGGAGATCAACCACGATCAGGTGCATGCGCTAGAGATAAAAACAAAGGGTCCTACCCGAACATATTAGTCTAACACTCCTCCCCAGTCTGAATGTGACTAGCCACAAGGAAAAACGTTCAGACTGGAACAGAACTCTGTGAAGAGAGCCCTTTGGTAAAGACATCTGCATACTACGACGAAGTGGGTACGTGTAACACACGAACAGCACCGGCTGCCACACGCTCACGAATAAAGTAAAGATCAATCTCGATATGCTTGGTACGCTGATGTTATACCGGATTGGTCGAGAGATACACTGCATTGATATTGTCACAGTAAACCAGAGTGGCACGCCTGATAGGAACATGAAGCTAATCAAGCAACTGACAAAGCCAGGTAGTCTCGGCAACAGCATTAGCAATGGCGCGGTAATCAGCCTCCGCACTGGAGCAGGACACAGTCGGCTGCTGTTTGGAGGACCAGGAAACTAAGTTATCACCAAGAAAAACACCATACCCAGATGTAGAACGGCGAGTGTCAGAACAACCAGTCCAATCTGCATGGGAGTAAGCAACCAAGGTAGAGAGCTCAATACGCTAAAGGTGAAGACCAAAATCCAACATGCCTCGCAAGTAACAGAGAATCCACTTCACCAGAGCATAATGTGGTTCCCGCGGATCATGCATATACAAGCACACCTGTTGAACTGCATAGGCAGTGTCTGGTCTAGTAAATATGAGATACTGGAGCACACCGGCCAAACCTCGATAGTAGGTATGGTCGGCAACCAGAGGTCCCTCAGAGGAGATCTTGGCGCAAGTGTCAACTGGAGTTGAGCAGGGCTTGCAGTCACTCATCCCAGCCCGCTCAAGAACCTCAAGAATATACTGCTGTTGAGAGAGCAAAAAGATACCATCCTAACGACTAACAGAAAGTCCCAAGAAGTGGTGCAAGGGTCCAAGATCCTTCATGGAGAACTCAGATTGTAGTGCCGAAATAACACGTTGGAGAAGAGCATCAGAGGAGGTTGTCAAAATGATGTCATCAACATAGAGGAGCAAATAGACTGTCTCATGCCCATGGCGATAAATGAATTACGATGTGTCAGACCGAGCACCCACAAATCCCAAGGACAAAATGTGAGAAGCAAAACAATTGTACCAAGCACAGGGCGCTTGCTTCAAACCATAAAGAGACTTGTTGAGTCGGCAAACAAAATCTGGATGGGCGCTATCAACAAAACCAGAGGGTTGAACACAGTAAACAGTCTCATCCAAAGTGCCATGAAGAAAAGTATTTTTCACGTCGAGCTGATGAACTGACCAATTATGGGAGATGGCAACAGTGAGTACCGTACGGATGGCAGATTTGACAACCGGACTGAACATCTCACTGAAGTCGATACCGGGGCGCTGAGTGAAACCACAAAGGACCCAACGAGCCTTGTAGCACTCCAAAGAACCGTCAGGGCAAAACTTGTGGCGGTAAACCCACTTGCCCATGACCACATTAGCACCAGGAGGACGGGGCACCAACTCCCAAGTGTTATTGACAAGGAGCACGGAGAATTCCTCTGTCATTGCTTCATGCCAATTAGGATTTGCTAGAGCGCCACGGTAAGACTTAGGCACCAGAGAGAGTACCGTGGTACTCAAGTCAAAGGGGGTCGTCGGCTAGCCGAAACCGCGCTTGCCGCGCGTGACCAGGCCATGATCGTTTACTGTCGGATCAACGGGCACAACATTGGGCGGTGGTCCGGTCAGCACCTGTGGAGTGGAGGGAACCGTCGCAGGCCTGGCCATGGCACCAGGAGAGCCAGCGCATGGGGTGGTCGGCCTTTGGTCCGCGGCCGCACATGCAGGGGAGGCACGGGCCGGGGAAGCCGCACCCGCAGTAGAAGAGCTGAAGCGCACGCCCACTATGCTGCTACTTCTAGGCGTTGGGAGCTAAAGCACGCGTGATGCGGGCAGCTCAGCGCATGGTGTAGGCAACACCAAGGCCCCGTTGGCAGCAACCGGCTATGGGAAGACAGCCGGGGCAGTGGGGGCTCGAGTATCCGGAGTCGGGGTATCCGAAGTCAGGGTACCTGAAACAATAGGGAAGAGCGAGTACCAATAGGAATAACAGGTGCGACATCCAACTCCAATAAGAAATCAAAGTCTGATGAAGGAGGTGATGAGACCTCAGAAAAAGGAAAAGAAGACTCATCAAAGGTGACACAAGGTCAAGACAACAATAGCCCTTGTGTTCCGAGGGATAGCCAAGGAAGATGCAAGCAGCTGAGCGAGGAGCTAATTTATGAGCAGCTGTTGCAGAGAGATTGGGATAGCAGCTGCATCCGAACACGCGAAGATGGTCATTGGTTGGCTGGATTCCATAGAGAGCGAAGAACTGTGTGGAGAAGGCCATGGTCTTAGTGGGGTGGCAGTTGAGGAGGTATGTTGCGGCGTGAAGCGCCTCAACCCAGTCAGACAGAGGGATGCTAGCCTAAAAAAAGAGTGAGCGCATGATGTTGTTAGTGGTACGAAGGGCGCGCTCAGCCTTGCCATTCTTGGGAGAAGTATAGGGGCAGGACATGTGTAGGGCTACACCATGGGAGAGAAAGAATGTGCGGGCTGTCGAGTTGTCAAACTCACGGCCATTGTCACACTGGACACTCTTAATGGTGATGCCGAACTGCGTGGTGACAAAGGTAAAGAAATTGGTGAGTGTAGAAAAAGTGTCAGATTTAAGGCACAGCAAAAAAGTCCAGACATAGTGAGAACAATCATCAAGAATAATCAGATAATACTTGTAACCAGAAATACTAAGAACTGGAGAGGTCGAGAGATCATAATGTATTAAATCAAAATTTTTGACAGCACGCGAACTAGAGAGACTAAAAGGAAGACGCACATGGCACCCAAGCTGACAAGCATGGCACAAATGATCTGACGCATTTTTATTACACAAAATAGCTGAAGAAGCGACTAAGCGGGAGAGGGCCTCATGTCCAAGGTGACCGAGACGGCGGTGCTAGAGAGTAGCTGAAGTGGTGCTAGTGGTGAGAGTGAGGGGCTTGAACACTGACGACAAAAGAGGATAGAGCTGTCCAGAGCTATTGCACCTGATGATCACATTCTTGGTTTTATAATCCTTCACAGAAAAACTGTAGGGATCAAACTCAATGGAGCAATGATTGTTAATAGTGAATTAACGCACAGAAATAAGGTTCTTAATTAACTGAGGAGAAACTAGAATATTATTTAAGTGGAGAGGACCTCTAGTTGAAGGAAAAGAAACAGACCTAGAACGAGTGACCGGTGACAAGGCACCATTGCCAACAATAATATGAGAAGGAGTGGAAGATGAAGACAAATGAGAGGATGAAAGATTACCAGAGTTGGATGTCATATGAGTTTCAGCACCAGTATCAAAGTACCAATCTGCTGCCGAAGGTGACGGTTGCAACGTTATGGTGTTGAATGCAGAGGCAAGCGCATCTTGGTTCCAGGAGAGGCCACCCGGATGATGAAGCCACCCAGTGGTCGGGGACGGCAGAGTGGGCGCAACAGGCGGCAACGGTAGCCGAGCTAGCAGTGGAGTCGGCCCAGGCGTAGGATACTGCTGCGGCCCATGGAGATTGTGCGGCCCAGCAAAGAGCGTCTGCCGGGGGGGGGGGGGGGGGGGGGGGGGTTCTGATGGCCCATGGGGAGGCAAGGGAAGCCAGGTGGGCCAGGCATGTAAGCCTGGAATGTGCCGTAGGCAGGCTGATAACCCGGCGGCGCCATGGAGGACCGCAGAGGCGCGCCGGCCCAGTGGCCAGCTCCCCCGACCTGTGAGCCAGAACCGGCCTGCTCTTGGGCGCCTCCTACAGACAGACGGCCACCATTCGTGTTCTTGCTGCCGCGACGATTCTGGCGCCGGCTGCTAGTGCCGCCAGCACCCGAATTAGAGCCGGGTGAGGACGGCGGCGCCTGGGTGGCGGGAGCAGGCGAACGGGAGGTGGACGCGGCAAAGGCTTGTGCAGGTGAGTCCGTCTTGACCTTTGCGTTCATCTCAGCGAGGCGGAGATCGGCCCAGGCGTCGCGGGTACTTCGGGAACGGACGCGTCCGTTGAATCAAGGCGGCCATGTAGGCGAACTGCTCGTTGAGACCATGGAGGATATTGAGGACGAGGGTTCTGTCATGAACGGGCTCGCCGAGGTCGCCGAGTTGATTGGCCATAGCTTTCATGCGGCGGCAGTAGTCATCGACGCTCAGGTCGCCTTGGGAGAACGTGCGAAACTCGGTGTCGAGAAAGAGCGCACGGGACTCCTTGTTGCCGAGGAACTGCTGTTTGAGGCCGAGCCAAATGAGACGGGCGGTGGGGGGGGACCGTCCTCGCGGTTCATCACAATCTCGATGAGCTCGGGAGCAATGGCGTTGTAAAACCAGGACAGGACCGTACAATCCATCCGCTGCCATGCAGCATCGTTAGAGTGGTCGGCATCGGGGAGGACATGGTCGCCGAGCTCGTAGCGCTTGAGAGTGTTCAGGACGAGCCCGTGACACCGATTAAAGTGGGGGGAGGCGAGCTCGAGAACAAGGGGCACCAGGGCTTTGATGTTGAGAATCGCCATGGCCTGGGCGTGGAGAGCAGCGGTGGCGGTGGCAGCCTGCTCGGCGAGGACAAGGGCGCGAACTTCATTGTCGCGCTCTTGGGCGGCGAGGCGCTCGGCCTCCAGGCGCTCAGCCTCGAGACGCGCTGTCTCCAAGCGCTCGGCCTCTTGGCGAGCAGCCTCGTGGTGCTCCTCAAGGGTAAAAGCAGCGATGAGGGCTACTAGAGCCCGGTAGGCGGCGGCATCGGCCATGCAGGAAGAGGAAGGAACCGGCGGCGGCGCGGGTCGAGATAAGCGGAAGCGATTTAGGAACGAAACCCTAATGATATCATGATAGCGCAAATAATTGCATTGATGATTTAGACTATACGAGGTGTACAGTATATATTGCCCAAGGGCCCGTGAGTCTCCTGCCAAAGATAAGATCGGCTTATAGAATCACAACCGAATTGGCAGGAGATCAACCACGATCAGGTGCATGCACTAGAGATAAAAACAAAGGGTCCTACCGAAACATATTAGTATAACACCCAGCCGTCTTGTGTCAATAGGGTCGGTACAATAATTGACGACCATTAAAATTTCCTTGGTTTGATTCTAGGTTGAAATTTGAATCTTAATCCTTTGGATATATAGCTAGAATTATTTTTTTTCAATCCTGCATTTTGCTAGTGAAATTGAACTGACTCTTGTGAGATTATTCCTGTATAAAATCCTAGGTTCGAAAGGATCCTCGAACGTGAACAATGTAAGTAGACGAAAACATATCAGCGTTACTACTCATAGCTATCAAGTAATTTAGTTTTACCACACATATGAGTGTTACCCTATGAACCACATATCTCTAGCAACCATAAAAATTCATGAACAATTCAAAAGAGTTAAAGGTTTATGACGTCAGTACAACTTTTTTATAAAAATATTCATAATTATTTTACTATTGGTCAAAGTATACAAGCTTCAACTTTTTTCTGAAAATATGCATGATTTGTATTTGTTTATGGAGGGAGTACTAATTCCTCGCCAATTGTATTGGATATATATATGAGTATGGTCGCATGTGAGCACAAGCTATACTCACCAGTACAGGTATATACTCACCCAAGTATCTGAAATTATAAGCAGTTGATTCATCGCCATTGGCAAGCAAGATTAGATTTCTGGGGAGGGTAGAGACCGGACTGCGAAGGAGCTCCGCATGATGCATGGCTGTTTGGAAGCTCCTCGGCGAACTCAACATGGCAGGTCATGGCTGCTACAATATGCAGATGGATGTGTTTCACTACTTGGAAAACTATTTATTAAAACCATTCATCATTTAGTAAAAAGACAAGAAAATAAAGCGAACTGAATATTGAATTACCTGGCATATAGGCATGGGCCCCCGCCAGCAAAGATACATATGCTGGGCCCTAGTCGGCCGCCCCTATTGCCCTCGCCACGTAGACGCCGGGCGACATGGCTAGTATCAGGGCGGAGCAGCGGTGGTGTCGCGCTGGAGTCTCCGGCGTTGAGAGTTAATGATCTCTACTGGTGATAGGGGATTCAAAAGTATCGTGCTTGCATGGTAGAGAGGAGACGCGGCGATGGAGCAAAATTGTCAGTGTGAGACGCGGCTGCAAGCGCAGACGCCAAGAGAGACAGCCGTATCCGCTCGGACCACCAATAATTCAATAATTATCACTCCATATGTTTTTAAAAAACGTTGTACGCATTTTGGGCTGATTACAATGTTAGATGATTCTACACAAGGGATAAGTTATGCTGTCTCTGTCACGTAATTTTCAACATGTGGTGACGCATTTCTCTCTCGCGCTCCATTTTAACCGAGAGAACTATTCTTATTTTTTTTGAGAGTAACAGATGGACAAAACTGAGACGTGCCGCTGAAAACAGCTGCACCTGCTTTGTACACTTGTACCCACTCCTCGGATCATCGTGTATAAAGCAGTACAAGCGCCGGACCGGGAGTTCTCAGGTGCTGCACCAGACCAGACCTCAGCCGGGTAGCTAGCTAGCACGACTCATAAGTGTAGTAGCTACTAGTGTGGTAATTAACCTCTAGCACTTACTGTGAGCTATATACGCCGCGTGCAGTGCGCAGGTGACCTGCTGAGAACAAGAAGATGATCGATCAGTACGATACGGTGGCTGAGGCGGAGGCGGCACTGGGACGCGCCCTGACATGGGCAGAAACCAAGTGGTTTGAGTAATCGGCGGCGATCCCGGACTACTGGCTCTACTGCCACACCACCATCATCGTCTTCGTCGTCTACACGCTGGCGCCACTGCCTCTCCTCCTCCTCGAGACGTTCGCTCCGGCTCTCTCGTTCCTGCCGTACAAGCTGCAGCCTAAGGTGCTGCTCCCGCCGACGGTCTCCCTCCGATGCTTCGCCGAAGCGGCCTTCTTCTTTATCTTTTGCCGTCCCGCTGCAGATCATCTTCCACCCTGCCGTTGCTAAGGTCTACTATACGAACCCACTCTTGCATGCATGCATCGCCAGGTTGTTGAATGAATCCATGGACTAGGACTTTGCGCTAGCTCCACATGCAACTTGCTCTTCTTAGGATTTCGTTTTTTTTTTTGTCCCCCCGTGGCCCACGTGTCTTGATGTAGTACAACTATTAGTCACACTTACGCTATTTAGATAGCTGCGGATAACCATATGCCAAAAATAGCATCGTCAGTTTCACTTGCCCTTTTTTATTATATATATGCGTGAGTCCTATGTCGAGGTTAATTATTATAGGCGCTAAGCGGATTTTTTTTTACTATAACATCTGTATTTATTATTCTGCTTTTGTATTCCCACAAGGCAGTCTTGACCAGTGCCTCCAATGGGGTCCCGGATGGTCTACCATACCACGGTAATGCTTGATATTATGCTTTTGCTTTTCTTTCACTTTACTCATCGACGCTGAAGCATCCGGAGCGGCGTTGGGGGTCACACAAGAGCCATGTTGATCACTCAAAACTGCCAGAGGGGGATATGAAAACTTATAAAACTTTATTACAGGTGTTAGACAGCTACAAGAGTACTTGTTGCTAGGTTTATAGAAAAAACCTCCCTGAAATGTAGGCAATTTTTTATGACCTTTTACAATAAAAATAATCATTTCTTCACAAAACATGAAGAACTATCGCACATGCTTAGTTAAATATTTGTGGCATTTTTTAGAACGTCATACTCAAAACCTACAGACAGAAAATACTTCCTCTGACCCCCCCCCCCTCACCCCTCCCACCCCATACCCCACCCCCCCCCCCCCCCTTAATAATATAACTTCATTAGGACACTACAACAACTTCAGCAAAATATTTTGTCCAAAAAATATATTCAGCACGCTATCTGAGTATACATGAAAATATGACATTTTGAACATCCGGAGGTATTATATATCCACAAACACATTTCAACAATGTTCCCATGAAACACCATCAACCTCATCTTATTAATCTACGCATCTTACATATCTAGTAAAAAGGCCTGATGTGACATGTTTGAAATAATGTTACCCAGATGTTTCAAGAAATCCAGAGTACAACTTCAGTCACCTGGCCCGGATATAGCACTTCTAAATGTAAAAAGAAGGAAACATTTTTAGTCGGTTTCAGATTTGTGTATTCATATAAAGTAATTTTTTCAACAAGGATCATTTTTCACATATATAATTTTTCAGTGAATAAAAAAGTTCATGAACAATTCAGCAAAACTTATCATGATTGACTTGGGTTTTCTTATTTGCACGACAGGTGTATCAGATGATGGGTACTCGAATGGGCTCTTCCATTGCCATCGGTCAACAAGGTAGCTGTGCAACTTTTGGTATACTCTCTCATGGAGGATTACCTCAGCTACTGGATCCATCGTCTTCTGCACACCAAGTGGGGTTACGAGAAAATCTCACCGTGGTCCACCATGAGTTCATGGCCTCCTACAGGCTTGCCATGTCGTATAGCCACTGGGCCTGAGAACCTTGCCCTTTCTATCCCTGCCTTGGTTGGCCCTCCATTGTGCCATGCCACATCACCACGCACTGGCTCTGGTTCACCTTCCGCCTAATTGAGGGCATTAACATACACAGCGGGTGATTACTTAATATGTCTTTCACCTATATA